>OY728156.1:1979369112-1989369112 GCA_963277665.1 Viscum album
AGCCCACCCCCACCTGGACAGCACCCCCACCCCACCTGGACAACCCCCCTCCTCCTTGGACAACCCCCCTCCCCCACCTGGACAATCCAACCCCACCCCCTTGGAAAACCCACCCCCCTGGACATCCCACCCCTCCCCCACCTGGACAGCCCACCCCACCCCCCCTGACAGCCCACCCCACCCTGAACAGCCCACACCCCATCCCCCACACCCCTGCATCTCCCTACCCCCTACAACCCCCCATGGACAACCCACCCCCACCTAGAACCCCCCCCCCCCACCTGGACATCCCACCCCCACCCCCACCTGGACAACCCCTACCCCACCTAGACAACCCCCCACACCACACCTAGACAACCCGCCCCACCCCACCCCCCTTGGATAGCCCCCACCTAGATAGCCCACCCCAACCCCTTGGATAACCTACCCCCTGGACAGCCCACACCCCCTCCCCCACCTGGACAACCCACCTTGACCCCCCTTGAAAACCCACACCCCTCTTTGGATAGCCAACACCCCCTCCCCCACACCCCTGCAGCCCCCACCCCCTGCAGCCCCCCTACCCCCTGGACAACCCACCCCCCACCTAGACAGCCCCCCCTCACCTGGATAGCCTCCCTACCCCCTGTAGCCCCTCTTATGTTAATTTTATTTAAAACCATTTTATTAATTAATAAAGGAAAACCATCATGCATTAGACATTTCATTCAAAACAACCCATTCAATTTATCAAAACATGAAAAATTCAATTTATAAGGATTTATGGGTTACTTAGGAAATGTCATTTGGGAATGGGGAAATAACCTACATGGTTAATTCCGATTTAAAAACTAGGACAAGCACTTAGGAGGTGGGGTGGTGTCCATGAGGTGCGATGGTGTCCAGGGGGTGTCTAAGGAGGTGGAACTACAAGAGAAACACTGTTTAGCAGCAGTTATTTTTGCATGTAGCAGCAGTTTAAACCGCCGCTACATGGTTTGGCGGTGGTTTATAGAAACCGCCGCCTAATACGGCGTCGCCAATCTATTAGCGGTGGTTATTTACATTTTGTGGAGGTTTAAGGAAAGCGTCGTAGTTGGCTCATTTCGCGGCGGTTTTATTGAGTTTAGCAGCGGTTTTTTATGAGCCCTTGATATCAATTTATTCTCGGTGGTTATAACCGCCGCAAATAAACTCAAATCCAGCGGCCGTAAAACCACCGCTGAAGTCACGAGAACCACTGTGGAATGAGGAAGCTATGATGAGACTATGTAGCGGCAGTTAAAACTACCACAAAATGTAATTTTTTTTACGTTTCGCAGTGGTTTTCACCACCGCCAATGTACATTTCGCGGCGGTTAAAACCGCCGCTAAAAGATGACCGGAATTTTTTTTTTGCTTCCTCTGCACCACTGCCCTAAAAGACAAATCAAACTAGAAATACCATATTGTACATACCAACAGACAACAAGAAACATCAACCTAGGAAATCAGTATAGAATATATTGAAAAAAATAAGTAAACATTGACATGCTATATAAGAATGAACCATATTTTACATACCAACATACAACAAGAAACATCAACCTAGGAAATCAGTATAGAATAAATTGAAAAAATATATATGAGATAATCAACTATAAAACATAGGTCCATTATTTGAATACTCTCCAAACATACATCTAGCTGATCCTTCTTGATCCCCCATAATATATATCACTTGAAAATGAAAAATTAGATCTACATGTGTGTCGGTGTTCTCATATAGGGAGTGAGCGTAAAACACAGTTAGATTTACCATGTGTGGGACTCCTACTTTGTTTAATACACCCAATATACCATCACCACACACATCTACTATACCAAGTGTCTTAGAGAAGCTCGTGTGTTATCCTAAATCAATACCTTATAGTGAAATTTTATGTAACACAACTAATCTTCTATAACTTATTTCTTAAAAAAATCATGATACACAAAAACATTATGTTCTATTTGATCATAATTTAAAATAATTACTGAGATAAATTATAGTAATCACCTTCTAAACCTAGTAGGACTAATCTAAAATTCATTACACATGTCCTTTAAACAAAATTTTAATCTACAATGAATCATGTCACATTACCTTAAAATGCATGCCTTCAATTATATTGTATTTTATTCCTCTTAACTAGGATATAATATATTCCCCTCTGAGGTTTAATCCCAACATCAAGAAACATTCTATTATTCTTATGCAATAAGAATAATATGAATCACTTTTACAAAATACCATAGTTAAAGACTCTAGTATTAGATTCTTTATATAGTCCTTAATTTTAGATACCCCTCCTAGTATCACAATATCATATCCACCTTCAAGTTGTATACCCCAGCCTTTTAAGCATTCATCCATTATCATCATACCAACATATATGATATTGAAAACAATATATGGGCCCTCTAATAGGTGTAATACACACCATACCTTCTCCAAATTAGTCATTGAAGACCAAGATGAAACTGAAATGGAAACTCATGATAAATTCAAACACTATCTATTTCTAGGTACCTTTCACAAAGTGTTCCCCTTCACAAAAAGTTAAGATTCTTGAAATATTTATATTTAAATTGAACATAAATGGTATGATGTATCCCACTAATCATTAATAAACTATGTGTGTTATGATTCTATTTATAGAGATTCATATGATGCTCATCGCATGGGCCTGATCCCAACAATGTAAATACCTACGACCTCTTTTTATGGCAAAAAATGAATAATTTCCTAACTATGTGGCCTTAAAAAAATGAATCATAAACATGTATTATATGTATGATTAACCTAAAAATCATATATTTTCATATCTACATAGATTCAGAGAGATCATAGGAATAGGGGTAACTCATTAAACACTAATATTTTGATATTATTCATTAAAAAATCATAAATATATAAGGGAATCCCATAATTCAAATGATTCCACCTAAAGAATATTTGATGATCCCAAAATATCACACCTTTTACCAATGCCTATTTTGAAGAATCTATAGTATGAATCACTAGTGAACACCTTTCATTATAATTTAGTTCTAAAAGGAAATCCATACCAAATATTCATATACATGGAAGCCCATTGGAGGTTCTCATCAAAAAATAGATAACCTAATGTGAATCCATTAACATGGAAATAGATTGATAAACTATGAACTCTTACATTTGATGATGTATTGATGGGTTTCTTTATTGTGTTACCTTTTCAATACCTTCATCACATCCTTCAATTAAAATTGAATCACCAAATGCACCAATTATGTTCAAGAAAAAAAACAAGCTGATAGTACCCATAAGGAACACAATAGTGAGGCATGAAAACAATTTTTATGTCATACATAGGACTCAATTTCTATGAATATATGTTCCCCATACCCTGAAATACATTGTCTCCTACCCTTGTAAAATTAGTGCATGATGGTTCACACCTTATTTTAGGAATACCATCTAAATGGATCTATCCTGACGTTATATGACACTCATGGTAATCTATAGGGAATAATGCCCCACAGGTTGTCCAACTAAAAATATTCTATGGAAAAACCATTGGTCCATAATTTCACATCCAACCTTTTTGTATACTTTCAATAGATCATGAGAACACGTTATTCTATTATCATATTGATTTGGATAAATATGTTCACCATAAATTTGAAATCAACTTAGAACTTCATTATGAGTATCATGTTCATTATAGTCATTTTTATTATCATGTGACCTTGTGTACTCAAGAAGATATATAGGGTGTTTTTCCCTATTGTCTATACTCAAGCATCTAAAAGTTGATCCCACTGGGGATATCCAACCACTGACACTCAAGAGTATATTTATACCCCTACTAGTTTAAACACCCTTGAGGCCCATTAGAATATATAGATAATATACTAGGGATGGTTACAATGATCTAATATCTAAAAGAATCAGAATCTATCCTAAGTGTCCTTTGTGACTATAAAATTACAATGGAAAACATAACCCACATGGGTGGGGGAATTTTTTATCATTTTTTCCTCATGGTCATCTCTAGTATCATTCATCATATGGGATCACACCCAAATTAATGATATCCCTCTTACAATGTAAATATTTGTTTCCTATTGGTGGTAACACATTAGTATATTTCTTCAATGTTAACCCAACTGATGTTGGGAAACATGATTCTATTGAGTATGAAACAGGTGTGGATAAATCCACTACCCCCTCACCACTAAAAAATAGTAAAACCATCTCAACATGAGAGAATATTACTTAGTTCAAATTAAAAATAGTATAACATGTGAAAATAAATATTAAATTTCTATAGGGAAAAAAAACCCATTATGTATGGTGATTTGGTTGATGTTATCATACCTCATTTATCTAATATTATATAATAATAGTAGATTAATCAATCAATAAAGGTCGAGATGTACAACTTGATTAGGATCAAATAAATTGATGAAAATTACCACAACATTAATGTTTTATCTATAGTTACCTTCATGGGGTATATATCTCAATCAATATAATGAAATTATCCCAATGGTATTTTAGGATGTAGTATCTTAGGAGGAGTGGATTCCTTCACTTCTCATATGGATTCCATTGAGTTTTGATGTGAATGAGTACAAACTTATTAGAATTCATATCTTGAGTGTGTGGATTCAAATCCTATACCACCCATATTTGGAACCACCATCTTATTGATATTCGATATAATGGCGGATCTATATAAGTATATTAGGTGTTTTTAATCCCAATGTGTCACAATTTTTGGTTCCCTAGAACAAAGACAGGATTCACTATAAGAGAAACACCATTTAGTGGCGGTCAATTACCACTCACAAGGGCCTCCCAGTAAGACAAATTACAAGGGCCTCACCAAAGTGTCCACAACACTATCCCCTTGATCACTATGAAATGAACCAATTTGTTCAACACATCAACAATGGGTTTAACTCCTAGTCATAAAAAATATCGACTACCAATTCAAACATAGGCCTAAATGGAATGATGTATACCACACTTGAGATATCAAAAGATAAAAAGAAACATCAGAAATCAATAAAACGCATAAAAAGAAACATGAGAAATCAAGGAAATTTTATTACATGGAAATGTTTGGTTGCAAATATGTGCCATAAATGTTACATATACAAACCAATTATTCCCATATTTGTTCAACACATCAACAATACAACTACTCACGGTCCGATGATGCATCGTCACCCTCACCACATTCATCTCCACTTTCTGCTGTCACCTGTAAGAATATTATATTGAAAATTAAATACGGTTGCATATTTATATTAAAACTTAAAACCAATGAAAGTTAGAAAACTAAATGATTTTGATTTTTTGTGATTTAACTACATACCACCAGTCAATGCACTTCCACCGGGTGCATATCTGCTCATATGCTGACGTATTTTAGTCAACTCTTTCTGTAAAGCAGATATCTGACCCCCCTGCTGGTGAACTTTGTTTTGTAGAGAAACAATATCTTTATGAGCATCTCCGGGTATGGGCTGACTAAATATAGGAGTATATGCAGCTGCCATCCCTGGTGGCCTTCTAAAAAACTCAGATGGTACGGGTCCCAAACCCATCCCGTGCACTCTACTAGGATGCTCCTTCCCAAGGACTTTAGCAACTAGGTCATCCTGGGAGACTCAGTAGGACTGCGCAGGATTGGAATTCCATAGTTCTTTAATTTTTACCTATAAATAAAATATCAATATATATTAACACATTAAAAACTGATAATAAGTTATTATAATAAAAAATTGACTTCATATCCCAACTTCTTTAGCAGGCTCATTAACAAAACTTCCATCTGATTTCTTGTGAACATCCAACCACAGTTTAGTTCGGGATGCTTTGTGCCCTAAACTCTGTGACTGCATTAAGAAAAGATAAATCAACAATTCAATATATTAAATAGATAATACTGTATTATAAATATTTAAACTAATTAAAATATTACCAATGTCGTTCGGCTTCTAGAAAATCTTTTTGAGCCCGTAGTGCGAGGGATGACTTGCTTAGCCCGGTTTGATGCATTTTGTCTTGAGAGATCCTGAAATAAATAAAATTAAATTTAATAGTAATGTATTCAATGTCATGTCCTCTTCATATACATGTATAAATGTAAAATGAGGATAATATAATAATATATATTTCAATACCATCCACTTCTCATCACGATGTATATCAACAAAAACTTTCCACTATTCTTTCGGTACCCCACTAGGTAGCTTCTCATACATTTGTTGCACAGTCAACGAAGTATTGTTGAAATAACACCACAATCTCCATTTGTAATCTTTCCATTTCTTACCTAGATTTTTCAACATCCACTTCTGTGCTATCACATCAGCAACTGTAAAGTGGAAGAACATCTGTATACAAAAATTCATTTTGAACATATTAGTAACATGATATTAAATTATACCATAATGTAATAATTTTACCTTTATTTGAGAATCAAAAACTTCATTTTTCTAGCTTGGAGGCATATGTATCCAATCATCATATAAAATAGGAAGGGAAATGGGCTCCGCTTCCAGCTGGCCTAGAATCTGGCCAAGTAACCCTGCAAGTGTCATCCGTAGGGACCCCATAAGAATCAAATGGCACGAATATATTTTGACCAGTCATATTCCAAACATCTGAAATTTTTATGTTTTTCTCCATGTTACATTTTTTTCATCTTCAATGAGCAAATAGTTATTATAAAAAAATGAAATAAATTTATTTAATTAAAATTTGTACCTATGACAGTGACACTTCAGTATGCCCATGATGAACTGGAAGGGGCGTGTCACTGCCCCACTACTGAGGCTCCTGAAGGGGGAGTCAATGACTCAGCCTCTAATGGGACATCCAAAGATGGTGTGAGAGATGGTACAGGGGGAGATGGTGTAGGGGTGTAGGCAGCTGGTGCCTCAGATGTCGTGGGGAGGGATCCAGATGGATCGTCATCTATCGCAGAACTAGATGAAATAGTGTACCGCTTCCTCCTTGGCATTCCTATCATTTAAACAAATAAAATTAAGTTCAGAATATATATTTCAAAAAAATTATGCAGAAAAAAAAATTAAAAATGATAATAGATGTCCAGTACTAACAGACAAAATATATATAACAATGATAATGATTGACTGTAGAAATGAAGAAAGTGGTTGCTAAATAAATAAATAATTGTAAATACAATCATTTCTCCCTTTAATCATGTCGGTTTCCTGATCCATTGCTTCATCCACTTCATTTATCCTTTCTAGACTAATATTTTCAATATCATGATGGACAAATAATTCTGATTCCTTTTGTTGATTAAATTCAATTTCAGAGGTCAAATTTTCCACTTCATCACTCATATCATACAAATATTTTTGTATTACGTGAGCAACTGCACTCCACCCTTAATCGAAAACATCATTAACATAATATAGCATTTTTTCTTGTGATGCTAAGATGTATGGATCATGCAGTTCATGATCACCAACATCCATCAAGCGAGAGAAGTTAACAGAAGTAAATTGCAAGGAATCTCTTTTAACACCTCTGATAATATCGACCCATTTGAATTTGAATAAAACAACATAAAAATGTCCATGGTAGTTTAATTCAATAATATCATGCATCTTTACATAGTATTCCACTTCAGCAAATGTAAATATACCACTATTCTGTGTTTTCAAACCCACTTCTTGATCGACTGTATGAAATCTAAAGCCATTCACATTATAAGTGTCGAACTTTCTAACTTGTTTTAGAGGACCTCTAGTAAGAAACTTAAAATCTTCTGAAAACTCTGCTCGAGTATTAGTATTCATGATCTGAAAAAATAAATATACTTTATTAGATTTACAAAATGTATGTGTCAAACTAATATTCGTATTTATTGTAATATTTATGAACTTACACATCGTGCAAACCATTCTACAAGCTCTTTATTAACATCTTTAATTATATCTTTCTCATTTTGTGTTTGACCTCTCATTCGTCTCTTTGTTTGTATCTGAAACTCTTCAATAAATGGATCTTTAATTTCACTATTCATCATCACATATCTATGTGCCTGTAATAATTCCAATTTAGTCAGTGTCACATTTGAGGTACTCCCAACTGATCGGCCAATAGCATGAAATATTTTGGATTTCTGATGTATTTGAGATTGAGTCGATGTGTCATCAACATGTCCAACTCGATTAAATCTTGTCTAAATATCATCCAAGTATCGAGAACAAAAGGTAAGACACTCCTTAGCCAAATAGCCTTCAACAATAGAGCCTTCTGGTTGAGCTTTATTTCTCATGTATGATTTCAAATGCCCAAGATATATGTGAAATAAAATAAACATAATTATGCATTTAATTAAGTACCAAAAATTGTTTACTTAATTGAAAAACATATAAATAAAGTACCTCTCAATTGTATACATCCATCGATAATTAACGGGGCCTCCTAATTTAGCTTCCTCAACCAAATGCACAGTTAAATGCATCATTACTGTAAAAAATTACGGAGGAAAGATCATCTCCATTGCACAAAGGGTCAATACAAACCTCTCCTATAGGTTGTAAAGTTGAAATGGATATAGATATTTCTCACATAGTTGTCTAAAAAATGTGCAGAATTGGAGTACAACAGCAGTAATTTTTTCAGGTAATAATGTACGAAATGCCAATGGTAGTAACTGTTGTAACAAAATATGTGAATCGTGACTTTTCAATCCATGTAACTTATGATTATTCAAGTCAAAACACCTCGAAATGTTACTTGAATACCCATCAGATACCTTAACATTATTTAAAATTCGAAAGAATGTATCTTTATCCCTATTTTTCATTGCAAAAATTTCCAGAGGATACTTTTCATTCTCATCTGGCCAGAGATCGCGTTTTATGTTCATTGCTTGTAAGTATTTACAAGCATTGAGATGATCCTTTGACTTTCCATGCTCATTAAGCAATGTGAAAATCAAATTGGCACAGACATTATTCTCAATATGCATCACATCAATATTATGCCGCAACAAATTAAATTCCCAATATGGAAGTTTGAAGAATATACTTTTTTTCTTCCATTGTTGCGTTCCGATTTCTCTTGACGATGCACTTCAGACCTATTTTCCGCTATCATTCAAATGATGAACCTTCCCAAATTCTATTTCAACATTTTCAAGCTGTTTCAATATTTTAGAACTAGTTAACAACTTTGGAGGTGGTCTATGATCAATGGAACCATTAAATTTTGATCTGTTTAGCTGAAATCTATGAGATGCATTGAGAAATCTTCGATGACACAAGAAGCACCATTTTCTACTGTGAGGTAGCCGTTTGGGATCAAAATCAAAGTTACAAACGGGACAAGCCAAACCCATGTAAGTGTTACAACTAGATAAATTCCTAAGCCCAGGAAAGTCACTAATGGTCCACATTAAAGCATCATGCATTTTGAGAAATATTTTAGAAGAAGCATCAAATGTCTCAACACTGTTGCTCCATAACTCCTGCAATTCTTCAATCAAAGGCTGAAAGTATACATCAATATCATTTCCAAGAATTTGTTTTCCAGGAATAATCATCAAAAGGATAAAAGATGTTTGTTGAATACACATCCACAGAGGTAGATTATAAGGGATCAAAACAATTGGCCAAATGCTATAACTGGTACTCAAAGTCCCAAATGGGTTGAATCCATCAGCAGCCAATCCCAATCGAACATTCCTAGGATTAGCTGAGAAATCTAGATTTAATGAATCAAATTTCTTCCACGATTGGGAATCTCGTGGATGTATCATTAACCCATCATTGTTATTATCTACAGAATGACACTTCATGTATTCAACGGTTTTTGATGACATGAATAATCTTTGCAATCGAGGCTTCTAAGGAAAGTAATGCAAAACCTCTACAGGTGTGTTCCTTTTCTTCTTCTCCATGAAATTATGTTCATTCAGACTTCCAACATCACCCTTTTACTGCCATCTAGAAGAAGAAAATTTCTTTCAATTCTGTCTACTTGAATCCTCACCCCAATAAAGCATACAATCATTGGGACACACATATATTTTTTTATAATTCAGACCAAGCTTGTTAATAACTTTTTTTATATCATAAAAAGATTCTGGGATTTTTGCTTTAGGAAATTCATCACGAATCAATTCAAATATCATGAACATTGCCTTATTTGTAATTCCACATAGACATTTGATATGGTACAACTTCAGCAGAAATGAATGCTTTGAATATTTCAAACACCCACTATACAACTCTTAATTTCCATCGTCAACTAAATAATGAAACACATTTTACTCAGTGAAGTTTTCTCTTACATTTGGATCCACAGAATCAAGATGAGGATCCAATGATATGTTACAATCTTGATCTTCCTGTGTTGCAGTCTAAAAAACATCACTTGTCACGTTGAAATTTATAGCACCCTCTTCTGGTTGTTCTGATATGTTTTGATGCTGATAGTGGTGTCTTGTTGTGCCGAATGCATCATTTATGAGGTTTTTCATTTCATTTTCCATTGTCGATGAACTTGGGACCTCATTATGTGGATTAACATCAGTGCTCAATCTTTCTGTAACGTTCAATTCTCCATGCCAAATCCAACACAAATATTGACCTGGGAATTACTTCAGTATTAAATGTTCATAAACTTCATATCTCTTCAACCATGTTCTAAATTTACATTTAGGACATGGAAATTTTATTCTCCCTTCAACGAATCGATTAGAAATTGAAAAATCTAAAAACTCATTCAATCCCTCAACATACTGAGGTGTGTTCCCCGGTAATGTGATCCAGCTTTTATCCATGTATATCACAATGTGCCTATATAATAATAAAAAAAATTAAAACACATAGTTACTACTAAATAGAGAAAGAGATTCATATATACGATATTATATGATTACAAAAACATAATATAATAAAGATGATCCCCTGAGTTAGATATGAACCCTCTAGTGTTTGGGATAGGGGAAGTTTCTTTGGTAAAAAGAAATAGTGTGCTAACAATGTGGTAGCTACTTTACCATGAAAACCAAATCACATTGTTAATTTGAAATAACCCCAACCTAAGTTCTCTATAGAGTCTTCATATAAAACTCTAATATCGAATAAATCTATTATAAATAATGTTTAGGGAAAACCTTATGATACTTACAAAACTCAAAACATTGTTAATTTGGAGTGACGAGAACCACGTGAGGGATGGTATTCTTGAGGCATGATAAGTGGTGGTGTTCATGGAAATGCATGTTGAAATAACTTGGGAGATTAGGTTTTGAGGTTCTACGAACCTTGTGTGGATTGAATTCCTAGACCTCTCTTTGGTGTATTCACATAGAAAAGAGTGGTGGTGTGACTTGAGGGTGATTTGGATCATATATGCGTTAGTGTTCATGAGTGGATAATTATGGTTCAATGGGATGATCGAGGATCTGACCATGGAGTTGAACTAAGAGTCAGATTCATACTTTGGTGTGGGAATTGAACATTTTTGTTATTCCTTGAGTTTTAAGGCATCGTGGTTGGGATATGATAGCACATTGGTGGGTGGGATTGAGAGCCTTTGGTATAATTCATCTAGATAAGGACTTACTAGTGTTATTGCATAAAAATTGATGTGGTAAGGTAAAGACCATATCAGAAATGGCGTTCAAGATGCGGATGATGTGGTTTCGGGATCAAACTAGGGTATTTGAAGAATAGTTGATGTGTCTGGGCTTGGTGTTTGGAGTTTCATAGTAGAATCATGTTGGGAATTTTGAGATGAAATGTGGGGTATTGGTACTATAAACCAGGAAAACATAATAAGATAATCATAATCACATAGGTGGAAATAGATCCCATAAGGAATTCTCTCTAAACATTATATTCAGGAACTTGGAAGAATTATATTCATCCAAACCACTACAATAAGTTAGAATGAAAGTGATTACTTTCATCCAAGACTATACATATTAATGAAAAATCATCTTGTTTGGATAACATATAGAGAAAGAAAATACAAATAAAATATGAATACAAAATAAACCTAGTTGAACTATCTCACAATAAAATTTCCCAAAAAAATTCACAACCATATTCACAACTCAAAACATCTCCATGTGATCCCTGAAAATTCACAACATTCCAATATAATATTGAAACGCCTTTTCAATATCACATTTATTTATCATTAAGGCATCACTTAAAATCTTTATCCTATAATGAGTAAGAAAATAAATATCCTTCTAGTAAAATTGATGAATATAGATCGATAGGAAAGTGGGTAGTGTGATTTAACAAACCTACACTTATATAAGGAAATGTATTAGAATACATGAATTTATTATGATGATGTGTAAAAAAATAATCTTAAATCATCATCTAAGTCTTGAAACTTAAATCTACATAGAGATAAATTCCTAACTTGGAAATAAGTAGAGGCCCCTCATACTCATTTACCTAGAAAAATTTCTCATCATCTTCAGGATGAATCTAGAGTGGCACTTATATAGGTGTAAACCTAGTCGTGTTCAGGTCATAAATTCACATAAAATTTTTCTACAAGATAAAATATCAAATATAAAAGAAGAAAAAAATATCAATAAGTTCAAAATAGAATAAAGAAAATCATTTAGAATATATCATTGTAATTCCAAGACTATCCATCCCGTGGTAGTTCATTTATCACATGAAAACAAGCACATAAATCAAATCCTGATCACTATATAATGCTTTCACTGATCCAATAGTATTATATAATTAATGATATAAGTACTAATGTTAGAAAATATATAATTAGTTTCCTTACGTAGGAATGAATCAACTATCATAACAAATACTGGATTATCTAGGCTATAAGGCTAAACTCTAATACCTCTAACACCACTACCCTAGTTTTAATAAAAAAACTGAAATATCATTAGTAATTAACTCTAATACCTCTATCATGACTCAATTATTCAAGAACCCAACCTAAGTTGGCAATGAAATTGAGTTTAAAAAATATTCAAAAAAACTTATTTCAAACCTTAGGGTTCGTATAGGTCGCCGGGGTCGCGGGGGGCCGGGGGAAGCAGGGTCGCCGGGGTTGCAGGGTCGCTGTTGGCAGTAGTATTGTGCAATTTGATTAATGTGGATGATAAAGACACCTCTTACGGTTCTATTCCCTAGGTATCTCACCCCTACATAAGGGATAAATTTCTGTCAAGGGCCACATTCCCAACTCACAAGGTTTGGAGAACCTATCATTATCCATATAGTCCATATTGATTGCTCATCGAGCAAAGGAACGTAACTTGGTTCCATACTGGGTCATTCATATGTTCTCATAGATTATCATACCATAAATGACCATTACCAAACCATCCCATAGCCTCGCCCCTAGACATTTATTTAGGAGAGAATCAATTACCTAAAACAAGACCTTTATAGATAACTTGACCCATAAATACATGATGGACACCCTATTGGGGTTTTAATTTCCCTATAGTTAAGCCTCTCACATATATAACATATCCATAAATGGTTGTATAATCAATGCATCATACTAAAGGGAATTCTATGAACCCAACATGAATCTTTATCCTCATGTATCATAAGGTAAATAACTCATGGATCCCATTCATGTCACATACCCACCTACATGAAATTTCAATCCACAGAATAAATACATAACCATATCCTATGGTAATATTAGTCATAAACTACCTTGACCATAGAGTTATCCCCTTAAGAAATCTCATTCCATCCTCATCAAAGTCATCTCTAGGAACCAACACTATCTCAATCCCCTAACTCATAAAATTACAACATATATTATAAAGAAATAATAATTAATTAATATAATTAATCCATATTAATCCAATTAGTCATAATTTAGGGACATCTCATCAATTATGTATCATCACTGTAACTTCAAGCAATGGGGTATGGATCACTCTTGGAACACCTCTGAGCTCATTTCTAAACAAAACCCAAATATATGAAGTCAATCCATTAAATTAACTCATCCAAATTTGATGATAAACCAAAATAAATTATGGAAATGACTCAAAAATAATGAAACTACATAAAACCTTATGCATTTTTCCTCCACAAGATTCCTCTAACCATTACACACAAAAAATCCACCATAACAGGATGATCCCACCGACGGCAGGGGAGGGGAGCATACCTAGGGTACGAACTCGATGGGGTCGGGGGAGAAGCTGACGTCGCGAGTGTCGGGGGGAGAAGTGGGGTCAGCAGCGACCAGCGACGAGGTCACCGACGGCATGGGAGGGCAGTGGAGGGGACCAGATCTAGGGTTCGCGGTCATCGGGGTGAGAAGCCTCGCGGGGTCGGGGGGAGAGAACGTGAGATCAAGTGGGGGGGGGGAGTGTCACCGATGTAAAAAACTAAATGGGTTTCATGGTGGTTTTTAATAAACCGCCGCTAAATCTTTTTAACGAAAGGTTTAGCGGTGGTTTTGTAAACCGCCGCTACAAAATTGCCGCTAAAGGCATTTTATGTTGTAGTGGGGGGGGGGGGGGCTGTCCAAGGGGGTGGAGGTTGTCAAGGGGGTGTGGGTGTTTGGGGGGGTGTCCAGGGGGTGGAGGAGTGTCCAGGTGGTGTGGGGTGTCCAAGGGGGTGGTGATGGTGGGGGGGTGTCCAAGGGGGTGGGGGTGTCTGGGGGGAGTCCAGGGGGTGGGGGTTGTTTAATGGGGGGGTGTTTAGGGGGCTGGGGGGGGGGGGTGCTGTCTGGGGGGTGGGGGTGTCTGGGGGGGGGGGGGGTCAGGGGTGGTAATACCCATATAATACCTTAAAATTTATTTATACGTAATCCAACCAAAATCACAATTCTAATCCATCACCCAACCAAAAACCAATTCATCCTCAATATCACTACCCTTCCCATTATTCCTTGAATAAAAACTATAAATTCATAATCCAAATCCAATTTTAAACTAAACTAAATTCCATAGAAGCTACCATATCACCCCACTAAAAAAATGAAAAACCACCCACACCACTACCCTAACCGTCCCCAATCCCTTCACATAGACCATCCTTATATCCATTACCAACCTTGAGACCATATGACTAAACAAAACCTTTACCATCTTTGAAGTGTAGAACAAAAAACAAAAAACAAAAAGAAATCAAAGTGTTCGGTATACCATGCCACAGACCGCACCGAACTCTGATTTAGACCAAATCAAAATAAAAAATAGAAAAAATAGATGTAGAACATTAAAACTAAGGTAGCACTTACTAATTTAAAGTTTAGAAATAAAAAATTTATTGATTGAAGATGGATCTATTGGGTGGAAGGAGTTTCATAGCCTAGGGTAAAGAGAGACATTCGGGAGCTTCAGATTAGGGTGCCTGTAATCGGGCAGACTGGGATCTGGTCTGCTATGTATTTGGGGGAAATCTTTCCCAATGGCTTTTAAAAACCATTGGGAAATCTACTCTTTACCAACAGTTTTAAAAAATTGTTGGTATACATAAATATTTCCTAATGGTTTACTCAAACTATTGGAAAAGATTTATTATAAAAACAAAATTCCAATGATTTGAATAAACTGTAGGTAAATGTTGTTGTTTTTACAATATACCAAGGTTTTCTTCAAACTGTTGGTATAAAACCATTGAAAAAACCTATATTTCCAATAGTGATGCATATAGAGAATTTGATAAGTACTTTTTTTAAATATTTTATATAACTTTATATATAAACAGTTTATTTTATATTCATATAGGCAGTCGAGCAGCCCGATATTATGGAGTACAACATTTATCGGAGGATGTACAGTGATCCAACCACTTGAGAGATTTGAGGTGATCACTAGCATCAGATTGTGGTCAATATTATTTCTTTTTTAGTTTAAAAATTAACTGCATATAATATTTTCACAATTTTAATTTCAAATTGGAACTGAAGGAGTCATATGAGGCTGTGACCACTCAGACATAGTCTGAGAGTCAGGCCGAGATGACTGATTAGACTAGTGACCACTATTTCGATGAGGCAACAAGGATGTAGGAAACCCAATATGGATTCGAGAAGGGCTGAGTAGTTGGTATCAATGCTTATTTGACTCATGGGGCTTATTATGGTACTACTGTGATGTCAGCGTCCAGCTCAAGAGGAGCTTGTAGAGAGACATTATCTTTTGGCTCACAGTATCAGGAGAAACTGCAAGACCAGAGTGAGACTATAGAGAGTTTGCGTAACCAACATGAAGAGATGTGCCGGTAGCAGCAGTAGAAGCGGTACAAGGAGTAGACACGTTGATGGTAGCAACAACATCATGAGCAGATGAAGTACATGCACCGTCTAAATCGTAGTTTAGGGATGGAGTTTCCTCTACCATCTCCTCCAACTCCTCTACCTCCTTTTGAAGACTACCCCCAGTGACTTTTCTTTTAATGTTAAAAACATTTGAATTCAAAGTTTGTTGTAATATTAACTATTTATAGTTTCTGTCTTTTATATTAGTGTGAATATTGAATATTTTTTTAATATTTTAATATTTTATTATATTTTATTAGTATTATATTTTTTAATGTTTGTTTATTTTAATAATAGTAATAATAATATATTATTTTTTTATATTTTTTGTGAATATCGTGAATTTTCATATTTTATAATTTTATTATTATTTTAATAATATTAATATTATTTTTTCATAAATAATAATAAAAATAATAACATTATTATTATTAATATTATTTTATTATTAATATTATAATAATATAATTTTTTTATATTATTAATATTAGTATTGTTATTATATAATATAATATTATTTATAATAATAATAATAATAATAATAATATTTTATAATATTAATTTATCATTATTTTATTGAATATTTTTTTTGATTTTATTAAGTATTTGTGATGGGTCCTTTTACGATGGGACCCCATTGCAAATAGTTTGTATATTTTTTAAATAAGTATTTGCGATGGGAAAATTGGCCAATTGCAAATACTTATTTGTGACAGGCCCATCGCAATAGGTTTTTGTATATATAATCAATAAAAACAGATAACTATTTGTGATGGACGACTTCCCATCGCAAATTGTACTTTTTTGCGATGACCCATCACAAAAAATACTATTTGTGACTGGATCCCATTGCAAATACCTCAAATTTCAGTAGTGTTTTTACTGTATTGAATGTCCAAATATTAAAGAGATCCTTCAATTTCAACCTTCAAATAAACAAATCCTTTAGGTTAATCCTCTTTATCATCTTCATATTTTATTCCTCCAAGTATCTCTATCATAACATCTTCCACATTTGATATAAACTTGACTTCATTATATTCATTACACCTTTCATCTTCTTCTTATTCTTTCCTCAATAGATTTTTATACAGAAAACTATTTCTAAGGAAACCTTCTTTACTGTATTTATATCACCTCTTCTTCAACTCCATTTTCACATTTCTTGGGAATATTTCAATGATATACACAACATTTCCATAATTAAAACAAGCAAATGATAGTATTTCTTTATATATTCCTTTTCCTCATCTGATTATGCTTGTGACAAGTGACAAAAAAATCATCACTAACATCTTCCTCATTATCTCAAACTTCTTGAATATTAATATTATCCATGTAATTGAAAGAAATTTCTTTTGATGATTTTATAAATGCGCTCTCAAGTTTCATTCTCATCCCATATGCCACCAGCTTACTGTGAAGATCATTGAGGGATATTTTAGTGAGTTCTTATTCTTCAAGGGTAAGCACCTTGGAATTATATAAGTGTGTAAGTCTTATGAGAATATTTTTCATTATATCAGCATATTTCATATAATCACAAAGTCCAAGGATGGTTCCTACAACTTCTATGAGTTGATTGAATAAAAAATCAATGTTCTCATTTTGGATCATCTTCATATTGTTGAACTTATTGTACAGTACCTACAACTTAGCTTCCTTCACTTTGATTCCCCCTTCATATATATTGACCATCTTGCCCCATATAATTTTTTTGATGTACAATACATCACTTTCATACAAACCTGGTTTGATAAGACTCCAAATAAGGCATTTTGAGCCCTCATATCAGTAACAAAAGGTTTCTTATCTTTTTTAGTCATTGACATTCATGTAGTATCACATACGTGTATTCTTTGTAAATCAACAGTGAAAATTTTAATTTTGAGATATCATAAGTGTAATATTATGTGATTATTCCATATATGAAAGTTATATCCATTAAAAAAAGGAACCCCTTTTTCATTTATTGCATTCTCCATACCAACAACCTTCTTAGGGATATATTCATCATTCAAAAACCTTGTGGCTCTAATACCACTTGTTGAACCCTAAAACCCAATACATCCTAATATGGGGTGAATTATGGTGTTTTATTCTCCTTTTCTTCTCAAGGGAACTTATTCTAATGTAATAAATAATAACACAAACCTATCAATATTTATGCAAACATAGTATTCGAATACAGAAAATAAAGTAGGGATACACAAGTTTTACATGGTTCACCACAAATGGATAGTCCAAGGAGTATACTCTAATGATATTTTGATGTATCAAGGATTAACATTATGTATTATGAGTGTTATAATTGATTCGAAAAGGAACACTGTTGATACATGGGAACTCCCTATTCTTATCTTTTTTCTCACTACTTCAAGATAAGGAATACAATGGAAATACAATAAGACGATCAATTATAATGGTTCTAAATAAAAGTAAAACACCAGTTCAATGATGGCGTTGTCTTCCAGATTCTATTTATTCTTCAATTATAGATATTTAAAGGAGTTATTTTAAAAATTATCTCTTCCCTATTCTTCTTCTCAATCAAATATTTTAATTATATTTATCCCTTTTTTAGAACTTATAGAGTAGTTTTTCTCTATATTCTTCTTGCAACCAACCCCTAAAACTGAGGCTTGATATTGATTCATATTTTTCTAATCCACTCATATCATGTTAGGTGCACCAAAATTTTTAATGTTTTCATAATAATTTTAATTAAATCTAATAAATCCATGAAACTTATCTAGATATTTTCCCTTTTAAATTACAATTGAATCTACCAGGTAATTTGGAAACTGACCCTTCACAATGCAACCTTTTCCTTTTTAATATGAACTTCATAAATTTGTATAATTGATGTAATGGTAATCTTCTTCATGAAATGGTGTCCAATAAAAAATTATATCCACAAAATCTGGTTGAATATTCCCCTTATAAATCCCTAAGAATTGTGGCGTGATTCTCGGATTCTTCTCAACTTCTGAACCAATCATGGCGTAGTGATCTACTTCATGGTGTATAATTATATTCTAATGTTGAGAAACCTGAGAATTCTAAAATCATGTACCTATATCTTTTAAATGTATGGTTGTTTTGTAGCATTATCCTTTAATATTATTTGATGATAGAACCTATCATGACATGATATATCTTTCACAACACAATCATCAGATATCCAAAACCACTGATTTCACCCAAGAATCCTTTTCAGTGTGAAATTCATCCCATGAAGAAAGTACCATATCTCCATAATCATTAAAATATTCCAAAAAAACCTTCAAATTGTGAAAATTTTATCATGGAGTGTAGCATGAAACACTAAATCTAGTAAAGTGAGGAAACTTTTGTTCAAACCAAATGAAACTTACAAGAATCTATAATAAACCTTATAAAACCCAGTCACGGTGTGAAATAAGATCTCACGACATGAATTAATCTTATGATGTTCCCTAAATGACCCTTGTGATATTTAATCTTCAAACTTATGAATCATTTCTTTGAAATTTTTTGAACATCAAACCTAGCCATGGTGTGACACATTTAATCATGAATCTATTTCAAGAATTTGAAAAATACTTCACTAGTAATATCCAAACAATTCAAGTTCATTTTAATGATCTAAAAAAAATCCTAATTGATAACAAATACAACAAAACAACCTAGTGGTTGTAATAGTTCCTTTGTTTTTCCTAAAAAATCAGTATGTTGTACCAATTCAAGCCCAAGCCCAAATGAGTACATCTAACATGTTGACCCATTTCACAAAATGGGTATAATATGAATATTTGATTAGATCAGGAATGAAATAACTGACACATCCATTCATTAATAACTATGATCTAGGCCATATATTTGATCAGGTTTGATTTCACAAACTGAATTAATCTAAATAAGACATGCCTTTCCAGAATAGGTATCTACCTAATTCCAAGGGGTGAGATACCTTATCCGAAGGGATACTCTAATGCATGAAAAATTAAGATCCATGATATGGGAATAATTTCAAGCATTTAAATCACCATTACAAAAACCCATCTCAAATTTTAATTCTACTCAAATCTTATATAACTATAAAAGACTCTTTTTTGGTGCACAAAAAATAATACCTTTCGTTACTCTCTTGATTCAAAAACCTCTTCAAGGATTTTTATCCTCTAAGTAAAAGTTTAGAGGTAAAAAACATTATCATATCCTAAAGAATATTCTCTTGCAACTTATTTCACTACTGATCTGGTAGGGGTGAATCTACTCTTAAGGATAGAGACATTGTAACATGCCATGACAGACTCTATATACTACCATTTGAATAAAATATATACCATTACCAACTTATATCCTGATAGTTATAATTAATTCATTATTTTTTATTTTTTAATTAATTATTTTTTTAAATAATTATTCTTTCATGATTTAATTTGTTTTAATATTTTTTTGGAAGTAATTATTTATATGAATGTTTGGATAAAAATGAAAGAAGGCAGATTTTTGGATTTGAGACAAAAATTTTGGAAAAGGAAAAAATATGGAGTAAACAAAATTCTCACAACCCCAATTATAGTATCCCTAACAATCTTAATAATAGATTCTATTCGAAATAGATATAGAAATTCTCAACAATATGATGAAGGTAGATAAATTTTATGTAAAAATTTTCAAGAGGTGATAGAAGATGATACACTTTCTACTTACGACTCTCAAAGTGGTTTATGTAATCTCAACTCAAAATCTCCCCACATCCAAATATGATCACTCCACATTTTTTGCATGAGACAAAAATGGGAGAATGATGATCTCATTATCAAGGACACATACTCGATGCATTGGTCGATGGCCTCTTCGACACTTATCAACACCTTCCAACCAAAAAGGAGACATGTAATGATTTGGGACATAAATACATAATTGACAATATGGAAAACAGGAAATACCTAGTAAAAAAAGTTTACTTCATATAATATGGTATATAGTAGGTCTATCATGGAGAAATTTTATGAAATCCAACACATATTACAGCATCTAAAGAAAAAAAAGATGAACATGTATGATTCCATTATTGTCACATCCATCATCGATAAACCCCCCTTCTTGGAATAATGTTAAAAATCACAATAAGGAATATATTCCCCTCAATGAGTTTCTCAAATACCTACAAATTAAGGAGGAATATACAAGAACACAAGGAGGAAAATGATACTGAGGATGAAAAATACAAGGTTTTCATGAACCATCCCAGATACCTTGGTACCCTAATTCCTGATCCAACACTAACATGGCCTAAAGGGAATCCCCGATCCCCATGGGTCAGAGACAAGCAACTGGAATCATACAAGATCAAATTAGGAACAAATTTTCCTCAAAGTAACAAAATATAAAATATACAAGTCGGTATGCTCAACACTCGAAAGGGAGAAAGTACCAGAACCAAAATAGGTATAAAAAAACCCAAAGAACTATATCATTAACGTACTCAACATCTAGCAAAAAATAAAACTCAAACATCCCATGCAACAAGTGGATAACATATCCACTGGTCACCTCTATCACTCTAAGCCCAAAGTATCAAGAATATCCACCTCCTCTAAGAGGCGATTTACCTTTTCTTGGACTTGGAATAAAAAAATCTATAAAAACCCAAATAAAAAGGTAGGGTGTGAGATATAAAGACCAACAGGGTCTCACCAAGTTTTCTATAAGAAATACCAAAACAATGAACCATTTATGATATTAATTTAAATCAAACAACTAAAGGAATGAAATTTAAATATTTAAAAAAACATTATTTTCAATAAAAATATGAAATATATGTAAAAATAGATTTCAACAGGATTAAATGAAAATTTATATAAAATAGTTTATATAAATCAACTGGCATGAGTAAAATTGTGACTTCTTGGACTCAGATGCCACTTAATGGGTGCCCCGAGCCCAGTGGGCCACATGGCCTCAAGTGAATCTTTCCAAATGCTAGAGGATGCCAAATAGCAGTGAGGGCCTAGGGTGTGTCTGTGGGAAGACTATGCCCTCATTGAAAGAGTATATCACAAAAAAAAGAATATAAAGGAATAGTAAACAACAAAAGAAATATAAGTGATACAAATAAACAATGGAAACAAACTAATGCAATAGATAAACAAGAATAATAATAACTGTATCAACTAGAATAGTGATTATGTAATATTATGTCACTAGAAAACTAGAAAGCATGGATACAATACAATAGGCATAACATTCTATGAAAGGTAAAAGAAAACAAAGTCTACTACAAACATCCTGAGATCCTACTCGGTCATCTGCTATCAAGCTCTATCCTATCATCACACAATCAAGTATTGGAAGCTGCATGCTTCACTTTGTCAGTAACTATAACCATGTAATCTACTACGAGTACCAAACGACACCCAGTGAGCCTGTGAGATAAATTTTAGTGGGCCACCACCAATGGTGTCTATATCATCTAGCCTGTGTAATGGAATATAGCAGTGTGCAAACATACATATATAAAGTAAAACAAGTAGTAAAATATAGCTAAATACCCAAGTACCTACTTCATCCCTTGGCTAGTGTCTGAACATGTAACTAGTTCATTAATTAATCCATTACCATTTCATGTTAATAGCTTACGTGATTTATAGCCGGTAATGAAATCACCTCATGATAGTATAAGTAGTGAAGGTACCAAGATGTAACAAGGAAACCTGACAATGATATCCAATGAGGGAGTTATATGGTAATAACCAAGGTAATGTAAATCTCACAGAATGCTAACTCATTAGTATCTAAGTCTAGCTAAGGGGTAAGCGTGTAATCCAAGGAGCATAATACAAGGAATTCCACAATAAGGTGCCTATTGAGTCCAAGGTGATCAACCAAGGTAAAAAGGGGATAATCAAAGATAAGGCCCTATGGGATTTTACTATGGAACCCACTAGTCAATGCTGGATCCAAGGAGTGTATCCGAGGTATCATGTAATAATGAAAAGGACCCTAATGTAGTATATTGGGCATCCAAAGAATAGAAAAGATCTGGAGTCTAGGTGGGTATCAACATAATAAAACCGTATCCTTGAATCAGAATGAGGTTCCAAAGACCCAAGGTTTTCTCCTCACAGAATCCAAGGTGATCTTGAGTCATTCCATTCCTATTTGATATTGTAATCAGGTAATAATTCATATGGTTCAAGTCTAGCCTTCCATTATTGTGGATAGGTCAAGTAGATTTGAAACCATTTATTAAGCCTTAGTTAGCCATTAAGAAATATTCAATTATTGAGGTTCACTCCACTACCTTCCATCAACATGGAAAGGGGTGATATGGACATGTAACCTTTATTCAATCTCTTTTAATAAGGCCAAATTATATACTTAGTATAATTTCCATTTAACATTTCACATTTCACTTTTAATAACCACTTAGAAGCACTTACCTAAGGCGAGTCAAGTGGTGAGTATACATGGTACATTACATTATGCAATTATCAGCAATAACAAGCCATTTATGATAAGAAGGATCACCTTTAGAAAGTTCAAGCAAAGTCACACCCAAATGGTGGCTCAAATATTCCAAAACACTAAAAACCTAATTATGGCATAACCTTCGACATGAGGCAGATTGAGTTGTGGGTGTAACCACTAACAACTAATCACATAATTAGAAAGAGCATAACCATATGATTATAAAAAGTATAATCATGGCATGTTAATTTAAGAAATGGTTTCCAAAAAAACTGATGGGCCCCACACGAACAGTTCAAAAAAACAATGAACTTTAGGGATGAGTTATAGACCACCCACCTTAGGGTTTTGCGATCCTTATCCTCCAGTATCAGACCTTGATTTTCCTCGGATCAGAGTAGATCTAAGAAAAGGTAAAAAATGATTATATGTTGATATTTAGGTCAGGAGTGAAAGAGAAGTAGAACGGCTAAAGGGGACTTTAGTACTTACTATTGTGCATGCAACATGATGAATGAAAGCTTGATCGGATGTCAGATGATGGACACTACTAAAAATAAGACAATTAGCGACCGCCATTGGCGGTCGCTAAAGGTCTTTAGCGGCCGCGCAGCGACCGCCATTGGCGGTCGCTGTTGCCCCGTCGCTAGAGGGCTTTAGCGACCGCCAATGGCGGTCGCTATAGAAGGCCGTCAGATTGGCCTTCAGCGACCGCCTGGCGGTCGCTGAAGGCCCCCTGCCGGGCACCCTATAGCGACCGCCAATGGCGGTCGCTATAGTGGGCCGGCATGGCACCCTATAGCGACCGCCTATGGCGGTCGCTATTCAAAAAAAAAAAATTTTTTAAAATTTTTTTTATTGAATTCAATATAAATATATATATATATTTATGTAAAAATATTCATATATATACTATTAAATACAATATTTTAAATATATATATATATATATATATATATATATTATATATTTGAAATGTTTTAATATATATTTAATACATATATAATATCAAATCATTGTGTTATAATAATTTAAATATTCTATATATAATATATTTTAAATATTATATATATATAATATATTTCAGGTCGTTCGGAGCACGTTTGCTCCGAATCGGACCGCCGCACGCCGTTTTGTTTCCGGCCGCCGCGGTCACACGGCACCTCCGAATGAGGTGCCGTCTGGCCGACCATTTCACAATTCACGCCCCGGATGTTGTCGTACGGTTTCGTGGCATTCGGAGGTCGTTCGGGTGGTTTTGACCCCCCAATGCGCCATTTCAGCGCGCGCCGCGCTGCTGAAAACGGCACAATCAGACGTGCCGCGCGAACCGCACGTCCGATGGACGTGCGGCCTCCTCCTGCATCTCAGGAATAATATTTCTATCGTTCCCGTGCGGTTTCAGGTCGTTCGGAGCACGTTTGCTCCGAATCGGACCGCCGCACGCCGTTTTGGTGTTTAATGGCGCCGGAAACGCGTTTTCGGCCGCCGCGGTCACACGGCACCTCCGAATGAGGTGCCGTCTGGCCGACCATTTCACAATTCACGCCCCGGATGTTGTCGTACGGTTTCGTGGCATTCGGAGGTCGTTCGGGTGGTTTTGACCCCCCAACGCGCCATTTCAGCGCGCGCCGCGCTGCTGAAAACGGCACAATCGGACGTGCCGCGCGAACCGCACGTCCGATGGACGTGCGGCCTCCTCCTGCATCTCAGGAATAATATTTCTATCGTTCCCGTGCGGTTTCAGGTCGTTCGGAGCACGTTTGCTCCGAATCGGACCGCCGCACGCCGTTTTGGTGTTTAATGGCGCCGGAAACGCGTTTTCGGCCGCCGCGGTCACACGGCACCTCCGAATGAGGTGCCGCCTGGCCGACCATTTTACAATTCACGCCCCGGATGTTGTCGTACGGTTTCGTGGCATTCGGAGGTCGTTCGTGTGGTTTTGACCCCCCAACGCGCCATTTCAGCGCGCGCCGCGCTGCTGAAAACGGCACAATCGGACGTGCCGCGCGAACCGCACGTCCGATGGACGTGCGGCCTCCTCCTGCATCTCAGGAATAATATTTCTATCGTTCCCGTGCGGTTTCAGGTCGTTCGGAGCACGTTTGCTCCGAATCGGACCGCCGCACGCCGTTTTGGTGTTTAATGGCGCCGGAAACGCGTTTCCGGCCGCCGCGGTCACACGGCATCTCCGAATGAGGTGCCGTCTGGCCGACCATTTCACAATTCACGCACCGGATGTTGTTGTACGGTTTCGTGGAATTCGGAGGTCGTTCGGGTGGTTTTGACCCCCCAACGCGCCATTTCAGCGCGCGCCGCGCTGCTGAAAACGGCACAATCGGACGTGCCGCGCGAACCGCACGTCCGATGGACGTGCGGCCTCCTCCTGCATCTCAGGAATAATATTTCTATCGTTCCCGTGCGGTTTCAGGTCGTTCGGAGCACGTTTGCTCCGAATCGGACCGCCGCACGCCGTTTTGGTGTTTAATGGCGCCGGAAACGCGTTTCCGGCCGCCGCGGTCACACGGCACCTCCGAATGAGGTGCCGTCTGGCCGACCATTTCACAATTCACGCCCCGGATGTTGTCGTACGGTTTCGTGGCATTCGGAGGTCGTTCGGGTGGTTTTGACCCCCCAACGCGCCATTTCAGCGCGCGCCGCGTTGCTGAAAACGGCACAATCGGACGTGCCGCGCGAACCGCACGTCCGATGGACGTGCGGCCTCCTCCTGCATCTCAGGAATAATATTTCTATCGTTCCCGTGCGGTTTCAGGTCGTTCGGAGCACGTTTGCTCCGAATCGGACCGCCGCACGCCGTTTTGGTGTTTAATGGCGCCGGAAACGCGTTTCCGGCCGCCGCGGTCACACGGCACCTCCGAATGAGGTGCCGTCTGGCCGACCATTTCACAATTCACGCACCGGATGTTGTCGTACGGTTTCGTGGCATTCGGAGGTCGTTCGGGTGGTTTTGACCCCCCAACGCGCCATTTCAGCGCGCGCCGCGCTGCTGAAAACGGCACAATCGGACGTGCCGCGCGAACCGCACGTCCGATGGACGTGCGGCCTCCTCCTGCATCTCAGGAATAATATTTCTATCGTTCCCGTGCGGTTTCAGGTTGTTCGGAGCACGTTTGCTCCGAATCGGACCGCCGCACGCCGTTTTGGTGTTTAATGGCGCCGGAAACGCGTTTCCGGCCGCCGCGGTCACACGGCACCTCCGAATGAGGTGCCGTCTGGCCGACCATTTCAAAATTCACGCCCCGGATGTTGTCGTACGGTTTCGTGGCATTCGGAGGTCGTTCGGGTGGTTTTGACCCCCCAACGCGCCATTTCAGCGCGCGCCGCGCTGCTGAAAACGGCACAATCGGACGTGCCGCGCGAACCGCACGTCCGATGGATGTGCGGCCTCCTCCAGCATCTCAGGAATAATATTTCTATCGTTCCTGTGCGGTTTCAGGTCGTTCGGAGCACGTTTGCTCCGAATCGGACCGCCGCACGCCGTTTTGGTGTTTAATGGCGCCGGAAACGCGTTTCCGGCCGCCGCGGTCACACGGCACCTCCGAATGAGGTGCCGTCTGGCCGACCATTTTACAATTCACGCACCGGATGTTCCCGTGCGGTTTCAGGTCGTTCGGAGGTCGTTCGGGTGGTTTTGACCCCCCAACGCGCCATTTCAGCGCGCGCAGCGCTGCTGAAAACGGCACAATCGGACGTGCCGCGCGAACCGCACGTCCGATGGACGTGCGGCCTCCTCCTGCATCTCAGGAATAATATTTCTATCGTTCCCGTGCGGTTTCAGGTCGTTCGGAGCACGTTTGCTCCGAATCGGACCGCCGCACGCCGTTTTGGTGTTTAATGGCGCCGGAAACGCGTTTCCGGCCGCCGCGGTCACACGGCACCTCCGAATGAGGTGCCGTCTGGCCGACCATTTCACAATTCACGCACCGGATGTTCCCGTGCAGTTTCAGGTCGTTCGGAGGTCGTTCGGGTGGTTTTGACCCCCCAATGCGCCATTTCAGCGCGCGCCGCGCTGCTGAAAACGGCACAATCGGACGTGCCGCGCGAACCGCACGTCCGATGGACGTGCGGCCTCCTCCTGCATCTCAGGAATAATATTTCTATCGTTCCCGTGCGGTTTCAGGTCGTTCGGAGCACGTTTGCTCCGAATCGGACCGCCGCACGCCGTTTTGGTGTTTAATGGCGCCGGAAACGCGTTTTCGGCCGCCGCGGTCACACGGCACCTCCGAATGAGGTGCCGTCTGGCCGACCATTTCACAATTCACGCCCCGGATGTTGTCGTACGGTTTCGTGGCATTCGGAGGTCGTTCGGGTGGTTTTGACCCCCCAACGCGCCATTTCAGCGCGCGCCGCGCTGCTGAAAACGGCACAATCGGACGTGCCGCGCGAACCGCACGTCCGATGGACGTGCGGCCTCCTCCTGCATCTCAGGAATAATATTTCTATCATTCCCGTGTGGTTTCAGGTCGTTCGGAGCACGTTTGCTCCGAATCGGACCGCCGCACGCCGTTTTGGTGTTTAATGGCGCCGGAAACGCGTTTCCGGCCGCCGCGGTCACACGGCACCTCCGAATGAGGTGCCGTCTGGCCGACCATTTCACAATTCACGCACCGGATGTTGTCGTACGGTTTCGTGGCATTCGGAGGTCGTTCGGGTGGTTTTGACCCCCCAACGCGCCATTTCAGCGCGCGCCGCGCTGCTGAAAACGGCACAATCGGACGTGCCGCGCGAACCGCACGTCCGATGGACGTGCGGCCTCCTCCTGCATCTCAGGAATAATATTTCTATCGTTCCCGTGCGGTTTCAGGTCGTTCGGAGCACGTTTGCTCCGAATCGGACCGCCGCACGCCGTTTTGGTGTTTAATGGCGCCGGAAACGCGTTTCCGGCCGCCGCGGTCACACGGCACCTCCGAATGAGGTGCCGTCTGGCCGACCATTTCACAATTCACGCACCGGATGTTGTCGTACGGTTTCGTGGCATTCGGAGGTCGTTCGGGTGGTTTTGACCCCCCAACGCGCCATTTCAGCGCGCGCCGCGCTGCTGAAAACGGCACAATCGGACGTGCCGCGCGAACCGCACGTCCGATGGACGTGCGGCCTCCTCCTGCATCTCAGGAATAATATTTCTATCGTTCACGTGCGGTTTCAGGTCGTTCGGAGCACGTTTGCTCCGAATCGGACCGCCGCACGCCGTTTTGGTGTTTAATGGCGCCGGAAACGCGTTTCCGGCCGCCGCGGTCACACAGCACCTCCGAATGAGGTGCCGTATGGCCGACCATTTCACAATTCACGCACCGGATGTTGTCGTACGGTTTCGTGGCATTCGGAGGTCGTTCGGGTGGTTTTGACCCCCCAACGCGCCATTTCAGCGCGCGCCGCGCTGCTGAAAACGGCACAATCGGACGTGCCGCGCGAACCGCACGTCCGATGGACGTGCGGCCTCCTCCTGCATCTCAGGAATAATATTTCTATCGTTCCCGTGCGGTTTCAGGTCGTTCGGAGCACGTTTGCTCCGAATCGGACCGCCGCACGCCGTTTTGGTGTTTAATGGCGCCGGAAACGCGTTTCCGGCCGCCGCGGTCACACGGAACCTCCGAATGAGGTGCCGTCTGGCCGACCATTTCAAAATTCACGCCCCGGATGTTTTCGTACGGTTTCGTGGCATTCGGAGGTCGTTCGGGTGGTTTTGACCCCCCAACGCGCCATTTCAGCGCGCGCCGCGCTGCTGAAAACGGCACAATCGGACGTGCCGCGCGAACCGCACGTCCGATGGATGTGCGGCCTCCTCCAGCATCTCAGGAATAATATTTCTATCGTTCCCGTGCGGTTTCAGGTCGTTCGGAGCACGTTTGCTCCGAATCGGACCGCCGCACGCCGTTTTGGTGTTTAATGGCGCCGGAAACGCGTTTCCGGCCGCCGCGGTCACACGGCACCTCCGAATGAGGTGCCGTCTGGCCGACCATTTCACAATTCACGCACCGGATGTTCTCGTGCGGTTTCAGGTCGTTCGGAGGTCGTTCGGGTGGTTTTGACCCCCCAACGCGCCATTTCAGCGCGCGCCGCGCTGCTGAAAACGGCACAATCGGACGTGCCGCGCGAACCGCACGTCCGATGGATGTGCGGCCTCCTCCTGCATCTCAGGAATAATATTTCTATCGTTCCCGTGCGGTTTCAGGTCGTTCGGAGCACGTTTGCTCCGAATCGGACCGCCGCATGCCGTTTTGGTGTTTAATGGCGCCGGAAACGCGTTTCCGGCCGCCGCGGTCACACGGCACCTCCGAATGAGGTGCCGTCTGGCCGAACATTTCACAATTCACGCACCGGATGTTCCCGTGCGGTTTCAGGTCGTTCGGAGGTCGTTCGGGTGGTTTTGACCCCCCAATGCGCCATTTCAGCGCGCGCCGCGCTGCTGAAAACGGCACAATCGGACGTGCCGCGCGAACCGCACGTCCGATGGACGTGCGGCCTCCTCCTGCATCTCAGGAATAATATTTCTATCGTTCCCGTGCGGTTTCAGGTCGTTCGGAGCACGTTTGCTCCGAATCGGACCGCCGCACGCCGTTTTGGTGTTTAATGGCGCCGGAAACGCGTTTTCGGCCGCCGCGGTCACACGGCACCTCCGAATGAGGTGCCGTCTGGCCGACCATTTCACAATTCACGCCCCGGATGTTGTCGTACGGTTTCGTGGCATTCGGAGGTCGTTCGGGTGGTTTTGACCCCCCAACGCGTCATTTCAGCGCGCGCCGCGCTGCTGAAAACGGCACAATCGGACGTGCCGCGCGAACCGCACGTCCGATGGACGTGCGGCCTCCTCCTGCATCTCAGGAATAATATTTCTATCGTTCCCGTGCGGTTTCAGGTCGTTCGGAGCACGTTTGCTCCGAATCGGACCGCCGCACGCCGTTTTGGTGTTTAATGGCGCCGGAAACGCGTTTCCGGCCGCCGCGGTCACACGGAACCTCCGAATGAGGTGCCGTCTGGCCGACCATTTCACAATTCACGCACCGGATGTTGTCGTACGGTTTCGTGGCATTCGGAGGTCGTTCGGGTGGTTTTGACCCCCCAACGCGCCATTTCAGCGCGCGCTGCGCTGCTGAAAACGGCACAATCGGACGTGCCGCGCGAACCGCACGTCCGATGGACGTGCGGCCTCCTCCTGCATCTCAGGAATAATATTTCTATCGTTCCCGTGCGGTTTCAGGTCGTTCGGAGCACGTTTGCTCCGAATCGGACCGCCGCACGCCGTTTTGGTGTTTAATGGCGCCGGAAACGCGTTTCCGGCCGCCGCGGTCACACGGCACCTCCGAATGAGGTGCCGTCTGGCCGACCATTTCACAATTCACGCACCGGATGTTGTCGTACGGTTTCGTGGCATTCGGAGGTCGTTCGGGTGGTTTTGACCCCCCAACGCGCCATTTCAGCGCGCGCCGCGCTGCTGAAAACGGCACAATCGGACGTGCCGCGCGAACCGCACGTCCGATGGACGTGCGGCCTCCTCCTGCATCTCAGGAATAATATTTCTATCGTTCCCGTGCGGTTTCAGGTCGTTCGGAGCACGTTTGCTCCGAATCGGACCGCCGCACGCCGTTTTGGTGTTTAATGGCGCCGGAAACGCGTTTCCGGCCGCCGCGATCACACGGCACCTCCGAATGAGGTGCCGTCTGGCCGACCATTTCACAATTCACGCCCCGGATGTTGTCGTACGGTTTCGTGGCATTCGGAGGTCGTTCGGGTGGTTTTGACCCCCCAACGCGCCATTTCAGCGCGCGCCGCGCTGCTGAAAACGGCACAATCGGACGTGCCGCGCGAACCGCACGTCCGATGGACGTGCGGCCTCCTCCTGCATCTCAGGAATAATATTTCTATCGTTCCCGTGCGGTTTCAGGTCGTTCGGAGCACGTTTGCTCCGAACGGGACCGCCGCACGCCGTTTTGGTGTTTAATGGCGCCGGAAACGCGTTTCCGGCCGCCGCGGTCACACGGCACATCCGAATGAGGTGCCGTCTGGCCGACCATTTTACAATTCACGCCCCGGATGTTCCCGTGCGGTTTCAGGTCGTTCGGAGCACGTTTGCTCCGAATCGGACCGCCGCACGCCGTTTTGGTGTTTAATGGCGCCGGAAACGCGTTTCCGGCCGCCGCGGTCACACGACACCTCCGAATGAGGTGCCGTCTGTACGGGGGTGGCGGGGGGCTGTACGGGGGTGGCGGGGGGCTGTGCGGGGGTGGCGGGGGGCTGTACGGGGGTGGCGGGGGGCTGTACGGGGGTGGCGGGGGGCTGTACGGGGGTGGCGGGGGGCTGTACGGGGGTGCGGGGGGTTCTCCGGGGGTGGCGGGGGGCTGTACGGGGGTGGCGGGGGGCTGTACGGGGGTGGCGGGGGGCTGTACGGGGGTGCGGGGGGCTGTACGGGGGTGGCGGGGGGCTGTACGGGGGTGGCGGGGGGCTGTACGGGGGTGGCGGGGGGCTGTACGGGGGTGGCGGGGGGCTGTACGGGGGTGGCGGGGGGCTGTACGGGGGTGCGGGGGGCTGTACGGGGGTGCGGGGGGTTGTACGGGGGTGGCGGGGGGCTGTACGGGGGTGGCGGGGGGCTGTACGGGGGTGGCGGGGGGCTGTACGGGGGTGCGGGGGGCTGTACGGGGGTGCGGGGGGCTGTACGGGGGTGCGGGGGGCTGTACGGGGGTGGCGGGGGGCTGTACGGGGGTGGCGGGGGGCTGTACGGGGGTGGCGGGGGGCTGTACGGGGGTGGCGGGGGGCTGTACGGGGGTGGCGGGGGGCTGTACGGGGGTGCGGGGGGCTGTACGGGGGTGGAGGGGGGCTGTACGGGGGTGGCGGGGGGCTGTACGGGGGTGGCGGGGGGCTGTACGGGGGTGGCGGGGGGCTGTACGGGGGTGGCGGGGGGCTGTACGGGGGTGCGGGGGGCTGTACGGGGGTGGCGGGGGGCTGTACGGGGGTGGCGGGGGGCTGTACGGGGGTGGCGGGGGGCTGTACGGGGGTGCGGGGGGCTGTACGGGGGTGGCGGGGGGCTGTACGGGGGTGGCGGGGGGCTGTACGGGGGTGGCGGGGGGCTGTACGGGGGTGCGGGGGGCTGTACGGGGGTGCGGGGGGCTGTACGGGGGTGCGGGGGGCTGTACGGGGGTGGCGGGGGGCTGTACGGGGGTGGCGGGGGGCTGTACGGGGGTGGCGGGGGGCTGTACGGGGGTGGCGGGGGGCTGTACGGGGGTGGCGGGGGGCTGTACGGGGGTGCGGGGGGTTCTCCGGGGGTGCAAAGGCCATCCCATTGATTACAAAAGTGAAAAATAAAAGTGATAATATCTAATTAATACATATTTCTTTTATCGATACCATACAGAAATTTATAAAAAATATATTAATAATACATAATCTATAATATCAGATTTATTGATCTGTTGGAATTAGTTCGACTTTTTCAAATGTAGAATCATTCAAGATTATCTGATCAAAAACTCAATGTGTATAAAATATTTAAAAGACCACCATGGATGGTAATAATGCATTACTTAAATGAATAAATACAGTACATCAATGTCAACCCTACCAGTAAAAACAAAAAACATATCTCGTGAATATATGGTGCGTCACGTGTTGCCATCACTGCTACCTCCTTCTGGTGGGCCAGGTGCCTACAACAAATAAACATTATAAATATTTTAATAACAAAAATAATTTAAATTAAATAAATAAATACAGTATATACCTGCGTCGTATGATCCCCTGTACCATCAGCTCGACGCACATATTCCCGCAGTGCTCTAACCTCAGCTGTCAATTGCGCATTTGTCTCCTCGGAAGCGCGCAGCCGTGCCTCAAAATCTGACATCTGCTGTGTCATATGAGCAACAGCAGGACCGACAACCGCAGCGCGTGACACTACAGAACGAGGAATCCCTGCTCCATAGGTCAAACTATAGCCATGCCCGTCCCGACCAATAATGCGATGAAAGATCTCATCCCGTCGCATGGGAAGCTGTCGCTGGTCCTCTGGCAGCTGTTCTAACTCAGCTTCAAATTGATCCTGTGAAATATTTAAATATATATATGTTAATATATAGATTTATGTAATTATTGGTAAGTACAGACACTTACTATCAATGCTGCAACCTCTGGATCATTGCGATCACGAGTCCTTATCCACACCGACATTTTATCAGTTGCTGCACCTTGCCCTCACAACTGTATATTAAAAGAATATAAACACAAAACCATATTAATTAATAAATTAAAAAATGAATAATATATACCTCATGTCGGATCTGAGACACGTGACGAGTCCCGAGCCTGTGAGCTGGTCCCTGCAACGCTCGATTCTCCGAATGGCGTGTTGACACCTCCTACATTCAATTCATTCAAATTTCAAACAAATCACATATTCTTGAAAATATATATACAGAAAAATAATTAATATACTAACCGCAACACCCTCAGTAGACCAATATGCAACCAAGTCACGCCACTGAGCTGGGAGGACACCTCTCGGGACCTTTTCCAAAATGTCAAGGGCACCCACATTTGGTATCCAGTGGTCCCTCTTCACTTTGCCTTTATAATCTTTCCACAGCTTACGGCATTTGCTCATACACACCGGCCGAAACTCTTCAGGGCATACTTTCAAATTTTGCTATAATGAAAATAATCAAACATATTAGTATTATTTATAAATAGAAAATAAAGTAAAATTATTTTCTTACCTGAACCTCCCTCCATAGACGATCTAATGTGTCCTGAGGGATAGAAGCCCAATCACGCGTGGTCAATGGAAATCGATGTGGGTCACGTATGATATGACCCAGCTGACGAATAAATGCCGGGGCATTCGGTCCCACGGGATGAAATACCTCATCAAATGAAACATCTATCGTCGTGTCGGAATTCCATGATAATATGCCACGACCAGGGCCTCTCCTGCGAGAGGAAGAAGCAGCCGAGTCTGATCCTGTTGAAAACAATTTTATATATAAATTGACAAATGTTATATATATATATATATATATGTCAATTACATAAAAAATATAGACAATTACATTCAAACATACCTCGACCCTGAGACGTAGATGCCTCAGATGGATGATGTGGATTTTCTGCCTCTTCCCCTGACATGTCTGCAGTCATACAAAATATCAGTAATGAGTCCAAAGTGTTTAAAAGATAAATTGGATTGTTCTTAATAAATCAAACTTGTACAACTGTTAATCAAACAAAAAATGGGTTGAATAATTAGTTGTGAATGAATTTTAAAAAATCAGAAAGTTAATCAACCTAAATATTTATGACTGAATTAACTTACAAAAGTGAGGATTAAAACTTATAAGGATTTATAAAATGATTAGATAATTTATGATATCCTAGGACATTCTACTGAATAGCGGGGAAAACAATTATACCTTTCATTAAGCATGCAAATCGACCGTTTCTCCTTCAACAGCCGCTCTGACCCAATAAATATCTTCTTCACGTTGAACTACGGTATGTTGATCAAGTTGTTGGTAAACAAACGGAACAGTCTCGGGTTCATCTTCTTCAAATAAAAACACTCCTCGCCGAGACATTTTGACAACAACTTGCCAACTTGGATCCGAAGGCAAAGTAACGAAGAATACTTGTTCCGCTTGTGATGTCAAAATGAAAGGTTCATTCTCAACTCGTTCATTATTTCTGTATAACATATAGTTAAAATTCACCAATGAAAACTGATATTGATCGACTTTACATCCACGCACTGGATCAACCCAATTACACTTTAACAATATGTACTTCAAACCGTGTGTATATACAACTTCAATGATGTCTATCAATTGACCATAGTAATAACCAGAATCGACAAAGGGACAACCGATGCCACTGTTTTGTGTTGCTCGTTTGTCGTCAACATCTTTAATGCGAAATCGAAAACCATTAGCATCAATAGCTTTATAACGACGAGCCGTTATAGATGGACCCTCAGCCAGTTGGATAAATACTTCAGGTAGCGTGGGGTCCCCTAACTCCCTCAGCTTACGAACCTACATAATTTATAAAAATCAATACTGATATATGCAGAAAGAATTAGTTTAATACTTCACTCATAATGAAAATCAATTTATACATACATAATCCTTGAACCAATCATGAAATGTCGCATAATGAGATTGTTGAATTTGCAACTCAGTCGCACGATGCATCTCTTCTTTTATCTCATTAATGTGTTTCCTGCAAATGATTACGCGATGTTTAAAAGATCAACTTATGCAAAGAAAACATGTAAAAGTTATACAAGCACATTGATAAGATACTTACTGCATTAATGGTGCAACTGATGGAGTATTGAACAAGATATATCTATGTGCTTGTATCCACTCGATGTTGTCCATATCAAATGTGGTTCCTTCTCCAACTGGACCATCATGAATCCGAGAGGGCTTATCTAATTTTGTTTCAACATCCGTAAGATATTCTGCACAAAAGGTAGTACACTCATCCATCAAATAACCATTGGCTATTGATGCCTCTGGACGAGCTCTGTTGCGTACAAATCTTTTCAATGTACTCAAATACCGTTCAATAGGATACATCCACCTGAATTGCACTGGACCAGCAGCCATTACTTCATCAGTTAGGTGCACTGTCAAGTGGACCATAACATCGAAAAATGAGGGGGGGGGGAAAAGTTTCTCAAAGTGACAAAGCGTAAGTACAATTCGGTCCTGCAAACTTTTTAAATCACTCATTCGTTGATTTCTTAAACAAAGCTGTCTAAAAAAATTACTCATCTCAATCAAGGGCTGAACAACATTGGGGGATAAACAATCACAAATTGCGATTGGAATCAACTGCTGAAGTAATATGTGATTGTCATGACTTTTCAACCCTTGCAATGTCTTGCTCGTCAGATTCACACACTTTGAAATATTAGAAGAGTAACCATCAGGCACCTTGACCATCTTCAAAATGGAAAGAAATGTCTTTTTCTCCTCTGTAGTCATCGAATACTGTGCAGCAGGCATATATGCCTTGTTTCCCTCAGCTAACTGTAAATGCAACTGTTTCCTTAAACCCATTTCTTCCAAATCACGGCGTGCATTAACATGGTCCTTTGACTTTCCACTGACACCTAAAATGGTCCACAATATGTTATCACAAACATTTTTTTCAATGTGCATGACATCCAAATTATGCCTCAACATGTTAGTTTTCCAATACGGAAGACTATAAAAAATACTTTTCTTTTTCCAATTGTGACTGCGCTGCCTACCCGCAGCACGAATATTACGTACTGGAGGAGCCACCAAATCCTGAATTTCATATACCGTGCGAATGTTTTCTTCCTCAATCTGCGATAACATTTCGACTCCTGTCATGATCTTTGGTGCTGGGCTGAACTCTCTAGAACCATCAAATGCCACTCTGTCCTTTCTGAACCTGTGCTGGGGAGGGAGAAAACGCCTGTGACCCATGTACGCCCATTTTTTGGAATGTTTAAGCCATACAGATTTTTTACTTTTATTGCAACAAGGGCAAGCAAATTCCCCTTTCGTACTCCAGCCTGATAAATTTGCATAAGCTGGGAAGTCATTGATTGTCCACAATAAAGCTGCATGCAGTTTGAACATTTCATTCGTTTCGCAGTCATAAGTCATCACACCATCGCCCCAAAATTCATTCAACTCATCAATCAATGGCTGAAGGTAAACATCAATCTTATCCCCCGGACTTTTAGGTCCATCAATAAGAGTGGAAAGTAATATAAATTGTTGCTTCATACAAAGCCACGGAGTAAGATTATATGGAACCAACACCACGGGCCATGTGCTATGAGTTGCACCAACCATAGACTTGAATGGATTGAAACCATCTGCTGCCAATCCCAATCGGACATTACGAACATCTTTAGCAAAGTCGGGATGTCTCTTATCAAAATCCTTCCATGCATGAGAGTCTGCCGTGTGGGTTAACATGTCACTTTCATGAACTCTTTCTGCATGCCATCTCATTAAATTAGAAACTTTAGATGACATAAAAAATCTTTTCAACCTCGGTTTAAGGGGAAAGTAACGCATTTGCTTTACGGCAATCGGTTTCCCCTGTATCGCAATCTGACTTTGATGAGTCTTATTTCCCCTGTTCTCTTTCCACCTGGAAGCGCCACAAACCGTACAAATATCCAAATGAGCAGTTTCATTTCTAAACAACATACAGTTGTTTGCACATGCATCTATAGTCTCATATGTAAAACCTAAGTTCTCTGTCAACTTACGAGCATAGTAATACGACTCAGGAATCTTAGCGTCGACAGGAAGAACTTTTTTCAATAAAACCAAAAGCATGTCGAATGATGTGTCTGACCAATTATTCAAAGTCTTCAAATGCAACAACTCCACGATAAACGACAGTTTATTGTAAGAAGTACATCCAGGATATAATTCTGTTTTCGCATCATCAAGTACTTCATAAAACCTCCTCGAATCACGATCTGCACCAGAGCGAAGATTTATCTCACCGGTCTCAAGATTCTGGATGTCAATGCCTTCAGGATCAAACCCACGTACCATTTCAGTAAGCATTTCATGCATTGGATCAGTCATCCTTGCATCAACATCCATCTGAGCTGCATCTGTATTTTGACAACGAACATATTCTTCTCCATGACGAGTCCAACTCTTATAATTTTTCAGAAATCCATTAAAGAAAAGGTGCTCCCTCACAGTATCTCGTGTGAATTGATATCTGTTAGCACATTTTCTACATGGACAACTAATATAGTCACTTTCAAATCCTCTCGTGAACTCAATAAACTGCATAATGCCATTGAAATATTCTCTAGACGTTCGATTTGGAAGATCAATCCAACTCTTATCCATAATAATATCTGTATAACAAACATTTACACAATACTTATTAAATTTACATTTTTCAAATCAACTATATTCAAAATAAATATTAACCATTTGTTTATGAACCATTGATAAAATAATAATGTAACTGAAAGCTCATGTTACCTGATTGAGCTACAAACCTGAAAGGGAGGGGAGCCGAAGGCTGTGCTGCGAGGGAGAGGAGGCAGCGAAGGGGAGCCGGAGCCAAAGGCGGTGCGGAAAGGGAGGGGACGGGCGGCGGCGGCGGCGGGGAGCTGGAGGAGAGGAGGCGGTGAGGGGACGGGGGACGCGCAGCGAGGGGGGGGGGGTGTCCGGGGTCGGGGGGGGGCCTTCCGAGGTGCGGGGAGGGGTGTCTGGGGTGTCGGGGGCCTGTCAGGGGTGCGGGCAGGGGTGTTCGGGGTGCGGGGGTGTCCGGGGTGCGGGGGAGGGGGGGCTGTCTGGGGTGCAGGGGGGCTGTCGGGGGTGCGGGGTGGGGTGTCCGGGGTGCGGGGGGCCTGTCCGGGGTGCGGGGGGGCTGTCCGGGTTCGGAGGGGGGGTGTCCGAGTGCGGGGGGGGGGGGGGGGGCTGTCCGGGGTGCGGGGGGGCTGTCCGGGTTCGGAGGGGGGTGTCCGAGTGCAGGGGGGGGGGGATGTCCGGGGTGCGGGGAGGCGTCCGGGGTGCGGGGGGCGGTCCGGAGTGCGCGGGGGGGTGCTGTCCGGGGTGCGGGGAGGCGTCCGGGGTGCGGGGGGCGGTCCGGAGTGCGCGGGGGGGTGCTGTCCGGGGTGCGGGGAGGCGTCCGGGGTGCGGGGGGCGGTCCGGAGTGCGCGGGGGGGTGCTGTCCGAGGTGCGGGGAGGCGTCCGGGGTGCGGGGGGCGGTCCGGAGTGCGCGCCGGGGGCTGTCCGGGGTGCGGGTGCCGTCCGGGGTGGGGGGGAGGGCCGAGAGGCCGGAGGGCGGCGGCCGGAGGCCGGAGGGCGGCGGCCGGAGGCCCGAGGGTGGCGGCCGGAGGCCCGAGGGCGGAGGGCGGCGGCCGGAGGGCGGATGGCAGGCGGCGGGGGAGGCCGGGCGGCCGGGGAGGGCGGGCGGCGGGGGAGGGCGGGCGGCGGGGGAAGCCGGGCGGCGGGGGAGGGCGGGCGGCGGGGGAGGGCGGGCGGCAGGGGAGGCCGGGCGGCGGGGGAGGCCGGGCGGCGGGGGAGGCCGGGCGGCGGGGGAGGCCGGGCGGCGGGTGAGGGGAGGGCGGCGCGAGGGAGGGCGGCGAGGGAGGGTTAGGGCGAGGGATCGAGGGAGAGTGCGCGGGGGGGGGGGGGGGGGGCGCAGAAACCCCCCGAAATTTTTTAGCCAGCTTAGCGACCGCCATTGGCGGTCGCTAATGCTGACCTATAGCGACCGCCAGTGGCGGTCGCCCGAGTCTGGGGGGCTCCAATGCCCCCTTTTCTAGTAGTGGGATATCTCTTGATTCAAAGTTTAGATCTTCAAAAAGCTCCAAAATGAGAGAGAATTAGGCCAATAATGCATAAACCTATGATTAAGGAGGAAGGGTTTGTCTTAATAGATCATTAAGAGAATTTTGGACATTTTTCACAGGTTTTTAGCCAACGCATGGTTTTTTCGCATGATTTGTCAAACCGTGTGCAAACCGTACAGAACGGATCTGCCTGAAAAAACATCTTCTGCACAGTTTGATCAAACTGTGTGCAAGCCATGCATGAGTACCTCGGGAAAAGGGCTACTCACACAGTTAGGCTGCACGACTGTGTGACAACTATGTGAGGTGGCTCTGCCGAAAAATCACCATCTGCACGGTTTGACAAACCATGTGGAAAGCCCACACAGTTTACTCTAAACCATGCACAAAGTCTGTTTTCTCCAAAAAGATAGGTTTCAGGCTCTGAACAAGCCCCTAAAACCTTTATAACATTTAATAACTCATTATTCATCCATATTAGGTTCAAATTATATATTTAGACTAAAAATTAAAGGATCCATACCTAAGTGAAAAAACCAGGTTCTTACAAAAATAGTTCATTATCAGAGGCATGTATATGAAATAAAAGAACTCATAACAGCATGGTCAAACTTCCTATGGTACATTAGTTATTAGATATAAGATCCTCACATATCTCATTAGTGATCATGACTAAATATCCACTACCAATTTAGGGAAAATCACAATCATTCACTCCCACTTAATGGAAAATTATGAGCCCACATGGATTAGTTAGTGTTTTCATTATAAATCCAGTACTAGGGGATCAAGATCCTAGAATTATTTTCCCAACCACCTACTAACTACCCAATCTTCCATGTGCTTCAATCAATCAATCAATCAATAAAATTGGGAATTAATCATTTCAAATCATTTAAAATATAATTGCCCAATTTTTAGTTTTCAACATGTTTTATTTTTCTATTTGAAACCAAATCATAGGTTTTCATCATTTTATTCCATTTCAATTCACGTTTCAATTTAATATTTTTTTCTCAAAATAATTTCAAATCAATTATCAAATAATTTCTAAATCAAACCATCAATTTTCATAAATCTGCCCCACAATTTTAATTCTTTTGAATTTGGGATTTTTCTCAAATTCTATACCCATTTCAAATAAAAGATCAAATCATTCAAATCCATGTTTTTAAAATCATTTAAAAAATATTTTCAAATCAATATATAAGTATAATATTTCAATTGAATGGAAAATACTTAACAAACCACCTACCTTTAATCAAATATCAAGAATCAACACTCACAATGGGATCCACCTATAAATAACGAAAGCATCATAGATCTATAAATCAAACCTAGGATTAAGATCAAATCAAACATAGTTTAGATCCATCCAACACGTTATGATCCATAAAAATCTAAGGATGAAGGTAGTTGAGAATGGAAGAAAAAATTATAGAGGATATCCAATTACTCATAGGAGATCGAACGAGATCCACTATGATTTGATCTTCTAAGAAAAAGGTTTCGAGGGACCAAAACCACTCATTGAGAGCCTTCAAATCCAAGGAAAACATTTTTGGTCAAGTGGGGGTCAACCTGGGGTTAAATCGGGGAGTTTGTAATTTTAAAATAAATTTTTAGAATAAATTAAACCCGAATGCATGATTTTTTGGAGAGGGACGCATGATTAACCAAACCGTGTGCCCCTACTGTCTTGGGTGCACAGTTTCTCTTAGGTGGGCACATGGTTTGAGAAACTGTGCACCAACCATACATCCCCCCACTATCTAGGGATTCATGGTTTGCACAGGGGGGGAACAGTTTGGGAAAACCATGCCCCAACCATAAACAACCTAAAAAGCATCCAAATTTTTCCTAATTTCACCTGAAACAACTTAAGACAAGCCCTAGGAAAAGCATGATCAAAACAAGGGTAGATGATTACTTGAAAACAAGTAATAGAATACTATAACCTCCCCACTATAAATTTTTTTCCCTATAAATCCTGTCAAGAAGTTTCCATATCAAAGATATGAGGCCACTTATCTCTCATAAATTCCTCATGCCCCAAGTCTCATGAGAATTAGAACCATTCTCCCATAGCATACAAACCAAATGTATCATCCTCCCATGAAGTACCTTCGTCTTATAATCAACTATTCTAACTATATGATTATTTATGAATAAATAAAACTCAATATCAAGATCACTACAGCACAAAATATGAGATGCGTCAGAAATATACTTTTGGAATTGAGATACATGAACAAATTTGTGGATCATAGTCAATTGTGGTGGAAGTGATGAATGGTAAGACACTTTCCCCACATGCTCAATAATCTCAAAAGGACCCACAAAGTGAGGATCATGCTTCCATTGACTCCTAAGATATTGGTGACCCAACCAAGGTGAAACTCTAAAAAAACAGGTCTCTATTAGAAAAATCTAGTGGTCTATGATGGTGATCAACATAGGATTTATAATAAATCTGTGCCATCTACATTATCCAAATCATCCACTGAATCATTCTTATCATCTCTTAGACTAAGCTCTATCCAACCAAGGAAGTTTCACCAATACCTGAAATACACAAAGAAGATTTACATGGCCTGATATACAATACCTCAAAAGTATCCATTCTAATTAAGTATTGGTAACTATTATTATAAGCTAACTCAACCATTCCTAAATAGTCATCATAAGATCCACCAAATTCAAGAATGAAATCAAATAATATATCCTCAAGAATTTGTATAGTTATTTCTATTTGGACATCCATTTTCAGATGATATTCTATACTAAAATGAACCTAATATCCCAATGCCTCCTAGAGGCCTCTCCAAAAGAAAGAAGTAAAATAGGGATCTCTATCAAAGACTATACCAGATGGAACTCCGTAAAAATGAACAATATATTTCACTTAGAGAATTTACAACTCCTCAACTTTGGTTGTATCATGAATGGGTAAGAAGTGAGATGATTTCTTCAGATGATCGATCATAACCCATATCACATTATTATTAAAAGGGGTATGAGGAAAAACGTCCATGAATTATATAGAGATCTCATCCCATTTCTAGGTTGGAATTAGAAGCGGATAAAGTAAACTTGAAGGTCTTTGGTACTCATCCTTGACCTATTGGAAAGTATAACAATTATAAAAAAATAAACAATTTCTCATGTCATACTTGAATAATAGAATTATTATCACATATCATAAAATACCATTTTGGTTCTTGGGTGCACAACCCCGTAGAATTATGGAAATCCCCCATCATGAACTTCCTTATAGAAAAAGGCACAATAAACTGATTTTGAAAACATAGAATACCCTCTGTGGAGAATGAACACTAACCAATGGTCTCCCCACCATAAATAAATTTCATAATTCCATGGAATTCATCATCAAGCTACTACTTCTGGATACTTATATCTAGAAGAGTGGATTTTAGTTAAACACTATCCAATATAGCCTTGGATTATTCTTCCCAGAGTCCTAAATGAAATTGTGAAAAAAGTGCCATCAAATTCCACTCTTCTAAGGATTCTTTCAAAACCTGGGTTAGAAGTTTCCTAATCAAGGCATCATAAATGAAATTTCCATTTCCTGAGGTATAAGAAATTTAGAAATAAAAATACTACAGGTACTCGAACCAATGCCTCTAATGAAGATTTAAATATTTTTTAGAGAGGATATAACTCATACTTTTGTGATATGAATAAATCTTAAGCCTTTATATGCAAAGTTAATCCTACTAGATTTTAAGAGAAGGAATCACAACTATGAGTTTGAGATCATGGGTTAGGTAATTATTCTTGTGTGGCCTAAGTGTTCGAGAAACATAGGCTACCACATGATCACCCTGCATATAAATACACCCCAAACCCGAACCTGATGCATCACAGAAGACCACATAGCCCTACCTGGCCTTTGGAAGAGTCAACAATAGTGAAAAGTCATAAGATGTTTCAACTTGAAAAAATAACTCTGAAATTGTTTATCCCAAACAAACTTTACCCCCTTCTGAGTGAGAGAGGTCATTGGAGAATCCAACTTTGAGAAATTCTTTATGAACCCGTGATAATACCCCACTAAACCCAAAAAGATCTAAATATTTATTTTTTTGTGGTTGTTCCCATTCCATGACAACTTTTACCTACTTAAGGTAAAATGAGATTCCATGTTCTGAGACTACATGTCCCAATAACATCACCTCTTGAATCTAGAAATCACATTTCAATAGCATGGCATAAAATTGGAGTTTTATAAACATTTCTAGAACTAATCCCAAATGATGCACATGATCCTCCTCAAACTTAGAGTAAACCAGAATTTCATTCACAAAGACCACCATGAATGTATCAAGATACTCATGGAAAATCATGTTCATCAAATCTATAAATATTTTAGGAGAATTGGTAAGACCAAATTTCATGAAAAGATACTCATAATGGCCATACATTCTCCGAAAGGAGTTTTTTTAATTTTAGATTCTTTTATTCTCAATTGGTAATAACTATATTGAAGATCAATATTTTATAACTACTTATACCCTTTAAACTAATAAAAAAATTTAGCAATCCATGACAATGAACATCTGTTCTTTATTGTGACTCAGTTGAGTTTTTGGTAATCAACACAAAGATGAAGTGTTCCAATAAATTTCTTAGTAAAGAGAATAGGTGCCACCCAAGGTGACACAATCAGGTGTATAAATAATTTCTCTAAAAAATCATCTAATTGAGTCTTTAACTCTTTAAATTAGGCTAGTTCCATATGGTAAGAAGAAATAGATACCGATTCAGTACTAGGAACTAAAGCAATAGAAAAATCTACCTCTATGATTGGTGGTATACCGGAGAAATAAAAAAGGATACATGTTGGGAAACTCAATGAAAACTAGAGGAAGATCATCCCTTATAGATTCCAACTCCAAATAAAAATCAAAAACTGATATTAATTTCCCCAAATCCATATAAAAAGGTTCATCTCCACTCAAACTTGGGTCCCATTATCCCTGAAATAAACGAAGCACACCATCAAGTGAAGTAAAGGAGACCCATTGAAGATAACAATAAATTAATGATTTATTAACAATAAACCAATCTACCCCAAAAATGACATAAAGGGGTTTTATGTTGAGAAATAGAAAATCCCAGGTAATCTCGATCTTTGATAAAGATAAAACACAAGAAGAACAATGAATACCCTTCTATCTCTTAATTATGAGGAGTGTAGTAATACCCATCATATAAGATAAAAGATATGTAGAAATATTTATAAGTTTCATAATAAATGTTGATATAAACAAGTGATATTCACTAGTATCAAACAAAGTAGTCATTAGTGATGAATCTATAATGAGGGTACCTCACACAGGCACTAGACCTATATCAGCTTCCTCTAGAGACTATTACACTGTGTGAAGGAGCTTCATTCCAGACACCTGTGGATGGAACCCCTTAGATTTCAAAGAATATTATTTCACCTTAGTACTTTTTGGTGTTGATGATCCTATTACTATATGAGGAGAAGAAAACATATGATAAAACTTATATAGATATCTTGAACAACCACATGAACTAAAGATCTTGGGTGATTCAGTACATACCATCATTGAATGTACAACCTTGCCACCATAGAAGCAAGTCATATAGCCTTTGACAATCACTTCAAGAGTTCTACAAGACACCTTCTATTTAGATCCCCCATGTGGATCATCATGATTTCTATTTCCCTTAAAGAAAATCACATAACTATCATTGGGAGAAAAAGGAACTCCCATCAACACTGACTTACCACCCAGATCAAGCTCAACCATCAACTCCCTATCCATCACATTAATATAAGAAGTAAGCTTAAATAATAAAACCTAAGAACAAATATCAAGTCGAAGACTCATATTGAACCATTGAGTTTTCATATTCTAATTCAATACAATCTCAGGTGAAAACTACACAATCTTAGAAAATAAGTTCATATACTCCGTCACGGTCCTTTCAGTTTGTTTGAGTTTGACAAACTCCATAGCCTTAGCCAACACCATAGAATTTGGATAGAACTGATCAGTGAAAAGAACTCCAAGGTCCTTCTAATCAAAACACTTATGCTTCTTCACTATCACCATTGTATCCCACCATCTCCTGCTAGTCCCTTTTAGCTTAAAGGCAACACACTTTACCTTAATAGCTTCGGGTGTTTTCAGAAAATCAAAGAGAATATCTATCTTTCTCAACCGGTCCTCAACCTCTTGAGTATCATTAGTTCCTTAGAAATTAGGTGGTTTATGGTGAAGAAAATATTGAAAAAAATTCTTATATTCAACCCTTTGAGGTTGCATAACTGGATCCTAAATAGGAATAGGTGCAAGTGCTTATCCTAGATCTTGGAAAACATACATAATAATATCAACAAGACTCTAGTCCATGGGAGGGTCCAATTGTTGTGGTTCACTAAAAACTTCCTGTTGGGGCCCATTCAAACATCTTCTTGAAGGCATGATACTACAAAACATCAATAGACAACATTGAAGACATCAGAATATTACTCAGATCAACAACTCAAAAAAGAGAAATGAGAATATCAATACCATCAAATAAGATATCAAGATTTAGATTTCAGTATACCCAAATAAAAAGCAAGAAAAAGACTAGAATCAGATCAAATTATTCCTCAATTAACCTTTCCCCAAACACCCATGGTGACTTAAGAATCATTACAATGAGAGCTGGGAAAAAACTCATTCGCAACTACCACCTAAGTCTGGGAAATACATCCCAAACTATATACTTAAATCAAGGAAAAATGACTCAACCTTTCCTTTCTAATACCAATTCTTCACAAACTAGCCTGGATACCCTAGTACCCTGGTATCCGAGCTGGCACTAACATGGACCAAAGGGTGTTCCTAATCCCCACGGGTTGGAGACTAGCACCTAACATAATATAAGATCAAAGTGAGAATTAATTTTCCACAAAGCAGTGCAAGATAAAAGATACAAGTTAGTATGCTCAACACTCCAAATGGATAAAGGACTAAAACCAAAATAGGTATAACAAAATCCAAAGTAGTACATCATCAAATCACTCTACATCTAATAAAAATAAAACTAAAAAATTTCATTAAACAAGTGGATAACATCTCCACCGGTCACCTCAATCACTCTAAGACAAAAGGATAAAGAACATCCACCTCCTACAAGAGGAACTTTCCCTTTACTCATTCATGGAATAAGAAAACATTCAAACACCTGAAGGAAAACTCAGGGTGTGAGCTAAAAATCCCAGTAGGGTCTCACCAAGTGTTCCATAAAAAATACCAAAACAATGAACCATTTATGATATTAATTTAAATAAAACAAGGAATGGTATGAAATTTAAATATTTTAAACAAAACATTTTTTCCAATAAAAATATGGAAGATATGTCAAAATATATTTCAACAATCTTAAACAAACATTTTCTATAAAACAGTTTATATAAATCAACTAGAATGAGTAAAATAGTTCATAATCAAAGGCATGCATATCAAATCAAAGAATTTATAGCTCCATGGTCAAATTACCTATGGTATGTTAGTTACTGGATATAGGATCCTCACACATCTCATTACTGATCATGACTAAATATCCACTCCAACTTAAGATAAATTTATAATCATCCACTACCACTTAAGAAAAAATTACTAGCCGAACACAGTTTAGTTAGTGTTTTAATCATAAATCAAGTGCTAGGGGATCAATATCCTAGAAAGACTATCCTAATCACCAATTAACTACCCAGTCTCCCATGTGCTTCAATCAATCAATAAACCAATTAAATTGTAAATTAATTATTTTAAGTCATTATATAATTTCACAATTTTTAGTTTTCAACATGCCTTTTTTTCATTCAAAACCAAATCATAGGTTTTCATAATTTCATTCCATTTAAAATCACTTTTAAATTTACTTATTTTTCTAAAAATTAATATCAAATCATTAAATCAAACAATTTCTAAATCAATCAATCAATTTTCATAAATCCACCCCATAATTTCAATTCCATTAAAATTAGGTTTTTTTCTCAATTCTATACCCATTTCAAATCAAAGATCAAATCATTAAAATCTATTTTTTAAAACCATTTAAAAACTATTTTCAAATAAATCAAGAAATATAAGGTTTCAATTTAAATTTAAAACCATAAGGAACCAACAACCTTTAATCAAAGATCAAGAATCGACACCCACAACAGGATCCACCAATGAAGAACGAAGGCATCATAGATATAGAAATAAAACCTAGAATAATGATCCAACCAAATAGAGTTTAGATCCATAAAACATGTAATAATACATGAAAATATAAGGAGGAAGGAAGGAGAGATCATAATAAACAATTAGAGAGGAGATCCACTTAACTAAAGGATATTGATCGAGATCCACCACGCTTCAATCTGCCAAGGAAAGGGTTTGGTGGGGCTAAAATTGATTATTAAGAGCCTTTAAAGACAATGAATAAATTTAGGGTTTAATAGGGGTCAAATGTGTGTTAAAACACGGGGTTAAATATTTTAAAATAATTTTTTGGAATAAATTAAACATGCATGCACGGTTTCCTAGAGAGGGCCTCACGGTTAACCAAATCGTGTGCCCTAACCATACACCCCTACTATATGAGGTTCATGTTTTATACTAGGTCGGTGCATGTTTTGGGAAACCAAGAATTACCCCACTATCTAGGGATGCATTTTTTTCACCGGAGGTTCACAATTTGGGAAAACCAGGCACCAATCACGCACAACCCAAAAATTCATCAAAATTTTCCAAATTTCACCCAAAAAAATCCGAGACAAGCCCCAACCAAAGAATGATCAAAACAAGGGTATAGGAGTACCTTAATAAAAGTAATAGGATGTTACAAAGGTCCTCATGGTGGAGGTAGTTTACCCATTCAGGTTCCCAAAATGGAAAAAACATCTCAAACACCCTTTAAATGGAAAGGATTAATTAAAAAAGAATAAAGATGTGTGTTACTTTTGTGGAACATCAAAACACTCCAAGAAGGACTGTTATCCCAATAAGAAGAAAGGTGAAAATAATACTTCAATGGATTAATTTTCATCCATGATATTCAAAGATAATGTGATTGAAGATAACTCTTCTTAGTGGATTGATCCATGAGCTACATGACACATGCGCAACAACAAGTCTCTCTTCAAGAGGATGGAATCAGTCAAACGTGGGATGCTTCTATACATGGGGAGATATACAAGCATAAATTTATAAGTTAAGGGTGTGGTTTATCTTGATATTACCTTAAGAAAGATCTTAAAGTTAAACAATCATGGGTTTAATCTTGTGTTTGACTAATAATATTTTTCTGTCCAAGGGTGGGATATTTGTTGGAATTTGTAACTTATATAATGGATTATTCAAATTAAATATATATATTTTCTATTTTTTAGAGAATTTTTATATATAGAATAGTTTTTAGGACACATAAATTATAAGAAAATGCATGGAATTTAAAAAATATAATTATTACCTAGCAATGATTAAAATGGTCATAAATTTATGAATTGCATGAAAACTAAAATTGTTAGGAAACCATTTCCAACTATAGAAAATAAAATTAATTTGTTAGAATTATTAAAAAGCGATGTATGTTATTTTCATGCTATACTCACCATAGGTTATATAAAACATCTTTTACTTTCATTGATGATTGTTCTATATTTTTTTAAATTTATCTTTTACGTCCTAAAGATAATGTTATAGATAAATTTATTATCTATCAAAATAAGGTTAAAAACAAATGTGAACTTAAAACTAAAAATATCAGATATGATGGGGCAGGTCCTTCATTTTTTTAACCCCAAGAGATTATAAGTGAAGTGAAAAATCTCTATACACCTCAAAAAAATGGTGCAACTGAGAGAAAGTGCTTGTCCTTGATCTTGGACAACACACGCAGTAATCTCAACAAGAATCTAGTCCATGGGAGGGTCCAATTGTTGGGGTTCATTAGTAACTTTCTCTTGGGGCCCATTTATATGTCTTCTTGAAGGCATGATACTAAAAAACATCAATTGACAACATTGAAGACATTAGAAGATTACTCAGATCAACAACTCAAACAAGAGAAATGAGAATATCAATACCATCAAATAATATATCATGATTTAGATTTTAGTATACCCAAATAAAAATCAAGAAAAAGACTTGAATCGTATCAAATTATTCCTAAATTCACCTTTACCCAAACACCCATAGTGACTTAAGTCTCATTACAATGATATCTGAAAAAAAATCATTCGCAACTACCACCTAATTCTTAGAAAGACATCCCAAACTGTATACTTACATCAAGGAAAAATGACTTAACCTGTCTTTTCTGATACCAATTCTTCACAAACTAGCCTGGATACCCGGGTACCCTGATACCCGAGCTGGCAATGACATGGACCAAAGGGTTTTCCCAATCCCCATGGGTTGGAGACTAGCACCTAAAATCATATAAGATCAAAGTGAGAATTAATTTTCCACAAAGTAGTGAAAGATAAAAGATAAAAGTTAGTATGATCAACACTCTAAATGGATAAAGTACCAAAACTAAAATAGGTATAAAAAAAATCCAAAGTAGTACATCATCAAATCACTCTACATCTAATAAAAAGAAAACTCAAACATCCCATTAAACAAGTAGATAACATCTCCACTTGTCACCTCAATCACTCTAAGACCAAAGGATCAAAATCATTCACCTCTTAAAAGATGCACTTTCCTTTTAATCATTACTAGAATAAGAAAACATACAAAAACCCAAAGGAAAACATAGGGTGCAAGCTAAAAATCCTAGTAGGGTATCACCAAGTGTTCCATAAGCAATACCAAAATAATGAACCATTTATGCTATTAATTTAAATAAAACAAGGCATGACATGAAATTTACATATTTTCAACAAAAAATGTTTTTCAATCACAAAATAGAAGATATATCAAAATATCTTTTAACAGGATTAAATGAACATTTTCTATAAAACAGTTTATATAAATCAACTAGAATGAGTAAAATAGTTCATAATCAGAGGAATGCATATAAAATCAATGAATTTATAGCTCCATGGTCAAATGACCTATGGTATGTTAGTTACTAGCTATAGGATCCTCACACATCACATTACTGATCATGACTAAATATCCAATCCCACTTAAGAGAAATTTACAATCATCTGCTCCTACTTAAGGAAAAATTACTATCCAAACATGGTTTAGTTAGTGTTTTCATCATAAATCCAGTGCTAGGGGATAAATATCCTAGCAATCCTATCCTAATAACCTACTAACTACCCATGATCCCATGTGATTCAATCAATAAATCAACTAATCAAATTGAAAATTAATCATTTCAAGTCATTTAAAATATAATTTCACAATTTTTAGTTTTCAGCAAGCCTTTTTTTATTCAAAACCAAATTGTAGGTTTTCATCATTTCATTCCATTTCAAATCACTTTTCAATTTACTCCTTTTTTATAAAAATAAATATCAAATCATTTAATCAAAAAATTTCTAAATCAATCCATCAATTTTCATAAATCCACCCCACAATTTAAATTCCATTTAAATTGGGGTTTTTCTCAATTCTATACCCATTTCAAATCATTCAAATCTATTTTTTTAAAACCATTTAAAAAATATTTTCAAATCAATCAAGAAATTAAAGGTTTAAATTGAAATGAAAATCCCTATGGAACCACCCACCTTTAATCAAAGATCAAGAATCGACACCCATAACGGGAACCACCAATGAAGAATGGAGGCATCATAGATATAGAAATCAAACCTAGAATCATGATCCAACCAAATAGAGTTTAGATCTATAAAACCCGTGATGATCCATTAAACTCTAAGGAGTAAGGAAGGATATATCATAAGAAACAATTATAGAAGATATCCACTTACCTAGAGAATATTGATCGAGATTAACTACGATTCAATCTTCTAAGGAAAGGGTTTGGTGGGGATAAAATTTCTTTTTGATATCCTTCAAAGACAAGGAAAACATTTAGGGTTTAATGGGGGGGGGGGTCAAATGTGGGTTAAATTGAGGGGTTTAAAATTTAATTTTTTTTGGAATAAATTAAACATGCACACACGGTTTCCTAGAGAGGACCTCACAGTTAACCAAATCGTGTACCCTAACCATACACCCCTACTATATGAGGTTTATGTTTTCTCTTAGGTAGGTGAATAGTTTGGGAAACCGAGCATTCCCACACTATATAAAGATGCATGTTTTTCACTGGGGGGTGCAAAATTTGGGAAAACTATGCACTAATCGTGCATAACCCAAAAATCCTTCAATTTTTTCCAAATTTCACCCCAAAAAATCAGAGACAAGCCCCAACCAAAGCATGATCAAAACAAGGGTTGATGAGTACCTAAATAAAATTAATAGGATGTTACAAAGGTCCTCATGGTGGAGGTAGTTTCCCCATTTAGGTCCTAAAAATGGAAAAAACATCTCAACCATCCTTTAAAAGGAAAGGATTAATTAATGAAGAATAAACATGTGTGTTACTTCTATGAAATGTCAGAACACTCCAAGAAATACTGTTATCCCTATAATAAAAGAGGTATAAATAATAATTAAATGGATCAATTTTTATCCATGATATTCAAGGCTAATGTGATTGAAGATAACTCTTCTTAGTGTATTGATTCATGAACTACATGACACATGTGCAACAAAAAATCTCTCTTCAAGAGGATGGAATCAATCAAACATGGGATGTTTCTATACATGGGGATCTCTAAAAGCATAAATTTATAAGGTAAAGGTGTGGTTTATCTTGATATTACCATAAGAAATATCTTAAATTTAAACAAGCATGGGTTTAATCTTGTGTTCGATATATAATATTGTTCTGTCCAAGGGTGGGATATTTGTTGGAAAGGGTAACTTATATAATGGATTATTCAAATTAAATATAATTGTTTTCTAATTTTTAGAGAATTTTTATATATGGAATAGTTTTTAGGAAACATAAATTATAAGAAAATTCATGGAATTTCAAAAATGTAATTATTACCTTGAAAAGATTAAAATGATCCTAAATTTATTAATTGCATGAAAACTAAAATTGTTAGGAAACCATTTTCAACTATAGAAAATGAAATTAATTTATTAGAATTAATACATAGTGATGTATGTGATTTTCATGCTATACTCACTATAGGTTATAAGAAAACCTTTTTACTTTCATTTATGATTGTTCTAGATTTTTCTAAATTTATCTTTTACATCCTAAAGATAATGCTATAGATAAATCTATTATCTATCAAAATAAGGTTAAAAACTAATGTGAACTTAAAATTAAAAATCTCAGATATGATGGGGGAGGTACTTTATATTTTTAACCCCAAGGGATCATACATGAAGTGAAAACTACCTATACACCTAAAACAAATAGTGCAAATGAGATAAAGAATTGAATATTAATGGAAATGGTTAATTCCATTTTTTCTATCTTGGTTATATCAGGAGGATTATAGGGAGAGGTATTGTTAACTTCATGTCATATCCCAAATATGGTTCCTATAAAATAGAATAGTATAACTCTATATTAATTATGAAAATATAGAAAAATATGCCTAAATTATTTAAAGGTTTGGGGTTTTCATGCATTTGTAAGATTACCTGAACCTAAAAGGTAAATATTGGTTAAAAGTGGTATTGATTGCATATTTCATGGATATTAAGAGCATTCAAAAGCTTATAGATTCATGGTTATAAAATCAAATGTTTTAGTATTTTTTAATACACTTATTAAATCAAGAGATGCTATCTTTGATGAATCTAGGTTTTAATCTTTACCTAAGACATATGGGTCTAATTTTTATATGTAATTGTTGGAAGGAACTAATGATAGTATTATTACATAAACTCTATTTTTTCTTAATATAGAGCCTAATCCAAAAAACTTTCAATAGAAGTTATGTCATCTTCTAATGAATCTCTTTATAAGGAAGCTATAAATGATAAAATAGACTCTATAACTGGTAAAAATACTTGGATATTAGTTGATCTTCTTCAAGGTTCACAACTGATAGATTTTAAGTGGATATTTATATTGAAAATTAAATTCCATGATGCATTTATAAAATATAAATACTGATTGGTAGCTAAGTTATTTAATAAAAAGGAATAAATTGATTATTTTGATACCAATGCTCCATTAGTTAGGGCTAATTCTATTTGAATACTCCTCACCTTAGCTTCCATATATAATTTGTAAATTCACCAAATGGATGTCAAAAAATCATTATTAAATGGTATGTAAGATAAAGAAATAAATATGGAATAACCTAAATGATTCATAGTACAATGGAAATAAAATAAATCTTGAAAATTTGTACAAGTCCTATATGGTTTAAAACAACACTAGTGGAAAAAAATAAAATTTTCATTGGGGTTTTAACATTATTTATATAATAACATGTTGGGATTTATTAGGGTTTAATAACACTTATCAGAATAATCAGAAGTAATAAAATCCCAAACCCAAGCTCTCCATGCTCAGAATAACAAAAATTATGCATTCTGGAAATGAAAAACTAAAATGTGTACCTTACACCGAAGATACTATCTACTATTGCAACATTATTCATTCATCTTAAAATGGGTTTTAAGAATATAACCAAGAAGTAATCATGTGAATCATCCCACTATGGCGTATCAATGGGATAAGATAAATCACACACCATACCCATGGGGTCTTTCCAACCTCTATGACTAGGTAATTCCTCATCCATAATGAAGGTTAAAGAGGATATCATTGAAATTCAGAGAGTATTGAACTATCATGAATAAATCATCCAATCTACAATAATCATATGGAAGCTATATTTTATAGACCCTTGAGGATGGGACTCAACAACATGCATTAACTCATGTGTTATAACACATGATTTAATGCCTCATACAACACATGTATCATATGCATGCATTAATTTATCTCCCTCAAATTACATCTAATGTAATGGTCCTATAAATAGTAGCCAATGTAGATAGATCAGTAGAATATTTAATCTTAACATTCAGTTTCCATTTCAATCGAAGAAATCTCCCTTAAAAAAAGTCATATGTTATGACTATCATACTTTTTGAATTCATGGGATAAGATCCTTAAAAAATAGGCCAATTATACTCAATTATTGCATAGTTTATAGAAATAAGTGTCATAGTTTCTTTAAACCATGAAACATAATACCACTTAATCATATATTATGATATAGATGAGGTAAAGGTATGAAAAATTATTTCATGTCTTTTGGAATTCTCAATTAATTCATATGATATAACCATAACACATCATATGTATATGAGATTATAAGGAATATCTAATTTAATTGATTACTTTAATTAAAGACTTATAGATTTATTTATCATTTCACCTTATATAATATCATATATGATAACTTGTGAAACCATATCTAAAACACTTTTTCATATCTCCCAAAATAATTTTGGAAAGTGACCATTAACTTAACCATATATCACATCATATGAAATACCTTGTGAAAAAATTATCCAAAACTCTTTTAGATTTACTCTAAAACACTTTTAGACCATATCATTGAGTCAAAACCAATCCCTATTCAATCAACCACAAAGTGTAACCCCACAATACTTTATAGAGTTGATAATAAAAATGAATCATCTAGTCTGTAAATGCAAGAAAAAAGATCTAGAAAAGTGTTAATGATATAGATGCTACAAAGGTATCAGATGTGATCTCCATCAAACACATGTATCATTATACATGTGTCCACCAGTCACATCTCATTCCATCATTCATTCTCATATATTATCTTTGTCCAAGACAAGTGACCATGACATATAGATTATGTCAATCACATATAGTCAACTCATATGTTCTCGACTATCTAGGTATAGACTTTCCAGGTTTATCAATACATCAAATGTAATTAATATTTATATATGATCACATCACATGTCCCTCACTCGAATAGATAATAAAATCATATGTACTATCTAGGTGTAACCACACAAACCCTAGTTTATCCCAATCGAGATCCCAAATGTCATACTCATCATATGAGAGAACAAATCACATCTTGGTTAAGATAAAACTGAAGATATGATCAAAAAAATACCCAAACACCCCTAACTAGAAACCCTAAATGGTTTTCATAAGAAAGGTATCGAAGTATAGAGGTTCTCATGGTAGTTATCTCATCAACCTTAGGTAATGGGGATATCTATATGATCTATTTTCCCCTAGTATACCAAATACACAGTGTATAGAACTTATGTGGTATAATGAGTGGGTTATTCAGTGTACAAAAACACTTTTATACCCTATGATAATATTCTCTATTTCATATAAGAATCCTACCCATTCTAACCTTAACATTTCAGCATAACCTATAATATTCCATGATAAACATCAGTTAGGGATAACTCAAAGTCATACTTTGAATGTTCAATTTACACTTAAAGATATGTATATTGATATATACATATATGAATACAATATAAAAGAATAATAAAGTGAAGCATTCATTTTATATGATATGTTTTATACTATTAATAATATTTTAATAATATTTAACAAAACTCTTCATAAGCCCCTATCTATCATATCATATATGACAGTCTTTCAAATCAGTCTTATGTTTGCTACACTTTCTGTTTTTTTGTTATCTAATTTAATTTACATGTATTCAATTCCACATCTCCATGTGATCATATTATAAAACCCACTCACTAAACAATTTATTTAATAACATATATGAATAAAGAAATTTTAAATAATTGTGAGATTTATGAATCATATTCCTAATGTTTAACACTTTGAACATATTAAAACTTCTTAACTCCACAACATCAAATGTTATGATTTTTAATTTTTGTCTACTAATAAATCTTTTCAATTTTAGAATCACCTTCCTTGGAACACATTACATCAAACTTTTTCCATGAAAAACAATGCAACTAATGGTTTTGGAGCATAGTGGAAACAATTGCTCCCATGTCCAATAATTTTATTCATCAGTTTATTTAGATAAATCCTCACAATTGGATGATAAAACCTTGGAATATTATAAGTGAAGATTTTTCAACAAAAAATTATAATTAATTTATAAACAAGAATCACCTCATGTTGATAAAACTTTATTCATTTAAGAATTCAATTGACCTTATTTTCATACCATTGTTGTGATGAAGAATTCAAATAAATATTACTCTAGTGGTATCCAAACATACTCCATGAACCTTGTAATATTGTCTTGATGAAACTTAGGGTGCTAGTGTATAGGTTCTGATCATCTTATGTCATTCTTCGTTGATTACAATGAAAATTACTTCAAGCTTGAAGAATTATCTCTTGTTTTCTTGGTCTTGAGAGGGAGGAGGAATATTATCATCTATCATTCTTGAGAGAGTTCTTTAGAGGTTATCTCTATTGATTTAATAGAATTATTAAATTTTGGTTGTGAAAAAAAATTCTCACAGCTCTCTAAAATGATATAATCAGGTTAATATATATAGATTTAAAAAATTAATAATTACACATAGAATCATATCTAATTGTTAACTCAAAATAAACTTCATATTAAATAATAATCATATAATTATTTCTATATTCTATGAAAATTTTTCAAGTTGTGAATATTTGAAATCATTTATTAAATAAATAAATAAATATTCATATAAATTATATTGAATAAAATATATCATTTATATTGAACCCTTAACTCATCCTATTAATCACACTTGTCATTTATCAAACCTCAAATTATAAATATATATTCTAAATAAATATCATAATATTATTCATTAAATAAATATATAGATATTTTATTTATTAATTGATGAATAAATATTTATAAACATTCAATTCATATATATTCTAAATTTTAATAAGTGGTGATTGAATTTACATGATCAACTAAACTTGAATAATTATTATTACATATTCTTGAGAATAATATTTATTTATATTTTAAATTTAAATAGAATTTCATTATGATTATGGATATACTCAGTGCGTGACCCTCTGGACCTATTTCTTAGTGAAATTATATGGGTTTGTCTAATGTATAAGATTAGTATCTAGAAACCCTTCAAGGTACTGATAAATAAATATTTCAATGTTAGAACAAAAAACCACATATGAGTGTTTCCTTGTGTAATATAATCTATTTGTATCAATATATCATAAATTAGGTTGCATACCTATGTTATCAACCTTTATGGTTGAATATATTTATTTTACTACCTAAAATGAACTCATCAATAAAACACTATGGTTATAGACTTAATCAGTCAATTTTATTTCAATTAAAAGGACTTGAGATATCATTTTCTACTATGGGAGGGGAAAAATCCTTTCTTGATTTATCTATCAATGTCATATCACTTATTATGCACCCAAAAAATCCTAATTCGCTACAAGAATATATTTTCATGGTTTCCTATAATACATCAAAATACATAATTAATGGTATACATAAATAATAATCTCAAGTATGAATTAAAATACACACATTCATGGATATAAATATCCAATGACATATAACATGTAAAATTTTCATTGGTAGTTATATCCCCATAACCTCCCATTTTGGACATCACCAAGTATGGACTTCATGATAAAAATTCTCAATGTATTATGATCCTACAACACCTAATAGTCAGACAACATCTATATCTTATTAGATAGGTGTCATCCAACCATAATAAATGTTTAAGAATATTTTCATAGCACTTCAAGGTTCTCATTATAATGGTGAAATCTTATAAAATTTTTGAGTAAAAAATACTACAACGACATTATCATATTGATCTTACATATAAGAGAACTCATAATGTAATAATATATTTGTTATTATTTAGGTATTTGAATATATATAAATTCAAAAGTACAAATTAAGTTGGTTCTAGGGAACCAATTCCAACAGACTTCCACTTGCATTGGTGCCAATTTCTAATAACTTTAAGTTCACTAACTCTCATATGATATCCATGAATTTTTTGAGATGATGATTTATTTAATAGGTCAGTTATGTTCTATTCTATAGAATCTCTTCTTACTATAACCTAAACTCTATAAGAAAAATTCCTCAAGAGGTGATATTTTCAAGGTATATACTTCATATGATAATGTGACCTTGACTCATTGGCTAGTACCAATTTTGCAGTATTACCATAATACAGTGTGGAAAAATATTTACTATTAGGTACCACATCAAGATCCTAGATTAATTTTTGTATCCAAACTGATTCTTTAGCTACATAAAAAGCTGTAATATACTCAGACTCTATCGTATAATTAGTAACCACTAGCTACTTTGAGATCTTCCAGCTTTCAAGTCATCCATTAAGTTATAAGACACATCCTAACTTCAATTTTAGATCATTATAATTTTTCTAGAGACTAGAATCTATATATCTCCTAATAACTAGTTCCTTATTTCTTCTATAAACCATGAATATATCCCCAACATGCCTACAATACTTTAGGATAGTATTTATAATAGTGCAAGGCTATTATACCAGGTCTACTTAATATCTATCTACCATGATCATGGAATAGGAAACATCAATCTTGGTACATAACATAAAATATATGAAAGATCCTATTTCTAATGCCTAAGTAATCTTTCTCATCTTCTCTCTCTCCTCTTTCATTTGAGGACACATTTTCTTGGAGATATGTATACCATATTACACTAGTAACAATCTCAATTTAGATTTTTCCATACCAAATATCTTCAGTGTATATACCCTAACTTAGTCCAAGAAGCCTCTTAGATCTATCAAAATGGATCTTGATCCATATAATGTAGGTTTATTTACATATGTAATTAATTTAGAATCGTTTATTTAACCATGTATTAATGGAATGTAAGACTAATATCTCATTTACTATCATAACACATCATCAACATTTACTACTAGGAAAATGACTTCACTCACACTAAACCACTTGTATATATAGGGCTCACAATCATTATTTATATAACCAAATTTTATTATGGATTCATCAAAATGAATGTTCTATGATATTGAGGATTTCTTCAACCAAAAAATGGATCTCTATAACTTGAATACTTTATTGGTATTCTTTATATTCTTAACCCATTATGATTGTGTCATATAGACATCTTCCATAAGGTTCCTATTAAGGAAAATTGTTTTGAAATCCATTTTCCAAATTTTATAATCATGGTAAGCTGTTATGTAAAATAGATTTTCTATGAGTTTTAGAATAGAAACTAGTGAAAATGTTTTGTTATAGTTTATGCCTTGATGTTATTTAAACCCTTTAGAAACTGGTATTTTCTTATTGGAATTAACTTTACTGTCCATGTATAGTTTTTTATTGAATACCCGTTTACACTAAACATGATTTAAATATACTACAAGGTATACCAAAACCCCTAATTTCTTTTAGTACATAGAATTCATCTTAAAATTTATAGATTCCTTCCACCTGTAAACTTCTGCACTACTCACTACTTCTTTATAATACACAATTTCATTATTATCAACTAATAACAATTCAACATAACTAGTGACCATAAAAACATATTTATATGGTTCACTAACCTATTTAGTGATACTAAACAACACTTATATCTCTAAAACAACCACTTCCATGGGTATTTGTGGAATTTATTTCTTTTCCAACTATTATATATCTTAAGACTCGACTTCATAAAAGTTTATTTTTCTCCCACCATATCTTTTAGAGATATGATCCCTCTAAAAGAATACGGATTTTTTGGACACTGTTAACTTTTTATCTAAGGATTCATACAGATAATATCTCTTTGTTTCTTTGGGTATCTTATAAAGATACATTTTGTGACTTAGGGTGAAAGTTTATTTCTAGAGACAACCTTAGAAAATGATCCACATCCCCATGCATGAATATGAGACGAAATGAGTTTCTTCCCACTCCATAACACAAATAGAATTAAATTTTCCACTTTAGGTGGAAGTCAACTTAGTGTGTATACTATAGTCTATAATGTGTATCCCCAAAAAGATAATGGAAGACTCCCATGGATTAACATCAATATCACCATGCCCAATAAGGTGTAGTTCCTCCTTTCACTAACATGATTCCACTATGGTGTATAAGGAGGAGGGATTTGAGATAGTATCCCAAAATCCCTTATGAAATCAATGAAATCTTGGTTAAGATAATATCTACATGGTTTGAGTGAAGTTTATTTATCTTATTACTAATATTATTCTATACTTTATTCTTTAATTCCTTAAATTTATCAAAGGATTCAGACTTATACATCATTAAGTAAGATTATTCATATATACTAAATTCACCAGGAAAATCTATGAAGTAAGTGTATCCACCTAAATCTTTAATTTGAAAAATTACACACATGTATATATGAACTAATTCAAGAATATCAGTGAAACTTTCACCTTTTATAATAAATATATATTTTGTAATTTTTACCTACAAAAAACTATGAAATATATAAAGTGGTTTTATTTTAAAAGAATCAAAATATCCATCTTGATATAGATGTGTTAACTTCTTATCATTTACATGACCGATTTGGTGATTCCACAACTGGGTGTTATATGATTCATGCGAACTTAATTCATTATCAGTTACCGAGACTTGTTTTTTTGTATCTTAATATATAAATTCCATTATTCAAATGTTCGATATCCTAACATTTGTTATCTTTATAAAAGTATTAAATATTATTTCCAGATATGAAAATAAATTCATCCATGTCTAAAATGGACAAATGCATAATGATTTTAGAAACACTGAGAACATCATAAAAATTCTTTAAAACTAGAATTAAACTCATCAAAAATTAATATGGTAGTCTTAGATATCTAGTACAACTAGTCTTTCTCCGTTGGAAGCTCATAGATCCACCTCACCTTTAGAAAACTTTCAAAATCTACTTGGTTACTCTATTTTGATGAAAATATGAGCACAAAAAGCTATATATAACCTAATTTGTAGAAATGAAAATATTACATTTGATAGTGAACACACTTGAAACTTTACTTTTCTTTTTAACTAAGGTGTAGTTATTCTTCTAGTGTCCCTTCTTAATACATGAAAAACATAATACATCTTATTTGTCATGACCTGTCCCATAGGGCTCAGACGTGACTACCCCAATCCTGCCTTCCATAGGACAGGGTTTGGTGACTAGAACCTAAAGTCTTTTCCCAAACAAAGAAGGCATTTTCTTAGAGATCTGTACACACTCAACGAATGGGAAACTAAAGTAAACAACCAAAAAAAGTAAGGTATAACCTTTAGAGTAAAGTACAACTACAAATTGAAAACAGTGGGCTGGAATACAATCCCTAGAAACTAAAAAGAAAGTAAATAGTTACTGAATCTGCCCTAAAGCTCTATCTAGAGGGTAGTAGTTGTAAGTCTAAAGTCTAAGAATAGGATCTCAATTTCTCCCACCGCACCAAGCCCCACCAAGTACCTAACCTCTAAAGTTTTCCTCAGAGCGTCAGTAGTCTACAATAGATACATATGTGTAGGCAGAGCCAATGAAGGGGTGAGTATAACAATACCCAGTAGGGGACCTCAAGACCCCTGGAGGTATCTCAATAATCCACAAAGGAAAACATCACAAGAAATACCACAAAGGTAATATCACAATCATGATCTAAATCATGAAGCACAAAGCATAAGATAAAACTCACTCTAACGGTATAACTTTAATGTTACTAGGATAGAGATGACTAGTTGTAAAGCCAGATCATCCTATCTATAGTAACTCTACTACTGACCTGTGTAGGTCACTATATGCTGACCCGTATTGGTCACTAGATGATGGCAAGTATTGGTCATAGGTGTTGACCCGTATTGGTCGCTATTGCTGACCCGTATTAGTCACTGGTGCTGACCCGTATTAGTCCTTGGTACTGACCCGTATTGGTCGCTAGTACAGAGGTATATATGATCAGTCATACAGCTAGATCATCCCACTCTGGAGTTTTTGATACTGACCCGCATTGGTCGCTTTTCTTCTTCACGTCACAACCAACCACTAGATTCCTGCTCATAACACACTTGATTCTCGGAGAACCACTCCTCATGCCATTGTTTATATTTCATCTAGTAAAGAGTCATGCACAAATCATACCCAAGGTACCACCCCGTCATATGGGTCCCAATGTGACAGACGACGTGTTGATCAGACGCCCGGTCTGTGAGATATGTGCACTTTTGTAAAAAGGGCCCAGTTGGATTCAAGTTTGATCCAACCCAGTTCAGACATCAAACTCCATAAAAACTCACTTAGATTATCTCCAAAGTACTTCCTTGTCACAAGGGTCCTTATGCCACATACGACACGTCGATCAGATGTCTGGTCTGTTAGTTACACCCCTTTCCGTGAAATGGGAGTGTTCAAACCTTGGTCTGACCCGGTTCGGTCGAGTCCACCGAAATATGCCAAAGGGACTGCTTCCCAAAAGGGGTCCCAAAGCCACTTACGACGTGTCAAACAGACACCCGATTCGTCACTTACAGGTGTTTCTTTATTTGAGGGCCGGTTGGGTCTTGGCCCCTTCCGAGTCGGTTAGGCCGACCCGACACAATGGTTCATGAGGTCTACTTGACCCTATTTGGGTCCAACCCATTATGGGTTGGCCCAGTTCACTGGTTCTGGCCCATCGGGGTCAGCCCAACTAGTTAGCGAGCCCGGGCCACGGTTGGCCCGACCCGATAGGTGGGGCTCGTCCCACCCGCCCTGCCCGCTGGGTGGGGCTCAGCCCACCTTTGCTGGCCCGCTGGGCGGGTCCGACCCGTTCGGTCGACCCGTGTCTAGCCCATTCTGTTGGCCCGGTCCTTCTTCAGGCAGACTGCTTCTCCCAGCTGGCCCCACGGATGCAGAGTCGTTTCTTCTGGCACAACGTGGGGTCCGCACCACTACCTCCTACCGCGGCTACTGCCATCGACGATGCCTATGGGCACCACCCTTATCCAGTGTGGCCGGCTGCCTCTGGCCACTGCGAGGCGCGACGGTGCGCCGCCTACCCACTGCCCACGTCCAGTTGCCGTGAGTCTCCTCCGGCCACCACCGACATGGTGCACCAATGGTTATTTCTCATGCCACCAGAATGCCGCTGTCATTTCACTTCCCTCAAATGCCTTGTCGCCATGTTTATTGTTCTTCCATGAAGAATGCAACAAGGAAAAGTTTAGCGGAGGGTTCGGGCCTTGTTGGTTTCGACCAACACCCTCTGTGTTAGCGTTTTAAACATGAGGAAAAATTAATAATAACAAAAGAAAGAATAATCCCCGAGTTTAAGGTCCCATAACAACCACCCACATGATTTGACGAAACGCGGATCAACCCATTAGTCAGTTGGTCCGCGTTCATTATATTTTTCAAGAATGGGGAGAGAGGTAACATCAAATCACATAAACCCTCTACCTTTTATGATTTTTATTTCCACACATTCTTCCTAGAGGGTGTGCAACATCGACGATGCTTCCTGGTTCTGACCTTCGAAATTCGTTCTTCTTCGTTCTTCATTATTTGCTGGGGTGGAAGTGTGTCAGAGCTTCGCCCGAGAATCCTCCAAATCTTTTATCCTTATTTTTCCGACATATTGTACTATTTATAGAACCATGCTGCAATGTTTCCATAATGATGTGATGTCACATTGTTACGCAGTTTCATTTATGAAACAACGTTGCTGTTTTGAACCATTAAATTCACTGTTACATTGCAAAATATGGGTCATCCATGTGTTTCATTAAAGTGACCTGTCACCGAATCTCCGCTGCCCCGCAAGTTTGATGTCCCCCACACAATGGAGAGAAAAGAATAAAATAATTCTTTTAAATTATTTTATTATTTTTCTTGAAAATTCCAAAAACTAACTTTTCCGCTCGGCCCTCACTGGCGGAAGTTAAGTTGTTTTTAGGCGAATCCTGGAATTCGGGTTTCAACAGTGCCCTCATATTTTTAATCCGAGCACCGGTTTAAAAGATAGAAAACTCCACCCACGCATTTACTGAACGTAGCTTAAAAAAGTTCAAAAAATTATTAACATTCACCCTCAACCCGCACCGGTCAAGGTTAGGCTCTTCCTAAGGGAAACATGCCCTCAAGAGCTCAATGACACTCTTAGATTTACAATCTAAGTTTTCATTTAGAGGTTAAGGATTTTACAATTAAATAATTGTTACTTAATTATTTTATTTACGGACAAAAACTAACTTCCACTGGCGGCCCTCGCCGGCCAATGTTAGTATTTTTCTAAAGAAATAATACCCTCACGAGTTCAGTGGTGGTCTCAAATTTTTAATCCGAGTCACCATTCGTGAGTTATAAAAATTTGAAAAATAAAATAATTTTATTTAATTATTTTATTTACGGTTATTCCATTTTTGGGTTTTCTCACCGGAGGCCAACACCGACTATAATTAAGTCATGATTAGGGTAAAACCTCCATCCTAAATGCAATTGTGCCCTCATATTTTTGATTCAGGAACTCTTTTAAGAGTTATTCCACTTTTTCATGAAAACTACTCACACCCGCTAATTTAAGCTTAACACTTATTCGACGGATTATTTACGGCATCCCGGGCCTCAGAATCATGTGTTGTCAAATTTATCAGTCTCAAAATAATTCCATATAAAAAAATTTAAATGAAAATTAAGAAACATTACATTCTCCCCACCTTTATACTTTTCTTCCCTGAAAATCCAAGGCCCAAACTCATGAGAAGAAACTGGGTCCAACAAAGGTTCCTGCACTGCTTCCAAGCACTCGCCACGTTGGAATACTGAGATCAACCACTCTTATGTCTAATTCTTACTAGGTCAACATCATGTTGCTATAGGCACATGTTTCTTAAGCTACGACAAGTGGAAAACATTATGCACCCGGTGCATCTGTGGGGGAAAAGCTAGGCGGTAGTCCACCTCTCCAACTCTGTTGAGGATCTGGAAAGGGTCGATAAACCTCAAAGGTAGCTTACTTCCTCGAACAAATCTACACAATCCTTGTTGGGGTGAGACTCATAGGAAGACATGGTATTCCTCCTTGAACTCTAAGGGTCTCTGTATCCTATCGACATAAGACTTCTACCAGCTATATGCAGTCTTCATCGCTGGCCACCAGTACTGACACCAGAGGTCCTTGTACATCTTCTTTACACCAGGATGTACCGCCAAAGTGGGGTGTATGGAATTCACTTAGAACCTCCTCTCATAGCTCCACCGGTACAACTGTACATCCTTTTAAAAGGATAGCGTGCTCCCCACCTTTAGAATATTCATCAGGTGCATAGCCTGAGGATATCTTAGCACATGTAGTCTCGCAACTACTGTCTCTGAGTTGTGCCTCCCTGACTCGCTGAAGAAGTGTGGGGGAAAATACCATTGAATGGAGGTAGCCTGTCTCTTCTCAATCCATGTAGGATATCTTAAGCGAGGATAACTGCTCTGAAGCCTCATCCAGTAGTTGCGAACTCGATCTTCGGCTAATTGAATCTTCCACTACGTTCCCCTTCCCAAGAGTATAGACTATCTCAAAGTCATAGTCCTGGAGTAACTCTATCCAACATCACTATCTCTAATTAAGATTTTTCTTTGTGAAGATATATTTGAGACTCTTGTGGTTTGAGTAAACAATGAACCACTTGCCCATCAAGTAGTGTTGTCACATCTTTAGCGCGAAGACTACAGCTGCCAACTCTAAGTTGTGAGTCGCATAATTCTGCTCATGAGGCCTCAACTGTCCCGATCCATAAACAATCACTACATCACCCTTCATCAGGACGCAACTGAGTCTGGTCCCTGATACATCACACTAAACCACATAGTCAGTGCCCTCCTCCAGCAACCTCAGGATGGGAGCGTTGGTCAAACTCTACCTCAGCTGTTGAAAGCTCTTCTGGCATGTATTTGACCACAGGAAGGGTTTCCCCTTCTTCGTCAAGGTAGTTACAGGTTCTTATACTCTGTATAAATTAGGTGCAAACCTCTGATAGTATCCTGATAATCCAAGGAAGTTACGAACCTCAGTAACACTCATGGGTGGCTCCCAAGAAAGTATTGCTACAATCATCGCTGGATCCAATACAAATCCATCCTATAATATGACAAGTCCCAAGAAGTGGAAATTCCATATCCAGAACTCACACTTTGAGAGCTTCCCATATAACTGGTGCTCCCAGAGTGTGTCCAGAACTATCCTCAAGTGTACATCATGTGCTTCCTTAGACGCTGAGTACACCAAGATGTCGTCGATAAAGACCACCATGAAGCGATCGAGGTATGGCTGGAAGATCCTATTCATGATCCCCATAAACACTGCTGGAGCGTTGGTCATACCAAAAGTCATCACCAAGAACTCATAATGGCCATACCGACATCTGAAGGCTATCTTCGGTACGTCTTCATCCCATACCCTGAGCCGATGATAGCATGATCTGAGATCTATCTTCGAGAACCACTTTGCTTCTTTCAACTGATCAAACAGATCATCAATCCTTGGAAGGGGATACTTGTACTTCATGCTCACCTGGTTTAGGCACCGAAAGTCTATGAATAGCCTAAAAAATCTGTCTGCCTTCTTGGAAAACAACACCAGGGATGCCCATAGAGAAAAAATGGTTCTTATGAATCCCTTCCTTTGTAAGTCCTCCAACTGTACCCTCAGCTCCTGGAGCTCCACATGGGCCATCCGATATGATTGTGTAGATATCGGTGTTGTTCCTGGGTACAAGTCAATGAGGAAGTAAACCTATATATGAGGAGGTAGTCCAATGACATCTTCTAGAAAGACATCCTCATACTCGTCCACCACCGCAGGGAACTGTGGAATCGTCTCATACACCATGTCGAAGGTCATACAAGCCATCTGATATGTAATTGGATGAACCATCCTGAGTGAAAGTCCATCTCGTGCTGTTATATTTTCTTTCTCACCAACAAAGAAAAACTAGCCTCCATATCTGTGCGTACATCGCACTGTATGTCTCAAGCAGTCAATCTATGTGTGAACTGCTGATAGCTAGTCCATGCATAGAATGACTTTGTAGGGATTCAATGCTGCTACTAGAAGATCCCATCTGAAAATCTCTCCTTCGAGAGTAAGATCACACTATCGGCACTAGTGGGTAACCACTAAATCTGATCCCGTAGGAGTATCCAAACACAAAGGTCAAGCTAAAAGCTAAGTCGGAATCTCAGAGTCTCGAACTAAGTCTATGACAAGGAAAGAATGTCTATCACCGGTGTTAATAAGCAATGATTCTAAAGTAGAGAAGATACATATCATACCTCATATCATCTCAGGGATGTCAGGATTGTGAGCCTCTACTGTCTGTAGCTGGGCATGTCCCCGTCCACCCGCTCCCTGAGCTCGTGGTGGACTGCCTGGGGGGAGGGGTATTGGTAGTGCCTGGTGACACTGACCACCTCTCGCTGCACGTCCTTCTCCCTTGCCTCATCCACCGCCTAGATGATGCTCATGCTCCTTCCACTAGCTCGGTGGCCTCTCCACCATATGCTGATAATCCTCATGGGGAGTCAAATAGTCATGAGCTCTATGACCCTATCCCCCGTAGGAAAAATAGATCATGCCTAAATAATGGCTCCCTCAGCCTCTCAAGCCTCACACCTTTAACTTTTCATTCCCAGGTCACCCTCTGGAAGGTCTAGCCCACTTGGGATTCTACGTCGTTTGTCTACTACTAGCTGCAGACGACTCTGGTACCTGTCGTCTGGTAGGGTCTCTCACTATCAGTGTCTACTCGGAAAGGAATCTCTCAAACATCAAAGCTCTCTCTAGCACCCCAGCCTGCATTGGGATGCAGAGAGAAACTATCGTAGCTTTGATCTCTCTTAAAATCCCCTAGTCAAAGGTATGGGCTCTGAAATAAGGGTCTCGTACTATGTTGGTGGAGTATTGGGAGAAGTTAATAAATCTCTCCAAGTACTGTTCCACAGTCTAGCTACCCTTATGCAGATACAACAACTCCTGAATACGCATAGAGCATAGTGTCACTGGCACGAACTTAACCCTGAAAAGGATCTCAAAGTCTGGCCTGGTGAGAGTAGTCTCCTCATGCACCTAGAGCGTCGATCACCACCATCATCCTGCTAAACCCTGAAGAAGGCTAGCGGCCAAGATCGCCATCTGCTCAGCGGGTGTCTCTAATAATCGAAAGACATGAAAAACCACCTCAATCTAGTCCTCTGGATCTCAAGGGTCCATCTCACCTCGAAACATCAAAGGCCACTATCTCTGGAACTCATGAAATGCGCTCATCCAATGTGCATAATCCACTGGTAGCATCTACTGCTCAACGGGTGGTGGTGCTGCTGGTACACCACCCAAAGGTACCATCACTATGAGTGGTCCCTATACCGACGCCTCGTCACTCGGTGGGCCACTGCCACAATCTCTAACTAGAATCCTGGATGGCTGTCTTCATGGAGGCATCCTATAAGAAACAGATGGGCCATGGTCAATAAGTTATACCAGGTGAGTTGACTCAAGAAAGATCAAGAAAAACTTTCAAAACACTAGCAATCAGTGTTGTCATGTACTGAGTCGGAAAACTGAATTCAGGGTCCTGGTGTATAGATACATTGACCACCGCACTAACACTAGACTCCCTATACTAAAGAACTAACTCAAGAAACTATACACCATTGCCTCATTAAAAGTATAATCTTAGTTCTTTTGGTAGAACTGACCACCTTTTGATAACACTTTTTCACGACCTGTCCTACAGGACCCGGACGTGACTACCCCAAGCCCGCCTTCCATAGGCGAGGGGTTGGTGACTAGCACCTGAATTCTTTTCCAAAATAGAGAAGGCATTTTCTTAGAGAACTTTACTCACTCAAAAAAAGGGAAATTGAAGTAAACAACCAAAAAAAGTAAGGTATAAACTTGAGAGTAAAGTACAACCACAATTATAACTGTAAACTGAAAACAATGGTCCGGAATACAAGTACTAGAAACTGAAAAGAAATTAAACAGTCATCACACTGCCTTCGAACTCTACCTGAAGGGTAGTAGTTGTAAGTTTGAAGTTGAAGAAGGGGATCTTAACTGCTCCTGCCATACCAACCCCTACCAAGTCCCGAACCTCCAAAGTCTGCCTCAGAGCGTTAGTATTCTGCACCAGACACACATGTGCGGGCAGAGCCTGTGTAGAGGTGAGTATAAAAATACCCAGTAAGGGACATAGAGACCCCCAAAGGTCTCTCAGTAATCCAAAAAGTAAAACATCACAATAAATACCACAAATTTTATATCACAAGCATGATCTAAATCATAAATCACAAATCATAAGAGACAGCTCACTCTAACGGTATAACTTCAAGTTTATTGGGATAGGGATGAATAGTTGTAAATCTAGATCATCCAATACATAGTAACTCTACTTCTAGCCTGTGTAGGTCACTGTATGCTAACCCGTATTGGTCACTAGATGTTGACCTGTATTGGTCACTAGTGCTGACCCGTATTGGTCGCTAGTTTTGACCCGTATTGGTCGCTGGTGCTGACCCGTATTCGTCACTGGTGATGACACGTATTGGTCCCTGGTGCTGACCCATATTGGTTCCTGGTACATTGGTTGGGATGATTAGTCATACAACTTGATCATCCCACTCAGGAGTTTCTAATGATGACCCACATTGGTTTCTTTTCTTCTTCACGTCACAGCCAGCCACTGGATTCCTGCTAATAACACGCTTGATTATGGGAGAACCACTCCTCAAGCAATCGGTCATATTTCAACTGGTAAAAAGTTTCACAAAAAGAATACCCAAGGGACTGACCTGTCATAAGAGTCCCAACGTGATAGACGACGTGTCGATCGGATGCCTGGTCTGTGAGATATAGACACTTTTTTAAAAAGGGTCAGGTTGGATTCAAGTCAGATCCAACCCATGTCGCATGTCAAATTCAGTCAAAACTCACTTAGAGGATCTCAAAAGACCGCCTTGTCACAAGGGTCCTTATTTCATAGACGACGCATCAATCGAACGCCCGATTTGTTAGTTATACCTCTTTTAGTGAAACAAGAGTGTTCGCACCTTGGTATGGAGTGGCTTGGTTGGTCCTACTGGAATATTCCAAAGGGAACACATCCCAAAATGGGTTCCAATGCGATTGATGATGTGTAAAACGAACACTCGGTTCGTAAGTTACGAGTGTTTCTTTATTCAGGGGCAGGTTGGGTTTGGGCCTGGTCTGACTCTGTCTGGCTGGCCAGACCCAACGAGTCCTAGGGTCTACCTAACCCTGCACAGGACCATTACGTTATGGTTCTGCTCGGTTCACTCAGTCTGGCCTGTCGGGGTCGGCCCGACTGGTTCACGGGCCTGGGCCGCGGTTGGCCCGCCCCACCATGTGGGGCTCGACCCACCCGCACTGGCCCGCGGATCCGTTTTATTTGGTCGGATCACGTCCAACCTGGTCTTCCTAAAGGTGTACCACTTCTCCCAGCTGGCCTAGAAAATGCAGGACTATTTTGTCCGGCGTGATGCGACATGGCACGAGGTTTGTGCTGCCCCCTCTTGCCACCACTAGCGGTTGCGGGCGCCGCCCTTCTCCCATGCGGCTGGCTCAGGCCGACCGCCTCTGGCCACTGCAACGTGTGATGGCACACCACCTTCCCACCTTCCAAGATAGGTTTTCGAGGGTCTCCTCCGGCCACCGTCGGCAGCCGCCGGCATGGCGTACCAGCGGTTATTTCCCGGGCCACCGGAATGGTGCTGTTGTTTTACGGCCCTCAAACGCCTTGATGCTATGTTTGTTGTTCTGCCACAAAGAATGCACCAAGGACAAGTTTGGCAGAGGTTCTGGGCCTTGTTGGTTTCAGCCTATGCCCTCCACATTAGCATTTTAAACATGAGAAAAAAATTAATAATAACAAAAGGAAGAATAATCCCCAAGTTTAATGTCCTGCAACAACCACCTGCATGATTAGGCGAGACACAGATCAACTCGTTAGTCAATTGGTCCGTGTTCATTAAATTTTTCAAGAACAAGGAGAGAGGGAACATCAAATCACATAAATACCAACCTTTTATGACGTTCATTGGCGCATGTTCATCCTTGAGTGTTTACCACGTCGACGATGCTTCCCGGTTCCAACCTTCAAAAGGCATTCTTCATTGTTCGTTATTCTTCGTTGGGGTGGAAGTGCATCAGAGTTTCACCTGAGAATCCTCCAAATCCTTCCTTCTTATTTTTTCAACACGTCGAATTATTTATAGAACCACACTGCAACATTTTCATAATGATGTGACATCGCGTCTTTACGATGTTTCATTTATGAAATAACATCGCTGTTTTGCACCATTAAATTCACGGTTATGTTACAGAATACGGGTAATACATGTGTTTCATTAAAGTTCCCCATCACTGTATCATCACTTCCCCACAGCGTCGCTATCCACCATGCAACAGAGAGAAAAAAATAAAATAATTTTTAATTTTTTTTTTATTTTTCTAGAAAATTCCAAAAATTAACTTTTCCGATCGACCCTCGCCGGCAAAAGTTAAGTTGTTTCTAGATGAATCTCAGAATTTAGGATTCAACGATGCCCTCCAATTTTTAATCCAAGCACTGATTCAAAAGATATAAAACACCACTCATGCATTTACTGAATGTACCTTAAAAAAGTTCAGAAAATTATTAACAGTCACCCTCGACCCGCACCGATCAAGGTTAATCTTTTCCTAAGGGAAATACGCCCTCACGATCTCAATAGTACTATCGTATTTTCAATATGAGTTACCATTTAGAAGTTAAGGATTTTATAATAAAATAATTGTTACTTAATTACTTTATTTATGGTCAAAAACTAACTTCCACTGGCAGCTTGTGCTGACCAATGTTAGTATCTGCCTAAAGAAAGCATACCCTCACAAGTTCTTCAATGGTCTCAAATTTTTAATCTGAGTCACCATTAGTGAGTTATAAGCATTTGAAAAATAAAATAATTTTATTTAATAATTTTATTTACGGTTATGCCATTTTCAGGTTTTCTCACCGGAGGCCTCCGTCGACTAAACTTAATTGGCACCTAGGGTAAAACCGCACTCCTGAATGCAACAATGCCTTCATATTTCTGATTTGGTCCCCCATTTAAGAGTAATTTTAATTTTTTAGGAAAACTACTCACACCCGCTAATTTAATCTTAAAACTTATTCGACGGATCATTCCGGGCACTCCGAGCCTCAGAATCATGTGTTGTCAGATTTCATGGTCTTGAAATAATTCCATATAAAAAAAATTACCTAGAAATTCTGAGATGTTACATTATTACTTGTCCTTCTCCTTGAACCTCCACCTCTTGGTTTGGCAGTGTGAAGGTGCCTTATACTTAGTGTTAATCTTGGGGCCTTTTATCTCTCCCTTCATCTTTTCACTATAAGGACTGGTGGGCTTTCATGCTTCATGTTCTTACCAGTCCAATGAATTAGAGTCAAGATATATTTGAATGGTTTCTCAATATTTTTCATGTTAAAATTCATAATAAAAATAGAAAAGTTATGAGTAAGTGCGGCGAGCATAGGTTCCATGTAAAATTCCTTAGATTTCTTAAAGCCCATAATTTTCAGATGCTTAATATAGTGAGTCATTTTGACTACATGAGACCTAACTGGTGCACCTTCCCCAAGAATTTATGTAAATAATTACTTATAGATCTCATACCTCTTTTTTGTTTATTATTTCCTTATAAAGATCATGGATATGTTACAATAAGATATATATATCCATGTATTTATGAAGCTTCTGTATATCACTAGTCATTGAAGATAACATGAGGCATTGGACATCTAATGCATAATCCACACATTTTTATAATACAATATGCTTCCCCTCACTAAAATCCTTATAATTCTCTTTAATAACTAGGGAATATAAAATGTTAAACTTTAAATCTTATTGTAGTATGATGTGTAGGCTCCTGTACCACTCCTAGAAGTTCACACCAGTCAATAGATTTCCTTTCTCCAATATCAATTATAGGGATAATATCAAGGTCGAATTACTTTCCATTTTCCACAACCAATAAATGTATATTTTTAATACTTTATCTCGATTTCTAAAAAGTGTGATGTAATAAATGTAATTTTATTAGTATCCCACTATTTTCTTAAATACCAATAGTTCTAACCATTGGATTTATAATATACTATCACATGGATATTATAGTGGAAAAGATCTACATTCCCCTTCTCATAATTCCGACACGGGTCAGGTAAATTATTTGAAGGTATTTAGGTAGGCGGTCTTTCCAACAGTATAAACTGACAGTTCCTTGATCTGTTTAGTGGAATCTCCAATATGAAAATCCTAACTAGTATTTCCTCAACACTTTCCTCCAAGTTATACAAAGTCTTACTTTTTCAATGAACCCTTGACGCTAAATTGTTTAAGTTAACCCAAAATTTTACTTAGAACTCCTTGATAATTGAAATCACCCTGACTTGATTTAGACATGTACTTTGAACTATGGTTTCATCCTCAACTCAAGTTATATAAGTATTTTTTGACTTAATATTTTCTTGAAGTATTTTGTTTATATTTATGCATAAATATTATTTATTTTATATTTTACATGTTTGATAATATTATATATATTTTACATAATTAATTTATCATGTCTTGATAAAATTATTTACACATATTCCATTTATTTTATTTTATTTTTGCATGATTCTTATTTTCTTACTTTATAGAATCATGATTAATCATAAAATAGAAATGTATCTTATAAATAAATAACTATGCACTAGATAAATAAAATTAATATATGGAATGATCATGAGATTTAACTATTGGTTTATTTATTTAGTGATTGATAAACTAACCTATCAACCCTTGGGGAATAAATCCTTTAGTTGGGCTAGGGTTGAGTTGCTACATTCCACCTTTAACTTGTATATCTACTTGGTTGGTTTGACCTTGTATAGGTATTGAATAATATATTTATTCTTGTGATATTTTTCATTTATATATGATTACTCGCTCATACGTGAGGAGAGATAGGGATTTGGAGTTACATAAAAAAAATCATAAATACACATGATCGTACTTAATAAGAAGAAAATGACAATTTTTAAATCATAATATTTAATTTAATAATAAATTCATCACAAAAACCCATGAAATAAATAATTAAATTAAATATAAATGAGCATATACATAGTTCAGTTTATCTTATGAACATCCATGTATGAAATGACTATGCATTTAAAGCTTGCTGTGATTCATTTCAATCTGTTCTTTATTAAGATAAATTCATAGAATTAATAATTATTCATCTTATTAATTAATTGATCCTTTTATCTTAATTATTCATCCAAATAGTCCTTGGTATCATCATACACTAAAATTTAAAAAAATTATTTTTACTTAAAATTATTTATTTACACAATGTGTACTGGAGGTATCATGATGTGTACCCTTCTTCTTTTATTAAAAACCCATTTTTGAAGATTAATTGTTACATAGAGTTTATTTTCATGTAATATGATGTGTGAATAATATTATGTATATTGTTTTCATGTATTTTTTACTTACATAGAATGTATTCCTATAGAGTGTATTGTGATATATATGTAGTGTTGTTCTATCAGTCAACCCGCATAGTCTGTGTAACATTAATAATTGCACAACACACCTTGAATATACATTGTGTGTACCACTAGAAATGACCATGAAGCATAAAAAATGTATGAAATCTATGTATCTAAATAATAATATAAAAAATAATTAATAAATCATTTATTATCGAACACATCCTGCTGAAATCACTCAACATGTAATTTGGGAAAAAAACTCTATCACACAGTGTATACAGCCAGCTATACGCCATGTATTTCAACTTTCCATTAATTAATTAGTTTATTCATATATTTAATCACATGACATGAAATTCTAAACATGTGCCTATTTTGAGTTGGTTCGAATCACACATTGTGTACTGACAACTATATTGTGACAACCTATGTATTTTTAATAAGATATTACTTTAATAATTTATTAATATTCATGATTATAAATTTATATATATGATTTAAACATGTATATATGTTTATATCATGTATAAATTGATATTATATAATCAATTAGATACCAATTATACATTTAAAATTATCATCTATACATTGTGAGAGAAAAGACATTTTTTAAAGGTTAAATATATTTTCTTAAAATAAATTCTTATTATGATTCATTTGAAGAATTATTGGATATTTAGAAATTAATATTTATGTAAATTATATAAATCCATATTTTTAGTTATTATTTTTAAAATTATATAAATACTTCTATCAAGTTATGAGGTAATAATATAATTTTACATTTGTAAATGAAATAGTTTTTTATTCTAAATAAATTGTTTTCCTATGTACTATATGGTTTTATTTAAATGATAAATTTATAAATTTTAGAAATTTAATTTTATAAAAGGTATTAATTTTCATATTTATCATGTTTAAATTATCCTATGGTGATTTTTTTGAATTTTTCTGAAGAAGTTGTTTTTTTTGTGAATAGTTAAAAAATATGGTTTTTATAAATATTGTAAATTTATGACATTATCATGATATAAATATTAATGAAAAGTTTATGAAACATTTTTCTCTACATTAGGATATAAATATCATTATAATATACTCAAAATATCATCCATTTAATATAAATTAAATTCTATGTCGAGACAAATATGACAACATTTATTAGTGATGGCACAATGCCTGTACATCATTGGAAAATTCAAAATGGGTTTCTTTAAGATAATATTTAGTACGGAAAAATCTAGTATGAGATTAAAATATAAATATGATTAATAATAAATTATTTCAGTTTATATTTATGAATTCTAAAGTTATATAACAAAATAATTATCCAAATGCTTACTCAAGGCTTGCACAAGGTAAGAAAACTCAAAGTAATATTTTTAGAAAAAATACCTTATGATGGTTCTTTTGGGTTGATTGTAATTTTTGTAAATTTTTGAGTTTGTTAATTAAGGATGGTTATTAAAGGAGGCATTAAGAGTTAGTGTGAATTTCAGAACTGATCTCGTGGAGCATGAATGTCTGAACTATTATCGGAGAGCGCGAATGTCTGAAATGATCTTGTGGTGAAAAAATGTCTAAATTAATCTCATAGAGTGATAATGTATAAACTAATATCACAGAGCATAAATTTATGAACTAATATCAAAAAGTGTGAATTTATAAACTAAACTCATAGAGCATGAATGTAATAACTGATCACGTAGAGAATGAATATCATAACTGATCTCGCAGAATATTTACATGAAGCGCCACATGATTTTCAGAAGATATTGCATTGTGATCATGTGAAGTACCTAAATACATTTCATTATTTTTAGAGGACCATTAAGAGATCATAATAAGCACTTGAATACACCACATTATTTTCAGAGGATCTCTCGGAGAGATCATGCAAAGCACATGGAGAAAAAGAAGCTAGAAATGATGGGGATATCACGTGGTCATTCAAAATCATGTGACTTCATGATTGTATTTGGATCTCATGATGAGATCTTGTAAAGATATTAAATAAAATTTCGCTGAAAGTACATGATTTCCATTTGATCTTGTGATGGGGTCACATAAAGTGTTAGAATATAATGGTACTATCCACATGTTTGTCTTTGGATCTCGTGATGAGATCACTCAAAGTTCATGAAGAAAATGATGATGATCACATGAATCATTTTGACATGTAACTGGTGATCATATGAATCAATCATGAGAAGTGTGTGATTTTGATTTTTGAGGTGGTGGAATGGATGGGTAATTGAAATTTTCAGAGTTAAGATGATGGATTTATGCCTATAAATACCCCTAACCTGTCCTTAAGAAGTTAAGAAGTTTGCTTAAGTGGTTTGATGTGAAGAAAAATTATTTTTTTATGACCTAAAAAAATAATTGATCTAGAGTCTAGCGATATGAATAATTAGTATAAATTCTTGAAAAAGGATCTCATGAAGGAGTCTTGTGAAGTGAAGTATGTGCTGGGCATTTGTGCACATATGCATACCTATTAATATCATGTGATACACATGAACAGAATATGGTCTTGCGAGCTATGTGATCTAAATAAGGTATCACAATCTGCATGAACAAAATAATGTCTCGAAAAAGGGTCTTGTGAATGGTTTTATATACTAGGAATAGGCAGACTGATCAGAGTCCTGAGATCTATATGAACAGAATAGAGTCTCATAGTGGATTCACACAATCTGCAGGATCTGAAGGGTGACTCAGGAAGGGGTCTCACAAAGGGGTCTTATAGAGGAGTCTCATGAAAATGTGCTTCTCATATCATTGATGAAAAAATATCATAAAGATACTCATGAGTTTGAATCAACTCATAACTAATTTTCAAAAGATTCTACAGGAGGTGTAGTGTGTTTACTTTAGAGTGAGTAGTGAGATTTTAAATTGTGAATGGTTTTAAACGAGGAGGTACAATAATTCCACTCTAAAATTTTTAATAGAAGTAATCTTTAGTGTATTTGGTACATCATCACATTTCCTGTATATTATCTTTGGATATATCCCAATGAGGGTGAACCAAGTAAAATTGTTATATTCTATTCATGTTTTAATTTCAATTTATATTGTTCAACAGAAAATGGATAGAAGAGAGTTTTTTATAATGACAAAATAATATTTAAGAGATAGTTGTTTTAATTTTTAATACCCCAATTCACCCCTATTAGGGTATTTAATATAGTTGTGCTAATAATTGATATCATATGGAGTGATTAAAATCAATTTTTCTCTCTAAATGGTTTCAATGGAGGTTGTTAATCATAAATGGATTCCAATATTTTATGGAAAAAATTTACAATTGTGGAATAATAAAATTCAACACTACTTCTTATCATTAGGTATAGATATATTTATAGCTATGATGTATGGTATTTTTTCTAGTGCAGAGAATGGATTTTTATTAGAATCGAACTTAATAGAATTGGATGTTGATGCCAAAGGAATTGATGCCTTAGGAAGAACCTTATCAAACAGAATCAACACGAATATGATATCATGTAATTCATCACATGACATATGGGAAAAGATACTAAATATCTATGAAGGATATTCAAAATTTAGAGAAGTAGAATTATTGGTTTTTTGGAATAAATATGATGATTCAATAATGCACCCCAATGAGTCTATAGATACATTCTTTGACTGGGTAAATATTGTTGTAGAATACAGGTGTGATATAGGAGAAAGTTTTGAATATCATTTAACATATCTTGAGAATAATTCCACCTTATTCAATCTTAAAATCATTTTATTGGAAGATAAAGATCTTAAGAAGCTAACATTGGATAATTTACATAGTATATTTTCGTATATGAGATAATAAATGATGATAAGGAGTATCTCGGAAAATGGAAATCTAAAGAGGTGGATTTCAAGGCCATGAAGAATATCACTATATAGGATAGTCATGAAGAAGAATAGGCAGATGAGGTTATGTTATTGCTTTCTTCAAATATACGAAGAGGAAAAAGAAAGTTCAAAAGGAAACTTCCTCAACCATGATTTAGATGTGTAAAGGTTGGAAATATTATATAAAATTGCCCCAAGAATTTCTAAGATTATTATTAGGATGAAGTATAAATTCCTAAGAAAAAGTACCCAACCTATGTGAAAGGTAAGAAAAATATGAAGTAAAATTTCTTCAAGAAAAAGAATCTTCTTTCATAAGAGAATGATAGTTCTAAAGAAACTGAGGAAGAATGAATAGAAGACTGCAAGGATCATGAAGAAGATGTTATGGTGGCAGTTGTGCTTGATTCCCTATCAAGGGAAGAAAATGACAGTAATTAAAGAGAAGTTGAAGGAATATTTGAAATTCTAGTTGAATTAGAAGATGCGCTTGAGGTGATGGGTGTTTGGAGATAAAAAAATAAATCCAATAGGGTGGTTCATGATTCCAAACTCTATATATAGTATTATAAAAAAATAACTCTAAGATAAAGGATAAAATTGAAAAGATCAGAACTGAAAAGATAGATAACATAGAGAAAGACACTGAGTTTAAAATCAGGGTTGAATAACATACCAAGGTTATCAATGGTATGACTAACATAATAAAAGATCAAGTCAAATTTATTGAAGAATTTGAGGAGAAAGTTGTCAGCTTATGAAAATAGGTGAAGGATCTAGAGAAACTCTTGATTCCTGATATGATTTTTGGAAATCAAGTTCCATAAGTAATATAAAAATTGAGATTAGAATTCATAGGTCCAACAAAATAGTCAAAGGAATGTCTGGATAAAAAGATTCCATATTAAAAGGAAATTGTTGGTATAAGAGTTGATCGAAAACATTAAGTAGTAATGGATGATTTTATGACACAAGATCCCACTCTGAGGTTGAAGATTGATTTGGAAATGAATTAAAATCAAAATATTCAAAGAAATCAAGTGAAAATTAGTGGTTCAGAATTGATGCACATGAAAACACCTCATATTAGTTGTTATTACTGTGGAAATATGGGGTATTCTCAAAATGTTTGTTCTAGAACCAAATGGTATCAATAGGAGAAAATATAATAGAGGTATTTAAATAGAGTTAAATATTCTAAGAACTCCATTGAAGGTCATTATTTTTGGTGTGGAGGATTCAAACATGTGGCTATATATTTCTCATTAACAATATAGAGGAAGGTACTGATGAAAACCTAAAGAAATTTCATACAACACCCCAAGGGAACATCAAAAGTGATAATAATGAAAAATAAATTTTCATATTTTCAAGATGAGGTTGGACCATCATACTCAAAATAAGATCAATAACATTTGTTAACATTAAGTATGTATCCAAAGACACGGATAAAAAATAAAAGAGTCAAGCAGGAAGTGGTTGTAGAGATAGCCTTCATAGCATCAAATCACACTGGAATATGGATTATTGACAGTGGATGAAGCTCCCATAAGATAATAAATAATAATATAGTGAAAATAATTAGGTATGACAAGGAATTTTTCATAAGATTTGGAAATGATGAAGTCCTGAATATTAATGGATCTGGGAAATCTATGTTTGGGGTAAAGACATGAGACTTGTAGTTGTCTTGGTTGTTGAAGGTCCCAGTCACAACTTGCTAAATGTTATAAAAATTGTGTGACTCATTACATTCTTTTTTTTTTAATTTTTGTATCATAAAGGGAAAAGTTGGAGTAGTTGTTTTGTAAGTAAAGCACATGAAGGGGAATCTCTACCTAGTGAGTGGAAAAGAAGAAATATGTTTCCTGTATTAGGAAGAAGAAAACCAGTCGTGGTATAAGATTAATGGTTGTCTATCCAATCATCCATGGAAAATTTGGTAAAATGTGATGTTTCTTGAGATATCTATAAGTTATAATGTGATCATACTCATTCATGCAATGCTTGTCAACAAGTGAATATAACTCAGAATATGTATAAATAAAAGTATAAAAGGTAAACAAAAGTTATTAAATTGGTGCATATTGATGTATGTGGACCTATTTCACCAAGAGATATTTATGGGAAGAGATATTAGGTCCTTTTCATTGATTATTTTAGTATAATGGAATGGATTTCAATTATCACCCACAAGTCTGAGGTGTTCAGTTGCGTAACATGTTATTGAAGGGAAGTTAAGAAGATTCTAGATCAAAAGATCCAGAAGTTCTGAATTGATAATGGAATAGAGTTCAAAAATAGCCAAGTGAAGTATTATCTTGAGAAACATGGTATAAGGCACCAATTTTCATCAGTAAGAACTCTACAACAAAATGGAGTGGTTGAGAGAAAATAATAGATTATCAACAACATTTCAAGAGTGATTCTTATTGAGAAATACCTTCTAGAGAAGTTTTAGAAAGAAGCAGTGTCAAAATTGGTATACATTTATAATAAAGACTTATTGTTTATAAAGAAAAAAATACTCCATATGAGTTGTGGTATGGAAAGAATCCAACATTGAAATACTTTTGAGTTTTTGGTATTAAGTTTTTTATTCTCAATAAGGAGAAATACAAGAAGTTTTAATACAATGAAGATGAAAGGATATTTCTCAATTACTTAGAAAAGATTCAAGCATATAAATGATTCAATAAGAGTATGGAAAAAGTTATAGAGATAAATGATGTTGTTGTGGTGGAAAATGAGAAAATATTCAACAAATCTATGAACAAAATCATGAGGATAGTGATGAATACGTGAGAATATCAAGGGGAGTGAAAATACTTGAGATAGATTTAGAAGAATATTTATATTATTAGGAGAATAAACATATAAAGAAACCAAATAGTTAAGATGAAATTGATAGAAAAAATAACATCAGGGATCAGATAGCTTCAGTGTAGATAAGGAGGATGAAGACTCTACAGAAATAATCTTTCTTATCAAAGGTAGATCTAAAGTTTTTATAATAATATTAAATATACAATATTTGGGTTCAAGCAATGAATGAATAAATTAACCAAATAGAAAATAATACATGGGAGATTATTTCAAGGCCAGTAGATAAGAATATCATCATGACAAAATGGGTTTTCTATAACAAGATGAATGAATATGGAAAATAATTAAACAAAAATCACAACTGGTGTGAAAGTTATACTCCGAGATAAATGGTATTAATATTGATAAAACATTCTCAACTATTTAAAGGATGAAGAAAATTTAATTATTCTTATCCATTATAGTGAAAAGTAAATTCAAATTTTTATATGTGTATGGCAAGTCATCATTTCTGAATGGGGTTCTAGAAGAATAAATTTATATTGAACAACCAGATGATTTTCACATTCATGAATATGAGAAAAACGTTTTTCATTTAAAGAAGGCTCTATATGGGTTGAAGCAGAAACCAAGAGCATGGTGTTCACTTAATAACCTAAAATTTTTAGGAGATGTGATGGTAAAGAAAAGTGTAAAGAGTTATATTTAGTTATTATAGAAAGTGGAAATAACTATTTCCTAAAGGATATTACTAGTATAAGATTAAAGTATCTTTCACTCAATATCCTAAATGAGTTTAGGATATGTGATGATGAAAAAAAAATTAAAGAGTTATATTTAGTTATTGTGAAAAGTGAAAGACACTATTTATTGAAGGAATGTACTAGTCAAAACAAAAAAGTAAATTTTACTTAATACCATAAGAGAGTTTAAGATATATTAGTAAATAATAATGTTGGTAGTTACATTTTTTAAAGGATTAATTTTTATGGAATAAATTTCTAAGGATGAAGGTGATGAAATTAAAAGGTTCTAAGTAGATAATATCAGTCAACATCATAAAATTTGATGTTATGAAGTTAAGTGGTTTGAATATCTTCAAGTAGTTGAACAATCAGGAATATGATTCTTATGTATCACCATTATTCAAAATGGATTTATTGACAAATAAATTTCACTAAAGAGTTAAGTTGGATGGTTTTTATTATATGACCTATAAGATCCCAACCTTGAGATAAGATGTGTCATGGATTTAAATTTTGGTTTATAGAATGTTACTAGGGAGTGGGATAGGTATTGAGGGTTTTTTGGGTGTTGGGGATATGAAAAATAAGGAAGAGAGTCCAATATATGATGAGAGTATAGTTGATGGATGGTTAGTAGTAACCATTCTCTGTAACCATGCGGGCCTAGATAGGTAGGTGTGTGGTTGAGGAACAATGCAAGGGGGAGCCTAAAACTATGAGGGCTTGGAAAGATCCATTTTTTATAGCCACCACATGGGTTGGACAACTTTTTGGACTCTTAAAAAATCACGTGGCCAACTGCCCCCCCCCAGATAGAGGCATGAGCATAGGCTCTACACTTTTTTTGAAACTATGTGGGTGTCCAGCTAGACTGCATGGCTTGGTCCCCTCTCAAATAGAGGGAGACACACAGTTGGTGTACGATTTTTCCAACTGTGTGGCCAAACCGTGAACCACTTAAAAATTGAATTTTTACCATTTTTCTCTCTTGATATTATTTCATTATTCCCATAATTTCTTCCCCATTCAACCCCCTATAGTTGGGATGATGAATCAACAACCTCCTCTTCCTCCATGGGTGTTTCTCCCGCAATTATTAGGCATTTGGAGTGATGTTGGATGTAAATAAATGATTTGGGTAAGACTTAAACTTCATTTCCTTCCATTTTTTATAAGATTATTATTGTGTGGTTTCCTATCCTTCTGAATCTCTAAACACTTGTTTTTCAAGGGTTTTCTGCATCTTAGTGTTTGAGGACGATTTAGTTTGAATCAAGGGTTGATTTTTTATGAGTGTTTGTCTTCTAACATGAGGTAGGTGGTATAAAAGTTTTTTCCCATAATCTTAATGTTTTATAAGTGTTTTTGGTTTTTTATATGTAACAAATTGATATGTTTTATTATTTTTGACTAAGTAAGTTAATTTGGACCTTAGATTGAGGTGTGATACCCTTCACAAACCTCATTGGGTTTGTTGATGATGTGAAACTGAACCTAGGGAAACCCATGAGGTATTCTAAAACCTTAAAAATGGTGAAATGAATTGGTAAATGTTGAGATAATAATAATATAAGAGACAATAGGTAGAGATGGTTTTTAGTAAATTAGCTTGGATAAGGGATGGTTTAAATAATTTATATGTTTGTTTTCATGAGATTCCCAGGAGTATTTTGAAATGTTTTAAATGATGTGTTTTGGATTTTGAACTGGTTATGGTTTTAAATGAAGTAAAATGATGTTTTAAAGGGGGTAATGTTTTTAAAAAATGTGTTAACCTCAAATTGTTTTAAAAATGGGTTTTTTTATATTTCAAATGACGATTTGAAATGAGGGTGTGGTCCCCCTTTTTTGTGAAAATTATTTAATGTATATTTTGAATGGATGGAAATGGAAATGAAAGCCTTAATGGCATGGTTTAGTCTTCAAATAGTAAGTCCCATGTTTTAAAGGGTGGATTCAAGATGATTTTTAAATGAGTATTTGGTTTTGGTGTTTTATTCCATGGTGTGATTTTGAGGGTCCGCTGGGACCTTGGTAAATGAAATGATAAAGTAGGTAAATGTGAAAATTGGTTAATGAAGAACGTCAATATTATTAAATGATATGAGTGAGATATTATACTGAGGCTATACTCACATGGTTCAGGAAAAACTAAGTCTCTAGGCCCCACCAATGTATTGTATGACTAGATTATAGGATTGAGGATCCACATTTTTGGGTCAGGATATACTAAATATCTATGCCCCACTGATGTTTTTCGATGTTTAGGAGTTCATACTGAGGCTCTATTATCTTAAAGATGGTAGAGTTTGGGATGTTAGATTGAGGCTCTATGCTCCTAAAGTATGGACATGTATTGGTTGTTTGGACTGATGCTCCAAGACACATGGTTAAATTGAAATGAATAGTTAATTCCCTTATGAATAGAAGTATTTAACCCCTTTTATGCTATGTATTAGGATCCCAGCATGTTCGGAGTGTGTTAGGTTTTTTGGATTGCATGATAAAACCTCAATGGGTAAAATGTCTATTTAAATAAATGTTAAATGTGAAATATTTTTTACCTTATTTACCTATTTATTTACCACACCTTTATTATCTTCATATAATGTTTTTTAGACTCGATATTACTTTAGACATCATTGTGGTAGCCTACTGAGTTATACTCACACCCTTATTGGGCCTCCATTGAACTTAGGTACCCAAACAAACACTATTTGTATTCTAGTATAGGTTCTGTATAGGGACCCAGTGCTTGGTTGTGCATGGGATAATGGGTTGGATCATGGAAAGTCAGAATTGGGTTGGGACTCGAGACCATGTTAGGAATTTTTATGGTGTTGGTAATAGATATTTTTTTATAATTTTCTGACTTTTGGATTTTTCATATAATTGTTGTACCATGTTTCTTGTGGTATTTTTGGCACTTTTCGTATTTTATCCACTTAATAATCTAGTTGTTTATTTTATTAATTAATATTACTTATATTATGAATTTACTCTAATAAGTGGATATAGTCTCCCCATGTTTTTCTTTTGATCAACGCTACTAGTCGACAACCTCTGGAATACGGGGAAGCACACATGAGGTCATGTAGAAATCCGGATTAGGGATCCGATTATAGTGGATCCTGAGCTGGGGATGTTGCAAATTAGTATTAGAGTTGGTGTCTTTTGTCTTACTATTTGGGCATGGTAAACATGAGACTAAGATCTTTTTGGGGATTAATAATGAGCTCATTCTTGGGTGCTTGTAGCCCCACATATGAGGGAAAACCCAAGTTTCCATAGGTAGCAATTGATGTTTTGTTTTTTTCTTTTATAATTTATTGATACTTCCACTTCAAATGGCACACTTGGATATGACGTTGATGATTTTTTAGGTTTAATCTCTAGGCCTAGTATATCAATATAGGGTGTGTGTGTTCATGTATCATTCTAGGCACATTTGATAGATAGGTCATCTGTATGTTTCCTGTGATGGATAGTTACTTGGAAATCCTATGATGGTAGTGTAAGTTATACTTGTGTTTTATTCCTATTGACCATTATTTGAAATGTTTGTTACTGAAAATGTTTTGGAAGGGGAATTTGAATAAATCTTGGTTCTTTTGAAATGCGGTCTAATAAAAAGTTTTTGGGAAGGTTTAAAACTTTGAGTTTTAAAAATGGAAAGTTTTGAAATGCGAATTATCTAGTTTTTTATATGGCAAGGTTAATTAAAAAGGGGCAATGTGAAAAGACTTAACCTTTCAGAAAATTTATAGTGAGTATCCCTAGTGTTATGATCAGACCCTATGAATGGGTGGTTTGGGCAGTGATAGTGCCGTAGTTGAGACCTTAGTTATGGTTCATGAGGCTTGTTGGGTTTTGACGTGTGGGTAGAGAGATGTTCTTGTTTTACCTTTGGTAGGGTTGTGGCCTTGGGTTGTGAGATGTTTTCCAGTAAAATCTGTGTGGTAACCCTTGTGGGTTGAGACCTTGAGAGTTTTGTTTTGGACCCTAGAGTGGGTGTTTAGTTCATAGTGCTAATGTATTTGGATGTGTGTCCTTGTTGTGGGACCAAGATTAAATGGTCTCTTGGTACATTGAACATAATGTGTTTCAGTATGGGGGTAGGAGTGCTTTAACAACCCAAAATTTTATGGTATGACTCTTTAAATTTAACTTCTTTGATATCTTATGAGCTTAAAAAATGATTAATTATTATTATAGTGATCTCCTCAATGTTGGGAATGGTGAGAATGAATGAGATTAAGTAAATTATGAAAATATATATATTACACATGTTTATAAAAAATTTTCATTGGTTACCAATTAATTATAAATTAAAACCAATTGAACATAAACGATGTATTTTTATAAAAAATATTTTTATGCCCACAATGACATTTTATATTAATAAATTAAATTAAACACTATTAGTGAAATATATTATTGAAATTTATATATTATATATTTAATCAAATATTTTTACATACATCAAAAATATTTTTAGAGTCATAAGATAAAAATAAATCCAATTTCTTACATAAAAGGATATATTTTTCTAAACTTAGCTTTTATCACCTTTTAATATTGATTTTTTTAAAATATATTTTTTTAAACTTTTATAAATTATATTTGACAAAATAAACATTATTTTTGAAAGCATAATATCAAAATTTACTTTGGTTAAAATTTTGGTATTTTTTTTGATAAATTTCATTTTTGATGAATAATAATATGACCGTTAGAAATAGTAATGTTTCCATTATCAAAATAATCTCACCTATAAAATTATAAATAAAATTTATGCATCTCATAAATTAAAATCCAGTATATTTATATCAGGAAATAAGTAAATAAAGGTTTTAAAAATGGTAAATTAAGTGTTGATATTTTTTTGAATCATAAATATTTATTTACAATTTTATAATTAATAAAATTTCACAAAAAATGTTCTTAAATTAATATTTTTTTATCTTATTATTATAAGATAATTTTATGAGACCTTAATTAATTTTTCAAAGTGTTATAAAATCAGTTATACTTTTAAAATCAGTATTTTTCAAATAAATGATGATTTTAATTAAAAATTAAATTTATCATAGTTAGAAAATTATTTTCATAAAATAGAGTTCATCTTTGAATTTTACATGTCGAAAAATGGTTAGGGTGTTTTTTAGTATTTATCTAAAATTCTTGAATTTTTAGTGAATAGTAAAATACTCTTATTTACACCATTTAATAATTACATGAATTATTGAGTCATAAATGATGTATTGATAATGTAAGCCCATAATATCAAACTATCATTCATTATTTTAATATATTTAGTGATAATTCTCAATCTATTCATAGTCTTTAGCCAAAATAATAAATAAATGAATAAAATATTCAAAAAACACCCCTCTCCTCCACTATAAATACCACCCCTCACCATCTCTTCTCCTCATACCTCCAAAGCCTTAAATATTGTCCAATTTCTACCCAATACCATTACAAAGTCTCTCCCCTGTGTCCAAGATCCTTTTTCTCACCAAAAGACCAAACCCAAGTTCCTTAAGGAGGTTCTGAAGGAGAAGAATTCAAGATGTAAAAGCTCTAAACCTTCTCTTTTAATTTCTCTCAATTTAATTTATTTTCTTGTCCTATACTTACCTACTTTATCCAAAAATTAATTATAAATCTAGTATCTTTTATATAATATAAATTTATTACTTCAATGGAAAATACATCATCAAGTCTCTTCTCCTTTTCCTTTTATTTTAAAGATAAAAACATCATCTGTGAGGTGTCGATTTACCGCCTTCATGGACGATGTGTTTTCATTTTTCAATTCCTCTGTTAAGGATGGTCATAAAAAAAAATTAATGTTTAAAAAAATTATAATATATTTATTACAGTCTATTTAATGTTCTGGAACTATTATATATACATGGTATTAATTAATAAAACAAAACTAGTTCGTGATGATCAAAAAATGACAAATAATCTAAATGGTTATTGTTAACATTTTATCTAATGAATCATCCTCACATATGGAAAAAAATGATATATATAATACCATTTAATTTTCTTTAAGTTCATTAATAACATATAATTTTAATTCAAGACAACTATTCTCATTTTACATGATTTTCCATACATGTATACAAGTAAAGCGATCATGAAAACCAAGGAAACGAACACTCCCAAATGATAAAATTGTATCTTATAACTCATAAAATGGCCATAAATATACTTAATAAAATTATTCAAAAAAAAAATGTATAAAAGATTTTTAATTACTTAATTAATGGATTTAATTTTATTATCCAATATGTTAAGTACAAGTGCAAAACGCTTTAGGACATAAGGTAAGGGGTTCCTCATCTCACTTTTATTTCTGTGAGATTTACCTTATTTGGCACTTATTTCTTTCATATAGTTTTACAAAGCCACTAAACTACTCAGTCCTTTGGGATGATACATCCTTGTTTATTATGACAATTTAATAAAGTAAGGCACCAAATCCGGGCTACTAGGGTCAGGGTCTTTACAAGTGTCGCCCATGAGGGATGACGTGTTTGAAGTTTGATGTAAGACCAGTGGCCTTTGATAATCCTGACTCAAATATAGGGAGTTGATATCATTTGAACTTCAATCATGACTTGTGAGAGAGTTCTTTCCGGTTGTTGGTTTTTTTGGGTGTGTGAGGCACAAGTGCACGCTTTAGCCTTTGAGTGTGGCAGATGGAGAGTGTTGCATGGTGGAGGTTGGGCCTAGTGGTCTAAGTAGTAAAGTTAATGGTTTTGGAGATGTGACTAGAGTTGTGTTCATGAATTGATGTTATTGGGTTATCAAGGGTGAGTGTGAGTGATTTTATACTAGGTTTGTGAGTTATTTGGGATGTGTAGCATGGTTGGATGCTTCGATGGTGGAATCAATGCATGGTAGGTGCTATTGAGTTTTGGAAAAAAGGATTGGTTATGCATTGGTTTCTCTCTCAGGGAATCACTTGAGTGTTTGTGGTTGGTTTTAAGGATGGTTTCAAAGTTCATAATAGTTTAGGTATCAATCTTGGATGTTTTGAAAGTAATCATTGAAGAGACCGATGTTGACTATATTTGGATTCTTTCATTATAGAAGTGAATCCCAGGAGAAGGGTTGGTCAGGTGGATGGGATTTTTTATGAGAAAGATTGGGTTGTTGAAAGGGAATTTTGATAATGACTTGAGTCTGATGAGGTTTATGGACCAAGAGGACTGGTTGGTTATGTAAGAAGTTGTTTTTTCCTGGTGATGTGTGACTCATGGATTTCGGAGTTGGGTTCAATGAGTAGTTGTAGGAAAGTGTGTGAGCTTGAGTGTTCCATTGAGGACTGGGTGTTAGGCATATATTAGCAATTCAAGATGCCATTTTCATCATGTAAATAAATAGATCGGGAATAATCACATGTCATTTTACATAGAATTAAAGTGGGAAGCACTGGTTATAGGAGAAACCATTGGTTTTTTGATCAATTTGATGGATTTTTGGGTTTTCATTGTGAGTTACATAGGTAATTTTGGAAAAAATTGGGTGTCGTAGTAGTGTTAGTTCCAAAGGAAAAATTGGTTCATGATTTCTTGGGAGATAGTCATGAGGCGATGGTGAGTTTTGGTTGAAAATCCCACATGAGTTTTGATTGATGGGTGTTGATGAGATGTGTGTGGAAAAGGAATACCAATGCTTACAAGTGGGTTAAGGTTTCCTTGTAGTGATAGGTGACTTCAGTAATGGATCAGTTGTGTTGGTTCTATTGGTTACATCTTGAGGTACTTCTAGACTAGAGAAGTTCATGCCCAATATCTTAACATCATCTTGGGTACACCGAGAGAGCATTGGCTATACACCAAGATACTTAAGGTTTTCTTATGGAAAGATGAAGGGAATTCTTGAAGGTTATTCTCATGAAGCAAGTTAAAAGTGGGTCATGGTGGTTGTAATTTATTAAGGAATGTAGTGACAATGACACTCCTAGGGTGGGGAGATATGTGTCAGTCGTAGATGTGTTGATAAAACTATGTGTTGGATGCGGTGGCATCAGGATGACAATAAGGATCCTATGAGGTATATGTTTATATTCCTTAGGGAAGGAAAGGTGGGACTTAAATTTGGTTGTTTATCAATTAGATAATTTGATTTTGGATTAAGGTAGTCCTAAAACCAACCTAGGGTATTGGTGTTATAGATGTGTGAGTGGGTGTTGTAGAACATGATGATGGTTTGGGAAGTAGTGGATGCTTTGATGGTGGAATTTCATTGAGATTCAGTGATATAATCTAGTGGATGTGTTCATATAGTGTAAGCACACTTAAGGTGAGAAGGAATTGTGGCTGGGTAAAGTGATAATATGCCAACAATGGGAGTTAGGTGTTTCGGGATGAGTCAGACGGGGATGGTTGAACATGGCTTGAAAAAATGAACAAAATCTATGAGTTGTAAACAACCTTTAGTGGACATTTTAGAATGATAAGTATGCTTATGGAATATAAGTGATATTTGAGACAAATATATGTTGTATTTTGTTTATGTATGGATGGTGGAGATGCATCCATTTTGGGTGGTTTCAATGGCAAGGTTGGGTGCCGATGTTGGATTATTTTCTCATGGATGTTTGGGTATAAGGAGTTGGAAAATACATCAGGTATGTTGTGGAAGTTGATTTGAGATTCTATTGGTCTATTCAAGGGTGGATCTTTCCAATACTGGGTGATGGTGGTGGTGATATAAAGCATAAGGAAGGGAGCACCATAGAAGGTAAGTGGTCGGTTGGTGACATGATCGGTGTTATGAGTTGTATGGGCTTAAGTAAGTGTCATCTTGGTGTTTGGTTTTAAAATGGGCATTGTCTTGAGTTTTGATTGGTTGAGTTCCTTGAGATGAATGTTTTTTTGTTATGTTTTGGGTGTTTAGATTTGGATTGAGGTCATTGAGTCTAGATTTGTGGACCAAAGTAGGTTGGGTTTTTTTGGAAAACATATGTTCCTTCGAGTGATGAAAAGTTTGGGTCATCATTGGGTTCAGAAGGTTGGATAGGTGGGAAACTTGGTATGGTGGGCTGTTTGGGGTTGTAGGGAGAATCAAACTGGAGGTGTACCTATTAGCTTTACTAGGTTAGTGTAATGCTTTATTTGATTCCCTCTTGGTGTGGTAGTTTTAGTCACCCAGACTTTACTCATGTGTTTGATTTTGGTAATGTTGGGAATGAGCCAGATGCATCCTTTGAAGAGAATCTAACATGTGTCGTGAATTTTAGGGGAAATGTTTATGAGGTAAGACCATGATTTTTATCCAAATGTTGTAACGATATTTCCATGTTCAATAGGTATATTGAGGAAGGGGAAGTGGGTGTTTTTGTCCAGTGGAACGATTCTTTTTCCTTGGGGGTTTAATGAAGTTTGAAAGTAAAGCTAGGGGATGAGCTGTTTTAATGTGTCAAGGTTGTAAGATCCTGACCCTGAGATAAGGTGAATTTTAGATTAAATTTTTGGTTTATGTAATTTTACTGGGGATTGGGACAGGTCTCAGGGTTTTTTGGGGGTTTAAGATAGGAAAAATAATGAAGAGAGGCCAATCTATGTTGAGATCATGGTTGGCTCATGGTTATTAGTAACCGTGCTCCATAACTGTGCGATCCTAGAGAGGTAGGTTCATGGTTGAGAAACCATGCAAGGGGGAACTTAAAACCATGTGGTCTTGGACAAATCCATTCTACATGGACAACACATATTTTTTCCAACTGTGTGGTCTCCTAGGAAACCATACCACCACCCCCCTCAGACAAAGGCTAGAGCACGGGCTCCATATTGTTTTTAAAACAATGTAGGTGTCCATAAAAATTGTGCGACCTGGTCCCCTCTAAGATAGTGGATAATGCATGGTTAGCACACAGTTTGTCCAATTGTGAAACCAAACAATGTTCCACTTAAAAAGTTTCATATTACTATTTTCCCCTCCCGATCTTATTTTTTTCATCCCTAAATTCCTCCCCCATTTTACCCCTAAAGATAGGGTGATGAACGATCAGCCTCCTCTTCCTCCATGGATGTTTCTCTCTTGATTCATAGGCATTTGGAGCACTGTTGGTTGTGAATCAAAGCTTCAGGTAAGTATTCAACTCAGTTTCCTTCCATTTTCTATAAGAGGATTAGTGTGTGGTTTCCTATCCTTTTGAAGTTCTAAACCCTTGTTTTTATAAGGTGTTATTTGTCTTATTGGTTTATTATGATTTAGTTCAAATCAAGGGTTGATTTTAGATGAGAGGTTGTGTTTGAACATGAGGTTGGTGTTCTATAAGATTTCCCCATAGTCTTAATGTTTTATAAGTGTATGTGGTTGTGCCTATGTGATAACTTGATTTGTTTTAATGTATTTGACTATATAAGGTAATTTGGGCCTTATATTGAGGTGAAAGACCCATCATAGACCTCATTGGATTTGTTGATGATGTAAGACTGAACCTAGGTCTAGCCATGAGGCATATCAAAACCCTGAAAATGGTGAAATAAATTGGTAAACATTGAGATAAGAATAATATGATAGATAATGGGTAGAGATGTTGTTTAGTAAATGAGCTTGGATAAGGGATGATTGAAATAATTTATATTCTTATTTTCATGAGATTATTATGAGGATTTTTAAATTATTTAAATTATGTGTTTTGGATTTTGAATAGGTTATAGTTTTAAATGAAGGAAAATGATGTTTTAAAGGGGGTGATTTTTTCAAAGGATGTGTTGAAATCAAAGTATTATAAAAAGGTATTTCTTTTTATATTTCAAATTATGATTCAAAATGAGTATTTGGTTTTGGTTATTCATGCCATGGTTTAATTTTTATGTTCCACTAAAACCTTGGTAAATGAAATGATAAAGTAGGTAAATGTGAAAAATGGTTAATTAAGAATGTCCATATGGTTAAATAATATGAGTGGGGTATTGGAATGAGGATCTACTCCCATGGGTCAGGCTAGAATGAGGCTATAGGACCCAGTTATGTATTGTATGATTTGAGTATGATACTAAGGATCCTCATTTTTGGGTCAGGCTAGACTGAGGCACTAGGCCCCATTAATTTTTTTCTTGGTTTAAGAGGTCATAATGAGGCTCTATAAACTTAAATATGGTTGGGTTTGTGATGTCAGACTGAGGCACTATTCTCCCAAAGTATGGACATGTATTGGTTTCTTGGACTAATGTTCCAAATCATATGGTTAAATTAGACTGAATCGTGAATACCCTTGTGACTAGAAGTATATAACCCACTTTATTCTATGTATTAGGCTCCTAGCATGGATGAATAAAGTTAGTTTGTTTGGATTTTAAGATAGAACCTCAAAGGATAAAATGGTTATTTAAATAAATGTTAAATATTAAACATGTTTCCCCTTATTTCTATATTTATTTATTGCACCTTGATTATCTATATAAACTATTTTTTAGAATGGATATTACTTTAGACACCATTGGTGGTGTTCTACTGAGTTGTACTCACACCCTGCTTGGACTTCCATGGAAATTGGGTACCCGAGAAGGCACTAATTGTTTTATGGAACAAGTTTTGGAAAGGGACCTATTGTTTGGTTATTCTTGGGATGATGTTTTGGAGCATGGGAGATTAGGACAACATTGGGAATTAGGAATGTTGTAGGAATTTTTATGGTGTTGGTATTGAATATTTTATTTGTATTATTTTCTGATATGTGGATTATTCATATAATCATTGTATCATGTTTCTTATGGTATTTGTGGGAACTTTTAGTATGCTATACATTTATTAATCTGGTTTGTTATTTCATTTATTGATATTTCTTATGTTATGTATTTACTCTAATAAGTGGGTATAGTCTCCCCATGTTTTTCTTTTGACCCGCACTGCTAGTCAGTAGCCTCTATGTATGAAGGGGGGCTAAGATCATGTGGTGACCCAGCCCAGGGCCATGTTATAGTGGCTCCCAGGACAGGGATGTTACATGACTACATAGAGATGTGATATAAATTATATATGATGTAATTAGTTAAAAAATCCTAGAATGTGTAGAAAACATACGGCTAATATGACAGTTTATCCTATATGATATGACAAACCAACACTTATGTTGGTTTTATTAAATATTATTAATGAGTTTAAAAATATTAAATTTTATCATATTAAAGGCAAACTCTATTTTATTATTCCTTCACATCAGTTACATAAATTTATATACAGATATACATTTTGTGAAGTCTAATGATAATTAGGCTCTCAAATTATGACTTTGAGTTTATCCCTAACTGATATTTATCATATATTATTATATGTTATGAAGATATTTTGAGGTTAGTGTGATTGGGATTATTGTATAGAGATATAAAATATGTTCCTAAGGTAAAAAATAATGAATAAGATTTTTTTTGTACATTTATGACCTATTAAGTATACCACATTGAGTTTTATACAGAATTGTTTGGTATACTAGGGGTGAATGGATCATATTTGAGTCCCCATTACACGAGGTTGGAAAGAAAACTTTCATAAGATCCTTCATACTTTGATACCTTAATTACATAAGTCTAGATATTGACTTATCTAATACATTGGTGGTTGAGTATTTTGTTGATCATTTCATTGGTTGGAGATTCACTAAGATGGGATCTGTCCCCTAGTATGATGAGTATGAAATATGGTCCCTCGATTAATATAGATTATGGGAGTGTGTGGCCACGCATAGATATTATATATCTATTTGGATAAGGGACATGAAATGTGATTATCTATGAGTATTAATGACATGTGATGTATTCATTGATCAGATACACTCTAATTATCAAGAAAATATGGGTTATCTATATGGTATTTACATTCTCTATGCCCCATTGTCACTTTATGTCTCAAACAAAGGAAAAATATGAGAATTCACATTTATATATGATTTAGAACAATGGAAATATGTATAAAGATGCATGTGTTTAATAGAGATCATACCTGATCCCTTTATAGATTAAGTATCATTGAATCTTTACTAGAAAATTCTTTTTGCTAAGTTATATGAATCTATATATTCGTAATTATTGTCAATGCTATAAAGTCTTGTGGGTCACACATTGTGGTTGAATGAATGAGGATTGAGTTTGACTCAGATATCTACTCTAATAGTGTTTTAGAGATTAATCAAATATTGTTTTGGATGGGTATTCACAAGGTATTACATATAATGTGATACAAGGTGGGGTTAATGATAACATTCTAAAGGTGTTTTGGAAAATATACAAAAAGGATTTTTGGATATTATTTCACAAGTTATTAAATATGGTATAATATAAGGTGAAATGGAAAAATGTTTTATGCTTTAGTATAAGTGGAATATTGATGGGAATATTACCTAAGGATTCATATATATATATATGAAATATATAAGATGATATATATATATATATATGATATATATATATACAACTTATATATCATATAACATAAAAATTATGACTTGCATGAATTTGGGTATATTATTCAATGTGTGTTGGACACTCAATCTATTATCCACCAAAGATATCCTTTAAAGAAACAATTTCAAAAGATAGAATGTGTTTCTTGAGTTGGCCGAACCATTTAGTCAAGAGTTACAAAACATGAGTGATTTAAAAAAGCCTAAGGAGAATCCTTTTGGATTTATAAATCCAATCCATATGATGTCTAGTTAATACTTAAACGATGCTTTGTTGATACTCCATGATCTAATTCTCTCTTTCTCCTACCTTCTTTTTATCATGATATGATAGAAAATCATGGAGGATTAGGAGTCCTGTATGTATGAAATATGATTTATTAAGGTCATGGATATACCATAGAGAGGGGATGTATTTATAATTCCCTTATCTCATGTTTATTAAATTAATATTAAAATGAAGATATAGTAGAAGCTCTTAAAATAAAGGTATACCATTTAAAATTATTCTTCATTTTAGTTTTATATAGAGTTTCACATTTCTTTCATGGGAGATCCTAAGACAAGGGTTTAAACCACTTTCGCTTCATTCTATAAATGTTATTAAACCCATTTGAAACCCTTTAAATTAATATTTAAATGTGGCCCTAAAATTATAATTTAATTATTATCTAATGTTTTTATAAAACTCAAATATTTATTGGGAATTAATTTTTAAACTCTTTCTAAGAAACATCACTCACCTTGGTGGTTTTATGCGACCTAAGTTGATGGTGGTGTTTTCATAAATTTACTTCTTTAAATTATATTATGATTAAATATAAAACTATAATTCAAGTAATTTTATGACTATGATTCTAGAATGGTGAAATATCTATCATAAAAATAGAATTAAAAGTGAATAATCATGGTTATTTTTAACTGTAAAAAATAATCTAATCATAAAATATCCTTAGAAATAACTATTCAATGACGTATTGAACTCCTTTGATTATGGAATGATATGAAAAAAATACATTAACACTTATAGAGATTATATAGCTATTATAAAAAGACCCTTTACCATTTCAAAAATACCAAATCAATTTTTAATATTATAAACCAAATGACCTTGGAACGACTGACATGAATAATGAATATTTAGTAAATAATTAATATAATTTTACTATTTTGAAGGTTATATGACATATGAGGTGTTTCAGGACACAGGGTAAGTGGTTTTAATTTAAACATTTTCTTTACATGTTTTGAAATATTTATATCAATACTCTTTTTTCTATATATGTATTATTTATATTTTTTCAAGAATATTACTTCTTTACACATCAATTATTTCTTAAGTTCATTTTAAATTATCTTTTAATTTATTTACAAATGTTTTAAAGGAAATATTTGTAATGTTTTCTACATGGGTCATTTTTATATTCTTTTCAAAGGGTTGAAAAGTATATCATTTTATTTTTCTTAAATTCATTTTTAAACTTTTATACCCATTTATAAATATGAATCTTAATATTTTTTTATTGTAACACATTGACCTAAACCACTAGGTCTGAGTAGGAGTGCCACATGACCTCTGTGCGTCTCTCCATACACAAGAGGTTTCTAATAAGCAATGAGGGCCTAAATCTGTCAATGAGGAGACTATACCCTCAATATCATGTCATAGGATAAATAAAGGAAGTGATAAAAAATAAACAAACAAGTAATTAATAAAAAAATACCCATAAGATTAGCAACATACATAATAAAACTAGCCCATGTAGTAACAATATGACCTTACATATATATAAACCAAACTAAATAAGGTTCCAAGGTATGAGGTACAACCATTAAATAAATAAAGTAGCATACATACCACTCTAACTACATCTAGAAATTTTCTCATTACCCTGTTAAACTATACACCACATGGATTTTTCCATTTATTGGATCCCTAAGCATGGAATCTATAGGAGCATTGAAATACCTGATTAGTGTGTGAGTACAAGACTCAGTAAAACATCACCAATGACCCTTAAAATCAATACATAAGATATAAAAGTGCATTATATGAATGTAAATAGAGTAAAAATACAAAAATAATATATCACACAAGTGCATAACATATGTCGTGTCCTCAGATACAAGTTCTACCTGCTTTAGCACTATGCTGGAAAGAGACATTAGTCATCCACCTAAAACATCCCTCCCAATGGGATATCGTGAAGCATGTGACACATCCCACCAGCTAGGATAACCCAAGTACATGCTAACCCATGACTAGAACATCCCTCTTGAATGGATATTCACAAGCATGTGACACTTCCCATCATCTGGGATGGCCCAAGTACATGCCAACTAATGTCCAAATTATCCCTATTAGAGGATAGTCCAAATATTCTCATCCTACATTCTTAGATATTGAAGATATAAGAATAGAACATACGATACAAGATGAAAATTAATGGTTTTGGGTTCAGTGGAAGTGTGAGATGGGTCTAACAATATATCTACATTGTACCATCATTGTGTTGTATGAATTAAGAGCAGATTCACTCTAGTAGTGATCTATATGTGTTCCAAATATCTCAAAATGTCACCATAGGAATATCTATGTGCTAGAATGAAAGATTAGAATTATTTTGTTGTTCACTTTTGATCGTCATGAGAATCAATTCCAAATAATTATCCTTGACCTCTCTAGATCGAAGAGTGGGAGGGAGAGGAAGATCACTCTCCATTATTGGCAGATTTCTTAGAGAGGGGGATCTCTAGGCCTTGATAGGATTATCTCTGGCTATCGTTGTGCACAAACCAAAATGAATTAGCTCTCTTTGAAAATAATATAATTAGGTTTATATATCATTAGGGTTATAAATAAATAATTGCACAAGTGACCTTTATTATTTATTTAATCCCTTGAAAAACCCCATATTTATAATAATAATAATAATATTATTATTATTTCTTATTATGCGCATAACTTGAAAATTAAAATTAAATATTATTTATTCAAATAATATTCAATATATATAATTTCTCACTGGACTATTAAACCCGATCCTCTATTCCTCCACAATATTTATCAGGTCTTGAATAATGAATAATTATTTATTAAATAAATATCACTGCATTTTTCATCAATAAATAAATAAATATTATATTCACTAAATAACAAATAAATATTTATTAAATATTCCACTCACTTAATATTATCTCGAATATCTGGTGACGTGATATATGCAATCAAGAAAATATGAATAATTATTAAACCACACATGGGAATTATATTTATTCAACTTGTTAAATAATAAATAATAATATATCATTTAACTGAGATTCTAGATACACTTAGTGTATGACCCTCTAGGACTCTTTCATAGTGGCATTAGGAAAAGAAACCTAAATTCCAAGGTTAGCATCTTGCAACATTCCATGGAACCCATAGAGAAAAAAGTTAATTCTGCAATGACATAATTCCTCGTATGGATGCTCACTATGTAATATAATCCCTTTATCATGATATATCTAATCAAGAAGGTTTCACATTGGTTCCATCAACCTATGTTCTCAAATTCTCTTTCTTTGAATTTATAGAAATTAGAATTTCCTATAGAACACCATGATTATGGATTTATTTAGGCTATATAATTTCCATAAAAGGTCTCGAGATATCAACTTAAATTAAAGAATAGAATGAAAAAATCCTTTATCACATTATTCATTAAATTAATATTACTCATGGTGTACCCAATATATCCTAAATTTCCTTGAACATATGTCATCATGATTTTCACCAATACATCAAAGTAAGTGACTCATAATACTCATTAATAATAATATTAAAGGAGCATATGTGGATCACCACTAGAGGAGTTCTACTATTAGATCCTCACATTACAATGAAGGAAATTTGAAAAGGGTATTTCAAAAGGTCAACAATGAAATCAAGGAAAGTATCCTAAGACAAGGTATTTGATTTCTTCTGATATTAAATAAATTAATTGTAAATTTGATGTGCAAGATCCTATATTGGGGTTTTAGGCATCAAAATATTAAAATTAATTTAATATATCTCCCAACATCAATGATTTCTATATGTCTAGAACCTTCAAGTTGTATCAGAGTGGTCACATTTTAAATTTATAATTATTTATTTGAATATTGATCTACATGAAATAGTGGTTGAATGTTTTCATTTCATATTATTTTTCCTTTAATATCATTTTAATTAACATTTTATCAACGTATTAATTATATATTTTTCAGTGTCTAGTTTTCTTAAAGGTCTAATAAATGATGAAGAATGACTAGAGATGAAATTGAAAAGTGCCAAAAACAATTCTCGGTAAAACTAGGTTACACAACGTGAAGGCGAAGTATACACCATGTACCCATGTGCACCACGCCTGGATGTGTCGAGGGATACATGATATGACACAAAGTTAATTATAGGAGGTGTATTTATTGAAAACCACATGTATACTAGGCAGACCTAGAACACAGTATATCAGATTACATGGTGTATAGCTGGTGTACACATTGTGTAGTCTGCACTGGCTATGGGTATAAATCACACAATCTATATGGTTATTATACATGGTCAAACCATGTGAGACTGAAAACCTAGAGAATTTATGATATACATGATGTGTATACAATATACATTCCATGTAGTTCATCATTTACCATGTCCAAAATACATGATGAGTTATTCAGTGAAAACAACAAAAAATAGAATAAGGGATACATGGTGTGTAGCTAGCTTATAAACATTGTGCAGTCCATTCGAGATACATGTTAAAGACCAAAGAGAGTATCTTAGGTACACAGAAATCAGATACACAATGTGTATCTAGAATGCATATTCTATGTAGTCTGGATGAGTAAACACACCAAATTCTCAGGCATGTAACCCAATTATACAGAAACCGATGCACACAACATGTAGCTAGACAGTACATGCCATGTACTCTCTTAATTAAGGGTAGAATTAAAAATTATTTTAAATTAAAAAATAGAGCATTAAAATCTTATTGCTTTGATTGTAACTTTATGTGTTTGACATTCTAATATGATTTTTAAATAATTTTAAATTCTTAATTAATTTATTGTAATAAATCTGTAACTATTAGTTCTGCCTTTTATTTTACATTAATTCCCTTATGATGGTTATATTCAAGAGGATTCAAATGGTAGTTAAGATTAAAGTGATGGAAATGCATTTATCTTAAAAATAAATAATGAATAAGAAATGAATTTTATCCATTTATTTTTGCATATACATTGCATGTATGACTATCCATGAGCTTGATAAAGATCTATATATGTGTCAGATGTTTTAATTTAATCTATTTCTTAGGTTTAAAATTATTTTTTATTAAATTAAATATGATGGTCTGTGATTCACACCTCTCTCCATTATTATGTAGGACCTATGTGTCTATGGTTATTTATGTAATTACCCTTAACCAATCCTTTGGTTCCCCTCACCTGCATGTGAGTTATAAATACATGTAATAAATGGAATTTTACATGGAACATTGAGTCAATTTAAGATGAAACCATAATCATCCCAATACAGGTGTTACACAGGTGGATGGTAGCCCCACGACCATTGTTAATTCCTTCCGGGTTACCGAATTTAGAAATTTAAAACATGAAACAGACAAAAAATTAAACTATAGGGTAGCATAGGAATTACAAGTATGAGGTTGAACCCATAGAGATAGGGTTAGCTAAAATATTAATTAAATAAAATAAACCTAAACTAATTTTGATTTGAATAAAATAAATCTAAATTACTAAGCATCATATTAGTGGATAAGGTGAGAGAAGAAAATATAAAATGGGTGCCAGGTAGCAATGAATTTGGGTTCATGTGATGACAAGGTGTAAAATAATCAATTAATAATCATGAAGTCATCAAAATAAGGTCTTAGAAAGTTGAATGGTCATGATAAGTGCATTCTATCCCAAACTCTCATTTTCTCATGGTTAGGTGCTTCGGATTGAAAAGGATGGTTAATATAAGGCCCCATCCTTAAACCTTACTTAATCTTGAGTTATTACAAGATTACACATTGAGGATCTTTTCAGGTTTAGAGTTTTAGAGAATTAGATCATGAAACTTGCATTACATTCCACATTTAAACAAAGTGGTTACATAAAAGATAGTATTCATTATTCCCATCAACAGAAACATATTTAAAATAAAACATGGATTCTTTCTTGACACATCCTTGACACTATCATCACATCATGTACCTTTCCCTTGACCTATGAAAAACATTTCAAAAACTTGGGATGAGCATAAAAAGATCCATAAGGGTTATAAAAATATGGAAAGGAAACATGAGTTCATATATACATAAGAATAAAATCATACTTTACCCATAAAACATAGGCACTTTAACATACCTCATCAAATCATGAATAAATCATAGAAATCATAAGACATAAAGGTAACTTGAGGCATTCATAACATTCTTACGTAGGGAGTAACCCTCTTGGTTACATTTGGAATACCCATCACAGTATATTCCCTAAATCTCTTCGGAGAAACCTTAACGTTTCACTCCTTCGCGTTACCCAATGCATTGGAGAGCTATATCAGGCTCACCCGCCCTTATTTTATCACGGAACCACCCGTATTCATAATAATTCCCAAGAACCTCAACATAATCGTATCACATAAAACATGCATAAAGGAAACATAACATTCTCACCTTTCAATCACAAGATATCAATACAACACATTGATATAAAAACATTATGAAAACCATTTTCAATACCAAAATAAAAGAAAAGTAAAACATGGTATTTATTTTTCTTTTAAAAAGAAGGTATGTCTTGTAGAGGAAGCCGAAACTCAAATAATGGTCACAGCGGCGGAGAAGTCGTTGTTCGCGCATACGTACGACAAAAACATTCCCTTTTGTCGTTTAGTAAACGCTTCGTATAAAAAAATTACTTTTGAATAAACGTAAAAGTCAAAGGGGTTTATACACCGTATAAAAGAAGGTTGAGTATAAAACAAAATATGCCTCAATGAAAGGAGATTGAGACGAAGTCCCATACAAAGACGATATCCTTGGTTTAAGGATAAATCAATTACATAATTATGTGTGACAAACGAATACACCAAATGTAAGTGGATATTAAGTGTATAACAATCAGAGTTTATTCACACATATTCATAGAACGAAATATTTAAGGAGTACAAGTTTATCCCAAAGAATCAAATTTGGGTTAAGAAGTTCCCTTGTAAAAATTTGACAGCCTAACAACATCACTTCAAAATTCAGAAAAAGAGTTGATGAGAGATAAAAAGGGTATCTCATCACTTGGACATAAAATTTACATCAATAAGGATATATAAGAACATATCCCAAAATAATATTATGTGAATTAAAATACATAACAAAATAAGTCTTTTAAAAAGAGGAGGGTGAAAGGTTCCCTTACCGACATGGGTATCTTTCAAAACATACGCCCCATGAAAGAAGGACAATAAAACATTGATGTAAATACTCATAAATGAAAGAATATTACACAATGAGTAAAATAATGGTCAGTAAATACACCACTCAAAGGAAATTGTGGCAAATGTAGCATAAATCTCACAGGAATAAAAATGAGATGAAAAATCCCTTACGAAAACTCGGCAGCCTAACGGCGCCACTTAAAACTTCCAAAAATGGATTGATGATATCAAATAGGGTATCTCATCACATTAAAATAAAATGTACAGCAAGAGGAATATAAAATAACATCCCCCATCATAACAAAGAGGAGCTTAAAAGAAGTGACATAAATGAGAGCACTTAAAGATAAAGAGAGAGGTTAGATCTCTTACGAAAATTCGGCAGCCTAACGGTGCCACTCAAAACTTCCAAAATGGATTGATGAGAGAGAATAGGGTCTCTCATCATATGAACATAAAAATTACAGTAAGATTAATATAAAATAACATACCAATAACAAGAAATATGAGCTTAGAAGGAATGACATAAAAGAGTGTACTTAAAAAGAAAGAGTGGAGTAGGATCCCTTATCTCGGGTCCGACTTGACTCGATCGTTCTTTAACGTCCTGAATAATAAACTTGAGTTAATTTCCACTTTATTAAGAACATTTTTCTAGTTCATTATTCCTTTTAGATCACTTATTTCCATGTTATAAACATTATGTAATCATTTAAGTTAATAATGTTTGTTTTGTCGATATTTGGTTCTTAAGTCGAAAGTGAACTTCTTACAATTACATGTTGTTCGTGTGGTCAAAGGTTCATTATATCCAGAATGATATTCATGATTTGGATATCATATATATCATATATATCCAGAATATACATGTATTTATAATATTACATAATCATTTAGAGGTAAGAAATGAAATGCACCGTTCATGGAGACTGTAAGCCGTACGTACACATGAACGCTACTTTCATTTCTATATCATACATTAATGGAAAGAAATAATAATGATATAGAGGTATATTATAATAAAATCATATATAATAACTTTAAACCCATCCTTTATATGTCCCACATATGGCATTAACGAATCACATCACTTTGAGGGGGCGGTAGTCCGCACTTCCTTAAATGAAGATATCGCGTTTACCCATAATGGAAACCATAAAGTTATGCCCAAAATGAAAAATACAGAAGCTTAAGGAAAACATAAACATATTATATATCATATATATATATATTGTCATCTTAATGTCCACCTTTGAATGTGTTAAAAGAATGTTGAACAATCATCGTTTCGGGAGGCCGAAATTCGCCATCCACGAAAACAGTATGTTCTTTAACTATTAGATGTAGGTGTGTGAAAGTGTAGCTCGAATACTTCTTATAAAAAAATCATAGTATATTGATGATACTGGAGTTGTTACAAAAGAAATGAATAAAAAGAGTTTAGGGGGTTGGAGAAGCAAAATAAAACAAAAGGACTCAAGTGAAGACATTACCTTAAAATCGGGTAACTCCCTTTGGTTTTAGCTCAAAGGCTTCCTTGGGAAGACTTCTGCCCAAAGTGAGGTTTCAAGGAGTAAGATAGGGAAGTGGAGAGACAAAATGGGCAGAGTTTGGCCGAGCCAAAGGATTTGGGAGTGTGGGTAAGGAGGTAGAGGTGGGGGCCTTTTATAAGAGGAGAGGAGGGGCACTCTTGGAAGGTAAAGAAAAGTCACTTTATTTTAAAATGGTATTCGGATTTAAGAGGTCCCACATTGATGTGTTTCTAGGATAAGGTGATAAGGGTTCTAAATCCACTCATCCAATAGGTTTTGGACATGTGTAGGTCTTAGATATTACATTATCTTTCCATTTTATTTAAATCGTTAAATACTGAGGTCATCGCTCCATCATCACGATGTCATAAATAATATAATTTATTTAATGTATAAAAATTATAAAAAAATACTATGATGTAGGAAATATTTTTATATTTCCAATGAATATTTATAGTCAAAAATATGATTTTTATAACCCCATGTAAAAATTGTTTTAGTAAAACATTTCATGTTTGTCTCATTTTTACTTTAACTTTAAATAAAAAGATATTAATGTCATTTTCCAACCAAAGTGGCTTCATGGGGTCCCCAAGTTGACCCATGGGTTATATTGGTCGGCCATGACACATCCAATGATGTTAGGACATGTTTCAAGTTCATTTCATATTATTAAAACATTATTTTTACCTTAAACTACACTAATTATCTCTAATCGCGATTAAAAACTTAATAAGTTACTATTCACCAAAAAATTATTTTTATCCCATTGAACCACATTTTACTTCTTAATGACAACCATGTATGTCGGATTTTCGAAATTCAAAACACAAATATGGCAAAATTTTATTTAAACGGAAAAATCAGTTTTTATAAGTACCACTTAGTGGTTTCACTATTCATCAAAAATTGAAGTTTTTCAGAAAAATCCCAAAAATTCTCCCTAAGATATATTTGATATTCCGAATTCAAAAATAAAGTCTATTTTACAAAATTCAAAACATATAAGTCACATTAATTAATTTAATAATTAATTCCCGCTGTCAGAGCAAATAGCGTGTTTTTATGAAACAATAAGTATCAAAAGATTGACACTAGTTTAAGTCTGATTTCAAAGTGAAATTAATTCCAATGAACACTATTGGATTTAATGGTAAAAATATATTATAATTTCACTTTAAAACCAATTCAAAAGATAATATAATCATATAAATAAATTAGATTAAAAAGGGGTTTTGAATTAAAATACAACATTTTACACTATTCATTAAAAAAATGAACTTTATCAGAAAGATACCAAAAATTTACACAAAGTAAATTTTGATGTCCCAATTCTTAAGAATAGTTTTATTTGGTCCAATAGAATGTATAAGAGTGAACAAAACTATATTTAATGATGGTTCTCCATCAAAAGGCGATAAGTGAACCTTTAGTGAAAAACTAGGGCATATATGCCTAAAATTGAATTATTTCCGTATTTTATGCCTTTATCTTTCATTGGATAAATGTAAAAACATTTAAAAATATATATAATCATATTTTAGTTATTTATATCCATTCCCGCCAATACAACGGCTACATGTTAACTACCATTTAAAATAATATTATTTTATTATTAGAGTGCAACGTAAGATTTCCAAGAAACTCGTTGTTGCGTGTTGGGTATGCCATCGAGCATAGCGTCCCCTTTAAAGTAATATTAATATTTTATTCACAAATATGGATAAATATGAAAATGTCATATTCTTTATTTACCTGGGGTGTTACAGTTAACCCAAAACCTATTTTAAACAAAAGAAAGAGAAAAACCCAATGATCATGGTGGAAGTCTAAACCCTATATCTCATATTAAATGCATTCAATCAGATTGGGAAATGGTCATTCTCAAAGAAAAAAAGAAGTTATACCAAATCCCTAACCCTGATCATAATGGTCATGGAAGAAGAAATCAGGAAAAGGACAGAATGTATGAACAAATATGAAATCCCAACATTAATTGCATTAAAATATAAAATACCTCATAAATTCAATTCCCCTTCATCACACATGCCTCATCACAAATAAATCACCCACTCATTCTAACCATGAGTGGGTGTATAAAAATAATAAATGAAAATACTATAGAAAGTGGTGAAGCAGGACTCCACAGTGGTGTGGGTCCCATGCAATGGCTTCTTATTGAGCTCCAAAATGATTCAAATAGTGTGGTCAGTGGCTCTATTTATAGGATTTAAATTTGTTCTGCCCGACACATTACATGTCGTGTAATCTTGATCATTTATTTCCTCTTTTATTTTGGAATTAATATGAATCTCATACGCGACTTTGAATCTTTATCTCTATTCATGGCATGTATTGGGAACTCACAATGTGTAACCTTCCTTTATAGCGTGTATGAATATCACAACTTTCTCTGGAAGTGGAAGCCACAATTGATGAATTCTTGACGTTTAATGAAATTACATGTCGTGTAATAGTGTTTCTTTATTTTCTATCTCCTCTTCATCTTCAAAAATATGGTGTTGCACCATGAGCGAAGGGAAGCAACGTGATGTGTCTTTAAGCTCATATTTTATCCTCTTTTAATCCATTTTTCAAATATTCATCATCTCCTACCAAAAATCATAAAACAAGTCAACATGATCCAAAATTTAAAAGATTATTCATTTAAATATATATTTTAATACATTAATCACTATAAAATATATGCATGAAACATACTTATCAGTGGACAACTGGAATGATTTAACTCATGCCAAGATTGGAAATAAGATTTCTTTCCTCTTGGTCATAGGTTGATTTAATGTTCGATCCTTAAATCAACCATTAAATAATCTCATGAATATATTATTTATTTATTTATTTATTTTTGTCTATGAATTATTTATTTTATGTATGCAAGACTATAATCACATAAATAAATAAATTAATGTGCAAAGATATAATTTAAATAAATTTATTATTCATAAATGTTTTATCCAACATGGTTAATTAATTAAGTAAAATCCAATTAAAAATTAACAATCCATGTAAAAGATAAAAAAAGATAAAATTAATGGATAATAAATAAAATCCCTCCACTCAATATTAAGCGAGACTTCACCTTCCATTACTTGATTAGTAATGAAACCAACTAAACTAGGTTCTTGACCAACCCTTCTTAAGACACTTAATTTTATAAGGGGAGTTGTTATGAATGTTTTGGGTTGACTCAACCATTTTTCATCAAGAGGATTATCCTTTTCTTGACTTGGTGTAATTTGGAGGAAAGTGTTAAGGAAATCCAATTTAGGATTTCAGGATTGGGGAATCTACTCAATTAATGAATGATTTATAATCCTATAGTTAGTAAAGACTTGTCTACATAAATATCTTCATGTATCTTGACCAACCCTTATTAGGGTTATTCAAAGGGGAATATGGATCATTTCCACTAGAATTTCATAGCAACTAGACATTCCTAGTTCAATGGTGAGGGCTATTAATACTTAATAAAATAGTGTGAGACTTAATAAAATTAATTATTATTATTTCTCACATAATTTTTAATCAAGAAAATTAAAAATTATATGCTATTTTAAATTTTAGAATAAATGGAAATATTGTTATCAACACTATCCCTACAATCTATATTGGAGAAATAAAACCTTCTCCTTGGTAGTAACTTATAGGAGTAGTTTAAATGTCTTCGGGTTGCGCTGCTCCATGAATAGAAATATTACTTGCTAGAATCCTCACTACCTAATAATGAAGTGAGTGATTAAGGGTTAATTTTTTATGAAAAACATTTGAATGATTTGGTCTATGTTAAATTTTTAATGATTTTTTATATCTCTAGTGAACTCATGAAGTCTCATGAAAACATGGATGCATATAACATTCTTCACCACCTCCATGGTATTTACCATGAGAGAGCTACACAAGAAGGGTTTGAGATTTATGAGACCTCTTTTAGAGTAATCTTGGAGAGGGTTCCTAGATGGTCCCCACATAGTCAAGATCATTGGCTACATTGAGTGACTATATGTTCTTGGTTTTAAACTCCCTTAATAACTGGGCACTAATTTCATATTGGCATCACTCTCTCAGAGCTTCTCCAGATTTTCTGCAAATTTTAATATAAACAAAATTGATAAGTATTTGCCATGTATTCTCACTCCTCTTCACCAAGTACATAAGGATACGAAGTGTAAAAAATATTCCATCCTTATGGTGAGAAAACAAAAAAAAAGAAATAAGATATCTTTAAGCTCAAATATTCCACATTCCCTTCCAAGAAGAGGAAGATCACGGGTAAAGTAAGGGAACATGAAGTTATTTGTTTCACATTTTAAAACCAAAAGACACGTGCTTATGAATTTGGTAAAAAATGATGTATATTTTTTATATAAAATGTAAATAAAAAATAAAAAGTCATTTAGATCTAAGGATCTTTTCCAGTCTAGGATTTTGAGGAAAAGGGCCACTCTTACAAACTATCAAATTTTAAACAATAAATAAAAAGGCGGGGATATGACTTTTCTCAAGCTAGCTTCTTATTGAATCTAATCTCCTTAAAACTTATAAATGACACTATTTTTTTTATAAAAACATAGGGTGAGAAGAATTACCTTGTAAGGAGTTTTTATAAAGCTAGTGATTTTTTTTTGGAAAAAACATTTTGAAAATGTTTTTAAAAATATATAGCTTTGGAATACACTTTTATAAATCCTTTAAAAATACTTATAATTTTGAAAACGTAATTTTGAAAACACTTTTCAAAATATAATAGTTTTTGGAAAACTCTTTTGAAAACATGATTTGGAAAATTCAATTGAAAATACTTACACCTTTTAAAACATTATAATAAATTTTGAAAATACTTATGCTTTGAAAATGTTTTAAAATACTGTAGTGATTTTTCAGAAAATGTTAAGCAATATTTAGAAAACAAAACATTGATTCCACTTAAAACATTTAAGGTTGTATGGGCCAAACTACTTTCCTTAGGGATAGGTTTACTCCCCACTTACCTTTCATGTTTAAAAAGTCCAAGTGGAAAAATTTTATGAATTTTTTTTGACCATTCCTTACATATATATATTTTTTCATTGGTGTTTTTTTCTTTAAAACAGAATAATGCATTATTACATTTACACACTTATTTTTATATAAATAAATAAATATATATACATATATATTTATGTAAACATGAACTTTCATAGGAAATCACTTGTTGGATTTGGTACAACCAAATCTTATGAAATTTAGACTTTACATAAATGCATGGAATGTTATTTAACATCCATGTGTTTAAAACTTCCTTCCTAAACTCATGAAATACATTTTATTAAAAAAGGACATAAAATGTTAAACTTTAACTTTTAAAACTCATCCCTGAATAAGAAAATTAGATACCCATTTACATAATTAAAATTTTATTCTTTTATACATAAAATAATGGTGTAAATGTATGAACCATTCCCATAAAATAATAGAAATTGTAAATTTCTATTCACATAAAATAATAGATAAATATTTTTTTCTTAAAATAATTATTAGTAAAAAAAATTATATAAAACACATAAAATTATAGTAAGTAACATTTATAAATAAAACATTCTATCCTTGTATAGTTTGAAAAATATCAAATTGAGTTAGAAATCTTAAAACAAATTCCGGTGCATGAATTTAATTCATGAAATAATAGTTAAATGTAAATATATACATATGTATATATATAGACACAAAAATTATAAGTATAAAACACTTATACTTTGAGAATAATTTCTTTATTATATAAAATAAAATTTGAATATGAATATCCCTTTTCACAATAAAAACAAATTGGAATAATGAAATCATGATTCAAAATTAAGGCTCTGAAAATATTAAGCTTTATACATAAAATGATATTATAAAATCATAATTTGAAATTAGTTTCATAATTTTTAGTTTAAAAAACATATAGACATATCCTTTAAAAATAAAGAAGCTTTTAAGTTCAAAAATAACACACATATATAAACCATTACATAACATTAATTTAAATCCAAAAAAAATATAAACTTAATGTTTCTGAAAATATTATATCTAAAATATGGAATTTGAAATACATATATATAATATTTTTTATTTTAAGAAGATAATTCCCATTGCATGTACTATAATTTGAAACCACTTTCTTAATTATAATAAATATCTTGTACTTTGAAAATAATGCATATATTCCTGAAAAACACGAACGTGAAACTTGAAAATAATACACACACACAAACCCTTACTTGGAGATGAAGAACCCAAATGTAGTAGCTTCTTCTGCATGCTTGGGGCATTCAAACTAGATATATAAAGAGGAAATATGAAAAGGGTCTTGGCTTGTCTTCTTATACTATATATATAGGTATTTGAACATCCATGAGAATTTGGGGTTCTTAGTTTATAAAAAAATAGTTCCTTTATACACTGTGGATTTCAAATGGGGTGTTTAAAAACTATTGCTTCATGCATGAGTAACTTATGAGTATATTATTTTAATGAAAAACGAAAAATGAAATGAATTTGAAATGATAATAATTGATTTTATATTTGGAAGATATATATATATATATATATATATATATATATTGTTCTTAATCCTAACTTTCTATGCTTCCTTGAGAAGTCAGGATGGCCAATGTTGATTAAAACATCTGGTATGCCGGACACCTTTAATGCGTAGATCTAAAGATCTTCCCTCCTATTTTTTTATTTGAAAAATAAATAGTGGAGTAGGTAATTTTTTGTAGGTTGATCAAGTTATAGTCTCTGTGTAGTGGAAAAAGATCAAAGGGATCTCCTTCGTCGGCGATGGTGACCGATTAGGTGTGGATTGCAGGATAGGGGAGGAACATTTACAGGATAGACGTGTTGTGAGGAAGAAGATAACCCATTAGGGGATCGAACGATCATGGTGATCTGATCCAATAGTCATGATATAACTGGTATTTTAAGAAGTGATCCCACATCAAAACAGAACTTGGTTCATCATTCCATTATAAACTAAGTCATGAAATTCAAGAAGCAAAATAAAAAAATCCATATACACGGGCCTATGCTAGAAATACCACCTAACCCATGCATGCATCAGGTCACGACGCACCTAAACTATACACATGGTTTGATACAGGATGAACCTATTCCTCCTATGCAAGGCACCCTAGAATATCTTTCCACCATGTTGGGTGGTGTTGGCCAGATCTCCCCATAATAGGTTGTAGGTCCGGCCGAGCCACTTTTCTTGGATGGTTGAAATTTTTATGTGTTATAAAAATTAAAAAATATAAACTATAAATTTGAAATAATTTCTTTTAACTTATTATTATTTGAAAATTTCATTTTAAGTAAACCTTACACTTTCAAATTGATCACTACAAAAAAATTAATGAATTGTTGTTTTATAAGTATTTATCATAAGGGATTTAATAAAATTAGTTATTATTAGATTATATTACTACTAAATCATAGCTAATTGAAAATAACAAATCAAAAAACAATGATTTTATAAACATAATAAATAAACTTTAAAATAAAAACCATTATGAACTATATAAAATATATCTGATGTTCAAAAAATGAATTTCTAACTATAAAAAATTAATTTTTGTTGAAAATTAATAATGTAATAAATTTAATGATGAAACATAATTTTAAATAAAATAATAATATATTTTAACTTACTTTAAGAAGATACACATATTAAGTGAATATTATTGTATCTAAGAAAATAAATTACTATTTCATAATTATTCTATAATATAAATACCTTATGATTAAAACTAATGTTCATTAAAGAAAATAACATAATTTCAAGATGATTAAAAAATTTCTCAATTGTGTTAAATTATAAAAAAATATAAAGAATAAATATATTAATACACATAAATATTCTTTTACAAAATAAATTCAATATTTTTATCTTAACTTATAAAAAAAACCAAATTTTATTAAGACATTTAATTATAGGTTAAATTATACTTTAGTATATATTAACAATAAAACAAATCATTTAATAAACATTTATTAGAATGATTAAATTTCTGGTATGTTACATTCTACCACCCTTAAAACAGAATTTAATCCTCAAAATGTGTGTGTCGTACTTAAGAAAAATTATGAAATTAAATTTTTAGAATTTATAAAACTAGAATCACTATAATTCTACACTCTTAAAGGTCGCTTAACTTCCTAGGATTTCAAAAGTAGATTTATAACACTTATATTTTTCATTAATATAAAAGTTTATAAAAATAGGTATACATAGAAACTTGACTTATTTAAACCAGACATCCTAATATCCAATGGTTTCTAAATTGTTCCTTTGATACCAACTATAAAGCCCCGAGACTCGTACCTCCAGATCTGGTACACAAATTTTTTATATTTATTTTATATAAAAAGTAACTGAAAAATATATAATCATTTTCATCTTAGGATCTTTTCTGGTCTAGGATTTATAAAAAGAGGACCACTCTTTTAAACTATCAAAGTTTAAATAATAAATAAAAAAGTAAGCAATAAGACTTTTTTGCACTATCTTCTTATTGAAGTTAATCTTCTTGAAGCTTCTAAATGATCTTGATTTTTTTTATAAAAACATAGAGTGAGAAAAATTTCCCAGTAAGGGGTAAAATTCCAGTAAAACACATTTTTAAAAAATATTATTTAAAAATAACTTTTAAAAATATATATCTTGGGAAGAAAATTTTATATATCCTTTTAAAATTATCATAATTTTGAAAACATAATTTTGAAAACACTTTTAAAAATATAATATCCTTTTCAAAACTCATTTAAAAATCCTTTAAGAACATGATTATGAAAATTTCTTTTAAAATACTTATGCCTTTTAAAATATTATAATAATTTTTTAAAATACTTTTGATTTTAAAATGATTTAAAATAATTTAGTGATTTTTTAGAAAATATTAAACAAGATTAAAAAATCCTTGAGGACACTTCAAGCTTTGAAGGACATCTGGGCCTACCAAATTTCCTTAGGTATGGGTTCACTCCCTCCTTCCCTTTAAAGTTTACAAACTCCAAGTTCTAAATTTTAATAAAAAAATTGAGCTTGCCTTACATATATATATTTTTTACTAGAGTTTTTCCTTTATAAAACATAACAATGAATTATTACATTTACACAATTATATATATATATATATATATATATATATATAAACTTTCAAAGGAAATCAATCATTGAATTTGGCACAACCAAATATTATGACATTTAGACTTTTTATAAATACAAGGAATGTTTTTAACATCCATGTATTTAAAACTTCCTTAAAAAACTCATGAAATAATTTTTTTTTGAAAAGGGACATAAAATGTTAAAATTTATATTTTAAAACGCATCCTTTAGTAAGAAAATTAGATACCCATTTACTTAATTTAAATTTTATACTTTTATACATAAAATAATGGTGTATAAGTATGAACCATTCATATAAAATAACAGCAATTGTAAATTTCTATTCACATAAAATAATTGATAAATAATTTTGTTTTCTTAAAATAATAATAAGTAAAAAAATTATATAAAACACTTAAAATTATAATAAGTAAAATTTCTATATAAAATATTTCATCCTCGAATAATTTGTTAAATATCAACTTGATTAAGAAAAATTAAAACAAATTTTGGTTCAAATCATGAAATAATAGTTAAATGTGTATATATATACACAAACTTCATATGTATAAAACCCTTGTAATTTTAGAATAACTTAATTATTACATAAAAATAAAATTTGAAAATGAATATCCCTTTTTAAAATAAAAACAACCAGTAATCATGAAATCATGATTCAAAATTAAGACCTTGAAAATATTAATCTTTATATATAAAATGATACTATAAAATCATAATTTGAAATTAGTATCATAATTTTCAATAAATGATATATATAAATATCAACTTACAAAATTAATAATCTGGTATGTTAAAAAATAACACACATATATAATTCTTTTCATAACATGAATTTAAATCCTAAAAAATATAAACTTGAAGTTTTTGAAAATATTATATATAAAACTTTGTATTAAAAATACATATATATAATATTTTTTTAATTTAAGTAGATAATTCCCCTTACATGTACTATAATTTGAAAACACTTCCTTAATTATAGTAAATATCTTGTACTTTTAAAATAATTCATGTATTGTTGAAGAAGACAAACTTAAAACTTGAAAATAATATATATATATATATATATATATATATATATATATATATATAGACACACACACACACCATTACCCCAAGATAGAGAACCCAAAGGTAGGAGCTCCTTTTACTTGCTTGGGGAATTCTAACCAGAATGATATAGAGGGAAAAATGAAGAGGGTCTTAGATTGGATTCTTATAATTCCAAGGGCATTCCACTGAAAGACTATATATATATATAGGTATTTGAGCTTCCATAAGAAGTTGTAGTTCCTGGTTGAGAAAACAACAGTTCATTTATACACTTTGGGTTTCAAATGGGGTGTTTAAAAACCATTGATTCATGCATGGGTAACCAATGAGTCAAGGGTTTTAAAGAAAAATGAAAAATTAATTGAATTTTAAATGATAACAATTTATTTCATATTTGGTAAATATATATTGTTCTTAATCTATACTTTCCATGATTCCTCGATAATCAAGGATGACCACTGTTTCTTTTATCTTTCGGTAGGCGAAACAACTTTAATGGGTGGATCTTAAGATCTTATCTTCTATTTGTTTCTTTGTAAAATAAATAGCGGAGTAGGGTATTCTTAGTAGGTCGATCGAATTATCGTCTCTGTGTGGTGAAATAAGATCGAAGGGATTTATATTAAGGGAGATGGTGACTGATTAGGTGTGTCTTGTAGTAGAAGGGAAGAAGAGTCATTGGATAGAGGTGTCTCAAGGAAGAAGATAACCTGAGAAGTTATCGAAAGATCATGGTGATATGCTCCAATGGTCATGATATAACCAAAATTTTATAAAGTGATCCCAGATCGAAATAGAACTCGATTTTCCACTCCATTATAAACTAAGCCATGACATTCAAGAAGAAAAACAAAAAACAAACCCTGTATATAATGACCCAGTATTAACATACATATACATTACATAACTTTTTATAAATATATAAAACATTATACAAACAGATGCCCAAAGTCCGCACTAATCTAGTGCCTTTTGAAACATGGAAACATGAACACTCATACATAGGTGAGATACATTATCTCTCGCTAGGTTCTTCTTGACTAGTACCCTTATTAGACACATAAAACATAATACATATCTTCATAACTTGGGGAAGGAAACATAAAAAGGGGTGAGCTCAGATGCTCAATAAGGGTCTATATGAGATACATGTAAGCATAAACATGAGAATATGGATATGAGAATGCGATCATGAAAATAGAAGATCATATCATTCATATCAAAGATAATCAATACGAATCATGGAATAAAGATTGGAATTTTATAATACATGAATCATAAGGAAATAAAGAACATAAACCAGGAAATAATAACATAGGAATAAAACATTTAATTGTGGAAAACACATTACTATATAAAATTATTTCTATAGTAGTCAAGCCATCACTGCCAAGACTATCTTAGTAGACAAATTCCTTTACTAAACTGGGTTCAGTCCCTTTTACATCCCTGTATTACTAAATAAAATTCACTCCTTATTCTAGCTCTGTAATACTGAATTGAGTTCACTCCCCATTCCAACCATTTCTATCTCATGAGATATAAATCTTTACCCAATACGTTAGAGGGAGATATAGGTATCACCCATATCATAATGAAATAATACATACATATTCCAAAAGATCATAAATAATCATATCAAAACCCCTGAAATGAAATGGGTATTATAAATATGTAATCATATCATTACCTGTGTAAAAGATAGGTTTCATAATCATTTCATCATAAATATAACCCATGAAAAGAATCGGGTTTCAAAAGAATATAAACCATAAAAGAGAAATGAGTTTCATAAAAATCATTCCATAAAAACATAATCTATTCAGAGAAATAATATGAATGAAAACATTAAATCATTTTCCTATTAATGTATAAGTAACACCAAGGGATGTTATATTAGATGGTAAATAATTTTGAATGATTTTTTTAAAAAACTTCTTGAGAAAAAATATCATTATTATTTAAAAAATTATTTCTAAAACATAAAACATTTTGAAAAAAAAATCTTTGAAAATAAACTTGAAAACTTATAATGGAATCTTTTAAAAAAATTTATAACATTTTCCCTTGAAACTTATAAAGAATCTTAAAAACCATTTCGAAACTATTTTCCCTGAGAACTTATAAAGGACTCTTAAAAATCTTTTGAAACATAAAACCCATTAAAGGAAGATAATATAAAGGATATATAAATACCCATAAATTTAATAATAATAATCATAAAATAAATTCATGAGTATTATATACACTATGCAAAATAAAATAGTGGTGAACATGGAATGTATCTCATAGATATAAAATTTTATATGAAATTCCCTTACCTTGAGTCCGACTTGTCTCGTGTGTCTTTATATTCCTGAATAATAATATTATGTTAATTAATTACTTTATTAGGAACTTTTTTCTTGTTTTTTATTACTTTTAATTAACTCAATATCATGTTGTATACAACTGCTTAAACAATTAGGTTTAAGCCAGGTGTTTTGACCAAATTCGATTCATGTGTCAAAAATGACTTTGGTTGGTCAACTGTAGTCAAAGGTGTTATTATATAAACATATAAATAATAATAATAATGAAATAATTATTATATTTATAAATTAATTATACTTTTAAAACCAATCATTAAATATTGTTATGAAAAATGAATCAACATTACAATCACGAAGATGGTAGGTCGTACGTATGCATGAGTAACATTCTCATTTCTCAATGATCATTACGGAAAGAAGGTAAGTAAAATTAACCATTAAATAATGATAATTATATCATTAATACCATATTATTTAATCATATATAATTATATATAGAATTATTATTATATAAAAGGAATTAAATTGTGTTGAGGAGGTGGTAGTCCACATGTCCACGAATGACGTTATCACTTTATAAGTGTGTGAAAGGGTAATAAAGAAAATGGTATATATTATATTTCCAGAAAGTTAATTATGTCATTAATATTCTATATATTTTTTTATGTCACATATTTTTAATTAAAAACATCCTTTATAAATTCCATGTAGTATGTGAACGAATCACATCGCTTTGAGGGGGAGGTAGTCCACACTTCCTCAAACGAAATTTTTATATTTACACCAAATGGAAAGTATAAAGATAAGTGTTTTAAAAGGATTATATAATCTTAAAAAAATAATTATAAAATATATAATATATAAATATAGTTTTCATCATAACCTCAACCATGATAGGCGGTAAATAAAAAATAAACAATCATTGTTTTGTGAGGTAGTAGTTCACCATACACGTAAACACTATGTTTGTTACCCATTAGATGGATGTGTGTAATTATAGGATGAAATATTAGAATAAAAAAATAATAGTATATTTATTATAATAGTGTTTTTATACAATCATTGAATAATAATAGTTTAGGGAGTGAAGAAATAAAATAAAATAAAGGAGCTTGAGGGAGTGTGTTACCTCTTAATCAGGTAAATCCTTTTGGTTTGCACCAAAGGGATTCCTTGAAAGGTTTTATTCCAAAATATAGGCTTAAATAATGTAGGTATATATGTTGGGAAGCCATTTGGGTAGAGTTTATCTGAACTTAATTGTCTTGAGAGGTTTCTGTAAGTGGAAGGAGAGGAGGCCTTTTTATAGTTGGGGAGGAGTGGCACTCTTGTAATATTTTGGAAAAGGGAAACACCACCCACGTTTTTTTATTGAAAGTGGATCCAATAATGGTTAAAAGTTGATAAAAGTTATTATAGGGTCTAAATATGTCCAGGAAATGGATTTTGGACAACTTTATAGGTATTTTTGGGCCTTAAGGTTATGGTTTAGTCCCTTATTAAGCTTAATTTAACCTTAATCGTTGTAATTAATTTTAATTAATTTCACTAATATTTTTGGTCAAAAACTAATTTTAACTTACTATATATTATAAATTATGATTATTATTAATATTTAATACATTTTTTCAACTTACCATCACATAAGTGTCAGAGATTAATTTAAATTTAATCCCATAGGCATGACAACAATGCATGTTTTTAAAGTAAAAATGTTCAAGAGTTTGCTATATTTTTATAATAAATTTTAAAGTAAAATTGATTCAAATAAACTAAATTGGTTTTATTGATAAAAATAAATCTAATTAAACTTTAAAACAACTTAAAATATAATTTAAATATATAAATAAATTAGATGAAAAAGAAATTTTGAGTTAAATTTTAGTATTTTTCATTATTCATTAATAAATGAAACTTCATATAAAAATACAAAAAATTTACCTTAACCTAATTATAATGTTACTAATTAAAATATTAAGTTTAATTTGACATATATTATTTATAAAAGTTCCAAAAATTTAATTTAAAATAGGTTCTCCATTAAAAAGCAGTAAAAATTCATTTTATAAAAAAGTATTTTATGCGTAAAATTGGGTTTGTTCTTATCCTATTTAAATAGTATCTATTATATGAACATAAAAAATATTTGTTTGAATATTATATATATATATATATATATATTTCATTAATATCACTTACCAATTGTTATTAGTTTAATTTATTAGGATAAAACAACTTTGTGAGCATAAAAATAATAACATTTTCCTTTATATTCAATAGGTATTCATATTCATTTTTAATTAATTTGTAATCAATGAATTCATTTTATATTTGTGTAAACCATATATTTTCATAAGTTTGTTAACCATTTTCATAACTACTAATTTAATATATAGGTTATATCTTATTATATTAAATAATATTATTTTTAATAATATATTATTATTTGGTAAAACTCAGTCTTACGTGCTACGCAAGCCATTGAGGAGAATTAGTCTTGCCTGTTATGTTAGCTAACATCAGTGTTCCTTGTAGAAAAAGATAAACTTTATGTTGCATGTAGTGTATGATTAAATTTTTATTGTGTATAACACAAGCCAAACTTAGTGCTTTAATATATATATATATATATATATATATATAACTCTTTTTAGTGTTGCATGAAATGAAAAATCTAAAACATATTAAATTAATTTGAAAAACAATATCTCAAAAAATCTCTCGGTATTACACTATACAAAGGCCTATGAATTTGATCTCACCTAACCCATGAATTCACTAGACTACTGACCACCAGAACTGTACACACAGTAAGATACAAGCTAAATCTATGTATCTTATGTGAGGCACCCCTGGAATCTCTTGCCACCATATTGGGTGGTGTTGGACAGATCTCCCCATATTGGATGCCACTTATCATGGACAACCTAAAATTTTATGCGTTATAAAAATTATAAAATATAGACTATAAAGTATAAATAATTAGTTTTAACTTATTATTATTATTTGTAAATTACATTTAAAGTAAACCTTATGCTTTCAAATTGATCACAACAAAAAGTCAATGAATTGTTGTTTTATAAGAATTTATCGTAAGTGATTTAATAAAATTAGTTATTATTAAATAATATTATATCTAAATTAGAGCTAATTGAGAATAAGAAATTCAAAAATAATGATTTTATAAACATAAGAAAGAATCTTTAAAATAATAACCATTATGAACTATATAAATTGTATCTAATGTTCAAAATTGGAATTACTAAATATATAAAGTAATTTTTGTTGAAAAGTAATAATGTATTAAATTTAATGATAAACCATAATTTTAAATAAAATAATAATATATTTTAACTTACTTTAAGAAGATTAATATTTTAAGTGAACATTATCAAATATAAGAAAATAAAATATTATTTCATTATTATTCTATGATTTAAATACCTTATTATTAAAACTTATGTTCATTAAGGTAAATAACATAATTTCAATAAGATTAAAAAATTTCCCCATTATGTCAAATTATAAACAATATAAAAGAATAAATATATTAATACACATACATATTATTTAATAAAATAAAATAATTTTTTTTATCTTAATTTATAAAATAACCAAATTTGATTAAAGAAAACATTTAAGTCTAAGTTAAATTATACTTTAGTTTGTTTTAACAATAAAAAAATAATTTAATAAAAATTTATAAAAATGATTAATTTTCTAGGTGTTTACACACATGTCACAAGAAGATCCATTTGAATAAAAACTATACCCAACCAAATAAGCAAGGTGAATCTTTAGGTTCATTTGTTATCAAGTGAAATTAATCTATTTATAAAAATTGAGTATTAGATACAACTTATAGTGGTCACATATGTATTCAAATATAGAAACCAAGTAAATAAAAAAAATATTAATTGAGGGGTGGTAGATCTATGAGCAATCAATATAGATAAACAATCTATTGTAACTTTTAGGGACTACCACCTCATGTTTCCAACTAGAATGATCTTGGTTTTAAAGGGTTATTATTATTTGCCTCTGGTTACCAAAAGCATTGTTTCTGTATCTAGACTTAATACATATGATTTTATTTTAAATTTTAAAAATAAATGTTGATTATTTTATAAAGATAACATTTATTATGGTAAGGAGCATTTAAATAATGGTCTTTATGTGTTGGATTAAAAGAAACAAGTATTGAACATTGATAACGAAAATACTTCACATGACACATACAACACCCAAATTTATCATCATTATCTAGTTCATGTAAATGAAAAGTAGTTAAATAAATTTGTAAGAACCCAGTTTTTGGCTATAAAAAAACTTTGGAATATTCTTGATATTATTCCAGAGCAGCGCCTTCAGACGGCGTGCGATTCCGAGCCCCTGTGTGGCCGAAATTAAGTTTTCAGTGCGTTCACACTAGGAATGCCAAATAAATGAGATAAATCCTAAAAGGAGTTTTTGATCAGAGATCTAAGTGCACGGATGGTTCCGGAATGGGGTGTTTACCATAGGAACGACATAAAATATTTCATCGTGGGATGTTTGTACCCCTCGCTCGCTTCCGGAATGTTAAACGGATAAATTAAATAATTAATTTATTCGTTTAATGGTTAAACACAAGTATCTCTTAAATGGTGGTTTGGATTGGAAAACCGAGGGGACAATTGAGTCCAGAACATGCTGTTTACCCTAGGAGGGGTGTAAGTTTCGCGGGCGCGAGCATTCTGTGGAAATTGGCCCCGGGGGCGTTTTCGTAATTTAGCGGCCTCGGGCGTTGAGTTTAATAAATTTTGAATGAGGGCTCAGATTAAAATTACGAGACCTCTTTTGTACTTGGTAGGTGGTGTTTACCCTAGGGGAGACTTAATCTCGACCCCGTCGGGAGTTTCGGACGTGGGTCTTTACGTGGTTGATTAAAGAATTAATTAAAACCTAATTAATTCTCTACTTAAACCTAACTCCCCCCCCCTCTTCTTGGTTTTCATCCCATAGAGAAACCCTCTATCAACTTATCCTCTCCTTCTCCTCATCCTCCCTCCCATGCCAGGTGTAAGTGACAATGGCAAGGTGTGGATCATCGCGAAGCATCGGGCTTCGCCCAAGAGGTAGGATTGTGCGTATTGCATTTTTTAATTTCCGCACCACCTTTGAACCCACCAACATGTGTCTAATTGTTGTTTGATATTCAAAAAAAACACATTAATGTGTAGTATATTTTATTATCTTTCCAACACATCTTTCGGAATTGAAATCCGAGTTCGGAGGAGGCCGTAGTCATTCAACGAAGTTTGCGGGTTTGGGAGTTTTTCTGGCGGGCGACATCGGCTTAGGCGTCGGTGGCTTGGCGCTCAGGCGGGAGGCGCAACGGAGGTCGGGCGCGGGCGAGCACGGTGGCCAGGCGAGGGTGAGCGGGTGTCGGAAGCAGGGCGGTGCTGGCGTTCTGCGGAGGTCCGGGCGAGCGCGGAGGCGCTGGGCGAGGCGGCGACTTCAGGCGCTAGCGGGGCGACGACGCAGGGAAGGACCGACTTCGGCCGATCGTTGCGGGAGGAAGACCCGGGGTCTTCGTGACCCCGGCAAGAAGACAACGGAACCGCGCTTCGCAGGTCCCGTGGGGAAATAATTGAACCAGCTTAGCCGGTCCGGGCGATGCGGGCCGGCTCAGGCAGTGGGTGGGCCGGCCGAACCAGCCCGACCCACCCCGTTCGGTCTGATAAAACTTAAATCGCCTCTAAAAGGCAGCCTAAGTGTCAGATTTTTGTGCCGTCAGTGGTGACACGTTCCTTGAAATAAGAAAAAAAAATTGATATGGTCTCAGGAATTTTTAATTCCTGAGACGAGGGGTTCAGTGGAACGACAAGAACGTTAAGTAAGTTTGGCGCTTTCCGAGAGTTCTTGTTTTGGACGGCACAGACGCGTTCGACATCCATTTTGAGCGCCGTCAGCGGCGTTGGGACCCTGGTGTCGAGATGGAGTTTTCTAGTGTGGTTTCAGGCATTGAAGCTGGAGTTGAGGCATGGTCCCCATGGCCCGTCGGTTGAGCTACGAGCAACGTTCTGTAACTTTTTCATCGGACGTCTGTTCGGGGCCTGCGAGCAATCAATTTTGGGTGTTTTTCCGAGGGCATTGCAATGGTACAATCCGCCTGCTCTAATTCCGCATGCTGGTGCGGGCCCCGTGAGGGCCGTTTTGGGAGTTGGCGGTGATTTCCAGCTTTATCACCGGGTGTCCGTTTTGGACAAGTGAATAGTCCATATTGTGTACTTTTTTGAGAGGATCGAAATGGTGTGATCCGTTCGTTGTGCTTCGAGATTGAGGTGTGGGTCCCACGTAGAACCGCCCATGTTTGGTATGTCGGAACACATCTTTTTCTCCAGATTTCTGTTCCACTCAAGTGAGAAGTCCTTTTGACGTGTTTTCCAGAGGGGATCGCAATGGTGTGATGCACCTGACTATTTTTGGGGCCGAGGCTCAGGACCACGAGACGTTGTTCGGGCGTAAAATGGTGTTGGATGACTTTTACGTTGGAAATTTTTTGTAGGCGTGTAAGTAGTCGACCTCGCATGTTTTTCCGCGAGGATTACAACGGTGCGATCTGTTTGGATGTATGGAGACTCCTTCGAGAACTCTTTTAAACACGTGCTCCAGTGGTGGTTCATCCTACTGTGTTTGTAGTGGACCCTTGGCGTGAAATTGCGTTCACTCCTGGGAGAGTGATGTTGATGCTTGAAGAGATGTAGTTGGTCGTGCCTGGACCGATGTGGTGTGAATTTGGAGTTGTTATGTTTACACCTTCGCGTTGACGTTGGGTGTCGTGTGCATGTTAGCCTTTTGGATAGAGACATGGCATGCTCTGGGAGTATGCGAGAATGTTGGGAGGTACATGTGGATAGTTGTACCTGAGAATGTTTGTGCGCTTGGTTAGGGTTGACTTGGGGACACACATCGTGTGGGCCCCATGTGCGTGTCGTGATTTTCTTTACGTACTTTTGACCTCTCGCAACGTAGGGGGTTCCTCGGTTCTCGTTTTTTGACCAGTAGGGTTGAGTTTTCCCCTGGTTCCATTCTCATTTGTTTACCAGCAGGGTTGAGTTTTCCCCTGGTTCCATTCTCGTTTGTTTACCGGCAGGGTTGAGCTTCCTCCTGGTCTTGTTCACGATGGTTACGACCAGCAGGGTTGAGTGGTTTTCCCTTGGTTCTATTCTAGATGGTTTGTCCGGCAGAGGAGCTTCGTGTCCCCTGGTATAGTTCTTATCGATTCGGTGTGACCAACACATTATGCAGGCACTGATCCTCTACCCAGGAGGTTGTTTCCAGTAGGGCTGGCTAGGAGGTTGTTTCCAGCAGGGCTGGCCATGAGGTTGTTTCCAGCAGGGCTGGCCAGTGAGGTACCACCCAGCAGGGGTGGCCAGTTTTACCATCTAGTAGGGATGGCCAGTGGGTTACCATCCAGCAGGGATGGCCAGTACAACAATTTTCACCAAGCAATACCATCCAGCCGGGATGGCCAGAGCGGTTCCGGGTTTACCTCTAGCGGGGCTGGGCAGTGGTTCTTGATGCTGGGTTTACCTCCAGCAGGGCTGGGAAGTGGTCCCTAATGATGGTTCTGAGCCTCCCTTCAGTGGATTACCCTTTTACGGGACTGGGCATTGGGACTCGTCGACGACTTTAGCCAGGTCAACCTCTAGTGGATTACTCTTTTGCGGGACTAGTCAGTGTGGCACCCGTCGACTCTTGTCGGGTCTCCCTCTAGTGGGAACCCGTCGACTTCCAGGGATCACCCTCCAGCGGGGCTGGGCAGAGGGTCGCCTGTCAACTTTGAGGAGACATCTCGACTGCGGGGCAATGACGAGGTGTGTCTTGACATTCTCCCAGAACTCTCAAGTATCAGGGGTGCTTTCCCAACCGAGATGCGTCCTTGCAACGCGACCTAAAACCGTGCGGGTGAGTCAGTGCCGCCCAAAGTGGATAGTTTTGAGGTACGGTGATTTGAGCCCCTTGACTTTCAGTTCGGGGAAGACGTGGGGGATGTTGGGCATCGATGGTGTTTACTTCTGGGGCTATTGGCTACTCACTTTCTTAGGCTGATCTACGGTATGGAGATCCCCTTATGATCTTGTTTGGGTTTCTTGAAAGAGAATATATATATGTATATACCTTCTTCCAGTACCCACTCCTTGGGTTTTGGTTACTCTTCTTCCAGGAGAGGCGAAGACGCGCGGGGTTTGCCACGTGCTTTCCGTGTCTCACTTCTCGTGGTTGGAAGAGTCTACTCTCCTGTTATAGGTAGAAAAGACTCGATAGTAAGTTCATCTTCTCACCGTTTCCAGCTCCTTGTGTTTGGACGAGTCTGCCTCCTTTCTCTTGTAGGGTTGAGCTAGAATCTCTACGGTTACTCTACTGCAGTCCTTGTTGTACTCTTTACTGGACTCTCGGTTGTACTCCTTTACTTTCCCCTTTTCGATCTACTGCTCACCCTTCGGTACCTTTTTTGTTTCTCCCTCGAGCCTTCGAGGTATTCTACTGAGTATTTTTATACTCACCTCTGCTTGGGCTTTGCCCGCACTTGGTGTACCCTTACAGATGACAGACAGGTTGGTCATGACTTTAGTGGAGATTAGGATTTCGGGAGCTTGGACCGCGTGTGGTGTTCGGAGTTGGGTTCCAGATGGGGGACCCTTCCAGATGTTTTTCTTTTGTTTACCTGTTGTCGGGTTGTGTCACTTTTCTGGTTGGGCGCATGTTTTTCTGCTTTTCTTTTCAGTTTACCTTCAGCACTTGCTTTGTACTGTTTAGAGGTCGATACACTTGTGGTTTATTTATAGCAGTTGGTACTTTGCTTTTATTTTTTCTCTGCACTTTTGCATTGAGTGGGATGCGTGTGTGTGCACAGGTACTTAGGCAAAGGCCTCCCCGAGTTGTTTATCCTTCGGTGCTTGTCACTAGCCCCTGTCCTATGGAGGTTGGCTTGGGGTAGTTGCGGCTCGAGCCTGGGTCGGGTTGGGTCGTGACAAAGTGGTATCAGAGGTGGTTCATTCCTTGGGACGTTGTTCGGACGTCCCTAAAATAAAATTAATTGGTTGGGATTTAGGGAAACAGTGTTAATGTGTCTCGAGAGCGGCTCTCAGGCCAGGGAGTCCAGTGATGGTGCGGCTGCCAACGTATCCATTCCCCAGGACCTTGATAACCAGCTTGTCGACTCGGCATGTTGAGACACTTATTGCAGGAAAACATAGTTTGTCCATCACATAGGATTGAGTCTTTGACTTCCCTTATTGAGTCAGCTCCCCATTGTTGTTACTGTTATATACATATATTCTCATCTGACTGCGACACTCCTTGATAACATTCAGGATGTCTCCATGAAGACAGCCATCCAGGATACCAGCTTTGGTTCATGATGACGACCCTGTGAGCTATGAGGCCTCAGTCCAGGACCCATCATGCGAGCCCTTTTCTCCAGGTGGGCCGATAGCAGCACCCCCACCTGTTGAGTAGCAGACAGCTTCAGCAGAGCAGACTGAGCTTGAGCGCAGGTTGAGCACACTCCATGACTTCCAGCGGTAGGGACTGTTGAGGTTCAGTGGTGAGCCAGACCCTCAGGCAGCAGAGGTTTGGCTGGAGACAGTGGTTCACCTCTTCAGGCTTGTGCAGACACCGACAGATCTTATGGTGTCTTTGGCTGCCAACCTTTTCTGCAGATCATCTTGGCGTTGGTGGAGTCTGGTGACTCAGTTTCTTGACGAGTCGTTGCTTTTGTGGGGAGACTTTCAGTTGTTGTTTCGTGAGGAGTTTTGCCCCTCCTGCTTGTGCTTCGATCGGATTTAGTAGCTTCTGTAGTTTCAGTAGGGAGGGATGACGGTGGCCGTGTACACGGCTAGTTTCGCAGACTGTGCACACTTTTACCCAGACTTGGTCCACGACGGCAACTTCTGAGCATGGAAGCTTGAGCATGGTCTTCGCCGAGAGATCAGTGCTGTCATAGTACCCTTGGGCATTTCCACATATTCCAGGGTGCTAGAGCAGGCGCTGGTGACAGAGATCTTTCTGTCACGTTCTAGAGTTGGTGGTGGCAACAGGCACGTTGAAGCTAAGACGTCTTCCGCAGATAGCGGGTGTCGGTAAGAAGAACCTCGACGCAGGTGGATTTCTGAAAACTGGACTCAGGGGCGTGGTCGTACACCACAGTTGAGCTGGAGGGCACCAGTGCAGCCCAGAGGGAGTCAGTGCTATGCTTGTGACATGTGAGGTTACTTGGCATGGGACTACCAGACCAGGCATGCGGAGAGCTTTGGGCAAGCAGAAGGTGCACCACCACGGAAGAGGTAGTGCCATGATCAATGTAGTACCCAGAGAGGTGGTGCTAGAAGAGGAGCAGGAGGAGCTGGAAGTGGAGGAAGACATTACAAGGTCTTCCCATCACCACTAGGTAGTCCACGTCAGGCTCCGGGAGCTCACAGTTGGGACCACAGACAACCATGAGCTTTGGACGTCTACGATCCTGCAGATCATGAGGTGATAAGAGGTATTCTCTCTAGCTCTTCTACTTTTTGCAGTAGAATTGTTAGAATCTGTGTGTGAAATGCTTTTCTCCCTACTCCTTGTTTGAGTTGTCACCAGGGTGGCATGGGGCATCAGTGTAACCCTGTGTTGGTAAGGTAAAAGGAATGGGACCTTTTTCTTTAGTTGATGGTGTTGACTCCTTCGCTCTCCGAGCGTGTAAGAGAGTCTGGGCTGCGAGACATCGACTGTGAAACCTTGTGTGACCAGATATCCTTGGGTGTTTCACAATATGGATATTCTGAAGGAGGGAATCACCGAGCTTATCCCAGGTTCAAGCGGTGATTCCAGTCGCATCGTGTGACATAGGGGTTCGGTCGGGGAGGTGAGCGACCCCCGAGAGCCTTCGGGCCTTTTGATACCGTGCAAAGGGAGGGCGAGGATCCCTACCGCCTTGTCCTAACCCCAAAGTCTGGAGTGGGTGCATGACATCTCCCACATGACTCACCTGAGGAGATGTGTTCGTGCTCCTATACACGTCATCATCAAGGGAAAACCTCACATGAACATGTCAATCTGTTGGTTTGTGCGCGGTGGCGCAGAACTGTGCATGAGTTCTTCTGGGTACGGAAGAGTCAGGCGCGTGCTTAGTACCCGGAGTTATTCCCTAGTTTTGCTTTTCGGGGAAGAAAAACTTGAAGGAGGGAATTCTATAAGAACCTGGTTTTTGGATATAAAAAAACTTTGGAATATTCTTGATATTATTCCAGAGCAACGCCTTCAGACAGCGTGCGATTCCGAGCCCCAGTGTGGCCGAAATTAAGTTTTCAGTGCGTTCACACTGGGAACGCCAAATGAATAGGATAACTCTTAAAAGGAGTTTCAGATCAGAGATCTGAGTGCACGGATGGGTTCAGAATGGGGGTTTTACCCTATTAATGACATAAAACATGTCGTCACGGGACGTTTGGACCCCTCGCTCGCTTCCAGAACGTTAAACGGATAAATTAGATAATTAATTTATTTGTTTAATGGTTATACTCAAGTATCTCTTAAACGGTGGCTCAGATTGGAAAACCTAGGGCACCGTTGAGTCTAGAACGTGCCGTTTACCCTAAGAGGGGTGTAAGTTTTGCGTTTGCGGGCCTTCTGTGGAAATTGGCCCTGGGGGCGTTTTCGTAATTTAGCGGCCTCGGGCGTTGAGTTTAATAAATTTTGAATGGGGCCTTAGATTAAAATTACAAGACCTCCGTTGTGCTTGGGAGGTGGTGTTTACCCCATGGGAGACTTAATCTCGACCAAGTCATGAATTTCGGATGTGGGTCTCTACGTGGTTGATTAAAGAATTAATTAAAACCAAATTAATTCTCTACTTAAACCTAACTCGCCCCCCCCCCCTCTTCTTGGTTTGCATCCCCTGGAAAAACCCTCCCTCAACCTCTCCTCTCCTTCTCCTCCTCCTCCCTTCCATGCAAGGTGGAAGCGGCAACGACAAGTTGCGGATCGTCGCGAAGCATCGGGCTTCGCCCAAGAGGTAGGATTGTGCGTATTGCGTTTTTTAATTTCCGCACCACCTTTGAACCCACCAACATGTGTAGAATTGTTGTTTGATCTTCGAACAAAACCCATGAGTGTGTACCATATTATATTATCTTTCCAACACATCTTTTTTAATTGAAATATGAGTTTGGAGGAGGACGTAGTCATTCGATGAAGTTTGCGGGTTTTGGAGTTTTTCCGGTGGGCGACATCGGTAGCTCGACGCTCAGGCGGGAGGCGCAGCGGAGGTCTGGCACGGGCGAGCATGGTGGCCAGGTGAGGGTGAGCGTGTGTTGGTAGCAGGGTGGCGCGGGCATTCGGCAGAGGTCCGGGTGAGCGTGAAGGCGCTGGGCGAGGCGGCGGCTTCAGGCGCCAGCGGGGCGACGACGTAGTGAAGGACCGACTTCGGCCGGTCGTTGTGGGAGGAAGACCCGGGGTCTTCGTGACCCCGGCCAGCAGACAAGGGACCCGTACTTTGAGGGTCCCATGGGGAAAAAGCCAGACCGGCTCAGCCAGTCCGGGCGATGCAGGCCGGCCCACGCGGTGAACCGCGGGCCGGCTCAGGCAGTGGGTGGGCCGGTCGAACTGGCCCGACCCACCCCGTTCGGTCCGATAAAACTTAAATCACCACTAAAAGGCAGCCCGAGTGTCGGATTCGTGCGCCGTTAGTGGGAACACATTCCTTGAAATAAGAAAAACTTTTTGAGATGGTCTTGGGAATTTTTAATTCCCAAGATGAGGGGTTCGGTGGCACGACAAGAGTGTTAAGTAAGTTTGGCACTTTCCGGGAGTTCTTGTTTTGGACGGCGCAGACGCGTCCGACGTTCGTTTTGAGCACCTTCAGCGGTGTTGGGACCCTGGTGTTGAGGTGGAGTTTTCCAGTGTGGTTTCAAGCGTTGAAGCCAGAGTTGAGGTATGGGCCTCACGACCCGTCTGTTGAGATGCGAGCAGCGTTCTGTAACTTTTTCATCGGACGTCCGTTCGGGGCGTGTGAGCAGTCGATTTTGGGTGTTTTTCCGAGGGAATTGCAATGGTGCAATCCGCCCGCTCTAATTCCGCACGTTGGTGCAGCCCCCCCCCCCCCCCCCCCCGAGTGTCATTTTGGGAGTTGGCGGTGATTTCCAGCTTTATCACCGGGTGTCCGTTTTGGACAAGTGAATAGTCCATCTTGTGTGCTTTTTCAAGAGAATCACAACGGTGCAATACGTTTGTTGTGCTTCAGGATCGGGGTGCGGGTCCCACGTAGAACCGCTCATGTTCAGTATGTCAGAAAACATCTTTTTCTCCAGATATCCATTCCACTCAAGTGAGCAGTCCTTTTGACGTGGTTTCCCGAGGGTATCGCAATGGTGAGATGCACCCGAATATTTTCAGGGCCGAGGCTCGGGACCACGGGAAGTTGTTCGGGAGTAAAGCGAGGTTGGACGACTTTTATGTCAGATATCCGTTGGAGGCGAGTAAGTAGTCGATCTCACATGTTTTTCCATGAGGATTAAAACAGTGCGATCTGTTTGGATGTATGGAGACTCCTTCGAGAACTCTTTTAAACATGGAAGCAAGTAAGGTGCTCCGGTGGTGGTTTGTCCTACTGGGTCTGTAGTGGACCCTTGGCATGTGATCGCGTTCACTCCTGGGAGAGTGATGTTGATGCTTGAAGAGTTGTAGTTGGCCATGCCTAGGCTGATGAGGTGGCAATTTGGAGTTGTTACGTTTACGACTTTGCATTGACATTGGGTGTCATGTGCATGTTAGCCTTTGGGATGGAGACGTGGGATACTCTGGGAGTATGTGAGAACGCTGGGAGGTACATGTGGATAGTTGTACCTGAGAACGTTTGTGCGCTTGGTTGGGGTTCACTTGGGGCCACACGTCGTGTGGGCCCCATGTGTGTGTCGTGTTCTGCTTTACGTACTTTTGACCTCTCATGATGTAGAGGGTTCCTCGGTTCTCATTTGTTGACCAGTAGGGTTGAGTTTTCCCCTAGTTCTGTTCTCTTTTGTTGACCAGAAGGGTTGAGTTTTCCCCTGGTTTCGTTCTTGTTTGTTGACCGGCAGGGTTGAGTTTCCCCAAGGTCTTGTTCACGATGGTTATGACCATCAGGGTTGAGTGGTTTTCCCATGGTTTTGTTCTCGATGGTTTGGCCGACAGAGGTGCTTCGTGTCCCCTGGTAGAGTTCTTGTGGATTCGGTGTAACCAACACATTACGCGGGCACCGATCCTCTACCCAGGAGGTTGTTTCCAGCAGGGCTGGCCAGTGAGGTACCACCCAGTAGGGGTGGCCAGTTGTACGATCCAGTAGGGATGGCTAGTGGGTTACCATATAGCAGGGATGGCTAGTACAGCAGTGTTCACCGAGTGGTACCATTCAGCCGGGATAGTCAGAGCGGTTCCGGGTTTACCTCTAGCGGGGCTGGACAGTGGTCCCCGATGCCGGGTTTACCTCCAGCAGGGCAGGGAAGTGGTCCCTGATGACGGTTCTGAGCCTCCCTCTAGTGGAGTACCATTTTACTGGACTGGGCATTGGGACTCGTCGACGACTTTAGCCGGGTCACCCTCCAGTGGATTACCCTTTTGTAGGACTGGGCTGTATGGCACCCGTCGACTCTTGCCGAATCTCCCTCCAATGGGAACCCATCGACTTCCAGGGATCACCCTCCATCGGGGATGGGCAGGGGGTCACCTGTCAACTTTGAGGGGACCTCTCGACTGTGGGGCAGTGACGATGTGTGGCTTGATGTTCTCCCAGAACTCTCAAGTATGAGGGGCGCTTTCCCCACCAAGACGTGTCCTTGCAATGCGACCTAAAACCGTGCGGGTGAGTCAGTGCCGCCCAAAGCGTATAGTTTCAAGGTGCGGTGATTTGAGCCCCTTGACTTGCAGTTCGGGGCAGAAGTGTGGGATGTTGGGCATCGATGGTGTTTACTTTTGGGACTGTTGGCTACTCACTTTATTGGGCTGAGCTACGAGATGGATATCCCCTTAAAATATTGTTTGGGTTTCTTGAAAGAGCATATATATATGTATATACCTTTTTCCAGTACCCACTCCTTGGGTTTTGGTTACTCTTCTTCCAGGAGAGGCGAAGATGCATGGGGTATGCCACATGCTTTCAGTGTCTAGATTCTCGTGGTTAGACGAGTCTACTCTCCAGCTATAGGTAGCGAAGACTCGACAGGAAGTTCATCTTCTCACCGTTTCCAGCTCCTTGTGTCTGGATGATTCTACATACTTTCTCTTTTTGGGTTAAGATAGACTCTCTACTATTAATCTATTTCAATCTTTTTTTTACTCCTTACTGCACTCTCGGTTGTACTCCTTTACTTTCCCATGTTCAATCTACTGCTCACCCTTTGGTACCTCCTTTGTTGCTCCCTCGAGCCTTTGGGGTATCCTACTGAGTATTTTTATACTCACCACTTCTTGGGCTTTTCCCGCACTTGGTGTGCCCTTGCAGAAGATGAACAGGTTGGTCGTGACTTCAGTAGAGCTTAGGAGTTCGGGAGCTTAGACCGTGTGCGGTGGTCGAAGTTGGGTTCCAGGTGGGGGACCCTTCCAGCTCTTTTTATTTTGTTTACCTGTTGATGGATTGTGGAACTTTTCTGGTTGGGTGTGTGTTTTTCTCCTTTTCTTTTCAGTTTACCTTCATCACTTGATTTGTACTATTTAGAGGTCGATGCACTTGTGGTTTATTTATAGCAGTTGGTACTTTGCTTTTCTTTTTTCTCTGCACTTTTGCATTGAGTGGGCTGCGTGTGTGTGTACAGGTACTTAGGCAAAGGCCTCTTCAAGTTTTTTAGCCTTCGGCACTTGTTGCCAGCCCCTGGCCTATAGAGGCGGGCTTGGGGTAGTTGCGGCTCGAGCCCGGGTAGGATCGGGTCATGAAAAAATTACATCAAGATAGATATTTGGATTATTTTGAACTAAAAACACTTGGTGTATGTCATACATGTTTTCAAAGTAAAATGACCAATGCCCCCATTTAATAAAAAAGGTGAAAGGTCCAAATAGATTCTTGAATTAGTTTATATAGACATGTGTATGCCATTTTTTGCTGGAGAAAGAGGTGGGTGCTCATACTTAATAAATTTTACCGATGATGTTAGTAGATGCAATATTTATACTTAATGAGGTATTAGTAGGATTATTTTGATAAATTAAAGGAATACAATAATTAATTTTAGAAACAACATTTTAAGAATATTAAGAAACTCCACACAGACCTTGGTGGAGAATATATTAATCAAGACTTCATTGATAACTTACAGAATTTTTGGGATCCTATCTCAAATCATTCCACCTTATATGCCTTAGTGTAATGGTGTAAGTGAAATTATGAACCTCACCTTGTTGGATATTGTTTGATCAATGATTATTCATGTGAGTGTTGCATTATCCTTTTGAAGATAAACATTACAAAAAACAACATACATACTAAACCAATTACCAACCAAATCGATAAATGATTTTCCATACAAATTTTATTCTGTAATAAAAACCATTTTTTAATTTACATGTGTGGGGAAGTGAAGTGTTTGTTAAGGCTTCTTATGGAAACAAACTTTCACCCCAAGGCACAAAGTATAACTTTATAGGATACCCCAAGGAAACAAGTGGATATTACATATACAAATACTCATACAAAAAGGTTATAGTGGAAATTCATTCCATATTACTTTAGAGGGAACACATCTATAAAATAGATAGTGAAAGTGAGATAGACTTTGATAAATTCAAGGATCAAGGTACACAACGGTGGGTAAAAGAACACATTCCATAAATCCCCATGTAATAAGAAATTGTTCGAGAGACACAAGTACTGCATTGAAGTACTAGAAAGAATATAGAACATGATTGGTATGGTTTTCTAGTCACCAAGGATGGTGACTCATTATTAGTTGATAATAATGATTCTCTAACCTATAAGGAAGTAGTAATTAGAATATATGTTTCCATGTGGAAATAATCCATGAATTATGAAATGGATTCCATGTACCAAAAAAAGTATGAATTTTGGTGATTCCTTCATTGGATGTAAATCCCATTTGTTTTAAATGGGTTTTAAAGAAGAAAATGGACATGGAAAGACAATTTACTACCTATAAGGCATGACTAGTTGCAAAAGGGTTTAAATAGAATCAAGGAATTGACTACAATTAAACCTTTTCAGTAGTTAAAATTTTGAAATCCATCATAATTAAACTTTTCTTTGTGGCCTTCCATAACTATTATATTTCACAAATGGATATCAAAACACCATTCCTTAATGGGAACTTTCAGTAATATTTCTATATGACACAACTTGAAGGTTTTATGACTACAAAGGATTCAAAAAAGATATGAAAATTTAAAAAAATCTATTTATGGGTTAAATAAAGATTCTTGGTCCTGGAACATTTATTTTGATGAAGCTATAATGGAATTTTATTTCATCAATAATGAGTATGATCCTTGTGTATACACATGATTTTGTGGGAGTGAGATCATTTTATTAAAAGTATATATTGATGGCATATTACTCATTGAAAATGAAATAATACTTTTATAGTCAGTTAAGGAATGGTTAAATAAATGATTTTATATAAAGGACTTGGGTGAGGAAACATATATTCTTGGGATCAAGATCAATCATGATAGATCCAATAGGTTGCTCGACCTAAGTCAAAGTATATACATTGACAAGATATTGAATATATTCAGTATAGAAAAACCAAATATGGGATTGTTGTTAGTGTTACATGGCATTCATATTTCTAGGAAAATATGTCCTCAGACACATGAGTAAATAAATAGAATGGAAAGTATTCCATAAAAATCAACAATTGGGTAAGTAATGTATGCCTGTTATTTACTAGGTTAGAAGTCTCCTACACATTATGTGTGGTAGGAATCTATCAAGATGACTGAGGTGATCTCTATTGGATGGATGAAAAGAATATCTTTAAGTATCTAAGGACTACTAAGTATATGTTATTGGTTTATAGAGGAGATGAGGAACTAGTCATCATAGGATATATAGATGATAGTTTCCAAATAGATCAAGATGACATGAAGTAATAAATATGATACATATTCACTTTTAATGGAGGTGTTGTGAGATGGAAGAGATCAAAGATGGATATGGTCACAAATTCTATAGTAGAGTCTGAGTATATTGTGGATTTTTAGCTAGATAAATAAGTAGTATGAATGTGTAACTTCATCTAATATCTTGGAATGATACCTACTAATAAATATCCTATCACACTCTACTTTGACAATACTAAAGTGGTGGATCTCACAAAAGATCCAATGTCACATCAGCAGACGAAGCACATAATTTGAAAGTATCTTATCTTGAAGGATTTTTCTCAAAGAGGTGAGGTTGTAGTGAGCAGTATTTCCACATAAGACAATGTGTAATACCACTTTAATAAAGACTTGACCTAGTATAAACATGATTATCATGTGACATATAACAAGCTAAAAGTCATAGAAATTTGGCACTAGTTTAAGTGGGAGTTTGTCGGAGTTAGTGTCTTATGACCAATTGTTTGTTCTTTTATTACATGTATATTTGATTTATTGAATATTAATAAAATATATTATTACATATTTTTCATAGTTCTACATGAATATAATGTAATTATTTCCTAGAGTATTCATCACATTGATAAGGTCACAACAGTTCCCCGCTATGCTGAGAACCTTGAAGTTCTATTATGATATTCTTAAATAATGTTATGTGGTTGGATAATTTAATATGATTGGACATATAGTACATAGATATTTTGGTGCAGGTACTCTTAATTGGATGAGTATTATTCTCATGAAATTCTCACTTTGAGATATCTAAGATGGGATATTATAAGAACAAACCCGCCAGTAGGAATTATACATGTTTTGGTGTCATCTAATAAACCTATCTATGAACATGAGAAATGGTCCTTAGATTTTAATGTTATCATTGATTCATGTCATGACTTGAACACCTATATTTAATAACTAAAACCATAATGTAATATTTTTGCGGGAAGTAGGGTATATTGGGTGCGTCACGAATGACATGTTATTAATGGATAGGTCAAGAAAGGATTTGTACCTTCTATATTTATAGAATTTGATATCTTAGCCCTTTGGTTGGCATAGAATCATTGCATTAAATTTCTTCTCCATGGTGTAACAACACATTTATTTTAGATATTCAAAGAAATATGTATCAAGTATATAGGTTGGTGACATAGATGTGCAACCTTCTTGATGAGATATTATGAAAAGGGTTTAAATTACACAGTGAGCATTCATATTTAGTTGTTATTATTATGATATTAAGCTCTTTATCTTGGGTTAATTGAACCATTGATTGATAGTAATATTTGACTTTAAGTAAGCCCGCCTAATGTCAATGAAAAATAATCCGAGAGGATCACACACTAAGTTTTTCTATTTATCTTGATTAAATTTCATTTGAATTTAATTAATAGAATAAATATTATTCTCAAGACTGAGGAATAATTTTATTCAAATTTTATATATTGTATAATTTAAATAAATATTTATCCACTAGAGTTTAATAAAATATATTTATTTATTTCATTGAATATTTAATAAATATTTATTTTTTTGTTTGTGAAAAAGTATTTATTTAAGAGAATAAAATATTTTATTTGGGTATTCAATAAATGTCGAGGAGTTTGAATGGGCCAAGATCGCATCCGATGATGAATATTTATTTTCAAGATGTTAAATATTATTTATCACTATAAAATTTACCACATTCCATAAAATATTATTATTATTATTATATGGTGTGGGATTTTATAATAGTTATTATATTATTTAAGGGCCAGTATGCAATTAAATAATATTTTAACCTAAACCCTAACTATATAAATATATGGTTATGTTTATTGTATAGGGTTAATCGAGATATATAGAATTGTTGAACATAAAACAATTATCTCTCAAATTACCTTTTCTATATCCCTCTCAATAATGATAAATGCAAGATAGATTTCTTCAAGATCAAACCACGAGCGATCAACTCAAACGGCGTAAGATAATTGATATGTCGCACTAGCACCCGTAAATCAATTGGTGTTTCTCATATAATCAAATGAGCATGTTTATATCCCCACTATATGGATTATACCCTTGGATTCTCACATAACAATGAAGGAAATTCGAAAAGGGTCTTTCAAAATATCAACAACGGCATCAAAGAAAGTCTCCCAAGACATGGTATTTTATTTCTTCCAATATTAAATAAATTAATTATAAATTTGATGTTCATGATCTTCTATTGGGGTTTTGAGCGTCAAAATATTAAAATGAATTTAATATATCATCCACTAACACATTATTTCATTTCATCTAGAACCTTCCATATATACACCACATTAAAGAAACAAGTTGTGAATATGGCATATGTCTCCTAGAAATAAATGTGAGATGAGAAAACCATTACCTCAAGCTTCATCTTTCTTCATAAGTAATTTTAAATTACTGTAAAATAAATTGAGATTTGTTATACTTATATACTAGAAATATATATATACTTATAATAACATATATGATCCACTTATAACTTTTCAACACCTGTTTATTAATAATTCTTTATCAAAATTATCATTTCTGAGTGTTAACTCTTGCATTTTTCATGTAACTTTTGGTTCGGTAGTTTCATTACTTGCATATTTGTCATGGTTTAATAATATATATATAAGTAATCATGATATAAATATCATTTATATTAATTATATACATATTTATATCATATATGAATGGAGTAAATGAAAAATGAATCACATTACTCTGTGGAGATGGTAGTCCACACATACACACAAGCGATATTATAATTTTTACCTGGTGAAAGGGAGAGAAGTTAAATGATATAATATATTTATAGAACCATTATTATTTTATAAATATTATATATATTCATTATTTCTATATTTATAACTATCTAAGTAAAATAGTGATGAAAAGTGAATTACATCACTACATGGAGATGGTGAGTCATACATACACACGAGCGATGTTTTTGCCTTCTGTAGGATGGAAAAGAGGTGGAAAATGGTTCTAACATAATCATAATAACATCTTAGTAAATTTATGACAATATTTTAGTTATTTTAGAATGGGTACAATATATTTATAATAAGTATAATAAAAAATAAATTTGAAAGAGTTGTAAAAATGATTACCTCTTCTTTGATATACCTCCTTTATATCCCTTCTTAAGGACCCTTGGAATGGTTTTTTAAGAATAAAAGAAGCTAAAATTAATGGATAGATAAGTTTATAAGACATATTTTCATGGTTTTTTTGATCTAGGTGGATCAATGTGGTATAAAAAATATAGGGTATGAGTGTCCTTTTATAAGTTAAGGAAAAGAAATACATAGAATTAATAAAAATATTTAAATATAATAAATTCATTTTCATGGGAAAGTGGAACCATGTTTTCAAATTTTAAAAGATAATATATTATATGGTATAAATATACTAAACTAATAAAATTTTTATAGGTTTAATTTTTATTATAAACCTTATCTTTTGGTTTAACCCCATTGATAACCAATTTTAACCTTAATCGTAGTAACAACTTTTTCAATCTTGAAGGGTTATAATTTTACTTATAAGATAAAAATTTTCTCAAAAATAAATAAGGTATAAAATTTTAGACCATTTATAATCCCATATGTTCTCTTTCAATATTTTCATTATTTTTAAATAATTTAATAAAATTTGATTTAACATAAAATATTATTGAAATCATTTTAAGAACTATTCATATAATTTGACTTTTAAAACAATAATACACAATGGAATTTGAATATAATAAATATAAACATCAATAATACATTATTAGTAACTATAAAAATTCATTTTTAACCATAATTTATGCAAAATACATTAATTTTAATATTTTCAAAATTATTTACTTTGATTTTCCCATTGCATGCACAAACAATGTGTCGACATTGTAAAGGGGTTTAAGGTAATTATATACTCACTAAAAATTAGAAATAAATTAACATAATGAAAATAATTTCATTACACTAAAAATAAAATTTAACATTCATTAAAAACTTATTTTATCCCTATTTTAACATATAATATAAATTTAAAAGAAAAAGAGTGACATTTTCTATTTTTCTTTACTTAAAATATTATATAGGCCATTATCAAAGAAAATAGATCCAAGTAGACATAAATTAGAAAATTGGACGAGGATGAAAAAAATAAACTCATAAATTTTGATAAATGAAAATGTTAGGTATATTTTAAAGTCTTTTGAAATTAGTTTTAACCTTAATTAACCCGATTTAACCTTTTACTGTGGCAACATTTTTTTATTGTTTTCACTATTCATTATGACCAAAAATTAATTTGATCTTATTAAATAATATTAATTATAATGATTCAAAATATGGAATCCATTTTTAAATTTTAAATTTCTATAACTAGTATAAATTCACTTTAAAATAAACCTACAAAATGTTATGAAAAACGTTTTTATAAAACATGCCTTTTATTTATAAAAGTATTTTTATGCCAATATCAAGTATAATATTAATCCAAAAGGTATAAATTGAGTTATTTTTAATGAAAATAAAATAATTAAAATTTTAAACCAGTCAAACTAATTTTTTTTCTTAAAATACTAGAAAATAAAAGGCAATTTTCATTAAAAATAGTATTTTCATTATTCTCCCAAAAATGAAATTTTTTAGAAAATTACCAAAAATTAACCCAAAGATAATTTTGATATGTTGATTTAAAAATGATATAATTTTTATAAAATTCAATTTCTATTATTGGATGAAATTAATTATAATATTTGTGTATGAAATGCAATAAAATCCATTTATAAAGAAAATATATTTTTTGAAGCATAAAATAATGTCACTAAAAATTAAATGTTTATTTTATAAGAATCAATAAATACATTAATATTGAGTAGGACCATTATAAATATATTTAATAACTTTTTTACTCATATTCATACTCTCTAATTTAACTGCTTGGTTATAACAGTCACATTTAAATAATAATATTTTATAGTATATCACAATTTGCTTAAAGATAGATTTTACATGTTAAGCAAGCTGTCAAGAATAATATTCTTTTAAACTATTTTTTTAGGGTGCTATATTTTTAACCTTCCTAATGTGGTAATTTATTGAGAAGTCATAATATTTTATCAACTCCAACCATCTTCTATGGCGTATATTCAACTCTTTTTGTCTAAATTTATACTTCAATCTTTTATTATCAGTATATATATCACACATTTAACTTATGGTAATGCCTCCATAATTCAATTAAAAAATTGCCATTGTTAGCTTCAAATAAATAGTTGGTTAAATTTTATCATGAATTTTCAATTTTGTAGAGTCATAATATATCACTATATAATTCTTCATGAGGATGCATCCCAGTCCCTTCTATAATGCATTACTAAATATCACAAACCCTTCTCCGCTACAGGGTAATGTAAGAATATGAAAACTAATGAAACTTCTCTTCATTTATTTGAAATTATCCTCACATTAATATTTCCACAAGAACTTAACCCCGTTCCAAGTCCACTTGGGGATTAGATTAGATAGTCATGAAAAATATATCACAAATCATTGGTAGTATCCATCCAACCCAAGAAAACTATGTATCTCAGTTATCATGGTTGGACTATGCCATTATTTAATAACTTTTTTCTTTAAAGGATCCACTGATATACACTCACATGAAATTATATGTGACAAGAATTATAATTTTTTATCCAAAATATACGCTTATTAAATTTATCATATAGCTTATCCTTCCTCAATCTCCTAAGCACAATCCTCAACTGTTCACCATGCTCTACCTTTCTCATAGAATATATAAGAATATAATTTATAAAGACTACCAAAAACTGATCAAGGTAGTCTATAAACACTTTATTCATTAAATTCATGAATAAATAAGGATCATTGGTAATTTCAAACTAAATTACTATAAATTCATAATGACCATACGTCATACGAAAGGTTGTGTTAGGTATATCCTCCTTACTGACACTTAGCTGATGATATCCAAATCAAAGATAAATCTTTGAAAAATATTGAGCTCTCTATAATTGATAAAACATATCATAAATACAGGGTAGATGATACTTGTTATTAATAGTGTTTTGTTAAGTTCCCATTAATCAAAACAAAAATGCATTGTATAATCTTTCTTCTTAACAAAAAGGACACATGAACCCCACTAGACTAAATGAATACCTTATATAGATTCTTCTAGAGTTATTTCTTCAATTCCTATATCTAAATCGGGGATATTCTATATGGATTATTTGAAATATGTGTAGAATTAAGTATAAGTTATACTGAAACTCAACTTAAAGATTTTGGGGATGACTAGGAAATTATTCTAGAAATACATCAAAAAATCATATAAAATAAGAATATCATCAATGATGATTTTCTCCCAAACCATATAGGATAAATATCCCTCATTAATATGTAGTAACACCCATATGATGAAGTAATCTCCATTTGGTGTTTAAGGTTATCCTCACACTGATAGACGATCAAAGGTTAATTTGGAATATTGAATACAACTTCTCTTCATTGAAAATTGATATGGGATCTATATTTAGAGATAAAATCCATGCCCAATAATACAATAAATTTAACTAGAGGAAGAATAACAAGATTTTTAGGAAGAAAATTCCCACAAACTTTTATAAAAAATGAGCTATACACTTGAGATGCGATCAACATACCATTAAGATTTTTCACTACCAGCTCAATATCTAATCATTAATTTGGTGATGTGATATAATTAGAGAATTATTTAGATATAAAAGAGTGGGTAAAACCCGAATCAAATGAAACATATTCACTTTTAGAGTGGATGATAAATGTACCTTTCACCACATCATTAGGAACTTCCACTTTGGCTATAGTAATTGCACAATCTTGGTCTTCTCACCTTGGATTATTCCATGGTAAGTTCCCTTGACACTTGGGAAATTGGTTTGAATAATGACCCATATCTTTATAATCGAACAACTATATAAAATTGGTTTCTTTCTTTTCCTTTTATTCAAGATCCTTATAACACCTTTCTCTACACCAGAAACAAACTATTATTCCCATTAAAGAAGTACCTGAGTGTTTTTTCCCCATAATTATCATATATTTTAAATCACATCCTCCATTTTTTTCTTATTTTAAACTTTTATTTTTTCTTAGTTCTTATTCTACCACTTATTTTCTTAACTTCCCTTGAATATATAAGACCTAGAAAATTATTTTTTTCTTGGTTTCATTAGATACTATGTCATCATATGATGAAAACGTTTTAGAGGCTAGTTCCATTCGATGAATCAGATTAATCACACCAAATAAAAGATAAATATTTGTTTTTGGATAAATTATGTAGTTCACAACTTGCCTATACAATCTTTTAAATTTATCCTCATACTCTACCACACAGTCTTTTTACTTCTTTAAAGTGAGTAATTTTCTCTCCATTTAAGATCATTGTTCTTTAGGGAAGTATTTCTCAAATAATATCACATTAAAAGGTCTATATTCTATAATTTTTATTTTATAAACCTATTTTGTGTTTTGGATAAATAAACACCATTAATCATAATCTCTTTTTAAATAATACACTATCAGAATAAACTTTTCACTTTCATTACTTTTCAAATCTAGGAATATATTTTTGAGGGACTTAATCCATTTTTATCTACTTATGGATTAGTAGTTACATTAAAATATGTAGTATTTTATCACATTAAAGGATCCAAAATAGTTTAATCACACTAAGTAATAATATGTTGTACCATACAGGCAAGATTATTTTTCAAAACCTAAGTCAACTACCCTAATATGGATAGAATCTACTTAACTCCAACATCTACTATATTGGCTTGCTCGGTAGGGAAATCCCTACATTTTCTATGGGTTTTGATTCCATTTATTTAATTACTTTCCATAACTAAACAATAAAAAACATTGGGTTATCTCATAATCATCATGGATATTGAGCCATAAATTAAAAAACCCTATAATAATCAGAGTTCTCAAATACTAAGGGGATTATCATGATTATTTTGTAATCTATGTTTATTTAAAATATATTTATAAAGGTTCCAACTAAACATGATCTTATATCAACTATAAAAACCTGAATCTATTAACCTATATACATTGTTTACTTTTTTACATTCGTAAAAAAAATAAGGGTTCTCACCATGCAGGATCGATCAGTTTAGCGGTCTTGGAAAACTAGACACATACTTGATTCCCATATTACATTTGGAAATATAAAGAACATAGAAAAAAGAAACATTCTTGAATACTTGATATCATTCATAATATCCTTCATCATATCTTGGGTAAAGGAAAAAAATAAAGGGTGATCTTATATGCTCAGTAAGGGTTACGTACAATAGAAGCTATCATGAGTAAATAAGTCATAATCAACATGGAAGAGTGGATATTCAAAACACATGTCATTCAGTCAATAACTTGTTTTTAATGAGAATCCATGGATAATATCAATATAAAAAATACAAGGATAATTAAAACTTAATTATTAATAAAGGATATTTATAATTCTAAACATTTATGATCTAGGCCTCTCAACTAAGATATCACGAATCTTACAGTCATGGCATCTCAACTAAGAAATTGTTATTAATAATTGGATAGGTGTAAATCAAATACCCATTTAATGTGTAATGACTTCTATTTTGTCTCATGATACCTATAAATGAATCAAATGGCTATCTGTAACTAGGCCCAACCCATCACTTTCACGTCCTATGCATTCTTCATATTTTGAATGATAAATATAATTCATTCTCAAAATGCCTTATAAGTCAAAAATTATCCACATTGAATAAAGAATACATAACATAAATATTTCATCATCATAAACCAACCATAGAAAGAATAAATATGGAATCATTAGATTATATCCCAGGTAACATCAATGGGTGTTGTCATAGATGAAAATACCATTAAAATACCACTTAAACGTTTCTTGAGGAAAATATCCTTTTCATTTCGAAAATTAATTATTTAAAATCTAAAAAATTCCAGAATATTAGAGAAAAAAATTTATTTGAAAATAGCCATGGAAAATTGTAAAGGAATATTTAAAATAAAGAGTATTCATGGTAGCGGTAAAATCTATTCATGTTGTGTATATTAAAATGAATATTTTTTTTACACTTTTGGTAAAGAGTACCTCATTCAGAAAATGAAAAGAAGATTAATTTCAAAACTTTTGTATAGAAAGTAAAACATAGGTAAAAATTAATTTAATAAATATTTTAATAATATTGAAATAATCCTTGAAAACATTTTAAATAAAATATGGACATCAAAGAAAAATAGATGGAAAATGTAGAGACCCAAAGCTTGACGTACATGGATATTACATTACTTTAGCGGAAAACTTAATACATAACAATAACAGACACACAAGGATCATAATAGTTTAGTGTCTTTGGAAACTTGGAACGTAATCTTCTAATCATGGTGAAAGATCTTCAACATATCCCATAAAGATCTTCCCCTTTTTTTTCTTACCTAAAACCTTTCTTTATATCCTTGGGAAAAGAAAACATAAAAAGGGTGATCTAAAATGCTCAGTAAGGGTAAGCATTGATAAAATAAAACATACCATATACATTTGAACTTAAAAACATGAACATAATGTTTAAACATAAAAAGATTGAGCAATGACATAAAACATGGAAGTACGTAAGGCATAGATCATAAAGAAACATTAAGAATGATAAAATAGCATGGGAATAAAACATGTAATTATGGAAACCATTAACCACATGATATGATTTCCATAATAGCCAAGGCATTGCTGCCAACACCATCTTAGTGGAAAAAGTCCGTTTCGGAATCGAGTTCACTCCTCGTTCCAGTCCTGTATTACTGAACCGGTTTAACTTGTCGTTCCAGCCATGTCTATATCATGAGATATAAATCTTTACCCAATGCATTATAGGGAGATATAGGTCCCACCCATCTCATAATGAAATAATTCTTACTTGTGCCACAACATAAACTTAAAAAATTCATCATAACCCAAAGAATAAAATGGGTTTCATATCATATCATCATCACATAATCCATATAAAACAAATGGATATTTCATCATAAGAAAAGTGAAAGCATTTAAATCATAGAGACATTATACACATATGAAATAATTTCATCTTAGATGGAAAATGGTTTTGATAAAACACTTGAAATGAATTCTTGAGGAAAATATCCTTTCTTCTTGAAAATCATTTTCTTTTAACAAAATGCCATGCAATTTTAAAATAAAGAGATTTTTTTGAAAATATTCATGAAATATTTTGGAGGAATATTCATGAAAATAAGGCATTATAAAATAGTAAAAATCCGTTCGTGCCGTATAAGTTAAAAAACATTATTCTCGTACTTTTGCCGGAAAAGTCAAAAAAGTACCTCGTAACATTAACAAAAGAAATATTCCTTACATACCATGTAGTAAAAGTAAAAAATGGGTAAAAAGGACTTTAAACATTCATGAAAACATTTTTATAAAATTTGGACATGGATGATAAATATAACCCTAGTAAATACTTACGAATAAGCAATCTCGAATAAAAATGAGATTTGCAAAATTATCCCTTACCTTAGGTCCGATATGCTTCGTACGTATCCGAACCTCCTGTATAATGATTTAAATAATGTCATTGACTTATTAAAGAATCATATTCATTGTTATGATATCATATATGTTTCACTTATGACTTTATATTACTCGTTCTTTTGTAAATTCCCTGTTAAAGCAGCGTTTTGGGTAAAATCATTTCATTTATCGTATGTGTTTCGACTTGTCGTTCTTGATATTATTACTTATATCATGATTTACATAATTTCAGAATGTAAAACATGATTTAAATATATTCATCATATACATATATATATTATAGGTCGATAAAAGTAATGAAATACACCGTTCATGGAGACGGTAGGCCGTACGTACGAATGAACGTTGTTTTCGTTTCCTTATTGAATTGAATGAAACTAAATAGAAGAAATACATATATATATATACATAAATCCAGTAGAATTATTATTTCATATATTTCATTATTATTCATTAAATAAACTTTATGATCATTCATGTATGGTTAACATGGAGAATGAATCTCATCGCGTCGTGGAGACGGTAGTCTGTACGTACGCACGAGCGATGATATCATTTCTATAATCATTTAATTGAATTAGAGTGGATGATACAATATATAAGAATCAGTATGATGTTATAATAACTATGTATAGTTATTATTTACACCATTATACCCATCCAAATAAGGTGGTGTTGGAAAAATAGATTAGACCATGGCGTGGAGACGGTATTCCGTACGTACGCACGCCCGGTGATTTTGTTTTCCGTAGGATGGATAGATGATGTAATAGGGTTGTTTCATACTTATAATAACATATAAGTATATTATTGATACTGATGTTATTACTTCATAATGAAACAACTAAAGAAGAAGAAGTGGAAGAAGAAATAAAGTGGAAAGAATCGGTAAGAGACATTACCTCTTCTTTGAAGCGCCTCTTTGAGACCTCCTTTTAGGGCACTGAAATTGGTCTTTGAAGAAGACCAGGACCTATAGGATGTTTCTAGGGAAGTGAAGAAGAGAATTTTTCAGGGTTTGGCCGAGCTTGAAGGCTCAAAGTGGTGTGAGGAAGAGAGGGAGGAGGTGCCCTTTTATAAGGGAGGAGAGGGACACCTTTGGAATAACTAAAAATATTATTTTATTATAAAGCCAAGTTCGATTTTAAATAGCTCCAAATTGATTTATTTTGAATCTAAGGTGGGGATGGGTCGAAATACTCTCATACAATAGAATTTAGACAAGTTTAGGTTCCTATTTTAACCTTATCATTTAGATTTAACATTAAGTTAGATAATTTTACTTTTACCGTGTCTTTTTGTGTTCTTACACTATAAGGTTAATAAACTTACTATAAGAAGCCAAAAGAACCCCAAGTTGTTTATTATTAATATATATAACCTTATCTAAGTCATTTGGCCGAACCTTATATTTTTAGGAATAAAATAACAATTACTAATATAATATTTGTTTTAAAAACTATTTTATGTCAATTTTGACACTATTTAGTAATTGATTTTTGTGAAAATCATAACAGAATGATTAGTTCAAAAAAAATTAATTAAATAAATACTTACATGTCATATTAACCAAGAAAATTCTTTTAATTCATACAAAGTCTCAAATTATATTTATTTGGGTATTTATAACATCAATTATGTCAATATTTCAATAATAAGATAATTACTGCATCATCTTTGTGTCATAAATAAATTAAATTATTTAATGTCTAAAAATTACAAATAAACTACCATTATGTAGGAAATATTTTTATCTTTCTAATGAATATTTATAGTCGAATTTATCTTATGTATAGCCCTATATTAAAAATGATATACTTATTAAACTTTGATTTTAACTCTTTTAACCCTTTTTTAAATAAATTAATAATAAATGTCCTAATCTAATCCAAGTGGGCCTAAATGGTCATATTTTATTCCTAAGGTTGTTTTCGGTCGCATTACACTTATCCAATAGAATTAGGACATGTGTTAGGGTAATAATAATATCATTTTTACCCTTAATTACCCTATTTACTTTTAACCGTGGTAAAAAAAAGTAAAAATTTACTATTCACCAAAAATTATTTTCATCTCACTGAACCAAATTTTACTTACTGACATCAACTGTGTCTCTTGGATTTTTGAAATTTCACTCACAGAAGCGGTAAAATTAAGTTTTATGAAAAATTCATTTTTTTAACTACCACTTAGTGGTTTCACTATTCATAAAAAAAATGAAAGTTTCCAGAAAAATACCAAAAATTAGGCCAAAGCTATATTTGATATTATGAACTGAAAAATGAAGTCTATTTTACCAAATTCAAAACATATCAGTTGCATTACTTAATTTAAAAATTAATTCCCGTCGTCAAAACAAATAGCGTGTTCTTAAGAGATAATAACTATCAAAAGATTGACATTTGTTTATGTCTGGTTTAAATGTGAAATTACATCCAATGACCAAAATTGTATTAAATTGTCAAAATATGTTCTAAATATACTTTAAAACCACTCAAATTAATAATTTATCACTATTAATTATTTCGATTAAAAAGGTTGTTTTTAATTAAAATTTAGTAATTTTCACTATTCATCAGAAAATGAAAGTTATCTGAAAAGTACCAAAATTTCACCTTAAGCTAATTTCGATATTCCGGATCCAAAAATGAATTCCATTTTGAAAAATAAAATTTACAAAATTTCAAAAAGTGTTTATTACTATTCATAATGGCTAGTTTTAATAATATTTTAATAGCATATCATTGTTTAGCGAAACTCGGTATTGCGTACAACACACGCTATCGCGGAAGGTCGCACTTGCGTGTAATGCAAGCCAAGTCAGGGTTGCGTGTTGTGCAATAATCCTTCATTGTTTCTTATAATATAATTTAACTATATTTCATTTATACATTGAATATATATATATACTCAATGTTGCGTAGAATAACTATTATCAAAATTGTGTGTAACACGATCGAAGAATAGTGTTGCGTATAATGCAAGCTAATACGGTGTTGCGTATAATGCAAGGGTATCTTGGTGTAGCATACAACACAAGACATTAATGAAATTAAAAGAATATTTTTCATAAAATCTCGGGGTGTTACATTCTAGCCCCCTTAAAATGAATTTCTCCCTCGAAATTCGTCGGGGTTATAAATGGTTTACTACATGAAAGTTTGTTTAATAGAAACCCACATCGTAAAAAGGAATACCCAAACTTGGCTTTAAAAACTAAAGTATGAAATGTAACGGTTACCCAAATTAACTCATCACAGGGTTTCCACATAGGAGAACATAGGTGAAAATATGGATATGGAAGAAAAATCTAACCATCAAGTTCTGATGGAGAGTGGTAGAGAACATGGCTATAAAATATCCAACAATCACAAAACCATATATTTGTGATGATCTAAGGTACCATCTGATTCATCAGATATAAGGGCACTAGGACAAAATTTTTGGTTTTCAATATCATTTCCCTAAAGTTGGTGAATTAAAAGAAATACTAACATGATTTTGGTACAATTTCACTGTTTTTCATGAATTGAACAATTTCCCCTTCATCCCTTAAAGAAATGAAGTTGAATTTGTTATTCGTAATGTGTTAGAAGATCATGTGATATAATGATGGGTCATTCCATCTGTTTCAAAAAAAAGGTTTGCAAAAGTTATAAGTCCATCTTATGGTTAGATTAATCATATATGGTTCCAAAAATGAACTTATACTTCATATATCATACCGCTTAATAAAATAAAACTAGTTTCTACTAACCAGGGACTTCCTGTAGGCCAGTGGTAGGCGATAAAGGCTAGTCTCACTTCGGTTGTGGGTTCAATTCCCACAGCCTTTTCCGACGCGATGGGATGTCACCCGCCCTGCAGGTTGTCCTTTTTTCTAAAACTACATTACTATAACATCCCATAAATAATATCGAAAAAACTTCTATCCTTAAACAATACTAACTTATGTCCAACATAATCCATTCCATTCTTTAGGCTTATCCATAATACTGTAGTCCACTCTCATAATATAGTGAAAACGATTACCAGAGATTTCATATAACAAGCATGTTAATACCATCGTTGATCCCCATATATCATAAGATATGTCTTGTTGGTCACATTCGAAATATTCTAAGGCCTTAGTCATGTATTCTCTTGAAAAATGAATACCCATTTAATCTTAGTAAAAACATGAGTGCTATCAGAAGTTAACTCATTCCACATACCAAAAACCCAAAATTCTATATACTCAAACCATGATATAACTATTTCCTTATATTAGTCATGAGCTCATGAATACTATCAAACATTTAATTTTCTCCTTATCCCTTCATTATGCGCATATCATCTACATTCCAAAAATATCTGAATAACCTTTCATGGATACTGGTACCATTAATCATACACTTTCAAAACTCAAGGAAAGACAACAGTGTAACAATCCTTAGATGTCTCTTTATTCCATAGTACCATGAGATTACTTATACAACATTACACATGATAAACATATAATCATTCCACTACATTCTTAAACCATTGACCGAGCTTCAACAATTCTTTCATATCACATATCATTTGTAGTCTCTTCATCATCATCAACATAAATACTACCCATACGACCATACTAACTCTCTTCATGAGACTTTCCCTTAGGGCATTGGTTTGCATAATGCCCGTACATTCCACATTTAAAACATTTAACCATTGTTGATGTCGTAGAAATACCATTATCCTCATCCCTGGTGTTAACTGAACCTTTTCCTTTTCACTTACTGGATTTGTGTCCTTCTTTTCCACACCCAAAGCATCTTCCAGTTCCTTTGAAACATTCTCCTTGATGCCTCTTCCCACATGATTTACATAGGGGAAATTGAACTTTCTTTCCTCTATGATCATCATGAAACTCCATCTTTCTCTTATTAGCCGAGTCAGGAAACTTACCAAATTTTAATTTATTGATCATATTATGAGATTGTTGATTTGGCATAATAATGATGTTTGGACTTCCAAATCCCATTTCATTTGGTTTCTCATGAATAATATCATTCCATTGTCCATCATATCCTCCATTATCGTGAAACATCTTGTTTCCAGCCATTTTCTAAAACCCAAAAAGAATAGTGTGAGAGGCAAAAATCATAATAAAGGGGAAGTAATTTCAATATCTAACATCTTTGGTTTAATCTAATATCGTTACCATAGTTCTAGGACTATATCCTCTACGTATACTTATCCTTAGGGACATCCCTAGGCATACCTTAGAAATATCTCTAGGGATCTCACTACCGTTTTCGCATCCTAGTTTCCAAAGGTTGACTAAACTTTTCCTCTGATACCAACTGTAGAGACCCAAATCTTGATGTACATGGATATTACAATACTTTAGCGGAATAATTAATACATAACAATAACAGACACACAAGGATCGTAATAGTTTAGTGTCTTTGGAAACTTGGAACGTAATCTTCTAATCGTGGTGAAAGATCTTCAACATCTCCCATAAAGATCTTCCCCTTTTTTTTCTTACCTAAAACCTTTCTTTATATCCTGGGGAAAAGAAAACATAAAGAGGGTGAGCTCAAATTGTCATTAAGGGTAAGCATGGATAAAATAAAACATACCATATACATTTGAACTTAAAAACATGAACATGATGTTTAAACATCAAAAGCTTGAGCAATGACATAAAACATGGAAGTACGTAAGGCATAGATCATAAAGAAACATTAAGAATGATAAAATATCATGGGAATAAAACATGTAATTGTGGCAACCATTAATCACATGATATGATTTCCATAGTAGCCAAGGCATTGCTGCCAAGACCATCTTAGTGGACAAAGTCCCTTTCTGAATCGAGTTCACTCCTCGTTCCAGTCCTGTATTACTGAACTGGTTTAACTTTCCGTTCCAACCATGTCTATCTCATGAGATATAAATCTTTACCCAATGAATTGGAGGGAGATATAGGTCCCACCAATCTCATAATGAAATCATTCTTACTTGTGCCACAACATAAACTTAAAATATTCATCATAACCCAAAGAATAAAATGGGTTTCATATCATATCATCATCACATAATCCATATAAAACAAATGGATATTTCATCATATGAAAAGTTAAAGCATGTAAATCATAGAGACATTATACACATATGAAATAATTTCATCTTAGATGGAAAATGGTTTTGATAAAACACTTGAAATGAATTCTTGAGGAAAATATCCTTTCTTCTTGAAAATCATTTTCTTTTCACAAAATGCCATGCAATTTTAAAAGAAAGAGATTTTTTTGAAAATAGTCATGAAATATTTTTGATTAAGCTTCATGAAAATAAGGCTTTATAAAACAGTAAAAATCCGTTCGTGCTGTATAAGTTAAAAAAACATTCTTCTCGTACTTTTACCGGAAAAGTCAAAAAAGTACCTCGTAACGTAAACAAAAGAAAGATTCCTTACATACCATGTAGTAAAAGTCAAAAATGGGTAAAAAGGACTTTAAACATTCATGAAAACATTTTTATAAAATTTGGACATGGATGATAAATATAACCCCAGTAAATACTTACGAATAAGCAATCTCGGATAAAAATGAGATTTGCAAAATTATCCCTTACCTTAGGTATGATATGCTTCATACGTATCCGAACCTCCTGTATAATGATTTAAATAATGTAATTGACTTATTACATAATCATATTCATTGTTATTATATCATATATGTTTTACTTATGACTTTATATTACCCGTTCTTTTGTAAATTCCATGTTAAAGCAGCGTTTTGGGTAAAATCATTTCATTTATCGTATGTGTTTGGACTTGTCGTTCTTAATATTATTACTTATATCCTGATTTACATAATTTCAGAATGTAAAACATGATTTAAATATATTCATCATATACATAAATATATTATAGGTCGATAAAAGGAATGAAATACATCGTTCATGGAGATGATAGGCCGTATGTACGCATGAACACTGTTTTCGTTTCCTTATTGAATTGAATGAAACTAAATAGACGACATACATATATATATATACATAAATCCAGTAGAATTATTATTTCACATATTTCATTATTATTCATTAAATAAACTTTATGATCATTCATGTATGGTTAACATTGAGAATGAATCTTATCGCGTCGTGGAGACGGTAGTCCGTACGTATGCACGAGCGATGATATCATTTCCATAATCATTGAATTGAATTGGAGTGGATGATACAATATATAATAATTAGTATGATGTTATAATAACTGTGTATAGTTATTATTTACACCATTATACCCATCCAAGTAAGGTTGTGTTGGAAAAACAGATTACACCACGGCATGGAGACGGTATTTCGTACGTACGCACGCGCGGTGATTTCGTTTTCCGTAGGATGGATAGATGATGAAATATGGTTGTTTCATACTTATAATAACATATCAGTATATGAGTTATACTGATGTTATTACTTCATAATGAAACAACTAAAGAAGAAGAAGTGGAAGAAGAAATAAAGTTGAAAGAATCGGTAACGGACATTACCTCTTCTTTGAAGCGCCTCTTTGAGACCTCCTTTTAGGGCACTGAAATTGGTCTTTGAAGAATACCAGGACCTCTAGGATGTTTCTAGGGAAGTGGAGAAGATAATTTGGCAGGGGTTGGCCGAGATTGAAGGCTCAAAGTGGTGTGAGGAAGAGAGGGAAGATGTGCCCTTTTATAAGGGAGGTGAGGGGCACCTTTGGAATAACTAAAAATATTATTTTATTATAAATCCAAATTTGGTTTTAAATAGCTCCAAATTGATTTATTTAGAAGATAAGGTAGGGATGGGTCGAAATCCTCTCATCCAATAGAATTTAGACAAGTTTAGGTTCCTATTTTAACCTTATCATTTAGATTTAACATTAAGTTAGATAATTTTACTTTTACCGTGTCTTTTTGTGTTCTTACACTATAAGGTTAATAAACTTACTATAAGAAGCCAAACGAAACCCAAGTTGTTTCTTATTAATATATATAACCTTATCTAAGTCATTTGACTGAACCTTAGATTTTTAGGAATAAAATAACAATTACTAATATAATATTTGTTTTAAAAACTATTTTATGTCAATTTTGACACTATTTAGTAATTGATTTTTGTGAAAATCATAACAGAATGATTAGTTCGAACACAATTAATTAAATCATTTGGTTTCTCATGAAGAATATCATTCCATTGTCCATCATATTCTCCATTATCGTGAATCATCTTGTTTCCAGCCATTTTCTAAAACCCAAAAAGAATAGTGTGAGGGGAAAAAATCATAATAAAGGGGAATTAATTTCAATATCTAACATCTTTGGTTTAATCTAATATCGTTACCATAGTTCTAGGACTATATCCTATACGTATAATTATCCTTAGGGACATCCCTAGACATACCTTAGAAATATCTCTAGGGATCTCACTAACGTTTTCACATCCTAGTTTCCAAAGGTTGACTAAACTTTTCCTCTGATACCAACTGTAGAGACCCAAGGCTTGACGTACATGGATATTACATTACTTTAGCGGAATACTTAATACTTAACAATAATAGACACACAAGGATCGTAATAGTTTAGTGTCTTTGGAAACTTGGAACGTAATATTCTAATCGTGGTGAAAGATCTTCAACATCTCCCATAAATATCTTCCCCTTTTTTCTTACCTAAAACCTTTCTTTATATCCTGGGGAAAATAAAACATAAAAATGGTGAGCTCAAATTCTCATTAAGGGTAAGCATGGATAAAATAAAACATACCATATACATTTGAACTTAAAAACATGAACATAATTTTTAAACATCAAAAGCTTGAGCAATGACATAAAACATGGAAGTACGTAAGGCATAGATCATAAAGAAATATTAATAATGATAAAATAGCATGGAAATAAAACATGTAATTGTGGAAACCATTAAGCACATGATATGATTTCCATAGTACCCAAGGCATTGCTGCCAAGACCATCTTAGTGGACAAAGTCTCTTTCTGAATCGAGTTCACTCCTCGTTCCAGTCCTGTATTACTGAACCGGTTTAACTTTCTATTCCAGCCATGTCTATCTCATGAGATATAAATCTTTACCCAATTCATTGTAGGGAGATATAGGTCCCACCCATCTCATAATGAAATCATTCTTACTTGTGCCACAACATAAACTTAAAACATTCATCATAACCCAAAGAATAAAATGGGTTTCATATCATATCATCATCACATAATCCATATAAAACAAATGGATATTTCATCATAAGAAAAGTGAAAGCATGTAAATCATAGAGACATTATACACATATGAAATAATTTCATCTTATATGGAAAATGGTTTTGATAAAACACTTGAAATGAATTCTTGAGGAAAATATCCTTTCTTCTTGAAAATCATTTTCTTTTCATAAAATACCATGAAATTTTAAAAGAAAGAGATTTTTTTGAAAATAGTCATGAAATCTTTTGGAGGAAGCTTCATGAAAATAAGGCTTTATAAAACAGTAAAAATCCGTTCGTGCCGTATAAGTTAAAAAAACATTCTTCTCGTACTTTTGCTGGAAAAGTCAAAAAAGTACCTCATAACGTAAACAAAAGAAATATTCCTTACATACCATGTAGTAAAAGTCAAAAATGGGTAAAAAGGACTTTAAACATTCATGAAAACATTTTTATAAAATTTGGACATGGATGATAAATATAACCCCAGTAAATACTTACGAATAAGCAATCTCGGATAAAAATGAGATTTGCAAAATTATCCCTTACCTTAGGTCTGATATGCTTCGTACGTATCCGAACCTCCTGTATAATGATTTAATTAATGTCATTGAATTATTAAAGAATCATATTCATTGTTATGATATCATATATGTTTCACTTATGACTTTATATTACCCGTTCTTTTGTAAATTCCATGTTAAAGCAGCGTTTTGGGTAAAATCATTTCATTTATCGTATGTGTTTCGACTTGTCGTTCTTGATATTATTACTTATATCCTAATTTACATAATTTAAGAATGTAAAACATGATTTACATATATTCATCATATACATATATATATTATAGGTCGATAAAAGGAATGAAATACACCGTTCATGGAGACGGTAGGCCATACGTACGCATGAACGCTGTTTTCGTTTCCTTATTGAATTGAATGAAACTAAATAGACGACATACATATATATATATACATAAATCCAGTAGCATTATTATTTCACATATTCCATTATTATTCATTAAATAAACTTTATGATCATTCATGTATGGTTAACATGGAGAATGAATCTCATCGCGTCGTGGAGACGGTAGTCCGTACGTACGCACGAGCGATGATATCATTTCCATAATCATTGAATTGAATTGAAGTGGATGATACAATATATCAGAATCAGTATGATGTTATAATAACTATGTATAGTTATTATTTACACCATTATAATCATCCAAGTAAGGTGGTGTTGGAAAAACAGATTACACCACGGCGTGGAGACGGTATTCCATACGTACGCACGCGCGGTGATTTCATTTTCCGTAGGATGGATAGATGATGAAATAGGGTTGTTTCATACTTATAATAAAATATCAGTGTATGAGTGATACTGATGTTATTACTTCATAATGAAACAACTAAAGAAGAAGAAGTGGAAGAAGAAATAAAGTTGAAAGAATCGATAACGGACATTACCTCTTCTTTGAAGAGCCTCTTTGAGACCTCCTTTTAGGGCACTGAAATTGGTCTTTGAAGAAGACCAGGACCTCTAGGATGTTTCTAGGGAAGTGGAGAAGAGAATTTGGTAGGGGTTGGACGAGATTGAAGGCTCAAAGTGGTGTGAGGAATAGAGGGAGGAGGTTCCCTTTTATAAGGGAGGAGAGGGGCACCTTTGGAATAACTAAAAATATTATTTTATTATAAAGCCAAATTCGGTTTTAAATAGCTCCAAATTGATTTATTTAGAAGCTAAGGTGGGGATGGGTCGAAATCCTCTCATCCAATAGAATTTAGACAAGTTTAGGTTCCTATTTTAACCTTATAATTTAGATTTAACATTAAGTTAGATAATTTTACTTTTACCGTGTCTTTTTGTGTTCTTACACTATAAGGTTAATAAACTTACTATAAGAAGCCAAAACAAATAGCGTATTCTTAAGAGATAATAACTATCAAAAGATTGACATTTGTTTATGTCTGGTTTAAATGTGAAATTACATCCAATGACCAACATTGTATTAAATTGTAAAAATATATTATAAATATACTTTAAAACCACCCAAATTAATAATTTATCACTATTAATTATTTCGATTAAAAAGGTTGTTTTTAATTAAAATTTAGTAATTTTCACTATTCATCAGAAAATGAAAGTTATCCGAAAAGTACCAAAATTTCACCCTAAGCTAATTTCGATATTCCGGATCCAAAAATGAAGTCCATTTTGAAAAATAAAATTTACAAAATTTCAAAAAGTGGTTATTACTATTCATAACGGCTATTTTTAATAATATTTTAATAGAATATCATTGTTTAGCGTAACTCGGTATTGTGTACAACACACGCTATCGCGGAAGGTTGTGCTTGCATGTAATGCAAGCCAAGTCAAGGTTGCGTGTTGTGCAAGAATCCTTCGTTGTTTCGTATAACATAATCCAACCATGTTTCATTTTTACATTGAATATATATATATATATATATATATATATATATATACACTCAATGTTGCGTGGAATAACTATTATCAATAGATTTTTAAAATAAATTCCATTACATGTAAATTACTTGTTGATTCCTAATAAAAAAAAGAGAAGAAATGGAAAATAAAAATGTAAACCCAAAAAAAATTTAGTAGAATAAAATATATAATGTTTAAAATATTATGAACATATAATTTTCCCTAAGAAAAATTGAACATATATAATCTCGAAATAAAATGAAATTGTAAAAGAAATCACTTACCTCAATTTCAAATTACCTCAGAAGTGGTTTTAAACTCATGTATAATAAATTTATATTTATTATAATTATATACCAAAACCATATAAATACATATAATATCATAAATGACCCACTTATAATGTTCCAATACTCATTTATTAATAATTATTTATTAAAATTGTTGTTTCTGAGTGTTAAGGGTAAATTTCGGTTCAATAGTTTTCGTCCTTGAATATTGATCATAGTTACATCATATTAAAAATGTTAATAATGAGATAACTATCATATATATTAATTATATAAATATTTATAATCATACACAAAATTCATACATGAAAAATGAATCACATTGCTTCGTGGAGGTGGTAGTCCACACATTCGCACGAGCGACTTTATCATTTTCTTAACAAGTGGAAGGGTAAGAGGTTAAATGATATATTATATTTATAAAAATCATAATTATTTCAGAAATGTCATATATATTTATTGGTTTCATATTTATAACCATCCAAGTAAAATAGTGATGAAAAATGAATTACACCCTTATATGGAGATGATAAGTCGTACGTACACACGAGCAATGTTTATTCCTTTTATGGGATGGAAAATGTGTGGAAATGGTTACCCTATAATCATAATTACATATAAGTATATTTATTATACTATATTAAATATTTTATAATGGATAAAATATATTTAGATGAAGTAGAAGGAAATAAATTTGAAAGAGTCATAAAACGATTACCTCTTCTTCAGTAGACCTAATTTAGATCCCTTCTTAAGGACCCTTGGAATGGTTTTTTAAGAATATATGAACTTATAAATCATGTTTAGGGAAGTTAATAAAATAATATTTCTGATTTTTTTATGTATTTAACTCAATGTTGTGTAATTAAGGGATGGTGGGGTGTCCTTTTATAAGTGGAGTAAAATATACATGTGTAATTAATAAAAATATTTAAATGTAATAAATTAATTTTCATGTGAAAATAGAAAAATGTGGAAATAATTTCAAATATAATATATTATATGGTTGAAATACTTTTAAACAATAAAATTTGAATAGCTTTATGTTATATTTTAAACCTGGTCTTTTGGTTTAACCCCTTTATAACAAATTTTAACATTAACCAAGATAACAACTTTTTCAATCTTAAAGGGTTATACTTTTACTTATAAGGTAACAATTTACTAATAAATGGATAATGTGTGAAATTTTAGACCATTTATAATCATAATTTTCTTATTTAAATATTTTTATGATTTTTAAATAATTTATCAAAGTTTTATCTAACATAAAATGCTATTAAAGTCATTTTAAGAACTATTCAAATATTTTGACATTAAAAACATCAATATAACAATTCAAATTGAATATAATTCATTTATTAATCAATAATAAATTATTATTACCTATAAAATGCATTTTTAACCATAATTTTTCTAAACTACATTAATTTTAATTTTTTTAAAATTATTCACTTTGATTTTTCAACTACTTTCACAAGTAGTGTGTCCTCGTTGTATAACTATTTAAGGTAATTATATAGTCACTAAAAATTAAAAATATATTACCATTATAAAAATAATTCCATTATACTTAAAATAAAATTTAATATTCATTCGCAACTTATTTTTATCCCTATTCGAACAGATAATAAAAATTTAAAAGCAAGAGAGTGACATTTTGTATTTTTTTACTTAAAATATTATATAGGTCATTTTCAAAGAAAATGGATCCAAATGGAAATAAATTTTAAAATTCAATGATAATGGTATAAATAAACTCTCCAAATTGGATAAATTTAAGTTTTAGGAATATTTTAAATCCTTTTCGCATTAGTTTAAACCTTAATTAACCTAATTTAACCTTTTACTGTAGTGACACATTTTTTTTAGTTTTTAATATTAATTATGAAACAAAATAAGTTAAAATTATTAAATAATATAAAGTATTATTATTAAAAAAAATTAAACCATTTTATAATATTTAATTTCCATAAGTGGTAGAAATTCATTTTAAAATAAAACTGCAAAATGTAATGAAAATGGATTTATGAAAAATGCCTCTTTAAGTATAAAAGTATTTTTAAATCAAGATAAAGTATAATATTGATAAAAAATAAATAAATTAAATTATTTTTAACAAAATTAAACTAATAAAAATATAAAATCAATCCAAATCAAAATGGTTGTTTAAAAATACTAGAAAATATATGGCACATTTCATTAAAAATTGGTATTTACACCATTCTCCCAAAAATCAACTTTTTCAGAATATTTCAAAAAATTAACCCTAATATAATTTTTATATTATTATTTAAAAAATTATATACTTTTCATAATATTAAATTTATAAAATTTCAATAAATTAATTATAATATTTGTGCACAAAATACAATAAAAACTATTTTTGAAGAAAACTTATTTTTGAATCATAAAATGACTTTACTAAAAATTATGTACTTATTTCTTTACAATTAATCAGAAATTTTTGATTAAATAAAAATTTTATTAATATTTTTTATAAATTTTTAATCCTATTCATGCCCTTAAATCTAATGACTGGTTGAAAACTATCACATAATAATATTTCAATAGCATGTCGTGATTTTTTTAAACTTTACATTGCATGTAAAAAAATATATCAAATTAATGAAATTTATTTAAATATAAATATGAAATAAAATATTAGTGTGTTATGTTGTTCATTTTTCAACCACTTACCATTTTAAAATGTCATTATTAACCACTAAAGTCTTAATGTTTATAAAAACACTATTGAATTTTGTCTATGAAGGGGGACTCATTCTAACCATTTAAAAATACATTTCATGTTTTATTTTATCTATTTATTTTACCTAAATAAATATATAAACATATATTTTCATGTTAATAATCCTCTTTCCTTGTCAAAAATTATTTTCTCCAAAGGCTTTAAACTCAATCTGAAGGAGGCAATTCAAAAGAAAGGTAAGATTTTTTGAGCCTCTTTCTCATTTATTATTTATGATTATTTGTCTTAAAACTCTATTTAAACTTCTATTATTTTGTTTATGTGATTTTATTATCATTTTATTATAATATTTTATATATATAAATAATGAAATATGATCCATTACCTCTCACCGATCTCTTTTCATAAGTCCTTAGTAAGCCAAATTATGGGTTTTCCTTAAACTATGTCTTTTTTATTAATCTCTTCCCTTAGTATTTAAAAACATAATTGATATTTAAAAGTAACCCTAAAATAATATTTTAATTAAAATCTAATGTTTTTACAAAAATAAAATATTTATCATTTTTTCTTTTATTTAAACTCTTTCGAAAAAAACTTCGATCAGTGTGATAGTTTTATGTAACCTAAGTGAATGGTTATGTTTTCATAAATTTACTTATTTAAATTATATTATTAAAAAATAATTTTATGATATAATATAACATTAATATTCAAGTAAGTTTATGTTTATGATTTTATAACGGTGAAATATCCATCATAAAAATGGAAATAAAATTGAATAATCATGGTTATTTTTAAGCGTAAAAAAGAATCTTACCAAGAAAATTAATTTGAAAAGTAACAATTTCATAAACTAATTAACTAATTTTCCTTTGTAATGATATGAAAACAATAAATTGACACTTATGTAGATTATGGAACCATTTGACATGTACATTTTATCATTACAAAAATATAAATTTGTTTTGTATATTATGAATCGAATGAACTTAGGACGACCAACAAGAACAACAACAATTTAGTAATGGAATAAAATATAATAATAATTGAATTTTATGGAATTATAATAAGTAAATTAACATGAATAAGGTTCTAAAAAATTATATAATTTATATAATGTTATTATTAAGGATGTTAGTGTATGTATGAGGTGATCCAGAACTCAAGGTAAGGGGTTTTCCTTCAAACATTTACTTTTTATGTTATAAAGACTTTATACCAAAAAAATTCTCCTACATCTATATTCTTTGTATTATTTCATGAATATTATTCTTTATACTTTAATTATTAATTAAGGTAATTTTATATTATATTTTAATTTTTTTACAATGGTTTTAAAGGAAATAATTTTCACATTTTCTATATTGGTCATTTTTCACTTTCATTACAAAGGGGTGAAAATTATCTATTTTTAACATTTTTTAGAACATTTTTCTGAATTTTATACTAATTTATATTTATGAACCTTATTATCTAAGTTTTCATGGTTCATCAAAGTAATTTATGTTCCCATTTCTGTGTGAATTTTTGGTTTTTAAGGTTATCAATGGAAAAGGTTATTTATTTTTGTTTTTCAAATAATTTTTTCTAATGATCTTATAATATTTTAGATTTTACTTTCATTTTCCTCTAAATATGGAATTTATTAAACCATTTTAAAATAATTATATTTTCATGGGATATTCTTAAATATTTTTTTGGGGTTAAACATAAGTTTTTAGAAGTTTTATATATGAAATGATAAAGGGATATTACTTATGTATTTTATTCATGTAATAGTTCTTGGACATTATAGATGAAGGTGGGTGGAACTGGGATATATCTATATAATTCATTGGGTAATGATTTATTCTCTAGATAAGTGATGATATATTTAACTAATTATAATCTATTTCATTATGGATGAATATGAGTGAATGCGAGTGATAAAGATAATGCACCAATGTGTCTTCATGATTATTCTATTATTTTATTATTTCCTAAAATATTTTTTATAGATATATTCAATAAAATAACTTTATTTTATGTTTTAAAGTTATTTTTATATGTTCTCAATGTTATTTTTTAAAGGAAATACTTTTTCATATTTTTTCAAGATCTTTGATGGACTAATGGGTTTTCATGTTCCTTTATATACCTTATTGAGTTTTATGATTATACCATATTTTAAAAATGTTTTCAGAGGGATCAAGGATAAGTATAAATGAATATTAAGTCTAGAAATAAATTTGGGATTCAGGCCTTGAATGAAGTAAGCATGTCATTTAAATAATTTTTTGAGTGGAAAAAATGTCCATATATAAGAAAATTATAAATTTTTTATGTAAGATATTTCCCAATCCTCTAAAATTATAAACCTAAAATTTTATGGGAATTAGTGTATTGAAATTTTTTCTATAAATCTTAAACTCATGGTATGGAAAAGTATGATTTTTTACATACACGTCATGTAATTTGTTACTTCTCACTGGTATTAGATTCAAAGGGACTCTATATCAATTTAATGTAGTTTATTACATGTTACATAGGGTATATAACCCACTATACATTGCAAAATTTGTGTAATGCTATGTCAGTCGACTGGAAGTCATTACATGATGTGTATTAATTACATGTTATATTCCTTAACTATATAGTTTCAGCAACTTACTTGGGGTCAAACCATGTGTGGTTATATAGTGTTCTCATTAGCTAAACATAATGTACACCCTATGATTTCACATACAAACAAGATTTCAATATGAATCATATAATGAAACTTAATACCAAACCTCCACATGTCATGTTGTGACTTACTTGAATCATTCTGGTGTGGTCTCACATGGGTATATGATGTGTATGTTTTCATAACATGTTGTTTATCTGTGTCACTCAGCCACAATTATTGGCACATATATATGGGATCTATGAACATTATTCATTTGTAATCATTTTGTTCTTGCTCATATGAAATCAATAGATTATATTATCTCAACTTTTAGATTAAATAACGAAAAAATGGAAACAAAATTCTAACAAAATAGATGTGTAATTGATCAAAAAATAATAAATAATTACAAATTAATTTGTGACCACTCTGATGCCTCTTGGAGATTATAGGAAAAAGTAAAAGTGGTTGGGATCATGATCAATAATGTTTTTCATCATTTTATTTAGATAAATTCTCATAAATAGATGATAGAAACCATAAAATAATTGAAGAGATGATCTTTTCTTGTATAATTTATAATTAATTTATAAATAAGAATTACCTTATATTGATAATTATTTCTTTATTAAAAACTTTGGTAGACCTTATTGTTGCACCATCACTATAATGAAGAATGAAATGTAGGATTAATCTAGTGGTATCCACATGTTCTTCATGGAAATTGGAACACCGTCATTGAGACTCATATAATAGTGCAGAGGTTTCGAACATCTTGCATCGTTCATTATTGATCACAGTGAGAATTCCATTAGGATTAAATAATTCTCTCTTATTCTCTCGGTCTTGATGGGAGGGTGTGATCATCTCTCATTATTAAGAGAAATCTTGAATAGTTTTCTATATATATTCAAGATAATTTTATTGAGTGAATTTTGGTTGTGCACAAAAATTCTCATACCTCTGTAAAATGATATAATTGTATTAATATACTTAGGGTTAAACAATTGATAATTGTATAGAAGCCCTTATCTGATTGTTAACTCTAAATAAACCACTTTTTAAAATATAATAATATAATATTTGTTATATTTCATGAAATAAGATAACTCATGAATACTTAAAATCATCCATTAAATAAATAAATATTAATTTATTTAAAGGATAATAAATAAAATATATCATTTCCATCAAACCCTTAACTCATCCCATCAATCTTCACCATCATTTATTGAACCTAGAATAATAAATATTTATTAACTGGTGAATATATATTTATTAATATTAAACTCACATATATTCCAGAATGGAATAATTGGCGATTGAATTTATGTGATCAACTCAACATGAATAATTATTATTCCTTATTCTTGAGAATAATATTATTCAGATATTAAATTAAAATATAATTAAACTGAGATTATCAATACACTTATTGTTTGGCCCACTACGCCTCCTTCTTAGTGACATTAGGTGGTATTTCCTAAAGTCCAAGGTTAGAATCTTGGAATACGTCAATGCACCCATAAAAAAATACATTAATTTAAGAATGAAGATAGAATTATACAAATGCATACTTGTGTATTATAATAATTTTGTCTTGATATGTCATTAAAAATGTTGCATACAAATTTCATCAACCTGTATGCTTGAATATCTTTCATTGACTACCTAAAATGAACTTTTTGATAAACCCCCACAACCCTAGAATTAATCAGATAATTATATTTCAATAAAAAGGGACTAAGATTCATCTTCCATCAAGAAGGGGATAAATCCATTCCAGATTATCTATCAATGTCAAATCACTTATGATGCACCCAATGCATCCTACTTCATTGTGATCTCATGTCATCATGGATTACGAAAATACATCAAAGTACATAATTCGTGATATAAATTAATAATAATAATATAAATTCTGATAAATAATAAAGGTGTCCAAAAATAAGAATATGATTTATGTCCTATTGGATTGATGTTATCTAACCATATGACATATTTAAGAATATTGTAATAGAACTTTAAGGTTCTCTTTATAGTTGAGAACTTCTATAACCTTTCAATGAAACAAATACTCTCAAGATATTATCACATTAATTTTATGTAGAATATCACACTCTATATGATAAGATATTTATTTATATTAAGGTTTTTGAATATATAAGTAATTGAAAGTACAGAGTAATTTGGTTCTAGGTCACCAACTCAATAGCAACTATTTAAATTATTACTTACCAACACATCCTAAATTTTTTTAAGATAAAGTAACTTTCACTTTGTTATAATATCTAAAAGTAACTCTTTAAATTTTATTTTACCATCATACACTAAAACTCCTTTAGGATATTAAGTGAAATTAACTTTGTATTTGACAGGTATAATTATTTTGGAAATAGTGACATTTACTTTATCATGATGACTAAATATAACTTTTTCATTTTTATCATCACATGTACTAAACTCTTTAAGATATTAAGTGAAAACACTTTAATTTTAGGTTGGTATAATATTTTATTTGTTAACTATGAATTTATCTATGTTTAAACATAATCACACTAGCCTCTTAGATAATATATTCTCTCTGGAATATCATAATAAGATACACAAACTCTTTTGTGTTTAATAAATTATTTTTTCCCTTTGATTAGTAATATTTATAAAGTGAACTATTATTTCCATATTATATATGGTATTATATGTGTTTGGAGCATTTTCCTCTGAAATAAGACTTTATTCTTTAAAATATTCCACCGATGGGTGGTCAAAACATATTCCCTCATATTTTAAAAAACTTGATAAACTCTTTATCCTAGATAAAACATTTTTATCCTTATCTCCTTTTCAAATCATGTTCTATAATCTTATGAATCATAAACCGTGTGTATACGATTAATCATCCCATTTTGTACCAAATAAATATTTGTTAAAAAATAAATTCTATAATCATACAAGATAAATGAGATAAAGATACACATCCTTTGCTTAGATCCATCAGAGTTGGTTAAAATAATTTATATTCAAACCTTAGATATAACAACTCTGGTCTTCATCAATTAAATTTAAAATAAAATCTATTTTAATTATTCCAATGATTTTGAACACCTCTATATTTACAACACTTATAAAGTATACATTTTAAATCACATACCCTTCAAAATTGAATAATTAATTTATATAACACTTATACCTCACATGGAAAATTCATGGAGTTTTGAAAACCCCTTAAGGTATTATAAATAATCATATTCCTAGAATCATTACTCCTCCTTCCTGAAAACACCTTCAGGTTTCAATGAACTAGTTTAGATTTGTGAAGAATCATTATTGTGTTGAAATTTCACTAAAAATACATGCATGTGATGCATGTATAATAAATATATAATATATATATATATATATTATTAAATATTCATGAGATTCATGTTCTTTTATGCAATGAAACATGTGATCTACCACTTCACTCATAGAGTTTCATCATTTTTAAACCAATAGTTGGTCGTGTAGCAACTCTAGTTTTGACATATTTTTCCTTTGAATATTTCTATATATATCTAGATTTGTCTCCAGAGTTAGAATGGTTTTTAGGTTTCTTAGTACCCTGAAATTAATATATTAAAAATATTAATATATCTTAATGATTGAGCATGCATGTTTTTAGTGTTTTTTGTTTTCACATTGTTTGGAACCTCATATAGGAAATTTCATATCATAGTTGATTCTAGTGTGTGGGGTTTACCTCAGGTGGGACCTAAGGCTAGTCAATATTGGGAATCTATTTGAGACATTCATTGGTGGGGGTGTTTTATAAAATAAATATTTTATTTTATTTTATTTTATTTTATTTTAAATGACCAAACTAAGTGAAATATCTATAAATAACCAAATTAAACAAATTTATAGGGTTATCCACATAATGCAAAGATAATTTGAGAGGAGTTTTAGATCTTATTCATTAGAATATTTAACTTGAAAACAATGTGCAATCAAATAAAGGTAGATCAAGAGGCAGTAAATGTAGTGGGCCTTCTTCGTTTATAGAGAATAAATTCTTCACCAAATATTGATCCTTAATTTAGGTAAGGTTTTTTATTTGTTGTTTTAATTCCTTTTTTTTATTTAATCAAGCATGGATTCTTTATCTACTTTTATTTCTGATGTTTTTCATCCTCGCATAAGACTGATTAAATTATTTGAGTTATTTATTCCAATTTTTCTTGTTATTCCATGATATCACCCTGGATATCCTATTTATATGATATTTTTATAAGAACACTTCTCCAATGATGTATCCACATTTGTTTTTGTGCTTTTCCACCACCGTTCTTCGTGTTCGTCATTGTTGGCCCATGGGGTCATGGTTCGACAATGAGGGGTGGGTTTGAGCATGATCTAACCCCTAGATTTATGGTATTTATGAAAATTATGTTGGGGATGGTGATTTTTAGATGGATTGGGATGGATTATGGGTGACACTACATGGATCTAGGATCTAGAGATAGGTGACATAATGCACATGGGATGTGTGATGGATCTTAGATAGTTGATTAGATTCTCAATTTTCAACCATCATAGGCTGGAGATCAATGTATGGTGAAATAACCTTTAATTTTGGAGGATTTTGAGTGGTCAAAAGGTGAAATTGGTGGTGGAAATGTAATATTTGGGATCTGTATGAAGAAGCTTATGTTTTTGTGAAAAACCTAACTACATGTTGTGTACTATAAAGAACACACATCGCATAGCCCCCTAGTTATGGTAGAAAGGGTATTAGGTGAGGAAAAATATGACAGACCAAGTGGACCCACCATATACCATGTGGCCATATGTTGGTGGATCAATGTATATTATGGGAGTACATGGGCATGAACATGACCAGGAACATGGACATAACCATATACTCAGACACGGTCAGGATATCTAAACATTTTCATGTACATGGGCATGAGATGATGTGTATGGGCATGGATAGGAGAGCACAAGCTAGCCCTTGAGTGGTTGAGACACACCTTGTAAAACTATTACACATCATATAGTGTAACATGGATTCCCAAGCCATGTATGGGGGAGAACATGACCAGGTGGAGAGGTGAGGTCACACACTATGTGGACCCACATACACACTGTATAGTTTTCCTAGAATCTTCTTCCTCTCATGTCACTTACTTCTGGACTTAGATTTTGGCTTACGAGAAGCCTATACTAAGTTTTTTTCACTTAGAATGTGATGTTTACCATTTTGTGGCTACGATATATGATGTGAGGTATTCTGAGTGTGATGCTTCTTTAGGTGATGCTTAATGATGGCAATGATTTTGACAGGATCATCAGAGTGATACTCAGATTGGTAATCCCCTTTTTCACTATGGTACAATTCCACCATACCCTTTACATAGGTAGAGTCGATACTCCCCAAAATCATGGTGTAGTTCCTCTATCTATGGAGTAGTACTCCCCTATCTTCGATCTATGGTAGGGAGTAGTTCCTCCACAAGATTTGTGGATCCCTCAGCTATGGAGTGTATTGATGAGGGTTAGGCCCATCCACACAAATGTTTCTGAGGTTTCATGTGATTTTGGGCATTAGATATAGACTTTTGGAGCTACAGGATGACTCATCAGCATTGGTTGGTAAGTGAGATGGAGATCCTATTTCTCTCTATACTAGGTTTATTTATGAGAATATATGTATATGTTCGGTTTTGTTTCCCTATTCTATGGGTTGAGCTAACTTATATCATATATTTTATTTCTCCCTTTTTGGTTTTTGGGGAGTCCTACTATATATATATACTCACCCTTATAAGGGTTTTTCCTGCATGTGTCATGTCTTGTGAAGAATACATACAGATCAATAGAGACATTGATGAAGATTAGTGATAATTGGGTATACTGACCATGTATGGTGGTAAAGACTTAGATATTAGGAGATGATATCTATCATTTTTCTACTTTTTTCAGTTTTTTTCAGATTGAAACTTCATTTATAGTTGGGTGTGTATTTTTTCCCTTTATTCTTTGGTGTATAAGATCACACTCTGTTGTTTTCCCTAGAGTTTATTGCATGTATGGTTTACTCTAGATATTAATATATATTATTTTTCTTCCATTCTATTTCATGGAAATGGTTTAGTTCATATATATAGATACATTATCCTAAGGCCTCCCATATTATATTATTCCTTGTTAGCACTTTTTTCGAGCCCCTATCCTATTGAAGGTGGGATTAGGGTTGTGGAAGCTTGGCCTTCCACCGGCCAGGAAGACCCCATTAGGTTGGATTATTATATAGTGTTATCTAATTAGTTTATTCATTTGAATGGTGTTTAGAGTTTTCCCCTTTTTAAGTATTGGTTGAGACTTTGGGAAATTATGTAGGAGTGCCTCAAGAGCAGATTTCAGGCAAGGGAACCCAGTGTTGGTGCAGCAGCCGACGCATCTATTCACCAAGATTTTGATAACTTTTTTGTTGAATCAACTAACTAATAAATTAGTTATAGGGAATAGCGGTACATGCATTATATAGGATTGAGTCCTTTGACTGTCCTTCTAGAGTCATATCCCATATGTTTATGCTCATCTAACTGTGGTACGTCATGATCACTTTTAGGATTCCTTTATGAAAACAGCCAGTAATATTACCAATTTAGGATCATGATGATGATATGATGGGTGATGAGGCCTCATTTTATGGGTCTTATCATGAGTTATTTACTTTAGAAGGGTATGGAGAATCACCCCACTTATTGATTAGTAGATAGTGCCAGTAGTTCAGGATGATTATGTGTGCAACCTTAGAACACTTCATGAGTTCTAGCATTAGAGACTACTATGTTTCTATGGTGAGCTAGATCCCCAAGAAGTGTAGGATTGGATTATTTTGGTAGTTTGGATCTTTAGGCTGGTTTGGTCCCCAAATGATTTGATGTTGTTTTAGAATCTATTCTTTTCTATGGAACAGTAGGGTGTTGGTGGAATCTGGTGATGCAGACTCATGATGAGACGAAGCTCTCATAGTCTGACTTCTAGTTGCTATTTTGTGAGATGTACTACTCTTCATTCTTACACTTGGTTTGGATCTATAATCTTCTTGAGATGAAATGGGTGATATGATAGTGGCTGAGTATGTTGTGAGGTTCACTGGCCTCATCTGATACTCTATGGATATGGTGTGATATGGATTCTTACAGGTGAGGAAGTCTGATCAGGGTCTCTAGAGATACATTTTCAATGGTGTGGTCTCCTTATGACTTCCCAATTATACTGGAGTGCTAGAGTATACTCTAGTGACTGAGATTCTCCTAATAGAAGAACTTATGGTAGTTGGAGTTGGTAGTGGGCATCATGTGGCTGAGGCGTTTACAGTAGGTAGTAGGCATTGGGTATTGAAGTCTCAACAGAGGATGAATTCTCATTATTGGACATAGATGAATGGTTTTTTGGTGCGGGGATCATGTATAGGATCCATCCAACCAGGAGAAGTCTAATATAATGACTATGATAGGAGGGATCACATGGAATGTGATTTCATGACCTATCATGCCAATCAGGATAGAAAGATGGTATATAGACCACTATAGAAGAGGAAAATTTATGATTAGGGATCTCTCAAGCATGGTTAGGGTGGCCCCAAGGGAGGCAATGCAGATAGAGGAGTGTGTGGAGATTTAGATGGAGGAGATGATGGGGGATATTGATGTTATGAGTTTCTGCCACCACTACCACTAGGTGTCCTATTTGAGGCTTAGAGAGTTTGTGGTTAAGTCTATGGGTAGTTGTAGGCTACATAGGGATTTTACCAAGCTACACATGAGATGATTCAAGGTTTGATTTGGGTCATTTATACTCTTTTACCAATACTAGTAGACATAGGTTTGATTCATTACTTTATTGCTTTATCCCTTGAATGATATATGGATCTTCTATTTGAGACTTTACCCAATCAGGTATGGCTAGAGGTACCTAAAGCGAGTGATTCTTCAATATTGAAAATCTACCAATAATGTGAGTTGGAATTTAGTGGAGAGAATTTTTCATGGGAAATCTTCATCATCAGGATGAAACCTTGTGATTTAATCTTTGGTATGGATTATATGTCCATGTTTTAAGACCAAATTGATTATCATGAAATATGAGTTAGATGTCTTCGAACATATGGGTTAATATTCTTCTTTTTGGGTGAGAGAGATCTCATGGAGGAGCGAGTTGGTCTTATGGGAAGGAATATGCAACCCACTTCCCATCAGTTGGTAATTTTAGACATTAGTAAAATGAGATCTCCATGAATTTGTATTCCTTCGGTAGTGGAGGACTTTATAGAAATATTCCTTGAGGATATTCAGGGACTACCTCTGAGGTGGGATATGGACTTTTGTGTTGAATTTCACCCTGAGACTGCATCGATATCTTCTTCATCATTTCAAATGGGCCCTATCAACCTCTAGGAGTTGAGGGTAGTTGTAGGATCTTTGAGAGAAGGGTTTCATCTGACCTAGTGTTTCCCCTAGGTAGATCCATTTCTATTTGTGAAAAAGGAAGATAGGGTATTGAGACTTCTCATTGATTATCATCAAATGAACCAGGTACTGATAAATAAAAAGTACCTATTAATGAGGATTTTTGACCTCTTTGACCAGTTTCAAGGCATGATTTACTTCTCAAAGTTCAATATCAGGTCTTTCTAGCACTAGTTGAAGGTTTATGAGGTTGATATTCAGAATATAGCATTCCAATATCACTATGAACACTATGATCTCCTAATAATTCCTTTTATTATAGAAAATTAACCCACTCTATCTATGGATCTTATGAATGATATTTTCTAGGCATAACTGGACTGATATGTGGTTTTCTTTTAAGATTTTATACTTGTTTACTCTGTATCAGAGGAGGAGCATACATAGCATCTAAGGATCATCCTAGAATTACTCTAGGGCACCATCTTTATGGTAATCTCTAGAAGTTCCCTTTTTGGATCTATATGGTTCAATTTTTAGGGCATGTCATTTCTGAGCATGGTTTAGTTGTGGACCTGTTAAATATTTTTATGATTCTTACTTGGGATCCACCTAAGAGTGTGTTTAAGGTGATGATTTTTCTTATCTTGGTGGGGTACTATAGGAGGTTTATGGAATAATCCTCAAGGATTTCATCCCATTTAATCACCCTAACATAGAAAGGGTATCCATTTATCTAGATCAGGCAATGTGAGAGAGCCTTAAAGGAGTTGAGGCTAAGGCTGACCAATGTTCCTATTTTTGTGACTACTGGAGGAGGTTGTGGAGTATGTAGTGTTTTGTGATATCATTGGAGATAGGATTAGTTACATGTTGATGCGTAGGTAGGAAGTGTTCTCATATGGGACAAGGAATTTGAGACCCCATGATCAGAACTATACTACTCATGACCAAAAGTTGGTAGTGGTAGTCTTATGTATAAATATGTGGAGACACTCTATAGAGACCCTATGCTTCTACATATATCATTACATTATTTTAAGCATAATTATCCATCAAATAAAAACAAATGATCATAAAGTCTAGTGTCTTTGTAGATTAGGTAGATAAAAAAGAAAACATGGAACTAGAATAAAACATAACTTTATTAATCATCCATAATGATCTCCTAACATCCTTTGAGATCCTATATCTGCATAGGACAACGTGGGGAATACATATACAAAAGGGATGATATAAATATCCCAATAAGGGAATAAACATGGGAATACAGCATAACACATGAGTTATAAGGCATAAGATGATAACATAAAATTCTTGGAACATGAATAATCATATGGAAGCATAACACATAGAACATGGAATCATGTGATCATGGAAATAAAGGAATGTGGCAGCAACATACAACATGACCTAAACATAAGTCATGTCTAACTGTCAAGACTATATCACATGGTGGAAAAAGTCTAATGATGGATTAGGTTTACTCCTTGATCCCATACATGAAATCTCATGAGACTAAACATTACCCATTACATTGGAGTGATATATGGGTTCACCCATCATAACATGTTCATGAATATGTGTTCTACATGAAGAATCTAACTTAAGGAATAAACATAAGGGTTACCCATGGAAAGAAAAGGGAATCATAATCATGTCATAAGGTATAACCAATGGGCGTATCATAATGGTGTCCCTGAAAGAATAGATTTAAATTATAAATTGACATTAATAAGATAAAATAGGAATATATTATGATAAATGAAGTCTAACTGGAGTCAAAAAATGTAAAAAAGGTGTTTAAGAAACTTTGTAAATGAACCACTTTAATGTGGTTTAAGGAAAACTTTTAAAGAGCCTTTAAAGTGGACATAGGTATAATTATTTGTATAAAACTATAAATGAACAAAGATAGTTTTTATGATAAAATAGGTTATTTTAGAAAAATAATCATGTCTTAAAACAGATTATGGAGTTTACTTGAAAATGGGTAAGAAATTGTGAAGTTCCCTTTAATCAGGTTTTCTTATTAGGAGGAATTGAAAAGGGATCCCTATAAAACATGTATATTCCCATTAATGAAAGATTAATTGAGATTGATATATATTCATGGAATGTATACAAAGAATATAGGATAAGTATTAAATAAAAATTAATAAATACATGGGAAAAAGGATATAGAAAGTGTAACCCAAAGTTAGTTTGGAGGTTCATAGAGATCCCTTACCTTATGACTAGAAGTGTTCTGCACTGGCACTTAATGTCCTGGATAATAAAATTAGATTCATTAATAATTTAATTAATCACTATTAAACATATTTTTTATTTATTATAATTTTATTAAGTTCATTTATGTTCATTTATATGAGTTATAATGTTTAATTTTGTTGTTCTAGGATTGTCTGTTTTAGGGTTCTATGGTCGATTCCCTTGATATTAATTATGGAAGCTCTTGTCAAATGGAAGAAAACTAAATAAGTGGAATGATATGGTAATAATATATCTCCATAATTTTAAATTATCCTATATATAATTTTTTTATATATGATAATGATTCAATATATAAAATGTTAATGATAAATGTTTAGTTTATTTTGGCAGGTTTTTTACGACCATCACGAACTGGTATCATTTTATTTAATATCATGATTATATATTGGTTCTATAAAATGAAACCAGTTTTAATTTAAATATTATATTCTAATTTAACCATAAAAATGTTTTAATGACCATCCTTGAAGGTGGTAATTCAAAATGAAAACTCATCATCCATGAAGGCGGTGACTCGACACCTCATCGATGATGTTTTCATTTTTAGAATAAAAGGATAAGAGAAGAGACTTGATGATGGATATTACATTAACACAATAAAATTATAGAATATGTATTATAATTTAGTTATCATATCACTTTGGATAGTGGAGTAATGTATGAGGTATAATAAAGAAAGAATTTAAAATAAAAAGGTGGAGGATTTTAACTCTTGAATATCATCTCCTTGAAAACCTCCTTAAGGCACTTGGGTTTAGTATTTTGTTAAGAAAAGAAGATCTTGGATATAGGGAAGAGTATTGGGAAGAAAATTGGGTAAAATTTAGACATTCTTCAAGGCTTTGGAGGTGTGAGGAGAATGGGTGGTGAGTGGTCATATTTATAGTGGGAGGAGAGGGGTGTTTTTGATTTTTTACGCATTAGTTTATTATTTGGGATCAGAATTATCAATAGTGTTGACTAACATGACTAAATAAAGTAAATGGTTCAAGATATTTTTAACCATTGGGTTCTTAACTCATCTATACAACATCAATGACTCAATAATTCATGTCTGTGTTAAATATAGTAAATTACTGAATTTCACTATTCATTAAAAATCAAACTATTTTAGAAAAATCTAAATAATTCACCCTAACCATTTTTTGATGTGTAGATTTCAAAAATGGAATCTATTTTATGAAAATAATTTTATAAAAATGATAAATTTAATTTTTAATTAAAATCATCATTTATTCAAAAAAAAATACTGATTTTAATATTATAACCGATTTTATGACACTTTGAAAAATTAATTAAGGTCTCATAAAATTATATTATAATAATAAGAAAACAAAATATAAATTTATGAAGATATTTTATGAAAATAATTTTTTTTATGTTATTAATTAAAAATTATAAATAAACATTTACATTTCACAAAAATACCAAGACTTAATTTATCATTTTTAAACATTTATTTACATATACCATGAAATAAATATATCATATTTTAATTTATAAGATACCTAAATTTTATTTATACTTTTATAGGTGAGATTACTATTTTAAAATCTAGTTTACTATCCCAAATGTTCACATTACTATTCCAACAGTCATGTTACTATTCCATTGGTATAGGTTCATTAATTTCTATAAATACCCCTTTTTTAATTCTTCATTTATGTGAATAATGTTTTCATTGGGTTCTATATGTGATGTATGTGCTTTATATTGTGTGAAATAATTATAATAAGGGTAATTTCAAGGATAAAATTATGGGTCATTACATTCTTCTCGCCTTATGAAATTTCACCCTCGAAATTTCATTTTACATACAAAGATGAAAACAGATGAGGGTAATTATCCTTTATCGCTTCCTCCAGTTCCTATGTTTCCACTTTTTACTTATAGTTTTTCTATAGTACTTTGACTAGGTGAGTAGTCTTATTACCTGGAACTTTATCTCTACGTTCCAAGATCTTCACCTGCTTCTCCTCATAATTGAGATCATTTTCCAGTTGTACCACCTCTAGATTCAGAGCATGTGATGGATCTGGTATGTATTTCTTTAATTGGGATACATGGAATACATCATGCACTTGAGACATGGTTGGTGGAAGTGCTAGTCAATATTCCACAGCTCCAATAGGTTCAAGAATCTTGAAGGGGTTGATGTACTTGAGACTTTTCTTTCCTTTATTCCCAAATCTCATAACCCTCTTACATGGAGATATATAGAGGAATAATTTGTATCCAAACTCAAACTCTAAGTCTCATCGATGAATATATTCATAGATCTCTTTTTGACTTTGGGATGTCTTGATGTGCCGCTGAATGGTTTTCACCTTTTCTACCATTTATTCGACTATTTTAGGGCCCAAATACTTAGGTTTACTCACTTTATCCCACCATTATTGTGTTATGCATATTTTCTCATAAATAGCTTCATAAGGGGGCATTTAGATGCTTGATTGGAAACTATTATTGTAAGATAATTCAATCAAAGGTAGATGTTATGATCATCCTCCTTTGAAGTCCATAGAACATGATCTCAACATGTCTTCCAATTTATGAATGGTTCACTCATATTGGCCATCATTTTGAGAATGATAAGTCGTACTGAAGTTCAGCTTAGTGTTTAGAGCATGTTGGTGGCTTTTCTAGAACATGGAGGTAAATCTCAGATCACGATCAAATACAGTCAATAGTGGTACTCCATGAAGCCTCACCACTTCTATAATGTATATCCATGAAATTTTTTCAAGTGATAAATCCTCTCGAATTGCGATAAAGTGAGATGTATTAGTAATACAATCCACAATGACCTATATAGAATTATTTTCTATGGATTTCTTTAGAATTATGGCGATAAAGTCAATGATTATTTTTTACCATTTCTATGTTGGTATGGGTAATGGTTTCATCTTCCCCTTGGACTTTTATATTTAATCCTTCACTTGATAACATACTATCCACATTGATGTATATTCAGTGATCTACTTATTCATATTATCCCACCAATTGTGATCTTGGAAATATTGATACTTCTTTTTACTCCCTAGGTGAATAGAGAAGGTTGATCTATATTCATCATTAAAAATCTCATTATTTATACCTATATTAGATGATATACATAGTTAAGAACCAAATCTTAATACTCCTTTCTCTATGATTTTAAAATTTGAGGATTTATCTTTTCTGATAGCTTCCACCTTCATTTGAATTTCCACATCATTTCTTTGATCATCCTTTATTTTCTCTATAATGGATGGTTGAGCAATCATTTGATAAAGTATTGATAATGTTCCTTCCTTAATGATTCCAATTTATATTAATTGAAATTATAATAAGATTTAATCCTCAATTCTCATCATTGATAAATTCATGGGATCTATTCTACTTAGAGCATCTTCCACTTTATTTGTTTTACTAGGATGGTAGTAGATTGAGAATTCATAATCCTTGATGATCTCTAACCATCTTTACTCTATCATATTAATCTACTTATATGTGAATCTATATATTAGGCTCTTATAATTAGTATATATATCACACTTCTCCCCATATAGATAGTTCTTCCATATTTTCAATGTGAATATAACAACCACCAACTCTAGATCTTGTATGGGATAGTTTTTATCTTTAACTTTCAACTTCCTTGAGGTGTATGCTATAAATTTATCATTTTTCATTAGTATAAAACCTAATCCCTTAATTCAATCATCATTGTATACCACTAAGAGTTTTCCACTTGTTTTTAGTTCTAGTATAGGTATAGTGATAAGCCTATTTTTCAAATCTTTAAAGCGGTCTTCCCATTCACTAGTCCAGAAAAACTTTACTCCCTTCCAAGATAGCTTAGTTAGTGGGTTTTAAAATCATGATAATCTCTTAAAAAATCATTATTAATACCCATCAATACAAAGGAAACTATGTATATCCATTAAATATATTGGTCTGGGCCACTATTTGATTACTTTATTCTTAGAAGGGTCCACATATATTCTTTTGTTAGTGATAACATGAACCAAGAATGATACTTCCTCAATCCAGAACTCACATTTATTGTACTTTACATAAATTTTCTCCCTACACAAAGTCTTTATAATACTATTCAAATGATCCTCATGTTCCTCCTTACTCTTTGAGTGTATTATAATATCATTTATAAATACTACCAAAAAAATTCAAGTTAATCTCTAGAGACTCTATTCATTAAGTCCATCAATATTGTTGAAGCATTAGTAAGTTTAAAAGGAATCACTATGAGATCATAGTGTCCATACCTAATTTGAAATACAATCTTGGAAATATCTTCCTTCATCACCTTTAATTGGTGATAGCTCGACCGAAGTTCTTCCTTAGAGAAATAATTGGCCCCATGTAGTTGATCAAACAAGTCATATATCCGTAGAAGGGGATATTTTTTATTTATCATGATTTTTTTGAGATCATGATAATCAATACAGAGGCACATTTATCAATCATTCTTCTTGAAAAAGAGGACTACACACCCTATGGTGAAGCACTCAGGCGTATGAAACCCTTTTCCAGAGTGTCTTGTAACTGCTTCTCTAGTTATTTTAACTCAATGGTGGCTATTCTTTAAGGATTATTTGATATAGGAGAGATCTTGGATTAAGTCCAATTGAGAAATCAACCTCTCAGTCATAAGGAAGGCTGGAAAATTCTTCAGGGAACACATGAGTGTAGTTCCTCATAATGGGAATGTCCTTGAGCATAATCCTATCCTTTATATCAATCATTTGATCAAGATATTCTTGCTCATAAGACAATAATATTCATAATTGAGATGATAATTATGAAAAAGATTCATCTTCCTTCTTACATTAGTATAGAATTGGAGGATGCCTTGAGATGTGAAGAGTGATCTCCCTTTCCCGATAGTTGATGTTGGATTTATATGAAGATAGACAATACATGCCCAATATGTCATCAAACTCCACCAAAAGGAAGTAAGATGAGTCTTCTAGGAGGTTCAGTCCACAAACATTAACCAGTGAGGAATTATATACTTTGGATGAAATAATTTTCCCTTAAATGTTCTTATAGATAACTCAACCTTTATATTTTAAGGTGGTGTTTGAATAATTATACTAAACTTGAAGTATATAAAAGAATGAATAGAACCAGAATAAAATAGTACATTCTCTATTCTTGAATGAAAAATGAGTGTACCTATCACCGCATCATTTTCAAGGTCCACCTTACTAGTAGGGATAGCATATTCTCTTCATTGCTACCTTGGGGGTTGTTTTTTTTAATTGACTCCAACAACCCTTGGATTAGGGCATTAGTTCGCATAATGATCATGTTATTTATAGTTGAAATATTTCCCTACAACTTTAGTGTTGATCTGAAGATTCCATTATTCTTCTGTATTTGTGGGCTTCTTTATATAACTTTAGAAAAATTTAGACTAATTCTCTTCTCCCCCACATTTGAGAATCTCCTGGTTCCCTTTAGATAGTCCCCAAGATTCTTCTTCCCACACTTTTGACTCGTGGGGTGTTGGTATTTCTTTCCATCAAGGAATTTATCATTTGATCCAAAAATATTGAACTCTATTTTACACTATTTATCTCTAATTCCATGAGACCACTGAGAGTCTCCAATCTTCATCTCAACCTTAAGGGCACAATGAACAATATCCTCAAAAAAGTAAGAGTCTTGTGTTTCCAACACATTTTATAGACTCATATTTAGTCCACTAAAGAGGAGATCCACCTTGATTTTAGTGTTCATGACAAAGACAAAGGTGTATTTTCAAATCCTTGGAAATTTTTCCTCATACACTCTGATGGACTCATCTTCTTTCTACTTCAGTTAGAGGAACTTCTTTCCATATAAAGATGGATAGTTTAGGGAAAATAATTATTGAAAAATATTTTCTTGAATGTTTACCAATCCATGGAATAAATTTCCTCCTTAGACTTTGTATTTTTATCACTTTCTAACACTGATGAACTTCCACATCAAAATGATAGCTTGTCAGCATGACTTTCTCATATTCTGATCACTGGAGGATAGAGAATATCTTTTTGATATAGTTAATACAATTTTCTGTGATGAGGGTATCAGAACATACACTAAATATAGGGGTCCTTTGTAGTATAAATTATTTGACCACAACTTTATATTTATTAGGATAATTAGGTAATTCAACATGAATAAAGTTATTATTTATAACTTGATCTAGTTTATCTAGCATTGTCATGAAATTTTGAGATACAGTTCTCATAAAATTTGGAATTTCAGTAGAGAAATCATCACATCGCCTATCAAATTGATTATTGGGATAAGTTCTCCTATTTCTATCCATTAACTAGGAAAACTAAAGTAAAATTAGGGGGTATTAAATACTTAGCTAATTAGAATATAAAAATTAAAGTTTGAAAATAGAAGGATAAAATTTCAAATGAAAAGTATATCCCAACTTGCGATTCCCTAAGGTTCAATCTAGGTTACCCATGATGACAGATTTATCCATAGAGTTATTACCAAAGTTTTATTGTACGAATCTCCAAAAATAAATAGATTGTTCTCCCATACCAACTATAGGTTCCCTATCCTTTTCTATATAATATTACATAATTTTAAGCATAATTTTCCATCAAATAATAACCAAGGATCATAAATTCTAGTGTATTTGGAAGATTAGGTATATAAAATAGAAAACATAGAACTATACTAAAACATATCTTTATTAATCATCCATAATGATATCCTAACATCCTTTGAGCTTCTAAATCTATATAGGATGACCTGAGGAATACATAGACAAAAGGGGTGATCTAAAAAGCCCATTAAGGGAATAAACATGTGAATATAGCATAACACATAATTTAGAAGGAATAACTTGATAATATAATAGTCACAGAACATGAATAATCATTTGGAATCATATAAAATAGAACATAGAATCATATGATCTTGGAAACATGAGAATTTGGCAGAAACATACAACATGACATAAAAATTAGCCAAGGATAACTACCAACACTATATCACATGGTGAATAAAGTCCTATAATGGATTAGGTTTACCTAATAATCCCTTGAATGAAGTTTCATGAGACAAAAAATCACCCAATGCATTGAAGCTCTCTCTGTTCACACCCATAATAACATGTTCCTACATATGTGATCCGTATGAAGAATAAAACATAAGGAATAAACAATAGGATTTCCCCTGTAAATAAAAGGGTATCATAATTATGTCATAAGGTATAACCAATGGGAGTATCAGAATGGTTTAAATGAAATAATGGATTTAAATCATAAATGAAGATAAATAATAGAAAAAAGGCATATATCATGATAAATTAAGTCTATCTGGAGTTAAAACATGTAAAAATGGGTGTTCAAGAAACTTTAGAAACGATCCACATTAATACGGTTTAAGGGAAAATATTAAAGAGTCTTTAGAGCAGACAAAGGAATAATTTTTTGTATAAAAATATAATTAAAAAATATATTTATTTCTTGATAAAAAAGATAGATTTTATAAAAATAATTTTGGCTTAAAATATATTATGAAGTTTTTCTGAAAATGGGTAAGAAACTAAGAAGTTCCCTTTAACCGGACTTACTTATTGAGGGAATTGAGAAGGGAACCTTATAAAACATGTATATCCCCATCAAAGAAATATGAATTGAGATTTATATATAAGTATAAAACATATAAACATAATATTGGATAATAATAAAATAAAAAGAATACATTGGAGAAAATAGATATAAAGTGTAACCCAAAGGTAATTTTGAGGTTCAGAGAGATCCCTTACCTTATGTCAAAAAGTGTTCTTCACTTGAACTTAATGTTTAGGATAATAAAAAAATGATTCATTAATAATTTAATTCAGAATATATTAAAAATATATTTGATTTATTAAAATTTTATTAAGTTTATTTATGTTCATTTTTATGAGTTTAAGGATTAATTTTTTTGTTTTGGGGGTGTTCATTTCATGGTTTTATAGTCGGTTCCCTTGAGTTTAATTATGGAAGTTCTTGTTAAATGGAAGAGAAACTCCAAAATTTAAATGATGTGGTATTAATATACTTCCATAATTTTAAATAGTCCCATATATCATTTTTTCAAATATGATAACGATTCATTATATAAAATGCTAAGGATAAATGTTTAGTTTATTTTGGAAGTTTTTTCATGACCATGACGAACTAGTATCATTTTATTTAATATTATGCTTATATATTGGTTATAGAACATGAAAATAGTTATAATTTACATATTATCATCTAATTTAACCATAATAATAGTTTCATGACCAGCCTTAAAGGCGGTAATGGAAAATGAAAACTCATCGTCTGTAAAGATAATGAATCGACACCTCATGAATAATGTTTTCATTTTTAGAATAAAAGGGGAAGTGAAGATAATTGATAATGGATATTAATTTAACAAAATAAAATTCTAGTATATAAATGATTTTTTATTTATCATGTCACTTTGTATAGTTGAGGAAATTATGAGGTAGAATAAAGAAATAATTTAAAAGAAAAAGGTGGAGGATTTTACCTCTTGAATATCATCTCCTTGAAAACCTCCTTAAGGCACTAGGGTTTGTTATTTTTTAAAGAACATAATATCATGTATGTGGGAAATAGGCTTGTTAAGTAAAATGGGTATAATTTAGACAAGATTAAAGGCTTTGGAGGTGTGAAGATATGGGGTGGTGAGGGGTGGTATTTATATTGGGTGGGGAGGGGTGTTTTTTATTATTTTCTTCATCTCTTTATTAATTTGGCTCAAGAATTTCAATGGTTTTGATTAACATGAAAAAATAAAGTAAATGGTTTATAATATTTCAATACAATGGGTTATTATACCATCCTTACATCACCCATGACTCAATAATTCATGTATTTTTTAAATACTATAAATTACTAAATTCCACTATTCACAAAAAAATCAACTATTTTAGAAAAAATCCAAAAATCAATCATAACCAATTTTCGACATATATATTTAAAAACTAGACTCCATTTTACTAATTTAATTTTCTAAATATGATAAATTTAATTTTTAATTAAAATCGCTATTTATTCAAAAAATACTGATTTTAATATTATAACTAATTTTACGATGCTTTGAAAAATTAATTAAGGTATCATAAAATTATCTTTATAATGATAATGTAAAGACCCAAACCCTATTATCCTAGATTAAGTGCCTTAATTTATTTCATTGGCATAAGATACAAGTAATTTCATCCCAAAGAAATTAATAGTCTAATAGTCTTGGTAAACTGGATATAAAATTGAAATTTACATTATATTTTAAAACATAAAATACATAAAGAATTTCATTAAGTCTACCTTTATTTACACTTTGTGTAACACTGAATATCATCCATCATATAGTTATTTTAATATTGGGGGAAAATAAAACATATGAAATGGGTGAGCTCAAATGCTTGATAAGGGTAAGTGTATAGTGGAACTATGAGTAAATATGACATAAACAATATAGAAAGTAAATAACTGAAAAAAATCCATTTAAATAATCACATGAGCTAGGAAACTTAACCATTGATATTCTACAAGTAAAATAATCACATGTAATATCAATAACTAATCTCATAATTATGGAATGCATAATGTCTGATGTCTAAAACATACTTTCATGGCCTCATCCAAGAAGTCTACACAAATGGTTAAGGCCTTGGCCATAACCCAATCTAGTTTGTCTCATGAGACCTAACAATGCATCGAGGTTATATATAGAGCCCCTCTTATCACTTAATAAGTAAAATTCATCCCTCTTATGAAATTGGTGAAACATAAACAGTATAAATATTTTCATTAAAAACTAGCATAAAAATGTGAATACTTTACTCATAAACAAAGAATGGTATCAAAATAGCACATCCATAGTTGAACTGATCATAAACTATTAAATAAAATCTGGTAGATGATATCATAAGATATAAACCTCAATTAAGAAAAATATTCAATAAATGGTTTTGACATAGGTTAAAATACTCTAATACATTCATAGAAAATTATTGAGGAAAAACTCTTGTTAAAACCATATAAAAAACATTTTCATATAAAAATACCCTTTTCTTTTAAAAGTAACAATTTTGATACCAAATATCCTAAAAATAAGGGAAGATATTTTTTCATTTATGAAAATATGTAATCTTTCAAAGGAATCTATAAATTAAATAATAGTCATGGTAGTGAGAAATTCGTTGTCATTGTGTACATTAAAAAAATAGAACATTCCTTTTTTCAATTGTCAAAACATTCCTTATAAAACATGTAAAAATATTCCTTTTGAAAACCTTTGGATAAAATTAGAAATATACATAAAATTTGATTTATAATCATTTTCTATCCATATAAATAAATATTTAAAATAATATCAAGAACATTGACATGGAGAAAAGATTTGATAATTAAATCTTTAAAAATTCACTATTGGAAAAACGACCTATACTCACGGTTCAAAACCGTGGGCTGGAAAGGCTTTGGTATAGGGGTATCAATCTATACCCACAGTTTTGGAGAACTATGGGTATAGGGTAGTCAAATGTGGCATAACACTGTTCCAGTGTGGCACACAATAGACCCCATGGTTTTCAAACCGTGGGGAATTTAAATTCAAAAATCCCAGTGCTGGGGGGAATCAAACCCATACCTCACGCTTCGCCTCACAGGCGCGCCCCACCAATGGACCAACCGAGCTATGATATTTAATTTTTATATATACATATATATGCCTATATATATGAATATAATCATGTGCAGTATTTAAATTCAAAAAATGCAGCCAGAGGGATTCGAACCAGCATCTCAGAAAGCACCTAACGGTCGCACCTCATCAAGGGACCAACCGAGCTACCATTTTCATTTGATATATATACATATAGCTACGTATATATATTAATATGATCCATGTTTAAAAAAATTTTAACTATGGAAATCAAACCCGTGACCTACAACACCCACGGGGAAGGCTTTACCAATCGAGCTGAAGAATTTTTGAAATTATATATTTATATTAAAGTAAATATATTAATCCAAACCGTAAAAAAATGTCTTCCCACCAAATTTTTTTTGTGTCCTGCCTAATTTTCTTTCCCCGCCATAACGCAGGAAATCTATCCCCACAGTTCTAGAGAACCATGGGTATAGGTCTTCAAAAAAAACCCCAATACCCACGGATTTGAAGAACCATCGGTATAGGTCTTCGGAAAATACCCTATACCCACGGTTTTCTCCAAAACCATGGGTATAAGTCTTAAAAGAAAACTATACCCACAGTTTTTGGCACAACCGTGGGTATAGGTTCACATACTATCCCTATACCCATGGTTTTGGAAAACCGTGGGTATAGGGGTTCCTTATACCCATGGTTTTTTGCAAAACCGTGGGTATAGACCTATTTTCTAGTAGTGATTCAAGGTTTCTCATACCACTTTAAAAATTTAAATCATAATCCCCATGAAAGAATAAAATTTAAAATAAAATTAACTAACATGATAATAAATAAATTAATGACATTATATGTAAAAGGATTTCTATATACACCTCATAAAATAAGGTGGGTGTATATTATCAAACTATGCCTTAATGAAAAAATATTGAGACGAAGTCCCTTACCATACAATTCTTTTAGTAGAACGTGATTTAATCTCTTGTATAATGGTTTTAAGAATTTTTTTTACTTATATAATAAACTAATTCATATTTATAATATCATATATTATCTTCTTATATTGTTCTACCACCCTTTAGTTGATAATATTTCATTATTACCCTTGTTTTGGGTGTTAACTACTTCATTTTTCTATGCATGTATTGTTATGTAATTATTATTTATTATGAATAGTATATATTTATTTCTTATCCATAATTATATTAAGTTTATATATATCATATTTATTCATTATAAAAAATTTTATAATGATTATTTAATGGTTAACATGGAAAATGAATCACATCGCATCGTGGAGACCATAGGTCGTACGTACGCACGAGCAATGATATCATTCCATTATTAGAGAAAGGGTAAGGAATTGGATGTTATGTTAATTATAAATAATATATATAATATTATAAGTACCATATATATCCATTATTTCCATAATTATACCCATACAATAATGTGATGATGAAAAAAAGATTACACCATGGCATGAAGACTAAAAGTCGTACGTACGCATGTGTTGTGTTTTCATTTTTTGTAGGGTGGATAAATGATGAAATATGGTTTTCCCATAATCATAATAACATCTTAGAATATATATGATATCGGTTTTATTACTTTATCATATAAAAAACACATTAATAGGAAGTATAAGAAGAAATGAACTTAGATGAGTTGGTAAAAACGATTACCTCTTCTTCGGAGGACTTCCTTTAGATCTCTTATTAAGAGATATAGGGTTGGTATTTTTGGAATACTGAGATCTTAATAACTTGGATAATTATGTTTTTAAGATAAATTTTTAGGTTTTTTTGTCTATAATGATCAAAGTTGGGTGAGTAAGTAAGGAAGGATATTTCCTTTTATAATTGAGATGAGGAGCACTTTTCCAAACTGTCAAATATTAAATTAATATAAATTAATTTTCAATTAAAAATGACTCCAAAGTAAGTTATTTAAAATATAATATTATTATGGGTCTAAATAATCTCAAAAAATAATTTTTATACAAGTTTGGGTCATATTATTACCCTTATCTTTTGGCTTTAAACCTTATTTAATCCCTTTAACTCTTACCATGACAACATGTGTTTTTCTCCTTAAGGTTTAATATAGTTACTATAAAATGACAAAAGAAACATAAATAGATCATTTATGATATTATAAACCCTATAAAAATTATTTTTATGAATTTTATATTTTTTATGTATTTTATATCATTTGATAAAATATTATTTATTTTAAAATACCATTAATGTCAATTTTGATACTATTCATTACTTGAATTTTTTAAAATATCTTAACAACATGATATATTTGAAAAAACATAATACATAACTAATATTTCTATGTAATATAGAAAATTTTTGGATAATATTAATGATATAAATTATATTTATTTTAATATTTTTAATAAAATTTATTTGATAAGTCGATTAACTAAAAAATTACCACATCATCATTATGCAAGCCTTTAATTTAATTATTTCTTCCCTAAAAATTAAAAATAAATTATAATGATAAATATAAACATTTTAGATTTAAAATTACTATTTATAGTTTTAGATATCTTCTCAATAATGACATATTAAAAATGTAATACTTATTAAAAACATGAGTATGACAGATTTGACTTTCCTTAAAAAAATATTATAAAGGGATTAAAGTCATCCAAGTGGATCTAAGATTCCATAAAATCTACCTAATTATGATTTTGGTCTACAATAACTCATAAAATAAAATTATAAAAAGTTTTGGGGTAATTTTATAATACCTATAATATTATTTTTACCCATAATTACCAGATTTATCCTTAACCGTGGTAATTTTAATAAAATACTAAATCTATTATTCATATTATTAAAAAATAAAGGGACATATTTAATAAATTTGGAACCTATGATTCTAAATATGGAATCCATTTTTTAAAATTCAAAACACATAATTTTCTAAAATTAAATTAAAATTAATCTCATAGACAAAATGAGAAGACAAGTTTTTAAAGTGAAAAAATTTAAAAGATTGAAATGTTTTTGTATCCAAATTCATTGTTAAATTGATTACAATGACCTAAATTGGATTAAATGATATAAAATTTGTCTAATTATACTTTAAAACTAATCAAAAATATAATTTAACACTATAAATTATTTAGATAAAATGTTGTTTTCTATTAAAATTCAGTATTTTTTTACTATTAATAAAAACAGGAAACTGATCAGAAAAATATCAAAAATTAAAAAAAAGTAAATTTTTATATTAATATTTCAAATAATAAGTTTATTTATCAAATATAATTTATAAAAGTTTCAAAATTTAGTTTTAAAATATGTGTGCCATCTAAAGGCAGCAAAACTACCTTTAGAAAAATATAGTTTTTTATGTGTAAAAGTTGATTTATTTTTATATCATGTCTAGAAAACACATAATATGAATGTAAATAATTATATTGAAAATATAATATGTAAATTTTATAATGTTTTTAATATTATTCATTCCTTTCAAATTAACAACTAAAGTTATAATGATTGTGTTAAAATAATGATATTTAATTGTTTATCATTATTCATTTAAGTTTGGTGTTGTGTAAAACATAAACTATTTAAGAGAATAAATTTAAAAATAGGCATACCATAAAATCCTGGGGTGTTATATTCTACCCTCTTTCATTAAATTAGGTCCTCCTAATTTTCAATTTCACTTCGAAAATCAAAGATTGATACTTCAAAATCTTTTTGTGGGAAACCTACATCAGAAATAGGATTAATAAAACATAATCTTAATAAGAGGGGAAGGGAAATGTAAATTTCACCACAAAATTAGGCTTTTAAATAGGACAAAATTATAGAAAAGTAAAAACATGGACATGGAAGAGATATATAACTATCAATTTCTGATAGAGATTGATATAGAACATGGTCATTATAAAGTCAACTATCACAAAACCACAAATCTTGTGATTGGTTAAAATACCATTGATTTTTTAGTAAGAAAATTAAATAGTTAACGTTTTTGTTTTAAAATATTTTTCCTAGAGTTGTTGAATTCTTTTACAATCCAAATAGTAACGTTATAAAATAAACTTACTTGATTTCTTTCCATGTTATAATCATAATATCATCCTTTGGTTGTGCTTAGATCTATTTTAACTTCATCCCTTACACTAGGAAATGAACGTTAAAAATATTTTTTTCATGCCTAAAGCACTTTTATGAATAATAATATCAACAAGTCATTCCTTCTTCATTTAAATGTTTACTAAAATTAAAATGGTTAGTATAGGTTACCCAATATGATAAATCATACTTTAACCTCAAAAAATAATATCCAATGTTCAACTTAATCCATTCCATAAGTAGTTACCTTAAGACTAATCCAAAATACATCTTTCCAAATTCAAATACCAAAAAATTATAAGGAAGGTCACTAAATTTCCAAAAATCAACTTAACATTAAATTCCACAAACCACATAATGTAGTTCTTATTGTCACATACCACATATATGAATACCTTGATCACATTAAAACCTTAATAAAAATGTTCATGCTTCCAAATACTTAGAGAATAAGTAATGTAGTATAATACTTATATATCTCATGATTATTATAACCATAACACCATTTATAAAATATTTCTTGAATCTAAATACATAAGAACTTTAATTATTCTAGTTCATTCTTAAACCATTAACAACACTTCATCATCTTATTCCTTAATACCTACTTTATTTAATTTATCTTTTTTAGACTCTTAATTAAAATTAGTATAACTGTTACTTTTATAACTTTTTTGATTCTAACCATTGACCATAATCTGAAGCATAATATGAGAAACACTAATCATAGTGAAATAGTCATGAATAATCATTTATAGGATGTCTAAATCATGACACTATTTTCCCCATATATGATTCCATAGTTTTAACCTTGGTTATCCATGGTATTAAAAAAATATATAAGATGGTATCCTATACTTATACTTATCCTTAAAATCAGTCATAGGATTAAGTTTTCTAATCCATGATTTCCTAAATCTAGTTACCAAGATTTCTACTAAATTTTCTTTGATACCAACTATAAAGACCCAGAACCTAGTAGCTTAGAGTCAGTACCTCACTTTATTACATTGTTATAATATATAAGGAATTACAACCCAAAGGGATGAATAGTTTAGTAGTCTTTTTAAACTCGATACATACTTGAAATTCACATTACATTTTAAAACATAAAATACACAATGAATTTCATTAAGTCTTCCATTATTACCTCTTTTTGTAACCCTGCATATCAGTCATAATATAATTCTTGTAATCCTAGGGAAAAAATAAACATATGAAATGGGTGAGCTTAAATTCTTAGTAAGGGTAAGTGTACAGTATAAGAAATGAGTAAATATGTCATAAACAATATACAAAGGTAAATAACTGGAACACATGCCATTTAAAAAATCACATCAGCTAGGAAACATAACCATGGATATTCTACTAGTCGAATAATCACATGGAATATCAATAGATAATCTCATAATTATGGAATTCATAATTCCATATGTCTAAAACATAATGTCAAAGCCTTGGCCAAGAAGTCTACACAAATGGGTAAGACCTCAGAAAAAACCCAGTCTAGTTTGTCTCATGAGACCTATCGATGCATCGAGGTGCTATAGCTGGACCCGCCTGTCACTTACTAAGTCTAATAGATTCCTCATATGAAAGTGGTGAAACATAAACAACATAAATATTCATATTAAAAAATGATCATGTGAAATATGAATACTTTAACCATAAACGAATAATTGTATAAAAATATCACATCCACAGTCAAACTAATCATAAACCATTCAATAAAGTCTAGTACCTGATATCATAATAGATAAACCTAAATTAATCATAATATTTAACAAAGGGTGTTGAAAAATATTTAAATACTCTAACAAGATCATAGAAAATTTATTGTGGAAAAAATCTTGTTAAACCCATATGAAAAATAGTTTCGTATAAAAATACTATTTTCCTTTAAAATGACCATTTTCAATCAAAATATCCCAAAAATAATAGAATAGGGGTTTTTATTTAATAAAATATTAAATCTTGCAAAGGAAGATATAAATTAAATAATATTCACAGTGACGGGAAAGTCATTGTAACTGTGTATGTTAAAAAAGTAGAACATTCCTTTTATTGTTTGTAAAATCATTCTGTATAAAACATGTAAAAATATTACTTTTGAAAAAAATTGAATGAAATTAAAAATAGACATAAAATTTACTTTATAATTCTTTTATATCCATAAAAATAAATATCTAAAATAATATCAAGAACATTGACATGGAGAAGATATTTGATAATTAAATATTTAAACATTCAAGGTGTCCCATGCCGCTTTGAAAATTTAAATCATAAACCCCATGAAAGAATAAAATTTAACATAACATTAAATAACATGATAACAAAAAAATTAATTACATTATAATTCAAAGGTGATATATATACACTTCATAAAATAATGTTGGTGTATAACATCAAACTATGCCTCAATGAAAGGAGATTGAGACGAAATCTCTTACCTTACGCTACCTTTAGTCGAACATGATTTAAATTCATATATAATGGTTTTAAACATGTTATTAACTTATATAATAATCTTATTAACATTTATTATATCATATATTATCTTATAAAATTATTTTACCACCCTTTTGTTGATAATATTTTGTTATTACCCTTGTTTCGGGTGTTAACTGCTTCATTTTCCTATGCATGTTTTGTTGTGTAAGTATTGTTTCTTATAAATAGAATATATTTAATTCATATCCTTAATTATATTAAGTTTATATATATCATATTTATTCATTGTAAACATTTTTATAATCATTATTTAATAGTTAACATGGAAAATGAATCATATCGCATCGTGAAGATGGTAAGTCGTACGTACGCACGAGCGATGGTATCATAACCATATTGGTGAAAGGGTAAATAATTGTATGGTATATTAATTATATAGAATCATTATCATGCCATAATTAACATATATATCCATTATTTACATCATTACCCCCATCAAAGTAAATTGGTGATGAAAAACAAATTACACCATAAAGTGGAGACGGTAAGTTGTACTTATGCACGCACAGTGTTTTAATTTTTCATAGGATGAATAGAAGATAAAATATGGTTGTGTAATAATCATAATAACATATAATAGTATATATTATACTGTATTTATTACTTTATCATGGAAATAACACATTAAGATGAAGTAGGAGAAGAAATTAACTTGGGTGATTTGGAAAAAATGATTACCACTTCTTTGGTGGACATCCTTTAGATCTCTTCTTCAGAGATCTAGGGTTGGTCTTTTTGGAATACCTGGATCTAAAAAACTTGTATAAGGATATCTTAAGGATAAATTGGAAGGTTTTTGTCGAGATTAAAGTCTAAAATTTGTGTGATTAAGTGAGGGAGGATGTTTTAATTTATAATTGAGGTAGGGGCACTTTTGAAAACTCTCAAAATATTAAATTAATATAAATTTATTTTCAAATAAAAATGGATCCAAAGTGAGTTATTTTGAATATAATTTAAGTATGGGTATAAATTATCCCAAAAAATAATTTTTAGACAAGTTTAGGTCATATTATTACCCTTATATTTTGGATTTAACCCTTATTTAATCCCTTTAAATGTTATCGTGACAACGTGTGTTTTTACTCTTTAAGGTTTAATATAATTGCTATAAAATGAAAAAATAAGAATAAATGGATCATTGAAAACATTAGAAACCTTATAAAAATTATTTTTATGAATTTTATATTTTTATTAATTTTATATCGTTTAATTAGATATTATTTATTTTAAAATATCATTAATGTCAATTTTGATACTATTCATTGCATGACTTTTCAAAAATATCATAACAACATGATATCTTCAAAAAAACATTTAATACATCCCTAATATGTATAGTTCATCTATAAAATTCTTTTATGACATTAATTATATCAATTTATATTTATTTTAATATTTTTAATAACATTTATTTGATATGTCCATTAATTAAACAATTATTGCATCATCATTGTGCAAGCCTTTAATTTAATTATTTCTTCCCTAAAAATTAAAAACAAATTATCATGATTAATATAAACATTTTATATTTTAAATTAACATTTATATTCAAATACATCTTCTAAATAATCGCATATTAAAATTGTAATACTTATTAAAAATATGAGTATAACATATTTGAATTTCCTTAAAATAAAATACTATAAAAGGATTAAAGTTATACAAGTGGATCAAAGAGGATATAAAATCATCCCATGGATGATTTTTTTCAACACTCACTCATCCAGTAAAATTAGTAAAAGTGGTAGGGTAATTTCATAATACTTATAATATAATTTTTACCCTTAATTGCCTGATTTTTCTTTAACTATATTAATTTTAAAAAATAAAGTTTATATTAATATTTTCCAAACAATAAAAGGAAAATAATTAATAAATTTTGAAATTATTATTCCAAATATAGAATCCATTTTTCAAATCTTAAAACATATAATTGGATAAAATTAATTTAAAATCCCTTATTCTGTCTCGATGATGATGAAGCTACACCGTGCTAAGATCTGGTTTATCAATGGAATCATTTAATACAGAATGGGAAAGAAATTTCAAATATCTTCAAAGTGCCTTTAGTTAAAGGTTTGTAGCTCCTGATGAGTCGCAGGGGTTCTTGCGGGATCTGTGAATGCATCGTCAGATTCCAACATATTCTCTACTATCAAGTGCTCAGAAGATAGATCTATTATTGTGGTTGCTGATCCAGAGATGGTGAAGAAAATATTGGATCTCTGTATATTTTTTATTCTTTTCTACATCTCATATGAATAGGGTGTGAAACCTTGGTCTTATACGGAACTAAAAGACCACATCTCCCACTACTGGAACTTCTCAAAATGGAGGCTCATCCTGATTAGCAAAGTATTTTTTTCATATCATCCTATAAAGGAAGGAGGATATTGATGTGGATTGGTGCTTAGGAAATATTAAGCTCAATACATGGCTCTTTTGACTATCAGAATGGGATCCTAACTTCAACCCCTTTAATCAAAGGCTTTCAATGGTACAAGTATGGACTAGAATCCATGGGATCCCTTGGGTTTACTAGAACCCAAAGATACTTAGTTACATTGCTTTTGGAATTGGTAATCTACTAAAAATAGATCACCGCATGATCAATGGTGATTTGAGATTATATGTGAGGGTCCTGATTGAGATTAACATGGAAAATATCTCCTCCAAAGAGGGTGTTTATGCTTGCAAATGAGCATCAAATTGAGGTCTTTTTTTAATTTGAAAACCTGCCAAAATTTTGTGATCACTATAAATGGTTGGGTCAAATTATAAATGATTGTTGTGTGATACACAAGTTGGTAAAACCCATGAATAGAAACACAACTTGGAAATAAGTCTCAAAGAACAAGCAGAAAAATTTAGATGTCTATGTCCAAAAAGATGGGAATGATCGACAGCATGGTGTGAAACTAAACAAACAATATCCTACAAGTACATCATGGGTTGTCCTAGTTGAAGAGGAGAAGAAGAAACATAACTGAGATGTTTAGATCTCTACCACTCCTTATAGGCCTGATATGCAGTGCTCTCCCTCAGATAACTTTATAACATTATCATCAGATATTTTATCCACTACCATGGAAATGCAAGTTGAAAGATATTTGTTGGATCTAATAGTTCAAAACCTAAATGAGGCCCTGCAATTGGAGGTTCCTTCTAAGGCACATGCTACAAGAAATCAGAACACACCCGATGCTAGAAATGGGGTAAAGAAAGTATCTTCTCAAAAATTAGTTGATACCATTAAAATGGCAACACCTATTAAGGACATTTCAAAATAAAATATTAAATTTCCAACACAAGGTTTCATTGAAATCCACTCAAATGAGGAAAAACTATCACAATTTCAAAGGTAGAAGCTACAAGGAAATCAAAAAGACACTTAGAGATAAAAGGAAAGGGGGGACTCTCCCCTAAGTCAAAGTCATAATGAAGATCCTCTTTTGGTGCTACGAGGGAATAGCCAATCATGGCACTAAAGGTTCTATTTAGCTCCTTGTAGGTAGGTATAAACCTGATCTTATTGGTCTCTCTGAGCCTAAAATTAATTCTTTAATTTAAAGTGTATTATGGTTTGGGAAAGGATAATCATTATTGGGAGAAGCTATGACAGCCTCCAATTCTGATAGATTCGAGCTCATAGTTCATGGAAGTGTGGAAGAGCCTATCATTTTTAAAGTGGATGATTAGATTATTACCTTTAGTTTTTTTAAATCTAGATAGAAAATATTTTTCTAAATTTTCTATGACTTTAATAACTATATTGATAGGAGGATTCTCTAGGTCAATATAATAGACATTTCTAACATCATTAGGGGGGCTTGGATCATCATTGGTGATTTTAATTCCATCCTATATATTGATGAGAAAATAAGACATGTCTATAGCACTATTTCTATCAAAGAGTTCAGGGCCTATGTTGAGGAAGAAAAGCTAACAAAAATTAATCTTATTAGCAAAAAATTCACTTGGTACAGAAGGAACCTGAATGGAATGAGGTAAAGTAGAATTGATAGGGATTTTGTGAATGATGCTTCTCTTGGGAATTTGAAAACACTCTCTTGTGAAACTTTATAAAATCATAACTCTGATCACCATCCCATCCCAGTGAGTCTGTATGACAAGGAAGAGAGGATTCCTATTCCTTTGAAATTTAATATTGTCTGGTTATCCCTTCTATAATGATCTCAACTTGTTCAAGATACCTGTATTTTAGGTATCCATAGGGATAATTTTCTGATTTGTATCTCTAAAATTAGAACTCTCAAGCTCAAGTTGAAGGAGTGGAGTTGGATCAAATTCAGCTCTCTTGATGGTGAGATTGAGGCTCTTGAATGTTCCCTCAATGAGCTTTAAGAGGGGATCACCAAGAATAACTTATATGGTGATATGGGTCAAGGGGCGGTTTTATCCTCTAAACTCCAGGACCTCATCAACTGTAGGGATAATATTAACAAGAATATTTTCAAAGTAAGGTGGTTCACATATGGGGATAGAAACACAAAGTTCTTCATACTCTCCAAAGGGTAAGAAAGACGAATAGACCCCTCTCTCTTCTTAAGGATGGAAACCAAATCTTGGAAAGAAGACAAGATCTCTCACATCATATTACTTCCTTCTATAGAAATCTTTTAAATGGTCCACCAATGAATGTGGATTTAAAGAAGGGCATCATAACGAAGTTGATTTCTAAGGATGATAACTCCTTCCTCATATCCACTCCCCTGGATTTTGAAATTAGAGAAGCAATCCTAGGTCTAAATAAAGACATATCACCCAGACCAGACAGATTTACAAACCACTTCTTTTAATGCTATTGGGATGTCATCTAGGAGGATTTTTGTATGTTGGTAAAGCAATTTTTAAAAGATGGTACCCTTAATCCTGACCTAAATTCTCAATTCATTACTCTTATTCCAAAATTTGATAATGATAGTGACATCACTAAATTTAGACCAATGGCTCTTGTCAACACAATTCATAAAGTCATTACAAAGATTCTTTCCAACAAACTCTCTCGTGTTTCAGGGAAAATTATCTCCTAGAATCATTTTGGTTTTCTGGAAGGAAGGAACATCCAAGATTGATTGGTTAATGCCTCAAAATCAATTAACCTTATTCACAAATACACTCAGGGTGGCAACATTTCCCTCAAACTTGACATCAAGAAATCTTTTGACACACTGTATTGGGGATTCCTTTCCACTGTTCTTCACAAGTTTGGCTTCAATATGATATTTATCGATTTGATCAAATCATTATTGGTGTCTTCTAATGTTTCAATTCTCATCAATGGGTCCCCTGAGGGCTATTTCAAATGAAATAGAGGAGTGAGGTAAGAAGATCCTTTATCAGCCATCATCTTTGCTATTTCCAAATATTATCCCAGCCCACTTCTTCTTCATATCAGGGTGGGTAGAGGTACTTTTGCACCTTCTCATCTTTTCTTTGCTGATGACATTATCATTTTTACCTAGTGTGGAAAAAGTAATATCACTAACATCAAAAATACTCTTCTCCACTATGAGAGTGTTTCAGGGAAAGAAATTATATAGGGAAAGTCCTTTATTTTTTTTGGGAAGAACGACTCAACTTCTAGTAAATTTAGCATCGTTAGTGAGTTAGGAATCAGAGAAGGATCATTTCCTTTCATTTATCTTGGAATACCTTTATGCTGGGGAAATCCTTGGGCCTCTCATTTATCCATTGTTCTAAGACAAATCATAAGAACTCTTGCATCATGGAAAGTCAAGTCATGCTCATTAGCAGGTAGATATTGTCTTGTGAAACATGTGGTGGTCTCCAAGATGGTTTATTTTTTCATGGTATATTTTGTTCCTGCTACTATGATTAAAACTTTCATCACTATGATGATAAATTTTGTTTTGGAGGACTCGGCATCAAAAATTGGGATCTTTTCAATCAATCATTACAAGCCAAATTTGTTTGGAAACTTTTCAATAAAGAAGAAGATTCTATAGTTTTCCTCAAGTCTATATTTTTATCAAGAATCATTGAAGGCAGGTGGTTTATATGGAGTCCTCTATCTGGCCAAGTCTAAGAATAGTGTTTCAAAAAATACAAAGGCACTCTCACTGGTTGGTAAACCTAGACACTTCTCTCAAGTTCTGGCATGCTAACTGGACAGGGGCACCGTTGATTGATCATATTAACTCCCCTGACCACATTGTTGATCATTCCATCTCTATTAAGGACCAAATGGAAAATCTGGAAATGCTTCCTAAGGATATTACTTCAATTTTCTCTAATCATGTTTTCATTAGTCAGGGGGATATGTTGGTTTGGGAGCAGTCTCCAGATGGCCTTCTCAACTAAAGGAATTTCCATAAGCATCTAATTCAGAGAAATAATCATTGGACTGATGGTTTCAACAAAAAAATGGATTACTCCCACCCAGTTTAATCTTCTTTAGAGAATTTTATTCAATAAAATCCTGGTGGATGCCAACCTTCAGCGGGTTGGAATCTCACTCTGCTCGAGATGTCCTCTATGTCATCAACATCGCAAAGATGTCAATCACCTCTTTTTTAGCTATCAAATCGCCTCTTCTCTCTAGAATGAAATTTTTGATTTTTTCAAGTTGAATCCTCTGATGATGATTATTTAGAGCATTTTCTATATGTTATTATGGGCATTAAACTATCCAGTCAACTTGTAGTAATGTTTAGAATCGCCTGGATGGAGTTGCTTCATGTCATTTGGTCGAGCTGTAATAACGTTTTGCATCACCAAACACGGTTCAACTTTCATAGTGGACTCAGGGATATCATTTAAGTAGTTCAAAGGACTTCCTCTCTGCATGTTGGATTTTGCAATAACTCAGTGAGGGACTTCTCGATTTAGAGGAGGCTTAGTGTCACATGTAATTTTCCTAAACCCCTTGGTACTATGGAGGTTTTCTGGATTCCCCCTTTCTCTAGTTGGATCAAATGCAACACCGATGAGGCCTCAAGGGGATTATGGGGAAGTATTTAGGGACCACAACAGTGACCTAAGTGAGTACCTTCTTGGTCCTTGTGTCCATGAAACTGCTTTGGAAGTAGAAATTATGGGTTTTATTAAGGCTGTTGATCATGAAATTCAAATAACATGGACCAATATCTTGTTCGAATGTGATTCTGCCATCATTTTAAAAGCTATAATACTGGAAAAGCTACACCTCTCATGGAATCTAATAGTAAAATGGGCCATTTTTCTTGACCAAATTTCTATAATTAATTACAACATTACTCACATTTATTGTGAATCCAACCAACTAGCCAATTATCTTACAAACAAAGGATTGGATGAAGAAGATGGAAGTTGTGACAATGTCCTACCTAGTGACATGGTTCCCATTTTTCAATGGGAAAAATGTAAAATACCCATATTTCAACTTATGTAACTTCTTTTTTTCTTAATATATAGCCTCTAAGCTCATTTTTCTCAAAAAAATGTGAAGATGGGTTTTTAAACTGAAAATATTCAAAAGATTAAAATATTTTTATATACAAATTCAATGTAAAATTGATTATAATAACATAAATTGGATTAAATTATATAAAATTTCTCTAATTATACTTTAAAACCATTCAAAAAAATTTAACACTCTAAATTATTTATATGAAAAAGCTGTTTTCAATTAAAATTCAGTTTGTTTTTACAATTCATCAAAACATAAAACTTATCAGAAAAATAACAAAAAATAATTCAAAGTAAATTTTGATATTATGATTTAAAATAATAAGATTAATTTTTTAAATATAATTTATAAAATTATTAAAATTTAGTTTTAAAATAAGTGCACCATTAAAAGGCAGAAAAACTGCCTTTAAAAAAATATAGCCTTTATACATAAAAGTGGATTTATATTTATATAATGTATAGAAAACACATAATATGAATTTAAATAATTATATTAAAAATATAATATTTAAATTTCATATTATGATTAATACTATTTATTTCCTTCAATTTAAAAGCTAATTTATAATGGTCGTGTTAAAATAATGATATTTAACTGTATATCATTGTTTGCTTAAGATTGGAGTTGTGTGCAACGTAAGCTATCAAATATGTTAAATTTAAAAAGATAAACACCATAAATATTGGGGTGTTACAAATAATACAACCAAATATCAATTTATGAAGGTATTTTATGAAAATAAATTTTCTTTTAAATCATTATATTAATTATAAAATTGTAAATAAATATTTACATTTCAGAAAAATAACAATAGTTAATTTATCATTTTTAAAACATTTATTTACTTATACCATGATATAAATATATCATATTTTCATTTAAATGATAAATAAATTTTATTTACACTTTTATAGATGAGGTTACTATTATAATGACTATATAAAAGTCACATTTCAATTATAATGGTTAGGTAACTATTCCATTGGTATAGGTTTCTTAATTTCTATAAATAACTCTTATTTCATTATTAATTTATGATTATAATGTTTTTATTAAGTTATATATGTGATGTATGTGCTTTATACTGAATGTAATAATTATAATAATGGACATTTTGTTGATAAAATTTTAGGTCCTTACACACAATCTTTTGGGAAAGCATTTTGTTGTTTACTCAGACCACCAAAGTCTTGGGTATATCTTCACTTAGAAAGATATTAACATGAGACAGAGGAATTGGTTTGATTTCCGGAAATACTAGGAATTTTAGATATTCTATACTCCAAGGAAGTGCAACATGGTGGCAGATTCCCTAAGCAGGAAGTCTCATTCTCACTTGGTAGAGGGGGCGTCTGAGCAGTTGGATTCTTTGTAGGTGACCCTAGTGGAGGAATGGGGTTAATTATTTATTAATTTTAGATTGGTGAATATTCTACTTATTCATTTTATGATATTTTCTTAGTTATGATACATCTACTGTAAGATTCTACGTGACCACATATCCTCAATAGATATAGCATATATATTTTCTGAAGGAGGGGAGAACTTTATACTTTTCTAGGGATAGAAGGTGGTTCTAATTACATTGTGTGACAAGTTTATGAGGGAGTTTCAAACTTCAACTTTGGTTTTACATACCAGTGTAGAAAATATGTATAAGTAATTTTAGTGGTATATTTAGCAGGCTGACATGAGGCGGAGCATAGCCGATTTTGTCTCTCAGTGTCTTACATATCAGTAGGTGAAGGTTGAGCACTAGGTTTCTAAAGGTTTTAAAATAGTCACTTGAGATCCTACAGTATAAATGGGATGAACATCTATATAATTTTTTATAGGGCTTCCATGGATAGTGAGAGTCCATGATTCTATCTAGGTGATTGTTGACTGACTCACGAAGTTGGAACACTTCCTTTCCATCAAGGAGTAGAGTTTGGTGGAGAGTATGGGGTAGTTTTATGTGAAAGAGATCATCCAATTTCATTGGGTACTCTCGATGATTGTCTCTGACTGTCACTCTTGGTTCAAATCACAATTGAGGAGAGTCTTGTGGGTGGACTTTGGGTCATAGTTGAGGATGAGTACAACATTTCACCCCCAGATAGATGGGAAGACTGGGCATACTATCCAAGTATTAGAGGATATGTTGAGATCTTGCATTTTAGACATTTTTTGGAGTTGGAAGGATCACTTTCCACTGATAGAGTTTTCTTATAATAATAATTATCACTATATTATCATCATAGAACCTTTAGAGACCCTGTATGGGGAACCTTGTAGGTCACCCTTATGCTGGATGGAGATTGTTGATGCATCTCTTATTAGTCCATAGATAATGTAAGAGATGACAGAAAAGGTTTGGGTGATCCATGATTGTATGGGGACAACCCAAAGAAGATATAAATCTTATGAAGATCAACATCGTATACCCTTAGAGTTCAAGAAAGGATACCATTTTTTCCTAAGAGTCTCACCATGAAGAGGATTGTAGAGATTTTTATAGGAAAGAAAGTTATCCCTAAGGTCCGTTGGGTTATTTGAGATCCAACATAGGGTTGGAAAGGTTTCTTACCACCTAGCCATGCCCCCATAGTTGGATTGAGAGCATTGAGTCTTTAATGTTTCACAGTTGAAGAGGTACATGCATTATTCTATGCACATTATTGATTGGGGTGATCTGGACATCAAGGATGGATCCACCTTCTTGGAGTACTCGGTGGATATTTAGGATTGGAAAGATAGAATCTTATGAGGATGGATAATTCCCATGGTTTATGTGTTATGGAAACATAGAATCGTGAAGGAGATCTCCTAGTAGTGAGAGAGTCAAATGATGACTTAGTACCCCCACCTCTTAGTGTAACTTGTGCATTTCACGGTGAAAATGCATGAAGAAGGGGAGAATTTAGTTACTCTAGTTTTGATGGATTTTTCCTTTGAATATTTCAATGTATATATCTGTATTTATCCTTATAGTCAGCATGTTCTTTGGGTGTATTGGGACCCTGGAATTAATATATTTTAATACATGTCCACATATAATTTTAGTTTTTTTTCTTTCTAATTATTCAAGAAATCTGATGGGAAATCTGAGACCATGGTCGATTCTGTAATGTAGGGTTTTCTGTAGGTTTTACCTAGGTTGGTCGGTGTCAGAAGTTCGGTTAAGGAAGTCATTGGTGGGTGCATTTAATAAAATAAATAAATTTATTTATTTATTTTATTTTAAATGAAAAAACTTAGAGAAAAATATATAAATACCTAATTATAAAAAAAATTGGGTTAGAAAAATAAACCATACAGAATTGTGTAGTAGGTTTAGATGTTCTTTATTAGGGGATCGGATCAGAGAATAACGTGTGATCTGATTGAGGTGGATCAAGAGGTGTAAAACATAGAGGGTCTTCTTCATCATTGTTTAACGCATTCTTCGCCAACGATTGATCCTAAATCAAGGTAGGGTATGTTATTTTTTACATTTCCGCCCTTTTTTATTTAATTGAGCATGGATTTTTTATCTTCTTTAATTTTTGGTGTTTACCATCCTCACATGAGACCAGTTAAATGAATTGAGTTGTTTATTCCAATTTATTCTTGTTATTCCATTCTAGAACCCTTGATGTCCTAGTTATATGATCAGTGGATAAGAAATCATGGAAAATGATGGATTGATCGTTGTTATTGTTCTTTTCCCCTACCATTCTTCATGTTCTTCTCTATCAGCCCATGTGGTCATGGTTCAACAATTTCACGATGGGTTCAAGTGTTATTGAACCCCTAAATTCATGGTGGTTGTGCGAGTGACATTGGGGATGGTGTTTTTTGGATGGATCATGATATATTACGGTTGATTATTAATGGATCTAAGATCTGTAGTGGTGATAGGTGACTAGAGATGCACGAGATGCGCGAAGGCTCTTCGACAGTTGATCAGATTCCAGATTTCCGGCCATTGGAGGCCGTACATCAATGATTGGGGACATAACCTTAAATTTTAGTGGATTTTTTGTGTTCAGGAAGAACAATTAGTGAAAATGGTAGATATGGTATCTGCATGAAGAAACTTAAGTTTCTATGAAAAACATGACTACACGGTGTGTACTATAAAGAACACACATCGTGTAGTCCCCTGGTTATGGTGGTTAGGGTTTCAGTCAATGAAAAATATCATATATTGTGTGGATCCACCACACACCATGTGCCCTATGCTAGAATATTGGCATGTACTCTTGGAGTACATAGGCATGAACATGGCCAGCAACATCAGCATGGCCAGAGTACATAGGAATGACCATGTACTCGAACATGGCTAGGATACCTAGACACAACCATGTACATGGGTATAAACCTATATACACGAGCACAACCGAAAGAGAATGAGAAATCCCCTAGTTGTCTTAGACATGACATGTAAAACCAATGCACATCGTATAGTGTGACATGGAATCCCAATCCATGTCTATGGGAGAACACAATCAAGTAGTGAGGTGAGGTTACATGCCATGTGGCTCCCCATATATAAAGTATAGTTTCCCTATAATCTTCTTCTTCTCGTATCTCCTACCTTGGGACTTAGATTCTGGCTCGTGATTAGCCTATCTTGAGTGTTTTTTCATGTAAAATGAAATTGTTTCCTTCATTTTGGTATTTAAGATATGATGTGAGGTTTTCCAAGTATGATTCTTCTTTAGGTAATGCTTGAAGATGGTAGTATTCAGGGAAGGATCATCAAAATGATTCTAGGGTCGGTACTCCCTTGTCTCACCCAGGTGCGGTTCCTCCATAATATTTACATAGGTAGAATTATCACTACCTCATATCAAGGTGTGGATCCTATATCTACAGAGAGGTTCTCCCCCGTATTCAAACTTTTGTGGGGATCAAGTCCTCCGTGAGAGTTGTGACTTCATCGGTTGTGGAGTATAGTGATAAGGGGTGGGCCTTTCCACACATATTCTTGTGAGGTTCTCTGTGATTTTGAGCATCAAAGATGGAATTTTGGAGCTATAGGTAGACTCATTGACTTTGTTCAGGCTGTGAGATAGAGATACCCTTTCTCTCTCTACTATTTTTCTTTATGAGTATATATGTATATGTTAGGTTTTTTTTCCCTTTTCTATGGGTTGAGTTTAATTATATTGTATCTTTTTATTTCTCCCTTTTTAGTTTTTGGGGTGTCCCACTGGGTATGTATATACTCACCCCTATACAGTATTTTCTTGCATGTGTTGTGTCTTATGTAGATGATCGGAAGATCAAAAAAGACATCAATAGTGATTAGTGGTACTTGGGTGCATTGACTGTGTATAGTGGTTCAGATTTGGAGATAAAGAGTATGTCACTATCAGTTTTCTTTTTTTTAGTTTGAGACTTAATTTCTATTTGGGAATATATTTTTTCCCTTTATACTTTGGTATATACTATCACACTCTATTGTTTTTTTGGTGGTGGGGGGGTTTCATGCATGGTTTACTCTAAATATTACTATATATTATTATTCATCATCATTGGTTCATGAATATGGTTGGGTACATACATATGGATGCATTCGGATAATTATTTCCAAATTATATTATTCTATCTGAGCACTTATCTCTAGCACATAGCCTATTGGAGGTGGACTTGGGGTTGTGACGGCTCAGCCTTCCTCCGGCCAGGCAGGCACCGGTGGGTCAGATCATTATAGGTCCATTAAAGATATTTTCATATATTCATTGAATTTTTCAATTAATAATCTACCCAATGGGTTGTAACACATTAGATTTGTTATGAATAACAGATGTGTTGAGCACTACCTAAAAAAGAGAAGAGTTTTATATTTTTGTGCATGGGTGTGTACTGATTTCATTTTTTGGATGGATTTGCAATCATAAATTCCATTTAAACCTGCTAAAATATTTCTTTTTCCAAAAATCCCATTCATATCTCCTAATAAGGTATTATCACCCCTTCAAGAGTTTAGGTATCCTCAAAAAGTGTTTGTGGATCCATTTTCCAGTGTATCACCTCGAAGGTAGGGTGATTTTGTTCATTACTTCTTGTGATCTTCATAGAATTTATTCCATCAAATTTGAATATGGAATATACTATAATTTTTAATTTTTAGGTACTCTATTTTATGATATTATTTACATTTTGATTTCTTAAAAAATATATCACATGTATTTGAGTTTTTTTCACTTCCAATAAGCATAATATGATTAAATAAAACCCATCAGTGGCATAAGATCTTGGTTCTTCAATATTTAATCATTTTTAGTCACTAGTTTTCAAAGAAAAACAAAGAATATAATTTTTTTAAAATAGTTTATTTTATATACCTTTATGCGAGTTGTGTAAAGGTAAATATGATTCACCCATATGTGAGTAGTTTGTGTACATTTTTTACCCTTATGAAAGGAGGATTTGTAAAGGTCATTAGCCCATTATCCTTACTTATATTTTCTATATAAAGGCAACAACTAACTAACCTTTACATTAAAATGTTCTATGTAAAGGTAATTGGGACTTCACCTTTACATGAAAAGGAAACCAGAAAACTTACCTTTACATTAAGGGTTCACGTAAAGGTAGTTTGTTACTTTCCCATCTCACATAAAGGTAATTTGGATATTACCTATATACAAGGTGAATGTGTAAATGTGATACATATACATAAGGGGTTTTGAATAAAAGTATTACCTTTATGTGAGGCATTTCATTAGGTTTGTTTCCTTCTAACACTTTTTTCATATCTTCATTACCTAAGGGTCTTAACCATTTACCCATATATAGAGAGTTTTCATGAAGGTAAATGGTATTTACCCTTATGTAGAGTGTCTATGTAAGGGTAAAAGAAGGGTACCCTTAAATATAATAAGGATTATGCATAACGGTAAATAGAATATTGTTTAAAAATAGTTTTAAATATTTAAATGAATTTTATGGTTTATAAAATTTTTATTAATCATGATAAAAATTAATTTGGGAATATTTAATTTATAGAAACTTTATAAATTAATTAATTATCTATAAAAAATATATAATTAATTGAATAAATTTTTATGGAACGGTTTATTCTCAAATATAAAATGTTATATTTAAAATATCTTTTATCTTATTATATGGAATGTTTTATGGTCTAAAAATAAAATTTTTATTTATAAATCATAAAGGTTATTTTATAAAGTTCTTATAAACTAAAAAATATATGATATTAATATTATATAAAAATATTTATATAATAGAAATTAATTTATAAAATTTTTATAATTCATGAAATATTATATAAATTTCATATAATACAAAATGTAAAAGAGTTTATATTAAAATTAATAAAAGAAATTATATTCATGGAATTTATATAATGATTGTATAATTTATAAAATGATTATAGTTATATTTTATTTATTAAATGTTCATAAATGTCTATATCATGTTGTAGAAAATAAATAAAATGTTTATTTATTTGTTAAATTCCTTTGATATTCATGTTTAGTAAATTTTTTAAGAAATTTGAATGAATATGCATGCTTAGTTTAACTATTAAATTGCTTCTATGAGTTAGATCCTTTCATTACATGCTAGGGATGACTCCATAAAACTTAGTTTTCATCTATCTTGAACTCGATTTGTAATTATAGTTATGATATTGAGAGTAATTATTGAATATAGTTTGTGAATATTAAGTTTTCGAGATATCATGAATTGGATTCTATATTGAGTAAAGTCTACCTAGGTAGATGGAATTAGGGTTATACCACCTACTATCATGGAGGATATCCTTGTCTAGAAAGGTGAATGGGGTTGGATATCTATTGTTCTAGGCTTACTCGTGTAGATATTTTCAATCTCATGTAATTTTATACCTTTATATAAAGTGTTAATGTAACTTATACATATAATGCATTTGAATATGTATGAATATATTTGACTTTTTTTTATTACCAAAAACTTGTGGGTAGTGTAAACAGTTACACATTAATGTGGTGCGACCACATGAATTTAGTGGTTGGAATAGTGATCTAAAACTAAATCATCAGAATCATGAATACACAACAAAAGGAATAAAAAATGAGAAGATAAAGATTACATATGATGTAATAGTTATGAATTTAATATTAATATGATGTATATTAAATTGGTAAGACTTTAAAAACCCTAAAATAATAAGTGTGATATTCCTTCCAAATAAACCTTTATTAAGACCTTGATCATCCAACCAGGTAGTTTCACTCAAAAGTAGGGTGCCCTGGATTATATTGTGTATGGTAAGAAATTAATTAGTTGCTCAAGATTATCCAATGAGTAGTTTCATGCTAAATTGGGGTTCCTCTAGATTGTATTATTTTATCTTGTTTTTTACATTTGATTTAGGTTACACTTATCTGAAAAATCCCAAGGGTTGGGATACCAAAGGAATATATTTGAGTGAATCCATATGATGGATTTTGCTAAATAAATATTTTTTCAACTATCCAAGAATCAAAACTATTGTCTAGGGTTATCATTTTTAATTACTTATTGAAATATGGATATTGTCTCACTAAATTAATATGATTTTTAGGGTCATCATTTTTAGGGAGAGCACTTTAATTAAAATTCCATAATGAAAAATTTAATACATGATACTCAACCACTTATATATCTATATTATAGATAATGGTATACTTAATATAGTAATTTTGAGATCTCTAATAGGTATGACATTTGAAATAATTAAATATTGGTATCTAGGATTGAGAATCATTATAAAAGTGAAACATTATGATCACTATAATGTGAATGTTATGGATATTAATTCAACCATCTCTAACTCATGGGTATTTGATAGTGAGTATGATTTACATATTTCTGTTTACAAATATAAACTCAAAGATATGAGGTAATTAATGAATAAATAAATAGATATTCATCTCGGTAATGGAGAAATTTTTTTTTCATTATAATTTAGTAATTATAATCTAAGTATTTCTAATTTATTAATATTATAATTTAAAAACTATAATTATGTTCATTCCATAAATGGGAATTTTATTTTTGTATATTGTTTGGACAAGATGAGGTTTTCATTCAATGTTATAAACAATAGTTATTCTATATATAAGGATGAAATGTTTTATGGCATTGTGAATATAATGGATGGTTTATATATTCTAGACATAGATAATGCTATTTATAATATTCAGAATAAGAAGGTCAGGTTTGATTCTAAGCCCACCTACCCTAGGCATTGTCACCTTAGACATGTAAATGAGAATATCATTTAAAGACTTCATAGAGATGGATTGTTGGACTCATTTTATTATGAATAATTTGATACATGTGAATATTGTTTATTGGGAAAAATGAAAAAAGTCACTTTTGTGAGAAAAGATGAAAGGGCTATTGGACTGTTGGATCTCATACATAGTGATGTATGTGTATTAATGAGTACTCAAGAAAGTGGTAGTTTTAGGCACTTCATTACTTTTACCAATGACTTTAGTTGGGGTGGTTATGTGTTTTTAATTAATCTTAAGTATTAAACTTTTTAAAATTTAAATTAGTTTCATAAAAATGTACAAAATCAAATAGAAAAAAGTATTATGATTCTCCGATCATCTCAGGGTGGTGAATACTTGAGCCCAGAATTCAAATATTACTTGATATATTGTGGAATTATTTCACAACTCACTTCTACTTGAAAACCAAAATGGAATGGTGTGTATGAAAGGAGGAATCATACCTTTTTTTATATGTTTCAATCAATGATGAGTCTATGTGACCTTACTATATTATTTTGGGGTTACACTTTAGAAAATACTTCATTCCTACTAAACAAAATTCTATATAAAGAAGTCATAAAGAAACCATATGAGATATGGACTAGGAAATGTCTCTTTATGTATTTTATAAGGATTTGGGTTTAAAAATAACTCTTATAAAGATTTAATTTATATAATATAGTCCCTAAGTTATAAAAATGTTTATTTATTGGGTATCCCAATGAAACTAATGTGTCTTATTTCTACCACCCTACTAAAAAAAGTGTTTGCAGATTGAGATAGTGTTTTCCTAGAAATAAAACACATGTATCAATTATTCCATTGGAGGAAAGTCAAAATTTGATCATTTTAAGACTAAAAAACAGAAATTTTTCTAGATATGGAGGTTAATATAGTTTTACAGAGAGTTGTGGAAAAATAAGCACCTCACAAGTTACACAATAACCTTAAAGGTTTGGTAGGATTCATTAGAAACTCAAGTAATTTGGATTTATCATGGTAAATGATGATTAATTAAGGTTCATAATAGATGAAACTACTTCTTACCAAGAGGATATTTAGAGTTATGATTATGATAAATGGTTAAAATACATGGAATCTAAGATAGAATCCATGCACACTAACTAAGTTTGGAACTTGGTGGATGAACCTGAAGGGGTAAGACTCATAGGGTGTAAGTGGGTTTTATATAATAAAAATAACATGGGTAGTATAGTTTCTACCTATAAATCACACTCAGTGGTAAAGGGTTACAAATAAGTTCATGGAATTAACTATGAAGAGACCTTTTCACTTATTATAATGATAAAGTCTAATTGAATTTTTCTAGTCATAAAAGCTTGTTATGATTATGATATATATCATATGGATGTAAAAACACATTTTTTAATAATAATTTACTTTAGGATGTGTATAATATACAACTTGAGGGTTTTAATGTTCCAAATGATCCTTCTAAGGTTTTCATGTTGTAAAGTTTCATTTATGGATTGAAGCAAGCTTCTCAAAGTTGGAATATCTAGTTTGATGATTCTATCAAAGAGTTTGGTTTTATAAAAAATGTAGATGATTATAATGTATATAATTGGATTATTGGGAGTATATTAGTATTATTGATACTATACTTATATGTCATACTTATTATCAAAAATGATATCCCAACACTTCATTATATGAAGGTGTGGTTGGGTTAATGTTTCTCAATGAAATACATGGGTAAATAAACCTACATACTGGGTATGAATATCTATATAGGTATATCTAAGAGGTTTCTTGGACTTAATAAGAAAAAATATATTATTAAATTTTGAAAGTGGTTTAGCATGGATAACTCTAAAAAGGGGTCTTTACTAATATTTCATGGCACAAATATTGGGTTGATTCAAGTGTAATGCCCCAACCCAAACCTCTAAGTCTAAGGTGAAGTTCCACATAACTTCATGTGTGAATCATTGTATGCAAGAGGCTGATGAATAGTGGCGGGGTTCTAGAGTAGCATGGGGAGACTATACCCTTAGTATACATAACAATTATAGTTTAGTATAACATAAATATAAGTCAACCAAATAGTAAAACGGAATAAACACATGAAGAAATTTTATAATGAATGTCCTTCCAAGTCATAAAAAATTAAATAACATACCCCCAATGTGTAAGGTCAACAAGTATATTAGTATAACTAGAAATGATAATAAATAAAGAGATAAACACATGTGATGACTATCCAAAGTCTGTCCCGATACAATTTCCATCACCCTACTCCATGCTTCTCAATAACTAGTCGTAGGTCCCTTTCCCTTTTCTAGATCCCTAGTCATGAAGTCTTTATGAACACAAAGATTCCCATCTAGGTTTTGAGTATAAACCTATTAGGAAGCCACCAAAGAATCCTTACTATAAGTGCATATGTATATATATGTGTATGATATACTGAAAAAGTAAATGTACACACAAGAATATAATCAAACATACATCGAGAGAAGGTGTGCTAACCAAGCCTCCATAAACTCCATCCATACCAATTTAAATGCCATTATATAAGAGTATCATGGTAGTACCCCACAATATAGATCATTCTGAGTAACTCTTTCTAACTTTAAGAAAAACCCACATTCCCTCCTTTAAGGTAAAATCTATACACCTTTAAGGACAAGAATTGCCTACATTTAAGGAAAAGCATAAGTTGAACCAATTTATGAATATAGGGAAAACCCCATACCACATTTTAACCCAATACTATGGTTTTTGGGTAATCCATCATATTATTCAAACTCCACCTCTAAGAGAGTGACTAAGTCTATCAAGGCCACCTGCTAACCAAAAAATGAAAATGGAAATTCCACCGACTATGCACTAAACAACATATAAGGTAAAATATAGTAAGGAAAAACAATATCTCAGTAAGTATTTCACATGATATGAAATATCACTAAAATAATAAATTACATAGAAATGAATAATATATCATAACAAGAATGATAATTAGTAGTCTTATATTCACACATGTGATCAAACATCAAACATGGTATCAGGGGATACACATTCACACACATGTGATCAAACATCAAACATGGTATTATGGGCTACAAAAAATCATATCAATCCAAAAAATATATATATACATCCTCTACATAGAAATTAAATTACTAACTTAAGGTTTTTGAAGTCAACATCAAGTTTCATCAAGAATGTTTTCACCAAAACAATCTCACACCCAAATACCCAAAGAATATTCGCAAAGATAAACTCCATCGAGACATTATAGAATGCCAATGATCTTCAAGAAATAATGTTATTACACAAAATCTAGGAATCACATAACTAGACTACAAAAAAACCATATTATAATATATAATAACCTCATTCTATGATCATTCAAGAAAGGAGAATAACTTAGTTTGAAGAAGGAATGCTCATCAGAAGGTGACCACTGAGACACGCCAAAATAGAAGCACCGACAATGATGGATGAACTAGGGATTTAGATAGATCAAAGGAAAACAAATAATGATCCAAAAAAGAATAAAATAGGGCTTTGAATAAGGCTATGGAACTAATCATACTTTTTCCAAGAACTCCCCCAAAAATGAAAATATTCAAGGGAGAGGAGAATCAAGTAGTTTAATGAGAGTAAAATTAGTTAGAAGACCAAAAATAGATCATTTATGGAGATCCAAGGAATAAGTTTAATTTTCAACCATTTAAAATTAATCAGAACTCTCACCATGATCAACACCATGACCTGCCCATGGTCATGGTGTTTGTTAACACACAACCAACATGACCAGTCCTACAACATTCTTCCCAAGACAAGGATGGTTTCCCATCACCAATACCACCAAAATCATCATGGTAAGGTTTCTCAATATATGGATTAAAGGATTCCTTCTCGATCATCATGACTTGGCTATTCATTTCTCCTTTCTAATTTTACACAGGTGTTCACTAGGGACCACCACATCCTACACCACTACTATTGTGTTTACTTTTTTGTATAGAAAGACATCCAAAAACCCAAAAAATTTATTAAAATATCACTAAAATTTAAAAAATCATGGAATAAGATAAAAATAAAGTTATAAGGTAGGAAAACGTTTTTATAAACATGAAACAAAAATTACAAGGATTTATAGTCTCCCCCTCTAAGGAATTCTCATCCTTGAGAAGCGACTCTAGAGTCCATGACCAAAAAAATCAATACATTACACTTAAACATCGTAATCCCACTCCCAAGTATCCTTATGGATCCATCCATGTTTTCATAAGACTCAAACAAGTGGAATTATATTCCCTCTTAGAACCTTTTCACTCTAGTCTACAATCTTCATTGGGTGCTCTACAAAATAATCATATGGTTCCAACTCAATGTCCACTTAAAAAACACATGTGTATAATTAGGCATGTACTTATGAAGCTAAGAAACATGGAACACATCATGCATTCCTTGATAATGTATAGGAAGTTTCAGTAGGTAATCCAATGCTCCAATAAATTTGGTGATCTCAAACGGTCATACAAACCATGGTGATGGCTTCCCCTATTTCCACAAATGATGCTTCCCCAACTGAGATGACACCCACAAGAAAACTCAGTCACAAAAAGAAATCTCCAAGGGTTGTATCTTCTAGTCAGTATATAATCATTGGCTAATTTTATTGGTAACCAACCACTTCTTTATCAACTACACTCTCTATGAGTAATCCAAAACCATACTTAACCCAATAATTACTAACTCACCCACCTCGTGCCAACACAACGGTGAGTGGAATGACCATACATAGAGAGCATAAAAAGGTGTTATATGAATAGAATCCTATAAAATGTTATTATATGTGAATTATACCAAGTATTGGTGCTCAAACTATTCTCCAATGAAGTTTAAGACACATGCTTGAATCATATCCTTAAGGATCTAAATCATCTTATCTGACTATCCATCAGTCTGTGGATGATATTTTGTAATCAACTTAAATTGAGTCCCCAAAGACTACTATAAGCCTTTACAATATTGAGAAGTTAAATTCATGTCTCTTTTAAATGTGATTCTCATAGGATCTCCAAAAAATTGTTCAATCTCCCATACATACAACTTCCTTGTATCATCCACTAAAAGGGTCTCTTGAATTGGAAATAAGTGTGCAACATTTGTTAGTCGATCAACTGTCTCCCAAATGGAATCATGACTCATTTATTCCCTAGATAACCCTATCATGAATTACATCATCACATAATACCACTTACACATTAGAAATAGAAGTTTCCAAAACAGACCATTGGGATACTAGTGCCTAGTCTTTACCCTCTGGAAGGTAAGGCTTCACAAAACAAAACCAATGATGTCTCTCTTCATACATGGCCACCAAAATTGACATCAAATTTCATAGTATATCTTAGTATACCCTGGATATATCACTCAATTTGAATATTGAGAGACTCTAATTAGTTCTTCCCTTAAGGAAGTTGATACTACTAACCTCTCATGAACATAGATCATGTCATCATCATTTAAGGACCATCCTGGCACTGGATCATCTCCCACTAAGCGTTCTCATACTACTATAAACTTAGTATTTGACTCTAGGATCACTTTCACATTATCCACCAGTGAAGATGTGATAAAAAAAGGTGCAAATTTAATCACACAACAAACCTTTTTTTCATCAACAAGACACTCATCCATCAAACTCATCAGATATTATTCCTCCTGTGAAGGATGCTCTCCAACCTCCTACATCTATGGTTTTTGTTTTTTCTAAGAGAATAATCAATGAAATTTTCTTTCCCTATAGAATAATCCATTTCAAAATAAAATTTCTATAGATGCTCCACCTAATTCCACTACTACATATTGAGATCCCATTATGAAAATATATATTACAAGATCATATGGTATGTGTAGACACTAAGTTTCTCTCCATATAGATAGTGCTTCCAATACTTCAAAGCATAGATCATGGCCGTCTACTCTAAGTCATTCATTAGGTTGTTCCTCTTAGTGGGTCACAGCTACCATCACCCATAGGTGACTTCCTAATCTTTATACAGCATCACATCTCCTAAACCAACATATGAGGCATCATAGTAAACTACATATCCAATCCTAGGATATAGAAATGTCATAATTAGTGTTATTATCAATCTTCTCTTTATCTCAAGGAAGTCCTCTTCACACTAATAATACTACTAAAATGGATTACCCTTATTGTTCAGCTCTATAATTGGTGCTTTTAAATATGAAAATTCATGGATTAAGCATTGATAGTACCCTATAATATTGAGGAATCTGTTGATATCAAACAAATTCCTAGGATGTTCCCAAGACATCATAGCCTCTACCTTCTTCAGGTCAACTGAAATACCTACCTAAAAAATCACATGGACATGGAAATTCACCTATTTAATATAGAAGTGTCACATTAATATTTTAGAATATAATTTATGTGCTTAAAGTTTACTCAATATAATCTCATGGGGCCTAGCTTTCTTGTCTAAATTCTTAGAATATATAGGGATATCATCCAAGAAAAAATTGATGAAAGAGTCAAGATATGAATATAAAATACTATTTATGATATCCATGACACTACAAGAGAATTTATTAACCCAAAAGGAATTATAAGGTACTTATACAATCCATATTTACTACTAAATACTATCTTAAAAATATCATCTTCTCTAACCCAAAGTGATGGTAACCTAAATAAATATCAATCTTGGAGAACCACCGGGCTACCCATAATAGATTGAAAATATCATAAATCATTGGTAATAGGTATATATTATTCACTATTACCTAATTAATCTTTCAATAGTTGATAAATATTCATAGATTTCCATCATCCATCTTGTAAAACAACACTAGAGCATGCTAGGGTGATGTTCTCGGTCTGATAAAGCTTTTCACCTCCAAATCCTCTATTTTTACCTTAAACTCTCTCAAATTGGTTTGTGACATATGATAAAGAGGAATTCATATCATTTGTTCCCCAGTCACAATCTAAATCTCAAACTCAATTCCTTTATTTGGAGGAATACTTGAGAAGTCATCTGGGAAAACATCTTGATAACAATTCACCTTGGGGGGAAAGATAGAGGGAGTCACCATCAATTTCGATTCAAGATCCAATCCTATTACTTGTAACGTGATTACTCTGACATAACTAAGTTATGTTCCATTATGACTTATTTTATATCCCACTCACCTATTAACACATACCTCACTCCTCTAATCATGGTAAAATTCACTCATATCTGATAATAGTCAACATGGTCTTGATAACTGGTTGACCAGACCATTCTAAATATCACAAAAAAAGTAGTCGTATCTAGTATCATAAATTCCTAGAGATGTTTGTAGTCATAAATAACCATGGGGAACTTAGGAAACCACTGGAGAAGGTATGATTTCATTCCCAAATATGGGTCAAGAGGAAGTAACTCAGAAGATAAATTGACTGGAAAGTCACTCCAAATTAAATAATTTTATTTTAGAAGCACTTTTAAGTAAAAATTAGGAAACCAAAAAAATATAAAGTATATAAAATAAAACCTCATAATACATAAATATCCCATAACAGATCAATTTAAAGTGGTTAAAATTATTTACCTTGAATAATTTCCATCCGATTGAGGTAACATCTATATCTAGATTGTCCTTAATGAGTTCCTCGAAGTAATATGCCATCTTGTCCCATGACTGAACATGATCCTCCTGGATTATTTTCCCCTCATTGAAACCATGTATCAAAATCCATTTATATTTATCAATTTAAGAGTTTTGATTTTAATTCAAGTTGAATTGTAGTGGTCTTTCAAACATCCAATGTGCATCCTCCTTTGAGACCTTGATCAGGAATGAATCCTCTAACATTTCCTCATTAGAATACATGAGGAGATCCTGGGAGTTGTCTAATTCACCATATTACTTATCTAAATTCTTTGAATTAATGAAAGTTGGTACATGTGCCTATGTTTCAATCATCTCATTGGATGATGTCTCTTCATGAATACTAGACCCTTGAGTTTTCCTTTTGAGATGTCTATAGCCGTAGTCAATCTCAATTGGGGGACTTTACCTTTTCTAGATGTCCTTGTAATAGGAGGACTAAGTAAATATAAATATTAATTCCATTTTTATAGCCTCTTCATATGCTTAATGAACCCATATGAATCTAAAATAGTTTTATTTCCTTTTTTGAATAAGATTGAAGGTATTCTTCCACAAGTTCCACTTCCTTGGATTCAGAGGACCATGTTTCAAAAGAAGAATCATTATCCACTTCTTTAACATCTAACCTGCCTCATGATGGATGAATCTCTCCACACATTTCCTCCTCATCAATACCTTCATTTTATGGGGCGTATTCACCCTCTCCCAACACTGAAAAATGGTTTTGGGAACCAACTTCAATTTAGGTATGAATTTTTTTAACCTCTCCAAGAGATTTCACAACATCTGCATATGAGGGAAAGTTCCTCAAACTATAATTCTAGACTTAACACACCCCATAATTTTCCCTTGAAATTCCTTAATCCTATTGAAAAATGTTATGACATGGAATAGACTTATTGGTTTTACCCCTTTGACCCACCAGGTCATCTGGGGTACCCTATAATGGAAACTGAGTATCACAACCAATCCCCTCATCTGTGTCCTTAACCACCACCAGGTTGTCAGTAAATCTTTATGGTTTCACTACCTTATTATGGTTTTGAGGATACATATCAGCACTATAAGATCCCATAACACCCCCCCCCAGATCAAGAGCCTACTCAATTAACTTGTTCACCCCTAGGTTGTGCTTTAAGCAATCAAAGATGGTCGCAATATTAGGTTCACTCATTGCCCTTGCCTCTTTCTTTGTGAGTTTATCATGAACAATTCCATTACAACCCTCTTGAACAATTTCTTGGGAAGAGCAGTATTCCTTGACCAAATATGGTTTAACTTCCCCATGCCCAACTCCATGGATACAATGAGAAATTAGGTGTTGAACATCAAGTCAATTCCAGCAACAACTTGAGAAAATATAAAGGAGTGGGAAGAACTAATATTTAACAAAGAAATATATAACATAGATGTAATAAATATTGTAACTTTTACTATATAATTTCCCTCTCCACTGGTAGGTGGAACCACATTTATCTCATAAATCATTCCTATCCCCAGATCATGACTCACCCGAGTCCGTGATATTTGTGGTGTCTGAGCCTTCCACTGAGGACCCCTACCTTCACCCTGACCTATGATCCTTGAATATAGATGTGGTGTCTTAGAAAAAATCACTGAATATATGCCATATTACCATAATTTTAGTATTTCTTAGTTAACCTTGTACACAATGTTCTAAAGTGTACCTTACATCCACAGTTGTAGCACCTAGTTGAACCTACTCCCGTAGAGGGAGAAGAAGAAGCTCTAATATTCTCTGCCTACTTAACATATTGTTATACCTCCTCATCCTTTCTCTTACTACCACCAGAAGAGGAACCAGTTGTCACACTAGGAAATTTGGTCGTCACCACGCTATAAGCTGGAATAAAACAAAATATCCAATCCTCCTTTATCTCCCTTTCAAAAGTTTGTTCCTTGTGAAACACTTGTGCATATGATGTTAGGTAAAATTCTCGATCTATCATATGAGATCTGGATGGAGTCCAATCTCAAAATTCCAAGCCTTTTATGCCTCTTTCCCAACCAAAATTGGATAAAATCATAAAAATTCCATGAAAATAATTGAGTAAGAAAAAACCATCATTATCCCTTACTCAATATCTATAAAGTTATGAGCTTAATCTAACTTCAGTGTATCAGGAAAGAAATACTTGAATGAAAAATCATTAAAGGCCTCACAAGAAAGAACTTCATGCTTTCCTGCCTATCCCATGACACCCCCACCAACTTCTGGAGGGTCCCCGAATCATAAAGGTACAAGATTCACCTTCCTATACTCGTGAGTCTCTACTAGGTCAAATATTTCCTCTTTGATATCAATCCAGCCCTCAACATCCTAAGGGGATCTAGTGACCTAGAATGTTGGTGGATGATAGTGTTGAAAGTATCAAGCATAGTCAACCATATTACACTGTATGACTTCAAGATGGGTTTGTTTCACTACTTAAACCACTGGTACTGGTGAGATTTCTTACTCAGGTGAATCCTTTTGCATATCCTTTGGTGGAATGAGTGTGTCATTTTGAGAAGGAGAAACCAAGAATCTTTGAGGTGTCATTTTTCTTAAATCCAAAATGAACATTTAGAATACCCAAAATACCTTTATTATAATAACTTAAGTAGTTTAAATTCACAAAAATGAAACTTTTATCAAAAGACCTATCCGAGAAGATACCCATAGACAAGGTATAAGCCTCTTATTTCTACCCAAGGCTCAATCCTAGTCCTCCATACTTGCATGTTTGTCAATATAATATATTAATATATAAACAAATCAGTATGCTCAAGTTCAAACAACTAATGCAATAAAGATCTATAATGATAGAAAGAATATAGATATATCACTCAATAGATAATATAGGTCTATCCTGAATAGATATCACAATCAATGCATTAAATTAAAGAACTACTATGCAGAATAAAATAGGTATGTATAGGGAATGTGATCATTTTTACCTACTCATGATGCATGAACACACCTCAATCACATAAAATTTTAACATCAATCCTATCATAGGTAACCCAGAGGCCCATTACACATGAGTTTTCTAGGAACATGGAAACTCGCCTACCCGAGTTCCATATATATTGTATCTTTTATACCATAACCTAAAAAGAAAGAAAGGAACCTCAAGCCTTTGATATCACTTTTTAACGATCCAACCTGAACCTCTGGGTCTAAGACAAAGTTCCGCATAACCTCATGTGTGCCTCCCTATACACAAGAGGATGATGACTAGCGGAGGGGGTCTATAGTAGCATGGGTATACAATACCATAAGTAAACATAGACATCATAGGTAAGTACAACATAAATATAAGTCAACCAAATATTAAAAAAAATAAGAATAAATTCTATAATGAATGTCATGCCAAATCATACAAAAGTAAAGAATGGACCCCCAATGTGGTAGGTCAACAAGTGTATCAATACAACTATAAATTAAAATAAATAAAGTGATAAAAATATTATAGAAACTATCCAGAGTTTGTCTCAGTACTACATCAATCTTCCTACTCAGTTCTCCTTATAAATCTATTGGAGGTCCCTTTCCCTTCATCATATCCCTAGTTATGAAGTCTGTATGCACACCATGAGGCTTATGCAATGTGTGAGTATAAACTTAGTAATATACCACCAATGCTTCCTTAACATAAGTTACCATGTATATATAAGTGTATGAAATTCTGAAAAAGTAAATGTTCACACAAAAATATAACCAAACGTACACCAAGAAAATGTTCACTGACCAAGCCACCATGAACCTCGGCCATACCTGCTTTGATTCCATTCTAGAAGAGTATCATGGTATTACCATGCAAATTAGATCATTTCAAGTAACTTTTTTCACCTTTATGTACAAACCAAATTCCTGAATTTAAATGTAAAATTCATCCACCTTAAAGTAAAAACATCATATACCTTTAGGAATAAGCATAAGTCTACTCAATTCACCAATATGGGGAAAGACTCATACCACATGTTGACCCAATATCATGGATCTAGTGAAATACATCACATCATACATAGTCCCCCTAAAAGGGAGTGACTAAGTCTATTAGGGACACTGACAACCTAAAAAATCAAAATAGATTTTCTGTTATCTATGTACCAAACCATATATAAGACACAACATAAGAAGGAATAACAATATCTTAAAAGTATTACATAGGCTATAAGATATCACTTAAGTAATAAATGGAATCTAAAGAAAATATATAGTCTAAAAAGAATGTGTATAAATATCTATATACACACACATGTGATAAAACATCAAACATGGTCGCAAGGGCTATATACACACACACATGTGATCAAACATCAAATCTGGTCTCACAGGATACACAAAATCATATCAAGTCGATAAATATATACATGGACTCTACATATAAATTAACTTAATACCTCAAGATTTTTGACATCAATGTCAAGGTTCTTCAAGAATGTTGTCACTAAAACAAGCTCACACCCAAATACCCAAATAAGAGTCTCTATGAGAAACTCCACTAAGATGTCTCAAAACTCCAATGATCCTCAAGAAATATTATTATTACACTAAATCTAGGAATAACCTCACTAGACTATAAAAAACACCATAGTATAATCCATAATAGAATCATTCCATGATCATTCAAAAAAGGAGAATAACTTGGTTGGAAGAAGGACTAATCACTAGATAGATCCAACCAAGACATTTAAAAATAGAAGCATCGACAATGATGGATGAACCAAGGATTTATATTGATCAAAGTAAAGGTAATATAGATCTAGAAAATGAAGAAAAAAGGTCTTTTAAAAATAACACGACACCAATCAAAGCTTTTCCAAGAATACTCTAAAAAATTCCAATCTCTAAGGGGGGGGGATAATCGAGCAATTTAATTAGAGTAAAATGAGTGAGAAAATAATTAATAACTCCCGCATTACACTTGAACATAGTTATAAGACCAAACACATCTCATTAATGGATATTTGAGGAAGAAGAGTCCATTTCATCAATTTGAAACATAGTAATGACATAACCACAGTCTACACCATATCCTATCCATGGAAGTAGTGTTCTTAAACATGTAGCCAGCAAGACTAGCCTTACGGAGTTCTACCCAAGCCCAGGCCATTTTTCCCTCATCATGGACTTGAAAATGGGCATAGTGAGGTCACCTAACCAAGAAAGGATTAAGCTAAAAAAACAAGGGATCGGGTGGAAACATGGTTTTATAAATATGAAACAACAAATTTGAATCTTTACATCAAGATATTTCTAAATAGTTATAATTGATGAGTAAGATTCCTTGTGCATCCTTCATAGGATCTATCATGTATGCCATGTTATGTATTTGAACTGATGATTTTATTCGTTCAGCATAAATAGTCTATACCAATGAAATACTATTGAGATTCACTAGATTAATATAAAAAACATCCTTAAGTACTTAATAAGGACTAAGGATATGTTCTTAGTCTTTAGTGTAGAAGATGAACTCTATATAAAGGGTTACATAGATACTAGTTTCCAATATGAAAAACATTATCTTAGATCTCAATATAGATTAATGTTTTTCTTAAATGGTAGAGATATTAGTGGGAATAGTTTCAAATAATCCGCTATAGAAGACTCAATGATATAAATAGAGTACATTGCTGCATCATATGTTGTGAAGGAAACTATTCGGATCAAGAAATTCATCATTCACATTTGTGTGATTTCTAGCATCAAGGGAGAAATCAAGCTATATTATTATAGTAATAGGGTTGTTTTTTAAGCTAAGAAACATTGGTCTCACCAATGTACCAAAAAAATCCTTCCTAAATATTTCCTAGTATGAGAGATTGTTGGGAGGGGTGATGTAAAGATCCATTGTGTGGCTACAATGGAGAATATAGTAGAATTGTTAATTAAACCATTACCATAGAAACAAAATAAAGGTCATGTATAATATATGGGTGTGAGACATATTAGATATTGGTTATTATGCTTATAAATATATCATGTTGTTATAATAAAGGAAAAATCCATTTATCATTTATTCATGTGTGCTATAATATATTTTATTTAAACAGTCAAATGATAATATCCTCTCAAAGCACAACATTGATTTTTCCCTAACCGATAATCATTAAAAAAATTATGAACTTTAATGATATGATGAAGTTATCTTGAATAGATTATTATACTCATTACAAAGAGGTATATATAAGTTATGAAGAATGTATTCATGAGGTAGTAAGTAGAGACTTATTACTTGGACTGGTCTGCCAAAGTATATTTCATGGAGTGTCATATAGTCATTGATATAATTAGGGGTGTATACTTATTACCAATCCTTATTATCTGAGGTTAGTGAGATACCTAAAATTTGAACGTTTATATTTTAATACCCTACTTACAAAAGTTTGAAAATAACTTAGCTAATCATGGTGTGGTTGTGTATGTTGTTGATCATGTTGTCGGTTGGAGAACAACCAAGATAGGATTTATTCACTTGTATAACAAGAAAATACATATGTACCTTGATTGAATTAGATTGATGAAATTATTGAACATCCTTATGTGTGTCACATATGATGTGATAAAATAATTTGATGACTGAAATGTGATATACTCATCAGATAGATGAATGAAATGTGGTGTATCCATCGATTTGGTTAGTCTTTTTTAGAGAATTGATAAAAGACGAGTCAGTAATACTAGATTGATGTATTCCATGTCTAGTGGTCACTCGATTTCATGGAAAAAGGAATTATATAGGTATATATATGATATATATAATACATCTTGTTGTGTAAATATTCATATAGAAATATAATTATGTTTGATAGTGATAACACCAAACCCCTTAGTATCTTGAGTAGCACTGATGTTTTACAAGAGGATGCTCATTGCTTTCATCTATAAAATAGAGATTTCATATTTATTTTCAACACTTATAAGGCATAAAAGGTCACATGATTATTCCCTTGGATAAGGATAAAATTTTGGACAAGTGTTTTTTCAAAATGAAGAGATCGTCATAAAACTATATCCAAAAGTGGATGGATTCACAAAGAGTTGTAAAGTTTGGAACTAATTCCTTATGGAATTTAAGTGTAAGTGGGATATTATTGAAATTACACTTAAAATACATGCATATTATGCATACATAATAAATATAATATATACATATATATATATAATATTAAATATTCATGAGATGCATATTGTTTTATGAGATGCAGTGTGTGCGCTTCCACTTCACCCACATAGTTTCATCATTTTCAAACCAAATAATAGCCTATTAAATATATTTTCATATATTTATTGAAGTGTTAAATGAATAATCTAACCAATGGGAATTAACACATGAGATTCATTATTAAAAAAAGATATATTTTGAACTGACTATAAAAGAGAAGAGTTCTCTATTTTTGGGTGTAGGAGTGTATTGATCATGTTTATTCAATAGATTTGAGATCATAAGTTTCATACAAATTTGATGAAATATTTATTCTTATTGAACTATTTTTCATATCTCCTAAGAATGTGTGATCAACTCTTTGTGAGTTCAAGTATCCTTATGAAGCATCCATGGATCCATTGGTTAGTGTATCACCTCGAAGACGAGGTGCTTTATTTATTTCTTCTTGTTATATTCATCAAATGTATTCTATAATGTTTGAAGATAGAAGTTACTTAAATTTGAATTTTATAGGCAATATATTTTATGATATTATTTACAAGTTGATTTATTGAAGAGTAGACCACCTATTTTTGGGTTGTTTTTTGCTACTATTAATAATAATATGATTAAATGAAACTCATTATGTTGGACACTCCAACTAACGCTTCTTATTCTGATTTGAACTTGTACCCACTTGTATTGTCTTTTTAGCACTATAACTTATACATCATATTCCTAGTTCTACTATTTAAAACTCTTGATAAAATTTGGTAAACTTTTTTTTTGAACTTATTCAGCTATTCATAACATTTCCATAGATTAAAATAGAACAAATTCTTTAAAAAAATAATCCTTTTAAGAAAACCTCTAGTCTCACCATATTATTAGTATACTCAATCATATTGAGTGTATGATTGGAGAATAAAATTTCTTAGGTTGTTTTGTATTTAACTCCTTTGAATAACTAATGAATCATTATATGTTTATCACAACCATCTAGATTCACTTCCTGAATAACTTCAATAATTGGTTACCCTAGAAGGTGTTACTCTAACATATAGAATTTCTCCAACTTAATAACTTTTCTTAAGTCACTTATCATAGGATTTTATTACATGAAGTTTCTCCTTCCTAGGGATTAATCTCAAAGTTAATTTTGATGAAGATAATGTTATTTATCTACAACAGAAGATTTTATAAAATGAGTATCATTTTTTATTACCATTTAGTAAGGAATTTTATTAAATAGAATCCCACTAAAATGATGACCCCTTTTAAATTCATCATATCCATTAATAGGACAATATCCATATTTCATCCTAAATTATACTATTTTTTCATGTAAATAATCTATAAATATATCTAGTAGACAACAATTTTAAACTATATCATGTATGATTCTTGTATATTTGAGTGAATAACTCTATATAAATCCATCATATGGATATAAAAACAATTTTATTCCTTATGTATCCTAATGGTTAGGGTTTCCCAGCTAAGAATAACCCAAATAAAATTATAATAATGAGGAACATAATAGTTAAGATCACCTAATTACTTAATTAACTTACAAAAAATAATCCATGGGTACCTAATAGTTAAGGTTAACCATACTGAATGATCGGGGTCTTGATAAGTGCCACTTTGGAATGAATCTAAAACTTATTATTTTTAAAGGGGATTTAATCTCACCATCTTATATCATGTTATTTCCTTTATGAATACATGATTAAAATGATTTAGTATTGAATCCTATTTTTTCTACAAAACCAATATATTCAATTCATATTGATGTGTTACTCTTTACACATCCCATATTTTGTATCACTCACACAAAAAATGGAAGTCAAATATATTTACACATATAAAAATGCATCTCATTCATAAGGTAAATAAACTCTTCATGTAATGAATTAAAATTATATGAGATTGAAAATATCCATATGAAAAATTCCAGAGCCACATATAGTCAACCCTCACCTTTCTATAACAAGGCATAAGCCTCCTTGCCAGTGGAAATCCAAGCCTAAAATACATCTACCCGAACATACTTTACTCAAGAAATAATTCAATTTATCATAACGCTAACACCTAATATGTATAAACTATATTCAACTAAAATTAATCTCATAAAATTAATTACAAACTAAGATCAAGGTAGCGGAAAACTAAATCTTATATAATCATACCTATCATGTAATACAAGGCTTCAAAATTTATAATAAGAAATTTAACATGATTAAACTAAAACATACACTTATTCAAAATATAGAAAAAAAATATATTCATGAATAATAAATAAGGGAATAAAATTTCAACAAATGAACACTACATAAATTTAAACATGTGATAATAATTCATGAATGATTTTTAAAATATAATTAATTATAAACACTTTATAATTTTGATATTCATTAAGAACATTCTATAATTTTGAATATAAACACTTTGTATTCATTTCATAATATGACATTTCATATTATTCATTATATTATATTTAAATTTAATTATATGATATTTTATGAATTGTAAACATTTTATAATCAAAATTTTCATATAATCTAAATATCACATATTTAAACATTATTAAAAAAATTATAAAATAAATCATCAAAACTCTTTTGATGTGGTATAAATAATATCTCAAATAATACCCTTCTTTAAATTTGGATAATTCAAATTAATTATGTATAATTCATAAATAAATATAAACTCTTTATATTTTGGCATTACTTTCTAATTCATAAACACTTTATAAATTGCCCTTATGATTTCTAAATAAACATTTTATTTAATTCATAAGGCATGTTATATAATATTTTTAAAAGATATTTCTAATATTAAAATTTTATATTAAGGAATATTTTTTATCAATGTTGCATAAAATTTTATTTAATTAATTATAAACTCATTATAATTAATTAATTTATAAATTCTATAAATTAATAAATATCCCCTAAAGTACCTTTTATCATTATTTATAAACTATTTATAAGTAATAAATTCAATTCATAATTGAATATTATGAAAAAAATATTAACTTGTTGTATTTTACAATATATAAAAAATCATAGGATACGCAACATGGCTATCATAGGATACCAAATATCGTACACAATGAAATTTGTAAAACAAAAGGTTTTATACTATGTTGATTCCTATGATATATTGTATCATATAGTATGAATCTACCATACCTTATGATATCTCTTATCATATATATAATGACCCTGACCCCAGTAGCCCAGAATCGGTGCCTTATTTTATTACATTGGCATATATACAAGGAATCAAATCCCAAAGAACCAAAATTTTTAGTAGTTTTTGAAACCAGATAAATACATGATACCCATTTTATATTGGGAATAGAAAATGAAACATAATATATAAATAAATAAAATTTTTATCATCCTTGAAAACTCATTCCAATAATTCATCTTCACATCCTGTGGAAAGGAAGCAAAATAAGGGTGATCTAAAATGCTCGGTAAGGGTTAAGTAAAGTGAAAACTATCATAAATCAATAAATAATAATCATTATAGAAATTTAAAATACTAAAACACATTCCAATTAATCAATAACTTGATCACAATATTGAAGGAATCAAAGATGATCAAATAATTCCATATAAATAATCACATGAGCTTAATACATAACCATGGATATTATAACTAATAGAATAATCACATGGAATAAAAATAATGATGTAATGAATAATTTTTGACATCTAAACTATCAAGATATATACTCAAGATATTTACTATCAAGATCTATCCTCAAGAAAGTTTAAGTCTATGGGTAAAAACAAATCTGACTTGGCCAACTGATTCATCTCATGAGACTACCAATGCATTGAGGGGCTTAAATTAATCAGTCCCCAACCCATGTAATGATTTTCCAAAACATTTCTCATATATAAAATAATAAATTTAAATCATAAAAAAATATGCCTTATCAAATATCCATATTGAGTAATGAATGTGGATTTATCAATAATTCCCCATAAATAATATAACTTTCAAAGTAAAAATCATATATAAAAATGGTATATAGTATATAAAATAATCATATCCATCATAAAATAACATTTATATTTAAAATAAATTCAATTTATAATGAAAAATTATTACAAGAAAGTTATTGTTTCAAAAGAAATTAACAATCATAAAAGGAATTGATATCATACGATAACTTTTACCACTTTGTAATTTTCAAGTCAAATCCCCTTGGATAAAATAATTTTAAATGGAACTTAAAACACCATAAATTATTAATGTATAATGATATTGCATGTAAAATGGTAAGTATACGCACCTCATGAAATTTAATTGGTTCATAATAACAAATAAGTATCAATGGAATATAAATTGAAACAAAATCCCCTACCTTGCGCTTCCTTTTGGTTGAACGCTCTTTAACCTCTTGTATAATGGATTTAAGAATATTAATAAATAATAAAAGAACCGTATTAATATTTATAATGTCATATATTATCCTTTTATAACATCTTATAACCTTTTTGTTAATAATCTTTAATTATTTTCATTTTTTTGGGTGTTAATTACCATGTTTTTGGAGTATGTTTTGACTTGTTATTTTTTGTTCCTATTACTTAAATCATGATTTAATAATATAAAAAATTTAAACCATTATTTAAATATCATATATATTCAGTATATATTTATTTAGAGTAATTCATAAAATTTGGTGATAGGAAATGAAATACGCAGTTTATGGAGACGGTAGGTTGTACGTATGCATGAACGTTGTTTCCATTTTCGTATTGTATTGAAAGAAAGAAAATTAAATTATATGTATATATTATCATTATAGTATAAATTTTATTTCATATATATCACATAAGTTTATTAAAATCATCTTTAATACATTCCATGTAAAGTGTGAACGAATCACATCGCTTCGTAAGGCGGTAGTCTGCCGTACACATGAACGATGTTATCTTATTTCAACAAAAAGGAAATCATGAAGGTATATGTAATATAATAATTGAATAATAATAAAAACATCATATATATCATATGTAAACTATAAATTTTTCATTATTCCCAACCTTGAAAGGTGGTAATGTAAAAATGAACAACATCGGTTTGCGAGGTGGTCGTCTGTCGTATAAACAAATGATGATTTCAAAACCCATTTAATGGAAGTGTGTGAAGTTTTAGTTATTAAACTTAAAATATATAAATATTAGTATATTTAATATAATTATTTTATTATATAATCATGGCATAATATTAATTTAATGAGGTGTAGAAGGAAATAAAATAAAAATTCTCTTAGAAGAACATTACCTCTTCTTAAGGTATCCTCCTTAGGTTTGCACTAAAAACTTCAAAGGTTCAATTTATTTCCAAATGAAGGATTATACGATTAGCGTGTGTAATTTTGGAAGTTATTTTTTAGGAGTTTTTTATTAAAATGTCTTGATAGTTGTGAATAAAGGGGGATAATGAGTGCCCATTTATAGTTGTGAAGATGTGGAATTCTTGTAAATACTCAACAATATTCACTATTAGGAGGTCTCTTTTATCTCATGTGGATCGAAAATTGAATAATAATTTGTTTTAGAATTTATGTGTTCAATAAAAACATTCAATACATAAAAATAAAATCATTTTTATAATTTTTTTCCTTAACTTCTAAGTTTCCCTACTTTTACCATTTTGGTTTTTATTAAGGTTACTAATTTTCTAACCTATGTAATTTATTCATTAAGACTAAATTAAAGTGATCCTTTTTAGATTATTTATACCCAATTATTATAAATATAATTTATAATTTATAAAATAAAAATACCATATTTTTTAAATATTAATTTTAACAGAATTTTGAGTAATGTGAAAAAAATGCTTTAACCCTAACCACACTAACAAATTTTTTACTATTTAGGGTTTAATGTATTCATTATAAAATTTAAATCATTAAATTAATGGAACATATTTTATATTCATTAAAATTTAAAAATAACTTGAAATAATATAGTATTTTTAGTAATTTTAAATCATTTAATAAATAATCATTTATTATAAAATAACATTAAGGTTGATTTTGACATTATTTATTTAATTTAAATTTAAAAATATCAAGACAATGATGGAATTTAAATATATTAAGTTAAAACTTATGTAAAATGATATATTTATCTAAAAATTAATGTAATATAATAACTCAATCAATTTAACTCACTTTTAATATTTTTAGCATCATTTATTTTAGTTAATTATTAACTAAATAGTTAATGTGTTGGTGTTTCTTAAGCATTTAAAGTAATTATTTAATCTATAAAAATTTAAAATAAATTACCATAATAAAAAAACACATTTATATATCAAAATAGTATTTATAACCAAAAATATTATGTTTTTTCCTATCCCAAATATTTATAAATATTAAAGGCAAGGAAGGTTCAAATTTTGTTTTTTCCTTACTTAACTTATTATATAGGTCACTTTCATGGATTAGTACCACACTAACTCATAAATATCAATAATAAGGTGATAAGGGTTGAAATATGTCCATAAAAGTATTTTTTAAAAATTTATTAGTTCATTTTACACCTTATCTAATAAGTTTAATCCCCCGATAAACTCATTTTTACCTTAATCGTGATAATTAACTTTAATAGTTTTTACTAATCATTATGGTCAAAAATTAAGTTGAAATTATTGGATAATATAAATTATTATGACTCCAAATATTTAATCCATTTTTTCAAATTCAAATCATAGAAGTGGCATAATATAATTTAAAATTAATCCTGCAGATGTGATGAGAATGTAGATTTTTAAAGTGAAAATGTTTGAAAGTATACAATGTTTGTCTAAATTTAATATAAAAATGACCCCAATGACCTAAATTTGATTAATTTATATAAAATTAAACTAATATTACATTGAAAACAACTCAAAATATAATTTAAAAATATAAATAATTTAAACAAAAAGTCATTTTTCATTTAAAATTCAGTATTATTCACTATTCACCAAAAAATAAAACTTCTCAAAAAAATAAAAAAATAACTATATAATAATTTTGGTATTACTATTTCAAAAAATAATATTTTTTAAAATAAATTATCTAAAAATGGTGAAATTTAATTTTAAATTATGTGCACCAAACATGATTAAATCGTCTTTTTAAAAAAATATTATTTTTCAGAAAATATTTATTTTTCTTTAAAATAATTATTATTTTATTATTAATCAATAGATAAATAATAAACATGTGTAGAATATATATTTTCATTATTTATTTAATCATATTCATACCTTCCATTCTAATGGCTAGACATTAACAATTATATTAAATAATAATAATTTCTAAAAATATTTCACTTTTCGTTTAAAATCGATGTTTCATATAACGCAAGCTAAACTCAAGGTTCTGTTTATAGAAATCTAAAATTATTATTTCATGTGATTTAATATAAACTCAGTGTTTCAGGTATTATTAACTATTTAAGATATTAAATTTATTTAAAAAATATATTTTAAAGTGTCAGGGTGATATCTTGTCTTATAAGCTTGGTGTTGCTTGTTACATACGCTATCAAATAAAATGTTCTTATTTTATAATTTTAGGGTGTTACAATAAAATCATACAAAGTAAAAATATATATCATCTTATTTTATGATAAGTATTATGATACATAATACAACTTCATTGTTCTTCATTTTAAGCATGATTTCATAAAACTAAAAATATGGGATGCTACGATACCATTTTTAAGATTTATTAGGGTATAATAACACTTATTAGAACAATAAAAATAATGATATAAATATATAGATACTTTGAATAAAAAACATGTTTTGTTGAAATGAAAAATTGAAATTTTCACCTTATACTGAATCCATTGTCTACTAGTGCATCATTCTTCATCCATCTTCATTTGGGATTAAAGAAGATCACCAAGGATAAATCATGGGAATCCTACATAAGGTTTATCAATATGATAATATGAATCACACATTGTATATGTGGGATCATTAAAACCTATATGGAATGCTAGTTCCTCAGGCGTAGAGAATATAGAAGAAGAGAGCATCGACGTTCAAGAAGTCTCAGTCTAGCATGAATGAATTATCTAGTATGCTTCCATCATTTAGAAGTGGGATTTTATATACCATCGACAAATAACCTTAACATCATGCATTAACTCATGTGTTATAACACATGATTTAATTCCTTGTTCAAAACATACATATTATGCATGAATTAATCTATCTTCCTCACTTTATATTGAATGTAACAGTTCTATAAATGATATCTAATATGGGTGGATCATTTGAACATTAACTTTTAAAATTATATTTCAATTTAATTTGAATATAACACCATAAAAATCCAAAAAATATAGATATCATAATTTATGAATTCATGTAATAAGATCCATATTACTTGGGCTATTCATACTCTATGATTTCATAGTTTATAGAAGGCAGTGGCATGGTTTCTTTAAAACATGAAATATGATACCCCTTAATCATATAATATTATATAGATGAAGTAAATCCGTTAAATATTATTCCATTTATTAAAAAAATATGCAATTATATCCTACAATATATCCATAAAGCATCATATATGGTCTTTTAGGTGATATATCTTTCATAACCAACGTAAAAATGAATTTTCATGTCGGTAATTAAATAATTGATGCTAAAAAACCTTGTCACATGGGGATTTAACATAGGTAATTATAATAGAATACATTAAAACCCCACCCATAGAGGTTTTTTATATTGTTTATAGCAATAAACAATGTTAAAATCCATATTTTTAACATCAGTTATTGCAATTACTTCTGTAAAAATCCATAACATAGGAATTTTTAACATTGGTTTCTGAAATAACTAATGTTAAAAATATAACCATAAGATAAATGAAGTATTCTTTATGCAACATTACCAAGAAATTTTACTTCCTTGCCTATAGATTTATCATACCTCACATGTAATTTTAACTTTTTTTCATTTTTTCCACCATTTTGTAGTTTCTACCTACAAATCAATCACCCCTTAAACTATTTTTTTCATTTCTCTCTCAAATATTCATTTCACACTCTGTTTACTGATCTATCACACCCATTAAATTTCTCCCAAATTTATATTTCTCACTATTGTCCTAGGTAAAATGGAAAGGGGTAAATTCCCCTTATAAAAATTAAATTAAATAAAAAAGGAAAATTCAAAACTAAAATATATTAAAATGATAAAGAAATATTTTTTATGAAAATTAAAAGGTTGATTTCAAAATTAATTGAGAGAATATGCATGGTATAAATGGATGTATATAATTTATATTTTTATGCATATATAATTTTATATTAATGATGTAATATTAGAATTAAAAGAGATATAAAACATGGTTTGAGAAAGTAGTTTGATAATAGCTTGGTGTAGTCCCCCACACCTCCATATCAAGAGTTAATAGGTTTATATTATTATTCCATTTATCTTGGTGGTGATCAAGAAACCCATCCCTTGCAATTATGGTTGTGATCACCCTCTTGAACTTTATGGGTTTCAAAGGAACCCATCCCCCACATTTATGATACTGAGCACTCATTGTAGAAGCATATGGGAAGAGAAAGGTTTTCTTGGTTCAAAACTATTACAAAGAAACTAAGTTATCTCTAAATAAGGATAGTATAGTTTAGTATAGAGATAGAGAGTAAAGGATATGAGATCTTTTAAGATTAAGAATTGGATTTGTCTCTTGAAAGAGATTTGAGAATGGAGAGAATTTTTTAGATCTTCATTATTGGTGTTCTAAACCTTGGTGAAGGATTGGATTTGTAATTGAAATGTTTTTGGTTACCGGTGTTGTTCTAATCCACCAAGAAATCCTATTTATAGGATACAATATCACTAGGAACCTTATGGAATTATTTCAAGTCATTGAATCTAGAGAATGATGAATTCAATGTAATTTTGACCATAATAAATGCATCCTCAAATTGCTTTCCTCAGCGTTACTGGCTACCTAATAGCATGCACCGACTAGCAAGTGGTACACCTAAAGCTTACAAATTCTGGAAAAACTATGTCGGCTACCTGGTACTGATGGATAGCCTTCTGGAAGAGTAACTTGGTTCTGGAATTATCACCAACTGACTGGTTCACCACAACTAGCTGGCCATTGGACTTCTTATAGGTTTTGAATTTTGTCCATAATCGTCGGCTAGTCGGTGCTACCTACAGATGTACATCTTAGATTATGAACTTTTATAATTCCTTCCATAGACTTTGGTTTATCCTCAAACGCTATTCTATGATCTCAAAACATGATAAAAGATAGTTCTAATCCTTTAATAAGATTATCAAGATGTATTTGAGTTTTCTTGGATATCTCCATTAAGTTCATCAATGACATAACTAAAAGTAAAAATATTGAGAGTAAAATTCACTCAAATAAAATTTTTAGAAACACAAAAGTGTTTATGATCATGAAAAAAATATAATAGATATATAGGTATAACAATTTCCCCATTTTTTATGATCACATATACTTCACATAAATAGATATATCAAATGTAAATCAAGACTGAAATCTATATAAATTTATTCAAGATATCAAGTAGGATATTCAATATAATCATGGAGTAAATGAATACCATTTTCAAGCATGAGTAAAACATTTAACTTTCATATTTAAATCCCCCTAAAAATAAATATGACCCCATAATTTCAATTAATTTATCCCCTTTTAAATAAATTTATCCCCCTTTGTGATTATCAAAAAGTAAACAAGGAAGGTAGAAAATAAAAAAAAGCTTAAAAAATATGTTTAAATAAAAACTCAAGAGATATTTAAAATATATTTTGAAAACTCAAATTATAAATTAAAAATGGATTTTTAATTGAAAAATAAATATATTTTGTAAGATATAATTATAATAAAAAGATAAAAAAAATTGAAACATATCTTGGCTTTCAAACCCCATTTTAATAAGGGTATTAAATAGATAGGTGGTTTAAAATAAGTTTTAAGAGAATAGGATAGAGATTTATAAAAAGGAAGAGAAAAAATAAATAGAAGAGAAAGATAAGGGAAAGAAAGAATAAGGAAGAAAGATTAAAAAATAGAGAGATAAAGGGTAATGAAAATTCGGTACATACCTTTTCCACAAACACTCCTTCATTCAAATAATTTTTTCTCCTTTAATAAATGATTCATTAATATAAATGGATTTTAAAAAATACCTTAAAATCAAGCCTCTATTTTTATTTTGTTAAAGACAAATCAAAAACATTTTTAGAGTGACTAGTATATGTAGAAATTTTTACTCATCATTAATCTTTATTTAATAGAGATAAAAAAACCTCCTTTTTTAAAAAATAAGATCATATACATAATTTCTCATATATATCATAAAACATATTTAAAATAAAAAACAATACACAAGGTGTATTAAAGGTTTGAAAAACATTAGTTTAAAAATATTAAAAAGGTAAAATTATGATAAAAAATACTCATTTTAGAAAGTATTAATTTGAAATTGGAAAATAATAGAAAACATGTTTTTATTTCAAAAATAATTTGGAAAAAAATATCTCTTATGGAAAATTTCAGAATTAAGGGATAATTATCCCTTTAAAATGAAATTATAAGTTAGATATAAGGTTCATATCCATGATATAAAAAGAAATAAACTTAAAATAATTCAAAATAGACTAGGAATTTTAATATTTTAAGAATAAAGAGAAAAAATTTTAAAACAAGATCAAAATTAAATAAATTTTAAAAATATTACTCAAGTTATACATAGTCAAATGTAAAGTGTCACAAGTTTACTATTCATAATTTACATTTAATAAAATCAAAATGATCAACTGCATGAGGTTTAGTGAAAATATCAATAAGTTGAAAGTTTCTCAAAACAAATTCTAATAATATATTTCTCTTTTTTCAGTGATATCTTAAGAAATGGTGCCTAATGTCAATGATTTTAGTGAGATAGTGTTGGATAGGATTCTTGGAAATAATAATAGCATTGAATTATCACATATAAGATGGATATGGTCATATATAAGCCCAAATTCTAAGAGAGTGTTTTTTATCCATATTATTTGGGTACAACAACTCCCAACGGTTATATATTCCACTTCATATATAGAAATACCAATAGATTTTTTCTTCATACTACTCCATGAGATGAGGTATTTTCTAAGTATGTGGAAATTCTGGCCTATAATTTTCTTATTGGGTTGGAATCAACCAAAATCACTGTTAGAAAAACTAGTTAATTCAAAATAAGTTCCTCCTGGATTAAAAAACCGATATTTATAGTTCCTTTTAAATAATTAAAAATCCTTTAAATGGATTTAATATGAGATTAATTTATATTTTATTGAAAATTAGTACAAGGACAAACACTGAACATGATGACAGACTAGGTCATAGTAAGATAAAGTATACTCTTAATCATTATTCTGTAAAGATCATTGTTGACTAGATTGTCGAATCCATCAAACTTTAGCTTACAAGTTTCACACATGGGTGTACTAATTTTCTTATCTTGATCTATTCTAAAACATTTTAAAATTTTATTAGTGTATTTACCTAAGGTTTATAAAAATAACATTATTTCTTTGAAAATTTTGAAAACCAAGAAAGAATTTGAGTTCGCCCATAAATCTCATTTCAAATTCCTTTTTCATTAAATCAAAAAATTCAAAACAAATAGATTCATTGGTTGAGTGTAAAATCACATCATAAATGTAAATTTGGATAAGAAAAAAATCATTTGAGATGTGTTTTAGAAAAAGAGTTCAATCTGCTTTTCCAATTTTAAAACTATTTGATAAAAGAAAAAATGATAAACAATTATACTAAGCCTAAGGAACTTATTTTAAACTATAAATATATTTACTTAATTTGAAAACATGATTTGTAAAATTAAAATCATTAAAACTAGGGGTTGTTTAGAGAGACTTGTGATTTTTATACATAAATATTACATCTTTTTAGATAAATATTTAATAAATTTAACAAATACTCGCTCGAGGAAAATAAAGGTTTAGAATATTTGGATACTAGATACCCAATCATATTACTTCATGAAAGATCTTCCCATTTAGTACACTTTATAAACAAAACCTACAAAAAACTTTATTCATAACCTATGGAAATTAAACATAATAAAGGGTGATCTTAGATTCTCAGTAAGGGTAAACATGGGATAAATCAGTCGATTATCATATAAAATAATTATATAAGAATAAGTGTATGAGATCATGAATATAACTTAACAATTTCATACTCAGTATATCATAGACCATAAACATGATTTATAGTATAAAACATTATCATTTTAAAATTCATGAATCATAAGAGTGAGAAATCATCAAAAATAAATCATTAACTATAAGTTCATGTCATATAAGTGTGGAATAATCATAAGTACAAAAAATATTTCATATGTCAAGTTTAACTATTGAGACCATCAAACCATAACGGATCAAGCATTAACACCAATTTATCATGGTGGATCAATCACATCAACTTGTTCCCCCCAATGGATTAAGCACATCTACTTGTTTCCCAGAGCGGATCATGCACATCGGCTTGTTTCCCATAGAAAATCAAGCACATCAACTTATTTATCATGATTATATCATGAGATATAAAACATAACCTAATAAATTAGGATTATATAATTTTAGGTCCACCCATCACATAATGTCCACCATACATATGTGCACTATAAAATCATTAAATATTCATCATATCAATATATCATAACCCATGAAAATAAAATGGGTTTCATAAACATTTCATCAATCAATCATAACATAACCCATGAAAAATAAATGGGTTTCATAAATATCTCATCATCATAATTATAAAACATCTATAGAAATAATAATGATGGAACCATTGGATCATATCCCCGTTAAAACATAAAAAACACCAAAGGTTGTTGTTGATGATGAAAATAAATTCTATTAAAAATCATTAAAACATTCTTGAGGAAAATATCCTTTCTATTTTGAAATCACTTCTTTAAAATATAAAAAAATCTTAAATATTAAAGAAAAAATATTATTTTAAAATAATATTGGAAAATTTTAATGTAAGTTTTAAATCATTAAGTGGTGATGATGGTGGAAAATACAATTCATGTCATACACATTAAAATAAAGATTCCTTTCAAATTGTCAGTAAAAAGTAAAAAGTATCTCGTTCAGAAAATGATGATGAGAATCTTATTTAAACCATTTTTTAAAAAGTAAAAAGTGGGTAAAATTTAATTTAAACAATCATTGGATAATATTAAAAACATACTTTAAAACATTTTTATAAAATATTTACATGGAAGGTAAAGTATTTTCTACTAAAGAAATAAATAAAGTTGGTTTTCTATAAAAATATTATTTTGGTGTATTGAGTACATTAAGAGATAAAAATAAAAGAAAAAACATTTAATTTAAATAAATAACTATAGGGTTATATAATTCATAATTTTCTTGAGATATATTCCATAATATTTCATCTTCAGAAACTTAATCATAAACAATCCTGATAAACAATGAGATGTTAACATAAAACTCTTACCGCTTTGGTAATGTTTGAATCCTAAGAACCATAAAATAAAGAACCTTATATGGATATTTAGATCCAAATTACATTAATAATAATCATTATAAAAAATTTTCATGGGTAGAATATACACCACATAAAAGAAACAAGGGGTGAATATGACATGTGTCCCATAGAAATAAAAGTGAGATGAAAATCTATTACCATTGTGGTAACTTTTGAAACATAACCCCAATGGAGAAAATAACTTAAAATGAAACTTTAAATACCATGAAGATAAATATATTAATGATATAACATATCATAGGGTAACTATATACACCAAACAAAAGAAATAAGTGGTGAATATGGCATATTCTTGTGGAAGTAAAAGTGAGATGAGAAATCCCTTACCTCAAATCTCAACTTTATTCATACACATTATAAATTCATGTATAATAAATATAGGTTTATTATAAATGTATTAAATAACCATAATAATATATATCATACCATATATTATTTACTTTACCCTTTTATCACCCATTCATTAACAAACATTTGTTAAAATCACTATTTTGGGTAATAACTATTTTTTTTTCATATATGTTTTGGTTTGGTAGTTTTTTCCTTTTACTTTTATTATGTTTAAAATATTAATATAATTTTAATAATGATATAAATATCATATATATTCATTATATACATATTTATAGTCATCCATATAAGTTATATATAGAAAAATTAATTACATTGTTCATGAAGACGATAAGTCATACGTATGCATGAACACTATTTTAATTTTTTTAGTGAATGGAATGAAATAAAGATAAATATTAATTCACCTTTACAAAAAAAATTATATCATATATATTCATTAAATCTATCCTTATTACCATACATTTCAAAATAATATGAAAAACGTATCACATCGTTTCGTGGAGGTGGTAGTCCACATGTACGCACGAGCGATGATTTCATTTTCAAAGAATTGTATGCTAAGACAGTAGGTGTGATGTTATAATTATATAAGTATAATTATGTAAAAAAAAAATTATATATATATATATATATATATATATACTTTTAATACATCATTTTATCCATCCTTGAGAGGTGGTGAAGGAAAATGAATTACATCGGTTCGCGAGGCAGTAGTTCATTGTACACACAATTGATGATTTCATTTTACATTTTATAGAAAAGGAGACAGATATAAGTTATTTAATTAACATAATAACATCTAAGTATGTGGTAGATATTTATTTTTATTATATAATCATGGTTAAATAATATTTTAATGTTTTTTAAGAAGAAATAAAATGAAAACGCATGCTTAAGGACTATACCTATTCTTTGTAGAATCTCTTTAGGTTTACATCTAAAGAATTATTAGGTGGGTTTAATAATCAAACCAAGGCTTCAAATATGTGTTAATGTAATTAAATAAGAGATTTTTTAGGTATTTTATTAATGAAAATTTTTTAACTATGAATAGGAGAGGAGAGGGGGTGCCCTTTTATAAGTGAGGAGTGGTATTTTTATAAATACTCAAAACTATTCAACAATGGGAAGTCACTATTGAGTATAGTGACTCAAAAATTGATAAATAATAGAGATTATGGAAGATATAGTAGATCCAAACCTCCAATAATAACAAAATGCACATGTTCTAAATATGTTATTCCCTTAATCTCTAAGTTTACTCACTTTTACTATTTTAGTTTCCAGCATGGTAACTAGTTTTTACCCTAGTTAATTTATAATTTAAGTCTAAAAATAAAATGTGCCTTATTATATAATTTATACCAATTTATTATAAATACGGATTCCAATTTATCTAATAAAAATCGTAAGTGTTTAAAAAAATAATTTTAACACAAACTCATGTGTTGACGTCTTCCAAATGAGCATCGAAAAATATAAGATTAAAAAAATACATGAATTGTGGGTATTATTTTCTCTATAAAAAAAGGAAATAAAGGTGGCCAAATCCTATGGGCAGTGTAACCCTTATAAGTATATGTGGTCGCATGACCTTCAAAAATTCATTTGAATGGGTCGTGCATAGTGCATGATCTGCTAATGATCACGTGAGGTCCCTCTAACAACCCCTCCTTCTCTTGTGAAGGTGCCCAGGAATGTGCTAAAGATCCTGCAGAACCCCTGGAGGAATGTCTACCTTGTCAAACAAGATCATATTGTTACACCACTTTCATCACATAAAGGATCACAAGCTTTCCCATCCAATTATGTGATGCCCCTTCATCTTCACAAGATAAACAAATGAATTTTCTGTGACAATGCTCACATGTCATCATGGGACCCAGCATTGATCATGTGAAACACCAAGGATAGGTGAAGGAATTTTCCATGACAATGCTCGCACATCATCATGAGACATAACACTGATCATGTGGTGTATTTTATATAATTAGAATGATTTTCCTTGATGATGCTCGCATAACATCACATGATACCCTATCCTTATAAAAATGGAAGGAAAATAAAATGAGAAAAGATGAAAGCCTCAAGATAAGGGGGTTATGTTGTTTTTCATGTGGGGGACCTTTGACAAGCTATATCAGTCTCACAAATACCCCTCAACAAGCCATTTTAATCTCATGAGAGGCCCCTAACAATCCACCATGTTCTCACAAAAGTCCATTAGAAAAGCTGGCGGAATCTCACGGATGGCCTTTGATAATCCATCCTAGTCTCATGAATGACCCCAGACAAGTCATATTTCATCACACAAAAGCCTTTCCATATGAATCTTGATCTCATGAAGACTCCTAGACATGTTTACCTAACCTTTTAATGGTCATTTTTCATGTAAACATGGTTAGTAAAAATCACTTTGATTAGACCAAGTTCAATAAATGGGGTAATAGTGGGACATTCCTATTGTTTCTAAATATCATGTGATTCCCCCTAAAAACCTTTTTCAAGATCCTGCAAATCGCTTGACAAAAAAATATCTCCACCAAATCTATATCATCTTTGTGAGATAAGCATCATGCAAGGCAGCATATAACTAGGGTGGAGGGGCCTATAACCCCCCCCCCCCTAACAAAAAAATGGATGATTAATTGAACACACATAGAGATGATGGAAAGAGAATAGGAGAAAAATTCTTATAGGAGAAGGACCTGTAATCTTAAGGTCTTCCACTAGGTTAAACCAAGGGAATGACCTAAGGAATCACACAGAATAAATTTATGCTTCACGTGATCAATTTGTAGATCACTTGAAGGACTTATGACGTATCATCTAGATTATGGGAAGTGGTTTCTTCATGTCTACTAGGTCATATGAAACCTAAAGAGACTTGTTCTTGACAAACCACGATACATATATGCAATAAATACTGGAAAAGGTGGACAACTTATGCAAAGAGAGATGTGATAATCTTCATGCACTTTTCATAACTCACTCAGATCATGTGACATCACTAGGGAATTTCACCCAATTCATTCAACACCCTTTGGACATACCATCTAGATTATGCGAAGTCCTCTAAAAAAAGTCAGCAAAGTCTCACAACATCCTTGGGGCATGCCACCCAGGTCTTGTGAAGTCCTTTCAAAATGCCACCTAGGTCTCATGAAGTCCCTTATACATGTCGATAAAGTCATGAGGTAGCACCAATACATGTATCGATTATAAGATATCCTCCTAGAAATGTCATCCAATTCATGGTATGGTACATTGACATGTCATCCAAGTCATGTGATTTTCTCTAGACAAGTCAGCCAGGTCTCGCGAAGTCCATCAGACAAGTCAAGAAATTCATGTGGAATCACCTATAGATGTCTATGTTAATAATGTGAAATCCTTATAGACATGTCATTTAGGTCTTGCAAATCCATCCAGGCATGTCTCCCAAGTCCTAAAACACCCTCCATACATGTCAGCCTTGATCATGCAATGTCTTCCAAACATTCCACCTAGATTATGTGATGTACTTTGAACAATTCAACTAGATCATGCGATTATCTTTATACATGTACGTTAGACAATAAGTACATGTCTATAAATCTTTATACATGTTAGGAAGACCATTAGTATATGTCATGCAGACACCCCGGGATATAAAAACCTTGTCTAGTGGATATATTCATGCATACCACCAATTAAACTATAAGAACTCTGATTTCTTCCATAACCAAGATATGTAGGATGTCTTTCTATGGCCTAGCTCCAATAGGAATCTGATTCAATGTAATACCCTCCATGTCTCTGAAATTCTAATCATCAAGACACAATATCTCCCATGGACTTATCATTCTTCCCCATCCATCAGTGGATTGAAAAGCAAATTGAACTATGAGAATTATGATTCCTACCATAACAAGGATATATAGGACACCTTCATAAGGCTTGATCTCAATAGGAATATACCTCAGCATAATTTCCCCTATATCTCTGACACTCAAACCTGTGGGACCCAATATCTCCCTTGGTCTTATCATTCTTCCTCATCCATCAACGGATCAAGGATCCAATTGAACTATGAGAAATTTGATTCCTTCTATAACTAGGATACATAAGGAACCTTTATAGGGACCAAGATATATATAAAATACCCTATAAGTTCCACCCCAATGCATACATCATGCATCTGTATACAGTGATACTGATTGCTTTATACCCCTTGTTTCTCACACTGAGCATAGATCACATAGGCTTAAGGATTTGCAGTGGTCATCTCACTTGCATCATAAACCTCTATCAGTTAGTTGTGTGTAATCCCCATTTAGGGAATGATATAAAATCCCCCATGCAAGGGTATCCACATTAGGGTAAGTATTAGGGGCACGATCAAACTACATTGACTCTAATTCCTTCCATAACCAAGATACATAGGATGCTTTCCTAAGGCTCGATCTCAACACATGATGCCTAAGTTTCATGATATACAACCTTTCTATATGATGTTAAATTATAGGGGTCTAATGAACTACATGGTTTTTGATTCCTTTTATAAACAGGATATGTATGACACCTCATAAAGGTTCAATCCCATCCTTAATATATTAATCACCTCAGCAGATGATAACAAACTTTAGAGTTCTTAGTTATATAGCTTCAAAATATAATCATCTACCCATTACTAATCAATAACGGGAATGTATAAACAACCTAGGATACATATAGATGGTCTTTTTTATAGAAATCCCTTCTACAAATAGAAGTCCTCAACCCCTGATCATTTTGTTATGGTAACTAGTTCGGTATTGGGATTAAGAAGAGATTCACCAACATATCTGAAATCTATAAGAGAGTCTTGAAGTAGGAAAAAATTCCCTCTAAAAGGGTGTTAAGAGCCCAACATCCCATTATCACGACTAATGTTATTTCCTAAGTTTCATTAGGTCTGAAACCCCAATTGACCGTCTACCTTTGGAAAGCAGGTTCGTGCTCAATTATGGATGTGGGAGCCATTGGGAGTTTTTTTAATGGAAAACATAGTAAACCCAATGTGAATAATTTTACAAAAAATTCAAAAAACCTCATAATCAATCATCAAGAATCTCCAAAACCCATATTTCTCATGAAACAACATGTAACATAAAAAACCTCATTTTAACCTTAATTACAGTAACATATTTTTCTCTCCTAAATGGTTATAATTTTACTTATAAGATGAAAATTGGATATTAAATGGACTGGGGATGAAATTTTAGACCATATATTATTCAAATTTCCATCTTAAAATAATTTTATGATTTTAAAATAATTTAATAAAATATTATTAATTTTATTTTTGACACTATTCATTTAATTTGACTTTAAAAACGTCAAGATAAAGAAGGAATTAGAATATATACCTTTCACACTTCCATAAAATGTTATATTTTTATAAAAAAATTAGTGTAACATAATAATTAATTCAAATTATATTACTTTAAATATTTTTAAAAGCATTTATTTTATTTTCCTTTAAATTAAATAATTATAGTGTCGATGTTATGTAACCATTTAAGATAATTATTTTATCACTAAAAATTAGAAATAAATTTCAATGATAAATAAAATTTATATATCCTTAAAAATAATATTTATAACCAAATATACCTCTTTTTTATCCATATATTAACACATAATATATTTTTAAAAGAGAGTGACATTTTTTCCTTTTCTTTACATAAATTATTATAATCATTATAATCATGGTCATATGTCTCCAAAATGGGAGTTTTATTGGAATTATATGATATAAATCAAAATAATTTCATTCAATGGAAATTAAAAAAAATAGGTCATTGTAACCCTTGTCTCTTTAGTTTAACCCTCAGTAAACCTGTATTACCCCTAAATGTGGTAAAATATTTACTATTTTTACTATTCATTATGACCAAAAAGTAAGTTTACCTTATTAAATAATATTAATTATTATAATAAAAAATATTGAATCCATTTTATCAAATTCAATTCAAATAAGTTTCATGATTTAATTTAAAATTAAACCTGAAAGCGTGATAAAAAGCAGTTTTATGAAAAATGATTTTTTCAAGGAAAAGATGATTTTACAATAACTTTATGACTAGTAATATTCATTATATGAATTTAAATTCATATAGATAGATATATAATATATAATTTTCATTTAAATCCTTCCCCGTTAGGTGTTATTTTAATTAATTAAAATGGGTAAACTTTGTGCACTTAAAATAGTTTTCAGAAAACTGTATTTTTAAGCATAAAAATAAACTTATACAAAAATCATGAAAATTAATAATTCAAAATGAAATTAATTATATATTTAAAAATAAAATGTTTTTTAAATCACTTTAATACCAAATCCAAAATATAATGGTACAAGATTTAATGAAAACAAATAACAATATTTGAATAAACAATGGTTTTCGTTATTCATTGAAAATTCAATAATTTCATAAAAATAAAAAAAATTCACCATAAGTTAATTTTGATATGATGATTTCAAAAATAATTTTAATTTTATAAAATTAAATTTCTAAAATTTCTACAAATTATTTATATTATTTTCTCAAAAAAAATCAATAAAAACCATTTTTAAAGAAAACATGTTTTTAAAGAATAAAATAGCTTTACTAAAATTCTAGTGATTATTTAATATAAATTTAGTAGCACATTTATATTGAGTAGGACCTTTATATATATTTCATAAATCATTTAATCCTATTTATACCCACCAATTTAATATTTAGGTTATTATATTCATATTTAAATAATAATATTTCATGGTTTGTTTAGGCTCAGTGTTGCGTGTTTTATGTGCTATCAAACATAGTTTTATTTTTTTAAATACTAGGGTGTTACATCCCCCCCCCCTTCCATATTAATAAATCATGTCCTCATAATTTGAAATTATTCTCTGTAATCAAGGCTTTGACATTTAAAAATTCCTTTGTGGAAAACCCACATCATAGAAATAGTTAATAAACTTACTCTTGAAAAGAGGAAATGGATAGTACAAAGGTAATATTAAATAACACATAACTAGTTTTACATATAGAAAAACATTAGTGGAAAGTGAAAATATAGATATGTAGGATAAAAATAATGTCCAAGGACTAATCAAGAGTGATAAAGAACATGTTTAGGAGAAATTTAATGATAAAAAATCTATAAATCTGAGATAGGTGAAAATACTATTGATTCACCAGAAATGAAGGTAAAATTATAAAATTTTATATTAAGATCATTTTCCTACAATTGAGGCATTATTTTACTATCAATATAGTTAACATGAAAAATATAATTACTTGATTTATTTCCATATCATAAGAACAATTTCATCCTTTGGTTATGCTTCAATCACTTTTTAATTCATATCTTACTCCAAGAAATGAATATATAAGATGATTTTTTTATGATTGAAGCACTAAAATTATCAATTAATACATCATAATATTTATAATCCTAACAAGTCTTTATGTTTTTCTTTAAATATTTACCATAACAAAAATGGTTATCACAATTTATGTATTAATCTCTAAACCTCAACAATATGACCAAAAGTTTAAATTAATCCATCCCATAAGTATTTATCAATAAAAACTTTCTAAAAAACATCTAGCCAAATTCATAATTCAAAAAAAATTATGAATAAGGACACTAAATTTCCAAAATAAACTTAATATTAATCCCCTGAACATCATAGAGTAACTCTTAATATATCAAATATTTGAATATGTTGATCACTATAAAACCTAAATAGAATGATAGATACTTCCCAAAATTAACTATATCCTCATTCCTTAAAAAATCAATATTATCAAATATATTCTATGAATTAAAAAAATGAATTAAACTCCATCATAAATTACTTTTTTACCAAATCACTAATCATTTTCAAGGTCACCAATACTATCTGATTTATTTCATTAATTTCAATTGTAACGACCCAAAGTTTCATTAATGGAAATCCCTCTTGATCTAATTAAATGTCTCTTTATGTAAAATTTTTATATAAAATGTCAACTTATTTGGTTTTATGTTAATAATTGTGACTGTTGCTTTTATAGTCATTGAACAACGATCAGATGATTAGTATAAATATAGGGCTTTAACAAATCCAATTTACTCAGACAAAGGAAGTGATGGCCTCATCTAGTAGAATTTCTCCATACGAGGCCCATTTGTCGGAGCTCGTAAAATAGGTGGCGTCTTTGGGCTTCACTCTTGACCAAGCCCAAGATGAGCTTCATCATGTCAAGCTTCAACGTGACCATCTATGGGAAAAGTGGAAGTTGATAGAAATTACCACTCAAGCGTCTATGTTATCCGAGCCACCCCAAGAGTCTGTCACAATCGCACACCTTACCCTTAGGTCTTATGCGGCTATTTTAAGGGGTTATGTAACAAATCGCTAGTACTATGTTCATGTACATTGTTTTTTTGTATATAATAATTAATATACTTTCTTGTCATTATTGACACATTGTAAATAGTTTTTAATGTACAAATAGTGTTTTTAGTTATTATTTAATTATGAATTCTATTTTATTAAATTAAAGTGTTTTTTAATTAAATAACATTTTAATAAAATATTATTATTATTATTAAATTAATTTGTATTAAATATAAATGATCTTATTATTTTATGAATGCAATTGTAATTTTTATTAAGGTTTGAAAGCCTTTTTTGTCAAACCCGTGAATTTTCAATAAATATAGGTTTTTATTTTAAAAGTAAAAATTAACATATTTAGAAAATTATTTAGATAAAATAAATGTTATTTCTAGAATCTGGATGTCAAAATTATCCAACAGTGAATTTTTCATAATTTTCTGAGACAGTCAAATTTTTGGGTAAAATTTAAATATTGTTTAAATATATAATGTGTTTTATGACATCATAATGACCCAATAGTGATGTAATAAAATACTATAAGCTTTATGTTCGGACAATATACATTTTAACATTAAAATAATGTAATTTTGGGTTTGTTTGACTTACATTTCAAGGCATTAATGGACCCTTCAAGACTTATTAAACACCTTGTCTTTTTAAATTGTTTTCCATGGGAGTGTGACTCACCTCCACATAATCAACCCTATTATTTTAAGAAGTTAGGAATTTGGCCTTATAAAATATTTTTTTACTCTTCCCTTTTCCAAAAACCATGGGCAAAAACCATGGGATGGTTTGTGGTTTGGACTAATTTAATATAAGGGATCCCAAACCTAAATAATAAAGAATTCAGTCACCTTTCCTATATAAACCCACCCAAGCTCCTACTTCCTCCTCACTCAAAGCCTTTGGAGTTCATAAAACCTCTTCTCTACTCTCTCTATAATCCTCTCAAGTTGCCCCAATCTCCCAAGAAGCCGCTCTCAAGCCTTTGGAAGCACACTTCCAAGTAATGGTTTTTTTTTCCTTTCTCATTTTTGTCCAATTTTCTGTAAGTTGTTTTTCCCTTTTAATTTCAATTATGAATGTTGGGGTATGGTTTTGAACCTCCCTCAAACTTCCCTCTTTATGTTTGAATGATGTTAGACCCCTTTATCTCTCATTAAATGCCTCCAATGTACACCCGTTACTATGCCGAAATTCCAAAAGGAACTTCTCTCTCCTCTTTTACATTCAAGCAATACTTTTGTATCATGAATCTAAATTACATTACAATTGTTGGGACATGTATATATATGACATAATTACTGTCCATTACATTTAAATATTATGAGTAACCCCTTTCTCTCTCATCAACCATTTTTATGAATACTTATGTCACGTCGTTATGCTGCCGAAATCGCACTGATTTTCTAAGCCAATGTCATTGTGTAGTGAATACCATGACCATTTCTCCATCAAGGGTATTCACCTTTATGCACATTTAATTATTGATTATAAATTTTCATGTATTAATTCCACATTCCTTTATTGTGAAATAAATTATTATGTTTTATGAATCCATGTTTTATGATCCATGTGGCACACTTATGCATGAAATGAAATGTTTAAGAAGGGTGTGCCCTTATAGCACTCCAATGCATTGGGTAAAGTATAGTATCATGATACATCATGTGAAATGAGTGTTTAATCATGCTAAATCAAGTTCAAAAAGGGTTTACTTGTGCTTCATGTGCAATGAGGATTTACTCATGCTCTATGTGCAATGAGCCTTGGCTCATGCTAATTCCATGTTAAGTGTTGTTGCCACATTTCCATGTTATGATTATCATGCTTTATCATGCCTTTATGTTCATGTTTCTGTTGTGATCTATTGATATGCCTATTGTCTAACATGTATTGTACTCCTCATTTATTCCATGTTTATTCCCTTACTGGTCTTTGTAGCTCACCCCTTTTCTTATGCATGTCCTCAGGTTATCCCATGTAATGCTAAGTACGAGGGAATGTAGTGGTCATGTAAAGGAAGTTTTCAATAAAGATGTTTTACTTCATGTTTTAATTTTTTATGTGATGATCCTAAGCCCCAAAGACACTAGACCTCTCGATCATCCTTGTTGTATCAAGTGAATGGTTTATGTAATAAATCATGTTTAAGTTTGTAATAAAATCAGGGTTTTCATAGTTGGTATCAGAGGATAGGTTTAGTTATTTTTGGGATTAGGATTAGAAAACTCTAGTAAAGCCTTAGAGACAAGACTAAGTATAATAAAAACATCCCCACGTTTTGGTAAGTACTGAGTAAGTGGTTTATCAAGCAAATACATCCCTGTCTGGATACGAGCAGGTAGAGGCGGCTCTGGCACAGATGTATCCTAGGGGTAAAATCCGAAAACACCGCTTTGAGCTAGACTCAAATAGGAACTAGTGCACGACAATGGGCCTTGATGCACTCTTGGTTACGACACTCCCGGGGGATATGTTTTGATAAATCTAGAAGCTTAGTATGAACCCTTATTAAGGTAATTAAAAAAATGCCCCTAAGAATATATGTTAGAAAGTAGATCATGAAAAGCCTATATTGAAGCCTATAGAATCATGAGTTAAGGAAGTAAAAGTTTATTTATAATTCATCAATATTTGTCTTTGGATTACCCTATATGTGTTACCCCCCTAACTTTCCTTTTATTCCAGCCAATGGCCGGTAATAGGAGGACTCGGGCTAACAACCGATGTAAAGATCAGTGTGATGACTGTACTAATGAGATGCCCAATCCAATGGGAACGGGAATGGCGAACATTGTCATGATTCTCTCTCAGCTAACTCAAGTTTTGAATAGAAACACGAGTCAAGAGGAACTTTCAACCCCCCCTAAGAAAGAAAAATTCACTATCGAGAGCTTAATGAGACAAAGGCCTCCTACTTTTAGTGGATCATCCGATCCCACGATCGATGAACAATGGATCAAGTCCATTGAAAATATCTTCTTCATCCTTCAATGTTCTGAACAAGAGAAGGTTCTCCTAGTGGCTTATCATATGGAGGGTGAAGCTGATCCATGGTGGATGTTGATCAAAAATATTAAACATGAGGAGGAGATCGAGGCATTGGAATGGAAGGATTTCTGGAAGATGTTTTTCGATAAATATTTTCCATGCACCCTCCGGATTAAGATGGAAAGCGACTTCCTTTCCCTCAAACAAAAAATAAGAATAATTTGTTGGAGCGTATGAGGAAAAATTCAAAAGGCTTGCACGATATGCTTCCAGCTTTGTCGTTACCCCTGAATGCAAGGTTGACCGCTTCTTTGGTGGGTTGAAGCCTAGCCTGCGAAAAGCATTAGTGATCCGTGACTTCGACAGCTATGAGGAAATTGTCTGATGTTCCCTCAAGGTCGAAATGGAGATTAGGGAATCATAGGGGTATCATGGGGACAAGAAGCATAAGGTGGACTTCAATGCTGGCGGTCCGATGGATAAATCCAACAGTGCTAAGAATATCCAGCACCCCACTTTCCAAAAGTGCAGAAAGAAGCACCCTGGAAATTGCCTCAAGGGGACAAGGAAATGCTTTAGGTGTGGAAGAGAAGGGAAACTAGCTATTAACAATCGGTAAGAAGGACTAGTGGCTATGACAGAGGAGAGGAACGCTCCGTTAGAACCTCAACGCGTTGTTCATTGCTACAACTGCAAAGAACCAGGGCACTTTTCAAATCAGTTCCCTAAACCAAGTGTTTTTAGAGGCAACCAACAACCTCCAAGGCTGCAAGGAAGATCTTTTTCCATCACTTCTTCCGAAGTGAACCCCGACAACGAAGTGGTGATAGGTACACTGTTTATTCATTCAAGAATAGCGAACAAACTTTTTGATTCAGGTTCTACGCATTCTTTTATATCTAAAAAGTTTAGTAGAACAATCCCAACACCACCACAAATCATGGAAGTGAAGATGTCGGTGAGTACAGAAAATGGGGAAATAATTTCATCCAATGAATATAAGTCCTCCCCTATTATAATCTATGGATTGAATTTCCCGGTGAACCTCGTCATACTCCCTCTGGTGGAATTTGATGCAATTCTTGGCATGGATAGGCTTTCCTTATATAGAGCCAACATAAATTATCGGGAGAGGGAAATCACACTCTATATGGAGAATCGTCCCTCGATTCTTTACAAGTGTAAGGAGGAAGATGAATTTCCTTTAGCTCCATCATATCAATCATGGATATTACTGCCCTATGAGAATGCGTATCTGGCTCAGATGATTGAGTTCAAGGAAGAAACCATCCTTGAAAAATTCATATTGTGAGGGAATTTGCTGAAGTGTTTCCCGAGGAACTATCTGGTCTTCCTCCTAGAAGAGATGTTGAATTCTCAATTGAACTTATACCAGGGGTGATACTAATATCCAAGACTCTATATAGAATGGTTTTCGTGGAGCTTGAAGAGCTGAGGAAAAAACTATAGGAGAATCTGGATAAAGGGTTTATACGCCCAAGTGCTTCACCATGGGGTGCACCAGTCCTCTTCGTCAAGAAGAAGGATGGGTCAATACAGCTTTGCATCGATTATCATGAACTTAACAAAATCACAATAAAGAACAAGTATCCCCTTCCACAGATCAATGACTTGTTCGATCAGCTGTGTGGAGCACAATACTTCTCCAAGGTAGATTTGCGGTCGGGATATTATCAAGTAAGGGTGAAGAAGGAAGATGTCCCCAAGACTACTTTTTGTACAAGATACGGGCACTATGAATTCATAGTAATGCCTTTCAGACTCACCAATTATCCATAAATCTTCATGGACTTGATGAATAGAGTCTTTAGAGATTACCTAGACAAATTTGTGGTAGTCTTTATAGATGATATTCTAATATACTCCAAAACCAAGGAGGATCATGAGGAGAATTTAAGAACTGTACTGGAGACATTGCGCAAGGAGAAGCTCTATGAAAAGTACAGAAAGTGTGAGTTCTGGTTGAAGGAAGTCTCATTCTTGGGATATATCATCACAAGCAATGGTATATTTTTGGATCCCTCTGATGCAATTGAAGGATGGCTGAGGCCAATATCGGTAATGGATATTCGTAGCTTCTTGGGCTTAGCTGGATATTATCGACGATTTTTGAGAAATTTCCTACGATTGTCCAACCCTCTTACCAAGCTAACTTGAAAGGGAGTAAAGTTTTCTTGGTGTGATGAATGCGAAGAAAGCTTCAAGGAGTTGAAAAGGAGGCTTATCATGGCTCTCGTGCTCACTTTACCCACAAGTGGGGAAATGTTTGTGGTATTCAGTGATGCTTCGAAGAAGGGATCAGGTTGTGTGCTGATGCAGAATGATAAAGTGATATTCTATGCCTCAAGGCAGTTGAAAATCCATGAGCGAAACTATCCAAAGCATGATCTGGAGTTGGTGGCGGTGATCTTTGTCGTGAAAATCTAGCGGTATTATCTCTATGGGGAGAAATGTGAGATATATACTGACTACAAGAGTCTTAAATATATATTCACATATAAATAGCTTAATATGCACTAGAGAATATGGATAGAGCTCATCAAGGATTATGATTGTTCAATACATTACCACCCTGGGAAAGAAAACAAGGTGGAAGATTCCTTAAGTAGAAAGGACGCAGCGATTCTATCAATGATAAGAATTGAGAAGGATCCAATCTTCTTAGACTTGATGAATATAGACATGGGAATCATAAAGAATGGAACATCATCAATCCTTTCAAAAATTATTGCACAACCTTCTCTTTTGGTAAGGTTAAAGGATGCTCAAAAGGATGATGTCGGAATTCAAGAAAAAGTGGAAGCTATTAAAAATGGGAAATCCTCAGAGTTTAATGTTAATGAAGAAGGAATCGTGCGATTTGGGAAAATACTATGTGTTCCATCAAGTCCAGAGCTGAAGAAGGAACTTTTGGATGATGCCCATAGTTCAAATTTATCTATTCACCCAGGGAGCACAAATATGTATCGAGATCTCGGAGAAAACTTTTGGTGGGATAATATGAAAAAAGGAGATCTCTGAATATACATCAAAGAGCCTGGTGTGCCAGCAAGTGAAGGCAGAGAGGCAGAAGTCTAAGGGGATGATGCAACCATTTCTCATACCATAATGGAAATGGGAGAACATCACCATGGATTTTCTCACCGGACTTCCGAGGACATCCAAAGGCAACAATGCAATCTGGGTTGTTGTGGATCATCTTACAAAGGCTGCACACTTCATTGCTATTCAGGAGGATTTATCTTTGGATCAACTGGCACGGATATATATCAGGGAAGTGGTAAGACTGCATGGAGTGCCAATATCTATTGTTTCTAACAGAGATCCAAGATTTAACTCTAAGTTTTAGAAGAGTCTTCAACATGCTCTAGATACTAAACTGAACTTCAGTACGACATATCATCCTCAAACTGATGGCCAATCCGAGCGGACTATCCAAACACTTGATGACATGTTGAGAGCGTGCTCAATGTAATTTAAAGGAGGATGGGATCAACATCTTCCTATGGTTGAGTTCTCTTATAATAACAGTTTCCACTCGAGTATCCAAATAGAACCATATGAAACCCTTTATGGGAAAAGGTGCAGAACACTAGCGTGTTGGGATGAGGTCGGTGAATGTAAGATGCTTGGACCGAAAATGGTTGAGGAAATGGTGGAGAAGGTGAAAACCATTCAACAGCATATCAAGGCAGCCCAGAGTCTATAGAAGAGTTATGAAGATGATCGTCGATGAGACCTTGAGTTTAAAGTTGGAGACATGGTTTTTCTATGCATATCTCCGTGGAAGAAGGTCATGAGGTTTGGAAAGAAAGGGAAGTTAAGTCCAAGGTACATCGGCCCCTTCGAGATTCTTGATCGTGTCGGGGCTGTGGCCTATCGACTAGCACTTCCACCTACCATGGCCAAAGTACATGATGTCTTTCATGTATCCCTCTTAAAGAAGTACATACCGTACCCTTCACATGTACTCTTTTCTGAGGTGTTACAGTTGGAGGATGATCTTTCTTATGAGGAGCAACCAGTGAAGATCTTAGATAGTAGAGAAAAAAGTTCTACGAAATAAGACAATGACCCTTGTTAAGTTGTTCTGTAAAAACAACAAGTTTGAATAAGAGACTTGGGAATTGGAGGAAATGATGAAGCTGAGTTACCCACATATCTTTTAGTGTGGGAAAAAGGAAATTTCGGGGGTGAAATTTCTTAATGGGGGAATATTGTAACGACCCAAAGTTTCATTAATGGAAATCCCTCTTGATCTAATTAAATGTCTCTTTATGTAAAATGTTTATATAAAATGTCAACTTCTTTGGTTTTATGTTAAGAATTGTGACCGTTTCTTTTATAGCCGTTGAACAGTGATCAGATGATTAGTATAAATATAGGGCTTTAACAAATCCAATTTACTCAGACAAAGGAAGCGATGGCCTCATCTAGTAGAATTGCTCCATAAGAAGCCCATTTTTTGGAGCTCGGAAAAGAGGTGGCATCTTTGGGCTTCGCTCTTGACCAATCCCAAGCTGAGCTTCATCATGTCAAGCTCGAACGTGACCGTCTATGGGAAAAGTGGAAGTTGATAGAAATTACCACTCGAGTGATGTTATCCGAGCCACCCCAAGAGTCTTTCACCATCGCACACCTTACCCTTAGGTATTATGCGGCTGTTTTAAGGGGTTATGTAACAAATCTCTAGTACTATGTTCATGTATATTATTTTTTTTGTATATAATAATGAATATACGTTCTTGTCATTATTGACACATAGTAAATATTTTTTAATGTACAAATAGTATTTTTAGTTATTATTTAATTAAGAATTATATTTTATTAAATTAAAGGATTTTTGAATTAAATAAAATTTTAATAAAATATTATTATTATTATTAAATTAATTTTTATTAAATATAAATGATCTTATTATTTTATGAATGCAATTGTAATTTTTATTAAGGTTTGAAAGCCATTTTTGTCAAACCCGTGAATTTTCGATAAATGTCGGTTTTTATTTTAAAAGTGAAAATTAACATATTTAAAAAATTATTTAGATAAAATAAGTGTTATTTATGGAATCATGACATCGAAATTATCCAATGGTTAATTTTTCATAATTTTCTGAGCCAGTCAATTTTTTGGGTAAAAATTAAATACTGTTTAAATATATAATATGTTTTATGACATCATAATGACCCAATAGTGATGTAATAAAATACTATAAGCTTTATGTTCGGCCAATATATGTTTTAAAATTAAAATAATGTGATTTTGGGTTTGTTTGACTTACTTTTCAAGGCATTAATAGACCCTTCAAGACTTATTAAACACCTTGTCTTTTTAAATTGTTTTCCATGGGAGTGTGACTCACCTCCACATAAGAAATCCTATTATTTTAAGAATTTAGGACTTTGTACTTATAAAATATTGTTTTAATCTTCCCTTTTCCAAAAAACATGGGCAAAAACCATGGGATGGTTTGTGGTTTGGAATAATTTAATATAAGGGGTCCCAAACCTAAATAATAAAGAATTCTCTCACCTTTCCTATATAAACCCACCCAAGCTCCCACTTTATCCTCACCCAAAGCCTTTGGAGTTCGTCCAACCTTTTCCCTACTCTCTCTAGAATCCTCTCAAGGTGCACCAAGCTCCCAAGAAGCCTCTCTCAAGACATTGGAAGCACACTTCCAAGTAATGGTTTTTTTATTCCTTTCTCATTTTTGTCCAGTTTTATTTAAGTTGTTTTTTCCTTTTAATTTCGATTATGAATGTTGGGGTATGGTTTCTCACCTCCCTAATACTTCCCTCTTTATGTTTTAATGATGGGATACCCCTTTCTCTCTCATTAAATGCCTCCCATGTACACACGTTACTATGCTGAAATTCTGAAAGGAACTTCTCTCTCCTCTTTTACATTCAAGCAATACTTTTGTATCATGAATCTAAATTCCATTACAATTGTTGGGACGTGTATATAAATGACCTCCTTACTGTCCATTACATGTAAATATGATTATGAACCCATTTCTATCTCATCAACCATTTTTATGAATTCTTATGTCACGCCGTTACGCTGCCGAAATCGCACCGATTTTCTAAGCCAATGTCATTGTGTAGTGAATACCATGTCCATTTCTTCATCAATGGTATTCAACTTTATGCACATTTACTTATTGATTATAAATTTTCATTTATGAATTCCACATTCCTTTATCATGGAATAAATTATTATGTTTTATGAATCCATGTTTTATGATCCATGTGGCACACTTTTGCATGAAATGAAATGTTTAAGAAGGGTGTGCCCTTATAGCGCTCCAATGCATTGGGTAAAGTATAGTATCATGATACATCATGTGCAATGAGTGTTTACTCATGCTAAATCAAGTGCAACGAGGGTTTACTCGTGCTTCATGTGCAATGAGGATTTACTCATGATCTATGTGCAATGAGCCTTGGCTCATGCTAATTCCATGTTAAGTGTTGTCGCCACATTTCCATGTTATGATTATCATGCTTTATCATGCCTTTATGTTCATGTTTCTATTGTTCTCTATTGATATTCCTATTGTCTAACATGTATTTTACTCCTCATGTATTCCATGTTTATTCCCTTACTAGGCTTTATAGCTCACCCCTTCTTATGCATGTCCTCGGGTTATCCCAAGCAATGATAAGTACGAGGGAATGTAGTGGTCATGTAAAGGAAGTTTTCAATAAAGATGTTATACTTCATGTTTTAAGTTATTATGTAATGATTCTAAGCCCCAAAGACACTAGACCTCTCAATCATCCTTGTTGTATCAAGTGAATGTTTTATGTAATAAATCATGTTTAAGTTTGTAATAAAAGCAGGGTTTTCATAGTTAGTATCAGAGGATAGGTTTAGTTATTTTTGGGATTAGGATTATAAAACCATAGTAAAGCCTTAGAGACAAGACTAAGTATAATAAAAACATCCCTAAGTTTTGGTAAGTACTGAGTAAGTGGTTTATCAAGCAAATACATCACTGTCTGGATATGAGCAGGTAGAGGCGGCTCTGGCACAGATGTATCCTAGGGGTAAAACCCGAAAACACCGCTTTGAGCTAGACTTGAACGGGAAATGGTGCATGACAATGGGACTTGCTTCACTCTGGGTTACGAAACTTCTAGGGGATATGTTTTGATAAATTCACAAGCTTAGTATGAACCCTTATTAAGGGAATTAAAAAAAATGCCCCTAAGAATATATGTTAGAAAGTATATCATGAAAATCCTAGATTGAAGCCTATAGACTCATGAGTTAATAAAATAAAATTTTATCTATAAGTCATCAACTTTTGTCTTTGGATTACCGTTTATTTGTTACCCCCTAACTTTCCTTTTATTCTAGCCAATGGTCGGTAATATGAGGACTCGGGCTAACACCCGATGTGAAGATTAGTGTGATGACTGTACTAATGAGATGCCCAATCCAATGGGAGTGGGAATCATGAACTTTGTCATGCTTCTCTCTCAGCTAACTCAAGATTTGAATAGAAACATGGGTCAAGAGGAATGTTCAACCCCCCCTAAGAAAGAATAAGTCACTATGGAGAGCTTCATGAGACAAAGGACTCCTACTTTTAGTGGATCATCTGATCCCATGATCATTGAACAATGGATCAACTCCATTAAAAAGATCTTCTCCATCCTTCAATGTTATGAACAAGAGAAGGTTCTCCTGGAGGCTTATCGTATGGAGGGTGAAGCTGATCAATGGTGGACGTTGATCAAAAATATGAAGCCTGAGGAGGAGATCGAGGCATTGGAATGGAAGGATTTCTGGAAGATGTTTTTCGATAAATATTTTCCGTACACCCTCTGGCTTAAGATGGAAAGGGTCTTCCTTTCCCTCAAACAAAAAGAAGAAAAATCTATTGGAGCGTACGATGAAAACTTCACAAGGCTTGCATGATACGCTTCCATATTTTTCGTTACCCCCAAAAGCAAGGTTGACCGCTTCTTTGGGGGTTGAAGCCTAGCCTGCGGAAAGCATTAGCGATCCATGACTTCGACAGCCATGAAGAAATTGTCCGATGTGCCCTCAAGGTCAAAATGGAGATCAGGTAATCACAGGGGTATCATGGGGGAAAGAAGTGTAAGGTTTACTTCAATTTTGGTGGTCTGATGGATAAATCCAACGGTTCTAAGAAGATCCAGCACCCCACTTTCCAAAAGTGCTGAAAGAAGCACCCTAGAAATTTCCTCAAGGGGACGAGGAAATGCTTTAAGTGTAGAAGAGAAGGGCACCTAGCTATTAATTGTCGGCAAGATAGACCCACGGATGCGACAAAGGATGGTAACACTCTGTTCGAACCTCAACGCATTGTTTATTTCTACAACTAAAAAGAACCGGGGCACTTTTCAAATCAGTGCCCTAAACCAAGGGTTTTCAGAGGCAACCAATAACCTCCAAGGAAGAAAGGAAGAGATTTTTCCATCACTTCTACCGAAGTGAACCCCAAAAACAAAGTGGTGACAGGTACGCTAGTTATTCATTCAAGAATAGTGAACTTACTTTTTGATTTAGGTTCTAAACATTCTTTTATATCTTGAAAGTTTAGTAGAACAATCTTAGCACCACCACAAATCATGGAAGTGAAGATGTCGGTGAGTACGGCAAATGGGGCAATAATTGCATCCCATGAATATAATTCCTCCCCTGTTATAATATGTGGATTGAATTTCCCAACAAACCTCATCATACTCCCTTAGGTGGAATTTGATGCAATTATTGGCATGGATTGGCTTTCCTTATATAGAGCCAACATAAATTGTCGAGAGAGGGAAATCACACTCCATATGGAGAATAGACCCCCGATTCTTTACAAGTGTAAGGAGCAAGATGAATCTTTTTTAGCTCCATCATCTCAAGCATGGATATTACTGCCCTATGAGCATGTGTATCTGGCTCAGATGATTGAGTCCAAGGAAGAAACCATCCTTGAAGAAATTCCTATTGTGAGGGAATTCGCTGAAGTGTTTCCCGAGGAACTGTCTGGTCTTCCTCCTAGAAGAGATGTTGAATTATCAATTGAACTTATACCAGGGGCACTACCAATATCCAAGACTCCATATAGAATGGCTATCATGGAGCTTGAAGAGTTGAGGAAACAACTACAGGAGAATCTGGATAAAGGGTTTATACGCCCAAGTGCTTCACCATGGGGTGCACCAGTCCTCTTCATCAAGAAGAAGGATGGGTCAATGCGGATTTGAATCGATTATCGTGAACTTAACAAAATCACGATAAATAAAAAGTATCATCTGCTACGGATCAATGACTTGTTCAATCAGCTGCGTGGATCACAATACTTCTCCAAGGTAGATTTGCGGTCGGGATATTATCAAGTAAGGGTGAAGAAGGAAGATGTCCCCAAGACTGCTTTTCGTACAAGATACGGGCACTATGAATTCATATTAATGCCTTTCGGACTCACCAATGCTCCAGAAATCTTCATGGAATTGATGAATAGAGTCTTTAGAGATTACCTAGACAAATTTTTGGTAGTCTTTATAGATAATATTCTAATATACTCCAAAACCAAGGAGGATAATGAGGAGCATTTAAGAACTGTACTGGAGACTTTGCTCAAGGAGAAGCTCTATGAAAAGTACAACAAGTGTGAGTTCTGGTTGAAGGAAGTCTCATTCTTGGGCTATATCATCACAATCAATGGGATATTTGTGGATCCCTCCGATGCAATTGAGGGATGTCTGAGGACAACATCGGTAATGGGTATCTGTAGCTTCTTGGGGTTAGCTGGATATTATCAATGATTTGTGAGAAATTTCTCACGACTATCCAACCCTCTTACCAAGCTAACTCGAAAGGGAGTAAACTTTTCTTGGAGTGATGAATGCAAAGAAAGTTTCAGGGAGTTGAAAAGGAGGCTTATCATTGTTCCCATGCTCACTTTACCCAAAAGTGGGGAAATTTTTGTGGTATTCAGTGATGCTTCGAAGAAGGGATTAGGTTGTGTGCTGATGCAGAATGATAAAGTGATATTCTATGCCTCAAGGAAGTTGAAAATCAATGAGTGAAACTATCCAACGCATGATCTGGAGTTGGCGGTGGTGATCTTTGCCTTGAAAATCTGGCGGCATTATCTCTATGGAGAGAAATGTGAGATATATACTGACTACAAGAGTCTTAAATATATATTCACACAGAAAGAGCTTAATATGCACCAGAGAAGATGGATAGAACTCATCAAGGATTATGACTGTTCAATACATTACCACCCTGGGAAAGAAAACAAGGTGTCAGATTCCCTAAGTAGAAAGGACTCAGCGATTCTATCAATGATAAGAATTGAGAAGGATCTAATCTTCTTAGACTTGAAGAAGATGGAAATGGGAATCATAAAGAATGGAACATCATCAATCCTTTCACAAATTATTGCTCAACATTCTCTTTTGGAAAGGTTAAAGGATGCTCAAAAGGATGATGTGGGAATTCAAGAAAAAGTAGAAGCTATCAAAAATGGAAAATCCTTGGAGTTTAATGTTAATGAAGAAGGAATTGTGAGATTTGGGAAAAGACTATGTGTTCCATTAAGTCTGGAGCTGAAGAAGGAACTTTTGGATGATACACATAGTTCAAATTTATCTATTCACCTATGGAGCACAAAGATGTATCGAGATCTCTGAGAAACCTTTTTGTGGGATAATATGAAAATGGAGATCACTGAATATACATCAAAGTGTCTGGTGCTCTAACAAGTGAAGGCAGAGAGGTAGAAGTCTAAGGGGATGATGCAACCATTTCCCATACTAGAATGGAAATGGGAGAACATCACCATGGACTTTATCACCGGACTTCTGAGGATATCCAAAGGCAACAATGCAATCTGGGTTGTTGTGGGTCATCTTACAAAGGTTTCACACTTCATTGCTATTCGGGAGGATTTCTCATTGGATCAAATGGAATGGATATAAATCAGGGAAGTGGTAAGGCTGCATGGAGTGCCACTGTCTATTGTGTCTGGCCAAGATCCAAGATTCACCTCTAAGTTTTGGAAGAGTCTTCAACATGCTATTGATACTAAACTGAACTTCAGTACGGCCTATCATCCTCAAATTTATGGCCAATCTGAGCGGACTATCCATACACTTGAGGATATGTTGATAGCATGCTCAATGGACTTTAAAGGAGGTTGGGATCAACATCTTCCTCTGGTTGAGTTCCCTTATAATAACAGTTTCCACTCGAGCATCCAAATGGAACCATATGAATCCCTTTATGGGAAAAGGTGCAGAACACCGGCGTGTTGGGATGAGGTCGGTGAGCATAAGCATCTTGGACTGGAAATGGTCGAGGAAATGGTGGACAAGGTGAAAACCATTCAGCAGCATATCAAGGCAGCCCAGAGTCGACAAAAGATTTATATAGATAATCGTTGATGAGACCTTGAGTTTAAAGTTGGAGACATGGTTTTTCTATGCATATCTCCGTGGAAGAAGGTCGTGAGGTTTGGAAAGAAAGGGAAGATAATTCCAAGGTACATCGTCCCCTTAGAGATTCTTGATCTTGTTGGGGTTGTGGCCTATCGACTAGCACTTCCACATACCATGGCCAAAGTACATGATGTCTTTCATGTATCCCTCTTAAGGAATTACATACTGGACCCTTAACATGTATTCTCTTCTGAGGTGGTACAGTTGGAGGATGATATTTCTTATGAGGATAAACCAGTGAAGATCTTAGATCATAGAGAAAAAGTTCTATGAAATAAGACAATGCCCCTTGTCAAGGTGTTGTGGAAAAACCACAATTTTGAAGAAGCAACTTGGGAATCAGAGGAAATGATGAAGCTGAGTTACCCACATCTGTTTTAGTGTGGGAAAAAGGAAATTTCGACGGTGAAATTTCTTAAGGGGGGAATATTGTAATGACCCAAAGTTTCATTAATGGAAATCCCTCTTGATCTAATTAAATGTCTCTTTATGTAAAATGTTTATATAAAATTTCAACTTCTTTAGTTTTATGTTAAGAATTATGACCGTTTCTTTTATAGTCGTTGAACAGTGATCAGATGATTAGTATAAATATAGGGCTTTAACAAATCCAATTTACTCAGACAAAGGAAGTGATGGCCTCATCCAGTAGAAGTGCTCCATACAAAGCCCATTTGTCAGAGCTCGGAAAAGAGGTGGCATCTTTGGGCTTCACTCTTGACCAAGCCCAAGTTGAGCTTCATCATGTCAATCTCAAACGTGACTGTCTATGGAAAAATTGGAAGTTGATAGAAATTACCATTCGAGCGATGTTATCCGAGCCACCCCAAGAGTCTGTAACCATCGCACACCTTACCCTTAGGTCTTATGCGGCTATTTTAAGGGGTTATGTAACAAATCGCTAGTACTATGTTCATGTACATTATTTTTTTTGTATATAATAATGAATATACTTTCATGTCATTATTCACACATTGTAAATAGTTTTTAATGTATAAATAGTGTTTTAGTTATTATTTAATTAAGAATTCTATTTTATTAAATTAAGGGATTTTTTAATCAAATAATATTTTAATAAAATATTATTATTATTATTAAATTAATTTTTATTAAATATAAATGATCTTATTATTTTATGAATGCAATTGTAATTTTTATTCTGGTTTGAAAGCCATTTTTATCAAACCCGTGAATTTTCGATAAATGTCGGTTTTTATTTTAAAAGTGAAAATTAACATATTTAGAAAATTATTTAGATAAAATAAATGTTATTTCTGGAATTAGTATGTCAAAATTATCCAATGGTGAATTTTTCATAATTTTCTGATACAGTCAATTTTTTGGGTAAAAATTAAATACTGTTTAAATATATAATGTGTTTTATGACATCATAATGACCCAATAGTGATTTAATAAAATACTATAAGCTTTATTTTCGGCCGATATATGTTTTAACATTAAAATAATGTGATTTTTGGTTTGTTTGACTTACTTTTCAAGGCATTAATGGACCCTTTAAGACTTATTAAACACCTTGTCTTTTTAAATTGTTTTCCATGGGAGTGTGACTCACCTCCACATAAGCAAGCCTATTATTTTAAGAAGTTAGGACTTTGGCCTTATAAAATATTGTTTTACTCTTCCCTTTTCCAAAAACAATGGTAAAAAACAATGGGATGGTTTGTGTTTTGGACTAATTTAATATAAGGGGTCCCAAACCTAAATAATAAAGAATTCCCTCACCTTTCCTATATAAACCCACCCAAGATCCCACTTCCTCCTCACTCAAAGCCTTTGTAGTTCATCCAACCTCTGCCCTACTCTCTCTATAATCCTCTCAAGGTGTCCCAAGCTCCCAAGAAGCCTCTCTCAAGCCTTTGTAAGCACACTTCCAAGTAAGGGTTTTTTTCTTCCTTTCTCATTTTTTTCCAATTTTCTTTAAGATGTTTTTCCCTTTTAATTTCAATTATGAATGTTGGGGTATGGTTTCACACCTCCCTCATACTGACCTATTTATGTTTGAATGATGTGATACCCCTTTCTCTCTCATTAAATGCCTCCCATGTACACCTATTACTATGCCGAAATTCCGAAAGGAACTTCTCTCTCCTCTTTTACATTCAAGCAATACTTTTATATCATGAATCTAAATTCCATTAAAATTATTGGGATGTGTATCTATATGACCTCCTTACTTTCCATTACATGTAAATATGATGAGGAACCCCTTTCTATATCATAAACCATTTTTATGAATTCTTATGTCACGCCATTACACTGCCGAAATCGCACCGATTTTCTAAGCCAATGTCATTGTGTAGTGAATACCATTCTCATTTCTCCATCAAGGGTATTCACATTTATGAACATTTACTTATTGATTATAATGTTTAATGTATGAATTCCACATTCCTTTATCATGGAATAAATTATTATGTTTTATGAATCGATGTTTTATGATCCATGTGGAACACTTATGCGTGAAATGAAATGTTTAAGAAGGGTGCGACCTTATAGCGCTCCAATGCATTGGGTAAAGTATAGTATCATGATACGTCATGTGCAATGAGTTTTGACTCATGCTAAATCAATTGAAATGAGGGTTTACTCATTCTTAATGTGCAATGAGGATTTACTCATGCTCTATGTGCAATGAGCCTTGGCTCATGCTAATTCCATGTTAAGTGTTGTTGCCACATTTCCATGTTATGATTATCATGATTTATCATGCCTTTATGTTCTTGTTTATCTCGTGCTCTATTGATATGCCTATTTTCTAACATGTATTTTACTTTTAATGTATTCCATGTTTATTCCCTTACTGGTCTTTATAGCTCACCCCTTTTCTTATGCATGTGCTCAGGTTATCCCATGCAATGCTAAGTATGAGGGAATGTAGTGGTCATGTAAAGAAAGTTTTCAATAAAGATCTTGTACTTCATGTTTTAAGTTGTTATGTAATGATCCTAAGCCCCAAAGACACTATACCTCTCGATCATCCTTGTTGTATCAATTGAATGGTTTATGTAATAAATCATGTTTAAGTTTGTAATAAAAGCAGGGTTTTCATATCAATCATCTCTTTATCCCAACTAAACATTATTAATTCAACATATGGACCATATTAAGGGTTATATTTACCCTAATAATTTGTTTTGCATAATATTATAGCTTAACTTTAAATCACTTTTATAGTTCATTGGTATCATTCGATATATGATTTTAAATACTTAAATAAATACTAATGTGAAAAAATGCTTAGATTTTTCATGATTATTATAACCAAAATATCATTTATATAACACTTCTAAAATATAATTATCAAATCACAATACATAAACACTTCAATAATTTTACTTCAAAAATTGACATAGCATAGGTCTTTCTTTGGTCTGGGATTTAACTCTTAGATTAGGTCATTAACTTGGATAATTCCCATCTTCCCCACATGTATGACCTTAAAATCCTTATAAACTAATTGTTTTATTCCCTTATTTTCCATACATAAAACATGTTCTCACTCCTTTGATCCATTATACTAGGAGTCTCATTCCACATTTCTAACATTAAGAAAATTGATCCTTCATAACTCTATGTTAATTACCACATAAACTTTTATAAAATTCCATATTACTCTTATTTTATGCATTAGGAATCTCACATAAGTTTGCATTGTTAAAATGATTCCTCTAGGTTCCATCCATTTACTAAAACCAAATATCATAGTATTAGAAATAATAATCATTTTGTAAAACCACTAGATCATGAAAAATAAATTATAGGATGTATAAATTATGATACTTTATTTTGAATCTATGACACCTTATGTTTAATCTAGTTCGTCCATGGTCATCAGGTATTCAAATACTTAATGATGGTTTATAAATATTTTGTGAATTTTTAAAACATATCCCTTGGGAGTGCCAACCCAGGTGTGCAGTAAGGCCCGTTGTCATTCAATAGGTGAAGATCAATTCAAATCCCAATACACCATTTTTTTAGTTATTAACCCTAAGTGAAACTGTTCTAGAGCCACATCCACTTGTAATTTATAGACAGTGATGTAATTTCTTGTAAACCACTTGTTCTATCCTTCACTAAAATTCCAAGACATTTTCCTATACTTTTACTTATCCCTAGTATTCTTACTAAAGTGTTATAATCCAAGTTTCAAAAGGTTAACTAAACCTTTATTTGATACCAAATATAATGAACTAGGCTTTTCATATATAAATATTACATATTTTAAATGAATATTTAATACATTTCAAAAATACTTTCCTAAGGACCATAAATGTCTAGTTTCTTTGGAGAGTATATATACAATAATTTTATTTCAAGAAATACATTCAACATTTCCCACAAATATCATCATATTTAGTACTATTCATATATATTATAGCGACCATAACCTTTTAAATATAACATTACAAGCTTTTAAGAATAATTATACATCATAGTATAATCCAAGGATCATAAAGTCTAGTGTCATGGAAGAATAGGTACATAAAACTAAAAACATGGAACTAAATATAACATTTATTTATTTAGTCTTTATAAATATCCCCTAACTTCCATTGTTCTCATACATATTCATAGGATAACCTGGGGATAACATGAACAAAGTCATGAGCTAAAAATCCCACTAAGGGAATAAACATAAGAATAAAGCATTAGCACATGGGTTATAAGGCATAACATAATGATATAAAAAGGCATGGAACATTTGGAATTATAGCATATAAACATGGGATCATAAAAACATGAATTAATAGTAATGTTTAAGAAACATAAAAGATAACTTTATCGTTATTCAAGTCTAACCTCCAAGACCATTTCACATGGTAGTATAAGCCAAGGCTAACCGCCAAGACCGTCGCACATGGTATCACAAGCCAAGGCTAACCGACAAGACCGTCGCACATAACGTCTCATGAGACTCAACTTTACCCAATTAATTGGAGCTATATCTAGTCACATCCATCTTAACTTTTCATGAATATTTTTTCAACATAAATAATCACACATAATCAATCTTACATAAACATAATAGTTACCCATGGAAAGAATTGAGTATCACAATCATGTCATAAAGCATATCAAATGGGTGTATCATAAAAGTGTCCATGAAAGAAAGGAAATAATATATACATGTAAATTAATAAGGGAAAATAGTCATGTATCATGATAATTTATTTTATGAATAAGTGACAACATGTAAGAAAAGTATTTAAGAAATTTTAGCATTAAAACATTTTTATGCGGTTTTAAGGAAAACACTATAGAGCCTTTAAAATAGAAAAGGGAAAAATATTTTAATTAAAACTATAAGTGAACCAAGAAGGTTTTAATAATAAAATTACTGACTTTATAATGATATATTTGTATTAAAATAGAGGATATATTGCACTTGAAATTGGGTAAAAATTTGGGAAGTTCCCTTAAAACAAGTTCGCTTATCGAGAAGTATTGAGGATGGAATCACTTAAAAACATATATATACCCAAAATAGAATGAGGTATGGGTATTTAAACATGAGTTTGTATAATATAAAAATTATTTATAAGTTGTACACAAAATTAAAATACAACTTCATTTGGATAAAAATAAATATATAGAAACCCGAAGGAATATAGGAGGTTTGGGTAGAATCTATTACAGAATATCGACATGGTATCGGGTGTACTTAGGAGGGATTAATGTAGAAGAAAGAGGTTTATAATATTTTATAAATCATGAGGGAAGTATCGGGGAGGTGAAAAATCATACCCCATCATTATTAATTACACATAAAATGGCATACCATATAGGACATTCTTGAATAAAAGTGAAATAGAGAGGATCTCTTACCTTAAGTCTGATGGTGTTCTCCACTTGATATTAATGGAATGAACAGTCAAATTAGGTTCATTAATTAATAATTATAGAACCTATTATATATTTAAAATATTTATTATAACAATTTTTAAGTTCATTTATAACCATTTTTATTGGTTATGAGGTTCAATTTCATTGTTCAGGTCTATTTGCTTACTTGGTTTTAATGATCGGTTCACTTATATTCATGTTCGGATAAACATGTATGATGAAGGTGGTTGTCCAGAATTAAATTTATATTTTATTATTAGACATCCATAAGTTTACATGGTTGAAATTTTATTTTGGTTACTTGGAGTGAAGTTGAATCATTATATAAAACTTTAGTGACAACCTTTTGGGTTAATTGGCGATTTTTGACCATAATGAACACGTTTTGTTTTATAAACCAAAACCATGAGTAAAAAAGGATTATAGAACCATATATGATTAATAATAAATATATTATTGTCTGTTTAAAACATGAAAATGGTTTCATGATCATAATTAAAGACGGTAATGAAAATTGAAAACCAATCGTCCTTGAATGTGGTAAATTAACACATCTCGGATGGTGTCTTTACTACTAAAATAAAAGAAGAGTAAAGGAGAGATGATAATAAATTATTCCATTATCATAAAAAAAATTAAATTACATTTAAGGTAATGGGTTTTTCATGAAATTTAGATGAGTATAGGTAAGGATATAAAAGAAAACAAATGAACTTGAAAAGAAAGTAAAAGAATTGAAAAGAGGAATTTACCTCTTGAATCAATCTTCCTTGAGAGCCTCTCAAGGGGAGGGGATTTGGTATTTTGAAGAGACTAAGGGATTTTGTATGTGGGGGATAATATTGGAGAGATATTTGGGTATAATTTAGGTAAGGTACAAGGCTTTATAGGAGTGAAGAGAAGAAGGGAGTGTGGGTGGTTTTTATAGTGGAGGGGAAGAGGGTTTTCTTAATATTTTAATCATTAGTTTATTATTTTTCTATAAGACAAGAAATAGTGATGATTACATGACCAAGAATAGTAATAAGTGAATTTGAGTTCTAAACAATTGGGTTTACATCAGCAGAACATCATCCATGACCCTATAAATCATGTATTTAGCTTAATTTGCAAATTATTGTATTTTACTATTCATCAAAAATTCAAATATTTTAGAAAAATACCAAAAATTCTCCCTAACTGTTTTTCTACATATAGAAACAAAAAATGAACTCCATTTTTCAAAAATAATTTTCTAAATATATTTAATTTAATTATTTAATTAAAATCATAATTTACTTAAAAAATACAGATTCTAAAACTATAACCGATTTTATAATGTTTTCAGAAATTAAATAAGGTCTTATAAAATTATCATAAAACTAGAATAAATAATTTTTATAATTTATGAACATGTTTTAGGAAAATAAATTTTCTTTTAAATTAATTAATTGATTTTATTTAATTATTTGTGACTTACAAAAATACCAATACTTTTACTATGGTCATATTATCACTTATAAGATGCCTAAATTTTATTTATACATTCATGGGTGAGGTTACTATTATTTTGTAATATTTACTATTCATAAGGGCCATATTACTATTTAGGAGGGTAGGTTACTATTCATAAGGTTGGTTTACTATTCACTAAAAAAGTAAGTTTTCCTTATCAGACTCCAAACATCTTATTGATCACAACCGTTTATGTCGGATTTTTGAAATTCAAAACACAGAAGTGTCAAAATTAAGTTTAAAGGTCACATAGTAATTAGTAGTTCATTATGTTAATATTTCATGTGATTATATGACATAATTATAAGAATAAAATTCCATTGATAAAACATCGGTTCGTTACATTATTCCCCCCTTATAAAATTTCACCCTCGAAATTTTGTTTTACATTTTAAGCCATAAACAGGCGTGGGTTCTTTTCCTGTATTTCTTCCTCTAGTTCCCATGTTGCCTTTTCATACTTATGGTTATGACATAGTACTTTGACCAGGTGGGTAGTCTTGTTATATAAAAATTTTATCTCTATGATCCAAGATCTTAACTGACTGCTCCTCATAAGAGAGATCATTCTCCAACTGTACCACCTTTAAAGAGAGTACATGTGAAGGTTCTGGTGTGTACTTTCTTAAGAGGGATATATGAAAGACATTGTATAATTTGGACATGGTATGTGGAAGTGCCTATCAATAGGCCACCGCCCTAACTCGATCAAGGATCTTGAAGGGGCCGATGTACCTAGGAATTAGCTTTCATTTCTTCCCAAACCTCATGACCTTCTTCCATGGAGATATGCATAGAAATACCATGTCTCTAACTTTGAACTTCACGGTCTCGTCAATGATTGTCTGTATAACTCTTCTATTGACTTTGGGATGCCTTGATGTGATGCTGAATGGTTTTCACCTTCTCCACCAATTCTTTGAACATTTAAATTCCTAGCATATTACACTCATCAACTTCATCCCAACATGTCATTGTTCTGCACCTTTTCACATAAAGGGCTTCGTATGGTGTCATTCAGATACTCGAGTGGAAACTATTATTGTAGGAGAATTAAACCAGTGGAAGATGTTGGTCCCATACTCCTTTTAATTCCATAGAACATGATCTCAACATATCTTTCAATGTATGAATAGTCTATTCAGATTGGCATTAGTTGAGGATGATAGGTCATACTGAAGTTCAGTTTAGTGCTTAGAGCATGTTGAAGACTTTTCTAGAACTTCAAGGTGAATCACATATCTCAATCAGGCACTATATATAGTAGTACTCCATGCATCCTTACCACTTCTTTGATATATATCTAAGCAAGTGGATCTAAAGAAAAAATTTCTCTAATTACGATAAAGTGAGTTTTCTTTATAAGATGATCCACAATGACCCATATAGCATTATTTCTTCTGTATATACTTGGAAGTCCAGTAAAAAATTCTATGGTGATGTTCTCCCACTTCCATGTTTTTATGGGTAGTGGTTGCATCATCCCCTTAGACTTCTTTCATTCATCCTTCACTTGTTGACATACCAATAACTTTGATGTATACTCAACAGTCTCCTTTATATTGTCCCACCAAAAGTTCTCTCATGTATCTCAATACATCTTTGTGCTCCCTGGGTGGATAGAGAAGGTTAAGCTATGTGCAACATTCAAAATCTCCTTCTTTATCTCTGGATTAGATGGTACACATAATGACAAACCAAATCTTACAACTCCTTCCTCATCAATCATAAACTCATAGGATTTACCAAGTCTAATGGATTCCACCCTTTTCTAAATTTCCACACATTTTCTTTGAGCATCATTTATTTTCTCTATGAGTGATAGTTGAGAAATAGTTTGAGAAAGGATTGATGGTGTTCCTCCCTTAATTATTCCCATGTACATACTTTGAAAATATGAGAAGATTGGATCCTTTTCAATTCTCATCATTGATAAAGATGTATAATACTTTCTACTTAGAGCATCTGCCACCTTGTTTTCCTTACCGAGATGGTAGTGGGTTGAGAAATCATAATCCTTGATGAGCTATATCCATCTTCTCTGGCTCATATCAAGATATTTTTGTGTGAATATATATTTGAGAGTCTTGTGATTGGTATATATCTCACACTTCTCCCCATATAGATAATTCCACCAGATTTTTAAAGAAAAGATCACAACTGCCAACTCCATATCATGTATAGGATAGTTTTTCTCATGGATTTTCAACTGCCTTAAGGAATAGGATATCACTTTATCATTTTTCATTAGTAAATAGCTTAATCCTTTCTTTAAATCATCGTTGTACACTACAAAGAGTTCTCCACTGATGGCAGTGTGAGTATTGGTGCAGTGATAAGCCTCTTTTTCAACTCTTTAAAGCATTCTTCACATTCTTGAGTCCAGAAAAACTTTACTCCCTTCTATGTTATCTTGTTCATTGGGTTTGAAAATCATGAAAAGTTATTCAAAAATCATCGATAATACCCAGTTAGACCCAAAAATTTGTAGATCTCCATTACAGATGTTGGTCTAGGACACTCTTTAATCACCTTTATCTTAGAAGGGTCCACAAATATCCCTTTTTTGGTGATTACATGCCCCAATAATGATACTTTCTCTATCTAGTACTCATATTTATTGTACTTTTCATACATCTTCTCCCTTCACAAATTATTTAACACGGTATTCAAATGCTCTTCATGTTCCTCCTTTCTCTTAGAGTATATCAGAATATCATCGATAAAGACTACCACAAATTTGTTGAGGTAATCTATAAAGACTCTATTCATTAAATCCATGAATATTTCTGGAGAATTAGTGATTCTGAATGGAATCACTGTGAACTCATAGTGTCCATACCTTGTTTAAAAGGTAGTCTTGGGAATATCTTCCTTCTTCACCTTTAATTGGTGATATCCTGACCGAAGGTCCACCTTAGATAAATAACTGGATCCATAAAGCTGATCAAATAAATCATCTATCTGTGGAAGGGGATACTTGTTCTTTATTGTGGTTTTATTGAGATTTCAATAATAAATTTATAGGTGCATTGATCCATCCTTCTTCTTGATGAATAGGACTGGCGTACCCCATAGTAAAGCACTCGGGCGTATAAAACCCTTCTCCAGATTCTCCTATAACTACTTCTTCAGAACTTCTAGCTCTACAGTGGCTAATATATAAGGTTTCTTTGATATAGGTAGAGATCTAGGAATAAGTTTAATTGAGAACTCAACCTATCGATTAGGAAGAAGACCAGGAAAATATTCATGGAATATATCAGTGTAATACCTCATGATGGGCATGTCTTTAAGCATGATTCTCTCCTTTGTCTTAATCATTTGAGATATAAATTCTTGCGCATAAGGAATTAATATCCACACTTGAGAAAATTATTCTAAAGGATATTCATCTACCTCCTTAAACTTTTATATAATTGGATAATGCTTTGGGATGTGAAGATTAATCTCCCTTTCCCGAAAGTTGATGTTGGATTTGTATAAAGATAGCCAATACATGCCCAATATAACATAGAACTCCTCTAAAGTAAGTATGAAAAGATTTTCTAGGAGGTTCAGTCCACAAACATTAGTTGGGGAGGAGTTATAAACCATGGATGCAATAATGGACACATTTTTTGTTCTCACAGATAACTTATCCTCCAAATTTTGAGATGGTTCTTGAATAGTTCTACTCAACTTTCAAGATATGAAAGAATGTATAGAACCAGAATCAAATAGTATGTTCTCTATTATTGAATTAATAACTAGAATACCTATCACTACATCGTTGTCCAACTCCACCTCAGTAGTAGTGATAGCATAATCCCTTCCTTGTTGCCTTAGAGGTTATTGTTGATTGCCTCCAACAACCCTCATCTTAGGGAAATTGTTTCCATAATTCCCATTATCCTTGAAGTTGTAACACTGAACTACATTCTGATCATTGATATGAACCTTCTTTCATCTTCCACATTAGTGGGATTCTTCATATCCCGCTGGTAGTTTTATTCAGATCTCCCAACTTTCTACATTTGAAGAAATTCCTGGTTCCCTTTAGATAGTTCCTAGGATGATTCTTCTCACAATTTTTACACATGGGATGATCGGTCTTCTTTCAATCATGGAATTGATTTTTAGTACTACCCATATTAGATTCCATTTTTCTCTTCTTATCATCGAGCCAACGATACCACTGAGAGTCTCTGATCTCCATTTCAATCTTTAAGGAACAACGAACAATCTCCTCATAATTTTCAAACTCTCGAATCACCGATTCTTTTCATAGACTCAGCTTTAGTCTGCTAAATAAGTGATCTACCTTGCTTTCGATGTTCATAAAAAAGCCAGAGGCATACCTTGAAAGCCTTATAAAGTTTACTTCATATGCCTTGATTGAATCATCTTCCTTCTTCTTGTGTCTAAGGAACTCTCTATCCATCTTGAGACGGAGGGTTTGGAGAAAATATTTATTGAAAAACATTATCTTTAATTCTTCCCAATCCATGGAATCAATTTACTCATGTGGTTTCGTATTCTTGATTAGTTTCCACCACTAATCAACTTCCCCATCAAAATGATAGACCACTATCACAACTTTCTCTTCTTCTAAGCACTGTAGGATAGATAATATCTTTTCAATAGAGTTAATCCATTGTTCCATGAGGAGGGGATCGAAAGATACACTAAACATAGGAGGCCTTTGTTGCACAAAGGATTCAATAGCAACTTTCTCTTTCCTTGGAGTAGGAGGGTGTTCCACATGATTCAAGTTATTATTAATAACTTGAACCAGCTGAGCAAGTACTTTCATGAGGTTTTTAGCACTCGTTCCCATCATATTAGGCATATCATTAGGGAAATATTCACATTCCCTATCACATTGATTGTTGGCACATGTTCTTCTATTTCTCACCATTAATTAAGAAAAATAGAATACAATTAGAGGGATTGAATACTTATCTATTGATCATAAAAAGGAAACTTTGAACATAAGAGGATAAACTTATAAAGGAGAAGTATATCCTAACTTGTGATTCCTTATGTTTAAATCTAGTTTATCCTTGATATATTTCTTAAAATATATTCTTATGGTATTTTTTTCATTTCCTAAATAATGGTTTGTAACAAAATTATGAATTTACCAAAGCATATCCCCTGGGAGTATCAACCCAAGAGTGCATCAAGGCCCATTGTCGTGCACCAGTTCCTATTAAAGTCTAGCTCAAAGCGGTGTTTTTGGGTTTTCTCCCTAGATATATTTGTGCCAGATCCACCTCTACCTATTTGTATCTATATAGGGATGCATTTTTTTATAAACCACTTACTCTATACTTACCAAAATTTAGGGGTTTTTTCTTATACTTAGTATCATCCTTAAGGTTCTTACTAAAGTGCTCGATTACTAATATCCAAAAATAACTAGACCATCCTATGATACCAACTATAGAAACCCTAACCTTTTATATATAACATTACATAATTTTAAGCATAATTGTACATCATAGTACAAGTCAAGGATCCTAAATTCTAGTGTCTTGGAATACTAGGTACATAAAACTGAAAACATGGAACTAAATATAACATTTCTTTATTTAGTCTTCATAAAGAGCCCATAACTTCCATTGTTCTCATACATATTCATAGGATAACCTGTGGATAACATGAAAAAAGTGATGAGCTAAAAAGACCAATAAGGTAATAAACATAAGAATAAAGTATTTGCACATGGTTTAGAAGGCATAACATAATGATATAAAAAGGCATGGAACATATAGAATTATAGAATATAAACATGGGATTATAAAAAAAAATGAATTCATATTAATGTGGAAGCAACATAAAACATGAATTTAGCATGATTCAAGGATAACCTCCAAGACTGTTTCACATGGTATCACAAGCCAAGGCTAACTGCCAAGACCATCACACATGGTAGCACAAGCCAAGGCTAACCGTCAAGATTATCGCACATAACGTCTCATGAGACTAAAATTTACCCAATGAATTGGAGAGATATCTGGTCACACCCATCTTAAATTTTCATGAATATGTTTTCTTCATAAATAATCATACATAATCAATCTTACATAAACATAAGAGTTACTCATGGAAAGAATTGGGTATCACAATCATGTCATAAAGCATATCAAATGGGCGTATCATAAAAGTATCTATAAAAGAAAGGAGCTAAAATATACATAGAAATTAATAAGGTAAAATATTCATGTATCATGTTAAGTTATTTCATAAATAATTTACAACATGTAAGAAAAATATTTAAGAAATTTTAGCATTTAAAAATTTTTCTGTGGTTTTAAGGAAAATACTATAGAGCCTTTAAAGAAGAAAAAAAAGATAATATTTTATATAAAACCAGAAGTGAACCAAGAAGGTTTTCATAATAATAATTATGATATAAATGAAAATGTGGGTTAAAATATAATATATAGTGCACTTTAAATCGGGTAAGAATTCGAGAAGTTTCCTTAAAACAAGTTTTCTTATCGAGAAGTATTAAGAAGGGAATCAATTAAAAACATGTATATTCCTGAAAGAGAATTAGGGGTGGATATGGAAACATGAGTTTAGAGCATATAAACAGTTTTTAGAAGTTTTACAAAAAAGTAAAATATTACTTTATTTGGATAAAAAGAAAGATAGAGAAACCCGAAGGAATATAGGAAGTTCGGGTAGAATCCCTTACGGAATATCAGCATTGTATCAGGTGTCCTTAGGTGGGAATAACGTGAGAGAAATGGGTTTATAATATTTTATAAATAATGAGGGAAGTATGGTTGAGGTGATAAATTATACTCCATCATTATAAATTACACATAAAATTTCATAACATAGAGGACATTCTTGAATAAAAGTGAAATAAAGAGGATCCCTTACCTTAAGTTTGATGGTGTTCTCCACTTCATATTAATGACCTAAATAGTTAAATTAGGTTAATTAATTAATAATTTAAGAAAATATTATATATTTTAAATATTTTTTATAACCTTTTTAATTTCAATTATAACCATTTTGATTGGTTATGAGGTTCAATTTCATTGTTCAGGTCCGTTTGCTTACTTGGTTTTAATGATCGGTTCACTTATATTCATGTTCGGATAAACATTTATGATGAAGGTGGTTGTTCATAATTGAAGTTATATTTTATTATTTAACATACATAAAGTTAAATGGTTAAAAATTTAATTTGGTTACTTTGAGTGAAGTTGAATCATTATATAAAACTTTAGTGACAACCTTTTGGGTTAATTGGCGATTTTTGACCACAATGAACACGTTTTGTTTTATAAACCAAAACCATGTGTAAAAAAGGATTATAGAACCATAGATGAGGAATAATATATATATTATGGTCTATTTAAACAATTAAAATGGTTTCATGACCATAATTGAATATGGTAATAGAAATTGAAAACCCATCATCCTTGAATGTTGTAAATTAACACATCTCGGAAGGTGTCTTTACTACTAAAATAAAATAAGAGTAAATGATATATGATAATAACTTATTCCATTATCATAAGAAAATTAAATTAAATTTAGTTTAATATAGTTTTCATAACATTTGGATGAGGAGAGGTAAGGATTAAAAAGAAAACAAATGAACTTGAAAAGAAAGTAAAAAAATTGAAAAGAGGAATTTACCTCTTGAATCGATCTTCCTTGAGAGCCTCTTAGGGGGAGAGGATTTGGTATTCTAAAGAGACTAAGGGATGTTGGAAGTGGGTTAGGATATTGGGGAGATATTTGGGTAGAATTTAGTTAATTCACAAGGCTTGATAGGAGTTAAGAGAAAAGGGGAGTGTGGGTGGTTTTTATAATGGAGGGGAGGAGGGTTTTCTTAATATTTTAATCATTAGTCTATTATTTTTCCATAACATAAGAAATAGTGATGAATATATGACCAAGAATAGTAATAAGTGCATGTGAGTTCTAAACAATTGGGATTTAATCATCATAACATCATCCATGACCCTATAAATCATGTATTTAGCTTAATTTGCAAATTATTGTATTTTACTATTCATCAAAAATTCAAGTATTAGAAAAAACCCAAAAATTCACCCTAGCCATTTTTCAATGTTTAGAATCCAAAAATGAACTCCATTTTTCAAAAATAATTTTCTAAATATAATTAATTTAATTTTTTAATTAAAATCATAATTTACTTGAATAATACATATTTTAAATCTATAACTGATTTTATAATGTTTTCAATAATTACATAAGGTCTTATAAAATTATCATAAAACCAGAATATATAATATTGATAACTTATGAAAACCTTTTAGGAAAATAAATTTTCTTTTAAATTAATTAATTAATTTTAATTAATTATTTATGACTTACAAAAATACCATTACTTTTACTATGGTCATATTATCACTTATAAGATGCCTAAATTTTATTTATACATTCATTGGTGAGGTTACTACTATTTTGGATGATTTACTATTCATAAGGGTCATATTACTATTCATTAGGGTAGGTTAATATTCATAAAGGTAGGTTACTATTCACCAAAAATTTAAGTTTGACTTATCGGACTCCAAACATATTATTGATCGCAACCGTGTATGTTGGATTTTTGAAATTCAAAACACAAAATTGTCAAAATTATGTTTAAAGGTCACATAGTAATTAGTAGTTCACTGTGTTGTGATTTCATGTGATTAATTAAATAATTATAAAAAGGTAATTCCATTGATAAAACATTGGGTCGTTACATATATAACCTACTTAAAATATTTCTTCATGACTTGGGGAAAGAAAACATAAGAAAGGGTGCTTAGATGCTCAGTAAGGGTAAACATGGGAGATATCAATTGATGATCATATGAAAGCATAAGATAAGAATAAGGGTATGATATCATGAATATAACATACAAAGTTCATACCCAATCTATCCAGGATCATAAAAATGAGTCATGGAATAAAAAATTATCATTTCAAAAGACAAGAATCATAAGAGTGAGAAGTCATCAAAAATCAATCATGAACCATAAGTTCATGTCATATAAGTGTAGCACCATTATAAGTATAAAACCATTTCATATGTCAAGATTAACTAAAAAACCATCAAACCATAATGTATTAGGAATCAACACATGTTTCTCTTAGTAGATCAATCACAGCAAATTGTTTCCCATAACAGATCAAGCATATCCACTTGTTTCCCATAATGGATCAACACGTTGACTTGTTTCCAATAGAAAATCAAGCACATCAACTTGTTTCCTATAATTATCTCATGAGATATAAAATTTTACCCAATAAATTATAGGGATATATAATTCTAGGCCCACCCATCACATAATGAAAACTATACATATGTGTTCCATAAAATCATTAAACATTCATCATATCATTATATCATAACTCAAGAAAATCAAATGTGTTTCATAAACATTTCAAAAATCCTTCATAGAATAACCCATATACAATAAATGAGTTTTATAAACATCTCATAATAATCATCATAAACCATCTACATAAAGAATAAGTATGGTACCATTGGATCATATCCCTGATAAAATATAAGCAGCACCAAAGTTTTTTTTCATTGATGAATAGAAGTTCCATTAAAAATCATTAAAACATTATTGAGGAAAATATCCTTTCCATTTTGAAATCACTTCTTTAAAATCTAAAAAATTCCAAAATATTAAATAAAACATTTTATTTTAAAATAAACTTGAAAAATTTTAAATTAAGTTTTAAATCATTGAGGTTCATGATGGAAGAAAATATTTTTTATTCCATATGCATTAAAGTAAATATTCCTTTCACATTTTTGGTAAAAATTCAAAAGTATCGGGTTCAAAAATAGACAAGAAGATTATTTTTAAACCATTTTGTAAAAATTAAAACATGTGTAAAAACAAATTTAAAAAATAATTTGAGAAAAGTAAAAACATTCTTTAAAATATTTTTAGAAAACATGGATATGGAAGAGAAATTATTTTTGACTAAATAAAGAAATAAAATCGGTTTTCCCTAAAAATATTCTTTTTTGTATCTTGAGTACACAAAGAGAGGAAAATGAAATGAAAACATGTAATTTCAATAAATAACCAAAGTATTAGAAAATTTATGAGGTTATTAAGTGATATATCATAATATTTCTTCATCAAAAACTTAATCATAAACAATCTTGATAAATAATGAGATTGTAACATAAAACTCTTACTGTTTTGGTAACTTTTGAATAATAATCCCCATGAAATAAAAAACCTTATATGGATCTATAAATACTAATAAAATTTATAATAATCATCATAAAATATATTCATGGTCATAATATACACCACATAAAAGAAATAAGTTGTGAATATGGCATTTTTCCTACAAGAATAAAAATAAGAGGAAAATATCTTACCATTGAGGTTACTTTTGAATCATAACCCCCATGAAAGAAATAACTTCAAAAAACTTAAAATATCATAAATAATAATATATTAATGATATAAATATCAAAGGGTATGTATATACACCACACAAAATAAATAATTGTCGAATATAGATATGTCTCGCAAAAGTAAAAGTGAGATGAGAAATCCCTTACCTCAAGTATTGAATTTCTTCAGACACATTATAAATTCATGTATAATAAATATAGTTTTGTTATTAATGTATTATAGAACCATAATCATATATATCATACCATATATAATTTACTAATACTCTTTTATAACTTGTTCATTAACAATTTCTTGTTAAAATCACTATTTTGGTTAATAGTTGTTTTGTTTTTCATGTATGTTTTGGTTCGGTAGCTTTAGTCCTTGTAATTTGATTATGGTTCCATAATATAAAAAATTTTAATAATTATATAAATATAATATATATTTATTATATACATATTTATATTCATCTGTAAAATTTAGATATAGAAAAATAAATTACACTGTTCATGGAGATGGTAAGGCGTATATAAGCATGAACGTTATTTTCATTTTTTGATGGATAGAATGAATGAAAGGTAATAATTAAACATTAAAAAGTAATTTTTATATCATATATATAATTTATATTCAATAAATATATCCTTATTACCATTTGTGTTAAAATAATATGAAAAATGTAGTGCATCACTTAGTGGAGGCGGTAGTCCACACGTACACACGAGTGACATTATCATTTTTCAACAGATTGGAGGGTAAGAAGGAAGATGTTATATTATAATTTCATAAGTATAATTATTTAATAAATATAAAATATATACTTTAAATACATCATTATTTCCATCCGTAAGAAGTGGTGATGAAAAATGAATCACATAGGTTCGTGAGGCGGTAGTTCTCCATACACATGATCGATAGTTTTGTTTCCCATTTAATAAAAGAGGAGATGGATGAAATTTATGCCATTAACATTATAAAGTATTAGTATATATGATATATTTATGTTATTATATCATCATGGTTTAAGAATATTTTAACTATTTATAAGAATAAATAAAATAAAAACACATATTTAAGGACTATACCTTTTCTTTGGACAACCTATTTAGGTTTACACCTAAAACCTTCTAAAGAGATTTTCCTCATAAAACTAAGAAATATAGGACATGGTAAGGGAAGTAAATATTGTATTTTTTCAGTTATTGGTTGAATAAAAATTATGAATAAGAGTGAAGATAATTGAAGATGAGGTTCCCTTTTATAAGTGAGAAGGAGTGGCATTTTTTTAAATACTCGAAACTATTCAATAATGGGAAGTAACTCTCAAGAAAAGTTCCTAAAAAATTGATAAGAAAATGGAGTGATGGAAAGATATGGTTTATCCACACCACCACCACTAAAAAATTAACATGTTTTAAAACAAATATTCCCTTAACCTCTAAGTTTATTCACTTTTACTATTTTAGATTACACCACAGTAACTATTTTTTACCCTAGTAATTTATCCTTTAAGAATAAAAATAAAATGAACCTTATTAGATAATATGTACCTACTAATTATGAATATGAAATAAAATTTATTAAATAAAAATATTATTTGTGTGAAAATTTATTTTTAACATAAGCGTTGATAATGCGCAAAACCCCGTTTTAACCTTAATTATGGTAACATCTTTTTCACTCTTAAAGGGTTATAATTTTACTTATAAGGTGAAAATTGGATATTAAATGGAAAGGGAATGAAATTTTAGACCATATATTATCCATATTTCCCTATTAAAATATTCTTAGTATTTTTAAATAATTTAATAAAATATTATTTTCATAAAATATTATTAATCTCATATTTGACACTATTCATTTAATTTGACTATAAAAACATCAAGATAAATATGGAATTAAAATATATACCTTTCAAAGTTCCCTAAATTTTTATATCTATATTCAAAATTTGTGGAGCATAATAATTAATTCAAATTATATGATTTTTAATAATTTTAAAATTATTTATTTTTATTTTCCTTTTAATTATATAATTATGGCTTTGACATTGCATAAGAATTTAATGAAATTATTTTATCACTAAAAATTATAAATAAATTACCATGATAAATAAAATTTATTTATCCTTAAAATGAATATTTATAACCATATATACCTCCTTTTTATCCCTATGTGAACACATAAGATATTTTTAAAAGTAAGAGAGTAGCGTTTTATCCTTTTCTTTACTTAAATAATTATAAAGGTCATACTCATGGTCATATGGAACTAAAAATGGTAAATTTATAGTAATTATATGATATAGGGTATTAATATGGTCATAAAATATAAATTACATGAGTTTTTAGGTCATTATAATCCTTATCTCTTTAGTTCAACCCTCGATAAACCTGTTTTACCCTTAACCATGGTAACAAATATTTACTGTTTTTACTATTCATTATGACCAAAAATTAAATTGATATTATTAAATAATATTAATTATGATGATTCCAAATATAGAATAAATTTTATTAAATTTAATTTAAATTTAAACATCCAAGCGTGATGAAAATTGATTTTCCGAAAAATACAATTTTCAAGGAAAATATGATTTTACGTTAATTTCATGACTAGTAATATTTATTATATAAATTTAAATTAATATATATATAATATATATAAATTTAAATTAAATAATTTCTCATTTTTTTTATTTTAATTAATTAAAATGGGTAAACTATATGCATTTAAAACAATTTTCAGAAAACTACGTTTTTAAGTATAAAAATAATCTTATGCCAAAATCATGAAATTTACTGATTAAAATGAAATCAGTTAGATTATTATAATTATAATGTTTAATATGTAAATTTATTACTAAAACCAAAATATAATTTTACTTTATTTAATGAAAATATTTGAAAAATTAGTGATTTACACTATTCATTGAAAAATCAATCATTTCAAAAAAATCCCAAAATTTCACCATAAGTTAATTTTGATGTGATGATTTAAAAATTAATTTTAATTTTTTAAATTTTTCATTAATTAATTATAATAATTTATTACAAAAATAAATAAAACCCATTTTTGAAGAAAATGTGTTTCTGAAGAATAAAACGATTTTATTAAAATTTGAGTGATTATTTACTAAGAATTTATCAATAAATTTATATTGAAAATAAAATTTATATATATTTCATAAATCAATTAATATTATTCACCCCCTCCAATTTAATGGTTAGGTTATAATGATCATATTTAAATAATAATATTCCATGTTTCGTTTAGGCATATATAGTGTTACGTGTCATATATGCTACCAAACATAGTTTTCTTATTTTTAATATTGGGTGCTACATTGTTCCACAAAAACCTTTTCATCAATAAAACCAATTAAAATTTGAACTTTTAATATCCAATTGAAATAACTTGAAATGGCGATGAGAGTTAAATACTAATATGATTATAATAGATTCTAACTGAGTAAAAAATGCAAAGGTTTCACCGTGGATGATTCCTTCTTCTTGATTATAACATTTATCTATAATATGGGATTTATTTCTAGTGATATTTATAAGTTCATCTATCTTATTCCTAAAAAACCCATTTAGATTCTATGATGTGATTATCATTATTTATTTACATGATAGTTAATGCATCATTCCTAGAGAATTGATTTAGTTCATATTCCATAAAAATAACCCAATTCTCATTGTTAAGAGAATCATTAAAAATTGGGGGTTTATGTGGGTGATGAAGGCAATATGTTCAACCTCATTTACCACCAATATTCTAGTATTTGTTATCACTTTCAAATCTTCAATGAAATTTTAAGGGTACAATATTTTTATTTTTTAAAATATTTAGGTAAAGAATTTGAAATAGATTATTATTCAACTTCTTTAGATTTTAAAGGTTCATATAAAGTCAAAAAATCATTTTCAAAAATGTTTTTAGAAATCTATTTTGGTGAATTTTCTTCAAAAACAACATGAATATATTCTTCCAATGTTTTAGACCTTTTATTAAAGACTTAGTATTCCTTTATTTAGTTGGATTACCCAAGAAAGATACATTCATAGGATTTTGAATTAAATTTTCTAATATTATCTTTAGTATTGAGAATAAAAAAATTGTATCCAAAAAAATTTAAAAATTGACTTTAGGTTTTAAATTTATCCAAAGTTTATAAGGGGTATTTTTTATAAAAGGTCTTGTAATAACATGAATAATGATAAACCATGTATTATTTTGGCCTCATCCCAAAAATATTTAGGTAAATTAAATTATTTTAAGATTTTGATTGATTTCTTGGAGAGTTGTATTTCATCTTTCTACTACCCTATTTTTTTAGAGGGGGTTAGAGGTGCAAAAAATGAATGATTATAGACTTGAGAATAGTATAAATCATCAAATTTGTTATTGTATAATTATTTTACATGATCAATTAAAATATAAATAATTTGAAAACCTTTTTAATTTTCAACCTTTTTAGAAAACTTTATTAAATCTTGGAAATATTTACTTTTATGAGATAAGAAGTAAGTCCAAGTGAATCTTGTGAAGTCATCGACAATAAAAAAATGTATATGATTTACCTATAAGACTTTCAATTTGAGAAGTTCTAAATAAATCAATATGAATTAATTCAAGATATTTTGAAGAATAAATACCTTTTATATTTAAAATAAGATTTGTGTTTATTTCCATATTATCATGATTTTCAAACCATGTCATCTTTGAAATGTAGTTTGGGAGAATATTGTACTAGATGATAACAGTTGAGTTTCACAAGTGAGTATGTGCTACAGTGACCAATACATATTTTATATATCCATGACTCATTAACTTGTGCACTAAATAATTTTAAATTTTGGTTAGTGAGATATTTTAAATTTATTGTATAAAAATTTTGAAAATAAGAAGTGGTAAATAAAAGGTTTTCTCTTGAGTTAAAAAATTTTTAAAAATCATTTTTGAAAGAAATTTTAAAACCACTATCACACAATTTGATAGTTATTATCAAATTTTGTTTCAATACTTGAAAAATATATGTGTGTGTGTGTGATTTAATTTATCAAAAACCAATGTTACCTTTATTGATTATCTTACCCCTAGAGTTATCATTGAAAATGGCATAACTTTAATATAGTTTATCGATTTGGTTGAATTTAGAGAGTTCATTACACACATATCTTGAGAAACCACTATCTAGATAACATAAATAATATTATAATTTTATCTTAAGAAAATTTTCCTATAAAATCAAATGACTAAATTTTTTGGTACCCAAATAAACTTGTGTCCACTGATGTTACCAGATAAAGATTTCGGTATCCATATTTGTTTAGTATTTAATTTTCTATTAGAAATACCAGAAAAAAGATGAATTGATTTTTGGTCTCCTATATCATGAATTCTTGAAATCACATATATAAATTAAATTTCCAATTATTTTATAATAATTTTAAAACTTATCTTGTGAAAAAAATTTAAAAAAAGTGGTTTTTCATGGATTTTTTGAATTTCTTACATGATTTGAGAAAATAAAACCAAACCTTTATTCTCTATGTCTTTGAGAACCAAATATTTTATTTAGATTATTTTCACCTTGAGTGAATTTTTAGAGTGATTTCTTGAGTTCTTTTATTGAAAATTCAATCCTATCAACATCTATTTTATTCTTAACTTTCATGGATAATTTTTCTTTTTCATTAAAGATTTATTATTTTTCTTTAAGCATGTGATTTTATTTCTTATTAATTTATTTTTATAATGAATTAAGTTCATTAAAAAAAATTTTGAGTTTATAAATAGAGTATTTAAGGTCTTTATAATTAAGATAATTTTAGGATCAAGAGGAAGAAGAAGAGGGGGAAGAATTAGGAGTGGAAGAAGAAGAGGAAAAGGGAATAGGAGAACTAAACTCGATGTCTCCATCAACATGTTCCATAAGACACTTAACACTTGAGTCATTTAAATAGGTTGAGGAAGTTGAGTTTATGGAGTCATATCTTGTACTCTATTTTATAAATTTGAGAGACTTCTTACCTTGTTTATTTTATTTAATCTTATTTTTTAGATAGGGTATTCTGGAATGATGTGACCCTTTTTCCTATATTCATAGCATGTCACATCCAGTTAAAACTTTTGATTAAATTTCTCGGTTTTATTGGACTATTTTTTTTCCTTGATAATTTTTTCATTTTTTTGGTGACATGAGAAAATCCCTTAACATCACCTCTCGATGAGTCATTGTTGGTAGCTATGAAGAAGATTATTTTCTTTACATCCTCATCTTCGTTGTCCTCCTTCTTAGCTTTTCACTTTATAGTAATTTCATATGTCATTAGTGACTCAATAATTTCTTCAAAAATAATTTTATTAATTTATTTTTCTTCTTTTATATTCATGACTTTGGGTGCCCAATTTCTTGGAAAGACCCAAAGTATATTTTTTACAAAGGTTTCTATCAAAAAATCATCACCAAGAAACTTTTGAGTATTTCAAATGTCAGTAAATCATGTAAAAATACTATTAATGGATTAATTTTTATACATATAAAATATTTAAAATCTTTCCTATACATGTCTAATATATTATCTTTAACTTTTATGGTTTATTCATGAGTTACTTCTAACAATTTTAATATTTTATGGGAATTTTTTCATGTAAAAACATGATTAAATTCATTTTAATATAAACCACAATGTAGAGTGTTCATGGATTTTTCATTAAGCTCAAAGGATTTAATACCATTGGGTTTCCACTTATATTTTTTTTCTTTAGTAAGAGTATATTCATGCATAACCATTTTATATATAGGGTAACCTATGCTACTAAGAAAATTTGACATGCTATTTTTTAAATATGGATAATATGTGTCATCAAATATAGGAGCATGAGAAAAAGAGTTAGATTCCATCTTAGATAAATGTTCACTTAAAATTGGTTAAGATAAAAAAAATTTAAGTTCTGATACCAATTATCATCTCAGGTAAATATGGTAAGAGGATGGTGAATTTCCCTTAAAAATTAATGAAAATACAAAAGGTAAATTTAAAACTAAAATATATTGACACGATAAGGGAATAATTTTGATATGATTTAAAAGTTAAATTTCAAAATCAGCTTAATGAGTATACACAATATAAATGGATGTATCGAATTTATGCAATTATTCATATCGAGTTTGATATGAATAATGTAATGCATAAATTAAAAGAGATATCAAACATGGTTTTATAATGGAGTTTAGAAATAGCTCGGTGTGAGTCCTTACATCTCCTATCCTTGGTTTAAAAGGTTTGTTTTATTACTTCCTTAATCTTGGAAGTGATCAATAAACTCATCCATCGTTATTATGGTTATGATCATCCTCTTTAACTTCATCAGTAGGCAAGGAACACATTACTCACTTTTGCGGTAGTGAGAACCCATTATATAAGGAGATGAGAAGATGGAGGTTTTCTTGGTGAAAACCCATTTCAAAGACACTCCCTTATCTCTCATAAAGGATAGTAAAATTTAGAGTGATTTACAGAAAAGGAGATTAGATCCTTTGAGATTGAGAATTGGATTCGATGCTTAGAAAATACTTGAGAATGGAGAGAATACACTAGATCTTTATTGTTGGTGTGTGAAACTTTGATTAGGGATATTATTTGTAATTAAATCATTATTGGTAACTTTTGTCGTTATAAGACATCAAGGAGACCTATTTATAAGCTCTAATATCTCTAGTAAACTTCTAGAATTCATTTGGGTCATTGAAGTTAAAGAAGACTGAATTTAATGCAATTTTGACCATAATAAATGTATCCTCATAATGCCTACCTCAACACCACTAGCTGCCTAGATGCTTCCATAAGATGGCTAGTGGAACACCAAGAGCTTACTGATTCTAGAAAAACTCCACCAACTACTCAGTACTGGCCAGTGGCTAGTTGGTGACCTTTTAGAAGAGTCACTTGGCTCTGGAATTATCACCAGATGGTCGGTGCTCCTCCATCGACCGGTCGGTGGACTTCTTGTAGGTTGGTAATTATGAAATCTCAACCCGAATCACCGAGTCTAAGTCATAATTCCATGTGATATTATGTGCTTCTCCCCATATAAAAGTGGCTTCCGACTAGAAGTGAGGGTCTAATTCCATCAGTGGGGAGACTATACCCCCAATATGATGTCATAAGATCAATAATCAACAATAAAAAATATAATAAATAATCAAAGTAAACATGTGAAAAAGTAAAGATGACATACATGTAATACAAACAAATAATCTCACATAAATTACAAGAATTTCCAAAGGAAATAAAGTAGATAAAGTAAATAAATAAACACCGAATCGGCTAGAGTCCTTCCTAATATGCTACTAGCTCCACACTCCTCTGTTTATATATCCATCATAGGGCCCTTTACCTTCACTAGATCCCTCATGAAATCTATAAGAACATCAAAATTCCCAAGTAGGGTGTGAGTAAAAGACTCATTAAGACACCACTAATGTGTCCTTAACCTAATGTTCTCAAATATACAAGTGTATTTCATTATAATACATAACAAAAATAAAACACAATCCAAAACCGAGTGATCGTGCACTAACCAAGCTACCAAAAACCCCTATTCATACCTACTTAATCTCTATTCTGGATAGATAATCAAGGTTTCAGATGAATAAATGATTAGCCACAAGGATAATGAATCATGTTACTCAACATCATGTGACCATGCAACTCAACATAAATTCTCATCAATAAGATATTTTCTCTATATATTCAAGGGAATGATATCTAATCAGATTCCCTTATTTGTCGAGTGACATACTATGGACAAAGAGATAATTAGCATCTCTTAGTCATCAAATCATATACTAGGGACTGAGATCTAGTTAGCATCCCTTTTTTGTTGAGTAACATACTAGGGACTGAGAACTAGTCAGTCTCCCCTCATCATTGAGTGAATACTAGGGATCAAGAGTTAGTCAGCATCCTTTAGTCCTACAGTGTATCACATAATATCCCTAAGGAATTTTTGTATGCCTACCCCATGAATTAGTCCCTCGTCATCACTATCATAAGTCATGTGCATCCCCATCTAGGGGATAACATGTCACAACAATCCACCTATCTTGGGCTCCAAGAACAATACCACAAGACATACATAGCACAACATGATACAAGAGAAAGAATAAAATATCATCATAATTAAAGTACCACACACAATACATGTGATCAAATATCAAACATGAATAACAAGCTACAAGTACTCATGGTATCAAGTGTAACGTAGGGGTTCCAGGGATACAAACATGCACAAATGAAATCATAATCTAGCATGGGAATCAAAACATGTCTACATATAATTATATTAATGAAAATCATGTGTAAATGATCCAAAAAGGTTAAGGAACTTCCTACCTCAAATTCATCATCATCAACTGCAAAGATAAACCACCCCATGTGGTTCGATACACCTCATCGCAGCCTAACCATCGAATTCAATGACACATCAATGCTCGATGTTCATCAAGGGTTCCTAGAACCAATACCAGTTATTTTATTTCAAAAAAATGTCACATGTGATGATACATTCTCTCTCGTGGATAATTTCCAAATTATTATTTTATAATTATCTTTTGATAACTTCTCATAAAGTATCCTTTACAATTATCTTTTGATATTTTTATTACAAATTATCCTATTATAATTATTTTCTATAATTTTATCCAAAAATATCTTTTATAATTATATTTTGATAATTTTATTACAATTTATCCATTAATAATTATATTTGGTAATTATCTCTAATAATTAATTATCCACTGATAATTATCTTATAATAAATTATCCTTTGATAATCTAGCGACTATTGATTAATTATTCTCAACAGTTATCCTTTATAATATTTTTATGTAATTAACCTTTTATAATTATTAATAATTATTTTTTATTAATCATGTAATTACTCATCATTAATTTCAAGCAATTATCATTTTGTAATTTTAATAAATTATCACTCAATAATTTCCTATAATTATCTTTGATAATTTCTTACAATTATCTTTTGACAATTTGTTCAATTATTCTTTTGATAAATTTCACACAATTATTCATAGATAGTTTATTTAATAATTATTTATTGATAATTTGAAATAATTAACATTTGATAGTTTTAATAATTCAGATTTAAATAATTATAAACAATTATTCCTGATAAATCCTGAGTAGATATCTTTTGATAATTTATTTAAAAATTATCTTTTGATAATTTTTTTTATTATCTATTAAAAAAATGTGAAAAACATTTTGAGAATACATTTTTTATTTCAAAAAAAATATTTAGCTTCCTATTATCGATAAAATCCAAGAAAACCAACAGCGCATCAATCCAATCATTAATGGGGATGTTATCGAAGAGAGAAGTTTGAAAAAAATTTAGAAGAACCTACAGCGTCACACCCCAAGTAGAAGATCCCTCCTTGCACGCTATTCATGGATGGAAAGGAAGCTCAACTACTTCACTGATCATGGAAGGAGTTTCCCACAATCACTGGTGGAATTACAATAAGGATTATACGGGTATTTATAGTCATCCAAAATGTGCTTAGGGTTTTTTTACTAACAAATTAAATCTTTTGTTTTAATCCATTAAACACGGAACCAATCAATGCGGAGTCATTTATTTATCCAATTTAATACCTTTCCATTTTTTAATCATTCAAAAATACACTTAATTTAAGCTTTGAAAATCCACCCACACGTTAATGGAGTTCGAGACGTGGGAATAAGATGATTTATTTTCCATTTTTTTAATTAAATTAATAAATTTAATTATTTCTCCCAAAAAATCAAAAAGATAATAAACGCTCATTGCACATAAAATTTATAACCAACCTAGGGTAAACCCCAAGTTCCATACCTAATGTTGGTCTCATATTTATCATATGATGTACCATGTGAGAGATATTAATTATTGAATAATTAAAAAATATATTGAATAATTAATTAAATATAAAAAGATTTTTATCAAATGTGATGTTGTTAAACACTCAATGTGCATAAAAGTTATACCATGACTAGGGTAGACCCCCCATTTCATACCTCAAGGTGGTCTCAAATTTTTCATATGATTCACCATTTGGGATATATTAAATTATTTTTAAAAAATAATATAATAAAAATTATTAAATAATTTATTCTCTTGATCGATCCATCCAAACGTCTGACGCTTACAAATATTATACCCTTGTTATGATAAAAACTATGTTATAAACCTAACTGGGGTCTCATATTTATCATAAGATGCGACATTTTATATTTATTCAATTATTTGGAATAAATTATGTTTGTGTAATATAATATATTTAATATTTTTATTTTGTCTTCATCGAGAATTTATGGACCTTAGAATCCCCCACCAACTTAGCGCCTAACTCTAAAAATATTCGATTGAATATTTCAAAGTGTTAACTGGGATTTTTCCCTTATCGAATTCCTTTAATATATTTTATTAAGTTATTTCACTGATAAATCATTTTTTCCACATAAGACACTTATAATTTATCAACAAGTGGGTTTTTATTATCTTTGTAAAATTCAGGATATTACAATTATCACCCTCAATCGACTTCTCATCCTCAAGAAGTATCTCTAGCAGTATTTCTTGAAGAAATCATGTTACTGACCTCGAACATCAGACTCATGCTCCCACAACTCTTCTTGGATCTTCCCATGTTGCCACCGAATTCGGACTAGTGGTACCATCTTTCCTCATAAAGCCTTCTCTCTATAATCTATGATCCATACCAGATGCTCCTTATTAGATGAATTGGCCTCAAAATCAATTTCCTCACAATCAATAACATGCACAGGGTTGGGTATGTACCTCTGAAGCTACGACACATGGAACACGTAGTGCATACCTCGATAGCGAGAAGGGAGGTCTAATTCGATACGTGTAACGACCCAAAATTTTATCAATAGAAATTCCCTACTTATAATTATTTCATATAGTATAAATCACATAAAATCACATAAATAACACAATACAAACTTTATAAATTAATAATGAATGAAATAAGACATATTTCTATAAGTTAAGAAACTTATACCAATTAAATTGTAACTTGGCCTTTGGAATAGTAATATGACCCTTATGAATAGTAAATTGGAAAATAGAATAGTAACCTCACCAATAAGGGTATAAATAAAATTTCTCCATCTTATAAATGAAACTATGATATAATTATATCATAGTATATGTAAATAAATGTTTTATAAATTATTAATTAAGAGTTTATATTTTTATAAAACATAAGTGTTTATTTTAAATTTTATAATTAATATAATGATTTAAAAGAAAAATTATTTCCATAAAATGTATTAAAAAATTAATATTTTTTTATATTATAATTATAAGATAATTTTATGAAGCCTTAATTAATTTTTCAAATTATTATAAAATCAGTTATAATTTGAAAATAAGTATTTTCCAAGTAAATGATGATTTTAATTAAAAATTAGATTTATCATATTTAGAAAATTATTTTCAAAAAATGGAGTTTATTTTTGAATTATACACATGGAAAATTGTTATGGTGATTTTTTGTAATTTTTCTAAAACACTTGAATTTTTTGTGAATAGTAAAATACGATAATTTACAATAAAAGATAAATACCTGAATTATGGATTCATAGATGATGTATGGATGATGTAAGCTCAAAATATTGAAAAATACTTCATTATTTTAAAATTTTTGGCGGTAATTCTAAAATTATTCATAGTCTTGAGGCAAAATAATAAACTAACTAATAAAATAATGAGAAAACACCTCTCTCCTCCACTATAAATATTACCCCTCACCACCTCTTCTCCTCACACCTTCCAAGCTTTTAACCTTGTCCAAATTCTACTCAAATATATTCACAGAAGCCTCCCACATGTCTAGGAGTCTTTGGTCTCAACAAAAGACCAAAACCAATCACCCTATGTAGGTTCTCAAGAAGAAGGATTCAAGAGGTAAAATCATCTTTCTTTTCTTTTAATTTCTTTTCAAGTTATTTTCTTTTATTATCATCTCCTCACATCCCCTCACCAAAATGGTATTATAAATCTAGTAACTTAAATATAATTTAATTTTGTTATTCTAATTTAATAATTCATCATCATTTTTCTTCCCATCTCCTTTTGTACTAAAAATGAAAATATCGTTCGTGATGTGTTAATTTATCACATTCAAGGACAATGTGTTTTAAATTTACATTATTGCATTCAAGGATGGTCAAAAAACCATTTTATTGATTAAAAAATAATATAATATATTTATTAAATCCTATTTAATGTTATATAACCATTATACATACATGATATCAATTAATAAAACAAGACTAGTTCGTGTTGATCGAAAAAAAACGCCAAAATAATCTAAACAGTTATCATTAACGTCTTATCTAATGATTCATCCTCAAACCAACTTAAAAAATGAATTATATAAACATTTAATCTTCTGGATTTTCATTAATAACATATAACTTTAATTATGGTAACCCATTCTCATTTTACATGATTTTTTGTACATGTATACAAGTAAACTGATCATGAAAACCAAGGAAACCAACACTCTCAAACGATGAAATTGAATCTCATAACCCATCAAAAAGAATTTAAATGAACTTAATAAAATTATAATGAATAAAATAAATTTATAAAAGGTTATAAATTAATTAATTTATTTATTTAATCTGATTATCCATGACATTAAGATCAAGTGCAGAACCATTTCGGACATAAGGTAATGGATTCTTTTTGAACCTCCATTTTACCTTCGGATTGCTCTTTCTCTCTCTTTATCCCAATTTAATTCTTCTTTATTTTTATGTGTTCTAAAATCATGTATCTAGATTATTTAATCCTTCTTTTATGGGAAAATACATGTTTTAAAAAGGTTCCCTCCTCAAATATTCCCGATAAACAAGTCCAATCAAAGGGAATTTCATGATTTATTACCAATTCTCATGTTCTATCCACAATATATTTTAGGCCACAGTTATTTTTCTAAAATCAATCATTTTATAATTAAAAACTATCATGGTTCATTTCTTGTTTTTTTCAAACAATTATTCATTTTCCATTTTAAAGTCTTATTAATATTTTCCCTTAAAAACGCACTAAATTGGCTAATTTCTAAAGTTTCCTAAACACTATTTTAAAATTTTTTAACTTAATTTGGACACAATTTATTATTATCTATGACTATTTTCATTTATTAATGTCCATGTATGTTATAAATCCATTCTTTCATGGACACTTTTATGATACACCCATTTTTAATGCCTTATGACATGTTTACGATACTCATTTCTTTCCATGGGTAACCCTTATATTATGTTTGGTTACTTATATATGATTATTCATGTAGAACACATATTCAAGAACATGTTATAATGGGTTCACCTGGATATCACTCTAATGCATTGGGACAGGGAGTGAACCTGATTCCTTTATGGGACTTTGTCCACCATGTCTTGGAAGCTAGCCTTGACTCATGTTCATGTCATGTTATATGTTGTTTCCATATTCCTATGATGTCATGGTTATATGTTCCCATGTTATATATTTTATTCTTAATTATGTTTATTCATGTTCCATGCTTTTATTTCATCATGTTATGCCTTCTAACCCATGTGCTATGTTTTATTCCTATGTTTATTCCCTTACTGGGTTTTTTAGCTCCTCCCTTTTGTTCATGTATTCCCCTAGTTATCCTATGCAGATGTAAAATCTCAATGGAAGTTAGGAACTCATTATGGTGATAAAATAAAATATGTTTTTATTTTGGTTTTATGTTTTCAAATTATGTACCTAATCTTCCAAAGACACTAGAGTTTATGATCCTTGGTTGTATTTGATGGTAAATTGTTCTTAAAATAATGTAGTAATATGTGTAAAAGGATAGGGCCACTATAGTTGGTATTAGAGAAAGGTCTAGTTATTTCTAGAAATTAGAAATATAGCACTTTATTAAGAACCCTAGGGGTAATTTTATCACCATGGATAACTTATATTGAAACATAGGTAATCACAAGTTAGGATATACTTTTCATTTACAAGTTTGTCCTTATATTTTCAATGTTTTTTTATATGCTTATTAGATACGTATTCAAGACCCCTAATTGTAATTTCATTTTCTTATTTAATGGATATAAATATGGTAACCCATGCCAAAAATCAATGTTAAAGGTAATGTGAATATTTCCCTAATGATATAACAAATATGATTGGAACGGGTGCTCAAAACTTCATGGTAGTACTTGTGTAGATATCTCAAGTTATTAATAATAACTTGAATAATATTGAACACCCTAATTCTCCTAAGAAAGATAAATTTTACATCAAATCCTTCATGTGGAAAAGGACTCCCATGTTTAGTGTATCTTTCAATCCCATCCTCACAGAACAATGGATTAACTCCACTATGAATATATTCTATATCCTCCAGTCCTCAGAAGAAGAGAAATTTGTGTTGGCGATCTATCGTTTTTATGGGGAAGATGATCAGTGGTGGAAACTGATCAAGAATACAAATTCCAATGAGGATATTGATTCTATGTAATGGAAATATTTCAAGAAAATATTTTTCAATAAATATTTTCCTTAAACCCTCCATCTTGAGATGGAAAGGGAGTTCCTTAGACTGAAGTAAAAGGAAGATGATTCTATTGGGGTATATGGAGAAAACATTACAAGGATTGTAAGATACACCTATAGATTTTTCATGAACACCTAAAACAAGGTGGATTGATTCTTTAGCTAACTAAATATAAGTCTATGAAAAGAGTTGGTGATTTGAGACTTTGAAAGTTATGAGAAGATTGTATGTTGTACCCTTAAGGTCAAAATGGAGATCAGAGACTCTCAATGGTCTCGTGGCCCAAGTGAAAAAAAGAGGAAAATTAATTTTAATATGGGTGGATCAATAGATAAATCCCATTATGGAAATAAGACCCAACATCCCATGTGTCAAAATTGTGGGAAGAAGCATCCTGGAAATTTCTTAAAGGGAACCAAGAGATGCTTCAAATGTTAAATACAAGGGCATATGGATAATAACTACTGAAGGGATATGAATAATACCACTAACAAGGAAGAAGAACGGAAGGTTAAGATTAACACTCATCCTATAGTGTAGTGTTTCAACTACAAGGAACATGAGCATTATGCAACCCATTACCCTAATCCAAGGATTGTTGGAGGTAATAAACAACAGCAACCTCCAAGGTAGCAAGGAAGGGAATATGCAATCACTACTGATGAGGTGGATCCTGATAATGATGTGGTGATGGGTATGCTGGTTATTCATTCAATAATAGAGAACATACTATTTGATTATGGTTCTATGCATTGTTTCATATATTTCAAGTTTAATAGAACTATTCAATCACCACCTCAATATTTGGAGGTTGAGTAACTCATCCCCAGTTAATGTTTATGGACTAAACCTCCTAAAAAAATTTATCATACTCCCTTTGGTAGAGTTTGATGTTATATTGGGAATGGATTATATATCTTTATATAAATACAACATCAATTATCAGGAAAGAGAGATCACTCTTCACATCATGAAGCATCCTCTAGTTTTGTATAAGTGTAAGGAGAAAGATGAATCTCATTCAGAATTGTTGTATAGATTGTGGATATTTTTGCCTTATGAGAAATCATATCTAGCTCAAATTCTTGATAAAAAGGGGAGAATCATGCTTGAAGACATGCTCATCATGAGGGATTACACTAATATATTCCTTGATTAATTTTTTGGTCTTCCTTCTGATCGGGAGGTTGAGTTCTTAATTGAACTTATTCTTGGATCTCTAAATATATAAAATACACCTTATATAATATCCATCATTGAGTTGGAAGAACTAAATAAGTAGTTCTAGGAGAATCTAAACAAGGGTTTTATACACCCGAGTGCTTCACCATGGGGTGTGCCAGTCCTCTTCATCAAGAAGAAGGATGGATCAATGCGCCTCTGCATTGATTATCGTGAACTTAACAAAATCATGATAAAGAACAAGTATCCCTTGCCACAGATATATAACTTGTTTGATTAGCTACATGGGGCTAGTTATTTCTCTAAGGTGGACCTTTGGTCAGTATATCACCAAGTAATGGTGAGGAAGGAAGATATTCCCAAGAATTCCTTTCAAACATGGTGTGGAAACTATGAGTTCATAGTGATGCCCTTTAGACTCACTAATGATCTAGAAATTTTCATTGAATTAATGAATAGAGTTTTTAGAGATTACCTTGAAAACAAATTGGTATTCTTTATTGATGATATTCTGATATACTCCAAGAACAAAGAGGAACACAAGGAGCATTTGAATACTATGCTAAAAACTTTGAAAAAGGAGAAACTATATGAAAAGTATAGTAAATGTGAGTTCTGTATGGAGGAATTATCATTATTGGGGCATTTAATCACCATAAAAGGGATATTTATAGACCCTTCCAAGATAAAGGAAATTGAATAGTGGCCCAGGCCAATATCTGTAATGGAGATCCGTAGTTTCTTTAGTCTATCTAGGTATTATTGAAAATTTTTGAAGAACTTCTAATGATTTTCGAACCCACTAACCAATATAAATTGGAAGGGATAAAAGTTTGTCTGGACCAGTGAATGTGAAGATTGATTTAAATATTTGAAAAAGAGGCTTATAATTGCACCAGTGCTCACACTATCAAAAAATAGGGAACTCTTTATGGTGTACAGAAATACTTCAAAGAGTGTATTAGGATATGTACTAATGAAAAATGATAAAGTGATAGACTATTCCTCATGGAAGTTGAAAATTCATGAGAAAAACTATCTCATGCATGATCTAGAGTTGGCAGTTGTGATCTTTACATTGAAAATCTAGAGGTGTTATCTCTATGGGGAGAAGTATAAGATATATACTGATCATAAGATCCTCAAATATATACTCACATGTAATGAGCTTAATATGTGCCAAAAAATATGGTTAGAACTCATCAAATATTATGATTGCTCAATACACTACCATCTCGGTAAATCAAATAAGGTGGTGGAAACTCTAAGTAGAAGGGATTTTTCATCTTTATCAAAGATGAGAATTTAAAAGGATCCAATCATATTAGACCAACAAAGGATGGACATGGGAATAATTAAGTAATAAACAATATCAATCATTTCTCAAATGATTCTCAAAAATCTCTTATGGAGAAAATAAAGTATGTTCAAATGAATGATGTGGAAATTTAGAAAAGGGTGAAAGCTATTAGAAATAGGAAATCCTCCAAGTTCAAGATTGATGTAGATGGAGTAGTAATATTTGGGTCATGACTATGTGTATCACCAATTTAGAGATAAATAAATAGCTTCTGAATGACATGCATAGCTCAACCTTATTTATACACCTAGGGGTCACCAAGTTGTATCAAGATCTCTCAGAAAACTATTGGTGAGACAATATTAATAAGAAGATAGTTGAATATACATCAAAGTTCATAGTGTGCCAAAAAGTGAAGGTTGAAAGGAAAAATTAAAAGAGGAGGATGAAACCATTACCCATACCAACATGGAAATGGGAAAAATCACTATGTAATTTTTCATTGGACTTCTAAAGACATCCAGAGGAAACAATTCTATATGGGTTATTATGGATTATCTCAAAAATAAAAATCACTTTATGATAATTCGAGTGGAATTCTCATTGGATCAACTAGCACAAATATACATCAAAGAAGTGGTAAGGTTGCATGGAATACCACTATCGATTGTATCTAATAGAGATCTGAGATTCACCTCCAAGTTCTGGAAAAGTCTCCAATATACTCTAAACACTGATCTGAACTTTAGTAGGGCCTATAATCCTCAAAAATTATGGGAAATCTTAACAGAATATTCAGATATTGAAAGATATGTTGAGGGAATGTTCTATGGACTTAAAAGAAGGATGGGACCAACATCTACCTTGGGTCAAATTATCCTACAAAAATAGTTTCCACTCGAGCATCCAAATAGACTCTTATGAAGACCTTTATGGTAAAAGGTGTAGAAAATTAGCATGTCAGGATGAATTCAGTTAACGTAAGCTGCTAGGACCTAAAATGGTCAAAGAAATAGTGGAGAAGGTGAAAACCATTAATTAGCATATCAAGGCATCCCAAAGTCAACAAAAGAGCTATGCAGACAATTATTGATGAGACATTGAGTTTAAGGTTGGAGACATAGTATTCCTCTGCATATCTCCATGGAAGAGGATCGTGAGATTTGGGAAGAAAGGAAAGCTAAGTCCCAGGTACATCATCCCCTTTGAGATTCTTGATCATGTTGGAGTTGTAAACTATCAGCTAGCACTTTCACCTACCACGTATCAAGTACACGATGTATTCCACATATACCTCTTGAGTGAGTACATACCAGATTCTTCACATGTACTAAATTTAGAGGTGGTATAGTTGGAAAATGATCTCTCATATGAGGAGTAGCCAGTGAAGATCATGGATCATAGAGATAAAGTTATATGCAATAATACTACTCACTTGGTCAAAGTAATATGGTGAAATGAATAGGAAACATGGTAACCTAAGGAAGCAATGAAGGAGAAGTACCCACACCTATTTTCAACTTAGAATGTAAAATGAAATTTTAAGGGTGAAATTTCCTAAGGGGGAAGAATGCAATGACCCAAAATTTTATCAATGGAAATTACCTTCTTATAATTATGTCATATATTATAAATCACATAAAATCACATAAATAACACAATACAAACATTATAATTTAACAATGAATGAAATAAGAGGTATTTCTAGAAGTTAAGGAAGCTATACTGATGAAATAGTAACTTGATCTTTGGAATAGTAATGTGACCCTTATGAATAATAAACCTAACAATATAATAGTAACCTCACCTATGAAGGTATAAATAAAATTTACCCATCTTATAAATAAAACTACGATATAATTATATCATAGTATAAGTAAATAAATGTTTTAGAAATTATTAATTAAGTGTTGATATTTTTATAAAACATAAGTGTTTATTTTAAATATTATAATTAATAAAAAAATTAAAAGAAACATTATTTCCATAAAAATGTATTAATAAATTAAAATTCTATTTTTATATTATTATAAGATAACTTTGTGAGGCCATAATTAATTTTTCAAGGTATTTTAAAATTATTTATAATTTTAAAATTGGTATTTTCCAAGTAAATAATTATTTTAATTAAAAATTAAATTTATCATATTTAGAAAATTATTTTCAAAAAATGGAGTTCATTTTTGAATTATAGACATCAAAAAATGGTTAGGGTAAATTTTTGGGATTTTCCTAAAATACTTGAATTTTTTGTGAATAGTAAAATACGATAATTTACAATAAAAGATAAATACATGAATTATGGAGTCATAAATGATGTATGAATAATTTAAGCCCAAAATATCAAACTATCCTTCATTATTTTAAAAAAAATGGTGATAATTCTCAAATTATTCATAGTCTTGAGGAAAAATAATAAACTAATGAATAAAATAATGAGAAAACACTCCTCGCCTCCACTATAAATATCACCCATCACCACCTCTCATCCTCACACCTTAAAAGATTTGATACTTATCCAATTTATACTCAAATATCTTCCCAATCCCCTCCCCCATGTCTAGTATCCTTTGGTATCAACAAAAGACCAAAAACAATTCCCCTAAGGAGGTTCTCAAGAAGAAGGATTCAATAGGTAAAATTCTCTTTCTTTTCTTTTAATTTCTTTTCAAGTTCTTTTCTTTTATTATTCTCTCCTCACCTACCCTCACCCAAATGGTATTATAACTCTAGTAACTTACATATACTATAATTTTATTATTTTAATGTAATAATTCATCATCATTTCTCTTCCCCTCTCCTTTTGTACTAAAAATGAAATCATCATATGTGATGTGTTAATTTATCACATTCAAGGATGATGAGTTTTAAATTTCCATTACTACATTCAAGGACGGTCATAAAACCATTTTTATGGATAAAATAGATTATAATATTTGTATTTAATCCTATTTTATGTTTTTTAACCATTATATATACATGATATTAATTGATAAAATAAAACAAGTTTGTGATGATCAAAAAAACGCCAAAATAATTTAAATGGTTATCATTAATGTCGTATCTAATGATTCATCCTCACCCAAAATTACCAAATTAATTTTATGTTCATTAATAACATATAACTTCAATTTTGGACAACCATTCTCATTTAACATGATTTTCTGTACATGTATACAAGTAAATCAATCAATAAAACCAAAGAAACCAATGCTCCCAAACGATGAAATTGAATCTCATATCCCATCAAAAAGGACATTAATGAACTTAATAAAATTATAATAAATAAAATACATGTATAAAATGTTCTAAATTAATTAATTAATGGATTTAATCTTATTATCTAGGATATTAAGATCAAGTGAAAAACTGTTTCGTACATAAGGTAAGGGGTTCTTTCCGAACCTCCATTTTACCTTCACGTTATGCTTTCTCTCTATTTACCCCAACGTAATTCTTCTTTGTTTTTATGTACCTATTATAAATTTTGTTTATTTGTTCCAAAATCATGTATCCAGATCATATAATCCTTATTTTATGGGTAAATACCTGTTTTAAAAATTTTCCCCTCTCAAATCTTCCTGATAAACAAGTTTGATTAAAGGGAATTTCCTGATTTATTACCCATTATCATGTGCTATCCAAAATATGTTTTAAGCCTCCATTATTTTTATAAAATCACTAATTTTATCTTGAAAAAACTATCATGGTTCATTTCTATTTTGTGCAAACAATTATGACTTTTCTATTTTAATGACTCTTTAATATTTTCCCTTAAAACCGCACTAAAGTAGCTAATTTCTAAAGTTTCCTAAACACTATTTTAAAATGTTTTCACTTAATTTGGATACCATTTATCATTATATATGCCTATTTTACTTTATTAATTCCCATTTATGTTCTAAATCCATTCTTTCATGGAAAATTTTATGATACGCCCATTTGTAATGCCTTATGACATGATTATGATGCTCATGTCTTTCTATGTGTAACCCTTATGTTATGTTTGATTACTTGTGTATGACTCTTAATGTGAAACAAATATTCATGAACATGTTATTATGGGTGTGTAAAAATAGTTCTCCAAATAATTGGGTAATGTTTAGTCTCATGATATGTCATGTTGTGACATAGAGTGAACCTGATTCCTTTATAGGGCTTTGTCCACCATGTCTTGGCAGCTAGCCTTGACTCATATTTATGTCATGTTATATATTGTTATGAAATTACTATGATTTCATGGTTATATGTTCCCATGTTATAAATGTTATTCAATATTACTTTTATTAATGTTCCATGTCTTTATGTTATCATGTTATGCCTTCTAACCCATGTGTTATGTTTTATTCCTTTGTTTATTCCCTTACTGGGATTTTTAGCTCATCCATTTTGTTCATGTATTCCCTAGATTATCCTATGTATATTTAAGAGATCAATGGAATTTATGATCTCATTATAGATATTAAATAAAATATTTTTTTATTTTGGTTTTCATGTTTTCAAATTATATACCTAATCTTCCTGCAACGACCCAGGTTTTTGGAATGGGTCAAAATCCCCACTCAGTTTGAATTTTTCAATTAGTGGTTGTAATACTTTTTATTTCGTTGATCATAACTCAATTATGAGAATTCCATTGTCCTTATTTAATGTTTTTTGGTTGGTTTATAGGCTAGGAGAGTGCCTCGGGTGTTCATAAGGGTTTCGGGAGTGTCGGAGACCCAAAGTCCTAGTTTTCTGAAAACATGTGCAGTCGCACGGTTTTGGGAAACCGTGTGAGTTATGGTGGATGACCATGTAGAATTTTTTGAAGAAGTTGCAGAGGGTTACTATACAGTTTTTTTATCATATGGAAAAAAAATTGGGTGGTCGTGCGGGCCTGGGTTTTTAATCAGTGGCTTTCACACGGTTTGGTAAACCATGTAGGTAAACCATGAGGCCAATGATGGGTTTTTATTATTATTATTTTCTTTTATTTATTTTTGATTTTTTATCTTATTTCCTCCCTTATCCTTCTTGGTCACATTCATAGTAGGGGTTGAGCCTCCCCTTTTCTCCTCTAGTGGATTTTGATCTCATCTCTCGGTCCGACCTATGTTCTTCGATCCGTTAGAATCTATAGGATCTCCATGGTAAGGCTAACCACACGCACCCTTATTGTTCTTTGATCTTTCATATTACAGATCTCTATTTCCGTCTGAATCAATTTTAGGGTTTAAAATGGAAACTCATATCTAAGTATAATGGAATTTAATTGGATCTTGATATTGAACATTCCTATGTTTTTGAGTCTAATGTAGGTGGTTCATACCTTGTTTTGAGTTTTCACAAACTTTTGGGGGTTGTGGATTTTTATTGCAATGGAAGATTTTGAGTGAGACCCTTGTTTCTTCATATTGAATTGATTTTATGCCTTATAGGAAGTCGTTGGGAATTCCCTTACATTGGTTATGCAAGCAAGGTCGGGTTAGAGGTCTTCGCTCTATGGGTTGTTTATCCGGGGGTGTTTAATTCAATTAAATTGTTTTGTTTTAAATTGAATCGAGCTGGTTATTCAATTATGAGGTATTAAGGACCTCCTTGTTAAATTATGATGATTGTTAAGATATGAAATTAAATAATCTAAATTGATTTTTTTGTTTAAAATGTGATGTTTAAATTTAATATATGTAATTGCTTGAATTGCATGAGATGGGATCCAAGGGGTTGGGATGGGTGTGGCCCGAGATCAGGTTGGGATGGAATGGCCATTAGTATTTAGTGGTGTTGATCACTGGTTGGGATTGGACTAGTATTTCTTGGGTGGTTTTGAGCATGGGATTGGGCATCTTGGATATCAGTTTGAGGCAATGTGACTATCAGGTTGGGCAAGGCCCATGATACTTGGATGGCATGGCCATTAGATTTGAGTGACATGGTTGCAGGGGCACAAGGTACTAGAGATGGTGTGTATTAGGTTCATAATTTGGTGATTGTTTATAACCCATGATTTCCAAAGCACCGATTGAGTTTTGTGCACATAGTTTGACTTCATGATGAGCTGGTTTTGACCACTCGTGTGGGTATAGGCCCCTGATAGTTGTGTCTTAGGTATTTATGGTTTGGGGGTGCTTGTCATATAAAGCCACATGGAAGGTTAGGAGCCTTTGGTTGATAGAGATGAGGCTATCAGGTTGGGAGCTAAGGCTCTCCATGCTTGAGACCATGGTTCTGGATATTTATTTGAGGAAATACATCATTTTTCCTCCAGTTGTCATGCCATGGGCCAGCGTGAGCTTTTGAGCAGGGGTCTATGAGACTGGTATATTATTGTTTGGGCATGCTTTTGGGATGTCGGTACTTTGAGACATGAGGTGTCAGGAGGCACGTGGTTCTGGGATATATGATTGAGGTGGAACCTGAGGGTTCACTAAGAATTTTTGACTATAGGGGTACCTTATTCCATGGTCCAGGGACTCTCTTTGCTTATGAGATTCTGGGATTGGCCAAAGAAAGTGACACTCCCTAGTGGTTGTTGAGTACCAGTAGAGGTTGTGTTTATTTATTACATCATATTTTTTACTTTACTCAGAGATTCATATTCACTTAAACACTTATAATTGGTATGAACCATTGGGTGTATCCTATTGAGATTCATATCACACCCTAGATAGGCCATTTGGGATGCATTTAGACTTTATGGATTTATGTATAGGTAAAGGATCAGCCCCAGGATCTGGATCGTAGTATTATTCGGAATTAAATTTGGCATGGACCTTGAGGTTGTGGCTAGCTAGAATTTGTGTTTAGCTTTAATTAGTTTCAATGTGATTATTTATATGTAGATATAGTGGTTAGCTATGGGAACCCTTTGTATATTGACATGTATGACCTGCCATGGAATGCATACTTTGCTTGTTTTGTTCTTAGTGGCTATAATTTATTTGGCAGCATGTTGTTTTGTTTACTTTTCATTGCTGTAGTTGAATCTATATTGCTTCCATTGTTTATTTTTATTGAATTTTTTTCCAATTTGCGGGCTCGATTTGAGTCTACTGAGTCATTTATTTCCACTACATGTTACATTATTATACTCATACCTATGTATTATCTATTACTAGAGGGTATAACCTCCCCAATATACTTGTTTACACCCTCACTACTATTCGGCAACCTTTGGTGTTCAGGGAGGCACGCTTAAGGATAGTTTCACCCGTCCTGATAGTACTGTTCAGGTGGTTTTTTGGGTCAGGGATGCTACACTTCCAAATACACTAGACTTACAATCCTTGGTTTTATTTTATGGTAAATTATTCTTAAAATCATGTAATAATATGTGTAAAAGGATATTACCATTATAATATTCCATTTTCCCTATCCTCTTGGTGATCTCAATTGGTCTAATAAAATGTGGTGCAAGATGTCCCTATTTCCCCAGACTTATGTGCCTACCAAGTAGTCACTCTCAAGAAAACATGATCGCCTACAACAAACTCCAAAGGTGTCCTCCTATGTTTGGTATAAGATATCTATCTTATCTGAGTGGTGATAAACCTATTCAAAATCAGATGCACTCTCTCTGAGGCCTCGTGAACCATACTTGGGCCAACAACTATTGCTTCAACTACCTCATTCTAACACAATGGTGAGCAACACAACCTCTTATAAAGAGACTCATAAGGTGTTATCTTAATCAAATCCTAAAAATTGTTATTGTGTTCAAACTCAATCATGTTTAGGTGATCATATCATGGTACAAAAATGTCTAGAATGAAAACTTGAAGCATATCCTTCAATATTCTTATAGTCTGCTTAGACTGTCAGTCGGTCTGTGGATGGTACGTTGTGCTAAATCTTAGTTGAGTCCCTAGGTATTTTTGAAATCCCTAGAAAAATTTTGATGTAAAATTTTTATATCTATTTGAAACAATTATAAAAGGGATTTCATGAAGATGTATGATCTCTTGGACATAAATCGTTCCCAACTTATCCACTGAGTGAGTCTCTCTGATCGGTAAGAAGTGAGTAGATTTCATTAATTGGTCAACAATCACCCAGACTATGTCACAACTCCTCATGGTCTTGGGTGACCCCATAACAAAGTTTATCATGATTTCATCCCACTTCCACATAGGTATCAAGAGTGGATTCAAAAATCCACTAGGATTATGGTGCTCGGCCTTCACCCTATGATAGGTGAGGCATCGAGAGACAAATCTAGAAATGTGTCTCTTCATCCTGGCCACCAGAACTATAACCAAAATTCATGATACATCTTGGTCTCACTAGGATATACCTACCATATAAAGGTATGTTAATACCTCATTAAATCCTCTCTAATGTAAGTAGGTATTACTACTCTCCTATGTTCTATGATCATGTCATCATTTTCCATCAACTATTTGGGCATTGAGTCATCACCAGCTAGTTGTTCCCTCGTTACTAAACACTATGAGTCCATTTTATATTCATCCTTTACCCAATCCACAAGTGAGTATGTGTCTATCAATGGAGAAAAATTCATAGAACTATGGTACTCAAAGGCATCCATCCTCCATTCAAACAATAAATTAATCAAGTGTCATTGCTCCTCTAAGGACCTCTCACCAAGTTCCTACTTGGTCTGTGTCTTATGGATAAGTAATCTACTAAGACATTTATATTTCTAGGTGAATATGTCATATCAAATCCTAACATCTATAGATACTCAATCCAACACCTCTATATCAGGTTTAGGTCCCTCTATGTGAAGATATAGTAAATTATACTTTGGTTCATGTAAATAATAAATCTCTCACCAAAGTGATAATGTCTGCAACTTTTCATAGCGTGGACCATTGATTCCATCTCCAAGTCATGTTTAGGATAGTTATTTTCATGGGTTCATAGTGGAAGAGACCCATAGGCAACTACCTATTCTATTTGCATTAGTACCTCTCCCAGACCAACGCCTGATGCATCATAGTACACTGCATAACTATTCTCAGGCTTAGGGAGTGTTTGTAATGGATCTATCATCAACCTTTTCTTTAGCTCAAGGAAATCCTTTTTACACTGGTCTAACCACTGTAACTTTACTCCCTTCTTTTTTAGTTCTATCATGAGTGATTATAGTTGTGAGATGTCCAAGATAAACCCCCGATAATATCCTGTCAATCCCAGAAAGCTCCTAATCTCAAGCATGTTTTGGGGATACTTCCAAGACATGGATTCCTTGGCCTTCTTTGAGTTTACTAATATACCAGTCTCAGAAACCACATGTCTTAGGAACATAACCTATTTAATCCATAAGTCACATTTTTTAAAAATTGGCATAAATCATGTGTGATTGAAGCGTACTTAGGACTGTCTCTAGGTGCCTAGCATGTTTCTATAGTATCGGTGAGTATATTAGGATATCGTCAATGAACATTATGATGAAAGAGTACAATTATGGATGAAATATATTGTTCATTAGGTACATGAACATTTTTGGTGTATTTTTTAGCCTGAAAGGCATCACTAAATACTCATATAGCCCATATCTACTCTAAAATCCCATCTTTGGAAAGTCCACCTCCTTAAATCGTAAATGGTGGTAGCATAACTAAATATCGATCTTGGAGAAACATAAGGCTCCTCATGGGTGATTTAAAAGATCATTTATCCTAGGAAATATATATTAGTTCTTCAATTTCACATGGTTTAGCTTCTGGTAATCAACTCATAGTAGAAGACCCCCATCTTCCTTTTTTTAGAATAGAATAGGTTCAACCCACAGTGAAGTACTAGGTCTGATAAAATCCTCTCTCTCTAATTCATCTAGTTGTACCTTGAGTTCATTCAGCTCAGTTGGCACCATACAATATGGGTATTGAAAATGATGTGATACCAATATGAACTCAATCTCATCTTAATGTGTCAGTCCTTCAAAGTCTCTACTAGGAAAAAAATTCCCCAAAATATCAAAAACCATTCTTTAATATCCTGGGAGCCTTTAATGCTCTAGAAGGATGAAGAATGTTGGAGTTTAAAATCGCAGCATATTCATCTATAGTTCTAAACTCTTATACCTAGTATAAACACTAAGTGAAATAATTCTTGTAGAAGTGGACCTACTGTCTATACCATAGAGTAAATGTGGGAGAATGCTCAAATGCATTCTCTTACACTTTTAGTGATAATACTGAAACCACTTCCTTTGTGGAAGTATTTTGACCTACTTCCCAAGTTGTTTTATCACCTATGTTAGGGATATATCTTCTATAAAACATAGGGTAATGCTTCAGAAAATAAATAGAGTTATTAGGATAAACCCTAATTAGTCTATGGAATCACACAAGGTTTCTCTAAACCATTATATGGGTGAAAACAAGGTTTTTCTAGGATTCTACCCTTACCCCAAGGTATACCCCTCCTTTCACTAACCATTGTATTTATCCCTACACATTAGTCACAGTAATTATATATATACTAACATAACATCATGCTCTATTAAACTAATTAATTCCAATAAATATATATCATACAGCATGGCAACACAGATATATCACACAAGAAAAACTATCCTAAACAAATAGAATGAATCAAGGAATTTAATTAATGAAATACTATGCATCACAACAACATGTATATATATAGAATATAAACCTATGTACCTAGTCATGATTCATGAACATATGTAAAATATCATAAATCACATATAACATCATGTGCATCACCCAAGGTAAATCAATAGTAGCAACATAACATAAATTCCACACTTTATGGAAACTCGAAGGTCCATTATTCAGTACTGGTCAGGCTCTGACATAGTTCCCCTAACTAAGTCCCAATTTCCTATATCCTCTCTAACCTATCCCAACCTAAGACAAGAGATAAAAAAAAGTTAGTGGGTCATGATCATCTGATACCATTTTTGTAACATCCTGGCCCGAATCACCAGGTCCAAGCTGGAATGCCACGTGACCTCATGCGCATATCCCCATACAGAAGAGGCTTATGACTAGCAGTGAGGATATCAGTCTATCATTGTGGATACTATAACCTCAATATCATTCCATGGGATCAATAATAAATAATAAATAATATAATAAATAATCATATTAAACATAAATAAAATTAAAAATGTCATACATGCATGTAATACAAATAAAAAAGATCCTGTAAGTGGAAATCATGTCCAAAAATAATAAAGTAGATAAAGTAAATAAATAAATAGTAGATCCTTTGTATTCCTTTCCGTTATGCTACTAGCTCCATGTTCCTCTACTCATCTATCCACCATAGGGGTCTTTCCCTTCACTAGATCCCTCATGCAATCTATAGGTGCATCAAAATTCCTAAGTAGGGTGTGAGTACAAGACTCAGTAGGACACCACCAATGCATTCTTAACCTAATGTGATCAAATATATAATTGTATTCCATAATAATATGTAAAACAATAACACACAATACAAAACCAAGCGGTCATGCGCTAACCAAGTTGCCACAAACCCCCGGCCATACCTAATTCAGCTCTGTGTCAGATGGATAATCAACATGTCAGATGAATCATTGATTAGCCACAATTCTAATGAATCATGATACTCAACATAGTTTGATCATGAATATCTATATAAATTCTCATCAAGAAGATATTTTCTCTCTATATGTAATGGAATGAGAGCTAATCACCTTCCCTTATTCATCGAGTGACATACTAGGGACCAAGAGTTAATCAACATCCCTTAGTCATCGAAGCATATACTAGGGACTAAGATCTAGTCATCATACCTTTTTCATTGAGTAAGATACTAAGTATTGAGATCTAGTCATCGTCACCTCTTCATTAATAGAATACTATGGATTGAGAGTTAGTCGGTGTCCCTTAGTCATTGAGTACATCACAAGAAATTCCAAAGGCATCATCGTATTCCTACCCTATGCATCAGTCCCTCATCGTCACTGTCTCAAGTCACGCACATCCCCCCTCCATGGGATAACATGTCACGACAGTCCACCTATCTTGGGATCCAAGAAAAATACCACAAGGCATATATAGCATGGCACGATACATGAGAAATCATAACATATCATTATAAGTAAAGTATCACACACAATACATGTGACCAAACATAAAACACGAATAAAAAGCTACAAGTACTCATAGTATCAAGTGTAAAATATGGGTTCCAGGGCTACACACATGCCCACATGCGATCATAATCTAGCATTTTCATCAAAACATGTCTACGCAGAATCATATTAATGGAAATCATGTGTAAATGAGTCCAAAAGGTTAAGGAACTTCCTACCTCAAATTCATCATCCTCAATGGCAAGGATAAACCACCTCATGTGGTTTGATACACCTATTCAGGACCTAATCATCACATTCATTGACACATCAATGCTCAACATTCTTCAAGGGTTCCTAGGACCAATACCAGATATTTTATTTCAAAAAACAATATCACATGCGATGATACATTCTCTCTCCTGGATAATTTTCAAATTATAATTTTATAATTATATTTTGATAATTTCTCATAAATTATCCTTTATAATTATCTTTTGATAATTTTATTACAAATTATCTTACTATAATTATTTTCGATAATTTTATCCAAAAATATCCTTTACAATTATATTTTGATAATTTTATTACAATTTATCCATTGATAATTATATTTGGTGATTATATCTAATAATTAAATATCCACTAATAATTATCTTATAATAAATTATCCTTTGATAATCTATTGATTATCTATTGATTATTCTCAACAATTATCATTGATAAAAAAATTTATGTGATTAACCTTTTATAATTATTGATAATTATTTTTGATTAATCATCTAATTTTTCATTGATCATTTCAAATAATTATCATTTGGTAATTTCAATAAATTATCACATGATAATTTATTGTAATTATATTTAATAATTTCATGCAATTATATTTACATAATTTTTGAAATTATCCTTCTTATAAATTTCACACAATTTTCCATAGATAATTTATTGAATAATTATTTCTTGATAATCTGAAATAATTAACATTTGATGGTTTTAAAAATTCAGCCTTATATAATTCTAAACAATTATTCTTGATAAATTCATAGTAAACATCTTTCGATAATTTATTTAAAATTTATTTTTTGATAATTTTTTTATTATCCATTAAAAAAATGTGAAAAATCAGATTGATCATACATTGTTTCTTTCAAAAACAAAATTAGGATTTAGATTTTTCTCATCGAGACAAATCCAATGAAACCAATTCCACTTCAATCTGATCACTAATGGAAAAGTTTTCAAATATATAAGTTTCAAAAAAAATTGGAAGAACCTGCAGCACCACGCCCCGAGCAGAAGATCCCTCCCCACAGGTTGTTCTTGGATGAAAAGGAAGCTCAACTGTTTCACTAATCATGAAAGGAGTGTACGGGACTCATTGGTGGAATTACACTAAGGAGTAGTTGGGTATTTATAGGTGTCTGAAACATGTTTAGAGTTTTTTGTAACTGAAAAATTAAGTCTTCTGTTTTAATCCATTAAACACTGAACCAATCAATGCGGAGTCATTTATTTATCTTATTTAATGTGTTTCCAGTTTTTAATTAGTGAAAACACACTTAATTAAGGTTTTAAAAATCCACCCACACGTTAATAGCATTTGATGTGTGGGAAGAAGATGATTTATTTTCCCTTTTTTAATTAAATTAATAAATTTAATTATTTACCCTGAAAAATTAAAAGATACCAAACACTCATTGCACATAAAAATTATACCCCACCTAGGGTAAAAAAACTTGTTTCGGGCCTAACGGCGGTCTCATATTTCTCATACGACACACCATTTGAGATATATTTATTATTTAATAATAAAAAATGGATTAAATAATTAATTAAATATAAAAAGGGTTTTGTCTCATGTGATGTTGTTAAACACTCGATGCGCATAAAATTTATACCCTACCTAAGGTAAAACCCTCTTTTCGGACCTGATGGTTGTCTCGGATTTTTCATATGATGCATTGTTTGGGATATATTAAATTATTTTTAAAAAATAATATATTAAAAATTATTAAATAATTTATTCCCTCAATCAATCTATCCAAAATTCTAAAACTTACAAATATTATACCCCATCTAGGGTGAAAACCTCATCTCGGACCTAGCAGTGGTCTCATATTTCTCATACAATACACCATTTTGGAGTTATTCCATTATTTTTAATAAATCACATGTGTGTAATATAATATATTTAATATTTTTATTTCATCTTTATCGAGGATTTATGAGCCTCAGAATCTCACACCAGCTTATCATTTGAATCCAAAAATATTTGATTGGATATTTTAAAGTTTTAATTAGGCTTTTATCCTTACACAAAGTCTTTAACACGTTTTATTAAGTTATTTCACTAATAAATCATTTTTCACATATGAAACTTATAATTTATCAACAAGGGGGTTTTTATTATCTTTGTAATATACATGATATTACATGAATTCTATCCATAACCACCAGCTAGCTGATGGCTCTACATCGGCCAGTCGGTGCTGCCTATAGATGTCCATATTCAACTATAACCTTCTAGACTTCCTTCCATGGCCATTGGTTGATCCTTTAACTTCATTCCATGAACTTAAAACATGATTAAAGATAGTTTCGGGCCTTTAAAAAGATCATGAAGATGCTTTTGTATTATCTTGGATATCTCAATTAATTCCATTAATGACATGACTAAAATTCAAAATAGAGAGATTGAAATTCACTCAAATGAAATTGTTAGAAACAAAAAAAAGAGTGTTATGATCATGAAAACACTATGAGATATAGATAGGTAAAATAGTCACACCATTATTCATTCATTTATTCTAAATTATCACTAAATATCTATCATGAATATTTACCTATTTTGAAAGTTGTGAGGGAGAGATTGGCATCATTGATGAGAGAAATTGTGGTCATCGATAATCCTTTCAAAGTGGTAAGATCCATGGAACAATTTATTTTATTATAAAATGATTTTTCCATCAATTTTTGTAATATATATTAATTATATCATGATTTATTATAATGGTTATTTGTTTTTGAACATTGAAATTGATATTTTTTTGAAGCGTTGTTTTTATTTTCATTGATTCTATGAAACAACCGAGTAGGGTTTTGTATTATATCATATTTTTTAAAAAAATTCATATAATTTTCATGTCAGTTATTCTAAGAATAAATGTGAAAAATGGTCTTTTGCATCTATTATTTAAATATTTTATGTGAAAGGTTATTTTTAACATTGTTTTATCAAATAATTGATGTTAAAAATAATTAAAAATGACATATTATATTTTTTTTAAAGTAATCATTTTATTAATTATTTTTAATGTTGTTTATAAAAATCAACATTAAAAATTTATTTATAATGTCTCTTTCATAGACGTCACTTTAAAAATGATGTTAAAACCTAAAAAACAACCTGAAAGTCCTATTTTTCACTGGTGAAAGATCCAAAATAGTGGCCTGAGAAAATTTAATGAAGTAATTTTATAATTATGTGCTTCAAAAATGGGTACACCATTGAGAGGGGGTCCTATCAATGGTACTTTATTTTACAATTTCTTTCCCTTGAAATTAACCTATGCATTCAATTAGGATCTGATCCATCAAAACTATTAAACTCAGTTATACTCGAATGAAACTAAAATGAAAATAGGAAAAGGAATGTACAATTTTTACAATGTTTAGTCTCAATATGATAATATTCTCCCTATTGTGATTAGGTGAGTCCAAGTCATAGATTTTAAACTATAATGAATCACCAATTACAGTGGGTAGGGAGGTATCATCTTATACTTATGCATGTTTCCCAACACTTACATAGCATATCATTGGAATTTGATTGTCTCCTTCCAATATATAGAGTACTTAATAATAGGGTTAGTAATATCATTATAGAAAAATAATCAATCCTTCACATGATTGGTGTAAGAAGATTTATATCGATGTGCTAGCACCCAAAGTACCATCGATGGTGCTTTGAGATCATATAACCACATGTACATCACTATTAGAAGGATTCTGTTTTGGATCCTATTGATTTAATGATGGTACAATTTAATGGAGGTTAGCATGATCAATAACTTCTTCAAAGAAATAATTCCCAAGACCGAGTTAATTATTCTAAATAAATTAATTATAAAATTAATGTAAAAAGATCATATCTCTTGGTTTCAGAAATAATTTTCAATATTCATTAGATTTAACTCATTATTTGTGATGTTTGTTATCATGTACATTGTGGATTATTCATTGAAATCGACAAAATATTTCTACTAAATCTGGAACCTTTAAGTGGTATTAGAGTAGTCATGTTCAAATTTATAATTATTTAATTTTTTGATCATTATATGTACTTATTTATAGTTTTTCATTTCTAGAAAAAAAAATTATAAATATGAACATTGATATATCTCCTTATTCTTCTTTATTATCCTTCATATAACCAAGAAAAGGTTAATCATACACAAAGAACATTTGAAGAACTCATTTAGGGGTGCTAAGAATTATGGTTGGATAACATGATGTTACACGATGTGTAACCCAAAGTTTCACATTGTGTATCCTTTTCCATTGCACCGGTACAAGTCACAAATTTATTTTTGACATGTCATGCAGTAAATGTAATGTGGCTTCATTACACATCACGTGTTGACTGGGCCAGGTTGGTATGTGGTTTTCCATATTACACGGGATGTAGCAGAGTACATTTAATGTAATCTATATGTTTCCATGATGGAAATCACATAGTCCAAGATGTTTTCTGTATTTATTACATGACACGTAGGACCGAAAGTTGTGAAACATAGAGGATACATAGCATACAACTAGATTTTACACACCACGTACCTCGTAAATGTCCATGGTAAAATATAAATTGATTCCCTAGGCATGTATTTTGGATAAATGACAATAGATATACATGGTGTGTATCTATCTTATACACGCTGTGTATCTTACCTAGTTATGAAAAAAGTAAAAATTAATTAGTTACTCCAACATGTGTTTGTGTGCCATTAATTGAAAGTACATGTCATGTGATAGATTTTATATAGTATTAAATGCTAAATTAATTTTCATGTAAAATTTTGATCTACATATCATGTATGATCCATACACACTATGGAATCCATGCACATTAACAGCATTACACACCACATAATTGTTATGTGTCTATGTGTCATTTATTAACTAGATACACCATGAAATTACATGATGTGTCATGTACGCTACATTCTGTGTGAATTCACAATACATGACAAGGAACATGCCGGGTTTTTCAGACAAGTACACACCTTGTTTCCTCTAAGTACACATCATGTACTTAAATAATTTTAAATGAAATTAAATTATTTAATTTGTTTAGAATTATATTGGATGAAGTATCAAGGACTATTAGGATGGTTTTTAAGATAAATGAATTAAATTGAGTTCATTTTATCTTAATCAATCAAGATTAAAAAAATGTTAAACCATTAAATGTATATTCATTACATGCATGGATGATCATGAGATTGACCAACCTGTATATGGTATTGATTTTTTTTAATTCAGTTATTTTATGGATGTTTTCTATTATTATTATTAAATTAGAATTATGACCTATGTGTCGTCTCCTTCTCTTATTATGTAAAGACCTGCATGTATGTGGTTTCTTTTATTCAAACCTAATAACCATTAAATTGGTTCTCCTCACCTCCATGTGAGTAAAGAATATGTAAGGATGGATCTCCCAAGAGATTGGAGGTAGTTCAAGATGGAACTCAGGTGAAATCAACCTATGGGATACATGTAACAGAGGTGGAATGTTGTAACTCAAGTCAAGACTGGTTCATAGATTTTTTTCACCCAAGGTTAATGGTTTTTTTATTATCCTCTCAATAAACAAATCATTAGATAATTCTCATCATCATGTTTCATATTTATTCTATTTTATGTGCGGTTATTTATTTTATGTTATAGATGTTTTATCATGATCACAAAAATAAATGAATTAAGAATAAAATAAAATAATTATGTGTAAATGATTTATCAACACATGGTTAATAAATTATGTAAAATCTATATGATATTAACAAGAAATGTAAAAGGATAAAATAAGTAAATTTATACATAATAAATAAAATATCTAAATGAAATATTAAGTCATTTATGCCTTACATTACATGATTAATGATGCAATCAAAGAAATACGTGTTAGTTTGGCCTTTATTAGGACAATTTTATTGGGGGGTTCTTATGAAGGTTTTGAGTTGAATTAACCAATTTTATCACTTTTTATACTTGATTTATCTTGGAGTCAAGTGTTGAGAAAATAGAGTTAAGATTTTAGGATTGGGGATTCCACTCAACAAATCTATGAGGTGTAAGATCATAATTATCAAAACCATCTACCTAAATACATTTGAGTAATTGATCATACCCTTTTTGTGTTATGAGAAGTGAAATATGGATCTTGGACACTATAATGTTCCCACAATAGGATATTTTGATTTCAATAGTGAGGTTCATTGATACTTGATAAAATAGTAGGAAACTAATAAAATAATTTAATTTAATTTTTCTCATGTATTTATACAATCAAGTAAAGTATTAATAATATATTTTTATATTTTTGTAGTAAAATGAAAATTTTTCAACCATGTTATCCATGTGATCAATTCTGTAAAAAGATAATATCCTCTCTAGCAGTAACTTCTAAGAATGGAGATTTCAACTTCTGGGACTGCAACTGGGTGGGAGAGGTACTGGGATATCCTAGTTGTCCCATGCCAGATATTAAATTTAACTAGGCTAGTTTGTATCCTTGCTTCATCCATGAGATCTTGAATCCCACTCAAAAATGTATCTTTTATGAGATCATGATGGTTGACACCTAGGAAATATGTGCTTTCACAGGTTTTGTGTTAGGTGTCTTTTCTACCAAAGCCTACAAAAACGCGATGGACATGCTCCAGGGAAATGACGAGTAGGGGAGTCTCCTCTAGTTCAATTACATTATGTCTAAATTCAACTTCTTGGTTTGGAGGATTCGCAACCATGCGCTTCCAACTGATTTAGCAGTGAAAGGTAAGGGGGTCTGGTTATCCTCCAAATTCTTGTGTTGTATGGTTCATCGGGAGGAATCTATATTGCATCTCTTTTTCCAAATCAAGTGGGTGTCAATGACATGGATAAATTTTAGTGGTCTCACAGGATTTACAGTTTTTGTGGCCTCCCTTGGGTATTTTCTTTATCTCTAGTACGGTGGAGTTTGAAATAATAATCATGAGAGGAATGCCCAATCCCTTCTGCTTTATGCGAGATGTTGGTGTATCTGGGAAGTAAGAAACAAGTCCCATCACAATGGCCCCTTTAATCTGTTTTGGTTGTGGGTGTGAGGACTAGGTGCCTTGTGGCGGAGCTTACCTATCTCCTAAAGCATTGGGAGGAAGTACCTTCCCTCAGGCATTGCATGGATAATAGATTCCTTGACCCTTTTTTCATGCACTCTTCTATGGGGAATTGGGTGCGATAGACCCCCCCTGACCTTGGAATCAAACTCATTATTGATGAATCTTGCAGTTAGGGATGCATGTGAGGGGAGGATTTTTACATTACTCTATTAGTTCGGTGATTTTTTTCCTTCAATGCATTCTATATACATGGTCACTCTCTCAAGGTGGAGGCTAAATCCTTGCTTAGAAACATTAAGTTTTTCCACTCCAAGCACATTTATTTGACTATTATGGAGATTTACTTAAAGGATATTTAAAAATTCATTAAAGGCTAAATTTCTACCCCCTAGATGATCACATATTTGATCTGAAAATGTAAGTCCCTCATTACCACCGGAACCAAGATCCTTCACACATGGTGTGAAAGGAATCATGTGGCAGGTTTTCTTGAGATAAAGGCTTCCCAGTACTTCCCTCTTTTCAAATTCTCAAGAATTGGGTCCCTCCCCCTGTATGTAATGATATTGTGATTGGGGATGTGCTTGGACTTCATTTCTACAGGCCCTCTTGACTTTTTTCCCTTAGTTTTTTTTTCTTCCTCTAATAAAAATAAAATTTTGGTGGTATTTGCGCTTGTGCATTGTATTATGCCATGAATGAAAGATTTACATATTAGATACCCATATACTTGATCTTCCTACTAAAGAGATAGGTGATGGGGTGTTCTTTATCTATGAAAAACACATGGATGATGCACTATATTTCTAGTGTTTTATGCTTTCATCCATGACTTAAGAACTCATGAAATATCATGAGAGCATGGATGTATATAGCATGCCCAAGAATCTATGTAGTCATTATTGGGAGGAGGCTATACAGGATTGCTTTGAGATCTCCAAGGCACTCTTCCTAAGAAATCTTAGAGAGGGTGAATCGGTTGGGCCTTACATAGTCAAAATGAATGGCTGCACCAAGCATCTTAACATTCTAAGGTTTAAAATTCCTAAGGAATTATACACTAATCTCATTTTTTCATTACTACCTTGGAGATTCTCTAGATTAATTTTGAATTTCAATATGAAAAACATAGAAAAGTCTCTCTCATATCTCCTTAATCTAATTTTCCAAGTTGACAAGGATACAAAGCATGAAAACCCTTTTGTTTTTATAGTGAACAAGAGGAAGGGAAAAGAGAAAAGGCCCAAGAATGTCTCTAAGTTAAAGGATTCTTTGAAATACATAACCAAGAGAATGAAGATCTAGGTTCAAACAAAAGAACATGGTGTTGTTTTCTTCTCATGTGGAAATAAAGGACATTAGAAGAAGAGTTGTAAGTAAAAGACAATACTTTGGGTATATTTATATTTATAATTAATACTTATGGATTGATACTTGTGTATTAGAAACAATATATTTACATATGTGTATTCAAACACAAAAATCAAGAAAGTATATAAATATTACTAGAAGTTCAGTAAATTATTAAAGAAGATAAATAAGGGTGATTCCTATATCAGTATAAAGAAGTTAATAACTCCTTAATTTCTTGATAGATTCAAGATAAACTATTTTTTGTATTGATTATCACCAAAAAATTATCAGTGTCTAATTAGACACAAATTAAACATTGTTTCATATTTGGAATAGATTTGTTATGGTATTTTCATACATAACTAATAGTTCACTAAATATTGAATCAAATATATCTAATATTGGTAATTAATGATGAATATATATATAAGACTTAGAATTCTTCATTGTGAAAATATAATTCCTTAATAAATAAAATTAATAGTAGTTGACAATTTTATATCTAGAAGAGTGTTCTAGTATCTTGTTGAGTTAAAACATTAGGTAAACTGACTAACTCACCATCAAGTTTTATAAAAAAATTATAAATAAAGGTATTCCACAAAGCTACTATGGTTAGTTAAAAAAACTGCATGAATTATTCTAAAGGAGTAGCTAAGATATAAGCTCGTTTATTTCATGATATTCCTTTAAGAGGTTTTAGGAATGCATGGTAAAGAAATGAATACATTTGGTAAGGAAATAATAGCACAATCACTAACCTTGTGTAAACTACATTAACTTATAGATATCATAATAACTACAATATGATAAATCATCCATCAATTTCTGATTCTAGTTTTTAATGGGAATCATTTTTTAAAATCTAGATTTAGTTATAAATAAACATAAATAAAACAACAAGTGTGTCTCCGTTAATTATCTTATATCTACTGAGGATATTAACTCCCTTTATTAGTCTATACTGACAATATTTCTATAATAGGGAATCACATATATTTTGAGATAGTGCGAGAATACTATACTTCATTGAATTCTAGGATCCATATGCATATAAGTTGGCATGGTAATATGCACTTCACAAAGATTAGTGAGAGGAGTTATTCCAAAAGACACATATTGTGTGGGAATTTAAAAAAAAAAGTGGTTTTATATTCACCAATAATCATTGCATATTATTAAATATGAATAAATAATCCCACAATGAATCAGTAAATGACAACATGCTAAGATATACAAGTATGTATGAATTCAGTAATGGATTCCATGTACCAAAATTTAGGGGCTCTATATTTTGAAAGTTTCTAAACTTGATACTACTGGTGAGTATTCAAAATAAACTATATATAGATGGTATATGTCATTACTAATAAATTTTTATTGATTATTAAAAGGGTGTCTAAGACATGGTCTATGATAAAATCTTTACTTCAATCACCATGTTAAAATCCATTTGAATTCTACTTGTCGTGGAAAAATTCTATGATCATTTTATTAGGCGGTTGGATTTAAAGATAAATTTCCTTAATAGAGACCCTATAAAACATGTCTATATGACATAACCAAAAGGGTTAGTGGCACTAATGAATTCCAATCAAATATGAAAATTTCACATATCCATTTATGAATAGAGTCAAGAATAATGATTATAAAATATTCATTTGGAATATATAAGTGTCATGTGTTTATAAAAGATTAGTGGGAGTGTTATTGTTTTCAAGATAGATATTTTAATAACATATGGAAAACAAATAATCAATCTTACTAGTTTTATGATATTAAAGAAAAAAATTTATCCAAGAATGGATTAAAATAGCAACCAGAGTTCTAAGGAACAATATCTACAAACATAGATACATGAGATTTCTTAATATAGTCATGGTACATACCTTGAAAAGATGGAATAATTCAAGATTGAATTGTAGTCCATGTTACATGGCATAAAATCTCTCCACAATAATGTGTGTAGGCACATGAGGATATTATGAATAAATTTTACAAGCTTAAGTGCTAAGAATTTATTTAATATTCCATGAGATGTACTAATGTATGTTGTATGGAGTGCAGATATATAACAAGAATAATGGAACTACAGACTTATAGTTATAACTATCTAACAATACATGAGAAAATGGAACTGGATGGGTTCCTTGTATTAAGATAAATTGGAATAATAGTGATTAAGGGGATATAACACTAGTTTCCTTTCAGATCATTTTGATCTAAGATCACAGTAAGGATAAGTTAAAATATGTAAGACAAACTTATTACACTTTTTGGTTTCCATATCTATAATAACCAAGTTTTTTACTGATTCTTATAGATATTAAGAAGTGGTTTAGCAATCATTTGTTCAATTTTAGGTTATACCAAAATAGTAAGATTATTATGATTATTATTATGGTAATATTTCACTATGGTATTTTACTAGATGTGAGTTTTATGACAAGGGGATAAGAAGTGGATACTATGGGATATTAGTACTTGATATATTTTCTCAAGGTAGTGATGTCATAATAAGAAGATTCACCACACAGACATGTGGATATACCAACCTTAGTGACAAAAACATGATAGGTTCATCATCTATTTCTATACTCAGAAGAAGCATGCTTAACATGTGAGAACTAATCAGTTAGTTAGAAATTGGCTCTAGTGCAAGTGGGATTCTGTTGGATTTGGTGACTTGGAACTAACTAATTTGTACTTTAGATTTATTTTATATTCATAGACTTGAATATTAATAAATTTTTATCACGTATTGATTTTTATTATGTGTAACTTTAATGTGATAATGTCCTAGAATATCTTTCATGTTGAAAAAATCATATCAGTTCCCCTCTGTGTTGAGAACTTTGATATGAAATGAAGATATTCTTAAACTATATTTCATATAGTCATTTGACATCACCTAATGTGACAAAAATGATGCAAACTATTGGGTGAGGGTAATCATAAATAGATGATATTTCATTAAATGAAGTTCTCACTTGGTAATCTCCAAGGTATGAGATTATGAGGACAAACCCACTTGTAGAAAATCTTCATGTATGTGTACCATTTGGATATTACTATCTAAGAGAATGTGTACTGAACCTTAGAATTTAATATTATTTTTAATGTATACCATGAATTGTATACTTAGATATATTTTCATAAATTTTGAAATCATATGTTCATGGTAAAGTTGAGTACGTTGGGTGTGTCACGAATGATATGTTAATAATGAATAATCTGAGTTAGGATTTGTCTCTTATATATTTATGGAAGTTGATATCTCATCCCTTTGATTTGAATTAAACTCTCGAACAAATTTTTATGGTCATGGTGTATTTAAGGGTTTATTTCAAGAAGACAAAAAAGATGTATTAAGCATATAGGTTAATGATATTAGTATGAAAACTACTTGATGAGATATCAAGATAAAGGGATTATATTACATAGTGAGCACCCATATGTGATCGTCGATTTTGTGGCATTAACTTCTTCATTTGGGTGCTTTACGTGTTATTAGATTTCGGTATTGGATTTTAGGTGAACCTACTTAATGCCACTAAGGAAGAATCCTAGAGAGTTACACACTTAGCGTTTCTATTGATCTCAATTAAATTCTCTCTAAATTTAATTATTGGAATAAATATTATTCTCCAGTCCATGGAATAATATTTATTTAGGATTTAATAATCATAAATATTAAATTAGAATATTTATGTGTGATTTAAATATTAATACTTATTCACAAGACCGTAAATATTATAAATATTTATTTATTTATCGAATGAGTGATATTTTTTATTAGAGTTTTGGTAAATATAGATGGATTGCATACCAATCTATCAGGTCTGATGAGAATCATATTTTAAATTTTATTTAAATATTAATTAATTTATTTAAATATTATTATTATTATTATTTATACATGGGGTTTGTAAGATCCTAACCTTTTCTGGGGTTATCTCAGTCTTGAATTCAAGTGCTTTTCATGCTTATTTAAGTACCTTTGTTTGGATTTATGACTTGGGGTGTGTTTGGGTGGAGTTTTTAAGAAATTTTAAGAAAAAGGGTATGTGCATGTTTGGATCATAGTTAGGGTAAACCATGCACCCAACCCAGATAACTATGTGAACCCAGGAAGAGAGGTTCACATGGCTGGCGCACAGTTTGACAAATTGTGCCCCCAAACCCAGGTAACCGTGCGACCCTGGACAGTGAGGTCCGCATGATTTGCGCATGGTTTTCCTAACTATGTGTGTGTTTTTTAATTACTTGAAAAATTATTTTAAAATCTCATAAACCCCCAAAATACCTTCATTTCAATCTTGGCTCAGGACTAAACATTTTTGGGTAGTTCTAGAGCTTTTTGGAGGGATTCTAAGGCCATCTGACCTCCATTCTTCAAGATTGAAAGCCCAAATCGAAGATCCACTATTCTCCCAGGATTTAGATCCAAAACTAAAATCTATGTCATTGTGTTGCTTGAATTTTGTGATTTTTCATTGAAAAAACGTCCCTAAAATAATTAAGGTAGGTGGTCTAAAATATAATTCTCATAGTCATGAATTTGATGCGTATATTCAAAATTGTAGAATTTCTAGCATCCTTTAGCAATTGATTTTCTTAAATTAGGTTAATTAGGTTGACCAATTTATTTATCGAATCATTGTTGAATTAAATGATTAGTTGAGGAATTAATCATGAGACTAAGGGGTTACCCTATTAGATAATTAATTTTGGAAATTGATTTCAAGATTTCGGGATTGTAATCTAGATAATTAATTAGGGGATTAATTGTGAGATATCAAATTGGTTAAGTTGATATAATTAATTATGAATTAATTATGTTCTTTGAGATTATGATCTAGATAATTAATTGTGGGATTAACTATGAAGAGTTGAGATTTATAATGAGATAATTAATTCTATAAAATTAATTATGGGATATGAATTGTGATATTGGTTAATTAATTATTTAATTAATTAATGGGATTGAGGCATTTAGTTAATTGTTGTGTTAACTATTGGATTTAATGTATTTAACTAAATGTTGGATTAGTAATGGAATTGATGTAGATAATTAATTATGAATTAATTATGTGTGAATGAATAGGAACATGGTCATTCTAAATTTAGGAGTATACATGGTAACATGGTCATTATACTTATGAGTAAATAGAATGGAAACATGGACATTCTATTGAGGAGTATGCATGGTAACATGGTTATCTTACTTATGAGTAAAGAGAATTGGAACATGGTCATTATATTGAGGATTAATCATGGTAACATGGTCATCTTACTTACATTTGTGATATTGGTAACTTTGGAAATGTGTCTTATAAATGTTAAGTTAAAGAATGGAAATAATGGCACTCTGAGTTATGGCCTCACATGATAATAATTTGAACTCCAACATGATTCAAATCAGGTGTTGAGATACCATATCACCTATGAATACTTCGATCTCTAGCATCAGTTGAAGTAGGTATTAAGATATGATATTACCGAGGAAATACTGCAGGCTATGGTATGAGAAGTTATTATTGAGGTACGAGTATCCCCAGAAACCCTGGAGTTAATATGATTAAATAAAGAATAAATGATAATGTGATAACTATTTATTTATTCATTTTATTATTTTCCTTAGAGAACTGCATACACTATCTTTTGACTTGACTTGTTTTAGACATCGTTGGTGGTGGCCTACTGAGTTGTACTTACACCCTATTTGTTCTGCCAGGTCAGTACCCAAATAGATTATATTATTTCAGGATGGGATAAGGTAAAAGGCCCTAGGATGGATTCCTAATTTGGGATAGAGCTTGGATGAGGGGACCATACATGGTTCAGAACCCTCTTGGGGAGTCATATTGTCTTTACTTTTAGTTTCATTATATACACTTGACACTTATATTGGCATAGCATGTTTTACCTTACAGTTGAGTATTGTATTTCCTATTTGGTTATCTTATGACATGAGTATTGTTCTAGTTATATATTCTTCCGCATTTGTTTATTTATTTATGCTGGTGTTTTACTCTGATAAATGAGGGTATAGACTCCCCATGAATGACTTAACAGACCCTCACTACTAGTTGATAGCCTCTAGTGTATAGGGAGGCGCGCTTGAGGTCATGTAGAGAACTGGCTCGGGGCACCATCGTGTGGTTCCCAGATCAGGATGTTACAAAGTGGTATCAGAAGCCCAATTTTTTTCTTCTTCTTTTGTCTTACTATTTTTGGAAAGGTAGAAAGAAGACTATGAAGATTTGGGGCTTGGTAATGAGCTCATGCATGGGAGTTGCAAACTCATGTACGGGGGGAAACCCAAGTACTCATGGTGGGATTGTTGTTATTATTGTTTGCAGTTATAGTTGAATATTATTTCACCTTGGTTGATGCATTTGTGGTGTGATGTGATTATTATTTCTAAAAAAAATCAATATTGATTTTTGGCCAGGAATGGCACGAGAGTTGAGTCTTCATGCATCATTCTAGGCACTCAGGATTATTTTGCGACATGTATCATCTTAGGCATGTATGGGAAAATGGGTTATGGGTAAGTTGTTGAACTTGAACTATTTTCCTTGTTTGTGAGATTAAAATGAAAAATGGTGCCTAACATGAATTGATAAAGGTTATAAAAATGATGTGAAATGAGAATAATTAGGTGTCTAAATGAGAAACTTGATTATGATAGTTTGTTTACCCTTATTAACCAAAATCTATGATTAGGTTGGTTAAGGGTAGTGATAGCACCTTGGTTTGACCGTGTGATGAGATTTGGGGGAAAAGACATATTGTGACCTGTTATGATTAATCCTCTTACTTAAATGCTATAAGGTTGTTTTATGAGACCTAAGATGTGTTTTTGTAATTGTGGAGAGTATTCCACCATGACGCTTGTTGAGGGGATGATCGAGGGGCATGGCTAGGAATGGTCCTCTGGTTAGGGAACTTGAGGCACCGATCATTCCGGTTGAAGATGAAGAGGATAATTTCTAAGAGAACTTTTCTCATTTCATATAATTCATGGAAAGAGACACAGTGTGAGTTTTGAAAAGCATTTATGAGTTGAAAAGGTAGTTTCAGTTGCAACACCCTTCGACTTTTACTGGAGAGGGTGAGCCTGAGGGAGATGAATTCTAGTTTGAGTCCATTGAGACAATACCTGACCATTTGGAGACTCTGGCTGAGAGGAGGGTCAAGCTGGCTGCTTATATGCTATGAGGATCAGTGAAGCACTGGTGAGATATTTAGGTGTGAACTGGGAAAACTTACAGTATGTTATGGAATTACTTATTAGAGAGGTTCTTAGAGCACTTCTATCCAAAGATGTTGAGATAAGAAAAAGATGTATAATTTATGCATATGACCCAGGGGAGCATGTCATTTATGGACTATGCTAGACGCTACATAGATCTGCAATGCTTTGCTCCAACATTAGCAAGAGATGAGGCAGCTATGGTGAAACATTTTTAGGATTGACTTTAGTATGAGATTAAGTCCCAGGTGAATATTTGCAAGCTGAAGAAGTTTACAAAAGTGGTAGATCAGGCTCTCATAGTTTAAGGGAACCTAAGAGAGGCTTCTAGTTCTATACAAGTAGTTATTATTGGATGATCAGGAGGTGTGACTTCCGGGAGTAGGAAGTTCCATTATGAAAACTTTAACCAAGGAAGTGGGAAGTAGAGTGTTTAGATAGTGTTACGTACTGGGACGCTGAGCAGAAACCGATGAGGTGGTAAATTAAAAAATAAATTACATAACCGGAGCGATGTAACATCATCAACTTCTATGATCTCATTCTGGTACGGTCCTAGGACCACACGTGGCTTAAATAGAGTAAAAAATAATAACGAATGTTTACCTTGTTCAGATTTGAAGCACCCAAGACTTTAAAAATATATTAATGACCTTTGCTTGAAGATTCTGATGCTAAAGCCCTCTAGATCATCCACACATGCTTCTTGAATCTGATCACGTTCCATTCATCAGAATCTGGGTGCTAGAGTGGTACTCTGATGACCACTTCGACGCAACGATGATCAACACAAGCCAACATCTTCGATCCAATAAGATAGAACTTAAAAAACTTACTTTCTTGAGCAATTATCTCTCTAAGAATTAAGAGTGGAGAGAGGCTATCATTTCCAATGGATGAATAGTCATAAGGAGAAGAGACTCTCTTCACTTATATAGTAAAAACTTATAATACTTGGTTTGGGTTCATGACCCCCATATAATAAACATCCACTATATAAATGTTATAAATAATTATTTATGACAAACTAAATTATGACATAAATATTATTTATATTTTATCACTAAACTATAATATATATTAAATATATTACGTGATAATTTTGAGCTATTAACTTGAGTCACGTCTCCTAATAATATTAAATGAACCTGGTATATTTTATTAATATCCATTTGAATAATATTTACCTTGTATTTACTTAATAACTTGTAAATACATGTAATAAATAAATTCAACCCAATTATTCCTTACTTGAATAATAATGAATTTATTTATATCTTGGTGATCCATAGAACTTGGATAATACCCAGACCCCGTGGTGGGTCCCACCAAGTCCTATAATCATATTCAATATAATATGGTAGATTCTCAAAGCACTATTGTGTGTAACCCTCTAGGACCTTATCTCTATAGCAGTTAATAATATTCACAGACCAAGATCAGGGTCTGGCAACCCATAAATACCCCTAAAGAGATAAGGAAAATTCAAAGCAATGACTACCTTCCTATGAACACATTCTGTGTAATATAATCTCTTTATCATCAGTATCTCATAAATTATTATGCACACTTGTGTCATTATCCTTTTCCTTGATTTATTATTTTTTGATCTTTCAGGATGGACTTACCTTTGACTACCATGGTCATAAAATTAAAGAAGGTACTACCATCCTAATCAACTAGGCCCAAGATATCTCTTCTTCAACTCAGAAGTGACAAAACCTATCTTGATCATTCAATCAATGTCATGTCACCAACGACGAACCCAACACAAACTACCTCACTGTGACTTTATTTCCATGGTTTCCATCTTGCATCAAAGTTCGCAATCAAATGACATACATTGATAATGGTCTCAATTTAGGAGACCATTACACGTGTCCATATATAGAAACAACCAATGACACTTGAAACATGTGGTGTTCCTATTGACGGGTATGTCGTCGTGATCTCAACTACTAGAGATCACCAAGTGCTAACTTTATGAGAAGAAGCCTCAATGCTTATGAGCCCCCAACACCTGATAGTCACATGTCATTTTTTTCCTTTCATAATGATGTAACTGAACTATAGTACATTACTTTAAGATTACTGTCATAGTATATCTAGGTTCTCATTATAACCTGGGATCTGCTATAACCTTTTGATAAGACAATTAATCTAGAAAATCACCATTAAATAGTGGACACAAAAAAGTATACACTATAATGGAAATAATATATCATTTATAAATAACTGTATACATGATATGGTAATTAAAAGTACCGCATAGTTGGGTCTAGGGAACCCACTATTTCAACAAACAGGAGGGTCAATTGGACAGGATCTTACTGGGGTGATCTGTCATCGGTGTGGTGGGTCGAGCCACTATCGTCAACACTATTCCCAGCCACCAGTAGAGTTTCGATCTTGCAGCAAAATGGTACACCTACAAAAGTTCTATAGGTCACAGTGACAGACTGGTACTAAAGGAGCAGCCGGGTCAGAGTATGGGAAGAGGATCTTCTACACCATATCAGTCTGGCATTTGGAGTTTTACTGGTCATGGAAGAATATGTAGTAGACGTGGTGATATGGTGCTAGATCACCCTTATCAGTAGAGTGATGCTAATCATGGGAGTCAGACAACATCACAAACAAGAGGGGTGGGATAGTTACATATAGTGCCTGCACTTGTGGAGAGAGAGGCTAGTCTGTCAATAGTGAGAGGTACTATTCTAGTATATTCTACTTTATCTAGTGCCTTATTTGATATTGGTGCCTCTCATTGCTTCATATTTGTGAAAATTTTCAATGGTTTGAGCCTGGCAGTGGAGTTTGTGAGTAGGATAATGAAAAGAGATACATCGTTGGGAGCATGGTCTAGAGACATCTATTTGTGCAGAGGATGTTCTCTCAAGATCGGGGAGTATCGTTTTCTATGGGATCTCTATATTCTTAATATGTTAGGTTTTGACCTAATTATAGGTATGGACTGGATAGTCGCATACCAAGCCCACATCGACTGTTACTGTAGAAGATTTATGTTTACATCTCCTAAGGGTGACCCATACATTCACCGTGGAGAGTGGGATATCCAGGAAGGTCGGGCAAGGACAATTACTCAGCAATTGGAAGATCTCACAGCCCAAGTTTCAAGTCTATTGTCAGATGATGGGGGTGTTAGTCAAGATTTCCTTCCACCAGTAGTACAACTGTTTTAAGATGTCTTTCCTGGAGACTTCTCAGGGCTACCACCTAAGAGAGATGTGGAATTCACTATTGATCTCATGTTAGGTGATGAATCTATTCCACCATATAGAATGGCACCAAATAAGCTTCAAGATATCAAGACTCATTTTAAGGAGTTTAAGGATAAATGATTTATCCATCCAAGTACATTTCCTTGGGGATCACATGTTTTTCTCGCAAAGAAGGCTGATGGGAGTTTACATTTTTTGTGTCAATTACCAGAAGTTGAATAATATGACTATTAAGAATTGATATCCTCTTCCACATATCTAATACCTTTTTGATAAGTTAAATGGATATTTCATGCTCCCAAAGATCGACTTGAGATTGGGGTATCATCAGTTGAGAGTTCGTACTTCTGATATGTTGTGGACTGCTTTCAGAATCAAGTATGGCTTTTTTGAGTTTTTCGTAATGTCGTCTGGTTTGAAAAATGCACCAGCAGTGTTTATGGATTTGATGAACAGGATATTTCATATGTATCTAGATCAGTTTGTGGTGTTTTTTGTGGATGACATCTTGGTGTACTCCAAGACTCATGACTATCATGACCAACATCTTGACATCATCTTGAGTACACTGAGAGAGCATTGGTTATACGTCAAGCTATCTAAGTGTCAGTTTTGGATTGACCTGGTACACTTCTTGGGGCACATCATCTTGAAGGATGGTGTGTCAATGGACCCATAGAAGGTTCAGGCAGTGGCTTCTTGGGAGAATCCCAAGAATTTTTTTTATATTAGAAGATTTTTGGGATTAGCTGGATATTATAGGAGATTCATACAAAACTTTTCCTGTTTGGCAGCACTGATTTCAAGCTTGACCAAAAAGGGAGTAAAGTTTGAATGGCCAGAGTCTTGTGAGAGGGATTTTCGGGAGTGGAATAACTGCTTAACATTGGCACCAATTTTGATCCTACCTGAGTCAGGTGAGAAGTATACGGTTTATTGTGACACTTCTAGGATCGAACTTGGAGTTGTGCTGATGTAGGTAGATAAAGTTGTGGTGTATGGGTCTCAGTAGTTGAGGCCTCATGAACAGAATTACCCTATGCATGGCCTTGAGTTGACAGTTGTGGTTTATGATCCTAAGTGTTGGTGACACTATCTTTTGGGAGAAAAGTTTACAATTTATATAGATCACAAGATATTTAAGTATATATTTTCACAGCGTGATTTGAATCTTCGGTAGTGGAGATGGGTTGAGTATATGCGATCTTTCAATTTTGAACTGGAATAAAAACCTGGGAAGGGAAATAGTGTGGTTGATGCCTTGAGTATGAAAACTTAGACTCATATGGTTCAGGATTTGAGTGCAGAGTGGAAGATGATGACCTTGCTAGATAAAATACATGTGGTGGTTCGGGAGAGGCAGGATCAAATGATTCTGGTTTTAGTTATAGTGGAGTATATGCTTTTGAGATGGATCAAGGATAGATAGTATGAGGGTCTGGAATGATTATACTTGAGGGAAATCTTTAAAAGTGTGGAGACATCTTTGGATTAGTTGATAGATGAGGATGAGATCATCTATATGAAGAATCGAGTTTTGGTACCTACAAGCATATGAGAGGATTTCATGTGAGAATTTTATACCTCGAAGTTGGTGGTATATCCAGGTGTGACCAAAATGTATTGTGACCTATGATGAAAGTTTTGGTGTCCAGGCATGAAAAATGATATAGCAGGGTTTGTGAAAAGATGCTTCACCTGCCAACAGGTGAAGGCAGAGCATCAACGACCTAGAAGATTACTACAGTCATTTCCTATTCTAGAATGGAATTGGGATAATGTGACAATGGATTTTGTGGTGGTTCTCCTAAAGACTCTTAGGAAGAATGATGCTATTTGGTTCATTGTGGGTCGACTGAAAAGGTAGTTCATTCCTTCCTATGATGGAAACCTTTATAATAGAATAGTTGGGAAAACTATACATTTGGGAGATAGTCTGTATGGAGTGTCATGGACTATAGTTTCATATCATGATTCACACTTTACTTCACGCTTCTAGCAGGTATTATTGAAAGTGATTGGCACACAGGTATTATTGAGTATGAATTTCCACCCACAGACAAATGGGAAGTCATAATGTACTATATAGGTGCTTGAAGATATGCCACAGGCATGTGTAATCAACTTTGGTGGATCTTGGGAGAAGTACTTGGCTTTAGGAGAGTTCGCCTATAACAATAATTATCAGGAAACTATACATATGGAACCATACGAAACTCTTTATGGTAGACCATGTAGATCACCACTATGCTCGATAAAAGTAGGTGAGTCAGAGTTGTTAGGACCGAGTCTCGTGCATGAGACATCAGATCAGGTGCAGTTAATTCAAAAACCTGTGGCTATGGCTCCGAGTAGGTAGAATTCATATGTTGATAGATGAAGATGACCCCTAGAGTTTACATAGGGTGATCGTGTTTTCCTTGGGGTGTCTTCTAGGTTGGTTCACTGCAATATATGAAGACAGGGCAAGTTGGCGCCCAGGTTTGTCGGACCATTTGAGAGTGGAGAGAATCGGGTTGGTGGCATACCAATTGGATCTTCCACCAAAATATAGAACAATGCATGATGTATTACATGTATCAAAACTATGGTGGTATCACCCCGACCCTTATCATGTGATCTATGTGGATGAGGTTGACCTTGAGATAAATGCATCCTTTAAGGAACATTTGATACATGTGCAAGATCACAGTAAAAAGGTATTACGGGGAAAGATTGTGCCGATAGTTCATGTATTATGGAAACATGGAAGTGTGCAAGAGGAAACATGGGAAAGGGGGAATATATGAGGTCTCAATGGACCGATCTCTTTGGCTCGGAATCTTAGAAAATTTTGGAAGTTCAACTCGAGGACGATTTGTTATAAGGTGGGGAGATTGTAAGATCCTGGCCTTTTCTCGAGTTATATCGTCCTTGAATTCTAGTACTTTTCATGCGTATTTAAGTACCTTTGTTTGGAGTTATGACTTGGGGTGTGTTTGGGAGGAGTTTTTAAGAAATTTGGAGAAAAAGGGTTTATGCACAGTTGGCACACAGTTAGGGTAAACCATGTTCCCAAACCCAGGTAATCGTGCAAACATGGACAGTGAGGTATGCACGGTTGGTGCACGGTTTGCCTAACCGTGTGCCCCTACCCATAATACCATGCACAAGGTTTTTAATTACCCAAAAAATTATTTTAAAATCCCCCGAACCCCCAAAACACCTCCATTTTGACCTTGGCTCAAGACTAAATGTTTTTAGGCAATTCTAGAGCTTTCCAAAGGGGTTCTGAGTCTATCCAACCTTCATTCTTTAAGATTAAAAACCCAAATCGAAGATTTGCTCTTCTCCTAAGATTTAGATTTGGAACTCAGATCTAAGTCATTGTGTTGTACAGATTTTGTGAATTTCCATTGAAAGAACATCCATCAATGAATTGAGGTAGGTGGACTAAAATCTAATTCCTATAGTCATGGATTTGATACGTATATGAAAAAGTGTAGAATTTTTAGCATCCTTTATCAAATAATTTTATTAAATTGCATTAATTTGGTTGACCAATTGATTTATCAAAGCATTGTTGAATTAAATTATTAGTTGAGAAACTATTCATGAGACTAAAGGGATTTCCTATTAGATAATTAATTTGGAAAATTTATTTTGATATTTAGGGATTATAATCTAGACAATTAATTAGGAGATTAATTATGAGATATCGAATTGGTTAAGTTGAGATAATTAATTGTGAATTAATTATGTGCTTTGAGATTATGATCTAGATAATTAATTGTGGGATTAATTATGAAGATTTGAGATTTAGAATGAGATAATTAATTCTGGAAAATTAATTATGAGATATGAATCGTGATATTGGTTAATTAATTATTAAATTAATTAATGGGATTGAGGCATTTAGTTAATTTTTGTGTTAACTATTGGATTTGATGTATTTAACTAATTGTTGGATTAGTAATTGAATTGATGTGGATAATTAATTATGAATTAATTATGTGTGAATGAATGGGAACATGGTCATTATAAATTGAGGAGTATACATGATAACATGGTCATTATACTTATGAGTAAATAGAATGGAAACATGGTCATTCTATTGAGGAGTAAGTATGGTAACATGGTCATCTTACTTATGAGTAAAGAGAATGGGAACATGGTAATTCTATTGAGGAGTAATCATGGTAACATGGTCATCTTACTTAAATTTTTTATATTGGTAACTTTGGAAATATGGATTATAAATGTGAAATTAAAGAATAGAAATAATGTCACTCTGAGTTATGGCCTCATATGATAATAATTTAAACTCCAGCATGAGTCGAATCAGGTGTTGAGATATCATATCACCTACAAATACTTTGAGCTCTAGAATGAGTTGAATCATGTATTAAGATATGATATTACCTAGGGAACCCTTCAAGCTCTAGTATGAGAAGAATTTAGTATTGAGGTATGGGTATCCCGGGGAACCCTGGAGTTAATATGATTAAATAAAGAATAAATGATAATGTGATGATTGTTTATTTATGCATTGTCTTCTTTTCCTTATATAACTGCATACACTATCTTTTGACTGGACTTGTTTTAGACAACATTGGTGGTGGCCTACTGAGTTGTACTCACACCCTATTCAAGCTGCCATATCGGTACCCAAATATATTATATTGTTGCAAGATAGGATAAGGGCAAAGGCCTTGGTATAGATTTCTGATTTGGGATGGATCTTGGAAAAGGGAACTATACATGGTTCAGAACCCACTTGGGGAGTCATAGTGTCTTTACTTTCAGTTTCATTATAGACACTTGACACTTATATTAGCATAGCATGTTTTCCCTTACAGTTGAGTATTGTATTTCCTATTTGGTTATCTTGTGACATGAGTATTGTTCTGGTTATATATGATTCTGTGTTTTTTTATTTGTTTTCGCTGGTGTTTTAATCTGATAAATGAGGGTATAGTATCCCCATGAATGACTTACTAGACCCTCACTACTAGTTGGCAGCCTCTAGCATATGGGGAGGCGTGCTTGAGGTCACGTAGTGAACCAGACCATGGTACCGTCACGTGGTTCTTGAGTCAGGGCGTTATAGGGTTTGCTAGGGATTAGAAGAATAATAAAGGGACTATGTACAATTATATATTCTCTAAACTATCTCTATAAATACTCAGTAATATCATTTAACTAGGGTTAGATATTGTTTCGCACAACACAAACCCTATAGAGATTATCTCATCCCTATAGAGGATATTCTCTAGAATTCTCTCAAAAATCGAGAGATTCCACCTTCCTCCTCTTATCAAGCATGATAGAACAAGATTTAATCCTTTAAAGGATTGTGTAGAGATCAAAGGGGTGACACAAGATGATTAGTATTGTCATGCTAGCACCTAGAGTACCATCAAAAGCACTTTGAGTTCATAGGAGTACATGTGGATCACCATTAAATGGATTCTACTTTGGATCCTCTCGATACAATGATGATTCAATCAAACATTGGTTCATATGATTAATAGATTCTTTGAATAAATAATTATCAAGACTAAGGTAATTATTTGAAATAAATTAATTATGAATTTTTTTATCCCACTTTATGTGTGTTGTATTTGTTGTCAAATAATGATTTTCATGGAATTTCAATATATTGATGATGAAGAAGTGGCTTGGGTGTTGAATGAAAATGATTATGATGAAGAAGAAATTCCCAAGTATGGTTTGATTGATGCATAAATATTGGATGACATATCTTGGAATTTGTGTTTGAATTTGTTTGAAGATTAAAGTTCAATAGAGAATTACATTTATAATGAATATTTTTTTATCTATATGATAATGAGTTTTAAATAATACCCATCCATGATTTATGAGAATACATAAAAAAATATGAAGATTTTTGAAGTTCGAAGAACATAAGAGTTGAAGGGTAGAGAAGATTGGAATTGGAATACCTTGAAGTTATCCTGAAATTTTTGTACGTGAACATGAAAATGGAAGAATAATGAGTTGTGTAAAGGTAACTCTATTTTTATGTAGTTATGTTAAGGTAGAATTGTTGTACATTCGGTTGTGTAAGGAAGTCCACCATGTGTAAAGGTAACTCAAATAATTCAATACCTGCATAAGGGTGGTTCACATTGTAAAGATTCTACATAAGGGTAAGTCTTGAAAAGTATTATCTACATAAAGGTAAGCTAATATAAATCTATGCTATGGAAAGGTAAATCCATTTACGTAAAGGTTAACTTGGAATTTTAGTGTGCATAAGGGTAGCTCCACATTTGTGTTACCTAAGTAAAAGTAGTTTGAGGTATACTTTGTGCATGTAATGGTTACCTATAAGCAATATGTTATGTTTCTTAAAGGTCCTGCACCTATTTCATTCAGTGTGTAAAGTTAACCCATACATCATTGAAGCTACATAAGGGTACTTTCAAGTCTACATAAATGCAATTCCCTTTGTTATCATGATCTTCTCAAATTAAAGCTTTTGTGAATATGATATGTAAATGAAGTTTGAAATATGGAAGAATGAAGAACAGGGAGCTCAATGTATAATCTCACAATAGATCTAGAAGTGTTCCAAGATTGAAATAAAATTACTACATGCAAGGAGATAAGGAGAAGATCTAAGGTCAATCAAGTGATTGTATGGGACTCAATCGATCAAGTGATTGTGAGTTACACATGGTAGGTATACCGGCCGCTCAATATCGACCGCATAATGAGTGATTGCATGCCTTACGGTTGATCAAGTGATGAAATGTCTTTTGGTGGATCAAGTGACCTCAAATTCATGGTTGATCTAGCGGTTTGAAGAAGAAAATTTTTTAGGAATCCAATCTATGAAAATTGAAGTGTTCTTCAATTGTATATATACATCATGATAAGGTTACCATGATCCTTTCAAATTGGAGAAGTAAAACAGTGACACCCACACTATGGTGCATCAATGGTGGTTGTTTTGAGAAGATATCCACTGAGTTATTGTTTGAATTTTTAAATGAGGACCAACATTTCATGAAAAATTATGTGGTGTGATTGAGAAGTCCATGTGCAAAACATCAAGTGACACTAAGACATCATTCACTTTCAATGGGTATTTTGTGATGTTTTTTAAGCAGTTTATGGTTTGATATGAGGATAAAAATGTATTGGTTATGATACGTAACCTAGTCTGGAGTTTGTCAAAACCTCATTTATTACACCAGTAGTTCCATCAGTCACTGACAAGGGTAAAGGGAAAGAGGTTGTTGAAGAAGACACAGAATCAGTCCAGAAAAAAAAGTTCAAAAGGTTGTTTTGAAAGAAAAACAATTGATTCCTAAGAAAGTCAGTAAAGGTGTTCTTAGAACTGCAAGGTAGTTAGAGAAAGAACTCAAGGAAGAATAAGAGGAAGAAGAAGAGGAAGAAGAGGAAGAAAATGATGATGATGAAACAGAGCTTGATGAAGAGACAAAGGATAAGAAAACATCATATTCATCATTGGCTTCAGCCCCATTACCTTCTCAGTTAGATAAGGATCCAGACTTAGAAGGATCAAAAGAATAAAAATCATTATCAAAAAAGAAAGGAAATTCATCTTCAAATGTAGAGGAAAAAGATCAACAATTTCACACGAAAGTATCAGAAAAAGTTGAATTTGATAAAGAAGTGGACATTATAAAAGTTTCAGAAGAAGAAAATGTTTCTCAAAAAGGTAAAGACAAAGTTGAGAAGAAAGAAAAACCTGATGCCAGATCCTCCAGACCAAATTCTCCAAAAGTTTTATCAGGATCATCGGATTCAGAAGCAACAATGTCCCAAAAAGGTTTTGATTACATCTGCCAAACCTTGAAAAGGTTAAGTGATTTGATTCCATATCTTCCAAATATATAGGCAAGGTGTAAACTGATTCAGAATAGCCTTAATGAAAAATCAGAGTCTGAAATTTTTGAAAAAATTTGTAGTTAACATTGACTATGACTTGAAAAGTTTCAATTAAAAGACCAAGGTACATAAGAGATCTTATAAACAGATGGTTAAATGGTCAAACCAAGTCGATAATGATCTTAAGGATCATGATTATCACTTTGTAGAAGTGAAGAAACTTCCTTTGGAAATGGCTGAATCTTTTGAAAAGTTTTCAATAGATTTTTCGGATCGAGTGAAGTTTGTGGAAGAATTCAAAGATATGGCTAATGATCATAATGAAGTAAAAGTTTTGAAAGAAAAATTTCACAACTTGGAGTTAGAAAATAGAAAACTCAGAACATTTAAAGATGGATTATTCCTTATGAAAGAGGAAAATAAAAAGATTACTAAGGAATTTGAAAGGCTAAAGTTAAAAGTCCAGAAACAAGTAGTGATGGAAGACCAGATTGTGAAGCTTCAGTCATTGGTCGCAGAAGCTCAGAATAATCGTGAAGAATTCAAGAAAATAAAGGCGATTGTGAAAAATTTAATGAAGAAATAATGAACTTTTACATTTGAACTCTTGTTGTAATTGTTTTGAAACATTTTCAATGAGTGATTGAATGTGAGTGACTCTTTATCCAAAATCATTTTGTCTGAATGAATTCCAATTTTATTTGGATGCATATTCTTTCTTTTATATCTTAGATGATTAGTTAATTCACATACAATTGTTTCGTACGTCATTACTTTCTAACATTTCAGGTTATATAATTTCCCTATTCTTTTTGAAAATCATAAAGGGGAAGAAATTATAAAGAAGATTTGTTTAAGGGGGAGAGCTTTTAAAGGAGGATAAGTTTTGAAATATCTAAAGGGAGAAGTCTTTAAGAAGTTTTTTAAGAGTAGTTTTAAAAGTATTTCTTTAAAGAGAAATTATTATCTTAAAGAGGATAATTCAAAGTATATATCTTACTTTTTATCAGATTATACATGAGTCATAAACTCAGGGGGAGTTAAGATATAAAGTATATCATTAAATATATAAAATAATAAAGGGTTGTAAATTTTTCAAAGTTATTGTTTTCATTTAAGTGTTGTGTTTTGTGCTTTCCAAAAATGAGGAAATTGTTGAGTCGAAAGTTATACTTTCTACTTTTCATTTCCTTAGTTTTGAAAATCACAAACACTTTCTTAAAACTATGTTTACTAACTTTATATTTCCGAAGTGTTTTAGTATGTTTTTGTAGAAAACGTTACCTTATACCGAACATAGAAACAGTTCCAATATATAACGAATATAAACTTTTATTATTCAATCTGATCCATCAAACTGAAGGTGTGTATGATTCATCAAACTAACTTTTGTTATAACTAATGATTAGACTTATAACTTGTTTATCGGACTGAAAAAAATCATGATCATCGGACAAACATTGGTACTGATACATCAGACTGACCCTTATTCAGTTTATCGGATTGACAAACAATAATAAAGTCCATCAAACCATCAAAGGTTTATAATCGGAGTATGTAGATTTGTTTCTATCAGACAGAATCCAAAATAGCATTGTAACGGTGTTAAACTAAATGACGTTAGACAAATGAAGTACAACTCATTCTTAGCTGGAAAATTTAAGATCCAGGTCATTATGAGCTTTCAAAGTGCAAGTTGTTCGAGACTGTTGCAACCAACTCAGAAATATGACTGTCGGGAGATTGCCTATAAATAGGAGGTCATTTGAAGAGTTGAGAGTTGATGCATTCGCAACTCAAGTCGTCTAAATATTTCTCTGTGTGAACAACTTGTTCCTAGTCTCTGTGTGAACACCTCATTCCTAGTCTTTTGTAATCGCATGTCTGGTCGTGGTACTGATCGAGGGCTTCCATAGATAGAAAGACAGAGGTGAATCTGATCCATCGGATCGAGGTCTTTCGGGGCTAGGAAGACAGAGCTGACACCGATCATCATATCAAGGAATTTCTAGGTCAAGTAAGACAAAGCCGATACCGACCTATCAGATCGAGGGCTTTCCTAGAAAGGGAAGACAAGCCTTTTACAATAGGTACTAAAACTATAGGATATCTTTAGTCAAGATTTCTGACTACCTTAACTCTTAAGGTTAAAGAGTAAAATCTTTTATAATCTTGTAAGACTTTCATGCTTTTATAATCTTTTCTATATCTTGTTTATACTAGATTTATTTTTCGTTGTGCATGTATTTTAGAAAGATTATTTTATACTTATCTTTCTAACAAACAATTTTATCGGTGTAACTGTGATACTGATAAACAATACTAATTTAATCAGATAGTATCTGAATACAATTGTAACACTCTGATCATCCGATGAAGTATGAGTCTTGTCATTTTTTACTTAAGATGAATTGTGTTTTGTTTTAGTTTAAATTTTTAAACTACAATTCACCCCCCCCCCCCCCGCTTGTCATCATTGGAAACTCTTTCGATCCAACAGAACCCACTTTGAGTGTATTGTATTCATTGTCAAGGAATGTTAATATGTTGATGAAGAAGAAGTGTCTTAGATGTTGAATGAAGTTGGTTGTGATGAAGAAGAAATTCCCAAGTATGGTGTCACCTTGATTAATGAATAAATATCGGATGACATATCATGGAAGTTGGGGTTTGAAGTTGTTTTAAGGATGAAGTTCCATGGAGAATTACATTTATAATGAAGTTTTTTTTATATCTCTATGATGGAGTTTCGAAGAAGAATCGTCCATGATTCATGAGAAGAAATAAAAAAATGGATGAAGCATTTTGAAGTTCAAAGAACAAAAGAGTTAAAGGTTGAAGAAGATTGGAAATAGAATACCTTGGAGTTATCCAGAAATTTCTATACATGAGCATGAAAATGGAAAAATCGTGAGTTGTGTAAAGGTAACTCCATTTTTATGCAGTTATGTAAAGGTAGCATTATTGTACAAGATTTTTTGTAAAGGTAAAGTTCATCATGTGTAAAGGTAACTCAAAGAATTCAATACTTACGCAAGGGTGGATCACACTACAAAGGCTCTATATAAGGGTAAGTCCTGAAAAGCACTACTTACGTAAAGGTAAGCTGGATTGAATTTGTGCTATGGAAAGGTAAATCCATTTATGTAAAGGTTAACTTGGAATTTCACAGCATACATAAGGATAGTTCCACATTTGTGTTAGCTACGTAAAGGTAGTTTGAGGCTTACTTTGCGCACATAAAGGTTGACTAGAAGCAATCTGTTATGTTGTGTAAAGGTCCTGCAACCGTTTCATTTAGTGCGTAAAGGTAACCCAAACATCATTGAAGTTGTGTAAGTGTATTTTCAAGACTACATAAAGGTAATGCCCTATGTTATCATGATCTTTACAAAGTGAAACTTTTGTGGATGTGAGATATAAATGAAGTATGAAAGATGGAATAATGAAGAACAGTGATCTCACAGTAGATCTAGAAGTATTCCAAGATCAAAAGAAGATTATTGTATGTAAGGATGGAAGGAGAAGAGTTACGGTCAATCAAGTGATCGTATAGCGCTCAGTCGATCAAGTGATTGTGAGCTTCGTAGGGTAGGTAGACTGACCGCACAGTATCAATTGTACGAGTAATTGCATGTCTTGTGGTAGATCAAGTGACAGCATGCCTTGCGATAGATCAAGTGACCACAAAGTCACGATCGATCTGATGGTTTGAAGAAGAAAAGTTTTTGAGGAATTAAGTCGATAAAAAGTGAAGTGTTCTTCTATTATATATATACATCACGATATGGTTATCATGATCCTTGCAAACATGAGAAATAAAACAGTGATGCCCACGACATGGTGCATCAACAGTGGTCGTTTTGAGAAGAAGATGTCCACTGAGTTGTTGTTTGAAGAAAGGTGTTGATGTTTTGACATGATTATTCTATAGAGTATATTTTATGTGCCAAGTGAGAGAAGACCTGATACCAAATACTATCAGAGAAATCCATTGGTATTGAAGAAGAGAAAGAACTAATGCAATTCTACTTATGCACTGAAGTGCAAGAAGGGAAAAAGGGAAGAAGAGGAATAAGAAGAAGAATCGGCTAAGTCGGTCGTGAAGTTCACAGATAGATGAAGAGATATGTGCATATCAGTTCACACAGAAGAAGAAGAAGAAGAAGAAGAAGAAGAAGAAGAAGAAGAAGAGAGAAGTAGGAAAAAAAGTAGTTGTGGATCAGTTTGCTACTAGGAAAAAGAAAAAGAAGTTGTATGAAGTGTTTTGCATACAAACAAAAGAAGTGGTTTGCTACTTTGCAAGGAAAGAAGAAGAAGAAAGAAGCAGCACATCTACAACAAGGCGGTATTCTAAATTGGTGTCAGGATCGCTTATTGTTACTCCTACAATTCATTATAAAGGTATGGGATGTACCTAAGTGTAGGATGCACCAAACAAGTATGTGGGATGCACACTCTACATTATCAGGAGACTAGTGTAAAGCTTGCGGATTAATACTAGTGGGTTGTATGATCATTGAGGAATCTAGTTCATACCAAGGACTAGTCATCTCACATTGAGAAGTGAACCCTGTAAAGTATTGTCTCGTGTGTGTGTGTTTGGTTGTGTTACAAGAAAGACCGAAGGTGAGGCGAGAGAACAAGTAATTAATTCACCTTAACAAGTGATAGAGGTAAAACAATAGATAAAAAGATTTAAAATCACCAACACTGATTCACCCCCCCCAGTGTGGTTCATATTTCATTTGGTCCCATCAAATTTAACATGAAAAGATTCTCTCTTGATTTCGACAATCTTTGTCAATCTTCATCACATTTAATTTGTTGGTCATGATGTTTATCGTCATGTACATTGCAAATTATTCGTTAAAATCAAAAAAAGTTGAGTTAGCCATGGCCCAAAAGGCACTTCTAGTGCATCTGGGACATTCAATATCATTATATTGAAAAGGTTTTAAAGTGGTTCAAATAATTTGATTGTTCATTGGTTTATACCCCATATGCTTTGGGGAGTGGGATGCTACCAAATCCAGGTAGGGCAGTCGCTCAACTGAAATATGCAAGGGTTAATGGGTGTCTCATGTATGTTATGACTAACATAAGACTTAATATTGCATGTGTTAATGGAAAGTTGAGCAAGTGTATGAGTAATTGTTAGGATCGTTCTTCTAGCCCAGAATTTCCATACCTAGCACATAAGCTCATATGGGGTTCCATCGTAAGACCAATTGGTGATGGGAGTAGCTCATCCAAGCTTATATGTTAGTCATCGCTCATTGCGGAAACCAATATGGGATTGGGTTTGATATCAATTGTTGGAATGATGTGGCTTGATCCATCGAATAGAGTTAGGCTAATTGTTGGCGGCCTGTATTATACATCAGGTCACAACTCTCACGGATCAACCCACGCGGTGAGGTCGTTGGGGGTTCTCCAGGGGTAGCGCCCCCCTAGTCGGGGGGTCGAGGAATTAAGGTGGAATTAAGGTCTCTGACCCAAATTTTGAAAGTTATAGCAACATTGACCATTATAGCATACTAACCGGCGACACTGATAACGGAACTGTAGCAGTGTGGACTCTGGCATGGTTAGTGTAGTAGAGATGACCAGTGACACTGACATGGTATTGTAGCTTAGTGGACATATTGCCAACATTACTATAGCACAGTAAACCTACTTTGCAGATTTGGAACTATAGCAATGTGGGTTACTGTAGCATTGTGTTGCTTATGAACTCATTTCAAGCTAGGGTTTCTGCAACTCTGCAATTTTTCCCTATAATTCGTTGTTTGGCATGGTGAAATTATTTTATCTCTTCGTTGGTGTAGGGATTATTCTCAAACCACGTAAATCCCTATGTTCACGTTCTTGTTCTTGTTCTTGTTCTCTATCCTTTTTTTCTTTATTTTACTCTTATCTCTGGAACCATCTATCATTGGAGTTCCTGATGTTTTCGTAACAGTGATTTGGGTTATGAATAATGGGATATTCATATACAAAATGGATTACTAATCCAAATGATCGCTCTTTTACAAGTGGTTGGGCTTTTACACTTATAGGTAGACCAATCTTTTAGGAATTAAAGAAACAAACTTGTATAACAGATTCCATAATGGCTTTTGAGTTTGTTGTTCTAGCAACTACAAGAAAAGAAGCAAAATGGTTTAGATCTCTTTTATCGAATCTAGCATTGTGGCTTATGTTAATGTCTCTGCTTGTTATACATTACAATAGTCAAGCAATGTTGGGTAGGAAATATAACAATACTTATAATGGAAAATTGGGACACATTGCTCCCATATTAGCTATGTGGGGTAGTTGATACAAGATAAGTCTTTGTCAAGGATTCACCAATGATGGGACCTCAACTTGACATGTGATACCTTCGCATGTATAAGTTAACTGTTGACTCGTAGGCGTAGAAGGCCCCCATCACCCTTGATGTCCCAACCAAAGAAATCCAGAAACCCTCAACGTCCAAGTAGCCAATGAAGCCAAAGCCAAACAAGTAGATTCCATTTGTTGAAATCATAGCACCAAATGTGTGAAAGAAACACCAAAAGAGGTTACATCCAATGTGAATGGTGTTTGGTAGCCATAAGAAAAGGAGGGTGGGTTTAACCGTCTAGCTCTTTAAATGATGTGGCCTAATGTCACGGGTTGAGCATCTCAACATAGCGGGTCGTCCGTGCGGCGCCCCAACCCCCTCCTCGACAGGTGGGGTTCAACCGTCTAACTCTTTAAATGATGTGAAGTTCACTGATTTCGTCTCATCAGAGTGACTCCAACTCCTAACCAAGGTGGTGTCGGGACTGACACACACCATCCTCCACATTTTCGAGACAACTTTCATCTCTTATATAAGAAGAGTCCAAATGAATAGCAACTTTAATGTTCTTGCTGGTGTGAGACAAGACCCCAATGATTGGGTCGTGACACAAGGCTACCATATCACATGGGGTGACCCCTGGGTAATTTGATCCAACGTGGCACATGAGAAGAGTTGAGCTCACGCGCTAATCACTCATGCAACGCCTTTCACAATGTTGGGGGATAACTATGAGAAGCTCCCCAAATGATCCTATCAACTAAGAGATGAACACTGAAACCCTTAAAGCTCTACAAAACTGAACAACACAGTCAAATGAATATGTTATTACCAAAAACTTTAATATAAACGAGTACTGTGCACAGAGTGTTGAGCATTATGAAAATTTACCCCCATATCATATTTCATGGTTTTAATGGGATCTTTAACTAGTGAATGATTCTTAGAAGACCAATTGTCCGACAATTTGATTTTTAACCCTAAGTGGTCATATTCTCAAATTTGACATGTAATCAATGGTGTTTTTTTAATATTTCAATGAAATTGTTATAGACCAATGCCTTGATATTCTAATTAATGTGATCCTCACAACATAAAGCCAAACCTGGATGGCCATAAATATGAGTTGGGCTATAGATTCATTAGACTAGGATTGGAAAGAGATGACAATGACCGAATTGGAAGGGACAAAGATCCTCTGACCATGCCACTCCGCAATGTATGACAATCCATATGTTAATGAGCATTGTTAATGATTCTAGGGCCCTAATGATATCACGACATTTTGTTGATATTAGGCAATGTCATACGGTCAAGTTGTGATTGATTGTTAACTTTCGAACAACATTATTATCATTCAAGCATGAGTCTAAATTTGGATGCCTTTTAGCACTTGGAAAGTCATAATGAGCAATCTTATATCCACCCATCACATGTGCACTTGTGTTATGACATGCTCATGATTATACACAAATTATTTTTGTAGAACAAAAAAGATGGAGTTTGTACATAGGAGGTGACGAAATTGTTGACCATGAGTACGTCTATCAAAGGTGTCTATCAAAGGTGACTATGGTTCGCAGGGGGGAAGTATGACTTAAACCATCGTCATAACCCTAATCGTCATAACCCTATAATTATCCCATTAGCTCAGTCGTTATTAAATACAAATTAAACATCATAACACGTAATTGTTCACATTTGTTTGATAAAACCCTAAACAATTCATCTGTTGTTTAAACCCATAAATCATCAAGCCCATTGGTGCATGAAAAGGAAAAAAACATGTTTAATAACACACCCAGAACATTACTTTTAGGAGAGTTCAATTTGAACAAGGACCTCAATCTATTAAACTGAAACTAAATGGGTTACCCTCTATAATATTCTCCTTTGATTACAATCCATGCATAATCAAAAAGCAGCTTTGAGAAATCTACTTTTACAGAGGTAAAACCTGAGAACTGCAACCAAATCGCTGAAGTAGGCAGGTCACGCTTCATGTGGGAAACCAAATGACCATCTGAATAAGAATTGAAACAAGTCACCCACTTCATTAGAAAAGCGACTGAGGATTTGATGAGGATTCAAAGCCCAAGCATAGCATGATTCTTCAATCCTCATGAACTCCAAAGGCGAGATCAACAACATTGGTTGGTCATTAATATACCCTGGAACCTTAGGACTCGCCGGAATGCTAGGGAAATCTGGAAGGCTATCTAGTTTTGTGCATTCAAAACCCCCGTGAATTGGTTAAAATGGAGTATTTATGTAGTGAGCGCTATTATTGATTCTAGGACAGATCTAGAATCCCTATTAATATCATGACATCAAGTTGACATTGATCATATGCGATAGAACAACACCAGGGTTAGTCTCCTTTGACGAGGTCCCAATCACATGAGACCATTTTTTAAGGAATTGATCATCATAATATCATTTATGTATCCATTAAATCTAAATTTTCAAAATACATAGGTAAAAAAAATGAAAATCAAGTGAAGCGGTTGCAAACAAACTGGCAGGTTTAAGAGGACCAGTCAGCAAAAACATTTCCAGATCTGACCAGCAGGTCCAATTCAATTCTTATAACTAAGCTATTATGTAAGACACTAACCAAAGGGTACAAACCCATGGCTCCTTGACAACTTTATCAATATTAAGGCTTGGGATACACATTAGGTCCAATTCATACTCTTCCTTCTCTTTCTCACCCAAGAAGCAGTTCAATAAGGTTTTTTTGCAACTGATCAAACATTACCTTATAATCTAAGAAATGATCTATACAGTAATAGCAAACTCAATAACAATCAGTCAACACAAATCAATGATGCAAGATGAAAGGTAAAAACCAAGCAAAATCTCCAACTTGAAAGGCACAACTAAACAGCCACCCCCAAACAAGAAAAGCAGGCTGATCGACAAGGAAGTGACATTATAAGACAATCTGACCTAATGTGGTTAAATTAGGGGTTCCATAAAGATCCACCAAATTTCCAAAACAGCAGGCAGTGAGTACCCTACTGTAATATAAAAAAAATTAAACAAACGAGATAACTTGAATTATAAAACAACAGTAGTCACCAGTCGGGGAATTGAAAGCATATAAGTTCATGGAACCAATCTCTAGGAAACACATAAAGGAGAAGCAGTTCCCGCTGCAGGTTCAACCAAGACAGAAGTAAAAAGATAGAGAGAATATATTAAGCGGTCGATGACACCGCGATGTAAGAGCGCAGCGCATGGACAGTTGAGTACTTCTACTTAGATCTCTGTCTCATCTTTCGGCGCTTTCTCTTCAACCTCCTCATGCGCTTCTTCTTCCACTGCCAACAGACAAAATAATACAAAGAACCCAGTTAAGATACAACAGGCATCCGGTAAACCGCCAAACTTAAAAGAAATTACTGATCAGAATTGTGACATTCAGGAACTGCAAAGAACTTGAGTTCCTAAAAGCAAATAAGAAAAAAGTAACTTTGATACAACGAAAACTGCAAATATTACAAGCAAGCAGCAGAGGACGTCTTGAGTCCTTACCTTGGCTCTCATGGTGAAGGCTTTTCTGCTCCGCGGAAATCTTAATAGAGCGAATCTTGACAGACGATGTTTGCTCTCTATCGGCTTCGAAAACTCAAATTTATATGCGTGAAAAAACCCTAGTTATAGCACCGCGTCGCGAGATCGGGTCCGGGGGATGGATCCATCACTAAACCAATTAAATTCCATCAAAAAAAAAACACAATCAGATTAAAATGAGTTAAAAAAAATGTTATTTTCAACGTTTTTTTTCAAAAACCCGGTTATTGTGTTGAATTTTAAAAAAACAAAAAAAACAAAAAAGTGATATAAAATATTTTTACAAATTGAAAAACTTGAAAAAATAATAATAAATTGTTTATCCATATAATAAATATTTTATTGTTTTATAGTTAACTATTAATTTTTGAAAACTTTTAAAATTAAATAATTTATAATTATACTTTAAAAATGTATTTTATAACTAAATTAATAAAAATGGGGAAAATTATATTTAAAAAAAATAAAATATTTAAAATAGTTTTAAAAAGTATTTATTTTTTTATCATTGCAATGTTGGAAATAATAATTTGAAACGCAATCCAAAGAGAGAGAAAATTATTATTAAAAATAACAGTTTTGAAATTATTATAAAAATTTAAAAATTAAAAAATCATTCATGTAAAAAATATTTTTTGATATTTACAAATAATTAATAATTTTCTATGTCTATTAATAAAATCCTATATGTATATTTTAAAAAATCAAATTCAATTCATAAAAATACTTTAAAATTGAAACACCAACTTCAAAACAATTATAAGAATTTTATAATGAAAATATTCAGTGGAATTTTATACTAGATAATTGCATTCAAAATGTGTACATAAAAATTTCAATTAATAAATTCAAATATATATATATATATGATAAGGTTTTACTGTAATTTTATAGTGCAAAGTTTCATTAGAAACAACATTTAAATAATTTCACTATAAAATTTCATTGCAAGATTCTAATTTAAAATCATTTGAAATTTGTTGTAAATAATTCTACTAGGTTTTTAAACTAAAAATTCACATGAAAATTACACTAAAAACACACACTACATATGAAAATTTTTAAAGAAATATTATAGTGAAAACATAACATTTCGAGTAGAAAATTTCAGTGAAAAGTTCAATTTCCTTTAGAAAATTCATGTTGAAGCATCCACTGGAAAATTCAGATTGAAACTTTCATTATAAAATTTCAATATCAACATTCATGATAAAATTCCACTGGAAACTTCCAATGGAAAATTCAAGTGGAAACATCTACTGAAAAATTACAATGTTTCTATTGGAATTCAGTTGAAACTTTCACTGGAAAATTTCAATTGAAACTTTCACAAGAAAATTTTAGTTGACACTTCCAATTGAAAACTCTGGTGGAAACTTTCAGTAGAACTTTTACTTGAAAATTAAAGTGGAAACTTCAATAAGAAAATTCCAATTGAAACTTTTGATGGAAAATTATAGTAAAAGAAAATTCCAGCGTCACATTCCACTGAAAATTATTGTTAAAACTTCCACTGCAAAATTTCAATTGAACATTTCACTAAAAAAATTAGAGTTGAAACTTCTATTAAAAAACCACTTGAAACTTCTAATGGAAAATTTTAGCAAAAAAATCACTGAAAAATCAATGTTTGTTGGAAATTTTTAGTGAAACTTTCACTGCAAAATTCCAATGAAACTTGCACCGAAAAATTTCAATGAAACTTCCATTGGAAAATTTCAGTGAAAAGTTCCACTCAAATTTATAGTGAAATTTTCAATTCAATGTTCCAGTGAAGATCTTCGTTAATTTTTTTTATTAAAAATATAATGATAGTCTTCATTAAAAAAAATTAGTGGAAACTTTCATTAGAAGTTCATGTGGAACTTTCACTATAAGTTCCAATGTAGCTTTCACTGGAAGTCCGAGTGAAACTTTTATTGAAAATTTTCAATGAACATTTCCAAAAAAAAGTTTCATTGAAAAATTTCAATGGAAACATTACCGATTAAGCTCAACACTCTCATTAAAAAATGCAGTGGAAATCTCCATTAAAATTTTTCAATGAAAACTTTTTGTAAGGATCCAGATCCTAGAAGCTTTTCCTTTGTGAATTTTGGGTGTTGAAGACACCCATAGGAGGTTCCAAGGTGTTTAGGAGGGAAATGAGGAGTTTTGGGAGAGTTAAGCTCATTTTGTTTCGTGGAGCCCTACGTTGTGCTGTAGGGGTGGCTGTTGCGGCGTAGTGAGACTGGTTGCAACATAGGGGAGCTCGAGAAGGAGTTTTGGGGCTACTGCCTTTTTAAGCATGGGTGTGCCATGGAGGTTATGTTGCGACGTAGGCGGTCGAATGGTTGATGCATGGATCAATCGACTGCAACATAGGGGTTTTAGGCGATTCTACCAATTTAAGGGTTGCTTCAGCGTGGAGCCTTAGGCTACGCCATAACCTCCTTCATGGCGAACGGGTTCTACAGTGTAGAGCTTAGGGATACGATGTAGCCTCAAATCCTTTATAGGATTTGTGTTGCGGATCGAATTGTGGATCTTGGACACGCTTTGACCAAGGGGGCAGAAGTGTGGTCCCTTGTGTTGCGTCGTAGCTTCCCCAGTGTTAGGAACTTTTGTGGCGTGCTCCAAGGGGATGCCTCGTGCTCTTATAATTTTTAGTTGGCTATAAATAGCTCGAGGCCATTTGAACTCCACTTTCTCCTACTTCTTTATCTTGAACCCTAAGCACCCAATAGTAGTTTTTTTTAAGGCTTTGAAACCCCTTTCGATAGGGATTGATCCTAGCTTCCCATGTTTGATTCGCAACAATCAGATGTATGTTCTACCTCCCTTTTCTCGTGGTTTCTTCTTGAATCGATCTCATTTCCTCTTGTTTCTTTTGGTCATGTTGTGATGTTTGATCTTCATTGTTCTAATGGAGATTTTTTGTTTTTTTGTTGGTGCAGTTGTGGCGCGACATCCTTGGTGGTATGCGGTTTCTTACGGGAGAGGTGATTAGAGATCCATGTTGGTGTTCCATTTCCATTTCAAAAATGTCAGAAGTTTGAGGTAGGGGATTCGTTGCTTCTCCTATTTACTTACGTGCAATCGTAAATTGATCATGGTTTATCCCTTTGGATGACAGTGAAATTAACCTAATGAATATTAAATTGGATTAAATAATGGAATTGGTTTCTGTTTAATGATTGTATGTTGTTGCTTCCCACCGTGATAATGGTTTGCCTCTTGATTTGCTAAACAGTTTGGCATATATCATATACTTGTTAGCATGTTTGTTTATGCTTGGTTTAACATGCTGCTTTTGCTGGAAAATGGTAAAGAACGTAAAGTTGGAATTAATTTAGTCGGTCAAAGATCTTAAGAGGTATGTTTAAAAAATTTGATGCTTCTCACAATTTGATGGTAATCAAATTGATGCAAGTCTGCATGTTTAATTGAATGTATTATTCCATGTGTTAATGGAATTGGATAAAGCACTTGAAACTGGAATGTTTGTTGATGAGATTAATGATTAAAGGCATGATAATGAGAATTGTCTTCTTATAAGCTTGTTAAAGTTGAAAAATGCTAGGAAACATGTTTAATTAATTTTGATAGCTTGATATAACTGATGTCTTAGGTTGCCTATAGTTGGAACCTGTAAATAATGAATTGGTTAATTCAAGATAAAATAGAAAAATAGTTGTTTGATAAGATAAATGCTTGGGGTCAAGAGTTCCTTTTGTTTATAAAGGTTGTATGCCTTACGTTAGGGACTGTGAGAGCCCGTTTGCATGTGAAGGCATAATGCCTTGTTTTAGAGCCTAGATTGCCCTGTTGATTATGTTTGTTGCTTGTTGCCTTGTGATGTGCTTTGGATATGAGCTTTGACATGTGATGTGATGTGATCCTAGGATGACTAATGAGATATGGGTGGGGAGACCTTGATGGTGTGGTAGTAGTTGATGTCTGTGATGGTGGGATGCATAGAGATATGCATGAGGGTGCTGGGGATGGAACCAGGATGATTGAACGAGTTGAAGCTGGTCTTACCCGTTGATGTGATAAAGCTAATATTCTTTCTTGTTGAAAAATCTGTTTAAAGGTCGGATGACTAGGTTTCTTATTTAATCTACACTTCTTTCCCCACTGCCTGAGGCAGCTGGTTGTGCTTGTTTATGCATCTCTTGATGGTATCTTAGGATGTTTCCCTAGAGTATCTAGAATTATGGAATGTGAATAATGTTTAATAATGTTTTGACCCACTAGATTGGTTCTTGTAGGAATGCAATGTCATGATCTGTACCAAAGGGTCCCGTGCTATGACTCCCCAAGCCCGCCTCCAATAGGTCGGGGGCTGATGACTAGGGCTGAGTAGGCATATAACTAACATGGGAGGCCTTAGCCTAAAGTATCTATACACACGCACACATCTCCAAGCCCATAAAATGCTGAAATGTAAAACAACTGAAAGAAACCATGAATGCATACATCTAATCCCACAACCAGATTACAACAAGAAGTAAAGGAAAGTAAATAGGTCCAAATACAAGCTCACCACAAAGAGTCTGAAAACAAGTCCAATATGAAAGTAAAGATGGGGACTGCTATTAGGATACCGCAATAACACACCTCAGTCTATCTGGTCTCACTAAGCACTGTCTGGTCTTGGTCCCTCAGAGACTCTGCCAAAAGTTTGATCGTCTGCACAAAACACAACACGTGCAGACAAATCCTGTGGAAGGGTGAATATAATAATGTAAGGACCTGTGTTTTTTCGGACTGCAATTTTGAGCAGAAATCTGAATTTTTGTTGTTAGATGCTTATGAGGGGTAAAATGGCCTTTTAACCTACTAGTTGATCACAAATAATTTTTCTGACCACTCCATTAGTCTCAGAATATGGTGTTTACCCTAGGACGAGAGTTTGGTAGAAATCTGAGCTATTTAAATTTTAGGAGAATATTTAATATTTAATATTATTAAATCAAATATTAAATTATTTGTGCAGATTTGTTCAGTGATAAAATTTGAACGGAGCATCAGAGTGAAATTCTATCTGCACCGTTGAGTTCGAAATGGAGAGTTTAGCCTAGGCAAGGCATAAACTCGAGTCGGGTGTCGAGGCCGACTCGGGCCCCTTTTTCTTTTCTTTCCCTTTCTTTTTTTCTTTCTTTTCTCTTCCTTCCTCCTCCTTCTTGCGCACGCCTCCTGTGTGCTCCTCCATCATGACCTAAGGGAGAATTGAGAGAGGGAGAAACAGTAAGAGAGGGAAGGGAAGAGGGGTTCCGTTTTGAAGCCCTCGACATGCTGAGTCGGCGTATGGCGACCACAGATAGTGAAATTAAGAGAAGCTTCGGTGATTTCCACCCGAAGGTAGGGCCGTTTATGTTTTCTCCATATATCCCCTTTAAATGTGTTGTTTTAAGTTTTAAATCCTTTTTAGGCTTTCTTGTGGCTTCTTAAGGCCAAATCTATTGTTTCAGGGGCAAAAACGAGGGTTTCAGGTGATTCGAGGGTTTTCCCATCGGGAAACCCAGGTTACACGACGTGTGTTCCAGGGGAACATGTCGTGTTTTCTTCTCTTTCAAGGAAGAATAAGTTTCCTTAAGTACACGTCGTGTACTCTTATTACACGATGTGTGGTGGAATGGTCGTGTGTCCAACCGTGTGAGAAAAAACACGGGTTTTTGGTTTTTAAATAGTACACACTGTGTACTTTGAAGTACACGCTGTGTATTTTTACATAGGTAGACCCCATGTGTTCTGGCCATGTATATGTACACATCCATGGGGATGGATAAGAGTACACGCCGTGTACTCTGAATTACACGCCATGTACTTTTTCCAGCTTAGTAGTTTGGGGTATTTTATGCCCTGGAAGTCAGAATTGGGTGAGTGAGTAGTCCATTCTAAGCATTTTTTTCTACGTAGATCGCAATGGTGGAATCATATTGACAGTTAGAGGTTATCTAAATGATGTTTTGGGAGTTTCTATCTAAATGGATAGGTTCTTTCTCCGGTTATTGATTTCATTTGTCACTTGAGAGTGAGACTTGACGTGGATGATAGGTTGGGTGTTCAGACCAACCTAGTTGAGACTTTTGATCTGAGATGAGCTATGAGATATCTCCCATAATCTATGCTTTTTAGGACTTTTCCCTTGTGAGATGTGTCCTTCTGGCCTATGAGGCCGTGAGAATGGATGCTTCCAAGGATCCCCTGAGGGATGCCTTTGCTTATGTGCTGACTTAGGGAGTCCCTTGTAGGATCTCTCTCTCATGTTTTCCTTTGAGAGGATCCCTGTTATAGGATGCCTCTATTGTTCTTCGTTAGAGGATCCCGTGTAGGATTTCTCCCTTACTCTTCGCTAAGGATCCTGTGTAGGATGCCTTCACTCGTGTTTACCTGGAGGATCCTGAGTAGGATGCCTCCTTAGTGTTTGAATTGAGGGACTCGATGGGTGCCTGTGGTTTGACCGACCTTGATTTGTACGCCGGGTTTGGGTAGAGATGGTGTTCGGGTGTCACCTAAAACCCGTATCGAACTAGTAAGCTCATGGGGCTGTGGATGTAGTGTTGGGTTGGGTGTTCGAGCCACCATCACTCGTTTGTTTATATCTGACTTGGTTTTGTTGATGAAACATTGTTTACTAGAGGTGCTTCCTGGTTAGTGGTTGTTGATCCTGACATGAGGCATCTTTCTTATTTGTTGGGATTCCCAGACGTGCTCTCTTGGGATTCGGCTTCAGAGCCATGTTATTTCTGATATTTTACTGGTACCTAGAGAAATTATGTGGGACTTGGCTGTTGAGCCTAGATATATATATTGTGATATATATTTTTTTGGGATATTCAAAGGTGATTTCTGGTATCTGGCTGTTGAGCCTTACATGCTTACTTTTACACCTTGAGTGATACCTAGATTCCCATGGTAGGAATGCCTTGGACGGACTCATGGGTGGAATGCTATTCTTGTGGGTAGGGATCGGATATGCTTGTGGGCAAGGATCAGATATGCCTGCGGGAAAGGTTGGGATATGCCTGCGGGTGAGGTTGTGCTCTGCCTGAGGGTGAGGTTTTTTCTATGCCTACGGGAAAGGTTTTATGAGTCTTAGTTGGATTCCTTGGCTTAGGCTCTATGGTTTATGACTAGTGACCTCTTTATAGGATTGAACGTTGGTATATGGTATCCTTCTTTACAGGATGAACCGTCAGTATACGGTATCCTTCTTTATAGGATTGACCGTTGGTATACGGTATCCTTATTCAGTGATTGAAGGCGAGTATGAGTGAACCTAGGTGTAGGACAAGCATTCCCCCTGTGGTGATGTAGCTTGCTCAGAGATATAATTCCAGCATTGGCCGAAGCGGGTACATGTCGATGGGACTACAGACCCATAGATTGACTTAATGATTCAAAGCTTGAGTGTCATGACGTCCAGCTCAATTCGCTTGCACAGGATATCCATACGATTGGGATTGTGGAACCAAGGATCGACTAATGATGTGGTTTCTTGTTATTTGATTCACATACTCATGAATATTCATATTTATGTATATGTGTATAGGTATGGGACTAATATAGATACAAACATCCATGGTGGCACTTGCCTAGTTGACAAGGATTATAGACCCTAAGTTTGACTATGGTTTCATGTTTGGTTTTTACTACCTTTTAGTTGTGTTCTAGCTAGGCTGAGCACATTGTTATTTTATCACACCGTGATTCACTGTTTCACTTTCACCCTTACACCACTATTTTAAACTGAATTTGTATTGTAAATTCAAAATATAATAACAAATTTCAATTCATGTTTGATTAAATTATTTTGTGTTTATCACTATTAAAAAGGGAAATGTTACTTGTTTTGATAATTTCATTGAAGGTGAAGGTGATTTGGAGGGCCCACAACAAAGTTCAATAAAAATGGGCCAAGCTGCGCAGGATCCAAGAACACCAGTTTACTAAACTGAATACTGCTAATACACCGTGCATCTAAATGGGATGATTTTTTTCTTGGTCCAAAATTAATTGTGCTACATTTCATCTTAAGTAATCCAAGCCTCATTCGTCCATCTGGTGGCCCAACCGACCTGATCTATCCAGCACACCGAATCTGCATGAAGTCAAAAGTAGTGTGCTGTGATATGTCCATGTCTCAAGCTTTAGGTTTCCAAATACATCCAAACTTTCAGTGGAGATATCCAGGAGGTGGGGCTACAACTTTGTTATTTTCTCCAAAGTGAGATAAGGTTGTCTGGAGGTCAAAACACATGTGATAATTAGTTTTAAGAATTCTGTGTGCTCAAAACCACCTTCCCATTTTCCTATAAAATGGCTCCTTGGGCTCTCCATTTGTAAGTTCGACCAGGAGGAAAATATTTGGTATCTTGGAGACCCAAAGGAGTCCTCTTCTCATCCAATAAGTTCTGGAGGCCCATATCCTCATATGGGGGATCAAGGATGAAGGCAAAGTTCCACCCGAGCCTTCTCCTCCTCTCGATGGCGAACTAAATTGTGGACAATCATTTCAAGGGAGATACACATACTTGGTAGGGATTTATGACACTTGATACTCTACTGGTTTTGTTTAATTTTTGTGTGGATTATTTCAATTATGTTTTATCTAAACATGTTTCTCCTCTGAATTCATTTCTTGGGTTTAATTAAGTGAACTTTTTTTCATTTCAACACCAATTGGGTTGAAATTTCAAGTGGGAAACTTGGGTTATTCCGATTGGGAAACACAAGGATCCTCTTCATCTCACACATACAAAATATATTAGTATACTTTGGTATCCTTTAATCTATTCTTGAAGTACAAACCTCGACAACATGATTTTTGTGTCAAGAGTTGGTACTTTGTGCAATGTTTTAAAAAGCAAGAAGGGAATCAAGATCTTGAAAACCCTCAACCAAAGAATTAAACAAAACCATATGAAATTTTCAGAACAATTAACTATAAAATATGTGTAGTAAACTTGAATTGATATCCTTATCTCATAATTCTTAAATCACCACCTTTTTCTATCAACTATTAAACTCTTTAAGTTAAGTTATTTTCTTAAAATCTATTTTCAAAATCACCCCCTCTTTTAGTAATCTTCATTAAAAATACACACTATAAGCTACCAATGATCCTTGAGAGAAAACCTAAGGTCTGCCCTAGAGTACAAAATCTTCTTTAAATAACTATCAATTTGACATGTCACAACAATGCATTCAAATTTGGGTGCTGTTGTTGGGGCACACTTTGGTTTTAGTGCATGTTTTTTATAAGTTTTTTGTAATTTTTGTGAATATTTATTTGTTTTATCTTATACCTTTGCATATACTTTTGTGTTATGATTTATTTCTTGCATAGGTTCTATGCATGATGCGTTCTAATTTGGGTGACTTACCACCTTTCGAACCCAAACCGGAGAGGATCCTACATCAGTGACACCGAGATGTACAAGACAACTCTTTGAAGGAGGTCACACCACAACTTGAGACTTTTCTAAACACCTCTTCTTCTAGAAACAAATTAGAACCTGAAATTAATGAGTATAAAATGGCTGAAAACAACCGAACAATAAAATAAATAACCTTTCCTGATGTTGATATCCAACCCACATATATTCAAATTCAAGGTGAGACACCCAATTCTAAACTGAAATCTGATCTAATTCACTTATTGCCAAGATTTCATGGACTTTCTGGAGAAGATCCACATAAAGACTTAAAATAATTTCATACCATGTGTTCTACTTTAAAACCTTCTAATGTGGATGAAGAACAAGTAAAGCTCAGAGAATTCCCATTTTCATTATAAGACACTACAAAAGACTGGCTTTACTATGTTAATTCACCAATTAGAGGTTGGGTAGACATGAAACGCCTTTTTCTTGAAAAATATTTCCCAGCCTCTCAAACTGAAACTTTAAGGAAAGAAATATGTTGTATAAGGAAATAAAAATGGGAAACATTACATGAATATTAGGAATGCTTTAAAAGGTTATGTTCAAGTTGCCCACACCACCAAATAAGTGATCAACTTTTAATTCAGTATTTTTATGAAGGATTAATTCCTATTGATAAAAATATGATTGATGCTACTGTAGGTGGTGTACTAGTGGATAAGACCCCAATTGCTGCCAGAACCCTAATTGAGAACATGTCATAGAACACTGAACAATTTGGTGTAAGGTCCAGTGTACCCATTCGAGGTGTCCATGAGGTGAAAATTACCCAATTCGAGAAGACGGTGGACACAAAGTTCAAAGAGGTAAGTACCCTTCTTTGACAACTCGCTCTTTCCCAAGGAAAATCTCAATCTCCTCCTTCTATCCATTGTGGTATATTCTCTTCTGATACCCACTACTTTGACCAGTGTCCTAAATTGAGAGAAACTTCTGAGAGTTGTGAGGCAATCTTTCCAGGCTGCCCCTATAACCAACCATTTAGGCAAGAACTTTACTATCCATCCAACCCTGGGTGTAAAGAAAACCAAGATTATAGGCAAGGGGGTATTCAAACAAACCTCAACAATAATAGAACCAATAGGGTCAGAGTAGTAATCCACCACCACCAAGAAATCCTCAACCACTCTAAAGGCCTTTCCAACAACCCCCTCCAAAACCTGAGCCTAGCTTAGAAAATATGATGAAACAAATGGCTTCCAACAATCTCCAATTCCAACAAAACACTCAGGCAGCCATACAAGACCTCAAAACCCAATTAGGACAACTTGCTAACTCAGTGGGTGAAATTCAAAGTCATGGGTTTGGTAAACTACCCTCTCAACTAGTAGTTAAACTTAGCACTATTAGAAATTCTACCTATACCAATGCTTCTATACCAACAGTTTGTAAAAACTGTTGGTATAAGTCCCCTTTCCCAATGGTTTTGCCAAACTATTGGGAAATGACCACTTTGAGACCACTTTTCCCAACATTTTGGAAAATCCGTTGGGAAAGGGTATGGATTTCCCAATGTTTTTTCCAAACCATTGTGAAAATCCCACTTTGAGACGCCTTTTCCCAATGGTTTGGCCAAACCGTTGGGAAAAGCCCAATTTTTTACCCCTTTTCCCAACAGTTTGTCCAAACCGTTGGGAAAAGGTATGGATTTCCCAACAGACCACTTTTCCCAATGGTTTGGCCAAACTGTTGGGAAATGGTATGGCTTTCCCAATAGTTTTTCCAAACCATTGGGAAAAGCCAACTTTGACACCACTTTTCCCAATGTTTTGGAAAAACCGTTGGGAAAAGCCCACTTTTAGACCACTTTTCCCAACAGTTTAGCTAAACTGTTGGGAAAGGGTGGGTACCTATCCCAATGGTTTTCAGAACCGTTGGGATATGTACCATTATTTTTTATGAATTCTTTTGTCCAATATCATCAAATAAATAAATATATAAATTATATATATATATATATTTATTTATTTATCCAAACTGTTGGTATAGGTAATTTTTCCATTAGTGTAGGGATAAGGGAAATGTTAGTTCCATCACCCTTAGGAGTGGAACAAAACTTAAAAGCCAAATGACCCCTCCACTAGAGTCATCCCCTCCTAAGGAAACCACCATCCCAACCACTGGAAATGTTTCAAATAAGGTAGAACCTTGTCCTAAGATAATTCCTTCCAAAGGAAAGAGTGTTTCTATTGATGAGTCACATAACACAACCATTCCTATTCCATTTCCTCAAAGGTCCACCCAACCAAGAAAATAAAAAGAAATAGAACTTGATAATGAAATATTAGAAATTTTCAAAAAAGTGCAGGTTAACATCCCCTTGATTGATGCCGTGAAGCAAATTCCAAGATACGCCAAGTTTTTGAAGGATATGTGTACACATAGAAGGTGAATTCATGGAGATAAAAATGTGAGATTGGGGAGGAACGTATCATAATTAATCGAGCCATCACTTCCCACCAAGTGTAATGATTCAGGGACATTCATGATTCTATGCACCATAGAAGAGTATTCATTTTCCAATGCTATGCTTGATTTAGGTGCTTCTATAAATGTGATTCCTCACTCTATTTACTCTACATTGAAGGTCGGGGAACTGAAGCCCACTAGAATTGTTGTTCAACTAGCCAACTGAAGTACCGCACACCCCTCTGGTGTGTTAGAGGATGTTCTTGTGAGGGTGAAAATTTTAATTTTTCTTACTGATTTTTATGTGCTTAAAATGGAAGATGATAGAATGAATGGACATGCCCTGATTATATTGGGGATAACCTTCTTGAAAACTATCAAAACCATAATTAATGCCCACAATGGTACAATATCTATGGAATTTGGTGGTGACATTGTCCACTTCAACATCCTTGATGCCATGAAGCACCCCTCAGAAGAACATTCCTCTATATTAGTAAATTCAATTAATGTACTCCCTTCCCCTAAAAACAACTCTTTTCATTTCCCTGATCCCCTTTCTGAGTTTTCATCATTGGTTGAAATTCTAGGAAATGAATCATGCATAGAATGTTGTACCGGTTTAGAAAAATGTCATGCATGTTTATTAATTGATGATTTCTTGAACACTAAGGATCCAATGACCATCGTTGATATTGCTAAGCTTGTAAAAGCTCATTCCTCATCTGAGTATGATACCATTGAGAAGTTATATGATATTAGTGGCCTCTCACTTTCACACACACTACCATCAATCCAAAATCCACTTGAATTGGAACTAAAACAACTACCTCAAGATTTAAAATATTCATATCTTGAGAATGGAAACAATATGTCTATCATCATTTCTAGTTCACTCCCTCCTAAGCATGAATTTCGACTGCTTGAAATTTTGAGGGAGTATAAACAAGCTTTGAGATGGACACTTGCTGATATTACTGGTATTATCCCATCAATTTTCACACATCATATTTTATTAAATGATGAGGCTAAACCTGTGAGGCAGGAACAACGTCGACTAAACCCAAACCTCCTAGAAGTTGTGAAAAAGGAGGTAACAAAATTATTGGCTGCTGGAATCATTTATCCCATCTCTAACAGCCAATGGGTCAGTCCCATTCAAGTGTTTCCTAAAAAAATTGGTCTTACTGTAATAAAAAATGAAAACAATGAATTGGTTCTAACTTATGTGTAGAATAGTTAGTGTGTCTTCATAGAATATTGCTGACTAAACCAACACACTAGGAAGGACCATTTCCCTTTTCCATTTATTGATCAAATGCTAGAGAGGCTAGCGAGTAAGTCCCGCTACTGTTTCCTTGATGAGTATTCTGGATACTTTCATATCCATATTTCCCCCGAGGACCAAGAAAAGATGACCTTCACTTTCCCCTTTGGCACATTTTCATATAGGAGGATGCCATTTGGTATGTGCAATGCTCCAGGTACTTTCTAGCAATGAATGGTTAGTATTTTTTCAGATTACTTGGATAATTGCATGGAAGTTTTCATGGTTGATTTAACTGTGTATGGATCCTATTTCGATGAATGTTTGAGTAGTCTTTCTTCCGTACTACGTCACTGTATTGAAAAGAATATCGTATTAAATTATAAGAAATGTCATTTCATGGTGCGACAAGATATAGTTTTGGGACATGTAATCTCTGTGGATGATATCCAAGTAGATAAATCAAAAGTGGATTTAATTTCTTCCCTACCATTCCCTAAAAATGTATTGGATGTGCGGTCTTTCCTAAGTCATGTTAGATTTTACCATTTCTTCATTCGTGACTTTAGTAAGATTGCACTCCCCCTCTCCCAGTTACTCCAAAAAGAAAAAGAATTTGTTTTTGATAATGAATGTGAGGAGCTTTTAATAAGTTAAAATGGAGTCTTACGTCACCCCCGGTAATCCAACCACCTCGATGGGATTTACCATTTGAGCTCATGTGTGACACCTCTAACTATGAAATTGAGGCAGTCTTGTCACAAAAGGTCAATCAAGCTCCACATGTCATTGTCTATGCCTCACTTACTTTGGACCCTGCCCAAGGAAACTACACCACAACTGAAAAAGAATCCCTTACCATTGTGTTTGCCTTAGAAAAATTCAGGTCTAACCTTTTGGTCTCCAAAGTTATTGTGTTCTCAAACCATGCAGCCCTCCAGTATCTCCTTAAGAAACTATAATCCAAACCATGTCTCATTCGCAGGATGCTCCTCCTTCATAAATTCAATTTAGAAATTAGAGATAAAAAAGAAGCAGAGAATGTGGTGGCTGACCATATCAGTAGGATCCACCCATCCTCGGACATTAACTCATCCCCCTATATTCCCATAAATGACATGTTTCCTGATGAGAAATTGTATTAAGTGCAAGATGTTATTCCTTGGTATGCTGAAATTATAAATTATTTGGTAGCATATTGTATTCCTACTGATTTCAATAAAAACCAAACCAACTGTCTAAAAAATGAGTCATGTTGGTACATTTGGGACGACCCCTACCTTTGGTGCACATGTAGTGATCAATTCCTGAGGCTTTGTGTCCCCGGTAGTGAGTTTCAGTCTGTTCTTAGGTTCTGCCACACTCTTGCTTATGGGGAACACTTTGGTCCCCAATGGACTGCTCGCAAGGTCCTCAATTCTGGTCTCTTTTGGCCCACATTGTTTCGAGATTCCGATGACTTCTGTAAATCTTGTCCTCGCTGTCAAAGAATGGGAAATGTATCTAAAAGAAATGAAATGCCACAACAACCCTTGATCTTTCATGACATTTTCTATTTTTGGGGCATTGACTTTATGAGACCATTCCCTAATTCATTTGGGAACCTTTACATTATTCTGGGAGTGGATTATGTTTCAAAATGGGTAGAGGCACAAGCTACAAGGACTGATGATTCTAAGGCAGTTGTGGAATTTTTGAGAACCCAAATATTTTGTAGGTTTGGATTACATATGTTCATCATCAGTGACTAGGGTTATCATTTCTACAACTGAACAATGTAATCACTTTTGCATCGGTATGGGGTCGGTCATAGAGTGTCTACTTCATATCACCCATAGACCAATGCTCAAGCCAAGGTGTCAAATAGATAGGTAAAACAAATTCTTGAAAAACTGGTTCAACCTAATAGAGAAGATTGGAGTCTTAGACTTGATGATTCCTTATGGTATTACCATACTGCTTTCAAAACTCCCATTAGCATGTCACCATATCGGCTAGTGTTTAGAAAGAGTTGTCACCTCCCTGTTTAGATTGAGCACTGGGACTACTGGGCCATCAAATAATGAAATTATAATCTTTTTTGGTGCATGTGATCAAAGGAATTTGCAGATTTAGGAGATGGAGGAAATGAGAAGAGATGCATGTGAGAACTCCAGGATTTATAAGGAGTGAACCAAGACTGCCCGTGACCATCTCATCCTTTATCGTTAATTTCACATTGGGCAGAAAGTTATCCTCTATAATGCAAGGCTAAAGTTGCATCCAGGTATGCTTCGTTCCTACTGGTTTAGACTATACATTGTTACTAACGTCTCTCCATTTGGTGTTGTCCAAGTTCAAAATAAAGAAACTAAGAAAAACTTCACTGTCAATGAGCAGTGGCTGAAGCACTTCCACGAATCCATTCTGGAGTCCCCGATGGAGGAAATCCATGTTCAAGAAGCAATCTATGAATGAAACTCACCAAGTTTTATCCTTAATTACCATATTTTCTTTTATTACAGTGAAGAAACTGTACACTTTAGGTGTGGGGGTGGGTATATTCCTGGGTTAGTTAGAAATTTTCATCATCTTTCTTCTTTTTATCTTTTTAGCTTGCTGAATTGTATCGTTACTTCCCCCCTCCCCCCATCACCTTTGTGCCAGAATATTAATTTTTTATGCCCACTTTATCATGGAAAATGATGCCCTTTTAATCATGGAATTTATTGAAAATGCATGTGGAATTTTAGTATTTCATGTTGTTTTAACATTCAAAAAAAAATCTGATGAAATGTGCATTTTAACAAGAATTCAATATTGTGGTGTGAATTTATTTTGAAATCTAGTTCTTTGTTGATGATATAAATGGTTGTATCATTTCAAAACCTTTGAGAAGAATGGTACCCTTTTTGTGAATAGTTTAAGGGAAAATTGTTTCACTTAATCTCTCCACACATTTTTGCACCCAACCACGAAGTGTAAAAATTTATTACTTAATAAAAGGTCAATATAAGTTAGGTTGATTTTTCTCTACTTTCCAAAATTATTTTTTCCATACGTTCGTTCCTTATCTAATCTATTTCATTACTGTACCAGATTGACCTATGAATGTGTACCTGTTATCTGACTGTTGTACACCCTTAAAAAAACAAAAAAAGGGTTGTATATTGGGAAGGTCAAAAACCACCCTTCCTCGACCTTTGATCTTGTTATAACTATTACAATTAGTGTCATGAGGAGATCAAACATGGGTTGAGAGAAGAGTGTGAGATTTTTTCAAAGTGAAACTTTTGAAAAAATAAATAAATGAGAGGATTGATGAAATGTACAACATATGGGGATATTTAGGACGAGAGCTTATGGTTTGACTTCTATGAATGCTTAAGTGAGTGAATTTTGAAATTTGATTGCAAAGGATGTGAGGCAAGTTCGGTGGAAAGGATCTTGTAAGTAGACAATTATTAAAATAACTTATATTTACTTGTTAGAAAGCGGAAAGAATAGCATGAAATGGTTGTAATACACACAAATGGATAATTAGTGACATGATTAACTTTTGAATTAATTTCTTTGATTGGTATCATGCATCTCTTGGAATATCATTTGGATACAATTTTTGAGATATATTTTTTCATGATCACTGAGAATAACTCCTCGGTGTGATCTTTGCATTGATCACATTTCTATCAGGAATTAGATTTTAATTTAATGTTAAATATATATGAAGTTGGAAATATATACATGAATAATTTTTTGAAATATGACTTTTCCCAGGAGTGAAAGTGTTTAGGTGTGGGGGTGTGATCGCACCGTGATTCATTATTTCATTTTCACCCTTACAACACTATTTTAAACTGAATTTGTATTGTAAATTCAAAATATAATAACAAATTTCACTTCATGTTTGATTAAATTGTTTTGTGTTTATCACTGTTAAAAAGGGAAATGTTACTTGTTTTAATAATTTCATTGAAGGTGGAGGTGATTTGAAGGGTCCATGATGAAGTTCAAGAAAAATGGGCCAAGCTACGTAGGATCCAAACACACCAGTTTACTAAACTGAACACTTATACTACACCGTGCATCCAAATGGGATGAAATTTTGTGTCCTAGTCCAAAATTAATTGGGATACATTTCATCTTAAGTAATCCAAGCCTCATTCTTCCATCTATTGGCCCAACCGACCTAATCTGTCCATCACACCGAATCTGCACGAAGTCAAAAGTGGCATGTTGTGATCTGTCTATATCTTAAGATGTAGGTGTCCAAATGCATCCAAACTTTCAGTGGAGATATCCAGGAGGTGGTTATACAACTTTTTTATTTTCTCCAAAGAGAGATAAGGCTTTATGGAGTTCGAAACCCATGTGACAATTGGTTTTAAGAATTATGTGTGCTCAAAACCACCTTCACTTTTGCCTATAAAATGGTACCTTGGGCTCCCCATTTGTAAGTTCGACCAGGATTAAAATATCTGGTATTTTGGAGACCTAAAAGATTCCTCTTCTCATCCAATAAGTTCTTGAGGCCCCTATCCTCATAGGGGGGTCAAGGATGAAGGCAGAGGTCCACCCGAGCCTTCTCCTCCTCTCGATGGTGAGCTAAACGGTGGATGATCATTTCAAGGGAGATACACATACTTGGGAGGGAGTTCTGACACTTGATACTCTACTAGTTTTTTTTTAATTTTTGTGTGGATTATTTCACTTATGTTTTATCTAAACAATTTTCTCCTCTGAATTCATTTCTTGGGTTTAATTAAGTGAAACATTTTTCATTTCAACACCGATTGGGTTGAAATTTCAAGTGGGAACACTACTAGAATTCTGGGCAGTTGCGCACGTCAGTTTTAGCGGCCTCCATTTGGCAGTCGCTAAAAGGGGTATTAGCGACCGCCAAATGATGGTTGCTAATAGTAAAATAATATTTGGCGTGATTTTTCCTGCCTTTTGGTTACATATATTAGTGGCTGCCATTTGGAGGCCGCTAAAGGGTGTATTAGCGTCCGCCAAATGGCAGCCGCTAATACTGAAGTAAAAAATCAGCGGGATTTTTCCCTCGTCTTCTTCAACAAGACCTGCAACCACCGCTTCGCTGCCCGCCGCCGCGCTGCCCCCTGCCACCCCACCCCCGCCTCACCTGCAGGCATCCCGAACACATCGGTGCACCTCTAGTGACCCTATGGTCTCTCCTCGACATCACCCCACCACAAAAGACTCCCCCTAACCGACCTGAACCCTCCCCGGCCGCCGTGCATCTGCCATGGTCGGTGAGCCAAGCTGGTGGACCACATCTGTGTTGCCTACTGTATCACGGACCGAAAGTTGCATTTTTTTGGGGTTGACCTTTAGTGTCTACCATTTGGAGGCCGCTAAAGGCTTTAGCAATAGGCCAAAATCGTCCGCCGTTTGGCGGATGCTAAAGGGCTTTAGCGGCTGCCAAATGGCGGCCGCTAAAGCCCTTATTTCTAGTAGTGGAAACTTGGGTTGTTCCAATTGGGAAACACAAGGATCCTATTTCTCTCACACATAAAAAAGATATTAGTATTATTTGATAGCCTTTAATTTGTTCTTGAAGTCCAAACCTTGACAACATGATTGTTTTGTCAAGAGTTGGTACTTTGTGCAATGTTTTAAGAGGTAAGAGGGGAATCAAGATATTGACAACCCTCAACCAAATAATTACATAAAACCATGTGAAATTTTTAGAAAAATGAAATATCCAAGATGTGTAGTGAATTTTAAGTGATCTCCTTCTCTCATAATTCTTAAATCACCATCTAATTCTATCAACTATTAAACTCTTTAAGTTAAGTTATTTTCTTAAATCTGTTTTCAAAATCACCCCCTCTTTTAGTAATATTTATTAAAAATAAACACTATAAGATACCAAATCTCCTTGAGAGATGACCTAGGGTCTGCCCTAGACTACAAAATCTTCTTTAAATAACTATCAATTTGACATGTTATGACAATACATTCACTATTGCATACACTTTAGCATCATAGTTACAGGTTGCTTGTCGGGGTGGCCTACTGAGATTCTTTATCACCCCTACATGTGCACCTCAGTATAAGTGTGGACCTTATGTTTTTTTCAGGTTTAACATGAGTTTCATGGTGGATAGGGTGGGGGTCCAGTGTTTCATGATCGAGCAGAGCTTCTCGAGTGGTTCCACTGATCGGGCTGGTGCAATTCGACAATGTCTGGAGATCAGGTACGTGGGTTGGATCAGAGTTAGTAGTAGAGACCTATACTTTTACTTTTAGTTTCTTTTGTACTTGTATATGTATAGTAGGCCCAATGGGTGACCAGTGTTTTATTGTATTGCATAGCTGTTCGGGCTTTTATAGCATTTTACTATTATAGATTATTCTATTTCAGTTGTTTATTCCTTCTGCACTCTGTTTACTTTCTATTGTGTATGATACTTAGTTATTTCCTCTATTTTCTTAATATAGTATAAGAGAATAGTATCTCCACTATCACACCCTATGCCATCACTACAAGTCAGAAGCCTTTAGCATATGGGGAGGCACGCTTGAGGCCTTGTGGTGAACCGACTCGGAGAACCAGTTTAGTGGATTCCAGGTCGGGATGTTACAAAGTGGTATCAGATGAGTTTCTTTTTCTAGTATTTACTATTTGAGGTATGGTAGAAAGAAGTATTAGGAATGTGTTGGAACCTGTGATGGATGTTGGATTGGTGCGTCTAGAACACTTGTTTTGGTAAGAAGTCTTGGTTGCTAGGGTTTGGGATTGTTGTTATGATTTTACGATGTTACAATTGTATATGATTTTCTCCTTGAGCAACACACATGTTGTGTGGGTGTTTTGATTTACTATGGATCTATAGATCTTGGCCATTAGTAATAGGTCAGGAATGGATTTTGAATCTTGGCCAGCAAAGGCAAGAGGCGTCTCATGCATCATACTAGGCACATAGGATTCACAGCATATAGGCCCGCTAGTGTGTGTTTTTACTGACAAATGAGACCTTTGGGTCTTCTTACACATACTTTTACTTTGATGGTAGGTTATGTGGATCTACTTTGAGGTGTTTTTTTGTGATGCTAATGAATCTGTCCTCATGTACCTTCTGTGCAGTGACCTAGTAGGTCGATATGACACGTGATGCCTTTTTATTGAACCCCTTGTTGGTTGTTGTTTCTCAGGTCTATGGTTATCTAGTCGGATTGATGAGTATGATGCTGATAAATACCAATAGTTTTCTTGTGAACTAGAACTTCAGGGGGTATTTTCGTATATGGATATCCAATGAGTGTCTGTTTAGTTTCTCTTCTACTTGGGTTGTGACCTCTAGGGAGCAGTTCCTTTTGAGGATGATCGGAGAGGATCAGGGCCCTCGTAGGTTGTGTTTTTATCTTTAACCCTTGCGGGTCATTGTGATCTTTGATGCTTTTCATAGGTTTAGATCTTTTGGGCTAGGTGGTTGGACCTTGTGACCCAGTTGTGAGTCTTGTTCTGTAGGTCTAGGTGGGAGACCTAGAGACCCTTCATTTAGACTTGGACCCTTGTAGGTCGATGTCTGTTTTGTTCTAGGTCAACCTATGTGAGAGAGGTTTCCTTGTGTTTTCCAATGCCTTTTGGTAGTGAGCTTGGTTTTTTTCTTGTTTTGTGATATAGGCATGGTAGGTGCTCAATTTTGCGTTATAGGCATGTTGATGACTTCAGCTTTTGATCGAGGAACCTAGCATGCTTTCTTTTCGAGACTGGCTTTGATGGGAAAGACTATTCGGGAGCCTGTATTGGTTGAACAGTGTTTCCATAGTTTCTAATTTAGTTAGGGTGTGGGTAGATTCTCGTTACTAGAATGATGCCTTGTGTACGTGTCAGGTGTGTAGGATACACGCTGGTTGCATGTGGCATAGTTTGAATATAAATCGGTGAGTGGCCAAGTGTGAGCTGAGAACCGATGTTTTAAGACTTGTTGTGGGTTTGGATTCTGGATGTTCTGTTGGAATGTCCCTCCATGATAGAGGTGACATCATGGAATAAATCGGGTACCATAAGACGATTGAACTGTGGCTGAATCCTGGTCAGGTTTTGACAGGATGGTAAGCGTGGATCGGAGGGAGATGAACACACCTTTTTGTAGAATCTCAATGTACTCCTATTAGAGATGACCATGCATTATCTTTATTCATCTTGAGTATGCTAATAGAGATTTGGCCCTATGCTGAGCTCTTTTTTTCTTTCTTAATGTTCTTCCCTATTGAGGAGGTTACCTGTTATGGTCGTGCTCAAGGAGCGGTGCAAGGTAATCCATATGGTGGGGAGTGAACCATTGACCGTTTTAGGGTGGTTTTCCTCATTTCAATTAAACTTTTGTGTTTTTTGTGAGATTTTGATCTTGGAGTTTTCTTTTAAGATGAAGATAGGGGTATTCCTATGGTGGGGAGTACCATATTAGTCGTAGTTAAATATATTCCGTGTAGAGGGCAGTTGTTAATGCTTTGAGGCTGGTCGTTGAACAATCTAGGTAGCTTGGTTGTGTAGATGCTCGGGTTGGGATCATGGCTACTAGTATTTTCACTAGGCTTCTCAAGGATGAGAAGGTTTATGGTGGAAAGTTTGTAAGGACCTGTGTTTTTTCGGACTGCAATTTTCAGCATAAATTTGAATTTTTGTTGTTGGATGCTCATGAGGGGTAAAATGGTATTTTACCCTACTAGTTGATCTCAAATAATTTTTCTGAACTCTCTGTTGGTCCCGAAATAGGGTTTTTACCCTAGGATAAGAGTTTGGTAGAAATTTGAGCTATTTGAATTTAGCAGAATATTTAATATTTAATATTATTAAATTAAATATTAAATTATTCATGCAGGTTCATTTAGAAATAACATTTGAACGGAGCATCGAATTAATTTTTTTTTGCGTCGTTGAGTCTAGAATATGGATTTTATCCCAGGAAATTCATAAAATCGAGTCGGGTGTCAAGGCCGGCCCAGTCCCCTTTTTCTTTTATTTTCTTTTCATTTTCTTTTCTTTCTTTTCCCTTCCTTCCTCCTACTTATTATTCACACCTCCCATGTGCTCCTTCATCATGAACTAAGGGAGAATTGAGAGAGGTATAAAGAGTAAGAGAGGGAAGGGAAGAGTGGTACCGTTTTGAATCCCTCGACATGCTAAGTCGGCGTATGGCGACCGTGGATTGTGAAATCAAGATAAGCTTCGGCGATTTTTGTTAGAAGGTGGGGCCATTTATGTTTTTGCCACATATCCCCTTTACACATGTTTTTTTAAGTTTTTAAATCATTTTTATTCTTTCTTGTGGCCTCTTAAGGCTGGATCTATTGTTTCAGGGGAAAAAACAGGGGTTTTGAGAGATTCGAGGGTTTTCCCATCGGGAAACCCAGGTTACACGACATGTGTTCCAGGGGAACACGCCGTGTGTTCTTCCCATTCGGGGAAGAAGAAGTTTCCTTAAGTACACATCGTGTACTCTGAGTACACGTCGTGTGTCCAAGCGTGTGAGAAAGAACACATGTTTTTGGTTTTTAAATAGTACATGCCGTGTACTTTGAAGTACACATCGTGTACTTTTACATAGGCAGACCCCATGTGTTTCGGCCATGTATATGTACACAGCCAGGGGGATGGATAAGAGTATGTGCCGTGTACTCTGAATTAAACGCCATGTACTTTTTCCAGCTTAGTAGTTTGGGGTATTTTGTGCCCTAGAAGTCAGAATTGGGTGAGTGAGTAGTCCATTATGAGAATTTTTCCACATATATAACAATGGTGGAATCCTATTGACATTTAGAGGTCATCTAAATGGTGTTTTGGGGGTTTATATCTAAATTTAGAGGTTCTTCCTCCAGTTATCGAGTTTAGTTATCACCTAAGAGTGATACTTGACATGAATAATAGGTTGGGTGTTCGGACCAACCTAGTTGAGACTTTTGATCTGAGATGAGCTATGATCTATCTCCCATGACCTATGATTTTTAGGATGTTTCTCTTGTGAGATGTGCCCTTCTGGCCTATGAGGACATGAGACCGGATGATTCCAAGGATCCCCTAAGGAATGTCTTTGCTTATGTACTAACCTAGGGAATCCCTTGCAGGATCTGTCTCCTATTTTTCTTTGAGAGTATCCCTATTATAGGATGTCTCTGTTGTTATTCGTTTGAGTATCCCATGTAGTATTCCCCCTTACTCTTTTCTAAGGATCCCGTGTAGGATGCCTTTTCTCGTGTTTAACTAGAGGATCCCAAGTAGGATTCCTCCTCAGTGTTTAACTTGAGGGACCCAGTGGGTGCCTGTGGTTTGATTGACCCTGAGTTGTATGTTGGGTTTGGGTAGAGATGGTGTTCAGGTGTCACCTAGAACCTGTGCCGAACTATTAAGCCCATGGGGCTATGGATGTAGTGTTGGGTTTAGTGTTCGGGCTACCCTCATTCATTTGTTTATATCTAAATTGGTTTTGCTGATGCAACTGTGTTTACCAAAGGTGCTTCCTGGATGGTGGTTATTGAGCCTGACGTGAGGAGTCTTTCTTGTTTGTGGGGATGCCCAGACGTGCTCTCCTAGGATCTAGCTTCTGAGCCTTGATATTTCTGATATTTTACTGGTACCCAGAGAAATTATGTGGGACTTGGATTTTGAGCCTTCTCCTAGGATCCGGCTTTTGAGCCATGTTATTTCTGATATTTTATTGGTACCCAGAGAAATTATGTGAGACTTGGTTGTTGATCCTAGATATATATATATATATATATATATATATATATATATATATATATTATGATATATATTTTGTTGGGATATACATAGGTGCTTCCTGGTATCTGTCTATTGAGCCTTACATGCTTACTTTTAAACCTTGAGTGATACCTGGATTCCTGTGGTAGGAATGCCTTGGACAGACTCATGGGAAGAATGCGATGCCTGTGGGAAAGAATTAGATATGCCTTTGGGAAAGGATCAGATATGCCTTTAGGCAAGGTTGGGATATGCCTGTGGGTGAGGCTTTGCTCTGTCTGAGGGTGAGGTTTTTGTTATGCCTGTGAGTAAGGTTTTCCGAGTCTCAGTTGGATTCATGGGCTTAGGCTATATGGTTTCCAACTATTGTCCTCTTTACAGGATTGACTGTCAGTATATGGTATCCTTCTTTATAGGATGTAATGTCAGTATACAATATCCTTCTTTACAAGATTGACCGTTGGTATATGATATCCTTGTTCAGCGATTGGAGGTGAGTATGAGTGAACCCAGGTATAGGACAAGCATTCCCCCTATGGTGACGTAGCTTTCTTAGAGATATAATTCCAGAATTAGCCGAAGCACGTATATACCAATGAGATTATAGACCCAAAGATCGACTTAATGATTAAAGGCTTGAGTGGCATGATGTCCAGCTCAATTCCCTTGCATAGGATGTCCATAAGATCGGGATTGTGGACCCAATGATCGACTGATAATGTGGTTTCTTGTTATTTGATTCACATACTCATGAATATTCATATTTATGTATATGTTTATAGGTATGGGACTATACATGTATAAATATATAGATATGGACATCCACGGTGGAACTTTCCTAGTTGTTAGGGATTATAGGCCCTGAGTTCGACTGTGGTTTCATGTTTGGTTTTTACTACCTTTTAGTTGTCTTCCAGCTAGGCTGAGCACGTTGCTGACTTTAACAGCATAGTTACAGGTTGCTTGTTGGGGTGACCTACTGAGATTCTTTCTCACCCCTGCATGTGCACCTTAGTGTGTGTAGACCTTATGTCTTCCTTTTAGGTTGATCATGAGTTGCATGGTAGATAGGGATGAGGTCCAGTGTTGCATGATTGAGCAGAGCTGCTTGAGTGGTTCTACTGGTCAGGCTGGTGCAGTTCGACGGTGTTTGGAGATCGGGTATGTGGGTTGGCTTGGCTCAGAGTTAGTAGTAGATCCCTGTACTTTTACTTTCAATTTCTTTTGTACTTGTATCTATATGGTCGGTCTAGTGGGTGACCAGTGTTGTATTATATTGCATAGCTATTTTTGGGATTTTACAACATTAAACTATTACAGCTTATTCTATTTCAGTTGTTTATTACTTCCACACTTTTTTTACTTTCCATTGTGTATGATACTTAGTTATTTCCTCTGTTTTCTTACTCTGGCATGAGGGCATAGCCTCCCCACTATCACATCCTAAGCTCTCGCTATTAGTCGTCAGCCTTTGGCGTACGGGGAGGTGCACTTCTGGACTTATGGTGAACCGGCTCGGAGCACCAGTTTAGTAGATTCCGGGTTAGGATGTTACAAAAAATTCCTAGTAGGACACCCTGAAACCACAAAGCATTCAACAAAAGTATAACAATTAGCTATACACAAGTATATTTCTATAGTATATATAACAAGAAGATCCAGATATACTCAACAAAGACACATAACCTCAAGGTAGAGTCACAATTGTAATGCCATCATAGGATTCCATCTCGAAGGTTCCATAAAGCCCTTATCTAGGAGAACACCCTCCACGAGTCATATAGCACCGAGGACATTCATTTGAGAGGTAGTGATCATCAGGTCTCACCATTAGAAGTATATGCTAGAAGTTTGAAGATATACAATATACATATGAGGATCACTTCCAAGGCCATGAGGTATACTAACAACTCAATATGAATTAACCCTCCATGTAGAGGATAGAAACCCATGTAGTATTGGTCATGATGATACCAATAACTCCTCATAGGGAAAGAAGATGATAGAGGATCTCACTCCAAGCCTCATAGAAGGATTCCAACAACTCTATCCAAGAAGTCCTGCTGAAGGGATCATTGTCCTATATATAGGAGGTGATTCCATACTAACACTCAGGGAATGTACATAGGGAATACACCCTAATGAAACTTGTTAAAGATATAAAGGATAAGAGCTATAATCCAACATTTAAGGATTACAAGATGTGTAGTATGAGTACACACTGTGTCACTTTGACCCCAGGTCCTACCCATGTAAACGGTTTGTGTCTATGTTTGTGAAGAAGTACACAACATGCTACTTCCCTTGTACTTGTAACCATGTACCAGTACATGGCTTAGCCTATGTATTCCCAGCCTGGTTATGTCTGTGTAGGAGTACACAGTGTGCTCATGCCTGTGTACTCCAACCTGTGTTCGTGTACCCTCTAAGGTACATATAGAGCCATTAGGAAGGGGTCACACGCTGTGTGATAGGGTCACAGGTCGTGTGATCCTTAACTTCCTCCTAAACCCTAGTCAGCGTTGTAAGGGCCCCACATGGAATGTATCTCTGAAGTACATGTTGTGTTGATCTAGTTTTTCCAGAAACCCTAGTTCTTTCTTCTGCACATGATCACACTACAGTCGCCTTGTATTTTGGCCTTGATCTCACCAGAAATCACGGACCTACTCCGGCTAGGCCTCACCTTGGCCACTCTCTTGAACCCAACCTTTGAAACCATTTGGGAAATTCCCTCCATATGTAATATCCCAGACTTCATGGAGGTATGCCGATATTTAAATTTTGGTTTAAATCTCTTAGTTTTGGTTAATGGAATGTTTATTGAATGTATGAGGAGGCTCAGGGGTGTCCCGAGGGTTCAAGATATGAAAAAAATGGGAATTTGTCCATCCCAAACATTTTTCATGGTTGAAACATAGTTAGTAGTAACTCTATGCCCAAATTGTGCTAGCCAGGAGGAGGGGTGCATAGTTAAACAAATCATGCAAGGGGGGAGGCCAAACCGCGTGGTCTTGGACAGAGGCATTCTGCACAGTTGGCACATGATTAGTGCATGATTTTTGAAACCATATGGGATCCATAGGAAACCATGTAGCTTGAATTCCTCTTGGAAAGAAGCTTCCAAACAGTTAGCACATAGTTTGGAAAATCATGCGACCAAACCATGTGCCCCATTAAAAGTGTGTTTTTACCATTTTTATAGCGATGCAAAGAGGGCCTGTGGCCCGCGGGCTTTGTGGGTATGGGGCGGATGTGGGGAGGGGCGGGCCTAAAATTTTTGACCGTTTAGAGTGAGGGCCAATGAAAGTTAGGCCCGCGCGGGTGCGGGCCAATGCGGGTTGAGCCCGCGTGGGTGCGGGCTTGCCCGCGATCCTGATTTAAAAAAATATATATTATTTTTACAATATATATTTCTTTAACATTTTAGTTTTTTTGATAAAAAAATCACGGTTAAACGGCGACATATGATTTCTCACCGTAAGTCATATTAATTCACCATTTATTCAATGTGAATTTTAAATAGGCCTACATTTATTGTTTTAATATGATATTATATTATTTATAGAGTAATTATTAACCATATTCACATGGCGTGTCAACCCATCTCTCAAAAAATGTAACTCATCGCCCCTACACATGGTTTCAATTCTATAAAAGTTATTATAATCATAATATTTTTTAGGTTGATTTAATTTTTTTATTATTTAATTTTATTTTGTTATTAAGAAAATAGGATAGAACCTCATGAAAACACTATTAATAGCTTCCTCGGAAAATGATCGTTACCTGGAGAGAATTCATTCATTCATAGGTTTAGTTGTTCACATCACCACATAACCAACATTATCATTCATCACCCATCACCGATCACTCACTTACTTTCTATCAAAATAGTTCGCCACCACATCGGCCTCACCGTATTCCACCATTAACCCACAAAAAATGTTACATCACATCCTTTAAAACTCTAGTTATTTTTAATTCACACTTCTCCCCACAAATACCTTTAAGAATGATAAAAAATACAGTATTTAAATGATTATAAATAGTATTTTTTTTGTAAATGTGGGTAATGTAGAGACCCGAAGCTTAACATATATGGACATTACATTACTTTTGAGGAATACTTAGTACATAACAGAAACACACACACAAGGAACGTAATAGTTTAGTGTCTTTGGAAACTCGGAATATAATCTTCTAATCATGGTGAAAGATCTTCAACATCTCCCATAAAGATATTTTTTTTAATAAAACCTTTCTTTATATCCTGGGGAAAAGAAAACATAAAAGGGTGAGCTCAAATGCTCAGTAAGGGTAAACAAAAGAAATATCAATCACATCATATACATAAGAACATAACTTTTGGAAATCTTAACCTGCAAAAGAAATCATAATTTCATAACATGGGATAAATCATAGTAGTGAAATGTAATCCCAATAATCATAACTTAAAACATGAAACTTTGTGGTATACACACATAATCATAGAGAATAATTTCTTGTTAGTCAAGACTCAATGCCAAGACTATCTTAGTGGACAAAGTCCATTTCTGAACCGAGTTCACTCCTCGTTTCAGTCCTGTTTCACTGAACCGATTTAACCTGCCGTTCCAGCCATTTCTATCTCATGAGATATAAAATCTTTACCCAATGAATTGGAGGGAGATATAGGTCCCACCCATCTCATAATGATACCATTCTTATGTGTGCCACAAAATCAAAAATCATACATCATTGCATAACCCATGTAATAGAAATGAGAATCTTAAACATCATGCCATCATAACATAATCCATATAAGATAAAAGGACATAATAAAAATAATTCCATCATAACATAATCAAATCAATGTAAAAATATGGATAGAAACAGAACCCTATATTATCTTAGATGGAAAATAATTTTGATAAAACACTTGAACTCCATTCTTGAGGAAAATATCCTTTCTACTTCAAAAAAAACTTTTCCTTTATTAACATGTCATACAATTCTAAACTAAAAGAAGTTGATTAAAAATAGACTTGAAAACTTGTAAAGTAAGCTTCTTGGAAATAATGTTTTAAAAATCCATTCATGCCGTATAAGTTAAAAAAACACTCTTCTCGTACTTTTGTCGGAAAAGTCAAAAAGTACATCGTACAAAAAATGACAAAAGATTCCTTTCATATCTTTTACTAAAAACTCACCGAAGGGTAAAATTGGATTTAAACAATTTTAGGTGTATGGAAATAATATTACATATTGAGGAAACATTTATGTGGATGATAAAATACACCCCAGTAAATTTCAAAGTATAAACAATCTCAGATAAAAATGAGATTGTGATATTTTCTTTTACCTTAGGTCCGATTTGCTTCGTAAGTGTACGAACCTCATGTATAATGATTTAAATAATGTTATTGACTTATTAAAGAATCATACTTATTGTTATTATATCAAATATGGTTCACTTATGACTTTATTTTACCCGTGTTTTTGTAAATTCCATGTTAAAGAGCGTTTTGGGTAAAATCGTTTCATTTGTCATCCGTGTTTTGACTTGTAATTATTCATATGAATACTTAGATCATGATTACTTAATTCCAGAATATAAAACATGATTTATATATAATATATATTCAGAATATACATATATATAATAGATCAGTAAATGGAAAGAAATACACCGTTCATGGAGACGGTAGGCCGTACGTACACATGAATGTTGTTTTCGTTTCCTTATTGAGTTGAATGGAATTAAGTAGATTACATAAATATATATACAAATAAATCCAGTATCATTATTATGTAATATATTTCATGATTACTTATTATATATACTTTATAATCATTCATGAATGGTTAACGTGGAGAATGAATCTCATCGCGTCGTGGAGACGATAGTCCGTACGTACGCACGAGAGATGATATCATTCTCATGATCGTGGAATTGTATTGGAGTGTATGTATACTATTTCAGAATCAATATAACTTTAAAATAATCATATATAGTTATTATTTACACCATTATACCCATCCAAGTAAGGTGGTGGTGGAAAATAGATTACACCACGGTGTGGAGACGGTATTCCATACGTACGCACGCGCGGTGATTTCGTTTTCTGTAGGATGGATAGATGGTGAAATAGGGTTGTTTCATAATTATAATAACATATCAGTATATGAGTGATACTGATGTTATTACTTCATAATGAAACAACCTAATAAGAATAAGTGGAAGAAGAAATAAAGTTGAAAGAATCGGTAATGGACATTACCTCTTCTTTGAAGCGCCTCTTTGAGATCTAATTTTAGGGCACTAAAATTGGTATTTGAGGAAGACCAGAACCTCTAGGATGTTTCTATGGAAGTGAAGAAGAGAATTTTTCAGGGGTTGGACAAGCTTTAAGGCTCAAAGTGGTGTGAGGAAGAGAGGTAGGAGGTGCTCTTTTATAAGGGAGGAGAGGGGCTCCTTTGGAAAAACTAAAAATATTATTTTATTATAAAGCCAAATTCGATTTTAAATAGCTCCAAATTGAGTTATTTAGAAGTTAAGGTGGGGATGGGTCGAAAGCCTCTCATCCAATATAATTTAGACAAGTTTAGGTTCCTATTGTAACCTTATCATTTATATTTAACTTTAAGTTAGATAATTTTACTTTTACCGTGTCTTTTTGTGTTCTTACACAATAAGGTTAATAAACTTACTATAAGAAGCCAAACGAACCCCAAGTTGTTTATTATTAATATATATAACCTTATATAAGTCATTTGGCCGAACCTTATATTTTTAGGAATAAAATAACAATTAATAATATAATATTTGTTTTAAAAACTATTTTATGTCAATTTTGACACTATTTAGTAATTGATTTTTTTAAAAATCATAATAGAATTATTAGTTCGAGAAAAGTTAATTAAATAAATACTAACATGTCATATTAATCTATAAAATTAGTTTAATTCATAAAAAGTCTCAAATTACATTTATTTGGGTATTTATAACATCAATTATGTCAATATTTCATGAATATGATAATTACTGCATCATAGTTGTGTCATAAATAAATTAAATCATTTAATGTCTAAAAATTACAAATAAAATACCATTATGTATTAAATCTTTTTATCTTTCTAATTAATATTTATAGTTGAATTTATCTTATGTATAACCCTATATTAAAAATTATCTACTTATTAAACTTTGATTTTAACTATTTTAACCCTTCTTTAAATAAATTAATAATAAATATCCTAATCTAATACAAGTGGGACTAAATGGTCATATTTTATTCCTAAAGTTGTTTTTGGTCGAATTACACTTATCCAATAGAATTAGGACATGTTTTAGGGTAATAATAATATCATTTTTACCCTTAATTACCCTATTTACTTTTAACCGTGGTAAAAAAAAGTAAAAAGTTACTATTCACCAAAAATTATTTTCATCTCATTGAACCACATTTTACTTACTGACATCAACTGTGTCTCTCTAATTTTTGAAATTCCACTCACAGAAGTGGTAAAATTAAGTTTTATGAAAAATTCATTTTTCTTAACTACCACTTAGTGGTTTCACTATTTATCAAAAAATGAAAGTTTCTAGAAAAATACCAAAAATTAGGCCTAAGTTATATTTGATATTATGAACTCAAAAATGATGTCTATTTTACCAAATTCAAAACATATCAGTTGCATTAATTAATTTAAAAATTAATTCCCGTCGTCAAAACATATAGCGTGTTCTTAAGAGATAATAACTATCAAAAGATTGACAGTTGTTTATGTCTGGTTTAAATGTGAAATTACATCCAATGACCAACATTGTATTAAATTGTAAAAATATATTCTAAATATACTTTAAAACCACTCAAATCAATAATTTATCACTATTAATTATTTTGATTAAAAAGGTTGTTTTTAATTAAAATTTAGTAATTTTCACTATTCATCAGAAAATGAAAGTTATCCGAAAAGTACCAAAATTTCACCCTAAGCTAATTTAGATATTCAGAATCCAAAAATGAATCCATTTTGAAAAATAAAATTTACAAAATTTCAAAAAGTGGTTATTACTATTCATAACGGCTAGTTTTAATAATATTTTAATAGCATATCATTGTTTAGTGAAACTCGGTATTGCGTACTACACACGCTATCGAGGAAGGTCGTGATTGCATGTAATGCAAGGCAAGTCAAGGATGCGTGTTGTGCAAGATCCTTTTGGTGTAGCGTACAACACAAGACATTAATGAAATTAAAAAAGAATATTTTTCATAAAATCTCGAGGTGTTACATTCCACCCCCCTTAAAATGAATTTCGCCCTCGAAATTCGTCGGGGTTATAAATGGTTTACTACTCAAAATTTTCTTTAATAGAAACCCACATCGTAAAAAGAAATACCAAAACCAATCTTTAAAAACAAAAGTATGAAACGTAACGGTTACCCAAATAAACTAATCACTGGGTTTCCACATAGGTGAAAATATGGATATGGAAGAGAAATCTAACCATCATGTTCTGATGGAGAGTGGTAGAGAACATGGCTATGGAAAAGCCAGAAATCACAAATCCATAAATTTGTGATGATCTAAGGTACCATCTTATTCATCAGATATAAGAGCACTAGGAAAACATTTTTGGTTTTCAAGATCATTTCCCTAAAGTTGAAGAATTTGAATTAGAATAAATACTTACTTTATTTTGGTACAATCTCACTGTTGTTCATGCCTTGAACAATTTCCACTTCATCTCTTAAATAAATGAAGTTGAATTTGTTATTCGTGAAGTGTTAGCAGATCATGTGATAGAATGACGGGTCATTCCATCTGTCTCAAACAAAAGGTTAGAAAAAGTTATTAAATATACATAAGTCGATCTATAGTGAGATTAATAATATATGGTTCCTAAAATGGACTTATACTTATTATATCATAATAAAACTAGTTTATACTAAACAGGGACTTCTTGTAGGCCAGTGGTAGGTGATAAAGGCCAGTCGCACTTCGGTTGTGGGTTCGATTCCCATAGCCTTGTCCGACGCGATGGGCTGTCGCCCGTCCTGTAGGTTGTCCTTTTTCTAAAGCTATATTACCATCAATAATATCAAAAAATTTCTATCCTTAAACAATACTAAATTATGTATAACATAATCCATTCCAATTTTTAAGCTTATCTAAAATACTTTGGTCCAAGCTCATAGTATAAAGAAAATGATCACGTGAATGCCATCATTTATCCCCCATAAACATGTGAATACCTTAATCATGTATTCTCTTAAAGAATGAATACCCATTGAACCTTATTGAAAACATGAATGCTGTTAAAAGTTAACTCTTTCCACATACCAAAATCCTCAAAATTCTTTATACTCAAACCATGATATCACTTAGTCCTTATATCAATCATGAGCTCATGAATACAATCAAACATCTCATTATCTTCTTATCCCTTCATTATGCACATATCATATGCTTACCAAAAATATCTCAATCACTTTCCATGGTTACCAGTACCATAAAATTATTAAAAACCACAATAGACCAATTCATAAATATTCCAATATTCCACGATACTATATACAACATTATTTTGGAATCCCATTACATAAACACTTAATCATTCCACCAGATCGTTGTCATATTCAACATCGCCAATAGTGATCACATGCGACTTCCCTTTTTTTCCTTTGCCTTAAGTGGTTGCTCATGTCGATCATCACTAACCCTTGGATTAGGGCATTGATTAGCATAATGCCCCATTTCCTTGCACTTGAAGCATTGAAGTGTTGTTGGTGCATTCTCTGCAGTCTTTTCTTTATTCACACTATTAGCAACCCTTTTTCCATTACTTCGACACTCAACTGATCGATGACCTTCTTTTCCACAATTAAAACATTTTCTAGTCCCTTTAAGACAATCTCCACCATTCTTCTTTCCACACTTTGAGCATAAGGAAACATTTATCTTCTTTTCACCATTATTCTGAGATTTCTCCTTGAACTCTATCTTTCGTTTCTTGTCAAAACCATGAGATGAATATGTAACACCAACTTCCATTTCTACCTTAATAGCACAACACACAATTTCTTCATAGCTAATGAAGTCTCTTATAGCTAATTCCCTTCGAATATTTGGTTTTAATCCACTGAAGAATCGATCAACTTTACTTTCAGGTTGGATGATAAAGCCAGATGCATACCTTGCAAGCCTTGTAAAATTCACTTCGTATACACCAACAGATTCATCATCCTTTTGCTTTAGTTCAAGAAACTCCTTCTCCATCTTTGTTTGAAGAATACGAGGGAAGTACTTATTGAAAAATAAGTTCTTGAACTCATCCCATTCCATGGAATCAATTTCATCTCTTGGCCTCGTATTCTTGATAATATTCCACCATTGATCAGCTTCACCTTCCAAACGATATAATGCTAAGATGGCTTTATCATGTTCAGAACATTGAAGAACTGAAAATATCTTTTCAGTGGTACTGATCCATTGTTCATCAACAAGTGGATCAGAAGACCCACTAAAAGAAGGTGGACATTGCCTCATGAAGGAATCAATAGAATATTGTTCCCTTCTCTGCTCATTTGGAAGTCCAGAATAATTCATAGCTTGTGTAAGTATAGCAATAAGATTTTTCACTCCATCTCCCATAACATTTGTTTGTTCAGGAGGACAATCATTTCATTGTCCATTGCATTGATCAACACGGTTCCTTCGGGTTCCAGCCATCGTATAAAATCCAAAAAGAATAGTGTGAGAGGAAAAAATCATACTAGGGAAAACAACATAATAAAGGGGGAGTACCTTCAATATCTAACATCTTAGGTTACCTTAATTCTAGTACTATAACCTATATTTATACTTAACCTTAGGGACATCCCTAGACATACCTTAGAAATATCTCTAGGGATATCACTAAAGTTCTCGCATCCTAGTTTCCAAAGGTTGACTAAACCTTTCCTATGATACCAACTGTAGAGACCCGAAGCTTAACGTACATGGACATTACATTACTTTTGCGGAATACTTAGTACATAACAGAAACACACACACAAGGACCGTAATAGTTTAGTGTCTTTGGAAACTCGGAATATAATCTTCTAATCGTGGTGAAAGATCTTCAACATCTCCCATAAAGATCTTTTTTTTCCTAAAACCTTTCTTTATATCCTGGGGAAAAAGAAAACATAAAAGGGTGAGCTCAAATGCTCAGTAAGGGTAAACAAAAGAAATATCAATCACATCATATACATAAGAACATAACTTTTGGAAATCTTAACCTGCAAAAGAAATCCTAATTTCATAACATGGGATAAATCATAGTAGTGAAATGTAATACCAATAATCATAACTTAAAACATGAAAATTTGTGGAATACACACATAATAATAGAGAATCATTTCTTGTTAGTCAAGACTCAATGCCAATACTATCTTAGTGGACAAAGTCCATTTCTGAACCGAGTTCACTCCTTGTTTCAGTCCTGTTTCACTGAACCGGTTTAACCTGCCGTTCCAGCCATGTCTATCTCATGAGATATAAAATCTTTACCCAATGAATTGGAGGGAGATATAGGTCCCACCCATATCATAATGATACCATTCTTATATGTGCCACAAAATAAAAAATCATACATCATTGCATAACCGATGTAATAGAAATGGGAATCTTGAACATCATTCCATCATAACATAATCCATATAAGATAAAAGGACATCATAAAAATAATTCCATCATAACATAATCAAATCAATGTAAAAATAGGGATAGAAATAGAACCCTATATTATCTTAGACGGAAAATAATTTTGATAAAACACTTGAACTCCATTCTTGAGGAAAATATCCTTTCTACTTCAAAAAAAACTTTTCCTTTATTAACATGTCATACAATTCTAAACTAAAAGAAGTTGATTAAAAATAGAATTGAAAACTTGTAAATTAAGCTTCTTGGAAATAATGTTTTAAAAATCCATTCATGCCGTATAAGTTAAAAAAAAAATTCTTCTCGTACTTTTGTCGGAAAAGTCAAAAAGTACCTCATACGAAAAACGACAAAAGATTCCTTTCATATCTTTTCTAAAAACTCACCAAAGGGTAAAATTGGATTTAAAAAATTTTAGGTGGATGGAAATAATATTACATATTGAGGAAACATGTATGTGGATGATAAAATACACCCCAGTAAATTTCAAAGTATAAACAATCTCAGATAAAAATGAGATTGTGATATTTTCCCTTACCTTAGGTCAGATTTGCTTCGTAAGTGTCCGAACCTCCTGTATAATGATTTAAATAATGTTATTGACTTATTAAAGAATCATAATTATTGTTATGATATCATATATGGTTCACTTATGACTTTATTTTACCTGTTTTTTTGTAAATTCCATGTTAAAGAGCGTTTTGGGTAAAATCGTTTCATTTGTCGACCGTGTTTTGACTTGTAATTATTCATATGACTACTTAGATCATGATTAATTAATTAAAAAATATAAAAAATGATTTATATATAATATATATTCCGAATATACATATATATAATAGATTAGTAAATGGAAAGAAATACACCGTTCATGGAGATGGTAGGCCGTACGTACGCATGAACGCTGTTTTCGTTTCCTTATTGAGTTGAATGGAATTAAGTAGATGACATAAATATATATAAAAATAAATACAATATCATTATTATGTCATATATTTCATGATTACTTATTATATATACTTTATAATCATTCATGAATGGTTAACGTGGAGAATGAATCTCATCGCGTCGTGGAGACGGTAGTCCGTACGTACGCACGAGCGATGATATCGTTCTCATGATCATGGAATTGTATTGGAGTGTATGTATACTATTTCAGAATCAATATCACTCTAAAATAATCATATATAGTTATTATTTACACCATTATACCCATCCAAGTAAGGTGGTGGTGGAAAATAGATTACACCACGGCATGGAGACAGTATTCCGTACGTACGCACGCGCGATGATTTCATTTTCCGTAGGATGGATAGATGGTGAAATAGGGTTGTTTCATACTTATAATAACATATCAGTATATGAGTGATACTGATTTTATTACTTCATAATGAAACAACCTAATAAGAAGAAGTGGAAGAAGAAATAAACTTGAAAGAATCGGTAACGGACATTACCTCTTCTTTGAAGAGCCTCTTTGAGATCTCCTTTTAGGGAACTAAAATTGATATTTGAGGAAGACCAGAACCTCTAGGATGTTTCTATGGAAGTGGAGAAGATAATTTTTCAGGGTTTGGCCGATATTGAAGGCTCAAAGTGGTGTGAGGAAGAGAGGGAGGAGGTGCCCTTTTATAAGGGAGGAGAGGGGCTCCTTTGGAAAAACTAAAAATATTATTTTATTATAAAGCCAAATTCGGTTTTAAATAGCTCCAAATTGAGTTATTTCGAATCTAAGGTGGTGATGGGTCGGAATCATCTCATCCAATAGAATTTAGACAAGTTTAGGTTCCTATTGTAACCTTATCATTTATATTTAACTTTAAGTTAGATAATTTTACTTTTACCGTGTCTTTTTGTGTTCCTACACTATAAGGTTAATAAACTTACTATAAGAAGCCAAACGAACCCCAAGTTGTTTATTATTAATATATATAACCTTATCTAAGTTATTTGGCCGAACCTTAGATTTTTAGGAATAAAATAACAATTAATAATATAATATTTGTTTTAAAAACTATTTTATGTCAATTTTGACACTATTTAGTAATTGATTTTTGTAAAAATCAAAATAGAATGATTAGTTAAAAAAAAGTTAATTAAATCAATACTAACATGTCATATTAATCTATAAAATTATTGGAATTCATAAAAAGTATCAAATTACATTTATTTGGGTATTTATAACATCAATTATGTCAATATTTCATTAATAAGATAATTACTGCATCATCGTTGTGTCATAAATAAATTAAATCATTTAATGTCTAAAAATTACAAATAAAATACCATTATGTAGGAAATCTTTTTTAGATTTCTAATGAATATTTATAGTCGAATTTATCTTATGTATAACCCTATATTAAAAATTATCTACTTATTAAACTTTGATTTTAACTATTTTAACCCTTCTTTAAATAAATTAATAATAAATGTCCTAATCTAATCCAAGTGGGCCTAAATGGACATATTTTATTACTAAGGTTATTTTTGGTCGAATTACACTTATACAATAGAATTAGTACCTGTGTTAGGGTAATAATAATATCATTTTTACCCTTAATTACCCTATTTACTTTTAACCGTGGTAAAAAAAAGTAAAAAGTTACTATTCACCAAAAATTATTTTCATCTCATTGAACCAAATTTTACTTATTGACATCAACCGTGTCTCTCGGATTTTTGAAATTTCACTCACAGAAGCGGTAAAATTAAGTTTTATGAAAAATTCATTTTTCTTAACTACCACTTAGTGGTTTCACTATTCATCAAAAAATGAAAGTTTCTAGAAAAATACCAAAAATTAGGCCTAAGATATATTTGATATTATGAACTCAAAAATGATATCTATTTTACCAAATTCAAAACATATCAGTTGCATTAATTAATTTAAAAATTAATTCCCGTCGTCAAAACATATAGCGTGTTCTTAAGAGATAATAACTATCAAAAGATTGACACTTGTTTATGTCTGGTTTAAATGTGAAATTACATCCAATGACCAACATTGTATTAAATTGTAAAAATATATTCTAAATATACTTTAAAACCACTCAAATTAATAATTTATCACTATTAATTATTTCGATTAAAAAGGTTGTTTTTAATTAAAATTTAGTAATTTTCACTATTCATCAGAAAATGAAAGTTATCCGAAAAGTACCAAAATTTCACCCTAAGCTAATTTCGATATTCCGAATCCAAAAATGAATCCATTTTGAAAAATAAAATTTACAAAATTTCAAAAAGTGGTTATTACTATTCATAACGGCTAGTTTTAATAATATTTTAATAGCATATCGTTGTTTAGTGAAACTCGGTATTGCGTACTACACACGCTATCGAGGAAGGTCGTGATTGCGAGTAATGAAAGGCAAGTCACGGATGCATGTTGTGAAAGATCGTTTTGGTGTAGCGTACAACACAAGACATTAATGAAATTAAAAAAGAATATTTTTCATAAAATCTCGGGGTGTTACAGGTAAGCCCGCAGGCAACCCACGGGCAACCCATGGGTTTATGCGGGGCGGGGCGGGTTTGAAATTTTTTGTTCGCATTATATGTGAGTTTTTGCAGACAAACCCGCACGGGCTCAAACCCATGTGGGCTTGGCCCGCCCCACCCCGGCCCACCCGTTTCACATTACTACATTTTTACCCTCATGATTTTAAGTGTTTCACCCAATTTTCTTCCTCATTCTTCCCCCTCTAGCCTTAGTGATGACCGAAAATTACCAAGACCACCCAAGGATCAATCTCCTTCGATTCTAGGCCATTTTAAGCATCGTTGGGTGCAGGTTGAAGCTTCGGCTAAGTCCAAATCTCCTGTTGATTATCTTTTCCGAATTAGGGCTTGTGGTTTTGTTATTTTTATTTCAAAGACCTAAAACCCTATTTTTCTAGTGAATATTAGGTTGGGGATTCAAATGACTCTTGAATTCATATATAAGGTATGGTTAAGTGAGCGTTCATCTATGGATTCGAGGTAGATGATCTATAAGTTATATCCCATAGTCTTGAAGTTGATTAGTGCATGTGTGGTTGTGTTAATGGTTCTCTCTTATTGTTCATTTGATGAATTTAAATGGATTTGGTAAAATGATTGGATAAATGATAAATTTAACCCCTCATGAACCCCATGGGATGCATTGAGGCTGATTGGACCAATTTAGGGCCACTCATGAGGTGTTCCAACATTCCCGAACATGGAAAATTGTAATGTTAAGCATAGAATTGACTTTTGATAAAGTAGAGTCCATGATGAACATGTTGATATGTTAGTTTTGTTGAAAGGGTAACATTGATAATTGTTTCTAGACTTTGATAATGTCACAAGGGATTATTTGGATTAATATGAAATGGGTTGGATGAAATAAAGTGATTGTGCTAAATGACTTATGAATTGTACTTAAAATGCATAAGTGGGTTAATTTATGTGAAATGATGAACATTTTAAATGGGAAAATACTTTTGAATTGATGAATGTGTTAAATGGGTTAATATACGGGAATTAATTAATATGTTAAATGGGATACGGTATGGGAATTGTTGACTATGTTAATAGGTTAAGGCTTGATGTTAATTCACATGTTGAATAATTATGAGATGTAAATGTTATGTGTATTGATTTGTGTATAGTTTATGATATGGAATATGTGGTAAATAGATAAATAAGAATGTGCACATGGCTTGGTAGTTGTGGGTTATTGGACTTGAGGATCTACACCTACAAGTTGGGTTAGACCAAGGCTCTACACCCCACCCCATAATGAATGGGTTAGGGAAGGGAATTGAGGATCTATGCCCCTAATGATTGAATTTGATGAGACTAATTGGACTGAGGCTCTAAGGTAAGTGTGTTGTAATTGTTTTTTAAAATTTTATCCCTAGTGAGATAGGGAACTTGACTTATTCCCTTATACATAGTAATTGACCAACTCATGCCGATGTGTAAATGATGTAAATTCCCAACCCATGGAAAAAGTGATGAAAATGGATTAAGTGATTAAAACTATTAAAGTGAATATTGTTAACTAATGACATTTGTGTTATATTTTGTTTACCTTGTCATTTATTTATGACTTTCATGCACTATCTGTTTAGACTGCATATTTTGTAGACACTATTGGTAGTGACCTACTAAGTTGTACTCACACCCTACTCGAGTCACCATTGGGTATCTGAGTAGACTTTATGGTTGTAGGTTAGGACAAGGGAAAGGGACCTACGCTAGTGGGTTGATTGGGGAATGGGATATGCATGAATGGGGAATATGGACTTGGAGTCAGGACCTATTCTGAGGATTTTTCTGCTTATTTTTATTTTGGGTTTTCTATCACTTGACACTGTATGAAAAGACATAACATATTTACTATTTGGTTGTGGGCTCATCCCAGTTTTATGAAATGATTATTAATGCATGTTTGTTGGTTATTGTCTATTGTTTCCTCTATTTCTCATTATTATCTATTGTGAATTACTTTGATAAAGAGGGTATAGTCTCCCTGCATGTTCTTTTAGACCCTTGATGCTAGTCAGTAGCCTCTAGAATATAGGGAGGCATGCTTGAGTTCGTGTAGTGACCCAGCTCAGGGCACCAATTTAGTGACCTCTAGGTTGGGGATGTTATAAAGTGGTATCAATTCGGTTCTTTTCTATGGTATTATTATTTGGTGATGGTAGACAAAAGATTAATATGTGTCGGGTCTTGGCAATTAACTCATGCTTGGGAGTAGCTAACCCATGTATGGGGGAAAACCCAACTGCCCATGGTGGGATTATTGTTCTTAGTGTGTGTTGTTACGGTTGAATGATATTTCACCACTGGGTGATGCACTTGTTGTGTGATGATACTGTTTTATGATATTTCTCTTGTGGCCAGAATGACATGAGGTTGTGCATACATGAATCATTTTAGGTACCCGAGGATATAGGTGTCATGCATCATAGTAGGCACACACAGGAAAGATATGTAGGGTGTGAGGGATTGGACACATTTCTCTTTTCTTGGGAAATTTGAAAGAAATGGTGTCTAATAAAGATGATGGAATTAGCTGAATGAAAGAAATTTAAAAGAAAGTTCAAAATATTAGTGCCTAATAAAGAGTCATAAATGGTTTTAAATTTTGTTTTCACAAGTGGGAAAGATAGAAAGGTGAATAAAAGAGAAAGATTTATTTTGTGAAAGTGAAAATGGTAAAATGGGTGTTTAATGAAAAGAATTGTGGTTGGGTGATTGAGTTTACCCATGTTGACCATGACCCACGGTAGGGATGGCTAGGGGTAGTGATATGGACATGGTTACATTCGTTATAATAGTGTATGTGGGATGAGTTGTTTATGGCTAGTAGAGAGCCTTATTTTGTGCAAAATGTGGATGTTTCATATTAAGTGTTCTGAGACGTGTGTTTGGAATTATAGAAAAATGCCACCATGATGACAGTTGCCAGTTGGGAAACAATAGGATATCACTAAGAATGCTTCTCTAAAGGTGGGGAAATAAATACTAGTGGTTCAGGGTAACATAGGAGAGGATAAATTCCATGATAACTTTTCTTGTTTTATGTTAATGATGAAACAGGACCTTTGGCAGGTAGTACCAAGTATGTTTGATCTGACTGGAGAGTTTCAATTACACAACCCTCCAATGTTTTCTAGATAGGGTGGACCTGAGGTAGTAGAGTTCTAGATAGAGTCCATCCATATGATTTTGGATCACTTGGAGACTTCTCCTAAGAAGAGAGTCAAGTTGTTAGATTATATTTTGTGGGGGTCTATAAAGCACTAGTGGGATATTACGGTTCATACACAACATGATGATGGTATTCTATGGAATGACTTATAGTATAAGTTTTTGGAACACTTCTATTTAGAGACCTTAATATAGGAAAAGGTTGTAGTGTTTATGAGGTTTACCTAGGGGACTATGTCAGTGATGGATTATGCTGTCTGTTTCATAGACTTGCGACACTTTTTCTCAACATTGGTAGGGGATGATGCCACTACGATGAGATGCTTTCAGGATGGAATTATACACGAGATCAACTACTAGGTGAATATTTTTTAATATAGGTTTGCTGAGGTTGTGGATTAGGCCCTTATTTCATAGGGAAACCTAAGGGAGGCCTCTGGTGGTGGTCATGTGGTCTCATTTGGATGATCCAGTGGTGCAATGTCTGAGGGTAGGAAGTGTTTCTTTGAGAGTCTTTACCAGAGAAACGGTGTGCAGGGTAGTCAGAGGATAGGATCAGCCTCTCAGGGTGGTGACCAGGTGTTTTTATATCATTATGGCGGGTAGGGGCACATGCGTGGTCAGTGCCCCTAACCACTGTTTGAGTTCCGAACACACGGAAGGATGAGGCATGTGTAGAGGTTCTATAGGAACCCTCGACAGTCAAGAACTAGTGGAGGATTGAGGATGATACATAGTACAAGAAGAGGGTCGATGAACCCATATCAAGAAGGTAGTTGGAGTTTTACTAGCCGTATTGGTCGGGGTGGCGGGCGTGGTACTCTGGGGCGAGAGCTCCCATATCAGCAGGGTAGTACAACACTAGGTACTCAGACTAGAGCCCATGGTAGAGGGACAGGTCATCTTCACATAGTTCAGCTGACACCTAGAGGTGGCGAGGCCAGACTATCGATAGTATGAGGTACGATTCATGTAGCTTCTATGCTCACTAATGCTTTATTTGATATTCGTTCCGCACATTCTTTTATATCTACTCAATTTTCAAGTGTGTTGGTGATGGTTCTAGGCGCAGCAGAAGCATTCAGAGGTGGGATATATATTAAAATTTCTTTTAATAATCATTTCCTAAAACCAAGAGAAAGGATCTTGCACATCAAATTTATAATTAATTTATTTAATATTTGAAGAAATAAATACTTGGGCATAAGAAATTTCTTCATTGGTGAATGTTGATCATCCGAAAATACCCTTTTGGATTCCCTTCATTGTTCTATGAGGATCCAAGGATATAATCCCTCTAGTGGTGATACACATGTGATCCTATGATCTCTGACCAACACCACACGATCTTTAGGTGCTAGCGTGATGATTCAAGTGTCTTGCATTGTTCATTCTTGATAGTTCATTCTTCAGTCTTGAAGAAATCTCTCTTGTAATTCTCATTCTCAAGAGGGATATAGAAGGAGGAGTTGATAGATAATTCATTGTGTGCAACAGTTATCTATTTAAATTTTGGATTCTCTACACAATAGACACAACCACTTATTTATAGAGTTGTAATTTAAGTTAAAATATTATTTAATTGCATACCAACCATTAAATAACATTTATTACCATTAATAAATCCCATGCTATATAATAATAATAATTATATAATTATTATTTTGTGGTGTGCACCAACTTGCGCAATAACAAATATTATATAACGGTTTTGTTAATTAATATGTCACCAGACTTGGTCTTGGTTCGTTCGAACTCCTATAGAATTTATTGAACAAAAAAATAAATATTTTATTCATAAATAAATATGTTATTCACAATCTAGTGAATAAATATTTATTAAAATATTTAATAAATAAAATAAATATTTTATTCACAAGACAACAAATAAATATTTATTTAATTTATACGATCAATATAACTTGAATAAAATTCTTCCTCAGACTTGATAATAATATTTATTTTATTAATTAATCTCAAATAGAATTTAATTAAGATAAAAAAAACACTTAGTGTGTGACCCTTTAGGATTCTTTCTCATTGGCATTAGGTGGACTTTCCTAAATTCCAATATTACTATCTAGCAATGGGTTAAGACACCCAAGAGAAAGAACTTAATGTCAAAAAATCAAAAACCATATATGAATGCTCACTATGTAATATAATCCCTTTGTCATAATATCTCATCAAGCATGTTTCAAACCTGTTTCACCAATCTATATTCTCGATATGTCTTTCTTTGACTATCTAAAATAAACACGTTGTTACACCATGGTGATAGAATTTAATGTAATGGTTCTATTCCAATAAAAATAATGAGATTTAGATTATATAAAGATAGAAGGGAAAAATCCTTCCTTGACTTATTCATTAATGGCATGTCATTAATGACACACCCAACGTATCCAACTTCACCTTGAACTATTCTCATCATGGTTTACAAAATAAATATAAGTGAGTTATAACATGCATTAATAATAATATTAAAGTCTAAGGACCATCACAAACACTCATAGATAGGAATATCTGATGACACTGAAACATGAAAAATTCCTACTAGTGGGTCTATTATCATAATCTCTCATCTTAAAGATTACTAAGTGTGAACTTCATGAGAAGAAGCCTCATCTACTTACGAGTACTCACACATGATAGTCTATATACTACGTGTCCCATCATAGTACATTATCCAACCACATAACATTATTTGAGAATATCGTCATAGCACATCAAGGTTCTCATCATAATGGGGAACTGTTATAGCCTTATCAATGCGACGTATATTCTAGGAAATTATTACATTAGATTCATGAAAAACAACAAACAATATGTAATAAGAAGTTTTATTAATATTCAATATATCTAATATACATGTAATCAAAGTATAAACATTTGGTCCTAGGAAACCAACTCCAAAAAAATACCACTTGGACTAGAGACAACTACCTATAACATTCAGTCCGCTAGACCTCACATGGTAGTCATGTTTCTGTTGAGTTAAGGCTTTAGTCAAGGGGTCTTCCACACTGTCTTTCATAGAAATAATGATAACTACAACTTCATCTCTTTGAGAAAAATCCCTCAAGATACAATAATTCCAAAGTATGTGCTTCATCTATTGATGTGACCTTGTATCTTTTGCAAGAGACACCACTGTAGTATTATCACAATAAAGTCTGATAGGATCTTTACTACTAGATACCAAAACATAATCTTAGATGAAGTTGCGCATCCATACCACTTATTTAACTACCTCATAAGACACAATATACTCAGACTCTATTGTAGAATATGCAACCACTTCCTGCTTTGAGCTCTTACAGCTCACAATACCTCCATTCAAAGTGAAGATGTATCATGTTTGTAAATTCATGTCATCTTGATCAGTTTGGAAACTAGCATCTGTATATTTTATGATGACTAGTTCCTCATCTCCTATATAAACTAGGAACATATACTTATTACACCTTAGATACTTAAGAATGGTCTTGATTTCTATCCAATGACAGTCACCTAGATCATCTTGATATTTTCCTACTGCACTTAATGCGTATGCGACATCTAACCTAGTACATAACATAACATACATGACCGACCTAATCACTGATGCATATGTAATCCTTGTCATTATATTTCTTTCCTTATGTGTCTGAGGACACATTTTCCCAAAAGTTTAATTCCATGTGATGTTGGCAACAATCCCCTCTTGTATTGTTCCATACTGAATCTATTTAGTATATTTTCAATGTATATACTTTGACTTAGGATGAGAAACCTCTTGGACCCATCATGATAGATCTTGATCCCAAGAATATATAATTTCTTTACCAAGTCCTTCATGGATAATTGTTGATTCAACTGCACCTTAACAGACTGTAAGACTGGTATTTCATTTCCAATGAGTAATATATCATCAATATATACTATTAATATAATGAATTCAATTCAACTAAACCATTTATAAACACATAGATTTCATTCATTCTTTATGAAACCCAATTCCATTATAGCCTCATAAAAACAAATGTTCCATGACCTAGATGATAGATTTAATCCATAAATGGATCTTTGCAACTTTGATACCTTATTGGAATACTTTAGAGTCACAAACCCTTTAGGACGTGTCATATAGAAATCTTCTTGATGTTTCCAGTTAAGGAATGTTGTTTTGACATCTATATTCCAAATCTCATAATCATGGAAAACCGCAATGAAAAGTAGAATTATGATGGATTTCAGTATTGCAGCTGGTGAAAAGGTTTTGTCGTAGTCATTGCCTTGATAATGTTTAAAAGCTTTTGTAACCAGTCATGCCTTATAGGTACCGACTTGTCCTTCCATGTCCAGTTTCTTCTTGAATAACCATTTGCAACCAATGGGATTTACATCTACTGGAGGGTCTAAAAAATCTAGAATTGGTTTTGGTAAATGGAATCTATTTAATAATTCATGGATTATTTCCACCTGGTAACATTTGTGCCACTTTCCTTGTAGGTTAGAGGATAATTATTATCAAATAATAACGAGTCACCATCCTTGGTGACTAAAAAACCATACCATTCTGGTTATCTATCCTCTCTAGTACTCCTACGCATTAATTGTGTCTCTAGAACAAGTTATTCTTCCACGGGGCTTTGTGGAATTTGTTTATATGCTAACTCTTGTGTATATTGAGCCTGAAATTCATCAAAATATATCTCACTCCCACTATAAATTTTATATATAAGGTCCTCCTCAAGAAATATGGGATGTATTTCAACCAAAATCTTTTTTATAAAGGATTACTTAGGTAGTATCCATTTGTTTCTTTGGGATATCCTATAAAGATACACTTTATGCCTCAGGGTGAAAGCTTGTTACTTGAATAGGCCTTAACAAATGATTTGAAACCCCACACATGTAAGTAATACAACATAGGTTTATTTCCATTCCATAATTGGTATGATATAATGTTTGTTACTTTAGTTAGCACTCGATTTAGTACATATGCTATAGTTTTTAACGCTTATCCCCAAAAGTATAATGGAAGACTCACATGACTCATCATTGATCTCACCATGTCCAACAAGTTGTGGTTCCTCCTTTAACTTACACCATTCCATTAAGGCGTATAAGGAAGAGTGATTTGAGATAAAATCCCAAACTCCCATAAATAATCAATGAAGTCTTGATTAAGATATTATTCACCATGGTCTGAGTGATTTTTTTTAATCTTCTTACCAAGATGTTCTCAACTTTATTCTTGTATTTATTTAATTTATCAAAAGAGTCCAACTTATACCTCATTAAGTAGACATATCCATATCTACTAAAATCATCAGTTTAAATTATGAAGTTGAGTACCCACCCCTTATTTCAATAGGAAATGGTACACACACATCAGTATGAACTAATTCAAGAAGTTCTTTATCCCTTTCACCTTTCCCACTAAATGGGGTTTTGGTCATTTTTACTTGTAAACATTCATTACCTACACTAAGTAGTTTTAGTTCAAAAGAATCTAAATATCCATATTGATGAAATTTACTCAAGCGCATTTTATTTACATGACTTAGTTGGTGATGCAAAAGTTGGGTGTAGTGTGAGTCATGTGAAGTAACTTCATTATAGATTGCCATTATTTGGTTCATGTAATCCAACACATAAAGGTTGTTATTTAAACACGACTTACCATAAAAAATTCCATCTTTATAAAAGAAGCAACATTTATTCCCAAATTTGAAAATAAATCCATCTATATCAAGTCTGGATATTGAAATAATGTTTTTGGTAACTGAAAAAACATAATAAAAACTCTTTAAAACCAATATCATTCCAGTCAGCAACATGAGGTGGTAGTCCCCAATAGCTACAATAACAAGTTTAGATCCATTGGTTGCTTGAAGATCTACCTCTCCTCAATAAATCTTTCTGAATCTACTTGTTTCTTGTATTTGAATATATATATATATAAATATATATATAAGAACCACAATTTGTATCTAATACCCAATTTGTAGGAACATATAAATTTCACTTGATAAAAAAAGCACCTGAATCTTCCCCTTGCTACTTTGGTCAGGTGTAGTTTTCTTCCAGTGGCCCTTCTTTCCACATGCGAAACAGACAACATCTCGTTTTCTTACTTATCCCTTGATCTTCCTCTTCTTGGAAGGGTGTGAATAATCTTTGGGCTTAAAGATGTTTTCTTTCCCTTTCCATTTGTTCACCATAAATATGGAAGGTTTTTCATGCTTTGTATCTTTATCTACATGGATAAGAAGAGTAAGAATATCTAGAAGAGACTTCTCAATGTTGTTCATATTAAAATTCACAAAAAAGCTATAGAAGCACTGAGGGAGTGATGACAGAATGAGGTTGGTGCCCAATTCTTTAGGAAGTTTAAACCCTCGAACCTCTAAGTGCTCAATTTAGCCAATGATATCGACTACGTGAGGCCCAACTGGGGAACCCTCTCCAAGCTTTCTCTAAAAGAGCAACTTGGAAAAATCAAACCATTCATATCCAGCTCTTTCCTGGTAAAGACTATAGAGGTGATCAAGCATGCTATACACATCCATGTTTTCATGTGACTTCATTAGTTTACTAAACATTTATGAAAGCATCAAACATTGAACGTTGACCGCATCGCTCAAATATTTTTCATAGACAAGGAAATCTTCATCACTCACATATTTAGCAGGCAGATCATACTTTTAGGATTCTAGCACATAAGATTTCTGTTTATAGTGTAGCACAACCTGAAGGCATCTAAACCACTCCTGAAAGTTACTACCAATTAGGAGGTTATTTTTCTCCTATATTGATCATATGTATAGTGTGGATAATGAACTTGTTATTTTATTCTATAATTAAAAAAGAACAGATTATTAGTACCTTGATTGATTAAAAAATAAGTGAGATATAATAAATTAACTGTTTATTTATTTATTTATTAAATCTCATACTATTTTATCAAGTCTCAATAGTCCTCACCATTGAAATCAGAATGTCTATTTGCTTTAACATTCTAGTGGTAAGGATCCCAATTATTTTTCTTAATGATTCTTACTTTGGACATGAAAACCATAATAAAGTAATTAGGTAGGTGGTCTTACAAATTGTGGACTTCGTTGATCTGGTGAGTAGATTCCCCTATCCTGAAATCCTAAATTTTATTTCCTAAACACTTGCCTCCAAATTTTTATTAAATAAACTTTGGTCGTTAAACTCAATACAATTTCGGTTAAGTCAACCCAACACTCTTATGATAACTCTTGTTAAAAGTGAGACTTTGTCTATGTACTACAATTAGTTCTATGGTTTCATTCCCAATCAAGTAATGGAAGGCTTAGTATAACTTAATATTTAATTGAGGATCAAAGAAAAAAAGAGTAGAATTCACCAAAAGTAGAGATAATCGGATTGGAAGAATGAGAGGGTATGTCAACTTCCATCGAGACCAGGCACCATGAAACTTTGTATGGGTCAATGCTCACTGATCAGAAATGCAAGGTGGGGAGCTAGGAAATCAATGATGTAGAAGCTGTGGAGGGGAAGTTCTAGTGGGTTGGGCCTATAGCTCATGTTATGAGCATAGTATGCCTCTTGGCCTTCAGGTCATGTATTGGACTTCAGGTCGTGTTGGGCCTTGTGCCTTGGGCCCATGGGTCATGTAAGGGTTCTCCTTCAACCCTTAAAAGGGGGATTATCCATAATAAAATAAAAATAAGGCCTTTGGGACATTCAGGCTAATTTATTATGCATAAATTTTATTATGTTTTATCATTCACTATTTGTTAATATTAAGTGGATGTTACTTAATTAATTAATCACGTTGGATAAAACATTTAAAAACAATTCATTTATTTAATTTCCATATTTTCACATTAATTAATTTATTTATGTGATCACAATCTTGTATCCATAAAATAAAAAATTGCATAGATAGAAATAAATAAATAATTAAATGACCAGTTCATGAGATTTATCTGATGGTTGATTTAATGATCGAACATTAAATCAACCTTTGACCTAGGGAAAATAACTCTTATTGTCGGTCTTAGCATGAGTTACAACATTCCAGCTGTCCACCTGTGTATCAACTGGGTTAACATCATTATGGTTCCATCTTAAACCAACTCCATGCACCTTGGGATTATCTATTAATTAAAAATATTTATTACTCACACACAGGTGAGGGGAACCAAAGGATTGGTTAAAGGGGATTACATAAATACCCCTAGACATGCAGGTCCTACATAATAATGGAGGGAGGGATGACTCACAAGCCATTATTTAATTTAATATTAAATAATTTCAAACTCATGCAACAAATTAACATAAAACATCCAACATATACATAGGTCTTGGTCAAGCTCATGAACAATCATACATGCAAAGAATACACAAAAGTAAATTGCTAGCATTCATTTCTTTATTTGTTCTTTTATTATTTAATATAAACACGCTTGTGGTTATTAATCAATTACCTTTCATCTTTAATGATCATCCAATCTTATTTAGAGATACTCATCATTAATGGAATTCATGACAAAAAAACAGTAGAACCAATAATGACATATTAATTACAATAAATTAATTGAGCATTTAAAATTCTTTAAAACCATTATTAAATTTTCAAACACACAATGATGTGTCAATCAATAAAATAAGGTTTTAATGCTACAATTTTCAAATTTAATGCAATTTTAATTTTTTCCATTAATGGGAGACTACATGGTGTGTACATGAAGCTACATGCCATGTACCTCGGTTGCCATATATACAAGTCACATGCTTGGGGCTTCGGTGTGTTAACTTGGTTGGACTACATAATGTGTACATACCAGCTACACACCATGTATCTACTTTCCACGTGTCAGGTTATCCCAGTCAACACATAATGGGCAATAAAACCACCACGTGTAATTAATTTCTTGACACATCTAGATACAATGCGCATGGGTATATGGAGTGTGCTCTGGCTACACACCATGTAACCTGGTTTTACCAGCCAAATATTTAACACTTCCTAAAGGAATCTCCAACCATTCTTCATTTTTTTAAACCTTAAAGAAAATGAAACACTGAATGAACATGATTGATATACCGATAACATGTTAATTAAAATCGTATTAAAGAACAAATAACTTGAAATGAAAATTTAACTACAATTTCACATAGATCAACAATCAAATAAACAATTATAAATTTAAACATGACTGCTCTGATGCTACTTGATGGTTTCAGGTGTAGTAGAAGCATGCATAGGTTGGAGATATATTAAAATTTATTTTAATAATCATTTCCTGAAACCAAGGGTGAGGATCTTCCACATCAAATTTACAATTAATTTATTTAATATTTAAAAAAATAAATACCCAGGCTTAGTAAATTTCTTCATTGGTGAATTTTGATTGTCCAAAAAGACCCTTTAGGATTACCTTTGTTGCATTGTGAGAATCTAATGATAAAATCCCTGTAGTGGTGATCCACACATTCTCCTATGATCTTCGAGTAACACCACTCGCTCTTTGGGTGCTAGCGCGGTGAGTCGAGTGTCTTGTGTTGTTCGTTCTTGATCGCTCCTTCTTAAGTATTGTAAAAATATCTCTTGCACTTCTCATTCTTGAGAGGGAGAGAGAATGAGGATTTAATAGAGAATTCATTGTGCCCAACAATTCTCTATTCTAAATTTTAGATTCTCTACAAAATAAAAATAACTACCTATTTATAGAGTTGGGATTTATGTTAAAATATTATTTAATTGCATACCATCCATTAAATAACATTTATTAACTTTAATAAATCCAATGGTATAGAATAATAATTATATAATCATTATTTTTTGGTGCCCTCCAACTTTCACAATAACAAATTTTATATAATGGTCTTGTTAATTAATATTTATCACCAGACTTAGTCTTGGTCTGTTTGAATTCCTCTAGCATTTATTAAACAACCGAGTAAATATTTTATTCATAAATAAATATTTTATTCACAATCTATCGAATAAATATTTATTAAAATATTCAATAAATAAAATAAATATTTTATTTACAAGTCAGTGAATACATTTTTATTTAATTTATGTGATCAATATAACTTAAAAAAATTATTCCTCAGACTTGAGAATAATATTTATTCCATTAATTAAACTCAAATAGAATTTAATTTATATCAATGGAAACACTTAGTGTGTGACCCTCTAGGATTATTTCTCATTAGCATTAGGCGAGCTTTCCTAAAGTCCAAGATTACTGTCTAGCAATGAGTTATGACACCCAAGAGAAAGAATTTAATGTCGCAACATCGAAGACCACATATGAATGCTCACTATGTAATATAATCCATTTATTAAAATATCTCATCAAGAAGGCTCCACATCCATATCACTAACCTCTATACTCGACATGTATTTCTTTAACTATCTAAAATAAACACGCCATTACCCCATGAGCATGGAATTTAATGCGACAGTTCTATTCCAATAAAGGGGCCAAAATATCAACTTCTGTAAAGATAAAAGGGATAAATCCTTCATCGACTTATTCATTAATGACATGACACTCATGACGCACCCAACATATCCAAATTCACCATGAACTATTATCATCATGGTTTAAAAAATACATCAAAGTATGCAAGTTTCAATATGAATTAATAATAATCTTAAAGTCTTAGGACTATCACACATGCTTGTAGATAGGAATATCTAACGAAACCAAAACATGCAGAATTCCTACTAATGGGTCTATTATCATAATCTCCCATCTTGGAGATTAAAAAGTGAGAAATTCATGAGAAGAATCCTCATCTGCTTATGAGTACTCATACCTAACAGTCTATGTACTATGTGTCCCATCATAGTATGTTATCCAACCACATAACATTATTTAAGAATATAATCATAGAACATCAAGGTTCTCATCATAGTGGGGAACTTATATGACCTTATCAATGTGACGTATACTCTAGGACATTATTACATTAGAGTCATGTAGAACAACAAACAATATGTAATAATAAGTTTTATTAATATTCAATATATCGAATATACATGTAATCAAAGTACAAACAGTTGGTCCCAAGATACCAAATACAACAACTAGTCCTAGAGGTGGAACATATTTGTGGGGTTATGTCTATTGACACACTATTAGGGGTGCAGGTAGAAAATATCAGGCAATTTAATGGGTGTGCCCTCGAGGTTGGTGAATATCATTTTATTTGGTACTTATTTGTTCTAGATATGTCATGCTTTGATATGATTTTGGGGATGGATTAGTTAGTGTTTTACTAGTCCCATATTGAATTTTACTATTGTAGGGTAATGTTTATGTCCCTAGAGGGGAGTACCAATGTACACTGTGGGGAATGGGATATCCGAGCAGGTCATGAAGGGCCAGTCGGTCAGCAGTTTGGTGAACTCCCAACCCAAGTGTCTTGTCTTATGCTTGATGATGGGTAATTAGGGAAACATGTATTTCCTCCTATGGTGGATTAGTTTTAGGATTTTTTTCCTGAGGAATTCTCTAGATTTCCACCCGAGAGATAGGTTGAGTTCAAGATAGAGTTTTTGCTGAGGGAAGAACCAGTTTCTATTCCTCCATATATAATGGCACTGATAGAACTACATAAACTTAAAAATCAGTTGGAGTAACTAGAGAACAAAGGGTTTATTCACACGAGTACATCCCCTTAGGGATATTTAGCATTGTTTTCCAAGAAGGCTGGTGGGTCCCTATGGTTGTATGTCAATTATAGGAAATTGAGTCAGATGATAGTTAAGAATCGATACCCACTTCCATGAATTGATGATCTTTTTGACCAATTGAGAGATGATTCAGTGTTTTCTAAAATTTATCTAAGATTAGGGTATCACCAGCTAAGGGTGAGACCTTCTGATATGCCATGAACTTCTTTTAGGAGAAGGTATGGGTTATATGAGTTTATTGTGATGTCGTTCGGGTTGACCAACACACCAACAATGTTTATGGCCCAAATAAACTAAATCTTTCACCCATACCTGGATCAATTTGTAGTTTTCTTTATAGATGACATCTTGGTGTACTCTAAGACTCATGACGATCATTCCAAACATATTAACATCATCTTGAGTACATTGAGATAACATTATCTATACACCAAACTATCTAAATGTAATTTCTGTATTTATAGAGTGCATTTATTGGGTCACATTATCTATGAGGAAGGCATGTTAGTGGACCTAGAGAAAGTTCAAGTAGTTGTGTCTTGGGAGTATCCCAATAATGTTTCTAATATTTGAAGTTTTTTGGGCTTATAATTATATTACCAAAGGTTCATTAAATACTTTTCCCATTTGGAAACACCACTTTAGGGTTTGACTAAGGAGGGTATCAAGTTTGAGTGGTCTATGGCATGTGAGAATTCTTTTCCAGAGTTAAATAAGTGACTGACTACTGCACCAGTTTTGATTTTGCCCGAGACGGGTATAAAGTATACCTTGTTTTGTGATACATCTGGTGTTGGGATTGGGGTAGTGTTGATGCATAAGTATTGGGTTGTGGTTTATGGATCTTGGCAGTTGAGGACTCATGAATGAAATTACCCCATGCGTGATCTTGATTTGGCTATGGTGGTTTACGCCTTAAAGTATTGGTGGAATTACTTGTTGGGAGATAGGTTTATTGTGCATATTGATCATAAAATACTTAATTATATCTTCTCCCAATGTTATTTAAATCTTTGGAAAAAAAGATGGGTTGAATACATACAATCCTTTGATTTCGAACTGATGTACATGCTGGGAAAGGGGAATAGTGTTGCTGGTGCTTTGAGCTAGAAGACTCAAATCCAGGAGGTTCGGGAGTCCAGTTTTGAGAGGTGGATGATGGCATTATTTTGCAAAGATGCATCTAGAGGTGCATGTTGGACAAGGGAAGATGAACCTTTAATCCTTATCAGTTGAGTCAACCCTTCTAAGCCAGATCAAATAGTGATGGTATGAGGATCTAGAGTTCTTGACTTTGAGGAAAGGTCTTAAAGGTGGGAATCCACCTTCTAGTTGTACATTCGGTAATAATGAGATTATTTATGTTCATGGATATGTTATCATGACTATATGTATGTAAGAAGATCCGATTCATGAGTTTCATGCATCAAAGTGGGTAGTGCATCCTATTTTGACTAAAATGTATCATGATATTTGAAGGCAGTATTGGTGACCATAGATGAAGAAAGAGGTTGTAGGTTTCGTGGCATAAGCCTTACCTGTCAGCTGGTGAAGTCTAAGCATCGATGACAGGGTGTCTTATTACAGCCTTCTCCCATTTTAGAATGGAAATGGGATGATGTGGTGATAGATTTTGTTATGTGTATCCTAAGGATTCCTTGGAAGAATGATGTTATATGGATAGTTTTGGATAATTTGACCAATGTGTCACATTTCTTACAAATTTTAGAGACTTTCATTGTTGATCAATTGGGTGAGTTTTATGTTCAGAAGATAGTGAGGTTGCATGGGGTGCCACAAACCATAGTTTCAAATCATGATTTTCATTTTACTTCGTGATTCTAGTAGGGGCTATAGAAGGTGTTTGGTACCCAGGTGTTTTTTAGTATGACTTGACACCCACATACGAATGGGAAGTCAGAGTGTATTATTCGAGTGATAGAGGACATGTTAAGGGAGTGTGTCCTAGATTTTGGTGGCTCTTTGGAGAAGCACTAGGCGCATTTTGAGTTCACCTACAATAATAATTACTAAGTGATGATTCATATAGAACCATATGAGGCACTCTATGAAAGACCATCTAGGTCTCCGTTATGTTGGATGGATGCCGTGGAGTTAGATTTGTTGGGTTCGAGTCTCATGCATGAGACATCAGAGTAAGTTTAGTTAATGCAGAAGCATATGGATACAAATTAGAGTATGAAGAATTCATATATAGATCATCTTTGTAGACCTATTGAGTTTATATTGGGTGATCGTGTGTTTATTAGGGTGTGTCCAAGGTTATGTCACTATTGGATTTGAAAGTAGGGTAAGTTGGCATCCAAGTATGTGGGACCGTTTGAGATTGTGGAGAGGATCAGGCCGGTGGTGTACTGATTGGATCTTCCACAGTGGTATAGTGGCATGCACGATGTTTTTCACATGTCATAGGTTTGGAAGTATCACCCTAACCTATCTTATGTAATTTATATTGAAAATGTGGAGCTTGAGTTAGATATGTCCTTTAAGGAGCATTTGGTTCGTATTGTGGATCATAGTGAAAAAGTCTTGTGAGGAAATATAATGCCCTTGGTTCGAGTTTTTTGGTATCATGGTAATTTTCAAGAAGAAACCTGGGAGAGGGAGACATATATGTGGGCCCAGTGGATCAATCTCTTTTCTTTGGAAGCTCAGTGATGCTTGGGAAGAGCAGCTTGAGGACGATCCATTATAAGGTGGAGAGGTTGTAAGATCATGAACTTTATAGAGGCATGTACCTATTTAAATTTTGGTTTAAATATCTTAAATTTGGTTAACATAATGTTTACTGACTTTATGAGGAGGCTTTAGGGTGTCTTGGGTGTTGGGGACATAAAAGAAAGGGGAATTTGGCCATCCCATGCATGTTACATGGTTGGACATGGTTAGTAGTAACTGTGTGCCCAAACCATGCTATCTAGGAGGAGGGGTGCACAGTTAAACAAACCATGCAAGGGGGGAGGCCAAACCATGTGGTATTGGACTAAGGTGTTCCACACGGTTGACACACAGTTTGTCAAACCATACAGGCTCCCTAGGAATCCGGGAGACATGAACCCCTCTGGTACATAGGATGGTGCACGATTAGCTCACAGTTTATCAAATCATGTGGGATCCCCAGTAAACCATGCGACTTGAATTTCTCTTGGATAGAGAATGGTTCATGTTTTGGCAAACCGTGTGGCCAAATCATGTGCCCCAATAAAAGTGTGTTTTTACCATTTCCCCTCTCACGATTTTAAGTGTTTCAACTGATTTTATTTCTCATTCTTCCTCCGACAGCCCTAGTGGTGACCCAAAATTCCCAAGACCTCCCAAGGATCAATATCCTTTGATTTTAGGTTGTTTGGAGCACCATTGGGTGCAGATTAAAGCTCCAGGTAAGTCTATCGCTTCTATTGCTTCTCTTTTCTAGATTAGGGATTGTGGTTTCATTATTCTTCTTCCAAATCCATAAAACCTCTTTTTTCCTGTGGATATTAGGTTGGGGCTTCAAAGGGTGCTTGCATTTGGATCTAAGGCCAAGTTTAACCAAGAATTCATCTATATATTTGAGTTAAGTGGTCTACAAGTTATATCCCATAGTCTTGAAGTTGATTTGCGCATGTGTGGTTGTGTTAATGATTCTCTCTTATTGTGAATTTGATTCCTTTTAAATGGATTTGGTAAAATGGTTGGATAAATGATAAATTAAACCCCTCATAATCCCCATGGGATGCATTGAGGTTGAATAGACTGATTTAGGGCCACCCATGCAGTGTGCCAACATTCCCAAACATGAAAAAATGTAATGTTAGGCATAAAATTTACTTATGATAAAGTAGATCCCATGATGAACATGTTGATATGTTAGTTGAGTTTAAAAGGTAACATTAATAGTTATATTTAGACTTTGATAATGTCATAAGGGATTGTTTGGCTTAATGTGAAATGGGTTAGATGAAATAAAGTGGTTATGCTAAATGACTTATGAATTGTACTTAAAATTCATAAGTGGGTTAATGCATGTGAAATGATGAACATGTTAAATGGAAAACTGATTGTGAATTAATGAATGTGTTAAATGGGTTAACGTATAGGAATTGGTGAATATGTTAAATAGGATAAGGTATGGGAACTGTTGATTATGATAATAGGTTAAGGATTGATGTTAATTCACATGCTGAATACTTTTGAGATGTGAATTTTATGTGAATTGATTTGTGTATGTTTTTTGATATGGTATATGTGGTAAATGGATAAAGAAGAATGTGCGCCTGGCTTGGTAGTTGTGGGGTATTTTACTTGAGTATCTATGCCCATGATTTGGGCTAGACTAAGGCTCTACACCCCACCCTATAATGCATATATTAGGGAAGGGGACTAAGGTTTTATGCCCCTAATGGTTTCATTTGATGAGAATATTAGGACTGAGGCTCCAAGGTAAGTGTGTTGTAATTGTTTATGAAATGTTTATCCCTAGTGATATTGGGAACTTGAATTATTCCCTTATTTATAGTAATTGACCAAATCAGGATGATGTGTAAATAATGTAAATGCCTAACCCATCAAACAAGTGATGAAAATGGATTAAGTGATTTAAATGGTTAAAGTGAATATTGTTAACTAATGTAATCCAAGTTGTCTTTTGTTTACCTCATAATTTATTTAGGAATTGCATGCACTATCTGTTTAGACTAGATATTTTGTAGATGCTGTTGGTGGTGGCCTACTTAGTTGTAATCACACCCTTCTTAGTCTACTATTGGGTACCCGGTCTGACTTTATGGTTGTGAGTCAGGACAAGGGAAATGGCTCTGCACTAGTGTTCTGATTGGGGTATGGGATGTGCATGGATGATGAATCCAGACTTAGATTCATGACCCGTTCTGGGAATTTTTCTATTTATTTTTATTTTGTTTTTTCTATCACTTGACACTGTATGATATGACATAACAAATTTACTATTTGGTTTTGGTATTGTCCCTAGTTTTGGGAAATCATTTTTGATGATTTTTTATTGGTTATTATCTATTGTTTCCTCCATTTCTCATTGTTATCTACTATAAATTACTATGTTAAGGAGGCTATAGTCTCCTTATATGTTATTTAGACTCTCACTGCTAGTTGGCAGCCTCTGGTGTATGGGGAGGTGCACCTAAGTTCATGTAGGGACTTGGACTGAGGCACTAGTTTAGTGGCCTTAGGGTTAGGGTTGTTACACCATAGGTTATCATTGCTATTGACACACCCTACTTGAATTGGGGGTATCCAATATAGTATGATCTACATGCCACTACCATCATCACACGATACTTATTCCATACCGAGTCTAGATCTACGATATCAAATAGTTACGCCAATAAACATGTGTGCAATAATCGATTCCTTGGTATTTGGGTCGAACCATGGGCCAATAAGGAACACTCATGATGAATGAAGAATCAATGGAGAAAAGCATAAGGAAAAATCATGAGTAAAGGACCTTAGTTGATGATTTTTTTGAACTTGATTCATTTCCATTAGAATGACGAACAAAGAGATAATAAATAATCACAAAGAAAAATCTCCCAATTCCTAAAAGAAACTAATATATCCCATAATAGGCATGATCTGTAGATCAATATATTGGTTTATTGATCTGTGTTCATCATAGAAATAGAAAATGGGGAAATAATCCAATAAAAACAACATCCTACCTCAATTTGGATCGATTCTTGATGAAGAAAGGAGATGCATCGTGATCGCTGGTGAGATCCTCTAATTCCAACTCACACTAGTCATCGATCTTCGATCTAGTTGATTTTCGCCCATATAATATCCTCTAAAGGATCTCCAACGGTTTTTTTGGATCTCCAAGGTTTAATAGAAAAACCTAAGAATTCACCATAACTATATATTTATAGGATAATTAAGGTTTCTATGTCAATAAATTAATAAAATAATTTCATTTAATTATTTTACTTATTTTACACCCACGATGAATTTTCCTAAAATTCCTTGTGCAGACAAAGGTTATGTCGTTCCTAGGGTAAAACCCACATTATAAACTCAACGGTGCCATTGAATTTCTATTTTAGGTCCCCATTTAGAATTCATTTTACCTTTTTAGGAAAATTTCACACACGTGCTATTTAATATATTTAATATATTTCAAAAATTTATTCTGGGCACACCGGGCATCGAAATTGAACGTCATCTTAGCGTCTGGTCTCAAAAATAATTCATACAATATCCAAAAATAATGCATAAAAAAATTCAAGACATTACATTCTCCCCACCTTGGGGATTTATGTCCCGAAAAGCCAAAACAATGGCTACATAAAGAGATGTGGCTACTAAGCATGAATTTGAGCCTCCCTCTCTCAGGTTCTCTCTTGAAGATTCTTATTCTACCACTAGACACGCACTAAAGTAATTTCTCACCCATGAAGGACCCTCTCCTTCCGATCCTTGATCTCCACCATGTACTTAGAAAAGGTAGTTCTATCCTCGATGTCCATCTCACCCCATTCGATAACATGTGATGGGTCATGCACATACCTCCTCAACTGTGACACATGGAAGACGTCGTGTACCCAGTCTAACTATGGAGGTAGAGATAAGAAGTATTCCACCTTTCCAACTCTATGAAATATCTTTAAAGGGCCAATGAATCTTGAAGATAGATTTCCAACTTATCCAAATATCCACAATCTATGTCAAGGTTAAACCCATAGGAACACACGGTATCCCTCCTTGAACTCCAAAGGCCTCCTTCATCTATCAACATAAGACTTATTATGGATATGTTCAGTTCTCATCCACTCTTGGATAATCTAAACCTTCTCTTTATTGTCCCTCACTAACTCTGGACCCACGAGTGCCGAATCTCCTAGGTCATTCTTGCAAAGTATTTACCTGCAAGGTCATCCATACAAAGCCTCAAATGGTTCCATACCGACGGTGGAATGATAGATTCTATTGTACGAAAACTCCACCAATGGTAGATGATCTTCCCAACTATGGAAAAATTCCAACATTCAAGCTCGTAAAACTTCCTCTAGAACCTGAGTGGTTTGCTCAGTCTATCCATTAGTCTGGGGGTGAAACACTGTTATTAAGAACAATTGAGTCCCAAATGTCTCATACAATCTCTTCCATAATTGATATGTGAAGTGAGAATCATGTTTATAAAAAATTATTGATTTAACTCTATATATTTAGATAATATCCTTCACATAGAGGAGTCCCAATCTCTCTAATGAAATCTACTCTTAGATAGCTAGGAAGTGGTCCGACTTGGTGAGTCATTCTATGATCACCCAAATGGCATCGTGTCCCATGAACGTACATGGTAATCCCATCATGGAGTCGATTGATATTCCATACCACTCCCAATTTAGAACCTCAAGGGGTTGATTTAAACCTGTTGGAACTTGGTACTCATCCTTTACTTACTGAAAAGTAAGGCATTGAGAGAAAAACTCTACAACCCCCTTATTCATTATTGGCCACCAAAAGTGACATCAGAGGTCTTGGTGTATCTTTTCCACACCTGGATGTACCATCAAAGGAGATTTATTAAACTCTCTCAAAACCTCCTCCTATAATGTCACTAGTACCATTATGCATCCTCTGAAAAGAACAACATTCTCCCCACCTTCAAAAAATCCATCAGGAGCATGTCCAATGGATATCTGAGTATGCAGGGTATCACAGCTGGTATCCCTAAGATGTGCCTCCCCGACTCACTATAAAAGTTTAGGGGTAAAAAACATAGACTAGAGATTGGATAATTAATCTTAATCCACAAAGGATAACTGTAATGAGGCCAAATGCTCTGACGTATCATTTAGAAAATGTGAATAAGATCGCTTGCTAAGAGCATCTGCTACCACATTCCTCTTCCCAAGAGTAAAGAAAATTTCGAAACCATAATACTAGAGGAAATCTATCCATAACATATATATTAAGTTAATATCCATCTGAGAGAAGATATACTTGAGACTCTTGTTCTTAGAGTAGAAGATAAACCCCTCACCCATTAGTTAATGTCGCCACATAATTAGTGCAAAGAATATAATTTCTAACTTAAGATCATGGGCCATATAGTTCTGATCATGTGGTATCAACTGATGTGAACCATAGGAAATCACTTCCTTCCTCTGCATCAAAACATAACCAAGTCTGTTTCCTGATACATCACAGAACACTAAGTACTAGAAACCCTCCTATGCTAATCTTAGGATTGGATTTCTCATTAGCCTCTACCTCAACTCTTAAAAAGACTCTTGGCACATCTCTTTCCACACAAAAGGATACCCCTTTTGGTTTAAAGCTGTCATGGGTTCTGATATCTTGGATAAATTAAGTATGAATCTCTGGTAACATCCTACCAACCCAAGGAAGCTCCACACCTTTGTCATAATTTTGGGTGGTTCCCAAACTAAAACTGCCTTAACCTTAGTTGGATCCACTGACACACCATCCACTGAGATCACGTGTCCCGAAAAGTGGACCTCCTGTATCAAAAAAATGGAACTTCAAGAGATTCCCATAAATTTGGTGCTCTCAGAGTACATCTAGAACCATCCTCAAGTGTCACGCGTGCTTCTCCTCAGACACCGAGTGCACAAGGATATAGTTAATGAATACTACCACAAAATGGTCTAATAAGGACTGAAAGATCTAGTTTATGATCCCCATGAATATTTTTAGGGTGTTTGTCATTCCAAAGGGAATCACCAAGTACTCATAGTGACCGTAGCGACATCTAAAAGCCTTCTTTGGTATATCCTTGTCCCGTACTAGAAACTAGTGATATCCTGACCTAAGGTCATCCTTCAAAAACTATCATGACCTTATCAAATGATCAAAGAGGTAATCGATCCTCAGTAGTGGATACTTGTTCCTCAAGGTCACCTAGTTCAAGTGCCAGTAGTCCACACATAACCTCAAGCTCCCGTATGCCTTCTTGGTAAACAAAACTGGGGATTTCCAGGGTGAAACATTGGGTATAACAAATCCCTTCCTCTATAAGTCATCAAAATTCACCCTCCTTTTGTGAAGATCTATGGGGTCCATATGATATGATATCATAGATATTGGTACCATCCCAGGGTGTAGATTAATGAAAAAGTCTATCTTTCGGTGGGGAGGTAAGCCCCGAACGTCCTCAAGAAAGACGTCCTCATACCTCACAACTATTATAGGAAACTAAAAACTCATAACATATACTGCACCAAGGTTCATTCTAGACAAATGATGAGTAATCAACTACACCCTCCTATGAATGAGTCCATCCAGTACTGCCTAGATTTCCTTTTCACCCATAAAGAAAAACCTAGTTCCATCACTACAAACACACCACATCCTCCACTTTAAATATTCAATTCGAGCATAAACTGTAGATAACTAGTCCATACCTAATATGAGGTCATAAGGCCTCATTTCTTCTATAAATATATCATAACATAAAATCTCGCATCTAAGAGTTAGGTCACACTATTGGAAAAAGTGTGTGATTATCGAGTCATATCCATTAAGAGTATCCAAGTGCAAGGTTCGAGCTAAGGGATCAACCATAATCTATAAGTCTTGAACCAAATAGGTGGAAATATAGGAATGAATAGCATCCATGTCTATCAGTACTACTGTTAAGGTAGAAAAGACACATATCATACCTCAAATCATTCCCAGAGCCTTTGGTTCATAAGCCTCGACCGTCTACAACTGCCCCCACCCCTGTCCTCCAGCTCCCTAAGCCTAGTGTGGACCACCTGGGGGCAGTGGTGGTAACAAGTAAAATTATAAAACTCATTCAACTTCTCTCCCAGCTCATCTTTCACATCTAATTACCTATAAACTTGTTTGCTTATGCAGCTGCTTTTAACTTGGTAGACCATCCACTTTCTCTCTCTCAACCGTGCAGCGGGTCATACAATCTCATACAATATTTCCCCTGTCATAAAATTAGTATCAACACCTCTCCCTAGGATGACTGGACATATTCTATAAGACCTAAATTGAATACCCTCTATCCTAATACCTCCTCCAAAAACATCTCGCACATCCAACTCCCTAAGACCGATGTCAGCTCCCTGCTGTCGAGGTCTCTACTCCTACTTACACTGGAAACTACCGTATGCATTTTCTCAGCCAGAAAAATCTCAACCACCAAATATCTCTCTATAACCCCAATATAATTAGTAATGTACAAAGTTATAACGGTGGATCAAATGTCTTTATACAATCCTCACTCGATGGTCCGAGCCCAGAATAACTAATCCTTAAACATATCCATCGAGTACGAGGAGAGGTTGGTAAACCTTGATGAATACTCAAATACTATTGTGCTGCACTACTAGAGATACAGAAGCTCATTGATATGTACATGCCTCAACATAGTTGGAGAGAACTCCTCTCTAAATAGGTGCTCAAACTATGACAATGCTAGAGTCACCTCGTCGTAAGACCAGGTCACTAAACCCCGCCATTGTCCCGTTGATCCATGAAGAAGGGTCACCACCAAGACCACCATCTAGTTTGTTGATGGAAAAATAATTTCAACACCTCAAGCCAGTCCTTAGTTTCATGTGGGTCGGCTCACCTCATAACTTGAGGGGACTCTGTCACTAAAACTCGTGAAGTGCGCTCAACCTGTGCACCTCATCCGCTGGTACTGCGGGTAAAATATGCTTTTCTATAGGTGGTGGTATAGATGGTACACCACATGGAGGTAACATAACTATAACAGGTCCCTATATTTATTCCTCATAACTGAGGGGATAATCCTTGTGATCCTGACGCTGAATCCTAGCTGGCATATATCACGAAGGCATCCTGAAAGTAAACAAGATGTACTGCGATCAATGAGTATATCTAGAGAGATGAATCAATAAGGACATGGAAACCACAACCCATTTCTATATGATTCATATACCATTGTTTTCCATGTAAAATTTTTTCTCATATATCGAGTCAAAAGTTAGGTGATCAGAGTATTAGTGTATGGATACATCGTACGCTGCACCAACACTGGGGTCCCTGGCCTGAAAGCCAAACTTGAAACACTTAACATTATTTCCCCAAATCAACCACATATAATAAGATCCTAAGGTATAACCGACTACTCTGATACCAATATGTCACAACCCATCCCAAAGGGGCCCATGCCATGGCTCCCCAAGCCTACCTCAAATAGGTCAGGGGTTGGTGACTAGTGCCAAGTAGAAATATCATGAACATGGGAGGCCTTGTCCTAAAGTACCTTTATACACACACACACAGACACTCATCTCCAAGCCCATACAATGCTAAAATGTAAAACAACTGAAAGAAACTATGCATGCATACATATAATCCCACAAGTAGAGTATGATAGAAAGTAAAGTAAATAGGTCCAAATACAAGCCCATCACAAATATTCTAAAAATAAGTCCAACCTAAAAGTAAATATGGGAACTGGGGTCAAGATACTACATGAACACATCTCGGTCTATTTGGTCTCACTAAACACCATCTGGTCCTAGTCCCTCAGGGACTCTGTCAAAAGGTTGATCAATTACACAAGACATGACATGCGTGGGCAAAGCCCGTGTAGGGATGAGTATAACAATACCTAGTAGGACACATCAAAACTAAAAAGCATACAACAAAAGTATAATAGTCATATATACAAAGGTATATTTCTATAGTACATATAACAAGAAGATCCAGATATACTCAACAAAGACACATAGTCTCAAGGTAAAGTCACAACCATAATTCTGGCCTAGGATTCCAGCTCGAAGGTTCCACAAAGCACTCGTTAAGGATAACACACTTCACGAGTGAGATAATAATGATGATGTCCATCCGAGAGGTAGTTCTCATTCGATCTCACCAATAGAAGTATACAATAGAATTCTAAATAGACACGATACATAGATGAGGATCACCCCCAAATCCATGGGGTATACTAACAACTTAATATGGATTAACCTGCTAAGTAGAGGATCGACACCCACATAGTGTTGGTCATGAAGATACCAAGAACTCCACCTAGGGAAATAAGATGATATATGATCTCAATATGGGCCTCATGGAAGGATTCCAACAACTCTATCCAAGAAATTCTATTGAAGGGATCATTGTCCTATCTGTAAGAGGCAATTCCATACTAACCCTCCATGGAATGCATATAGGGAACATTCCCTAATAAAACTTGTCCAAGATAAAGACAAAAAGGGAACCAAGCTAACATTTAAGGAGTACACAATGTTTAGTAGGAGTACACATCATGTCCCTTCATCCTTGGGTCCTGCCCATGTAAACAACTCATGTCTATGTTTGTGTAGAAGTACATAGTGTGCTACTACCCATGTACTAGTACATGGCTTAGCTCCTGTATTCCTAGTATGGCCATGTATTTGTAGGAGTAGACGGAGTTACCATACCTGTGTACTCCATATCATGTCCATGTACCCTCCAAGGTACACACTGAGCCATCAGGGAGGGGTCACACGCCATGTGATCCTTAACTTCCTCCCAAACCCTAACCGTTGTTGTAAGGGCCCCATATGGAATGTATCTCCAAAGTATACTCTATATTGATAAGGTTTTTCTAGAAACCCTAGTTCTTTCTTTTGCGTATGCTCATTCCACCAGCACTGCATATTTCAACCTTGACATTGCTGAAAATTGTGGATCTACTCTGACTGAGCCTCGCCGTGGCCACTTGTCGGAATCTGGCATTTGAAACCATTTGGTAAATTACCACCACAGGTTTCCATTTCCATTCGCACGACTCTATTAAATCAAGGGTCTCCAATATGGTATGATCCACACACTGCTACCACCGATGCACAATCCTTGTGCCATACCGAGTCCATATCTATAATATCGGATCATTGTGCAAAGAGATGAGTGTGCAATGATCAATTACTTGATAGTCGGGTCGAACCACGGGCCAATGAAGAACACCCATGATGAATGAAGAGTCGGGGGAGAAAAGTATAAGGAACAATTATGAAGAATGAAACTTGGTCAATCTTTGTGTGAACCTCGATTCATTGATGTTAGAATGAAAAATGAAGAGATAACAGATAACCACAAAGAAAATTCTCCCAATTCCAAAAGAAACTAAACCATCCCACAATACACACAATCTGTAGATCAATCTGTTGGTTGATTGATCCATATTCATCATAAAAATAGAAAATGGGGAAATAATCTAATTAAAACAACATCCTACCTCGATTCTATTCAATCACTGATGAAGAATGAATCTGTGCCGTGATCATTGGTGAGATCCTCTAATTTCATCTTGCACTAGTCATCAATATTTGGTCTGGTTGATGTTCCCCCACAGAATCTTCTCCAATAGGTCTCTAATGGTTCTATGGATCTCCAGGGCTTAATGAATAAACCTGAAAATTCAACATAACTATATACTTATAGAAGAATCCAAGTTGCTGTGTCAACGAATTAATAAAATAATTTTATTTAATAATTTTATTTATTTTACGCCTGCAACGACTTTTCCACAAACTCCCATGCTGAAAAAAGTTATGTCATGACTAGGGTAAAACCTGTGTTATTAACTCAATGGTACCCTAGGATTTTGGATCCAAGCCCCCGTTTATATGTTATCCCACCTTTTCATGAAAACTATGTGCAAGTGCTATTTAATATTTTTAATATTTTTCAAACATTTATTCTGGGCACACCAAGACTCAAAATTTCATGTCGTCTTAGTGCCTTGTTTCGAAAATAATCCATACAATAACCAACAATAATACATGAAAAAATTTGAGTCATTACATGTAATTGATAATGTTAATCTTAAGAAACTGTGGACTCGGTTGGATTATTCCTAGCATGGACTTCACTCGGATGGTTAATGAAATGTAATAGAAATAATGATAATTAATGGTTAATGAATTAATTAACATTAAATGAATGTTAACAGAGAATAATGAAGTTAATATAACTCCTTAAATGATCATGTTCTTGTAGGATGTCTAGTCCCTAATAGTGGTAGTCAGGTGTCCAAGTGATGATAATTGTAGATGATCTTAGGACTAGGTTATGACCATAGTGTGGTTGTGAGATATATTATATCCTATAAATTTTGTGATTTCATACGCTACCCCACCCATGTTGGTAGGGTGACTGACGCCTAGTGGACTCTATGCGGGTGTTTTCCCCAACCCTCTAGTGGTGAGGAGGGATGACTGACTACCCCCTCTATCCCCACTCTCTTCTCTTGGTAGTATTATGTGATAGTATGCACTATGATTAGTTTTCCACATATGTGTGTAAAGGGATATAATGGATTGTGGTTATTTCATACACATGTATCTCAGGATATAATATCCAAATTATTATTATAGGTGTGTTGTGTATAGGCTATGATGACTTGAGGTACCTTACTCGGTTTATGGGATGTGATCGCTTGAGGCATAATACTCAATGTATGTTACACATTATACGAGATGTAGTAGATCTAAGAAACTACTTGGTTACTATATGGTGTTGTAATATAGGATGATGAGATGATGTGATATATGGGATGCATGTTGTGAGACTTAGCCCAAGTGTCTTCGGGTTGGCTTACTTTTGAAGAGATATTTATTAGGATGTAGAATGATGGGGAAGAGTGAAAAACCAGTGGGAAAGTGATAGTGGGGTACCCTTATTGATTTATTATTATAATATATGAAATATTTTGTACGTATGACTTGGTGAGAGATAACCATAGTGATGCTAGGAACCCAGTATACCTGTTTAGGTGATGGGTTATATTCATTTGCTGTTCACTGGGCTCTAGTATGATTTATTTATATTTTTCATGAGAGGCTTCAGGTAGGATCCTATTGAGTATACAATTATTCTCACCTAACACATATATAAACCATTTTTTAGGTTAGCATGAGTGGGTTGGAGACTAGGTTGGATATTACTAGCTTATAGTTTACAGGAGCTGTTTAGGATTTTTGATCTCCATTGAGTTTACCTTTTGGGTACTTTTACTTTACTTTTTGAGTTGTATTAGTTTTGTATGAAATTGCATGTATTATACTTGGGATAAATTTTATCATTATGAATAAGATTTGTTTGGTGTACCCATCTTATCTCACTATTTAACATGTTTCTCTTAGAGGATAATGCCTCCCATCTATGTGTATATCTATACCCTCAGTGCTTGTCGCCAACCCATAGCCTACTAGAGGCATGACTCGGGAGGTCACTATCCCCCTTCTCTCATTGACAGTCTGGGAGGGGTACTCTTTGGGGGGAGGGGGTTGTGACACTTTTAATGAAAGTTTAGGTGAAATATTTCTTCAAAAATTTTCAATGAACATTTCCAAAATAATTTTTCATTGGAAAATTCAGGTGGAAACATCACTAATTAAAAAGAAAATTTCATTAAAAATTATAGTGAAAATATCCATTATAAATTTTTAGCAGAAACTATTACTAGAAGTTCCATAGGAACTTTTAATAGAATATAAAGGGGGCCTCAATGTTCCCAACTAATTTAGCTTCAAGGGCTAGAAACATTTCACACATGGTGTTTAAAGTAAATTCCACCAAAAAATCCACTTGAATATATTCAACTTCCACTTGAAAATTAGTTGAAACTTTCACCAGAAATTCCATGTAAATTTATGTTAGAATTCTAGTAAAACTTCCACTGGAACATTCCAATGGAAATTTCTACTAAAAATTTCCAATGGAAACTTCACATTCCAATTGGAAATTATAGTGAAACTTCTACTAAAAATTTTGGTGAAAATTATAGTGGAACATTCCAATTGATAAATCCACTTGAAATTTTCAGTTGAAACATCCACTAGAAATTCTAGTGACACTTCCACTGAAAATTCCCCTGAAAATTCTTCTGGAATATTCCAGTGTAAACTTCCATTGGAAAATTTCAGTGGTAACTTCAAATTCCACTTGAAAATTTCAGTTAAAACTTCTAATGGAAATTCCTATGAAACTTCCATTGAAAATTATAATGTATCTTCCATTGGAAATTTCATTGAAACTTTCACTATAAATTCCAGTGTAACTTCCATAATAACATTCTAGTGGAAACTTACACTAGAAAATTTTAGTGGTAATTTCAATTTCCACTTGAAAATTTCAGTTGAAAATTTCATTGAAACTTATAGTGAAAATTCCATGGGAAATTCTAGTGAAACTTACACTGAAAATTCCAATGAAACTTTTGGCGAAACTTTCTCTAGAACATTTTAGTGTAAATTAAAAACCTGCATCGATCTTCAATGTAATCTTTCACTAAAAAAATTAAGTAGATAACTCAAAAAAATCTTCATAGAAAATTTTAATGATTCAACTGGAATTTTGTAATAAAATTTATCATTTCAAATTTTTAGTGTAGTTTTCATTGAAGTTATTGACTTGAAATTTCTAGAGTAATTTTGTAGAAACATCCTTCTAAAATTTTTTCATGAACATTTTTCATTAAAATTTTCCCTGTATTTTTTTTAATTAATTTTTTTATCCCTTCATAGAAACACATTTGTTTTAAAAAATTATACAAATAAAATTTATTAAAATTAATAATAAAATTATTAAAAATAAAAAATATTGAATATTTTTAATAATATTAAAGAAAATTTATTAATTTTAATCAAATTATTAATTTTTTTAAAAGTATAAATTATTTTTTCCCTTTTTAAAAGGAATAAAACATTTTTTTATAAAAAATATCATTTCATCTAGAAATATAACCATTTTTACAATATAATAAACTCAATATTGTTTTATAAATTTAAAAAAATAGCAAAAATTTAAAAATACCAAAGAAAATTTAATAATTTTACCCAAATGATTAAAAAATATATTTTTTCACATAATTATTTTTTAATTATTTTAAAAGGCACAACACATTTTTTATTTAAAACAAATATTTTTTTAAGGGTACAATTTAACCCATTTTTTATATTTTTATACAAATAGTTATTTTTAAGATGATTAATAAAATTGAAATAAATCAAAAAATTAATTTTAACATTTTCAAAAAAAATTTAAATTTTTATGGCATTAATTTTTTTATTTATCTTTGCAGAAGATACTAAATATTAAGTAATCTTAAGACTAATTTCATTATAAAATTTAATAATTTTTAATTACTTTTGAAAAACACATACCCTTAAAAATATAATTTTTTATGTGTTTATAGACTAATTACAAATAATATATTTTTCTCCAAAATTATTAACAACTATAATTTTAGGTGCTTATAATTTTAGGCACTTATAATTTTTTTCCCATATTTTAGGATCATATAATTTTATCCATTGGACCAACGTACCCTCTACTCTATCCCTTTCTTTGATTGTGATGTGTGTAAAAAATACAACTATCATCATCTAACGCCATTACTGGATGCTCCCATATTTGGGGGAGCTAGAGATGGTAAAAAGTGCTAGGGGGATGGATTCGCTTGATCTATTTGACTAGCTACTCCAGTCATCCAGTGGAGTCATATAAGAACAAGCTCACTCTGATTTGATCTTGCCCTTATTTTAATTGTTTTTAATATTTTTTAAAGAATTCTAGATGTGATGAAGAAACTGTAACCATTTCATTTTTTGGAACATTTGACATCATGAAATTAGGTGATTTTAGAATTGTAAATTGATAAAATCATTATACTAAAAAGGTTATAAAATTTTGATAAATCTGTTTGACATTAAATAAAAATTGAAACATTACAGGATAATCTAATGGATTTTCCTTTTTATAAAAAGTATTAAAAATAATTTTTTAATAGATGAAAAGTTTTACATCATAATAATTGGATTTCTCAATGACATGGATATTATTTCAGTCTCATAACTAGGATTTTATTGAAAGAAAATTATCTTAGGTATTAGAAGTTAGTTTTATATTGAGATAAAATGATTCATTTTTCTTATTTAAAATATTAGTTCATGTCATTATTATTATTATTTTTAGTTTATTAAGTTTATCTTGAAAGGATTTTTGGAAGACATATTTGGTTACACCTAATATTTATTTCAAATTTAGTAATGTGATTAGGCTTGGGTTGAGCTTAAATTCAATAAGGAAGAAAAAAAGTCCAAAATGTAGATTTGGACCAATTCAAGAACATAAATTATCATATTCAAGTAACTCAAGTAGATCATTACTAAATGGGTGTGTAAGTCTAGATAACTTATAATTATCATGTGTTGGTAATGCTTATTTGGGGTTTGTAGGGATGCTTTCATTGTGTGTTCTTTATCCTATGTTGGTGGTTTAGATAGAGGAGTTTTTGATATGGGAGTCTTGTGTGGAGGGTTACTAGGATGGAAGAAAATTATGGGGGAAAAATGTTCCAATAAGAATGTTTTTATATATGAAGGGAAATATACTATGGTGGAAGATTTTGAGATGGTCCATACTAATAGGAATCATCCTTGATCTCGATAAAAAACCATTTTCAATCCTCCTTCTACTTTCTGTAAAACTTTTTTTGAGGTCTAGGATTTGGAATGATATTCAGGTGGGATTATCAAGTATATGATCGATAGTGAGGGCCCTAATGTGGTAGTATATAGGGTAAGGAAAACTAGTTTTGGTAAATAGAGACGTTATTTACCAAAAATAATGAATTTATCTCAAATCAAGTTTATAGAGGGGTTGTTTTTTGTTTTAATAAAACCTTGGATCTTAGGATTTTTGATATGATGTTATAGTATCACGAGGGTTGGTAAAATTTTCTTCTTTCTTGAATATAATAATAGAGGTTCCGAGGTAACCCCAAAAATAGAAGTAAGGATTTTTAGTTATAATTATTGTGGGATTAAGAACCCACAAAAATTCATGAAATTCTATATTTTGTTAGGTGTTAAGTTGCAATAATGGTTTTTCTAGCATAAAAAATGTTGTTTTTTTGGTGAGGTGAAGTAAATAATATAATTCTAATTCATAGTTTTCATTAATTATAGGGGAAGAGTGAGGGGTTTGGTACTTTTTTAGTGATAAGATTTGGATTTTTCTTTCATTGGTTATTTTTTAAAATTTACAAATTGATACACACGTGGTTTCCCAATGATGATACAATATTGGATTTTACAAGATTCTATAAACTACCTGATATCATATTAAGAGTTTTATTATGTTACAAAGTCTTTAACAAAGACCACAATAATGTAGAAATGTAAGATAAATGACAATGTCTATTTAAACAAATGGATATTTTGGGTGGGTATTTTTGGTTTGATAAATATAATATTTTCAGGGGGGTCACATTGTAGCAAACCAAGGGAGGATCCTACCTCCCTTCCCTTTGATTATCAAGCCTATACAACCTATTTTCTTGCATATTTATTCAATGTAAGACCTATATTACCCTTATTTATTCTCCAAATTCTCTTATTTTGGGGTTTCCTTCTCCCCCACAAACCCTTGGGGTTGATGGGTTTGATTTTAGGGCTTAGGGTGATTTATTCATGGGGGGTTTTTCTTGTTAGGGCTTTCTTGAGGTCCCTTGATTCTTGTTGGAGCATTCACCATCATAGATGATGACTTCTGCCATGATTATCATTGAATTGAGGTAGGTTATTTTGTGTTTTACCTTAAATTTAAAACCCATTGAGTGATTTTTAGTTTCAAATACCCTAATTTTTAAATTAAATCCATGTGTGATGGATTGGTTGAATTTAAATATGTTCAAGGTGTATTTTTATCTTAGTAAAATGGTTTTTACTTGGCATTTCAAGTGGTTCTTGAAATGACAAGTAGTGATAATCATTGAATGTTGTTTTTAAGTTAAATATGAAATATGAAATTTTATTTAATCCCATTTGGATCATGAAATAAAGTAGGAAGGGTGGTATTGGTCTTATATAGGTTTTTCTTGGTCATCCAAGCGTTAAGTTAAAATTATTAGTGTTTTAAAAATGTTTACATAATCATTTTAAATAGTGTATGATTTTTAAAAATTCCTTAACCCCATTTGGGTCATGATTTGTATTGGAGAGGAATTTTAATATCATTGGTAAGTTTTTAATGAAATTATGTTGATTCTTGAAATCATCCTTCCAAATGGTTTTGGGTGGCCTATTTTGGAAAGATATATTATAATTAGATTTCAAGGATTTTGATTTTAAAGAATGGTTCAAAATTAATGAAATGTGAAAAGGGGTTGTTTATTACAAGGGTGTAGTAGGTAATATGAGATTTACTACTTTTGATATATTGATGCACGTGATTAATTTAATCTATTTGAAACATGTCATGGGAGTCATGGGGGGACTAAATAAATGTTTGGATAAGTGAAATCCTTAGTCTAAATTGTGTTTTTACTGGGGAAAGTGGCCTCTTAGACCGAGTGAGATAGTGGAATATATGATGGCCCACTAAATCTAGCGAGTTAGTAGATTATATTGTTTCTCATGGTAGCACTGTAAACCAGGGAGGTTTATCTATGGATAGTTTGACATGAATTGTATGGATGTGATAGATTCAGTAGTGTTGACCAAGGGATTGTGTTGCCAATTTAGACTATTTTACTTGAGTCCTAGGAGGTATCTTATGATATTTTGATCCATTTTAGGATGACTCAAGGTATTACTATGTGTGTGTGTGTGTATATATATATATATTTTTGGTTGGAGTAGGACACTCAAGATGGGGGTGAATTAAGTTCCTATAAAAATTTCTGTTAAAAAGTTTACTTAAAATATTCACCCAATTTAAAATTAAAACAGGCCAGTTAATAAAGGTAATAAGATTATAATAGTTTGAATGTTCAAATAGATTCTCATAAGATTGATTAATTCTCAGTTGTATCAATATGAGATATTAGTATAAATTTTGAAACTACTCTAATAAGGAAAAACTGTTATAACTACTATCCAAGACTAACTATAAAAGTAAAATTTAGTTTTTTGAAATATAAATTAAATCAGAGAAAGACTAAATAGAAACACACAATAGATAAAACAAGTGGTTTAGTCTCAAGCTAAGACCTAATCCACTCCACTTGGTGATCACCTGGCAATAAGTCGTTTATATTAATAAACTTGATCCACACCCTGAATCAGGGTTAACAACAGTACAAGGGACTATCAAGGTCACAAGACCTATTCCACTATTCTTCATGGGAAAGCAGAAAAACAGGTCACACATGACCTATTCCACAGTTATACATGGGTAAAGAAAAGTGTAGAAAGATATTCAAGTGAGGATATCTTGTATCCTCCAGTTTAATGCATGAGAAAATGTGTGTTTTAATACATATACACACACTACTCAAAAAATAACAACAGTACAAAATAGAGAAAATATGACAAGAAAGGGTTAAAAATTATCTGAGTGTTGTTTTATACATCTCTGGACTTGTAGGATGTAGCAGATGTGATTTTCAAGTCCTCTTGTGAAAACAGAGTATCGTGAGTCTGGTGCTCTAGTTTCTAGTTATATGAGATGTAAATTGTATCTCTTGTTCTTCTTAAGGTTGCTACTATGAGAATGTTTGATGTTATGATATACAGTAGTTCATCCTTCAAGAATTGATATTTCTTCATGAGTTATTTGGAGTATGGTTGTTCTTCTCTCTTTTTTACAGTCCACTTTTTGAAATCTTTTTATATCTTGCTCCAGTTCCACGCTTTTATTTTTATTTCTGGTGCATGTGTTGGAGATGATAGGAAGTATGATTTCTACACCTTGTACCTTGTATTGTTAGGTGACATGTATACAAAGAAACATTAATTATGTCAGTGTCATTAAATGACTCAAATATTACAGTTATAAATAACTTTTAATTAAATTGAAAAAACAGAAAAGTGATTAAGAAACAGTGTCATAGTTTGTCTTGCAATGATGTCACTTAGAAACAGTGACTTGGAGATGGTAGTAAGGAACCAATGTCAAAGACTTTATGAAATCTGAAAATGGTTACGGTGTCAGAGTCACGGTTTCTAGATTAGGGTGTCTGAGTCACGGTGTCAGGGTTACGATGTCTGGGTTACGGTGTTAGGTTATGGTGTCTGAGGCATGGTGTTAGGGTTACGGTGTCAGTGACTGCCAAAATCCAGAACCAGTGGCAGACTTACAGTTTCTCAGACTTAGCCAAATATATGTAAACTGTCTTAAGAAGTAATATTCACAGAATGAATTATACTTAAGCATTAGTATAATGAAACATAATAGAACAAGATCAAACATAATTTACAAGATTCAAACATGATTTGTGAGAGTTTAAACCATGATTTGTAAGTATTAAATCATAAGGAAACCAACAATCACTACACATGATTTGTGATAGGGTAAACATGGTTAACATAATTTGTGAGCATTAAAACATGATTAAAACATGAGGAGTCTAACAATATCCCCCTTTTCGATGATCACAAATCATGGAATTTATTAACCATATATTTTAATAATAAAAATATATTGAGCATATATAAAAAAATGGTGCTTCTTCCATAAATTCATTTTCTTATTTCTCCCCCCTTTTGGGATTATCAAAAAGAGAATAAGAAAAATAAATAAAGTTAAGGCTGAATGAAGGTAATGAGGAAAATAAAAAACAATAATGCACATTGTATTGGATAGAAAGATAAAGTTCATTACAAGAATAAGGAAAAATACAAAACATCCCTATAAAAAATACACCCTTCACTTCTCTTTTGGGTCAGTAGTATTCTCTTTTCCCTTGGAAGAAACATCAGGAGGAGCCACATGAGGAGAAAAATAAGTGGTTGAAGGGATGGAGCCAATTATGAGATAAGGAATAGACACTCCTTAAAAAACAGAAGGGGAAAGAGTTGGTTTGGTCGAAGACCAAGGTAAGGGTTGTTCAAGAATGACAGGTCTGATCTAGCTCAGATCCTGAGATACAGACATGGAAGTAGGAGAAAAGGTAGTAGAGGAGGAAGGGGTTAAACTGGACTGAAAAGGGGTAGCTGTAGGAGAAACTATTATAGTGCTTTTCACATAGAGATAAGGCTTCAACAAATTGATAAAATTAGTGATGACTTTACCTACAAATTTCATAGCCTTTCAAAATCATCCTTATTCTCAAGAAACTTTTCCAAAGTAGGAGTTAAATCTTTCATTTTCTACACCTGGTCCTTAAAATCTTGAGTCACATGAGGCATTTTGAGATTTTATACATGGTACTTGAAATGACTAGTCATTTGGTGCTTTGTATAAATCCTCTTAAAGTAGAAATAAACATTTTTAGTAATTTCATCATAGGATGTAGAGGCTTCATTTGAATACAGTTGAACCATATCAAGGACATGATCATTGTTTTGGAAAATCTTGGAGAGGCTCTCCTGAAAAAACTGACCTTTTAAAGAATGAAGCTCTTCTTGAATCACCTTTCAGAGTACTAAACTATCTGATGGTTAATATGGTTGACCAGGTTTAGTAGAGGAAGAAGGGGCTGGGATGACTATAGAGGGTGTAGGAAGGCTCTTGAAAATAGTCTCAAAAGAGTTCTTAAAAACACCAGGCAACTCATTGATTGAGGATACCAATCCTAAAACTTCATTTTCCAACTTAGAATTATTTTCAACTAACTTCTCATCAACATAGAACAAATTAGGTTGGATTAGAGTCAAAAACTTTTTAGCAATTTTTTCAGCATCTTCTGTGCTAAAATGAGAAATAGGGGGTTCAGAATTTTGAAATTCCTTCTTTAGTTCCTCAATCACAAATTTTAAAGATTTTAATTCATCACTTAATTATTGATTTTCAATCCTCACTTATTAAATTTTATACAGCATCCTTGGTCAGGTTTTCCAGACAAGATTCTCCAAGAGTATGCCAACATCATGTTCACTTAGATGAGTTACAGAAGTAGGTTGAGATTTCAAAAGCTTTTCAAAACTATCCATCATACTTTTACCAAGTACTTTTAAATCCTAATGTCTCATGAATCTAGGACCTTATTGTGCAGCCTCAGATGTAGAAACTTACAAAACCTATGGTTCCTTAAAAGGTATGACTTCTAGTGTAGAAATAGGTTTCAATTGAAAAGATATTGTGAGATCAATTTCTCTCACTGAATCCAACTGAGAGTCAGATACATCAAAATAGTTGGGGAATTTATACAAGGTGTCCATAGGTCTTGTCTCAACAGAACATTGCACTTGAGTACTTTCCAAAAAGGGATTCTTCTCCCCCTCAATAGTTTCTTCTCTGTTGTGACTAAGAGACTCAGTCGGTTTTCCTAATTCTATATCTTATATTCTACCAGGTTCAGGAAATTCTTTAGCTAACTGAAAATATTTCTCCATTCTTTCCTTAGCAGAAAGAATAACCTCAGTTTCAACTTGTTCTTCTGAATATTGCATAGAAACAGGACCTTACTCAAAAAAAATTTCTTCCTCAACAGTAGGTTCTTCTTAAAGTTCCCCAGGAACAACTTGTTCTTCTACATCTGTAGCAGGTCATTTTTCAGAAACATTTTTTCTAGAAACTATCTCTTCAGCAACTTGTGGGTCAGGTAGGCTACTGTATTCTTACTCTAAGACAGTTCTATACTCAGGTATATCTTTTTCATATCCCACTTCTTCACTTGAGTATTCAACAACCTCATTAGGTTCTAGACTAGGGCTAGATTTGTTATTAGGTCTTGATGGATTCTCAATTGGATTGAACTTCCCATATAGTCTTTCATTGTCTTCCACCCAAGATTGTTTCCAAGTATTCTAGTTAATTTTCATCCTTTTGAGTGTATCCTTAGAGATAAAAAACTCATAATACTCAATAAATTCTTCATTTTATCCAATGGCTCCTTTAGTACACAACATTGTAGAAATAAATCTTGAATAAAACCAGGAGGCTGATTTTGAAGTAGTCTTGATCATATCACTGATGTGTAGAATGATGCACTTACATAAGTTGATCTTGTGGCCATTTTTCATAAAATGTATCAAAAATAAATCTTGATACTTCAGGGTTGAAAAATATCCCTTCCTTGGACAAATAATATTTTGAATAAACTTGAACAACAACCTTGTTTCTCTATCTAACTCTGCTGTAATCGGCCTTCTTCTCTACTTATTTCTAGTTAGGCTTCCCAATGCCTCTTCTAGGTTTAAAAAATCACTAGGAGGAGGAGGTCCTCACTGATGATCCTCATAAATTTCCTCATGTGGTATTTCAAGATATACATCCTACAACTTGGATAAAAAGGTACACCTTTGTCCATTTATCCAACTTCTAACAACGAAATCATTTGTCGATTTGCAGGAGAACTAAAGATACTAATAATACTAGGAAACAAGATTTGTATAGATGGGTATCTTCTATTTAGTTAACCATTTCAACCATACTTGTTCATCAAAAAATTTAAAAATTAGCGACTTACTTGTCAATAGTCACTTCAGACATACTTCTTTCTCTAGCACTATAGTTCGATCAGCAAGGCCTGGATTCAGCAGTCCTTCAAGAATTATTTTCGGAGCCCTTTTTGATTTATTCTGATAAATTAGCTTCTCATGAGTCGATTAATAAGGTCAATTCATTCTGGGCATCCAACGTAGGCTTGAGAAGGAGAGCGAGTTGAAGGAGGGTAGGAAGTTTGAGAGAGAAGGGTTTCAGTTTCAAGAGAGGAGAGCTAGAGTGAAGAGATAAGTGAAAAATATCAGTTTTTTATCATTTAGGAAGTCCAAAGTCACAAAAAAAATGTTGGGTATAAAAATAATAATAAAATAATTGATACAGTGATACAAGAAATAAAATTAAAAAAATATAAGTCATTACAGTGTGATTGGAATAGGTCGTCATAGTGTCATCATTACGGTGTGAATCCAAATGGTGTGACCATATCATTGAGATAGTAAGTATAAGATAGTAACTATGAGACCATAAATGTGAGAAAATAATTCCAAGATAATAACTTGTGAAACCGTGAATCATGAAACCATAAACTATGAAACAGTAAGTGTGAGACAGTAACTTTGAGACCATAAACCTTTCACTTACGACTTATCATCCCTAATTCATGTATTATGCAACTTATCCTTTTAGAATGTAATGGTTTAGTTAATATATTAGCAAGTTTATGTTTAGTTCCAATTAATTCCAAAGTGATATCACCTTTTTTATAATGATCTCTCAAAAAGTGATGTCTTACATTAATATGTTTTGTCCTGGAGTGTGAAACATGATTCTTTGAAATGTTAATAGCACTTGTATTGTCACAATTTATAGGTACATGTCTGAATTGATATCTGTAGTCTAGTAATGTGTGTTTCATCCAAAAAATTTGTTCACAATAACTACTAATAGATATGTATTCATCCTCGATAGTAGATAATGCAACAAAATTTTGTTTCTTAATACACCATGATACTAGAGACTTGCCTAAAATGTGACATGTTCTAGAGGTGATTTTTTTATCTAATTTACAACCACCAAAATCAGCATCTGAATAACTAACTAATTCAAATTATTTTCCTCTAGGATAGAACAGACCTAAATTGTTTTTATGTTTAAGGTATTTTAAAATACTTTTAACAACATTTAAATGAGACTATTTGAGGTTTTCTTAAAAATGTGCACACAGGAAAACACGAAACATAATATTAGGTTGACTTGCAGTTAAGTAGAGTAAACTTCCAATCATTAATATATAAGTGGTTTGATCAACAAATTTACCATTTTTATCAAGATCCAACTTACAGGAATTACTCATTGGAGTATCACTACTTTTAGTGCGATCCATGCCAAAATGCTTTAGAATATCTTTAGTATATTTTATTTGATTTAAAATAATACCTTACTTATTTTGAAATATTTGAAATCCAAGAAAGAATTTTATCTCACCTATTAAACTCATTTCAAATTTAATTTTCATCATATTTGAAAAAGTAGTACATAAATAATTTCTTGAAGATCCAAAAATAATACCATCAACATAGATTTTAACAACTAAAACATCCTTAGAAATTCATTTTATAAAAAAAAGTAGGATCAACTATACCATTTTCAAAACTTTTGGAAATAAGAAAACTACTTAATCTATCATACCAAGATCTTGGATATTGATTTAAACCATATAAAGATTTTTTTAATTTAAAAAAATGATTTGGAAAGTGAGGGTTTGTAAAACTAGGGGGTTGTTCAACAAAAACATCCTCAACTATATACCCATTTAGGAATACACTATTGAAATCCATTTGATAGAGTTTGAAATTTAGATGTGTTGCATATGCAAGAAAAAATCTAATGGTTTCAAGTCTAGATAATGGTGAAAAGGTTTCTTGACATTCAATTCCTTCTTCTTGACTATAACCTTGTGCAACCAATCTAGATTGTTTTCTAACTATATTACCAGCTTCATATACTTTTTCCCTAAACACCCATTTAGTTCCTATGGTCAAGATGTATTTGGTTCTATCCACAACTTTTCCAAAATTTGTTCCTTTCAAACTGATTTAGCTCCTCTTTCATGTCCATCACCCAAAATTCATCATTGATATCATCATTGATGTTTTTAGGTTCAAGCCATGACAAGAAAGCTTGATGTTCAACCTGATTTCTAAGAGAATATATAGTCTGTGTTCTTTTATCTAAATATCCAACAACAATATCTAAAGGATGGATCTTAAGAGTTTAAACAACTTTAGAAAAAGAAGGACCAGTAATTTCATGTTCTTTAATATGTTCGAGTTCATTATGGCTTGAATCTGCAGAATTTTCAAAACTAGAAGCTTTAACAGATTCCTTCATAAGATGGTCAGAAGATTTATAATTATTGTCTAAATTTGACATATCATCCTCAATATTCTCTAGGGAGGCCTTAGGTTCATGTGGATCTGTTTCATCAAATTTGACATGTACATATTCTTCCACACATTTTTTTGTTAAATACTCCATAGGATTTACTAGATATTGAATATCCTAGAAAAATTCTTTCATCAATTTTGGATGAAAACTTATCAAGATTATCCTTAGTATTAAGAATATAAACTTTTCAACCAAAAACTTTGAAGTAATTAACTTTGGGGTTTCTATTGTTCCACAACTCATAGGGAGTTCTTTTAAGAATTGGTCTAATTAAGAATATATTAATAATGTAGAATGCTATATTTATAGCTTCTTCCCAAAAGTAAATAGGTAATTCATACTCACTAAGCATGGTTCTAGAAGTTTCTTATAAGGTTCTATTTCTTCTTTCTAAAACACTATTTTGTTGTTGTGTCCTAGAGTCAGAGAAGTTATGACTATAGCCATTTTGTGAGAAAAAGGATTCAAACTCTTGGTTTTCAAACTCACGACCATGGTCACTTCTTATAGATATTATCCTAATTACACTAAGATTTTCTACAGTCCTAGAATACATGGTAAAATGAGAGTAGACTTCACTTTTGTGAGCTAAGAAAAAGGTCCAAATATATCTAGAATAGTCATCTATAAGAATATAAACACAGTGCTTCTCATTTAAACTAGAAACTATAGATGGTTCAAATAAATCCATGTGAACCAACTTGATAAGTTGAGAAGTTGAAACTTCTTTCTTTAGTTTGAAAGAGATTTTGTGTTGTTTACCCTTTTGACAAGGATTACAGACTTTATCATTTGGAAACTCAATTTTAGGTAGGTCATTGACTAAACCGTTTCTAGTAAGATTTCTAAGGGAGTGTATATTGTAGTGTTCTAGTCTTCTATGCCAAAGCAATTTTTTTTAAATGCATTTAAATAAAAAACATTTTGAGAAACTAAATAATCTAAGTTTACAGCATAAACATTTTCATTTATAAAAACAGAAAATATTAGTTCATTTTTAGAGTTGAAAACATTACAAGAATCATTCTAAAATTTAACACAAAAACCATAATCACATAGTTATGAAATACTAAGAAAATTATATTTTAGTCCATCAACAAAAAGTACTTTAGAAATAAAAACAGAGTTAGAGTTACCAATCTGGCCTAAGCCAATTATTTTTCCTTTATCATTGTCACCAAAAGTGACATGCCCACCATCAATCTTTATTAAATTCTCGAAGCATGAGTAATATCCTATCATGTGTCTTGAAAATCCACTGTCTAAGTACCATAAGCTTTTATAGGATCTCTTTAAACATATTTCCTACAAAATAATAAAAAAAAAACAGACTTTGGTACCCAGATTTGTTTGGGTCGAGTAACATTAGTAATAAGTGATTTAGGAACCCACATATGCTTCATAGGTTTCCTATAAGAATTATATAACATATTTGAAAAATAGACGCTATTTGGTATAGAAAAACTAGGGGTAGTAAAATATTTTCCAGAACTAGAACTAACAGCATAATTTTCACTTTTATGTAAAAAAATAGATTTTCTAGATTTAGTTACAAACTTGTTTTTTGTGAGATTTCTTTGCCCAGGTTGGTATCCTATACCAGTAGTGTATCTAGGGGAAATTTATTTACCAATAATCTGTGTAAGATTATTTTTTCCATTGGTAAATTTCTCTAGGACCCTTTTCAATTTATCATCTGATAACTTAATTTCATCATTTTATTTAAGTAATTTAACATTTTTCTCTTTCTCTATAGAAAGTTCAGATTTGAAAATAGTGGTCAAGGAAAGATGTTTCTTTAAATATTTATATTTATCTTTTAGTTCATTACAAGTGTCTTCAAGCATATTGAAATATTTAAATAATTCTTTACTAGTCATATATTCAGAATCACTTTCATCTCCAGAATAATAGGAATTTTGTACAAGAGACTCAAGGGTTACCTCAAATGTGTTTTTCATAAAACACATATTGGCCTTGTCAGCCTTTTCATCATGTGAAGAGTCTGAGTCACTTAAACTGTCCTCATAAGCACTTCATTATTCCTTCATGGCCTTTTTATACTTTCTATATTTTTCCTCATACCTATTATTATATTTTAACTTAGGACAATCAGTCTTTACATGTCCTTTTATTTTACATTCATAACAAACTATTTCATCAGATTTTTCACTTCTTTTCCAATCCTTCTTCCATTTTCCCATGTGATCATATCTTCCTTTGAAGTTAGGGTTTCTAAAAAATTTATTTCTTCTATAAAATTTCTTAAATAATCCAGCTAATTGATCCACTTCCTCATCACTGTTTGATGATGAATATTCATTTCTTGTATTATCATAATGAGATTGTATAATCTCTTTCTCTTTATTCTTATAAGTATTGGTTTTGAAAGCCATTGAATTTCTCTTTGGTTCATCTTCCTCTTCCTTGTTGAATTTTAATTCTTCCTCATACACCATCAACTTTCTTATCAGTTCTTTGACTAGAAGCTTTATAATATCACAAGATTCTCTAATTGAGATAGAAGTCCCTCTCCATCTATCTGGTAAATATCTAAGTATTCTCATAATTTTCTCCTTGGATGTAACATCTCTTCCCAGAGAGATCATTGTGTTCACTATTTCATTAAATCTGAGATACATGTCAGAAATAGGCTCATCATGCTTCATTTTAAAGTTTTCATATTTAATAGTATATGTGTTTAGTCTCATTTCATTAACACTATAGGTTACTTCATGTGAAACAGATAAATTATCCCAAATTTCATGGGTTGTTTTACATGCATAAATTCTATTAAATTATTCATCTCCTAAAGAACAGTATAAGGCATTCGTGTCTTTACAATTATTGTTATAATAATTCTTAGTTAGGTCATCCAAAGTGTTCCTATTAGTAGCAGGAATCTTATATTCATCTATAATTGAAGACCAAATCTCAAAACCCATACTTTTTAAGTGCATATTCATTTTAATTTTCCATTATGAATAATTGGTTCCATTAAATAATGGAGGTTTTTTGGTAGAATCACCTTCTAATATATTATCCATACTTATAGAATAAAGTGTAGAATTTTTTATTTTAAAGAACTAAAAATTTAAAACTAATAGAAATTTTAATATCTTTAAAACACGACTAAAATCACAGTTGAAAAATATTTTAAACAGATTGATAATTTAAAATTTTGAAAATAGGGATTTTAAAAACTCCTCTAACCCCAAATGTTGGTTGGAGTACGACACTCAAGAGGGGGGTGAATTGGGTTCCTATAAAAATTTCTATTAAAAATTTTACTTAAAATATTTACCCAATTTAAAATTAAAATAGGACAGTTAATCAAGGTAATAAGATTATAATAGTTTTACTATTCAAATAGCTTCTCAGAAGATTGATTAATTCTTAGTAGTATTAATATGAGATATTGATGTAACTTTTGAAACTACTCTAATAAGGAAAAATAGTTATAACTAATATCCAAGACTAACTATCAAAGTAAAATTTAGTTTTCTGAAATATAAATTAAATTAGAGAAAAAATAAATAGAAACAAACAATGGATAAAACAAGTGGTTCAATATCAAGATGATGCCTAATATACTCCAATTGGTGATAACCTGCCACTAAGAAATTTATATTAATAAAATTTATCCACACCCTGGATCAGGGTTAACAATAGTACACATGACTGTGCAGGTCACAAGACCCCTTCCACTATTCTACATGGGAAAACAATCAACCAGGTTACATAATACTTCTTCCACAAATATACATGGGTAAAGAAAAGTTTTGAAAGATATTTGAGTGAGGATATCTTGTATCCTCTGGTTTAATGTAGGAGATAGTGTGTGTTTTAATATAGATACACACACTTCTCAAAAAATAATAACAATAGTACACAATAGAGTAAAGATGATAAGAAAGGGTTAGAAATACTCTGAGTGTTGTTCTATGTAGATATAGAATTGTAGGATATAACATATGTGATTTTCAAGTCCTCTTGTGAAAACAGAGTATTGTGAGTCTGGTGCTCTGGTTTCTAGTTAGATGAGATGTTCTTTGTATCTCTTGTTCTTATTAGGGTTTCTACTGAGATAATGTTTGAGGTTCTGATCTATAGCAGTTCATCTATCATTAATCAAGAGTTATTCATGTGTTCTTCAGTGTATGTATGTTATTATCTATCTTTTGCAGTTCACTTTTTGAACTCTTTTTATATCTTTCTCCAGTTACACGCTTTAATTTTTATTTCGGGTGCATGTGTTGGAGCTGACAAGAAGCATGATTTCTACTCCTCGTACCTCGTACTGACAGGTGACATGTCTACAAAGAAAAATTAATTATGTTAGTTTCATTAAATGACTCAAATTTGACCATTATAAATAACTTTTAAATTAAATTAAAAACAATAAAAAAGTGATTAAGGAATGGTGTCACAGTTTGTCTTGAAACTATGTCACTTGAAAATGGTGTCTTGGAGATGGTAGCAAGTAACCGGTGTCACAAACTTTATGAAATCTAAAACTGATTATGGCGTCAGAGTCACGGTGTCTGGATTACGGTGTCTAAGTCACGGTGTTAGGGTTATGATGTCTGGGTTACGATGTCAGGGTTACGGTGTCTGAGGCACAGTGTCAGGGTTATAGTGGCAGTGACTTTTCCAAAATCTGGAACCGGTGGCAGACTTACAGTTTCTCATACTTAGCCAAATATCTGTAAATTGTCTTAAGAATTAATATTCAAATAATTAATTATAATTAAGTATTAGTATAATTAAACATAATAGAACAAGATAAAACATAATTTACAATATTTAAACATGATTTGTGAGAGTTTAAACCTTGAGTTGTAAGCATTAAATCATAAGGAAACCAACAATCTCTACACATGATTTGTGATAGGTTAAACATTGTTAACATGATTTGTGAGCATTAAAACATGATTAAAACATGAAGAGTCCAACATATATGAGTTTTTTTATATCCCCTATCCATTTATTGGTCTATGAAACTATTTTTCCATCTGGATTCATTGGTGTGTTTCATTTATTTTTAGGTTCTAAGCATGTTTATTGTTTTTTAAATTATGGTTTTTATTCACTTTCAAATTGGTTTGTGAAAATCATTTGGGTAGTGGATTTGAAAATAAAGTGGTGTGATTTTGAAATTATTGTTTGAAAAGTGATTTGAAAGAGGAAAAATGGATTTTTTTTTAGTTTTTATGGTTTATAAAAATTGGTTATCTTTTGGGGTTTTAAAGGTGTTTTGAGTAAGTTTTTGATTCTGACTGTATTTCTTTTTCAAAAAAGGGATAATGTTTTCTTAAAAAGGGAAAAAATGAAAAGAAATGGTTTTCATTTGATCCAAATAAGTGGATTATTGTGAAATGAATTTAATGTGATTTGGATTTTGTGTACTTGTATAATGAATTTTTTTTTTCAATTTTATTTTCAAACTAGTGTAAAATGGATAATATTTTTTGTGACAAAATGGTATGAGATCCAGTTTAGAACATACCCAATGTGTGTCCCTGATCACACTAGGATGGAAGTGAGTGCTAGGGTCTCAGGACATAATCATTGGGAATGATTTCACCCTTGATAAAACAAATATATCGATAATAATAATCCACACTGGAGTAAGTAACATGATAATAGAAGACAACCGGTGATTTAATAATAATAAATGCATCATCCATATATAAGAAACAAAATATAAATTAATAAACATAAACTCCTCTAATCATAAAGTCCAAATATAGATCTAATATATATATAACCCAAAGGGAAACAAAAATAAAATTACTACCCACAATCTCTATGTGACCCCCAGTCACTCTATAGGCCCCAAGCCAAACATCCTAAAAAACCCTCTCCCCAATATAAGGGAGACCAAATCTGAGGCACCAGAGAGAAACTCTAAGAGCTATATACACTATATGGTGTATGCAACATGTGAGAGAAATTGATCCCATTAGGTACAAACCACATTGTTTGTGTATTTACTTAAAAAAATATAATCCATTTTATACTAGTTTGAAAATATAATAGAAAATAAGTTTTCATTACAAAAGTAGAAAAAAGCTAAATCACAATTAATACATTTAAAAAAAATCCACTTATTTGGATTAAATGAAAATAATCACTTGAAAACCATTTCTAAGCATCAGATACCCTTTTAAAATTTTTTCCCCTTCTTAAAAAAAGGGTAGAATCAATTTTTTTTCCAAAAACCCTTAAAACACCAAAATAGGTCCATTTGTTAAAAACCATGAAAATAAATAATAATCCATTTTCCTATTTCAAAACACTTTTCAAAAAATCATTTAAAAATAACACCACTTATTTTTAAATACACTTCCTAAATCATTTTCACAAACCAATTTGAAAGTAAATAAAAACCATAACTCAAACAAGAGTAAACATGATTGGCACATAAAATAAATCAAACACACCAACGAATCCAAATAGAACATTGGTATAATAAACCAATCAACAACTAGGGAATATAAAACACACACACACACACCAAAATCCCATAAGTCATACTAAAAAGTATAAATACATAATTAATGACCTCCTAGGACTTAAGTACAATGGTCTAAACTAGCGACATGATCCCTAGGATGACACTAAAAAATATTCCACATCCCCAGAAGCCTTATCAAAATATCTGAAGATAAACCTCCTAGGTTCACAATGCTACCATATGCTATACTATATTCCACTATCTCAATCTATATAGTGGTCCACCATATATTCCACTAGCTCACTCAGCCTAACCATGCGATCTACTTAGAATCACTTAAAGGTTGTTTTCCAATTTTACTCATTATAGAATTAAAGGGGGTCTTGACCCCTCTTCTCCCCCTTTATATTTGACAAGCTAGGTGCACACCAAAGATGGTTCCTACCTCCCTTACCTTTTATCTTGAAGCCTCTATAACCTATTTTCTTGTGTATTACTTCAATATAATCCCTTAATTCCCCTTCTTTATTCTCCCATTACCTTCTTTTTAGGCTTCCCTCCCCCTATGAACCCTTGGGTATGTCAGGTTAAATTTTAGGTATTGGGGTGATTTTTTCATGGGTGTTTTTCTTGTTAGGACTTGCTTAAGGTCCCTTAATGTTTGTTGGAGTGTTTTTTATCATAGGTGATTACTTCCAGTTTTATTATCATTGAATTGAGATAGGTGTGTTTTTGATTTACCTTAAATTAACATTCCATTGAGTTCTTGGTAGTTTCAAATGCACTAATTGTTAAATTAAATCCATGTGTGATGGATTAGTTTTATTTTAAATGTGTTAAAGGTGTATTTTTCTCTTGGTAAAATGGTTTTTACTGAGCATTACACATGGTACTTAAAATGAAAAGTATCAACTGTTGAAATATGATTTAAAGTTAAATGTGGCATTTTAAATGTGTTTTGACCCCATTTAGGTCATGAAATAAAGCAAGAAGTGTGGTAATGGAATTCCAGATGTTTTTTCTTGGTAATCCAAGTGGTAAGTTAAAATTCCTAGTGTTTAAAAAATGTTTAAAGAGGCATTTTAAATGGAGTATGATGTTTTGAAATGCCTTGCCACTATTTGGATCATGATCTTAATTAGAAAAGGATTTTTTAGATGATTGGGATTTTTTTAATGAGAATATGTTGATTCTTGAAATTGTTCTTCCAAATGGTTTTGGGTGAATTTGTTAGAAAATATGTCTTATAAATGGATTTAAAGGAGCCTAATTTTAAAGAATTTTTTGAAATGGGATTTAAAAACATTAAGAAATGACTTGGAATCCTGAGTAGATTTTGATAAAGTCTTATTTGGAACCTTGGGTGATTTATAAATGGAGTGTGAGTGTGTGAGAAACCCTCTTGAGGCCCTTTATTATATTATGACCCCTGAGGGGTATATTTCTTATTTCATGATGTGGATTGAATCATGATGAGTATTTTGTATATTTCATGTGTTAAGAATGAAATGTGATAAGGGTCCATTTCTTGTGAGGGTGTAGGAGGTAACATGAGATTTAATGCTTTTGATATATTGATGCATGTGATTTATCACCTCTATTTTATACATGACATGTGAGTCATATGGGACCAAGTAGAGTCTTTAATAAGTTAAATCCTTAGTTTGAATTGTTTTTTTACTGGGGATGGTGGACCATTAGACTGAGTGATCCAGAGGAATATATGGTGGCCTACAATACCGAGTGATCTAGCATAATATATTATGGCCTATGGTATCCTTGTTCACCTAGGAAGTTTATCTCTAGATAATTATATGGGGATTATAATGATATGATAGATTTAGTAGTGCTGACCTAGGGACCATGTCACCAATTTATACCATTGTACTTGAGTCCTAGGAGGTCTCCCATGACGTTTTGTTCATTTTTAGGATTAATTATGGAATTATAGTGTGTGTGTGTGTGTGTGTGTGTGTATGAGTTTGTTTAAATCCAATAGTTTTTGATTGGTTTATGATATTGTTGTTATATTTTCACTTATGGGTGTATTTAATTTATTTTAGGTTCTAGACATGTTTACTCTTGTTTGAGTTGTGGTTTTTATTCACTTTAAAATTGGTTTTGAAAATAATCTGGAATGTGTATTTGAAAATAAAGTGGTGTGATTTTAAAATAAGTGTTTGAAAATATATTTGAAAGAGAAAAAATAGATTTTTTTGGTTTCTAACAAACAGTTCTCTTTTAGTGTTTAAGGTTATTCAGAAAAAGGTTTTGATTCTACCATTATTTCTTTTTAATGAAGGGAGAATTTTTTTCTCTTAAAAATAGGGTTGAGGCCCAAAAATGGTTTTCAAGTGATTGTTTTCATTTAATCCAAATTAGTTGATTTTTGTAAAATGAATTGAATGTGATTTGTCTTTTGTGTACCTATGTAATGAAAACCTATTTTCGAATATATTTTAAAAATAGCATGAAATGGATTATCTTTTTTAAGGAACTACACAAACTCTATGGTGCTTACCTATTAAGCTCGGTTTTGGTCACACCGTACATACACAATTCAATGTATATAGCTCTTATGGTTTCTTTTAGGTGCCTCAGCTTTGGTATCCCTTATGTTGGGGTGTGGGTTGTTCAAGATGTTTGGATTGAGTCCTAGAGAGTGACTGATGGTTATATAGAGATAATTGGTAATGGTTTTATTTTTATTTCCCTTTGGGTTGTATATTTATTGGCTCTGTCTTTAGCCTGGATGTTTAGAGGAGTTGATTTTTATTCATTTACCGTCTATTTGATTATGTCTAGATATTTCATTTATTATTATTAAATATCTAGTTGTATTCCTTTATAATTATACATACTCTGATGTGGACTGGTATTGTTGATCTATTTATTCTATTAAGGGTGAAATCATTACCAATGATTATGTTTTGAGACCCTAACACTAGTTTTCAGCCCAGGGCGATTGAGAATGTGCCTTAGGTATGTTATGGACTAGCTTGAGTATCTGGTTGATAGATGAATTAGGTTGGTTCATGACACACATGGACTAAAATTAAGTCAAAATTAAATAATTTTATGGGTAGAATTTATATAGGTGCTTACTCAGTTGAGTGGAGAGACTTCTTTAAATGTTTTTTTTGTGTTTCATGGAACATGTTCTATATTTTATCATCGATTATTGATTATTAACATGGTAAAGGGTATTTATTGTTTGAGGCATCATAAATTTAAGTTTGAGAACTTCTTGGTGTGGTAAAATGATTATAATCTAGTTGTTAAGGATGATTGGTGATATTATGTTTAGTCTGGTTAGTTGGTGGCAACATTGAAAAAAATTTGAAACTAAATTCCATGACCCCCTCCCCCCAAAGGTACCCCTCCTGGGATGAAAATGAGATAAGGGAGATAATGATGCCTGAAGCCCACCTCTAATAGGTCACAAGTTGGAAAAAATCATCGAGGGTATAATGTACATACAAATTGGAAACATCTACTAAACAACTGTGAACTAGAAATATCCATCCTGATCTCTATCCTGTTACTACTAACCTAAATTTTTTTATATATACATAGGGTGAGCATAACATGTATACTTAGTAGGATCCTCCCCTAAGCCTCTCATGAAAAAGATAAAGAAAGCATATTAAAGCCTAGTGAACAATAAGTGAAGATAACTCATCACCTAAATAGGTATAATAAATTCATAGACTCAACATGGCTACCTCTTACTAAGTATCACATACAAGAGGTCATATAATATAGAAACAAAAATAAGGGTACCCTATTAATGCTTCCCCACTGGTTTACTGCTCTACCCCAACAAAGAACATCTTGAGCTATCTCTATCCAAAATAATCCATCCTAAATACACCCGGTATAAAGTATCATAACATACATCTCATTCATCAAGTCATCACATCATCCCATCTACATCCACATATTGTAACTGAGTAGTTTCCGGGAGCCACAACAACCTATATGTTGTGTATTATACATCAATTATTGTACCTCAAGACATCACATACCATACAAAACATACATAAAATATCCATTTGGATAATATATCCAAAGATATATGTGTGTGAGATAACCACAAGCCACTACAGGCCTATACACACATATATGGGAAAGATAACCACCGTGCATACTAGCACATAATACTACACAGAGAAGAGAGCAGGTCTAGAGGGGGTAGTCAACCATACGTCCCTTATAAACTTGGATATTGGGGAAAACACCCTCCCAGAGTCTCTCATCAACTTTGATATTGGGAAAAACACCTCCCACACAAGACATGAACCACACACACATGGCGTGAACTTACATTCACATCATGAATTCCCCCTGCATCTAGATTATAACTCCCAAACACCACCAAACTGACTTTAGGTCTCCTCTAAACACCACAGGCTTCAAAAAAACATAAAGGAACGAGATAAAAGGATATGGGCCCTTAAATTGGATACATATCAAACAATTTTAGTCCTTGAAATTTAAAAACTAAACCCAAAGATAAAGAAAAGAAAAAGGGGTAGTCCAAACAGTCACCCCGCAAGATACCCCTTAAGAATATTGCTATCATAAGAGCTCGACTAGCCCATCCGAAGGAACAAAGTGAAAAAACATGCAGCACCCACAACCAAATCTTAAGAAATATCTTAGGAAATATACCTCTAAAACAAGATTAAGGCCATAAAAAATCATCAAAGAAGAGGAAACAATATCATAACCAGATAAAGGCCAAAAAGCAATAAACGCGTATAACTACAAGAGAAAAGATAAACATAAAATAGATTGGGATAATGAATGTGCATCCACAACTCACATTCATAGGTACTATGTTTTATGCCACCATGTTTCCACATGACACAAACCAAGGGAATAAAATGCCTGTACAACACCTTCTCCTGGCAGTCCTGGATCTCTACAGGTTACTTTTAGAAGGTTAAATCATCATCAACATTGATATTTCCCCTCTCAATGATGTTAGAGTCTTCATAATGATAATGATGAAGATGAAACACATGTAATACATCATGTATCCATATCATCTATGGGGGAAGTTCTATCTAATACACCATGGCTCTAAAATGAGTCAACATATCAAAAGGCCCAACAAATCAGGGAGAAATCTTACCCACATAACTGAACCTTCACTTCCCATAATGAGGAGTCACCTTTAGGAACACATGATCTTCAAGGTCGAACTATAGAGGTATCCTCCTATAGGTAGAATATAACTTTTGGTGATTTTGTACTACCTTCATCCTCTTGAGAATCATTTGAACCATTTCTATCATACTCTACACTATTTCTATCTCGAGAATTGCTAGCTATCTAACCCAATCCAACATAATGGAGAATAAAAAGGTTTTTAATACAAAAATTCAAATGGTTCCATACCAATGGTGGAATGTAAATTATTTTTATAAGAAAACTTGATCGAGGAAAGGCTACTCACCCACAAACCTCCAAATTCTAAAACACAAGTGCACAACACATCTTCATGAGTTTGGATAGTCCACTATATCTAACCATCCATCTACTGATGAAAATTAGTGCTAAGGCATAACCAAGATACAAAATCATGTTAGATACCTTTCCACACTCTAGAGGTAAAATAAGGATCATGATCAGATATGATCCTCCTCGGTTCTCCATAGAGTCTCACCACCTCCTCTAGGTAATACCTAGATAAAACCTCCACTGATATGGACTCCTTTATCGCTATAAATTGTGTTGATTTCATCAAATGATCCACTATCACCCATATAACATAAAATCCTCCTTGAGATCAAGGTAAAATAGTAAAAAAGTCCATCAAGATTTCCTCCCACTTCCACCAAGGAACATCCAACAACTAGATCAACCCACTGGGAACACAGTTCTTGATCTTCACCTTCTTGTAGACCAAACATCGGGACACAAACTTAGTAACTGAACACTTCAACCTAGGATACCAAAACTGATCTCTCAGATTTTGGTATATATTTTTCATGCTAGGATGTACCGCCAAGGTTGAGATATGGAACTCATAAAGAACCATATCATGCATCACCAAAGGGACAAGAATCCCCCCTAGAATAACAACTAGTTTTGTTTACCCTTTGACCAACCATCAGGGTCATTACCAAATACCACTTAGTCTCTCTAGACCTATACCTCAGAATCCCCTAACTGGGACTCCTCTACCCACTACACCAAATATAACTACAATTTCACTTAAAAAAGAAAACCATTACCACCAAATTCTCCCATATCAAGATGCATCATTGAGATCCATTCCATTTCTCTCTAGGAATATCCATATTCACACACAACATCACCATGTGACTGCTTTCTCATAACATCAACTATATATTAACTTTCCCTGTTGTATATGAAATATAAAACTCAAAATCCTTCATGAAGTATATCCACCATCACTATTGAAAGTTCAAATCATGCTTATAGAAGACATACCTTAGGCTCTTATGATTGGTAAAAACCACAAAACTGTCACCGATGAGGTAATGTCACCACAAATTTAAGGAAAACATGACCACCTCCAACTTAAGATCATGGGTAGCATAATTATGATCATGCAGATGTAACTTTTCAGACCCATAAGAAACAAATGATATCTACTATATCATAACACAATCCAAACCAATACACAAAGCATCATAGAAAACCTCAAACTAAACTCCCACTTCCGAAATATAAAGAACTGCAACACTGTCTAACTTCTCCTTCAGGTACTCAAAAGTTTCTTAAAACTGATCATTCTATAAGAAAACCCAATCCTTTACAAGGATATTAGTGGAGTCATAACCCAATATAAATTAACTTTGAACCTCCTATAATAGCCTGAAATACCAAGTAAACTTTTCACTTGTGTAATAGTCTTGGGGGCTACCCAAGAAATGATTTCCCTGGCATTTGAAGGATATATAATTAATACTCATTGGTACATGAAATAATCAAAGAAATAAAATTCATGGTACATGAGATCACACTTAAATATCTTCCCAAACAACTAATTATGATGAATAACTTCCAAAACAGCATGAACATACTCTGCACGCTCTTCCTCAGATGCATAGTACACAAGGATGTTGTTGATGAAAACCCCCATGAACCAACCCAAAAAATCCCTAAACACTAAATTCATAAAACCCATGATATTATATGGGGTGTTAATCAAACCGAACAATATTACAAAAAATTCATAATTCTCATAACAAAATCATAAAGTTGCTTCAAAATATCCTCATCTTTTACCAACATCTAATGATATCCTGGCTGCGGATCGATCTTTGATAATCAACTAGCTCCTTTAAGATGATCAAATAAATAATAAATCTATATAAGAGGCTATAGATCATTCACCATCATCTGGTTCTAGTGATGATAATCGATACAAAGATTCACTACTACAAAATAGGTCTTTAACAGTGCTAAAAATGGCCTTTATCAATGTTAGAGAAGTGCCAACTATTAGAGAGAGATTAAAAGCCCTAGGATTTTATCAGATCTTGTAAAAGAGTGGATAAAGTAAACCTTTATTAGTTATTCTAAAATATCTAATAAAGGACCCCGTTATTAATACTATTAAATGTGCTGATGAAGAGGCATACTGTAGTGTACTGTAACAACACACTACAACACCATAAACACCACCAGAAATTAGTAAAATCAAGTAATGATACAAAATTTAAATAAAATAAAATTTACAACAAAAATACAAGAAAAAAAATATATTATATAAATTTAAATCATTATTTTATACAATTACACGAGTAAGTAAAAATTATTACATACATTCAAAAACATCAATGTTCCTTTGCCTTTTGACCCTGACCCCGACTTATGCTATTACTGTACAAACTACCCCCACCCAAGAAAAAGAATTCACCTATATAAGTAAAAAATTATTATGTTATTAAAAATATAAATAAATAAATTAAATAGAAAGTGTTAATTTTAAAATAAACTTTGGGTCATACCAGGAACATAATGTATGAGATTGAGCTGTGGATGATTCTTGCAAGTCACACCATTTCTTGTTCATTTTCAAGAATTATCTATGTGAAAACTAACTAAATAATTATAATATAAAAAATATAAGTAAATTAATTAATTAATATTATATAGAATTATGAGAAAACAATTTAGGCTCATTTTCTCAGTTTTGATGATATGATGTGTGTTTTAAACTAAAATGGAACTTATATATTGAAAAGACGCACTTGGAGTCATATCGGTCACACCATGAATAATATTTAGGTTCTTATGATTCCTACACATTCCAAATGACTTATTTATAATTGTCCTAAATTATCAAAACAATCTGAATTTATTTTCTTGGTTTTGAGTACGTCACTTGTATTTTTTACTAAAATGCCATTTTATACTGGAAACATGCACTTTGAGTCATACCGATCACATCATGTGTTGGTTTGAAATGAGAATGATTCTTATACATCAAAAATCACTTATAATTTTTTCCCTAAATTTTCAAGATAATATGAGTGCGTTTTATTAGTTTTCAGTGAGTGATACTTTTTGAACTAAAATGTCAATTTTAAACTGATAACAAACACTTTGAGTCATAACAGGAACATCGTATATCAGATTGAGGTAAGGATTATTCCTACACATAAAAAATTAATTATAGATAATTTTTATAAAGTATAAAAACAATCCGAATTCTTTTGCTCAATTTTGAGTATGTCAGTTTTCTTTTTTACTAAAATTAATGTCAATTTTAAATAAAAAGATGCACTTGGAGTGATAACAATCACACCGTACATAATATTTAGGTGAATATGATTCCTAAATGTACCAAATGACTTATATATATTTTTATTAAAGTATAAAAAAAATTTAAATTTGTTTACTTGGTTTTGAGTACGCCACTTGTCTTTTTTTACAAAAAATGTCATTTTAAACTAGAAAAACACACTTTGAGCCATACCAGTCACAAAGTGTGTCAGTTTGATGTGAGAATAATTCCTACACATAAAAAATGACTCACGAACCATTTTACTAAATTATCAAGACAATAAGAGTGTGTTTTTATGATTTTTAGTGAGCGACGCTTTTTGAATTAAAATGTTATTTTTAAACTAATAAAAAACACTTTGAGTAATACCAAGAAAATAATGTATTATATTGAGGTGAATATAATTAATATATGTAAAAAATGACTTATGGATCATTTTCCTAAAGTATAAAAATAATCAAAATGAATTTTCTTATTTTGGAGTATATTAGTTGTCTTTTTACTAAAATTAATATCAATTTTAAATAAAAAGATGCACTTGGAGGCATACCGATCACACAATGAATCAAATTGAGGTTAGTATGATTAATAAACTTTCTAAATGACTTATAGATCATTTTACTAAAGTATAAAAACAATATGAATGTGTTTTATCTATTTTGAGTATGTCACTTGTCTTTTTTTACTAAAATGTCATTTTAAACTTGAAACACGCACTTTTAGTCATTCTGGTCACTTTGTGTGTCAGTTTGAAGTGAGACTAATTCTTACACATAAAAAATGACATATTAATAATTGTACTAAATTATCAATATAATCCAATCATGTTTTCTTGGTTTTCAGTGAGTGTCACTTTTTAAACTAAAATGTCAATTTTAAACTGATAACAGAGACTTTGAGTCATATCGGGCACATCGTGTATCAAATTGAGGTGTGGGTAATTCATACACATAAAAAATTACTTATGGATCATTTTAGTAATGTATAAAATTAATCTTAATGCATTTTCTCACTTTTTAGTATGTAAAGTGTCTTTTTTATTAAAATTAATGTCAATTTTAAATAAAAAGATGCACTTTGAGTCATACTGATCACAATGTTTGTCAGATTGAGGTGAGGATGATTCTTACAAGTCCCAAATGGATTATGTATTATTTTTCTAAAGTATAAAAACAATATTAATGCATTTTATTAGTTTTGAATATGTCACTTGTCTTTTTTACTAAAATTTCATTTTAAAAAGGAAACACACACTTTGAGTCATACCGGTCACATCATGTGTCAGTTTGATGTGAGACTTATTACTACAAATAAAAAATAACTCATTTTAATAAATTATCCTGACAATAAGAGCTCATATGATCTGTTTTCAAAGAGTGATACTTTTTGAAATAAAATGTCAATTTTAAACTGATAACTGACACTTTGAGTCATACTGGGCGCATCATGTATCAGATTTAGGTGTGAATGATTCATACACATAAAAATGACTTATGGATCATTTTAATAAATTATAAAAATAATTTGAACGTGTTTTCTTAGTTTTGAGTATGTTAATTTTCATTTTTACAAAATTAATGTCAATTTTAAATAAAAAAACATGGAGTCATACCAGTCACACTGTGTGTTGGATTGAGCCAAGGCTAATTACTACATGTTCTAAATGATTTATGGATAATTTTTCTAAATTATTGAAACAATACAAATGAATTTTCTCATTTTTGAGTACATCACTTTTCTTTTTTACAAAAATGTCATTTTCAACTGGAAACACATACTTTTAGTCATACCGGCCACATTAAGCGTCAGTTTGATGTAAGAATGATTCCTACATATCAAAAATAAATTATCAATAATTTTCCTAAATTATCAAGATAATATGATCATGTTTGATTAGATTTTAGTGAGTGGAACTTTTTGAACTAAAATGTTAATTTTAAACTGATAATGGACACTTTGAGTTATACTGAGTGCATCATGTATCAGATTGGGGTTTGGATGATTACTATACATCAAAAATGAAATATAGATCATTTTTATAAAGTATCAAAAATAATATAAATCTATTTTCTTAGTTAGTATGTAAGTTTTCCTTTTTACTGAAATTAATGTCAATTTTAAATAAAAAGAAACACTTGGAGTCATATCGGTCACACCATGTGTTAGAATGAGATGTGGCTGATTTTTACACACCCAAAAGTATCAAAAAAATTCCAACTAATAATTTTATTTCCTTTATTTGTTGAACGTCCAACAATTTATATTGAGTCAATGTTCATAGTTGAAAAACCTTTTTTAACTAAGAACATCGACTCAATATGTAGTGTTGGCAGTTCGACAAAGAAAGGAAATGGAAAGCATGGTAACATTTGAAAAAAGGGACATGTTATATCTTTTTAGGATTTTTTTAATATAGTTAAAAGAAAAATATAACATCCCAAAATATCTGTGAAAAAATCTAAGTAAGTATTAGATAAAAATGATAAGGAAATTAACTTACAAATAGTATATAAAGTGATGAAAAAATTAATTAAATAAGTAGTAGAAATTTAACTTTTCATGATGGATGTATAAATTATTAACCCATTTCCTTGTTTTCATTATCTCATTTATATCCTTGAAGTCTAATCTCTCATGATCACAAGAAGCTTCAAACAAACCACCCTAACTAAAAAAAAGAATCCACCTATATAAGAAAAAAATCTTATGTGAGTAATACTAAAAATAAATAAATAAAACATAAATATGAAAAAATAAATTAATTATATGTAAAATGATTTTACTTTGAAAACATTATTATTACCTCTGTGATTGAGTAGAGGCAACATCGTTTCTCTTCCTGTAAAGGTAGTAGAGGGAACTTGAAGGAAAGTGATAAATGCCAACACTGTAGGGGTGAAAATATTTTGAGGGAGAATAAGTCTGTGGAAGTTTTGGTGAAAAAAGGCATGAAAGATGGGAATAAATCTTCTAAAATAAAAAAAATATATATAAGGAATAATGAAAATTAAATCGATGTTTCATTATATAAATTTTCAGTAAAACAGAGAAAGTATATCGTAACATTACCTTTATATCTTCCCTAAGGTTTCCTTCATTATAGTCTGTTCTTCTGCAGGATTGGTAACATCATCATGTGTAAAAACAATTGTCTACATGATTAGTCAAACATTTAATTTATATTATGTTAATGCAATAGAGAAGAAATAATATTATGAGGAAAAACAATGTATATTAAAAAACACTTTTACCTTCTCATTGAAACCTCTTTCTTTTTTAAAGTTTTTAGGGATTTGGATCATCTATCGAGAATCCAAATCACATATTTTTGGTCCCCTATAATGTATAAGACAATATCAACATTGGGAATGACATTAATTGATTGTGATCTCCCAATGAAAGGGTCAATCTTGATTTATTTTTCATCTGACCTGACAGTTGTTTTAGTCGCCAGTAGGATAGTCGACCAATTCTTGTTTTTTGGATCTGAGACATTAAATACTTGCACTACTTGTGATTCCATTATGAATGAATTCTCGTTTTCCCATTCCACACTAAAATTCACCTTCACAAAACCTATTTCATCAAATTTTACCACACTCCTATTTTCAACCCATTTGTAAAAAAAATTGGTACTTGAAATGTTGTATAATTCAAATAATATATTTGTTTGATAATGCCAAAATATGACATATTTTTCATAAATTGAATTTCTATCCTTGAAACCACATATGTGCATCACTTCCTACACAAGAATAACTCTATTATTTTACATCATATTATAGTCATAGTGTTATTTTATATAGAATGTATTACCATTGATTACAAAACCAGTGTAAGATATAACATTTGCATTCGGTCCCCTGGATATCCATCGACGTCGTTAAATAATTGAATTCTGATTTTTCAGATAACTCCTTATAAATTTGATCTTAGAACCATCCTACAAACTATTGATTATGTGTATTTGATATCCATCCTTCAGCCCTTGATGGATTCAAATCTCTAAGAATTGCTTTGTGTGATTCATTGTATGGATCAACATCTTCACTATTATGTAAAATGTAAAGGTGTACTTGCTATCACTATGTGAAGGTAATTATAATAACATATTTTCTAGAAATCTATTTTCCCATAAGGCGCCCACTGTAAGGAAACTTTGGGAGACTAATGCTATCAACATATGATTGGTAATTAGTATAAAATTCAATAGCTTCTTAAACAATATATCATTCTATAATTCAACCTTCTGGATGACTTAGATTCTTGACATACCCTTTCAAAATATTCATATACCATTCAATGGGGTACATCCATATATAATGTATAGGATAACATAGTTAAACCTATCCAATAAAGTGAATCATCAGATAGACTATTATATCAAAGAATGATGGTGGAAAGAACATCTCTAATTCACATAATATAATTGCAACCTTCTTATTCATGATTGGAAACTTCATCGGGTCTATAAGTTTATTACATATGGATATGAAAAATAAGTAGAGCCTGGTTAATGTATGTCGTATATTTTTAGGTAGAATTAAATGGAAAGAAACATGCATCAAATCTTTCATCAAAACATGATAGTCTTGTAATTTTAGTCCATGTAAATTCAAATTAGTCATTGGCATTGAATTCTTGATATTTGATAAATATCCCTATTGAACTTTTACACTATTAAGAAAAAGTAAAAATTTCAATTTTTCATGTTTGGATAGAGTGTAAGTTGCTGGAGGAAGAAAAGTACTCCCTTTACCCTTCAATGACACCAAATATTCCTTTATCACCATATCAATCATGTCCAACCTATCATTGATGCCATATTTCATTTCCATAAATATTTAGCAACATGCCAATAACACTATCGAATAATTTTTTTTTCTATATGCATGATATCAAGGGAATGTATGACGTACAAACAATTACAATATAGCAATTCAAAAAAAAATTGATCTCTTCTTCTAACTTGGTTTCATAAGGTTTTTTGAAAATGGTTTACTAAAAATAGTGTCAATATCTTTTAATTTATCGAACAATTAATCACCTGTTAGTGGAGATAGTGTTGTACCTTGATCGATATTCCCATCACATACTGTCGTCTAGGATCAGTATTTATGTCGTCAAGGTAAAAAGTTCTGATGTACTAAAAACACAGTCTTTGAGGTATGTTTCAACTGAACTAAGTGTGTGAATTCTTCACAAATGGGACACCCCAAAATTTCTTTAATGCTATATCCTGATAAATTTCCATAAGTAGGAAATTCATTTATAATTCCATACAATATGGCTCTCAATATGAATTCTTAACTTCTATGAGTATCATACACTATAACACCTATATCCCACATCAATTTCAGATCTTCAATCAATGGATCCAAATAGAAATCAATATCATTACCAGGTTTCTTTGGTCCAAATATAAGTAGAGACAACATAATGTATTTGCGCTTCATGCATAACCATGGTGGAAAGTTATAATTTATCAACTTGATGGTCCATGTACTATGAGCACTACCCTATACACTAAAAAGATTTATTTCATATGTAGATAACGCAAAAAAAAGTTTATTAGATTATTTCCAAATTCAAGATAATCATAATCAATTTTCTTCCACTAAGTATAATCTTCTAGATGACGTAGGTTCCCATATTTAATTCTTGTATCTGCATTCCATGTCAATTGTCTCAGAGTTCCTAACATCCATATAGTCTTCTAAACCATGAAATTATAGGAAAGTACCATACAAATTTTGAAGGACTTGATTCATTTTTCTTGTATCGATCCACACCACACTTAAGGAATTTTATGAGTGATTCATGGTCCTTGTGAAACAATGTACAATCATTTGGACAAGCATGTATTTTTTTTATAGATTTTTCCCATTGAACATAGAATTTGTTTAACATTATATGTTCGACATGGTAGTTCATTTTATTTTGGAAGCATATCATTCAAGAGACCAAGTAGTTCTGTAAAGATGGTGTCACTCCATCCGCTTCCAGCTTTCAAATTATATAACTTCAATACAGATAACAATGTTGTGTATTTAGTACAACTAGTATACATTGGTCTCTTAGCACAAATATTTAACTTCTCAAACATCTTTGGATAATCACGAAGGTCATTTTCAATTTCCATTTTTATTTCTTCCATGTTATCTCCATCATTATTTACACTAATATTCATATCAAATGATCTATAAACCGCAATATCATCTCAATCGGTGTGCACGTCCAGTTTTTCCATGTGTTTAATCCAAAATTTATAGCTATGATATATTCTACGAAAAATCAAAATTTCTCCCAACTCTTCTAGACTAATATGTATTGAATAACAACAATGTAAACACATATAAAGGATTTTAGAAGGGTCGTATGCATGCTCTATTGTAAACTTGATGAACTCTTTAAATCCATTTTAATACTCTTTTGTTAAATGATTAGTGCACATCTATTTTCAATTCATATCCATCCTATTAGGTTCATAAAATTTTCATTTTTTATAATAAATAAATAAATACACATAAATATTCATTATCAAAGGTGAAATTTATAAATAATTGTAATAAGGGAAACCCAACATCTGATTGTTTCAAAGAATTTTAGTATGCTTTGAAGGAAATGGGTAATTGAATTTAAGAAAATCATTACTCCACTATGGTAGGTGTTATCCTCCGAATTCATCCAAAGGTGAAAGTTATAGACAACTGCCATCCTAATTAGCTTCATCTCCTGAACATTTATTATTGCATTTTATTACTCAAGACACATCCTCCATCTCCAGTGGACATGCACCTATGTTGCTTGAACTACTCTAAGCAGTAGTCATTCACGAGATGACTACTGCTCAGAGTAGTTCAAGAAACATAAAAGAGATGGGGGATGAGTCTCAAGAAACAAATTTCAATAATAACTATTTGGGAGATGAAGCTGATGAAGATGATAGTTGTACTCCATTGTGTTCTCTAAAAGGGGTAATGCCTTCCATTTGTGAGAATTACACCATTGACACTAGTTATTAACTCATGGCCTATTGAAGGTGAGATTTGGGGGGCATACACGTTCTTGTCTATGATTCAAGGGGTCTCGATGGGGACATGTTATGATATATGAATCCTTAGGGACTCTATGAATTCTATATTTATAAGAAAAATCCTACTTTTAATACTTTCAATCCTCTAACTATGACTAGTCCCACCTCTATTAAAACGAGTCATCAAGTCTTTCTTAAATCTCCTAAATAAATGAAAATATAATATAGGTAATTAAGGAGTAATAAGAAACCCAAATATGATAAACAAGAATAATAAACTCGCATTTCATCAACTACACTACGCCAAAATAGGCATTTAACGACGATTTAAACTATCACTAAATCATTTTGTGACGGTCTTGGAAAACCGCCACTAAATCATGTGTCGACATTCATTTAGCGGCGATTTTTCAAAACCGTCGTAGAACGATTTAGCGATGTTTTTTTTTTAAAATCAAAGGAATCATTTAGCGGTGGTTTTTTATTTGCCTTTTCATTTTTTTATTATTATTTTTAAAAAAAATTTCATAATTTTTTTTTAATTTTTTAATTTTTTAATATTTTATAATTCTCATAATTAATTTATTATTTATTTATTTGTTAATTATTTTCTCATTTTATTATTCTCAAGATTGATCATTGATTTTATTATTATTATTATTATTGTTAATTTTTTAATTCTCATAATTAATTTATTAATTATTAATTATTAATTATTAATTATTATTCTCATAATTAATTAATTTATTATTATTTTTTATTTTTTTAATTCTCATAATTAATTTTTTTATTTAGTATTTATCACCATGCACATGCACATGCACATGCACATGTATATATCATATATAAAAATTCTGTGTTGGGTGAGATTTGAACAATTTACCTCTTGCTTATTCTCCAAAGACTTTACCACACCAGCATACTCTTCATGTGATGAATAAATAGAATTTAATATACTTTTTTTTACATCGTTCAAGGGAGGGGGAGTGGGGAGGCTCGAAACTGAGACCTCCCAAAACACCACCATAGGGTGTAACCACTAGGATTTAAAATGCTTATATATATATATTGATTGAAAAAAATAATACATAAAAAATAGATAAAAACTAAATAATTAATAATTAATAATTGATAATTAATAACTAATAATTAATAATCAATAATTAACAATTAACAATTAATAATTAATAAATAACAATTAATAATTAATAAATAATAATTAACAAATAATAATTAATAAATAATAATTAATAAATAAGAATTAAGAATTAATAAATAATAAATAGTAATTAATAATAAATAATAAATAATAAATAATAAATAATTAATAAGTAATAAGTAATAATTAATGATTAATAATTAATAATTAATAATTAATAATTAAATATTAATAATTAATAAGTAATAAGTAATAAGTAATAAGTAATTATTAATATTTAATTATTAATAATTACTAATTAATAAATAAAATATAGATGAATAATAAATAAATAAAATATAAATAATATATATATATATATATATATATATATATATATATATAATATGGTAATAAGTGGTAAATAATAAATTGTAAATAATAAATAGTGAATAATAAATAGTAAATAGTAAACAATAAATAGTAAACAATAAATAGTAAATAATAAATAGTGAATAATGAATAATGAATAATGAATAATGAATAATGAATAATGAATAATGAATAATGAATAATGAATAATGAATAATGAATAATGAATAATCAATAATGAATAACAAATAATGAATAATAAATAACGAATAGTGAATAGTGAATACTGAATAATGAATAATGAATAATAAATAATAAATAATAAATAATAAATAATAAATAATAAATAATAAATAATAAATATATAATATATAATATATAATATATAATATATAATATATAATATATAATATATAATATATAATATATAATAATGTATAAATAATAAATTAATTAAAAAATAAATTCACATATGATAAATAATTAGAAAATTATTAAATAATAGAAAATAAATAATAAATATTAAATTATGAATAAATAAACAACAAATATATAATGAATATATAATAAATAAGTGATTAATAATATGTTAATAATAAATTAATAATAAAATAATAAATAATAAAAAATAAAAAATAAATTAATAATTAATGTATAAAAAATAAACAAAAAATAAAAAAATAAAAAATAAAAAGATAAATAAGAAAGAAAGAAATAAATAATTTTGAAAAATAAATAAATACATAATAATTAAATAATAAACAAATAAATAATATATAAATAATAAAACAATAGAATAATAATGAAAAATAAATAAAGAATAGATAAATAACAAACAAACAAATAATAAATAAATAATAAATAAATAATAAATAAATAAACAAATAATAAATAAATAAATAATAATAAATAATAAATAAATACCAAATAATTGATAAATAATGAATAAATAAATAATAAATAATGAATAAATAAATAAATAATAAATAAATAATAAATAAATAAATAATAAATAAACAATAAATGAGTAATAAATAAATAATAAATGAATAATAAATAAATAAGAAATAAATAAATAATAAATGAATAATAAATAAATAAGAAATAAATAAATAAGAAATAAATAAATAAGAAATAAGAAATAAGAAATAAATAATAAATAGTTTTTTAACGATAATTTAATAATAAAAATAAATCAATAAATAATAAATAAATAATAAATAAATAATAAATCAATAATAAATAAATATTTAAATAGTAAATAATAAATAATAAATAATAAATAATAAATAATAAATAATAAATAATAAATAATATATAATAAATAACAAATAACAACTAACAAATAACAAATAACAAATAACAAATAACAAATAACAAATAACAAATAACAAATAATAAATAATAAATAATAAATAATAAATAATAAATAATAAATAATAAATAATAAATAATAAATAATAATTGAATACATAATAATTAATAATTAATAAATAATAAATAATAAATAATAAATTAATAAAACAATAAATGGATATAAATATCTATAAATATATATTCATATAAGAAAATTTACATAAATATATATAAACACATATTTATGTTACATAATTATATATAATCACACTCATATATATAATTGTATATTAATATAAATATATATATATAAACATAAGTAAATATAAATACCACTTTCTATATATATTGACACATATATGATATAAAAATATATAAACATAAATATGTATAAATATTTACAAAGAGAGTCAGTCTTGATGGAGAGATTCTCTCTCAATAATGGAGAGTCTCCCTCTCTTGATTCTAACAGGGATTGCTTCTGCAGTTTAAGAAAAATCTGTGAAGATGATATTATTGGACATTTTCAGATGTTTCAAGCTTGTGGCCTCAAGCGTTATCACCCTGATCACAACAGAGATGATGAAATGAGAGGTGATCTTGCAATATCTGGACCAAAATCTGAAGACCCATGAGGGATTCGCGTGTTGCAATGGCGGTGATGTGGATCCCATGATTCCGGAAGTGTCTTAATGTTTCCCCGACCGAAGCTCCGACAATAAAAGCTTCGAAGGCATAGTATTCAAAGGATACGAAGGTGAAAGAAGCTGTGGGGCCTAAGAAGGGTGGATCTCAATCTGGTTACCCTAACAAGGCATGGAGTTCTGATGAGAGCCGCACCAGACTACAGTAGTGACTTCGTTTATGAGAGGTATGTCATAATTTCTCAGGCCAATAATTGTCTTGCCCTGCCTAGTGGTGGGGATGGTGTTTTGTGTTGATGGATTGTGTGGTTTGGCTGACAACGCACGAGATGAATATGGGATCCCGACAACGATGGTGGATCTGATGTCTATAATGATGTGTGGGTGATGACGAAGCATACAAGGAGAGGGAGGCCGATCAACTACGTCAACTTGCGGGTGATGGCTGTTAGACACATCGGGTGGAGCGAGATTTCAATCACTGAGAGGAAGCCTCCAGCTATTTTTTTTGGATCTGGGATCCCAGTGGATGAGGAATGGTGGTATCCCCCATGGTTCATGGGAGCTTGTGAATCTGGGATCCAGTTGCACCCAGATCACAGTGGGCTACTGTGCGGCGATGATGGTAGTGGTACACTATGCTTGCTGGCTGGCGATGATTTAGTGGTTTTGGCGATGATGAGTTACAGGGTGTGTGATGCGGGATTTAGATGGGGCTTAGGATTGTGATGGGTCTCAGAATGTGGGGTGTTGGCAGGGATACCAAACTCAGGTCTTGCAATGACTGCAGTGGGTGCGATGACTTCAGGTGCATAAGTTGGCAGGAAACGACCGCAACGGCCTCAAAACGCGTGGTGTCAATAGTGATGTCGACCTCAAGATAGGGACGGTGTAGTTTGGTGATGATCTCGATGCAGTTTCACAGGCTGGTGTTAGGTGTATAGGTTAGCCTTGGGTGTTGTGGCTGCAACTGGTTGATCAGATAATTGCCCATGCAGGTAGACTAGCTTGGACATGTGTTTAATTCGGTCTTTGGGCGGCTATAGTGATGGGTTTGAGGCCAAACAAATTTTATGGCCCCCTACGACCATGGGGTTTGGAGTCTTTTGGGACTCTCTTTTATTTTAGGGGTGGGTTTGTATCCTTTGTGTGTGTGTGTTATCTTTACCTTTTTTCAATAAATTTCTGGGGTCATGGTTTTGGGTTACCAAATCCACGATTTAAACCATTTTAGTATAAATATTTACAAATATATATAAATATACATAAATAATAAAAAATTCATATAAATAGATATATATATAATTGATAATAAATTATGAAAATAGGGGAAAACACAATAATTACAACACCATCAAATCCATAGGAATGTAAGTCAATGAAATAAAATCATATACAACATAAAAAGCATATGAAGACACTCTCAAATGAAGATGAAATCTCATCGAATGTGTATGATATATATATATATACTTAAATTTATTTAAATATATTATATATTAATATTTATTTATATATATTATAATATAAATATATATATATATATATATATATATGTTTATTAATACACACACATATGAATATTTTAAAATTATTTAGGTAAGTGTATATAAATATATTCATATAGTTTTACTATAAATTCATTTATATACTATATTTAATGATAATGATATATTTATATAAAAATACATTTATATATGATGTATACACACAATATCATTGAAACACAACTATATATTTATATTTCTCAAACACGCACACAGATATTTAAATATACATGTATTTATTTACATATATTAGAATATACACATAAATATAGATTTTTTATTGACAAACACATGTTTATATATAAACATTACTTGTATAGGTATATATATACAAATTAATGCATTTTTATAAGGTATATAAAATAGATAATTATTTATTTTAATTGAAATGAATAAAAAATATTTATTTCCATATGTTTTATATGTTTAAAAATACATTTCTATGTAAATATGTATTTATATAAGTGATTTATTATAAGTAAATATAATAAAATATGAATATATTTAATTATAAATAAAACTACATTATGTAAAATGATAAAAATTTAAAACCAAAATATCAATATGAATGTAATTCCTGAGAATAAATTCAATCCCCATTAAAAAAAGACAATAAGACCCCCTTAAATGAGGCTGAAATTCCATCAAATGTTAAAAAATTAGGATACCCCAACTAGAAACTCAATTTTGGAGGCCTTATGGGCTTTTTTTGGCCTTGAAAAATGTAATCGGGGTTCCTATTAATCAATAGATAATAAATATCATCATATGATTTTATTTGATATGCGGTGGAGCCCAAACAAACACTTGGATAAAAAATTATGGCCGTTTGAAGTTCATGTTCGATTTCCTACTTTTCTTGAAACTGTAATAAATTTTATTCTTTTAATTATTACAAAATTTAAATCTAATTTGGTTTTATTTCATTTCATAAGCATTGATTTGACTCATTATAGAACTAAAATGGATTCCTGAATCAAAATTTATAGTCATTTGATGCTAATGTATGATTTTTAACTTATTGAAGATTTTTTTAAGTTTCAAATTATTATTAACTAATAATTATAAATATTTATTAATTAACACATTATAATTAATTAAAATTATAAATAATAAACTATATATGATAGTAAATAATAAATAATAAATCATAATTAAATATATATATTTTTAAATTTTTAACTTTAATTTAGCGGTTAAAACCGCCTCTATTTCGCATCAATTTTTAAAAAACTGCACCTATTTCCTGATGGTTTTTTAAAAAACCACCTTTAAAAAATAATTTATTTTTTTAATTTTTTTTACAAAATAAAAAAAATATTTAAAAAAAATTTAGCGGCCGTTTTGAAAACCGCAGCTAAATTTTTCCTTGAAAAAAAAAGTAGGAGTGGTTTTCAAAACCATCGCAAAAAAAACTACCACTAAATCAATTTTTTCCTGTAGTGCATCACAATAAGTGGAATATCCATCACCCAACTCGAGTAATATGACGATGGGTGGACATGTAAACCTTTTGTTAAAATCTTTGAAAAGTCTATACAAAAGTCCATATAAATAGTATATCCTTTTTAATCAAAGATACCATTAGTGAAGATAATCATGAGGAATTATAAACAAAGCACTAATATTAAATTCTAGATTAGTAAATAAATTTATTATTAATTCATTACCAACCATTTAATTGTATCCCATCATCAATTCTGGATTAGTATTCTTATTATCAACCCTAAGCCAAGGAGATTTTATTGAGTATCTTAATATTCAATTACCATAACCTAATATCATTAAATATTTTAATATTTACCTCTTTATTTTAATCATTTTCAAGTTCACTGTTAAATCATCATAACCCATTTACATTAATTAATTTATAAATTTATTATTATTCCATATTCTTAGGTCTTATAAGACTTAACCATTCTACTATAAGGAAAGGTAACATAATGGATTACAAAATAAACAATTATAAGAATACAAGAAAAAATTAATGAAAATATATACAAGCTCAATCCAACCACAATAACATCATTTTCATCACCTACACATGCCATAAATAATATCCTAATCTACAACCACATCAATTTACACCACCATATATAACATCATAAACAACCAAATCCTTTCCATATCAACCAACTATACCAAGATTCCATTTAATTAATAATAGTGTCTCTAAGGTTTTAAAATACTTTTTGGCTAAATCATAATACCAAAAACATAAAAAGTTAATAAATAAACAACATTTATTCAACTAATTCATACAATCTTAAGGTGGACAAAAACCAATCATAGTCGACCAATAAAGCTCATTCTAGAAGATATTATATATCATTCCCATATTTAAGTTATTAATCAATTATGAATAGTTTTAGAAACCATAAAATATAACAATTTAGAGTCTATTAGCAGTGGTTTATATCAAATACACATACTCAAGTAAAGCTCTAATATACCAAGGAATTCCACAAAATTAGATAATCAATTATGCATCAAAAGATCAACATACTTTTCAACTTACCATCTTCTATAGAAATCATAGAAACACACTACCACACAATATATGAAATAACATAAACCAATAACTTTAAAAAAATACATGAATGCATGTGCTTCTTTACCTTTCGCCTTCCAATTCATAATTCTGAATTGTTATCTTCTTAGGAAAATTTCAATAATTTAACTATGGGAAACTAAATCATATTAATCACACATTTACACATAATAAAATATAATAAGTCTCAAATACCCTACGTTGATTTAAGATTCAAATATAACTACAAAATAATAGAATAAAACATGAATAAAACACTCCCAAACTTGATGGAAACCACCTAATGTCCTAACCACAAAAAAATACTCATCAAAACACACCCAAATAATAACCAAAACTAGATTAAAATTTATTTCTATAATCTATGAGAAGAAAAATATCAAGACTAAATATATAAAAGAGTAAAATAGGGTCACTATGGATTAAGAGACATCAATCCCAATTAATCAGGTGGCTTAAATCCTTAAGAGAATGACTAGAGGGAACTAAAGAAGGAAAAAAGTTAGCTAGAGTTTAAGGGAGTGGAATAAAAGTTTAGGAAAAGGAATCATGAACCATATTTATATAAAAAACCTGATGGGATTTCACCATGACATGGTGAATTCCAAGATGGTCATTATGGACTTGGTCAAAACATGATATGAAATCTTATTCATTTTAAATTTCCACACCCCCATGAACATCACAATTATTTCAATATTTTTAAATTAGGTTCAACCAATACCATTACATAAAGTTCCCCAAAAATTCCATATCAACCTCAACCCTATATCTCAAAATGGGATTTTCTACCTTCCCCATTTCCCATAGTGATTCCACTAAAAATCCCCAAACACCATACTCAGCAAAATAGCCATCACCTTAGTGTGGTGTGATACTAATATCAGATTAAATATGAAGATCTGACCTTCCCATAGGATTAAATATGAAACCATATAATATTAAAACATGTGGGATAAAATGAAAAACCATGTAATATTAATCCAAAACTCCTCACAATCCCTCTTTAACACTACTACAACCTGCCCCTTTATCAGCGCTAAAAACCAGCATTAACAGCGCTAGAAAAGTGCTGTTAATTCTGGCGTAGATAAAGGGGTCCTTTATCAGCGCATTGTGGAGCGCTGATAAAGGTCAACTATATCAGCGCTTCTCGGAGCGCTGATACATGGTCCCTTTATCAGTGCTCCTCTAGCGCTGTTAAAGGCCCCAACGCCTGCACCTAAAAAATAGTACCTGCACACCTGCACACCAGAATACCTGCACAAATTAGCACATGCACACCTGTGCACCATAGCACCCGCACCCAATATTTTGACTGACAATGGTATATACATTTACTTAACATCATGAATACAAAAAAAAACGCATTGCTATATACATTTCAAACATTGTTTTACATGGTTACATTTACAATTATTCAACAATAGTTATAAACATTCATGTTTCATCCTTTGATATCCGTGATCCGCTCTCGATGGTATTTGTTGCCAAAAAAAGCATCCGAACTCAAGGAAAAAAATTCACCTATATAAGAAAACAAATATTATGTTAGTAATGCAATAATGAAAGAAATTAAAACAGTAATATGAAAGAATACATTAATATGGAAATATAAAACTAAAATATTAAATTTTAAACTCAAAAGTTTTCATTTTCATAACAATGAAAGGGAATAATGTAAAATCAATATGTTTTTGATTGATTTATCTCATTTAATAAATACTGATTCTTTATCTAATGAAAAACTTTACCGGTCACACCGTGTGTCGGATTGAGGTGCGGTCAATTATTACACGTCACAAATGACTTGTGGATCGTTGTCCTAAAGTATCAAAACAATCCGAACACGTTTTCTCGGTTTTCCGTATGTCATTGGTGTTGTTTTCCAAAGTTTATGTCATTTTCAAACTGATATCAGACAATTTTAGCCATACCGGTCACACCGTGCATCGGATTGAGGTGCGGTCGATTCGTACACGTCAAAAATGACTCATGGATCGTTGTCCTAAAGTATTAAAACAATCCGAATGCATTTGCTCGGTTTGGCGTATGTCATTGGTGTTGTTTTCCAAAGTTTATGTCATTTTCAAACTGATATCAGACAATTTTAGCCATACCGGTCACACCGTGCGTCAGATTGAGGTGCAGTCAATTCTTACACGTCACAAATGACTCGTGTATCGTTTTACTAAAGTATCAAAACAATCCGAACGCGTTTTCTCGGTTTGGCGTATGTCATTGGTGTTGTTTTCCAAAGTTTATGTCATTTTCAAATTGATATCAGACAAGTTTAGCCATACCGGTCACACCGTGCATCGGATTGAGGTGCGGTCGATTCGTACACGTCACAAATGACTCGTGGATCGTTTTCCTAAAGTATCAAAACAATCCGAATGCGTTTTCTCGGTTTGGCGTATGTCATTGGTGTTGTTTTCCAAAGTTTATGTCATTTTCAAACTGATATCAGACAATTTTAGCCATACCGGTCACACCGTGCGTCGGATTGAGGTGCGGTCGATTCGTACACGTCACAAATGACTCGTGGATCGTTTTCCTAAAGTATCAAAACAATCCAAACGTGTTTGCTCGGTTTGGCATATGTAATTGGTGTTGTTTTCCAAAGTTTATCTCAATTTGAAACTGATATCAGACACTTTTAGCCATACCGGTCACACCGTGCGTCGGATTGAGGTGCGGTCGATTCGTACACGTCAAAAATGACTCGTGTATCGTTTTCCTAAAGTATCAAAACAACCCGAACGCGTTTTCTCGGTTTGGAGTATGTCATTGGTGTTGTTTTCCAAAGTTTGTGCCATTTTCAAAATGATATCAGACAATTTTAGCCATACCGGTCAAACCGTGTGTCGGATTGAGGTGAAGTTGATTCGTACACATCAAAAATGAATCTTGGATCGTTTTCCTAAAGTATCAAAACAATCCGAAGGCGTTTGCTCGGTTTGGCGTATGTCATTGGTGTTGTTTTCCAAAGTTTATGTCATTTTCAAACTGATATCAGACAATTTTAGCCATACCGGTCACACCGTGTGTCGGATTGAGGTGTGGTCGATTCTTAAACGTCAAAAATGAATCATGGATTGTTTTCCTAAAGTATCAAAACAATCCGAATGCGTTTTCTCGGTTTGGCGTATGTCATTGGTGTTGTTTTCCAAAGTTTATGTCATTTTCAAACTGATATCAGACAATTTTAGCCATACCGGTCACACCGTGCATCGGATTGAGGTGTGGTCGATTCGTACACGTCAAAAATGACTCTTGGATCGTTTTCCTAAAGTATCAAAACAATCCGAACGCATTTTCTCGGTTTGGCGTATGTCATTGGTGTTGTTTTCCAAAGTTTATCTCAATTTGAAACTGATATCAGACACTTTTAGCCATACCGGTCACACCGTGCGTCGGATTGAGGTGCGGTCGATTCATAAATGTCATAAATGACTCGTGGATCGTTGTAATAAAGTATCAAAACAATACGAATGCGTTTTCTTGGTTTGGAGTATGTCATTGGTGTTGTTTTCCAAAGTTTATGTCATTTTCAAACTGATATCAGACAATTTTAGCCATACCGGTCACACCGTGCGTCGGATTGAGGTGTGGTCGATTCTTACATGTCACAAATGACTTGTGGATCGTTTTCCTGAAGTATCGAAACAATCCGAAGGTGTTTGCTCGGTTTGTCATATGTCATTGGTGTTGTTTTCCAAAGTTTATGTCATTTTCAAACTGATATCAGACAATTTTAGCCATACCGGTCACACCGTGTGTCAGATTGAGGTGAGGTCGATTCGTACACGTCAAAAATGACTCGTGGATCATTTTCCTAAAGTATCAAAACAATCCGAAGTAGTTTGCTCGGTTTGGCGTATGTCATTGGTGTTGTTTTCCAAAGTTTATGTCATTTTCAAACTGATATCAGACAATTTTAGCCATACCGGTCACACCGTGCGTCGGATTGAGGTGCGGTCAATTCGTACATATCACAAATGACTCTTGGATCGTTTTCCTAAAGTATCAAAATAATCCTAAGGCGTTTTCTCAGTTTTCCGTGTGTCATTGGTGTTGTTTTCCAAAGTTTATGTCATTTTCAAACTAAGTAGTAGGAATTCACTAATCTAAGGATATGAAACATAAGAAAGGGAGATCATAGATGCTCAATAAGTGTAAAGAGAGATATCAATGACCATATAAAGATAACATAAGTATTAGGAATTCACCTTTATTGTCCTATTTGTTTACATTCTTCTATCAGGTACGCTGCCCATTCGTTTCTAAAGACATTTATATCATCTTCTGAATATGAGTTTTTGCGACAGTCATAGTAGTTCTGAAAAAATATAAATACAAAAAGGATTAATAATTATTTTAAATAAAGTAGTAATTATTTTCAAAAATACCTCTTCAGGGATGCTAGTTTGTCCATGAAATACGATCTCTTTCATAAATTTACAAACATAATAACCGCAGTCCTTGTCATTTGTTTGTTTTGGACACTGCAGAAACATCGATAAAAATAAGTAATTTGTTTTGATATGTATTTGGATAGTGAAATATAATTATATATACCCAGATACTTCTCCATTTGTAGATCTTGTGGGCATTTTCGTCCTTACGCCCTGGATTCATTCCAGCCTTTAGACGATATTCATACACCGCCCTATCATAACAAAATACTCATTAAAAGATAATATAAATTATATAACTAGATATTTAGTTCTAAAATGTTGGATCTAGTGTATTACAAATTGACAATCTCCATCATGTGTGGTCGGTTAGTTGGATATCCATGTAGTGAATCCAGAAAATAAATCTTTGGAGTATCCAAATTGACTGCAATGAGCATCCAATGTTCCCTAAAAACACAAAAAGAAATAAGTACTGATAGAAATGAAAATATAATTGATATAATTAAAATGTATAGTTTTACCCTTGCATCGTTGGTATTAAAATGAGCCTGTCAGTTGTAATTCTTCTTTGAAATGTTCTGAGCAGATTTGACATCAATTCAGCCTGAAAATTAGAATCTATTTCTGTTCGCTGTGTAGAAATGGTGTGAGGACTAACGAGTACAAATTTGTATTCATGGGAAAATCCCTTCAATTGTTTTTCATATATACGCCTGTAAAAAATATGAGATGTATTTATCCATAATTATCAAAGTATATCAGCTTCTGTAAAATCAAATCATGAAAACATACCTCATGTATACATTTATAACTGAGGCGCCTAGCCAGTCGTATATGATGATATCAGAAACAGTGTCTGCACTAACGAAATCCATTGTTTCCTCTCCGTACATATCTTTTTCACAAACAATTGTATGATTCTTTCCATCTTTCATTTTTGTATCCACATGAGCTTGCAATGATATTAAATGTGGATATAGAACGGGCGAGGTGAACGTGCTCTCAGTAGATTGTTTTGATCGGTTGGTTGATCCAATCTTGGAGCTGCTCTTTCGTTTTAGATTCTCCATTTTATCCTTCTGTAATAACATTCATCGGTTCAGCCATTTTCTAATTTAATATTAAAGGTTCTACTTGAAAAATGAACTGGAAATGAATACCTCCTTCTCGACGTGTTTTTTTACAAGATTCGACGGCCATGCAACAAATGTTCCAATAGATTTTTCCACCGTATGAATGTCGTCATCGTCATTTGGCATGGGTAGCTCGGCGCTCGGCTCATGAGCTACGTTAATCGACACTTTGACATGACCGGTTGGAAGTGGTCTAGAGTGTAGCGTGTCATTCTGCATATTGAACACTGTAGCCCTCGCTACAAGGCGATGGGTGGGAGTTGACAGATATAAATCACAGTCATTTTCACCTTGCAGAATATCATTAAATGAAAGGTATCAGTGTCTATGTGATTCACATATCACAAAAACGAATATTATAACATTGATTACCTCAGTTAAGTCAGGTATTTGAGGGGAATGGCTCACCTCAAAGCTCGTGAGGGGTGGATCTTCTCGCGGGGGTTGTTCTTGAGTTGTTTGTTCTCTTCGCCTCTCCTCCATCAAACTCTTTAGCATCTCTCCCTGAGTTTGGATTAGTTCTTCAAGGGTAGCTACTATATCTCTCATTACATGAAATTCTTTAGTTTTTTCATCCTCTTGTTTTTTTTTCTTAAAATATGTCTTGGGTGACACCCCAAAACCCACACCTCTGACGCGACCATACTGTTCTGGATGTTTCAAGGCCGTTGAAAGTATGTCTGCATCCAGTTCGGGTGTTGATGTTTCCTGTGACTATGTCAAATAGAAAATATGAAAAAATAAGTAAGCATCGTTATGTAATAGTGATTTAAAGCAAAACAAGTTTATATTATGTCATACTTACACATGTTTCCCACACTTTTTGTGTGTTTTCATATATCAGTTTCCCCTCTTTATTAACACGAGCATCCTTCTATATCACATGGCGTGGAATGGAAGTGACTTGAGATTTTGCTTCATAAATCTGCTTATAAACAGAGAAACATGGTTACAGTGTTGTTTTATGTCACATAAAATTATTATAGTACTTTTAAAATACATACCAATTGTTTTTCAATTGAAGCGTACCCCAACCTTGCTTTACGGTAGGGGTACGCTGGTTTTGTTGCCCGTTCTTTATTTTCAGCACTCAGTTGCTGTTTCATAAATAAAAACCTATCAATCAACGTGATGAATACAAGCAACGTTACACAACGTGTAACCAAACACAATGTAACTGAAAATTCTTTTTCGCACGACGGTTGCAAAACGCATCCCACGTTCCTTGGGATATCAAGTGTGCATAAAGAGGAGGCGGGTGCGGCTTGATTTTACCTTCGACATCTTTCAAATGATTTTTCGTTAAAATGGTGCAAAAGCCTCTATGAATCCTTCCTGCCAGTCTAAAAACATATTCTTTGTGCGAAACATCTACTATAAATGCACTCTGCAAGAGATGATGAAGGGTTAGTCAATATTTCAATATTTTATTTTATTTTAATAAATTAAATAGATGATATCGTAATGTTACCATAATCTCTTCCCACATTAATGTTTTCAACCCACTGACAACATGGTGCCACGAATCTACGTCAATCGACACGCGTTGTCGAGTGATGATTCCAATGTAGCTACTAAACATGGCTTTGTTGGGGTTTACATGCTGGCCTAGCTTATTCCATCCCACCTCATATTTGATGCCTTTGGCTTTTGCCTTAAGGATTTTTGCTAAAACTGTCAAACTACGGCGCACCTGTTTTTTTTGTGTCGCTGGGGTTTCATCACCTACCATTTCCTTAGTTTCTGAATCATCATTATGTTTCTCCGAAGCACTAGCTTCGACACTGACACCAGCTGCAACAGGTTGAGAGACATGTTGTACGTCAGCAGTGGGACCAGCTGCAATAGGTTGAGAGACCTGTTGTCTCTCAGCAGTGGGACCAACTGCAACAGGTTGAGAGACCTGTTGTACGTCAGCAGTGGGACCAGCTGCAATAGGTTGAGAGACCTGTTGTCTCTCAGCAATGGGACCAGCTGCAACAGGTTGAGAGACGTGTTGTGTCTCGGGATTGGGTGCATCAACAGGTGAAGAAGTCATTATCTGCAGAAATGGTTTAAAATTTAAGTTAGATCACATAAAAGTAGTAGCGAACAGATAATAACATAATGTAACACAATCTATATTACATTAAAAATCAATAACCTGATTATTGAACTCCCTTTTTTTTAAAAGGCTGAAGGGATTTGACCCCTCTATCAACTATCCATATCCCTTCATTGTGGTCTCCTCTGACATACAAAACGTCGTCTACATTGGGACCACTGCGAAATGATTGCGAAATCCCAATGAAAGGATCATCTTCCATTGAATTTTCATCTGACCCTTCAGCTGTTTTGGTCGATAACAGAACAATTGAACAGTTTCGGTTTGCGGGATCGGGAACATAAAATACTTGCACTGCCTGTGATGCCATTATAAATGGTTCGTCTTTCTCCCCTTCCTTACTGAAATCAACTTTCACAAATCCCAAATCATCTATTTTAACATCACTCCTGTTATCAACCCACTTGCATTGAAATATCGGAAATTGAAATTCCATATAATCCAACTCCCATATTTGGTTGATGATGCCAAAGTATGACATATTCGCATAAATTGGATTTCTGTCCTTAGCACCGGAAACATGCATCGCTTCAGCCACAAGTGTAACCCCACTATTCTACATGGTACTGTCTTCATCATGTTCATTAGTATAAAATGTATAACCATTAACTACATAAGCATTGTAAGATAAAGCATACACACTTGGTCCTCCGACTAGCCATCGAAGTCGTTCCGAAATAGACTTTGGATTTTCATCTGACTTCTTAAAAATATGATCTCGAAACCATCCTATAAACTGTCGATTATGTGTATTTGATATCCATTTTTCAGCCCTTTATGGATTCAATTGCCTAAAAATTTCTTTGTGGATTTCAACATATGGGTCAACGTCCAAACTGTTATGAAAAACATAAAGGTGGGCCTTCTCCCGATCTGTAATATTGATTGTGACAACCTTTCTTCCAGAAATTCCTTCACCCTCTAACCACCCAGTGTGACGAGATTTCGGTAAGCCAATGCTTTCCACACCAGACAAGTATTCGGTACAGAATTCAACGGCTTTCTCAACAATATATCGCTCTACAATACAACCCTCTGGCCGACTTCGATTTTTGACATACCCTTTCAAAATCTTCATATACCGTTCAATGGGGTACATCCATCTGTAATTTACAAAACCACATAGTCGAATCTCTCTCACCAAGTGGACCATCAAATGAACCATCATATCAAAAAATGAAGGCGGGAAGAACATTTCTAATTCACATAATATGACGGAAATTTCTTTTTCCATAGCTGGCAATTTCGCCGGGTCTATAACTTTGCTTCATATAGCTTTGAATAAGAAACACAGTTTCGTTAATGTATGGTGGACATTCTTGGGCAAAATGCAACGTAAAGCAATTGGAATGAGATTTTTCATCAAAACATGACAGTCATGTGATTTCAGACCTTTTAACTTCAAGTCGCTCATTGACACAAGGTTACTGATATTTGACGAATACCCCTCTGGAACCTTTACGCCATTCAAGAAGTTACAAAACTGATATCTCTCCTGCCTGGAAAGAGTGTAAGCAGCAGGAGGAAGAAATGTTCGTTTTTCACCCTTTACTGGTGCCAACTCTTCTCGTATTCCCATCTCAACCATGTCCAACCTAGCCTTAATTCCATCTTTTGTTTTGCCAGATGTATTTAGCAACGTGCCGATAACACTGTCAGATACATTTTTTTCTAGATGCATAACATCAATAAAATGTCTTACATACAGACAATTCCAGTATTGTAATTCAAAAAAATTGATCTCTTTTTCCAACCGATTTTCGTAAGGTTTTTCGAAGCCGGTTTACCAAAAGTAGTGTCCAAATTTTTAACTTTCTCAAACAATTGATTGCCTGTTAGTGGAGACGGTGTTGTAAGTTCTTCTGAACTTCCATCGAATGATGTCTTCCAAGAACGGTACTTATGTCGTCGCGGTAGAAATCTGCGATGTCCTAGAAACACGGTTTTTGATGAATGTTTCAACCTAATTGATTGTATACCTTCTTCGCAAACGGGACATCCTTGAGTTCCTTTAATGCTATATCCTGACAAATTTCCATAAGCTGGGAAGTCATTTATCGTCCCATACAACATGACTCTCAAAGTGAAATCTTCCTTTCTGTAATCATCATACAATGTAACACCTGAATCCCACAATAATTTCAAATCTTTGATCAATGGAGCTAAATAAACATCAATATCATTACCCGGTTGTTTTGGTCCTGATATAAGCATATATAACATGATGTATTTTCGTTTCATGCATAACCACGGTGGTAAGTTATAATTTATCAACATAACCGGCCATGTACTGTGACTGCTGCTTTGAAAACCAAAAGGATTCACTCCATCTGTAGATTACGCAAGATGAAGGTTTCTCGACTCGTTTCCAAATTCAGGATACTCATGATCGATTCTCTTCCACTGAGGAGAGTCTGCCGTGTGACGTAGTATCCCATCTTTAATTCTTGTATTTTCATGCCATGTTAATTGTTCTGCAGTCTCCTCACTTCCATATAGGCGTCTAAACCTTGGAATGATTGGAAAGTACCATACAACTTTAGTAGGAATTGATTCATCTTTCTTGTATTGAGAAGCACCACACTTTGGGCATTCTTTAAGTGATTTGTGGTCCTTGTGAAATAGTATACAGTCATTCGGGCAGACGTGTATTCTTTCAGAGATCATACCCATAGAGCGTAGCATTCGTTTGGCATCGTATGTTCAGATCGGGAGCTCATTATCTTCTGGGAGCATGTCATTCAAGTGGGAAAGTAATTTCGTAAAACTGTCTTTACTCCACCCGTTATCTGCTTTCAAATTATACAGCTTTAGTACGGCTGACAATGCTGTATATTTAGTGAAACCAGCATACAATGGCGTCTTTTCACAACTTTTTAACTTCTCAAACAATTTTGGGCAATCACGAAGTTCATCTTCGAAGGTCCTTGTCATTTTCTCAATACGATCTTCATCATCATTCACATCTGTAATCACATCCTCCATACGGTCATCTTCATTGTTCATGTTTGTAATCATATCAGATGATCCATAAAACGCAGTGTCACCCCAGTCACTACCTACATTCGTTGTTTCCCCGTGTTTATTACAACATGTATAACTTTGATCTATTCCATGACAGATCAATTGTTCTTCCAACTCGTCTGTACTAATTTGTTTTGAATAACAACAGCGTAAACACGGACAAAGGATTTGAGAAGAGTCACATGCATGATCTATTGCAAACTTGATAAATTATTTCACGCCTTCTTCATACTCTTTTGTCAACCGATTGGCATTCATCCATTCTTTATTTATATTCATCCTATTTAAAATCCATAGGATAAGTATATAGGTTAAAGGAGAAGGAATATGAGTATAATTTAGATAAAAAACAAGATACTTCAAGGAAATAAAGGAATAAATAAATACCAAAATAAAAAATATATTGGGAACCACTACAATCCCCAAGCCTCACATCATCTAGATCTCTAAAACCCATCAAAGTTACTCCAACTCGATCTGGCAACACTGGGACCCAATTCTACCTGACCTTCAATACATGAGGATTTCTTGGGTACTCAGTAGGGAACCACCAATGTGGTTTCATAAATTCTAATTTTTAGTTATATGTGCATGTTTCATGCTCTGAATAAATAAATAATATCTAATAAATAAATAAGTAAATCATCATTGATCCTTAGGTTCATAGCCTCGATCATCCATACCAACTTTGGATAGTGCCAAAGTATATTTGAGAACATTGTGATGACTATACCAACCATAACAATAATCATGATGTCTTTCACCCTAGTATACATTGATAATTACCATAGATATAAACTCACCCTGGTGAATATGATAATAACCTGGAAAACCTCCATCCCATTATCACAACTTGAGTAGTATCCATACTAGTATAAAATTGTTCCCAACAACTTAACCCCAATAGTGCAGGACACTCAACCAAATAGGCCAAATACACAATAAGGACTAAAATCACTCACCTATCAACTTTTCATAACAAATATAATCACTACTCAAAATCAATGTCCCTATTAGTAGTATCATAGACCTCACTACTATGTAATTTTTTCCATTTCAATAAAATACCACCTCAAGGTCATTTTTTTAATAAAAGTGGTGACATGAATTGGTCACCTAATTCATGCCCCAAAGGACTCAATTAAAAAAAGAGTATAAGTACAAACACAAGGTGAAAAGAACTTACACCAGTAGGGATTGAGAGAAGTATAAACCAAAAACACCAAGGAAAATCTAGACAAATATCTAGAAGCAATGAATGATACAAACAACCTATTATCAACTATTCCATGATCTCCAAAAGGGGTTTTACTATCCATGGGGACAACACTAATCCATCTGGCTCGAAGGGAATCCAATGCCTTCATAAATTTTCTTCTCTATCAACTTGAGTTATGTTATTCATGCTGTTATACAGTTGTTATTTTAAAATGAAGGGCTGAAATGAAACATGAGAAAGACCTTAATACATTAAAACCAATGTTTAGAAAGGAAAACCATTAAAGGTTTGGATCAATAAGCTGTTAAGAATGAAGACCATCATTACAACGTCACCATCCAACAGAAGCACATGATGTAGTGAAACACTCATCGCATGAGTGTATCATATTAATTATCAGTGTCTTACATGGTATAGCCTCATAATATTTACATGGTAATATTCCATACTATAAATAGTCTCAAGAGATGGCTCATGTCCCATTTCAATATATAGGTTTGTTCTGGGTCAGTCTACACATCCAGCATATCAACAACCTTACAAAGTTATACCCACCCAAGTAGTCACATCCCCAAGGGGGATGTTCACACACTTTAGGTTCAATTCAATAAGGCCAAGGGCTCTGATGTATCACTAGTTCCATGTGTGGCCTATGGGAACAAATACATAAAAGTCACAGAATGTATTTCAAGAGGTCTCCGGGTTCCCCCTAACAAGGTCCTCTAAGTCACACTCACTCTAATAACACCCATTAAGGAATTTATAAATCCATAAAGAAATTACCAGGACCACATACCTATTTTATATGTTTCTACTATTTTAATTCCAAATTGAAAACTTTTCCTAGGCTCGCTAAGCCTCGTCCATTTGTCTACCCCAAGATCAACTCATCAATATAGCTCCTTCCTCTCTCCAAAAAACCAAAATTATTAAATTATAACATTTATAATTAATTATCCAAATCAATTTAAACTTGTTATATTCACTAGAAACTCATCTTGTGGACTTTTCATGTTAGAACCAAGACCAAAAATCCATATAAGATCTGAAGTGGGATCTTAGTGCCATCTTAGAAAAAATACCCAACCATCAGAACCAAATCCATAGACAACATTATATAATTTGATCCAATATACATGAAAACTACAAAAGGAAACACAAATCCTTCATAATGATTGGTGACTTGCAGATACCATCATGATGCCTCTTATACATGAGGTAGGAAAACACCCCCATCAAATCAATATGATACCACCGTGCTCCAGTTGAATCACCCATAAAACCTAATCTAGATAAATCAAAAATCAATAGAAACTAAATATAAAGAATAAAATGGTAAGGAAGATGGTGAAATCACTTAGAATTGTTGAATAAATCCACTAAAAAACTCCCCATGGATAGGAGAATCAAAGAAGAATAAGGGGGTGGGTCGATTGGGCATTGTATAAGAGGGAGGATGAGAAATGGGGGCTTCCCCTATTGGAATTTCAGAGGGAAAAAGATGAAAATACATTTTTAATGTTCTACAAAATTTTCCAAACCATATATTAATAATGTGGTGACACTGTACAAGAAAACCCCTTCAAATATTTGGTCAATATAGTTTACCAAACTATGCATTAATTATGTAAATTGGAACTACCTCAGTCTACAAAATTTCACATGTTTTGTATGAAATCATGAAAAAATGGTATGTTAATCCCTAACTAAAATCCACCTCACATGGTTTCCTCTAAGATATCCCATGGTTAACCTTCACTAACCATGAAAGTCAACTATGTGATTTAGAAAGAGGACTTAAAACCTCCTCATGCTCAAGGTTCTACATTGTTTCTCAAAAAATATGAACACAAAACCATGTTTCATTTGAAAAATCTCCAAAAAACATCATATAAAACTAAAATAAAGATTGTGAGACTCACCTGAGTACTTGAGGCACCTCTCAAACCGCGGTGGAGGAGGAGGCAGCAGAGTAGGCAGAGGAGGAGGAGGAGGAGGCGCCAGTGGAGGAGGAGGATGAGGCAGAGGACTAGGAGGAGGAGGAGGAAGCGCCGGTGGAGGAGGAGGAGGATGAGGCTGTGGTGGAGGAGAAGGAGGAGGAGGAGGAGGAGCAGAGGAGGAGGAGGAGGCGACGGCCGGAGGAGGAGACGAAGGAGGAGGCGGCGACCGGAGGAGGAGGCGGCGACCGGAGGAGGAGGAGAAGGAGGAGGCGGCAGCTGGAGGAGGAAGCAACGGCCGGAGGAGGAGGAGAAGGAGGAGGCAGCGGCCGCAGCGGAGGAGGAGGAGGCAGTGGCAGCGGTGCAGAGGAGGGCTTCCACGAGAGCTTGACCGGGTGCAAGGAGGAGGAAGAGGACCCGCAGGTTTTTAACAAATCCGTGTGAGCCTTTATCAGCGCTAGTAAAAAGAACTGATAAAGGATGTATTTATCAGTGCTAAAATGAAAAGCACTGATAAATACAACCTTTATCAGCGCTAAAAAAGCGCTGATAAAGGGTACCCCTTTATCAGTGCTTTTCCGTTAGCGCTGATAAAGGCAGGCGCATGCCTTGCCCAGTTTTGTGGTAGTGTTTCGACCATAAAATGCTACTACATACACCAAAATGATCATTACACCTCTTCTTGTTTTACATAGGGACTTCACTAAAATCTTCCCAGGCACCATGACCTTCAAAACAGCTCAACAAGAATCTCAAACGCTTGTTTTAAATCATGAATAACTTATAATGGATAAATTTCCTCTAAATAGGTGTTTAACACCTTGGGTTAACCATTAATTATCATGGCCAATTCTCCACAATGGTATCCTAAAACAGTCTCCACCATAACTTCTAAATGGGCTTTTTGAACCCTAGAGGGCCAGAACTCAACCCTATACCTCTTTAACACCTTTAAACTTCCTCTCGATACTTCCAAATCCCAAAAATATATAATTTAAATGTTAAAAATGGTCCATGACATTATATTATATGCCTATTAAATGATTTTTATCCATGAGTATCAAAACTAACCCCTAAAAGAAAATTAAAAGTGGTCACAAAAAAACTCCCCTTGAGATAATTATCAAATAGGTATCTCTCTATAATAATATCATAGAAAAAAATCATAAGATAATGAAACAAATCACACATCATCATCATCATCAGTAATCAATATATAGTCATACATATCATCTCAACAAATTAATCATAAAACAACTTAGGATATTGAGTCCTCATCTACAATTAGTATCCCCAAGTGTGATATTATAAGTCATTATGTCTCCATAGTATGTTAACCAAAGGAATAACAAACCCACACAACACCTTCTATCAATGATCATAAATCTTAATAGGATGATCCATAAATTTCACATCATCCTACATGCCCAACTCACCCTAATCAGTGACATGGGAGATATTGTGATGATATTAACAAAGTTGTGACACATGGAAAACATAAATGATACTATCTAGATGTATAAAGAGTGTTAATTGATATTCCGACTCACCAATATACTCCAACACATCCAAGGGATAGATGAACAAAGGAAAAAACTTACTCCCTCTATCGAAACTATATTCCTCATGACAAGGAGAAAGCCTTAGGAAGTCATAGTATCCAACCTAAAACTCCAAAGGCCTCCTATTATGATCAACATATGAATTTAGATAGTCTGTATCTACATTTTAAGCTCAATAATAACCTTAAAATTCTCTATTATTCTTTTCAGCAATTCAGGTTTGAGAATTATAGACTCTCCAACCTTAGTATAACTCAACGAAGATCTATTAGGTTAATCATACAATGCTTTGAATAAATCCATACAATTGGTTTAGTGATATCTATTATTATTGGAAAAATCAACCAATGGTAGTTTCTTTAACCATAATTTTCAAAAATTTATAATGTATGCGCACAACACTCATTCCGAAGTATACTTCTCTCCTTTTGATCATCCATTTATGGATAGAAAGCTATGTTGAGGAATATCTAGGATTCAAAGGCACATTAGAGTCCCTTTAATACTATATAGGTAAAATGAGAATCATGATTATATACGATAATCCTTTGAATACCATGGAGGCATATATGTAACAACCTAATATTTTATGATATTTTTCTTTTCAAATAAATTTAATCTCTTTGATAGCTTGTGATATACACAACTCCGAGTCTAATTGAACCGTAATATAGTACATCGTTATAACCTATCCGTTAAATTGGTGAGTAAGAATAGGACTAACTAAATAATGAAAATTATATGGTTTATTCGTGTATAAAATAAATAAATTTGTTATAAATTTATTATAAATAAAAATAAAAATCATTTGAAAGTTAAATTATTATTTTTACAAAATACCATTTTTTTGGACGCAATGTGTTTTTATCTTAATAAATTAAATTAATAACTATTTTTGAATTATTTTAATGAAATTTATTTATTTTATATTCAATAACACATTTTATCATTCATATAATATTTTTTCAAGGCATGATAAATAAAAAAATCCAATTTTATGCTTAGAAACTGTATTTTTTAAAAAATAGTTTTATCGCTTTTTTGTACACTTATTTTAAAATTATAATTTTACAATTTTAAAAAATTTAAATGAAATTAATTTCTGAAATAAATATTTAAGAATTATCTTAGTGATTTTTTTTGACAATTTTCTAAAAAGTCTAATTTTTTGATGTATAGTGAAAATACTGATTTTTATTGAACATTTTCTTTTCGTTTATAGAATTTAAAGTTACAATTCATTTTAAAATAGTCATAAAAGTAAAATTAGTTCAATTATATTATTATTAATCCAATTTAGGATATTATAATCAATTATATGTTGAATTTTTATCTAAACACTTTTTATGCTTTAGAAAACATTTTCTTTGGAAAACCGCTTTTCATCGTGTTTGCGGGTTTTATTATAAAATAAGTTATGAAATTATATGAATTTAATTTGATAAAATGGATTCCATATTTGGAATAATAATAATTAATATTAGGTAATAAGTTCAATTTAATTTTTTTATAATGAATAGTAAAAACTATAAAAATATGTTACCATGTTTAAGGTTAAAACAGGTTTACCGGGGGTTAAACTAAAGAGATAAGGGTAAAAATAACCTATAAACTTATATAAATTATATTTTAAGGTCATATTTAGACCACATATCATCTAATATTTTTTAATTGTCTATTATGGATCCATTTTGTGTGAATAATATGTTAATATATTTTATTCTTTTCAAAAATTCCAACTATGTCCTCTCCCCCACTTATAAAAGGACACCAATCTCCTCTCCCCTCCACACTTCAAGAGCATTTTTTTACATAAAATACCCAAATACATTAATTAAATCCAAAAATATTACCTATAGTATATTTTTTAATCATAAAATCATCCTAATATGACTTTAGGAATAAACATAAAGAGGCTATCCAAAAGAAGAGTTATAGTTCTTAACCATGTGTTTTCATTTTATTTATTCTCCAACACCCTTAAAATATTCTTGAACTATGATGAAATAACCAAAAAATTATTTTCCATAAAATTATCTTTTATTATGTTAATTTAATAACCTATATCCATACCCTCTTCCATCAAATGTGAAATGAAACCATCAATCGTGTGTACGAAGAACTTCCACCTCACGAAGCGATGTAATTTTTTCCATAACCGGCACTCACAGATCAATATAATGAAGAATTTAATGTATATATATATATATGATATATGACATAATTATACTTATTTAATTATAATATCACATCTACCATCTTACATTCTTACTTTTGGAAAGCGATAACATCGCTCGTGCGTACGTGTGGACCACCACCTCCATGTAGCGATATATTTTGTTTTTCACTTTATTTTGACATAGATGGTAATAAGGATATATTTAATGAATATATATGATATATATGATAAAATAATGATTATTTATTGGTGAATTAATATTTTAATTTATTTTTCTTCTTCATCCTTCAAAAAATTAAAACAATGTTCATGCGTATGTACGGCCTACCCTCTCCATGAATGGTGAAATTCATTTTTATATATATAAATATTATGTATGACTCTATGTATATATATATAATGAATATATATTATATTTATATCATTATTAACATTATATATGTGATGGAACCATGATAAAAGTATAAGTATCAAAACTATTAATCCAAAAGATACATGAAAAACAAAGTAGTTATCACAAAGAAGAGCGATTTAAATAAATAATTGTTAATTAATAGGTGATAAAATTATATAAGTAAATCATATATGGTATGATATATATGATTATGGTTTTTAATATATTTATTATAAATATATATTTATTATACATGAGGTTCAAATATGTATGAAGGATGTCGAACATGAGGTAAGAGTTTTATGTTACAATCTCATTATTTATCAGAATTATTTATGATTAGTTTAAAATGAGGAAATTTATTGATCTAACACTTAATAAAACTAATTAATTTTATTCTATTCTTTTTATTTCTTAATATTACATGTTTTCCTTTAATTTTACTCCCTTTAAGATCTTAAGAGGCCAAAAAAATGTTTTTAAGGAAAATCGACTTTATTTCTCTCTTCAGTCAAAAATACTTTCTCTTCCATGTCCATGTTATCTAAAAATATTTTCTAGATTTTTTAATATTATCCTATGATTTTTTAAATTCAATTTTACCCATGATTTAATTTTTTTAAAATATTTTAAAAGTAATATTCTTTTTTTACAAAATGTGGTACTTTTGACTTTTTGGAAAAAATGCGAAGGAAGATTTTTTAATGCACATGGTATAAAATGAATTTTACACCATCATGGAAACCCAATGATTTGAAGCTTCCATTAAAATTTTATAAGGTTATTTACAAATAAAATGTTTTCTTTAATATTTGGGAAATTTTTAGATTTCAAAATAGCGATTTCAAATTGAAAAGTGTATTTTCCTCAAGAAATGTTCCAAGTGATATTTTAAATGAATTTTCTATCTAAGATGAAATAATTTGATGTTTTATAATCTTTAATAGGGATATGATTAAATTATAAAATACTTATTATTTTTCTTGATGGTTTATGATTAGGATGATAAGATTTTTGTGAAACCTGTTTCTTTTCTATGGGTTATGCCATGATGAAATGCTTATGAAATACATTTATTTTTATGGGTTATGATATTATTAATGTTTTTGATCTTTTGGAAAAAATTTGAATGATTTTAATTATGTGATAGGTGGGACTAGAATAATATAGGCCTCCAATTCATTAGGTAAAGATATATATCCCATTATATAAACAGGATTGGAATTGGGAGTAAACCTAGTTCAGTAAGGGACTATGTACACTATGATAGTATTAGGGGTGAACCTTGACTACTATGATGGTTTGAGGAGTAAACCCAATCAACTATGCTTATGTGTATTCCAAAAATCTATGTCTTATGATAATGTTATACTCTCATGGATTATATACTTTGATTCTATTATGATTTTTATGTAATTATCTACCAATATTTATTCCATGACTCAATATTATGATCAATGATATATTGAGTATGGTTTTCAAATGTTATGTGCATATTATCACATCCTTATTCTCATGTTATGTTTAAGTGATCATTGATATATCCCTTTTCTTACCCTTACTGAGCATCATATATCACACTTTCTTATGTTATCTTTCTCTAGGTTATGAATAAAGGCATTATGCATGATATTTATAAAAAGGGTGATAGTTATGAAGAACTTAATGGGAGATGATTTAGTTCAATTATGAAACATTTTTTTATTTATATGAGTTTCCAAAGGTACTAAACCTATAATATTATGGAATGGATCATAATGTTGTATCTAATATTCATATAATAAGATATAATATTTATGCATGAAAAGTATGGGTCACTATAATATAATATCCTAAAAATACTACTTAAATAGTACATCCACTATACTAAACTCCTTAACCACTATAAAGTGATAAAACTTCATCTGATGGTTGAAAATGACCCATATAGAATTATATCAACCCTGATATTGGATTAAACTAGTCAAGAAATTCATTAGAATCACCCACCACTTCCACTGAGGTAAATATAGAGGATAAATCAAACCCTCAAGAACATGATTCTTGACCTTCACCTTCTAGTAAAATAAAAATTAGTATAAAAACTCTCCAACTGACCTCTTCATCTCTAACCACCAGAACCGAATCCTCAAAGAAACATACATCTTAGCCACTCCAAGATAAACTACTAAGGTAAATCTTGGAAACACATGGAGAACCAACTCATGTAGAATTGAGGGAATGAGGAGGTTCCCTGGAACAACACCATATATTGATCATCCTCAGACCATCCCTCAGGGGAATCAACAAAAACAATATGATCCCACCAAATGTTTTCTTTAAGATCCCCCAATTGAGATTTTTCTACCTACCAAACTAAGGATCACTACATTATCATTAGGTAGAGACAAATATTACTATAAAATTCACCTATATCAAGGTGAAATGTTTTAAAATACTCTATCACTATCTAGTAATCCCTAGACTCATGTTAAGAACCTCTAAATGACTTAAAACTAATTAAAAAATCATAAAAATTATAATAAAAAATTCCATCCACCACTACTATTGTAAATTTAAATCATATATAGAGAAGATATATCTCAAAATATTGTGATATTTAGAGACCAAAAAGAACTCAACAATGATATAGTTCCCCAATAAGGAAAGAACAACTAAAACCAAATCAATATCATGGATAACATAGTTATATTCATTAGGTAATAACTATCAAGACCGCTATGAGATTATTTATCTATGCAACATTAGAGTATAACTTAGTCTAAGGTGTGAAGCATTGTAAAAACCCTTAAATGTGAGTCCTTCCACTAAGAAATAGAGAACAAGATCACTGACCAACTTCTTCTTTAGATACTCAAAATAATCCCACCACTAGTCAAACCACATGAAGGCCTGGTTATTCCTAGTTAAGGCTATCAGATGAGTCACAATTCAAGAGAAGTTAAGCACAATCCTCCTATAACAGCATGTGAGGTAAAGGAAATTCTATACCTCTTTAATATTATTAGGGGATAGCTAAGAAACTACCATATAACCATTCAAAATATCCATAGCTACTCCTAGTTGAGATATAGAATTTCCCAAGAAAATCACCACATAGGTCCAAAATTTATACTTAGATAGCTTCCCAAAAAACCGATGACATTGAATAATATCTAAAATAGATCATTATTTCTTTACACGTTCTTCCTCAGAATTAGAATACACAAAATTTCATCAATGAAAACCACCAAAAAAAATCCTTAGAACTCCTATTATATAGATTTCATCAGTATCATGAATACTACTAGTGTATTTCTTACAACAAAAGGGATTATCATGAACTCAGATTTCCTATAATGAAACCGAAATGTATGTTTTGGAAAATATTCATCTTTCACCCTCATCTGATGATACCCTAATCATAGAACAACCTTTTATAACTATATAACTCCCTTTAACTAATCGAATGGATCAACAATATATGGAAGGGAATAATGAACCTTCACTATCACCCAATTCAAGTGAGGATAATAAATACACAACCAAAAATTATCTTCCACTTTCTTAAAAAACAAGACCGGGGAACCGCAAGGAGACACACTGGGTTTAATAAAACCCTTTTATAGAAGGTTATAAATCTTAATTTGTAGTTATTGTAACTCAAAATGTGTCATAATATACTTAAATATTAAAAATAGAGAGACATACATCTATAAATATATCCCAAGATCAATTTTATATTGAGGGGGTAGCATTAAAAGCTCATCAGAAAAAACATAATGGTAATATTTAATAACCCTTTGAAACATAACTAGCTAAACATCCTCTAAACTTAACATTAGTCTGTTCATCATAGATGAGGCTCCCCAGACCCTCACTCCCTTGTCTAGTGCTAAAAAACATACTTTATACTTAGAATTAGATACCAAATGAGATGATCCAAAATAAACATATTATTATTTTATATAATTTCCAAAATTTAAATATTAAATCTCAAAATAATCACAAAATACCATGAATTTAAGGTTTAGTGTCTTTGAGGATCAACTACATAAGTATATTATTTTCTGATACTTGTGAAATTTTTTCTATAATTGAACCACATTATAATCTCTTCTATAATTTTAATAGTTATACTTATATTCATAACCTAGGAAATGGAAACCTAAAGAAGGGGTGATCTTAAAAACCCAATAAGAGAAAACATGTTATCATGGGTTAGATCATAATCATATGAAAAAACATAACCATGGGATAAATATATTATTAAAAAAACATGGGAAAATAAGAGTTATTCATAAGTCATGATATAAGGACATGAAATATCAAATGAAAAAACATATACCATTCTATAAGAGTGTGAAAACATGAAATAAAAAACTTGATCCATATATAATAACATAATCATATGACCTAGAATATGTTATGTCATTAAAACATAACATAATAATAAATTATGTCACAAACATAATAATATAGAAATTATAACATTTTGAAAAAATGTCCATGCATCATATTGTGAATAAAAAATGTCCACATATTCTATTATGATCAAAAAAATGTCCACACATTCCATTATGAACAAAAAAATATACATGCTTCATGCTGTGAATAATCAAAATGTTTATACTGCATGTTATAAATAGAAAAATTCTCATGATTCATGTTCTAAACAAACAAATTATCTACTCTTAACATTGTGGTAGACCAAACATTACCTTCCCATAATTATTTATTGAAAATAATACATTACATGCATTATCATGACCTTTTATGTTAGGTATGGTAAACTAAACTAAATAAAAAAATTTATATCATTAATTTATATAAAATAAAATTCTATCTCACAAATAGACACATGAACCAGAGGAGAAGAGGTTTATTGTATTAGAGGATTATCCATATAAACAACTTATTTTACAATACTAGTCAATATTTCTTCATAACCACTGAACTCCAAACCCACTTTGGAAAATATCACATGTATCCCCATATTTAAATCCTGGGGAATGAAAATATAAGAAAGGGGTTATCCAAAATGCTCAGTAATGGAACAAAATAAATATATCAACATGTCATCAAGGATGTGATAATAAGAATACAGGAAAATATAAATATGTGAGAAATATAATATCAATATGAGAAATAATCATAATAAATAAGAAAGAATCAAATAACATGAAATAAGAGAATAAATCCACTAAATATCAACATGTAAGAACAATAACTGTAACATATTTTAGAAACATTTAATATAAATCTTGAATTCTGAGAGTATAAGATAAGAATGAAGAATATCTTTCAAATATAGAACAAATATTATTATTGGGAACATTACATTAAGGATCCACACCATCAATTCCCATGATTATGAGAAACTAAAATATACTCATGAATACTTATCTCATGATACATAAACTTTCAACTAATACATTGGCGGGCGATATAGGACCCCGACTATTACTCATTCATACTTAAGTGTGCCACTTAAAAATAATTATCTTATCTCATCATAAAAAACCCATAGAAGTAAAATTTATTTTATAAAATGTTTAAATGAAAATAATGAAAATTTTATAAATAACCCTTGGAAATGAAAATGGGTTTCATAACATTTACAAATGGTATAAAATATAACCTTGAATTAAATTGGTCGATACTAAAAACTAAATCACCCAAAAATAATAACATAATAAAATAAAAATTGAGGGTGAAACTTGAAACAAAACTCTATTAGAGATAAAACTTTTTGAATATAGAGAGTAAAATGAAAACTAAATCACAAAATATTTTTCTTGACAAATTTTTTTCAATCATCGATGTAAAATTCATCATTACGAGTCTCTTTTCAAAAAGTATCATTTGTTTTAAAAAATTAAATGAAAACTATTGATGGAAGTGGATTTGAATTATAAACTCATTTATGCAAAATATATAAGTGAGAACATAATTTAAAATGGAAAATTAACGAATTTAGTGAACATAGAGGAAATAAATTCAAGAATAAATCATATAACCCAAAGGTAAAATATTGAGTTTCCAAATACCTTATGAAATTATCAATTTTATAATAAAAAAATATTAAAGAATATGATTTAAAATAAACCATTAAACACCATGAATAATGAGAGGATAATGGTATAAAATATTAAATGGTCTTTAGATACACTATTCCAAAGAAAATAGGGTGTATAATAAGAAATGGGTCTCAAGGGGTGAAAATTTGAGATAAGAAACCCTTACCTTTACTCTATATTTCTAAAAATGTTCTTTAACAACATGTATAATGAAGATAAGAATATTAATTAACTATTTAATAATATTATTAATACCTATAAACTTTTATATTCATAATTTATAATTATTATATATATATATTGGTTATTTATTCTCAATTTTCAATATTGGGTGTGAGTAATTTTGATCATTTTGAACTAATTTTATAATCATGATGTTTTTATTCATTATTAACCCAAATTTCATCATTCCCAAATCATAAAAGGTACTTTAATTAATTATTTTTAATTATATATATTTTTATAATTTTATTCTATGGGAGTTTTGGTTATAATCCTTAAAGATGAAATCAACAAAGAGCATGTTTCAGTGATTTTTAATGAAGGAATGTTGGTATTTTATTAATGAGTTAAATATTAAATTTAACACTCTAGAAACAAAATAAAATAATTATGTACTTATTTATATCATGTATTGTCATTAATTGAGTTCTCATTGTCATCCATGATATTATTTTATAGCATTTTTAAGTAGGTGGTTAGACCGACCCAAACATGAACATACCACAATTCATGGATGTTTATGATTATGAAAGTTATTTATTTTAGAATAACATCATTATTAAATAATTATAATGATATTATTGAGACACTTTTAAGGTTGAAAACCATATTTTAAGGAATTTAAAAAATAAGAATGAAACTAGATGAAAAATGATATACATTACTTTGTTGAGGCGCTAGTCCGCATAATGCATGGTTAACACTTTCATTTCTCAAAGAATGGGAGGTAAATAAGGAGGATTATAATTTTGGTAAATAATCTGACCTTAGTTGATCAGAGCTGGTGGTTAATTTATTATATCAACATAAGATATGAGGAATCACATCCTAAAGGACCAAATAATTTAGTAGTATTTGTAAACTAGTTACATAATTGAATTTCAAATACATTTGATAACATAAAATACAACAAATTATTTTCTTTAAGTACAACATTTTCCCCTTTAGAATATACTTTCATATAAATCATAAAACAATTCCTGGTATTTTGGAAAAAATAAAATATAATAAATGGGTGATTTCTAATGCTCATAAAGGGTAAGTATACAACAGAAGCTATCATGAGTACATAATAAATAATAAATATTGCAAGGTAAATAGTTGAAACACATGAAACTTAATCAATAACTTGAACATAAATAATAATATATAAGGAATAAATAATTATCAAATAATTCCATATACATAATCACACGAGCTTGAGATTTTTTCAAGGATATTTTAACTAATCAAATAATCAAAGGTAAATCAATAAATAATTTCATAATGATGAAATTAATAATGTCATACATCTAGAACTTACCATCAAGTAATTATACTAAGACATATATACCGTTAAGACATATTACTTAAATGGGTAAGTAATCAGCCAAAAACCCAAGCTAGTTTGTCTTATGAGATATACCAATGCATCGAGGGGATATACAGGCCCCAACCATCACTAACTAAGTCTAATGAATTCCTCATATGAAAGGGGTGAAACATAATCAACATAAACATTCCTATTGAAAAACTATCATATGAAATGTTAATACATTCCCCAATAAATAAAAATAATCATAAAACATCTAGAGTAACATAGATAATTGTATCAAAATAGAAAAACCTAGTCAAACTGATCATTAAAACATATTCCTAATGGAGAATAATTAAAATATGGGTCATTTCCATTGATGAATTGAAATACTGTTAAAAAAATTCTTGAGGAAAATATCCTTTTCAATTTGAGAATCACTTTTAAAAAATAAAAAATTATAAAAAATTAAGAAAATATATTTTATTTGAAAAAAATTCTATAAAATTGTAAAGTAAACTTGTAAGCATTGAGTGTTCATGAATGTGGGAAATTCTATACATGTCGAGTATGTTAAAACAAAGATTCCTTTCACATTTTTGTTAAAAATTAAAAAAGTACCTTATTTGGAAAATGATAGAAAGATCTATTTTAATTTGTTTTAAAATACAATAATGGGTAAAATGTATTTAAAAAATAATTTAGTGAATTTTTTTAAAACATTTTTGAAAACATTTTTAGAAAACATGGACATGGAAGAGAAAAAAAATTAGACTGAAAATGTAATTAAAGTTGGATTTTAATAAAATAAATATTTAAGTATCAAAGAGAAGAAAATAGTTCCATTACATGAAAAGTTAATAAATTACTATAGGATAATAAAAATTATGAGTTTATTGAGTGATTTATCATAATATTTTATCATAAAAAATGTAATAATAAATAATCCCAATAAATGATGATATTGTAAAATAAACCCTTATCACTTTGGTAACTTTGGAATCATAATACCCATGAAATAAGTTAATTAAAATGAAACATTAAATACCATTAATATAAAGGGATTCATGATATAACCTATAAAAGTGGTAGTATATATACCATAAAAAACAACTAAGTGATGAATATGGAATATGTATCACGAAAGTAAAAGTGAGACGAGAAACCCTTACCTTAGGTCTGATTTGCCTCTTACATGTCTGTAACTCCTATATAATAAACATATATTTATTATAAATATATTAAATAACCATAATTATATATATCATACCATATATTATTTACTTATGAACTTTTATGACCCATTTATTAAGAATTCCTTGTTAAAATCACTATTTCAAGTGATAATTGCTTCATTTTTCATGTATGTTTTAGTTCATTAATTCTAGTACTTTTACTTTTATCATGGTTAAATCATATAAAAAATGTAATACATGATAAAAATATCATATATATTCATTATATATGTATTTAATGTAATCCATAAAATTTAAAGATAGAAAATATGTTACACTATTTATGGAGATGGTAGGCCATACATACGCATGAACGCTGTTTCCATTATCTCGAAAGATGAAACAAAAAGAAAATAAATATTTATTAACATTTAAATAATAATTATTATCTTATATATAAAATATTTATTAACTAAATACATATTTATTACCATCCATGTAAAAGTAAAATGAAAAACAGTTTACATTACTATGTAGAGGCGGTAGTCCACACGTACGCACGAGTGACATTACCATTTTTCAAAGGATTGGAAGTTAAAAAGTTAGATGTGATATTATATTTATATAATTATGTTCAAGTCATAAATATCACATATATTTATTAAATTTATCCTTAATTCATTCCATGTAAATCATAAGAAAAAAATGAATCACAATGATTCGCGAGGCGGTAGTTCACCGTACACATGAGCGACGTTATTGTATCCATCACAGAATGGAAAGTAAGAAGGTACATGTGATATAAATTTTTTAAAATTATAAAAAATTCATAAATTTTATATAAATATGTTAAATCCATCATTACATCAAGCCTTTAAAGGTGGTGATGGAAAATAAATTATATCGGTTTGCGAGGCGGTAGTTCACCGTATACACGACCGATGATTTAATTTTCCATTTGATAGATGTGGAGATGGATATAGGATATTAAATTACTATAATAATATATCAATATATATTATTTACTAGTGTTATTATATTATTTTCATGACCCATCCCCCGGGGCCCGTTCTGTGACTACCCCAAGCTCGCCTTCCATAGGCCAGGGGTTGGAGACTAACACTGAAAGGCGTATTCCCTAAAACGGGAAGACATTGCCTTTAAACCTGTACAACCACACGGTCTGAGAACAAAAGAAGAAGAAACCATGAAGTAAACTGCTGTAGTAAAAGTGTACTAAAAGTAAAGGGGCCGGAATACAAGCCCAACTGGAAATGTACAAGTACAACTAAAAAGTACAAAATAGCTGAAAGGTGAAAAGCATCTCCTGGATCATCCACTATGGATCCTACCTGAAGGGTAGGTACAAATTGCCTCCATGGTACTCCTCATCCGTACATATCCTTCGTGTCACATCACTCTGAATGGTCCACCTCTTGGAACCGTAATGTCCTGGCTCCCTCAGCCTCGATCAGTGATGTACGTCGTCTGCACAAGACACAACAAGGTGTGGGTGAAGCCCGTGTAGGGGTGAGTATAATGATACTCAGTAGGGACCCCGAGACCCTAAAGGTCTCCTAAAGTTCCACAAAGAAAAACCATAGGGTAACACCATGAAGTTAGTTTACTACACAGGTATAGTACCATGTAGAATAACCTCAATCACAAGTACAAAGTAAAGACAACTAACAAAGAGTCTCAGCTTAAACCAGGTTTTCAGTGAAGTATAGAAGTCCAGATGATTATTCGCGAAGCTAGATCATCTTATTCTGTCAAGAGGCACTGCTTCTGACCATATAGAGTTTGAACCACACAAGATCGGTAGGTACTAACCCCCACAATGATCTACACAGGATCCGACCTGCCCAGAGTCTATAGGTAACTAACCCCCACTGACCCACACAAGATCTGACCCACACAGGATCGGTATGCACTGACCCACACAGGATCACTAAGTGATGACCCACATAGGATCTAACCCACACAGGATCGGTATGTTCTAACCCAAAAAAGATCGCTGAGCGATGACCCACACAATATTAGTATGCATTGACCCATACAGGATTGCAGAGCACTGAACTCTGTATGATCTGTCTCCAACCTCCGCCTCACTGCCAACCACTAGATTCCTCACACCCGATGCGCTCGAGTTCTGTAGAATCTACCTTGGAGATATCAGTCCTAACTCGACCATCACTAATCTCATCAAAGGAGTAACCCAAAGGACCGCCATGTCGTAAGGGTTCTAATGCGACAGATGGTGCGTCAATCAGACGCTCGGTCTGTGAGTTATAAGCATTTTAGCTCCAGGGGCCCCATTGGATTCAGGTTCAATCCAACCCATCCATACTCTAACTTTCTCCAAAACTTAGGAGGAGTAAACTAAAAGGACCTTCTCTATCCAAGGATCCCAATTCCGTAGACGGTTCGTCAAATAGACATACGGTTGTCAAGATATGGCCCTTTAAATGTTTCTGTGCCCGGTTGGGCTCAGCTCTGGTCTGACCCGGTCGGAATGACCCGTCCTGACCTGGTTTGGGTTGGGCCATAGTAGACTCAGCCCAATGGGCCGTGGTTTGGCCCAGACTACAAGGGGGTGACCTGAAAGGGCGGCTCGACCCGTATAGGGTGGCTCGCAAGGGGCTGTGGCCCGCTAGGGCAGCGGCCCGGTCCGCTGGGGCAGCGGCCTGCTTCGAGGGTGGCGGCCCAATCTGAGGGTGGCAGCCCGAATATGAGGATGTCAGCCCAGCTCCAAGGGTGGTGGCCCAACGGAGGGCGGCGAACCGGTCAAGGGAGGCGACCCGACGGAGGGCGGTGGCCTGGTCGAGGGCAGCGACCCGGCTGAGGGCTGCGACCCGGTCGAGGGCGACGACCCAACGTGGGGGCAGTGGCCCGTCTCCGAGGGTGGTGGCCTACTCCAAGGGTAGTTCCCTGGCTCGAGGGTGGCAACTTGCTCAAGGGCGGCGACCCAGTTAGGTCAGATGCGGGGGGTGTAACCCCCCAGTCTCCCTAATTGCCGAATGGCCCAAAGGCCATTTGGTTGGAGAGGCGATGACGCCGCGTGGGTGCTGCTCAGTCACCGTAGAACCCGACAGAGGTAGGTTTGGCCTCTGCCATGGCTTCAGCTATTGCTTCTGTTCGCCAGCGGCGCGACGGTCGCGTTGCCTTCCTTTTCACAGCAGACCGTTGTGTCGGCTGCCTCCTCTATTCTTCATGGCTGACGATCCATGACCTTACTCTTGCGGTGTGTGTCGAGGTGCTCGCAGACTTCCAAGGGGGTGCAAAAATAACAAGATATCTGAGGGTTCGGGCCAGGTTCGTTAGGCCCGCTCCTTCCACGTTAGCTCATATTATGGAGGAAATTAAGGGGTTGAATAATCAATTTAATTAAACTAGATAAACCCCACAAAGATTCTCCGCAACAATCTTCCCACAAAGAAGAATGAATCGCTGGTCAACCCGTTAGTCGGTTGACCCACGTTCTTTGTATAATTTAAAGAATGGGGAAGAGGGAATCATGAATGAAAAAACGAAAATAAACTCCTACCTTGAAACGTTGGAGAGTAATCGCGATTGAGGGAGTCTCGTTGTTCTCCATCCCCGCAACAAGTCGTCCTTACCGCTTCTCGAACATCAAGCTATGGTTCAGGGTTTCGGTGTCGCATGTCACCTCCTACTGGGGTCGGCTCCATCCTCTAAGGTCTTGGTGTCGTGGTGTTCCTTCAACACTTCGCTACTTGGTGAAGCTCTCTGATACCCCTACACTATCTCTATATATATAGGAGAGGGGTAGGATAAGTAACAGTGTGGGGAAATAATGGGGCTCTTTAATTAGGAAGCTTCCTAATTTACCCAACGTTGTTATTACTTTAGGTTGGCAGGTCAAGCCATTTAATGGCTTGACACACCATCGACCCCACCCCTTTAATTGTTCCATTGGATGTTTATGAAATAAAAAAACAAAAAATTATTTTATTTCATTTTCTTTAAGAAGTTGAAAAATAGAAAATTTTCTCCGGACCTAATGTGGTCAAAGTAAAGCCTCCCTTTAGTGAATCCCGGTGCTGCGGATTCAACAGTGCTCTCATATTTTTAATCCGAGCATCTGTTCAAAAGTTATAAAACGCCGCTTGTGCATTTGCTGAATGTACTCAACAAAAAAGTTCAGAAAATTATTAATAGTCACCCTCGACCTGCTCTGGTTGAGGTTAGGCTCTACCTAAATGAAAAATACCCCAAAAAACCCAACGACACTCTCAGATTTCCAATCTGAGTTACTATTTAAAAGTTATGGATTTTACAATAAAATAATTGTCACTTAATTATTTTATTTAAGACCAAAAACTAACTTTAACTGGTGGACTGTGCCGACCAATGTTAGTATCTTTGTAAATAGATCATACCCTCAAGAGTTTAGCGGTGGTCTCAGATTTTCAATCTGAGTTAAAGTTAATGAGTTATAAGCATTTGAAAAATAAAATAATTTATTTATTTTTTTTATTTACGCTTATTCCATTTTTGGGTTTTCTCACAGGAGGCCCGCGCCGACTACACATAAGTCGCGCCTAGGCTAAAACCGCCATCCTGAACACAACGACGCCCTCATATTTCCGATTCAGGTAACCATTTAAGGGTTATTCCACTTTTTATGAAAACTACTTACGCGTGCTAATTAAAGATTAACAAAACTTCAATGGATCATTCTGGGCACTCTGGGCCTTGGAATCGTGCACTGTCAGATTTCATCTTGAAATAATTTCATATAATTAAAAAAAATTACATGGAAAATCTGAGTATTTACATTATCCCCACCTTAGGGATTTATGTTCCCAAAAGCCACAACATAGACTAAGGAAACAAATGGAGGTACTGAACATGAATCTGAGCCTCCCGCTCCCATGTGCTTTCCTAGAGGTTCTTGTGCTACCAGTGAACGTGCTCTAGAGGTATCAATCTTCCCTGAAGGACCCACTCCTGTCGATCCTCAATCTCCACTAGAAACTTCGTAAAAGTCACCCCATCGTCTAAGTACATCTCTCCATGGTTGATGACATGAGATGGTTCATGCATGTATCCCCTCAACTGGGGTACGTGGAAGATGTTGTGCACCCTCTCCAACTGTGGTGGAAGTTCCAAGAGGTATGCCACCTCGCCAATCCTCCAAAGTATCAGAAATGGTTCGATAAACCTCGGTGATAACTTGCTGCCTCGGATAAATTTCCAAAAACTTCATCGAGGTGAGACCCATAAGAAAACATGGTCTCCCTCCTCCTGTAGGCATAAGACTTCTGCCAACTCTGTGCAATCTTCACTTTCTAACAAGCGAGGCATCGTGATACAAAATCTGTCACTACTTCCTTCATCCCTAGCCACCAGTACTGACACCGGAGGTCCTAGTACATCTTCTTCACTCTAGGATGTATCGTTAAAGGGGATGTATGGATCTCCCTCAACAACTCCTCCCAAAGCCTCACTGGCATAATGGTGCATCCTCTAAAGAGGATGACATGCTCCTCACCTTCAGAAAATCCATCAGGTGCCTGTCCTGAGGATACCTGAGCACATCGAGCCTCACAGTCAGTGTCCCCAAGATGCACCTCCCTAACGCGCTGAAGGAGTGGGGGTGTGACTGTCATAGACTGAAGGTATGCTACCCCATCTCTATCAATGAAGTATATCTACAACACAACTAGCTTCTTTGTCACCTCACTCAGCAACTGCAGACCAGATCTCATACTGAGTGCATCTGCAACCACGTTCCCCTTACTAGGGGTATAGACTATCTCAAGGTCATATTCTTGGATGAACTCTAGTCATCGCCACTGTTTTAGATCTTGAAAGCTCTTCTAACACTTCTCCATCCATAGGGAAGGCTCCCCCTTCTTCGTCAAAGCTTTCAAGGGTTCTACTGTCCTGGAGAAGTATAGTTCAAAACTCTGGTAGTACACAACCAAAGTAGAAGTCCCTCTACCTTTGAGGAGGTAATATTGGAAAAAAATATTTTGAAAAGATGTCCCCACACTCTACCACCCCTTTTGGGAACTGAAAACTGAAAACTCCTGCTACCACGAAGGTAAGGTTGGCCGAATCAAGAGTGATCAGCTGCACCCTTCTATGTATGAGTTTATCCTATGCTACCTGGGTTTCATTTTTCACCGACTAAGGAAAACCCCATTCCAACATTGTAAATAAACCACAAACTTTTTTTTCCTAATATAGTCAATCTGAGTATGAACTGCAGATTTCCAGCCCATACCTAAACTAACATCGTAAGGCCTTGACACTTCCACCAAGAGGTTCCAACCGAAACTCTCTCCTCAAGGGTTAGATCACACCATTGTCATAAGTGTGATTATCGAGTATCCTCCCAAAGGTATCTCCAGACATGAGGGTCAAGTGAATAGTTTAACTAGAAAATCTAGGTCTTGGACAAGATTCGTGAAAGGAAGGAATGATTGGTACCTATGTATATTGATACAACAACTAGTAGTAGAAATAGACCGTACCTTGAATCATTCATAGAGCCCCTGGGTTTCACTCCTTGAACGCATGGAGATAATAAATTCCCCTTTCCTCTAGCTCCTTGAGCCTGGTGGGGACCACATAGGGGGGTGGTTTGTAACATGTAGAAATGTACACCACTTTATGCTACTATCCTAGCTCTGCTTCCACATCTGTAGCTCTACAGATTCGCTTGTCCCTATCACATCCTCTTTCTGAAATATTTTACACACCCAAGTCTCTGAGACTGGCACCAGTTTCCTGCTTTCCCACTGCTAACATTCACTAGCTGTATTCGCTTACCCAAATAACATTCAACCATAAAGGTTCTATCTAGAACCCTAACATAGGTAGGAATACATAGAGGAATAGTGATGGCTAAGAATTCATTAAACACACCTCGCTTGGAAGTCCAAGCCCCGAATCGCCGATCATATCGTATTCATCGAGTACCAGGAATGGTCGGTACACCTCGATGAATACTCAGCTACTGACATGTCATCCTGTCGAAGATGTAAAATCTCTAGGGAACTCTTAGCCACCACCTCAAGCCAGTCCTTAGCCTCCTGTGAGTTGGGATCACCTCGGAACCTGAGGGGTATCTGATGCTGAAACACATGTAAGGAACTAAGACTACATGTTTCCTCTACAGGTACCGTCGGTTGTAACTACTGACCAATGAGCAGTGATGTAGCTGGTACACTACCTGCAGGTACCATCTTGAGAAAAAGTCAAATTACTGAAGCCTCATTACGCTGCGAACCATCCTCATGGTCACACACTTAAAAAGACTAGAAGCTAAGGTCACCATCTGCTCTACTGGTGTCTCAAATAGGTGGAAAACTCTAGCCACAACCTCCATATAGTCCTCAACCGCCTGCGGGTCCATCTCGCCTCAGAACCTTGGAGGCCTCTTCCGTTGTAAATCATGCAACGCGCTTAGTCTACGTGCATCCTATACTAGTGGGGCTAGTGGAAATGCCTGTTCAATGGGTAGTGGTGCTGTTGGTACACCACCCGAAGATGTTAACGCTGTAAGAGGGCCCTACACCGAGGCCTCATCACTTGGTGGGCCATTGTCATGTACTCTCTCAGGAAACCTGGGTGGCTATCTTCATGGAGGCATCCTGATAAGGAACAAATGCTCCACAATCATTAAGTTATACCTAGTGAGCTGGCTCAAAGAAATCAAAAGAAAAACTCTTAAAACAAACACACAATTAGTGTTTTCATGCGCTGAGTAGGAAATTATAATTCAGGGTTTTGGTGTATGGATACATCGTCCTCCACACCAACACTGGATTCCCCAAAATGAAAACCACACTCATAACACTTAACACTATTTCCACACAGAAAAGATTAGAGTCCTAGTTCTTCAGTAGAACCGAACTCCTCTAATACCACTTTGTCACGAACTGTCTCCTGGGGACCGTGCCGTGACTACCCCAAGCCCGCCTTCCATAGTACAGGGGCTGGCGACTAGCACCAAAAAATGTATTCCCTAAAATGGGAAGGCATTTCCTTTAAACCTGTACAAACACACGGTCTGAGAACACAACAAGAAGAAAATGTGAAGTAAAATACTGTAGTAAAAGTGTTCTAAAAGTAAAGGGGCTGGAATATAAGCCCAAATGGAAAAGTACAAGTACAAATGAAAAGTAAAAAATAGTTTAAAGGTGAAAAGCATCTCCTAGATTGTCCACCGCGGATCCTACCTGAAGGGTAGGTACATATTGCCTCCACGGTACTCCTCGTCCATCTGTCTCCTTCGCGTCATGTCACACCGAATGGTCCACCTCCGGGCACCATCCAGTCTTGGCTCCCTCATCCTTCATCAATTCTATACGTCGTCTGCACAAGACACAACAAGGTACGGGCAAAGACTGTGAAGGGGTGAGTATAATGATACTCAGTGGGGACCCCGAGACCTCGAAGGTCTCCTAAAGTTCTACAAAGAAAAACCACAGGGTAACACCACGAAGGTAGTTTACTACATAGGTATAGTACCACATAGCATAACCTCAATCATAATCACAAAGTAAAGACAACTCACCAAGTGTCTCAGCTCAAACCAGGTTTTTAGTGAAGTATAGAAGTACAGATGATTAGTCGCGAAGCTAGATCATCTTATTATGTCAAGAGGCACTGATTCTAACCATATAGAGTTTGAACCACACAATATCGATAGGTACTAACCCCCACAATGATCCACACATGATCCGACCCGGCTAGAGTCGATAGGTAACCAACCCCCACCGATCCACACAGGATCTGGCCCACACAGGATCGGTATGCGCTGACGCACACAAGATCGCTGAGCGCTGACCCACACAGGATCTGACCCATACAGGATTGGTATGCACTGACCCACACAGGATTTCTGAGTGCTTACCCACACAATATCGATATGCGCAGACCCACACAGGATCACTGAGCACTAAACTCTTCATGATACGTCTCCACCCTCTGCCTTACTTCCAACCACTAAATTCCTCACACCCGGTGCGCTCGAGTTTTGTGGAATCTGACCTTGAGATATCGGTCATACCTCAACCATCACTATGCTCCAAAAATGATTAACCAAAAGGACTGCCATGTTGTAAGGGTTCCAACGTGATAGATGGTGCGTCAATTAGACGCCCAGTCTGTGAGTTATAAGCATTTTAGCTTCAGGGGCCAGGTTGGATTTGGGTTCGATCCAACCTGGATGTACTCAAACTATCTCTAAAACTCAAGAGGATTAAACCAAAAGGTCTGTCTCGATCCAAGGATCCCAACGCCGAAGACAGTTTGTCAAACGGATGCCTGGTTCTTAATATATGGTCTTTTAAATGTTTCTGGGTTCAGTTGGGCCTGGCTCCGGTCCGACCCGGTCAGACTGACCCAGCCTGACCTGGTCTGGGCTAGGCCGCAGAAGACTCGACCCATTGGGCTGAGGTCTGGGTCAACCCGCAAGGGGTTAACCCGTAAGGGAGGCCCAAAAAGGGTGCCCTACAAGGGCGACCCGACCCATATAGGGCGGCCCGATCCGCTGGGGCGGTAGCCCACTGGGGCAGCGACATGCTCTGATGGTAGAGGCCCACTCCAAGGCTAGTGGCTCGGCTCCGAGGGCGGCGTCCTGGCTCTGAGGGAGGCGGCGCGACTCTGAGGGCGGCGGCCCTGCTCCGAGGGCGGCGGCCTGACTCCGAGGCCGGCAACCCAACTCTGAGGGCGGCGACTCGGATTTGAAGGTGGCGGCCCGGCGGAGGGCGGCGACTCGGTCGAGGGCATCGACCCGATCAAGGGCGGGGGCCCAGTGGAGGGTGGTGACCCGGTTGAGGGAGGTGGTCCAGTTGAGGGCGGAGGCCTGGGCGAGGGCGGCATCCCGACATGAGGGCGACAACCCGTCTCTAAGGGCGGAGGCTTGCTCCGAGGGTGGCGACCCGACTTGAGGGCGATGGCCCAGCGTGAGTGCAATGACCCGGCTTGAGGGCAGCAGACTGCTCGAGGGCAGCGACTCGGTTTGGTCCGATACGGGGGGTGTAATCCCCTGTTCTCCTAGATTCCCGAACATCCCAAAGGCCGTTTTATTGGCGAGGTGACAACGTAGTTTGGGCGCCGCTCAGTCACCACAGAACCCAATAGAGGTAGGTTCGGCCTCCAATGCGGCTTTAGCCGCAGCTTTTGTTCACCGGTGGCACGGTGGTCACACCTCCTTTATTTATGCGGCCGTCCATCATGCTGGCCGCCTTCTCCGTTCACCGCGTTTGATGAGCCGCAACCTTCCTCTTGCGGTGTGCGTCGACGTGCTCGTGGTCTTCCAAGGAGGTGCAAGAATAGAAAGATAGCAGAGGGTTTGGGCCAGGTTTGTTAGGCCCGCGCCCTCCATGTTAGCTCGTATTATGGAGTATATTAAGGGGTTGAATAATCAATTGAATTAAACAAGATAAACACCAGTAAGATTTCCCACAACAATCCTTCCGCAAAGATGAATGAATCGCGGGTCAACCCATTAGTCGGTTGACCCATGTTCTTTGTATAATTTCAAGAACGAGGAAGAGGGAATCAAGAACGCACAAATGAAAATAACCCCTACCTTGAAACGTTAGAGAGCGCTTGCAGTTGAGGGAGTCTCGTTGTTCGCCATCCCCGCAACAAGACGTCCTTGCCACCGCTCGAATGTCAAACTCCGGTTCGGGGTTTCAGTGTCGCACATCACCTCCTACCAGGGTCGGCTCCATCCTCTAAGGGCTCGGTGTCATGGTGTTCCTTCAACACTTCGTTTCTTAGTGAAGCTCTCTGATAACCCTCCCCTAGCTCGATATATATATAGGACAGGGGGAGGATAAGTAACAGCGTGGGGAAATAATGGGGCTACTTAATTAGGAAGATTCCTAATTTCCCCAATGTTTTAGTTACTTTAGGTTGGTAGGTCAAGCCATTTAATGGCAGGACACACCACCGACCCCACCCCTTTAATTGGTCCATTGGAGGTTTATGAAATAAAATATCAAAAATTATTTTATTTCATTTCTTTTAAGAAGTTGCAAAACATAACTTTTTCTCCGGACCTACCGCGGTCAAAGTAAAGCCTCCCTTAAGAGAATCCCGAAGCTACGGATTCAATGGTGCCCTATTATTTTTAATCCAAGCACTGGTTCAAAAGTTAGATAATGCCGCTCGTGCATTTATTGAACGTACCTGAAAAGAAAGTTCAGAAAATTATTAACAGTCACCCTCGAACCGTGCCGGTCGAGGTTAGACTTCTCCTAAGTGAAAGATACCCTAACAAACCCAATGGTAATCTCAGATTCCCAATCCGAGTTACCATTTAAAATTTATGGATTTTACAATAAAATAATTTTCACATAATTATTTTATTCATGGCCAAAAACTAACTTTCATTGGTGGCCCGCGCCAAAAAATGTTAGTATCTTCCTAAAGAGAGCATAACCTCACGAGTTCAGTGGTGGTCTCATATTTTAAATATGAGTTACCATTCATTAGTTATAAGCATTTGAAAAATAAAATAATTTATTTAATTATTTTATTTACGGTTATGCCATTTTTGGGTTTTCTCACAGGAGGCCCGCACCGACTAAAAATAAGTCGCGCCTAGGGTAAACCCACCATTCTGAAAACAACAGTGTCCTCATATTTCTGATCCGGGAAACCATTTAATAGTTATTCCACTTTTTCAGGAAAACTACTTATGCGTTCCAATTAAAGCTTAACAAAACTTTGATGAATCATTTCGGGCACTTCGGGCCTCGGAATCGTGCACCGTCAGATTTCACGGTCTCAAAATAATTCCATATAATTAAAAAAAAATTTACATGGAAAATACGGGTCTTTACAATTGTCATATTTTAAGAATATTTTTAAGGGGTGGAAGAAGAAATAAAACAAATATGCATGTTAATAATTTTTACCCCTTCTCCAGAGAATGCCTTTAGGTTTTACCTAAAGCCTTGTTCAGAGGGTTTAATAATAAAATCAAGGAATATAGGATGTGTTTAGGGATGAAATTAAAATATTTTTAAGGTATTTTCTAAACCCAATTAATTTTTAACTGTGAAGAGGGGATGACTGGGGGTGGCCTTTTATAAGTGGGGGAGAGGATACACTTCAAATTTTTGAAAAGAAAATATGATACCCACATTTTTCTTATGAAAAAGGCCTAAAAAATGGTTTATTATTGAACTATGTATTATATTAGGTTAAAATATGGACATATAAGAGGAATTATATATGTTTTGGGTCATTTTTAACCCTTATCTTTTTAGATTAACCCCAGGTAAAGTCATTTTAACCTTAACTATAGTAATTAATTTTTACTATTTTCACTATTACTTATGGTAAAAAATTAAGTTAAAATTATTAGATAATATGAATAATAATTATTAAAAAAATTAAATCCATTTTTCTAAATTTGATTCATATAATTGTCAAAATTTATTTTAAAATTAAACCCACAGACGCGTCGAAAAAAATGGTTTTTTCCCAAAGAAAAGATTTCAAAAATTTAAAAAGTTTTTATATAAAAATTAAATATTAGATTGATTAAAATATTATAAATTAGTTAAAGTGAAATATAATTGAAATTATTTAACTTTTAAAACAATTTTATGTCAAAATAAAACTTTTAAAGGCATTAAATGAAAAGGCGATTCTCAATGAAAATCGATATTTTTCATTATTCATAAAAAAATTAAACATTTCAAAAAATTATAAAAAATTAAACCTAAGATAATTTTGATATGATTATTTCAAAAGTGAAGTTATTTTTTTAAAATAAATTTTCTAAAAGTGGTAAAAATTAATTTTAATGTATGTACACAAAGCACGACGATGCCACATTTTAGAAAAATACAGTTTTTCAGAAAACAATTCCTTTTCTTTCAAATGATTCTTAATTTATTTGTAATAAATAGATAATAATTTAATTTATTTTATAAATTTTTAAACCATATTATTTTTATAATTTAGTTATTCATATTAGTATTAATCAATTTAACTACCAGGTTTCAATGATATACTATTTTACGATTATTTTAGATTCATGGTTGAATTTATCTCATGCTATCAAACATAATGCTATTATTTTAAAATATATATTATTATATTCTACCAACTTATATAAATTAAACCCTCACAATTCTATTTTTTTCATCATAGGTCTAACATTTTTTGAAAACCCATTTCATAAAAAGGGTCAATAAAACTTACTGTTGATAAGAGGGAAAGGGATGTATGAAGGTCATCTAGAATAACACATAAATAGGTTTCATGTAGGAAAAAATTATTGTGAATTAAAAATATGGACATGGAGTAAACTAAAATACATATAGAGAGTGATAAAGATTATTGATCACAAGAAAGTGAATGATCAAGATAAATTTAACAACCACAAATCTATAAATATTTGATGAAAATGAAGATAATAGTATAAAATTTTATTTTCAAGATAATTTTCCTAAAGTTATAGAATTCCTTTACCCTATAGACTAAGAACATAAGGAAATATAATTACGAGATATATTTCTATTTCATAGGAACTATTTTATCGTTTGGTTATTCTTAGATCAATTCCTACTTCATCTCTTACTCCAAGAAATAAATATCTAATATGATTTTTTTATGCTTGAAGCACTAGAATTAAATCTTAATGGATCATAAAAATAAAAAAAAGTCATTCCTTTTGTCTCTAGATATATTTAAAGACCAAAATTTTTAGCACAAGTTATCCAATTATACATTAATTTCTAAAACCTGAATAATAACCCCAAAGTTAACCTTAATCCATTTCATATATATTTAACCTTAAGGCTCATCCAAAATATGTTAATATAAATTCAAAGTCCAAAAAATTAAAAGGAAGGTCACTAAATTTTAAAATTCAACATAATATTAAACCACCCAAACAAAATAATGTAGATCTTAATGTCACATAAAAAATATGTGAATACCTTAATCACCATAAAACATTAATCAAAACATGCATTCATCTAAAGATTATTTTTCTCCTAATTCCTTAAATAAAATCTAAAATTATAAAATTTATCTCACAATTCCAAAAATGCAATAAACTCTAGAAAAGATAACATAATTCATCAAATCACTCAACAATTTCAAGGTCACCAATACCATCCCATAAACATATCTTTATCACTATTATCTCAACATCTGGAATATATTAAGGGTTATACTCCCTCAATCATGTATTTTCCAAAAATACCAATTTTCCACTATATCACTATTCTTGGTCATAGGTACCATTTAACATATGTCTTAAAATATATATGAAAAAAAATACTATAATATAATCCTTATACATTTTAGGATTCTTATAATGAGAATATCATTGATAAAATAATTCCGCAACATAATTATTGAATCTAAATACAAAATCACTTTAATCATTTCACTTTTGTCCTAGTAAAATTATAATATAGACCTTGATCCCTTAGCTTCTTATAGGGTATATTCCCTTGATGCTTGGGAAATTTGTTTACATAGTACACCATCTCTTTATAGTGGAAACATTGAACATTTCCAACTTCTTTCTTAACCTTGAAATCATGATCATGGTGGCCATTATCTCTACACTTATAGAAAACTATCATTACCTTCAAGCAAGTACCAATGTGTTTCTTTCCACAATTATCTCATGGGAAAAATCATTATTTCCCTTCTTCCCTTTATATTAATTTTTCTCTATCATCCCCTTCTTCTCTTAATTCTCTTAGAAGCCATAAGAATTGGAGAATTATTTCTATGACTTGATACCACATGATAATATTTACTCATATGATGAGAAATTTTGGGAGACAAGATAATGATGAATAATTATCTTAATCCCATCAAAAAAACAATCAATATTTCTCTTTGGATTATTTACATAGTTCATAACATGTATTTCTAACCTTGTAATGTTGTATTTATACTTAGAAACATTTTTATCTTCATTTTGTATTAGACTTAGCAATTGTCTATCTATATCTACTCGGTGATCGCAAGGAAAATAATTTTCAAAAAATAGTAACTTTAAATCATTCCATTACATGTTTTCTATTTATTATTCATACTTAGTGTTTTGAATCAATGACCACAATTAATCTACATCTCATGAGAGATGATAAACTTCCACGACAACTTTCTCTCTTTCATTGCTTCCCAAAGAGAGAAATATATTTTATGAGGAATTTATCCATTGCTTAAATACAAATAGATTTGTAGTCCCATTAAATGATGGAGGTTTCTAATGCATAAAGTTGTCTAACATTTTTACACCTCATGGTGGATCAATAGATGGATCTATATAGGTAAGTTTATTACTCATAACCTGAGTCATCTTACCCAATATAGTTATAATTTAATTAGTTATATATGCATCTTAAACTTCAGGTTCATTATCTTTCCCATAAGGTAAATCCCTACATGGGGTACATGAATTGATGTGGTTTACATTACTTCCACTAGGTTTCATTTCTAAGTAATGGAATACACTAGATTATATCATAATATTATGAAATATAATTTATAATTCCAAAACTAGTGAAAAAAATAAATTTAAAAATTTATGCATGCATAATCTCATAATAATAAACCTAGTTTCTTTGAGAATGTTTTCAAATAATAAAAATATTTTCAAATCTTTCATAATGGGTTTTAAAGAAAATGTGAATTATCCCACTCATATCCCTGAAGAGTGTCAAAATAGGTTCACAATAAGGCATTTTTCCATGCACTAGGTGATGATTTAGTCAAATCCCAATGTACCGATTTTGGATTTATTAACCCTAGGTATAAATATGATAGAACCACATCAACTTTTAGTATCTATAAAGGGATGTATTTATATAAAAAAATAGATAATATATACCTTACTAAAACATTAGGATTTTATCTTATAATTTATCATTAAAGTAAGTCGTATGTTTATATTACCCAATATACATTTTACTAAATATGTTTCCCAATATTTCTACTAAAATTTCTTTGATACCAACTACAAAGACCTCAACCCGAGTATCCCATAGTTGGTGGTACTTTATTACAATGGAAGAAGATATAAGGAATTGCGCCCCAAATGACCTAATAGATTAGTAGTCTTGGTAAACTAGATACATACTTGAATTTCAAATACATTTTAAATCTTAAAATAAAAAAAATATTTTTTTTAAGTACACCATTATTCCTTTTAGAATATCCCCTTGTATCAATTATAAACATTTCTGGAAATCCTGGGGAAAATAAAAAATAAGAAAGGGGTGAGCTTTAATGCTTAGTAAGGGTATGTGTACAATAGAAGCTATCATGAATACATAAGACACAATCAATATAGAAAGGTAAGTAACTAAAAAAAATTCCATTTAATCAATAGATTGAACATAATATGGAAAGAATAAATAATGATCAAATAATTCCATATACATAATAACATGAGCTCGAAATATTTCCATGGATATTATAACTAATTGAATAATGACATGGATATCAATAACTAATTTCATAATAATGGAATGCATAATTTCTGACATCTAAAACATACCTTCAAGGCCTTGTTCCAATACATCTATATTTTCAATCCCTCATTCCTAGAAATCTTACATAAATGGGTAAGGCCTTGGCCAAAAAACCAAGTTGGTTTGTCTCATGAGACCTATTGATGCATAGAGGAGATATAACAGGCCCCACCAATAACTTACAAAGTCCAATACATTTATTATATGAAAGGGGTGAAACACAATCAATAAAAACATTCATATTGAAAAAGTAGCATAAAACATTCTAATTATTTCCCCAATAAAATAAACATAATCACAAACCATGTAAAGTAATATGGTGAATGTAATCAAAATAATACATCCCTAGTCAAACTGATAATAAAATATCTAGAATAAAATAAATATGGTATCATTACAATATATTTACAATTTATAATAAATAAAATGAGGGTTTTTATTGTTGATGAATAGAAATATCATAAAAATACCATTGAAAACATTCTTGAGGAAAATATATTTTTTCAATTTGAAAATCATTTTTAAAAACTAAAAAATTATAGAATATCAGGGAAAAAATTTTACTTGAAAATAACCTTGTAAAATTATATAATAATCTTCAAAGTAATGAGCGTGATTTTCAAAAATTCCATACATGCCGAGTATGTTAAAATAAATATTTTTTTTCACATTTTTAGTTAAAAGTAAAAAAATACCTTTTTCAAAAAACAACAATAAGATTCATTTTAAAAAATTTTTAGAAAATCCAATCCTAGGTAAAATTTATTCATTAAATCATTTGGATAATTTTTTTAAAATATTTTTGAATTTTTTTTAGAAAACATGGACATGGAAGAGAAAACTATTTTCGATTGAAAAGAAAATTAAAGCTGGCTTTTATTAAAATAATTATCTCAATAATTTTAAGTAAAAAAGATATGAAAATGGTACTATTAATTGAAATATTTATGAATAACTAGAGGATAATAAAATTCATGAGTTTCTTGAGTGATAGATCATAATATTTCATCATTATAAATTTAATCATAAACAATCCTGATAAATGATTAGATTGTAAAATAAACCCTTAAAACTTTAGTAACTTTTGATTCATAAGCCCCATGAAAAAAATAAATTAAATTACTTTTTAAATACCATTAATATAAATTTATTCATGATATAACATATAAAATGGGTAGTATATACCCCACACAAAAGAACTATGTCTCATGAAATTAAAAGTGATATGAGAAACCCTTATCTCATATTGGATTTCCTTTGTATATATTTGTACCTACTATATAATAAATATATATTTATTATAAATAAATTATATAACCATAATTACATATATCATACCATATATTATTTACTTATGACCTTTTATGAACCATTTATTATCAATTCCTTGTTAAAATCAGAGTTTTGGGTGATAATTACTTCGATTTTCAGGTATATTTTGCTTTGGTAATTTTATCCATTTTAATTTGATCATGTTTAAATAATATATATAATTTAAATCATTATATAATTATCATATATGTTAATTATATATTTATTTATTTTAATCCATAAATATTAAAGATAGAAAATGCATTACACAGTTCATAGAGACGGTTGGTCATATATACACATGAACACTATTTCCATTTTCACGATGGATAGAACGAAAGAAAAATAAATATTCATTAACCTATAAATAATAATTATTAAATTATATATATAATTCACATTAATTAAAACCATTCTTATTACCATCCATGTAAAAATCATATGAAAAACAATTCACATCGCTACCGGGAGGCGATAGTCCACATGTATGCACGAGTGATGTTATTATTTTGAAACAAATTATAAGGTATGAAGTTAGAAGTTATATTATATATAAATAATTATTTTAGGGTCATAAATATCACATATATTTATTAAAATTATCTTTAATAACTTCCATGTAAAGTTTAAGTGAAAAATGAATCACATCACTTCTCGAGGAAACATTCTTCTATACACACAAGTGATATTATTATATGCCACCATGGAATGGAAATTGAGAATTTATATGTGATATAATAATTTAATAAGTATAATAATTTCCTAAATATCATAAAAATATATTAAATCCATCATTATATTTAGTCTTGAGATTTGGTGATGTAAAATGAATTACATTGGTTTGCGAGGTGGTAGTCCTCCGTACACATGATCGAAGGTTTCATTTTCCATTTGATGTAAGTGGAGATGTATATAGGTTATTACATTAAAATAATAAAATAATAAAATATATAATATACTAGTGTTATTATATTATCATAGTTAATTAATATTTTAATGAGGTGGAAGAATAAATAAAAAAATTAAGCATGTTAAGAATTTCATCTCTTATTCAGAGAACCCCTATAGGTTTATACCTAAATCCTTCTTAGAAGGATTTTATAATAAAAATAATTTATGTAGGACGTTTTTAGTTATTTAATGAATATATTTTGGTATTTATATTCCTAAAAAAAGTGATTTGGAAGTTTTAATAGGGGAGGATAGGGGGTGGCCTTTTATAACTGGGAGAGATGACACACTTAAATTGTTTGAAAATAAAAGGTGATACCCACGTTTTGTCATGAAAGAAGCCTAAAAAATAGTTAATTATATAAAAATTTATTATATTAGGTATATATATGAACATAAAATAGTAATTATACAAGTTTTGGGTCATTTTTAACCATTATCTTTTTAGTTTAAACCCTAGTAAACCCGTTTTAACCTCAAATGTGGAAATTAATGTTTAACATTTTCACTATTCATTAAGGTAAAAAATAAATTTTAACATTTTATATAATATTAATTATCATGTTTAAGATTATGGATTAAATTTTTACATATTTTATTCATAGAAGTGTAAAATTTTTAATTTAAAATTAAACCTACAAATGCATCAAACATACATTGTTTTCCTAAGAAAAACATTCAAAACATTAAAAAGTTTTTATAATATAAATAAATAATAAATTGATTAGAATGATCTCATTTAGGTAAATTTTAATATAATTAAACTAATTTTACTTTTAAAACAATTTTATATCAAAATTTAACTTTTATATTCATTAAATGAAAAAGCGGTTTTTAATAACCAGTATTTTCACTATTCGATGAAAAATTAATATTTTCAAAAAACTATAAAAATTTCACTCTAAGATAATTTTGACATGATGATTTAAAAAATTAAGTTAATTTCGTAAAATATATTTTATAAAAGTGATAAAAAATATTCTTATTGTATGCGTGTAAAGAGAGATGAGACCACCATTTAGAAAAATACAGTTTTTCAGAAAATAGTTCCTTTTCATTCAAATGATTATTATTTTATTTATAATAAATAGATAACAATTTAATTTAATTTATACATGTTTAAACCATATAATTTTCATAATTTAGTTATTAATATTCATACCCACCAATTTAAAGGATAGGTTATAATGATATTCTATTTCATAGTTCTTTTAGAATCAGGGTTGTATTTATCACAAGCTATCGAACTTAATGTTATTCTTTTAAAATATATAGTTGTTACATTTAACGCCGTAAAATAAATTTCACTATTAAAATTATATTTTGGTCATCATATTTCTAACCTTTTTTGTAAACCCACTTCATAAAAAAGGTTAATAAAACTTCCTATTGATAAGTGAGAAAGGGAAGTATGGAAGTTATCTAGAATAACACATAACTAGGTTTCAAGTAGAATTTTTTTTTGGGATGTGAAAATATGGAAATGGAGGAAAATAATACATACAAATGGAGATTTATATAGATCATTTATCATAAGAAAGTTAATTATCAAGATAAATTTAACAACCACAAAGCCATAAATATGTGATGGAAATAAAGGTAATATGATAACATTTTCTTTTCAGTATCATTTTCCTAAATTTATGTAATTCTTTTACCCACTAGACTAAGAACATAAGGAAATATAATTACTTGATATATTTATATTTTATAGTCACTATTTAATCCTTTTTTTTCTTAGATCCATTCCTACTTCATTTGTTACTCCAATAAATGAATATCCAATATGATTTTTTATGCTTGAAGCACTAAAATTATCTCTTAATAGATCATAAAAATAATGAAAAGTAATTACTTTTGTCTCTATATATCTTTTAATACCAAAATGGTTAGAACAATTTATCCAATAATACATTAATTTATAAAACCTTAACAATAACCCCAAAGTTCACCTTAATCCATTTCACAAATAGTTAACCTTTAAGACTCGTCCAAAATATGTCTATCCAAATTTAAAGACCAAACATTTAGAAGGAAGATCACTAAATTTCTAAAGTCAGAATAATATTAGATTCTATAAACAACATAATGTATCTCTAAATTTCACATACCAAATATATTAATACCTTAATCACTATAAAACCTTAATGAAAATATGAATTATCCTAAAAATTAATTTTCTCCTAATTCCTTAAATAAAATATCAAATTATAAAATTTATTCCATAATTCAAAAAATGTAGTAAACTCCTGAAAATATAACATAAGGCTTAAAATCACTCACCAATTTCAAGGTCACTAATACTATCCCATGAACATCTATTTATCATCATTATCTCAACTTTGGGAATATAATAATGGTTATCCTCCCTAAATCATGTGTTTTCTAAAAATATCAACTTTCCACTATATTATTTTTCTTAGTCATCAATACCATTCAATATATATATTAAAATACATATATAAAAACTAATATAATATAATCCTTATAAATTTTATGATTCTTATAACAAGAATATAATTGATAAAATAATTATGTAACATAATTATTGAATCTAAATGAATAATCAAATTAATTATTCCACCTCGGTTGTAGTAATAGTATAAGATTGAACTTGATACCTTATATCATTATAGGGTATATTACCTTGATTATTAGGAAATTTATTTACATATTAACCCACATCCTTACAGTGGAATCATTAAACATTGTCAAATTCTTTCTTATCCTTGAAATCACGAGCATGGTGGCCTTTCTCTCCACACTTGTAGAAAGCTCCCATTCCCTTCAAGCAAGTACCATGTTGCATATTTTCCTAATTATAACAAGGGGAAAATCCTTATTTACCTTCTTATATTTATCTGAATTTTCTCTATCATCCTCTTCTTTTATTACTTCTATTTGAATCCATAATACTTGGATAATTATTTCCATGTCATGATACCACATGATATTATGTCCTCGTATGATGAGAAAGTTTTGGAGACTAGTGAACTTCAAATAATTGTCATAATCCTATCAAATAAATGGTAAATATTTTTATTTAGATTATATACATAGTTCATAGCATGTATTTATAACCGTGTAATATTGTATTTATACATATCAACATTTTCATCTTCATTTTGTCTTAGACTCAGGAATTGTCTCTCTATATCTACTCATTTCCTTCAAGGGAAATAATTTTCCAAAAAGTGTAACTTAAAATCCTTCTATTATGAATTTGATATTTATTTTGTCTCCTTAGTGTTTTTAATAAATGACCTCCATTAATATGAATCTCCCAAGATAAGGTAAACTTCCATGATAACTTTCTCCCTTTCATTGCTTATTATAGAGAGAAATATATTCTCTAAGGAACTTATCCATTGCTCAGCTAAAAATATATTTGTATTCCGATTAAATAATGGAGGGTGATAATGTATAAAGTGGTATAACATTGTTACACCAAATGGTGGATTAGTATACATCTCTATAAAGGCAAGGTTATTGCTTATAACCTGAGACAGCTTCCCCAATATGGTTATAATTTGATCAATTATAGATATATCTCCCACTACATCTTCATTATAATTACCATGAGAGAAATCCATACATGGGTTACATTAATTGATATGGTTTACATTCCTTCCTCTAAGTTTAATTTCTAAATAGTTTAATATACTATATTTGATCATAATATTTTGTAAAATAATTTATAATTAAAAACTAGTGAAAAACATAAATTAAAAAAATTTATTCATGGCTAATATAGTAATCGTAAACATGGTTTCATTGGAAATGTTTTCAAATCATAAAAATATTTTAAAAATACTTTATAATGGATTTTAAAAAAAATTTGAATTATCCCAGTCATATCCCCCATGAGTGTCAAACTAGGTGCGTAGTAAGGCCTATTGTCATGCACTAGGTGCCGATTAATTCAAATCCCAATGTTCCCTTTTCTGATATATTACCCCTTGGTACAACTATGTTAGAACCACATCAACTTGTATTATCTAGAAAGGGATGTATTTCTAAGAAAAACCACATAACATCAACCTTACGAAAACTTTAGGATGTTATCCTAATAATTTATCTTTAAAGTAAGTCATAGGGTCATATTCTATAATCTAAATATAGTTCCCAAAGTTTGTAATAAAATTACTTTGATACCAAATATAAAGACCCTTAACCTAGTATCTCAGAGTCAGTGGTTACTTTATTATAGTGAAAAAATATACATGGAATGACACCCCAAAGGACTGAATAGATTAGTAGTCTTGGTAAACTAGATATATACATGAATTTCACAAAAACTTGAAATCATAAAATAAAACAGAGTATTTTCATTAATTAAACCATTATTCAATTTGGAATATACCAGTGTATCAATTATAAAACATTTCCTGACATCTTGGGGAAAATAAAACATAAGAAAGGGGTGAGCTCTAATGCTCAGTAAGGGTATGCGTACAACAGAAGCTATCATGAATACTGAAGTCATAATAAATATGTCAAGGTAAATAATTGAAACACATTACATTTAATCAATAAATTTAACATGAAGAATAATATGGTATTAATAAATAATGATAAAATAATTCCATATACATAATAACATGAGATTGAAACATTTTTATGGATATTATAACCGATAAAATAATGATATGAACATCAACAACTGATTTCATAATGATAGAATACATACTTTTGGGTATCTAAAACTTACGATCAAGGCCTTTTTCTAACACATCTATACTATCAAGGCCTCATGCTAAGAAATATTAAATAAATGGGTATGGCCTTATCCAAAAAACCAAGCTAGTTTCTCTCATGAGACCAATCGATACATTGAGGGGTTATAACATGCCCTTCCGACCACTTAATAAATCTAATTCATTACTTATATGAAATGGGTGAAATAAAATCAACAAAAACATTCATATTGAAAAACTATCATATGAAATTATTATACTTTCTCCAATCAATAAACATAATCATAAACCATACAGAGTAATATGGTGAATGACATAAAAATAGAACATCCCCAATCAAACTTATCATAAACCATACAAAATAATAATAAGGATGGTATCACTACAACATATTCAAAATTTATAATAAATAAAATTAGGGTTCTTGTTTTTGATAAATCTAAATACCATAAAAATATCATTAAAAACATTCTTGAAAAAATATACATTTCATTTTGAAAATCAATTTTAAAAAATAAAAACTTACATAATATTAGTGAAAAATTTTTACTCGAAAATAACCTTTTAAACTTATAAAGTAATATTCAAATAAATTAGTGGTTATGATGGTTGTAAATTCCTTACATACTGAGTATGTTAAAACAAACATTCCTTTCACATTTTTAGTAAAAAGTAAAAAGGTACCTTATTCAGATAATGATAGGAAGATTCCGTGTAACAAATTTTGTAAAAATAAAATCATGGGTAAAATGTATTTAATAAATCATTTGGATAATTTTTTTATTTTTTTTGAAAAAATTTCTAGAAAACATGAATATTGAAGAGAAAAAGACTTTCGACCAAAAAGAGAAATAAAACTGTATTTTCTTAATAATTTTTAGTACTAAAGAGTGGAAAATGGTACTATTAATTTAAATGTTTATGAATGAATATAAGAGAATAAAATTCATGAGTTTAATTAGTGATAGATCATAATATTTCATCATCATAAATTTAATCATAAACAATTCCAATAAATGATGAGATTGTAAGATAAACCCTTACCACTTTTGTAAATTTTGAATCATGAGCCCCATGAAAGAAATAACTTCAAATTAATATTTAAATACCATTAATATAAATAGATTAATGATATAACACATAAAATGGAAAATATATAGACAACATAAATGAACTAAGTGGTGAATATTACAGATGTCTCATGGAAGTAAAAGTGAGATGATAAACCCTTACCTCATATCTGATTTCCTTCGTACGTGTCTATACCTCCTATATAATAAATATATATTTATTATAAATCTATAAGAGAACCATAATTATATATAATATCATATATGATTTATTTATGGCCTTTATAACCCATTTATTATCAATTCCTTGTTAAAATCACCATTTTGGGTGATAATTGCTTGGTTTTTTAGGTATACTTTGATTCAATAATTTTTGTCTTTTTTACCTTGATTAGAGTTATATAATATTTAAAATTTAAATCATGATATAAATATCATATATATTAATTAATTATATATATATTTATTTATTTTAATCACTAAGAGTTTAATATATAAAATGCATTACACCATTCATGGAGATAGTAGGTCGTACGCACGTATAGACATTGTTTCAATTTTCATAATGGATGGAACAAAAGGAAAATAAATATTAATCCAAATTTATATAATAATAATAATTATATATATATATATTTTATATTAATTAAATCCATCCTTATTAATATACATGTAAAAATATCATGAGAAATATTTCACATCGCTATTTGGAGGCAATAGTCCACATATACGCACAAGTGAAATTATTGTTTTTCAATAAATTGGAATATAATAAGTTATATGTGATATTATATATCCATAATTATTTTTTGGCATAAATATCACATATATTATTTGACATTATCCTTTCTATGTTCAATGTAAAATGTAAGTGAAAAATGAATCACATCACTTCTTGAGGATGTAATTCATTGTACACACAAGTGAAATTATCATATTCCCCCAAGGAATGAAAATTAAGAAGGAATATATGATATAATAATTTTATAAGTATAATAATTTCATAAATATCATATAAATAAGTTAAATCCATCATTAAATTTAGTCTTGAGATGAGGTGATGGAAAACAAATTACATCATCTGTTCACGTGGCAGTAGTCCGCCGTGCACATGATCAAGGTCGCATTTTCCATTTGATGGAAGTGGAGATGGATATATATTATTTCTTTAAAATAATAAAATATCAGTATATATGATACACTAGTTTTATTATATTATCATATTTAAATAATATTTTATGGAGGTTTAAGAAGAAATAAAAAAATATGTATGTTAAGAATTTTACCTCTTCTTCGGAGAACCCCTTTAGGTTTATACCTAAATACTTATCAGGGATGTTTTATAATAAAAATAATGAGAAAATTATTTGTTTAGGTATTTAAGGAAGATATTTGGGTAGGTATTGAAAAAAATGGATTTATAAGTGTTAATAGGGGAGGAGATGGGGTGTACTTTTATAAGTGGGGGAGATGACACACTTGGAATTTTTTAAAATAAGAAGTGATACCCATGTTTTCTCAAAAAAAAGCATCCAAAATGGGTAATTATATAACCATGTGTGATATTAGGTCTAAATATTACCATGAAATAGTAATTATAAAAGTTTTGGGTTATTTTTAACCATTATCTTTTTAGTTTAACTCCTGGTAAACCTGTATTAACCTTAATTGTGGTAATTAATGTCTACTATTTTCATTATTTATTATGGTAAAAAATAAACTTTAACCTATTAGATAATTATAAATATTTTTATTACAAATATGGATTCCATTTTTCTAAATTCAATTCACATAATTGAAAAATTTTAATTTAAAATTAAACTTGCTGAAGCGTCGAAAAAATAGTTTTTTCCAAAGAAAAACATTCAAAATTTTAAAAAGTTTTTATAATATAATTCAACATTAAATTTATTAAAATGAACTAAATTAGTTAAATTATAATATAATTGAGCTAAATTTACTTTTAAAACAATTCTATATTAAAATGTAACTTTTATATGCTTTAAACAAAAAGGTAATTTCAATAAAACCAGTATTTTTCACCATTCGATGAAAAATTAATCTTTTTAGAAAATTATAAAAAATTAACCCTAACATAATTTTGAAATTATTATTTAAAAAATTAAGTTAATTTAGTAAAATATATTTTCTAAAATTGATAAAAATTATTTTTAATTCATGTGTGCAAAGAGAGATGAGACTGTGTTTTAGAAAAATACAGATTTTTAGAAAAAATTTCTTTTTTTTTCAAAAAATTATTATTTTATTTATAATATATAGATAAATATTTAATTTATATTATAAATGTTTAAACCATATAATTTTCATAATTTAGTTATTCATATTCATACCCTCCAATTTAATGGCTATGTTATAACGATATACTATTTTACAGTTCTTTTAGACCTATGATTGCATCTATCACAACCTATCGAACAAAATGTTATTCTTTTAAAATATTAGGGTGTTAAAATTTTTATCTTATATATCATAATTATATTATATATTCCCAAATTATTTTTCAATTTAACCTTTATAACTAGAAAAGAGAAAAGGTGGTGAAAAAATAGAAGCTGTCACCTCATTGAGGCAATAGTCCGCACAACGCACAAATGACAGTTTCATTTTTATTAATATAAAATTGGAAAATTGGTTAACATTTATTCACTTAGAATAATAACATTCATTATAAAAATAATTCTGGTGTATTTATATATTAATTTAGAAATTGGCTTTAGGAAATTAATAAAGAAAATAAAAGAATTTAGGGGGAAAAGTACTCACATTGAAATTCAACATAATATTTTTAAAAGATACAGTTTTAATTACTAGATATATCATTGGCCAATTAATTTTTTCTATACACTTGTTCTTGATTATAATGTCATAAATTTTATAGTTTTTGGTAAAAACTATATTTTTCACTATTCACCTAAAAATTAAATTTTTCAATAAAGTCCTAAAAATTTATCCTAAGATAATATTGTTATTATAAGTCCAAAAATGAATTTATTTTTTTTGTTAAATTCACATTATATAATTCATAATTTTAACATTTAAATAAAATCATAAAGTTTAGTGAAAAATATTTTTTAATTTTTTATAGGAAATCATCCTTTAGGTATATTAACTATTCATCTAAAATTTGTGATAATATATTATTTATACCTAAAATATACCATTATTAAAAAATATCCATTTTTAAAAATAAATTTTTATTATAAAAATATTTTATTAGCTACTTATCTTCACTAGTTGGAACATTTCTAAAAAATACCTTAATTGCATAGTGTGATTACAACTGGTTGTACCCACTTATTTAACTACTAACTTATAGTAGTCGGTATCTATTTTAATAAATTTCTTCATGGTCCATTAATGTTATGTGTTGTGTGTATATCAAGATATCAAACAAAATATTTATCTAAGGGAAAATATATTCTAAAATATCGAGGTGTTACATTCTTCCCCCTTAAATAAATTATGTCCTCACAATTTTAATTATCACTTACTAATAACAACACTTAAGGGTATCTAAAGAAAATCATGAATCAAGATATATATTATGAGAGATAAAAATCTTTCTTCCTCATAGAAGACTAAGAAACATATATTTTCCCTCATAATAGGCATATATTAAGATTCTCAACCATTTATTCCAAATATTCCCCTATAGTTAAGTCTTAGGAGTCTCTAGAGACATACCTTCCACAAATTTATTTTCAAGATACAATTTTAAACCAATTAGTAAACCCAAAATTATTATGATAATATCTAATTGAATCAGAGTAGATGAATATATGAATATAAAAACTTGATCATAAGATCTCTTCTCCATTGACACCTTCATTTAAATATATGATACTTTCATTTCAACTATGTGACACATAGTTCATAGTATAACTATATTGGTTAAATCTAGGTTACTTTAAGTTTTAATATCTCTTAATTAATAACCCAATCCCTTAAATTAATTAGGAAACAAATTCTTTATAATGAATTGTAAGGTGAATGTGATTAACTAAAGAATATCCACATGGAGTGTCTAGCCCACTATGCCATCTTAAGCATACTCATCATGCACCAAAGTGAATATTGATTTAATATTCAACCATCCTTTTTAGTGTGATTACCCCTAGGTGAATCTATTCCATATCCATATCCATATCCCAATATCTGTACAGGGATTTAATTTCTAGGTAGACTAGATAATATCAATATTAATAAAACTTTAAGATGTTATCCTATACTTAGACTTATACCAAGGTTATTCATTAATGTTCTCTAAAATAATCTCCAAAATAACTAAACACTAATTTTATACCAACTATGTAGAATTTAGATAAATAATAACATTTATATCATCATTTTACATGAACATACATTTCATATCACAAATGGTCACACAAACTAGAGGACTGGAGGTTTGGTTTCATGGAGGATTAGCTACATAAACAACTTATTTTACAATACAGATCATAATTTCTCCAAAATTTATTAACTCTAAACCCCCTTATAAACATCCCACATGTAATACCTATATCCAAATATCTGGGAAAGAAAATATAAGAAAAAGATGAGCTTAAAAACATAGTAAGGAAAAAAATAAATAAACATATTAACATGCCTTCAATGATGTGATCATAAGCATATGATAAAAAATGAACATGAGATAAATATCATATCAACATGAGTAATAATGATAAGACATAATTGAGCATCAAAGGACATGAAATTAGAAAATATTTTGAGGGTGATTTACGCAGGCTTCCCTTCACAACCCTAGATGATGACGATCACTGTGTTAGTCCCTCCCCCCTCAGCGGGGGAGGTAACTTTTCCATCCTTCTAGGGTGACCAATGTCATGCCTTATACCCCTTCTATGACCCTGATATGCTTCCTCATTTTACCCAGATTTTACTTTTCCCTAAGGTTCCTGATCTATTTAAGGTACTATCACAACTTTCCTTCTCATTATCAGAGTTTAATGAGGCTTCATCTCTTCTTCACTTGACACTGATTGCTAGATTCAAGCATAAGCATCCCTTGGTGAATTCTTTTTACTGGTTTATTTTCGAATCTTGGGGTCATCAGGAGAGATATACAGTGGTTCTACTTGATTTCTGGCACATCATTATTTAGTTCTCTTCAAAAGAGGACCTAATTCGGGCATGGTCTATTGCCCCTCACGTCTTCAATAGATCCATATTATTTATATTTAGGTGGAGTTATTATTTTCATATGAAGCATGACTCCACAACTATGGCTATTTGGGTTATATTTCTTTAACTACCTCTCCCTTTTCAAAATAACTCAATCATATATATGTTTGGGAATATAGTGGGATGATACTTATGCTCAGATGGTAGAACTCAGTTTTTTTGCCACCTAATTTCTCAAAGTGTCTGTGTTGAAGTTGAAGTGTCTAAAGTGCCAACTAATTTTTTATAGATTTATATTAGAGAATAATTTTGATACAAGAAATTGGTTGTCTTTTAATCGTGGGGGTATTTTTTCTCTTCTTGTAAGAAATTGGGGCACAAAATGACTGTCTATAGGTGCAGGGGTAAGAACAAGTTGGACGCAGGACTAGAATGAGGGGTGCCTAATTTTGGTGTAGATTCAAAAGAGATGGATTTGATTGGAAACCCTTGTGAAATAAGTAGTTACTTGGAGGCTGTGTGAGTTGAAAAAACCATGGACAAAGAGCCTATAAGAACTAACTTACATGTGGGGCTTCTAGTTGAATAGGTGTATCCCAGTGTAGAAAGGGATTTCATCCTTTAGAAGGATAAACAATGGTTTCCTCCAAACCCAAAGGTAAGTAAAATATTTGGACAATTGAAACATGACTTGAATATAGGGTGTGATACTAGGATTTTGGATACATCGAATTCAGCTTAAACAGTTAGATTTAAGGAGGCAGTGTAAGCTAAAGATGGTGCTAAGGTCATGGTGGTGCCTAAATTCTATATGGATGCAATACTTTTAGGGTTTGGATCTAGTGGTATAGGGAGATCCCAGGAGACTAAGTCTTTATGGGACCTTACGGTAGTGTCTAATGTAATAAGGGAGGGTGTTTCATTAGGTGTTAAGGGTTAAGAGTAGGTTATAGTGGGTGAGTCTCTGATCAAGTCATGTCCGAGGAAGGAATTTCTAGCTATTAAGCTAGGAAATATCTTTTAAGGATTGAAGTGTGAATGGATGGTCCAAGGAGATTAGGAATATCACTTCAGTGATGATTAGGTAAGCCTTTGGGATGAGTATATTGATGAGTCTTATGGTTAGTTCTCAAGAGACAGTGCATAAGATCTTCAAGGTAGAGAGCTTCCTAGTCTGAGGAGGAGGAAGGTCCAAAAGGACTATTCCTATTTACCCCTACCAATGGAGATAAGATATTCCAAAAATTCAAAATCTAAGGTGATGGAAGATGATTCCAAGGTTTTTGGGAATGTTGATATGGAAGAGGCTATTGATTATGGGGTAGTTCCTCTTAAGGGTACTCTACCTGGACAATAGTGGAAGATAATTGTAGTTTCTCATGCACTCGAAAGAATAAATAATGGAAAAGGTTCTTATGATTAATGACACATAATAGGAATAAGGTAATATTATGGTAAAATTGATATGCGTGAACACTAATCATGATCTGAGTGCATGGATTGACAAGAAGGATCATATACTGATAAGAGGTTTCAATGAAGAGAAGATCAATAAAGAGGAGTACATGAAAACTTTGGATAAACTAGTATACCACTTTTAAGACCTTATAAAGGATTATCTAAACACACAGGTAACCAATCTATCCTAGAAATTATTTAGGTAGAACTCTTCTAGTAGGTTTTAAGTTTTCTTTTAACAATTATGTGGTTGCTTTTGGTGTTTTATTTGGATGAACTTTTTCATTTCTCACTTTTCCCTTAAAAGTTTTTTTTGATAATAAAAAGTTAATTTTCAGTCATCCATTCATTAAATTAAAACATAAATCCATAAAATATCAAAATATAATCAAAATAGATATAACATGGATTATAAACACTCAACATAAATATTTAATTTGGAGAGAATAAGATAAGAATATGGATTATCATTAAAATATGGAGCAAAAATTATTATAGGGAACATTACTTTCATGAGACACACCATCAGTTACCATACTTATAAGAAACTAAAACTTACTCATGTATACTTATCTCATAACACATAAACTTTTAACTAATATAATAGATGGATATATAATACCCCACTTTTGTTTCATCCATACTTATATGTGCCACTTGAAAATATATCACTTATCAAATCATAAATAACCCATGGAAATTAATTAGGTTTTATAAAACATTTTAATGAAAGTCATTTAGTTTTTATAAAGAACGCATAAAAATAAAAATTATTTTCATAACATTTACAAATGGTATAAAATATCACCATGAATTATATTGGTTGACACCAGAAATTTGAGCACCCAAAAATAATCACATAATAAAATAAAAATGGATGATGAAACTTGAAACATAACTCCATTAGAGATAGATATTTTTTAATATATAGATGAAAACAAAAATAAAATCACAAAAGTGTTTTCTTGAAATACATTTTGTACTCATTGATGTAAAATTCATAGTTATGGGTCTCTTTTCAAGAAGTATCCTTTATTTAAAAAATGGACATAAAACCATTCATGGAAGTGTATTTGAATTAAAAAATCATTTTCACCAGATATGTAATAGATAACATCATTTAAAATGTAAAATAAATGAATTTAGTGAATACATGGGAAAGAAAATCAGGAAGAAATCATATAAACCAAAGGAAGGAGTTTGAGTTACCAAATCCCTTACGACATTAGAAATTTTAGAATTTAAACCCCTTAAAGGTTATGATTTCCAATGAAACATTAAACACCATGAATAATGAGAGGATCCTGATAAAAAATATTAAATGTAAATTAGATACACCATTCCAAATAAAACATGGTTTTTAATAAGAAATATATCTCAAGAACTAAAAAATTTAGACAAAAAACCGTTACCTTTAGTATTTAATTCCACAGAAGTGATTTAACCTATTGTATCAAGAAGATAAACATTATAATTACCTATTTCATAACCTTATTAATATATATAACCTTTTTAAAAATTAATTTATAATTATTATCCAAGAGGACACGATGAAGGCGACGCTCTCAGGCGATAGGCGTGTTAACCCTAACTTTGCTGATCAAGGGTTCCAAGATGAGCGATCCTTCGCAGATGTAGTCTCAGGTAGAATCCCACACACAGAATCGAAGGCCTCCGGGTTTATTGCTCCAAAAACCTATAGACATAGAGGTCTATCGGTGATTGAGTTATCCAAAGATGAGGTACACGATCTTGCTTTAGACCTTCGATTTGTTCTTATAGGCTGCTTTATCAAAAATCTCCCTTCTCTATTCTTCTTACGCAAAAATCTTGAGAACATAGGTTTTACAAACTTTCATATTGGACTTCTGAACTCTCTGAATGTTGTCTTTTGATTCTCCTCGGATAATGACTATTATCGATTTTGGATTCGAGGTTCATGGTCTTTTGGGGGGGGGGGCTTCTATGAAGGTCTTCAAGTGGTCTCCAGATTTTGAAATAGGTTCTGAGCCCCCTATTGTTCCACTTTGGATCGGTTTCCCAGGTTTGCCTCTACATCTCTTTAAGCAGCGTGCTCTAACCGCCATTGCAAGTCTATTTGGAACTACGATTAGATTAGATTCTACCACCTTGAACTTATCTCGTCCCTCAGTTGCTAGGATCTTCACTGAGATTGATATATCACAAGCATTGCCTTCCAAATTTTGGCTCCAGAATGGTGATAAAGGTTATTCTCAAGAGGTGGTATTTGAAAATGTTCCACCTTATTGTAAATTCTACTACAAATTGGGTCATTATATGGAGGAATGTGAGTCAAAAAATTTTGAACCACCTCAAACTCGTTGCAAAGCAGTTTGGGTAGAAAAAGCTAATGCTAAAATTAACTTGGATCCTCCTAAATCAAACCCTGCTGTTGATATTGTTACTCCTATTGCCAAGGATGTCCCCGGGACTTCTAATGTGCATACAGAACATTGTGATTTTTTTCTCACCTAGAGGGATCATGAAAGTTCTTCTCTGGATAAGGGCTAGAAGGAGATTTCACCCACTGTGGTGAATGAAAATGTCCATCATAGTCCCTCACCCTTACCTGAAGATAGGTCGATAGCGAAAATAAAAGAAGGCACTCAGGAAGATGAGGAAAATGAGAGGTGTGATGCATATGAAGATAGTCTCTCACAAAGTGATAAGGAAGATAATTATACTAATATCGAGGAGAAATACCTAAGGGACATGGCCAGGAAATGTAAGAAACCAATAGTGGATGCAGATGGGTTTATTACACCCAATCCTAAAAAAACTAGAAAACGCAGGGATTTTTCACATGTGGAGAGGACTATTGTCACTTGTTCCTTGACATTGCTAGAAATAATTAATCTGCCCCTATTGAAAATCAACATGTAGTGAAGGAGAAACAAGCTAAAAGGGTTGATAAACATAATATGCCAGCTTGTGAGGCTCGTGATTCTTCGGCGGGACTCAGTGATGAAATCCTATACAATTATTTTAGTAAAGGAGGGATAACTAAGAGCGCCTATTTGGCTAAAAAGAAGGAAATTTTAAATGAAAGAACCAGGAAAGATTTCTTAAACTGATCATGTTTCGGAAGTTTAATTTCCATCTTTGATCCACTTTTGTACTTTCTTTTCTGCTGGATGATATTTTCCGCTGCTCCTGAGAGCTATGCACTGGAGATGTTATTTGGAAGGTGGACTGCTGTTCATCTATTCTTCCTTGAATGAGGATCTCATTTACAAAATTCCATGGCTAGATGGATATTATCATGGTTTGTTCCTCATTAGAATGTTTCATTTTGGATGCTTTATGGATCCTTTTAAGTTTTGCTATGTGGTATGCTTGTCGGCCAGTTGCATGATGCTGCCGATCTCTTGCGTTGGAGCTTGGGATTGAAATTTTGCCTTTTGTCATAAGTTTTCATGCACCTCTGTTTGGCTTGAAGAACTCTTCTAATATCATTTGGAATTCTTAAAAACTTGCAGAGGAGATCTGCTATGTCTCCTTGCTTCTGATTTATTTCTGACTTTAAACAGGAAGGTTGGATGCCTTCTTTGTGAGCTCTGGATTTTATGCAATCTCTCCTGGAAAAGAAGGGTTTTGTCACGAAGTTAAGAACAGGATTTCCTCAGTTTCGGCCTGATGTTGTTGTTCCTTTGATTGAGGTTGATTGGTTGTAAAGTGAGGTCTTTTAATACTCTCCCTTTCCCGCTGATATCAAGACACAAGGCCTGGATTTTTGAACCTACAACTCTTTCTTGCATGTACTCTGTTCTATGCTCCGCATGGATGTTCATGCTGACTACAGGGGAGGAAGACATGGGATGTTCTCATTTTTCCATTAGGATTGCTCTCTGATTTTATGGATGGACTGCATTTACAAGGATCCAGCTTTGAAAGAAGCATTTGATGAGGTGTCTCATGGAAAATCAGTTGCAGGCTTTATGAAAGATGGACTGAGATGTCTGGCTGCTCGGTTTGATGAAGGATCTTAAAAAGGACTGCAGAGCTGCTGCTTCCTTTAGATTCAGAATCTCCTGCCTAATCTCATGGACTCTTGACATACATGTAGCAGGACTGAAATTTTTCTCAGCAGGGCTGATCGCTTGAGGACATCAACATGGCTGTTTCTCTACATTTCTCTTTAGTTTTCAATGTATTTTTTGTCTGTTTCATTAACTTTCAGAGGGTGTAAGTGCATTACACCTCAAGATTTCCATGTAACCCCTTTTTTTTTAATAAATTCCTTTGACATGAACTGGGAGACCAGTTCATGCCAACTTTCTTCTAAAAAAAATTATCCAAATTTATATTAGTTAGTTCTTATCTATTTTCAATATCACGTGTGAGTAATATTGATCGTTTTGAACTAGTTTTGTAATCACAGTGTTGGTACTATTTCTTATCCCAAAGATCATCATTCCTAGATCATTAAATATAATAAAATTAATTCCTTCAAGTTATTTATAATGTTATAATTTCATTATATGGTAGTTTTAGTTATGATTCATAAAGATGAAATAGGCAATGAGAATGTTTTAGTGATTTTTAACGAATGTACGTTGGTATATTAATTAATGAGTCAAATATTAACTTTACCAATAAAAAAATTAAATCAATATTTAATTATTAATATCATATATTATCATTAATTAAGTTATCATAGTAATCCATGATATTATTTTATAGCATTGTTCAAGTAGGTGGTTGGACCGACCCAAACATGAACATACCATAATTAATGGTTGGTTATGATCATGAAAGTGGTTTATTTTAGAATAATATCATTATTATAAAAGAATAATGATATTATTTAGATAATTTTGTGGTTTGGAATATTATTTTAAGGTATTTTAATAAATAATAATGAAACTAGATTAAAAATGAGATACGTTACTTCTTGAAGGGGGTAGTCAGCACAACACATGGTTAATGTTTTCCTTTATCTAAGAATGAGTGGGAAATAAGGTGGATTATAATTTTTATATTAATTATAATAATTATATTATATATTTCATAATTATTCTTCAATTTAATCTTTATAATTAGTCATTATAGGTGGTGGTTAAAAATTAGAAGTCATTGCTTTGTGGTGGTGGTAGTCTGCACAATGCACAAATGGTGATTTCATTTTTAATAGAAAAGGGGAAAGATGGTAATAGTTATTCCCTTAAAATAAAAACAATAATTATACAAAAAATAATTATTTAATTATATATGAATTATAAATTTAGGTTTGGGAATGTAAGAAATAAAAGAAAAGAAGATAGGAAAAATGTACTCATGTTGAAATCATTGTGTTTCCCTTAGAGGATTCCTAAAAAATGGAATACTTAAGACAATATATTATGAAAATAGGCTTAAGTAAAATTAATATTATTATAAATTAAGTATAATGGGAATATTGTTTGGTGTAAAAAAAATTATTTGAGTGGTATTGAAGGGGTGTTGAGAGACTCCTTTTATAAGTGGTGAGAATGGTATTTTACTAAATATTTCAACTTAATACAAAGAGAACACATATTTCACATGATAAGAAGACTCAAAAATTAATAATAATAGATTTATCAATGATATAATTTCTATAATACCTCAAAAATATATAATTTACACATGTTTTAAACAAATTTTAGAGTCTTTTTGTCTTAGAATTTTCCCTTTTACCATTCTTTGTTTTACTGTAGTAACTAGTGTTTTCCTAAGTAATTTCCTTTTAATTACTAAAAATAAAATGGAACTTATTTTATAATTTTTACCTAATTATTAAAAATATGAAATAAATTTTATCAAATAAAATTTATATGTGAAATAAAAATCAATTTTAACATTAGCGCATGTAATGCAGAAAAACGTTTTTTAGAAAAAGTGTAATTGTAAGATTAGAATTTATGTGTAGCATAAAATTATATATGTATTTTATTTTAATGATAAAATTTATTTTATTATAAATAAAATAAAATTTATGTGTCTTTAAAATCAAGACAAAACCAGATTTTACCAAAATATTATTTGATTAAAATAAAAGACTAAAAATAGTTTTTATTAGAAAATATTACTTAAGTTGCTAAAATGTTAATCATAGGATTTAAAAACTCAAAATATAATTTTTAATATATATAATTTTTACTTATTAATTAAATATTTTATCAATTAAAAGGTTTTATACACTTATATATCTTTCTTTTAATGTCATAAATTTTACAGTTTCGTTCAAAACTATATTTCCACTATTAAACTAAAAATTCAATTACTTAAGAAAATATAAAAAAATTATCCTAGGATAATTTTGTTATTATAGACCCAAAAATTATTTTTTTAAATTATAATTCTATAATTCATATATTTATCTTTTATATAAAATCATAAGGTGTGTAATATTAGGCCCACTAATCATTCACCATAGTGATGATTAAGTTGATACTTAATTTTTTTTGTGGGATTACCCCTAGTTTTATCTGTTCCACATCTAGATCCACTTTATAGTATATAGAAAGGGATAAAATTTCTAGGAAAACCATATATTCTATATATTACAAAAAAATTAATTTTTTATCCTATACTTAGAATTATCCCTAGGTTTTTCACTAAAGTTCTCTAAAATAATCCAAAAAAAGCTAAACCCTCTGATACCAACTATGGAAACCCAGGATAAATAAACATATTTATATTATTATTTTACATTAACAAACATTCCATCTCATAAGTGGTTGAAAAAACCGAATGATTGGACATTTAGTTTCTTGAATAGTTAGATACATAAAAAATTATTTTATAATACCCACCATTATTTCTTCATAACCACACAACTCTAAACGCCTTATAAATATCTAACATGTAATACCCATCTTCAAATCCTAGGTAATGAGATCATAAAAAAGGGGTGAGCTCAAATACATAGTAAGTTAAAAAAATAATCATATAAACATGTCATCAAGGATGGGATCACAAGTATATGAGAAAAAATGAACATAGAGAAATATAATATCAACATGAGTAATAATCATAAGAAACAAGTAAGCATCAATGGGTGTGACATAAGAATATAAATCCATAAAATATCATCATAGAAGAACAATAGTTAGAACGTTCCTTATAAACATTTAACATAAATCTTGAATCCTGAGAGAATAATATGAGAATACATGTTATCATTCAAATATAGTACAACTATAAGAATAGGGAACATTACTTTTATGATCCACACCATTAGTGCCCACACTTATGAGAAACTAAAATATACTCTTGAATACTTATCGCATGAGACATAAATTTTTAACCAATGCATTGGAGGTCTATATAAGACCCTACTTGTAATTCATACAAACTTACATGTGAAAATTTAAAATAATTAACTTATAACATCATAAATAACCCATGTAAATAAAAATGGGGTTTATAACATTTCTAAATGGTATAAAATACCACCATAAATTAAATCTTTTGACACCAAAAACTTGATTGCCCAAACATAATCACATAATAAAAGAAAAATGGACGGGGAATCTTGATATATAAATCCATTTTAGATATATATATTTTAATAAAGATATTAAAATTAAAACCAAATCACAAAATAGTTTTCTTGAAAAACATTTTGTAATCATTGATGTAAAAGTCATAGTTACATGTCTTTATTCAAAAATTATTCCATGATTAAAAAAATGAAAATAAATCCATTAATGGAATTGGATTTGACTTAAAAACAATTTCTTTCCAAGAGTTTTAAGAGATAATGTAATTTAAAATGAAAAATAAATGTATATAGTGAACATAGGGGAAATAAATTCAAGAAGAAATAGTATAACCCAAAAGAAGGTGTTTGTGTTATCAAATACCTTACGATATTATAAATTTTCAAATCAAATATAATTGAAGGATATGATTTCAAATAAAAAATTAAATACAAATAATAATTATAGTATTATGATAAAAAAAATCAAAGTGTTAGTAGATACACCATTCCAAAGAAAACATGGTGTATAATTAGAAATATGTCTCATGGGGTGAAAATTTGAGACAAGAAACCCTTACCTTTACTCTTAAATTAAATGAAATTTATTTAAATTCATGTATAATGAAGATAAATATCTTAATTAACTATTTAATAACCTTATTCATATCTATAAGATTTTATATAATTATTTTATTATTCTTATCCACAAGTATATTAGTTAGTTCTTATTCATTTTCAAAATCGAGTGTGAGTAATTTTGATCGTTTTGCTCTAGTTTCATAAGCACAGTGTTTTTATTAGTTATTAACCTAAACTTCATCATTACCATATCATAAAAGGAAATATAATTAATTATTTTTAATTATTTATAAATTTATAATTTCATTCAGTGGGAGTTTTGGTTGTGATCCTTAAAGATAAAATTGACAATGATCATGTTTCAGTAATTTTTAACGAAGGGACATTGGTATCTTAATTAATGAGTTAAATATTTACTTTAACACTCTAGAAAAAAAATAAAATCATAATTTACATATTTATATCATATATTATCATTAATTAGTTTCTCATAGTCATTTATGATATTATTTTATAGCGTTTTTCAAGTAGGTGTTTAGACCAAACCAAATATGAACATTCCATAATTAATAGATAGTTATGATTATGAAAGTGGTTTTTTTTGGAATAATATCATTATTATAGAATTATAATGATATTATTTATATAATTATAATATTTTTAATAATATTTTATATTTATTTAAAAAATAATAAATAAAATAAAAATAAAAAACAAGATATGTTAATTTATGGAGGCGGTAGTCCGCACAATGCATAATTAACGTTTTAATTTATCAAATAATGAGAAGGAAATAAGTTGGATTATAATTTTCCCATTCATAATAATAATTATATTTTATATTTCAAACTTATTCTTAAATTTCATCCTTATAATCAGCGAAGAAAGGCGATGATGAAAATGTAACACCTTGATATTTTATGAAATATTTTTTTCAATAGCTTGTGTTACACGTAACATCTAGTTTTAAGGAACCACGATATGTTATTAATATTATTATTTAGAAAAATACCATTATAACCTAACCATAAAAATTTTCAGTATGAATCTGAATAAAAATTTATTAAGTATAATTTTTTTATATTAAGAAAACATATTGATAAAATTACTCAATTTTTAGTAAAGTCTATATAATATTCAGAAATACTATTTTCTCAACAAATTCTTTTTATTTCTTTTTTTGTAAAAAAATAATAAATGTATATTTTTTTTTCACTTTTAGAAAATTTATTTTAATAAATAAACTTCAATTTTGAAATCTACATGTCAAAATTATATTTGAGTGAATTTTTGAGAATTTTTTGAAAGGATTAATCTTTTGATGAATAGTAAAAGAGTACCGATTTTTATTAAAAAACCTCCTTTTCATTTAAAGATGTTACAAGATCCATTTTATTTTAATATGGTTTAAAAATTAAAAATTAGTTTATTTAAATTTTTATTAATCCAATTTATGTTATTTGAATCAATTTCATATTGAATTTTGATATTAAAACTTTCTATACTTTTGAAAAATTTCTCTCTGGAAAACCTATTTTTTATCGCATTTCTGAATTTAATTTTAAATTAATTTTTTTTCCAATTTTGTGATTATAATTCAGAAAAATGTATTAAATATTTTTAATTATAATAATAAATATTAAATAATAAGTTTAACTTAATTTTTTTCAAAATGAGTAGTAAAAACAGTAAAAATTAATTAATGCGGTTAAGGTTAAAATTGGTTTACCAGAGGTTAAATGAAAAAAAATAATGGGTAAAATGATCTATAAACTTATAAAAAACCCAATTTATAGATTTATTTAGACCTTATAACCTATAATATTTTATAATAACCCATTTTGAATACCTTTTTCATGTAAAAAACATGGGTACACTTTATTATTTTTAAAAATTTCATGCGTGTCCTCTCCCCCACTTATAAAAGAACACCCCTTCTCCACTTATATTCACAATTAAAAAACCATTTGGTTTGGAATATAAATACCAAAATAACTTCCTTAATTCCATAACCACATAACAGGTGCCTTAGTTTTATTTTGGAACCCTCAACAGAAGGTTTTAGGTATAAACCTAAAGAGGTTCTCCGAAGAAGAGGTAAAATTATTAAACTTGTGTTTTTTTTATTTCTTATTCCAAATTCTTAAATTAATATTAAACTATGATAATATAATAAAAAATTATATATAATATAATAATATGTTATTATTTTAATGGTATGGACTATATCTATCCTCTATTCTATAAAATGGGAAACAAAACTGTCGATCACGTGTACGGTGGGCAACCACCTCACGAATCGATATAGTTTGTTTTCAATAACCACCTCTAAAGGATGAATATAATGATATATTAAATGATTATATATTATATTTATTATATAATTATACTTCTTGAATTATGATATTATGTCTAAATTCTTACCTTACAACATGTTGGAAAATAACAGCGTCGCTCGTGTGTGCGGTGAACAACCATCTCCTGAACTGATGTGATGTGTTTTCCCATTTCCATTTTACTTGGATGATAATAAATATAGATTAATTGAATATATATGATATTTTTAACATAATTATACCTATGTAATTATAATATCACATATAAATCCTTACTTTTCATTCCATATGGGGTATGATAACGTCACTCGTGTGTACGACAGACTACAGCCTCACGAAGTGATATGATTCATTTTTCACTTTTGGTTTACATGGAAGGAAATGAGGATATATTTAATAAATATATGTTATGTATATGAAATAATAATTAATATATAAACTTTATATATTATTTTTACTTTATTTTTTTTCATCTATTAATAAAATGGAAATATCATTCATGCATACGTATGGCCTACTATCTCCATGAATGGTGTAATTCATTTCCTATCTCCAAATTTAATTGATTAATATAAATGATTGTATAATGAATATACATTATATTTATATCATGTTTAAAATTATTGATATTATGTAACCATGATCAAAATTAAAGGACCAAAAATACCAAATCAAAACATACATGAACAACAATACAATTATTACGCGAAACACGATTTTAACATGGAATTGTTAATAAATGAGTAATAAAAGGACATAAGTAAATCAAATATGGTATGATATATATATTTATGATAATATAATTTGTTTATAATAAAATTATATTTATTATTAAAGAGGTTTGAACATGTATACATGAATTTGATACTTAAGGTAAGGGATTTTTATCTCAATTTATCTTATTCAGGACATATGTTAGGTTATAAACCTATATTATTTTATGAGGTGTATATACAGAACCTTTGGAATGAAATATATTGAATTTATTTATTCTCATGATATTTTAAATTTCATTTAATGTTATTATTTCATAGGTCTTACGATTCAATGTTACCAAAGTGGTAATAGTTTTATGATACAACCTCATTGTTTATCGAGACTGTTTATATTTATGCTTCTAATAATGACATATTATGATATATATTTCAAGAAACTCATGAATTTTATTCTCACATGGTTATTTAATGAGAATAAATATTTTATACTTATTTTACTCTCCTTATGTACTCGAGTTCAAAAGTTTTTTTTAATAAAAATCAACTTTATTTCTCTCTTCATTTGAAAACCATTTTTATTACATATCCATGTTTTACAAAAAAATGTTTTAAATAAAGTTTTATGACTCTATAAGTATTTTTAAAGAAAATTTTATTCTTTTTTTGTCATGAACCATCCCCTAGGTACTGTGCCATGACTACCCCAAGCCCGCCTTCCATATGATAGAGGTTGGTGACTAGCAATGGAAAGGTATATCCCTAAAATGGGAAGGCATTTAATTTAAACTTGTAAACACACTGACCAGGTAAAAAACAATAGAAAACCACATAGTATAACTACTGAAAGTTAAATTGTGAACTGAAGCAGAATGTGACAATATAAAAACCCAACTAAAAGAAAGTACAGAAAAAGGAAAAACAACTCCTGAGGTTGTCCGCCAAGGATCCTACCTGAAGGGTAGGTACAGATCATCATTACAGATCTCTACATCAACTGGTCACCTCCGGGAACCCTCTAGTCTTAGCTTCAAAATCTAGGTCAAAGCTATCTGTCGTTTGCACAAGACACAACAAGGTACGGGTGAATCCCGTGTAGGGGTGAGTATAAAAATACCTAGTAGGGACCCTGAGACCCCTGAAGGTATCCTAGAATTCCACAAAAGAAAAACCACAAATCATGATCTCAATCAAAAAGCACAAAGTAAAAGACAACTCACACTAGGTATATAAATTAAATAATAAGAATAATGATGATTAGTCGTAAAGATAAATCATCTTATTCCATTGAGAAGTTCCACTGCTCAACCATGAAGAAGGCATTCTATTTCCGATACACATAGGGTCATATGTCACCGATCCACACAGGGTCGTAAGTCACCAATCCACACAGGGTCGTAAGTTGCCGATCCACACAGGGTCGTAAGTCCTTGATCTACATAGGGTCGTAAGTCGTCGATCCACACAGGGTCATAAGTTGTCGATCCACACAAGGTTATAAGTCTTTGATCCACATAGGGTCATAAGTCTCTGATCCAAGATGGGACACTCTTCGGCTGGTCCTCATCGGGTTGCGCTACTACTGATCCACATAGGGTTGCTCTGATGCTGATCCACAAAGGGCCGCTCTTCACTTGACAGCCAGCCATAAGATTCCTGCACTTGGTGTGATTGAGTTCAGTAGATTATGATTCTTAAGCCATCAGTCATAATTCAATTTCCAGGAATTCCCAAGAAGAGGTAAACCAAATAACCTTTATGTAAAAGGGTTCCAACTCAATAGACGATGCGTCAATCGGATTCCCAGTCTATAGGTTATAGGCATTTAGTACTGAGGGCCCTGTTGGATTCAAGTTTGATCCAAATTGGGTGTACTAAAAATTTATCCAAAACCCAAGTGACGTATTTAAAAAGGACTTCCTCGTTCTAAGGGTTCTAGTGCCACAGACCGTTCATCAAATGGAAGTCCAGTTTAGAAGTTATGGCCTTTAAAACAAAATTGGGTCAAATTGGGTCCGGGTCCGGTCTGACCCGGCCGGTCCGACCCAACCTGACTCAATCCGGGTTGACCCGACCCACTAGTCATGACCCAAACTGGTTGGGCCCATCCCGGTCTAGCTGGGCCCAGTCTGTCCTAATGGGCCACAGGACCAGCCCAGCCCACCCGACAAGGCATAGCTCACCATCTAGGTGAGGTCTGTTCTCCCCCTAAAATTGATAGAGTCCGTTCGAGTCTTCAACCGGAGGCCCCAGGATGGTTCTTCCCCCTAGAAAACCAGTCTAGGCTGGGATTCTCAAACACGGGTCCACCACTGCCATGAACAGAGCCGTGGTGAATCCTTCACGGCCGGAGCTGTAGTGACTCCTCCGCGGCAGGAGCCGCGTAGACTCCTCCATGGCCAGAGCCGTGACGACTCCTCTACGACCGGAGCCACGATGACTCCTCCGAGGCCAGAGTCACGGCGACTCCTACGCATCCAGAGCCGTGAAGACTCCTCCACAACATGCCTCCCACTATCAACACGGATAGAAATGGCCGGTTGCCTCCTATCTACCGTGGTGCCTACGGGTGCCACCACTTCCTCGCGGCCGATGAGAGCCGGCTACCGCCACCGGTCGCCGACACCACCACGCTAGTGGTGCTACACCGGTGGTACTTCTGTGGGACACCATTGAAGCTCAGGTGGTCTAATTTCCTTCCCCTCCGCGCTTACAGGTCTCCTGGGACACCACCTTCACTGCATGGCCCTCGGTTTAACCTTGCCACCGTGTTGCTCGATCGCCCATGAAGAACACAACAAAACCACGATCGGTGGAGGGTCCGAGCCTTGTTCAGATCGTCCTGCACCCTCTGCGTTAGAATTTTATCATAGGATGAATTAAAACATCATCAATAATAAGTTTAAACCCAAATTTCAACCCCAAATCAACCACACACAAGAAGAAAAAGAACGAACCACAGATCAAACCATTAGTCAGTTGATCCGCATTCATCATATTTTGAAAAGAATGGAAGAAGATGATTCATAAATATCTTAAAATAAAATCAAAACCCCTACCTTGAACTCATTGGAAAACACTAGGGATTATGGAGAACAATCCACATTTGAAGGTGTTCGTTGGTGTTCGTCGTTCCCGGATCGAATCCTCAACGACGTCGTTCGTTCCTCATTCTTTGTTAAAGAGGGTTTCCATCAGTGCTTCATCAAGAGTTATCCCACAGTTGTCCAATCCATTTCTCTAAGGGTTTGATTAACATTTTAGTGTTAAAATTTTTATCTCTACACTCATGAATGTAGTTTATTTATGAATTAATTAATGAATCAATTAATTACCCAAAGGTACGGTTACACAACCAAGTGCAACAGGTTATTAAATGACTTCATTTAATGACCTGTTAACTCTGCGGTCCTACCACTATCACTCAACGATTTTAAAGAAATAATAAAATAAATTTTATTTATTTTATTATTTTTTCTTATAAAAAGTCAAAAAATTAACTTTTTCATCTGACACTTTCCGGTAGAAGTTAAGCCTCACCTAAGCGAATCCCAGTGATGCGAATTCAACAAAGACCTCAAATTTTTAATCTGAGCAATGGTTAAAAATATAGAAATTCCCACCTAAACTTTTACTCAACGTACCTTAAAAAACTTAAATTTTTTGTTCTGGGCTCTTTGGGTCCTGGAATCATGTGCAGTTAATTTTTGAAGTCTCATAATAATTCCATATAATTAAAAAAAAATTATACGGAATTTATGGGTCTTTATATTCTCCCCACCATAGGTATTTTCATACCTAAAAACCTCAAAAAAGGCTAAGAAAACAAATGGGGGGTACTGAGCATGAATCTGAGCCCCTGCTCCCATGTGCTCTCCTGGAGGTTCCCGTGCTGACACCAAACGCGCACCAGAGGAATCGACCATCCATAAAGGACCCGGTCTTGTCAATCCTCTATCTCCACTAGGAAATCTGTAAACATAACCGCATAACCAATGTCTAGATCGCCCCAGTCAATGAAATGTGATGGATCATGCACGTATCTCCTCAGCCACGACATGTGGAAAACATCGTGGACCCTGTGCATATTTGGGGGAAGAGTTAGGCAGTACGCCACCTCACCAACTCTACTAAGAATATAGAAAGGTCCGATGGACCTTAGATATATCTTGCTGCCCCAGCCAAATCTCCACAAACCTTGTCGAGGTGAGACCCATAAGAAGACATGGTCTCCCTCCTCGAACTTCAAGGGTCTCTATCTTCTATCATTATATGACTTTTGTATGTTCTGTGTAGTCTTCATTCGCTCCTAAATGATCTGCACCTTCTCAGTGGTAGCCTGTACCAACTATGGAACCACAAGTGATGACTCCCCTTATAACAACCCATACTTTACACACATTTTTATTACTTCATAATTGAAGAATACTTATTACAACATATAACAAAACCCTGATAGGACCGTATAGGTATAGTGTCTTTAGAAACTGGGAAACATAAACAACTAGTTCATAAATCATCTACATTGTCTCCCATTTATTTCATCATATCTAGAGTCCCTTTTGGCATATCCTACTTAATACCCTTCTTCCTGACCTGGGGAAAAGAAAACATACAAAAAAGGGTGATCTCAAATTCTTAGTAAGGGTAAACAAAGGAAATATCAATCATATCATATTCATAAGAACATAACATTTTGAAAATTTTAACCTACAAAAGAAATAATAATATCATAACATGGGATAAATCATAGTAGTGAAATGTAATCCCAATGATCATAAAATATAACATGAAACTTTGTGGAATAAACACATAATCATATAAGATCATTTCTTATTAGTTAAAACTCATTTCCAAGACTATATTAGTGGACAAAGTCCATTTCTGAACCGAGTTCACTCCTCGTTTCAGTCCTGTATCACTGAACCAGATTAACTTGCCGTTACAACCATGTCTATATCATGAGATATAAATCTTTACCCAATGAATTGGAGGGATATATAGGTCCCACCCATCTCATAATGAAACTATTCTTATGTGTGCCACAAAATCATAAATCATAGCATAATCCATGTAATAAAAATGGGATTCTTAAACATCATGCCATCATAACATAATCCATATAAGATAAAAGGACATCATAAAAATAATTCCATCATATCATAATCAAATCAATGAAAAAATATGGATGGAAACAGAACCCTATATTATCTTAGATGTAAAATAATTTTGATAAAACACTTGAACTCCATTCTTGAGGAAAATATCCTTTCTACTTCAAAAACATTTTCCCCTTCTTAACATGTCAAAAAATTTTAAACTAAAAGAAGTTGATTAAAAATAAACTTGAAAACCTGTAAAGTAAGCTTCATGAAAATAATGTTTTATGAAATCATAAAAATCCATTCATGCCGTATAAGTTAAAAAAAGATTCTTCTCGTACTTTGGCCAGAAAAGTTAAAAAGTACCTCATACTAAAAATGACAAAAGATCCCTTTAATATCTTTTACTAAAAACTAACCAATTGGTAAAATTAGATTTAAACAATTTTATGAGGATAGACATACTATTACATATTGACGAAACATGGATGTGGATGATAAATATGCCCCAGTAATTACTGAAGTATAAACAATCTCGTATAAAAATTGAGATTGTGAGATTTTCCTTACCTTAGGTCCAACTTGCTTCGTATGTATCCGAAACTCCTGTATAATGATTTAAATAATTTCATTGACTTATTACAGAATCATATTCATTGTTATGATATCATATATGGTCATATTCTTATCTTCTTATTAGCAATATTTCATTTCTACTTTTTATTCGGGTGTTCATTGCTTTATGTTCTTATGCATGTTTTGTCGAATAAATTCTTATTCTTCTTTTTAGGTTATAGATACCTCATTTATAGAATTTTATTAGTGTAATATATATCATATTTATTCATTCAATTCATTTATATAATCATTATTCAATGAGGATCATGTAGAACGAGTCGCATCACATCGTGGAGATGGTAGGCCGTATGTACGCACGAGCGATGATATCGTTCCCATGATCGTGGAATTATTTTGAAGTGTATATATAATATTCCAGAATCAATATCAATTTAAAATAATAATATATAGTTATTCTTTACACCATTATACCCATCCTATTAAGGTGGTGGTGGAAAATAGATTACACCACAGCGTGGAGACGGTATTCCGTACGTACGCACGCGCGATGAATTCATTTTACATAGAATGGATAGAAGGTGAAATAGGGTTGTTTAATATTTATAATAACATATCAGTATATTATTGATACTGATTTTATTACTTAATAATGAAATAACTAAATAAGAGAAAGTAGAAGAAGAAATAAATTTGAAAGAATCGGTAACAGATATTACCTCTTCTTCGACACGCCTCTTTGAAACCTCCTCTTAGGGCACTAAAATTGGTCTTTGACAAAAACCAGGAACTCTAGTATGTTTATAGGGAAGTTGAGAAGGTAAATGTTTAGGTTTTGGATGAGATTTAAGCTCAAAATTGTGTGAGGAGGAGAGGGAGGAGGTTCCCTTTTATAAGGGAGGAGAGGGGCACCTTTGGAATTATAAGAAATATTAATTTATAATAAATTCCAACCCCACTTAAAAACCTACAAAAATGACTCAATTATAATATTAGATGAGATAGGGTTGTAATATCATCAACTAATAAAATTTAGACATGTTGTGAATTTATTTTAAACCTTATCAAATTGATTTATCCTTATTTAATCTATTTAATTTTATTTGTGGTAATAATATTCTAAATTTTAAATTGATATAAATAATTACTTATATGATGTGAATTATCCATAATTAGATACTTTATGAAATTTTAGACCATATAAATTTAAATTTATAAATTTTCAATATTTTTGTGATTTTTAAACAATTTTATAATATGTTATTTTTATAAAATAACAATAGTGTCAATTTTGACACTATTAATTTATTTGAATTTAAATAAAATATACAGAGGATATATTCAAAATAAAAGATTTAATAGATTCATGACATGTCATATTTATCTATAAAATTAGTGGAGAACATTAAATAGTTCATATAATATTTATTTTAATATTTTTAAAACCATTTATTTGATATTCAATCAATAAAATAATTTCAACATCACTATTGTGTCACATTTAATGATAATTATTTAATCCATAAAAATTATAAATAAATTCACATGATGTATATAATTTTATTATCTCTCTTGAGATTATTCATGTTTTAAGTTTCATGAAGTTTATCACTAAATGAAAATTATTATACTTATAAGATTTAAGAGAGTGACATGTTGTCACTTTCTTTGATTTTAATAATAATTAAATTATTTTCATGGTCAAAAGTCCATAAAATTAATCTATTCTGACCCTTAGGTGATATGGATAGACTTTTATACATCCAATAAAATTTTTGTAGGTTTTAGGGAAATTTTATAATCTTATTTTTACCCTTAATTACCCGATTTACCTTTAAATGCAGTAAATAAAAATTACCGTAGTTACTACCAAAAAAAATAAAAGTAACCTATTAACATAATTTGGACCCACTTAATTCAAATATTGATTACATTTTTCAAAATTAAAAACACATAATTTTTAATAATTAATTTAAAATTAATCCCATTGTTAAGGAAACGAGTTTTAAAATTTAAAACATTGCCAAAGATTGAAATGTTTTTACTTATGAATTCAATGTAAAATTAATGCTAATGACATAAATTATATTAAATGGTAAAAATATATTCTATTTATACTTTAAAATCATTCAATATTATAATTTAACCATATAAATTATTGCAATGAAAAAAATTTACTTTTAATTAAAATATAGCGTGTTTTTATTATTCATTAAAATATAAAAGTTATCATAATAATATGAAAAATTTATCCAAAGTAAATTTTTATATCCTGATTACAAATAATAATTTTATTTTGTCAAATTGAACTTATAAACCTGTCAAAAACTAGATTTAAAGTGGGTGCACCATCAAAAGGCGACAGAACTGCATTTTTTGAAAAATACTTATTTTGCCTGAAAAAATTATTTTGTTCACATACCATGTTTTAGAAAATGTGTAAGATGAATAATAATGTTCAAAATATAGTTAATAATTTTCATAATGACTAGTCCATAATAATATTATAATAATATATCGTTGTTTAGTGAAACCCAGTATTGCGTACTACACACGCTATTGAGGAAGGTCGCGATTGCATGTAACGCAAGCCAAGCCAGTGTTGTGTGTAGTGAAAGATTCATTTGGTGTTGTGTATAACATAAGACATAAAAAAAATATTTCTCATAAAATCTCAGGGCGTTACATTCTACCCCCCTTAGAAAGAATTTTTCCCTCGAAAATCTTCACTTCGTAACAAACAGATGAGGATACCTCTCCCTCATCATATACTCAAGTTCCCATGTAGCTTATTTTAATTGGTGGTTCCTCTATAAAACATTAACCAAGAGAGTGGTCTTGTTTCGTAGAATTTTTTTGCTACAATCCAGAATCTCTATCAGCTGTTCATCATAAGAAAGATCTTTCTCCAGCGGTACAACTTCTAAGCTTAATACATGTGAAGGATCAGGTATGTACTTTCTCAGGAGAGATACATGGAATGAATCATAAACTTGAGAGAGATTCGGTGGAAGTTCCAATTGATAAGCTACCTTCCCAACACAATCCAATATCTCAAAAGGACTAATATACCTAGGGCTTAGCTTTCCATTCGTTCCAAATCTCATTACTCTCTTCCAAGGAGATATTCATAAGAACACTTTATCACCCACTTAAAACTCTAGGTCTTTTCTTCAGTTGTCAACATAACTTTTTTTTTTCGACTCTGAGATTCTCTTATGTGTTGTTGAATAGATCTGACCTTTTCTGCCATCTCATCAACAAGATCAGGTCCTAATAGCTTTCTTTCCCCAACTTCATCCCAGCAAGTTGGAGTCCTGCATTTCTTTCCATAGAGAGCTTCATAAGGATCCATCTGAATACTGGAGTGAAAGATATTATTATAAGAAAATTCCACCAAAGGTTGGTGTTAATCCCAACCACTTTTGAAATCCATAGAGCAAGATCTTAATATATCTTCTAGTGTTTTAATTGTTCTCTCAGACTGAACATTTGTCTGAGGATGATAAGCAGTGCTGAAACTCAACTATGTATCTAAAGTATGCTGAAGAATTCACCAGAACTTTGAGGTAAACCTCAGATACCGATATGATATAATGGAAAGTGGTTCTCCATGAAATCTTACCAATTCCTTCACATATATCCTAGCAAGTTAATCAAGAGAGAAATATTCTCTAATAGCAATGAAGTGTGCTGACTTCTTAAAATGATCAACTATAACCCAGATAGCATTATTGCCTTTGGATGTTTTAGGAAGTCCAATGAAAAGTCCATAGTGATGTTTTCCCATTTCTATTCTGGTATGGGTAATGGTTGTAACATCTCCTTAGACTTCTATCTCTCAGCTTTAACTTGCTAACAAACCAAGCATCGAGAGATATATTTAGCAACATCTCTTTTCATGCCATCCCACCAGAAGTACTCCTTCAGGTCCCTATACATCTTCATGCTTCTAGGGTGAATAGAGAATCAAGAACTATGAGCCTCATCCAATATTTCCTTCTTTAATTCTGGGATGGGAGGAACACAAACCCAATTCATGAACCTTATTATTTCATCAAAATCAATGTGAAATTCAGGAACATTTCTCACATTCTTTTGTAACTCTACATCTTTTTTCTGTGCCTCTTTAATCTTCATATGTATAGATGGTTGAACATTCATTTGAGAAAGATAAAATTTTTCCCCTTCCATTATAATTCCAGGATCCATCCTTTGTAAATCCATAAATTTTGGATCTTTTGTGATCCTCATCATGGATAAGCTAGAATGGTCTTGTCGACTTAATGCATCTGCCACCTGGTTTGCTTTCCCAGGGTGGCAATGAATTGAGAAGTTGTAATCCTTAATCAGCTCCAACCATCTTCTTTGGTGCATATTCAGCTCCTTTTGTGTGAAAATATTCTTTAAACTTTTATGATCAGTATAAATATCACACCTTTCACCATAAAGATAATTCCTCCAAATCTTTAATGCAAAGATTACCGCAGCTAACTCCAAATCATGAGTTGGGTAATTTTGCTCATGGATTTTCAACTATCGTGAGGCATAAGCTATCACCATATCATTTTTCATGATAACACACCCCAATACCTTCTTGGATTCATCACTGTAGATCACAAACCTTTCTCCCCTACAAGGAAGTGTGAGCATAGGTGCACTGGATAACCTTCTTTTCAACTCCTTGAAATTATTTTCACACTCCTCCGTCCACACGAACTTAAGTCATTTTCGAGTCAACCTGGTGAGTGGATTAGATAATCGTGAAAAATCTTTCACAAAACGTTGATAATATCTAGCCAAACCAAGAAAACTTCAGATCTCAGCTACTATTGTTGGTCTCAACCATCTTTCAATAACCTCTGTTTTTGCTGGATCCACAGATATCCCCTCTTTTGAGATTATGTGACCCAAAAATGAAACTTTTTGAAGTCAAAATTCACACTTGGTAAATTTGGCATAAAGTTTCTCCTTTCTCTGGGTCTTTAATACAATTCCCAAGTGATCTTCATGTTCTTCCTTGATCTTTGAATAGAAAATAATATCGTCTATAAAGACTCCCATAAACAGATCAAGATAGTCTCTAAAGACTCTATTCATCAGATTCATGAAGATAACAGGGGAATTAGTAAGAATAAATGGCATCACTATAAATTCATAGTGTCCATACCTTTTACGAAAAGCTGTCTTTGGTATATCCTCTTTTTTGACCCTTAATTGATGATACCCTGAATGAAGATCAATCTTGAAAAATTATTGATCTCCACGTAGTTGGTCAATTAAGTCATCGATGTGCGAGAGAGGATATTTGTTCTTGATAGTGATCTTGTTAAGTTCTCAATAATCAATGTAGAGTCTCATTGATCCATATTTCTTCTTAACAAACAGAATTGGTGCTCCCCAAGGTGACACACTAGGGTGTCTGAATCCCTTATCAATATTCTATTGGAGTTGGTTCTTAAATTCCTACAACTCAATTGGGGCCATTCTATATGGTGTCTTTGAAATAGGCATATCACCCGGTATGAGTTCTATTGAAAACTCAACTTCACGATCTGGTGGAAGACCTGACAATTCCTCTAGAAAGACATCATCAAACTCCCGTACAATGGGCATATTCTTAATCGTGAGTTTCTCTCCAACCATTTGAGATAAATAATCTTCATTTATTGGAATCAAGACCCATAAGATGGAAGAAATTTCCGCTAGAAGGTTATATCCATCATTGCATCGATAGATGATTATAGATTGATCAAGAATATGAAATGTGACTTCCATTATTTGGAAGTCGATATGAGCTCCATGTAAGGAAATCCAATCCATGCCAAGAATAACATCAAATTCCACTATAGGAAGGATTACAAGATTTGCAGGAATCAATTTCCCACAAACGTCAATTGGAGAAGAATTATAAACTTTTGATGCAACCGTTGTGCCATTAGGAGTTGTCACAACTTACTAAACATCTAATTGTTGAGGTAGTATGATGACACCTTTAGAAAATTCTTCATAAATAAAAGAGTGGGTGGATACAGAATCAAATAAAACATTTGCTACTTTAGAGTGGATGGTAAGTGTAGCTTTCACCACTTCGTTATCATAATCCACATCGCCGATATAAATTGCATGTGACTTTCTTTTGTCTTTGGCCTTAAGAGTTTTTTGACATCGATCATCATCAACAACCCTTGGATTTGGGAATTGATTAGCATAATTTCCCATTTCCTTATACTTGTAACATTGAAGTATAAGAGGTGCATTCTTTGTAACCTTTTCTTTTTTCGCATCAACAGAAATCTTTCTCCCATCATTGCGGCATTCAAATGCCCGATGACCTTCTTTTCCACATTTGAAATATTTAATTGTCCCTTTAAGACAATTCCCTCCATGTTTCTTTCCAAACTTTGAGCATAAGGGAAAACTCATCTTCTTTTCAGTGTGGTCTTTAGATTTCCCTTTGAATTCAATTTTCCTCTTCTTATCAAACCCATATGACTGATGGCTTACTCTAATCTCCATATCAACCTTGAGAGCACATCGAAAAATTTCCTCGTAGCTATTGAAGTCCCTTATGGTTAACGCCCTTCGAAGACTTGGTTTTAAGCCACTAAAGAATCGATCAATCTTACTCTCAGGTTGGATAATAATTCCGGAAGTGTACCTTGAAAGTCTTGTAAAATTTTCTTCGTAGGTACTAACCAATTCATCATCCATTTGCTTCAGTTCAAGAAAATCCTTCTCTATCTTTGTTCGAAGAATACGAGGGAATTAATTATGGAAAAATAAGTTCTTGAACTCTTCCCATTCTATGGACTCAATTTCATCCCTTTGCCTTGTATTCTTAATAAGATTCCACCATTGATCAGCTTCACCTTCGAAACGATATACTTCTAAGATGACTTTATCATGTTCAGAACATTGTAGAAATGAAAATATCTTTTCAGTGGTACTGATCCATTTTTCAGCCACTAATGGATTAGAAGACCCGCTGAATGAAGGTGGACGCTGCCTCATGAAGGATTCAATAGAATGTTTCTCCTTCCTTAGCTCGTTTGGAAGTCCTGCATGATTCATAGCTTGAGAAAGTTGTGTGAGCATGGCTAAAAGATTTTGCATTCCAGCTCCCATAATGTTTGGTTGCTCAGGGGGACAATCATTGCATTGCCCATCACATTCAGCATTAACATAGTTCCTTAGGGTTCCAGCCATTTACTAAAACGAATAAGCATAGCATGAGAAACACTAATCATAATAGGAAAACCACATAATCAAGAATAAAATTTTACACTTAAGGTCTTATCATAGGTTATTCATGTCTATTTCTAAAACACTAATATTGTGTTCTATGCTTATACATATCCTTAGGGTTCTTACTAAGGCTTTAACATCCTAGTTTCCAAAGGTTGAGTATACATTTCCTCTAATACCAACTATAACGACCCATACTTTACATACATTGTTATTACTTCAGAATTGAATCATACTTATTACAACATATAACAAAACCCTGATAGGACTGTATAGGTATAGTGTCTTTAGAAACTGGGAAACATAAACAACTGGTTCATAAATCATCTACATTGTCTCCCATTTATTTCATCATATCTCGAGTACCTTTTGGCATATACTACTTAATACCCTTCTCCCTGACCTGGGGAAAATAAAACATACAAAAAAGGGTGAGCTCAAATGCTCAGTAAGGGTAAACAAAGGAAATATCAATCATATCATATTCATAAGAACATAACATTTTTAAAATCTTAACCTGCAAAAGAGATCATAATATCATAACATGGGATAAATCATATTAGTGAAATGTAATCCCAATGATCATAACATATAACATAAAACTTTGTGGCATACACACATAATCATAGAAGATCATTTCTTATTAGTCAAGACTCATTTCCAAGACTATCTTAGTGGACAAAGTCCATTTCTGAACCGAGTTCACTCCTCATTTAAGTCCTGTATCACTGAACTGGATTAACTTTCCATTCCAGCCATGTCTATCTCATGAGATACAAATCTTTACCCAATGTATTGGAGGGAGATATAGGTCCCACCCATCGCATAATTAAACCATTATTATGTGTTCCACAAAATCATAAATCATAGCATAACCCATGTAATAAAAATGGGATTCTTAAACATCATGCCATCATAACATAATCCATATAAGATAAAAGGACATCATAAAAGTAATTACATCATATCATAATCAAATGAATGTAAAAATATGGATATAAATAGAACCCTATATTATCTTATATGTAAAATAATTTTGATAAAACACTTGAACTCCTTTCTTGAGGAAAATATCCTTTCTACTTCAAAAACATTTTTCCTTTCTTAACATGTCAAAAAATTTTAAACTAAAATAAGTTGATTAAAAATAAACTTAAAAACCTATAAAGGAATATTCATGGAAATAATGTTCTATGAAATCATAAAAATCCATTCATGCCGTATAAGTTAAAAAAACATTCTTCTCGTACTTTGACCGAAAAAGTCAAAAAGTACCTCATACTAAAAATGACAAAGATTCCTTTAATATATTTTACTAAAAACTCACCAATTGGTAAAATTAGATTTAAAAAATTTTAGGAGGATATAAATAATATTAAATATTGAAAAAACATGGATGTGGATGAAAAATATGCCCCAGTAATTACTGAAGTATAAACAATCTCGGATAAAAATTGAGATTGTGAGATTTTTCCTTACTTTAGGTCCGATTTGCTTCGTATGTATCCAAAAATACCGTATAATGATTTAAATAATGTAATTTACTTATTAAAAAATCATATTCATTTTTATGATATCATATATGGTCATATTCTTATCTTCTTATTAGTAATATTTCATTGCTACTTTTTATTTGGGTGTTCATTGCTTTATGTTATTATTCATGTTTTGTCGAATAAATTATTATTATTCTTTTTAGGTTATAGATACCTCATTTACCGAATTTTATTAGTGTTATATATATCATATTTATTCATTCAATTCATTTATATAATCATTATTCAATGAAGATCATGTAGAACGAGTCACATCACATCGTGGAGACAGTAGGCCGTACGTAGGCATGAATGATGATATCGATCCCATGATCGTGGAATTGTATTTAAGTGTATGTATACTATTTCAGAATAAATCAATTTACAATAATCATGTATAGTTATTATTTACACCATTATACGCATCCAAGTATGGTGGTGGTGGAAAACAGATTACACCACGGCGTGGAGACGGTATTCCGTACGTACTTACGTGCGGTGATTTCATTTTTCGTAGGATGGATAGAAGGTTAAATAGGGTTGTTTCATATTTATAATAACATATCAGTATACGAGTTATACTGATGTTATTACTTCATAATGAGAAAACTAAATAAGAGGAATTATAAGAAGAAATAAATTTGAAAGAATCGGTAGTGGATATTACCTCTTCTTCAACACGCCTCTTTGAAACCTCCTCTTAGGGCACTAAAATTGGTATTTGAAGAAGACCAAAACCTCTAGTATGTTTCTAGGGAAGTTGATAATGGAAATGGGTAAGGTTTTTATGAGATTTAAGGCTCAAAATTGTGTGACTAGGAGAGGGAGGAGGTGCCCTTTTATAAGGGAGGAGAGGGGAACCTTTGGAATTATAAGAAATATTAATTTATAATAAATTCAAACCCCACTTAAAAACCTCCAAAAATGACTCAATTAGAATATGAGAATATATAGGGTTTTAATATAATCAAACAATAAAATTTATACATGTTGTGAATTTATTTTAAACCTTATCAAATTGATTTATCCTTATTTAATCTATTTAATTTTATTTGTTGTAATAATATTCTAAATTTTAAATTGTTATAAATAATTACTTATGTGCTGTGAATTATCCATAATTAGATACTTTATGACATTTTAGACCATATAAATTTAAATTTATAATTTTTAAATATTTTTTTGATTTTTAAACAATTTTATAATATGTTATTTTTATAAAATAACAATATTGTCAATTTTGACACTATTCATTTATTTGAATTTAAATAAAATCTACATAGAGGATATAATCAAACTAAAAGCTTTAATATATTCATAACATGTCATATTTATCTATTAAATTAGTTTATCACATTAAATAGTTCATATAATATCTAGTTTAATATTTTTACAACCATTTATTTGATATTTCAATGAATAAAATAATTTCAACATCACTATTGTGTCACCTTTAATGATAATTATTTAATCACTAAAAATTATAAATAAATTCAAATGATGTATATAATTTTATTATATTTCTTTATACTATTCATGTTTTAAGTTTCATGAATTTTATCACTAAATTTAAATTATTATACTTATAAGATTTAAGAGAGTGACATGTTGTCACTTTCTTTGGTTTTAATAATAATTAAATTATTTTCATGGTAAAAAGTCCATAAAATTAATCTATTCCAACCCTTAGGTGATATGGGTCGACTTTTATTCATCCAATAGAATTTTCGAAGGTTTTAGTGTAATTTTATAATCTTATTTTTACCCTTAATTACCCGATTTACCTTTAACTGCAGTAAATAAAAATTACCGTAGTTACTACCAAAAAAAAAATAAAAGTAACCTATTAACATAATTTGTACCCATTGGATTTAAATATTGAATCCATTTTTCAAAATTCAAAACACATAAGTTATAGTAATTAATTTAAAATTAATCCCATTGTTAAGAAAATGAGTTTTAAAAGTTAAAACATTGCCAAAGATTGAAATGTTTTTACCTATGAATTCAATGTAAAATTAATGCTAATGACATAAATTATATTAAATGGTAAAAATATATTCTATTTATACTTTAAAATCATTAAATATTATAATTTAACCATATAAATTTGCAATGAAAAAAGTTATTTTCAATTAAAATATAGCATGTTTTTACTATTCATTAAAATATGAAAGTTATCAGAATAATATGAAAAATTTATCCAAAGTAAGTTTTTATATAATTATTCCAAAGAAGAATTTTATTTGGTCAAATTTAACTTAGAAACCTATCAAAAACTATATTTAAAGTGGGTGCACCATCAAAAGGTGGCAAAACTGCATTTTTTGAAAAATACTTATTTTACACGAAAAAATTATTTTGTTCACATACCATGTTTTAGAAAATGTGTAATATGAATAATAATGTTCAAAATGTAGTTAATAATTTTTATAATGGCTAGTACATAATAATATTATAACAATATATCATTGTTTAGTGAAACACGGTATTGCGTACTACACACGCTATCGAGGAAGGTTGCCATTGCGTGTAACGCAAGCCAAGCTAGTGTTGTGTGTAGTGAAAGATTCGTTTGGTGTTGCGTATAACATAAGACATAAAAATATATATATATTTCTCATAAAATATCTGGGCGTTACACCGCTGGGTCTATCCAGTATTGATGTGATCTACATGGTCACCTATACTAGGCCTCAAACGGTGCCATGCTGATGGTGGAGTGATAGATGTTGTTTTGTACAAACTCTTCCAAGGGTAAGTGATCCTCCCAACTACAGCTGAAATCAAGGATGCAATCACGGAGCATGTCCTCAAGCATCTGTATGATCTGCTCCATCTGTCCATCTGTTTGAGGATGAAATGCGGTGCTCAAACGTAGCTGAGTCCTGAATGCCTCATACAATCCCTTCCACAACTAGGATGTAAAAGGAGTATCATAATCTGAGATGATCATCGATGTCACCCCGTGAAGCTATACTATCTCCTATACGTAGAGAAATCCCAAGCCCTCTACTGATCCCTACTCTTGGATGGGTAGGAAGTGGGCCGACTTCATGAGTCGGTTAATGATCACCCATATGGAATCATGGCCCCTGGATGTACATTGTAGCCCTATCACAAAGTCCATATATATTCCATCCCACTTCCATTCTGGCACCTCAAGTGGCTGTGTTAAGCATGTTGGAACTTAATGTTCGACCTTCAATTTCTGACAAGTGAGGCATCATGAAACGAACTCTTCCACTGATTTTTTCATCTTTGTCCAGTAGTACTGATGCCAAATGTCCTGGTACATCTTATCCACACCAGGATGTACCGCCAAAGGGGATGTGTGGAACTCCCTTAACACCTTATCTCATAGAGTAACTGGTACCATGGTGCATCCTCTAAAAAATATGACATGCTCCCCACCTTCAAAAAATCCTTCAGGAGCCTGTCCTAAGGATATATGAGCACATTTGGTCTCATAGTCAACATCTCCAAGATGTGCCTCCCTGACTTGCTGAAGGAGTGGGGGAGTGACTATCCTAGACTGAAGGTAAGCTGCTCCATCACTATCCACGAAGGATAACCGCAACACGGCTAGCTACTATGTCGCCTCACTCAGAAACTATAAACCATACCTTTTATTGAGTGCGACTGCCACCATGTTCCCCTTCCTAGGAGTGCATACTATCTCAAAGTCATAGTCCTGGAGGAACTCTAGCCACCATCGTAGTCTCAGGTTCAGGTACTTATGTGAGAAGATATACCTAAGAATCTTGTGATCAGAGTAGACAGTAGAAATTTCACCCATCAAGTAGTTCCACCACATCTTCAAGGAAAAAATCAACGCTCAATCCTGCATCAAGACACATCCTAGTCTGGTACCTGATGCGTCACAGTAGACTATATAGCCAACGCCCTCTTCTGGTAGCCTCATGTTGGGGGTACTTGTCAGTCTTCGCCTCAACTCCTTGAAACTCTACTAACATATCTCTGTCCACATGAAAGGCTGTACCTTCTTTCTCAAAGATGAAAAGGGTGTTTCTACTCTATAATAGTCAGGTACAGATCTATAGTAGTACCTAGCCAACCCCAGAAAACTCCACACCTTGGTCACACTCTTGGGTGGTTCCCCAAGAAATCACTACCTCTATCTTCTCCGGATCCTATACAACTCTATACTCTGAGATAACATGTCCCATAAAGTTGAACTCCCTTATCTAGAACTAGAAATTTGAGAGCTTACCATAAATCTAATTATCTCGAAGTGTATCTAGAACTATCTGCAGATGAGTGGCATACTCCCACTCTGACGCTAAGTACACAGAGATGTCATCAGTGAAGACCACCATGAAGCGATCAAGGTAAGGCTAGAAGATCCTATTCATGAGTCCCATGAACACTGCTGGGGAATTAGTCACACCTAAAGGAATAACCAAGAACTCATAGTGGACATACCATCATCTAAAGGAAGTCTTCGGTACATCCTCATCTCATACCCTGAGTTGATGATAGCCCAATCTGAGGAATATCTTTGAAAACCACCAAGCTCCCTTCAGCTGATCGAAGAGATCATAAATCCTTGAGAGTAGATACTTGTTCTTCATAGTCACCTGGTTCAGGTGCCGATAGTCCATGCAAAGCCTCAAATTCTAGTATGATTTCTTAGCAAAAAAAATTGGGGCTACCCATGGAGAAACACTGGGCCTTTAATCCCCTTCCCTTGTAAGTCCTCCAATTGTACCCTCAACTCACGAAGCTCCGTGGGATCCATCCGATATGCTGGTGTAGATATCGGTGCCGTCCCGGGGTACATGTCGATGTAAAAGTCTACCTATATATGATAAAGTAGTCCCAAAACATCCTTAGGAAAGACATTAGCATACTGGTCCACCACTAAAGGATAGCTCAGACTCCTCTAGTCAACTACTCCGAGGGTAAGGCTAGCCAACTGATGAGTGATTAGCTACACCCTCCTTCGAGAAAGTCTGTCCTAAGCTATAAAGGTTCCCTTCACACTGGTGAAGGAAAACCTAGTCCCTTTCTCGCAGACACACCGCGCTTTACACCTAAAATAGTCAATATGATCATGGACCGTGGATAACCAGTCCATACCCAAGATGACATCACAAGGCCTCGACACTAATACTAGGAGATCCTAACCAAAGACCTCACCTCCAAGAGTAAGCTCAAACTGCCAGCACCAGTGCGTAATCATCCAATCCTATCCCGTGGGAGTCTCTAATCGTGAGGATTGAGCCAACAACTCCACCAAAATCTCTGAGATCCGAATGAGAGACATGGCAATAAAAGATTGAATAACACCTGTGTTTATAAGAACTGTAGCTATGGTGGAGTAGAAATAGATCATATCTCGAATTTCCACTAGAGAGCTGTGGTCATAGGCCTCAGTTTCCTGAAGTTGAGCTCATCCCTATCCACCTGCTCCCTGAGGTTGGGTTGGACCACCTAGAGGTGGTGGCGGTAGAACCTCAATTTTCCACTCACTGCCTGCTGCACGACCAGCTCCTCTGCCACATCTTCCACCCTATGGATCTCCCCACTAGAATATCTAACTCTACCTCCGTAGTTCTTTGACTATCTTCTGCTCATCAGTGTGGAGGGTCAGGCATTCAAGAGCCATGTGACCCTGCCCGCCACACAAGTAGCACAGTCTACTCCTCTACTGACCTCCTCTATCCTATGAGCTACGCACCTCTAAACCTACATCCTCAGGTCATACACCAGAAGGTCTATCCCACTTGGGCCTCTGTATCATTCTCCCACTACCTGCTGCAGATGAATCAACTACGTTTCATCTGGTTGTGGCTCTCTCTTTCGGTGACTGCTCAACTAGGAAGCTCTCCACCAGAAGTGCTCTCTCTAGCACTCTAGCCTACATCAGTATGTTGAGAGATATTATCGATGCTCTAATCTCCCATCGGAGACCTTTATCAAAGGTTCTATCCATAAATAAAGGGTCCTGTACCATGTTAGTGGAGTAGCGGGAGAGGTCAGTGAATCTCACAGAGTACTGGGCTACTCTCAGAATGCCCTAGTGTAAGTGCACGAGCTCCTGAATACGCACAGAGCGTAGAGTTTCTGGAACTAACTCCACCTTGAAGAGGCCCTCGAATTCCAACCAGGTGAGGGTCGCCTCATTTTGAAACTGGATCTTCATGCTCCACCATCTCCCTAATGTTCCCTAGAAGAGACTAGCAGCTTGAATCACCATCTGGTCTGCTGGTGTCCTAACTAGGTGGAAAACTCTAGTCACAGCCTCCAACTAGTCCTCAAACACCTAGGGATCCATCTCACCTCGAAACCTAGAAGGCCTATGCTTTTGGAACTCATGCAGTGCGTTAAGTTGGCATGCACTGTCTGCTGGTGGGGCTAGTGGAAACTGCTTCCCTACGGGTAGTGGTGCTGCTGGTAAACCACCTGAAGGTACCATTGCTGTAAGAGGACCCTGAACCGAAGACTTACCACTCGGTGGGACATCATCGCAAACTCTCTCTAGAATCTTGGATGGCTATCTACATGGAGGCATCCTGAAAAGAAATAGATACGCCACGATCAATAAGTTATACCTGGTGAGATGACTCAAAATAGATCAAAATAAAAACATTTCAAAAACACATGCAATCAGTTTTTTCATATACTGAGTTAGAAATTAGAATTCAGGGTCCTAGTGTATGGATACATAGGCCATCGTACAAAAAATGGACTCCCCAAACTAAAAACTATACTAAAAAAACTTAACACTATTGCCCCATTGAAAATATCAGAGTCTTAGTTCTTCGGTAGAACCGAATCCTCTGATACCATATTGTCACGACTCATCCCCCAGAGCCCATGACATGACTACACCAATCCCGCATTCCATAGGCCAGGAGTTGGTGGCTAGTACTAGAAAGTAATATCACTAAAATGGGAAGGAATTTTCTTTAAACCTGAAATTACATAGACCAGGTACACAACAAGAGAAAACCATGTAGTATAAATACTAAAAGTAAATGTAAAATAAAGCATAATGAGCCAGTATACAAACCCAACTAACAGAAAGTACATAAAAAAGGAAAAACAACTCCTAAGGTTGTCTTCCAAGGATCCTACCTAAAGTGTAGGTACAAATCTTCACTGTGACTCTCTACATCAACCGGTCACCTCCGTGCACCATCAAGTCTTGACTCCCAAATCTCGTTCAAAGCTGTCCATTGTCTGCACATGACACAACAAGGTGCTGGCGAAGCCCGTGCCGGGGTGAGTATAACAATACCCAATAGGGACCTCAATACCCCCAAAGGTCTCTTAGAATTCCATTAAGTAAAAACCACAAATCATAATCTCAATCACAAATAACAAAGTAAAAGACAACTCACACCAAGTATACAACTTAATGAATAGGAATAATGATGATTAGTTGTAAATATAAATCATCTTATTCTGTTGAGAAGTTCCACTGATGAACCATGAAGAATTAATTCTATTACCGATCCACACAGGGTCATATTTCACCAATCCATATACACACATGGTCACAATTCGTTGATCCACACAGGGTCGTAAGTTGTCGAACCACAGAGGTTCGTAAGTCATCAATCCACACATGGTCATAAGTCATCGATTCACATAGGGTTTCTAGTCGTCGATCCACATAAGTCCGTAAGTTGCTGATCCATGACGGGATTCTCTAAGGCTAGTCCTCATATGGTCATGCTACTACTGATCCACATAGGGTCATTTTGATGCCAATCCACAAAGGGTCACTCTTCACTTGACAACCAGCCACGAGATTGCCGCACATGGTGCACTTGAGTTCCGTAGATACTTCTCCTCAAGCCATTGGTCATGCCTCAAATTCCATGCATTCCCATGAAGAATTAACCCAAAGAAATTCCATGTCATAAGGGTTCCAACACAACAGACGACGTGTCAATCAGACGCCCGATCTATAAGTTTTAGGCATTTTAGTACCGAGGGCCAGGTTGAATTTGAGTTTGATCCAACCCGGTCGTACTCCAAATTTCTCCAAAACCCTAGTATAGTATCTAAAATAGTCCACCTCGTCCTAAGGGTTCCATCACCGCATACAATCATCAAATGGACGTCCGATTTAGAAGTTATGGCCCTTTAAGAGAAACTGGGCCAAATTGGGTCCAAGTTCGGCCCAACCTACCCAGATGGGCGCGGCCTGTTGGCTGGGTGTGGTCTGCTAGCTGGGTGAGGTCTGTGCCCCCCCGAATGGGTAGAGCCCATTCGGGTCTTCAACTAGTGGTGCCAGGTTGTCGCTGCCCCCCCCCCCCCAACTGATCGGTCTGGTGGACCGATCTAAGGCAGGAGCCGTGGCGAATCCTCCGCAGCGTGCCATTGGCTATCAATGCAGCCGGTAATGGCTGGCCACTTTCTATCCACTACGTTTCCTACGGGCACCGCCACTTCCTCATAGTCACCGCCTCACTAGCGGTACTTCTGTAGGACACAAGTGAATCTCCAGTGGTCCGATTGTCTTCCCTTTTACACCTACAGGTCTCCCGAGACGCCTCCTTCACTACATGGCCCTTGGTTTCACCTTTCTGTGATGTTTTTTGGTTGTCCATGAAGAAAGAAACAAAACCAAGATCGACGGAAGTTTCGGGCCTTGTTCGGATCAACCTGTGCTCTCCGCATTAGCGTTTTAACTTGGAAAGAATTCAAACATCATCAATAATAAGTTTAAACCCAAATTTCAACCCCATATCAACCACCCTCAAGAAGAAAATGAATGAAACATGGATCAACCCATTAGTCGGTTGATCCACGTTCATCATATTTTGACAAGAAAAAATAAGATGATTCATAAATCTCTTAGAATAAAATCCAAACCCCTACCTTGAACTTGTTGGAAAACACTGTGAATGAGGGATAATAATCCGTGTTCGAAGGTGTTTGTCGGCGTTCGTTGATCCTAGATCGAATCCTCAATAGCGCCGTTCGTTACTCATTATTCATTAGAGAGGGTTTATATTAGCGCTTAGTCAAGAGTTATCCCGTGGTTTTACAATCCCTTTTTCCAATGGTTTTATTAACATTTTATAGTTAAAGGGTTTAACTCTGTGCTCATGAATGTGGTTCATTAATGAATTAATTAATGAATTAATTAATGAATCCATTAATTACCCAAAGGTACGGTTACACAACCAAGTGTAACTGGTTATTAAATGACTTCATTTAATAACCTATTAACTATGAGGTCCCGCCACCATTATTCAATTGTTTTAAAGAAAGAATAAAACATCTTTTTTTTATTTTATTATTTTTTTCTAAAAAGTCCAAAAATTAACATTTTTGTCCGACCGTTGTCGGCCAAAGTTAAGCTTCGCCTAAGAGAATCTCAGTGCTATGAATTAAACGATGCCCTTATATTTTTAATCTAAGAACCAGTTCAAAATATATAATTTCTCGCCTATATTTTTGGGTCTTTAATTTTTTGATTTAAAAAAAAAAATTAATCTTCATATCATTTTCCAAACAATTCCCATTTGGATCTTACCAAAAATGTGAAAGGAATATTTTTTTAACATGTAAAAAATTAATGGAATTTACAACTTTAATAACCACACAATGTTTTAATTATTTATTTATAAGTTATAGAGTTTATTTATTTGATTTTTTTAAATCTTTTTAGGAATTTTTATTTTTTTAAAAAAAAGTGATTTTTAAACTGAAAATGGTATTTTCATTAAGAAATTTTCTAAGTGATCTTTCAAAATAATTTCCATATAAGATGACATCCTTTTATATTACTTATAATTTACTATGGATATGATAGAAGGATAAAATTCTTATTCATTCTTCATATGGTTTATGATTGTTATGTAAAGATGTTTATAAAACCTATTTATCTTCCACATGTTATACCATCATAAAATGATTATGAAACCCACTCCTTTTTACATGGGTTATGATTTGATGAAATTATTATGAAACTTATTTATTTTCCATATATTATTCTATGATTATATATTCAGGAAACCCATTTCTTTTTATGGGTTCTGAAATGTTGAATGATTTATGATCACATGGCACATGCTTTCATGATTTTAATTATGTAATGGGTGGGGATTATATATCCCTCTAAAAAATTGGGAAAATATTAATATATCATGAGATATAAAGGAATGTAATGGGGAGTTAACTTAGTTCATTAAGGGAAGTTGTCATATATGATAGTCTTGGAAGTGAACCTTGACTACAACGATGGTTTGGGAAGTGAACCCATTCCACTCTGATAGTTTTGGAAATGAGTCTTGAATATTAAGGAAATGAATTTATATACTTGTGTATATGCCATAAATATATATATTATGGCAATTTTATTATCTCATGGATCATGTTCTTTGATTCCTATATGATTCATGTCTTATAAACTACCAAGATTTATGCCATGAATCATGTTTATGATCTATGACATACAGGGTATGGTTTTTAAATATTAAGATCATATTATCACAGCCTTATTCCCATGTTATTCTTATATTATAATTGATATCTACCTTGTTTACCCTTACTAAGCATCTGATATCACCCTTTTTTATGTTTCCTTTCCCCATGATATGAATAAATGTATTATGTATGATATGTCTAAGAAGGGTTTTAGTTATGGATAACTTACTTTTAAATGATGTAGATCACTTATAAACATGTGGTTTATGTTTACAAGTTTATAAAGGCACTAGAAATAAATTATTTTTCTATGGATCGTTATGTTATGTAATGAATATTCATATATTAAGATGTAATATTTATGTATGAGAAGTTCAGATCTTTAGAGTTTCTATCAGAGTAAAAGTTTTGTTAACCTTTGGAAAATAGGATAAGAAAACATTAGTGATATCACTATGGATATTTCTATTGATACATATAGGGATATATCTAAGGAAAATTCTAAGGATGAGTCAAAGTATTAAAAAATGTCCTGGAATTTTGGTAAAAGATAGAGTGAGTGGTTTCTAAGAAGTTACATCCCCATTTTGATACTATAAGTAGATGTGGATCTAGAACATTGGTACATAGGGGTAATAAATCTGAAAAGGGACCATTGAGTAAGACTTAATCATTACTAGGTGAATGAAAATGGGTATTTATACACACCTAGTTTGACAGTCCCCTAGGGTATACTTTCTAAATTCACAAAATCTTTACAAACCATCCTAAAGGATTTAAATAATGACCATGAATGGACTAGGTTAAGACTAAGGTTCATAGATTGAAAATAATATGTCATTATTTAGATATCTTATAAGTAATTTTTCATGATTATGTGATTTCTCAATATGATTGTTATTGCTTACACTATACTTTTTGGTTTTAGTAAATGGATGGATCCCTAAGGAACTATGTTAATGATGAGTGCGATGGAAAATGAAATGATTTTCATCATATAAAACCAAATGTTATGGGATTTGGAATGAAAAATATCATTACTATTCTAAAAAAAATTTCTCATGATATGAATCATGATGAACTTCCAAATGAGTAAATAAGGGAAAAACTATATTTATTCCTTCATGAAGAAACATCTACCTTCTTTTAGTAGTTCTACTAATCCACTAGTTTCTGAACAATGGATCAATACTATTGAAAAGATATTTTCCTTTATCTGTTGTTTGGAGAATGAAATGATAAATTTAGATATCTATAATTTAGAAGGTCAATAAGATCAATTATGGAATCTAATCAAGAATATGATCCAATAAGATGAAATTGAATCCATGGAATGGGATGAGTTTAAGAACTTTTTTTTCAATAAGTACTTTCCTTATATTCTTGACACAAAAATAGAGAAGGAATTACTTAATTTAAATAAGAAGGATTGTGAATCTATTGGTACATATGAGGAAAATTTTACAAGACTTTCAAGTTATGATTCTGGTATTTTGATCCAACTTGAAATTAAGGTTGATCGATTCTTCAGTGGCCTAAAAACAATTTTCTAAAGGGAGTTTTCCATAAGGTACTTTAATAGCTATAAATAAATCATTTGTTTTTCTATCAAAGTATAAATGGAGATTTGTGTTACCCATCAATCACTTGGGTTTGATATGGAATTCAAAAGAAACTCTAAAAACCATGGAGAAAATAAGACGATCTTTCATTAATTCTCAAAGTATGGAAGGAAACATAGAGGAAATTGTCTTAAGGGGACTGATAAAATTTTTAAGCATGGGGAGGAAGGCCATTTATAAATTGATTACTAAAGTGATGGGAACAAGGTTTCTAATGATGAAAATAGAGAGAAAGCTACAAAGAATGCACTAACCATGCTCCTGTGTTTCAAATTCAAGCAGCATGGGCATTAAACTAACCATTGAACAAACCTAAAGTTTAATGATGATAATCGACATTAGGAACCTTTTAAGCCAAGATAAAAATGTAAATATCATGTGATCACTAATTTTTATGAGGGGTGCAATAATAATGTGGTGAAAGGTAAACTTACCTTCCACTCTATAACTATTAATGTCTTATTTGACTTTATATCTACCCACTATTTTATATCTAAATAATTTTCTGAGGGTATCAAAGTACCACCTCAATGATTAGATGTTGAATGAGCAGTGAAAAACCTTAATGAAACGATGATTGCATCTCAATAATATGATTATTCTCTGGTCAAAGTTTGTGGTAATGTGCTTCTTGAAAACCATTTTATTCTCTGTTGAGTTGAATTTGATGCTATCTTGGAAAGGATTGTATTTCTCTATATAAATCTTGAACCAATTTTCAAGGAAGGGAAGTCACTTTTTATATTTAAAAACAAACTATGATCATCTATCAGTGCAATGATAAGTATGAATTTTTGATGGAGATCACATCTACTGTATGGGTCTTGATTCCCATATAGAAGTGGTGTTTATATTATATCATTAGGGAGAAACTCAAAATCGATGATATGCCTATTTTTCATGTTTCTTTGATGCATTTATTTAAGGGTTTCCTAGTATTCCATCGAATTATGAGTTTATGTTTTAAGTATAACCTATACATAATGCCACACCAATTTCAAATACTTCATATAGAATGGACCCAATTGAGTTTCATGAATTTAAGAAGCAACTACAAGATAACCTTAATAAGGGATTCATTCAGCCAGTGTGTCACATTGCGGTGCAACTATTATTTTTGTTAATAAGTAAGATGGATCAATGAAACTATGCATTGATTATTGTGATTTGAACAAGATCACACTTGATTAAAAGTATCCTATACCCCATATTGATGACTTTTTTGATCAAATACATAGATATAAATACTTTTCCAAGATTAAAATTCATTTTGGATATCATCAATTGAGGGTCATGAGGGAGGATATACCCAAGACAACATTATGTATAGGGTATAAACACTATGATGATATAGTGATGCCATTTAGTATTACTAATTCACCTGCTATCTTCATATATTTAATGAATAAAATCATTAGAGATTACCTTGATCATTTTTTGGTAGTCCTTATAGATAAAATTATTATATTTTCAAAGAGAAAAGAATATAATGAATATCAATCAAGAATTGTACTAAAGACCCTAAGTAAGGATAAACTATATAAAAAATTTACAAAGTGTAAACTTTGGCTACAAAATAATTTTTGGGGCCATATAATATCAAGAGAGGGTATATATATAGATCTATCAAAGATGAAGGCTATTGAGCATTGGCCCAGACCATCCATGATGACTGAGATATGTAGTTTTCCTGGTTTAGTTGGATATTATCAATTATTTTTGGAGAATTTTTCATGACTATCTAATATACCCACTACGTTAACTCGAAAGGGTGCCAAGTTCCTTTAGATAGATGAATATGAGGAAAATTTCAAGGAATTAGAGATAATATTAGTTAGTGAACCTGTGTATACATTACCCTATAATAGATAAGGGATTTTAATATATAATGATTCATCCAAGAAGTTAATGGTATGTGTTATTGTGAATAATTATATGGTTATATCTTATGCCTCGTGAGAATTAAAGGTTCACGAGAAAAACTACCCATCTCAAGATTTGGAGTTAACTGTGGTAATGTTTACATTAAATATATAGATGAATTATCTTTATGAAGAAAGGTGTGATATATATACTGATTAAAAATGGTTAAATTATATATTCACATATAAAGTGTTGAAAATTTTCCATAGAAAATGGTTGGAGTTGATTAAAGATTTTGAATACTCGATATATTACCACCCTGAGAAAGAAAACAAGGTGTACGATTCTTTGAGTTGAAAGGATCATACTAGCTTATCTATGATGAGGATCATGAAATATCCAATATTTATGGGTTTTTAAAGGATGGATCTTAAAATCTTTAAGGAAGTGGATAAATATTATATTTCTCAAAAAATTGTTCAACCATCTATCCATGTGAAGATAAAAGAGGTGCAAAGGGATGATATGGAACTACAAAAGAAGGTGAGAAATGTTCATTAGTTTATACTTGATCATAATGGAATAATAAGGTTTAGGAACTATGTATGTGTTCCATATATACTGGATTTTAAGAAAGAGTTGTTAAAGGAAGCTCATAGTTCTTCATTCTCTTTTCATCTTGGAAGTAAAAAGATGTATAGAGATTTGAAAGAGTATTTATGGTCAGATGACATGAAGAGAGGTATTATATATTTTGTATCTCAGTTATTGGTATATCATAAAGTTAAGGATGAGAGGAAAAAGTATAAGGAGATGTTATAACCATAACTCATACCAAAATGGAAATGGGAAAACATCACCATGAATTTTGTTATCAGATTCCCCAAAACATCTAAAGGGATCAATTCTATATGCATTGTAGTAGATCAACTTACAAATTCATAAAAATTTATTGCTATTAGAGAATATTTATCTCTATATAGGCTTTCCATAATATACATTAAGGAAGTGTAGAGGTTGCATGGATTACCAAATTAAATTTTCTCAGATCAGGATTCGATGTTTACCTCAAAGTTCTGGCAAAGTCTTCAATAAACACTTGATATGGAGTTGAGTTTCACCACAAAGTATCATCCTCAGACAGATGGTCAGTCTAAGAGAACAATTCAAACCCTATAGTATATTCTAAGATATTATTATATGTATTTTACAGGTTTTTGAGATCAATAACTTCCTCTAATTGAGTTTTTATATGAAAATAGCTTTCAATCAAGCATTTAGATAAATCCTTATGAATCCATCTATATAAATAAGTGTATTTATCCAACGTAATGGGATGAAGTTCGATAAATAAATATATTTGGACCTAAGAAAGATAAATAAATTCCAGAGAAGGTTATAGCCATTTATCAATATATAAGAGTATCACAAATTTGTTAGAAAAGTTACACTGATAATCATTGGTGTGATATATAATTTGAAGTTGGAGACAAGGTGTTTATAAGAATTTATCCATAGAATAAGGTTATGAGATCCAAGAATAAAGGGAAACTAATACCTAAGTATTTTGGTCCCTTTGAAATTCATTATTGTATTAGGACCATAGCTTATCGCTTAGCAATTCCACCAAACCCCTCTCATGTCCATGATGTGTTCCATGTATCTATCTTGAGAAACTGCATACCTAGTCCTTCATATGTACTGAACCTAGAGGTTGTACCACTGGAGAATGATTTTTTTATGGTGAATGATTAGTAAAGATTCTGGATTGTACAATTAAAGTTCTAGGATACAAGACCACTCACCTAGTCAAATTTTTGTGGTGAAATCATCCATTTGAGGAAGCTACGTGTGAACCTGAGGATGTAATGATACAATAGTATCGTTAGTTGTTTGTACCAAAGTGATAGAATTTTTAGAGTGAAATTAATTTTAATGGGGGTATAATGAAACATGATGAATTTTATGAAATATATTTTTTGAGTAAATTTAATTTTTTCAATAGATTTCATTACACACAACACTGAGTTTTAACAAACTGTGATATATTATTAATATTATTATTTAAATAAGAACATTATAACCTAACCATTAAAATTGGTTGTATGAATATGAATATTTTTTTAAATATTAATTATAATGGTTTTATATAAATAAAACATATTTATAAAGAGTACATAGTTTTTATTAAAGTAATTATATAATTCAAAATTATTGTTTCCGAAAAAAAATAAATTTTATTTATTTTTTGTTAAAAAATAATAAATGAATTTATTTTCCAATTTTAAAAATATTATTTTAAAAAATAAACTTAATTTTTTAAATATATATTTCAAAATTATATTTGAGTGAATTTTTGAGAATTTTTTGAAAAGAGTAATTTTTTGAAAAATAGTAAAAAAATACTGATTTTTATTAAAAAATTGACTTTTTATTTAAAGAATTTATAAGATTAATTTTATTTTAACATGGTTTTAGTAGTAAAATTAGTTCAATTATATATTAATTAATCCATTTTTTTTCATTGGAATTAATTTAATATTGAATTTACTTATTATAACTTTCTATACTTTTGAAAAGTTTCTCTTCAAGAAACCGCTTTTTCATCACATTTTTCAGTTTTAATTTTAAATTAATATTTTCCAATTTTGTGAATGTAAATTGGAAAAATGGATTAAATATTTTTAATCATCATAATAAATATTATATAATAAGTTAAAAATATTTTCTGGTCAAAATGAAGTGTAAAAATAGTAAAAATTAATTAGAGCGGTTAAGGTTAAAACGGGTTTACCGGTGGTTAAACCAAAAAGATAAGGGGTAAAATGACCTAGTAACTTATCCAAAACCAATTTTATGTAAATATTTATACCTTTAAACTCTATTTTTTTCTAATAAAATTTTCTTTATCCTTGTTTCATGTGAAAAATTTGGGTACACGTTATTCTTTTAAAAAATTCAATGCATGTCCTCTCCCCCACTTATAAAAGACCAACCCCATCCTCTTCTTTTAACACTTACAAAACACTTTGATTCAGAAAATAACTAAAAAAATACCTTAAATAATTACCACAAAACATCTTAGAGGACTTATATTTAGTATTAAACCCTTCTAATAATGCTTTGTTATAAACTTAAAGAGGTTCTTCGAAGAAGAGGTAGAATTCTTAAACTTGTGTTTTTATTTAATTTCTTATTCCAGATCCTTAAATTCATATTCAACTATGAAAATATGATAAAAATAGTGTCTCTAATATATTTATATGTAATTATGTTTATTTCATAAAACTATCTCCTCTCCCTTCAAATGGGAAACAAAACCATCGATCATATGTATAGTAGACTGCCGTCTCGAGAACCGACGTAGTTTGTTTTCCATCACTACATCTCATAGATGGATATAATGATAGATTCAATATTGATATATTATATTTATGATATAATTATATTAATTTAATTATAATATTACATATACCTTTATACCTTCAACCATGTTGGAAAACAATAATGTTGGTTTTGTATATGTCGAACTATCGACTTGCGAACCGATGTGTTGTGTTTTCCCTATTTAAATTTTACTTGGATGGTAATAAAGATAAATTAAATGAATATATATTATATTTTTAACATAATTATACCTTTTTAATTATGATATTATGTATACCTTCTTAATTTCTATTTCATGGGGGATACGATAATGTCGCTTGTGCATACGACAGACTACCACCTTGCGAAGTGATATGATTTGTTTTTAACTTACACATTAAATGGAAGATAATGATGATAAATTTAATGAATATATGTGATATATATGACATATTAATTAATCTATAAAGGTTATATATTATTTACCTTCCTTTATTTTCATCCGTTGAGAAAACGGAAACAACGTTCATGCGTACGTACGACCTATCATCTCAATGAATGATGTAATTAATTTACAATATCTAACTTTAATGGATTACTCTAAATGATTATATAATGAATATATATGATATTTATATCATTTTTAACATTATTAGTATGATTTAAACATGAAAAAAATGAAAGGAACCAAGATAAAAAATCAAAATATACATGAAAAACAAAGCATTTATTACCCGAAACATGATTTTAACAAGGAATTGTTAATAAATGGGTAATTAAAAGTCATAAGTAAATAATATATTATGATATATATAATTATTATACTATAATATATGTTTAATAAAATTATATTTATTATATAGGAGGTTCAAATATGTATGAAGGAAGTTGAGACTTAAGGTAAGGCATGAACATAATAGATGTATAATAAATTTATATTTTTTCCCTTAATTTTCCTCTATTTATGTATTCAAGTTTTTAAAAGAATGTATTTAAGAAAAATTTAATTTATTTATCCCTTCGATCAAAAATAATTTTTCTTTCATATCTATTTTTTTCTAAAAGAAATGTTTTAAAGGAAGTTTTTAATACTTTCAAATGATTGTTTAAATGAAAATTTTACCATTATTTAAATTTTTACATTTTTTTTAAAAAATGATCTTCTTTTAATTTTCTGAACAATTTAATTTTTTTCTTTTACTAAAAATTTTAATGGAATTTTTATTTTAATGTGTTTGACATGAATGTAATTTACTTCTGTCATGACCAAAAAATGGGTTGAAGATTCCTTTATAAGTTTCAAAGTTTATTTTTGAATAAAATCATTTTAAAAATGTTTTATTATTTTTTATTTTTATTAAAAAAAATTTATTTTTAAATTGAAAAGGGTATTTTCCTCAATAAATGTTCCAAGTGATCTTTCAAAACCATTTTACATATAAGATGACATCCTTTGATGTTAATTATGCTTTATTAGGGATATGATCTAAGAATACCATTCTTATTATTTCTTTAGAGGGTTTAGGTTTATAATGACAATATGTTTATGAAACCCATTTATCTTCCATGGGTTATACCATTATAAAATGATTATTAAACCCACTCCTTTTTCCATGTATTATGCTTTTATAAATTGTTTAAATTATTATAAAACTTTTTTCTTATCCATAGGTTATGCTATGATGAATTGTTTATGAACCCCATTTATTTTCATGGGTTTTGAAGACATTGAATGATTTATGATCTTGTAGTAAATGTATATATGATTTTCATTATGTGATTGGTGGGAACTATATATCCCTCCAATGAATCAGGTAAATATTGATATTTAATGAGATAAATAGGGTTGGAATAGGTACTGAACTCAATTCAGTAGGGAAAACTTTTCACCAGGATAGTCTTGGGAGTGAACCTTGACTACTACGATAGTTTGGGGAGTGAATCCATTCCACTATTATAGTTTTGAAAATGATCCTTGACTACTCTGGAAATTAATTTCTATGCTTATGTGTATACCATAAATCTATATGTTATTCCAATGTTATAATGTCATAGATAATCTTCTTTGATTCTGTTATGATTCATGTCTTATGAACTACTAAGATTTATGACATGAATCAAGTTTATGATATATGATATATAGGGTATGGTTTTAAAACATTAATCTCTTGTTATCCTACCCTTATGACCATGTTATTCTTATGTGATCATTGATATCTTCTTTTTATACTTACTGAACATTTGATATCACCCTTTCTTATGTTTACTTTCCTATGGATATAAAGAAAGGTATTATGTATGATATGTCTAAGAAGGGTGATAGTTATGGAGAACTTAGTGTGAGATGAATAAGATCAATTATGAACCAGTTGTTTATTTTTACAAGTTACCAATGGCACTAGACCTAAAATATTATAGCATGGATCTATTGATCATGTGTTGATTCAACAATTTCATCAATTTATTTTTTGGTTTTGATGCTCACAAACACCTACATTTCTGTTACGAATGAATTTTATTTTAATTAAATTTTAGGAAATTATTATTTATAGAAATATTTATTCTGGAATTATATTCAAGTCATTGATCCATTTGTAATATTTATTAAAATATTCGAAATGCATTTTAAACGTATTCTGGAAACACTGTTTATACCCTACGTGTGTAAACATAATGTTAGGAAGAAACTCTACGTATGGAGAAGCACATATAGAATATATACCATAAATTTTCAGGAAAGTATGGTTAAGGAACCATAAATTTAGCATAAACCACACACTTGTGTAAAAAAACATATGGTACATCAACCCTACTTTTTTATTCAACCCTATGTTTGGTGTTTTGTCATTTTATGAAGGAACCCTATGTTTGAATATTCAATGATGATGTTTTAAATCCTCAATATTATCCATGATTTATGAAAAATACTTGGAAGACATAAATATCTATTCAAAGTCTTTTTATTACTAATTAAAAGGCTCATTATGATTGTTATGATAGTGTAAATTGTTACTATTATTACAGGAAGTTATGACCTCTCTTGAATGTTTTTGAATTCAAATATTCATGATTTACTGTGAAATATTTCTAGAGTTATTTTGATCTAGATTGTTCAACCTATAGTATAAATATAAATACACTCTTAATTAGAAAAATAAGAGATGCATATATAGAAAAAGTGATATACATACAAAACTATGTGTCGTTGCTTTCAGAGCTACACTTTGGAGACATACATGTTTTGATCTATCGTATCACTACAATTGATGCTATTTCTATCTCTACTACTGCACTTTATCATTATATCTTCTTTTGTAATAATGGAAAAGTATTTTTTAAGAGATACACTTTGGAGACATATATTTTTTAACATATATCTGGTGTTTTCTCTATCACTGTTTAAAGAAATCCTATACGACATTGAAGATCTATTTGTTGTTGTGCATTATTGAAGATCTAAATACATCTGTCAGTTGTTACTAAAACTATAAAGTTTAATTTTTATTCTCAACAAAATAAATCTGTACTGATTTTTTGTAGTTTTCGGCTTCTCAGACTCAGTCATGGGTATGTGTTAGCTTCTTGCATTAAGCTGTTATTTCATGATTCCCTATAAAACAACTAGAAGGATTTATAAAGTCTTGTTGTATAGGTGAAAAATGAATACAATTAGTTGTTAATTAAAGGTCTTAGGATAAGATTACATAGTGAAAATTTCCGAGATCATGGAGCTGAGCATTGGTGGAGTGTACTAGGGGATCTTTGTTCCCTGAACCACTATACATCATTGTGTTCATTTCCTTTATTTATTTTCACCACTCGCTTATCTTTTAGAGAAAATGATATGATCTCTTCTAAACAAAGATAGATGATTTGAATTGTTTTATATTTTTTAAGGACATAATTCACACCCCTATGGTGTCTTTATCTTCACAATTACCGTCCTAAATTAATAGTTGGTATCAAAGATAGAGATATTATGGTATATTTTATTTTTGAAAATTATTTTTCAACAAGTGATATTCAAAAGGATCTAATAATCCCATGTTAAATATTTAGATGAAGATTTATGGAAATGAATGATTCTAGATAAGGTATGTCTATTATCCATGCTCTTTATTTTAATGGTGATAATTATGGATAATGGAAATCCCGTATGATCATATATTTGGAAAATCTTGGAGTAAGGGTTTATTTGAAAGCATTTAAACCTTATTAAATATCTAAGGATTATTTGGAAGGTTGGAGTAATGATGAAGAAAGGGAATATGATCTAAATGAAAAATATATGAATGATAATATGTGGGGTTTAAGAACTGATAAATTAAACTGAGTATCTCAATGTCCTATTACATATAGGATATGGAAGAATATTGTTGTTGCCTATGAAGGAACTGATGAAATCATAGAATTAATGTATACTAATTTAAAATTAATGTTTTATACTTTTAGAATGTGTGAGGATGAAACCATCACCCATATGAATGAATGATTGATAGAAATAATCAATGATGTTTCTGCTTTAGGAAATCCAATTTCATAATCATAACGAGTGTTAAAAGTACTAAAATTACTACTCTCTAAGTGGAATAGAATATTTGTCGCTATAAGTCAATCTATACCTATAAAAAATTTAGTTATGAAGAAGTTGATATGAACTCTAATGATGTATGAAGCTAAGACGCAGGATGAAGCTAAAAATAACATGAAACATGAATAAGATACTCTTAAAAATACTATGGACGAATCATCTGATTAAAATCATCCAAATTTGGATAAAGATTAATTAGATATTTTTGAGAAGTTTGAAAATATATATATAAATAAGAAGAAAGGGACTGATGAAATTAAATGCTGTGAATGTAAGGAAAAAGGTCATAAAAAAGAAAAATATCCTTTACTAAAAGAACAAAGGAAAGCTAACAACAAAATAAAAGACAAGAAAATTGTGAAGGCCACCCGAAGTAATACTTCTGGTTCACATACTAGTTCTTCTATAGATTTTTATTCTGATCATAAAAATCAAATGGTATGTTCAATGGTACATAAAGATCATGTGGTACAATCTTATTACTCTCAAAACTTTAGTTATGAGAAACTATATTATGATGAATTAAACAAATATTATTTTATGCTAAAATATAAGTACAAATCATTAATAAAGATCATAGAAAAATTAATAAATCTTATGATACTATTCTTTTAGATAATGAAAATTTATAAAAACAGATTATAGATTTAAAATCTGATTCTTTTAAATCTTGTGATTTACATGATTCAAAAATTAAAGAACTATTATATGAAGTTTATGATTTAAAATAGTCCTCTATTATGATAATAAATTGATAAAAAATTTAAATCAAATCCTTAAAAAAAAATACAAAAAAAATTGGAATTGGAAGTAAGGATGAAAAAAACAAAACTATATAAGAATTGTTTTGTTTTTGGTTTAAATAGAAAAAATATAAATATTGTTAAATGTTTTTATTAATCTATTAATTTTAACTATTCAAGTGATTTCTATTTTATAAAAACTAAATTTTCCAGTGTTTAAAGTTTTTATTGTTCAAAATATTTGTTCAACTTGAATAGTATAGTTACTACTCAAAATAAAAAATTTTGGTTAACTAGAAATTTAATTGCTAACACTATTGGAACCAAAATCATATGGGTACCAAAAAGAACTTGTAATTGATATTTTTTAGGATTATATCACTAATATGCATTGTTAAATCTTCAAGTGGTTGATCGATGGATATATGTCAAGGTATCTACAGAAGGAGTGAACAAATCTGAAGTATTTCATTATAAAAAATCCTCAATACTAAAGTCACTAATCCAGGAAGTATTTCATTTTAATATTTATATAATTCTAGTGAATTAAATATTATATATATATATCTTAATTTTGATAAAATATATTATATCTCTTATTGTATTTTTTATTAAAATTTTAATTTTGAAATCATTATATTTAGTGATTAAAAAATTCTTTTATTTGTTTACGAAAACCGAAATACTCTTCTTATGTAATATGTAATAATTGTTCTATATTTTCAAATAAAGATAATGAAACATCATCTAAATAATTTCATAACCTAATGTTTCATCTTCTTATTAAATATTTAAAATTATTAATTCACCTTTTTTAATTATCTTGTTCAAAAGTCTCAGGAAAAAAAAACACAAGAAGATGAAGCGATAAATTTCTTCAAGTTCAGAAGAAAATAATTCTTATAAAAGGATAAAACATATTACTTCTGTTTTTTCTCTATTTTATGTCAGATATTTGTTTGAAAAGTATTCTAAAAGAAATAAAGAAGTTCAAATTCATGAATAATTAGAAGTATCCTATTCTCAAAAATCTTATGAAAAGATTCTATTCAAAGTAAGCACTTTGAATGAAGAAAAATAAAAACTACTAGCTAAGTTGGATGTGACTAAAAAGTCATATAAAGATCTATAGAAATATTTACTATAAAAAATGGTTTTTGATTCATTACAAAATTAGTATATAAATATCAAATAAATTTCAATATTTAAAGCATACTTTGAAGCTTTAAAAATAGAAATTTTATGTCAAATGGAGTTACTCAAAAATGAAGCCGCTACAGAGCTAGATCCTGAGAAGTTGAAGCTTTTTCTAGTTAAAAAATGTGTATTTTCTTCACATAAAATAAAAAAATATGTTCAAAGTAGATTATAAGAACTATCAATAGTCATAGATGATCTAAGTGACAAAGTTAGAAGTTTGGAAAGCTCAAATAAGCCATCTACTTCTTTATAACCTTTCTTATTTTTTTTTGTTTATTTAACATCAATGTACTATTTTAAAATTATATTGTTTTATAAAATTATGTGCTATTATTTAGTTAATAATTTATTTTTGTTAAGTCATATTACATGATAATTTATTTAATATTTAAATTATTTCAAAATAAATAAATAGTTTTATTTTATGCAACAATATTTTAATTATTTTGAAAATTTAGTCAAAGTTTTTTATTCTAATTCATTGTATATCCTAAATTCTAAGTTTGAGGGGGAGTGTTAATCAAATAATAAATATATTATGATTATTAATTTTTTATCTATGTTTTTATCATGATTTTATGGAGAGATTATTTTAAATACTCTTTACTCTTATCTTTTTGATGTCACAAAAATGGGGGTAAGTTTTATGAAGTTTTTTTTTTAATTTGAAGTTCACATGAAGAAGTGTTTATCAAATTTATTAGTGTATAGTTTTTAATAATTTGGGGAAAAAGTTTTTATTATTATAAAGTTTATATTTTTTGGGGAGAAGTAATTTTAAAAGTTTTTAGTCTATATTATTTAAATTATATGGGGGGGGGGGTTATTCTTACTAAAATGTTTTTCTCTTTAAAAGAAAAATTATATAATGGGATTATAAGGGAAAATTTTCCTTTATAAATATTTTATTATCTCACATAAGGTAGTGAAGTTTACTATTTTTATTTATTCTATCTCAACATGGTTTTTTTAACATGGGTTTTGTGACCATCAAAAAGTGATATATTGTTGAGCTTGTGTTGATTCAACAATTTCATTAATTTATTTTGTGGTTTCGATGATCACAAAAACCCAAATTTGTGTTACTAATGAATTTTATTTTAAGTGAATTTAAAGAAATTATTATTCATGGAAATATTTATTCTATAATTATATTCAAGTCATTGATCCATGAGGAATATTCATTTAAATATTTGGAATATATTTTAAATGTATTCTAGAAACACTGTTCATACCCTATGCATGTAAATGTAATGTAAGGAAGGAACCCTACATTTGGAAAAGCATATATGGAATATATACCCTACATTTTTAGGAAAGTATGGTTAAGGAAACTTATTTTCTGAAGAAACGCTACGTTTGAGGGAACAAACATATGGTACATCAACCCTACTTTTGTATTCAACCCTACGTTTGGTTTTTTATCATTTTATGAAGGAGTTCTACATTTGAATATTCAAAGATGGAGTTTTAAATACATGATATTATCCATGATTTATGAAACATACTTGTAAGGCCTAAAGATCTATTTAAAGGCTCATTAAAATTGATTTAAAGGTTCATTATGATTGTTTTTAAGGATTGTATTTAATTGAGTAAATCATTACTATTATTATGGGAAGTTATAACCTCTATTGAATGTTTTTTAATTCAAAAATTCACGATTTACTATGAGATATTTCTAGATTTGTTTTGACCTGGAGTGTTCGACCTAAAATATAAATATTAAGAGTCAATTCATCATAAAAAGAAGAGATGTATATACAGAAAAGGTGATATACATACAAAAATACGTTTCATTGCTTTTAGAGCTACACTTTGGAAACATACATGTTTTGATCTATCGTCTCACTACTATTTCTTCTTTTACTATCACTACTACTGCACTTTATCTTTATATATTCTTCTGTACAAACGATGAATTATTTTGTAATAGATACATTTTGGATACATACAGGTTTTAACATATATCTGGTGTTTTATCTATCACTATTTAAATAAAGTCCATGCAATGTTGAAGATGTATTTTCTACTATACATTATTGAAGATCTAAATACATCTATTAGTTGTTATTTCAACTATTAATTTTAATCTATATTCTCAACAAAATCAATAAATATTTATTTGGTGGAGTTTTCAACTGCCCAGAATCAGTCGTGGTTAAGTATCAGCTTATTGGACTAAGCTGTGGTTTTACGGTTCCTTGTAAAAGAACTATAAGGATTTATAAATTCTTATTGTAAAGTTGTGAATGGCCTACACTCAGTTGTTGATTAAAGGTATTAGGATAAGGGGGCCTAGTGAAAATCACTAAGCTTGTAGAATTAAGTGTTGGTGGAGTTGACTAGGGGATCTTTGTGCCCTGAACCACTATACACCACTGTGTTCATTTACTTTATTTACTTTTATCACTTTCTCATATTTTAGAGAAAATTAAAGGTTCAATGCTAAATAAAGAGAGGTGTTCTGAATTTTTTAATGTTTTTGAAGTACACAATTCACCCACCCTCGTGTGTCTTCATCTTTATCATCACCTTCTTAACACAATAGGACCTTTATGTTTTGTAATGAATATTCATCTATTAAGATGTAATATTTTATATGAGAAGTTTAGGTCTTAGAATAAAAAATATAATTTGTTACTTCGTTGAGGAGGTAGTCCAAAAAACTGACGAATGCCAGTTTATTTTTTTATTAATAGAAAATGGGAAAGTTATTCAATAGTTCTTCTATTAGAATAATAAAATTCAGTATAAAAATTATAATTATGTCATTATATATAAATTATAAAATTATATATGGGAAAGTAAGAAAGAAAGGAAAAAGTTTAGGGGCTAAAAGTACTCATGATGAAATCTTTTCATTTTCTTGGGAGGATTCCTCAGAAATGGAGGTTTTAATCCAATATATTATGTCCAGAGGTTGAATAAGAATTAATTGAATTATAAATTAAGCATAATGGGAATATTTTTTTTAGTAAATAAAATTATTTTATTGGTCTTTAAGGGTTAGTGAGAGGACCCTTTTATAAGTGGTGAGAATGAATTTTTTGTAAATATTTTTACTTAATATGAAGAGAGCACATGTTTCATATGTCAATAAGACTCCAAAATGAAAAATAATGGAGTGGGTATAATATAAGATTATAAATACCTTAACTATTAATCTTCACACATGATTTAAACATGTTTTTAAGTCCTTTATTCTCAGAATGTCCACTTTTAGATTTTTTGGTTTTATCACGGTAACTAGTTTTTATCTAAGTAATTTAGTTCTAATGAATAAAAATAAAATGGTTGTTATTTGATAATTAATAAATAATTATTAAAAATATGAAATATATCTTATCAGATAAAATTTCTATGAGCAATAAAAATCAACTTTAACATTAGTGCATGAAACACGTAAAAACCCATTTTTAGAAAAAGTGTATTTTTAAGCATAAAATTTATGTGTAGATTAAAATTATCCATGTATTTAATTTCCATGATATAAATTAGTTTATTATAAAATAAATAAATTTGAGGTTTCTTTAAAATAATTCCAAAATAAAAATTTACCAAAATATTATTTAATTAAAAGAAAAGGCTAAAAAAAGTTTTTATTTGAAAAAATTATTTAACTTCCAAAAATACTAATAATTTGTTTTATAAATTCAACACAGTATTTTTAATATATATATTTTTACTTATTAAATACATATTTTACCAATTAATTTTTTTATACACTTCTAGTTCATGTTTATAAAGTTATAAATTATACAGTTTTAGTAAAAAAATATTTTTTTCACTCTTAACCTAAAAATTGAATTATTTAAGAAATTTTTTTTATCCTAAGATATTATTGTTATTCCAAGTCTGATTTTTTTTCAAATTAATATTTTATAATTCATAAATTTAACTTTTAAATAAAATATAAAGTATATAGAAAAACTTTATTATTTTTTATAAGAAATCATCCTTTACGTATATTAACTATTCTTATAAAATTAATTCCAATAAATTATTTATTCCAAAAATATATCATAATTGAAAAATATCCATTTCAAAAAATAATTTTTAAGCATTAAAATATTTTATTATCTTCTTATATTCACAAGTTGAAACATTTTTAAAAGGAAACTTTATTGCATAATGCAATTATAGTTTTTTGTACCCACTTATTTAACGAGTAACTTATTGTGGTTAAATAATATTTTAATAAAATGCATTGTGGTATATTAAGGTTTGGTGTTTCATGTAGAGTAAGCTAATGAAAAAAATATTTATCTAAGGGAAAATATATTTTGAAATCTTAGAGTGTTACATTCTCCCCCTTAAATAAATTTAATCCTTACAATTTTAATTATCAATTACCGATAACAATACTTAAGGGTATCTAAAGATAATCATGAATCAAGATATATATAATAAGAGATAAAAATATTTCCATATTATAAAAGAATAGGTTACATATATTTTCCCTCTTAATAGGAATATATGAAGATTCTCATCTATTTATTCCAAATATTCCTCTATAGCTAAGCCTTTGGAGTTTCTAGATACACACCTTCTGTAGATTCATTTTCAAGATCTTATTTCCAACCAAATACTAAACCCAAAATTATTATTATAATATCCAATAGAATTAGAGTATATGATAATATTAATATAAAATATTAATCTTAAGATATCTTCTATAATGAAACATTCATTTCAATCTATGATACATTTATTTCAACCATGTCACACCTGGTTCATCCTATAACTCTCTTAGTTCAACCTAGGCTACTTTAAGTTGTGATCTATCATACTTCATAACCTAATAACTTAAAATAATTTTTAAATAAATCCTTCATAATTTCTTCTGAAGAGAATTCAATTAAACAAATCATATCCCCCAGGAGTTTCTAGCTAAGTGTATAGTCTCAGGCCCACTCATTGTGCACTAGAGTGAAAATTGATTTGATACTCAACCATATTTTTTCAAGATTACTACCTCTAAGTGAATCCATGAAATAGAATTATCCACTTTATAGTATCCAAATAGGTATGTAATTTTAAGTAAAACTATATAATATATATATATATATATTATGAAAGATTCAGGTTGTTCTCCTATATATAGAATTTTCTCTAGGGTTTTCACTGAAGTTATCTAAACTAACACCCAAAATAACTAAGCCCTAATTTGATACCAACTATGCTGACCTAATAAAAAAACATTTATATAATTATTTTAAATGAATAAAAATTCCAACACACAAATGGTCACATAAAATGGAGGACTATAAGTTTAGTTTCTTAGATGATTAACTATATAAAAAACTTATTTTACAACACTCATCAACATTTCTTCATAACCGATCAACTTTAAACCCCCTTATAAATATCACACATGTAATTACTATATTAAAATCCTATAAAATTAAAACATAAGAAAGGTTTGAGTGTAAACACTCATTAAGGGTAAAAATATAAACATGTCAATATGTCATCAAGGACAAGATCACAGAAATATGAGACAACATAAACATGAGAGAAATTTCACATCAACATGATTAATAATATTAAGAAATTGGTGAGAATAAAAGGACATGATATAAGAACATAAATATATAAAATATCAACATGGTATCATAATATATATAATAGGATTATAAACACTTAACATAAATCTATAATCTTGAGAGAATAAGATAAGAATGAAAATTATCTTTCAAATATGGTGCAAACATTAGCATAAGAAACATTAATTTTATGTACCACACTATAAATTACCATGATTATGATAAACTAAAAAGTAATCATAAATAATTATTTGATGAGGCACAAACTTTTAAACAATGTATTTGATGGTGATAGAAGACCCCACTCATTATTCATCCATACTTACATCTTCCACTTGGAAACCATTCACTTATCACATCATAAAGAACCCATTGAAATAAAATAGATTTCTTACAAAATTTAAGTGAAAATTATTAAATTTCATAAATAACCCATGGAAATAAAAATTATTTTCATAACATTTAAAAATAGTCTAATATAACACAATGAATTAAATCGATTGACACTAAAAACATGATCACCCAAAAACAATCACATAATAAAATAAAAATTTTGGGTGAAACATGAAACATAAATCCATTGGAGATAGATATTTTTGAATATAGATATGAAAATTAAAATAAATTCATTAAATATTTTTCTTGAAAAACATTTTTTAATCTTTTATGCACAAGTCATAGTTACAAGTCACATTTCAAAAAGTATACCCTATTCTAAAAAATGAAAATAAATCCATTCATAGAAGTGTTTTTGAATTTAAAACTCCTTTTTAATAGATATGTAAGATATAACATCATTTAAAATAGAAAATAATTGAATATAGACAACATAGGTGAAATATATTCAAGAATAAATCATATAACCCAAAGGAAGGAGTTAGAGTTACCAAATCCCTTACGATATTAGAAATTTTCAAATAAAAACCCATTTAAGGATTTGATTTCAAATGAAAAATTAAATACCATGAATAATGAGAGTGTCATGATAAAAAAATTTAAAGGGTAATTAGAAACATTTTTCCAATTAAAACATGGTGTATAATAAAAAATATGTCTCAATGGGTGAAAATTTGACACAAGAAACCCGTACCTTTACTCTTGATTTATACATAAGTGATTTAACCACCTATATCATGTATAAAAACATATTAATTATATATTTCATAACATTATTCATATATATATATATCCTTTATTAAAATTAATTTATAATTATTATCTCCATGTATATTTTTTAGTTATTATTTCATTTTCAATATCGGGTGTCAGTAATCATTATCGTTTTAAATTAGTTTTGTAATCACAATTTTGTTATTTATTATTCTCTAAACGTTATTCATTAATAGAGTCTAAAAGGGAATAGAATTTATGCATTTTAATTATTCATAATTTTATAATTTCATTCAATGGGAGTTTTGGGTATAATACTTATGGATGAAATCAATGATGAGTGCGTATCAATGGTTTTTAACGAAGGGATATTGATATCCTAATTAATGAGTTCAATATTAAATTTACCTCTATAAAACCCCCAAAAAATAATTATTTACTTATTTATATTATATATTATCTATAATTAATTTCTCATAATTATCCATGATATTATTTTATAGCATTTTTCATGTAGGTGGTTAACTGTTCAAAACATAAACATGACATAATTAATGAATAGTTATGATTATGAAAGAAGTTTCTTTTGAAATTATATAATTATTAAATACGAATAATGATATTATTTAGATAACTTTTAGGTGGTTAATTATATAATTATATTTTTTAATAAATAATAAATAAAATAGATGAAAAATGAGATACGTTACTCTGTGGAGGCGATAGTCTACACAATGCACAATTAATGATTTCATTTCTCAAAGAATGAGAGAGAAGGAGGGTGTATTATATTTTTTTTAACTTAGTAATAACAATTATATTATATATTTCAAATTTATTATTAAATTTCATCCTTATAATCAATGAAAATAGGTGATGGTGAAAAAATGGAAGTTGCCACTTTGTGGAGGCGATAGTCCACACAACACATGAATGGCAATTTTGTTTTTCTTAATAGAAAAGGGGAACTGTGGTTAATATTTATTACATTATAATAATAAAATTAATTATTAAAAAATAATGATATAATTATTTATGATTTATAAATCTGTATTTGGGAAAGTAATAATGAAAAGAAAAGAAGTTAGGGGAAAATGTACCCATGTTAACATCTTTGTGTTTTCCTTGGAGAATTCTTTAGAAATGGAGGTCTGAACCCAATATCATATGAATTTAGGCTTAATAAAAAAGAATAGAATTATAAATAAAATAAAATATTAAATATTTCATGTGTAAACATAATTAATTGTTTGGTATTTAAGGGGTGGTGAGAGGCCCCTTTTACTGGCGGTGAGAATGGCATTTTTATAAATATTTCAACAAAATAAAAAGAGAGGACATGTTTCACATGTCAATATGACTCCAAAATAAATAATAATTGATTTGGGGACGATATAAGGTCGATAATATGTAAAAAATTAATTTTCTAACGTGTTTTGACAATGTTATTAATCAATTTAAGCTTAAATTTTTTAGTTTTACATTTTTTGTTTTATCATGGTAACTAGTTTCTACCTAACAAATTTAATTTTAATTACTAAAAATAATATATATATTATTAAATAATTTATACCCACTGATTAAAAATATTAAATCCATTTTTTATATAAAATTTATAAGTATAAGACAAATTAATTTTAACAATAGCGCAAGTAATGTGTAAAAACCCGTTTTTAGGAAAAGTGTATTTTAAAGCTTATAATTTATATGTAGGGTAAAATTATCCATGTATTTAAATTTAATGATATAAATTAGTTTATTATAAAAAAAATTTATTTGTATTTAAAATCAATCCAAACCAAATTTTACCATAATATTATTTAATTAAAAAAAAGACCTAAAATAGTTTTTATAGGAAAATATTACTTGTATTCCAAAAATGTTAATCCTATATTTTCTAAATTCAATATAGTATTTTTAAAATATATATTTTTACATATTAAAAACATATTTAACCATTTTAAATGTTTTATAAAATTCTAGTTCATTCTTATAAAGTCATAAATTTTATAGTTTTGTTAAAAACTATATTTTTCACTACTCACCGAAAAATTAATTATTTAATAAAATGATAAAAAAATTATGATAAGATAATATTGTTATTTTAAGTCCAAAAATGAATTTATTTATTTTTCAAATCCAATTTATATGATTCATAATTTAACTTTTAAATAAAATCATAATGTATAGTGAAAATGTTTTTTTATCTTTTATAAGAAATCATCCTTTAGGTATATTAATTATTCTTCTAAAATTAGAGCTAATATATTATATATAATAAAAATATATCATTATAAAAAATTATCCACTTTAGAAAATAAATTTTGAGTATAATATTATTTTATTAGCTGCTGAGCTACACTAGTTGAAATAATATTAAAAGGGGCCTTTATTTCATAATATGATTACAACTGTTTGTTCCCACTAATTTGATGGCTACCTTACAATGGCTAATATAATTTTTAATAAAATATGTAATGATCTATTAAGTTTCAGTTTTTTGGGTGGATTAAGCTTTTGAAAATGATATTTATCCAATGGAAAATATATTTTGAAATCTCCGGGTGTTATATTTAGTACTTTAGAGAAATATGGTAGATAATTAACTAATAAAAATCATTTATCTCTCAACTAATGGAAACTTTATTTAACTAAATTAGGAACTAAATAATTCATAATAATTATTTAAAATCTCCCATAAAATTTCCAGACATTCTATTCTTCTAGATATATCTTGTGTAATACATTTCTTCATAACCTAGAGAAATGAAAAAATAAGAACGGTGAGATCAAAAACTCAGTAAAGAAAAGTGTATACTAGAATCTATCATTGAATAAATAAGTAATGAATAATATATATAAAAAATTGATAAGAAAATAATTCTATAAAAATGATCACATGATCATAAAACATCCTTGGTAACAATACAAACCACACATGGACAATAATAATTTATTTCAGGGTGATAGAATGCATAATGATAGACTAGTCCCGGCCTTGTGAAAAGAAATTACATACCATCAAGGCCTAGTTCTAAGATATATAATTTCTATAAATAATTTAATAAATACATCTAAATAAAGGGTAGGTATATGCTAATTAACTAGGTTAGTTTGTCTAATGAGACATATGGATGCATTAAAGGGTTATTGTGGGCCCACAAATCACTAATTAAGTCCAATTCATTCATCATATGAAGGAATAAAAAAAATTTAAATTACATAAACAAAATGAATTAGTAATCACTAAACATACATATTGAATAAAAAGTATAATAATTTTCAATATTTTCTGAATTAATAAATGGAATAGTTTTCTATGTAATAATCCCTCAAACTGACACCATATAAATTAATGGTTTATGGCTAAGTAAATAATTTCTATAACACTTGAGCCTAAATTTTAGTAAGTGAAAATTATATTTTAACAAAACAATAAAACAATTAAAATTTTAATATTTCATGGAACAAAAATTCTAATTTTATAGGATGAATATTTATTTTGAACTTACATTTTCAAAATAATCCTATAATGGATTTTAGAAAATTTCCCTTAGAATTAAAATTTTATGAATAATAAAAAAATGTAGTATTTAAATATTTATCATTTTATTTATAATAATATTTTATAATTTATAAATTTAGATATGTATTTATTATCAATTTTATATAAATAAATATAAGATCACTTGGAGGTTAAAAGAGACATTTTTCAGAAAACTATTTTTTCTAAAAAAAGGCATAATGACTATACATATTAATTAATTGAAATATCATTTAATGATGAATGATTTAAATTAAATTTATATATTATATGTCTAATTATATTAATTTAAATTAATATAATGATTATTACTAGTCCTATAGTTAATGTAATATCCTCTCACACTTAAAAAATGCATTTCTTGAAAAACCATTTTTCAACACATTTTACGTGTTTGTTTTTATATTAAATTATGATTTTTTTGAATTTAATTTGATAAAATGGATTAAATATTTTAAATCATGATAATTTATGTTAAATAATAGGGTCAAGTTAATTTTTGGTCATAATTAATTGTAATAGCAGTAAAAAATTAATTACTGTGATTCAGGTTAAAACAGGGTTTTGATCGTTACATGCGCTTATTTTAAATTTAATTTTTCACACACATATAATTTTTATTTGATAAATTTTATTTAATATTTATAATAAGTGTTTCAAATTTATCTAATAATTTTGATTTATTTTAGGCTTAAGGGAAAAAATTCCTTGGTTAAAAAATTAGCTACCTTAGTGAAAAATTAAATGGTAAAAGTAAGTAACCATGGAGGTAAAGAAAATAACATATTTAAGACATGTTTAGTTTTATTTTTTCAGTTTATAATCAAATTTATCTTCCCTACACTGCATTATTTATCATTTTTGGAGGTACTTATATAGATACTAACTTCCCATTATTTAATAGTTTTGGGTATTTAGAAAAATGTCACTCCTCAATTATAAAAGGGAACCCCCCACTTCTTCACACCCCTCAAGACATTTAAGTAGATAAAACCATGAAAAAATATCTCCTAAAAAATTATAATACATGTTATAAAGTTTTATTTTACTTCAAAAATACCAACCCTAGGTTCATTAATAAGATATCCAAAGGAGGTTCTTCCAAGAGAAGGTAATTGTCTTCACTAAGCTATTTCTTTTTTACTTATTATTTTTCCACCTTCAATTATGTATTAAAAATTAAAATATAATAACACTAGTATCTATTATATACTGAGTTTTTATTATTTTTATGTAATAATATTAATCCATATTCTTCTCCATCAACCAGGAAACAAAACCATTGCTCGTGTGTATAGTGAACTACTGCCTCACGAACCGATGTATTTTTTTCGATGAATAACTCATATAGATAGTCATAATGATGTAAATAATGAATGTAAATTATAATTATGATGTTTTATTGATTTTATAAATTTAATATATCATATAATTATTTACCCTTTCTCCTATTAAGGAAATGACATCATCACTTGTGTTTAAGTATGACCTACTGTCTCTATGAAGTGATGTGATTCATTTTCCATGTAAAACTTGGAATTATTATTGTAAAAATATGTATAAAGAATATATATGATATTTATAACTTTATTATCATTATATAGATTATGGAACTATATCCTATGATAAATAATTATGAATTTTATCAAAAACATGCATGAGAAAATAATGCAGTTAACACCCAAAACAATGGTAATAATGAAATATTGGTAATGGATGGGTTATAAGATGTTAAAATAGATAATATATGATATTATAAATATTAATATGGTTATATTATAAATTAATAACATTTTTAAAACCATTATAAATGTTTTTTAATAATTTTCAACTAAAGGGAAGCATGATGTACGGGATTTCATCTCAATTTTCATTCCAATGAGACATATTTTTTATTATACACCTATTAAATTTTATGTGGTGTATATGATGCCACTTTGATATATTTAAGACGAATACATATTTATTAATGATGATTAATATTTCAATTCATGTTTATTCTTTCAAATGGTTACAATTCAAAAGTTATGATAGATGTAATAATTTATTTTACAATATCACTTTTTTGGGATTGCCTTAATTTTTATTGAATGAATATTATAATCCACACATCATATAATAAATTTATTTTATTATCTTATTTATATTTAATGATTTTCCATATTTTATTCCAACTTTTACTCTCTTTGGAACTTTAATTATGCAAATAATTTTTTGAAATAAAAACTGATTTTATTCATCTTTTAATCGTTTACATTTTTTGTTAATGCACATATTTTTCAATTTTTTTTATAAAATTATTATTTATTACTTAAATAATTTATTAAGTAAATTTTGAATTTTCCTTGAAATTTTAAAAGTTATGTATATAATCTTTCTACTATTTTCCAAAAGGTATTTTTTCAAAAAAAATTCAAAAGGAATATCTTTATTAATGTTTACAGTATTATTTTATGGTCAACTCTTATCTCTTATTAATTTTATGTTCATTATCTTTCTCTTGAAACACTCAATTTCTTATGATAATTGGACATTAAATTTCCCTTAAATATCTATATTTTTTTTAACATGGATATGTTTATTTCTAAAACTATATATCATTTAGACATATGATTCTTTACTTTAAAACTTATTTTATTTACTTGGGAAATATTGATATTCCATATTATTTATTTAATATAGAAATTTATTGATAAGGCATGTTATTTATGAATTGAATTGATCATTAAATATATGAGGAATGTATTGGACATGCAGTGATGGGTGTTAACTAGTTACATAAATCCCCTTGATGCATTGACAAGTCACATGTGATAAATCAGTTGGCCAAATTAAATGGGTTTTTAGTGTATACCTACCCATAGATTAAACTGTCTTGGTGAAAGGATTTGATTGTATTTATATCATGATGTATGAGATCATGACATCCAATATTAAGTATTTCCTTCATTGAGAATTCATTTTTTATTATCCATGATATATTTCATCTATATTATCCATGGATGTATTTTGTGCTCAAGTTATTGATTAAATGAAATGATTTTTTAGTTTTTTACTTTTCCATATTGATTATGCATTATCTAATCATGATATCTTCCATTTTATGTAATCCTTATGAATAATTTTAGATCTCCATTATTTTTTTCCTTTCCATCAGAAATAAATATGAATCCTTTGAATGAGTTTCAAGAATGTTGAGTATTTTATTTTTTTTATGTTTTGTATACTATTTCCAATATAAAATGGGTATCATTTATGTATCTAGTTATCCAAGAAAAATAAATTGATTGGTCCTTTGAAATTAAAACCCTTGTATCTATACTAATGTAATAAATTAACCATGATCTCTAGATTACTGAAGTGGGGTTGTTACATTTGGTATCATAGGAAGTTTAGTATAAAGTTTAAGAACTATATTTTGGAAAATATAGATTAAGGAACATAACCCTATGAATGACATTAAGGATAAGTCTAAGTAAAGGATAGCATCCTAAATTTTTGTCTGGGTAGATATTATGTGGTTCTTATATAAATACATACCCATATGGATACTATAAGTAAATGTGGTTCTAGAATAGTTTTACTTAGGGGTAATAAATACAAAAAGGGAATATTGGGATTTAACCCAATCATCACCTGGTGCATGAAAATGGGCCTTATTTCACACCTGGTTTGACACTCTCGAGGTATATTATTTGGGTAATTCATATTTTTTTTTCAAACCATTATTTGAAAATATATTTATATTCCCAAAGAAACCAAATTTATAATTCCAAGATTAATAATGCCTAAATTTTCAATTTATGTTATGTGTTACATTAGATTTAGATTTATATATATTATTAAAGTTCTAAAGTATTAGATAACAACTGAGAAGGGGGGGGGGATTGAATCTATTGTTAAAATTTTATAAGTTTCAATAATTTTAAAAAATTAACCCCTAAAACTTGTTAAAGTTAAAATCCTTATAATGTTATAGAAAATACTCATGCATGAAAAAGAAGGAAAGTCAGTAAATAAAATGAGATTTATAAGGTTTTAACTCAGTGTGAGAACCTACATCCTTACCATAGTCACTCTCGTGGGTTTAGAGAAATGAACTATTATGAAGAAGTGAATAAAACTTGTGCCAAATCCCGTTATCCACCTTCTATATCTCGATAGGAATTATTACACTAAATATCATCAGTTTACAAAGTTTCTTACAAAACAATTGATCCAAAAAAAAATTAAAATGTCTTTTTCAATTTTCTCTATGAAAGTTCCTATGTCCGTTGACCTTGAGTCTGATTTCCTTTAGTCCGATTAACCCAAACTGATTGACTTAGTATAATCGACTCAATATGATATTCCCTTTCTCAATCTATACATCTCAAACTCTACAAAAAAACTCATTATGATTTTCCTCAATCCAATATAATCAATACGATCTTCTCAAAATGATGTTTCTCAGTATGATAAACTAAAACAATATATGTACGATGTTATAATGTGATATATATCTAGAAGGAACTTTTAATTGAATTTATTTAGTTATATTCCTTTTCTGTTTACATGAAAAGTTAAGAATTTGAATGAACTATGCATCTATATATAGGATAATCAGAAAAAGAAATGTGGGAAACTAAAAAACTTTTCCAGCTTACTCAAATTTCAAAAATCTTAAAATCACTCACAATTAAACTCCAACTTTGACTTATTCAAACCTTCTCAAGATTTCTTCGAGATCAGTCTTCTTAAATAAAATAACTTTTCTTCAGTCTGATATAACTACCCCAACTTTATATTCCCCTTCTCATTATGATATGCCTTTAATTATTATCTCATTATAACCTTATTTTCTTTCTCATCTCATTATGATTTTACTATCTTCATCTCATTATGATTTTACTATCTTCCTTGGATCATTATGATGAACTTCCTCAATAGATGACCTTCTGGTGTCACAATCTTATTCAATTAGAAACTTGAACTCTCACTTTTATGGATCCACATCAGAAAATTTTATTACATAGATGTTCTTCATATGATGTTTTATTGGTGTGAGGCATTCATTTGATGAATTAGTGCCTATTACTAATCCTTGATCTTTCAATTGGATAAAGTAATGTTTTTGAAGAAATTGCATCCTTAGATGATAATCAAATTTTGCGTCCATGTAAAGATAAACCCCCATCACTTTTATAATTTATCACTTTTCTTTTTCTCCCACTTTTATTTTTCTCTCTCCCATTTTATAATAACCATGACTTCATATTCATAAAAAAAGATAAGTAAAAACATCTTACAAAGTATAAAGTTGTTACTTTTTCTCCCCCTTTTTTAACATGATCCAAATAATGATAGGGAAACTTCATTACAATATTTTAGGAATTAATTGGAAGAGGTTTAACATGATGTTGAAGTCTCAACTCAACAAACCTTTCTTTTGACATTACATTTGTGAAGATATCACAATTTGATGCTTCATTAAGATATATTCTAGAAAAACATCTGAAGCAGCAAATTTCTCTTTTATAAAGTGAAACTTTATATCAATGTGTTTTGATATTTAATGTTAGATAGGATTTTTAGAAAGATCAATTGAACTTTGATTATCATAAAGTATCATTAATGGTTAAAAAACTTTTACTTTCAAATATTCCAGCTAAATTTTCATCCACAACATTTGAGTACAAGCATGGGTATCCACAACATATTCTGATTCTACTGTGCTCAAAGTTACTAAACTTTGTTTCTTGCAATGTCATCTTACACAACATTTACCCAAGAAAAATTTTCCTCCTAAGTTTGATTTTCTTTCATTACAATCTCTAACCAAATAAGCATTAGTATGACTATGATACATCATCTTCCAATTTCTTTTATATAATAACTCTTGTAAAGTTGTTTCTTTTACATATCTTAGAATTCTATTTTCTTCCAATATATTCGATTCTTTCAGATTACTTCAATACATGGAAGATAAATTCATAACATAAAAAATATCATGACTTGAGGTTTTAAGGTAAAGTATACTTCCTACTAGCTTCCGAAAGTCTTTATGATTCACACTTTTTCTAGACTCATCTTTACTCAACTTTGTTCTCATAGAGATAGGAGTAGAAACTTCTTTAGATTATTCCATGCCAAACTTTTGTAACAATTTCCCAACATAATTTTCTTGAGATATGAAAAAGTATCTTTCTTTTTGTTAAACTTATAAGATTAGGAATAAAGTTAATTCTCCTAACATTGAAATTTCAAAATTCTTCTTCATTTCTTCAGTAAATTCATTAAAAACTTTTTCTTCCTCTCCAGTAAAAAATATATCATCCATATATAAAATAACAATTATTATGTTGGGGTTAAATTATTTCACATAAATGTTAATATCAAACTTTTCTTTAGAAAAATTTAACATTATCAAAAAACTATAAAGTTTTGAATACTTGGCACATAGATCTTGTTTCATCCCATAAAAGTTTTTCTTCAATATAATTTTTTTTCATCCTCATAAAGTAAAAATACATAAGGTTGTTCAATGAGAAATTCTTCCTAAATCTCCCAATTGAGAAATGATGACTTTACATCCATCGCATATAATTTAAAATTATGATGAGAAGGCACTTCTAGAAACATTCTGATAGTTTTTAATCTTGGAATTAAGGAAAATGTTTCTTCAAAATCCAATCCTTTCACCTTTTCATAAACTTTACAAACAAGTCTTGCTTTGTTTCTTGAATATTCTCCATGATCATTAAAATTGTTTCTATAAACCCACATTATTTTGATAATATTTTTATTCGTTGTCTATGGATAAAGTTCCCATGTTTAATTTTTCTCAATCTGATTTAACTCTTCATTCATAACATATACCCATTATTTGGGTTGAATAGATTTTAAAACTGATTCTTGTTTAAATTTTGAGATAAGTGAAGTATAATTTTCTAATATCAACTTTATTATAGTCTAAACTGGAGACTTCTGATTTCCAATAATATTTTCAGACTCAACATGTTTTTGTAAGTTATAAAGTTTCAAAGTTTCTTTTATAGCTAAAATTTTTTCATCACATGATTAACCTGAATCTTGGTAAGGATATTTTGAATCACTATCTTTGGAAATATCTAGTTTATCCTCCTCAGTATTATCAAAAAAATTATTAAGGAATTTTTATTTTAAATTACTTTCACATCATATAATTCTACTAACCATTGTAATTGTTTTTTCCAGCATTTGTAACTTCTTCCATTGAGTGAATTACCCCAAAAGATAATTTCTTTGCTTTCCCATCAACCTTTTGCAGATCTAGATTTTTGATTTTAAGTAAACATGTAATTATAAAATTTTTTAAGTATTTCAATGAATGTTTTTTATTAGTAAGGATTTCAAGCTACCTCAAGGCCTTTGGTCCACCTCAAGGCCTTCAGACCACATGATGTGCAGATACAAAAAACTAGATATATTCTATAGAGAACAAGATCTAGAGGTGGTTTAGAGCCAGGAACATTCACCAGATAATAACTATCTGATTTTGAATAATGAGAGGGTATGGAATTTTCATTGGTATCAGGCATGTGAATATCTGTATAGGACAACTATCCAAACAACTATTCAAAGGTGGAGAGCTAATCACGATGAATAATATGGGGAGGAGCAGTTCCAAGTATTCATAGTCTGGGATGAATTCCTCTAGACCTTCAAGTCATGTAATGTTACTACGGGCCATGTAAGGGTTCCCATTAAGCCCTTAAAATGGGAATTATAAAAAATGAATAAAAAAATGAAGTCCTTCAGCCCATTTAGGCTTAGAAATTTTAAAGTTTGTGTTATGATAACATTCTTTTTCCCATTTATACCAAAAATATATTATTTCTTTTTGCCACTCCATTTAGTTGTGAAGTATAGGGAGCACTATATTGATGTTTTATACCATGATTTATTAGATAATTTTAAAAATTATTTCTTGTGAATTCAGTTCCATTATCTATTATCAAATTATTTATATAAGCCTCCATTTCTTTTTTAACTTCTTTTCTGAAAAACCTGAACATTTCTACAACCTTTGAATCGTGTTTAATAAAAACGATGTTTTTAATATGAGTGAAATAATCCATAAAAGTGATAAAGTATAAATATAATTATTTTTATTGATTTATCATCGACCCATATAAATAAAAATGAATATGTTTAATAGGTCTAATAGACTGAATCTCAACTCTCTTATGACTTTTTTAGTCATCTTCCCTTTTTGACAAGTAACACAAACATCTTTATATATTCTTTTAAATTCTGAAAAAGAATATACTCAATCAAATTTATAAAGTTTGTTTATGTTTTTATTACCAATGTTCCCAAGTATTTAGTGCCACAATTTATTTTCATCTTCAGTACTCAAGTAACATGAGTTTTTAAACTCTCCAATTTGAAAAAGATTACCACTTATTATTTCTCCTTTTGTGATGAATTTTACATATTTCACACTTCTGATTATATAATAATATTTTATTAAAACAAATAATTTTTCATCATCAAAAAGTTGAATTACACTAAGTAAGTTATGCTTTAACCTATCAACAAATAAAACTTCATTATATTTCAACTTTTCTGCTTCAATCTCAACCATTCCGATTCTTCTAATTTTTAAGGAACTATCATAATCAAAGGTAACTACTCCTCCAGTATGAATTTTTACATGTTTCAAGATTCTTATATCACCTGTTATATGGGAAGCACAACCACTATCAAGTATCCATGTTTTTTTTCATTATACTTTCTTTTAAATCCATTTCAATAATAAAATCTCTTTCTCTAACTTTCTTCTTTCCAGCTTCCTTTTATTTTCTACCATAAGAAATTTGTTCCATAAGAAGTGTCATACATCTTTAATGATGATGACCAGCCTCATCACATTTTACAAAATCTTATTTGAGAAATTCAAATTGATTTTTTTGTAAGGTTTCTAACATCTTGAGATTTTTCTTTTCTAACTTCCAATGGGTTAGGAAAGTTACTCATACTCATTCCACCATTCATTTCAATTTTTTCAAACCTTATTCTTGGAAGTAAAAAGTTATAAAAAACATTATAAGCTCTATTAACATAGATTCAATAACACTAACAATAACCATTAAATCTTGATTTTCTGCTGATGTATGATTTTTTTCTATATAAAATTTGTTGAGGTTGATGACTTCTTACTACTTTAAAAATATCTGGATGTGAACTATCTTTACTCCTGAGTCAGTTTTCATATTTTTTAGATGAAATAGTTTTCTCACACCCTTTTTCAACCAAGATTTCCCAATACTTTTTATGGAACCTGAAATTTTATAAAAATCATATGAAACATTATTTTTGGTGGGTGAGGATTTCACTTGATTCTTGATTTAAGTTCTCTCAGAAAATTTAGAAGTCTCATATTTTACTTATGATTTTTTTTGAAGTTTTCATTTATCTTTCTGAAGGTAATTTTGGACTCAAGAAGTTTTGATTGAAACTTGTTAACTTCTTATTCCTTAGCTGCCAGCTTCTTAATGAGATCTTCAACCATCTTTCCCTATTTAAAAATTCTAATTTTGTAACTTAATATCTTCTAAATGTATTCTTACTCCTACTTGATGACATATTTTATTCCTTCCTAAAATTCTTTAAAATATTTATTTATTACCCTGATTTCTTTATTGAGATTTTTTTTAGTAAAGACATGCAACAAGTTCTATTATGAGTTTATACTCTCTATATGAATCTTCACCACCTTCTTCACTATCTAAGGAATATTTTTTTCTCAACTATTGCAATGAAGGCTCTAATTTTTCTAAACTTTCATAATCTGAATAATTGTTGTCAGTTGAGTCTGATTCGACTTTATTACTTAGAATAATTATTTTGTCTCCTGTGAACTTATTCTTATATTTTTTTATTGACTTTTCTTATTTATATCTTTTTTACAGTTCTTCCATCAATGGTTTTAATCAAAATCCTTTCAATATTCCTCACCTTTCTTCTTGGGACAATTCATATCAAAGTGTGTGATTACACCACACTCAAAGTATTTGAGCGGATGTTTATCTCTATACTTTTCTCTTACTTTTGGATAGATTTTAGATATAAGAGACATAATTTTTCCATTCAACTCATCAACCTCTTTATCTTTGAAGTCATAAGGATCAAAATCTTCAACATCTTGTATTTTCATTTTTATTATGGATTCAAAATCTATTTTATCTTTAATATTCTTTTTGAACATTGGATCCTTCCTCATTTCATAAGAAATAAGGCAATTCATAAAGAGATAAACATCCTTATCTTCTAAATAGAAAATTTTAGAATCAAATATTTATGTAAAGTTTCTCATAAGTTTCTTCACAATTGTAAAATCTTTCAGGACATCAACTAATCCATTAATGTTGCAAAAAAATTCATTTACTCTGGTGAAGTATTCATCAATAGTTTCTTCACCTCTCATCCTTATGTATTCTTATTTACTGCACCATATTTGTATATTTTCTTCCTTTAATTTATTATTTTCTTTGAAAATACTTTCCATCTTGTCCCACATACTCTTTAAAGTTTTGAGACTCATAACATTCATATAAACATTATCTGATGAGGAAATAACAATATAATTTCTAGTTTTTCACCAACTTTTATATTTCTATTATCAGTAAAAGTCATTAGGGAATCTTTCTCAATAGATGAGAACCCTATTTTAGTATCATCAACAACATCCATACGAAGAGACAAGAGATAAGGAATCATCCTATTTTTCTATCCATAATAATTTTTGTTATCAAATGTTATAATTCCTCTACTATTGATATAATTGAGATTATCCCTTATAAGTATTAAACAAGGGACCCTTGAATCTGATACTAATAGATGTTCCAAAGGATCAAATAATAATTGATAAGGGGGGGGGGGTGAATTAGATGTTAATTTTTTATAAGTTTCAATTATTTTAAAAACTTAAACCCCATAACCTGCTAAAGTTATTATACTTATCATATTTTAGAAAATACTCATGCATGAAAAATTAGGAAATAAAGTAAATCACATGAGATTTACAAGATTTATCCTTAGTGTGAGAACCTACATCCTTTCCATAGCCACTCTTACAGTTCTATGGAAATTCACTATTATGAATGAGTGAATAAAACTTATGCCAACTCCCATTAGATACCTTATATCTCCAGATAGGAATGATTTGCCAACTCACATTAGTTTACAAAGTTTCTTACAAAAAAATTGAGCAAAAAAAAGTAAAATGACTTTGTTCGATTTTCTTCACAAAATTTACTGGGTCCGATGACCTCCTGTCCAATGGCCTTCATTCTGATTAACTCAATCCGATTGAATTAGTATGACCAACTCAATCCAATCTTCCCTTTCTCAATCTATGCTTCTCAAACTATACTAAAAAACTCAGCCCGATCGTCCTTAGTATGGTTGACTTGATATGATATTCTCAAAATGATGTTTCTTAGTACGGTAAACAAAAACAACTGATGTAAGATCTTATAATGAGGTATCTATCCATAAGAAAATTTCAATCGAATTTATTTAATTCTCTTCCTTTCCTAGATGCGTTAAAAGTTACAAACTGTGAATGAACTATGCCTATATTTATAGAATACTAAAAAAAGCAAAGGCAGGAAACTAAAAAACTTTTCCTACTTACTCAAATTTAAAAACTCTAAAAATCACTCACATTTAAACTCCAACTTTTACTTATTTTGAACTTCTCAAGATTTCTTAAATATCAGTCTTCTTAAACAAACTAACTTTTATTTAGTCTGTTATAAATTCATTAGATTTAGCTTCCTCTTCTCATTACGATCTTCCTTTCTTTATCAGCTCATTATGATATACCTTTATTTCCTAGATCATTAAGATCTAACTATCTTTAAATCATCATGATATGACTATCTTACTTAGATTATTATGTTGAAATTCCTCATTTTATAAATTAATGGTGTCACAATCTTATTCAATTGAAAACTTGAACTATCTATTTGATGGATTGACATCAAAAACTCTGATCACTCTGATATTCTTCATACGATGTGTTATCAGCATGAAGAATTCATTTAATGAATCAGTGATTGTTCCTAATCTGATTGATCTTCCTCCTTATATTTATTCTAGTTAAAATACCCATAATGATAAAATTCTCATTGCAATGGAATTATCATTGTAATGACCCAAACTTTTATCAATAAAAATTCATCTTGATCTAATTAAATGTATTATTATGAAAAATGGTTATATAAAATATGTAGTTCCTTGGTTTTATGTTTTTGGATTTTAAAATACTGTTAAGAATTGTTACTGTTGCTAATATAGCCATTGAACAATGATTACACAATTAGTATAAATACAGGGCTTTAACAAATCCAATTTACTTAGAAAAAGGAAGCGATGACCTCATCCAGTAGACTTTACCAGCACGAAGACCATTTATAGGAGCTCATAAAGGATGTGGCATCATTGGGCTTCACTCTTGACCAATCCCAAGCCAAGCTTCAACACATTAAGCTCGAGCGGAACCGCCTACGGGAGAAGTGGAAGTTGATAGAGATTACCACCTCAGCGATGTTATCTGAGCCACCCCAAGAGTCTGTCACCATAGCACACCTTACTCTTTAGTCTTATGCAGGTGTTATAAGATGTTATGTAACAAGACCTTATCACTATTATTATGTGCATTATTTTTTATATAATAAAGAATATACATTCATTTTATTATTGTTACGTTGTAAATAGTTTTTAAAGCACAAATAGTATTTTTAGTTAATATTCAATTAAGAAATATATTTTTGATGAATTAATGGATATTTAAATTAAATATTATTTTAATTAAATATTATTACTAAATTAGTTTTTATATAATATAAATGACCATATAATAATTGTAACGACCCAAAGTTTCATTAATGGAAAATCCCTCTTGTTCCAGTTAAATGTTTCTTTATAAAAAATGTTTTTATAAGATGTCAACTTCTTTGGTTTTATGATAAGAGTTGTGACCGTTACTTTTATAGTCGTTGAATAGTGATCACATGATTAGTATAAATATAAGGCTTTAATGAACCCAATTTTTCTCAGACAAAGGAAGCGATGGCCTCATCCAGTAGAATTGCCCCATACGAAGCCCATTTGTCGGAGCTCAGAAAAGAGGTGGTGTCTTTGGGCTTCCCCCTTGACCAAGCCCAAGCTGAGCTTCATTATTTCAAGTTCTAATGTGACCGTCTACGGGAAAAGTGGAAGTTGATTGAAATTACCACTCGAGCGATGTTATCCGAGCCACCCCAAGAGTCTGTCACCATCGCACACCTTACCCTTAGGTCTTATGCGACTATTTAAAGGGGTTATGTAACAAATAAGTAGTAATATGTTCATGTACATTATTTTTTTATATAATAATGAATATAATTTCTAGTCATTTTTGATACATTGTAAGTAGTTTTAAAGTACAAATGGTGTTTTTAGTTATTATTTAATTAAGAAATCTATTTTATTAAATTAAGGGATTTTTGAATTAAATAATATTTTAATAAAATAATAATAATATTATTAAATTAATTTTTATTAAATATAAATTATCTTATAATTTTATGAATGCAATTAATATTTTTATTAAGGTTTGAAAGCCATTTCTGTCAAAACCCGTGAATTTTCGATAAATGTCGGTTTTTATTTTAAAAGTGAAAATTCACATATTTAGAAATTTTTTTAGATAAAATAAATGTCATTTATGGAATTAGGATGTCAAAATTATCCAACGGTGAATTTTTCATAATTTTCTGAGATAGTCGAGGTTTTGGGTAAAAATTAAATACTGTTTAAATATATAATGTGTTTTATGACATCATAATGACCCAATAGTGATGTAATAAAATACTATAATACTTATTTTCGTCCAATATATGTTTTTCCATTAAAATAAAGTGATTTTGGGTTTTTTTGACTTACTTCTAAAAGCATTAATGAACCCCTCAAGACATATTCAACACTTTGCCTTTTTAAATTAATTTCCATGGGAGTGTGACTCACCTCCACATAAGCAACCTTATTATTTTAAGAATTTCGGACTTGGGTCTTATAAAATATTTTTTTCCTCTTCCCTTTTCCCAAAACCATGGGCAAAAACCATGGGATGGTTTGTAGTTTGGATTAATTTAATGTAAGGGGACCCAAACCTAAATAATAAAGAATTCCCTCACCTTTCCTATATAAACCCACCCAAGCTCCCACTTCCTCCTCACTAAAATCCCTTTTAGTTCGTCCAAACTCTTCCCTACTCTATCTATAATACTCCCAAGGTTCCCCAAGCTCCCAATAAGCCTCTCACAAGCCTCTCTCTAGCCTTTGGAAGCACACTTCCAAGTAAGGGTTTTTTCTTCCTTTCTCATTTTTTGTCAATTTTCTTTAAGTTGTATTTCCCTTTTTAATTTCAATTATGAATGTTAGGGTTTGGTTTCACACCTCCCCCATACTTACCTATTATTGTTTTAATGATTGGAGACCCCTTTATCTCTCATTTAATGCCTCCCATGTACACCCGTTACTATGCCGAAATTCCGAAAGGAACTTCTCTCTCCTATTTTATATTCAAGCAATACTTTTGTATTATGAATATAAATTCCATTACAATTGTTGGGACATGTATCTATATTACCTCCTTACTGTCCATTACATGTAAATATGATGAGGAACCCCTTTCTCTCTCATCATCCCTTTTTATGAATTCTTATGTCACGCCGTTACGCTGCCGAAATCACACCGATTTTCTAAACCAATGTCATTGTGTAGTGAATACCATGCCCATTTCTCCATCAAGGGTATTCACCTTTATGCACATTTACTTATCGATTGTAAAGTTTAATGTACGAATTCCACATTACTTTATCGTGGAATAAATGATTATGTTTTATGAATCCATGTTTTATGATCCATGTGGCACACTTATGCATGGAATGAAATGTTTAAGAAGGGTGCGGCCTTATAGCGCTCCAATGCATTGGGTAAAGTATATTATCATGATACGTCATGTGCAATGAGTGTTGAATCATTCTAATTCAAGTACAACAAGGATTTACTCGTGCTTCATGTGCAATGAGGGTTTACTCATGCTCCATGTGCAATGATCCTTGGCTCATGCTAATTCAATGTTAAGTGTTGTTGCCACATTTCCATGTTATGATTATCATGATTTATCATGCCTTTATGTTCATGTTTATCTTATGCTCTATTGACATTCCTATTGCCTAAAATGTATTGTAATTCTCATGTTATTCCATGTGTACTCCCTTACTGGGCTTTATAGCTCACCCTTTTCTTATGCATGTCCTCAGGTTATCCCATGCAATGCTAAGTATGAGGGAATGTAGTGGTCATGTAAAGGAAGTTTTCAATAAATATATTGTATTTCATGTTTTAAGTTTTTATGTAATGATACTAAGCCCCAAAGACACTAAACCTATCAATCTTCTTTGTTGTATCAAGTGAAGTTTTATGTAATAAATCATGTTTAAGTTGTAATAAAAAGCATGGTTTTCATAATTATTAGGAATATGATTGTGATTTTTATTAAGTTTTAAAAGGAATTTTTGTCAAAACCCATGAATTTTCGATAAATTTCAGTTTTTATTTTAAAAGTAAAGATTCACATATTTAGAAAATTATTTAGATAAAATGAATGTTATTTTTTGAATCAGGATGTTGAAATTATCTAATGGTGAATTTTTCACAATTTTCTGAGATAATCGAATTTTAGGGTAAAAATTAAATACCGTTTAAATATATAATGTGTTTTATGACATCATAATGACTCAATAGTTATGTAATAAAATACTATAAACATTATGTTAGGCCAATATATGTTTTAATATTAAAATAATTTGATTTATTTCTGTTTGATTTATTTTACAATGCTTTAGTGGATCCTTCAAGACTTATAAAATTTTTTACCTTTTTAAATTAATTTCCTTGAGAGTGTGACTCACCTCTACATAAGCAACACTATTATTTTAATAATTTCGGTCATTGGTCTTATAAAATATTTTTTCCACTCCCCTTTTTCAAAAACCATGGGCAAAAACCATGGGCTAGTTTGTGGATTGGATTAGTTTAATGTGTGGTGACCTAAACCTAAATAATAAATAATTCCCTCTCTTTTCCTATATAAACCACCCAAGCTCCCAATTCATCTTCACTAAAAGCCTTTTTAGATCGAACAACCCCTTACCTCCCATCTCTATAATCCTTACAAGGTGCCCCAAGCTCTCAGGAAGCCTCTTTTAGGCCCCTACCAAGCCTTTGGGATCACACTTCCAAGTAAGGGATTCCTTCCTTTCTCATTTTATCCAAGTTTCTTAATATTGTTATGACCTTTTATTATCAATTATAAATGTTGGGGTATGATTTCAAACATTCCCCATACTTACCTCTTTATGTTTTAATGATTAAAGACCCCATTTATCTCTCATTAATTCCTCCCATGTACACCCATTCCCATGTTGAAATTCCGTAAGGGATTTCTCTCTCCTCATTTACATTCAAGTAATTATTTTGTATTAAAAATAAACATTCCATTAAATATGTTGGTACATGTATCTATATGACTCACTTAATTTCCATTTCATGTAAATATTATGATACACCCCTTCCACTCTCATCAACCATTTTTATGAATTCTTATGTCACGCCATTACGCTTCTGAAATTGTACTATGATTTTCCAAGACAATGTCATTGTGTAGTGAATAACATACCCATTTCTCTATCAAGGGTATTCAACTTTATGAAAATTTACTTATTGATTATAAAGATTCATGTATTTATTTAACATATCTTTATTTTGGAATAAATGATAATGAATGATTCCATGTTGTATGATCCATGTGGCACACTTATGCATGAAATGAAATGTTTATGAAGGGTGTGCCCTGATAGTGCTCCAATGCATTGGGTAAAGATTAGTATCATAATAAATCAAGTGAAATTAGGGTTTACTCATGATAATTCAAGTTAAATGGGGATTTAATCATGCTAATTCAAGTGCAATGAGGGTATACTCATGCTCCATGTGCAATGATCCTTGGCTCGTGCTAATACCATGTTAAGTGTTGTTGCCACATTTCCATGTTGTGATATTCATGATTTATCATGCCTTTATGTTAATGTTTATATTATGATCTATTGATATTACTATTACCTAACATGTATTGTATTATTCATGTTATGACTTGTTTAATCCCTTACTAGGCTTTATAGCTCACACTTTTCTTATGAATGTCCTTAGGATATCCCATCCAATGCTAAGTACGAGAGAATGTTGTGGTTATGTAAAGAAATTTTCAATAAATATGTTATGTGTTTTATGTTATAAGTTGTTATGTAATGTTCCTAATCACCAAATACACTAGACCTCTCTATCTTCTATGTTGTATCAAGTGAATTTTTTGTAATAAATCAGGTTTAAGTGCGTCATAAATAACAAGGTTGTTATAATCATTACAATGGAATTATCGTTATGATGTTAACAATTTTATGATAACTCCACTCAGTAACTTTGAAAATATCTAAAATATATCATACATTATTCTTCCAAACTTATAACAACTTCTGTGTTTGGTACTTCTAGACCCGATCTTCAGTTTCTCGGTTTCTGGAACCGATACAATATTTATGATTCCTCTATTTTTTCAAAAGATTTTATCATGATAGTTTTCACGATTTTGAGAACTCTAAACTCATTGGCATGAAATGTAAAATTGATAGTGATTTAAAGAAGATTTTTTAGTCTAGGTAAGACCCTAGGTCGTATCTCAAGGAGCGTTGATAGGTTTTGAGAATGTATTGTTAATAAGAAGAACAAAAGAGGGGGGTTGTTGGAAAGGCCTTCGGGGTGGTTGAGGCTTTCTGGGTGGTTGAGGATGAATACTCCACTCTTTTTGGTTCCATGGTTAATGAGGCTAGTGTGAACACACCCTTTCCTATAATATTTATTTCCTTTCCACCCTTAGTTGGATGGATAGTATGGTTCTTGCCTAAAGGGTTGGTTATAGGGGTGTCCTGGAAAGATTGCCTCACAAATCTCAGAAGTTTCTCTCAATTGTAGGAATTGGTCACAATAATGGGTGTCAGAAGAGAAGATTCCATAATATATGGGAGTAGGAGATTGAGATTTACCTTGTAAGAGAGATAGTTGTCGTAAAAGGGTACTCACCTCTTCAAACTTTGTGTCCACCTTCTTATCAAATTCAGTACTTTTCACCTCATGGACACCTCGAATGGATACATTAGACCTTGTATAGAATTGTTGAGTGTTTTGTGCCATGTTCTCAATCAGATCTCTTACAACAATTGGGGTCTTATATACCAGTACACCACTTATAGCAACATCAATCATGTTAAAATCAATTGTAATTAAACCATCATAAAAATATTATATTAAAAGTTGATCGCATATTTAGTGGTGTGGACAACTTGAACAAAATATTTTAAATATTTCCCAATATTCATGAAGTGTTTCACCTTTATATTGAATTATACCACATATTTCTTTCCTTATTGTTGTAGTTTGAGAGGCTTTGAAATATTTTTCAAGAAAAAGTCATCTCATGTATGCCCATCCTCTTATTGGGGACTTAATATAATAAAGCTAGTTTTTTGCAGTATATTCTAAAGAAAAAGGAAATTCTCTAATCTTTACTTGTTATTCATCCACATCAGAAAGTTTTAATTTTGATAAAAAAGTGTGGAATTCTTTTAAATTCTTATGTGGATCCTCTCCAAGAAGTCCATGGGATCTTGGTAATAGATTAATTAAACCAGATTTTAGTTCAAATTTGGGTGCCTTGCCTTGTAATTGAATGTATGTGGGTTGGATATCGACATTGGGTGAGGTCAGTTATTTTAGTGTTCTATTGTTTTCAGCCATGTTATAGAAGTTTATTTTAGTTTTGATGTTGGTTTTAGAATAAGAATATTAAGGATCAAGAAGAGTGTTCTTGTCTTGTGTGTCCTCCTTAAGAGGGTTCTCTTGTGCGTCTCGGGGTCGCTGACGTAAGATCCTATTCGATTCTGGTTCAAAAGGAGGTAAATATCCCAGATTAGAATGCATCATACACCAAACCTATACAAAAAATTTATTATAATACAAAATTATTTAAAAGGTAAATAAATATTCACAAAATTTACAAATATCTTATAAAAAACACACACTAAAAACTGAAGTGCTCCCCGAAAATAGTGAAAAAATTTGAATGCGTTGTCATGACACATCAAATTGATAGTAATTTAAAGAGTATTTTTTAGTATAGGGAAGACCCTATGTCATCTCTCAAGGATATTTGATAGGTTTTAAGTGTGTATTTTTAATAAGAATAACAAAATAGGGGGGTGGTTTTGAAAATAGTTTCAAGAAAGTAACTTAATTTAAAGAGTTATAAAGTTAAAATACCAATTGGATTATGAAAAATATGAGATAAATAAGTGATAATTTCTAATTTACTATATAACTTGAAGATTTACTCATTCTTAATGGATTATTATGTTTTAGTGTAATCCTTTTTTTGAGGATTAACCAAGATCTTGGGTACCTAGAAGCCTCTTAAAATGATGCGATTAGAACTAAATCTTGACATAACAATCGTGTAGTCATGTTCCAGCCCCTTATCATTCTTTAAGGTTCGTAAAGTGACATTGAAATCTCAAATTTTTGGGAAATAAAATGGTTCTTATATTGTCCAATCGGAACAACACAAGACACACACTTAAAATCGCACACCAAGCGGTTATGAAATAAAAAGTGTTTCAATTAAATGCATCAAAAAAGGTTAAGATACATATAAAAGAACAATTAAAACCACAATATACACCAAACTTGTAGATAATTATGCGTTGGAACTCCCTCTTCAAGTGTATAGCTCGCACACAATGATTACCCACTGCTTAGCTCGATATCAGGAGGAGAAGGAAGCTCAGGTGGAACTCCTTCTTCATTCTTGATCCCCATATGAGGATAGGGGCCTCCAGAACTTATAGGATGAGGAGGAGAATATTCTAGGACTCTAAAATGGCAGATATTTGATTCTTGACCAAAATTACAAATGAGGTGCCCATTGTGCCTTTTTATAGCCAAAATGAGACATGGTTTTGAGCACCCTGTTTTTGAGATACCATTTGTGTCTCGGTTTTGTAATAGTATAGAGCCATATCATGACTTGAAAAAAAGATAAGAATTGTTGGAAGGCCTCTTAGATATCTTACTGCAGAATTTGGAATCCATTAGACAAATTTATTTGGAGATATTTTCAAAATATCGAAACAAACTTTTGAATTCGTGTAGATTCTGTCCTCTAGACAGAATGGTTCAGATGGGCCACTAGATGTCCGAATTTGGATTTGTTTTCTTGATAAGAGTTGTATACCATGATGTTATGGAGAGTACCTAAAAGTTTTATCCCATTTGGATTCACAAAATTATCGTACTGCTCAAAATAGTGGACATATGTCCAAGGGATTCCATGCAGTTTGACCCATTTTTCATCTGGATGATCTCCGGGTCTCCAAATCACCTCCACCATCAATGAAAATTTCAAAACAAGTATAATTGACCTTTTTAAAAGTTATAAAAATTATTTAATTGAATAAAACCTGAAGTGAAATTTATTATTATATTTTTAATATTCATTACAAAACTAGTTGAAAACAGCGGTGTAAGGGTAGAATTGAATAACGAGTCGTTATGCGATCAAACTCCATGACTAGTAAAGCATCATCAAATTTGAGGTTTAGAAACTATGAAACATTTACCACTCATGACTTAAATATTTTATTTCAAAAATATTCAGAAAAATTACTAATTATTAACTCAGTAACTTCTTACTTTCTAACAAACACCATGTCCTATGGATCTTGAACTTCATACTGATGGACCTGTGACCAGTGGTATATCTGATCAATAACTTATTCTTTCTAACCACTTCTACATCTAGTGCTTCTTGGTCTGATAAAATAATTCCATAAAACAAATTTCATCCCCTTTATGTTTGGATTCAAATATTTAGAAACATTTAGATTTCCTATGGAAACTCATTATGATGGATTGGTTCTGATCCTGAATAACAAAAACATTCTTTTACAAAAAAGTTAGTTATCAAAAAAAAAACTTTGTTTAAAACAAAACATCACAATGGTTATTCAATTATGAATTAAAATTCATAATTATATTATCTAATCTAGTATATTCCATTGTTTATAAATGGAATCTGGAAGAAATAATGGTATCAACACTCATGGTCAACATAGAAATTTTCCTACTAAGTAAGACAATACAATTGGTGTTAGAGATATGAAGATCTTGGCCATATTTGGGATGCTTACCGAGGTTATGATGAATGAACTTGCCCAAATGGAGAAACCTATTATTACACCTATGTTGGATAGCTTCATGCAACAAAATCCCCCATCATTTAGTGGGACTACTAATCTAGTGGTAGTTAAGAAATAGATTAAGTCCCTTGAAAATATATTTATAGTCTTGGGATGCAACGAATAGAAAAAGGTTAAACTAGTAGAATATTTTATTAAAGGTGATGCATATAAATTGTGGTCATTGTTACAGAATACTAGAGAGGAATAGGAAATAAAACACATGGAATGAAGATATTTTAAATAAACATTCTTCAAAAAATATTTCCCTCATGAGAAAATAACTAGAATAAAGAGAAAGTTAATATTATTAAAGAAAAATGAATAAGAAAGTTTGGTGGAGTTTGAGGACACCTTTACAAGGTTATCCATGTATACTATATATTTTATACATAATAAATAATGCAAGGTTGATCTTTTCATTAAAGGTCTTAATCCAAGTCTCTGAAGGGATCTGGTTTCTCAATCTTTTTCATTGTATGATGAAATAGTTTTATACACCATCAAAATGGAGAAATAATTTTCTAGATCCTATATATTTAATGGAATTAAAGAGAAGAAGTAGTCAGATGAACACCAAGAAAAATAGAATGCATCAAATATGAATAATAAGTAGGTGAATAAATTTCTGTCATGTGAATTTTTTTGGAAATAAACATCCTAGAAAATGATTGAAGGGAATGAGAGTTTGTTACAAGTGCGGAGTTAAGGGTCATATTGCTCATTAATGTAAGGGAAATAAAGATAACACTACTATACAATGATTCAACCATAATAAAATGGGGAATTATTAAAAATAATGTCCCAAGGGTCAAGGGAACTTACTATAGAAGAGGCCAAGGGGATAAGTACTAGCTTATGTGATCATTATAGTTAAGGTTGAATTTTATAAAGATATAGTGGATGGTACTTTAATCATAGTCTTAAGTTTAGATAATTTTTTTTATTATGGATCCTCTCACTCTTTTATGTCTTATATGTTTTCCAAGAAAATTAGATATTTACCTAGCACATTAATTAGGGATTTTTTAGTCAAAACTCCTAGTGGAAATATCACCAAGACAAGGATGTGTTAGGTAGTTCCCATTATGACACATAAACATGCCCTGTTTTTAGAATTTATTATTATACATATGGATAAATTTTATATAATACTTAGTATAGACTAAATTTAAAAATATGATTCAAAAATTTATTGCAAATAGAAGAAAATTATGACCCCCAATGAAGATATGGAATTACTTATCTTTAGATTGAATACTTCATCATTTGAGTCTTGTCTATATCCACCCCCAATAGAACTTATAAATGAGTTTCTTTGGGATGAATATAAAACAAAATTTATGAATGGAAAACGTAATCTTCAAATTGGGGATGTACCTATTATACATGAATAAATTGATGTATTTCTTAAAGAATTACCTGAACATAAACCAGAGTATGAAATTGAGTTTTCCATTGATTTAATCCCCAATGGAATACTTATTTAAAAGACTCCCTATATAATGTCCAGTGTGGAATTAGTGGTGTTGAAGAAACAACTAGAAGAGTTTTGTGATAAGGGATTTATTCACCCTTGTGTTTCACCTTTGTTATCCCATGTTATTTTCATTAATAATAAAGATGGATCCATGAGGCTATGCATTTATTCTAGGGAAATAATGCTATTATGATAAATAAAAAGTATCCTCTACCTCACATTGATGACTTATTTGATCAATTTCATGGAGCTCAATATTTTCAAATATTAAACCTCACTCTATGTACCATCAACTGAAATTAAAGAAGGAATATATTATAGAAATAAATTACTAATGAGTTATGGAAATTATGAGTCTATAGTAATTCCATTTGGATTGACTCATGAATGAAATGTTTCTATGGACCTAATGAATAGAGTATTCAAGAAATATATTGATATTTTTTTTGTGTTCTTCATTAAAGATATCTTGATGTATTCGAAAATCTATGAGGACCATGAGGATCTCATTCAGATCATTATTGATACTCTCAGAAGAAAAGAGTTATATGAGTTATTTGGAAAGTGTGAATTCTGGTTTTAGTAAGTTTCTTTTATAGACCATATTATCACAAAGGATGGAATCTTAGTTGATAATGTGAAGAAAAAGGTATTAAAATAATGGTATACACTAATGAACATAACTGAGGTGTCATGACCCGACCCTACCCGGGCTCGAGCCGCAACTACCCCAAGCCCGCCTCCATAGGCCAGGGGATGCTGACAAGCGCCGAAGGCTAAACAACTTGGGGAGGCCTTTTCCTAAGTACCTGTACACACACACGCAACACACACAATGAAATAGTGTAGAGTAAAAGGGAATGTAAAGTACTAACTTCTATAAACAACCACAAGAGTGTATCAACCTCTAAACAATACCAAGTAAAAGCTGAAAAGAAAAGGGGAAAAACACACGCCCAACCAGAAAAGTGACCCAACCCAGCAACAGGTAAACAAAAGTAAAACAGCTGGGATCATCCCACACCTAGAACCCGGCTCCGACCACCACATGTGGTCCAAGCTACCGAACTCCTAAGCTCCGCTGAAGTCATGACCAACCTGTCCGTCGTCTGCAAGGGCACACCAAGTGTGGGCAAATCCCAAGTAGGGTGAGTATAAAAATACTCAGTAGGATACACCAAAGGCTCGAGGGAGAAAAAAAGGAGGTACCGATGGGTGATTAGTAGATCGAATAGGGGAAAGTAAAGGAGTACAACCGAGAGTGCAATAAAGAGTATAGTAAAGAGTCCAGCTCAACTCAACTAGAGAAAGGAAGTAGACTCTTCCAAACACAAGGAGCTGGAAACGGTGAGAAGATGAACTTATCGTCGAGTCTTCGCTACCTATAGAATGAGAGTAGACTCATCCAACCATGAGAAGTTAGTCACGGAAAGCACATGGCATACCCCATGCATCTTTGCCTCTCTTGGAAGGAGAGTAACCAAACCCAAGAAGTGGGTACTGGAACAAGGTATATACATATCCATATGCTCAATCAAGAAGCCCGAACAAGATCGTAAGAGGATCTAAATCCCGTAGCTCATCCCAAGAAAGTGAGTAGCCAACAGTCCCAGAAGTAAACACCACCGATGCCCAGCATCCTGCATGTCTGCCCCGAACTACAAGTCAAAGTTCTCAAATCACCGTACCTCGAAACTATCCACTTTGGGCGGCACTGACTCGCCCGCACAGTTTTAGGTCGTGTTGCAAGGATGCGTCTTAGTGGGTAAAGCGCCCATCATATTTGAGAGTTCTGGGGGAACGTCAAGACACACCTCATCACTGACCTGTAGTCGAGAGGTCTCCTCAAAGTCAACAGGCGACCCCCTGCCTAGCCCCGCTGGAGGGTAATCCCTAGAAGTTGACGGATTCCCACTAGAGGGAGACCCGGTAAGAGTCGATGGGTGCCACACTGCCCAGTCCCATAAAAGGGTAATCTACTGGAGGGAGACCCGACTAAATTTTTCGATGAGTCCTAATGCCCAGTCCCGTAAAAGGGTACTCCACTGGAGGGAGGCTCAGAACCATCATCGGGGACCACTTCCCAACCTAGCTGGATGTAAACTTGGCATTGGGGACCACTTCCCATCTCAGCTGGAGGTAAACCCGGCATCAGGGACCACTTCCCAGCCCCATTGGAGGTAAACTCGAAACTGCTCTATCCATCCCTGCTGGATGGTACTTCTCGGTGAACACTGCTGTACTGGACATCCCTGCTGGATGGTAACCCACTGGCCATCCTTGCTGGATGGTACTACTCTGTAAACACTGCTGTACTGGCCATCCCTGCTGGATGGTAACCCACTGTCCATCCCTGCTGGATGGTACTGCTCTGGCCATCCCTGCTAGATGGTACCCCATTGGCCAGCCCTACTGGATGGTACTGCTCTGGCCATCCCTGCTGGATGGTACAACCTCCTGGAAAGCCCTGCTGGAAACAACCTCCTGGGAAGAGGATCGATGCCCGCATAATGTGTTGGTCACAGCGAATCCACAAGAACTCTACCAGGGAACACGAAGGGATGGGAGAAACTCCTCAGGCCTCTCAGGGCAATCATGCTCCAATCTGCTGAGTCACTGCCAAAGCGGACCGAGACAACTCATCCCACAAAGTGGGAAAAACACCCACGCTGCATGAGAACACATAGTCGTAAACAGTGCTGCAGTCCGGTGAAAGGGGCACGGTACTGAAACCCCTCCCGCTGGAGAAACAGAGGAACCAAACCATCTCTTCCAGCCAAACCATCGAGATTAGAACCGGGGGAAAACTCAACCCTGTTGGCCAAACAAATGAGAATAGAACCAGGGGGAAACTCAACCCTGCTGGTCAAACAAACGAACGGAACCAGGGGAAAATCAACCCTGCTGGTCAAACAAATGAGAACAAAACCAGGGGGAAACTCAACCCAACTGGTCAAACAAATGAGAACGGAACCAGGGGAAAACTCAACCCTGCTGGTCAAACAAACGAGAACAGAGGGACTCTCTACGTCGCTAGAGGTCAAAGGTACGCAAAGCAGAACACGACACGCACATGGGGCCCACACGACGTGTGGCCCCGAGTGAACCCCAACCAAGCGCACAATCATTCTCAGGTACCAACATCCACATGTACCTCCAAGCGTTCCCGTATACTCCCATATTATACCACATCTCCAGCCCAAATGTTAACGTGCACACGACACCCAACATCAATACTAAGGCGTAACATAACAACTCCAACTTTCCACCTCAATGGATGAGGCACGACCAACGACATATCTTTAAACACCAAAATCACTCTCCCAGGAGTGAATGTGATCACATGCTAAGGGTTCTCTGCAAACACCGCAGGAAGAACCACCACCGGTACAATTTTCATATTTCCACATTTAATAAGATTGCGTAAGAGGCTCCACTTGCCTGAACAGATTACACCGTTGTAATCCCCGTGGAAAAACACGCGAGATTGAATACTTACTCACCCAAAACAGATGTCCGACAGAAAAGTCTCCAACACCGCTTGATGCCCGAACGACGTCCCGTGATCCCGAGTCTCGACCCCGAAAACAGTCGGGCACATCACACCATTGCGATCCCCTCGGGAAAACACGTCAAAAGACTGCTCACTTGGGTGCAATAGATATCTGGAGAAAAATATGCATTCCGGCACACCACACACAAGTGGTTCTTTCTGGCACACGCATCCCGGTCTTGAAACACAATGAAAAGATCACACCGTTGCAATCCTCTCGAAAAAGTACACAAGTTCGACTAAACACTTGTCCGAAACGGACACCCAGTGAAGGAGATAGAAATTCACTGTCAACGCCCAAAACGGACCTCGCGGGGCCCACACAATCATGCATAATTAAAGCAGGTGGATTGAATCATTGCAATGCCCTCAGAAAAACACCCAAAAATGACTGCTCGTACGCCCCGAATGGACGTTCGATGAAAAAGTTGCTAAACGCTACTCGCAGCTTAAAAGATGGGCCGTGGGGCCCACGACTCAACTCCAGCTTCAATGCCTGAAACTACACTGGAAAATTCTTCCTCGACACCAGGGTCCCAACGCCACTGACGGCGCTCAAAACGGACACCGGACGCGTCCGCGCCGTCCAAAACAAGATCCCCGGGTAAAACATCAATTCACTTAAAGACGCGTCGCGCTTCTGAGGCCCCTTGTTTCGGGAATTAAGAATTCCCAAAACCATATAAAAAAGTTCTCCTTGAAGTCTTGAGTTCACTGCCGTAGACGACACTCAAAACGGATTCCCGTAGCATAAATTACCGGCGTCCGAGTCAAGGGGGCGAAACCCCTTGGGCTGGACCGGCCTGGGCCGACCGGTCCGCCCGACCTGGGCCGGGCCGCGGTTCGGCCGCGCGGGCCGGCCGTGGACCTGCGGTCCATGGTTCCTCCGACTAGCCTCGATTCCAGTCAGTCCTTCGATGTGGATGCCCACGTATGGAGGGTCTTTGTCTGACCGCGGGGTCGCACGATGCGACCCTAGTCTCCGCTCCGCGCCGCGGAGCACCCCCGCACGCAGGCGCCCGACGCACCCCCCCCCCCCACCCCGCTGTCCGTCTTCACCCTTGGTGAGGCCCACTCGCCCGACCGCTCGACCTTCGCCCAACCACCGACGCCCCCGGCCTCCTCCGCTCAGCCTCACGCCGCCGCCGCCGTAGCGCGCTCCGCCGCCGCCTGCCGGAGCTCGCCGGACCGCCGGAACCCGCCGGGAAACACCACCAAACCCGCAAACTTCGCCGAACAACCGCGGCCTCCTCCGAACTCGGATTTAAAAATAGAAAATTGAATTATAAAGGCCATAATTTATACTACACGAACATGGGATTTGTTCGAGGATCAATCAACAATTTGATGCATATAATCGAACTCAAAGTTGGTGCAGGAAAAGAAATGAAAACGAAAAATCCTACCTCTTGGGCGTTGCTCGGAGCTTCACGGAGGGTCCGCCGCCACACCACTGCCTTTCTAGAGGGGAGGAGGAGAGGAGGAGCTTCCTCCTTCGTCGTTGGGAGCTGTTGGTGCCCGGGAAGAAGGGGGAGAGGAGAGGGGTGGGTTAAGAGTTTAAATAGAAAACACTTAACCACCCGCCCGTTGGCCCGAACCCGAACTTCCGGCGGGGTCAAGATTAAGCCTCCCCTGGGGTAAACGCCACATTATGAGTGCAATGGAGGTATCAGAATTTTAATCTGAGGATCTATTTGAATGTCATAAAACTGAACGTCTGAGGCCGCCAAATTACGAAAACACCCTTAGGGCCATTTTTCACAGACAGCCCCCGCCCGTGAAGATCACACCCCCCTAGGGTAAAAGGCACGTTCTGGACTCAACGGTGCCATCGAGTTTCCAATCCGAGACACCGTTTAAAAGATAATTGAGTTTATCCATTAAATAAATAAATAAATAAATTTACCCGTTTAACATTCCGGAAGTGAGCAAGGGGTCCAAACGTCCCGTGCCGACATGCTTTATGTCGTTCCTAGGGTAAACACCCCATTTTGGACCCATCCGTACACTCATACTTTTTATCTGGATCACTGTTTAGGAGTTATCCCATTTATTTGTCATTCCCATTGTAAACGCACTGAAAATTTAATTCCGGCCACACCGGGTCTCGAAATCACACGCCATCTGAAGGTGCTGCTCTGGAATAATATCAAGGATATTCCAAAGTCTTTTACCACCAAAAACTGGGTTCTTACATGAGGTATGTAGTTTCATTGGTTTTACAAGTTATTATTGGTGATTTGTTCAAAATTTTTCCCGATTGGAAAACCTATTATCCAAGATTATATGTAAAAGGGGTTAAGTTTTCATGGATAAAGGAATGATGATATTGTTTTGAATAATTGAAAAGTATATTGGTCAATGATCCGATTTTTAATCTATCATCATGTAATGATAGATTTGTTTTATATAATGATGCATCAAAGATGTGATTTGGTGAGTTTCTTATGTAAAATGATAAGGTTATTGTATATACATCAAGGAAGTTTAAGACTCATGAATAGATCTATCCAACCCATGATATTGAGTTGATAACTAAAATCATTTCCTTAAAGTTATGGATACATTTTCTCTGTGGTGAAATATGTGAGATATACATAGACCATAAGAGCCTCAAATTGATCTTTTTATAAAGAGAGATCAATATGAGGAAAAGGAAATGGATCAACTAATCAAGGGTTATAATTATTCAATACACTACCACACAAGGAAAGAAAATAAGGCAAAAAATGTATTGATAATTAAAGATCATGGATTCTTAACCAAAATGAGGATTGAGATGTATCTTATATTCGTAGATATATTAAATACATATATATGAATTATCAAATAAGTGGATACATCACTCCTTTTTAAAATTATTATGAACCCATCATTATTAGAAATTATAAAAATTTATCACCCCTCATGATGATAATTTTCAAAATAAAATTAAATCCACGAATGAAAGGAAATTGGCAGACTTTGTTTGTTAATATGGAGTTCTAAAATTTGGAAAGATATTATGTGTTCCATATATAATTGAGATAAAAGGGTATTTTTTGGATGATTCTTATTGTTCAAATTTATCTATACACTATATAATCACCATATGTATAGGTATTTTAGGGATCATTTTTGGTGGGATAAAATGAAGTTGGAAATTATTGATTATGTATCAATATGCTTGGTTTGTCAATAGGTGAATGTTGAGAGACATAATTATAGATGATTAATATAAACTATTCCTATAAAAATGTGGAAATGGGATGAAATTACTATATATTTTGTCACTATATTACCAAATACTATTATAAGGAATTATGAAATATTGGTTATGATTAATCACCTTAACAAATCTGCACATTTCCTCACTATAAGATAAGATTTACCTGTTGAGTACCTCGTAAGGCTCTATATTAATGAAGTTGTAAGAACTCATGGAGAACCTATTTAAATTTTTTTGATCATAATCCCTGATTTATATCAAAATTATGGAAAATTATTTAGAATGATATTGATATAGAGCATCATTTGAGCACTTCCAACCATACTCAAATCGATGGAAAATTTGAAAGGACTATTTAAGCATTAGAATATATTTTGAGATCATGATTACATGAATTTCAAGGTATGTGGGAAAATCATTTACCTTGGTAGAGTTTTCTTATAATAATAGTATCTATTCAAGTATTCAAATGGTGTCTTATGAATAATTATATGGAAAGAGATTTCTTACTTTAACTTGTTGGGATAAATTTGGTAAATGGAAACTTGTATGATTGAAACTTATTGAGGAAAAAATGAAAAAGGTAAAAAATATTCAGGACCATATTAAATAATATCAAAGATGGAAAAAATAGTTATACTGATAACTATAGGAAATATTTGTAATTTCAAGTTGGATATCATGTCTTATTGAAAGTTTCTCCATGGAAGGGTGTTTAATTTTTTGTAAGAAAGGGAAACTGTGCCCCAGATCAATATGAACCTTTGAAATTTTATAAAGAATTGGAGTCATAGATTTCCAATTGAAAATTCAACTAATTATATCCAAATTACATTATTTTTTCCATATATCAATGTTAAGGAAGTATGAACTAGACCCAATGCACATGCTCACCTCCAAATAAATAGATTTGGAACCTTATTTGTATTACTATAAAGATACCATCTTAATTATTGATACTAGAGAGAAATTATTGAGGAATAAAATAAATATAACGGTAAAGGTACTTTGAAGAAATCATAAAATGGAATAATTAATGTGGGAATGAGAGGATATTATGATGAATAACCACCCTCATTTTTTTAAAAGGTAATATCCCTGAAAGTTTTAAGGATGAAATTTTTGAAGGGAGGGAGAGTGTAACACCCATGCCTTAATTATAGTAAGTGAAAATTATATTTTAAAAAAACTATAATACAATTCAATCTTTAATATTATATTTAAAAAAAATTCTAATTTGATAAGATGAATATCGATTTTGAACTTGGTCAAAATAAGCCTATAATGATTTTTGGAAATTTTTCCTTAGAAATCGGCTTTTATAAATAATAAAAAATGTAGTATTTAAATATTACTCATTTTATTTATAAAAATTATTCATAATATATATAATTAGCCATGTATTTAATATAAATTTTATATAAATAAGAATAATATCATTTAGAGGTTAAAAGAGATATTTTTCAGAAAACTATTTTTTCCTAAAAAAGGTATAATTTATATCAATTTTAATTAATTGAAATAATATTTAATAAAAAATTATTTAAATTAAATATATATATATTATATGTATACATATTTTAATTCAAATCCATAAAATTATTATTACTACTCATAAATTAAATGTAAGATTATCTTACGCTTAAAAAATACATTTCTTTAAAAATTATTTTTTCAATATGTTTTATGGGTCTGTGTTTAAATTAAATTCTACCAAATATGTGAATTAAATTTAATAAAATGGATTAAATATTTTTCATAATAATAATTAATATCATTTAATAATTCAAATATAATTTTTTATCATAATGAATAGTAAAAATAGTAAAAAATTAATTACTATGGTTATGGTTAAAATGAGGTTTTGCGTGTTACATGCAGTTTTGTTAAAATTTATTTTCCACACACACATATTTTTTATTTGATAAAATTTATTTAATATTTATAATCATTGTTTACAAATTATATAATATGTATCACATGATTTTTATGCTTGAAAGATAAATTACATAGGTTAAAAAATTAGTTAACTTAGGGAAAACTCAAACTATAAATGTAAGTAACCTTGGATATAATTAAAATAACATGATTAAAACATTTTTATTTTTATTGGTGGAGGTTTTTTCAGACATTACCTTCCATACATCCCATTATTTAATAATTTTGGATGCACTTGGGTTGATAGTGACTTACCATTATTGAATAGTGTTGGGTATTTACAAAAATGTCACTCTTACTCAATTATAAAAGGGCACCCATACCCTCAATTATTCACACCCCTAAAGAAATTTATATTAACCAAAACCTTCCAAAATATATACCCAAAATCATTATACACATTACATATCTGTTTTTACATCCAAAAGATCAACCCTTGGGTCCTTAATAAGAGATCCAAAGGTGGTTCTTCTAAGAGAAGGTAATTGTCTTCACAATTCTCTTTCATTTTTACTTCTTATTTTACACCATAAATTATGTATAATAATTAAAATATAATAAAAAAATTATCTATCATATATTTATATGTTATTATGTTTATGGAATAATATTTATCCATCTCCTTCTACATAAAATGGGAAACAAAACCACCGCTCGTGTGTACGGTGAACTATCACCTCGCGAACCAATGTTATTTTTTTCCATCATCAAATCACATGTATAGTCATAATGATGTAAATAATTTATATATATGATAATTATGACATGATATTTATTTTTTAATTTTATTATATCACCTAATTATTTAACCTTTCACCCATTAAGGAAATAATATCATCGCTCGTGCGTACATACGACCTACCGTCTCCACAAAGTGATGCAATAATTTTCCATTTAAAAATTTAAATAATGGTTCTATACATGTATATAATTAATTAATATGATATTTATAACATTAATATAATTCTGTAGATAATGGAGTTATATTCTATTCTCAAGAACTGGAGCTTTCATGACAAACATTCATGCGAAAACAAGGCAGATAACACCTAAAACAATGGTAACAAGGTACAATTATTAATGAACGGGTGATAAAAAGTTATAAAAGATAATATATGATATTATAAATATGAATATTGTTTTGTTATAAATTTATAACATGTTTAAAACCATTATAAATGAGTTCTAAGCATGCAAAACTAAAGGGAAGCATGAAGTAAGGTATTTCATCTCAATTTCCATTCTATTGAGGTGTATTTGTTGTTATGCACATATTTAGTTTTATGTATGTTATATTCTGCACATTTTATATATTTAAAATTATAAATATTTATTCATGATGATTAATATTTAATTTCAAGTTTATTCTTTCAAGGGGTTACAATTCAAAAGTTTCCAAAGTGGTAAAAATTTATTTTACAATATCACTTTTTTAGGGGTTCTTTAATTATAATTGAAGGAATATTATAATCCATCCTTCATAAAATAAATTTATTTTCTTCTCCTGTGAATATATAATTATTTTCCATATTTTATTCCAATTTTTCATTTCTTTTTCACTTGAATTAAGCAAATAAATTTTTAAAATAAAAACCTATTTTATTCCTCTTTTAATCAGTTATATTTTTCTTCAATGTCCATATTCTTAAAAATTGTTTTAAAAAATTACTTTTTATTACTTACATAATTTATTAATGAAATTTTAAGTTATCATTTATTTTTAAATTATTTGAAAGGAATATTTATACTATTTTAAAGGATTTTTCCAATAAAAATTCAAAAGGAATGTCTTTTTTAACGTATACGGTGTTATCATTCTTTACCGCCACCATAATAATTTTATGATATTTAGATTTATATACTTGTTTTAAATGGTTTTAAAAATAATAAATTTAAGTGAATTTTTATTTTAATATTTCATTTAAATTTCTTTATTTCTTTAAAGAACATGATTTTATTTCAAAACTCATATTCCTGACGAATCTATGGTTAACTCTTATCTCTTATTAATTTTGTGTTTGTTATCTTTATCTTGAAAAATTAAATTTATTATTATCATTGAAAATTACATTTCCCTTTAATATACAAATTATTTATCATGTATATTATTATGTCTTAAATCAGATATCATTTTTATATTTGGTGTTTTACTTTAAAATTAATTTGATTGACTGGGGAAATATTGATATTTCATATTATTTATTCAATATGGAAATTTGTTGATAAGGAATATTATTTATGAATTGATTTGATCATTAAACATGTAGAGACTAAATTGGATATGCAATGAATGATGGGTCCTGATTATAGATAGCCCCTCAATTCATTTATAGGTCTCATTAGAAATATTAGTTAGCCAAATTACATGGGTTTTTGGTTTATACCTAGCCATAGATCAAAATTTCTTGGTTCATAGTTTTGACAGTATAGAAATAATGATGTCTAAGATATTGAAATCCAATATTAATAATTTTTTTAATTGAGAATTAATTTATTATTATCCATGATATTATTTCATTGATATTCTAGTGACCATAATTTTTCTTACATGACTATTACATTATTTTAAAGATAAACAACATAATAGTTATACATTCAAGGATCGAAAGGTTTAGTATCTTCGGATAATTAGGATCATACATCACTTATACATAATAAATCATAATATTTTATTTAAATAATTCATATTTATCCTTATAATATTTCATTTTTTCTTTAGTACATATAGTCACAGAGGATATACATCAAAGAAAGGGGTGAGTTAAAAGCCTAGTAAGAGGATGAATAAGGGACATAAATTAATATAACATGGGTGAGAATAATCATAATAATCACATCATAAGCATATGATCATAATCATAATCATGATGGGAACATTTGATAATGGCATGGAATGTGGCAATGCATAAAAATGGAACGTCTTGTCATAGTGATCAAATACCACACATAGTTGTGAAAAAAGATAACATGATATTCACACATAACATATATTCATAAATCATAACATAATCATTGTGAATAATGATAGAATAATGATAACTCATAATACACATAATATCATGATATATATCACGTTACCCAATGCATTAGAGGGCTATATAATTTTGGTCCCACCCATCACATAATAATATTTACATAATAATGCATGCCACATAGAATGTATAACAATCATAATCATGAAATAAACCATGGAAATGAATGGGTTTCATAAGGATTTCATAAATAATAATTTCATGAATAATATTTTGGGGTTCCTAGATGAATAAGGGAAAACATATTTGGTGTAAACATAATCATTCTTGAGTGAAGAAGACAATACTCAAGAGGAGTCAAAGATGTGTTTTATAAAGAAAATCCTTTTTTGGAAAATCATTATTTTTGGATTAAAGATGAAGGTGGAAACATGCATATCACCAAAAGAAAAGGGAAGAATAGCGAATTTATTTTTAAGGAACATTATATGAATATCCATATTTAACATGATGTGAAATAGGGACAACCTAAAGAAAAGGAGTTGGGTTTGAGAATTCCCTTACTTAAATTATGCTTTATTTGTCACTTTTCTGCCTCCTAAATAATAAACTTAGGATTATTAAAACATACTTAAAAATGTTAATTATGTTCATTTTTTCTACTATTTAAAAATTATAATTATTGGATTATAATTTATAACACTCTTTGTAAAATATGAATTATTTTGATATCATGTTTTCATTAAATTTTCCTATTTTGTTTCGATGTCGCTATTTTTGTTTGAGGTCATTTATACAATAATAGAATTAATTATATAATATAAAAAAATATTTATACCCTTATATATCATAAATAATTTATTATAATCAACCATAGTTTTGGTTACAAAAAAAAGGATTAGAAATTTCTTCATCAGTGATTAACTGACCGTTAACGGTACATTGTTGAAAGGGCAAGAAAGAGAAGACTAAAATTTATATATGTCATAATTTTGATACTTAAAGTAGGTTAAAATAATTAATATTATGTTAACAGACTACCTAATTGATTTCATAATATTTGGTTTCGAAAGGAATTATAAAATATAAAGAGAAGAAGAAAATGAGAGCATATTTGATAGAAACTTACACTTTCCTCAATATAGCTTCTCTTGTATAATACTAAAACTCCCTTGATGTTTGGAGTTGGTTTACTATAGAACATACCTAGGTGTTATAAGGGGATTAATAAAAAGTAATTGTGCATATATTTCTCTTTTTAAAGTGATGCATGTGTGGTTTTCCAAGGGGAGGGTGATGGGTTATTTATACTTGAGGAGAGGGGTGTTCTATAGAATAAAATATTGAACGAAATATTATATATAAGGTAAACCTTGTAATAGTAATATTTTTAAATTAAAAAACATATTTAAATTTAATAAAATTATTTTAATACTTTTAATCACTTTATAATTCATATTCATTAGATTAATTAAAAGGAAAAGTGAAAAAAATGATAAAATATTATTTTAATGTAATACTTTAAATTTTAGACTTTGGAAAGTACATTTTAGGTTTGGAAATTAAGTTTATTTTATTTAAATGAATAACTTATTGAAATTAAATATATTATTTATTAAACTCAAGTTATATAAATTATTAGGTCATTATTACATCATGAATGATGTATTTAAGATACACCAGCTACTTGAAAAACCGTGTTTTTACTATTCAATTGAAAATTGATGTATTTCTAAAAATAAAAAAAACACCATCATAAAATATCAACATGATGATTTAAAAAATGATATTAATTTTTTGAAAATAAATTTCTAGCATATCTAATTGAAAATTTTAATATAAAAATTATGAATGTTTGGAAATACTTGAAAATATAGTTTAAAAAATGCGCCTATATTTTCTTTCAGTTTTTTAATCTTAATATGTATTTTTCAGAATTATAATATTTATATTTACTTATATTACTCTTGATGAATATTATTTATATCACACATTATTATTTTAAGGTTAAATTATTATTCCCATAGCCATATTACTATTCCTAATTGTCACGTTACTATTCCAGTGGTCACAATATCTCCTATAAATACAACTTCATTATTTATCTCAATATTCACTATAGTTCCTCTCACAATTATATATTTTAATTTTCTAAGACGTTGATTGGTTTATTAATGTAAGGAACCTACCCTAGTTTCCCGGAGTTGGTGCCTTATTTGATTACGTTGGCATACATACAAGGAATACGAATCTTGAAGGACCGATTAGTTTAGTATTATTGGAAACAAGATACATAAATAAGTTCAACATTACATATGGAAAGGAAAAACAACACTAATTTATTCCACTAGAGTCATCACGTCTCCTAGATTATGCTTTCAAGTCATTCATAAATTACTTTTTCATGTCCTGAGAAAATGAAACATAAGAAAGGGGTGAGCTCAAACGCTTAGTAAGAGTAAGCAATACAGCGGAAGATAATATAAACATTAGACATGGTGAATAATTGAAAACACATGCCTTTAATAACAAACTTGAAACACATTATGGCAGGAATATGAGCAGAGTAAATATTAACATAATAAAATATAATCAAGGGTATTCTACTAGTCTAATATCCACATGAAATTTAAAATACCAACTTCATAATTAGGGAAGTCAATATTCCAGACATTATGAATCATTTTTTCATGGCCTCGGCCATGAGATATAGTGATTAAGGCCTCGGCCAAAATCCATATCACATTGGGAAAAGGCCTCAGCCAATTCCATGTCTATTTGTCTCATGAGACCTACCAATACATAGAGGGGATATAACGGGCCCCAACTATCACATAATAAGTCCAATTTATTCCTCATATGAGTGGGGATCAACATAGACAACATATACATTCATATTGAAACTATCATATGAAATGTAACTAACTTTCCCAAATCATTAAACATAAAACACTAACCATTCCAAGTAATATGGTGAATGGTTTTAGGATAGATCATCCACAATAGAGTTAGTAATAAACCATTAAATAAAATATGGTATATGACTTCATAAATGATTAAACCCAATAATACCATGGAATCAACAAGAGCATCAAACGAAAATACTCTTACAAAATCAATAAGCAATTTTGAGATAAATAATCTTTTATTTTGAAAAGAAGAGTTCTTTTGGAAAATAATTTTATAAAACCAGAAGTAAAGTAAGATAGTATTTTCATAATAAAATGAGTATTTTTATAAAGATAATGGTTTCCCAAAATATATTATAGAGTTCCCTTGTAAATAAATATGAATTGGAGAAATTCCCTTGAATCATGCTTGTATTTTGGAAACAATTTTAAAGGTTCCTTTTAAAACGTGTAACTATCCATAAAATAAGGAATGATTCTGGTTTTTAAACATATATATGATACTCACACAGAACATATTATGAGTACATAACAATACATAGTAATTACATCGAGGTAATTAGACAATGAAAGTATCCCGAATGAAAAATGGAAGTTCGGGTGGAAAAACCCTTACCACTTTGTAATCAAACGATTCACATGCCCCAAAAATTAATAATATAAATATTATAGATTTAATACCATGAAGATAAATATATTCATGATATGTGAAATTAATTTTCAGTATACATACACAATAAAAAAATTATTAGTAGTGAATATGGAGAATCTCACGAAAATGGAAGTGAGATGAAGAAACCTTTACAATAATGTGATCGGTCGAATCATATGACCAGAAATTAATAAACCTAAAATTAATCATTGAATAACATGAATATAAAGATAATAATGTTATTATATATCAAATGGTAGTACACATATACCACATACAAGAAATAAGTGGTGAACAATGAAAATCTCACAGAAATGAAAGTGAGATGAGAAACCCCTTACCTTAACTCCAACTGCGTCCCTCTCTTGTACTTAAGCTCATGGAATATGAAATTATACTTGTTAATAAATTATTTCAGAACCTATTAGAAATTTATTTAGTTTACCATAATTCTGGTCAGTTCATTTATGTATTTATTGATAAGTTATTATATTGAATTTTGTCGTTCTAGAGTGTTCGTTTCCTTTATTTTCATATTCGGTTTGCTTGTTTTTAAGTAATGAAGTTAATTTGTAATGGTCACAAATCTCTAGGATTGTAATTATATATTATTAATTAACATAAATAATTGATAATGGTAATTTATATCATTTGTTTACATGGAATGAGGATGAATCATTAGATGACAACCACTTCGATTATTCGGCGGTATTTGGAATATTATGAACTAGTTTGGTCATATAACTTAATTATATGTACATATTTTGCTTCCTAAATATTAATTAGGTTATAAAACATTTATTATAGTCTATTTCAACCATGAATATGGTTTCATGACCAGTAATGAAGAATAAATTGAAGAACAAAACTTCTTCGTCCACGAAGGTTATAAATCGAAACCTCATGGACGTCGATTTCGTTTATAAAATAAAATGGAGGGAATACGAATTTTTGTGATGGTTATTCCATTAAAATGATATAAATACAGTATATATATGTTAATGGAGTTATCATGATCATTTGGACAGAGGAGGTGAGGAGATAAAAATAAAAGAGATGAACTTGAAAACAAAGAAAAGTTAAGAGATCCCTTATGAAAATTCGGCAACCTAACGACGTCACTTAAAATTTCATAAAATAAAATGATGAGAAAAAAAGGGTATCTCATCATATTGAAATCAAAATTACAGTAATAAGAATAAATAAAATCAAACCCCAATATATGAGAAAGGAATTTCAAATAGCTAACATAAAATAAGCGTCGACTTAAAGAAGAGAATGAAGGATTCCCTTACCTTGTAGAATAACTACAAGATCTTGAAGGATGGGACCTTGGGTGCTTAGGGACACCTTGGGAGGACTACTAGAGATGTAAAACCACCATATTTTCAAGGATTAGGGGTTTTTAATGAAATAAAACGAATGTGTGAGTGGGTATTTATAGAAAAAGAGAGGTAATTTTTTAATAATTTCAAAGGGACACCTTATTAGTGGTTTTTGCCAAACCATGGGCTTTCCCATGGTATTTGCCCATGGTTTAAGCCTCTTGGGACACATCATGTCATAAGTTACAATACAAAAGTCTACAATACTTTTATATTTAATTATTACATCATTATGATGTCATTAATCTACCGAAAACTAAAAACTGTATTTTTACTATTCATGAAAAATTCATGTATTTTTAAAAAATCCCAAAAATTTACCCCTACTATTTTTCGATGTGTAGAATTCAAAAGTGAAATCCATTTTTCAAAAATAATTTTCTAAGTATTATTAATTTATTTTTTAAATAAGGCCATAGTTAATTCGAAAAATAAAAATCTTGAAGTGCAATTACTTTTATGTGACATTGAAAAATCAATTAGGATCCCATTATCATATTTCCTTAAAAATAAAATAATAATATTATTTACTATTCAAGGGGCATATTAATATTAATATTACAATTCATAAGGGTATGTTACTATTCATGAAAAATCAAGTTTGTCCTATCAGAATCCAAATGACTTACCAAACACAACTCTAGATGACCATTTTTTGAAATTCTAAACATAGAAGAGGAAAAGTTGTGTTTATAAAATTTATATATTTATTTTCAAAACCTTGGGGAGTTACATTCTCCCCTCCTTACAAAAATTTCTTCCTCTAAATTCACAGAATATTACCTAAAAATATTCGGGTATGTCTTTAACAGAAGCTCCTCAGGCTCCCATGTTGCTTCCTCCATCTTATGGTTCCTCCATAGAACCTTCACCAGACGAGTCATTTGATTCCTCAATAATTGTTCTCTAGTATCAAGAATATTGATAGGCTCTTCATAGTAAGATATATCGGGCTCAAGTTCTACTTCTTCATAAGTGAGTACATGTGGTGGGTCTAGCATGTACTTTCCTAACATTGACACATGGAACACATTGTGAACCTTGGAGAGACTTGGCGGAATTGCCAAACGGTAAGCTACGACTCTAACTTGGTCCATAATTTCAAAAGGTCTGATGTACCTGGGACTTAACTTTCCCTTATTACTGAATTGTATAATAAATTTCCATGGAGATAACTTTAAGAAAATGTGATCACCTTCTTGAAATTCCAAATCCTTCCTTTAGTTATCTACATAGCTCTTTTGCTTACTTTGAGATGTTTTGATATGGTTCTAGATAATCTTCACCTTTTTCATTGTTTCTTCAACAAGTTCTGGGACCACAAGCTTTCTTTCACCAACATCATCCTAGCAATTTGGTGTACGACATCACCTCCCATATAATGATTCATAGGGTGCCATCTATATACTTTAATAGAAGCTATTTTTGTAGGAAAATTCTACGAGGGGTAAATACTGATCCCACATGCCTTGAAAATCAAGTGAAAAAGACCTCAACACGTCTTCCAATGTTTTAATTGTCTGTTCTGATTGTCCATCAGTTTGTGGGTGGTAGGCAGTGCTCAAATGAAGATCAGTATTTTGGGCCTTCTGAAGACTTTTCCAGAATCTTGATGTAAAATGTGGATCACGATCAGAAACAGTCGATAGGGGTACTCTCGAAAGTCTCACAATTTCATTAATATATAGTCTTTCTAGACGTTCAAGTGGTAGATCTTCTCTTATAGAAAGAAAATGTGCTGACTTGGTAAGTTGATCAACAATGAACCATATTGCATCATTCCTTCTAGGAATCTTTGGTAGTCCTGTCACAAAGTCCATTGTGATATTATCCCATTTCCACTCAGGTATGAGAAGAGGTTGCAATACTCCTCCAGGTTGTTTCCTTCCAGCTTTCACTTATTGACAAACCATACATCTTGACACAAAATCAGCAATATACCTCTTCATGTTGTCCCACCAAAAATGTTCCTTCAAATATCTATACATCTTAGTTCTACTAGGGTTTATAGAGAAATTGGAACTATGAGCATCATCCAACAATTCCCTTTTTATATCAGGTATATCAAGAACACAAAGTATCTTCCAAAATTTCAAAATTCCATCTTCATATACAAATTCACTCAATCTCCCATCATTCACAGCTTTAATCTTCTTTTGAAACTCCTCATTATCAGCTTGAGAACTTTTTATCATTTCTAGTAAATATGGTTTAGAAACCATTTGAAAAAGCATTGATGTTTCACCGTCCATGGTTATTCCCATATTCACAAAAATGTTTTCTTTGAGGAATATTTACATTAAAATCCTTCATAATGGCTTATAAAGAAAATGTGAATTATCCTAAGAATATCCCCAGAGGGTGTCATAACCAAGAGTGCAGCAAGTCCCATTGTCGTGCACTAGTTTCCGTTCGAGTCTAGCTCAAAGCAGTGTTTTTAGGTTTTACCCCTAGATACATCTGTTCCAGAGCCGCCTCTACCTACTCGTATCCAGAAAGGGATGTATTGCTTGAATGATCCACATATTCTGTTCCTTACCAAAATACCAGGATGTTATTGTATGTATATCCTCAAAGACTAACTTAGTCACTCTCCCCTAATTCTATGTTTTCTAAATCTAGTTTCCAAGTATTCTACTAAACTTCCTCTGATACCAACTGTAAGGACCTGACTCTAGTTGCCCGGATTCAGTGCCTTATTTGATTACATTGGAATAAATACAAGGAATACGAATCCCAAAGGACCAAGTAGTTTAGTATTAATGGAAACAAGATATGTATATAATTTCAACATTACTTATGGAAAGGAAAAACAACACTAATTTATTCCACTAGAGTCATCACGTCTCCTAGATTATGCTTGCAAGTCATTCATAAATTACTTCTTCATGTAATGAGAAAATGAAACATAAGAAAGGGGTGAGCTCAAAAACTCAGTAAGAGTAATCAATACAGTGGAAGATAATATAAACATTAGACATTGTGAATAATTTAAAACACTAGCCTTTAATAATAAACTTTAAACACATTGTGGCAGGAATATGAGATGAGTAAATATTAACATAATAAAACAGAATCCAGGGTATTATACTAGTCGAATATCCACATGAAATTTCAATTACTAGCTTCATAATGAGGGAAGTTCATATTCTGGACATTCTGAATCATTTTTTCATGGCCTTGGCCAAGACATCTAGTGATTAAGGCCTCATCCAAAAATCCATATCACATTGGGAAAATGCCTTGGCCAATTCCACGTCTATTTGTCTCATGAGACCTACCGATGCATAGAGGGGCTATATCGGGCTCCACCCATCACATAATAAGTCCATTTCATTCCTCATATGAGTGGGGATCAACATAAACAACATATACATTCATATTGAAACTATCATATGAAATGTAACTAACTTTCCCCAATCAATAAACATAAAACACTAACCATTCCAAGTAATATGGTGAATGGTTTTAGGATAGATAATCCACAATAGAGTTAGTCATAAACCATTAAATAAAATATGGTATACGACTTCATAAATTATTAAACCCAATAATACCATGGAATCAACAAGAGCATGAAACGAAAATACTCTTATAAAATCATTAAGCAATTTTGAGATAAATACCTTTTTATTTTGAAAAGAAGAGTTCTTTTGGAAAATCATTGTATAAAAACAGAAGTGAAGTAAGATAGTATTTTCGTAATAAAATGAGTATTTTTAGAAATATAATGGTTTCCAAAAACATATTATAGAGTGACCTTGTAAATAGATATGAATTGGATAAATCCCCTTGAATCATGCTTGTATTTTGGAAACAAATTTGAAAGTTCCTTTTAAAATGTGTAACTATCCATAAAATAAGTAAGTATTATGGTTTTTAAACATATATATCATACTCACACAGAACATATTATGAGTACATAACAATACATAAGAATTACATCAAGGTAATTAGACAATGAAAGTATCCCAAATGAAAAATGGAAGTTTGGGTGGAAAAACCCTTACCACTTTGTAATCAAATGATTCGGATGCCCCAAAAATTAATAATATAAATATTATAGATTTAATACCATGAAGATAAAGATATTCATGATATGTTAAATCAATGTTCAGTATACATACACCATAAAAAAAGTATTAGTAGTGAATATAGAAAATATCCCGAATATGGAAGTGAGAAGAAGAAACCCTTACAATAATGTGATCGGTCGAATCATATGAATAGAACTTAATAACCCTAAAATGAATCATTGAATAACATGAATATAAATATAATAATGTTATTATATATCAAATGGTAGTACAAATATACCACATTCAAGAAATAAGTGGTGAATAATGAAAATCTCACAAAAATGAAAGTGAGATGAGAAACCCCTTACCTTAACTCCAAATGCGTTCCTCTCTTGTACTTAAGCTCATGGAATATGAAATTATATTTTTTAATAACTTATTTTAGAACCTATTAGAAATGTATTTAGTTTACCATAATTATGGTTAGATCATTTTTGTCTTTATTGATAAGTTATTGTATTGAATTTCGTCGTTCTGGAGTGTTCATTTCCTTTATTTTCATATCCGTTTCGCTTGTTTTTAAGTAATAAAGTTCATGTGGAATGGTTATAAATATCAAGGATTGGAATTATATATTATTAATGAACATAAATAATTGATAATGGTCATTTATATCATTTGTTTACATGGAATGAGGATGAATCATTAGATGACAACCACTTCGATTATTCGGAGGTATTTGGAATATTATAAACTATTTTGGTCATATAACATAATTATATGTACATATTCTGGTTCATTAATATTAACTAGGTTATAAAACATAGATTATAGTCTTTTTCAACCATGAATATGGTTTCATTACCAGTAATGAAGAAGAAATTGAAGAATGAAACTTCGTTGTCCACGAAGGTTATAAATCGGAACCTCATGGACGTCGATTTCATTTATAAAATAAAAGGGAGGGAATAAGAATTTTTGTGATGGTTCTTCCATTCAAATTATATAAATATAGTATATAGATGTTAATGGAGTTATCATGATCATTTGGATAGAGGAGTTTAGGAGAGAAAAATAAAAGAGATGAACTTGAAAATAAAGAAAATTTAAGAGACCCCTTGTGAAAATTCAGTAGCCTAATGACATCACTTAAAATTTCATAAAATAAAATGATGAGAACAAAAAGGGTATCTCATCATATTGAATTAAAAATTATAGTAAGAAGAATAAATAAAATAAAACCCCAACATATGAGAAAGTAATTTCAAATAGCTAACATAAAAGAAGTGTCGACTTAAAGAAGAGAATAAAAGATTCCCTTACCTTGTAGAATAACCCCTAGATCTTGAAGGATGGGACATTGGGGGCTTAGGGACACCTTTAGAGGACTAATAGAGAGGTAAAACCACCAGATATTCTAGTATGAGGGATTTTTAATGAAAGAAAACGAATGGATGTGTGGGTATTTATAGAAAAAGAGAGGTAATTTTTTAATAATTTCAAAGGGACACCTCATTAGTGGCTTTTGCTAAACCATGGGCTTGCCCATGGTATTTTCCCATGGTTTAAGCCAGTTGAGACACCTCATGTCATAAGTTACTATACAAAAGTCTACCATACTTTTATATCTAATTATTTTATCATTATGATGTCATTAATCTACCGAAAACTAAAAACTGTATTTTTACTATTCTTGAAAAATTCTTGTATTTTAGAAAAATCCCAAAAATTCACCCCTACTATTTTTTGACGTGTATAATTAAAAAGTGAAATCTATTTTTCAAAAATAATTTTCTAAATATTATTAATTTAATTTTTAAATAAGGTCATAGTTAATTCGAAAAATAACAATCTTGAAGTGCAATTACTTTTATGTGACGTTGAAAAATTAATTAAGATCCCATTATCATATTGCTTTAAAAAACTAAAATAATAATAATATTTACTATTCAAGGGGAATATTACTATTCATATTACTATTCATAAGGGTATTTTACAATTCACCAAAAATCAAGTTTGTTCTATAAGACTCCTAATGACTTACCGAACACAACTCTAGATGACCATTTTTCGAAATTCAAAACATAGAAGAGGCAAAGTTGCATTTATAAAATTTATATATTTATTTTCAAAACCTTGGGGTGTTACAATTAATATTTTTTTCATTCCTATATTTTTTTCATATGGGGTGATGATTCTAGAATATTGGGGTGATCATATTTTCCCATTTGAGCTTTTATATTTTATATTTTTTTATCCAATTTTAATGTTTTTTTATTTTCACTGGTTTCATAGCAGACTAATGTAATTATTTTTATTAATGAATTAAAGTTTTGTTGGTTTATCTATGTGATTTATACATATAATACCTATATAATATAATATAACTCACATTTATTTATGAAACAATTATCATTAAAAAATCACGGTTCATTACATTTTTCCCCCTTTAAAAAATTTCACTCGAAATATCAACAAATATTCTCGGTTGATAATAGGTGAGGGTACTTATATTTAATTGTTTCCTATAGTTCCTATATCACATATTCATACTCATGGTTCCTCTACAACACTTTGACAAGGTGAGTTGTATTGTTGCATATAACTTTTTCTTTGTGGTCAAAGATCTTTACTGGATACTCCTCATACGTCATGTCATTATCCAATTGTACCACCTATGAATTCAATACATGTTAGGGGTTGGGTTTGTACTTCTTCAGGAGTGATGCATGGAAAAAATCATGAACATAATCCATATTTGGTGAATGTTAAAGTTGATAGGACAATGCTCCTATACGATCAAGGATCTCAAGGGGAAAACGTACCTAGGGTTAAGATTCCCTTTCTTTCCAAACCACATGACTCTCTTACATGGTAATATTTAAAGGAAAAATTTATCTCTGAATTCAAACTCCAAGTCACTTTGATGGTTTTCATCATATCTTCTTTTCCAACCCAGATCATCTTTTATATATTTTTTGATGGATTGAACCTTCTTTATCATCTCTTGAAAAAAATAAGGTCTAATTATATTTCATTCTCTAACTTCATAGGAGTTCTACATGGCTTCACATATAGAGATTTATATAGATTAATTTTAATATTTGTGGGGAAGGTGTTGTAGTATGTGAACTAATTTAAATGGAGATTCTGATCCTATAAACCTTTTAATTACACTGAGAAATCTCTCATAATTTCCTCAAGATTCTAAATAGTCCTTTCAGACTGGCTATCAATTTAGGGGTGACAAGACAATCTAAAATTTAATTCAATATTCAACACATGTTGAATACTTATCTAAAATTTAGATGTGAAACTTGTATCATGATCAAAGATGAATGAAATTGGAACCCCATACAACACTTCCTTATCATATATCTTATAAAGTTGTTTAAGAGAGAAATATTCACTAATAGCGATGAAGTGGGAAGTCTTGGTGAGTTGATCCACTATAATCCAAATCACATTGTTTACTTTGGATATCTTTATGTGACCAATGAAAAAGTACATGGTGATGTTATACCATTTCTACATGGGTATAGGTAGTGCATGTGTCATCCCCTTGGACGTATGTTTCTCTTATTTAACTTATTGACATACCAATAATCTTGAGATATACATAGAAATAAACTTCTTTATGTTTTCCCAAAAAAATATTTCTTGAATATCACTATAAATCTTGGTACTTCCATGATGGATGGAGAAAGATGAGCTATGAACAGTATCCCACATCTCCTTCTTTATCTCAAGTAATATAGGAAAAAAAATCTAGTTTCAAATTGAATAACACCAACCTCAATGATGTGGAACTAATTTACCTTCCCTTCTATTACAGATTTTACTTTATTTTGTAACTCTAAATCATCCCTTTATGCCTCCTTGATCTTCTCTTGGATATATGGTTGAGAAATCATTTAGGAAAGGTAGGATGGATTCACTACTGTAATCATTTCTAGATCCATCCTTTGAATATTCAGAAAGATATGGTCTTTCTCAATCTATATAATGGATTAAGTAGCATGTTCTTTTCTACTAAGTTCACCAGCTACCTTTTTTCCTTTTCTAGATGGTAGTGAATAGAGAAATCAAAGTACTTGATTATCTCTAACCATATTATTTTATGCATGTTGATATCATTCTGTGTGAATATATACTTTATACTCTTATGATTGGTATATATGTCATAATTCCCACCATAGATATAGTTCTTACAAATATTCAAGGTGAGGATAATAGATTATAACTCTAGATCATGCATCAAGTATTTTTTCTCATGGATATTCCACTTTCATGATACATAGGTTATCATTTTTTTTGTTCTGCATGAGTACACAAACTATAAATTTCTTTGAACCATCACTGAATATCACAAATCATTCTTCACCAATTAGTAGTGTGAGTATATGTAGAGACCCAATTTTTTCCTTGTAAGGCTTTGAAATATTTATATATATATTTCCAGAGCTAGACACTGAGAAGACATGTGATTCTAAGGCCCGATGTGCCTAGAATTAATTTTTATAAAAATATTAAAAATATTTTATATTACACACACATGGTTTTTAAAGGAAACACGATAACTCTTAAACAAAAGCTTATATCAGAAATCCAAGACCATGGTTGAGTCTTGAAAATGATTTTTACCCTATGCGTGACCTAAAATAGGTCGGCGAGAGGAGTTCAAACATCTCGCTTGTTGGCGGTTTGTTTAGTGTATTAATTAATTAATTAATTAATTAATTTAATTTTAAACTAAACTAAAATTTTATAAGTATACTACCATGATGATTCACCTAGGGTCAACCTCATAATTCTAGGATCTTCTAAGAGATTAACCTTCCCACCTCTGTTTGAAAATCACCTCGGATGATGATTAAACGCCGAATTAAATAAGTTCAAAGCATAATGAGTAAAATAATGTCCTTAAATCATTAGAGAGTGATTTATTTGATGATGAAAAATCCAATATCCAGGTAGGAATCATCAATTTTTGGATTATTCCCATTTTGATTAAATTGATTGTGCAGATCGATTCCTTTCCTAGATCTACACCAATTGTGGATTGAGCAAGCACCCATGTGTTGAAATCTTAATTGATTATTTAGTGTTTTCTAAACTTGGATGCCTGTTCTTGATATTTTGTCAATAAATATTGGAAAAAATAATTTAAAAAACTATCTTATGCTTTTCCACATTAATTTATTTTCATTCATCACGGGTTGGAACTCGTAGTCCCGATTCGACATTGTCAGGCGGTACGATGCCCAATCAGACCCCCAAAATTGTAATAGTTTCATGAGCGAGGGATAGTTTAATGAATAAAGAACATATCTGGGATGTTTGAAAGTTTTGGATGTTTTTTTGGTGATTGAAGAATAAATCCATGGTGATGAGAGGTGTGGAGTGATGCGGAATGCCTGACATAACTCCCGTGGATCGACGTAGCCGATTTTCGATGATTAATGACTAAAAATGATGAATGATGCCTATATATGCTAATATCTGGTAGATTTAAGGTGGGATTTGTAGTGAAATGGACTGATTCAAGGTGTGGATCATAGATATGGATTTATGTGAAAATCATGACTACACGTCGTGTATAAGGATGAACACACAGTGTGTAGCCCCTTGGCTGTAGTGCCTAGGGTTTCAAGAAATCATAAGGATGGTACATAGTGTAGACTTCCTACATGCCATGTATCTTATCCTCACATGGATGATCCATGTGCTGGATCACATGGGTGGGACCCCATGTGGGAGTACACATCTAGGTACACAACCATTTACTGAAGTATACAGACATGACCAAAAGGACACGACCTGATCTTACATAGGTTGGACATGCCATAGTCAACCTACATGATGTGTAATAATACATGTATTTTGAGCCAAGTAATGTCTAGGGACCCAACTAGGTGGTGGAGTGGGGCCACACGCCATGTGGGTCCCCTCACAATCCATGTACCCCTCAGTTCCTTTTTGGGAAACTTTGAGGTTCTGTATCTCATTTGTTTGAACTTGGATTTTGGACCATGAGTAGCCTATCCTAAGTGTTTTTCTATATATAACATGATTGTTCCCTCAGCTATGGATTTTGGGATATTATGTGGAATTTTATAGGAATGATGCTTGGTTAGGAAATTCTTGATGATGGTAGTCATCACAAAAGATCCCCAGAGGAATTTTGAGTGATACCCTTCTGTAGAGCTGGGAAGTGGGTCCTCGATGACTTCTTAGTGGTAACCTCAAATAGAGCTAGCCAGTGGGTACTTGATGACATCTTAGTAGTACCCTCCAGTAGATTTGGGCTATGGGTTTTTGACAACTTTCGAGTGGTACCCTCAAGTAGAGTTGGGAAGTGGGTCCTTGATGACTTATAGGTGGTACCCTCCAGTAGATATGGGAAGTGGTTCCTTGATGACTTATATAGTGGAACCCTCTAGCTGAGTTAGGCATGGGTCCTTTGACACTGGAGTGGAACCCTCCTACAAGGCAGTGCTTGAGTCCTCCATAAACTATTAGATTGGAAACCTCATTTGTATCATGGAATGGGTACTCTACCTAGAGATTGTGTATCTTTGACTATGTGACATAGTGAAGAGGCATGAATTGATTTGGATGATTACTTTTGGGCTGACATGAGAGATGATGGACATCATTGATTGAATTCTGGAACTACTGGCGACTCCTCTTCCTAGGCTGATTTGTGAGATGGTGATTCCCTTACTATCTCATTTGAGCTTCTTTTGACTGAGAATACACACACACACATACATCTGTGTCCATACATTTGGATTTGGTTATTCTTCCTCCACAGGTTGAGAAGACATGCATGGTATTCCATGTGCTTTTTGTGTTTAGCTTCTCATGGTTGGATGAGTCTACTCTTCTCCTATAGGTGGAAAAAACTCGATGTGAAGTTCATATACACACCATGTTGAGCCCCCTATGTTTGGATGAGGTTACTCTCTCTTGGTTTGGGTTGAGATATTCTCTTTCATTGTATCTCAAATCAAGTGTACTATCTACGATATTTCTTTTCCTATTGCATCTCTTACTTCCCACATTCATATTTTGGGGTGTCGAACTGGGTATATATATACTCTCCCCTATAAGGTATTTTACCTCACATGTCATATATTATGAATATGAAAGATAGGTTGATGGTGAATTCAGAGGATCTTAGGGATACCTGGTGCTTTGGATCAAGTATGGTGGTCGTATCTTGGATATTAGGAGTTGAGCTCTCTCAACAATTTAATTTTACACTTTTTCCGGTTTGGGACATATTTTTGGTTGGGTGTGTGTTTTTCCCCTTCACTTTTCAATTTTCACTGTTGTACTCCTGTACACCCTAGAGGTTATTCATTCTTGGTTTAATTTCTAGTTGTTGCATATTATTATTATTATTACTTTTAACTTATAAATTTAGATGGTCATGTGTGTGAGTACAGATAATTTGGAAAAGGCCTCCCATTTTGGATATATCTTTCTATGCTTGTCTCCAAACTTGGCTATGGAGGCGGGCTTGAGTTAGTTGTGGATTGAGCCCCAACTTGGGTTCGGTCATGACAGATTGGTATTAGAGTAGTTCATTCCTTGGGATATTGTTTGGACTAGTTCCCTTATGAGGATTTGATTGGGATTAAGGGAAACAGTGTCAGAGTGTCTTGAGTGAGTCTCTGAGGCCAATGAATCCAGTGATGGTATGGGCAGCCAACATATACATTCACTAAGACCTTTACTACCTACTTGTTGACTCACCATACCAATACATTGGTTTGAAGGATCAATTGTTCATGAATCATATATGATTGAGACTTTGACTATATTTATTGAGTGAGATCCCCATTATTGTTATGTATATATGATCATCTAACCGTGGTATGTCTTGATAAATATCAGGATAACTCTGCGATGCCAGCCAGCCAGGATACCGGTTTCAGATCATAACGATAATCCTATAACTGATGAGGCCTCATTTGAGGGTCCATCTCACAAGTTTCCTCCTCCAGGTGGGTAGGTCTCAACACATTTGCCTATTGAGAAATAGATCATACCAACAAAGTAAGATAAGAATGTGTGTAGTCTTAGCGTGCTCTGTGAGTTCCTACACCAGAGGCCACCAAGGTTCTATAGTGATCTATATCTTCAAGAAGTAAAGGATTGACTAATGTTTGTGGTTCATATCTTTAGGATCATACAAACCTTGATGGATCAGGTGGTTGCACTGTTATCTAGTTTTTTCTATGAAGCAACTGGCCACTGGTGGAGCCTTGTTACATAGATGCATAATAATTCAACACTCTCATGGCCAGAATTCCAACAACTATTTTGTGTGGATCACTACCCATCCTTCTTGTGATTAGTTTAGATCCATGAGATTTTGGAGCTACCACATGGAGGGATGGTGGTGGCTGAGTATGCAGTGAGGTTCAAAAACATCACCTGATACTCCTTAGACAAGATCAGGGATGGCTACTTCTAATCACAAGTTTGAGCAGTGAATCTATAGAGAGGTCTGAGGTAGCATTTTAATCTTGTGAATCCCCACCTATACTGGGGTGTTGATAGAGATTTTTCCTGTCATAGGGATGTTGGGAAATTGGAACTGGTAGTGGGAATTATAGAGCCAAGTTGTTTGCAACAATTGATAGGCTTTAGTTAATGGTATCTCAACATAGGAGGCCCTATCATGATGAGTCTAAGGAATGTGGTCATATTGAACAGGTACAACGTAGAGCATTAGGGAAACACAGAGAGGGTCGGTGCTATGCTAGTGATGGGTGGGGTCAAACAACTCATGATTTCCTGACTAAATGTGATGAGGAGCATAGGTAGGTAGCTGATGGACTACCACGGTAGAGGCAACACCATGCTCAGAGATATCATATGCAAGGATAGGGTGGTCCATAGGGAGGCAGAGCTAGAAGGGAGTAGGAGGAGGTATGGGTGGTGGATTATGCTATGAGATCCTTCCATCAACACCATAAGGAAATCCACATCAGGCTCAGTGAGCTGGCGGTCAGGGCCGTAGATAGCTGCATGCTTTAGAGACTTATGACCATGCATCACATGAGATGATCAGAGGTACAATATGTGTTTATTATACTATTTATTCACTATTATTAAACACAATTTATAGTTGTTACTTCATCTCTATAGTCTTAGTTCAAGAGATGGAGCTCCTAGTTGAGGTGCTAGCCCAAAAACTTCTACTTGAGGTCCCTACGGGGAATGTTTCTTCTATATAGTTTATCCACTAGAAGTGTGACTTATTGCTCAGTGGAGAGAGGTTCACATGGGACATTTTGTTTATCATTATGGAACCCTATGGTATCATCTTGTGTATGGATTGGATTTCCATTTTCTGAGCCCATATTGACTATCACTGCAGATGATTTGCACTGATGGGAAAATATTCACCTTTATGGGTGAGAGAGATATCATGACAGGATGAGTGGGTTCTATGAGTAGGAGACTACACCCCATCACCTAGTAGTTAGTGAGTATAGACCTTAGTACAACAGACTCTTTAGTAATATATTTTCATTCAGTTGTAGAGGATTATATGGATGTATTCCTCGAGGAAGTTCTGGCTATACCTTTGTGATAAGATATTGATTTTTGCATCTAATTGCATCCTAAGACAAAATTGATATATTACGTGTCATTTCGTAAGGCCCCTACCGATATTCGGGTGCTGCAATTGTATTTGGAGTACCTTCTAGAGAAAGGTTTTATCATACCCAACGTGTCCCCCTGGGTGGCTCCTGTTTTTTTCGTGAAAAATCTAGATGGGAGATTATGAATTTTCATCGATTATTGTCACCTGAATGAGGCCATGATAAAGAACATGTACCCCTTGATGAGGATTGATGACCTCTTTGACCATTTGCGAGGTGTAAAATGGTTCTTGAAGATCTATCTGAGGTCCAGTTATGATCAGTTGAGGGTTTTCAAAGTTGTTATTCCAAATTTAGCATTTTGATGTCACTACAGACACTATGAGTTCATAGTGATGCCCTTCGGTGTGACAAAACCCCCCACCATGTTTATGGATTTGATAAACTATGCCTTCCAGCTGTACTTGGACTAGTTTTTTGTCATCTTCATTGAAAAAATACTCACATACTCCACATTAGAGGAGGAGAATGTAAAGAACTTGAGGATGGTTCTATATTTTATTTGAGAGTACCCAATTTATGGGAAACTCTCAAAGTTCCTATTCTGGATTCATGCGGTTCACTTTCTAGGGAATATAATTTTTTGGAATCGTTTATCCATGGATTCAATGAAAACTGATGTATTTATTTTCTAGGATCCACCCAAGAGCATGTCATAGTTGCGATGCTTTATTGTATTGGATGGGTAATACAAGAGGTTTGTGTCTAACTTATCTAGAATTACATCCCCTTTGACCACCCTAATGTAGAAAGGGTAGCCATTTACCTGGTCTGAGTATTGATAGAGGTCCTTCAAGGAGTTAAGGAAGAGGCTGCTGAGTGATCCTATATTGAGACTAACAAAGGAATTCATGAAGTTCATAGTGTATTTTAGTGCCTTAGGAGCTAGGATTGGTTACATGTTGATGTAGTGATAAACAATTATCACATACGGGTCAAGGGAATTGGGACCTCATGGGAAGAAATACCCGACTCAATAACTAGATCTGGTAGTGGTAGTATTCATCTTGAGTATGTGGAGGCACTACCTTTTGGGGGAGTACTTTGTGGTTTACTCACACCATCAGAGTCTCATGTACATATTCACCGAGAGAGACTTAAAACTGAGACAATGGTTTTGGTTCGAGTTCATGTAGGATTATGAATTTGAGATAGTCTATACTCTGGAGAAGGTAAATGTAGTAGAAAATTTCCTTAGCAGGAATTCCTAGGCTCACTTCGTGTAGGAGGATTATGAGCAATTGGACTCCCTACAGCTAACCCAGGTGGAGCATAAAGGTATAATTTTTTTTATAGTTGATAGTGTGGAATCTTCTCCTTCTAAAATGTGTGAGAGAGTCCTAGCTAAGAGACATTGGATGTAAGGTCTATCATGACCTGATATCCATAGGGAATTCACCAGATTAATATTCTGAATGAGGGAATCATTTCATTTTTTTCCAGGGATGGATGTTGGTTCTAATCATGATATAAGAGGATATAATGTGATAATTCAACACTTCTCCCCCAGCTATACATCCTAGTGTGGGAAATATGTATAGAAACCTTCATTGGTAGTTTTGGTGGTCTATAATGGGATAGAGTGTAGCTAATTTTGTCTCTCAGTACCTAACTTTCCAGTAGTTGAAGGTCAGGAACCAATTTCTGGAAAGTTTGTTGTAGCCACTTGGGATACCGAAGTGGAAGTGGGATGGAATATCTATAGACTTTGTGATAGGTATTCTGTGCATATTGAGGATCCATGATTCCATCTGGGTGATAGTTGACTAACTCATGAAGTCATCACACTTCCTTGATATCAAGGAGTTGAGTTCAGTGGAGAGTTTGGTGTAGTTGTATATATGAGAGATCATTCTCCTTCATGGAGTTCCCATGATGATTATCTCTGATCATGACCCATAGTTTACATCATGATTGCGGAGAGGCCTGAAGTAGGAATTTGAGACCCAAATGAGGATGACTATATCCTTTCACCCCCATATAGAAGGGAATACTGAGTGCACTATCCAGGTGTAGAGGATATATTGAGGGCTTACATGTTAGAATTTAGCTAGATATGATAGGATCACTTTCCATTTTTAGATTTTACATAGAAAAACAACAAACTCTTTACCATGGACATGACACCTCTTGAGGCCCTATAGGGGAGACTGAGTAGGTCACCCTTGTGTTGGATAGAGATTGGTGATTCATCTCTCATGGGCCCAAATATGGTGTAGGTGAAGAAAGAGAAGGTCCAGGTCATACATGAGTGGATGATGATGTCTTAGAGAAGGAAAAAATCTTACACAAATCACCGTTCCAGGTCATACATGAGTGGATTATGATGGCTTATTTCCTTAACCTACACCCATAATTGGAGCAGGTTCATGACGTCTTCCACGAGATGTAGCTGATGTGATACATGCATGAACCCATGCACATCATTAATTGTGGCAAGATAGACATCGAGGATAGATCCACCTTTGCATAGTGTAAATTGAGTATCAATAGGATAAGACCCTGTGTAGATGGAAAACCCCCTTGGTTCACATGCAGTGGCATCATGGGAATATGCATGAGAGTTCCTGAGAGCAGGAGAGCTAGATGTGGACTCCATATCCTGAGTTGTTTTCTTAGTTTTTCTTTTTAGGGATGCAAATATCGAAGGATGGAATGATTTAGAGACCCAATTTTTTTCTTGTAAGATTTTGAAATATTTATATATATATTTCAAGAGTTAGGTACTGAGATGATATGAAATTCCTAGGTCTGGTGTGATCAAAATTATTTTTTATAAAAATATTAAATATATTTTATATTAAATAGACATGGTTCTTAAAGGAAATCAAATAAATCTTAGAAAGAAGCTCAGATTAGAAATTTGAGACCATGGTTGAGTCTAGAACACAATGTGTACCCTTGGAGAGACCTTAAATAGGTCGACATGGGGCATTCAAACATCTCTCTCATTGGTGGTATATCCAATAGATTAATTAATTAATTGATTAATTAGTTAATTAATTTGTTTTAACGTAAAATAAAATTATATAAGTATACTCCCATGGAGATTCTCATAGGGTTAGCCTCATAATCCTAAGATCTATTGAGATCTTGACCTTCCTACTTTCATTGATGAATCACTTCAAACAATGATGAAATTTCGGATCAGAGCAGATCCTAGTGAAATGAATGCAATGATGTACTTAAATCATTAGAAAGAACATTCTTTGAAAAATATTTATCCAATATCTAAGTAGGACATTTCAATTTTTGGATTATTCCCATTTTGATTAAATTGATTGAGAAAATCAATTCCTTTCTTGGATCTATGCCAATTGTGCATTGAGAATGCACCAGCGTATTGAAATATTAATTGGTTATTCAATATTTTCTAACCTCAGATTCCTATTCTTGATTGTTATCTTGGAATTCTTGGAAAAGATAATTTAAACAATTTTTCCTTTTATTTCCACCTTGATTTCTTTATGTTCATCACCGGTTGGACCCTACAGTCCTGGTTCGACATTGTTAGTAGTACCAAGCCCGATTGGACCCCCGAAATCACAATAGTTTCATGAGAGAGAGATATATAGATGAATCATGCATAGATTTAGGATATTTTCAAGTATTGTATGTTTGTTTCAGTGATTGGAGAATGAATCCATGGTGATGAGAGGTGAGGATTCATTCAGAATGCATGACAGAACTCTTGGGGATTAACAAAGATGATTTCTGAGGAGCAATGGATGGAAATGATGAACAACACCTATATATGCTAATATTGGGTGGATTCAAGGTAGGATATGTAGAGGAATAGACTTATTCATGGAGTATATCATAGATCTAGATTTATATGAAAATCCCAACTACACGTCATATACATAGATGGACACAAAATGTGTAGCCCGTTGGATGTAGCAGATATGGTTTCAATAAATCACAAGGATGACATGGTGTATATCCTTCCTACATGCCACATACCTAATTTCCTAGTGGATCGCATGGGTGGGACCCTATGTGGGAGTACATGACTAGGTAAATAGTTATGTATCAAAGTACACAAACATGAACAGTGGGACACAACCTGATCCCAGATAAGTTGGAAACACCATGTAGTCCACCTATATGCCGTGTGATACTACATGTATTGGGATAAATGTAATGGATAGGGACATAGCTAGGAAACGGTCTAGGACCAGAATCTGTGTGGGTCCCCTCACATGTCATGTACCCCTTGGTTCCTTTTTTGGAAACTTTGAGGCTCCGTATCTTCTTCATTTGAACTTATATTTTGGCCCATGAGTAGCCTATACTGGGTGTTTTTCCATGTAAAACATGATGGTTCCACTAGTTGTGGATTTTGGGATAATATGTGAAATTTTATAGGCATGATTCTTGGTTAGGTGATGTTCGATGATGACAGTGATCACACAGGATCACCAGAGGCATTTCGAGTGGTAACCTCTAGTAGAGTTAGAGAGTGGGTCCTCGACAACTTCTGAGTGGTGCCCTCCAGTAGAGCCGGGAAGTGGGTCCTTGATGACTTCTGAGTGATACCCTACTGCATAGATGGGTAGTGGGTCCTCGATGATTTCCAACTAGAACTTTATAGTAGAGATAGGAAGTTGTAACATCATGGCATGACTCACCACTAAGACAGTGGTTGGATTGGTGGGTCACATGACCTTAGGCATGCCTTCCCATATACTAGAGGTTGCGACTTGCAGCAGGTGACTAAATAGGTGATTAAGGGGAGTCTATACCATCATGTAAGAGTAGAAAAATGGTTTATTATATAATAAATAACAATCAATATAGGAATCTAAATAATCAATGGAATATGGATATTGGTGGAAGAATAATATTACTGAATAAAAGTAAAATGTTCAATAGTAATTCCATATAATAATTCATGTAATATCAGCCGTTACTACAAGGTATAAGAAATAAAAAACAAAAAAAACAAAAAAACCCAATGGTCAAATCGTCAAGTATCCTGAGCACAAACCCAATCCTGTGCTCCCTAGCTCCAATGTACACAACACAACACAAGTAATGAATTTAAAGACCTACGAGCATGGAGATCTTATCAAGTGCTAAATGACACTCGACTAGGGTGTGAGATAATAATATTAGTAGTATCGCATCCATAGTGTCTAACCCATTCCATTAATTTATATATAATGTAAAGTAGTGAGAAATTATATGTAGGAAAAAAACAAGAAGTTCTATGTAAATAAACAACAACGCACCTAGGTTCTTATGGAACACCTGGTGGATATACATACTTCAAAACCATTACAAGTATATATGTTTGTGGGTATATCCTCCTGCATCTGGATGGATCAATCAAATTATTGTAATATTATCCTCCTGAGGATGAATCACTCAGAATATACCATAAACATATGACCCCATCCCTCAGGCTAACCAAATTACCTCCCTCATGCATAACTAGAATCTATCCCTCAGGCATCGTGTGACTATGCATATATCCCTCTAGAATTTGAAATAATCATATATTCTTCCCTTAGGCATTCACTACAAGTGATCCTAGCCCTTAGGTTGTACGAAAATGTGTACCAAGCCCTCAGGTGTCACCACTAGTCATGATTCCTCAAACATCCCATATGACCATATAATCTACCCTCCGACATCAAGTACCTATGCGACTTACCCTCAGGTGGTATGAAAGAACATTCACCAAGCCCTCAAGCCTCCACATTAAACATGAGTCATATCCAGAAAAGTTCAACATGCCAATTAGTATTAAACACTCAGCTATCAATCACATCAATATCACATAAGCTCAAAATCTAAGCAAGAAAAATCACAATTATAATATCAAACATACCATATTTATCATCATAAGACACAACGATCAATTTATAGACAAATACCATCTATTAAACCAATTAATTTAATTAATAAAAGTTCCTAATTATCTTCATAATTATATCAAACCTATTTAATTAATCATTCAACCCTAAATTCATTAATATATTAATTAACCAGTTTATCCAAGGTGATTCTACTATAAGAAATCACACAATTTATTATTAGACTAATTCAAAAGTATAATACAACAATCAAACAATTTATCCAATTTATTATAGGTATTTAGAGTCAACCATACCAAGTATTAATAATTTCCAAGGCTGGAACACCTATCAGGTGCCTACAGTTCTCAGTCTCCTTGCCTATGAACCTAAAGGTATTCATTGTCAGTTTAAAATTAAAAGATTATAGTTTTGTAGGGATTATAAAATTTATCTAGTTGGGCCCACGACTTGCTAGAATGGTCTCACATATTGAAATTACTATAAATAATTGTATCAGATAAAAATGGATTTAATTTAGACAACCCACAACAATTCCATTTAATTTAATTCATTTAAAACATTATGGAAATCCATCATGTTAAGCCATTACATTCAATTCATTCCATTTAATTAAAAAAGTTAAGGAAATTAATTTATCAAGATTCAAGTGGTACGTAGAAGGTACCATGGGAAAAAAGAGAAAATTACTACATAGGCATTCCCTATTTATAAAGTATTCCAAGTCATTCAATTTATAATATGAACAAGCACATAGACAATGTCTTAGTTCTTTAAACAATTTTAAAATGGAAAAACTATTTTCTAATGACATTAGAATCCATATCCTAAACATTACATATATTAATCATAACATAAAATCATAATGAAACATCAATGTAATAGGACAAGAAGGTATAAAAGTTTAATCACTACTTTTTATCTTAGAAGATAGAGTACCTTCGTTTTAGGGGCTTTGTTATGAAAACATGACTTTTTTTTATCAAAAAAACCATTTATCATATTTAAGAATTTCATTCACAGTATGAATTTCAATTTATAAAAGGAAAAAATAATTCAAATTATTTAAATAATCAATTAAATAATTATTAAATTTAAAGGGTCAAGGATAGGGATACCACCTCAGAGAGTAGACCAAACCGAACACTCATCACGTGACAAATTTGATGACAGTAACTCAAATATGGTCCTTAAACTTACTTTCAAGTGCACTTATATATATATATATATAAATACACCTAGAATAATTTCACACATTCCCCTCTCTATGAGGGATTATGTTAAAATAAATCATATATATATATATATCTTACTCCTGCATATACGTGTAAGTCCTCATCATGAACGAAAGATCAAAATGCACTACAAACAAATCTAGGAACCCTAAATCACCCAAAGGACACAAAAATAAATTGGAAAAAACCACGTATCAGATGTAAATATTACCTTAAATTGATAGCGGATAACCAAATAGAACCAATCTGATTCACTTTCGGTGGATGGTGTCATAATATAAATGAAGACATCCCGGAAGACCCTTTGCATACCCTAACAATAGAATAAAACTGAAATCAAGATTCCCCAAAAACTCTTGGGTTTTTTTTTCAGTAAATCAATAATAGACGAGAGATGAGAAAAATACCCATTCAAGGGAGGAGTAAGGAAGAGGATGCCATACCTTGAAGAATCGAAGAGGAAATATGGAGAGATCTGGGTGAAATTATGTGCGAAGCGGGAGCTGTCGAGGTGGGGGTTACATGTTCCTAGGGCTCTAGGGAGGGGGGGTACACAACATAGGGAAGAAGGAGACCCCCCTTTGGGGTCTCTTAAAACTTAAATTAAAATAATAATAATAATAATAATAATAATATTATTATTAAATTATTAAATTATTTTAATTTAATTTAATTTAATTTAATTTAATTTATTTTCTTTAAAAAACACATTGAAGTGTCCCTATTCTTAGAATCACATTCTAAATCATAATTTTAATAATGACTCATCTAGTAAATTTGAAAAAATTCAAATTCTCTTGGATTTTCATCCAATTCAAAACACAGGACGATACAAACTTCCCACCTTAGAACTTATCATCTCTAAGAATCCTTTGGGAACAACGAAATTATATCCTAACCAGTAAGGGTTGTGAAGTCTCACTTAGACATTCACATTTCATTTATAAATTCTCAACACTCATTTAATCATTGATTAGGAAAGTGGAACTTCAACAATTAATATTTGAGTCAACACCCATTTTTATAATTGAAACATTGAAACAATGCTTATCTATGCCCGTTTAGACCGAGACATGACTATGTCATCATATCTTGAAACCAATAACTGGTGGTACTCCCCACCATAGGTCCTAACCTTTAAAAAAGGGGGCTAATTCGAAGCCACGACACCTCTACAGTCATAATTGCATTACAAATCATGCCTCTAAGTGTTTGAGAAATTCTCCAAGCATGATTTTCTTTAATATAATGAACTTAATTACTTATGAGGTCATATTAGGGATCCTATAATAAATAAACTATCAACATGTAGACTTAATAAACAAAAATGGTCACAAAAGCATTCCAAAAGACACAGCCAATATTTAAACCACACCCTCACTAACCCAATGGAATGCTTTAAAATAGTTCTTTATGACCATTTACATCAAACAAGGAGAGAAAACAAGTTGAGCCCCTTTATTCGACTCATCTAGAAGGTGACCATATTAGACAACCAACACATTTCAAATTGAACTATAATGCTTTCCTCCAAGGCATATTTCATTTACAACTAACATGCTCACCAAATCCCATACCTGAATTCTGGTGACGTTCTATGATCAAAAGCCTCACCACTGAGCCCGATGATAAGTCTAAGATCACCTTGGATAGAATTGACTACAGTGTAAGGAAATAACCCAAGGTAGTACATACTTCATGTCTGTGAGTGTGACATTGGTACAAAGCTAAGTCATCTACACCAGAATATTGACTGAGTCTAGAGAGGCATCGGACTAGTGGTCAAGTTAGAAGAAACATCTAGTATATAAGAGTTAATATAAGGAATTCCTACATGGGAATACAAGGGTAACTCAATTCTAACCAATCCTCATTAAGAACCATGCATTCAATTTGTAACAAAGGGAGACCAGTTAAACTACACAACAACTTTTAAACTACAATGTGCTGTAAGACCAATTTTGTATTAGTGTATCAAGGACAACGTCAATATAGGGGACATTATGGTCTCTAAAGGAATATTACACTAAGAGTATTTTAAATATTACCATAAGGAAAATGGTCAAAGCACTAATAGTCAATACCATAGAAGAAACTCAGCTTCACCTGCCGATGCACCGTCATTATATGATTACCAAGACTTTACAACCTGAGGCATCCCATGACCGTTCAATATTAACCAATGATGTCCAACCACAACCAATGATGTTTCCCAATGGTTTCATACACTTCCAACCGCACCAACGTCGTGCTTCTAAGAAATCACCTACATGATTTAAAGTTTACAATCCTCAAAATAATTTAAGAAAGCCTGACCATTCTCTAATGGTCCTCTTTGGTTATTATACTTATACCTATAAGGACACATATTTAACAGAACCGAAATGACACTACCCACCTTAGGAGTTTTCAAATAATTGAGAAGAACATATAGAATATCCACTCGAAAGTGTTCTAGGTTAGAACCTCCATAAATGAAAATTTTTAAACAATTGGCATGAAAATAAAAAAAACTAACTTGCGTGTCAAAACACCCATGTATCTAAAAGTCATCCTGAGCATTGGAAAAAACTTGATTTCTTTATGCCTAGGTCACACTAATCTAAAGATGACCCAATACCATACTCAATAGAACAAGTATCAATGATTTAACCAAACTCAAATGGTTCATTTTATCACTTTTAACTCGATGGGAACCACGTACGTGAACACACACTACCCCAAGATCACATGGGTAATGAAAAAACCTAAACACCACACAAAGGCTTATCAGCCCTATGCATTTTAGTATCAGGTGACCTGCACTAGGAATTTAGCTCATATTTTTATTTCCCCATATAACCATTAACCAAGATGATGACATTCCAAGTCATCCATAACTCAGGAATAAGAGAGGGTCAAGTGACCTATGAAACAACCAACCATGAACAAGGCATGTCTAACCTACTGAAACTGATTTTTAATCGATGTCATGACCATATTAAAGGCCAAGAAAAACTAACCCCCTACCTAAACGAGGGTGTATTTTTAAATCAAATGGGGTATTGCTAGATATTATGACATCCAAATGACACCATAAAATATAAATATTATGGTTTTTAGCAAGGAATTTATGATTTTAGGGTGATACCTACCACGGGCTATCCCCTTAAGAAAGCACAAGCACCAAACCTTTCTCCAGGTAACGCTAACAGAAAAGTCCCTAGGCTCAATATCCAACCATTTAATCCATTTCTAAAAAGATAGGAATTCTATAGAATAGACTTACGGTTCTGTTCCAAGGAAACACAAAGAGAAAATCTCAAGCTACCCTTACATGAGGGTTTAAATGAAGGAAACCTATACATGTTCCATTTTCATTTCATTTTATTTATTCAAATTTTAAACTTTAACCATTTAAAATATTTAACTAACACATTAAGGAAAAGTAGGAAAGTCTCAAAAAACATTCTTTTTAAAACATTTTACACTTCTTGAAATTTATTCATAATTAAGAAATTTATCAAAATAAATTCCTTTTAACTAATAAGGTGATCTACGGGGGTCCAAAAAATCCAACCTGGTTCATTATCATGCAACCCAATAGTAGTTTATTAACCATTAAAATTATAAACACCCATTAAGGGTTAGCTCATAAGAACCATGCCCCAATTGACCTACTTGGGTCCAGTTAATAATTTAGATGGCTAACCCGTTAATTTAAAATTAAATTTGAGCATCCTTCACACTTATAACCATTTCAAACACAACATAGTTGAATATAACACTTTAGTTATACGTGTTTCCATCTACCAATCCATAAAGTGCCCATACACTTTACAGTTTGGCATTTGGCTCTCTTTCATCAAAACCAATTTACTTTATCATTTTAATTTAATAGCCTTAAAAATTTAACAAAATTATCTATATATATATATACAGCTCAAGGATATTTTGACTACACATGTTACCTTTTCTGAGTTATAAGGTTCCCATACACCATAAAATTAAAAATGGATCCCATCATAATCAAAACCATTTAATTTAGCCCATGAAACCAATTACATATCCAAAAAACTATCATGTTTTCAAATAGGATAACATAAAGAAGCATGATATAAACGCAACATAATGAAATAACACTCAAGGAATGGAATCAAAATAGAAAGAAGCTTACATATGAAACATCATGGAATGAAATATGCATGGAATGTGAATTCTCTATATGCATAATATGATGCATTTAATGCTTCATCTTTTTTGTACCAAGCCAATGGTAAAATTACATAAATTCATAAATCAATATGCAGTGGTAAATACACCATTAAATCAAGGTGAAATCATATCAACTGTTATAGAAAAAATCATGAAACACAATCCCAAACCTAGGAACTTGGTTATTTCTCGTACATGGGGTCATTAGTCCCAAGCATGAATATTTACCAAGTGTCTAAATATTCATAGTATCTTGTCTACCAACCCAAAATAGTAAGACAAAAGGAAAAAAAACTATTCTACTACCACTTTGTAATGTCCTGACCCGAATCAGCTCTAAGACTATGGTCAGACCTATGGGTCACATAAACTCGGGCATGCCTCCCCGTATACCCAAGGTTGCCAACTAGTAGTGAGGGTCTAAAGAGGTGATAGTGGGGAGACTATAGTCTTGTGTCAAAGTAGGCCAATGGTTTATTAGATAATAAATAGTAATCAATAGTATAAGTAGTATAATAAATGGAAGAAGGATATCGGTGGATGAATAATATAACTAAATAAAAGTAAAATGGACAATGATAATTCCATATAATTATGAATGTAATTTAATGTGTTACTATAAGGTACAAGCAGTAAAAATAACAAAACAAAATAAAAAACCAACAGTCAACACCCCAAGCATACTAAGAAAGATCCCAGTCCTGTGATCCGTAACTCCGATGTACACAACATAACAAAAGCAATGAATCCAAATATCTACAAGAAGGAATATCTAATCAGGTGACAAACAACACCCCAATAGGGCATGAGATAATAATCTCAGTAGAATGGAAATCACAATGTATAACCCAATCTATTACTTGATATATAATGTAAAGTAGTGAACATGGATATGTAGTAAAATAACAATCAGTGCAGAATAAATAAACAAAAACCCATCTAGGTCCCCCAGGAACACCTAATAGATATAACTACTTTGTAACCCTACCAGGTATCAATATTTGTGCGTAGATCCTCCTACATCATTATGGATCACCCAAATCAGTGGAATATTCTTCAACCAAGGATGTTTCACTTAGAATATACCATAAACATATGACCTCAGCCCTCAGGATAACAAAATCTCACCCGTAAGAATAACTATAATATCACCTTCACAAATAATGTGGTTGTGCATCTAGCCCTCAAGAATCCAACATAATCATATATTCTACCTTTAGGCATTCAGTACCAGTGACCCTAGCCCTTCAGGTGGTATGAAAACATGCACCATGTCCTCTAGTGTCAACACCAGTCATGAGTCCTCAAACATCCCAAATAACCATATACTCTTCCCTAAGGCATCAAGTACCTATGTGCCTTTCCCTCAGGTGATATAGAAGAACATGCACTGAGCCCCCATTCATCCACATTAAACATGAGTCATATTTAGAAAAACTCAACATGCCAATCAGTATCAAACCCTCAGGTATCAATCACATCGATGCCACATAAGCTCAAAAGATAAGAATGAAAAATAACAATTCTAGTATCAAATATATCAGATTTATCATCATAAGACACAAAAATCAATTTATTAAAAATTACCATCTATCAAACCAATTCATTTAATTAATATAGGTTCCTAATTATCATCATAATTATATCAAAACTATTTAATTAATCATTCAACCCTAAATTCATTAATATACTAATAAACCATTTTAGGCAAGGTGATTATAATATAAGAAATAACACAATTTATTATTATACCAATTTAAAAGTCTAATACAACAATCAAACAATTTATCCAATTTATTATATGGATTTAGAGTCAAATAGACCAAGTCTTAATAATGTTCAAGGTTAATACACCTATCAGGTGGCTGCAATTCTCATTCTCCTTACCTATAAACCTAAAGTAATTCAATGGTGGTTTAAAATTAAAATATTATAGTTTAACATGGATTATCCAATTTATCTAGTCGTGTCCGTGGCATATTGATGCAATCACAAATATCCCAATTACTATAAATAATTGTATCAGATAAAAATGGATTTAGTTTAGACCACCCACAACAATTCCATTTAATTTAATTCATTTAAAAAATTTAAGGGAGGCAAGCCTTTATATCAATCCATTTCATTCAATTCATTACATTTAATTAAACAAGTCAAGGAAATTAATTTATCAAGGTTTAATTGGTACTTATAAGGTACCATGGGAAAATATGGAAAATGACTACATGAGAATTCCCTTTTTATAAAGCATTCCAAGTCATTCAATTTATAAGATGGTCCAGAACATAGATGGTGCCTTGGTTCTTTAATCATTTTCAAAAAGGGAACTCCATTTTCTAATGCCATTACAAGTCATATCCTAAACATGCCATATATTAATAATAACATCAAATCATAAGAAAACATCAATGCAATATGCCAAGAAAGAGAAAAAGTCTAATCAATACATTTTATCTTAGATGACATCACACCTATGTTGGAGGGGTTTTATTATAAAAAAATTACATTGTTTATCAAATAACCCATTTATCATATTTAAGAATTTCATTCAGATTTCGTAGTTAAATTTATCAAATGAAAAACTAATTCAACTTATTTAAAGAAGCACTTAAATAATTCTTACATTTAAAGGGTCATGGATAGGGATCCTACCTCATAGATTAGACCAAGCCGAACACTCGACCGTTGAAATTTTTGATGACAACAACCTGAATATATTCCTTAAACTTACACACACGTTAACTTATATATATATATATACCTTTAGATTCATTTCACATATTTCCCTCACCATGGAGGAATATTTTAAAAGAGGACATATATATATATATACATATCTTACCCCTTCACATGTGTGCAAGTCCTCATTGTGAACAACATATCAAAACACACTACAAACAAATCTAGGAACCCTAAATAACCCAAAGGGCACAAAATAAATTAGAAAAAACCAAGAAGTAGATTTAAATATTACCTTAAATAAATGGGGGTGATCAAAATCGAACCAATCCACGTTTCCTTTGACGAGGGATGTAGGAATACACAAGAAGAAATCCTAGAAGACCCTTCACATACCCTAACAATAGAAGAAAACCAAAATATGGATTAGCCCCAAACTCTAGGGTTCGGATGCACACCAAAGGGTGATGGGAGAAGATAAAAACGCCCATTAGAGGGAGGGGGAAGGAAGATGAGGCCATACATTGAATAATTAAATAGGAACCAGGGAGATATTCGGGTGAAATTGCATGCGAAGAGGGAGTCATGGAGGTGGGGTGTCACACATGCCTAAGGCTCCAGGGAGGGAGGTGCATGACACAGGGAAGAAGGAGACACCCCTTTTGGGTATCTTAAAACTTAAATAATAATAATAATAATAATATTAAATCATTATTATTATTTAATGTACTTTAATTTAATTTCTTTAAAAAAACACACTGTAATGTCCCCACTCTCCGGATTACGTTATGAATCCTAGTTTTAATAAGGGTCCGTCCTGTAAATGAAAAAAATATTAAAATTCCCTTGTATCTTCATCTTGTTCAAAACATGAGACATTGAAATAGTGAGTCCTCAACAAGTTCTGGGTGGTACCCTCCAGTAGAGATGGGTAGTGGGTCCTCAATGACTTCTAGAGTGGAACCATCCTGCTGGGATAGGCATGGGTCCTCTACCACTGGAATGGAACCCTCCTGCTGGGTAGGGTACATGTCCTCCATGTACTATTAGAGTGGAACCCTATTATCATACCAGGGCATGGTTAATCTAACTTGATATTGTTTTCCCTTTACTTTTCAATACACTGAAGAGGCGTGGATTGACTTGGATGGTTACTTTTGGGTAGATGAGGGAGATTTTGGGAATCATTGATGAAATTTCGGAAATTTTGGACAATCTTATTCCTGGGATGATCTATGAGATGGATATCCCATTACTCTCTCATTTGGTATTATTTTGACTAAGAATATATATATATATATATATGTATATATATATTTATCTGTGTCTGTACCTTTAGATTTGGTTACTCCCCTTCCATGGGTTATGAAGACACACATGGTATGCCACATGATTTCTATGTTTAGATTCTTTTGGTTGGATGAGTCTACTTTCCATCTATAGGTTGAAAAGACTCTATGTATAGTTTATCTACACACTGTGTTGAGACACTTGTATTTGGAGGATGCTACTCTATCTTTTTTTGTGATGAAAATTTCTCTTTCACTGTATCTTTCATTCTGTGTAATATTTACTGTATTTCTTTTCCCATTGTATCTCTTACTACCCCCCTTAATCTTTCAAGGAATCCTACCGAGTTTGTATATAATAAACCCTTTATGTGATTTTCCCACATGTTTCGTGTCTTATATAGACAATGAGAAGGTCAGTAGTGACTTTAGAGGAGCTTAGGGATACCTGGTGATTTGTACTATGTACGGTGGTTACAACTTGAAGATCAAGAGTTGGGATATCTCAGTAGTTTAATTTTATAGTTTTTTATGGTTGGGGAATATTTTTGGTTGGGAATTTATTATGATTCTTTACATTTCAGTTTGCACTGTCATACTCTTTTACACCCTAGAGGTTACGCATGATTGGTTTACTTTATAGATATGTCAGCTTTTTATTATTATACCCATGCACTTATACATTGAGATGGTCGGGTGTGTTCTTACATGTACTTAAGAAAAGGCCTCCAATTTAGGATATTACTTTTAACACTTATCACTACCCCTAGCCTATGGAGGTGGCCTTGGGGTAGTTACAGTTTTAGCCCTAGCATGGGTCAGGTTGTGATGATACATGTGCATTGATTAACCTCTACTTGATCTCTTTAAATATTTTCTCACATTCTTATTTCTAGAAATAATTTACCCATTTTTTTGTTAACTTAGTTAGTGGGATAGAAAATCATGATAAAATTATCAAATAATGTCAATAGTACCCTGATAAGATAAGAAAACTATGGATTGTTATGAAACTTGCGGGTCTAGGAAATTCCTCAATCACCTTTGTCTTTGAAGGGTCTACAGAAGTTCCCTCAATTATGATCACATGCCCTAATAACGAAACTTGATGCATCAAAAAGTCACACTTTATAAAATTCTCTTACATTTTCTCCTTCTATAATGTTTCTATCATAATACATAGATTCTATTAATGTTCCTCCTTACTCTTAGAGTAAATGAGGATATCATTGATAAATACCACGAAAAATTTGTTGAGATATTCAAAAAATAATCTATTCATTAAATCCATGAATATTTTAGGGTGATTTGTAAGTCCAAAGGGCATCTCTATGAACTCATAGTTCCCATACCTTCTACAAAAGTATGTATTATAAATATCAACCTTCTAAACCTTCAATCGATGATATCCAAAATTAAGATACACCTTTGAGAAGTACTAATCTCCTCATAGTTGATAAAAACTCATCAGTCCTTCGTATATGATACTGGTTCTTTATAGTGATCTTATTGAGCTCTAGGTAATCAATACATAGCTGCATTAATCCATCCATTTTCCATAAAAAGAGAATTGGTTCACCCCAAGGCAATGCACTAGGGTGTATGAATCCTTTGTGGAAATGCTCTTACAGCTTCTTCTTTAACTCATCCATTTAGTTTGGGGGCATCTTGTAGGGGTATTTAGAGATATAATTGGCTCAATTTATATGTTTTATTGATAAATCTACCTCACGATATAGGGAAATTCTTTATAATTCTATAAGAAATACACCAGTGTATTCCCTCTCAATGGTAATTTCTTCCAAGTTGATACCTTCCTTTGAATAAACCATTTGGGAGAGACATGATTATTCATAGGGTATCAACACAAAAATAGTTAAGGGATTTTCAAATGGGATTCAAGGTCTTCCTTGTATTTTTAAAGGAGCATTTGGTGGTTCATAATATGAAAAGAGATATCCTTTTCCCAATAGTTGATGTGTTTTCTATATAATGAGAACTAATCCATACCCAGTATGGAAAAAAATTACACCAATGGAAGGATTATGAAGTTCACTAGAAGAATATTCCCACATATAATAATTGGAGATGAGTACAACAATTGGGTTTCAATAATCAAACCTCTATGTTCTTTTATAGACATATCTACTACAAGGTATCCAGGATTAGATTCAATATTCATATAAAAAATGAAGGATATAAAGGAATGTTTAGAACCAAAATCAAATAAAACCTTTTCCATTATTGAGTGAATAGAAAGTTTACCTTGTATGAATTAATTTTCATTCTCCACTTCCACAATAGTGATGGAATAATATTTCCCTTTATCCTTTATCTTTGTTTGTTTTTTTATGATAATTACCCTTAATAAACCACGGTTTAGTACTTTGGATTGAATAGTACCCTTGATCCCTATAGTTGAAGCATTGAACCATGGGTGGTGAATTAGGAGGCACCTTCTTTCCTCCATCAGGTTGGTTAGATTCTTCATGAATCTTTAACATTAATAATCTTGGTGGCATTCTATCCCACACTTGAAACATTTATCCATCCCTTTGAGGAAATTCCCATGATGTTTCTTCCCAATTTTTTGATAGGTGGGTGGTTGGATCATCTTTCCTACTTCTTAATTTAACCAACTAGATTGAAACTCTATTCTTGTTTTCTTATCCCCATGTATAAAGTATTAATCTATGAATTCCATCTCAACTTTGAGATCACATCAAACCACTTATTCATAACTCCTGAAGTCTTGGATAGATATATCCTTTTAAAGGTGTGATTTTAAACCAATAAAGAATCTATCTATTTTTCTATCACTGTTGATAAAAGATAATAAGGCATATCTTACATGCATTATGATGTTTTCTGCATAAGACATGATATATTAACCTTAATTTTTCTATAGCTCTATGAATAATCTCTTCATAATTGTATGAATAATTCTAGGGAAATACTTGTTAATAAATATTTTATTAAATACTTCCCACTCCATATATTCTATTTCACCCTTCAAAGTGGAATTATTTATCAATTCCCACTCTTGATGATCTTCTCCATCTAAACGATTGAAAACCAAATTCACATTCTCCTTCTCAGAATAGTGGAGTATAGAAAAGATCTTCTTAATTGATTTAACCCACTATTCAGCAACAAGTGGATTGAAAAATCCACTAAATATTGATGGTTTTTTTCCATATAAAAGACTCAATATCCAGTTTCTCCTTATCAGGAAAAGAAGGATGTTTAACATGGTTTGGGTTATTTTTCATAGCCTTCTACATATTTTTAAGCATTTCCACAAATTTTTAAACTCTACCTCCCATGAAATTGGGGATATAATTTGGACAATCATTGCATTATCTCTCACTTGGTTTGTTGGCCTAGTTTATCCTGGTTCTCCCCATTTTCTAAAATAGAAAATGTTTGAACAAATAGTATGTAAAAATAATAATTAAATAATATATTATTTTATCTAATTAACTCTAAATGCATAGATTATAGGATCCATATTTTTAGAATTTTTATAAAAAAATATTCTTGGATGTTTACATATACATTGAATTATCCTAATGGTTTTCATTGATGTTTTATAATCCTAATTACAAAATTAAATAAACCATACCTTTGATACTAACTATAGCTACCCTAATTTTTCTTACGTGATTATTATATCATTTTAAAGATAAAATTCATAGTACTTATACATTAAAATATTAAAAGGTTTAGTATCCTAAGAAAATTATGTTCATATATCATTTATATATAATAAATAAAAAACATTTATTTAAATCCATCATCTTTATCTTTCTAAAACATCACATTATCCTTTGTAAATATAGTCACCTAAGGATATACCTCAAAGAAAGGGGTCAACTAAAAGCTTAGTAAGAGGAGGAATAAGGGACATGAATCATTATGACATTGGTGAGCATAATCATCATCCTTATATCATAAGCATAGGATCATAATAATAATAATGAGGGAAACATTTGATAAATTCATAGAATGTGGAAATTCATAAAAATGAAACATCATGTCATAGTGGTCAAATACCACACATATTTTTGAACAAAGCTAGAATCATGTTCACACATAAAATATGTGCATAAATAATAAAATCATAATTAAGAACAAATCTAGATATATGTTCAGACATAATATACATAATCTCATGAGATAAATAATATTATACAATTCATTTTAGGGATATATAATTCTGATCCCACCCATTACATCATAATATTTTTATAATCATGCATTCCATATAGAACGTATAACAATCATCATCATGAAATAACCCATGGAAAGGAATGGGTTTAATAAAAATTTAATAAATAATACTTTAATGAATAAACTTTTTGGTTTCAAAAATACATAAGGGAAAACATATTTGGTATAAACATCATCATTCTTGAGCGTAGAATAAACAAAAGTAAAAGATGTATTTTGGAAAGAAAATTCATTTTGAAAAATCATTGTTTTTGGATTAAAGATTAAGGTGGAAACATGTATTTCACAAAAAGAAAAGGGAAGAATAGTTAAATCATTTTTAAGGAACATCAGATGAATATATATACAAAAAATTCTATAAAATAGGGATAACCCAAATAAAGTGAGTTGGGTACGAGAATCGCCATACCATTAATCCCGCATTATTTCGTCACTTCTCCATATCCTTAATAATAAACTTATAATTATTAAAACATAGTTATACTAGCAAATTATGTTCATATTTTCCACTATTTATCCATTATAATTATTTAATTCTAATTTATAACACTATTTGTTAAATGTGAATTTCTTTGATATCATGATTTCAATAAATTTTCCCATTTTGTTTTGATGTCTCTATTTTTGTTTGAGGTAATTTATAAATTAATAAAATTAATTTAAAAAGTATTATAAAAATATATTTTTACATTTATATATTATAAATATTTTATTGTGTCCAACCATATGTTTGGGGATAAGAAAATTATTTTCAATCTCCTCATTGGTGATTAATCCATCGTTGACAGGACATTGTCGAAACAGTGGGAAAGAGAAGATTTAAATATATATATGTTTTAATTATGATACTTACAGTAGGTTAAAATCATTAATATAATGTTAAAATACTACCTAATTAAAATTATAATAATTTTTTTTACAGTAATTGGAAAAATAAAGATAAGAAGAAAAAGATAGAATAGTTGATAGAAACTTACTCTTTCCTTAGTATAAGTTCTATTGTATGACACTAAAACTTTCATGATGTTTAGAGTTAGATTAATCCAGAACATCCCTAGGTAATAGAATGGGATTGAGAGTAAGAATTAGATTAGAGATTTGGATTTATAAAGTGAGGTAGGAGTGGTTTTCCAAGGGGGGGGGGAGAGGGGTTATTTATACATGAAAAGAGGGGAATTTCTAGAATAAAATATTAAATAAAATACAATATCTAATGTAAACCTTGTAATAGTAATATTTTTGAAATTATAAACCATATTTGAATTAAATAACATTATTTTATGACTTTTAATCAATTTTTAATTAGAATTAATTATTTTAATTAAAATTAAATGTTAAAAAATGAGAAAATATTATTTTTATGTAAGGATTTATAGTTTTAGAATTTGGAAAGTACTTTTTAGGTTTATAAATTAATTACATATTTTTAAGGGCTCATTTATTAAATTAAATATATTTTGGACAAAAATAAAGTTATAGAAATGATTAGGTCATTATTACATCACTAATGATGAAGTTTAAGATACAATCGTTACATTAAAAATAGTTTTTTACTATTCACATGGAAATTGAAGTATTTCATAAAATTACCAAAAAGAACCCTTGGAAAATTTTGTTATTCTAATTGAAAAAATAATATTAATTTTTTCAAAATAAATTTCTAACATAGGTAATTTTGATATTTAATATAAGAATTATGAATTTTACTAAATACATTAAAATACTATTTAAAAAATGTGCCTATATTTTATTTGAGTTTTTTAATCATGATATTTATTTTTCAGCATTATAATATTTATATTTACTTATATTACTCATGATAAATATTATTTATATCAAAATTTATTATTTTAAGGATAAATTATTGTTGCAACGGTCATGTTACTATTCTCAATAGTTAGGTTACTATTCTATCTGTCACATTACTATTCCAATGGTCACATTATCTCCTATAAATACCAATTCATTATTTATCTAAATATTAAATACAATTCCTCCCATGGATATATATTACCATTTTCTAAGATATTTATTTGTTTACTAATATTTTGTCTCATTTCTATAGTTTTGACCATTGAGAAGATGATTCTAGAAGATTTGGGTGATCAATATTTTCCCATTTTAGCTTTTCTATTTTATATTTTTTATTGAATTTTAATATTTTGGAATTTTAATTAGTTTCATATATGACTAATATAATAATAATTATTAATGAATTAAAGTCATATTGGTTTCACTATGTGATATATGTGCATAATACTTATATGATATTTTACAACACATATTTATTTATGAAAAAATTGTTATTTAAAAAGTCTAGGTCATTACAAATATTATCCATTGATTTATTTCTTTCTCAAAGTAATTGATTAAATGAAATTTGTTTTAAATTATTCACCATTCCATATTGATTATGTCTTATCTACTCATTATTTCTTCTATTGTACGTAACACTTACTATGCATTTGATATAACCCTTATTTTTTTCCTTTACTTATGATAAGAAGATGAATTATTTGAATGAGTTTCAAGGATTATGAGAATTTTTTTATTATGTTATTTATTCTATTACCAATGTAAAATGGGTATCATGTATAAATCTAATTCTCTAAAACTACTAAATTGATTGGTCCTTTATGATTAAAACCCTTGTATATATCCTAATGTAATGAATTAACCACCAAATTTGGGTTAATGGAGTCAGAATTGTTATAATTTCTCCAATAAATTGATGTACTAAATCCAGGTGAAAACCCTTAAATAAAAGGAATAAAATATATAGTGTTAATAGAGTAAAGACATTGGAAGAAAACCCATATTTTTACAGAGTGGATGATTTGGAAAGAAAAATGACGTGATGGATCATTCCTTTGATAGAGAATAACATGACATAATCCATCCCAAGAAGGAAGTTGGATGGTATAATTTGGGTTAATGGGTTCACAATTGCTAAAATTTCCCCAATAAATAGATGTATGACATCTAGGTGAGTACCCTTCAATCAAAGGAAGAAAATATAGAGTGTCCACAGAGGAAAGGCATTGTGAGAAAACCCATATTTATACTCTAAGTTTGATTAGGAAAGGAAAATTTAGCGATGGATCATTAATTTTATTGAGAATATAATTACATAATACATCCCAAAAAGGAATATGTGTGGAATAATTTAAATAATTTCCTTGATCAGGCTTAAAATATTTCTAAACATATAGACTTATATGGAAAAAACTTTTATAGAGAATTTAGAAATTTTTTTTGTAAATAAGAAACGACCTTTACCTTTTGAAAATTTTTATTAAAATATAAATATTTATAAAACTTTGATAATAAGTATTATCTTTATTACAATGAAATAATAGAGAGGATGTTTCATTGAAAAAGTAAAATGGTGAAAAGATGTGCTGACATAAAAATTTAAAGAGAGATTCTTCTCACCCTTATAGAAAATAACCCATATGGAAAAAATTAAAAATTACCTTAAAACCTATATAATGAATTTAAAGACATTATAAAATAAACTTGATTAATAATTGAGGCATAAATAAGGATATATTGAAAAACATATAATGAATAAGGACATGAAAAGGAAGATACCTTAACGAAAATAAGAGGTGGGGTTGATTTCTCTTACTATAGGTAAAATATGATTCAAAGGGAAACAGAAATAGTGAGAATACATTTAAAACCAAAATAATACCATATGAGAAGATTTTTTTTTGGGATTTTATAAATAAAGATAATAAAAAATACCCAGATAGATCATATTTCAAAAATATTCCCAATTTGAAATTGATATTGAAGAAGAAACCCTTATATTAATGGAAACATAAAAATAAAAAGAACATAAGAGGGTTATTAAGAAATAGAAATTCCAATATCATGATATGAAAAAAATAATTATAATTGAAGGAAATATTTTATAAAATATTTTATATAAAAGTAATTTTTGTGTGCAATATCAATAATATCTCATGGATATGAAAATAAAGAGAAATAACCATTACAAATTTGATATATTTTTAAATTGAAATATATTTGAATAAATAACACAAAATGTATCTTAAAACCACATGAATTAAATTAATATAGTAAAATACATTCATTATTAAGTAATAACATCATAATAAAGATATCAAGGTGAATTATAATAATTATGTCTTAAGAAATTAAATTTGAGTCAAATAACCCCTTATATTAATTCCTGAATTCCACTAAAATGGTTGAATCTACTGGATAACAAAAATAACTATATTAATCACCAATTTTAACCTTATCAATATATATAAACTTTTATAAACTTTATTTTTAACTATTTATTACTTGTATATTAGTTAGTTACTATCTATTTTCAATATCGAGGGTGATTTATCTCGATCATTTTGAATTAATTTCCAAATAATAGTGTTGTTATTCGTTATTATAACAAAGTTAATAATTATTAGATCATAAAATATACTAGAATTTATTATTTATAATTTTATAACTTAATTATATAAGAGTTTTGGTTACAGTTCTAAAATTTGAAATCGATGATGAGCATGTTTCTATGATTTTTAACGATCAAATTTCTACAATTAGTGAGTTTAATAGTAATATTAGAATTAGAAACCAAAAAAAAGCAATTTTTACTTATTTATATCATCTTTTATCAGTAATTAAGTTATCATAGTCACCCATTATATTATTTTATATTATTGTTCAAGTAGGCTATTAGACGTACGCAAACATGTAATACCATAACTAATAGATGAGTATGGTAATGAAAATGGTATTTTATAATAATACCATTATTATAGAACACTAATGATTTTATTTTGATATTTTTAAGTTTTAGAATCATATTTTTAGATATTTAAGTAAATAAGAAACAAAATAGATGAAAAATGAGATATGTTACTACATGGAGGTTATAGTTCGCACAAACACACGAATGGAGTTTTCATTTTTCATAATGGAAAATGTGACAGGTGGTAAATAATTATTAAAAAAATATAAAAAAATTATGAATAATATAAATACTTAATTAATCATATAATATTGAAAAAATATATTTTAAATGGAAATATATAAAATAAAAAATGTTAGGTAAATGTTAGTACTTACATTGAGAACATGAGTTTTCCATTAGAGGACTCGTTAGAAATGGAAGAATTAGGATTAATTATTGTGACAAGAATCTAAATTAAGTGAAATAAGATTATAGGGAAATGAAATAGGGAATAGTTTCAATTGAAAACAGAAATTTGAGAGTGGTATTGAAGGGGTAGTGGAAATCCCATTTTATAAGTTGTGAGAATGACATTCTTATAAATATTTTATCTTAATATAAAGAGGGAACGTGTTTCATATGAAAATATGACTAAAAAATAGAAAATAATATAGTGAGGATATGTTTTTGTTGATAAAAACCTCAAATAATCAATTATAATTTTTTTTAATAGGTCAGGCCCTTTACCCCTTTGGTTAACCCATTTACCCTGTTGGCTTTTACCGCGATAACTAGTTTTTACCGAAGTAATTAAATTTTTATGCCAAAAAATAAAATGGATATTATTAAATAATTTGGACTTATTGATTACAAATTTAAAATCAATTTTATTATATATAATTTCTATGTGCAATAAAAATCAATTTTATGTTTAGCGTGAAAAAAACCATGTTTATAAAAATTGTATTTTTTAGCTTAAGATTTATGTTCCGGATAAAATTATCAATTATTCTTATTTTCATGATAAAAATTGTTTTATTATAAACCAAATACAATTTATTTTGTTTTTAAATAAACCCAAAACATAATTTTACAAAAATATTATTTAATTAAATGATGAGACCAAAAACAATTTCTTCTTAAAAAAAATATTACTTAGGTTCCTAAAATGTTAAAAATAGGTGTTTTAAATTAAGAATGGTAATTGAAAATGCATAGTTTTACTCCATAGATACATATATGATCCTTAATTTTTTTTATAAGTTTCTAAGTTACACCTTTTATTGATAGAGTCATAACTTCTATGGTTTAAGTAAAAACAGTATTTTCACCATTTAGTAAAACTCAATTATTTCAAAAATTACAAAAAATTATACGAAAATAATTTTTACATCATAAATTTATAAATGATATAAATTTTATATAATTAAAATTATATAATTTAAAAATTTAGTTTTTCTAAATAAAAATAAAAAATATAAATAAATGATACTTTTATTAAAAAACAGCCTTTTTGAAAATTAAGCATTCTCTATACCAATTTCTAATTTAAAGAATGTGAATATATTATTTCATATATTGTAATATAATATATTATTATAATAATTATGTAAAATTATACTATTTAATTTATTAACACTTTAAACTATTATTTTATAAAGTGAAATCCTTTTAATATTAAATCATATTATTTATTTACCCTATAAATGTTATAAATTTTAATTTATTATTATAATTTTATCTAATGGAGGTTTTATTCATCTTATATTTCCTTAATAATATTCATCTAATATTTCATGACTCGTTTTAGTTTAATTTTACATTTAGAAGAAACTATCAATATAATATTTAATTAAGAAAAATATATAATGAAATTTTTGATTCATTTCATTCTCCATCCCTTAAATAAATTATATTATCATAATTTTAGTTATCTATTGATAATAAAATTAGTTAAGGGTATCTAAAATATATAAGTAACTCAAGATATAATTCCAAATGAGATATCTACATTAATATCTTAGGTATAACTAGGAAACAAATGTTTTACCTCTTAATAAACCCATGTATTGATTTTCATTTGTCATGAAAATTTATTATAAATACGCTTCCTTAATTGGATTATATGACATATTAGTTTCTATAAACATAACTTTCACCACTTCTTTCTCATCACCCTGATTCAAACTAAATACTAAAACCAAAATGGTTATTCTAATATTCCCTAAATTCATAGTAAATGATTATATGAATATGTGAACTCAGTCTTATGATTTTTCCTCCTATGACACATTCATTTCAACCTATAACACTTTCATGTCAACTATGATATATTTGGATCAACCTATAACTCTTTTATTTTAGAATAGGATTTCCATGGTCATTTCTAATTAGGTTATTTAACCTAGATATATTTAAATCCATCATATTGGTTTGTAAAGAGTATGTGAATTTCTAAAGAATAGTACCCAAGGAGTGTATAGCCAGGTGTGGATTCTTAGTTCCACTCATCATGAACTGAGTAAATATCAAGTTGATACTCAACCATATTTTCTCATTATGATTACCCCTAGGTGAATCTGTATCATAACCACATCCATATGCTAGTATCTTGATAGGGTTGTATTTCCTAGGACATCACAAAATCCATAATTTTCCAAATTTTAGGATTTTTACTTTACTTGGACTCATCCTAGGGTTTTCTATAAAGATATCTCATCCTATTCCCAAAATAACATAAAGTATTACATTTTACCTCAATTAAAGGAAAGGGTAATCTATAACTTTGAAATTATATTCAATCTTAAACATTATTGGATCCACTAGGTTTAGTACACTGAGCGGAGTGAATCAGGGTATGATATACTAAAATAGTCCCTTGTATGGATCTTGTTTCATTATTAAACAAAACACTATTCTCACCCCTTCCCATAGTAATGTATGAGTAGAAATGAAAACAATCATATGAAACCAAAATTTTTCTTGGTTCACCATTAACTGAGATAATCCAAGGAGGATAAAAAGGAAATGTTACAATGTACCAAATACACTATAGATCATTTCTATTGCATTGTCTAAGGAGGACTCACTTTCCCTCATGGTTCACTACTATCCACACTTTTGAAGCTCATTGCTCTATCAACTGAAGTGTTCCTAATGCTCTTCCTGAAGACTATTTCACTGATTACTTAAATCAATATTATTTACACCCCATTCGATGTATCACAAAGAATAACTTTCATCCACATGATAAATATCAAATTACCATAGAATTTATAGACAATTTATTCTGGTTAACACAACTTTCACTTTCATATAACCATTGCAAAACATTTACGCAATGTTCACTAATTTCACACAACTGTTTATGTTTATCGTGGAACTCCCTACTTTTGTGCGACATTTTTATTTGTTATAAAACTTAAAACTTTTTAAAAACAATTGTTTTGACACCAAAATCACTTGTTCATATAGACACAAGTCCCTTTTTTTTTGTGAAAATGATGTTTGAGTTGTTAATTCATTCAATAAATTTCTTTGAAAAAATATTTTTTGATACCATAGCCATAATTATTGAGACCCGAAATTTTCATACATTGATATTACATATTATTAGAAGGATATTAAATACATTACACAAGAACATGCCTAAGGATTATAATATTTTAGTTCATTTAGATACTTAGTACACAACCTTCTAATTTGGTGAAAGTTATTCAATGTCTCCAACAAAGATCTTCTCCTTTAGTACTCTTCAAAAAAATACCATAATTAATTCTTTCTTCATAAACTAGGGAAAGGAAACATAAGAAAGGGTGATATCAAAGGATCAGAAAGGGTAAAAAAGGGAGATATATAAGCATAACATGAACATAAGGGTATGATAACATTATCATATCATATGAAATCCATACCCTTAATATCAAAGAATAGAATCTCGTGTCATGACATAAATATTGTAAGTTCCTAAGATATGAATCATAAGTAATTCAATGAACATGAGTGATGAGAGCATAACATTTGATATAAGACATGGAATTATGGTATACACATAAGCTTAGAAAATATTATGTCAAGGCTACCCACCAAGACATTCATAACATATTAGGATTGGGAGAAACACTAGTGTACCTACTTTAGGCTTCAGATAACCTATTGTGTACCCTCTTCTGGGATTGCAATGACCTCCTATTTACCCTATTTCAAACTTTTTATAACCTCCCATATACCCCCTTTCAAGTTTGGGATAACCACCTATGTACCCTCATTTTCAAGCTTGGGTTAACCACCCGTGTACCCTCTTTGCTCAGATAGAATTTATTATTACCCAATTCATTGGAGGGAGATATAGTTCCAACCCATCACATAATAAAAATATACATATGTGTGCCACAAGATCATAAAAAATACACCATATCATAACCCATGAAATAAAATAGGTTTCATAAACAATTCATCATATCATAACCTTTTAAAAATAGATAGGTCTCATAATCCTTACATTATAGCGTAACCCATGCAAAATGTGGGTTTCATAAGAATTATATCATGGTTTAACCTGTGGAAGATAAATGGGTTTCATAAAATTATTTTTCATAATGAATCATTCAGAGAAAAAATAAGTGTAACATATCACCCCTCACCCATTGGCTTAACAAGGTGTGGTGGGTGCTACTGGCCTTAGGTGACATCACCAAGACACTTAAGGCTGGAAATAAATACTAAGGGATTCATAAAAAAATGGGGGATGATTTCACCTTTAAAGATAAACATCCAAACCAAGATAACTATAAAAAATAAAACCTCTATATCATGCATGAGAATAGAATACGACTAAAACAAAACCAACTAAACTAATAAACATATCAGAGAAAATGAGGAAAATGAAACTATAAAAACTCAAAGATACCAAAGATGACAAAAAAAATACATCCAAACAAAAAATCCCAACATTCTACAGGCTCCAACTCAATAATACATTCCCAAAGTGTCATAATGAATCACTAAAGAACTAGTATACCTTTCCTTTACCCATATCCCGATATATAAAATATTTAAATTCACTAAAGTTCCCAAGTAGGAGGTGAGTATAAAACTTAGTAGGATTTCCCCAATTACTTCCAAACTCCCTCCACTAGGATAGAACATGTTAGAAAACTTATATAAAATAGTTTAAAACAATTTATAGTTGTTTATATTAAATCCAAAAACTTTTCCAAACCAAAACAATTTTCCATGGAAAGAAACCAAACAAGTCTTTAAAAAAATTCACATTTCTAATTAGAATACCCAATAAATGGTTCCACATATCCAAAAAATCACACATGCATGCCTAGGTGATAGTTCTATGCTCATGATTTGTTTATCATTGATCTTCCAAGTCCTCACAAGGTAACCAATACCATGTGCCCCAATGGATCACTCCCCTTCCACAGGGTCATATCTAATGCAAATGAATTCATGCCAACCATGTATGCCAAAACCCATTCCAACACAATCACACCAATACATTCCTTAAAAACATTTATTTTATTGAAAGAATTTCTAAAAATATTTCCATGAGGCAAAATAAAATCCATAATTTTAACATCACAATTTTAAAATTAATATCACAAGATTTTCCACAAAACCATATAATTCCACCATTACAAAAAACCATCACTAAATAGTTTTTCTATCAAGAATCACAACTAAATTTAATAATAAATTTAAATAAATTAAATAAATTTGAAACCAATCCTTCAAGTTCCAATCAATAATATTCAATAGAGAAGCCACCTACCACTCAAATTTTTGTGGAAATAAAGAACAACAAAACAACTTCAACAACCTAGATTAAATCTTCTAAATCTGACCATAGATCTTATTCCCTTCAACCAAAAAAATCATATATCATCATTATTTACATAAAAAGACATAAATATATCACCAATAGATTAGATCTATGATTCCAAGAGAGGGATGAAAAATAGATCTAAGGAATATGATGAAGAATGAGCACTTACCGAATAATCTAGGCCTCCAACACACTATGATTTGCCTAGTAATTTCTCCTGAATCAAATGGAATTGTCTCTAAAGACTTAATAGAAAGTGGAATTCATGTTATGGAATATTTAGGGGAAAATGAGTGGTTTAGTAGGTAAATTATATTAGCTACATGATTTTCAGATCTAATTTTTAACAGTTCATGATTTGGGCACATAGTTAGGAGAACCGCATGGTAACTTTGAATGAGCCACATCCACAAACAATTGTTCACATGGTTGGATAGAATGGTTATAAAAATAGTGTAGAAACCATGATGTCCCCCTCTATCTATCAATTCTAGCTTTCTAATGGGAATTCTCACATTTTGGACAAATGGTGTGATAAACTATACACCCACCCAGTGAACATTTTTCCCTTACACAGTTTCTTGGAGGTGTTGAACAATTTTTACTAAACATGATCAAAACGTGAACCTCTCTAAAATCTTAAAAAGCATTCCAATTCTCCTCCTAACCTCAAAAAACTAAACCTGAACATTATATATACTTAAAATACATAAATAAAGGGTCAAGTACTTGAAACTGGGGGTGATACATTCTCCCCACCATTGGTCTTTCCATCCTCAAAAAGTAGAAATATATCACTTCCATAGAAGAGTTCAAGTCATTGATCCAACATTTCCTTTTCACACTCTAATGTTTCTTCATGAATCCCACCATCTTTCCATAAAAAACTACACGAGACCAGTGCTTTTCCCATGAAATACTTTCTCTTGACTATCCAAAACCAGCACCAACACTTGAATCAATATAGAATTTGGCTCTATGTAGATGTGATACCATCACATCACATGGTTAGGATCAAGTTGATACTTCTTAAATTGAGATACATGAAACAAAATATTCACTAAAATTAAATTTGATGGAAACCTAACTAATATTTCTAACTGATATTCCACCTAACTAATGCATTAAAATATTTAAAAAGGGCTTATAAATTGAGGAGAAACCTTCCATTATTACCAAAATGATGATTCCCATGCCTTGGAGAGATTTTTAAGAACACATTATCACTCACCTAAATGACCATTGATGATGTTGGGAATAATATTTTTGATGATTTTAAGCCGTCTCTATTATCTTTTTGATCAATTGAACATTTTTCATTGCCTCTTGCATAAGGTTTGTTCCAACCTATGAAATGTTACCTGTTTCCAACCAAAAAAGTAGAGAATGATAAGGATGCCCATAAAATGATTCAAAAGGATCTATATATATTGAGGCGTGATAACTTTTGTTGTATGATAACTCTACTAATGGTACACACTCCTCCCATGAACCACCAAAATCCATTACAAAATCCCTAAATATTTTCTCCAATGTTTGAATCATCTTATAATATTGTCTATATATTTGAGGATAATATGTTGTGTTCATAGTCAACTGAGTCCCAAGGTATTTCTAAAATAATTTCTAGAAATAATACATAAACCTAGGTCTTGGTCTAATACTATTGAAACTGGTACATCATGAATTTTTACAACTTCTCAGATATAGATTTTTGATAAGTATTCCACCATATTAGATTCACGAATAGAGATGAAATGGGAAAACTTTATGAGCTGATACAATTTCACCTATATGGGATCCTGTTTTTGAATCTTCCTTGGTAAAACCGTTATAAAATCCATAGATATCTTCTCCCATTTCCAGATAAGAATTAGTAAAGACTACAACATACCTTCTAGCCACTGGTTCTCTTCCTTAACCCAATGACTGGTGAGGTATATCAAAAAAAATCCACCTTTCTTTTCATGAAAACCTACAATTTTATTTCAATTATTTTTAGATATTTTTTATTCCATGATGAAAAACCCAACTCGAATGATGGTATTCATGAAATATTTGTTCCTGAAAATCCATAGGTAAGACCATCAGATATCAAAACCACAAAACTAATCCTCTATCAGGATTTCATCCCTATATGGTCTACCCACCATTGGGTTTTTACCTCATTGCCACACATTCAGAATTAGATGTATATGCATCTTTAACCTTCTTGATCAAGTCTGGTAGAGTAAAAACTAGAATGAAGACTACAACAATAACTTAGTCTTCATAATCCAAGTGTATATCGACTATCATCAACATCAACTACCATTGATCCAAAGCCTATTTATCTAATTGAATCAATAAATTTCTATTTAATTCACCCACCATAGAGTTCCCTTTACCCGTTGTATACATTAAATCAAAGTAAAACATTGGAAGATACTCTATAAATATTCTTTGTCTGATATTAAAATATATTTATGAGAAAATGTGTTTCAAGTTCTTATGATCCATAACACTGTAAATTTATAACCAAAGATATAATGACACAAAGTCTTCAAAGCATGGACCATAGGATATAATTTCAAGTCATGTGTTCGGTAATTATTCTCATGTAATAGTAATTCATGATCCATAAGAAACAACATGATTTTCCTACAAGAGAATACACCCCAAACTAGATCCTAAAGTGTCACTATACACCACATATACTTATCATGATTCTAGAAATACCAAGATTATTGATGATGTAAGGAAAAAATTAAGCTCTTGAAAAGGATTGTAACATTAATTTTTCCATTGTAATGGAACACATTTACTTTTAAAATATATCATTGGTGAAGCTAGTAGTGAAAATTCAGTAACAAAATGTTGGTAATAACTAGTCAGGCCAAGGAAACTACGTATCTAAAAGAAATCATTCAGTGGTTTATAAGATATATCAACCTATATCATTTTTGGATCCACATAATTTTTTTTCATAAATAACATGTCCACATAAATGTACTTATTATATAAAAAAATAATACTTTGAAAGTTTGGCATACATATGATGATCCTGTAAGATATCTAACACTATAATAAAGTTTTTCTCAGGATTAGCCTTTTTCCTAGAATAATCTAGTTGGTAATCCACAAATACCACTACAAAAGAATATATTTACATTTGAAATATATGATTCATCAATTCCATAAATATAGATGATGAATTTGTAAGATTAAAAAGAATTACCAGATACTCATAAAAGATAGATCTACACTTGAAATTTTTCTTCAAAATATCCTCATTTCAAACCTGAAATTGGTGGCATCCAGAACATAGGTCAATTTTTGAGAACCATCGAGCTCCCCTCAATTGATCAAAAAAATATCCAACACCTAGAATAGGATAATGATTCTTTATCATAACTTGGTTAATCTTATAATAATATATATAAATCCTAAAAGTTCTACCCACATTCTTAACAAAAAGAATTGGGGATTCCCACAGATATGTAATCAGTAGGATGAACCCTTTACTTTCCAACTATTCCAACTAATCCTTAAATTCAATTAATTACGTTGGTTCTATATGATAATACCGAAGGGAAATAGGAATAGTCCCTGATGTGAGATCAATCATAAACTCCACTTCTCTTTTGGGTGTTAACCATGAGAAATTATCAGGAAAAACATCAAGAAATTGATCAACTATTTTTAGAAAATCTCTATTTCTAATATCATCCACTAATTCCAAGGTCAAAGGTGACCTAAGGTATGAGATAGTTCCAACTTTCAGTGCTAACAAACCCACTCCACTTTCCTTTATATTCCAATCCCCTTTAAAGAGATAGTTTATTATATTTTAGGTTATAAAACTAACCCTTTGGGTATAACATTTGATGTGATATTTAAACATTTTTTTTATCAATATATACCCAGTATTATGTCATATACATCCATCTAAAACACATAGAAGTCAAAAATCAATTTAGTCCCATTGATAGTTATAGAACATGATTTACACATAAGGGATCAATATTATGTTTGGCCAATATGAGTTTAGAGTTTCAACATAAAAGGAATCATATCAACATTCAAACCTATAATATCAAAAACATGATAAGAAATAAATTAATAGGATGCACTAATGCCAAACAAAGCTTGTATAAGGGTAAAATTTAGAAGAGTCATTACCCCAACCATCAAAGGTTCAGATTGATCATCATTGATCACTTTCTCAGATCTATAAAATTTCGTACTCTTTTCACCTTTTTCTTTATTACCTTGTTGAGATTGAACTATTTGAGGAGTCATGGTATTCCTATAATAACCATGGATTCTGCTGGTGAGATGAATTTTTTCTGTACTCATCCTATTATAAAATACGTTGCTTGAGAAGAATGAGATGTGTCCCTAGCACCTGACCTTGGATAACTGTGATAATATTGCTAAAGATGTCCTATATTGTTGAAATTATGTAATAATTTAGGTGGTGTAATAATTTATCACTTTATATGCTTAAAATATCCACATTGAAAACATTTAGGCTTGCTCTTTGGTTTCGGAGGAAGACTTACTGATCTCACTATCTGATTCTGAGTCATACCATCACATTGGAAATAATTATCTATCTTTCTCTTAGTCTAAGCATTAGATTTACTACTAGTTCCCATAGGTATCAACTTGACTCCTCTTACTATATTTCCTGATATGTATCTTTCTTTTAATATTTATCTATTAATAATCTTTGTATAATATGATATACAAATCATGAAAATATTTGAGTGAATCTCTAGCCTCAACCCTGATTAAAAAATGCATCCCTTCAAGGATGCACTAGTTACAACTTTTGGTGAAAAGTAGACTAAATTCATAAATTTATCCACAAACTCTATTACTGAGAGGTTTTCCTACTTCAAACTGAAGAAATATGTCATTATAGAAATTTTGAATGCACGAGGATAATTTTTTTTGTTGAAAAATTATTCAAAATCATCAAATGCAATGCCATAGTCTAATTTATCATGAAATTATAAATCCTAACAATTGCATGCTATATTATCCATCATATACGTTACCAATTTCACCTTGAGCTCAGCTGGTGTTCCAAGTAAATTGAAAATTTGATTCATCATATTTAGCCACAATTCTGTTTTTTTCGGTTATGAATAACCTCAAAACATGGGTGGATTATGATTTTGGAACTATATAGAATGATTAAATTTATTTAGTGTATTCGTTTTATTCCCTCTATCAATGGCCTAAAAATCCTGTACATTACTCTAAACCAACTATTGGTTCACTTTTGGATTAGGTGAAACCACACTCTCAACAGCCTCTTCTGGTTGATTCCAATAATGCCTATATGGTTCCATTTAATATATCCAAAATAAAATTCCATTTAGTTTTACTCTATAGAAACTAAAGTCTTATGAATTTTAAATTTATCATATCACACATATCACAACAAGTAATTCCAAAATTCAATTTTTTTGCAAACCATTTTTGAGAATTCCATCATACTTTTTGAAAATCAAACCATTTTCAAATATTTTCAAAATTATTATTTTTTCATCACATAAAAAATAATTTACTCAAAATGAATTATGAAATCCTATTGGGAATTAATTACTATCAATGAATTTCATTCCGTTCTCATTGACTAAACCCATGATGATGAGGTTGAAACTCCTAGAAGTGTCTTAAAATAGTTATGTACCCAAACTCCCTAGTAAATTAAAGTTCAATATAAATTGTTTATATATGAATCTTTATGAACTACATTTGAAGTTCTGATGATCCTATATCCTTTCTACCAATCCTACTCAAGGACTAAAACAAAATTATTTTCAACTCTAGGACTGAGAAAACTTAAACCATTTGTAATATCCAACTGTCACCCATTGTCTTGGGAATAGGTGGTGGGTGCTACTGGCCTTAGGTGACATCCAAAAGATACCAAAGGTTGGAAATAAATTAAAAGGTATTTATAAAAAAATTGGGGGATGATTTTCCCTTTGAAGATAAAAATCCAAAAAAAGATAACCATAAACAATAAAACATCTATATGATTCATGAGAACAAAATACAACCGAAAAAAAAACAACTAAACCAACAAAAATATCATAGTAAAAGAGAAAATCAAGACCAGAAAAACTCAAAGATACCAAAGACCACAAAACCAAAGGGAAAAAAGACATAAAAATAGAAACTCTCAGCATGATCCAAGCTCTAAATCAATAGTATATGCACAATGTATCATGATGCATCACTAAAGAACTGGGATACGCCACCTTTACCTATATACCAATATATAACATCTGTAAATGCACCAAAGTTACCAAGAATTGGGTGAGTATAAAACTTAGTAGGATTTTCTCAATGAATTTACAACTCACACCAATAAGATAGAACATGTTAGAAAATTTATAGAAAACATTTTAAAAAAATTAAAGAAATTTATATCAAATCCAAAAAATTTTCTAAACTAAAACAGTTTCCCATGGAAAGAAACCAAACAAGTCTTTAAAACATTTAAAATTTCCAATTGGCATACCCAATACACAGTTCCACATATCCACACAACCACACATGAATGCCTATGTGAAAGTTCCATACTCATGAGTGGTCACTCAAAAATCCACCATGTTGTCACAAGTTAACCAATACCAGGTCCCCTAATGGTATACACCCCTTCCACAGGGTCACGTATAATGAAAAAGGACCCACCCCAACCATGTATACCAAAACCAATGCCAATTAATATATATATTTTTATTTTATTGAAAACATTTTTATAAACATTTACACAATAAAAAAGAAAATACATAATTCTAAAATCACCATTTTAAGATTAACATCACAGGGTTTTCCAAAAAAATATACAATTACACCATTTCACAACAACATCACTAAAAAGGTTTCCATCAAGAATCACACATCAATTCCACAATAAATTTCAAGAAATACAATATATTTTTAACCAAGACTTAAAGTTATAATCAAGAAGAGTCAAGAGATAATCCATCTACCTCTCAAACTTTTGTGGAAATGAATAATGACACAAAACATCAACAACACAAGTTAGATATTATAAATACAAACATAGATATTGTTCCCTTTAACCAAAAAAATAATATATTGTCATGATAGACATCACACATCATATATCTATCACAAAAGTATTAGATATATGAATCCATGAGAGGGAAAAAGAATAGTTCTAAGGAAAATGATGATTAACGATCACTCATAGAAAAATCTGGGACTCCAACATACTTAGATTCACCTAGGAATCAATCTAGAATTGAAAGTAATGGTATATATAGCCTTAAGAGGATGTGGAATTTGTGTTATGGTATATGAAGGGAAAAAGTGTTTTATGAGGTAAATTATATTAGATCCATGATTTTAAAATCTATTTTTTAATGGTTCCTAGTTAGGGCAGGCACTTAAGAAAACCATGTGCTAACCATGAATGAGCCACTAATTCAAACCATACATCACATGGTTGACTCTCATAGTTAGAAAAATAGTGTGATAACTATGAATGAGACACTACCTAAAACCACACCTTTCATGGTTGACTTGCACGGTTAGATAAACCATGAACCAACTGTTCTATTCCCCTCTGTCCATTATTGTATGGTTTCTACTGGACATCCACATGGTTTGGGAAAATTTTTCTCTTAAACAAGAAACTACCTAGTCAATAATGTTTATCTTTCATGTTTATTATAGGTGATGAACGGTTTCTAATAACCATTCTCAAACCATGCGCCTCTATAAAATCCTCCAAATCTTTACAAAACTTATATGAACCTCCTAAAACTTAACCCTAACATTTTATATACTTAAAATACATAAATAAAGAATCATGTAACTAAAATTGGGGCAACTAAAATAATAATGGTATCCTTGGTTCATATCCCTATTAAATAATAGGTGAAATAAAAGGGTGAAATATTATATGGAAAATTATTTTGAAAGATCATTTAAAACATTTATTGAGAAAATAACTTTTCTTTGAAAATTATTTTTTTAAAACGTAAAACCTTTTTGAAAATTGATTTCTTTGAGAATAACCATGAAATATTATAATGGAATATTTTAAAAATAATTTAAAAAATTTCTTTAGGAAATTATCATATTCACTTTGAAAAAACTTTTAATTTTTTTTTGAAAACATATTTAGAAAACATGGTCTTAGAAGAAAAAGATTTTTTGACAGAAAAGATGATTTTTCATAAAAACTTGGTTTTAAAATATTGAGAACATAAAGAGAGAAAAATGAAGTAGAAAACATGAATTCTTATGAAGTAACCATATGATAAGAAAATTAACAAGTTTTTTGAGACATAGACCGCATTATTACATCATTGGATGCATAATCATAAACAATCCAGATAAATGATGATATTGCAGCATAAAACTCTTACCACTTTGGTAAATTTTAATCATAAGCACCATGAAATAAAAACATTAAATAAATTTTAAAATTTCTTTAAAATAATGATATTCATGATATAACATGTTAATGGGGAAGTATATACCCCTCATATAAGAGGATAGGTGCATAACATAGCATATGTCCTAAAGAAGAAAATTTAAGACAAAAATACCTTATCGATTTGTTAACTATTGAAACAAATATGCCTTGAAAGGGTGATCCTAAAATTGATATGTAAATAAAAATAATTTTAATTATAATAATCATAAAATACATTCATGGTAATTATATACACCAAATAAAAGAAATATGTGATGAATATGACATGTGCCTCCCAGAAGTGAAAAGTGAGATGAAAATTCCTTACCTTAAGTATTAAATTCATTCATACACATTAAAAAATCAAGTAAAATAAATATAATTTTATTATAAATATATTATAGAACCATATTCCTATATATCATACCATATATGGTTTTCTTATGATATTTTATTACCCATTTAATAACAATTCCATGTTAAAGTTGCATTTTTGGCAATAACAGCTTTGTTTTTTTGTGTATGTTTTGACTTTTTATTTATGTAAATGTTACTTAAATCATGGTTTCAGAATATAAATAATTTTAAACATTATATAAATATATTATATATTCATTTTATACACATTTATAGTAATCCATTATATTTAGAGATAAAAAGTGAAATGCACCGTTCATGAAGACAGTAAGCAATACATATCTATGAACATTGTTTCCATTTTCTTATCAGATTGAAATAAATAATGGTAAAAAATATATATTTTCATTATAGAATTATTTTTATTTCATATATATATCATATTTTAATTTAAATCATCCTTATTACTTTCCATGTAAAGCGTGATCATATCACATCGCTTCGCAAGACGATAGTCCGCCTTATAATCAACCAATGTTATCATATTCCCAAAAAAATGGAAAGCATAAAGGTATGTCTGATATAATAATTCTAGGATCATAATAATATCATATATAATCAATAAATATATCATTATTTTCAACTTCGAGAGGTGGCATTGAAAAAATGAATGACTTTCATTCGCAAGGTGGTAGTCCGCTGTATACATGGATGATGATTTTTTAACACATTTGATGGAAGTGGATATGGATGTAGGTCCTGATCTTAAAATAAAAACATCTTATTATATGGAATATATTTAGTTTTTTATATCATTATGTTATAATAATAATTTATGGAGGTGGATGAAGAAATAAAAAAAATGATTATTGAGGAACGTTACATATTTTAGGGGTATACTCCTTATGTTTACACCAAAAGCCTTCCTATGTTGGATTTAAGTCCAAAATAATAATTATAGGACGTGATAATGGAAGTTTGGATGTTATTTGGGTATTTTTTGGTCGATCCAAATGTGTCGAGAGGTATGAGTATGTGCGGGCAGTGAGCACCCTTTTATGATTGAGCAGGTGTGACATTTTTGTAAATACCCAAAAGTATTCACTATTAGGAGGTCACTCTTACCTCATGTACCTCTAAAATAGATCAATAATGGAGTGGAATTATTATTATTTTTTAAAAAACCTCCACCACACAAAATAAACCCATTTTTTCATGTTATTCCTCAGTCTTTATTAAATAATTTTTATTTATTTATTATAAATATAAAATCCCATTTATTAAATAAAAATTATATTTTTATGGAAAAATTAATTTAACACAAGCGCATGAAATGCGTAAAACCCCATCTAAACCTTAATCACGATAATTTATTTGAATTGTTTTCACTAGTAATTATGATAAAAAATTAATTTTACCTTAGTGGATAATATAAATTCTGATGATTACAAATATAGAATCCATTTTTATAAATTAAATTCACAAAGTGTAAATTTTTTATTTAAAATTAATCCCACAGATGTGATGTGAAAGTGTGTTTTCCAAGAGAAAATGTTTGAAAGTTTACAAAATTTTTATATCTAATTTCAATATGTAATTGATTAAAATAAACTTAATTTAATTAATAGATATATAATTTAACTAATTTTTCTTTAAAAAGTTTTAAAATATAATTTAACTTTACAAATAATTTAAATAAAAAGGCATATTTCAATTAAAATGTAGTATTTTAACTATTCATTAAAAAATGAAACATTTTAGAAAATTATGAAAAATTTTCCCTAATATAATGTTATTATTTTGATTTAAAAAATGAAGTTTATTTTTTTAAATAAAATTTCTAAAATTTGTTAAACTTTATTTATAAAAAAGTGAGATAAAGGATACAAAACAACATTTTAGAAAAATACAGTTTTAAGTGTAAAATGAGATTTATTAATATCTATTGTATAGAGAAAAATATGAATGTTAAACATTTTATTTATTATATAATATATAAATTTCATTAAAATCACTTACCAAAAGTGGTTTTTGTAATTTATTGATGTAAAACACATTTTTGCGCATAAAAATAGTTTTTTCAGAAAATAAATTCCTTCATTTTAAAAAGGTCTTCATTTTAATTTATAATTAATTGGTCACAAAATAATTCATTATATATACATGGTTAAACCATATATTTTCATAATTTAGTCAATATTATTCATAACTTCCATTCTAATAGCAAGGTGATAAATGTCATATTAAATAATATTATTTTAATAGTATGTTATGTTTCATTTAAACTCGGTGTTGTATGTAATGAAATGTAAACTTGGTTTTGTGTGTAACAAAATCCAAACATAGTATTACTTGTAACACAATCTAAACTCAGTATTACATATAATTCAAGCCAAACTTAGTGTTTCATGTAACAAAAGATAAACTCAGTGTTTTGTGTAACACAAAATCTCAAAAATATTAAATTCATTTGAAAAAAATATTTCAAAAAATATCAAGGTGTTACATTCTATCCCTCTTAAAATTAATTTCACCCTAAAAATTTGTCTCATCCAATGGAGTCTTAACATTAAAAAATTCCTTCGTAGAATCCCACATTGTAAAAAATGATAATAAAAATACTCTTGAAAAAGAAAAAGGGATATGAAAAAGTCATCTGAAAGAACATATACTATGTTTCTAGATAGAAGAACATAGGTCGGAAGTGAAAACATAAACATTGAAGAAGAAACTAACACCCAAATACTAATAGAGATTGATAAAGAATATTTATCACAAGTAAGTGTATGATTCAAATAATGTTAACAACCAACAATATTTAAACCAAAGAGGCATGGAAAAGGTCATTGATATCATCAAATATATATAGGCTGAGAACATATGAAAATATAATTACTTAATATGTTTTTATTTCATAGTTACAATTTCATACTTTGGTTATTCCTTGATCAAATTCAACTTCATATCTTACTCCTTGAAATAAAGGTGAAATTTTTATGCCTAAATTACTAATGGATCATAAGATCCACAAATAGAAATATAAGTAATTCCTCCTATCATTATTTATCATCTAAAAAAAATTAGCACAGGTTATGCATAAAAATTCAAATGGTAAAGTAATAAACTAATTTCTAAAACCTCATATGAAGGCCCATTTTCATACACCGGGAGATGATCAATTCTGGATCAATGTACCCTTTTTGGAGTTATTAACCCTAGGTACCTCTATATTGGAGCCACATTGACTTTTTTATATCCAGATATGTATGTAATTTCTTGAAAACTAGTTTTCATATTCTTTACCAAAATTCGAGGAAATTTTATTACACTTTGATTCATCCATATAATTATCATTAGAGACATCCCTTGACATATACTTAGAAATATCTCTAGGTATCTTACTAATTTTTTATTATCCTTGTTTCTAAAGGTTAACTAAAACCTTAATTTGGTACCAACTATGGTGAACAAGGATTTTCATACTTAGATATTATATATTTCTAGATAAATATTAAATATATTACACAAACACATGACTGAGGACCATAATATTTTAGTACCTTTGGAGATTAGGTACACAACCATCTAATTTGATGAAAAATATTCAATGTATCCCACAAATATCTTCCCATATTGAAATCTTCATAAACATACCCTATCCAATCCTTTCTTCATAACCTGGGGAAAGGAAATAGAATAAAGTGTGAGATTAGATGATCCTTAAGGGTAAAAAAGGGAGATACATAATAATAACCTGAGCATAAGGACATAATAACATGAGTATAACATATGAAAACCATACCCTTCATATCAAAGATAAGAATCTTGATTCATGGAATAAATATTGGTAATTCATAAGACACGGATCATAAGGAAATCAAATAACATGATCCATGAGATAAAAACATTATTAGAAGACCTAGAATGGTGGAATACACATAAGAATAAAAACTATTATGTTAAGAATACCCACAAAGACATTAATAACATGTTAGTCTTAGACTAACCTATCGTGTACCTGTTTCAGGTTGGGGATAACCTCCCACAAACCCTCTTTCAAGATTGGGCTAACCAACTGTGTACCCTCCTTTTCAGGATTGGGATAACCACCCATGTACCCTCTTGACCATAGAGAATTTATTATTACCAAATCCATTGGAATGATATATAGGTCCCACATATCACGTAATAAAAATCATACATATTTGTGCCATAAGATGATGATACATCTATCATATCATAACCCATGAAATGAAATGGGTTTTATAAATATTTCATCATATCATGACCTGTGGAAAATATATAGGTTTCATAATCACTTCAATATTTTAGCATAGCAAAACACGTGAAAAATAAGTGGGTTTCATAAGAATTCTAGTATGGTATAACCCATGGAAAATAAATAGTTTTCATAAACATCTTGTCATAATGAATCATTTAATGAAATTATAAGAATGGTATACTTAGTTCATATCCCTAGTAAATCATAGGTAACATCAATGGGTGTCATCTTAGATGTAAAATAATTTTGAAATATCATTTTAAACATTTCATGAGGAAATTAACTTTTCTTTGAAAATCATTTATTTAAAACACAAGAATTTTTTGAAAATAAATTTCTTTGGAAATAACCTTGAATGATTATAAAGGAAGATTTTAAAAATAATTTAATTTATTTATTTATGAAATTATCATTTCCTATTTTAAAAAAACATTTTATAACATCTTTTTAAAACATTTTTAGAAAACATGTTTTGGGAGAAAAAGAGTTTGCGACCAAAAAGACGATTTTTCATAAAAACATTATTTTAAACTCTTGAGTACATAAAGAGATAAAAATAAAGGATAAAACTTGTATTATCATGAAATAAAAATATTGTAATAAAGTTAATGACTTTATTGGGCAATAGATCATAGTATTTCATCATTGTAAGCATAATCATAAACAATCCAGATAAATATTGAGATTGTAATATAAAACTCTTACTAATTTAGTAAATTTTAATTGTAAGCCTGATGAAAGAATAAAATTAAATTTATCTTAAAATATCATTAAAATAATGATATTTATGATATAAAATTTCAAAGGGACTGTATGTACTCTTCATAGAATAGGATTGGTGTATAACATAACTTATGTCCCAAAGAAGGGAAATTGAGACAAAATTCCCTTATCGATTTGTTAACTATTGAACCATAAACACCCTAAAAGAGAGATAATAAAATGGATATTTAAATACCCATAATTTTAATAAAAATTATCATAAAATACATTCATGGACAATATATACACCACTTAATATAAATAGGTGGTGAATATGACTTGTGTCTCATAGAAGTAAAAAAAGTGAGATGGAAATCGATTACCTTAAGTATTGAATTCATTAATATATGTTAAAAACTAATATATAATAAATATGAGTTTATTATTAATCTATTAAAGAAAATATTCATATATATCATACCATATATGGTTTTCTTATGTCCTTTTATTACCCATTTATTAACAATTTAATATTAAAGTCACATTTTAGGAAATAACTGCTTTGTTTTTCATGTATGTTTTGAATTTTTATTTATGGTTTCTTACATAAATAATTTTTTAATAATCTACATAATGTTAATAATTATATAAATATCAAACATATTCAATATATAAATTTTTATATAATTCCATAATATTTAGAAATAAAAAGTGAAATACATCATTCATGGAGACAGTATGTCGTGCGTACACATGAACATTGTTTCTATTTTCATATTGGATTAAAATAAATAAAGTTAAATGATATATATTACCATTAATTAATAATTTTTATGACATAAAAATCACATAATTTCATTAAAATCATTCTTATTACTTTCTATGAAAAGCATGAACGACTTACATTGCTTCCTGAGGTGGTAGTTCGTCGTACACATGAGTGACGTTATCGTATTAAAGAAATAGAAATCATGAAGGTATGTGTGATAGAATATTTATAAAAAAATAATATTATGATAAATATCAAATATAAATAATAAATCCATAATTATTCACAGTGATATGTGGTAATGCAAAAACGAATGACATTGGTTCGCGAGGCGGTAGTCAGTCTTACACATGAATGATGATTTCATAACCGTTTTGATTGAAGTGGATATGGTTGTAGGTAATTACCTCATAATAAAAACATCTCAGTATATGTATGATAATGATATAATTATATCCCCATAGTATAATAATAATTTAGGGATGTGAAGGAAGAAATAAAATAAAAATGCTCATTGATGAACATTACCTCTTCTTCTGGTATCCTCCTTAGTTTTTCACCAAAAGACTAACTATTTTGTATTTAATTACAAAATAAATATTCTAGTATTATAGGATATAATTTTTTATGTTTTTTATGTTGGGTTTTTTGAGCCATAGGACTTTAGATGTGTGAGTAACTTAGGGGAGTGAGTACCCTTTTATAATTGGGGGGGGGGGTGAAATTTTTGTAAATACCCAAAAGTATTCAATATTAAGAGGTAAATCTTACCTCATGTTCATAAATAATTGAGTGGAATGATTATTTGGTCTAGAAACACCTCCAAAACACAAAATAAACACATTTTTCATCTTATTTCTTAGTTGTTAAGTTTACTCAATTATCCCTTTTTAGTTCTTTTACCATGGTAACTTGTATCTTTTTATTTCCCACGGTAATTTATCCTTTAAGAATAAAAATAATATTAGATTTATTAAATAATTTATACCTACTTATATAAATATTAAATATAATTTATTAAATAAAAATCCTTTGTGTATGGAAAAACTAATTTTAACACAAGCGCATTAACACATAAAACACCATTTTAACCTTTACTATGATAATTAATTTTAACCATTTCCCCTCATAATTATTGTAGAAAAAAAGTTTTAATTTATTATATAATATAAATTATTATTATTCCAAATATTTAATTTTTTTTTAAATTCTATTCACATAAGTTAAATGTTTTACTAAAAATTAGTTTTGCATATGCGATGAGAAAGTAAGTTTTCAAAGAGAAAGTATTCAAAAGTTTACAAATTTTTTATATCAAATTTCAATATGGTATTGATTAAAATGTCCTAAATTATATTAATAGATATATTATTGAACTAATTTTAATTTAAAACAAATTTAAAATATAATTTAACTTTATAAATAATTTAAACAAAAATGCAGTTTTCCATTAAAATGAAATATTTTTCATTATTCATAAAAAATGAAACTTTTCTGAAAAATACCAAAAATTTAACCTAAGATAATTTTTATATCCCAATTTTAAAAAATTAATTTTAAATTTTTAATAAGTTTTTTAAAAGTGATAAAAATTAATTTTAAAGGCATGTGAGCTAAAGAGGACAAATTTCCTTTTAGAAAAATATAGTTTTTATGTGTAAAAGTGGATTTATTATTATCTATTGTCTATAAAAAATATGATTTTTAAATATTTTATAGAATATAAAATATATAAATTTCATTAAAATCATTCCCCAAAAGTGTTTTTTCTAATTTATTGAGGTAAAATGTATTTGTTTGCATAAAAATAGCTTTCAAAAAATGATTTCCTTCATTTTAAAAATCATTTTTATTTTCATTTATAATTAATTTGTACCCAAATAATTAATTATATATACATGTGTAAACCATATATTTACATAATTTTTTTAATCCTATTAATGGTCTATATTCTAATTTCGAGGTGATAATTGTTATATTAAATAATAATATTTTAATAGTATGTCACATTTCATTTAAACTTGGTGTTTCATGTAACAAAATTTAAACATGGTCTTATGTGTAACACTATAGAAACTTAGTGTTGAATTTAATGAAATATAAACTCAATTTTATGTGTAATGAAATCTAAACTTAGTGTTTCATGTTACACCAACTAAAATCAGTGTTTCGTGTAACAAAAAATCTCGAAAATATTAAATTCATTTGAAAAATAATATTTCAGAAAATCCCAGGGTGTTACAACGATATTACCTTAGGGTTATATGAACCAAATGAGGGCGTAGTTCCTTATTTATAGACATTATTGAACCTTCATGAAACCCCCTTATGTATAACCAAACTTCTGTGCAACTTTCCATGTTTTTTGAACATTTAAAATTTGACATTTCCTTTAGCGCACAACTCCAATCGTCACAAAATGTCTATTTTTATTTCACGAGTTCAACCAACTATGGAATTATTGAAACTTAATAAATTTCACTAAACCATTTCCCTTGTTTTATTTTAAAGAGTTATCCTCAAATATTCACTTTCATGAAACTTCACTAAACTCCTCCCAATTTACTACTTTGGAATTTTTGAAAAAAATTATTTTTCTTCAAAACAATTCCCCCCTCCTTCCAAATTTTGGACCCCCAAAAATTTGGAAACACTGGGAAACACAACCACATTATACTAACAAATTTATTTAACCCTTATTGAGTTTCCATACCTCTATCCTATATCTTTTTTAACATACATTTTAAAAAATCCCACTAGAACATCCATACCTCTGACCTAGAGCATTATCAATATACTTTATCAATAACTCTACTGGAAATTCATAACTAACCTTATCAACCATATTTTTCATAAAAAATAACAAACCCCTCAAAATTACAATTTCACCTTAAGGGGATTTTACCCAACAAACATATTAAACGATGATGGTATCTACAACAATTTCAATATCCTTAATAGATAAAATCATAACCTATAATGTTATATAAACTCTACTCTGATACTAACTGTGAAACCCCACATGTCATTTTCCCATAGTTATAATAATTATAGAAATTATTTCATTTCATATAATTATATAACCTTTTTGGTTTAGTTAATTAGATAATTAAGAAAAATTATTAATTAAAAAACTCATATCTTTCACGATTAATGGACCTTTTTTCACTACATTAGGAACTATTTGATCCATAAAAAGTCTTAAATATCTCCCAAATATTCCCCACACATGCTATTATACTATACATATCATATATAATACATTTCTTTATAATCTATGAAAATTTAAACATAATAAGGGTGATCTAAACACTCAGTAAGGTAAATATTATACTAGAATCTATCATAAAATAAGCAAGGTGAGAATAATATGGGTGAAAATAAATGATAACTAAATAATTTCATATAACTAATACATAATATTAAAAATAATCCATTATTAAAAATATAAATAAACACATGGACAATAATAACTAATTTTATGGTGATTGAATGCATAATTCTAAAATTATTTCGAGATATTACATACAATTAAGTCTTTATGATAATACATCTCTTTTCTATCAAGACCATTGTTAAGGAATCTCAATAAATGTGCAGGAATAAACCAATTACCCAGGCTAGTTTGTCTCATGAGACATACTGATGCATCAAGGAGATATTTTGGTCCCTAACCATCACAAATTAAGTACAATTCATTCATAATATGAAGAAAAAAACAAACAAACTATTAAATGAATAACCCATAATCCTTAGTAATCACTAAACATTATTATTGAAATAAAAAGTATAAATATTATCAATATATTCGAAATAAATAAATGTAATGGATTTATATGTAAGAATCCCTCAAAATAAAATTTTATAGAGAAATGTACATGGTTAAGTCAATAATTTCACTGATTAATCAATGTATGACATCTAGGTGAACACCCTTCAATCAAGGGAAGAAAATATAGAGTGTAAACTAAGGAAATTTATTGTAAGAAAACTCATATTTATATATAGTGTGTGATTATGAAAGACAATGGAAGTGATGGATCATTCCTCTAATAGATAAGAAAATTACATAATACATATTGAGAAATAGATTTTATGGTATCATTTTAGGAATTTCATTGATCAAGTGTAAAATATGTCAAAATATACATACTTATATGAAAAAAAATTTATGATCATTTGGAAAATAGTTTTAGAAATAAAAACAACCCTGATTTTTTTGAAATATGTATTAAAATAGAAATATTTATAAAACTATTATGACAATTATTTCCTTTAAAACCATGGGAGTATAGGATGGAAGAATAATATAAAAAGAAAAAATGGTGAAAATATATGTTCGCATGAAATTGTTTAAAAGATATTCATATCAAACTTATCCATGAGGACCTACATGGAATGAAATAAAATTTACTTTAAAAAAATTGAAATGAATTTAAAAATTCCATAAAATGAACAAGATTAGTAATTGAGTCATAAATAAAGACATCTGAAAAACAATCCAATGAATAAGGACATGAAAGGGAAAGATACTCAATTAAAAAGAAGAGGTGGGGTCAACTTTTATTACAATGGATAAAATATGACACAATGGAAGAAATAAATAGTGACAATATTTTTAAAACCCTAGGAATAATGGGGAATAATAAAATTAGGGTGTTTTTGAAATAAAGAGAATACAAATTTCTAAAATTGATTATCTTTATAAAAAATCTATCTTTTAAATTGAGATTGAAGAAGAAATCCTTACAGTAATGGTAATGTATGAATCAAAAGAACATACAAGGGTTACTATGAAATGGGATTTATAATATCATGAAATGAAATATATTCATTATAATTGATGGTAATAGGGTAATTAATACACCATTAAAAGTAAATATTGTGCACAATATCAATATTCTCTCATGGATTTGAAAATAGAGACAAATAACCCTTAAAAATTTAGTTTCTTTTGAATCAAAAGGCCTTTTAAAAAATAACACTATATGAATTTTAAAACCTAGTAAATTAAATTAATATTTTAATAGAAATTCATTAGAAAGTAATCACACTATATTAAAGGAGTCATGGTGAACAATAACAATTATGTCTTAAGAAATTAAATTTCAGATAAAGAACCCCTTACCTTAATTCCTAAATTCTATTAAAGTGCTTAAATATATTGTAAAAATAAAATAAATATCACCTATTAAATAAACTTATTCATATATATAGCCTTTTATAAACATCATTTACAATTTTCTTCTATATGTATATTAGTTAGTTAATATCTACTTTCATTATTGAGTGTGAATAATATTGATTGTTTTAGCTAGTTTTCTAATAACATGGATGTTATTCAATATTCTCCCAAATTTAATAATTATAAGAAAATAATAGTTAAATTAATTTATTCTTTATAATTATTTAGAATTTTATAATTTCATTCTAAGTTATTTTTGGTTATGACTTGTAAATATAAAATTGACGATGAGAAAGTTTCAATGTTTTTAATAAATAGACATTGATATCTTAATTAATGAGTTTAATATTAATGTTACCATTTCAGAACCAAAATCAATTAATTATTTAATTATTTATAAAATATATTATTTTTATTTAATTTCCCTTAGTCATTGATGATATTATTTTATTGCTTTTTTCATGTAGGTGTTCAGATCGACCCAAACATCAACATATCATAATTAATGGATGAGTGTGGTTTTGAAAGTGGATTATTTTGAAATAATATAATTATAATAGAATAATATTGATATTATTTATGTATTTTTAAGGTTTCTAATCATATTTTAATATATTTTAATAAATTATAAAGAAACCAGATGGAAAGTGAGACATGTTATTTTTTGGAGGCTATAGTCCGCACAAACGCATGAATGACGTTTTCATTTTTCTTGATGAAAAATGAAAAAAGTGGTTAATGATTATTAAAAAAATAATTTTAATATAAATAAATTATTAATCATATAACATTTTAAAAAATATATACAAAAAAAATTTAGGTAAAATTAAAACATATATTGAAAACTTGAGTTTTCCCATAGAGGACTCTTTATAAATAGAGCACTTAGGCTAACTTATTATGGAAAAAAGGAAAATTAAGTGAAATATAATTAAATATGAATTAAATAGGGAATATTTTTAAGGGTAAAAAGAAATTTGGGAGTGATCTTAAAGTCATGGCAGAAATTCCCTTTTATAAGTGGTGAGAATAATATTCTTCTAAATATTTCATCTTAATATAGAGGGCACATGTTTCACATGTCAAGGAGACTCCAAAATATAAAATAATTTATAGATTATAATCTTTCATTATGAAACACCTAAAACTCATTATTAGAAACATGTTTTTAACATGTTAGGCCTTTTACCCCTTTGTTTAACCCATTTCAGTATTTTTGGCTTTTATAGTGGTAACTGGTTTTTTCCTAATTCAATTTTATTCCATAAAATAAAATATAAATTAATAAATAATTTGAACCTAATGATTATAAATATGAAATCAATTTTATCATATATAAATTCTATGTTTATGGTAAATTAATTTTTTCATTTGTGCTAAAACATGTTTTTAGAGAAAGTGTATTTTTAAGCTTAAGATTTATGTGCAGGATAAAATTATCAATAGAATTGATTTTCATTATATAAATTGGTTTTTTATTAAAAACTAATTTTTTGTGTCATTTAAAGTAATCCAAAACCTAATTTTACAAAACTATTATCTAATTAAAATAAAAGAATGAAAATAATTTCATTTAATCAAAAATATTACTTAAGTTCATAAAATGTTAAACATAGGTTTTATGAACTCGTACTAGTATTTTAAAAAGTATATTTTTACTCCTTAGATACATATATAACCATGAAATATATTTTATAACTTTTTAAGTTATAAATACTTCTTGATAGAGCTATAAATGAAATGGTTTAGTAAAAACTATATTGTTCAATATTCACTAAGAATCAATTATTTCAAAAAAATTCCAAACAATTCATAATAAGATAATTTTAACATCCTAAATTAAAAATTATATTAATTTTATATAATTAAAATTATAAAATTATAATTTTTTTAAAGGAAAATCCTAAATATAAATAAAAATTACTTTTTATTAAAAAAATCCCTTTTAAAGATTAAGTGTTATCCATACAAATTTCTAAATAAAAGAATATTATTATACCATATAATATATTTTTATATATTATATTATCATAATAATGTTCATATAATATGGATTGGATCATTTTAGTTTTATTTTTTTGAGTAGATCAAGCTATTAGCATAATATTTATTTAAGTAAATTATATAGTTAAATTTCGGGTCATTACAAACATTATTATCTCAGGAGATATAAATCCATAACCAATTCATCAGAAGCTGATATAGGACCCAAAATATCACATAATGATAATCCAAAAATGTGTTTCATAGGAATAATTAAAACATTTATACTTCCAAGATCACTTAACTATCACGTGGAAAAGAGAGATGGGTGTCATAAAAAATTCCATAGAATATTTCATAATCCATCTAGAGAAATAAGGTGGATAGTATCATAAGAATTTATCTTAAGTGTAACATAAGTAATTTAAAAGGGTGGTGGAATATATTTAAAATGGATTCATAGGTGGATCACTTTGAATGGTATCACATAAAAAAGGAATACTAATTATATTGTTTGATACCACAAGTTTAATCCCTCAAAATAAAATTAGTATGATAGAATTTGGAGGCTAATTTAGAAAAATAACTAAAAATGAGGTGATATAATTTTTATATAAAGATGAAAATGGATTTAAAAATTTAAACAATCTTGAGAAAAAATTTCTCAACATTTTTATAAAAGATGATATTATACAGCTCTTCCAAAAATTTCATTTTTTTTAAAATTAATAAGAATTAATTTTTACAAAGATTATTTGGAAATAAGTATCAATAATAAAGCCTTGGAAAATATATAATGGTTCCAAAAATATGAACTTGATTTTTTTAGAAAACATTTTATTTTAAAAAAATTCTTCAATAATGAATCCCTAAAAAAGATAAAAGTTATCTTGAAGAAATATAGAGTTTAAGATAAAAAATATGATCATGAAAGGAAAAATATTTTAAAATACCTTTGTCAAAAATCCACATCCTAAAAATAGATAACAAAAATTCCTTCTAGAAATGAGAAAATAAAAATATGAATTCAAAATTAGAAATCAAATAATTAGGTTTCAAAATACAAAGGACAATATTGGAATGAAGAGAAAGTACATACACGGAATGCAAATCATCATTAAGGAGAATGTAAATTATTATCAACAATGTCATGATTTTATGGTGAATAAATTAATCAGTGAGGAATATTTGAATAAAAAATTTAATTTTCCTCTTATAGAAATATACATTTCAATATAAAATCTTATAGGTATAGTAAACCATGTATATAAGTAAGTGGTTAAAGATGATACATTATAGCTCAATGAAAATGGGTTTGAGTTAAAAAAATATTATAAAACTTCATTATCTTTCGAATAATAAACCAATATAAGGTAGAACATATTATAGATTTTTAAATAAATTTATTTTTTTGAATAATGTCATAAAAATAATGTAACACCCCAGGTAAATAAAGAGTATGACATTTTTACATTTATCTATATTTTTGAATAAAATATTAATATTACTTTAAAGGGAACACTATGCTCGATGGTGTACCCAATATGCAACAACAAGTTCCTTTGAAATCATACGTTGCACTCTAATAATAAAATAATATTATTTTAAATGGTAGTTAACACATAGCCGTTGTATTGACAAGAATGAATAGAAATAACTAAAATATGATTATATATGTTTGTTAAATGTTTTTACTTTTATCCAATAAATTTTAGAGGCTTAAAATACAAATGAATCCAATCTTAAGCATTGAATACACTAGTATTTTTAAAAGATTGTTTTACTACCTTTTGATGGAAAACCATTTTTAAATAAAACTTTTGACAATTTAATAAGATTTATTTTTCAAAATAAACATATTATTTATGATTGGGACATTGAAATTTACCTTGGGTTAATTTTTGGTATTTTTCTGACAATGTTCATTTTTCAATGAATAGTGAAAAATACTGCATTTTACATCAAAACTGATTTTTCATATAATTTAATTATATGGTTATATTATCTTTTTAATTTGTTTTAACATTTAATTAGAATATATTTTTACCATGTAATTCAATAATGGTCATTTGGATGAATTTCCCTTTGGAATTGGGCATAAACAAGTGCCAAACTTTTCATGAATATTGTTTCCAAAAAACCCGCTATTTGTTTTGGCAACGGGAATTATTTTTAATTTATGTGTTTGGAATTTGGTAAAATTGATTACATATAAGAATTTACAAATTATTTAATTAAGACTCTTTTATTTTTGAACATTATGAATAGTAACGACGATAATTATCTTTAATTATCTTGATTAATGAGTAATCAAGGTAGTTAAAGATAATAAAATAATAGCATAATAATAAAAAAGGACCAAAACATGTGTCATAAGGCTACTGGTTGTCTCATGGCCGACCATGGGATACCTTGTTCCAAACTTTGGGGCCCCATGGAATCACTTGTGTGAGAAATTGACTTGTTATCTTTTTATTTTTAAAGAATGTTAAATGTAACAATGAATGTATCACCTAAGTAAAATATTTTTAATTTTGTCTACATAAATTATCTTTTGGACTATAAATAGTCATTGGAAATATAAAAAGATTTCCTACATCATAGTATTTTTTTTTATAATTTTTAGACATTAAATAAATTAAATTATTTATGACATCATGATGACGCAGCGATGACCTCATTATTTAACGATTTAATTAAAATGGAATGATAATGTAAATTCTAATACCTAAACATGTACAAAACCTATTGGATGGGTGGATTTAGAACCCTTATCACCTTATCCTCGAAACACATTAATGTGGGACCATTAAAATCCGAAACTCATTTGAAAATAAAGTTACATTTTATACCTTTCCAAGAGTGCCCCTCCTCTCCTCTTATAAAAGGCCCCCACCTCTACCTCCTTACCCACACTTCCAAAGCCTTTGGTTCGGCCAAAAACTGCCCATTTTATCTCTAAACATCCCTCTATAACTCCTTGAAGCCTCACTTTTGGCAGAATCCTTCCCAAGGAACCCTTTGAGTTCAAACCAAAGGGAGTTACCCGATTTTAAGGTAATGTCTTCACTTGTGTCCTTTTGTTTTATTTTGCTTCTCCAACCCCCTAAACACTTTTTATTCATTTCTTTTGTAACAACACCAATATATTCCATATACTAGTATTTTTTTGTAATAAGGATTCGAGCTACACTTACACACACCTACATCTAATGGTTAAAGAACATACTGTTTCTGGGGATGACGAATTTCTGCCTCCCGAAACGATGATTGTCCAACATTCTTTTAACACCTTAAAAGGTGGTCATTAAGATGACACTATATTTATATATGATATATAATATGTTTATGTTTTTCTTAATCTTCTGTATTTTTCATTTATGGCATACCTTTATGGATTCCATTATGGGTATACGCGATATCTTCATTTTAGGAAGTGCGGACTACCGCCCCCTCAAAGTGATTTGATTCGTTAATACCATATGTGGTACGTATAAAGGATATATTTAATGATATTATATATGATACCATACTGTAATTCAAATAATATTATGTATCATTATCTTTTAATTCCATTAAATATGAAATAGAAATGGAAGTAGTGTTCATGCGTACGTACGGCTTACCGTCTCCATGAACGGTACATTTCATTTCTTATCTCAAAATGTTATGTAATATTATAAGTACATATATATAATGGATATATATGTAATATATTACATCTAAATTATGGATATAATTCTGGAATTATAACATATATATATATCTCTCATTTTGTTTTAATTCCATTAATATGACAAAAAATGAAAGTAGCGTTCATGCGTACGTACGGCCTAGCGTCTCCATGAACGGTGCTTTTCGTTTTTTATCTCCAAATGATATGGAATAGTATAAAATGAATATTTACTGGATATATATGATATTTTAATCATTAATACTAATCTGGAAATTATTTACTTATAACTACATGGGCAATATTTTTTTCAAACAAGTTCATTTTTGACTCATGTACCAAACATCGACAAAAACGTCTGATATGAACTAACATTATTAAACAATTATTATAACATTATAATATGTGATATGAACTGAATAATAATCTCTAAAAGAGGTAATTAGGCAATTATTAATTGAAAAAGTTTATTATTCAGGAATATAAAGAAACGAACAAGACAAGTTGGATTTGAGGTAAGGGATCCTACTCCTCTCTTTCTTTTTTAGTATACTCTTTTATGTCATTACTTTTAAGATCATCTTTCTTGTGATTGGGATATTCTTTTATATTACTCTCACTGTAATTTTTATGTTCATATGATGAGAGACCCTATTCTCTCTCATCAATACATTTTGGAAGTTTTGAGTGGCGCCGTTAGGCTGCCGAATTTTCGTAAGAGATCTAACCTCTCTCTTTCTTTTTAAGTACTCTCCTTTATGTCACTTTTTTAATCTCCTCTTTGTTATGTTGGGGGATATTATTTTATATTCCTCTTGATTTAAAATTTATGTTAATATGATGTGATACCCTATTTGATCTCATCAATCCATTTTTGATGTTTTAAGTGGCGCCGTTAGGCTACCGAGTTTTCGTAAGGGATTTTTCATCTCACTTTTATTCCCGTGAGATTTATGCTACATTTGCCACAATTTCCTTTTAGTGGTGTATGTTCTTCCCATTATTATACACTTTGTGTAGTATAATTTCATTTATTGGTATTCACATCTTTATTGTATGACCCTTCTTCCATGGGGTGTACGTTTCGAAAGTTACCCAACTCGGTAAGGGGACCTTTCACCCTCCACTTTTTAGAAGACTTATTTTGTTATGTATTTTAATTCACATACTATTATGTTGGGATATGTTCTATAATATCCTTATTGATGTAAATTTTATGTCCAAGTGATGAGATTCTCTTTTTATCTCTCATCAACTCATTTTCTGAATTTTGAAGTGATGCCGTTAGGCTGTCGAATTTTACCAAGGGAACTTTTTAACCCAATTTCGATTTCTTTGGGTTCAACATGTAGTTATTGAATACGTCATCCTTTGAATATGTGTGAATGAAATTTTATTGTTTTACACTTAATATCCACTTATATTGGGTGTATTTATATTTGTCACACATAATTTTGAGATTGATTTATCCTTAATTTAAGGATACCTTCTTTATAAGGGATTTCATCACATTTGACATTTCTATTGAGACTTCATTGTTGTTATGCACAAATTCACTCTTATATGGTGTATATACTGTCCTTTGGAATATTATATCATAAATCCATTTATTCTCATGATATTATAAAGTTCTGACTTAATGTTATTCCTCAATTATTGTATTCAAGTGTCTCTAATTTTGGTAAAACCCATTTAACCAAAATATCACTTTAAATGTTTTAATTATTTGTTCTTATTAATATCCATGGTTTTAAGGATTTATTTATATGGATATTAATGGTTTAAAATTTTAAAAGCTTCAAGGTGTTATGGGACACTTTGATTCAAAAATCTCTTTATTAAATGTTTTAAATGGTTTTGGAAATGGTTTCTTTTTGAATGGATTCATTATTTCAATATGCTAAAATGTTATATTGTGATTGAAATGTGGAAATGTTATGTTTCCTTTATGCATGTTTTATTTGATACGTTTATGTTATGGTTCTTGGGCATTGTTATGAAAACGGGTGGTTCCATGATAAACTAAGGGCGGGTGAGCCCGATATAGCTCTCCAATGCATTGGGTAACGCGAAGGAGTGAAATGTTAAGGTTTCTCTGAAGAGATTTAGGAAATATACTGTGGTGGGTATTCCAAACATAACCAAGAGGGTTACAACCTATGTAAGAATGTTATGAATGCCTCAAGTTACATTTTATGTCTTATGATTTCTATGATTTATTCATGATTTGATGAGGTATGTTAAAGTGCCTATGTTTTATGGGTAAAGTATGATTTCATTCTTATGTATATATGAACTCATGTTTCCTTTCCATATTTTTATAACCCTTACTGAGATTTTTATGCTCATCCCAAGTTTTTGAAATGTTTTTCTCAGGTCAAGGGAAAGGTACATGATTTGATGATAGTGTCAAGGATGTGTCATGAAAGAATCCATTTTTTCTTTTAAATATTTTTCCATTGATGGGAAGAATGAATACTATATTTTATGTAACCACTTTGTTTAAATGTGGAATGTAATGCAAGTTTCATGATCTAATTTTCTAAAACTCTAAACCTGAAAAGATCCTCAATGTGTAATCTTGTAATAACCCAAGATTAAGTAAGGTTTAAGGCTGGGGCCTTATAGTTGGTATCAAAGGTTGGTTTAGATAACTTTAGAGGTTAGGGTATTCTTTAAGCATAAGTGACATTACCATAATGGTTAAGATTTCAGAAAGAGTCCTAGTTTTAGATAAAGTGAATGAGTAAGTATATCTTAGTGTTTATCTTCCTCATTAGTACATGATGGTTTTGTTAATATACTCACACTGACCTTTTTGGTTTTAGTAAATGGCTGGATCTAGTAGGCACCAAAGTAACAGTGGATGGGAAGGAAACTGTGACAGTTTTTTGAGCAAGCAACTGAATGATATGGGAGCTGCAATGATAACTCTTGTGATTATCCTCAACCAACTATCTGGAGTCATGATTGACCACCTAAACCTTGGTGATTTCTCTAAGGCATAATATATGTGAGAAAAAAATCCCTATGGAAGTACAGGTAATAATCATAAAGGTAAGTGTGTTAAAAAAACCTATGTGTCAAAGATGTGGAATGAAACACCTAGGAAAATGTTTCAAAGGGACAGAAAGATTCTATAGATGTGGAAATGAAGGTCATAAAGCAAGAACCTTCTATGGAAAAAGGAAGCATCCAGTTGACTCGAGGAAAGGGAAAGAAGTTCTTTCTGAGGGATCAATTGAATGTTTTAAATGTGGTGTGCATGGTCATTATGAAAACACATGTCCTATAAAGAAGTTTCGTGAATGGGATCACTAAGATCGTACAAATGTTCGTTTACTAATACCTAATTCCATTTAGATTGAGGATGAAGAAACTGACAATGACCAATCAAAGGTATGGATTATTTCATAACTATTGTTTTACTATTTTGGAATCTTAGGATATGATTCATGATTTTGTTTGTAGGAAATAAGTATTTCAGAATAAGTTGGAAAGGAATGGTTAATGGATCATGAAGAATGTTGAATGAGTAAGAAGTCAACATATAAGGGCTTCAAGTGTTATGGTGAAATTATTAAGAGTATTAAGTCTATTTTGATGATGGGGTTACATTAGAAGACTTTTTATAGTATGTGTAACCCTGATGTTTAATATATGAAAATTTTATTCAAGGAATAGTAATCTGTTCTTTTATGGACATAGTTATAAAAAACCATTTGGGTTTATATGATCCTTACTTTTGAGGTAATTATGGGTTACTATATGTTATGATGGAAGTGAAAGGCATGAGATTAAATTTTGGTTAAATTATGTTATGGTTATTTTTGATGATTTTATCTCTTTTTGGGAATGATTTGAGAATAATATAGTTTTGGAAAAAGGACAACACACAGACCGTGTGACAACCCGTCGCGTCGGACAAAGCTGCGAGAATCGAACCCACAACCAAAGTGTGTCTGGTATTTATCGCCTACCACTGGACTACGTGAAGTCCCTGGTTAGTTTTACTAATTATTTTTTAGTTAGATGATTTTATGAATTAAGAGTAATTTGATTTTGGGTTATCTATGGAAATTTATTAACCTATCATTGAGGATATTTGGTTAGGTTAATTACTTTTCAATACGAGACATTAAGAGAAACTGATGTTGTTTGGAGATAAATGTTACGATTTAACTTGGAAGACTATGTGACTAAATCCTTCGAATATTTGGGTTTCAATCTTAGTTTGGTTTAGTTTGAAGAATTTTTATGGAAATTTTTTTTATCAAATGGTCCTCGTTGAACTTTGGGTTTTGTTGGACAAATTTTGGAGATTAAGAATAGATTTTCTTTTTATAAAGGGTTATCTTTTTCTAGATTATCTGATCTTGTACTAACCTTTTTGGTTTTGGTTTTGGTTAGAGTCTAAAGAAATGGGAAGTATATAGTTCTCTATTTTGGATTAGGTGATTCTCTAGAAATTGATTATAGTACTCTTAATGTGAACAAGTCTTCCTAAATACTTGTCTTTTGGAGAAAATATGAGTTTGTGTAAGGAATCTAATAAAATTTGAAAGTCAACATGATAAGTGATTATGTTTCCTTATGAATAAAGTCCTCAATAAAAAGTAACTTAAAACAAAAATGTTGTCTATTAACTTTTCCTACTGGGGAATTGAATACCGTTTAACCCATCACAAGTTTGTGATTTTCTTGTGGTTAACTTTCTCCTAAACATGTTTTCTATCACTCTCCATCAGAACATGACCCTGTGTTTTCTCCTCCATGTCCATGTTTTCTTACATGGAATCCTAGTATGGGTTAACTCGGGTGACCTCTATACTTCTCTTTATTTATTTTAAAGTGATTGTTTTACCGACTCTTGTTCCGATGTGGGACGTTCAAGGATGTTTCCAAGCTCAATTTTAAAATTGCGAGGACACAATTCCCAAAAGGGGGGAAGGATGTAACACCCCAGGTAAATAAAGAGTATGAAATTTTTACATTTATCCATATTTTTTAATAAAATATTAATATTACTTTAAAGGGAACACTATGCTCGATGGCGTACCTAATATGCAACAACAAGTTCCTTTGAAATCATACGTTGCACTCTAATAATAAAATAATATTATTTTAAATGGTAGTTAACACATAGCCGTTATATTGACAAGAATGAATATAAATAGCTAAAATATGATTATATATGTTTGTTAAATGTTTTTACTTTTATCTAATAAATTTTAGAGGCTTAAAATACAAACGAATCCAATCTTAAGCATTGAATACACTAGTATTTTTAAAAGATTATTTTACTACCTTTTGATGGAAAACCATTTTTAAATAAAACTTTTTACAATTTTATAAGCTTTATTTTTCAAAATAAACATATTATTTATGATTGGGACATTGAAATTTACCTTGGGTTAATTTTTGGTATTTTTCTGACAATGTTCATTTTTCAATGAATAGTGAAAAATACTGCATTTTACATCAAAACTGATTTTTCATATAATTTAATTATATGGTTATATTATATTTTTAATTTGTTTTAAAGTTTAATTAGAATATATTTTTACCATGTAATACAATAATGGTCATTTGGATCAATTTCCCTTTGGAATTGGGCATAAACAAGTGCCAAACTTTTCATGAATATTGTTTCCAAAAAACCCGCTATTTGTTTTGACAACGGGAATTATTTTTAATTTATGTGTTTGGAATTTGGTAAAATGGATTACATATTTGGAATCAGAAGGTCCAAATTATTTAATTAAGACTCTTTTATTTTTGAACATTATGAATAGTAACGACGATAATTATCTTTAATTATCTTGATTAATGAGTAATCAAGGTAGTTAAAGATAATAAAATAATATCATAATAATAAAAAATGACCACAACATGTGTCATAAGGCTACTGGTTGTCTCATGGACGACTATGGGATGCCTTGTGCAAAACTTTGGGGCCCCATGGAATCACTTTTGTGAGAAAGTGACTTGTTATCTTTTTATTTTTAAAGAATGTTAAATGTAACAATGAATGTATCACCTAAGTAAAATATTTTTAATTTTGTTTAAATAAATTATCTTTTGGACTATAAATAGTCATTGGAAAGAAAAAAAATATTTCCTACATCATAGTATTTTTTTTATAATTTTTAGACATTAAATAAATTAAATTATTTATGACATCATGATGATGTAGTGATGACCTCATTATTTAAGGATTTAATTAAAATGGAATGATAATGTAAACTCTAAGACCTACACATGTCCAAAACCTATAGTATGGGTGGATTTATAACCCTTATCACCTTATCCTCGAAAAAAAATCAATGTGGGACCATTAAAATCCGAAACTCATTTGAAAATAAAGTTACATTTTATACCTTTCCAAGAGTGCCCCTCCTCTCCTCTTATAAAAGGCCCCCACCTCTACCTCCTTACCCACACTTCCAAAGCCTTTGGTTCGGACAACACCTGACCATTTTGTCTCTCCACATACCTCTATAACTCATTGAAGCCTCACTTTGGGAATAAGCCTTCCCAAGGAAGCCTTTGAGCTCAAACCAAAGGGAGTTACCCGATTTTAAGGTAATGTCTTCACTTGTGTCCTTTTGTTTTATTTTGCTTCTCCAACCCCCTAAACTCTTTTTATGCATTTATTTTGTAACAAAACCAATATATTCCATATACTAGTATTTTTTTTAATAAGGATTCGAGCTACACTTACACACACCTACATCTAATGGTTAAAGAACATACTGTTTCTGTGGATGGCGAATTTCTGCCTCCCGAAACGATGATTGTTCAACATTTTTTTAACACCTTCAAAGGTGGTCATTAAGATGACAATATATTTATATATGATATATAATATGTTTATGTTTTCCTTAATCTTCTGTATTTTTCATTTATGGCATACCTTTATGGCTTCCATTATGGGTATACGCGATATCTTCATTTTAGGAAGTGCGGACTACCGCCCCCTCAAAGTGATTTGATTCGTTAATACCATATATGGTACGTATAAAGGATATATTTAATGATATAATATATGATACCATACTGGAATTCAAATAATATTTTGAATCATTATGTTTTAATTCCATTAAATATGAAATAGAAATGGAAGTAGCGTTCATGCGTACGTACGGCTAACCGTCTCCATGAACGGTACATTTCATTTCTTATCTCAAAATGTTATGTAATATTATAAGTACATATATATAATGGATATATATGTAATATATTACATATAAATTATGGATATCATTCTGTAATTATAACATATATATATATCTCTCATTTTGTTTTAATTCCATTAAGATGACAAAAAATGAAAGTAGCGTTCATGCGTACGTACGGACTACCGTCTCCATGAACGGTGCTTTTTGTTTTTTATCTCCAAATGATATGGAATAGTATAAAATGATTATTTACTGGATATATATGATATTTTAATCATTAATACTAATCTGGAAATTATTTACTTATAACTACATGGGCAATATTTTTTTCAAACAAGTTCATTTTTGACTCATGTACCAAACATCGACAAAAATGTCTGATATGAACTAACATTATTAAACAATTATTATAACATTATAATATGTGATATGAACTGAATAATAATCTCTAAAATAGGTACTTTGGCAATTATTAATTGAACAAAGTTTATTATTCAGGAATATAAAGAAACGAACAAGACAAGTTGGATTTGAGGTAAGAGATCCTACTCCTCTCTTTCTTTTTTAGTACACTCTTTTATGTCATTCCTTTTAAGATCATATTTCTTGTGATTGGGATATTATTTTATATTAATATTACTGTAATTTTTATGTTCATATGATGAGAGACCCTATTCTCTCTCATCAATACATTTTTGAAGTTTTGAGTGGCGCCGTTAGGCTGCCGAATTTTCGTAAGAGATCTAACCCCTCTCTTTCTTTTTAAGTACTCTCCTTTATGTCACTTCTTTTAAGCTCCTCTTTGTTATGTTGGGGGATGTTATTTTATATTCCTCTTGATTTAAAATTTATGTTAATATGAGGATATACCCTATTTGATCTCATCAATCCATGTTTGAAGTTTTAAGTGGCGCCGTTAGGCTACCGAGTTTTCGTAAGGGATTTTTCATCTCACTTTTATTCCCGTGAGATTTATGCTACATTTGCCACAATTTCCTTTTAGTGGTGTATGTACTGCCAATTATTATACACTTTTTGTAGTATAATTTCATTTATTGGTATTCACATCTTCATTGTATGACCCTTCTTCCATGGGGTGTACGTTTCGAAAGTTACCCAACTCGATAAGGGGACCTTTCACCCTCCACTTTTTAAAAAACATATTTTGTTATGTATTTTAATTCACATACTATTATGTTGGGATATGTTATTTAATATAATTATTGATGTAATTTTTATGTCCAAGTGATGAGATGCCCTTTTTATCTCTCATCAACTCATTTTCTGAATTTTGAAGTGATGCCGTTAGGCTGTCGAATTTTTACCAAGGGAACTTTTTAACCCAATTTCGATTTCTTTGGGTTCAACATGTAGTTATTGAATATGTCATCCTTTGAATATGTGTGAATGAACTTTTATTGTTTTACACTTAATATACACTTATATTGGGTGTATTTATATTTGTCACACATAATTTTGAGATTGATTTATCCTTAATTTAAGGATACCTTTTTATAAGGGATTTCATCACATTTGACATTTCTATTGAGACTTCATTGTTTTTATGCACCAATTCACTCTTATATGGTGTATATACTGTCCTTTGGAATATTATATCATAAATCCATTTATTCTCATGATATTATAAAGTTCTGACTTAATGTTATTCCTCAATTATTGTATTCAAGTGTCTCTAATTTTGGTAAAACCCATTTAACCAAAATATCACTTTAAATGTTTTAATTATTTGTTCTTATTAATATCCATGGTTTTAAGGATTTATTTATATGGATATTAATGGTTTAAAATTTTAAAATCTTCAAGGTGGTATGGGACACTTTGATTCAAAAATATCTTTATTAAATGTTTTAAATGGTTTTAGAAATGGTTTCTTTTTGAATGGATTCATTATTTCAATATACTAAAATGTTATATTGTGATTGAAATGTGGAAATGTTATGTTTCCTTTATGCATGTTTTATGTGATAAGTTTATGTTATGGTTCTTGGGCATTGTTATGAAAATGGGTGGTTCCATGATAAACTAAGGGAGGGTGAGCCCGATATAGCTCTCCAATGCATTGGGTAACGCAAAGGAGTGAAATGTTAAGGTTTCTCCGAAGATATTTAGGGAATATACTGTGGTGGGTATTCCAAACATAACAAAGAGGGTTACTCCCTACGTAAGAATGTTATGAATGTCTCAAGTTACATTTTATGTCTTATGATTTCTATGATTTATTCATTATTTGATGAGGTATGTTAAAGTGGCTATGTTTTATGGGTAAAGTATGATTTCATTCTTATGTATATATGAACTCATGTTTCCTTTCCATATTTTTATTACCCTTACTGATATTTTTTTGCTCATCCCAAGTTTTTGAAATGTTTTTCTCAAGTCAAGGGAAAGGTACATGATTTGATGATAGTGTCAAGGATGTGTAATAAAATAATCCATTTTTTATTTTAAATATTTTTCCGTTGATGGGAAGAATGAATACTATCTTTTATGTAACCACTTTGTTTAAATGTGGAATGTAATGCAAGTTTCATGATCTAATTTTCTAAAACTCTAAACCTGAAAAGATCCTCAATGTGTAATCTTGTAATAGTATAGAATGAATATTTACTGGATATATATGATATTTTAATCATTAATACTATTCTGGAAATTATTTACTTATAACTACATGGGCAATATTTTTTTCAAACAAGTTCATTTTTGACTCATGTACCAAACATCGGCAAAAACGTCTGATATGAAATAAAATTATTAAACAATTATTATAACATTATAATATGTGATATGAACTGAATAATAATCTCTAAAAGAGTTACTTAGGAAATTATTAATTGAACAAAGTTTATTATTCAGGAATATAAAGAAACGAACAAGACAAGTTGGATTTGAGGTAAGGGATCCTACTCCTCTCTTTCTTTTTTAGTACACTCTTTTATGTCATTCCTTTTAAGATCATCTTTCTTGTGATTGGGATGTTCTTTTATATTACTCTTACTGTAATTTTTATTTTCATATTATGAGAGAACCTATTCTCTCTCATCAATACATTTTGGAAGTTTTGAGTGGCGCCATTAGGCTGCCGAATTTTCGTAAGAGATCTAACCTCTCCCTTTCTCTTTAAGTACTCTCCTTTATGTCACTTCTTTTAATATCCTCTTTGTTATGTTGGGGGATGTTATTTTATATTCCTCTTGATTTAAAATTTATGTTAATATGATGAGATACCCTATTTTATCTCATCAATCCATTTTTTAAGCTTTAAGTGGCGCCGTTAGGCTGTCGAGTTTTCGTAAGGGGTTTTTCATCTCACTTTTATTCCCGTGAGATTTATGCTACATTTTCCACAATTTCCTTTGAGTTGTGTATGTACTGCCCATTATTATACAATTTGTGTAGTATAATTTCATTTATGTGTATTCACATCTTCATTGTATGACCCTTCTTCCATGGGGTGTACGTTTCGAAAGTTACCCAACTCGGTAAGGGGACCTTTCACCCTCCACTTTTTAAAAGACTTCTTTTGTTATGTCTTTTAATTCACATAGTATTATGTTGGGATATGTTCTTTTATCTCCTTATTGATGTAAATTTTATGTCCAAGTGATGATATGCCCTTTTTATCTCTCATCAACTCATTTTATGAATTTTGAAGTGATGCCGTTAGGCTATCGAATTTTACCAAGGGAACTTTTTAACCCAATTTAGATTTCTTTGGGTTCAACATGTATTTATTGAATATGTCATCCTTTGAATATGTGTGAATGACATTTTATTGTTTTACACTTAATATCCACTTATATTGGGTGTATTTATATTTGTCACACATAATTTTGAGATTGATTTATCCTTAATTTAAGGATACCTTCTTTATAAGGGATTTCATCACATTTGACATTTCTATTGAGACTTCATTGTTGTTATGCACCAATTCACTCTTATATGGTGTATATACTGTCCTTTGGAATATTATATCATAAATACATTTATTCTCATGATATTATAAAGTTCTGACTTAATGTTAATCCTCAATTATTGTATTCAAGTGTCTCTAATTTTGGTAAAACCCATTTAACCAAAATATCACTTTAAATGTTTTAATTATTTATTCTTATTAATATCCATGGTTTTAAGGATTTATTTATATGGATATTAATGGTTTAAAATTTTAAAATCTTCAAGGTGGTATGGGACACTTTGATTCAAAAATCTCTTTATTAAATGTTTTAAATGGTTTTGGAAATGGTTTCTTTTTGAATGGATTCATTATTTCAATATACTAAAATGTTATATTGTGATTGAAATGTGGAAATGTTATATTTCCTTTATGCATGTTTTATGTGATACGTTTATGTTATGGTTCTTGGAAATTGTTATGAAAAAGGGTGGTTCCGTGATAAACTAAGGGCGGGTGAGCCCGATATAGCTCTTCAATGCATTGTGTAACGCGAAGGAGTGAAACGTTAAGGTTTATCCGAAGAGATTTAGGGAATATACTGTGGTGGGTATTCCAAACGTAACCAAGAGGGTTACTCCCTACGTAAGAATGTTATGAATGCCTCAAGTTACATTTTATGTCTTATGATTTCTATGATTTATTCATGATTTGATGAGGTATTTTAAAGTGCCTATGTTTTATGGGTAAAGTATGATTTCATTCTTATGTATATATGAACTCATGTTTCCTTTCCATATTTTTATAACCCTTACTGATATTTTTATGCTCATCCCAAGTTTTTGAAATGTTTTTCTCAAGTCAAGGGAAAGGTACATGATTTGGTGATAGTGGAAAGGATGTGTCATGAAAGAATCCATGTTTTATTTTAAATATGTTTCTGTTGATGGGAAGAATGAATACTATCTTTTATGTAACCACTTTGTTTAAATGTGGAATGTAATGCATGTTTCATGATATAATTCTCTAAAACTCTAAACCTGAAAAGATCCTTAATGTGTAATCTTGTAATAACTCAAGATTAAGTAACGTTTAAGGATGGGGCCTTATAAATACTTTCATGGAAAGTATATATACTGAACAAAATTAAAGTGGTGGACATGCCATAAGTCTCAAATAATAAAAATTGGGATGAGAATACCCTAACTTGTATTCCAACTTTTCCAAATGCACTATAACATCCTGTATAACTAAAATAAATCAATTAATAACTTATTTTATAACTTAATTAATATCTACTACGTTTTATACTCTTAAATAATAATTATTTAATAAAAGTTAATAAATATTTATAGTTTATTTTCATTATCAGATGTTTTTAATTGTAATTATTTTGAACATGATTTGTAATGTCGATGCCGATCCCCATTATCTGATAGCAAGTTCATTATTTATATATTATTTAAGGTACTGGAATATATGTTTATTAATTATCAATAAATTTCCAATTTCATTACATGATATTTTTAGTTACATTTATTGGAGAAAAAATTGGCAGTGTGCCTATTTCAGTAATTTTTGATGAAAAAAGGGTGGTATATTAATAACAATTTAAATATAAATATAATATTTAAAAATCATATAAATAAAAATTAGTTTTCAATTTATTTCTAACAATTCCAATAGTTAATTTTCCTTTTTCATCCATAATTTAAATTAATTAAAATTGTTCAATTGGGGGGGTTAAATTGACCCATATGAGAACATGATATAATTAATGGATGAGTATGGTTAAGAATGTGATTCCTTTGAAATAATATCATTATTATTGAATTTTAATGGTATTATTTATAAGTTCTAATTAATTTAAACCTAATCTAAGAGATTTTTGTAATGAATAAAATTCTAGATAAAAAAAGTAAATATATTGATTTGTGGATTTGGTACTCCGCACCTACACATGGGCGATGATATCATTTTAAATTGAATTAAAATAAGGTATAAGTTGGTTTATGTTTTAAGAATAATAATAATGTTTGAAATTTTATATTTATCTAATAAATCACCCCTTTTAGCCAACCATGTAATGTGTTTATGAAAAATGAATCATACCACTTATGGAGGTGGTAGTCCGCACAAAACACAATCGATGTTTTTGTTTTTTTTGAATGGTTGGGGGGAAGGTATAAAATGTTTTTAACATTATAATAATATAATTTTAGTATAATTATAATAATTAGGTAATTATTTAACCATAGTTATATTAGATTAAGAGGAGAAGTGGGGTGGTGATGGATTCTTTTATAAGAGAGTAGAGTGAAATTTTTGTAAATATAAAAATTAAAGTCATTATTTAAAGGTAAATTGTATCCAATAATGGAAAATAATAGAGTGGAGGATGTTTGGAGGTATATAAATCCTCAAATATAAATTTAAACACATGTTTATTACATTTTTTAAGTATTTTACTCTTATATTTTTCACTTTTACTATTTTTTGTTTTTATCGTGGTAACTAATTTTTAACTAAGAAATTTACTTTTAATACATAAAAAACTTATTAAATAATTTTTACCTAATGATTCCAAATATGTAAATATTTATTTAAAATAAAATTTCAATGGGTGATAAAGATTAATTTTAATACTAGCGCACATAACATGTAAAAATATTTAAAAAAAATATATTTTTTTACTTAAAAATTATGATTATGACAAAATTATCAATGTTTTTGATTTATATGACAATAATTGGTTCATTATTAAACAAATAATAGTTATTATTCTTAAAAAAAACCTTAATTCCACATTTTGGATGGTTATTGAAATGAAACATACAAGAAATAGTTTTCATTGGAGTAAAATATTACTTACGTTTAAAAAATGTTAAACTTGGGTTTTATAAATTCAAAATAGTATTTTCAAAGGAATAATTTTACTTTTAAAAGAAATTAATGCTATTTAAAAACGTTTTATAAAATATTTAAGTCATTGGTAGATCATGATAAAGTCAAAACACTATGGTATTAATAAAAATTATATTTTCCACTATTTACCTAAACATTAATCTTTTAATAAAAATATGAAAAAATTACCCATAGATAATTTTTACATGATGAATTAAATAACAGAGTTCATTTAATTAAATTAAAGTTTAAAAATTTAAAAATTTATCTTTTAATAGAAAAAAAATATAAAGAAAACTATTCTTATAGAATAATAAACTTATAAAATTTTAATATTATTAATCTTATTTCATATCAATTTATTATTAAACTAGTCTTAATATATTAGTTTGAAATACTAAAAATTTTCAGAATCATTTTATAAAATTATCAATTTAATGTATTAGGTAAAATGCACAATACTTTAAAAATAATTCTTTGAAAAATATATATCCATTTTTAACATTAAATATTTTTAATCACATTCCATTATTTTTTTATTTTAAAATTTTAATTTAATAAATTAAATGGTATTAAAATACACCAATTATTATTTAGAGATGGATAATCATATGTAAGAAATTAAAATATATTTTTTTTATAATTAATTATTTTATCATCTTTTTACTTGAGGATTTATTATTGTTATAGTTTTCTTACTGATTTTTTTCATAAAAATGAATTATTTTAATAAGACATGTCAACATTAATTTTAGTTCTGTGTTTCATGTGAAAAAACCTATTCAATTGAATATTAATACTAAAATATTAGAGCATTACATTCTCCCCCCTAAATAAATCTCACCCTCACAATTTTAATCATAACTCACTAACAAAAATCTCTATGGGTATATAAAATATAGACATGAATCAAGATATAATTTCCCATGAGATATCAAGATAAATATATTAGTTATGATTATGAATATTTTTATCTAATATATGATTCATTAGGAGTTTCTAGATATATACCATTTATAGCTTCATTTTCATGATCCAATTCCTAACAAAATAATAAATTCAAAATGATTATGATACTATTTAATAAAATCTTAATAAATGATCTTATGAATATCTAAACTCAAACATATTATTTATTATCCAATAACACCCTCATTTCACCCTATGGTACGTTTTCTTCAACTATGATATAATTAGATGAACCTATAAATCCTTTAGATAAACCTAGGTTGTCCATGGTCATATTCCTATTAGGTTCTCTAACCTAACTAGATATATATTACATCATGAAATTATATTTAAATCCTTTATTATGGTTTATAAAGAGTATGTGAATAACCAACACACATCCCCCTTGAGTTTCCATCCATATGTACAGTTTGACCTCTTTATCATTAACCAAGTGAAGATCAAGTTAATACTCAACTAGCATTTTAAGGTTATTACCCCTAGGTACATATATTTCAAAGCCTACATCCAGTTCGAGTATATAGATAGGGATTCCATTGTCAAGAAACTAAAAACTTAATACTATACCAAAATTTTAGGAAGTTATCCTATACTTAGACTTACCCCTAATGTTTTTACTAAACTTCTCTCAACTTAATATCCAAAATAACTAGTCTAATCCACGAAAATAACAAAAGTAATCCTCCAAAATAACTAAAGACTACATTTATACTAACTAGGGCACCCCAAGTTTGTACTCCCATGCCTGGTTCTAAAAAACATACTTTACACATAGGATTTGATACTAAGTGAGATTTTATAAGATAAAAATATCATTATTTTACATCATTTACAAATGTTAATCATTACATCTCATAATAATCACCCAATCCCATGAAAGGAAGGTTTAGTGTCTTTGAGGATCAACAACATAAATAACTTATTTTATAATACTTGTGAACATTTCTCAATAAACTAAGCACAGTGGACTACCTTCTATAATTTTCATAAGTTATACGCATATGTATAACCTTGTATATGTAAACATAAGAAATGGGTGAGATCGAATGACCGGTAATGGAAAACATGTCATCATGGGTTAGATTATAAACACATGGGAAAACATAATCATGAAAGAAATATCTTATAAAAAATAATATGGGACAATAAGAGGTGTCTATAATTCCTGATAGAAGGACATGTAATATTAAATTAATAAACATATACCATCGCATAAGAGTGTAGACACATGATATATCAAAAATTGGCCCTTGAGTATAACATAAGCAAATGACATATATTTTTTAATTCCATTGATATCATAATATATAATTATGAAAAAAATATAATAATATTGAAATTATAAAATTGTTTGAAAACAAAATATCCATTCATCATATTGTGAACAAACCAAATTTTCAAGAATTCCATTATGATAAAAAAAATCCACATATTCCTTTTTTAATAAAAAAAATTTCCCCACTTCATATTGAGAAAAAAAATTTGCATGTTTTATGTTATGAATAAAAAAAATCTATACTCCTTGTTGTAATTTTTTTTTCAATTATTAACATCATCATCACATGATATATAAATCCTTAACCAATACATTATAGGGTGATATGGGAACTAAACCATCACATAATTATAATCCATAAATATGTTCAATAAGAATTCTAAAAACATTTATACTTTCAACATCACTTATTTAACCCATGGAAAATAGATATTAGTTTTATGAAAACTTCAATATAATATTTCATAAGTCACTCAAATAAAGAATTTGTATATAAAAATATCCCAAGTGTAACATAAGTAATATAAAATGATGCTAATATAGCTGTAAAACATCTTCATAATAGGAACACTTCAAAAGGTATCACATAAGAATGGATTGAGAATTATATTTTGTTTTATTTCCTCAGTTTAATTACCCAAACAAATAGCATGAGATAATTTAAAGGGTAAATCATGATAAATAACTCAGAATAAGGTGAAATACTTTTTAAATAAAGAGGAAAATATAAATGAAAATTAAAAGAGTATCTAGAAAATATTTCTTAACATTTTCATAAAAGAAGAAATAATGAGTCTCTTTTGAAAAGATCACTTTTGTGATATTGAAAAGAATGAATTATCTAAATCATTATTTAGAAATAAATATCAATAATGAAGCCTTGAAAAATACATAAAGGTTAAAAAAGGTGAACTGAAAACATTTTCAAAAATTATACTTTTAAAAATACTCTTTAATAATGGATCCTCAAAAATTATATAATGGTAATATTGAGGAAATGTGGAGTGTAAGATAAAAGATGTGATCATAAAAGAAAAAATATTTTGGAATAACTTCGTTTAAAACCCAGATTGTAAAAAGGGGTAATAAAAATTTATTTTCAAAATAGGAATACGAAAATATATAGGTCACATGAGATAACAAATAATTTGGTTCCCAAATATAAAGGAGAACTTTTAAAGGAAGGGAAAATATGTACATGGAAAATAAATCATTATTAAAGAGAATAAAAATTATTCTTAACAATATCAGGATTTTATGGGAATGAAATTCATTAAGGAAGGATATTTGAATAAAAAATATCATTTTCCCTAAATATAGATATAAATTTTAATATAAAATATTAGCATGGAAGAAAACGAACATAGAAGTAATAGGTTCCATATGAAACATTTTAACTCAAATAAAAGGGGTTTTATTTAAAAAAAAAACCCCTTACAAATTTGATATATTTCAAGTCATAAACCCATAAAAGGAATATGATAATATTTAATTTTAAATACCTTGAGTTTCATGAATAAAATAATAAAAATATATTCATGGATATTATATCCACCAAAGAAAATTAAAAAACTAGTGAATATTCCATAAATCTCGAAGAATAGAAATTGAGATGAGAATCCATTACCTTGTATTCCCGCATAGTTGAATTTAGTTTAATGTATTGTATAAAAAATACAACTATATTAATAAATTATTTAAGAACATTATTCATATCCATTAACTTTTATACTCTTAAATTATAATTATTTATTCAACATTTACTAGTTAGTAATATTCTATTTTCATCATCAGATGTTTGTAATTGTAATTGTTTTTTACATGCTTTGTAATGTTGATGTTGATCCCCATTATCTAATAATATGTTAATTATTCATATATTATTTAATTTACTATAAAATGTGTTTTAAAATTATTTATAAATTTCAAATTTCATTTCATGAAATTTTTAGTTACGGTTCTTTGTGATGAAATCAACGGCGTGCCTGTTTGAGTAATTTTCAATGAAAAAAAGTTGGTATATTAATAATAAATTAATATTAATATAAAATTTCCATAACTTTAAACTAGAAATTATATTCTAATTTATTTCTAATAATACTAGTATTTATGTTTCCATTTTCATTAGGGATATAAATTTAGCAATGTTCACATGGGTGGTTAAACAGACCGAAACAAGAACTTGTTATTATAGATAGGTGAGTATGGTTAATAAAATGATTCATTTTGAATAATATAATAATTAAAAAGGTTTATTTATATTATTTATATGTTTTAAATATTTTTAATCGCATTATAAGGGAGTTTAGAAAGAATAAAAGTCTAGTTAAAAAATGTTCTACTTTGTGGAGGTGGTAGTCCACACGTACACATAGTCGACATTCTCATTATCTGTAGAACATAAATAAGGTAGGAATTGTTTTATATTTTCATAATATTAATATATTTTTCTATATAATATTTATTCATTAAATACTAATTTGAACCATCAATGTAATTTGGATATTAAAAATGGATCACGTCCCTTATGAATGTTGTAGTTTTCACGTAGCACAAGAAAATTTTCCATTTTTTGAATAGTTGGGAGGAATGTTATAGTGAACAAGGATTAACATAAATAGATATTACATATTTTATATGAATATTAACTAAATTAAACATAAATTTTTTGAGGATTATAATATTTTAATGCCTTTTAAAACTTGGAAACATAATCTTCTAACTTGCTGAAATATCTTTAACATTTCCCATAAAGATATTACCCTTTAGTACTCTTCACAAGAATACCCCACTTAAAACCTTTATTCACAACCTAGGGAAAGGGAACATAACAAAGGGTGAGATAAAATTCATATTCATGGAAAAAAAGGATGACACATCAGCCAAATATAAGCATAAGGGTATGAGATCATGAACATACAATTTGATAACCATACCCTGCATATCAAAGACCATAAACATGAATCATGAAATAAATATTGGTAGTTCATAAGACATGAATCATAAGAAAAAAACCAGATTCATGAGATCATAACATTTTCATAGGACATATAATTGTGGAATACACATCATCTTATAACATTGCGAACATATGTAAATGGAAACAAGTTCACTCATTACATTAAGGGAATGAAATTAGGACCTTGCATAAACTTATGGACTTGAAACTACTTCCATGCATAACATTGTGAACATGTAATTAGTTTCTTGAATAAAATTATGAATATATAACTAGGTTCACACATATTAAGGTACACCTCTTGGGTGGGACACAATATTATCCCTAGTGGAAAACCTATCTAATTGTACTAGGTTCACTCCCCATTCCAGCCATGTCTATCTCTTGAGATATATAAATCTTTACCCAATTCATTGGAGGGAGATATAGGTCTCAATGATCACATAATGAAATCATGAATATGTGTTCCAAAAGATCATAAAAATTAATTATATCATAATCCATTAAATGAAATGGGTAACATAAACATTTAATCATATCATAACCCATGAAAAAGAGACCGGTTTCAAAATCATTACATCATAGCATAACCTGTGAAAAGAAGTGGGTTTCATAAGCATTTTATCATGGTATAACCCATGTAATAGAAACAAGTTTCACAATTGTTTTAATATTAAACATAAAAAATTAAAATAAATAATAATAATGGTTTCCTTAGATCATATCTCCAATGAAGAATAAACTATATCAAATGATGTCATCTTAGATGGAAGAGGATTTTGAAAGACCACTCAGAGTATTTCTTATGGGAAATAAACATTCTTTGAAAATTAATTTTAAAAATATTTTTATTAACAACCGTTTTTAAAACTTCTAAAGTATTATTTAAAAGTCAATTAAAATATTTATTAAGGAAAATATCCTTTCCTCTTTGAAAATTATTTTTTAAACATAAAACATTTTTGAAATCCTTTTTTCTTTGAAAACCAATTAAAAAAACTATTTTTAATACTGTTAGGAAAAAAATTTTATTTAAAAATAATATTTTAAACATTCAAATTAATCTTTAATGAAATAATGTTAATGACTTTAGATAAATCTATACATGCCAAATATCACTTTTTCACTGAAAAAAGTTTAGAAAAGTGACTTGATCGGAAAACTAAAAGAAGATTAATTTTAAAACCATTTTGTAAAAGGAAAAACATGGGTAAAAATTTATTTTAAAAATTATAAGGATAATATTAAAACATTTTTCAAAATATTTTTAGAAAACATGGTTTTGAAAGAAAATAGATTTCCGACCGAATAGAGAGATAAATTTGTATTAACTTAAAATGATTTTCATAATTTTCTTAAGTACCAAAGAGTGGATAAAAGGTATAATTACTTGAATATAACATGAATAAATATAGTAAAATAAAATTTCAAATAATTCTTGAGTAACATATCATAAAATTTCATCAATGGAAGAATAATCATAAATAATCTTGATAAATGATGAGATTGTAGCTATAAACTCTTACCACTTTGGTAATTTTGAATCATAATACCCATGAAAGAATGAAATTACATGAAAATTAAAATATCATGATAATAATGTGATTCATGATATAATATGTGAAAGGGTAATTCCATACACCTTGTAAAAAAATATAGATGCATAACATAACATGTATCTCAAAGAAGGAAAATTGCGACAAAATTCCTTTACAAATTTGGTACATTTTAAACCGTAAATGACATGAAAGAGAGATACTAAAATTGATATATGAATAAAAATAAATTTTAGGAGAATAATAATAAAATACATCCTTGGGAAGTACATACACCACATAGAATAAATAGGTGTTTAACATATCATGTGTCTCACAAAAGTAAAAAGTGAGACAAAAATCCATTACCTTAAGCCTTGAATTCCTTCATACACATTAAAAACTCATATATAGTTAATATAAATTTATTATAAATATCATAAATAACAACATTTATATATATGACACCATATATTTTTCTTAAGATATTTTTATTACCTATTTATTAACAATACCATGTTAAAGTCACATTTCGGGTAATGATCCCTTTGTTTTCCGTACAAGTTTTGATTTGTTATTTTTATTACTTTTACTTTGATCATGATTTTATCATTTAAATAATTTGAACCATGATATAAATATCATATAAATTCAGTATATAATTATTTAAAATAATATATAAAATATATATATAAGAAATGAAATACATTATTCATAGAGACAATAGGTCGTACGTACACATGAACTTTGTTTCTTTTTTCTTATCACACTGAAAGAAAAGAGATTAAATGATATATATATATTATAATTAAATTATAATTTTTATTATATATATATATATAATATTTATATTAAACCCATCTTTAATATATTCCATGTAAAGTGTGAACGAATCGCATCACTTCACGAGGCGGTAGTCTGTCGTACACACGAACGACATTATCATATTCCCACAAAATGGAAAGTATGAAGTTATCTGTTATATAAAAATTAAATAATAATAATAGCATCATACATATAATATATAAACAATAAATCCATAATTATTATCAACCTTGAAAGTTTTTAATGGAATAAAGAACGACATTTGTTTGTGAGGTAGTAGTCCGCCGTACACACGAATGATGATTGCGTATTCCATTTGATGAAAGTGTGTGAAGTAGTAGGTTGTAAAATTTACATAAAAACATATCAATATATTGAATATATTGATTTTATTATATAATCATGATATAAATATAATTTAAGTTGTTTGAGGAAGAAATAAAATAAAAATGTGCATTGATGAATATTAACTCTTCTTCAAGTATCTCCTTTTAATTTGCACCAAATAACTTAATTGGTTGGATTTATAACAAAATTAAGTAATCTAGGATGGATTTAGGGAATTTAAAAAGTTATTTGGGTAGGTATTGGATGAAACAATTTGTTTTTAAGGTGTGAAGAGAGGGTAAGAGTTGATGGCCTTTTATAAGTGGAGTAGTGGTCACCCTTGGAATTTTTGAAAATAAAGTTAGGTGTTTCCATGTTTTTACCTAAAAAGGCTTAAATAATGAAAAAAATTATATAAATGAAGGTATATGGTAGAAATATCTCTATATAATGTGTATTGGAGAGGTTTCTAGGTTATTTTCCCCTTAAGTTTAATGTTTAGTCCATTGGTAAACTTGTTTTTCTCTTAATCACCTTGATTAATTTTAACTTATTTCACTAATAATTTTGGTAAAATATTATGTTTTCATTTTTATACATTATAAATTATTATGATATAAACTTTCATTCAATATTTTAAAATTATAACCACATAAGTGGTATAAATAAATTTAAAATTTAATCCCGCAGACGGGATGAGACAATGAGTTTTTAATGTGAAAATGTTCAAATGTTTAAAATGTTTTTATATCCAATTTCAATGTAAAATTGACTCAAATGATCTAAATTGGATTAATATATATATAATTGACCTAAATATACTTTAAAACAAAATTAAAATATAATTTAGTTATATAAATAAATTAATCAAAAATGAAGTTTTCAATTAAAAATCAGTATTTTTCAATATTCATCAAAAAGTGAAATATTTCACAATTATCCCAAAAATTCGTCCTAAGATAATTTTACAAATAATATTTAAAAAATTAATTTTATGTTTCAAAATATAATTTAAATATTTTCAAAAATTAGTTTTTAAATAATTACACCATTAAAAGGCAGCAAAATTGATTTTTGAAAAAAAAAATCAATTTTTAGCATAGAATTGGATTTATTATTATATCTTGTATATAAAAAATATAATATGGATGTTAAATATTTTATTGAACATAAAATATTTAAATTACATTAAAATCCTTGAAAAAAAATTATTTGGTTAATTTATTGATATAAAATACACATGTAATTATAAAAATAGTTCCTCAGAGAAAGGTTTCTTTTATTTAAAAAAAGTTTGATTTTAATTTATAATTAATTGGTCACAAAATTATTAATTACATAAAAATTCTTAAACCATATTTTAATAATTTAGTTAATATTTTTCATAACTTCTATTTGAATGACTTGGTAAAAGCTATCATATTAAATAATAATATTAATAGTATATTTTAGTTTAGTAAAACTCATTCTTAAATGTAGGAAAATCTATCAAAGGAACTCTGTATTGTGTATAACAAAAGAATAAATTAGTATTTCATGTACTTAAAGATAAACACAGTATTGTATGTAGCACACGGTTAAATTTTTGTTGTGTATAAAGAAATTTTAACTTGGTGTAACGTGTATTGCAAGACATCAAATAATTTTAATTTATTTGAAATAAATAAATAAATCATAAACTCTTAGAGTGTTACATTCTACCCCCCTTAAAATGATTTTCCATCACAATTTTTCTGAGTAATAAAAGGTTTAATAATTGAAATTTCATATCATATAAACCCACATCGTAGAAATGAATACTAAAACTTCCTTAAAAAAAGAAAGTTGGAAACATAATGGTTTCCCCAAGTAACTCATAACTAGGTTTCCAAATAGAATAAAATAGGTGGTAAGTTATGATTTATACATGTAAGAAAAGTGTAAATAATTATAGAGAATGGTAGTGATTACCGATCATAAGAAAGTGGGTGATCCATAGAAAGTTAACAGTCACAAAACCATAAATTTTTTATGATCTAAGGGACTATTTGATTCATAAAAAATGAAAGAATTAGGATAATTTTTTTTGTTTTAGGATTATTTTCCCATAGTTGAATAATTTTCACAATAATATATACTTACATTATTTTATTCCATTTCATAAAAAAATCTCACCCTGTAGTTCCACCATAATCAATTTTATTTTTATCTCTTAATCTAAGAAATGATGGTGAATTTATTGTGTATGAAGCACTAATGGATCATAATAATTGTAAATAAAAAGATAACTCATTTTTTCTATATTTAGTTATCATTACAATATAATGGTTATAACATGTTACACTATGCATAAATCTTCACGTTATGAAATAATAAATTAATCTCTAAAACTCAAGTCAAATTTCAACATAAACTATTTCATTATATATTAACCTTTTGAACCTTCTGAAAGATGAAAATACAAAATATTATAAAAAAAGTCATTAATTTTCCGAAAACTAGATTATCATCGATGCCCCATACATCTTAAAGTAGAAATTTATTTTCATTTACCAAAATGTGAATACCATCATCACGTGTTCTATTGAAACATGGTTATTACCAGATTTACTGTAAAACCATATTGTAAACATATATGCTTCTTAATTAAATATATAATATCTTATATTATACAAAAAAGTTTTGTTGGATGATTTGGTTTATTCTTGTACCAGTAGAATATGAGATTTCATTATTCCAAAATCCAAGTAGATAATTACATGAAATTTTACCAAAGGATAAACAATAAGATTTTCATATGGATTATTCATACCAAAAAAAATATGAAATTCCCAACTAAGGTGGGGAGGATAATTGTTCCATAATTATCATGATTCAATTCATTCATTGTGATCTTATAAGCTTTAACTTTTCCAATTTTCTTTAAATGTATTTATGGATTATCATCCATATCAGCCCTTGGATTGAGGCATTGATTTTCATCATTACCAAAATCCTTTCACTTGAAAAACTAAAATTTGGGTGGTGCATTATATTGAGCTCTCTCTCCTTTAATTTCATTGATTTTCATCTTTACATAAATTTTATAATCTTTTTATTGAAGAACAAGATTCCCACACTTTAAATACCTTTTTTTTTATTTCAGACACTCACCTAAATTCTCTTTCCCATAGTTTTTTCAAGTATGATTTTGAAAATTTTTCTTCCCTCTACATAACATATCATTGGATTTTCCATGGAACCCCATTTTCATTTTCTTATCATCATAACCAAGAGGGCTTCCGTATTTAATATCTAATTTTAGTGCACATTGAATGATTTCTTTGTAGCATCCAAAGTCATTTTTGGATAACACCCATTGAAGATTTTTTTTCAAACCACTGAAGTATCATTAAAACGTACTTTTAGGATGAATTATAATAGAAAAAGAGTACCTTTCAAGTCTAGTAAAATTTGATTCATAGGAACCAACAGATTCATAATCCTTGTCCCCAAGCTCTTAGAATTCCTTCTCCATTTTTGTACTAAGAACACCATAAAAGTACTTATTAAAAAAATAAACTTCTAAAATCATCCCACTTCACAAAGTAAATTTATTATTATTTCCCCATATTCTTGATAATATTCTTCCATTTATCCTCCTCACCTTTTAGATGGTATAAATCTAGAGTGTATTTTTCATTCTCTGAACACTAGAGATCATAAAATATATTTTCGTCGGTATAGATCCATTTTCATTAAATATTGGGTCTGAAAAACCACTGAAATAAGGTGGGAATTAACTTATGAATGACTCAACAGAACTATGTTACCTCTTTTTCATGTTTGGATGTTCACCGTGATTCATTATTTTAAAAAGTTATGTGAGAATATCAACGAAGTTTTTTATTTTATCTTGCATAACATTTGGTTGTATAGAAGGACAATGATTTCATTTTCCATCACATTCCTTATTAGCATGGTTCCTTCAGGTTCCATCCATTGACTAAAACAAAAAATATAGTGTGAGCAACACTAGTCATAGTGGGGTACTACATAATAAAAAAATCACTTAAAGGATGTCTAAATCATGAAACATTCTTCTTTAATCAATAAAACCGGAATTTTATCCTATTTTTTTCATATTCAACTACTATTTAATTCCTTCATTATTTTTTTAAAGAGTTTGTTAATTTCAAAGCTTATCCCCCATGAGTGTCAAACCAACTGTGCAGAAAGTCCCATAGTCTTGCATCAGTTCCAAATCAATTCTAGATCAATACGGTGTTTTCATGGTATTTCCCATATGTACATCTATTCAAAATACACATCCACTTATAGTATCCAAATAGGGATGTATTTCTATGAAACCATTCACTCTCTCCCTTACCAAGTTTCCAGTACATTTTCATATACTTTGACTTATCCTTATACTTATCCTTATACATATACTTAGGGATCACACTAAGGTTTTTTCATCTTAGTTTCTGAAGGTTGAATAAACATTTCCTTTGATATAATCGATAAAAAATAAGGCTTAATATACATGAATATCACATTTTTTATATTAATATTCAATACATTACACAGACACATGCTTGAGGACCATAATTTAGTGTCTTTGGAAACTTGGTAACAAAATATTCTAACTTAGTGAAATATCTTCAACATTTCCGATAATGATATTCCCATTTATTAATATTCACAATATTTCCCTATGAAAAATTTTTATTTATAACTTGGGGAAAGGAAACATAAGAAAGTTTGTGCTAAAATAAAAATTAATGGAAAATAAGGAAGATTCGTAATCATGACATAAGAATAAGGGTATGAGGTCATGAACATAACAATGGAAAACCATAGCCTATATATCAAAGATCATAAACATGAATCATTGAATAAATATTAGATGTTCATAATACATGGATCATAAGAAAAAAAATTATTCATTAGAGCATAACCATTTCATAAGATGTATACTTATGGAATACACATAATCTTATAAAATTTTGATCTTGTGTAAATAGAAACATATTCACTCATTAAGTTAAGGAATTAAATCAAGCCCCACATAAACTTATGGACTTGTAAATAGGTTATCTCATAACATTGTTAACATGTAATTAGTTTTACACATAACATTGTAAACATGTAATTAAGTTCATCCATAAGAAACTACACCTACTGGGAGGGACACACCATCATCCTCAGTGGCAGCCCACTCTTACTGTACCATGTTCACTCCTCATTCCAGCCATGTCTATATCATAAGATATATAAGTTTTTACCTAATTAATTGGAGGGATATATATGTGCAAACCACCATATTATGAAATCATACATATTTGTACTATAAGTTCCTAAACATTCATCATATCATAACCCATGAAATGAGATGAGTATCATAAACATTTAATCATATCATAACCTATGAAAAAGAGACATATTTCTTAATAATTTAATTATATCATAACCTATGAAAAGAAGTTGGTTTCATAAGACTTTTATCATGGTATAACCCATGTAAGAGAAATGGGTTTTATAAAAAACTTTTCATATTAAACATAAACCATTCAAATAAAGAATAACAATGGTGTCCTTTTATAATATCCCTAGGGAAGAATAAAATATATCGAATTCTTTCATCGTAGATAGAGGATGATTTTGAATGATCACTTGGATAATTTCATATAGTAAATATCCTTTCTTTGAAAATAAATTTTCAGCACATATTTTTTTAAATCATTTTCTTTGAAAAAAAACTTTAAAAACTTATAAATAAATCTTAAAAAATTATTTAAAACATTTCTTTCAGAAAATATCATTTTTTTCTTTGAATTAAAAAATAAAAAATTTATAAAATATTATGAAAAAAGTTCTTTAAAAATAATATTTTAAATTTGAAAATGAAGCTTCAATTTGGACAACCATGATGGTGGATAAATCCATACTTTCTAAACATTCCCTTCTAACTGTAAAAAGTTTAGAAAAGTGACTTGATTGAAAATGAAAAAGAATATTACTTTTAAAACCATTTTTTAAAAGGTATAACAAGGGTAAAAATTTATTTAAAAATCACATTATAATATTAAAAAAATTAAAAACATTTTTAGAAAACATGATTTTGAAAGATATTTTTGATTAAATAGAGAGATAAACTCATATTTTCTTAAAAAATTTTTTTAATTGTATTATGTTCTAAATAGTGAATAAATGGTATAATAACCATAATATATAATTAATAAAAATAAAAGAAGAAAATACATGAGAATTATTGAGATATTGATCATAAAATTTCATCAATGTAAGCATAATCAGGAACAATCCTGATAAATGATGAGATTATAACTCTAAACTCTTACCACTTTGGTAACATTGAATCATAATCCCAATGAAAGAAATAAATTACATGAAACTTAAAATTTCTTGATAATAAGTAAATTCATGATATAACATGTCAATGAGTAATTACATGCTTTTTGTAAAAGAATATTGGTTCATAACACAACATGTGTCTCAACGAAGGAAATTGAGACAAAAATTCCTTTATCAATTTGTTAAATTTTGAACCATAAACCCAATGAAAGAGAGATAATAAAATGGATATATTAATAAAAATAAATAATAGGATAATAATAATAAAATAAATAAATATTAATTATATGCACCACATAGAATAAAGAGGTGGTGAATATAGCATGTGTCTCACAAAAGTAAAAAGTGAGATAGAAATCGTTTACCTTAAGTCTTATATTCCTTTATAAACATTAAAAAATATTGTATAATAAATATAATTTTATCATAAATTTTATATAGAACAATATTAATATATATCAAAACATATATGGTATTCTTATTACCTTTTTATTACCCATTTATTAACAATTCCATGTTAAAGTCACATTTTCGGTAATAATCAGTTTTTTGTTTAAGTTTCGATTTATTATTTTTGGTCCTCTTAAATGGATAATTATTTTACCATTTCCATAATTTAAAACATGATATAAATATATATATTTATAATAATCAAAAAATTATTGAAATAGGAAATAAAATACACCATTTATGGAGATGCTAGGCTGTATGTTTTCATGAAAGATGTTTTCATTTTCTTATCGTATTAAAATAATAAAGAATAAATGATATATATATATCTGTTTCATTTAAGTATAATTTTTATGTTATATATACCATTTATGTATATTAAACTCATCCTTAATACATTCCATGTAAAGAGTGAACAAACCACATAACTTCGCGAGGTAGTAGTCTGCTGTACACACGAACGACGTTATCATTTTCCCACAAAATGGAAAGCATGCAGGTATGTGTTATATAATAATTAAAGAATCATAATAAGATCATAAAAATAATAAATATCATATATAAACTATAGATCCATCATTATTACCATCCTTGAAAGGTTGTAATGGAACAACAAACAACATTGGTTTGTGAGGAGGTAGTCCGCCGTACACATGAATGATAATTGTGTATCCCATTTGATGAAAGTGTGTGAAGTTTCCAGTCATAAAATTAACATAAAAAAATATAAGTGTATTTAATATAATTATGATATTATATAATCATGATAAAAAAAATAATTTAATGGGTTTGATGAAGATATAAAACAAAAACATCTCTTGATGAACATTACATATTCTTCAAGTAGCTCCTTTTAGTTTTCTCTAAATGAATTCCTTGGTTGGATTTATGAAAAAAGTAAGAATTATAGGATTAATGGAGGGAATTAGAGAAGTTATTTTTTCAGGTATTTTATTAACCAATTTGTTTTGAAGATGTGAAGAGAGGGTAAGAGGTGGTGGCCTTTTATAAGTGAGGGAGAGGACACACTTGGCATTTTTAAAAATAAAGTTAGGTGTTGCCACATTGTTACCTAAAAAAAGATTAAATAATGCACCAAATTATACCCATGAAGTATTATGGTAAAATTATTTCCACAAAAAGTGTTTTTTATAGTTTTATAGATCATTTTTCTGCTTATGTTTAATGGTTAGTCCCTTGGTAAACTCGTTTTTCTCTTAATTGCCGTAATTAATTTTAACCGCTTTCAATAATCCTTTTGGTAAAAAATTAAGATGAAATTATTAGAAATTATAAATTATGATGATTAAAAATATGAAATATATTTTCCCAAATTAAAACCATAGAATTTACATAAAGTAATTGAAAATATAACCCTGCAGACAAGATAAGACAACTGGTTTTTAAAGAGAAAATGTTCAAATTTTTTAAATGTTTTTATATCCAATTTAAATGTGAAATTGAATAAAATTACATAAATTAGATTAATAGATATATAATTTAACCAAATATACTTTAAAATAAAATTAAAATATAATTTTTTGATATAAATAAATTAAACAAAAAAACAGTTTTCAATTAAAATTAATTGTTTTTTACTATTCATCCAAAAATAAAATATTTGAGAAAAATTCAAAATATTAATCATAAGATAATTTTGATGTCATTATTTAAAAAATTTAGTTTATTTTTTCAAATATAATTTATAAAATTTTCAAAAATTAGTTTTAAAATAATTGAGTCATGAAAAGGCAGTGAAATAGTTTTTTAGAAAAATTCAGTTTTTAATTGTAAAATTGGATTTATAATTTTCTATTGTCTAGAAAAAATATAAGATGAATGTTAAAAATTTGATAGAATATATATATATATTTCATTAAAATCATTCACCATAATTATTTTGGTTAATTTATTGACATAAAACACAGTTGTTCATATAAAAATAGTTTTTCAGAGAAAGGTTTCCTTTTATTTTAAAATGGTTTTATTTTAATTTATATTTAATTGGTTACTAAAAAATTAATTATATAAAAATGTGTAAACCATATTTTTATATTTTAGTTAATATTATTTATAACATCCATTCTAAAGGAAAATTGATGACTATCAAATTAAATAGTAATATTAATTATATATTTTAGTTTTGTAGAACACGATTTTTTGTGTAACTCAAGCTATCAAAGGAAATTGGTATTGTGTCTAAAATAAGAAAAACATAGTATTGAATAAACCAAAAGATAAAATCAGTGTCGTGTACAATGAAATATTAACTTTGTGTTTCATGTACAACAAGCTTAACATGGTGTAGTGTGCAATATAAGCCATCAAATAATTTTAATTTACTTGAAAAAAATAAATCATAAAAACTCACGGTGTTATATAGGTATAAAATGGTTATCCCATAAACATAATAGGTGTGATGTCCCTAACCCAGACACCACTTGATAGGTTCCCCAATCCCAGTGGTCCACGTGGCCTCAAGCACATCTCTTAGAATTCCAGAGGCTACTGACTAGCAGTGAGGGTCTAGGGTGTGTCAGTGGGGAGACTATGCACTCATTAGCAAAGTGTAGTACACCAGATGAATATAAACAGAGGTAAATAATTTAATCAATATAAGTAAATGGAAGGCATAATGGAAAATATAGACAATAATAACAATAACTTAAATAATAGGAATAATATCCAAGTATACAACTGATGATGATATGTCGTGTCACTAGAAAACTGGAAAACATGGATACAAGACAATAGGAATAACATGTTCGACAATAGTATAAAGAAATAAAAAACTATCCCAAGTAACCTGAGCTCCAAATCATTCATCTGCTATCAAGATCTATAATAAACAGTAATAAATCAAGTGTTTGAAGTTGTATTCTTTCCTTTTTCAACACTTTCAACCATGTAATCTACTATGGGCACCAAACGATGCCTGGAGAGGGTGTGAGATAAATCTTAGTGGGACACCACCAATGGTATCTATAATATACGGACTGTGTAATGGAAATTTAATAGTGTGAAAGCATTCACTTATAAAGTAAAGTAGTGCAATTTAACTAAATACCCAAGTACTTGCTTCATCCCTTGGCTGGCGTCTGAACATAACCAGTCCATTAATTGATTCTTACCAGTTTATGAATAAGTCACATGTTAACAAATGTGAAGGTTCCAAGATGTAACAAGGAAACCTATAATGAAATTTAATAATGAATTCTTGAGGTAATAACCAAGGTGATATAGACCTCAAGTGTCACCAAATCAGTAATAACTGTAGCCTGGAATGGGGTAAGAGTGTAATCCAAGGGGCATAGTCCAAGGAATTCCACAATGAGACACCTACTGAGTCCATGGATGTCATCCAAGGTAAAATGGGTCTAAGCCATGACTAGGACCAATGGGATTTAACCATGGAACCTACTTGTCAATGCTAGATCCAAGTAGTGTATCCAAGGCATCATGTAATAATATTTAAGGGATCCTACGGTGTTATACTGGACATACAAAGAATATAAAAAGAGCAAGATCTAGGTGGGTCTCATCCTAAGAAAAAAAGTATCCTTGAATTAGAATGGGGATCCTGTGTGCTCAAGGAATTCCTTAATAATAATCCTATGCGAACTCGAGTTAGGACACTCCTACTTGATATTGAAGTCATATAATATTTCAGCTGGTTCAATCCTTTCCTTTCATTAGTGTGATAAGTTCAAGTAGAATGAAACATTTTAATCAATTCATAATTAATCAATAAGTCCATTTGGTTCAATCCATACCTTTCATTAGTGTGAAAAGGAAAAGTAGCCGGAAGCCTTTATTAATTACATTTAAATCATATTAAATAATTAAGCTTTATTCCATTACCTTCCATTAATGTGGTAAGGAGTGTTATGTAAAACAACCTATTAATCATTCATAATTAATTTGGTCAAGTCTTATACTTGGTATAGTTTCCAACTTCCATTTCACATTTAATTATCAGTTGAAGCACTTAACTTAGGTGGGTCAAGTGGTGAGCATAAATGGTAATTTCCATTATAAAATTCAAAATATAAATCAAAACATTTAATATAGAAAATATTACCAATATAAGGGTTAAGAAAAGTCACACCTCAATGGTCGCTCAAACATGTAAAATATTAAAAACCCAATTATATCATAACATACTACATGGGATGGATATAGTTGTGGTCGTAAACACCAACAAATAATCACATAAATGTAAATAATATATCCATATGGCTCTAATGATTATAATCACGGTATATAAATTCTATAAACAACACCCGATTGAAATCGGTGGGCCCCACACAACAAATTCAAAAATCAACGAACTTGAGGAATGAGTTATAGAACACCCACCTCAGTCTTTTAATACTATCCTCCTCCTGTATTGGACCTTTATTTTTTAACACCCCAAGATTTCATAGTATGTTATTTTCTTTAAAGTAATTCAATATCTTGCGCTACATGCAACACCGAGTTCAAGCGCACCACAACTTACCAAACTAGCCGTTAAAAAGTGGTTATGAATAGTATTAACTAAATTTTGAATTTTATATACTCCATATAATTTTATAATCCATATTATGTGTTTCTTAGACATAATATAAGAAAAAAAATCATTTTTTTCAGATAAAAGAATTATTTTTCAAAAAAATAAAATTTTACCACCTTTTAATGAAAAACCCTTTTTAAAACCAATATTTGACAATTTTATACATTAAATTTAATGAAATTAAATTATTCTTTAGAATCAGGACATAAAAATTTATTTTGGATAAATTTTTGGTACTTTTCTAATAACTTTTATATTTTGATGAATACTGAAAAATACTAAATTTAAATTGAAAACAGCTTTTTTAATCGAAATAATTTATAGTGTTAAATTATGTATTTGAATGGTTTGTAAGTATAATTAGATTATCTTTTTATCATTTAATGCAATTTAGGGGATTATAAGTAATTTCACATTTAAATTTGACATAAACGCATGTCAATCTTTTGATAATTTTTAGTTTTTAAAATCCCGATTTTCAGTTTTGAGAATGAGAATTAATTTTAAATTAATTAATGCAACTTATATGTTTTTAATTTGGTAAAATATAATTCTTTTTTGAATTTGTAATATCAAAATTATCTTAGGTTATTTTTTTGGTATTTTTTTGAAAACATTCAATTTTTGATGAATAGTGAAAAACACTACGTTATAGTTTAAAACCGACTTTTTATTTAAATAATTATTTATTTTATTTAAATTTATTTTAAGTCAAAATAGATTTATAATACCTATATAAGTTCAATGTAATTAATTGGTGTGATTTTATAATAAAATTAGATCTATAAAATTTTATTGAACTTTTTACCGTCTTTTACCCACCTCCAAGGAGCATTTGCAAATTTGCATAAAACTTAATTTTACCACTTCTGTGATTGTAATTTCAAAAATACTAGTGAACTGATTGATATAAATTAGAAAAATGTGGTTTAATAAGATGAAAATAATTTTTTGTAAACAATAACTTTTTACTTTTATTTACCACAGTTAAAAGTAAACATGGTAATTAAGGGTACAAATGATATGATAATTACCCCAAAACATGTTCTAATTCTATTGGATAAGTGTAATATGAGAAAAAAAACCTTATAAATAAAATATAATCCTTTAGGTTCACTTGGATTAGATTATAACATTTATTATTATTTTATTTAAAGAAGAGTTAAAAGAGTTAAATTCAAAGTTTAATAACTAAACCATTTTTAATATAGGGTTACACACAATATAAATTAGACTATAAAAATTAATTAGAAAGATAAAAATATTTCCTACATAATGGTATTTTATTTATAATTTTTATGACATTAAATAATTAAATTTATTTATGACACAATGATGATGCAGTAATTACAATATTAATGAAAGATTAAAATAATTGATATTATAAATATCCAAATAAATGTATTTTGAAACTTTTTATGAATTTAACTAATTTTATAGGTTAATATAACATGTTAGGGTTGGTTAAATAATTTTTATAGAAGTAATAATGCTATTATAAATTAAACAAAAAATACCAAATAGTGTCAAAATTGACATAAAAGAGTTTTTAAAACAAATATTATATTATTAATTAATATTCTATTCCTAAAAATATAAGCTTCATCAAAAGTTCTTAAATAATATTATATATGTAATTAATGAACCACTTGATATTCTCTTGGAAGTTTATATTATGTTTATTAACCATATAATATAAAAATACAAAGATACATGGTAAATGTCAAACTATTTAACTAAGAGTTAAATATAAACGATAAGGTTAATATAGTGACCCAAACCTATCTAAAACCTATTGTTTGAGTGGTTTTGGACCCATCCCAACCTTATCCTTTAAATAAATCATTTTGTATCCATTAGAAACGGAAAATTATTTTATTATAAAATAATATTTCAATCTTTTCCTAAGGTGCCCCTCACCCTTCTTATAAAAGGGAACTTACCCTTATCTCAAATTCACACCTTCAAATCCATTTGTCTTGGACAAACCCTGCCAAAATATCCGATAAAATATCCTACCTTAATCCTAGAAGACTTAATTTAGTCATAAAGGCATCCTATGGAGCCCTTTTGATCAAATCAAAAGGAAGAACCTAGAGAAGAGGTAAATATTTCATCACCTCTTTCAAGTTCCTTTCTTCTTCCACTTCCTCTTTCTTTGTTGTTTCCATTATAAAATAATAACTCCATTATATTCTATATAATTTTATGTTATTATAAATATGGTACAACCATATTCATTATTATATCCATCTTTTGAATGACATGTCACCATACGTGCGTACGTACGACTTACCGTCTCCATGTTGTGGTGAAGTTGTTATTCAATAAATTATTATTTTTATGGGTATAATAATGATGTTTAATTGATGTAAATAATAAATATAAAATGAGAATGAATATTTATATATGATATACCATAAAATAATATATTATTTTAGTATCAAAGGAATGATATTGTCGCTCGTGCGTACGTACGGATTACCGTTTTTGCGAATGCGATGAGATTCATTCCCCATCGTATCCATTAAAGGATAATTTTCATTAAATTATTAAAAATAATGTTTAAATACTAAATATAATTCTGAATACAAATAATATACATCCTATCCATAACAAACATTACTTACGTAACAAATCATATAAAGGAAAAAGAATCAGTTAACACCCAAAATGATGATAATACTAAAATATTATTAACAGAGAAATATTGAAAGATCATATATGATATCATATTAAAGTATATGATTCTTTTATAATTTAATAACAATTATTTAACCATTATACAGTAGGTTAACCTACCATCTACCAAGGAAAAGTACAAGGTAAGGGGTTTCTAATCTCACTTTTAATTCTGTGAGATTTCCATTGTTCACCACTTATTTATTGGATATGGTGTATTATGTACTACTATTTGATATATATTACCATTATTATCTTTATATTCATGTTATTATGTGATTCATTTGGTGATTATTACCTTTTGTTCATAAGGCTCGATTGATTACAATGAAGTAAGGGTTTTTTATCTCACTTTTTATTCCTGTGAGATTCAAGCTATATTAGCCACTATTTCCTTTTGTGTGGCGTATGTATTGTCCATGATTGTATTATTGGTGTAATATATTTTAATTTAATGGTATTTAAATCTTCATTTTATTATTCTACTTTCATGGGTTGTAAGTTTCTTAAGTTACCAAATCGAAAAGGGAATTTCAAATTTCAATTTCCACTCAGTGGGATTTACCGATACTTCATTGATTATTTTACTCCAAGATTATGTGTGGAATCACTATTTATTATTTATATAGTAATTTCCACTCCCCTTTTTGTGGATATATATTTGATACACATAATCACGCCATTGATAATTTCTCAATTCATTGATATAAACCTGATCTTAACACAATTTCCATTCATTGAGTTAAACATCCAAGTCATTGTTTTGGTTTTTATAAGAATATGTGTGAATGTCCTATAATTTATTTAAACTTAATATCCAATCATATTGAGTGTATTTATATTTATCAAACATAATTATGTCGTTGATTTTTTTTACCTAATGATATTGTCTTTATAAGGCATTTCAGCTCAATTTACATTCCTTTGAGACTTCTTTGTTGTTATGCACCAATTCACTTTTATATGGTGTCTATACTATCGTTTGACATAGTATATCATGAAATACTTTATTCTCAAGATATTATAAAGTTTTTATTACCTCAATTATTTTTATTCAAGCATCTCTCATTTGGTTAGGAACTCTAACTAAAATATCATTTTAATTTTTTTAAAAATTTATTCTTCTAAATATTTATAATTAATGTTAATATTTTAAAAATGGTTTTAAATATTTATTTATATATACATTAATGTTTTAAAATTAAAATTCCTTTTAAATGTTTCAAATTGGTATGGGACACTTTTATTCAAAAATATATGTTTAAATGTCTTCTTGAAAAATAGTGTGACTTTTAAATGATTTCAAGAAAAAGGGGGATATTTCTCTCAAACAGTTTTGATGATTATTTTCCTCTATGTCAATATCCTTAATTATTCTTGATTTATTTTAATATGTTACAATACAATCTTCCATATTGTATTTAATGAGTTATGTTTGACTGGGGATGTGCTATTTTTATACCATTCATGGTTTTTGGATAAAGTATTGACATTTCGTATGCTAGTTTTAATACGAATGTTTATGTTATGTTTCAAACTTTTCATATGGGGAACGAATTGGACTTATTTAGTGATGGGTGGAGCTCTCTATAGATCCTAGATTCATGAATAGGTCTCATGAGACAAGATAGTATCTTGGCACAAGGCCTGGAAAAAATCTTATTTGTAGTATTGGCACAAGGCCTTGACATTGTGGTTAGGAAGGTCTGGCATTATGCATTACATCATTATGAAAGTGGCTATTGATATTGTATGTGATTATTATAATAGTAGAATATCAATGTGAGTAAGTAAATAGCATTGTTTTGATTTATATATTTCATATTATGATGAATTTTATGTTGAAAAGGATTTTGTTTTAGTTTTATACATTTCCTTAAATGCTTATGCCTATTTATGAAAGTTTCCGCTATATTGTTATCCTTACTGACCATCTGAGCTCACCACTTTGTATGTTATATTTTTCTCAGGATGCGAAGAAGTATATTATGACTGACCTGTAGGGATAGTCTATGGGATCTTAGTGTTTTCTAGGGAAACAATGTTGTTGTAGTTTTCCATTTTATGATGCAATTTAAACCTTATGAATGTATCTAGTACTTCCAAGGCTACTAAACTAATCGATCTTTCGAGACATGATCTTTTGTGATCATGCCAATGTTATATAATAATGCACTGACTTTGGGTAACTGGGGTCGGGGCATTATAGTTGGTAACAGAGCAAGTTTAGTACAAACCTTGGAAACTAGATTTAGAAAAACTCTGATTAGAGCACATAGCCCTAAGATAGACTTTGAGGATTAGTATAGAAGAACTTCCTAGAATTTTGGTATTATAGAAATTTTTTGAGTTTTCCAAGAAATAAATCCCTATCTAGATATGAGTAGGTAGAGGTGGATCTGGCATAGATATACCTAGGGGTAAAACATGAAAACACTACTTTGAGCTAGACTCGAACGAGAACTGGTGCACGACAATGGGCCTTGCTGCACTCTTGGTTACAACACTCCTGGGGGATATGCGTAGCCTAATTCATATTTTCATTACAAAAAGATTTGAAGGATTTTAATATAATATGAGAATAAATAACCGTCATTAATCCTAAGGTGTTTTAGATTAAAAATAAGGTGTTATGATATTCTCTAAATGATTTTATAACTCAAACTATGCTTTCTTGTGTTAGTCAATGGCTGGATTCCAAGGAAGTCATATTAACATTGAACATGATGTATAAGGTGGGCACAATGGAAGAAATGAGAAACATAATGGACTGTTGATAGGTGTAAAAGATATCGTGTTCATTCTGAATCAGTTTTCCAAAAATATGACCAACAAAATATATATTAACAAACTCCTAGACTCAAAAAAGAAGATAAAGGCGGTGAATGATAAGAGATCATGCAGTGGAGACCATGGAGAAAAGAAAGATAAATTTCCATATTGAAATAAGTGTGGAAGGAGACACCTAGGGAAGTGTCTCAATGGAACAAAGAAATGCTTTATGTGTGGGAAAGAAGGACATAAAGTAAAGAATTGCTGAGGAAAAATGAATTGTACTATGGAAGAAAATAAAAATGATCCCAAGAATCCATTTACAGTCATTTGTCATAAATGTAAGGGACCTGGGCATTACCCGAGTGAATGCCCTATTCTATTGGAAAATCCCTTGGTCAAGAAATAACCTATGCGGAAATAAATGGATGGTGAAATGTTTAAAAGTATTAGTGATCTTTGTTTATGGGATTACTTTGGAAGACTTTTCACTTATGTGTAACCCTGCAGTTTATTATGTGAAAATTCTATTTTAGGAGGAATCATGTTTTATATTATTGATATAGTTATAAATAACCATTTGGGTTTATATGATCCTTGAATTTGAGGCAATTACATGTCATTAAATTTTTTGGATGAAAATGCGAGGTATGAGATAAAATTCATGGTGAAATTATGTTATAGTTATTTTGAGGAATTTATCTCATTTTGGGAATGTTATAAAACATAATTTTTGAAAAAGCACAACACGCAGATCGTGTGACAACCCATCGCGTCGGACAAAGATGCATGAATTGAACCCACAACCATAGTGCGATTGGGATTTATCGCCTACCACTAGACTACGTGAAGTCCCTGGTTAGTGTGACTAATTATTTTTAGTTAAATGACTTTATGGATCAATAATAAGTTGATTTTGGATATTATGTATAATCAAATGAATATCATTAGTATAGGAAAATGATTTGGGGATTAAGTGATAAATGTTATTTTGGAATATGTTCGCTCTGTTGGGAATATATATGCCTAAGGAAAATAGAATATTATGGGATTTCATTTAAGGAGTAATAGTGGATTTTTATCTATGTTTTTATTGTGTATTTATAGCAATTTGGGTTATTTATGGAAATGATTAACCTATCATAGAGATTATGTGATTAGGTTAATTACTTTTAATTATGTGACTTTAATAGTAGTCGATATTATTTGGAAATACAATTTAACGTGGAAGACTGCATAATAAAATTCTTCTATATTTTGGGTTTCAGTATTAGTTTGGATTATATTGAAGGATTTTAAGGACAATTGTTTATTGAATGGTATTTATTGAACTTTGGGTATTGTTGGTTTAATTTTAGAAATTAAGATAAGTATTTCTTTCTCTAAAGGTTTATCCTTTTTGGGGATCATCTGATCTCGTACTAACCATTTTGGTTTTGGTTAATCTCTAAAAACAAGGTAAATCTATATAGTTTATCCTTTGTGGATTATGTGATTCTCTAGAAGTTGATTCTAGCGCTTCAGGTGTGACCAAGTCATCTTGAATACTCATCATTTGAAAAAACATATGAGTTAGTGGTAGAAATTTATTAAAGGATGAAACTATACTTAATAAGTAAGTATATATCTTTATGTTCTTAGTCAATCTCATAAATAAATTCCTCAACTTTATGAAATGGAACTTAAAACAAAAAAATGTTATCCATTTACTTTTGCTACTAGGAAACTAATGAACATTTATCTCATCTCAAGTTTGTGGTTTTCTTGTCGTTAACTTTCTCCTAATCATGTTTTCTATCACTCTCCACCAGAACTTGACACTTATTTTATCTTCCATATCCATGTTTTCCTACATGTAATCCCAATGTGGGTTATCTCGGGTGACCTTTGTACTTATCTTTCTTTCTTTTAAAGAGATAGTTTTATTGACTCTTTTTCTGATGTGAGACTTTCAATGAAGTTCCCAAGCCCAATTTTAAAATTGTGAGGACACAATTTCAATAGCTTGCGCTACATGCAACACCAAGTTCGAGTGCACCATGACTTACCAAACTAGCCGTTAAAAAGCGGTTATGAATAGTATTAACTGAATTTTGAATTTTATATACTCTATATAATTTTAGAATCCATATTATGTGTTTCTTAGACATAATATAAGAACAAATTCATTTTTTTAGATAAAAGAAGTATTTTTCAAAAAAATTCAATTTTACCACCTTTTAATGGAAAACCCTTTTTAAAACTAATATTTGATACTTTTATATATTCAATTTAATGAAATTAAATTCTTCTTTAGAATTGGGACGTAAAAATTTATTTTGGGTAAATTTTTTGTACTTTTCTAAAAACTTTTATATTTTGATGAATACTGAAAAATACTAAATTTAAATTGATAAAAAAAAATTTAATCGAAATAATTTATAGTGATAAATTATGTATTTTAATTATTTGGAAGTATAATTATATTATATTTTTATCATTTAATACGATGTAGGTGATTATAAGTAATTTCACATTTAAATTTGATAAAAACACATGTCAATCTTTTGATAGTTTTTTACTTTTTAAAAACCTGCTTTTCGGTTTTGACAATGGGAATTAATTTTAAATTAATTAATTTAACTTCTATGTTTTGAATTTAGTAAAATAGAATTCATTTTTGAATTAGGAATATCAAAATTATCTTAGGGTAAATTTTTGGTATTTTTCAGAAAACATTCAATTTTTGATGAATAGTGAAAAACATTGCGTTATAGTTTAAAACCGACTTTTTATTTAAATTATTATTTATTTTATTTAAATTTATTTTAAGTAAAAATAGATTTATAATACATATATAAGTTCAATTTAATTCATTGGTGTCATTTTATAATAAAATTAGATGTATAAAATTTTATTGAACTTTTTACCTTCTTTTTCCCACCTCCTAGGAGCATTTGCAAATTCACATAAAACATAATTTTACCGCTTCTATGATTGGAATTTTGAAAATACGGGAGACAAGGTTGACATCATTAAGATAAATGTGGTTCAATTAGATGAAAATAATTTTTGGTGAATAGTAACTTTTTAATTTTATTTACCTCGGTTAAAAGTAAACAGGGTAATTAAGGGTAAAAATGATATCATAATTACCACAAAACATGTCCTAATTTTATTGGATAAGTGTAATTCGACAAAAAAAACCTTAGGAATAAAATATGATCTTTTAGGTCCACTTTTATTAGATTAGGATGTTTATTATTATTTTATTTAATGAAGGGTTAAAAGAGTTAAATTCAAAGTTTAATAATTAAAACATTTTTAATATAGGGTTACACACAATATAAATTAGACTATAAATATTCATCATAAATATAAAAATATTTCCTACATAATTTTGTTTTATTTATAATTTTTAGAAATTAAATAATTAAATTTATTTATGACACAATGATGATGCAGTAATTATCGTATTAATGAAACATTAAAATAATTGATAGTATAAATATCCAAATAAATGTAATTTGATACTTTTTATGAATTTCACTAATTTTATAGGTTAATATGACATGTTAGGGTTAGTTCAATGAATTTTTTTCAAAGTAATAATGCTGTTATAAATTTAGCAAAAACAAAATACCAAGTAGTATTAAAATTGACATTAAAGAGTTTTTAAAAAAAATATTATATTATTAATTGATATTATATTTATAAAAATCTAAGGATCATACAAAGGTCTTAAATAATTTTATATATGTCTTTAATGAACCCCTTTATGTTCTATTAGAAGTTTATAGTAAGTTCATTAACCATATAATATAAAAATACAATGATACATGGTAATTGTCAAATTATTTAACTAAGAGTTAAATCTAAAAGATAAGGTTAATATAGTGACAAAAAACTATCTAAAACCTATTGTTTGAGAGTTTTTAGACCCATAACCACCTTATCCTATAAATAAATATTTTTGGAGCCATTATAAACCTAAAATTATTTTATTATAAAATAATATTTCAATCTTTTCCTAAGGTGCCCCTCACCCCTCTTATAGAAGGGCACTTCCCCATCTCTCAAATTCACACCTTAAAATCCATTTGGATCGGCCAAAACTTGCCCAAATATCCTCTAAACTATCCTAGATTCATTTTATAAGCCTTAATTTAGTTATAAAGACAACCTAAGGAGCCCTTTTGATCAAATCAAAAGGAAGAACTGGAAGAAGAGGTAAATATTTCATCACCTCTTTCAAGTTCCTTTCTTCTCCCACTTCCCCTTTCTTAGTTGATTCCATTATAAAATAATAACTCCAGTATCTTCTATATACTGTGATGTTATTATAAATATGGTACAACCATATTCATTATTCTATCCATCCTTTGAATGACATGTCACCATATGTGCGTACGTACGGCTTACAGTCTCCACGTCGTGGTGTAGTTGTTATTAAATAAATTATTATTTTGATGGGTATAATAATGATGTATAATTGATGTAAATAATAAATATAACATGATAATGAATCTTTATATATGATATACCATCCAATTATATATTATTTTTATATCAAAAGAATGATATTGTTGTTCGTGCGTACGTACAGATTACCGTCTCCTCGAACGCAATGAGATTCATTCCCCATCATATACATTTAAGAATTATTTACATTATATGATTAAAAATAATGTTTAAATACTTAATATCATTCTGAATATTAATAAGATACATCCTATCCATAACAAACATTACTTAGGTAACAAAGCATATAACGGAACATGAATTAGTTAACACCCGAAACGATGATAATACTAAAATATTATTAACAAAGAAATATTGAAATATCATATATGATATCATATTAATGTATATGATTATTTTAGAATTTAATAACAATTATTTCACCATTATACATGAGGTTAACCTACCCTTGACCAAGGAAAAGTACAAGGTAATGGATTTCTTATCTCACTTTTAATTCTGTGAGATTTCCATTGTTCGCCACTTATTTATTGGATGTGGTGTATTATGTACTGACATTTGATATATATTACCATGATTATATTTATATTCATGTTATTTTGTAATTAATTTGGTGGTTATTAACTTTTGGTCATACGACTCGATTGATTACAATGAAGTAAGGTTTTTCATCTCACTTTTTATTCCTGTGAGATTCATGCTATATTGGCCACTATTTCCTTTTGTGTGGCATATGTATTGTCCATGATTGTATTATTGGTGTAATATAATTTAATTTAAGGTTATTTACATCTTAATTGTATGATCCTTCTTTCATGGGTTGTATGTTTCATAAGTTACCAAATCGGTAAAGAAATTTCAAATTTCAATTTCTACTTAGTGGGATTTACGCATACTTCATTGATTATTTTACTCCAAGATTAAGTATGGAATCACTATTTATTATTTATGTAGTAATTTCCACTCCCTTTTTTTTGGATATAATTTTGATACACATTATCACTCCATTGATAATTTCTCAAGTCATTTATATAAATTTGATCTTAACTTAATTTTCATTCATTGAGTTAAACATCCATGTCATTGGTGTTGTTTTTACAAGAATATGAGAGAATGTAATCTGATTGATTTAAACTAAATATCTAATCATATTGAGTGTATTTATATTTGTCACACATAATTATGTCATTTATTTATCCATTACCTAAGGATACGGTCTTTATAAGGGATTTCATCTCAATTTACATTCTTTTGAGTCTTCTTTGTTGTTATGCACCAATTCAATTTTATATGGTGTATATCCCATACTTTGACATAGTATATAATGAAATAATTTATTCTCAATATATTATAAAGTTTTTATTACCTAAATTATTTTTATTCAAGCATCTCTCATTTGGTTAGGAACTCTAACTAAAATATCATTTTAAATGTTTTAAAAATTTATTCTTCTAAATATTTCTCATTAATGTCCATGTTTTAAAAATGGTTTTAAGGATTTATTAATATAGACATTAATGTTTTAAAATTAAAATTCCTTTTAAATGTTTCAAAGTGGTTTGGGGCACTTTTATTCAAAAATATATTTTTAAACGGCTTCTTGAAAAATAGTGAGACATTTAAATGATATCAAGAAAAAGGGGGAAATTTCTCTCAAAGAGTTTTGATGAGTATTTTCATCTATGTAAATATCCTTCATTATTCTTGATTGAGGTTAATCTGTTACAATACAATCTTCCATATTGTATTTAATGAGTTTTGTGTGACTGTGGATGTGCTATTTTTATACCATTCATGGTTTGTGGATAAAGTATTTACATTTCATATGCTAGTTTTAATACGAATGTTTATGTTATGTTTCAAAATTTTTATATGAGGAATGAATTAGACTTAGTATGTGAAGGGTGGAGCCCAATATAGTTCCTCGATGCATCAGTAGGTCTCATGAGACAAACTAGTGTCTTCGCACAAGGCCTTTATGAAATCTTATTTGTAGTCTTGGAACAAGGCCTTGACTATGTGGTTATGAAAGTCTGGAATTATGCATTCCATCATTATGAAAGTGGATATTGATATTGCATGTGGTTATTTGACTATTGGAATATCCATGTGAGTAAGTAAATGGAATTATTTTTATTTATATTTTCCATATTATGATGACGTTTATGTTGAAAAGTCTTTTGTTTTAGTTTTATACATTCCCTTAAATGTTTATGCTTATTTATGAAAGTTTCTGATATATTGTTATCCTTACTGAGCATCTAAGCTCACCCCTTTCTATGTTTTATTTTTCCTAGGATTCGAAGAAGTATATTATGACTGACCTGTGGGGATAGTATATTGGATCTCAGTGTTGTCCAGGGAAACACAATTGTTGTATTTTTTCATTTTATGATGTAATGTAAACCTTATGAGTGAATCTAGTACTTCCAAGGCTACTAAACTAATCAGTCTTTTGAGACTTGATCTGTTGTGATCATGCCAATGTTATATAATAATGCACTGACTCTGGGTAACTAGGGTTGAGGCATTACATATTTGTCTTAGAATGTAGTAGATCTGAGAAAAAGTGAAAAATTCTCACACCTCGATAACTAGGTCGAGAGAAAGAGAGAAGGAGAAAAGATTAAATAGACTTGATTACTTACCGTTGTACATCCAATGTGAAGAACAAAAGATCGATCAGATCTGAGATGAAGTATACCTTTCAATCCATATCTTTTCCCTTAAAAAATCTTCAAAATTAGATCCATGGAGGTAAATCCCACTGTAAATTGTATTAGAAAAGGAGAGGTGGCTTAATAGATCATTAAGGGAAAAAATATAATTTTCCTAGAAAAATAGATTATGCACAATTACCTGGTTAGAATGGAAGATTTTATGGTTAGGCTACAAATACGTGTGCAAACCATTTGATATGGTTTTGTCCAAAAATTTCCATCCACACGGTTAGCCAAATCACGCGCCAACCGTGCACTAACCATGAGACATGGCCAATTTCCCCAAAAATATGGGTTCTGAAACTCATTAAGAATCCCTAATAGGTCTAAATTAAAGATTTTGATGGAAATTTAAAGGATCCATACCTGAGTGAAAAACTGGGTTCCTACAGTCTTCCCCCTTAAAATAACTCATCTTTGAGTTCACCTTCCAAGGGTGTAGAAACACTGTGTGAGAAACGATCTAGCCATTGGGAACATATGTTGGATTCTCACTCCCAAGTCTTGTCCTACACATGACTATGCTTCCATATCAGCTGTACTAGAGGGATATACTAGCCACGAAGAGGCTTCATGCTCTGGTCAACGATGTATACTGGATACTCCTTAAAGGTAGCATCAACATCTAACTCAACTTCCTCAGGATAAAAAGGATGATATGGATTAGTGTGATACTAGAGAACCTATGAGATTTGGAATACGTTATGCATGGAATGTGACCTCTAAGGTAGTACCGACTGATAGGATACCGTCTTGAAATTCTATAGAATTTCAAACGACCCATACGTAATGAGGAGACAACTTTCCCTACTTAAATAATCATATATTCCCTAGCCAGGGTGATACCCCAAAAAAAAATATGATCCTCGACCTCAAAATCAAGAGTTTGTCGATGGCTATCAGTATTAGAGTTTTCTGAAGACTGAGAAGTAGTCATATTCTTTCTAATCAGTTGAACCTTCTATGAAGTCTCTTGAACGAGATGAGGAACTAATAGTGATGCCTCACTTGACTCTAGCCATCACAGTGGTGAACCACATGGACTACCATATAAGGCCTCAAATAGAGCCATCTGAATTGTCACTTGGAAGCTTCTATTATAGGCAAACTCAATGAAAGGGATATTCTTTTCCCAAGATCTTCCAAAATCAAGGACACATGCTTAGAGAATATCCTCTAGAACCTGTATTTTCCATTCTGATTGTCCATTGATATGTGGGTTAAAGGATATGATTAGAAGAACCTATGTTCCCATAGCTTTCTATAAACCTTTCAAGAACCGTGAAGTGAAACTTGTGTCTCTATCTGAAATGATAGTATGTGGGACCCCAGGGATTCATACTATCCCACGAACATACAGTCTTCTCAACTCATAAATTGAGAATGTACCCCGAATAAGAATGAAGTTGGATGATATATTTAGTCATTTAATGACTACCCATATAGCATATATACCCCTTGGTGACCTAGGTAAGATGACTATGAAATCCATTTAAAAATATTCCCATTTCCATTATAGGATTAGAAGCAGTTGTAGTAGGTCCACAGGTCTCTAGGGCTCTGCCTTCACCTACTGATAGGTGGAACACCTAGTGATAAAGCCTTCTATATGAAATTTTATCCAAGGCCACCAATATTTTCATTGCATATCTCGATACATATTGGAGATACTTGGATGAACTAACCACTAAGAAGTGTGGTAATCTTTCATCAACTCTTCTATTATATCTGTAGGAACCTAGATACATCTACATAGATTCAAGATGTCGTCTCTATCCATAAACCAATCCAGAGGGATGTTATATTTTGATGCACTCTCGTGAAGAACCAAACCTTTAGGATCTAAAAATTGTATACTCTTCACCTTCTCAATGAGGGAAGAGGTAACTGAAAAACATGAGAGGTATGACTACTCGTGAATATCATAAAACTTTATATGTAGCTTAGAAAATAGGGTCATTAACTGCCATTTATCACTTGTTTCTCATACAGCTAGTTTTTGAGTTTTCCGACTCAACACATCTGTAACTACATTACCCTTCCTAGGCATATAAGAATGCTCAAAATCAAGGTATTGTAGATATTAGACCCATCTCTATTGTCTGAGGTTCAAGTCACGCTGAGAAAAGATATATTTGAGACTTTTATGGGTTGTGTACACCAAAAATATCTCACCTAATAGATAATGTCTCAAAAAACTTAATTCATGGACTACTGCTTCTAGCTCAAGGTCGTACATTGGGTAATTCCTCTCATGAGGCCCCAACTATCGAGATCCGTACACAATGTCTCTATCTTCCTACATCAACACTACTTCTAGGATGATGCCTGATGCATCACAAAAGATAGTATAACCTATATCTGGATTTAGAAGAGTCAGAATAGGTGTTGATACAAGCCTCCATTTTGGCTTCTGAAAGGCTTTGTCACATGATTCTGACCACAAGAACTTAACAACCTTATTTGTAAGACTAGTGAGAGGTGAAGAAAGGTGGGAAAAGTCCTATATTAAATGCCTATAATATCTATCCATCTTTAAGAAACTCATGATTTCAAACAAGTTCTTGGTATTCTCCCAGGAAACCATATCACTATTCTTTTTTGGGTCCATAGATACTCTGGATTCTAATATAATAAGACCCAATAAGTGAACATTGTCGATATAGAAGTGTCACTTAGTAATCTTGGCATAAATATGGTTCTTTTTTAATGTAATCATAATGATCTCAAGATGTTTGGAATGGTCTCTATGAGTGTGAGAATACACCAATATGTCATCCAAAAAAATTATGAAAAAAGATTCCAAATATGGGTGGAACACCCTATTCATCATAGCCATGAAAACAACGTGCATGTTCATAAGACAAAACAACATAACATGGTACTCATAAAAACTATACTTGCTACAAAAATTCATATGATTCATTTCTGATGGCCTTACTCGTACTTGATGATAACCCAATCCCAGTTTAATCTTGGAGAAGACCTTTTCTCCTCAGATCTGGTTGAAGCGATAATCTATTTTAGGAAGTGGGTAATAGTTCTTGATTGTAATCTGGTTCAAACATCTATAATCCATGCATAGATGTAAGGTTTTATCCGCCTTCTTGGTTAAAAGCACAAGCAAACCCCAAGAGGATGTACTGGGCTATATAAATCCTTTGGCCTCTAAATACTATAACTGCTGCATGAGGTCTTGAAGCTCTATTGGTACCATCCTATATGAAGAAATGGACACTCGAGCTACTCCTGAAAAATCTTGATAGTAAACTCTACCTCTCTCTCAGGAGGTAAGCCAAAATGTTATCAGAAAAGACATCACTAAAATGATCCACTACTAGAGGGAAATTATCCTTACATAAACCCTGATCCTCCATGAATATATTTTCAATATGGTTGGTCACTCTGTCTATCCCATGATTCTCTGGTCCCACTCTACTATCTTGGACATCCCACTCACCCTTATGTATATATCTTCCACCCTCTAGTGACATAAATGATAACCTACAGGGATATCAGTCTACAAAATCATGATATTTAACCAACAAATCCTTCACGAGAATGACGTTGAAGCTCGTCATCTCAAGAAAAAATAGGTTCCATAAGAAAGGATAACTACCTACCTCAAGGGAAAGTCCTCACACTAGCGTATTCCCTCTCTTCATACCCCTAATGATGTATTCTAGGGCCATTACACCATTTAAATACTATATCTACAGTATGAGAATTTCCATGATAGATATAGAGATAAAAGATTTTGAATCACATATATCAAATAAAGAAGATACTACAGTAGATTCCACAAGAATAGTACCTCACACTATAGATGGACCCATAACTTGATCCTCAGGTATTGGCTATAGTGCATTCAATTGACCTGATCCACGACCTTGTGCAACATATAGACTACCACGATCATAACTTCTATATTGGTGTTTCTCATGATCAAGGGTCTGGATTCCATGGCCACAAACTCCTCCTTAGTCAGACCTACCATTTCTATTCCAACTCCCCACCTGAAGTGGCTTAAAAGAACTCGCTCCTGAAGGTGGGGATGGTGCTAATTATTTTACACTCGGAGCTAGTGGAAATTCCTATAGAAATGCTAGAGATTCCCTATACGACCACAAGACCGACACTCCAATGGGTCTCTATCAAACTGATTTTTTAATACCCTGATCTTCAACAATGATTACCCACTTTAGAGCTATCTAAATGGGCGTTCTAGTTGTCACTTCCCTAATGAGAATCCTCAAGTGCATGTTTCCTACCACCAGAAGAACTACTGGCCTTTCGCAAATCTAATCATCTATACCCGGTACTACTTCCATACCTCAGGTTGTGCTCATTGATAAGAGTTTTATTGACTATCTTGGAAAAAGTAGGTAGGCGAAAGACATTCACCTGCACACAGATGATGTACTAGATCCCATCCTCAAGGGTCTAGCATTCAAAATATCATCCCCAACTAGAAGCAGTGAAAATCAAAACAACTCTATGAAAAACATTGAATATTCTATAACTAACATATAACCCTGCTCGGGATGCATGAACTCTCTGGCTATGTCAACTCTCAGCGTCTGAGGAAATAACTGATCATAGAAGGCAGTTTGTAAATAAACTCATACTATTCATGGAATGAATTTGATGTAGGAAACTATAAAATTTTTTGGAATCAGTTCCCAAATTAGGTACAATAGGTAGTGCTTCAAGTGGCACTCCTAGAGGTAAGAGTGATGGCTCAGGGCCCACCACATTTGAAGCATGGTCATCATTACCTTCCTAGCATATGACACAAGGATGCCATGGTGGCATTGATCTACAATTTCCAATCACACACCTCAAATAAAGCTAAAAAGTAGGTAGATAACAACACTTATCGAAGATAAACCTAGGAAAACTTCCTACCTAATACATACTACCCCAACTACCCACATAGAAAAACATGTATCTGTAAGTACTCAAGTATAATTTTAATTTCATTTTACATTTAATTACCCGTTTCACTCCTCTACCTTTCATAAACATGAGAATGTGGGATAAGGATTTACAACCAATTACTTTTAGATGTCATATTTCACTTTATAATGGATAGTCATTCCCATTGAAACAGTTCTCATACACCTTATCAATGAAATCGACACCCATCTATTTATAGCAGAAAGGATCAAATCAGTAAATTACTCATCCCAACTCATGAGGTCCCATACTAATCATGCATTGAGATAGACAATCACTTAATCACAACCAATAGTAATATAAGAATAATCAAACTATCACAACATCACTCAACATTCATAATCATATCAAGCAATGAAAAGAAGTGAAATGCACCTATATTGCATGTCGATATGAATGAAATGTGAATTATATGTGCCTATAATGATGCATGTAATAATGATCCTTTCCCTCATATCATCAGGATAAAGATCAAATAAAATCCTCAAATAGAGAAATAATCAACAAAACCACACAATATGTGTGTCACCCAATAGTGAAATAATATAAAGTATAATAAGAAAAAGAAGAACAACAATTATAATTTAGGAAACTTGGTTTTTACCTTGAACATGGGTTTGCGATTTCCAAGAACAACTTATGACCAAGTCCCAAGTGTTCCTAATCTCCAATATATTATCTCCAAATAGTGAATGAAGAAATGAATCTCCTCTGATACCACTTTGTGACATCCTAGAACCGAATTCCACTTGATGGGTGTCCTAATCCCGGTGGGCCTCAAGGCCTCAAGCACATCTCCCCAAATTCCTAAGTCTTTCAACTAGCAGCAAGAGCCTAGGGTGTGTCCATGGAGAGGCTATGCCATCATTACCAAATTTTAGTGCAAGAGATGAATTTAAAGAGAGGTAAATAGTGGAAGCAATATAAGTAAACGAAAGACACATCGAAATATAGAGACAATAGTAACAATAACTAAAATAATTGGAAAAACATCAAAGAATACAACAAATGATGATGATATGTCATGTCACTAGAAAACTATAAAACTTGGGTACAAGATAGCATGAATAAAAAGTTTCAAAAAAGTATAAAGATCTAAAAAGACTATCCCAAGCGTCTTGAGTTCTGACCCGGTCATCTGATATCAAGATCCATACTAAACAGAAAGAAATAAAGTGTTTGAAGCCATATGATTCCCTTTTTCAACACTTGCAACCATCTAATATACTTTGGGTACCAAACAACACCTGGATAGGGTGTGAGATAAATCTCATTCGGCCACCACCAATAGTGTCTATAACATCTGGCCCATGGAATGGAAATGTAATAGTTTGAAAGCATGCATATATAAAGTAAAGATGTACAATGTAACCAAATAACCAAGTATCTTCTTCATCCCTTAGCTAGAGTATTAACATAAATAGCCCATTAATTTATTACTACCAGTTTATTAATAAGTCACATGTTAACAAATGTGAAGGTTTTAAGATGTAACAAGGCAACCTATATTGATATTTAATAATGAAGTCCTGAGGTAAAAACCAAGGTGGTGCGGACCTAAAGGGTTACCAACTTAGTAATAACTGTAGCCTAGCATGGGGTAAGATTGTAATCTAAGTATCATAGTCGAAGGAATTTCACAATGAGATGCCTACCGAGTCTAAGGAGTTTATCCAAGCCAAAACGAGGTTAAGCAATGACTAGGCCTGATGGGATTTAACCATGGAACCTACTTTTCAATGCTAAATCCCAGGAGTGTATACAAGGAATCCTATAATAATATTGAATGGATCCTAAGACATCATATCAGGCATCCAAAGAATATATAATGATCAATATCTAGGTGGGTATCAACCTAAGAAAGTATAATCCTTGAATCGGAATGGGGTTCCCGAGTGATCAAGGCATTCCCTGACAAGAATCCAAGGTAATATCGAGCCAGGACACTCCTATTTGATATTGAAGTCATGTAATATTTCATTTGGTTTAGGACTTACCTTTCATTAGTGTGATAAGGTCAAGTAGCATGCAAAATTTGAATCCAGTCATAATTAATCAATAAGTCCATTTGGTTAAACCCTTACCTTTCATTAGTGTGATAGGAAAAGTAGCATAAAAAATTTATTAATTATATTTAAATCATATTCAATAATTAAGGTTCATTCCACAACCTTCCTTTAATATGGTATGGGGCGCAATGAAAATGCAACACATTAATCATTAACAATTAATCTGGTCAAGTATTATACTTAGTATACTTTCCAATTTCCATTTCAAATTTAATTATCAATTAAAGCAGTTACCTTAGGTGGGTCAAGTGGTGAGAATACATGGTACTTTACAATATGAAATTCAAAATATAAATCAATCCATTTAATATAAAAATTCTTACCCATATAATTTTCAAGTAAAGTGACATCTGAACGGTTGTTCGAACATGTCAAATACTAAAAACCCAATTATGGAATAACTTTCTACATGGGATGGATGGAGTTTTGGTTGTAACCACCAAAAGTAATCACATATATGGAAATAACATATTAATATAGTTATAATGATTAGAATAATGGAATATAAATTCTATAAATGGAACCCGATTTGAATCGGTGGGACAAATTCTAAAATCAACGAACATGAGGGATGAGTTATAGATCACCCACCTTAGGATTTTATGACTACTCCTCTAGTATCAAATATTGATTTGGATTAGAATATATTAGATCTGAGGAATAGTAAAAACCGATCATAACTTGATAATTAGGTCGATAGAAAGAGGGAAGAATAAATGATTAAATGGACTTGAGTACATACTGTTTCACATCCAACATAATGAACACAAGCTCGATCAGATCCCAAATGAAGGGGATCATTCAATCCCTAGATTTAGCCATCCAAAATCACCAAAATGAGATTCATGGAGGTGAATATCGCTAGAAATTGTATTAGGGATGAAGAGTTGGATTAATAGGTCATTAAGGGAAAAAAGGAAAATTTACCTAGAAAAATAGTTTGGGCACAGTTTGAAAAACTGTGCGCAAACCATGCACGGTTCCCTGGGAAGAAGGGGCACTTACACGGGTTAGCTACACATCCATGTGAAAACTATGTGATATGGTTCTATCCAAAAATTTTCATCCATGCAGTTAGCCAAATCCTACGCCAACTGTGTGCTAACTGTATGACATGGATAGTTTCCCTAAAAAGATGGGTTTCAGGATCCAAACATGCTTTGAACACCCCTGAGACTTTTTCTAACTCATTAGACATCACTATTAGTTCCAAAATAAAGATTTATATTGAAATTTAAAGGATCCATATCTTATTGAAAAATTGGGTTCTTATAATATAATTAATGTACACTTATTATAATTATTTAATTATATAAATATGGTTGTATTAGATTTATAGGAGGTATAAGAATAACTGAAGGAAGAGAAAATAACAAGGGATAATTGATAATTTTAACTTACTCCTTGTAAGAGCTCCTTTAAAAATTGGATTAAGGATTTGAGATGTTGTCTTTTGAGATGAAAAAAAATATAATATGTTTATAAGTGTTTTTTTGAGTTATTGGAGTATTTTTTTTAATCTAATAGAAATAAGGTGTAACGTTAAGCGGGGTGGTGATGACACTTTTTACAAGGGGAGGGGTATCATTTTTGAAAATATAAAAGTTAATGGAAATATTTAAATTCGAAGTGTATCCAATAATGGAAAATAATGGAGTGAGGGAATGGATAAGGTTGTTTAAGTCTCAAAAATAAATTTTCAAAACTTTTTTACATGTTTTTAAGTCTTTCACTCTTATATTTTTCTAGTTTACTATTTATAGTTTTTACTGCGGCAATAAATTTTCACCTAATTATTTTACTTTAAATGCCTAAAAATAAAACGGGTCATATTAAATAATTTTTATTTAATAATTCCAAATAATAAATCCATTTTTTCAAATAAAATTTATACAGTTATATTTTTTTTAATATGAGCACACATAACGCGTAAAACCATTTTTATAAAAAGTGTGTTTTTATTAATAAATATTTTGACTGAGATAAAATTATAAAAATTATTGATTAATATGAAATTTATTGGTTTATTAATAACCAAATAAGATTTATCCATATTTCAAAAAAACCCCACATTGTGGATTCCTAGTTAAAAGAAACATACAAAAATTAATTTTTATTAGAGTAAAATATTACTTAAGTTATAAAAATTTTAGAAATGGATTTTATATATTCAAATTAGTATTTTTAAATGAATAATTTTACTTTATAAAAACATTAATATTAATGAAATATGTTTTACAAAAGTTTTAAGTAATTATTAGATCATGATAAAGTTAAAAACGCTATAGTGTTAATAAAAACTGTATTTTAACTATTCAATTAAAACAAATATTTTCATAAAAATCTAAAACATTTACCCTAAGATAATTTAGACATGATGGATTCAAAAATAAACTTAGTTTCATCTAATAGAAATTAGAAAATTTATGAATTTTTTATTTAAATGAAAATAAAAATACAAATAGAACCATTTCATTGAAAAATACACTTTTAACTTTTAAATGTTATTAATATTATTTCATATCAATTTATAATTAAATGAGTGTTAATGTGTTTGTTTGAAATATTATTTTTTATCATAATCATATTATAAAATTGGTAAATTTATTTATTTTGGTCAAATACTCATCACTTTAAAAATAGTTCTTTGAAAAACATATCCATGTAAAGACCAAGAATTCCTATAGAAATTTTCATTCATAAATACATGGAAATTTTACAATTCCGCAAAAACGGATGGCGCATGATTCTGAGACCCTATGTTCCTGGAATCAATTTCTGATGTTATTTCGGGTACATTCAGTAAACGTACGAGCGGGTTTTTATAACTTTTGAACCGGTTCTCAGAATTGAAATATGAGGGCACCATTGAACTCGGAACGCCAATATTTAGTTAAGAAGACTTTCACGTTGACGGCAGAAGGTCGGAAATAAAAGTTTGTTTTTGGGTTTTTGGTGAATGAATTAAATAAAAATAAGGTTGTGTAAAATTTATTTTTATTAGTTGGTTAAAACCTCCTTGTGGAGGTTGGAGGCGAGGATCACCACACCTTAACCTCCCATGAGATGTTATGGAGGTGTGGCCCACCCAAACCTAACCTCCTATTTATGTTTAATGTGGTGGGGACCACCTGAGGTTAAAACCTCTTGAACTCCCCAATAAGTGGGGAGAAACCTCTTGAGCTCCCCACTTAATGGTTCCACCCCTCTTTTTAATTTATTATTCCAACACCTCTTGAATTAATGGAGCAATTCAAATTAAATTATTAAAACATAATTTAATTTATATTGGCCATTCCTTTGTTGGGAGAGGGGTTGGAAGAGCACTTGTAGAAACTTATTCTCTCCAATTAATAATGACCATCGGAGAATGAAGAACACTTCATCCACCAAAGAAAGACATCTTCTTCTTTGATATTCAACCGGAACAAGGGAGGAAGTACCCTCCTTGAAGAATGCCGATGACATTGTCCTCGAATTCTTCATCTTCTTTCCCGACGTCAATGAATCGACATCTGCTTCCCGTGACTTTGCCGATGATCAACAATCAAAGGTAGAGGTTCGAACTTTGTTTTGTTTCCCGTTCTTCATTTTCTGTCGAGGATTATAAATCGAAGCCACATGCTATCACCCTAACACGGAGGGTGTGGGCCGAACAAACACGGTCAACCCTTTTCCTTCTTTGTGGAATTTTATGCTAAACGCGGCATGAGACATGGATGAGCGATTCTCGTCAAAAATGATTGAGGATTGAAGGCGACATCCCGAGGAATGTGCGGTTACTTCCGGAATGAGAATCGGGCCATGGAAACCTGATCGGTGACCTGCGGAAAGTTCGCCGACAGATAGAGCGACAATCATCACCGCATGGATGGCGGTGGCCCAACCGCACTGCCGGAGGAGTAACCCGTGACTAACGTGCTGCAAAGGTGTGGAGGTGGCCGACGCAAGTCCGACCGTGAAGAAAAACGGCGGTCCGATCCACTGGAGAAGGTGCGGCCCAAACGCACCGCGTAGTGGAGAAAAAAGTGGGCCGCGACCCCTTGGCTACGACAGTGCAGTGGAGGCTGGTGCAAGGCCGGTCACGAGGAAGACCGGCGGCCTGAGCCGCCGGGTCGCTGGAGGACGCGCGGTACAAATGTGTTGTGCGGGAGGCAGCTGGAAACTCGGCTATCCGGGAGGAGAGGGACCCATCGATGGGTCCTGTGTGACGCGGACCGGTGCCACATGGCCCCAGTTTTGGATCCCACCCGAACGGCTAAGTCGTTCGTGATACCAGGGGGCACGACCTCCCCCTGGACGCAGCTAGGGTGGACCCCACGGACTGCCATCGGCAAGCCCAGCACGGGCCGTGTTGCCCTCGTGGGCCGGGATGGACCCGCAGACCGGGTCGGACCCACGGACCGGGTCGGACCCCAGTCCATACCCGGGTCGGGCCGGGTTGGTCTGACTGGGATGGATCGGACCAGGACCCGTTTGACCTTTTTACACACTTTTGCCCGTAACTTGAGCTATGGTATCCTATTGATGAACCGTCCATGTCTAAGGATACCTTGGAAGAAGATGGTTCTTTTGGTATACCCCAGTCAAGTTTTGGACATAGTTGGGGTACAACCGGGTTGGATCGAACGGAAATCCAACCCGTCCCTTGGAACGGAAATGCCAATAACTCTCAGACCGGGCGTCTGATTGACGCACCGTCTATTGAATTAGGTTTCTTTTTGAAAGTTAGATCTTTTGGATACATCAACTTGATACTTCATAGCAGTTGATGTAACAACACTTGGATTGAGGAGCGGACCCTCTAGGCATCAAGTATGCTTTGTGCAGAACCCTATGGACGACTGTGCACTAACGACTGTTCCTGGATCTTGTGTGGGTTTGACAGCACTGACGACTGTTCCTGGATCCCGTGTGGGTTAAATAGCACTAATGACTATTCCTGGATCCTATGTGGGTTCGACAGCTTCAACGACTATTCCTAGATTCTGTGTGGGTTCGACAACTCTGTTTACTGTTCCTAGATCCTGTGTTGGTTCGATTGTTCTGATTTCTATTCCTGGATCCTGTGTGGGTTCGAAAAAATAGATGATTCAGTGGCTACATCTGATCATCTTTATATATCTACATAAGTTGTATACCCGTGTGATCTAAGTCATTAACTTTGTGTTTTCCTTAGGATTGAGATGGATTACTTTATAACTTAGGTATATGTATGGGCATATACCTAATTGGGGTTTTCTTTTGATTTAATACCTTGTGGTTTAACCTTGTTGGATTTTGTGAGACCTTGAGGGTCTCAGGGTCCCTATTGAGTATCGTTATACTCACACCTACATGGGCTATGCCCGCACCTCATTGTGTTGGATGTAGATGACAGACAACGCTGACCGATGATGAGTGTATTAGGACTGGATGGTGCTCGAAGGTGGACCTCACGGCGATTCGGTACCTGGAGAATATTGAAGGATGTGAAGTACTAAGGAGGCTATCTGTATCTACCCTTCTGGTAGGATCCATGGTGGATGATCCAGGAGCTACTTTTAATCTTTCAACTATTTTTTCCGTTTCCAATTGTACTTGTGCTTTACAGTTGGGCTTGTATTTCCAGCCCCTTTACTTTTTAGCACTCTCTTGTTATACAATTTTTCTTAGTGTTTTGTATTCAGTTTTGTTCTCTGTTGTCTGTGTTTATAGTTATAAAGGCAATACTTTCCCAGATTTAGGAAAGTACACCTTTGGTGCTAGTCACCAGCCCCTGGCCTATGGAAGGCGGGCTTGGGGTAGTCACGGCATGGGCCCTGGGGGACGAGTCGGGAAAAATTGGTATCAGAGGAGTCTATTCTACCCTAAAACTTAAGACTCCTATATTTTATGTGAATCAATAGTGTTAAGGATACTGAGTGTGGTTTTCAGTTCAGGGAATCTAGTGTCGGTGCGGCGGTCGACGTATCTATACACTAGGATCCTGACTTCTAATTTATGACTTAGTGCACTAAAACACTGATTGCGTGTGTGTTTCATGAGTTTTCTTAGCGATCTATTTGAGTCAGCTCACTAGGTTTAACTTATTAACCATGGTGCATCTGTTTTTTTCTGGATGGCCCCACGTAGACAACCATCCAGGGTTCCAGGCTTTGTATTAGATGGCAGCCCACCGAGTGATGAGGCCTCGGTGCAGGGCCCTATCACAACGGAGGAACCAACGGTACCACTACCCATTGGGCCACCGATGCCACCATCCCCAGCAGAAGAGAGTGCACGTTGCCTGAGCGCGTTGTACAAGTTCTAGCTCTAGAGTCCGCCTAGTTACAGGGGTGATACAAACCCACAAACGGTTGAGGATTGGCTGGAGGCTGTGTTGAGAGTCTTCAAACTTATAGGGACACCGGCAGACTTTATGGTGATCCTTTCCGTGAGTCTCTTTTAGGCAGAAACATGCAAATGGTGGATCTAGATGCTTCAGGTGCATGATGAGGCAACATTACTCTAGGCAAACTTTGAGATCCTATTTCGGGCGGAGTTTGTTCCAGCCACCCTTCAAGTAGTGCAGATAGAGGAGCTACTTAATCTACAGAAGGGTAGCATGACTACGACACAGTACTCAATGAGGTTCACTGACCAGTTGCGCTACTCCACAGATATGGTGCGGGACCCATTCCTTAGGGCCCGGACCTTCAAGCAGGGGCTCAGGCAAGAGATCAGGGATTTCATGATCTCTCTCAGCATCCCGACATGGGAAGGGGTGTTGGAGTGAGCCCTCTTAGTAGATAGTTTCCTTGCTGATCAGTTACCAGAAGCGAGACCCACCACCGGGCGTCACGTAGCAGAGTCTTCTGCAGCATGCAGCGGATAGATGTCGCAGAGGTCCAAGTAGACCAGAATATCCGGTGGATGACCTTAGGACATGAGTTTGGTTGTGCGAGGCACACGAGACAAAGCCAGTCATTCGAGTAACAGGTAGTGTTTCAAATGCGGTGGGTAGGGTCACATGGCTCGTGATTGTCCAAACCATCGTTCTTATGATCAGCAGACAGTTTAGGGACCTCCTAGGCAAGGGCAGAGGTTTGAACGAGGTGATCCACAGGGCACAGACGAACATGGTAGAGGAGCTGGTCGTGCAACTAGTGGTGGGCGACGTTTCTAGGTGTTACCACCACCACCATCAGGAGGTGCACCCCGACTGTAGGGAGTAGGTGGACATGTGAGAGCTCATGTCTAGGCAGTTGAGGCTTACGATCACAGTGCTCTGGAGATGATTTGAGATACGATCTGTGTCTACTCCACCATATATTTAGTTCTTATAGACACAGGTTCTTATCACTCTTTCATTTCTAATGCCCTCGTTTGGAGATCAGAGATTCCGACAGAGCCATTGGCTCGATCCTTATAGGTAGAGACTCCTATGGGAGCAGGCTCGATGATCACACACTGGTACCACTAGTGTGAGCTTACTCTAGGAGGCAAGAGCTTCAGCTGGGATCTCCTCATAGCGGCGTCGAGGCCTTACTACATCATCTTGGGTATGGACCGGTTATCTACAGTCTATGATCAGATCGAATGTATTAGGCGCAAAGTGTGGTGTGTCTGTACAGATGGGACTAGGTTCACCTTCACCGGTGAGAAGGGATCCTTTGCAGCATAGGACATACTTACTCGGAGGAGGGTGCGGCAAATCACTCATCAGTTGGCCTGCCTCACCCTCAGAGTAGTTTATGTGGAGAGTCCAAGCTATCCAATAGTGGTGGACCAGTACGTAGATGTTTTCCTTGAAGATGTTCTATGTCTACCTCCTCGCAGATAGGTGGACTTTTATATTGAATTTTACCCCAGAACGAAACTGATATCTACACCAGCATATCGGATGGCTCCCACTGAGTTTTGTGAGTTGTGGGTACAGCTAGAGGACTTTCAGGGGAAGGGATTCATCTGGCCCTATTTTTCTCCCTGGGCAGCCCCGATTTTGTTTTCCAAGAAGGCGAATGGGAGCTTGAGGATTTGTATCGACTACCGTCACCTGAACCAGGTGGCCTTGAAGAATAAGTACCCACTTCCAAGGATTGGAGACCTCTTTGATTAGCCGAAGGGATCATGGTGGTTCTCGAAGATAGACCTCAGATCAGGATATCACCAGCTCAGAGTTCGAGACGAGGATGTGCAGATGACAACCTTCAGATGTCGGTACAACCACTACGAGTTCTTGGTTATCCCATTATGTGTAACCAATTCTATAGAAGTATTCATGAGACTCATGAACATGATTTTCCAGACATACCTCAATTGCTTTGTCATAGTTTTCATTGACAAAATTCTGATTTACTCGACTACTAAGGAGGAGCATGCCTACCATTTGTAGGTTGTACTGGACACACTCTGAGAGCACCAAATTTATGGTAAGCTCTCGAAGTGGCAGTTCTAGATCCGACAGGTTCACTTTCTTGGACATGTCATCTTGGAGGCTATAGTTGCAGTAGATCTAGCGAAGATTGAGGAGGTACTTTCTTGGAAGCCACCCAGGAGCGAGATAGAGGTATGAAGTTTCCTGGGTTTGGATAGATATTACCAGAGGTTCATACCAGACTTCTCCAGAGTTTCATCACCACTATAAGCCTTGAATAAGAAGGGGAAACCCTTCGTGTGGTCGGAGGGATGCTAGCAGAGCTTTCAGGAGATGAGGAGGAGGCTGACTAGTGCCCCCCATCTTGAGGCTTCTAGAGGAAGGCGTAGGGTATGTAGTTTACTGCGACGCATGAGGGACCAGAATCGTATGTGTATTGATGCAGGAGCGAGCAGTGATCGCTTATGGTTCTATTTATTTGAGAAAGCTTTCAGGAGATGAGGAAGAGGCTAACTAGTGCCCCCATCTTGAGGCTTCTAGAGGAAGGCGTAGGGTATGTAGTTTACTGCGACACATGAGGGACCATAATCGTATGTGTCTTGATGCAGGAGCGAGCAATGATCGCTTATGGTTCTATTTAGTTGAGAAATCATGAGAAAAACTACGCCAACCATGACCTGGAGTTAGCAGCAGTGGTATTCACCTTGAATATGTGGCGGCACTATCTGATGGGTGAGCATCTCATAGTCTAGTCTAACCACCAGAGTCTCACGTATAACTTCTCTCAGAAGGACCTGAACCTGAGACAGTGATGTTGGATTGAGTTCCTCCGTGACTATGACTTTGAGATAGTCTATACTCTAGGGGATGGGAATATTGTTGACGATTCACTCAGCAGAAGATCTGCTATACAACTTCTAGGAGAGGCGACAGAGTATCTGGCTACTTTACAGTTATCCTTTGTGGACCGAGATGGAGCATCTTTCCTTCATTCTCTTACAATCACTCCTATACTTCTTCAGTGAGTCAGGGAGGCGTAGCATGGAGACGCTGACTACGAGATGCGATGTGCTCAGATATCCACAGGGCAGGCACCTGATGGATTTTATAAAGGTGGGAAGCACATCATCCTCTTGAGAGGACATACTATGGTACTAGTTCCACTTCAGGAGGAAGTGTTGAAGGAGTTCTATACATCCCTTTTAGAAGAACATCCAAGAGTGGAGAAGATGTACTAGCACCTTCGACGATAGCACTGGTGGCCAGGTATGAAGAAGGCAGTGAAAAATTTTATCTCATAGTGCCTCACTTGTTAGTAAGTGAAGGCGGAGTGTCATGTACCATCATGCTTGGTTCAGGGTTTAGAGGTCCCAGAGTGGAAGTGGGACTAGATATCCATGGACTTCATGATAGGACTTCCACATACATCCAGGGGTCACAACTCGATTTGTGTGATCGTTGACCGACTCACCCAGTCGGCCCACTACCTACCGATCAGAGAGTAGGGTTCAGTAGAGAGCTTGGGATGCCTCTACATGCAGGAGATTGTGCGGCTACATGGAGTAACATATTCTATTGTATCTGATCGTGACACATGATTTAATTCCTGGATATGGAAGGGTTTGCAGGAGGCTTTCAGGATGCAGCTTCGTCTGAGCACCGCCTTCCATCCTCAGACAGATGTCCAGACTGAGCAGACCATTCAGACCCTCGAGGACATGCTACATGCATGTGTCCTAGAATTATTTCACTGCTGGGAGGATCACTTAATTTTAGTGTAGTTTTCATACAATAACAGCTATCACTCTACCATTGGGATGTCGCCTTTTGAGGCATTATACGTGCAACCTTGCAAATCACCCTTGTGCTATAATGATCATGGGGAGTCAACACTAGTGGGACCAGAGATGGTACAAGATACCATGGAGAAGGTGTAGATCATATAGGAACAGAAGAAGACTGCACATAGTAGAAAAAATTCGTATGCTGACAGGAGACGGAGACCTATGGAGTTCGAGGATGGCGACCATGTCTTTCTATGGGTCTCTCCCCAATGAGGCTTATAGAGATCTGGACGAGGTGGTAAGTGATCTCTGAGTTTCATCGGACCTTTTCAAGTCCTCAGCAGAGTTGGTGAGGTGGCATACATCTTATCTCTTCCACCTTAGTTGCACTGGGTGCATGACGTCTTCCACATATCCCGGCTGAGGAGATACGTGCACGACCCTTCTCATATCATCAACCGTGGAGGGATATACATCGACGATGGGGAGACTTTTAAGGAGGTTTCAGTGGTGATTGAGGATTGACAAGAGTGGGTCCTTCTTGGAAGGTCGATACCTCTGGTGCACATTCGTTGGCAGCACAAGAACCTCCAGAAGAGCACATGGGAGCAGGAGGCACAAATGCATGCTTAGTACCCCCATTTGTTCCCGTAGATTGAGTTGTAGCTTATGGGGACGTAAATCCCCGAGGTGGGGAGAATGTAATCACCCATAATTTCCATGGATTTGTTTTTCTTAAATACATGGGAATTTTAAAAGTCTACAAAAACTGACAACACATGATTCCAAGGCCCGGTGTGCCCGGAATCAATTTCTGAAATTTTGTTCAGGTATGTTTAGTAAACATACGAGCGGGTTTTTATAACTTTTTAACCGGTTCTCGGAATTGAAATCTGAGGGCATCGTTGAACTCACAGTGCCGGTATTCGCTTAAGAAGACTTTCACCTCGATGACAGATGGTCGAAAATAAAAGTTAGTTTTTGGGTTTTTGGTGAATGAATTAAATAAAAATAAGGTTGTGTAAACTTTATTTTTATTAGTTGGTTAAAACCTCCATGTGGAGGTTGGGGGTGGGGACCGCCACACCTTAACCTCCCATGAGAGGTTATGGAGGTAGGGCCCACCTGAACCTAACCTGCTCTTCATGTTTAATGTGGTGGGGACCACCCAAGGTTAAAACCTCTTGAACTCCCCATTAAGTGGGGAGAAACCTCTTAAGATCCCCACTTAATGGTGACAACCATCTTTTTAATTTATTATGCCAACACCTCTTGAATTAATTGTGCAATTAAAATTAAATTATTAAAACATAATTTAATTTATATTGGCCATTCCTTTGTTGGGAGAGGGGTTGGAAGATCACATGGAGAAACTTATTCTCTCCAATGAAGAACGACCATCGGAGAACGAAGAACACTTCATCCACCAACGACAAAAATATTCTTCTTTGATCTTCAACCAGAATAAGGGAGGAAGCACCGTCCTTGAAGAATACTGACGACATCATCCTCAACCTCTTCATCTTCTTTCATGATGTCAATTAATCGACGTCTGCTTCTCGCAACTTCGTCGTCGATCAACGATCAAAGGTAGGGGTTCAAACCTTGTTTTTTTTCTCGTTATTTATTTTTCATTGAGTATTATAAATCAAATACACATGATATCACCCTAACACAGAGGGTGCAGGCCAAACAAACACAGCCTGACCTCTACGCCTTCTTTGTGGAATTTGAAACTAAATGCGGCATGAGACCAGGATGCACAATTCTCGTCAACAATGATTGCGGATCGATGTCGACATCTCGAGGAATTATTGGTTACTTCCGGAACAATAATCGGGCCACCAGAACTCATACAGTGACCCGCAGAAAGTTCACCAATGGATGGAGCGACAATCATCACCGCATGGATGGCGGCAGCGCAACCGCGACATTAGAGGAGTAACCCATGGCTGACGGGCTGTAGCGGTGTAGCGGCAGCCGGTTCAAGCCTGACCATGAAAAAAACCAGAAGCCCGAGCTTCCAGGTCACCGGAGAAGGCACGGTGCAACTGCGCTGCATGATGGAGCAAAAAGGGGGCCACAGTAGTGCAACAACGGCCAGAGCAAGGCTGACCGCGAGGAAGACCGGCGGCCTGAGCCACCGGGTCGTCGGAGGAGGCGCGGCGTAACTGCACCGTGAGGGAGGCGGCTAGACGCTAGACCATACGGGAGGAGCGGGACCCATCGCTGGGTCCCACATGACGTAGACCGGTGCCACGTGGCACCAATTTTTGATCCCACACGAACTATTAAGTCATTCAGGATACAAGGGGGCATGACCTCCCCACTGGACGCGGCTAGGGTGGAACCCATGGGCCGAAGCACCCCCACGGGCCGAGCCACCCCCACGGGCCGAGTCAGACCTGCAGACAGGGTCGGACCCCAGTCTGGACCCGGGTCGGGCCGGGTTGGTTCGACTGCGCCGGACCGGACCCGAACCCATTTGACCTGTTTCTACACTTTTGCCCGTAACATGAGCTACGAGTGTCCGATTGATGAAACGTCTGCGGCGATGGAAACCTTGGATGGAGACAGTTATTTTTGTATAAACCAATCAAGGTTTTGACATAGTTGGGGTACAACTGGGTTGGATCGAACGTAAATCCAACCGGGCCCGCGGAACAGAAATGCCAATAACTCTCAGACTGGGCGTCCGATTGACGCACCATCTGTTGTGTTAGGTTCCTTTTGGAAAGACAGATATTTTGGATACATAAACTTGAGAATTTATGGAAGTTGATGTATCAACATTTGTCTTGAGGAGTGGACCCTCCTGGAATCAAGCATGCTTTGTGCGGAACCCTGTGGCTGGCTGTGCACTGACGGCTGTTCCTAGATCCTGTGTGGGTTCGACTGCACTGACGACTATTCCTAGATCCTATGTGGGTTCGAAAGCACTAACGATTGTTCCTGGATATTGTGTGGGTTCGACAGCTTCAACGATTGTTCCTGGATCCTGTGTGGGTTCGAAAGCTCCATTTACACTCCTAGATCCTATGTGGGATCAACAGTTCGGATTTATGTTCCTGGATCCTGTGTGGGTTTGACAGAATAGATGATTCAGTGGCTACATCTGATCATCTATCTCTCTCTACACAAGTTGTATACCTATGTGAGCTGAGTTAGTAACTTTGTGTTTTCCTCATGATTGATATAGATTACTTGATAACTTTGGTATATATGGGCATATACCTAACTGGGGTTATCTGTTGATTTCATAACTTGTGGTTTAACCTTGTTGGATTTTGTGAGACCTTGAGGGTCTCGGGGTCTCTACTGAGTATCGTTATACTCAACCATACACGAGCTATGCCTGCACCTCATTGTGTTGGATGTATACGATGGACATCGCTGACTATGGCTGAGTGTACTAGGACTGGATGGTGCCCGGAGGTGGACCTCATGATGAGTCAATACTCGGAGGAGACTGACAAACATGGAGTACTGAGGAGGCAATCTGTATCTAAAATTCAGGTAGGATCCGTGGTGGATGATCCAGGAGATGCTTTTCATCTGTCAACTATTTTTTCCCTTTATGGTTGTACTTGTACTTTACAGTTGGACTTGTATTTCCGACCCCTTTAATTTTTATCACTCTCTTGTTATACAGTTTTTCTTTGTGTTTTGTATCCAGCTGTGTGCTCTGTTGTGTGTGTTTACAGTTATAAAGGCAATGCCTTCCCAGATTTAGGGAATTACACCTTTGGTTCTAGTCTCCAGCCCCTGGCCTATGGAAGGCGGGCTTGGGGTAGTCCCGGCATTGGCCACGAGGGACAGGCCGTGACAATACATTTTTGTGTTAAATAGTTTTAATTGCATTACATTAGTTATTTATCTTCTAACCATTAAATGGAATAAAAACACATCTATAATTATTTAAAAAATAATAACAATATCTAAGGAATTAAAATATATATTTTTATAATAACATATTTTATTATCTTCTTATTTACTTGATGTTTTATTCTCATTATAGTTTTCTTTTGATGTTTCACATCATAATGAATTATTTTAATAATATATATTAAGGTTTATTTTAGTTCTGTCTTGTGTGTGATATAATATATTTAATGTAATGTTAATACTAAAATATTAAGGCATTATAAAAGATGAAAAAAGATCAACACATCTCTTATATATCTGATGGTCCTACTCACTATTGAAAATAGAATTCACATTATTAGAATTAAAGAATAAAACTATCCTCCCATAAAAACCTATGATATAACACACAAATAAAACCAATCCATGCTATGGATGACATTGAATAGGTATATTATCAATAATAATAATTAAATTTAATAAAAATGTTTCCCTAACATAAGCTCATAATCACTACACATATCGTATATGCTAAATCAACCTACAATTGGCATAGTCAACACTGAGGGAACTGGAAGTCTCTCAAACTCAAGTCTTAAGTCTTGGATTAGGGTAGATATAAAGAATGTGTGAGTAATTTTGGAATTTAAGAAAGAATACACTGAGGTAGAAAATAAATATATGGTATCTCATATTACATCTAGGTCACCTGTCACTAGAAACTCTATTGTGTGTATCTGACCATGTCTTGCTCCACCACCTCAGTATCCCTGATGTTAACCAACTCCATGGTGAAGATTTTCCTTATATCTCAAAGGATGAGGGAAATATTTGAAATTTCCTATGATCTCCATGTCTTCTCTTGGCTTACTAAACCTCGAATCCCCCTGTTACAGGTATTTTCTTCATGGACACTACTTTAAAGTCCAAACCTAAACAGGGCTTCTAGGTCTATGATGACTATTGGGGAAGGTCATTCACTCACACTTATGATGGCCATGGCCTCTATAATAAAAATAAAATTACATATTATATATTAGTAAAGGTTATATAATTGAATGTTTTGATTAAACAAAATAGGGGTAGCTAAATCAAACTCCCTATTATCTAAAACTTCAACTCGCAAGGCAACTGAGAACCACTACTTACAGTTTTGCTTATGGGGAAGTCACAGTGCTTCCTCCCCATGACGATGCAGTATGATCTTTCATCTTCTAGATAACCTATGTATTCTATAACACCTCAAATAATATTAGTAACATGAATAGTGTAACCTAGTGATGGATCTCTAGATGCAATGTGTCCTCAAAATTCTTTTGTAACACATTGATATTTTGGAATATATTTTCCTGTCAATTAATACTTGTTTAATAGCTTGTTTCACACACAAAATTGAACTAAAATGATCCATGACATATTAGATAAATATTATTTAAGAAAATTTAATATTAATGAAACCACTAGTAAATAGAAATATTATAATAAATTATAAATTAATTCAAAATAGGATTATAAACACTTAAAGTTTTAAAAGTGTATTTTTCAATAAAATCAATTTTCCAATATTTATTTTATTTTCATTTAAATGATAAATTTATAAATTTTGGAATTTTAGTTTGAAAACATGATATAAATTTTAGGATTTAAAATTTCAATACTTTCTTAGGATTAATTTTTATGTTTTTTACAAAAATAATTGATTTTGTGGTGAATAGTAAAAAATACAGTTTTTACTAAAACCATAGTGTTAATGACTATATGAAGAAGTAATAAACACATAAAATCTTATAAAAAAATCATAAAAAAATTAACATATAGAGAGGAATTATTAATTGAAAAATAATTTTTAAAAATTTATAAAAATCTTGTTTAACATTATTAAAACTTAAGTAATATTTTACTCTACAAACTGTTTTTATTTTCTTATACTAAAAGTTAGTTATCAGAAATTATAGAAATAATATATAATAAATTGATATCATATTTTAGATAAAAACATTAATATTAATTTATAAGGTAAATTTCATTTATATTCATTAAAGGATGATTAATTATATTAAAGTTAATACCAATGAAAATGAAGAATGCATTATTTTCAAAGAATTAATTTATTGATATTGTGTAATTTTTATACAGAAAATTAAAATGATATATTTTATATAATGAATTTTATATTATTTTATAACTTATATAAAAATATATTTTCACTCATTTAATTTCTAAATAATGTTATATAATATTAAGAACACATAATGGTTAACACATCATCTTTCTATAAAAAACACTTTTTCTATATATTATATGTTCTACTTTAAAATTTCATTTTCACATATTGTAAATTCATTTAGATTAAATTGAGTATAAATTAATGTTCTAAAAATAGAAATTTGATAATAATTATCACCTTATACTTTTTAATAAAATATAGATTACTTTGGTAAAAACTAGTTACAAGCATAAAAACCAAAATGGTAAGAGTTAAAAACAAATGGTAAAAGTATAAAAAAATATTTAAAAAATGTAAAAAAATGAATAGTGGAGGTATTATAAACCTTAAATCACCCCCAATAAATTATTTTCCATTTTGGATCCATTTAAATTTGAATAGTGTCATGTTATTATTGAAAACTAATGGCTATTTACAAAAGATCCATTTTATTCCCTTATAAAAGGAGATCATTTCCACCTTATTTATCCACCAATTACAAATATTTAGATCAGAAAAAAATCTACCATAGTCTTTCCTCATCATTTTACCCATTTTCAATAAGCCTTGTTATTTTCAAAAGACCAGCTAAGGACCCTTAAGTTGTTACCTAAGACGGAACATCTAAAGGGAGAGGTAATGCTCTCAATTATGCTCTATTAGTCCCTTTCTACTTATACCCTCTAATATAATTTATATTTGTGAAAGTATGCTAAAATTATTTTTATTAATATTATATATGTTATTATACTTATATAATATAACTTCTCTACCTCCCTCTAAAACCATTCAAAAAATGAATACGTCAGCATTCCTTTGTGCGGACCTTCGCCTCCATGAACATTGTGTTCTATTTTTCACAACCAACTTGCATGGTTTATCTAAAAGAGTTTTTTGTTGAAAAAATATTTTAATTATAACATTATTAATATTATGAAATTATAGTTATTTCATTATTATAGCCCCTCCGATTCGATGTAAAATGAAATTGTTGTCGGTGTAAGTGTAGCCTATCGACTCCATGAAATAATGTATTTCATTTTTTATTACCGCTTAACATATATGACATTAAATATATATTTAATGTATAAAAAATATCTATTAAACTAGTAATATTATTTAAAGGTAATATCATATATTCTATAACTGATATTGAAAATAAATGGTCATAGAAAACTTAATTTCCTTAAATTATCATATCAAGGAACCTTTTTTAATTTGAGTTCATTTTAGGAAAACATATGGAACTGTATACACCTCTAAAATTACAGTGATTATGAAGCTATTTTAACACACTTTTTTTATGATAAATATATTGAGGATGTTTCATACGAATTGACTAGAAGACCTTACTATGAAAAAATAATGTGACTAGAGGGGTTTATTTTTACATTTAGAGGGGGTGTAACACCTATAAATAATTCAGTGGTGGTTACGAAAAACTACCACTAAAGTGTCCAAAAACTTATATTACCAGCATTTTCTCTTAATCAGTGATAATTTTTTAAAAAATGATAGCTAGTTATATTATTGTAGGTTTTAAACCCTTCCATTTTTGTAAAAAAAATCACTCCTAATGATGGATTTAATTCTTTAATAAAAAAATCGAATAAATTTAGGGCAGTTGTAAACTGACCCAAATTTTCTATAATTTTTCGAAATTAAAATAGGCACTAATACAAAAATTACATTTAGAATTTCTGAAATTGTCCATTTTTTGTGAAAAAGTGAGTATGATTGAAATCCCTTGGCCTTTATCAGTGCTAGAAAAGAACTCATAAATGGATCATTTATCCATGATAAAAAAATGATAAAGGTTGCATTTATCCATGGTTTTAGTAGTTATGATAAAGGTCCCCATTTAATAATACTTTTATTTAGCACTGATAAATGTGTCTCTTATCAGTGCATTCAATATCATTGATAAAGGGGAATACTACAATGTGATGTTAAATTAACAGCACACTACAACAGCAAAAATAGTAGTAAAAAAGGTGAGAAAAAAATTTAAATGAAATAAAATTTACAACACAAATACAATAAAAAAAACTATATTATACACATTTTAGATATTAGTTTTTTGAACTAAATGAGTTAGTAAAAATTATCACAGACATTCCAAAACATCTATGTTTCTTTATCTTTTCCCCTGACACCCACTCATGATATTTTCGAACAAACCACCCCGACCTGAGAAAAATAATGAACCTATGTAAGGAAAAAAATTATATTAGTAATAAAATAAAGAAATAAATTCAATACAAAGTTTTAATTTTAAACTAAATTTCATGTCATATTAGGAACCCCATGTATCAGATTGAGTTGCAATCTATTCTTGCACGTGACACAATTTTTGGTTCATCTTTAAGAAATACCTCTATGAAAATTAACTAAATGAGTATAATATTAAAATTATATGTAAATTAATTATGTGATATTATATAAAACTATAAGAAAAAATCTGATATCATTTTCTTGGTTTTGGGGATGTGATGCATGTTTTAGACTAAAATGGAACTTATATATTAAAAACACACACTTAGAGTCATACCAACCACATCACATGTTAGATTGGTATGTTTTTAATTTCTATATTTCAAAAATAAATTATGGATTTTTTTCCTAAAGTACCAAAATAATCTGAAAGTTTTTTATTGGTTTTGAGTATCTCAATTGTGTTTTGTTACTAAAATGTCATTTTAAACTTAAAACACAAACTTTGACTTATACCGATATCATCATATGTTAGTTTTATGTGAGGATAATTAATAAAGATCATAAACTACTTATCAATCATTTTCCTAAATTATCGAGATAATCCGAGTGTGATTTTTTAGTTTTCAATGAGTGGCAATTTTTGAACTAAAATGACAATTTTAAACTGATAACAGAAACTTTGAGTCATATCAGACATATCATGTTTCATATTTAGGTGTGTATGATTCATAAAAATCACAAATGAATTATGGATCATTTTCATAAAGTATAAAAATAATATGAATGTGTTTTCTTAGTTTTGAATATGCCACTTGTCTTTTTCACAAAAATTAATGCCAATTTTAAATAAAAAGATATTATTGGAGTCATAATCATCACAAAGTGCATTAGGTTAATGTGAGGATGATTTATACACATCAAAAATAACATATGGATCATTTTAATAAAGTATAAAAACAATTCAAATTCATTTTTTCAATTTTGAGTATGTCACCGTCCTTTTTTACTAAAATGTCATTTTAAATAGGAAACACACACTTTGAGTCATATTGGTCACATAACATGTAATTTTCACATGAAACTAATTATTACACATATAAAATTATTTTTGAATGGTTTTCATAAATTATTGAGACAATCCGAGTTTGTTTTCTTTTTTTTAGTGAGTGGGACACTTTTTGAACTAAAATGTCAATTTGAAATTGATAATGGACACTTTGAGTTATACTTGGCACAACGTGCATTATATTAAGTTGAAACTTATTAATAAATGTAAAAATGAATTATGCATTATTTTTATAAAGTATAAACAAAATACCAATGAATTTTCTTAGTTTTGAGTATGTTACTTGTCATTTTTACTAAAATTAATGTGAATTTTAAATAAAAAGACACACTTGGAGTGATACTGGGAATACCATGTGTCAGATTGAGGTGAAGTTTATTCCTAAAGATCAAAAATGACTTATATATATTTTTAATAAATTATAAAAAAGATCTAAATGTATTTTCTTTGTTTTGAGTACATGATTTGTCTTTTTTACTAAAATTAATGTCAATTTCAAATAAAAAGACACATTTGAAGTAATACCAGTCACACCATGTATAAGATTTAGGTGAAGCTGATTCTTATATGTAAAAAACGACTTATATATATTTTTTAATAGTATAAATATAATTCAAATGCATTTTATTGGATTTGAGTATGTCACTTGTCTTTTTTACTAAAATTAATGTCAATTGTAAATAAAAAGACACACCTAGAGTCATACTGGTCACACCATTCATCACATTGAATTTTGGATGTCTCTTACACATAAAAAATGACATGAGGATAATTTTACTATATTATAAAAACAATATGAATGTTCTTTCTTAGTTTTGATTATGTCACTGCCTTTAAAAAATTAATGTCAATTTTAAATAAAAAGACACACTTAGAGCCACACTGGGCTCATTGTGCATCGTATTGAGGTTCAGTTAATTGTTACGAATCGCAAATGACCTTTGGATAATTTTAAAAAATTATAAAAAAAATCATAATATTTTTTCTTAGTTTTGAGTATATCACTTATCTTTTTTACTAAAAAGTCATTTCAAACTGGAAATAGGAACTTTGAATCACATCGGTCACATCGTGTATAAATTTAATGCGAGACCAATTCCTACACATAATAAATAAATTATAAATTATTTTACTAAATTATCAATACAATATGAGTGTGTTTTCTTATTTTTCAATGAGTGACACACTTTTTCAACTAAAATGTCGATTTTAAATTGATAATGGACACATTATGTTATACTGGGCACACCATGAATCTCATTGAGGTACGAATGATTCCTACACATCAAAAATATCTTATGGATAGTTTTTTTAAATTATAAAAAAAATGAAGGAGTTTTCTTTGTTTTTGAGTATGCCACTTGTCTTTAAATAAAATTAATGTCAATTTTAAATAAAAAGACACCCTTTGATTCATACTAGGAAAACCATGTATAAGATTCGGGTGTGGATGATTACCACATTTTAAAAATTAATTATGGATCATTTTACTAAAATATCAAAATAATACAGAAGTGTGTTCTCAGTTTTGAGTATTTCCCCCATCTTTTTTAATAAAATTAATGTTAATTTCAAATAAAAAGATACACTGGAGTTATAACAGGAGAACCGTGCATCAGATTGTGGTGTGTATGATTCCTATATGTCAAAAATTAATTATAAATAATTTTCTTAAATTATAGAGACAATCATAGAATTTTTTATTAATTTTCAGGGAATTACACACCTTTTGAACTAAAATGTCAATTTTAAACTAATAATGGTCCTTTTAAGTTATGTCAGGAACACCATGCATCATATTAAGGTTTAGATAATTACTACATGTCATAAATGACATATGAATCATTTAACTAAATTATGAAAACTATATGAATTCATATGATTGTTTTTGAGTGTGTATGTTGTCTTTTTTACTAAAATTAATGTCAATTTTAAATAAAAAAACACACTTGGTGTCATATCAGGCACACTGTGTATCAGATTGAGGTGAGACTAATTCTATTATATAAAAAACAACTTATGGATAATTTTACTAAATTATGAAAACAATAAAAATGTGTTTGATCAGTTTTGAGTATGTACCTTGTCATTTTTATTAAAATTAATATCAATTTTAAATAAAAAGTCACACTTAGAGTCATACTGGTCACATTGTGCATAGGATTGAGTTTTAGATTATTCCTAAAGGTCAAAAATGACTTATGGATTATTTTACTAAACTATTAAAACAATACTAATGTGTTTTCATGGTTTTGAGTATGCCACTTATGTTTTTTTAAAATTAATGTTAATTTCAAATAAAAAGACACACTTGGGGTCATACTGGTCACACCATGTGTTCGATTAAGGTATTGATGATTTATACTCATAAAAAATGACTTATAGATCATTTTCCTAAATTATAAAAACAATTTGATTGTGTTTTCTTAGTTTTGACTGTTTGATGTGTGTTTTGAACTAAAATGTAAATTATAAACTAAAAACATATAGTTATAGGCATATTGAGCACACTGTTTATCATATTGAGGTGTATCTAATTTAGCATGTGATATTTTTTTTCTTTTAACTATCTATAAAAATATAGAAAACGAAGATCATGTTCTCTCTTTTGTGGCTTGTTCCATATAGTTGATAGAAAAATATTACTTCCCAAAAGATCTATGAAAAAAATTAAATAATTATTTGATAAAAATGATAAGAAAATTAACCTAAAAATAGATGATAAAATGGTGAAAAAATTGAATAAATAAGTAGTATGAACTCACTTTTTAATGATGTATGTATTCATTCTTAACCCATTTCCTTGTTTCTATTATCTCAGTTGTATCCTTGAAGTCTAATCTCTCATAGATATGATCAAGTTCAACCAAACCAACCTAGCTTGAGAAAAATACTCAACCTATATAAGAAGTCAATTATTATTTTATTCTTACTATAAATAAATAAATTTAACCCAAATATGAAATAATACATTAATAAAATGTCAATTTTAAACTGAAACCACACAATTTGATTCATACCGGGTACACTATGTATCATATTGAGGTATGAATAAATCATATATGTCCCAAATGACCAAGGGATCATTATATTAAAGTATAAAAACTAATATGAATGTTATTTCTTGGTTTTTATTATGTCACATTTAATTTTTACAAAAATGTCAATTTTAAACTCAATCCACACAATTTGAGTAATACAGGGCACATCATGCATCAGATTGATGTGTGGTTAATTCTTACACCTAAAAAATTATGGATCATTGTCATAATGTTTGAAAAAAATCTAAACCCATTTGATCAGTTTTGAATATTTTATGTATGTTTTAAACTAAAATGAAATTTTTGTATTAAAAACACTTAATTTGAGTCATACATACCACATAGGGTGTCAGATTGACATGCAGTCAATTCCTGCATGTGAAAAATGAATTATGGATTATTTTCATAAAGTTTGAAAACAATACAATCATGTTTTCTTAGTTTTGACTATTTCAGGTATGTTTTAAAATAAAACAAAACATTTTTATTGGAAACATGTACTTTAATTCACAACGACTACATCATGTGTTGGATTTATGTGATCGTTAATTCCTACACATCATAAATGAATTTTGGATCATTACCCTAATGTTTGAAAATAATCCTAGCTCATTTTATCGATTTTTAGCATGATATGTGTATTTTGAACTAATATGTAAATTATAGAAAATAACTATCTGATAAAAATGATAATGAAATTTACTAAAAAAGGTAGTTAAAATGATGATAAAATTAACTAAATAAGTAGTAGGTTGTCACCTCTTTATGATGCATGTATACATTCTGACACCATGTATTATAGAAATTTGTTTATAAACAAATTGATTTCCCCCATTATAATTATATTTTAGAAATAGATCAAAAATAATATATAATCATTCTGATACTAATTATTCACACCTCAAATATATTTATAAGGTAATATCCCCTACTAGATCACAAACATAGTAGGTAATCACCTAAATTTGATATCGGAAAATATTTTGACACCATGTACGCTGCCCACTCATATGTAAACAAATTTACTTCATTTTTTAGTATGAAGGTTGTAAAAAATCTTGGAAGTACTAATAAAATATATAAGAACAAATGATTAAAAAATATTTCTAATATAATTATGATTACCTTTAGAAATTATCAGTTCAAGGATTTTTACTTTTTCATGGTTTATTATACTTATCCTTTAGATACTACACAAACATTGAGAAAAATAAGTAAATTATTTTGAAATATGTTTTTATATTTATATCTTTCTATATAGAACATAAAATGTTTCCATTTTAAGTAATCCAAAGGTTTTTTATATTCATTCATCGACTTCATGCCATGATTTAGTCTATATTTATCGATTTTCCTATCATAATAAAATTCTTGTTAAAACAAAAACTAAAAAATATAATTCTAAGTCTATCTACAAAAAGTGTATTATAATTTAACAATACACATCATGTGTGGTCAGTTTGTTGGATATCCATGTGTTGGATCCAAAAAATAAATATTTAGTGTATCTAGATTGAGTGCGATCAACATCCAATGATTCCTAAAAAAATAAAAACAAATAAAAAAATAAAAAAATAAAAATATATTTTATGTGATTAGATTATAGAGTTTTACCCCTGAATTATATGCATCAAAAAGAGTCTTTCCTCTTTTATTTTTTTCTCAAACTCATTGTTTAGCTCATCTTTTTTTATATTAATCTCTTCCTTCTCCAAAGAAGTTTCTTGTGTATAAATGATGTAGGGATTAATGAATCCAAATCATTCTTCACATGTTTTTACCTTTATATATTAGTAATAAAAATTTATGTAGAAAATATGACTAGTTATTAACTTTAAAGAACATATTAGATCATTTTTGACAAAAATATCATGAAAATGTACCATATGTATGTATTCACAACTGAGACTCTCAACCATTCAAACTTGATAATATCATTTATAATATCAATACCAATTACATCTGTGAAAAAAAGTTAAAATTTTCTTCTTTATATGGAATTTAATACATATTTTCATTATTAAATGTGGTCTATACATGAAGTTATAATTATAATAATTGTTGCAGTGGAACTGGTGAGGAGAAGGTACTCCCAGAAGGACGTTTTAATTTCTTGTTCGATTCACTAGATTTACTTGATCCAACCTTCTATTTTTCCACCACTTTATCCATATATAATAACATACTTCACTTTATATATTTTTTCATCAACTATTACATTTTTTTCATAATATTTTTTTTATAAACACCCACCTCATGTATCTTTATAATATTAGATGGCCATGATATAAAGGTTATAATAGCATCATTGACCATTATAATATCTTGATCATCAAGTTGAATAGGAAAATCAGTGATCGATTCTTAAGATACCTAAATCAATAATCTAATTCAGTATTTTGGGAGTTCTTTATTTCGTAGCTTGTCTCCTAGGATATTATACACCATACCCCTCTCAATAAGGCAGTGCGTGGGTGTTTATAGATAGAAATCAATACCCTATTCTTCCCTAGGATTAGTAACATCATCATGTGGAGAATTCATTATTTTCATAAGTTGTAAAAAAATTAAATTTATATTATGTTAATGTAGTATTGAACATATAATATTTTGAGAAAAATAATTGTATATTAAAAAAACTTTAACCTTCTTATTGAACTCTATTTATTTTTTAAATTTTGAAGGGATTTGTATCCTCTATCAAGAATCCAAATACCCTCTTTGTGGTACCATCTAAGGTATAATACATTATCTACATTGGGACGTGTATGAAAAGACTGTGATCTCCCAATGAAAGGTCCATCCTCGATTGAATTTTCATCTGACACTACAATTTTTTTAGTCACCAGCAGGATAGTCAACCAATTCTTATTTTCTGGATCAGATAAATAAAACACTTTCACTACTTGTGATTCCATTATAAAAAGCTCATAATTTTCCAATTCCATAATGAAATTCAGCTTCACAAATCTCATTTCATCAACTTTCACTACACTCCTATTTTAAACCCATTTGCAATCGAAAATCAGAACTTAAAATATTTTATAATCCAACTCATATATCAATTTGATAATTCCAAAATAGGACATATTCACCTAATTTAGATTTGTATCCTTGGAACTAGATATGTGCATTACTTATTCCACAATCATAACTCAATTATTATTCATTATAATCTAGTCATCATGTTATTTTTATTAAACATATAACCATTTATTACAAAACCAGTGTAAGATATAACATTTTATTTGGTCCCCTGGCTAGCCATTATAGTCATTGGACAATTAAACTCAGATTTTTAGATAGATCATTATAAATATAATATCAGAACCATCCTATAAAATTTTGATCACATGTATTTGATATCTGTCCTTTATCCCTTTATGGATTCCACTCTATGAGAATTGCTTTGTGGGATACAACATATAGATTAAGATCTTCACAGTTATGTAAATTTTAAATATTCTCTTGTTCTCACTCTATAGCGGTAATTGTAATCACATATATTTTAGAAATACCTTATCTCACAAGGCATCCTCTATAATGATACTTTTTTATAATAATTCTATAAACATATTATAGGTAATCAATACAGATTTCAACAACTTCTTAAATAATACATCATTATTCCATACAACCTTATGACTAAATTTTATTATTGACATACCCTTTAAAAATATTCACATACCATTCAATGAGGCACATCCATCTATAACAGATATGTCTACATAGATGAAATTATCTAACCAAGTGAACCATAAGGTGGGCCATTATATCAAAGGATGACGGTGGGAATAACATCTCATTCACATAATATGAGTACAAATTATTCATGATTTGAAACTTCTCCAGGTCTATAAATTTACTAAATATGTCTTTAAAAAAGAAGGATATCCTGGTTAATGTATGTCTTGCATTTTTAGGATGGATGCAACATAAATCCACAGTCATCGAATATTGCATCAAAACATGATAGACGTGCAATTTTTTGTCCTTATAATTTCAAATTAGTCATTTAAATGACATTATTTATATTTTATTAATACTCTTCTAGAAATTTTAGGCCATTATTGGAAAATAAAAATTGTAATTTTTCTTATCTGGATAGAGTGTAAGCTGATGGAGGAAGAAAGTTTTTCCCTTTTCCCTTCATCGGTAACGAATCTTCCCTTATCACCATGTCAATCATGTCCAAAATTTCCTTGGTTCCATATTTTGTTTTCCAAGAAAATTTAGTAACATTCCAATAATAATATCAAATACATTGTTTTTTATATGCAGAACATCGCAAAAATATCAGACGTATAAACAATTCCAATATGGAAATTCAAAGAAAATTTATCTATTTTTTCAACCTGACTTTGTAAGGATTTTCAAAAATGATTTAATGAAAATAGTGTCAATATATTTTACGTTATCAAGAAATTGATCTTCCATTAGTGGAGATGGTGTTGTACCATTTTTGTTATTCCCATAAAATGTTGTCGTCTAGCATCAATACTTATGTCATCATGGTAAAAATTTCTAATGTCCTAAAAACACAGTCTTCGAGGAATGCTTCAACTGAATAGAGTATGTGAATTATTCACAAATGGGACACCCCAACATTCCATTAATGTTGTATCCTGGTAAATTTCCATAACCAAGAAAGTCATTTAGCATTCTATACAATATGGCCCTCAATACGAATTATTCACTTCTATGAGAATCATACATTGTAACACCATTATCCCACATAAATTTTAGATCTTCAATTAATGGAGGAAAATAGAAATCAATATCATTAATGAGTTATTTTGGTCTATATATAAGCTGAGAAAACTTTATGTATTTATGGTTCATGCATAACCATGGAAGAAAGGTATAATTTACCAACATGATGGGATATGTACTATGATTACTACTCACTAAAATTATTTATTCCATCTGTAGATAATGAAAGACTAAAGTTTCTTGACTCATTTTAAAATTCTTCATACTTGTAATCTATTTTATTCTAGTAGGGAGAGTCTAATGGATGATGCAGGTTCCCATATTTAATTCTTATATATTCATGCCTTTTCAATTGCCTCGCTATTTCATAACATCTGTATAGTCTTCTAAACCATGGAGTGATAGTAAAGTTCCATACAACATTAGAAAGACTTGATTCATATTTCTTGTATCAATATGTTCCACACATGGGGAATTTTATTAGTGAATCATGGTACTTGCGAAACAATAAACAATCATTTGTAAAATCATTTATTTTTTAGAGATCATTCCCATTGAATGTAGAATTCATTTGGCATTATATGTTTGATATGGAAGTTCATTTTATTCTAGTAGAATATAATTCATGAGACCAAGTAGTTTTGTAAAGTTGGTGTCTCTCTATTCATGACTAGCTTATATAACTTCAATACAACTGAAAACATTTTGTATTTAGTAAAACTGGTATAAAATGGTCTCTTAAAACAACTATTTAACTTATTAAACCACATTGTAAAAATAAAAATTCCATCATCAATATCCATTTTCATTTCTTCAATGTGAACTACATCATAATTTACATTGGTATTCATATCATATGATCCATAAACTACAGTATCATCTTAATCATTATGCATATATAGTTCTCCTCGTGTTTAGTCCAATATTTATAGTTCTTATCTATTCTGTGACAAATAAAATGTTCTTCCAACTCTTTCATACTAATTTTTTATTGAATAACAACAAGGTAAACATGGAAAAAGGATTTGAGAAGGGTCATATGCATGCTTTATTGTAAACTTGATAAATATTTTAACTCCATATTCATAATTTTTTATCATATGATTAGCATGCATCAATTTTCGATTCATATCAATCCTATTAGGTTCATAAAATATCCATTTTGTATAAAAAATAAATGAATACACATAATATATTCATAATCAAAGGTGGATTTTATATATAATGCAAATCGTGTAGCATAAACATGAAATCAATGAGTCCGGATGAGAAAAAAATAAAATAGCTTGGATTCGAGGATTGATTCCTATGAGAGAAATTTGATGAGGAGCACCGTCAGCAGTGGGCTTCCATGAAATCTTGAAAATAGTGACTGAAATAAATGCAGTTAGGGTTCTTTTAAATATACTAGGGATGGTTTTATCAGTTCTTCCAAAAAATAACTGATCTAGATACCTTTTATTAGTGCTAAATTAATAAGAACTGATAAAATCCACCTTTATTAGTGCTAAAGAAGCATTGATAAAGGATTTATAATTATCATTATAAAATAAATATTTGTATATGATTATAAATGTGTTTATATCATTATATATATTAAACTATATTCATTATTTGAATATATTTATTAAAATTTTATAATTATTTAAATATATAATTATTCATTCATAATTATATAAACACTTTTGTTAAAAAATTATATTTATTTATAATTATAAATATATGATTTTATAAATTTATTAATTATACCTCTTTAAATATGTTTACAAATAGAAATTTTTTTAAATATATTTATAATTAATTATTTAATATTATAAATATATTTATATCATTATATAAATTTATATAATACAGATGTGGTGTTATCTGTGTGGTGAGACACACCCTTTAAAACTGTATCTGGATATCTAGGGTTCAAATCCCAGTTGTTTCATATATTTGGCACCCTAATTAAATTGGGGTGGATCTCCTATGGGTGGATTTTCCACCAATTATGATAGGTTCCCACTTCATAGGTCAGTGTATAAGGGTTCCCCACTCGATGGGAGAGGTAGATCATGATCGATATTTGAAGGATGGTAGGCTTGGGAAACTAAGATTTTTGGTGGTGTTTTTGGTCCTCCTACATAAGGCGATGATAGTTTTGGTGACTTCACACCAGTGGCATACGACGCATGGGGCATAGTACAATGCCAGTTACGCTAGGTCCACAGTGTGACAACGGTGTTGCGGTGGTTCCAAGGTGTTGAAGGTGTAGGGATGTGTGTGACAGGGATGGTGATGCTCGACGATGGTGGAAAAAATATTGTAGGGGATCACGGTGGCAATCGCCAACCCTTTTGGGGGGAAAAGGAATAATGTCTACATGAATGGTGGTGTTCAGGAAACGATGATGCAATTGGGGGGATTCAAGATTTGTTCAGTGGATATGCATCACTAGTATGATAACTACTATATAGAATGGTGATCTAGTGATGGTGTGGTAACTACTAAAAATGTTTAAGTTGCACCCCCACTCGATGGCGGGGTCAGTGGTCCGATGACCATGTGTATCGACAAGGCAACATGTACACCGAGACAATGGTAGTAGTTTGTTCATTGTTTAAATGTATGGGAGGCCTATTCAGTGGTTACAACGTCTCTGGTAGTGCATGCTCCAGGATAACCATAGTGGTTTGGGCATTTTAGGGCATGATTTGTAAGGGTTTTCTTGGTGATATATTAAGAGGTATATGAGCCTATATCCTCCTCCAATATAAAATTTTAATATAAATCCACTTTAAGGACAAGTGGGAAACCATGGTTCACAAAACAAAAACCACTACAAACTGAAAGAGCTCACAAAATGGTTAAACACAAGACTAAGGTTCTTTGAGTCAGACACTCTATATAGTTCCCAGTGCAGAGTACTAACCTTAGTGTCTGGATCCACTTTGATGAGTTCTTCAAGTTGAGTAACCATTCTTTCCATTATCATAATTAATTCCTCCAAGGTGATCTTGCATTGATTGAAGCCTCGGGCTATGATTCGGTCTTGCTTGTCTATCCACCCTTCTTGCTCCTCAGTGGAATCAGCATTCAAACTTCTTTCATAAATTCTTAAAATATCCTCATTTGAGGCATTGGGATGAAGGAATTTTTCAATCATTTCTTCCTTGGAGTTGAGGATAAGCTTCAGACACCCCCTGCCTCTTCTTCCATCACTCTTGGTTCTTTGCTTGGGTCTCCACTTTCCCTTTCTTGTAGGCCTTTCCTTTCCTTGTTTCCACCTTTATTGGCCGACCTAGTTTCCATCGGTTTAGGCAAGTAAGAGTAGTTTTTGAGCCCCTTTTATTTTTTCACCTAGACCACGATGCATTTCCCTAAGTCATGCTTTCCTTTTCCCCCTTCTTCCTTCTTAGGCTGTGAGGGCCTTTCCCGTGGAAATGTTCCACACTGTCCACCGAGACTTGAATATACCCATCATCACCTAAATCTTCCTACTTCTATGTTAGTGTTTGTTCTTGATCCGTCAGACCTTCAAAACGGTTTTTCTACTCCTACCCCGAGTCTTCTTTGGGGGGCCTCAGACTGCACCAAAAATCTGCCTTGCCTACTTTGACCTCCAATCCATTATTCTTCTCCTCTCTCCCATCCTGAAGGAATGAGGAGTTATAAATGGGAGTGTTTGGGTCCAAGGTCCCCAAGACACTAACTCCCTCCTGCCTTCTTTTCCCATGAAGTGAATCTGTAGGAGCTTGAAAAAAGGACTTCCCCTGAAGTGCTATTCCAGAATCCTCGTCCTCCATGATGTTTCCTCCCACAGGGGCAGCACTGCATGGGGGTACTGTCATATCTAGGCTTTTGTGCTTCTTGAATCCTTGAACTCTAGATTGAGGCTACTTGTTAGATTCCTTTGAGCCCCAACCTTGCTATTCAACATGATTGGATTGACCTTCAGTAGAAAGCTCGATGTTTGGAGACTCTTTCCCAGGACTTGAGCTCATCCCAGATGGAATTCTCACCCTATCTCCACTGTTTTCATCCGAGCCACCTTTCCTAGACTCTTGCATGTCCTCTTTTCTGCCTGAGGGATCATCCGTGTCTTGATGTGTCACAAGTACTTCAATTCCTGCACCCATAATCTCTACACTACCCTTGGCAGCCAATGCTGCTAGATTGCACACCCCCAGATCATGTTTCAGTCTTTTATACACCGTAGCAATTGTTGGGTTCTCAGACTTCTCCACTAACTCTTTCATGATGCCCTGTTCTAAAATACCAAGAATAGACCCTGCCAATGCCCCATCGGCTAGACCCTGATTCCGCTGCTGAGAACAGGGCACCACACTGGCCTGCACACCCTCGGTAGCCTGCAGAATCAACTTCCAACCTCTACAGTTTTCCGGATGATGTCCAATGTTGAAGAACCGAGAGCAGAAATCAATCCAGGACTCAAAAACCACTAATTTTTTATACCTGAACTCCTTACCCACAACAATCAATAAAGAGTGAACCTGTGGACTGGAGATATCCACTTCGACGCAATTCTCTAGAGAAATCGGGTGACACACTGCCCGTGTTCTACTATCCAAGCAAAGATATCGACCGACCATATTTCCTAGAATTCGGATAATGGATGGATTCTGAAATGGAAGTGGTAGTTCAGGATAACTTACCCAAATTGCCGTGGTCGGAGAATCCCATTTCATATGATAGTCGTATGTCCATCATAAGAGAAAAAAACGAGAGCCATCACAGTACCGAGGAGCATACGACCATGCCAATATCAGATCTTCTTTGCATGAAAACCAGATCATTATATGCATTGAGTCAAGGAGACCCACAGTGGATCACTCCGGAAGTCCCCAAGCGTCGAAGATAAACCGGTCAAAGAGATCCACAAATGGATGTCGTTTCTTGAATCATGCTATCAAGGTCATATTCAGCAAGGAGGAGGCATCAATGAACTCCAGAGTCGAGATCGAGAGTTGCGAGATCCCATCAAAATGTTCTGGAACTTTGGGAGAAAGGGGGATTGGGGAAATGAGGGCAGGGAATCAGGATTCAAGAAGGGAATAAAGCGGCGATCACCAGGAAGAGGCGGCAAAGATCCCCCGCCCCCACCAAGTGATGAAGGGCCTCTCCGGAGGCCATCGTCGCCTAGGGCGAAGGCCTCCATTCGCAAACCCTATCTTCCATGTTTTCCTCGAGAGGGTTAGAGTGTAATCTATGGTCATCTATGAGCCTATATAATATGCATAAAGTGTCCTTGATGGGTAGGTTATCCTTGGGGGGGCTATGACCTACCCATTGTCTTGTGTGAGGTGTGTGTGTGTGTTTCGTTGTAATTATACCCATAATAACCTATAATATATATATATATATACTAATAAATATATAAATATAAATATAAACATAGTAAATATATTCATTATTCAAGTAAATTTAATACAATTTTATAATTATAAATATATTTACATCGTTATATATATTTAATAAATATATATAAATATAAATATAAATATAGAAAATACACATTCATAAATATATTTATTTATAAGTATTTATTCACAAATATATTTTTAACATTATTAATGAATATATAATCTTAAATTCATGCATGTTAAAAATGATTGAAATTGAATAATTAAAAATTAGTACACTTTAAAAATATGGAAAAAATGGATAAGTTTTATTAATTAAATATAAATTATTAAAAAATACGGATATATATTGAAATTATGATGAATACATATTGAAAATATTAAAACATAATAAGTAAATAAATATTAATAAATATTAGATAATGATTAAATTAAAAAAAATAAAAAATAAAAAATATTAAAATTGAATAAATAATATCCAACTTTAATAATATTAAAAATAAATAAATAAATCTTACATATTAAAAACATAATATTTTAAATGTATCATGTTACTAAATACAATTCAAAAATGAAAACTAAAATTCAGATAAATTTCATAAATATTAGGTGTATGTGTTTCTATATAAGTTTTCATTAATTATGTATATATTTGTTTGTGTGTATTGTATACAAAAATTAATGAATTATTTATATATGTGTGTGAAATCGATGTAACATGTGTTTGATATATGTTAAATTGAAAAATAAAATGATATTCAATTAATTCCCATTACTTGATATAATTAGTTAGTATTTTTAATTAATATTAATTTTAATTATAAACCATTCTTCACTAAATATATAACTCATTTAATGTAATAATAAACATTTTGTATTATATAAATTTTATTTTAGTAAATATTATACATATTGATATATATATATATATATGAATATATTTCTATATTAAATGTATTGAAAAATAATTATGTATAAAAACTATTAAAAATAAATAAGAGATTAATATTTTTTAATTATTACATTTTATTCATTTTATATATTCATATTTTTATATATATTATTCCTTTCTATTTATAATTAATATATATGTATATATATATTAAAATTATTTATTTTTATTAATAATTATTTCATTAATAATATTTTTTTATTATTTTGTAATTTATTCATTTTTATTTTTTTAGTTTAATTATTACAATTTATTAATTTATATATCTATATTTAATATCTATTATTTATTAATATTTATAATCTATATATATGTATATTAAATTTATTCATTTTCATCAATAATGATTTTATTAATAAATTTTTAAATATTTTTCTTAATTTACTTATTTTTACTTTTTATTTGTTTATTTATTTCATTTTATTCACTTTATCTATCAATATTTAATATATAATATTTATTAATATTTATAATATATATATATATTAAATTTATTAATTTTTATCAATATATATTTTATTAATAAAATGTTTAATATTTTTTTAAAATATTCATTTTTAATTTTTATTTGTTTAATTATTTCATTTTATTCATTTTATATATCTATATTTAATATATACTATTTATTGGTATTTATAATATATATATATAATTTATTAATAATTATTTAATTAAAAAATCAATAATTTTTAAATTATTCATTTTTAATTTTTAGTTGTTTAATTATTTCAATTTTTTATTTTTTTTAATACTTTTATTTTTTTGGTTTGTATAGAATAATTTGAAAATGAATCGGACCGGGTCATATAGGACATGAATATGAAGGCGGGTGAAGGCTTGGGTTAAGGATATGGTGGAAGAAGGCCCGCATTGGTCTCTGGCGAGCCCAGATAAGTGTTTGTGGTGTATATGGGTGTCCATCCCAACAAAAGGATTATGATCCATGGATACAGTGAAATTATATATAAAGAATCCCCCCCCCCCCCGGTGCACTATTTCGAAGTGGGACTTGCCTGTCGATCAAGACCTTTATCAGTGCTAACATTAAAGCACAGATAAAAGGTACCATTTATCATTGCTATGACTAAAGCACAGATAAAGTGTATAGTTTTTCAATGCTAAAAAAATTGATGATGTCACATCTATGATTTTATTTTGAAGTATTATTTCTTTTATTTTTGGTCTTATATCAAACTCTTGGTTTTCCAGGGTTATTTGGTAATGATATGGTAGTTTTTAGACTGACTGCATGTGGCACATAGTTGGCGGATAGTTAGTAGAGACTGTGAGCTAGCCCAGTGGAAACTGTTCACCCTAGATAGTGGGACTATCCAGGGTACATGACCTACTGCACATGTATATGGGCTAACAGTTCGCCCAATTAAGTGGGACTGTCTGTGGGGAACGGTCGACCGCACGTGCATTCACCATCCCCCAGGAAACCATGCGACCTCTTTTCCCATTGGATATAGGTGCCACACGATTTGCACATGATTTGGGAAACACTGCATCCAGCCAATTACTTTAAAAATATTTAATTTACCATTTTTCACACTTTGATTTTAAGATCCTAAACACCCCTAACCCTCTTCATTCTAGATTCCTAGCCATAGGAATGCCTCCCCCTTCTCCCATGCTACCTTGGACCTCAATATCTTGGTGATTTTGGTGTTTATTCTGTAAGAAATCAATGTATGATCCTCTCCTCTTCTTTCTTCTTCCTTCTTCTTGGTCTCTTTCTTCTTCTATCTTGCATTCTATCTTCTCTAGTGGATCGGTTTCCCTAATGCGGGTTTAACCTTATTTCCTTGGGTTAGACATTGATGGTTATGGGTTTCCTTGTCCTTTTAGGGTTTCCCCTTGGTGGGTTTGTGGTTTCCACCCGGTTTCTAGAAGTCTCCAATGGAAAGGTGGTTGGATCTAGGATTTAACATTGTTGCATGATTTTATTATGCTTTCTATGATTTCTAAATGAGTTATATGGATTTTGTTCATGGTGAGAGTCATGTTTTCAAAATGTTTTATTGTTCATAAGGGTTGACTGATTATTTTCCAAATGAAAATGGTTGATTACCATGAGTGTTTCTAATGTTTGAAGTGTGTGTGTGTGTGAGAGAGAGTTTGTTCATGTGACATAGGGAATGAAATCGAGGACAAGGGAATCTTAGGTATCTAGGTGGGTAGACTAGGTCTAGTATACTAGGTGGTCTGGAAGGGATGATATCTGGTTCCCCTAATAAGATTGATGTTACAACACTAACTAAACATATGATGATAATTGGAGATCACAAGTCTTTAGGATGTAATTCCCCTCTAGTGAATCCTAATTGAGGACACTGTGGGATTTGATTGTACTTATCACTGAGGTATGAGAATTATTGGATCCCATGAACCCTGGTGCCTTAGGGATTACCTGTGGTTCTCATGTAATGATTTTCTTATCAGTCATCTTGTTGTTGTGTTTACTTCCATTTTTAATTTTCAAATCATGCTTCATTTAAAATGTTTTTTTATTTTTATTAAAAAAATTAACATGTTAATTTGTCTTATAATGTTATAGCATGGAATATATTTTATTGGTACCCTATTGGGTATTGTATCACACCATATATACACCCTCAGGTGTATGTAGACCTTGTCATGTTTTATCCAGGTAAAGGAAAGTTATTCCATGGTGGCGATGGTGGATCCAATTTCTAGTGGTTACTCTCTTACAGGTATTTTTGGTGGTGTCATGGGGGTGTTGGAACTCCTGTAGCCCGAAAGTTTATTTGTGTGGTCGGTTCCCCTCCCCATTTTGGTATTTTGGTTTTTGGTTAAAAGTGAAAACTATATAACTTTTGATAGTTTTACTTATTTTAGTTATGGTTATTGATTGTGATGTGTTGTTATGTTATTGTGGGTTGTTAATAGTGATTCACCTGGGTGAAATAATTCCCAAATATGATGTTTGATACCAAGGCACTAGTTGACAGCCCATGGGGATTGGGAATGCCCTTAGATCCATGCCACAGTCTGGGTCGGGTGTCAGATTGGATGGTAGATCGAGTTGGATAATGAAAAAATGGTATCAGAGTAGGTTTCTCCCTTTCCTTGGGTTATGTTATTTGTGAAAGATCAGATAGACCAGATCTAGGATTGTCAGATATTGAGGTTCTGTTTGTGAGTGGGGGTTTTAACCATCACACCTTATGACATGTCTTAGGTTACCATGTGATGTTTTCACTTCTCCTCTAGGTGTGATTTATAGGCTGTAGACTGTGAATTGACACTGAGTGGGGGTGGAGGGTTTTTAATTGTGATTATACTTATTATAGTTTTGGTTTTAACTTATAATGGTTTTTTAATGTTTTGGTTTCTGAATGTTTTCTGGATATTGTGTTGATGGTTTCTTTGGCATGTCAAATGTTATAGCATCATGATTCCCCGAAGACTTCCTATGGAACCATGGGAAGAGCCCATGAAGAGTTCTCCCTCACTATTTGATCAGAGACTAGTGAAAGTAGTGGTTCAGGTTGACCGAGTATTAGACCAGGGAGCGATCTCTAGTCCTACCAATTCTAGGAATGCTGAACCAGGCTTGAAAAAGGATAAGGATCAGGTGTTCCACAAGAACAATCCTCTTTCACTATAGGGTAGAAAAGATCCCTAGGATGCTGAGGATCAGATTGAAAAGATTGAAAGGATGTTTGTGTTTCTTATTGCACTGAGGCAATCAAATTAAAATTTTATTTTTTCTTGTTAGAAGGTCCCAATCATAGGTAGTGAGACTTAGTGGTTCAAGTCGGGAAGCATGATTAGATAGGTTGGAAAGACTTCAAGGTCATCTTCAATAAGCAGTATCTACTTGAGACCTTAACCTTTACCAAGACCCGAGAGTTTCTAGATCTCCTCCTGGGGGATCAAACCATGTTGGAGTATGGTAACCACTTCACTGATCTGGTTCTATTCATAGCTTAGGTGGTTTCCAAAGAGCAGCTAAAAGATAAATTGTTTGAAATGGGGTGGCAGCTAGATATTCGATCTCAAGTATTCTGGTTTAAGTTGAAGAACTATTCTGAGGTGGTTGATCAAGCCCTGATTGTAGAGAGTGATTATAAGGGAAAGTTTATTTTTTCTGGGGTAGTCTCAATAGTGGGTTAGGAAAGTGGTGGTTTATATGAATAGAAGATTAGGCATGATGAATAGGGAAATAGGGGAGGTGGTAGCTCATGATATCCTTCCCGACGACCTTCATTCGTGACTTCAGATGTTTGATCGATCATGTGACATCAATGTGGAAGGTTAGGGTATATGTAGTCATTGTGTTCAGCCCCACCCATAACTTTCCATCAGTGTGGATTTATAAGGAATTTTTAGTGGTTTTGAAAAGTTTCATGACCATACCAGAGTGTTGTCGGTTATTCAATATCAAAGGGAATGATAGACCCGTCATAACCATATAGAAAAGAAAGATCTCAGTTTAAAGATCGTGGAGGTAGGGATGGATCTACTTATGGACATATTCATCTTAAGGTAGATCCAAAAGCCATTAGTCATTATGAGTCCCAAGTAGAAACAATTTTCATTCATACTATGGATCAAATTTGTGTGGAATCAGATGAAGTACCAATAACGGTTCGTGATATAATTCTTATTGGATCATCCATAACTATTGTTCTATTTCACATGGGGAATTTAATTCCTTTATTTCTTCCTATATTGTGGATCTATTAAAAATTACCACCGATATTATGTCATATGTGATGGAGTTAGTGATGCTGCTTGGTAAGAATAGAGATAAGGGTTTCATATGTCTATGTTTCACACTCACACAATCAGGGGTTGAGATGGAATGGAATTTCATATTTTTTGAAATATACCTCTTCGATGTGATCCTCAGTATGAATTTGATGGTGTATTTCTAGGAACACATTGGGTTTTATTAGAAAAGAGTGAGATTTGTGGAATCTGATGGGAGTACTCAGATTTTTTAGGGAGAATGGGACCCTTATTCAGGATGTGATGGAAGTCCTTTTTGGAGTTGGAAAATATCATTTTCCAGGTCTCATTGCTCATGTTAGAGGGTGATGACAGGTGTTCTGAAAGTAGACTACCTCTAGTGGTAGATGAGTTGTTAAATGTGTTTTCTGATGATTTCTTAGGGTTTCCACTGTAGAGGTATGTGGAGTTCTCCATTTATTTGGCACTGGGAACATAGTTGATGTCTCTTCCCTCATATTGTATGCCCCCCCATCAATTTGAGAGAATTAAAGATACAACTAGATGATTTGGAATCCAAAGGATTCATTCAACTGACTATCTCAACTTGGGCTTCCCCAATTTTATTTTCAAAGAATGCCTATGGATCTCTCATGTTCTACATCAATTAATAGATGATGAATAAGGTAATGATCAAGAATAAAAACCCATTTCCTGCATTTATTCCCTCTTTGGTCAACTCATGGAGGAAAAGTGGAAATACAAGATTCAATTATGTTTTGGGTATCACTAGGTTAGTGTTATAGAAGAATATGTTCATAAGACAACCTTATAAAGTAGTATGTCCACTTCAAGTATTTCTCATGCATTTTGGGTTGAAAAATTCCTCAGCGCTCTTTATGGAACTTATGAACAAGGTGTTCCATTAGAACATTGACTCTTTGTCGTGGTCTTGGGCGATGAAATCCTGGTATACTCAGGGATTGAGTAAGAGCATGAGTGATAATTGGGAATCATGTTGATTTCTATTTTGGATCATTGTATTTATGCTAAGATCTCCAAGTTCACCTTCTGGATTAGGGAGTTGAAGTTTCTAGGTCATGTGGTTTTGGAGAGTGGGGTTTCAGTGGACCATGAAAAGATTGAATTGGTTATTTAATGGGATAAACCAAGGAATTTCTTCGAGATTAGAAGATTTTTTGGCCTAATGAGGTATTATAGGTGGGTTTTGAGGGATTTCTGTCTTCTTTATTTTCCCATGACTGTACTACCTGGTAAGGGGTAAGGTTTAAATGTAGCCCAAATTCTATTTCATCCTTTGAAGAGCTTAAGCAGTGGTTGACCACAAACCATGTTTTAATCTTTACAGAATCTGGGAAGGGATACATGGTATTTTGTGATGAGTTATGTATGAGTATTGGGTGTGTATTGATTCTGGATGACCATGTGGTGGTATATGGTTCTCTATAACTCTGTCTATATAAGAATAATTACCCAATCCATGACCTAGAATCAGTATAAGAGATGCATCCCTTGAATTTATGGTGTCACTATCTCATCAGGGAGAATTTTGCATTCTACTCAGATCATAAGAGCATGGCTTACATTTTCTCTCATAACGATTTGAATTAGAAGCAACACTATTAGGTTGAGTACCCTTAGGGGTTTGATTTTAATATTGTGTATACCCTGGAAAAAGGTAATGTGGTAGTAGATTACTTAACCAGGAAGATGTTGGTGCTATCTCTTGAAGAGTCCAATGATTAGTGGGATTTGATGGGGGTTTTTTCCAAATGCATCTAGAAGCCAAGGTGCACAGTGGCGGTGCATTCTTGACCAATGTTCAGCTAACACACTCCCTTTTGGAACTAATTCAGCCAGAAAAGTTGAGTGATGATCTGTGTTATCACTCCAGGTAGTTTATAAATGGTGTGGAAATGGCCAATGAATGGTCTTTATCTTTAGATGGAATCCTTTTTTTCAAGGGTCTCGTCATGGTTCTATTTTCCTTACAAAATGTGGTGATGCAGGATAACCATCAATCTTAATGGTTCTAATCCTTGTAATTCTTTTTGGGTGATCAAGTGTTTCTAAGGGTGGCCCCTCACTTGGGTCCCCATCATCTTGGTAAGTAGGGGAAACCAACAGCAAGGTATATCTAACCTTTAAAGATTACCGAGAGAGTGGTTAAGGTGGAATACTGATTAGATTTTATATATTAATTAATTTTGAATCATTACATTTTGTATGTTTCTCAATTGATGAAGTATAATATGAACGTGTCTGACATGATGAATTGGGAAGGATTGGAGTTGGAATCTGATTTTTCAATGTTTGAGAGACCTATACAGATTGTGGATTCCCAAGAGAAAGTTCTTTAGGGGAAGTCCATACCATTGGTTTGGGTTCTTTGACAACACAAAAATGATGAGCATGAGACATGGGGGTGAAAATCTTAGTTATAATAATAATACCATGTTTTATTCTCTGATCAGGCATTAGGATGAATTTCTAAGGGTGTAAGGTTTTCATGGTGGGGAGAATTATCAAATACCTGATTTTATTTTGAGCTATTATTTATTTTATTTTTTGTCTTATATATAAATCTCATCTTTCCCGGATGTTTTAGTGAAAAATGTTGCTTTTTGGACTGAAAAAAGGTAGTATACAGTTGTCACATAGTTAGAAAAGCTGTGCACCACCCATTGAAAATTGAGCACCCTGTAAAGTGGGACTATCCAAGCCACATGACCTATCACATGAGAAAGTAGGTTTACCCTGTGCCCAGGTCAGTGGGCATGTACGAGGTGCATGGTCAACCACACATGCATGTTCCCTCCACTAGGAAACTGTACGGCCTCTTTTCCCTTTATATAGAGGTGTTACATGATTTTTACATTGTTCAAAAAATCATGTGGCCAAACCATGAGGCCTGCCTAAAACATTAAAAATATTTAATTTCCTATTTTTCCCTCTTCAATTTTTAGACCCTAAACACACATAACTCACCTCATTTTGGATTCCCATCCTTAGGTGCACCAACCCGTTCTCCCATTCTCCCTTTTAACTCAATATCTGCATGACTTAGTGTGGATTCTTCAAGAAATCAATGGTTGAACCTCTCCTATTATGGTTTATTTTTTCTTCTTGGTCTCATTCTTCTTATCTCTTCTCTTATATATTATTCAATAGATAGGTTTCCCTAATGTCTGATGAATCTTGTTTCATTAGGTTAGAATATGATGGTTATGGTTCACCTTTTCCTTTTTAGGGTATCCCCTTGGTGTGTTTTTGGTTTACACCCAGTTTTTTGAAGTTTCCAAGTGAAAGGTAGGTGGTTCTATACTTTAAAATTATTTTATGATTTTAGTATTCTTTCTATGCATTATAAATGATTTCTATGGATTTTTTGGGTGGTGTGAATAATTTTTTAAAAAGGTTTTGGGGTGCGTATGGTTTTATTGATGATTTTACAAATTAAAATGGTTTATTTCAATGGTTGTTTCTAATGTTGGATGTTTTTGTGTGTTTGAGGAAGTTTATGTGACATAAGGAATGAAACCAACACAAGATAATCTTAGATATCTAGGTGGGAAGACTAGGTCTAGTATGCTAGGAAGTACAGCAGGGCTAAGGCCCAGTTCCCCTAGTAGGATTGACACTACAAAAATAACTAAACATATGATGATTATTGGATACCACTAAACCTTGGGATGTGATTTCCCTTAGTGGCTCGTGTATGAGGACACTGTGGGATTTGGTTGTACTTATCACTGAGGTATAAGGATCCTAGGACCGCACAAACCCTAGTGAATTTGGGATTACCCATGGTTATCTTGCAATTCTTTTCTTATTGGTCGACTTTTTGTTGCGTTTACTTTATTATTTAATTTTCAAAGCATGTTTCATTTAAAAATTTTTACTTTCTTTTTCTTAAAAAAAACTAGCATGTTGATTTGTCTTATAATGTTATATCATGGAATATATTTATTTGGTATCTAACAGGGCATTGGATCACACCCTACATACACCCTATGGTGTATCCAAACCTTGTAATGTTTCATCCAATTAAAGGAAATTTGTTTTGTGGTAGATATGGTGGGTCCAGTTTCTAGTGGTTCCTATCTTGAAGTTGTTTTTGTTGGTGGAATGGGGGTGTTGTCCCTCTTATTACATGGAGGTTTAGTTGCATGGTTAGTTCCCCTCCCAATTTCGGTATTTTGGTTTTTGGTTAAAAGTGTAAACCGTTTAACTTGTAGTAGTTATACTTATTTTGGTTATGGTTATTAATGATGATGTTTTCTTCTATTATTCTAGGTTGTTTATGGTTGATTCATATGGGAGAAATCATTCCCAAATGTGATGTTTGATGCCTAGGTACTAGTTTCCAGCCCATGGGGATTGGGAACTCCCTTCAGGCCATGCCACGGTCCAAGTCGGGTGTCGGGTTGGATGGAAACCCACCTTGGATCATGATAGCTAATAAAGGGTACCTTTTATTAGTACTTTTTTATTGTTGATAAAAGGAACACTTTATCAATACTGATAAAGGTGCCCTTTATCAGTGATTTTTTCTAGTGCTGATAATGGACAACGCTGTTAAAGTCCTATATTGTAGTAGTGGGTCACCCCACCACATGTGGTGCACCCCAACTACCATACTCCTACACAACCTCTTAAGCACACACATGCATGAGAGAAATGTTTCCATCAAAGGGTTTTGAACTCGGGTACCACTGAAGAAAACCCCAACCCGCTACCACAATGCCATATTGGATTTATGGATTTTATCTGGACATTTTTATTTATATATATATTAAAATATTTACACAAATAAATTTAATTTGTATATTTATATGCATTTAATTTGTATATTTAAATAGATTTAAATATGAAACTTTACATATACAATTATATATACGTTAATGTATTTATTGTTAACTTATGAATACATCTATATTATAAAATTTTATGTTATATATTAAATACATTATGTTAATTTATACACAAGTATAAATATGGTATATTATAAAATATAGAATATAATACACACACACACACATATTAATGTATTAATATTTTTATTGTGTATAAATTTATATTATATACATGTATATTATATATTAGACTCATTTATATTATTAAATATAAAAAATATAAATATGGTATATATTTATAAAATATAGAATATAATATACATTAATGAATTCATTTTTATATAATGTATATATTTATATTATATACATTTTTATTATATATTATAAAAACATATTTTTCAAATATAAATATATATTGTAAAAATATATGTTATGATAATATATATTATACAAATATATATCATACAAATACATATACATATTATATGTCACGACCCCCTCCCACCAAAGATGCCCTTCCTGAGCTGGCGATGGTGAAAGGGAGATAATGACCCCCGAGTCCCGCCTCCAGTAGGCCCCGGGGTGGCGACTAGCACCAAGGGTATGAGTTTTCAAAAAATATGGGAGACATTACACTTTTTATGATTTAAGATCGGGAAATAGGACAAGTCAACCACCAAAAAGGAAAAGAACAAGTGTATAGAAATAAACCCAAACCAATCCCACATGCATGTTTAAAATAGTTCTGAAACAAGGTACAAGTAAAAGAAAGCTCAAAAGTACAATACCAAAAGAAACAAGTGTACAACAACTGCAACAACTCCAACTGTCCTGACTAGTAGGGTTCCGCACGGCCCTGGTAGTCCTCCTGGAAACCTGAAAGTAAACGTAGGGTGAGCATACAAGTATACTCAGTAGGGAAACCTAAAGCTCTTGTGCACAGGTGGGGAGACATCCTAATGTCCCGTGAGAACAGTAGAAGAAACCTAGCAGGGAAATCTATCCACCCAACCTCACCAGCCACACTCACAAAAAACACAATCACAACAGGTAGTAGTAGTATATAAGAACAAGAGTATTGGATACTCCGCACCATTTCCCATTAGTTTGCTGCTCTTCCTAATGGCGAACATCCTGACGCTGCCACACTCTCCCCGCCCACACACACATGGGCCTCACAAACCACAAATCCCGCCCGCACACACCTAGGCCTCACAACCACGTATCCCGCCCGCACACACCTGGGCCTCACAACCACGTATCCCGCCCGCACACTCCTAGGCCTCACAACCATGTATCCCACCCGCACACACCTGGTCCTCATCCCGAAGATTCTTGGGAAATAGTAAAACTTGCCCGAAGAGTCTTAGGCAAAAACCACCCCAATCGAAACCTAACTAAAGGCTCTTATGTGTAAGGTCACCTCAAGCCATCACATCCTAGGGAAGAAGGAGTAAGAAGGAGCTAGTAACTAATGGGAAAACACCCTCTCCCATGAAATGGGAGTGTTCAGCACTAAGTGCTCAACATGGGTGGGGTGCGATAAACCACAAAAGATATAGATACATATATGTATACCAAACACACAACCCAACCTATGGCTTCTAAACAGAGAAACTGGGCATCTGCCTCAGCACTGCTACTACGAAGCATGCATACAACAAACAACCCCAACCCCATTTAGGTTTTCACGATTCAACAGAATTAGTTTATTTAGTTCCTTATCTACTGGGTAACCAACCACAACCAACCATATCAATCGTTCGTGAAACATATCCCTTCCATCCACAAATCAAGTTAGGAAAACACAAGCAGCACAACAAGTCCTTTCTTATTAACAAACAAACCCATTGATTATTAATCCCATTCCATTACCATGACCCACCATTCATTAACTATTCCACTATTTATTTATTATTCACAACCCATAGTTCATTCACATTCAATCCTATCCCTGCATCCCCACTGCCAGCCGCCATAACCACAATCACACCGAAAACCGTACATCATTATCCCTTAAAATACAATTTATCATAGCCCCATTGCCCGTCACCAACATAGCATTCACATAAACCCATAACCAAGCCAACCGTAGCCCCGCTACTCACCCAATCCAAAACAACCCACAAAACACCCCCTTCGCATGCGACATATCCAAGCCAACACCCACATGTTCATTATTCCATTTTGTTCAATCGGGGTGATCACACAAGGGTTCCAGATTTTAAATCATCCAAATTTACGTGATTAACCAAATTTCCACATTCAACGAAGTTTCCATCCACAAAAACGATCTTGAAGGATAGAGAAACATTTAATTGCACAAGAAAAGTCCCCCAATGACCATGATTTTTGGTAGGAATAAGCCTATTCAATTCACAACATAATATCACAGGACATAAATAATGTAACCGTATTCACAAACTTCCCATCCCCATTATATAAGCCAGTTATTATCTTTATTAAACCAGTTCAAATGTGTTACACGTAAAAAAGAGGACACCCACCCTGCATGATGCACAAATTTAGAGAGACAAAGGTAATATCCCTACCTCAATAGGTTCTGATCACAATGATCCCCCAGATCAACTTTAGAAGACGTCCATCGGCGTCCGTCACTTCTGTCGAGTCCCGGAAAAACCTCGAAAGGGCGAAGGAAAGACAACGGATCCAAGCTCAAGAGTTCCGCCTCATCGTTACGATCCCGTGGCTGCTTACAAGTCGTAAATCGGAGCTCAGACGAAGAAGTTATGTAAGAAAAGGAGCCTTCAAGTCTCTTGGGAGAGCTCTGCTCAGAGGGGAGCATAGGGGTGAGTTGAAAAGGAGGAGGTGAATACTTCTTTTATATGCGAGAAAAAAAAAAGTACACGATGTGTACTCGGCCATTTCACACAGGTCACCACGCGGCTTCCAACACGGCCTTCAACACGGAACAAAACCACTTGACTGGTCAACAATCATGACTTGAAGGTAATGCGTATGCGGGGAAGGGACTACAAAGAATGTAGTATTGGATACACGGCGTGTATTGATTTATTTATCATGGCAAGGACACAGCCTCAACACAGCACACGACAGTTGACTGGTCAACACACGGGTTGAAGGTAACGCGTACGCCGGGAGGGACTAAACGTCGTGTAGTATTGGACACACGTCGTGTACTCATTTATTTCACACGAAAAGGACCACGACCTTCAACATGGGGTATACCCGACAAGTAGTACACGATGTATACTCACACTACACAGTGTGTACTTACAAAATTTCTGTAAAGTGTGGGAAAAGTCCATTTTACCCTCCAGAACACTTCGTGACCTTCTTTTTGACAAAGGAAAGGGCCGGAGAGGTTCGGGCCATTACATCAGATACCTCTAAAAACATTCTTATCCCTGAGAATTCAAAAACCAACCGAGAGGGATCCCAACAAGATACCTCTAGGGTTCTCATTATAACAGAGAACCCAACCAATAACCCTAATCATAAGAGTTAGGAATTCCCTCTCCTATGTCGAGATATTATCCGCTTTAGGCGGCACTGACTTGCCTGCATGGGTTTAATCGCATCCGCATTAATGCGTCTCGATTAAGGATTGGGACTTCCCACTTCCATATATTAGGATTTTTTTTACAACTTACACTGCTCACAACACCGTACAACCCCCACACTGCCTGAATACATGGCTTGTGGGGAATTAATTCTCCCATGTAAAGATATTATCCGCTTTAGGCGGCACTGACTCGCCCACACGAGTTCAATCGCATTCACATTAATGTGTCTTGATTAAGGATTGGGTTCCCCCTTTTTCCCACATATCTGGACACGTTACACACTTCCAGAGAATAAGGAAAACAAAACGTCTCACAACCGACAAGCCAAGCATTCCATATATCAAAAGTACAGAGTACAACATCAACACAAATCTCAGAAGAACAAGGAGAAACACAAGTAAAAACAATTCCGGGTACTGAGCTTGCATCTGGGCCTCCCACTCCCAAGTGCTAAACTCGAGGCCACTGTTCCTCCACAACACACACGAACCAAGGAATAGTTCATCCACGAAGCACCTTCTCTTTACGATCCTGGATTCTGACTGGTCGTTCCTCGAAGGTCCCGTCATCTTTCATATATAACTCTCCTAAGTCGATAACGTGAGAGTCATCATGTAAGTTATCGACGTAGCTGGGAGACATGAGAGACGTCATGAACCTTATCCAACTGAGGTGGAAAGGCTAGCTAATACGCCACCTCACCGACTCACTCTTAATAGCCTCAAAAGGTCCGATGAACCTAGGTGAGAGCTTGCTCCCCTTTCCCAAACCTCTGCTGCCCCCATCGAGGGGAAACCTTCAAGAACACATGATCTCCCACCCCGAACTCCCAAGGGCCTCCTCCAATGATCAGCATAAGACCTTTCTGTCGGTCCCGAGCCGCTTTCATCCTCTCACGTACGAGCTGGACATTCTTTGTGGTGCTCTGCACTACCTCTGGCCCAACATCACCTATCTCACCAACCTCTTCCCACAAACGGGTGAAACGACATGGTATTCCGTACAGAGCCACAAATCGGTGCCATGCCAATAGTAGCGTGGAAGATGTTATTGTAGGAAAACTCTACTAAAGGCAAGTGTCATACCCATCATCCTCCGAAATCCAGAACGCATGCCCGCAACATGTCCTCCAACGTCTGGATAGAACGCTCTGTCTGCCCATCGGTCTGGGGGGTGGAAAGCAGCGCTAAGGCGTAACTGGGTGCCAAAAGAATGCTGTAACCCCCTCCAGACTCCATGAGGGTAAATTGAGTATCCCGGTCTGAGATGATAGTCTTTGGAACTACATGAAAACGCACCACCTCGTCTATGTAGCTCTGTGATAAGGTACTCACTGGGCCCGTACTTCTTAATTTCTAAGAAGTGAGCTGATTTTGTTTGTCGATACACCACTACCCAGATAACATCATAAACATCTTGAGCTCTGGGTAGTCCTATGACCAAAGTCCATTGAGATTTCATCCCACTTCTACTCTGGGACATATAAAGGATGCAACAAACCACTGGGAACATGGTGTTTCAGCCTTCACTTGCCGACACACTAGGCATTTAGCCACAAACTCCACCACTACCCGTTTCACCCCGGGCCACCAAAACCGTTCCCTCATGCCTCGGTACATTTTTTGAAACTCTTGGATGTACCACCAAGGCTAAGCTATGGAACTCATAGAGGACTCCCTCACGCATCGCCTCTGAAACAAACAACCTTCCATGGAAAAGCATCCGATTTCGGCTGTCCTCTGACCATCCTTCTAGAGAATTTCCCTGGTCGACACGATCCCGCATTACTTCCGCCTCGGAGTCCCCCCACTGAGACTCTTCCAACTGCTGCAATAAGGAGGACTGCACTGTCATCTAAAACAAACAACCACTAACACCTTCTTCCCTTTTATCCAAGTGCAGGCGGCCAACTCTCCCATCACTTTCCAAGCATCAATGGATTCCCAAACCACTTCCTTAGGCGACTTCCTTCTCAGGACATCAGCCACAACGTTTCCGTTACCTTCAGTGTAAGAGATCTCGAAGTCATAGTCTTGGAGGAACTCGACCCATCTCTGCTTCCGTAAGTTCAGGTCACATTGAGAGAAGATATAACCCAGGCTCTTGTGATATGATAAGACCCACAAAGAACTCCCCAAAGAGGTAATGTCGCCACAACTTCAGTGCGAAAACTACTGCTAAAAGCTCTAGGTCATAGGTGGGCATAATTATGCTCGTGAGGGCGTAACTGCCTAGACCCATAACAGATCACTCCCTTCTTCTGCATCAGCACACACCCCAGACCAAGGCCAGAAGCATCACAAAACCCCTCATACAACAACCTTCCTCTAGAAAACTGAGTATGGGAGCACTGACCAACTTCTCCTTCAGGTAGTCGAAAGATTTCTGGCACTGCTCGCTCCATAGGAAGACCTCTGGTTCTTCCTAGTCAAAGCTGAAAATGGAGCAACAACTCGAGAGAAGTCCGAAACGAACCTCCGATAGTAACCTGCTAACCCTAGGAAACTAAGAACTTCTGCCACGCTCTTGGGTGATTCACAAGAGAAAAATTCCTCCACCTTCGATGGGTCCACTGATACTCATGTTGAGACAATACATGCCAAGGAAGTGTACTTCTTGTGTCAATAACTTACACTTCGACAATTTCCCATAAAGATGGTGGTGTTGAAGGACTTCCAAGACTGCCCTGAGATGCTCAACGTGCTCCTCCTCTGATCTTGAGTTGATCAGGATGTCATCGACAAACACAATGACAAACCGGTCCAGAAACTCTTGGAATAAAAAGTTCATAAGTCCCATGAACATATCCGGTGCATTCATAACTCCAAACTACATCACTACAAAATCTAAGTGCCCATACCTACACCTGAAATCCGTCTTTGATATTTCACTGTCCTTTACCCTCAGCTGATGATATCCAGATCGTAGATCAATCTTAGAAAACCAACCTTCTCCCCTCAGGTGGTCAAAGAGATCATCTATCCTTGGAAGGGGGTAACATTTCTTGACCGTTACCTGGTTCAACCTTTGGTAGTATATGCATAGCTTGAGACCACCATCTGCCTTCTTCACGAACAAAACTGGAGCACCCCATGGCGATATGCTGGGTTGAACAAAACCCTTCTCCATCAGATCGTCAATCTGAATCTGCAACTCCTGCAACTCCGCAGGTGCCATCCAATAAGGGGCCATTGAAATCAGACGGGCACCAAACTGTAAGTCTATCCCAAACTCAACGTCACGTCGAGGGGGGGGGGGGGGTAGAGTCATATCCTCCTTGGGAAAAACATCGAGGAATTCCTCAATAACCTCCGGGACATCCATCATCTCTGTATCAGCTGGAACCACTAATAGCCTGCCTAACAAGGAAAGGAGAGGCCCCACACGCCGGTTTACCACCTAATAGCTCATCTCGCCAACAAAAGCTACATGTTTCCCATCCACTTCAGAGAACACAACCCTTCTTTGGAAGTAGTATATAATGACACTAACGGAAAACAACCAATTAATTCCTAGGATGACATCATATGGCTGTATCTGTAACAGATGAAGGTCCCCACTAGATCTATGTGTTCCCTACGTCATCCCACATTCCCGGAAAACACAAGATACGCTGGTCTAGCCTCCAACTGGTGTACTCTACACCAGTGGTATGGAAAATCTCTCTACGTCTACTCCCAAAGCATGGGCTAGACTAGGTGCAACAAAGGAGTGCGAAGCTCCTGAATCGAACAAGGCAGAAACAAGAGTGCTGAACAAACAAATCATCCCCTCGCACCACCTCTGGTCCTGCCAGAGCTGTCAACTCTGCTATGTGCAAATGTCCACGCATAGCTCCTCTTCCTCTATAATGTTTTCCACCTCCCCAACCACGCCCTGGTCGAGGTCCCTGAGGATCACCCTGAGGTCGACCTCCTCCCACAAAGTCTGCCCTCGGAGGAGCATGGTCCTGCTGCTGCTGGAAGGGCCTCGCCAGAAACTGGTGTTGCTGAGGTGGGACCTAAACCTTCCCTCCTCCACCATACTGAACTCAGATCGGGCACCAACTTTGAATGTGCCCAAAACCCCCACAAGAAAAACACTTCGGTCTTGGGCTCGTGAAATAGGGACAAGGACCTGAAGATCTGAACTGGAACTGTTGGGGCCTGCTCCCCACTAGCCTGAACCGGGAAGGTCCCGTCGCAGGAGACCTGCTGCTGACTTCTTTCCCCTTCGACGAACCTGGATGGATCCCCTCACATGGTGAACCCCCCTACGAGTGCATCCTCTCTACAACCTCTTCCTTCTTCTGTACTGCCAAGTACGTCGGAAGGGTGAAGGGGGTGACAACATACTGGAGCGAAGGATGAAGCGCCTCCTCCAAACGTCCCGCTCGAGACTCCTCATCCAGAAATAGATCCAGAGAAAAGTGCAGGAGATCCTTGAAATTGATCCCCAACTCTCGTACTGACATACTCCCCTGCTGAAGGGAGAGTAACTCCTGCCGCTTCTCTGCCTTGATCATGGAATAAAGGAATTCCTCTCGGAATTCGTTCTCAAAGTCATCCCATGGAACCTCTGTCTCTGTCCTCTCTCTGAGGTAGAGCGTCCACCACTGACATGCCGCCCCTCTCAGCTGACTGACTGATAGGAAAACCTAGTACTCCCTCGGAGCACGAATCAAGGTAAAAGTGATCCCTAGCAACTCAAGCCACCCCTCCGTCTCTGTATCCAAAGTACTACCTCATACTTCTTGAGGGTCTGTCACTGAAAGAATGGAGAGTCCTCTGCCACTGGTTATCTTACTCCGCTCAGTCAATCCTCAACTGATCGACCGCCTGAATCTGCTGGGCCTCAGCCGTCTGAGCCACCCAAGGACGATGTCCAAGTGACATAGTTGTATGGTAAAACAATGATTTCTTAAGCCCAAGTAGTAAGGAAAATTTCTCAGGGGTTTCATTATATCATTTTATTAAAATTTCTTTCCCAGAACACCCAAATCAAGTAAAACACAATCATGATGATGGATATACCTTCCTAGGGTCTCGCTACCCTGCAATCAATGTAGTCTCACTTGGTCGTTCGGTAGGCTCAGATTCCTTGCATTGGATCATGGGGGGCCCTAAAAATCCCGTGTCCTTGCCGGGTATTCCCTGGCCTATGTCATGCACCAAGATTAACTAACACTATTTCCCTACCATCCCATGAAATCCTCACTATGCCTAACTCTAGACTCCATTCTATCTCTCAACCTCTTGCCACTGATAACATTATGTCATGACCCCCTCCCACTAAAGATGCCCCTCCTGAGCTGGCGAAGGTGAAAGAGAGATAATGACCCCCGAGTCCCGCCTCCAGTAGGCCCTGGGGTGGCGACTAGCACCAAGGGTATGAGTTTTCACAAATATGGGAGGCATTATCCTTTTTATTATTTAAGATCGGGAAATAGGACAAAGTCAACAACCAAAAAGGAAAATAACAAGTGTATATAAATAAACCCAAACCAATCCCACATGTATATTTAAGGTACAAGTAAAAGAAATCTCAAAAGTACAATACCAAAATAAAAAAGTGTACAGAAGCTACAACAACTCCAACTGTCCCGACTAGTAGGGTCCCGCACGACCCCTGTTAGTCCTCCGGAAACCTAAAAGTAAACGTAGGGTGAGCATACAAGTATACTCAATAGGGAAACCTAAATATCTCGTGCACAGGTGGGAAGACATCTTAATGTCCTGTGAGAACAACAGAAGAAACCTAGTAGGAAAATCTATCCACCCAACCTCACCAGCCACACTCACCAAAAACACAATCACAATAGGTAGTAGTAGTATATAAGAACAAGAGTATTGGGTACCCCACACCATTTCCCATTAGTTTGATGATCTTCCTAACGGCGAACGTTCCTGACGCTGCCACAATCCCCCGCCCGCACACACCTGGGCCTCACAAACCACACACCCCGCCCGCACACACCTGGGTCTCACAACCACGTATCCCGCCCGCACACACCTGGGCCTCACAACCACTTATTTCTCCTGCACACACCTGGGCCTCATAACCACGTATCCCGCCCGCACACACCTAGGCCTCATCCTGAAAATTATTGGGAAACAGTAAAACTTTCCAAAGAGTCTTTGGCTAAAACCACCCCAATCGATTCCTACCAGAAGGGTCTTAGGTGTAAGGTCGCCTCAAGCCATCACTGCCCAGGGAAGAAGGAGCAGGAAGGATCTAGTAACTAAGGGGAAAAGACACTCTCCCATGAAATGGGATGTGTTCGACACTAAGTGATCAACATGGGTGGGGTGCAATAAAACACAGAAGATACAGATACATATATGTATACCAAAACACACAGCCCAACCTATGGCTTCTTAACAGAGAAACTGAGCACGTGTCTCGGCACTGCTACTATGAAGCATCCATACAACAAATAACCCCAAGACCATTTAGGTTTTCACATTTCAGCAGAATTAGTTTTATTTAGTTCCTTATCTACTGGGCAACCAACCACAACCAACGCATATCAATCGTTCGTGAAACATATCCCTACCATCCACAAATTATGTTAGGAAGAACAACAAGCATCACAACAAGTCCCTTCTTATTAACCAAACCAACCCATTGATTATTAATCCAGTTCCATTACCATGACCCACCATTCATTTACTCTTCCACTCTTTATTTATTATTCACAACCCATAGTTCGTTCAAATTCAAGCCCATCCCTGCAGCCCCGCTACCAACCACCATAACCACAATCACACCGAAACTCGTACATCATTATCCCTTAAAATACCATTTATCGCAAGCCCCACTACTCGTCACCAACATAGCATTCACATCAACCCACAACCAAGCCAACCGTAGCCCCACTGCTCACCAGATCCACAACAACCCACAAAACACCCCCATCACATGCAACATATCCAAGCCAACACCCATATGTTCATTTTTCCATTTTGTTCAACCGGGGTGATCACACAAGGGTTCCAGATTTTAAATCAGCCAACTTTACGTGATTAAACAAATTTCCACATTCAACGAAGTTTCCATCCACAAAAAGGTATAGAAAGATAGGTAAACATTTAATTACACAAGCAAAGGCCCCCAATGACCGTGATTTTTAGTAGGAATAATCCTATTCAATTCACAACATAATATCACAGGACATAAATAATGTAACCGCATTCACAAACTTCCCATCCCCATTATATAAGACAATTATTATATATTATTAAACCAGTTCAAATGTGTTTTATGTAAACAAGAGGAAACCCAACCCGTATGATGCACAAATTTAGAGAGACGAAGGTAAGATCCCTACCTCAACAGGTTCTGATCTCAACACTCCCCCGGATCAACTTTAGAAGACGTCCGTCGGCGTCCGTCCACTTCTATCGAGTCCGGGAAAAACCTCCTCGGGTGGAAGTTAGAAAGGAAAGGCCTAAGGAAAGAAAACGAATCCAAGCTCAGAAGTTCTGCCTCGTCGTTACGATCCTGTGGCTGCTGATGGATCATAAATCGGATCTCGGACGAAGAAGTTATGGAAGAAAAGGAGCCTTCGAGTCTCTTGGGAGAGCTCTGCTCAGAGAAATGGGGAGGAGAGAGGTGTGTTGAAAAGGAGGAGGGGAATCCTCCTTTTATAGGAGATAAAGAAAAGTACATGGCCGTGTAATTTTATGGTACACATCGTGTACTTGGCCATTTCACACGGTCACCACGCATCTTCCAACACGGCCTTCAACGCGGAATGCGGCCGTTGACTGGTCAACACACGGCTTGAAGGTAACGCGTATGCGGGGAGGGACTACACGGCGTATAGTATTGGATACATGGCGTGTACTGATATATTTCACATGGAAAGGACACGACCTCAACATGGCACACTACTATTGACTGGTCAACACACGGGTTGAAGGTAACGCATACGCGGGGAGGGACTACACATCGTGTAGTATTGGACACACGGCGTGTACTCATTTATTTCACACGGAAAGGACACGAACTTCAACACGGGGTATACCTGGCAAGGTGGTACACGACGTGTACTCACACTACACGGTGTGTACTTACAAAATTCTGAAAAGTGTGGGAAAAGTCCTTTTTACCCTCCAGAACACTTCGGGACCTTCTTTTTGACAAAGGAATGGGCCGGAGAGGTCCGGGCCATTACATTATATGATATAAATATATTATATGATTACAAATATATAATTTTTCTGTATACAATTAAAAATTAAAAATATAGATAACATATATATTATATATTTAAATGTATATTATTTATTACATTTATATGTATACAAATAAATATATTATATATTATATATTTATATACCACCCAAATGTATTATACAAATATATATATATATATATATAATTAAAATTTTATTTATATTTATACATATTTACATGTAATATAATATAATTTAATATTTATATATAGATAAAAATTTTATGTATATTTATATATAAATATACTTTATATATAAAAAATATAATTAATATATAAAAATATATTTATACATATATTAAAATTTATAGATATATATAATTATTTTATGTATACAAATATATAATTAATGTAATAATTTAAATACTTATATTTATCTTAATAGAAATTTATATACCTCTAAATTATACATTTATATATATTTAAATAAATGTATTTATACATATATTTATAAATACATTCGTATTATGTGTACTTATTCACACACACACACATGCTTATTTAAATATACTTATACATATATTTATAAATACATTTACATCAAACACACATATTATATATATATATATATGTATGTATGTATTTATACATATATTTGTACATACATTTATACACACACACACGCACACACACAAATGTGTATTTATATATTTATTTGTAAATATTTATTAATATATTTAAATTTTTATATATTTATATATATAATGAATTTATATTTTTACTAATAGGATATATATATATATATAATATAATGAAAACAAAATATAAATATATAATTATATATTATATGTAATTTAATATAATATACATATATTTATATAATTATTTGTATATACTTTCATTTTTGTTTATATATATATTAGTATTTATTTAATCTCTTTTATATAATATGATTATAATATATTTAAATAAATTTATATGTTGTTTTTACATAATACACACACACACATATATATATTATAAAATTTGATATTTATAAAAATTGAGGGGGTTAAAATCCCCTATAATCTAATAAATTAGTGGATGTTTTTGGAATATCCACTGCTAAAATATAACATATGATATGTTAAAAAAACATTGGGGGGTAAACCCCCCTTTAACAAAGAAAATAGGGGTGATTAATAATCACCGCTAATCTCTCATGTTAGAGGGGGTTTTAACCCCTCTTTAATTTCTCATTTTATATTTTTAGTGTCGGGAAAAAGTCAAAACCACCACTATATTATAATTTATAGGTGATTTTGACATAAATTATTCTAATTTATACGAAAATTTAATTTTGAGGGGGTTTTTCACAACCCTCTATAGTAACCACTACTAAATGCATTGCTTTTTTTTGTAGAGCATCAAGTAACCAACATAAATGAAAACTATTTAACAAATAAATAACACATAATAACAAATAAAACTTATAAAATGAAATATAGATGAAATAATTTCTTAATAATGTTTTTAATAAACATAATTTAATGGTTCAGAAAGTTAAGCGCACATACAGAACGAATCAGGATCCAAGGTAAGGGTTTTTGGATCTCAATTTTTTTCATTAAGATTTGATTTTTATTCACTATTTGTTTTTCATTTTTTGGTGTATATATTATACATAGATTTATTTTTGTCATAAGTTTCATGAAATCTTGGATACTTAAAAATCCATCTCATATTTTACATTGCTTTTATTTTTAATTCAAAATATTATGACACTATAAGGGTCTTGTTTAACTCAACCCCTTTCTTTGAGTTATTATGTTTTTATCTTGAAATTATTTATTCAAGGATTAAATACTTTCAACATAATATTTTACTTCATGGTACTTTTACTTCCTCTATTTATAACATTATTTTTTTAATTCCATGATTTTACCTTGGTGAATTTCTTTCTCAAAAAGTATATCATTGTTGAGAATGTTTCTCATCCTATTTAATGACGGTATCCCCTCCTTGTCAATATTTTTATTTTCCTTCCAAAGTTCTCCTTTATATTTGAAAAACTAATTATGTGTTATATTATCTTAACCTTATACTATACTTCTAATATTTTTAAAATAATGTTTTTATATCTGTTTTATGATGTGGCATATCAAAAATGGTATTTTAACATTGAAAAAATGGATCTTACAAACCATACTCATTAATTTTAAGTCAAATGACCTATTTATTTTATCTCATTACCTTCATATTGTTACCATTTATTTCTTACAAATTTTATATATCTGTTCCTTACATATATACCTAGTTTATTATACATTTATATTTTGCGGATAATACCTGTTTTATGTTCCTGTCGCAATTCTTCTTTTATCTAAAGCCGATTTAAGGGAAATTACCTATATCTAATTTATTGTTAAGTATCACCCCCATAATTTTTTTAACCATTAATATATTTTTGGAGACTTAATTATTCTATATAAAACCCTTCTAGTTCAATTTTGGTCTAAAAGAAAAAAACAGGCTCCTTTCTTCCTTAAAAGATCCTTTACCAATTTCATAAAGCATCACCTAAGGGGTTAAATTTTATTCTTATTTTTCCAATACTTCTCATGAATATTTTGTAAAGGCCTAGAATTTATATGGAATTTTTTTTAATACATGGGAATTTTATGAGTCCATAGTTTCTGATGGCTCCTGATTCTGAGGCCCGGTGTGCCCAGAATCAATTTTTGAAGTTTTGTTCGGGTACGTTCAGTAAACGTACGTGTATGATTTTCTTTCTTTTGAACTGATGCTCAGAATTGAAATCTGAGGGCACTGTTGAACTCGCAGTGCCATATTCTCTTAAGGAGACCTTCACTGTAGTTGCGTTTTATCGAGTTTGGAAGTTAATTTTTGGGGTTTCTAAATAAATTAAATAAAAATATGTCTAGCATATTTTTATTTGAGTGGTGGTTTAATCCTACAAGAGGAGGTTGGAGGTGGGGCCCACCCGAGCATAACCTCCCATGGGAGGATATTATTTGGTGGGTCCCACATAAGCTCAAACACCCTTAAACCCCCTTAAACCCCTTGAGTATCCCATTAATGGGGGAAACTCTTGAACTACACCTTAATAGCGCCAACACACCTAAAAGATAATTAATGCCTCAAATAATTATCTTTTGAAAAATTTGGAATCCTTTACCCCCCATTTAATTTAATGAGTCTTTTAATTTAATTAAACATAAATCTTGTGTGTTTTGGTGCCAACAGATAATAGACTCCTCTATTATATTTTGGTTGGCGACATGGTGGAGCTTTTCCTCTTCAACGAAGAACGACATCCTCTCAACGAAGAACACCCGTCTCCACCGAGGAATGACGATGCCATCTTCTCCCTTTCCAACCAGGGCAAGAAAGGAAAGATGCTGCCCGGAATGAACATCACCAACAACGATGTCATCTCCTCCCAATGTAAATAGAATGATGCCGCCTTCCTGTGACTCCGCCGAGCGAACATCGATTACAAGGTAGGGGGATTTGATAATTTTAATATATGAATTATACCCTAGTTCCTAGTCATTTATTTTGGTTAGATGATGGCCACTTGTTATCACTTAATGTGGAGGGCGCGGTGCCGATGCACCGCACTAGAGAAGAACCATGTCCAGGAGGGCCGCTGCGGACGGAGGAGGTACGACGCCGTTGTGCCATGCCAGAGGAAGGGGGCCGCGGCCATGCGGGCCGCAGCGAACGAAGACGGTGCAGAGCCTTCGCACCGTGCCAAGGAAGACCCACGGCTGGGCCACCTCGGACAGGCTACCCCATAGCCGGGATGCCCCTTCTATCGGGCCGCCATAGCCGGGACGCCCCATGGACGGGCCTCCCCTCGGCCGGGCCGCCCTAGGGTCGGGCCGCCCCACGTCCGGGTTGCCCCTTGGCCGGGCCACCCCTCGGCTGGGCCACCCCATGGTCAGGCCACCCCTCAGTCAGGCCCCCATGGCCGGGCCGCTCCACGACCGTGTCGCACCTCAGCTGTGCCATCCCTCGGCCGGGCCGCCAGAGGCCGAGCCGCGCCTTCGGGCCGGACCGCACCTTCAGGCCGGGCCACCCCTTCGGGCCGGGCCGCTCCCTTGGTTTGGGCCACCCACTCAGGATGGGCCGAACACTTGGGTCGGGCCGTATCCACGAATAGGGTCAGACCCCGATTCGGACTGGGTCGGGATGGGTTGGTCCGACTGGGTCGGACCGGACTCAGACCCGCTACGACCATTTACACCTTTTAGCTCGCATCTTGGGCTACGGGCGTCCGAACAACGAACCGTCTACGGAGATGGAATTGTTTGAGTGAGAAGATTGTTTTGTAATATCCTAATTGAGGTTTGGACACTATTGGAATATGTACGGGTTGGTTTGAGGCAAAAAACCAATCGGGCCCCTAGAACAAAAATGCCAATAACTCACAGACCGGGCGTCCGATTGACGTGCCGTCTGTCGCATTGGGTTCCTTGGGATGAGACAGAACTACGAGATACATAAACTCGAGAATTTGTGGTAGTTGTTGTATAGACACTTGACTCGAGGAGTGGAATCTCCCGGAATCGAACGCGCTGTGTGCAGGAACCCTAAAGCTGGCTACGACTGAGTTTACATGATCCTCTATGGGTTCGATAGCAACGATATTGTACCAAGATCCTCCGTGGGTTAGATAATGATGAATTATGTACCAAGACAATATGTGGGTTTGACAGGGATGACTTCTGTATCGGGATCCTCTATGGGTTCGACAACGATGACTTCTGTACCGGGATCCTTCATGGGTTAGACAGTGGTGACTTCTGTACCGGGATCCTCTGTGGGTTCGACAGTGAAGACTTCTGTACCGGGACCCTACTTGGGTTCAACAACACTAATATTATTCTAGGATCCTATGTGGGTTTGATAAGGGAGATGATTCAGAGGCTACATCTAATCATCTCTACCCCTCTTCATGTGTTGTATACCTGTATGAGCTGAGTATTGACTTTCAATCATTAACATTGAGGTGATTGACTTTACATCCTTTGTGGAATGGGTTGTGATTGGGCTCTAGTGTTGGAGCCGCACTGAGTTTGGTAACATAGGTATATGTATGGGCATATACCTAAGTAGGGAGGATTGATACTTCGTGATTGTATCTTACTAACTTGGTTTATACTTAGTGGATTCTGGGAGACCTTTGGGGGTCTCGGGTTCCCCTACTGAGTATTGTTATACTCACCCCTGTACAGGCTTCGCCCGCACCATGTTGTGTTCTGTGCAGACGATGGACAACAGTGATCGAGGCTGAGGGTGACGGACGGTCGGCTGCTTGGAGCTGGACTAGACGATTCATACTTCAAGGACGAGTTGTTTGAGTTTTGTACCTACCCTTCAGGTAGGATTCCCTAGTGGATGATCGAGGAGTTGTTTTCCCTTTTTACTTGTACTTTTACTTTTTGTTCAGTTGGGTTTGTATTCTAGCCCACTTACTTTCCGCACAGTTTTTCTTTTCTATTTTAGTACTTGTTACTTATACCTCATGTGTTTAGACTGTGTGAGTTACAGGATTAAAGGAAATGCCTTCCCTTTTTTTATCAGGGATTCACCTTTGGTGCTAGTCCCCAGCCCCTGGCCTACGGAAGGCGGGCTTGGGGTAGTCACGGCATGGGCCCCGAGGACGGGTTGTAAAAAATTGGTATCAGAGGAGTCAGTTCTACCACATATCTTGGACTCTGATTCTTTTAACAACAATAGTGTTAAGTGTTTTGGGTGTGGTTATGAGTTTAGGGAAACCAGTGTTGGTGCGACGACCGACATATCCATACACAAGGACTCTGAATTCTGATTTCTGACTCAGTGCACGAAAACACTGATTGAGTGTGTGTTTCATTTGAAAAGTTTTCTTCATTATTACTTTGTGTCAGCTCACCAGTTATACTATTTTAACCGTGGAACACTTGTTTCTTTTCAGGATGTCCCCATGAAGGCAGCCATATAGGGTTCTGAGTGTTGTATAAGATGGTATCCCACCGAGCGACGAGGCCTCGGTGCAGGGCCCCATCACAACAGAGGTACCAGCAGTACCACTACCTACTAGTCCACCGATACCACCAGCTCCAGTAGTAGAGAGTGCATTCCATCTGAGTGAATTGCACAAGTTCCAATGCCAGAGGCCTCCTAGGTTCAGGGGAGAGACGGACCCCCAGACTGCTGAGGATTGGATGGCGGTTGTCGTGAGAGTTTTTAGATTAGTAGGGACCCCAGCCGACCTCATGGTGATCCTTTTCGTGAGTCTCCGGCATATAGCAGTAGGCAGATGGTGGATCCTGATGCTCTAGGTGCAGGACGAGGCATCATTACTCTGGATAGACTTCGAGAGCCTCTTACTCTTAGAGTTTGTTCCAGCCAGCCTTCATGCAGTTCAGATTCAGGAGTTACTTTATCTGCAGCAGGGAAGCATGACAGTAGCTCAGTACTCATGAGGTTCATCGACCTCTCGCGCTAATCCACAGATATGGTATATGACCCATTCTTTAGGGCCCGGATCTTCAAGTAGGGACTCAAGCATGAGATCAGCGCTTCGATGATCTCCCACAACATCCCAACTCAGGAGGGGGTGCTGGAGGAGCCCTTCTTGTGGAGAGTTTTCTTGCTGAGCAGACACCAGTAGTGAGACCCACCACAGGGAGACACCTAGAGGAGTCTTCTGCAGTCTACATTAGGCAGATGTCGCAGAGGTCCAAGTAGACCAAGCCATTAGGTGGGTGAACCTAGGATACAGGTTCGGTTGTGTGGGGCACACAAGATAGGGCCAGCCATACGAGGGGCATGAAATGCTATGCATGCAGCAGGCCGGGTCACATGGCTTGAGACTACCCGACCCGCCCTGAAGATGAGCAGCTGATAGTAGAGGGACCTCCTAGGCAGAGGCAGTGGTTCGACCATGGTTTTCCACCAGAAGCAGGCAGACGCAGCAGGGGAGCTGACCGAGCAGCAGGTGGTGGATGGCGTTTTGAGGCCCTACCACCACCACCACTAGGAGGTCCACCCTGACCACAGGGTGCTGGCAGACAGAGGTGGGCTCATCTCCAGGCAGTCGAGGCCTATGACCATAGTGAACCTGAGATGATTCGAGGTACTATCTGTTTCTACTCCACCCTTGCTGCAGTGCTTATAGACACAGGTGTGAGTCATCATTTTATTACCGTTGCCCTTGTTCGGAGCTCGGAGATTCCGACGGAGTTTTTTCCTCAATCCTTATGACTAGAGACTCCTATGGGAGGAGACTCGACAATTATGCATTAGTTCTGGTAGTGTGAGCTTACTCTAGGAGGCGAGAGCTTCGGTTGGGATCTCCTCGTAGCGGCGTTGAGGCCTTATGGCGTCATCTTGGGTATGGACTGGTTATCCACAGTTCATGCTCATATTGACTGTATTAGGTCGAAAGTACAGTGTGTCTATGAGGATGGGATGAGGTTTACCTTCACCAGAGAGAAGGTAGCCTTTTCAGCGCAGGATGGACTTACCCAGAGGAGGGGGGCGGCCGATCCCACATCTGTTGGCTAGTCTCATCCTCGGAGCAGTTGATGTGTGAAGTCTGAGTTTTCCTATTGTGGTGGATCAGTACGTGGATGTTTTTCCTGATGATGTTCCAGGACTACCTCCTCACAGAGAGGTGGAATTCTACATTGACTTGTACCTCGGGACAACACCGATATCTACACCAGTATATCGGATGGATCCTGCTGAGCTTAGTGAGCTACGAGTATAGCTGGAGGACTTGCATGGGAAGGGATTTATCCAAACCAGTATTTCACCCTGGGAATCCCTGATTTTGTTCACCAAGAAGACAGATGCGATCTTGTAGCTCTGTGTCGACTACCGTCGCCTGGACCAGGTGATCATGAAAAATAAGTACCCACTTTAGAGGATTGACGATCTCTTTGATCAGCTCAAGGGAGCATGATGGTTTTCCAAGATAGACCTTAGATTAGGCTATCACCAGCTCAGAGTTTGAGACGAGGATGTGAAGAAGACGACCTTCAGGTGTCGGTATGGACACTATGAGTTATTGGTTATTCCCTTCGGCATAACCAATGCTCCAGTAGTGTTCATGATTCTCATGAACAGGATCTTCCAGCCTTACCTCGATCGTTTTGTCGTAGTCTTCATCGATGACATACTGATCTAATCGACTACTGAGGAGGAGCATGCCTACCATTTGTGGGTAGTATGAGACACACTTCCAGAGCACCAGCTTTATGGTAATCTCTCAAAGTTCCATTTTTGAATTCGAGAGGTTCACTTTTTGGGACATGTCATCTCGGAGGATGGAGTTGCAGTGGATCTAGCAAAGATCGAGGTAGTACTTGCTTGGGAGCCACCCCAGAGTGTGACGGAGGTATAGAGTTTTTTGGGACTGGATGGGTAATATCGGATATTTGTGATAGACTTCTCCAGAGTTGTAGCACTGCTTACTGCATTGAAGAACAAGGGTCAACCCTTCATGTGGTCAGAGAGATGCCAGCAGAGCTTTCAGAATTTGAGGCAGAGGTTGACTAGTGCGCCCATCTTGAGGCTATAGGAGGAGGGTGTTGGGTACGTAGTTTACTACGACGCATCAGGGACCGGAATCGGGTGTATCCTGATGCAGGAGAGAGCAGTGATCGTGAATGGTTCTTGTCAGTTGAGACAACATGAGAACAACTACGCTACCCATGACCTGGAGTTAGCAGGAGTGGTATTTTCCTTGAATATGTGGAGACACTATCTGATGGGCGAGTGTTTTACAGTCTACTCAGACCACCAGAGTCTCAAGTATATCTTCTCTCAGAAGGACCTGAACCTGAGACAAAGATGATGGCTCAAGTTCCTCCAGGACTATGACTTCGAGATATTCTATACTCCTAGAAAGGGGAATGGTGTAGCAGATGCTCTCAGCAGGAGATCAGGCATTCAGCTACTAGGGGAGGCAATGGAGTAGCTGGCCGCATTGCAGATTTACTTTGTGGGTAGAGATAGAGCAGCCTTTCTGTAGTCTCTCACAGTCACTCCTCCACTTATTTAGCGAGTCAGGGAGGCACAACATGGAGACGTTGACTGTGAGACGCAACATGCTTAGATATACTCAGGGCATGCACCTGATGGATTTTCTGAAGGTAGGGAGCATATCATTATTTTCAGAGGACGTACCATGGTACTAGTTTCACTTCAGAAGGAAGTGTTGTGGGAGTTCCAGACACCTCCTTTAGCGGTACATCCAGGAGTGACGAATATGTATCAGGACCTCCGACGATAGCACTGGTGGCTAGGTATGAAGAAAACAGTAGCAAAGTTTCTCTCACAATACCTCACTTGTCACCAAGTGAAGGCGGAGCACTAGGTTCCAGCAGGCTAAGTTCAGCCCCTAGAGGTATCAGAGTGGAAGTGGGATGGGATATCCACATATTTCATGACGGGACTTCCACATACATCTAGAGGACACGATTCTATCTGGGTGATCATAGAACAACTCACCATGTCGGCCCATTTCCCAACCGATCAGAGAGAAGGGCTCAGTAGAGAGCTTGGGACGCCTCTATCTATGGGAGATCATCAGACTTCATAGTTTTCCATCAACGATAATCTCCGATTGAGATGCTCATTTCACTTCCCGGCTATGGAAGGGGTTGCAGGAGGATTTCAGGATGTAGCTTCGCTTGAGCACCACCTTCCATCCTCAGACGGATGGACAGACTGAGAGGTCCATTCAGACACTCGAGGACATGCTCCGTGCATGTGTTCTAGACTTCGGTCATAGTTGGGAGGATCACTTAACCTTGGTAGAGTTTGTGTACAACAACAACTACCACTCCACCATCGGGATGACACCTTAGGAGGCACTGTACGTACGACCTTGCAGATCACCTCTATGATGGACTGACCCAGGGGAGTCAGCACTTGTAGGACTAGAGATGGTGTAGGCTACGACGGAGAAGGTGTAGATCATCCAGGAGCAGATGAAGACTGCACAGAATAGGCTGAAGTCCTATGATGATAGGATACGGAGACCACTGGAGTTCGAGGATGGAGACCAAATCTTTCTACGGGTCTCACCTCGACGAAGTCTACAAAGATTTGGCTGATGCAGCAAGTTATCTCCATGATTCATCATACCGTTCCAGGTCCTCAGAAGAGTAGGTGAGGTGGCTTACCACCTGGATCTTCCACCTCAATTGCAACGGGTGCACGATGTCTTCCACGTATCTCAGCTGAGGAGACACGTGCACAACCCATCCCATATCATCGACCACGAGGAGATGGACATCGATGACAGGGAGACTTTCACAGAGGTTATAGTGGATATTGAGGATCGATAGAAGAAGGTCCTATGTGGATGGTCGATTCCTCTGGTATGAATTCACTGGTAGCACGGGAACCTCCAAGAGAGAACATGAGAGCGGGAGGCTCAGATGCGTGCTCAGTACCCCCATTTGTTTCCTTAGTGTGAGTTGTAGATTATGGGGATGTAAAGCCCTAAGGTGGTGAGAATGTAAAGACTTGGAATTTTCTAGGAATTTATTTTAAATACATGGGAATTTTACGAGTCCATAGTTTTTGACGGCGCCTGATTCCGAGGCCCGGTGTGCCCGGAATCAGTTTTTGAAGTTTTGTTCAGGTACATTTTGTAAAAGTACATGCATGATTTTAAATCTTTTGAACCGGTGCTTGGAATTTAAATACGAGGGCACCGTTGAACTCGCAGCGCCGATATTCTCTTAAGGATACCTTCATCGCTGTTGCGTTTTATCGAGTTTGGAAGTTAATTTTTGGGATTTCTAAATAAATTAAATAAAAATATGTCTAGCTTATTTTTATTTGAGTGGTGGTTTAATCCTCCAAGGGGAGGATGGAGGTGGGGCCCACCCGTGCATAACCTCCCATTAGAGGATATTATGTGGTGGGACCCACATGAGCTCAAACCCCCTTAAACACCTCGAGTTTCCCTTCAATGGGGGAAACTCTTGAACTACCCCTTAATGGTGCCAACAGAACTAAAAGAAAATTAATGCCTCAATTAATTATCTTTTGAAAACTTTTGAATCCTTTCTATTGCATTTAATTTAATGAGTTATTTAATTTAATTAAACACAACTCTTGTGTGTTTTGGTCCCAACAAATAATAGAATTCTTCTGTATTATTTATTGGTTGGTGACTTGGTGGAGCCTTTCCTCTTCAACGAAGAATGATATCCTCTCAACGAAGAACGCCCGTCTCTACTGAGGAACGATGACGTCGTCTTATCTCTTTCCAACTGGGGAAATAAAAGAAAGATTCCGCCCCTGAAGAACGTCGCCAATGACGATGTCATCTCCTCCCAACGTCAATAGAATGACCCCGACTTCTCGTGACTCTACCAAACAAACACCGATTACAATGTGGGGGGATTTGATAATTTTAATGTATGAATTATACCCTCATTCCTCATCGTTTATTTTGGTTCGACGATGGCCACTTGTTATCACCTAATGCGAAGGGCGCGGGCCGAACAAACATGGCCCGACATCCCTCCGATTGGTTATTGATTGGTTGACGACGGAGACGGAGCAGGAAGGGTGTGGTGTTGATGCACCGTGCTAGAGAAGAACTGTGGATAAGAGGTCCACATCGGATGGAGGAGGTGCGACACCATTGCGCCATGCCGGAGGAAGGGGGCCGCAACCATATGGGCCGCGACGAACGAAGATGGTATGCCGCCGTCTGTAACACCCTGATATTTTATGAGAAGTATATATTTTTTATGAATTATGTTATACGAAAAGGAATCTTTCACTGCACAAAACACTAGCTTGGCTTGCGTAACACACAATCGTGACCTTCCTCGATAGCGTGTGTAGTACGCAATACCGAGTTTCACTAAACAACGATATATTATTATAATATTATAAACTAGCCGTTATGAATAGTATTAACTGAATTTTTAATTTTATAACATTATAATTTATCTTACACATTTTCTAGAATGAGGTATGAAAACAAAATCAGTTTTTCGGATAAAAGAAGTATTTTTCAAAAAATGCAGTTTTACCACCTTTTGATGGTGCACCCATTTTAAATCTATTTTTGACATGTTTATAAATTCAATTTGACAAAATAAAATTCTTCTTTGGAATCAGGATATAAAATTTTACTTTGGATAAATTTTTCATATTATTCTGGTAACATTCATATTTTGATGAATAGTAAAAACATGCTATATTTTAATTAAAAACAACTTTTTTCATCGCAATAATTTATATGGTTAAATTATAATATTGAATGGTTTTAAAGTATAAATAGAATATATTTTTACCATTTAATATAATTTATGTCATTAGCATTAATTTTACATTGAATTCATAGGTAAAAACAATTCAATCTTTGGCAATGTTTTAACTTTTAAAACCCGTTTGCTTAACAACAGGATTAATTTTAAACTAATTTATGCAGCTTCTATGTTTTGAATTTTGAAAAATGGATTCCATATTTGGAATCAGTGGGTCTAAATTATGTTAATATATTACTTTTATTTTTTTTGATATTATGAATAGTAACTATGGTAATTTTTATTTATTGTGGTTAAAGGTAAATAGGGTAATTCAAGGTTAAAAGAATATTATAATAATTCAAAATTACCTTGAAACTTGTCATAACCTTATTGGATGAGTAGTGGAAGACCATGGTCATCCTTTGGTCTATTTTGGCACCCCATTGAGCCACTTGGCAGTGATAATGACAATTTGGATTAATTAATTTAATGTAAAGACAAAATTGACATTAACAAAAAAAAATTTAGTAATTAATTTTTATAAGGGGTTATATAAATTATATTTTTGACTATAAATATTAATTGAAAATATAAAAATATTTCCTACATGATGATATTTGTTTTAAAATTTTTAGATACCAAATAAATTAAATTATTTATGACACAATAATGATGAAGTATTTACCTCATTAATAAATGATTTAAATAAATAAGATTATAATGATTAAAATATTTTCCAAAACATGTAAAATTCTGATTGGATGATTTTATTTTGACCATGAGTCATCTTATCTTAATCTTTAGTGATTTATGAACCTTTTTAAACCGAAGATAAGTTTATAATAAAATAATATTTTCACACTTTCCAAAGGTGCCCCTCTTCTCCCTTATAAAAGGGAACCTCCTCCCTCTCCTCCTCACACCACTTTGAGCCTTCAATATCGGAAAAACCATTGAAATTTATCTTCTTCACTTCCCTAGAAACATCATAGAGGTCCTGGTCTACTTCAAAGATCAATATTAGTGCCCTAATAGGAGGTTTCAAAGAGGCGTGTCGAAGAAGAGGTAATATCCGTTTCCAATTCATTCAAATTTATTTCTCCTTCTACTTCTTCTTCTTTAGTTGTTTCCTTATGAAGTAATAACATCAGTATCACTCATATAATTATATGTTATTATAAATATGAAACAACCCTATTTCACCTTCTATCCAGCCTACGGAAAATGAAATTACCACGCGTACGTACGTACGGAATACCGTCTCCACAACGTGGTGTAATCTGTTTTCCACCACCACCTTAATTGGATGGGTATAATGGTGTAAAGAATAACTATATACGATTATTGTAAGGTAATATTGATTCTTAAATAGTATACATACACTTCAATACAATTCCATGATCATGGGAATGATATCATCGCTCGTGCGTACGTACGGCCTACCATCTCCACGATGTGATGCGATTCATTATACATGATCTTCATTGCATAATGATAATATAAATGAATTGAATGAATAAATATGATATATATTACACTAATACAATTCTGGAAATGAGGTATCTATTACCTAAAATGAAGAATAAGAATTTATTCGACAAAACACACATAAGAACATAAAGCAATAAACACCTGAATAACAAGTAGCAATGAAATATTACTAATAAGAAGCTAAGAATATGGCCAAATATGATATCATAACAATGAGTATGATTCTAGAATAATTCAATGACATTATTTAAATCATTATAAATGAGGTTTGAACACGTAAAATGCATATCAGACCTAAGGTAATGGAAAATCTCACAATCTCATTTTTATTCGAGATTGTTTATACTTTGGTATTTACTGGGTTGTATTTTATCATCCACATCCATGTTTCCTCAATATGTGATATTATTTCTATCCTCCTACAATTTTTTAAATCCAATTTTACCCTTCGGGTGAGTTTTTAGTAAAAGATATGAAAATAATCTTTTGTTGTTTTTCGTACGAGGTACTTTTTGACTTTTCTGGCCAAAGTACGAGAAGAATGTTTTTTAACTTATAAGACATAAATGGATTTTTAGAAAATTATTTATAAGAAGATTCATTTACAAGTTTTCAAGTTTATTTTTAATCAACTTCTTTTAGTTTAAAATTTTATGACATGTTAAGAAAGGAAAAATGTTTTTGAATTAGAAAGGATATTTTCCTCAAGAATGGAGTTCAAGTGTTTTATCAAAACTATTTTACATCTAAGATAAAATAGGGTTCTGTTTCTATCCCTATTTTTACATTGATTTGATTGTTTTATGATGGAATTAATTTTATTATGTCCTTTTATCCTATATATATTATGTTATGATGTCATGATGTTTAAGAATCCCATTTTTATTACATGGGTTATGCTATGATGTATGATTTATGATTTTGTGGAAAAAATAAGAACGGTTTCATTATGAGATGGGTGGGACCTATATCTCCCTCCAATGCATTGGGTAGAGATTTATATCTCATGAGATAGACATGGCTGGAATGGAAAGTTAAACTGGTTCTGTGATACAGGACTGGAAAGAGGAGTGAACTCGGTTCAGTAATGGAATTTGTCCTCTATGATGGTCTTGGAAATGGTCCTTGACTAATATGAGATGATTTTATATGATTCTGTGTGTATGACACAAATTTTCAAGTTTTAGGTTATGATTATTTGGGATTAATTTTCATTACTATGATTTATCCCATGACATGATATTATGACCTCTTTTACAGGTTATGATTTTCAAAATGTTATCTTCTTATGAATATGATATTACTGATATTTCTTTTTTTCCCCTTACTGAGCATTTTATCTCACCCTTTTGTATGTTTTATTTTCCCCAGGTTAGGAAGAAGGATATTAAGTGGGATATGCCAAAAATCTACTCTAGATATGATGAAATAAATGGGAGACAATGTAGTTGATTTTATGAACTAGTTGTTTATGGTTCCCAGTATCTAAAGACACTATACCTATACGGTCCTTTAATGGTTTTGTTATATGTTTTAATAAGTATGATTCAACTCTGGAGTAACAACAATGTATGTAAAGTATGGTTCGTTATAGTTGGTATCAGAGGAAAGGTATAGTCAACCCTTGGAAACTAGGATGTGAAAGCCTTAGTAAGAAACCTAAGGATAATTCTAATCATAGAACAAAATATTAGTGTTTTAGAAATGGCCATGAACAACCTTTGATAAGACCTTAAGTGTGAAATTTTATTCTTGATTATGTGGTTTTCCTATTATGATTAGTGTTGCTCACACTAAGCTTCTTGTTTTTAGTCAATGGCTGGGACCCGAAGGAACCGTGTTAATGATGAATGCAATGGGAAATGTAATGATTGTCCCCCTGAGCAACCAAACGTTATGGGAGATGAAATGAAAAATATTATAACCATTCTCACAGAACGTTCTCAAGCAATGAACCATGCATGACCTCCAAACGAGCAAAGGAAGGAGCAACATTCTGTTCAATCCTTTATGAGGCAGCATCCACCTTCATTCAATGGGTCTTCTGATCCATTAGTAGATGAACAATGGATTAGTACCATAGAAAATATATTTTCCGTTCTACAATGTTCTGAACATGAAAAAGTTATCTTAGCAGTGTATCGTTTAGAAGGTGATGCTGATCAATGGTGGAATCTAATCAAGAATACGAGGCAAAGAGATGAAATTGAGTCCATGGAATGGGATGAGTTCAAGAACTTATTTTTCAATAATTACTTCCCCCGTATTCTTCGAACAAAGATGGATAAGGAGTTTCTTGAACTGAAGCAAAAGGATGATGAATCTGTTGGTACCTATGAAGAAAATTTTACAAGACTTGCAAGGTACGCTTCCAGAATTATTATCCAACCTAAGAGTAAAATCAATCGATTCTTTAGTGGCTTAAAACCAAGTCTTTGAAGGGCGTTATCCATAAGGGACTTCTATAGCTATGGGGAAAGTGTTCAATGTGCTCTCAAGTTTGATATGGAGATCGGAGTAACCCATCAGTCATATGGGTTTGATAAGAAGAGGAAAATGAAATTAAAAGGAAAATCTAAAGACCACACTGAAAATAAGATGAGTTTTCCTTTATCCTCAAATTGTGGAAAGAAACATGTAGGGAATTGTCTTAAAGGGACAAGAAAATGTTTTAAGTGTGGAAAAGAAGATCATCGGGCAATTGAATGTCAATATAATGGGAAGAAGATGTCTAATGATGCAAACAAAGAACGGGATACACAAAATGCACCTCCTACACTTCAATGTTTCAAGTGTTAGGAGATGGGTCATTATGCCAATCAATTCCCAAATCCAAGGTTTGTTAATGATGATCGACGTCAAAAAACTCTTAAGGCAAAATACAAAGGAAAGTCACATGTAATTACTATCAGCGATGTGGAGTACGATAAAGAAGTGGTGAAAGGTACCCTTACCATCCACTCTAAAGTAGAAAATGTTTTATTTGATTCTGGATCCACCCACTCTTTTATTTCTGACGAATTTTCTAAGGGAATCACCGTATTAACTCAACAATTAGATGTTGAGTTAGTCGTGACAAATCCTAATGGCACAACGGTCGCATAAAAAGTTTATAATTCTTCTTCGATTGAAGTTTGTGGGAAAGTGCTTCATGTAAATCTTATAATCCTTCCTATAGTGGAATTTGATGTGATTCTTGGCATGGATTTTATTTCTTTATATGGATCTCATATCAATTTCCAAAGAAGGGAAATCACATTTAATATTCCAGATCAATCTATGATCATATATCGATACAAGGATGAATATAACCTTCCAAAAGAAATTTCTTACATATTATGGGTCTTGATTTCAATAAATGAAGGTTATTTATCTCAAATGGTTGGAGATAAACTCATGATTAAGAATACACCCATTGTACAGGAGTTTGATGATGTCTTTCTGGAGGAATTTCCAGGTCTTCCACCAAATTGTGAAGTTGAGTTTTCAATATAACTCATACTGGGTGCTATGCCCATTTCAAAGACACCTTATAGAATGGCCCCAATTGAGTTCCAGGATTTGAAGAAGAAACTCCAAGAGAATCTTGTTAAAGGATTCATATGCCCTAGTGCGTTACCTTGGGGAGCACCTACTCTATTTGTTAAGAAGAAAGATGGATCAATGAGACTCTTAATTGATTATCGAGAACTTAACAAGATCACTATCAAGAAAAAATATCCTCTCCCACGAATTGATGACTTATTTGATCAAATACGCAGAGATCAATACTTTTTCCAAGATTGATCTTCATTCAGGGTATCATCAATTAAGGGTCAAAAGGGAGGATATACCAAAGACGGAGTTCCGTACAAGGTATGGACACTATGAATTTATAGTGATGCCATTCAGTCTTACTAATGCCCCTACTATCTTAATGGATCTATTGAATAGAGTCTTTATAGACTATCTTGATCAGTTTGTGGTAGTATTTATAGATGATATTCTGGTCTATTCAAAGAGGAATAAGAACATGAGGATCACTTGAGAATTGTATGGAAGACCCTGAGAAAGGAGAAGCTTTATGCCAAATTTTCCAAGTGTGAATTTTGGATTCAAAAATTTGAATTTTTGGGTCACATAATCTCAAAAGAGGGGATATATGTGGATCCAGCAAAAACAGAGGTTATCAAAAGATGGTCGAGACCAACAACAATAATTGAGATTTGAAGTTTTCTTGGTTTGGCTGGATATTATCGACGTTTTGTGAAAGATTTTTCATGATTATCTAATCCAATCACCAGGTTGACTCGAAAAAGAGTTAAGTTCATGTGGGCGGAGGAGTGTGAAGAGAATTTCAAGGAGTTGAAAATAAGGTTATCCAGTGCACCTGTGCTCACACTGCCTTGTATTGGAGAAAAGTTTTTGATCTACAGTGATGAATCCAAGAAGGGATTGGGGTGTGTTCTCATGAAAAACGATATGGTGATAGCTTATGATTCACGATAGTTGAAAATCCATGAGAAGAATTACCCAACTCATGATTTGGAGTTAGCTGCGGTAATCTTTGCATTAATGATTTGGAGGCATTATCTTTATGGTGAATGGTGTGATATTTATACTGATCATAAAAGTTTAAAGTATATTTTCACACAAAAGGAGCTGAATATGTGCCAAAGAAGATGGTTGGAGCTGATTAAGGATTATGACTGCTCAATTCATTATCACCCTAGGAAAGGAAACAAGGTGGCAGACGCATTAAGTCGACAAGACCATTCTAGCTTATCCATGATGAGGATCACAAAAGATCCAATATTTATGGATTCTCAAAGGATGGATCTTGGAATTATAATGGAAGGGAAAAAATCTTATCTTTCTCAAATGAATGTTCAACCATCTATAAATGTGAATATTAAAGAGGCACAATGTAGAGTTACAAAAGAAGGTGAGAAATCTTCCTGAATTCAACCTTCATTGTGATGGGATAATAAGGTTCAGGAATCGGGTTTGTGTTCCTCCAATCCCCGAACTAAAGATGGAGTTGCTGGATGAAGCTCAGAGTTCTTCATTCTCTATTCATCCTAGAAGCACGAAGATGTATAGAGACTTGAAAGTGTACTTCTGGTGGGATTGAATCAATATAGATGTGGCTGAATATGTATCTCGATGCTTGGTTTGTTAGCAAGTTAAAACTGAGAGACAAAAGTCTAAGGGGATGTTACAACCGTTACCCATACCAGAATGGAAATGGGAAAACATCACTATGGACTTTTCACTGGACTTCCTAAAACATCCAAAAGCAATAATGCTATCTGGGTTATAGTTGATCGTCTTAGAAAGTCGTCACACTTCATTGCTATTATAGAAGATTTCTCTCTGGATCAGCTTTCCAGGATATATGTGAAGGAAGTGGTAAGATTTCATGGAGTACCACTTTCCATTATATTTGATCGGGATCTGAGGTTTACCTCGATGTTCTGGTGAAGTCTTTAGCATACTCTAGATACAGAGTTGAATTTCAGCACTGCTTATCATCCTCAAACAGATGGTCAGTCTGAGAGGACAATTTAAACTCTAGAAGACATGTTAAGAACTTGCTATATGGATTTCAAAGGTGGTTGGGATCAACACCTTCCTTTGGTGGAATTTTCCTATAATAATAGATTTTACTCCCGTATTCAGATGGCTCCTTTTGAAGCTCTCTATGGAAAGAAATGCATGACTCCAACTTGCGGGGATGAAGTTGGGGAAAGAAAGCTATTAGGACCGAATCTTGTTGATGAGATGGAAGAAAAAGTATGATCTATTCAACAACACATAAGAGCAGCTCAGAGTCGACAAAAAAAGATATGCTGACAACCGAAGGAAAGACATAGAGTTGGAAGTGGGTGATAAAGTGTTCTTACGAATATCTCCCTGGAAGAGAGTAATGAGATTTGGGAAGAATGGAAAGCTGATCCCTAGGTATATCGGTCCTTTAGAAATACTGTATCATGTTGGGAAGGTAGCTTATCGATTGGCGCTTCCACCAAATATCTCTCAAGTTCATGATTTGTTCCATGTATCTCTCTTGAGAAAGTACATACCTGATCCTTCACATGTACTAAGCTCAGATGTTGTACCGCTGGAGGAAGATCTTTCTTATGAAGAACAATCGATAGAGATTCTGGATCATAGCAAAAAATTCCTATGGAACAATACCTCTCTTGGTGAATGTTTTATGGAGGATCCACCAATTAGAATAATCTACATGAGAACTTGAGGATATGATGAGAGAGAGGTATCCTCATCTGTTTGTTACTAAGTGACGAATTTCGAGGGAAAAATTCATTTTAAGGGGGGTAGAATGTAACACCCTGATATTTTATGAGAAGTATATTTTTTTTATGTATTATGTTATACTCAAAGTAATCTTTCACTACACACAACACTAGCTTGTCTTGCGTATCACGCAATCGTGACCTTCCTCGATAGTGTGTATAGTATGCAATACCGAGTTTCACTAAACAACGTATATTATTATAATATTATAAACTACCCGTTATGAATAATATTAACTTAATTTTGAATTTTATAACATTATAATTCATCTTAAACATTTTATAGACTGAGGTATGAAAACAAAATCAGTTTTTTTGGATAAAAGAAGTATTTTTCAAAAAATGCTGTTTTACAGCCTTTTGATGGCGCACCCATTTTTAATCTAGTTTTGACATGTTTATAAGTTCAATTTGACAAAATAAAATTCTTCTTTGGAATCAGGATATAAAAATTTACTTTGGATATATTTTTCATATTATTCTAGTAACTTTCATATTTTGATGAATAGTAAAAACAAGCTATATTTTAATTAAAAACAACTTTTTTCATCACAATAATTTATATGGTTAAATTATAATATTTAATGGTTTTAAATTATAAATATAATATATTTTTACCATTTAATATAATTTATGTCATTATCATTAATTTTACATAGAATTCATAGGTAAAAACATTTCAATCTTTGGCAATGTTTTAACTTTTAAAACCCGTTTACTTAACAATGAGATTAATTTTAAATTAATTAATCCAACTTATGTGTTTTGAATTTTGAAAAATGTATTCCATATTTGTAATCAGTGGGTCCAAATTATGTTAATAGGTTACTTTTTTTTTGATATTATGAATAGTAACTACGGTAATTTTTATTTACTACGATTAAAGGTAAATAGGGTAATTCAAGGTTAAAAGAATATTATAATAATTTAAAATTACATTGACACTTGTACTAACATTATTTTATGAGCATTTTCCGACCATGACCCCATGGAGCCACTTGGTAGTGATAATGACAATTTGGATTAATTAATTTAATGTAAAGACAAAATTTACATTAACAAAAATCTTTTAGTAATTAATTTTTATAAGGGGATATATAAATTATATTTTAGACTATAAATATTACATGGAAATATAAAAATATTTCCTACATTATGATATTTTTTTTATAATTTTTAGACACCAAATAAATTAAATTATTTATGACACAATAATGATGAAGTATTTACCTCATTAATAAATGATTTAAATAAATAAGATTATAATGATTAAAATATTTTCCAAAACATGTCCAATTATGATTGGATGATTTTATTTCGACCATGAGTCATCTTATCTTCATCTTTAGTGATTTTTGGACCTTTTTAAACCAAATATAAGTTTATAATAAAATAATATTTTCACACTTTCCAAAGGTGCCCCTCTCCTCCCTTATAAAAGGGTACCTCCTCCCTCTCCTCCTCACACCACTTTGAGCCTTCAAGATCGGCCAAAACCTGATAATACATCTTCTTCACTTTCCTAGAAACATCCTAGAGGTCCTGGTATACTTTAATGACCAATCTTAGTGCCCTAAGAGGAGGTTTCAAAGAGGCGTGTCGAAGAAGAGGTAATATCTGTTACCAATTCTTTCAAATTTATTTCTTCTTCTACTTCTTCTTATTTAGTTTTTTCATTATGAATTAATAACATCAGTATCACTCATATAATGATATGTTATTATAAATATGAAACAACCCTATTTCACATTCTATACATCCTACGGAAAATGAAATCACCACGCGTGCGTACGTACGGAATACCGTCTCCACGTCGTGGTGTAATCTGTTTTCCACCACCACCTTAATTGGATGGGTATAATGGTTTAAATAATAACTATATATGATTATTTTAAATTGATATTGATTCTAAAATAGTATATATACACTTTAATACAATTCCACGATCATGGGAACGATATCATCGCTCGTGCGTACGTACGACCTACCGTCTCCATGATGTGATGTGACTCGTTCTACATGATCTTCATTGCATAATGATTATATAAATGAATTAAATGAATTAATATGATATAAATTACACTAATATAATTCTATAAATGAGGTATCTATAACCTAAAAAGAAGAGTAAGAATTTAGTCGAAAAAACACACATAAGAACATAAAGCAATAAACACCCGAATAACAAGTAGCAATGAAATATTACTAATAAAAAGCTAATAATATGGCCATATATGATATCATAACAATGAGTATGATTCTGGAATATGTCAATGACATTAATTAAATCATTATACAGTAGTTTCGAACAAGTACAAAGCATATCAGACCTAAGGTAAGTGAAAATCTCACAATCTCATTTTTATCCAAGATTGTTTATACTTTGGTATTTACTGGGGTGTATTTTATCATCCACATCCATGTTTCCCCAATATGTAATATTATTTCTATCCTCCTATAATTTTTTAAATCCAATTTTACCCTTCGGTGAGTTTTTAGTAAAAGATATGAAAGGAATCTTTTGTCATTATTCGTACGAGGTACTTTTTGACTTTTTCGGACAAAGTACGAGAAAAATGTTTTTTTAACTTATACGACATGAATGGATTTTTAGAAAATTATTTCCAAGAAGCTTCCTTTACAAGTTTTCATGTTTATTTTTTGTCAACTTCTTTTAGTTTAAAATTGTATGACTTTTTAAGAAAGGAAAAATGTATTTGAAGTAGAAGAAATATTTTCCTCAAGAATGGAGTTCAAGTGTTTTATCAAAATTATTTTCCATCTAAGATAAAATAGGGTTCTGTTTCTATCCCTATTTTTACATTGATTTGATTGTTTTATGATGGAATTAATTTTATGATGTCCTTTTATCTTATATGGATTATGTTATGATGGCATGATGTTTAAGAATCCCATTTTTATTACATGGGTTATGCTATGATGTATGATTTATGATTTCGTGGCACACATAAGAATGATTTCATTATGAGATGGGTGGGACCTATATCTCCCTCCAATTCATTGGGTAAAGATTTATATCTCATGAGATAGTCATGGCTGGAACGATAAGTTAAACCAGTTCAGTGATACCAGACTAGAACGAGGAGTGAACTCGATTCTGTAACGGAATTTGTCCTCTATGATGGTCTTGGAAATGAGCCTTGAATAATATTAACTGAGTTTCTATGATTATGTGTGTATGACACAAAGTTTCATGTTTTATGTTACGATTATTTAGGATTACTTTTCATTACTATGATTTATCCCATGACATGATATTATGACCTCTTTTGTAGGTTAAGATTTTCAAAATGTTATGTTCTTATGAATATGATATGACTGATATTTCTTTTTTTTACCCTTACTGAGCATTTGATCTCACCCTTTTGTATGTTTTCTTTTCCCCAGGTCAGGAAGAAGGATATTAAGTAGGATATGCCAAAAAGGGACTCTAGATATGATGAAATAAACTGGAGACAATGTAGTTGATTTTATGAACCAGTTGTTTATGGTTCCCAGTTTCTAAAGACACTATACCTATACGGTCCTTTAATGGTTTTGTTATATGTTGTAATAAGTATTCTTCAATTCTGATGTAACAAAAATTTATGTAAATTATGGGTCGTTATACCGTCGCGCCATGCCAATGAAGACCCACAACTGGGCCACCTCTTTGCCGGGCCACCTCAGCCAGGCCGCCCCACGGTGGTGCCGCCCCACGGCCGGGCCGCCCCACGGCCGGGCCGCCCCTCAGCCGGGCTGCCACGGCCGGGCCGCCCCATAGCCGGGCCGCCCCTCGGCTGTGCCACCACAGCCGGGCCTATTGAAATAGTGGGTTCCCTAGACGCAACTATGTAGTACTTTTGATTACCGTATCATGTGTACAGTTAGATATGCATGATGATATCCTACCATTATAGTGCATACTTTTTTGCGTCCACTATAATAATGGTAATGTCCAAAGGTTAATTGTCATGTCAAGAGGTTGTAGCAGATCCCATGCTATAATGAGAACCTCGAGATACAATGACATTAATATTAAATATATGTTCTATAGTCTAGATACATCTTACTGAATGGACATAGTAGATGTATGACTATCAGGTTCTGGGGGCTCATAAGCATTTATAATTTTTCTCATGAAGTTCGCACATGGTGATCTCTAGTAGTGAGATCATGAGGACAGACCCACAAATAAGAACACCACATGTTTTGGGTGTCATTGGTTGTTCCTATCTATGAACATGTGTATTGGCCTCCTAACTTGAGACCATTACCAATGTATATCATTTAATTACTTACTTCGATGTAAGGCAAAAACCATGGCATTAATGTCATGGTGAGGTAGTTTGTGTTGAGTGAGTCGTTGGTGGTATGACGTTGGTTGAATGGTCAAGAAAGGATTTTTCGCTTCCAAGTATACGAAGTTGTATATCTCAAGCCTGGTTGATCAGGATGGTGCTGCCTTCATAAGTCTTTGGCTAAAGTAGTAGAAAGGAAAATCCATCCGGATAGATCAAAAAATAATAAATCAAGATAAGGACAATGACACAAGTGTGTGTCCTGCTTTATGAGATATCAAATGACAAAGATACTATAGTACACAGTTAGTGTTCGTAGGTTGGTAGTCATTTCAATGACTATCCTTATCACTTTAGGGGTCATGACGGGTTTCTAGACCCCGCTCTTGGTCTGTGGATTTTATTCACTACTATTGAGATAAGGGCTTAGAGGGTCACACAGAATAGCATATTCAAGAATCCTCCCTATTCAGTTGAATAGGTATGTGAACATAGTGGGCCCCAACACGGGGTCCGACCATTGTCCATGTTGTCGATCACCAAAAGAATTAAATAAATTCATTAATATTCATGTTACAGATATTTTGGATTGAATTTATTTAATGTATTTACGAGTTTAGTAAATACGAGAAAATATTAATTCAAGGAATATTATTTTAATATTCATGGTTCGTTTAATATTAAGATGTACAACAAGTTGAGTTAAATGGCTTGGATTTTATCATGTAATATATTATATATATATTAAAAGTATGTGATAAAATAAATAAATAATTTTGACTCAATTTTGAGTCGTCATAGTTATTTATTTAGTGGATGTGGAATTAACGGGGGCCGGGGAACCCATCCGGGTAATTTCCACAATACGCTATAAATAGAGGAGAGGGGCTCAAGCACAACAACTATTCATGTCAATTTGGCCAAAGAATCTCTCTCCTCCTGCTCTCTAGAGAGAAAATATCTTGATCCGAGATCGGATCGAGTTTCTCCTCATGCATCGTAAGATCGACGATGCGGTGATAATTTGAATGTTGAATATATCTTCAGATTGCAGCGATAGCACCCTGAGTTCTATGATCGCTGTTCCTGCGGATTTCTGAAGTGTTTGTGGACGATCTAGAGGGATCCTGCTATGGATCCTTAGTACAACGATCGCCAACGACAAGTTGCGGTCGACAACAACTTCAGATCTGAAAAGGGTAAGTTTTCTTTTTATTTTTGCGCTCTTTACAGTCTACGCGAGATCATCGGACCTCTCCGGGGCTGGGATCGTCGACGAAAACAAGTTCTGACATCTCGACGATGAAAATTTTAAAATCCCCCGCTCACCAGCTTCCACTGCGGGCCTCGGAAACCGAATAGTGGTATCAGAGGGAACTCATAGATTTTCTGAGCCAAATAAAATTAATTTGCATAAAATTAAGTAGAGGGTTTAAAATCGTTCACAACCGTTCAAACCGTGATTAAATCTGATTTAGAACGACTATGATATGGTCATTCAAAATTTTCAGAATGGATTGTGTTTTTGTTTTTGAAAAAGGGTATTAAAAATTTTAATATAATTATAATTATTATAATTTATATTATTCTTATAATGATATAATTATAATCATATAATTATAATAATAAAATTATAATAATAATAAAATTATTATATTAAAATAATATTTTATTATTATTATATCTAAAGGCTAAAATAGCCTTTAGAAAGTTTTTTTTTAAAAAAGGGGAGATTACTTGACTTGGTGGTCAAGTATTAAAAAATAAAAAAAAGGGGGCAAAAGAGAGACTTCAAAAGAAGTATTAATTTTTTTTAAAACAATAAAAGTGGAGAAAGGGGTGGCGCGTGGAAATAACAAACCAAAAAAAAAGTTACAGGGGGTCTGAGCGGACCCCCTCCCTCCTCTCGCGCAGCGCACAATAGCACCGCCGGGACACTGCACCGGTGCAACGCACTGTAGCGCCACACCCCTATCCCTACGAACCAGTACGAGGATGACGCCCCATTTCCACGCCGGCCGCCCTGCTCCTTCGCACGCCAGCCGCCCTCGACCCGCGGCTCCCCTGTGTGCTCAGTTGGCCGCCCCGCTCGGGCAGAACCAGGCGCGGCACATGCTGTGCCGCGGAGCAGGCCTCCAAGAACCGCTCGCCCATGCCCTTCCTCTGCTGGCCGCCCGCCTTCTCTTGCTTTCTACTCGTGAGGTGCGGACAACCCCGCCGCCGACCTCCTTGTGCCGGCTCCTCATGCAGCGCCACATACCCCTCACACCGCCGCCCTGCAGGTGCCGCCTCAACCGCCGTAAACAGCTAGCCTCCCGCTGGTCGACCACCCTCCGCGGTAGCAACTCCAGCCGCCGGCCACCCCGCTCCTCCACACGCCAGTACCAGCCACCCGAGGGGCCTCCTCCAGTCGTCTACCTCCACTGTTCTCCTCCCAGCCGACCGCTTGCATGCCGCTTGGGCCGTCTCCCGCAGCGCCTCACCGAGACGGCCACCACCCATGCTCCAGCACGCCGGTGGCCGGTGCATGCTCCCATAGGTACAAGCTGGTCGGCCACCGTCTCTACTGCCGAGGACCGCAGGTAGCGCGCCAGCCCACTTAGGCAGAGGGATCCGAGCACAGTAGGTACACCTATCCTGATTTAATTTGACCCACCTTGAAACAGGTCTGAGCGGGTTTTTCTGGTCAAGTACGGACATAACGAACCTGCCCGGTCCAGGAGAAGCCAAGTACAGGCTTTTCCTGACCTGTTACGGGTCTGCGTAGGTTTAGTGAAACCTGCAACATATCAAAATAATGTTTCTAGGGTTGGGTTAATTAATTAATATAATTAATTAATTTAATTTAATTAAATTATTTAATATATTAATTATGGTTTAAAAATATTAAATTTTAATACCCGAGGTTAAAATTAATTTAATTTTTGTAATTAAATTAATTAATTAATTAATTTCATTTTAAGTATTAAAATTAAATTAATTACATGAACGGTAATTAATTAAGTTATTTGAATTTATTAATTCATTATATTAAATTAAATTAAATAACCCTCATACTTATTTATGCATTTTAATTTTAATTGCGCTATAGTTATCCAACTACTGGTGTTGAGCACCGACCCTAGAATGTATGCTTTTAATTATTTAATTAATTAATTATTTAAACTGTGTGCGATGTGTGTAATTAATTAAAATACAGTCTCTGCATCATCTATTTTTCGGTTAAAATGTATAAGGACCTGTGTGCCCAATTGATTTGATGCACATTTATACCCCATTCCCCCTCGCCTGTGCATGAGTATACTTGTACCACAGATAGAGATGATGCCAAGATGTGATGTGGACCCCGCCAAGATGAGGCGGTACTCCAAGACATAATGTGGACTTCGCTAAGACGAGGCGATGCTCCAGATGAGAAGTAGACACACAACATGGGTTGAGATGCATCTAGTGTCAAGTTTCGACGCAGGTATGATTCCCCTTAGGTCATCTAGATGCTCAAGACCAGTCGGGTAGTAGTATGACCTTTATGCATTTATTTATTATTTTATACATTTTATAACAGTGGAAAAAATACATAAAATAATAGATAATAAAATGCATAAAGAATCGGCGTATGTTTTTCTATTAAAGTTCAGTTGTGAGCGTGACGACATAGATGAACAAGTTTAATAGAAATGGATCACATTCGTCGAGAGGGAAAACCAATAAAAACCCTCAAAAGAAAATATTAAGTCACAAACAACCTTCCATCATTCAATTTTGAACAAAACCGGGTGTTTGAGGTGCTGGTTCATGCCTCTACTGAGGGTGCCTCTTACTATCGGGGAGTTCTTATTTGTGTGGTGGTTCGACTTAACTAAAATTTCAGTAATGAAATTTCCTTTGTTAGCTTGTTTTAATTTTAGAGCCAAGCATTGAGTAAATTAATAAATGATTTTTGAAGCTAGGACTTCACTCAACAGATCAAGGAACCATGAGTTAATGTGGTTGGCCAGCCAAAAGCCTACCTTGGACCCTTCGAGTAGTGGCGTAGCCATAGCTTGTAGACTATGAGGGAGGTTCAGGGATCCTTGCCACTAGAATACTCAAGAGTATTCTGATTCTAGTACAGAGGGTTCCTAGAATTCGAATAATTAGTGGGAGAAATTTAATGATTAAATAATCAGTAAAGTCAGATTAGGTAATCACATAAAAGTACAATATGCTAAAGTATATTTGTAGATAATGGAAAGAAATACCACAATAAAACTGCAATAAATATTAGAAAAAGTTAATGTCTAAACTAAGAACGATTTTCCTAAATGTAGTATAGGCGCTTGCACACATTACTACTACAATGGAAATTCAAGGTGCTTGTGTCCAACCTGTTAAGCCACCTCAGGAAGCGAGGGTGTAAAACTGCTTTCAAGAGACTCATAAAGAAAGGATATGATGGTTCTGTCATAATGATATCTTCAAATTATGATGTTAGTTGTGGTTGCTACATCCAGACTTGGATGATGATCACATGAAATCTCATCTCCAATATCCTTTTGAGGAGAAAGTGAAGCAAGATTTGAATGTGATGGTCGCACTCGGTTTGTGTAAAGTGAAAGATAGTTCACAATCTTTCATGCCATCCCATTTCTTATACCCTTTACGCTCAATTAACATCTTTTTTGTTTAAGGATACGAATGGACGATATGTATTAAGCGATTCATTAATTTTTGGTTAGATTTGCCAAGTAATATGAATATTGGAGACAACACCATTTTTATTCTTATGGAGAATAAATTGAATGACAAAGAGAAAAGGCCTATGGAAAGTTACGCCAAAGGCACCTTCATCATTCCATTCCATGTAAAGTGGATGGTTATTTAATATGAGGTTTTTTTCATCACACAATGAAACGAATTCATGGATGCTTAAAAACTGATATACAAGAAGAAAGCACACGATTCTCATTTAGTTCATATTCATCAAATATATTAATGTTTCTAACATAATTCTTGGGTATTGAATATAATATGCCAATAACATATGTGTATTTAAATACAGTAACCAAGAAAGTAGAGAAACATTAATATAAGTAAAGTGTCTTCTCCAAGAAGCTGAGAAAGGGTGATTCCTAAGTCAGCATTGAGAAACACATAACTTCTAATTGACAAGTGATTGATTCAAGATGAAAAAGTTTTTGATTATAACCAAAACATTTATCTCACATGCCATTTTGGTCATGATGAGACATTTTTCCAAGATTTTTAATGAATGTTGTTTATGCTAACATACTCAACAAAATAGTTCTGACATACTTGAATCAAATGCAATACATGATGAATATAAAATGTAAGACCTATCCAATTGTGGCAAGAAGATTATTTGTTAAGTAAAAGTAAAAGTGGATATCATCAATGGTATTTAGGCTCGACACTTCTAAACACCTATGGTATAATTGACATCTTTAGTTTAGACAAAGAAACCTTTAGAAATAAAGGTATGCCACGAAGCTTTCTGAGGTTAGTTTAACAAGACAGTGTGAATTATTCCAAAGAAATCAAGAGGTAAAGATACTTCATAAGTTTCCTTTAAGTCATTAAGGAATAGTGAATTATAAGTTTGGTCAGAAGATATGAGTTGCTTCGGATCGGCATGCCGAAGAATATCTTGACCAAGCAATCATCGATCATGATAATGTAGCATGGAGTAATTCCTAAATGCATGTTACCTCATATACATCACTGTATTTATGTTCATAGAGAGGATCGATGACGAGTCTTACATATTGAAATTGATCACCAAAATGTAGCATGGAGAAATTCCTAAACTCACATTTTATACATCAAAGTTATGATATAAGTTGTATCAATGTTACAACTTGCAGAAAATTTCATTATATTTCGTGATATGGTTTGCAAATAACGGCTTAAACCCATAACCAATATGCCAACTAAAATGAAAAATGGATATCATATGAGTCATAGTATGATGGAAAAACCATTATGTCATAGGACGTGTTTATATGCAAAGCTCTTGTTAGGATTTAAACAAACCTGCATCAAGTTAAACATGTTGTGCATCTAAGGTAATAATCCTAACAGTTTCTTAAGATATTACCTAAATCCCTAAGATAGAAAAGATGTAGTCAAGTATTAAGCTACATTTCTATACAAGGGTGCACATCTCTATTAGAGATAGTGGGAGATGAATTGACTTGTACTTAGTCAAATGCACAAGTGGTTGGCATAGGGAACAAGTTCCACAAGTACATGTGGAATAGGAATGTTCCAGAGGCACATACTGCATAGGAAGTATGAAACCATGGTGATGGATTTATATTCACCGTGGTCGGTGATAAATTATTCATTAATAATAATAAATCCTACAAGTAAGTTGTACATGGAAACAAGCTAAGATTGACAAGATCAACCAAAATTCAATAATGGATTCCATGTATCAAATTGCAAAGGGGCATATGAATTGAATACTGCGATGGGTATTCAAATGAAATAATACATGGATGGTAAAAGTATGGTACCAATAAGGCATGATTGGTTATACCAATTCGGTACACCTAAATCTATTAGAAATTTACTTTTCATAGCTGAACTTCTATGATCATTGTATTGGTCATTGGATGTCAAGATCATCTTTCATGGAAGGTGTCTATACGACGCAACCAGAAAGATATGATGACATAAAATGATTCCAATAAGGGTTGCAAGTTACTAAAATACAGTAAGCAACAAGATCTTAGAGCATTCATTATAAATGAATCTTTTCCTTGTGTCTACAAAAGGTTAGTGGGAGCGCAAATGTTTTCCAAGTGAAATATGTTCAACAACATATGGAAAAAATATTTTGATCTTACAGTTAGATAAGATCAGGTTAAAATCAATTCTCCAATGATTGACTTAAAGTAGAAACATGGGTTCTAGGGAACCAGATCTACTGAGGTAGATCCAAATGTTTCTTGGTTCTAGTCAATCATACATATAGTGGCATTGTATTGAAAAATACAAGTTGGAACAATTCACGTTTAGAATTGTTGCCTATGTCACATGCCTTAATCTCTTAAAGTTAACATGTTCGGAACATAGGAAGAGATTAAAGTTTTGAATTGATACCATATGATTTAGTGATGGATCAATCACATATGACATATTATGTACAATGATTGATACTTCCAGGATATAATTTATTATAGGAAGATATCAATTATTTCCAGGAGCACTCCAAGTGATACAGTCAGAACTATCATCTTGTACTTCAGTAAGTACAAATGATATGTACCTAGAATATGGAGAGGAAGGTATACTAGTTATGGTGGGACACATAATAGTATTCCATAGATCAAATTGATATAGTATCGCAGTTAGGCCAAGGAGATGAGAAATTCAAGCTCATAAAACCTAGTGGTAGCCCTACCTAAAAATATCGAGAATGTTGCAGCTTCTAAGGAAGCTAAGAAGCAGTTATAAATTGAAATGATTTGTCCCAGTCATTGAATTCACACCTAGTGAGAAAAGTATTATCATAATGAGAATTATGATATTCTTACTATCCTAGTTGTCAAGTTATGATAATGGAAAAAAGTGATATACTCAGAGATACCTTATCTTGAGAAGTTTTACTCAAGTTTATGAGGTCTCATATAGCAGATATGCCACGCGTTGAAAACGTGGCAGGCCCAGCAGTTAAATCCATTACTCAGTAGAAGAATGGTATTTATCATGTAATTATCTAACAAGTTTAGTTAGCAAGTTGGCTCTAGTGCAAGTGGGAGTGTTGAAATAGTGGGTTCCCTAGACACAACTATGCAGTACTTTTGATTACCGTATCATGTGTATAGTTAGATATGCATGATGATGTCTTACAATTATAGTGAAGACTTTTCTACGTCCACTATAATAATGGTAATGTCCAAAGGTTAATTGTTGTGTCAAGAGGTTGCAACAGATCCTAGGATATAATGAAAACCTCGAGATACAATGACATTGATCTTAAATATATTTTCTATAGTCTAGATACATCTTACTGAATGGACACAGTAGATGTCTGACTATCAGGTGCTGGGAGCTCATAAGCATTGAGACTTCTTCTCATGAAGTTCACACTTGGTGATCTCTAGTAGTGAGATCACGAGGATAGACCCGCAAATAGGAACACCAAATGTTTTGTGTGTCATTGGTTGTTCCTGTATACGAACATGTGTATTGGTCTCCTGACATGAGACCATTACCAATGTATATCATTTAATTACGTACTTTGATGAAAGTTGAAAACCATGGCAGTAATGTCATGGTGAGGTAGTTTATGTTGAGTGCGTCATTGGTGGTATGACGTTGGTTGAATGGTCAAGAAAGGGTTTGTCGCTTCCAAGTTTAGGAAGTTGTATATCTCAGGCCTAGTTGATCAGTATGGTGCCGCCTTCATATGTCTTTTTCCAAAGTAGTAGAAAGGAAAATCCATCCGGATAGATCAACAAATAATAAAGCAAGATAAAGACGATGACACAAGAGTGCGTCCTGATTTATGAGATATCAAATGACAAAGGGACTATAGTACACAGTCAGTCTTCGTAGGTTCGTAGTCATTGCAATGACTATCATTATCTCTTTAGGGGCCATGACGGGTTGCTATACCCCGCTCTTGGTCTGTGGATTTTATTCACTACTATTGAGATAAGGGCCTAGAGGGTCACACACAATAGCGTATTCAAGAATCCACCCTATTCAATTGAATAGGTTTATGGACATAGTGAGCCCCGCCATGGGGTCCGAGCGTTGTCCATGTTGTCGATCACCAAAATAATTAAATAAGTTCATTAATATTAAAGTTACAAATACTTGGGATTGAATTTATTTAATGTATTTACGAGTTTAGTAAATATGAGAAAATATTAATTTAATGAATATTATTTTAATATTCAAGGTTCGTTTAATATTAAGCGGGACATCCAGTCGAGTTAAATGGCTCAGATTTTATCACATAATATATTATATATATATATATATATTAAAAGAATGTGATAAAATAAATAAATAATATTGACGCAGTTTTAAGTCGTCATAGTTATTTATTTAGTGGACGTGAAATTAACGGGGGCCGGGGAACCCATCGGGGTAATTTCCACAATCCGCTATAAATAGAGGAGAGGGGCTCAAACACAACAACTATTCATGTCAATTTGGCCAGAGCCTCTCTCCCCTTTTGTTCTCTAGAGAGAGAAGATCTTGATCCGAGCTCATATCGAGTTTCTCCTCACGCATCGCAAGTTTGACGATGCAGTGATCGTCAGAACATCGAATATATCATCGGATTGTCGCGCTAGCACACAGAGTTCGACGATCGGCGTTCCTGAAGATTTCCGAAGCATGTTTGGATTATCTAGAGGGATCCTGCTATGGATCCATCATGTAACGATCACTGGAGTCAGGTTTCGGTCGAAAACGAATTCAGATCTGAAACAGGTAAGTTTTCTTTTTATTTTTGTGCTATTTACAATCTACGCAAGATCCTCGGACCTCTTCAAGGCTCAGATCATCGGCGGAGACAAGTTCTGTCATCTTGCTGATGAAAATTTTAAAAATCCCGGCCTGCCGGATTCTTCTTTGGGCCCTGGAAACCTAACAGGTCTGCCCCACGGCAGGTGCCCCTTGGCCAGGTCGCCCCAAAGCTGGGCCGCCACGGCCGGGGCGCCCCTCGGCCAGGCCTCCAGGGCCGGGCCGCCCATCTGTCGGGTCCCCACAGCCAAGACGCCCCACAGCCAGGCCGTACCTCAGCTGGGCCTCCCCTCAGTCGGGCCGCCATGGGACGGGCCGCGCCTTCGGGCCGGGCCGCCCCTTTGGGCCAGGTCGTTCCCTTGGTTCGGGCCGTCCACTCGGGCTGATCCAACCACTCGGGTTGGGCCTCATCCGCAAAGAGGGTTAGACCCCAGTTCAGACTGGGTCGGTCCGACTGGGTTGGACCGAAGCCGGACCCTCTACAACCATTTACACCTTTTAGCCATATCTTGGGCTACGGGTGTCCGAACGATGAACCATCTGCGACGATGAAATTTTTGGAGCAAGACAATTTTTTTGGCATATTATACTTGTGGTTTGGACACAGATGGTATATATTTAGGTTGGTTTGAGCCTAAAAACTAACCGGGCCACTTGAATGGAAACACCAATAACTCATAGACCGGGTGTCCGATTGACGCACCGTCTGTCACGTTGGGTTCCTTATGAAGAGACAGAACTACGGGATACATAAAATCAATACTTTGTGGTAATTGATGTATTGAAACTTGGATCGAGGAGTGTACCCTATCATAATCGAGCATGCTGTGTGAGAGAACCCTAGAGATGGCTACGACTGAGATGACAGGATCCTCCGTGGGCTCGACAACGAAAATACTGTACCAGGATCCACCGTGGGTTCGACAGTGATGACTTATGTATCAGGATCCTCAGTGGGTTCGACATTGATGACTTCTATACTGGGATCCTCTGTGGGTTCGACAGTGACGAATTATGTACTGGGATCCTTCGTGGGTTCGACAGCGGTGACTTATGTACTGGGATCCTCCATGGGTTTGACTTTGATGAATTCTGTACCAGGATCCTATGTGGGTTCGACAACCCTGATATTGTTCTATGATCCTATGGGGCTTCGATAGAGGGGATGATTCAGAGGCTATTTCTAATCATCTCTACCCCTCTTCATGTGTTGTATACCTGTGTGAGCTGAGTCTTGACTTTCAATCATTAACATCGAGGTTATTGACTTTAAGTCCTTTATGGAATGGGTTGTGCTTGGGCTCGAGTATTGGAGGCGGACTGAGTATGGTAACTTAGGTATATGTATGGGAATATACCTAAGTAAGGATGGTTGATACTTCATGATTGTATCTTACTACTGCGGTTTATCCTTAGTGGATTCTGGGAGATCTTCGGCGGTCTCGGGGTCTCCTACTGAGTATTGTTATACTCACCCCTGCACAGGCTTCGCCTGTGCCTTGTTGTGTTCTGTGCAGACGATGGACAATACTGATCGAGACTGAGAGTGATGGATGAGAGGCTTCTTAGAGCTGTAATAGACGAGACGTACTTTAGGTATGAGTTGTTTGAGTTCTGTACCTACCCTTCAGGTAGGATTCCCCAGTAGACGATCCAGAAGAAATTTTAACTTTTTTACTTGTACTCGTACTTGTTGTTCAGTTGGGTTTGTATTTTGGCCCACTTACTTTCATCACAATTTTTCTTTTCTATTTTAGTACATGTTACTTCTACTGCTTGTGTTTAGACTGTGTGAGTTACAGTATTAAATGCAATTCCTTCCCATTTTTTTATCAGGGATTCACCTTTGGTGCTAGTCGCCAGCCCCTGGCCTATGGAAGGCGAGCTTGGGGTAGTAATGGCATATGCCTCGAGGACGTATTATGACATATTTCTTCATCAAAACTACATATTTAAGATATTTTCTTATTTAATAAAATATTTACAACCAAAAATATTTAATTCCTTCTTCTCTTTTTAATTCTTGTGATATCACATTTGGTTATGCTTTTCGATGGGATCATGAATTTTTTTTCTTCTCATGGGTTTTATCATGCTTATAATTTCTATGAGGTTTATTTTCCTCATGTGGTACACTTACGAATTTACATCATACGATTTTAGTTATGTGATTAGTGGAAATATAATTATATATACATCCAATTTATTGGATAAATCATTGAATCTCATGAGATGATATGAAAGTGAATGGGGAGTGAACCCAATCCACTATGGGACTCTGTCCACTATATTAATGGGAATGATGAGTGAATAGAATAAATTATAAGACTATATCCACTATGATAGTCTTAAAAGTGATCCACAAGTTATTCTTATTATCTTATGTTCTATATTGTTTCCACAAATGTATGATTCCATGAAATTATGAATTTATTCTCTTATTTCATGTTTCCATTCTTATCTCACAGTCTTATTATATACGACATGTTTGTTCATTTAAGATTTCATATTCCGATGTCATGAATTTTGGTCAACTCTTTTTAAATAAGGGTTTTAAATAATCTATTTCTTCTCTTACCTTGTTTTCTCATATTATTGTGATATAAATCTTGATGACATATTGATGATATTTTTCCCATACCAAGCATTTAATCTCACCCCTTATTTTGTTTACATTCCCTAGTTTACAATTCTAAGTATAGCTTATGTGAAGTCTATAAGGGTTTCCACTATTGTTCAATTATAATGATTTTTTATAATTTTTTTTAAAATAAATTTCACATGTAGTTATTCCTCAAGGGTACTTAACCTTCTATTCTTAGGATTTCAGGATTATTATGATATGTAATGTTTATCTTATAGAAATTATGTAAACTAAATATTTTCATATATTGGGTTCTTAGAGACTTACTCTACCCTATTAATTTGGTATATGGTTTGGAGAATAACGTAAAATTTCCTTAAATCAAATTCCAAACTCTCATATGCTAGAACTTCTCTAGTGAAATGAAATTATTTTCCATAGATGTGATGCATTCATAGTTGAAGAAATAAAACTGGCCTAGAAATGATCATGTAACTTCTCCCATGAAACATATAACTCATCAAAATCAATAAGGAATAAAACCCAAAATAGAAAATTAACACCTCAGAACATACTGATAGACAATTAAATCCAATGCTCCATTATAGCATAGATCCAACTTAAAGTGATATACACCACCTTTATCCATGCCTTGATCAAATGATGAGAAATATAGCCCTCATGATTTTTTCATCACCAATGCCATAACTAACAAAGCGTCTTACTCCAAGTGTAATCTTCAAAAACTTTTAATCCTTATAAATTATTTGGGGAATCATGCTTGAAATAATCAAATAGGGATTGGTCCCACTCTAAGAGTAGGGTGGGGGGGGGGGGTTAATCATTATTGGTACCTTTAAATAAGATTTGAAGATTTATAATCTATTTTTTTACTTACTCACTTATTGAATGAATGGATATCACTCTGTATCTCATATTTCGTTAGAATGTATGTATGGTAAGAAGGAAAGCACATAATAAGACACCCAAATTTGTTAACGAGGTTCACCTCCAAGATGGATGACTATGTCACTTGTGTATCACTATTGTTATCCCCCACACACAAATTCCGTTTTATTATCAAAAGAAGCACAAGAAAGGGTATGACCATGAACCTATTATCCTGGAACTGACTAGGTAAAAAATAATCACTAACTCATTGTTATTTTAGTATAAGAATATAATCTCTAAATTATTTAAATAATGATCACCAGATATTGCATGAGCCCATACTAGAGTGTATGGATCGAATATTCTTCCTCAATTCATAAAAATCACAATGGTTTCCTCAATATTCTTCAGACTATTTTATACTAGAATATCTTAAGCTAGATTATCAATTCCTCCAGTATGAATATGATAGGAAGTGGGAAATGATAATATCTCTTATCCTATTTTTTTTATTATTTAGTGCATAGTATAGAACATTGGAATACAATTTTTAATACATTATTTAATACATGATGTTTGTAAATAGTATTTAGCATTGACTAACACTCCTTCTTGTTTTACTTTTACTAATAGAATTCAAAATAAGAAAAAAGTGTATAATTCACTCTCTCTTTTCTCTACAACTTCTCTTTTTATTCCATAGATCTTTTTTCTTCTATAAGAATCACACAATTTTTTTCTATATTCAAATATTGAAACCCCTTAAAAACATTGGTTTTAATATCTATTATTCCTTATCCTCAATGTATTCACATTGTTCTATCACAATGGTATTAGAATATCCTCTTTTTAATTTACATGTTATCTCTAGTGTATTTATAATAATACCCTTTCTCTTATTATTTTAGGACTCTATAAATATTGTAACTCAATCCACATTTTTGTGAGATTTATGGTAAAAAATTTATCATGGTTGTGTTTTATTTCTCATCATGTGATTACAACATGGAAACTTTATTGAGGTGAATTATCTCAAAAAGGGTCTAGACATATGTTTTTGTATGGTTGGTTGTACATTATAAATATTTTAGGTATACCTTATGATTCACATGATACACCCTATGAAATCCTTTGCATGTACCTTATTAACTCCATCACATGTAATCAATAAAGATCTTTAATCATGCATGATGATTATACTATACAAAGTATCTCCTTCTATATTTATTTATAGAGTATCATAACTTATAATATCACCATATATATACTATGAACTACCATTATCTATAGTTTCTTTCTCACTTTCATCTTCATTCTTCTCGTTATATTAATTTCTCATCACTTATTGAATCACAACTAATTTATATAATCATGATATTTTCATCTTAAAATATATTCAAAAGCATCATCAAATTTAGTTTCCTCTTATTTTGAAAATTTTATCTTCTAAAGAATCCATTTTCAAAACTTATTATGATAAACATATAGTATCCACTTCTTCTTATGGTTGATCTTTCAAGATTATGAATTCCCCATTCACTATCCATCAATATTATTTGTTTTTTTATTTTAATAATTTTAAATTATAAATTCATATAATTATTCACTATGTCCATGTATTCTGGTGATCATCCTGATTATCTTCCAGTTAGCTTTATTTTCTTGTATGCATGCATAGGATTCATCTCATTATACACTCAAATGCATCATGATACAATAACTTAATATCTATTTAAATTTAATGGTATATCACAACATAGAAATTATTAGATTGGAATATATTCCATGTTTTTGGGAAGATGAAAATTTTTAAGGTATCATTTATACCTTGATATCACACATTACTTAATTTAAGAGCACACTGCTACAAAATAGGCCTTTAACAGCGCTAAAAATGACCTTTATTAGTGATAGAGAATAACTGACAACCTAAGGGAGATTAAAGAACCTTTTCTTTTATAGGAGCCAAAAAATAACTGATAAATGGGACCTTTATCAGTGTTAAAAAAGCACTGATAAAGGGGTCATTTATCAACATTTTTAAACCTGATTAAGTACCACTTCCTTAGTGCTTTTATTTGGAACTGATAAAGGGTACCTTTATTAGTGGTTTTCAAATAACTGAAAAAAGACCATTTAACAACACTTTATAAATAATTTATAAAAGATCCATTTATCAGTTCTTTCTAAGAACTAATAAAGGAACCATTTATTAGCACTTTCAAAAGTATTGATATAGGGGCATAATGCAGTGTGCTATAGAATCACATTGTATCACCTGTGTAATGTGCTATAACAGCAGGCCACAACACCAGAAAAACCACGATAAAAAAAAATAAAGTACCAATATATAATTTAAATTTATTGAAATTTACAACAAAAATACAAGGAAAATACACTACATTATAGACATTTAAAACATTGGTTTATATGATTACATAAGTAAAAATTATTACATACATTCAAAACACCAATGTTCTTTCATATTTGGATCCTTACCCCAACTCAAGATATTTCCAAAAAAACCAACCCTATTCGAGAAAAATAAGACAACCCTATAATAAAACAATTCTTATGTTAGTAATAATATAAAGAAATAAATTAATAGACAGTGTTAATTTTAAACTAAACTTTGAGTCATACTAGGAACATTATGTATTAGACTGAGTTGTGGTTGATTCTTCCACATAACACCATTTACTATTTGTATTAAATAATTATATATGTGAAAATTAATTAAATAAGCATAAGATAAATCCCAAGTATGTTTGATCTATTTTCAGGGAGTGACACTTTTTGAACTAAAATATCAATTTTAAACTGATAATGAACACTTTCAGTCATATCAAGCGCAAAATATATCAGATTTAAGTGATAATGATTAATAAATTTAAAAAATGGATTATAGATTGTTATCGTAAATTATCAAAATAATTTGAATGAGTTTGCTCAGTTTTTAGTAGGTATGTTGTCCATTTTACTAAAATTGATGTCAATTTTAAATAAAAAAATGCACATTGAGTCAAAACAGTCACACCATGTGTTGGATTGAGGTAAAGATGATTCCAACACATCTTAAATGACTGATGGATCATTTTTATAAAGTATCAAAACAATCTGAATGTGTTTTCTCAGTTTTGTGTACGTCACTTTTATTTTTCAATAAAATGTCATTTTAAATTGGAAACATGCACTTTGACTCATTTCGATCACATAATATATCGGTTTGATATAAAAATGATTCCTACACATCAAAAATGAGTTATGAATTATTTTAAGAAATTAAGAATAAAATCCAAGTGTTTTTTATTGATTTTTAGTGAGTGATAATTTTTTGAAATAAAATGTTGATTTTAAACTGATAACATACACCTTGATCCATACCGGGCACATCATGTATTATATTGAGGTTCAGATGGTTTCTATACATCAAAAATTAATTATAAATAATTTTTTATAGTATAAAATTAGTATGAATTCATTTTCTTGGTTCTGATTAGGTTATTTTTTCATTTTACTAAAATTGATGTAAATTTTAAATAAAAAGATACACATTGAGTCATACTGGTAACACCATGCATCAGATTGAGGTGAATCTAATTTATACACATATAAAATTAATTTAGATAATTTTAATAATGTATAAAAACAATAAAAATAAATATGATTAGTTTTGAGTAAATCACTTTTATTTTTTCACAAAAATTCCATTTTAAACTGGAAAGACACACTTTGAATCATTATGATCACATTGTTTTTCAGTTTGATGTGAAACCAATTCCAACATATCAAAAATTAATTGTGAATAGTTTTCCTAAATTATCAATAATATCCAAGAATTTTTTTTATCAATTTTTAGTGAGTGAAACTTTTTGAACAAAAATGTTGATTTTAAACTCACAACAGACACTTTGAGTTATACCAAGAACATCGTGTATCAGATTGAGGTAATAATAGTTCCTACACAAAAAAATGACTTATGCATCTTTTTTATAAATTATTAAATAATCATATTGAATTTTCTCAGTTTTAAGTAGGCCAGTTTTCCATTTTACTAAATTTGATGTCAATTTTAAATAAAAAGATGCACATTGAGTCATACTAGTCACACCGTGCATCAGATTGATGTGTGGATGATTCCTAAACATCTCAAAGTCTTAAAAAATCATTATTTATAATATTACAATGATTTCCATTTCATTTATTTTTCAAAATATCAACACTATATATTAACTCAATGTTCTTACCTGAAAAAACTTTCTTATTGTTGAAATGTTTAAGAGTAGAGGAAGATCATGTGACTATTAAATCACGAGCAGTCACCATAATGAATACACGAGCTTCCTGTACTCTTTTATATTTCAAATATAAAGGTTTTTTAGCTAAGAACATAGAATAAATATGTATTTACAAAAGATTAATGGAAAAAACTAAATAAGTATTAGATAAAAATGGTAAGGAAATTACGTTACAAATAATAGATAAAATGATAAAAAAAACTAATTAAATAAGTTGTAGGGATTTAACTTTTCATGATGGTTGTATGAATTCTTGATGAATTTCTTTGTTTTCATTATCTCAGATATAAGCTTGATGTACAATCTATCACAAGCATGAGCAGCCTCGAACAAACCACACCAACTTGAACAAAATAATTCACTTCTATAAGAAATAAATTATTATATAATTAATAATAAAAAGAAATAAATAAAACATAAATATTAAAAAATATGTTAATTAAAAGGAAAATTATTTTAATTTGAAAACATCAATATTGCCTCCATGATTGAGTAGTGGAGAGAACTTGAAGGAAAGTGATAAATCCTAACACTTCACGAGTGAAAAGGTTTTAATAGAGAAGTTTGTGGAAGTTTTTGTGTAGAAAGGAATGAAATATGGAAAGACCACCCCAACTCGAACAAAAGAATCCACTAGTGTAAGAAAACAATTATCATGTGAGTAATACTAAAAATAAATAAATAAAAAATAAATATGAAACAATACATTAATTCTATGGATAATGATTTTACTGTGAAAAAATCAAGATTTCCTGTATGATTGAGTGGGGGGGGGGGGGACTTGAAGGAAAGTGATAAATTACAATACTTCAGGGGTGAAAATGTTTTGAGGTCAAAGAAGTCTATATAATATTTGATGTATAAAGGCATGAAATATGGATAGACCACCCAAACTCAAACAAAAGAATTTACCTGTATAAGAAAAAAATTATTGTGTGAATAATAATAAAAGGAAATAAATTAAACATGAAAATAAAACAATATATTACTTCTATGGAAAATGATTTTACTATGTTCCCATCAAGATTACCTCTATGATTTAGTATAGATAACATTGTTTCTATTCTTACGAAGGCATGGAATATGGAAACAAATTCTAAAATAAATGAACTCTATAAGGAATAATGAAAATTAAATCAACATTCCCTTATATAGATTTTAGGTAAAATAGAAAAAGTATATTTTAACATTACCTCTACTACTTCTAAAATGGTTTCCTTATTTAAATTTTTTTCTTTGGAGGGATTGGTAACATCATTTTTTATGGAAGAAATTGTCTTTATAATAGTTAAAGATTTAATTTAGATTATGATAATGAAGTAGTGAACATATAATATTATGAGAAAAAACATAGTATATTTAAAATATAATTTTACCTTCTCATTGAAATATATTTATTTTTTAAAGATTTTAGGTATTTGGTTCCTCTATCAAGAATCCAAATCCGCTCTTTTTTGTCCCCTTTAACATATAAGACATTGTCTACATTGAGACTAACAAAAACTGATTGTGATATACCAATTAAAGGGTTATCCTAAATTGAAATTTCATTTGATCCAATATTTATTTTAGTTTCTACCAGGACAATTAACAAATTATTGTTTTCTGGATCTAAGGCATAAAATACTTTCATTTCTTGTGATTCCATTATGAATGACTCATCTTTTTATCCTTCCACACTAAAATTCAAATTTACAAAGCCCATTTCATCAAATTTCACTACACTCATATTTTCAACCCATTTGTAATGGAAAATAAACACTTGAAAAATTTTATAATCAAACTCGTATATTTTTTTTGATAATGAAAAAATATGACATTGTCACAAGCCCCCTTCTCCAAGATGAGGGAAGGGACGACAAAGCGCCCTACCCTTCCTTCCTCAAGATGAATGAGAGATAATGACCCCTAAGTCCCACCTTCAGTAGGCCTCGGAGTGGGGACTAGCACTAATGGTATAGATTCTCACATAAATGGAAGGAATTACACTTTTTATAGAACAATATTGGGAGATAAGATAGTAAATCCCAGCAACACCAAATACTAAAGTTATAAGTAAATCCAAGAATCCTTTCCTACATGCATGTTCAAAAGTAAAACTAATACATGATAAGACAAAACTCCCAAATAAAGTACAATGGAAATGAAACTAAGTGGAAACAACAACTATCTCGATGCTCGAGCTAGTAAGGTCCAGTACGGTCCCTAAATTTCTCCTGGAAACCTGAAAACAGTTTTACATACATAGGGTGATCATACAAGTATACTCAGCAGGGAAACTAAAGTTACTCATGCAAAAGTGAGGGAACATACTAATTCCCATGTAAGAAAATAGTAGAACCTCAAGCACCTAACAAGGAATACTAACATACCCAACTCCACCAAGGCACTCACACCTAAGTAACACAAGTCAAGTAAAGTAATAATATAAGCACATCGACATTTGGGCACCCTGAACACCACTTTTTCACCAGTTAACTACTCATTCCAAATGATATGACGTCTTGATGATGACACTCTTCCCACACACAGTCCCACTACTGCAACCTGCTCGCACACGCCTAGGCCTTAAACCACACACAACTATACCCGCAGACGCCTGGGCCACAATAACCACTACCACACCCAAATACACCTAGGCCACAACAGCCACCACCATGCCTAAATACACCTGAGCCTCATCCAGAATATACATGGGAAAACATACATGGCCCACAAACACCTGATCCCCTAGTCCAAAAAAACCCTTTCTTGAACAATTTTGGGCTGTGTTAAGCCTCAAGACATTATGGCTAGCCTGTATATGCCTGAACGGAAAGATCCAAAAGAGGGTGAGAAGAATAAAATCAGTAACTAGCCATCCACCCTCCCATTGGGATGTTGGGAAAGACACCCTCCCCCATGAAATAGAGGTGTTCAACACATAGTTCTCAACAAGGGTGGGGTGAGTATATAAATCACAATGAACTACAATATATATATATATATATAGGTAATCAAACACTCATCCCCAATCTATGGGTTCCACATGAACAGAAAACAAGCCCACACAAGTACCGCTTTTGCTACTTCTCCTATATGAACAACCATACAACAACCATTGTCAAGCATAAACCCAACCCACTTTTTGTTCAATTTACATTTATTTATTTAAGGGGATTCACTTTAATTTATTCTGTCACTACCGGGAAACTAAAAATTGTAACCACACCAAGAAACGAACAAAACCGAACTTTAGTCCCACTTCACAATAACACAAAACTAGAAGTGTAGTCTCCCAACACATCCCCATTCAAATAATATCAATTATATTTCTTAAAAGTGATACCACCCATACCTTATCTCAAAGCCTATCCCTAAACCCCTCTACCCAAATAAATCCAAAATGTAGTCCCACTACACAAAGAGTCCGTAACCACACCACAATCCCGCTGATCGACATCGCTTCATGTATAAAACATAACATAAAGGTAGTTCAGATTTCTAAATGCTCATCCATTCCATAATCTATCAATCTCTCAGACTGAGACACCAACACACAAAGGAATGTCCCACTATCTATAAGTTTGTCCATTCCACAATCAATAAATCTCTAAGACTGAGATATCAACACATCACCATGTACCACCCCACATAACAAGACCATAGAACCCAGAATAGAACACACAACACATAACCACAACCATCAAACCAAGCATATTTAAATTTAACTGACATGGGTTCTTTAATATCCACTTGAATATAACCAGGGTGATCATAGAACAGGTTTGATCTTCATGTATCTCTTTATTTAATTGAGTGTACACAATTAATCAGATTTCATGTTATATATTTACATCATAACATCACAATGAAACAGACCTCCAACCATGCACAAGAAAAAATCACCAACAACTATGATTTTCAGAAGGCGTGCAACCAAAAAAACCATAACATAATCACAGATAAAAAAATAAAATAGGCAAACGACATCAATCACACCCTGTCCATTATTTTATTTGCACGAGTTATCTTTTGATCATATTAAATCCTTGTTTAATTCTCATTTTAAGAAGAGTACCAAGATGTTCCTAAAAAAGAACCATTTATATTCCGACCCTGTATGATGCACAATTAAATATAAGAAAAATAAAACCCCTACTTGGATGATCAGGGATTAAAGTTCCTTCTTGCGCCAAAAATAGGGGATGGTGAGACTCGTAAGAAGAAATCCAAGTTTGAGTGAGAAGGGATCTAGCATGGTTGAATGAATCATCTTGGGAAGAAGTCTCTAGGTGCACCAAGAGAAATGAAAAGTAAGAAGGGAGAGAGGATCTGGGATTAAGAAAAAGACAAATTCTAAAATCAGGGAGACCATTTCAGAGTAAATAAAATTCAGACCACTGTTTGAGCATGGGGATTGGTGGTTTCAAACATTGTAATTAATTGAGATTCAATAATTCCCCACAGAAACGGTGGAGATAGACCAGCGAATGGCTGTGAGTTGATAGATTAACTTTAAATGGAGAAAAATATGCAACAGGGGGGAAACTGGGAAAAAACATGAAATGAGTCACCGATGGGTGAGTCACCGACGCTGAGCTACCAATTAATCGACCTACCAGTGCCATGAACTACTAAAGCTGATGCCATCTAATCACTGAGGATGACACCCCTGACTCACCGATGCTGACACCCCTTGACTCACCGATGCCGACGCCCCTTGACTCACCGATTCCAACACCCCTAACTCACCGATGTCGACGCCCCTTGACTCACCGATGCACTATCATGACGATGCACTGAAATGTTGATGCACTAACATATTGATGCACTGAAATTCCAATGCACTAACATGTTGATGCACTGACATACTGACACACTAACATGCCGATGAAAAAATTGTAAATTTGGAAAACTCTTGAAATGAGCCCCCGATAGCTACCAAAACACCTCAACACTAGATTTTCACAAAGGAAGGGATTGGGGAAAATCCGGGTTATTACATCAGATACCTCTCAAACTATTATCATCCCTAATAATTTTAAAACAATCCCAAAAGTAAAGAGTTCCTAACAACTATCCTCTAAGATATATCTCTGGACTAAACCACCCTATGTTGTTCTAAAGATGGAGCAGAAACCTCAAAATCAAGGAATACCTCTCTATCATCTATATCTGAAAAAAAGGGGAGGCACTAAGGCTCCACTATCCTAAGAAATCATACAAACACTAAGGGTTACACTATATATTTACATGGATAATGGATCTCCTTCCCATTATCAATATACTATATTCTTTGGGCAACACTGACTCGCCCACACAGGTTTAATCCCATCCACATTGATGCATATTGATTTGGGATCAGGTTATCCCATCCCCATAGTATGGAATTTTCACACAAAAATAGAGAATGGGTAAACAACTTATCATACAACAAGTAGGGTCAAACATTACATCCTTAGAAAGGTATAAAGAAAACACAAGATCAAAACTCAGAACAACTCTGGGTACTAGGACCACATCTGTGCCTCTCTTTACCAGGTACTCTCTTCGAGGCCACCATGACCCCATAACACATGAACCAAGGTAATGGTCCATCCATGAATCACATTCTCCTTACAATCCTCGATTATCATTGGTCACTCCACGAATGTCACATCATCCTCGATATCCAACTCTCCCCAGTCTAAGATGTGAGAGTCATCATATAGATACTGACGAAGTTGAGAGACACAAAAAATGTTGTGGATCCCTTCCAACCACAGTGGTAATTCCAGCTGATATTCCACCTCGCTAACCTATCCCAACACCTCAAAAGGTCTGATGAAACTGGGATAAAGTTTACTCCCCCTGCCAAAACTCCACTATCCATGCTGAGGAGAGACCTTCAAGAAAACATGTTCCCCAACCTCAAACTCCAAGGATCTCCTCCTATGATCTTTATACAACTTATTCTAGTCCTGAGTTGCCTTCATCCTTTCACGCACAAGATGAACCTTCTCCATGATGCTCTGCACCACCTCTGGGCCAAGAACACCTTCCTCCCCAACCTTTGTCTTGAACACGGGCGAACGACATGGTCTTTTGTAAAAGGATTCGAACGGTGCCATTCCAATAGTGTAGTGATAGCTATTATTATATGAAAACTCCACCAGGGGAAAGTCTATTACCCACGATCCTCTAAAGTCCATAACACACATTCACAACATATCCTCTAATGTCTGGATGGTCCTCTATATCTTTACATCCTTCTGAGGGTGGAAAGAAGTTCTGAGGCATAGATGGGTGTGAAAAGCATACTTTAATCCCTTCTAGACTCCTGAATTAATGAATGTATCCTGATTCGAAATGATGGATCTTGGAATACATGTAGTCTTACCACTTCACCCACGTACCACAGTACTAAGGCATCCACTGCGCTCTTCTCATTAACCACTAAGAAGTGATAGAACTTCGTCAATAAATCCACCACTACCCATATGGAATCATAGCCTCCCTCATCCCTAGGTAGTCTTGTATAGAAATCCATTGAGACGTCATCCCACTTCTACTCGAGAACATCCAAGGGATGCGATAGACCATTGTGAACATGGTGTTCAACCTTCACTTGCTGACACACTAGGAACCTTTCCACAAACTCTTCCACTACCTGCTTCACTCCAGGCCACCAAAACTGACCTCTCAAGCCCTGGTAAATCTTGGTGACTCCTGGATTTACTGCCAGGGGTGATTTATGTAACTCATAGAGAATCCCTTGGGTATCACCACCCGGAAAAACATCTTCCCACGTAACAACATCCGATTATATCTATACTCCGACCGTCCCTTCGATGCATCGCCCTGGGTAACGCGATCATGCATCACTTAATCCTATGAGTCTCCCCACCGAGACTCCTCCACCTGTCATACCAAGGAAAACTAAACTATCATTTGAAATAGACAACCTCTACCATCCTCCACTCTCATGCATAGATGTAAAGCGTCCAACTCATCCATTGCATTCCAAGCATCTGTAGAACCCCGAACTACATCCTTATGTGACTTACTGCCCAGGGAATCAACCAACACATTCCCCTTCCCTTAGGCATAGGATATTTCAAAGTAGTATTCCTAATGAAACTACATCTATCTCTACAGTAATAGGTTTAGGTCTCCTTGGGAGAAGATATAACTCAATATTTTGTGATCCGTGAAGACCAAAAAGCGTTCCCTTATGAGATAATGCCGCCAAAACTTCAGCATAAACATGAATGATGAAAGCTTTAGTTAATGGGTGGAATAGTTACGTTCATGAGGACGTAACTGCCTATAACCATAAGAGATAACTCCCCACTGCTACATTAGGACACATCCCAATCCTAGATTGAAAGCATCACAGAACACTTCGAACATTACCCCTTCTTATGGAAACATAAACACTAGGGAATTGACCAGTTTTCCACTCAGATAAATGAAATCTTCTTGACACTGCTCACTCCACATGAAGGCGTAGTCCTTTCTGGTCATGATGTTAATGGTGATTCAACTCAAGAGAAGTTAGGTACGAACCTCCGGCAGTAACCTTCCAGACCTCAAAAACTATGAACCTCTACCACATTCTTGGGTTCTGACCAAGAAAAAACCACTTCAACCTTCAACAGGACTACTTCTATTCCCTTTTGGGACACCACGTGTCTAAGAAAGTGCACCTCTCGTGTCAAGAACTTTCACTTGGACAGCTTCTCATAGAGATAGTGGTGTTAGAGGGCCTCTAAAACTATCCTTAGATGATCGATGTGATCCTCCTATAATCTTGAGTAGACCAGGATGTTTTCTATGAAAATGGCCACGAAAAGGTCTAGAAACTCATAGAAAATAGAGTTCATGAGCCTTATGAACACAACCGGTGCATTTGAAATGCAAAACGACATGGCCACGAACTCAAAGTGTCCATACCTGCATCTAAAATATGTCTCTGGGATTTCACCCTCCTTAAACCTCAATTGGTGATAGCCAGACCATAGGTTGATATTAAGGAACCATCCTTCTCCATTCAATTGGTCAAAAATGTCTTCAATCCTTAGGAGGGGGTAACAGTTCTTGACCGTTACTAGATTCAGTCTTCGGTAGTTTATGCAAATCCTGAGACCATTGTCTTCCTTCTTTGCGAACAAGACCAGTGCACCCCATGAGGACACACATGGTTGGATAAAACCCTTATTCGTTAGGTTATCAATATGAATCTACAACTACCGCAACTCAGAAGGTTCCATTCTATAAAGATCCATCAAAATTGGATGGGAACCATGTTGTAAGTCTATCCCAAACTCAACATCGTGTCGAGGGGGTATAGTAACAAACTCTTTGTGGAAGATTTCTAGGAAATCACTAAATATCCCTAAAAATTCCACCATCTCTAATTCTGTTGATTCCAATGACATATTAGATAAAAAATGAAGGGGATCTATACGCAGACTACACTCCTAGAAACTCCTCTCACTAATGAAAAGAACATGTTGGCCACCCATTTATGAGAACACGACCCTTATCCAGAAGCATTAGATAAAAGAATGCCTGGAAAACAACCAGTCGATGCCTAGAATGATATTTTATGGCTACATTTGTAGTAGAAGAAGATCCCCACTTGACTGATGTGGCCCCAAAATCAGTCTACATTCTTGAAAAACATCAAACTGGATGGTATGACCTTCAACTGGCATACTCAATAGCAAGGTCATGTGAAGTCTCTCCATGTCTAGAACCAAGTAATGTGATAGATTGGGTGAAAAAAGGAGTGATAATCTCCTGAATCAAAAAATTCATGTGTAAGAATACTAAATAGACTGATCGTACCTCAAAAAACTTCTAACTCTACTAGAACTACTACCTCTGCAGCATGCAACTACCCACGCACAACCCCTATGCCCCTCGACTGTCGACCAACGCCCCAAAAAAACCCTGATCAAGGTCCCTGGGGAGTTCCTTGAGGTCTTCCTCCTCTGTAACTGTCCACCCTTAGTGGATAAGTAGCTCGCTACCCCTACTACTAGAATGGCCAGGGTGGAAACTACTACTTCTGAGGTGGGCACTTGAACTTCTCACACTTACTATACTACACTTGGACTGGTAACTAATTTTGAAGATTCCCATGAATGACACATATAAAGCATCTTGGTACTAGGCCCATAGAGAAAGGGCAAGAACCAGTAGATTGAAACTAGAACTGCTGAGGCCTACTCCCAACTGGCCAAAACCTGGAAGGCCCTAATGCCAGAGATATGCTACTGACGGCCTTTCCCTTTGACGAACTCAGCTGAATCCTCTCTCCTGGAACACCTCCCATCATGTGAATCCTCTCTACTACTTCATCCTTCTTCTGAACATCTAGGTATGTTGGTAGAGTAAAGGGAGTAACATCATACTGAAGAGAAGGTCAGAGTGCCTCTTCCAAGTGTCTTTCTCATGACTCCTCATCTAGAAAGAGAACCAGAGTAAAATGAAGGAGATCCTTGAACTTGATCCCCAACTCCCTTACCGAAATAATCCATTTCTGAAGGGAGATTAGCTCCTTCCTCTTCTCAGCTTTCATCATGGAAGAAAATAATTCTACCTAGAACTCCTTCTCAAAGTCAGTCCTTGAAACCTCAGTTTCATTCTTCTCCTCCAGGTAAATATTTCACCACTAACGCAATGCTCCTGACATCTATCTCACTTCAAGAGGAAAAAAGTACTCTATCAGTTCTTGGATCAAGCTTTAAGTGATCACCAACTCCTTGAGCCAGCTCTCCGTCTCAATGTCTAAGACGCTTCCCTTGTACTTTCCCAGAGTCTACAGTTGGAAGGAACAGAGCGTCTTCTACCACTGGTCATCCTCCTCCTATCGATCGTCCCTCTACTGATCAATCAGATAAACCTACTAGGTATCGACTTCTCATACCACTCGTGGATTCCTTTGGGGTTCCATAGATGAAAATTTAATTAAGTAACTCCTAAGACTGAGTACTGTAGAAAATTACTTTTTTTGAACTCTATTTATTTTAAATTCCCAAAACCCCCAAAACACCCAATACACACAAGAATACAAGTCATTATGATGAATGTACCTTTCCTAGAGTCTCTACCCTGCAATTATTGTAGCCTCACCTAGTCATTTAGTAGGGCTATATTCCTTGCATCAGATCATGGGGGGGGGGGGGGGCTAAAATCTAGTGTCCTAGCCAATCTTCCCTAGACTACTTCGCGCACCAAGATTTACTAACACTGTTTTCCTACCATCCCATGAAATCCTCACTATACCTAACCCCGAACTCCATCATATCTCTAAACCATAGTCCACTGATACCATTCTATGATGGGACTCCTTCTCTAAGATGAGGGAAGGGATGACAAAGTGCCCTGCCTTTCCTTTGTCAAGATGAAGGAGAGATAATGACCCACCGTGTCCCGCCTTTAGTAGTCCCCAAAGAGGCTACTAGCACCAAGGGTATAGAATCTCACATAAATGAAATACATTTCCCTTTTTAGGAAAAAATATCAAGACATAAGATTGTAAATCCTAGTAACACTAAAAACTAAAGGTAAAAGTAAACCCAATAATCCATTCCCACATGAATGTTCAAAAGTAAAACTGATATAAGATAAGGAAAAACTCCCAAATAAAGTACCAAGGAAAAGAAACTAAGCAAAAACACCAACTATCCCAACAACTGAGCTAGTAAGGTCTAGCAAGGTCCTCAAAGTCCTCCTGGAAACCTAAAAACAGTTTTACATATGTTGGGTGAGCATACATGTATACTTAGTAGGGAAACTAAAGCTACTCGTGCACAAGTGAGGGAACATAGTAATCCCCTGTGAGAAAATAGTAGAATTTCAAACACCTACCAAGGAAAACTAACATTCCAAAACTCACCAAGTCACACTCACCCAAGTAATGAAATTCAAGTAAAGTAATAATATAAGCACATTGACATTTGGGTAGCCCACACACCACTTCCCCACTGGTTAACTTCTCATTCCTAACGATCTCATGTCTTGAAGTTTCCAATACTCCCACACGTAGTCCCTCTACTATATCCTACCAACACACACCTGGTTCTCAAACCATACACAACCACACTTGTATACACCTAGGCCAGAACAACCGCCACAATGCCCAAAGACACCTGGGCCAGAACAACCACCATCACACCCAAAGACACATAGGAATCATACTAAAGATACTTAGGAAAATATTACTGGCCCGCAAACACCTGATCCCCTGGTCAAAAAACAAACCCATTACTAAAGAATCTTGGCCTATGGTAAGCCTCAAGCCATTACAACCCACCCAGATATGCCCGAGTGGAAAGATCCAGAAGAGGGTATGAAGAATAAAATTAGTTAGCAACCATCCATCCTCCCACCAAGATGTTGGGAAAGAAACCCTCCCCCGTGAAATTGAGGTGTATAGAACATAGTGCCCAATAAGGGTAGGGTGGTTATATAAATTACAAGGAATAACAATATATATATAGGTAATCAAACACTCAGCCTCAACCTATGGGTTTCACATGAACAGACAACAATCCCACACTAGTACCACTTTTGTAGATACTTCTATATGCAAAACCACACAACAACCATTTACAAGCATAAACACAACCCCCTTTTTTCAATTTCCATTTATTTATTTAAGGGGATCCATTTTATTTAATTCTGCCACTACTGAGAATCTAACATCCATAATCACACCAAGAAAATAACAAAACCGAACTGCAGTCCCAGTTCACAACTGCACAAAATTAGACATGCAGTCCCACTACACATCCCCGTTCAAATAATATCAATTATATTTCTTAAGAGTCATACTTCCCATACCTTCTATCACAACACATCGCTATATCCCCACTACCCAAAAAAATCCCCAATGCAATCCCACTTCATAACGAGTCCATAAACACACCGCAATCCCGCTACATGACAACCACAACCATCAAACCAAGCGTATTAAAATTTAACTGAAAAGGGTTCTTTTATTTCTAAATGAATATAAATATGATGATCATAGAACATGTTTGGTCCTGGGGTATCTTTTTATTTAACTGAGTGTATGTGATTAATCAGATTTCATGTTACATCTATACATAAAAACATCACAATAAAACATACCACCACCAGTGCACAAAAAAATACCTCCAATGGGCATGATTTTTAGAAGGTGTGAATCTATAACAACTATAAACTAATCAAATATAATAAAATAAAACAGGTGTCCAACAACAATCACACCCTTCCCATAATTTTTTTTGCATGATTTATCTTTTGATCATATTAAATCCTTGTTAAATTATCATTTTAAAGAATATTATCTAGATGTTCCTCACAAGGAACCATTTATATGGCCACCCTGTATAATGGAAAATTAAATAGAAGCACAAGTAAATACATACATGGATGATCAATGATCGAAGTTCTTTATTGCGCCAAGAACTGGGGATGGCGTGACTCATAGGAAGAACTCCAAGGATGAGCGGGAAGGGCTCCAGCACGGGTGCATGACTCATATTGGGAGGAAGTCTCCAGGCACAGCAAGAGAGACAAAAAGGAATAAGGAAGAGATGATCTCGGCTTAATAAGAGGCCAGATCCTAATATCAGGGAGACCATTTCGAATTACTTAAAATTCGGATCATGGTTTGATCATGTGGCTTAGAAGTATCAAAAAGTTTAATTAATTGAGATTTAATAATTATCCTTGGAAACGGAGGAGATAGACCAACAGATTATTGTGAGTTGATAGATTAACTTTAAATGGAGAAAAACAAGCAACATGGGTGAAACTGGAAAAAATTTGGTAAAAACTGGAAATGATTCACCGATGGCTGAGTCACCGACACTGAGCTACCGACACCTCGACCTACCGATGCTCTGACCTACTAAAACCGACACGCTCGACTAGCCAATTCCGATTACCTTGACTCACTAATTCCACCACCCCTTGATTCACCTAAACTGACACCCCTTGACTCACTAATGCCAAAGTCCCTGACTCACCGATGTTGATGCCCCTTGACTCACCAATGCACTGTCATGCTGAAGCACTGACATGTCGACACACTAACATGACAATAAAATAACATGACGACACACTAACATGCCAATGGAAAAATTAGAAATTTGGAAAACTCTTGAAATGAACCACCTACAGCTCCTAGAACACCTCAAAACTGGATTTTCAAAAAGGAAGGGCTTGGGAAAAATCTTGGTTATTACAGAAATATTTTCATAAATTGGATTTCTATCCATAGAACCATATATGTTAATTGCTTCCGCCTCTAACATAACACCACTATTTTTCTTCATACTGTAGTTATCATGACCTTTTGTATAAAACATATAACCATCGATTACAAAACCAGTGTAAGATATAACATTTTCATTTGGTCCCCTGACTAACCATTAAAGTAGTTCAGAAGTTGAATTCATATTTTCAGATAACTTTATATAAATTTTATCCTAGAATCATCCTATAAACTATTGATTATCTGGATTTGATATCCAACCTTCATATCTTGATAAATTTAAGTCTCTAAGAATTTCTTTGTGGGATTCAATTTATGGATCCACATCTTCAATATTATGTAAAACCTAATGGTGTTCTTTCTTCTTCTATGTCAAGGTTATTGTAACAGCATTTCTCCCAAAAATCCCTTCAACCATATGGAATTCACTATGGTAAGACTTCGGGAGATTGATGCTATCAACATCATATATTGTTCTGCAATACAACCTTCTGGCTGACTTTTATTCTTCACATACCCTTTCAAAATCATCATATAGTGTTCAATGGGGTACATCCATATGTAATGGAGAGTAACACATATTTGAACCTCTCTAACCAAGTGAACCCTCAAGGGGACCATTATATCAAAGAATTATGGTGGGAAAAAATATCTAATTCACATAATATGACAATAACCTCCTTATTCATGATTGGAAACTTCACTAGGTATATAAATTTACTGCATATGGCTTTGAAAAAGAAGCAGATTCTAGTTAATGTATGTCATTCATTATGAGGTAGAATGTAATGGAAAGAAACATGAATCAAATCTTACATCAAAACAAGACAATCAAATGATTTTTGTCCTTGTAAATTCAAATTATTCACTGACATGACATTATTGATATTTGAGGAATAACCATCTGAAACATTCACACTAATAAGGAAAATGTAAAATTGAAATTTTTTCTATCTGGGTAGAGTATAAGATACTGGAGGAATAGAATCCCACCTTTTACCCTTCCGTAGTATTAACTCCTCCCTTATCCCCATTTCAATCAAGTCCAACCTAGCCTTAATTTCATATTTCATTTTACTAGGAACATTTAGTAACATTCCAATAACACTATCAAATAATTTTTTTCTACATGCATGACATCAAGAAAATTTAGGACATACAAAAATATCCAATACGGTAATTCAAAGAACATTGTTCTCTTCTTCCCACCATATTTCCTATGGTTTTTGAAAATGGTTTAATGAAAATAGTGTCAATATATTTTACTTTATCGAATAGTTGATCACATATTATTGGAGACGGTGTTGTATCTTGTATGATATTTCCATTGAATGTTGTTTTCCAGGATCAGTATTTATGTCTTTGAGGTAAAAATTTCTGATTTCCTAAAAACGCAGTCTTCGAGGAATGTTTCAATTGAATAGAGTAGGTGCATTTTTTCACAAATGGGACACCCAAACACTCCTTTAATTCTACAGCCTAATGAATTTCCATAAGTGGGGAAGTCATTTATCATCCCATACAACATGGAACTCAATGTGAATTCTTCACATATTTGAGCATCATATATTGAAACATCTTTATCCCACATCAATTTTAGATATTCGATCAATGGATACAAATAGACACCAATATCATTACCGGGTTTTTTTAGTCTAGATATAAGCAGAGACAACACAATATATTTTCTCTTTATTCATAACCATGGAGAAAAGTTATAATTTACCAAATTTTCAAGACATGGACTATGAGTACTACACTGTACACTAAAATGATTTATTCTATCTATATATAATGAAAGATGAAATTTTCTTGGATCATTTCCAAATGAAGGATACTCATTATCAGTCTTCTCCATCTATTGAGAATTATCTGGATGATGTAGGTTCCCATATTTAATTCTTGTATCTGCATGCCATGTGAATTGTCTCATAGTTTCCTAACATCCATATAGTTTTCTAAACCATAAAATTATCGGAATGTACCATACAAATTTTGAAGCACTTGGTTCATTTTTCTTGTATTGATCTACGCCACACTTAGGTAATTTTATTATTTATTCATGGCACTTACAAAAAATTATGAAATAATTTAGACAAAGATGTATTTTTTAGAGATCATTCCCATTGAACTTATAATTCCTTTAGAATCATATTCTTGAAATGGTAATTAAATTTATTTTGGCTGAATATCATTTAGGAGACCAAGTAGTTCAATAATGCTAGTGTCACTCCATCCGCTGCTAGTTTTCAAAATATATAACTTCAATACAGTTGAAAATTTTGTGTATTTAGTACACCCGATATATAATGGTATCTAGTGAAAACTGTTTAAATTCTCAGAAAACTTTGGACAATCATGAAGGCCATCTTCAATTTCCATTTTCATTTCTTCCATGAAATCCCCATCATCATTCACATTGGTATTCATATCAAATGATTCATAAAATGCAGTATCATCCCAATCGGTATGCACATTGAATTTTTTGCCATGTTTAGTACAAAATTTATAGATATGATATATTCCATGAGAAATAAAATGATATTACAAATCTTCTAGACTAATTTTTATTTAATAACAACAACATCATAATAGAAAATATATTTGAGAAGGGTTGTGTGCATGCTCTCTAGAAAACTTGATGAATTATTTTACTAATTCTTTATAATATTTTTTCAAACAATTAGCATGTATCCACTTTAAATTCATATTCATATTATTGCATTCATAAAATATTAATTTTTTTATAATAAATAAAAAAATACACATAAGATATTAATTATCAAAGGTGAAAGTTATAAAAAAATCTAATAAGGGAAACCAGATATTAGATTGTTTCAAAGAATTTTAGTATGATTTGAAGAAAATGTGTAATTTGATTTAAGAAAATAATTACTCCACTATGATTGGTGGTATCTTATGAATTAATTAAAAGGTGAATGTTATAGAAAACTATCATGCTCATCAACTCATATCCCAAACATTTATCATTGCATTTTTTTGTTTGAAACACATCCTCAAGCTCTTGTGGATATGAACCTATATTGCTTGAAATAATCTAAGTGGTAGACATCCATGGGATGACTACTACTTAGAGTAGTATATTGAACATAAGAGAGATGGGGGATTATTGTCAAGAAACAAAATGAAATAAATATTTAGGGGATGAAACTTATGAGAATGAATGTTGTCTATCAAAGAGATGGGGGATGATTCTCAAGCAACAAATTGTAATAATTACTTTTTTTTGACACACATCAAGTCTTTCTTAAATACCCTAAACAAATGAAAATATAATATAGGAATTTTAGGAGTAATAAGAAACCAAAACATCATAAATAAGAATAATAAACTCTCATTCAATCAACTAGAAGTTACATAAATGTATTTATAAATAATTTTAATAAATAAAGAGTTATTTCATATACATGGATGGTAATAAGGGATTCCTAATGGTGGAAAAAATAAATTTAGACTTAAGACGATGAATACCTAAGAATAATTTCTAATATATAGAATTTTATGACCTCTATTATATTTTTTTTGGAACAAGTGGTGTAACAAACTAAAGAATTGTTACATTTAATATTAAGGTATATCAAATATTTGAAAACATCTAAAGACTATTGGGATGTCATATCACCACACTGATCCTCGAGATTCTAGGGAGGTCATATAATACACATTGACCCATCCTTGAGATTCTAGGGAGGTCCATAAAGAAGTTAGAATAAAGCAATAATACGCATCCACAAGATACAACACAAACAAGGGAGAAACACACACCAACCCTTGAAACATCTATCCCATAAAAACTAGCATATATCGAGATGGAACAACTCCCATGAGGTCACATTTTATAAGTGGAATACCCTTAATTAACTCAAAAATATAAGTGGAATCATAAAATTAATAGATCCATAAAACATCACTCCCCATATAAAGTCTCTATTGCACAAATACGAAAATAACTAGTCAGTTTAATACATCTCGAAAAAGTCTAATAGGCTACCCAACCACAATCATGCAAATTGATAAAAAAATATAGATATTGTAAAATGGGATGGGACTTTTAAAATATAGTTAATTAAGATATTTAACCAACAAAAATAAATCATGATTCATCCAAAATTTAACATAAATAAAAGAGTTGCAAACAAATACCCTACATTAATTCACATTTACAATTGATAAGGAAGTAGATACTCATATGGCCTAGGAGTGATGTTAGGAAGGATTACCATATAGTTATTTCACACAGTAAAATTTAAAAGCATCAAAATAGATGATCTACATGGCCAAATCTACAAGATGGCTAACTCACCACACTCACAGTTGGAAGATAGCCTCCACCATGGTTAGAACAATTGATGTTTTACACCCCTAGTTCCATAAGAGAAAGTAGAGAAAGTCTTACATTCGAGGGAAAGTAGATAATGACTTACGTTTGAGCTTTATATTCGTTAAATGAATTGTTTGATCAATGGATTTTATCTTTGGATTTGTTCGAAGCTTTTATTCGAGCTTCGATTCACTAAAGAGGAGCACCGTGAGTGGGTGGCTTCCACGGAAGGCTTCAGATATCGCAATAGGTTCGTGATTGGTTAAGGTTTTTTAAATAGATTGTGACACTTATATCAGTGCCCCCAAAAAATAATTGATAAATATATCTTTTATCAGTGCTTAAATAATAAGTGCTGACAATAGGCATCTTTATCAGCACTTATTTAGTGATGATAATTCTATATCTTTATTAACACTAAAAAAGAGGTGATAAATACTCATTTTATCAGTTCTTATTACTTAAGCAATGATAAAATATTTATAATTATAATTATAGTTAGAAAAATTGTAAATATATATATATATAATTATATATATTATTTAATAAATATATATAAATATAAATATAGTAAATAAATTATTTTTTAAATATATTTATTATAATTTTATAATTATTTAAATATATAATTATTTATTTATATGTATATAAATATTTTTTAAAAAATAATATTTATATCATTATATATATTTATATAATTATATTTATATATAATAAATATAAATAAATATAAATATTGTAAATACATTCATTATTTAAATAAATTTATTATAAATTTAATAATTATATAAATATATATAATTATTTATTTATAATTATTTTAATATATATATATATATATATATATTTATAATAATATAAATACTTTTTAAATAAATAATATTTATTTATTTATAATTATAAATATATAAATGTATAAATATAGTAAATGTACATTAACCAATATATTTATTTATAAAATTTTTTACAATTATTTTTTTAACATTATTAATGAATATTTAATCTTAATTACATCCATGTTAAAACTGAGTCAAATTAAATAAATTAAAAATAAGTACTCTTTGAAAAAATGGATAATTTTTGTGTGTATGAATTATCAACAGTTATTTAATTCATAATTTTTTAATATTATTTAATAAAATAATTTTTTATTTTTTATTTATTTAATTATTTCATTTTATTCAGACCTTTATCAGTGCTAATAAAACACTTATAAATGATTATTTTACGAGTGCTAAAAATAAAGTGCTGATAAAGGGTACCCTTCATCAGTGCTAAAAATAAAACACAGATAAAGTATAACCTTTATCTATGATAAAAATAAATCATTCATAAATACTACCTTTTAAAAACGCTAAAAATAAAGTGCTAGTAAATGGTACCCTTTATCAACACTAAAAATAAAGAGCTAATAAAAGGTAACCATTATCAGTGCTTTCTTTAGGGCTTATAAACGTTCCCTTTTTAAGCACTTTTTTATAATGATGATAAAGGACAACGTTGTTAAATGATTGTTTTATCATAGTGATAGTAGGAATATAACTATGATCCCATATAAAAACTTCATTGGTGAGGGGGCTTATTTATTAAAAAAGTCACCCCATCATCATCTCAAAAAAATTCCTTAGGGTTGAACATCTTAGTGGGTCTTTCATGTCACAATGTATGAAAACACTCATCTTATTTCTTATGTCAACCTGCAAAAGCATTATACACCCTTCATTATACTCTCGACTATCTCCCACCTTCAAGGTCAGTTTACTAACTTTTTGATGGCTTGGTTGTACGGGTGGTTGATTTGGATTAGAGTTACCCTTTGTTATCTTGACACTTATTTTTCCTGCTCAAATAACTGTGAAGACTATAATGGATGAAAATGTACCTCAAACTCAATATTAAAATTCTTTTTAAACTTCCTCAAATTTATCTAAGAATAATTTATTCTTATCCAGCCTACTAAAACATAAGCACAAGACATCTTCACAAACTCATAAGACACTTGACATATCTTTTTCTATCAATGTGAATGAATCTTTATAGCTCTAATGGAAAAGTGTCCCTTTTTCATGTGAACAAACTTCTAAGACATTGCCTAATTAATTTGTTCACTTAATAAAAATGGAAACCTTTATGGGGAAATTTATTATTTTCCCAAAATGATTAGGAACTTATAATTTACTTTTAAGAAATTATTCATCAACATACTAAAATCATGTAACTTCCAATAATACCCTTAATCCTAATTGGAATAAATTAAAACACAAACAAAAAGTGGGTTAAAAAATATCATCATTTACATTTTTTTTCAATACCTCTTTGAAAATTACATATCAATAAGTTTTTATTCTCTCCCTTTATTATTATTTAATACTTCCATTTTATTCTCCCCCCTTTATTAATAGTAAATAAAAAGTCCATGAGAAATAATGGTATCACTTTATTCTTAAGATTTTTTCTATCAATCATCCCACTCAAAGTCAAAAATAGTTATTCTTAGTGTAGAAAACATTAGTGTTTTTTTATATATTATTGATATAAATTAATAAATAGAAAAAATACCAATTAATACAAATTAACATTAATCATTCAGAGGTTCTACGAATATTCTCATGCTAAAACTAATTGAAACCAATTGATAAGTGTATTTGTCACTGTAATAATAACCTTATTTCATATACTCATCTCAATGCACTAATTAGAAACGTTAAAACACATGTAGTAGGTTTTATAATTATTCCCTAATATCTCCTCAAATTTTAATGATTTTTCTTATCATTGATCAATTAAATTTCTATTTTTTAAAACCAGAATTAATTCTTTAGAAACCAATGATGAGAGAGCAGGAATACTTACCTTTTCAATGAATTTTTTTTAATAAAATTCTATAATTTATATTATTATTAATTATAAACTTTTTGAAACTTCTCATAGTAAAATCCCCCTCAATGGATGATTTCTATATTTATTTCATCAATGTAAATCTTTTATTCATATGTTATTTTGAATACTAGTTGATAAATCATGCCAATTTGGTGTTTTTTTTTTGAAATTGTTATTCTAGCATTCTTAACTTTGTTACTTATCTTATTGGGAAATAGTTTTACCTTCAATTCCTAACAATGTAAGAATATGAATATAACAAAGAAAATATGGGAATAAGGTGGAATGACATCTCCTCTTTTAGAGTGAGAAAAAAGGATGATAATGTTTTATTAACCATGATAACATTTTCCTTTAATCTCCAACCATGAAATATTTCATCATGCATGATATTTTTAACTCAATAATTACTTTGGGATATATGGATACTTTTATTCTCTCCATATATAGAATATTTTTATTTAACATGAAACATCAAGGTAAATTCATCACCTCGTGATTTATTCATATTATTTAATATTTTTTCCTGGGATGATGTGATTTTTAAATAATAATTTGAGTTATATCCAACTATTTTTCCCATCATGCACAACTTCTCTTGAGATTTAATCTTTTAATGTTTTGAAAACCTCTAATAAAATTCATTTTCTTCTCTATATGGAATATTTTTTCCTTTATCACTTTAATTATATTTTAATTCTTCCATGTTTCTTTCCCTAACCAAATTAGCTAGATAAATGATCAAGAATTATATCAGTGTGTACTCAACCAAATTGGTTCTTCCACATAGAATTTTAGGAGTGTTATTCACAAAAATAGCCTTTTGTTTTTAGTTTGGATTGATTTTCCATTCTTTTTAATATTTCCTCCATAAATTTTAAATTTTATCTCCTTATATCATGTATCCATGGTGTATTCTATTTTCCTAAAATAGAAACAAATCTTCCGATTTGATATATATCTCTTCTTTGAATACTTTGGATTATTTTGACCTAAACATTGTTCATGTTTGTTACCCAAGGATAAATCTTCCACCTTCCCCACTATCTTATTGGAAATATTATAGTTATAAAATATCTTCATCTTCCTTCCCAGGGGTATATTATATTTCTTCATAAATTTTTATGGAATTCATTTTAATTTAATTTTAACACATAATCAGTTGATTTTAATAATCATGTACAACTCTTGTTACGAAAATGATGGAAATTAACATATATATTCTACAATATTTGAAATATATTTAATGAAAATAGATTTTCTTATAAATTTTTGAATTTTGTAGAATTTATTACTTTATCTACCTTAATATAAAATTTGTTTTGAACTTATAAAATTGAATGATTTCACTAATAATCTAATTCAAATTTCCAAAACTTGTAACAAAAATGGTGGTGACCGATAAATTTTTATTTTTTTCTTTGAATAGAAATCTCGAATAAACTGAGAACTTCTTTTTTATACATATAGTTCAAATAGATTACCCTATTTGGGGAGTTTTTTCTTCCACACTTTCATCCATATACCAAATCCATGGTTTAAAATTTCCCATCATTTTTATTTATCCATGTTTGTTTAGTTTTTGAATTTTCACCTGAATATATTATAGATAAAAATTTAGTAAAATTAGATGATTTTGTTGTTAATGGTACATTTCCATTTAAATCTTCTTTAAATTGGTAATTTGATGATCTTATAATATTTTTTCCACAATATATTGGTTTTTTTTATATAAAACCTTATTATAATAACATGTGTAATTTTTACTTTTTTCATCTTATTATGAAGACTCCCGTTGAGATATTATCAAATTATCCATTTTAATATATTTCAAAAATTATATAATATCAAGGATTATTCTTCAAAAATTTAATAATTTTAATTTATCTCCATATTTTTTGATTTCATCCACTTAATATTAATGTATTTATTTCATTATTAAAGTAAAGTGGCATGCTCCTTAATCCTCTTAGAAAAGAAATAAAACTATGCATTCTTGACATCAATATTATTCATCTATTTTGTTTCAAATTAATGTATTTTCTCTTCAAATTATTCTATAGATTTTTCTTTTTCATGGATTTTATTAATCCAATAATTCACAAAATTGGAAAAACTTTATTTAAATTTAATATTAATTACTTCTTTATCTATAACCTATTTAGAGATCTTTACAAAGTTCTACATTATTTCTTCCATATACTAATCTATATTTTTTAATTTCCCCTTAATCTAGGGTATCTCTTAAACCATACTTTTCGAATTCCCAAAAAATAAACTAACTATTTATTTGAAAAAATTAAGGAGAATATCTCCCAGGTTAGTAACTGGTTCTTCTTGTAATCCTATGTATATATGGTCACTTCCCTTAGTGAATGTTTCTTCTTGATAATAATATAGAAAATAATTTTCACTAAACTCTTCATCTCCTTAATTATTTGATTCTTACGAGGTATAAGGAGTATCTAACACTTTGGGAGTTTATTAAATCACCAGTTCTTCTACTTTCAATCTGAATCTATTTCTTTAATACTATGTCCAAGATAAATTAAAACTTATTTCTATTTACATAAGCGGGATACCTTATTTTGAATTTTATTATCTTTATTTTTTATTTTCATCATAGTCATAGTAGATATTGAATTCATATCATTAGTTTAAGTCTAATGATTAGGTTTTCACTTTATATTTACTTTGAGAAAAAAGATGTAAATCATCCCTAAAAACATTTAATTTAATAATCTAATAAATATGTTACCACCCATAATACTAATTGAATGTATCACATAGATATGTGTCCAATATTGGTGGGGGGGGGGTGTTTTGTTACATTTTAACATGATTTAAAACTTTATATTCATTTTTCCACATAATCAATTTTTTATTGAAGGGATGTCTCTCTCTATATCACTCTATATCATCCTTGGTTGAAATGAATATATGGGAAGAGGGAAATCACACAACAAGACACTAGAATTTGTTACCTATTCTCACCTCAAAGATGGATGGATATGTCACTGGTGCACCATGTTTGTTATTCCACACACACCACATAAATTATATTTTTAATATAATAATAGTTAACATGTTATCCTGGAACCACCAGGTGGACTATAAGCACAAACTCACTTTTCATTTAGTATAAGAATATATACTTTCACTTCCTTAAAGAAAGATCACTAAAGATAGAATGAGTCCCTCATAGACTATATAGATCATATATTATTCCTCAATTTATGGTAATAAATATAGATACACCAATATTAGTCAAAATCTATGATATTAGAATATCATAGGCTGGTTTCTAAATTCCATTTGCATGAATTTGATTGGTAGTGAGAAAGGATGAAATTTACTCTCTTCTTCTTTATCATTAGTATATTTTAAGGAGAATATAAATAAAACACTAGTTCTTAAAATTTTGATACATAAAGTTTATAAATAGAGTGAAATATAGAAAACTATACTCTATATTTTTTCTTTTTTACTAAAATAATGTACATTAAGAAAAATAGAGTTGAGTTCACCTTCCCCTTTCTCTACACCATATATTTTTTCTTCCTTGATACATTATTCTTCTAGAAATATTTGAAAAATATATTTTTCTATATTTTAATATATAAATACATTGAAAAAAATCATTTTATAAACAACATATTCTCGTTCATCAATGTATTCTTGTGGGTATGTCCCTATAATATCAGAATATCCTCATTTTCATTTACCCATTATCACTAGTTTTAGTTTCAATGGGAAAAGATGAAGACACGGGAGTGAGGTTAATTGTGTTCCTTTAAGAACTAGATAGAAATAATACATACCTCTTGAGATTAAATATATTCTTTCCTTATATATTAAATATGAGTAAGAAGTGTAAAATAAATGAATAAAAGAACAAAATGATGTATAGTGGTTCTGGTTGAAAGGTTCACCTAGTCCAATCCAACAATTATTTCTCTATGATCTTGGTTATTTTCACTAGTATGTATTTTTTCTGGGAACCTGTACAACTGAATATAGACAGTTGAAGAATTACAATAATGTTTTTATAGGGATTTTTGATTTTTTAGGGAACAAAAATTTCCACAGTTTAGTATAAGAAGTTGACACTCCACCACGAATGAGTACAAGAAGCTGATACTCCAATAGTAAATTTATTTGGATAAAGAGGTTTAATATGGATTTAAATATCTGTTTCATTATGAAATATAAAATGAAATGATCTTCAATAGAACACAATATTAGAATATCCTTCAATGTCAAAACTGATTTATTTAAAAAATAATAGATAAAATATCATGTATATAATCAAACTTGTCTGTCTCCAAAGGCATATCTATGATAATTGATTTGTTGAACAACAATAAAATATTAGAAAAGAAATACATCAGTAATAATAGTCGAGTAAATAAAATAGATAAAAATAAAAATATTTATGTCTCTAAATAGTAGCTTTAAAGGAGATGAAATATTGCTAGTTTTGAATATAGATCTGTATATTTAGAAGAACATAAATATTTTCAGAAGAAGAAAATCTGTATTTTTAGTAGAATAATATCTCGTTATTTAATATGATTATTAAATTAATTCATATATAAAAAATAAAAATATATCACATGATAAATCATGAATATTTGAATTTATAACATCCAAAGATAATTGTAACTTTAATTATAAATAAAAATGAATTAATTTATTGAGTACAATACTTTGAATGAGTCATTGAATTGCTATAAATAGATATTTAATTTGGGTGAGACCATTACAAGAAATGTAGAAATAATTCATAATTAAAAACTCCATATTTGACAGAGTCAAATATAGATTTTTGGTATGTAGTAATAAACCTAAAAAGTAAGATTGATAGTGTAAGGTTAATTACAAAAGTAGGGTTTCTCATTCATACTTTGTAAATAGTGTCGGGTATCTGATCCATACATTTTCTCCAAACATAGGGTTTGAAAACCATACATTCTTCTTATAAACGTAGGGTATAAACAATGTTTCCATACTTCTTATATATATGTATATAATACCTATTATTTGAGAAATAAAATATCCCTTCATGGGTTTAAGGTATGAAAATAATTATGGAGTAAAATAATTATTCTAATGATTATTATCAAGAAATTCACTTAAGGTAACATCATTAGTAATATAGATATGGGTGTTTGTTAGTATCAAATTCAAAAATAAATTAACAAATTTTTTTGGATCAACACATGCTCAATAATATTCCCCTTTTTAATGATAAAAAACCCATAAAACCAATATTAACATATACACAGATGAGAATTTTTTTTACAAATATTATAATAAATAAATTTCTAGAAACTTTTCTTCAAAAAAAAAAAAAAATTTACAAAGGAATTCCTCCCATATATATATATATATATTATATTTTTATCAAAGTTATTTTCATATATTTATCATATCTATTCCTCAAAATTTTCTTATTTGTACATATTTTCCATGAATTTACCCATAAATTTCATTCCCATCGTGTGAAATCAAGATGAAATTAAGAAACAGATTAATTTCGATTTTACATCGAAAAAATATAAAAAAATGATACTTAAACTTAAATAAATAAAAAAATTTAAAAAATTTAGAAAATAATTTTATATTTGAATATGGATAAGATATGGTAGTGGAATAGAATTGAGACTTTTGGAAGGGTTAAATGGTCCATCTTCACTCTCCAACCTTTGAACACTTTGAATCATATAATCTATAACTCTTGACAGCAGTTCTATTCTCCTTTGAACATATGTAGATCTATGACCAATAAAATATTATGAGAACTATTTAACAAAAATATATTTTGAATCATTATGATTCGACTTAGTAACAACTTCATGTATGATTTTCTCTATTTTATTTTTCATCCACACTTTAGGAGAATCAATTTTTTCTTTATAAATTGTGTTTCTTGAAATAATTTATACTTATTTTCAAGGGTATCAAAAAATTCATTTGAATAAATATTTTTTAGCTCGCCATAATATTTTATAAACCTTTTTATATCTTTAAGTAGCTTCACTACTTCTTCACTCAAAATATTAAACATAGACTTACAATTTATAGAGAGCATTCCATCCTTAACTATTTGAGAAGATTAAAATTCTAGTTCTTAAAAACCCAAAATTTATGCATATTTTTCAGATGATTTTTCAAAGGAATCCTTAATTGAAGAAACTGACTGTTCTCCAAATAGATTTGTCATCACATCATGGAAATAATTTAAAAAAAATGTTTTATAAAATCAAGGATTATATTTAAAACACATTTTTTTCATTAAATAAACTTATCTTTCTTTATGTGATTTTAAATTAATAAAAGAAAGTACTAAATTGTCCTATATAATTATAAATCTTTCCTAAAAACAATTCTTAAGAAGATATATAAAATTATTATAGAAGTAGTAAAAATATAAAAGGTTTACATATATTATAATACTTTATCATTTTTTTTACATATCTTAATATTAAATTAAATAATATTTAAGGTATATGAATGGTGTAATAAAAATAGTTTAATATATTGATTTATAAAATAAAATATCAATTTGAGAAAAGATTAATAGTTAAAATATAAGGATAATTGAAGGTATAAGGAAAAGGTAAAGCATTTAAAAGTTTTTCTCCCTTGTATAAAATAGTTAGTTCATTTTAATCGAATATTAAATTTGAAATGAAATACTTCCTGGATTAATAATTCCAGATCTAATAATGTTTCTGTTTAAAATAATAAGAATTATAAATACCATAAATTTTCATAATTTTCATGCAGCCACTTAATGCCATAATATTGAAATCTAGTGGTTCATTATTTCAAAATATCAAATACAAGCATCTTTTGGTACCCATATGTTTCTGGGTAAGACATTGTTAGAAACTAAATACTTATGTAACGAAGACTCTTTTATTTGAGTAGAGACTCCATAATTGAGGATAAATAATTATTTTGAATATGGAATATGATTTATACCACACAATTGAGGCTTTTTAGAATATAATTCATTAGCATAATTCTTGTTTATTCTATAGTGAAAAAATTTAACAGAATATATGATCTTTCTCCATAAATTAGGAACAAAATAATTTCTATATAATTTTTACTTTTCTCTACTACTACCAATACCAATGTTTTATTTATGAATTTTATTTTTACCAATAATTTGATTAAAATAGTTTTCTTATTTTATAAGCTTGATAGAGGATTGTTTTGAAGTATTAATTTCTTTTATAGTTAATTAATTTTATTCTCATGAAAAATATAAGAACATTTTGAATAATTATATCTCTAATATAAAATCTATTTGGATAAACATTCTTTATCAGTAGAAATAGTGTCATATTATTTTCTAATTTACATATTCTTTTTTTTAAATATTCAAAATTTTCTTAAAAAATAAAAAAATAATCATTATATTCATCATTGGATTTTTTTTTCTAAATTTGAACTGTGAGAGTAAGAAGGGTATACCTAATGAGAATGAGCCATAATACAATGATTGACCATTTTATTTTCATGATCAACTTTAGAGTTTGTAGTGGATTCACTACCTTAATGATAAGTAGTAATCCAATTAGTATTCATTACATTTGTGGATTTTATTTTATAATTATATTTACTTTGATATTTAATTAGAGGACAATTATAATTTATGTGGAATTTCTCCTTAGATTAATAGAACATATCTTCTTTATTCCCTTTATTTCTCTTAATGTATAGTTTTCCAAATATTTTATAAATACCTGGTAACTCTTTTCTTGAATCTGGATAAATTGAATTAGAAAATTATTCCATATTATTTTTAGGTGCAGTATCATCATTTTCTGTAGAAATATGATTTTCATCATTTTCTTTAATCTTAGAATCATAAATCATCAAGGTATCAATTAGTTATTTCATTGTAAAATCTTTAATTGGCATGGATTATTGAATAATTGCTGATATTCCATTCCAATTAGAGGGTAAAACTCAGAGAGCCTTTGTAGCTTAATCTGGATATTTAATTCAATCTCCCTAGGCAAAAATATTATTGAAAAATTATATCAAGATTTCATTCATCTAAGTGATGATGTCATATTCATGAATTCTGAATGTATCAAATTTTAATTTTTCTCTATTGTACCATAGTAGTGTGACATTATATATTCATTCTTAGGAAACATAAATGGTCTTCCAAAACTCACATGTGGTATCACACTAAGAGACTCAATTGAATTCATAAGTTCCTAATCCATAGATGATATCATTCATAATTGTTGAATTAAGACCATATTCATTCTCTTGACCATCATTCCAATTTTCTAGATATTCTTCAATAATTTTATAAGGCTCGATTATATTTAAATAAAATTTTATTATGAGATTTTTTAAATAAATAATCATTCTTGATTTCTAGTATCCATAATTATCACCATTGAAATAAGGTTCACAAATCATACGCATACCTTCTCTAATATCATCTAATGAGAATTATCTTCATCTAAATCTTTTAATATTATTTTTTAGAGTAAAGATACATATAACATTTTTGTGTATAACTTATGATATCATTTTTTGTTATTGGGTTGAATCAATAGAGTATTTAATGATTTCCAAAAACAAAAATATAAACAATGGATATTTTCTTATGATTTAAATTATTTTTATTAGGTATAAATGACAAGTATTTTCAGAAATACTAAAAAAAGAAATAATACCCAACCTTTGAAACTAATTGTTTTGTTAGAATAAAAAAGTTGAAGACACAATGGGGGGGGGGGGTAAATTTTGATCCTTTAAAAATTTTATGGAAACAATACTTACATCTTGATATTAAAGAGATTATTTTATTCTCTCTTAAATATGAGTAAGTAATAGAAAGTAAATGAAAAAAGAGGATAGTGATGTATAGTGTTTTAGGGAAAAAGATCCCCTAGTGTACTCCTCCAACGCTTTCTCCACGATCTTGGTGATTTTCCCTATAAAAACTTTTTACACTAACCTATTCACCTGTGTATAGGAATTTGATTTCTTAAAACATAGATTTACAAGGACTTATATTTATTTTATAGGGAACTTATATATCAATGGATTAATATGAGAAGATGACACTCCACCATGACTGAGTACGAGCAGCTGATAATCCAACAATAAATATATTAGGATGAAGAGTTAGAATACTGGTTAAGTTCATAGTTTTAGCAGAAACTGAAAAAATGAAGTGATATTTAATAAAACACGGTTAGAAAATATTCTTCAATGTCAAATAGACTTTATTTAAACAAAATTATAGAAAATAATAGTAATATGATCAAACATGTATGTCTCTAAATTTGTAGCTCTGAAAATTTATTTTTCACACTGAAATAAATGATTATCAAAGAAATACATCAGTAGTAAAATTTGAGTCAATGAAATAGATAATAATTGAAACATATATGTCTCCAAAGTGTCTCTATAAAGGTTACAACACATTATTATATTCAAACTCACATCTGTATATTTAGAATACGAACATCTATATTTTCAAAATAATAACATCTCGATATTTAACAAGACATTTGATTTTATTCTTGTCAAAAAACTCCAAAAATATCACATGATATTGAGACTATTTGAATTTAAAACATTAAAATAAATTCATAACCTACAATAAAATTAAGAATGATTTAATTTGTTGAATATGATACTTTGAACTAGTCATTAAACATCTTTAAAGAGAAATTTAATTTTGATAAAACTTTTGTAGAAAATGGGGAAATAATACATAATTCAAAACCGCATATTTGACCAAGTCAAACATAGGGTTTCTTTATGTAGTGATAAACATAAAAATCATGGTTTACGATTTACAATTGATTAAAAAAGTAGCAATGTTGAGCCATGTGTTTGTTCCTCAAATATAGGGTTTCTTCCAAAAACAGGGTTCATGATCCATATTTTTACAACAATAGAGGGTATATAATCCCTACATTTACTCCAAAAATAGGTTTTGAAAACCTTACATTCCACTTACAAACATAGGGTATGAATATTGTTTCCAAACATACTATAAATACGTTTATGATACTTATTATTTGAGAAATGTAATATTCGTCCATGGGTTTAAGGTATAAAAATACTTACAGAATAAAATAATTATTCCAATTATTATTATCCTAAATTTCACTTAAAGTAACTTCATTATTATCATATATGTGAGTGTTTATGAGCATCTAAATCAAAAATAAATTAACAAAATTCATGGATCAACACATGTTCAACATCTATTGTATTTTCTAAGAATACTATTTCTCTTATTCTACAAAATAATCTAAAAATATTGCATCTCATTCCTTATTTACATGATATTTTATGAACAAACATTAACCATGGTTTTTTACCTTTTCAATATATGATTAGACTGTTTAAACATCATTGGGGTGCAGATAGTTAGAAAGGGTAAAACCTTATGTTTTTATAAGGTTGGTTGTACCCTATGAAGATTTTGGGTGTACCTAATAATGTAAAATTTGTGTCCTATTAAATCCTTTACATGTACCTTATGAATTCAACTACATCTACCATATAAAGGTAATTAATCATATGTTATTATTATACCATACAAAGTCAGTCCTTATTTTTTTATCCATATAGTATCATACCTTGAAATATATTGATATTCACTCTAAAAACCATCATTCTTCACAGGTTTCTTCTCACTGTTATATTAATTATTCATTATCAAATTCATTTCTCATCATTTCTTGAATCATATTTACTTCATAAAATTATGATATTTTTATCTTAAAATCTTCATATAAGCATCATCACATTTAGTTTTTTCCTTTTCATAAAATTTATCATTCAGAGAGTCTATTTTAAAAACTTCTTCCGATAGACTTACAGTCTCCACTTCTTATTTCGATGCATGTTGAAGATTATGTATCCCATTTTCTCAGTATATCAAGCTTATCATATTTCTTCAGATGATAATTTTAATTTATAGATACATATAATGCTTCACTATGTTAATGTCATATAGTGATCATCATGATGTTATTCTGATTGCCTTCTTCTTGTTGTATACATGAATGTGATTCTGATTATATCACTATGCCATAAAATACATCATGAAACATTAACTGAAGCTATCTAAAACATTAATAGAAGAGAATGGTTTAGAAATTACTAGTTCATATTTTATTCGTTTTTGTGTAGAAGATTACAAACAAAATATTGTTTTTATCCCAATAAGGTGTGCCAATTAAATGGTTCACAATGCATGCATATCCATGTTCCCTCATCAAAATTTAATTAAGTACTATACTTTTTTATTATTATGTACAATCCATTATCATCTCGATAAAGTATATTAGGTCTGAACAACCTGTTGGGTATTTTACATCACCCTGTATGATAGCTCAAATCTTCTTTCTTATTCAGACTTACCCAGGTGCTATACAACCTTCATGCCACTCTCAGATGGCTCCCACCTTTAATCTTGACCAATTATATTCATGATGGCTAGACCACTTGGGTGTTTTATTGGGATTAGAGTTTTCCAATTTTTGACCTGGCTATCGTGTGTCATTCTCTAATTATAGTGAAGAATGTAATGCCAAAAATGTACCTTAAACCAAACCTCTAGAATTTTTATAACCTTCTTAAACTTCATTTAAGAATATTTTATTCTTTTCAAGCCCATTGAAACACAATTTTGGTACTTATTCACAAACAACTCCAAAACTTGAAACATATTTTTCCTTCATTGTGAATGAATCTTTATAACTAAAATATAAAGGTATTCCTTTTTCATTTGAACAAACTTGAGATGTGTCCTCATCAATTTATTCACTTAATACAAAGTGAAACCTTTCTTGGTAACTTTATTCTTTTCTTATATTTATTTGGAACTTCAAATTTACTTCGATTAAATTCTTTATCAATATATTTAAATTATATGGCATCCCTTTAATTCCAATAATCCTTATTAAAAAAATACAACACAAACACAAAGTGGGTTAAAAGCTTATATAAATCACCATCATGATCTTGATTGGGATGTCAAACAAGAGTGATCCCTGTAAAGTATCAAAATGTTAAGGATGTCCTAAAACTAAAATACGGAATTATTAATATTATTTTATTAATATTCATCCTAATTCCCATCATCTATCAAATTCAGTCAAGAGAATAAAAAATTAGGATGCAAGATACTTACATATGTATCTCCATTACAAGTAATATCTCTTTTCCTATTATATTTAGAAATCATAAGGTCCTTACATCAAATCATAGGGGGAACTAATATTTTATGTCAATGTTGGTCTCATTTAATCACATCACATACTAAGTTCAACTAAAAATATTTCCCTACCAACCAATAAATTCCACACAAATTCCAATCCCCAAAATATATCCTATATATAAACCAAGATATTTGATACCGATATGTTATTACCTACCAAAACTAGAAACACCTCCAATACCATTACAGGATATGATTACGAACCCCATATTTCACCTCCAATAAACCATGGGTTGGAAACCAACAATGGAGATATAAATACAGAAGTAGGAGGCATTTCTATCATATATCCTAAAAATTTTTGAAAACCACTGGTAGACTTCATAACATATGAAAAAAAGTAATGGAAATGGCATTCATGAATAATGTATCCAAAATAAAATACCAAAAAGAAGATCTCATGGAAGTGACTCATGAACACCAGCAAGCCTCGATCAACTACTACAACCTAGTAAGGCCCATCTTGAACATTGAATCCATTCTATATATATAGGGGTGAGCGTACAAGTATAATTAATATGATCATCCCAAAAACGTCACTTGAAAATGAGAGAGAAGCATGCTAAAGCTCCAGTGAAACAAAAATAAAAATCAAATCATCACCTAAACAAGTCCACAAAACTTCATTACCTCACTAATAATTACTCACCATGTTTCAAAAAAAGAAAGAAAGTAACATATCATTGAAAACATATCTATGATAAAGGTACCCCACATCCATTTTTCCACTGAACTAGTCATCCTAAACACCAAAATTACATGTCCTAGGGATCCCATCCCATAAATAAGTCATACCACACATCCATGTATTCCAATTACAACCATATCCATATTACCATAGACATAACTACACAGCAAAACTACATAACCATCACACCCCCAACAATAATTTAGTTAAACGAAGATCCATTATTGTTCGTGTAAGTACATATTATTCTTAAGACATTTCAGCTCATGTATATGTGAATATATGATAACCCTAATCTATCACAACTTTGTGAGATGTATTTAATATAACTGTAACACTCCATAGCTCATATATATATATATATTTGTGTGTATGTGTGTGTGCGTGTGTTATAATAGTGAGCCACCACAACACATATGTGTACACATCTAATAATTTTTTTTTTATCATAGTCTAGATATAAATGAAATCTATACTGTATATGTAAAATATATTAGGGTAGTAAGATTACACAAAATTATGTATCCTAAATAAACAATATTTTTAGAAGACGCCTAGAACCCAAGTCTAATTATGGGAATTGACCATGTTATCCAGCTCAAGAGGTGGAGCGTATGAAAAAACAAAATATAATTAATATAGAATAGATCAATACCACTCAAAGGTAAACCATCCAACTTGATACTTTAACTATAAATACTTTCTCATATTATAACTTAACTACCAAAACTATCTTCTATAAAGTCAATACACTCTTAGGTACATAACAATCATCATAATTCATCACTACAACTCATGGTTTTATTATTAATAAATTAATAACCATTTAGTAATATCCCATTATCAATTCAGGATTATTATTCATATTACTAGTTCAAAGAAAAAGAGATTTTATTTGGAATCTTAATCTTTAGATTCCACAACAAAAAATCATTACTTACTTCAATATTTACCTCCTTTAATTAATCATTTTCTGGTTCATTGTTAAATAATCATCACCTATTCCCCTTAATTAATTTTTAAATTCATTACCATTCTATATGCTTGGATATTATAAGACTCAACCAGTATACTACAAGGAAAGGTAAAACCATAATTTTAAAAATAAACAACAATAAGAACCAAAGAAAAAATATCTAGACATTAATAATAGATAAAAAACTCTCTACAACATCATTCGCATCGCCTTCATGTACCATCAATTGTATCTTAATCTATAACCCCATTTTCTTCCACCAACACAACATCATAATCATTCCACCCCATGCTATATCAATCCACCATACCATGATTCTATTTAATTGAAAAAAAGGATCTAATGTTCTAAAATATATGAAAAAAATCAAAATACAAATAGTAAAAAATTTCAATAAAAAACAATATAGATTTAACCAATGTATACAATATTAAGGCAAAAAATAATGAACATAGATGACAACTAAAAATTATTACAATAAAAATCACATTTACATATTATCTTGAAGTTACTAATAAACTATGAATTGGTTTAGTAGCCTTCAAATATAATAACTCAAAAACCACTAGAAGTGGTTTAGCTCAAATAAACACACTCAAGAAAATCTCAAACACACTAGGAAATTATATGAAATTTCATCACCAATTACACATCACGTGATGAATATATTTTTCATCATACCATATTTATGTTGATTGAAAATTTAGGTATGATGTTTAAACAATATTATCACCACAAAAAAAATACTACACACTCTATGATATAACATAATTCCATAACATGAACAAAATCATGAATTCTTTTACTTATTAAACTTTCCCCTTTCCATTAATTAATATTATATTATTATCTTATTAGAAGTATTTCAATAATTTACCCATTTTAAACTAAATCATGTTAATCCCGTATTTACTTACAATAAAACAAGATATGTTTTGAATCCCCAATTTTGATTGAAGCTTAAAGGAATACTATAATAGGATGGAATAAACCAGGGATCAAAAACTGCCAAAATCGATGGAACCCACCTTATGACATAACCATATTTAATACTTATTAAATTATAACCAAATATCAACTAAAACTAGAAGAAAATTGACTATGATGACCTATAATATCATTATAAAATTGATGAAATTGGATAAGTGGGGAACCTTGGATCAAGAGAGATCAATCCCAAAAAATAAACAGGTTTGTATTCATAAGAGATATGACCAGAAGGAACCAAAAAAGGGCTAGGGTAAGATTGGGTTTGAGTGAGTAAAATAAAAGTTAAACCAATAGAAGAATTGTTTTTATTCATATAGAAAACCTAATGGTCCTTCACCATGGGGTGGAGTATTTCAAAATGGTATGATTACCTCAATCAAAGTATGATCTGAAATATTAGTTATTTAAAATGGCAACATGTCCCTGAACATCCTGGACATTTCAGTCATTTAAAAATGGGTTTATCCAACACTGTGATATGATGATCCCAAAATGGTTATATAATCCTCAAGATCAACTCCTCAAATTTTCGTTTCACCCTTCCCCATTTTCCCACAAGTATTCTGCTAGAAATCTCATGATGCCATGTTCACCAAAATAGCTATCACCATGGCATGTTGTAATTTTAATACTCAAGTATAATTAACTATGATTTCATGAACATTATTTAGGATTAAATAAAAAAAAAGATTAATTCACATATCATTAATTCAAAAACCATATTAGATTAATCCAACACTACTCGCAACCCCTCCCACCATGAAACTGCATCACCAATTTCAATTAAATATGTATTATCCCTCTCCCCATATTACATATGGACTTCAAAAAATCTCCCCAATAATCAATCCATTCAAAATGGATTATCCTATATATATAATTAATGTTTCAAATATTGAATCATCCAAATAGGATAAATACACTAAAAATAGGTATTTTACACCTTGTGTTCACTAGGAATAAAAATAGAAAATTATCCATGATGGTGATCTTAACATAGTCTCTATCATTGATCCAAAACTAGTGTTTTATACCCTAAAGATCCAAAATCAACCCTATACCCCCGAACCACCCTTAAAATTCCCATAAATGCCTGAAAATTCTAAAAATAGAAAAATTAAAGGTCTATTAAATTGTAGTTTGTAAAATAAAAATACTGGAAAATACCATCAACTCAATCTATTTAGCTACCTGGAATTGTATTTTAGTGAATAATTTTTTGAGCTTCCATCCATCCATAGATTTTTCAACAACACCCACATGTTATTCATAGATCAATCCCTCACCTACCATATTTAATTTTCTAGTTGTATATTATAATATATGATTAAAATGATGTAAATAATTTATCTACCACCACCACCTTGTATTCAAATCATTTTTCTAGAATATATACTTTAGTGTCATTTATTTAGAATACACTATAAACTAATCCCCAAAAAAATAGTGACACAAAATCTTTATGGAATGTGTAAGCACTATTATATAAAGGACATGATTTCACTAATTACATTCTTGTACCATTAATATTAAATATGAATGCACATATATATGATTACCGAATATCATGACACACCAATGCTTTGATACTGAAGCATCACCACAGATGATATATGCACCATTCAAATATAGTAATGTGAGGATGGATGGTCATGTTAACATGTTTTTCATCTCCTTGAATGTTTTTTAACATTCTAAAATATATATACATAATATATTATTTTCAATAAAAGAAACCATCAATGAAGTTAATCATGATAAATTGATGATAAAACATTAACGTTACCTACAAAATCCCAAAATAGTTTATATCTTAAATAAATTCTTTTATTCCTTCCAAAACACCACTACCTTAATATTTTTAGGGAAAAATGTTATTCCTTTATATGAAATTTTATTCTTAATAGATTTTACTTTCTAAATCCAAAATGTACACTAGAAGGATTTTTCATTGAGATAATGATCCTATATTAAGATCAAAACATTAAAAAAAATGTTTCCCATGATTATCCATTAACTGTGAATATACAATTATATTATTAATATATACCATGATAAAAGAGCTGATATATTGATGAAATATGTTATTCGTGAATTCAATATAAATAGTTGAATAATTAGTTAAACTAAATGGAATAAAAAAAACATACATAATGGTTATGCCTACTATAAATGATTTTTCTTGGTATATAATTGTTCTTAACTATGATTTTATAGTATCCTGGCCTCAATTTGATCTTGAAAAACCATATATCACCCTTTAATTAATAAAAATACTAATTCTAGGGATATGATATTTGTTCTTAAAAGCATCTTTATTTAAATTATTATAGTTAACACATAAATGTAATGTGTAATCAACCTTATTAACGAAGAGAACAAGATCTATCAAAGGTGGGGTGAATGGTCTAATAAATCCTTCATTCTATAAATCATCTAACCAAACTTTCTAATCTTTCAACTTAGTTGGTTTCATCTCATATGATGGGAAATATATTAATCTTTTCCCAATTAAAAATTAATTAAAAGATCCACTTTTTGATATGAAGATAGTCCAAAGAAATCATCTAGAAAAATCAAGATATAGGTTAAATATTTTAAAAAATCTAACCGACCCCACTATGTTTTTAACCCATAAAATCATCACTATTAACTACCACAATATACTCTTAAAATTTATCATTGTAACTAAAGATATACTATCATTAAAAATTTATTCACCCTTGAACACATACATTATCCACTCTTAAGTGAATAATTTAACCTTATTACTATAAGAGTTGATATTTGAATTATTTTCGATCAACTGGTCAATGCCTATGATTATCTCAAACATGAAAATGTCAAATACTATAAAGCCTTATTATAATTGCATGTTTCATATCATAATAGTATATGATAACCACTTAAATAAATGAATATCTTATTCCCATAGAGGTATATTTATGTGCATAACATGTGGAATAATTTTTACTCATAATCTAAAATGCACTATTACTAATTTTAAAATAAATTAATGAGTAGAACTGATATCATATAATAAAAAAATGATAGTAATATCATAAAATAAGGTTCCTCTTCCTACATAACATCCAAAATCTACCTCTGTTGGGTCCTACCCCACCATAATAAAATTAACATGAGTTTTCTTAGACTAGGATAATCCAACGAGTTGGGATAGTTCTTATAAAGATCCCTAAGAAGTCATCGTGTATGTTTTCATAAATAACAATTGTTGGTATAATCATTCCTATTAAGAGATACACTCCAAGTCATATAAAACTGTTCTTTAATTCGATCCCACCATCATAGATGAACTAGGTGGATTCCATTAATTCTATATTAGGTATCCTATATTTCCCCACCAATAACAATTTTGAGGTTGTTTTAGGTAATTGAACTATACAGACCCAACCTTAAGCATTACATAATCTTGAATATTATGTCAAGAAATAATTATCTTATATTTTATGATCTTTTAGGTTTATATTTTTAGATAATTAGTTCATAAATAATACATAACAAAATCATATATTAAAAATTCGACACTTTTGATCAGTATCCATTTTTCCATAGCTTAAAACTTTTAAAATAAAAAATGTTTTCTTTTTAGGAAAGATCTCTATGACATTCAACGTGAAATCTTATTTCCCATTACCCATATTAAACCTAATAAAAAACATTTTTAAACATGGTATTCAAAAAATATTCATAGTATGGGACATAAAAAGAATTAAAATCATTATTATAGTAAAAAACATGAGATCCCATCAAAATCCATTTCTAAAAAACATACCTTTTTACCCAGAAAGGGTATATTCCTTCTTTAAAAAAAATAATTTTTCTTACATTTTGAAAATAAATGATTTCCATGAAAAATAATTATAAAAACTAGAAAAATCATGTAGGTTCCTTTGGAAATCATCTTTATAGAACCATTACATAACCCTTACAAGTTAGAGTAACCATATGGCAAAATTCCAATATAATTATTTAGAAAATATGATAACACTGCTCTTTATTACACTTTATTTCATGATTTATTACATTATATTACACACAACACAACCTGGAAGATCAAGAGGTATAGTTTTTTTTGAGAATTAGGTACATTACATAAAAACTGAAAATAAGGAATAAATCATCTTTATTTAAAACCTCCTTAACATGTTCAAAATATTCCTTTTCAGTTGAACCTATATGGGATGACATAGGGACATATATAAGAAAGGGGTGAGATATAAATATAATTAATAAAATAAACATGGAATAATATTAATAAAATAATACATGTTAGATAATAGGAACATCAATGGGGAATAAAAGGAGTGAAAATCATAAAAATGAGTAATGAGACATGATATAACATGATAATCATAAAGGCAACATGGGAAATATAGAAACAACTTAAAACACCACATCATCAACCAAGGTTAAGGATAAATGCCAATAGATCATGATAAAAAAATTCTTTTTATGGTTTAGGTTCACTCTTTAATCCATTTCATGATATCTCATGAAACTAAAACATTACCCAATGCATTGTAGTGCTATATAATTTAGGGTGCACTTGTCACTTTCATTTCATTATCATGATTAAGTGTACTGTATAGATAATAAAACATAGATTCATTCATCATTATATTTTTCTACATGATCAAGGAGTGTGGAATATATACATGTATTTTCCTAATTCAGAATTAAGTGTTCATAAAGGTGAACACCCTTGATAGGAAATGAGTATGGTATTCACTACTCAATTGTATTGGGATGGAAAATCATGGTAAAATTTTGGGTGAATAAAGAAATAAAATAAAAAATAATATGGAAATAGAAAAAAAACATCCTAAAATTATAAATTTTGAAATATAAGTCATAAGATAATGAAGAAAATTGAATATAAAAGAGAATTAAAGGATCCCTAACCTTGAGAGTGTGACTCCAAATGGTTGGGAAAATAATCTTGAGAGATTGGGGGAACCTTGAGAGAACTATATAAAGGTTAAGTAAGAGTAAATACATGATAAATGTATTTTTATTTAAGATAATTGGGATATTGGGTGGGTTTATTTAAGAAAAGAGAGGGGAATTCTTTATTATTTCTCAAACATAGGTTTTGGATGATATTTAATAAAATAACCAAAAATAAAAACCATACCTTGGTTTTTTCAAAATTTTTCGAACAAAGTAAATTAGGTTTAGCTATTTTATATGTAAAAGGTCTTAAATTAACAAAATAATACCCTTACTGATGTTGAAGTGAGTCATAATCTTAAAGAAATGATTTTAAAACCATAAAATATATTAATGGTTTTGGATGATTCATAAATGCCTTTTAAAATTAATCAAATAAAAATAAATTCTTTTTATTTTAAATGGAAAACATATATGTTTTAATTTATACCCTTTATAGTATTTAATACATCACTTTTGGGTTATTATTATGCCATAATACACACCTTATATTTATATGATATTTAAATTTTCCCCAACAATTTGAATATCTCAGAAAATTATGAAAAATTCACTATTGGATAATTTTGAGTTTTTTATTCCAAAAATAATATTTATTTTAAACTAATAATTTTCCAAATATATGAATTTTAAATTTTTATATAAATTTTACATTCTTCGAGGAATAAATGTCTTAATTGAAATTGAATTAAAAATACAATTTTTGTTTTATTATACCAAAATAAAATTAATTTATAAAGCAATAATAAAATGAAAATATATTAATTATTATAAATAATATACATATTCATATTATTATAGTATTGATACATATCCATTTGTTATAGTAGAAAATTATATAAGGGTAAGGTGAATGATGGTGATACTTTCATGTGGTGGTTCAACGTATATGGTTTGGGACATGATCTCGATGAGCTTGAATTTCTCCCAAAAACAGTTTCATATATGATTAAGTTGTTGAATGTTAGCTTGGGATTGGTCAAGGAAAAATACCAATGATTCTATTTCCTTTGGAATCTCTAATAAATGGGATGGTGTATGATTCTACTAGTTGAGGCCATCACTTCCTTCATTTGTGTCAAATGGATTTATCAAAACCCTATATTTATACTAATCATATGATCACTCTTCAATTACTATATTATCAATGGTAATGATTCTTAAAAGTAATTTAAATATGATATGATATAATAAAACCAAATAAATTCTTGTGTTTTTTATAACCATAAAATATAATAATTCATTTAATTAAATCACGATCAGAATTTTATTTAACAGTTTGGGTCATTAAAATCTTTACCCATTAAAAAAATTTCACCCTTGAAATTTTCTTTTCCCACACTAAAAGAGACGAGGGTATTTATATTTCATTAATTTCCCCATTTCCCATATTTCTTATTCACACTTGTTGTTTATCTACAGTACTTTGAGAAGGTGCATTGTCCTATTCTGCAAAACTTTATCTCTATGATATAATATCTTCACCAGCTACTCCTCAAATGAGAGATAATTATCCAATGGTACCTCCTTTGGATTGAGTACATGTGAGGGGTCTATTATGTACTTCCCCAAGAGGGATACATGGAATACATCATGTATGTAAGATAGGTTAGGTAGGAGTTCTAGTCGATAAGCAATTGCTCTAATGTGATCAAGGATCTCAAAGGGGTCCATGTATCTTGGACTAAGATTTCCCTTATTTGCAAATCTCATAAATTTTTTCAACAGAGTTATGAAAAGTAATACAATTTTACCAATATCAAACTCATGGTCTCATCAATGATTGTCAGCATAGTTATTTTTTAGACTCTAAGCAACTTTGATGTGATGCTGAATGGTCTTGACCTTTTCCACAATTTTTGAAACCATTTCATGGCCTAGTAGTTTGTGTTACCTAACTTCATCCCAACATATAGGTGTTCCACACCTCATCCATTAAAGTTTTTTATAGGGATCTATTTGGATTATTGAGTGGAAGCTGTTATTATGTGATAACATGACCAGAGGAATATACTGATCCCATCCTCCTTTGAAGTCATTATTGAATTATCTTAACATGTCCTCAAGGGTCTGCATAGTCTTCTCATATTATCCATCTGTTTGAAGGTGATATGTTTTTATTAAGTTCAAATATGTATTTAGAGCATATTTTAAACTCTTCCAAAACATAGAGGTAAATCTTGGATCTCGATTAGATACAATTGATAATGGTGTTTCATGCAGCTTGACCACTTCTCTAATCTATATCATTTCAATTTGATCGAGGGAGAAGTCCTCTAAAATTTCATTGAAGTGAGTATTCTTTATAATATGGTCCAGAAAAACCCATGCAGAATTATTTTTATAGGATGTCTTTGGAAGACCAGTTAAAAATTTCATGGCGATGTTTTACCATTTCCATATAGGTATGGATTATGGTTTCATCATACCATTATATTTTCTTTCCTCCATCACTTGATGACATACAAGACATCTTGATGTATATTCACTGATTTACTTCATCATATTGTCTCATGCTATCAGGGATACCTATTAAACTTTGTGCTTGCTGGGTGTATGGAGAAGGTTGAGCTATCTGTATTATCCAACATCTCTTACTTTAACTTTGGATTTGATGGTAAAAATAGTCATGAACCATATATCACAAATCCCATTTTCATTAACATTGAACTCTGAGGATTTCCCTTTTCTAATAGCTTCCACTTTGTTCTGAATTCTCATATATTCTCTTTGAGTATCTTTTATCTTCTCCAGAAGGGATGGTTGACAAATAATTTGTGAATGGATTGATGATGTTCCTTCCTTTATGATTCCCATGTACATCCTTATCAAATAAAAAAAGATCAGATCATTCTCAATTCCCATTAGTTATATAATTTTTGGATCCTTTATACTTAGAGAATCTAACACTTTATTCACTATTCTAGAATGATAGATAATTGATCTATCATAGTCCTTGATTATATCTAACCATCTTCATTGGAATATATTCAGTTATTTCTATATGAATATATACTCGAGGCTTTTGTGATCCATATATATTTCACACTTCTCCCTAAAGAGATAATGATGCCGTATTTTAAAATCTATGATCACTGTTATTAAAACCAGATCATGAGTTGGGTAGTTCTGTTCATTAACTATGAACTTTGTAGAAGTGTAGGCTATCAATTTTACTTTTTTTATTAACACACAACCCAATCACTTATTCAATGCATCACTAAATACCCCTAACAGTTATCAATTTGTGGGTAGTGTAAGTATAGGTTCAGTGATAAGGATCCTTTTCAACTCCTTTAATCTCTCATCACATATATCATTTCAAGAAAACTTGAATCGATTCCAAGTTATCATGGTTAAATGGTTTGAAAACCATGATGAATTTATCACAAATTGATGATAGTACCCAAATAATCAAAGCAAACTATATATATCTATCAAAGATGTTGGAAAAATTTATACTTCAATTTATTATGTCTGTTAAAGGTCCACATATATCCCATTTCTTGTGATAATAGGCCCCAATAATGAGACTTATTTTAAATAAAACTCACAATTGTTGTACTTGGCATAAAACTTCTCCTTTTTTATATCTTTAGAAACATGATCAGATGCTCCTCATGCTTCACCTTTCTTTTGAAGTATATTATAATATCATATATAAATACTACACAAAATTTGTTGAGGTAATACCTAAATAATCTATTCATCATTTCCATGAATATTTTTGGAGGTTTAGTGAGTCTAAATTGAATTAATATGAACTCATAGTGCACATACCTTGTATGAAAATAAATCCTAGGGATATCCTCTTCGTTCACCCTAACTTGGTAATATCTCGACCATAGATCTATCTTGGAGAAGTTTTTTTCTCTACATCGCTAATAAAAAAAGTCATCAATCCAAGGAAGAGGATACCTTCGCTTTATCATGCTCTTTTTAAGCTCATGATAATCAATGAAAAGGCGCATTGAACCATCCTTCTTCATGAGGAAGAGGACTTGTGCACCCCAAGGTGAAACACTTGGGAATATAAAACCTTTATCTAGATTCTACTATAGTTGTTTGTTCAGATCCTCAAGTTTTACAACAACCATTCTATATAGAATCTTGGTTAACTATAATGACACATGTATAATATTTATTGAAAATTTAACCTATCAGCTATGAGGAAGACTAGGTAATTCCTCAGGAAACATATTAGTGTATTCCCTCACAATGGGCATGTATTCAAGGATGATATTTTCCTTATACTCAATCATTTAAGTTATATAAAATTGATCTTAAAGCAATAATATACATGCTTGAGATGTTGGTTCTAAATAAGATTCATCCTCCCCATTACAATTGTATATAATCGGGGGTTGATTCACGATATGAAGAGTGATTTCCTTCTCACGGTAATTTATGATGGATCTATATAGAGAAATCCAATCCATATTAAGAATTGAATCAAATTCTACTAAAGGGAGTACAAAAAGGTCTGATGGGAAGTTCATCCTGGAAATATTAATGGGCGGGAGTTATACACTCAAGATGAAATAATTTCCCCATTTCTATTTTCACCAACAGCTCTGCTTCCATGATTTGTGGTGGTGTTTGAATATTTTTACTAGTCTTTCCTGATATAAATAATTTATAGAACCAAAATCAAAAAGTATATTCACTATTATTGAATGAATAACTGGCACACCTGTCACCACTTCATTGTTGGGACCCACCCCAGTGGTTGTGATGGAAAAAAAATCTTTGTTGCTGCCTTGGAGGTTATTAGTTGTCTCAAAAAACCCTTAGCTTAGTGAACTGGTTTGAAAAGTGTCCTAGTTCCTTGTTGTTGAAGAAATGAACAATGTGTTAAGGGTTCACTAGAGAATTACACACTTCCAATGCATTAGTGGGTTCTCCTATTGGAAATTTCTAGCTATGCGTCCTTCTTTCTTTCACCTAAATCACTTTCTCATCCCCCTTTGTTAATTTTCTAGGATATCTTTTCCGCACCTTTGATATGTGGGATATTGAAATTCCTTAGCAATGTTATATTTCTCCATCAAAATTACATAATTAAACTCCATTTTTCACTTCTTATCAATGTGATAACATTGAAATTAATTGATCTTTATTTATACTTTGAGGGAACATCAGAAAATTTCCTCATAGCTATCAAAATCACAGCTTGTTAGGGATTTTTGTAGACTAGGTTTTAGCCTACCAAAGAAGTAGTCAATATTATATTTGGGGGTAAAAAAAAGGCAGAGGTGTGTCATGAATGTATTTTAATGTCTTCCTCATACTCACTAAAAGATTAATCCTCTTTTTTCTTGAGGGAAAGTAAATCACTTTCAATTTTAGGTTGGAGAGTGTGAGGAAAATATTTATTAGAAAACTATTTTTAGAATTCCTTCCACCCAATCGGTTTGATATCTTCCTCAGGATTTATATTCTTGACCAATGTCTACCACTGATCAAATTATTCCTCTATATTATAAACAAAAATTATAACATTGTATTTCATAAAACATTTAAGGATGGAGAATATATTCAAAATGGAGTGGATCCATTGTTCAACGATTAAGGGATAAAATGATCCATAGAAAGTCAGGGGCCTTTGTTGTATAAAGATCAAAATTGAAGCTTGTTATTTATTATGGATATTTAAGTTCTCTTATTGATGCATGTTTATATTCAAACCTATTTCATCTGAGAGAGTATCATAAAAAAATTTCTATATCCTCTCCCATTGAGTTGGGCATCTCATTTGGGTAGTCATCACATTACCCATCACATTGATTGTTTACCCTATTCCTCATATATCTGAACATTGTCTAGAATTATGGAAAAATTAGGGTTGATTATTTTTAAACTATTAAAAACATAAATGAGAACACAATGAAATTAAAGAGACAACTTATAAATTTCATTTATTTCAATAAATTATGAATTTCTAGGCTTCAATCTGTGCTATCTATGATATATTTCCAATCGTATATTATTATGGGTGTTTTTTTGTTCGATTAAAAATGGTTCATATTGATATTATGAATTTACCAAACCATATACCCTGGGAGTGTCAAACTAGTTATGCATCAAGACCCATTGTCATGCACCAATTCCCAGTAGAGTCTAGCTTAACGTGGTCTTTTTGGGTTTTACCCCTATATACAAATTTGCTAGAGCAACATCCACTTGTAGTATCCAGAAAGGGAACTATTTTCATGATAAACAATTTAATATATACTTACCAAAATTTAGGTATGTTTTATTATACTTAGTCTTATTACTATGGCTTTCTCTAGAGGTTTCTATTCATAATCTCAAAAATAACTAAACCTTTCCTTCAATACCAACTATGAAAATCCTTATCACTTTATTTCATAATTTATTATATAATATTACAAATAATACAACCCATAATATCAATAAGTTAAGTGTCTTTGGGATTTAGGTACACTAAATACCAACATAAAATAAGGAACACACCATCTTTATTGAAAACCTCCTTAACATGTTCATAATATTACTTCATACTTAAAACCGCATGAGATTACCCAAGGACATACATTAGAAAGGGGTGAGCTATAAAGCCTAGTAAGGTAATAAACATGGAATAACATTAATAAAACAATAAATGTTAGACAATATGAAGATAAATGGGGTGTAAAAGGAGTGAGAATCATGAACATGAAAAATGAGACATGATATATCATGATAATCATAATAGAAACATGGGAAATGTGGAAATAAATTAGAAAACTACATAATAAACATAGGTTAAGGAAAAAATCCAAGAAATAATGATTTAAAATATCCCATGATATATTAGGTTCATTACCTAATCCCTTTTTTGATGTCTTGTGAGACTAAAACATTAAACAATTCATTGGATCCCAATATAATCTTGGACATACCCGTCACTTTCATTTCATTATCATGCTTAAGTGTGCCACATAGATCATAAAACATGGATTGATTAATCCTAATATTTTATTACTTGATAATGGATTCTGGAATATATACATGAAATTTCCCAATTATGAAGTATAAGTGCATAAATGTGAACACCCTTGAAAGTAAATGGGTATGGTATTCATTACACAATTGTTTTAGCATGGAAAATCGCTGTGAAATCTCTGCAGCATAAAGATTCATAAAATAGCTTAATGAGGGTGAAAGGGGTGTATTATCATTTGGAAATAAAATTTAAAGTATTAGGCACATAGAAAAACATATCAGGAAATTATTAATTGGAAATATAAGTCATGAAGATAATGAAGAAACTTGAATAAATAAGAGAAGTATAGGATCCCTTACCTTGAGAGTGTGGCACCAAATAGTTGGGAGGAGCTTCTTAAGAGCTTGGGGGAACCTTGGGAGAAATATAGAGATGGGAGGGAAGAGTAAGGATGTTTTACAAGTATTTTTAGTAAATATAATTGGGATCTTATGTGGGTTTATATAAGAAAATAGAGGGGAATTATTTATTTTTTCTCAAACTTTGGTTTTGGACTCTATATAATAAAATAACCAAAACTGCAAACCATTCCATGGTTTTTGCCTATGGTTTATACCAAAGGGGATTTTTTTAATTATTTTATAATATAAATGGATGAAATTAATAAAATAAAAACCATACTGATGTGGAAGTGAGTTATACTCTTAAAGAAATGATTTCAAAACCATAAAATATATTAATAGTCTTGGAGGATTCATAAAGTATTTATAAAATAAATTAAATATACATAAATTCACATTATTTTAAATAGCAAAAAATATATTTGGTAGTGGATACCATTTATAGTACTTATTACATCACTTTTGGGTCACTATGATGTCATAATACACACTGTATATTTATACGGTTTTTAATTTTTCCAAAAAAATTAAATTATCTCATAAAATTATGAAAAATTCACTGTTATCTAATTTCAATATTTTCATTCCAAAAATAATATTAATTTTAACCAAATAATTTTATAATTTTGTTATTTTTAAATTTTAAAATAAAATCGAGATTTATTGAGAAATGATGTGTTTTTTTATAATAATAATTTTCGAACCCTTATAAGTATCACATTTGAATTCATAAAAATTATATGATCATTTGTATTGAATAAAAATTATTTAATAATAATATTTTTTTAAAATATTATTTATTAAAAAACATTAATTTATCAAAATTATCATCTTATTTGAAATAAAAATAAAAATAATATTTGTGTTTTACTGTACCAAAATCAAAATCATTTATAAAGTAACAATAAAATGATATAATATTATTTATTATATACAATATATAAATTCATATTATTAATCTCTTGATACATATCCCTTTATTACACTAACAGTTTTCTTTAAGAGTACAATGCATGATGGTGAGAGTTTCATGGGGTTGTTTCGCATACATGGTTTGGTCTATGATCTCGATGTGTTTGAACTTCTCTCATAAGGAGTTTAGATCATGCTTAAAATGTTGGATCTCATATTTTTATTGGGTAATAGAAAATAAAAGTGATTCTATCTCCGTAAAAAGCTATAATAAATGGGATTCACAGGGTACAATCCCAATAGTTGAGGCCATCAATTCCTTTATTTGTGTCAAGTGAATTTATGAAAACCCTATATTTATAATAATCATACTATCAATATTCAATGGATATATTATCAATGATAATTATTCTTAATAGTCTTTTAAATATAATGGAATATAATTAAACCAAATAAGTTAATGTGTTTTCTATAACCATAATATACAATAATGCATTTAATTAAATCACAAGGGGATTTTTTTATAACAGTCTGGGTCATCACATAAAATATAATATTTACCCAATTCTTTGGAGTGATGTTTGGGCACACCCATCATATAAGATATATTAGAATTTACCAAAACTCTATGGGTGCACCCATCAAATATGTTATATCAGGATCACACGATGCTATCTGGGTACTTACATCATTTAAGCTATATCGAGCTCACCCGATGCTATCTGGGTTCACCTATCCTATAATCTACATCGAGATCACACATTATCATTAATAATGCCCAAATTCCATTAATTAATAAAACATTTATAATATTTCACTTTTCAACATAATAATAATAATTGTTCTTATATTTATTGATTCACCCGTGGAAAAGAAAAAGGTTCCATGCCAATATCAAAATCCATCCAGAGAAAGAATAAGTACGGTAACAATAACATATATCCCTAGTGGGGGTGCAAGTAAAATTAAGGGATGTTTACTTTGATGAATGTAAATACTGTTAAGAGTTCATTAAAATCATTCTTGAGGAAAATATCCTTTTTGCTTTAAAAATCAATATTTAAAAATAAAAATTCTCAAAACATTGTGAAAATACTTTTCATTGAAAATAACCTTGGAAATTAAAAAGGTAAACCTTAATGAAAATATTGTTCAGGAAAGTAGGGAAATCCATTCATGATGTAAACATTAAAAATAAACATTCTTTTTAATTTTTTTAAAGGGAGTCAAAACTGACCCATTTAGAAAATATTGAGAAAGTTTATTTTTTGAATCTGTTTATAAGAAGGTTAAATATCATGTGAAAATGTTTTATGAAAACAATTATGTTTATAAAAGAATAATTTTTAAAACATTTTATAAAAAATGGATATGGAGGAGAAGGATTCCTAATCTAAAAGAAGGTACAAGATCAATATCACATACAAGTGACTTCCTTGATTTTACTTTAATCAATAAGGGATAAAATAGAAATTAAACATGTAAAACACATTCATAAATAGAATAAAAGAAAAGTTATATGGTTCAAGAAAATAATATTATAATATCTCATCTAAAGAAACCTTGAGCATAAATAATACCAAAAACAATGGAGACTATAACATAATGCATTTTCCACTTTAGAAATCTTCTGAATTATAAGACCCGTGAAAGAATATCTTCAAAATAAACATTAAATATTGTGATAATATGGATATAAATGATTTAAAATTTCAAATTTTCTGTATAAACACCTCTTAAAAGATGATATATTCATTTTATTAAATGTATGTATCAATGAATGGGAATTTAAGATGAATAACCCTTACAAAGATCATATCAAGACTTAATAATTAATATATGGATATACTATGAAAAATAAAATTAAATAAACACAAAAAAGTTTAAATAAAAAAATGGACTAATTTATACATAATCATGTAATAACATAGTTAATAAAGAATAATCTTAACCCATTGAATGAAAATTGTGTTACAAACTCTTTACCGCTTGATAACTACCTAGTAAAATCCCATTGGATAAAATAATTAATATTGAAACATATAATACCCGGATTTATAAAGTATTCATGAAATAACAAACAAAATGGGCAGTATATATACACAAAATAGAACAAATTGGTGTATAATATTAAAATATTCCTTATTGAAGGAAAATTGAGACGAAGTTCCTTACTGCTTTGGAAATCCCTGGATAAAAACCTCATGAAAGAGAGAACCTCGTATGTATTTTTAAATCCAAATAATTTTCATGAATATAATCACGTAATGAATTCATGGGTAGTATATACACCACACAATAAAAATAATTGGTGAATATGACAGCTGTCTCACAAAAATAAAAGTTAGATGAGAAACCCCCACAACTTTGAAAACTTTTTAATCATACACCCCATTACAGAATAGCATAAAATGCAAATGTAAATGTAATTATAATATAGAAATTAATTATTTAACATTAAAAATAAGATTTATATACACCACAAAAATTTAAAAAGTGGTGAATATGATATATGTCTCCCAGAAATAAAAGTGAGATTATAAATCCCTTATTGCTTTGGTAATCTATAGATCAAAGCCTCATGAATGAGAAAAATTGATGTGGATTTGTAAATACCATTAATTTTCATGAAAACAATCATAAAATATATTAACAGGTAATATATACAATATATAATATAAATAAGTGGTGAATATGGAATATGTCTCATATAAATAAAAGTGAAACGAGAAACCCTTACTTAGAGTCCAGACTTACCATGTATTTCCTTTCATTCATGTATAACAAGCTTATATATTATTTTATATTTTAATAAATTTTTATAGCTTTAATAACTTATACTAAAATCATTTATTTTATTTATTTTAATTACATATTTAAATATTTAATTACTTAAGTCCATGTTGTGTTTATTGAGGACGTTCAGTCCATATTTTCAAAATGGATTTGTTATGTTGACTGTTGTCAAAGGAATAACTGTTCCATAATCTCTATAATAATAATCTTGAAATAATTATAGTTTTTAAACATAAATTATAATTTTAAACCAAACGTGAATAATGGTTATGAAAAAAGAACTATGTTGTAATGATGGATATGGTAGATCGTTCGTACGTATAAGCAACGTTTCAATTTTTCAACGATCATTATGGAAACAAGGTAAGTATTATTTTTAAATTATATAAATGATTATAATATCATAAATATCATGTTATTTATTTAATTATAATTATATATATATATATATTATCCATGTGATGTGGTGATGAAAAACGAATCACATCACTTTGTGGAGGAGGTAGTCCACATATACGCCTAAAAGACATTATCATCTTTCAGTGAGTGGAAAGATAGAAATTAAAATGATATATTATATTTTAATAATGATATATATGTCACTAATATAATATATAAATATTAAATTTATAATTATAAATATCAATGATAAGCGATAATGGAAATTGAATTACATCGGTTCACGAGCCCGTAATCCACCTACACATGGTTGAAAGTTTTGTTTCCCAATTAATGGAAGAGAAGATGGATTTAGGTTTTGAAATTATAATAATAGAATTTTTACGTGGTATATAACTGTTTTATTATATCATCAGGTTGAATAATATTTTAAGGAGGAATATGGAGAAACAAAACAAAAAACCTCTGTTATGAACGATACCTCTTCTTCAAACTACCAGTTTAGTATTATACATAGATTCTTCTTAGACGGATTTTTGATCAAACAAATGCATCTAAAAAATTGGTATGGACTTAAGAAAGATATTAGGTTAGGTATTGGATGAAAAAAAAATGATTTATGGTGTGAAAAGGGGAGAGTGGTTGGCATTTTATAAGTGGGGGATAGGACACACTTGTAATTTTTGAAAATAAAACATTATACCCATGTTGTACATATAAAATAAGGCACAAAAATGGACCATTATCTTGAATTAGATTATATAAGTTTGATATATGACCATAAAATTGAATTTAGACAAATTTTTAGGTCATTTTAACAATTATATTTTTAGTATAAACCTTGGTAAACATATTTTCACCCTAACCGCGATATAAGGTTTTTACTATTTTTAGTATTCATTATGAAAAAAAATTAAGTTGATATTTTTATAAACTATAAATTATGATTATAAAAAATATGTAATGTATTTTAACAAATTCAATTCAAAAAATTTGTGTAATTTAAATTAATGTTAATCTCATAGACATGATGAAAAACTGGGTTTTTAATAAATGTATTTTCAAGCATAAAATGACTTTATATTAACTACATAACTAGTAATAATCATCACATGAATTTTAGTTAATATTTATATATATTTATTCTATAAATTTAATTTAAATAATTACTTATAAGAGGTTATTTTAATAAATTAAAAAGGAGAAACTTTATGCATTTCAAATCAATTTTAAGAAAAATAAATCTTTAAACCCAAAAATAAACATATAATAAAATAGAGTATAAATATGAATCGATTTAATTAATTGGATTCATCATAAATGAAGAATAATTATTTTTATTAAGTTCAAATCTAATGAAAAATGGCAATGGTAAATTACTTCACTTATTGAGAAGAAACAACAGTTTTACAAAAATCAATATTTTCAAAATTCACTAAATACCAATATCTTATGAAAAATACCAAAATTTTACCCCAAGTTAATTTTAATACGATGATTTAAAATATGAAATTAATTTTGAAAAATTAAAATTATATAATTTATAAATCAAACTTTTATGAAAAAACATATAAGAAAAGAGATTAATTAAAAAAAATTCATTTTTAATTTGAAAATTACTTAATATTTTTATAATGAATATAACTATATAATTAAAAAAGATTAATAAACATGAAAATTATTTATTCTATCATTAACTAGGTTGTTACATAAACTTCAAGTGTTCAAACGACCCACACTAAAAGTATCTTTAATGTATATCCCTATATCATATAAGGGAAAGCATTAGTGCATTCTATCCATATAACAATCCTATCCCACGAGAAGAATCATCTCACCTTCTATTATACCAAATATTTGAACCATAAACTCCATAAGTTTGGGTTAAGATATTTGAATTTGACGGGTATTCTAAAATATCCTTCCCTTCCACTACTTTCTTATTCATAATCTCAATATATAGTACAATATAGAACATCACTATACTAGATAATAATTTAGGTTTTAATCTTGATCAATATCTATGTGCTATTAACGATCCACTAGTAGATATTTCAACTAAAAATTGAGAAAAGTTTATAAAATGAGTACAATATTGCATGATCGTTATATGGCCTTACTTTAAGTAAATTAACTCCGTAGTCTTTAATAATTGAAACCTATGAGTGTAAAATTTATATTTAAAAATATTCTAAAACCATTAACATATTAACCCTTCATGAAAATTAGCCTACACATCTGTATTCAATAATTTATTTTCTATACCATAAATCATGTATGTCAAAAATTTTACTTTCACCTATACTAGATTATCCATGACTTTGAAGATCTTTTTGATCCTCTTTAACCAATGTTCTATGAATATGGGTATCAAATCCCCTAAAATTATTAGAGTATTTAGACTTTGTGAATCCAAGAACCATTTTACCTGAGTTTTTAGAGGTAACACAACCGCAAAAATAGTTAAATAATAATTTTAAAAGTTTCAAATTTATTTTTCATCTAATAATGTGTCATCTAGAAATACATCATTAGTGGAAACTTGGCATTTATTTATGAAAGTTCTCCTTGATGGAATCAATCTACTGCACCCATGGAAAATCCATTAACTCAATCTATAAAAGAAACAACTATTACCACCCAATTTTATACATGAATTTTTTAAGTTTACTAAAATTTCTACATCAACTATATAACATAATAGTTTACTAAGAAACTTCTCCCAAAGGGTTCATTGGCATGAAAGTTCTCTATTAATTTATAACTGTAGTTAAGGATAATTATCTTTTCATAAATAAATCCATTATAAATTCCCATTAAAAATCATTCATATTTAGAAAAAGATTGAAATCTATTTAAACATCAAAACCAAATATTTCTTCAAATCCATGTCACTATGTTGAATATCATTACTATGAATTCTTGCATGATTCACGAATACTACCTTTGTAATTAAACATGGAAAAAATACCTACAATGACCCTTAAAACATTCTATTAGTAGTTTAGTAACTAATTTTCAAAAACACAAGTAATGTTAACTTATGTTTCACTTAAAATAGGTTATATGTGAGATTTTATAACTATTTCATGAGTCCCAACTCAATTTTTCATCACACCTACCACCCATCTAACCCAAAATGATTTCATTTAAAACTTCTTGACCCAACCAGTAACCCATCAACCTTAGCTGGGTCATGTTGAAATGCTAAAAGGCCTTATATGTGTTTATATGATCACCAACTAATAGAAATAAATTACAATGGATTAAAAAACATTTTTTGGATGGTTTATCCTCCAATAATCCACTATACTTATACTAAAATTCTACCAAATTTTTTTTATGAGATAATGGTATGTTACTATTACCTAATATGTGAGAAAAAAAATTATATATAGGAAATACCATCTAGGGTAATATATATAATTCATAGAAAACCACTTTAAAACATACAATACTACTATAAAAATGATAAATGCCACAAAACTATACAACCTGGATATAAAGTCTAATAAAGACCCAAAAAACACCTAAAATGAATAAGAAAAACTTATTTATACATCCATAAAATCTAAATAATTCCTCTTGTTATTAGTAAATCCTCTATTACTCCACTGTCATTGATATATTCTACCATTGGTAAAGTATGAAATCTTTCCCTCACATATTTCACAATTAATACAATCTACTAATCCAATCTAGTGGGTAAATACAAGATCCCTTAGGATATACCAAGGATTCACTTTCATACCATAAAAGTGAAAGTCAACTATGATTTTAATGTATTAAATAAAATATGATTTTATCCCAATAAAATATAAAAATCCAAAATTTTTCATTTCATATTTAAATAATAAACATTTTTTTCAATCCAACCATAGAAAAAAAAATAAATTCAGTACTTATTGAAGTAATTACCCACAAAACCAACCATCAACAAAGACCTAAGGGAACAATTAGACCATGAGTAACAAAAAATAACCAAAGGGAAACTACTAATCAATAGTATACCAATTACCTACCCTTTTTAAAAAATCCCCTTTAAACTAGTAAAGTAACCAATAATATAATGGGAATTATATAACCCTTTTCAACCTCAAAATGGAACTTACTCTCAAGTTAGAATTAATAATAATGTATAATCCCTCACACAAATCATCTAAATTAATAGAAATCTCACTATTAAGATCTATGAAACTCAAAAGCCCAAATTAATTAAAATATATTCAAATCAATGTAACCCTTATCTAAAAACATTACAGCCACAACATTTCAATCTCACCAATTTTTTCAGAAATCAAACACACACATAAAATATTTCCCTTCCCCATTTCATCCAAAAATCACATACATAAAAACCCCATTTGGAATAATCACACCATAGTAAAAATAAAATCATTTTAAAGTCTTGTAATAATTTAATTAAAATTCAATATCTAAGATCTTGAGATATTCTATACAATAGAGTTTAGGATAATACACCTACATCAATCCAATGAAGGAGTGAAATTTCACTACCAAAGTCACTATATTTAACCTCTATAACCTCCTCAGGAACTTAAGACCAAAATTCTATAATTTATTCAGGATTAAAAAAATCCCCAAAATCTAATTTTTTTAAGGTTTCATAAAAGTATAATCATGAATAAACAGATAATATGACATCCAATGGTTACTTATCTTTGATCTAGAACACCAACACTCTAAGATCCAATATTTGGGGGATAAATTCAAACAAAATGACCTCCATTGTCATTATAAATCAATATCATCATAAGTTATGTACAAAATGAGGCTAAAATCACAAATATAATCATAAATATTGGGTTTATATATCATTTTATGTGAATGAATGACCATAATTACTGGTCATAACGACCATGAAAGAAACATTTAATTTATTAATAAATGAGTTTTTGAAATATTCATGGTCTTTATTACTATGAATATGATCATTAATTCCACTATTCCTTCTGCAAATTAGATTGTACTATCCTCTAGTGAAAATTCACTACCCCCATCTATGAATCTATCTGTGTAAACCCCCAATAACTTCCAAAATACACCTATTTCAACCTATATGATTCCATAATTTAATAGATACATACATAAATACATACATACAAACATACATATATATACTATTTAAAATAAATACCTATAATGGGTATATAAATAATAATAGACAAAATCGCCCACTTAGATATGGTTACCTAACTTTTACATTAATCAGGATCCACTGTGCCTTGTAAAAGATAACTCATAGGCACTCTAATTTAGTTTGATTGAAACTCATCATTTATTTATAAACAACACTCCACCGAGACATAGGGATGTTCATCAAGGTGAAATCTGGTATATATTGAATAGATCTTAATGCTATGACTAGATAATCTCAAAATATAGTTGTCTCATCAATTTGTATTGATATTATATATATATATATATATATTAAAATAAAATGGAATGATGTATATAGAAATATAGTAAAGGTATTTTAATTAAAATCAAAACACTCATCTTTTATAGGTATTTTATTTTAAAACATGGTGTATAGTGGATTTTACTTCCCACCACAATACCAAAAATGATCATTTCTATTGGTATCCCCAAAATAAAATTATAATCTCATTCCTTGAGTATTATAAGGAAATATAAAACAATATATAATAGTTCTAACTAATTTTATATAGATCCCTTACATATTTAAAATTGATCACAACTATGGTCATTTACACTTTGGGCCCATATAAAACTTATTCTTACAAGAGAATAAATTAATCTTAAACAGGCTTTGAAAATTATAGTTTAATTTAATTTGAACTCTATATTACTATTACATTGAGTTAAGATTAATCTTATAAGGTCCTTGAAACCGTAGAGTCACTCAAACATAATATATTGACACACTATTTTAATATTAAACATATTTTAGATTAATATTACATAACTCCCTTGACCAGTCTAACTGTGAGTATTTTCACAATTTACCATGAAATAAGAGAAATATACAATGATAATTTTCCTTGATTAAGTTATGGTGTAAATAAAATGATACTAATAACTTTTATTTATTTTTAAAACTCTTTACATTCAATTTTAGGGAGCTTACCATGTTATGTTTATCAGGTCACCAAGGAATAAACATGTTAACACTAAAATTTCTTTATTCATTTTCTTCTAAAATTGCACAAAAAACCTCTTTATAATTAATGATAATGTTTTCAAAAAATAAAACATGAATACACATTTAAAACTCATCAATGGATCATTTAAATAAAATATTCATTATATTCCTCTAATGTGATGTTTATATAAACACCGCACCTTTAGGGAAAATGGGTTTCTTGGTAATTCTAAAACTATTAATGGAATGATCAATACTATATTGAACTTGTATTAATTTAGACAAAATCAATGGTCCCCCTTTTTCAGTCAACTTCATGAGGGTTCTCTAGGACCATCACCTCCCTAAACTTCCAGGGATCTATGATCTACCCTAAATGGGTCTATTAGCATTTTATTTTTTGGAAATTTGTGAAATAGTGCATGATATATTCTCAAAGATTTATCTACAAACACCTCATTTCTCCTCCTATAAAGAAAACTCTTTTCTTGTCCTTATTTATCATTACCTATATAAATAAGAAAGATTATATCCCCCTTTGTAAGAAAACATTATATTATCTTCACCCCTTTACCATAAAATGAAATTAATTGAATATGGTAAATTAATCTAATAAATAACTTGAATTTTGGGAGATAATACACTCCCATTAACACTCCCAATTACTAGAATGTATCCTTACTTATAGGCTTTGTCATGATATTTTTTTATTTTCTTTATTGTGAATTATCTGCAAATTACACCTTATCCTTGATGATTTTTTATTTAATATCATTATGAATTTACCTTGAATGATTATCATCTAAAATTTGGATTTTTTATCATAAACACCTCCCACCCAATTTTCCTTATAATGATTATGAATCTAAAATATTGTGTATTTTCATATATCAAGACATGATCAAGAGTTCCTTCAATATAGAAAAATATTTATTTTTCTTCCATAATATGTGATTCCTTAGGATTAATTTGGAATCATGACCAAAGTGTAACTACAAAAAATGATATTTTATTTTGATGTTTTCAAGTAGAGTAATTGATGAGAGACTTAATTTAATAAATGTTTTATCGAATTTATAAATTCTCCATACCAAGTAGCCTAGAGTTGGTGGTCACTTTATTACATTGGTACTAAGTACATGTAATAAAATCCCAAAGGACTGAATAGTTTAATAGATTTGGAAAATTAGATACCAACATAAGTATTACATTACAACTTGAAATATAGTACAACATAGTAACTCAAATGGAAACACCCATATTATCCTAGATTATCCTTGCATTTGAATAATAATATACATCTTGGAATCCTAGAGAAAAATACAACATAATAAAGGGGTGAGATTAGATTCTTAGTAAGGGTAATCATACAGTTTAATATATCATAAATAAACATAAACAATAAGGAAAGGTGAATAACTAAACAAAATTCCATTAAAACATAATCTTTCACATAATTTGGAAGGAATAAAATCTATTCAAATAATGTCATTTAAATAATCACATGAGAATTAAACTTAAACATGGATATTATACAAGTCTAAACTAATATCATAATGAAGAAATGAATAATGCATGACATAATAAACTGCCAAGACACCATACATAATCATCTAAGACATCAGCCGATACCCAAACTAGTTTCTCTCATGAGACCAATCGACACATCGAGGGGCTATAGTGGGTCCCTCCCATCACTTACAAAGTCTAATTAATTACTCATATGAAATGGGTAAAACATATTAAACATATACATTCATATTGTAACTAACATATGAAATGTTAATGATATTCCCCAAACAATAAACATAATCATAATCCATTCAGTGTTATATGATGAATGATATAAAAATTGAAAATCCACAGTCAAAAAAATCATAAAAAACTAAATAAAATATGGAATCATAAGTGATAAATCTTAATTGAGTATAAGATCCAACAAAGGGTGTTGAAATATAAGAAAATAAAATCATTGAGAAATTATTGATATAAATACAAATTTACATTGAAATCATTTATTTTAAAAATATATGTGCAATTATAATAAAATTTCTTTGAAAATAACTTTGTAAAATTGTAAATGATTCCTAAACACATTAAAGTGTCATGAAATAAAAAAAACCCACTCATTACATATAAGTTAAAAAACATTCCTTTTAATTTTTGAAAAAACAAACATTTAAAAAGAATATTTTTAAAAGAAAGTGTTAGAGTCAACCAAATTAATCTATTATGTGTATTAGTTATAAATCCACATAAAATAATAAGAAATATGAAATAATATAATGAAAATTATTTTCACACAAAATCATAGAATAACATAATCAATATAGTATAATTTTAATCTAAATAATGGATATTGGGTTAATAATTCCCTTACTACTTTGCAATCAGTCAAACCGTATGCCCTATAAAATTAATCATCATCAAATGAAACATTAAACTCCATGAAGATAAATAGATTCATGATATTATATATAAAAGGTAATTATTTACACCACACACAATAAATAAGTGTTGAATAAATAATATATCTCAAAGAAGTAAAAGTTAGATGAGAAACCCTTACTGTATGTCTGAAAGCATTCTGCACTTGTACTTAATGTCCCAGATAATAAAATTAGATTAATTAATTAATTTATTAAAAACTTAATAAAAATATATTTTATTTATCATAATTTTATTAATTTCATTGATGTAAATTTATATGAGTTATAATTTTTAATTTAGTTGTTCTAGGAGGGTTCGTTTCATGGTTTTATGATTGGTTCCCTTGAGTATAAATATGGGAGTTCTTCTCAAATTGGAATAACTTCTCTTTAAGTGAAATTATTTAGTATTAATGAACTCCAAAAAGTTTAAATGTTCTCATATATCATTTGGTTATATGGTATGAGGATGATTTAATGGAATTTTTTTTGATGAAAATGCCTTAATTTATTATGGCGGTTTTTACAACTATCATGAACATGTGTAATTTTATTTAATATTATATTTATATATTAAATAGTCATATACATCATAGAATATGTTTAATTTTTTTAAATAAAAGTATATTATAAGAGATTTTATGATGGATAATCTATTAGAAAAATAACATTATAGTATATATATGATAGTACAGTTTCCATGCCACTTTGGAGAGGGGACGTGAGGAGAGGATAATGAAAGAAAATAAATTAAAATATATAGAAGGATGAATTTACCTCTTAAATATCATCTATATGGGAACCTAATTAAGACACTTTTATTTGTTATTTTTTTATGAACAAAAGGTCTTGGATGTGGGTAAGAGGTTTGGGAAAGGAATTGTAAAAAATTTAAACAAGTTTAAAGGCTCAAAAGGTGTGAGAAGAAGGGGTGGTATTTATAGGGGATGTGAGGGGTGTTATTTTATTATTTATTAATTTTGGATCAAGACTATAAATAGTGTTTATTATAAGGAATAAGTATAGTTACTAGTGCTTTTGAGTTCAAAATAATGGTTCCTTACATCATCAATGACCCAAAAAATCATGTGTTTAATTTATAATGTTAAATATAGTAAATTTTCATATTTTAGTATTCACAAAAAATTCAACTATTTGAGAAAAATCCAAAAAATTAAACCTAAATATTTTTTAATATTTATATTTAAAAAATGGACTCAATTTTATCAAAATATTTTTCTAAATAGAATAAATTTAATTTTCATTTAACAGCATTATTTATTTGAAAAATAACGATTTTGACTTTATAACTGATTTTAAGACACATTGAAAAATTAATTAAGGTATCATAAAATTAACTTATAATTATAATGAAACAAAATATTAATTTATGAATCTATTTTTTGAAAAACAAATTCTTCTAAATAATTATATTAATTATAAAATTGTAAATAAACATTTAGGTTTCACAAAAAATACCAAAACTTAATTTAATATTTTAAAAATATTTATTTACTAATTCCATGATGTACATATATCTTATTTTAATTTATGAGATACCCAAATTTTATTTATAATTTCCTAGGTGAGGTGATTATTCTAATGGACAAATTACTTTTCATAATCATCACATTACTATTCCAATGGTGATGTTAATAGTTAATAGTATGTCACAGTTCATTTAAGTTTAGTGTTTCATGAAACAAAAGTTATCAAATAATTTGAATTTATTTAAGAAGATACAAACTGTAAAATATTATGGTGTTATATTATTCCCTCTTAAAAAATTCAACCTAAAAATTTTCATGAGAATTACCTTATAAAAAAATGAGGGTGGTTCTTCTTTATAGTATACTGAGGTTCCCACATTTCTTCTTCCATTTTATGGTTTCTACAAAGAAAATTTACTAGTCATGTCATCAAATTTCTCAATACTTTATCTATAGTATCAAGAATCTTGATAGGATCTTCACAGTATGAAAAATTAGTTTCCAGTTATATTTCCTCATAGTTGAGTACATACAGTGGGTCTGGATGTAGTTCTCTAACAAAGATATGTGGAAGACATAGTGTAATTTAGAAAGGATAGGTGGAATCACCAAAATTATAAGCCACAAAAAAAATCATTTACAGAATTTCAAATGGTCTGTTGTACCTCGGGCTTAGTATCCCTTTATTACCAAACCATTTGACACATTTCCATGGAGGTAATTTAAAAAAGTCATAATATCCCACTTGAAACTCCAAATCCTTTCAACAGTTATAAGAATAACTTTTTTCCTACTTCTAAATGATTTAAAATGATTCTGAATAGTCTTTACCATTGTCTTTTTCTATTCAATAAGTTCTAGACCAATAATTTTCCTCTCACAAACTTCATCCCAAAAAGTTAGAGTATGATATCTCTTTCCATAAAATGCTTCATATGGAACCATTTGAGTACTCTAATGAACACTAATGTTATAGGAAAACTCTACCAATGGTAAATAATAATCCCACACACCATGAAAGTAATGTGAGAATGATATCAACATGAATTTTAATGTTTGAATAGTTAATTTAGACTATCCATTGGTTTGAGGGTAATAATCATTACTCAAATGAATCTTAGTATCCAAATCCTTCTGAATACTCTTATAGAATTTTGATGTAAAATAGGGATCTCAATCATACACGATTGATATAGGTGCATCATGATGTCCTAAAAATTCATTAATATAAAGTTTTTCAAAAAGATCCAGTGGTATATCCTCCCTTATAGTGAGGAAATGTGAGAATTTGGTATGTTTATCAATAATTACCCTTACCGTATCATTCTTTCCTAGAGTATTTGGTAATACAGTGAAAAAATACAAAGTAATTTCATCCCATTTCCATGTAAGAAAAGGTATAGGTTGCATGAATCCTCTTGGATTTTGTCCTTTATCCTTTAAATTTCAAAAAACTAAACATCTTGATACATAATTAGCAATTTCATATTTCATATTATCCCACAAAAAATATTCCTTCAAATCTATATACATCCTAGTGATACGAGGGTTTATAAAGAAATTAAAACTACAAGCATCATCCAATAATTTCGTTATTAGATCAAGTATAGAAGGGACAGAAAAACTTTTCCCATATTTCAAAATTCTATACTCATATATTTATTCTAAAAAATTCCCATCATGCACAACTTTAATTTTATAATTAAAATTCTCATCATCAGATTAAGAACATTTTATTTTTTCCAATAATTTTTTTTGAAACCATTTGAAAAAGTAGTAATGTTTCAACTTACTTGATAATTCCCATATACATATTTACTAGATCCATGTATATAGGATCCCTATCAATCCTCATTTTTTAGAACTCCATGATCCTTCTTCCTCAATGCATATGCTACCTTATTTTCCTTTCTTTGATGTTAGTGTATTGAAAATTACAAATCCTTGAGTAGCATGAGCCATCGAATTTGCCCCATGTTGAGTTATTTCTTTGATAATATATATTTCAATATTTTTTGATCTTTATATATCTCACATCTTTAACTATAGAGATAGTGTATCCATATCTTCAAATAAAATATTACTACTACTGACTCAAGATCATGATTTTAATAGTTCTATTTATGAGATTTTAACTAACATTATTCATAGGAAATAACTATATCATTCTTCATAAGTATACAACCAAGTCCTTTATTTGATGCATAATTATAAATAAAAAATCCACCATTTACTTATGTTTGAGTCAAGATCATAGAATTCACTAATATCCTATTCAATTCTTCAAATCATTTTTGAAATTATTTTTTACAAATAAATTTAACCCCTTTATGAGTAATCTTGGTTAATGGGTTAGCTAATTAAGAAACTTTTGAACCAGACTCCAATAGTATCCTACTAAACAAAAGAAACTACATACCTAAATTTTGCTTTTCAGTGTAGGACATTCCTGGAATGCCTTTTTCTTCTTAGGATCAACTGAGTTTATATCTATGGATACAATATGGCCTAGAAAATAAATAGTTTGAAGCAAAAAATTAGAGTTTCTAAACTTCACATACAACTATTTTCCTCTAAGAGACTCTATAAAAATCCAATTTTTTTTCTCATAGACCTCATAGCTTTTGGAGTACACTAATATTCCACCAACAAATACCACAATAATATTATTAATATATTCCTTGAATACTCTGTTCATTAGATCCATAAAAATAGGCGGTACATTAGTTAGTCCAAATGGATTTACTATAAATGTCTAATTTGCAAACCTTGTACACAACACTGTGTTTGGAAAATATTCCTTATTTAAATGTAATTGGTGATATACATAATGAATACCAATCTCTAAAAAATAATTATCTCTATGACTTTGGTCAAATAAGTAATCAATAAAAGGCAAAGGATAATTTTTAGTTATCATAGTAGCATTGATATCTCTATTGTCAATGAATAGACTCATAGATCCATTTTATTCTTAAAAAAATAATAGGAGATCCCCAAGATGAAATAATAGGGTATTTAAATACCTTACCACTCAATTCCTATAGTTTTTTTTCTTTAACTCTAACAAATCAACTGTGTCCATTCTATATAGAGTCTTTGATATAGGTCTTTCATCAGTGATTAAATAAATATAATACTCAATTTCCCACCCTAGAGGATGTCCAAGTAATTCATCTAGAAATACATTAATTTATTCATGTACAATAGATACATCCAAAATTTAAGGATCACATTTTTCATCTATAGGTTTTATCAGTTCTTCTTCTATAAAAATATCATTTAGAAGTGTTATTGAAGGTGGATCCAAATATGACTCAGATGATTAAGTATCCCCTCTAAATATGGGATGTTTCATATATTCATCATATATAATAATTTATTTATATTTTCAATAAATATTTTCATTATTTTTTGAATGTCAGTCCATACTAAGTACTATATCAAAATGAACCATAGGTATTATAATAACATCACTAATTAGAGAACATTTATGTGTCATAAGAGGAACTTCTTGATAAATATTTGTTATAATAAGGTTTACACTAATATTTTTTATGGAAAATCACTTTTTATGGGGAATTAAAAATATAAATTTTTATAGTAAGTTGGAAAGATAGAAAAGAATGGAATGATCCAGAATAAAATAGATATTTAGCTAATTTTAAGGATACAATTAAAGTAACATCCACCACATCATTAAAAAATTCCAACCTCATCTATTGTGACTAAATATGCATAGACTTGTTCCCTTGGCCTTTAATAGGGAAATTTTCCTTGGATTATAGGAAAATCACTTGAATAGTGTCCCATCTCCTTACATATGAAGTATTTCACAATGAAGAATCATTTATTTCACTTGAAGTCACGGGTCTGGTGGCCTTTTTCTCCACACTTGTAGAAGAATCCCATCCCAATAGGCATGTTCCATGATGTTTCTTTCCATATTTATTACAAGTTGTAAATTCTATTATTCTCTTTTTCCATTTTACTTATTTCCTTTCCGAAAATACTAAGTATCCAACTTCTTATACTGATACCATTTGAATTCATATAGCTAGGAAAATTATTTCTTCCTCTTAATGTCACATGATATTATATCCTCATATGATTATAATTTTTGGGAGACTAGTGAACTTTATATAATTTTCGTAATACCATCAACAAAATGGTAAATATTACTCTTTGGATTATATATATAGTCTGTGTCACACCTTGTTAACCTTTTAAAGTTGGATTTATACATAGAAATGCTTTTATCCTCTCTTTGTCTTAGACCCCATGATTGTCTCTCCATATCTGCTCGCTATTGACGAGGGAAATATTTTTCATGGAAAATTTACTTAAAAGAGATTAATTCCATATTTTCAATTTCTCCCCCCACGTTTTTGTTTTTAATTAATGACCACTATTAACCTGCATCTCCCGAAAAATGATAAACTTCCATGATAACCATCTCACTTTTGTTACTTACTAAAAAGAGAAATATATTTTCAAACTAAATTATCCATTGATTAGAAACAAATGGGTTTGTACTCCCATTTAATGGTGGAGGTTGTTGTCTCTTGAAGTAGTGTAACATTGTTACACCAAATTGTGGATCATACTGCCGCATGTGAGTAATGTTATTTCTCATAATCTGTGTTGGTTTATTTAGAATAGTTATATATTTTTTTATCTCCAGTTACATCTCTAAATCCAATATCATTATCTTTTATATGAGGGAAATCCCTACATGGAATACATGCATTAATATATTTTCTATTCCTTCTGATAAGAACAATTTCTAAATAATGGAATACACTAGATTAGATTATGAAATTTTAAAACTAGTAAAACACTTTAAAAAATTCATGTATAAGTATTCTCGAAATCAAAATCTTAATTTCCTTGGAAATATTCTAAAAGTTTTTTATATTGTTATATTTCCCAAATCCATATTTTTTTAAATATTTTTTATAAATTTTCTACTAAACTTTTTATAATACCAACTGTAAAGATCCCATCCCCAGCTTCCCAGAGTTTGTGATTACTTTATTACATTATTACTATGTACACGAGATTTCATCCCAAAGGACCGAATAATTTAGTAGTTTGGAAAAATAGATACAAACATAGTTATCACATTATAACTTGAAATGAAATAAAACATATTAACTGCATTGGAATCACCCCTATTCTCGTAGGTTATCCCTACATATCAATCATAACCTATATATTAGCATATTGGAAAATAATACAACATAAGGAAGGGGTTAGATCATATGATCAGTAAGGGTAATCATATAGTGGAATCTATCTTAAATAAACACAAATAATAAGGTAAGGTGAATAAATAAAAACAGATTCCATTAAAACATAATCTTGAGCATAATATTGATGGAATAAAATCTGGTAAAATAATTCTATATTAATAATCAAATGGGAATGAAACTTAACCTTAAATATTATACTACTAGAATAATCAGATAGATTATCAATAAATAATCGAATAATTAGGGAATTCATAATACATGACCTCATAAATATACATTAAATGCTTCATCCAATACACCATTTATAATTGGGTAAGACATCAGCTAATACCGAAACTATTTTGTCTCATTAGACCTACCAATGCATCTATAAGCTATATAGGGACCCTCCTATCACTTACTAAGTCTAATTAATTACTCACATGAAAGGGTTGAAGCATAGTAAAGATATATATTCATTTTGAAACTAGTATATGGAATGTTAATAACACTTTTCAAACAATAAACATAATCATAAACTATCCAATGTAATATGGTGAAAAATATAAAAATAGCACATCCACAATAAAAATTGTCATAAAAAATTCAATAAAATATTTTATTATAAGATATAAACCTCAATTTGATCATAATATACAACAATGGGTGTTTATTTAGATGAAAATAATATCATTGGCAAATTCTTGATAGTAATAGCTATTTACTTTTAAATCATTTATTTAAAAAAATGATGCGCAATTATAAAAGAAAAAGTTTCTTTGAAAATAACCTTGTAAACTTGTTAATGATTCCTCAATAAATTAAGGCTTCATGAAAACCTAAAATTACTCTCATTCTATATAAGTTAAAAAACCTTCCTTTTAAATTTTGAAAAGAACATTTTAAATAGTATTATTAAATGAATGTGGGATCATTAACCAAATGAATTGATTATGTGTATCATACATAAATATACCTAAAACAAGTTTAAGTACAAAATAAAATAATCAAAATTAGTTTCACACATAATCATAAAATGATATAATAAATGGAGTAGAATTTTTAACTCAAATAATGGAGAATGGGTTAAGAATTCGCTTACCACATTGTAATCAGTCGAACCGTATGCCCCAAAAAATTATTGACCATTAAATGAAATATTCAATTCTATGAAGACAAAGATATTCATGTTATGATATATTAAAGGGAAGTATGTACACTATATACTATAAAAAAGGGTTGAATAAGGAATGAATCTCCAAAAAGTAAAAGTGATATGTGAATCCTTACCATATGTTCAAAATCATTTTTCACTTGTACTTAATTTCCTGGATAATCAAATTAGATTAATAAATTACTTAATTAAAAACCTATTCAAAAGATATTTAATTTGTTATAATTTTTTTAAGTTCATTTATGGTAATTTATATGAGTTATAATGTTTAGTTTCATTGTTTTGGGTGCGTTCGTTTTAGGGTTTTATGGTCGGTTCCCTTGAGTAAAATTTTGGCAGTTCTTTCCAAATGGAAATAACTTCTCCAAAAGTGAAATTATTTAGTATTAATGAAATTAAATATGTTTAAATTGTATCATATATGATTTTATTACATGGTATGAAGATGATTCATTAGATAAAATGTTGATGAAAATACCTTAATTTATTTTGGCAGTTTTTACAGCCATCACAAACTTATGTCATTTTATTTAGTTTTATGTTTACATATTGGATCCATAATAGGAAATAACTTATAATATATATATATATATATATATTATTTTACCATAATAATGGATTTATGAGTATCCTTGAATGTGGTAAGGGAAAATGAAAACTCATCACCCATGAAGGCAGTGAATCGACAAATCACGAATGATGTTTTCATTTTTAAAATAAAAGGAGAGGGGAAGGGATTTGATGATGGATAATACATTATACAAATAAAATTACAGTGTATATATGACACTATATTTACCATTACACTTTTTATATGGTATGTAATAGCCTATAAAATTCAAAACATAAATTTAATAAAAATATATTTTATTACATGGATTTATTATAATGATATAATAATATATTTAATTAACTTAATTTAAATATAATAATTTAGATTAGGCATTTTAATTAAATAGATCATAAGTTAAGAATGATCATAGATAATTGTATTGTTTTCAAATTGTTTCTACACCATTATTTTGTTTTATGGAATATTTTAATATATTTACTATTAAATGATTTTGAAATCCTATGTGAAATTAATGGAATTAATGACTTGTGATGATATAATTATTATTTGGATAATGTAAAATTTGTTTTAATAGAATATGAAATTTTTTTCTACTATTAGATATATATATATATATATATATATATATATATATATTATGAATTTTCAATTCTGAAAATCATGATAATGGTTAAATTATTTGATAAAAAATTTTGAAATAACATATATCAATATATATATATATATATATATTTGAAATTATAATTATCATTTTTATGGTTAAAATTAAATTGTTTTATAAAATTATTACTATTTTAGAACTATGAATTATATATTTAATTATACATGTCAATTTAAATTAGTATTTTAGCTTATTATATATTGAGACATAAAAAAGTAATTATTTTATAAAAACAAATAATTAATAATTATATTATATCATTTTTAATTTATTAAAATAAATATTCATTTAATATTCATAATAAGGTATTTTATTTGATGTTTTTTCAATAATTAAAAAAATTATGAATATCATTTTCTATAAATATTAGTATATTATAAAATTAATTTTTTGAAATTATAACAACTTTTAGTTTTGAAATTAAACTCATAATGATAAACTTTATATAAATAATATTAAATAAACTATTTATATAGTAATATTGATTTAATAATAATGATAATAAAAATTAATTAAAAAAAGAAAATGATATAAAAAGAAATAGGGAATCACATTTTGGGTATTTGGGTTCCAGTGGGTTCACCTTCAAGGGAGTGCCATCATGAGGGCTTCATCAAGAGGCAATCATGGCTTTGTGAGGCATTGTAGGGTTCAAGTAGTGGGATTCATGTTTTATTGGAGTCAAGGTGCTGAAGGAGGTATCCAGTGAAGGTCCGACCGAAGTAGTGGAGGTATGAGCTTTGTATTGGAGATCAGTTGGGGTTGGTGTTTTAGAGTCACAGAATCTAGAACCGAGGGAGGTAAGTTATTTCTAATTGTTGAATCTCGGTTTAATCAAAATGTGGACCTTTTAAAAAATGTCAGTTTTCATTTTCTTTTGGTCGGTTCTTGTCAATTTTAATTTGTTTCTCTTCTCTAATTTTAAAATTGTTTAATAGAAACTTCTGTTCGATTATTGACTCTATCTTTACTATTTCGTTTATTTTTGGGTTTGATCCATAAAATTTGATTCTTATATACTGTTATCGTCATTTTTTATTAATTTTATCTTTGTTCTGAGATGGATTTATTCGGATGAATCAAATACAATATATGTGTTTAAAATTTTATTTTCATTGTCCTCACCTCAATTCCCAGCTTACCCAACAATCCGAGTCTTGCGCATATCTTTTTACACAATTTTTTATGGCTATAAAATCCTTTTTTGGTGTGCAAAGAAGATTAAGAGAAAACCCCAATTTTAGTCTATGTCATATGCTGATGTAGATGGTCTTCTTGTTGTATTCTCCTAATGTAAGGGATATACTATCTATTTTTTTAGCTTACATTATATAATATATTATCTTGCATAACGGAGTTAGTTCTTATTTTTATGGTTAAACATATTTAATAAGGGATTCAATATTTATTTTTGTGCCATAAATTATTTTAATTGATCATTTCATTTTTTTAATGATTATGAATTATAGAAAATGACTATCCAAAATTATGTTTTTGAAAATTTAAAGAATGGTTTCAGTTTCTCCTTAAATTTTTATTTTATTATAATTTTGTTCTATATAAAGGAATTATATTTTATCATGTTTTGATGTTACGTAATTATTGATTAAATTTATTTTTAAAACCTTTAATTTAAGAATTTTAAATTTTGATTTGTTATACATATATATTCATCTCAAATCCATGTTTTATAAACAAGTGATTCCCAAATTTGTATATATTGAATTTAAATTCATGATACATATATAATGATATAAATATATGTATGTGATTTAAAGTTCGTTATACATGAATATATATAATTATTTTTAAGTATTAATGACTAATCACATTGATGAAATGTATATTAGTTAAATAGATATATACATGTATATATTATACAATTTGAATAATTCATATATATATATCGACATATTAGTGAATGATTTTAATGTACAAAAAAATCAAGTATAGATATGGTCTGAAACTAATATCAAGGGTTTTTACAAGATCCCATTTTTAATTTTCTCATAGATGGAATGGTTATAGTTATATTTATAATTTTATTAACAGGTTTATAAATGTTTATAATTTTAATCATATTGTTTTTGAAAAAGTGCACATGCCATGTCATCGCATTATATTAACATTAAGGTCATCACATCTACATATAAACATGGCCATGTGAATATGCACATCATCAATACTTGTCGCATTATAAGAAACTCATTTTTCAATTTAATTATTTAATTACAAAAATAAAAAATATATGGAAATCATTGAATTTTTTTTATTTTAAATGTTTCCATTACAATTTTTTAATAAATTTTTATGATCAATTGTGGAAAATTTATTTCAAAAAAAGGTTTAATTACCTGGATAGTCCAGGTAAAGCCTTTTTGGTTGATGTTTTGGTTGTGACCAAACTTTTAAGTGATTAAATGTAAGTTTTTTCATTTTATAAATATTTATAGATAATTATGAATATACATTTTAAATCAGTGATATGTCTCAACAATTGGAAACTCTTGTAAAAATATATTTATAAGTAAATAAATCTCGAATGTTTTCAGAAAATATGGTGTTTGATTGTTTTAAATATGGAAGGGAATTGGGGAGTGAACCCATCCTTCAGTAAGTGGGTAGGCCCATACATACTTCAATGATTCAAGTGAATTCAAAATAATGTTTTGTTTTAAGAAGCCTGCATATTGTTTTCATAAAAACATTGTATTAGGTTTAAGAAATTTTTAACGTAAGTAGTTTCTAAAATGATCTATTGCTTTTAAACCATATGTAATTTCAAATAGTATTTTGAAAATGGTATTTCAAAATTTATTTACAATGTTATTTTTAAAATAATATTTTATAAGGATTTATCAAAGGGTTCTAAACCCTTTACTGGGCCTACTTAATGCTCACCCCTAGTTTAAAACCATTTTCACAGGTCCAACAGTGTTATCTTAAGGTGTTCGCTTCGCTTACGGAGTTAGTGCAGGTCGTGTCTCTTGTTCATTTTATCTTATTTTATTGCAACTCTGATAAATTGTAAGCTTTTGTATAATTAAACAGAACCTAAACTGGTAAAATTTCTTTTTCTATGTAATGTTTAAGGTTATGTATTTATATGGGAGGTGATGAGAGTATAATAAAATAAAAGAAATTAAATTAATAAGGATAATGATTTTACCTCTTGAATATCATCTCCTTGGGAACCTTCTTAAGACACATGGATTTGGTCTTTTGGTAAGACCAGAAGTTCTTGGATGTGAGGAAGAGGCTTGTAAAAGGATATAGGAAGAATTTATACAAGTTTAAAGGTACCAAAGGGTTGATGAGATGGGGTGGTGAGGGTTAGTATTTATATGGAAGGAGATGGGTGTTTTTTGGTTATTTTATTCATTTATTTATTATTTTGGTTCAGGACTATCAATAGTGTTAATTCACGTGCTTAAGTACTGTAAATAGTGACTATGAGTTCTAAATAATGGGTTATTAAATAAAAAATTACTTAAAAAATCATATATTTAACTTATAATCTAAAATACCATAAATTACAATATTTCACTACTCATAAAAAATTAAACTATTTTAGAAAAATAAAAAACATTCACCCAAACCATTTTTCTATGTGTTGATTTCAAAATTGCAATTAATTTAATAAAAATAAATTTCTAAATATGTGAAATTTAATTTTTAAATAAAATCATCATTTATTCTAAAAATACTAATTTTAATATTATAAAAGATTTTATAACACTATGAAAATTTAATTATGAACTCATGAAATTATATTATAATTATAATGAAAATATATATTAATTTTTGAATATATTTTAAGAAAATAAATTTTCATTTAAATAATTATATTAATTATAAAATTTTTAATTAATATTTACGTTTCATAAAAATACCAACGCTTAATTTATCTTTTTAAAACATTTATTTATTTATTCCATGATATAAATAAATCTTATTTTAATTTATGATATACCTAAAATTTATTTATACTTCCATAGGTGAGGTTATTATTATAATGTTCAAATTAATATTCTTAACGATCACATTACTATTCCAATTGTCATGTTAATATTTAATATTATATCACGGTTTTTTAAGCTCAGTATTTCTTGCAACAAGAGATATCAAATAAATTGAATTTATATTAGACGACACATACCATAAAATTTTAGTGTGTTATGGAATTTTTTTCCAAAAAATTTAGTATTATTTTGGAATTAATCTCATTTTTTCATTTTTATAATAAATTGGAGCTTAATTGTTTCCTGACATAATTATAAAATTTTATTGTTTTATTAATTTTGGAATAAATTTTAAATAATAATAAATTAAAAATTTATTTTTGAATGAAATTCATATGATATTTCTAAATAAAATGGATTTTATTCTTGCAGTATAAGAATATTTCAAGTCTCTGGTAACTATTTAAGAAAAAAAATACTTCTTTATACCACTATGTAAAAACAACTAGTGTGGTTGAGAGACCCTTTGGAAGTAACAATTGATAACTAATATGATATATATAAATAAACCATATGGGTGAGAACTTAAATTAGAGTAACCTCCATGGGGATACTATTGTGTTGGATTAACTCAGTCAAAATTGAATCATGTGAGAGTTTAAAAAAGTCTTAGCCGAGCTGTGTGAGAATAACTCATAAATTTTGAAGGCCCTAGTAGAATAATTTTTATATGTGGAATACAATTATAAACCCTATGTAAGATTAAATACACTATGATTGAACTTGTGTAAGAATAAATTTGAGGTGAAACTACAAACAAAGATGGGCCAAATTATCACCCCAACAAACTTATTTCCTAGGAAAATTTATTTCAGTCCTTGTAATTGAATAAAATGAATTCATACAAATAATGTTCAAAGTTTGAACCAAATAATAGGAACAATATATGTGACTCAATAACCATCATAAATAATTACGATGAATATGGGATCAATCCATAATACATGTGGAAGATATGAATGGAACTCTAGTATGATAAAATATTTTTATACTGATGGTTTATTAAAATCAAGAAACAATATTATGAGCCTCCCCACATTTCACTGATATAAAAAATAAAAATCGAACTTGAATCCTAATATAAGGACTTTTGAGAATAGTTGAGAATAAAAATTTATGTGGAAGCATCATAATCATAGAACATATATGTGGAAACAAATTGACTAAGAAAAAATATCATGATGGGGAGCTCAAACATCACCCATTCATATATAAAAATGAAAATAAAACAATATGAAAAGAGATATTGATTCTAGTATTATAGTAGTTTTTCATATTTTATTTTTATAATATATTTAATCAGCACTATTTTATTTCTTTTTTGTTCATTTTTACTCATCAATACCCATTCCTCTCTCTTTATTCAAAGTTATGGAGAAGCATAACAAGAGGTGTGATCACCTAGGGAGGTTCAAGGTACTCATGAATCTAGTTTTCTAATTTTTTATAATTTTTCATCCATTTTACATGGTAGTCGTATGTGATATATTGGTGTGGTGGGTATATATCTTCACTTGTATTTCCGAGAATCATATTTCATTCCTTACCAAATCTGTCTTGTTTCCCTAGAGGATGTTGCCTTGATATATTATAGAAGGCTTCCAATACATGTTATGTAATATAATTTAATTAAGGAATGTAAATTAAATATTTATTTATATTTAATTAAAAAAGGTATTTAAATAACAAAAATGGGTAATGAATGGGTACTTTAAAAAACAATGAAGACCATTACCCTTTATCTGTTAACATTCATTTTCATTTGTTTTTTGGTTTTTTTGATTAATTTCTAGAACCCTTTTATTTTTTACCTTTTATTTATTTATTTTAATTCAATTATAAATAAAAAATATATATAAGTGTTAATACGTGAGTTAATTACGACTACCATGTGTAAATCTTCATAAAATGAACTTGATAAACCACTATACTACATTCCAAGTTCTTAAACATTTATATTGAAAAGAGCTATGTGATAATTTATTTATTTTTAATATACTAATAATCATTTTTAACATCATTTATCAACACTTATACCTTATTTATCCAACATAAAATTTGTCCAAAGTGATATAGGATTAGTGACATCCCTCAATTATTCCATTCTAATCATCCTCAACAATGCACAAGAATACTTCTCTTTTGAGAGAAGGATGAAAAATTTTGTGTTTGTGACTTGAAAACATAAATTATGACATATTTAAAATCATTTACATTTAAAAATTATTCCTCATTTAGGATAAGAAGATCTCACAAGTCTCCTTTAAATTTATATTAAAAATAATGTCATCAACATTAATAATAACAATGAGTTATTTTTTTGTCTTCATTGACATATAGATTGTTATCTAACATTACTTTACTAAATTTAATACTCCATAAGATACTTTATATAATTAAATACCATTTATATGGTTCTTGTTTCTATTAATTATATAATTATAAAATTGAGAATCACTACCCTAAAGTATAAAACCTCTTGTCTTTCAATTTAAATCTAATTATTAAGTTTACAATTTATAATTATAACTAAATTTTCATTTGGAACACTTTTTAATTACTTTGATAGAATATATAAAGACCAGTAATCATTATTTAAATACTTTCAACTAGATAAAACGTTTCATAGAAATTTATACCCCTGATTTGATAGTATCCTTTACATAGAAGAGGAGATTTATTACCTGATACTTCACCCTTCTTATTAATATTATTTTTAAAATCAACTCATGCCTATCACATTATTCTCATTGGTATGTGATACCAATTACAAATCGTCATTATTCTCAATTTAATTTAGTTATTCTTCCATTATTACAATCCAATCATCTTGTTGTGATACATCTTCAACACTTTTTGACACAAATTGTTAGAGAAAGATGGTATGATTGAAAGTTTATTGATATCAATAAATTTTATTACCCTTGATACTCTCTCTAAGAATTATTTATGGATAAACACATTTTCTTAGTCTTTGTAACAACAAAAATCATTGTTTTTGGACTTCATCATCACTATAAATTCCAGAATCATCATAGAAATTTTTAAAATCTACTACACCATGCCATTACGTTCCATGTGTTTTATCACTTTATCCCTAATTTGTTTCCATCTCATCATCAATAGGAAATGATGTATGATGTAATTTGTTATATTCTTTAACAAAATATCATATATATATATATCAATGAATTTTAACATATATTTTTATAACACTGGTAATTCCTTCTCTAGGGAATATATCTTGTAAATATGTTCTTAGAACCTCTCTTATCAAACTTTCCCAAATACATTCCTTTGATCATGATAAAACATGGGCTCTGAATATCGTTAAAATTTTCAAATTAGGATTATTCAAAAATCACATCTCATAAGGTGTATTCACTAAATTGCGTCAAAGTAAGCATTAATTTTAGATATTGATAGTTATTATCTCACCTTGTCACTAAAAGTAGTTTAAGGTTATATGCTTCAACAATAAGGTTCTCCCTATATATATAAATCTCATATTATTCCTACCAGCTATTATATTTTGTTATGGGATGTATGGAGCACTTTATTCATGAATTACACTATGTTTCTCAATATATTCCTCAAATTACCATTGTTTTATTCGCATACATTATCAATGAAAATTCTTTTTATTGATCACCTAATTTGATTATTATCACACATCTGAAAGTGATTAAACATATCACAAGTTTGTTACTTACTAATCATAAAATAAACCTAAGTCATAAAATTAAAATCATCAAAAATAGTAAAGAAATACTAACAACCATTATTTAAATTCAAGATTATTAAAAAAACACATCTAAATGTGTAAACTATGGAGATTTATTCATTATAACCTCAAAACACCTTGTGAATCTTGTAAACTATTTATATTATTATATGTGTTACAAGTATTGAGTATTTTATGATTTATATTAGTTATATTCCTTATTATATCATATTTGATAAAAATATACATATTCTTTTGTCCTAAATGGAAAATTATTCTATTATAATGTGTATCATACTCCCATATTATTAAGAATAAGAATTTTTAGTATTCAAAATATAAAATAAGATTCCATTATTTTCTTACCCCTTCGTGATTATTGTCACATCCTTAAATATCTTTAAGTAATACACATATTTCCATAAAAACCTATTTACATTATTCCAAAATCTAAGAGATACTATGTATATTTTGTCTTATCCCGTCAACATAGAGAGAATAATTGGATTCAATTTCTTTCTAAACTATTTCAGCACCCACAACCTCTTTGAAATTGATTAAATCATCATTTATGAATGTGATATCTCTTTCATCATACTCATGTACTTGATTCATGATTTTATTATTGTTGTTCATGTGTGATGATGAAACAATGTCAAGTATCCCGGGACTTCAACTTTCCACTTATTTTAAAACCACCTCAAACATTATTTCATTTTTTATTACACATCATATTGATAGATATAGAGTTAAAATCCATATTAAATTATTTTAGTGTCATAGTGAGACACTTTTTGTTATTTATTTAGGTTGATTACACCTCTCATAGGTTTCCTATATTTAATGAAAATAATTATGAAACTACAACTTATATTTACAATATTTTCTCACATGTCCTATAAGAACTTAATTTTAACCCCCACTTGATTCATGACCTATATTTTATTTTGGGTGTGAAATATTACACTAAAAAATATGCTCTCTATTTGTGGACTCTAAAGAACTAAAATTTTCTATCAAAGTGAGATCTCCTTGATTGGAAATAGTATTCATCAAAATTTTATTTTCGAATTTTTTTAAATTAGATTATTCCTTTAAATATCCTAATAGTTTTAAGTATCCTAATTTACTATGGATATACCCTTGGGAATAGCCTTAAAATTATTCTTCTTATACGTCTCATTGTTTTCGGGATTCTTAGCAACGCCACTTGGATATACAATGGACTTTTTCACCTTCATAGTTGAATGGATAACTTTATTATATTTCTTATACTTCTACCACAATTTTGAATAAAATATAGAGTATCCAACATAATAGTTCTAGAAAACATTGTACAATATCCAAGTTCAATAATTTAAGAAAAAAATTATTATATGATTTTAAACACTTACCAACTTCTTTAACATAATTTTAAAATTCAAAATAGATGTTATTTCAGGAATATCATCATTTATGAATTTCACCAAAGTATCCTTTACTTTATAATTATTATCAAATAGTTTTTATAGTAATATTAAGAATATTTTCTCTTGCTTAAATATTTACTTCAAACAACCCATGTTCTATGAAATGTCCACTTACTTTTCTTTAATATCCTAGAATTTTGGAGTATCTATGAATTTATTAAGAGATTAAATTCCCTTCCTAAAAGTATTTTTCTCATTTTCAAGTTTCTTGATTTATTTTAAAATCACTAAATGGTTCATCCTCAATTTGAATTCTTTCAATGTCTTTTTATCACTGTCTTCATCTTTACTGATTTATTATTCTTTATTAGAAAGAAAATAAGATGGGTTTCATTTATCTAAAGAAGCTATCATACCATAATCATTTGCGTCATCATACTCATTTTTTATTTCCACATCACATGATACAACGCCATGTTTTAATAGAAAAGTCCTTTCCTTATTATATTTACCTTTTATTTGGATTTTAACAAATATTGTTCACTTTCTCTACCCAATACCATATTTCTACATGATGATCTTTGAGATTGATCATCCTACTAATCTACATTATTTATCTCAAGTAAAAAAGATAAAAATTGTCAAATATTTCCATAAATGAAATAATTAAGAGGAAGTTTAACTTTATATTTAACTTTTCCTTATTTCACACCTTTTAAAAATATTAATACAAATAAATAACAGCATCCTTTATATAGATTTATATATTATGATACTTCATCAGTTCAATATATTTCAAAAAAAATAATCATTGAAATTCATAACCTTCTCATATTTTTCTTTTCTCTTTAGTACTATCCCTCATCTCATATTATAGGATATCATGATATAATTAAGCATATAAATGGCCTAAACTTGTATTCCTTAATCCTCAAGGGTGAAAAGATTTAGGTCTAACATATCTAGGATAATCCTTATCATCTTTCTCACTATATTATAATATTCAAGAACTTATCCATAATATCAAATAGAGCTTGAAATTTTGTTCACAAAAATAAAAAATTAATCCACGGAATCATATTACCCACTTTGAACATTCTAAAATTTATTGTAACATGTTTGTAATTGTGTCTTAATTAAATTATTTTTCCAATCAATGATATCAAAAAAAATTCTCTAAATTCTATATTTTTTTCCAACTAAATAACTTGTGTTACCACCTTTTTTTGAGGGATGATAATATTGGGTTTCACTCTCCCCAAGAAGCTTAAATATTCTTTTTTATCAATAAAACTATATATTTTTTGAACTAATATAATATTTAAACCATTATCAATGATATATATAAAATTAAATCCATGAAAAATAATATAAAGAACCATATACATCATCTATAAAAGAAATATATTCCCAAAAACACGAGTGAACATTTGTTTTTGATAATCTTCATGTGTTTCATATATCACATCATTGAAAAAGATGTCAATTTTAATGAAAAAATCAGATCTATAGAAAAATTACATAGAAAAACTATAAATTATTTAATCCTTTATCATATAATGATTGATAATAATAGAATAATATATTTAAGAACATTTATGATAAGATACCAAATAATATTCCCAAATGAGACTAGACCACCACTGAGGTGGTGTGAACCTTTGTTTAATAAAAAACTCTCAAAATAATGTTCATATCACTGTTTAAGAAAAAGGATCATGTAAAAAATTATGTGATGATGAGAGATAAATAAAGAAAGGTCACACAAAACATATGTAATTTTATATGGTTGAATCACTTTTATTATCAGGCGGCTACTCCTTGGTGAATAATGGTTGTGATCCCAATATACCCATTCTTAAATTATTATCAATGAGAATAAGGATTGGAGTATAGATGTGTTCCTAAACTCTCAACACAAAAATTAAGTACATGCATTAAAAAGTTAAAAAAATATTTTATTCTATAATTCAAGAGCCTAAGGAATTTGGATGATGTTTACACCCTTTTTCTTATCCTCAGTCTAAATTAAAATCTCCCTAGAGTACTCCCTTTAATGTTTTTCCAATTATCTCAAAGTTTTTTCTCAAATAAAAAATTAAAATAATCATTTATTTATATTAATCACTCCACTATGACATAAATATGTCCACCACAGTGCTATCTTGTATATCTTGTCCAAAATTGATTTTTATGGTTACATAAACTCTATATCTATTCATTTTTTCAATCCATTATGATATACCATATATATCTAATGGAAATCAATAAAACCATGATGTATTTATCTATTTTACTATAGAGAGTTTCATCATCTTTAAAAATTATTACCACTATTGGTGTTTCCCCTTGGGATTATAGGAAATTTATTCTTATTCTAGATCAAAATAATCTTACATGAGCTATGAAACATCCATTTCAATCTGACATGAAATCTATATTATGCTTACAAGAGATCTATATTAATTCTATAAAGGCCTTAAAAATAAAATCTACTCATATATTTCCAGTCGATAATCTAGACAAATATTACTTAAATTTTATATTATCCACATATTTCTCCCTCATTTAACATGACTATGGGAATTTTCACCATTTTCCCTAGAATAAAGGTAGACTAAAATACCATTTTACCCTTAATTATGTCATGTAGTAAAGAATAAGATATTGATTATGATATTTTTTTTCTTGAAACTGTCTAAAAGTAATTTAAGGAAGCTTACCATATTTGTTTTGGCCCCCAAGGCATAAACATGTCAGACTAAAATTCTCTTCATTACTTTGCCTCCAACATAACTTTAAATAGTCTCTCAATAATTTATGGGTGTATTGTCAACAAATAAAACATAAAAAACCTTTAAAAATCATGAATAAACTATTGCAATAAACAATCCATAATATTACACTAAATAAAAAATTATCTAAATGCCACACTATAGGATATAATTGTGATTTTTAAAATAATATAACTCTCAATAAAATGATTAATTCCATGTGGACCATATATCAATTTAGATTAAACCAAAACTCTCACTTTTTCAATTCACATAATGTGGGTTATTCAAGTATTATTAACTCTTAAAAGTCCAAGGGTTCTTCAATATTCCCTAAATTGTTCTTCAATGATCCCACTAGTTTAGATAATCTAGGTTTTGGCATAAATTTGTTTGGGAATGATTCTAAAAATTAATATTTTAATGGGTTTTTAATTTATTTCCATATTATCTCATGTATTCCATTAATTTATACAAGATTCTACTGATTTAAATAATTTATCATATAAATTAAAATAAATTAATACGCTTAAAACATGTTAAGGTGTAAAAAACTATATAAATAATGATTTGTGTTCCATACCCAAAAATTGTAACACACTGACCAAAATCACCAGTTTTGATATGAATTGTCACAAAACCCAATGTGAACCTTCTGATAGGTAAGAGGTTTCTGACTAACTGTGAGGGTATGGGTCCCATCAGTGTGGATACTATACCCTCAACATCAATAAATAAAATAATAAATAATAAAAAAATATAATAAATACCCATGTAAGGGGTGAGTATAAACCTAGTAGGACACCAACACTGTGTTCCCAACATGAGTGAACATTCATAAGAGTGTATATCATGATAATAAATTAATTCAAAAGAAATAAACTACAATCATGTATTGAAAAGTCGTGTGCTAACAAATCCACCAAAAATGCTCATTCTTACCAACATCATATCTATGCCAAATACTTAGTAAAAAAAGTAAATAACTAGAGTATATCATAATGTCACCACATGAAATGCATATTAGACACTATTATAACAATTCTCAAGTGGTTATATAAGGCTATCATGTCCCATATCTCTCTCATTTATTATTCCACAAGGACATCATGTCCCATTGTCACCTATCAGGTCATATCACATAAGACCATCATGCCCCCAGGGTAGGATATAGATGGTCATCATGACCGGTCATATTACTCGATACTATCATCATGTCATAGAAAACATATAAACATAGTCCCCCTTGAGGTCCATTGATCCATGATAGTTCCACCTATCACTTTGGTACCATGAATAGAACAACCATGATATAACAAAAATAAAATACATCATATGGTGGCAGGACATAATATACAGAGGCATAAAAATAATAAAAATCATGTGTATGAGAAGAAATATAAATGAACATGTGATCATACTCAAACATGGTCTGATGAGAAATGAATGTAAATAGAAGTGATCAAACATGATACATTGTCTCATGGTCTATGGACACACACACACATGAACAAAGATTAAACATGGTCTCACATGATATGAAAGCACACACAAGTGATCAAACTCAATAATGGTATATGGAATATAAGAACAAAATCAAATGTTATGTTAACAATAAAATACATAGCCTTTACATGCTAAGGAACTACCTACCTGAATCATTTCATATTCAATGTCATGGTTTTCCAAGAGCGTCATCACTAGAACCATATTTACACACCAATAAGAATAATATTGCATGCCAATATTTATTATAACCTATTACAAAAAAATATTAAATGGTTTATAGAATTAGATTCAAGAATTGATCAATTCAAGGGTATAACTAACACATACCCAACACAATTACAAACAAAAATTGAATTCAAGGAAGGTCGATGAAGGAGAAATATGTCACTCAAGGAACAATGAACAAAGAAGAGAACTGATTGTATTATGAATTTGAAATAATGAGAAAAACCTTATTCTTCATGGTTTGATCTTATATTTTTTTTATCAAGGTGGGATGAGTAGAATCAAGACTATGAAAACAAGAAACTCAATGTAAAAAGGGTTTCCCAGATTCATCTGAAGTTTTTTCCTAAAACATTTGGATGCCATCTAGAACTATCTGAATTGAAGAAATACAAAAGAGAGGTTGTATGATTCAATTATTAGAGGAAAAGAGCCATTTAATAACACATTCAAACCCCTCATTCACTATCCACACATTTTCCATTTAAAATGGATGAGATATGAGAAGAATACTAATGATTTCAGTAGTTTCCAATCCAGCCTGATATTTCCATGACCTCCACCAAAACCATGGTATTCTTGAACACCCAAAGAAATATGTTTACCCCTATGGAATTATTAACTACCCTAAACCATTTTCTCACCATGACCTCTAAAATGGGTGTGGTGAGGTCACCCATGCCATGTTCTATAGGTCTAGCCATAGCGCTCCAAGACCATGCCTGATCATTTCCATTTTCCTATTTTTCACAGGGGCCACCATAGCCTGCACCACACCATGGTGTTTCCAATTTTGGCCTAAAAACATCTAAATACCACTTTTAATCTTCCAAAATATACTTCGAAGCCTTATAATCTTCACCAAATAATCATTAAACGCAAAACATATAGAAAATGATGGAAATAAGGCTTGACATATTAGGAACCAAATTTTGAGTCTTTATAATCTCCCCTATAAGGAATTACCATCCTCATGACACATCTCTATAGGTTATTCTCAAACAAATCAAGTCACTAATCTTAAAAATAAAACTCCTTCTACAAAATTTCCTCCTAGATCCATCCATGTTACCGTAAGACTAAAAAAAGTGGCATTATATTCCCTCACAACACCCTCTCACTCAAGTACATGATCTTCACCAAGAACACAACAAAATATGAGTTTTCTTCCAACTCAACATACTCATAGTAGATCACATGAATAGGATTTTAATTATAAATATAAATATGATAAATGTGGAAAAAATAATAAATTCATCAACAATATAGAGGAAGGTATAGTAATTAAATCACTACTTTGATATGTTCATTGATCTTAAATAGCCCCCACAAACAACAAATCTAGTTTCCCCTACTTCAAAAAATGATGATGCAGCAACCGAGATGACACTCGAAAGAAAAACCATTCGCTAATAGAGAACTATCATGGTCATATACTATGGTTAAAATAGGATTATTTTATAGTTTAAAAGTTAAATGATCAATTCATATTCAACAACACTCTCTCAGAGGACACATGCACCATATTCAGCCCCAAATTTTATCCCCCACACACCTCATACCAACACAACGGTTAGAAAAATGATCATCCACAAAGAAACTAAAAATTTTAAATCAAAAGAGAAACCCATAAAATATTATTGTAAATGAATTCAAAACATTATGGGTGATCATCCCATGCTTCATTGTAGTCCAAGATTCATGTTCAAAGCATATCATCATGTATATGAATTTCCTCTCTGGATGTCAAATGATTTTTGGATGATACACCATGCCCAGCTTCTAGTGATTTCATAAAACCTTATACAATATTTTCAAATACCATGATGTAAAAAACAAAACTCTTCTTTATATGATAATGGAATGAACTCCAAACAATCATACAATCTTTTGGACATATAGATTGGCTAACATATTTATAGAACGAGTCTCTTGAATTGGAATGAAATGACACACTTTCATCAATTGATTGATTATAACACAAAAAAATCAAATACCTGGGGTTACTATGTAACCCCATAAAACATTACATCATAATTTCATCCAAATTCCATATTAGCATCAGAATTGGCTGAAGAAAACCACCAGAGCATTGATTCTTGACATTTACCCTCTGACATGTTAGGTATCATGAAACAAAACCAATGATGTATCTCTTCATACTTAGCTACCAAAATAGATATTTTATGTAATGGTACATATTTATTGACCCAAGATACACTTTCCACTTTTAATAATAAGATTCTCTAATCAAATATTCCCTCATGGAAGATGTTATAACTAGTCTCCCATTGAAAATGATCACATAATCATCATCTAAGGACCATCTTGGAACTGAATTTCCCCTTCCAAGCACTCCCACATCACCATGAACTCAGGTTCCAACTACTATATCACTTTAACATAGTCCAACAAAGATGAAATTATCACCAGGGGTTTACATGTCATCAAAACATGATCCTGTAATATTCAATTATCCACTCAACCATTAAACTCATTAGATACATTTTGTCCAATGGAGGTCTCTCGCCAAGCCCTTGTATCCCCAATGCTTTCTTGATGTGAGAATATAAAATGATATTACCTTTTCCTATAGAATATTACATATAAAAGTCAAATTTATGTAGATTACCCATCCAATTCCTCTAATGAAATTATTTATCCCATAGAGAGAAAATATATCATAGGATCTTGTTGTATATATAAACAATAAACCTCTCAATGACAAGATAATTCCACCAATACTTCAGATCATTAAAAAAAATACATACTCCAAGTCATGTATCAGGTAGTTCTATTCATGGGGTCATAGCTAATTTGACCCATACTAAACAATTAGATATACCCACATCAATGCAGCTCCCAAACCAAATTGCGAGAAATTATAGTAAACTAAAAATTCAATATCAGGTTCTTGAAATGTTAAAATCAGGGATACTTTTAATATTATATTCAGATCTAGGAACACCTTATCATATTAATATATCCACAAAAACTTCACACCCTTATTTGTGAACCCTCTCATGGGAACTTCCAAATAGGAGAAGTCCTATATGAACCATTTTAGTGCCCAGCTAAACCAATTAAGCTCTTGATCTTGAAAAAATTCCTGGGATATATTATCACAACCTTTTTAAGGTCCATATAAATTCTCACCTCAGAGAATACAAGTCTAAGGAATGAAAAAAACCTAAATCTAAAAGAGAAACTTTGATGGTTTGTTATAAATTTTATGTGATCCATGTGTACTCAAAAAAATATCAAGGTTCCTAGCATGCATTTCTGATGTCTACGATTATATGAGGATATCATTATCAAACACCACAATGAAGGAATTTAGGTGTGAATGAAAGATCGTATTCATGATATAAATGAACACCACTAGAGAATTTGATATACCAAAAGGCGTGAAAAGATACTTATACAGTCTGTATCTACTTATAGACTCTATCATAGGAATATCGTCCTATTTGAAATTAATCTAGTGATAGACTATCGATAATTCACTCTTATAGAAACACCATACTCTCCGTAACTGTTCAAACAAGTCATCTATCCCCTAAAACTGGTATTGATTCTTCATGGTCACCTGGTTCAACTTCTTGTAGTACACACAAACTAGAATACTACTATCTACCTTCTTTGCAAACAACGCAAGAGAACCCTAGGGATATGTTCATGACATAATAAAACATTTGGTCTCTAAATTATTTAGTTGTACCTTGTCTTCATTCAAATAAACCAATGTTGTACAATATGGGAGAATCAATATATGTTTTTCTCCATTATTGAGTTTGATCTCAAAGTCAATTCCTCTCTCAAGAGGGAAACCTAAAATTTTTTTAGGAATAAATCCTTATACAGGTCCATGATTGGGAGAAGGGAAGGGGTTATTGCTGGCTTTGAAATATGAACCATTCCAAGTACTTGTGATATAATAGATCTAATTTGGGTGAGGTGTAGTATCATACCAGTCAAAAAAACCCTCTCCCCTTTGGGTGTAGTAAATAATTCATGTCTTTAGTAGAAGTCAATGAGCACTCAATAACTAGGAACCCAGTCTATGATGAATATTACATTAAATAAAGTTATCTAAAGCATAATTAAATCCCATAGATACTAATTTCCATAAAGAAATATGGGACACCCTGGAAATATTAGAAGATGATTCACTTTATTCCCCAAGGTTTAATCAAGAGATATTAAATTAGAAGAAAACTTGACCGGAAAGTCAATCAAAACAACAATTTGGGAAGATATAAATGAATGGGAAGTACCAGTATCAAAAAGAGTAATAAAAATAAAATAGATTATCAAGATAATACATTAATTGGTTAATTTTATCTCCCTATAGTCACTTGGAACCTAGTACACTACATATAATATACCCGCCTCATCTCTATCGACTTTTCCCTGATATACATGAATTTCCTGAGTCATCATAGTTTACGGGGTCTAAACCTACTACTGAGGACCTTGACCAGTCTCATGGAATCATTCCTACATCTATCTTAAACCCCTATGAGACTTCATCCCTGAATCCTTTGAGAATAAATGTCATATATGCCTTATCTTACCACATAGAAGATACTTGATATGAGTCTTTTGGAACAATTTGTGATAATTATCACTCCATCCATAGTTGCAACACTATTAAATTCCACCTCCCACAGATAGTGCTGATGAACCCCTATTCCACTCTAGCTATGTGCCACTTCTCTGACATGAATCCTCTACCATCAGCTTATTACTATCAAAATTATCATTAGGATGTCCACTAAAGGCTAGAGGAATACAAATATATTCTCATACCTATATAACCTTCTCAATAAACATGGACTTGTGAATCACCTCAACATATGTTTTTTGGTTGAATTTATTGACCTGGTATCTCAATTTTGGTTGGTCTTCTGTCATGAACTTCCAGGAATTCCTCTCCTCATTCCTATCCAAGAGAGAAGTGAAGCATAGTAACTCTATGAAATATGACGAGTAATTACACACCATCATTAGAAAAACCGAGATGTCCTCCCATGTAGGAGAATCATATCCTACTCTTATAGGTGTCTCATAAGGCATATTTGATGTGGGATTTTATAAGTCCCAATCATTAAAAGGTAACTTGTGTCATCCATACCATACTTACATTGTAGCTTTCACTGTAACATAGGGAGTAACCATCATGGTTAAAATTGAAATACACATCAAATTACATTCCCTAAACCTCTTAGGAGAAACCCAACTGGTTAACCCAGTCTCATTACCCAATGAATTGGAGATCTGTCATGAGCTCACCCACACTTAGTTTATCATAGAACCACTGATATTTGGTTTATCAAATAACCATCTGTAAAATGTCGAAGTAACATTATATAATCATAACACATAAAATATTTCAATTATCAAAATATCACTCATAAAATTTTATTTTCAATCACAAGAAATTATTTTAAGATATTTAAATAGTCAATACATTTTTAAAACCTTTTAAAATTAAAAAATACCCATAAATAGAATAATTGATTTATTTTTCCTTTTAAAACATTAAGGCTTATATAGGAATCCAAATATAAAATAATGGTCAATATGGTAGAGAAGTCATTGTCACTGTATATGTTAAAGCAAGCATTCCTTTTGTCATTTGTAGAGAAAGTAAAATGCTTCATATAAAAAGAGTCCTTTTGAAAAAATTGAATGAAATTAAAAATATAAATAAAATGTCATGTATAATCCTTTTATATCCATATAAATAAATATGTAATTTAATATGATGAATAAAAATATTTTATAATCAATTCATTAAAGGTTCAAGGTGTCCTATACCACGTTGAACATTTCAATATTAATATCCATGAATTAATACATTTAACAAAACAATAACTAAAATTAGTTTAGATAAATTATGGATATTAAATGTCATAGTGTCTATATATACACTTTACAAAATATTAAAGGTTCATATTGGAAAGAAATGTCTCAATGAAAGGAGATTGAGACGAAATACCATATATTGTGTATGACTCATCACATACAAAATTTTTATTCCTAAACAATAGACATAGATCAATTTTTACTTTGTATATAACCTTTTTCTTGTTTACAATTACTTTTATATCACTTATTATCATGGTTAAAAAATTACATAATTATTTAAGTTCATATCTGACCTTCAGTCGATCTTCAGTACTTGAGTCGAAAAAAAACATGGATTGATGTTAATAGTCCACATGATCATAAGTCCATCATTTATAGTATAAAATTCATGAAATAATAATAAATTTTATACAAAAATTATAATTTTTAAATAAAACCATTCATTTATGTTATAAAAAATGAACAATGTTATAATTATGGAGATGGTAGGTCGTACGTACGCATGAGTAACATTTCCATTTTTCATTGATCATTATGGAAATAAGTTAATAATTATTTTATCTTTACATAATTATAATAAAATAAATAAAATCATAAAAATAAATTAAATATACATATATATATATCATACAAGTAATATAATGAATAAAAACGAGTCACATCGCTTCGTGGAGGTGATATTTCCTACGTACGCACAAACGATGTTATCAATTTTATGTGCATGGAAAGTAAGAATGCAATTGATATATTATTTTATTATAATGACAATTATGTTCTGAATATAACATATGAACATTAATTACATTATTATAACCATCCATGATAAATTTCTATGAAAAAACTAATTAGATTGATTTGTGGAGGTGATAGTTCACACGTACAGACGAACGATAAATTACATTCCCATTTAATGGAAGTGGAGACAGATTTAGGTGATGATATTAACATAATAATATCTAAGTATACTTATGATAATGGATTTATTATTTCATCTTGGAAGAATAATATTTTATGGAAGTGGAATAAGAAATAAAATATGAATACATAAAGAAAACAATACCTCTTTTTAAGTTGATAAGCTTTGAAGAACACTTTAACACCTCTAAGAAGGGTGTTATACCTAAAAAAAGGCATCAAAAAAGTGTTTAGAGATTACAGGAAGGGTTTTGGGTAGATATTGGTCGATAAAAATTGTTCTTGAAGTGTGAGTATTAGAGAATAATGGGTACCTTTTTATAGGAGAGGGGAGGGGTACCCTTGGAAACTCTTAAAATATTAGATTAATATATATTATTTTTATAATAAAAATGACTCCAACATGTGATATATAGAATATACGATAATGATAGTTTGAAATAATCTCATACAATAATTTTTAGACATGTATTGGATTTATTTTAAACCTCATCTTTTTGGTTTACCCTTAATTATAATCTTTTAATTTCAATTGTTTTAACAACATTTTTAAATCCTTAGAGGCAATAAATTTTACTTATATGGGGTAAATTCCCCATAATTGGAAAATTAATGAACATTTAGATCTTATCATATTCACTATTTGATTTTATAATATTTTTATTATTTTTAAATAATTTTATAAATTATTATTTTTATAAAATATCAAGGATGACAATTTTTACACTATTCATTTCATTGAATTTAAATAAAATCCAAAAAGAGAGATAAATTAGAAAAAATAACTATTTAATAGACTTATAACATGTCATATTCACCTATAAAATTCGATTATGGAAAAAATTATGTCAAATAATATTTATTTTAATATTTATAATATCAGTTATTTGATTCTTTAATTAATAAATATATTATTGCATCATCATTGTTTAATAATTAAAATTCATTATTTATTTCCTAAAAATTATAAATAAATTACCATGATGTAGGTAATCATTACAGATTTCTAATTACTATTTATAGTCCAAGATATCACTTATATAACACCATATTAAAAATAATTAGTAATAAGAGACTTGTTTATGATATTTTTATTTTTTACTATAAATAAAATGTTATTAATGTCATAATTACACAAAACTGGATTCTAAAGCCCACAGTTTTAGATCAACTATTTTCTTGGTATGCCATAACTTATCCAATAATATTAGGACAAGTGTTAGGGTAGTTTTATGTTAATATAATATTATTTTTACCCTTATTTACCTGATTTACCCATTAACCGTGGAAATAAAATACTAAAGTTACTATTCACCGAAATTATTTTGATCATATTGGACATAATTTTTATTACTTATTAGAACCATGTATTTTATTTTTTTAAAATTAAATGAACATAATTAGAATAATTAAATTTAAAATTAATCCCATTGTTGGAATGAGAAAACGAGTTGCATAAGTAAAACGTTCAAAAAGTTCACATAGTTTTTCTATTAAATTTCAATATAAAATTGCTTCCAATGAACTAAATTAGATTAAATGATAAAAAAATAATATGATTACACTTTTAAAAAAATTAAAATGACAATATAACTATATAAATAAATTATATGAAAAAGAACTTTTGAATTAAAATACAGTGTTTTCCCTATTCATTAAAAAAGGTATTTTATCCTAAAAATACTAAAAATTAAACCAAAGTAAATTTTGATTTTTTTGATTTTAATAAAGAAGTTTATTTGTTCAAATATAACCTTTAATAGTATCAAAAATAAAATTTAAAATGGGTTCTCCATCAATAAGAGTTAAAACTTCATTTTTAAAAAGACACTCATTTTATACAAAGAATTGTATTTGTTCTTATACCATGTCTTGAAAATATATAAGATGAATTTTAAACATTATATTGAATTTATATTTAATTAATATAACAAAAAAATAGTGATTTCATTATTTTATAAACACAATTTTTCACACTTAAATATTGTTTCATAAAAAATGCATCATTTATATTCAATTGGTTTTTATTTACATTTCTAATTAATTATATAAACAATGAATCATTATATAAACAATTATAAACACAATTTTCATAATTTAGTTAATATTGTTCATTATTTTCATTATAATGGCTATTCAATAACTATAACGTAAAATAACAATATTAATAATATATTATATTTCAGTATTACTCAGTCTTGTGTGCAACGTAAGATTTCAGAGAAAACCATTGTTGATTGTCAGGTACGCTATCAGACATAATAGACCTTTTAAATTAAAATTAATATATAATTAATAGATATTAATAAATATGAAAAATACTTATTCTATAATTTCTTGGGGTGTTACATTCTTCCCTTCTTTTGTGTCCTCACAATTTTAAATTTGGGCTCAGTAACTAAGGTTTCACTTTTCAATGTTACTTCATTGAAATCCCACATCAGAAAATAGATTAATAAAACTTCCACTTCAAAAGAAAGAAAGGATAAAATGACGTTCACCTGATATAACACATACTAGGATTCCATGTAAGAAAACATGGACATGGATGATAAAACTAACTCTAAAAGACTGACAGAGAATGATAAAGAACATAATATTTTGAAAGTCCTCCATCACAAAACCATAAATATGTTATGGGTAAAAATACCAATGAGAAAAGTAAATGGATAATGTATTTTTTAACAGCATTTTAATAGAGTTGAGGAACTCATTTACTTCTTAGACTAAGAACATAGATAAACATACTTACTTGAGAAGTAGAGTTTCATCCATTAATCAAAATCCACCAAAAACTCATCTTTTTCTCTAATTGATGAGTATTTAAGATTAATTCTTGAAACAATTGAATAAATTTATATAGAATCAAATAATCCCAAAAAAATATTAACCATATATTTCTTCTATCTTTAGACATTAACCAAAACCAAAATCGTTAGTAGTTGAGAATTTAATTCCCAAAAATAATATACCATTGTATGAGGAAAGATATTTTCAATCTCCAATACTAAAAAATAATATCCAAAGTTCAAAAAAGACATTCAACAAATAATTTTCCTTAAAATTACTCAAAAATAATCTAAACTATGATTGGAACCCAAAATTCAAATAGATTTGATCACATTTTCTTCCAAGATAAATTTTTACATTTATCTCTAAATAACATCAACCACTCTTAATGTCTTATAAAAATAATATAATTTCAAAAATCCCATATTCTATAAGATAGGTTAATTATTTCCATAAATAACCCAATTTTCCATAAGTCTGTAATTAAATTAGATAATACTGCAAAAATAATTCAACCTTTATTCCTCAAATAGAATTATATAGTATTCTATTTACCTTTATCATATAGGGTTCCAAAAAATAGTGATCATCTTCCAAAATAATATTTTTCAATTAATTATCAAATCATTTTATAATCTCATGGTTATCTATTTGATAAAATATAATCCTCACAAATCAACTTATTCTTAATCCATAAAAAAATTTAACTAAAAAGAATAATTCATATTAACTAGGGACTTCACATATTCTAGTGGTAGGCGATAAAGACTTGTCGCACTTCGATTGTGAGTTTGATTCCTGCAGCCTTTTTCGACACAATAGGTTGCCACATGGTCTATGTGTTGTTTTTTCAAGAAACTATATAATTCATATAATATTACCAAAATTATATAAAATAATCAAAAATTAACATAACATTTTTTAACCTAAAAGGTTGTTCTATACCTTTTATTTTTCGTCCCAAAAAGTAATATCCCGTAATTACCTCAAAATCAAGAATCATATAAAAAATAAAGGTTCTTTATAATTATGTCCATAAAAGAAAATATAATTATTCCTCAAATAAAATTTAACATAGAAAACCTAAGGCTCGAACTTATTAAAATATTCATCCAATGTAACCCCTCTATTAATAGATCATTAATACTTTTAAAAATTTTAGGATCCTAAAATCTACCATAACTCTTGAATTCCTAAAATGTAGACATATTAATCATCTAACATTATTCATGATCCCTTAACCATGAATTTACATTTTATTCCTTAATAATTCTTTCCTACAAAACAAATCCTTAATCATTTCCTAATATTCAATAATGTCTAAACATGAGCTAAGAAGTAATACATACCTTTCATATGTTATTTTTAGTTTCCTCATCTTCAATTGTAATTGAATTAGGTATTGTTAAACATATATTTGTATGGTCCTACTAATCCCATTCACAAAACTTATTTTTAGGACATTGATTTTCATAATGAAAATACACCCCACATTTAAAACATTCAATTGATAACTCATAAATAACTTCTTTCTCTTCTCTGGATTCAACTGAAATCTTCCTTTTTTCCTTGGTAGGTTATTGATTTATAACCTTTATTAACACATCTATAACATCTTCCCATCCCTTTAAAACATTTTCATATGTGTTTATTTCCACATCCTTGACACATATATCATTTAATATAATTAATTTTATGATTATTACATGAACTTTCATAGGGATTATTTTCTATCATATATAATGCATCAGAAAGGAATCACTAAGGTTCAAGTGGTTAATTATTACTCCTGATAGTTGGTTTAGAATAACCATAATATTTCTCATTATAGCTCCCATTTCATTTGGTTTCTTATTATGAGAACCAACACATTTTCCTTAACATCCATTATTACTTTGGTTCCAAATGTATCCAACCATTTACTAAAACAAAAAAGTTTAATGTGAGTTTATAAATAAAATCATCATATACTATTTTATGAGGAGGATAAACACTAAGATATGCTTATTAATGTTATCTCAAACTCATTAAATTTATCTAAAACAAATATCACTCTTTCAAATATGCTAACCATTGTGGTTATATACAACTTGTCACTTATTCTTAAATAACACCCTATCCTCTAAAGTTATCTAAACCGACCTTTGATACCAACTATAAGGCCCCAACCATAAATATTACATAATCTTGGTTTAGTCAATTATTTGAATTTATTTCACATTGAGTATCTTTCATGTCTGGAGATATATAGAATTAGTCAATAACATATAAATTAAAAAATCATATAAATAAAAAGCGGACACTTCCAAAAGTATCCATTTATTCTATAAAATAGAAAATTTTAAAATGAAACATTGTTTCTTTTCATGTTTAATCATCACAATTTTTTTCTGATCCCATCCTTGACTCTAATCATCCTATGAAAAATAATTCAAAAACTTTAGATGGGAACAAAAATCTCATTAAGGGATATAAAATAAGGAAAAAACTATTAGTCCCAAAATATTTTAAAATCATGAAAAAATGTTCACAAAGTCATAATTTTCACCCATAAAACATAAAATCTTTAGCTTAACTAATGAAATAATAATATTTCTATAAAATATAATAGAAATCATAAAACATAAAGGTAACTTATAGAATCTATATCATACTTAAATTATAGATTTCACATCTATATAGGGAGTAACCTGGTTATGTTTGGAATACCCATCACAATATATTTCCTAAATCTCTTAGTACAAACCCAACCGGTTAACCCTCTCTCAATACCCAGTGCATTGGAGAGTAATCATGGGATCACACACCACCAATTTATCACAGAACCACCCATCTTTGGTTTATCACGTAACCACCCGTCAAATTTCTAAGTACCATTATATAATCACAACACATAAAATATTTCAATTATCAACATCTCACTCATAAAATTTCATTTTCAATTACAAGAAATTATTTCATGATATTAAAATAGTCAATACATTTTCAAAACCATATTCAATACCAAAAAAATCTATAAAAAGAATAATTTATTTCTTTTTATTTTAGAAAAATCAATTCTTATAGAGTAAACCAAATATCAAATAATGGTCATGGCGGTAGATATGTCTTTGTCGATGAATATGTTAAAAACATTCATTTTATAATTTTTAAAGAATATAAAATAATTCATATAAATATATTACCTAAGAATACATTGAATTAAATTCAAAATAGACATAAAATGTCCTTTATAATCCTTTTATATCCACATAAATAAATATGTAGGTTAATATGATGAAGAAAAAGATTCGATAATTAAATCATTAAACGTTCAAGGTGCCCCATACCGCTTTGGACATTTAAATATTAATATACATGAATTAATACATTTTAAAAAACAATAAATAACATTATTATAGATACAATGTTGATATAAATTGTCATAGTGGATTTATATACACTTTATAAAAGAATAAAGGTGCATGTTAACAAGAAATAACTCATTGAAAGGAGATTGATATGAAATCCCATACCTTGAGTACAACTCCTCATGTAAAATATTTATATTCCTGAATAATAGACATAAGTTAATTTCCACTTACTTGAGAACAATTTTCTAGTTTATTATTTCTTTTATATCACTTATTATCATGTTATAAAAATTAGATAATTATATTAGTTCATATCAGACATTCAGTCGATATTCGGTACTTGAGTTGAAAATAAAATTGGATTGATATCAATAGTCCATGTAGTCCTAATTCAATCTTCTAAATTATGAAATTCATGACTTAATAATCAATTTTATGCATAAATTATACGTTTTAATTCAAACCATTCATTTATGGTATGAAAAATTAACAACATTATAATCTTAGAGATGGTAGGTCGTACATACACATGAGTAACATTTCCATTTTTCATTGATCATTATGGAAATAAGGTAATTATTCTTTTATCTTCGAAAAATTATAATAATATAATTAGAATAATAAAAATAATTTAAATATACTTATATATTTATATATATATCATATAAGTGATATAATGAATAAAAATGAGTCACATCGCTTGGTGGAGGTGATAGTTCTCACGTTCACATGAACGATGTTATAATTTTTATGTGAATGGAAAGTAAGAATTTAATTGATATATTTTTATATTATAATGATTAATATTTCATTAATATTACATATGAACATTAATTCAATTATTATAACCAATCATCAATGACGTCTATGGAAAACAAATTAGATCGGTTCATGGAGGTGATAGTTCACACGTATGTGCGAATGATTAATTCCATTCCCATTTAACGGAAGAATAGATAGTTTTAGGTGATGATATTAACATAATAACAACTCAATATATTTAGGATACCATATTAAATATTTAATATTGGAAGAAGAATATTTTAAGTAAGTGGAAGAATAAATAAAATATAAATACTCAAAGAAAACAATACCTCTTCTTCAGTTGATCAGCTTTGAAGAACACCTTAACACCTCTAAAAAGTCTGTTCTGCCTAAACTAATGCATAAATAAACTGATTATGGATTCTATGAAGGGATTTGGTATGATTTTTGACAAATAAAATGGTTCTTGAAGTATGAGTATTAGTGAGGAGCGTGTACATTTTTATTTGATAGAGGAGGGGCTCCCTCAGAAACTCTTCAAAAAATTAAATTAATAATAATTATTTTTTAGTCAAAATGGCTCCAAATTGTGATATTTAAAAGTTAAGATTATTATTGTTCAGAATAATCTCATAAAATAATATTTATACATGTATTTATTTTATTTTAAACCTTATCATTTCGGTTTACCCTTAATAATTATCATTTAATTTTAATTGTGGTAACGACATTTTAAATATTACGAGGCTATAAATTTACTTATATGGTGTCAGTTTCCCATAATTGGATAATTAATAAACATTTATACCTTATAATATTCACTTTTTTATTTTAAAATATTTTTATGATTTTTAAATAATTTAATAAATTACGTTTTTTATAGAATATCAATTATGACAAATTTTACACTATTCATTTCATTGAATTTAAATAAAATCCGAACAGAAATATAACTTTGAAAAACTATTCAATAGACTTATAATATGTAATAATCACATATAAAATTTTTTGTGACATAAATTATGTCAAATAATATTTATTTTAATATTTATAATGTCATTTATTTCATTCTTTAATTAATAAATATATTATTGCATCACCATTGTGTCATAATTAAATTTAATTATTTTTTTACTAAAAATTATAAATAAATTACCATGATGTAGGTAATATTTTTATCTTTATATTTACTATTTATAATCTAATATATTACTAATATAACACCATATTAAAATTTTTTCTATTAATAAGAGACATGTTTATGATATTTTTATTTTTTACTTTAAATAAAATGTTACTAATCTCATAATCACACCCAAGTGTATTTGAAAGCTGAAATTTTGACCCAAGTATTGTATTTATTGTCTATAACTCATCCAAAAATATTGGGAAAATATTAGTGGTAGTTTTATATTATTATATGTTTATTTTATCCCTTATTCACCTGATTTACCCATTAACTATTGTAAATAAAACATTAAAGTTAATTTTTCACAATTTTTTTTGTTCCTATTAGAACAATTTTTTAATAATTATTAAAAACATTTATGTTATTTTTTGAAAATTCAATTAACATAAGGGGTAAAATTAAATTTAAAATTAATACCGTTGTTGGAATGAGAAAACGATCCATCCAACTTTACTTTTTTTATTACCAAATATTTTTAAAGAAAAACTGAGAAACCATAAGTTTAAGCACAAATGGAAGTTACCAATAAATTAAAATAAAAGTGCAGCCTTCCAGTTTTACTCTCCCTAGATAATTTCTAAGAGATAGTGTTCACCTGAGTGTCTAGTTCCCTCATCAGGAGATCTTTGAACTGAAAAGCCAGCTTGTCCCAAGACTGCATATACTCCTCTATGTTGATTATCCCATGTTAAATCCTCTTATTCAAATAAGATCATATTTATCAATCCAGTTTCACTATTCCATATTAGCAAGATCCCTTATAACCCTTTCCATAATTCTTTCAGCCTCTTTATCAGCAGCTTTAATTGTCAGAATAGATTTAGCCACAACCTCTTTCGAGCTCATAAGAAGTTCCAAAGGGTATTCAATCATAGTATCATACCTCTGATGCTGGAAAGCCGACATGGAGAGGTCAGGGACATTGTCCTTCCTCATTTCCTTCATCTTCTTCAAAAATATGGTCTCTATAGGTAAAGGTAAATATGAGTAGTCTTTCCTTACATTACGATTGCCTCTCTTGCTTTTACATCTTCACGGGCTTAGATTCCCACTGCCTTGAGTCTCATCCTCTGTGTCACCAGCATATGAGCTATAACATTCATCACTAGACCCATTCACCTCTTGCTCATCCATGGAGATTTGAACCAAATCTATAGATACCTAGACCGAATCATCATAGGACAGAAGCTCAAAATGATTACCCAGCACAGGGCCTTCCGCCTAACTTGTCCTGAACAAGGTCTCACCCCATGGAACTTGTTCTAGGACCTTGCAACCTATAGTGGGATACTTATGAGTCACTTCCCGGCTGCTATCACTGATATCATTACTCAAGAACCCCACCTCAGCATATGACGGACCTGATGGAGTTATATGACCTCCCTCATACACCTTTACCAGTTCCCCATCTGGGTTATGCCCACTAACCCTATGGGAGGCCTCAAGTAGAGGGTCAAATCCACTCTCAGTTATCTCCACCTCCAACCCCATTTTCACCATCGAAGACTGCACAAGAAGCAGAGGGTCACCCAGATCATTTCTCAAAATACTGAAGATATCTGCAACTAGTGGATGGCCTGAAACACCTTGCACAACCTTTGTCGAGTTCAATATAGCCTCTATTCCAGAATTCCCCTGACCAGACGAGCAATCCACCATGCTCTTCTTTGTATTGCGAGTACTTCCCATGATCATGCCCTTTGATTTATTCATCTTCCTAAACCCACACCTACAGACCTTCATCAATTGACCCATTCACTTGCAGGCAAAACAATATTCAATCCACGGTTCATAAACGACTTCCTATATACATCGAAATTATTCACCATCTGTAAACCACACAAAATCAGTAGGCACTTTTGAAGCATCAACCTCCACACAATTGTAAGTATTAACTAAATGATAGATTTCTTTTGTTTGGATGTCAGAACACAGGTATCTTCCCACTAGGTTTCCAAGAATACAGATAATCTAAGGATTTTGAAACAGAATAGGGAGATTAGGGAAGCTTACCCAAATCACTATTGAAGGTGAGTTTCGCTTCATATGAAATTCATAGGTCCATCTGAATAGGTAGAAACAGAATCTGTTGTAGTTGTGGGGAGCACTGGACCAAGATTTAATTAAGTCTTCCTTGGAGGTGAATTGAATCATAATGTTTTTGGAGTCAAGAAATCCTACTGTTTCCCTCTCTTGTAAGTCCCAAGAACTGAATACAAATCTATCAAATTAGTCGACCAAAGGCCTTCTTTCCAAGAAGTGACCGATCAAAGTCAGGTTGAGGAGGGCCGAAGCTTCATTGAACTCTATGATTGAAAATTTTATTTGTTCTTATACCATGTCTAGAAAATACATATGATGAATTGTAAACATTATATTTAATTTATATTTCAGTAATATAATCCATAAATAGTGATTTGATTATTTTATAAACATAATTACTCACATTTAAATATTTTTTCATAGAAATTAATCCTTTATAATCAATTGGTTTTTATTTACATTTATAATTAATTTTCTAACCAATGAATCATTATATAAACATGTGAAAACCCTATTTTTATACTTTAGTTAATATCATTCATTATCTCCATTCTAACGGCTATGTGGTAACTAAAACTAATAATAATAATATATTATTTTCTATTATAATTCAGTCTTGTATGCAACGTAGGATTTCAGATAAATGCATTGTTGTGTGTCGGGTATGCTATCAGACATAGAATCCCTTTTAAATTAAAATTACTATCTAATTAATAAATATTAATAAATATGAAAAAGTATTATTCTATAATTACCTAGGATGTTACATATTGTCTATAATTCCAACTAGTTCTTAAAAAATCTATATCAAATTACATAGATAACAAACTAAGCAGTTCATATGCACATATAAGGGATTATAGAAAACCTATACTTGGAGTCTATTAGTAATAAGAAAAAACATCCCTCCCAGTACTACTCAATAGTAGATATTAGTTATAAATTTCTACATTTCATACATCATCATATATATATATATATAAACTTAACAAAATGATTAGGTCCAAATAACAAATGGGATAACAAATATATGCCAATAATAGTGAAAAATTATATATCACCAAATAAAAATCACGTATCCTGGAATTGAATTTAAGAACTGCTATGTTTCACTAAAAATGTACCTATATATATATATATGTGTGTGTGTGTGTGTGTGTGTGTGACATGTGATCGAAAGTATTTAGTCATGATTCATAGAGATACCCAAATCATATAAGGTAAAATTAATACAATATACTTATAATTAACATGAAAGTGTGAAACCATAACTATAACAATAGTTAGAAAAATGGTAACACTGAGGTCAGTTACAAATGTGTTGGATTGGCATAAATGCATCTCCCCTTCCATTTTCCCACACATCATAACTATATTCTAACTTTCCTCAAAAACATATTCAAGAAGAAATGAGGAAAATCCTCCTCTAATGTCACTTTATAACACCCTGACCCAAATCATTAGGTTTAATCTAGAGTACCTCATATCCTCATGCCTACTTTCTCATACGTAAGAGGTTGCTGGAAAGATATGAGGGTCTAGGTGTCATAAATGCTAAGATTATAACCCCAGTATCATTAAAGAAAATCCTAAATAAAAATAATTTGTAATAAATATATAATGCTAAAATAAAAGGGCTGACATACATCCCAAGTCATACAGAAAATAAACTAAGGGACCTAAAAGAGGAAATTCAACAAAAGTGTGAGAAAGAATCGTAAGTAAATAATACATTGTGACATCAATCCAAATTTTATCCTGATACCTCCTCTAAACAACGTACTCTATCTCTTAACTCCATATCACTAGGGCATTTCCCTTTCCTATGTCATTGATCATGAAGTTTTCAAAAATATAAAGATTCCCGTAAAATGTGTGAGTATAATCCCATTAATACACAACCAATGCATCTTTAACATGAGTACGCATGAAAAAATTATATGTAATGATAATAAATAAATGAATAATAAATAACATGAAATCATATATTGATAATTCTTGGACTAACTAAGCCCCACAAACACACATCCATACCTGATTTGGATCCATATAGGAAATGAATCCACAACTAGTTTACAGACTAGATTCGACCACAAGGTCAACACATGAACTACATAACAACAACAAGGATAATGAGTCTTGGGTTAGGAAGAAAGGCTATAATGTACCAAATATCTCTCATGGGTTAGGACACAAGGCTATCATTCCCCACGATAAACTCTCAGTTTAGATCACATAAGACCATCATACCCCCACGCCAGGACATAAAAGGAGATCATGCCCCATCGTCTAACTCACTTTTATCATCTGGTCACATACAGAATCTAAACATGTTCCCCTTCTAATGAAACAGACCCAATAATACCCCACCTTTCCCTTTGTTACCATGAATAGAATAACCACAAAACACCATATACCAAATAATTCACACGGTGATGGGGAATAAGAAACATAGTAACAACAAGTATAATAATAATGAGTATCAATAGTCATACACATACACTTGTGATTATACTCAAACATGGTCTCATGATCCACACACACACACACACATATTTTATCAAACATAAAAAATTGTATCATAGGCTACACATGCACACACACACTTATGATCAGACATCAAACATGGTCTCACCGGCTACATAGGTATACACACATGTGATTAAACTCATTCATGGTCTAAATAATATAATAACACAGTGTAATATCATTCTAAAAATCATATATATGACCTCTACATGGTAAAGATATTACTACCTCAAGTGTTTCATCCTCACCATTAAGGTTTTCCAATAACATTATCACCTGAACCACATTCACACACCAAATAGAATAAGATTATATTATAAGAGTTCTTAAAACCGATTCCAATCCAAAATGATACGGGTTATAGAAAAAAACCCAAGAAGGAATCAATCCAAGGGTATAACTAACACTTACCCAATGACAATTACAAATAAAGGTATAATTTGAGTCCAATCATTGTATGAGATATTCATCCCTCAAGGAATGGTGGAAAATGAAGAGATTCGAGGCTCCTATGAATATGAAACTATGAGTACATCTGTAACACCCTGACCCTAGTTACCCAGAGTCAGTGCATTATTTTAATACATTGTCATGATTACAAGGAATCAATTCCCAAAGGACCGATCAATTTATTAGTCTAGGGAATTAGATTACATACATGAACATTACATTACACATTCATACATAAAACATGACATAAATAATCCATTTAAAATTAAATTATTCCCCTAGATTAACCCATCATATCAAGAATAATACACTTCTTGGAATCTTGGTAAAAAAACATAAGAAAGGGGTGAGATTAGATCCTTAGTAAGGGTAAATAATTTAGCGGAAGCTATAAAATTTTAAGGCAAGATGTGTAATAAAAACAATAGCCTTTTAAATATAAACATGAACATAATATAGAGAATATAAATCAAACATTACCATATAAACATGCACACTGATATTATACTAGTCAAATAATCACATGTAATAATTAATTTCATAATGAGGGAAGCCAAACCCCAGACATCATTACAACATAGTGAAGGCCTCGTGTCAAGACTACAAATAAATTTTTTTTCAAGGCCATGTTCCAAGACACTAGTTTGTCTCATGAGACCTACCAATGCATCGAGGAGCTATAGAGGGCTCCACTTGCCACTTATTAAGACCAATGCATTCCTCATATGAAAATGTTGAAACATAACATAAACATTTGTATTCTAACTAGCATATGAAATGTCAATACATTAACCATAAACCATGAATGGTATAAAAATAAAACATCCACTATCAAACATATCAAAACTCATTCAATATAAAAGATAATATTGTATTATAATAAATCATCCTTAATCATGAATAATATCCAGTAAATAATGTTGACATAGTTGAAAATGATTAGTAAATTTTTTTGGGATAAATATCCCATTTGTGAAATCATTTAAAAGTCACAAATTTATAAAGGAAGAAATTTAAAAGATATTTTTGAATAAAATTTTCACATAACACTTTGAAACTTTTGAAAGGAATTAACATTTTAGAAAAATCACGTTTATATAAATAAATACTTCAAAACATTTTGAAAACATGGACATTAATGAGAAAGATTTAGAAGAATAAATATTTAAAACATTTAAAATGAAAATTTAGTTAAATATTAACTTAACAGAATCATTTTGAAATTTATTTTATGAAACATAGACGTAGATAATAAATATTTCCCATAAAATACTTACAGATAAAAAATCTCAGATAATAATGAGATTGAGGAATTAACCCTTACCTTGCACTTTCCTTTGGTCAAGGGTACATTTAACCTCTTGTATAATGACCATATTATGTTATTAAATTATACAAAAACCATATTAATATTTATTATACCATACATGATTCATTTATGACTTTATAATACCCATTTAATAATGATTTCCATGTTAAATTAACATTTCAGGTAATAATCACTGTCTTTATCTGACGTGTTTTTACTTGTTATTCTTGATCGTATCATTTAGATCATGATTTAAATACTTCCATAATATAAAAAATGATGTATATATAATATATATTTATAATATAAATATGTATAATAGATAGATATATGAAATGGAAAACATCGTTTATAGAGACGGTAGATCGTACTTACGCATAAACGTTGTTTCTGTTTTCATATCTTATTGAACGGAAGTAAGTGGTTAAGATATATGTAATTATATATATATATATATATCTATTAGAATTATTATATAATATATTACATAATTATTAATAATATATATTTTTATAATCATCTTTGAATGATGAATGAGGAAATGAATCTTATCGCATCGTGCAGATGTAAGTCATACGTACACACAAGCGATGATATCATTTACTTAAAGATTAAAAGGCGTGGAATTGGATGGTATATTAATGTTAAAGAGAAATTAGAATTTTATTTTCATTATTTATATATATATATATATATATTACTCATTATTATATCCATCAAAACAACATAGTGTTGAATAACAAATTACACCATGACTTGGAGACGGAAAGCCGTATGCATGCACGCATGGTGACATTATCATTTATAGGATGGATAGAATAAGGAATATGGTTGTACCATATTTATAATAACATCACAGTATATAGAAGGTTCTGGTGTTATTATTTTGGTATGGAAATAACAAAGGAAAATAAAGTCGAAGAAGAAAATAACTTTGAAAGAGGTGATAAAATAATTACCTCCTCTTAGGGAGTTTCTATTTGATTTGAACAAAAGGGCTCCTTAGGTTGGATTTCTACTCTAGTGAATTCATCTAGGTAGAAGTGAGGGAAGTAGGGAGGATATTTGGGTTGTGGTTAGCCGAGCCAAATGTCTTTGGAGGTGTGATTTTGATAGAAAGGGAAGTACCATTTTATAAGAGAGGTGAGAGGCACTTTAGGAAAAGATTGAAATATTAATTTATTCTAAAATAATTTTCGGTTTATAATATCTATAAATGGATTTATTTCTAAAATAAGGTGGTTATGGGTCCAAATATTCTCAAATAATAGGTTTTAGGCATGTTTAGGTCACCATATTAACCTCATATTTTAGATTTAACTCCTAGTTAAATAATTTAACTTTTACCACGTCTTCTTGTATTTTTATATTACATGGTTAATAAACATAATATAAAATGAAAAGATAAACTGAACTAGTTAATTAATGATATATATATCACTATATAAGTCATTTTTCATATCCTTATATTTTTAAGACTATTATATACTTTAATAAAATGGCATTTTTTTAAACTCATATATTTCAATTTAGACACTATTTAGTATTTGGTTTTTGTGAAAGTAATACAAACTTGATTAATTGTAAAAAATACTTTCAATAAACCCTAAAAAGTCATATTAACCTATAAAATTCTTTTATGTCATCAAAGGTCTCAATTTACAATTATTTTGATATTTATAATATCAATTATTTTAATATTTCATTAATTAGGTAATTAATGCATCATCATTGTATCATAAATAAATTTAATTATATAATATATAAAAATTACAAATAAATTAACATTATTTGGGAAATATTTTTATATTTCTAATGAATATTTATAGTCGAATTTATCTTTTGTATAACCAGATATTAAATATGGTTTACTTATTAAACATTTACTTTAAAACTTTTAACTCTTCTTGAAATAAAATAATAATAAATGTCCTAATCTAATCCAAGTGGACCAAAAGGATAATATTTTATTCCAAAGGTTTTTTTTGGTTGAAATATACTTATCCAATAGAATTAGGACATGTATTATAATAATTATAATATCATTTTGAACTTTAATTACCCTATTTACTTTTAATTGTGGTAAATAAAAGTGAAAAGTTACAATTCACCAAAAAAATATTTTCATCTTATTGAACCACATTTTTCATACTAATGTCAACCATGTCTCTATGATTTTTAAAATTAAATTCACAGATGTAGTAAAATTACATTTTATGCAAATTTGCAAATGTCCCTGGAAGTTGGGTAAAAGATGGTAAAAATTTCAATAAAATTTTATACTTCAAATATTATTATAAAATGGATATAATGAATTAAATTGAAATTATATAGGTATTATGTATATATTTTTACATAAAATAAATTTAAGTAAAATAAATAAATATTTAAATAAACATTCGGTTTTAAATAATAACAAAGTGTTTTTCATTGTTCATCAAAAATTGAAAGTTTTCATAAAATTATAAAAAATACACCATAAGATAATTTTGATAATCAGAATTCAAAAATAAATTTTATTTTAACAAATTAAAAACATAGAATTTTAATTTAATAATTTAAAATTAATTCCCATTGTCAAAACCAAAAAGTGGGTATTTTTAAAAAAAGTAAAAACTATCAAAAGATTGACATGTGTTTATGTCAAATTTAAATGTGAATTACTTATAATGACCTAAATTGTATTAAATGATAAAACTATAATCTAATTATACTTTAAAACCATTTAAATGTATAATTTGACACTATAAATTATTTTTATTAAAAATTTGTTTTAAATTAAAATATAGCATCTTTCACTATTAATCAAAATAAGAAAGTTATCAGAAAACAACAAAAAAATTTTGAAACTAAATTTTTATTTCCCAAATCTAAATAAAAAGTTTACTTTGAAAATTTAATATATAAAATTGACAAATATTGGATTTAAGAAGGGTTCTCCATTAAAAGTATGTAAAATTTCATTTTCTGAAAAAAAAACTTCCTTTATCTAAAAAATTGAATTTGTTCTTATATTATGTCTAAGAAACACATAATATAGATGTTAAAATTATATGGATTATATCAAATTCAAAATACAGTTAACACTATTCATAACAGTTTTTTGAATGGCTAGTTCGGTAAGTCGTGGCACGCTCGAACTCGGTGTTGCATGTAGCGCAAATTATTGAATTACTTTAAAGAGATAACATACTATTAAATCCTAGGGTGTTAAAACATCTTCCATCATCATGGTTTGATCATCCAACAAGGTTGAAAAATGAGGTTTGAAAGTAATCTAGGTTATATAAAGTAGCAAGTCAACATTATGAGGGTTTCTAAGGATTATTTAAAGACTTATCATAAAACACCTCGAAGTCATCTTGAAATCATTTGGATTTAATGAATAAATGAGAGAGGAGGATTGAATTGATTAATAAATTAATGTATCCAAATAATATTTTATCAAAGACCCCTCATTCAAGACCATGTGTTCCCCATTTGAAATGGATGACATCGAAAAAGAGAACCCAATGATTTTATTTATTTCAAAGCCAGACCAACATCACCACATCATCCATAATGGCCAACAAAAAAACTATGGTGTTATGAACACAATAAGAAACATAGAGACCCCTACAGTGTATTTCCACACCCTAAGACATTTTTCCTCACTACAGACTCCAAAACATGCTTGGTGAGGTCACACAATCCATGGTACACGGGTCTAACCCAAGTACTCCATGCCCACACCCATCCATTTACTTTATTTTTTTTCACAAGGGACCAGCATAGCCAACACCATGCCATGGTGTTAACTATTATTACCAAGATCCTCCATAACCCAATTTTATGCTTTCAAAAGCTACACAAAATATTCACAAGATTCAACATAGCATGGATCAACCCAAAACATAAATAAAATGAAGGAAACAAGGATTAACATATTTGGGAAATTTTTTTGATTATTTATAAAAAGAAAGAAATTTATATTTAAAAATATAAAATTAATCTCATATATATGATAAATTAATCTTATTTTATAAAGGATTAGAATATTCTGAGACCAAAACCCCTATAAGGGTAGGTGTTGTGAAATATTGAGTTAATCCAAAATTTTATTAATAGAGTCAAAGCCTTCAGGATAATGAGAATTCAGAAACAATGATCCACTATATATATAAATACTCAAGATATATCTTAATTTCAATACAATCCTAACACCTAATATGTATAAATCATAATCAACCATTATTATTAAGTTCATAACCCCCAAAAAATCATATTTTTGGTTAAATTTAACAAAATCTTATGTCGTATTTAGCATGTAACACTTTATATACTTGGTATGAAATTTAAGGGAAGTAGTTTAAAAAATTTAAAATAATGTATACATTAATTCATAATAATAAAAATTATATCCAAGAATAAATAAATCAAAAAACAACTAAATAGATAAAAACATAAATTTAAATAGGAGATAAACAATAATGAACATTTAATAAATTAAAAATAATAGAAAAATTATAATTAAATTTTTTTAAGGAAATTCAATAATTAAATTCACATGAAAAATTCATATTTATTTTTAAAAAACACGTTTATATTATTGTTTTACATGGTAAATTATAAAAATAGTTGTACATTTCAAATATACGATATTTATTAGAAAATAAATCTTCATTATTTTACATAAAAATTTAATATTTTATGTAAATTTTTTTAATTAATTTAATATCCCCATTTTTTATTTAATAGTTAATCATATCCACCAAATAAATACTGCTTTTAGTTTAAATAAATTTCCAAATAGAGTATTTAATATGAAAATTTTATTTTATTTTTTATTAATATTTAATAAAATAATAAGAACTGGTATTTATCGCAAATTGATTTTTTTAAATAAATTAAAAATTAATTAACCATGAAAATAAACATGAAACTATGATCACATCCTCCATAATAATTTTGTGAATTGATAAATGTTTTTAGCATTGTATGAAATATAATTTTTTATATAATATAAAATCACATCATGTATTATTCTAAACCAAATCATGGTTCTCTATATATTACAACCATTTCTAAATAACCCATGATGTTTTTTCTTTATATATTTCATTTTGGTAATAGATTTTAAAATTCATACTTAAGAAACCATTACATGGTTTTTATAGTCTACATCATGATTTTATTATGATAATATTATTCAAATATAAACCAATTATACTTTATTAAAGCCAAAATTTAAAAATAATTAGTTTATAATACTATATATTCTATAACAATTCCCTAACCAATTTTCATAAACCATGATATAATTTTACATTATTTAAAAACGTTTCCCCTTTTTCTTAAAATCATATCATTGTTATGAAAATCTGAATAAACCATGGTTGGTTTTTAGAAAAATGTCATGATTCTGGAAAAACATAGTTTTATGTTCTTCATCTAATCAATAATTCAAAAAAAATATAATGTTAGATACTAATATACTATTGTTGTATTTTAATAGGGATGAAATTTTTTGAACCATAATGTAAAGTAACCACTAAATCCTTTTTTCCATAGGATCAACTGATTTATCTCAATTGAATAAAATATTAATGGAGATTATAAATCTCTATTGTAAGAAGTTAATTTTTCAAATAAAATATATATAGTCTTTATAGAGACAAATTAAATGAATTTTTTTCCTTATCTAAGGGTAATCCATAAGTTTTATGAATCTCCCTATACTTTGAAAGGATTCGTCTCTTACTCATGGTTTTCTAAAACATTAGCATTAAGAGAAGAATAAAATAGAGCTTCAATTGATGGTATTTTACTATCATGGATATTGTCCCAACTAATTTTTTCAATATAAATACATAATATTTATGGATGTTCATGTAATATATATATAAATTTAAATATTTCATAAATATACAAATTTTAATTTGTCTCATCAATGCAAACATTTCTCAAATGTTCAAACTATGAAACACATTAAAAATTCTTTATAATGTTTATATAAACCAATAATCAAATCATTTAACACTTATAAATTTCATATACCCCTTTTAATATTATTTTTATATATTAAAAAATAATTATGATAGGTCTTGGTAAAATATGATTCATTTGTAAACATGTGTTATTTTATTTTTTGTTCATTGTAATGCACTGATCATGATGTTATGACCTTCTCTAAGACATGGTTTACTCTAACACAAATAAAAATATGATTAATACCACTATATCACAACATTAATTTTTTGGATATCTTTATTATATATATATTTATTTAAAGGTATTATAAGTTACTTATATGGTAATTCCTCACATATTGTTATTAATACACTTAATGTGAGTTTCCAATCCTTGTCCCAGAGTGATGCACTTGGGGAAGAACCCAACTAATCTCATTATCAACCAAAATAAGTTTCCTAGTGGGTCCATTCCTATCATAGAAGATTCTGATTTTATTTAACTAATTATTTTTTGTTGAGGATGAATTTATATGTGGATAAAAAGTTTAAATTCTAGGTCAATTGTCTATTAGGTAATTATTAAGATTTTCCAAGATACTGAAACTAACTAATGGACAAAATTAATATATTGGTCCCTTTAAAATACTACAGTATTCTAAATTTATATTTTTATATATTTATAAAATTTATATATAGAACACTATAATTTGAGAATGCATTATATAATTTCATTTTAGTCATGATTATTATGTCTGTTGATTTTAAGAGGATGTTTCACATGGGGTGAAATATTGTATCAATAGAAATTTTTTCCTTAATCTATAAAAATGGGTGTATTTTGATCCAAATGTAATATTTTCAACTATATATATGATTTTAAAATATTAGAGGGTCATACCTTGAGATAAATCATCAGTACATTTGTCACAACCCGACCCTACCCGGGCTCGAGCCGTAACTACCCCAAGACCGCCTCCATAGGCCAGGATCTTGTGACCAGCGCCGAAGTCACAACAACTCGGGGAGGCCTTTGCCTAAGTACCTGTACACACCCACACGCAACACACTCATTGAAAAAGTGCAGAGTAAAAAAAAAACTGCTATAAATAAACCACAATGTGCATCGACCTCTAAAAGTTCAAAGTACAAGATGAAGGTAACTGAAAAAGAAAAGGGAAAAAACACACACCCAACCAGAAAAGGTTCCATAACCCGGCAACAGGTAAACAAAGAAAAATAGTCGAAAGGGGTCCCCAACCTGGGACCTAACCACGACCACCACACGCGGTCCAAGATCCTGAACTCCTAAGCTTCACTGAAGTCACGACCAACCTGTCTGTCGTCTGCAAGGGCACACCAAGTGCGGTCAAATCACAAGCAGGGGTGAGTATAAAAATACTCAGTAGGATACCCCGAAGGCTCGAGGGAGAAACAAAGGAGGTACCTAAGGGTGAGTAGTAGAGCGAACAGGAAAAGTAAAGGAGTACAACAGGGAGTGCAGTAAAGAGTCCAGCTTAACCCAACAAGAGAAAGGAAGTAGACTCGTCCAGGCACAAGGAGATGGAAACGGTGAGAAGATGAACATCCCGTCGAGTCTTAGGTACCTATAGCAGGAGAGTAGACTCATCCAACCATGATAAGCTAGACACGGAAAGCACGTGGCATACCCCGCGCGTCTTTGCCTCTCCTGAAAGGAGAGTAACCAAACCCAAGAAGTGGGTACTCGAAAAAGGTATATACATATCCTTATGCTCAATCAAGAAGCCAGAACAACGTCGTAAGGAGATCTCCGTCCCATAGCTCAGCCCAATAAAAGATTACCCAACTGTCCCAGAAGAAAGACCATCGATGCCCAGAATCCCGCATGTCCACCCCCAACTGCAAGACAAGGGGCTCAATCACCACACTTCGACACTATCCACTTTGGGCGGCACTGACTCACCTGCATAGTTTTAGATTGCGTCACAAGAACACGTCTTAGTGGGGAATGTTCCCCTTGTACTTGAGAGTTATAGGGACAGTCAAACCACACCTTGTCACTGCCCTGTAGTTGAGACGTCTCCTCAAAGTCAAAGTTATTCCATCACCGACCCGTATACCCAAGGGTCCCGCTCTAGTGATCACGGAGGAAAGCCACAGACTAGCCTGGTAGAAAGGACTGAGCCTGGAATGTCAGCGAGTGACCCACTGCCCAGCCCCGCTGGAGGGTAAACCATAATAAGATACTAGGTGATCCACTGCCCAGCCCTACTGGAGGGTAAACCATAATACATCATCAGGCGACCCACTGCACAGCCCTGCTGGAGGGTAAACCATAATACATTATCAGGCGACCCAATACCCAGCACCGCTGGAGGGTAAATCATAATACATCATCAGGCAACCCACTGCCCAGCCCCGCTGGAGGGTAAAACATAATACATCATCAAGCGACCCACTGCCCAGTCCCGCTGGAGGGTAAACTTGGAATAAGTCAACAGGTGACCCACTGCCCAGCCGTGCTTGAGGGTAGACCTAGAACTAGTCAACGGGCGACCCACGGCCCAACCCTGCTGGGGGTAGACTCTAAGAGGTCGTCGGGTGACCCACTGCCCAGTCTCTGCTGGAGGGTAGACCCTAAGTGCGTCGGGTGACCCACTGCCCAGTCCCTGCTGGAGGGTAGACCCTAAGTGCGTCGGGTGACCCACTGCCCAGTCTCTGCTGGAGGGTAGACCCTAAGAGTGTTAGGTGACCCACTGACCAATCTCTGCTGAAGAGTAGACCCTATAAGCCGATGAGTAACCCACTGCCCAGCCCTGCTGGAGGGTAAAACTCAGAACTGCTCTGGCCGTATCCACTGGAGGGTACAACACTGGCTAACCAAACACGAAGTGAGTATCGTGCAACCACCCAACTCCAGAACAACTCATCCAAAATATTTTCAGCACCTTCTCCATCACTGGGTGTCACTAGCACCGCTACCGGCCGATCCATCGAGAACGAAACTAGGGGTAGACCACTCAACCCTGGTGGCCAAACAAACGAGCACAGAGGGACCCTCTACGTCACGAGAGGTCAAAGTACGTAAAGCAGAACCCGATACGCACGCAGGGCCCACACGACGTGTAGCCCCAAGTCAACACCAACTGAGCGCACAAACGTTCTCAGGTACAAACCACCCTTACCTTGAAGCATTCCCGTATACTCCCAGAGTATACCACATTCTCAGCCTAGGGGCCATCGTGCACACGACACCCAACGTCAACGCGAAGGCGTGACGTAACACCTCCAACTCAATAGGCCCAGGCACGACCAACCACATCTTGTGAACCATTTATACCACTCTCCCAAGAGTGCGCGATCACACGCCAAGGGTCCGCCACAAACCGAACCGCCATCAGAGCACCTTTTATGCTTCCACATTTAATAAGATCACGTATAAGGCTCCGTACAACCAAGAATATCACACCGTTGTGATCCTCGCGGAAAAACACGCGAGATAGACTACTTACTTTCTTGAAACGGTCAACCGGTGAAAAAGGTACTATTCACTGTAACCAAACCCGTGTGGGGCCCACCCCAAGATCCCGAAACTGAACCAACGGATCACGCCTCTGTGATCCCCTTGGAAAAACACATGGGATTGAGTACTCAATCACCCAAAACGGACACCCGGTGAAAAGGGTACTATTCACCTTAGCCGGGTCGGGTGGGAACCACACCATGTCCCCGAAAAAGGTCGGGCAAACTGCACCATCGCAATGCTCTCGAAAAATCATGTCAAATTGAATGCTTACTTGCGTGGAACGGGTATCCGAAGAAAAAAAGATGCATTCCGGCGCACCACACACGAGCGGTGCCACGTGGGACCCGCATCCCGATTCTGAAACTCAACGAGCGGATCACACCGTAGCGATCCTCTCGAAAAAGCACACAAGATGGTCTACTCATTTGTCCAAAACGGTCCCCCGGTGATAAAGATGGAAAATCATTGTCGACGCCCAAATGACCCCCCATGGGCCCCGCACCATCGTGCCGAATTAGAGCGGGCAGATTGTACCGTTGCAATCCCCTCAGAAAAACATCAAGAAACGACTGCTCGCATGCCCCGAACGGACTTCCGATGAAAAAATTGTGATGCGCTGCACGCAGCTCAAAAGACGGGCCATGGGGCCCATGCCTCAACTTCAGACTCAATGCTTGAAACTCCTCTGGAAAACTCCGCCTTGGTGCCAGGGTCGCAATGCCACTGATGGCGCTCAAAACGGACGTCGGACGCGTCCGCGCCGACCAAAACAAGAATCTCGGGAGAAACACTCGTCCACTTAAAGACGCATCGTGCCTCCGAGGCCCCTTGTTTCAGGAATTAAAAATTCCCCAAACCATCTCAAAACGTTCCCCTTGACGCAAGGTCCACGCTGCCGCCGACGGCGCACAAAACGGACGCCCGTAGCGAAAGTTACTGGCGTCGAAAATTCGAAAGGGGGAAACCCCCTAGGGCCGGACCGGCACGGTCCAGCCGGTCCGCCCACAGCCGGCCCACGGCCCGGTTCGCTCCGCCGCGACCAGCTAGCCGCGGCCTGTCACCACCGACTGGCCTTGATGGCCGGTCCCCTTCTTTTCCGCAGCGAACCGCGTTGCGCAGGTCGCGGTCGCTGCACACGGGGTCGCGCACCACGCGACCCCTCTCCCTCTTCGCGCTACACTGGCGCCGCCCGAGACCCCACCTCGCTGCCGTCCGCAGCCGCCTCCGCCGCGTTGCCCCGCTGCTAAGACGCGCCCACCGCCTGGAGCTGCTCCGCCGCCGTCCGGCTCACCGCGTCGCCGCCTGATATGGCCGGCCGCCGCGCCTACCCGCCAGAACACCCGAAAACCCCTCCAAAAACCCACAATCTTCGGCGAATGATTGCGGGTTCCTCATTACACCAAAACCGAAACTGAAAAATGTGTTGGAAAGGAAAAAAACTCTACTACGCATCCATGGGATTTTCTTGATAATTCGACAGAGTTTAGATACAAATATTTGGGCCCAAATATAGGTGCGAGAAACAAAAACACAACAAGACCCTACCTCGTGGGCGTTGCCCGGAGCTTCGCCACGATCCGTCGCCTTGCCGGAGCTAGAGGAGGAGAGGGAGAGGAGGGGCTGCCTTGAGGGGCTGCCTGCACCCGGGAGTGAACAATGGAGAGGGGAAGGGGATGAGGGTTTAAATAAATTAAAAAAATTTAATTAATTAAACCCATAATTTTCCCCGCATCCGAAACCTTTGGCGAGGTCAAAATTAAACCTCCCATAGGGTAAATACCACCTCCCGAGCACAACGGTGGTCTCAGAATTTGATTCCGAGCTTCCGTTTTAAAGTTATAAGATAGAACACCCAAAGCCGCCAAATTACGAAAACGCCCCTGGGGCCATTTTTCACAAACGGGCCGCGCCCGCAAAACTTACACCCCTCCTAGGGTAAACGGCACGATCCGAACTCAATGGTGCCCTTGGTTTTCCAATCCGAGCCACCTTTTAAGAGATGCTAGCGTTTCAACATTAAATGAATGAATGAATTAATTAATTTATCCGTTTAACCTTCCGAAAGCGAGTGAGGGGTCCAAAAATCCCGCGCCGACAAGTTCTATGTCATTCCTAGGGTAAACACCCCATTCTGGACCCATCCGTACACACGGATCCTTGATCCGGTGCACCGTTTAGGAGTTATTTCATTTATTTAGGGTTTCTAGTGTGAACACACTGAAAATTTAATTCCGGCCACTCCGGGGCTCGAAATCACACGCCGTCCGAAGGTGCTGCTCTGGAATATCATCAAGAATATTCCAAAGTCTTTTGTAGAAAAAACCGGGTTCTTACATCATTCCCTCCTTCAAGATTTTCATCCCCGAAAAGAAAAACTAGTGAGAAACACATGGTACTAAGCCCACACCTAGCTTTCCCATACCCAGAAGAACCCACGCACAACTCTACGCCACCGCACACAGACCAAAGGATTGATCTGTTCACGCGAGGTCGACCCATGCCGATGTCGTGCACCCAATCCAGACTTTAGGGTTAGGGAGAGGCGGTAGACAACCTTGTCATCCCTTTGCACGAGCTCAAACGACCCGAAGGCTCTCGGGGGTAGCTCACCTCCCCGAACGAACCTCTACGCCGCATGTCGCAACTGGAATCACCAACTGCACCCGAAATAAGGCCCGGTGATTCCCTCCTTCAGAATATCCATATGGTGAAACACCCAAGGATATCTAGTCATGCAAGGTTCCACAACCGATGCTCTCTTATATGCTCAAAAGGCGAAGGAGTCGACACCGTCGACTAAGGAAAAAGGTCCCACACCTTTTACCTTACCAAGATAGGGTTACACCGACGCCCCGTGTCACCCCGGTAACAACTCAAGCAAGGATCATGGAGAAAAGAATTTCACACGCAGAGCCTAAAAATTCTACTACAAAAAGGTAGAAGAGCTGTAGAGCGTACCTCTTATCACCTCATGCTCTGCTGGATTGTAGACATCCAAAGCTCGTGGCTGTCCGCGGTCCCATCTGTCAGCTTCCGGAGACTGACGTGGACCACCTAGTGGTGATGGGAAGACCTCGTAACGTCGTCCCCCACCTCCAGCTCCTCCCGATCCTCTTATAGCACCACCTCTCTGGGCACTACTCCGATCACGGTGCTGCCTCTGCTGTGGTGGTGCGCCTGCTGCCTGCCCGAATCTCTCAGCAACTTGGGTTGGGCTGTCTCATTCCATTGACCTCGCCCGTCACAAGCATAAAACCAACTCTCTCCGGGCTGCACAGGTGCCCTCCGATGCCACTGTGGTGTACGACCACGACCCTGATTCCGGTCATCATGAAGCCACCTACATCGAGATTCTGCTTACTGACGCCCACTAGCTGAGGAAGACGTCTCGGCTCCGACGTGCCTGCTGCCACCACCACTCTAGAACGTGACAGGATGCTCTCTGTCACCAGCACCTGCTCTAGCACCCCAAAAGATGTGTAAATTCCCAAGGGTACTATGACAACATGAATCTCTCAGCGGAGACCCTGCTCAAACTTCCACGCTCGGTGGTTGTCGTCATGGACCAAGTCCGGGTAAAAGAGTTCACGGTCTGCAAAACTAGCCGCGTACTCGGCCACCATCATCCCTCCCTGCTGAAACTGCAAGATCTCCTAAATCCGAATAGAGGGCAAGAAGGAGGGTAAAAACTCCTCACAGAACAACAACTGGAAGTCGCCCCACGAAAGCGATGACTCGTCAAGAAACTGAGTCACCGGACTCCACCCACACCGAGATGCTCCACGAAAAAGGGTGGCTGCCAAACCCACTCTCTGATCTGCCAGCGTCTGTACAAGCCTGAAAAGGCGAACCACTGCCACTAGCCTAACCTCTGCTGCCTGAGGGTCTGGCTCACCACTAAACCTCAGCGGTCTCTACCGCTGGAACTCACGGAGCATGCTCAAGCTCAGCCTGCACTTCTGAAACTGCCAGCTGCTCAACAGGTGGGGGGTGCTACTACCGGTCCACCCGGAGAAAGGGCTTGCATGATGGGTCCTAGACTGTGGCCTCGTAGCTCACAGGGTCGTCGTCACAAACCAAAGCCGGTATCCTGGCTGGCTGTCCTCACGGAGACATCCTGAATATTATCAAGGAGTGCCGCGGTCAGATGAGCATATATGTATATACCAATAACAACGATGGGGAGCTAACTCAAGAAGGATAGTCAAAGACTCAATCCTATGTGATGCACAAACAAATTTTCCCTGCAACAAGTGTCTCAGCATGTCGAGTCGACAAGCGGGTTATCAACGTCCTAGTGAATGGATACGTCAGCTGCCGCACCATCACTAGACTCCCTGGCCTGAGAGCCGCTCTCGAGACACGTTGACACTGTTGCCCTAAATCACAACCAATTCCTATTTTAGGGACGTCTGAACAGTGTCCCAAGGAACGAACCACCTCTGATACCACTTTGTCACGACTCGAGTTCGGGTAGGGTCGGGTCGTGACAACATTAGATATCCATCATAGTTTGCCAAAGAGTCAAGGATATCAATCCAATGGATTGTTACTCTAAGGATGTGATTCTATTTTAGTGTATTATTTTAAAAATAAATCATGAATATAATTCGATAAAATTGATTACTAGTTACTAGTGGATACATCAATACAATTACACTTCATACAAACCATGAATGTGTATCAGGTTATGATGGCAATGAGTTTGCTACACAAAGTAGTTATATTGTGGTATAGGCTATTATGTGGGGATATAGATGAGTAAAAATATTTTTTTAATTATTTATGACCAATATATAAGATATTTATACCTAAAAATGTCTATATAAATCATCAATTTGATTATATGGTGATTCATCACATTAGGTTGAGTTTGCGAGTGTTCATTGATTTATTCACTCGCTTAGTCAAATATTACTTTAATATTATAGTTTATGATGATATTTGAACTCTATATTATGTGAAATAATTTTACTATGATACTAAAATATTAGATATGCACCATAACGATATTTTAATTTTTATAGGCCATAGAAAAAGCTATAATTATTGAGGCTATTTAGATCAAAATAATTTTTGTTCAAAGATAAGTTAGAGAAGTTTTTTCTATGTTTGAACTTAAATTGAGATTCATACATATTTTCTCTCCAGTTACTTCAGAATTCACCTTGATTATGGTTTTGTGATGTAAGAATAATTATGAGTATTATTTCATGGGAGTTTCGACACATTTTAAGGAAACAAGAGGCTTACATGCTATTTATATTGAAATATTTTTCATTAAAATGTCCAATGGAATTTCTTATAATTTTTTTTATTAAAGATAAATTAATTAAATATTTATAGTGTATGGTATTTACCATTATATTCAAGATCTCTAATAATAATAAAAACATGATCAAAATCAAATGGGGTAATCTGGTATAATGAGGGGAAGATAAAGGAAACCATTTTTATTATTTGAATCCAAAAAGACCATAGGTGAAAAACTTAAATAAAATTTAAATCTTAAAATTTTATAGGGAGGTATAGTAGGTCATAAGGAGCCTAATGTGGTTAATGATTTTTTTTATTATCATAGACTTAATGAGAAGAAAAAATTATCTTTTTCTACTATAATTTTTATACAAGTATACACATGGGAAACACATTATATTATAACTTGAGCTTTCATTTTTTGTTCAGTTATTTCCATAGAGAGTCTAAAATAACTATTGTAATTGGTGAATCTAATATGTGGGAGTTTCTCAGTAACTATTGGAGAAGGTTTTTTGAAGTTATTTATAGAAATATAATTCCATATGTTTTAGCCAATATTTTGAAGGTAGACCAAATAATTAAGGTATTTTAAAATTAATTACTTATTAAAAAATTAAACAATATTTTAATGTAAATAAAATTAAATGAATGATTCAAAATTTTAAAAAAAATTCAAAAGAACATAGAGAGATGTTTTTGACCTAGATGGTAAGAAATAACAAATACAACCAAACCTCGATTTAATAAGATTCAAATGGTTTAAGGATATTGATATCTTAAATCAATTATTTTGTGTTAATGTTTATGAATAAAAATAATAAAATAGTAGGTAGGATATCATCTTCATTGAGTTTTATTGAATTATTCATTTTAAAAGGAACCCAATCTATTTTTTCCTTAATATTTATAAGTTATTCAAATAGATTTTTTTATCAATTTGTGGAACAACACATCATGAATTTGAAAGGATAAGTTATTATAACACAAACTAAATTGTTTTATAAATAGGAGGGATATAATTATCAATATTAGGGTTCAATGATTACTTCAACATTGTTGTAATATACATTATAATGAAAGTTTATAACATGTTCTATACAATTTTTTTATGATAAAAAATTTATAGTCTTCCAAATTGGGAGATAAATATTATAAAAATATATTGTGTATATTTTTTTAGACTTCATTATGTATTGAGGTGTGATTGAATTAATCAATTTGAAGAAAATCCATTCATTCTAATAATAGTGGAGGTACATTTTATGAAAAATTAGTAAAACATGCATCCCTAATTCATCCCCACTTATTAGTTTTAATCACATAAATTATTGAGAAATATTAATTGGTATTTGATAGATCTTATTAATCCATTTAAAATAATGATTCTAGATCTAATATCAAGTGTCATTAATATAGTCAATTTTTACCCCTAATTGGAATTTTTCCTATAAGATCAATATTTTATTATGTATTATCAATTTTTTGTTAATACTTTTAAAAACTATATATAAAATATAATTTTTAACAACAGTAGTGTATTTACATTATTTTATGTTAAAAATTATAAAATGTGATTGAATTTTATTAAATGAGATATTTTTTATCTTGGTATGGCAGTTCTTGATTCTACTATGACTGGGTTTATACATTTTAAAATTATTTTAACATGACAGTAACTAAGTATAAGAATATTTTGAATTATGAAAAATTTAGTAATGTTATATTAATCACTTTATCTTAAAATAAAGCCACAAATTTTATGGGATTCAAAAAATAAAAGTATATTTGGGACAAACATGTAAATATCTATTTAGGAAACTCTAATGGGAATGAATCGAAATTACATATTTATAGAGGTAAGTTTAAAAATCATTATATGGATAATGTTTAGTTTATTGATGATTTCATTCCCAAGATATATGATATTAGCCAAAATATAATAGGTTTAGGTGAAAAATAGAACATCATATTGGGTTCATGAGGTTGTTAATAATACATCCTAAAAATTTTTATGTCAAAGTTTCTTTTTTATAAGATATATATTTGAATCAACTTTATATTCATTTTTTACATATAATTGTTATTGAATATGTGGTGACGAGGTCATTTTGATTATAAAATAATATTAAATATAAAAATAAAATTTCTTTCTAGGCAATGTTAGAGCTTAACCTCAATAGAAAGAAAGATAATTTATCCACAGAGTCTAAAGTAGATAAAGGATATAAATATTGATAAAATAATGTCTCTTGTTTCAAATAACATCAAAAAATTAAATGGAAAATAAAATTGAAAATTTAATTTGATTTTTCTTCATGTGGTCATTTATAAATTTTTTTTGTTGATTATTTAAATAAATTTTTAATGAAATGGAATATTAGGATTCTGTTAAGTAAATTCAAGTTTAAAATATCTTAGAGAAAAATAATGTCCAGAATATCAGTACAATTAAGGGGAAAAAGGTATCTGAATTAAAAAAATTAATAAATTATAGTTCCTCTTGATTAAGGAATATGAAGGGAATAAAAGTATAGATTATTTTTTAATTATAAGGTTAAAAATAAAATTAAAAGATAATAAATTTCATGGATCATGATGAAAATAATAATGATGGTTCAAACAGTATAAAATCTATAAAATTAATAATAACCGAGTGAACGATATATTATTAATAAAAAATGATAAATGGAATTTATTCAATTTTAAAAAATTTATTCCTACCATAATAAATATAACCATCTCAAAAGGAAGATAAAACTTTAGAGAAGGAAGGTTATAATTATAAAATAAATATATCTTCATTTCAATGTAAATAGGATGCATATAATGATAAACTCAAAATTTTGAATATTCAAGTAGACCATCTTGATGTGATAAAAATTATTTTGATAAAAATATTTCAAGAAAGGATAATGCATTAATGAAACATAATTAAGGTTACCTGATGCTAAGAACACTTCAAAGAATTTAAGACATGTTTTCAGTAAAGCCCAAGAGGTTCAATCCAAATTGAATAAGGTTTTTGAGTAATATTTATACTTAATAAAGCTTTTGGAGGAGAATATTTTTTTAAATCATACTATAAGGAAAAAGTACTTGTATTATCTAAGTATATACATAGTTTATAACCCAAAATAAATGAGTTGATATTTGTTTATAAATATATAAAATGTAATAAACTTTTCCTTATGGATTATATGTGTATAAAGATTATAACTTATGGTATAATATTTAAATTCATGGAATAAAAAGAATTCCTAATGTGAGATGGAATGGTCTATAAAGGAAAATAAGTTTGTTAAAATAAATTATGTTATAAACAAAATACATAATTAAAATATTCATATTCAAAATATATTTGATTAAATTGATAGGATATATAGGAGATGTAATTATACCCATAATAATACTATAGAATTTGAATATGTGATATTTAAGAAATTTCAATAAAACATTTAATTTGTAAGATCACTAAAATTGAAAGTGGAATAAAATGATGATCATGAATTCATCATGGGAGATATATTGTATAATATATATGAGTCAAATTTAACAAATAAAATATTTAATTATTAATATATAAGAATATTAATTAATAGATGAAAAATTTCAATATTTTATCTCTATAGAATATCTTGAAATATTATGTGTTAATGTAAAGAAGTTGAAAATCTTGGACAGAGAAGAAACCTAGGGGAAATAAGAAAATATATTTATTGGATAAATAGATTTTAAGGTTTTATATAATAATTCAATAAACCTAAATAATATATGTATATATTTGAGTATATTGTGATGGTTTATAGATGGTGTGATTAATTGGGTTACAAGGTTATAAATTTTCACACTATACTTCATTTACAATTTCAACGATTATGTGAAATAAATCATACTATAAATGGTTTAAGAAGTGAAAGGGATAAAATTTCAGGAGTTTATTTGTATACACCATGCAAGTAAGAAAAAAATATGAACAGAAAATACTATATTATTGAATAAAAACAATTTGGAAAATTAAAATTTATTTTGGAAGGGAAAAAATATACCGTGAGAAAAACTTAAAAGGACTATTCTAAAGAGAAATATTTTTTTAATTGTGTCAAATCTATCAACTATATATCTCTTAATAAAGGAATAAATTAAAGGAACCACCCTTATTATATTTATAAATTTTCAAATCTAATTAAAGAATCTACAATAATTCATTCTAAGTGAGATCATGGTTTGATATTGATGTAATTTCTATATAATTTAAATATTTTAAATTTTAATATTGAAAATAAATTTTGAAGATAACAAGTATTAAAAGATAATTTTGAAGTTTTAAATTGATTGTTTAAGAATTAGTGCATTAAATCAAATATTAGTTCCTTTAAACCAAGAAAATACACATAGATGGTGATAGAATGACATCAAGGAATATGAATTTTTAAAAAATATTATCGAGGTAATTAAATCATTCTATATGATTAAAAAATTTCCCTTGATAAATAGAGATTAAATATTTCTAGTTAATTTTAGATTATTGTTTCATTGGTTAAATTAAATGGAATTATATATTTTTAAATATTTTAAATAGATATTTTTTTTTTCAAATGTAAACATGTATGATAGTGGAGGTAAAAATCAAAACAAAATTGAAGAAATTTTGGAATTAATGGTTTATTAGGTACTGTGATTCTACTAAATAATGATATTTGAAGTAATTCTATTAGTAACACATCTTAGAACATTTTTTTATTTGTAGTATTATGTGTAATATCCATGGTTTAATTGGTTTTTTACCTTGAATATATATATATATATATCAATGTTTTCATTGTGTATTGGTGTCACAAGACCCGAAAATTAATATATTATAATTTTTAATATATATTAAAGCACTTACACACATCATTTTAGAATAAATGGGTTTTCCATTAATCGAGATATTAGATGGGAAATTTCATGCCATAGTTGTTTTTGAAACATGGGATTCACCCTAAGAACAATATAATGTTGGTTGGGGTCTCGTTTTTGGTTGAGGGAAACTGTTGGTTGTTATGTTGTGTGAATTAAATAATTAATTTTTTATTAATTTAACAACATAAACCTAATTCCATCTCTATTTATATATCATTATGGTAGATCTCTTGGGTTTTCCTCATAACCTTGGGAGATTATAGAGTAAGACGAGGAGATTTTTTTTTGTGTTGATAACCTAAGAACATGGATCAATGATGAATGATCAAGGGGAATCCTAAGACGGATATTGAACATAGTAGGATCCTAACCTATATCCCTAGAGGATGTGTTCTTCACCAATGTTCAATCCATTTTTGAGGTATGGATTTTTTTTATTTCTTCCCTTTGAATAATTTATTAAGAATCGATTCCATATTTGATTATTTTCTTTGAGATTCACACTCTTCATATGAGGTCATATTGGATTATTTTTAATGATTGTAATGGCTTGGACCTCTCCAATCCATTACATTACTGAAATTTGGTGTTTGAGTTGTTATGGGAGGTCAAGGTGGTTTATCCCCAATAGTTTTCAAAATTTATAGTTTTGTGAATAGTGTTTCTATTTTTGTGAATAGTTCTGTCGGTGAGTCATTTGTGAACAGTGCTGTCGGTGAGTTATCTGTCGGTGAGTTATCTGTCGGCGAGTCATCTGTTGGTGAGTCATCTGTCGGTGAGTCATCTATTGGCAAGTTATCTATCGGTGAGTCTTATGTCGATGAGTCATCTGTCGGTGAGTGATCTATCAGTGAGTCATCTATCGGTGAGTCATCTGTTGGTGAGTCATCCATTGCTAAGTCATCTGTCTGTGAGCCATCTGTCGGTGAGACATTTATGAACTACGTTTCCAGCTTCAGTTTCACCACATTGACACTTTCTATGAAGTAAAATGTTTTCAAAGCCTTATTTTATGGAATTTAAGGGTGATTCAAATCCCATAACTCCTATAATAATTTTTCCTGGGGCTTGAGATGCCTTTACTTGGTGAAAATCTTTGGTTTAATGTGATCCTCTTTTAATAGAAAATCTAGCATATCTTGACCTCACGCCATCAAATCTTTTAAAGGGACCATATATCTTCCCCCTTGTTCTAACATCTTGTTCCCTAGTGTGAGATTCTCAAACCTTTCTTTCTTCCCATAGAAGTGGTCTGATCAAACCATAATACTTAGATCATTTCTCCAAGAAGTTGCTTCATGCTGCATGCGCACCCCCAATTTTGGTGCAAGAAGCAAGTGCCGATCTGTCATCAATATAAGGAATTATCTACCTCTATTATTATATTTTCTTCCATCCTTATTCTATTGTTTATCTTTTTCATGTTATGGAATGTGATCCCCATGCTTCAAATGGAGTTTTCTTGGGTGTCGGTTGGTGTGGTCGTGTCGCGGCGTCCTTGGGTGGATGAAGTTGTCACGGGGGAGGCCATCGTGATCAGTTGCGTGGATTGTTCTCATGTAAAGAATTTGAAGAACCTTTTGAGGTAGGGGTTTTGTGGATTCTCTATTCTTCTCTGTGAAACTGTAGATTTATCAGGTTTTATCCCACTGAATCACAATTGAATTAATGTAATAAATATTTAAACTGAAAAAATAAATTGGTATTGATAATATGTTATTTCCTCTTGTTTTTATAGATAGTGTGATATTTATTCTTTCCATGTTTATCTTGTTGTTCTTGATGATAATTGGTAAATAATAGAAACTAGGATTAATTGTAATTATTTTTCCAAGATAAAGAGTCATGTAAATGAATCTGGTTGTTTTTGTGGTTGTTGTAATTTGATGTTAATCAAACTGATGCAGTAAGAATGTTTAATTATTTGTGATAGATTACTATTTAGGTTTCCCATATTTGGAACCTAAAAATAATAAATCGATTAATTACAGATGGATTAAAGAAATATGTGTTTAATAAAAAGATAATTTTTGGTAGGGTTCTGAGTTGCCCTCTTGCTTGTAAGGTCGAGTGCCTTGTGCTTTGGATCCATGAATGATCATTATGTTTGAAGGATGTATTCTTTATTTAAGGGAAAAGAGAAAAGTTGATATGACATTTGTTTCCTACTACTTATGTTGTGATGTGAGCCTGAGTGGATGTTGTGATATGTGGGGGTAGGGAGGCCCCTTGGTTATGGTAGTAGTTGACTCATAGGGTGGAGAGATGCATTGGTTTATGCCTGTGGGGGTTAGGTATGACACCATAGATGATAAAACTGGTTGGATGTAAATGTTTGGATGTTTTCTGGATCTTGTTGGTTTCTTATCTGTTTTACTTTCCCCACTGCCCAAGGCAGTTAGTTTTGTTTACCATCCTTAAAAAAGGGGAAAAGACCCGCGAGGTATGCCACGTGCTTTTCGTGTTTATCTTCTCAAGGTAGGATGGGTCTACTTTCCTGCTATAGGTGGAAAATACTTGATGGGTAGTTCATCTACTCATAGGGTTGATCCCCCTTATGTTAAGTAGCTTAGAATGTTTTTCTATAATGAAAGGGAATATGGTAAAGTATGAATGCTATTAATAATTTATTTAATAAATTATGTTAACCCATGTGGTTAGAGCATGTTGGGATGCAATGTTGACGTAATATTTCTAAGAATTTTTTGGAACTGGTTTGGTAATTCCTAGAGGGAAAGAAACTTTGGTGATATGAGAATAAAATATAATGTGGATTTTTAATGGTTAATTAATGATTAAAGAATTAGAAAACATAAAGTGAAATTGTTAAAAAGGGAATGAATTAATGTAATAAATCTCTTTAAATGGTTGTGTTCTTATAGGACACCTAGTCTTAGCAGTGGTAGTCAAGATTCTGAGATACGTTAGCTGCATTTGAGTCTAAGACTAGTTTTTCCGATAGTTTGGATGTGGGCTGTAGTATATTATGAAATTTTTGTATTTCTATACTCTACTCCACCCCATCAATTAAGGAAATTGACACCCCAAGGATTCTGATCCCTACGAGGTGTTTTCCCCAACATTTTGGTGGGAGGATGGATGGATGACTACCCCCTTTGGCCCCACTCTCTTCTCTTGGTATTTACATGTGTTGGAAGGCACAACAGTTAGTTTTCCCCATATACGTGTGTAGAGGGCTGTAATGGATTGTGTTTATTCACACACATATATTCTGGATATAGTTTCCAATGGTATACTATAGGTGTAACATGTATAGGCTTTGATGGATTGAGGATCCTTACTCAGTGTATGGGCTATAGTGGCTTGAGGTTTAATACCTGATATATGATACATGTTATGCGAGCTGTGGTGAATTTTGAAAACTACCTGGTTACTTTGGTCATGTGGACATGGTGGTTTTTTTGCTTGAGGTGCATGTTGTGGTGTTATGCCCAAGTGTATGTGGGAAAGCCTTTTTGAAGAGAGATGTCTTAGGACATGCGACGTTGTAGAAAAGCGGAAAAATAGTAGGGAAGTGGTAGCAGGGTACCCTTGATATTATTTATTATATTATATACACTTGTATGTGATATTTGGTGAGAGTAGCCATGGTGAGGCTGGGAACATAGTATACCTTTTTATGTGATGAGTTAGTTTCATTTATTGTTCAATGTGATTTATCATTATTTCTTTACTTTTTCATGAGAGGATCCATGGAGGATCCTACTGAGTGTACTGTTATACCCACCCTATGTATATATAATTTCTTTCAGTCCACATTGAGAAGGTTGGATATCAGGCTAGTTATTACTAGCTTGGGGGTGTAGGAGCTATTCGGGCTTCGTGGTCGCTGCTGTTTTTACTTTTTTTGGTACTTATAGTTTTCCCATTCAGTTGTAGTAGTATTGCATGAAATTACTTATTTGTAATTGGGATTTATTTTATATTTCTTCCTGAGTTGGAGTTGGTTGGTGTCTGTCTTATCTATCTCTTCCGCATGTGTTCTCTTAGAGGTTAATGCCTCCCATTTGTGTGTTTGTTATACCCTCAGTGCTTGTCTCGAACTTGGGGCGTATGAGAGGTGGGACTTGGGGGTCACTATCTCCATTCTCACATTGACGACCCAAGAGGGGTACACCATGTGGGGAGGGGGTTATGACAGAGTGGTATCAGAGGTTTGGTTGAGGGATATGATGGAGTTTGGTGTTAGGAATGGGTGAGGTTTCATGGGTTGGTAGGGAAACTTTGTTAGTCAGGTTTAGAAAGAGATGTAAACAAAATATTCCAGATGAGACATAGCCATTTAGGCCCCTCGATGAACTGATTCATGGACCTTTTAATTTACAGTGGCTACTAAAAGAGGTGATACTATTTCAGGTTAGAGTCATAGGAAAAGATCATGGGTTATTTTTCATTGTTCTCATGTTTGAATGTGTAGTCCTTGGGATAGGTTAACCTAAAATGAATAAAAGAAAATAGTTAATTAATTAATGTTGAGTCTTCCGTATTCCAGGTTTATAAGATCTAACTTTTTGTTATTTTGAAGGTATGGCTCCAGGTTGACATCTTGATCAGGTTTTCATAGAATATGTCAAGTAGCATCCACCAATAGATCTCTGTTGGGTTGATGTTGATGACAATGACACTTGGAGGAGGACACTCCAAGAGTTTCAGCTCCAGAGTCCGTTAAATTATGAGGGCTCTGTTTCAAATGAATTCACATAAGAATAGTTGGAGGAGGTTGATATAGCCTTTAATTCGATCCATTCTTGGAAGAAGCACTGCGTGTCTTTGGTTGAGATGATGTTGCATGGGTTAGTGAGGCAGTGGTGGTACTTGTTCTTTGGGGAACACAAGGAGTTTGCGATCTTGGTGAGGTGTTCTGAGACAAGTTCAGAGTTGAGTTTTCTTATTCAATAGTAAAGGCTTCCATTATCTAGTATCTGCTTACCCTTATATAGGGGAGGTATAGTTTTTGAGAGTTTGGAATTCTTTTCATAATCCTTTTACAATATACATCAGACCTATTTAGAGATGAGGAGTTTAGGGTGAGGAATTTCGAGGAGTATTTGCATCCAAAGATCCATCCCCAGGTCACTCCATTTATACTCAAGACATATATTGATGTGATGGAGAGGATAGGGTTAATCAAGGGAAAATTAGACAGAACTGGATCTTCATGAGAGGGGAGTCATCAGGATTCCTCATGAGTAGAGTTGTGGTTCAGGGTTCCTGGTTTTCTGAGAAAAAGATTTCCCATTTTGCTAGGGGTAGGTCCCAGCCATCACCATCTCGTTTCTTTGGGGGAGGTGGATAATAGGCCTATTACAAGGATTAATGTTCTTTTTTCTCTTTTGGAGGCTAAGGACATAAGTATTGAGAGTGCCCGACCTTTCAGAGTGGCCATCGTGCAATAGGTGTACCCCTCCAAGTTCCTCTATTGAGGTAGTTTCTTCTGAGGCAGCATCCGCAGGTTGGACAAGCTTTAGATCAATAGAGAGAAGATAGGAAAATTAGAGGACAACCTCATGAAGCTCCCCATCCTTAGAGAGAATAGTCTGATCGAAGTGTTGGTCGTCATCAGGGTCAGAGAGGTCATGGAGTAGGTTGTGGTCAGATTTATGATTTAGTGTGCCAGTACCATGTGAGCTGGACATCATTCAAGGCACCCTCTTCTTGTTTCCTACTTGGGTTTTTGCCTTGTTTGATTCAGGAGTGACACAATACTTCATATCACATGCCCTTTTCTGTGCTTTGGTACTTGAGGTAGAGATGCTTCCAGTTCCCATGGTGTTGACTATGCCAGTTGAAGGTCGAGTTAACTTTTTTGAAGTATGTAGAGACTGTGAGATAGTGATTAGGAAACCTCGATATTGGGGTGATTTACTATGTTTATGGATACAACTATATGATGTCATCATTGACATGTATTGTTTGTATTTTGTGTAGGCTACCATGGATTGCTTCAGGAGGAAGGTGGTGTTCTTCGATGCTGATGGAGAGACAACAGTATTAGTTGGTGAGTGAGACCCTCATATGGGTCAGAGGAATGTTCTATCCTTGTCATCCATGATGGATTAGCTAGTACTGAGTTTATTGGAGGTTCAGAATTTGGTGTTTCCCAGGTTCATAGAAGAGTACACTGATGTCTTTCTAGAGGAGGTTATAGCATTACCCTCACTACGAGAGATTGAGTTTGGCTTTGAGCTACAACTGGGAGCGTCTCCTATGTCTATGTATTTGTATAGGATGGACCCTTATGTGTTACATGAGATTTGTATAAATCTTGATAGTCTTTTATAGTGCATTTTTGTTCGGCCGAGTGTGTCACCATGGGATGCACCAATTTTGTCCACAAAGAAGGCTAAAGGTAGTTTGGGGTTATGTGTCAATTATCATCACTTAAACAATATGACAATGAATAATTGCTATCATATTATGCAGATTGATGATTTATCTAACCAACTGAAGGGTGAAAGTTGGTTCTAGAAGATCAATTTGAAGTCAGGATATCATCAAATTCATGTGAAGGATGAGGATTTCTTGAATACTTCTTTTTGTTGTCATTATGTGCATTATGAGTTCATTGTAATGTCATTTAGTGTGACGAATGCTCCATCTATTTTCATAGGGTTATTGAAGGATGTGTTCTATGATTTCCTAGATATGTTCATGGTGGTTTTCATTGAAAACATCCTTGTGTACTCTGCATCTGAGGAGGAGCATTCAGAGCAAATTCATGCCATTTTTGGAGTTCTTCGTCAAGAGATGCTGTTTGGAAAGTTGTCAAAGTTTGAGTTTTGGGCTTGAGAAGTTTTTTTCTTGGGGCATGTTGTATCCTAATAGGGAGTAGATGTGGATATGTTGAATATAGAAATAGCTGTTTATTAGGAAGCCTCCAAGACAATTCCATAGGTGTGAAGTTTCCTTGGTCATGCAGGTTACTACAGGGGGTTCATAGCTGATTTCTCTCGGGTTGAGAATCCAATGATATCATTGGCAGGGAAGGATAAGGTGTTCATGTGGGCTGATCAGTGCCATGAAACTTTTGAGTATCTGAAGGAAAAGTTGGTAAGTTCTCCAGTTCATCATCATCTAGTATACGGAGTTCAATCTGATATTTTCTTCGATGCTTTTTATTTTGGGTTAGGTTTCATTTTGATGTAGCAGAGATTTGTCGTTTCTTATGGGTCTTGGAAGTCACTTCCCCATGAATCTAACTAGTCCACCCATGATCTTGAGATTATGGATGTGGTGTTTTCTCTGAAGATGTAGAGACATTACATCATTGGAAAGCGCTTTGTAGTTTTCACCGATCATAAGATCCTGAGGTATGTTTTCTCCCATCCTGAATTGAACTTGTACCAGTGTCGGTGGATAGAGTTCTTACAGAAATTTGAATTTGAAATCTCATATACACATGGAAAGAGGAATGTTGTGGCTGATGCACTAAGAATGAAGTTGCGTAGTGATGTAGTGTGTGAATGTGGTGATTAATAGAGAGTTATGGAATAAATTTCAGCATTACATCATGATATGGGAGAAGTTGATGGTAGAGGTTGTCTTTCTCAGATGACCGTGCAATCATCTCTGGAGTAGATGGTGGAAGAGTCCCAGTTAGGGGATCTAGAGGTGGAGGTATAGAGAGACTGAGTTGTGTGTGGCGTGGAACCTGATGGTTGGTCTGAGGGAGAACAACATTGAGTGTTGTATCAGGGAAGGATTTTCATTCCTTTGGAAATGTGTTAGACAATTCTTAGAGGGTTTTAGAGATCACCTTTAGCGGTTCATCCTGGCGTGACAGAGATACACCGTGCCTTGAGGAGTCATTATTTGTGGCCTTGGCTAAAGTATGTAGCTGTAGAGTTTGTGTCTCGATGTTTGGTCTACCAGAAGGTGAAGGTCAAGCACTGTGTCCTCCATGGTTTTCTCTAGTCGTTAGATGTTCCTCAATGGAAGTGGGAGGAGATATCCATGGACTTTATTACTAGTTTACCTCGAGCTCAGGGAGTCCATGATTCCATTTAGGTGGTATTGGTTCATTTAATTATATCATCCCACTTCCTTGTGATCTAGGAGTCCAACTCAGTGGAGGTTTTGTCGAGGTAGTATCTGGAGGTGGTGGTGAGACTCCACAGAGTCCCAATAATGATCATTTCAAATCGTGTTCCTTGTTTTACATATAGGGGGTGGAGAGGTCTCTACTATGCTTTCAGTTCTCAGCTATGCCTTAGCACTGCTTTTCATCTCCAGACATATGGTCAGATAGAGTGGACCGACTAGAATTTTGAAGAAATGTTGCACTCTTGTGTCCTGAATTTTGGAGGTTCAAGGATGAGGCACCGACCCTTGGTAGAGTGTTATTTCAAAAATAGTTTTTAATCCACCCTTAGTATGGCAATATTTGAATCCTTATATGGCTGACCATGTTGTTATTCGTTATGATAGACTAGGATTGGACAGTCAACAATTCCTGAAAAAGAACTTGTGTAGAATACAAAAGAGATGGTTCAGATGATTCATGAGAGGATAAACGCAGCACAGGGTCGTCAGAAGTCATATGTCGATCAAAGGAGGAGATCTTTACTTTTTGATGAATGGGATCACATGTTTATGAAGGTGATTCCCCATCATGGGTAGTGAAGGATTGGTCGTGGGAGTAAGCTTTCTCCCCAGTTTTTTGGTCCTTTTGAGGTGTTGGATCATGTTTCAGTTGTGGAATATAATGTAGCACTTCCCCTATAGATGATACAGATACATGATGTTTTTCATGTGCCATAGATCCATCGTTATCTTCATGATGAATCTCATGTCCTTGATTGGTGTGAGATCGATGTTGATGATGATCTGACTTTCGAGGACCAGCTTGTAGAGATCCAGGATCACAAGGAGAAGGTGTTGTGTGGGCATGCTAACCCCTTGGTTCATGTCTTGCGTAGAAATAGTGGAGTAGAGGGGATTACATGGGAATGTGAGTCGCAGATACGTGCTTAGAACCCCAAGCTATTTTATGTTTATCCCTTTTTGTAATGATATTCATTTATGGTTGTAAACCATTCGTGTTTATGAGAAGGATTTATTTTATTTATTTTATGGAATTCTCTATTTGAGAGGTATCTACCCTGAGAGAGTGTTTAGGATTTGGTTATGGTTGTCATGTGGTCTCACGTGTCCCCTTTTAAGTGGTTGAACTCCTTTGGTGGTAAGATCCTTGATAGGTATCTCGAAGGGTGGTTGTTTGGACCCCTTTTTATATTTCCTTTTAGGTTGGTTTTTAATTATCAAGGACGAGAATGTTTTGAGAGGTATATGATGTAATGGAATGGACCTCTCTGATCTATTAATTTTCTGAAATTTGGTGTTTGAGGTGTTCTGGGAGGCCAAGGTGGCTTATCCGCAACACTTTTACAAATTTCAAGTTTAGTGAACAGTGTTTCCAGTTTTGTGAATAGTGATGTCAATGAGTCATTTTTGAACAGTGATATTGGTGAGTCATCTATTGGTGAGTCATCTATCGTGGAGTTTCCTGTTTGTGAGTCATCCGTCATTGAGTCATCTCTCAGTGATTCATCTATCCGTGATTCCTCTATCGGTGATTCATCTGTCGGTGAGTCATCTGTCGGTGGGTCATCTGTCGGTGGGTCATCTGTTGGTGAGTCATTTGTCAGTGCCTCTCTATCGGTGGGTCATCTTTCGCTGCGTCATTTCTTGGTACCTCATCAGTATGTGAGTTATCTGTCGGTGAGTCTTCTGTCGGTAAGTCATCTGTTGGAAAAAAAAATTTGAACACTGTTTTTAGCTTCAGTTTCTCTCCTTTTATGCTTTCTTTGACATAAAATGCTTTAAAAGCCTTATTATAAGGCATTTATGGCCGATTCAAATCCCATAACTCCTATATTAGTTTTTCATTTGGCTCGGGATTCCTTTAATTGGTCAAACTGCATGGTTTAATGAGATCTTCTATTAATGTAAAATCCAACGTATCTTAAACCGACTCTGTCAAATCTTCTAAAGGGATGAGATATCTTCCTCCCTTGTTATACATTATTTTTCCTTGGTGAGTGTTTAATTCTTTCTATAGGAGTGGTGTGATCTAACCTTAATTATTGTATCATTTCCCCTTGTAGTTTATTCCTGCTTCATGCACACCCCCTATTTTGGTGCAAACAGCAAGTGTCGATCTGTCATCAATAGAAGGCATGATCTACGTCCATTATTATGTTTTATTTGATCCTAATTCTCCAATTTATCCTTTCCATGTTATGGTATGTGATATCCATTATTCTAATGGAGTTTTCTTGGGTGTCGGTTAGTTCAGTCATGCCGCGACATCCTCAGGTGGATGCAGTTGTCACGGGGGAGGTGATCATGATCGGTTGCATGGATTTTTCTCATGTCAAGAATGTCAAGAACCTTTTGAGGTAGGGGATTGCTTAATTATCTATTTTTTATGTGGAACTATAGATTTATAATGTTTTATCCCAATGGATCACAATGAAATTAATTTAATAAATATTTAAACTAAAAAAACAAATTGGTATCAATCATATGTTTTTGTCTCTTGTTTTTCCAGACAGTGTAATATCTTTGATTTTCTTGTTTAGAATTTCATTCATGATGTAAATATTTAAATAATGTAAATTTGGATTAATTGTAATTATTTGTCAACGATAAAGAGGCATGTAAATGAATCTAGTTGTCATTGTTGTAATTTTATGTTAATAAAACTGATGTAGTTAGCATGTTTAATTATTTGTGATAGCTTAATTTTTATGTTTCTAGTAGTTGGAACCTACAAATAATAAATTAGTTAATTACATATGGATTAAAGAACTGGTTTTTTGATAAAAAGATAATGCCTGATAAGGTTCTGAGTTACCATCTTGCTTGTAAGGCTGAGTACCCTATGCTTTGGAGCCATGAGTTTTCATTGTGTTTGAAGGATGGATTTCTTATTTAAGGGACAAGAGATCAGTTGATATGATGTTACTTCATTGATGCATGTGTTGTGATGTGAGCTTGGGTTGATGTTGTGATATGTGGGGGTAGGGAGGCCTATTGGTTGTGGAAGAAGTTGATGCATAGGGTGGAAATATGTATCAGTTTATGTGTGTGGGAGTCGGGGAGGACACCAGAGATGATGAAATAGGTTGGATATGAATGTTTGGATGTATTCTAAATCTTGTTAGTTGTTTATATGCTTTACCTTCCCTATTTATCAAGGCAGTTAGTTTTTCTTACCCTCCTTCCAAAAGGGGTGAAGACGGGTAGGGTATGCCACGTACTTTCCGTGTTTAGCTTCTTGAGGGAGATTGGGTATATGCTCATAATATAGGTGGAAATGACTTGATAGGTAATTCATATAATCACCGGGTTAATCCCCCTTGTGTTTAGTAGATTAGAATGTTTTTCTTGAATGATTTGGAATTTAGGAATGTATTAATGCTATTAATAAATGATTGAATAAATGATGTTAACCCATGGGGTTAGAGATTTCTAGGATGAAATGTTGAGGTAATATTTTTGAGAAGCTATGGACTTTGCATGGTTATGCCTAGAGGGCATGAAAATTTGGTGTTATTCTAGTGAAATAAAATATGGAATAGTTAATTCTTAAACAATTTTTAAATAATTATTTAACGTAAAGTGAAACTGGACAAAATGGAATGAATTAATGTAATAAATCTCTTTAAATGGTTGTGTTCCTATATGATACCTAGTCTTAGATGTGGTAGCTGAGAGTTTGAGAGACATTAGCATCAGTTAATTCTATGAATAAGTTACAACCATAGTGTGGTTGTGAGCTATAGTATATTCTGTACTCTTTGTGTTTCTATATGCTACTCCACCATTCAGTTAGGGAAACTGACACCTCAAGGGTTCTGATATCTGGGGGGTGTTTTTCCAAACATTCCAGTGGGAGGATGGATGGCTGACTACCCCCTGTGGTCCTGCTCACTTCTCTTTGTATTTACTTGTTCAGGTAGGAACAATGGTTAGTTTTCCCCATATATTTTTGTAGAGGGATGTAATGTCTTGTGGTTATTCACACACGTATATTCTAGATATAGTTTCTAATGGTCTTCTATAGGTGTAACGTATATAGTCTCTGATGGATTGAGGACCCTTACTCATTGTATTGGCTATAATGGCATGAGGTTTAATACCCGAAGTATGATACATGTTATGAGATATGTGGTGGATCCAGGAAACTACTTGGGTACATTGGTCAGGTGGATGTGGTGGTTTTTTTGCATGAGGTGCATGTTGTGGTGGTACACCCAGGTATCTACGGGAAAACCTTTTTAGAGAGAGATGGATTAAGACATAAGACATTGGGGAAAAGTGGAAAATCAGTGGGGAAGTGGTTGTAACACCCCAAGTTTCCATGGTACGCTTCTCTTTGAATAATACAATAGCGTGTGTTGTACACAACATCGAGTTCTAACACACCACAACCAATCAAACTAGCTGTTATGAATAGTAATACCCACTTTTTGAAATTTTATAAACTTTATATTTCAAAATGGACTTAATTTTTGGATTCAGAATATCAAAATTAGCTTAGGGTGAATTTTTGATATTTTTTTGAAAACTTTCAATGTTTGATGAATAGTGAAAAATAATTAGTTATAATTTAAAACCAAATTTTTATTTAAATAATTATTCATTTTATTTAAATTTATTTTAGGTTAAAATAGATACATAATACTTATATAAGTTCAATGTAATTCATTAGAGTCAGTTTATAATAATTTTAGATATATAAAAATTTTATTGAACTTTTTACCGTCTTTTAACTACCTCCTAGGAGCATTTGTAGATTTATATAAAACCTAATTTTACAGCTTATATTAGTTGAATTTCAAAAATCCAAGATACATAGTTGATATCAGTATGTAAAAAGTGGTTCAATAAGATAAAAATAATTTTTGGTGAATAGTAATTTTTTACTTTTATTTACAACAGTTAAATGTAAATAGGGTAATTTAGGGTAAAAATGATATTATTATTACCCTAAAACATATCCAAATTCTATTAGATAAGTATAATTCGACCAAAAAAACCTTGTAAATAAAATACGAACCTTATTGGTTCACTTGGATTAGATTAGGACATTTATTATTATTTAATTCAAAGAAGAGTTAAAAGAGTGAAAATCAACGTTTAATAACTAAAACATTTTTACTACAGGGTTAAACATAAGATAAATTCAACTATAAATATTCATTAGAAAGATAAAAATATTTCCTACATAATGGTATTTTATATATATTTTTTAGACATTAGATAATAAAATTTATTTATGACACAATGATGATGAAGTAATTAACTAATTAATGAAATATTAAAATAATTGATATTATAAATAACCAAATAAATGTAATTTGAGACTTTTTATGAATTATAATAATTTTATATGTTAATATAAAATAATTGGGTTGGTTAAATGAATTTATTTCCATGTAATAATGCTACTATGAATTTAGCAAAAACAAAATACCAAATAGTGTCAAAATTCACATAAAAGAGTTTTTAAAACAAATATTATATTATTAATTAATATTCTATTCCTAAAAATATAAGGTTCAGACAAAAGACTTATATAATGATATTTGTATCATTAATGAACCACTTGGGGTTCTCTTGAAAGTATACAATATGTTTATTATCCATATAATATAAAAATACAAAGAGACATGGTAAATGTCAAACTATTTAACTAAGAGTTAAATCTAAAGGATAAGGTTAATATAGTGACCCAAACCTGTATAAAACATACAGGTTGAGTGGTGTTTGACCCATCCCCACTTTATCATTTAAATAATCTATTTTTGAGCCATTATAAACCGAAAATTATTTTATTATATAATAATATTTCTAGCTTTTCCTAAGGTTCCCCTCACCCCTCTTATAAAAGGGCACTCCACCTTATCTCTAATTCACAACTTCAAAGACATTTGGCTCATCAAAAACCTACAAAAATACCCTCTCAACTATCCTCCATTCATCATAGAGGCCTTCCTTTAGTCATAATAACAACCTATGAATCCCTTTTGATCAAATCAAAAGGAAGAACCCGAAGAAGAGGTAAATATTTCATCACCACTTTCAAGTTCCTTTCTTCTTCCACTTACTATTTCTTTGTAGTTTCCATTATAAAATAATAACATGGATATATTCTATATACTGTGATGTTATAATATATATGGTACAACCATATTAATTATTCTATCCATCCTTTGAATGACATGTCACCATATGTGCGTACGTACGACTTACCCTCTCCACGTTGTGGTGTAAATGTTATTCAATACATTATTATTTGGATGGGTATAATAATGATGTGTAATTGATGTAAATAATAAATATAACATAATAATGATTCTGTATATATGATATACCAACCAATTATATATTATTTTAATATCAAAATAATGATATTGTCGCTCGTGCGTTCGTACGGATTACCGTCTCCATGAATGCAATGAGATTCATTCCCCATCGTATCCATTCAAGGATAATTTTCATTTTATGATTAAAAATAATGTTTAAAGACTTTATATCATATTTTATATGAATAAGATACATCCCATCCATAACAAATATGTCTCACATAATAAAGAATATAGAGGAAAACTAATCTGTTAATACCCAAAATGACTATAATACTAAGATATTAATAACAAATAAATGTTAAGAGATCATATATGATATCATATTAATGTATATGATTCTTGTATAATTTAATAAAAATTATTTGAACATTATACTAAAGGATAACCTACCCTCAACCAAGGAAAAGTACAAGTTATGGTTTAATTCTAGAATCTCTTCATTATCTGAGGTTGTTTATACATAATTATCTACTGGGATCTCTTTATCATCCACATCAATGTTTCTTAAAAATGTATTTCAAAAAATTCTTAATATTTTATAGAATATGGGTTAAAGTCATTTATACACTTTTTTTACTTTTATAAGATGTTTATAAAGGAATATTTCCATTTTTTTCCAAAAAGGTACTTTTTGACCTTTTCGACAAATTTAAGGTTAAAATGTTTTTTAACATATACGGCGGGTGTGGCTATTTTATGCCGTTATATCATCGTCGAAGCTTCCCTTACAAGATTATAAGAATATTTTCTAAATAAATATTTTATTTTTTAATTATATGACTTTTAAATGATTTCAAAATAGAAAGAGATATTTCTCCAAAAATGTTTCTGTTTCATCTATGTCAACATCCATTGATGGATTTTAAACTTATTTGAAGTTTATTTATTATGATACAAAACATTCATATTTTATTGAAGGTTTTGTGATACGTTTGACTGTGGATGTAATATTTTTATACCATTCAACGTTTATGGATAATGTATTGACATTTTGTATGCTAGTTTTAATATGAATTCTTATGTTATGTTTAAACCTTTTCATATGAGGAATGCATTGTACTTAGTAAGTGATGGGTGGAGCCCGCTATTTCTCTTCGATGCATCGGTAGGTCTCATGAGACAAATTAGTGTCTTGTAACAAGGCCTTGACAAAATATTATTTGTATTCTTCTCACAAGGCCTTGACTATGTGGTTATGAAAGTATATCATTATGCATTCCATCATTATGAAAGTGGCTATTGATATTGCATGTGATTATTTGACTAGTAGAATATCCATGTGAATAAGTAAATGGAATTATTTTATTTTATCTTTCCCACATTATTCTGAATTTTAAGTTTAAAAGGATTTTGTTTTAGTCTTATAAATTTTCTTTAAATTTTTATGCTTATTTATGAATGTTTCTGGTATATTGTTATCCTTACTGAGCATTTGATCTCGCCCATTTCTATGTTTTTTCCTAGGATGAGAAGAAGTATATTATGTCTGACCTGTAGGGATAGTCTATGGGATCTCAGCATTGTCTATGGAAACAATGTTGTTGTAGTTTTCCATTTCATGATGTAATGTAAAACTTATGAATGTATCTAGAACTTCCAAGGCTACTAAACTAATTGGTCTTTAGAGACTTGATCATTTGTAAAAATTCCAATGATAATTAATAATGCATTGAATTTGGGCTTCTGGGGTTGGGGCGTTATAGTTGGTTTTAGAGGAAGTTTAGTACAAACCATGGAATCTGGATTTAGATAAACTCTGATTAGAGCACATTACCCTAAGATAGACTTTGATGATTAGTATATAAGAACATCCTTGAATTTTTCTATTGTAGATATGTTGTGTGTTTTCCAAGAAATACATCCACGTATGGATACAAGCAGGTAGAGTCAGCTCTAGCACATATGTACCTAGGGGTAAAACCCAAAAACACCGCTTTGATCTAGAATCGAATAGGAACTAGTGCCTGACAATGGGCCTTGCTGCACTCTTTGTTACGACACTCTTGGGGGATATGATTAATATAATTCTCACTTTAAAAAACCTTATGAAGGGTTTATGAATATATACATTCTCAAAGAAAACATTTTTTATGATTATGGATTATATCCATAAACTGTTCAATTTATGATTAGTGTTTTACATGTTTGGAATTATGTATTTTGATTCATAAACTAATCTAGTTTATGTCATTATTTATAAATGTAGCCTAGTGGATGAAATGGAAACTGTATCAATGCACACAGTCCATGTAGGGAATGCCCTCCTACTCAAGATAATTATAGTGGATCTGGTGATGCAACTAGTACTGATCAGCTAATCACCATACTAGGACAACTCACCCAGGTTATGAATAATAACCTTACCTTTATAGAGCACCCTGATCCACAACATGGAGGATCAATGTTAGATCGATTAATGGGGAAAAACCACCAAAATTAAATGGGGGTACAAATCCATTAGAAGCTTATCAATGGATAAATTCCTTAGAGAAAATATTCCATGCCTTGGGGAGTAGTGAAAGGGAAAAAGTTGTCATGGAATTTTACCGCCTCACTGGAGATGCTGATCAATGGTGGTCATTGATTCAAAATAAGAAAGAAGATGATGAAGTATCAAATATGGAATATAGGTAGTTTAAGTAACTTTTCTTAGAAAAATACCTTCCTCATTACCATCGAGTAGATATGAAAATGCGATTTTTGAGTCTAAGGAAAAAGGAGGATGAGAATTGTGCAAAGTATGAGGATGGATTTACAAGGTTAGCGAGGAATACTGCAGATTATATACATAACCCAAGAAGTAAGATTGATCGCTTATTTTATGGGTTAAAACCATTTCTCTATCGAGCATTAGTCTCACAATCCTTCTCACCGTATGAAGATATTGTCTCATGTGATATCAAGATAGAAAAATAATTCTCTAAGTATTACGAATTTAAAAAGAAAGAAAGAGAAGAATAGATCTTCTGAAAACTCTAGATATGGAAATAAGGGGAAGAAGGGAAAAGCTGAATATTCATCCTGCAGTAAATGTGGGAAGAAACACCCCAGTACTTTACTGATGGGAATGTGAGTCTGTTACAAGTGTGGTGAAAAGGCCACCAAGCTCATGATTGCTAGGGGAAAAAAGAGGTTGTCACTGTTGAATGCTACAATTGTAGAGAAAGGTGGAATTATGAAAATGAATGTCCTAAGAGCCAAGGGAACTTACCTTAGAAAATGTCAAGGGATCAAAGCCAAGATTAAGCTATCACTACTGCTGAGGATGAAGCTCTGAAAGACGTAGTGGCAGGTAATTTAATGGTTTCCTCAAGTTTAGAAAATGATTTATTTGATTCTGGATCATCAAATTGTTTCGTAACTTCCCAATTTTCTAATAAAAATAGATATTTCCAATATGATTTAACAAGGGAGTTGTCAGTCAAAAATCTTAAGGGAAGTATCATTGCAACAATGTTTTGTGAATCAATCCCCATTAGAGCATATAAATGTTCTTTATATTCTGATCTCATCTTCATGCCCATGATTGAATTTGATATAATCCTCATTATGGATTGGATTTTGTCCCATGATGTAAAACTTTATTGTAAACGATGATGAAGAACACATTATCTTTAGAGAAGAATTGTCACCACCTAATTATTATCAAGATCCTCCCCCAGTAGCTCAGCTAAATTCAATTATTGGGGAGGAAGAGAATGAAATAACTATGGGTGAGGAATATAATTTTCAAATATAGGATGTACGTATTGTGAAATAATATGTTGATGTGTTTCCAAAAGATTTACCTATACATCATCCATAATGAGAAATTGAGTTTTCCTTTGATTTAATTCCTGGATCAATGCCCATATCGAAGACCCCTTATAGAATGGCCACTGTGGAATCAGTGGAACTAAAGAAACAACAAGAGGATTTGAGTATTAAGGGATTTATTTTCCCTAGTGTTTCTCCATGGTGAGCCCTTGTCCTTTTGGTTAAGAAGAAAGATGGATCTATGAGGTTGTGCATTGACTACAGGGATATAAATGCTATAATAATAAAGAACATGTATCCCCTACCTCACATTGATGATTTATTCGACTAACTTCATGGAGCTCAATAATTTTCAAATATTGTCCTTCGATCTGGATATCATCAGTTTTGTGTGAAGAATGAAGAGATTCCGAAACAATATTTTGAACCAGGTACGAGCATTACGAGTTTACAGTTATGGCTTTTGGATTAACTAATGCACCCTCTGTCTTCATAGATCTAATGAATAAAGTTTTAAAGGAATATCTTGATGAATTTTTACTGGTATTTATTGATGATATCTTGGTATACTCCAAAATCTACAAAGATCATGAAAATCACTTGCGCGTTATCATGAAGACTCTTAGAAGACATGAATTATATGAGAAGTTTAGAAAGTGTGAATTCTAGATTCAGGAGATTTCTTTTCTTGTCCATATTGTCTTCAAGGATGGAATCTTTGTTGATCCTTTTAAGACAAAGGCAATCCAAGAATGGCCAGCACCGACGAGTATAACTGAGGTATACAATTTTATTGGTTTAGCAGGTTATTATCGACGTTTTGTCCATAATTTTTCCCAGTTGGCTAAACCATTAACAAAGCTCTCACGAATAGGGGTTAATTTTTTTGGGAAAAAGAGTGTGAAGAATGATTTGAATAATTGAAGATATGATTAGTTAATGATCCTATCTTAACTATACCATTGGGGAATGATGGGTTTGTTATTTATAGTGACGCATCGAAGAAAAGAGTTGGTTATGTCATTATACAGAGTGATATATTTATTGCCTATGCATCACGACATATGAAAATTAATGACAAAAACTATCCTACTCATGATCTTGATTTAGCAGATGTAATATTTTCTTTGAAGATTTGGAGGCACTATCTCTATGGTGAAAATGTGAGATTTATACTGATCACAATAGTTTGAATTATATTTTCTCATAGAAATAACTCAACATGAGGAAAAGGTGATGGTATTAAATAGTCAAGGAATATTATTTCACGATACACTACCACCCAGGGAAGTAAAATAAGGTGGATGATGCTTTGAGCAGAAAAGATCATGGAGTTTTGAAAAAGATGAGAGTTGAAAAGGATCCTATATATTTTGATCTATTAAAGATGGATATAGGAATAACCGTAGAAGGTGAAACATTAATGATTTTTCAAATGTTTTCCAAACCATCATTACTAGAAAGGATAAAAATTTATTAGGCTGATGATGGGGAGTTTCAAAAGAAGATTAAAGCTGTGAATAATGGGAAATTGAGTGAATTCGTATATGAAGATGGAATTTTGAAATTTGGGATGAGACATTGTGTTCCCAATATACTTGATCTAAAAAGTGAATTTTTGGATTATTCTCATAACTCCAATTTATCTATACACCCTAGGAGCACAAAAACGTATAGATATTTGAAGGAACAATTTTGGTGAGACAACATGATGAGGGAGATTTCTTATTTTGTGTCAATATGTATGGTTCGTCAACAAGTGAAAGTTGGAATTCAACAACCTGGAAGAGTCTTGAAACCTATTCCCATACCTGAGTGGAAATGGGATGATATTACAATGGACTTTGTCATGGGACTACCAAAGACTCCTAGAAGGAATGATGCAATATGGGTCATTGTTGATCTTTTTACCAAGTCAGCACATTTTCTTGCTATAAGAGAAGATTTACCACTTGAACTTCTAGAAAGACTATATATTAATGAATTTGTGAGACTTCATGGAGTACCCCTATCGATTATTTTGGATCATAATTCCTGTTTTTCATCAATATTCTAGAAAAGTCTTCAGAAATCCATAGATACTAAACTTCGTTTTAACACTGCCTACAACCCCCAAACTGATGGACAATTAGAACGGACTATTGAAACCTTAGACGACATGTTTAGATCATTCTCACTTGACTTTCAAGGTATGTGGGATCAATATTTACCTATGGTAGAATCTTCCTATAATAATAGCTTCCATTCAAGTATTCAGATGGCACTATATGAAGCGTTATATAGAAAGAGATGTCGCACACCAACCTGATGGGATGATGTTGGTGAAAGAAAACTCGCAGTCCTAGAAATTGTAGAGGAAACAATGGAAAAGGTGAAGGTAGTCCAAAACCACATCAAGGCAGCTCAAAGTAGACAGAAGATCTTTGCTGATAACCGAATGAAGGATTTCGAATTTCAAGTAGGAGATCATGTTTTCTTGAAGATATCTCCATGGAAGGGTGTTATACGTTTCGGTAATAAGGGACAATTAAGTCCCAAATAAATTAGACCGTTTAAAATTCTAGAATAATTTGGTGTTGTAGCTTACCGTTTGGCAATGTCACCAAGTCTCTCCAATGTTCACGATTTATTCCACTTATCACTGTTGATAAAATACATGCCTGACCCAACACATGTACTCACCTATGAAGAATTAGAACTGGAACCCGATATTTCTTATTGTGAAGATCCTTTCAAGGTTATTGATACAAGAGAACAATTGGTGAGAAACCAGACAACTCGCCTGGTAAAAGTTCTATGGAGAAACCACAAGATAGAAGAGGCAAAGTGGGAACCTGAGGAACTTATCATGAAGAACCACCCAAATCTTTTTATGTAGTAATACTCTAGAAATTTCTAGGATGGAATTATATGAATAAGGATAGAATGTAACACCCCAAACTTCCATTGTATGCTTCTCTTTGAATAATACAATAGCGTGTGTTGTACGCAACTTTGAGTTCTAACACACCAACACCAATCAAACAATCTGTTATGAATAGTAATACCCACTTTTTGTAATTTTAAAAATTTTACCTTTCAAACTGGACTTTATTTTTGGATTTGGAATATTGAAATTAGCTTAGGGTGAATTTTTGGTATTTTTCTGAAAACTTTCATTTTTTGCTGAATAGTGAAAAACACTGAGTTATAGTTTAAAACCAAATTTTTGTTTAAATAATTATTTATATTATTTAAATTTATTTTAGGTCAAAATAGATACATAATACTTATATATGTTCAATGTAATTCATTGGAATCAGTTTATAATAAGTTTAGATATATAAAAATTTTATTGAACTTTTTTACTTTCTTTTACCCACCTCTTAGGAGCATTTGAAAATTTACATAAAGCCTAATTTTACCACTTATGTGAGTTGAATTTCAAAAATAATTGATCCACGGTTTATATCAGTAAGTAAAATGTCGTTCAATAAGATTAAAATAATTTTTTTTGTGAATAGTAACTTTTTTACTTTTATTTACCACGATTAAATGTAAATAGGGTAATGAAGGGTAAAAATGATATTATTATTCCCCTAATACGTGTCCTAATTCTACTGGATAATTATAATTCCACCAAAACTACTTTATTAATAAAATATGAAACTCTTTGGTCCACTTGGATTAGATTAGGACATTTATTATTATTTAATTCAAAGAAGAGTTAAAAGAGTTAAAATAAAAGTTTAATAACAAAAAAATTTTAATATAGGGTTACACATAAGATATATTCGACTAAAAATATTCATTAGAAATATAAAAATATTTCCTACTTAATGGTATTTTATTTATAGTTTTTATACATTAAATAATATAATTTATTTTTGACACAAGGATGATGCAGTAATTACTTAATTAATGAAATATTAAAATAATTGATATTATAAATATCCAAACAAATGTAATTTGAGACTTTTTATGAATTCCACTAATTTTCTAGGTTAATATGACAAATTATTGTTGGATAGATGATTTTTTTGAAGTAATAATGCTGCTATGAATTTAGCAAAAACAAAATACCAAATAGTGTCAAAATTGATATAAAAGAGTTTTTAAAACAAATATTATATTATTAATTGATATTCTATTCCTAAAAATCTATGGTTTGGAAAAAAGACTTATATAATGATAGTTTTATCATTAATGAATCACTTGGTGTTCTATAGGAAGTATATAGTTTGTTTATTAACCATAAAATATAAAAATACAAAGAGATATGGTAAATGTCAAACTATTTAACTAAGAGTTAAATCTAAAAGATAAGGTTAATATAGTGACCCAAACCTGTATAAAACCAATTGGTTGAGTGTTTTTCGGCCCATCCCCACCTTAGAATTTAAATAATCTATTTTGGAGCCATTAAAAACCGAAAATGATTTTATTATAAAATAATATTTCTAGCTTTTCCTAAGGTCCCCCTCACCCCTCTTATAAAACGACACTCCCCCTTATCTCTACTTCACACACTCAAAGCCATTTTTCTCAGCCAACACCTGCCAAAATACCCTTACAACTTTCCTCCATTCATCTTAGATGCCTTAATTTAGTTATAAAGAGAACCAAAGGATCCCTTTTGATCAAATCAAAAGGAATAACCCAAAGAAGAGGTAAATATTTCATCACCTCTTTCAATTTCCTTTCTTCTTCCACTTCCTATTTCTTTTTTTTTCTATTATAAAATTATAAATCCAATATATTATTTATAATTTTATTTAATTATAAATTTTTTACAACAATATTCATTATTCTATCCTTCTTTTGAATGACATGTCACTATACGTGTGTACGTACGGCTTACCCTCTCCAGGTCATGGTGTAATTGTTATTCCAGACATTATTATTTGGATGGGTATAATAATGTAGTGTAATTGATTTAAATAATTAATATAACATGATAATGATTCTGTATATATGTTATACCATCCAATTATATATTATATTAATATCAAAATAATGATATTGTCGATCGAGCGTATGTACGGATTACCGTCTCCACAAACGCGATGAGAATCATTCCTCATCATATCCATTCAAGAATAATTTTCATTTAATGATTAAAAATAATGATTAAAGACTTGGTATCATTCTGGATATGAATAAGATACATCCCAACCATAAAAAATATGACTCACATAACAGATAATATAAAGTAAAATGAATCTGTTAACACCCGAAATGATGATAATACTAATATATTATTAACAAACAATGTTAAAAGACCATATATGATATCATATTAATGTATATTATTCTTGTAAAATTTAATAAAAATTATATCACCATTATAGAGGAGTTTATCCTACCCTCGACCAAGGAAAAGTACCAGGTAAGGTTTAATTCTATAATCTCTTCATTATCCGAGGTTGTTTATGCGTAATTATCTACTGGGACCTCTTTATCATCCACATCCATGTTTCATAAAAATGTATTTCAAAACATTCAAAATATTTTATAGAATATGGGTTAAAGTCATTTATACCCTTTTTTTACTTTTATAAGATGTTTATTAAGGAATCGTTCTGTCGTTTTCCAAACAAGGTACTTTTTGACCTTTTCAACATATTTAAGGTAAGAATGTTATTTTAACATATACGACGAGTGCAGTTATTTTATGTTGTTATAACATCATCGAAGCATCCCTTAAAAGATTTTAAGAATATTTTCAAAATAAATGTTTTCTTTTATAACTATATGAATTTTAAATGATTTCAAAATAGAAAGAGATATTTCTCAAAAAAATATTTTGATTTCATCTTTGTCATCATCCTTTGATGGATTTTAAGCGTATTGGAAGTTGATTAATTATGATACAAAACTTCCATATTGTATTGAAGGTTTTGTGATATGTTTGACTATGGATGTGATATTTTTATACCATTCATGGTTTGTGGATAAAGTATTTACATTTCATATGCTAGGTTTAATACAGATTCTTATGTTATGTTTAAACCTTTTCATATGAGGAATGCATTGGACTTAGTAAGTGAAGGGTGGAGCCCGCTATATCTCCTCGATGCATTGATAGGTCTAATGATACAAACTCGTGTCTTAGAATAAGGCCTTGATAAAATCATATTTGTAGTCTTGGCACAAGGCCTTTACTATGTGATTATGAAAGTCTAGTATTATGCATTCCATCATTATGAATGTGGAAATTGATATTGCATGTGATTATTCGACTAGTAGAATATCCATGTGAATAATTAAATGGAGTTATTTGATTTTATATTTTCAGTATTATGCTGAATTTGAATTCTAAAAGGCTTTTGTTTTAGTCTTATACATTTCCTTAAATGTTTATGCTTATTTATGAAAGTTTCCTCTATATTGTTATCCTTACTGAGCGTCTTATCTCACCCCTTTCTATGTTTTATTTTTCCCAAGATGCAAAGAAGTATATAATGACTGACCTACAAGGATAGTCTATGGGATCTCAGTGTTGTCTATGGAAACAATGTTGTTGTAGTTTTCCATTTCATGATCTAATGTAAACCTTATGAATGTATCCGGCACTTCTAAGGGTACTAAACTAATCATTATTTCGAGACTTGATATTTTGTGATCATTCCAATGATAAGTAATAATGAACCAACTCTGGGCTTTTGGGGTCGGGGCCTTACAGTGGTAGTGGGGTACCCTTGATATTCTTTATTATATTATATACTCTTGTATACAGTATTTGGTGAGAGTAGCCATGGTAAGGCTGGGAACATAGTATACCTATTTAAGTGACGAGTTAGTTTCCTTTGTTGTTCAATGTGATTTAGGATGTTTTCTTTATTTTTGCATGAGATGCTTTAGGGAGGATCCTACTGATTACACTTTTATACACACCCTACATATATATAAATTTTTTTCTGGTCAATTGGAGTAGATTGGATATCAGGATTGTTATTACCATCTTGGGGTTATAGAAGCTATTCGAGCTTCGTGGTCACTGACGTTTTTACTTTTTTTTGGTGGTTAAAGGTTTCCCCTTCAGTTGTAGTAGTTTTTCATGAAATTTTATATGTATACTTAGTATTTCATTTATATTTCCACATGATTTTTAGTTTTTTGGTGTCTATCTTATATCTCTATTCTTCATGTGTTCTCTTATAGGGTAATGCCTCCCATTTGTTTGTTTCATATACCCTCGGTGCTAGTAACCGACCCAGGGCCTAGTGGAGGCAGGAATCAGTGGTCACCTTCTCCCTTCTCACATTGTCAGCCCAGAAGGGGTACATCTTGTGGGGAGGGGGTCATGACATTGATCTTGTTTATTTTTCTTGGTGTTTATATTCACCCCCTTGGGATTCTAAAAATTATCATCCCTTTCCAGGATCACATCATCCAATGGTGATCTTACCTTCATTCTTATGCTTTTCCCACCAATTTTCTTCACATTCTTCATCATTTTACCATGGGTTCGATGAGTCAACATTTCTGGGTTGGATTTGAGAAAGATAAAACCCAAGGGTAGGTACTAGATGTTCATGTGAATAAATAATTAGTGTTTTGTAGATGGATTATGATGCGTTGTGGGATACAAGAGATTAAATTGTGGATGAGGACCCCCTTTTAGTGATTGGAGGTGTAGTGGCTCCCTAATAGGTGAATAGAGTTCTGATTTTTGTCCAAAAAACACCGATAATTGATGATAGTGGGACCCCATATATTTCAATATCTTTTGGGTGGTCAAATGGTGAAAAAGGCTGAAGAATGTGTGGATCTAGAATCTATATAAAGGAACTTTTGTTTTTGGAAAATCTCAATATACACAATGTGTACTTTTAAAGAACACACATTGTGTAGTCCCTTACTGGGTTAACTAGGGTATGATGAAAAATTAAATATCACATGTCATGTGGGATTTCCACATTCCATGTGATCTGATGTTATTGTCTTGGAATTTATAGATGGTGTGAATGAGTACAGCCACAACCTGGCACCCTGGAACAACCAAGTACACTGGTATAGACCAGAGTACACAGAAATAGGCAGTCAGGACACAAGCATGGATCAAGTTTCCATGACACACTATTTATTCCATGTACACAAAATAAATATCCAAATGGCCTACCGAAATAAGTATAGGTGAGGACAAGACTAGGTGTCTAAGAGTGGTCACACGCTGTTTGATCCTATGTACATGTCAGGTACTATTCTATGAGACTTGTACATTATGTAAATAATTCTTTAATAATTGAATTAAGGACCAAGGGTAGTCTATATTTATTAGTTTTCTACAAATATATATATGGTGGAATTAATTTCATTAGTATAAATACGATGCAAGGTGATGCAAGTGATGTTCTTCTTTCAGTGATGCTTAATCAGTGACAATGATCAGGTGTTATTGTCTAAGTGCTAATGGGGTCGGTACTACCCTATATCTCTACAAGTGGTGGGATATCCATATACTTCATATAGGTAGATATATTACTCCTCCTCTTTTTAGATGGAACAATTCCTCTATTCCCATAGTTGACACTCTATCATTGAGTTCTGGAAGTATGTGTGTCTTGCATTGGAGTTGTTCTCCCTTGACTGTGCTAAGTTGCAGTGAGGTTTGGTACCTCCATATTCTTGAGAGGTTATATGAGATCCTAGGATAGGAGATAGTTATCCCTTAATTATGGCATGAATTATTAAATATAAGTCTCTCTTTTTTTCATCTTATGTGGTTATGATGGTCGTTTGGCATCTATTATGGTACCTTTAGAGTCATGAGAAAACTCATCATTATTAAATGGATTGGATGATGGAGATACCCTTTATATTCCATTGTGTTTCTTTTGAGAATATATGATATTGGGTTTCCCCTACCCTCCTACATCATGGGGTTATTTGACCATTTTTATTTCTTCTCATTTTTTGCTTTTGGGGAATCCTACTGGGTATGTATATATGCACACATACATGGGATTTACCCGAACATGTTATGTCATATATAGATGATAGGTAAATAGATGGTGATATTGGAAGACATAGTTTTGAATAATTATAGTGGTACTTAGTGTTGTGGTCCATGTTAGCTGTTCAGTCTTAGTGATTACATGTTAGAGTCACTTTAGTTTTCCCTTTTATAATTGTCATCTAATTGGGAGATCATTTCTGGTCAGTTGTGTATTTCTAATCTTTACATATTTTACATTAAATTTATATAAATTTATATTTTTTCTAGAGGTTGTTTTGTTCTTGGTCTACACGATAAATGTATTTATTCTTTTATTATGCATCTAAACCATTTCATGGATCTGGTTGTGTGTGTATACAGGTACTTAGGATAGGGATTCTCATTAGCATGATATGCCTGCTTAGTGCTAGTTATCATCCCTTGGACTATTGAAGGTGGGTTTAGGGTGACACACTCATCTTACGACAAGCTAGGTGGGCCCCCATGTGTCAGGTCATGATAAAGTAGTATCAAATTTAGTTTTACCCTTGGGTTGGTGTTTAGAGTTGGACCTTATTGTGAGGTTTGGTTTGGGAAATTTGGGAAATGATGTCAGAGTGCCTCAACTTCCCCTTTCAGGCCAAAGAACCCAATGTCAGTGTGGTGACCAATGTATCCATACACTAGGACTCTGACTATCTAATTTTTGACTCATCATACTAAATAATAAGTTGTAGGGAACCAATAGTATATGCATCATAAATTATTGTATATTTTTATTTTTGTTTCCTTCTTGAGTTAACTCACTAAATATGCTTATATAACCATGGTAAATCTTGGTAACATTCAAGATTTCTCTATGAAAAAAGATAACTATGATACTGATATAGGGTCTTGATGATGAACAGTTGAGTGAGGATGACATAGTACAAGGTTATTGTGATAGCCAATATAGTATCAAGGCTCTAGTACATGATCTAGTTTGTGATGTTGTTTCACCATATGGGAAGAAATCTACATTTTTACCCATTGGGTAGTGAGAGGAGTCTCGATCAGTGGGTTTATTTTGTGTTTAACATTAGGTGAGATATCCATTCATTTTAGTTATTCAAGACGATGATGGTTATAGGCTGATAATTCTTCTAGAGTTCTAGGATTAGGGTTCACCAATATTCTAGGATGAGATATACCCTCAAGAGGTAGAGGTTTTACTGGAGTCCATGGTTAAAATTTTTCATCTTAAGTGAACTCCACCAAAAGTGATGGTTTCACTTGAAACTAGCCTCTTTGACATGGTAGAAAGGATTTTTTGGGGTTTGTTTACCTAGTAATTTGATGAGGTGATGCTCTCTTGGGAATAATTTGAGATCTTATTCCTTAATGAGTTTATCCATATACCAAACAACCAGTTTAGTAATGGGAGATTCTTAAGAAGGCTTGGGATATGAATATATTCCTTGGAAAGGAGTGTTGGGAAGCTAGAGATGATAGTGGACATCATATAGTTGAGACATCTGCATCAGCTACTGATATTCAATCATTAGGGGCATGTAATATGAGGTAAAATTATGCAAAGACTCAAACGTGAGGACCTATATAATAGTATAATTACACTAGACTCAATTAGATTAAAGTTTCATGGTATCAAATGTATTATTGAATACCTAGACAACAAATGAATAGGTGATTTTATGCCAATGATGAGTGAAATCTTCTTACTTTGGGCTAACCAACCCATCATTTTATAGTGGGAGAATAGACAGAAGAGACATCCAATATAGGGGCCTCATATATGGTATAACGAGTTGTTATTACCAATCTATCCTTTTGATTTAGTTATTTTCCTTTTTCTATGTTTTATCATTTTTTGGTTATGTGATTTTGGTTCAAACATGAAAGGATGAGGGACACTTCCCCAACCAAAAATCATTCCATTTTGACTTTATTTAAAGCCATGTGGGTGTGTCATTTCCACCCAAAATATAAATTATCGAGGTATGGTGGCTAAGTTCCTTTTTTTTATGTTGTAGGCATTTTTGGTGGTGTTGAGGTGAAGTTTAGAACCTTAGTTTATGTTAAAATAGTCTCAAAATGGAAGGAAAAATTCATGTAGTGGAGGATTATGACCCATAGGGTTAAGAGTAATATGTGGTGTGATAAGTGAAATATTTACTTTATCTAGAATAATGTGTAGGACACTCCTTCTTTACCACATCACTTGTTTACAACTATAATATTCCTATGGAGAGTTTAGTGTAACCATTGAGTCTAGAGACTATTACTGAGTAAGTTTCAATGAACACACTTCACTTATGGTCATGGCTTGTAGTTTTAGGCCTTCATGAAAAGGGTTCTTAAAGACCCTGTGTGTTAATTGAGGAGGTTCTAATGTTGCTTGTTAAAAATTTAGAAGAGGGATTGATGCTTTTCATCATTTATCATCACCAGAACCAATTAATGATTAAGATAAAGTACCCCTTGATGAGTATTGATGAAATTTTAAAACATTTTAACTGTTCATGTTGGTTTCCAAAGATTTATCTTAGGTCCAAATACCAACATCTGAGAGTTTAAAAGTATTATATTACACAGATTCCATTATGATGCCTCTATTAACACTATGATTTATTGGTGACAACTTTCAGTGTGACTAATCCCCCAAATATGTTCATGACGCTTAGAAAACAAATATTCCATCTATACATGGATAGGTTTTTGGTTGTATTTATTGATAACATTCTTATATACTCTGCTTCATAGGAGGAGCATGTAGAGTATTTAAGGATAGTCTTAGGCTAACTCTGGGAGAACCATTTTACAGTAGTATCTTGAAGTGTTAGTTTTGGATATGAGAGGTTCAATTTTGGGAAATGTCATTTATAAACATGGTTTAGCTATGGATCAGAAAATTATTACAATAGTGATTTCTTGGTAACCACTTAATAATGTGTGGGTGGTTTATATTTTTATCAATTTAGATGGTACTATTGGATGTTTGTAGAATTATATAATTAAGAAATTCCATTATCACTTTTAAGAGAAGGAATCTGAGTGGTTAGATTCATTATAGATAACCCTAGTAGATAATAGGGGTGAAACATATCTTCAGTTGATGGTTGTAAATCTAAATATTCATCATCAAGTGACATAATCTAAATGGGGAGATGTTGATGGTGAGGTTTGACATGGATGGATATCCACAGTAGATGAACTAGATGAATTTTTTGAAGGAGGGGATCACATAATCATATTATAGGGATGAGTGGTAGTTTCGTCCATGTTGCGTGAGGAGGTGCTAATAGTGTTTCATGCTTCTACCTTGGTAATATATCTATGTATTTATAATAAGTATAAGTAACTTCAACAATATTTTTTTATGGATAAAATGAGGTAGAGAATTGATGAGTTTGTTTCTTGGTGTCTTGTATGTCAGAAAGTAAAGTTAGGACATCAGGATCTAGTGGGCCTGACTCAGCCTATTGAGCTATCAGAATGGAAGTGAGGTGGAATATAAAAAAATTGTGATGGGGATTCCACATACAATGAGAAGATATGATGATATTTGGGTGATTGTTGAACAACTTAACAAGTCAACACACTTCCTTGTTATATGGGGTCATAGATCATATGAGTGTTTGGGGAATTGTACATGAAATATATTGTCTTACATCTGGGGTACCCACTGTGTTAATCTTAGACCATGATTCTTCCTATAAATAACATTCATGGAGAGGATACCAACTGGATTTTGGGACCTAGTTATGGATAAGCATGATGTTCAACCTCTAGGTGGATAACCAATCTAGGTGGACTATCCTGATTTTGTTGAATATTTTTGGGATAGTGTGTTTATTTTTGGATTGATCTATTTTGATCACTAAAAATTGGTGTAAATTTCTTATAATAGTTGTTTTAACTACAATAATAGTATGGAAATAAGTGAAACCCTATATGTGAGACCCTAAAGGCCACCATTGATCTAGTATGAGGTCGGAGGGACCTCTCTTGTTGGACTATAAATGGTTGAGGTACCATTGGAGAAGGTTTTTGGGGATCAATAAGAATTTGAGGATAGACCAAAACTAATATAAATCTTATTAGAATCCACATTTTAGGTCTTTGGAGTTATATTAGGGAGACGATGTTTTTCTTAAGAGTATCCCAATGATGTGGATTGTGTAGTTTTGGTTGGGGTGTAATCTTTTCCCTAATGCTCATCAGACCATATGAGTTCTTTATAGGATATGTGAGTTTTATTACCTCTTGTTCATACCCCTATAATGAGACTATGTTCATTATCTATGTTATATGTCTTAGCTGAGTAAATACATGACCAACCCATAGAAAATTAACAACTATGGTGAGTTGTACATTTATTATGGAGTCACCTTCTCAAATTAATCAATGGTAATCATGGACTGATAGGATAGGATCCTGTACGAACTAACCTTTCCTCTTGTTCATGTGATTTGATGGCATAAAAGCATGAAAGAGAACTATTATGAGTGTGAGAGCCATATGTGGGATCGGTTCTCCCACCATTCTATATGGAATGTGATTTTCTGGGACAAAATCTGTGAAGGAGGGGATAATGTAATGAATTTAGTTTTATTGTTTTGGTCCTTAGAATAAATAAATATATATATATATATATATATATATATATTAGAGTTTATGATGTGTTTGGGGATGTATAACCCTTGAATTAATATATAAAAAAAATTAATATATATTAAATTACATTCACACAACTTTTTAGAATAAATATCTTTCACATTGATCAGGGATAATGATGGGAAATTCAATACCCCCATTATTTCCAGAAGATATGATTTAACCTAGGCACAACTTAAACTTGGTCAATATCAGGAATTTAGTTGAGGGAAATTGGTGGCACATTAATGGAATTAAATAATTAATGTATTTAATAACCTAAACCTAATTACCTATCTGTTTATACAAGGTTATTATAGATCTACAGGGTTAACCTTATAAACCTTTGAGAATAGAGATAAGGTGGTGGGATACATTGGTGTTGAAAACCCAGAAACATGGATCGACGATGAACGATCAAGAAGAATAGTGAGATGGATGGAGAATGTTGTTGGATTATCACATTTGTCTCTAGTAGTTGTTGTCTTAAAAAAATAATTATTTTATTGAGTCAAGGCTCATTATTTTATGATTTTTACCTTTTAATAATTTTTTAGGAATTTATTCCATATCTTCTTATTTATTCTATGACCTCCACACTTCACATGAGACCTGATTTGATAATTATTATTGATCCTATTTGTTATTTTTTGTTTCACTTATATACCACCCTTTGGTTTTTGAAATTTGTGATATCTTTTTACGATATCATCATACAATAATGATTTTAAATTAATTTTTGTAATTTCCCCACCATTTTTCTTCATATTCTTCATCGTTGAACCATGGGGTTGAAGATTCGACATTGCTGGGTCAGATTCGAACGTGATCGAACCCCCCCCATTAATGGTGGATGTGTATGTTATTGAAGGATCAATGTTTTCATATTTGTAGAGTTATGATGTGGAATTTATTATATGTAATTATGGATCAGTACCCTCATTCTATTAAGGGAGGTGCATCATCTCCCCCATAGGGGAATAAAGTTCTAATTTTCGACCACCAGAACTGGGAATCGATGATTGGAGGCACCCATTTGATATAGGAATATTTTTGGTAGAAAAATTGAGATAAAGGTGGTAGAAAGGGATGATATAGAATCCATGTGAAGGAACTTTTGTTTCTAAAAGTTACTGAAAAACACAACATATACTTTAAAAGAACACACATAGTGTAGTCCCTTTCTATAGTGGCTAGGCTTTCAGAAAAAATTAAAAATCACCCACCATGTGGGGATTCTATACACTGTGTGATCTAATGCTGGGGGCTTGACATGTACTCCAATGTTATATGGGCATGATCATGATTATGTACCTAGGATTGGCGAGTTACAATATTACAATACAAAGTATAAGAGCATGGTTTTGGAGGACATTGGTATGCCAGGGATTCCATGACACATCCTGTACTCCATGTACATGTCAGGTATATCAACATTTCTAGCCAAGAAATGTATAGGTGATGACATTTCCATGTTTCAAGGAGAGTTAATACACTGTGTGACCTAATGTAAACTCTATGTATTATTCTATAAGACTTCTTCCCTGCCTATATATTACTCCGATAATAAATTTTTTCCCTATGAGTAGCCAATCATAAGTGGATATATATATATATATATATATAACATGATGGTGTAATTCATTTTTTCAGAAATGATTTGATGTGAGGAAACACAAGCGAGATTCTTCTTTTAGGAATGCTTAGTCAGTGATAGTGATTAGGTGTGATCATCCGAGTATTACTGGGGGTGGTACTCCCCTGTATCTTTATAAGTTCTAAGACCTCATATCATTTATGATGGTATAGATGGAACTCCTACATAGTATAGAGGTAATGGATCCTGTCACTCTAGGATGGACTGCCCATCATTGAGATTTGGCAGTGTGTGGGTCCTTTATTGGAGACGTGCTCCTTTAACCATTCTATATAGTTTTGAGGTACAAAACCTCCATATTCATCATATTTTACACAATATGAAGGGATAATAAATAGTGATCCCTTGAATTTGGAACACATTAGTGAAGATTAGGACCTCAACATTACTTATTATATGGTTATATGAGTTGTTTGGCATCAATGATGGGACCTTTATAGCTGTGGAATAATTATTTGTTCTCAACTAGCTTGGATGATGAAGACACCCTTTCTCTTTACTTGGGTTTCTTTTGAGAATATACAATAGTTGGTTTCCATTAACCTCTTACTTTATGGGTTGATCTAACCATTGTTATTTTCCCCCTTCCTAGTTTTTAGGGTGTCCTACTAGGTATGTATATACTCACCCTTGAATGGAATTTTCCCTTACATGTTGTGTCTTATAAAGATTATGAGTAGATAGATGAAAATATTAGTTAACCTAGTTTTAGAGGATCATATTGGTACTTGGGGTTATTGGAAATTTTTAGTGGCTAGTCTCATATATTTCATGCTTGATCACTTCATTTTCTCTTTTTTTAGTTATCGTCTTGTTGGTACCTCATTTCTATTTGGGCATGTATTTTCCCCCTTTATATCTTTTAAATTAAGGTTTTGTAATTTGATTTATTTCCTAGATATTGATGCATACATGGTTTACACTATACAAATTATAGTCTTTTTTTATTTATCTTCACTATTTAATGGACCTGGTTATGTTTTCTCATACATTAACTTAGGCCAATTCCTTCTATATCATTGATACTCCTACTTGGTTCTAGTAACCATCCCCTAGCCAATTGGAGGATGGCTTGGGGTGTCACACTTGGCTCACTACTGACCAAGAAGGCCCTGGTGGGTCAAGTCATGATAGAGTGGTATCAAAGGTTTGTTTTCCCCTAGATTGGAGTTTCGAGTTTGACCTTATTGTGAGTTTTGGTTTGGGAACTTAGGGAAATTATGTCAAAGTGTATCGAATTCAGATCACAGGCTGGTGAACATAGTGTTGGTTTTGTGGATGACATATCTATACACCATAAATTTTAAAACATTCTTGTTAACTTAGAATACCATGACATCAATTATTGAGAACCAATGGTACATGCATCATATAGAACTGAATATTTTCATTTTCACATCCTTCTTGAGTCTCGTCCTCAAATATGATCATTTATCCTTGCCATTTCTTTGAAAATTTTAGGATGTATTTTTGATGACAATCATCTGTGATACTAATAAAGGATTGTGATAATGACCAATTGACTTAGTACAACACAATATAGTGTCATCTTGATAGCCAATATAGTATTGAGTGTCCAGTTCAAGAGATAGTTCATGAAGTGGTTTCACTAGATGGGTATATAATAGTATTTTTTACCCATTGGGTACCGATAAGAATCACCCTTAGTAGTTTGGTTTGGTATTTCAATCCAAATGTAGCATTCGTTCAATCAATATATTCTGGACAATGATGTGTGTGATAATAGGATTATAATAGAGTTCCAAAATCAAGGTCCACATAGATTTTAGTGGTGTTACGGACCATTATGTGGTAGAGGTTTTGAAAGAGTTTGTTGTTTGACTTTTTCATCTTATTTTAATGCCACCTGAAGTGATGGTTTCACTTTAAACCAACCTATTTATCAAGGTAGTAAGGAGTTGGAGGGGTTTGTTTACCCAGGTGTGTGATGAGGTGACACTCTTTTGGATTGAGTTTCAATTATTATTCCTCCATGAGTTCTATCCCATTACAAAAGCCCCATTTTGGGAACAAGAGATTCTTAAATGGGCTTGGGATTTAAAAAAATTCCCAAAAAGGGATCATTGGGAAAGATAGATTTGGTAGTGAACATAATATTGCTAAAATTTTTGCAACAACTTGTAGGAAATAGTCATTAGTGACATGGGGCATGAGGCATACTCATGCACATACTCAAATATGGATACATGTCGTGAAACTAATGCATGGTGGACATATTTAGATTCAATGTTCATGTAATCAAAGTTATTGTGGAAGAACCAAAATTCTATAGAATAGGTGATGTTATTCCTATGACAAGGGATACCATATTTCTTAGGAATTCTAATCTCGTCATGTTGTAGTGGGAGGATAGACAAAATTGACTTCCAATCCAAGGGCTCAGGATGTGGTACAAGGTGTAGTATTTATCCCTTTATCCATTTTCTTTTGTTATTTTTCTTCATCCATGTTTCCTTGTTCTATGTTTTATCTATATGCTGGTTTTTCAATGTGTCTTCAAACAAGAAAAGAAGAGGGATTATTCCGCCACCAAGATTCCTTCTCTTATGACATAATTTAAAGTTGTTTATCTGAGTTAGTTTCACCCATAGAAGACAATATCGAGGGGAAAGATCTTCTCATGGGAAATTTTCATAGAAAGATTTAGGCCATGAGTTTTTTTAGTGTTTCTAAGTGGGAATAAGATTAAATTTTGCATCAACTTTAACCCTAGGACCACACTAATTTCTTATACTTCATATCAGATGGCCTATAAAAATATCTGGGAGATGAGGATGTAGTTGTAAGACCATCATGAGAAGGGTTCTTCTAGACCCAATGTGTTCCCCTTTGTGGATCTTGAGTTTTTTATATAGCATATGAGAGATTGAATCTATTAATTATTTATCATCGATTACACTAGAAAATTATAAATATCAAGTAGCCCTTTTCAAGGAATGATAACCTTTTATACCAGTTAAAATGTTCTAGTTTGGTTTCAAAGATTGATTTTAAGGTTGACTATAAATAGTTGAGAATTCAAAAGGATGGTATTTTGAATATTTCATTTTGATGTCACTACAAAAAATATGATTTCCTGGTGATGTATTTTTGTGTGACTAATTCTCATGCTACATTCATAGATATTTTTAATAGAATATTCCATCTATACTTGGACCATTTCATAGTTTTAATTATTGGTGGCATTCTCATTTACTCTAAGTATCAAGAGGATCATTGAGAACATTTAAGGATGGTCTTTTATTTAATCAGGGAGAACTGGTTTTATGATAAGATTTTAAATTTTACTTTTGGATTTGATAGGTTCAATTTTGTGGTATTTCAACTATGAATATCATTTAGTTATAGATCTAGAAAATATTGACACAATTATTTCTAAAAAACACACAATAACTTGGTGGAGGTGTGGAGTTTTCTCAGTTTAGATTTTCATTAAAGATACCCTTAGCATGAAATTTCATTCTCAATTGTTAGAGGAGGTGCATGCGTATTTTTATTCATTGTAGCTAACTTTGGTAGAGGTTAGTGGTGCATCTAATCTTCATTCAATGGTTGTAACTACACAACTTCTTCATTGTGTGAGTGAATATTGGTTAGGAGATGTCAATTGTGAGGTATTATATGACTAGATATCCTCAAGAGATATACCATATATATTTTCTAAAGGAAGGGAGAACATGATACTCTTACAAGTATAGATTTTAGTTCCAGTCATATTATGAGAGGTGGTGTTGAGGGAGTTTCATACCAATCACTTGGTTATACAGCCAGGTTTGGAGAAGAAGTGTGAGCACCCCTCATCTTCAATTTTAGTTGGATTACATGAGGTAGAGCATTGTCATGTTCGTTTCTTGGTGTGCCTAATGTTAGTAGGTAAAGGAAATATTTCAGGAAATATAAATTTAGACTCAACCTCTTTAGTTTTATAAAAGGTAGTGAGATGACATATTAATGGATTTTGTGATGCATATTCTACATACAATGATTGGAAATAATTATATTTGGATTATTTTTGGCCAAATTACCAAGTAGGTACACTTTCTTACAATCTGAGATCAGTGATTAGATAAGATTTTGAGGTGTTTTATATAAAACTGATTATCTAGCATCATGGGTACCCATGTAGTTCATCCCTGATCATGATGTTCAATATATGTCACTGTTGTGTAGAGGATGACATGAGGCTTCTAAAACATAATTATAGATAAGAACAAAATTCCACCATAGGATAATGTCTAGTATAAGTGGACTTTCTAGGTTTTAGAGAATGTGTTGTGGGATAGTGTGTTGATTTTTTCTTGTTCTATATTGATGACTTACCATTAGTGGAGATTTCATATAATAAAAACTATCACTATACTATAATAATGTCACCATTTTAAGAACTTTCTGATAGACCCTATAGGTCTCCTGGGTTCTAGTTCGAGTTTGGAGGGATCTCTCTTGTTGGGCTAGAAATGGTGCGGGTAGAATCACATAAGATTTTATGTTATCCATGAAAATTTGAGGGTAGTCCAGTGTCGATAAAAATCTTACACAGAGCGAAGTTGTGGGTATTTTGTGTTTGATCAGGGAGACCATGTTTTCAAAAGTGTCTCCCTATGATGAAGATTACAATTTTTTGGTCGAGGATTAAGATTTTCTTTATGGTTCTTCAAACTGAAAAAGTTATATATGGGGTTGGTGAAGTTTCTCACCACATGTCCTTACCCCTATAATGAGAATAAGTTCATGAAATCTTTCATGTGTCGTAGCTGAGTAGATACATGCATGATCTGTAACATTTTATTGATCATGGTGATAAATACATTGAGGATGGAGTCACCATGCCTTAGTACTCTGTAGAAATTGAGGACTAGTAGGAGAGTATCTCTCATGGATAGACCAATCCTCTTGTTAGAGTTATTTAGTAGCACAAAAGGGTTTAGGAGATCTCATGGGAGTGTGAGAAATCAGATGTGGGATTTTTACCCCCAACCTTATATATGGATTATTATTTTTGAGGTGAAATTCACTGAATGAGGGGACCATGTAACAATTGTGTAATTTTTGGTTTCGTTTTTTGAATATATATATATATATATATATATATATATCCTTGGATTAAGAACTACGTTTGGATATCACAGGACTCAAAAATTAACATATTAAAAATATTAACATATATTAAATCATACATTCATGTCTTTTCAAAATAAATGGGTTTCACATGAATTAATAACTTATATGTAAAATCATAGACCATGGATGTTTGGAGGGTTTACCCATGGAGGAAAATAAAGTTGTTCAACATCAAACATTCAGTTGAGGGAGACCATTGGCAAGTATGTTAAGTGAATTAAATAATTAATTTATTTAAAACATAAAACTAATTCCCTATATATTTATAAATCATTTTGAATGATCTCCAAAGTTGGACACATAAAAATTGGATTTTAGAGAGTAGGATGAGGACAACTTCGTTGGTAGTGACAACATGATAACATGGATCAATGTCGAATGATCAAGGATAATCATGAGACAAATGGAGAAGACAATGGAATCCTCAACTTCATCACTAGCAGATAAGTTTTTCATCAATTATTGATCCATTATTTATGTAGGGACCATTATTTTGTGATTTTAACCCTTCGAATAATTTTTTATTTATCGATTCCATATCTTCTTTTTTGGTCACGAATTTCCACAATTTTCATGATCTCATGTTCGATTATTATTTTGGATCTTGTTTTTTATTTTTGTTGTGTCTGTATTCTACCCTTGGGTCTTCACAATTTGTGATCATTGGCTAGGATCTCATCATCCAAAGATGACCATATATTTGTTCTCTTAATTTTACCACCACTATTATTTTTGTTCTTTGTCATTAGACCATGGGGAAAATGATTCAATATTTTTGGGTCAAATTTGAGCACGATTTAACCATAAGATTCATGTTAGATGTTTGTATGAATGAATGATCATTTTTTATAGATGTATTGAGGCTTTGTGTTAGATATGGTATATGTAATCATGGATCGAGACCCCCTTTCAACAATGAGAGGTGTGACATCTCCCCCTCTTGTGAGAATAGTAATCATTTTCAGCCATCAGAGGCTACGAATCGATGGTCAAAGGATATCCCTTTGATTTAGGAAGATTTAGGGTGATAAACCAATTTTAATGGTGTTAGAATGGGACGATATGGTGTATGTGTGAAATAACTTTGGTTTCTGGAAGATCAATATTTACCCCCAAGGCAGATAGACATGGAATTTCCAAGTACATGGGCATGACCAAGTACCCAGGCATAGACAGGTACACGGGCATGGTCAAGAGTATATGAGAATGTTTCTAGAGGAAATAAGAATTTCACAGGCATCCATGAAACATTTTGTGAGGGGACCAGTTTGGGATATTACTAACATTGAGAAGGGATGAATCAGTATTGAGTAATTTTTAAATAAATTATAAATTTTTATCCCTGTACCTCTTAGTTTTGTTAGGATATTGATTCTCTTATTCTATTTTCTTGTCGCATCCATGTATATGAAAGTAGTAAATATATAACATGATATTTTTACAAGGTTCAATACTCCAAAAGAGAATCTATGTCCTTTTTATAGTTTGGAAATGATCCAATACCACACAATACACTAGAAAATAATACTTTTTTTGTGGAATACAATGAGTAGGATATACTATTACACTTGTGTAGCACTTTAAAACCAATCCAATAGTGCGAGTTTTATAGATCTTGGTTGGAACTTTATACTACCTCCCAAGAAAGACATTTTACAGCATGTGGTTGTATCTTTATACTACCTCCTAATATAGTCTTCTCATTTTTAAAGGTTTATAACACCAATAAAGTCTTTAACATGTTGTGGTTCATTAGATTCCATAGTACTGCTTTGATATTCTACTATTCACATGTTACTTGCTTAGAAGTATGCAAGTAACTCTTCATTATACTTACAGTAGAAAACTTAATAGCTTGACCTTCTTGTTCTTCTATAATTCACAATAAAATGAATGTGTTGTAGACTAATGAATACTAAATTCTATCTGAACGAAATTATAATCAACTGATATCATTTTGGTCACCAGATCTTCTAATCTTCTTTTCTATTTATTCTTCAGTGTAATACCTACTATAATGAGATATATCCTTATACTTCATCCATGAATAATAATATATCTTTTTTTGGGAACATTCTATTCTTCTTGAACACACAGTGGGGGTATTATTCCCAAGAACTAGTTTATCAAAAAATTATTCATGGATCACTAAATTCATATGAGATTAAATTGTGCCAAGTGTCAACTAATAATCTTCTTAAAAAACCACAATAAGGGTGTAAACACCGATCACATATAAATGATATTTATTCTTCATGAATTGTTTAGTTTTCACTGCATACTATGTTGTACCGCATGGTGAAACTACTTTACAGACATCCCTCCCTTATGTGAATTGCCTATGCTTCATGGAAAATTGATGTCCTCCAAACAGTCGATGCTCTATAGATCACCCATACTCTATGGATAACCTTTTCTTCATGGGCCACCCTTACTTACACGAAAATATCCTTTCTCTAAGGACTAACGTTGCTTCCACAAACCATCTTCTCTTCCACAGATTTCCCATGCTTTCATTGACTGCTTATTTTTTCGAGAACTATTGATGCTTCATAGACAACCTCTTTACTCCATGAACTGCCATTGTTTTGTGTACTACCCTCTCTATATGGAATAAATCTCCTCTATTAATCCTTTAATTTTGCGAGATATAGTGCCACACAAGTCTTCTTATCTCTCATGGAATTTATTCCCTGAGAACAACTTCACAATTCAACGAAATCGTCCTACAAAAAAATATTTTTTTTATCAAATTATATCTAGCTTCATGATGGGATTAGGATACATTATATAAGAAAATAAATCTTCAAATACCACAATTTGATTTACCCAAATTTTCAATGTGGTAAAACATTCACCATGGACTTTTTTCCCCCTGTGAATCATTTTTCCCTACACGTTCCGCATATCACCTTTCTTCCTTCGCGGTGGCCGATTCCATTTGAAAATGGATCACCACATCTATTCCAAAAATTATATACTTATTTGAAAACATAAATACTTATAAGAGTTTTGATCCTACTAAAAACCATTTCTCCTACGTGGTCCGCGTAATGCACTTTGCGTTCTGCATAATGCTTCTATACATAATCCTTCTTCTACTGATCTTCCTTCGCTGCTCTGTGTACCTCTTATGTAGTCCAAGAACTATCTTTCGGCATAACCACCCATGTTTCTTCATTTTAATCTAGATTATTTGAAAATATTCTATTTTCATCATGAACCATATCTATCATGATTTATAGTCTTTGATCGATCACCTTTAGCATTGTCATATTCTCCGAGGAAAGTATTGTAACTTCCCTATATTCCAACAATATATTTCATTCCAATCAAACCTAAATATAATTGAAAAAACCTTCACTCCACCTTTCCTTCATAAATCATTCCTCACAAGTACACCAACCGATTTTTGATATATAGGAAATACAAATTATTAAAGAATCGTCATATTTTACATAGAGAAGTATTCATCCATGACATCCAATATCATCAAATGAATCCATAACAATTCTCCAGAAATCACCTTGAAACTAAAAGTCTATATAATATGTTTCTTGAGTTATCAAGGCTGGAGGGCTTCATCCAAGATTCATTAACATTGGAACTACTTGATCATATTAACTGAAATGAGATCTTCTTACCTTATTGAACACTATTTACAATCAGTTGACAACAAATACAATCCATACACAAAGAGGTATCTACATTGTGTACTCCATATGCATGACGTGTATATTCATAGGGATGAATAATAAGTGTGGGCTGGGACATTCCCATTCATCCAAGAGAGTTAAAATTCCATGTGACCATATGTATATGTATTGTCCTATTATATGAGATCTATACCTTGCATATCGCCTTCTTTAATAATCAGATGTAGGCCCTTGAGTACACTATCATGAGGAGTTTTCGACATATAATGTGATGGTAGAATTAATTTTAGTAGTAGATATATGACATGAGGTGATTGATTGAGATTATTCTTTCAGCAACACTTAGTTGGTGATAGCGATCATGTGTGATCATCAAAGTGTCACAGGGGTCAGTACTCCCCTACCTCTCTCTAAGTGTTAGGTCCCCAATATTCTTTATTTAGGTAGATATAGAACTCCTCCACATTAAAAATTTCATGATTACCTTAATTTCTAAGTGGTCTCTTGTCCATTGATCTCTAATGGTATCTTGCTCCTCTATTGAAATATCACTCCCTCAATTGTGCTATGTAGAGGTGAGGTGAAAAACCTCCATATTCATGAGAGATCATGTGAGTTTTTAGGATTAGAGATAATTCTCCCTCGAATATGACACATGATAGTGAGGATTAAGCCCTCAAATTTTCATCTTATGTGGTTACATGGGTTGTTTGAAATTAGTGATGGGGTATTTGGAGCAGTGGGCATACTTTTCGTATTTATCCAGCTTTGATGATGGATATCCAATTTCTCTTTTCTTGTGTTTATTTTGAATATATATAATATTGGGTATCCCATACCCTCTTTATTTATATGCTGAGTTGACTATTTTTGTTGATTCCCCTTCTTTTTTTGGGGAATCCTACTGGGTATGTATATATCCACCTCTATATGGTATTTTCCCACACATGTTATGTCTTATGCAGATAATAGGAAAATTAATGGTGATATTAGTGGACCTGGTTTCAGAGGAGCATAGTGGTACTTATTGTTACCATCTATGTTCGATGGTCATTATTGGATAGTACGTACCAAGAAATCTCTAGTTTTCCATTTTTAGTTATTGTTAGGTTGAGACCTCACTTATAGTTGGGTGTGTATTTACCCTTTTATATCTTTGACATTTTGTTTTTTACTTTGATGTATTTCTTAGAGGTTATTGTATTCAGGGTGTAGACTATCTATGTTTCAATCTTTTATCATGTCTCTTCACTTTTTCATGGAGATATTTATGTGTGTGTGTGTACATAAGATAATGCCTCCCATTTTATTGATATGCCTACTTGGCACTAGTTTTCATCCCCTATCCTATTGGATGTGGTCTTGTGGTGTTACACCCAACTTACTATCGACTGGGTAGACCCTAGTGTGTTGAGTCATGACATGATGATTACTCCATTTTTTCATATTACTATTTCCATTATTTTTATTTGGTTCATTTAATATAGATAATGAGATTCTATGTTGAATGTATATGGGTCTATATATTCACAGTTAAGCATATAATGTTTTTTAAGAAATTATTAATAGATTTAAGAAGATTCTTATTGTAAAATACTGAGAATTGATTAAATTATCGTATTTCCAATATTGATTTTACTAAATCAAGATTAGATCAGATTAATTAATATTTATTTATTAATTTTTGAATTTTATTTCAAGATATATATCTCTTTTATATGCTAGAATTATTCTATATTTTTTATCAATTTTGAAGTAGTATCATAATTCATTTCAAGAGGTATTAATTCTTAGTATAAAATGTGAACCAACATCCAACCATATATTTTAATCATTTTATTATTTTTTAAAGGGGATTGGAATAAATAAATTGAGAAATGACTCAAACAAGAAAGGGGAATATCATGTAATGTGGGTAAAATCATAAAATATTGCAAAAACTATTAGAAATAACCAAAGGGTGTGTGAAGACTAAAAGATATAAAGTGGGTGAGTATATTAAGTGGGGTATATACGATATAAATATTATGGAGATGAAGTTAGTTGAAAAATATAAAAATATTTCATACCTTTTAATTTATTTTTAATGAAGGGGATAAATGGTTGAAAATTCAATGTGATAATAAGGGAATGTAACTGATGTTGAAATTTGACAAAAAAAAACAATAAAGAAAGATGATAAAATATGTGGGTATCGATAAGAGTATTTTATATTGTTTTAGAAAAATATAAATGTTAATATTTATAAAAAATAAAAAATAAAGATATTTAAGTACCCTTGGTTATTAAAGGAGGATATATAAGGATGTATTGTTATAGAAATTTAATGTATTTAAGTGTGTTTGAATTGATGGACTAGTGTGTTGTATATATTATTAATTTTTTAATACATATGTCAATACACTATAGATACGACCATATGTTGTTCAAAATCTAGAAACTTTTCATGATGCTTGAATGATTATTTTGTTATGATGATGTTTAGAAGATTATAACGGTGATTCTTGGAGGTTCATTTAATAATAACTAAATTAATTAGAATTTATTACATGAACCAACCTAGTATACCCTTGAAAATGCCACATGAGTTGGAATATGAAAAAATTATAAGGGAATTCAAAATACCCATGGTATAGAAATAAATACCACAAAACTAAATTATTCAAAATGGGAACAAGTTTTCCAAATAAATATTATTAATCATTTAGGGGTTTTTTTCACGAAATTATAAATTGGTACATTCATACATAGGACTTCCTTATATAACCAATAAAAAATTTTGAAATTAAAAAACTACCAAACATCACATAACAAAAATAAATAATCATCCAACACAATCCATCAAAACAAAATAGATGAGGTCTGAAATACAAGAAATGATAACTTTACAAAAACATGTATGATACAAAATAAAATCCAAAATACTGACTGATGATATTTGCGTGACCTCATGGTAACTATACAATTTTCAAATAGATAACTCAGAAAGAAAATTTAAATCTAAACTTGAACCAGAAAAAGGAACTTAGTCTAAAAACATGAATCAATGTAAGTAAGGTGTGAAAAAAACCAATAAGGATACCACAAACAAGTCCATAAATTCCTTTTTCAAAATAGACCATAAATTATAGTTTAAAATACACTATTTAAAACATATTTTTTATCAATTTGGAAGAATAGATGCAGAAAATCCTCAAATCTACTTTAAAATAGAAATTAATGTTCAAATAACATTTTAAAAGTTACATTTGAAAAAATTAATTTCTAATGATTCTATTTCAAATACAATTTTAAACCACATTGGAAAGTATAAAAAAAGGAAATATGAAATATGAGAATAAAAAACTAATAGGGAAATAAACAAGAACAATAACCTATAAAACATTATATAATAGACCAGGTAAGGTAATAAAACTATATTGGAAAATGGGAAACAAATTTAGTAGCATATGAATATAATAAAAAAGAAACCACACCATAAAACTAGAGGAAAAAAATAACATTATAGAATTAAAATAATAAAAGTGAAGAATAACTAAAAACTAATGAATGTTTGGTAGGAAATGTTAAATTATAAATTTTCATAGGAAATTCCTAAAAATACTATGATATAGTCATAGATGTACTAAGGTGGAATAATTTTCTATCCTATTGATTATGTTCCTAATATATTACCTCCCAACTTCTCTATCCTAACCTTACTAGTGGAACTCCTCTAGGGATATTAATTATCCCACATAAGGGGTATATCACACCCATGTTTAACTATAGACTTTTATTTTAAATTAATTTAATTTTGGGTTATTTTGAGTCTTGAATTATTTGGGCTTGAAATTTTAAAAATTTAGTGGTTTCTAGGGGCAGCACGGTTTGCCTGCATAGTCTAGTAAATCATGACGGGGAAATGTGGTAGTGTTTTGGTTATTGATAGTTTCATTTATCATAGTTATAATAAGGCTATATATACCAAGTATGATCCTAGGGTAAATCATGTGGTAGGTTTTTTTTGGTTGTAGTAGCCTCTGCACAATTGGTAAATAGTTTACCAAACTATATGGGTCACATAGTTTTTAAAATTTTTTAATTTCCAAAATTAAAGTTACTGATTTTAAAGCCTCATATCCCCAATTTTTCTCTATGGATCATGAAACACCCCCCAATAATGACCTTACATGCTCACACACCTCCAATCATCCAAATATCCTTTTCCCATGGAGTTTCATTGTGATTTCTTCATGATTCAAGGACATAACTCCAAGGTAGAGTATCTTATTCTATTATTTCTTCCTCTCCCATTACATTTTTTTCTACCCATGATTGTTCCTATATTTTAAAAAACCTATGGTGTGATTTTGATTTATTTTTCTGATTATTTTGATTAGATGGAAAGTGATGTATTTTTAGGTATTTTTTTAATAAGTATTTGATGTTTTGAGTCATCCATAGTTGATTTAAGGTAGTTTTTCCCAACGGATAAAATTTTAATTTTATAACCGTTGACTAATTGAGTTCCAAATTCATTTTTTAATTATTATATTTTAATATTTCATGTATTTATTTAATTTAAATGAATAAAATTATATTTCATAGTGATTTTTCATATATTGTGAAAGGTTTTCCAGTTTTAATTATTGATCTATTTCAAATTTTATTCATCTATGTACACTATAAAATTGAAATATTTCTCAAATTACCTTTAAAATAGTATTTGAAATTTATAAATATGTTTTGGGTTTTCAATGAGATTTTTCACAGGTTTTACTTTGAATTTCAAGTGATAAATGAAATGTTAAGTATAGAATAATGGTTTCTAGAATTGTTTTAAATAAATTTGAGGTTCAAAAATTACTTGAACCTGTTTGATTCATGAAACAAATTTAAAGCTGGTTTTTCTGACCACTTTAGTTTTTTAATAATGGTTGGTTAATTATTTAAATTAATTTCTAAATGGTGTTAATTGAGTTTTTATATATATATTTTAAATATTTCAATTATGAATTTTTATGATTTTTTTAGAAATAAAGGCTTAAAATGAAATTCAAAACCACTAAACAAGAGGAATTTTCACTTTTATATATTTTTTGTGAGAACTGTTTGGCACTCTAAATGTTTCCCTCAATGGCTTAGTGTGGTTGAGACCCCCCTTTTATGATAAATTGTATTTTTTTCTATTTATGGGTGGTTTTTTATTAATGTGGAGATGAGATGGTGGATGGAAAAGTTTTTTTATTGAGAGGGATCTAGATTAAAGAGTGATATTTTATTATTATTATTATTAGATGTGTATATTTCTTACTTTCTCACATTCACTTTATTTTCTCATGGTAACCTGGATAATTATGTGGAAATTATAGATTTATCCTTTAAGAGGTTGTCACACACTACTAGTTCCTCACCTTATTGTGTTATGTGATAGGGAGAGAGGGGAAGTATCCACTTATGAAGTTAGGTGATGGCTATTTTGGTGGATTTTATTATGATGCATCATATGCCGAGAGGTTGGTCAATTTTTGGTGAATTCTACTATTATCACTATTTAGGACATAAGGTAGATCCCATGACACCTATTTATTTGGTTGGTGGTTTTATATAGAGAAATATTTAGCTAAATTTTGAATCCACTAATTTATTAGCTTGTGTGACACCCTTGATTTATTTCATTTATTTTTTGGCACTTTTTTGTCACGCCCTCACTTCAATGACCCAAGGCTGGTGGTTATCTTGCTATACTGGAAAAAGATGAAATAGATCAAATCCCAAATAATAAAATAGTTAATAAGGCTTTGGAGACTAGATACATATATTATTCTCATATTATATTTGAAAAAAATGAAATACAACTTAAAATTCTAGTGAGAACTTCATATTTATTCTACTGTATCCCTAGAATCAATCAAATACCCCTTGTTGACAGTGAAAGGAAAACCTAATAAGGCGAGAGGTCATATGATCAGTAAGGGTAGAAATGGGAGTTAAAAATTATAAAGTAGTATAAAATGGCCATAAGGATATGATAACATAATCAAGTTCAAGTTGTCAATAAAAAATATTCATACCCGAAAAAGATAAGACCATGAACTCCGAAATCATTATATATATAGAATGTTAAATAATAACGGTGAAAAAGTAGAAATAATAATTCAACAGTAATACCATTTTCATGTTTCGAAGTAGTTATAAGAAATCATAACCTTGTGAACATAGTTATTTTCAATCATTTCCACACATAATATTGTGTGTATAGATAGTAGCAATCATACTCACACATCAAAATTTGAATTTAACTAGTTATAATCATTTCCATAAATATTATTATAATAATAGAAAGTAACAATCATAATCACACATAAAAATATGAACATAGTTATTTATAATGATTTCCATTATTATCACCATCTTCTTAATATACATCTATATCACAATAGCCAATTCATTGGAAAGATTTAATTGACCCACCCAATGAACTATGAAAATAATTCATATGTATCCAAAAATATCATAAAAATAATCAAAAATTCATAATAGCACAATCCATGGTAATGAAACGAGTTTCAAAAACATTCCATCATTTTCTCATAGCGTAACCCATGAAAAAATGGGGTTTATAAAGATATCATAAAAACATAATAAACTCATGGGAAAGAAATGAGTTCCATAGATTCATCCTTAAACCATCACCATAATAAATACATAGAAATACATTGGATGGTATAAAAATATCATGTCCCTATTGAATCATAACAATCCTTAAATGAGGTTTATAGAGATGAAAATACCTTTAAAATATTATTCAAACCTTTCTTTGAAAACATGAGAAAATGTCCTTTTCTTTTGAAAACATATTAACTAAAAATTATCAAGATATTTATAGAAGTATTTTAATATAAAATAAACTTGGGACATTATTAACTAATATTATAATAAATCAATATTAATAATGATTTGAAATTTTGTTTGTGTTGTAAACTTTAAAACAAAGATTCATTTTACATTTTTTTGTAAAAAACTCATAAATAACATGTTTGAAAAACATTGAACAAATTAATATTAAAATGATAAAATTAAATTAAAATATGGTTGAAAAATAATTTTAAAAATCATTATATCATACAAAATAACTTTCTTGAAGCGTTTTAATGAACATGGACTTGTAAAAAAGTACCTTTATTAAATAGAAATAAGGTTTTATTTTGCTAAAAGAACATTTTCTTATAATTTGTTAGTACCAAAGTGAGAAAAATGGTACTATTACATTAAAATTACATTACTAAATATATTATAATAAAATATGTGGTGTTTAAATGATATGTATCAAATAATTTTCCTTAATGGAAAATTTATCATAGACAATCCTGAGAAAAATGAGATTGTAACATAAACCCCTTACCTCTTTTGTAACTTCTAAATCATAAGCCCCAATAATGAAATAACTTTAAATGATGATTTAAATAACATTGATATAAAAATATTCATGATATATCATATCCAATGGGTATTATATACAAAACCTTAAATAAAAAATTGGTGATTATTGGACATGTTTCACAGAAACAAAAGTGAGATAAGAAACTCTTACCTCAAGTCTCGTTTGGCTTTGTACAGATTCAAAAATCTTATATAATGAAAATATGTTTATTAAAAATATATTATATAACACAAATAATTCCATATATTATATACTTATAACATCTTATCAAAATTATATAAACAATTCATTATTAAAATCATTGTTCTGGGTGATAATTATATTATTTTTCATTACATTTCATTTTAGATGTTCTCATCATTGTAAATTTATCATGGTAACATCATATAAACAATTTTCATAATATAATAATTATAATATTTAATCTTTATATAACATTATAACTATTCAGATAAACTGGTGATGAAAAATTAATTATATCACTTTGTGGAGACGGTAATTCATATGTACATAGGAGTGATATTTCTAATTTTCAATGTATAAAAAGAAAGACTGATAAATAAAACAAAATTTTAAAAAATAGTTATTATATAATAAATTAAATATATCTATATTACCATCCATTCAAAGTGGAAATGAAAAAGAATCACCTCTATTTGTAGTGGTGGTTGTCTGCATGTACGTGCGAGTGATGTTGTCAGTTTCCAACAAATTGGACGGTAAGAAGTTATAAAATATATTTTATTATAGAATAATAAATATATGATAAATATAATATACACATTAAATAAATCATAACAACCAAACATGAAATATGGCGATGAAAAATGAATCATATCGCTACATGGAGGTGGTAGTCCGCACGTACGTACAAGGGATACCTTTATTTTCAATTTGATAGAAAATAGGTGAAAAATGGTTTTCCCATAATAATAATAACATTACCATATATTTATTATAGTTTATTAGTCATGTTTTTATGGATATATAAAATTTTTAGTATGAATAAGAAAAAATAAAATTTGAAAGAGTCACGTTAGACGATTACCTCTTCTTTGAGAGACCTCCTTTGGCTTAAACCTTAAGCTTTCATAGGATGGTATTAGGGGAAAATCTCTTAGAATATGTGAAGGAAGATAAATATTATTTAGGGTATGTATTTTAAAATCTATATTTCTCAAACTTTGTGGATTAAATATAAGAGGAGGTGTCATTTTATTAGTGAGGGAAAGGACACACTTGGGAATTACTTAAAATATTTAAATATAGTATTTATCACAATCATTTTACATTTCCCGAAATGGGAATAATTTATAATTTTGGAAACTATAAGGAAAAAATAAATTAAAAAATTTAAATATTAACATTACATTTTAAACCTTATATTTTGGTTTAACCCCCTAATTAACCCTTTTAACTTTCATTATCGTAACACATTTTTTAGCCCTTAAGAGTCATAGATTTTCTTAAAAGGTGAAAAGTTTCTCAAAAATGGTCCATGATTGATATTTTAGACCATTTCCCACCCCAAAATTTATTATTTCAATTATTTTTATTTTTAAATTACTTAATAATTTTTTTATCATACAATATCATTAATTCCATTCTTGAGACTATTAATTTAATTTGACTTCAATGGAACCAATAAAGTAATGTAATTGTAATATGCACAAATATAAAATCATTGATAACTTATAATAACCAATTTATTATTTTAAATACCAAAATTATTCCAAAATATATTTGTTCTGTTTAAAAATAATAATTATTTAACTTAATTTGTCTATTACTTTCACAAGAACGATATCATTGTTATATAAGATATGAAGGTAATTGTATCATCACTAAAAATTAAAATTAATTAATATAGAAAAATAATTTATTTATATTCAAAATAACATTTTATATTTTTTATTACATATTTTTAATTACTTATTTTTTATATCTATGACAAAATATAAGAGAAATTGAAATAATGAAAAGGATATTGTGTATTTATTCATTTCTTAAAATAATATAAATGTTATAATCAAAGAAATGTGGTAATAAATTTCAATATTTATATATATATGAAATAATTTTTCAAAAAAAACACATACAATATGATAAATTCAATTGTTAGACAGATTTTTAGGTCTTATCTCATAGTTTTTGCCTTTTTTAACCCATTTTACCCATACTGAGGTGAAAAATATTTACCATGATTACTATTTATAATAAATAAAAATAAAAGGGACATATTTTAAAAGTTGTAACCTCATGATTAAAAATATGAAATAAATTTTTTAAGATTGAATTTATATGATGGGAAGAAATCAATTTTAATATAAATGCATAAAACCTAACAATATTTTCTTAGAGAATCATGTTTTTAAGCATAAAATGAATTTATACCAAAATAAAAAATAATGTTTATTCATATGGAATTATGTATATTATGTTTAATAAAATTAAATTTATTATACATTAAGAAAATAAAAAATAGAATTGGACTTTTAAATTATATTATTTAAAAAAAGAAATGATAGTTTTAAAAAAATTGGTATTTTTCATTATTCCCTAAAAAATTCATCTTTTTAGAAAAAATACAAAAAAAATCATGATATGATACTATTGAAATTATAATTTCGAAAATTATATTCATTATATCATATAATATTCCTAAAAATGTTATAGATTAATTTTAATGTTCAAGTTCAAAATGAATTAAAACCCATTTTATGAAGAAAATATACTTTTGAAGCTTAAAACGACTTTAAGAAAATTGGGTAAATATTTATTATGCATTAATAAATATATTTTTATGATATAATATATATATATATATATATATATATATATATATATTTCATAATTGGTTTATTCCTATTCATACCTCAAATTTAACAAATATGATATAATTATCACCTTTAAATATTAATATTTTTATAGTATATCACAGTTTTCTTAAGGCTCAGTTTGATTGTTAAGAAATATAGGGAGTATTGTATTCTTTTGAATTAAAATTTTTTGGCACTCCATATCCCCACACTTTTATAAATTGTGTCCTTTCATTTTTTTCTCTATAATCAAATGTTCAGTATTTTAAAATACCTTTGTTTAAAACATGCATTATATAAAGGTATAATAAACCATCCTTTGAAAATGGGAAGTGAGAAACATTAAGGTTTACTAAAAACACCAAATATGGTTCCCATATAAGCATAAAATTAGTGAGAAGTAAAAATATATACATAGAGGATAAATTTTTTTTAATAATAATATAGAGTGACAGAGAAAACGATCATGATAAAGTTAATGAACACAAACCATAAATCAGTATGGGATAAATAAGGCCACAAATTCATTAGAAATGAAGCTAAAAGGATAACATTTTTATTTAAAGATCCTTTCCCTATAGATGATGTACTATTTTACTACCATGGTAGATATCACATGAAACTATGCATACTTGATTTATTTTAATTTCATAATCATAATTTCATCCTTTAGTTGTGATTCAATAAATTTAAACTTATATCTTATATATTACACCAAGAAATGAATATTCCATATTAATTTTTATGTATGAAGAACTTAAATGAACTTTTAATGGATCATAGTCTCCTTAATATAATAATGTGTTATTCATTCTATCTCTATATATTTAACAAAACTAAAATGGTGAGTAAATTTTTTCTAAAATGGATAAGTATACATATGATGAAATAATATATAATCTATAAAACATCAACAAAAACTCTCAAATATTAACATAAACCATTCCATGAATAGTTAACCTTAAGAATCCTGTAAAATATTCCTGACAATATTCAAAACCAAAAAATCCAAAATATTTGATTACATATTTTTCTTCCAATATCAAATTTAAAATTTATCCTCAAACAACATAAATTATATAATAAGGTCATACACTAAATAGGTTAATACCAAGATCATATATTCTATTAAAACATGCAGAAACGTGTCCAAAATCACCCGAAACACCATAAAACCACAATAAAGTTATATATGATTCCATTAATTAACTCAATATTCATTACTCAAATTATGTTTACCTTAATCATATAATTTTCCTAATATAGTGTAGTAATTAATAAATAACACTAATAAATTCGTTTGCAAATCACATTTTAATCCCAGAGTTATCTATACAATAAAACATATGTTCCATAAATATGATAACCCTAATATTCCAATTAACCATATTAAGATCTAATATTATTTTAACCCAAAATTTTATCAATAAATTTCAACTTATGTCTAAGAAAATATAAAATCATTCTTAATAAAATAACATTTTCACTAAAACATATACTAAAATAAAGGGTTTTATGCCCATAATTATCTCCCAAAATATCCTTAATCACCATAAACCCCCATTACATGAAACCTCAAAAGTGTTATATATGAATTTAAACTTGATTTCAACTATATACTTATCAACCAATGACACTTTAGGTTTATTCCATATCATTATGAAATATCATAGGTTTCCATAGGATTTATCCTCTTATTCATCATAATGGTACATAAAGAAAATTGGAATTAACCCAAGCATATCCACCAATAGTACCTAGACATATATGTATTCTTTTCCGGCTCATCATGCACTAGTGATAACCAAGTTAATACATAATCCACCCATTTCAGTGTTGTTGACGGAAACTACATATGTGCCATAGCCACATCCAATTTCATGCATTCGGGATGGGATTTATTTTCTAAGAAAACCACACAATCTATACCTTACCAATGATTCATTATATTTCTCTATAATTAGACCTATAACTAGAATTCTTTTTGGGTTACGTTATTTAATCCATGTTTTCTTAAATCCGTCTTCTAAAGGTCCAACTAAACTTCTTATAATAACAATAATAACAAGTCAACTCTAGTAACCTAGAGCTAGTGGTTATCTTATTACAGATGCCCAAGATACATGAGATCCCATTCTATATAATTTAATAGATTAGTATTATTGGAATACTGGATACATACATGATTCTCACATTACATTTGAAAACATGGAGTAAAACATAAAATTCTAGCGATTACTTTATTATTTCTTCTAGAACATCCAAAAAATCATTCATTGATCCCTTCTTGGTATTATGGGGAAAGGTAAACATAATAAAGTTTGGGATTAGATTCTTAGTAAGGAAAAAAACATTAGATATCAATCCTAATAGATCATAATATGTTAATAAGTGTATGATAACCTAATTTAGTGAATGTTCTAAAATTAAAAAGTTTCATACATTGAAAATATTATATTATAAACTGCTAAATCAAGTAATATCCAAAAGCATGATTAATAATGTTATTGTACGACCCTATTTTCAATGGGTATGTTAATATATGTTATTGAATGTATTAAGTCATCTTTTAAGCATTATACAAGTTAAAACTTGTATCTAGGGTGTGTTAGAGGTAGTTAGAAGATTAAAAGTTGGTTTTTGGTTTTTCCTATAAAAAAATGGGAAATAAAGCGGTCGTGGTTTTGGATGTGGTGTCCATGGTGAGATCTAGTGTAAAATGGGAAAGTAAAAAATAGCTGGCGTGGATGTTTCCATGGGCGTGGAGTGTTGTAAGTCCCTCAGTGGACAATGTCTTGGGTGACCTCACTATGTCTGTTTTGGACATTGTAGTGAGGGGAAATGGATTAGATTTTAGTAATATGTAATCGGGATATACATTTCATCTTGTACTATTCAAGAACCCCAGGATTGTGTTATAGTCCATAGTGGAATCCATGGTGGAAGTAACATGCAATTTTAAATGGATGAAACTTCCACCTTAATCCTTAGATATCCATAAATGAGAAGTGTTTTGGTCTTCAAACCATGATTGAGCATAATGATAGGATTAATAATTCCTTTATCCCTAATTTCCCTCTAATTAAACTTCTTGATTCTCCTCTCATCTTAGATATTGTTGATTTTCACAGAATTCTTGGAAGAAGGATAATTGTTTTTGGGATACTCATATAATCCATGTTTTATTACATGTTTATATCAATATTTTCTCTCCATGTATTGATCTAAGTAATCCTTTAATCTTCCAATATTAGTCCTTCATGTTTTGGGTGATCTGATAGAGAACTCTAGAGATTAATTATTATTTTTGACAAATTATTTATTCCTTATTGAATGATAATTTTAAGTGGTTATTATGGCTTATAATATGGTAGTATTCTAGAAAGGTGAAACCTATATTTGGTGTAACATCAGCCTTTATTGAGGATTTTTTGGGATTTTAAAACTTCCCAATGGTGATTCCCTTGGTGTCTCTTCTTTGGAATGTCTCTTTCTTTATATACTTGAGGTTACTCTCTATAATACCTATTCTTGAACTCTTATGTGAATTCGAGATGATTCCGATGACTTGGTTTTGAGTTTTATTTGTGTGAAAACCTTATCCGAAAAACTTGATATTGATGTATATGATATTTTAGTAGAAATTTCCTTACCATATAGGGCCTTGTGTATGATTTTTTCATTATTTGATAAATTGTTCTTGAAACCCATTCTTGTTAAATGTTTCATATGGGTGCTTATGTTCCCTTTGAGTCCCATCCTTGAGATGTGTTCTTATGATTTGTGTGTGGACTCTTGAGAATTATTCTTGATATACCTTATTTTTCATTGTCATGATATGTATTTTTTGGGGTATTTTATATCATATGGACCCTTGATGTAGGTATTATGATGAATTGGCTTCTTATTATTGGTTAGATTATCCATTATAGGGGCAGCATGATGAAGTGATAAAGGCTATATAATATGGATTATTTGATGGTTTATATTGGATCATAGACATGTTACCTAATGTTATAGTAAACTTAGTAAGGGAATTGAATATTATTTGGATATAAGATGATTTGAGATATTTCCATGAAGGGGTGATTTTTGCATCTGAATACATCAAACAAGTTAAGTGGGAGTTACCATCATATTTGGATTATGACCACCATCAAGGTGGATTGTGTACTATACCTGTTAATGAACACCATCAAGGTGGGGTGTGTTGTGTTCCTTAATGAAGGAACATGGAAATAATACTGATGGTGATAGGTCTCCAACCAGTATTTGGACTTGTGGCACATCTTCTTATGTTTATTAACATAAATTTACATCCTTACTAGCATATTTCCAAAGTAGGTGGGGTCTATGTTCATGGTGGCTTGGTTAGAAAAATATTGCTTAGTGTATTTGTGGTTGTATGTTTACTTATGTATTAAATTTATATCACGTTGTTAAATATTCATTGTGAACTGGTGTTAAGGATGCTTTGGTGGTGTCCTAAAAGGTTTATACTCACATCCAACATCAACATCTTGATGTGTATATAGACTTAATTATTAGAGACCCAATGAAGTACAAAGGCATAGTGACCAAGAGATAAGAGATGGATCATGGTGTTTAGAAGTGGTACTAGGATAGGTTCTCCAGGGATATTGTAGTGTTTTATTTACTTAATATTTTATCTTATACTCTTACTGACCTTCCAGTTTGGTGGTTCTTGGTTTTTATTTTGTTTGGAATGATATACATTATATTCCATTTGTTATAGTATTTTTTTATTTTTTTGTGTTAAAATGTCTTATTATTATTACTTATAATTATTTATACGAATGGTATAGTCACCCCACTTATGGGATTTAGACCCTCATGGCTAGTATTTAACCCCTTTCATATGGGGAGGCACACATGAGGTTGTGTGTTACTCTATCTTAGACTTGGTGATTCATGTCAAGGCATTACATGTTTCAAAGTTGAAATCATCATTCAAGCATAATAAATCAAAATTTTGTTGTTTCATAAGAATAATAAATTATTATTTTGTAAATGTATCTATTTTCAATCATGTCTTCACATAGTATTTTTAGCATATCTAGAAGCAATGAAAGTCACACATTAAAATATGAACATGTCCATGAATATTCGTTTGAGCATAGCTAGTAACTGTTAAAACATAGGTAATGTTAACATTAAATATATTTCCTCCCATATTAATATTCATGAATTTTATTTTTATATATTTATATTTATAATAAGAATATTAATTAATTTTTCTATCATAAAGGAAATAGTTTTACAAATACTAAATTTATTTACATATATTATATGGTTTTATTTAAGACTTTAATTTTAAATTTTTATAATTTTAAATTGAAAAAAAGATATAATTTTTTACATTATCAGTTTAGAATTATATTAGAGTTAATTTTTGTGAATTTTCTACAAAACATTATTTTTGGAGAATATTAGAAAAAAATGATTTTTGAGAAATATTTATTTTATTTTCATGTATTTACAATATCACATTATTTTTCGGATTGGTTTTAAAATTTCATTCATTCATTTTTATTAAAAATAATACAATAAATTTCATTATAATCAACATTACACTTTTATTTTGTATAAAAAAAATTTATACTTAGAAATTAATTTTTCTCGAAAACCAATTTTCATCACATTTTGTGTCTTTTTTGACAAGTAATTTTTTTAATTTATACAAATTGAATTTATAAAACATATTTCATATTTGGAATCAGCTTATCCAAATTTTTAAATTATACCTCTTTTATTTTTGGACATTATTAATAATAACTCTAGTAAGAAAATTCAATTACCATGGTAAGGGAAAAATGGATAAGAAGGGTTAAAAATTAAATTATAAGGGTTAATATTAACTAAAAATTGTCTAAATCCCATTTTATGGCCATATATCAACCATATCTTTTATATTACGTGAATATGAGTAATTTTGGATCCCTTTTTGTTGAGTAAGACATTAATATATTATAATATTTTTAAACCTTCCAAGTGTGCCCTCTTGCCCAATTTTAAAAGGACACACTCTCTCATCTCTTCTTCACACTTAAAGAGCCTCTTAGCTCAAAAAATAACTACTCAAATACCTTCCAAAAATCTCTCAATATTTCCTATAGGTACCTTTTTTATCAAAATACCATCCTTATAAGGATTATGTATAAATGTATAGAGTTTTTGGGAGTAATAGGTATAGTTCTTAACTGGGTATTTTCTTTTTATTTCTTATTTTAACTACCTAAAACCTCTCTTAACTATTGTGATATAATAAAATCAGTAGCTAAAAAATACTTAAACTTTATTATAGTTATGGTATAACCCTTTACTTATTTATTTATCCATCGAATGGGAATGAAACCATCATTCATGTGTATGTGTGGATTACCACCTCGTCAACTGATGTAATTCTTTTTTAATCCTTTACTCTCAAATCTAATTATAATGATGGATTTAATGTATACATATGATATTCATGAAATAATTATAATTTTAGTAAGATAAGATTTCAAATATTTTATAACCTTTCTATCCTTTGAAAACTGATAATGTCATTCATGTATATAAGTGGAATTTAAAAAAAAATATATGTTTGATTTAATAATAATTATATAAAGATAAAATGATACTTACCTTATTTCACTAACTTTAATTGAAAAATGAAAACATTTCTCATGCGTATGTATTGTATATTATCTCCATAATGTAACATAAATCATTTTTTATTACCACATAAAATGTTTTTTTATAAAATTGTAATTAATTTATAAAAATAATAATTATAAAATGATTAAGATTATTTAAATTATTTTACCATGATCCATTCAATCATATTAAAACTAACAAAGTCATTTTGTCTATATGATTTGTATATCCTCAAAACATCTGATGTGATATTAATTAATTATGTAATTGAATGTGACATGGTATAAAGTGAAATAAAATGAATAATAAACATAAAATTTGTTATTAAGATAGTTAATAATAAACATAAATTTATTATTCCAGAAGACAAATAGAATACATGACAATTCAGGATCGAGGTAATTGATTTTTAGTCTTAACTCCATTGATTTGTGACTAAAGCTATTTTCACCACCTGTTTTCTTTTTAGGGTGTATAAACTTCTTTATGGATATATCTTATCCTTCCTTTAAGAAAATAGAGTGTTTAAAATTTCATTCCATGTTCATTACTTCAATGTTTCATTAGTTTAAAAGCTATCATGTCTTAAGGGACACTTTACCTTATAACCTCATTTTAATTATTTTAAATATTTATTTTCAAAATATTTTTCCTCCATATAAATATTCATAAAATTCCTTTATGGATGTATTTATATTTATATAAATAATTTTTAAATAATTTTTTTTCACTTTCTTTCTGTGGATTTCAAAAGGAATCATTTTATGTATTTATACAAAACATTTTAAATTTCTTTATAAAATTAAAAAAGAATATTCTTCTTTAATGTTTATAGATTCACTTAATTTTTCCTCCATCATGTTTTCTATTCATTATTTTTCTCCCTTTACATGATTTCATGTATTTTATATGAAAATCCTTTTTGTATTCTTCTAGAAATTTCTTATTTTTTAAAATTATATGGTTTTTAAAATGAAGGGATATTTCAATATTTGAATGTTTTTTTGTATGTGTTTAAAATAGTTTATCAAGGGATTTATGATGGAAAGGTATAATATTAAAAAAATCAGGATAGGTTTCTTGATAATTATATATGATTATGGGTGATACTGATACAACTTATACAATGATTGATCCTGATATATCTTATATGATTGGTGACCCTAATACTTATCTCCAATGAATTAGATAATGTTCATTATCTTTAAAGGAAAGGAGTGAGTTAACGAGGGAGGTTTCTCTTATGGATTTAACTTGTATCTAGTTAGTCCTAACATGAGTGAACTTTGTCTATGAATAAAATGCTCTAAAATTACTATAAGGGTTTCAATTTTCTTTCTATGGGGTTTTAAATATTTATTTGATAAAAATTTTGTTTCTCCATATTAGTATGATTAATTTTATATGATCAAGTAATATTATAGAAAACATAAACATTGTATCTTTTTCATGTTTTTCACTAGAATATTTGATTTAATTCTTTTATATTTTTTATTGATATTTTTATAATCATCGATATTTTTCAAAAGTTTTTCACATGGTTTAAGGATGAGTAGGGACAAAGAAGAAGTCAAGTTGAAAATCATGATGATTTTTCATTAAAATAAAATGTGCTTCATTTTAAAGTTTTATATTCGAAAAAAAATGTATACTAAGTGCAGTTTTCCATTTTGTAATGTATAGGTTTTTAGTGGAAGATTTATAACCCAATTCTTTTAAACTCTAAACATAAAAGGCCTTTTTTATGTAAGAAAATAAATTCTTATCTAAAAAATCAGAATTAAATAATTTTTTATGTCCAATCCCTTAAATTTAGTACATTAATGAAGATTTAGATAATTTTATAGGTTTTGGATAATATAAATAGAACAATATTGAGATATTTTACGTTATTTTTATGGTGAGATGATATATCATTTGAAGAATAATATGTTTATTCATCTAGTCTATTTATAAAATGAATGGTTTTCTATAGAGGAAACTGGGAAGATGGAGTTAGAAGGTATTGAGAGGTTAATATCCCTCCAAATTAGTATCCTGGAATGGTTAGAATTGGAATTGATCAGTTGTTGGAAGTGAAGGATCAATTAACATAGTCTATAAATATTGATGGATACCATGTTTGATAGATACCATATTTACCATAGGGGAACATATACATAGAGAAACATTTCATAAAAGAACTACATTTGGATTTTAGTGTAACCTTAGATCTAGTGGTAGCCAAAGGATGGATAAATTCTCTAGAAATGATATTTGAAGTCATGGAATGTTCAGAACATTAAAAGGTAACCCTTTCTATTTACCATATTGAAGGTAATATTTTTCGGTGGTGGTCATTGGTTAAGATTACTAGAGAGAGAGAGAGTTTAGATTGAATCCATGTAATGTGATATATTTAAGAATATTTTAGCAGTGGAATATTTCCTTAAGGACGTTGAACTTAGAAATGGGAAATAATTCATGGAATTAAGGTAAAAGGAGGATTATTTAGTAGTCATCTATGAAGTAAATATTACAAGATTGGTCAAGTACACACCAAATTGTATTTATAAAATTTATATTAAAATTAATATATTTTACCAAGAATTGAAATCAAGTTTATGAAAAGGATTTTCTTTATAAGAACATAAAATTTAAGATAATGTTTTTCATTATGATGAGAAAACTGAAATAGTGTTTTTGAAACTTATGTGTCCCATGAGGACAACAGTATCAAACAATCATAGTGGTAATAAATTATGAATTAATTATCTAAGAAAAATTTTGGAAATCTTCCAGCTTGTTCTAAGTGTGGTAAAAGGAATTTTAGGGAAGGATTGATAGGATCTAGAAAGTATTATTGGTGAGGTAAGTTTGTCTATATAACTCTTTATTGTAAATAAAAGAATCATGATAAATAATAGAATGAGGTAATATATAGTTAACCAACTCTGAGATGCATTAATTTTAATGAGTGGTGTAATTATGCTAACATGTGTCTGAAGTCAGTTTTTTAGGGTGGAAAACATCAAGATCAAAAGAAAAAAGACGTTGAAAAATAATTTTCTACTACTACAGCTGATGTAGGGTCATCAAATAAAGTTGGTATAGGTATGTTGTTTTGTAGAATAATGAAAATTGATTTTTGAACTTTGTATCTTCACATTCATTAATTTATATGAAATTTTCAAGTAAAATGGGAATATCAACTCATGAAAAAAGGATATAAATTTTTGTTAAAAATACTGGTGGAAGTATTAAAGAAACCAACATTTATAGTAATATTCATATTGTTATCGATGGGATATATTTACACAAAATATTGTGGAAATAACCATATAAGAGTTTAGGGTTATTATATGTATGGATTGGATTTTAATTTATCACAATAATATAGATTTTAGAGATAATAAAGTTATATTAAATGATTTCATACAATTTATAACTTATCAATAAGCTGAGAAGTTTATTGAAGGTTGTAGTGAATGTTATCAAAATCATATTGTTTAAAAGAAACTATTCAAATTATTGATGTTCAAGTAGTTAATGAATATATTAATGTACCTCATATTGATCTACCTAGTGTTATTTTTGATCAGAATGCTGAATTTACTGTTGAGTTAGTGCCAAATGTTAAGCTAATTTCAAAACCCATTATCAAATGTATCACGTATAACTTTGGGAATTGAAAAAAAATTTGTAGTAATTTCTTGTTAAAGGTTTCATTCACCCTAGAATTTCACCATGTGGTTTTACTATTTTATTTTTTTTAAAAAAATATGGTTCAATAAGGCTTTTCATTGATTATAGATCCATGAATAACATCAATATTTAGAAAAATTATTCATTATCCCATATCGATTATTTTTTTGATCGACTATAGGGAATTAAATATTTTTTAATGATTGATCTTCTGTATGGATACAATCAGTTTAATATAAAGTATGGGTATATTCCAAAGATTGAGTTGTGGACTATTTCTGGGTATTATGAGTTTTTGGTTATGAACATTGGGTTTTCTAATCCATTAGTTATATCCATGTATCTTATTAATAGAGTTTTCCATGATTATTTGGATATGTTTATGGTTGTTGTTATTTATGATATTTTTGTATATTATAAAATTCATGAGGATCAGGAAAGATACCTAATGATTGTTTTATAAACCTTGAAAGAAAATTTGTTATATGGAAAGTTTAGAAAATGTGAATTTTGGTTGTAGAAGATTTCATTACTTGGGCATATTATTTCTAAAGATATAATAACTATATACACAAATAAAACTAAAGTGTTATAAGATTCACCAAGACCTAAAAATGACAAAGATTCGTTGTTTTCCAGAAATGGTGGGTTAATATGGGATTTTTATTGAAATATTTTCTTTGATATATATCCCATTAAATAATTGAAATAAAAAATTACTTAAATTCATTAGTAAAAAAGAGTGTGATGAATATTTACAAGAACTAAAAAAAATATTGGGGAATGCTCCAGAATTAGTCATGCCCTATATAAATGGGAAAATTATCCTTAATATGATTGACAATCATAGTGAATGATTCAATATTTGGAAGAAAATATTTGGTTTTTTCAATGGTTTACCAAGGATGTAGGGATTAATATTTTTTATTAGTTTAGTTTTCTAGTAATAACAATTTTCATTTTAGTATACAGATGGATCCTTTTGAGGTATTATATGGAAAGTGATGTCGAAAATTGGATTTTTAGGATGAAGTAAGTAAAAATTAGTTATTGGGACCATAGTTGGTAGAAGATATTTTTGAAAAGTTAAATATGATTCAGTATCATTTTAGGTCATCTCAGAGTAGGAATAATTTTTTTAGCTAACAAGATAAAATATCTTTCATTTGAGGTAGGTGATCATGTTTTCCTTAAAGTATCTTTGGGGAAAATGTTACATGTTTTGTTGTTAAAGGAGATTTAAGTACATGGTTCATTTTATTGGAATATTTTATTACCGTATATCCTTGTCTATGAGTTTATCTCAAGTACACGTTGTGTTTCATATTTATTTATAAAGAAAATATGGGCCATTTGCATCTCATGTTTTGATCCTAGAAGTAGTACAATTGAAAGAGTATCATTTATATGATGAAAACCCAGCTCATATTTTTGATCATAGAGAGTAAGTGTTTTGAAATATGTTTATTCCTAAAGTTAAGGGTTTATATAAAACCCAATAGTTGAAGAAGCAACATGGAGTTCGAAATATTTATGAAGGAATAATATCACCACTTGTTTAAGCAATGAATAAAATTTTGAGTATGAAATTTTCAAATTTTGGAAATAATGAAACAACCTAGGTAATTTTAATATTAAATAAATATAATGAATTTTTAATATTTATGAATTATATTTTTTTGAGTCACATTATTTATAAGAATATTAAGTATTTTTTCAATCAAAAAGGATTTAGTATTATTATTATTAAATCTATCTATATGTATGATGATATTTAAAATATTAATTGAAAATTTTGAGAATTTTTAATTGATATAATGTATATAATTTTATATATCAACAAATGAAAATTATATTGGATTGAACTTTTGGGAATTTTAGGAAAATTTGGATTTTTGGTTGAATTGTAGAAAACCCAAATTTATAAGAATATTTTATTTTATTTTCCTATATTTTTAAATCTAAATTTCACTTTTGATTGGTTAAAATATAATTATTTTATTTTTATTAAAAAAATTCAATCAATTTCATTTTAATCAATATTATTCTTTAATTTTTTATAAAAACATTTTTATACTTAAACAACTTTGATTTTGGAAAACGATTTTTTGTTTCCTTTTGCGGGTTTATTTTAATGTTAATTAATTGAAATTTTAGAAATTAAATTTTATAAAATTTATCCCATATTTTGAATCATAATTTTCTATCTTGGTAATGAGTAAAATTAATTTTTGGTCATTTTTTATATTAAATTTGGTAAAAAAGATTGAGTTACCACAATAAGAGTTAAAACGAGTTAAAATGTCAAAACTATAATTATAAGTGATAAAACGACCTAAATAATTTTATAAATACTATTTTTTAATCATATTTTGAACTTATATGATATATTATTTGAATATGATTATTTTTTTAGCCATTTAGTAATAATAAGATATTAATATATTTTAATTTTTTGATAACCTTCAAGAGTGGCATCTCCCTCACTTATAAAATAACACCCCCTCTTTTATATAATACACACTTCATGAACCTATTATCTCAGACAATCCATACCCAAATAAATTACCAAAATAACTCCATGTATCGTATGGGTCCTAGTTTTATCATAATTAATTCCTGTGAAGGCTTTAGGTATAATCCTAAGGAGGTTGTCTAATGAAGTTGTATAGCTATTAACCAAGTGTTTTCTTTTTTTTTATTCAAAACCTCCTTTAAACATATCCTAACCATATTAATATAATAACATAAGTAAATCTAATATAATGAAATTTTATAATGTTTATGTTATAACCCTTTATTCGTATCCTTCTCCATCAAAGGGGAAATGAAATCATCATTCATGTGTATGTGTGGACTACACCATCAAGAAACAATATAATTCATTTTCCATCACTATCTATCAAAGATGGTTAAATTGATGTATTTAATGTATATATATAATATTCATGAAATTATTATAATTATTTAAAGAAAATATATAGTCTATTTTCATACCTTTAAATCCATTTAAAAATGATAATATCGTTTGTAAGCATGTGTGGATTACCACATCCACAGATCAATTTGATTAATTTTTCATCCCCGCCTCACATATATGGAATATATAAATTGATTTTAAGAAATAATTTCATATTTATGATGTTATAATAAATACTTAAAAACGAAATTAAACATACCTTCTTTTCCTCGTGTTCATTAAAAAATGGAAATGTTACTCATGAAAGAATATGAACAACCATATCCATGATGTAACATAATTCATTTATCATAACCACCATAAATTATTGATTATAAAGGTATAATAAATATATATAAAAATAATTATAGAAATATTAAAATTATTTTAGTGATTTAATCATGATCTATTTAACCGTAGTCGTCCTACTAAAGTCATTCTGGACATATGAGTCGAATATCCTCAAAATGCTTGATGTGAACTTAATTAATTAAGAAATTTAATATGAACTGGATAAAATTATAATAAAAATAAAAATAATGTTGAAAAAGGATATCAATAAATTAAATAATTAATATAATTTTATTATTTATGAATAAAAATATCACACGTGATGAGTTAGACTTGAGGTAAGGGATTTTATAGTCTGAATTCCCATTCTTTGAGACTTTAGCCATTTTTATAACATATTTTATTTTTATGGTGTATGAACTACAATATTGATATATTTAATTATTCCCCTTTTAAATTAAATTTTTTAAAATTTCGTTCCATGTCCCCTTAAATATTTATTTGGTTCAAAAGTTATCATGTCATATGATACACTTTACCTTAAAACCTCATTTTAAATGTTTTAAGGATTTCTTTTCTAAATATTTTTCCAACCTTTTCATATTATTAAAATAATTTTATGTATATATTTATATTTAAATTTATAAATTATGAAGGATATTTTTTACTTTATTTCAATGGTTTTCAAAAAGGAATATTTTTACATATTTTCTATGGAACATTTTAACTTTATTTATAAAATGAAAAAGTAATGTTATTATTTAATATATATGGATTGAATAAATTTTTCCATAATTATAACCATTATTTTTTATTTTTATTTCTTTACAATATTCCATGGGTTTTAAATGAAATATAATTTCGCTTTGTTCTGGGAAATTTCAGTTTTTGTTTTCAAAAATAATTTTTAAAAATGAATGGATATTTCAATAGTTGAAAGTGTTTTATTTATGGGTTAAAAATAGTATTTATGGGATTTATGATGAAAATATGAAAGCTTGAAAAAAATTTGTTTGTGATATGGTGCTTGAGCATTATAGATGATGATGGGTGAGCCTAATATAACTGATATGGTGAGTGAGACTGATACTTATTATACAATCGGTGAGCCTGATATAGATCTTCAATGTATTATGTAATGTTACTTATATTCAAAGGAAAGAAGAAGGGAGTTATCCAGGGAGGTTTATCCTAGGAATTTAACTAGGATATAATTATTTCGGTCACAAGTGAACTTGTGTTATGGATATAAGGCTTTGAAATTCATATAAGGTTCTCAATTTTTGTGATATGGTTTTTATGTTTTTCTTTAGGGAATTTTTTCCCTCTATGGATGTGATCTATTTTATACACTTAATGAATAATATATAGAAGTTAATAATATTATGGTTTTTCATTTTTTTTCACTAGAATTATGGATTTCTTTATTTTATATCCCTTTCTATGTTTTTTGTTCTCATCATATGCTTTCAAATGTTTGTCACAAAGTTTAACTATGAGTAGGAACAATGAATAATTTGAGTTGAATGTCTAGAAGATTTTTCATAAAAATAACAATTATTTAATTTTAAAATCTTTATAATTTTGAAAAAATGGATAATTATTGGAAGTTTCTACATTGAAATGTATTGGTTGGTGATGTTAGAGTTATAAACTAATTATTTAAAAATTTAAACCAACAAAGGTATTTTGGAAAGAAAGAAAGTGAATTATTATCTAAAAATTGAATATTGTATAATGTTTTAAGGATTTTTCCTTATAGTATCAATCATACTAACACATATAAATTTTAACACACCTATTCACAACCATGGCCACACTTATCACCATATTCTTAAGAGATATCTATATCACACTACCCAATACATCAAATGAATTTAATGAACCCACCTGTCATATAATTAAAAACATTTACCATTATGCTATAAGAACATAAAAAAACTCATCAATTAATCACAATATAACTTTTGAAAATGAAATGGGTTTCATAAACATTCTATTATTTCATCATAGCATAATATATGGAAAAGAAACATGTTTCATAGAGATTCTACAAAAACTTAATCAACTTTTGGGAAAGAAATATGCTTTATATAATCATAATTTAATAATAATAATCATAAACCATCTAAAAAATAATTTTATGGTATCAAAGGATCATATCTCCAGTTAAGAATAAAAATCCATAAAGGATATTTATATAGAATAAAAATAAATTTAAAATTTCTTCTAAACCTTTCCTTAAGAACATGAGAAATATATCCTTTTATTTTGAAATACTTTTATCTTAAAATTCCTAAAATATTTAGAAATATATTTTCCATGAAAATAAATATGGAAACATTCAAAGGAAGATTCAAATAAAATAATGGCCATAACTGTGGGAAAAATCGTTTGTATGGTAATCGTTAAAACAAAAATTCATTTCACTTTTTTGTAAACATTCATAAATAAATTTTTCATAAAACCTTATAGAAACTAATTTTTAAAACATTTAAAAGAAAATAAAATATGGTTGAAAATAAATTTACACAATCATTTAATAACAGAAAATAATATTCTTGAATTCATTTTAATTAACATGGACATTGAAGAAAATGTTTGACGACTGAAGATGAAATATGGTCAGGTTTTAGAAAAAATCACAGTCATTTTTAGTACCAAAAAGTGAAAAATGGTACTATTACAAAAAAATTATTGGATTAAAAATAGAATAATAAAATATATTTTTTAAAATATAGGGATAATATAATTTCTCTCAATTGAAAATTTGTGTATAGAATCCTGAGAAAAAAATGATATTGTATCATAAACACCTTACCGCTTTAGTAGATTTTAAATCATAAACCCTATAAAAGAAAATAGTTCAAATATAAATTTAAATAATATAAATATAACGATATCCATGATATATCACACCAAATTGGTATTATATACACCAAATTAAAGAAACTGGTTGTGAATATGAGATGTATCTTACAAATGGAAAAGTGAGATGATAAATCCTTACTTCAAGTCTGGTATTTATTTATATAGGTTCAAACCACATGTATAATAAATATAGAATTGTTATAAATATATTATATAATAATATTTATACATTTAATACCATATATTATTTACTTATAATATTTTATCACCAATTTATTAATAATTATTTATTAAGATCAGGGTTTTGGGAGATTTTTTTTATGCATGTTTCGATTCAGAAACATTAGTAATTGTACTTTTATAATAGTTACATGGTATCGAGAATGAAAATAATGTTATACGTATCATATTTCATCAATATATACACTTTTATAACTATTTATATCATTTTATTATGTAAAATGAATTGCATCACATTGCAGAGATGATAATCTGTATGTACACTTGAGTGATGTTTTCACTTTTACATAGATAGAAAAAATAATGATAAATAATAATTAAAATTTATTGAATAATTATTATATCATAAATAACACACAAATTTATAAATATGTACTTATTACATACCATGTAATGTTTAAATGAAAAACAAATCACATCGCTTCGTGGATACGGTAGTTTACACGTACGTACGAGCGATGTTATCATATTCCGATAGATAAATATGTGATAAGAGAGATAATAAATTATAATTATAAAATAATAATTATGTCATAAATATCATATATATATTTTTAATTAATGATAATTTCCATCTATGAAATATGGTGATGAAAAACGAATCACATTAATATGTGGAGGCGGTAGTTCACACTTATGTGTGAGCGATACTTTGTCTTCCTATTTGATGGAAAGGAGATAAAAACGGTTGAAAAATAATCATAATAACATATTATTATATTTATGATATTAATTTAATCTTATTATTATGGATAAAATAAATATATACGAATTGTAATAAGAAATAATCTTTGAAATGGATGGGTAACATGATTATATCTTCTCTGAAATACCTCCTTTAGAATATACCTTAAGCCTTTATAATATGGTCTCAGGGGAATAAAATAAGATCTATTAGTAATTTATGAAATATATAAAGTTACTAGGTTATGTATTGGCTAATATGGAGTGTTAAGACTTCATGAATATAGGAGAAGGGAGGTTCTATTTTATAAGTGAGTGAAAAAACACACATGGAATTACTTAAAATATTTAAATATAATATATATAATAATCATTTAAATTGGAACCAAATGCACATAATTTATAATTTATGACATAATAAGGTATAAATACCTTCAAAAAATAAAATTTATTCATTTTTATGTTACATTTTAAACCTTATCTTTTGGTTCAACCCTTTCATTAACACTTTTTAACCTTAACTATGGTAACATATGTTTTAGATTTTAAGGGTCATAAATTTAATTATAAGGTGAAATGTATCTCCATAATTGTCCATTAATAACATATTATTCCATTTATCATCCCAATTTTACTCTTTTAATGTTTTTTATTTTTAAATTGGTTAATATAATATTGGTTTATCATGAAATATCATTAAAGTTATTTTTTGAACTATTCATTTAATTTGACTTCAAAGACATGAAGAAAAAAAATTAATTAAAATATAAACACATTTACCATAATTTATACTCTATAAATACCTATTTAATTCATTTTTCCACATAATTCAAACAAAACATATTTTTTTTATAAAACCATTTAGCTTGTTTTTTACTACTTTCACAAACATTGTATATGTATTGTAAAAGTGCGTAAATTAATTATACAATAAATAAAATTTTAAATTATAAAAATATAATAAAAAATTTATTTATTTTTAAAATTAAATTTGATATTACTTCATAAATTATTTTTTATCATATAAGAGAAATTATAATAAAGAAGTGTTATTTTATGTTTTATATTTCTTTAAATAATATAAATGTTGTAATCAATGTAAAGTTATAATAAATTTATATATTTCTGTATATAGGATGGATTTGGTTTAAAAACACTCATAAAATAGGATAAAGTAATTTTTTAGGGATAATCTTAGGCCTTACCTTGTAGTTTTAACCACATTTTCCTTCACCATAGTGACAAATGTTCACCATAATTACTACTCATAATAACTAAAAATAAAAGGTAACTATTTACAAAATTTGACTGTACTAATTCCAAATATGGAATCCATTTTTCAAGATTGAATTTATATAAGTGGAAAGAATAAATTTTAATATAAACGCGTAAAAAATAATGATTTTTTTTTGTAAATTGCATTTTCAATCATAAAAAATAACTTAAACAAAAAAAATTATAATGTTAATTAATATGGAATAATTTTGATTATTTTTAATAAAATTGATATTATGTTGCTTTAAATAAAATAAAAAACATAATTTGAGTTTTAAATTTCTTTATTTAAATAAAATAAATTGCAATTTTATAAAAATATGTATTTTTCACTATTCACATGAAAATACATCCTTTTAAAAAAATACCAGAAATCTACCCTAAGATAATATTGTCATGATGGTTTCAAAAGTTATGTTCATTACCTCAAATAAAATTTCTCAAAATGGTATAAATTAATTATAATATTCACGCAAAAAATGCATTAACATATTTTTGAAGAAAACATATTTTTTAACCATAAAATGAATTTATTGAAAATTGAGTGCAAATTTATTATGAATTAATAAATAAATTTTCATTATATAAAACTTTTATATATTTTTAAATAAAATGTATATAATTATTCATTCCACTAATTTAAAGTATAAGTTATAATGGTCACATTTAAATAATAATATTTTTATAACATATCACGGTTCGCTAAAACTCAGTGTTGTGTGTTAATCAAGCTATTGAGCTTAGTATTATTTTAAAATAATTTTGTAAAGTTATAAATTTTCATTGGTAATGTGGTTATATTTGATTGGTCTTTCTATTTATGCAGTGTTTATTGGTTTTCTAAATAATTTTAAGCAATGGTTTTTAAAGGAACATTAAAATGACAAAATGGGTTATTTTGGTAATGCCCCAACCCTAGAATCCTAGAGTCGGTGCATTATGTTAATACATTGAAATTATTACAAGGAATTAAATCCCGAAGGGCCAATAAATTTAATTTTTTTTAAAAATAATGGTTATATACATCATACCCATAATACATTGGTAAATAGAAAATATAAACATGATACATAATAAAATTAAATAAACAGCATCCTTGAAAGCATATTTAATGGATTCTTTTTCATAACTTGGGGAAAGAAAATATAATAAGGTTGAGATCAGATGCTTAGTAAGGGTAAGAAAATAAGAATACATAATGAATCATTGAAAATAAATCAACATTTCAAGGTAGGTAATTGATAACAAATACAATTCAAATAACTAGAAAAGGAAAAATCAATATGAAATGTTACGAATCTGAAACACATGACACTTAGTCAATAAATTGTGAATATAACACACATATAGATATTTAGATGAAAAATATGATGGATAAATAATAACTGAAATATATACGAAGGAAATTCTTAACTATTGATATCTATAACATACCATCTAGGCTTGATGTGAGGGATCTATTACTTTCAAGGCTACATGCCAAGAATCTAATACTTTAAAGGCTTCATGCCAAGAATATAATTCTATAAAAGATTTATTCCATAATTCTAACGAATTCAATGCTTCATGCGAAGAATCTAATACTGTCAAGGATTCATTGAAATAATCTAATACTTTCAAGGCTTCATTCTAAGAAACTAATACTTTCAAGGCTTCATACTAAGAATCTTATACTTTTAATGTGAATATTGTATGAAAAATGGTATAAAGTTAAAGAAATAATCATATCCATCAAAAATGATATAGATATTTAAGAAAATTTCAATTAAAAATTAGTAATATAAATTTATTTTTTCATGATAAAGTCAACAATCACAAAAAGAATTGAGATTTCAAAGATAAACATTATGAACATTCTTGAGTAGAATAATCTTTAAACATCTTAGAGTGTCCCATACCACTTTAAAAAATTTGAATCATAATATATTGAAATTTATTACATTAAAGGAAACATATAATATCATGAGAATAGTATGATTCCAGATATAACATGAAAAAGAAGTATATATTCTAAATAATAGTGAATTGGCACAAATAACAAATAAGTCTCAATGGAATGTAAATTGAGACAAAGTTACCTTACCTTAACCTTCCTTTTGTTGTGTGGTATTTATCATACGGTATAGTGAATTATAATATGTTAATAAATTATACCATAAACATACTCATGCTTATATTATCATATATTAACTTATTATAATAATTTATTACCCTTTTGTTAACTCTCTTTCATTATTTTAACGATTTCATGTGTTAGTTGCCTAGTTTTCACAAGTATGTTTCAACTTGTTACTTGTTGTTATTATTACTTAGATAATTATTTAATAATATTAATAATTTAAAACATGAATTAATTATCTTATATATTCATTAAATATTTATTTATAATAGTCCATAATGTTTGGGGATAGAAAATGAAATGCACCATTCATGAAGACGATAGGTCGTACGTATGTATGAACACTACTTTCATTTATTTTTTGTATTAAAAGAATAAAAAATAAATTATAAATATGTTAATTATAATTCTAGTATCATATATATGTTATATATGTTACATAGGTTTATTAAAATCATCCTTAATACGTTCCATGTATAGCACGAACGAGTCACATCGCTTCGAGGGGGTGGTAATCCACACTTCCTCAAACAACGTTATCGTATTAATGAAAAATGGGAAGTATTGAAGGTATGTGTTATAAAAGGATTAAATAAGTGTAAAATATAATAAAAATAATATATAAATATAGTTTTCATCATTATGTACACCATGATAGGTGGCAAATGAAAAATGAACAATCATCGTTTCGTGAGGAAGTAGTTCACCATACACAGAAACAGTATATTCATATACCATTAGATGTAGGTGTGTGTAAGTTTTGGTAGAATTATTTATATTAAAACAACCTAGTATATTTAGGATACTATTTTTTATATATAATCAGGGAATAAATATAGTTTAGGGGTGGATAATGAAAATTAAACTAGAGACGTTTAGAGAATATTTTACCTCTTAATCGGGATTCTCCTTTTGGTTTGTACCAAAATGATTCCTTTGATGTATTCTTTACCAATTAAAGTATTATAGGTCTAGGGGAGAGATTTTTGGAGACTATTTTTTCATAGGATGGATGAGCCAAAGTGGCTTTAGAGGTGTGAGGAAGGTGTAGAGTGCTTACCGTTTTATAGGGAGGGGGAGTGGCACTCTTGTAAATACCAAAAGGTACTCATTAATGGGTATTATAACTTACCAAATGAATCTCATAAATTAAAAAATAATGGATTAAAAGATAAAAGTTGTCTATGAACACCTCCACCACACAAAAATATGCTCATTTTTATAATTTTGTTCCTTAACTTCTAATATTTCCCAATTTTATCATTTTGGTTTTCATTAAAGCATCTAGATTTCGAAACTAGGTAATTAAACCATTAAGAATAAAATAAAGTGAGATTTATTAGAAAATATAGATACAATAAATTATTAATATCATACCTAATTTATAAAATAAAAATACCATGCATTTTGGAAATAAATATTAAAACAAGCGCACATGACATGCTAAAACGCCGCTTAAATCCAGACTATGTAAACAATGATTTTACAACATATTGGTCAATATGTTAATCATAAAATATCAATTGGTCCATTAATATACCATATTCAATATTTATTCACACTTAAAAATCACTCGGTAGAATATATAATTTTTAGTAATTTTAAATAATTTAGTAAAATATCATTTTCTGTAAAATAAGAATAATAACTATTTTGGAATTATTTATATAATTTAAAATTTAAAATATCAAAAAAATATTGTAATTAAAATCTATTAATTTAAACGTTTTTTAAAATTATATATTAATATAAAAAATAAATTTATATAACAATTGAATCAATATACTTCACTTTTAATACTTATACTATCATTTATTTTTGTGAACTATTAACTAAATGATCATTATGTTGGCATTTCTTAAGCATTTGAAGAAACTAAATCATCTCTAGAAATTATTGATAAATTATAATAACCCATTTATATTTTAAAATAATATATATAACCGAAAATATGATGTTTTCTACATATATCAATGTTTTATAAATGATAAATTTAAGAAAATTTCCCCTTTTGTCTTTTACCTTACTTAACCATTAATATGGGGAACATCCATTTAATAATATCCCAATAAACCATAAATTTTAAACAAAGTGGGTATATTGTTGAATTATTTTTACCCAATTGGTATTGGTAATGTTTTAGGTCATTTTGGTCTTTATGATTACGGTTTAGTATGTTATTAAGTTTAATTTTACCTTAATCACCGTAATTAATTTTATTCACATTCACTAATATTTTTGGTCAAAAATTAAATTGATCTTATCAAAAAAAATATTGTACTAATTGCTACTGTGTATTTCTATTTTAAAAAATTCAAATAACAGAATTGGAGAAATTAATATTAACGCTAATCCTACAGACATGGGATGAATGGATGTTTTTAAAGTAAAAACATTCAAAAGATCAAAAAGTTTTCGTATCTAATTTAAATATAAAAATTATTCCAATGAAATAAATTGGATTAATATATAAACAATTGATCTATTGTGACTTTAAAACAAATTTTATATATAATTTTACACTGATCATTATTTAAACAAAAATATTTTATTTAATTAAATTGCAGTAATCGTTACTACTCATAAAAAAATGAAGTTTCTCAGAAAAATCCCAAAAATTCACTCTATGATAATTTTGACATTATAATTTCAAAATTGATGTCAATTTTTTTAAAAAAAATTATTAAAAGTGAAAAAATTAGTTTACAAATAATTTTTCCAACAAAAGGTTCTAAAACTCAATCTTACAAGTAATGTAAGATAATTCAGGGTTGTGTATAGCACGAGCTTAACTTTTTTGTATAAATAATGCTAAAAAACAAAATAATATTTATTCTAAAATAATATATTGTATTTTCGTGGGGTGTTACATTCTCCCCACCTTAATTAAACTACTTCCTTTAAATTTAAACTTGATCTTGGTAATCAAGGGATTAATATTTGAAAACACTATTGTTGAATGACCCACATCATAAATTGGATTAATAACACATAAAATTAATAAGAGGTAAAATGAAATGTGATGTTCCAAACAAAACTAGGATTTAGAATAGGATAACATTAGTGAATACTTGGACATGGAAGATAAATCTAATCTCCATGTTCTGATGGAGAGTGATAGATAACATGTTCAACACAAAGTTTTAAACAATAGAATCACAAACTAGAGGGGTGATTAAATATCATTGATATCATAAAAATGATGATAATATGACATTTTTCTCAAAACCCTTTTTATAGAGTTGTGTAATTCATTCGCCCTTTAATAATATTAGTAAATATACATTCTATAAACGTAATCTTTTCCTTTGATTATACCATGAATCATTTATACTTAATCTTTTAGTATAGGATGCATCGTATGGTGAAGAAATACATTACCCTATAAAATATCAACCAATGATAAAATTGAACCATTTTATAAATGGTTAACTTTTTTAAAATATTATGATCCAACACTTTAGAAGGAAAGTCACTGGATTTATATAATAAACTTATCATTAGCCTTAAATCAATATGAAGTGGATCTAAATTTTTACATTCCAAACATGTGAATAACTTTATCATGTATCATTTTGAAATATGGTAATAAATTTAATCACCATAAAACCTTATTGGAAACATTTATTCTTCCACATTCTTTATGTAAGAAAAATTTAATCAGATATATTCCTTGAATCCAAAAGTTTTTTAAAATCAATCAATCATAACATTGACCACTTGTCGAAAAGTCATTAATTAGTTCCAAGATAGTCAGTACTTTTCCAAATCAATCATTGTTTCATCATTATCCCCACATTAGGAACTTATTAAGGGTTTCCTTTCCCATAATCATATTTCTTTACAAAATTTTTAACTTTCTAATAAATAAAATTTCATGGTATTATTCCCAATATAATCTCAAATCCTTAACAAAAAAGTACTATAATACAATCCTCATATATTCCATAATTCATAAATCTATTAAATTACTAATAAGATACTCAAAGTAATTAATTCTTGAATAGTTATATTAATCATTTCTCTCCATCTTTGGAGGTAGCATAACTTGATCATTATCCAATAACATCATTTGGGGTATATTTCTTTGACTCTTGAGACATTGATTTTCATAGTATCACATATCCTACTATTGAAGCATTGTACATTGGAAATATTTTTCTTAACGTTTCAATCAAAAGTTTGGTGGCCTTTCTTTCCACACTTGAAGCAAACTCCCATTCCCTTTAATCATTTACCAAGGTGACTGTTTCAATAGTTATCACATATGTGAAAATCCTTCTTTCCATTCATCCCTTTTCCATAGTTTTCTCTCCCATCCCCTTATCCTCATGAATCCCTTCAAATCCATAGGATTTGGATAATTATTTACTTATCTCGTTAACACGTGATACTATTTCCTCATATGAACAGAATACTTAAGACACTACTTACCTTTGAAATGTTTCCTTAAGACCATTAAATATATGATCCTTCATACTATTTGGATCTCATTAATTGGTGGAGTTTTCATTCCTTCCTCTAGAAACCATTTCTAAACAATGGCATATATTGGATTATCTCCTAAAATTATGAACTTTGTATAACTATAAATATGGTAGAACACATAACATAAAATTAATTTATCGTAAATCTTAAAATCATCAATTTTGGTTACTTTAGTGAAATCCTTAGTTTTAAATCCATCATAATGGTAGGTAAAGAAAATGTGAACCTTCCTAAGAATATCCCACAAGAGTGTCAAACTAGGTGCACAGTAAGGATCATTGTCATGTACTGAGTTACCCCGAGTCAATACCAAAAAACCATGTTAGAGTTAATACCTCTAGGTACATTGGTTTCAGAACAAAATCTACTTGAAGTATCCAGAAATAGATGTATTTCTAGGAATACCCACATAATATCCACCTTACCAAAATTCTAGGATGTTCTTCTATACTCATCATAAATTTAAACCTTATGGTTATGTTTCCTAATCTATGTTTTCTAAATCTAGTTTCCAATTATTTTTCTAAACTTCCTCTAATACCAACTGTAATGTGCCGACCCTAGAAGCCCAGAGATGGTACATTATTTTATTACATTGGAATTATTTTTTGAAATCAAATCCTGAAGGATCGGTCAATTTAGCAGACTTTGAAATATAGATTATATTTATGCTACCCATAATACATTCAGAAATAGAAATAAAAACGTGATACAAAATAAAATGAAAAAAAATAAATGAAAGCTTATTCAAAAGATTCCTATTTATAACTTGGGGAAAGGGAACATAATAAGGGTGAGCTCAAATGATCAATAATGGTATGTAAAGTCAAATAAATAATGAATCAATGAGAATAAATTAACATGTCATGGTAGATAAATGATAACACATTCCATTCAAATAACTGGACAAGGAAATTTCAATATGGAAAGGTAAGACTCTGAAACATATACCACATAATCAATAAACTATGAATAAAATAAATCCATATATATTTTGATGCAAAATACCATGGATAAATAATAACTGAAATATATATGAAGGAAAATCATAACTATGGATATCTCTAACCTACCACGGCAGCCTAGTTCCAAGGATCTATTACTTTCAAGGATGCATATCAAGCATCTAATACTTTCAAGGATTCATGCCAAGAATCTAACACTTTCACATATTCATGACATGAATCTGATGTTTTTGAGGCTTCATGACAATAATATAATTCATTAAAAAATTCAAACTATTAATATAATACTTTCAAGGCTTCATGCGGAGAATCTAATAATTTTAAGTATTCTTGCTAAGAATCTAATAATTTTAAACTGAACACCATATGGAAATTTGTATATGGTTGAGGAAAGAATCATATCCATGAAAAATGATATGGATATTTAAGAAACGTTTCAATGAAAAATGATTAAAATAAAGTTTTTGTTTCACGATAAATTTAAAAATCAAAAAATTATGTGAGATTGAAAAGATAACCATTATGAGCATTCTTGAGGATAATAATATTAAAACATTCCAAAGTGTCTCGTACCACTTTAAAGCATTTGAATCATAATTTATATAATGGTATGACATTAAATTAAACTTATAATATTATGGTAATAATATGATTTATGATATAACCTTAAAAAAGAAGTATATACACAAAATAAAAGTGAATTGACACATAAAAACAAATGAGTCTGAATGGAAAGTAAATTGAAAGGAAATTCCATTTCCTTAACCTTCTTTTTGTGATGTGGTATTTATCCTTTTTTATATTGGTTTAAAATATGTTAATAACTTATACTAGAACCCTAATAATTTTTCTAATATCATATATTAACTTCTTACAATTTTTTATTACCCGTTTGTTAACACTCTTTCATTATTTTCACCATTTTGGGTGTTAATTTCCTACTTTTCTGAAGTACGTTTGGACTTGTTACTTGTTGTTCTTATTACTTATATCATGATTTAATAATCTATATAATTTAAACAATGAATTTATAATTTTATATATTCAGTTCATATGTATTTAGGATTGTCTATAATATTTGGAGATACGAAATGGAATACACCGTTCATGGAGAAGGTTTGTTGTACGTGCACATGAACACTACCTTCATTTCATTGTCATATTAAAAGAATTAAAAATAAATTATAAATATGTATATTAAAATTAAATTATCACATATATTTTATATATGTTATATAGGTTTATTAAAATCATATCTAATACATTCCAAGAATACCTTGAACGATTCACATCTCTTTGAGGGGTGGTAGTTCACACTCCATCAAACAATGTTATCGTATTAACAAAAAATAGGAATTATTAAATATGTGTGTCATAAAAGGAGTAAATAAGTATAAGTAAATAAAAAATATCATATATATCACATATAAATATATTTTCCATCATAATGGCCACCATGATAGTTGGTAGAGGAAAAAATTAACAATCATTGTTTCATGAGGCAGTAGTTCGCCGTAAACAGAAACAATATATTTATTACCCATTATATGGAGGTGTGTGTAATTTTAGGTATAACCCTTTATATAAAAAATAATAATATAATTAGGGTACTATTTCTGTTATATAAGAATATAATAAGGATATTTTAGGTTGTCTATAATGGAAAGGAAACTAGAGATATTGAGAGAAGATGTTATCTCTTAATCAAGTAACTCCTTTTAGTTTGTGCCAAAAGGATTCCTCATATTTCTTCCTTAAAAATGGGAGGATTCTAAGTTTAGTGGAGGGATATTTGGAAACTATTGGGAAATATTTTGGATGATTAAAAGTGGCTTGATAGGTGTGAGGAAGGTGTACAATGCTTGCATTTTTATACTGGAGGTGGAGTGGTACTCTTGTAAATACAACAATGGGATGTATAACTTACCTAATGTATCTCAAAAATGAAAAAATAATGGATTAAAGGTGGATAATTGTCTATTAAAACCTACACCACACAAAAAATATGTGCATTTTATTAATTTGGGTCCTTAAGTTTTAAGATTATTCAATTTTATCATTTTGGTTTTTATTAAACCATATACTTTTCCAACCTAGGTAATTCAACAATTAAGAATAAATTAAAGTTATATTTATTATAAATTATTGATCAAATTAATTATTAATATGATACTTAATTTATAAAATAAAAATCCCATGTGTTTTTGAAATTATTTTTTAAACAACCGCATGTGACACACTAAAACACTGCTTAAACACCGATCATGTTAACAACATTTTTACAATATATGGGTAAATATGTTAATTATAAAAGATGATTTTTTAAATTAATATAAAATATTTAATATTTATTAACACTTAAAAATCACCTTTTAGAATAGATTATTTTTAGTAATTTTAGTTAATTTAACAAAATATCATTTATTGTAAAATAATCATATTTTCAATTTTGACATATTTATTTAATATTAATATTAAAATATCAAAAAAATTAAAATTAAAATCTATTAATTTTACATTTTTTTAACATGATATATTCATCTATAAAAAATAATTAAAGACAGTAATTAAATCAATATAATTCATTTTTAATATTTATTATATCTTTTATTTTGGTTAATAATTAACTAAATAATCATTATGTAGGCGTTTCATAAGAATTTAAAGCAAATAAATCATATCTAAAAATTAATGATATATTATTATGATAAAAATAAATCATTTATCATTCAATAGGATATGTATAACTAAAAATATGATGTTTTTTACATATGTCAATATTTTATAAATGTTAAAGGTAAGGAAATTCCATTCTTGTCTTTTTCCTTAACCATTTATATAGGGAAATTCCATTTAATAATATCCCAAAAACCCATAAATTTCAAACTAAGTGGGTATATGGATGAATTAATTTCATACAATATATTTTGGACACGTTTCTAGGTTATTTTGGTCCTTAAGATTATTGTTTAGTCCTTTATTAAGATTAATGTTACCATAATCACTGTAATTAATTTTAATCACTTTCACTAATCCTAAAAATGTGGAGGTAATTTTTGTTTTTAAAGTAAAAACATTCAAAAGATCAATAATTTTTTTTATATAATTAAAATATAAAAATTATTCCAATGAAATAAATTGTATTAATATATGAATAATGGATCTATTTTAACTTTAAAAACCAATTCAGAATAATTTTTAACAGTAATCATTATTTAAACGAAATGTTTGTTTTTACCTAAATTATAAAAATTTCTACTATTCATCAAAAATTATGCAGATAAATCCAAAAAATTCACCCTAATATAATTTCAACATTCTGATTTAAAAATGATATTTATTTTTAAAAATAATATTCATAAAAGTGTCAAAATTTAGTTTTAAAATACGTTCTCAATTAAAAGGTGGTAAAACATGATTTTTCTTATAACACAATAAAATTTAGTGTTGTGGGTAGCATAATCTTAACTTAGTGTATAAAGCATACTAAAAAAATTAAATTTATTCTAAATAAAAATATTAAAAAGTCTTTGGGAGTTATAATTTTACATGGTATGTGTTATTTAAAAATAATTGTTTTTAGTGATTATTTTCATTTAATTAAAATAAATATGATATTTTATAAAACCATATCATATTTATATTAGTTTTGAATATAATTATGATTGAAAAACCTATTTTTATTAATATATTTCAAACTATCTTGAAATTGTTTTATAATTTAATGTTAGGAATTTTGTTATGTGGGTAGTGACCTACTAATTTTTTTATGTTCACACCTATATTAACTTTAGATTCAGAATATATATTGATAACTTGAAAACTCATGGTTTGTTGATAGTTCTGGGCATGGTCAATCCTTTGGGATTTCATATAGGTTAGTGTTTATTTTTCTTTATTTAGTTTCCCTATTACACTCGCCAAATAGGCCATCCATGTTCAATTTTTTATTTCTAATAAATTTTCTATTGTACATGTGGCATTTGGATATTTATTTTGAAGGTTTTTATATGTGAGAGAGTTATGGGTGAGATTAGGTACTACTATGTTTTAGATTAATTAATTTTTTTATGTTGTTTTACTACTTGTTTTATTTTTCATGGACATCTGACATATAGACAGGTTTTGTCAAGATTATTTTTAAAATACCTCTTATGACTTAACTTTGGTTTAAGGATGAAATCATTACTAGTGGTTATTTAAGATGCATTGGAACTTATCACCCACTCAAAGTGAACTAGAACTCCCTTTAGTCCCTGTTGTGGGCCGACTCTGGCATCTGATAGATTGACAGTTTGTGATGGTTCATGAAAAATTGTATCATAATCTAGATTATTGAATATGCGGATAATTTTTTTATCATACCTCTTATTATTTTATATGTGTCTTGATATAATGTTAATATAGTGGCTTTAACTCAATAAGTTTGTTTGAGAGAGAGTTAATCTAATTATTTTCCTTTCGCAACACCATGTTTCATTGGGTAGTCCACGATTGAGTCGTGTATTTGAATTCAAATTGATTATTCTTATGTGTTTTTATTTGGAAAATGATATTTAGGATTTTAATGATACAAGATAGTTATTTTTGGATCCTCTAGTTCTTTGGGTGAAGTTGTGGGAAAGGCTAGGGATTCCCATCTAGCTTAAATGGGATATCCAACCACATGAGGCTCATCTGTTTGTCTCTAGTGACCCTATTAAACCATTGATATTTTTTTGTTTCTTTTGGATTATTTTTTGTTCCCTATCCTGATTATGGATCATTTATAAAGTTATCCTTCATTTATTGTAGGTGGTTTTAATAAATTTTAAGTTATTTTTCGGTATTTTTGTCATGGTTTTGAAATGCTAATTTGAGTTATGTTTTGTTTATTTATAATGTTTTAAAAGTTTTTTTGTGTATAAATAGGAGAAAATTATTGAATATTCATAAATTTATTGGGGGAAAATGTTTTTAAATGAATGTTTGGTTTTAATAAAAAAATTTAAATTAGTTTCTTTTAATTTGAAAATTTTTAAATGAATGGTTGTTTTTCATGCTTGACATTTTTAGTTTTGTTAAAAAAATTATTTTTCCCTTGTGATATGTGGGAATATTTGATTTGATTTACAAGGAATGAATTTTGATTTCATATCTCATTTTTTTGATGTAATGCCTCCTGAAAGGGTTGATAAAATAATAAAAAGTATAAACTATCAGGATGGTCCTCCTATTGAATTCGATTTTTATTTTGAGGATATTAATTTAGTTCTGATTTCTACTCAAACTCCAAATATATTAGCGAACACAGAACCTTCTATGCTCATGGAACTCTTTTTAGACTTATTGATTCAACGAGACCTTCTCTTGTTAGTGAACATGCTTTATCATAAGTAAAGGATGGTGTAACGTCTCGGCCCGACTTACCATCGAACCGGTGGCCGGACCGGTGGGCCACATGGCCTCAAGGGCGTCTCCCCGTATGCCAGAGGCTTCCTACTAGAAGCGAGGGTCTCGGGAGGTGATAGTAGGGAGATTGTACCTTCATATCAGAGTAACAAAACGATATTTCCAGAGTAAATAGTGTTAAATAGAGGAAGAAGTAAACAATTGAGAGGCAGAAGCAAAAGGCAGATAACAACCATTTTATAAAAGGCAGCAAATGCCAGTTTACAATGCATTCATGTACAGATGACGATACAGTTATGAAAGAAGGAATCAAAACAACATGATTTAAAATAATAAAAAAAAATAAAGGATAACAAAGCCCGATGGAAATCCCCTGAGCATCCCAAGCTCCTGCTTGGTCCTTTGCTCCTAACTCCACAAGTACAAATAGCACAGCACAAAACCTAGGTCCTGCAAGCAAGAAGGTCTACTCAGGTACCCCAGTGCAATGGAGGCCTAAGTAGGGTGTGAGATATAAATCTCAGTAGGACAGCACCACCGGTGTGAAACCCAATCCAGACAGTGTATAATAATTAAACAGTGAGCAAGTATGGAGAAATAAGTAAGCAAAATTACGTAAGTAAGTAACACTCGTCCAGGTTCCCAAGGGGCACCTGATGGTTATACCAGCTTCGGCTTGTTGCTAGTAAAGTAACCTGATCATGTCACCATATATATATATATATATGCATTTATATCATAGATGGAATGGGATAAGAATGCCTCCCACCCATTAGTCGAGATTAGCGGCCACGAGGTAAGAATGCCTCTCGTCCCTATTGGTCAACTGGAACAGGTTAAGAATGCCTCCCTTCACTAAATGTGTATAGATCGCATCTGGCGTGGGGTAACATGCCTCCCACCCATACTCATAATAATTTGATATGAGGTATGTATGCCTACCATCCATAAACATTCACATTCTCCATCAGTTTTACAACACAATGCATAAAGCAGTACCTCCTATGCATTTCATGTAAACATATCAAATTCACAATCATCCATAATCATTCAAAGTAGATGGCATGGGGTATGAATGCCTCCCACCCATAATCACACATAAAAATTATCACAATTACAAATAGAATGCATAAGGCAGTAAATCATATGCATTTCAAATAGCCATACTATAGTCCCAAACCTTAACACAGTCTATATCTATACAAGTGGGACAAACGCATTCTTCACCATTATATCTAAGGTAAAACACCTAAATCAATTCAATTAGGACACCAAAATGGGCTTGGTCACTTCCAATACATCCCATGAGGTAGAGACTTATCGCGTAAGTCATTAACTATACACCAACCCATTTTAAAGAGATATTCATTATATGCAAACTGTCACACACACGTCATCTCACTCAATCTTCCTACGCATGGAAAATTGATTCATGGTTCAAGTGTCTTAGCCATTTCAGCTAAAGGTCATCCTCATATGTTCTAAGTCATTCTAACTCTTCCAATTATCTCAACCCAACAATTTAACTTATTAGGACATAGAAACTATATTCAAGGGTTCAAATATACTAAGGGGTGTTATGGAAGCAAAGCCCTTTCCCACTTGGGCAAATGCAACAACAAAGGAACAAGCAGATAAACATGCAATTTAATAATTATAGCAAGGAAGAACAAGCAGGCAAGCATAAATGTTTACTTTCTACACTTTTATCATGAAGACAACGCACCTCTGATCGAGGGGTTTTATTATTAAATCAGTAGTTTAGTGACCAAGAAACCTCTTTTATCTTATTCACAAAATTCACACGATTTGCACAGAATAATTTAACCGAAACTAAACTTTCATAATTAAAATGCTAAGGTAGTGCAATATTAAACTCACTAATACTTTACATAAACTTAAAGGGAAAGGAGAGGGACCCTACCTCTAGGTGGATCCATCCGTCCACTCCGGCTCCTGGTGCTTTCTAACTAAGAGCCGCAGCTACTCCCCCACTGAGCATATGCACCTTCACACACATGCAAGGACACATACCCTCTATGAACACACACCCTCATGGCCATGGGCATGCGCAAGAGGATCCTTACATGCATTCTTATATGCATATGTCGTTCTCCACTCACCTAAACATACACTTTCCATATATGTACATAGTCATACCTAGCCCCATACACGTATACACACTGCCATGGATGAATATACATGTAACAGCGGAATCTATATACATATATGTACTTACATATGCATGCGCAGGAGAGTCGGCTAGACATTAGAGACTCTAAACCACACCAGAACCTTTAATGCACTATCAAACAACCACTACAAACCTTAAGTCACAAAGATAATCCAATTTAGGTGCTGCGAAAACAACCAAAGGAAGTAAAACCTTATCTCAAGCGATACCGACAAATCGAAACCATCTGTACCACCATGCATGTGGAGGCGGTTCTCAAAACACGCACCAACGAGGCCCCAACAGACTTCTGCACTAACCTAGAATGTGAAGAAACTAAAAATCAGATCAACCCCAAGGCCCTATGGTTTGGCCGAACTGTACGGGTTGATGGAGAGGCCAAAATCCTACCGAAAAACAAACAGAGAGGGGGGAGAGGGATTACCGTGATGATTCAGAGAGAAATCAGGAGGAAAACTGGGAAGAAAAGGCGTTAAAGATGAGGAAATAAGAGAGGGTGTTGTGCGACGAAGGGAGAGATCCCTAGGGGCTGCATGTGGGTTTGGCAAGAGAGGAAGTGAGGGAGATATTTTTTTTAAGGTTTTTTTATTTTCTTTTCTTTTAAAATTAATTAATTATTTAAAAAAGATCACATGCACGATTTGATCCGCACGGTTTGCCAAACCATACGCAAACCATGTGGCACCCTCTATCTAAGAGAGATCCCTCGCAAGGGATAGGCGGACGGTTTGGGAAAACTATCCGCAGCCCGTGCGTAATACACTGCCTCCAAGAATCCCGTTGCATGGGCTTGGAACCCGGTTTGGGAAAACGTGCACAACCCATGCGCAAGCCACTGCCCACCTGATTTAGGCCGCACGGTTTGGGCCGCACGGTTTGGTCAACCCATTCGTCAACTGTGCGCCCTCTGCAGTCCCTTTAAAAAATTTGTTCTGGTGCTTCTGAAACTTGTCTAGTCACATGGGAAACTCATCAGGCCTTCTCCCAAGCACAAAACCAAAACAAAAAAGCGTTCCAACTCTCGGAATTCCATTCCGAAGCTCGGTTTTAAAAACAACACGTTCAGTAAATGAATATGGTCAAATTCCATCAGGGGTTTTTCCGGTTCAAAACACAGTTCATTACAACCTTCCCACCATAGAACTTCTAATCCCTGAGAAGCCTTGGGGAACAACGTACACATCACCCAACCTACAAGGGTTGTGAATCTTCGTTCAAATGATCATGTTGCATTTACAAATGTCAAACACACCCTTAATCATCCATTAAACCATACGGCGCTTAAGCCACCAAAACTCGAGCCAACACTCATTTCCCAACCAAAACACCAAGAGGTCTCTTCCTGAGCCCATCTACCGAGAGACACGAACCAGCCATCATCTCGCCAAGCATCTAGCCACAGGTACTTCCCACCTTAGATTTTTAACATTAAGCAACTAACTCCAAATTATGGTTCGGACCACCATAGGAATTAACTTTCAAAGCATGCCCCAAGCGTTCCCACGACGCTCCTAGAGTGATTTGAAACAGGTCAAACAGTCAATTCCCCATCGAATTCAAGGCCCATGTCAAACCGGTTTCTCATATTGGGCCCCGACCGACACAAACTGCACTCGGCTCTCCCTGACGACGTTCTAGAGGGTGGTATGTCACCAACCACAGACATTAAACAAGAACTGCGAGTCAAGCCATCTCCGTCTGACTATTTACATGAACCCTCAGCCTAAACGACTGATGTATTTCAAACAGAACCACAATGAATTTCTCCAAGGAACCTTATGTTTAGCACAAACACGTTCACCAAAGCCTACACCCGAATTCTAATTACATTTCCAAAATCAAACCATAATGGAACCCACACATGCTACGTGCAACGTCAAAAGAGGACTATCCAATTAATCCCAATAGCTTCTAAGAATTAGCGCAGAAAAGATCGATAGTCTCTTAGTTCATCTTGGATGAAGACAAGATAAGGGACATATTTGTCGCTAAATAGAATACAGTAAGTGTTTTGAATGGATTCCAGTTAATAATACCAGACTACTGGAAGGAAGAACAGTCGAACCTCAACTGGTCGACTTCAAGGAAGGAACGCGGCTTCACCTGCCAACACATCCACATGTTTTAAACTCGCATGTCTCACAGGCATTCAGACATGACCAACCCATTTCCAAAGGAATTCTAGGAAGCATCCATTCCACGTGAAAGGACACATTTATCAGTTTCGACGCGATGTGATCCAAACCTTAGGAGTGTCTTAGTCACCGAAGGGAAAGGTGATAACCTAGCCGAGCACAAGCGTGGTAGTACACAAACACCGCAAATGATCATGTGATGCTCCTCCGCCACAATCACATCATCAACAAACAAAGAAGATCCAAAACAAGGAAACCAGCGGGTCAAAACACATGAGTCATTCGAAAGCCATCCCGAACATTGGGACGAAACAATTCTTTAACACTGGGCCACTCTACTGAGGAGATGACCCAAAGCTGCAAAGAAAGTCAAAACCCAATGACCACCCATCCAAACAAGGGTGTCGTAAGAAAAACAAGAGTCCAACAAGGGAAAACGACACCCAGACAACACTTCACTTCAAAAAACCCACGGTACAAGTAAGTCATTAAAACACTAAGGGTGCTACCAACCACAGGCTAGCCCCTTATGATGATCAAAAGTCGTCCCTAACAACGGGTCACTCAAAATAAGTCTCTAGGATCAAAATCCAACCATCAAAACACCGCTAAGGAATCAACGCCCATGGGAAACACCTAAAGTCTCGTTCCAAGGAAACTCAAAGAGAAACTCAAAACTAACCCTTACACAAGGGTTTCAACGCACCACCACAATTTCTGTTACTAAGCCCTTAACATTTTACGACATTTAAAATCTAACCATTTAAAAACTTCAACCACGCATCATGAAAACAGGAAAGTTTCACAAAACTTCCTTTTAAGAACATAAAACATTCACAAACATCCCATCTTTATCAATCAATTGAGAAAACAATACCATTTAAACAATAGGGTGACCTATGAGGGTCCAATTTTATCCATCCCGGGTTCTTCAAAAAGAAACCCCAAAGCAGTTACTCAATTCATTTTAAAATTCAAACACCCCAAATGGGTTATCTAATACAACACTTCCTAAATGACCTACTTGGGTTCAGTTGCACATTTAACAGTTAGCCAAAACCTTTCAATTCTAAATTAGGCAACATTTTCTATTTAATAATTTCACAATAAAGCAAGCCTTCATATTTCATACGGGTTTCTATTTCCCAACTCATGAAGCGCCCATACACTTCATGGAATGAAAATTGACTCCCCTTTTTTTTTTATCAAAACCAGATTTCAATCCAGAAATTAACATGCTCACATCAATGGTCCAATGATATGGGTGGCCACTTACCAACCTATAAGGCGCCCATACACTTTATAAATTGGCATTTGTCTCCCCTTTTTAATCAAAATAAACTTACTTTATCATTTTGAACTTAGCATCCTTTTACAGCAGTTTGAATAAATGAGTTACATTTTCCCAGTTGTAAGGTGCCCATACACCTTACAACGGAAAACAAGCTCCCATCATATTCACAACCAACCGATTTAACTCATTCCATAAAATAAATGTATAAAACAAAGCAGGTCACTACAAAAAGATAACACTGAGGCATGTTATAACAAACAAGCATGGTACATAATCAAGACAGGCAGCATGGAATATTATCACCGAAACATGCTATCTAAATCGTCTTGCTAATAAATACAAGGCATGGCATGCAATCAAGGCATAAAATTCAAATCAACAAGAAACATAAAATGCAACTACATGGCCTGGCACTATGCATGGCATGTTAACCCCTATGTGCCTAAAATGATGCAGGAAATGCAGTTTCCTTGCTATATCAGGACAAGGGTAAATTTCAATAGAATTCATAAATCATAGCAGCGAAAAATACAATAGTCACTCAAGGTGGAATAATATCAACTGTAATAGCAAAAAACAAGAACAACAATCCCCCGCTCGGACCACTTGGTCATTTCTCGTACGTGGGGTGATCAGTCCCAAGCAAAACTATTAGCCAAGCACCGACACATTCCTAATCTCCTATCTACTGACCCAAAAAAGTAAGTCAAAAAGTAAAGAAACACCTCTGATACCACTTTGCAACATCCCGTCCTAGCTTACCATCAAACCGGTGGCCGGACCGGTGGGTCACATAGCCTCAAGCACGTCTCCCCGTACACCAGAGGCTGCTGACTTGGAGTGAGGGTCTCCGGAGGTGATAGTGGGGTGACTATACCATCATATCAGTGTAACACAGTGGTATTTCCAGAGTAAATAATATTAAATAGAGGAAGCAATAAAAAATTGAAAGGCAGAATCAAAAGACAGATAATAACTATTTTATAAAAGGTAGAAAATTCTAGTTTACAATGCATGCATGTAAAGATGATGATACAATTATGAAAGCAGGAATCAATACATCATGCTTTACAAAAAATACAAAAAGAAAGGAAATCAAAGCCTGAAGGAAATCCCCTGAGCATCCCAAGCTCTCGCTTGGTCCTTTGATCCTAACTCCACAGGTACAAACAACACAACACACAACCTAGGTCCTGCAAGCAAGATGGTCTACTCGGGTACCCCAGTGCAATGGCGGCCTGAGTAGGCTGTGAGATATAAATCTCTGTAGGTCGCCACCACCGGTGTCAAAGCCAATCCAGATAGTGTATAATAATTAAATAGTGAGAATGTATGGAGAAATAATTAATCAGAATTACATAGTAAGTAACACCCATCCAGGATCCCAAGGGGCACCTGACAGTTATACCAGCTTCGGCTCATTGCTGGTAAAGTAACCTGATCATGTCACCATATACATACATACATACATACATATATATATATATATATATATATATATATATATATATATATATGCATTTAGATCGTAGATGGAGTTGGGTAAGAATTCCTCCCACCCATTAGTCAAGATTAGCGAGCACGAGGTAAGAATGCCTCTCATCCCTATAGGTCAACTGGCAAGGCGTAAGAATGCCTCCCTTGCATACATGTGTAGAGATTGCATCTAATGTGGGGTAACATGCCTCCCACCCATACTCAGAATAAGCTGACATGGGGTATGCATGGCTACCATCCACAAACATTCACATCCACCATTAGTTTTATAACACAATTCATAAGTCAATACCTCTTATGCATTTCAAGTAAACATATCAAATTCACAATCATCCATAATCATTAAAAGTAGATGTCCTGGGGTATGAATTCCTCCCACCCATAATCATACATAAACATTATCACAATTACAAATAGAATGCATAAGAGAGTACATCTTATGCATTTCAAATAGCCATACTATAGTCCCAACCCTTAACAGAGTCCATATCTATACAAGTGACACAAACACATTCTTCACCATTATATCTAAGGTAAAACACCATAAGCATTTCAATTAGGACACCGACATGGTCTTGGTCACTTCCAATACATCCCATGAGGTAGATACTTATCTTGTAAGTCATTAACTATACACCAACCAATTTCACAGAGATATTCATTATATACAACCTATCACACACGCGTCATCTCACTCAATCTTCCTACACATAGAAAATTGATTCAAGGTTCTGGTGTATTATCCATTTAATTTAAAGGACATCCTAATCTCTTATAAGTCATTATAACTATTCCGATTATCTCAACCCAACCATTTAACTTATTAGGACATAGCAACTGCGTTCAAGGGCTCAAATACATTAAGGGGTGTTATGGAAGAAAAGCACTTTCCCACTTGGAAAAATGCAACAACAAAGGAACAAGTATCTATACATGAAATTTAATAATTAAAGCAAGGAAAAACAAGCAGGAAAGCATAAATGTCTACTTTCTACACTTTTATCTTGAAGACAGTGCACCTCTGATCGAGGGGTTTTATTTTTAAATCGTTAGTTTAGTGACAAAGCAACCTCTTTTATCTAATTCCTGCAATTCACACAATTTTCACAAAATCATTTAACTGGAACTAAAATTACATAATTAAAATGCTAAGGAAGTGCAATATTAAACTCACTACTACTTTACTTAAACTTAAAGGGCAAGGAGAGGGACCCTACCTCTAGGTGGATCCCTCAGTCCACTCTGGCTCCTGGCGCTTTCAAACTAAGAGCCGCTGCTGCTCCCCCACTAAGCATATGCACCTTCCCACACATGCAAGGACACATAGCCTCTATGCACACACACCTGCATGGCCATGGGCATGTGAAAGAGGATCATTACATGCGTTCTTATATTCATATGCTCGTCTCCAATCACCTGCACATGAACTTTTCATATATGTACATAGGCACACCTAGCCCCAGACATGTATACCCACTGCCATGGATGAATATACTTGTAATGAGGTAACCTAAATACTTATATATACTTACGTATGCATGCGTAGGAGAGTCTCATAGACTTTGGTGACTCGAAACCACGCCAAAACCTTCAATGCACTATCAAACAACCACTATGAACCTTAAGACACAAAGATAATCCAATTTAGGTGCTGCGAAAACAACCAAAGGAAGTAAACCCTTACCTAAAGCAATACCGGAAGATTGAAACCATCCGAACCACCTTGCCTACAGCGGTGGTTCTTGAAAAACGCACCAATGAGGCCCCAAGAGACTTCCGCACCATCCTAGAACGAGAAGAAATCAAAATCAGATCAACCCCAAGGCCCTTGGGTTCGGCCAAACCGTACGGGTAGACATAGATGCCAAAATCCGGCCAGAAAACAAGATTAGTAGAGGGATAGGGATTACATTGATGATTCAGAGAGAAATAAGGAGGAAAATCGGGAAGAAAAGGAATCAAAGAGGAGGCCCTAAGAGGGGGGGGGTGTCGCGCGACGAAGGGAGAGATCCCTGGTGGCTACGTGCGGGTTTGGTGAGAGAGGAAGTGAGGGGGAGATTTGTTTTAAGGTTTTTATTTTATTTCATTTTATTTTAAAATTAATTAAAACCTTAAAAAGGCTCACCCACATGGTTTTCCAAACTGTGCACAAACCGTGTGGAACCCTCTGTCTAAGAGAGATCTCTTACACGGGCTAGGAGCACGGTTTGGGAAAACCGTGCACAACTCGTGTGCAAAACACTACATCCAAGACACCCATTGCACGGTCTAGGCACACGGTTTGGGATACCATGCGCAGCCTGTGCGCAAGACACTACCCACCTGATTTAGGCCGCAAAGTTTGGTCAACCCATGCGCGAACCATGCGCCCTCTGGAGTCCCTTTAAATACTCTAGTCCGACGCTTCTGAAACTTTTCAAGTCACTTGGGAAACTCTTCATGCCTTCTCCCAAGCACAAAAACAAAACAACAAAGTGTTCCAACTCTCAGAATTCCATTACGAAGCTCAGTTTTAAAAACAACCCATTCAGTAAACGAAAAAGTACAAATTCCTTCGGGTTTTTTTCCGGTTCAAAACGTAGGTCATTACAACCTGCTCACCTTAGAACTTCTCATCCCCGAGAAGCCTTCGGGAAAACATACACATCACCCAAATTACAAGGGTCATGAAGCTTCATTCAAATGATCACATCGCATTCACAAACGTCCAACACACCCGTAAGAATCCATTAAACCATACGGCGCTTAAGCCACCAAAACTAGAGCCAATGCTTGTTTCCCAACCGAGACACCAAGACGGCTCTTCCGGGGCCCATCTACCTAGAGACACGAACCAGTCGTCATCTCCCCAAGCATTCTGCCACTGGTACATCCCAACATAGATTTTTAACGTTAAGAAAACTACTCTTATCTACGGTTCGGACCACCGTTGTAATTAACCTTCAAAGCACACCCCAAGAGTTCCCACGACGACCCTAGCATGATTTGAAACAAATCAAACAGTCGATTCCCCATCGACCTCAAGGCCCAAGTCAAACTAGTTGCTCATATTGGGCACCGGCCGACATAAATTGCACTCGCCTCTCCCTGATGACATTCCAGAGGACAATATGTCACCGACCACAGACATTAAACAAGAACCCCGAGTCAAGCCATCTTCGGATGACTACTTACAGGAACGCTTGTCCTAAATGGCCGACGTATTTCAAACAGAACCACAATGTCTTTCTCAAAGTCACCTTATGTTTAGCACAAACACGTTCACCGAAGCCTACACCTGACTTCCGATGATGTTTCCAAAATCAAACCATAAGGGAAACCATGCATCCTGTGTGCAACGTTGAAAGAGGACCATCCAGTTAATCCCAACATCTTCTACGCATTAGCGCGGATAAGACCAACTCTCTCTTAGTGCATCTTGGAAAAAGACAAGATAAGGGACATGTTCGTCACTAAATAGAATACACTAAGAGTTTTGAATGGATTCTAGTTAATCATACCAGACTACTGGAAGGAAGAACAATTCAACCTCAATTGGTCGACTTCAAGGAAGGAACTTCCCTTCACTTGCCAACACATCCACACGTTTTAAACTCGCATGTCTCACAGGAATTCAGACACTAACAACCCATTTCCAAAGGCATTCCAGGAAGCATCCATTCCACGTGAAAGGAAACATTTACCAGATTCGTCGTGACATGCTCCCAACCTTAGGAGTGTCCTAGTCGCTGAAGGGAAAGGAGATAACCTAGACGAGCACAAGCGCTCTAGTACACAAACACTGCAAAAGATCGTTTGACGCTCCTCCGTCACAATCACATCATCAACAAACAAAGAAGATCCAAAAAAAAGAAACTAGCATGTCAAAACACACGAGTCATTCGAAATCCATCCCGAACATTGGGACGAAATAATTCTTTAACGTCGAGCCACTCTACTGAGGAGATGACCCAAAGCCACAATGAAAGTCAAAACCCAACGACCACCCATCCAAACAAGGGTGTCATTAGAAAAAGAAGAGTCCAACAAGGGGCAATGGCACCTGATCAACACTTCACATTAGAAAACCCACAGTACAAGCAAGGCATTAAAACAGAAAGGGTGCTACCAACCACAGGTTATCCCCTTACGAAGATCAAAAGTCGACTCTAATGACGGGTCACTCCAAATAAGTCGCTAGGATCAAAATACAACCATCAAAACACCGCTAAAGAAAACAACACCCACGGGAAACACCTACGGTCCCGTTCTAAGGAAACTCAAAGAGAAACTCAAAACTACCCCTTACAATAGGGTTTCAATGCACCACCATTGTTTTCATTACCAAGCCCTTAAAATTTTACCAAATTTAAACTCTAAACATTTAAAATCATCAACAACACATCAAAAAAATAGGAAAGATTCACAAAACATCCTTTTTAGAATATCAAACATTCACAGACATCCCGTATTTATCAATCAGTTTAGAAAAACAACACCATTTAAACAAAAGGGAGACCTACGAGGGTCCCATTTTATCCATCCTGGATTCTTCAAAAAGCAACCCAAAAGTAGTTAATCAATTCCTTTTAAAATTCAAACACCCCAACATGGTTATCTCATAAAACACTTTCCAACTGACCTACATGGGTCAAGTTTCACATTTAATAGTTAGCCAAAACCATTGAATTCGAAATTAGGCAACATTTTCCATTTAATCATTTCACAATACAACAAGCCTTTACATTTCATACAGGTTTCCATTTCCCAACTCCTGAAGCTCCCATACACTTCATGGATTGAAAATTGACGCTCTTTTTTTTATCAAAACCATATTTTAATCCAAAAATTAACATGCTCACATAAAATGTTCTAATGATATAGGTGGCCACTTACCAACCTATAAGTCCCCCGTATACTTTATAAATTGGAATTTGTCTCCCCTTTTTAATAAAAATCATCTTACTTTATAATTTTTAACTTAACAGCCTTTTACATTAGTTTGAATACACAAGTTACCTTTTCCCAGTTATAAGGCGCCCACACACCTTACAACTGAAAACTAGCTCTCGTCATATTCACAACCAACAGATTCAAATCATGCCATTATTTACATGTATAAAACAAAGCAAGTCACTACAAGAAGATAACACCAAGGCATGTTATAACAAAGAAGCACAGTATGTAATCAAGACAGGCAGCATGGTATATTATCACTGAAACATGATATCTAAATTGGCTGGCTAATAAATACAAGGCATGGTATGAAATCAAGGCACACAATTCAAATCATCAAGAAACCTAAAATGAAACTGCATAGCATGGCACTATGCATGGTATGTTAACCCCTATGTGACTAAAATGATGCATGAAATGCAGTTTCCTTGCTATATTAGGACAGGGGTAAATTTCAATAAAATTCATAAATCATAGCAGCAGAAAATACAACAGTAACTCAAGGTGGAATCATATCAACTGTAAGAGAAAACAACATGAACAACAATTCCCATCCCGAGACACTTGGTCATTTACCGTACGTGGGGTGATCAGTACCAAGCCTGGCTATTAGCCAAGCACCGACAAATTCCTAATATTGTATCTATCGACCCAAAACAGTAAGTCAAAATGAAAAGAAACACCTCCGACACCACTTTTTAACGTCCCAGGCCGACTTACCATCGAACTGGTGGCCGGACCGGTGGGTCACATGGCCTCAAGCACATCTCCCTATATGCCAGAGGTTGTCGACTAGCAACGAGGGTCTCAGGAGGTGATAGTGGGGAGCCTATACCCTCATATCAAATTAACACAACGGTATTTCTAGAGTAAATAGTATTAAATAGCTGAAGTAGTAAACAATTGAAAGGAAGAATCAAAAGACATATAATAACCATTTTATAAAAGGTAGAAAATGCCAGTTTACAATGCATTCATGTACATATGACGATACGGTTATGAAAGTAGGAATCAATACAATATGCTTTACAACAATACAAAAAGAAAGGACAACAAAGCCCGACTGCAATCCTTGGAGCTTCCCAAGCTCCCGCTTGGTCCTTTCCTCCTAACTCCATAGGTACAAATAGCATAGCACACAACCTAGGTTCTACAAGCAAGAAGGTCTTCTCGGGTACCCCAGTGCAATGGCGGCCCGAGTAGGGTGTGAGATATAACTCTCAGTAGGCCGGCACCACTGGTGTCAAACCCAATCCAAATAGTGTATAATAATTAAACAGTGAGTAGGTATGGGGAAATAAGTAAGCAGAATTATATAAGTAAGTAACACCCATCCAGGTTCCCAAGGGGCACCTAACGGTTTTACCAGCTTCGGCTCGTTGCCGGTAAAGTAACCTGATCATGTCACCATATACATATATATATAAACATATTTAGATCGTAGATGGAATGTGATAAGAATGTCTCCCACCCATTAGTCGAAATTAGTGGGAACAAGGTAATATTTCCTCTCGTCCCAATAGGTCAACTGGAAAGGGGTAAGAATGCCTCCCATCCATACACGTGTAGAGATCGCATCTGGCGTGGGGTAACATGCCTCCCACCCGTACTCAGAATAAGTTGTCATGGGGTATGCATGCCTCCCATCCACAAACATTCACATTCACCATCAGTTTTATAACACAATGCATAAGGCAGTACCTCTTATGCATTTCAAGTAAATATATCAAATTCACAATCATCCATAATCATTCAAAGTAGATGGACTGGCGTATGAATGCCTCCCACCCATAATCAAACATAAACATTATCACAATTACAAATAGAATGCATAAGGTAGTACATCTTATGCATTTTAAATAGCCATACTATAGTCCCAAACCGTAACACAATCCATATCTATACAAGTGACACAAACACATTCTTCTCCATTGTATCGAAGGTAAAAAAACCTTAAGCATTTCAATTCGGACACCGAAATGGGCTTGGTAACTTCCAGTACATCCCATGAGGTAGAGATTTATTGCGTAAGTCATTAAATATACACCAACCCATTTCAAGGAGATATTCATTATACGAAAACTATCACACACACATCATCTCACTCAATCTTCCTACGCATGGAAAATTGATTCACAGTTCAATTTTCTTAGCCATTTTAGTTAAAGTTCGTACTCATCTCTTCTAAGTCATTCTAACTATTCCAATTATCTCAACCCAACCATTTAACTTATTAGGACATAGAAACTATGTTCAAGGGTTCAAATACATTAAGGGGTGTTATGGAAGCAAATCCCTTGCCCACTTGGTAAAATGCAACAACAAAGGAACAAGCAGCTAAACATGCAATTTAATAATTATAGCAAGGCAGAACAAGCAGGAAAGCATAAATGTCTACTTTCTAAACTTTTATCTTTAAGACAGCGCACCTCTGATCGAGGGGTTTTATTATTAAATCGTTAGTTTAGTGACCGAGAAACCTCTTTTATCTTATTCCTTCAATTCACACGATTTGCACAGAAGCATTTAATTGGAACTAAACTTGAATAATTAAAATTCTAAGGTAGTGTAATATTAAACTCACTACTTCATTACTTAAACATAAAAGGCAAAGAGAGGGACCCTACCTCCAGGTGGATCCATCCGTCCACTCCGGCTCTTGGAGCTTTCTAAATAAGAGCCTCTGCTACTCCCCCTCTAAGAATAGGCACCTTCACACACTTGGAAGGACACCTAGCCTCTATGCACACACATATGCATGGCCATGGGCATGCACAAGAGGATACTTACATGTGTTCTTATACGCATACGCCCGTCTCCACTCACCTGCACATGCACATTTCATATAAGTACATAGGAACACCTAGCCCCATACACGTATACCCACTGACATGGATGAATATACGTGTAACGGGGGAACCTACATACAAATATATACTTACCTATGCATGCACAAGAGAGTTGCCTAGACTTTGGGGACTCGAATCCACACCAAAACCTTCAACGCACTATCAAACAACCACTACGAACCTTATGACACACAGATAATCCAATTTAGGTGCTGCGAAAACAACCAAAGGAAGTAAACCCTTACCTCAAGCGATACCAGCACACTGAAACCATCCGAACTGCCTCGTCTACACCAGCAGTTCTCGAAACACACACCAACGAGGACACAAGAGACTTCCACACTGACCTAGAATGAGAAGAAACTAAAAATTGGATCAACCCCAAGGCCCTAGGGTTCGGATGAACCATACGGGACAATGGAGAGGCCAAAATCTGTGCAAAAAACAAGAGGAGAGGAGGGAGAGGGATTAACTTGATGATTCAGAGAGATATCGGGAGGAAAATCGGGAAGAAAAGGCATAGAATTGGAGGTTGTAGCAGGGAGGGTGTCGCGCGACGAAGGGAGAGCTCCCTGGGGGCTGCGTGTGGGTTTGGCGAGAGAGGAAGTGAGGGTCAGATTTGTTTTAAGGTTTTTATTTTATTTAATTTTCTTTAAAAATTAATTAATTCCTTAAAAAGGCTCACCCACTCTGTTTGATCCGCACAGTTTTTCAAATCATGTGCAAACTGTGCGGCACCCTCTGTCTAAGAGAGATACCTCACACGACCTAGGCGCATGGTTTGGGAAAACCATGCACATGCCGTGCACAATACACTGCCTCCAAGAAACCCATTTCATGGGCTAGGATCATGGTTTGGGAAACCATGCGCAGCACTTGCTCAAGCCACTTCCCACCTGATTTAGGCCGCACAGTTTGGGCCACGCTGGTTGGTCAACTCATGCGCCAACCGTATGCCCTTTGCAGTCCCTTTAAAAACTCTGGTCTGACGCTTACAAAACTTTTCATGTTACTTGGGAAGCTCCTTGGGCCTTCTTACAAGCACAAAACCAAAACAACAAAGCATTCCAACTCTAGGAATTCCATTTCGAATCATGGTTTTAAAAACAACCCGTTTAGTAAACGAAAAATCCCAAATTCCTTCGGGTTTTTGTCCGACTCAAAATGCTGGTCATTACAGATGGATTAGAAAGTTTTAATGGAATTTTAATCTCACATAACACTCACAGAGATTCATTGGTATTGGATATTATAAATTTGTTCATTGGACTAAGTTGTGTGTGTTGAGGATCCTTAGTTCCTTCTCAGTTGTGAAAGGGTATGCCTTGTGAATTCTAGGATATAATATTTTTATGATTGTTTTTTCTTGAATTTAAATGGTTTTAATGATCTATTCTATATATAAGACTTTTTAGGGATGAGTAGTCAGTGGAGGAGTATGTCTATCACTTATTAGAGTGGGTCATAATCTCTCCCAAGTTGGTCATTGAGAATTTTGCAGAAGCTCATTTCTTTGGAGGTGGTCTCTGCCTAGATTCTGGGTCTATTGTGTTTCATTATGTCCTATAAACTCTTAAGTATTTGGAATATGAGGTCTATTTTCTTGGTTTTAAGGCTATACTTATTGAGATTTTTGTGTGTTATTGGGTAACTAGTATGTGATTTCCACTGGTTTAGGTTACCTGTTGGCTAGTTTTCAGTTCAACTTAGTTGGGTTCACTATGAGGAAGTGCACCAATTTTGAAATTCCTAGTTACCCTCTTATTTAGTGACCTAAGGTCAAATTACATTATCTCTATTTTATGGTTGGTTGAATTTTATCATTTTTCCTTTGAATTATTATTATATGGAATAATAATTTATAATATTAGTGGATTATTTTGTAGATCTTTAGATGGTTCTACAGTTATTTTCACTTTAGGCTATGACTGGTTCATCATGGGAGGTTGTTCTGTGGTTTAAAGTTTCTTATTTCACTGTTTAGAAGTATTATAAATGCTGGGGAGATTTTATATAGGTATCATTTTCCTATTGGGAATCCATGTTAGTTATTTTAGGTATATGGTAATGGGAGAGGCCTTTAGATTTGGGGAGTTTGGTTTGGTTGTTTTAGGATTATGTATAGATAGTTTAAGGATAGTTCATGTTGGTTTTTTCAAATTTGTTTGGTATATTATTAATTTTTACTTATCCAACCAACCTCTAGATATAATGTGAAGTGGTCATGATCTAATGCCTTCTCTGTTGACCTAAGACATTCTGGGGGAATAAAGTAGCATGGTCGAGAGATCTATCTCAACCACATGTGACTATAGTAAAAAAATTTATATTATTTTATATTATTTTGGGTCATTTGGAATATATTTTATTTTTGCGATTTAAATATTAATTTTTTTTGGTTTTAGGGTTCACATAGTTAAGTAAATATTGTGGTTCTCATTCAATGGTGCTTTAGTTTTTTACATCTCCAATAAGATCAGTTAACGAATCGTTAGCTAAACCATAATGAATATTATACGAAATATTGTTTCAATTTTTTAAGGTTTTAGTAGCCTATATATAGAGGTAATTTATTTTCCTAAACCATTTGATCAAACCCTACAGAACACCATTTTTTAAGATCTTCAAATTTACAAAAATTCCCTCCTTAATTTTATATCCTTAATACCATATTTCTCCTCATAGGATCATGTGACACCCCCAATTGTAGGTGTGACCACTAATAATAATTCTCCTCCCCTCCTATAGTTCTCATAATCCCATAGTTTTTAATTTCTATTTATTCATGAATCAAGACTGAAATTCCATGTTTGGATCTCCACTCCTATTCTTTCTTAATATTCTCTAGATTTCATATCTCTCTGTTGCTCGACCTCTCTATTTCAAAACCATGGGAATTTATTTTACCTAAATTTTGTGTTTATTTTGATGATAAGTCACGGGATATGTTCTTAGAGCTCTTTATAAACCCTTATTTGATTTTTATAACCATAGATCATTGATTTAAGTTTATTTTTTCCAATCATCAAACATTTAATTTTAGGACCACTGATTGCTTCGATTAAAAATTTTAGTATTAATTTTTAAATTATAATATTACATGTGTTTATTTTATTTAAAATAAATAAAAAATTATTTCTAAATTATTTTTATAAAAAGAGGAAGTATTTTCTTATTTTAAAATTAGTTTTAGCACCATTTCTGTTCAATCACACACACCAACTATTTGAAAAACTGATCAAATAGAATTTTAATTTTTATTTGAATTTCAAAAATATTTTTTGGGTATTCAAATTGATTTCTAAAAGGTTTTAATTTTAATTTTAGGAAACTATTTAAATTATCAATATTAAAAAAATGATTTTATAATTTTTTTTAAGTGATATATGAGGTTTGAAAACGATTGGACCATTTTTGGGTCATGAAATTTTTTTTAGGATGGTGTTTTGGACCCTTGAAAAATTCATATGGATAAAACCACTAAATTAATTTGGCCATATAATATCCCTCAAACAAGGATTTTAATTGGTTGGAATGGATAACATACTCTTGTAGATATTTAGAATCTATTTTGTGGTTTTTTGAGTGGTAAATTTTATAACCACTATTTTTTTGGACATTGTTCTGCCTTATTTTTACACCAAGTATATTTTCTTATAATGGATTAAATATATTTAGGATCCTGTTCTGGTATTTTCCAATGTTCATGAGCCAATTATTTTATTTCTTGTTTTCATGGTGAAGGGTGAAGACTATGGTTTTATGTTTTCTTGATGGATTAAATGGAAATTTATTGGGTGAGAGATGGGGTATTGGGGGGGGGGGGGGAATTTTGGTCTTTAGGTAGACATGGTGAGATCCCAATTTGAATTTTTATTTTCAGATCTCCCAGAGTTGGGGTTCTGTGAGTTTTTCCTAGGGTTACCCTATATAAAGTCCATAAACCAATGTCATAATTATGTCAATTCTTATTGAGTCATGTTCATGTTTAGGAGATTTATCTTTTTTTTTGGAGCATGTTGTCTCGGTGTTATTTGGTTATCTCTTAAGGGTGTGCTCTTTTGGGGGTTCAGATATTGTGGGTTGTGAATGGTGGATCATACTTGTTTAATGATCACTGATCATTTGGGTGTGGCTCAATATTGTTTTACCACCCTATATTAACTATAAATTTATTTGGATACCTTTAGTCAATATTTTTCTGCTCCCCTAGTTTATGGGAGTTTTCTTATAGGTTGTTTTGGTCAGTACCTTCCAATTATTGTAGCCCATGTGACCATGTTTTTTCTTAGGTTTTCATTTTATTTTGTTATTTGGTCTACTTTGGGGCTTGATATCAGTTATGGATTTTGGTATGTGTGTTTGATAGAGTTTCTAAATTCAATGTAGACCATATGAGTGTTCTTACCAATGTTTTTTACTATGAGGAATATATTTTTAGAATTCATAGTTCCTTGATAGATGGTAAATCACAAATAGTTTTGAGTAGTTTTCCATTAGAGTGGACCGAATATGTGCAATGTTCTTGGTTTTAAGTGTGGGAAGTTCATCTTGTCATTAGGAATTTTCACTTAATGAGTTGGTCTTGACCTTTCCCTTTACTTTTGTTATCAATGATTTTGTGGGAGTGGAAATTATAGAGGTAGAATTTTTTATGGTGGGGAGAATTAGGATGAACCAAAAGTAACTTTATTCATTGTGTTTATGTAGTTTTTTTCTCCTTTGGGTTCAAAATGTATCAGGGTCAAAATTTAAGGTTTTTGAGAATTTTTATTTGGTTTCATAGTTTGGATCCTGGTTTGAAAAAAAATGCAATAGAAATCACGCAAACTGGGTAGTTCCAAGGCAATGTCGATCACATGGTCTATGCACATTTTGGTAAACTGTGTGAGATCACCTAATCATTTTTGGGAATTTTTACCATTTTACTTTTTTCTAATTGGGGATTCCCTAATAAGCCACCCAATTTCATTTACCCCATCATAAATAACTCTATAAGGATTTTCTCCTCTTCCTAATCCCCTATACAAGGTATTCTTGATGTTATCTTGGTGATTCTTCACTTGGATCCCAAGGCGAGTGCTTCTATTTCCTTCCTCCTTACCTTCATTCCGTTTTTATCTTCTCCTATAAACCTAATGTTCATGGTTGGAAAACTTTCAAGGTTGGGGTTATTATTGAATTGGTGTTTTTTTATTCTAAAGTTTATGAGACACCTCTTTAGGCCATTTATAGTTGTTTCTCTATATGAAGTATGAATTTCCATTCCATTTCCTTTAATTAATAATTTCATACATTTCATGATTATTTAAAAGTGTTTTTCATCTAAAGTAAAGACATATATGATACCCAGTTTTGTGTTATCAATGGTTCTGTATGATTTTTTGATTTTTTTCTTTAGAAAAAATTCTTTAATTATTTAGATCAATATCACCTTGTTTTCAAATGGTATTTTATTCATTCAAGGTTTTTAGTAAAACACTATTTATTTTTTTCTATAATAAAAAATGATTAGTTCAGGGTGGCTTGGGATTATTTTGTTTTATAAAGTGGGTTATTATTTTCAAAAAGAAGGGTTCCATTATTTTAATAGGTGTTACCTTATTTTAGAAATAATCTTCCTTGTTTACTAAGGGTTTATAATTAATTTATAAAGTATGATTTCTTATTTTAATGAAATATTTTTTTTATAGGCTGTTTGGATTTATGGGATTTATTTGTGATTTCCTTGTATTGTTTAGGAATTTCTCTATGGTACTAGTGGTGATTTCCCTTGGAATTATGTTTGAATTATAAATAATTTAAAAAAGGGTATTTCCAAACCATATCATTCTTATGTATAAAGATAAGAATCGGTTGGGTCCTTATGTGATTTGGTGTAACTAATCAATTGTTTTTACCCTAGTTGAACCCCATTATTATCTTTTGTTTATACTTGTGTAAATGTGTTATAGTTATGTAAATTATGATTCATGGTTATGTGGTTTGGATAGGATATCATTATTTAATAGGGTGGGTTGGAGGTGAAAAGTATTTTATTCCCATGTTACATTATATCTATGATTTATGTAGTCATGTAATTGGGATTAGTTTTATAGTGGTCCACCTCCATTGGCTAGGACATGAAGAAGCATAAGCTACTAAGTGGGCATTCAAGAGATGTTGTCTAGGATAGTTGAAATTTATTTACTATCTTTTATATCCTAATTGAATATTATGACCTATCTTGTGGGGTGTTGCTGATGAGACTGGTTGAAAGTAATTTGGGTGATGAGATGTGTGACTGTTAACCAACCAACAGTTGGTTCCAATTTTTCACATTAAGCACTCATTCTATTAGTACATAGTTCATTTCCTCATTCTTTATATCCTATTTTATTCATTTTTTAATTTATGTAGTGGGATGTGAGTTATTTATCTATTTTTGAGCCTACATTTATTCATTATTTATTTATATTTTAGCATCATTATAGTTGTAAGGATATTTGTTTGTTATTATTTTTATTCACTTATGACACTTCATGGATTTTTCATTTAATTTTTCCCATTGTTATACTCATTTTTATGGTTTGTTTGTGTGACTTTTCAAAGAGTAAAAGATTTTTTTTATCATAATTCAATTTTTTAAAATGTATTTTAAACTAGATGTAAGTTTGTTTTCAAAGAGGTTTGTTTAAAATGAAAATAAATGGTTTAACTTGTTTCTTATTGAATTGTATTTTTTTGTTTTAAAAAGGTAATGGTTGATTTTATTCTAAAATGAAACTAACTTGGAATGTCCTCTTAGAGGAATGTTTAATAAATTGTGTGTTATGATAACTAAATATGGTATGGTACATTTACCTTTATTTGGAATAATGGAAGGGATTTTTTTATTAATTTCACAATAGTGGACTTGGTTTATTTATATAAATAGAATTTAATGGACTCATGAACATGCCTTCAGTTCAAACCCTATATACTCATATTGGTGAGTATATAGTTTTTTTCTATAGGTTCCCAGGTTATATCTCATAGGTTGGGTTACTACCACTCTCTGATGGGAAATGGGTGACCTTTGGGTTGTGGTGGTGACATGAGAGTCACATAGAGATATTAGAGTTTATCTTTTTGGTTTCTTTTACTGGTTTAATTTGGGTGGTGTATCATCCTCTCTGACCTCCTAATTTTTTTAGTTTTTTTACTATTTACAGACTGTAAAAGATTGTAAAATGGTTTTATTTGTTTAATTTTTTTAGAGAAATATTTTTTAATAATTATCCTTATACAGATTACTTGTTTGGTTGGATCATTTTCTATATTTGTTTCTTTATTATGGTGTGGAAATCCAATGTCATAAGACATTATACCAGGTTTCTAGTTGGAACATGTTTCAGATCATAGTTCCTTAATGGGTGAAATAATTCCCATGTGTTCACTTGTGATACACTAACACTTTTCGCCAGCCCAGGGAAATCCAGAACATGCCTCAAGATTTGTAGAAGATTTACCCATGCTATATGTCTGGTTGACCTCTGAAAATTGAATAAAACATGGAGGTTTTAATTAATGTTTGTTGATTTTTTTTAATTAATTTAAAACTGGTTTTAAGTGTGTTTTTATAGATATTTTCTAAAAAATATTTTAAGTGTGGATTTTGATGAATTGTTTCAGAATGATTGATTTTAAATGAAATTTTAATCCATTAAAAGAGATTACTTAAAACTATTATTCCTTTTTGGAGAGGCCTGTTTGGAAATTCAAATGTTTTCTTTAATGGATTTGTGTGTGTTAGTCCTACCAATCCTTTTTATTCCCATTTTTATTGTTTTCCCTTTATTAGTGGTGTTGTTTGTATGTGAATACGAGGAAATGGAAAGAATTTGGTTGTTTCTTGATAGGGGGTTGGAGTAGATGGGAAAATTATTGTAATTATTATTATTATATGTGAATATTTCTTTTTTTTTTCTCACCTTAACTTTATTTTTACATGGGAAACTATGAATGTATGTTTAATTTCTGGATTAATGCCACACTAGGTAGTTACACACTACTGGTCCATTCATTAGTTATGTTATATGTCATTGATAGTGGGGAAGTGGGCCTTGATGAAGTTGGGTGCAGTCTAGTTGTGTAGATTGTGTTAGGATTCACCATAGGATAGTGGTTTAGTCCATTTTTTGTTAAATTATAGTACCATCACACATTAGGAATTAGGGTAGATCCCATGACACCTATTCCTTTGGTTGGTGGGTTGATGAATGAAATTTCATTGGATTCCAATTGTATCCCCTTATTGATTGACTTACATGGAACCCTTGACTGAATTAATTTATTTCTTTTCATTATTTCAAGGGTAATGTGGTGTAATGTTATTTACCTTTCTATTTATGTAGCCTGTATTGGTTTTTTAAAAAAAATTTATATGTGGGTTTTAATGGAATAATAAAATGTAAAAATTGGTTTTTTACATTATGCGGGTGATTTATAAAGATTTTTTAAGTGCCTTTTTTAATCAAAAAAAATATGAAATGTAATAAAACTATCTTGATGTAATATTGGTATTAAATATAATTAATATTTAAAAATATTTTTTGAATTGTATTTAAAACATTCTTGAAATGGTTTTATAATTAGATGTTTGGAATGTGGAAATGAGAGTGGTGACCTAATAATCTTATTCAGGATCATGATTATATTAATTTAAGTTTTATAATTATGATTAAACTCTTGAATAATCTTAGAGAATTGATTTTTATTATAGTTTGTCCTTTGGGATTATAAATAGGTTAGTTTTTATTCTTCTTTATTATGATTCACTATTGTATCAACTAAATGGTCCATACCTGTGTAGTTTTAATTATTTAAATGATGGTTAATTATTGAAATTCCATTTGGATGTTGAAGCTGATGGATATTTTTTGTGAGGGTGTAGGAGGTGATCTGAGGGACTTCTTTATTTTAAATTTCTTAAATTATTTGTATTGTTTTTATAACTTATTTTATTTTTCATGGATATCCGACATACAGATTATTCATGTTCGATTCTTTGGTAAAATATCCACTTTTTATTAACTCAGATTAAGGGGAGAAATCATTCTCATTGGTTACCTCTGATTGTCTAGTGCTTGTTATGGGACTAGGAGGAACAATACTCCCTTCGAGCTTTATCGTAGGTCAACTTGGGTGTCCGATGGATGAATGGATCAGGTTGGTTCATGATAGAAGGGTACTAGAGGATAGTTTCTTTAATAGGGGCCTAAATATATGAGTATACAAATTATTATTTGGTTTGTTTCATAGTATAATGGAAATATATTAGTTAACACATGAGTTATAGGTTGAAAAGAGAGTTTAGGTAGCTATTTTCTATTCAAAAAATCAATTTTCCAAGGGTAGTCTGAGATTGAGGCTTAGTTTTAAAAAAATCGATTCCTTTGATGTGTTTTGATGTGATAAATGATATTAAGGATTTTGATGAGTCAGGGTGGTGATTTTGGGATCCTTCATATTTTTTCGTGAAGGTAGGGGAAAGGATAGGACTACCCGACTAGTTCATATGGTTGGAACAATTATATGAGGATCATTTGGATGTCTCTAGTGACTCTACTAAACCCGTGAGTAGTTTTTTAATTCAATAAAGATATTTTTCATATCAATAAACTAATTTTGGGTCACATATAAAGTTATCCTTTACTTTTTGGAGGTAGGTTGAAGAGAGTTTTGGGTGAAGGTATGGGAAAGGATAGGACTACCCGTCTAGTTCATATGGTCAAACTAATTGTATGAGGCTCATTTGGATGTCTCTAGTGAATCCACTAAACATGTGAGTTGTTTTTTATTTCAATAAGGTTATTTTTTGGATCCCTACATTCATTTTGGGTAACATATAAAGTTATCCTTCACTTTATGTAGGTAGTTTCAAGAGGGTTTTGGGTGATATATTTTTATTATTATTATGGGTTTGGTATAGTGTGTTCTGTAATGTTTTGTTTATGTGGAATAATTTAAAATTCTATTTTATCTTGAAATTTTGGAAAATTTTGAAATATAAATTTTTGTTGTTGGAGTGAGTATCTCAAGAGGGGGTGAGTTGGGTACCCAATAAAAATTTATGTCAAAAACAGGTCAAAAATAAAATCTAAAACTTTAAATAATGTAGCCCGATTTTTCAAAATAGTAGATGGATATAAGATCAAATATTTTAAAATATTTCAAAAATATTTATTAGTTCTCATTTATAATAATTATGATGACTATTTTAGAATTAAAATTGAATTTACTTAATCAAAAACTTATATAAACACAAATTTAGACTAACTATGAAAGTTATGGTTTTGTTTTTAGTTCAAAATAGATTTGTCTTTAAAGCCTATAAATAAAAAAACAAAACACACAATCGAATAAATACAATAGGTTTATTCTCTAGCAAAGACTTAATCATCTCCACCTGAAAATAACATAATTCCAAGAAGAATATATAAAATAATTTTTGATACACAACCTAGATGAGATATACAAAAGAAAAGTTGTATATGCCACACATGGACATCTTCCATAACAACCATGAGAATGATATAAATATAGTGCACACATGGAACTCTTCCAAAACACCATGGAAAAGATGTATGTAAATATAGTTTTCAGAATATATCATTTATCTTACAGATAAAGATAAAGAGATAGTGTGTGTTTAAAATAGAGTAAGAAAATTCTACTCGCAATGTAAAGATAATAAACAGAAATAAAAAAGAAAATTATGAAGAAAGAATGTGTTTCTCAATCTGATTAGCTCTATAGATTATGATTCCTTGAAATTATCTTGAAATGAATTTCAAGTGGAGTTTCTGAAATTTACAGCATATAAGAGTGTCGTAAACTCTTTCTTCTGATTTTGTACAAACAAACTGAATGTTCTATGTGCTTCACTTCTTCTACATTTGATCACTAGTAAATATGCTTCAAGTAAGGAACACTTCAAATAAATATTATTTTTATCTTGAAATATTCAAATCTTGCTATGTGTATTTATTTTTTTGTTCTCAATTATTTTTCGTGCATGTATATCAACGTGAGGGAGTGTTCCACTTCATTTAATAGCATCATGAAGGTGTATCTTTTTTAAGAACAATTATCAGAATCTACACCTCCTACTGATCTTTGACATGATTTTTAATGTTCTTTACAAGTGGTTAAGAAATAATAATTAAAATAATCAATTGCATTAAATTTGATAAAATATCCTTTAGAAGTAGATAATTCAAAATAATGAAAAATAGTGGTAGTGACTCCTTTGAATGGTGAGACAATATCTGGTGGTGAGTCATACCAATGGTGACATGGGCTACGGTGAGTCTTTATGACACTTTTCAAAATTTTTATCTAAGGGTAACATCATATTGAATGGTGAATATTATTTGATTTTAAGTTAACTCAATACTTATCTAATTTTCCAATTCGACGATTAGCCATCCTATAATGGTGAATCACTCCATTACATTGCCAAATTTTCATTCCACCGGTGATGCATTGTTGACGGTTGCTATTTCTAGTACATTTTCAATTTCATTTTCTGGAAGTGAAACATAGTTGACAATGATTCATCCTTAGTTGTGACTCTTTCCCATAACCATATTTTTACCATGACAGTGAGTCATTACTGGTGGTGACTCAACCTCAATGGTGAGTCATACTTAGCCAAAATTTTCCAATCTATCTTATAATGCAAAATGCTATCTTAAAAACATAAAACTGATTAATATTATAATAAAAATTATTTTTTGTTCATTAAAACAAGGGTTCTAACAATATCCCCATTTTTATGATCATAAATCATGGAATTTTATAAACTATAACATCAAAGGTAAAGAAGATACATAGGATATTCAAGTATTAAAGTTAGAAAGGAATTAAAGAAACATAACTATAAAAATAAAATAAAATCCATATAACCTTATACCCTTTTGGGATTATCAATAAGTATAAATAAAACTAGAAATGAAAAGGAAACAGAAAATAGTTATGAGAAATCCAATTAAAACCCCAATGAAAGTACAACAAAAAAATTTTAATAAAAAAATTGTTATCAAGCCCTATGAAATACAAAAAATATAACTTCAATGTTGATTAGGATGGGTTAAATGATTAAAGGGTGATTTTTATTTCCCTATTTTCGAAGAAGAATACCCCATAGGTGAGGCTGAAGGAACACGGGGTCTAGTAGAAGGTACAGTAGTATGGACATCTGTAAGATTACAAGGATCTCTGATGATGATTGGCTTAAGGTTCTACACACTTTCTTTGGGAGAGATATAAAAAGGTTGGAAAAGGTTGGAAAATGATCATAGTAGTCTCTAGTAACATCATACATGAAGAGATATAGACTAATAGATAGAGGGATCAGATTAGATGTAACAGGAATAACATCTTAAGCACCCACAATAGTTCTAGACACATAGAGAAACGAATTCATCAGATTTATAAAAATCATAATTATTTTTCCAACTCTCTTTAGAGCATTAAAAAAGTGTTTATTCTCTTCTATAGAAATATTAAGCATTGGATTCATGACCTTAAACTGATTCACTTTTTCTTTAAATGGTTGGGTAAAAGGAAGAATCCATAGATTCTCAGCCAAAAATTTGAAATGATAATTCAACTCATGCTTAGTATATATCCTTGAAAGATAATAATTTATGGATTTTTTGATAGTATCTCTATAATCATTCACATCATTCATGTATTCTCTGATCATAATATTATCATGATCATTGTTATTCCTTAATCTCCTCAAAGTCTCCTAAGGTATAGAATAAACATCACCAAACACACCACAAAGTTCTTCTCACACAAAAAAAATGATCAAGTAAATATAAAAGACTAGAGGAGAAGGAGGATGAGGACCACTAGAAGAACAATCCATGAATGAATTATTTTATCTCTTATCCAAAAAAAACATCCATCAAATCTAAAGAATAGGACAACATATCCTCCATAATGAATTTTAGAGATTCAATATCATTTTATTATCTTCTACTTTTCACCTATACTTCTCTAATATGAAGCATCATATTAGGATGGATATGTTGAACCACAAGTGATAGAAAGTTCATATCTTCTTTATCACTGATCTTGGTAACCAAAGTAGGATGATTATTCAACAACAAACCCATATCTGAGTTAATATTTTCTAAAGATAGGCCAAGTCACCTCTTGTGACTCTATCAACCCACACTAAAGGAACAGAATGAGTCATTGCAGTCTCAATCCTAGGAATCTCATTATAGTAAAATATCTCTAACTAACCATGAAAATTAATCTGATCTACTAAGGATCCTTCATGATCCCTCACATATCCAATAGCATGCCCACCATAATTTGGTGGGTTACTATCATTACTATAAAACTTATCCCCTTCCTTAAACATGACATCCATCCATCCAACTAGAAGATATATCATGATTCTCAATAACTTTAGACATAGTAGTTACAAGCAAAATTGTCATAGGAACAACACTCATCAGCTGAAATGATCTATACTGAACCACTATCTTCCCAATAACAACAATATCTATTTCCATCTTCTCACTAACTAGATGATCCACATAAGACTACACAACATCTTTATGAACATCATCCACAAGTATACCGAGGTCTCCACCAATAGTAGGGTCAACTGGTTGACTTTACAAACATGAGGATTTCTCACCCTCAACTAATGACCCTTTCTCTTCTCTAGCATCCACATCCATATCATCAACAATACTAGGCCTCTTTTCAGATCTTAAAACATATACTTCAGGAGAAGGGAAATGTTCCTAGTAAATTTCCATATCCTCATCTCAAATACAAAAATCATGACCATTAGAACCACCATAATTGTCACTTTCATATCTATATCCATTTCCATTTCCATCATCCTCATATTTTACTCCTTATTCTTTATCCCCATCATAATTTTCACAATTATCATCAATTGTCTTATAAGGTCTTTTGAACTATTCCTCACCAGAAATTTCTATTTCCTCTTATTCAATACCTTATTTTAAGGGGTTCTCTCTAGTAGATAGAGATCTTTGTGGACTAGAAGAACCAAAAGAAATAGTACAGGATATCTAAGGTAAATCTTGGTCATTACCTTCATCAAAATAAAATTCCTTTTCCCCATCACAAGATGTAGAATCCTCCTCTTACTCTTCATCAGAATACTCAAAAAATTTATCTGGCTCCATGCTAGGGTCCACATGGTCATTTGGCCTAGATAGATTTCTAACTATATTGAAGTCATCATATAATATCTCACTATAATCAACCCATTTTTTCTCTAAGGATTCCAACTTATTTTCATCCTTTTGAAAATCACCATGGTAATGAAAAACATACAACATCTCACAACTAATTCTTCACCTTCCATGACTAAACCCTTGGATTCCAGAGTCACTAAGATAATTTTTGTGTAGATTAAGGAATTATATATTGATAAAGGATTTCACATATCCATCATGTGAAGCATTAAGTATCTACACAAGTTAATATTATTTTCTATTTTCATAAGACATATAAGATAAACATCTTCATACTCCATTTTATAAAAGTCACTTTTCCTTGGGAAAATAATATGCTGGATAAAATTGAAAAGAAACCCACATTCTCCAACTATCTTAGAGAAATAAAATCTTATAACCATTCCATCACCAATTAAACCAGTCATGGAATCTTTATAAAAATAATTATCACCGTAATCTATAATGGTTACTTGGTAATATTTTTCAAGTCCTTCACGAGGAACTTTCAAACAGCTATCTCATTGGCTTGAAGAAAAGACAACTTTTCATCCATTTATTCTACTTCATAGCCAATGTTAATTTTCTTAAAAACTATATTATATGATCTAATGAAACACATGAACCAAAATAGGATGAAAAGTAATCTCATTAGAAGGAACTACTCCATCCATCTTTTGTTTTGCAACATATTCAGCACAAATGATTTTCTAAAAAAACCATTCTTCTTGAACTTCCTTTTTGGGCACTATAAACCGCTTAAAAATCTTGAGATTCAAAGGATAATAATCAAATGAGTGTATGGATGAACCTTTATACTTCTTAGAAAGAATCTAATCCTCCAGATAATATTCTAAAAAATGCTTCACTCTAACCATGGTGATCGACTCAGTAAGATCTGGTAAAGGTGATGGAACTTCATGTTTTGTGAGTGAAATGGTCACAACATGGATTGTGAGAAAAAGGCACGAGGGAAGTAATCATTTGAATTAGATTAAAATCTAATTTATATCATTTTTAAATTTACAGATTCATTGAATCATAATCAAAAAAGTGGATACAAATTTAATTGAATAAATAAATAATTAAATAATTATTTAAACCGAAAAACCAAAACAGAAACATTTTCTTAAAAGTAAATCACTAAAAAAATTGAAAAAAAATAAAAAAGGGATTACAATTGTTAATATATGTCAATGGTGAGAAAACATCCAATGTTTAGAAAGCATCCAATGGTGAGAAAACTTCCAATGGTGGGTAAACTCAATGGTCAGTAAAATCAATGTTGGGAAAACTCAATGGTGGTTAAAATAAACGATGAGTAAAATCAATGATGAGTAAACTCAATGATGAGTCCTAAAAAAATAATCTTAACCAAAATTTATCATGCCTAGTTCATGTTTGATTTGTTTAATTATTTTATAATTCAAAGGCTCAGTGAAGATATTAGAAAGATGATTTTTAGTACCAGTGTATTCAGAAGTTGTATAACCATTATGAAAAAGATCTCTAAAAAATTGATGTTTTACATCAATGTGATTTGTTCTAGAGTGAGGTACTAGGTTCTCATAAATTTTTATAGAACTGGTATTGTCACAATTTATAGGTACATGTTGGGATTGGTATCCATAGTCTAGTAATGTGTGTTTCATCCAAAATTTTTTTGCACAATAATTTCTAGCAGCTATGAATTCAACTTCAACAGTAGGAAATGCAACAATATTTTGTTTCTTATCACACTAAGAGACTTTCTAAGAAGATGACATGTTCCTGAGGTTGTTTTTCTATCTAACTTACAACCACCAAAATCAGTATATGAATAACTAAATAGTTCATATTCTTGGCCTCTTTGATAAAAAAATCCTAAATTAGTAGTATATTTGAGGTATTTGAAAATTATTTTTACAAAAAATAAGTTTGACTCTGTTTGGTTTTTCTGAAATTGATAACACATACACACACAAATCATAATGTCTGGTCATCTAGTAGTTAAATATATAATACTTCCAATCATACCTCTATAACTGGTTTGATACACTAATTTCCAAGATTCATCAAGATCAAATTTACCAGTGGTACTTATAAGAGTGTCACTACATTTGGTGATATCCAAATTAAATAATTTTAAAAGTTATTTCATATATTTTCATTGATATAAAGGATTTCCTTCATTATTTTGAAAAATATTAAAACCAAGAAATAATTTTAGTTCACCCATTAAACTCATTTTAAATTCATTTTGCATCATTTTTGAAAAATCAGTACATTTTTTTTCAAAGATCAAAAAATAAAATCATCTATATAAATTTTAAAAATAAATACCTATTTTGAAATTATTTTCATAAAAAAATTAGGATCATATATACCTTTTTAATGACCTTTTGAAATAAAAATACTACTGATTCTATCATACCAAGATCTATGAGCTTTTTAAAACCACATCAAGCTTTTTGAACTTGAGAAAACAATTTGAAAAATGAGGATTTTGAATTCCTGGGGGTTTTTCATGAAAAAAATCCTCGACTATTTACCCATTTAAGAATTTAATTTTGACATCCATTTGATATAGTTTTAAATCTAGATGTGTTTTATATTCTAGGAGTATTCTAATGTCTTCAAGTTTGGAAATAGGTGAAAAGGTCTCTTCATATTCTATACCCTCTTCTTGACTATTCCTATTATGCAAATAGTCTAGCCTTATTTCTTACTACAGTCCCAGATTCATCAACCTTATTTCTTAACACCCATTTAGTGCCTCTAATTAATTTTTGGTTGGGTATATCAATAATCTCATGGAATTTATTTCTTTCAAATTTATTTAGTTCTTATTTCATTTACATTACCAAAAATTCATCCTTAATTTCATCATTGAGGTTCTTAGGTTCAATATATGATAATAATGATTGATGTTCGAACTTATTTATTAGAGAAGATATAGTTTGTGTACCTCTATTTAAGTCTCTAGTTTAAACATCTAATGGGTGTTATTTTAGAGTCCTAATATCTTTATAAAAAGAAGGAATAGTCACCTTAGGGTCATATATAGGTTAAAATTTAGGTTGTTGAAGTTTTTCAGAACTATATATTTTTTTTGATTTGTAATAGAATCAAAAGGATTAGAATTTACATTAAGATAATATAAATCATCATCAAGATTTTATAAATGGGTTTTAGGCACGTATGGATCTACCTCATCAAATTTTACATGAATATAAACTTCCACAGTCATGGCTATTTTATTCAAAACTCTATAGGTTTTAGTGGAGGTTGAATAACTAAGGAAAAATACTTCATCACTTTCTGAAGAAAACTCATCAAGATTATCCTTAGTATTAAGAATGGATAAATTGAAACCAAAAACTCTAATGTAATTATCCTTTGTATTTCTAATATTCTAATTTTAATATGGGTTTTTATTCAAGATGATTCTAATTAATTTTTTTTATTATATAACTATATATATTAATATACTCTACCCAAAAGTATATTGGTCAGTCATATTCATTAAGCATAGTATATGATTTCCCTTTAAGGGTTCTATTTATTTTTTCTATAACTCCATTCTGCCGATGGGTCCTATGATCAGAGAATTTATGTTTATAACCATTTTTTCAGCAAAATGATTCAATGTCTTGAATTTCAAAATCACTTCCATGGTCACTTTGTAAGGTTTTAATTCTAATTCAACATATGTTTTCTATAGATCTATAATAATTTGTAAAATAAGATCAAGATTCACATTTTTTATTTAAAAAGATACCCATGTGTATCTAGAAAAATCATCTACAACTACATATACATAGTGCTTCCCATTTAAACTAGAAAATACCGATAGTCCAAAAAAGTCAATTTGAACTCACTCAAGAGGTTGAGAAGTTGAAACTGATTTCTTTAATTTAAAATAAATATTGTGATGTTTCCATTTTTAATAGGGGATATAAATGTTTTAATTTGGGAACTGTAGTTTGGATAGATCCCTAAAAAACCCTTTCCTAGTAATCTATCTAAATGAGTGAATGTTACAGTGGCCTAGTTACATAGGACAAAGTCAACATTCACTTCAAAATAAACTTCATTAAGAATATTTTTGAGAAATCAAAGAATCAATATTAAAATAATAAACACTATCACTTCTCAAGGTATTAAATACAAAATAATTTTTGGAATTTAAAAAATTACAAGAATTGCATTAAAAATTAAAATAAAAACCATCATTACATAATTGTGAAATTATAAGAAATTTATATTGGAAACCATCAAAAATAATTAATTTATAAATTAATTGTGAGTTAGTGTTACCAATTTAGCCAAGTTCGATGATCTTTCCTTTAAAATTGTTACCAAAGGTGACATGAACACTATGAACCTTTATCTAGTTTTTAAAGCTCAAGTAGTATCCTTTCATATTTCTGGAGAATCCTTTATCCAAGTACCATATATTTCTATATTATATCTTCAAGTAGATTACCTATAAAACAAAATTTAGACAATAAATTATTTTGGAACCCTGATTCTCTTGGGTATAGATATGTTATAGATTAATTACATAGGAACCCATATTTTCTTTTATATATTTCAATATGCATATTTCAAATATTTTTAAATAAAAAATTTATTAGAACCATTTGAAATTTAACTTGTAGTAAAATTTTTAGATTTATATTTTGGAACAAACGTGCTCTTAACTACTCATCTCTGGCTAGGTTGGTATCATATACCTATAATTTATTTAGGAGAAAATTTTCACCGAAAATTTGAGTAAATGTTTCTCTCTCATTAGTAAATAATTATAAATCTTTTTATCACTTTAAATGTTTAGTTCATTATTCCCCATTAACAGTTGATAATTCATCTCTTTCTATACAAAAATATCAAACCTACTATTTTCAGACAAAGCATACTATTTCTTCAGAATTTTGTATTTATATTTGAGTACATTAAAATTATCTTCAAGAATTTTCCAGTACTAAAACATTTCTTCTTTATACATGTCATCTTTATTTTAATTTTTAGAGTGATCAAAAATATGTACTAAAGATATAGTTGGTAGATCCAAAACATATTTCATCAGGAATATGATAGCTCTGCCCAGCTTTTATTCATGAGTAAAATATGAGTCAAAAGAGATTTACTCAAAATAAATCCATATGTATTTCATGGATTTATTATATTTCATATATTTTTCCTCATACTTCTTCTTGTATATAAATTTATTACAGTCTACCATAGCATTTCATTTTCGCTTACGTTCATAACAGGTATTATAATTTGAGTTTTAATGTCTCTTCCAATCGCTTTTCAATGTTCATATACTATCATAATTTCCTTTTTTTATCTTAGTTTCTTAAATAATTAATTCTTCTTGTATAAATATTTATGCCTTATAGACATATGTTCCATTTCATCATCACTATACACTAGTAATTCATATCACTAGAACATTCATCTTGGAATTTCTCTTTCTCTTTTTGTTTGGATGCAATATAAATGAAAGATAATAAATTTATCGTATTCTAATAATCCTCTTAAAAATTTAATTTAAAATCATCCTCATACATCATTAGATTCCCAATAAATTCCTTGAGTGGTAAATTAATGATGTCGTAGGATTCCCTTATTAACACAAATGTCCCTCTCCATCTCTCTGGAAGGAATTTCATCAATCTAATGATTTGGTCTTTATTAGACACTGGATTCCCTATGAAGATAATATTATTAAATATTTCATTGTACTTGAGATACATATCCAATATTATCTCATCATGTCTCATATTAAAAATACCATACTTGATTGTATAAGTATTAAATCTAATTTCATTAATATTTATAGTTCCTTCATGTGAAAAAGATAAAGTATTCAAAATTTCATAAGAAGTATTACTAGTAGATATCCTATTGAATTATTCTTCTCCTGAAGCATAGTAAATAGAATTCATGGATTTAAAATTATTATAATAATATTTGGTTTCATCATCCCAGTGTTTTCTAAGATCCTTAGGTAAAACATATTTATCCTATATATCAGAAAAATATTCAGAAACCATACTTTCTATATGAATTTTAATTTTTATCTTCCAATGAGCATAGTAATTTTCATTAAATAAAGTATTTATATTGGTAGCATAACCTTCTAGTATATCATCCATTTTAAGAATTAAATTTTTAACTTATAGAAATTTAAGATATTTAAAACAAAACAAAAATTATAGTTGAAAAATATTTTGTAAAACTTTGTCACCAAATTTTGGTCATATTTAGTATCATAAGATGGGTGGGGGAGGAATTGAGTACCCATTAAAAATTCATATCAAAATGGGTTCAAGTAAAATCCCCCAATTTAAATAAATTATTCCAGTTAGTCAAAATAGAAGATCAATATAAGATTTGATCTTTTAAAATATTTCTCAAAGATTTATTAGGTCTCAGTTAAAATAATTATGAAAACTATTTTAGAATTATAAATCAATTTACTTAATCAAAATCTTATGTAGACACTAATTAAGACTAACCATCAAAGTATTGATTTTGTTTACATTTTAAACAATATTCAATTTTAAAGCAAAGCAATAAAAAAAATCCCAGCAAAAAGAATTTAAGAGGTTCAATATCAAGCTGAGATATAATACTATATACTTAGAAATAAACCATTTATAAAATATTACATAAAATAATCTATGATCAACAACATGGATCAAGTATACAATAACAAAGCTATCTAATCCACACATGGAACTCTTCAACAACAATCGTAGGAATAATATAAATACCGTCCATGTAGGGACCTCTTTCATGACACCATGGAAAAAATTGATGTAATGAGAGTTTTAATAATATATCAAGTATCTTCTAGATAATTAGTAGGATAAGGTGTTCGATTAAAATAGAGTAATAACACATTGGTCATAATGTAAAGACAATAAATAGAAATATAAAATAAAATTATGTAGAAATAATGTGTTTCTCTGTCTAATTAGATATATATCTCATGCCTCCTTTAAAGTATATTGAAATGATGTTTGAGTCAAGTTTCTAAAATTTACATTAGAATAGAGTGTCTTAAACTATTTCATGTGATTTTGTAGGAAGGAACTGAATGTTCTATTTGGTTCACTTCTTCTACAGTTGATCACTGGTACTAATACTTTGAGTAAGGACACTTCCCATCAATATTCTATTTATCTTTCAATGTTCTTCTCTATCTCTCTGTGTGTATTTTATGATTCTCAATTCTTTTTAAAACATTCATTTCAACATAAGGGTGTCTGTAACTTCATTTTATAGTAGAATATAGGCATATATATTTAAAGAAAAATCATCAAGATCTATACTGTATACTGAGTTTGGAAATTCTTTTCAATGTTCTCATCAAGTGGTTGAGAAAAAATAATTAAAATAATCAATATAATTAAATTTGATAAAATATCCATTATAAATAGTTGATTCAAAATAATTAAAAACCTTGGTGAAGAAAACTTTGAACGGTGAGATAATATCTAGTCGCGATTCATGCTAATGGTGACTTGGGCTGGCGGTGAGTCTTTCCGACACGTAGACAAATTTGTATCCTGGTGGAAGGTCATCTTCAATAATGACCCATCTATGACAGTAGGTTATATAAATACCTAAAAAATTTTCTGATTCAATGGTGATTCACCCGCTCATGGTTACACATTTCCATACTTTCCAAATTTTTTATTCAATCGATGACACATAGATGATGGTTGGTGTTTCTAATACTTTGTGAATTTTTCATCTTTGTGGTGATATATAGCTGATGATGATTCATCCTTGGTAGTGACTCTTTTCCATAACCGAATTTTTACCCTGATGGTGAGTACTTGTTGGCAGTGACTCTACCTTAATGGTGATTCGTACTTAGCAAAATTTCTTCAATATGTATTATAATGAAAAATGAAATCATAAAACAAAAAAATCATTAATATCATAATAAACATGATTTTTTATCAATAAAACAAGGGTTATAACAATTTTAAAATAAATTTTATCATGTTGTTTGAAAATGGTTTTTTGATTTTTCAGAAAACGTTTAAGAAATCAATTTATTTTATCATAGTGTTTAAAAATAGAAGGGGTATTTTTATGGGTTTTCTTGGTTTTAAGGAAATGTTTGGTTTAAAAATTTAGTTTTTGGAAATGGTTTATAAAGGAACTTTTTTATCTACTCCTGGATTTCATAAATTATTTTGGTTAAAATGTTTGAAAATTAATGTGGGGTATGATGTAAAATTCTTGAAATGTGTTTTGTATAATTTCAAAATGATTTAATGAAAACATGTTTTGTTTTTTAATCCTGGTGTTCTTTTATTAGAATGTTTACGTTTCTGGTTTATTTCTTAAGATAAGTGGGGATAATTTGTTTGATATTTTAGGCATGAATTTTGACTTCATTCTCATGTTATTGATGGTATTCCTCCCAAAAGTGTTAATAAATGAAATAAAAGGCTTTTCTATTGAGATGGCCCTCTTAGTGATTTCTCTTATCACATGGATATGATCCCTTTATTTTTTATTTCTACCCAAACTACAAAGGTAGTGATGGAATTGTAAGCCTCTCTACTATTGGAACTTGTTTCATAATTCTTGATTTAGTGTTACATTCTATCAGAAGTGATCAAGGTTAATTAAAATAAATGTAGTTAATAAGAATTATTGAGGGAATATTTGACTATATTAACACTCCCAAAGCTTCATGGCTATTGGTTTTTGTAAGATGTTTAATTGGGCTGATTTAACTATTGCAAGGAATCATGGTTCTTTCATAGTTATTGAAGGGTAGGTTTTGGTAATTATTTAAGATTGTTTTTGTTAGATAGATTTTTATTGAGGTTTCAAGAGTTTATTGAGCTCTTGAGTTATTGAGTCTTCATCGAGATGAGTGGTCAGTTGAGGAGTATGTCGATCAATTATCATAGTGATTTTTCCCCTCTCCTAAGCTGGTCATTAACAATTATGAGGAATATCATTTATTTATAGGAAATATTCACCCATGTTTTGTGTCTGTTGTGCTTCATTATGGCCTAGAAACATATAGAAAGGTGTGCTAGTAAATTAATCAATTACTCTAATCCCACTTGAGCACATTATTTAAAGGACACTTGAGTAATTGATCAATATTCTAATACTATATATATAATCTTCAAATTTATTTCATGTGAATGAATAAAATTATAGCAACATCAAATAAATAAAAAGAAAAGAATTTTTTTATATAAATTGTCTGTATAAATATGTACACAAAATTTTCTCATCTTGTTTCACTCTTAAATAAAAAATATAAGACATCATAATCAATCATATAGTTTTATATTTTGATTTTTTATCAATTTATATTAATTTATAAGATCACATGTGATTCCAATTGAAATTTATACTCACATAAAGATAACATTATAATGTATATATGGAATATGATTCTTGAACTCATACCTCATATATGTAGATTTATTTTTCATCTTTTTATAATTCTAGGATTCAAAATATAATAAAAAATATATTTTTTATATATTTTTCACCAATCTATCCAATTTTTTTTCTAAGAAACAAATATAATTTTATAAATTTAAAATGATAGAAATGGTGTTATCCAAAATTTACATCAACCACACTTTTACTTTTTAAAATTCAATCATTTTTCTAAGAAGCATTTGTTTAAGTCTTTAATTTTTGAGTATTAAATTATTATTGAATCTTGAATTCATAAAAAGACTTCCTCATATCAATGATTTAATTTTCCTCTTAAATGTGGTACGAGCTTTTAGTATTGTGAAAACAAATCCACAACTTTCCTTAAGGATTATTTCTTTATCTTTTCATGGTTTGTCATCAAATTTTGTCTTATTTTGATGAAAGTATCATATAAAACTTTTTTTGTAGAGATTTTTGTTTAGAAAACTCTTTCTCATTGGTGATTTTCCCAATAGACTCATGTATCTCTCATTATTACCTCTTAAATGAGACATAATTTTTTTTTCTTTCCATCATAGTGTGTTTTTTCCAACACAAAACAATGATGTTCACATTAACAATATACACTCATAAATAAATTTAGAACCTCTTATTCTTCAAGGATTTTGTAAATTTATTTTTTTAAAGGATTATTTTTCAATCCTATAATTTTTATTCCCTTTATTAGAATAAAAAATGTTTTTTTAATAATGATTTATAGGCATCATACACTTCTTCTCAATACATTCAAAACTCGGATCCTTTTCATCTTTGAGTATCCAAGACCATAGAGTTACAACCTCTCATAAATATTATCGTATTCATAGTCTTTAGTTTTATAATAGGTTCTTAAATGAATCCAAATACTATATTTCACATGAAAGATAGGACTTTTACAGTTATGTTCTACTTCATTTTATATGAATCTTTTAACAATTTATCCAATGTCTTTAAAACCTTCAAGTTATTTGTTTTAGCATCTTGAACTAGATTTCCTTCATATATATTGACCATTTCATTGGAACCATTATCATTTCTCTATACCTCTTGGATTAATTTTTTATTTGACCTTATATTAAAATTAAGATCTTTAGTCCTCTCATGTGCATTGATTTTATATTTCAAAACCAGATTTAATGATATAAAAAATAATTATCTATCTACCTATATACACTATTTAGTATTTGGGTATCTTTTTTTGCATTCCATGATTTTTTACCTTTTTAATTTTCCTTCATGGTGATGTTTTTATGTATCAAAATGTATTCATCCACGAAATAATTTTTATCATAAATCTTTAAAAAAATATTTTTTCTCAACCAAAAAAAGAATATGAAAAAATTATTTTACATTTATTAAATTTTTATATTAAGAATTATATTTTATTATTTAAAATGTTATTTCCTCTTAGTCTCTTTTACATATCTTCCTCATGAATATTTTCCTTTTTTATTAATGGATGGTGATATTTTTGTAATGATATCCTATTTCTAACAACACCATTTCACTTTTTATAGACCATTTTTAAATTTTCTATAGAATACTCCTCACAAAATAAGCTTATTTATTCTCTTGGGCTATTCTAACCTTTTGGAATAAGTCAAATAAGTTTAAAAAATATTTTCTATCCTTTTTATCTATAAAATATTAACTTGAGTTTTTTAAATTTGGGAATAGATCATTTAAATTATCATAAGCCTTCAAAATCAACTCTTAATTTCCAAACCCTATTTTCAAATTTTTATAGCTCTCCAATGGCCTTTAATAAGATTTTTTATTCTTAAATAAATCCTATTTAGATTAGAAACCTTCTTTTTTAACACCTTCATGGATTTTTTATTGAATTCAAAATATATAGTATTCTAAATATCTACTGCTCATATTTGGAAATTGATAACATAATACATACCATTTTTGGAATATAATGTCATAGGAAATTATTGAAGAAGGTAAATATAAACAAATTCAATAATATAGACATCAAAACACCATAACTGATATTGGATTACCCACTTATCAATACATGTATTTATGGAAATTTAAATAAGTATGATAAATAAATCAAAATGATACCCCGATTCAATTTATAGTCATTGGAAAATTCAACTCATTGTAAATGATAATTTCTAAATGGATCTAAAGAAAGAACCCTCTAGATCATCCATATGGGAATAAAAAGCTTGTGGTACATTAGCCATTAATATATAGGTTTCAGTGGGTAGATGAAAATAATTTTTTGATGTACTCAAGATTTTTGGATCTCCCTTTACTCAATCTGGGTAGGGTATATTGGATTAATGGACATAAAAATTCCATTTATCACTCTAGAAAGTGGAATACATGAGGGAGATGCTCTCAAATTCAGGGTAGAAATAATTCCCTCAAATTTTGGATTGTTTTTGTTTATATAGGTAGGTTATGACTTTTTAAAATTTAACTTTGGTACTTTAATGAGTTTAACTTTCCAAATAAACCATATCACACACAAATGAACTAGTAAACATCTCACAATATCCGAAGTGTTATATCACTCTCTTGTAAATTTAAGAGTATGTTATGTGATAAAATACGAGCCATTATCTCGACTTGTTTCTCACATAAAATATTTAATGAAAACTGAATAATGAATATTCATTTGTAAAATATTTTCCATAGTTTAATTAATAATTTGTTAATAATTTGAGTGAAAAAATTCAACACTTATTATTTTAAACAGGAACAAAATTGAATTTATATATTTTCTATCAATCGTTCAAACATGAACATTAACCGACCCTTTCCATGGGGCCCACCATGTCCTAAAATCCAATTCATTGTAATTGGATAATATTTTGAAAGAACTTTGTCTATGACACTCCAACACCTTGTCTTGAAAGTAGTGAACGACACTCATATATTTGTATTCATTTTTAGCCACACATCAAGGCCCCTAAAGATATAAGGCTAAGTCACATGAATGAAAATATCTCCTACAAATGTGAACTGTGTAATATAGTCTATTTGTTTCATGATATCCTATGAAGTTGGAAGCATGTATTATGTAAACATCCTTACATGATTTATTTATTCTTTATTTTAACATAAAATATATACTTCCCTCCTTATACCATGGAAATGGATTTAATGAAGGTATTACCATCCTAGTCAACTAGTCCCGAAATATCTCTTTATATTCATAGAAGTGAAATATCCTTTCTTAATTATTCAATGGATTCCATATCATCAATTATGAACTTTATCCAAGATACCTTTATATATATATATATAATATCATAGTTTTCATCATGAATCAAAGTACATGATCAATGATAGAAATTAATAATAATTTGGTTCCCGTGATGAATACGCATATTCAAATATAGGAATAACCAATGATAGCCAAATATGTCATGTTCCAATTAGTGGGAAAATCCTCATGATCTCATGTACTTGATATCAATAGGTGTGAATTCATGAGAATAATTCTTTGGTATTAGGATCTCTTAGCACTCGATAGTCAAACAACATTTTTGTCCCTTCAGAATGAATTATCTTGACCATGTGACATGTGTTCTAGATTACTATCATAGTATCTAATGGTTCTCATTAAATATTATAACTACCATAACCTTTAGATATAGAATGTAATATAATTAAAATTACCATATATACAGTATATAAAGAAGAGATATTACTATAATGGTTAGTGAAACATATGTATATATCGAAACTGTATATATGTAATGGTAATAAAGGTTTAAATAAGAGTTTTTTCACGAACCAACCCAAGTCGACCCTGAACCAGTCACCTGAGCTGATCTGTGGTATGTCCCGAGAGGTGTTCCCGATCCTCCCGGGCTGGAGACAAGCACCAGGGAATCAAAAAATTAATTGGAACAGTTTCTCCCAATACAAAAAAATAAAATCAGAGGAAATAATAAAGAGAAACTCAAAAAAAAAACAAATAAAGTAACTAAACAAGAACTGAAAAATATAAAACAAACTTAAACGGGACAACCACTATCTCTGTGTAACCTTGTAGGTCACTCTGAAACTTATGAAAAAATGTCTCCCGAGGATAAAAGGCTCGTATAGAACCTGTAATAGGAACTAAAAACAAGAAAACACTATAGGCATGAGTATTAAAACTTAGTAGGCATGCCCAAAAAATATATTCCCAAAACACTTCCATTAAATAAATAATTTTACTAATATCAAGTTTGAACTAAATTATATAAAATATGATCTTTCACATTCACTTTAATTTCTAAGGAAATTAACAATCCATTTCCCTTTCTAATTCAAAAACAAGTTTAATACTTGGAGGAAAAATATGAATTACATTTTTAAAACATTTTTGCGAACAATTTAAAATCCAAATTTCACTTATTAAACAAGAGGAAAACCATAAGCACACACACAATACACAATAAGGGAAATGTAAAAGTGGCACATAGGGCCAATAACCAAACTAATCACCTCAAACACCCACCACATACAAATAATAACTAAATTAAACATGGGTCGAACCTAGGATCTCATGAAAAATCTAGAACTTACTATAAGCGTGACCCATCCTGAAGGCGTGCCTACTCTTCTTGAAGTCATAACAACCAAACACTGAGTGTTTACCTACCTTTCCAAACTAAGGGTCCCAATCCCCTCGTAGAGATAAGTCCTTACTAAGGGCCACTAGCATGTGTGTGGTCTAAACTAGTGAAAAAATCATTCTCAGAAGATTCATTTACTACACAAGGTTCCCATGTCAACACTTGTAATAAAAGGGGGGGGGGGTGTCAACAATGTCAATAAAGTAACCAATCACGATGCATGAACACCACACACAATAACTCTCACAATCTATGTACACAACAAGATCACCCCTCAGTCACCTCAAAGAGAGTTTTCAAAATAGTCCATTTTTTAAAGTGCCCAACACACGCAAAATTACTTCCAAGGAATAAAAAACACAACTTTAAATCTCAAAAACATTTGAAATCTTATTTATGAAATCTATTTTAGAAACCCAAATCAACATTATGAAACTAATACATAATTACAAAGGTCGATGGGTCATTTTATAAACTCTTTTTATGCACATTACAAAAATTCCAGAAAATTCAAGCATAAGAGGAAACTAATATCGTTCAAAAAAAACATTAATTATAAGACTAATTATTTAATATTATTTACCATTAATATAATATTAATGAAATAATAAGAAATTAATAAATTCTAAATAAAATGTCAAGTGTAGTGGAGACCTACCTCAAGGTGGAACCAAGTCATCCACTCATCTCTTGGTGATTTCTAACTAAAAGAAGTTGCCCCCCCCCCCACTAAGAAAATGAAATTTCACATACATGTATGGTAAAACTAGCCCCATATACTAGTCGCCACTCACCTACACATGAATTTTCGTATATATATATATACATAGGAACACCTATCCATATAAACGTATATTCACTTCCATGGATGAATATACCGTTGGAGTCGGTGGCCTAGAACCAATGAATTTTCACTTTATTCATTAATAAATACCTTATCACATCTTGATTGTTATGATACATGACAATGCATGTGATAATGTCCTAAGGATAATTTTTGCACCAAAGGTTCATAGAGGATCCCTGCTATGATGAGAACCCGAGAGTTCCATAACACTATTCTTGAAAATATGTTCTATGTCCAGATGATGTTATTTGAGGGACACAAATAATAAAGGGAATTAGGGGTGAGAACTCATAATAATTTGAGGCTTCTTCTCATGGTGTGCACACTTTGTAATATCTAGGAGGATATTATGAGAACGAGAAATGAAATTAAGAAATCCACATTTCATAGTATCATTCGTTGTTCCTATCTGTGGGTGTGTGTATTTGTCCTTAGACTTTAATATTATTATTAATGGGTATTAAAACTCACAAAATTATATGTATTGATGAAAACTGTGATGAAACACTGTTTTCAGTGAGGTAGGATATGTTGGGTGCGTCACGAGTAATACTTCATTAACAGATAACATGAGAAAGGATTTGTCCCTTGTGTTCCATAACAAATTTGCATATCTCAAGCCCTTTGATGGAATTGATATAGCCTAAATAAATCCATGGAGATGGTAAGACATGGGAAAGTACAATTCAAGGAAGTAAAAGAAATAATAATCGAGCACATGGGTTTATGGCACCAGTATGCAGCCCGCTTGATTTGATATATCAAGAAAAAAGGATTATATTACATTGTAATCATTTGTAGGAGGTGGCACATCATTGAAGATTTAATATCCTTATCTATGCATTCCAGGGCATGTTTCTAGATGCTAACCTTTGAATCTAGGTAGGCTTTGCCTAATTCCACGAAGAAAGATGCCTAGAGGGTCAAACACTATGTGTGTCCATGTATCTTAGTTAAATATTCCTTTGAAAATTTGAACTAATATTATTCCTGATTGTGGTTAATAATTATTAAAGGATGTATGATCACATTTATTTCAATACTAGCTATTCGAGAGAATATATGGTGGGTGAAATAATATATTTTTTTGAAAGTAATTTAATGATATTTATTTAAGAAAAAAATATCTATTATTTAAGGTCCAGTAAATGTGATGGGGGAAATAAAGAGAATGGAAAAAACAAAATTACATGCCATGTATATTAATATGCACACCGTTTTTTTCAGAGGATTTTTGAGAAATAATATTATTTATTTATTTAAATAATATTAGGTGTAATTCACTGGGTGCATGTCAAGTAATAATAATAGTCAACAGTTATTATTTGAAATGGGGTCTTACTAAGAATTAAATGAAATAAATAAATTATTTTAGGTAATAAATTAATTTTATTATTATATGTAATTAAAATCCTAATTATATTATTCTCATTATCCTATAAATTCATTAGGGTTGTGCATAATGGATCTGAAAAATCTCTTAAGCCAAGAGAGATCTCTTTTTTCCATCAAGAATACTCTCAAGTTACGAGAGAGATCCTCCTCCACTGGATCAAGGAAAATGCGTTGGAAGTGGCTCTCAGGGCGATTGAAGGTGGAAATCGAAAGAGAAGGCTCTTCCATGATGGAACCTACTGATCCCTTCAGTGATATCTAGAGATACATGGAGCATGTGTGGATCACCACTAGAAAAATCATACACTTGGATTCTACGATGTAATGATGGATTATATCAGATCGTGACCAGAAACATCAACAAAAAGATAATTCCATCATGGAAATTCTCGTCTTTTAATTAAATTATTTATAACCAACATATGATGATCCTCTCTATGGTTCTAGGACTCCCTTATTTTCTTTCATTCTTCATTCTATTCTGAATATCCAGCATTTTATTATCGTGAAAGATCTCAAATATATCGTTGTTAATGAACAAATTCAAGTTGGGTACACCCACCAACATGCTTCCGCTACACCTGAAACCTACAAGTGGTATCATAGAGTTCATATTGTTGATTATAATTATTTAGTTTTTTGTTTGCGATTTATGCATTTTATAATTTAGTTGTTTCAATTTAAGTTAATCATTCTATAAATCTGAATCTTGATATCTATTCCTCATCTTTCATTTCTTGTTCACCTTACAAAAACGATTTTTTTCTTTTAATTTTGATTAAAATAAAATAGAGGATCTCATCTGGAGGTACCAAATCTTGTTGGACATACAACACTGGAACACACCACATGTATTTGGATGTACACACCATGTAGTATAGGTTCCATGCATCGGGACAGTCCACCAAACGAGGTAATGTCATTGGATTCTATCTAAGTCTTTAAGACTCCGTGTGTTGACCATGAACATCTGGCACACGGTTTTCGGATTACATGTCATGTGGCCCATTGAACATGACACGTAGTCGATTCGGGTTAGGGTTGGACCATGTACCCCGTACACGGCTTGCTCGGCTAGAAACCGTGTAACACAGATACTACATGGCAAGTATCCCACTGAACACATCGTATTCTGTGAATTTTTCCGAAGTACTTCTACACGCCATGTCCCTGGGCATGTACTTCAGATGGACGATGAAAAAAAGTACACACCATGTATTTAGAACTACACAAAATGTACTCATCTAAATTATGATGATTTAATAAAATTTATTATTATATTATACAAACCATTGAGAAATGTACTATAGTGAGAGCATTAAGCTGCGGAACAATATGTGATATGTGTTATATATATATATATGTGTGTTTAATTTAATATCTGCGTAATGTTCATTTCTAATCATTGTGTAGCTATGAATGGGAATTCACCGGGTTGCCTCCAAGGTACAAGTTATGTAAAAATATAATTTTAAATGATTTTATTTTTTTAAAATTATGATATATGAGAATCTCAAGGAAATTCAGAAAAAGGGTTTAAGATAAAAGTATTTATTAATTAAAGTTAACTAATTGATTCGAGCGTGATTTATATTAAACAAGATCAATAAAATAATTGAATTCTAGTTTTATTTATGAATAATTATCATTGCATGCATGGATGATCATGAGCTAGATCAGGACCTTTTTATGTGGACGGTTTCTTTTAATTTATTTATTTAAATTAAATTTTTTTGTCTTGTGATGCTTCTCCACATTAATATGTATGGCCCGCATGCCCGGGTTTTCTTTTATCTAAAAAACCATTTACCCCTCACCTAGATGTGAGATAAAAGTATATGTAATGGATGGATCTCCCAGGATAGTAGAGGTGCCTCAAGTTAGTAGCGAAGGTGAAACCAATCGAAGGAGATACCAAGGTGGTTCGGTGGAAATCTATAAACACGAACCCAAAAGGTTCAAGGTGTTTATCTCCAAGGTATTGGGTTAGTTTATCAACTGCTAGATAAACTATCCAATTGAACAAGATCATGATCATACCATTAATTTTACATCTGTCAGTTTTATTGTTTATTTATAATGGGTGTGTTGTCACGATCACACAATTAATGAATTAAACAAGCATGAAAGATGGAACTACAATAATACCATCTTATCCATAAATATTATCTTATACATGGTTAATCACTTAATTATATACCATGTAATATTAAAAATCATGGAATAAAATATAATAAAATATAAATTTATGTATAAGTATAAAATCCCTCAAATAAATATTAAGTTGGTATAGCCTTCCATAATTTTTGTTAGAGTCGAATCACAGTTCAATGTGCTTAAACAACCCTAGTTGGGGTGATTTCAATTATTGGGGAATTATAATTCAAGGTTTTGAGTTGACTTGACCTGGTTCACATCAACGGTTGACTACCACAGTAGGACCTAGTGTGACCAAGAGGCAAAGGTTGAGGAAATCAAAAATAAAAGGATTTTTGGATTGGGGAGTCCACTCAACAGATCAAGGAGCTATGAGTTAATGAATTTGGCATTGGTAATGCCTACCTAAAACCCTTCAAGTTTCACGACCAACCCAATTTGGGGTAATGAGAAGGTAAATATAGATATTTTCCATTAGAATATTTAGGCAACATAATATTCTGATGTAAATGGTGAGGTCTATTGGATATCGATAAAATAGTGGGAGACTAATAAGTATTAATTTATTTATTTATCTCAGTTTTATCAATATAATGTAATTAAATATTTCCTCATCTTAATTTTTTGAAATGTTAAGAAAAATGAATTCAAACATATCATTACAAATCATACTCGAGAAGGAAAACCATTTTAGCAGTACCAATTTCCAGGAATGGCAGAGGCATTTACACATCATCCTTTACTAGAAGAGGAAATTGTATGTGCTGGAAGATCCTGATCTAGTTGTGCTTGGAAAAGAGGTCAGTGATGAGGAAATATCTCTCTATATGTAACATATGGATAATTCCATAGATTTCTAATGTTTTATGCTATCATCCATGTCCAATGAGCTATTGAAAAAACATGAAAACATGGACGCATATATCATGATGTCTCACCTTAAGGATACCTATCAAGAGAAGTCATGAAAAGAGAGATATGATATCTCTAATTATTTGTTCACAATTAATCATGGAGAGTTTGTGCCAACTGGGCCTCATGTATTTAACATTATTGGCTACATTGAACACCTGTACGTCTTAGGGATTAATTTTCTCAGATGAGTTGCATACAGATCTCATCCTATCATCACTGCCCAAGACATTATATGGATTTATTGTCAACTATAACATGAGAAACAGTGAGAAGAGTCTATTGGAACTTCTGACCTTAATTCTCTAGGTAGATAAGGACATGGGGCATGGAAAACCCACAGTCTTCATGGTGAATAATAAAAGGACATGGAAAAGGGGTCAAGGATTCATAAATGGTCTAAATACCCTAAGCACCATCCCTCTAAGAAGGGGAAAATCTAGAGGCAGGGAAAGGAATGGGAGGCAGTATGTTTTGTGTGTGGCAAGAAAGGCCACTAGAAGATGAAATGCACCCAGAAGTGTGGGGATGCTAAAGGTGTGTTCGTTATCAAGTGTAATCTTTCCATTTTTACACATTGGGTATTACATACAACTTATTAGGCTCACGTCTGTATTCAAATGCAGGGACCAAGTATATTTAGAAATGTTATTTGAGGATAGGTGGATCTTCGAGGTGCCAATGGTGTAATGATGGATGTTTTTTCCATTAGAGATTACCATCTATCATTTCCAACTGGAATTATTTTGGTTTTACATAACTGTTATTATGTTCCTAGTGTTACCAAGAACATAATTTTTGTATCTTCTTTGGATAGGGATGGATTTATTTTCAAATTTGGAAATAAGGGTTGTTTCTTTTATAAGAACAACATATGTTATGGTATGGAAAATTAAAATAATGGTTTGTATGTATTTAATTACAAAAACCAATTGTTTCCAATCGATAACGAAACAAATTCACATGACTCATACAACAGCAAGTTGCGGAATCATCATCTTGTTTATGTAAACGAGAAGTTCTTGACAAAAATATACCGGGATGGTTAATTAGACACTACTCAGCTAAAACAACTTGATAGATTTCACACTTGTTTACAAGGTAAAATGACCATTCCTCCTTTTGGTGGACAGGGAGATAGGGCCACAGATCTTCTAGGATTGGTGCACACAGATGTATGAGGACCATTTCTAGTAGAATCTAGAGGTGGATATTATTACTTAATTACTTTTACTGATGATTTGAATAGATATGTCCATATTTAATTAATGAGGTAGTAGTCAGAAGCCTTAAGGAAATTTAGGGAATTCAAGAATGAAGTAGAGAATAATCTTGGTAAGAAGATAAAGTATCATTGATCTAATCGAGGTGGAAAATATCTGATCCCAGAGTTCATCGATCTTCTACGGGTGTCTTAGATTCTATCTCAACTCACTCCTCCTTATACACCACAATTGAATGGTGTTATTTAAAGGAGGAACCACAACTTTTTAGACATGGGGATGTCGATGATGAGTCATGAAGATCTTCCATTATCCTTTTGGGGATATTCCTTACAAACTGCAGCATACACATTAAATTGATTATCAACTAAGGAGGAAAATGTAATTACCTCCAAGTTATGAATCGAAAGAAACCCATTTTTCTGCACACATGTGTATAGGGATACAAGGCTTTAATTAAGGCCTTCTTAGGAAACAAACTAGAACCTCGGGGCATGAGGTGTATCTTTATAGGATATTCTAAGGAAACGAAAGGATATTATATATATAACCCTTCAGACAAGAAAGTCATTGTCTCCAGAAAATCTGTATTCCTTTAGGGGGAGCACATCCTAAAAAAGGATAGTGGCATGAAGACTAACTTCGACAAAGTTGATACTCATGATACACATGATTTGGTATAGGAATGACTTCCATAGGTCCACATGGAAGAATTTCCATAAACACAAGTACTGCGTAGGAGCTCAAGAGAGGTAAGGGACCCAGAGATATTTGGTTTCCTAGTCACCGAGGATGGTGAATCATTATTGTTGGACAATGATGAACCTCTCTCATACATGGAAGTAGTAAAAAGCTCAGAAGTTTCAAGATGGAAAGAATACATGAATTCTGATATGGATTCCATGTATTAGAAAAAGTCAGGCTTCTGGTCGATGAACCTGTTGATTTAAATCCTTTTGGATGGAAATGGGTATTTAGGAGAAAACTAGACATGGAAGGTCAAGTTAGCACCTATAAAGCAAGGGTAGTGGATAAAGGATTTAGACAATGTCAATGAATTGAATATGATAAAAACTTTTTGACAGTTTTCATGTTTAAATCCATAAGAATAATAATTTCTATAGTAACCTACCATGACTATGAGATCTTGAAAATGGATATCAAAACAACATTCCTTAATGGGATCCTTCAGGAAGATGTCTATATGACACATACATAAGGTTTTGTGGCACTAGGTGAAGCCAAACAAGTTTTCAAGTTGTAGAAATACATTTATGGATTAAAAAAAGCATCCAGGTCATGGAACATTCGATTTGATGAAGCCATAAATGAATTTTTTATAATTAAGAACGAATGTGATCCATCTATTTATAAGCGGCTTAATGGGAATGCATTCGTTATCCTAGTAGTATATGTTGATGACATATTGTTTATTGGAAATAATGTACTAGTCTTAGAGTTAGTTAAGGACTAGTTGAACAAGTGTTTATCCATGAAGAACTTGGGTGAAGCAGCCTACATTCTTGGGATCAAGATCATTCATGATAGATCCAATAGGCTTCTTGGACTAAGTTTGGGTGCATATATTGACCTGATACTAAAGGGATTTAGTATGGAACAATCCAATAGGGGATTGGTTCTAGTGTCACGTGGCCTACATCTTTCAAATAAAATGTGTTATCATACACAACAGGAGAATATAGAATGAGTAAGACCCCATACGCTTCGACTATAGGATCCATTATGTATTCCATGTTATGTACCATGATTGATGTTTCCTATGCACTAAGTATGGTAGGATGATATCAAGAAGATCTAGGAGAACATCATTGGAATGCTGTTAAGACTATCCTTAAGTATCTAAGAAGAACTATGGATATGTTCTTGGTGTATACAGAAGATGATAATATTTTCATCAGAGGGTATGTTGATGTTTGTTTTTAGATAGATCAAAATGATTTCATGTTGCAATATGGATATGTTTTCTGTCTAAATGAAGGATTTGTGAGCTGGAAGTGTTCAAAGCATCCAGTTGTTGCCAATTCTATAGCAATGTCCGAATATATAGTGGCTTCTGATGCAGCCAAGAAAGTTTTCTGGATTTGGAAATTTTTCTAGGATATTGATGTCGTTCCTAGCAGTAAAGATCCTATCACATTGTATTGTGATAATACTATAGCAGTGGATCATTCAAAAGAACCAAGGTCAAAGAAACAGAAAAATCACATTCTATGGAAACATCACCTAATGAGGGATTTATATCAAAGAGGTGAAATTGCAGTGAGCAGAGTGTCTATGGAAGAGAACGTGGTAGACCCTGTGACTAAAGGCCTATCTCAGCAGAAGCATGAATATCATTTGAGAGCTAGTGGGTTAAACGTTGTTAGTATTTGTCTCTAATTAAAGTGGGTGTTTGTTGGAGTTGGTGGCCTAGAACCAACTAATTTTTACTCAATTCATTAACATATACCATATCACATCTTGATTGTTCTTCTACCTGACAATGCATGTGATAATTTTCTAAGGATAGTTGTTTCACCAAATGGTCATAGCGGATCCCTACTGTGATGAGATCCTGGAAGTGTCATAACACTAATCTTGAATATATTTTCTTGGGATGGATGATTTTATTTTAGGAACACAAATAATACATGACATTATGGTTGAGAACATAAAAAATATTGAGGCACCTTTTCATGGTGTGCACCCTTGGTAATATCTTGGAGGATATTATGAGAACGAGACCCGCCAGTAGAAAATCCACATTTCATATTGTCATTGGATGTTCTTATCTGAGGACATGTGTATTGGTCCTTAGAATTTAATATTATAATTAATTGGAATTACAACATTCACATATAGATATATTGATGAAAAATATTATGAAACATTATTCATAGTAAGGTAGGATATGTTGGGTGTGTAATGAGTAATACTGCATTAATAGATAATGCGAGAAAGGATTTGTCCCTTCTATTCCATAATAGAAGTAGATATATTAGGCCGTCTGATGGAATTGATATAGCCTAAATAAATCTATGGTCATGGTAAGTAATGGAAAAGGTAAATTATGGGGAGTCAAAGAAAGAATAATCGAGAACATGGGTTGATGGAACCAGCATGCCACCCGCTTGATTCTAGATACCGAGATAAAGGGATTACATTACATGGTAAGCGTTCATAGGAGGTGACGCATTATTGCGGCATTAACTTATTTCTCAATGGGTGCCTTGGATTTTTGCTAGACACTAACCTTGGAATTTAGGATGGGTCCGCCTAATTCTCTTGAGAAAGAGGCCTAGAGGGCCACACACTAAGAATGTCCAAGTATCTCAATTAAATATTCATTTGGCAAGTTGAATAAAGATTATTCCTGGTTGTTGTTTAATAATTATTGAATGATGCCTGATCGCATTTATTTCAACTCTAGGTATTCAAGAGAATATATTAGGGGTGAAAACATATATTTATTAGAAATTAATTTAATGATATTTATTTAAGAAATAAATATCAATTATTCAAGGTATAATAAATGTGGTGGAGGAAATAAAGAGAATGAAAAAAAAATACATGTTGTTTATATTAATATACACACCATGTAGTTTTTCTAGGGATTTGTGAGAAATAATATTATTTATTTAATTAAATAATATTAGGTGTAATTTTCTAGGCACATGTCAAGTAATAATATTAGTCAATTGTTATTATTTGACATTGGGTATTACTAAGAATTTAATGAAATGAGTAAATGATTTCAGGAAATTAATTCATTCTTTTATTATAAGTAATTAAAATCCCAATTATATTATTCTCATTAGACTAGCCATTCATTGGGGTTATGCACAACATATCTAAAAAATCTCTCAAGCAAAGAGAGATTCATTTTCCACCGAGAATGATCTCAAGTTACGAGAGAGATCCTCCTCCACTGGATCCAAGAGGGCACTTTGGAAGTGGCTCTCTGGGCGATTGAAGGTAGACATCGCAAGAGAATGCTCTTCCATGATGGAATCTAGAGATCCCTTTGGAAATTTCCAGAGATATGTGGAGCACGTGCGGACCACCGCTAGAGGAATCCTACACCTGACTTCTACAACGCAACGACAGATCACATCAGATCGTGGCCGGAAACATAAACGAAGAGAAAATTCCATCAATGAAATTCTCATATTTTAATTAAATTAATTATAACAAATATATTATGATCCTATCTATGGTTCTAGGACTCCCTAAGTTTCTTTAGTTCTTCATTCTATTTGGAATATCCCTCGTTTTATTATAGTGAAGGATCTCAGATTGGTCATTGTTAATGAAAAAATTCAAGTTGGGTACACCCACCAACATGCATCCACTACGCCCAGAACCTATATATATCTATAATGGGAAAACCTACATATATACATATATTTACCTATGAATATGCTGGTGAGTCGCCCTTGGACCGACGACTCGAAACCATGCCAAAAAGTCCAATGAACTATGAAAAAATAACCAAGGACCATTTTAACAAGTAAGTACCTTAAGTTAGATGGTGTGACAACCAAGCAGTAGAAATAAGAATAAACTAAGTAGAAAAACATACCTCAAAACTCGCAGCACCTGACGATGGCAACCCGAAACCGCTTCACCTATACGCATATACCTTTTCACACACACACACACATATATATCCTTTGACCCAAATACATATTCCATGCGCCATGAGGGAATATGCTCAAGAAGGATATACATATATACATGCTTACCTATGTATATACCTATAGGTCTTCGTCGCTAACGACCAAAACCCACACCACAATGTGAAAAACACCCTACAATGACTCAAGGGACTCCAATACCTACCAATGTCTCCAACAAAACTAGAACATTTCCACTTCCCAGACAATAATTTAAATTAAGAGAAACACTTGAAAAATAAACCTTTCATGAAAAACATGTCACAAATCCAATTTCCATCACACTCACAATATAATAAATTATTTACAAAATTAATAAAACTTTTCAAAGATGTGTGAAAAGGCTTCACTTAAAAAAGAACATACTCCAACTCCCCACTTTAAAATTAAAATCACACTAAAACATTTTCTACCTATGGTTTTTACCTTTTATAATATTAAAATAAACCATTAAAATAATTTATAAAAAAATTTATGTAACACCCTAAGCTTCCTCACCAAAATTTCACCCAAAACCCTCTTCAAGAAACAACCGTACACCAAATCCACCCTTTATCACAAGGGATATCCTTGTTCAAATCCAAATACACACCAAGACCAGTGTAAAACTTTTTTCCCACCATATTTAAAAATTTCCTTTTGATATAGAATAATTCAACTAAAGTGAAATAAATGGAAAAATTACTTTTCATAAAAAACCATGCTGCAAGGCCAACTAGAACTCAAATACTCCCTCTTTTAGATTTGAAAACCTATATGAAAACCAAATCATGGTAAGATGAGTAGGTATCACACTTACCATCTTGCTCATCGAATTCCATTTCATTTCAAACAATGCATGAGCAGAAATAAAGGGAAAAAATATTTTTCTTAGAGAAAAAAATCTCAAAACCACAGACACACTTCAAATTGAACATAAAATTTTCAGAGCACATTATCACAATTCATTCAGAAATTGATTCATCCAACACTACAATAACACCAAAACACCTACCTCAAGACGGAAGCAGATGGACCGAGATGAACCGAAATGTTACGACTTCAACAGTGGATGCTAAAACATGATCTAAGATACTCTAAAGGACCCATCACAAACCATAGAAACAAGAGACAAGTCAAAAATTTGTTTACCCGAAACCCTATCTGATAGAAACCTAGACGCTAATGAAAAATTGGGAGAAAACTTACCCTGCTAAGAAGGAGGTGCGACCACCGGGGAAGAGGAGGGAGGCCATTGGAAAGGGTTTTGCTTGGGGGGCTCTCTATAAAGGATCAGGCCGAGAGGATGAGGGGTGCAGAGGTTGTGTGAGGGGCGATGTGGTTTTGGTGTGAAGCAGCAATGACGTGGGGTCGGTGCGAGGCAGCGGCGGCGTGGGTCACCAATCGGTGCAGCCAGAGTGGAGGAGGGTGGTGCGATGTAGGGTATGTAGAGGGTGGTCATGCATGCAATGGACCAATGGTTGGTAGAGGTGTAGTGCGAATGGGAAGAGGGGTGAGGAAGATAAGTGGGAAAAAATAAGGAAAAAAGAAAAAGGTAAAAGAAATGAAAATAAAGGAAAATGAAATAGTAAAAAAAATAAAATAAAATAAAATAAACCTTAAAACGTAAACCAAGTAAAAAATTTAAAATTAAAATCATTACTGATGTGTGATTTTTGGGTGAGGCAATTTTTCCCACCATACGACTTTCTGCCCTCCATAAATTCCCAAATGACTAGGTTAACCAAGTGTTCTAAGAGAGACCACAAAGACACTTAAAATAAAACCTAGATCGTTGGAAGACCAACCATTAAAAACACCCATAACATGAAACTCAATAGATCTCAAAACTAGAATCTACAATAAAAATAACCAATAGTAAGGAATTCACCTACAAAAACAACTAGAACTTAGAACACCCCGATCATAACATAGAGATCACCATGTCCGCTCGGGACCTCTAAGAACACTCTTCCAGTGACCCACTACCCATGCTAACCAATTAATAGGGTCAGGGATAGGTGGATCAGAAGTAAGGGGTTTCCCCACCAAGCGCACTTTGAAAATAGTGTTTTTATACATGTTCATTCAATGGTGGTCTCTCCACCATATTAGGATTTTTTTCAAACATTGGTTCTCAAAACAAAAACTACTCACAAACCTAGAAAACCTCTAACACTAGATTGACCCACCAAGTTCCCTATGTTAAACCAAACCAACATAGGAGGAGACTACATCAAGACACGCAGTTGGTCTCTTCATAATTTTAGAATTTTCCTAACACCACGACACCGATGCAGGCATTCCCAATTTACTTTGAGTGACAGAGATTGAACTCTTCATCACAAACCCATGAACATGGGCCGAACTACCTGGATGATTCCTATAGTGGACATAACTGCACCACATGAGATGGTTTTGGTAGAAGAAACCCCTAACCTAGAATCATACTAGAGGGGAATGCATCAATCCCACAATACAAGAACATCTCTAAAATGAGTAAAATTTCAATCTATACACGATAATAAGAAGGTTTGTAGAGCAGACCCTCCATCTTTACAAGAATATGGATTCTCTGAACCTCCTTAGAGCCTAAGATGAACTCCCATAAATTAAGATCAAAACAAATAGACAAGGGATTCATTCCCCTGACAACAAAAATGAAGCCTTTATAGGTGATACAGCAATAGGGAAATTTAATATATCCCCATCCCATTACTATGGACTTAAGGCGGACCATGATCATCCCACGTATAACGAGTTCCGACTGCATGCATGCTTCACCGAGAGACCTATGGCCATGTACTTGATGTATGAAGCATCTACCTCCTCGCAGTTATAAGCTGACCATCTTTGACTGGAACATCCTCTACTAGAGAAGCAACTGAAAAACTTCTCCTCATGTACCAAGAAACCACTCTGTCAACATACCAACTGACAATTGTAGTGAACTGCTTAGAGTGCCCGACTAACTACACTAGAGATAGTAGATTGAGCGGTATATCAAATACGGGATGCAAACTGACAGAAGGAGCACCTCCAAGAAAAAGTCCCTTTAGTTCACACTTCTCATCAGGTAAAGAACCTTCACTTACCATAATATAAACAAGACCAACAACTATTACATGTTTTAAACTGATTTTTTCACACCAACTATGGGGAACATCAAACTAGTTCCTCAGAAATGTAAACACACCTCCATCTCTACCTGTTCATTGGTCGAGATCCTACGAGATCCACCACTTTTCTTTGCCTTCACATCCTTAAGTACAACCATAGAGATAGGCTAGTCTTAACGACCTCTCACGATATCCCCATTCGCAATGAAAATGGAACTATCACCATTCACTTGTTTAGTCCCGCTCCTCCAAACATACTCAAGGAAACTTACACCCGCACAATATTTGGATTCCATAAAAAACCAGAGACACTACCAACATTACAAAAACACTCAACTACATCCTTACAACCTCAATGCCTACAAACAACCATCACAATCGAGAAAATCCCAACTCCGTCACTCCACTAAGAGTCAAGGCTGATCCAAGAACTGAGAGACCTACTAGAAACCCATGGGATGTTTCTAGGGGGAATATCCCAAAAAATAGACACAAAACATCATTCCAAAAATCCAAACACATCACAAAAAAACATCCACATCTTAGAAAACATTCTAGTAATTTCATTTTAAAACATCAACACACCCTTAAAGAAAACACCCTCTTGAAAAATCATGCACTGTAAAAAAAGCCTAAAATATCTTCTGAAATAGCCGTCATCACTCTGAACTCCATGAAATTTTCCAATTACAAAACCATTTAAACACCAAAACCCCATTTTAGAGAAAAACTACCTTTTTAGAAAATAAGAAGCATCAATAGATATCAATCAATCACCACTGGTATTCTATGATGCCTCGAAAATATATATTTTTGTTCCACTCGAGCACCAATACACATGATCTACCAACAGTCTATTAATCACGTCAACATGCACAAGCGAGAACCCATAGGATTACCACTGAACCAAAAAAATTCTCTTACACATTCAAAACTAAACATTTTTAATATTCTAAATATACCTTTTTCCAAAACCATTTCAAAAATTCATGAAAAATTTTCAAAATGATTTCCATTTCTAAAATAACTCACTTCAATTTCAAATAAACCAAGATATTTTTTTAGAAATTTAAATTCGACAAATTAAATGTAAAATTCTAGAAACATGGTTCAAGAAAAACACACCCCATGAATCTTGTCAAACTCACAGCATGAGAAAAATAAGAGTAACACCAAAGTCTTATTTCCTTAAAAAAAACCCTCTTCGTGCCTATAAAAAACTGAACCAAGACATCACCAACACTAAAGCACCTCAACGGAGAACTGGTAGTCATGCCAGACTTGACTACATGGTTTAGAAGACCATGCCCTAGGAGATTTCCCACCACTACAAGTATCAAACCATACTCTCGGGCCTCACATGGGTCGCCACTCCATGTGATACTGGAGGTAGTACTAGTTTACTCCTATTGTCATCCCCCATCCACACAATCCAAATCCAAAAATAGAAATCCTAGACTACCCCTACTAACTGAAGTATTGGAACAAGAAAGAGTTCTCAATGCTCTTCCTGCACCTAAACCTCGAGTAACGATAGTAATATCCCTGATCTACTTGATAACCCGAATAAAAATAACAAAACCTCATTTGATACCATTTTGTCACGAACCAACCCAGGTAGACCCTGAACCGGTCACCCGAGTCGATCCTTGGCAAGGTCTAAGAGGCGTTCCCGATCCTCCTGGGCTGGCGACAAGCACTAGGGCATCGACAAAAATTATGGGAATGATTTCACCCAATACAAAAAAATAAAATCAGTGGAAATAATAAAGAGAAACTTAGAAAAATAAACCCAATAAAGCGACCAAACAAGAACTGAATAAAATAAAACTAACCAAACAGGATAACCACTATCACCATGTGACCTCTCAGGTCAATCTCAATCTCATGACCGAACATCACCCAAGGAGAACAAGCCCATGTCGAACCTGAAATAGAAAATAAAAACAAGAAAACACTATTGGTATGAGTATTAAAACTCAATAGGCATGCCCAAACAATATATTCCCAAAACACTAGCATTAAATAAAGAATTTTACTAATCTCAAGTTTAACTAAATTATAAAAAATATGAGTTTTTACACGCACTTTCATTTCTAATGTAACAGTCCATTTCTCTTTCTAATTCAAAAACATGTTTTACGTTGAGAGGAAAAAGATGCATTACATTTTTAAAACATTTTTGCAAACAATTTAAAATCCAAATGTCAATTTTTAAAAAATAGGAAAATCATCAGAACACACAAAACACACAATAAGGGCAATGGAAAAGTGGAGCATGGGTCCAACAACCAAAATAAGCTCCTCAAATGCCTTCCAAACACAAATAAGCACTAAATAAAGCATGGGTCGAACCTAGGATCTCGTGAACAATCCAAAATGTACTATATGTGTGACTCATCCTAAAGGCATGCCTACTCTCGATGACATCATAACGCCCAAATGATCAGTGTTACTCTACCTGGCCTAACCAAGGGGCCCAATACCCCAGCAGAGCAAAGTCCGTACTAAGGGCCACTAGCCAGTGCATGGTCTAAACTAGTGCAACAATCATTCTCAAAATATTCACTTACTATGCCAGGTTCACATTCCAACACATGCAATAAAAATGGGGTGTCAACAATTTCAATCAAGTAACCAATCACAATGCACGAACACCACACACAACAACTCACAAAATCCATGTATATATAGCAGGATCACCCCTCAGTCACCTCCAATAGATTTTTTAAAATATTTCATTTCTTTAAAGTGAAAGACATGCCTTAACCAACCACTCAACACCATACTATTTTCATAAGAACCAACACACACCAACTCACATCCAAATAATCAAAGAAACACCACTTTCAATCTAAAAACCATTTGAAAACCCATTTAAGAAATCCATTATAGAAACCCAAATCACCATTTTGAAACTAATACATAATTATAATGGCCAATGGGGAATTTTATCAACACTTATTATGCACATTAAAAAAACATTTCCATAAAATTCAAGAAGAATCAGAAACTACTATCTTTCACAACAAAGATTAATTCTAAGGATTATTATTTAATATTATTTACCATTAATCTAAAAATTAATGAAATAACGAGAAATCAATAAATTCTAAATATAATGGCAAGTGCAGTGGGGACCTACCTCAAGGTGGAACCCAGTCATCCACGCAGCTCTTGGCGCTTTCTAACTAAAAGTTGATTCTACCCCTTAAGCATATGCACTTTCACATATATGTAAGAACACCTATCCCCTATTCACACACCCGCATGGCTATGAACATGTGCAAGGGGATCCTTACATATATGTTTATATGAATATACTAGTTTCCACTCTACTATTCATGAATTTTCATATATATACATAGGAACACTTATCCCCATACACATATATTCACTGCCATGGATGAATATATGTGTAATGGGGGAACCTACATATATATATATACTTACCTATGCATACGTAGGCAACTCACCTTTGGACCGACGACTCAAAAAACCATCAAAAAGTCCAACACACTACGCAAAAATAACCAAGGACCCTTTTAGCAATTATGTACCTTAAGTTAGATGGTGAAAAAACCAAGCAGTATAAATAAAAATAAACTACGTTGCAAATCATACCTCAAAACACATAGCTCTTGGTGATGACAACCTGAAAGTGCTTAACCTATACACCTATACATTTTCATATATATATACCCTTTGACACAAATACATATTCCCCATGCCATGAGGGAATATATGCAAGGAGGATATACATATATACATTCTTACCCATGTATATACCTATAGGTCTTTGTCGCTGATGACCTAAACCCACACCGCGATGAGAAAACCACCCTAGAACAATGCAAGGGAGTCCAGTAACTAAGAAAGGCTCCAACAAAACTAAAAAAAATCCACTTCCCATTAAATAATATAAATTAAGTGCAACACTTGAAAAATACACTTTTCATGGAAAACATGTCAAAAATCCAATTTTCATCACACTCACATTTTAATAAATCATTTACATAATTAATAAAACATTTCCAATATGTGTATGAAAGATTCACTTAAAAAATAACAATCTCCAACTCCCCACATTAAAATTCAACTCACACTAAAACATTATCCACACATGGTTCGTGCATTTTATATGATTAAAATAAACCATTAAAATAATTTATAAAAAATTTAACACCCAAAGGATCCTCACGTAAATTTCACCCAAAACCCTCTTCGAGGAACAACCACACACCAAAGCCACCCTTTATCCAAAGGAATATCCTATTTCAAATCCAAATACACACAAATACCAATGTAAAACATGTTTCCCACCATATTAAACAATTTACATTTTACACAGATTAATGAAACTAAAGTTCAAAACATGGAAAACACAATTTTCATAAAAGAACCATGACCCATGGACAATGAATACCCAAATCAATCCAATTTTAGATTTTAAAAACTATCCAAAAACAAAATCATGGTAAAACTAGTAGGTATCACTCTTCCCATCAAGCCCAACCTATTCTATTTCATTCCAAACATTGAAAGTGCAGACATAAAGAGAAAAAAATATTTGTATTAGTGCAACAAATATCAAAACCAAAAATGAAATTCAAATTGAACATAAAATTTAAAGAACACATTAGCACAATCCATGAAGAAATGGATTTATCCAACACTAAAATAACACTGAAACACCTACCTCAAGATAGTGGCAGATGGACTGAGATAAACCGAAACATTTTGGCTTCAACGGAGGATGTTGAAACATGATCAACGATACTTTGAAGGACCCATCACACACCCTAGATACAACTGAGGAGTCAAAAATTAGTTTACAAGAAACCCTATCTGATAGAAACCTAGACCCTAATGAAAAATCAGTAGAAAACATACCCAGATGAGAAGGAGGTGCGGCCACCGGGGAAGAGGAGGGAGGTCACCAGAAAGGGTTTCGACGGGGGGACTCACCGAAAAGGATTCTTCCGAGAGGATGAGGGGAATGAAGTTTGTGTGAGGGGTAGGGTAGTTTCGGTGTGATGCAACAATGATGTGGGGTCAGCGTGAGGCAACATCGGTGTTGGTCAGTGATCAGTAATTAATGGTAAAAAATAATTTTATAATAATAATTTTATTATAATAATAATATTTACCATTACACTTGTTCTAACCCTATTGGATGAGATATTTTGGACCATGGGCATCCATGTGGCGATTTTAGGACCCCATGTATCAACTTGTGTGTGAAAATGACATTTAATTACTTTTAATTTAATGTTATGAAAAATATAACCTAAACATATATCTTTTAGTAAAAAAAATTATATTGGGTTATATAATTGATTGCTCAAAATATAAATATTAATTTGAAATCTAAAAATATTTCCTACATCATGGTATCTTAATTATAATTTTTAGACATTAAATAAATAAATTTAATTATGACACAATGGTGATGAAGTGATTACTTCAATAATAAAGGATTCAAATAAATGAAATTATAAATGTTTAAATAAATGAAATTTTGTTATTTTGATGTCATCCATGAATTTTTTGGATGATATTTACATTTTATATTTTTATTAATGATGTTTTTTCGAATTAATAAAGTTGTTATGGATTTTTTAAAATGTCATGATATGAATAGTGTCAAAATTGACATAATTCATATTTTAAAATATAAAATATTTTATTAAACATTCTAAAAATTAAAAAAAAATATTTGGAAAAAAATTTAACATAAGTCTAAAATTTTAATGTTGACTCTTAAATTGGATATTTTTCATTTCTTGGTAACAATTTTGATTCTCAAAGTGTTAAATGCTTGATAAAATGGTAAGAGTAAAAAATGGTTAAATAAAACAGATAAGGATTAAAAAATATCTAACACCTGCCTAATTCTTATTGGATGATTTTATTTAGACTTATATTCATCTTATCTTATAATATAATGAGTTTCAGACCTTTTTAAATCAAATAAAATTTTATAATAAAATAATACTTTCAAACTTTCGTAAATAGCCCCTCCTCCCTCTTATGAAAGGCCACCACCTCGAACCCATTACTCACACCACCCAAGCCTCTTGTGTCATCTATAATATGCCAAAATAAGATCCAAAAATTCATATATTCTTCATAGAAGCATTCCCCTAGGCATAAGGCAATTCAAGAATACCTTTTAGTTTAAATCAAAAGGAGTTACCCGATTTAAGGTATTGTCTTCCCTCAAGTTTCATCCATTTATTTTCATTATCCAACCACCTAAACTCTATTTATTACATTATTTTATAAAAAAACTGTATATTAAATATAATATGATTTTTTATGAGAATTATTTTAACTACACTTCCACACACCTCCATCTAAGTGATACGAACATACTGTTTCCATGGGCAGCAAACTACTGTCTCATGAAACGATGATTGCTCAATTATCTCCTACTGCCTCTCATAGTGGACATTATGATGGAACTGAAATTACCTATTATATATATGATATTTATTTTATCTCTATTATTATATAATTATAATTTATAACATACCTTTTTGCTTATCATGTTGTATAAATACGATAATTTCTTTTGAGGAAGTGCGGACTACCGCCCCCTCAAAGTGATATGACTCATTCATGCCATACATCTAACATATAAAGGACAAAATTAATTAAATTATGTAACATATATAAAATATTATATTATACTGGAATTATAGTATACCTATGTATCTTTTATTTTTCATTCTTTTAAAAATGAAAAAGAAATGAAAGTAGCGTTCATGTGTACGTATGACTTACTGTCTCCTTAAACGATGCTTTTCATTTTCTTATATCCAAATGTTATGGACTATTATAAATAAATATATACTTGATATAAATACATATATAATAGATATATATATATGATATTTAAATCTTGAATAAAAATATGGAGATAATATACTTTTTACAACATCCACAATTTTTAATTATAACAAACTCATTTTTGACTCAAATACCGAACATCGACAAAACGACCGATGTGAACATGAATAATTACATGATTTTTATCATAGTGTAATAAGTGATATAAGAGGAACAAAAACTAGAAAATTGTTCAAAATAAATTATAATTAACTTAAGTTTATTATTTAGGGAGATAAAGATTGAACAAGACAAGTCAGACATAAGGTAAGAGAACCTGTCACCCACATTTTTTATTCAAAGACTTATTTGATGTTATTTCTTTTAATTCCCATTTTATTATGTTGGGATATGTTCTTATATATCCTTATTACTATATATTTTATGTCCAATGTGATGATATACCCTTTTCTCTTTCATTAACTCATTTTCTGAATTTTTAATTGACGTCGTTATGCTGCTGAATTTTCATAAGGGAACTTCTTAACCCAATTTGAATTCTTTGGGTTCATCTTCTACTTATTGATTATGTCATTATATGAATATGTGTGAATTAACTCTTATTTTTTAACACTTAATATCCAATTTTATTGGGTTTATTTATATTTTTCAAACATAATTATGTCACTGATTTATACTTAATCTAATGATATTATCTTTGTAAGAGACTTTGTCCCAATCTCCTTTCATTAAGGCATATTTTGATTTATACATGACTTGATTTTATAATATTTATAAACCCCTTTGAATTTTAATTTCATTTAATATGAATCTTATTTCTAGATAGTGTTTTATTAGACGAAAAATGGAATGTTTGTTTTTAACGTACACGGTGACAATGACCTTGCCGCCACCACAAGAATTATTTGATATTTGGAATCCTCTACAAGACGTAGTGTTTTTAAAAGAAAAATAAATACCATATACCATTTTAATGTATTTTGGTATAGAAAATGGTTTTGATAATTGATTTATTATGTCAATATCGTGAACTGATATTTTGTGAATGCAATGTGGAAATGTTATCTTTTGATTATGTGTTATGATTATTTTAAGATTCTTTGGCATTGTTTATGTATACGGGTGGTTCTGTGATAATACTAGGATGGTTGATCCCGATATAGATCTCTAATGCATTGGGTAACGTGAAGGAGTTAATCATTAATGTTTCTCCTAAGATATTTATTGAATATACTATGATGGGTATTCCAAACGTAACTCCCTACTTAGCTGTGAAAGACAAAATGTAAGTATGTTATAGATGCCACAAGTTACCTTTATGATTTTTGATTTCTATGTGTTATTCCAAAATATTATGATTTCATAAGGTATGCTAAAGATATTATGTTTTATGATTGAAAAGTATGATTTCATTGATTGTATGTATTGATGGACAAATATTTTCTTTCCTTATTTTGCAACCCTTACTGGGCTTTTTATGCTCATCCCATGTTTTTTAAATGTTCTTCATAGGGTATAAGTAAGGCTAAAATATAGGAATAATTCAAGAAGATTTATATCAAGAAAATAATTCTTTTTTATATTTAAGGAGTATATTATTATAAAAGAAATTTGATAGAGTATAAGTTTCTACTTTGTAATCGTTTGAGATGTAATGTCATATTTACGGCCTAATTCCCTAAAATTATAAAACTGAAAAGATACTCAATGTGAATTCTTAAATTAACTCAAGATTATGTAATGTTTATGGCTGGGGCCTTATAAAAGTTATAATATTTAACCTTAAGTTTTATGAAAGTATTTAAACCTGACTTTAGGTATCCATGAATTAACTCAAGGTATGTTTTGTCCTCCAGGCCTATGAAGCTCTCAATTAGAACAATCAGAAAAATCCTGGTTTACCTATCATTGAGAACCCACAATCAACCTGATTTGAATAAATTTCTATATCACTATCCTTCAGTTCCCTCAATCAATAATTTTAGAAAAAAAATAATTACAAATATAAATATTAGGGATCTTATAATGACGAACTCACAAACAAATTCCTAAAGGGAAACTATCTAAAGTTTATAAATAATTTTTCTCAAGTAACAAGATATTAAAAACAATTCATATAAACTTTATATATTAAAATTTTCACAATATTCTTATCCTTGAGGGTGAAGAACTATTTATAGATAAAATATAAAGGTCATATCCCATATTTATCAAGAGTAGTTGCAAAAACATTAGATAAACTCCTTCGTTACTCAAAAAGTTACCACAACATCTCTATATGATGACCGTAATGTTTTTCACCACAAATGTGAATGAATACTCCATCTTCTTTAATAATAAATATTTATCTGGTATAGCGTAGAAGTATTCATCTAGTGGATATAATAAATTTTCATCTGGTAGATCTTTATACCTATGTTCGATGAATTCAGTCAATATAATTGTTATTAATTCACCTGAAAGAATTTTTAGAACTTTTTCTTGTGAACTTAATAATCATTTCTTCTGATGACATTGAAAATGTACACTTGATGTACATAGTACATGTCTTCCCAATAAATTCAAAAAAATTAAATCTAATATAATTGAAATTGTCAATCCAGTAAAACTGAAATAATTCTTATAAAAATTGTTTAAAATCATGGTAAATTTAAATGTTAGAAGCATACAATAAATTAGAGTGTGAATTATGGTATTAAAAAATTAAATATATAAAGAATTCATTTGAATCTATAATCCCCCTTATTGAAAATTAAAATACACAACACTTGAAATAGGACTTTTAAATACTTACTCAACCAAACATACATAACTTTTTAAGTTATTACTCCCTTCCTCTCTCTCCCTTTGTGATATTCAAAAATCCATAATGGAAAGAGATATTTAATATATTTTTCATGAAATTTTATAAAAATCTATCCAGATAAAATATTTCTTACACAAGTGTGAAAATATACAATGATGGAAAAAAATATATCATCAACATTTAACCCAAAATTTTATGTACAATTATTATAAAACATCAAATAGTTCAAAAAAATATTATTAATATTTATTGAAATTTTTTGTAATATCTTTTAGCTTCATTATCTCATCCTGAGTCTTTTCTGAAACTGCTACTATTAACTTAAGCTTTGAAACATCCTGTTTGAGGGATTCAATCGTCTTATTTGGTTCAGAAATTCCTACATCCCATTGCATTGTATGATTTTTCATATCATTTATGGTTTTACTTGAATCTCATATTAAATTATTTATGCCCTCTTCATGCTTTGTGATACTTATTTAGGCATAATATATTTAATATTTTATATAAACTTCTCATATTTCAAATCATTTTCACCCATATACTATAAATCATTTACTATTGTCATAAAAATTTGATGCATTTGAGTTGCTTACTCATAACATAGAATATAAAACACCTGATAATCTGTACATACCATTGCTCTTTATGTTTATAAAACTCTAGAACATTCAAAAATTTTAACTTATAAATTTTTAAATATATTTTTATCCATTTGAAAAGATAAAATATGTTAATAATTTTTTTTTCTTGGAGTACAAAAAATAATTTTAAACTTGATAATTCAATTGATATTTTTATTTTTATTCTATAATGAAAGTTTTAACTTCATTATCTGGAATATAATAACCTCTCATTATAATAACCAACTTATCTAAACCATTATTGATGAAAAAATTCATCATATGATCTCTTTAATATTCATAATTAGCAAAATAAAATATTGGTGGTCTTCTATAATTAAGGTTCTTTAATGTCCCAATGGAAAAACCTCTCAACCTAAAAAAGAAGATAATTTTTTTAAAAGAACACGGTTAGTGTTAAAAATGTTTTAAAAAATTAGAAAGAACTTTTTTTACAAAATGTAGGTGTACAAATAGTATATAAACAACTATAAGAGGGGTGATTTTTAGTTCATAAAATTCAGAATTCTAATTTTTCTAAATGCTTTAAGAAACATTATTAGACTATGTTTCGTACTAATGAAAATTCTAATTAGTGTTAGAAACTATTTATAAGAAACAATATATAAAATTCTCTAAAAATCAAACAAATAAAATATAAAAAAAATAATTAAAAATAATAATAATGCAATTTTTATAAAAAACATAGGAAAACTTACAAAACCTTTAAAATAAAATGTATACACTTTAACCATAGTTATACACAACTTAACCCATTTAAGTTATGTCTTCCACACCTAGGAAACCATTGATCAGAATGATTTGATAAATATCTATTTACCTAGAATCAGGAACCCAGGATCAATCTCATCAGAATAACCTTTTTTAACTCTAACCATGAGATCCCTCAATCAAAAAGATTATACAAACAACAATTTCAAAGAAAAATCATAAGTCACTTATAATGAAAGTCTCACAAATGAATTTATTAAGATAATATATCTAAGGTTTACAAAAAACGTTAATTCAAGTAATAATATGTTACAAAAACTTCTTAGTAACTTTAGATAGTCAATATTATAAAAGTTTCTTCTCCTAAAATATTCGGCTCTATTTGTAAACAAACACTAACAATCATATTTTTTTATTTCTTAGGATTAGTCTAAATTACATTAGATGAACTACTTATTCACATGAAATTATTAGAGTAGCATACTCTTCTAAAGGTTATTATTTTATCACCATTATAGTGCCTCAAATTTCAATCTATTTGAATGATAAATCTTTATCTAGTATGTTGTATATGTCTTCATCTTTTGGATATAATAAATGTTTATCCATTATATTTTTTGATCTTTATCTAATAAATTCTGTCAATATAATTTCAAATACTTCATATGATTTAATTTTAATTAATTTTTCTAATAAAGTTCATAAAAATTCCATCTAAGGAATTTGTAATCATCAATCCAATGAATAAAGTACAGCTCTGTCCGGTAAACTAACAAAATGTTTGCTTGATTGAACTAAGATTTTTTTCTTGTAAAATTGAAAATATTCATTAAAAAAAACATAAAATAGTGGGAAATATAAATTCTAGAAATGTATAAAAACATTGTAGTGTAAACAATCTCATTTAATAAGTACATATTAAAAATAAACTAAATGAAACATGTTGATATAGAATAAAGAGCTCGAACCACAATCCATTTACTCCTATTCTATTTCACTAATGTGGTTCTTTAGCTCACCACTAGTAAAGAATGATGTCTTACCTTTACTTGTATCATGACCAATCATGTTTAAATATCCATAAAAGTGCATATATAGGGGGGAAATATAAACTCAATAAGATTTCCCCACTTACCCTAATTGACATTCATGCTTGAGAAATATCAAAATTCAATGACAATCAAAAATAATAATTGAAAAATAGTTTTATACTAAAACATTGATTTATTAAAACATTTTACATTATGAAAATCCATTGTAAATACCATTTTGTAAATTTAATAAATTTTGAAAAACATGAACCAAATCATGATTTCTTTAGAATTCATTTCTAATTTATAACCCCAAAAACCTATTTTAAAAACACAACCATTTCACCTAATTATAAGAAACATCCTATTTCAAATACTAATGGAAGATTTCAATTTTATAAAATAAAAAGAAAATCCCTCACTTACCCAAATAATGATTGTAATCATATTCTCCTAAATACCCCCATTTTTAATAATTTTTAACTTAATTAGTAAATACATTATCAACTAGATTAGAGAATGTGTGAATCCCTATTCACATGCCCAAATTCACACTATAGTGAGTATATCATTTTCTCACCAGTTATCCCAACCATTATACACCTTAACATGTTCTCTCAAAGTCACTGTTTTTCCATGTTTATACCATATATGTTTCCAAAAAATACCACGAAATCAATTTTACAAACGCACACACAGAGAAAGTAGCATAGAGGGTCACAGAATAAGTTTATCTAGTGTCTTAATTAAATTATATTTGAATTTAATATTATGAATAAATATTATTATCATCATTAGGTTGAGTTTATTACACAAGTTCAATCACTAGTTATTAAAGCTTATAATATATGTGAGTTGAATATTTAAATTACATTTATATTTGAAAATTTAAGGAATACAATATTTATTGATTTATTGAAGGAATAATATATATATATATATATATGTATTAATTAATGTTTGATAAATTTCATGGGGGATTGATGAGTCGAGTTAAGGTCCTATTGGGAATGATATAATAAATTTAATATCATTTAAGTAAATATTGATTTAATTATTTAATAAATGATAACTAAATATTTATGTGTTACTACATGTCATGAGAATGAATAACAATAATATTATTATTATTTAAACTGAGGTTTACTTATAACAAAATAATTCGATAAAAGGCCTTTGTCTAATTAAAAATTATTCTGAACCAAACTATATATTCTATGTTATATCATTTTTGAGATTTTTAGAGTTATGTAAAATGGACTCTACCAACATAATTCTATCAAATACATAGAGAGAACTTCTCATGAACTCTATCAATAATGATAGGTAATCCTCCTCCTCCCTCTTAAGATTAAGATAATTTCTCATTGCAACCAATAGTGAATGATGCAAGGTTCTTGGTTCCTCCATGTTAGCACTTAGAATATCAATGTTAAAATTGTAAAACATATAGACCATGGGTGGATACAACTAGAGGTATCCTAGTTTGGATTCACTATCACGACAACAAGACTATGACATCCACTTTCAAATTCATCAACAATAAGAAGAATTATCAATTAGAGGTAATTTAATGTTTAAAAAAAATATAAATTCTATTCTAAAAGATCCTCTCTATGAAAAATGTATATTCTCATTACCGTGATCAGGAAATTATCCACCTTTTATAAGTCCCTATTTGGATAAAAAATCCTTTTATGTGATTTTATTTGGTTTACTGTCGATTACAGAATAGGTATGCGTTGTTTACCTAAAGTACATGATGTGTACTTGGTGTTGGTTTCATGTCGTGGACTCGGAGATCACGTTATGAATGGGGAGATCATTCCATGATCTAGTACATGTCATCTACCTAAGTTACACATCATGTATGGATTAAATAGCAGTTTTTTACTTGAGGTGATGGGTTATTCAGCGTAACTTATCTAGCGTGGACTACACATCGTGACCCTAGGGTACACGTCGTGACCTTGTCCGCGTCCAATTTTAAAACACACGATCAATATTTATGCTCAGTAGTTATCATTATAGAACTATTGGATCTTAACCCTAAACCCTTCTTAGGAATTTTTTATAGGCACCCCTACTTTCGGTTTGATCAGATTATCTTTGGATCATTGATTCACTTGGAGTACGATTCTTATGTAAGGTTTTTCCCTTGTTCTTCGAGTTTCTCTCCTTCTCTCCTCTTGGTTTTTTAGTGGATCATCAAGGGATTGATTGATTTATGACCAATGGTGTTGGATTGTGCTTCTAGTTTGTGTTTCATGGTCTTATTCACCTTCGTTCTCATTTTTAGGTGGCATTGAAAGTGTTATTCTTTAGTAAAGAGGTAGGTTGTTCCATCCTAACTTGTCAAATTTATTAGCATAATATTTCATGATTTATTTAAGTTTCTAATTTAAATTCAATTTCTCAATCATTCTTTCAATTACTTTGAAAAAAACCCAATTCAAGTAAATTTAAGGATTTGAAATGTTTTTGGCACAGAAATTTGGAAAACCCCAAATTCCAATGAATTGGGGTGGGTTTATATAGAGTTAACCAATTTAAATCATTGAATTTAAATTGTGGATTTTGATGGAAATGTTTTCTGTTAATTTTTTGAGTTTACTTGTGGAAATTAATTGTGAAAAGGATGTAATTAGTTTTTAATGGATTTCAAACTCATAAAAGTGGATTAAAATGGTTGATAGAAACCTTGTGGTTTTATCTCGTGAGAATGGAATGTTTTTGAATGAAACTAGTTTTGGTTTTAAATGGAATGAAATTGGAATTTTTGAATATGAAGAATGATATTGATCATATTTTAAGTAGTCTAAAAATAGTTCTCCCATCATGTAAGAGTGTATGAAAGCCTTAGGTAGTTAGTGAGTTATTTGGATACACTCAACACTATTACAACGTTCTAAAACATACATGCATAGGGTCACATAACTGATGCATTGGTGATAAGTCTCATTTGGCTAGTGTCATAGGGACGTGTGTATACATATTTTTCTAAGTTCACATAGATAGTACAAAATCCTAAAGCTGGTTAATATTATTGTACCTTTTTGGCAGATGACCATGTTTCTCACTTATTTATTTATATTTGAGATATAAATATATTCTAATGTTTTTTAAACTTCTTTACACGACTTTTGAGTTTATATAAACTATTTTATATAAATGATTTACTTTAACTATTATTTTAGAAATGTTCCATCACATTCACAGTAAATCATGTGCTTTGAATGTAATTTCCATCATTTTTAAAATGTATAGAATGATTCTTTTAAATATGCCTTTAAAGTTTCCAAAACATTTTGTTATGAAAAATTAAAATATTTTCTTTGGATAATATATATTTTCTATCTGTTATGGAATCTTCAGTGGTATCCTACTAGGCTTACGCTCACACCCTATTTTCTCTTTTAGTTGTTTATAATATTTCTTCTTCCAGGCTCGAGCACTAGGAAGGGATATATTGGAGGTGGATCCAGTTTTTGAGCATTTTACTTGATGATTTGTGTCCTTCGGGACCTTGGGGATATTTTATTGTTTCTTACATTGGGTTGTATTACTTTAGCTTTTGTGCCTCATTGTATTTTGGTGCCTTTACTCCTTGTGGGGATTTCTTATTAATATGCATATTGTATTTTATCTTTACATTTCGAATTCCTGTAGAAAAAATCATTCCCACTTGTATGTTGTAGGATTCTAGGTGTTAGTCTCCATCCCATGGGGATCGTGAATTCCCTTCGGTTCATGTCAAGGATGGATCAGTTATCAGGGTACTCGGGTACCTGGGATGGTTCCTAAAAATTCAGTATCAGAGAAGGTTATTGATCATTTCTTTGAAGTCAGTATGCATTTTCGAAATCTTGTTGGGACTTAGAAGGTAGTTGCGATCGAGGGTCTGTCCATCTCTCATTTCAATGAACCTTAAGTTGCCAGTGATGGTTAGATAAATACATCTTGTGGATTATTTATCATATTTTTTCTATTGAGATTCAGATATAGAGAAATCCAAAATGTTTTCCCCTTATATTAAGAATATTTTCACTTTGTACACATTTTGAGTGTTAATATAATGTCTTCCTTTTGTCTTCTGGTGTTTTGTATCATCATGACTTTTAGAAGACATGCGAATCAGATTCTAGAAGAGGCTACTACTAAACCTCAGCAAACAAATCTTATTGTTTATCTGAATATGGTTGAGGGGATTGTACGCACTATCCATGCTCTGGTACAGGCACTAACTCCAGTTCCCGCTCAGGCTCTAGCTGTGGATCCTCAGGGGGATGTTTTTTAGAATCGTTCTAAAGAGTTACTTCACCAAAGATATCATTCATCAAAGGCTCCACTGATTTTCAACATGTCTAGGAATGGTTGGGAAAGACAGAATGACTGTTTGAGTTATTAGAGACACCAAAAGTGATTCAGGGGAAGTGTTCCACCTTTGTGTTGGAGGGAACGAGCAAGAGATGGTGCAACATGATGGTGATGAAAGGGAAACAAGAGGTATTAATGTGGAAAGAATTAAATATTATTTTCAACAATTAGTTTTATCTAGAGTCAATGGTGTTGGCTAAGGCTATGGAGTTTTTCAATATTGAGCATGCCAACAAAACCATGATTGAGTATTCAAATTTATTTTTTGAATAGGTGTAGTTTTCTCCTATTATTATATCTAATTAAAGGATAAAGGATCGATGGTTCGAGTTGGGACTTCAATCAGATGTCCATTCTATGATTATCTTGCGGAAGCTGCCCACCTATGTTGATGTGCTGGATAGGGCGATGATGGTTGAGATGGACTTGGCTGGTAAGTCAGGGTTGACCATAGTCCCTTTTTCTTCTAATGGCGACGTTGTTTCCTTCAAAGAAAAAAAAAGAATATTAGTGATCACCACAAAAGTTCTTGATGATAGAATGATTCCAAACCATATATAGATTTAGGAGTAAGTTATTTAACTTGATACCAGTGTGGAAATCCATGATAATCTTGGATGGTTTGCACTGAGGCACCCAAGAACTTTAGCTCCTGCAGACGTTTAGGGCACTTGAAAAGGTTCTACCATCACCTCTATACTCTGCATAGTTGTATAGTATCATCAACTACTCCTAATACTATTAGGTAATCAAATACATTGATGATAAAAGGGTTTTATCCATAGGCATCTGGAATGAAGCTTCTTCACGCAGTGGAATAGTCTCTACATGAAGGATACATGGTTCCATCGATTGTGACATGTACCATTATCAATGATTCATCATTAGAGACTCCTATTTTTGATACTAGTGCATCTCAATATTTTATCTCAACCCATATCGTTAACCTACATAATCTTCCTATTGAGTAACTACCTTGTGCAATGGATATTACTGTACTCCTTAGTACGAAGAGAGATCATGGTCTCTGTAGTTAAACTTGTGTCTTCTTTCTATTAGATATCGATCAAGCTTCAAGTTTTATATTTCTTGATATGAAATCTCTTGACATAAAATTTGGGATGGATTGGATCATTCCCAAAAAAGACTGAATTGATTATAATCTCTAACGGGTATACTTTACTACACCTAGTGGTGTACAACTTTTCATTCAAGGATAATGGGATCCAAGGTCGAGTAGAGCCGGACCTTCTTATCCAGGGTTGGGAAAAGTGATATAAGTGTTTGATTTTGACCTGTAGAGATATTTAATGGGTGGTGATCTTCCTCAAATCATCGTCGAGTTTTATAAAGTATTTCCTTCAGATTTTTCTAGTCTGCCACCGGTGAGAGAGGTTTAGTTTTCTATTGACTTAATCCCTGGTACTCAACTGGTCTCTATCCCCTATTACCACATAGAACTAGCTAAGATAAAAGAGATGAAGTCTTAGTTGGATGACCTTCTTTAGAAAGGATTTATTCATCCAAGTGTGTCACCGTGGGAAATACAGATTCTCTTTGCTTAGAAGACTGATGTTTCTTTTCGCCAATGTGTTGATTATTGAAATCCCAATCGAGTTATGATAAATAAAAAATACATGTTTCCTTGTATTTATGATAAGTTTTATTAGATGAAATGGTAAAATTGGTTTTCAAAGACAGACCATTGATCTAGTTTCCATCAATTGAGGATAAAACTATATGACATTCAAAAGACTGCCTTTTGGAGTAGGTATGAGAAATTTGAGTACCTTGTTATGCCCTTTGGCCTTAAAAATGTTCCTACAGCTTTTATAGATTCCATAAACAATATTTTCTATGAGTATCTGGATAAATTTGTGATAGTATTTGTTAATGACATTTTTATTTAATCTATGTAGGAGGAGGATCATGCGCAACATCTGAGAATAATTCTGAATCTACTGAGAAATCACTGCCTTTATTCCAAGCTTACAAAGTTTGATTTCTTGATTTGGGAAGTGAAATTCTTGGTACATGTGGTGTCAGAACATGGTGTATCATTTGATCCTCAAATGTTAAAGGTTGTTATGACATGGGAGCAACCATGAAATGTCTTCAAGATCTGGAGCTTCTTAAGTTTAGTTGAACATTTCAATAGGTTCATGAAGGACTTATCGAAGTTGGCTTCTCCAATGACTATTCTGGCCTAAAATAGAGCGAAGTTTGCTTAAGATGATAAATTTTTTAGTTATTTGGCTGAGCGGAAGCGTCTATTAACTAATGTGTCAGATTTGACTCTTCTAGAAGCCGAGCAAGGCTATATGGTCTTTTGGATGAATCAGGTTCATGCTTAGGCTCTATTCTTAAGTTGGGTGATCATGTTGTAGAAAATGGATCTCGTCAGCTTAGGCCACATGAGAATAATTATCCAACCCATGACCGAGAACTTGCAGCTATGATGAATACACTAAAGTGTTGGGGGAACTACATTTTTGGTGAAAGGTTTACAGTGTATTCAAACAACAAAATAATGCGTTATATCTTCTCTAAAAAATATTTGAATCATCAATAGAGGTGTTGGGTGGAGTACCTGCAGTCCTTTGACGTAGAAATCACCAATGCCCTGGGGAAAAAGAATATCTTTGTTGACTCTTTGTGTAGGAAACTTACAACCCAAGAAATGCAAAAATCTTCAGAATAGTGAAATTTTCTGGATCTCTTTACACAGTTTCATATTGGAGTTTAGGAGGAACGGGTAGATGTTTATTTATCCATAGTTCACTTTATTCTTAACCTTCTCAAGATTACTTTTTAGGATGAATATATTGATGATTAGTTCTATTGAACTAGAGAATCCCTTTATGGTGGGGAGATAGCTGTCCAGTGATCATACTCTAAAGAGGGTGTTCTATGCTATCAGAACTGCTCTGTTGTGCTGTTAGCAGCGAGAAAGGTAGTGATGGGGGATATCAACAATTCTCAGTGGGTTGTGCACCCAAGAACAACTAAAAAGTTCTATGGAATGAGAGGACAGTTCTTTTTTACAGGAATGAGGTGGGATATTTTTGAGTTTTTCTCTCATTCCTATATGTGACAATAGGTGAGAGCCAAGCACCAGAAACCATCAAGTTTAATTAAAAAACATCTAGTTCCTACTTGGAAGTGGGATGAGATATCTATGGACTTTGTGGTTGGGTTACCTCATACCCAGAGAAAAAACAATGCCTTGTGGGTTGTGATCGATAGGCTGAACAAGTCAGCTCACTTTATACCCATTTGAGATACAACCAAAGTTGGGGAGTTGGGAAATATCTTTGCGAAATATATTGTTCATTTACACAGTGTTTCGTATGCTATAGTCTCTGATAAGGATCCTCAGTTCACTTCTTGCTTTTGTAGAGGCATTTAGGAAGCACTATGATCTAAGGTTCATTTGAGAATGACCTACCATCCGCAGTCAAATGGACATATAGAAATATCTATACAGATTATTTAGGATATGCTTCATTCCTCTGTTCTTGACTTCAACGGGGCTTGGGATAATCACTTAGGGCTATTTGAGTTATCTTACAACAACAGTTACCAGTCCATGATCAGAATGGAACATTTTGAGACATTGTATGGTCAGCCTTGTAAATCTCTATTGTGCTGCTCGAATTTTGTTGAAAGTTATTTGGTTGGACCAATATTGGTGTAAGAGATGGGAACAAAGATCCAGTTGACTTTTCAGAGGATGTGGACAACACAACGATGATATAATTATTATGTGGATTGACACCATAGAACATTGTAGTTTTCAATTGATGACCATGATTTCTTAACAGTTTCACCCCGGTTGGGTCATCGATGGCTTGAGAAGAAAGGAAGATTGCTCCTCGCTTTGTGGTACCTTTCGAGGTTGTTGAGCAGGTGGGGAAGGTTTCATACCATTTAGTACATCCACCATAGCTAACTTCGATACATAATGTGTTCCATGTATTGGAGTTGAGAAAGTATCTATCTGATCCATATCTCGTTTTGAGCTGGTGTGATCTTGAGATCGAGCCTTATTTATCTTTGACTGAGTGGCCAGTTATGATAGTTTATTCTAAAACCAAGGTACTTCGTAGTAGGATGATACATTTGGTTAATGTGCTATGGCAGCATGGTTCTAATACTCATGAGACTTTGGAGATAGAGGCACTTATGAGAGGTAAGTGGCCTCATCTTTTTGGAATGGAAGCTTCTTCATAGTCTTTCTGGAGGCAGAAAGTTTTTATGGTGGGGAGGCTGTAACATCTTGTTTCCTTGATTAGGTAATTTTACACCATTTATAACTCCCCAATCAGTTAAAAAAATACTTTTATGTGATTTTTTTGGGTTTACTGCAGAATCCATAACAGGTACACACCATGTACCTGAAGACCATGTCATGTACTTTGTGCTGGTTTCATGTCGTGGACTCTGAGATCATGTCGTGAATGGGGAGATCATTCTGTGAGTTGGTACATATTGTGTGCATGAGGTTCACATCATTTTGAGATTAAATATCCATTTTCAACAATAGTTAAAGAGTTTTTTTAGTATAACTTATCTAGTGTGGACTACACGTCATGACCCTAGGGTACACATCATGACCCGGCCCGCATCCAGTTTTAAAAGAAACAATCAGAAGTTCTTCTCATTCCTTTTCATTCTAGCCCTCTTGTATCTCGACCCTATACCCTTCCTAATATTATTTTAGAGGCTCCCCTCCTTCCAGTTTTATAGGATCATCTTTTGATCAATTCCTTGCTTGTGGTGCGATTCCCGGGTAAGGGTTCTCCCTTGTTCTTCGAGTTTCTCTCATTCTATCCTCCTAGTTTTTCAATGTATCATCTTGGAAGTGATTTTAATATGCTTGGTGGTGTTGTATCATGATTCTAGGTAGTGTTTTATGGTATCTTTCACATTATTTCTCATTTGTGGGTGTCTTTGTGAGTGTCGTTCTTCGGAAAAGAGGTAGGTGGTTCCATCCTGACTTGTCAAATTGATTACCATCGTATTGATTGATTTATTTCAATTGATTATTTCACTTCAATTGCATAATCATGATTTAAATTTCTTGGATAAAAACCCAATTCCAATGAATTGGATGATTTGAAATGGTTTTGGAATGGAAATTTGGAAAACCCCCAATTCTAATGAATTGGGGTGGGTTTGTGGAAAGTTAACGGATTTAAATTGTTGAATTTAAATGGTGGATTTTTATAGAAATGTTTTCAATTAATTTATTGATTTTACTTGTGGAAATGAATTGTGAAAAGGATGGAATTGTTTTTTAATGGATTTTAAATTCATTATAAGGGCTTAAAGAGATTGATAGAGACATAGTGGTTTTATCTCATGAAAAAGGAATGTTTTTGGATGAATCTTTTTTTTGTTTTAAATGGAAAGAAATTGGAATTTTTGAAATAGATTATTGGGATTAATTGTATTATAAGAAGCATTAAAATAGGTCTCTTATCATGTAAGAGCATATGAAATCCTTAGGTAGTTAGTGAGTTATTTGGATGTAATATACGCTATTACAACATTCTATAACATACATGCAATGGGTCATATCCCTGACGGATTAAAGACGAGTCTCCTTTGGATAGTGTAATAGGGACGTATGTATACACATTTTTATGAGTTGACATAGAGAGTGTGGAATCCTATTACTTGTTAATATTATCATACCTTTTGGTAGATGGCCATGCTACTAGCTTGATTATTTTTATTTGAGGTATAAATGTATGACAATATTTTTTGAACTACTCTACATGCATGGTGAATTAATATAAATGGTTTCATATAAATGATTTACATAATCCATTATTTTATAACTGTTCCATATCTTGTAAAGTAGATATTGTTATTTGAATGTAATTTTCATCATTTTGAAAATGTATTTCATGTTTTGTTTAAATATGATTTCAAATTTTCCAAACATGTTTGTTCTAAAAAATTGAAATATTTTCTTTGGATAAATTACATTTGGAATCTACTATAGAATATTGGGTGGTATCCTACTAGGATTAGGCTAAGACCCTACTTTTTCTTATAGCTATTTGTAGACTTTCTTCTTCCAGGATTGAGAAAAGGGAAGGGATCTCTTGGAGGTGGATCGAGCTGTTGATCTTTAGACTTAGTGAGTTGTGTCATTAGGACCTTTGGTTTGTTTTCTTGTTTAGTACTTTGGGTTGTAGTACATTGTATTTTGTGCTTCACTGTATTTTTGTACCTTTACTGCCTATGGATCATTCTTATTGATATGCATACTGCATTTTATCTATCTCTTATTCATTCTTGTGGAAAAATCATTCCCACTTGTATATTTTACGGTTCCAAGTTCTAGTCGCTAGCCCGTGGGGATAAGATGTTCCCTTTGGGTAATGTAAGGGCCATCTCGGTTATCAGGTTACCAGGTTACCCAGGGTAGTTCATGACCAAATATAGGGTTTATTTGTTAGGTTATGTAGATTGTAACCATTAATCTCAATTAAAAAACTATAAATCATCGAACCGACTAATTTAACTATTCTTCATAAGCGTTACCCTAGACTCAAATAATTTTTTTATTAGATACCATTATATAAAACCACGATCCGGTAGCCCAAATCCTGACACTTGAACTGGGATTCCATATGGCCTCATGTTTCTTTCATGATCACCCTATGCTGCAAAAAAGAAATCTGGGATAAAATAAAAAATTATATATTTAATTACCCTAAAATACAAGAACCATAGAATTAATGTTAATTTAAATCCATTTAAAATTGAAACATTTTAAAAATAAAATTGGAGCAAAAATAAACTCATTTTATAAATCCACATTAAAAATATTCCAAAAAACACATGCCAGTCTAAATTAAATTTCTTAAACCATAAGTCACTAATTCATCCACCATTTTACCAAAGTGGATACATGGCTCACTACAGATGACGATTAATACCTTCCCCTTCACTGTTTGATAAACAATCATTCCTATATGTTCATCCTAGTGCACATGTATAGAGTGCGAATAAATTGATTGGGATTTCCCTTATGACTCCAATACACTTCCATTTAATTACAATTTCAAAATTAAATTCCAATAAGTGACGATAAATCAAAAATAGTTTTAAATCTAATAATTGATTTATCTAAATATTTCCCAAAATCAAAATCAACTATAATTAATTTTTTTAAAGTATACAATTTACTCAAAACATTTATCAATTCATTGTTTCTATGAAATAAAAAATCCATGTTTTCACCAAGTTTTTTATCCCTATTCACAAATCCAAAAATGAAATCATAGTGAGGGTCACCCTTTGGCACTACTTTTCCCAACCATTGCATTCATTAAAACATGATCTCCAATTCATCACATCACCACAGTTAAAAAACTAACATTTCAAAATTATTTTTCACAAAATATATTTTAAACATGTTCAAAAAATAGATAATGTGTAATTAATTATCGAAAACACTTTTAATTTATATCCCAAAAGGACCAATTTTTAGGGTAATTTTATGAATTTTTTTTTTCATAAAATTCATAACATTATTAAAAAATAATTCACAAAAATATAACCAATTATCAAGAATAGAACCATGAAAATACTTTTTCATTAGAAGAATCATTAAATGATGAAAATAATTCCAAAAATCATACATTTATTAAAATTATAAAAATTTTCTTCTTTCAAAATCCCCATTTTCATTCCAATATGTCAAAAGAATATAGAAAATGTCATTTTTAAAAAAATTAATTTATGTTAAAAATATTCATATTTACGTAAATGTAAAAATTTATTGAATTTAGTACTTGATATATCCTAATCAAATAAAAAAATATTAATGTATCCAATCACTTTTAAGGGGTTAAAGATTACTACTCAAACACGTCAATTTAAGAAAAAATTAGATTTGGTGATCAAAAGTCATAAAACAAGATAAAATCCTCCAATATATACTATTATTTGTGACATAAGTCTACCATATCTATATTTTCATATATTTAACATCACAAAGTTCAGATACACGAAAGAATAATATATAATCAGTTAGAGAAAATAAAAGATTCAATAACTATGGAAATCACCAAGATCTACCATTTCATGATTAAAACATCATTTTTTTAAAGGTTGTAGTCAAAGCCTTATTTTTATTATTAAATCAAATACCGGTTTCTGACTTGATAAAGGGATACCCATTAGATAGTCCGAAGGCCCAAGACCAATTGGTCTGAATACGAGGCATGAAAGCCCATTTTTTTGGCCTAAATGGCCCTTTGGGGAATAGTACTATTACAATACATAGGGCTACTATAGTACTACCATTAGTATAGTTATTTCTACAATACCCTCTTCTGCTACAGTTTCATCACTGTAATAGTTCTTCCACTACTATAGTTTTGTTGTAGTACTTCTACAATACCCTACTATAAACAATTTGTTTGAAAAATTACACCACTCATGCACCTAAATGTGTGCATACTACTAGATCATTTTCATTGATGCGTGATTAGTTTTCTTGGTCTAGATAATTATGAACTTATCCCTATTACAACATAATCTCAAAATTTAAAACTGAAAACACAATTAAACATAGAATAAACCCAATAGATCATGGGTGTCACATTCTTGTAATAGGTATGTGGTCCCATTTAATTTTTCCCAATTTATATACATTTTCATGTATAGAATAATGGAATGTTTTGATAATTTGGTTAGTTTAAATAGGAATCAAAATAAAATAGATTGGGTGTTTGAGTGGGAGTGAGTGAGTGTTTCTAAGATAGTTTCATGTGTGCCAAATGTGGTGTATCTTATTTTCAGTGAGGCAATATTCATTTTAAGGATGTCAAATTTTAATATTGGCATGTGAACATTGAATTTAACTATAAATGAAATCCATGGAAGGGTACTAAATCATATGTTAGTTCTATTGTGGCCTTGTGAAGTTTTTTATGCTGAATTTTAATAACAACGGTGACTATAAGAGGGGGATTGTAGTTTAAAATTTTAAACTAAGAAAAAAAAAATCACTTTAGTAAAAAATATTGGACATGGAATTTATTTGATGATAGAAGTATGTATCTGATTTAGAAAACATCTGATAAATCAAATTCATTATCAGTCTTACAGACATAAGAATATAATAGTTTATGATAAAGATTAATAAAAAATAATAGTAAATGCATAAAAGATATTAAAACCTATAGAAAATATTAATACTAAAGATTATAAAAAAGTAACAATGAATAAGATGCATTATAAAAGAATTATACTATTTATCCTTAAGAGCAAAGGAAGTCAGAAATATTGACTTAAGATATCCATAGTTTTACACCTAACAATAAAGGTTTGTCTTCCCATGATAACAGATCTGTCAATATGATTATCAAAATTTATCTTTATTCCAATTCTCTAGAAGCCCTTTATCCATTTGATCAGCATCAACTATGTCTTCATATCCCTAGAATACCTCAATCTGATAGATTAGATTCACCTGTTTTAATATCCCAAGAATCCCCTGATCTAAACTATGATTGAAAAAACTAAATACAAAATAAAAATTTCCTAACGAATTTACAATAATCACATGGATTCTTAATAACTACAACCCTATAAGAAATTTCTGGGTTTTATAATGATATGTTCAAGAAGAGAAAAAACTCATATGTTTTTAGTTGAAAATTAATCCTCTTCCATATCCTATATTTCACTTATATTTATATGTATTCATCTAATGCTTATAATTCTATGATTATTAGAGTTCGTTGCAACAACCTTGGATGATATTCATTTGATAGTTCAGAAAAATGATTCCATCTGATGTTGGTTTGTTTAGAACCATTACAATGTAGTAAAATATTTCATCTAATGGAAATAATTCTAATTATTCTAATTATAAAATTTGGATAGTTTCAGGGACTATATTATATTTTCAATCCGATGATATAAAATATGGTCAGTCTGATGGAACAAGACTATTTTTAGTCTGATGGACATGACTTTGGTTAGTTTGATAGATAGAATACTAGTCCTTCCACTAGATGGAACAATTGTTAGTCCAAAAGAATAGACACATAGTCTGATAGATCACATTGAATAATAAAAATTTTATAAATTTATTTATTAAAGACATTATTATGTTTGGAGAAAAACTATTTTTTAAAAAACCATTATAAAACACATGGGATATATAATTTTAGTAAAATTTAATTTGAATAAAGTGGTAAAGTGTTTTTGATTTTCAAAACTATGGAAAGGAAAAGTAGAAATTATAAATTTCCACTAAAAAATATTCCCCTTTTTTGAAATCAAAAAACATAACACATAAAAAGAAAAACTATTAACATTAAAAAAATTACAACCCTTTGTTCTTTTATGAAGTTGATATAGAATCATCATAAAAAAAATTCTATTTTCATATCTTAACTCCCCATATGTTAATAACTTCTTTTTGTCATCATTTTTGATATGATAGAAAGTTATAACTTTATATTCTCTACCCTAATCAATTTTATTATTTAATAAGATTCTCCCCTTTAGATTATTTTTCTCATGAAATAATTCTCTACCTTCAGATGAAATATTCCCTTGGGACTATTCGTTCCCTTTTTAAAAAGAACACTCCCCTTTAGTGATTTGAAAGAAAATAGAGAATTTATATAATATCTAGAAACATTTTAAAAACAATATATGCAAAAAATTTATTTTAATAAGTGTTCATCCAAAATAAAATATAGAACATTTATCTAAGTGAAATTTTAAAAAATTCATAAATAAAATATTTGGAGAACCAAACATTAAAATGAATTCATTCAAAAGGATTGGTTCTGAAATAAAATAAGAGTTTAGTTTGAAAAGAATCATTATTTATTATACAATTTTATCAAAATAACTTTTAACATATTCATATCATAATGATCTTTCTCAATTTTAGAAATTGAAGACTCAATGTTTACAATCATATCCTCCATGACTGATTACCTCTCAATCTCAATCTCTAGTCATTCAACTTCTTCTTTAGGAAAAAATATCTTCTTATTTTCTTCTTTTAGCATGAGAATATCATATTCGATAAATAAATACTTAGTATTATTCTCTTTAAAATTCTAAATTTCTTCTTTCAAGAATTTTACTTCTTCATTCTGATTGTCTTTCATATCTTCGAAATGTTCACCAAACATCACCCTGTTTGATACATTGGATGAAATTTTTTAAAGGAATAATACATGTTAAGAGAAATATTAGTCACTTATAAAATCTCATCATCATGATCTTTAAATTCTTCATCAACATTCTTTGACCATCTCACCATCTGGTTAAATTTTCTCTTGTGTTCCTTAGTCTTTCCATTTGGAGTTTTAATTCCATCCTCATTGTTAATGAAAATCTCAGTCAACAACTTAAAAATCCATGACCTTCCTAAATTCTTCATCTAACATAGATTTATGTTTCTTTTTCGTTTTTGGTGGTAAAGAAAATAATTTTAAATTCAATTTAAATACTCTTTTCTCCTTAACAGGTTCATCACCGGATGTGGATTTTTCCATCTTCTCCATAAATTTATTTAACTTTTAATTAAATACCAGATTTAACTTTTCCATAGTTTCTGTGAAAATAGCCGAAACCTTTTCCATTGAGGCATAGGATTTATTATTGATTCTAAAAACATTCATGCAGTTCACTGACATATTTTTAATGAAATAATGAAATGTAATAATCTTTTATTTCATAGATTATTTCTTAATAGATTATATAGAGAGAAACACAATATTCAAAGGCTTAATTTGTTTTAAGTTAATGAGAAAGTATAATAAAAATATTTCAAGAACATTAAGATTATAAATATATCTATTTCTTGGTATTAGGTAATGATTGATCCAAAGGGTAACTACTATAACATCTTAAGTAAGGTGAAAAATGTTTCCAATGTTTTTAGAAGAATTATACAGCAAATCTTCTGCTCTTGATTCCAAAAACTACCAAGATTATCTAGAATATTATGGGATGGTAGGTATGATTCACCCTCCAAGGGTACTTCCACTAATTCAAAAACTTTTTCATATGTGAGTCTATAAAATCTCACTAAAAAGGGTACACACAATTACTTCTGTATCTTATTCCATATTGAATTATACTAAGGAATATAATTCTCTAATAGTTTTTGGGTTAAGAAAGTCAAAATCCTCTTTTTAAACACATATGTTTTCCCAACCTTGAATCTAAATAAATATTTTCAGTAAATAATTATATTTTCCATACCAGGGTTTCTCAATCATACTTTCTCTAACCACTTCTATTTTTGAAATGTATTCTGTAAAGTCAATCTGATTCAAACCGACACCAAATATCGGACTGTAGAATTTAATCAGATGAATGTAAACAAATTATACTGATCAATAAAACAAGTGGAGTAAGTTGAGAATGAAAACCCTTCAAATCTATGTAGGACACGGATACCCCAACATTATACATAGGAACATGAGAAACAGTTCAAATTCTAGAAAAACCAACAACACAAATTGAAAACTCTTTTTTAGTCTAAAGATTGAGATCTAAACCATGAATGATTTAAAAATTATTCTAGAATATTTATTTTATCAACTACTAATCAAAATAGAATATTTTCTGAGTTCATATACATTAATTTTTTCGGAAATTTTAAAGACTATAAGAAAAAAGAATAACAAATTTTTGTATGAGTAACCTATTCTTACTGGTTTTTGTAAAATAATTTTAATCCAATATTTTTTTAACAAATAAATTGTTAGTGAAAAATTCTGTAACAATTTTAAAGTCCGGAAAACATAAAAAAATGAATCTAAAAAATATTATAAAACATTAATTCTATAATTTTTATAAAAATAATAGTTCAGAAAATTTTATTAAATATCTAACTGCTAAAAATAAAACTATAGGAAAACAGAAATCCTATATTTTTAGAGAACTATTAATTTATGAAACAAATGTCAAAAAAAGGTTTTAAAAAACTAAATCTTTTAGAAAACCAAAACTTATATACTCCCCTTTTGGAAAAGAGTTCATTAATGTAAGAATATTTATAAAAATGAATTATTTTTGAATAATAATTCAATATTTATCATTATTATCTTCTATTTAATATATTCATATCTATCAGAACTTATGGGTTTAGTAATAATATCTATAAGTTGTTCTTATGGTCTGATGAATTATAAAATTATATCTCCTTTCTGTGTCTGATCCTGAATGAAATGGTGTCTTATATTTATGGGATTATCTAATGAGTGATGTGTTGGGTTTTACTTAATGAAATGGTAATTGTGTCGTCACACAATATTTGATTTTTAGTAAAACTCATGCCATATTCGGTGAGTGTGTGTTGCATCAACAACACTTGAATTCAACAAGTTTCAGCTACCACATATTCGAATTCAATAGTATAAAGTTCGATTGAGTGTTTTTTATTAAAAAAGAAAAATAAATCTTCTTCTAATAAATGACATGTTTTGGAAGTACATTTCCAATCCATTGTACATCCACCAAAGTTAACATCCAAAAATATTTTTACCTCATATTCATTTCCTGAAGATTAATATAAACCTAAATACATAGTTCCCATAAGGTAATGAAAAAATAAATCTATAGATTTAATATGTAACTATTTTGTATTTTCTTGATATCTATCACATATGAATACAAAAAACATTAAATCCATATGACTATTTTTTAAGTAAATTAAACTTCCAATCATACTGCAAAATTTATTGTGTTCAACTAGTTTCCAAGATTCATAAATATCTAAAATATTTGATGTTTCTATAGGAGTAATAATAATTTTATTTTTACCATACCTTAATTTCTTTAGAAGATCATTTATATAAGTATGTTTAGAAAAAAAATTCCTTTTTGTTTTTGTGAAACTTGAAAACATAGAATGTATGTTAACTCATCTATCATACTCATTTCAAACTCATAATTCATAAGATTCGAAAAGGAATCTATTAAATAATTTTGAGTTGAATTAAATATCAGTCATAAACATTTATTTTTTTAATCATCATACTTTTATTAAGTCCTTTTATAAATTTAGTCGGATCTATAGATCACTTTGCAAATGTCTTGCAATAGAAATCCAATCTAACTATCATACAAGGATCTCGAGGCCTTTTTAAGTCTATAAAGCACCTTAGTATGTTTTAAAACATATTACAAATGTTTTTTATTTTCAAAACTAAGGGTTTTTTATATAAAATTTCTCTTGAACATAACCATTAAGGAAAGTACACTTCACATCCATTTGAAATAATTTGAAATGTAATAATGTAGCCTAAGTTATAAATATATTCATAGCTTCAAGTATATCTATCAGAGAATAATGTTATTCACAATATATTCTATATTACTGACTATATCATTTAGCAACAAGTATACCTCTATTTCTAACAATTCTTCCATTTTCATCACACTTGATCCAAAAGACCCATTTTACACAAATTACAAAATTATATTTAGTATGTTCAAACAAATTCAAAACATTGATTCTTTCAAACTAATTGAGTTCATATTGATTTCATTTTATCCAATCCACATCACATAAAGCCTTAACATGAGTCTTATATTTAAATTGAGAATAAAATCTATATGTTTAACTTCATTTCTCAAAGAACTTATAGTTATAATGTTTTGATCTACAATGCCAAATATATTATCGCTAGAATGATTCCTAAGAAAAAACTGACTTCTTGGGTTTACAAAACCCTATTCCTCAATAATAAGTCAAAATATCCTTGATTAATTAATTTAGAAATAAATTCTTAAGTTTTACACTCATGAGAATAAAATTCTAACATAGGTTGAAAATCATTTTTTTAAATAACATCTAAATTTATAGGGTTGTTTGAAAAAAATGGATCGGTTTTATCAATTATAACATGTAATATTTACCCAATAGTACTTGTGTTTTTATTAAAAAGTATCAATTACTTACCAGTTTTTGAATGACATAAGAATACTTCTTCATCATATTTTGTATAAATTTATTTTAATTTATCTTTAGTATAATTAATAATTACTTTTAATCCAATAACATTGAAGTAATAATGTTTTGTTTTCCTATTAGTCCACAAAATCATAAGGTATTTTACTAATAAAAGGTCTAATTGAAACTCAATTTATAGTATATTATATATTAATAACTACTTGAACTAAAATAAATTAGTAACAAGGTATTCACTCAGTATGGTTCTAGTAATCTCTTAAAGAACTCAATTTCTTCTTTCAACTACACAATTTTTCTATGGAGTTATAGGTTTTAAAAAGTTATGTGTAATACATTTTTACTATAAAATTTTACAAAATAATAATATAAAAATTCTCTCCTATGATCACTATGAATAGTTTTCAAGGATAATTTTTTATCTTTTTCAACTCTTGATACAAAATTTTTAAAACAAATAAAGGCTTTGGATTTTATTTCTATAAAATAGATACAATTATATTTAGTGCAGTCATGAACTAAAACATATACATAGTATTTTATACTGATAATTCTATTTTGTGTATGACTAAACAAGTCCATGTGTAATAACTATAAAATATCATAATTTTAGACTTCACTAATAGACGTAAATATTAACTTATGTTACTTACTAAATTGATAAGGATCACAGACTTTAGAAGTATCAAGAAAAAGTTCTAGTAGATACTTAAATAGTCATTTATTAGACAACATAGCTAGAGTTTCAAGATTATAATGTCCTTATATTCAATTCCATAACCAATATTGATCTTCCATTAATCTAATAAAACATAGATCTTTGGTCCAAAGGTATTTTATGTTTAAATTGTAAAAAATATATTTTCAATTAGTAGAAAGAATAAATTCATCACTAAATCTACGAACAATATATTTATAATTTCTGAAGTTCTCAAGGTAACCTTCATAAAATAATTGACTTATGATAATAATTTTGTGCTTAAGTCCTACAACAAATAAAACACTTGAAATTAAATATTTTCCAAAAAATAACAATTTTACTTAAATTGATAATTTTTATTTTAAAATTATCTCATAAACTGACTTTTACACCATTAATATTTATGATTTTCTTAAAGAAATATTTTCTTCTAATCATATGTCAGGGAAAGAACTATCCATAGACTAAATTATTATTATTTTCTTAACATTCCTTATTTTCTTAAAGATAAAAAAATTATCATTTCAGAATTGAAACCTTCTTGGGTTTGGTATTTTCAGAAAATGAAATCTTAGGTATCCAAATTTTTCCAAAATTATTATATTGAGAAAATGTTATTTTTTGAAAAAAAAATATGATTTTTGAAAACCAAAGGACTGAACCTTATTTAAATACCATTTTTATTCTAGTTTCCACTTCATTGAAAATTATTGAAAAATAGATGAGTTTTTTTTAGCAAAGTAGTGATTAAAATAAATGGGGTTTTTGTTAGTAAAACCCATTTTGTAAACATGTCTTCAATGTCTGATTTGATTATACATTTTATCAATTTTTTTCTTTAAAAAGGAAAAAATAGAAGAAGTTTCTTCAGACCAGAAATATTATATTTAATATTTATAACTATGTTTTTATCCTTAGTTGAACTCAAAATCAAACTAATTTTTACAAAATCATTTTGTAAATTAGTTTTCAAATAAATACACTTTTCAATATCTTTATAATGATTATCATTTTCAAAAGTAGTTTAATAAAAATCTTTTGAAAGATATGATATTTTTTTATTTAAAGTAGAAATTATCAATTTCTCTTTAATAATTTTACCTTAAGAAACTTCAAATTTTTAATAAATTTTACAGTTTCAATTTTCAAGTAATTTTGAAAACCTCGACACTTCATAAGAACTTATTATAATATTATCTGCTTTAGAGGAGTATGATTATTCATTTTAATATGTAGAATTATTCCCATCATTTAATTCAATATAGTTAGTATTGTAGGTAAGGTCAGTAAGTGATTTAGCATTAGTAACCTTATCTATAATACATTTGTTCCCCATTGGTATTTCTGCATAGGAACCAATATTTCTATGTCTGAAACATTAATTGTAAGAAGAACTATCTCCTCCACCTACACTCCAATTATCTTAAGCTTTCATACTCTTCTTTAAATTGTCTTTATGATAGTTTTTTTCATTACTGTTAGAATTCATTTTTTTCTTATCCTTCTTTTCTAGTTCAACACAATATGGTATAATATGTACTCCCTTATTACACTCATAAAAAATTACTTTAGAAGATATTTTATTATCAATATAATAATTATAATTATTCATATATCTATATTAATAATATTAATTTCCAACAATCATATTCATACTCTTAGAAACATTATTCAACTCATTTCATATCTATTCAGATGAACTAGAATATAGTTCAACAATAACATTCTTGTTTTTAGAAAAGTTCAAAACTATTTTAGCATAATGAGATTTAATAGGACCATTATATGTAGTTTTGAAAGAAAATACTCCATTTTTATTTTTCATCTTATATTTATGCCTTTTCATTCTACCTTTATACTATTTAAGGTTTCTAATCAGATCATCAAGAGTAAGATTTAAAATCCTTCTTATATCATCTAAATTTGTTCTCTTAGAATACCATTCACCATGCATAATATTAATAATGTTTTCTAATAGGATTACATCTATTAAATATTTCTAATCAAGTTAATTTAATCTTTTAAAAATGGTTATAAATCTTTTATGCATATTGGAAACTGATTCTTCAGGTACAAGGTCCAAAGCTTGATATTCAAATCATCACATAGCTCATCTAATCTTAATGATGTTCAATGTTACAAAGTGAGTTATATTTAATTTCTTCCATATACTATTAGATACTTTAAACGAACTTTTATGGATATAATCATTTCTAGCCATTGAACAAAAAATATTATTTATTACTCTATAATTCAATTTATATTCCAACTTTTCTTCATTTGTAAAAGTAGTAACTTAATTTTATGAAATCAAATAATTTCTAGTTAACATGAAAAATAAATACAAACCGGTTTTGATAACAAATTTTGAAATTATATATCTCTAGTATTCAAAATAATTCCCATACAAAATTGGTGGTAAACTAGGATTCATATTTTCTAGTCTGTCTGTCATGATCCGACCTGTACCAGGGATCAAACCGCAACTACCTCAAGCCCACCTTCATAGGCCAGGGGCTGGCGACTAGCGTCGAGAGAACAACAAACTCAGGGAGGAATTTTCCTAAGAACCTGTACACACACGCAGCTAACTCAATGAAAAAGTGCAGAGAAAAATAAGAATGTAAGGTTCCACAGTACTATAAAAAGGGAACCAAACAAAAATGCATCGACCTCTAATAGTACAATTACAAGAAAAGTAAAGCTGAAATGGAAAGGGGAAAAAATACACACCCAACTAGGAAAGTGCCACAACCCAGCAACAGGTGAAAAACTAAAATATCTGGAAGAGTCCCACTCCTGAATCCCAAGCTATGACCACCGCACGCGGTCCAAGCACCCCATATCCTGAATCTCCTCTGATGTCACGATCAACCTGTCTGTCATTTGCAATGGCACGTGAAATGCGGGCAAACCAAAGCAGGGGTGAGTATAAGAATACTCAGTAAGATACCTCGAAGGCTCGAGAGAGAAGCAAGAGATGTATTGAAGAGGAGAGCAGTAAGAGAGAACAAGGTACAACAAGAGTTAACAAAAAGAGTACAACTCCACCCAATAATAGATATGATCGCTCAAAGAAACCCACATGATAGAGTGAGGGGATCTTCATCTCAAATCTCACACCATGTATATGCCCATAAAAATACCTATGGTAACCAGATATACTGGTAACTCTGACCTATAGTCTAGTGAAAAGTTACACAACCACATACCTATTCTAGGGATTCAGTTCTATGATTTCCACGAAGTACTCATTCCTAGAGAACACACTCCACGAGTCTGATAGCTATGATGACGTATGTCTGAGATGTATTTTTTCATTGGGAAACGTCACGAGAGGTAGTTTCACTCATTACAGGATACACACTCATGAGTGGGAAGATCATGATAGCTAGAATCACACATTACAGGAGACACACTCTTGAGTGGGAAAGATCATGATACACAGATGAGGATCACTACCAGGGCCATGGCTGATACCGCGACTCATATAGATTCACCAGCTCGGTGATTCCCCAGCTTGGTAGATGATCAACACCCAGTAGAGTTGGTCACATCGATGCCTGACTCTACCTGGGTTTAGGAATGGATATATGATCTCGCTCCGGGACCCTCGGAGGGATGCCGACTCTATCATAGAAAGTCCTGCTGAAGGGATCAAAGTCCTGTAGAGAGAAACGATGCCTGGCCTTTAGGGGAATGAGAAGAAGGGGCACTAACCCAAATGAAATATGTCTAATATACGGTGGTCAAGAAGATCAATCCATGTACTGAAAAGTACATGACATGTAGAAAAGTTACACACTGTGTCCTCTGAACCAGGGTACTACCCATGTACAAGGACCCGTTTTGCAAGGCTGGTCATGTAAAATGCAGCTATACAACATGTAGAAACGATCACCCATCGTGTCAAATTATCTGGGGTCAGATCCATATATGCTGGCCATGTGTCAGTACATGAACTCAACCCATGTATGTTAACCTGTGAAAATCAGTACATAGGGTGACCCGCATTATAGGCCGCACCTGGCTGTGTGGTGGAGTACCGACTCTAAAGATAGGAAAAAAATCTTAGAGGAAAACGAACCCGCACTCATGAGGTGGGGAGTCCAGTCTCTACTGGAGTGGAGGAGTAAGGAATACTCACGCCTTGAGTCATCAAGGGAATAGTCATCCTAGATCTCACTAAAAGAAACACCATGGTTATGCACCTCAGGTTATCGATCATACCTAAACTGCCACAAAGTTCCACAAGGGAGCAACCTGAAGGACCGCTATGTCATAATGGTTCCAACACGATAGACGGTGCGTCAATCAGACGCTCAGTCTGTAAGTTATACACATTTTAATGACAAGGGCCTGGTTGGATTCATGTTCGATCCAACCCATCCATACATCAAACAACATCGGTTAACCAAACCGGTCACACCGTTGTGATCTATACCAAGAAACACACGAGATGGACTAACCATTAGTCCAAAACAGATAGCCGGTGAAAAATTTTCATTTCACCGCAACACACATGAACCGGCCTCGTGGGGCCCACACCTCGACCTCGACTTAATTCTCCAAAACTGGTTTTGAAACATTCGTCTTAGTTTCAAGGTCACAATGTCAGAGATGGTTCGTTATTCCGACACCGCATGAGAGAGATATGTCAAACACAAGATCCCGTAAAAATAATAACTTTATTATTATTGGGTGTTTTGTGGACCAGAGCCATGAAACAGAATTTTGTATCTGACATTAGACTTGAATCGACCGTCTTAAAGATAGGGTCACGTCGTCGCTGACAACCAGTCAATCAGACATCGCACGAAAAAGTTACGAAGAAATTATGGGTTTTCAACTAAAAATAATAATAACATTATTTATATATTTTTTTTTTATTTTTTCCTCCAAATTAAATCTCAATTGAGATTCACGCATCCGTTGCTACATGCGAGTCCACCTAGTGCCTCCCACTTGTTTTCTATTCCTTTTTATTTTAATTTTTATTTTTTTTCAAAACATATTCTCTCTCCAATTAACTCCTCCCCAAAAGAAATTCATGTGGCCTCTACCCCAAAACAACCATCACTTCGACTGCGTATCCTCCATAGGATCATCCACCGCCACAGCCGGTCGCTCTCCGCCCCACCTCCAGCTACCTCGCACCCGACCCCATCTCGCGCCGGACACCCCTGCTCTGCCGCGTTTTCCCGCTGACTGGACCGCCTCGTATGCCGTCAGACCTTCTCCTCTATGCCATGTCGCTGCGCCCTCAACCCAGGTGCACCGTCTGATGCCACCTCGGCCTACCCTGCATGAACCGCACACCATTGGGCCGATCACCTGCACCGCTGATGGCCACCTTGCCTAACCTGCACCAGACGAAACCCTCGTCGGACCCACTCTACAGGATCCTTCAGCACGCCATTCCAGGTTCGATTTAACTCGAAAAAAAAAGATAAAATGTGATACTTGGGACGAGAACTTCGCATTCATATGTCGCGCTCAATGAAACATTTAGTTTCCATCGCGATTAATTATTTTATGATGAAGAACACATGAATAATTCATGGACCATGAATAATAAAGGATCTCATTTTAAGTGCGGATTGATAGCTGTGTTAGTCTGGTCATTGTTTTTGAGAATAAAGAACATGGGGGATTGTAAATTAAATATTTACCATAATTCTGTATTTTCAATAAGAACAATAAGAAATTGATTCAACCCATGGTTTTTCGATCCGTGAATTAATTCATTAAATTCGCGTTCATCGTGAAAATTCAATTGGGTAAGTTATCCACAAAGATAAATCCTACCTTAGGTTTGGATCGATCGTTGGTGAAGATATCATTCATCAAGATCAGTTCGGTGTTGATGAAGATCTCACTTGCACAACGATGAGAAGAAGATGTTTCGTTCATCGCTCTTCAATTCGCCTATATTCGAGGCTTCATCGTCGTTCGTCAGCGGAGAGGATCTGAGAGGAGAGGATTAGAGGCTTTCTCATTATTCTCAAAACTAAATTATGTGGAAAACCCCTTAAAGCCTCATATTTATAACCTCTTATTAGGTTAAAAGAGATTTTAATCAAATAATTAAATAAATAATCATTTAATTATTTAATTATTTTCCCGCGATGGCACATAATCCGAACACCCGGTGCCAATAAAAGGTATACCTTGCCTAGGGTAAAAACTACGTTCTGAACTCATCGGCGGTCTCAGATTTTTCATATGAGTCCCTGTTCGAGAGATATTCGGGTTTGAGCTATTAAATGAATAAATTAATTATTTAATTTATCCCTTTAATACACCGCCAATGAGAAAGGGGTCCGAACATCCCGTGTCGACTTATTTTATGTAGAGTCTAAGGGAAAGACCACATTTTGGACCCAACCGTGGTCTCAGATTTCCGATATGCTCAACCATTTAAGATATATCCCATTTTCTTTAGTTAACCTCATGTGTGCAATATAAAAACACTTAACATTTTTATAAAATTAATTTCGGGCACACTGAGCCTCTGAATTGCACGCCGTCTTAGCGCCCAGTTTTGGAAATATTCTTTGGAATATTTCAAAGTCTTATTAGGCCAAAAACCGGGTCTCTACATTATTCCCTACTTCAAGCTTTTCTTCCTCGAAAAGAAAAACCATGGAAATCACTCGAGATACTAAGCCCACACTTAGCTCTCCTACTCCTAGGGAAACCTGTATGTTTCTCTGCTTCAAATGAATATGAAAAAAAGGGTTGGTCCACCCTCATATGTATTTCTTCAGCTGATGACGTGTGTAGTAACACACACATATCTTCTTAGTTGCGACACGTGTAAGGCATCGTTTACCCACTCCAACTACTTGGGATAAGGCAAGGTGATATGAAACATTGACATCTCCTTGCATAGTCTCAAACGACTTGATAGAACAAGGGGGAAAGTTTTTCTCCCCTACAAAACCTTTATATCACATGTCACAACTGAAATCAATGTTTGTCAATAGGACAGAGTATCATGATTCCCTCCTTCAGAATATACATATGGTGAAACACCTAAGGATATCTGGTCACACAGGATCTCCTAGTCGATGAATCAAAACTGAGACTCTATTACACGCTCAAGAGGTGAAGGATTCAATACCATCGACTGAAGAAAAGTTTTACGCTCACGTTCCACTCTGGGACTTACCGCACTTCTCGCTTTGGTAATCTGCTACATAACCGAACCTTGATTGCACAAGTCCGCAAGATTCTTCCAACGTTCTTTTACTGCACTTCCTGGGTCCCATATGACCATATGCCTATTATTGATCATGATAAGATATTCTACATTGAGATCTCGTCTTCTGGCATCTTTTAGTTGCAGTAGACGTCTCAGCTCTATTGCGCTCACTATCACAACCAGTTTTATGGCGTGGCAGAAATATTTCTACCACCAGTGCCTACTATCGCACCTAGACATAGGTGGGGATTCACAAGGGAATTATGATAGCATAGATCTCTCTAAAGAGTCCCCATTCAAAATTCTATTCTTAGAAACTACCGTTATAGACCAGCGGACCACCGTCTCTAGCCAATCCTCTACTATATGAGGGTTTGGCTTACTACATAACCTCAGTGGTCTCTGGTGTTGGAACTCACGAAGTGTGCGAAACTTGTGCATGTACTCATCCCGCTCTACTGGGGCAGTCTTCTTCTCAACAGGTAGGGGTACTACTACATGCCCACCTGGAGAAAGGGGCTCGCATGATGGGTCCTGAACTGATCTCTCGTCGCTCACAGATTCGTATCCATGAACTGTAGCTAGTATCATGGATGGATGTCGTCACGGAGACATCCTGAATGTTATCAAGGAGTACCGTGGTCAGATGAGAATATCTATATATATATCAACAATTATGGGGAGTTGAATCAAGAAGGATAGTCAAAGACTCAATCATATATAATTCATGTACCATTGTTCCCTACAACAGGTGTCTCAGGGTGCTGAGTCGACAAGCGGGTAATCAGGGTCCTGGTGAATGGATACGTCGTCCGCCCGCACCATCACTGGACTCCCTGGTCTGAAAGATACTCTCGAGACACATCGACATTGTTTCCCTAAACACAACCAAGACCATTTTAGGGAAACGTCTGAAAAATTTACCAAGGGTTGAACCACCTATGATACCACTCTGTCGCAACCCAACCCCTACCAGGGCTCGAACCGAAACTATCCCAAGCCCGCCTCCATATGCCAGGGGTTGGAAACTCGCACCGAAGGCACAACAAACTTGGGGAGGCATTTTACTAAGAACCTGTACACACACACGCAGCTAACACAATGAAAAAGTGCAGAGAAATAAAATAAAGTAATGTTCCACAGTACTATAAAAAGGGAACAAAACAAAAATGCATCGACCACTAACAGTACATGTACAAGTTAAGTAATGCTTAAAGGTAAAGGGGAAAAAATAAACACCCAACTAGAAAAGTGCCACAACCCGGCAACAAGTGAAAAGGTAAAACATCTGGCAGAGTCCCACTCCTGAATCCCAAGTAACGACCACCGCACGCGGTCCAAGAACCCCATATCCCGAAGCTCCTCTGATGTCAAGATCAACTTGTCCGTCATCTGTAAGGGCATGCCAAATACGGGAAAATCCCAAGTAGGGGTGAGTATAAGAATACTCAGTTGGATGCCCCGAAGGATCGAGGGTGCAGCAAGAGATGTACTGAAGAGGAGGGCAGTAAAAGAGAACAAGGTACAACAAGAGTGAAAAAAAAAGAGTACAGCTCCACCCAATAATAGATATGGCCGCTCAACGAAACCCACATGATAGAGTGAGGGGATCTTCATCTCATAGCTCGCACCAGGTATATGCCCATAAAAATACCCAGGGTAACCAGATATACGCATAACTCAGACCTATAGTCTAGAGACAAGTTACACAACCACATACCGAATCTAGGGATTCAGTTCGAAGATTTCCACGATGTACTCATTCCGGGAGAACACACTCCACGAGTCTGATAGCTCTGATGACATTCGTCCGAAAAGTATTTTTTCATTGGGAATATCACGAGAGTTAGTTACAATCATTACGAGAGACACACTCCTAAGTGGGAAGATCATGATAGATAGAATCACTCATTACGGGAGACACACTCCTGAGTGGGAAGGATCGCGATACATAGATGCACTTCACTGCCAGGACCATGGCAGATACCACAACTCATCCGGATTCACCAGCTTGGTGATTCACCATCTAGGTAGAGGATCAACGCCCGATAGAGTTGGTCATGTCGATGCCTGACTCTACCTAGGGTCAGGAATGGATAGAGGATCTCGCTCTGGGCCTCTCAGAGGGATGTCGACTCTATCACAGAAAGTCATGGTAAAGGGATCATACTCATATAGAAGGAAATGATTCCTAGCCTTCAGGGGAACGAGAAGAAGGGGCACTAACCCAAATGAATGATTTCTCAAATACGGTGGGCAAGAAGATAAATCCATGTACTGAAAAGTACACAACGTGTAGAAAAGTTACACTCCATGTCCTCTAACCCCGTGTACTACCTGTGTACAACGGCCCGTGTCGCAAGGATGGTTGTGTAAAACACAACTATAAAGAATGTATAAAGGATCACCAATCGTGTCAAAGTATCTAGGGTCCACTCCATGTATACTAGCCATGTTCCAGTACACAACCTCAGACCATGTATGTCAACCCATGAAAATCGGTACACGGGGTGTCCCGCGTTACTGGCCTCACTTGGCCGTGTGGTGGAGTACCGACTCCAATGATAGGAAAAACATCTCAATGGAAAACGAACCCGCACTCATGAGGTGGGGAGTCCCATCTCTAATAGAGTAGAGGAGTAAGGATTACTCGTGCCTTGAGTCATCAAGGGCATAGTCATCCTAGCTCTCACTAAAAGAAACACCATGGTTCTTCTCCTCAGGTAATTATTCATACCTCAACCACCAGAAAGTTCCACAAGGGAGGAACCCGAAGGACCGCCATGTCATAAGGGTTCCAACACGACAGACGGTGCATCAATCGGATGCTCATTCTGTACGTTATAGGCATTCTAATGTCGAGGGCGTGGTTGGATTCATGTTTGATCCAACCCAATCATACTTCAAATGACATCGGTAAACCAAACTTCTCACACCGTTTCGATCTATACAAAGAAACACACGAGATGGACTACCCATTTGTCCAAAACAGATAGCCAGTTAAAAATTTGCATTTCACCACAACACATGCGAACTGGCCTCATAGGGCCCACGACTCGACCTCGACTTAAATCTCCAAAACTGGTCTTGAAACATTCATCTTAGTTTTAGGGTCGTAATGTCACAGATGGTTCGTTATTCTAACACCGCATGAGAGCGATATGTCAAATACAAGATCCAGTAATAATAATAACATTATTATTTTTTGGTGTTTCATGGACCCGAGCCACAAAACATAATTTTGAATCCGACATTAGACTTGAATCGACTGTCTTGAAGACAGGGTCATGTCACCGCTGACGGCCAGTCAATCGAACGCCGCACGAAAAAGATACGGACAAATTATGGGTTTTCAACTAAAAATAATAATAACATTATTTATATTATTATTATTATTTATTTTTTTCTCCAAATTCAATCTCAATTGAGATTCACGCATCCATTGCTACATGTGGGTCCACCTAGTGCCTCCCACTTTTTTTCTATTCCTTTTTCTTTTAATTTTTATTTTTCTTCAAAACATATTCTCTCTCCAATTAACTCCTCCCCAAAAAAAATCCATGCCGCCTCTACCCCAAAACCGCCTTCCCTTGGAATGCGCATCCTCTGCAGGATCATCCGCCGCCATATCTGGTCACTCTCCGCCCCACCTCCGGCTACCTCGCACCCGACTCCATGCCGCGCCGGACCGCCCTACTCTACCGCGTTGTCCTGCTGACGGGACTGACTCACATGTCGTCAGACCTTCTCCGCCATGCCATGCCACTAACCCCTCAACCCAGATGCACCGTCGGATGCCGCCTCGGCCTGCCCTGCCAGAACCACACACTGTTGGGCTGATCACCCGCACCGCTGCTGGCCACCTTGCCTAACCCGCACCAGCCGAAACCCTCAATGGACCCAATCCACGGGATCCTTCTGCACGCCATTCTGGGTTAGATTTAACTCGAAAAAAAAAAGACAAACCATGATCCTTGGGTCGAGACCATCGCATCCGTATGTCGCGCTCAACGAAACATTGAGTTTCCAGTGTGCTTAATTATTTGACTATGAAGAACACGTGAAGAATGAGCAGACCATGAATAAGAAAGGATATCTGTTTAAGTGTGGATCGATAGCCGTATTAGTTTGGTCATTGTTTTTGAGAATCAAGAACATGGGGGATTGGAAATTAAATATTTATCATACTTCGATATTTTCAAGAAGAATAATAAGAAATTGATTCAACCCATGGTTTTTCGATCTGTGAATTAATTCATTAAATTTTCATTCGTCATGAAAATTTAATTGGGGCAAGGAATCCACAAAGATAAATCCTACCTCAAGTTTGGATCGATCTTTAGTGAATATCTCATTCATCATGATCCATTTGGTGTTTATGAAGATCTCACTTACACAACGATGAGAAAAAGACGTTTCGTTCGTCACTCTTTGATTCGCCTGTATCTGAGGCTTCATCCTCGTTTATCAACGGAGAGGATATGAGAGGAGAGGAGTATAGGCTTTGTCATTGTTGGAAAACCTAAATTAGGTGAAAAACCCTTAAAGCCTCATATTTATAACCTCTTATTAAGTTAAAAGATATTTTAATCAAATAATAAAATAAATAATCATTTAATTATTTAATTATTTTCCCGTAGTGGCACATAAGCCGAACACCCGACGCCAATAAAAGTTATACCCTCCCTAGGGTAAAACCTATATTCTGAACTCATTAGCGGTCTCATATTTTTTATATGAGTCCCTGTTCGAGAGATATTCAGGTTTGAGCTATTAAATGAATAAATTAATTATTTAATTTATCCCTTTAATACATCGCCAACAAGCGAGCGGTCCAAACATCCCGCGCAGACTTATTTTATGTCACTTCTAGGGGAAACACCGCATTTCGGAACCAACCGTGGTCTCGGACTTCCGATCTGATCAACCGTTTAAGATATATCCCGTTTTCTTTAGTTAACCGTCCGTGCGTAATATAAAAAACTGAACATTTTTATAAAATTAATTCCGGGCACACCGAGCCTCGGAATTGCATTCTGTCTTAGCACCCAACTTTGGAAATATTCTTAGAAATATTTCAAAGTCTTATTAGGGCAAAAATCAGGTCTCTACACTGCCGACATTCAAACTATCCATGTTTCCAAATATTGAATCACTTTTTCTTCAAAACAAATTTGCGTAATACAATTTATAATCAAGTAGTTTATAAAAAACTTAATAACTAGAATTGTTTTAAAAAAAAGTAAAAACATAGAATTTATAACAGAAAAACCTACTCTGATACTAATTGTTATATCATAAGAGTTATAGTGGGTACAAGAGGGGGTGAATTGTAGATCCTAATTTTAAAATAAGATAAAACACAAAACCACTTTAGTCTAAAAATAGGACTAAAAATTTGATCGGAGTATGTATCAAATTGAAAAAAAATATTAAAGTTTTTATCGATCTCACCGACACACATATAAAATAGTTTTTAAGAAAGATTCATAAAAACAACGTTCTAATTGTAAACGCATAAAAGAAAGTAAAACCTCTCAAAAACAATTAATATGAAAGCTTATAATAAATTAATAATGACTTAAAATCATTATAAAAAAGAAGTATACTCTTTCACCTTAATATTTAAGGAATTCCGAAATTCTAACATAAGACATCCACAATTTTACACTTAACTGTAAATTTCAGTCTTTCCACACCATGAAATCCATCTATATGATGATCCAAAATTCATTCGCTTCTAATCACGCAGAATACCTCAATCCAATATATCAACACTGTCTCTATCTTTCTAGCCCCAAAATCCCTCAATCTAATGGATCAGATTCACTTGTATTCCAATCCTTAGAATCCCTCAATCTAAACCACAGTTGGATATACAGAATAAAAAATAAAAATGTTCTATGGAATTTACAATCCTCACATATATTCCTTAAAACTAAATCTATCTATTAATTTAAAAATCATTTGAATGAGATTCTATAGAAAATAAAAATCATAGACGTGTTGAGTTGAAACTAAATAAGCCCATATCTCCTTAAATGAACTCATATATATATATATAGGCATTCCTCCGATGTTGATAACAGTTGGTTGCAATGGACTCAAATAATCTCAATTTTATATCTCAAAAAATTTTCTTCAATTAGATTTAATTTTTTTGCACCATTAAAATGCTATAAAATATTACTTATGATATAAATAACTCTAATTATTCTGATTAAAAACATTGGATAGTCTAATGAACAATAATATATTTTTTTAATCTGATGAGCTAAACTATGGTCAATCCAATAGATTATAACTATTTCCAGTCTGATGGATATGACTTTGGTTAGTCTGATAGAGATAACACTAGTCTTTCCACTGGTCAGAACACTAGTTAGTTTGATGGAACAAATGAACAATTAGTTTGATTCATTAAAATGAATAATAATAAATCAATATTTTTTCATTAGAATAATTTCTACATTTGGTGGAAAATTATGTTTTCTACAAAAACATTATAAAACACTTGGTATATATGAAGTTATTACAATAGAATATTAATAATGTTTTAAATTTTTTTGGGATTTTCAAAACTAAAGAAAGGAAAAGTTAAAACTATAACCTTCCACTTAACAATATCCCACTTTTTAGAAATCAGAAAACATAACACTTAAAATTAAAAAATATTATGATTGAAAAACACACAACCATTTGTTATATTATAATCATCAAAGAGAATCTTGATAGAAATATTTTCTCTTTAAATATATTAACTCCCCTTGAGTTAAAAACTTATTTCTTTCATCATTTTTGATCCGATAGAAAGTTATAACATTATTTGTTTCCCTTAATAAATTTTATTAATTAAAAATATTATCCCCTATAGATTGGTTTTCATTGAGAACTAATTCTCCATGTTTATATAGAATTTCCCCCCAAAACTATTCCTTCCATTGTAAACAATGTGTCCAACTTTTAGATTAAAATGGAATAGATAAAGTATATAATCTCTTGAAATATTAAAACAAATATAGATGAAAAATTATGTTTAAATAATTGTTCATCCAATATAAATTATAGAACATTCATACAATTAGATTTGGAAGATATTCATACATAAATTATTTGGAGAACCAAACATTCAAACAATCTCATTCAAAAGGATTGATTCTGAAATATAATTAGAATTCAGATAGAAAAAATCATTCTTTCTTGTACAGTTTCTTAACAATCACATTAAACTTCTTCAAATTATCATGATCCTTCTTAGTTTTAGCAAATGAAGAATTAGGATTTAAAATCATGTACTCCATAATTTATTACCTCAGAATATCTATCTTCTATCTTTCAACTTCTTCTTTAAGAAAACTAATCTTCATATTTTCTTCTCAAATCCTACGAATATGATGTTCAAAAAATTGAAATTCAGTATTATCCTTTTTCAAATTATAAATTTCTTCTTCTAAAATGTTGAATTCCCCATTCTTATTGTATATCATATCTATGATATAATCAAAAAACATTACCATCTTTGATACATCTGGTGACGACATGTTAATGGAATCAGAAATTTTAATCGAAATCCACTCCACCTCCACCATCTGGTAATCATGATATTTTAACTCATCATGAAATTTCTTTTACCATCCCACCATCTGGTTAAATTAACTATTGTGAGCCTTAGTCTTACATTTGAACGTTTTATGTTTGACCTCATTATGAATAGATGACTTAGTCAGTAAATTCAAAATCAATGAGCTTCTTAAATTATTCATCTGATATAGAAATATGTTTCTTTTGATTTTATATGGGTGAAGACTCAAATTTTCTCTTCACTTTCACTAATCCTTTCTCCTTAAGAGGTTCATAACTAGATGTGGCCTTGTCCATCTTAACCATAATTTTTTAAAACTTTAAATTAAATAACAACATATAATTTTCTATAATTTTGTCACCAATGATAGAAACCATTTATCTCAATTCATAAGACTGATTATTGATTTAAAAAACAACTATGTAGTTCACTAACATCTTGTTAATTAAACAAAGAAGAATTAGAATCTTTTTTTATAGATGATTTCTTAATAGAGACAAGAGAGAGAAAATAGTAAAATTTGTTGTGAACCTTTAGAGTATCTCTGTTGCCCTTTCTCGGTATGTGGTACCTTTACATCCAATGTTTAACTACTCTAGCATCCGAATTCAGGTAAAAAACTTTTCTTACTTATTCAAAATAAGAAAATAGTAAATATTCTACATTAGACATATCAAAATTACCAAGATACTCTAGAAGCTTGTGAGATGGTAGATATACTAAACCCTCCAAGGGTGATTACACTGAGTCAGCAACTTATGGATATGTGAGTTTCTAACATTCTATAAAAAGAGTAAATATAATTTCTTCTGTAACTTCTTCGGTGTAAAATTATACCACGGAATCAAATTCTCTAATTATTTCTTGGTATTTTAGATCAAAATCCTCCTTTTTGACACATATTTTTCCCCAACCTTAAAACCTAATAACGATTTTCAATAAATCATAAAATTTTTCATACCGGTTTTTCTCAATTAGTATTTCTTTAACCAATTCCCTTTTTGCAAAGTCTTATTTTGAGGCCATCTAATTCAAAATGTTGCTGAATATTGGAATATAGAATCTAATCAGATGAATGGAAAAAATTCATATAGTTAAAAAATGGGTGGCTTGATTCAAGAGTTAAAACCCTCATAATATATATGCGATATAGATTCCACACCTTTATATATAGACACGGGAGTGACAGGTCGAATTCTATAAAAACTAGCGGCTCAGATATGAAACCCTTTTCTGATCTAAGGATTTATATTTAATACATGAATGATTTAAAAAAAAATATGAATTATTAATGTTATTTTATGAAAACTACTCATCAGACTAGTGTATTTTTTGACATCATAGTTTTTATAAAAAATTACAATTTTAATTATTGTAAAAGAAAGAACATTTACATGTATAAACTAAAATAATTGATAAATGAAAAAATTAAATGTTTAAAATAATACCTTTCTGGGTATTCATAACCTTTGGTATGAGTAACTTCTTCTTCTTGGTTTTTGTAATAAAAGTTTAATCTCATAAATATATAACAAATAAATTTTTTGGGATGAATTTTGTAACAAATTTAGAGTCTATAAAACATAAAGAAAATGCTGAGTCTGTTTTTTAATAAAACATTGATTCGATAATGTTTATAAAAATTATGATTATGAATATTTTATAAAATGTTTTACTATTTAAAAGTTAAATAAATGAAAAAACCTTTTAATGAATTAAAAATTTAACAAACAAAAGTTTTTATAAAAAATTGTTTTAGAAAAAAAAAGGTTTTAGAAAACCAAAACAGATATACTCCACTTTAAAAAGGGAGTTTGTTAATGTAAATATATTGATAATCATGAATTATATATGAATAATCATTTTATATTGATCATTCCTTGATTCTGTTTAATATACTAAAATCTATCATAACTTAGGGGGTTTGTAAAAATTTCAGAAATTTTTTCTTGCATTCGATGAATTATAAAATGATATCTCCTATTTTTTGTGAACACGAAGGAAATGGTTTCTTATATCTATGTGTCTAGATTATGAGTGATTTTTTGGGTTTTTAATTAAGTTAATGGAACATTTTTTTATTACCAAATATTTGAGTTTTAGAAAAGCGCATGATATTGTCACTGAGTGTGAGCTTCATCCGCAACACTTGAGGATAAAAACTTCCAACTGCAACATATTCAGCATCTGTAATGGATTGTGCTAAAAAGTATTGTTTCTTAAAAGAACAAGAAACTAAATATTCTCCAAATAAATGACATGTTCCAAAATATATTTTCTTATACATTCTACATTCACCAAATTCAGTATTTAAAAAACTTTTTAACTCAAAATCATTTCCATACGAATAAAATAAACCCAATTCCACAGTTCATTTAAGGTAACAAAATATTCATTTTATAGAGTTAAGATTGGAATATTTTGGATTTTTTTGATATCTAGCACATAATCATATAGAAAAAATTAAATCGAGATGATTGGATATTAAGTAAATTAAACTTCTATCCATACATCTAAAATTATTTTCATTAACTACTTTTGCAGCATCATCAATATTTGAAGTATTTGAGTCTCTGATATAAGTACTAATACTTTTAGTGTTTTTATAAACGAATTTCTCAAGAAGATATTTTATATGCTTATATAGACATATAAATGTTCCTTTATTTATCTAGAAATTTGAAAACCTATAAAATATGTTAACTAACTTATCACACTCATTTCAAAGATAGACTTCATAAGATCCAAAAAGGAACTAGTTATGCCTTTGGGTTGAACTAAATATAATTTCACCAACCTAGATTGGTAAATTCATAATTTTTTTATTCACTTATTTTATAAAAATATTTGGATCTTCAAATCCCCAAAAACATTCTTTGGTAAAAAAATCTAGATAACCAGTCATATCATGCTCTGGGGGCCTATATAAGTCTTTAAAGTGCCTTAGTATGTTTGAAAACATGTTCTTGATGTTTTTATTTTCAAAACTAGTGGTTTTTTACACAAAATACCTCATGAACAGAACCATAAGTAAAGAACATTTGACTTATATTTGAAATAGTTTTAAATTTAAGAATGCTTCATAATCTAGAAGTATACAAATAGCTCTAAGCCTAGATACCAGAGCATAAGTTTCTTCATAATATTTGTAGTATTGTAGATTTTAACCATTAATAAAAAATTATATATTAATTTATAAAAGTTATTCCATTTTCATAATACTTTTTCCGAAAAACCCATTTTACTCCAATTACAAAAGTAACTTTATGTTTTTCAACCAAAGCCCAAACAAGGTTTCTTTCAAACTCATTTAGTTCATCTTGCATTAATTGTATCCTATCCTTATCACCTAAAGCCACATCAAGAGTATTATGTTTGAATTGAGATAAAAATAATAGAAGTCCAATTTTATTTCTCATAGAAATTAAAGTTCTAACTTTTTGATCTACATAAATAATGATATCATCACTAGGATTATTAATAAGAAACAACTAACTTATTTAGTTTACAAAACAATTTTCATTAATAATAGGTTGAAAATATCCTTAAGGAATAACTTAATAAATATATTCTTAAGCTGTTCTCTCTTGAGAATAAATTTCAAACATAGGTTAAAAATCATTTTTTGAAATAACATCCAAATATGTAGTTAGAGGTCGTTAGAAAACAAAGGGATTGATTTCATCAAATTTAACTTATACTATTCACTAATCCATACTTGTGTTTTTATTAAAACTCTATATACCTTACTAGCTGTGGAATAACCTAAAAATATCCCTTCCTAAAATTTGGAGATAATTTGTGTAAGTTTTCTTTATTATTCATAATGAATACTTTGCATCCAAAAATATTGAACTTAGGAAGTTTTAGTTTCCTACCAGTTCAAAACTCATAAGGAGTTTTATTAATAAATGGTATAATTAAATATTAATTTTAATATATAGAAAAATAATAACTACGTAAAACTGAATTTTCTTAACAACTGGTTATTGACACATTATGGTTCTAATAATATTTTTAAGAACTATATTTCTTTTTTCAACTACACCATTTTGTTATTGTGTTTTAAGTGATGAAAATTTATGTATAAAAACTTTTTTATGATAGAAAGTTTCAATGTAAAATTTTAAAAATTCTCCACCATGATCAATATGAATAATTACAAAGTATAGGTTTTTATCATTTTTAAATCAGGATAAAAAATTTTAAAACAACTAAAGGCTTCATATTTTCAGTCTGCAAAATAGAACCAAGTATATCTATAGTAATAATGAACTAAAACATATACATAGTGTTTAAAACTGATACTTCAATATTTTTTAGGAAAACGAATGTCCATGTGCACTAAATCTAATGAATCTGAAGTTTATACTTCACTAATAGACTTAAATCATTACTCATTTTTCTTACAAAATTGACAAAGATCAGAGACTTTAGAAGTATCAAACCTATGTTCTTGTTGATCCTTACCTAGTACTTTCTTAGTCATCTTATCTAAAGTTATAAGATTATAGTTTCTTAATATTATATTTCATAACCAAGATTGATCTTCCATTTCACTAAGTCAAGGTGGATCTTAACTCTTAAGGTCTTCTAAGTTTAAATTTTAAATATTCTCATACTGATGGGCATACAAAATAAATTCATCATTAAAAATATGAGTAATACATTTTTCATTCCTAAAGTTCACAAGATAACACACATAACATAATTTACTTATGATAATAAGGTTTTTCTTAAGTCATAAGAAAAGAAAACATATTAAATTAATGATTTTTCAAGAAGAAAAATGTTACCTATACTGATAAATTTTTCCTTCAACATTATCTCTACAAGTGACTTTCCCACCTTTAGTGTTTATGATATTCTTAAAGAAATACTTGTTTCCAGTCATATATATGTAGTAAAAACTATCGATGTACAAAATGTTTTTATTATTGGAATATTCTTTATTTTCTTATAAACAAAAAAATTATCATTTGGAAACACAAACCTTCTTGGGTACAGTATTATCAAAAAATTAAAATTTTAGGTATCCACATTTGTCCAAAGTTATTATGTTTATAAAATGTAATTTATTTTAAAAAATAGGCATTTTTAAATCCTAAAAAATAATATTTATTTAAATTAAAAACATTCTTCTAGTGTCCACCACTTTGAAACTTAGTAAAAAATATAGCTCTTTTTTGAATAAATAGTTATTACTAAAAATAGGCTTTTGTTAGTGAAACCCATTTCAGAAATTATAAGGTCTAATTTGATTATAAATTTTATCAAATTTTACCATTATAGAGGTAAAATTAAAAAAAAAATTATTCAAACCAGAAATTTCATTTTTTAGTTTTGTAATTATGTTTTTATCATTAGTGGAACTTGAATTTGAACTAATTTTCACAAAATCAGTTTGTAAACTAGTTTTCTCAAAAATTGAATTTTCAAGTTATTTAGAAAGAATATATTTTTGAAAATTATTTTTATCAATATATTTTGAAATATATGATATTTCATTAGATAAATTATTATTTCTATAATTTTATTTAACAAGTTTACCTTGATAAAGTGCATGTTTTTTAAAAAATTTACAGTTTTAATTTTCAAATAATTTTGGAAACCTAGACACATATTCAAAACATTATAGAATATGATCCTATTAATATGAGGTAGATTCTAAATCTTAATATATAGAATTGTTCTCATCATTTATATAAGGATAATTAGCATTTAGGTAATGTTTAGTAAGATATTTAGAAGTAGTTACTATTTCCATGGGACATTTTTTCACATTTAGTATTTCTTCATATAAACCAATATTTATCTTTCCATAACATTCATTGTCCAAATAATTTTTAGAAGAACTATATCTTCTAATTATAATCCAAGTATATAAATACTTTAGACTCTTCTTTCACTTTTGTTTATAATAATTTTCGGAATTCTTATTAGAAATCATTTCTTTCTCATCATTCCTTTTTAGATTAGGAAAATATGATCTGATATGTCCCACTCTATTGTACTCATAAAAAATTAATTCAAAGGATTATTTATTATCACTCTTATACTTATAAATCTTGTTATATATATACTGAAAATATTTCATTCCAATAAACTTATTTATCCTCTTAGAAAGATTATCCAAATCATTTCATTATGTTTTAATGAACTAGTATCTGATTCAATAATAAGTTTCTTTTTTTTGAATATTTCAAAAAAAATCAATATATTGATATTTAATAGGATCATTAGATATAGTTGTAAAATAAAATTCTCTTTTTTTATTTTTCATATTCCCTTTATTCCTTTTAATTCTACTTTTATACTACATAAGAGTTATAAAGAGATCATGAAGAGTAATATTTGTAATCCTTCCTATTTCATCTAAAGCTGTTATCTTATATTCCCATTCATCGGGAATAATCTAAATAAATTTTTCTACTCAGATTCCATTTATTAAATCTTTCTTACCAGGACACTGTAAGTTATTAAAAATGGTCATAAATCTATGATTCATCTTGTAAACTAATTCTCTTGGTAAGAATTAAAAACATTGATAGTCAAATCATAGCATAGATCTTTTAGTCTCAATGAATTTAGAATTTCTAAAGTGATTTATCTCAAACATACTCCATATATTGTTAGATACTTCACATGAAGATATTGAGTTATAAAAATTTATGGTCACAGAACATAAAATACTATTCCTTACTCTATAATTACTTATAATTTTCATCTATTCTTGATTCGTAAAATTAGTAATTTCCTTTTCTGGAATCACATAATTTTCTTGTGTACCGACATTCAAGCCTTCCATCTTATAAAATATAGTAATTATTTTTATAAAAAATATGTTTGTATAATACAGTTTATAAAAAAAGAGTTTATAAAAAACATAATAATGAGCAGTTGATAAGAAATTAAAAAAAATCAAGTATAGCAGTAGAAGCTACTCTAATACCAATTGTTGGATCATAAGAATTATAGTGGCTACAATAGGGGTGAATTATAGTCTAAAATTTGAAACTAAGACATATAAAAAAACATATTTTTTAAAAAAGATTAGACTTAGGATTTTTCCAATGATTAGAGTATGTATCGAATTAAAAAATTTCAAATAAATCAGAGTTTTTATTGGTCTCAGAGACATGTGGATAAAATAGTTTATTACAAATTTAGTAAAAAACAATTTAATTGTAAATTTACATCAGAAAGTAAAAGTTATCAAAAATAAGTAATATGAAAGATTATAATAAAGTGATAAGGACTTAAAGTCTTTATAAAATAATTATACTATTTAACCTTAATAGTTAAACAATTTTTAAATCATAACTTAATATATCCATAGTTTTACACCTAACTGTAAAAGTATATCTTTCCACACTAGGAAATCCCCCGATACGATGATCGTAATGTCTATGTATTCCAATCCCCTAGAAGCCCTTGATCTGACATATCAACATTAGATATATCCTTTTATCCTTATAATCCCTTGATTCAATGGATTATATTTATATTTCTTATGATCCCTAGAATCCCTCCATAAAAACCATGATCGGACACACTAAATACAAAATAAAAGTGTCCTAAGAAATATACAATACTTTAACTGATTCATTATAATTAAAGGTCTCTAATAAATTTCAAATTTTTAGAACAATATGATCTAGAAATGAGAAATCTTAGACACATTGAGTTGTAAATACATAAAGTGTCATCTCCTCAAATAGACTCTTATTTATATGAATTCATCCAACAACTATAATTTTGTGATTCTCATAGTTGTTTTCAACTTTCTTAGATAATATTCACATCATGTATCAGAAAAATTATTCCATTTAATGTTATTTTTAGCACCATTACAGTGATGTATAATATTCCCCTTGATAAAAATAATTATCATTATTTTGATTATAATCTTTTGACAGTCTGATAGAAAAAACTATTGTTTTTCAATCTGATGAACTAAATTATGGTCAGTTTGATGGGTCATAACTATAGATAGTGTGATTGATATGACTTTGGTTAGATTTATAGATAGAACACTAGTATTTCAAATATATATAACTCTAGTTATTCTAATGGAATAAATTCAAAGTTATTATGATGGATTGGATTGAATAATAAAACGTTTATATTCTATTAGAATTGTTTTTACATTCGGTGGAAAAGTATGTCTTCTCAAAAAAAATAGAAAACACTTGGGATGAATAAATTTAGAAAAATGGAATTATAATAAAGTGTAGTGTTTGTGATTTTCAATACTATGGTGAGTAAAATTAGAAAGTATAACTTTCGACTCAACATTTTAGAGTTTTTTTATACACTCCAATGAAAGTAAAGATTCATAAATGTGAAACTGGTTAGATTTATTTGAGGAATTTGGGTTTAAAGTGGGTCTTTGGTCAGGGAATGTATCTATTAGAGTGGAATAGATAGTAAGAATTGTCTTATGAACAATTTCTCTAATTGGTGAAATCCAATTTTGGGTAGAGTGAGATAGTGGGAAACTAGTGTATGGGTATGTATTTCTTAGTAAGAAAGAAATTCATAGGATTGAAGTGAGATTTAAATCCCTCATAATTTTTAATAAATTCCCTTGACCATAAAATAATTACGGTTTCCTATGATAGAGGTGATCCTTCAGGTTGGTGAGTGAATCTTATTTTGAGAATGTTTAATCCCTTCCCTCATATATACTTTCCATGATTTTTTATATATAGAGGAATAAAATAGTAATTCATATAAATTGAAATAAATTTTTCTTTTAAATTTAATTGGTTAAAATAAATGTTATTTTAACTAATTAAAGTAATTTTAGTATTTTTATTTATTCTGAATCTCATTTTCCATGTTATAACTTGTATGCTCTTTAGTTGTGCTATCTTCAGTTCTATATGTTGTGATTTTTTCCATCCATGTATATATGTTACTCTAGTTTTAGTGATTATTGTTACATACATGTGTAATCCTAATATTCCAAAGAGGAATTTACCATACTTCATTTATTGCAGATTATTTATGATAGTACCAAAATCCAATGATGGTGAGACCTGCATTCTTGTTTTGATATTACTATTGGTCACCATCATGATTATTTTGTATATGATTAATATTATTCTATGTAGGTGGAGTCATGTGTGTGTGGGGGTGGTGTGAGTGTGTTATTTTTTATTTTTATAAGTGATTAAAGTAGGTAATCTTGGTTTTGATGAGAAGATTCATGACGAACTAGTCCTGATGAAGATGTATGTAAAGTTATTGATAGGGTTTCTTAGGGATCTAAATACACTAATATAAATTATACATTCATCACCACTAAAAATATATCCTTTATCAACTCTTCTAAAAGAACTGATAAAACAAGCATTGATAAAAGTGTTAATGATTTTATCAGCACTAAAAACTATTATTCATAAATCCATTAAAAATATTTTAAAGAAATTAGTTAAAATTTATTGTACCACTATCACATCTTGAGGAACCAAAAAAGCACCAACCACACATGAAACTTCATATACACAACCTTATACATATGTGACCCCACAAATGGAATCTCAAAAATTAAAAAATCATATTTATTTTTATATTGTTGAGATTTGAACATCCACCTTACACATTCCCGATAAGAAACCTTACTACTACACTACATGAGTTTTCTTTATATATAATGATATGTCTATATAATTTTTTGTATATATATATTTAATTTAAAATTATAATATATATATATATATAGATATTAGAGTACATGTACTTAATACACATATTTTTATTGATTCATTTAGGTGTGTTTGTTAACATTATGTATGTTTATATATATTTCAATACATTTATATATATATGTGTGTGTTTGTGTGTGTGTTTGTGTGTGTATGTATATATTTAATATTATTTGAATATTTAAATACACATTTTATATGTAAATATATTTTTATATTTTTATGTTAAATTTTTTATTTATATAATTGATTTTTTAAATTTCAATATATAAAAATAGATTTATATATTTTATATATTTATTTTAAAATATTGTTACTATATGAAAAATGATAAAATTTCAACATCACCATATCAATATAAATGTAATTTTGGGGAATAAATTGGGACTCCACCTAAAAAGGAAAAGTATTCCTAGATAAATTAAGATTAATTTCCATTGATAGTTTAATAATTCGGATGCCCTAACTTAAAAATTAGTTTTTGAAGTCTTTTATGTAATGAGGAAGAATTTTCATATTTGAATAATTTCCCTCTCTAATAAATATGCACTATGAATTTTAATAATTAATTCATTAATTTGTTTATTAAAAGTTTAATATTTTTTACTTGATAACCCATATTTATATAATGTATATATAATCATGTAGTTATGAATGACAGTGAATAAGATTGTGATCACTATTTTTAGAAGAAATTTTTATTCTAAATTAATTATTTTCTTTGGATGTTTCTAACTAATTAGCTGGTTTAGAGGAGGTTTGGTTTGTTTCATGGTGCACATCACAAGGAGGTAGGCTTGAGGTGGTCATGATAGTCTCTTTTTTAAAATTTGAAATAGGGTAAGTATAACAGTTTGTGGCGCGATGATGATGGATGTTTGGATATTTTGAATTTTGTAATCTATTTTACAAATTTTGTTTTTGTAAGGGTCCATATAACTTTCGTAAGGGTCCCACTTCACCTCAAAGGAAATTTTCAATAATATGAAAAAATTGATTGGAAGAAAAGAATCAATTTTTATAAGTAACCATAACTTTTTTTTGAATAATCATAATATAAATAAGTAATAAAAATTTATGAAACTATATTATTTACATAAAATGGATTTGAGGAGAAAAATAATGAATCTAAAAATAATATTTCGAATTTATAAACCTATATTCTTAATTTTGGAACCTATGTTACATTTTATTATAATAAAAAACTTTTTTTTCTTTACATTTAATTAATTATTCATAAGATTCCATTCAATTTTGGATTTGATTTAATTTAAAATAACCATACTTTGATTAATTATAAAATAATAAATGTAATTTTCTTCAATACTATTCATATTAATTAGTTTTAGTGACAAAATAATCAATAATATTTTAAAAATACCTCTCCCCTTGGAAATATTAACACCCCTCCTCCAACTCATTCTCCCCACTTACAAAAATTCCTTCCAATCCCAATGTTCTTGTCAGGTACCAACCCAAATACTTGGGTACACTAGCACCTTATCTGGTCCTAACATATCCCAAAGGGAGTTACTGATCCCCATGGGTTATAGAATAGCGCATGGAATCATATCAAAAATCACAGTGAATAACTTTTTTATAATAAAAAACCATCGATACATAATAACAGAAGATAAAATAATAAATAGTCGATATTCCCAACAATCCTCAAGAAGCAAAGTATAACGGGTAGATAGATAAACATCCTAAAGTGACATATGATCCACAATATGACACAGTATCCATCAACATAAAGTCTCACAATCCCTATGTAACAAGTAGACTGTAACTCCCCTAGTCACCATCATTGTTCTAGGGTCCCATGAATCAAGCATGCCTGCCACCTCCAAGTTGTGTTTTCCTATTTCTACGAACTGACATAACATAGTCTACAAATGAATAATGGTAAAGGTAGAGTGTGAGATAAAAAAACTAGTAGGATCACACCAAGTATTCCATAGGCAGTTCTAATACAAAAAAAACATTTTATGCAACAATTTAAATAAATACAAGGCATGAAAAATAATTTCACATTTATCAATAAAAATATTATTTCAAATCAATTTGGGTTTCAATAATCCATTTCAATTTCAACATAGTTCAAATTTCTAAATTTGTCTTTCAATAATCCATTTCAATTTCAAAATAAAATCATAGGTTTTCATCAAAATCAAGCCTTTCAAAACCATATTTCATTTAAATCCATTTTCTCAAGAATCAATATCAAATCATTTCATCAAATAAAATATTATTTGGAGCCATATATCTCAAAATTTAGTGAATTTAACAATACTTTGAAAACAATTTTTTCATAAATCTAATTCCTTTAAAATAAATCAACAAAATTTACTCAATTTAAAATGAAATAAATTTAGGATGTATTTTAAATTAAGAAAGTAAATCAAGGTTTCATTTTTAGGGAAAAATCTTATAGAACCATATACCTTTTTATCACATGATCAATCAATCAATCAACCTAAATGGTGATAACCAATGGGGAAATGAATATGGGGAAGATCAAATAAGAATACCTAAAATAAAATTTTTTCTAATAAAAGTAATATTCCATAAAATACCATAGGATTTATCACTCTTAAAGGAAGAGAGAAGAAAACATAGTGGGGATTCCAAATCATGAAGAAATAAATTTTTGAGAGATATCAATCACATCAATCAGAGCTTTGATTTGAGATGAATGGAGGTTGGAGGAGAAATATCTCCTCTTGGGATCCTCCAAAAGTGAAGGAATTTTATTAGGGACAAATGGGATGTATTGGAATTTAAAACGGGGGTTTGAGATTTTAAATCTGGAAAACATGAGACCGCAACGCAACCCTCATACCCACACTATTAAAATGGGGAAAATAACCTAGACCAAAGCACAACAATAGATACCATGAAAAAAATACCCTTGGTCAAATGGATTCCTAAATCCATGGTCTTTACCATGCCTATATTTTATTTAAGTAGTTAATGGATATGATTCATCCCACACACCATGTCTTAGCTACTCCCAAAATAAAAAACACCCCTAACCACCTCCACTTTGTACCTCCCCTACATGCCACATCCATGGAAGAATTGATATAGGTATCAAATAACTCCTTGAATCTCCACACCGCATCTAAGTCATCCCATAATACTTGAAAAAACCATCAATAAAGTAATTTTCCATATATTCCTACCCATGGATCAACCACTCTCACTTCATGACACATCAATTCTTCCCCACAATGCAGCAACCTACATAACTCTAAATTGGCCCCAAAATTCAAAAAACATCAAAATCTATACAAACAACTAGGGAGAACAACCCAAAAAAAATTATGATAAAAGATAAGGGTTAAAATGTACCTAAAATATGGTAACGAGATGTTAAATTCTCCCCACCATAAATGATTTCTTCCCCCAAAAAATCCGATCAAGAAGTCTTTGTTTCAAAAAGGTTAGGCCACCACTCTCTCACCTATGACTCGTGCTCCCAAGTCCCATGAGAATGAAAACCATACTTACATAGAACTTGAACCAAAGGAATAGAGTTCCTAGGAATAATTTTTTTCTCATAATCAACATTTTCAAATGGGTGCCCAGTCATGGATAAATAAAGTTCAATATCAATGACCTCCCAGCTCAAAACATTATATGGGCTAGAGAGATACTTTCTGAGATGTAAAAATTGAAACATGTTATGAATTGACATTAACAAAGATGGAAAATACCAATGTTAATCCTCATTTTCGATCTCTTCAATAACCTCATATGGTCCCACATATCTCTGTGTAATTTTTCTCTATTTGTTATGCCATCAGTGACCCATCTGAGGTGAAACTCTCAGAAACATGTGGTTGCTAACTAAAAACTCAAAAGGTAATCGATGAATATTGTCATATGATTTATACTAGATCTGTTCCTTTACCAATTTCTTCTGAATCAGACAATTCTTTCATATCACCTATTGGACCAAACATGGCCCAACCAAGGAAGCTTAATTAATCTATGACCAACATAAAGGATATTTTCATGGTCATGTATACATAGCCTCAATGGAAATCCTGATAGAAGACTAGTATTGTTATAATAAAACATAACTATCCCCATGTCGTTATCCCAAGAACCACCAAAACTAAAAACACAAGCACGAATCATGTCTTCAATAGTCTGTCTAGCCTATTCGGTCTGGCTATCTATGTTTGGATGATATGTCATGATCAAGGAAAACTAGGCCCCATTTCCTACTATTTTCCTCTCCAAAAATGATCAGTGAACCACATATACCTATAAGAAACTATATCATATGGTATTCCATGTAATCTAAAAGTGTCCTACACATATAGGCTTCTAATTTCCTCATCTTTGGTTGTGTCATGAATGGAAATTAAGTTATCCAATATGGTCAGATGATCAATCACATTTTTCCCTTGAAGAGTATGAGGAAAACCAACCATGAAATCCATAAAAATATCACCCCACTTCCAAATCATAATATGAATGGGTAGAAGTAAACCCAAAGGTCTCTGGTGCCTGACCTTGACCTGATGATAGGTATAGTATTGATAATAAAAATCAGTAATGTTTCCTCTCATAACTAGCCACCAAAATCATCATTGTATGTCATAGAACATATTCATGGTGTCAGGTTCTAATTCCCAATGGGAATCATTCTAATGTCCCATGATGACATTTTTCATAGGAAAAGTCATGACATACCAGTTTCAAAAACATAGGATACCTCCCAAGGAGAATAACCACTCGTCAATGGAATCCTTAACATAAAGAGAGCCATAATGCTATAAAACTCATCATAAAGTTTCTTCTCGTCAGGAATCATCTCAAAAATATTGGAGTTAAATTATAAAATTTCTATAATGGTCTCATACTCTTCCTCTTAAACTACCAAATTCATACGAGAAAAGTGATCCATCAATTTCTAGTCTTCTAGTGATTCTTTCATAACCTGGGTTAGAAGTTTCCTTCTCAAGGAATCATTGATAACATTCTCATAACTAGTGGTGTAGGTAATTTCAAAATAAAAGGAATGCAAGTACTCCACCCACTACCTCTAACAAATATTCCAATAATTTTTAGAGAAGATATAAATCAGGATTTTGTGATCAGAATAAATAATAAACCTTTATCTAAAAATGTAAGGACATATGATCTTAAGAAATTACATCATGGTTGTGAGTTTGAGATCATGAGTTATATAGTTCTTCTCAGGTGGAAAAATACACTATGAACTATAGGACATGTTATGATATTCATGCATGAGAATGTAACCCAAACCATAACTTGATGCATCAAAAAATACCATATACCCCTACCCAGCCTCTAGAAGAGTCAAAATTGGCAGAAAAGTAAATACATGTTTCAAATCATCAAAATTATTCTAACATTTCACATCCCAAAAAATTACTCCTTTATAAATGATATCGATTAGTGAATAATAGAACATTGAGAAATATTTTATGAATTATCAGTAATTCCCCAATAAACCCAAGAATTTCAGAATATGAAAAACATATCATGGTTGTTCCCATTTCAAAAAATCCTTACCCTTCCCATGATCGACTAAAATACCATGTTCTGAGAAAATGTATCTCTATAAAATCACTTTCTAAATCCATAAACAACATTTCAGTAACTTGGTATAAATTCAGTTATATAACAAAATTTTTTGAACAACTCTCAAATATCGCACATGGTCTTCCTTAGTCTTAAAGTAAATGAAGTTGTTATCCATAGAGACTACCACAAAAAATTCAAGGTACTCAAGGATTTTTTTTGTTCATAAATGAAAAAAAATATGATCAATGGTTATACCTAAAGGAAAAACAGGGTGCTCATAATGGCTATATATACATTTAAAGACAATATTTAGATTATCCAATTATTTTATTATCAACTAGTGCTAACAAGACCAAAGATCAATCTTCAAACACCACTTAACCCCTTTTAAATGGTCAAAAAATGGTTAATCCATAGAAATTGTATTTTTTATTTACATTAACTCAATTGAGTTTTCGTTAATCAACACAAAGTTGAAGTGTTCCATTGGCTTTCATGGTGAAAAGAATAAGAACCTCCCAAGGAGACACACATGGTCGTATAAATAATTTCTCCAACAAAACATCTATCTAAATCTTTAACTCCTTCAGTTAATATAGTTCCATGTGATATTAAGGAATAGATATAGTTTGAGTATTCATTTACAAGTCAATATAAAAGTCTACCTCCCTTGTAGATGGTAAGAAAAAAAATTAAAAAGAAACATGTCGGGAAATATGAAAACTACTAGATGAATATTTTCAATCAAATACTCTCACTCTATGTAAAAATAAAACATAAATATCAACCTTTCCATGTTGAAACGGTGGTTTGGAACAACTCAACATATAGTCCCATTCTCCCAAGAAAACATGAAATACCTCATCAAGGGTAGAAACGAATACCCACAAAAGATAATAGTAAAACTAGTATTTATGGAAAATTATCCAATCCGTCACATGAATTAAATGAATAGGTTTCAAGTCAAGAACTAGAAAATTCTTGGTGAGCTCAATCTCTAATAAAGATAAGGAACAAGAAGGGAATATGAAATTTCACTCTTTCTTAGTTCAAAGGGGTGTAGAAATATCCATCACATAAGACATAATATCCATAAAAACGTTTATAAAATAAACAATGAAGGTCAATATGAACAATTGAGATGCACTAGTATCAAATAAAGTAGTCACAAAAAACGAATCAATTGTCATTGTATATCTCATTATCACTAGACCAACATCAATTTCCTCTAAAGACCCTTCCACTATATAAATAATATTTATTATGGTTTATTATAGATAGAAGGCCTTATTTTTTCAAGAATATAATTACAAAAAATTACCTATAGGTTCTGATGATCCTGTTATATTATGTGGAGTATCAAAACGCATGATAGAAATTTTTTAGGTGACCTAAGTGACCACACAAACTACGGATCATCGGTGCCTTGGTAAAAACATTCATCAAATTCTCAACCTTAACACACTAAAATCAAGGCAAAGGTAATCTTATAGAAACTGAGGAAGGTTTAGAGGATTCCTTCTATTGATATCCCACATAATACTCATCACACATTCTTTGTCATTTAAATTCACTAACAGAACAACCATTAGGAGTAAGAGAAACTTCAATATACCCTGAATTACAAGTAATGTCTAGCTCAAGCATCATATCAGTATATAGAACATCAGTATAAGAGGTTAGATTGAACATATAGATATCATATTGAATACCCACCCTAAATTTTCATGCCTTAGGTTTCACATGCTTTACTACCTTACGAGAAAAATGAACATGTTCAGAAAAGAAGTTTCCATATCAAGCCACATTCCAATCACCTTTCTAAAGGATGTGGAACTCCATAGAATTTTCCAAAACTAAAGATTCAAGATAAAAATATTCTATGAAAATAGATTAAATATAATTCTATTCTTGGCCCTCATGTTCCATTTTTTGTGACCATTTAATCCCATCACCTCCTTCTAGTTCCTTCAAGCTTGAATTTATCACACTTGAATCAATCAATTCCAAAAACACAAAAAGTAAATCAATATTTTTAAACTAATCCTCCACTTATTGAGGATAATTGTTGATTTCGAATTTTGGTGGATTATATTGGATAAAATATTGAGTATGATATCTATATTAAACCCTTTAAGGTTCCCCTAACAGAGCCTAAACAAGAATGGATCCAGGTACTTATCCCAAAGCATGGACAACACGCACCACTATCTCAAAGAAGTTATGATAAAGTAGAGGGGTTTCTTGTTGTGGTTCATTTACATCTCCCTCCAAAGGTATATTCAAACTTATTCTTAGGTGAATTATACTACAAATAATTATCACATAATATGAAAACATATTCATGTATAATCAGGTCATTAACCCAATCAAGAGATATAAGACTACCAATTCCATAAAAAATAATCCAAGTTTCTTGAATTTCAAAATACTCAAATAAATTACGGAAAAAACAAAAATAAAATCAATTTAATTCTCAAGGTCACTTCTCTCAAACGCCCATGGTGAATTATGGATTACTATGATGATATTTGACCAGGAATTTAATATTAACTACCCCTTAAGTCTTAATAATCATACAACCTATCATCCAGGAAATCCTAGACTACAAAAAAAATCAAAGAATGTTGCATAACCTCACTATAATGACATTTTCCCAAGAACAAACCTGAATATCTTATTAAAATGTTTCACAATATAGTCGATATATAGCCTGAATGGTTTTTCCAATCCCTACAGTTTGGTGACTGGCTCCAGGTATCATATTAAAAATCAAATGGAATGATTTTTATAGAATAAAAAATCATCAATAAATAAAATTCCAAGATAAAATAATAAATAGATAGTCTGAAAAACACTCATCAAGGATAAAATTATAGAAAATAGAAAAATAAACATCCCAAAGTGATACATCATCCAAAATATAACACAATATCCATCAATATAAAACATCACAATCCCTATGTAACAGCTGGACAATAACTCCACTGGTCACCATCATCACTCGAGGGTCCCATTAATAAAACACACACACCACCTCCAATAGGTGATTTACCTTTTCCTTGACCTGGAATAACATAATAAATAAACTCTTAAAGGAAAAAGGTAGTGTTTGAGCTAAATATCATTGTAATATCTCACCAAGTGTTCTATAAGTAGTTCCAATAAAATATTCAATTTTATCATTAAATTTAAATAAATAAAAGGAATAAAATTAATTTTACATTTATCAATAAAAATATGATTTCAAATCAATTATATTGATGATATATTAAAATAGGGTGAAATGAAAATTTTCTTAAATCAAGGCTATGAATAAAATAGCTCTATACTCACTTTAATGTAATAATCACATCAAAGCCAAGAAATATGTTCATGATCAATAAGATAGGTCCGTTTATGGCTACATAATCCTCATACCACTCTATCAATAGCCATATATAAATGTGTGTTATAATTTCATTGAGTCTTGGTCTATTTGGATAGTGAATCAACACCCTAGTGGAAAAATCATGCCAAATTGTTTTAGTAAGATTTTTCATCATCAATCCATTTTATATGGAGTAATGGTCCTTGAATTATTATCCCAACCATCCCCTAACTGCAAATGATCACATTTTCTTTCAATCAATAAATCATGGGAAATATTTCTCAATTCAATTCAATTCACCAATTGTAGTTCAAATTCCCAACATTAGGTTTCAACATGCCATTCTAATTTTAAAACCAAAATGTAGGTTTTCTAAAAACACATGCTTTTCAAATATATATTTCATTTCCATCCATTTTTCCAAGAATAAATATTAATTCATTTCATAAAAATTAGTTATCATTTTAGGGTATAATTATCAAAATTCACCCAATTTATCAAACATTTGAAAATGTGGTTTTCCACGAATCTCATTTCTTTAAAATTAATATTTAAAATTTTCTCAGTTTAAAAGAAATAAATTGGAATTTCATTTAAAATAAATAAATAAAATAAAATTTTATCTTGAAGTGAAAATCCTTATGGAATTAAATACCTTTTTATCACATGATCAATTGATCAATCTTGCATTATGAGAATCTCTAATATAGAATCTAAGGTGAGGACGATCAAATAGTAATACATAGAATTAAAATTCATGAAATAAAATATCCATTCCATAAATGACATATAGATTAATCACTCTCAAAGGAATAGAGAATAGAATATTAGAGGCATTACAAATCAGGATAAAATCACTTACTGAAAGAGAGATTGAGAGAAACCATCGATGCTTTGATATGAGAAGAAGAGAGGTTGGAGGAGCCAAATTACCTGTTAAGATCCTATAAAATACAAGGAATTTTATTAGGGTAAAATGGGATGTATTAGAATATAAAATGAGGTTTTGGGATTTAAATCTACAAAACATGATACCATATAATATCCCACATCACAATGTCTCATAAATGGAAAAAATAACCTTAACCATGGTGCAGCATAAGAGACCACATTGTAGCCACCCCACCCAATTGGCCTCTTGAATCCGTGGTGCAAAAGACACCAAAAGTTCTATTTACCCAATGAAATACTATGACATATCCCACATAACACATAAAAACTATCCCAAAAATTTTAGATACCCCCAACAACCTTAACATTAGATCCATGGAATATTTTTCAGAGGCATCAAAATGGTCCCCAAAGCTCTATATTGTAACTGACTCCCCCTACGCCATAGGACCAAACTTCCAGAAGAGGGATATGTTGTAGAAAACTATCCATGGATTATCTACTCTCACTACACACTGAATTCAATCTTATCCACGTAATATCTACCTAAAAAACATCATACTGGCCCCAAAATTCCATAAGTCTCCAAAAGTAGTAGAAAATCCCCAAGACAACACTTAATAAAAGGATGATCAAAGACCATGAATAAAAGGAACCAGATATCTGGTATATATTATATTTCTATCCAAATACCTCTCTAAAATTCCATCCACATGTCCATAATCTCTTGGTTTGATTAAAATCCCATCCTATTAATTATTTAATCTCAATCCATAGTAGGTGACTCAAAGATCAAGGTGTGGTTGAAAAATCACATTCTCCTTTCATACTTGTTATTATTTTACCTTAAAACTCTTCCAAAAAATATATTACTTTTCTAAAATGATTCCATTATCAAGGTATTAGTATCATTTTAATAAATTAATGGTGATATATTACCCATCACTTCTCACCAAACTCTTTTCCATAATCTGTTACATTGATAAATATTGTAGGTTTAAAAATAGATATTTTTCTATTTCAGTTATCCCTATGAACTTTTTATAAAATAAAGTGATCAATTAAAATAACTTTAAAATATATGTTTTACTATAATTTTCTATTTTTATAAAAAATTTATTTCTTTTATTCTACCTATTCTTTTTAATACTCTCTTGAAAACATCACTTCACACATTTTTGTTTTACACTGCCCAAATGAATGATAGAATTTTGTTTTTTAATTATGAATTTCAGGGCTATTCTTAAAACTTTATTTCATAATTTATTATAATAAATTTATATTATTTATATTATTTTTTATGATGAAATATTCATGATGATTATAACATTAAGTGTATATGATTATAGTAAATTCTAAGTGTCAAAAACAGCTTATCAAGGAAGATTAAATTAATGGTAACAATATAATAATATAATGAATTACATCAGTTCTATAATAATATTAAACATAATCCTTGAAATTTCTAGAGAGTATTTAACCATTTTATAATGACCTTTGATCATTTCCTCTACATAAAAGTAGTTTTTGAACTATGAACCAAAAAACATCAAGACAGTTTACATAAACATTATTAAGTTTATAAATGAATAAAGTAGAATTAAAATTGATTATAAGTGATAAAATAATTATGAAAAGTTTTTTAGGTATGAAATTAATGGATTTTAATTCAATATTTAGTATTTTTATTGTCTTCTAAGTTAATTCAATACATGAGGTAATAAATCCTTTCCCTCTCTTTCAAAGATCTAAAGATATGTTCTCTATCACTCAATATTTCTCTATATTCCTATTTATACCTTTGAAATATACTTACATTAATCACTTTATTATTATCCTTTATTCATTTTTTATTGTGATACGTATTCAAATATTATTACCTTTTTTATTATTTCTTTTAGTTAAAACCTACACATCTTATTAGAGAATCTATTTTAGTTTCTCTCTCTCTTTATTCCAATATTTTTTTATGTTATTCCTAAAAAAATTATTATTTCTTACATGGAATAAAATATTACATAATAATTTTAATATATCATCATTCATCTAATATGATGTGTTAGAATTATTCCTTAACATAAATTTTTGGTGTTTTTAGAATGTTTTTATTGAAATTGTCTGTTTACAAAGGTTTTTAGTTGAGAAGACAATGGGGTTTTCATGGAGTTATGTTTCTAAAGGATTTTAGAGTATATTTAAAAATATTTTGCAGTATTTTGAATTGAATGGAGTATTTTCAAAAATATAAAATAGAATATCATAGAAGTAAAATTATGTGAACAAGTTATACAAGTGGAGTGATTAAATTGACGGATTTTCAAAGAAGTGGAGTTGCACAAACACATCAAAAAATGGAATTGAGTTTAATTACTAGTAACATAGGTGATTAATATTGTTGGAATAAATAATTTATATGATAGATTCACCCTACCAAAAAATAATCCACTTATCCTTCATTAAGTAGGGAGAAGAATATAGAAATTATTTGAAAAAATCATTGATATTTTCATTGATATAAGACTTACATGAATTTATTTATTATAAATAATTATCTTACATAGCCATCAGTTTCACTCAGGAAGAATGTTATGTGCCCAGTGTTTTTATGAATGTTAGTTGTGAGAATATATTTTTACATAATATGGGAGTTACAAAAACCTAAATAGAATTTCTGAAAACTTATAAAATAAATTGGAATTATTCATTTAGATAAAATAAGAGCTTCATGATATGCCATTTTCTTGTAATTAAAGATGATTAAACTCATCATAATAATCTATTGAAAGAAAAAAAAAGTGTGCTTTTTCTGATAAGAGTAGTGATATTTGAAATTGTTATTATTAGTGAACCACTATGAGTATTGGTTATACTCTGAATATTATAAAAAATTAATGAACTTGATCACGGAATAAATGAGTTCTACAAGTTGGTAGTGAACCAGTATAAATGGTGAGTTAACTCCAAACATTGTACAAAAGTAGGTGCTTAATGATTATAGTAAATCAGCTATACTTTGTTAAATTATCCTTGGAATATCCCAATGTGGTAGAATCAATGAAAAACTTATTATGTCCATATTTTCTTTATTTTTTTCTTTATATTTTCTATGAGGGAATATGTGTTCTTATAAACAGTGTGACATAATCATTGATGAGGGTCATCTAAAATAAATTTATATGCCTAAATTTACCCCACCTTACCCCTAGGGTTACCTTTTCTATGACCAATAACTGGTATATGAGATATAGTTTTAAGTCAATGAAAATCTATGTTAGGTGGAAGAAATGATAATAGTAAATCACAAAGGAATTATGATCTTCGATGGAAACAAATTTCAACTCTGTAAGAATTATACACTGCTCTATTTCGAATACTTAGGCATGGATTTATACCCAGCTATTATAGATAGAATTTTAGTTAATATGTATAGTGTATATTTCTCATAAGAATACGGTAAACAAAAATATTCTAACACTATGGGAATCAATTCATTAACAGAATCCTTATCTAATATAGTACACACAAATGTGATGTCTTGTAAATACTCACAAACCATGTGTGAAAATATATTAAATATATATAAAGGTAACTAAAATATACAAGAATAACAATTTTAGGTTATGTGGAACAAGAATGAGTACTTGACGAAGAACCTAAAAGAATCAGTTAACATATTATTTTATTGGGTAAATGTTATTTTGGAGGAAACATTTTCACTTAAACAAACCTCTTAAGAGGTGAAGATAGTCAAGAACATATTGAGAATAATTTTACCCTATTTAAATTAAACAATATTTTTACTTGGGGATAAAGATAAAAAATTTGATTATATTGGATTTCTTCACAGTACTATTTTCATATATGAGATATAAAACAATAATAATGATGCTGGGGAAAATGAGAAGTCTAAGGATATAGAATTGAAGACATTTGGGAGCCTTATTTAAAAATTTCCCAAGAATTTTTAAGATGATGATGAATATGAGGAAGTTAAAAAGAATAAATATTCAATTAATATTAAAGGTGGTAGGAGTACTAATCATAAATTCTTAAATAAAATAAACCTACTTACATGAGATTATAATATATTATAAGAAAAGTAAGAAGAAGAAATGCAGGAATGAAATGACTTTAAAGAAGATGTTCTCATGGTTATTGTATAAAGTTCATGGACTAGGGGAGAATGTGATTGTTAAAAAAGAGTATTTTAATAAAGGGTTGATCTACAAGTGGAGTTAGAAGATATTATTGAAGATATAGATGTTTGGATAACCAAAATTATGTATGTTATTGTAGTATTTTTTGATTCCAAACTTCACATTAAACATCAGGGAAAAATGGATTTGAGTTAAAAGAGTTAATTAAAGAGATAAAATATGAGTAGCTAGAAATCCTAGAAAAGGTTCTTCAGTACATGCTCAAGTTCAAAGAGTACACCAAAATAATAGATGATTTGAAAAACACGTTAAAATATTGAGGCATATGTATCAATGATGAGTATATAGAATTCATTGGTCTATGATGAAAAAACTATTAGACAATACTCATGTTTTCTTGGATAAAATCGAGAAGTTAGATTACATAGGTTATAGAGAAGGTGAAAGCGCAATGTGGTCCAGTGGGATAGTTAGAGAGTTTTCTATAGAGTAAAAAAACATAAAGGAATAACAATTATATCATGGTTCTTTATCACTCTAGGAATTTAGTAATGATAAATGTCAATCCATAGACACCCAATCTAAATTTGATGGTTGATTTGAGTGTGAATCAAAATCAGAACAATCAAAGAACCCAAAAGACTACTAGTGAAGTAACAAGTACATAGAATACTACACAAAGAATGAGGTGTTACTATTGTGGAAATATGGGATATTCACAAAATGTCAGTTCCATAGAAAAAATCTATTAGAGGAAACAAAATCAATGAAGGTATCAAATCACAGTTCGACATTATGGGTATATATTTTATGGAAATTATTTCTATTGTGGATGATAAAGAAATATAACCAAATATTCCTCATTGATGATGTATATTAACATGTTTATAAATAACTGAGGTTTTTACACACAAAATTTCAAGGAATAATCAAGATGTATGAAAACAAAAAATCGATTTTTCTCTTTACAAGAGAAATTTGGTCCATTATATTCATAAGAATATCAAATGTAAAAGCCTTCACCGAGTGTGAACCAAAAAACATGGACTAAAAATTAAAAGAGTTGAGAAGGTAGCGGTTATTGAGATTACTCTAAAATCATCACATTATGTTGATGCATGGATTATTTTTATGGACTGTGATTATTATATTATTGGAAACAAATATATAGTCATCTATATCATGTATAAAAAATAAGTTTTCATATTATTTGAAAATAATGAATGTTTTAAAATTATTGGACCGGGGAAAGAAGAATTTGATGGTGGTGTAAAAATTTGTACACGATTATTGGTTGTTTAAGTTTTATATCACAACCTTTTGAGTGTAATTAAATTATGTGACTCAAGATATTTAGTTAATTTCACAAATAATAATTGTAGAATCAATGGAATGTATTGTGTTGTGACACCCTATGATTTTAAAATATATATTTCTATTATATTTTTTTATGTTTTGGATAGATTATTTTGATAAAACACCATTCTTATAAAAACCATTTTATAATATTGTAATATATGTAAAATTTGTTTCCTTAATAAAATGAATAATTCAATATAAATTGATTATCAATTGGTTAGAAAACAAGATAAAATATATTTAATGTACAAGTGATATTTTTCATTAAACTATTTTTATGTGCATAATGTATTTTTTATATTAATATATTAAATGAATAAATAATTATAAATAATTATTTTATATCCATTAAAATTAATTAATATTCAATTAACTGGGTTTATTAATCAGGGAATGAATTTAAAGTTGTTTTTCTTCGAAAATGTGTTTTCTTCAAAAATGGGTTTTCTTGTATTTTATGTGGGGATATTATAACTAATTTCTTAAAATTTGAGAAATTATATTGAACAAAAAAGAGAAAAAAATTGAAAAAATTATGTTAAAATTATCTTAGAGTGGTTTTTTAAATTGTTTGAAAAATATTTGTTTTCGAGTGGATAGCGAAAAATGCCAATTTTTGAAAAACTTACTTTTCTTTTCTTTAAATCAAGTAATTTAAAGGTATCATTATATTTTCAATTTGGTTTTAAAGTAAAATAGGATATATTTTATTAAAAATAATCTAAATAATTCCATGTAAATGTATATTTTATTTTATTTTGGTATAAGTTTATTTGTATGCTTAAAAACACTTTTGTTTTTCTAAAAAACTTTTTTATTGTATTTTCCACATTTATATTAAAATTAATTTCAAAAACATCTAAAAATTTAATATTGAAAAATTAATTTCAATTTTTTAATTTATAGATTCAAATTTAATAATGTTTTCAATTTCATTTTTGGTCATTATGAATAGAAACCTTAGTGAAAATTTTATTACCATGGTAAAAGGGTGAAACAAGTAAATTAAGGAAAAAGATTTGGGATAAGGTCACAAAATATCATCTTAATTATTATTGGATGATTTTATTTCAAAACATATTAACATAACATCAAATTTTAATTATTTTATTTCCACTTGACTGTGTGTATGACACTTATAATATTTGAAAGTTAAAATACAAGTGTGACACTTTCTTCACTTATTAAAAAGAGCCTTCTCTTATCACATATCCACACTAATTGAGCACATTATATCAACCATGATTTCACTAAATACCCTACCAAACTTCATCTCCATAACTTATAGGACCTATTCTTTCCATATGTTCATCCTAAAAGGTTTAAGGTGTAATCCAAAAGATGTTTCCAAAGAAGAGGTATAACTCTTAATCGAGTTCTTTCATGTTTATTTATTATTCGAACTCCTTAAAACCTATAATAAAAATTATAGTATAATAACATAAGTATCTATAAAGTAATAAAATGTAATTTTGTTGATAGTAAACCTCATTTTCATCTCCTTTTCCATTCTATGGGATATTAAAACATCTAGCTTTCATACATGTGGACTTCCACCTTCAGGAAGCGATGAGTTTTTATTTTCATCACAATCTCTCATGAATAGTAATATATATGGATTTAATTGATATATATGATGTTTATAAGAAAATTTTGACTCTTGAAATAAAAAATATTATCAACCTTCAATCCTTCCCATCTGTTGGAAAATGATAATGTTGCTCATGTGTACATATGGAATACCACCACCATGAAGTGATGTGTTTTTTTACATTTCTAATTTAAATGGAAGATTTTAAGGATTGATTTATTTAATATATATGATATTTTTATATAATAATTATTATATAATGGTGAATTATTATTTAGTGTTATTTATTTATAACTATTTTAAAACAAAAACATCATATGTGCATGCATACGGACTAACATCCCCACAAAGTGATGTAATTCATTTTTTGTAACCACCCTATATTACTAGTTATATAAGTGTATATATTGAATAATTATGATATTTATGAAATTATTGAGAGTATATAGCTGATTAAAAATTCCACAATGGGAAAGGACCCAAACTATCAAACCAAAACATGCACTGAAAATAGAGCAGTGTTAACCCTGAATAATGATTTTTAATAATATTTGTTAATTTAAGGGTGATTTGAAATTATAATAACATATTTATGAATAATTTTCTGGTATATATTTATAATAAATCTAAATTTATTAAACTGGAGTTAAATATCATGTATGAATAATTTTAGGACTTTAGGTAAGGGTTCTTCATCACAATATTGTTTCGTTGAGATGTGTTTCATGTTATAAACCATCATGTGTTTATATGGTGTATATACTACCCCTTTTATATGTTATATCATTAATATCTTTATATTAATATTATTTAAATTTTCATTTGAATTTATTTATTTCAAGGGGTTATGACTCAAATGTTACCAAAGCAGTAACGGTTTATATTAGAATCTCATTTATTTTCAAGATTATCAATGTTAAATTTTTAATGATGGAAATTATATGATCCATATCTTTAAAACCCCACCTATTTTATTATCCAATGTTTATTTATAGGTTTTCGATTTTTTTATTTTCTTCTCTTTGTTACTGAAAATAATCAATAAAATTATTTTAAGAAAATATGAGTTTATTTCTTCTTTTTGGGTATGGAATCATTGTTTTCGATATACATGTTATTCAATTTTTTATGGAATTATTTACCAATACTTGAGATCTTTTAAAAAGGTCATTTTTCTACCTTTTAATTTTTTAAAAAAGGTTTAAAAGGAATTTTTTAATTTTTCTTCAATCATTTCATTTTTTACATTTTACAAAACTTTTTTAAGAATGTTCTCTTTTAATGTATACGATATGTCTAAATTTTTCTATCATCATGTACTTCCTTCATCATAAATATTCCTTTATAAGCTTCAAATGTTTTGAAAAGAAAATATTATTCACTTTTTTTGGTAATTTTATTTTTAAAATTTTACTAAATTAAAAATGAATGTTTTCTCTTGATTTTAAAATTGTATTTTAAATTCTTTTATAAAATAGATTCTTTATCAATGTAAACATACTTTAAGGATTGTTATACGTCATTGGGGAAATGATATTTTGATACCATCCATGTTTTTTGGATAACTTATGAAGATGATGTTTTGAGGATTATTTTATATAACATGTTTAGTTTTCAGGGGTTATTCGATTATGAATTTTTTTAGGGTCATATGGAAAACTTATGTATGGTTTTCATTATGTGATATGAGGGTGAAAATTTTATAAACCTCAAATGCATTCGGTAAAGAATGATATCTCATGAGATAATCTTATAACATCCTCAAACCTGCACTCCTAGATCTGGTGATAAAAAATCAATCCTTACATTTATGTCTATAATACATATAAATGCGACCTAATTTTATCCATCCAAAACACATGACATCAAATAAAAATATTTGATCAATTACATACCCAAGGACCTTTTAGTTTTATATTTTTATAAAATTAGGAACAAACTTTATATGAAAAAATCCATGCCTTAAAGTGATCATTTTTTCTGATATACCCACTTTTTATTATTTAATGATAAGTATTTAACATCTCTCATAGAGTTCTACACACATGAAAAATTTTGACACACAATTAATTTAAAATTTTTCTCCAAAACATAGGGTAATTGAAAAAATAAGAAGGTGATAATAAATACTCAGTAAGGTTAAACATAGTCATTAACAACTTAATATCTTTGGAAAGAAAAATATAAGAATAATAGTATGAGAACCTATTCAATGTAAATAATAATTACATAAGTGAATTTATACCCCTAAAATATAGAACATAAATTATGATACATTGAATAAATCTTTGACATATTATAATATTCATATAAATCAGCAATCATAAGACATTTGAAAACAATATTTGAGAAAATGATCCATTAGAGCTCATAAAAATAATTGAAAAACTATTTAGGTATCTTGGAATATATGACATTCATTACGGAATCACCTAATTGGATAACTTCAATCCAATTATTACTATCTCATTACCCGATTAATTAGAGGTCTATAACAGACCTATATATCACATTTATTAAAAATTCCCTTTGGGATTTGGGTTCACTCCACAATACAGATTTCATTAGTAATTTCCAAGTACCATATCATGAAACAAAACACTTTTAAGATTAAACTTCATAAAATTTTCCATAGCTTGATTTACCCATGAAAAAGAAACAAGTTTATTGAAAATATCTTCAAAACATCTTCATAATCCATTCAAGGAAAGGACGTTAATGGTATAATAAGATCATATCCCTAGTAAATCACATGAATCGTTATTGGATTTTTACATAGATGAAAATGACATTAAAAGAACGTTTAAAACATTTCTTTTAAAATAGGGGGAAAACCATTTTCTTTCGATGCCATTAAATACTAAAAAATTACAAAGTATTGTAGAAAAAAATTATTTTCAAATATCTATGGTAAACTAAAGAGTAATCCTAAAATAAAATATCATTCATGATGATGATAAAATATTTTGATGTCATAAACATTAAAAATAAACAACTTTATGAAATCATTTATAAAATAAAATTCTTGAAATATGATAATGAACATAGAGAAAGAGTTTGGTTAAAATTCTTTAAAACCATTAAAGAAACATTATTAAAGAAAAATCATTTACAACCATTTAAAACAAAAAAATGAAATAAATAACATAATAAGAAACAAAAAACTCCATGAGTATAAAATGATTAATGATATTATATTTCAAGAGTTATTATATACACCATATAAATTAATATTGTTGCATCAATTAAAATATTCCTTAAATAAGGATGTTTGAGATGAGAAACCATTGCAACCCGGGTAATGATTCAATAAAAAAGGAATTTAATGAAGGAAAAAAACATTATTCTATGAAACCCGTAATTTATATGAAATAATATGTTAAAAAATTAATGTGGTAGTAATTAAACCATATAAAATAGTTCATGGTGCATAACTTGAATTACATCCCAGTGAATTGAAATTGAGACCATCAAAACCCTTGAAATTTTTATAACACTTTATTAAAACCTTTGAAACTTTTATTATATTGATTAATAATATTTTCCTGGTCTATTAATTTATCCTTAAACCATTTATTTTATTTATTTCAATAACATATTTAATTACTTAATCGGTAAATTCCACATTGAGTGTTTTGAAAATGTTCAGTTCAAAATTGAATTATGACTTTGGTAGGTTGACCGTGGTCAAAGATGTCATTATTATAATATATAGGGATTAATAATAATTAAATATTTATCATTTTTATAAAAAATTTACAATTTTATAATAACCCATGAATGGAGTAAAAGAAAAATGAATCACATCGCTTCATAGAGGTGATATTCCACATGTACGCCTGAGTGACATTATCATTTCTTAATGGGTGGAAGGGTAATAAGTTAAGTAATATATTATATTTTAAGAATAATAATTTTTTCATGAATATGATATATATTTATTAAATCCATCATACTAACCATCCATGTGAGGGGGTGAGGAAAAACAAAACATATCTCTTCATAGACGTGGTAGTCCACACTTACACACGAACGATGATTTCATTCCCCATCAGATGGTAAAATGGATAAATAAGGTTTATCCATTAACATTATAGATTCTAAATATATGGAAAATACTTATTTTATTATAATGGAGTATTGAAAGTAAAATAAAGGAGGTAAAAAAAGAAGTAAAATGAAAGAGATCAGTTAAAATGATTACATCCACCTTGATCAACCTCCTTTGGATTTATTCATAAGGATAATAGGGTGTAACGACTATAGTTTTCTAATTTTAGGGATTTAAAATGTTTTAATTAATATTTCTGAAGCCAGGAGCTATGTTAGTGTGAGATTTTGAGGCCATTTGATGACCAATATAGATATAGTAGAAATATTAAAAATATTATATCAAGAGCATACATTATTTCTGAAATAATAGATTAAATTCCAAATGAAGTATTAGATAATAAATATGAGATCAAATTTGAATCCATGATGTGTATTTTACCCTAGGAGTGTTATAAACATTTTCGACATTGGGTGTTTGGTTGAAAAGTGTTCGTGGGTAGAATAGTAAATTTATTGATTTATTTTTTCCTGGCCTGGCATCCTATTATTTAATACCTATTATCATGAGTCCTAGGGTTAGCTACACAACCCTTGTGATTTTAGAGATCACAAGAATATCTTGGTAGATTAAAATAGGATCGATTATCAAATTGGTACAACTATGATTGTTTATGCCAACAGAGTTCCTGGATCTCACCAATGAGAACATCAACCATTCTCCATCAGTGGTCGATGAAAACCCACAGTAGTGTCTTTTCTTTCCATTATTTTATTTCCTTAATTTATTATCCGATAAAAAAGTGAATTAAATCCATAAATATATTGATTTGTGTGTTGTTAATGCATGTGGGGTTGGGTTTATCTTCTAAGGATTTGGGGGTTGATATTATTTATTTCTTAGTTCTTCATTCCTCGTTATAATGGAAAAAAATCAAGATCAAACCAAATAATGGTCGAGGGTTATTCCTCAAGTTTTGTTTTTGGAATTTATCCCCCCTTTCTATGTACAATCATCTCTAGTATTCTATTGGATTATCATTCTTCCAATACACAATAATCAGTCATTATGCGACTATTATTTTTCATAATGGATAGGTATTGTGGGTTTAGATTCAGGGTCGATGGAGCTATCAAGGTGTGATGATGATGGAAAATGATTTGATACAGATTGCATTTGGAATTGGAGGTCATCATTTTTGGTTTGGCATGCGATGTTTTGAATGGTTTGAGGGGAGGTGATTCTTGAGTAGAGGATGTGGTCAGAATCCATCCACCAACAATGTAATGTTTTTCAAAACCCAGATCCAGGATTTATTGGTGTGATTAGTTGTTGGATCAAAGTGGGGGTGTCATAAGAAGAAGAAGCTTAAAAGTTTAGCATTTATGAAAAAATTCCAACTATAAGGTATGTAATCCTAAATAACATGCGTCATGTAGTACCTCTTTTGTGACAATAGGGTAAATCTAAAAATAAAAATCTCACACATCATGTGACATATGTCAAATTCCATGTGACCTGGTGTTGGAATCTAGGAATATACCATTTGGGTACACGATCAAAGACATGACCATACACACGGGCCCAACCAAACTAGATAGGCATGACCAGGTACTCTGACATGACTAGGTAATCAAACACCAATACGTATACAAGAATAACTATAGTACATGGGAACAAATAAATGTACACGAGAATTTACAGAAGTACATGGGTAAGGCCTGATAACATGTTGAGTGTCAGACCGACATCTACACACCAAGTATCCCAAAAGAACACACCATGTATATGGAGAAGAATATTTTGTGTGATATGGAAAGAAATGAGAATACTAGGGTTAAGAAAGATAGGTTGTGTACTTTATCCAGGTCAAGTTAAGTCCCTTCATCTCTTTAGTATTGAACAATATTGGTTTAGTTTTTTCATTTAATCCATTACTATTAGGATATAGTGTGTAATTATGTCATGATCATAGGAATTTCATCCCCTATATAGGTTTATTCTTTGATAGAGATTCAAGAATCCATTTTTGTTACTTGGATGGGATCCTCTATCATTTCATTACCTTCCCTAGGTGGGGTTTGAGTAACTTTCATGACCAATTTATACTAGCATATGATCCCATACTTAGAATTTTATTCCAGCTAAGGTTTCGGTATCCACCATGATCCCTGTGTGTGATCCCCAATCTATGCATCAATGTATTTGGAGATCTAGTGAGTACTTATTTGGTGAGTCTTGATGATCATGGCCTCTTATGTGAGTGAAATTAGTGATATCATGGATCAAGGTGTTAGTTCTCATGGATGAGTGTTACTTTGAAACCTTGAGCCAAATATAAAAGATGGTAGTATGGTTGATTCCTCCTTGAGGCTTGGATTGTAGTGTGATTAATTTTTTTAAAGTTATTATTATTATGTCTCCTATTTTGATAGAAATATATTCTTAATGATAATATGACTACTCTCTTGATGATTATGTTTGGTTATTTTGGGGTGTCCTAATAGGTATTATTATACTCACCCCGATATTGGCTATGCCTGCACCTGTCAAGTCCTATATAGATGATATTCCATTTTAAAGAGTTTGAGGTAGAATATGAGAAGAAATATAATAGTAATTTTGGAATACTATGGTTGCTTCCCAGTGTTACATTTGACATCAAAACCCTCCTTGTTAGTAGGATGGACTCCTTTGTCAGTTTTGGGGGTTTCATATTTGGACCTTTATTCATTCCAGTAATTGTTTTACAACCTGATTTGGGATAGATGTTATTCATGCATTATTATATAAACTATAATTTTCATTTCAAGATTATATATTTATTTAAATATGAATATGTGTGTACATGTACTTAGCCTATGGCCTAGCATGTATAATTTATGCCTACTCGGCACTGGTCACCATCCCCTGGCCTATTAGAGGTGATCTTGGGATGTCACACTTAGCTTATCATTGGACAGATGGGACCTGGTGGGTCAGGATATGAAAGAGTGGTATTAGAGGGGTTTTATCCTAGGAACAACATTTAGAGATTTTCTAGTTGTGATTTTGGTTTGGAAACTATAGAAACAACGTTAAAGAGTTTTGAGTTTGGCTCTCATGATAGGGACTTCAGAGTTGGTGTGGAAGATGATATATCCATTCATTAGGACTCTAATAACCTACTTTTTTACATAGAACATAGGGGAAATATTTTCATGGAAAAACATTGGTATATGCATCATATAGGGATGGGTAGTGGTTTTTATTTCCTTCTTGAGTCAACTCCCCATATATAATCTTTGACCATGAAATGTCTTAATTTTATTTAAGGATGCCTCAATGATGATTACCATACAGTATTCCATATAAAAACATTTAGTATGATTGACCAACTGATGAGACTTTATTGAATGGTATTTCATAGGATATGGTACTATTTGGTGATTTGATAGTTTTTCCACCACTCGTTAAGTAGCAGGTTCCACTGAAAGTTTTGGATGTAGATGTATATAGGATATGTGAAATTTATGATTTTTAAAGGCAGGGAACTACTATGTTTGGGGTAATCTAGATCCCTGGGTATCTTAGGACTAGATAGAGGGATTTTCTTGAGTTTTATTCCTTTTTAGGACACCTCCACACCAGATGGTCATCCTTGAAAAGAGACTTTTTTAGGGATCTACTAGGTTATCATGGAGTCAGGTGACATTGAAACATGATGAGATGAATCTCTCCTAGATAGACATAGACCATATATTTGGAGAGTATTTCTATATAGCCACATTATGATCATTGTGTATCTAGAATATTTCACAACTTCATCAAGGAAATATGACCTTGGAAGAGTATTTTTCAAGGTTCAGTGACCTCTCATGGTACTCTTTGGATATAGTTTGGGATCTATTATTCTGAGAAAAGACCTTCATCAAAGGCCTATGAAAATATATCACAGCTTAAATGATGTCTCTTTACATTCCTTAGTATACTAGACTTCTTAACCAAGACTTTTTTTAGAGAGTTTTCTAGGAAATTTGATGCTGAAAGTTGGTGATGGTATTCAGAACACATGAGTTGAGACCTCAATAATTGTTAGATGATGGAAAAAAATGGATTCAGGTGTGGGAGAAACTTCAAGAGATGATCCCTTGATAGAGGATCAATAGTTTATTGTTTGTATGATAATTCTAGTTATCCTAGAGATGGGAAAGGTTTCTCTTGTGATTGTCAGCGACATCTCACATGGGATTGTATGACCCACCATACATAAAATATATAGATGGTGGATAGTAAACCTAGAAAGTGAAATAAGTTGGATTATGAAGGTTTGTGGGATGTGGATTTGTTTGGGGAGTATATTGAGAATCTAGAGGTATCATGCGATTTGACATGTTTCCACCACCACCATCAGGTGGTCCACGCCAGTCTCAGGGAACTTGTGGTCAGAGATGAGGATGGTTGTAAGACAAAGTGTCCTTTGACACGAAATACTTAGGGATTTTTAGAGGTATGATTTGTGTCTAATCTATTTTAGCTATAGTAATAATAGACACCGGTGTTAACCACTACTTTCTTTCCATTTCTCTTTTTTTCTGACATAGATATTACAGTTAGGAATTTTTCTTAAACCTTTCGCTTTGATACTCCTACCATAAAGTATTCAGTGATAAAAAACATTTTCCAATAGTGTGACATCACTCTTATAGGAGACATATTCACACAAGATCTCTTCATAGGAACAACGAGTACTTATAATGACATTTTAAGTATGGATTGACTATCTATATTTCATGCCCATATTAATAGTTTTAGGCTGAGGATGCAGTGTTTCTATGGTGATGGAATGATGTTTTCCTTAATTAGTGAAAATAAAACCCAATAAGATTTGGTTGGGTCATACATAGGATAATAAAACCGATTACCCATCAATTAGCTAGAATTTTCTTGGTGGTAGTGGATATTATGCGCTTTCATCATTCTACAGTGACAGAGGAGTATGAATATGTATTTATTGAGGATGTGTCAGGATTACCTCCCCACCAAGTGATAGAATTATGAATATATATATAAATAGGTACTAACTTGATAACTTTATCAGAATATAGGATAGATCCCATAGAGCTCTATGAGCTAAAGGTGCAATTGGAGGATATATAGAGGAGAGTTTTTTTTTCAAACATAGCATTTCCCCTTAGGAAGCATCGGTTTTTCTTTATATTAAAGTGGATGGGAGTACAAGGTTATGTATATATTACCATCACCAGAACCAGGTGATCATAAATATTAATTATCCAACACTAAGGATCAATTGCCTCTTTTTCTAGTTGATAGGGGTATTATGCTTCTAGAATATTGGCCTCAGATCAAGTTATCAATAACTCTAAGTATGATATGTGGATATATTGAAGATGGAATTCATAAGTTACTACAATCATTATGAGTACTTGGTGATTACTTTTCATGTGACTAATTCCACAAAGAGTTTTTATGATACAAATTAATTAGATATTTTGTCCATTCTTTGACCAATTTATGGTGGTCTTTATCAATGACATACTAGTGTAATCGGTGTCTGAGGGGGAGTATGTTAGAATCATAAGGATGGTCCTTGACAAACATCAAGAGAACCATATATATGGTTGGATCTTGAAGTGTCAGTTCTGGATTTTAGAATTACAATTTCTAGGACATTCCATCTTAGTAGAGATTATGGTAGCGAGCCCATGGAAATTTGAGGCAGTGTTATCTTGGGATCCACCCAAGAGTGTGATGGAGGTGTAGATCTGTCTTGAGTTGGTAGACTACTACAAGATATTTGTGCTTGATTTATATAGGATATAGACACTCTTGACTATTTTGACAATGATGGGGTAGCCTTTCATGTGGAAAAAATGGTGCTAATAAGATTTTATGGAGTTTCTGTAGAGATTGATGGGGTCCCCCGTATTGAGACTACCAGAGGAGGGCATTGAGTACATAGAGTTTTGTGATTCCTCTAAGACTTCACTTGGGTTTTTCCTAATGCATAGGAGGGAAGTGATTGCTTATGATTCCGAAAAGGTGAGACCTCATGAATATAACTATGATACCCACGATCGTGATCCATAAAAAAGTGTTATTTACAAAGATGGTATATTTATACTATGTAATAACCTGAGTTTTTAAAATAGAAAATTATGTTCGATAGCCTATGCAATACAGATAAGTGAACCTAAAATGATTATTTAAAGATGACCGTGTTACCCTTTACATTAAATTTCATGATATAATTAGTATTATCTAATTTATTACATATATATTTCATAAATATATTAATAAATTATTATTAATTTTTCAATCAAATTTGGAAAATGTATTTTTGTTTTTCAAAATAGGTTTTCATTAAAAATGATTTTGATTTATTTATTATAATTATTTTATAGAATATATTTAAAATTTAGTTTATATATAAACTCAATTTTCGATCTCATAATATCAAAATTAACATAGGTTTATAATTTTTAATTTTTCAGAAAATATATATTTTTGTGAATAGTGAAAATATAGGTTTTACATAAAATTGTAATTTATTTTCATAAATGAATTAATTATCCTATTAATTTGATTTCAATGTATCATAATTATTATTTAATTATATTTAATTAAATTAATTACATGTACATCACATTTATATTGTATTATACTATAATTTTATATTTCAGATTAAAAATGCATTTTTCTGAAAACTGATTTGAAATGAATAATGTATCTCCATTTTAATTAATTAAAATAACCCCTAATAATAAATGAATGAAATGAAATATTTATACTATATATCTATATTTATTAATTTAAAATAATAAAATTCATATTAGTAGTTATAGAGTTAAAGTGAACTCATGTTTTCCTTAAAAATTTATTTTTAGGAAAACAGTTTTCCATCATACTTGCAGATTTTATATTAAATTAAATTGATTTTGATAAAATTTCATCCGTATTTTGAATCATAATAATTAATATAAGATCATAATTTCAACTTAATATTTGAACAATATTATTAGTAAATGTAGTAAATATTTTTTACCACAATAAAAGGATTATAAGATAATTAATAGTAAGAAAACTAATTTAACAAAAAGGATAATCAAAGTAACCCTAATAGTATGAATATTTATGTTTAATTTTCATTTAAATTATTATTATATTTATTTATTGTTTTATTTAATTTATAATTTTTTATGTAATAAGTTTGAAAAAAAGTTGTATTTTGATACGATAACAAAAAATAGTATTTTTTGTTAATATACAAATTTAATTAAGAAATATATTTTTAATGAATTAATTGACTTTTTAAATAAATAATATTCAAAAAAAAATATTATTATTAAATTAAATTTATTAAATAGAAATGATCATATAATTTTTATGAAGTCAAATGTAATTTTTAATAAGTTTTGAAAACTGTTTTCTCAAAATCCATCAATTTTCAATAAATGATAGATTTTATTTTAAAATTTAAAATTTACATATTTAGAAAATTATTTATATAAAATGAATATTATTTTTTGAACCATAATGTCAAAATAATCCAATAGTGAATTTTTCCTTATTTTCTGAGACAATCGATTTTTTGGGTTAAAATTAACTACCATATAAATATATAATATGTTTTATAACATCATAATGACCCAATAGTGATGTAATAAAATACTATAAAAGGAATATTTGTACAATATATATTTTACATTTAAAATAATTTGATTTTATATTTATTTGATTGATTTTATAATGCCTTAGTGGACCCTCCAAGACTTATAAAATATTTTAACATTTTAAAAAGATTTCCTTGAGAGTGTGAATCCCCTCCACCTAAGCAAGTATGATATGTTAATATGTTTAGACTTATGACTTATAAAATAATTTTTTCCTCTCCCCTTTTTAGTAAACTATGGTCAAAACCCATGGGAAGGTTTGTGGTTTTGAATATTTAATTATATAGATTCCAAAACCTATGTTTAAGAAATATTAAAGAATTTCCCTCTCATTTCCTATATTATCCCACCCAATATACCACTTATATCCACTCAAAATCCTTGTAACAAATCAATAATATTACCTCCTATCTCTATAATCATGTCAAGTCACCCCAATCTTTCAATAATCTCATACTCAATCTCTTGAAGTCACACACTCAAGTAAGGGGTCTTCACTTTCCTCTCCTCCTTTCAAATTCAAGCATCTTATTTGAAAGAATTTCTTGTAATTTTGAGTGGTGCTAATTTTATTCTTTTATAATCAATCTATTATTTTTCATTTTATGTAATTTTAATTAGGGATTATTTTTTCCCTCATTTTCACCCTTACCTAAGCCGTTACTATGCCAAAATTTTGTAAGGGATTTCACTCTTCTCATTTCCATTCAAGCTACTGTTTTACACTATGATTCTTAAGTTCCATATTTATATGTTGGGTTATGATATTTCATGACCTCCATTATTTCGATTTTATGTATAAATTTTTATATCTTACTTTCACTCTGATCAAGCCCCCCTATGATCCTTTAATCACACTCGTTATTATACCAAAATTCCAGAAGGGATCTTCCACCCTCCTCTTTTATCAAGCATTATTTTCATGTTATGTATTTGAATTTATTTTATTACTATATTGGGATATGTTATTAAATATCCTATTTATACCCCATTTTATCTATAAATTATTATATCTATTTTCACTATCATGTATCCCTCTTATAAACCCTTATGTATACTTGTTACTATACCGAATTTTTGTATGGAATTCCTTCCTTTCTCATGTTTATCTAGGATTATTAATGTAGTTACACCCTTTTAATTTCAATTATAAATTTAGTGGTTTGATTTATCACCTCCCCTATACTTCCCTCCTTATTTTTTAATGATGATATACCACTTTACCTATCATTTATTCCTTCCATGTACACCCGTTACCAGGATGAAATTCCGTAATGAATTTATATCTTCATATTTCAATTCAAGTATTTATCCCATATTATACATCTAAATTCCATTTAATATGGTGGGATATTATGTTCCATGATCCCCTTACACTCTATTTCATTTATAAATGATGATAGACCCCTTTATCTCTCATCAACTGAACTTATGAATTTCCAAATGACGACGGTATGCTTCCGAAATTGCATTGCGATTTTCCAAGACAAAATCATCATGCCGTGAATACCATTCCATCTTATCTATAAAGGATATTAACCATTATGAACATATAAATATTGAATTTTACTTATATTTATGTATTTCACATTATTTAATCATGTAATAAATTATGATGTTGAATGATTCAATGTTATATGATCCATGTAGCACACTTTTGCATGAAATGAAATGTTTATAAATGGTGCACCTTGATAGTGCTCCAATGCATTGGGTAATATTTAGTATCATGATACGCCATGTGAAATGAGGGCTTACACATTCTAATTCATGTTAAGTGTGGGTATACTCATGATAATCCATGCTCAATGAGGTTATACACATGTTAATTCATATGCAATGAGAGTTTACTCATGCTAATCCATGTGCTATGAGCCTTATCTCATGATAATATCATGTCGTATGTCGTTGCCACATTTCCATGTTATGATAATCATGCTATATCATGCCTTTATGTTCATGTTTCTCTTATTCTCTATTGATATCCATATTGCCTAACATGTACTGTATTCTTTGTGTTATGCCTTGTTTACTCCCTTACTAGGCTTTATAGCTCACCTTTTTCTTATGTACGTCTTCAGGTTATCCCAGGAAATGCTAAGTATGAAATAATGTTATGGTAATGTAAAATAAGTTTTAAATAAAGATGTTTTATTTTATGTCTTAAGATGTCATGTAATGTTCCTGATTTCCAAAGACACTGGACCTCTCGGTCCTCGGAGTTGTCTTAAGTGCAAGTTTATGTAATAAATCATGTTGAAATTTGTAATAAAGAGAAGGGTTTTTATATACTACCTTATGGATGAGTGGTTTATCATCTATTTTTACCAAAAGGGTCTCAATTATATCTTCTCATAGAAGTATCTTAACTTGATATAGAGTTAATAGCTAGAGTTCCTCCAAGATTATTACTTCAAGATAGTCTATAGTCCAAAAATAGGAATGTAGTGGTAAATTCTCTTAGTTGGAGATCTTGTTCACAATTTTTAATTGATGTTTCATAGTAGTTTACCTCATTGTAGTTTTCTATAAGTTTAGGGTTGTTTCCCCACTACTTCTACAACATGTTAGGGAGGCTCAGATTGGAGATACTAATTATAAGACCTTGAGAATTTTGATATCCACTAAATGTTCTCTTGATGGATCCTCTAAAGGTGGGGACTATGTCTTCATTTTTATAAGATTGGGGAAGATGCCATCTATTTTAAATGAGGTGTTTATAAGGTAGTTTCATACATCCCTTTTATCGATATATCTATGTGTGAAAAATATGTAATAAGACCTTCAGAGTCAATTATAGTTTATAGGAATAAAGAATTATGTATAAGAGTTTTTCTCTCAATGCCTCACTTTTTAATAGTTGAAGGATAGGCACCAGGTTCTAGTGGGCTGAGATCAACCCCTTGTGGAGCCAGAGTGTAAGTGGTATGATATATCTATGGACTTGATGATAGTACTACCTTGATCTTAAATAGGACACAATTCCATCTGGGTGATCATAGACCAACTCACCAAGTCACTCCACTTCTTATTTATTCGAGGGTAGAGTTCAGTAGATATCTTGGGATGAATTTATGTGAAGGAGATAGTCTGAATTCATGGAGTTCCCTCAAACAAGGTTTTGGACCATGATACTCACTTCATGTCAAGATTTTCTAGATTACTATAGGAGGAATTTGGGACTCATTTGTGTTTGAAAATGTCATTTCACCCCCAGAATGATGGCCATAATGAGTGGAATATTTAGGTTTTAGAGGACATGCTTTAGGATTTCATGTTTTATTTTTTCCTTAGTTGAGTGGATCACCTACGCTTAGATTATTTTTCATTCAACAACAATTTTCTTTCTAGTGTCAATGTAGAACCATTTGAGGCCTTGTATGGGAGACCCTATTGGTCATCTCTGTGTTGGACTAATATAGTAAATTCAGAACTCATGAGACCAAATTTGGTTTGAGAAATTATAGATAATGTTTAGATCATCCAGGAGATGATGTGGGATGCCTAGATCCATCATAATTATTTTGTAGACTAACAATAGAGGCCTTCAAATTTTGAGGAGGGAGACCATGTGTTCATGAAGGTCTTACTTCGACATATATTGTAGATATTTTGATTACATAAAAAAATTTCTCTAAAATTAATTGACCTTTTTCATATACTAATTAATTTCATCAAGGTTGTGTACCACTTTTCCCTACTAATGTTGTTATACTAGATACATGATATATTCTATGTGTCACAGTTGAGGAGGTATGTGTAGGACTCATCACATGTTTTTGACTGGGGTGTGTTTACCACAGATTATGAAGATACCTTTGTAGAGTAACGGATATATATCAAGGATCAACAATATAATATCCTTAATGGGTGAGTTATTCCCTTGGTGCATGCCTTTTGGTAGCATGGGATCCTTCAAGAGATCACTAGGGAGTGGGAGTCCCAGATGTGAGCCTAGTGCCCTCATCATTTTTAGTAGTATTTTGTATTTTTGGGGTAAAAATCCCTGATGTGGGGAGAATGTAATGAATCTTTTTTTTAATTTTAATAATTTAAAATATTGTATGTAATATTTTTGTATCCATTCACTGAGTTAGGTTGAGATCCAGTGGCCTGGGGAGGCCTGATATGGATATAATAGAAATATTAAAAAAATTATATCATGCATATGAAGTTTCTCTGAAATAATGGATTAACCCCTAAATGGAGTCTCAAATAAAAAAAATAATTCTTCTGTTGAATCCAAAATAAAGGTTTTTCCCAAGTCATGACATAACTTTTGTCGATGTCTGATGTTTGGTTAAAAAGTAGTCGTGGGTAGAATAGTAAATTAAATTATTAATTTATTTTTCCATGGCCTATAATCCTATTATTTAATATCACTTATTGAATATCATAGGTTTATCCATATTACCCTGTTTATTTGATATGATAACACTGATGAGATATTTTTGGAAAACAATAGGATTTAAGATCAGAAGTACTCCTAGGATCGTGTTCACCAATGTGGTTTATAGGTGTTCCAAATAAAAAAGTCAAACGTTATTCACTAGTTATTAATCAAAACCCAACATATGTTGTTTTGTTCCCATTTTTTGTTTCCCTGTTATATTATCTCGTGAAGAATGTGAATAAAATCCACAAACAGATTGATTTGGGACTCATTAATTCATATATGATCGAGTTTATCTTCCTAGGATTTGGGAATTGATATTATTTATTTCTTCATTCTTCATTCATATTTCTAATGGAAACTAATCAAGTCCAACCCTAACAATAACTGAGGTTTATTCCTCTTATTGTGTTTTTTCATTTATTCCTCCATTATACGCACGTTAATCACTTGTATTCCATTTTTGGTGGTTTGACAAATAATCGATAATTGATAATTTTTCAACCATTATTTGGTGCATCATATCGATACTACGGGTTTGGGTTTATGATATATAGAGAAATTTAAGTGAAAAAACAATTATGGGTGATAGTATGTCGATTGGGTTTGGATTTGAAGATCCATGATTATAGTTTGGTGTGGTTCTTACAACATTGTTCGGCGGAAGGTGATTCCCAACCGATGTATGTGGATGGAATCTACCCATTGGCATCGAAAAGTTAGATCAAACCCAGATCCATGATTTATGTGTGTGATTAGAGGCTAGATTTAAGTGTTGGTGATGTGAGTAGAAGACATGATAAGGATCTTTATTTCTAAAAAAACATGACTAAAATGTCTGTACTCTATAAGAACACACATTTCATAGTACATCTTTGAAAATTATAGGTTTTTCGTACAGAGAAAAATTTCACACACTGTTTGAACTGTATCAAAAATTATGTGACCCAGTATTAGTGGATTGTTATTTACCCTAGGGGTAGAGGTTCATGTACATAGATAGACACATGTACAAGGCTAGAGTACACCAAAACAACGAGTTACTCAATAATGGTTAGGTACTTAATCATAAACAAGTACACAGGCATGACCATAGTACATAAGAATGACCTGAAGTACACAAGTATGGTGAAAAGTACAGTAGAATGGGTTGGAATCAAACTAAGTGATGGACTTAACTCTACACATAATATATCTAAAAATGAAATGCTAAGTATATGTAAAGAACATTTCATGCAATACGGTAAGACACAGGAAGACTCGGAGTAGGTAAGACACATCATGTACTCCTAGTACGTGTTGTGTAATCATTCCAAGTTATTTTAAGGACCATTGTTTCTTAGAAGTAGAACAATATTAGTTTTCTATGTTCTCTTGGTACATTCATATAATGGTAAAATGTTTCATTACATCCTAAGCATAATATTTTGATCCCTTGTATGGGTTTATTCTTGGATGGTGTTTTAGGAATCCCTTTGTGTGGCTGGGGTGGGATCGTCTATCATTTTTTCACCTTACCTAGGGGGTATTGAGGAATATTTGTTCCTAAATTACATGATTGTCTAATCCCCTACTAAATGGGTTATTATAGTTAGGTTTTATGGTGTCCCCATGATCCATGGGTCTAATATCATAAATGGGCATCATGATCTTCAAAGATCTAGTGGGTACTTCTTTGGAGAGGCCTAATGAGTATAACATATTGGATATGGAACATCAAGGATATCATGACTCATGGGGTGATTTCTCCCATATGAGGGTTACATTGAATCCTTGAGATGAATCATGTGTCTGGAAGTATGGTTGATACCTCCTTGAAACTTATATTCTAGCATGATTATATCTAGGGTATATTATTCTTCTTACTATCTCTCATATTTTGATTGATATATCTTCACGATGATGAGCTAAAAACTCTATTGAGGCTTATGTTTGGTTATTTCATGGTGTCCCACTAAGTATTGTAATACTCACCCATTCATGTGCTCTATCCAAAAAATTTCTGTTCCATGTGGAGGATAGTGCATCTGATGGATTCCTGGGAGGATCATGAGTAGGCAAAGCATAGTGATCTATACATTCCATGGTCCATGCTAGGTGTTACATTTGATAAAACCCCCTCCTTATTAGTAGTTTGGAATCTTTTTCTAGTTTTTATGGTCTTATATTTGTCCACATTTGATTTCCAGTACCTTTTTCATACTTTGGTGTGGGATAGATGTAATGGATGAATTATGGTATCAGTTTTACTTTACCTTTCAATATTTTATGGGTATTTAGAGATGTTTTTGTGTGTAAATGAACTTAAATTATGGATAACTATATATGATTTATGTCTACTCAATGTTTTTCTCTAGACCATGGCCTATTTGAGGCGGGCTTGGGGTGTCACACTTAGTTTTATCATCTACTGGACGGGCCTCTGTTGGTTGAGTTATAACATAGGAATGGTATTTTCAAGAGACCAAAACCTATATAAATTATATATGAATCTTTATAAGAGTTTTTGGTATGTTTTATTCAATATTATTCTCTCAATTAGATGTTATGAATAAAGGATAGGTGGTTTTATTTTAGAGTGAAGGAAAGTTACCATGTGAAATTACTTAAAATATTTCAATATATTAAATTATATTTTATATGAATGTGGAACAAAGTGCACAAAATTTCCAATATAATATAGTTTAAGGTTAAAATAATTTTTATAAATAAAATTTAGATAGCTAAATGTGTCATTTTAAACCTTATCTTTTGGTTTAACCCCTTCGTCATCCAATTTTAACTTTGACCATGAGAACAACATTTTTAATACTAAATGGTTATAAATTTACTTCTATGGTAAAAATTGGCTCAAAATGGTCAAGGAATGAAATTCTCGACAATATAATATCCCACTTGTACTCTTTAAATATTTTCATTGTTTTTGAATCATTTAATAATATATTATTTAACATAAAATTACATTAAATATATTTAATGAAATAATTACATATGTTGACATTAAAGGCATGAAGACCAATTTGGAATTAAAATATAAAATATTTCAACATAAATTATATATCATTATCAACCATAAAATTAATGTGATTCTATAATTTATCCAAAAAAATTACTTTTTTTTGTTTTCAAAATCATTTAATTTGGTTATTCTACTGCTTGCACAGGTACTACATCAGTGTTCTGAAAGAATTTATGGTAATTATACCATCACAAAAAATAGAAAATGAATTACCATAATACAAATAAAATATTTAAGTTCAAAATAAACATATTTATTAATTCATAACAACTTTTTATCCCTATGTAAACATATAATATAAATTAAAATTTATATAGGGGTGTTTAAAATTTTTTCGTTACATAAAATAATATTAATGTCGTTATCATATGAAAATGTGAAAAAGTTTCCATATTTTCAAATATTTTATGATTATGGTAAAAATAAAATCATGAAATAGAAATAAAACAGGTTATATATATATTTTTAAAGCCATGTCACATTATTTTTAACGTTAATTACCTGATTTACCCTTATCGAGGTGTCAAATATTTAACATGGTTACTATTCATAATTGCCAAAAAAAGGAAATATTTACCAAATTCAAATCTCATTATTCTAGATATGAAATCCATTTTATCAAATTCAATTCCAATATTTGTTATAAATTACTTTTAAACAAAACCGATAAAACATGATTAATAATGGTTTTCTAAAAAATGCACTTTTAAGTAAAAAAATGTTTTTATACCAAAATTAAGCATTTTTTCAATTATAATAACTTTAATTGAATTATTTATTATCAAAAGGAACTATTAAAATTTCAAAATCATTTCAAAATAAAATGGTATATTCTAAATACTTGAATAGTAAATACAGTTTTCTATAAATTAATATATATTTTCACTATTCACTGAAAAATTAATCTTTTTAGAAAAATATAAAAATATAATCCTAAGATAGTTCTAATATTTTTATTTAAATAAATTATCCATTTTATGAAATAAAATTTTTATAAGTGGCAGAAATTAATTATAATATTTTCTAACAAAAACCAATGAAATTGTTTTTTTATGAAAAATGTTTTTGAAGCATAAAACGACTTTATGTAAAATTGAGTGATTAAATCCTATGAATTAATAAATGAGTTATTATTGAGTGGGAAATTTATATATATATTTAACAATTAATTTAGTCTTATTCATACTCTATAATTCAATGGCTATGTTATAATAGTCATATTTAAAAAATAATATTTCACGGCTATTAAAGCTCAGTGTTGTGTGTATTGAATGCTATTGAACATAGTGATTTTGAAATCCTAATGGAATTAACATTATGAACACTAATAGGTTGTTAAACTAGTTAAATAAGGATATTTTCCACTATGATAGAATATGAAATGATCCATGATTGAGGAAATGATATAATGGGGAGTGAGCCCAATCCTCTATGGGACTCTATCCACTATGATTGTCATTGTAGTGATCTTTGACTAAGGAAATGATATATCACTCTTATGTTTATTAAAAAACATATATCTTATGATTATAATATTTTCTCATGGATTATTTTTTATTATTGATGATTCCACGCTCTTACAAAATATGCCTTTTGTTTTAACAAATCCTTATTACATGACACATTGTTAATGAAAAGTCTATTTGGATATGAATTTTTTAAGTTACAATTAAGTTATCATACCCTTATACTTATTTTATGGTCACTTATTATCATTTATTGATATCTCTTATGTTTACCCTTACTGTGAATCTTATCTCACCCTTTCTTAGTTTTCCATTTCTTCAGATTACATAGAAATATTTTAAATAGGGTATGTCTTAGAATGGTGATATGTGAGAATAACTTTTTTGGAGTTGTTAAAATAATTCATGAAATAAGTTTATTATGTATCTAGTCTCCAAATATAATAAACATTTATGGTTTTGGGACGTGTATTATTATTATATTCATTCAATATTTATCTAAAATGTTGTAATATTTGTGTACGTTATTCTTGGATTACCTCAGTTTATATCATAGTAGGTTTTTGTTGTTTTTTATGTTAGAATTAGAAAATTAAGATAAAACCCAAGTTAAAAGTCTAAGTATAGGATAACATCCTGAATTTTTGGTAAGTTAGATAATGTGTGGTTCCCAAGAAATGAAATTCTTGAAAAGATACAAATAAGTTGATTGAGGATCTAGAAATGATTTACCTAGGGGTAATAACCCTGAAAAGGATGGTTGGGTATTAAATCAAACTTCACCTAGTGTATGAAAAATGGGAATGACTATAAAACTAGTTGGACACTCCTAGGGGATATTCATTGGTAAATTCACATTCTCTTTATGAACCATTATGAGTAATGAAAGGGTATAACCTATGAGAACCTACGATAAACCAAGTGATATAGGATGGACTTAAAGTGTCAAGAATTTATGATAAGGCATTATAATTTAGGATACATTAAAAATTATTTTCATTATCATATGATTTCTTACTTTGATTAAAATTGATTAGTACTCAGACAAACCATTTTTCTTTTACTCAATGGATAGAACCTGGAAGATTCATTTGAGAAATGGGTGTGATGGAAAATTCAAATACCATCCTCATGAGCTGAAAAATGTAATTGGATCTATGGTGGAAAACCTTGTGGTTATGTTTAATCAACAATATTTAATTATGACAAACAACTTGAACCCTGTTGAAATTATAAATAAGATAAAAATAGAGTTTTAGAAAAGTTGAGTTAAAAAATACCATAGAGTAAAGAATCTTTAATTACCTATGTGTCAAGAATATAGGAACAATTACCTTGGGAAATGTCTAGAAGGAAAAAAAGATGTTTTTATGAGGAAAATAAGCACCTAAATCAATTAACTACTAAGGAAAATGAATATTTTTATAGAGAGAAATAATGTTTATTGTAATGTACAATTAACAATTAAATGTCATAAATGTGGGAAACATGGGAACTATCCAAGTCAATTACCTAATATCTGGAATAATAAGGACAATAGGAATTATAAAATCCCAAGACCAATGGAACAAGTGAAATCCAATGAAATCACTACTACTAAAGTGGTTCTTGAAAATGTAGTGGAGTAAGACTGATCCTCCACTCAAGAACTGTGAGTGTGGTATTGGGTTACTATTCAACCCACTACTTTGTACTTATAATGTTTGATAAGAACATCAAATCACTACCCTAATTAACAGGTGTTGATTTATATATAAGAAAATTTTAGTTCTATGATGCAGGCATCTCAATTATATAGCTTCTCTCTAATAGAATCTTGTGGGAATATGATTTCTGTAAATCATGAAATTTTCCCTATGGTTGAGTTTAATGTGATGTTGGGATGCATTGGATCTCGTTATATACAACCCATATCAATTTATGAGGATGGTAAATCACATTTTATATTCTGAATAAAACTATGATCATCTATAGTTGTGAGGATGAACATGAACTTCCAAAGGAAATATCTTGTATTATATAGTTTTTACTACCTATTCATCATGGGTATTTATCTCAAATAGTTGGGGAGATACCAGGAATTGAAGATATTGATTCATTATCTATATAGTGAAAGGTTATATATATATATACATATATATTTATCATAAAATAATTAATTATATAAATCATATAGAAAGTGTCGAATATGAACTAAAATAGGTGGTTGTAGTTGGTTAAAGATTATAACTGCTCAATAGATTGCATCCATATGAAGGAAAAAGGTAGTTGTTACACTAATATGAAAAGACCATACTAGTTTATAAATTATGAGTATTAAATGAGATCCCATAATTATCAATTTTTAGAAGATTATCCATAAAATCATAGGAAATAGAAAAGATCTTATCTTTCTTATATGAATTTCCAACCTTACAACCATGTGAAGATAAAAGAGGAGTAGAAGTGGGTTGTATAACTATAGAAAAAGGTGATGAATTTTCTTTATTTTACCAAATATTGTGATGTAATGATAAGGTTTAGGAACCATGTAAGCATCCCATCAATACCATACTTGAAAAATTAGTTCTTCAATGAAGCTCATAACTCATCCTTTTATATTTATTATAGAAATACAAATATGTATAGATATCCCAAAGAGAATTTCTATAGGGGAAAATGAAAAGGGATATTTTAGATTATATATCACAATTCCTGGTATGTTAGTAAGTTAAGGCCAGAAACAAAAGTCTAATGGGTTATTAGAACCATCACCTTTACTAGAATGGAAATATGAAAACATCATTAAGGATTTCATCATTGAACTTCCCAAAACATATAAAGGTTATAATTCTATATTATTATACTTGATCACTTTATGAAGTCTTCATATTTCATTGCTATTGGATAAGATTTCTCTCTTGATCATGTTTCTATGATAAATATTAAGGAAATAATATGATTTCTTGAAGTGACACTCTTAATTTTATTTGATTGAGATCATAGGTTTACCGTGATGTTCTGGGGAAGTATTTAGCAAGTTTCAAAAATGTGGTTGATATTTAACACTATATATCATCCTAAAAAATATGGTTAATTTAAGAGGACCATTCAAATCCATGAATATATTTTGAGATCTTTTTATATGTATTTCATAGGTGGTTGGGATAGACACCTTCCTCTGGTAGAATTTTATTAAAAAAAATTCTTTCACTCTAGTATTTATATATCTCCCAATGAATCCCTATATGTAAGGATGTTTTAAACTTAAATTTCCTAGGAATAAGTTTGAGAGAGAAAGATATTGGGACCTAATCTAATAATGTAAATGTCAGAGAAAGTTAAATCAATTCAGTATCAAATCAGCAAATTTTATAGTCGATAAAGGAGTCATGTTGATATTCATCAGAAATATGTAGTTTATAATGTTATTCAAAAGGTGTTATTATAAATATTTTCATGTAATAAGGTTATTATATTTAAAAAGAAGGTAAAATTTAACCCTAGATATATCAGGGCCTTAGATATTATTGATCGTATTAAGATAGTTTCTTATCACTTTTAACTTCCAATATACATATTCCAAGTTCACAATGTATTCAATGTACCTCTTTTGAGAAATTATATACATAATACATTATATGTACTTAACTTATAGGTTGTACTTTTAGATCCTGATATTTCTTATGAGGAGTGACCTTTGGAGATTCTTGATCAAAGTGATATAATTCTATGAAATAAGACCACTCATCTATTCAATGTTATATGGTTAATCAATAAATTTTTGGAAGCTATATAGGAAGGTAAGGATGTGATGAGTTTGAATTATAATTGTTTTTTTATATTGAATTAATATAATTTTTAGGGTCAAATTCTTATAATGGGGTAGAATGTAACACCCATAGATTCTATAATATATATTTATATTTAAAAATTTTGAAGTGTGCAGTGGATTTATTTATAGAAAATATAAATAATATAAGAATCATGATATTATATTGAAAGATATGTAGAAAAAATTTTCATTAATAAAATTAATCATCAATTATAAATTGATTATCAATTGGAAAGAAATGAAGACAAAATCTTTTAAAGGTGGAATATATATTTTCATAAAAATGTTTTTATCTGTACAATGAATTTTTTACCATAATAGATTCAATTAATCACTATTTATAAATGATTATATTATATCCAATAGAATTAATTATCATTCATTTAATCGTGGTTTTTGATCATAGAATGAAAATAAAGTATTTTTTCATTAAAAATAAATTTTCTTCAAAAATAGTTTTTATTGCATTTCTTGTGAGGATATTATTATTAATTTATGAAAATTTTAGAAATTATATATTGGAAAAAATTAGATCATTTTTTAATAAATCATGTCAAAATTATCTTATAGTGATGTTTTTTGGATATTTTGGGAAAGATTTATTTTTGAGTGAATAGGGAAAAATATTGATTTTATCAGAACTGTCAATTATTATCTATTAATCATGTAATTTAAAATCATCATTATATTTTTTTATTTATTTTTGAAATAAAATAATATACCTTTGATTTAACATAATATAATTGTTGGAGTTTTCTCCTAGGACCAAAATTTTGTACTTTTATTACATGTATATTCGATGCATTGAATATTAATAAAACTTATTATTACATATTGATCATTGTTTTGTATGAATCTAAAGTAATAATATCCTAGAGTATATGTCACATTGATAAGGTCATATCATTTCCCCATTATGATGAGAACCATGATGTTTTATGATGATATTCTTAAATAGTGTTCTGTGGATGGATAACATACTATGATGGGACACATATTACATAGACTGTTAGGTATGATTACTTATAAGAAGATGAGGCTTCTTCTAATGAAGTTCATACTTGTTAATCTGAAATATGAGAGATTATGATAATAGTCCCTAATGTAGTAATTCTTTGTGCTTTGGTGTCATCAGATATTCCTATATGAAAGCATGTGTGATGGTCCTTAAACATTAATATTATTTAAAATTCATGTTACAAATTGTGTACTTATATGTATTTTATAAACCAAAATAATAACAATTCATGGTGAAGTTGGATATTATGGGTGTGTTATGAGTGAAATTTCATTAATGGATAAGTTGAGGAAGGATCTTTTCCTTCCATCTTTATGGAGGCTGATATCTCAGACCATTGATTGGAATGGAACTCTTGCCTTAAATTCTATGGTCATGGTGAAACAATGTATTTATTTCAAATAGTCAAGGAAAGGTTTATCTCTCATATAGGTTGGTGACAAGGGTGTTCAACCTTCTTGATGAGAAATTGACACATATATATATTATACTATTCTGTGAGATCTTGTATGTGGTTATTGTCATTGTGAAATTAATTTATTTCTCTTGGGTGCCTTTACCCATTTTTAGACTGTAATCTTGGACTTTAGGCAAGCCTTCCTAATACCTATAATAAATAATCCTAGATGGTCACACACTTCATGTTTCTATTGATCTCAATTAAATTCTATTTGAATTTAATCATTGGAATAATATTATTTTCAAGACCAATGAATAATTTTATTCATGTTTTATTGATCGCTAATATTCACAAGGTAATAAATAATTATGTTTTTTAATAAATAATTAATTAATTACATTAATATATATAAAATATTTATTAACTAGATTCTGAATAAAATATTTATTTTATTTAATGAATATTTTAATAAATATTTATTCATTATTTTTTAATAAAATATTTATTTAGGAATAAAATATTTATTCAGTTGATCAATTAATGCTATAAGAGTTCAAATGGACTAAGATTGAGTCTGGTGAAAAATATAAATTAATAATACTATTACATAATATTTTTTATTGTAAAAGTTTGTGTGTTCCATAAAATAATAATAGTGATATTATTACTATGATTCATGGGGTTTATTAAAGGTTTTAAATGTTATTTAATATCCAACATGAAAAAAATAATATTTTAACATAAACCCTAACTCTATAAATATATGGTTATGTCCATTATATATTTTTTCCAAAAACTTAGAATAGAGAATTGTTGAACATAGTTAATTATCTATTAACTCCTCCTTCTCTCTCCCTCTTAAGAATGAGAAGTTCCAGATAGATTTATTCAATACCAATGAATGGGCGATCAAGAATGAACAATGTGATACATTTGATTCGTTGTGATAGCACCCAATGATCGAGTGGTGTTTCTTAGAGATCATTAGAGAACATATAGATCACCACTAGAGGGACTCTATCCTTGTATCCTCATAGAGTAATGAAGGAAATCTAAAAGGGTCTTTTTCAGATGATCCACAACTATTATGAAGAATGTTCCTAACCCTGGTTATTTATTTCTTCAATATATGAAATAAAATAATTATAAATTTAATATGCAATATCCTTTCTCATGGTTTTATGCAATGATTATTAAAACAAATTTTTATATATCACCCACCACTACACACTTCCACTACGCCTAGAACCAACAAGTGGTATCAGAGTTGTAACATTTAAATTTATAATTATGTATTTGATTGTTTATCCATACACAATCATGGTTGAATTTTCATTTTTCATTATTCATTATTTATTCCTATTTAAATTAACATGATTCAACATATTAATCATGTTCGTTCAGTGTTTCATTTTCATAATGGTTTAATAACCGATGAAGATCAACCATAGATTCCATCAAGTAGTTAAAAGTTATTGGATGGTAAAACATGGTTATATGGAATGTAGTTGGAGTATATGTCATGTTACCATGTGCATTGTACCTAGATGTGTCGAGCAGTTAATTCACTACAAAAAAACTGTAATTTAGAACAGTTTTTAAAATAATTTCTAATTTTAAATTTTAGCAATGTTTTTTAGGAAACAACACTAATTTACTGATGTTTACTAAAAATGTCACTAATTTACTAATGTTTCAGGAAAACGTCGCTAATTTAGAAATTTTTCCTCAGAAGTGTCATTAAATTAGCAATGTTTTATTAGAACCATCACTAATTTAGTGACATTTTCTTAGAAGAGTCACTATCTCGAATGGCTCAAAGGCCGTCATTTTTTTATTGATTTTTGATAACCCCCCTTTCAAGGGATGAGGGGCAACCCTTACAAGGACCATAGGCACATAGATTACATGGCTCATAGGCTTAGGAGAATACATGACCCAAAGGTCTTAGGGAATTCAGCAAGACTATCTATAAGGAACTGCCCCTCCCTAGCATCTGCATCTTGATAGTAGCTCTCCACCTTTGCATGACCATCTGGCTAGGCTTCCCGGGAAAGCACAGGCTGGTACCGATGGCATATCCATACCCTCTAATTCTGACAATCCATTTGGCTCTGCTCTGGTGAGTGCACCTGCTCTGAATCCTCTTTTGGGGCTGCTCCTTTTTTGTAGTGTGTCTGGGGCCTGCATTCATGTGGCCCGAAGTCCTTGGGGTGGCCCTAAGGCCTTAAGGTGGCCCGAAGGCCTTGAGAATCAACTGGCCCGAAGGCCTTGGGTGGCCTAAAAGCCTTTTAGGACCCAAAGACCAAACCGGTGGCCCGGAGGCCCAGATGGATGAATATTTCCAGCTACTACAATACCGAACAGTACCTGCTACAGTACTGCTACAGTACCCAGAAATATGCCTCCACCCGGATTTGATCTCGGGTCTCTTGGATGAACCTAGAGAGTCCTCACCAACTAGTCTGAGGCTCTTATGCTATAACATCCTGCATTTTTATAACATAAACTTTCATTACATTACACAAAACTGGGGATCTTTAAGGTTTAGTGTCTTGGAAACCAGGAACATAATACATGAAAACAAAATAAAAAATTCTTCTTAAACACTTGAAAGGCTTCTCCTTAAGTTAATACTCGTTTAATTACTTCATCTCATTACCTGGGGACATACATCAAAAGAAAGGGTGAGCAGAAGGCCCAGTAAGGGAAACAAGAGAAACATTTAACATGTGAACTTGAGAAACATCAACTATGTCATGAAAAAGAACTTTAAGGCATGAGAAAGAAATCATGTGGCATATCATAATAAAAATAAAATTTTTCATAACTTTAAGATGTAGCTACATCATTTTACATAGAAAATCATGAACATATCACCAAGATCCATCCCCAAGGTGTCATTTGAAAATTACCAAGGTTATTCACCAAGATATCGTGAAAATTGTAATCTCTAGTGGTTACATCATTACCCAATGAATTGGAGCGCTATCAGGGATCACCCTTAAATTTGCCTTTATTATCATGTGAGCCACATTTATCATCATCAAAAATTTCATAAATAACCCATGTAGTATAAAATAAATGGGTTTCATTTCATAATCATAACGTTTAAAAAAACTGTTTTAAAGACATGATCTTTACGTCACTTTGAACCCACGGAAGGGGAGAGCGGGTCTCATGTATGTAAATCCCAAAATTTAAAATAGAACATTTTGATATATATGTGTATACCCCTGTATAAATAATAGCTTTGAGTATTCACTTTATAACATAAAATAATTTTGAGAAAAGAGGGAGGCATTTTGAGATGAAAATTCAGCAGCATAACGACTATGTTTCGGGTTTTTAGAAAACATTGAAAAGAGAGGGGACATGGTTCAAACATTCATAAATGACCCACAAAAAAGTAAAGGGACAGAATATAAGGGATTTAAGAACATGGTAATTAAATTTGAAAATATACCGTTTGAAATGAAGAACATGAAAGAAAGACAAAATAAGATTTCTCTAATGAAAATTCAGCAGCCTAACGGCGTCACATAAACTTCAACCAAAAACGAATTGATGAGATAAAATAGGGTCTCTCATAATATGAACATAAAATATCAGTATGATAGATATAGAGATCATACCCCAACATAATAAAAAGGAACTTGCAAGACTTGACATGGAATTAGAACTTTGAAAAAGAGAAGGGTGAAAGAACCACTTAAAAATTCAGCAGCCTAATGACGCCACTTAAAACTTCAAAATACTGAATTGAAGAGATCAAATGGGGTCTCTCATAATATGATCATAAAATATCAGTATGATAGATATAGAGATCATACCCCCAACATAATAAAAAGGAACTTGAAAGACTTGAAATGAAAATAGATCTTGAAAATGAGAAGGGTGAAAGAACCACTTAAAAATTCGGCAGCCTAACGGCGCCACTTAAAACTTCAAAATACTGAATTGAAGAGATCAAATGGGGTCTCTCATCATATGATCAAAAACGACCAGTATTATAGATATATATATCATACCCCAACATAATAAAAAATAACTTGAAATACTTGACATGAAAGTACAACTTTGAGAAAATGAGAAGGGTGAAAGAATCCCTTAACAATTCGGCAGCTTAATGGCGCCACTTTAACATTCTTAAAATGAAATGACGAGAGAAAGAGAGGGTATATAATCATATTAACATGAAAAGGGCAGTAAGATGAATATAAAAGAACATCTTTCAACATAAGATCATGGAGCATAAAAGAAATGACATAAAAGAGATTACTTGAAAGGAAAGAGAGAGGTCGGATCCCTTACCATAAACGCAACTCTTAAAACTAAAAGGTTGGAACCTTGAGAGGCTTGAGGGAACCTTGGGAGGACTCTTTGGGAGGTAAGGAGACCAGAACTTTGTTGAGAATGATTTTGGAGTCCAAATGATGAGAGAATGGCTTCATATTTATAGGGAAAGTGATGGGACAAGGCATTAATGGCCAAGGGACACCTTATAAGTGGGTTTCTCAAAACCATGTGATCTCCCATGATATTTCCCATGAAGTTAGGCCACATGGGGCCCCTAATACAATAATTCATCACCTTCAGTCGGCCAACCCTTAAAATATCTCATGACATCCCCATGACACAGTTATGATGTCATTAAACATACTGAAGCCCTAAAACTGTTTTTTTTACTATTCACCAAAAATTCATCTTTCTCAGAAAAATCCCAAAATTTCACCTTAAAAAAATATCGATGCTCTGATTACAAAAATAAACTCCATTTTATAAAAATAATTTTCTAAATAATTTTTATTTAATATTTAAATAAATACACTATTCACCGAAAATTCATTTTTTCAGAAAAAATCCCCAAAAATTACCGTAACATAATATCGATGCTCTGAGTTCAAAAATAAAGTCCATTTTATAAAAATAATTTTCTAATTATTTTTAATTTAATTTTTAATTAAAAAACACTATTCACCTGAAAAAACTAATACTTGAATAATAATTTATGATACTGTTATTTAACCATTTTATTGAATCACATTACTTAATCAAGGTGCCTAGATTATATTAATACTTTCTTTAAATGAGATTACTAATACATTTGGTCACATTACTAATCCTAAGCATAAAATCACTATTCATAATTTACTATTCATCAAAAATCAAGTTGATCTTATTAGACTCTAAATTTTGTACTGAACATAATTGTAGAAGACCATTTTTTGAAAATCATTACACATTTTTATTTATTTAAGGTTTACATAAACATTTTTAAAATATCATTTTTCAAAAATTCATCAAAAATATGCATGCTATATATATCTTGTCATTTGAAAATTCATAAACTTCATCATAAGAAGAAATCGAAATTTTTTATTTAAAACAAAGGATTACACAAGGCAGTTACAGTCTCCTTACATAGCCCCTTATTACACCAGCATAGGACCTAAGTGTAAGGTGTACTAAGGTGAGAGAATCTGAGGGAGGCTTGGCCAACATCGCACGAGTAGTAACATCTATCAGTTTGAACTTCTCAGGAAGGTGATTCCGTTCTAGCTTCACATGATAAAGTTCGGCTCGGGTTTGGTCCAGAGAAAAGCCCAGTGGTGCTACCTCTATCCCAAGTTCTGTTAGATGGGCTTCGATCGGTCCAAGACTACTGGGTGAGGCCATCGAATATTCTTTCTATAATAATTAACCAAGATTACTTGTATTTAGAGACAATAATAGAAACTTTTAGTTTACAACGGTCATATTGACCAATGGCCATATAACAGTCAAAACCCAACGGTCTCATTTTAATTATACTCATGTTATCAAATGAAACATTTTTTTGAGTATAAAATAACACACAAAATTAGGAAACAAGATTTATTCAAAATTTCAGGTCGTTACAATCTTCGCCCCTTAAGAAATTGCGTCCTCGCAATTTTTTTAAAATTGGGTTTTGAAATTTCATTGAAAGTCTCACATCGGAAAAAGAGTCAGTAAAACTATTACATTAAAAGAAAGAAAAGGATGTACAAAGGCCACCCAAGTTTACTCATACTAGGATTCCATGTAGGAAAACATGGACATGGAGGATAAAACAAAGGGTCACGTTCTATAGGAGAGTGATAGAAAACATGATTAGGAGAAATTTAACAACGAAAAATTCCCAAACTTATGATGTGTGTAAATGGTCTTTGATTACCTAGTAGGAAACGTAAACCAAAAAAGTTTTTGTTTTACATTCCTTTTCATAATTTTGAGGAATTCACTTATAGCATAGAGCAAAAACATAAGGAAATATACCTACCTTCAAGTAGAGTTTCATCCTTTAATAAGTCTCTACCAAAACTAATCTTTTCTCCAAACGATGAGAATTCAAAAACACTTGGTCTCATCAAAAGCACAAGAATCATCTTCTAGAGAGTCACATAATCCACAAAAGATTAACTATCTATTTCTTCTATCTTTAAACATTATCCCAAAAACAGAAAGGGTAAGGTAAAACAACTCTTCAAAAAGAATGAATCCCATAGGAATGGAAACTACTTTTAAATCTTCAATGTTCCATGGTACTACCCAAAGTTCATCATAGACCATTCCATAAATAACGGTCCTTAAAATTCCTCAAATAAACCAAACTAAGATTGAAACCCAAATACAATAAGGATTTGATAACATTGTCTTCCAAAATAAACTTCATTGTTCATCTCCAAACAACATCAACCACTCTTAACATCTTAAAACAAAAGCGGATAACCTAAACATATTTTACACAAGATAGGTTAATCATTCCCATAACCAACCTAAATTACTATAAGTCAAACTTAAATTCATCTATTCTTCAAAATATAAGTCAACCTTACTCCTCAATGAAAATACTGTAGTAATCTATTTACCTCAATCATATAGGGTCCCCAAAATAGTGAACGTCTTTCAAAATAATAATCATCTTTTAATCCCCTAATCATCTCTATCATATTAATACGGAAATTGTCGCATTTCCTATGACATTGGTTGTTGGGACATGTTCTTCCATTTCCCAACATTAACTAATAAGATAAAGTATAATTAGGGGCTTAAATACTTAGCCAATAATCATGAAAAGGAACTTAAAGCATATAAGGATAACTTGTAGAAGAAAAGTATACCCTATCTTGTGATCCCCTAGGTTCCCATATAGGTTATCCATGATCATATATTCTTATGTGAATCTTTATTTTATTTTATCTTTGTTCCTTTAACAATGGTTCATACTAATCTTTTGAATTTACCAAAGCATATCCCCCGGGAGTGTCGTAACCAAGAGTGCAGCAAGGCCCGTTGTCGTGTACCAGTTCCCATTTGAGTCTAGCTCAAAGCAGTGTTTTTTGGTTTTGCCCCTATGTACATCTGTGTCAGAGCCACCTCTACCTGCTCGTATCCAGACAGGGATGTATTTTCTTGGCAACCCATTACTCAATACTCACCAAAATACCAGGAAGATTTCTTATATATAAACTTTTCTATAGGCTTCTTCCTAAAGTTTTCATATCCTAGTTTCCACAAATAACTAAACCATCCTTTGATACTAACTATAACATCCCGCATTTTTATAATATAAACTTTCATTACATTACAAAAAACTGAGGATCTTTAAGGTTTAGTGTCTTGGAAACCAGGAACATAATACCTGAAAACAACATAAAACATTTTTCTTAAACACTTGAAAGGCTTATCCTTAAGTTAATCCTAGGTTAATTACTGCATCTCATAACCTAGGGACATACATCAAAACAAAGGTTGAGCAGAAGTCCCAGTAAGGGAAACAAGAGAAACATTTAACATGTGAACTTGAGATACATCAACTATTTCATGAAAAAGAACTTTAAGGCATGAGAAAGAAATCATGTGGCATATCATAATAAAAATAAAATTTTTAATAACTTTAAGATGTGGATACATAATTTAACATATACAATCATTAAAATATCACCATGGTCCATCCCCAAGGTGTCATTTGAAAATTACCAAGGTTATTCACCAAGATATCATGAAAATTATAATCTCTAGTGGTTACATCATTACCCAATGCATTGGAGTGCTATTAGGGCGCACCCTTAAATTTGAATTTATTATCATGTGATCCACATATATCATCATCAAAAATTTCATAAATAACCCATATAGCATAAAATAAATGGGTTTCATTTCATAATCATAACGTTTTAAAAAAACTGTTTTAAAGACATGATCTTTACGTCACTTTAAACCCACGGAAGGGGAGAGCGGGTCTCATGTATGTAATTCCCAAAATTTAAAATAGAACATTTTGATATATATGTGTATACCCCTATAGAAATAAGAGCTTTGAGTATTCACTTTACAACATAAAATAATTCTGAGAAAAGAGGGAGGCATTTTGAGATGAAAACTCTGCAGCATAATGGCTATGTTTCGGGTTTTTAGAAAACATTGAAAAGAGAGGGGACATGGGTAAAACATTCATAAATAACCCATAAAACAGTAAAGGGGCAGAATATAAGGGATTTAAGAACATGGTAATTAAATTTGAAAATATACCATATGAAATTAAGAACATGAAAGGAAGACAAAAATAAGATTTCTCTTATAAAAATTCGGCAGCCTAACGGCGTCACATAAACTTCAACCAGAAAAGAATTGATGAGATCAAATAGCGTCTCTCATCATATGAACATAAAAGATCATTATGATAGATATATAGATCATACCCCAACATAATAAAAAGGAACATGCAAGACTTGACATGGAATAAGAACTTTGAAAAAGAGAAGGGTGAAAGAACCACTTAAAAATTCAGCAGCCTAATGACGCCACTTAAAACTTCAAAATACTGAGTTGAAGAGATCAAATGGGGTCTCCCATAATTTGATCATAAAAGATCAGTATGATAGATATAGAGATCATACCCTCAACCTAATAAAAAGGAACTTGAAATACTTGACATGAAAGTATAACTTGAAAACGAGAAGGATCAAAGAACCACTTAAAAATTCGGCAGCCTAACGGTGTCACTTAAAACTTCAAAATACTGAATTGAAGAGATCAAATGGGGTATCTCATCATATGAACATAAAAGATCAGTATGATAGATATAGATATCATACCACAACATAATAAAAAGGAACTTTAAAGACTTTACATGAAAGTAGAACTTTGAAAAAATGAGAAGGGTGAAAGAATCCCTTAAAAATTCGGCAGCCTAACGGCACCACTTTAACATTATTAAAATGAAATGATGAGATAAAGAGATGGTATCTCATCATATGAACATTAAAAGGGTATTAAGATGAATATAAAAGATCATCCTTCAACATAAGAGCATGGAGCATAAATGAAATGACATAAAAGAGATTACTTGAAAGGAAAGAGAGAGGTCGGATCCCTTACCTTAAATGTAACTCTTAAAACTCAAAGGTTGATACCTTGAGAGGCTTGAGGGCACCTTGGGAGGACTAGTTGGGAGTTAAGGAGACCAGAACATCGTTTAGAATGATTTTGGAGTCCAAATGATGAGATAATGGCTTCGTATTTATAGGGAAAGTGATGGGACAAGGCATTAATGGCCAAGGGACACCTCATAAGTGGGTTTCTCAAAACCATGTGCTCTCCCATGATATTTCCCATGAAGTTAGGCCACATGGGCCCCTAATACAATAATTCATCACCTTCGGTCGGCCAACCCTTAAAATATCTCATGACATCACCATGACACAGTTATGATGTCATTAAACATACCGAAACCCTAAAACTGTTTTTTTACTATTCACCAAAAATTCATCTTTCTCAGAAAAATCCCAAAATTTAACCTTAACCAAATATCAATTCTCTGATTACAAAAATGATCACCATTTTATAAAAATAATTTTCTAAATATTTTTAATTTAATATTTAAGTAAATACACTATTCATCGAAAATTCATTTTTTCAGAAAAATCCCCAAAAATTACCGTAGCATAATATCGATGCTCCGAGTTCAAAAATAAAGTCCATTTTATAAAAATAATTTTCTAATTATTTTTAATTTAATTTTTAATTAAAAAACACTATTCACCTGAAAAAACTAATACTTGAATAATAATTTATGAAACAGTTATTTAACTATTTTATTGAATCACATTACTTAATCAAGATGCCTAGATTATATTAATACTTTCATTAAGTGAGATTACTAATCCATTTGGTCACATTACTAATCCTAAGCATAAAATCACTATTCATAATTTACTATTCATCAAAAATGAAGTTGATCTTATTAGACTCTAAATTTTTTACTGAACATAATTGTAGAACATTTTTTGAAAATCATTACACATTTTTAATTATTTGAGGTTTACATAAACATTTTTAAAATATTGTTTTTCTAAAATTCATCAAAAATATGCATATTATATATATCCTGTCATTTGAAAATTCATAAACTTCATCATAAGAAGAGATTGAAATTTTTTATTTAAAACAAAGGATTACACAAGGCAGTTACGGTCTCCTTACATAGCCCCTTATTACACCAGCATAGGACCTATGTGTAAGGTGTGCTAAGGTGAGATAATCTGAGGAAGGCTCGGCTAACATCGCACGAGTAGTAACATCTATCAGTTTGAACTTCTCGTGAAGGCAATTTCATTCTAGCTTCACATGATGAAGTTCGACTTGGGTTTGGTCTAGAGAAAAGCCTAGTAGTGCTACCTCCTTCCCAAGTTCTGTTAGATGGGCTTCGATCTGTCCAAGACTACTGGGTGAGGCCATCGAATATTCTTTCTATAATAATTAACCAATATTACTTGTATTTAGAGACAATAATCGAAACGTTTAGTTTACAGTGGTCATATTGACCAATGGCCATAAAACAGTCAAAACCCAACGGTCTCATTTTAATTATACTCATGTTATCAAATGAAACATTTTTTTGAGTATTAAACAACACACAAAATTAGGAAACAAGATTTATTCAAAATTTCGGGTCATTATATGTGCTCCTTAGAAGAGTCACTAATTTAGTGACATTTCCTTAGAAGCGTCAATAAATTAGAGACATCTTCTTATAATCATCAATAATTTAGCGACATTTCCTTAGAAGTGTCCCTAATTTAGTGACGTTTTCTTTGAAGTGTTGATAAATTAGTGATGTTTTCTCAAAAGAATCGCTAATTTAGGGACATTTTCTCATAAGCATTGTTAAATTAGTGTGTTTTACTTAAAAACATCAATAAATTAGCAATGTTTTAAGGAAACGTCTCAAAAATATATATATATTTATATAGCTTATTTCCTCACATCGATGTAAATATATATTTAGATATATATATATTTATATATAGATATATATATATTAATATGTATAAACTCATACATATATTTATAAAAATATATATATTTATATGTAGCTCATTTCCCTGCATCGATATGTAAATATATATTTAGATCTATATAAATATATTAATATGTATAAAAACATGGATATATAAAAATATATATATATATAAACATATATATTTATATATATATAAACACACACCTTACTATATAAATATATATATGCATCTATTTATATATAAAAACACATATTTATTTTAAATTTAGTCATATTTTTTAGAAATTGTGTCTATTTTAGTGAAATTTTTTTACCAGTGTTTTAAAGTATGTCTAATTATGTGTGTGTGTGTGTGTGTGTATAAATTTATAATTATAATTATATATATGTAACCATATGTATTTATACACACACACATGTATAATATAAACATATAAATAAACATAAAATATAAACATATATATATAATATAAAACAAAAACACATATATACATATATAATATAAACACACACACACACATATATACAAACATAAAATATAAACATATGAAATACACGCGCGCACACACACACACATATGTATTTTGACATAAAATACATATATAAAATATCATCATATATATATTTATATATTTATATATTTATATATTAATATATGTATTTATCTGTGTGTGTATGCACACGTAAATTTATAATTATTTACACACACACACATATATATATATATAATATAAACATATAATATAAACATAAAATATTAACATATGAAATATAATATAAACATATGTATAGAGGTATTTGAAAATAAAATATAAACATAAAATATAAACATATATATATTTATATATATATATGTATACTATAATACTGTTATGAAACAGATAAAAATGGTAGCCTAGTAGGTCCGTGTTTCTTATTAAGAGGGGGTGAGATTCATAGTTCGATTCTCAATGGGTTTTATTTTTCGTATGATCATGTGGGTACGAGAGATATGGGGGAGTAGGGTACTGGTGGTTGGGAATATGGTAAAGGGAGGGTGGCAGGGAGTGGGAAAGGAAACGAGGGGTAGGGGTAGGGTATTGGAGCAGGAAAGTGATATAGTGGGATGGAAAGGGAGAGAGGCCAGGAGGGGAAAGGGTACTGGAGGGGTAGCGGGGTACTGGAGAAGGGGAAAATGTACTAGAGTGGGCGGTAAGGGATGAAAGAAAGGGAGGGGAATATGTCATTAAACAATAAAACAATTGGGGCTATTATCTACAAAAATTAAAAATTTCTGAAAAATGTTACCAATGCTTTTTCCAAGCATCGATAAATGAGGGGTTACTAAATTAGAGAAATTTAAAATCATCGCTATAGTTTGCAAAATTAGAAATGTTTCTTTACTGACGTTTTTTAAAAATGTCGGTAAATGAGGTTTCGCTAAATAGCGACCCTTATAAATGTCTCTAATTTAGTGACACTTACAAACGTCAGTAATTGGAAATATTTATAATCAAAAATAATTTTTCAATGTTTATAAACATCACTAAATTTTTGACACCTCATTTAGCGACCTTTTAAAACATCGCTAATGCAAAAAAACATCACTAAATGAGGTTTTTTGTAGTGATTACACACTGTGCATTTATTCAACACTACGAGTGAACCAGGACAACCTAGAACATGGAAAGTGGATACATGACATCCAGTTAGAATGTACATATCATATAATCTAGCCATGTTAACACAACATATCCTAAGGAATGTGACTCGGATACACAACAACTGAGGTACACGGCATGTATCTAGACTATACAAGCTGTGTAGTCTCCTATTAAAGAATGAATTAAAAATAACATTATATTGAAAATTATAGTTTTCAAATATTATTTTATTAATTATCACACAATTGTGTGTTTTAAAATTTGATAATGGTTTTAAAGAATATTAATTTCTCAACAAATTTATTATAATTTATATGTCATTATTGGTTCTGTCATTTCTTTTCCATGAATGCCATAAATCATTAGTATCTTTATTTAAAAATACTTGATTATTATGATTATAGGGAATTAATTAATTAATTAATTAATTAATTAAACCACATATATCTTAATAATAATTAATTAATTAATTAATTAATATTATGTGGTCAATTTTTTGTACTTGTTGCATATATGAATGATCAGGAGCTTGACCAAGACCTACGTATGTGTTGACATTTATTTAATTTAATTTATTTCATGGGTTTATAATTATTTAATATTAAATTAAATGATGGTCCCTAATTCATTTATCTCTCCATTATTATGTAGGAAATGCACATCCAAGGATATTTATGTAATCCCCTTTAACTAGTCCTTTGGTTCCCATCACCTACATATGAGTAATAAATACTGGTAATTAATGGATCATCCTAAGGGTGTGGAGGCGGTTCAAGAAGGAGTCGTAATTATGCCAACTTAGTGATACAAAGATATATAGGCTGAATCCAGTAAATCATTCCATGGTTGGAAAATTGATTTATTCCCCTGGGTCATAGGTTGATTTACTATCCGCTCGTTAAATCAATATTTAGATATGCTCATGATCAGTTCATTTACTATATTTATTTATTTCTATCTATTTATTATTTATTTTATGTATGTAAGACCGCAGTCACATAAATGAAAAAATTATTATGAAAATATAGAAATTAAATAAATGAATAATGTAGAAATGTTTTATCCAACATGGTTAATTAAATAAGTAACATTCTCTTAATATTAAAAAGACACATAAAGGATAAAATAGGATAAAATTTATGCATAAATTTATTAAATTCCATCAACCTAATATTAATTCATACTAGGAATTCCATTAATTAATTATAATAAAAACTGTAGAACTAAGTGAAATACATGGCCAAAGTTTGGAAACATATTTTATTGGGTTGTTCTCAGGAGAATTTTTGGTTGACTCAAGTGAACATATATTGAGTTTAAGAGATAATTTTTTTTAATAAAATTTGGAGGCAAGAGTTGAGGAAATCAAAGTCAGGATTTTAGGATAGTGGAATCCACTCAATGGATCAAGGAGCTACAATCCTGTAGTTTTCAAGACCGCCAACCAAAATTACTTTCTTATGGTTTTCATGGAAAATTTATAGATCATTAAGAAACGTAATAGGGATCCTTTCCACTATAATTTCATAGAGGCTAGAAATTGTAAGTTCAATGGTGAGGGACACTTGGTATTACTGAAATAGTGGGATATTTAATAAAATTAATTATTTAATTAATTATATATTATCTAATTTTTAATCAAGAAAAGTACAAACAATATGATCCTTTTAATTTTAGAAGTAAATGGAAATATCATCATCCACACTATCCATATGATTAATAATGTATAGATACAACCTCCTAACTAGAATTAACTTCCCAGAGTGGTTTAGATGCCTTCAGGTTATGCTACACCATGAACAGAAATCTTACATGCTAGAATCCTCAAAGCTTGATATGCCTACTAAGTAGGAAAGTGATGAAGAGTTCGTTGTCCATGAAAACATTTGAGTGAAGTGGGTTACATTAAATTTTTTATGATTTCTTCTATGTCTTGTGAACACATGAAGTCTCAAGAAAACATAGATGCATAGAGAATTCTTGATCACATATGTGGTCCTTACTAGGAGAGAGCTATACAGGAATATTTTTAGATATCAAAGGTGATTTTTCAGAGAAATTTTGGATATTATTGTCCATATAGGCCTCATATAGTCACAATCATTGGATAAATTGAGTGCCTAGAGGTTCTAGGGTTTAAAATTCTCAGAGAACTAGGCACCAATCTCATTCTGTCATCACTCCCTCAAAGCTTCTCCATAATTTTTGTGTATTTTGATATAAAAAACATTGATAAGACTCTATTAGATCTTCTTAATCTAATTTTCCTTGTAGGTAAGGATATAAATCATGAAATTCCTTACATCCTTATGGTGAACCAAAGGAAAGAAAAAGAGAATATATTTATGCCAGAAACTTCTTCACAACCATTCAAGAAGTGGAAGATCAAGAAGAAGTAAAGGGAATATGAAGCTATCAATTTCTCATGTGTCATGAAGGGCCATAGGAATAAAAACTAAACCTATCCAAAAAAGAAATGAGAAGCTTTAGGTAAGTCTGTTATCAATTGAAATTTTTTTATTTCAAAAAATGGGTTTTATATATAGATTTTAGTGCTCACATATGTATTCAAATATAGGAACCAAGTAGATTCAGAAATATTGACTCAGGGGATGTAGATCTATGGGTATCCATAAGAGATAAACTTGTTTTTGTAGCTATTAGGGACTACCACCTCACATTACCAATCCGAATGATCTTGGTTTTTGAGGTTTGTTATTATGTTCCTTTAGTTACCAAAAACATTATTTCCATATCCATAATAGACATGGGTGGTTTTATTTTTAAATTTGCTAATAAATGTTTCTTATTTTATAAATATAGAATTTTTTATGGAAAATAACATTTAAATAATGTTCTTCATGTGTTGGATTACAAAAATTAAGTAATGGAAAATGTTGAAGAAGTTCCTTCACATGACTCATTCCACACCAAGCAATGACATCACTAACTAGGTCATGTAAATGAAAAGTGCTTGACTAAATTACATCAAGATGGATATTTAGACTCTTTTGAACTAAATCAACTTAGTGTATTTCAAACTTTTTTACAAGGAAAAATGATCAAATCCCCATTTATTTGGAAAGGTGAAAGGGCTAAATTGCTACCCAAATTAGTTCATACCGATGTGTGTGGACCATTTCCTATCGAGGCAATGGGTAGGTACTCATAATTCATAAATTTCACTAATGATTTGAGTATATATATATGTGTATCCTTAATAAGGTATAAGTAACATTATTTTGATAAATTCAAGGAATAAAATAATGATATTAAGAACCGGCTTGGTAAGAAGATAAAGAAATTCCACTCAGACCATGGTAGGGAATATCTTAATCAATACTTCATTTATTATTTATGGGATTTTTAGATATTATCTCAACTCACTCCTCCTAATACACCACAGTGGAATGGTGTAAGATAAAGGAGGAACCACACCCAGTTGGAAATGGTAAGATCAATGATGAGTCATGCTATTCAACCATTATCCTTTTGGGGAAACGTGTTACAAACTACAGTATACCTACTAAATCAGGTTCCAACTAAATAAACAGATAGTATACCATAAAAAATATGGAATGGAAAGAAACCCTTATTGTATTACTTACATGTCTGGGGTTGTGAAGCATTTGTTAAATCCTACGTAGGTAACGAGATTTCACCAAGAGGAAGAAAGTTAATCTTTATGGGATATCCCAAATAAACAAAGGGATACTACTTATACAATCCTTCAGAAAAAAAAATCAGTTGATAGACGTCCCACATTTCATGAGGAGTATCTTATATCTAAAGGATATATTGGAAGTGAGATAGACTATGATGAAGTCTTGGTTGAAGATACACAAGAGTTTTCATGGGAAAATTTCCACAAATCCCCCTCAAATAATGCATTATTTCAATGACATAATTATTGTGTAGGAGTACTAAAGAGGTTATAGAACCATAAATTTATGGTCTTATAGTCACCTAGGATGGTGAATTGTTATTAGTTGATAATAATTATCCTCTAACCTGTAAGGAATAAGTATGTTACATAGATGTTTCTATGTGGAAAGATACATGAATTTTGAAATGGATTCCATGTACCAAAACTAATTCTGTATTTTTTTACCTTTTAATAGATGTAAATATTGTTTGTTTCGAATGAGTATTCAAGAAGAAAATGGATATGGAAGTAAAATTAAATACCTAAAAGGTGTGTTTTGTTGAAACCCCATTTAAACAACATCATGGAATTGACTATGAGAAAATGTTTTCACCATTTCCATTGTTGAAATACGTCATAATTCTTCTTTCCATTATAGCTTTCCATGATTATGATATTTAAAAAATGAATTTCAAAATAGCATTTATTAATGGTAACCTTATGTAATATATATATATGACATTTCCCAAATGGTTTGTTACTCTAAAGGATTATAATAGGGCATTCAAGTTGCAATGATCCATTTACAGATTAAAGAAGTCATCCTGGTCATGGAGCATTCATTTGAATGAGGCCATAATGAAATTTGGTTTCATAAATAATTAATGTGATATATGTCTCTATAAATGGTTTTGTGGGATTAAGGTTGTTTTCTTAATAGTATATGTTGATGGAATATTACTCAATGGAAACAAAACACTAGTCTTACAGTATATTAAGGTGTGGTTGAATTAATGCTTCTCTTTGAAAGACTTGGGTAAGGTATTGTATATTCATGGGATCAATATTCTTCATGATAAATATAATAGGTTGTTTTGCCAAACTCAAACTACAAACATTGAAGAGATACTAAAAATATTTAGTATGGAATAATCCAAGAGGAGATTGATGTTAGCATTCCATGAAATTCATCTTTCTATGAAATTGTGTCCTCATAGGAATAAGGAAAGAAACTGAATGGAAAGGATTCCATACACATCAATGATTGGGTTAGTAATGTATATTATGCAATGTAATAGGATATATTTCACCAACACATTAAGTGAAGTGGGAAGATATAAATCTCATCTAGGTGACCGCAAATGGATGGTAGTCAAGACTATCCTTAATTATCTGAGGTGTAATATGGATATGTATGGAGGGGATATAGAACTAGTAATCATAGGATATAAACATTCTAGTTTCCAAACTAATCAATATGACATGAAGTCATAAACAGAATAAATATTCACTTTTAATGGAGGTGTTGTGAGATGGAATAGATCAATGTAGATTGTGGTTACAGATTCTACAGTAGAGGTAGAGTATATTATAGATTATGAGGAAGCTAAAGAATAATTATAGATTAAAACATTCATCCAAGATCTTGGTGTGGTACCTCGAAGTAAAGTTCCTAACAAAATTTATTATGATAATATTTCATTGGTTCCTCTAGAAAAAGATACAAGGTCACAATAGTGGACGAATCACATACATTGAAAGTATCATTTCTTGATGGGTTTTTATAAAATAGGTGAAGTTTTTGTGAGAAGTATTTTCATTGAAGAAAACATAGTTTACCCCTTGACTAAAGCATTGAATCAGTAGAAACATGACTATCATGTGAAGTTCAGTGGACTGAAGGTCATGGGTGGTTGGATCTAATCAAAGTTGAAGTTTGTTGGAGTCATTTTCCTAGGACTAATTTTTTTTACTTTGATTATATATATATTTGAGGTATTAAATATTAATAAAACTTCTTATTACATGTTGATAATTGTTAGGAAGAACTCCAATGGAATAATGTCCTAGAGTATATGTCTCATTGATATGGTCATAGTAGGTACCCGCTATGATGAGAACCCTAAAGTTACCTCTTGGTAATCTAATGTAATAATGTCCTAGAGTATATTTGAGGCTTCTTCACATGATGTTCCCTCTTGGTAGTCTACAAGACAGGATATTTTGAAAACAATCCTGTTAGTAGGAATTTCATGTGTTTTTGTGTCATTGAAAATTCTTATCTTCCATCATGTGTGATGGTCCACCAATTTTAATATTATTATAAATTAATATTACAACTTTCGTACTTAGATGTATTTTGTAAACCATGATTATTATAGTTCAGGGTGAAGTTAGATATGTTCGGTGCATCATAAGTGACATGTCATTAATGAATAAGTTGAGGAAGTTTTTACCCCTTCTATCTTTATGAAATTTTATATCTCAACCTTTTGATTGGAATGAAACTGTCACCCTAAATTCCATCGTCCTGGTGTAACAACATGTTTTTTTAGATAGTCAAAGAATAACATATCAAGCATATAGGTTGGTGACATGAATGTGAAACCTACTTGATGAGATATTGAGACAAATGGATTATATTAAATAGTGAGTGTTTATATTTGGTTATCATCATTGTAATATTAATATATTTATCATGGGTGAATTGACCCATTTCTAGACAATAATGTTTCACTTTAGGGAAGCCCACCAAATACCAATGAAAAATAGTCCTAGAGGGTCACACACTTAGTATTTTTGTTGATCTTTATTAAATTATTTTTGAATTTAATTATTGGAATAAATAATATTCTTAATACCAAGGAATAATTTATTCAATATTTATTGATCGTTAATATTTACTAAGTAATAAATGAATATTCTTTTGTTATTAAACAATTTATTTTATTACATGAATATATATAAAATATTTGTTCAATGTATTTTGAATAAAAAATTATTTTATTTATTGAATATTTTAATAAATATTTATTTTCTATATTGAGGATAATGTTTTTATTTAGGAATATAATATTTATCGAGTTGTTAAAAAAATTTAATAGGTGTTCAAACATACCAAGATCGAGTTCAGTGAGAAATATTAATTAACAAGACCATTAAAAAATATTTGTTATTGTGAAGGTTGGTTCCCACAAAAAAATAATAAAAATGATATTATTATTATGTGGAATGAGGTTTATTAAAAGTTTTAAATTTTATTTAATGGTTGTCATACAATTAAATAATATTTTAACATAAACTCTATCCCTGAAAATAGAGGGTTAATTCTTTTTTATATTGTATCCAAAAATTCAGAATAGAGAATTTTTGTTCACAATGAATTCTCTCTCAAATCCTCCTTCTCAATCCCACACAAGAATGAGAAGTGCAAGAGATGTTTCTTCATGAATTAATAATGAATGATCAATAATGAACAACAAATGTGGCATCCTATCCTAGGGTCCACTCAAAGCTTCCCCAAATCTGGTTGGCCACATGGCCTAAAGTGCCTCCTCGTACTCTAGAGGCATCCAACTATTAGCGAGGGACTAGGTTTTGTCTGTGGGGAGACTATGCCCTCATTACTAGTGTGTAGCACATTGGATATAATAATAAGCTAAATAGATGAATCATGATAATGAATAAAAAACTAGCAGTAGATGATAAGGATATACATCCAAACATTTAATAATAACCAAAATCTAGAAATTGAATCATATATCAAATGATGATGATACATGTCATGTCTCCATAAAATAAGAGAACAATTATAAATGGAATTATTAAATACATTTTTTACAAATAAATCAAAAAATAAACAAAAACTATCCAACAACCCAAGTGTTGTATTTTTCATCAACTACCAAGCTTCACCCAAAAGAAAGAAAGAAATATCCAGTGTCCAAAGTAGGATTTTTCACCTTATCAACACCTTCATACAAAAAATCTTCTTTGGTACAAGTGGTGGCCCAAATAGGGTGTTAGATAAATCTTAGTAAGCCATAACCAACGACATATATACCATCTAATAAAATAAATATAAAATAACAGTGTGTAGTTATATATAAAAATAAAGCAGTAGAATAATTTAAATACCCTGATAGCTTCATCATCCTCAAATAGTTTCTAAACATTTAATTATTTAATTAATTATGTTCCAGTTTATAATAAGTGATGTAAGAGGATCCACGGTGTGACCGAGGCATCTTATAATAATAATAATAATAATAATAACAGAGGATCCAAGGTAAGAACCAGGGCATCCATGATGATGATAATAATGAAATAGAATCCATGGTAATAATCAATCCATCATTGACCTAAAGGGTTAATCCAACTCAATGATAACGTAAATCATGGATATAAGGGGTTTGATTGTAATCCAAGGGACATCATCCAAGTAATTCCACCATAACATCATTCTAACTAAGTCCAAGTATATCAACTAAGGTAAAACATGATAGGTAATGATAGAGCACAATGGGTATATCCATGGAACCACATGCCCAACAACGTCGAGCTGAATTAAAGGAGTGTATCCAATGCATGAAAATATCCAAATGATAATGAAGGGATACTACAATGTCGTGTTAGGCATCCACTGGTTGACAAGGTCTAGGTTACAAGGTCAGAATCTCCCTTGTAAATTGACATCCTTTAATTGGAATGGTATCCTCTGAGTGCTTATTGAATTCCTATGGGGATCCAAGGCTAGCTCAAGTCTGACCACTCCTAAAAAAATGATCAATTCAATATGATTTATGCACCTTATACTTGATTTATTATTTAATTAATCCATATAATAGTTATTCCATTTAATAAGGTAATTTGTTCATTCTATTACCATTCATTAGTGTGATAAGGTATAAAATAACATGTAACCATTTATCATTTTCATTGCTTAGTATATTATTTTGTTCGCTCCTTTACCTTTCATAAGCATGAAAAGGTAGTCTAAGAACATGAAACAATATGAAATTTAATAATAATGACTATGCTAAGTGATATCAACAATATAATTTCCATTTCAAATTTATATTCTTTTATTATATTGAAACACTAAATTTAGAAGGTTCAAGTGATATTTTACATGTAATAGTCATTATCAACTCACTAATTTAATAAAAAACTTACCTTTATGAAGTTCAAGTCATAGCACACTTGAATAGTGGAGAAGATAGTCATAAAAAACCACTAAAGGCACAATAAAGGAAAACACCATACTATGGGTGGTTGGCATTGAGGCCATAACCTCCAATAATGGTGAACACATATATAAAAATCTCTATAATACAAGCATTATGAATATAAACATATAATATTAATTAAACAAACAATGCCTGATAAAATCATTGTTTGCACAATGATGACAATTTATAAAATGGAAAGACTTGAGGGATGACTCATATAACACCTACCCCAAACCAATAAAACTATCTTCATCTAGTATCAGACTTTAGTTCAGTATGGTTCAAAATAAATTTCAATAATAAATCAATGCCCAGAAAATAGGGAATACGAGCCAATTTCAAAATAAATTTTTCAATGAGAAGATAAACAAATAGAGGATCATATGGATTGTATAACATACCTAGAGGAGTCCGATGAGACCAAAAATTATTTAATATGAGCTTAGATGAAGAGTATATTGAAGAACCTAGGATAGGGGCCTAAAGAGAATCTTACGGGTGAAAAAACAAGCCTCTTATCCATTGGAGGTGAAATGATAGGAGGGGTGAGGATTAATTAGATTTAATGGAAAAACCATAAATCCACCCAAAATATCTTGGTCACATGGTTTGACCACATGGTTGGACAAACCCTGTGCCTCCCACTACTTAAGGAGGGACCCCACACAGTTTCATGTGCATAGTTTGAAAATCAAAGCAAAAATTGTGTGTATGGATATGCAACATTTTCTAAGATACCTACACTAGCATGTAGCCCCGGGCGTAAGGTTAGGGAAATCCATACACCCATTATACCCCATCTAAAACACCCCACATGGTTATGGGTAACTGTGTGGATGTCCCACATGATTTCTCCTAATAGTGTGGTCGATATTTTTTCCAAAAACATGGTCTTCGTGCTCCAAATAGGCCCCGGACACCCCTGAAACACTCGTTAAATCATTTGGAATCTATATTAGGTCCAAAATAAATAATTATATTGAAATTAAAAAGGATATATACAATATATAGAATCAATTTATTATATTTCTACCCACTTAATTTAATTTTCCCCTCAGTTCACCTTCCAGGGTGGCAGAACACTATCTCAGAATAACTCCTTCCACTGATCATGTGCGTCAGCCTCCCACTCCTAGGTCTCATTGTGTACCCAACTCTGCTACCATAGCACCCATATTAAAGAGATATACCATCCTTGGAGATCATTCGTACTCTGATCAAATATGCATATAGGATACTCCTCAAACTAGGAATCAACAACTTTCTCAACATCCTCGAGATATAAAGTATGAGACAGGTCAGCATGATAATAGTAAAGTTGTTAAATGTGGAAGATATCATGCATTTAATGGTATATATGAGTTAATAGAAACTAATAGGCTATCGTCCTGACTATCTCTAAGGTTACAAACGGCCCGAAAAAGAACCTTTTTTAGCTTTCCTTCCCTCCTTATCCACTATGAACAAGTCTGGGTAATACCCACAAGAAAAGATGAGCCCTGACCTCAAACTCTAGAGGTCATCAACAAAGATCGAAAAAAGATTTATGTATAGACTAATCAATGTACATATGATTATTGATCAGTTGAACCTACTCTAAATTATTCTGCATGATAAGACGACCAAGTAGGGATTCCTTTCCTTCCATTAACCGACACAGTGGTGAATGGAACAACCTACCATTCAAGGCCTCATAGGGATCCATCTGAAACATTTCCTAAAAGATATTATTATAAGTGAACTCAACAAGAGGGATATGATTCTCCAAAAAAACCACTGAAATCAATATATAATTCTTGAATCATGTCTTCTAAAACTTGTATAATCTGTTTTTACTGACCATTGGTCTGAGGGTGAAATGTTGTGTTTAGAAACGCCATTGTACCCGTAGCTCTATGTAAACCCCACCAAAAGCTCAATGTGGAATTAGAATCCATATCTAAAATGATTGTACGAGGGACCCCATGTCAGTTTTCTCAGCTTATCTACTGAGGAAGTTTCTTAGATGGGAATGAAGTGGGATACTTTTGTCATTTGATCCACTACTACCAAAACTATGTCGCTACCTCTAGGAAACCTTCGTAAGACAACTAAAAAGTCTATAAAATCATCTACACATTTCCATTCCAGGACTAAAAATGGATGTAACATTCCATAAGGACATTTGTGATCCTCTTTCACCTAGTGACATGTAGAATAGCTAGTGATAAAACCTATTATCTATGGTTTATCTCAGGCCACCAATACTGGCATTGCATATCTCGATACATATTAAAGATTCCTAGGTGATCTTCCCACTAAGAAACATTAGAATCATGAATTAGATCCTCTATCGTATCTGTATGAACCCAGAAACATCCATTTATATATAGGATGTTATCTCTTTCCACCAACCAATCTAGAGGAGAGTTCTCACTAGTAATTATCTTTAATATAACCAATCCATATAGATCTGAAATATGCCTTCTCTTCACCCTATCAAGAAGAGAGTAGGTAACTTTCAAGGATGGGCGATAATAAATATTAAAAAACTCATAAAAATATAGATTTAGATAAAAAATAGGGCCATCAATTTCTATTAATCACTAGCTTCTTGTACAACTTGTTCTTGAGTTTTCTGATTCAGCGCATCAACCACCACATTCCCTTTTCCAGTCATGTAGTGAAGCTCAAAATTGAAGTATTATAGATATTATACCCATGTTTTCTATTTTATATTGAATTAATGATATTTAAATATATAGATTTGAGACTCATTTGGTCCTTATGCACATCAAAGAGCTCACCCATCAGATAGTGTCTCTGGCAATATAAGGCATGGACAACTAATTCTAGCTCAAGGTTGGGTGTCGAGTCATTTCTTTCATGTGGCCTCAATAGCCAAGATCTGTATGCAAAATATTTTTCCTTTTATACGAGTACTGATCCTAGGGCAATGCCTTATGCATCATATAACTCTATAGAGCCTATTATAAACTTATGAGGAATTAGAATAGGTGTCGAAACAATCCTTCTATTTAACTCCTAAAAATATTTCTCACACTCTTCAGACCATAGGAACATAACTCCCATATTTGTAAGAATAGTAATCGGTTCATCACGGAAAGATAAGTCCTATATAAAATTCATGCAGTATCCATAAAACCCTAAGAATCTCTATATATATAATACATTCTTGGGATGATCCCAGAAAACCACTACACTCACATTATCTAGGTCAACTTACACTCCAAATTCCCAGATAATATAACCCAAGAAGTGAATTTTTTAGATCTATAAGTGGAATTTATCAAGAATAACATATAGTTAATTCTCTATCATTGTATTCATAATGATCTCAAGATTTTTAGCATGGTCTTTACGAGTCTTATAATACACCAACATGACTTCTATGAAGACCATGATAAAGAAATCCAAATAGGCTTCGAAAACCATATTCATAAAATCCATGAAAATGGTGTGTGTGTTTTTAAGACCAAACAACATAATGAGATACTCATACATACAATGCCTACTACAATAAGTTGTAGTATGTATATCTAAAGGCTTAACTTCCACCTGATGATAGCTTGATCATAGTTCTATCTTTCAAAACACCATATATCCCCAAATATAGTCAAATAGATCATCTATTTTAGCTATTGGATATTAGTTATTAACAATAAACTAGTTCAACTATTGGTAATCCATGCATAAATGTAGGGTCCCATCCACCTTCTTGGTGAAAATAATGGGTGAACCCTAAGAAGAAGAACTAGGTATTATTAAAACTTTAGAGTCCAGATCCTCCAACTATCTCTTGAGATCCCAGAGCTCAGTATGTGATACCTTGTACGGAGTAATGGATATTGGAGTTTCTATTGGTACAATATTAATTTAAAACTCTACCTATCACACATGAGTTAAGCTAGAAAAAACATTAGGAAAGATGTCCCTAAAATGATCTACAATGGTGGATAATCTAGTAGGTGTTCTACCTGCTCCTCCATGAAGAGACTATCAATATATGATGTTAATCCACCTATCTTGTGATGCTATAGTCTAGATCTACCATCTTGTACATTCTACTCACCCTTTTGAAGATAGCTACTACTTTCTGGTGAGGTAAACGACACTATGTGGCGATATTAGTCCACATGGGATGGATATTGAACCAGTCAATCCATTTTGAGGATGAAATAAAAGCTCATAATATTATGAAAAAGGTTTCCCATAAGAAAGGAAAACTACCAACCTCATGGGGTAGTCCCTGAATTTTCATATTCCCTCTGACAACACTCCCAATGGTGTGTCGAGGGTCATCACAGGACAGTAATATGGAATTTCAAGATCGAGACTTTCCATGGTTGATAAATAGATAATGGTGTGTGAAGAACCTATATTGAATAAAGAAGTACAATAGTAGATGCTACTAGAATAATACCTCGTACTCTAGACGGTCATGCACCCTGATCCTCGAGTATCATCTATAATGAATACAACTTTACTGATTCATAGTCTTGCACTATAGTTGGACTATCCTAAGTAGGTCTTCTTTACTAGCACTGATTATCAAAAGTATGCATACCATGTCTATAACCACCTCTTTTCTAATCCTTTTAGTGCTACATTAACTCCCCTCCTGACATTATGTAAAATATCATGCCCCTGAAAGTGGAGATGGTGCAGATCCTCTTCCACTGAAAATATATGGTAAGGTCTAATAGATTATCTAAATATTCCCCATATGTCCATAATAATGGAACTCCATAGGGTATCTATCACACTGAGGTTTTATATTCCCCTACAATCCACAATGATGTAATATAACAGAGCTTCCAATGCAGTTACACTAATCACCTATCCTCTGAATTGAAACATAATGGAAATGATTCCTAATACCGAAATAACTATTGTCCTACCTCAGAATTGATCCTCTATTCCTAGGATTGTCACATTCCCTCATTTTTTCTTAGTTATAAGAATGTAATTCACAATCTCATGAAAATTAGGTGGGAAAATACATTCATATGAGTATGGATGTGATACTGGAACCCATCCTCAAAACATTTCATTTTTGATATCTCATCATTCATTACAATAAGGGAAAAGAACTATAACTCAATAAAATGTTCTTAATAGTCCATAAGATACAGATATACCTTCTCTAGATTCATGAACACTAAAGCTTGGTTATCTCTTAACGTCTGAGGAAAGAAGTGATCATAGAAGGTATTTAGGAAGTCATCCCAGACCATGCCTTAATGGCAACCAGCATGGGTAATCACTTCCTACCAGTTCTTGGATAAATCATGAGGCATATAGGTGGAAATATTGACCCTCCTCTTTGAAAAAATATCTGGATGCTTGAAGATAGATATAGTGTCCTCAAGTCAAGACTCATCAGCCTGTGTACTAACATCCCTGAGGAGGTGGGAGGATGGTATTATTGGAACTCATGTGTTAGATCATCTATCATGGTTACAGGTACTGTAGAACCCTGCATGAACTATATAAGATGTAGAAAACCCTCATGAAGATTATTGTCAGTTCCTAGATCAGGTACAGTAGGTGATTCCTCAAGTTGTACTCCTGGGGATAAGACTAGAGGCTCAAGGCCCACCATATCCAAAGCATGGTTTTCACCATCCTCCTAGCACAAGACATGATAAATTCATGGTGGAATAGCTCTAAAAATCACAAGCACATTCCTCATAATAGATATAAAGAACATGGAATCACTAATGGAAGAATATAATAAGAATAAGGGATCAATACCCAATATATACTCCCCCAAATACAAGATTATGAGGCCAGAAATTGGTAAGTGTTTGGAGTTTAATTTATTGGGGTTCTAGTAAGTGAAGGGAAAGTCACATATTTCCTCTTCATTTACTAGAAACCATTTCACCTTATAAGTCATGATTTACCTTTTAAGTTTTAATTTTCATATTTTCATATATCAAGGTTTGATTAAAATGGATCTCTATTCATATTGAATAAGGGCCCATACACCTTACCACTGAAATTGACACCTATTAAATTTATATTTACCCCATCTACATTCGGTCTTAAGATGTAATAAATAATACACAATGGATCAATCTGGTAAAATACCCATTCCAATCCACGAGGGCCCATATAGCTCATGAATTCAAACATCCAATCACTCATTTTCATCCAAAGAGTGTCTCATGTAACCAAAGGTACATAGCTGTCATGGGTAGAAACCAACTATTTAAGATGCCACCGTCAACCGACATAAGAAAACACTATTTATATTAATGATTAAAAATTAAATAACCAAATCCATACCTTATATAATATGTCAAAAACACATACATATATACAAACAACCATTTCTCACTCAACAATCACAGTCAACACAAGCAATACAAGTAGTAAAAGGCACCAATATTCCATGGAATAAGCATGGAATGTGTATTATAGGTGCCTATAATGATGCATGTAAAGATGTTTTCATTAAATCAATTCATCAGGCCAATGATAAATATCAATAAGTCATATCAAATACCAAAACACATCTGTACCACCCAACAGTAAAAGGTTATTAATTGTAATGAGCATAATACCGGAAAAAAAAAATTCAGTTAAATTGATAATTACCATCAATGTGGGTTAGCTACACCCAAGCATGGAATATAACCAAGTTCTAAAGAATTACCAATCACCTGTATATTGTCTCAAAATAGTAAAGTATGAAAATAATTGCTTCGACTCCACTTTGTGACATCCCTACCAGGGTGTCTCAAACCCGGTTGGCCACATGGCCTCAAGCACGCCTCCCCGTATTCCATAGGATGTTGAGTAGAAGTGAGAGACTAGGGTGTGTTTATAGGGAGACTATTCCATCATTACCTAAGAATAGCACAATGGAAATAGTAATAAGTTAAATAGTGGAATCATAACAATTAATAAACAAACTAGATGCGGAAGATAATTATAAACATCCAAACACAGAATAATAACAAAAATATGGAAACTGAATCATATATATAATAATGATGACACATTTGATATATCTATAAAATAAGAAAACAAGTACACATGGTAGAAGGTAATATATTCAATAAAAAATAAGTAAAAGGAAACCAAAAACTACCAATCATCATGAGCATTGGCTCGATCAACTGCTACCAAGCTCTATCCTAAATCAAGAAAGCAAGATCAGGTTTCCAAAGCAGAATGCTTCCCCTTTTCCAAACCTACATATATATAATCTTCCCAGCTGCCAATGGAGGAAAGGATTGGGTCTGAGATAAATCTCAATTTTCCACAACCAATGGCATCTATACCATCCAGTCTAAGAAATATAAACTAACAGTGTTTTGGTATATATAAAAGTAAAGCAGTATAGGATTGTAAATACCACGGTACCATATTTATCCTCAGATGGTGTCTGAACATGTAATTATTTAATTAATTATGTTCTATTTTATAATATTTCATGTAATTGGATCCAATTTGTTTCTAAGGTGTCCTATAATAATAATAATAATAATAACATATGATCTAAGGTAATAACCAAGGCATCCTTGAAGATGATTATAATAAAAGAGGATCCAAGGTAATAACCAATGCATCCTTGACCTCAGGGGTCAAACTAACTTAGTAATAACCTATATCCTAGCCATAAGGGGTCTGACTATAATCCAAGGGGCATCAATCAAGGTGTTCCACCATAATATGATTCTAACCTACTCAAAGGATCTCATCCAAGGTAAAACTAGATAAGAAATGACTAGACCCAATGGGTGTATCCATGGAACCATATGTCATAAGACATCAAGCTAGATATAAGGATCATATCCAAGGCATCATAATATTTGAATGATAATTTAGGGATCCTATGGTTTTATACCGGGAATCTACTAATAAAAAAGTACTAGGTACCAAGGTGGGTATCTCCCTTGGAAACCAAAATCCTTGAATAAGAATGGTGTTTTTTGAGTGCTCAAGGAATTACCTTGGGAATCTGAGTAGGGATCTAGTCTAACAACTCTTATAAAGATGATCAGATAAATATTCATTAGTAACCTTATACCTGACTCATTATTTAAATTGGGTATCTAATACTCATGACATTTAATAAATTAATTGTTTCATCATGTTAACTTTCATTAGCGTGCCAAGTTAATTAAGAATAAGAAATCATTTATCATTTTCATTATATAGTCAATTATTTGGTTCACTCATTTACTACTCATAAGCATGAAAAGGATAGGTAAGCATGTTTAACCATATGAAATTTAATTATAATAACTAGGCCAATCGATATTGATAATATACTTTTGGTTTCCAATTTAGATTCATTTATTATATTGAAACACTTACCTTAGAAGGGTCAAGTAGTACTATACATATAATAGAAATTAAAAAAATCTTTAATTAAACACTTAGATTTATACAGGTCAAGTCATATCACACTCAAATGGTAAAACATATATTAATAACAAACCACTAAATTCATAATCAAGGAAAACACCCTACTTGGGATGGTCAGTGTTGAAGTCATAACATCTAATGATGGTTAATTCATATAGAATAATATCTAGAATAAAATAATGATAAATATAAGCAATGAATATAAATTAAATAGGAAATGATCTATGATATTATAGTGCACATAGTGAAGGCAGTTTATAAATCATCAAGGTGGGAGGGATCGGTCATAGACCACCTACCTCAAACCTATGACACTCACCTAATATGGTATCAGCATTTAGTTCATCTTGGATCAGAATAAATATGAATAACAGATCAAAAATATAAAAATAGGGTATATGATTCCATATAAAAATAAATCAATCAAGGAGATGATAAATGAATAACAGAGCCTAAATATTTTAGATCTTACCTAGAGAAATCTAATGTGACCAAAAGTTCTCAAATCTAATCTTGGATGAAAAATATATTGAAGAACATAAGAGAATGGAGCTTTAGAGCTTCTTATAGGAGGAAAAACAAGACTTCATCTCACAGGAGGAGAAATGAGAGGAGTTGTGAGGTTTGATTTGATTTAAGGGAAAATTGTAAATTCACCCAAAAAGTTGGGTTGTGCGTTGGGGTTTCATGGTTGAAAAAATTGTGTTTCAGTTGTGCACCTCCAACTGCTTAAGGTGGGACCTCACATGGTTTCATGCAAATGGTTAGAATAACCATGTGAAAACTGTGTGTATAGATATGCTAAATCTTTATGAGATACATGCATGATCATTCATCCCTATTCACATGGTTAGGGAAATTCCTTCACCACTACCCCCTTTCTGAAACACCTCATACAGTTAAAGGTAACCGTGCAACTTGTCTTGTACTGTATCTTCAAACCATGCGACCTAACTTTTTTTCAAAGCTAGGATCCATGCTTTGAAAAATCTTCATAAATCCCCAAAAAACTATTGACCTCATTAAGAATCCATATTATCTCCCAAATAGATAATTAAACCAAAATTAAATGGATCAATACCTGATAGAGAAATTGGGTTCTTATAATGAAAGACATTTGATTCACCATGCCAGCACTCGGTGATTGAGTGGTGCTACTCAGAGATCATTAAAGAATGTGTGGATCACCTCTAGAGGGATTATATCCTTGGATCCTCACAGTGCAAAGAAGGAAATCCAAAATTTTCTTTTTTATATGATCAACAATTGTCCATGAAGAAATTTTTTAAGACCAGGTATTTATTTCTTCAAGATATAAAATAAATTAATTATAGATTTTATGTGAAATATCCTCACTAATGATTTCAGGAATTGACTATTAAAATAAATTTTAATATATCTCCTACCGCCGCAGCCTTCCAATATTCCCATAACCAATAATAATTAATTCCATTTAAATCATAATTTTATTTTATTTTGATATAAGTTCATTTTAATGATCACAACACTTTTTTAACTATTTTTCATTTAATTATTTCCTCTTATTTTAAAATAAATTTTTCTTACTTCTAAAAAAATTATAATTTTAATTAATTTTATATTGGGAATCATGAGGTTCCAATTTAGTAATGAGGATAGTTTATTTTTTTATTATGAATAGTAATATTAGTAAAAACAAATTCAGCATTGTAAAAGTGTAAAACATGTTAATTAAGGTTACAAAATGGTAAGGTCAAAAAAGTGCATCATAGATCTTACTAGATGAGTATATTTAAAACCTAATCACCATATCATTGAATTTTAATTTTTTTAGTGTTATTCCACCATGAGTAAGAAACTTATAATAATTAAATTTTTAATTAAAAATGTGCCACTCCCATCACATATAAAATTTCAACTTTTATTCTTATGTATCCATGACACATGATACATTTATTTCAACCAATATTTACCCAAATACCCTCCCAAAATATCTCACAATGACCTAGTGGTTTTATTATAACAAAAAGGCCAATCTAAAAGGATATGGTGTATGCAAAAGATGTTTTTCTAAAGAAAAGGTATAATTTGTAACCAGGTTCTTTCATGTTTATTTAATCCTCAATATCCTTCAATACTATCATAGTCATGTTGGTATTATATGTAACATATCAGCCTGGTTTCCAGTAACTAGTTCCTCGTTCCAGTTCGCAACATGACCTCGGGCACGCCTCCCCGTATGCTAGAGGCTGATGACTAGTAGTGAGGTTCTAATATCTAGCATAGAGAGATTATACCATATTTATCAGTGTAATACCATAGCATAATTAAAATAGCATAATAAAATGATATAACCAATAACCAATCCAAACCAGTATCACATGATGATCAAAATAGGATATCTATATTTAAAACTGTAATGTATATATGTCATGCCAAGTACGTTTCATGTGACAAAATGAAAAACCTAAAAAAAAAGACAATGAAAACTCTAGGTGGGTCCCAAAACTAAGCATGCATCTCTCTTCCATGATCCATCCTGACTCAACCATCTAACATAAAAAATTTACCCTTTTCATGCCTTGCAACTATAAAATCAATTCGTGTACCGATCAGGAAGCCTGTTTAGGGTGTGAGTACAACTCAGTAGGCCACCACCAGTGGCATCTAAAATAATATTCAGTCAATAATTTTGTATGAAGTTTTATAAATAATATCCAGTCATGGGTATAGAACTTCATTTATAACACCTCGCGGGTATTTGGATCCTCAGTCCCTGTTACACACCTCATTTTTACATTGGTATTTAGAGCCTCAGTCCATGTCCCAACCCTCATTTATCAAAATGGGTTTTTTATGCAGTAGACCATGTCACACACAAGAATTTAAATATTTATCATTATGGGATTTTGATATTGGAGACCATGTCCCACACACAATTTTCACATATATGACAATATCATAGTTTCAAGTGTATCATAATATCACATGTACCACAACAACCCATTAATTAAATCACCAATTAATTAATCCAATTCAAAATCTTCATACTGACATCATTACATTAATTAATTTAACAATTATTTAATCACAACAATTCAATTAAGTAATTTTGTAATTAATTAATCAAATCAAATCAATTAGGTAATTTAAAAATTAATTAATCCAATTAAATAATCCAAATATCCCAATAATTAATTCAAAAATTAATTAATACCATTCAACAATTAAATAATCACAAAAATTTCTATTAATTAATTCAATAATCCCAATATACCGATAATTAATTCAACAATTATTTAATCCAATTCAATAATCCCAATATCATCAATTTCACAATCCCTTAACTAATTCATTTACCAAATTAATTAATTCAAACTAAGTAACTAAATCACAAATAATATAATAGAAATTATAAAATTTCATACACATAATTTAAATCAATACTTTTGGATTTGAATAATAGACCAGAAACCTCATGATATTTGACAAACACTCACAAGCAGAAATCCACAATTTAAGAGGAACGATCAAGAACATGACAAAGAATGAGGTATAGATCTGAAACCTATATCCAATATAAAACAAACCCTAATCCATATAACCTATATCTATATCCACCAAAACATAGAAAAACATCCCTTTAAATGATAAGAGAAACATAGGAGAGAGGAAGTTAACCACATGAGATTAGGATCTCCTTCTGGGTGGCATGAAAATCTTTAATATGGGCTTCGAATAATCAAGAACGGAGTTTGGGAGCCTTAGAAATTCATTTGGAAGCATTGAAAATGAGAGGAATAAATCAGGGATGAGTCTGGTTTAACTAGTGTGAAGTCTAGGGGGTTTGGATTTTAAAATCTAATTTTTGGGTAATTTAAAAACTCATGCATGGTTTCTTAGGCCAGGTCACACGTTTCAACAAATCATGTTCCTTAACTATGCACCTCTCATGGGGGTGCAATATTTCTCCTAATTGGGTGCGTATCTTGAAAAAACCATGAACTAGCCGTGAAAATACCCTTTGTTTGGGTTCACATGGTTTTTTGGGATGGGCACACGATTTGGGAAAACCATGCCCTGATCATGCATAGCCTATCCTCCTTAAAAATTTCTCAAATTTGACCCAAAAACTCCTAAACAAGTATCCCAAACAAAAATTACTCAAATAAAGGTAAAAGAGTACCTGTAAATGAGCCCAAGATATCTCCTAAAAATTTCGAGACCTTACAATCTCCCCACCATATAATAGATCATACTAGAGATACAATCCCATGAATTTATAATCTCCTAAGTCAAGAAAATCGTGTCAATGAGCCCTCATATCTTCTCTCCTCTCCATAATTTCTTGTTGAACAAGGCTATGCTACCAAAATACACAAAATATCAGTATGGTCCTTCAGCAAAACACTTTATCCCTGTGATTCAACACAAGTATCAGATGCACCTCAAAGGATGCATCTATATCCACCTCAAAATCATCCACATTTATCACATGATAAGTGTTAGGGTGATACACCAAATTTGTGACACATAGAAAACATCCCGCATGAATTTTATCTCTATGGAAGATCCAATCGGTACGCCACTGACCCGATTCTCTCCACAACCTCAAATGGTCCAACAAACCTGGGAACCAGCTTGCCCTGCCTCTATATCCTATGGTGAACCAATCTTGGTAACATCCTAAGGAATACATGATCACCTTTTTCAAACTCTAGGGGTCATTTTTGTCTATCAATATCTAACTTCTCTCTAATCTTATCCATATCCATCTGCTTGAAAATCAACTAAAACTGGTCTGAAATCTCCTATATGAGACTTGGTCCCAATAACTCTATCTCACATGCCTCCATCCAGCATAGAGGTGATCTACATGTCCTACCTAAATAGACTCATATGTTTCCATATGAATAGTTTCCTTATAACTATTATTATTGGAAAACCCCACCAAATCTAGGTGCTCTTCCCAAGGTCCACTAAAGTTTAGGACACATGCTCATAGCATGTCTTCAGGTACCTAAATAGTATTCTCTTAATTCTCATCAGTCTGTGGGTGGAATTCCTATCATGACCCATCCTCTGGGGCCTATGTTGTGACTAACCCAAGCCTGCATTACAGAGTACAGGGGCTGGAGACTATCACCGAAGGAGTATTCACAAAAACTGGGAAGGCATTGTCTTTATAACCTATAACACACAAAACTAACACACATCGAGATACAGACTCAAGTAAACTGAATAGTAAAAAGAGTGAGTATAGTAAGTAAAAGGGGCCATAATTCAAGCCCCACTGGAAAGTACAAAAAACTGAAAGTACAAGTAAACTGGAATAGATTCTGTGATCACCCACCAAGGATCCTACTTGATTGGTAGGTACAGCTCTTGAACAGTCATCTCTGTGGTATTCCTCACCTAAGGTTCACCTCCAAGCTACCTCTAGTCCTAGTACTATCATCCTCAGTCATTTTTGTCCATCGTGTGCACCAAACACAATAGGGTGTGGGAATAGCCCATGCAGTGGTGAGTATAACGATACTCAATAGGGACCCTCAGACACTCAAGGTCTAACAAAATCCACCAAGGATAAACCACATGGCATGAAATCAACTAAAAACCCTACTTAGGTATATGCCCATACATATACCTAAGTTATTAAATATACCCATCTCAGTCATGAGGAAAACACAGAGTCCAACTCAAAACCCAAATATCAACTATTACACAAAATATGGAACACCACGAGGGTAAGTACCACACAAGTATGCCACATAGAAGAATATCACCAAGGTATTACCACGTAGAAATGTACCACATAGGTACGAACTCACCTCACACCAGGTATGTAACGACCCAAAGTTTCATTAATGGAAATCTCTCTTGATCTAATTAAATGTCACTTTATGTTTATATAAAATGTCAACTTCTTTGGTTTTATGTTAAGAATTTCTACCATTGCTAATATAGTCATTGAACAGTTATCACATGATTAGTATAAATATAGGACTTTAAGAAATCCAATTTACTCAGACAAAAGAATCCATGGCCTCATCCAGTAGAATTTATCCTTACAAAAACCATTTATCGGAGCTTGGAAAAGAGGTGGCATCATTGGGCTTCTCTCTTGACCAATACCAAGGTAAGCTTCATCATGTCAATCTTGAACGGGACCGTCTACGGGAAAAGTGGAATTTGATAGAGATTACCACTTGAGCGATGTTATCTGAGCCACCCCAAGAGTCTATCACCATCGCACACCTTACCCTTAGGTCTTACGTGACTGTTTTAAGGGGTTATGTAACAAATCTCTTGTACCATGTTCATGTATATTATTTTTGTATATAATAATGAATATAACTCCTTGTCATTTTTGATACATTGTAAATAGTTTTCAATGTACAAATAGTGTTTTTAGTTATTATTAAATTAAGAATTCTATTTTATTAAATTACAGGATTTTGGAATTAAATAATATTTTAATAAAATATTATTATTATTATTAAATTAATTTTTATTAAATATAAATGATCTTATAATTTTATGAATGCAATTATAATTTTTATTAAGGTTTGAAAGCCATTTTTGTCAAAACCCGTGAATTCTCGATGAATGTTAGTTTTTATTTTAAATGTGAAAATTAACATATTTATAAAATTATTTAGCTAAAATAAATTTTATTTCTGGAATCATCACATCGAAATTATCCAACAGTGAATTTTTCAATATTTTCTGAGACAGTCAAATTTTTTGGTAAAAATTAAATACCATTTAAATATATAATGTGTTTTATGACATCATAATGACCCAATAGTGATGTAATAAAATACTATAATCTTAATGTTAGGCCAATATATGTTTTACCATTAAAATAATGTGATTTTCGGTTTGTTTTACTTACTTTTAAAAGTAGTAATGGACCCCTCAAGACTTTTTAAACACCTTGTCTTTTCAAATTGTTTTCCATGGGAGTGTGACTCACCTCCACATAAACAACCCTATTATTTTAATAAGTTAGGAATTTGGCCTTATAAAATATTTTTTTCCTCTTCAATTTTCAAAAAACCATGGGAAAAAACCATGTGATGGTTTGTGGTTTGGATTAATTTAATATAAGGGGTCCCAAACCTAAAAAATAAAGAATTCTCTCACCTTTCCTATATAAACCCTCCCAAGATCCCACTTCCTTTTCACTCAAATCCTTTTGAATTCGTCCAACCTCTACCCTAATATCTCTAGAATCCTCCCAATGTGCCCCAATATCCCATGAATCCTCTCTCTAGCCTTTGGAAGCACACTTCCAAGTAAGGGTTTTTCTTCCTTTTTCTTTTTTGTCCAATTTTATACATATTGTTATGCCCTTTTAATTTCAATTATAAATGCGGGGGTATGGTTTCAAACATCCCCCATAATTCCCTATTATTGTTTGAATGATGTGAGACCCCTTTCTCTCTCATTAAATTCCTCCCATGTAATCCCGTTACTATGCCGAAATTCCGAAAGGAACATCTCTCTCCTCATTTACAGTCAAGCAATACTTTTGAATCATGAATCTAAATTCCATTACAATTGTTGGGACATGTCTCTATATTACCCCCTTACTGTCTATTTCATTTAAATATGATGAGACACCCCTTTCTCTCTCATCAACCATTTTTATGAATTCTTATGTCACGCCATTACGCTACCAAAATTGCACCGATTTTCTAAGCCAATGTCATTGTGTAGTGAATACCATGCCCATTTCTCCATCAATGGTATTCACCTTTATGGAAATTTACTTATTTATTATAAAGTTTCATGTATAAATTCCACATTGCTTTATCTTGTAATAAATTATTATGTTTTATGAATCCATGTTTTATGATCCATGTGGCACTCTTATGCATGAAATGAAATGTTTAAGAAGGGTGCCCCCTTATAGCAGTCCAATACATTGGGTAAAGTATAGTATCATGATACGTCATGTGAAATGATTGTTGAATCATTCTAATTCAAGTGCAATGAGGGTTTACTTGTGCTTCATGTGCAATGAGGGTTTACTCATGCTCCATGTGCAATAAGCCTTGGCTCATGCTAATTCCTTGTTAAGTGTTGTTGCCACATTTCCTTGTTATGATTATCATGCTTTATCATGCCTTTATGTTCATGTTTCTATTGTGATCTATTGATATGCGTAATGTCTAACATGTATTTTACTCCTCATGTTATTCTATGTCTATTCCCTTACTCAGCTTTATAGCTCACCCTTTTCTTATGGATGTCCTAAGGTTATCCCATGCAATGCTAAGTACGAGGGAATGTAGTGGTCATGTAAAGGAAGTTTTCAATAAAGATGTTATATTTCATGTTTCAAGTTTTTATGTAATGTTCCTAAGCCCCAACGACACTAAACCTCTCGATCTTATTTTTTGTATCAAGAGAAGTTTTATGTTAAAAATCAAGTTTAAGTTTGTATTAAAAAGCAGGGTTGTCATAGTTGGTATCAGAGGATAGGTTTAGTTATTTTTTGGATTAGGATTAGAAGACCCTAGTAAAGCCTTAGATACAAGACTAAGTACAATAAAGACATCCCTAAGTTTTGGTGAGTATTGAGTAAGTGGGTTATCAAGAAAATACATCCCTGTATGGATACGAGCAGGTAGAGGCGGCTCTAGCATAGATGTATCCTAGGGGTAAAACCCGAAAACACTGTTTTGAGCTAGACTCGAATGGGAACTGGTGCACGACAACAGGTCTTGCTACACTCTTGGTTACGACACTCCCGGGGGATATGCTTTGGTAAATTCACAAGATTTTTATGAACCCTTATTATAGGAATAAAAAAACCACTAAGAATATAGTTTAGAAAGTAGATCATGAAAAGCCAAACCTATCGACTCATGAGTTAAGGAAATAAAAGTATATTTATAAGTCATCATCTTTTTTATTTGGATTACCCTTTATGTGTTACCCCTAAATTTACTTTTATTCTAGCCAATGACTGGTAATAGGAGGACTCGGGCTAACAACCGTTGTGAAGATCTGTGTGATGATTGTACTAATGAGATGCCCAATCCAATGGGAGCATGAATCGTGAACTTTGTCACGCTTCTCTCTTAGCTAACTCAAGCTTTGAATAGAAACACGGGTCTAGAGGAACGTCCAAACCCCCCTAATAAAGAAAAAGTCACTATCGAGAGCTTCATGAGACAAAGGCCTCCTACTTTTAGTGGATCATCTGATCCCACGATCGTTGAACAATGGATCAACTCCATTGAAATGATCTTCTACATCCTTCAATGTTTTGAACAAGAGAAGGTTCTCTTGGCTGCTTATCATATGGATGTTGAATCTTATCAATGGTGGATGTTGATCAAAAATACGAAGCCTGAGGAGGAGATTGAGGCGTTGGAATGGAAGGATTTTCAGAAGATGTTTTCCAATAAATATTTTCCGCTCACCCTCCAACTTAAGATGGATAGGGACTTCCTTAACTCAAGAAAAAAGAAGAATAATCTGTTGGAGCGTACGAGGAAAACTTCACAAGGCTTTCACGATACGCTTATGGCTTTGTCGTTACCCCCGAATGCAAAGTTGATAGCTTCTTTGGTGGGTTGAAGCCTAGCCTACAGAAAGAATTAGTGATCTGTGACTTCGATAGCTATGAGGAAATTGTCTGAAGTCCCCTCAAGGTCGAAATGGAGATCGGGGAATCACAATGGTATCAAGGGGACAAGAATCATAAGGTGGACTTCAATGCTTGCGGTCCAATGGATAAATCCGATGGTGCTAAGAAGATCCAGTACCCCACTTGCCAAAAGTGTGGAAAGAATCACCCTATAAATTTCCTTAAGGGGACGAGGAAATGCTTCAGGTGTGGAAGAGAAGGGCACCTAGATGTTAACTATCGGCAAGAAATACCCGCGGCTATGACAGAGGAGATGAACACTCCATTCAAACCTCAACGTGTTGTTCAACGATACAAATTCAAAGAACCGGGTAATTTTGAAAATTAGTGCCCTAATCCAAGGGTTTTCGGAGGAAACCAACAACCTCCAAGGCAGAAAGGAAGATATTTTTCCATCACATCTGCCGAAGTGAACCCCGAAAACAATGTGGTGACAGGTACGCTAGTTATTTATTCAATAATAGCGAACATACTTTTTGATTTAGGTTCTACGAATTCTTTTATATCTCGAAAGTTTAGTAGAACAATCCCATCACCACCACAAATCATGGAAGTGAAGATGTCGGTGAGTACGGAAAATGGGGCAATCATTGCATCCAATGAATATAAGTCCTCCCCTGTTATAATATTTAGATTGAATTTCCTAGAGAACCTCGTCATACTCCCTCTGGTGGAATTTGATGCAATTCTTGGCATAGATTGGTTTTCCTTATTAGAGCCAACATAAATTTTCGGGATAGGGAAATCACACTCCATATGGAGAATCGACCCCCGATTCATTACAATTGTTAGGAGGAAGATGAATCTCCTTTAGCTCCATCTTCCCAAGAATGGATATTACTTCCCTATGAGCATGCATATCTAGCTCAAATGATTGTGTCCAAGGAAGAAACCATCCTTGACGAAATTCCTATTGTGAGGGAATTTGCTGAAGTGTTTCCCGAGGAACTGCATGGTCTTCCTCCTAGAAGAGATGTTGAATTCTCAATTGAACTTATACCAGGGGCCCTACCAATATCCAAGACTCCATATAGAATGGCTGTCATAGAACTTGAAGAGATGAAGAAACAACTACCGGAGAATCTCGAAAAAGGGTTTATAGGCCCAAGTGCTTCACCATGGGGTGCACCAGTCTTATTCGTCAAGAAGAAGGATGGGTCAATGCGTCTTTGCATCAATTATCATGAACATAAGAAAATCACGATAAATAACAAGTATCCTCTGCCACATATCGATGACTTGTTTGATCAGCTACGTGGAGCACAATACTTTTATAAGGTAGATTTGTGGTCGGGATATTATCAAGTAAGGGTGAAGAAGGAAGATGTCCCCAAGACTACTTTTCATACAATATACGGGCACTATGAATTCATAGTAATGCCTTTTGGACTTACTAATTCTCCATAAATCTTCATGGACTTGATGAATAGAGTCCTTAGAGATTACCTAGACAAATTTTTGGTAGTCTTTATAGATGACATTCTAATATACTACAAAACCAAGGAGGATCATGAGGAGCATTTAAGAACTATACTAGAGACTTTTCAAAATGAGAAGCTCTATGCAAAGTACAGAAAGTGTGAGTTCTGGTTGAAGGAGGTATCATTCCTGGGCCATATCATAACAAGCAATGGGATATCTGTGGATACCTCCAAAATAGATTCAATTGAGGGATGACCAAGGCTAATATCAGTAACAGATATCTGTAGCTTCTTGGGGTTAGCTGGATATTATCGACGATTTGTGAGGAATTTCTCATGATTTTCCAACCCTCTCAACAAGCTAACTCTAAAGGGAGTAAAGTTTTCTTGAAGTGATGAATGAGAATAAAGCTTCAAGGAGTTGAAAAAGAGGCTTATCACTGCGTCTATGCTCGCATTACCCACAAGTAAGGAACCTTTTGTGGTTTTCAACGATGCTTTGAAGAAGGGCTTAGGCTTTGTGATGATGCTGAATGATAAATTGATATCCTATGTCTCAAGGTAGATGAAAATCCATGAGCGAAACTATCCAACACATGATCTAGAGTTGGCGGCTATGATCTTTGCCTTGAAAATCTGGCGGCATTATCTTTGTGGAGAGAAATGTGAGATATATACTTACCACAAGAGTCTTAAATATATATTCAAACAAAAAAAGATTAATATGAACCATAGAATATGGATAGATCTCATCAAGGATTATGACTGTTCAATACATTACCACCCCAGGAAAGCGAACAAGGTGGCAAATGCCCTAAGTAGAAAGGACCCAACGATTCTATCAATGATGAGAATTGAGGAGGATCCAATCTTCTTAGACTTGATGAAGTTGGACATGGGAATCATAAATAATGGAGCATCATCAATCCTTTCACAAATGATTTCTCAACCATGTCTTTTGAAAAGGTTAAAGGATGCTCAAAATGATGATGTGGGAATTCAGGAAAAAGTGGAAGCTATCGAAAAAGGTAAATCCTCGGAGTTTAATGTTAATGAAGAAAGAATTGTGTGATTTGGGAAAAGACTATGTGTTCCATCGAGTCCAGAGCTGAAGAAGGAACTTTTGGATAATGCACATAGTTCAAATTTCTCTATTCACCCAAGGAACACAAAGATGTATCGAGATCTCCTAGAAAACTTTTGGTGGGATAATTTGAAAAAAGAGATCGATGAATATACATCAAAGTGCCTGGTGTTCCAGCATGTGAAGGAAGAGAGCCAGAAGTCTAAGAGGATGATGCAACCATTTCCCATACCAGAATGGAAATGGGAGAACATCACCATGGACTTTGTCACCGGACTTTTGAGGACATCTATAAGCAACAATGCAATCTGGGTTGTTGTGGATCGTCTTACAATGATTGCACACTTCATTTCTATTCGGGAGGATTTCTTATTGGATCAACTGGAATAGATATATATCAGGTAAGTGGTAAGGCTACATGGAGTACCACTATCTATTGTGTCTGACTGAGATCCAAGATTCACCTCTAAGTTTTGGAAGAGTCTTCAACATTCTCTGAATACTGAACTGAACTTGAGTACGGCCTATCATCCTCAAACTGATGTCCAATCCGAGCGGACTATCCAAACATTTGAGGACATGTTGAGAGCGTGCTCAATGGACTTTAAAGGAGGATGGGATCAACATCTTCCTTTGGTTGAGTTCTCATATAATAAAAGTTTCCACTCAATCATCCAAATGGCACCATATGAAGCCCTTTATGGGAAAAGGTGCAGAACACCGACATGTTGGGATGAGGTCGGTGAACGTAAGCTGCTTGGATGAGAAATGGTCGAAGAAATGGTGGAGAAGGTGAAAACCATTCAGCAGCATATCAAGGCAGCCCAGAGTCAACAGAAGAGTTATGCAGATAACCGTCGACGAGACCTTGAGTTTAAAGTTGGAGACAAGGTGTTTCTATGCATATCTTCGTGGAAGAAGGTCATGAGGTTTGGAAAGAAAGGTAAGTTAAGTCCAAGGTACATCGGCCCCTTCGAGATTCTTGATCATGTCGGGGTTGTGGCCTATCGACTAGAACTTCCATCTACCATGGCCAAAGTACATGATGTCTTACATGTATCATTCTTAAGGAAGTACCAAACCCTTCACATGTACTCTCTTCTGAGGTGGTACAATTGGAAGGTGATATTTCTTATGAGGAGAAACCAATGAAGATCTTAGATCATAGAGAAAAAGATCTACGAAATAAGACAATGCCCCTCATCAAGGTGTTGTGGAGAAACCACAATTTTGAAAAAGCGACATGGGAATCGGAGGAAATGATGAAGCTGAGTTACCCACATCTATTTTAGTGTCTGAAAACGAAAATTTTGAGGGCGAAATATCTTAAGGGGGGAATATTTTAACGACCCAAAGTTTCATTAATGGAAATACCTCTTGATCTAATTAAATGTCTCTTTATGTTTATATAAAATTTCAAACTTCTTTGGTTTTATGTTAAGAGTTTTGACCATTGCTAATATAGTCGTTGAATAGTGATCACATGATTAGTATAAATATGGGACTTTAACAAATCCAATTTACTCAGACAAAAGAAGTGATGGCCTCATCCAGTAGAATTTCTCCTTACGAAGCCCATTTATCGGAGCTCGGAAAAGCGCCGGCGTCCTTGGTCTTTGCTCTTGACTAAGCCCAAGATGAGCTTCATCATTTCAAGCTCGAACATGACTGTCTATGGGAAAAGTGGAAGTTGATAGAGACTACCACTCGAGCGATGTTATCCGAGCCACCCCAAGAGTCTGTCACCATCGCCCACATTACCCTTAGGTCTTATGCTGCTGTTTTAAGGGTTTATGTAACAAATCACAAGTACTATGTTCATGTATATTATTTTTTTATATAATAAGGAATATACATTTTTTCATTTTTGATACATTATAAATATTTTTTAAAGTACAAATAGTGTTTTTAGTTATTATTTAATTAAGAATTATATTTTATTAAATTAAGGGATTTTTGAATTAAATAATATTTTAATAAAATATTATTATTATTAAATTAATTTTTATTAAATATAAATGATCTTATAATTTTATGAATGCAATTATAATTTTTATTATGGTTTGAAAGCCATTTTTGTCAAAACCCATGAATTTTTTATGAAAGTCGATTTTTATTTTAAAAGTTAAAATTAACATATTTACAAAATTAATTAGGTAAAATAAATGTTAGTTCTGCAATCATGACGTCTAAATTATCCAACGGTGAATTTTTCATAATTTTCTGAGATAATCAAATTTTTGGGTAAAAATTAAATACCGTTTAAATATATAATGTGTTTTATGACATCATAATAACCCAATAGTGATGTAATAAAATACTATAATATTTATGTTCGGCAAATATATGTTTTACCCTTAAAATAATGTGATTTTTGGTTTCTTTTACTTACTTTTCAAAGCATTAATGGACCCCTCATGACTTTTTAAACACCTTGTCTTTTTAAATTGTTTTCCATGGGAGTGTGACTCACCTCCACATAAGCAATCCTATTATTTTAATAAGTTTGGACTATGGAATTATAAAATTTTGTTTTCCTCTTCCCTTTTCTAAAAACCATGGGATGGTTTGTGGTTTGGATTAATTTAATAGAAGGGGTCCCAAACCTAAATAATAAAGAATTCCTTCACCTTTCCTATATAAACCCACCCAAGCACCCAATTCCTCCTCACTCAAAGCCTTTTTAATTCATCAAACCTCTGCCCTAATCTCTCTTTAATCCTCCCAACGTTCCCCAAGCTCCCAATAAGCCTCTCACAAGCCTCTCTCTAGCCTTTGGAAGCACACTTCCAAGTAAGGGTTTTTCTTCCTTTCTCTTTTTTGTCCAATTTTATTCATATTGTTATGCCCTTTTAATTTCAATTATAAATGCTGGGGTATGGTTTTTCACTACCCCCATACTGCCCTATTATTGTTTGAATTATGGGAGACCCATTTCTCTCTCATTAAATTCCTCCCATGTACTCTCGTTACTATGCTGAAATTCCGAAAGGAACATCTCTCTCCTCATTTATATTCAAGAAATACATTTGAATAATGAATCTAAATTCCATTACAATTGTTGGGACATGTATCTATGTGACCCCCTTACTTTCAATTTCATGTAAATATGATGAGACACCCCTTTCCCTCTCATTAACCATTTTTATGAATTCTTATGTCACGTCGTTACACTGCCAAAATTGCACTGATTTTCTAAGCCAATATCATTTTGTAGTGAATACCATGCCCATTTCTCCATCAAGGGTATTCACCTTTATGCACATTTACTTATTGATTATAAATTTTCATGTATAAATTCCACATTTCTTTATCGTGGAAAAAATAATTATGTTTTATTAATCCATGTTTTATGATCCACGTGGCACACTTATGCATGAAATGAAATGTTTAAGAAGGGTGGGCCCTTATAGTGCTCTAATTCATTGGGTAAAGTATAGTATCATGATACGTCATGTGCAATGAGTGTCGAATCATTCTAATTTAATTGCAATGAGGGTTTACTCATGCTTCATGTGAAATAATGGTTTACTCATGCTCCATGTGCAATGAGCCTTGGCTCATGCTAATTCCATGTTAAGTGTTGTTGCCACATTTCCATGTTACGATTATCATGATTTATCATGCCTTTATGTTCATGTTTATCTTGTTCTCTATTGATATGCGTAATGTATAACATGTATTTTACTCCTCATGTTATTCCATGTGTATTCCCTTACTCATCTTTATAGCTCACCCTTTTCTTATGGATGTCCTCTGGTTATCCCATGCAATGCTAAGTACGAGGGAATGTAGTGGTCATTTAAAGGAAGATTTCAATAAAGATTTTGTATTTCATGTTTCAAGTTTTTATGTAATGTTCCTAAGCCCCAAAGACACTAAACCTCTCGATCTTCTTTGTTGTATCAAGTGATTTTTTATGTAATAAATCAGGTTTAAGTTTGTATTAAAAAGCAGGGTTTTCATAAGGCATAACTTAGGTACCATAGTAGATATAATTAGATGTAACTATTTAATCATCTTAATATGTTAATAGGTAGACCCACTAAAGATCTCAAAACATCATCCCCACAAAGGATCTCTAGGTGCAGACCCACAGAGGATCGCTCGGTGCTGACCCACACAGGATCGCTTGGTGCTGAACCACACAGGATCACTTGGTACTGACCCACACAGAATCGCTAGGTGTTAACCCCCACAAGATCGCTCGGGTAGTCCTGCATGGAATCCTAGAGTGGTTCCATGTGGGTCCCTCAATCATAGACCCACGTAAGATCTATTTCTCAAGTTACAGCCAGCTACTAGGTTCTCACACTAAGCATGCTCGCCTCTGGGAGGGTCCGCTCCTCAAGCCACTGGTCGATACTCAAACTACCACGAAGTCCCAAAAATAATTATTCTAAAGTACTTCCATGTTATAGGGGTCTCAACGCAACAGAGTACACATCATCCGAACACCTAGTTTGTAAGTTATTAGTCGTTTAGTCCCAAGGGCCTGATTGGGTCCGTGCTCAATTCAACCCAACTGTACTCCAACCTTATCCAAATCTCTAGTAGGGTATACTCAAGGGGACATTCTCGCTCCATGGTTTCCAGCACCACTGATAGTTAATCAAACGGACGTCTGGTGCCAAAGTTATGGCCAAAAGAGTGTAAATGGGTCGAAGTGGGTCCAGTTCTGGTCTGACCCGGTCGAACCGACCCAGCCTGACCCAATGGGTCCAGCCCGGCCTGCGCTGGGTCTGTCCCAGCCCATGCTAGGTGGCCTGGACAGTGCAGCATGGAGGCCGCGGGTGCCCCGAGGCGGAGGAGGCCACGGTTGCCACGCGGCAGCATGACCGCAGGGCGGCGTGGCAGGCCACGGTTCGGTGAGGCCGCGGGGTGGTGAAGAAGGCCACGGGGCGGTAAGGCTGTGGGGAAGCACGGTAGGCCATAGGGCGGCACAGTAGGCCACTGGGCGGCGGAGCACCACGTGGCACAAAGTGCGTGGGGCGGCGGTGCATCGTACCTTCACCGGCGGCCTGTTTGACCGGCTGCCCTTCGTTCATCACCTTTGTCGTTGTTCTCGAGTTTCACCGGTGCCCGCCACTGGCACCAGTCGCTATCACCATCAGGAAGATTACCCAAATAATCACAATATTTGTGGAGGGGTCGGTCCATGTTTGTTTGGCACGTACCCTCTGTGTTAGGGCGGTAGCATACGACTCAAGGAAGATGATTAAATTTGAGAGGGAGTTTAACATTGAACAATTAAAACACACCCCTACCTTGATTGTTTGTTGATGTCAAATAGAAGGTAAGAACGGATGTTGGCAGTGTCGACGTTTCCTCGATCATCATTTTTTTTTCGTCGAAGATGTTCCACATTGGTTTGCCCTGCAAGGGGCTTCTGATCCGGATTGGGGTTAGTTTCCTCATTCTACGATATCCGGTGGTCGTTCTTCATTGGGAGGTGATGTTCTTCATTGGAGATGAATTTCTCCAAGCTCTCTCAAATTCTTTTCCAACCCTCTTCCCAACAAAAGAATAGCCTACATAATAGAATATGTTGTCTATTTAGTTTGTTGGAATAATTTCAAAATAGCTTAATTAATTAATTTAGTTGGAATAATTAATTCAAGGGGGTGGCACCATTAAAGTGGGAGGATACCAAAGTTTATCTCCCATTAATGGGGAGTTCAAGATGTATCTCCCATTATGTGGGTTCGGGTGGTCCCCACTATTAGGATTCAAAAATTGGTGGTTTTAATCTTGGGTGGTCCCCACCCCCAAAACCCATGTGGGAGGTTTTAGTTCAGGTGTCCCCCACCTATGAAACATCCACTTGGGAGGTTTCAACAAAAAATAAAATAAAATATTATTTTATTTTATTTCTATTCCCATGGAAAACCCAAATACTAACTTTCACCCTCTACCAACTGCTGTCGAGGTGAAATTCTCCTTAAGTGAATATCGGCACAGTGAGTGCAACGGTGTCCTCAGATTAAAATTCTGAGCAGAGGTTCAAAAGTTATAAAAATCATCTCGTATTTTTATTGAATATACCTGAAACAAAATGTTCTAGAATTCATTCAGGGCACACCAGGCCTCAGAATCACGTGCCATCCATTTTCGTGGTCTCGTAAAATTCACATATATTAAAAAAATCCTGGAAATTTCGGGTCTTTACATTCTCCCCACCTCAGGGATTTGCATCCCTGAAATCCACATCACAAAACTAGGAAAACAAGTGGGGGTATTGAGCATGAATTTGATCCTCTTATTCCCATGTTCTCTCCTGGAGGTTCTCGTGCTGCTAGTGATCGCGCACCAGAGGTATCGACTACCCATGAAGGACCCTCTCCTATCAATCCTCAATATCTACTGGAACCTCTATAAAAGTTACCCCATCATCGACATCTAGCTCGCTGTGCTCGATGATGTGAGAAGGGTCATGCACGTGTCTCCTCAACTAGGATACATAGAAGACATCGTGCACCCAATGCAACTGAGGGGGAAGAGCTAATCGGTAATTAACCTTGCCAACTCTACTGAGGATCTGAAAAGGTCTAATGAACCTCGGAGATAACTTACCTCCTCGGTCAAATCTCTACAAACCTCATCAAGGGGAGACCTGTAAAAAGATGTGGTCACCATCCTCGAACTCCAAAGGTCTATGTCTCCTATCGACATACGTCTTCTACATGATCTGTTCAGTCTTCATCTTCTCCTAGATGATCTTCACCTTCTTTGTGGTAGCCTGTACCATCTCTGGTCCTACTGGTGTTGACTCCCCAGGGTCAGTCCTGTATAATGGTGATTTTCAAGGTTTCCTGAACAACTCCTCAAAAGGTGCCAACCCAATGGTGGAGTGATAGCTATTGTTGTATGCAAACTCCACTGAAGGAAAGTGATCCTCCTAGCTACGAACAAAGTCAAGGAATCAAGAACGTAGCATGTCCTTGAGGTTCTGAATGGTCCGCTCAGTCTAGTTATCCATCTGAGGATGGAAGGTGGTGCTCAAATGAAGCTACGTCTCGAAAGACACCTACAACCCCTTCCATTGCCAGGAATTAAAATGTGTATCACAATCAGAGACAATCATCGAGGGTACACCATGTAACCACACAATATCCTACATGTAGATTCATTCCAAGCTCCCTATTGAAACCTACTCTCTAATTAGAAAGAAGTGGGCCGACTTGGTGAGTCGGTCGATGATCACCGAAATCGAGTGATGTACCCTGGATGTACGTGGATGTACTATCATAAAGTCCATGGATATCCTATCCCACTTCCACTCTGAGACCTCCAAAGGGTGAACCAAGCATGGTGGTACCTAATGCTCCACCTTTACTTGCTGACAAGTGAGGCACCCAGAGACAAACTCTACAACTTCTTTCTTCATTCTCGGCCACTGGTGTTCTCAATGGAGATCCTGGTACATCTTCACCACTCCTGGATGTACCGCTAGAGGTGACGTGTGGAACTCTCTCAACACTTCCTCTTGAAGTGACACTGGTACCTTGGTACATCCTTTAAAGAGGATGATGTTCTCCCCACCTTCAGAAAATCCATCAGGTGCCTGCCCTGTGGATATCTGAGCACGTCGGGCCTCGTAGTTAGCATCCACAAACTGCGCCTCCCTGACTTGCTGAAGAAGTGGGGGAGTGACTATAAGAAACTGAAGAAAATCTACTCCATCTCGATCAACAAAGGACATTTGCAAAGTGGCTAGCGGCTCTGTCGCCTCACCTAGAAGATGTATACCAGATCTCATGCTGAGTACATCTGCTACAACGTACCCCTTCCTAGGAGTATAGACTATCTCAAAGTCATAGTCCTGGAGGATCTCAATCCAACGTCATTGTCTCAGGTTCAGGTCCTTCTGAGAGAATATAATCATGAGACTCTTGTGATCAGAGTACACTGTAAAATGATCACCCATCAAGTAATGTTGCCACATCTTCAAGCTGAAGACCACTACATCTAACTCCAGGTCATGGGTAGCGTAGTTATGCTCATGTTGTCTCATCTGTTGAGAACCATAAGAGAACATTTCTCGCTCCTGCATCAGGAAACATCCGAGTCTGGTCCGTGATGCGTCGCAGTAGACTACGTACCCTACGGCCTCCTCTAGAAGCCTCAATATGGGTGCACTAGTCAGCCTCTGCCTCAGCTCCTAAAAACTCTGCTGGCATCTATCCAACCACACAAAGGGTTGCCCCTTATTTTTCAATGCCAATAAAGGTTCTGCATCTCTGGAGAAATATGGCACAAATCTCCAATAGTATCTGGCCAAACCCAGGAAACTCTGTATCTCTGTCACACTCCTAGGTGGCTACCAAGCATGTACAGCCTCAATATTCACTGTATCAACTGCAACTCCATCCTTTGAGATGACATGTACCATAAATTGAACCTCTCGGATCCAACACCGACACTTCAAGAGCTTACCATAAAGCTGGTGCTCTCAGAGTGTGTCCAGTACTCCCTACAAATGATAGGCATCCTATTCCTCAATAGTAGAGTAGATTATTTTGTCGTCGATGAAGACTACTACAAAGAGATCAAGGTATGGTTGAAATATCTGGTTCATGAGTCCCATGAACAATGCCGGAGTGTTGGTTACACCGAATAGCATAACCATGACCTCGTAATGGTTGTACCAAAATATGAAAGCCATCTTCTCCACATCCTCATCTCGTACTCTGAGATTGTGATAGCATAATCTGAGGTCTATCTTCGAGAACCACTGATCTCCCATAAATTGATCAAAGAGGCCATAAGTCTTTGGGAGTGGGTACTTGTTTTTCAAGGTCACATGGTTCAGGCGACGATAGTCGACACAAAGTCTCTAACTCTTATCCGCCTTCTTGGTGAACAAAATCCGGGATGCACTAGGAGATACACTTGGCTGAATGAACCCCTTCCTCTATAAGTCTTCCAGTTGTACCCGCATCTCATGAAGATCTGCGGGAGCCATTTGATACACTGGTGTAGATATCGGTGTCGTACCGGGGTACAAGTCAATGTAAAAGTCCACCTCTCTCTAAGTAGGTAGACCTGGAACATCATCAGGGAAGACATTCGTGCATAGGTCCACCACTACAGGATAACATAGACTCTCCACATCAACTGCTCTAAGGGTAAGTCTAGCCAACTGATGAGTGATCGGCTGCACTCTTCTCCGAGTAAGTCCATAATGTGCTGCAAAGTCTCCATTCTCACTTGTAAAGGTACACCTGGTTCCATCCATGCAAACACACTGCACTTTGCGCCTAATACAGTCAATCTGTGCATGGATTGTAGATAAACAGTCCATACCCAAGATGACCTCGTAAGGCCTCGATGTTTCTACTAGGAGATCCCAGCCGAAGATCTCGCCTCCTAGTGTAAGCTTGCACTACTAGAACCAGTGTGAAATCATCAAATCTGCTCCCATAGGATTCTCTAGCTATAAGGATCAATCCAAAGGATCCCTCGGAATCTCCGAGTTCCGAACGAGGGAAGTGTCAATAAAATAATAACTGGAACTTGTGTCTTTAAGTACTACAGCTAAGGTGTAATAGATATAGATCATACCTCATATCATCTCCAGAGTGTCGTGATCATAGGCCTCATCTTCCTGGAGCTGAGCTCACACCTATCCACCTACTCCTTACGGTCAGGGTGGAACTCCTGGTGTTGATGGCGGTAACATCACAAATCATCACCCACCGCCAGCTGCAAGGCTAGCTCCTCTGCCACATCTGGCTACTCCCTGCAAAATTCCTCAATCGGATCTTTGTCTCTGCCTCGGCGGTCCCTCGACTGTCTGCTAATCATTTGTATGGTGGGTTAGACATTCATGAGCCATGTGACCCTACCCTCTACATGCATAACACTTCCCACTCCTGGCATGACTGACTCTGCCTCAAGTACCATGCACAATCGACCCTGAATCCTGCAATCGTCCATTTGTAAGTATGATCCTCTTGGACCTTTATGAAATATGTCTGCTACCAGCTACAGAAGACTCTTCTACATGATGACTAGTGGTGGGTATCACTACTAGTGAATTCCCAGCAAGGAATCTCTCAAATAAAAGGGCTCGCTATAACACCCCCGCCTACGTCGAGATGCTGAGTGAGATCATCGAAGCCCTGATCTCCCTCTTGAGTCCCTGCTCAAAGGTCGATGCCTGAAGAATGGGTCCCCCACTATATTAGTGCAGTAGAGTGAGAGGTCAGTGAACCTCACTGAGTACTATTCCATAGTCTTTCTACCCTGCTGTAGATGAAGTAACTCCTGAATTCGCACTGCGCAAAAAGTTGTTGGGAAAAACTCTGCCTGAAACAAGCTCTCCAAGTCTGCCCAGAGAAGCATCACCTCATCATGAGCCTGGAGCATCAAGCTCCACAATCTGTCTACTACTTCCTGTAGAAGACTAGTGGCAAGGATCACCATGAGATTGGCTGGTGTCCCTACCAGTCGAAAGACTCTCATCATGACTTCCAGCCAATCCTCAGTTGCCTGAGGGTTCGTGTTAGGTCCACAAGGCTAAATACCCTGAGAGGGGGGTGAATCAAGGTATGACTAATTTAAAATAAAAGCCCGTTCTTATCTTGTTTCGCTGTTAAGAAAAACACTCTTCTAACTTTTCCTGTTGCACAATATAAACAGAAAGTAAAGCAAGCACAGGACACGACAATTTTACTTGGTTCACCGCTAAGGGCTACGTCCAAGGAGCATACGCCGACAGGTTTCAGGTCGTACCAAATTCCACTATACTTCACTAGCTGTGGATACAATGGTTCAGGTTAGATCACTTCTATGCCCAGTCTCACTTCCCTTACAAAGGTTTAGGGTCAGCTCACTGCTTTCCCAAGGGTCACTCCCTATTTCTCCCTCTCTGGATCACTACCGGTGGAGAGGATCACCTTCTTCCTATTCCTAAGCTCACTGCTCTGGAAGGGAATCCACTCACAGTTTATAGACCTGTAGGTCTCTTCACTTGCATGAATAAATGCATCCTCAACTGTTGATAGATGCTCTGTTGATGTCCAACTTTCATCCACTGATGAATACCACTTTGCCTCTGAACCACTGGGCAATTCACTTTGGAAACACCGCCAAGCACCCTACTTCACTATGCTCCCAATTTCATGAAGCTCAAAAACACCTTCATGAAGCTCCTGCCTTTTCGTGAAGCACTCTCACAAAGAACTTTCATGAATCAATCTCGCGATGCTCAAGCCGTCCCAGAGCGACATCCCTCACGAAGCTCACTGAGCCAACGTGGAGCTCACGCCTTTCGCGAAGCTAAAAATAGCCACTACGAAGCTCCCCTTTTGTGAAGCACACTGCCTTCACGAACCACCTTCGCAATCCGAGAGAAAATTATTTTCTATGAAAATTATCTCTACTTCGCTCAAGGGGGTCGACCTCTATTTATAGGCAATTTCACCGACCCTCCAACTTTTCGTGCGAAGTCAATGCCACGTCAGCTCAAATTACGAAGCTTGGAATTTCCCGCCGTAAATCTCTCAAAATCTAGAAGCACCACGGAAATTTTTGGATTTCAGAGCTCGTCTTAATCGCGGAGCATCACCGTCAACATTATTTCGTGCCTTATCCGCGAATCTCCCTCACAAAACCCTTCACCGCCGCGATGCGCTTCAACTCTGTCGTTCGCGAAGCTTTGAAGAAATCGCGAATCATTACCACCTCCATTTTTATGATATTCACAAAATCCAATCCATGCATCCTCTCTTCGTGAAATTCATGCCTTTTCCATATTAAAATAAGATCTTCAAGGATATCCACCTTTCGTGATGCTCACCAAACTCCAAATTTTGGACCCCCAAAAATTTGGCAAACACTGGGAAATGGCACCACCTTGTACTGCTCTTTTGTACCGCCTCCAAATCGATCTTTCCTTTTTCATCGCTCTTTGTCAATATGGATTGTCAACAAATTCTCAGGAACTCGACAATTACCCATGGAAACCTACTTTTTCAACAAACACAATCAACCCAAAAAATACTACAATGTTACCTTGAGTGATTTTTTTCCAACAATCTCCCCCTTTGGGTTTGTTGAAAACTCTTCATAACTCTTCTCAGAATGATTTTCTTCACGTTCATACCTCATTGAGTCTTCTTCCAGCTGCGACCACCATTCTCCTCTTGCGATTCTGATAGCGTTCAAGGATTCACATAACACGTACTCTAAGCCCACATGAGCAATGCTCGGCGTGAGAAACAAGATTTGTATGAAAAGATCATCAATGAATCACTTCATGTCAGACCCCAATTGTCGATTCCAACCTGATACCAATTCTTAAATTGATACCAATTGTTAAACCACACTGATACCAATTGGTGATGGCTGGACACCTTATCACACCATTCCAACACCACTGTTCTTATTTTATCATGATCCTCAACTGGCGTGATTTCTATGCTCTGATCGATCACTTCTATCATCGTCCGATTTAAAAATCTCCCCCTTTCTCATTTATCCACTTATCTGGATGCTCCATGAGTCAGCTTCTCCCCGTATCCGTCATGATTTCTCAAATAGACACACTGTCTCCCCCATGAACAATCACTATTTTCTCCCCATTTGTCAACGAACCCAAAGATCACTCCTTTGGAGGCTATAACATAATAGAGAATACATATCAGCACATTAGGGAAAAACACATCATACCTCGGGGAGAGGGGGGTCCCACATCCACACTATTTTAAGTGCGGGGAATAGACTGAACTCCCAGAGCTAGTCGATGCCTTTCAAATTCTTCCTTGGGTAGGCCTTTGTCAGAATGTCTGCAACCTGTAGCTCTGTAGGCAGATACTCCAACTTCACGATTCCCTACTCAACCATCTCCTTGATAAAATGATACTTTATCTCAATGTGCTTGTCCTTGAGTGATGGACGGGATTTTTGCTGATATTTATAGAATTTGAGTTATCGCAATGGATTCCGATCAGAGACTTCACCTCAACTCCCATATCTTTAAGCTGCTGCTTCATCCATAATAACTGTGTGCATGCTTGAGTGGCCGCAATATAATTAGGTTCCGCAGTGCTCAACGAAATGAAATCTTAATTCTTTCTTAGCCAATAAATACAAAATCCACCAAGATAGAATGCACCACCTGATGTTGATTTTCTATCATCCGCTGAACCGGCCCAGTCTGCATCAGTATATCCCAATAACTCTGTCTGAGATTTATCAGTATATGTCAAGCCGAAATACATTGTTCCCTAGATATATCGAAGTATTCTTTTCACTACAAGCATGTGGCTTTCCTTGGGATTATTCTGATATCTCGCTGCTTGGAATTTGGAGAAAACAATATCAAGCCTTGTTGAAGTTAAGTACAACAAACTTCCAATAATTTTCCTGTATTCTGTGATATTAACTGCCTTGTCATCCTCATCTTTTGATAATTTCATCCGGGTAGAAACCGGAGTCTTAATCTCCTTGTAATTCTCCATTCCAAAACTTCTTAGGACCTCCTTGGCATATTTATATTGAGAAATGAATGTTCCATTCCTTCCTTGTGTCACCTATAGACCAAGGAAAAATGTTAGCTCTCCAATCATTGACATTTCAAACTCATTTTTCATGAATTCGGAAAACTGACTGCACTGAGCTTCATCTGATCCACCAAATATTATGTCATCGACATTGACCAGCACCATCATCCTTTGATTACTATTATTGTTGAAATAAAAATTTTAATCAACTCCCCCATGCTGGAAACCAAGCTTCTTCAAGTATTGATCAAGTCGTGAGTACCATTCCCTTGGTGCTTGTTTCAGGCCATACAATGCCTTCTTCAGCCTGAAAACTTTGTTCTCATCCTCATGAATGAGAAAACCATCTGGCTTTTCAATATAAACTTCCTCTTCTAGAACACCATTCAAGAATGGGGATTTGACATCCATCTGGAACACTTTAACTTTCTTTGCACTTCTATGGTCAAAAATAATCTGATTGTCTCCAGCCTTGCAACTGGTTCAAATGTCTCATATACATCTATTCCCTCTATCTGGGAGTATCCCTTGCACACTGGTCGTGCTTTGTTTCGAATCACAGTTCCATATTCATTCATCTTGTTGCGATAGACCCATTTAGTCCCGATGACATTCTTATCTGCTGGCCTCGAAACAATCTCCCATGTCTGGTTCTTCTCGATTTGATCAAGCTCTTCATTCATATCCTGAACCCATTTTTCAACTTTAGCTGCATCGAAAAAACATTTTGGCTCCACCTGAGATAAAAACGATGTTTGCTGTAATGACATCATTCTTCGAGTCTGTACTGGAGCTGTCTGATCACCAATGATATTCTGCCTATCAATTTCAGCTCGACTCTTTGGCTTCCTTGCAGACACAGACTTGACACTTTCTTGTTCATCATCAGTATCTTCTTCTGAGTCAGCCTCTGCTACTTCTGCTCCCCCTGTGTTGCTTACCTCATCATCACTTTTATCCAAGAACTATTCACTGGGTCGTTGAGTATTCTTTTCATTTTCAACTATAGTGACATCATTTCTCTCAACAATGTTTCCCAAACTTTTGTTGAATCATTTATACTCTTTGCTTTTCCCTGAGTAGCCAAGGAATATCCCCTCATCTCCTCGTGCCTCAAGCTTCCTATGATTTTCTTTGTTGAGAATGGAACACTTACTTCCAAAGATTCTAAAGTATTTCAACATTGGAATCTTTCTCTACCACAATTCATTCAGAGTCTTCCCTTGCTTCAGACACAACAGAGACCTGTTTAAAACATAGACCGATGTCAAAACTGCTTCCTTCCAAAATATCTCTAGTAGGTCTTTTTCAATAAGCATCGTTCTGGTCATGTTGTTGATGATCTTATTTCTCCTTTAAACCACACAATTCTGTTGGGGAGTTCTCACTGATGAAACTTGACGCCTTATCCCGTGTTTCTCAAGATATTCTTCCACTTGACTGTTTGTGAATTCTGTACCATTATCTGTAAGGAACTTCAAATTTTTTTTCCCAAGCATCCTTTCTGATTTTCTCCTGTACTGTTTTATTCAACTAAACACCTTTGTCTTATGGGTAATGAAAAATACCCAGACCATTATGCTATAATCATCAATTAAAAGAACATAATACCTTTTCCCATTTATAGATCGTGGTGATATAGGTCCACAAACATCAACATGAACCATTTCGAGCACTCTAGTTGATTTCTGTTCCTTTGGCCTGTATGTATTTCTGATGATCTTCCCTTGTTGGTAAGCATCACATGTATGACTGCGATCATGTGATAGTTTGGAAAGGTCTCTAGCAGCATCACACTTTACGAGATCCTACATAGATGGTTGGCATAGATGACCTAGTCACTTATGGCACAGCTGGTTTTCTTCCTCTCTGGATAAAAGACATGTATCTTCTTCCCAACCTATAAGGTAGAGATTTCCCTTTGATGTTTTTCCCTACAGAACAACTGCTCCATATTTTCCTTTCACAACACACATCTTCTTGGTAAATCGGATAGAGTGCCCAGAGTCACATAGTTGACTGACACTGAGTAAGTTATGACTAAGACCCTCTACTACCAAGACATCAGCACGTCTCATCTCTTTGCCCCCAAACATAACTTTCTCAGAGCCAACAATCTTCAAGCCTTCATTATTTCCAAATTTGACAAATCCTTCTTTGTCATATTTGATTCCTATAACAAGATCCTTATTACCCGTCATGTGGGATGTGCAACCACTATCAAGGATCCACACACTAGATCGATCTGATGCTTTAAGGGAAATCTCCGCCACCACAGCCATCTCATTTTTCTTCTTCTTGGTCCATACTTTTTCTTTAACACTCAGTATGGATTGAGACTTATGTTCTTTCTCAAAGTATGATGGACCCGCCTCATCTTGCAAAGCCGCAAATATATTCTACATTTTTAACTCACCTATTGGTTTATTGACCTGCTTCTTGCAAACGTTTTGATTCTGCTTTGGCACATTTCTCTGAATGGTCGAAGTATAGTACCTATCCATGTGCCCAAATCCTCTGCACCAAAAACAGTGTCCTTAAAAATATGTTCTAGAAAACCATTCTCTGTTTGGCTGTCATCTCTGTTTCTGTTCCCTTCTATATCTCTTGTCTATGGGACACACATACTGTGAATGTCCCATTTTCCCATAGCAATAACACCTGACATAGGATACATTCCATCGTGATACTTCAGTACTACGATTTTCCCTTTGGGATCTCTGAATATTCTGATTTTGTTTTGTGCCCAAATCAACCTTCAATTTTGGGACGGTCGCTTGCGGTCTGACTGCAATTGTCACGGATTTTTGTTCCTAATTAAACCCTAAAACGACCTTAACATCTGAGCTCAATTGCTGCTTCTTCCCTGCTGAACTACTAGGCTCATCTTTCATCTTCTTTGTCATTTGAATGGCCTTCTTTTCTAATATCACATTGGGGGTCAAGAGTTTTTCTTGATCCTTAATTTGTTTTCACAGACTGACCACTTCTTCTTCAAGCGCTTTAATACATCTGGCCTACTCCTTTATTGTGTTAGTCAAACAATCAATTTCCTTCTTTTGTTCCTCAATTTTAAGCTTATGCTCAATAATATTTTCTGAGCTCTCTGGTGTTTAGGATTTTAGTCTTTAAATTTATTCTAATAGAACAGAATTTTCTTCATCCTGTTGTTGCATATAGAGTTTGGTATCACAAACCACTTTATTGGATTTCTTCATTTTGACTCTCCAAAAGTGTATCTCCTCAAGAGTTGCTTCCAATTCGGGTTCCATATCAACTCTCCCTTCAATTTATTCTTCTTCTTCAGCGTCAGATTCTTCCTTTCTTTGAGAACTACCAACAATCGCCACCAAGGCATTTACCCCACGATCTCTGCAGTTTTCTATTTCCTCAACCTCTCCATCCTCAAACTCCTCTGAACTTTCAATTTCTTGTGAATGGAGATTCATTTTATTGAATAAATTTCTCTTGAATTGCTTCTTCCCTTTCACAAACACTGAAGTATTATTCTTGGGAATTTCAACTTCATCATCATCATCATTATCTTGAAATTTTTTGGGGCATCTTGCCACTAGATGACCAACATTTCCACATCGAAAGCATGCTAGTGGAAGTTTACCTTTAAACTTTCCTCTTCCTCTTTGTAGATTTGAAGAAAGGAATGACATCACCTCATCTGTCTCTTCTTCTTCATTAGAATCGCCAATGGTGAGTTTTTTCATGGCCTTGAATGCCACCTCTTTGGATTTCCCCTTTTCCACTGTCTCGTTATCATCATTTCTCATTTTATATGCAATAAGAGTGTTGTACAGGTTATCAAATGTCAGTTCTTTTGGGTCTTTATCTTCCAAAACAGAAACATTCGGATTGAACCGAGGTGGAAGTTTTCTCAATATGCGCTTCAAAATTTTTATATCTTCGATAATTTCTCCAAGACCCCGCATGTCTTTTACCACAGCATTTACCCTGTCAAAGAATGCATCAACAGACTCATTCAGGTTCATTCTCAGATCTTCATACTTGTTCCACAACATTTGCATCTTTTCCTCTCCCACCTTTGTATCTCCTTCATATATATTAAAAAGCTTTTCCCACATGGAATGTGATGTTTTTCATGACATAACCTTTGTATAGATGGGATTAAAGAGGGATCCCCCTAAGGCATTGATTGCTTTGGAATCATCATCCAACTCTTTGTGCTCAGCTTCTGATAATGCACCACTAGTAATATCAGTTGTGATACCATGCATAGCTGCTGAAAACAAATCCATTCCCAATGATCGGAAATAGTGTTGTATTCGATTCTTACATATCTAAAAATTACATCTGTCGAAGATCGGAATCCCTCTATGATTAGTGACCTCCATTGAGAGAAGACTTAATATCAATCTTTCCCTATGATACCAATTGTTAGGTTCACAAGGCTAAATACCCTGAGAGGGGGGGGGGGGAAATCAGGGTATGACTAATTTAAAATAAAATCCCATTCTGATCTTATTTCACTGTTAAGAAAAAAACTATTCTCTCTTTTCCTATTGCACAATATAAATAGAAAGTAAATAAAGTACAGGACATGGAAATTTTACTTGGTTCACTGCTAAGGGCTATGTCCAAGGAGAATACGCCGGCAGTTTTCCGGTCGTACCAAATTCTATTATACTTCACTAGCTACGGATACAATGGTTCAGGCTAGATCACTTCTATGCCCAGGCTCACTGCCCTTACAAAGGTTTAGGGTCAGCTCACTGCTTTCCCAATGGTCACTTCCTATTTCTCCCTCTCTGGCTCACTGCCGGTGGAGAGGATCACCTTCTTCCAATTCCTAAGCTCACTGCTCTCGAAGGGAATCCACTCACAGTTTATAGACCTGTAGTTCTCTTCACTTGCATGAATAAATGCATCCTCAACTGTTGATAGATGATCTGTTGAAGTCCAACTTTCATCCACTGATGGATACCACTTTTCCTCGGAACCACTGGGCAATTCACTTTTGAAACACCACAAAGCACCCTACTTCGCTAGGATCCCAATTTCGCGAAGCTCAAACACACCTTCACGAAGCTCCTTCCTTTTCACGAAGAACTCTCGCGAATCACGTTCGCGAAGCACTCTCGTGATGCTCAAGACGTTGCAAAGCAACGTCCCTAGCGAACCTCACTGAGCCAGCGCGGAGCTCACGCCTTTCGCGGAGCTAAAAATAGCCACTGTGAATCTCCCCTTTCGCGAAGCACACTGCCTTCGTGAACCACCTTCGCAATCCGAGAGAAAATGATTTTATCTGAAAATTCTCTCTACTTCGCTCAAGGGGGTCGACCTCTATTTATAGGCGATTTCACCAACCCTCCAACTTTCCGCGTGAAGTCAACGCCACGTCAGCTGAAATCGCGAAGCTTGGAATTTCCCGCCAGAAATCTCTCAAAATCGCGAAGCACCACGACAATTTTCGGATCGCGGAGCTTGTCGTAATCGCGGAGCATCACCATCAACATTATTTTGCTCCTTCGCCGCGAAGCTCCCTCGCAAAGCCCTTCCCTGCCGTGATGCGCTTCAACTCTTCCGTTCGCGAAGCTTTGACGTAATCGCGAATCATTACCGCCTCCATTTTTCTGATCTTCTCTGAATCCAATCCATGCATCCTCTCTTCGTGAAATTCATACCTTTTCCATATTAAAATATTATCTTCAAGGATATCCACTTTTCGTGATGCTCACCAAACTCAAAATTTTGGACCCCCAAAAATTTGGCAAACACTGGGAAACGACACCACCTTGTACTGCTCTTTTGTACCGCCTCCAGATCATCCTTTCCTTTGTCATCATTATTTGTCAATATGGATTGTCAACAGATTCTAGGGAACTCGAAAATTCCCCATGGAAACCTTCTTTGTCAACAAACACAATCAACCCAAAAAATACTGCAATGTTACCTTGAGAGTTTTTTGTCCAATAGTTCGTCTCTCCCCTAAACCTGGGTGGCCTCTGGCACTGGAACTCGTGCAACGCGCTCAAGCAGTTTGCACACTCTACTGTTGGGGCTGGTGGCATCAGTGGACTAATGGGTAATGGTAACACTGGTGCCTCTACTAGAAGAGGTCCTTGTACCGATGCCTCATCGCTCGGTGGGCTATCAGTGCGTACTATATCCAAAACCCTAGCTGGCTATCTGCATAGAGGCATCTTGAAAAGAAACAGGTGCGCCACGATCAATAAGTTATACCTAGTGAGCTGACTTAAAGAGATCACAATGGAAACTCTTCAAAACGCCCACACAATCAGTGTTATCGTGCACTGAGTTAGAAATTAGAAGTCAGGGTCCTGGTGTATCGATACGCCGGCCGCCACCCCAACACTGGATTCCCTAAACTAATAACCATACTCACTACACTTGACACTATTTCTATTAAAAGATCATATTCTTATGATATATGGTAGAACAGACTCCTATGATACCAATGTTTCATGACCTGTCCTCCGGGGCCCGTGTCGTGACTACCCCCATCCCGCCTTCCATAGGCCAGGGGTTGGAGACTTGCACCGAAGGCATATTCCCTAAAATTGGGAAGGCATTGCCATTATAACCTGTAACACACACAACCAACACACAACAAGATATGAAATCAAGTAAACTGAACAGTAAAAATAGTGAGTATAGTAAGTAAAAGGGCCAGAATACAAGCCCAACTGAAAAGTACAAGAAACTAAAAGTACAAGTAAACTGGAACAACTCCTACGATCACCTGCCAAGGTTCCTACCTGAAGGGTAGGTAAAACTCTCGAACAATCATCTCTACGGTAAAACTCATCTAAGGTCCACATCCAAGCTAACACTAGTCCTGGTACTCTCATCCTCAGTCAGCGTCATTCGTCGTCAGCACCAAACACAAGAGGGTGCGGTCATAGCTCGTGTAGTGGTGAGTATAACGATACTCAGTAGGGACCCCGAGACCCTCAAGGTCTCAAAAAATCCACCAAGGATAAACCACATAGAATGAAATCAAATGAAAACCCTACTTAGGTATATTCCCATACAAACACTTAAGTTATCAAGTATACCCATCTCAGTCATGAGGAAAACATGGATTCCAACTCCAAGCCAAAATCTCTACTGTTCCACAAAGGAAGGAACACCACGATGGTAAGTACCACACATGTATGCCACAAATAAGAAAACCACCAAGGTATTACCACATAGGAAAGTACCACACATGTACGAACTCACCTCACACCAGGTATAAATTAGGTACTGTAGTAGTGATAATTAAATATAACTACTGAATCATCTTACTCTATTAAGAGGAAGACCCATGAAGGATCACTAATCATCATCAGACCTACATATGATCTCTATGTGCTGACTCGCATAGGATTGCTCAGTGCTGACCCACATAGGATCGCTAGGTGCTGACCCACACAGGATCACTAGGTGCTGACCCACAAAGGATCGCTAGGCGATGCCCCACATAGGATCACACGGGTAGTCCCTCGTGGTATTCTAGAGTGGTTCCATGTGTTACCCTCAATCACAGACCCACGTAGGATCTCTTCCTAATGTCACAGCCAGCTACTGGGTTCCCACGCTAAGCTTGCTCGTCTCCAAGAGGGTTCGCTCCTCACGGCACTGGTCGATACTAAAACTTCCACGAAGTCCCATGAATAATTATCCCAAAGGATCGCCGCGTCATAGGAGTCTCAACGCAATAGACGATGCATCAATAGGACGCCCGGTTTTTAAGTTATTAGCCTTTTAGTCCTGAGGGCCTGGTTGGGTTTGTGCTCGATCCAACCAAACTATACTCCAACATTATCCAAAACTCTAGTGGTGTATACTCAAAGGGACCGTCTCACTCAAAGGTTTCTGGCACTACTAACAATTCATCAAATGGACTTCTGGTGCCAAAATTATGGCCAAAAGAGCGTAAATGGGTCGAAGTGGGTCTGGGTCCGGCCCGAACCGGTCGGGCCGACCCGACCTGACCTACTCAGTCCAGCATAGCTCACAGGGTGGCCCGGCCCGCTGGGTCTGGCTCGGCCCGCACTGTGTAACACCCCAAGATTTCATAATATGTTATTTCTTCAAAGTAATTCAATAACTTGCACTACACACAACACTGAGTTCAAGCGCGCCACGACTTACAAAACCAACCGTTCAAAAGCGGTTATGAATAGTATTAACTTAATTCCGAACATTATATAATTCTAATAATTTTAGAATCCATATTATGAGTTTCTTAGACATAACGTAAGAACAAATACATTTTTGTCAGATTGAAGAATTATTTTTCAAAAAATGCAATTTTACTGCCTTTTAATGGCGAACCCTTTTTAAATCCAATATGTGAAACTTTTATATATTCAATTTGAAAAAATAAACTTCTTATTTAGAATCTGGACATAATAATTTAGTTTCAATAAATTTTTGATGTTTTTCTGATAACTTTTATATTTGGCTGAATAGTGAAAATAATATATTTTAACTGAAAACTCTTTTAATCAAAATAATTTATAGTGTTAAATTATAAATTCTAATGGTTTGAAAGAATAAATAGATTATATTTTTACCATTTAATCCAATGTTGGTGATTGTAAGTAATTTTTCTTTGAAATTGAACATAAAGAAATGTCAATCTTTTGATAGTTATTATTTCTTAAAAATACGCCTTTTTGTTTTGACAACAGGAATTAATTTTAAATTAATAAATGAAACAACTATGTTTTTAATTTGGTAAAATATACATCATTTTTGGATTCATAATATTGAAATTAGCCTATGGTTAATTTTTGGTATTTTTCTGAAAACTTTTAATTTTTGATGAATAGTGAAAAACACTTAGTTATTGTTTAAAACCGGATTTTATTTAAATAATTATTTATTTTATTAAAATTTATTTTAGGTCAAAATAGATACATAATACCTATATAAATTCAATTTAATTCATTGGAGTCAGTTTATAATAATTTTTTATATATAAAAATTTTATCAAACATTTTACCGTCTTTTACCCACCTCCTAGTAGCATTTGCAAATTTACATAAAACATAATTTTACAGCTTCTATGAGTTGAATTTAAAAAATCCTAGTGACACAGTTAATATCAAGGAGTAAAATGTGATTCAAGAAGATAATTTTTTTTTGGTGAATAGTAACTTTTTACTTTTATTTACCACGGTTAAAAGTAAATAGGGTAATTAAGGGTAAAAATGATAATATTATTACCCTAACACATTTCCTAATTATATTGGATAAATTTTATTCGGCCAAAAAGAACATTAGAAATAAAATATGACCCTTTAGGTCAAATTATAGTAGATTAAGACATTTATTATTATTTTATTTAAAGAAGAGTTAAAAGAGTAAAAATCAATGTTTAATAACTAAACCATTTTTAATATAGGGTTATACATAAGATAAATTCGACTATAAATATTAATTATAAAGCTAAATATATTTCCTACATAATGGTATTTTATTTATAATTTTTATGGATTAAATAATTAAATTTATTAATGAACCAATGATGATATAGTAATTACCTTATTAATGAAAGAATCAAATAAATGGTATTATAAATATTAGAATAAATATAATTTCAACGTTTTTATGACATAAACGAATTTTTTAGGTGAATATGACATGTTATAATTGATTAAATGTATTTTTTGTGAAGTAATCATGCTTTTATTATTTTATCAAAAAACAAATACCAAAGAGTGTCAAAGTTGACATAAAATAGTTTTTAAAACAAATATTATATTATTAATTGATATAATAGTCCTAAAAATTTAACGATCGGAAAAAAGACTTATATAATAATATATATGACACTAATGAACCAATTGGGGTTAGATTGGAATTTTATAGTAAGTTTATTAACCATATAATATAAAAATACAAAGAGACATGGTAAATGTCAAACTATTTAACTAAGAGTTAAATTTAAAAGTTAACATTAATATGGTAAACTAAACCTATCTAAAACATATTGGCTGAGTTTTTGTAGACCCATACCCACCTTATATTTTAAATAATTCATTTTTTAGCCATTATAAATAGAAAATTAATTTATTATAAAATAATATTTTAAGTTTTTCCTAAGGTGACCTTCACCCTTCTTATAAAAAAGCACTTCCTCTTCTCTCAAATTTACACCTCCAAAGCCATTTGGTTCGGCCAAAACCTTCCCAAATATACTCTAAAATTACCTCACTTTATCCTTGAAGAATTCCTTTAGTCAAAAACCCATCTAAAGGATCCATTTTGATCAAATAAAAAGAAAGAACCTAAAGAAAATGTAATAATTTCACCGCCCTCTTTCAAGTTCTTTTCTTCTTCCACTTCTTCTTTCTTTTTTGTTTACATTATAAAAAAATAACTCTAGTATATTATATATACTATGATGTTATTATAAATATGGCACAACTATATTCATTATTCTATCCATATTATGAATGATAATGTCACCATGCGTGCATACGTATGGATTACCGTCTCCAGGCCGTGGTGTAATTTGTTATTCAACACTATGTTATTTCAATGGATATAATGATGAGTAATATGTATATAAATAATCAAAATAACATGATAATTTCTCTATAAAATTAATATACCATCCAATTCCACACCTTTAAAAAAATGATATTGTCACTCGTGCGTACGTACGGATTTCCGTCTCCACGATGCGATGAGATTCATTTCCACGTTCACCATTCATCGACAATTATAAAAATATATATTACTAATACGTATGTAATATATGACATAATAATGATACTGGAGATATATATATATATATATATATATATATATATATATATATACTTACATATATATTATTCACTTAGTTCCGTTCAATACGATATGAAAACGGAAACAACGTTTATGCGTGCGTACGGACTACCATCTCCATAAATGATGATTTTCATTTCATATATATGTCTATTATAAAAATTTATATTCTAAATATATATGATATATAAATCATGTTTTATATTCTAGAATTATTTAAATGTTGGTCTGAGTGATACAATCAAGAGTAATAAGTTAAAACACGTATGATAAAGAAAGCGATTATTACACGAAATGTTAATTTAACATGGAAATTATTATTAAATGGGTAGTATAAAGTCATAAATGAATCATTTATGATATCATAAATATTAATATGGTTCTGGTATAATTTAATAACATACTACGATCTTCATACAAGAGGATAAACGTACCCTTTGTAACACCCGAAGCTTCTATGGTACAGTTCTCTTTGAATAATGCAATAGCGTGTGTTGTACGCTACATCGAGTTCTAACACACCACAACCAATCAAACTAGCCGTTATGAATAGTAATACACACTTTTTGAAATTTTTAAATTTTATTTTTCAAAATGGACTTCATTTTTGGATTCGGAATATCGAAATTAGCCAAGGGTGAATTTTTGGTATTTTTCTGAAAAACTTCATTTTTTGATGAATAGTGAAACCACTAAGTGGTAGTTAAAAAACTAAATTTTTCATAAAACTTAATTTTACCGCTTCTGTGAGTGGAATTCTAAAAATCCGGGAGACACGGTTAATATCAAGGAGTAAAATTTGGTTCAATGAGATGAAAATAATTTTTGGTGAATAGTAACTTTTTACTTTTATTTACCACGGTTAAAATTAAATAGTGTAATTAAGGGTAAATATGATATTAATATTACCCTAACACATGTCCTAATTCTATTGGAAAAATGTATCTCGACCAAAAACAGCTTTAGGAATAAAATATTATCATTTAGGTCCACTTGGATTAGATTAGGACATTTATTATTATTTAATTCAAAGAAGAGTTAAAAGAGTTAAAATCAAAGTTTATTTACTAAAAAAAATTTAATATAGGGTTATACATAAGGTAAATTCGATTGTAAATATTCATTAAAAATATAAAAAGATTTCATACATAATGATATTTTATTTATAATTTTTAGACCATAAATAATTTAATTTATTTATGACACAATGATGATGTAGTAATTACCATAATAGTGAGAAATTAAAATAATTGATATTCTAAATACCCAAATAAATATAATTTGAGACTTTTTATGAATTAAACTAATTTTATAGGATAATATGACATGTTTGGATTGATTTTATTAACTTTTTTTGAAGTAATCATTCTGTTATGATTTTCACAAAAAACAATTTTCCAAATAGTATCAAAATTTACATAAAAGAGTTTTTAAAAAAAATATTATATTATTAACTGATATTCAATTCCTAAAAATCTAAGGTTCTGCCAAGAGACTTATATCATGATAGGTGTATCATTAATGGACCACATGGGGGTCTCCTATAGGTATATAGTATGTTTATTAACTATATAGTATGTTTATTAACTATATAATATAAAAATACAAAGTGACATGGTAAGTGTCAAACTAATTAACTAAGAGTTAAAACTAAAAGATAAGGTTAATATAATGACCCAAACCTGTATAAATTCTATTGGTTGAGTGGTTTCCAATCCATCCCCACCTTGAACTTTAAATAATCCAATTTGGGGCCATTAGAAACCCAATATGAATTTATTATAAAATAATATTTCTATCTTTTTCCAAAGGTGCCCCTCACCCCTCTTATAAAAGGGCACTCCCCCTTCTCATTAATTCACACCTTCAAAGCCTTTTAGTTCGGCCAACCCCTGCCTAAATACTCTCTCAACTTCACTCACTACAACCTAGAGGCCTTATTTTGATCAGAAAGGCAACCTAATGAGCCCTTTTGATCATTTCAAAAGGAAGAACCCGAAGAAGAGGTAATGTTTTCACCACCCTTTTTCAAATTCATTTCTTCTTCAACTTATTATTTATTTGTTATTACCAATATAAAATAATGAATCCAATATCTCCAATATACTGTAATATTATTATAAATATTGTACAACCATATTCAGTATTCTATCCATCCTTTGAATGACATTTTACCATACATGCGTACGTACGGCTTACCGTCTCCACGTCGTGGTGTAATTGTTATTCAATATATTATTATTTGGATGGGTATAATAATGATTTTTAATTAATGTAAATAATAAATATAACATGATAATGATTCTGTATATATGATATGAAATCCAATTATATATTATTTTAATATCAAAAGAATTATATTTTCGCTCGTGCGTACGTACGGACTACCATCTCCACGAATGCGATGAGATTCATTCTCCATCGTATCCATTCAAATATAATTATCATTTGATGATTTAAAAATAATTTTTAAGAACTTGATATAATTCTGGATATGAATAAGATACAACCTATACATGAAAAACATGGATTACGTAATAAAACATATAAAAGAAAACGAGTAAGTTAGCACCCGAAACGACGATAATACTAAGATATTGTTAAGAAAGCAATGTTAAAAGATCATATATGATAACATAATAATGTATAAGATTCTTGTATAATTTAATAACAATTTTTTCACCATTATATAGGAGGTTAACTGACCCCCAACCAAGGAAAAGTACAGGGTAAGGGTTTATTTCGCAATCTCTTCATTATCCGAGGTTGTTTATTCGTAATTATCTATTGGGACATCATTATCATCCACACCCATGTTTCTTAAAAATGTATTTCAAAAAAAATTTACTATTTAATAAACAATGAGTTAAATTAAATTATACCCTTATTTTACCTTATATGTTTTTTAAAGGAATCTTTCTGTCATTTTCCAAACAAGGTTCTTTTTAACCTTTTCGACAAAATTAAGGTAAGAATTTTTTTTTAACTTATATGGCGGGTGTGGATATTTTCCACCATTATAAAATCGTCGAAGCTTCCCTTACAAGCTTATAAGAATATTTTCAAAGAAAATGTTTTATTTTATAGATATATGACTCTTAAATGATTTAAAAATATAAAGAGATATTTCTCTAAAAAGAGTTTTGATTTCATCTATGTCAACATCCATTGATGGATTTTAAGCTTATTTGAATTTGATTTATTATGATACAAAACATCTATATTGTATTGAAGGTTTTGTGACATTTTTGACTATGGATGTGTTATTTTAATAACATTCGTGGTTTATGGATGAAGTATTTAGATTTCGTATGCTAGTTTTAATATGAATGTTTATGTTCTGTTTAAACCTTTTCATATGGGAATGCATTGTACTTAATATGTGACGGGTGGAGCTCACTATAGATCCTCGATGCATCGGTAGGTCTCGTGAGACAAACTAGTGTCTAGGCACAAGGCCTTGGCAAAATCTTATTTGTTGTCTCGGCACGAGGCCTTGTCTATGTGGTTATGATAGTCTAGAATTATGCATTCCATCATTATAAAAGTGGTTATTCATATTGCATGTGATTATTCGATGAGTAGAATATCCATGTGAATAAGTAAATGGAATTATTTCATTTTATTTTTTCCATACTATGTTGAAGTTCAAGTTTAAAAGGCTTTTGTTTTAGATATACATTGCCTAAAATGTTTATTCTTATTTATAAAAGTTCCCACTATATTGTTATCCTTATTGGGCATTTGAGCTCACCCCTTTTATATGTTTTATTTTTCCCAGGATGTGAAGAAGTAAATTAAGAATGACCTGCAGGGATAGTATGAGGGGATAAGAGTGTGGACTATGGAGACTATGTTGTTGCAGTTTTCATTTTTATGATGTAATGTAAAACTTTATGAATATATCTAGTGTTTCCAAGGCTACTAAAATAATCAGCCTTTCGAGATTTGATCATTCTTGTGATCATGCCAATGTTATGTAATAAGGCACTGACTCTGGGTAACTGGGGTCAGGGCGTTACGGTTTGTATCAAAGGAAGTTTAGTACAGACCTTGGAAGCTAGATTTAGATAAACTCTGATTCGAGCACATAGATTTAAGATGGAATTTGAGGATTAGTATAGAAGAACTTCCTAGAATTTTGGTATTGTAGAGATTTTGTGAGTTTTCTGAGCAATACATCCCTGTCTGGATACGAGCAGGTAGAGGTGACTCTGGCACAGATGTACCTAGGGTTAAAACCCGAAAACACCGCTTTGAGATAGACTCGAACGAGAACTGGTGCACGAAAACGGGCCTTGCTGCACTCTTGGTTACGACACTCCCGAGGGATATGCTTAGGATAACTCTCATTTTCTTTACAAATCATTATGAAGGGTTTATTAGTATATACTTTCTCAAAGAAAACATTTTTATTATTATGGATTATATCCATAAATAGTTCAATTTATGTTAAGTGTTTTATAAGTGTGGAATTATGTATTTTGATTCATAAACTAATCTAGTTCATGCCATTGTTTAGAAATGGTTCCTAGTGGAAGAAATGGAAACTGTATCAATGAACACACTCCATGTAGGGATTTCCCTCCTGCTCAAGATAATTATAGTGGAGATGGTGATGCAACTAGTGCTGATCAACTAATCACCATATTGGGACAACTCACTCAGGTTATGAATAATATCCTTACCCGTATGGAGCACCCTGATCCACAGTGTGGAGGATCAATGTTAGATCACTTCATGAGGTAGAAACCACCAACATTTAATGGGAGTACAAATCCATTAGTAGTTGATCAATGGATAAGTTCCCTAGAGAAAATATTTCAGGCTTTGGGAAGTAGTGAAAGGGAAAAAGTTATCATGGCAGTTTACCACCTCACTGGAGATGCTGATAAATGGTGGTCATTGATTCAAAACATGAAGGAAGATGATGAAGTATAAAATATAGAATGGAGGGAGCTCAAAGATCTGTTTTTAGAAAAATACTTTCCTCATGACCATCCAGCAGATATGGAAAGGAAATTTCTAAGACTGAGACAAAAGGAGGATGAGAATGTCGAAAAGTATGAGGCTAACTTTACAAGGTTATCAAGGTATGTTGGAGATTATATATGTAACCCAATAAGTAAGATTGATCATTTCTTTGATGGGTTAAAACCATTTCTCCGTCGAGAATTAGTCTCACAATCCTTCTCATCATACGAAGACATTGTCTCATGTGCTATCAAGACAAAAAAAGGAATTCTCTAAGTCTTATGAATTTAAAGCAAAGCAAGAGAAGAAGAGATCTTCTGATCAATCTAGGAATGGAAATAAGGGAACGAAGGGAGATGTTGAATATCCATCTTGTGGTAAATGTGGGAAGAAACACCCCGGTACTTTCTTGAAGGGAATGGGTGTCTGTTACAAGTGTGGTGAAAAAGGCCACCAAGCTCGTGATTGCAAAGGGAAGAAGGAAGCTACCGATGTTTAGTGCTAAAATTTCAGGGAGATGGGACATTATGAAAATGAATGTCCTAAGCATCAGAGGGAACTTACCTCAGAAAAGGCCAAGGGATCAAGGCCAAGCTTATTTTATCACTACTGCTGAGGTAGAAGCTCTGAAAGACGTGGTGGCAGGTAATTTAATGGTTTCCTCAAGTTTAGAAAATGAATTATTTGATTCTGGATCATCGCATTGTTTCATATCTTCCCAGTTTTCTAAGAAAATTAGATATTTACAATTTGATTTAACAAGGGAGTTGTCTGTTAAAACTCCTAAGGGAAGTATCATTGCAACAAAGTTTTGTGAATCAGTCCCCATTAGAGCACATAAATGTTCTTTATCTGCTGATCTCATCATCATACCTATGATTGAGTTTGATATAATCCTCGGTATGGACTGGATTTCGGACCATGATGTGAAGATTTATTGTAAGAAGAAGGAGGTTACAATTTTTGATGATGATGATAAGGAAGACCTTATCTTTAGAGCAGAATCATCACCACCTAATTCTTATCAAGATCCTCCCCCAGTATCTCAACTAAATTCAATTATTGGGGAGGAAGAGAATGAAATAACTATGGGTGAGGAAAGGAATGTTCAAATAGAGGATGTACCTGTTGTGAAAGAATATGTAGATGTGTTTCCAGAAGATTTACCTAGACATCCTCTTGAACTAGAAGTTGAGTTTTCCATTTATTTAATTCCTGGATCAAGGCCTATATCGAAGACCCCTTATAGAATGGCCACTATAGAATTAGTTGAACTAAAGAAACAAATAGAGTAATTGAGTAATAATGGATTTATTCACCCTAGTGTTTCTCCATGGGGAGCCCCAATTCATTTTGTTAAAAAGAAAATGGGTCTATGAGGTTATGTATCGAGTATAGGGAGATCAATGCTATAACAATAGAGAACAAGTATCCCCTACCTCGCATTGATGATTAATTTTACCAACTGCATGGAGATCAATACTTTTCAAAGATTGACCTTCGATCTGGATACCATCAGTTGTGTGTGAAGAAGGAAGATATTCTGAAGACATCATTTCGAACCAGGTACGGGCATTACGAGTTTAAAGCAATGCCTTTTGGATTGACTAATGCACCCTCTATATTAATGGATCCAATGAATAGAGTTTTCAAGGAATATATCGATGAATTTGTGCTGGTATTTATTGATTATATCTTGGTATACTCTAAAAGCTACGAAGATCATGAAAATCACTTGTGCATTATCCTGAAGGCTCTGAGAAGACATGAATTATATGGGAAGTTTAGCAAGTGTGAATTCTGGCTTTAGGGGATTTCTTTTCTTGGCCATATTGTCTCTAAAGATGGAATCTCTGTTGATCCTTCTAAGACCAAGGAAATATAAGAATGGCCAGCACCTACAAGTATAATTGAGGTACACAGTTTTATTTGTTTGGTAGGTTATTATCGACGTTTCGTCCAAAAAATTTCACAATTGGCTAACCCATTAACGAAGCTCACACGTAAAGGGGTTAAATTTTTTTATACAAAAGAGTGTGAAGAATGTTTTGAATAACTGAAGTGAAGATTAGTCAATGCTCCAATATTTACTCTACCATCAGAGAATGATTGGTTTGTTATTTATAGTGATGCATCGAAGAAAGGACTTGGTTGTGTCCTTATGTAGAATGATAGGGTTATTTCCTATGCATCATGACAATTGAAAATTCAAGAACAAAACTATCCTACTCATGATCTCGAGTTAGAAGTTGTGATCTTTGATTTGAAGATATGGATGCACTACCTCTATGGTGAAAAATGTGAGATTTATACTGATCACAAGAGTTTGAAGTATATTTTCTCACAAAAAGAACTCAACATGAGGCAAAGGAGATGGCTTGAATTACTCAAGGATTATGATTGCACGATACACTACCACCAGGGGAAGGCAAACATGGTGGAAGATGCTTTGAGCAGAAAAGATCGTGGATTTTTGAACAATATGAGAATTGAAAGGGATCCAATTTTCATAGATCTAGTGAAGATGGACATGGGAATAACCAGGGAAGTTGAAACATCAATGCTTTTTCAAATGGATGCCAAACCATATTTACTAGAAAGGATTAAGAGTTCTTAGACCGATGATGAAGAATTTAAAAAGAAGATTAAAGATGAAAATGATGGGAGATTGAGAGGCTTTGTGTATATAGATGGAATTTTGAAATTTGGGAAGAGACTTTGTGTTCCCGATATACCTGATCTAAAAAGGAAATTATTGGATGATGCTCATAGTTCCAATTTCTCTATACACCATGAGATCACCAAAATGTATAGAGATTTGAAGGAACAATTTTGGTGGGACAACATGAAGAGGGAGATTGCTGATTTTGTGACAAGATGTATGGTTTGTCAACAAGTGAAAGCTGGAAGGAAATATCCTGGAGGAGTCATGCAACCTCTTCCCATACCGGAGTGGAAATGGGAAAATATTACAATGGACTTAGTCATGGGGCTACCAAAGACTCCTAGAAGGAACGATGCAATATGGGTCATTGTTGATCGTCTTACCAAGTCAGAACATTTTCTTGATATAAGGGAAGATTTACCACTTGAACCACTAGCAAGGTTATATATTAATGAAGTTGTGAGACTTCATGGAGTACCTCTATCGATTATTTTTGATCGTGATCCCCATTTTACTTCAAGATTCTGGAAAAGTCTTCAGAAATCCTTGAATACTGAACTTCATTTGAGCACTGCCTACCACCCTCAAACAGATGGACAATCAGAACGAACTATTGAAACCTTAGAAGACATGTTGAGATCCTTCTCACTTGACTTTCAGGGTATGTGGGATCAATATTTACCTCTGGTAGAATTTTCCTATACTAATAGCTTCCATTCGAGTATTCATAAGGCACCATATGAAGCGTTATACGAAAAGAGATGTCTCCCACCAACCTGTTGGGATGACATTGGTTAAAGAAAACTTGTAGGCCCAGAACTGGTGGAGGAAATGATGGAAAAGGTGAAGGTAATCCAAAACCATTTCAAAGCAGCTCAAAGTAGGCAGAAGAGCTATGCCGATAATCGAAGGATTTGGAATTTCAAGTTGGTGATCATGTTTTCTTGAAGGTATCTCCATGGAAGGGAGTCATACATTTTGGTAAGAAAGTTAAATTGAGTCCCATGTACATTGGAACTTTCGAAATTCTAGAACGAATTGGGGCTATAGCTTACCGTTTGGCAATTCCGCCAAATCTCTCCAAAGTTCACGATGTGTTCGACGTATCACAATTGAGGAAATACATGCCTGACCCAATGCATGTACTCACCTATGAGGAATTAGAACTGGAACCCGACATGTCTTATTGCGAAGATCCCTTCAAGATTCTTGATACGATAGAACAAGTACTGAGAAACCGGACGACTCGTCTGGTAAAAGTACTATGGAGAAACCATAAGATGAAAGAGGCAATGTGGGAACCCGAGGAACGTATGATGAAGAACCACCCGAGTCTTTTCATGCGGTAGTATTCTAGAAATTTCGAGGACGAAATTATTTGAAGGAGGGGAGAATGTAACACCTCAAGCTTCTACAGTACGCTTCTCTTTGAATAATGCAATAGTGTGTGTTGTACGCAACATCAAGTTCCAACACACCACAACCAATCAAACTACCCGATATGAATAGTAATACCCACTTTTTGAAATTTATAAATTTTATTTTTCAAAATGGACTTCATTTTTGGATTCGGAATATAGAAATTAGCCTAGGGTGAATTTTTTGTATTTTTCTGAAAAACTTTATTTTTTGATGAATAGTGAAACCACTAAGTGGTAGTTAAAAAACTAAATTTTTCATAAAACTTAATTTTACCGCTTCTGTGAGTGGAATTTTGAAAATCCGAGAGACACGGTTAATATCATGGAGTAAAACGTGGTTCAATGAGATGAAAATAATTTTTGGTGAATAGTAACTTTTTACTTTTATTTACCACGGTTATAAGTAAATAGGGTAATTAAAGGTAAACATGATATTAATATTACCTAAAAACATGTCCTAATTCTATTTTACAAGTGTATATCGACCATAAACAACCTTAGTAATAAAATATTATCATTTAGGTCCACTTGGATTAGATTAGGACATTTATTATTATTTAATTCAAAGAAGAGTTAAAAGAGTTAAAATCAATGTTTATTTACTAAAACATTTTTAATATAGGGTCATAAATAAGTTAAATTAGATTTTAAATATTAATTAGAAAGCTAAAACTATTTCATACATAATTATAATTTATTTATAATTTTTAGACAATTAATAATTTAATTTATTTATGACACAATGAGGATGAAGTAATTACAGTAATAGTGAAAAATTAAAATAATTGATATTCTAAATACCCAAATAAATATAATTTGAAACTTTTTATGAATTAAACTAATTTTATAGGTTAATATGACATGTTAGGATTGATTTAATTAACTTTTTTTAAGTAATAATTCTGTTATGATTTTCACAAAAATCAATTTTTCAAATAGTGTCAAAATTGACATAAAAGAGTTTTTAAAAAAAAAATATTATATTATTAATTGATATTCAATTCCTAAAAATCTAAGGATCGAACAAGACACTTATATGATGATAGTTGTATCATTAATGGACCACTTGGGGGTCACTTGGAGTTATATAGTAAGTTTATTAACTATATAATATAAAAATACAAAGTGACATGGTAAGTGTCAAACTAATTAACTAAGAGTTAAAACTAAAAGATAAGGTTAATATAATGACCCAAACCTATCTAAATTATATTAGTTTAGTGGTTTTAAACCCATACTCACCTTAAACTTTAAATAATCCACTTTGGAGCCATTATAAGCCAAATATGAATTTATTATAAAATAATATTTCTAGCTTTTCCAAAGGTGCCCCTCACCCCTGTTATAAAAGGGCACTCGCCCTTATCTTAAATTCACACCTTCAAAGCCTTTTGGTTCGGTCAAACCCTACCCAAATACTCTCTAAACTTCCCTCACTACAACCTATAGGCCTTATTTTGATCATAAAGCCAACCTAGGGAGCCCTTTTCATCAAATCAAAAGGAAGAACCCGAAGAAGAGGTAATGTTTTCACCACCCTTTTTCAAATTCATTTCTTATTCAACTTCTTCTTTCTTTGTTATTCAAATTCTAAAATAATGAATCTAGTATCTCCTATATACTGTAATATTATTATAAATATGGTACAACCATATTCAGTAATCTATCCATCCTTTGAATGACATGTCACCATACGTGCGTACGTATGGCTTACCGTCTCCACGTCATGGTGTAATTGTTATTCAATATATTATTATTTGGATGGGTATAATAATGATTTGTAATTCATGTAAATAATAAATATAACATTATAATGATTCTGTATATATGATATACCATCCAATTATATATTATTTTAATATCAAAAGAATTATATTGTCGCTCGTGTGTACGTACGGACTACCGTCTCCACGAACGCGATGAGATTCATTCTCCATCGTATCCTTTCAAGTATAATTATCATTTGATGATTTAAAAATAATTTTTAAGGACTTTATATCATTATGGATATGAATAAGATACAAACTATCCATGAAAAGCATGTCTTACGTAACAAAACATATAAAATAAAATGAGTAAGTTAACACCCGAAACGACGATAATACTAAGATATTATTAACAAAGCAATGTTAAAAGATCATATATGATAAAATAATAATGTATATGATTCTTGTATAATTTAATAACAATTATTTCACCATTATACATGAGTTTAACCTACCCCCATCCAAGGAAAAGTACAAGGTAAGTGTTTATTTTTCAATCTCTTCATTATCCGAGGTTGTTTATTCGTAATTATCTACTGGGACATCTTTATCATCCACATCTATGTTTCTTAAAAATGTATTTCAAAACATTTTTACTATTTACTAAACAATGAGTTAAATTCATTTATACCCTTATTTTACCTTATACGTTTTTGAAAGGAATCTTTTCGTCGTTTTCCAAACAAGGTCCTTTTTAACCTTTACGACAGAATTAATGTAAGAATGTTTTTTTAACTTATACGGCGGGTGCGGCTATTTTCTGCCATTATAAAATCGTCTAAGCTTCCCTTACAATATTATAAGAATATTTTCAAAGAAAATGTTTTATTTTATAGTTATATGACTCTTAAATGATTTAAAAATAGAAAGAGATATTTCTCTAAAAAGAGTTTAGATTTCATCTATGTCAACATCCTTTGATGGATTTTAATCTAATTTGAAGTTGATTTATTATGATACAAAACTTCTATATTGTATTGAAGGGTTTGTGATATGTTTGAATGTGGATGTGTTATTTTTATACCATTCGTGGTTTATGGATGAATTATTTACATTTCGTATACTAGTTTTAATATGAATGTTTATGTTATGTTTAAACCTTTTCATATGGGAATGCATTGGACTTAATATGTGTTGAGTGGAGCCTGTTATAGCTCCTCGATGCATCGATAGGTCTCGTGAGACAAACTAGTGTCTTGGCACAAGGCCTTGGCAAATTCTTATTTGTAGTCTTGGCATGAGGCCTTGGCTATGTGGTTATAATAGTCTGGCATTATGCATTCCATCATTATGAAAGTGGTTATTGATATTGCATGTGATTGTTAGATTTGTAGAATATCCATGTGAATAAGTAAATGGCATTATTTCATTTTATTTTTTCCATACTATGTTGAAGTTCAAGTGTAAAAGGCTTTTGTTTTAGTTATACATTGACTTAAATGTTTATTCTTATTTATGAAAGTTTCTGCTATATTGTTATCCTTACTAGCACTTGAGCTCACCCTTTTTCTATGTTTTATTTTTCCCAGGATGTATAGAAGTAAATTATGAATGACCTGAAGGGATAGTGTGATGGGATAAGAGTGTGGACTATGGATACTATGTTGTTGTATTTTTCATTTTTATGATGTAATGTAAAACTTTATGAATATATCTAGTGTTTCCAAGGATAATAAACTAATCGGCCTTTCGAGATTTGATCTTTATTGTGATCATGCCAATGTTATGTAATAATGCACCGACTCTGGGTAACTGAGGTCGGGGCGTTACACCCTCGACTAAAGGAAAGTGCAAGGTAAGGGTTAATTTCACAATCTCTTTATTATCCGAGGTTTTCTTAACGTAAGTATCTACTGGGAAATATTTATTATCCATGTACATGTTTCATAAAAGTGTTTTCAAAGGGATTCTTTTTAAGGGAATTTTTTACTAAAACATCATTTTAAATGTTTTAAATATTTATTCTTCTAATCATTATCATTAATGTACATGTTTTCAAAATGGGTTTTAAGGATTTATTTATATGGACATGAATGTTTTTAAAATGTTAATTACTTTCAAAAGTTTCAAAGTGTTATGGGACACTTTTATAAAGAAATGTCTTTAAATTTCTTCCTTTATAAATTGTGTGACTTTTAAGTGTTTTTATGAAAAATGGATATTTCTCACAAAGAGTTTTATAAATCATTTTCATCTATATCAACATCCATTGATGGATTTTAAACTTGTTTGAAGTTGATTTATTATGATAAAAATCTTCCATATTGTATTTAATGTTCTGTGATATGTTTGACTGTGGATGTTTTATTTTTATATCATTCATAGATTATGGATAAATTATTGACATTTTGTATGCTAGTTTTAATACGAATGTTTATGTTATGTTTAAATATTTTCATATGAGGAATTCATTTGACTAGTAATTGATGGGTGGAGCCCGCTATAGCTTTTCAATTGAATCGGTATGTCTCATGAGACAAAATAGTGTCTTGGCACAAGGCCTTGACAAAATCATATTTGTAGTCTTGGCACAGGGCCTTGACTATGTGGTTATGATAGTCTGGAATTATGCATTCCATAATTTTGAATGTGGTTATTGATATTTCATGTGATTATCTGACTAGTAGAATATCCATGTGAATAAGTGAATGGAATTATTTAATTTTAATTTTGCCATATTATGATGAAGTTCAAGTTTAAATGGCTTTTGTTTTAGTTATACATTGACTTAAAAGTTTATGATTATTTATGAAAGTTTATGCTCTATTGTTATCCTTACTGAGCATCTGAGCTCACACCTTTCTATGTTTTAATTTTCTCAGGATTCCAAGAAGTGTATTATGATTGATAAGCAGGACTAATCTAGGGGATTAATGGAGTACTCAAAGGATCATTTATGTTGTGTTTTATTTTCTAAAGTGTAATGTAATGTCCATATATGTAATCTATTTTCCAAGACTGCTAAACTGATCGGTTTTTCGGGACTTGATTCCTTGTAATCATGCCAATGTATTAAAATATTGCACCGACTCTGGGTAACTAGGTTCGGGGCGTTACAGTTGGTATCAGAGGAAGTTTATAAATAACCTTGGAAACTAGATATAGATAAAATCTTATTAGAACACATTACCCTAAGATAGACATTGAGGATTAGTATGGAAGAACTTCTTAGAATTTTGGTAATGTAGAGATTTTGTGAGTTTTCAAAGAAAACACATTCCTGTCTAGATACGAACAGGTAGAGGCGGATCTGGAACAGATGTACCTAAGGGTAAAACCTGAAAACACCACTTTGAGATAGACTCGAACCGGAACTGGTGCACAAGAACGGGCCTTACTGCACTATTGGTTACGACACTCCCGGGCTTCTAGTAGAAGTAATGTGAACTCCAGCAATACGTATGATCCAAAGAGTAAGAAAGATCATATATTTCATAGTATTAAGCCAAAATTTAGTAGGTAAATAGTCTACCATGTATTCTCAACATATGAATAAATAGTATCATGTGTTAATATTATAGGTAAAGAATTCTCTGAGTCCTATTTCTTTGAAGGGAAGTAAGAGAAGAAAAGGACCTAAGAGAGAAATATGGATAAAGGGGAGAGGGAAAAGAAGGATTTTCTAGTATATGATAAATTTGGAATGAATCACCTTGGGAAATTCTTGAAGGCAATGGGATTTTGTTATAAGTGTGGAAAAAAAGGACACCAAGTACGTGATTGTAAGGGTAAGAAAAAGTTTTCAAATGTAAAATTCTTTATCTGCAAGGCGTTGAGACACTACGGAAAACAATTTCCCATTCATAAGAGTATACTAAAAATGATGTTATTAGATAAGAATAATGTTATGATACTACCTCAGATGAAGAGGAATGACTAGTGTTCTTATGTTGTTATTGTAGAGTTATTTCATTTGAGTGTTGTATCAACAGTATACTAGTTACCGGAATTATGGAGAGAAATAAGGATGGTACTGCAGTACTATTTTATTGAGGATTTGAGATTATATGCTTATCAAAAAAGTTACTTAATAGTAAGCTACACTTTTTGGAAAATACATGGTTGAAGGAAAGGTAATCTTTAATATGGTCTTGATAATGAGGTAGTGATTTTTGAATAATAGATGTTTGATTTTGGTAATTTAGGATGTTGCGGTGTTGTAAAAGAATACATGATGAAGGCATTCTCATGTTATTACCTGGAAAAAAGGATCCTCATTATGTTTAACTTCCTTATAAATTTTGGACTGAGATTTTGGATATAATTATTTTGGATAATTCTAAAGGTTAGAATGGATTAAGTTTGTAATTTGATACTATTGTTAAGGTTATTTTTGGATTGTTATAAAAATGACAACCTAGAGGTCGGGAGACAACTAGTTGCATCTGACAAGGCCATGAGACTTGAACCCGCAACCGAAGAGCGACAAAGGTGCATCACCTAAGACTTGACTAGGTGATGTACTGGTTTTTATAATTTAGTTTTTTTAAATAGTCTGAAAAATGAATTATAAATTCATTATTTTTGGAACTTTATAAGATTTGGATAAATAGATTTTTTTTAAATAATTTGGAGTGAAAGATGAGTTTGTGGTAGGAATTAGTTGAAGGATGAAACTCTACTGGTCAAGTATATATATATATATATATATAATTTTTTTCCTCTTATTAAGACTAAATTTTATTAACCCAATTTCCGATGTGGGTTTTCCAAAAAAAGTATTTCATATTTTCAACCTTTTATTTTCGATGAACAGTTTCAAATTGCGAGGACACAATTAATTGAAGGAGGGAAGAATGTAACACCCCAAGATTTCATAATACGTTATTTCTTCAAAGTAATCCAATAACTTGCACTACACGCAACACTGTGTTCAAGCACGCCATGACTTACCAAACTAGCTGTTCAAAAGCGGTTATGAAAATTATTAACTGAATTTTGAACATTATATAATCCTTATAATATTAGAATCCATATTATGAGTTTCTTAGACATAATTTAAGAACAAATACTTTTTTTTCAGATAAAAGAAGTATTTTTCAAAAAATGAAATTTTACTACCTTTTAATAGACAACCCTTTTTAAACCCAATATTCGAAACTTTTATATATTCAATTTTACAAAATAAACTTCTTCATTAGAATCGGGACATAATAATTTAGTTTTAATAAATTTTTGATGTTTTTCAGATAACTTTAATATTTGGGTAAATCGTGAAAAATAACTTATTTAAACTGAAAAAAAAAATTAATCAAAATAATTTATAGTGTTAAATTATATATTTTAATGGTTTGGAATTATAAATATATTATATTTTTACCATTTAATCCAATTATAGTCATTGTAAGTAATTTTACTTTGAAATTGGACATAAACAAGTGTCAATCGTTTGAAAGTTATTATTTCTTAAAAATACGCCTTTTGGTTTTGACAACGGGAATTAGTTTTAAATTAATAAATTAAACATCTATGTTTGGAATTTGGTAAAATAGACATCATTTTTGGATTTGGAATATTGAAATTATCCTAGGGTTAATTTTTGGTATTTTTCTGAAAACATTCAATTTTTTATGAATTGTGAAGATCACTGAGTTATTGTTTAAAACCGTCTTTTTATTTAAATAATTATTTGTTTTATTTAAATTTATTTTAGGTCATAAAGATACATAATTCCTATATAAATTAAATTTAATTCATTGGAGTCATTTTATAATAATTTTAGATATATAAAAATTTGATTGAACTCTTTACCGTCTTTTACCCACCTCCTAGGTGCATTTGCAAATTTACATAAAACATAATTTTACCACTTCTGTGAGTTGAATTTCAAAACTCCTAGAGACACGGTTAATATCAAGGATTAAAATTTGGTTCAATAAGATAAATATAATTTTTGGTGAATAGTAACTTTTTACTTTTATTTACCACGGTTAAAAGTAAATAGGGTAATTAACCGTAAAAATGATATTATTATTACACTAACACATGTCCTTTTTCTATTGGATAAATTTAATTAGACCAAAAACAACTTTATAAATAAAATATGACCCTTTAGGACCACTTGGATTAGATTAAGACATTTATTTTTATTTTATTTAAATAAGAGTTAAAAGAGTTAAAATCAATGTTTAATAACTAAAACATTTTTAATATAGGGTTATACATAAGATAAATTAGACTATAAATATTAAATAGAAAGATAAAATAATTTCCTACATAATTTTATTTTATTTAAAAAAATTATAGATTAAATAATTAAATTTATTAATGACACAATGATGATGCAGTAATTACCTTATTAATGAAAGAATCAAATAAAATGTATTATAAATATTAAAATAAAAATAATTCCAAAGTTTTTATGACATCCATGGATTTTCTAGGTAAATATGACATGTTATAATTGATTCAATTTTTTTGAATTAATCATTCTGTTATTATTTTATCAAAAACAAATACCAAAGAGTGTCAAAATTTTCATAAAATAGTTTTTAAAACAAATATTATATTATTAATTGATATAATAGTCCAAAATATCTAAGGTTCAATCAAAAGACTTATATAATAATATATAGGATATTAATGAACCAATTGGGGATTTATTGGCATTTTATAGTTAGTTTATTGACAATATAATATAAAAATACAAAGAGACATGGTAAATGTCAAACTATTTAACTAAGAGTTAAATTTAAAAGTAAAGGTTAATATGGTAAACTAAACCTGTCTAAAACATAATGGTTGAGTTGTTTTCGACCCATAACCACCTTATATTTTAAATAATTTATTTTGGAGCCATTAGAAACCGAAAATGGATTTATTATAAAATAATATTTAAAGTTTTTCCTAAGGTGCCCCTCACCCCTCTTATAAGAGGGTACTTCCCCTTCTCTCAAATTCACACCTCCAAAGCCATTTGGGTCGGGAAAACCCTACCCAAATATCCTCTCAACTTCCCTCACATTATCCTAGAGGTCTTAATTTAGTCATAAATTCAACTTAAGGAGCCCTTTTGATCAAATCAAAAGGAAAAACCTAAAAAAGAGGTAATAATTTCACCACCCTCTTTCAAGTTATTTTCTTCTTCCACTTCTTATTTCTTTGTTTTTTACATTATAAAATAATAAATCCAGTATATTCTATATACTGTGATGTTATTATAAATATGTAACAACTATATTCATTATTCTATCCATCTTGTTAATGATAATGTCCCCATGCGTGCGTACGTACGACTTACCGTCTCCAGGCCGTGGTGTAATTTGTTATTCAACACTAATTTATTTAGATGAATATAATGATGAGTAATATGTATATAAATAATGAAAATAACATGATAATGTCTCTGTAAAATTAATACACCATCCAATTCCACACCTTTAAGGAAATTATATTGTCGCTCGTGCGTACTTACAGATTACTGTCACCACGATGCAATGTGAATCATTTCCACGTTCACCATTCATCGACAATTATAAAAATATATATTACTAATAAGTATGTAATATATGAAATTATAATTCTACTAGATATATATATATATATGTGTCTGTGTGTACTTACATATATCTTATTCACTTAGTTCCATTCAATACGATATGAAAACGGAAACAATGTTTATGCGTACGTACGGACTACCGTCTCCATAAACGATGTTTTTCATTTCATATATATGTCTATTATACATATTTATATTATAAATATATATGATATATAAATAATGTTTTATATTATGAATGTATTTAAATCTTGTTCTAAGTGATACAATCAAGATTAACAAGTTCCAACACGTATGATAAAGAAATCAATTATTACCCGAAATGTTAATTTAACATAGGAATTATTATTAAATGGGTAGTATAAAGTCATAAATGAATCATGTATGATATCATAAATATTAATATGGTTCTGGTATAATTTAATAACATAAAACTATATTCATACAGGAGGTTAAACGTACCCTCAACTAAAGGAAAGTGCAAGGAAAGGGTTAATTTCACAATCTCTTTATTATCTGAGGTTGTCTTTACGTAATTATCTAGTGGGAAATATTTATTATCCATGTACATGTTTCATAAAAGAGTTTTAAAATGGATTATTTTTAAGGTAATTTTTAACTAAAACATCATTTTAAATGTTTTAAATATTTATTCTTCTAAATCATTCTCATTAATGTCCATGTTTTCAAAATGGGTTTTAAGGATTTATTTATATAGACATAAATGTTTTTTTAATGTTAATTCCTTTCAAAAGTTTCAAAGCCGTATGGGAAAATTTTATTAAAAAATGTATTTAAATATCATCCTTTCTAAAATGTGTTACTTTTAATTGTTTTTATGAAAAAGGGATATTTCTCACAAAGAGTTTTACAAATCATTTTCATCTATGTCAACATCCATTGATGGATCTTAAACTTGTTTGAAGTTTATTTATTATGATACAAATCTTCCATATTGTATTGAAGGTTTTGTGATATGTTTGTCTATGGATGTATTATTTTTATACCATTCATAGTTTATGGATGAAGTATTTACGTTTCATATTCTAGTTTTAATAGGAATTTTTATGTTATGTTTAAATCTTTCTATATGAGGAATGCATTGGACTTAGTAAGTGACAGGTGGAGCCCGCTATAGCTCCTCGATGAATCGGTAGGTATCACGAGACACACTATTTTCTTGGAACAAGGCCTTGACAAAATCTTATTTGTAGTCTTGGCACATGGCCTTGACTATGTCGTTATGATAGTCTGACATTATGCATTCCATCATTATGAAATTTGTTATTGATATTTCATATGATTATCCGACTAGTATAATATCCATGTGAATAAGTAAATGAAATTATTTCATTTTATTTTTTCCATATTATGCTGAAGTTCAAGTTTAGAAGGATTTTTTTAGTTATACATTGCCTTAAATGTTTATGCTTATTTATGAAAGTTTTCGCCCTATTTTTTTCCTTACTAAGCATCTGAGCTCACCCCTTTCTTTGTTGTAATTTTCTCAGGATTCGAATAAGTGTATTATAATGGATAAGAAGGGTTATGCTAGGGGATTAATGTTGTTCTCAAAGGATCATTTATGTTGTGTTTTATTTTCTAAATTGTAATGTAACGTCCATGTATGTAATCTATTTTCCAAGACTGCAAAACTGATCGGTATTTTGGGACTTGATTCCTTGTAATAATGACAGTGTATTAAAATAAGGCACAGAATCTGGGTAACTGGGTTCGGGGCGTTACACGCAGGGTCCAGCCTGGCCCGCGTTGGGCAGTCCGGTCCACGCTGGGCGGCCTGGCCTGGCAGCCCGACCCAGGTGTCTCGGAGGCCACGGGTACCGCTAGGCGGTGGAGGCCACGGGTTCCACGAGGCGGCGGAGGCCGCGGGTTCCATGGTGTGGTGGAGGCCACAGGTGTTGTGGGGGCCGTGAGTGGGGTCTGTGGGGGTCGTGGGTGGTCACGGGGCAGCATGGATGTGGGGCGGCGTGGTAGGCCATGGGTCGGCGAGGCCACGGGGCGGCGTGGTAGGCCACGGGGCAACAAGGCTGTGGAGCAGCGGGGGGGGGGGGGGGGGTCACAGGGTGGTGTGGCAGGCCGTGTGGTGGCGGAGCGCTGCGGGGCATAGATGCTGTGGGGTGGAAGTGCGCCATGCCTTTTATGGCGGTTGGCCACCCGTCATTCATCACCTTCTTCGTGGTTCTCGAGTTCCACCAGTGCCAACCGCCAACACCGGTCGCCGTCATCATGGCGAAGATCACTCAAAGATACGCAAGATTTGTTGAGGGGTCGAGCCTTGTTTTTTTGGCCCTTGGCCACTGCGTTATGGCAGTAGCATACGGCTCAAGGAAGATGATTCAATGTGAGAGGGAATTTAACATTGATCAAATTAAAACACATCCCTACCTTGATTGTTCATTGACGTCAAAGAGGAGGTAAGAACGGACGTCAGTAGCGCTGGAGTTTCCTCGATCATTGGTTCATTGTCATCGAAGACGTTCTACATTGGTTACTCCAAAAGGTGCTTCCAATCTAGCTCGGTGTCAGTTTCCTCATTCTATGAGCTCCGGTGGTCATTCTTCGTTGGGAGGTGATGTTCTTTGTAGAATATGAATTTCTTCAAGCTCTCCCAAATGCTTTTCCAACCCTATTCCCAAAAAAAGAATAGCCAATATAATAGAATTTGTTGTCTATTTAGTTTGTTGTCATAATTTCAAAATAGCTTAATTAATTAATTGAGTTGGTATAATTAATTTAAGGGGGTGTCACCATCAAAGTGGGAGGATACCAAAGGTTATCTCCCATTAAAAAGGAGTTCAAGATGTTTCTCCCATTATGTGGGTTTGGGTGGTCCCCGCATTTAGAATTCAAAAATTGGGGGTTTTAATCTCGGGTGGTCCCCACCACCATAACCCATGTAGCAGGTTTTATTTCAGGTGGTCCCTACTTGTGAAACCTCCACATGGGAGGTTTCAACAAAAATTAAAATAAAATATTATTTTATTATATTTCTATTCCCATGGAAATCCCAAATACTAACTTTCACCCTTGACCAACTGTCTTCGAGGTGAAAGTCTCCTTAAGTGAATAACAGCGATGTGAGTTCAACTGTGTCATCAGATTTCAATTCCGAGCATCGGTTTAAAATTTAGAAAAACCCGCTCGCATGTTTACTAAATGTACCTGAAAAAAAAATTCAGAAATTAATTTCGGGTACACCGAGACTCGGAATCACACGCCGTTAGTTTTTGCGGTCTCGTAAAATCCCCATATATTAAAAAAATTACATGGAAATTATGAGTCATTACAGTCCCATACCCATTAAAACTTATTTACCAAGAACCTTATGCAAGACCTACTATAATCATGAAGTAAAACATGAGTCACCATATGAAATAATAGTCTCTACAACCCTATGCCTACAAACTATATCATGAACATACAATTCTCCCAACTAATCCCTTAAGAAATTCTCTCATACTGGAAAAAAAAATTCTACATTTTTCAAATGGTTCAAAATCACCCAAATATCAACATTCTTTTGAGGAGTCCTTGGTAGACCCACCACAAAATCCATGGCAATGTCATCCCACTTTCATTCTGAAATGGACAATGGATGTCACAACCCAGGTGGATATTGATGCTTTAAGTTTACCTATTTACAGGTGTAGAATCATTTCATAGACCCTATTATCTTCTTTTTTCATGCTTTTCCACCAAAACTATCGACATTGGTCATGGTACATTTTGGTCACACCTGGATGGACCACCCACTTTGAGGCATTAAATCCCAACATCAAATATACCATCATACTCGTATACACAACAACCAAATTCTTCACATAGATGATCACATATTCATTTTTCCTCTAATCTAAAGGTAACTCCTAACTATCAAGGCTTTCCATCAAGTCCAAACATTCCTGATCCTTATACCATCTATCCCTAATCCACCTTAAGAGTTTAGACTCCACCAAAACTTATATGATTTTAATCTTCTCATGTCTCTCATAAACAACAACATACATCTCATACTATAAAGTCATTACCTTTCACTCAATACTAGACTCTTGAATTTTCTAATTCTGAGTTTTCCTACTTAGAGCATCATCGACACTGTTTCTATTTTAGGGCATATATGTTAGCTAAAAGTCGAATGAATTCATATAATCAACCCATATTCATTACTGAAGATTCAAGTCTTGTAACAAAAATATATAATTTAATATCTTATGATTAGTATACACAATGTAATTTTCATCCAATAGATAATGTTATTAACACTTTAAATCATAAGACACTAAAACCAACTCAAGGTCATGCGTAGGGTAATTTTGTTCATGTGGCCTCAACTATCGAGACCCATATGATACAAATCAATATTCCTACATCAAAACTACTATAATCATAATCCCAAAAGCATCAAAAAATACGGTATACTACTCACCTAGGTTGGGTAGAATCAAAATTAGTGTTGTTGTCAAGAACATCTTCACCTCTTTGAAGGAATTATCACATGCTTCCGACCATTCAAACTTTACTCCATTTTTTCAAGCCTGGAAGAGGTTCTTTCAAAAGGGAAAATTCCTGGATGAACCATCGATAATATTCAGCTAATCTTATAAAGCTATTTATATTGAAAATTTTCATCGTTTACTCAGAAGAAACAACCCCCTGAACTTTATTTGGGCCTACTAACACCCCTTCTTCAAAGATGATGTGACCCAAGAAGTGAACCCTATCAATCCAGAATTGAAACTTTGTTGGCTTTTAGTTTAGTTGATGCTCTCTCACTGTACTCAATATTATTTCAAGATGTTGATAATGATCGTCATGAGTCTTGGAGTACACCAAGATATCATCCACTGACACAACCACAAACTAATCAGGTACGTATTGGAGATTTTGTTCATCTAGGACATAAACGTTATGGGTGTGTTAGTCAACCCAAATGGCATCACAATGAACTCATAAAGGCTATGCCTCATTATGAATGTAATCCTCGGTATATCAAAAGATTTACCTCTCAAATTATGATACCCTTATATCATGTCAATCTTTAAGGAAACACAAAATCCTATCAACTAGTTAAAAATATCATTGATACTTAGAAAAGGATACTAGTTCTTTACAGTCATCTAGTTCAACTTCCACTAGCCAACACACAACAATAGAGTCGCATTATCCTTATTAGAAAAAAAACTGGGGAACCCCAAGGCGGCATACTCTAATGGATAAATCCCTTATCCTCCAACTCTTCTTGTAGAGTCTTGATCACTTGAACCTTTGTTGGTGCCATTCTATATGGTGGAATTGAAACTGGGTCACCCCCAGCATGAGATCAATCATAAATTCCACATCTCTCTCTATTAGTATCCCTAATAATTATTCAGGAAACAAATCATAAAACCTATCCACTATGAATGTAAAGACATTATTTTTATCACCCCCATCATCTAATAACAGACTAGAAACCTCAGTGGTAAGCTCCCATAGTTGTTGATGAACCGGCCCTGTATATCCCGCCTAAATATTCCATTCTCCATGGTGAATATAATTTTCACCCTCATGGTATGTAAATGTTACTATCATGTGGTAATAATAAATGTGAGCTCAGTGTTGTACCAACCAGTCCATACCCATAATTGGGTCAAATTCTCACATATCAAGGATATACAGATCCCAAATGAAACAATTTTTCCCAACCTCGAGACAAAACCCTTTGCACAAATATATGTCTCTATATCATACCCAAAATGGTGTATCTATCATCAAAACACCTCTCATGAAATACAATTCCATGATTAAATCATTCATAAATTATATAGAAATAAAATAATGAGAGGCACAACAATCAAATAAGGCACTATCTAGTGTAGAATCTACAAGAATAGAACAAGTAACTATTGATGATACAGTCTCTATATCCACCAGTGTATGCTTAATAGCATGAAATGATCATGCCCATCTTCCCTATGATTTAGTCTATGTCCCCTAATCTTTACCACTCTTCTGATACATGCGATATTTCATAGAATCACATCATCAACTACCTCGACCACCATGTCTAGTAGTACTTCAACAACTAGGTTGATACAACGTAGAATATCCCCTTCATATACTCTAATTCTATCTATATTCACAATAATTACCCATATGTTGTAGTTTCCTACAAAAATTTTGTAGAGGTCCCGTCCTAATAGAATATCGGCACTCAACTAGTGGTCAGGGATAGTGTCTATGATAGTTTCTTAGTCTACCACGCTGGTGGAAAAGAACTTGGATAATATCCTAAGTAACTGATCCTTCCCCTTTTCCACCCTTCCGACTGTGACCCTGGCTAAAATTATAGAAAAAACATTTCCTTGCCTTGGAATTCATGCCTCCTAATCATCTAGCAGAAACCATCTACCATACACTAGAATCCTCATTCAGGTTCCACTAAACTATGAGAGTCTGATCCTCTACCTCAACAAACTTATTAAATCTAAATATGTTAACCTAGCACTTAATATCACGTTTAAGAACATACAAGAAACACCTTGTTGTAGTTATCTCATCCCCTAATAATACTAGAGAAAAGCGCTACAAGTCTTTAATGTGACCAGCATAGTCCATCACAGACAGACTCCCCTTATTCAACCTCACAAACTCAGCTTCTCTCTCATGCCTTAGTGTATCTGGATAAAGTGATCCAGTAACTTCTTGAAAAGTTCCTTCCATACCATTCCCTTAGCCTGACTTGTATGATCTTGAATATTAAATTAGTTCTTAGTTAATCCTCATAACATGTAAGCAACCAACATGACCCTCTTCTCAGCTAGAGTCTTCAAATGGTCAATTATAGTCTAGATGAACTCAATCCAAAATGAAGCTACCTCAGTTCCACCCTATCTAGTGAAATTCGGAGAGAATTGTATCTGAAACTCCCGTTTCAGGTCAAACATACTCTTCACAACCCACTCTGGGTCTATCTCCATAAAATACATAAATAGAGAAAAGTTATCTTATAAATTCTCTCATGTTTCTTCCCCTAGTACTATTGGTGCCTCGTGTCCCACCATTGGAGGCACATTTCTACCCATGTCCTCCAATTGTCCTATCAGTAAATGTAATTGTAGAGGTATATATCTACAATTCCAAACACTTTTATTAGAACACATAACACTACATTAACACATTTATATAATCGGGTTTCATAAAAGTCATAACAAGTCATTCCCCCAAACCCTGCCACACGATCAAAACCAAGACTCTAAAAATGCCCCTCAACCATCCTACATCTAGGTCATGGTTAATAAATCATATAATCAATCAAATTATCATGTTTAAAATTATACACCCATTTACTCACATAATAAAACATTTCACAAAATTCAATTTCACATTAGGCACTATTTTTAATACAAACATGCAATCAAATAAAATAACTTTCATTAAACAACTTACCCAAAAACCATCTTTTCCTATGTGTGTCTAAAATGATGCATGTCACAAAATAATACTGAGATCTTGGAATGATGCATGCATAGTAAATTATCCTGAAATTTTATTTCATGATTCAAATATTATAAAATATCAACATTAATAATCACATCACACAACAAATGCATCACCCAAGGTAAAATAGAATCCAACTGTTATAGAAAATAACAATAACAAGAATCCAACCCTGACTACTTGGGTTTTCCCCCATCCATGGGTTAGAAACTCCCATACATGATCTCTTGAATAAGGACCAAATATTCCTAGTCTCGTGTATACCTTCAAAAAATAGTAATACAAAATAAAATAAAAATCTTGGATATGATACCACTTTGTCACATCCAAACCTGGGTGCCACACACTAGTGCTGCAAGCCAATTCTCTACATGACCTCAGGCATGAATTCATATATACCAGAAGTTTCCAACTAGAAGTGGGGGTATAATATCAATAATGGGAAGACTATACCCTCTTTATTAGATTAATACCCTAGTATAAGTAAAAAGTAAGAACAAAATGATGTAACCAATAACCAACCCAAACTAGTATAACATGATGTTTAAAACAGAAATGCTATATTAAAAACTATAAAGTAGATATGTCATGCTAAGTACATTTCCAATGCCAAAATAAAAAACCCAAAATAAATACACTTCATCTCTAAGAAAATCCCTATACCAAGTCTAGTTCCTTCTTACATTCTCCATCCCAACTCAGTCATCTAGAATTGGGCCTTTTCCATTATACTACCTTGTAACCATGAAATCTATTCAGGTTCCAATCAGGAAGCCTGATTAGGGTGTGAGTACAACTCAGTAGTCCATCACCAATGTCATTAAAACCAATATATAGTCAATAAAAGTTCATGCAATTTTTTTATAAAAAATAAAGTACAAGCAAAAAAAGTAAACAAATTACTTTTATTCCATTAATATTTATTTAACCACATAATTTGTGAGTTCTTGAGGACACCTGAACTCTCGATATATACATTTTCCCATTTCGAAGTCTGAATTATACCCAAGGGATATCATATATCAAAATTACATTGTTACCATTAACCGTATAAATTCATATCACATCCAATTAGAACCATAGAATAATGCCAACTCATTGGTCTAGAACGTCCTTTATAACACCCTGTGGGTATTTAGAGCCTCAGTATATATCCCACACCTCAATGTCACATGGGTATTTAATTATGATAGTTGTTTGGGGTGATTTGGACCTATTTTCTTCTGTTGTGCTCGCTTTCTTGGAATAAAATTTACATGATGATGATGATGAAATGGGTTTTTAAAGCCTCGGTCCATGTACCACACCTTGTTTATCACTAAGGGATTTTGATGCAATGGGTCATATCCCACACACGAATGTCACTACTTATCATTATGGGATTTTGATACACTATACCGTGTCCCACACATGATTTTTACATATATCACAACATGACAATTTCACAGGTATCATAATATCACATGTACGACAACAACCCTTTAATTAATTAAAAAATTAATTAATGCAATTCAATAATTATATATTCACGTCATTCCATTAATTAATTCAACAATTAATTAATTCATAAATTAATTAATCACATCAATTACATTAATTAGTTCAATAATTAATTAATCCAATTCAACAATCCCAATATCCCAATAATTAATTCAACAATTAATTAATATGGTTCACCAATTACATAATCAAAATAGTCTCTATTAATTAATTCAATAATTAATTAATCCAATTCAACAGTCCCAATATCCCCATAATTAATTTAACAATTAATTAATCCAATTCAATCAATTACATGATCAAAAAAATATTCATTAATTAATTTAACAATTAATTAATCCAATTCAACAATCCCAATATCAATAATTTCATAATCTCTCAATAAATTAATTTACCAAATTAATTAATTCAATTCGATAAAATCAGTCACTAATCAACCATTATAAATTCTATAATTACATATATGTAATTGATGTCAAGACATTGTGATTTAAATAATACATCACCTACATCAAGATCATTGGAAAATGCTCACCGATGTAATCATTAATTTATGTGGAACAATTGGGAATACAATAAATAATGAGATCTATATCCGACACCTAAATCCAAGATTAAATGGACCAAGATCCAACTAACCTCAATCTAGATCCATCAAGAAAGTCTAAAAATACCTCTAAAGGATGAGAGAAATAAAAAAGAGTGGGAGAAAATCACACGGGGTTAGGATATCTTACCAAGAGGGGTGTAGATCTTTAATCTGGTCATAAAATCATTATGACTAGGGTTCGGGAGCCTTGGTAATTTGTATGGGAGCCTCAAAAACTGAGAGGAATCAATTAGGGCCGAGTTGAGTCAAATTGGGGTGAAGTAGAGGGGTTCAGGATTTCAAAACCTAATTTTCAAGTTAATTAAAAACTCATTCATGGTTTCTTGGGTAGGGGTGAATAGTTTGAAAAGTTTTTCATCATAACCATTCATCTCTTATTGGGGTTTCATATTTTCCCCTAATAGGGAACAGGGTTTGAAAAACTGTGTTCCAAATGTGTGAGTCAAATTTTTTTTGGATTTCATAGTTTTCAAGTCTGTGGTGCACATTTTGGGGAAACTATGCACTACCTATCATCCTTCCAAATTTATAAAATTTCTCCCAAAAACTATAACAACCTAATATTTTAATAAATATTACTCTTTAAATAATTTTGATTCTTCAATATCTTGCATTTCATGTAATCGTAAGTTTAAGATAAATGCAATACACTATTAGTATAAAATGACTGATATAACCTAGCTATTAAATTAGTGGGAATAAATTTGAAAAAATAATTTTTGAAATAAACATAAAGGTCCAACTCAATATAAATTTATTAATAAGTTCTTAGAAATTAATCACACAAGTTTTAGTAAAATCACTTTATTCATCAAAAATATGTTTCCTTCAAAAATAAGTTTATTTTATTTTTAGGTGTAAATATTAATTTTTAGAAGTTACGTAAAATATATTTGAAAAATATATTTTAATTTTTTAATTCATAATTTCAAAATTATCTTAAAATTATTTTATTGTAATTTTGTATAAACATTTTAGAAATAGTGAAAATACTAATTTTTATTGAAAACTATATTTTTCTTTTAAATTATTTAAAAGTTCAAATTACATTTTTGATTTTTTTAAAATTTTAGTTAATTTATTTTTATCCAATTACTGTTTTTGAAATGGATTTTATACATGAATTTATTATAAAAATATTTTATGTTTTAATAGGGCATTTTTTTAAAATTTGTTTCTCATGGCATCTTACCAGTTTTATTTTAAATTAAATTCTAATAATTTTATGTTTTGAATTTTGAAAAAATTATTCCAAATTTAGATTTATAAGGTCCAAATTTAGTTAATAGGGCCCTCTTATTTTTCTTCAATATTAATAGTAAACTTGGAAAAATTTTGTTACCACAATAAAGGGTAAATTGAATAATTTAGGTTAAAAATAAATTTATAAAACCAATAAAATGACCCTAAAAAATGCCAAAATTTTATTGGATGAATACAGTGAGGACCTTAACACTTAGGGATATGAATTAATTAATATAATAGATACTTTTAGATGAAAAGTTATTATAAAATATTTAAATGAAAAAAGACATAAAATGTCTTTTTCTTGGTCTTTAATATCTCTTATGTGTCAACATAGTTACAAAAGTAAGTTATTAATGAATAAAAATGTACATTATTAACTTAATAAACATATTTTTAGGATATAAATTTATTTTTGTTTTTTTGATCCACTTTGGTAAAATTATAAAATTTATAATATTTTCTTTAATAAGAATTCAAAGATGTCACATTCATGTTTTTAATAAATATATCATTTTTATTATAGGGTTATTCAGTATATTAATAATACTATAAATATTCTTCTAAAATATAGAATATTTATCTTTATAAAGGTATTTTATTTTAATTTTTCAGTAATTAAATAATTATATTACATAATTAAACAATGTTGGTGTAGTAATTATTTTATTAAATGAAATATCACATAAATGTTATGAAAAATTATAAAATAAATTTAATTTCAGATAATTAATTTGATAAATTAATTTTATAGATAAAATGACCTCTTATTGATACTATAAAATATATTTTTTCAATTTATCTTGTTATGTTGATATTTTTAAAAAACCAATAAATGAATATTTTCTAAATTGAAACTATTCATATGTTATCAAAATAATGTTTTATTAAATTAATTAAAAAACCATAAAAACATCTTTAAAAATAAAAAATAATTATAATATGGTCTAAAATGTTCTAGATTTTTAATTTATGTTATAACTTACATCAAATAAGTAAAATTTAAAATATTTTATTATTGAAAAATATGTTACCTTTGTGGAAATTAATACATGTTCACTAGGGGTAATCAAAATGAGAAGGTTTTAAAAAATAAAAAAACTAGTAAAAAATACATTGTTTTATGATATGAAATATTATATAATATTATATTCCATTCCATGGTATTTTTGAGTTATTTTTATTTATATTAAAATTATTATAAATAAATATTTTAAAAAATTCCAAAAGTTCCCCTCACATCAATTATAAAAGGGAACTTCATCCCTCAATTATTCTCATCCAATTGATACTTTAGAATCAACCATTCTTTAAAAATTACTCTTATAAACTTTCCTAGTATCATTTTAGAGGTTTTGGTATTCTCAATAGACCAACTCTATTGTCCTTAAGAGGAGATCTAGAGGGAACTCATCAAAGAAGTGGTAATCTCCTTCACCGACTCTTTCAAAATTATTTCTTCTTCTGCTTCTTATTCATGTTTCATCCATTATAAAGTAATAAATCTTGTATCAAATATATTATAAGATTTTATTATGATTATGTAACTACCAAATTACAACTTTTATCCATCCTAAATAAATAAAAGTACCACAGGTGTGTACATACAGCCTACCGTCTCCACGCCGTGGTGTAATCTATTTGTTGTCACCACATTACATGTATAGGTATAATTATGGAAATAATAAATATATATTATAATTATAATATTATATTAATTTTTTAACAAAATATATAATACCCACTTCCATATCATTTCACCATTAAGGTATTGATATCATCCCCCGTGCGTATGTAGAGCCTACCATCTCCACAAATAGATGATATTTATTCTCCCAGATCACCATTAAATAATGACTATTTAAATGTATATAATGAATAAATATTATATATATTATCTTAATATCATTATTTAAGTGATGAGACTATATCCTATGAAAAATAAATAGGACTTCTATTAAAAAACATGCATAAGAAAATGAGGCATTTAACCCCCAAAAGAAAGGTAATAGTGAAATATTAATAAAAAAAGGTAATAAGATAATCTTGTATGATATCATAAATATAAATATGGTCCTGCTATAAATTAGTGAAAATATTTAAACCATTATGTAGTAGTTTTAGATACATATAATGTAAATCTGACCTAAGTTAATTTTTTAATTCACGGTCTCATTACTTTCTTAGATTGTTTATATGTAAATATTTATTATGGAACGTTTATCATCCATGTCATTGTTATATAAATTTTTTCCATAATATTTTTATTATTATTCTACAATTTTATTAAATTCATTTTTAATCATGTATTAATTTTTACTAAATGGTATGAAATTAATCTTTTTTTTGTATTCCTAACGATGTAATTTTTGAATTTTCCAACAAAAGTATGAGAATAATGTTTTATTTTAACTTATATGACATGAATGGATTTTTAAAATTTCATTATTCCCTAATTCCTTTAATCTTACTTTACAATCTTACAAATTTATTTTCAAAAAAAATTATCCTTTAAAATTGAATGGTGTTTTATGAAAAGAAAACATTTTCAGGCATAATGTTATTTCCCTCGAGAAAAATTTTCAGGTGATCTCTCAAAAATTATTCTCCATATATTTTAAATTTCCTTTTATGGTTGTTTTAGGTTTATTAAGGAATTTTATTTATGAAACCCATTTATTTTCCACATGTTATATTTTGATGGAATGATATTTATGAAACTCATTTCATTCCATGGTTTATGATATGATGAATGATTTTTTTATTGTGTCACACATATGTATAGTTTTTGTTATGCGATGGGTGGGACCTATATCTCCCTCTAATGAATTGGGAAAAGATTTATATCATATTAGATAAACAAAACCAGAATGGGACAAAACCCCAGTTTAGTAACATGGGGATGGAACAATGAGTGAACTTGGTTCAGTAAAGGACATTGTTCAGTATGATGGTCTTGGAAATGAGCCTTGACTAATATGGAAATGATTTTATATTCTTATGTGTAAGACAAAAATTCCATGTCTTATGTTATGATCTATGGTATTACTCTCTTTTATTAACTTCTATAATTTATCCCATGAAATGATATCATGATCTCTGATATACAGGATATGATTTTCAAATGTTTTGTTTATGTTCTTATGTCTTGTGATTATGATATGATTTATATCTCCCTTGTTTACCCTTAATGAGAATCTGAGCTCACCCTTTATTATGTTTATTTTCCCTATGATATGTATATGTTTATTATGTAAGATTTTTCAAAACGGGTTATAGATATGAAGTAATAAGTAGGAGATGATGTATATGTTTTATAAACCAGTGGTTTTTGTTTCCCAGTTTCTAAATACAATAAACCTATACAGTCTTAGCCTGGTTTTGTTATATTTTTAATGAATTTTATTTTATTTATATGTAATTTTTATGTATGAAAAATATGGTTTGTTATATTTGGTATTAGAAAAAAGTTTTGTTATCCTTTGAAAATTAGGATGATAAAACCTTAGCAAGAACCCTATGGATAAGTCTAAGTGTGGGACAAAATTCTAAAGTTTTGGTGATGATTAAAAATAACATAGGATAAAACCTAAGGTGTATTTAATTAAGATTTTATGAGTAATTTACCTTGATTATGTGTTTTTCCCTTTATGATTAGTTTTTATCACAATATGCCTCTTGTTTTTAGTCAATGCCTGGAACCTGAAAAAACCACGTTAATTTTGAATGTGACAGGAAATGAAACGATTGTCCTCCGGAGCAACCAAATGTCATGGGAGTCCGAATGAAAAAATTTGTTACTATGCTCACACTTCTTTTTCATGCTATGAATCAAGATGTATTTCTAAATGAGAAAAATTGGGAACAATATTCTATTATATCCTTTATGAGGTAGCATCCATATTATTTTAGTTTGTCTTCTGATCCATTAGTGTCTGAATAATATATTAGTACTACTTAAAAGATATTTTCAGTTCTCCAATGTTCAAAACATGAGAAATTCATCTTGTATGTCTATCATTTGTAAGGTGAAGCGGATTAGTGGTGGAGCCTTATCAAAAATACAAGTAAAAAATATAAAATTGAATCGATGGATTGGGAGGAGTTCAGAAACGTATTTTTCAATGACTAATTTCTTCATATTCTTCAAAAAAAGATGAATAAGTAGTTCCTTGAACGTAAAAAATGGATGATCAATCTGTTAGTACCTAAAAAGAAAATTTTTCGATACTTTCAAGGTAAACTTCTAGAATTATCATTCAATCTTAGAGTAATATTAATCAATCCTTTAGTGGATTAAAACCAACTCTCAGAAGTGTGTTATTCATATGGTACATTAGTAGCCATGAGAAAATTGTCCAAAGTTCTCTCAAGGTTGACATGTAGATTGGAGTTACCCATCAATCTCATGGGTTCGATATGAAGAGGAAAATGGAATTTAAGGGGAAATATAAAAACCATAGTTAAAAGAAGATAATCTTTCCTTTATGCTGAAATTGTGTAAAGAAATAGAGAGTAAAATATCTTAAAGGGACTAGTAAATGTTTTAATTGTGGTAAATAATTTCATAGGGTGGTTAAGTGCCTAAGTGATGGGAAAAATATATCTAATAAAGAGAATAGAGAAAAGAATATATATAATTCACCTACCACACTTTAATTCTAAAAGTGAAAATATAATGGGCATTATTCTAACCAATGAACTAATCTAAGAGTTATTGGTGATGATTGAAATCAATAGCCTCTTAAGGCCAAACACAAAAGAAAATATCAAGTGATCACTATTGGAGATGTGAATTATGATAATATAGTGGGGAAAGGTACACTTACTAGCCACTCTAAAGTAGCAATGTTTTATTTGATTCTAGATCTACCCACTCTTTTATTTCTATAATAGTATCATCATATTACCTCAAAAATTAGATGTTGAGTTAGCTATGAAAACTTTAAATGGTAAAATGTTTGCATCACATGTTTATAATTCTTCTTCAATTGAAGTTTGTGGGAAATTATTTCCTAAAAATCGTGTGATACTTTCTTTAGTTTCATTTCATGTGATTCTTGGAGAGGATTGGATTTCCCTATATGGGTCTCATGTCAATTTCCAAACAAGTTAAGTCATATTTCATATTATGAATGAATATATGATCTTCTATCAATGTAAGGATGAATATGAACTTCCAATGGAAATTTCTTCTTTCTTATGGGTATTGATTCCAATAAATTAAGGTTTTCTATTTCAAATGGTTGGGGAGAAACTCTCCATTAAGGATAAAACTATTGTACATGAGTTTTTTTATTTATTTTTAGAAGAATTAATAGTTAATCTACATAATCATGAAGTTGATTTTTCAGAAGAACTCATATTGGGTGTTATGACTATATCAAAGACTCTTTATCGAACAAACCCAATTGAGCTATAGTAATTGAAGAAGCAGATCTAAGAGAATAATTAGGATTCATATGCTCTAGTGAATCACCTAGGGGTGAGCCTGTTCTATTTTTTAATAATAAATATAGATCAATGAGACTTTGCATTGATTATCAAGAACTTAATAAGATCACTATCAATAAAATATGTCATCTTCACCATATTGATGACTTATTTGAAAAAATATGTGAAGATAAATACTTTTCCAAGATTAATCATCATTATGGATATCATAAATTTGGTTCAATAAGGGAGATATACCAAAAATATCATTCCGTACAAGGTATAGACACTATGAATTTATAGTGATGTAGTTTGGTCTTACTAATTCCCCCTCTATCTTAGTGGATTTAATGAATAGAGTCTTTATAGAATATCTTGACCACATTTTGGTAGTATTTATAGAGGATATTCTTATATATTCTAAGAGAAAGTAAGAACATAAATATCACTTGAGGATTATATTAAAGACCCTGAGAAAGGATAATCTTTATACAAAACATACCAAGTGTGAATTTTGGATTTAGAAAATTTCATTTTTGGGACACATGATCTCAAGAGAGAGGATATCTATGGATCCATCAAAGATAAAAGTTATTGAACATTAGACTAGACCAACAATGGTGACTAAGATGCAAAGTTTTCCTTGTTTGTATGCATATTATCATCCTTTTTTTTGAAATATTTCTCATGGTTATCTAATCCACTCACTAAGTTGACAAAGAAAGGTGTTAAGTTTATATGGACATGATAATGTGAAGAAAATTTCAAGGATTTGAAAAAAGGTTAGTTAGTGCACCTATTCTCACACTACCCTATAGTGGAGAGAGGTTTGTGATGTATAAAGATTCATATAATAAAGATATGGGATGTGTTCTAATGAAAAAAGATATGGTGACAGCTTATGCCTAAGGAAAATTGAAAATTCATGACCAAAATTACCCAAATAAGGATTTCAAGTTAGCTTTGGTAATCATTTAATTAAAGATATGGAGGGATTATCTTTATAGAGATACCTGTGATTGTAACATCCCGGTTCCAGAAGCCACCTAGAGGCGCCTCGTACCCAGTTGGTCACATGGCCTCAAGCGCATTTCACCGAATGCCAGAGGCTGTCGACTAACAATGAGAGACCTGGGTGTGATAGTGGGGATACTATGCCCTCATTGGCAAATTACACAGCGAAAATACACAAATACATAAAATAGCAGAAGTAGTAAATACCAAACAACAGTAATAGTGAAAGACTGATAAAGGAAAAAACTGGAGAAGATATATATAAATGATGCATGATACATATATGTCTATGAAAACAGCCAGACAAGTCACAATGATGGAATACAATAGTGCTAAACCAAAGGGAAAATGAAAGCAGATAAACTCCTCAGCATCGTAAGCCATAGCTTGGCTCCATGCTCTCCAACTTCACCATAATCAAGAACCAGAAGTCAAAGGGCACTTGCCTTTATCAATACCTGGAATAATATAATCTGTTTGGGCCCAAAATCATGACCCAAATAGGGTGTGAGACAAAATCCCAGTAGGAAACCACCCAAATATCTGTGCCTAATAGTCAGTGAATATATGGCAGATAAAAGTATAGAAAATCAATAAATAGAAAAGTACTCAACAGCAAACAATCCACAGTTTATAGAATTTAATTTTTCAAACAAGTACGAATCCACTCAAGAAAGTAGAACAGACAGGTAACCCTCTAGGTAGTTCTCACAGCCTAACCCCTATGGTTCAACCAACAAGTCCTAGCAACCCTCTGGGAGGCACGCACAGTCTCGACCCTCTGGTTCAGCTAAGGAATAGACTCTCTTGGGAAGCACTCACCGTCAATTCCCCCTATAGTATTGTATCGTACTAAAGGCGCTATGTGGAAGTACTCAACGTCTCATTCCCCTTGTGGCCCTTTTCGAGGAACTACAGACACTCTAAGGAAGCACTCAAAGTCAATTCCCCCAATGGTCTCGCATCATATTATAAAGAAACTCTGGAGAATCCCTTACTTCCATTCTCCCTATGGTCTACTACACTAGGTTCACACAGCCCTTTGTAAAGTCAGAATGTATCGCATCGCGTAATGGCCATAGTGAACCTCAAGAACTTCATGGCTAGAAGTCTACATCATAACAACATGTCAGAAAAAGAACACGCCATACTACAATACTAGGAATGGAAACTTGTAAAATCCTAACAGTAAAAACTATACCAAACGGTCATAAATAGGAAAATCATGCATGGAAAACATCCAAAGCATAGTGAATTACCCTATTCACAAACAATAACCTCTACTCAGATATATAAGCAAAGCAGGAATACAACAAGGGAAAAACAGAAAACACGCAATACCTCATTCAAGGGTATTGATGTAATTTGCACAAAATACTTAGACCTTCTATAGAAAGTCACAAACCACCTACCTTAAGGTTAGGAGATCAATATACATGATCCACGAGGCTTGAATCTCCTTAGAACGTCGAAGATCTACAAAAACAACTAAAATTTTCAACCCACGATAACTTGTGAAATGCGAGGAATTGGAAAACAATGATCTAGAATAAGGATGATCTTACCGCTACGGTTCCAATACAATCAACGGAAGTCGATCCAGAGAACAGATGGAGGCTCAGGGGCTCGAAGAAGATCTGCGGCTGTACGGACTCTCTCAGATGAAGAACACCTAGAACAATATGGTTCTTTCCATCAGACGCAACCCCAGTGCATTTAATGAAAAAAAATACACGGTGTGTAATTTTGTAGTACAGATCATGTAATTACTGTTTTCGTAATCCACTTTAGGCGGCCTCCATGTCACCCCACACGACCGTGTGTGTGGCCCTTACACGGCCAGCACATAGCCTTGTATGGTAATGAAGTACATGGCGTGTACTTAAAAAATTTCGAGAAACTCCCATTTTCTCAAAAACTCTAGAAAAAGGGAAAACATACCTGAAAAGAAGGTTTGGGTTCTTACAAACTTCCCCCCTTAAAGAAATTCATCCTCGAATTTCCCTACTAAGGCGTAGAAGAAGAAACCCTGAACAGCTCTGGCCACTGCAATTGTACACTGATCTCCCTCTCCCAAGTCTCGTCATGTACTCTCCCATGCTGCCATAGCACCAATACAAGAGGAACAGACCAGCCATGGAGAACCATCGTACTGCGATCAACAATCTGGAAAGGATGCTCCTCAAACGATGCATCCGCTTCGAGCTTAACTTCCTTATGTCAGAGGACATGAGACAGGTTAGAAAAGTAATTTCGGAGATGTGAAGCATTGAATACGTCGTGCATAGACCAGTACCACTGAGGTAACTGCAACCGATAGGCAACTTCCCATCTCTCTTCAACACATCAAATTTCCCGACTAACCTCAGGGAAAGCTTACCCTGACTCTAAATCCTCTTGTGTCCCAACATCGGTGCGACACATAGGAAAACCTGATTCACGACCTCGAACTCCAGAGGTCTTCTTCGCTGATCAACATAAGACTTCTATCGATACTGTGCCGTATCAATCCTCTTCTGAATCAACTCTATCTGCTCTATGGTCTCCTGGACAAGATGAGGTCCCATAAAAGCACCCTCTCCTGCCTCCAGCCTACACAAGGATAACCAGCATGGCCTACCGTACAAAGCCTTGTAAGGTGACATATGAATAGTTGCTTCAAAACTATTATTGTAGGAAAACTCCACCAGAGGGCTATAATTCACCCAATAACCTCCAAAGTCCAGAATGCAAGCTCAAATCATATCCTCAAGCACCCGAATCGTACGCTCGGACTGGCCATCTGTCTGGGATTGCTAAGATGTACTCAAAATTACCTGTGTACCCAAATCTTTCTGAATCCCCTACCAGAACCGAGAAGTAAAATGCATATCCATGTCTAAAACAATGGAGTGTGGAACTCCATGTAGACGTAAAACCTCTCGAATGTATAACCACCCCAACTCATCAACACTGAAGGTATCCTGGATCGGAAAGAAGTGATAAACCATCATGATTCTGTCGATTACAACCCACACTGCGTCGTTCCCTCATGGAAACCTTGGAAAACCGGTCACAAAGACCATCGCGAAATCATTCCACTTCCACTCTAGAATAGGTAACTGCTATAAAAGACATGCTGGTCACTGATGCTCCACTTTCACCTGCTGGCATGTGGAACACCTCCTGACAAAACCAATAACATCTCTCTTCATACCTAGCCACCAATACTGGTGGTGTAGATCACGATACATCTTGGTGACACCAGGATGAAGTTCCCAAACTGAGGAATGAAAATCCCGTATCAGCTCATCGTGTATATCTGCTGGTACCCATACACATCCCTGGAGTCGTAGGATCCCATCCTCGCCTATGATCCACCAAGGAATAGGTTTCTCTCCAGACACACTTTCTCATAGGACTACTCCATTAGAATCTAATATATTCCTCATTCGAACATGATGATAAAGAATAGAGGTAGCATCTACAGATGAAAGGAAAGTATGCCCATGTCTGTTGTGCACTCCCAAATGCATCTCAGAGAACATAGCCATAAGATGCCACTCACTAATAGCCTCATGAACTACCTGTATCTGAGTCGTTTTTCTCAACGCATCAGCCACTACGTTGCCCGTTCCTGGTGTATAGGAAAGCTCAAAGTCAAAGGACTGAAGATACTCGACCCACCTGTGCTATCTCAGATTTAGATCACACTGAGTGAAGATTTATTTGAGACTTTTTTGGTCAGTGAAAACCAAAAAATTCTCTCCTAGAAGATAATGTCTCCAACAGCGTAAGGCATGAACAATAGCTGCCTACTCCAGATCGTGCGTCGGGTAGTTCCTCTCATGTGGCCTCAACTACTAAGACCTGTACGCAATGACTCCATCTCCCTGCATAAGCACAGCTCCTAGCCCGATACATGAAGCATCACAGTAGACAGTGTAGCTCTTTCCTGGCTATAGAAACACTAGTATGGGTTCTGAATTCAACCTCCCTTTCAGCTCCTGAAAGGCTGACTTGCAATAATCTGACCATAAAAACTTCACACCCTTCTTATTCAGGCCTGTCAGCGGTGCTTCTAAGTTTGAAAAGTCTTTTATGAAGTGTATGTAGTATCTAGATACCCCTAGAAAACTTCGTACCTCGAATATGTTCTTCAGATGCTCCCAGGAAACTACTACTCTTACTTTCCCTGGGTCCACTAATACTCCTATCTCTAAGATAACATGACCCATGAAGTTAATCTGATCCATCCAAAAGTGTAATTTTAAGAGCATATCATATAATTTATTCTCTCTCAGTGTACTCATAACAATCTCAATATGGGTAGCATGTTCGAGTAGAGTGTGAGAGTACACCAAGATATCTACTAAGAAGGCCACCAGGAACAAATCCAAATATGGATGGAACACTCGATTCATCAGTGCCATGAAAACTGTTGGCACATTTGTGAGGCCTAATGGCATAACCATATACTCATATAGACCATACCTTCTCTTGAAGGATGTGAGAGGTATATCATATGGTCTAACATGAAACTGATGATAACCGGACCTCAAATAGATCTTTGAGAGTACACAGGCTCTTCTAAAATGATCAAAGAGGTCATCAATCCTAGGAAAAGGATATCGGTTCTTGACCGTCAACATGTTCAACATCTGATAATCCACACAAATCCTATGGGTGTCATCTGCCTTCTTCATAAATAGGACAGGCAAGCCCCAAGGAGAATTACTGGGTCGGATGAAACCCTTTTCCTGTAATTCCTCCAACTGCTTCTTCAGCTCCTGCAACTCAGGTGTAGCCATCCTATAATGAGGAATGGACACCGGTGTCTCTCCTAGCACGAGCTCAATATAAAAGTATGTGTCACGCTTTAGAGGAAAACCTAAAAAGTATTCTAGAAAGACATCCCTAAAACGATCCACCACTAGAGGAAAGTCTAATTGTGAAGTATCTTGGTCATCCAGATGCAGACTGTAAATTTGAGTTGTAACTCCACCTATACCATGATGTTCAGGTCTTTCTCTACTCGCCTAGACATCCCACTCACCTCGATGAAGAAAAGATCCACCCTCTGGTGATATGAAACTCATCCTACAGTAATAATAGTCGACGACTACCTGGAAGGGAATGATCCAGTCCATTTTGAGAATGACATCGTAGCCTTTCATCTCTAGGACATAGAGATCCCATAGAAAGTGATACCCATCAACCTCTAGAGAGAACTCCTTGCACCGACTTACACTAGTCATCTTAGTCCCTAATGGTGTGTCTATATTCCAAGTATAGGTAGAGGAAAAGATGTAGAGCCCAAGGATCTCCACAACAAAAACAGAGATAAATCTATAGGAACACCCTGTATCAAAAAGAGCAGAAGATAAAACTAAGGCTACTAAGATCATACCTCAAACTGTAGAGGGTCTCAGATATTACTCTTGCAGGGTCTGCTCCACTGCAAAATCCTGACCTGCACCAAGGCCCTGTGACCCTGCCTAACCGCTCTGATCTGATCCACCCTACTGTCACTGAATGACCTGTGACTGACCACCTAGCCTCGATGTCCACCTCGGTTGAATGGGCAGAATAACTCCAGTTCCCAGACTGGTGAGAAACTGGTGGCACTTCTCATGAACGAAGTGTCATGGATGAACCCATGTCACCAACTGCTGGTGAGAAAAACTGATAGAAGCGTTGAGGGTGACCCATCTTGCCACAAGATCGGCACTCCACTGGGTCTCTCTGGAACTGCTTCCTCGTATGCCTATCCCTTACACACTTGTATCATACCACCTGGCTACATGAAGATGTGTCTCGCTGCCTCGGATCACCACGCGTAGACTCCCTACGGTGCTTCCTGTTTTCAGCTAGTGAAGCACTAACTCTTGAAGCGAAACCGCCCTGGATCTCAGCTCCAGAATCTCCCATATTGTGCTCCGCAATCAGTGCTTAGTTGATGATGGAAGTGATGGAAGTTATCCAAAATATATTCACCTGTGAGCGGATCTCCTGTCTGATACCATCGTCAAACATTCTAACAAAGAACAACCCATCTCTGCCCTGGAGGGGTGTGAAATGCTAAATCTCCGTGAAAAGAGAGGAATACTCAATGAAAGAAAGATTACCCTGCTATAGGTCATGTAATACTGGGCTTGTTCGGCCCTCAGGGTCTCCGGATAGTAGTAGTCGTAAAAGACGCGTTGAAACTCCACCCACACCATAACCTGCTGATGACCCGCCTGTGAGATCATGTCCCACCACCTCTTGGCAGAGTCTCGTAGCATGTAGGTAGCGAGCTTGACCCGCCTTTCTGGAGGCATCTCCAGTTGATCAAAGATTGTCATCATGGCTTTTAGCCATGACTCTGTAGCCTGAGGTCCTCCTTCCCTTGAAAAGGTGGGAGGATGTTGTTGTTGGAAAACCCGCGTCAAGTCCGCCATATTCATGGTAGGAGGTGGTGCTCCCTGGAAGGTCTGCACCATCCTCAAAAATCCATACCTAAACTACACATCGGTGCCTGTAACCAATATCACTACAGGTTCCAAAGCTGGAACAATAAGAGGATCTATGGGAAGTCCCTGATCATCCATATCCGGCATCTGATCACCGCCTGGCATCTAGCATGCTACCGGAAGACGTCTGGCTTCCATGACTCTGCAAGTTCAAATGCACACCTTAGATCAACATTATCAAGGACTAAAAACAAGGAGTATAAGAAGAGAAAACTAGGAAGAAAACATTAAAATTTTACTAAACATGACTACACGATGTGTACACTACCTAAACGACGTGTTCCTTGTAGTTATTTTCATGGGCGTGTACCTCATTTTAAACTAGTCGTGTAACACCCCAAACACACGGTATGTTCTCAAAACACACGACTTGTACTTGAATCCTCTTCACCTACCTGAGTCAACCTACACGGTCAATCTGCCCAGCTCTCCTAAGGAAAAATTACACTGCGTGTTCGAGGTAGACACGACATGTACTCAACAAGCTTCACCGGCCCGTGTTGTTAGTGACACAGCCTATGTAACCAGGTCACACTACACGGCATGTTCCATAAGGACACAGTGTGTACTAAGAAAACCCAACAGACCATGTGGTTTGCTACACGACCAGCTACACGGCAAACACTACATGGCATGTTCTAGGCGGAGACGACGTGTATGAGAAAGGATGACACCGACCTGTGTTGTCCGTGACATGGCCAGGTACCTGAGTCATACTACATGGCGTGTTCAAGGTGAAAACGTTGTGTATAAGAAGAGACTCCACCTACCGTGTTGTTAGGTACACAGGTAGACACACAGTCACCACAAAACGATGTGTATGTACCGTACATGGTGTGTTCTTGGAATATTTTTCATAACCTCGAGTCCCTTACCACACAGTCAGTGACATGGTTAAAAACTAAACGGTGTGTATTCATAATGTACATGTCGTGTATTCTGGGTTTTTCTATGTAGTAGCCTTAGAAACTACTCTGGAGCCCATAAAAAGTAGAAAATCAATGTTAAGGTTCTAAATTTCGATCCGTGAGGGCCCATACTCCTCGTGAATCAAAGCTTGGCATCTTGTACAAGTTATAACAAGGAAAACAAGCAATGATCTACCAAATTCCGGTCCATGAAGGCCCATAACACCTCAAGAACCAATGTTTGTCATCCATCTAATCAAAGAACTATACAAAAAATTCCTTATTAACCAGAAGGGATTCTATCAAAGCATCTATCACAATAGCATGCATAATCTACACAACGTCTATCACAACAACATGTGATTGCTAATGCATCCTTGATGGCATGGAAAGAATGTCTTGCATGTGATTTCTAACAAGTTCTTATATGATGCATGAGATGTAATACCCTCATCTCATCAGGTTGTGATAGAAATAGAACCACTATAACAACAATGGTAACATGAAAAAGCATGTGAATCACCCAATAGTGAAATCAAATCAACTGTAAAATTGTAAACCAGTAAAATTAAAAAAAACGAGGTAGTATGGTTTTTTTCTTGTACATGGGTTAGCCACTCCTGAGTACATCTTATTACCAAGTACATATTCCATACTATCCTGGGCTATAGGCTCCAAATAGTAAATCAGGAAAAAAATGCCTCTGATACTACTTTTTATCGTCCCAATTTTGGAAGCCACCCAGAGGCGCCCCGTCCACGGTTGGTCACATGGCCTGAAGTGCATTTCCCAGAACACCAGAGGCTTCTGACTAGCAGCGAGGGCCTTGGGTGTGATGGTGGTGAAACTATGCCCTCATTATCAAAGTACATAGTGGAAATACACAAATACATATAATAGCGGAAGCAGTAAATACCAAACAACAGTAACAGCGAAATACTGATAAAGGAAACAACTAGAGCAGATGTATATAAATGATGTATGATACACATATCTCTAGGAAAATATCCAAACAAGTCACAATGTAAGAATAAAATAGTGTTAGACCAAATTGTAAAAGAAATCAGATAATCTCCTCAGCATCAGAAGCCATAGCTTGGTCCCATGCTCTCCTGCTCTACAACAATCAAGAACCTGAAGTCGAGGGGCACTTGCCCTTATCAATTCTTGAAACAATATAATCTGTTTGGGCCGAAAAGCATGAACCAAACAGTGTGCGAGACAAAATCCCAATAAGAAACCACCTAAAGATCCGTGCCTAATAGTCAGTGAATATATGGCAGGTAAAATTACAAAAAAAAAAGAAATAAACAAAATAGTACTCAGTAGCAAACAATACACAGTTTCTAGCTTATAATTTAAAAACAAGTAAGCATCCACTCAAGAAATTAGAACAAACAGGTAACCCTCTAGGTATTTTTCACTTCCTAACCCCTATGGTTCAATAAACAAGTACTAGGAACCCTCTGGGAGGCACCCACAGTCTCACCCATCTGGTTCAGCTAAAGAATATACTCTCTGAGGAAACACTCACAGTTAATTCCCCATATAGTCTCGTATCGTACTAAAGGCGCTCTAGGGAAGCACTCAACATCTCATTACCCCTATGGCCCATGTCGAGTAACTACATAAACTCTGAGGAAGCACTCAATGTCAATTCCCCATGTAGTCTTGCATCGTATTATAAAGACACTCTAGAGAAGCCCTTACGTCCATTCCCCATATGGTATACTACACTAGGTTCCCACAGCCCTGTGTAAAGTCAGCAAGTATCACATCGTGTAATGGCCAATGTGAACCTCAAGAACTACTTGGAAAGCAGTCTATAGAAAAATAGCATGTCATAAAAAGAACACTATGTCCTACAATACTAGTCATGGAAACTAGAAAAATCCTAACAGGAAAAACTAGACCAAACGGTCATAAACAGGAAAATCATGCATGTAAAACATCCAAAGCACAGTGAATTACCCTATTCACAAACAATAAGCTCTACTCGATCATATAAGCAAAGAAGGAAAACAACAAGGGAAAAAATGGAAACATGCAATACCCCGTTCAAAGGTATTGGTGTAATTTGCATAAAATACTCAAAGAATTTCTACAGAAAGGCACAAACCTCCTACCTTGAGGTTAAGAGATCAATATACTTGATCCATGGGGCTTTAATAACCTTATAATGTCGAATATGTACAAAAAAAGTCTAAAATTTTCAACCCATGATAGCTTGAAAAAGAGTAATAATTGGAAAATGATCCTCTATAATAAGGAAGAGCTTACCGCTGCGGTTCCAACGCAATCGGCGGCGATCGATTCAGAGAACAGATAGAGGCTTGGGAGCTCATAGAAGATCCGCAACCATACAGAATCTCTCGAATGAAGAAAACTGAGAGGAAGATGGTTCAATCCATCAAATGCGACCCTAGTGCATTTAATTAAAAAAAATTCACGGCGTGTACTTTTGGAGTACACGGTGTGTACTTACTATTTCTTTAATCCGCTTTAGGCAGCCTCCAAATCACCCCACACGACTGTGTGTGTGGCCCTTGCACGACCAACACACAGCCTCACACGGAAATGAATTACACGGTGCGTACTCATAAAGTACACAACGCATACTTCAAAAATTTCCAGAAACTCCTCTTTTCTCAAAAACTCCAGAAAAAGGAAAAACATACCTGAAAAGAAGGTCCAGGTTCTTACAGTTTTTTTTAAAGGTTGGGGATAAAGCCTCAATTTATTATTTAAAGCAAAGACCACTTTAGAGGGTAGAGGGAGACCCAATACATAGCCCAAAGGCCCAAGTCCAAGTGTCCTGAATACAAGGCTTGAAAGCCCATTTTTTGGCCCAAAGGACCCTCTGTGAACAGTACTGCTACAGTACCCTGCACAGCTACAGTACCCGCCGCCGCTACAGTATCCTGCAACAGTTCCCAGGTCTGGGTTCTTACAGTGATATATATACTAATCATAAAATTTTAATTTATATCTTAACTCAAAAATAGAGGAATATGTGCACAATTTGATGGTTGGAATTAATTAAATATTATGATTTCTCAATACATTACTACCCTGGGAAAGCAAACATGGTTGTAGATTCTTTGAGTATAAAAGAACATGATATACTATCTATGATGAGGATCACAAAATATCCAATATTTATGGATTTCAAAAGAATTAATCTAGAAATATTAATGAAATGGAAGAAGTCATATCATTCTCAATTAATTTTCAACCATCTATACAAGTGAAGTTTAAGGAGGCAAGGAAAGAAGATATGGAACTAAAAAAAATGTGAGGAATGTTCCTAAGTTGAACCTTGATTATGATTGCATAATAAGGTTTAGTAACCTTGTTTGTATTCCTCCCATACCAGAATTAAATAAGGACCTATTGGATGATGCTCACAGCTCACCATTATCTATTTATCCTAGAAGTAGAAAGATGTATAGAGACTTAAAAGTGTTTTTTTGTTGGGATGGAATGAAGAATGATATTGCAGAATTTGTTTCTTGGTGATTGGTTTTTCAAAAAGTTAAGGATGAGAGAGAGAAGTATAATGGTATGTTAAAACCATTAACCATACCATAATGGAAATGGTAAAACTCCACTGTGGACTTTTTCAACAGACTTATCAAAACATCTAAATTCCATAATGTTTTATGGGTTATAGTTGATCACCTTATGAAGTTGGAACAATTAATTACTATTAGAGAATATTTAAATATTGATGATATTTTTGGAATATATATAAAGAAAGTGGTAAGATTTAATGGTGCACCACTTTCTATTATATCTGATCATGATCCGAGTTTTACCTCGACGCTCTGAAAATGTATTCATCAGACTCTGGATACAAATGTAAGTTTTAGTACTACTTATCATCCTCAAACAGATGCCCAATATTAGAGCACAATTAAAACTCTAGAATGCATGTTGAGTATTTCTCTATGGATTTCAAATTTGTTTGGTATAAACACCTTCCTTTGGTTGAATTTTCTTATAATAATAGCTTTCACTCTAGTATTAAAATGGCTTCATATGAATCCCTCTATGGTAAGAAGTGTAAAACATAAACATGCTAGGATGAAGTTAGGAAATAAATCTATTGGGTACTAATATATTTTAAGAGAAGGAAAATAAGGCTATATCTATTTAACAACTAACAATATCATCTTAGATTTGACAAAATAGTTATACTAAAAATCAATGAAACTACTTAGTGTTTGAAGTGGGTGATAAGGTGTTTCTTTGAATATATCCCTGGAAGAGAGTAATGATATTTTGAAATAAAGGAAAGATAATACATAGATATATCATTCCTTTTTAAATTATATATCATGTTGGGAAGGTAGCTTATCAATTGGAACTTCCACCAAATCTCTCTCAAGTTCATGAAGTGTTCCATGTATCTCTCCTGAGAAAGTAAATACTTGATCCTTCACATGTACGATACTCAGAATTCATACCACTGGAGACATATATTTTATATGAAGAACAACCGATAGAGATTATGGACCGCGGTGAAAAATTTCTATGAAACAAGACCACTCGCATGGTTAATGTTTTATGCCAGAACCACCAATTTAGGGAAGCTATGATGGAACTTGAGGATGTTATGAGGCATAGGTATCCTCATCCATTTATATCCAAGTGATGAATTTAGATGGAGAAATTAATTTTAAGAGTGTAGAATGTAACATTCTGATATTTTAATAAATATTCTCTTTAAATAATTTTAATTCTTCAATAGTATGCATTGCACACAATCGTTAGTTTAAACGATCCACGAGACACTATTAGTATAAAATTATCATAATAACATAGCCATTAGATTTTTATAAATAAATATTAATTACTAATTTATAAAATAAACCAAATTGTACAACTCAATATAAATTTATTTGTAAGTGCTAAGAAAATTATCAAACAATTTTATGTTAGTCGAGTTATTCTTCAAAAATATGTCTTCTTCAAAAATGAGTTTATTTTCTCTTTTTGAGTGAATAATAATTTTTATAAATTTTATAAAATATAATTTACAGAATTAATTTTATTTTTTAATTAATTATTCTAAAATTATATTAAATTTATTTAATCATAATTTTTTGAAAACATTTATTGAATAGTGAAAATACTGATTTTTGTTGACATTTTTATTTTTATTTTAAAGTAATTACATGTTTAAATTATGTTTGGAATGGTTTAAAATTTTAATTAGTTTATTTTTATTCAATTATGGTATTTTGAAAATATTTTATACAAATATTTATTATAAAAACATTGTATGTTTTAAAAGGGATTTTTTTTAAATGATGTTTTTCATAGCATTTTACTGGTCTTAATTTAAATGAAAATTTTCAAACTATGGGTTTTTAATTTTGAAAAATGAATGAAAATTTTAGATCCCAAATTTAAAAATTCATTGAATATGTTTCTTTTATTTTTTACCAATATGAATAGCAACCTTAGTAAAATTTTGGTACCGTGGTAAAGGGAAAATTTAGTAATTTAGGTTAAAAAATTATAAAAAAAATAAAATGATCCTGAAAATGCCAAAATTTTAGTATATGAATTAAACTAGACCCTTACCACTTATGGAAATAAATTATTTCATTTAATGGAAACTTTTATATGGAAATTAATTAGATAATATTTAAATCACAGAAAGACACAAAAGTAAATTTTCTTTGTTTTTAATATCTCTTATGTGTCCACATAGAGAAAAAAGCATGTAAGTAATGAATATAAATTTTAATTATTATCATAATAAAAATAATTTCATGATAAAAATATTTTTTTGAAGTTTTGGGCTACTTGGTTTAAATTTTGCAATTTATAATATTTTATTTAAAAAGAATTTAAATATTTCACATTCATGTTTTTAATTACTGTATCATTTTTATTATAAGGCTATACATTAGATATATTATAATATTAATATTATTATAAAATATAGTATATCTATTTTCATAAATATATTTTATTTGAAATTTTTAGTAAAGAAATAGGTATATTAAATATTTATACAAAGCAGATGTAGTAATTATTTTATTAAAGGAAATTTCAAAGAAATGTTAATAAAAATATTAAAATAAATTTAATTTCAGATAATTAATGTGTTAAAATAATTTTATAGATAACCTTGATCTATTATGAATATAATAAAATATTTTTTCGAATTTAACTTGTTATCTTGATATTTCTAAAAATCCAATAAATGAATAGTTTCAAAATTGGCACAATTGATATTTTATTAAAATAATGTTTTATTAAATTATATGAAAATTCATAGAACATATTTAAAAATATAAAAAAAATTATAATATGGTATTAATTATTCTAAAGTTTCATTTATTATCTAATTTACATCAAATATGTAAAATTTACAATATTTTAATATTGAATTTTTTTTACATTTGTTAAAATTATAATATGTTAACTAATGGTTAATCAAAATTATAAGGTTTAAAAAAATAAAAAAAACTTGTAAAAATTATATTGTTTGATTATATTAAAACATTATATAATGTTATATTCTAATACATGGTATTTTTTAGGTTTATTTATGGATATTGAAATTATTATAAATTAATATTTTCAGAAATTCCAAAATCGTCCATCACTTCAATTATAAAATGGAATCTCCTTATTTACTTATTATCTAACCCTTAATCCTTTAATATCAATCATAACCTTCCAATTTATCTTCTAAAATTACCTAGTTACATCCTAGATGTGATTTTCTTCTCAAAATATCAACTCTATTAACCCTAAGAGGAGATCTAAAGGTAACTCACCAAAGAAGAGGTAATCTCTTTGACCAACTCTTTCAAGATTATTTATTATTCTACTTCATATACATGTGTTCTTACCATTATAAAGTAATAACCATAGTATCACCTATATTATTATATGTTATTATGATTATTTAACAACCAAATTCAACCTTTTATCCATCCTATGAAAAATGAAATTACAACATGTGCGTACGTACAACTTACCATCTCCACATTGTGGTATAATCTATTTTTCATCACCACTTTACTTGGATGGATATAATGATGAAAATAATAAATCTATATGATAGTTATAACATTATATTGATTATATAAAAAATATATACCATCCAATTTCATATCATTTCACTATTAATGGAATGATATCATCTCTTGAATGCATGTACAGCCTACCATCTCCAAGAGGCGATGTGATTCATTCTCCAAGATAACTATTACATAATGATTATATAAATATATGTAATGAATAAGTATGATATATATTGTCTTAATATCACCATATAAGTTATGTAACTATATCACATGCACAATAAAAGTAACTTTTATGACAAAATATGCATAGGAAAATGAAGCAATTAACACCCAAAAGAAATGTAATAATGACATATTAATAACAAAAGGGTAATAAGATAATCATCTATGATATCATAAATATAAATATGGTTATTTTATAAATAAATAAATTACATAAACAATTATATATGAGTTTTAGATGTGTATGAATGAAATCAAACCTAAGGTAAGGGTTAATTTAACAATCTCATTATTTTATGGGATTATTTATACGTATGTATTTACTAGGGAACATTTATCATCATGTCAATGTTAGGTAAAATTGTTTTCCAAAATATTTTTAATATTAATCTAAAAATTTTAAAATCCATTTTCACCTGTGTATGAATTTTTACTAAAAGTTATGAAAGGGATATTTCTCTTATTCCTAATGATAAACTTTCTGACTTTTCCATAAAAAAGTACGAGGATAATATTTTATTTTAACATATATAGAATGAATGTATTTTTATAATTTCATTAAAGCTAAATTCCTTGAATCTTAATTTATAATCTTATATGTTTATTTTCAAATAAAGATTTATTTTTTAAAATTCCATGGAATTTTAAGAAAAGAAAACGTTTTTAAGGAGAAAGGATATTTTTCGCAAGAATTATTTTTAAGTGATATATAAAAATTATTTTCTATCTAGGGTGACATTATTTACATGGTGGTCTTATGTTTGTAATGGAATTTTATTTATTAAAATCATTTTTCCATGGGTTATGTTATTATGCAATGATATTTATGAAACTCATTTCATTCCATGGGTTTTGATTTGATGAATGATTTATGTTATTTTGGAACACATATGTATGGTTTTTATTAAATGATGGTTAGGACCTATATATCTCTCCAATTCATTCAGTAAATATTTATATATCATGAGATTGATAAGACTATGTTGGGAATAAAACCCAATTCTGTAACACATGGCTGGAATGAAGTGTTAACTTAGTTTAGTAAAGGAATTTTTCCATTATGATGGCCTTGGCAAAGAGCCTTGACTAATATAGAGATTATTTTCAATGATTATCTGTATTACAAAAATTACATGTTAATTTTATGATCTCTATGAATATGTTCTTTGATGAAATTCTATGATTCATCCCATGAAATGATATCATGATCTTTTATATACAGGATATGATTTTCAAATGTTTTTTTATGTTCTTATGTCTTATGATTATGATATGTTTGATACATAAATTTTTTACCCATACTGGGCATCTAAGATCACCCTTTCTTTGGTTTCATTCCCTAGGATGTGAAGAAGGTTATTAAGTAGGTTTTTTCAAAAAGGGTTCTAGATATGAAGGAATAAGTGGGAGATGATGTAATAGTTTTATGAACCAGTTTTTTATGTTTCCCAGTTTCTAAATATACTAAACCTATACAGTCCTGGAATGGTTTTATTATGATGTGTAATTAATGTTATTCTATTTATAAGTAATTTTTATGTATGAAAAATATGGTCCACTATAAAAACTCCCCATGAAATAACACAAATAGAAAAGTACTCAAAAACAGGAAAAAGAGTACATGAAAACGAACCCAAGCTAGCTCTAGAAATTGTTAGGATCTTACATTATAAAATTTGCATCTCAAATATAATAAAATTTTATTATTTTTATGGTACATCCATTTTTTATCTTTTTTCCATCCTATAGTAAATGAAAACATCACTCATGTGTATGTGTAGACTACCACCTCTATGAAGTTAGGTATTTTGTTTTTCATCATCATATCTCATATATGGTTATTTGGATAGAATTAGTGGATATATATTATTTTTTTAAAATAATTATGATTATTTAATAATAAAATATAATCTACCTTCTTACCTTACAATCCACTAGAAAATCATAATGATGCTCATGCGTACATGTGGACTGTCACCTCCACAAAGAGTCATGATTAATTTTTCAATTTTTGATAACATGAATGGTAATGTGGATAGATTTAATAAATATAGATGATATTTTAGATAAAATATTTATTCGATAATGTATAATTATTAATTATCTTTCTTTCGTTCCAACTATTAAAAAATGGAAACATTACTCGTACGTACGTACGAGATACAATCTCCATGAAGTGGTGTAACTAATATTTCATGGACACCCTATATAGATGGTTATAAAAGTTTATATAATAAATAAATAAGATATTTATGTAATTATTGAGATTCTAAATATGATTAAACTATAACCAAGGTACAAGTTCCAGAATCGTCAAACTGAAACATGCATGGAAAACAGACCAGTTTTCACTTGAATAATAGTTTTAATGAAGAATTGTTAATGGATAGGTAATTAGGAATTATTTTAAGGTAATTATGAATATTTTACTTGTATATATATATAAATATAAATTTATTATATATTATTTTATTATAACATGTGAATAAATACATAACATGAGGTAAGGGGTCTTCCTCGTAGTATTGTTTTGTTTGTACATGTTTCATGTTATGCACATATTTGTGTTTATATGGTGCTTATAATACAACTTTGGTATACTATATCATGAATATATTTATATTTATGGTATTTAATGTTTCATTTGAAGTTATTTATTTCAAGAGGTTGTGATTCAAAATTTACCAAATCGGTAAGGGTTTTTGTTACAATGAAATTTCTTCTCAGGTTTATTTATATTAAAATTCATATGAGATAAATTATATAATAATTTTATTTTATACCCCATATATTTTATTGTAAACTTATAATTTCTATGGTTCTATTTTTTCTTTTCCTTTTTCTCTCTCTTTTACTTAAAATGATCAAAAAATATTTTTATGAAAATCGGATCTTATTTCTTCTTATTGGGTCAAGAATCTTTCTCTTCCATATTGATGTTCTTAAAGTTGTTTTATAGATGTCTTTAATGATACTTGAAATGTGAAAAAATAATTATTTTTCATGAATTTTACTTAATATAAATTTTTTAATTGAATATTTTTTAAAAAAAAATCTGAACTTGTCATTTTTTACATTTTATAAAATTGTGAAAAGAATTTTATCTTTTAATGTATATGACATGAATGAATTCTCCCAAAATAATTTAATTTATTTGTAGGGATTCTTACTTTAAAAGTTTAAAATGATTTAAAAAGAAAAAATATTCCCATTTTTTCGGAAATTTTATTTTTTAAAAGTTACCAAAACAAAATGGTTGTTTTCACTCGATTTTCAAAGTGTGTTTTAAATGATTTTATAAAAGAGATTTTTCATCTATATAGACATTGTTAGGTCCCCTTTTGTTACCCTAGGAGGGGGTAAATCAGGGCATAACCAATTTAAATACTTTTAACATTTTTACTAATTTTCATTTGAAAATGTTATTCCCACATTCATAGGAACTATGTTTAAGTGGCCTCCTAACCCTCAACCTCACCGAATTCATATACGAATACAGAGACACAATGAATGTAGAGACACAATAATTTTACATGGATCACCCCCACTAGGACACTCCAAATAGGTTGTTGTCAATATTATATCAATGAACTCTTTAACCACAAGTATCACTAATTTTTTTAGTTAAAATATTTTAGTCACTCCACAGTTAAGCTAACTACACTTACAGGTCCTATGTGAGCTCCCTTCCACCCAAGGCTCACTAACTTTCCTCATCCTTTACTTACAGCTCCAATGTAAGACACTTATGTGATCAATGATCTTTATTCTTCCTATGTTCACTGCTTTAGGGAAATAACACCACATAGTTTGTAAAAATGTTGGACTCTTAATCTTTAGTATCATCTTGGCCGAATTTATTATCATTTTTGAATGTATGCACTAATGAACTCCTTACTGCATCTTCAAAGACCTATTGTGAACTCCCTCTTCACAACATCTTTCTAGCACAAATCTATAAATACACATTCCAATAATATTCCTATAATATTTTCACTTTTCTACATAAAAAAATCTCCCTCTTCTTCTTCACATTAGAAGGATTTTCAAGTTTTCTATTTCTAATACAATGCTAGAAATTCTTCTCCAGGAAAAAATTTATAGTGTAGCACATATTTATTTCTTCTATTCGATGTGAAAATCATCAATAATATAAATCAAACTCTCTTCTTGTTCTTCCATCAGATATGGTGATTAAATATATATGTTTATAGTGTCTCTACCATCTCTGTTCAAGATCATTTATTTGAAAATAACATGATATTTTCATTTTTTTGGTTCCATTTCATCCACCAAGTTTTTTAATTTTGAGTAAAGTGGACTCTTAGAGCTTCTCGAAACTTTTTATTTTTCTAAAACTGAAAAATATACTTCCATATTTACACCTTTATTTCTCATTATCATGTTTCAAGGACAACCTCATGGTCTTCCAAATATCTGATATCCCATCAAACATAGATTTAAAAAAGTCTATCTTGAATAAGAAACACAATATCCTCAATCTTTATGTAGGTAAGATAATTCAAAACTATATATCCTTTATTAATGGTGAGAAATATTTCATTACACCATGGGTATATATTCCATTAAATTTTATACATCTCACCCAAAATTTCATTCTTCATTCTCAGCTTGGATTATTAATCCCATTTGTTGTTCCATTATGTTGGAAGCATTCATGAACAATTCATATATCACCTAAATTTATTTCATATTTGGATGAAATTCCTAGAAAACAATTTAATAAATCACCTTCAGCAATATATAATTCTCATACACAGGGCCAAATTCCCATATGTGAGTATATTTTTCTATGAAGTCCAACAATTATACTGGTTTCCCACATCATTGGATTCATATACATGAAATTCATCACATATCTGTATTTTCCAACATTGGTATTCACATATTTGTTTCCTTAATAATTTCCCTCACATGGGATTTGTATACATGATCTCATCATGAATTTGAATTCACATATATCCATTAACTTCACTTAAATGAACTCCCTCACATAAAAAATATTTCATATATCAGACCTTTCTTAGAATCATGTATGTGGGAAATCTCATATGTGGGTACTTAGGCAGATTTATAGATATATTCTAATCTTCCAAATTTTTACCTAACTTCATCCAACATCAGTTCCCATGAATTTTTACCTTCATAAATCATATCATGAACTCTTAAATGATTATTTAATGGCCATATTAAAATATATAAACATTATTACTCCATTATAATCACAAACACAATCATTTTAATTCCCCGCCACATCTAATCATTATTCCTTAGAAACCCCATATGTCAGAAATTTCTAATCTTTTTTTATCACTCTAAACAATTACCAAAGTGATTTATCCTCCTCGTGTCTTTTATAATAAATCTCCCTTGATCTATTTCGAAAAAATAAAACATGTACATCGATCAATATTCACCCAACAAAGCTCTATTACTTATTGTTAATAAATGTAATACCATCCAATAGGGTTCCAATAACCTTCCCCTTTGGATATTTTTGACAACAACCCATCCTAAAAAAAATATCTCCCCCGTTATCAATATAATATAAAAGGGATAACATTATGAAAATTTGAAATTTTATTTCCTCTCCCTTATAGTGTGATTAGAGCTACCCCCCCCCCCCCTTGATGAATAGTCTTCTCATTTCTATGAGCTTCAAGAATAGGGAGACTGATCTCTTTCTTTGTCAATACTTGGGATTCCTCAAGATTTTTATCCCATTTAATGTATGTTAAGAAACTCCAATATAACTACACTCCCCTTTTTCCAAGAGGGATTTCCTCTTGAGATTCATTGGATCTATATGATGATGGTGAGGCTTCTCCAACTTTCTATCTCCCCATTTGTCAATCCACTTCATCCATTGTCTATGTTTTCCAATTTATTTATAAATTTTCTATTAGACTTATCAATTCCATAATTACCTTTTTTTAGACATCTCAAATTTCCTAATAAAATAAGTGATGAATTTACCATTTATCACTTTGGATATTGAATAATTTTCTAAGTTTAATGATCCTAATATCAGTTTAGGAAACAATAGTTTGTGTAAATAACACCAAGGTTTTCCACTTGACTCGTGATTCCAATAAGCATTATACTAGATTTTTCTTTCAATTTCCCAAAACAATAACCTATGGTACCTATAAAACATCCACACTAAATGGTCAGTGTATAAATTTAAAATTCATTTATTGTGATACATAACAATTCTTTATATCTTCATAGGCTCAATACTTATGCAAATCGGTCTTAACATCATTGAAATATCATCTGCAAACTCCCCCAAAATTCCGTATTCATATCTTCATACAAAATATTGAAATTGTCTTTAGTTTTGAGATTAAATATATTGGGAAATACATATATTGGTTTATATTAATTGAAATCCTTTACATAATAGACATCAGGTACCAAATACTAGAAAAAATCACAAATAATCATTAGAAATAGTAATGATACTGCTGCAGTATTCAGGTATTCCCTCTTCAATTCATTGGTCTATTACCAGTCAATTTAAGACCAGATACCACAATAATTTACTCATATTGAGCTCGATACCATATTTAATGTATCATCCCACCCCTAAACTATTGGATTTGGAATAGTAGAATGAGTTACTAAGCATAGGTGATATCCCTAGACATCAAAGACTAGAAATAAATTACAAAGTATTACAAGATCATTTGGGGACAATTTTACCTTCAAAAGACACAACTAATAAGATAAAAAATATAAAAAATCATTGATATTATAAAATGAATGAGAGTAAACTTGAAAACTCAAAATTCAAGGAAAAAATATAAATCAAAGTAACAACGAAATGTAAGATATAATATCTCTCAAAACCAATTAGACAACTTGGAATAATTATTTCAATGTGGCGTCACATTAACTATATAACTCAAACATCTCCAATATCCACCCACCACTACCAATCCAATAGCATCATAATTATTTAATGGATAAAAAATAAAATAAACCCTTCCCAAACCTATATCATGGTAAAAAAATGTATGCATCTTCCCCAAGGTGCATATATAAGAGGTGAGTATATCAAATTAATATGAAATTCACTAGAAGTTTCCCAAAAATTTTATTAATACCATATAAAGTTAGACAAAAATATATAAAACAAGGAGTATAAAAAAAGTTGTCTAGAGTGATTTATATAAAATCATGAAAGAGGCATATAAATATAGTTTATATCAATATCACAATTTAAAAAACATTCGTTGATAAAAATGGTTTATAAAAATGATTTTTTTTAGAATTGTATCTATTATTTCTTATTGACCTACCCATTCCATATACTCACACACGCATGCATGAAACCAAGATGACAGTACCAATACTCATGAATGATAACTCATATTTCGTACCAAGGTATCACGTGGTCATACACCCACGAAACATAATTAGAACCAACAACCAGGTCTGAATAAAAAAAATACCTATATAATGTAATCATGAACACATTACCCCTATGTATTCCATGTTCACCATTAAACATTCCTTTAGGAACTATTGTTCTTTTAATAATTTTATCAAACACATAGTGTGTGTCAAAAAATCTATTCTTTTAAATCCATAAAACCAAGGGGTTTATCTAATTGTAATTTAACAAGATTTTCCATTGGAAATCACAAGATATGCATTTTAAAAATCCAAGACTTAAAGTTTTAGAAGAAGTGGGGGAGAGAATAAAAGAGGCCACCTACCTCAAAACGAATTATATTCTTAAAGAATCACATAATGGTATATTTAGATCTATGTTTCCTTTTTTATTTTCCACATATTTCTTAATATAATTCTCTTTGATTCATTAAAATCATGCTCTAGATGGAAAAGGATCACCAAAAGCATCTAGATGAGGGATAAGGGTCAAGAGCCTAGAACACAAGAGTAAGAATGATGTATTTGGGGGATTTTTTTGTTAAAATCCAATTTTGTATTTAATTATATGTGTTTCATGGTTAGGTCTCATGGTTTTCCAAACTATGTGTCAACCATGTGGGTGACACTATCTCAAAACTCCTAGGTTGTGTGGTTTATAAATCCATGTGAATTATCAATTTCTTATGTATCATGGTTTATTAGGTAATCTTCAAGGTTTCCCCTTACTGTGTATCTATTGTGTTCCTCAACCTATATCCCATAATCCTTCCACATAGTTTCATGGTAAATTTATATGGTTTACCCTAATAATGTTCTAATTGTGTGCCTTATAAACTCTTTGCAAAACTCACCAAAATCTCCCAAAAAATCCAAAGACTTAGCCCAATATAAATAAATATTTAAAACACATTAAAGTGTTTTTCATACATTAAAATAGGGGTGTTACAATCTCCCCACCATTACACATTATATCCTCAAAAAAATGGGCATTGGAGGTATTATGTAAGAGCTACAGTTATTTATCTTTCATGAAGTCTTACCATTACCACATTTCCTCCTTAATATTACCAATTTCATGGCCCAAGAAGGTTGGTACATGAAAAATGTTATTAGATACAATACCCATCCAGAAGTGAAGTGTCACTATATATTATTTTTTGTGAGTTCTCTTTAGTTTTATTGATTGAATTTGTTGAATGAGTTTCTGAAAGTGATTGTGTACCTTCAGATTTATAGAAGTATTTTTCTATAATTGGATTTTATATAGTAGTTGTAGACATCATCCTTTACATAAATAGTATATAAAAAGGAATTTTGATTTGATATTCAGTTCAAAGTATCAGAAAGACTATTTTGATACTTGGTAATCATGCATATTCATGGGTTTTTAATAGTCAATCTGAAGGTTTAATAGCATGTCTAAGGTTTCCTTAATCAATATATATATAACCATGAACATTTTATTGTAGTGGAAAAATTTTACTAGTTCTAGAACTCTATAAATATGATATGGGACCAGCCGCTGAGAAATAATTAAAAATATAAAATATAAATTCATTAGAATGGGGGATCAGCTGAGTTGGATAAGTGGTAGGGAGAGTGTTTTTTGTAATCTCTTGTAATTAAATTTATAATAGTGGTTTAAGTGTCCTCCCATCAATTTATGGATTTTATTTATTCTATTTTCACTTATATTTTTCCTTTTTCATTCTAAAAAGTGTGTGTCTACATGATTTTGTGTGGTTATTAGATTGTGTACAGTTCATAGTTATAGAAAAATAATTCAAGAGTGTTATGAATAGTTTTAAATGTTATAACTTTTGAAGGGTGCTCTTCTAGAATAGTTTTTGTGATAATTCTTTCCCTTTGACACCTAAAAAAGTAGTATAAGGACATTAGATCTGTTATGCACACTTAGAATACCTATGAGAGTTTTTTCTTAGTAGTGGGAAGAATGGTGTTAGATTAAGTAATGGTATGGATTGATGATTTTAATGGGATAAACTTGGATTTTGGAATATTAGGTTGGAAGATCTTCTGAAATATAAATATATAGATACTCTATTATCTAGATAATTTCTAGATAAATCATAGAAGTTTGAATGGGAGTGGTTGGATAGGTATTCACTTACCTTGGTATGAATGTATCAATCAAGGAATGTGGCTTTCAATATCCAAGAGAATAAAATCACTTTAGGAGTTATGAAATATTGAAAATAGATCATATGAATGATTTCAAATGATCTAATGATATCTTTAATTAGTGAAGGTTACTTTCAAGGAAGGACCATCTGAATAAGTGGTCATGGAATAAGTCTCTAGGAAGAATTCATATTATTTTAGTGATTAAAAAACCAACTTGTTGTATTTATTATAATAAGGGACATATAAAGAAGGAAAACTAAATTTAAAATGAGTTTAATTAAAAGTATTCAACATTAGGAAGCACAAATTCTATTAGTATGATAAATGGTGGTAGTAGTTTTTTGATGAGTGTGAGTATTCTAGATGAGTCACAGGTTATCAACTCGGGTTATTCTTTCCATTTAATGACTTAACAAGGGTTCATGGTAAACTATGTATCCCAAATATTAGGCAGATTATATCCAGAATATGATGAATCACTATAGATAGTTGGAAATAGAATTTTATCATTTGGATGAATGATAGAGGTGTCTTAAAGATGAAATATGTTATATATTTTTATGTCTATAGAATAACCATATATCAATTAATCAACTTAATAAAGAATGTTTTAGAACCAAATTATCGAATGGGGTTTGTAAAATAACCATAGGATCCATGGTAATTGCTCAATTCTTGAAGAATTTAATCATGTTCTTGACTGGAAGCAAATATAAATTTGTGATAGTTGAATTTATTTCATCTAAAGATTTGGAAGTATGGTATTATAGATATATTCACCTTAATATAAAATTTATAGTGGTTAAGGTTATACTTAAACTCAATAATAAATATTTTGGAAGATTTGAAAGTTTTATAGTGGGAAAAAATAAGAACATTTCCTTTAATTTGGATGGATGAAATTCTTTGGGATAAAAATAAATAACATATTCATTATAATGTTTGGGGACCATCCCCTATGAATTACAATGTCTTATCTCTGTACTTTGTGATTTTTATTGACGATTCCATTCATAAGGTCTGTATCTACTTCCTAAAGAATAAATATGATGTTTTTTAAGAAATTATTCCTTGGAATGATTTGGATAAAATGTATTATGATCAGAGGATAAGGGGAATCCAAATATATAATGGTGGAGGGTGAAGTCTACAAAACCAATAAAAATTTAGTTGTAAAAAGAGTGTAAAGAATAAGAAGATAGTTCCAAGAAGTCCATAATAGAATGGATTATCTTAAATAGTGAATAAGACTATATAAAAGAAAGATAATAGTATGAGACTTCATTCTAGAATGCTAAATGGAATTTGGGTAGAATCTATAAATATGGTGGAATACTTGGGCAAACAAATTCTAGCTTTAACTATGGGGATAGAAGTTTTAGAATAACTTTGGTTGTGTAAAAGATAGGAAGTAAACCATCTCAATGTTTTTGAAGTATGTCATTTGTTCATGTTTATTATAGGTACAGGTATAAGTTGGAGGCTAAATCAAAAAAAATTCATATCGAATATGGTGATAAGAACTTAGGATATCACTTATAGGATGATTAGAAGAAGTAATTCATTTAGAGTATAGATATTATCTTTAATGAAAAATTTTTTTATAAAAATATGAAATTTTAAGAAATTTAATTTGAGGAAAAATACACTTCTAAAGTTTAAATTGATCAAAATTATATTACCATAAGGTAGTCCGAAGAAATACCAAAAAAATTTAAGGTACTCGAACTTAAGAGAGAGTTATGCAAGTAATGGTTATGTAAGAACTATTATAACCAAGCTATGTATAATAGTAAATTAAATTGAGGATATCAACTGGAATTGGGGAAATGGTTCTATGTTTTGTGACTAATACAAACAATCCCCTATTAATGGATTCTGGTAAATAAAAAACTTCAGAAAAATCAACTACCCTAAGAGACTTAGATCATTGGGAGTTTTCTATGATGGAGGAAATTAATTTCATGAAGATTAATGGAAAGTTAGATCCAACTAAACTTTCATAGAGAATGTGAGCTCTACATAACAAATGGGATTTTTTCATAAGGAAGAAGTTAATGAATATATGATAAATAAAGCATGAATGGTCATGAAAAGTTTAAATGAAATATAAAGAATTAACTTTTTGTAAATTTTCTAATCAGTCATTAAGAACACTACTATTTATATGGTGTTTAGCATTATGGACCCTGATAATTTTCACTTTAGGAAGATGGTTGTTAAGGCATAATTTCTCCATTATAATTTGGAGGAGGAGATCTATAGGGTTCAACCCAAGTGTTGAAATGATTACATAAAAGAGAAGCTAGTTCATAAGTTTAAGATAAGTCTCTATATCTTGAAGAAATCCCCTCGATAGTGGAATATGATGTTTTATGATTTCATGATTTCGGATAGTTTCATCTTGGGTGATTTTGATCACTTTTTCTATTAAAAGAAAAGGATGTTGGAACCTTTATCATCCTAATTTTTTTATATGGATGATATGTTTCTTAATGGAATATATATTCAATTGATTAAGAAGTTGAATATAATATTTTCCTGAGGGTTTGAGATAAAGAATATTGTACATGTTAAGAAAATATTTGGGATGAAGATTGATAATGATAGGAAATTCAAGACTTTAATATTATCTTAAAATGAATACATTCTTAAGTTCATTGAAATTTTTGGAATGACTAGATGTAAACCTATCTAAACTACCCTTTCGAAACACTTGAAACATTAAAAGTCATGGGAAACATCTTCATAAAAGGAATATTAGAACATGGAAAAGGTTGTTTATGACTTATCTATTATAAGTTTAATGTATGCAATGATTTTAACATGACCAAACATTTCTTTTGTAATGGGATTTGTGAGTTTTTTCATATTAAATTCTAAAAGGAGATATTGGGAGGTTTTTAAATGTATCATATGTTATTATAAAGGATAATAAGTAACAATTTTATACTTCGGTGATGATGATCCATTGAAGGGTTTTGTGGATTGATATTTTTCTGGAGACATGGATTCTCATAAGAGCACAAAAGTTTTTATGTTCACTTTCAAAAGGACAGTGATTATTTGGATGTCTTGGTTTTTTCTATTGGTTACCCTATATATAATAGAATCATAAGAAATTTCCATAATAAAATAAGGAAAGGATTTTTAATGGTTTATGTTACTTCTAAAGGAGATATAGAAATAATTGGAAGGAGGTATTTTATTTAATGATAAATAAAGTTCAATTTTCCTTACTAATAGTCCAATTTTTATGAAAGAAAAAACCACATCAACTTGAGATTACATTTTATCGAGAATCTCTTAGAAGACTAAGTGTTTGAAATTTTGAAGGTGGCTATAAAGTCGAATCCAAAGAACATGTTAACAAGGGTGTTAGTCCAAGAAATTTTAAGGTGAAATTGCACCTCAATTAGACTTCACTAAACATAATGAGATATATAACACTACAGGTATCATAAGGAGGTTTAAAACCCTAACTTAGTATTCAAGTGGGATATTATTGGGTATTATGAAGTCTCTTTAGATTTATTAAATGGTATTTTATAATAAGTTTCCAAAAGTTATTTTGAACCTTACATTTTCTTAAAGGGGATTTCTAAAATGGGTTTTCATACATCAATTATGGACCTTGTATTTTTGAGACGGAGTCTGGATGAAGGCATGTTGATCCAATGTTCAAATGAAAGTATTTAAATTACAATTTTGATAATTGAGGAGCATGCTTTCTTATAGGTTATTAGTGGTAATTTTGAATGTGAAACTGTTTATCATATGTTTCCTTAGTCAATGGAAGGAAATATGTGAATATTATATGGTGGTAGAACCAGCTTACTAGTTGGAGACCTCTATAAATATTATGTGGAACCAGAGTATAATAAATAATCAATAATAGGAAATATGAAGTCATCAGAATGTGATATTGGATGAGTGGAAGTAGTGAAAGAGAGTGTTATTTTTTAAAATCTCATGTACTTACATTTATCATTGGTATTAAATTGTTCTCCCATAGAATTATTACTCTTTTTCAAACCATGTAATTCTATGTGTGCTTCCATTTTTTATTTTTCATTCTATAATGTTGTGTGTGTGTGATTTCATGTGGTTATTAGGTTTTGTATACATCTTAGTTATACAAAATGGATTCAAGGGGGGTGTGAATAATTTAGAATGACGGGACTTCAAAAAGAAGTTCTTATGGAATAATTTTCATGAGATTTCTTTTGGTTAAGCTCCCAACACTACCAGGGTTTAAGGTGTGGGTCCATAATGAGGGTGTTGTGATTTAAAGGAGATAGATTGTAACAGAAATGGAAAAGTGGTACTTAAAAGGATAAATGTTACGAACCATCTTAATAAGGTGGACCTTTATTTTTGGGATAATATATGATATTAATTTCAGAGTTATTCATTACTGGATTGGAGTATTGTCTTGATAGGTGCACTCCTAGGAAGTTTCCTAGGGTGTATCTGGGTGAGTACAAACCACACTAAAATAACATTTTCTTGTGTTTGGGGAAGTCATTATTCTAATAAGTGACTCTAGTGGGTAATATCATGTGGTGTGTTGGTAAGGAAACCACGACACTGAAAGGTGATCCAAGGGGTTAGATAACTAGGTTCACGGACTACGGAGGCCATGTCATGAAATATAATCTCAAGTATGATTTCCAAACAAATTTTAAGTTTATTTCAAGTGATTTTTCTTATTTAAATTATTGTACACAATTAGAATATTTTTAATTATAGATTTTAAATTTTATTCATATAGGAAACTTCAATATATATATGATTAGTGAAAACCTGTTCCTTAACACTTTTGGATGAGTCAGGTTCATCATCGACTCATTAGTTCAGGCTTGATGCCAATTTGTTTTTTCATGAAATACTCTATAATATCCCTTATTACATTCACCTTTTAAATTTTGATATATTTGACTTTAAGATCCATTTTATGTTCTTTTCTATCCTATTTACCCTATGGATCATTTCTCCCATATAAAACTACATCATTTGAATAAATGTTAGTAAACATTTAGTGCATGGGGATAGGGGAATCTCAAAATTCCTCAAGCTTATGAATGGGGATGAAAAAATTTATCCAACACAATACATTATACCTTTATTTATCCCATTTTCCTTACGAAGAGTAATTTCATCACTTCATCAAATTTTTTATTTCCCCATTATATAATAATTCAACTAATATTCATCTCTTTTATTTTATTATTTTTAGACCATTTAAGAATTTTTATATCAAAATATGTGTATCATGGGAGAGTTTGAGGAAGGTATGACTAGTTTGAAAAACATTAGGGCCAAAAAGGCCCTAAAATACACTTAAGTGGATGGTTTGTGATGGTCAAAAGATTAATAAATGGATTCAGTTCACATAGTTCCATGGACACACATATCCTTGATGTTTTCCTACATGCAGCATAAGTCTACTCCATAGATCTCTGTTTCGTGGAATTCCTTGGTCGTGCGGAGCTAAATATGTAATCTTTTCACAGTGTAACTCTTGTTCATAGAAACCCATTAGTTCAAAATTTTCTAAAAGACTTGATATTTGACAAAACCAATGACCTTGCATATTCTTGTCCTATAAATACCCCCTATTTAGAAAATTTAATGAGGAAATGACCTTTTAACCTATGAGAAAAGCTCAAAATTAATTAAACTTGGAAGCTTTGTGAGAAAAAGAAGATATGGACCTCCAAAGGTAGCTATCTTTTTTAAAATATCCTCCCATGGGTTTTATAGAACCTCGAGATATGGTATATGTTCATTTCACAAAGTTCCATGGCCTTCGCGTACGAAGAAATCCTTTTGTGGTACATAGACTTTTGTGAGATAAATATCCTTTACAAAACCAATACCATGGGAACCAAGACTTTACTCTAGGGTAGGGTCACCCTGTTTCATGAAACATACTCTTTAGTGAGACCACTAATCTCTGTGTAACCCGTAAACTCAATGATACCCCCGGCCTTCATGAAGCCCCCAACTTTCAAAAAACCCTATCCTTTGAAAAACCCATCCTCCAAACCTCCTTATGGTGCCTCATTTTAACCAATACCCTTTCATGAATGTTGAGATCCAATTACCCACATACTAATCTAGGAATAGTTTAACCATAGCCTAAATCTTCATGTGACTGGTACCACCAACCCTACACATTTCTCCAAATAATAGGCACCCTAATTTCTTTTTCTCTTAATCATAGGAACCCTAACATTGGGAAACCTAATTTACACATATCCACAAATGTGTTTACTCCATTCTCAATCTAGAGGTGCACGAGTAGTGGAAACATACTCCCTAAGGGTGGAATCACCATGGGAAATAACTTACCTATCTCAATAGAGAGTCCATTTTTTGGATCTTCCTCTCACCTTGACACAGTAACCCATGGGGTGTAAGCCCCATCCATGTCCAAGCCGCAACATCTAAAAAATCCTTGATCCATTTCCTACTTATATGAAATTAAACTACATGTTATAATCCTTATAACATTATATTAAACTATAGCCTTAACCTATGTGATGAACATGATATTACCTATGTACAATCATCATGAGATACCTCCTCCTCCCCTACCATGGGATGAAACTCCTATATTGGAAGGCTTCCATTCATTATCCCCATAATATCCTCCCTCACCGTGGGATGAAAATACTACCCTCGGTATATTATACAAATAATCCTCACTTCGTACCCTATTGAAGCACCATCCACTACATGAGTTTCCTTACCTAATGATGTTAAACTATATGGACTGGTCCTATCAGATGACCTTAAACTGCAATATCAAACTATGTGTGTTTTTTTCCCTATTTAATGATAAGGTACATAAGAAACCTCCATGAGGTTAAGTCCCAATAAAATTGAAGTGTGAATTAACCCCTATATGGGGAAACACTTCATCAAATCCAACATGTGAAATCTTCTCCCTTGAGGGGACACACTTAACCAAAACCTAAGTGTGAAATATTTACCCTTAAGGGGACACACTCCACCAAATCCCAAGTATAAAATCATCCCTCTTTGTTGGAAACACTCCACTAATTCCATGTTTCAAATATTCCACCTTGGGGGGACACACCCCACTAAATCTAGGATATAAATCTTCCCCCTTTGGGGACAAACTTCACTAAATTACAAGTGTGAAATCTTCCCCCTTGGGGGGAAAAACTCTACCAAATACCAAGTGTATAATATTCTCTCTTGGGGGGACACACCCCACCAAATCCAAGTGTGAAATATCCCCCCTTAGGGGGACAAACTCCACTAAATCTGAAGAGTGAAATATTTCCCTCACTAGTGACACACTTAACCACCCACCTATCCCTGCAAGAAATTAAACTTGTGACCCATCCATATCCACAAGATATTAAACTTGTGGCCTGATCTAAATCCCTACCTCATGAAATAAACATGGGATTACTGAGGGAAAAATATCAGAATAATTATGTAACTTGTGTCGAATACCTCATGACTTACATGGTAAGCCTTAGGTTCCAAGCCTAAAATGCCTCACACATTAAATTTCCTCCAAAAGAGGTCGTCTTTACCGGTACCCAACTCACCCAATGTCCAGACATTCCCAATGTTCTCAATGTTACTTCCTCCTCTGATCAAATGTTACTTTACTACATAGAATGAAGTGTCATAATTAAATAAAGTCCATCTAAATATTGAAATAAGAAAAACTTTCACAAACATGACTTAAATCTATGATGGAGACATGGAATAGCTAAAGGACTCTAAGTAGGAATATATGGAAAGAGGAACTAACATCTTATTATTCATTTTTGATTAGAGATCCAACATCACCAATTAAAGTGATGGAAGCCACCCACATTTGGAAGGTGTGAATATGGGGAATTAAAATTAGTGCGGTGAACTGGACTTGGTGAAAAGTTTTGGAAAAAATGGAAAACCTGACGTGATGATCTTCTCCCTAAACATTGGGGAAAATTAAAATTTTTAAACTAACATATTTTAATGTCACTGGATCAAGAAATTTGGTGGAATTTCTCACCATGAAATTAGTGAGCCCATCATGAAACTCTCCTATGACTTGAGGAAGATAATGTTGGATATGCTTAGTCTATGACATTGTCATAGTGGATCCCACCTCTTTTTCTAGAAGGATAGATGATGTTGGGGAATTGGGAATCGATTCCCCTATATTTTTTATGATGGATAAATTCAAATCCCTTATATGAATAAGTTAAAAGAAACGGTAAACCTAACACCAATAGGTTCAAGGACAGGGGAAATGTTGGTGTGGAAAACCTGGAAGACTATTCTCATACCATGATAGCCACCTCACCTTCAGCTGTTGGGTTCCCACACACAATCTCGCACTCCGAACTCATTCATAGGAGGTTGATTAATTCCCTTGTTTACTAATATGATAAATAAGGGTTCATTGAACCCAAGGATATGGCCCATAAAGATATCTAGTAATCAACTCCTAAGAGATATCTCCACCCCTCTAGGGACACATAGGGGGAAACCACCCCCAATTCCAGTGAAAAACCACTTTGGGAGACTCTCCTCAAAGTGCTCTATTAGCTCACTCCCCTATGTCGAGGAGGTAGGGGATGTTCTAGTTGTACCCATCATGGAAGTAACCTAGGATCTCACTATAAGGGATCCCATCAAGATGTGTAATCATCAACATTGACCGGTCCCACATGTCGATGAGATGATTAACTTCATCCCCACTCTTTCAACACCAATCCAGGCCATCTAACACCAACACCAGGGGAAGACCCAGATCATTTCATTATACGAGGCATTTTCTACTAATCTAGTGACCCCTTCCACCACTAGAATATCCCATCAGACCCTCGAGACTTTTTAAATGGGATCTATCTTTACTCACCCAGGATCAAGACCCTAGCCTCCTTGAAAGTAGACTAGGTTAACGTCGTATGTCTTCGATGTCACTGGAAACTATTATTATCCATCTCATGATAAGGAAAACCAATGAAGAGTTCCACCACACTCCATCAATAACGAATGAAGAGGTCATCCATGCACCATCACCAACCAGTGTGGAGGTCCTCCCCATGTGGAATACATTCCCTTCTATAAAGAACCATACTTAGGAAGGAGGGTGAACACCAATCATGTAGTTCATGGATACGACATAGGTTGAAAATCACATGGGAAAACACCCAAGGTAATATCAATAGATTTCTCTGGTATAATCCTAACACCATAATAGTAGGGATCTTGGGAGTCATCATGTAATCATCAACCTCTCAGACTCTGAAGCGACCGATAAATCAATGATGAAACCTTCACCCCCACTACTAGAGCCTAGAGCAGAAGCCTATAAATTTTGGATTATGATCCTAGAAGTAATGGTTCACAAGGTAACTAAATACCACTGTATATACCTTTAGTTAGATTAAGTTCAAGCATCCTTCTAGGGAATCCTAGTGAAATTGTCTCTATCACCATCAATTTTTCTCCTCTCCACCTCTATGTATGAAATTAGAGAAATTTTTGGGTCTAGGTTGATGACTTCAGCTGATAGTGGGAACTCTGTTAATCCCCAGAGGTAAGTTTACTCCCTCACACATGAGAAAGTGGTAAACACCCCATCCTATATGGATATGATCATAAATTTGAATCTACCTCCAAGAGAAATCCCAAAACATGGAATATATTCGACCTATGTGGTGCTGCATCTCCTGGTAGATCAATAGAAAAGAAGGTCAGCATTGGTTCAATAACACGTATCTTGGACTCCACAAATTGGGTATTAGGATAACCTAGAGAAGTATCATCACCCTAGTAGGTAACAATATAACATATGGGAAATTTTTTACCGCCAACCCACTATCAGTCATGTTTTAACTGCCCGAAACTCTAGATTTTTTCATCCTAGAGTCTCTTACTGAGGACTAAGAAGTCTTATTTAACTAGATTATCTAGTTGACACATCACCACCTCCAAGACTATCACCTAGATTACCCAAAAAAACCTTGATCACCTCAATTTCATTCAGTGGTAGTGCAAGAGGGTTGAGATTATGGAACTCTTATTAGCTTAGCTTCCAGAGTCATATGTATACCACTAGAATCTTTAGAAAACATGTGTCAAGGGAATCAAAGTGATATGCTTAGTCATGGAAGAGGCATATACATGCATTCAAATTAAAGGTTGGGAGAATTATGCCACCCTCCATTTCATCTCTATCCTACGATGGTGATGAGACCTTTGATCCATCCCATATTCTGACAATAAAGTTTCCCATATGACTACCACCATAGTGAATGTGGTCACCACTGACCTACTAGAGGATCATAGGAACAAGGCCTTCTATGTAGAGAATAATAGAGAAAACCTGCCTCAAGGTGCGACATAGTACCAAGAATACCCCTTGGAAGGAATCCTAACTCATCATCGTAGACAAGCACTGGGCCTCAAAATTTCACACAATGAGGCGTTAATACCTTAACATCAGTATGTTTAAAATGTAAAGGGACATAATGAGCCCGTTGAACCATCTGTGGTCATGGAAAATTGATTTCAGAACCCAGGATAGGTTCCCCACTCCATGAGATCAAGAAGTATAAAAGGCTCACTGTTGAGCTCATTATGGAGCAGTGAAAAAGCCCAAACAACATCACAAGGGACCCCATACATCCTTCATTAGGGAACTCGATCCTCCTTTTTCATATTCCTTATATTGAACTTGGTGGACCTGTGCACCTATCCAAGTTAGAAGCAGGGGGATACTACACATGATCAAGATATGAGTCACCCATCCTACTTGAATAGGGTGATTATCCACCTTGGGATCATGTTTCTGCTACTCCCTGAATTGATGATACTTCAAACATAATGGTGGATACAAATCCTAGATAGGATGATGTGATAATACTCCCTTCACCCATCTCGAGGCCTTGGAAACATAAAAGGTGGTAGTAACTCCTAAAGGATAGTTGTATCCAACATCACTGGACTGTGTTTGAGTTCACCTAGAGTTTAGTAATCTTAGATTCACCAATTTTAGTGGTATGGGAGACATAATATACAATTTTGACCATTTATCCTCAATATACAGTCCAATGTTAAGGACCCTAGAACAGTAAGCTCATATGATTTTTTTTATACTTTGAAAGGACCTTTATTAATCTAGTATATTTATATTCTAAAAAGGTCTGTTTCTGATTGGTAGGACCACTATAGAAATTTCCTTCACTATTTTAGATTCACCTCATGCAAGAAGAGTGTCACCAACCTCTACAAATACAATAATAGACTCAATGAGTGAGCCACAAACTTTCTCTCCCAATGGAAGGGACTCTGGTAATAACTTGAAATGTAGTTTTCATAGTAAAATATTATTACAATGTTCATAGAGATCATTAGGAATGACCTAGTCCCAAACCTCATCTCTCTAAACTACCAAGGTAGATTTTTATATTTCTTCGAAAATGTCTGGCATCCGAAATAATCCTTATAGTGGATTAAATAATATAGATGCACATTTACTCATCCATATCCTAGGACAAGTTCCATTAAAGTAGTGATATACTCTATTGTGAATGTAGAGGTTCTTGATATTGTACACATAATAGGAATTTTACCAAATGAGCCTCACCAAGTGTATCCCCTCTAGGAATAACCTCACAAAGAGCAACTGCCTCGATGGGAGAATGTGGTTCCATCCCCTTGTCAAGGCTAGGATCCCAGTTTTCCTTTCATAGAAATAAGAAAGTTGAATTATTCCTATATGTATTTTCAAGTCCTAGTATATTTCATCTACACCATAGAAAAGGGAATCTTGAAGTTTCCATAATGACAGAGACCCTAGGAGGTCGGACTCACTGTTTGTGATGACCAATGTCTTGTTGGATTTGGTTCCCTAAAACCAAATTATTTTTATCTTTATGATAACTTATATTCATGGTTTTTTATATTAATTAATTCCTTATCATTTCATGATTGTTCTTATGCCTGACATTGTATGTGATAATGTCGTATGAGTAACTGTCATACTAAAGGGCCATAGAGGATCCCTTCTATGATGAGATCCCAAAAGTGCTATGAAATTATTCTGGAATATATGTTCTATAGATGGAACAAATAATTTGAGGGTCACAAATGATACAGTATATCATGGTTGGATACTCACAGGACACTGAGGCACCCTCTCATGGTGTACTCACTTCGTATTGTCCAATAGGATATTATGAGAAAAAAACCCATCAGTAGGAAATCCAAATTTATAAGTGTAATATTATGTTCCTATATGAATACATGTTTATTGGTCCTTAATCTTTATAATTATTATTAATGAGTATTATAACTCACTCACTTAGATGTTTTGATGAAAACCATGATGACATATGTTTGTGTCTAGGTAGTATATGTTGGATGTGTGACAAGTAATATTTCATTAATGAATAATGCAAGAAAGTATTTTTCCTTTATGTTTTTTACTGGAAGTTGATTTCTTGAGCCCTTTGATGGAAATTATATAGCCAAAATAAATCCATGGCCATGGTGTTCTATAGAAAATTTCAATTTATAGCAAGTCAAAGATAGAGAAATCATGCAAATTGTTTGATGACACTATCATGCAACCGGCTTGATGAGAGATATCAGAAAAAAGGGATTATATTACATGGTAATCATTCATATGAGGTGACATGCTATTATGTAATTAACTTATTTATCTATGGGTACCTTGGCGTGTTTCTGAATTCTAACCTTCTACTTTAGGCTTCAGCACCTAATTCCACTAATAAAGAGGCCTGGGAGGTAACACACTAAGTGTATCCAGTATCTCATTTAAATAATATATATTATTTAACAAGTTTAATAAATATTCTTTCTGGTCTCGGTTTAATAAATATTCATGTATGCCTAATTTCATTTATTCTGAAAATAGTTATTCAAAAGAATATATTGGGAGAATAATATTTAATAAATATTTATTTTTGATTTAGTGAATATAATTTTTATATATTTATTGGAGAATAATGCAGTGATATTTAATTAATAAAAAATATGCATTATTTAATGCACAATAAATATTATGGAGGATTGGTGGATTGACTTTAAAGTTTTATTGCAAAATAATAATATTTGATATTATTTTATTAACTAATATTTAATTATAGTTCAAAAGTTAAGTGTGTGTCAAGAAAAAATAATAATAATACTATTATTATTTGACATGGGGTTTCACTATGATTAACAAAAATAAATAAGGGAACTTGTGAAATTATGTTATTTTAACCCTAGCTAAATAAATACCTAATTATGTTTATTTTCTCACAACCCCTAGCCAAGACAAATATTTGTGTGCACAACATATTGGAGAAAAACCTCTCAAGCCTAGAGATTTCATCATTCTCCAAGAATGCCCTCAATAACGAGAGTGATCCTCCTCCACCGGATCAAGAAGAATGCTTTGGAAGATTTCATTAAGGAGATTGGAGGTGGAAGACGTAAGCGCAAGGATCTTCCATTATAGCACCCGAAGACTCTTTCAAAAAAATTTGGAGATTTTTAAAACACATTTGGATCACTGCTAGAAGAAATATACCCTTGATTTCTACAATGAAACGATGGTGCACTGTAGATATGTGGATGGATTCATCAATGATGAAATAATAACCTTAGAGGTAATTATTATTTAATTAAATTAATTATAAAAAATACGTGTTGATCTCACCTATATTGGTTCTGGGTTTTTATTCCTTTCTTGTTATTTGATTCAATCCCATTGATCACGACGATTAAACATCACATAGATCTTGGATTGATAATAGATATGGAAAAAATAAAATTTGGGCATCGTCCCTCCCATGATTCCACTAAAACTGGAACCTACAAGTGATATTTGAGTGGGAACATATTTCACTACTAGAAATAATGGAATTTGCGACGGGTTATTTGCGTCGGGATCCCGTCGCTAATAGGCTTTTGCGACGGGGTCCCGTCGCAAATAGCCCGTCGTGGAAAACGGCATCGCAACAATAATTATTTGCGACGGGCCTGTCGCTAAAGGTGTTATTGGCGACGGAGATTCTTCCCGTCACAAATATTAGTCTGTATATTTGTGAAAACTTTTAAAAAAACTAATTGTGACGGGCCCGTGGCAACTACTAATTGCGACGGGGCCGTCGCAATTAGTTTTTTTAAAAAAAATTAAAAAGTATTAATAAATTATTTTAATCAATATTATAATAATACTATTTTTGACGGGCATAGTATCCCGTCACAAATACTAAAAAAATAAAAAATAAATAAATTATTAATAAATTATTTTAATTAATATAATAATAATCCAAATATAATTCAAAAATAAAAAAAATATTAATAAATTATTTTAATTAATATAATAATAATAGAATTATAATTCAAAAATAAAAAATAATAGAATATTAATAAATGATTTTAATTAATATAATAATATTAGAATTATAATTATAAATAAAAAAAATATTAATAAGTTATTTTAATTAATATAAAAATAATAGAATTATTTTACATTCAAATATTAAAATAATTCTAATATTACAAAAAAAATATTATTAAATTATAATATTATATAATTTTAATATATATATATATAATTTAATATTATAAAATATAAATAATAATATTATTCATATTAATATTGTTATTTCAAAATATAATATTATTAATATTTTATAATGAGACAGAAACTACGAATAGAAAAAAAATCATATTTTGATTTAACAAATTTTATAACATAAAAACAGACTCTAATATGAAGGAGGGGGGGGAGGGGGAGGGGGGAATCTGCAGATGCTGGTGGAGGAAACTCCATCCCTAAAGCATGAGTGAGTCAGCGCATGTACTCCATCTGCTCCTGATGCTGCTGCTGCCACCGACTCATCTGCTCCTCGTACAGCTGCTGCTGGCGTCGATGCTCCTCCTCATGTTGCTCCTGTTGCTGACACATCTGCTCCTGCTCCTGTTGGAGACTCTCTATTAGTGTAGTTTGAGATCGCAACTGATCCTCATACTGTGTAGAAGAAGAAGATGCACGAGCTCCTCTCGAGCTGGACGCCGACATCGCAGCACTTCCATAATAATCTCCGGGAGACAGTCGAGAGCTGATACCAACTACCCGACCCTTCTTAAAGGCATATTGGGTGGCTGCATTCATGCCACCACATCAAACTGACGGCCAGTGGTCTAATCTGATGACTCGGCCTGACTCTTAGGCAGGGTCTGTGACGCTGCGGCCTCATATGACTCCTGTAGTTGCAATTTAAAATTAAAATTGTGAATATATTATATGCAGTTAATTTTTAAACTTGAAAATAAATAATACTGACCACGATGTGACGCTGACGATCACCTCTAAGCTCCCCAGTAGCAGGATCACTATACATCCTCTGATATACGTCGTACTCCGTAATATCAGGGTCCTCGACAGCCTATAAGAATAAAAAATAAACTGTTAATATTTATAGTTATATAAAATATTTATAAATAATGTACATACCAGATGTTGTCTATGAGTACTGAAAGTATGACTCCCAGCTCGATGAGTCACCTCCTATCTCCCCCGATTCTGCCTCCCCACCGATGATCTCCTCTGAAAGGCATCAGTCAACCAGTGCGCACATAATCCATCCCATACATGGGATGGAATGTACTCTGGTTGGTGTACTCTACATGACTCGTCAAAAACTGACACTCCTTCTTTCTTCGTGGCAGCTTTTCTTAAATTGTGCAAAAACTAATGAAAGAGATCACGCATGGCCACCTCTCATGCCTCATGGAAGGCGTCACGCATGGTATCCTCGATCGGATACCACAAACCCTACAAATAAATCAAAATATCAAGTTAGAAATGAAATAATTTTCAAAATAAAAATTATTTATTTACGTACATACCAACCAATGGCCGAATATGGCCTGTTGCATATCAATGGGAATCTGCTCCCATGTGGTCCAAGGCTGAGAGAAATAGTTGCGCAAAATAGCGTTGCCCTGTCTGACTGCTATATGTGGAAAACTGTAAAAATAATAATCATTTATTATGTGAATAGATTAATGAAATCTTAGTCAAATCCACAGGTTATCACACAGGTTATTACACCTCCGTGTGCATGGATCAAACCCAATATGTGGACGTCGCTCGGGGAAGGGGTCAAGAATCATCAATCGTGCAAGACCATGCCCCCTCCGCGTACTCCCTGGAGCACCTGCAGGCTGAGGGTCATCTGCTAGCAACTCATCCGCATCGAAAGGCAGGTTAGCATCCGCCAACTCACGAAATGTGTTGTCATCCATCTGAAACAGAAAATGTTAATGTTGTTAGCAAATAATTGATAATTACTGTTATATATACATATATATTAGTTATGATTGTATATAACTACCATGAAATTCTATCATTTTTCATCTTCATCATCATCTTCATATATGTCAATGTCATCTTCATATTCCTCCTCAACTTCATCGATATCCATTCGAGTTCCAGTTGCTTCATCTCTTACCATTTCAAATTCATATGTGACATCATTAACATCATCATCATCACCGACTCTTAAATGTTGGGTTTCGTCATCGATACTCATGTCTCTTTGTAAAAAATATTGATTTTGAGTACTCTCTTGAAAAACTTCAATTCTTTACACATCAGTGAAAGCACATTCACTTTGACTAAACTGATTGTCTCGAATTTTGATTTTTATTATACTCCACCAATCAGTCAACTCTCTTGATGTAGCACAGTACTTTGTGTAATAAACTTGATGTTCCTGTTGAGCCAATAAGAATGGTTCATTTACAGCAAGAACACTTTTACATATAATATCAATGATTCCATGAGTCGGATGAACATGCATGCCTCTCTCTGTATCCAACCACCGACATTTGAACATGGTTATGTAATGTTGTCCATGATAACAGAGTTCAATGATTTCATCAAGTATGCCATAAAAGTCAACTTCATTTTCTTGATGATGAGATCCTCTCAAGCTAACTCCACTGTTCATTGTTTTTTTTTTGATTCCCCATATGAATGTGTGTGAAATAGAAATCCATTCACCACATATGCATTATAAATTTTAACAAGTTTGGAAGGTGGGTTACTCAATATACATAGTCGTTTTTCAATTTTATCAGCATGTCGAGACACCTGAAAATTTGTGAAATAATTATCAATATAGTAAACTGTACATTGAATGAGTTGTTAAAATATAAATAAATTATGTTACCAGTTTTTGAAACCAATGAGAGAAATTTTTCTGTCGGCGTTCTTCGAGAGCAGCTGCTGTAATTTGTGGAATTTGTTTCTTGATATTATTATCATACAACCTATAAAAAAGTTATTTATTATAACATAAATGATAGAATAAGTGATATAAACACTTACAGTAAAACTGATGTCATCTCTTCACAGTTGAGCAGAACATACGTATGAGCTCTGTGATGTTCATCATCCGAAAGCCAGCGTTCATAAACTCCACCAAAACCAAGCTCTGGCTGGTTGAAAACAGATAATTGATTTTCGATTTCATCAATATTTCTCTCGTTCCATCCCATTCGGTTGTGTTTTGAAGGATACTTAGATTCAAAATAATGGGAGCAGAAAAAAGATATTTCCTCTTGCAAATAAGCTTCTGCAATAGATCCTTCAACAGATGCTTTGTTACGTACTTTTCTTTTCAATTTTTGCATGCATCTTTCAAATGGGTACATCCATCAAAACAGTACTGGACCTCCACATTTGGCTTCATATGGCAAATGTAACATTAAATGTTCCATTTAGTCGAAGAAAGACGGCGGAAATATTTTTTCCAGTTTACATATAATTACAACAACATCTTCTTCAAGTTTGCATAGAGCATCATAATCTACTGTAGCCGCACAAATTTCCCGAAAAAAATGATACATGTCTGTTATGGAATCCCAAATCACAGAATTCAACAGACCTCTTAATCTACTGGGTAGAATACTTTCCATTATAACATGACAATCATGACTTTTTAATCCATTAATATCACCATTCTTTACACATCTATCCAAATTGGAAGCACAACCATCTGGAAGTCTCAAATCTGCAATCCACTAACAAAATAATAAACGGTTTTCTTTAGACAGTGTATAAGCTTCTTTTGGTTTCAGTAACCTTTATGTTCTGACATTCTCAAATAGTTCCAGTTCTGGATGCCTGCAAATTTGGGCAAGATCTAAACGTGCATTTACATTGTCTTTGATCTTTCCTGGAATATCCAAAACTGTATGAAACAAATTATCAAAACAGTTCTTCTCAATATGCATGACATCCAACATGTGGCGGACCAACAAATCAGACCAATATGGAAAATCCCAAAATATGCTACGTTTAATCCAATTGTGTTCTTTCCCAAAACCAGAAATTTTTTGTTGGTTTATTGTGGGACCAAAAATGATGGGAGGTAATGAAAATACAACTGATTTTAACTCCGAACCTGATAGCATTTTTTGAGGTCCATCTCTTTCAATTGTTCCTTTTTTGAAATGAGATCTGTTTCTGCGAAAAGGATGATCAGCTGGTAGAAATCTGCAATGACAGTCAAAATAACAAGGTTTCTTTCCATGAATGAGCATAAATGCTTTGTTCTCTCCCATATAGTAAGGACATGATTTCTGACCATGTGTACTCCAGCCATATAACATCCCATAAGCCGGGAAGTCACTAATTGTCCACATCAATACTGCTCTCAGTATGAAATTATGTTTCGTAGCAACATCATATGTACTGACACCAGTACTCCACAATAAACTTAATTCATCAATCAATGGCTTCAAATAAACATCAATATTTTTCTTCGGATGTCCTGGAATTAGTAAAGTCAAAAATATATATGTCTCCTTCATCAACATCCATAGAGGTAAATTGTACGGAGTTAAAAAAACAAGCCAACATGAATATTGACTACCATAAGATCCGAACGGATAGAAACCATCAGTGGAAAGGCCCAGTCGAACATTTATAGCTTCTAAAGCAAAGGATGGATGCACTCTATAAAAATGTTTCCATGAATCACCATCGGCTGGATGATTCAAACTTTTATCAGTTGAAATATTCGCTTTATGCCATGACATCATTGTCGCTGTATTCTTAGACATGAATAAACACTGAAGTATAGATATAAGCGGAAAATAACTCAACTGTTTTACAGGAATCAAACTAGACTTCCCATGTTTCCCTTCTTTATATCTCAGTTTCCCACATGTGGGACAACTATCCAACGACTCATTTTCCCCAGAATATAAAATGCAGTCATTTGAACATGCATGAATCTTTTGACAAGTAAGTCCCAAATTTCAAACCAACCTCTTAATCTCATAGTAATTTGTAGGAAAAACATTTCCTTCGGGTAATAGTGTTTTATGCAAAGAAAATATATGGTCAAAACAGGTGTTTGACATTCCGTTATCTGATTTGATAGCCATAAATTTTGCAACTGCTTCTAATTTGCTCATCTTGCAGCCAGGATATAATGCATCCTCAACAGACCTCAACAACTCATAAAATTCAGATGGTGCCAACTCAGGATTTGAATCTATATCAGCCGGAGTTTCTGTATGTTGAACAGATGAACCTGCAACATCATGTACTAAATCTTGAAACTAGGATGGATCTGGAATCAAGTTGGTATCACCTACTCTGGAACTGCATTCACCGTGTTGATACCAAAAAACATAATCTGGTTGAAAACCAAAACGCAAGAGATGTCCCCCCACTTTGTCAAATGTGTCAAACGTTCTCAATGCACATTTTCTACAGGGGCATTTTATTTTTCCTTCTGAAATTTTTTTTGGATTTGATGCCACAAATGATAAAAAAAGTCTCCACACCCTCTATATATACTGGATTTAAACCAAAACCGTTTGGATTTCTACGTTGATTTATCCATATGCGGTCATCTAATAATCACTGTTGACGACCTCGTTGTTCCATATTTTTCTGTAAAATATAAAAGCATTACTGGTTTTGAATAATTTGTATGAAAAACACTCAATCAAAGATTGAATATGTTGAGAATAAAGCAAAACATGTTACAAATATTGATAATTTTGATATTATATTGATTTTTTATTATTTTAATAATACTAATATAATTTTTTTCATAAATATTAATTATATAATAATAACATTATTACATTATTAGTATATTTTATTATTAATATTAAAATAATATAATTTTCTATATTATATACAATTCTCCTTTCATCTGTGTGTTTAACATTCTGTCTCCAAATGTAATATTTGCATTCACTTTCACCTCTCCATTGGTGAGTAGGTTGATAATTTTGAAAAAGAATGCAAATATTACATGTGGAGACCGAAAACACACAGATGAAAAGAGAATTGTATATAATATAGAAAATTATATTATTTTAATATTAATAATAAAATATACTAATAATGTAATAATGTTATTATTATATAATTAATATTTATGAAAAAAATTATATTTGTAATTATTACTAATTATTGGTAATTATTACTAATTATTGGTAATTATTACTAATTATTGGTAATTATTAGTAATTATTGGTAATTATTGGTAATTATTGGTAATTATTGGTAATTATTGGTAATTATTGGTAATTATTGGTAATTATTGGTAATTATTGGTAATTATTGCTAATTATTGGTAATTATTGCTAATTATTGGTAACTATTGGTAACTATTGGTAATTATTGGTAATTATTGGCAATTATTGTTAATTATTGGTAATTATTGCTAATTATTGGTAATTATTGCTAATTATTGGTAATTATTACTAATTATTGGTAAATATTCCTAATTATTGGTAATTATTGGTAATTATTGGTAATTATTGGTAATTATTGGTAATTATTGGTAATTATTGGTAATTATTGGTAATTATTGGTAATTATTGGTAATTATTGGTAATTATTGGTAATTATTGGTAATTGTTGGTAATTATTCCTAATTATTGGTAATTATTCCTAATTATTGGTAAATATTGGTAATTATTGGTAATTATTGGTAATTATTGGTAATTATAACTAATTATTGGTAATTATAACTAATTATAGGTAATTATAACTAATTATTGGTAATTATAACTAATTATTGGTAATTATTACTAATTATTGGTAATTATTGGTAATTATTTCTAATTATTGGTAATTATTACTAATAATTGGTAATTATTACTAATTATTGGTAATTATTACTAATTATTACTAATTATTACTATTTATTACTAATTATTACTATTTATTACTAATTATTACTAATTATTACTAATTATTACTAATTATTCCTAATTATTCCTAATTATTACTAATTATTCCTAATTATTACTAATTATTACTAATTATTGGTAATTATTAGTAATTATTGGTAATTATTACTCATTATTGGTAATTATTACTAATTATTGGTAATTATTACTAATTATTGGTAATTATTACTAATTATTACTAATTATTACTAATTATTACTAATTATTACTAATTATTACTAATTATTACTAATTATTACTAATTATTACTAATTATTCCTAATTATTCCTAATTATTACTAATTATTACTAATTATTACTAATTATTACTAATTATTACTAATTATTACTAATTATTACTAATTATTGGTAATTATTACTAATTATTGGTAATTATTACTAATTATTGGTAATTATTACTAATTATTGGTAATTATTACTAATTATTGGTAATTATTACTAATTATTACTAATTATTACTAATTATTATTAATTATTACTAATTATTGGTAATTATTATTAATTATTGGTAATTAGTGGTAATTATTGGTAATTATTGGTTATTATTACTAATTATGGATAATTGTTGGTAATTATTACTAATTATTGGTAATTATTGCTAATTATTACTAATTATTGGTAATTATTTGTAATTATTACTAATTATTGGTAATTATTTGTAATTATTGCTAATTATTGGTAATTATTCCTAATTATTGTTAATTATTACTCATTATTACTAATTATTGGTAATTATTGGTAATTATTACTAATTATGGATAATTATTGGTAATTATTACTAATTATGGATAATTATTGGTAATTATTACTAATTATGGATAATTATTGGTAATTATTACTAATTATTGGTAATTATTTGTAATTATTACTAATTATTGGTAATTATTAATAATTATTGCTAGTTATTGGTAATTATTACTAATTATTTCTAATTATTTGTTATTATTACTAATTATTGGAAATTATTACTCATTATTACTATTTAGTACTAAATATTGATAATTATTACTAATTATTACGAATTATTGCTAATTATTAGTAATTATTACTAATTATTACTAATTATTGGTAATTATTGGTAATTATTACTAATTATTAGTAATTATTACTAATTATTACTAATTATGGGTAATTATTACTAATTATTCATAATTACCATTAACTATGAACAATGAATACTAATAATTTAAATTTATTAAGTAACAAAACAATCTAAACATAATTAAATTAAAACTAATTAAGAATAATTGAAACTAATAAAAAATTTAAAATAATTATTAAATTAAAATGAACATAAATACCTTTAAAATGGATCTGAGGTTGATCTCTGATCATTGTTGAAAACTTCAATATCAACTCCGGAAAAAAAAATGAAACTTAAGAAATGCTTAACTCTAAAAATAGAGTTTTGAGAGAACTAGAAGATGGTGTTTGAGAATGAATGGAAAAAAACGGATAAGGGTATTTATAGGTTAGATTATTTGCGATGGGTGTATTTGCGAAGGGTATCCCGTCGCAAATAGTATTATTTGCGACGGTACCCGTCGCAAATACCTTAGCCCGCATTTATTACGGTCAACGGGTAAATAGTCATTTGCGACGGGACCCGTCGCAAATAACAACATGCCGACATACTATTTGTGATGGGGGGTATATTCCTGTTGCAAATATCTTTTATCGCCGCCAATTATTTGGGATGGGCGGTTACCGCCCGTCGCAAATAACTCGCGCCAGTCGTTTTGCGACGGGGGTATATTCCCGTCGCAAATATCTTTTACCGCCGCCAGTTATTTGCGACGGGCAGTAACCGCCCGTCGCAAATAACTTTCCCGCGATTTGGCGCGCAAAGCGCGCCAGTCCTTTTGCGACGGGGAAAGCTATCCCGTCGCAAATAAGTTTCTAACGGGGCTATTTGCGACGGGATTTATCCCCATTGCAAATAACCCGTCGAAAATACTCATTTTTCCTGTAGTGTTTGTTTATAGTTATTTAGATTAATTGGTGATTTATGCATTCATAATTTAGTTTTTTAATTCAAGTTTATTAATTTTTTAATCTGAATTATGAGATCTATTTATTCCTCTATCATTTCTCACAGATCTAATGGAAATGATAGATTCTATGATGAAAATAAAATTGAGGGATTAATCTGGGGGTTCCAAGGTTCTTGTTCATACAACACCAGACTACACACCGTGTAATCGTTATTACATGTCATGTAGTCACATTCAACGAATAAAGAATGATTCGAAAATAAATTAGATATTTTTCATTGATTAGGGAATTAATTAAACCATTAGTATGTCACTTGTTGACTAGTATTAAATGGTGTGTGGTCAGCCAGACTACATGCAATGTGGCCCATTGGACACGACGTGTAATCCCTTAGGGTTAGGGTTGGGCCGTGTATTCCATACATGGCCTACCCAACCAGTGACCATGTAACACAGAGTCAATAGAGCATGTGGACCATTGGACTTGTTTTGTACTCCAATTTTTCCAAGGTAGATTACAACACACTGAGTCCCTAGGCATCTGTCTCATATTGATGGTGAAGGGTGTACACTCCATGTAGATCGGGTCAACATGCTATGTAATTTTACCAGATTACACAGATTTAAAATTTATTTACTATGTAAATATTGAGAATTTTACTTGATTTTGGTCATAAAGAAGGGACTTTCCATGTGATAGGTTTTAATATACATATATATTTAAATGTTTAGTTAATATCTGCATAATGTTCAGATCTTCATATCATCTGTGATTTTTATTACCAGTTGTTACTCTACATACATTTAAGCATAACATGTGACCGAAAAATCATGTTATTCATGTAATCATCCATGAAGTACACATCATGAAAGTACAAGACAAGTTGTTTATTCCATATGTCACAAGAGTAAAATATTATATGAGTATAATATATGTTGGGTATATTTGGATGGGTACTCACCATGTTACCTCTAAGGTACATGTTATGTACATAGTTAATTTTAAATGAATTTGTTTAATTTGATTAAAATTATAATGGATGAGAATATAAAGGAAATTTAGATAATTATTAAGATAAAAGTATTGATTAATTAAAGATAATAATTAATCTATTCAAATTTGATTTATCTTAAATAATAGTGATTAAATAATTGAATAAATGCTTTATTAAATGCATAATACATTGCATGCATGTGGGTGGTCATGAGCTAGACGAGACCCTTGTATGTGATTGGTTTCATTTTAATTTATTATTAAATTAATTTTTTTCCTGTTTTTAGATTCTTTATTTTATGTAAACCCCATTTTACCCCACACCTCCATGTGAGTAAAATCATATCTAATGGATGGATTTCCCAAGCTAGTGGAGGATGATCAAATTAGGATCCAAAGTGAAACCAATCCAAGAAAGATACAAAGTTGGATAGGTGGGAAGATATAAACAAGAACCTAGGATTGGTTCAAAGTGTTTCTCCCTAAGGTCAATGGTTAATTTATCAACAAATTGATAAACTGGCCATTAGAACAAGCTCATGATCATACACTTAATTTTATTTATGTCATCTTCCTGGTAATTTAATTATAGATGTATTTTAATCATCACATAATTAATGAATTAATAAGCATTCAATATGGAACTAAAATAAAATTTCTTATACATAAATATTATCTAAGAAATGGTTAATCACTTAAGTAATCCCACTTAATATTAAAAAACATGTAATAAAGATAATAATTGGAAATTTATTCATAATATATAAAATACTTCAATAAATTATAAGTCGGTATAGCCTTCCGTTACTTTGGTTAGAATAGAAACATAGTTCTATGTTCTTGGCCATAAAGAGTTTGGGATCTTTCAATTATCAGGGAATTACAACATGAGGTTTTTGGTTCACTTAACTTGGTTCACATCAAAGGTTGACTACCAAAGCAGGACTTAGTGTAACTAGGAGGAAAAGATTGAGGAAATCTGAAATAATGATTTTAGGATTGGGGAGTCTCCTGAGAAGATAAAGGAACTGTGATTTAATGCAATTGGTATTTAGAATGCCTACCTAAAACCATTAAAGTATCTTGACCAACCAAATTTGGGGTAACAAGAAGGGAAATATGGATCATTTCCACTAGTATGTCCAAGAAACAATATATTCTAAATCCAATGGTGAGGGATATTAGGTTTTAATGTAACCGTGGGAGGCTAATAAATTTAATATTTATTCATTTTTACAAATTTATCAGATAAATTACTAAATTTATGCTTATCTTGTTTGTAGAAACAACATTAAAAATGACATCAAACATATCATTACGATCCATACATGAGAAAGAAAATTTTTCCACTTGTACTAATTTCTAGGAGTGGTGAAGGATCCTATGGGTCATCCTTCTCCATGAAAGGAAATTTTATGTGTTGGAAGAACCTTTACTAGTTGCGCTTCAAATTAAGGCAAGTGATGAAGAACTATCTCTCTGTGAGAAACATCTAAATGATGTTACAAATGTTCAGTGATTCATACTATCATCCATGTGCAATGAGATTTTAATGCAACATTAAAAAAAATGGACGCATATAGAATGATGTCTCGCCTTCGAGGTCTCTATAAAGAGAAGGTGAGATAAGAGAGTTATGAGATCTCCAATTCTTTGTTTACCACTAAGCTTCAAGAGATTGTGCTAGCTGGGACTAATGTAGTCAATCTTATTGGCTACATTAAACACCTGGGCATCTTAGGGATTAAATTTTCAGATTTGTTTCATATATATCTCATAATTTTATCACTACCCAAGACCTTATCTAGTTTTATTGTGAATTATAATCTGAGAAATAATGACCAGATTCCATCAGAACTTCTGACCTTGATTCTCCAGGTGGATAAGGACATGGTGCATGAAAAACCTACAATCCTTATGTTGAATAATAAGGGGAAGTAAAAGGCAAAGAAACCCAAGAATTATAAATATTATAATGCTACCAAGCACCATCCAAAAAAGAATAAGAAGATCCAGAGGCAGGGAAGGGAAAATGAGGCAGTAGGATTTTCATGGGGCAAGCCAGGCCACTGAAAGAGGAACTGCACCCAAAAACTTGGGGAAGATAAAGGTTCATTCATTATTGAGTACAATATTTCCATATCTAAACATTTGGTATTAGATATATCTTGTGGTTCTCACATCTATATGCAAATGTAGGAACCAAGTAGATTCTTGAAAATTTTCAGAGAGGTGGATCTATGAGCTGAAATGGTACAAGTTGGCTGCTCTAGCCATTGGTGACTACCACATTTCATTTCTAACTTGAATGATTTTGGTTTTACATTATTGTTAATATTTACCTAATGTTACCAAAAACATAATTTCCATATCGCGTTTATATATAGATGGATTTATTTTCAAGTTTTTAAATAAAAGTTATTTCTTTTATAAGTGAAACATATGTTATGGAATGGAACATTTAAATAATGGTATTTATGTATTAAATTATATAAAAAATGTGTTGGAAATTGTTAAAGAATCAAGCTCACTTGACTCATATGACACCCAACCTTGGTATCGCTGTCTTGGTCATGTAAACAATAAGTGTTTAACAAATATCTATCAAGATGGTTATTTAGACTCTTTTGAGCTAAAATCACTTCATAGATGTCATGATTGTTTACAATGAAAAATGACCAACCCACAATTTGGTGGATAGGGTGAAATGGCCATAGAGCATCTGGGATTGGTATACACTGATGTGTGTAGACCATTTCTAGTATAATCTATAAGTGTATATTCTTACTTCATAAATTTTACAGATGACTTGAGTAGATATGTCTATATATATTTGATGATTTATAAGTCTAATCCCATTGATAAATTCAAGGAATTAAATAATTAAGTAGAGAATCATCTTAGTAAGAAGATAAATAAGCTTCAACTGGATTGAGGTGGTGAATATCTTAACCAATATTTCATTAAATTTATACATGAGTTTGGGATTCTATCACAACTCACTCCACCATATACACCACAGTGGAATGGTGTTAGTTAAAGGAGGAACCGTACCCTATTGGACATGATATGGTCAATGATAAGTCATGAAGATCTTCCATTATCCTTTTGGGGATATGAATTAAAAACTATAGAATACACATTAAACTAAGTACCAACTATAGTGGAAAATGTAATTCCCTTTGAGCTATGGAGTGGAAAGAAACCCATTTTATCGCATACATGTGTATGGGGTTGCAAGGAGTTTTTTAAGGCCTTTTCAGGCAACAAGCTAGCACCCTAGGGCATGAGGTTTATATTTATAGGGTATCCAAAGGAAACAAAGGGATACTACCTATAAAACCCTCAAAAAACAAAGTAATTATCCCCAGACAATCGATCTTTCTTGAGGGGGAGCACATCCTCAAAAATGATAGTAGGAGGAACAATTAATTCAATGAAGTTGATGCTCAAGATACAAAGGAGTTGGTACAAGAACAATTTCCACAAGTACCCAGGGAAGAAGTAGTTCTTAAAACACAATGATTGCTTAAGAGTGTAAGAGAGATAAGGGAACCGGAGAGATATGTTTTTCTAGTCTCCAAGGATGGTGACTCATTATTATTGGACAATGATTAACCTCTCTCCTACAAGGAGGTAGTAAAGAGATTAGAAGATGAAAATGTCTAGAAGATATGAATTATGAAATGGATTACATGTATCGAAACCATGTTTGGGTTCTGGTCGATGCGCCAGTTGATGTAAAGCATGTTGTATGAATATGGGTATTCAGTAGAAAACTGGTCATGGAAGGTAAAGTAAGTACCTATAAATTAGGGATAGTGGATAAAGGGTTTAAATAGAATCAATGAATTGACTATGATGAAACATTTTTACCAGTTTCCATGTTTAAATCCATCAGAATAATAATCTCTATAGCAGATTACCAAAACTATGAGATTTGGTAGATAGATATCAAAACTGAATTCCTTAACAAGAACATTCAAGAAGATGTATATATGATACAACCATATGGGTTTGTGACTCCAGGTGATTCCAAAAAATATTTTCAAGTTGCATAGATTTATTTATTGATTGAATCTAGCATCTTGGCCATGGAATGTTTGATTTGATGAAGCAGTAAAAGAATTTGGTTTCATTAAGAATGAATGTGAGTTGTGTGTTTAGAAAATATTTAATGGGAATATAGTCGTTATCCTAGTAGTATGTGTTGATGACATATTACTTATTGGAAACAACATATCGATATTACAATCTGTTAAGGACTAGTTGAACAAGTGTTTCTCCATGAAGTACTTTGGAGAAGCAGCCTACATTCTAGGGATCTAGATAATTTGTGGTAGAACCAAGAGGCTTCATGGACTAAGTCCAAGTACATATATTGACTATATACTAAAGAGATTTTTTATGGAACAATCCAAGAGGGTATTGGTTCAGGTATCACAGGGTTTACATCTTTATAATAAAATGTGTCCCTAGACACAAAAAGAGAAATAGAGAATGAGTAAGATCCCATACGCATCAGCGATTGGATCAATCATGTATTCCATATTATGTACTAGACTTGATGTTTCCTATGCACTGAGAATGGTAGGAAGATATAAAGAAGATCGAGGAGAATATAATTAGACTGCTATTAAGATATACCTTAATTAACTATAAAAAACTAAGGATATGTTCCCGATGTATGGAGGAGAAAAGTATCTTTTCATCAGAGGATATGTTAATGTTGGTCTTCAAATAGACATAAATTCCCAATTAGGATATGTTTTCTGTCTCAATAGAAGAGCTATGAGATGGAAGAGTTCAAAGTAGCCAGTTGTAATAGATTCTATAGTAGATTCCATGTATATAGCTTCTTTGGATGCATCCAAGGAAGCCATAAGAATTCTGAACTTTTTCCAGAATCTTGATGTGGTGCCTAGTAGTAAAGAACCTATCAAATTGTGTTGTGATAACACTACTATAGTTTCTCCTGTAAAATATCCAAGGTCACATCAATGAACAAAGATTATAATCTGTAAGTGTCTCTTATTGAGGTATTTTTATCAAATGGGTGAATTTGTAGTGAGCATAGTACCAACATAAGAGAATGTGGTGGACCCCTTGACTAAAGGTCTATCTCAGTAGAAGCATTAATATCAAGTGAGAGATAGGGGACTGAAAGTTGTAAGAAATTGTCTCTAGTGCAGGTGGGAGTCTGTTAGAGTTGGTTCCCTAGAAAAAAACATATTTTGTACTTTATGATAACTTATATTCATGGTTTTGAATATTAATAAATTCCTTATCACATCATGATTGTTCTTCTACGTCACATTATATTTGACAATGTCCCAAGAGTAACTGTCTCACTAAAAGGTTATAGCGGATCCCCTTTATGATGAGAACCAAGAAGTTCTATGACACTATTCTTGAATATTTGTTCTATAGTCGGATGACATCATTCTAGGGACATAAATGATATAGTCTATCAGTGGTGGAGACTCATAGGACTTTGAGGAATCTTATCATGGTGTGCACCCTTGGTAATGTCCAGAATGATATTATGAAAACAAGACCCGCTATTAATAAATACACATTTATAAGTTTCATTGGATGTTCCTATATAGGGACATGTGTATTAGTCCTTATACTTTAAGATTATTTTTTAATGAGTATTTGACTCACACACTAAGATGTATTGATGAAAACATTGATGAAATATGTTCTTGGTGAGCTAGGATATGTTGGGTGTTTCACAAGTAATATTGTATTAATGAATAATACGAGAAAATATTTTTGCCTTCAGTTATATAATGAATGTTGATGTCTCGGTCCCTTTGATGGAAATGAAATAGGCTAAATAAATCCATGGACATGGTGTTCTATAGGCAAGTTCAATTTTCGAAAAGTCAAATAAAAAAAATCAAGCACACGGGTTGATGAAACTGTCATACAAACTACTTTATTATAGATATCATGACAAATGGACTATATTATGCGGTAAACGTTTGTATGAGGTGACTGTCATTGCGGCAATAACTTCTTCTCTATGGGTGCCTTGGTGGGCTGGTAGATTCTAACCTTGGACATTAGGATACTTGACCTAATTCCATAGGTAAAGAGGCCTACAGGGTCACACACAATGTGTATCCATTATCTTAGTTAAATAACATATATTATTTATCAAGTTCAATAAATATTATTACTGGTTTTGGTTTAATAATTATTCATGTATGCCTGATCACATTTATTCTGACACTAGTTATTCAAAACAATATATTATGGGAGGAGTATTTAATAAATATTTATTTTCTTTTTAGTGAATATAATAATTATATATTTATTGGAGAATAACGAATTAATATTTATTTAATAAATAAATAGAAATTATTCAGGGCCCAATAAATACTATGGAGAATTGGCAGACCGAGTTTAAGGATCTTGTGAGAAATAATATTATTGAATATTATTTTATTAAATAATATTTAATTATAATTCGTAAGTTAAGTTTGTTTCAATAAATAATAATAATAATAATAATATGATTATTATTTGATATGGGGTTTCACTGGGATTAATAAATATAAATAAGGGCACTTATGAAATTATGTTATTTTAACCCTAGTGATATAAACACCCATTTATGTTCATTTTCTCACAACCCCTTTCCAATCAAATAGTTTTTTCACTCACTGTATTAGAGACAAACCTCTCAACACTAGAGAGTTCTTCCTTAACCAATAATTCTCTTAATAACAAGAGAGATAATTCTCCACCTAATCAAGGAGAATGATTTTGAAGCGGTTCTCAAGGCGATCGAAGGAAGATGACGAAAGGGCAATGATCTTCTATGCTAGAACCTGAGGAATCCTTCACCGACATCCAGAGATTCGTGAAATGTGTGGGGATCACCTCTAGTGGAAATATACCATTGATTTCCATAATTCATTGACAGTGCACTGTAGATCTATGGCAGGACGCATAAACAAAGAATGAATAACCTTAGAGGTAATTCTTAATTGATTAAATTTATTATAAACAACATGTGTTGATCTCCTATCTCTTGGTTCCGTGTTTCTATCCATGGCTTGTTATTTGATTAAATTCCATTGATCACAGTGATTAAACATTTCATAGATTATGGATTTATCCTAGATATAGAAAAAATAAAAGTTGGGAAATGTCCCTCTCATGCTTTCGTTGTGCCCGAAACCTATATTCATATATCCCAAGATCCTAGGACACACTAGAAAAGATTTTTTTTGCATTCAATGATTGACTCTAGGACTAAGTATATCATGGTTTAGTCAAATTGGGCAATGTTTCAGTGCAGGTGACACATGTCTCTGCTAACCCTGATAATGATAGCGAAGACTCTTGATAGTGGTAACACATTTCTAGCTATAGGAAACAAACTTAAGATGATTGGTTGTATTACAAGCTAATCACTCATGATCATTGTATCATTTGTGCCCACTTGAGCAATCCAGAACCTCATGTGGTTGTCACATCTCCTCCAACATCTACGTACACATCTACATCGTAACCTCCCAAGCCTTAGAAGAATATATGTTGATGGTGCAAGGGAAATTAGATTCCCCCACCAGGTACAAAACCTAATCACATTGTAGGTGAATTCATGCCTTTTAAATTTCGAGATTCACCTAGGGTATTCTTAACCCTAGAATAATTCAATTTTAATGAGAAAGAATACCCCATCAAGAATGATTTTGAATTAGTGTACTACTTCACAATGCCCAATAGTAAGGAATGTCATATGAACCCCTTAGGTGCCTTCGGTCGATTCCATAAAAGGATAGGTAGAGGAAATTCATGTAGACAAAATTATCATATTGGTGCTTAAAATTGATATGTTAATTCCATCAAGACTAGGAATCAAGAGTTGTGTAGGTCTTAGCAATAAAAACCCTCTTAGTCTGAACTATCAGGCATTCCCCCATAGATGACTATATTGATTGACCACATAACTCAGCCATGAGCCTATTGTGATCAGCAGCATCTAGCCAGGGCCCAACCTCAGTTGACTGATTCTTAGTCAATAGATTTTCAGGGTATTCTGACTGGATAATGAAATAATACAACCAGTACAATCCATGCCCCATCGGTTCAGTTAATAACATCCACTGCGCTCCCTACCGAGGAACAACCCTACGCTAGAAATAATTTTCCTCCCATACATAATTATGATGTTCTAAAGCACCTTTTTGACATACCTATAAGGATTTATATCCTTGAGGATATCTTCCTATCAAATGCAATGTGTGAGGACATTATTGAAGTGTTGAAAATCCCACTTCATTTTGAGGTGGAAGTAGCTGCCATTAAGGCCTACTACGTAGATTAAGACAAGTAAGAGGAATTTTAAGCCATTATGTTGTTTTCTAGAGATGATGAGGGTGTCACTATTCAAGGTGGAATAACCCACTATATATCACAAGTCAGTTTAATGGAATGCAAGTTTGATGCTTCTTAGTGGATATTGGATTTGGTATCAACCTCATTTCAACACAGATGCTCCATAATCTAGTTCTCACAAAAGTATATTTGACTCCCTTCAACCTGAAAATTCAAGGATATGAAAAGAGAGAATATAAACATCCTGAAAAAATTCATCTAAAGACTCAGTTCAGTGGCCTTGTATCAAGAACTAAATTTATGGGAATCTGTTTTGATATTGTCTATAATTCGTTGTTGGGAAGAACCTTACATAATTTTCATGAAATAGTCTTCTATTCATACCACCATCTCATCAAATACTCCCTTGATGGTCAATTAGGGGTACTCCAAGAAAATGTTTCTCCCTTTGGCTCTTGTGAGGTTCGCTACCTAGATGTTGGTTACTACTAAAGGGAAGGAAATCAGGTTCATACCAATAGGGTTGAGTGAATAAATGCCCCTAACAATCTAATGAACACTACATCTTATCCATGGGTAGATATGAAAGATAATTTTTCCTCTAAATTAATTATTTATATCCCATGATGCTAGACCTAGGTAGTTTTTTCATTGTCTCCAAGAAAAAGAGTGCTCTAAAAGTACCTCATAATATTATAGTGGATAAGCCCAACTGATATTGGAATACCCTACTCCTATGATGTACTAATAGGTTCTCCCCATGTTAATCGATCCATGAAATTCCTGCATTTTCCACAAATCATAGTCGACTCAAGAAAGGTCCCATCATCACCATTTTCATCAATAAAAAAGTGGATCTCACCGTTGGAAAATAAATGGAATTAACTCAACATCATTTTTCACCATAGTCTCCACCGAGTGGTAGCCCCTCGGTGATGATTCTGTATCCAAAAGAGAAAACATTGGTATTCTCCCATGGTCAACTAGCTGGGAAGATCCACATCCTCCTTTTAATCTCCCTATCTAAAATAATGAAGAGGATTTCGAATATTCCCCTCCTGTCTTTGAAGAGGGTGTTTACACCAATGTTGATGAGTTGACCCAGATGAACCTTGGTACTGAGGAAGTCTAAGGTCGGCACTAATCAACACAGTTATATCCCTAGAGGATTATTTTTAGTATGTGTCCTTCCAAAAAAAGCAATGTTATGTGTTCTCCTATAGCTATGATGAGATTCTCGGGCTAGTACCTTAGGATTTTGTTCATCGCATTGGCCTCTTATTGAGTCATCATGGGTTCAAATATCCTCTTAGAAAGATGCATTGTTCTCACCGTTATATGGCCGAGGCCAATGTTTAAAAGATTATTACAACCATATTTTTTAGGGAGGTCTAGTATCCTAGATGGATAGCCAACAATGTCTTATTCAAGAAGAAGATTAGGAAGATCAGATTATGTATCGACTCTTGGGACCTCAACCACCCTTGTCAGAAGGATGATTTTCCCCTTCTGGTGATACATCTATTGATTCATGCTACGAGTGGGTTCTAGGACCTCTCTTTCATGGATGGACACTCTGGGTACAATCATATCTGGATGGTCCCCATGTATGAGGATTCCACCACCATCATTGTGCCTTAAGGTATTTTTTTACTATCATATAATTTCTTTCATCTTTAAGAATTATGGAGCCACTTATCCAAAGGCCATGAACCACATATTTAATTCAAATCTTGAGCTAATTTTGGACTGTTATACGGATGATCTAGTGATCAAATCTCATCAAAATTTGGACCATATTAATGATCATGAAAAATTTTAAGCATTCTATACTCCTAAAACTTTAAGATGAACCCCATAAAGTGGGTGTTCGAGGTTACCTTTTGAATGTTTCTCAGCATTGTTTTAAGATATATTGGCATCGATTTTGACCCAAATAAAATAACAGATATAAATCAAATTCCTTCCCTCAATAATATCTAAGAGTTTTGGGGCCTCCAAGGCCACTTATCCTACATACAACCATTTATCACAAATATGGATGGAAACTGTAAACCCTTTTCGAGGTTCATGAATAAAATATTCATTTACCAGTGGGATGAGGAGTTCTAAAATTCCTTTTAGGATATTAATTAATGACTAATTCAACCTATGGTTATGATTTCACCCATATTAGGAAATCATTTGGTCCTCTATGGGACCACTCTAGAATAGTCCCTCATTTCTTTTCTAGCGTAGAAAAACAATGCATGTAAGGAAAACATCATGTAATATCTTAGCTAAATTCTCCTCGACATGAAGACTAGATACTCCCCCATCAAAAAAATTGACTTGCACTAGTTTTTTTAGTGTAAAAGATGAAAATTTATTTATAGGAACATGATATACAACCGGTGTTCTGATTATACTTTCTAATGTATATCCTTAATCGCCCCATGCTGACAGGATGGTTTGTGTACTGGGTAGTAATCTTCCAAAAATTAGACATCATGTTTTTTCCATAGAATGTTGTTAAAGGTAATGTTCTAGTAGACTTCATGGATGCACATCCATACCTTGAATAACTTCCCCTAGATGTTTATTTCTAGATGAAGTGATTCCCTCAGTGGATCAGGTTATACTGTGTTGGTAGATTCATTTGTATGGTTTCTCCTGGAGCCCGACTAGTAGAAGGCTCATCGACCCCAAGATTAATATGGTAGGACTAGGGATCTTCTTCATCACTCGAGCATAGGTTGTCATTACATACTCCTTCCTATTTTCAGAAGGTTTCTGAAATAATGAGGTAGAGTATCAGGCTCTCATTACTGGTCTCAAGTTGTCCCTCAATATTGATGTCCCCTATTTACACATGAAGGGTGACTTTGAGTTAGTCATCAAGTAGATTAAGGGTGACTACATCATAAAAAATAAAGATCTAGTCCCCCTTCCAAAACATACCCATTGGCTAATTTCCTAGTTACCTTCCCATCCAAATGTGACTATTATCCCTCAGTCATAGAATGGTCGATTTGGTGCATTAGAAATCCTATTTATGTCTCTTGTAGAACTCAATTAGTATGACCTGGTCATTCATGTGGAACATTAAAGTTTTACATCCCCTACCACCTCATCTGATGTAAACTAACTGGTAAATCAATTGGATGTTGGTACCTTGGTGCTATGATCATCAAATCCACGTGCAGCTAAGGAAATGCCTGATTGGAGGACTCCCTTTGTTGAGTGTCTCTTTCATGGAATTATCCCACCAGAAAAAGTGGATCAAAAGAAAACTCACCCATGTTTAGTATTATTTACCCTCAAGAGTTGGCATAACCATGGGAAAACCCTCTATAGGTGCGGGTTAGATGAATTATCCTCTATTACATCCAAGGTAATGAGATACCTCATGTCATAAAGGAGATCCATACTGGATCATGTGGTTTCCATTATACGGTATTGAAGCTATCCCAAAAAATTTAGAGGTTGGTCTAGGTATGGACCAACATGGTCCATGACTATATTTATTTCACCAAGAGGTGTCATCCATGTCATATCCAGCCAACATTGTGCATTGATTTCTTATGCTTCTCCACACTACCAAGTACTCTTGTCCCTTTTCAGTATAGAGACTCGACATTGTGGGACCCTACCTTCCAACAACTAATAAATAGTACTAGTTCATTTTTACCACAATGTACTTATTTTCTATATAGGTAGAAGTAGTTCCCCTCAGGGAAGTCAAAACCCAGTCCATGATTGATTTCATGATCTCCAACATCATCTATCTTTTTAGAGTGCCTAACACTATCCTCACAAACAACGACACTAGCTTCTGAGCTGTTGAGCTAAATAAATTTTATGCCAAGTATGATAATTATTCCAACAATAAAACTAGCTACCATTCATAAGAAAATGGGAATACTGAGGCATTTAACAAGACACTCTCTAGAATCTTATAGAAAATGGTAGGACTGAACAAAAATATTTGGCCCAAAAAGATCTCTAACGCCCTATGGGCCTATCGAACGCCAACTAATAATTCCACCCAAGAAATCCTATACTCCTCAATGCATGCAAAAGATGAGTTATTACCCATTAATGTTTTTTTATTACTTTTAATGGCTGTTTGTGACCAACATACACCAAAAAGAATGGAAGAAGTCTATGTTACTGAGATAGAATACCTCGGGGAAAATAGGTTTCAAGCCTTGCATAACATAGATAGTCACCAAAACATGATAGATAGATAATTCAATAAAAAGGTTCACCTCTTATCCTTTCTCAAGGGTGACATAGTATTAGATCTCAGAACACAGATGATACTCATAAAAACCCACTGAGGTTGGAGCCCAAGTGGAAAGGACCTTACATTATTCATAAGGTATATTCCAATGTATCATACTCTTTTATCACCATGGATGGAAAACATATCCCACCTCCCAAAAATTCCATTTTTTTCAAGAAGTACTTCACATGATGACCCATGGTACAAGAATTATGACATTAAAATATCTTTAATTGGTCCAAAATCTATGGCCTTAAACTACGATTCTTGGTAAAAGCTATGTGACATTATACTATAGCAACAAGGGTCCAATATCTATGACCTTAAACTATCATTGGCTCCTTTGGTCCAATTATTATGAACATAAACTATTTATAGCCCTATTGGTCCAAGATCTATGACCTCAAACTAGTAGCAACCACAGTTTTATTTGTTTGAATTTAAAATAAGTAGACCAAAATCCTCAACACATGATGATAAACCATAACCCTAAACATAAGATTCCTTATATACCTAGTGTAAGATGGCCAAAAATGAACATCCTCAGCACATGATGATAAAATGTAGCATTAAATCATGACATAAACATGGGATTCCCCATGGAAACCATGGGATGACTCAATTCCCTCATTAGATAAAATGACCCTCACCCCACTACTGAAATTGGTTATATACCACACCATGTTTTAGAACTATGTGTGGATTAATTCCCATTCCCATGAGATATGTAGTGACAAATAGACCACCTATCTTCGGGACTAATTTCTATTTGATCATAAACCATTCCCCTAGGGGGAGTATGATAAAGTACATTCACTAAACCTTAGGCCCCTTTTCCCCACTTATGGTCCTTGAATTTCAACCTTAAAATATGTGTAGTTTTTGTAGGTACTTATGTGGTACATGGAATTTCAATTCCTTCCATTCACATCGGGTTTTAACTATTTAATTCCATGAAAATACCATTAAACCAAACAATCCCCTAGTTCAAGCATCATGAAATTAAAATGTTTTCCATATTCCCCATGGTCTTAGTTGAATGAACTTAATCTACATAGCTAGTCTCCTTATATATAGAGTTTAAACTATAGAACATATGTCTCTTCCTCATCAAATAGGATAGGTCTACCTATTTTTAGATTTTTTTCTACCATGCTATATTGTTAGAACTATGAGTGGATTTATTTCCCATTACCATGGGAAATGTAGTGATTCCTAGACCTTCTATCTTTAGTCCCAACTGCAAATTCATCACAATATCGCTCACTACCCACATCACTATAATCCCTACAATTTACTTCTCGGATTCCTATTTAGGTGTAATCCCTAATCATATTCCTTGAACCATTAGTAGGTTGAGATTCCCTTATGACATAACATAAGGAATAAGAATAGATATATCACTGTGTAAGACTGACACACATCCTAAGTGTGAGGTTCCGGGACTGTGCAGTGGAAGCATGTGGGCCAGGATTTTAAATTTTTCTCCTTCACCAAAGTGACATAAACTTGTCAGCTCTGGTGATCTTGTCCCGTCTTGGTCCGAGAATCTCACAAGGTTCTTTAGGAGCACAAAAATAAACTTGAACATTTACCTTGTTCAGAATTGACGTGCAGGGCGCCGCAGATTGTTTCTTGAAGAATCCGATGACGAAGCCCTCTAGATCGTCCACACACACCTTGCAAATCTGTACGCGCACCGTTTGTCAAGATCTGGGTGCTAGCGCATATCTTCGACGCACACTTCGACACAGCGATGACCACCACAAAACTAGCATCTTCGATCCATGAAGGCAGGACTTGAAGAACTTGCTATTTTGAGAGAGTCTCTCTCTAGAACTCAAGAGGAGAGATAGGCTCTCAATTCCAACGGATGAATAGACACTAGGGAAGAGCCACTCTTTAAATATATATAGGGAATATCTATTATATGCGGTAAGGGTTCCCAGCCCTCGTGTATTAAACATTAACTATATATATATTATAAATAATTATTTATGACAAATTAAATTATGCCATAAATAATATTTATTATTTATCACTGAACTGCAATATATATAATTATATATATATATATTACGTGATAAACAAGAGTCTAACTCGACCCACACCTCTTGATAATATTAATCAAACCCAAGACATAAAAATCTGTCTGATTAACATTTATCTATGTATTTACTTAATCACTCATAAATACATGTTATAAATAAATTCATCAAATTATTCCAAACTTGAATAATAAAAGAATTTATTTATTACTTGGTGATCTATAGGACTTGGATAATACCCGGACCCCGTGGTGGGTCCCACCAAACCCTATAATCCTATTCATTATAATAGGGCAGATTGTCAAAGCGCTGTTGTGTGTGACCCTCTAGGAACTTATCTCAATAGCAGTGGATAATATCACCGACCTAGAGTGGGGTCTAGCAACCCATCGAGGCCCCTATAGAGATAAGGCAAAGTCAAAGCAATGAATGCCTTCCCACAAACACAGTCTGTGTAATCTAATCTCTTCGTCATTGATATCTCAATAAAACAGAATGCATACTCAGTGTCATCATTCTTCATTTGCTTTACTTTGTTTGTTGATTTGTCCAGATGGTCTTACCTTCCACTACCATGGCCATGGATTTAATGAACGTGCAACCATCCTAATCAACCAGGCCCGAGATATCTCTTCCTAAACTCGGAAGTGACAAATCCTTTCTCGATCATTCAATCAATGACATGCCATTAATGACGTACCCGATATAAACTACCTCACCACGACTTGTCGCCATGGTTTTCGCCTTATATCAAATATACGTAATTAAATGAAATTCACTGATAATAATCTCAATTAAGGAGACCATTACACATGTCCATAGATAGGAATGACCAATGACACTAGAAACATGTGGTGTACCTATAAAGAGGGTTTTTCCTCGTGATCTCGTTAGCTAGAGATCATCAACTGTGAACTTAATGAGATGAAGTCTCAATGCTTATAAGCCCCCAGCACCTGATGGTCACACATCATCTGTGTCCTTTCAGAATGATGTAACTGGACCATAGGACGTTACTTTATGATTACTGTCATGGAATTTCAGGGTTCTCATTATAGCCTGGGACCTGCTATAACCATTTGATGCGATAGGTAATCTAAGGACATTGCCATTAATAAAGTGGATGCAGAAGTATCTACACTATCATGGAAAGATAAATACATGTATAAAACAAACGGAATACATGTAGTAGTAATCAAAGTACAAAACAAGTTGGGTATAGGGAACCCACTTTCAACATTCCCACTTTCACTTGAGCCAACTGCTAACAGGTTTCAATCCGCTAGCTCTCACATGTGAATCATGCTTCTGTTGAGAAATGGATTTATTCAGGGGGTCTGCCACGTTGTCCTCTGTGGCTACTCTGCTAACTGTCACTTCACCTCTTTGAGTAAAATCCCTCAAGAGATGGAACTTCCGAAGAATATGCTTTGTCCTCTGGTGAGACCTGGGCTCCTTGGAAAGAACCACTGCAGTAGTATTGTCACAATATACTGGAACATGGTCTGCACTTCTAGGTACAACACCAATGTCTGAGATAAATCTACGTATCCAGACTGCTTCCTTTTCTACATCGGAAGCTGCAATATATTCAGACTCTGTTGTAGAATCAACAACTACAGATTGCTTTGAGCTTCTCCAGCTCACTACACCACCATTCAGTCAAAAGATGTAGCCTGACTACGATTTCATATCATCATGATCTGTCTGGAAACTAGCATCAGTTTATCCCCTCAGAACTAGTTCCTCATCTCCTCCATACACCAGGAACGTATCCTTAGTACGCCTCAAGTACTTAAGGATAGTTTTAACAGCTGTCCAGTGCAGCTCTCCTGGATTGGCTTGATATCTACCCACCATGCTTAAAGCAAAGGCAACATCAAACCTAGTACATAGCATGGCATACATGATAGAACCCACTTCCGAAGCATAAGGGACTCTACTCATTCTGGCAATCTCCTCATGTGTTTGTGGACACATTTTCTTGGAGAGATTTACACCATGTGACATAGGTAACAATCCTTTTTTGGATTGTTACATATTGTACCTTTTGAGTACCTTGTCAATATATGTACTTTGACTTAGTCCAAGTATCCTTTGAGGTCTATCTCGATAGATCTTGATCCCTACAATGTAGGCTGCTTCACCCAAGTCTTTCATGGAGAAGCATTCATTTAACCATGTCTTAACTGACTGTAAGACTTGCACCTCGTTCCCCATGATTAATATGTCATCAACATAAAAAACTAGGAAAACGATAGCATTCTCTTAAACCTTTTCATAGACACAAGGCTCGCTTTCATTTTTGACAAAACCAAAATCTCTTATGGCCTCATCAAATCGTACATTCCATGATCTTGATGCCTGCTTCAATCCATAAATGGATCTCTGCAACTTGCATACTTTATTGGCATTCTTTGACTTAACAAACCCTTCGGGTTGAGTCATATAGACGTCTTCAACCAACTTCTCATTTAGAAAAGCAGTTTTGACATCCATTTTCCATATTTCATAATCATAAAAGGCTGCTATTGAAAGCAATATTCTTATGGATTTAAGCATTGCCACTGGTGAGAAGGTTTCATCATAATCAATGCCTTGACGTTGTCTGAAACCCTTTGCAACCAGTCTTGCTTTAAAGGTATTAACCTTACCATCCATGTCAGGATTTTTCTTGAATTCCCATTTACAACCAATGGGCTTTACATCAGCTGGAGGGTCTACCAAAATCCAAACTTGATTTTGGTACATGGACTCCATCTCAGGATTCATGGCTTCTTGCCATGTTGCAGCTTCTTTGCCTTCTACTGCTTCCCTGTAGGTCAGAGGTTCATCATCCTCAAGGATTATTGTGTCACCTAACTCGGTGACAAGAAAACCATAACGCTCTGGTTCTCTAACCTCTCACGTAGACCTACATAGTATCTGTGTCTTAGGAACAATTTCTTCTTCCACTTGTTCTTGTAGAGATTGTTCCTCTACCAACTCTTGTGCTTCTAGAGCATTGACTTCATCGAAGTCAATCTTTCTCCCACTATTTCCAGTATAAATATGATCCCTTTCTAGAAATGTGGAATATCTTTCCACAATGACTTTTTTATCTAAAGGGTAATATAGTTTGTACCCTCTTGTTTCCTTAGGATAACCTACAAATATGCACATAGTGCTTCTGGATGCTAATTTGTCACTCGGTAAAGTCTTGACAAATGCCTCACACCCCCACACACGCATGTGTGTCAGATTGGGTTTCTTTCCAAACCATAACTGAAATGGAATTCCATATGTGGATTTAGTTGGTACTCGGTTAATGGTATATGCTGCTGTCTGCAAGGCGTATCCCCAAAAGGATAATGGAAGAGTTTTATGAATCATCATTGATTTGACCATGTCAAGCAAGGTCCTATTCCTCCTTTCACTAAAACCATTCCATTGTGGTGTATAAGGAGGAGTGAGTTGAGATACTATCCCACACTCCATCAAATGATAAACGAAAGCTTGGTTAATATATTCTCCGCCTCGGTCTGAGCGAAGTGCTTTTATCTTCTTACCAAGTTGGTTTTCTACTTCATTTTGGTATTCCTTAAAGAAACTAAAGGAATCTGAATTATGCCGTATTAAGTAGATATATCCATACCTACTATAATCATCGGTAAAAGTGATGAAGTATAGAAAACCACCCCTTGCCTCTACTGGAAATGGACTACATACATCGGTATGTATTAATTCCAGTACTGCATTGGCTCTTTCTCCCTTTCGTGAGAAAGGTGATTTGGTCATCTTTCCTTGTAAACAAGCTTGACATACATCTAAGGGTTCTAACCATACCGAGTCTAGATACCCTTCTTGATGTAATTTTTGTAATCACTTCTCGTTTACATGACCAAGCCAGAAGTGCCATAGGCGGGTGTTATTTGAGTCATGTTGGTTATTTTTGTCATTGATAGCCATTACCGAGTTTTCTAGTTCTAGTATATATAAACCATTATTAAGATGTTCCATACCATAACATATGTTATCCCTATAAAAGAGGAAACTTTTATTTCCAAACTTGAAATAAAAACCCTTAGTGTCTAGACATGACACAGAGATAATGTTTCTCGTAACAGACGGTACATAATATCAGTTGTTTAAAATAAGAACCAAACCAGTTGGTAAAGTCAATTGATAGTCTCCCACTGCCAAGGCTACCAAACTTTCACCATTTGCAGCTCGGAGATCCACTTGACCTTTTTCAATCTTCTCAAACCTACTTGGTTCCTGTATATGAATACAAATGTTTGATCCAAATTATGTATCCAATACCCAACTTGTAGATAATGATAGATTGCATTCAATGACAAAAATAGCTGAAGCAGAAGCGTCAGCTTGCTTCTTCTTCCCAGCTCTGCAATTCTTTTTCCAGTGGCCTTTCTTGCCACATCCAAAACAGACAGCTTCCTGCTCATTACTCTGCCTCTGAATCTTTGGCTTCTTGGCAGGACGATGCATTGGTGTCTTTGGCCTTGACTTGTCTTTAGACCCATTTTCCTTGACCTTTTTTTTCTTGTTCACCATAAGGATAGATGTATTGGTGTTTTTCATATCCTTATCAGCTTGGAGAACTAAAGCCATCATTCATATTATAATTGACAATGAAAGTCGAGAAGCTTGACGGTAAAGAGGCAAGAATGAGATCCACTGCTAGTTCTTGGTTCAGTTTGAACCCAAGGGCTTCAAGACTCTCAATATACCCAATCATTTTGAGTACGTGAGGACTAGCTTGGTGCCCTTATGCTAGCCTTCACTTATAAAGAGCACTTGAGATTTCATACCTTTCTTGCCTAGCCCTCTCCTGATATAGTTCTTGGAGATGTGAAAGCATCTTGTAGGAATCCTCTTCCTCGTGCTTTTTTTGCAATTGGCTGGACATGGATGAAAGAATGATGCATTGTACATCAAGCGCATCGTCTGCATGCTTTTTCCACATATCTTTTTCCGTCTTGCTTGCTCCCTGAGGAGGCTCAGTAGGAATTGGGGACTCCATCACATATAACTTCCTTTCTTGGCGTAGTACTATGCGCAAGCGCCTGTACCACTCCTGGAAGTTATTTCCAGTCAGGATATTTTCTTTATCCAAGATTGATCGCAGTGATAAAGTACTAGTGGTGTTGGTGATTTCCATTTTGAATCTACATCAGATAAACATTTAGCAGTTAGTAATTTTTCTTGATTACCTTTTTGACATTTTATGATTAATAAAATATCATTTAATGTCTCCCACTATTTTAACGAACCTTAATAGCCCTCACCATTAGATTCGGAATACTCTATCGCTTGAGCATTCTAGTGGCAAGGATCCTTGAAACCCACTTCGTAATCTACAAGCTAGGACTACGACACTACTTCAAAGGTTTCAAGGTAGGCTCTATATTGGCCAACCACTTGTTCTTGTGGTTCCTTGTATAGTTGAGTAAAGTCCCAGCTTTTGGAATCTGAACTTGATTCCCTCAACCTCTCACCTCTAAAGTGATATCAATTTAGCTAAGGATAATCCTTGACTACTAACTTTAGTTAAGTCGACCCATTTCTCACATGGAAACACCCCGGTAGTAAGAGGCACTCTCAACTGAGGCTGATGAGCACCCAAACAGCTGGTTTTGTTTAGATATGAGAAATGGAAGGCATTATGACTTAATATATGTTTTAGGGATTTTTAAATTATTAATTGACGAATATAATCCTTTTTCAATTTATTATGTTCAAACTAGGTTGTCATGCTCACAACTGAACATTCAAAAGAGTATTTATTTATCACAACTTTATGTATTTTCTCTTGTTTACTATCCTATGTGATCATGCAATAATCATGCAGTCGCATAAAAATAATAAACTATGCATAAAGTAAATCAAGCATTCCGACTGTTCTTGAGCATTCTATAATGATTGATCAATAACTGATCAATCATCACCTAGGGGCACCCGTACCAGAGTCAATACAAGACTTGTGTCGCTGCTGGCCCCAGTGAAAAGCGTCCAACTCCTGTATGGACTACCGCCTCATTTTGGTGAGTCTGGCTCTCGGATCGTCATCGAATAAATACAAATATACTTGCATGCAGGCGAGGGGGTCTGGGGTATAAAATACAAGTGGTGCAATGGACACGCATGCCCTTATACATATTTGAATTAAAAGACGATTCGCAGACCGTCATTTATCTAATTAAATATTACAATCATCGCACGCATTGAATAAATAATTAAATAAACACATACATGCCAAACATACACAGGTCGGTCAAATGCTCAAGACCAGTCGGGGTAAAAGTGAAATAAAAATTAAATTGAAATAAATTTAAATTATGCGAGGGTATTCTAATAAATTAAATGAATTCGATTAAATTCATATAATTTATTTTTATTGGTTCCATTTGTTTAATTTAATTTTAATTCCAAAATTAAATTAAATTAAACCATTAATTTAATTCTAAACTTAAATTAAATTAATATTTTTGGATTAAAATAATATAAACCCATAAATTAATTCCAATTAATTTAATTTAAAAAACTAAATTAATTAAAATTAATTCAGTGCAGGTTACCTCTAACTGGAGAGGAGTCCGGCGGGTCTGCATACCGCCGCGGGATGTCATCCTGGAAACGCAGTGTGACCGCGGCGCGACCGTGGCATGACCGCAGGGTGACCGCGGCATGAATGAGGCGTGACCGCGACATCCAACGCTTCCCGCGACGGTTGCATCTCCCGACATCCCGCTACTCCGGTGATTGTTTGGGGCGGCCCGGAGGAAGTCCTGCGAGGGGGCGGGGAGCGGGCTGTCCAAAACATTCCGACAGGGAGATCCCCGGCGTGGCAGGCGGCTACCGGCAGGAGCCGGTCCGACGCGGACCGCATCCGGAGAAAGGGGGGCCGGCGCGAGGGCTGTCCGGCGAAGGAGAGGCCGGCACGAGGTCGGTCTGGCACGGGGATGGTCGACGTGAGGTCGGTCCGGTGAGGGGAGGCCGGCGTGAGGTGCGGTCCGGTGCGGGGATGCCGGCGCGAGGAGCGGTCCGGCGTGGGGAAGTCCGGCGCGAGGAGCTGTCCGGCGTGGGGAAGTCCGGCGCGAGGTCGGTCCGCCGCGGGGAAGGCCGGCGCCGCTGCGCCGTGGTGCTGGACCGCCGGAGGAGGGGAGGCCTAGGGTTTTGGCCTCCCTTGGTGCTCCGCGGGAGAGAAGACCCGTAAGGGTCTTCCTCCCCACTCCCCCTTTTTTTTACTACAAATGACCAGCCCATTTGTTTTTTTTAACAAAAGGATAAGACCCCATTTTGGGGTCTTTTCCACTCCCTTTATTTTATAAAAAAATGGAGGAAGACCCCAAGTCTTCGCCTCCTCTATTTTATTATAAAAAATTTTCCACACACTTTTGTGGAAAAATATTTTATATATTTTATTATTATAATAAAATTTATTATAAAATATAATAAAATATTTATTATAAAATTATAATAAAATATTTATTATAAAATTATAATAAAATATATTTTTGATGTTTATCTCAATTTGAGAAATAAAATCAACCGAACAAGAACTTGCAACTTCGATCCGATAAAAAAATTTCAAATGATCTTATCTTGATCATTAGAAATCGAAATGACACGCGATCGAATCCGAATGAACCGTTTTAACTCCCCACAATTAAATTTAATGCAATTTAATTTTTTTGACTCGGAAAAACCTTGTGCTTCCCTCTGATACCACTGTGAGGTTCTAGGACTGCGCAACGGAAGCATGTGGGCCGGTATTTTAAATTTTTATGCTTCACCGGAGTGACATAACCTTGTAAGCTCTGGTGATCTTGTCCCGGCATGGTCCGAGAATCTCGCAAGGTTCTTTAGGAGCACAAAAATAAAATTGAACATTTAACTTGTTCAGAATTGACTTGTAGGACGCCGCCGATCGTTGCTCGAAGACTCCGATGATGAAGCCTTCTAGATCGTCCACACACGCCTTGAAAATCTGCACGCGCGCCGTTTGTCAGGATCTGGGTGCTAGCGTGGATCTTTGACGCACACTTCGACGCAACGATGATCACCACAAAACTAGCATCTTCGATCCGTGAAGGCGGAACTTGAAGAACTTGCTAGTTTGAGGGAGTCTCTCTCTAGAACTCAAGAGGAGAGAGAGGCTCTCAATTCCAACGGATGAATAGTCACTAGGGGAGAGCCACTCTTTAAATATATTTAGGGAATATCTATTTTACGTGGTAAGGGTTCCCAACCCCCATGTATTAAACATTCACTATATATATATTATAAATAATTATTTATGACAAATTAAATTATGCCATAAATAATATTTATTATTTATCACTGAACTACAATATATATAATTATATATATATATATATATATATATTACGTGATAAACATGAGTCTAACTCGACCTGCACCTCCTGATAATATTAATCAAACCCAGGACATAAAAATCTGTTCGATTAACATTTATCTATATATTTACTTAATCACTCGTAAATACATGTTATAAATAAATTCATCAAATTATTCCAAACTTGAATAATAAAAGAATTTATTTATTAATTGGTGATCGATAGGACTTGGATAATACCCGGACTCCGTGGTGGGTCCCACAAAACCCTATAATCCTATTCATCATAATAGGGAAGATTGTCAAAGCGCTGTTGTGTGTGACCCTCTAGTCCCTTATCTCAATAACAGTGAATAATATCACTAACCTAGAGCGGGGTCTAGCAACCCATCGAGGCCCCTATAGAGATAAGGCAAAGTCAATGCAACGACTGCCTTCCCACGAACACAGTCTGTGTAATCTAATATCTTCGTCTTTGATATCTCAATAAAGCAGAATGCATACTCAGTGTCATCATTCTTCATTTGCTTTACTTTTTTTGTTGATTTGTCCGGATGGTCTTACCTTCCACTACCATGGCCATGAATTTAATGAAGGTGCAACCATCCTAATCAACCAGGCCCGAGATATCTCTTCCTTAACACAGAAGTGACAAATCCTTTCTCGATCATTCAATCAATGTCATGCCATTAATGACATACCCGATATAAACTACCTCACCACGACTTGTTTCCATGGTTTTCGCCTTATATCAAATGTACGTAATTAAATGACATTCACTGATAATAATCTCAAGTCAGTAGACCATTACACATGCCTGTAGATAGGAATGACCAATGACACCAGAAACATGTGGTGTTCCTATAAAGCGGGTCTGACCTCATGATCTCGTTAGATAGAGATCATAAAGTGCGAACTTCATGAGATGAAGTCTCAATGCTTATGATCCCCCAGCACCTGATGGTCACACATCATCTATGTCCTTTCAGAATGATGTAACTGGACCATAGGAAGTTACTTTAAGATTACTGTCATGGCATTTCAGGGTTCTCATTATAGCCTGGGACCTGCTATAACCATTTGATGCGACAGGTAATCTAAGGACATTTCCATTAATAAAGTGGATGCAGAAGTATCTACACAGTCATGGCAAGATAAATACATGTATAAAACAAACTAAATACATGTAGCAGTAATCAAAGTACAAAACAAGTTGGGTCTAGGGCACCCAGTTTCAACACTAAGCACATTACATTAATCTATAGCCTTAGCCCATATAAAATCAGGATGCCTAAAATGATAAATATGATATAAACTAAACCAATGTCTTCATCATACAATTTTAAACTATACCCTTACCCTATATACATTCAAGATACCTCATATTGTAAATATGAGATACTTTTGTGTCCTTACCAGATAGGACACTACCCCTTTGGTGTAAGTATTCTACCACACCATGTTCTAGTACTATGTGTGGCTTGATTCCCATTCCCCACGACATACATAGTGATTCCTAGACCTCCTTTATTCATGCCCAACCTCTGCACTGACCTATTTTTAGGTCCCCCCTAGTCCAAAACTTAAGACCTTATACTATGTGAAATTGGTTCCATGATCTCTTTGTGTGGTATAGATCCCCCTTGGATCATTTCACATTGAGTTTTAAATCATATGAAACACCCAAGATTCATAAATTAAATGTACCCTTCTTGTTCCAATTATTATGGCCTTAAACTATGTGCATTAGGCCTCTTTAAGGCCCCTTATTCATATTATTTTCTTCACCCCTGGTGTTTTAGTAATCCAATGCCCCTTATCTTTTTCACCACATCCTCGCTCGAGAGGATTTCCCCTATGATGATGGTCTTCTACCACACTACATTTTAGAACAATGTGTGGCATGATTCCAATTCCCATGGGATGTATAGTGACACTTGGATCTCATTGTCACGACCCGCCCTCGGGGCCCGTGCCGTGACTACCCCAAGCCCGCCTTCCATAGGCCAGGGGCTGGCGACTAGCACCAAGGCGTAAAATCCCAGTAAAAAGGGAAGGCATTGCCTTAATAAAGTAAACAATCCCTCAGAGTAACAAGCGGAAGTAAAGCAGTACACAAAACTAGAACAACTGTGCTGAAGTAAAGGGGGCCGGAAATACAAGCCCAACTGTAAAGTAAAGTACAACTCGAAAGGGAAAACAGCAACTGAAAGTACAAGCGGCTCCTGGGACGTCCTCCTCGATTCCTACCTGAAGGGTAGGTACAGATGGCTCAGCTCCTGGATCGTCCACCACGGATCCTACCTGAAGGGTAGGTACAGATAGCTCCACAACTCCTCGGGTCCAACTGTCCGCTCCGAGCACGTCCCGCTCAGTGGTCCTCCTCCGGGTACCGACCTACTCCGTAAGCCTCAACCGCAGTCAGCGTTGTCCGTCGTCTGCAACCAACACAACGAAGTGCGGGCATAGCCCGTGCAAGGGTGAGTATAAGATACTCAGTAGGGACCCCGAGACCCTCGAAGGTCTCCCGAAATCCACAAAGGATAAACCACAAGAAGGATACAATCACGAAGTAACATCCAGTTGATTAGGTATATGCCCATACATATACCTATGTCACCAATTTCCGTTCGGCTCCAACACCGAGCCCAAGAACAACCCAATCCACAAAGAAGAGTAAACAGTAAATCCACACAGGATAACAGTACAAGTCCACACAGTTTATAACAAGTTTATGAAATCAACGGATAACCATTACCCAGGTATATGCCCATACATATACCTAATTTATCAAGCGACCCATCTCAATCATGAGGAAACACAAAGATCATTGACTCAGCTCAAACCAGGATTTTTATTATCGAAACTGTAACTACTGAAGAGCTCCGTCTCTAGAGTGTACAGTGGTCCTGTCACGACTCCGAGGTACTGCTCACTAACCTAAGACTGCTGAGGTACTCCTCCTGTCGAGTACTGCGGGTTTGCGGCCAACTACCGTGCGCTCCGTCCGCTGAGGGTCTGTCGCCAAATACCGGGCGCTCACCCAAATAGCCTACTGAGGTACTCCTCTGTCAAGTACCGCGGGTTTGCTGCCAACTACCAGGCGCTCCATCCGCCGTGGGTCTGCTGCCAACTACTGGGCGCTCCGTCCACTGGGCTAGTCGACTCACTCTAAGTCGAGTCGGTCAAGAAGTCATCAGGTCTCAGTCGGCTACACGGTCTCCGTACTCCGCACGCACGTCTCCACCGTCGCGGGTCTGTCGCTACAACCAAGCACACACACTCCGTAGAGTATCGCGGGTCCGCCGCTACAACCAAGCGCTCCACCGCCAAGGGTCTGCTGCTGCATCCAAGCGCACCACCACTGTCAAGTACCACGGGTCCGCCGCTACACCCAAGCGCTCCCCCGCCCGCTCGTCTCCGGGAGGGTCCACTCCACGAGCTACTGGTCGATACTCCAAGTATCTCAAAGTCCAACGAAGAAGTGCCACATACGTCCGCTTCGTCAAAGGAGTCTCAACGCAACAGACGGCGCGTCAATCGGACGCCCGGTCTGTGAGTTATTAGCCTTTTCGTCCCGAGGGCCCGGTTGGTTTCGTGAGCGAACCAAACCCGGCCATATCTCAACTGTATCCAAAACTCGGGCGGAGTATGTCAAAAGTTCCGTCCCACTTAGAGGATTCCATCAAAGTCGACGGCACGTCAATCGGACGTCCGGAACTCAAGATATGAGCGTTTCCGCTCCGAGGGCCCGGTTGGTTTCGTGAACGAACCAACCCGGCCGTACTCCACCTGCGTCCAAACCTCGGGCGGAGTATACCAAAAGATCCGTCTCTCTAAGAGGAACTTATCAGAACTGACGGCACGCCGTTCGGACGTCCGTAGCTCAAGATATGAGCGTTTCCGCTCCGAGGGCCCGGTTGGTTTCTTGAACGAACCAACCCGGACGAACTCAAAGTAATCCGAAACCTTGAGTGCGATATACCGAAACGACCGTCTCGATCCAAGGATCGTGTTTCCGCAGACGGTTCGTCAATCGGAGGTCCGAGGCTCATGATACGGGCAAATAACCGTTCTGGTTCGAGAATGAAGGGGTTCGGGCCGACCCGGCCCGAACCGGCCCGGCCGGTTCGGCCGGCGGCGCGCGGCGGTGCGCTGAGGCGGCGCGGCGGCGCGCGGGTGAGACCCCCGCCCCCCCGTTTTTCCCTCTGGCGGCGCGGCACGTGCCGCGCCGGTTTCAAAAATTAAATCGCCCCCTCACATGAGGGGGCCTGCTGGACGACACGGGGGGGCGCTGCCCCCCCCCCTTCTAAAAAAAACCGGCCCCCAATTTAATTGGGGGCCATTAACGGCTAACCGGGAAAAATAAATTTTCCCGGTTTGACTTCCTTCCGGCCGGCCCGACCTGGCCGGCCGGTTCCCTTTCGTCTTCCGACACCGGCGGCCCGGTTGGCCGCCGGTCTTCTCAATCCGCCACAGCCCGGAACCGGCCGCGGCCTTCATCGTCTGGCGCGGTGCGACGGCACCGCGCGCCTTCGCCATGGCCCCGCTCCGACAGCGGCGCCTTTGTTTTCTCCTCCGATGCGGCGCGGCGGCGTTGCATCCAACGGCCGCACTTCCTTTACTCCGCCGCGGCCAACGGGCCGCGCCTCATTGCTCCGGCGGCTTGGTCAATCCGGCCGTGGGATACCACTACGGCCCTCGTCGTCCGGAGTGGCGCGTCAATCTCGTGCACTCCCTTGAACCCCTTGCGTCCAAGCGCGGTGTCACGGCACCACACCGCCTCCTCTTCGATCCACGTGTAATCCAACAACAAGGTTTGGGAGGAGGATCGACCGTGTTGGTACGGTCCGATCCCCTCCCATGTGAATGATAACAAGTGGTCCAATAATTTATTTACGAAGGCGTAAATTAAATTAAGAATAAAGGTACAACCCCTACCTCGAAGGAAGTTCGCGGAGCTCGTCAACAATCCGCGAAGGACGAGCGTCACGGAGGTCGGACATCACGGAGGTCGGTCGTCACGGAAGAAGACGTCGTCAGCATCGCGGTAGACGGACGTGGGTTCGCCGCGAGAGGCACGTCGCGGAAAGTGCGTTGCGGCGTCGGACGTAGGTTCGCCGCGGAAAGCACGTCGTGGAGAGGATGCGTTGCGGCGTCGTGGAGGAAAACCAGCGCGTTGCAGTCCGACGTCGTGGAAGAAGGACGCCGCGTTCTTCGTGAAGTTGAGTGTTCTTCGTGATGTTGAGCGTTCTTCGTGATCTTCGTCAGAGATGAAGAAGAAGAAGAAAATGCTCTCCACCTCTCAAGAAGACAAACACTTAACCAAAATAAAAAAAGACAACATCTTATTTTATTATCTCATAACACACTAAAATTTCAAATGTTTGAAATTCAAAAGGATTAACTCCCAAAATTAAATAAGTAACTCAAGTCATTTAATGAGGCGTTAAGGGAGTTGGGAGAATATGAAAGGTTTAGGGGTTCGTGTGGGACCCACCACACTTAATCCTCCCAAGGGAGGTTAAGTGGGAGTGGGTCCCACTTCCAACCCCCCTTTGGTAGGTTTTATCAAGTTATAATAAAATTTGTCTTCAAAAATTTTTATTTAACTCAAACTAAAAACCCCAAAACTAACTTTCAACCCGCAACAAACGCAACTTCCGAAAAGGTATCTTTTAGCGAATTTCGGCGCTGCGAGTTCATCGGTGCCCTCGGATTTCAATTCCGAGCACCGGATCAAAAGTTAGGAATTCCCGCTCGTTCGTTCACTGAACGTACCCGAGCCAAACTTCGGAAAATGATTCTGGGCACTCCGGGCCTCGGAATCAGGTGCCGTCTGAAACCGCGCTCTTGTAAAATTCTAAAGAAAATTAAGAAAAAAATTTCCCTTGAATTTTACGGGTCTTTACATTACTCCCACCTCAGGGCTTTACGTCCCCGTAAAGCTTCAACTCACACTTAAGGGAAACAAATTAGTACTGAGCACGCAACTGAGCTTTACGCTCCCATATGCTCACCTGAAGATCTCGTGCTACCCGTGAAGCACCCCAGAGGAAGCAACCGTTCATGTAGAACCTGCTCCTGTCGATCCTCGTTCTCTACTAGAACCTCTGTGCTTGTCGCCCTGTCGTCGACGTCCAACTCCCCGAGGTCGATGACGTGTGAAGAAACATACACGTATCTCCACAGCTGAGACACATGGTGGACATTATGCACCCGGTGCGACTGAGGTGGTAGGGTCAAGCGGTAAACCTCCTCGCCTACCCTGCTGAAGATCAAAAGGGTCCATCGAACTTCGGAGATAACATGCCGCCTCGGCCACATCTCTGAAACCTCATCGGGTTGAGACCGTATAAGAACGTGTTCGTCACCCTCGAACTCAAGAGGTTTCCCTTTTTAGGTTAGAACTGAAACTCAAAACTCCTGCTGCCACAAGGGTAGGGTTGACCAACTCAAGAGTGATCGGTCACACCCTCTTATGCCTGAGTTTAACATGTGCTGCCCAGGGTTTCCTTTTCGCCGACCAAGGAAAACCCATTCCGACGTTTGCCTAAAACAGTCAACCGGGGTATGATTTGTGAATCAAAACCATACCCAGATCAATGTCGTAAGGCCTCTACGCTGCCACCAAGAGATTCCATCCGAAACTCTCGCCTCGAGGTCAAATCACACCGTCGGCGTAAGTGTGATTATCGAGTCTCCTCCCAAAGGTATCTCCAGACGTGAGGGTCAAGTCTACGGCTTACCCGGAACCTCTAGGTCTGGGACATGATTCGTGGAAGGGTAGAATGATTGGTTCCTATGTCTATAGATATGGCAGCTCGTAGTAGACATAATGCGTACCCCGAATCATTCTTAGAGCTCTTGGGTCACACTCCTTGACCGCAATGCAGCTACTCCCCTCCCCAGCCCTCCTGCTCCCTGAGCCTGGCGGGGAAATACTAAGTCGGGTTGTCGTAACATGTCGAAATGTACACCACCACATGCTTCTCTCCAAGCTCCGCTTCCACGTCTGCTACCCTGCAGATTCATCTGTCCTTAGCACTTCCTCCTCCTGAAACATTTTACATGCCCGAGTCTCTGAGACTGGCGCTAGTTTCCTGCCTTTCACTGCTAACGTTCACAACCACAAAGGTTCTCTCTAGCATCCTAGCATAGGTAGGAATGCATAGAGGAAAAGTAATGGTTCAGATGTCCTTTAGACACACTTCGCTCAGAAGTTCGAGTTTAAAGAACTGATCACAACGTAACCAACGAGTACCAAGATTGATTGGTAAGCCACGTTGAGTGCTCTGCTTCCGACATGTCGTACTGTCGAAGCTGTATTAGCTCCAGAAAACTCACAACCACCTCCTCAAGCCAGTCCTCAGCCGCCTACGATTCAGGCTCACCTCGAAACATGAGGGATATCTGGTGCTAAAACATATGTAAGGCACTAAGCCTGTGAGTCTCTACTACCGGTACCGCCGGTAGTGTCTGCTGACCAACAGGTAGTGACATAGCTGGCGCACTACCCGTAGGTACTATCCCAGATATCGGTTCGCGTACCGAAGCCTCATTCTATAAGGACCAACCTCATGGTCACTCACTGGAAACACCAGGAGATACGATCATCATCCGCTCTACTAGTATCCAAGCTAGGCGTAGAACTCTAGAAATCGCCTCCATCCAGTCCACTGCTGCCTGGGAAATCTGTCTCGCCTCGTATCCTCATAGGCCTCTACTGCTGGAACTCGTGCACCGCGCTCTGCTAGCGTGCACCGTCAGCTAGTGGCATCTGCTGCCTAACGGGTGGTGGTGCTGCTGGTACACCACTCGAAGGTGCCAACACTGAAAAAGGGGCCCTGCACCGGAGTCTCGCTGCTCGGTGGGCCATCATCGAGAACTCTCTCGGAACTCCAGCTAACTATCTGCATGGTGACATCCTGAACAGATGTGTCAGGGTCAACGATTTATACCTGGTGAGCTGACCTGGTTTGAGCTGACTTTAAACCTTTTGGGAAACACACACGCAATCAGTGTTTTCATGCATTAAGTTGGAAATCAGAAGTCAGGGTCCTGGTGTACGGATACGTCGGCCGCCGCACCAACACTGGACTCCCTGGACTGATAACCACACCCAATACACTAAACACTATTGCTTCACATAGAAAAAAAAAGATCAGAGTCTGTGGTAGAACCGACCGCCTCTGATACCAATTGTCACGACCCGCCCTCGAGGCCCATGCCGTGACTACCCCAAGCCCGCCTTCCATAGGCCAGGGGCTGGCGACTAGCACCAAGGCGTAAAATCCCAGTAAAAAGGGAAGGCATTGCCTTAATAAAGTAAACAAGCCCTCAGAGTAACAAGCGGAAGTAAAGCAGTACACAAAACTAGAACAACTGTGCTGAAGTAAAGGGGGCCGGAAATACAAGCCCAGCTGTAAAGTAAAGTACAACTCGAAAGGGAAAACAGCAACTGAAAGTACAAGCGGCTCCTAGGACGTCCTCCTCGATTCCTACCTGAAGGGTAGGTACAGATGGCTCAGCTCCTGGATCGTCCACCACAGATCCTACCTGAAGGGTAGGTACAGATAGCTCCACAACTCCTCGGGTCCAACTGTCCGCTCCGAGCACGTCCCGCTCAGTGGTCCTCCTCCGGGTACCGACCTACTCCGTAAGCCTCAACCGCAGTCAGCGCTGTCCGTCGTCTGCAACCAACACAACGAAGTGCGGGCATAGCCCGTGCAGGGGTGAGTATAAGATACTGAGTAGGGACCCCGAGACCCTCGAAGGTCTCCCGAAATCCACAAAGGATAAACCACAAGAAGGATACAATCACGAAGTAACATCCAGTTGATTAGGTATATGCCCATACATATACCTATGTCACCAATTTCCGTTCGGCTCCAACACCGAGCCCAAGAACAACCCAATCCACAAAGAAGAGTAAACAGTAAATCCACACAGGATAACAGTACAAGTCCACACAGTTTATAACAAGTTTATGAAATCAACGGATAACCATTACCCAGGTATATGCCCATACATATACCTAAGTTATCAAGCGACCCATCTCAATCATGAGGAAACACAAAGATCATTGACTCAGCTCAAACCAGGATTTTTATTATCGAAACCGTAACTACTGAAGAGCTCCGTCTCTAGAGTGTACAGTGGTCCTGTCACGACTCCGAGGTACTGCTCACTAACCTAAGACTGCTGAGGTACTCCTCCTGTCGAGTACTGCGGGTTTTCGGCCAACTACCGGGCGCTCCGTCCGCTGAGGGTCTGTCGCCAAATACTGGGCGCTCACCCAAATAGCCTACTGAGGTACTCCTCTGTCGAGTACCGCGGGTTTGCTGCCAACTACCAGGCGCTCCGTCCGCCGTGGGTCTGCTGCCAACTACTGGGCGCTCCGTCCACTGGGCTAGTCGACTCACTCCAAGTCGAGTCGGTCAAGCAGTCATCAGGTCTCAGTCGGCTACACGGTCTCTGTACTCCGCACGCACGTCTCCACCGTCGCGGGTCTGTCGCTACAACCAAGCACACACACTCCGTAGAGTATCGCGGGTCCGCCGCTACAACCAAGCGCTCCACCGCCAAGGGTCTGCTGCGGCATCCAAGCGCACCACCACTGTCAAGTACCACGGGTCCGCCGCTACACCCAAGCGCTCCCCCGCCCGCTCGTCTCCGGGAGGGTCCACTCCACGAGCTACTGGTCGATACTCCAAGTATCTCAAAGTCCAACGAAGAAGTGCCACATACGTCCGCTTCGTCAAAGGAGTCTCAACGCAACAGACGGCGCGTCAATCGGACGCCCGGTCTGTGAGTTATTAGCCTTTTCGTCCCGAGGGCCCGGTTGGTTTCGTGAGCGAACCAAACCCGGCCATATCTCAACTGTATCCAAAACTTGGGCGGAGTATGTCAAAAGTTCCGTCCCACTTAGAGGATTCCATCAAAGTCGATGGCACGCCAATCGGACGTCCGGAACTCAAGATATGAGCGTTTCCGCTCCGAGGGCCCGGTTGGTTTCGTGAACGAACCAACCCGGACGTACTCCACCTGCGTCCAAACCTCGGTCGGAGTATACCAAAAGATCCGTCTCTCTAAGAGGAACTTATCAGAACTGACGGCACGCCGTTCGGACGTCCGTAGCTCAAGATATGAGCGTTTCCGCTCCGAGGGCCCGGTTGGTTTCGTGAACGAACCAACCCGGCCGAACTCAAAGTAATCCGAAACATTGAGTGCGATATACCGAAACGACCGTCTCGATCCAAGGATCACGTTTCCGCAGACGGTTCGTCAATCGGAGGGCCGAGGCTCAAGATACGGGCAAATAACCGTTCTGGTTCGAGAAGGAAGGGGTTCGGGCCGACCCGGCCCGAACCGGCCCGGCCGGTTCGGCCGGAGGCGTGCGGGGCACGCGGCGGCACGCGGCGGCGCGCTGAGGCGGCGCGGCGGCGCGCGGGTGAGACCCCCGCCCCCCCATTTTTCCCTCTGGCGGCGCGGCACGTGCCGCGCCGGTTTCAAAAATTAAACTGCCCCCTCACATGAGGGGGCCTGCTGGACGACACGGGGGGGCGCTGCCCCCCCCCCCCTTCTAAAAAAAAAACTGGCCCCCAATTTAATTGGGGGCCATTAACGGCTAACCGGGAAAAATAAATTTTCCCGGTTTGACTTCCTTCCGGCCGGCCCGACCTGGCCGGCCGGTTCCCTTTCGTCTTCCGACACCGGCGGCCCGGTTGGCCGCCGGTCTTCTCAATCCGCCGCGGCCCGGAACCGGCCGCGGCCTTCGTCGTCTGGCGCGGTGCGACGGCACCGCGCGCCTTTGCCGCGGCCCCGCTCCGACCACGGCGCCTTTGTTTTCTCCTCCGATGCGGCGCGGCGGCGTTGCATCCAACGGTCGCACTTCCTTTACTCCGCCGCGGCCAACGGGCCGCGCCTCATTGCTCCGGCGGCTTGGTCAATCCGGCCGTGGGAGACCACTACGGCCCTCGTCGTCCGGAGTGGCGCGTCAATCTCGTGCACTCCCTTGAACCCCTTGCGTCCAAGAGCGGTGTCACGGCACCGCACCGCCTCCTCTTCGATCCACGAGTAATCCAACAACAAGGTTTGGGAGGAGGATCGACCGTGTTGGTACGGTCCGATCCCCTCCCATGTGAATGATAACAAGTGGTCCAATAATTTATTTACGAAGGCGTAAATTAAATTAAGAATAAAGGTACAACCCCTACCTCGAAGGAAGTTCGCGGAGCTCGTCAACGATCCGCGAAGGACGAGCGTCGCGGAGGTCGGACATCACGGAGGTCGGTCGTCACGGAAGAAGACGTCGTCGGCATCGCGGTAGACGGACGTGGGTTCGCCGCGAGAGGCACGTCGCGGAAAGTGCGTTGCGGCGTCGGACGTAGGTTCTCCGCGGAAAGCACGTCGCGGAGAGGATGCGTTGCGGCGTCGTGGAGGAAAACCAACGCGTTGCAGTCTGACGTCGTGGAAGAAGGACGCCACGTTCTTCGTGAAGTTGAGTGTTCTTCGTGATGTTGAGCGTTCTTTGTGATCTTCGTCAGAGATGAAGAAGAAGAAGAAAATGCTCTCCACCTCTCAAGAAGACAAACACTTAACCAAAATAAAAAAAGACAACATCTTATTTTATTATCTCATAACACACTAAAATTTCAAATGTTTGAAATTCAAAAGGATTAACTCCCAAAATTAAATAAGTAACTCAAGTCATTTAATGAGGCGTTAAGGGAGTTGGGAGAATATGAAAGGTTTAGGGGTTCGTGTGGGCCCCACCACACTTAATCCTCCCAAGGGAGGTTAAGTGGGAGTGGGTCCCACTTCCAACCCCCCTTTGGTAGGTTTTATCAAGTTATAATAAAATTTGTCTTCACAAATTTTTATTTAACTCAAACTAAAAACCCCAAAACTAACTTTCAACCCGCAACAAACGCAACTTCCGAAAAGGTATCTTTTAGCGAAATTCGATGCTGCGAGTTCATCGGTGCCCTCGGATTTCAATTCCGAGCACCGGATCAAAAGTTAGGAATTCCCGCTCGTTCGTTCACTGAACGTACCCGAGCCAAACTTCGGAAAATGATTCCGGGCACTCCGGGCCTCGGAATCAGGTGCCGTCTGAAACCGCGCTCTTGTAAAATTCTAAAGAAAATTAAGAAAAAAATTTCCCTTGAATTTTACGGGTCTTTACACTCATATCTTTGGTCCAACCCCCTTTGTCGTCTCATTTTGGGGTCACTCCTCCACCAGTATCCTAACTCAACTTGGGTATGATTTTGTCAGGTTTTGTGCTATAGAGGGACTCTTTGTCCGTTCTTTCACATCATTTGATTAATCTTTAATGACACAAAATTCTCCTTAATACACCCATACCCTTTGGTCCAAGCTATATGACCTTAAAATAGTAGTTATGCCTCTATTCCAAGTTATATAACCTTAAACTAGTAGCATTCATATTCTGAGTAGTATGAATTCAAAATGAAAATAAAAAATCCTTAACACATGATGTTAAAATGTAGCCTTAACCTGTATAAAATTGGGATGCATCATATGATAAGTATGGGATGAACATAACCAATGTTCTCAGCACACGATGTCAAAATATAGTCTTAACCTATCTGACAGTCATATGATACTTCATATGGAAAATATAACATTATTTGATATCCTCTCTATAGAGTATGTCATCCCTCCAACATCAGTATCCTACCTTTATGAACCCAAAACTATGTATGGATTTATTCCCCTTCCCATGGGATACATATTGATGCATGAATCTCATATCCTAGGTCCATCCCTACCATCAACTCATTTCAGTTTCTTTCCACTTACAGACCTACCATGATTCAAACCTATGGGCATGGTTATATAGCGCATTTTAGCGCATGTCATAATAGCTCCTAGGGTACAACATTACCTTTGATGCATTCCAAACTTCTACTTTCATGCTTTTTGGTTTCTTCAATTCGAATAATCATCATCCTACTAATCTAAATGGATCCCTAACGACAATTTAGTCTAGACACACTGGTTCATCTACCATCCTAGGCTTATGCCTCGAAGGATCCTTAGTAACATATGGTGGCTCATGTATTTCAAACTTGGTCAACTATCTACCCCACATTTTTTTCCACATCCTAAATCTAAGTAGGTGTATAAATTGTGTTTTTTACATGGTCAATAATTGTTCCCCACTCATCAGTTATCCCCCTGTTACTATCCAATTATTTAAATTCACAATATACCCTATCGAGGTTCGTCAGTCAATTTTTACTTGGTTTTTCTCCTATAAATGATGGGAACTCCTTACTGCTCTTTGTTTCTTGCATTGAACATGGATCATGTGGGATGAAGAGTGGAGAAGGTATATTTTCTCAAGAAATTTTGAGACGTACTAGTAATTTTTGGTTGGAACCCTATGACCTTAAACTATGATCCCAAGTCCATGCATCATGCCTTTAAAATGTGTTCTGGTCATCCTAAGAATGTTCCATGTGGTGATGAACCTCTTTAGCCCCCAATTCACATTGTGCCACATCCCTTACATACCGTTCACACTCCTTTGAGATGCGAACCCATATAATCCATGCATTATGACCACAAACTATTTGTAATTGGTCTGAACTATAAAACCTTAAACTAGGATCCCAGGTCCAGGAATTATGACCTTAAACTGTGTGATTTTTTTTTGATATTTTCGTTTTGGTAGGGCCTCCTAGGTTCCTCATTCACTTTGGGTTACCAATCCCCTATTTTGAGCACATCCCTTTGAGACACACAACTTTGAGGTCTAAGAATCATGACCTTAAACTGTGTGTGACTCACCCCAAATTCTTTTCCATGGTGTATTGCCTCCTAGGAACATCATTTCGATTGTTTTTTAACCCTATATAATTATAAAAGACTTTATGGAGGGGATTCCCTTAGGTCTAATAATTAATACCTTAAACTATTTTCAGTGCCATGGTATAAGCTCTAGGACCTTAAAATAGAAGTCATGGTCTGAACATTATGACATTAAACTATTTTCAACCTTGTGAACCAAGCATTATGGACCTAAACTATTTGTAACTTCTTAGTCCAACTTTTATGACCTTAAACTACCAAAGGAAAGAGGGAAAAATTTCTCTAAAGTTTAAAACCCATAGGGGAAATTTGAGCAAGAGTTAGAATTTTACCACTACTAGGTCACTCTCATGGATTAGGACAAAATAAGGGGATTAAAAGAAAGAGGTAAAAATATGGTATAGACCCAATATGGACTTCATTAAAAATCATGTTTTTTCATTGAAACCATTCATTTAGATAAACGTTAGATCCCAATATTATGTTCACCTTTCGTCATGATCTCTTTCAATGTGAACCCCCATTTTTTACACTGTTACACCCCCCATCACATTGTCTTAGTGGGTGTTATTCACATCGATCCTCACATCCTAATCACATTACAATAAACTGTATAATACTTTATCATCACCTTATGATGTTAAATTATGTGTACATTTTCCTCTATGTATGATGTTAAACTATGTGTACATTATCCTAACCATATGACATTAAAATAAATATACATCATCCTTACCATATGACATTAAAATACATGTCTATCATCCTCATTTCATGATTAAAACTTGTGAAGCATCTGAATCCCTCACCTAAGAAGCCTCTTTTCCCCATAAATGTGGATCACCTAATTCATCATTCATGTTTCTTGACCTTCACTAATTATCCAAGATGAAACTCCCCTTGGAAGATGATTTTGTCATTTCTTCATACCAATATGCTTAACCAATGTTCTGAAATTCATGGTTGTTTAATTCAAAGAGTGTTAAAATCCATTCAACAATTTCAACTATTTGTAAACAATGCTTTTCATATCCCTTGATTTGGATCCCTATCATCTTCCACGTATGAACAAGCCCCCTTGATGGAAAGGTTTCTAGCCAAAATGGCTCACCAACCATCATGGTCACACACTCTAAATGGATTCTAAATAAATTTTGAAATAATTCCTATGTTTTGATCATGGTCAAAGATCAAACCTCATTTGTTTATCCTAATAATCAATAAAATAATAATGGATTATATGATTTTTAATTGGTTAGTATTTCTCTTTTGTCATGACACCCCCTTTGTGTTCTAAATCCGGGGTGTCTTGACTCACGGTCTTCATCCCCCCTTTGTGTTCTAAATACGGGGTGTCTTGACTCATGGTCTTCATCCCCCCTTTGTTCATGTATAATTCAAAACCTTTCGCATTAACCCATTCATTCACTAGTACATGTTGATAAAGAAATTTGGTTGTGTAGATAGTCTCAAGCCTTATCCAAATCTTTCTTAGTTAAGACACTCCCAGTGGTCAATAAACAAGTTTAGACTCCGAGTGTTTGACCCTTGTCTGGTACTCTAATATTACTGATACATCTTCTGTTTTACCCTATTTCCCAAACCAATATTGACTCACATGGTATTAGATATTATTTTTTTATGTATTTTTAATAGGATTAGAGTTGTAGCGATAAGGAAAAAAATTAGAGCATGTGGGAATTAAAAAATATATACAATGTTTGAGAGGGTCTTCCACATGTTAGAGCCTCTCTTTTATTGCAGGATAAGGTAAAAGTTCCATAAGGTTTGGCCCCAATGATTGAAATCTTGATCTCAACCATCCTCTATTGAGTAGTCTTCAAGGTCCTATGCTGCTCCACTAGAACAGTCGCCTCATCATCAGAATAACAAATAACCTCTTCATCCTTGATGCACACCTGACCCTTCTCTACCTAGAAATTATCCACCAAAGAAGATACCTATGATGAATTAGCCTTATACACTATAAATTGAACCCTCAGTTGGATGATGATCTCTACTTGAGATGTGATGATGGTCGCATGCTCATATGCCTACCCTTCTAGTCAAGCGATCTTCTCTTCAGTCACCTACAAAGCCTAGTCTCTTATATCCTTCCTCTTATTTTAGGATATGTCAAACCCATACCACTCATAATATTCTCTCTTTATGAGAAATTATTGAGATAGTGTGCAGTGGACACTAGATTCCACCCATCTAGTCCCTAGGTGGACTAGCCAATAGTGGATAGACACCACCCGATTTGGCATATCGACCATTGCAGTATGGGTAATGAAATTATGCACACTCCTTCATTCCCTCTGTTGGATGAATCGATTCTCCTTGGTAACATAAATTTTTAAATCCTCTAAGTACTTGGGTGGAATATACTCATACGGAGACAATATCTCTAAGATATTAGTGGTTGGGTCATCTGAATGTATTTCCTTGGGAAGTTTGAGCCCTAGGTATAGAAAAAACATCTTTTTCATAACCCTCCTCCATAGTAGGATCCTTAGCTACCTCTTATGTACCTCTAAAGCAGCCTCATCCATCACAGCCTCCCTGAACACCTTTAGTGGTGGTATGATCTCAACCACCTTCGCTGAGGCCTCAACTCAAGCAGCCACTACTACTAGTGCTTCTCAGATAGTTGCATCCATCATAGCCTCCTCAATCACATCGGTTTCCACCACATTGTACAACTCCTCAATTGAGTATTTGGTTCCAGAATCCACCTCCTATGGAACTTCTATACTAGGATCAGCAACCACAACCTCTTCAACCACCTTTATCATAGTAAAACCCTTGTCTACCGCTACTATCCTATACTCGAGCATCGCCACAGTTGGCTAAGCTACAAACATGGTTTGAAAAGAAAAGGGTTTTACATGTATGATTTTTGAAAGGATAACATAAATGAAAAAACTAAAAATGGAAAATGGATTATAATAATGGTATATTCAGATGAGAATCTCATAAATACTCATGGTTAGTCCCCCTGGAAATAGTGATCCCCCGGCGGTTGTCACCATAGTTGCAGGTACCACTTCAGCAGAAGATTGGCCACATGTCATCACAAAATTGGGGAGAGTCCTCTAAATCACCCCTAAAATGGTAGGGGATCCCTCACCCTCTTTCTGAGGTTCATCATGAACCTCCCCCTCCTATATTCTCACTAATTCATTCACAATTGTAATGGGAGTTATATATCAATTCTAAAGATTTTTTATATTCAAGGAACACAAGATCAAAATATTTACCTAATCAATGGGAAAAACTCTATCCCCACAAGATTTCTAATAGGTATCAATTTCCAAATAATCCTCATCTGACCCCTCTTATAGAGTAATATGAATAACTATCTCACTTTTCAGAAGATCTAGAAAAGAGTTCATGCCCAAAAACACCTTCACTATGTTGTTCAGGGGATGCACATTTCCCCAAGAGTTTACCTAGTACTCCTTATCCATTATATACTTCACTTCCTTAGAATAGTGGATGTGTAAGCCTACCCTTTCATGAACAAAACTAGTGAGGAATATCACATCCATGTTGAGGTGATTAAATATCCCATGAAGAGTGGTGATTTTTATATGTATTCCCTAACTCTTCCAAGTATTAGGAAAAACATTGTCCCTTAGAACATCTAGGCAGTGCAACTACTTCCCAAGACCATGGAAATTCTCCCTTAGGACTTCCCTATAGGGCCCCCCTTCATCCAAAATCCTCTTACCCAGGAGTGTTAGGCTTATTGCTTCTTGAATGCACTTTCATGAAATGTCAAATTGATTATGTTTATAAAGTTTATTTATAGTCTAGGGAAGACCCTAGTTCGTATCTCATGGAGATTTGGTTGGTTTATAGTGTGTGTTTTTAATAATAATTACTTAAATAGGGGTGGTTTTTGAAAATAGTTTTTGGATGAAATTACATAATTGAACATTTAAAAGTTGAGAAACCAAATAGATTTTAAAGAATATGAGATAAAAGGGTTCATTTTGAGTTCAATACCCGCATTCAATTTCATCATTATTGGATATTAATTTAGGTTTGGAGTAATTATTTGGTTTAAATTAATTGGAATCCCGATTAATTCATAATCCTTTATTTCATTTCTTGAAGAACTAAACCTTTACATAAAAATCATATTGTCATGGTCCAGAACTTATTCATGGAATAAGAGATTCAAAATCAGATTGAAATCTCAAGAAAGTGGGTAAGAAAGGGATTTTTTTTGTTACTAAATCATAACAACACAAGTCACTCACTCAAAAACTCACGTCAATCAGTTAGAAATTAAGAGCATCTCATTATCTTGCATCAAAATAAGAATTAAAATATGAAGGTACATAAGATACATGGAAATAAATGTATTAACACCCAAATTACTCTAAATCAGTGGCTAATATATGTTTTGGAACTCCCTTGACATGTGTTCAGCTCCCTTACAGTGAATGCCCACCGTTGAGCTTGACATCGGGTGGAGGAAGCTCAGGTAGAACTCCTTCTAAATTATTGATCCCCCTATGAGGATAGGGGCCTCTATAACTTCTAGAATAAGAATAATAATCTTCTAGAACTCCAAATTTTCAGCACTTAAATCCTTGAAAGAACTGAAAAATTGGGAGCCAAAGGTGATCTTTTATAGCCAAAATGGTAGGTAGTTTTGGGCACCCTAATTTTGAGAAACTGATTGTCCCATTCATTTAGGACACTATAAAATCTTATATCACTTTTGGTAAAAGTAAAAAAGTTATGCAACAAACTTTTTAATATATCCACTAGAAGTTTTGCACCATTTGGACAACTATATCTCTATATATTGATAAAATATAGAACACCGATTTTGACCCTATGCAGATTATATTCTTTGGACAGATTAGTTCGGATGGTCATCATAGAGGTCTAATGATGCTTAAGTTCCTTAGTTTGAAATGTATCCCATTTTCTTTTGGACTGTCCCCAAAACTTTTACCCCATTTGGATGCATGGTTGAGTAGAAATATGTCATTGAGTCCACTTGTGTGCATGGATCCTACACAGTTTGGCCCATTTTTCTTCGACATCATCATGGGGCCTCCAAATCGCATACACCTTAAATGATATTATCAAAACATGTATCATTTCCCTTTTTGACAGTATTAAATGAAAAATAATTGAATCAAATATGAAGTGAAATTTCTTTTTATTTTTATAATTTTCAATACAAAACTAGTTTAGCACAGTGGTGTAAGGGTGAAAATGAAACAGCGAATCGGAGTGCGATCACACCCCCACACCTAAACATTTTCACTCCTAGGAAAAGTTACATATTCAGAAATTATGCATGTAGATATTTCCAACTTCATAAATATTTGACATTCAATGAAAATTTAATTCCTGATAGAAATGTGATCAAATCAAAAATCATATCGAGGAGTTATTCTTAGTGATCAAACAAAACTATGTCTCCAAAATTGTATCAACATGAAATTTCAGGAGTTGAATGATAAAAATTTGATAAAATAGCTCAAAAGATAACCATTTCACTAATTTTCCACATGTGTGTGTCACAAACATTTCATTCTATTATTTCCTCATTCTATAGAGTAAATATAAGTTATTTTCAAAAAAATTCTACTTATATGATCCTTTCCACAAAACCTGCCCTATATCCTTTGCAATCAAATTCCAAGAACCACTCACTTAAGCATTCCCAGATTTCAAACCATAAGCTCTAGACCTAGATATCCCCATATGTTGTACATTTCATCACTCCCCTTATTTATTTATTTTTTCAAAAGTTTCACTTAGAACAAATCTCATACTCTACTCCCGACCCATGTTTGATCTCCTCATGACACTAATTGTAAAAGTTATAACAAGATCAAAGGTCAAAGAAGGGTGGTTTTTTACCATCCCAATATACAACCCTTTTTTTCTTAGGGAATAAAATAGTCAGATAATAGGTACACACACATAGGTCAATTTGGTACAGTAATTAAATAGATCAGATAAGGAATGAACGCATGGAAAAATGATTTTGTAAAGTACAGAAATATCAACATAACTTATATTTAACTTTTATTAAGTAGAAATTTTCACACTTTATGGTTGGGTGTAAAGTTTAGTAGATAAATTAAGTGGCACAATTTTCCCTTAAACTATTCATAAAAAAGGGCACTATTCTTCTCAAAGGTTTCAAAATGATACAAACATTTATATAATAGACAAAAAAATAAATTTCAAAATAAAGTCACACCACAGTATTGAATTCTTGAATAAATTTATATTTCATCAGAATTTTTTTCTTTTTTTTAATTTAAAACATTATGAAATATAGAATTTCGACATGAAGTTTCAATTACATCCATGATTAAACGAGCATAATGTTCTATGATAAAGTGGGCATGAAAAAATTTAACATTTTGAAACAAATGTGAGTGGGGGAAATGAGTGGGAAGGGGGGGAAAGTAACAATACAATTCAGAAATCTAAAAATGAAAAAGAAGAAAGATGATGAAAATTCCTAACTAACCCAGGAATATACACACACCCCCCCCCCCCCACACCTAGAGTGTGTAGTGTCCTCACTATAATAAAATAGAATGTGGTAAGGAAGGATAAAACCTTTTGGGTGTTATTCATAGACTATTTCTTGAACTTAGAGTTCCTCCATCGGGGACTTCGAAAGGGCTTTGGGGAAGTGCTTCAGCCGCTGCCCATTGACAATGATGGTTTTCTTGGTTTCTTCATTTTGAACATGGACAACACAAAATGGAGAGACCTTAGTAATAGTGTCATGTCCAAACTAGTGGGAACAAAGATTTCCCAGATTCAACTTCAGCCTTGCATTATAGAGGAGGACCTTCTGCCCTATGTGGAACTGACGACGAAGGACGAGATGGTCGTGGGAAGCCTTGGTTCACTCCTTATAAATCCTAGATATTTCATATGCTTCTCTTCTGGTTTCCTCCATCCCTTGAATCTACAACTTCCATTGATAACCTCTACCAAAAATATTATAATTTCATTGTTTGATGGCCCAGTATACCTGGTGCTCAATCTCAATAGGGACGTGACAACTTTTTCCAAAAACAATCCTATTAGGTGACATTCCAATTGGGGGTTTTAAATCAGTATGATAAGCCCATAATGAATCATGAAGTCTAAGACTCAAATATTTCTTATTGGGTTGAACTATTTTTTCGAGAATTTTTTTACCTCTCTATTTGAAACCTCGACTTTACCATTAGTATGTGGGTGATATGTAGTAGAAACCTGATGAATGACCCCATATCATCGCAAAAGTGATTGCATTTTTTATTTTCAGAAATGAGAACCTTGGTCATTGATGATAAACCTAGGTAATAAAAACCTACTAAAAATTTGGATTCTCAAAAATTCTACAACTATTTTTGAATCATTCATCCTTATGGATCATGCCTCTATATATTTTGAAACATAATTAACTGCCATAAGAATGTACAAGTTGACAAAGGAATTATGAAATGTCCCCATAAAGTCAATTCCCCAAACATAAAAAATGTCCTGAAAGAGAAAGGGTTGTTGTGGCATATCATTTATTATAGATACATTCCAATTATCTAACATCGAGGACAAGATTTACAGAAGTCATGGGCATCCCGAATAAATGTGGGACAAAAGAGACTAGAATCGAGGACCATGTGAGTAGTCTATTGGGGACCAGAGTGGCCACCACAACCAAGAGTGTGTCAGAACCTACAGATGGAATGAAACTCACTATCAGGAACAAAACGCATAAGAACATGATCACTATAGGTGCTCCAAACATAGGGGTTGTCCCAAATGTACCCCTAGGACTCATGTTTTAGATGGTCGGCCTGATTTTTGTTGAAATCAGTAGGAATGCAAGATGCTACCAAATAATTTATAATTTCAGCATACCAAGGAATTGTATCTTACACTTGCTATAGTTTCCCATTAGGAAACATGTCATTTATAGGAATACAATAATATGATTCAATGTCCGAGGATGGGTGGATCCTGTTGATATGGTCAGCCACCACATTCACTACTTATTTTTATCCCTAATTTCTCAATTGATTTCCTGAAGATGGAGCATCTAGCGAATGAGACGTGGTTTGGCTTATGGTTTCTTAAAGAGATACCAGAGGGATGTATGGTTTGAGAACATAATGACTTTGGACCCCAAAAGGTATCAACTAAATTTTTCCAAGGAGAACACAACAGAAATGAATTATTTTTCAGTTCTGGAGTAGTTTTCTTGGGCATGGTCCAAAGTAAGTGTGGCATAGGCATTGACATGTGGATCTTGATCGACCCTTTGTGATAAGACGGTTCCAACTACAGAGTTAGAGGCATCGCACATGAGCTCAAATGGGAAATCCCACTTCGGTTGTTGGATTACTGAGGGGGATGCGAGACTCCAATTTAATTTATGAAAATCTTCCTCACATTCATTATCAAAAACAAATTCCTTTTCTTTTTGGAGTAATCGGGAGAGGGGAGTGAAATCTTACTAAATTCATGAATTAAAGGACGGTAAAATACAACATGACCTAGGAAAGACCGCACATTCCATACATTTTGGGGGAATTGAAATGATGAAATGGCTTCCACTTTTGATTTATCTACATGGATACCATCCCCATAAATTACATGTCCAAAAACTATACCATGTCACACCATGAAATAGAATTTATCATAATTTAATATGAGATTATTTTTAATATATTTACGTAGGACAAAATAAATACTACTCAAAAATTCATCAAAAGAAGATCCATACATAGTGAAATCATCCATGAAAACTTCTATGCAATTCTCCAAGTAATCCAAAGAAATACTAACCATGCATCCCTATAAAGTACCTGAAGCATTAAACAGACCAAATAGAATCCTCCTATATGAAAATGTGCCAAAAGGGAAAGTGAAGGTTGCCTTTTTTTATCCTCGGTGGAAATATGGATCTGAAAGTATATAGAATACCCATCAAGAAAACTGTAATGGGACTTCCCTGCCAGCCTCTCTAAAATTTGGTCAATGAATGGTAATGGGAAATGATCCTTCCAAGTGTATTGGTTTAGTCAGTGATAGTCTATGCCGACATGCCCAATATTCTGCACACGAGTTGTAACCAATTCATTGTTTTCATTTTTGATTATTGTAAGACCAGTCTTTTTAGGAACTAATTGAACATGAATGACCCATTGGCTATCAAAGATGGGGTAAATTATTTCATCAGTCAATAATTTTGTTACATTCTTTTTCACAACTTATTGGAGGTTTGGGTTCAGTTGACGTTGTTCCTGACTCAATAGTTTAGCCTCATCAATTAATAAAACATGATGTGTGCAAATTGATAGGTTAATACTAGGAATTTCAGCATGTTTTCATCCCGAATCTTGTTTATACTCCCTCAAATGTTCAAGCAATCTCAATTCATACCCAAGAGGGAGTGAACTAGAAATGATGACAGGCAACTTGTTTCTATTCTCAAGATATTAATATTTTAAATCTTGAGGCAGTTGTTTTAGTTCCAATTCAGGGGGATTTTGGATTTATGGTATTGTGTGTGAAAGAGAGAGGTCACAAATATTATCTAAGTTCTCAATGGTATCGTCCTTAGATGAGTAATGAGCGTTTACAAGCTTATTAGTATCATTGATGGTTAGTTGTTCCTCAGTGTTCAAGAAATCGTGAATTAGAAAACATGAATTACATTTTTATAGACCACTACAATAATCAATGCATGAATCATTTCCTAGAATTTCTATCAATTAAGAAAAATCAGAAAGGGGATCAGGGGAATAAAATGAAGTTTTTTCAAGGGAAGGAAGTACATCTATAAAATTAACAGACATTGAGGAATGTTCTTCTGAGGGGTGCTTCATGGAATCAAGGATGTTGAAGTGGACAATGTCACCACCAAACACCATATATAATGTTCCATTATAGACATTAATTTTTTTTGGCTATTTTCACGAATGGTCTCCCCAATATAATTGGGTCATGTCATTTCATCCTATCATTTTCCATTTTAAGCACATTAAAATGAATAGGAAAAATTAAAATTTTAACCCTCACAAGAACATCCTCTAACACACTAGAAGGGTGTGATGTACTCTGATTTACTAGTTGAATGACTATCCTAGTTGGATTCAATTCTGCAACCTACAATGAAGAGTAAATGGAGTGAGGAATCACATTTATAGAATCAACTAAATCAATCATAGCATTGGAAAATGAATACTCTTGTATGGTGCATGGAATCGATAAGGTTCTAGGATCGTTACATTTGGTAGGAAGTGACAGTTCTATCAATGCAGAGACATTCCTCCCTAAGCTTATCACCTCATCACCATGAAGTCTCCTTCTATGTGTACATATCTCCTTTGAAAACTTTTCTTGTCTTGGAATTTTTTAGGGAATCAATCAAGGGGATTTTTACCTGCACTTTTTTGAAAGATTTGAAGATTTCTTTATCGGGTTCAGTTTCTTTTTTTATTAGGTTGGGTGGCCCTTTGATGAAATAGAAGGTAAATTATTGTTCTAGTTGACTCATAAATACACCCAATCTTTCCATTTTAAGGTATTATCTTAGGATAATGTTCTATGTAACATCCTAAGCTTCCACAGTACGCTTCACTTTGAATAATACAGTGGCATGTGTTGTACGCAACTTCGAGTTATAACACACCACAACCAATCAAACTAACCATTATGAATAGTAATACCCACCTTTTGAAATTTTATAAGTTTTATCTCTCAAAATGGACTTCATTTTTGGATTTAGAATATTAAAATTAGCTTTGGGTGAAATTTTGGTGCTTTTCGGATAACTTTAATATTTTGATGAATAGTGAAAATTACTAAATTTTAATTAAAAACAACTTTTTTAATCGAAATAATTAATAGTGATAAATTATTAATTTTAGTGGCTTTAAAGTATATATTTAGAATATATTTTTATCATTTAATATAATGTTGGTCATTGGACGTAAATTCACATTTAAACCAGACATAAACAAGTGTCAATCTTTTGATAATTATTATTTCTTAAAAACACGCTATTTGTTTTGACAACGGGAATTAATTTTTAAATTAATTAATGAAACTTATATGTTTTGAATTTGGAAAAATATACATCATTTTTTAATACATAATATCAAATATATCTTAGCCCAAATTTTTGGTATTTTTCTAAAAACATTCAATTTTTGATGAATAGTGAAAAATACTGAATTATAATTTAAAACAAAATATTTATTTAAATAATTAATTATTTTATTTAAATTTAATTAAGTTTAAAATAGATACATAATACCTATATAAGTTCAATGTAATTCATTATATATATAAAACTTTTATTGAACTTTTCACCGTCTTTTACCCACCTCCTAGGAGAATTTGGAAATTTACATAAAACTTAATTTTACCGCTTCTGTGAGTGGAATTTCGAAAATCTAAGAGACACGGTTAATATCAAGTAGTAAAATGCGGTTCAATAAGATAAAAATAATTTTTTGTGAATAGAAACTTTTTACATTTATTTACCACGGTTAAAAGTAAATAGGGTAATTAATGGTAAAAATGATATTAATATTACCCTAACACATGTCCTAATTCTATTGGACAAGTTTATCTCAACCAAAAACAACCTTAGGAATAAAATATTATCATTTAGGTCCCCTTGGATTAGATTATGACATTTATTATTATTTAATTCAATGAAGAGTTAAAAGAGTTAAAATCAATGTTTAATAACTAAAACATTTTCAATATAGGGTTTTACATAAGATAAATTCGATTATAAATATTCATTAGAAAGATATAAATATTTCCTACATAATGGTATTTTAATTATAATTTTTAAACATTAAATAATTAAATTTATTTATGACACAATGATGATGCAGTAAATACCTTATTAATGAAAGAATCAAATAAATGGTAATATAAATATTAAAATAAATATAATTTCAAAGTTTTTTTTCATCCATGAATTTTATAAGTTAATATGACTTGTTAGGGCTGATTCAATGTATCTTTTTAGAAGTAATCAAGTTGTGATGACTTTCACAAAAACAAAATACCAAATAGTGTCAAAATTGACATAAATTATTATTTAAAACAAATATTATATTATTAATTGATATTATATTCCTAAAAATATATGGTTCGGTCAAAGGACTTATATAATGATATCTGTATCATTAATGGACCACTTTTGTTTCTCTTGGATGTTTATTGTATGTTTTTTACCATATAATATAAAAATACAAAGAGACATGGTAAATGTCAAACTGAGTAACTAAGGGTTAAAACTAAGATATAAGGTTAATAAAGTGACCCAAACCTGTCTAAAACGTATTGGTTAAGAGGATTTATACCCATCCCCACCTTATACTTTTAATAATCCACTTTGGATCCTTTAGAAACCGAATATGAATTTATTATAAATTAATACTTTAAGTTTTTCCTAAAGAGCCCCTCCTCCTCCTTATAAAAGGACACCACATATAACCAATTCCTCACACCTTTCAAGCCTTTTGACTCGTCCAAACTCTGCACAATTAAGCTCCCTACATCCCTCTCCGCCTCCTAGAAGTCCCACCTTAGGCAGAAGGCACTTCCAGAGTCCTTTTTGGTTCAAACCAAAGGGAGTTACCCAAATTAAAGGTAACGATTTCTCTTAGCTTCTTTTCTTTCATTTTACTTCTCCAACCCCTAAACTCTTCTTATTCTTTTCTTTTGTAACAAAACCAGTATCCTAAATATACTAGGATATTTTTATGAGAATTATTCGAACTAAACTTACACACACCTCCATATAATGGGTGAAGAACATAATGTTTCTGTGGATGGCAACCAAACACCTCATGAAACGATGATTGTTCAATTATCTCCAACCGCCTCTCATGGTGTCCATTATGATGGAACTTTAATTAAATATGATATTAATTATATTAATTATATATATAAGCTTCTTTAATTCCATTTTATAGCATACCATTATTCGTTTCATGTTAAATATATATATACGATAATTTTCATTTGAGGAAGTGCGGACTACCGCCCCCTCAAAGTGATATGACTCGTTTATACCATACATGTAACATATAAAGGATGGTATTAATGAACTTAAGTAACACATATAAGATATTATATTATAATGGAATAATAATATACCTATGTATTATTTGGTTTTGATTCCTTTAAAAATGAAAAATCAAATGGAAGTAGCGTTCGTGCGTACGTACGGACTACCGTCTCCACGAACGCGATGAGATTCATTCCCCATCGTATCTATTCAAGTCTAATTCCCATTTTATGATTAAAAATAATTTTTAAAGACTTGATATAATTCTAGATATGTATAAGATAAAACCTATCCATAAAAAACACGGCTTATGTAACAAAACATATAAAATAAAATGAGTAAGGTAACACCCGAAACGATGATAATACTAAGATATTATTAACAAAGAAATGTTAAAAGATCATATATGATATCATACTAATGTATATTATTATTTTATAATTTAATAATAATAATTTAACCATTATACAGGAGATTAACCTACCCTCGACAAAGGAAAAGTACAAGGTAAGGGGTTTTCATCTCACTTCTTATTCCCGTGAGATTCATGCCATATTGCCACTATTACCTTTTTTGTAGTGTATGTACTTAAAATAATTGTATTTTTATGTAATACACTTTAATTTATGTGTATTTACATATTCATTGTATGATACCACTTTCTTGGGGTCTATTTTTCGTAATTTAGCAAATTGTTAAGGGTTAATTTCACAATCTCTTTATTATCCAAGGTTGTTTTTACGTAAGTATCTACTGGGAAATATTTATTATCCATGCCCATGTTTTATGAAAGAGTTTTAAAAGGGATTATTTTAAGGTACTTTTTGATAAAACATCATTTCAAATGTTTTAAATATTTATTCCTCTAAATCTATCTCATTAATGTCCATGTCTTCAAAATGGTTTTTAAGGATTTATTTATATTTACATGAATGTTTTAAAAATGTTAATTTCTTTCAAAAGTTTCAAAGTGGTACGGGAAACTTTGATTCAAAAATGTCTTTAAATTACTTCTTTTCCAAATTGTGTGACCTTTAAATGTTTTCATGAAAAAGGGGTATTTCTCTCAAAGAGTTTTACAAATCATTTTCACCAACGTCAAAATCCTTTAATGGATTTTAAACTTGTTTTGAAGTTGATTTATCATGATACGAATCTTCCATATTGTGTTGAAGTTTTTGTGATATGTTTTACTGTGAATGTGTTATTTTTATACCATTAATGGTTTATGGGTAAAGTATTGTCATTTCATATTCTAGTTTTAATATGAATGTTTATGTTATGTTTAGACCTTTTCATATGAGGAATGCATTGAACTTAGTAAGTCACAGGTGGAGCCTGCTATAGCTCCTCGATGCATTGGTAGGTATTATGAGATAAACTAGTGTCTTGGCATGAGGCCTTGACAAAATATTATTTGTAGTCTTGGCACGAGGCCTTAGCTATGTTGTTATGATAGTCTGGCATTATGCATTCCATTGTTATGAAAGTGGTTATTGATATTGCATGTGATTATCTGACTAGTAGAATATTCATGTGAATAAGTAAATGGAATTATTCAATTTTAACCTTTCCATGTTATGTTGAAGTTCAAGTTTAAAAGGATTTTTTTAGTTATACATTGCCTTAAATGTTTATGTTTATTTATGAAAGTTTCCTCTATATTATTATCCTTACTGAGCATCTGAGCTCACCCCTTTCTATGTTTTATTTTTCCCAGGATTCCTAGAAGTATATTGTGATTGATATGGAGGGTTAAGAAAAGAGAATAATGGTATTAATAAAGGATTATTTATGTTGTTTTGTATGTTTTGATGTTTAACGTAAAATTCATGTAAGTAATCTATTTTCCAAGACTGCTAAACTGATCGGTCCTTCTGGACTTGATTCCTTGTAATCATGCCAATGTATTAAAATAATGCACCGACTCTGGGTAACTGGGGTCGGGGCGTTACATTCTACCTCATTTGGAGGACTTTCAATGGTTGGGATGGTGGTTCTCTTAGGAGAGGATGACTCTAATGTAGGTTTAATTTGGCTTTTATGTTTTTTCCACTCCTAAGGGTGATGGAACTGACATTTCTCTTATCTATAGGGTTGAAAAGATGTTGAGAGGGTAGTTTACCTGACCCATGACTTTAAATTTCCCCCACAAAGTTAGCTAGTTGGACTAATTGGGTTTTGAGGTCTTGTATGGATGCCTGAGTGGTTTTTTGGAATTGGATATTTTTGGCAGCCATTTTCCTCATCATATCTTCTAGGATAGGCTCGGGTTTTGGAGGGGGTTGTTGGAAGGGCCTTTAGGGTGATTGGGGATTTCTGGGTGGTGGTGGTGGATGACTACTCTAACCCTATTGGTTCCATTGTTGTTGAGGTTGGTTTGAATACCACCTTTTCTATAATAATGGTTTTCTTTCCACCTAGGGTTGGATGTGTAGTAAGGTTCTTGCCTAATGGGTTGGTTATAGGGGCAGTAAGGAAATATTGCCTCACAAATCTCAGAAGTTTCTCTCAATTGAATACATTAGTCAGAGTAGTGGGTATCAGAAGAGAATATACCACAGTGAATGGTAGGAGGAGATTGGTATTTTCCTTTGGAAAGAGCGTGTTGTCGAAGAAGGGTACTTACCTCTTCAAACTTTGAGTCCACTTTATTCTTGAATTCGATATATTACACATCATGGACACCTCGAATGGGTAAACAGGACCATGTACCGAATTGTTGAGTGTTGTGTGAAATGTTCTCAATTATGGTTCTTATAGAAATTGGGGTCTTATCCACTAGTGAACCACCTATAGCAGCATCAATCATATTTCGATCAATAGGAATAAATCCTTCCTAAAAATATTGAATTAAAAGTTGATCACTTATTTGGTTGTGTGGGAAACTTGAACATAAAATTTTTAATCTTTTACAATATTCATTAAGTGTTTCCACTTGATATTGTCTTATACGACATATTTCTTTCCTTGTTTTTTCAGTTAGAGAGGTTTTGAATTATTTTTCAAGAAAAAGGTGTTTCATGTCCGCACAACCTCTTATTGGGGAATTAACATAATAAAGCCTACCTTTTGTAGTATCTTCTAAAGAAAAGGGAAATTATCTAATCTTAACTTGTTCCTCATCCACATTAGCAGGTTTTAACGTTGAAAAAATAGTTTGAAATGATTTTAAATGCTTGTGTGAATCATCTCCAGGATGTCTATGGAATCTTGGTAATAGATGAATTAAACCAGATTTTAGTTCAAAATTGGGTGTATCACATTATAATTGAATGTATGTGGATTGGTAATAAACATCAGTTGAGGTTAATTATTTTAGTGTTCTATTGTTTTCAGACATGTTATACAATTTTATTTAAGTTTTGATATTGGTTCTAGAATAACAAGATGAAGGAACAAGAAGAGTGTTGTTGTCTTGTGTATCCTCCTTTAAAGGGTTCTCTTGTGCATCTTGGGGTTGCTGATGTAAGATCCTCTCTGGTTTAGGTTCAAAAGGTGGTAAATCTTGAGGATTAGAACTCATCATGCACAAAATCTACACAAGAAATAAATCAACAAAAATGTAGGTAAAGTTATAAGATAAAACAAATAAATTTTCACAAAATTTACAAAAATCATATCAAAAACACACACTAAAAACCAAAGAACTTCCAGGAAATGACACTAAAATTTGAATGTGTTTTCATGAAACATCGAATTTATTATGTTTATAAATTTTATTTATAGTCTAGGGTATAACCTAGGTCATCTCTTAAGGAGCATTGGTGGGTTTATAGTGTGCGTTTTTAATAAGAAGTACTAAAATAGGGGGTGGTTTTGAAAACAGTTTTAGGATGAAATTACTTAATCGAAAGTTTAAAATTTGAGAAACCAAATTGATTTTGATAAATATGAGATAAAAGGGTTAATTTTGAATTTACTACAAAAATTCAAGTTCATCATTCTTGGAGATTAATTTAGGTTTGGAGTAACTCTTTGGTTGAAATAAATTGGAATGCCCATTAATTTCAATGCCTTTATTTCATTTCTTGAAGAACCAAACCTTGGCATAACAATCGTATTGTCAAGGTCAATAAATTATGCATAGAATAAGAGCTTATAAATAATGTCTAAATCTCAATAAATTGGTTATGAAAATGATTCTTGTTTTACCCAATCATAATAACACAAGTCACGCACTCAAAACCTCACGTCGATCGGTTAGAAATTATGAGCATCTCATTCACACGTATCAAGAAAATCATTAAAATATGAAAGTATGTAAGAAAAATGGAAAGAAATTTTCTAAAACCCTAATTAATCCAATCCAGTAGAAAATATATGCCGTGTAACTCCATTGACATGTGTGTATCTCCCTCACAAAAAACACCCACTATTTAGTTCGACATTGGGTGGAGGAAGAAGCTCGGGTAGAACTCCTTCTTCATTATTGGTCCCCTTATGAGTATAGGGGCCTCCATAATTTCTATAATGATTAGAGGAATCCTCTGAAAATCCAAATAGATAGCACTTCGGTCCCCATCCGAACTGAAAAATGGGGATCCCAAGGTGATCTTTTATAGCAAAAATGGGAGGTGGTTTTGGGCACCCTGATTTTTGGAAACCAGTTGTCCCATTTTTTTCAACAACTAGAGATTCTTATCTCACTTTGTAGAAAGATAAAAATTTGTATCCCCACCTCCTTAATATCTCCACCAAATTTTTTTAACCATTTTGATGACTACATATCGATATATTGATAAAATACAGAAGGCCGATTTTGACTTTTTCCAGATTTGATTCTTTGGACAGATCAGTTCAGATGGGCATCGTAGATGACGAATGAGAACTTTGTTCCTTAAAATTAAATTTATCCTATTAAATTTTGGACTAGAACACAAACTTTAAGTCCATTTTTATTCTCGGTTTAGTATAAATATGCAGTTGAGTCCATTGGTGTGCATGGATCCTGCGCAGTTTGGCCCATTTTTCTTTGACATCATCAAAGGCCCTCCAAATAACCTACACCTTCAATAATATTATCATAAAAAGCATAATTTACCTTTCTAATAGTAATAAATACAGAATATTTGAATCAAATATGAATAGAAATTTGTTATTTTTTTAAAATTTCAATACAAAACTAGTTTAGCACAATTGTGTAATGGTGAAAATGAAACAGTGAATCGTAGTGCGATCACACCACCACACCTAAAATTTTTCACTTCTAAGAAAATTTAAATTTACATAAATTATTTATGTAGATATTTAAAACTTCATAATTTTTTAACATTCAATGAAAATTTAATTCTTTATAGAAATGCGATCAAATAAAAAATCATACAGGGGAGTTATTCTCAGTGATCAAACAAAAAGATGTCTCAAAAATGGTATCAGCACAAAATTCATGGAGTTGAATGATACATATTTGATAAAATAGTTCAAAATATTTCCATTTCACTAATTCTCCACATGTATGTATGAAAACCATTCCATGCTATCCTTTCCCCTTTTTTCGATTAAATATGTGTTATTTTAAAAATTGTCTACTTATATGATCCTTTCCATCGAACTTTCCCTATATACTTTGCAATAAAATTCTCAGACCCACTAACTTAAGAATTCCCAAAAGTCAAACCATAATCTCTTAGCCTAGATATCCCCATATGTTTTGCATTTCATCACTCCCTTAATTTATTTTTTTTCAAAAGTTTTACTTGGAACAAATCTCACACTCTTATCCCAACCGAGGTTTGATCTCGTCACAACACTAATTGTAATAGTTATAACAAGATCAAAGTTCAAGGAAGGGTGGTTTTTGACCATCCCAATATACAACCCTTGTTTTTTGATTATGTAAAACAGTCGGATGATAGGTACACATGCATAGGTCAATCTGGTATAATAATGAAATAGATTGGATAAGGAACAAAAATATGGTAAATGGTTTTGTAAAGTAGAAAAAAATCAACCTAACTTATATTTACCTTTTATTAAGTAGAAAATTTCACACATTATGGTTGGTTGTAAAGTTGTATAGAGAAATTAAGTGACACAATTTTCCCTTAAACTATTCACAAAAAAGGGATCCATTATTCTCAAAGGTTTCAAAATGATACAACCATTTATATCATCGAAAAACAACTAAATTTCAAAAATAAATTCACAACATAGTATTGAATTCTTTCAGAAATAAACATTTCATCAAAAAAAAATTCTAAAAGTTAAAACAACATGAAATACAGAAATTCAACATGAATTTTCAATTACTTCCATGATTAAACGGGATAATTTTCTATGATAAAGTGGGAATAAACAAATTAACATTTTGGCACAAAAGTGAGGGGGAAAATTAGAGGAAATGGGGAAAAGTAAAAATATAATTCAGCAAGAAAAAAAAGAAAAAAATAATGATAAAGAAACTTCCTAACTAACCCAGGAATACGCCCATCCCCCCACACCTAGAGTGTGCAGTTTCGTTACTGTAATAAATTATAATGTGGGAAAGTAGGATAAAACATGGTGGGTTTCATTTGTAGACTACTTCTTGAACTTAGAGTTCCTCCCTCAGGGACTCCGGAAGGGCTTTTTGGACGTGCTTCAGTTGCTACTCATTGATAGTGATGGTTTTCTTGGTTTTTCATTTTCAACCAAGAAAACACCAAATGGAGAGACATTAGTAATAGTTTATGGTCCAAACCAATGAGAACAAAGCTTACTTGGATTAAACATCAGACTTTCATTGTAGAGGAGGACCTTCTTCCCAATGTGGAACTAACGATAAAGGATGAGATAGTTATGGGCAGCCTTGGTTTTCTCTTTATAAATCCTAGAGTTCTCATATGAATCTCTTCTCATTTCCTCTCTCTCATGAATCTGCGTCTTCCTTTGAGAACCATCACCAGAAAGATTATAATTTCATTGTTTAATGGCCCTATAGGCTCGATGCTCAATCTTAATAGGGAGGTGACAACATTTTCCAAAAACAATCCTATGAGGTGACATTACAATTGGGGTTTTAAAAGCAGTATGGTAAGCCCATAATGATTCATCAAGTCTAAGAGTACAATATTGCTTATTGGGTTGAACCATTTTGTATATAATTACTTTTACCTCTCTATTTGACACCTCTTCTTGACCATTGGTAGATGGGTGATATGCATCAGACACTCGATGACCGAACCCATACCAATGCAAAAGTGATTTCATTGTTCTGTTGCAGAAATGAGAACCCTGGTCACTGATGATTAACATAGGTAAACCAAAACTACAGAAAATTTATGTTCTCATAAATCCTAGAATTGTTTTGGAATCATCTGTCCTTATGGATCATGCCTCTACATATTTTGAAATATAATCAATTGCCAGCAGAATGTACACGTTTCCAAAGGAATTGGGAAATGGCCCCATAAAGTCAATTCCCCAAATATAAAAAAAATGTTCTAAAAGAGAAATTTTTGTTGTGTAATATCATTTCTTTTAGATAAATTTCCCATTATTTAATAGTGATGAAAATATTTACAGAATTCATGGGCATCCTGAAACAATGTGGGCCAAAAGAGACCAGAATCGAGGACCTTGCGAGCAGCCTATTGGGAAGCAAAGTGAATCCCACACGCAAGAGTGTGGAAGAACCTAAGGATGGACTAAAACTTGATATCAGCAACAAAAATCACGAGGAATTGATCACTAAAGGTGCGCCAAAGGTAGGGGTGAACCCAAATACACTAACAGGACTCATGTTGTAGATGTTAGGATAGGGTTTTGCTGAAATCAGTAGGAATGAAAGTTACTACCAAATAATTTACAATTTCAACATACCAAGGAATAGTATCTTGCACTTGGTATAGTTACTCATCAGGAAACATTTCATTTATAGGATTAAAAGGATATGATTCAATGTCCGATGATGGGTGGATCCTACTAATATGGTCATCCATCACATTGTCTTCTCATTTTTTATCTCTAATTTCTCACCTGAATTCCTGAAGTAGGATCGTCCAGTGAATGAGATATGGTTTGGCTTTTGGTTTCTTAAGGAGATACCGGAGGGATTCATGGTCTGAGAACTCAATGATTTTGGACCCCAATAGGTATGACCAAATTTTTTCCAAGGCAAACACAATGGAAGGGAATTCTTTTTCAGCTGCGGTGTAGTTTGCTTGGGCAGGGTCCAAAGAACGTAAGTCATAGGCAATGACATGTGGAGCTCAATCGACCGTTTGTGACAAGACTGCCCCAACTATGTAGTTAGAGGTGTCACACATGATCTCAAATATAAAATCTCACTAAGGTGGTTGGATTAATCAGGGTGACTTGAGACTCCATTTTAACTTATTAAAATATTCCTCACATTCATTATAAAAAAACTCCTTTTCTTTTTGGAGTAACAGGGAGAGGGGGAGTGAAATCTTACTAAAGTCACGAATAAAATGACGGTAAAATCCAGCATGACCTATGAAATACCGCACATCCCGTACATTTTTTGGGGAATGGTAGGGATGAAATGACATGCACTTTTGATTTATCTACATGGATACCATCCTCATAAATTACTTGTCATAGAATTATACCTTGTCACACTATGAAATATAATTTCTCATAATTTAATACAAGATTATTTTCAATACAGCAATGTAGGACTGAAGCAAGACTACTCAAACATTCATCAAAATAGGAGCCATACATAGTGAAATCATATATGAAAACATGCATGCAATTGTCCAAGTAATCTGAAAAAATACTAACCATGTATCGCTGTAAAGTACCTAGAGAATTGTAGATACCAAATGGCATCCTCCTATTTGAAAATATGCCAAAGAGGAAAGTGAAGGTTGTCTTTTTCTAATCCTCTGGGACAATATGGATCTAAAAGTATCCAGAAAACCCATTAAGAAAATAGTAATGGGACTTCCCCACTAGCCTCTCTAGAATTTCTTCAATGAATGGGAATGGGAAATGGTCTTTCTTAGTGTGTTTGTTTAGTCGACGATAGTCTATGAAGACATGCCAACTCTTCTGTACATGAGTTGGAACTAATTCATTGTTTTTATTTTTGATTACTGTAAAGCCAGTCTTTTTATGAACTAATAGAACGGGACATACCCATTGGCTATTAGAGATAGGGTAAATGATTCCAGTAGCTAGTAATTTTGTTACCACCTTTTTCACAACTTTAGGAGGTTTGGGTTCAGTCAACGTTATGCCTGCCTCATTGGTTTAGCCACATAATTTAATAAAATATGATGTGTGAAAATTTATGGGCTAATACCTAGAATGTTAGCAAGTTTCCATCCCAAATATTGTTTATACTCCCTCAAAAGTTCAAGCAGTAGTAATTCATGCTTAGGATGGAGTGAACTAGCAATGATGATGGAGAACTTTTTTCCATTCTCAAGATATGAATATTTTAAATCTTGAGGCTTTTTTTTAGTTCCATATCATGGGGGGTTGGATTGATGGGTGTGTATGTGAAAGTGAGAGGTCACTAATCTCATCTAACTGCTTAATGATATCATCTTCAGATGAGGAATGAGATTTTACGAGATTAGAAGTATCATCGATGGTTAGTGGATCCTCAGTGTAACGCCCCGACCCCAGAAGCCTGGAACCGCTATATTATTTTAATACATTGTCATGATACAAGAAAATCATGTCCAGAAAGACTAATCAGTTTAGTAGTCTTGAAAATAGATTACATACATGAACTTCACATTACAATTTCAAATATAAAATAGAAAATAGATAGTTCATTGAGGACACCATTATTCCCTTTTAGCATAACCCTGCATATCAATCACAATACACTTCTTGGAAATCCTGGGAAAATAAAACATAAGAAAGGGGTGATCCCAGATGCTCAGTAAGGGTAAATAATTTAGTGGAAGATAACATAAACAATAGCCATGGTGAATAATTTAAAACACGTGCCTTTAAAAATAATAAACATGAAAACTTTATGGTAGAAATATAAGATAAGTAAATAATTCCATAATAAAACATATTCATGGGTATTCTAATAGTCTAATAACCACATGAACCATCAATATTATTTTCATAATGAGGGAATGTATAATGCCAGGAATTCTAAAACATTTTGTCAAGGCCTCGACCAAGATGTCTAAAAATTATTAAGGCATCGGCCAAAACCATATATCAAATTGGGAAATGCCTCAGCCAATTCCACGAATAAATGTCTCATGATACCAACAGATGCATTTAGGAGCTATAGAGGGCTTCACCTATCACTTACTAATTCCAATTCATTCCTCATATGAAAAGGTTGAAACATAACATAAACATTTGTATTAAAACTAGCATATGAAATGTTAATAAATTAACCGTAAACCATGAATGGTATAAAAATAACACATCCACGGTCAAACATATCAGAAAACCTTCAATACATTATGGAATATTTGTATCATAATAAATCAACGTCAAACAAGTATAAAATCCATAAATGAAACCAAGACTATTTGATAGAAATGTCTCTTTCAATTTTAATATCATTTAAAAGTCCTGTAATTATAAATGAAAAAAATTTATTTTTAAAATATTCTTATAATATTGTAAGGGAAGTTTTAAAGGTGTTATAATGGTAGAGAATAACTGCACCTACCGTATAAGTTAAAAAACATTCTTACCTTAATTTGTCGAAAATGTCATAAAGTATCTTGTTTCAAAAATGAAGGAAAGATTCCTTTCAAACCATTTTATAAAAATTAAAAAAGGGTATAAATGAATTTAACCCATAGTATAGTAAATAGTAAAAATATTTTTGAAATACATTTGTAAGAAACTGAGATGTGGATGGTAAACAGGTCCCAGTAGATACTTACATAAAAACAACCTCGGATAATAAAGAGATTGTGAAATTAACCCTTAACTTGTACTTTTCCATAGTCAATGGTTTTTTAGCCTCTTATATTATAGTTAAAAAATGTTATCAAATTATGAAAGAACTATATAAATAAATATGATATCATATATGATCTTCTAAAATTTCTTTATTAATAATATTTCAGTAGTATCATTGTTTCGGGTGTTAACTAATTCAGTTTCCATTATATGATTGGTTAATAATCCATGTTTCTTATGCATACGATATTTATAATTAATATACAGAATTATATTATGTTCTTAAACATTATTTTTAGTCATAAAATTAAAATTATTCTTTAATGATTACGACGGCGAATGAATCTCATCGCGTCCGTGGAGACGGTATTATGTACGTACGCACGAATGACAATATCATTATATTGATGGTGAAATCATATGTAATAGGATGGTATATCATATATATATAATAATTAAAATGTTATATTGATTATTTAAATTAGTTATACTCAATATTATATCCATCCAAATAACGAAGTGTCTGAATAACAAACTACACCACGACGTGAAGACGGTAAGCCGTACATACGCACGTAAGGTGACATGTCATTAATAGGTAGGATAGAACAATGAATATTATTGTACCATATTTATAATAACATCACAATATGTATAAGGTACTATATTTATTATTTTGGTGTGGTAATAACAAATAAAGAGGAAGTGGAAGAAGAAAAGAACTTTGAAAAAGTGTGGTGAAATTATTACCTCTTCCTCGGGTGCTTCCTTTTAATTTCATCAAAAGGATCCTTAGGATGGATTTATGATCAATGTATGGCCTCTGGGTTTAAGTGAGGGATGTTGGAAGGATATTTGGGTAGGGGTTGGCTGATCCAAATGGCTTTGGAGCTGTGATTTTGAGAGAAGGGGGTGTGCCCTTTTATAAGAGAGGTGAGAGGTACCTTAGGAAAAGATTGAAATATTATTTTATGATAAAATAATTTTCAGTTTTCAATGGATACAAATGGATTTATTTCTAGGATAAGGTGTGGATGGGTCTAAAACATCTCAACCAAATGTTTTAGACTGGTTCAGGTTACTATATTAAACTTATCTGTTAGATTTAACTCTTGGTTAAATAGTTTAACATTTACCACGTCTCCTTGTATTTTTATATTATATGGTTAATAAACATACCATAAAATGCCAAGAGAACCCCAACCGGTTCATTAATGACATATTAATCATTATATAAGTCCTTTTTTCTAAGCTTATATTTTTAGGATTATTATATCATTTAATAATATAATATTTGTTTTAAAAACCAATTTATGTCAATTTTTTATACTATTTAGTATTTGGTTTTTTTTGAAAGTAATAAAAAATTTATTACTTATAACCAAATACATTTAATCAACCCTATCATGACATATTCACCTAGAAAATTCGTGTATGGCATCAAAACTTTCAAATTATATTTTTTTAATATTTATAATATCAATTATTTTAATATTTTATTAAGAATGTAATTACTTCATCATCATTGTGTCATAAATAAATTTAATTATTTAATGTCTAAAAATTATAAATAAAATACCATTATTTAGGAAATATTTTTAGCTTTATAATGAATATTTATAGTCTAATTTATATCATGTGTAACCCTATATTAAAAATTTTTTAGTTATTAAACATTGAATTTAACACTTTTAACTCTTCTTTAAATAAAATAATAATAAATGTCCTAATCTAATCCAATTGGACCAAACGGATCATATTTTATTACTAATATTGTTTTTGTCTAATTACATATATCCAATAGAATTAATACATGTGTTAGGGGAATTGTAATATCATTTTTACCTTTAATTACCCTATTTACTTTTAATTGTGGTAAATAAAAGTCAAAAGTCACTATTCATCAAATATAATTTCTGCCTTTTTAAACCACATTTTACTTATTTATTTGAACCATGTCTCTTTAATATTTTAAATTAAATTCATAAAAGTGGTAAAATTAAGTATTATGCAAATTTGCAAATGCTCCTAAAAGGTGGGTAAAACACAGTAAAAAGTTCAATAAAATTTTATACATCTAAACTTATTATAAAATTAATCCAATTAATTACATTGAATTTATATAGGTATTATGTATATATTTTGACTTAAAATAAATTTAAATAAAATAAATAATTATCTGAATAAAAATTCGGTTTTAAATAATATCGCAGTGTTTTTCACTATTCATCCTAAATTGAAAGTTTTCAGAAAAATACCAAAAATTCACCATAATATAATTTTGAAATTAAAAATTCAAAAATTAATTATATTTTACCAAATTCAAAAAATACATGTTGCATTAATTAGTTTAAAATTAATTCTCGTTGTCAAAACCAAAAACAGCTTTTTAAAAAGTAAAAACTATCAAAAGATTGACATGTGTTTATGCCAAATTTGAATGTGAAATTACTTATAATGACGTAATTGTATAAAATTAACATAATATAATCTAATTATACTTCTAGACCATTTAAATGCGTAATTTAACACTGTAAATTATTTCTATTAAGAAAGTTGTTTTCAATTAATATTTAGTATTTTTCACTATTCATAAAAATATGAATGTTATCAGAAAAGTACCAAAAATTTATCCAAACTAAATTATTATGTCCCAATTCTAAAGAATAATTTATTTTCATTAAATTTAATATATAAAAGTATCAAATATTATTTTTTAAAAGGGTTTTCCATTAAAAGGTGGTAAAATTGCATTTTTTTGAAAAAAAATTCTTTTATTCGAAAAAAATGATTTTGTTATTATATTATGTCTAAGAAACACATAATATGGATTCTAAAATTATATGGATTATATAAAATTAAAAATTTATTTAATTCTATTCATAACCGCTTTTTGAACGGCAAGTTTGGTAAGTCGTGGTGCGCTTAGACTCAGTGTTGCGTGTAGCGCAAGTTATTGAATTACTTTGAAGAGATAACGTACTATGAAATAGTGTGGTGTTACATTTTCCTATACTTAATTAAATTGAGTCCTCACAATTTGAAGTTTTTTCGAAAATAAAAGTTTAAAAATAGATAAATACCTTTGTGGAAAACCCACATCAGAAATTCGGTTAAGAAAATTTAGTCTTAATAAGAGGGAAAGGGAAATGAAAAAGTCACCACCAAATTATGATCTATTTTAGGAGAACAATGGGGTAAATTATAGACCATAATTGGAGGAAAAACATAAATATTTATAGGGAGTGATTGAGTTTATCAATCACAAACAATTGTAAAATTGAGGGCCTCAAATCCATCAATCTATGATGATTTAAAATATTGGGAGTTCAACAAAACATAAGGTATTAGGATAACACATTTTTGGTTTTAAAATCCCTTCCCTAATGTTTAAGAATTAATTTATTCATAGAATAAGAGGGAAAAAATATACTTGAAAAGTAGAGTTTCATCCTTCAACTAATTCCTACCACAAACTCATCTTTCACCCCAAAACATAATAGGAATAAAAAATATTACATTTATCCTAATCGTATAGGGTTCCAAAAATAATGAATTTATAATTTATTTGTCAGAATATTTAAAAAAACTACATTATACAAACCAAGACATCACATATGAAAGTGGTAGGTGACCCACCCTTGTCACCCTTCGGATGCATGTTTAAGTCTCGCAGCCTTGCTGGACACGATGGGTTCTCGCCCGACCTCTGGGTTGTCCTTTTTATGACAATCCAAAAATAATCTTAAGAAATGATTTAACTTGAACAATAGTATCCAATGTCAAACTTAATTGATTCCAACCTATAGACTTATCCAAAATACATCTATCCAAACTCACAGTCCAAAATTTATAAGGATGGTAAACACAATTAAGATCCCTTTTTCCACGTAATAACATGTAAACACCTTAATTATGTATTCTTTTAAAACACAGTAACACCCTGAATTACCATAAAACTTTATTGATTACATTCATTCTACCTTATTCCTTATAGAATATTAGATATACTTCTTCTATCAAAAAATGTTGTAAACTCCAACAATGATGGAATATACAAATCAATAATCAGCTTCAAGGTAGTCAAGAATATCCAATATAATTTATCCAAATTAATCATATATTATTCCAAAATCACTTCCTCGATATCAGAACCATATTATGGTTTATCTTTCTCGTGACCATATATTTTCTAAAAAAAATTAACCTACTATTGGGTCACTTTTCTTGGTTCCACACAATCTCAAGTCCTTAATGAAATAGTACTACAATACAATCCATATATACTCTATAATTATTATAACATCTATATCATTAATACAATACTCAAATGACACAATACATTAATAACAATATAATAAATCTAATCATTCATCTTCATCTTCAGTAGTATCATAACTTGATTATTATCCAATAGCAGCATTTGGGGTATACTCTCATGATTTGGACATTGATTTGCATAGTGTCGCAACTCCTTGCAGATGAAGAATTGTACATTTGAAACTTTTTTATCCTTGCAATCACGTACTTTGTGTCCTTTTTCTCCACACTTATAACAAACTCTCATTTCCTTCATGATTTACCAAGATGATTCCTTCCACAGTTATCACATATGGGAAAATATTTCGATCCCCTCTTATCTTTATACACCTTTCTCTCTACCATACTTTTCTTCTATTGCTTCCCTTCAAATCCATATGACTTAGATAATTCTTCACTTATCTTATTAACACATGATACTATTTCATCATATGATGATAATACATAGGAGACTATTTCTATTCTAAATTTCGGATTAAGACTATGAAATAAATGATCCTTCTTACCCTTTAGATCATGCATATTTCTGGAGTTCTCATTCCTTCTACTATGTTCCATTTCTAAATGACGACACAGACTAGTCTAGATCATATCATACTGTACAATCCAAAAAATAAAAAATTTCTCTACATTAATTGAATATTTTCACACATCTAGTCTCATAATCATAAAAATGGTTTCTTTGTTAGAATATTTACTCATATATCCATCATAATGGTTTGTAAATAAATTGTGAATTATCCTGAGCATATCCCCTGGGAGTGTCGTAACCAAGAGTGCAGCAAGGCCCATTGTCGGGTACCAGGATACCCCGGGTCAAGCCTGAAACTACTTGTCAGAGTTTTCACTCCTTGGTATATATGTGCCAAAGATGCCTCTACCTGCTTGTATCCAAACAGGGATGTATTTCTTGGAAAATAAAAAAAATCTACATTACCAAAATTCTAGGAAGTTCTTCTATACTAATCCTCAAAGTCTATCTTAGGGTAATGATCTCTAAAAAGAGTTTATCAATATCTATTTCCATGTTTGTTCCTAAATATATTCTGATATCAACTGTAACACTCCAACCCCATAAGCCCAGAGCTGGTGCATTATTTTAATACATTGGCATGATACAAGGAATCATGTCCCAAAAGACTGATCAGTTTATCAGTCTTGAAAATAGATTACATACATGAACTTCACATTATAATTTCAAACATAAAATACAGCATAGATTGTTTTTTGAGAACTCCATTATTCCCTTTTATCTTAATCATTCATATCAATCATAATCACTTCTTGTAAATCCTAGGAAAATAAAACATAAGAAATTGGTGATATCAGATGATCGGTAAGGGTAAATAATTTAGCGGAAGATAAAATAAACAATGAGCATGTTGAATAATTGAAAACACATGCCTTTAAAAATAATAAACATGAACTCTTTATGGTAGAAATATGATATGAGTAAATAATTCCATAATAAAACATAGTAATTCGTATTATACTAGTCAAATAACCACATGAACCATCAATATTAGTTTCATAATGAGGGAATGTATAATTCCAGACATTCTGAAACATTTTTCAAGGCCTCGTCCAAGACGTCAAAAAATGATTAAGGCCTCAGTCAAAACCATATATCAAATTGGGAAATTCATTGGATAATTCCATATCTAATTGTCTCGTGATACCTACTGATGCATCGAGCAGTTATTGCGGGCTCCACCCATCACTTATTAAGTCCAATACATTCCTCATATGAAAAGGTTGAAACATAACATAAATATTCATATTAAAACTAGCATAAAAATGTTAATAAATTAACAATAAACCATGAATGGTATAAAAATAACACATCCACAGTCAAACATATCACAAAACCTTCAATAAAATTTAGTGTATTTGTATCATAATAAATCAACATCAAACAAGTATAAAATCCATTGAAGGATGTTGACATAGATGAAATCAAAACTATTGGAGAGAAATATCTCTTTCTATTTTGAAATCATTTAAAATTCATGTAATTGTAAACAAAAACATTTATTTTGAAAATATTATTATAATATTGTAATAATCTTCAAATGTGTTATAACGGCAGAGAATAACCTCACTCGCTGTATAAGTTAAAGAAACATTCTTACCTTAATTTTTCGAAAAGGTCATAAAGTACCTTGTTTTGAAAAAGACGTAATGATTCTTTTCAAACCAATTTATAAATATTAAAACAAGGGTATAAATGACTTTATACCATAGTATAGTAAATAGTAAAAATGTTTTTGAAATACATTTGTAAAAAACACGGATGTGGATGATAAAGAGGTCCTAGTAGATACTTACGTAAAAAAACCTTGGATAATAAAGAGATTGTGAAATAAATCCTTACCTTATACTTTTCCTTAGTCAATAGTATTTTATCCCCCTATATAATAGTTAGAAAATTGTTATTAAATTATAAAATAACTATATACATAAGCATGATATCATATATGATCTTCTAATATTTCTTTGTTAATAATATTTCAGTGGTACTGTTATTTCGGGTGTCAACTGATTCGGTTTCCTTTATATGCTTGGTTACATAAGCCATGTTTTTTATAGATAGGATGTTTCTAATTAATATCCAGAATTATATTATGTTCTTAAACAAAATTTTTAATCATAAAATGAAAATTATTCTTAAATGATTTTGATGGGGAATGAATCTCATCACGTTCGTGGAGTCGGTAATCCGTACGTACGTGCGAGCAACAATATCATTATATGTATGGTGAAATAGTATGTAATAGGATGGTATATAATATATAAATAATAATTAAAATTTTATATTTATTATTTAAATTAGTTATACTCATTATTATACTCATCTAAATAATGAAGTGTTTGAATACCAAACTACACCACGACGTGGAGACGGTAAGTCGTACGTATGCACATATGGTGACATGTCATTCATAAGAAGGATAGAATAATGAATATGATTTTACCATATTTATAATAATTTCACAGGAAGTATAAGGTACTAGAGTTATTATTTTGGTATGGTAATAACAAATAAAGAGGAATTGGAAGAAGAAAAAAATTAAAAAGGGGTGGTGAAATTATTACCTCTTCTTCAGGTGATTCCTTTTGATTTGATCAAAAGTCTCTTTAGGTTGGAATTATAATCAAAGTAACGCCTCTAGGTTGAACTTAGGAAATTTTCAGGATATTTGTTCAGGGTTTGGATGATCCAAATAGCTTTGGAGGTGTGATTTTGAGAGAAGGGGAAGTGCCCTTTTATAAGAGAGGTGAGGGGCACCTTAGTAAAAGATGGAAATATAATTTTATAATAAAATCATTTTAGGTTTATAATGGCTCTAAAATTATTTATTTATAGGATAAGGTTGGTATGGGTCAAAAATATATCAACCAATAGGTTTGAGGCAGGTTTAGGTCACCATATTAACCTTATACTTTATATTTACCTCTTGGTTAAATAGTTTAACATTTACCATGTATCCTTGTGTTTTTTTATTATATGGTTAATAAACTTACTATAAAATTCAAAGATAACACCAAGTGGTTCATTAATGACATATTAATCATTATATAAGTCTTTTGGAAGAACCTTATATTTTTAAGAATATTATATAATTTAATAATATAATTTTTGTTTTTAAAACTAATTTATGTCAATTATGACACTATTTAGTATTTGGTTTTTGTGAAAGTCATCACAACATGATTAAATAGAACCAAATACATTTAATCAAGCCCAAAAATTTCATATTCACCTAAAAAATTCGTATAAGGAATCAAAAATTTCAAATTCTATTTTTTTAATATTAATAATATCAATTATTTTAATATTTCATTAAGAAGGTAATTATAGCATCATCACTGTGTCATAATTAAAGTTAATTATTTAATGTCTAAAAATCATAAATAAAATAAAATTATGTAGGCAATATTTTTATCTTTCTAATGAACATTTATAGTCGAATTTATCTAATGTGTAACCCTATATTAAAAATGGTTTAGTTATTAAACTTTGAATTTAACACTTTTAACTCTTCTTTAAATAAAACAACAATAAATGCCCTAATCTAATCCAAGTGGACCAAAAGGATCATATTTTATTCCTAAGGTTGTTTTTTGTCAAATTACATTTATCAAATATAATTAAGACTTGTTTTAGGGTAATTATAATATCATTTTTACCTTTAACTACCCTATTTACTTTTAACTGTGGTAAATAAAAGTCAAAAGTTACTATTCATAAAAAATTATTTTCATCTTATTGAACCATATTTTACTTAATTATTTGAATTGTGTCTCTTGGATTTTTGAAATTCAATTCACAGAAGTGGTAAAATTAAGTTTTATGCAAATTTGCAAATGCTCCTAGAATATGGGTAAAATACGGTAACAAGTTCAATAAACTTTTATATATCTAAACTTATTATAAAATGAATCCAATGAATTACATTTAACTCATATAGGTATTATGTATCTATTTTGACTTAATATATATTTTAATAAAATAAATAATTATTTGAATAAAAAGTTGGTTTTAAATAATAACGCAGTGCCTTCTACTATTCATCAAAAATTGAAACTTTTCAGAAAAATACCAAAAATCCACCCTAATCTAATTTTGAAATTATGAATTCAAAAATTAATTCTATTTTACCAAATTCAAAACATACAAGTTTCATTAATTAATTTAAAATTAATTCCCATCATCAAAACCAAAAACGGGTTTTCAAAAAGTAAAAAACAATCAAAAGATTGACATATGTTTATGGTGAATTTAAATGTGAAATTACTTATAATGACCTATATTGTATTAAATGATAAAAATATAATCTAATTATTATTAAAAACAATTAAAATTTATAATTTAACACTATAAATTATTTCGATTAAAAACGTTGTTTTCAATTAATATTTAGTATTTTTTACTATTCATCAAAATATGAAAGTTATCAGAAAAGTACCAAAATTTTATCCAAACTAAATTTTTATGTCCCAATTCTAAAGAATAATTTAATTTCATTAAATTGAATATATAAAAGTGTCAAATATTATTTTTAAAAAGGGTTCACCATTAAAAGGCAGTAAAATTGCATTTTTTGAACAATACTTCTTTTATCTGGAAAAAATGAATTAGTTCTTATATTATGTCTAAGAAACACATAATATGGGTTCTAAAATTATAAGTATTATATAAAATTCAAAATTCATTTAATACTATTCATAATCGCTTTTTTAACGGCCAGTGTGGTAAGTCATGGTGTGCTCGAACTCAGTGTTGTGTGTTGCACAGGTTATTGAATTACTTCGAAGAGATAACATACTATGAAATATTGGGGTGTTACACTCAGTGTTCAAGAAATCATAAATCAAAAAACATGAATTAAATTTCTCTAAAACACTACATAAATCAATGAATGAATCATTTCCCAACATTTCTATCAATGAAGAAGTTTTAGAAAGGGGATCAGGGGAATGAAATGGATTTTTTTCAAGGTATGGAAGTAAATCTATAGAATTAAGAAAGTTAGAGGAATGTTATTCTTAGAGGTTATTCCTAGCATCATGGATATTGAAGTGGACAGTGTCACCAACAAACTTCATAGATAATGTTCCATTGTAGACATTAATTATGGTTTTGTCTATTTTCAAGAATGGTCACCCCAATATAATTGGGGCATGTCCATTTATCCTATCATCTTCCATTTTAAGCACATAAAAATTTGCAAGAAAAATTAAATTTTGAACCCTCACAAGAACATCCTCTAACACACCAGAAGGGTGTGTGGTACTATGATTTTCTAGCTGAATTACTATCCCAGTTGGATTCAATTCTCCAACCTACAATGAAGAGTAAATGGAGTGGGGAATCACATTTTTTGAAGCACCTAATCCAATCGTAGAAATTGAAAATCAATACTCATATATGGTTCACGGAATTGATAAGGTTCTAGGATCATTTAATTTGGTAGGAAGTGGTGGTTCTATCAATGCTGGGACATTCCTCCCTAAACTTACCTTTTCATCACCACAAAGTCTTCTTCTGTGTGTACACCTCTCCTTTAAAAACTTTTCATATCTTATAATTTTTTTCACAAAATCAATCAAGGGGATGTTTACCTACAATTTTTTTAATGTTTCCAAGATTTCATTATCTAATTCTGTTTTTTTTTCTTAGGTTGGGTGGCCCTTTAAGGAAATGGAAGATAAATTGTTGGGATAGGTGACTCATCATGTAACGCCCGAGAATTTTATGAGAAATATTTTGTTTTTATCAAAATAATCTTTCACTACACACAACACTAGCTTGGCTTGCTTTACACGCAACTGCGGCCTTCCTCGATAGCTTGCGTCGTACGCAATACCGAGTTTCACTAAACAATGATATGCTATTAAAATATTATTAAAACTAGCCATTATGAATAGTAATAACTGAATTTTGAATTTTATAACATTTTAATTCAACTTATACATTTTCTAGAATGAGGTATAAAAGCAAAATCAGTTTTTTTTGGATAAAAGAAATATTTTTCAAAAAATATAGTTTTGCCGCCTTTTGATGGCACACCCACATTAAATCTAGTTTTTGACATTTTTATAAGTTCAATTTGACAAAATAAAATTATTCTTTTTAATCAGGGTATAAAATTTTACTTTGGATAATTTTTTGATATTTTTCTGATAACTTTCATATTTTGATGAATAGTAAAAATACGCTAATTTTTAATTAAAAACAACTTTTTTTCATTGAGATAATTTATATGGATAAATTATAATATTGAATGGTTTTAAAGTATAAATAGAATATATTTTTACCATTTCATATAATGTATGTCATTAGCATTAATTTCACATTGAATTCATAGGTAAAAACATTTCAATCTTTGGCAATGTTTTAACTTCTAAAACCTGTTTTCTTAACAACGGGATTTATTTTAAATTAATTACTGCAACTTATATGTTTTGAATTTTGAAAAATGGATTAAATATTCAGAATAAGTGGGTCCAAATTATTTTAATAGACTACTTTTTATTTTTGGGCATTATGAATAGTAACTACGGAAAATTTTATTTACCATAATTAAAGGTAAATCAGGTAATTGAGACCAAATATAAGATTATAAAATTACCCTAACACCTAGTAAAATCCTATTGGATGACTAAAAGTAAACTCATATCACCTAAGGGTCGGATTAGATTCATTTAATGGACTTTTTTCCATGAAAATGATTTAATTATTATTAAAACCAAAAAATGTGACAACATATCACTTTCTTAAATCCTATAAGTATAATAATTTTACTTTGGTGATAAACTTAATGAAACTTCAAACATGATAAGTCTCGAGAAAGCTAATATAATTATTTACATCATAGGAATTTATTTAGAATTTTTAGGGATTAAATAATTATCATTAATTATGACACAATAGTGATGTTGAAATTATTTTATTAATTAAAATATCAAATAAATTTTTTTAAAAATATTAAAATAAATATTATATGAACTATTTAATGTGCTAAACTAATTTTCTAGATACATATGACATTTTATTAATCTATTAAATCTTTTATTTGGAACATATATTCTGTATATATTTTATTTAAATTCAAATAAATGAATAGTGTCAAAATTGACACTATTGTTATTTTATAAAAATAACATATTATAAAATTGTTTAAAAATCACAAATATATTTAAAAATTATAAATTAAAATTTATATGGTCGAAAATGTCATAAAGTTTCAAATTATGGAAAATTCACAACACATATGTAATTATTTATAATAATTTCAAATTTAGAATATTATTACCACAAATAAAATTAAATTGATAAATAAGGATAAATCAAGTTGATAATGTTTAAAATAAATTCCTAACATGTCTAAATTTTATTTTTTGATTGGATTACAACCCTATCTCATCTAAGCTTCAGATATGAATCATTTTGGAAGTTTTTAAGTGGGGTTGGGATTTAATATAAACTAATATTTCTTATATTTCCAAAGGTTCCCCTCTCCTCCCTTATAAAAGGGAACCTCCTCCCTCTCTTCCTCACACCAATTTGAGAATTCAAGCTCAGCCAAAACCTGACCATTTCACTTCCCCACTTCCTTATAAACCTACTAGAGGTACTGGTCTCATCAAAAGACCAACTCTAGTGCCTTAAGAGAAAGTTTAAAGGAGTCACTTCGAGAAAGAGGTAATACCTTCTACCGTTTTCTTCAAGTTCCATTCTTCTTCTACTACCTCTTCTTTAGTTGTTTCATTATGAGGTAATAACATCAGTATAACTTATATACTGATATGTTATTATAAATATGAAACAACCCTATTTCACCTCTTATCCATCCTACGGAAAATGAAATCACCGCGCGTGCGTACGTACGGAATACCGTCTCCACGCCATGGTGTAATCTATTTTCCACCACCACCTTACTTGGATGGGTATAAGGGTGAAAGTAATGAATATATATGATTATTTTAAAGTGGTATTGATTCTTAAATAGTATACATACACTCCAATACAATTCCATGATCATTGGAATGATATCATCGCTCGTGCGTACGTACGGAATACCGTCTCCACGACGTGATTTGATTCGGTCTACATGATCTTCATTGCATAATGATTATATAAATGAATTTAATTAATGAATATGATATATATTACACTAATACCATTCTGTAAATGAGGTATCTATAACCTAAAGAGAAGAATAATAATTTATTCAACAAACACGCATAAGAACAAAAAGTAATAAACACCCGAATAACAAGTAGTAATGAAATATTACTAATAAGAAGCTAAGAATATGACCATATATGATATCATAACAATAATTATGATTCTTTAATAAGTCAATAACATTATTTAAATCATTATACAGGAGGTTCGGACACTTACGAAGCAAATCGTACCTAAGGTAAGGAAAAATATCACAATCTCATTTTTATCCGAGATTGTTTATACTTTGGTATTTACTAGGGTGTATTCTATCATCCACATCCATGTTTCCTCAATATGTAATATTTACATCCTTATACAATATTTTATATCTAATTTTACCCTTAGGTGAGTTTTTAGTAAAAGATATGAAAGGAATCTTTTGTCTTTTTTCATACGAGGTACTTTTTGACTTTTCCGACAAAAGTACGAGAAGAATGTTTATTTTAACTTATATGGAATGAATGGATTTTTAAAACATTATTTCCGAGAAGCTTACTTTACAAGTTTTCAAGTTTATTTTTAATCAACTTCTTTTAGTTTAAAATTGTATGACATGTTAAGAAATGAAAATGTTTTTGAAGTAGAAAGGATATTTTCCTCAAGAATGGAGTTCAAGTGTTTTATCAAAATTATTTTCCATATAAGATAATAAAGGGTTCTGTTTCTATCCCTATTTTTACATTGATTTGATTATGTTGTGATGGAATTATTTTTATGAATTCCTTTATCTTATATGAATTTTTTTATGATGTCACGGTGTTTAAGATTCCCATTTTTATTACATGGGTTATGCTATGATGTATGGTTTATGATTTTGTGGAACACATAAGAATGGTGTCATTATGAGATGGGTGGGACCTATATATCCCTCCAATGCATTGGGTAAAGATTTTTTATCTCATAATATAGACATGGCTGGAATGGTAGGTTATACCGGTTCAGTGAAACAGGACTGAAACGAGGAGTGAACTCGGTTCAGAAATGGACTTTGTCCACTAAGATAGTCTTGGCAATGAGTCTTGACTAATAAGAAATGATTCTCTATGATTATGTGTGTATGACACAAATTTTCATGTTTTAAATTATTATTATTGGGATTTCATTTCACTACTATGATTTATCTCATGTTATAAAATTATGCTCTCTTTTGCAGGTTAAGATATCCAAAATGTTATGTTCTTATGAATATCATGTGATTGATATTTCTTTTGTTTACCCTTACTGAGCATTTGAGCTCACCCTTTTGTATGTTTTCTTTCCCCAGGTTAGGAAGAAGCTTATTAAGTAAGATATTCCAAAAGGGACTATAGATATGATGAAATAAATGGGAGACAGTGTAGACTCTTTATGAACCAGTTGTTTATGTTTCCCAGTTTCTGAAGACACTATACCTATACGGTCCTTTCATGGTTTGTTATATGTTATAATAAGTATGCAACAATTTTGAAGTATTAACAATGTATGTAAAGTATGGGTCGTTGTAGTTGGTATCAGAGGAAAGGTATAGCCAACATTTGGAAACTAGGATGTGAAAGCCTTAGTAAGAACCCTAAGGATAATTCTAATCATAGAACACAATCTTAGTGTTTTAGAAATGGCCATGAATAACCTAGGATAAGACCTTAAGTATGAAATTTTATTCTTGATTATGTGGTTTTCCTATTATAATTTGTGTTGCTCACACTATTCTTCTTGGTTTTAGTCAATGGATGGAACCTGAAGGAACCGTGTTAATGTGGAATGCGATGGGCAATGAAATGATTATCCCCCTGAGCAACCAAACGTTATGGGAGCTGGAATGCAAAATCATGTAGCCATGCTCACACAAATTTCTCAAGCTATGAATCATGCAAGACTTCCAAACGAGAAAAGGAAGGAGCAACATTCTGTTGAATCCTTCATGAGGCAGTGTCCACCCTCTTTCAGCGGGTCTACTGATCCATTAGTTAAGGGATAATGGATTAGTACTACTGAAAAGATATTTTCAGTTATTCAATGTTCTGAACATGATAAAGTCTCCTAGTAGTGTATCGTTTGGAAGGAAATGCTGATCAATGGTGGAATCTTATTAAGAATACGAGTCAAAGGGGTGAAATTGAGTCCATGGAATGGGACGAGTTCAAGAACTTATTTTTCAATAAGTACATCCCTCATATTCTCCGAACAAATATGGAGAAGGAGTTTCTTGAACTGAAGCAAAAGGATGATGAATCTGTTGGTACCTATGAAGAAAATTTTACAAGACTTGCAAGGTACTCTTTTGGTATTATTATCCAACCTGAGAGTAAGATCGATCGATTCTTTAGTGTCTTAAAACCAAGTCCTTGAAGGGACTTATCCATAAGGGACTTCAATAGATACGAGGAAATCGTTCGATGTGCTCTCAAAGTTGAGATGGAGATTGGAGTAACCCATCAGTCATATGGGTTTCATAAGAAGAGGAAAATGGAATTCAAAGGAAAATATAAAGAGCACACTGAAAAGAAGATGAGCTTTCCCTTATGCTCAAAGTGTAGAAAGAAACATGGAGGGAGTTGTCTTAAAGGGATAAGTAAATGTTTCAAATGTGGAAAGGAAGGTCATCGGGCATTTTAATGTCGTGATGATGGGAAGAAGATGTCTAATGATGCAAACAAAGGAATTGATACACAGAATGAACCTACTACACTTCAATGTTTCAAGTGCAAGGAGATGGGGAATTATGCCAATAAATGCCCTAATCCAAGGGTTTATGATGATGGTCGACGTCAACAAACTCTTAAGGCTAAAGACAAAGGAAATTCACATGCAATTTCTATTAGTGATGTGGAGTACGATAACGATGTGGTGAAAGGTACACTTACCATCCACTTTAAAGTAGAAAATGTTTTATTTGATTCTGGATCCACCCACTCTTTTATTTCTGAAGAATTTTCTAAGGTTATCACCGTATTACCTCAACAATTAGATGTTGAGTTAGCTGTGACAACACCTAATGGCACAACAGTCGCATCAAAAGTTTATAATTCTTCCCTGATTGAAGTTTGTTGGAAAGTGCTTCCTGCAAATCTTGTGATCCTTCCTATAGTGGAATTTGATGTGATTCTTAGCATGGATTGGCTTTCTTTATATGGAGCTCATATCAATTGCCAAAGAAGGGAAGTCACATTTCATATTCCAGATCAATCTATGATCGTCTATCGATGCAAGGATGAACATAACCTTCCAGTGGAAATTTCATCCATCTTATGGGTCTTGACTCCACTTAATGAAGGTTATTTATCTCAAATGGTTGGTGAGAAACTCAAAATTAAGAATATGCCCATTGTACGGGAGTTTGATGATTTCTTTCCAGAGGAATTGCCAGGTCTTCCACCAAATCGTGAAGTTGAGTTTTCAATAGAACTCGTACTGGGTGCTTTGCCTATTTCAAAGACACCTTATAGAATGGCCCCAATTGAGTTGCAGGAATTGAAGAAGCAACTCCAAGAGAATCTTGATAAGGGATTCATACGCCCTATTGGGTCACCTTGGGGAGCACCTGTTCTATTTTTTAAGAAGAAATATGGATCAATGAGACTCTGCATTGATTATAGAGAACTTAACAAGATCACTATCAAGAACAAATATACTCTCCCATGCATTGATGACTTATTTGACCAACTACGCGGAGCTCAATACTTTTCCAAGATTGATCTTCGTTCAGGGTATCATCAATTAAGGGTCAAAAGGGAGGATATACCAAAGACGGCTTTCCGTACAAGGTATGGACACTATAAATTTATAGTGATGTCATTTGGTCTTACTAATTCCCCTGCTATCTTCATGGATCTGATGAATAGAGTCTTTAGAGACTATCTTGATCAATTTGTGGTAGTCTTTATAGACGATATTCTTGTCTATTCAAAGAGCAAGGAAGAACATGAAGATCAATTGAGAATTATATTGAAGACCCTAATAAAGGAGAAGCTTTATGACAAATTTACCAAGTGTGAATTTTGGCTTCAAAAAATTTCATTTTTGGGTCACATAATCTCAAAAGAGGGGATATCTGTGGATCCATCAAAAACAGAGGTTATCGAAAGATGGTCGAGACCAACAACAGTAACTGAGATCTGAAGTTTTCTTGGTTTGGATGGATATTATTGACGTTTTTTGAAATATTTTTCACGATTATCTAATCCACTCACCAAGTTGACTCAGAAAGGATTTAAGTTTGTTTGGACAGAAGAATGTGAAGTGAATTTTAAGGAGTTGAAAAGAAGGTTATCCAGTGTACTTGTGCTCACACTGCCTTGTAGTGGAGAAAGGTTTGTGATCTATAGTGATGCATCCAAGAAGGGATTGGGGTGTGTTCTTATGAAAAATGATATGGTGATAGCTTATGCCTCACGACAATTGAAAATCCATGAGCAAAATTACCTAACTCATGATTTGGAGTTAGCTGCGGTAATCTTTGAATTAAAGATTTGGAGGCATTACCTTTATGGTGAAAGGTGTGATATTTATACTGATCATAAAAGTTAAAAGTATATTTTCACAAAGGAGCTGAATATGCGTCAAAGAAGATGGTTGGAACTGATTAAGGATTACGACTGCTCAATTCATTACCACCCTGGGAAAGCAAACAAGGTGGCAGATGCATTAAGTCGACAAGACCATGCCAGTTTATCCATGATGAGGATCACAAAAGATCCAATATTTATGGAATTACAAAGGATGGATCTTGGAATTATAATGGAAGGGGTAAAATCGTATCTTTCTCAAATGAATGTTCAACCATCTATACATGTGAAGATTAAAGAGGCACAGAAAGAAGATGTAGAGTTACAAAAGAAGGTGATAAATGATCCTGAATTCAACCTTGATTGAGATGAGATAATAATGTTCAGGAATCGGTTTTGTGTTCCTCCCATCCTCGAATTAAAGAAGGAGCTGTTGGATGAGGCTCATAGTTCTTCATTCTCTATTCATCCTGGAAGCACGAAGATGTATAGGGACCTGAAAGAGTACTTCTGGTGTGATGGAATGAAAAGAGATGTTGCTGAATATGTCTCTCGATGCTTGGTTTGTCAGCAAGTTAAATCTGAGAGACAGAAGTCTAAGGGGATGTTACATCCATTACCCATACCCGAATGGAAATGGGAAAACATCACTATGGACTTTGTCATAGGACTTCCTAAAACATACAAAGGCAATAATGATATCTGGGTCATAGTTGATCGTCTTACAAAGTCCGCACACTTCATTGCTATTATAGAGGATTTATCTCTGGATCATCTTGCCAGGATATATGTAAAGAAAGTGGTAAGATTTTATGGAGTACCAATTTCTATTATATCTGATCAGGATCCAAGATTTACCTCAAAGTTATGGCGAAGTCTTCAGCATACTCTGGATACAGAGTTGAGTTTCAGCACTGCTTATCATCCTCAAACAGACGGTCAGTCTGAGAGAACAATTCAAACTCTAGAAGATATGTTGAGAGCTTTCTCTATGGATTTCAAAGGTGTTTGGGATCAACACCTACCTTTGGTGGAATTTTCTTATAATAATAGCTTTCAATCCAGTATTTAGATGGCTCCTTATGAAGCTCTCCATGGAAAGAAATGCAGGAATCCAAATTGCTGGGATGAAGTTGGGGAAAGAAATCTATTAGGACCTGATCTTATTGATGAGATGGCAGAAAAGGTCCGATCTATTCAACAACACATAAGAGCATCTCATATTTGACAGAAAAGTTATGCCGACAACCGAAGAAAAGACCTAGAGTTTGAAGTGGGTGATAAAGTGTTCTTACGATTATCTCCCTGGAAGAGGGTTTTGAGATTTGGAAAGAATGGGAAGTTGAGCCCTAGATATATCAGTCCTTTCGAAATACTGGATCGTGTTGGAAAGGTAGCTTACCGATTGGCGCTTCCACCGAATCTCTCTCAAGTTCATGATGTGTTCCATGTATCTCTCCTAAGAAAGTACATACCTAATCCTTCACATGTAATCAGCTCAGAAGTTGTACCACTGGAGAAAGATCTTTCGTATAAAGAATAACCGATAGAGATTCTAGATCGTAGTGAAAAATTCCTACAAAACAAGACCACTCGCTTGGTGAAAGTTTTATGGAGGAACCACCAGTTAGAAGAAGCTACATGGGAGCTTAAGGATATGATGAGGGAGAGGTATCCTCATCTTTTTGTTACAAAGTGACGAATTTCGAGGGAGAAATTCATTTTATGGGGGGTAGAATGTAACTCCCGAGACTTTTATGAGAAATATTTTGTTTTTATCAAAGGAATCTTTCACTACACACAACACTAGCTTGGCTTGCTTTACACGCAACCGCAGCCTTCCTCGATAGCTTGCGTCGTACGCAATACCGAGTTTCACTAAATAATGATATGCTATTAAAATATTATTAAAACTAGTTTTTATGAATAGTACTAACTGAATTTTGAATTTTATAACATTTTAATTCAACTTATACATTTTCTAGAATGAGGTATAAAAGCAAAATCAGTTTTTTTGGATAAAAGAAATATTTTTCAAAAAATATAGTTTTGTCGCCTTTTGATGGCGCACCCACATTAAATATAGTTTTTGACATGTTTATAAGTTCAATTTGACAAAATAAAATTCTTTTTTTGAATCAGGGTATAAAAATTTACTTTGGATAATTTTTTGATATTTTTATGATAACTTTCATATTTTGATGAATAGTAAAAATACACTAATTTTTAATTAAAAACAACTTTTTTTCATTGAGATAATTTATATGGAAAAATTATAATATTCAATGGTTTTAAAGTATAAATAGAATATATTTTTACCATTTGATATAATGTATGTCATTAGCATTAATTTCACATTGAATTCATAGGTAAAAACATTTCAATCTTTTGCAATGTTTTAACTTCTAAAACTCGTTTTCTTAACAATGGGATTTATTTTATATTAATTACTGCAACTTATATGTTTTGAATTTTGAAAAATGGATTCCATATTCATAATCAGTGGGTCTAAATTATTTTAATAGACTACTTTTTATTTTTGGGCATTATGAATAGTAACTACGGAAAATTTTATTTACCATAGTTAAAGGTAAATCAGGTAATTAAGACCAAATATAAGATTATAAAATTACCCTAACACCTACTAAAATCCTATTGGATGACTAAAAGTAAACCCATATCACCTAAGGGTCGGATTAGATTCATTTAATGGACTTTTGTCCATGAAAATGATTTAATTATTATTAAAACCAAAGAATGTGACAACATGTCACTTTCTTAAATCCTATAAGTATAATAATTTTACTTTGGTGATAAACTTAATGAAACTTCAAACCTGATAAGTCTATAGAAAGCTAATATAATTATATACATCATAGGAATTTATTTAGAATTTTTAGGAATTAAATAATTGTCATTAATTATGACACAATAGTGATGTTGAAATTATTTTATTAATTCAAATATCAAATAAATTGTTCTAAAAATATTAAAATAAATATTATATGAACTATTTAATGTTCTAAACTACTTTTATAGATGCATATGACATTTTATGAATCTATTAAAGCTTTTATTTCGAACATATCTTCGGTATATATTTTATTTAAATTCAAATAAATGAATAGTGTCAAAATTGACACTATTGTTATTTTATAAAAATAACATATTATAAAATTGTTTAAAAATCACAAAAATATTTAAAAATTATAAATTAAAATTTATATGGTCTAAAATGTCATAAAGTTTCAAATTATGGAAAATTCACAACACATATGTAATTATATATAATAATTTAAAATTTAGAATATTATTACCACAAATAAATTTAAATTGACAAATAAGGATAAATCAAGTTGATAATGTTTAAAATAAATTCCTAACATGTCTAAATTTTATTAGTTGATAATATTACAACCCTATCTCATCTAAGCTTCATATATGAGTCATTTTGGAAGTTTTTATGTGGGGTTGGGATTTAATATAAACTAATATTTCTTATATTTCCAAAGGTGCCCCTCTCCTCCCTTATAAAAGGGCACCTCCTCCCTCTCTTCATAAAACCAATTTTAGACTTAAAGATCGGCCAAACCCTGCCCATTTAACTTCCCCACTTCCTTAGAAACCTACTATAGGTACTGGTCTCATCAAAATACCAACTCTAGTGCCTTAAGAGAAAGTTTAAAGGAGGCACTTCGAGAAAGAGGTAATACCTTCTACCGTTTTCTTCAAGTTCCATTCTTCTTCTACTACCTCTTCTTTAGTTGTTTCATTATGAGGTAATAACATCAGTATAACTTATATACTGATATTTTATTATAAATATGAAACAACCCTATTTCACCTCTTATCCATCCTACGGAAAATGAAATCACCGCGCGTGCGTACGTACGGAATACCGTCTCCACACCGTGGTGTAATCTATTTTCCACCACCACCTTACTTGGATGGGTATAAGGGTGAAAGTAATGAATATATATGATTATTTTAAAGTTTTATTGATTCTTAAATAGTATACATACACTCCAATACAATTCCACGATCATGGGAACGATATCATCGCTCGTGCATACGTACGGAATACCATCTCCACAATGTGATGTGATTCGTTCTACATGATCTTCATTGCATAATGATTATCTAAATAAATTTAATGAATGAATATGATATATATTACACTAATACTATTCTGGAAATGAGGTATCTATAAACTAAAGAGAAGAATAAGAATTTATTCGACAAACACGCATAAGAATGAAAAGTAATAAACACCCGAATAAAAAGTAGTAATGAAATATTACTAATAAGAAGCTAAGAATATGACCATATATGATATCATAACAATAAGTATGATTCTGTAATAAGTCAATAACATTATTTAAATAATTATATAGGAGGTTCAGACACTTACGAAGCAAATCGGACCTAAGGTAAGGAAAAATATCACAATCTCATTTTTATCCGAGATTGTTTATACTTTGGTATTTACTGGGGTGTATTCTATCATCCACATCCATGTTTACTCAATATGTAATATTTACATCCTTCTACAATAGTTTATATCCAATTTTACCCTTCGTTGAGTTTTTAGTAAAAGATATGAAAGGAATCTTTTGTCGTTTTTTGTACGAGGTACTTTTTGACTTTTCTAACAAAAGTACGAGAAGAATGTTTTTTTAACTTATACGGAATGAATGGATTTTTAAAACATTATTTACATGAATATTACTTTACAAGTTTTCGAGTTTATTTTTAATCAACTTCTTTTAGTTTAAAATTGTATGACATGTTAAGAAAGGAAAAAAAATTTGAAGTAGAAAGGATATTTTCCTCAATAATGGAGTTCAAGTGTTTTATCAAAATTATTTTCAATCTAAGATAATAAAGGGTTATGTTTCTATCCCTATTTTTACATTTATTTGATTATGTTGTGATGGAATTATTTTTATGAATTCCTTTATCTTATATGAATTGTTTTATGATGTCACGATGTTTAAGATTCCCATTTTTATTACATGGGTTATGCTATGATGTATGGTTTATGATTTTGTGGAACACATAAGAATGGTTTCATTTTGAGATGAGTGGGACCTATATCTCCCTCCAATGCATTGGGTAAATATTTTTTATCTCATGAGACAGACATGGCTGGAACGGTAGGTTATACCGGTTCAGTGAAACAAGACTGAAACGAGGAGTGAACTCGGTTCAGAAATGGACTTTGTCCACTAAGATAGTCTTGGCAATGAGTCTTGACTAATAAGAAATGATTCTCTATTATTATGTGTGTATGACGGAAAGTTTCATGTTTTAAATTATGATTATTGGTATTTCATTTCACTACTTTGATTTATCCCATGTTATGAAATTATGCTCTCTTTTGCAGGTTAAGATTTCCAAAATGTTATGTTCTTATGAATATGATGTGATTGATATTTATTTTTGTTTACCCTTACTGAGCATTTGAGCTCACCATTTTATATGTTTTATTTCCCCAGGTCAGGAAGAAGCTTATTAAGTAAGATATTCCAAAAGGGACTATAGATATGATGAAATAAATGGGAGACAGTGTAGACACTTTATGAACCAGTTGTTTATGATTCCCAGTTTCTAAAGACAATATACTTATACGGTCCTTTAGTGGTTTGTTATATGTTGTAATAAGTATGCTTCAATTATGAAGTATTAACAATGTATGTAAAGTATGGGTCGTTATACATCAAAAGACAAACTCTTTCCATTGGAAGGCATTCTCTCAGGATAATGTTCTGCCTCATTTGGATCAATTTTAGTGGGTGGGATGGTGGTTTCCTTAGTAGTGGATGACTCTAATGTAGGGTTAATTTGGATTTTATGTTTTGTTCCACTCATAAGGGTGATGGAACTAAAATTTCCCATATCCCTGGGTTTGAAAACTGTTTGAGAGGGTAGTTTAACTGACCCATTACTTTGAATTTCCCCCACTGAGTTAGCTAGTTGGCCTAATTAGGTTTTGAGGTCTTGTATGGATTTCTGATTGTTTTTTTTGGAATTTGATATTTTTAGAATACATTTGTTTCATCACATATTATAGTCTTGGATCGATTTTTGTAGGGGGTTGTTGGAATGGACTTTGGGTGGTTGAGAATTTATGGATGGTGGTGGTGGGTGACTACTCTGACCTTGTTGGTTCCATTGTGGTTGAGTTTGTATTGAATACCCCATTTCCTAAATTCTTGGTTTTCATTCTATCTAGGGTTTCATAGATAGTAAGGTTATTTCTTAAAGGGTTGGTTATAGTGGTGGCCAGTAAAGATTGCCTCACAACTCTCAGAAGTTTATCTCAATTGAAGACATTGGTCAGAGTAGTGGGTATTAGAAGAACATATACCACAATGGATGGGAGGATGATATTGGGATTCTCCTTGTGAAAGAGGTAGTTGTTGAATATGGGTACTTACCTCTTCAAACTTTGTGTCCACCTTCTTCTCGAATTTGGTATATTGAACCTCATGGACACCTTGAATGGGTGCACTGGAATATGTACCGAATTTTTGAGTGTTATGTTCCATGTTTTCAATTATGATTCTTACAGTAATTGGGGTATTATCCACTAGTGCACCTCCTATAGTAGCATCAATCATATTTTTATCAGTAAGAATTAGTCCATAAAAATGTTGAATTAAAAGTTGATCGTTTATTTTGTGGTGTGGGAAACTTGAACATAATCTTTCAAATATTCCCCAATATTCATGAAGTTTTTTCCATTGAGATTGACTTATACCACATATTTCTTTTCTTATTGTTTCTGTTCGAGAGGCTGGGAAATATTATTCATGAAAAACACATTTCATGTCTGCCCAGCCTCTTATTGGGGAATTAACATAATAAAGAAATTATTTTGCATTATCTAATAATGAAAGGGGGAATTCTATAAGCTTTAATTGTTCTTCATCCACATTAGAAGGTTTTAATTTTCAAAAAAAAAGTTTTAAATTCTTTTAAATGCTTGTGTGGATCCTCTCAAAGAAGTTCATGGAATCATGGTAATAGAATAATTAAACTAGATTTTAGTTCAAAATTGGGTGCCTCACCTTGTAATTGAATGCATATTGGTTGGATATTGACATCAAGAGAGGTTAATTAATTTAGTTTTATATTTTTTTAAAACATGTTATATAATTTTATTTCAGTTTTGATATTGGTTCTATAAGTATAAGATGAAGTATCAAGAAGAGTGTTGTTGTCTTGTGTCCTCCTTTAAAGGGTTCCCTTGTGCATCTCGGGGTCGCTGACGTAAAATCCACTGCGGTTCAAGTTCAAAAGGTGGTAAATCATCCTAATTAGAATGAATAACGGACAAAAACTACACATGAAATAAATCAAAACACGAAAATATAGGTAAAGGTATAAGATAAAATAAATAAATATTCACAAAATTTACCAAAATCATATAAAAAACACGCAGTAAAAACCAAAGTGCTTCCCCCGCAACAGCGCCGAAATTTGAATGTGCTATCATGACACATCAAATTAATTAAGTTTATGAAGTAGATTTATAGTATAGGTAAGACCTTATTTTGTTTTCCAAGGAGATTTGGTGGGTTTTGAGTTTGCATTTTTAATTAAAAGTACTAAAATAGGGGGTGGTTTTGAAAACAATTTTAGGATGAAATTTCTTAATTGAAAGTTTAAAAGTTGAGAAAAAATGGATTTTCAAAAAAACGAGATAAAAGGGTTCATTTTGAGTTAACTACACACTTTCAAGTTCATCATTCTTGGAGATTAATTTAGTTTTAGTGTAATTCGTTGTTTGAAATTAATTTGAATATCGATTGATTACTAAGCCTTTATTTCATTGCTTGAAGAACCAAACCTTGACATAACAATTTTATTTTAATGTTACAGAAATTATGAATTGAATAAGATATTCCAAAGAATATTGAAATATCAATAATTTTGGTAATAAAATTATTCTTTTTTTACCCAATTGGAACAACATAAGTCATTCACTCAAAACCTCACGCTGATCGGTTAGAAATTAAGATCTTCTCATTCACACACATCAAAAGAATCATTAAAATATGAAAGTATGAAATATACATGGAAATAAATGTTTTAAAACCCAAATTACTCCAAATTAGTAGCTAATATATGCATTGGAACCCACATGACATGTTTTTAGCTCCCTCACAACAAACGCCCACCCTTTAGCTCGATGTCGGGTAGAGGAGGAAGCTCAAGCGGAACTCCTTATTCATTCTTGATACCCCTATGAGGATAGTGGCCTATAGAACTTCTAGGATGATGAGATGAATCCTTTTTCACTCCAAATTGGCATCACTTTACTCCTTGGATGAACCGATAAATGGGGAGCCCAAGGTTCTCTTTTATAGCCAGAAAGGGAGGTTGTTTTGGGCACCCTAATTTCGAGAAACCACTTGTCCCATTTTTTTGACCAATAGAAAGTTTTATCTCACTTTGGAGAAAACTAAATAGTTTTAGCACCACCAATTTACTATCTAAAATAAATTTTTTCCACTATATTGACAACTAAATTTCGAGATATGGATAAAATACAGATCAACTATTTTGACTTTGTGTAGATTTGATTCTTTGTATAGATCGGTTTGGATGGGAATTTTAGATGCCTAATGGAGATTTGGTTCCTTCATATGAAATGTATCCCATTAAATTTTGGACCATACCACAAATTTTCATCCCTATTTATATGCATGGTTTAGTAGAAATATTTGGTTGATTCCACTGGTGTGCATGGATCCTGCGCAATTTGGCCCATTTTTTTTGGACATCATCATGGGCCCTCTGAATCACCTCCACCTTCAATGAGATTATCAAAATAAGTATCATTTTCTATTTTAAAATTAATAAATACAAAATAATTGAATCCAATATGATGTGAAATTTATTATTTTTTTTATAATTTTTAATACAAAACTAGTTTAGCATAGTGGTGTAAGGGTGAAAATGAAATAGTGAATCATAGTGCGATCGCACCCCCGCACCTAAACATTTTCACTCCTGGGAAGAGTTAAATTTTCAGAAATTATGAATGTAGATGTTTCTAACTTCATAAATATTTTACATTCAATGAAAATTTAATTCCTAATATATATTTTGTCAAATAAAAAATCATACCGAGGAGTTATTCAAAGTAATGAAACAAAAAGATGTCTCAAAAATTGTATGAGCATGAAATTATAAGAGTTTAATGATAAAAATTTGATAAAATAGTTCAAAAGATAACTATTTCACTAATTCTACACATTTTTGTGTTAAAACTATTCCATGCAATTCTTTCCACTTTCTATCGAGTAAATATACATTATTTTAAAAATTATCAACTTATATAATCCTTTCCACCGAACTTACCCTATATAATTTGCAATCAGATTCCAAAACCCACTCACATATGAATTCCCATAAGTCAAACAATATGATTCTGACCTAGATATCCCCATATATTTCACATTTCATCACTCCCCTAATTTTTTATTTTTTTCAAAGGATTCACTTGGAACAAATATCACACTCTTCTCCCAACCCATGTTTGATCTCCTCACGACACTAATTGTAATAGTTATAACAAGATCAAAGTTCAAGGAAGGGTGGTTTTTGACCATCCCAATATACAACCCTTGTTTATTGAGGGCTTACAATAGTCAGATAAGAGGTACACACGCATAGGTGAATCTGGTACAATAATGAAATTAATCAAATAAGGAAGGAACGTATGGGAAAATGATTTTGTAAAGTAGAGAAAAATAAACCTAACTTATATTTACCTTTTATTAAGTATAAATTTTCACACTTTATGTTTGGGTGTATAGTTGTGTGGATACATTAGGTGAAAAATTTTTCCCTTAAACTATTCACAAAAAAAGGCACCATTCTTCTCAAAGGTTTTAAAATGATACAACCATTTATATCATCGACGAACAACTAAATTTCAAAAGAAATTCGCAGCACAGTATTGAATTCTTGCAGAAATTAAAATTGTGTAAGATTTTTTTTTATTTTTTGAAAGTTAAAACAACATCAAATATGGAAATTCCACATGCATTTTCAATTTATTCCATGATTAAACGGGAATCATTTTCTATGATAAAGTGAAAATAACAAGAAATTAACATTTTGGAATAAAAGTGAGGGGGGACTGAGGGGGAAATTGGAAAACATAACAATATAATTTATCAATCTATAAAAAGAAAAAAAAAGGAAAGATAATGAAAATTCATAACTAACCCAGGAATATACCTATCCCCCCCACACCTAGTGTGTGGAGTGTCCTCACTATAATAAAATATAACATGTGAAGGAAGGATAAAACCTTGTGGGTATCATTCGTAGACTACTTCCTGAACATGGAGTTCCTCTATCAAGGACTTCGGAAGGTCTTTGTGGAAGTGCTTCAGCCTCTTCTAATTGACAGTTAAGGTTTTCTTGGATTTTTTATTTTGAACCTGGACAACACCAAATAGAGAGACATTAGTAATAGTGTATGGTCTAAACTAATGGGAATGAATCTTACCTAGATGCCACTTCAACATTGCATTGTATATTAGGACCTTCAACCAAATGTGGACCTGATAATGACGGATGAGATGGTCATGGGCAGCCTTGGTTCACTCTTTATAAATCCTAGAGTTCTCATATGCATCTCTTTTCATTTCCTCCATCTCCTGAATCTACAACTTCATTTGAGCACATACACCAAAAAAATTATAATTGCATTGTTTGATGTCCCATTAGGCCTAATTCTCAATCTCAATAGGGAGGTGAGAAATTTTTAAGAAAACAAACCTATAAGGTGACATTCCAATTGGGGTTTTAAAATAAGCACGAAAATCTCATAATGAATCATCAAGTCTAAGACTCCAATATTTTCCTGTTGGTGTGAACCATTTTTTCAAGAATTTTTTTACCTCTCTATTTTACACCTCATCTTAACCATTGGTCTATGGGAGATATTCAATAGACACTCGACGACTAACCCCATACCGATGAAAAATTGAATGCCTTATTTGTTTACGAAAATGAGAACCCCGGTCACTTATAGTGATCCTCGGTAAGCCAAACCTATAGAAAATTTGGGTTCTCATAAATTCTATAACTGTTTTGGAATCATAAGTCCTTTTGGCTCATGCCTCTACACATTTTGACACATAATCAAATTCCAAAAGAATGTACAAGTTTCCAAATGCATTTGAAAATGGCCCCATAAAGTCAATTTCCCAAACATCAAAAATGTCCTAAAAGTGCAATGGTTGTTGTGGAATCTCATTTATTTTAGAGGAATTCCCCATTCTTTGATAGTGAGGACAGGATTTATAGAAGTTATGGGAACCCCAAAACAATGTGGGCCAAAAGAGACCTGAATCGAGGACCTTGTGAGCAGTCTGTTGGGGACCAAAGTGCCCCCCACAAGTAAGAGTGTGGCAGAACCTAAGGACAGACTAAAACTCGCTATCAGGAACAAAAATCCTAAGGACTTGATCACTATAGGTGTGCCATTGGTAGGTTTCATACCAAATGTACCAACGAAACTCATGTTTTAGTCGGTCAGCCTGGTTTTTGTTGAAATCGATAGAAATGAAAGATGATACCAAATAATTTACAATTTTATCTTACCAAGGAATAGTATCTTTCACTCGGTATAGTTGGTCATTAAGAAACATGTCATTTATAGGAATACAGAGAGATGATTCAATGTCTGAGGATGGGTGGATCCTACTGATATGGTCAGTCACCACATTATATACGCCTTTTTTATCTCTAGTTTCTAAATTTAATTGTTGTAGGAGGAGCATCCAGCAAATGAGACGTGGTTTGGCTTCTAGTTTCTTAAGGAGATACTAGAGGTATGCATGGTCTAAGAACAAAATGACTTTGGACCCCAAAAGGAATGAACTAAATTTTTCCAAGGAAAACACAATAGAAAGAAATTATTTTTCAGTTGTGGTGTATTTTTCATGGGTAGGGCCCAAAGTACGTGAGGTATAGGCAATGATAGATGAATCTTGATCGAACCTTTATGACAAGACTACCCCAACTAGATAGTTAGAGGCATCACACATGACCTCAAATGGTAAATCCCACTAATGTGGTTGGATTACTGGGGGTAATGTGAGACTCCATTTTAACTTATTAAAATGTTCCTAACATTCATTATCAAAAACAAATTCATTTTCTTTATGGAGTAACTAGGAGAGGGGGAGTGCAATCTTACTAAATTAATGAATGAAGCTACGGTAAAATTTAGCAGGACCATGGAAATACCGCACATCCCATACATTTTTTGGGAATGGTAGGGAAGAAATGACATCTACTTTTGATTTATCTACATGGATACCATCCCCAAAAATTACATGTCCCAAAATTATACCTTGTCGCACCATGAAATGGCATTTATCATAATTTAATATGATATTCTTCCAAAAATAGAAATGTGGGACTTAATAAAAAATACTCAAACATTAATCAAAAGAGGATCTATACATAGTGAAATCATCCATGAAAAAATCCATCCAATTATCCAAGTAATCCAAAAAATACTAACCATGCATCGCTGGAAAGTACCTGGAGCATTGCACATACCAAATGGCATCCTTCTATATGGAAATGTTCCAAAGGGGCAAGTGAAGGTTGTCTTTTCCTAATCCTCGGGGGCAATATGGTTATGAAAGTAACCAAAATACCCATCAAGAAAATAGTAATGGGATTTGCCCATTATCCTACCTAGATTTTTTTCAATGAATGGAAATGTAAAATGGTCCTTCCTAGTGTGTTGTCTTAGTCGGTGATAGTCTATGCAGACATGCCAACTATTCTGCACACAATTTGGAACCAATTCAGTGTTTTAATTTTTGATTACTGTAATTCCGGTATTTTTAGGATCAATGTGAATGGGAATAACCCATTGGATATTAGAGATAGAGTAAATGATTCCCACAACCAATAATTTTGTTACCTCCTTTTTCACAACTTCTAGGGGGTTTGGGTTCATTCAATGTTGTGCCTACCTCAGTGGTTTAGCCTCATCATTTAATAAAAAATGATGTGTGAAAATTGATGGGATCATACCAAGAATGTTAGAAAGTGTTAATCCCAAAGATTTTTTATACTCCCTCAAAAGTTCAAGTAGTCACATTTCATTATTAGGAGGGATTGAACTAGAAATGATGATAGAAAACTTGTTTCCATTCTCAAGATATGAATATTTTAAATCTTGATGGAGTTTTTTTAGTTTCAGTTCAGAGGGATTTTGGATTGATGGAAGTGTGTGTGAAAGTGATAGGTAACTAATCTCATCTAAATTCTCAATGGTATCATTCTTAGATAATGAATGAGCTTTTACAAGCCTAGTAGTATCATCAATAGTTAGTGGATCCTCAGTGTTCAAGAAATCATCAATCAACAAACATGCATTACATTTCTCTAGACCACTACAACAATCAATGCATGAATCACTTCTTAGAATTTCTATCAATGAAGAAAACTCGGAAAGGGGATCAGGGGAATGAAATTAAGTTTTTTAAAGGTAAAGAAGTACATATATATAATTAACATAGATAGAGGAATGTTCTTCTGACGGGTGCTTCATGGCATCAAGGATGTTGAAGTGAACAATGTCACCACCAAACTCCATAAATAATTTTGTATTATAGACATTAATTATGGTTTTGTATATTTTCAAGAATGGTCTTCAAATATAATTGGGGCATTTCCATTCATCCTACCATATTCTATTTTAAGAACATAAAAATCAGCATGAATAATTAAATTTTGAACCCTCACAAGAACATCCTCTAACACACTAGAAGGTTGTGTTATACTCTGATTTTCTATCTGAATGGCTATCCCAGTTAGCTTTAATTATCCAACCTGCAATGATGTGTAAATGGAGTGAGGCATCACATTTATATAAGCACTTAAATCAATCATATCATTGTAAAAATTAATACTTCCCTATGGTTCATGGAATCGAGAAGGTTCTAGGATCATTGAATTTGGTAGGAAGTGACGATTCTATCAAGGATAATACATTCCTCCCTAATCTTACCTTCTCATCACCATGAAGTCTCCATCTATGTGTACAAATCTCATTTAAAAACATTTCATATCTTAGAATTTGTTTCACAACATCAATTAAGGGGATGTTTACCTACACTTTTTCGAATTTTTCCAAGATTTAATTATCGAGTTTAGATTCTTTTTGTTTCTTAGGTTGGGTGTCCCTTTGAGGAAATGGAAGGGAAATTTTTGGGATAGGCGACTCATCAATAGACACACTCTTTACTTTGGAAGGTCTTCTCTCAGGATACTGTTCTACCTCATTTTGAGCAGATTTAGTGGTTTAGATGATGGTTTCTTTATGATAGGATGACTCTAATGTTGGTTTAATTTGTATTTTAAGTTTTGTTCCACTCATAAGGGTGATGAAATTGATATTTCCTTTATCCATAGGGTTGTAAAGTGGTTTAGAGGGTAGTTTACACAACCCATGACTTTGAATTTCTCCCACTGAGTTAGCTAGTTGGCCTAATTGGTTTTTGAGGTCCAGTATGGCCACTTGAGTGCTTTGTTGGAATTTGATGTTGTTTCTAGGCATTTATTCATCATATCTTCTAGTATATGTTTGGGTTTTTAGGGGATTTTTGAAAAGGCCTTTGGGTGGTTTAGGATTTATGGGTGGTGGTGGTGGATGAATACTCTGATCCTGTTGGTTTTATTTTTGTTGAGGGTTTTTTGAATATCCCCCTTTCCTATAAGCTTGGTTTTCTTTCCACTCAGGTCTGGATGGATATTATGGTTCTTTCCTAAAGGATTGGTTATAGGGGTGTCTTGTAAATATTTTCTCACAAATCTCAAAATATTCTCTCAATTGAGGACATTGGTCAGAGTAGTGGGTATCAGAAGATCATATACCATAATGGATAGGAGGAGGATATTAAGATTTTCCATTGGAATGAGAGGGTTTTTGAATAATGGTAATTAACTCTTAAAACTTTTTGTCCAACTTCTTCTCAAATTTGGTAGATTTCACCCCATTGACACCTCGAATGGGTACACTGGACCATGTACCGAATTGTTAAGTGTTTTTTTCCATGCTCTCAATTAGGGTGATTTCTTTAATTGGGGTCTTATCCACTAGTGTACCACCTATAGCAGCATTAATCATATTTCGATCAATAGTAATTAATCCTTAATAAAAATATATAATTAAAATTTGATCACTTATTTGGTGGTGTGGTAAACTTGAACATAATCTTTTAAATATTTCCCAATATTCATGAAGTGTTTCCCCTTAAAATTTTCTTATACCACATATTTCTTTCCTTAAGTTTTTAGTTTGATAGGCTGGGAAATATTTTTCAATAAAAAGGCATTTCATGTCCTCCCAACATCATATTGGAGAATTAACATAATAAATCCATCCTTTTACAGCATATTCTAAAGAAAAGGGGAATGCTCTAAGCTTTACATGTTCCTCATCCACATTAGAAGGTTTTAATGTTCAAAAAAAAGTGTGAAATTATTTTAAAATCTTATGTGGATCCTCTCCATGAATTCCATGGAATCTTGGTAATATATGAATTAAACCATATTTTAGTTCAAAATTGGGTGCCTCCCCTTGAAATTGAATGTATGGGGGTTGGATATAGAAATTAGGTGAGGTTAATTTTATTAGTGTTCTATTGTTTTCATCCATGTTATAAAAGTTTATTTCAGTTTTGATATTGGTTCTTGAAGAATAATATGAAGGATCAAGAAGAGTGTTGTTGTCTTGTGTGTCCTCCTTCAAAGGGTTGTCTTATGGATCTCAGGGCCGCTGATGTAAGATTCTCTTCGGTTTGGGTTTGAAAGGTGGTAAATCTCCCAGATTAGAACATTTCATGAAAATAACCAACATAATAAATAAATAATAACACAAAAATATAGGTAAAATTATATGATAAATCAAATAAATATTCACAAAATTTAAGAAAAATCATATAAAAACACGCACAAAAAACCAAATCACTTCCCGGCAATGGCGCCAAAATTTGAACACGCTGTCATGACACGTCAAATTCATTTTGTTTATAATGTTGATTTATATTCTATGAAAGACCCTAGTTCATCTCTCATGGAGATTTGGTGGGTTTATAGTGTGTGTTTTTAATAAGAAGTACAAAAATAGGGATGGTTTTGAAAACAGTTTTAGGATGAAATTACTTAATTGAAAGTTTAAAGTTTCAAAAACTAAATGGATTTTGAAAAATATGAGTTAACAGGGTTCATTGTGAGTTCACTATAGAATTTCAAGTTCAACATTCTTGGAGATTAATTTAGTTTTGGAGTAATTATTTGTTGAAATTAATTGGAATCTCGATTAATTCCTAGGCCTTTATTTCATTGCTTGAAGAACCAAACCATGACATTATAATCATATTTTCAGGGTCCAGAACTTATTCATGGAATAATAGATTAAAAATAAGATTGAAATCTCAATAAATTGGGTAATAATAGGATTCTTGTGTTACCCAATTGGAACAACAAAAGTCATGCACTCAAAACCTCATGCCAATCAGTTATAAATTAAGAGCATCTCATTCGCACTCATCAAAACAAGAATTAAAATATGAAATCATGTAAGATAAAGTGAAATAAATGTTTTAAAATCCTAATTAATCCAAACCTGTATCTATTATAATCATTAAAACACCATTTACATGCATTTAACTCCCTCACCATGAACGCCTAGCATTTAACTCAACATCGGGTGGAGGAGGATTCTCAGGTGGAAATCCTTCTTCATTATTGATGCCCCTATGACGATAGGGGACTCTGGAACTTATAAGATGAGGATAGGACTCCTCTGGAACCCCAAATTGTCCCCACTTCACTCCTTGGACGAACTGAAAAATGGGGATCCCAAGTTTCTCTTTTATAGCCAAAATGGGAGGTGGTTTTGGGCACCCTAATTTCAAGAAATGAATTGTCCCATTGTTTTTGGCCACTAGAAAGTCCTATCTCACTTCAGAGAAAACTAAAAAGATGTATCCCCACCACATTTATATATCCAAATAAATTTTGGCACCATTTGGACAACTACATATTGAGATATGGATAAAATACAGAACAATGATTTTGACTTTGTGAGGATTTTATTTTTTGGACAGATTAGTTTGGATGGGAATATTAGATGCTGAATAAGGCTTTAGTTCCTTCATATGAAATGTATCCCATTAAATTTTAGACCATACCGAAAAATTTCATCCCATTTGGATTCACGGTTTAGTATAAATATGTTGTTGAGTCAACTTGTGTACATGGATCCTGTGCATTTTGGCCCATTTTTCTTGGACATCATCATGTGCCCTCAAAATCACCTCCACCTTCCATGATATTATCAAAACAAGTATCATTTCCCTTTTTAACATTAATAAATAAAAATTAATTGAATCAAATATGATGTTTAATTTGCTATTATTTTTATAATTTTCAATAAAAAACTAGTTTAGCACAGTGGTGTAAGGGTGAAAATGAAACAGTGAATCGCATTGTGGTCACTTCTCCCCTCTTTGCAGTTCCCACTAGTGAAGGGACAATAATTTCCAGTTCTACAGCCACTACTCCACCCAATGAACAAAACCTACCTTCATGGTATGGCCCACACCACTCATCCTCACCCCAACAGCCATGAAACCCCTTCTTCCTCATCATCCTGATTGGTTCACCACCACATTATTTCCCTTAGATATTCACTCTCCCATATCAGTGCATAATTATGTGTGATCCTATAAGCAGTAGTGGGTAGAGGAAACTCATTCAGACCATTTACTTCTTCAAACATAAACATGCATCATATTTTCTTGGGGACCTAGGGTTGATGTTTATTGAATACTGTTGTGAACACCCTTGGTTTCAACCATTGGAGGCCTAAAAACTACCTCGAAAAGTGATGTGAGGTGTATGGATCATATATCACCTTGCAGTCCACCCTCACCACCCATACCCCACCTCAAAAGTCTAGGAGGTACAGTTTTTGGTCAATGGTCATCATTCCATAATTTTTCATCATTCCCATGATAAGTGGAAATTGATTAAAGATGAAGTTTTCTAGTAGCCCAATCCTCGCCAGTAGTCCACTGAGTGCAAGTCTAGAGGGAGATTCCTGAAAATGATCCATATCAATGGTCAGAAGTTTATGCTCAGAGAAGAGATAGGGTTCAGATACTTATATCCCCCTATATGTTTGATGACTAAACCATATATTAAGTGTAATATAATTCACACACATAGTCGGTATTCCCATGGATGATATAGAGAATCACTTTGTGCATAATTTTCCAAAACCGAGATCACTAGGTTGATGTGCTTCCCCAACACCATCACTACTACCCTGATGAAGGTGCTTGACCGCACCCCCATGTGTGAATCCCTCATAAATATCATTCATCCACAAATCATTATAATAATAAACCCTACTATAATAACCATATGATCCTCAATATTCCTAATGTATCCCCCAAAACTGGCATTTTCTTACATCCAGGATCCTCTATTATGAGTGCTACTTACCTTTCTAGAATATTTTAGGGCATTAGAGTATCCTCCCTAGTAGCCTATTAACTAGTTCGTTCTGAAAATATCTGAACCATTTCTTGAAAGTGATGTCCTTAATCCCTAGTTTTTGCTCACTTATCCCCTACACCAAGCACTCCAACGCCCTATTTACAGTTGTTGGTTTCTCCTGGTCCTCCCATAAATTCTCTACGGAGAAGAATTCATCATACATTATCCCTTGTATTTTGATCCCAGTGCTCTGTTAGAGATCCCATAAGCCAATACTGACCTCCCAATGGTGTAGATGGAATATATTATTCCCTAGTGACCACCTTCTCAACAGATATGGAATGATGTCTAGGTGTAAGAATACATGGAATTGTGAGGACCATTCCACCTCATATAGTCCAACCTATTTCAGTTATGCTTCAAATTCATGCCAAGACTAGCATACCTAGTATTCCCATGCCCATTATTCTATAAATTTTCAACCCTAGAACTAGTCCCATTCATCAGTACAACCATTGAGATGGTCCATCATACCCACCTTGATAATATTCTCATACTAAGGAAGATATTCCTCCACTGCCAACACCAACCCATTGGAATTTTTCATATGGTTCCATAAGGTGAGAATAATAATATATGTCTATTACTTCATGATGTAGCCACCAAAAACCTTGGTCCATTAGTGTTTTCCAAGTGTACTCCTAAACTAGTAGGCAGACTCATCCCAATTAGCACTGGAATGAACATAATGTCCCTCAGCATAAAACCATAATGTGGTAGCCTCGTTCTCGATAGGTATTCTTATTGAGCCTCTATCATCGATGTGGTGAGTGTGTCATGGTTTGGCTTGGTTAGGATGTTCTACACAATCATGAGTTTTCCAGACATATTCCTTTAGTATTCATTGAAATATTCATCACACTAAACATCCATTCTTCAAAACATTAAAAAATTTAGAATATAATTCACAAAGTTTTTCTCATGAAGGTTGAGTTCATCATAGCTTGTTCACTGAAGTGTGTTCATGGAATAACAGTTTGTAGAAAATGTGACTTTCATGAGTGGTGAGGATCAAAATCACCAAATGATCATAAAGGTCATGATTTTCATGAAAAGATATAATTTTCCTTTTTTTATGAAAATATGATGGTACCCTAAGGGACCCCCACCCCTATTTATAGTCATATGGTCATATCGAGTTTTGTGAATAGGGTTCTCCAATTTCTAATTTTCTTCATTTTCCCTCATATTATGAACCTCCTCTCAATTCCAAATCCAAATTTAAGGAGTGTCATTTTTTAACATCAAAATAAATGTGTCCTAGTAGAGGATAAGGAAGGAACATCCAATTAAAAACAAATTTATGCCAAAATAGCCTACAAATCCACTTAAGGGTATAGTTCACAAAGGTCAAAATATTCATGAATGGATCTAGTTTTCAGAGGACCCCATCCATGTGGATCTATGATGGTAACCTCCATATATCATAAGCCTTATCCACAGAGCTCTATTTCAAAAAATTCCCCAGTTGTGTGGAGCTAAAGAGATAACCTTCACACACCGTAACTATAGTTCACAGAACCCTTTCTATTTCCAAAGCTTGTAATGTTCATTGAAATCCTCTATATTTCAGGAAACACATTCCACTTCCACTTTTGGGCCTATAAATACCATCAACATCTTACATTTACAAGGGATAAATACTTTTAGCTACTGAGAAAATATCTAAATTTGTGAAACTCATATTTTTCGTGATTGAAAGAAGATAGGACCTCTAAAAGTTTCTATATTTCTTGAAAATACCACCCTTGGGTATTTGATAAACTCAAACCATGGTAGATAATCCATTATTAAAGTTAAATGGCCTTTGTATAATAATAAATCTCTTTGTGGATCTTGGGGTTTCACGAGATAACTATCCTTCAGAAAATCAACCCCATGCGAACAAATACTTTACTCTAGGGAAGGCTCCCCCAATTTTGAAAACCATACTCTTTTGTGAGACCCCTAACCTCTACAGGACTCATGACCACCATGAGATTGTTGTCCTGGGTGAATCACCAAACTTTTATGAAACTATAACCTTCGTGAAACCCATACACTGAGCCTCATTATGGTTCCTCCTATCATCTAAAACCCTTTTTTGAAAGTTAAGAGCCTAAGTACCCCATACCAATCCATGTCCTATTCAACTGCTCCTTAAATCTATATTCAACCGATACTAACAAACCTACCTATTTATCCTAAGCATAGGTTCCCTAATTCCTTTTTATTCTAAGCATAATCAACCTAACAAAGGGACCCCTGATTTCCACTCCTCTATGGTATTTTTTATGTCATACCCCACCCATAGGCACTTGAGAAGTGGACACATAATCCTTAAGGGTGGTATCACTGAGGTAAATGGATTACTTATCATGATAGAGTCCTTTTTCTGGATATTCCTCTGACCAAAAGATGATCCACCATAGGGTGTAATCCCCATCCATTAAAAAGATGCAATATGTAAAACTTTATAGCCCAACGTCCCAGTTGTATGATGTTAAACTATAAGAAAATATCCTCAGTGCATTATGTTAAATTGTATCCTTACCATGTGTGATGAAAAAATGATCTCCATCTATGAACATCATGGGATATAACCTCCTCCCCCACCATGGGACAAAAATCCTACACTGAACAGCTTCCATGAGTAAGCCCCACACCATCCCCCTCACCATGGGATGAAACTCTTACCCAAAGAAAGTTCTATACATAAGACCCACACCATCCCTCATTGACACTCCTTACATGACAATAGAATCCTTACTACATGATGTTAAACTACATGGACTGGTCCTATCACACTACCTTAAAATGAGGTATCTAACTACATCGGTTTTGATCCATGTTTACCGATAAGATACATAAGATGCCTCCATAAGATTCAATACTGACAACATATAATTGTGAAATCATCCCCTTTTGGGGAAACCATTTAAAAAACTACAAGTGTGAAATCTTATACCTTGGGGGACACACTCCACCAAACCCCAAGTGTGAAATATTCGTCATTGGGGGACACGCTCCACCAAATCCCAATTGTTAAATCTTCCCCATTGGGGTGCACACTCCACCAAATCCAAGTGTAAAATATTCCACCTTTGGGAGAAACACTCAACCAAATCCCAAGTGTGAAATATTCCCCCTTGGGGGACAAAATCCACCAAATAAAAAGTGTGGAATCATCACCCTTGGGGTGACACACTCCACCAAATCCAAGTGTGAAATCTTCCCCCTTTGGGGACACACTCCACCAAATCCCAAGTGTGAAATACCTTTCTCCCTAGTGACACACATAACCAACCACATATCCCTACAATATGCTAAACCCATGAATTATCCATATCCATAAGACATTAAACTTGTGACCATGTACAGAATCCCTACCCCATAAAATAAACATGGGCTACCTAAGGTCAAAATACTCAAAATACATATGCCTCTAGAGTCAGCTACCTAGTGAATGAAATATGATGACTTGGGTTCTATGCCTAAGATTACTCACACAAGAGATTCCCTCCCAAAGAGGAAATATTTATAGGTTTCTAACCTTCCCAATGACCATACATGCCCAACGTGAAAAATTTCACTGCCTCCTTTGATTGAAGTTTATTTTAATATAGATAAAAAAGAAGTATAATTTAATAGAATCCACCTCAATATGGAACCAAGAATGAGTTTCATGGACATGAATTAAATCTAGTTGGGAGACTCGGACTAGGAGATGAGATCCAAGGAGGAATACAGGTAAGGAGAAACTAACATCTCATTGTCTCTTTTTGATCTAGAATCCTACATCACCAATTAAAGTGATGGAAGTCACCCACATTTAGAAATTGGGAATGCAAGGGAAAAAATCAACATGGTGCACTATACTCATCGGAAAGTATAGGAGATAAGAATGCCTCTTGTCTCACCACCTTAATGTCCATGATCTACATATCAGACTTATCCTTTCTTGGTGGATTTATTTTTTTCTTGTTCTTCTACCTTACTCATAGATATAGAAACATATTTCTTCTTCATCCATACCTGATTTCTAATTTTTCCAGGATGGATGCTAGGAGTACATTGAATTTATTGATTGATGAACCCATTTTTAGGATCTATTTATTTACTCCAAATACATGAACCTCATTCAGTCCTCTCTTGATGATGATGTTGAGGTATCATATTTCCACAAATTTTTTTATTTTTTCTTAAATACACATGCTCATAATGTTCCCAAATTTTCTACAAAAGTATTAATTTATTACTACCCTCTTATGGATATAATTTCTACTAAAATTTCTAAGAACCTTAATTTTATTCCTATATTCTAGATAGATTTTATTTATATATTTTATATCTATAATTCTACTTTCTAATACATATTGTTTGTACCTTTTAAGGGATATTCAACTTCTCATTTTAGACGTTCATCCTCTAGTTAAGTTACCTAATTTTCTCATCATTTTCTTTTATCTGGGTTGAAAAATTATTCAATATATCCCCAGATCCCAAACTAGAATACCTTCTTTTTTTAAGATCAATCTTAAGATATATAATTTCTAATTTTCACTCCTTTCAGTGGTTGTTTGGTTTCTCATTTAATATCATATATATTTTTAAAAATAAAACTAATTTTTCATCTTTGAACTCATATTATTGATGTAAAATTTCAAGGCCACATCAGATCTTTTCACCCTTTTATTTTGTAAGGAAAGAAATTTTAAGAATGAAAGGATGAATTCATGCATAATTTCCAATTTTTTACATTTTTTGGTGGCATTATGAACACTCCCTAGATAAGTAACTTCATGTTGTTTCCATCTCATTATCACATCTTCTTTTTATCTACTTAATGGAGTATAAAATACAACATCCATTCTCAAAAACCCATATGATAATTTGATTACATAAGCTGGATAGTCAAACCTCTTGGTGGAATTCTTCTTCTCATTCTTACTCTTTCCTTTTAACATATGGAAATTCTCATCTATATTATGTCATTTTCAAATTAATCTTCCAACTACATCCACATAAATGTTGAAAAATTACAATGGGAAGGGTTCTTGTAAACATATTCTCTAAGAGAAAATTTTAATTTATTCTTTACATAAGAATAAATATCCATATATTTGTTATCTGTCTAAAAGATCATTCCATTTCATCATAGAAGAAAATTTCCTTCCAATATATCTTGTCAAGGGACTTTAGGATAATCCTCTATGTAGGCTAAAAACTCATTATACCAGCTATGAAATATCTAATCATTGAAAAAATGGTGGATTTTTAATTGTGTCAATTTTTTTAATAACTTCCAAAGCTATCTCTAAGGTTGAAACATGTTCATAACTATAGGCACTAAAACTAACTATTTGTTCCCCATTAGGCACCCTAATACGGGGGTGAATAAGGGTGCACTCGATTTAAAACCATTTAAATTCTTTAATAACTTTCCTTCATGAATCTTATTCCCACACGAATAAGAGCAATTTTGAACTTGTCGCTTGACCCTCAAACTCACTAAATTTAGATATAAATGAAAATATGAAATGAATTTAGAAACAGTAGATTATTACATGGTTCACCCACATTTGGATACTCTAAGAAGAACGTTATAGACATTATTTAGATTTACTATTAACTAATGAGATCACTTTTTTCAATGGATAAAATTATATTGTTACACCATTATTATGATCACTTACCATAAGGGTTCTAGGTTGGATCACTTCAATCAAAGGTTTATTTGCTTTCCTCCTCTATTCTACACTCATTCGGGGTAAGACACATACTAGAAAACTTCTGTTTCTTCCTCATATTCTTGTTGCTTCAGGGAAAGAAAACCATATAGTTTATTAACATGTATATATCATCATCATAAACATCATCTAGTCTGAATTCATCCTCAGTTCTATATGGATTCTCTTATGAAATACTCACTACTTCTTCACATGCCTCTTGTGAACTCTCTCATTGAAGATTCTTCTTTCTAGCATAAGTCTATAGCTTCACATTCCAACACAATGCATGGAATGCATTCCCATTTTTTTGTTTCATCAACTACCTCTTCTTATTTAATTTGGTAGGATTTATAGGTTCCCTCTTTCCAATCCAAGTCTGGATCCTCTTCTATAAAAAAAATTAATATGTAGGGTTTCTCTAAATTTCTTCTTCTCATCAACAAGATAATATTAAAGAATACCAATCGATCTCTCTTCTTATTCATACTGTTGATTTAGAAATGAAAGATATATTTTGAGAGGGTATCTCCATTATTAGTTAAAGATCACATATTTTATAGGCACATGGTATTTTTTCTTTTTTGGGTTCTATAACATCCACCAAAATCTTCTATTACGAGTAGAGTAAAGTCCTAGATCTTATCACACCATTTTCATTTTCCAAAAGTGTAAAAAATAATTCCATAACCCCACCTTTATTTCTCATTAAAATATTTCATATCAAACATATAGATATTCCAAATCCATGATCTCCCATCACATGAAAATTTCAAAAAAATTATATAGAATAAATAATAAATTATCCTACATATTCATGTTGGTAGGATATTTCATGACTAGATCTCCTTTATTTGTGGTGAGAAATACTTAATTGTAATGTGAATATGTTTTCCATTTAATTCACTGGACTTCACCAAAAAATCATTCTTCATTCTTAGATTAGATCATGGATCCTATTTAAAGTTACATGATGATGTAATCATTCAAAAATAGTTCTCGAATCACCTAAAGTTATTTCATAGTTGGTTGAAATTCCGATAAAAATGAAGACAAAATTCACTATGTCATTTTAGAATTCTCATAAATCATGCCAAATTCAAATATCTATCCAGATTATCTTATGTAACCAATTATATAACCGAGTTTCCAACATTAATATATTCACATTCATGAAATTCATCACATATCTAGACTCACTTACTTTAGTATTCACATATGTTGTTCCTTACTAATTTTCCTTATGCGGGTTTTGCATATTTGATCTCTTCACAAAGATAAATTCACATACATCTCTAGAATTCTCTTATGTAAACACCCTAACATATCCAAATTAACTTAAATCAGTACTTTTTTGAAGTCTTGAATGTGATAAATCCCATACATGGGTGCTTAGGAAGATTTCAAAAAATATTCACTCCTTTTAGATTTTGTCTGAACTTCCTAATGATTTGGTTCCCAAATTTTCAACCTCAATGGTTCATCCCATGAACTATTTAAGGGTTTTTTCATTGTATTATTAAACTATATAAAAATTATTCCATCATTCCAAGATCCAATTATATCCCTTTACATTTCTAACACATATAATGGTTATTTTATAGAATCTATATGTGTTAGTAATTTCAAATAATTGTTGCAAAACTCCAAAAACTACTACAACACTTCATAATCCTCATAACTTTTCCAATAAATCTCCTTTGATAGATTTCCAAAAAAATACATCGTATATTGATAAAGATCCAAGATTCAAATATTCAATACTTATTACCAAAAAATCTAACAATATCCAATAGGGTTCCAACAAACATCATTCAAATATTGTTATGCATCACTAGGAATATGATCTAATTATACCATCCACTTTTTTTTCTTTAGATGGATGATGATGATAATGTTTTAATTGTTATTTTATAAGACCCATTTCTTTTATGAGGGTTATGTTATTATAAATTCTTTTATGATTTTTTTGCATGCTTATGTGTGTTTTCGTTATGTGATGAGTGGGACCAGAATTATCTAGCCATCCAATGCATTGGTTAAGGAATGATATCTCAAGAGATAATATGAGCCATAATAGAGTGTGAACCTAGTTCGATAAGGGAAATTGTTCACTATGATAGTATTAAAAGTGATCCTTGATTTAGGAAATCAAGGAATGATGAGTGAATCCAATAAACTTTGGGCCTCTATCCAATTTGATAGTAGTGAAAGTGATATTTGACTAAGGAAATGATTTTATATGCTTATGTGTATTTCAGAAACTTATGTCCAAATTTAATTATATGTTCTCATGGATCATGATTTATTATTGATGATTTTGTACTCTTTTGAACTATGTATTTTTTATGACAATGCATCATGTTATAACTGATGATTAATGATATTTGAATGATTTTGTATGGATTTTGTATGTTATGATCTTGTTATCATACACTTATGCTTATATTATGCTTACTTATGATCATTGATTGACAATTCTTATGTTTAACCTTAAAAATAACTTGATTTCACCCTCTCTTATATTTCCATTTCCCTAGGTTAGGCAGAAAGGTTTTAAATTGGGAATATCTTAGAAGGATAATTTAACGTCCCGGATCCGGGTGCCACACAATGGGTTCTCTGAACCCGGTTGGTCACATGACCTCAAGCACATTTCCCCAAATTCTAGAGGCTTTTGACTAGCAGTGAGGGCCTATGACTGATAGTGGGGAAACTATGCCCTCATTTGTCAAAGTGTAGCGCAGCAGAAAAAAATATAAACGTACAAAAGTGGAAGCAGTAAACAATATAGACCTAAAATGGGAAACGAAACTAAAGTAAAAGGTAACCAACAATCATATATATATATATATATATATGATGATACAACATGTCTCTAATTCTAAGAAAGTATCCAAAACAGGATATACTGAAATCTGATACAATACAGCACAGGGTACAATATACAAAAAACCAAAACCAAAATAGTGCAACAAGAATGCAGCAGCATCGCAAGCCTAAGCTCGGTCCTATGCTCTCCTACTCCTCTGCAACAATAATGTACCTATGTAGGGACCCTTTCCCTTATCAACACCTTCAATAATATAATCTATTAGGGACCAAGACATGACCCAAACAAGGTGTGAGAAATAAATCCCATTAGGCAACCACCAAAGGCCCATGCCCAACTGTCAGTGAAAATGTGCAGCAGCGGTGTGCAATAATGAAATGCAGTAAACTAGAAAGTACTCAAAATTAACCATTCCTACCAGTTACATTTCCTTTTTAATAATTATTTAACAATTCAATATAATCAAATTGAGAGTTTTCCAAGACTCGGCCTCGACCGACAATCTCCTATACCAGTGCCACAGCAAAAACCACAATAGGCTATCTAATAAGTAAAAGATAATAATAATACCAAGTCTCTTCTTTATCTTGGAAGGTACAACCTAGGAAATAACCCCAGTGAATATTCAATGTAAACATTTTCCTCAGACATGAAAATCCTTACCTTCAGGCAAGAAGAAACGAAACCCTCAGGTGATTGCCCTCAAGCATAACAAATATTTCCCTCAGGCATACGAGTTATCGCCCTGAGGCATAGAAGCTACTGCCCACAGGCATAAGAAACATTTCCCTTAGGCTAAACGAAACATTTCCGTCAGGCTAAACAAAACATTTCCCTCAGGATAAACAAAACACTTCCCGCATGCATTCCATAGGAAAATCAAGTAATCGGGCCGATCCCAATGCATAAGCAAGAAATTTATATATGTTTCCTCTCAAGAAAACCCAAAACATGCTATAATCATGGAATACCCACAGGTATTCTGGCCAAATGGCTAAACAAGGGAAATGATCCCTCGGGGTGGCCCTAGATCAAAGAAATGCTCTCAAACATCAATTTATACTTATTTGTTAGATTACCTATGCAATTTTAGTTATCTCAACAGTCAAAGTCTCATCCATATGACACCCCAAATATGGGAGTTTGGCACAAAGGTACACAAAATCAACTCTATAGTTGGAATTAAACACAAGATCACCTACCTCAATCTCCTCTGATCGATATATGTGAAAGGCACCTCTCAAAACAACCAAGAAAGATGTGAATCTAAGATAAACGATTACCCGTTGTAATCTAAATAACTTTCCTTTAGAAAATAATTGGAAGGAAATATTAAATAAGAGGTAAGAATTTACCCATGTGGTTCAAACGAGATTGACGACGAAAGAATCTGAGTCCCGGTGGTTGGTCAGGAGCTCCTCCAAGTCTTGACCTCCTCTCTCGCTGCTCCTGGTGAGCCCTCTGCATCTTCTGCTAAATGAGGAAGATACTGCCTATTTTAAAAAAACATAACAACACTGTTTGTACTCTCTAGTACACGGCATGTACTATCCTTTTTAACTGTTCCTCTGGCGGCTACTTTCCACCTCCTCACTGTTCAACTGCTGACTAATAACATAATGTGTATTATTAAATACACGGCATGTAATATCCTTTTTAACTATTCATATGGCGGCTACATTCCACCACCTCATTGTTCACCAGCTGACTTATTACACGATGTGTATTACTCAGTACACGGAATGTAGTTATTTTTTACACCATTAATCACCAACAAGCCTACACGCCCTGTATTCTCATCCCACACATCCAAAGTACACAGTGTGTGTACAAAATTACATGGTGTGTACCCATAAATTTGGGATTTTTTCCACATTTACCTTGTTTTCTCAAAAAACATAAGGAAAAGGGAAAAAAGAAACCCATACCTCAAGAATAATAATCAGGTACTTACAAACTTATCCCCTTAAAGAAATTTGTCCTCTAATTGCCCTTCCAAAGGTGGTAAAGGTAAGGTGTGAACAGTTCTGGCCACTGAGCATGTATGTCGGTCTCTCGCTCCCAGGTTTTGTCCTACACTCAGTCATGCTGCCATAACACCCATATGAGAGGAACTGACCGGCCTCGGAGAACCTTCGTTCTCCTATCAACAATACAAATTGGATGCACCTCAAAGGATGCATCAACATGAAGTTCAACCTCCTCGGGCTGGAAAACATGAGATGGGTCTGAGTGATAACGGTGTAGCTGAGATACATGGAAGATGTCATGCATGGACCAATACCTTTGTGGTAATTGCAACCAATAGGCTACCTGTCCATCTTTCTTCAGAATCTCAAACGGCCCTACATACCTCGATGAAAGTTTACCCTATCTCCTGATCCACCTGTTTCCCAACCTCGGTGAAACATGCAAGAAAACTTGATCCCCGACCACGAACTCCAAGAGTCATCTTTGTCGATCAGCATATGATTTTTGACGATATTGTGCAGTGTCCATGTTCTTATAAATCAATTGGACCTGCTCTGAAGTCTCATGCATGAGGCATGGTCCCAGTAAAGCTGCCTCATCTGCCCCTAACTAGTACAAGGGTGATCGGCATGGCCTACCATATAAATCCTCATAAGTTACCATCTCAATAGTTTCCTGAAAACTATTATTGTTGGAAAACTTGACCAGGGGTATGTTCTTCTCCCTAGAGCCCCCAAATTCTAGGATTCATGCACACAGCATGTCCCCTAGCACCTGTATTGTATGCTCTAACTGGCCATCGGTCTGAGGGTGGTAAGTTGTGCTTAGAAGCACCTGTGTACCCAGTACCCTCTGAAAACTCAGCTAGAAACGAGACATAAAATAGGTGTACCTATCTAAAAAGATAGAACGAGGGACCCATGAAGACGTACTACCTCTTGTATATAAAACTTCTTAGGATCTTCAACATAAAAGGTCTCCTTGATCGACAAAAAGTGAGATACCTTCGTATGTCTATCCACAAGAACCCATACGACATCATTGCCTCGAGGTGACCTCGTAAACCAGGTCACGAAGTCCATTGAGACATCATCCCATTTCCACTCTGGAATGGGTAACTGTTGTAACATTCTGGTTGGCCTCTGATTCTCTTCCTTCACCTTCTGACAGGTGGAACATCTCGTAACAAAACTAGCTACCTCTCTTTTCATACCCACCCACCAATACTGACATCTCAATCCACAGTACATTTTGGTAACTCCAGGATGCACTACCCAATCTGAAGCATGAAATTCTAGCATCAAATCCTTGACTATATCATCGAGAACCCACACTCGTCCATGGATATGCAGTACCTCATCGTCGCCTATCATCCAACCAGGAGGGTCCTCAATTGCCACCGATTCCCGTAGAACTAGGAATTCTGAATCTGATAGATGTATCATCCTCACTCTATCCAAGAGGGTAGAAGTCACAGGAAAGGATTAAAGATAGGTTTTCCCTTGACTATCATGCACCTCCAAATGCATCTCAGAGAACAAAGAAATAAGCTGTCACTCACCACTAGCCTCCTGCACTGCCTGTATTTGAGTCTTCCTAATCAGTGCATCAGCTACTGCATTACCCTTACCAGGTGTATAGGTAAGCTCAAAGTCGAAGGACTGAAGCTATTCAACTCACCTTCACTATCTCAAATTCAATTCATGATGGGTAAGGATTTATTTAAGACTTATGTGGTCCGTAAACACCACAAAATGTTCTCCCAAGAGATAATTTCTTCAATAACGTAATGCATGAACAACTACAGCCAACTCGAGATCATGCGTCGGGTAATTCCTCTCATGTGGCCTTAACTGCCAACACCTGTACGCAACTACTTGATCACCCTACATCAATACTAATCCCATTCCAATACATGATGCATCACAGTAAACTGTATAGCTCTTCCCTTGCTCTGAAGTATCAGGACTGGTGCTGATGTCAACATTCCCTTCAGCTTCTAAAAGGCTGTCTCACAAGCTTCTGACCCAACGAACTTCATAACCTTCTTAGTCAAACCTATCAATGGTGATGCTAAGTAGGAGAAGTCCTGTATAAAGAATCTGTAATAACCATCCAGCCCCATGAAACTCCGTATTTCACATACGTTCTTAGGCTGCTCCTAGAAAACTACTACTCTCACTTTCTATGGGTCTACCGCAACTCTTGCCTCTAAGATAATATGACCCAAAAAGTGAATCTGGTCCATCCAAAAGTGGAACTTTGAGAACTTAGCATATAACTGATGATCTCTCAGTGTACTCAGTACGATCTCAAGATGGGTGGCATGGTCATGTCGAGTGTGAGAGTACACCAAGATATCGTCCATGAAGATTACTATAAAAGAATATAGATATGGGTGGAACACACGATCCATCTGAGCCATGAAAACTGCTGGCACATTTATGAGTCCGAACGGCATGACCAAGTACTCGTACATACCATATCTTCTCCGAAAGGTTGTAAGCGGTATGTACGATGGTCTAACACGCAACTGATGATATTCGGATCTCAATTAAATCTTCGAGAACACACGTGCTCCTCGAAGATGATAAAAAAGATCATCAATCTTCAATAATAGATATCAGTTCTTAACCATAAACTGGTTCAGTTTCTGATAATCCACGAAGAGTCTAAGGGTACCATATTTATTTTTAGCGAAAAGGATAGGCGAACCCCAGGGAGAAATACTGGGTTAGATGAAACCCTTGGCTTTTAACTCCTCTAACTGCCTCCTTAGATCCTACAATTCTGGAGTAGCCATCATATAAGGAGGAATGGACACCCGTGATGCTTCTGGAACAAGATCAATAGAAAAATCAACCTCTTTCTCTAGAGGTAGACCTGAAAATTCATCTGAGAAGACATCCCTAAAATGATTAACCACTAAAGGGAAATTCTTCTGAAAAGTTCCCCAGTCATCCAGATATAAACCCATAATCTGGGATGTCACTCCACCTCGCCCACGATGTTTGGGTCCAGCTCGGATCACCTGGACATCCCATTCTCCCTTGTATAGAAACTCTCCACCCTCTGGTGACCTGAAACTCACCCTACGATGATAGAAATCTACAAAGGCTCGAAAGGGTACCAAGCAATCCATCCTGAGAATGAAATCATAGGCTATCATCTCTAAGACATAGAGGTCCCATAACAAGTGGAACCCACCAACCTCTAGGGGGAACTACTTCCATTGACGCACACCTACCGTTCTAATTCCCAACGGAGTATCTATCATCATGATATCAGAAAAAGAAGAAGAAACACAGAGTCCAAGGCTATCTACAATGGGCACAGATATAAAGCTATGTGTAGCACCAATATCGAAAAGTAAAAGAGATAAAATAGAAGCAACTAAAATAGTACCTCTGATAGTGGAAGGTCTAGGATCCTGCTCTCGTTGGTTCTATTGCACTGCATATGTCTGCCCAGTGCCGCAACCCTATAACACAACCGGGCTACCCTGAGCTGACCCACCCTGTTGTCTCTGAGATACTTGTGTTTGGCTACCACGACCACGACCACCACATCGGCCTTGACGTCCTGACATATTCCAATTCCCTGATTGGTAAGAATATGTTGGCCCTGCTCCTGCACATGGAGTCTGCACAGAACCACGCTCACTAGTCACTGGTGTAAATGCCCTGAAAAAACGCTGAAGATGACCCGTCTTTCCGCAATCTTAGAGCTCTATTGGGTCATGTGGACACTGATGTATCTTGTTCCCCTCTTTACCACACTAGTATCACATTACCTGGATAGTTGAAGAATTATTCTTGCTAGTACTTCCACCGTGAGAGAAATCCATCTGCCTCTTCCTCTTGCCGGTAGAAATAGTACCAGATATCGGTTCCGAACTTCCCTGGTCCGCACCACTAGCTTCCCACAGGTTTCTCTCAATAATAAATGCCTAGTTAACAATATAATCCACTGTAGTCAACCTGAAAACATTCACCAGCACTCAGATGTCATATCGAAGACCATCCTCAAAGCGTCTTTCCCTCAACGTCTCATCACCCACTAGAACAGGTTCAAAATGCTGTAGCTCGGTGAAGCAGGTAGAATAGTCTATCACTGACATGGATCCCTACCATATATTCATGAAATCTCGAGCTTGATCTTCCCTTAGCGTCTCCTGAAAGAAAAAATAATAGAAGAATGCCTGAAAATCTTCCTATGACATGTCTCAGTGATGATCATTTTGGGTGGTAAAATCCCACCATCTCTTGGTGGAATCACGCAACATGTAAGCAGTGAGCTTGACCCTCCTCCTAGAATGCATCTTCAGATGCTCGAAGATCATCTGCATAGAACCCAGCCATGAATTCGTAGCCTGTGTTCCACCATCCCCTGAAAACGTAGGCAGATGCTGCTACTGGAATATATGTGTTAGCTATGCCATAGATGTGGCAACCGGAGGTGCTCCCTGGAAGGTCTTCATGAACCGCATGAATCCTTCATGGAACTGCACATCTTCACTTGTGTATGATATAACGGTGGGTTCCGCATCTAGCACTACTGGAGGATCCATCAGTAGAACATGGCCTATAGTCTCTGGATTATAATCATTTCCACTCTCTTGGAAAACAACTCGTGGTCATCTCGCCATCATGAGTCTACAAGGTCAAACACACAGCATAGATTAATTTACTTTCACAGTTTCTTTTGTCCAGTTAAGAGTGCTAATGAAAAGCAGAATTATCCAAAAGAACTGGAAAAAAGAGACTACACGGCGTGTATAAGTTCTAAACGGTGTGTAACCTATAGCCTTTACATGGTCGTGTTATGATGTCATCTTGGGCGTGTCTCAACCCTAGGTACACAGTGTGTTACACCCACACATGGTGTGTTATATAACATCCCGACCCCAGCTACCCAGAGTCGGTGCATTACTTCGTAACATTGGCATGATCACAAAAGATCAATTCTCGAAAGAACGATTAGTTTAGTAGCCTTGGAAACACTAGATACATTCATAAGTCTTACATTACATCATAAAGTGAAAAACTAATAACAAAGTCTTCATAGTCCATACTCATATCCTCTTCTGACTATCCCTGCAGGTCATTCATAAAATACTTCTTCACATCCTGGAAAATATTAAAACATTGAAAGGGGTGAGCTCAGATGCTCAGTAAGGATAACAATATTGCGGATGCTTTCATAAATAAACATAAACATTTAAGGCAATGTATGACTAAAAAAAATCCTTATAAACTTGAACATCAACATAATATGGAAAAAGTAAAATGAGATAATGTCATTTACTTCTTCACATGGATATTCTACTGGTCGAATAATCACATGCAATATCAATAACCACTTTCATAATGATGGAATGCATAATGCCAGACTATCATAACCACGTAGTCAAGGCCTCATGCCAAGACCACAAATAATATTTTGTCAAGGCCTCGTGCCAAGACACTAGTTTGCCTCATGAGACCTGCCGATGCATCGAGGATCTATAGCGGGCTTCACCCGTCACTTATTAAGTCCAATGCATTCCTCATATGAATAGTTTTAAACATATCATAAACCATAACATAATTGTATCACATAAAACATTCATAAAGGAAACATAAAATTTCCACATTTCAATCACAAGATATCAATACAACACGTTGATATAATAAAAACTCTTTAGAAGCCATTTTAAATACCAAAATAAAATAAAGTTAAAACATTGTATTTATTTTTCATTAAAAAAAGATGGCTTGTAGAGGAAGCCGAAACTCAAATAATGGTCACGGTGGCAGAGAAGTTGTTGTCGCCACATTATTAGGGAAATAAAAACATTCCGTTTTTGTCGTTTAGTAAAATGCTTCGTATAAAAAGATTCCTTTTTAATAAACTTAAAAGTCAAAGGGGTTTATACACCGTATAAAAGAAAGTTGTGTATAAAACCAAATATGCCTCAATGAAAGGAGATTGAGTCGAAGTCCTTAAAAAGATCATTTTTAAAATAAAATAGATCTATTATGTGTATTAACTATAGGTACACATAAATAAAGTAAAAATACAAAATAGTAAATAATAACATCATGACATAATTTGAAATTAGGAGATTAACCCAAAGAATGGAAGTTGGGTTAAGAAGTTCCCTTACCTTGCGTCCTGTCCTGACTCGACCGTTCTTTAACCTCCTGAATAATAAACTAGAGTTAATTTCTATTTACTTAAGAACCTTTTTCATGTTCATTATTCCTTTTATATCCCTTATTACCATGTTATGAACATTATGTAATTATTTAAGTTTATAACGGTCATTTTGTCGATCTTAGGTACTTGAGTCAAAAATAAAATTCTTATAATTACAAGTTGTTCATGTGGTGATATATCCATTATATCCAGAATTATGTTCATGATGTAGATATCATATATATCATATATATCCAGTATATACATGTATTTATAATATTACATAACATTTAGAGGTAAGAAATGAAATTCACCGTTCATGGAGACGGTAAGCCGTACATACGCATGAACGCTACTTTCATTTCTATTTTATATTTAATGGAATGAAATAATAATTATATAAAGGTATAATATAGTTCCAGTATAATATCATATATAATATCATTTACTCTATCCTTTATACATCCCATATATGGCATTAACGATTCACATCACTTTGAGGGGGCGGTAGTCCGCACTTCCTAAAATGAAATTATCGCGTTTACCCATAATGGAAATCATAAGATATGCCATAAATGAGAAATACAGAAGAATAAGTAAAACATAAACATATTATATATCCTATATAAATATAGTGACATCTTAATGGCCACCTTTGAAGGTTTTATATGAGTGTTGAACAATCATCGTTTCGTGAGGCAGAAATTCGCCATCCACAGAAACCGTATGTTCTTTAACCATTAGATGTAGTTGTGTGTAAGTGTAGCTCAAATACTTATTATAAAAACATCCTATTATATTTAGGATACTGGTTTTGTTACAAAAGAAATGAATAAAAAGAGTTTAGGGGGTTGGAGAAGAAAAATAATACAAAACAACATTAGAGAAGACATTACCTCAAAATCGGGTAACTCTTTTTGATTTGAGACAAAGGCTTCCTTGGGAAGCGTTCTGCCCAAAGTGAGGCTTCTAGGAGTAATTGGGGGAAATTGGGAGAGTATTTGGGCAGAGTTTGGCCGAGACAAATGGTTTTAAAGTGTGAATGAGGTGGTAGAGGTGGGGGCCTTTTATAAGAGGAGAGGAGGGGCACTCTTGGAAAGTAAGAAAATATTACATTATTATACAATTATTTTCTGATTATAAAGGTCCCACACTTATATAATTCGTGGCTAATGTGATAAGGGTTCTAAATCTACCCATCCAATAGTCTTTGGACAAGTTTAAGCCTTGGATTGTACATTATCTTTTCATTTTATTAAAATCGTTAAATAATGAGGTCATCGCTGCATCATAATGATGTCATAAATAATTTAATTTATTTAATGTCTAAAAATTATAAAAAAAATTCTATGTTGTAGGAAATCTTTTTATCTTTCAAATGAATATTTATAGTCAAAAATATAACTTGTATAACCCCATGTAAAAATTGTTTTAGTAAAAAATTTCATGTTTCTGTCATTTTTTACTTTAACATTAAATAAAATGTATTTATGTCATTTTCCAACTAAAGTGGCTCCATGGGGTCCCCAAGATGACCCATGGATTTTCTTGGTCGGCCATGGCACATCCAATGAGGGTAGGACATGTGTCAAGCTCATCTCATATTATTAAAACATTATTTTTACCTTAAACTACACTAATTACCTCTAATCGCGATTAAGAACTTAAAAGTTACTATTCACCAAAAATTATTTTAATCTCATTGAACCACATTTTACTTCTTAATGAAAACCATGTATGTCGGATTTTTGAAAATCAAATCACAGAAGTGGTAATATTTCATTTAAATGAAAAATCAGTTATTTAACTACCACTTAGTGGTTTCACTATTCATCAAAAATTGAAGTTTTTCCGAACAATGCCAAAATTTCACCCTAAGCTATAATTGATATTCTGAATTCAAAAATTATGTCTATTTTAAAAAATTCCAAAAATATAAGTTGCATTAATTAATTTTATAATTAATTCCCGCTGTCACAACAAATAGCGTGTTTTTAAGAAACAATTTATATCAAAAGATTGGCAATTGTTTATGTCCAATTTCAATGTTAAATTAATTCTAATGACCACCATTGGATAAAATGGTAAAAATATATTCTAATTATACTTTAAAACAACTAAATAGTATAATTTATCACTATAAATTATTTTGATTAAAAAAAGTTGTTTTTAAGTATTTTTCACTATTCATAAAAAATTAGAAGTTCTCAGAAAAATACCAAAAATTCAACATAGGCTAATTTCGATATTCCGAATCCAAAAATGAAGTCCATTTTGAAATATAAAATTTCTATAATTTTAAAAAGTGGTTATTACTATTCATAACGGCTACTTTGATTAGTCGCGGTGTTTTAGAACTCGAAGTTACGTACAATGCAAGCTATTGCATTATTAAATGAGAAGCGTATTGTGGAAGCTCGGGGTGTTACATTCTCCCCTCCTTCAATAAATTGCATCCTCGCAATTTGAAATTTTTCTTGGGAAATAAAAGGTTGAAAATATAAAATACCTTTGTGGAAAACCCACATCGGAAATAAGATTAATAAAATTTATCCTTAATAAGAGGGAAAGGGAAATGAAAAAGTCACCACCCAATTATGATCTCGAGTAGGAGAACATTGGTGGAAATTAGAGACATATAATTGGAGGAAAAACGTAAATATTTGTAGGGAGTGATTGAGGTCATCAATCACAATCAACTGTCAAATTGAGGGCCTCAAAGCCTTCAATCTATGTTGATTTAAAATATCATCAGTTCAACAAGACATAAGGTATTAGGATAACACATTTTTTTGTTTTAATATCCCTTTACTAAAGTTTAAGAATTAATTTATTCATTGAATAAGAGATAGGTATATATATTTTTGCTTGACAATTAGAGTTTCAACCTTCAACTCATATTTCACTCAAAAAGATAATAGAACTCAAAAATATTATACTTATCCTAATTGTATAAGGTTACAAATGTTAACACATACCATTTAGATTAGTAAAATTATTTTGTAATAACCAGGGACTTCCTGTAGGCTAGTGGTAGGAAATAAAGGTCTGTCGCACTATGGTTGTGGGTTCGATTCCTGCAGCTTTGTCCGACGTGACGGGTTATGCCCCACCCTGCAGGTTGTCCTTTTCCTAAAACTATAGTAGTATAATATTCCAAAAATAATCTTCATAAATTTTTTAACCTTAAACAATACTATCCAAAGATCAACTTAATCCACTCCAACCTTTATAGTTATCCAAAATACCTCTGTCCAGACTTTCTCTAAAAGGTCTCTTAATTCCAAAATCAATTTATCAGATTCCCCAAACAAAGTAAAGTTTCTCTTATTGTCACATACTAAAAATATGATTACCTTCATCATATTAAAACCTTATTGAAATAAAAAGTATTGCAGTACAATCCTTATATATATATCACATTATTCTAATAACCAGAATATAATCCATGAGTCCAAAAGCACCAATACATTAATTATTCCGCTTCAACTGTAGTAACATCATAAGATTGTCCTTGATCCCTTGTCCTTTTCTGAGGTAAGTTTCCCTGACGCTTAGGACATTCATTTGCATAATTCCCCATTTCCCTACAATTGTAGCATTCAACATTGATAGCCTCTTTCTTTCCCTTGCAATCACGCGCCTGGTGACCTTTTTCTCCACATTTATAACAAACTCCCATTCCTTTTAGGCAAGTACCAGGGTGATTCTTCCCACAAATATCACATAATGGAAAATCCTTCTTTCCCTTTTTCCCTTTATCTGTCTCTTGTTCCACCGTTCTCTTCTTCTCTTGCTTTACTTTGTTGTCATAAGACTTAGAGAATTCCTTTTCTGTCTTGATAGCACATGAGACAATATCTTCGTATGTTGAGAAAGATTGTGATACTAAAGCTCTGTAGAGAAATGGTTTTAACCCATCAAAGAAACGATCAATCTTACCTCTTGGGTTATGTATATAATCTGCAGCATACCTCGCCAACCTTGTAAAGTTGGCCTCATACTTTGCGACATTCTCATCCTCCTTTTGTCTCAGACTCAGAAATTGCCTTTCCATATCTGCTCGATGGTCATGAGGAAAGTATTTTTCTAACAAAAGATCTTTGAACTCCCTCCATTCCATATTCGATACGTCATCATATTCCTTTGTATTTTGAATTAATGACCACCATTGATCGGCATCTCCAGTGAGGCGGTAAACTGCCATGATAACCTTCTCTCTTTCGCTACTCCCAAAGGCATGGAATATTTTCTCTAAGGAGTTTACTCATTGCTCAGCTACTAACAGATTTGTACCCCCATTAAATGTTGGTGGTTGTTTCCTCATGAAGCGGTCTAAAATTGATCCTCCACGTTGCGGATCAGGGTACTCCATACGAGTAAGGTTATTATTCATAACCTGAGTGAGTTGTCCCTGTAGGGTAATAAGTTGATCAGCACCAGTTGTATCTCCAGATCCACAATAATTATCTTGAGCAGGAGGGAAATCCCTACACGGAGTGCGTGCATTGATACGGTTTCCATTCCTTCCACTAGGCGCCATTTCTAAACAATGGCATAAACTAGATTAGTTTATGAATTAAAATACATAATTCCATATTTGTAAAACACTTTACATAAATTGAACTATTTATGGATATAATCCATAATCATAAAAAGGAATGTTTTCCTTGATGAAGTATATAATCATAACCCTTCATAGTGGTTTGTAAAGAAAATGAGAATTATCCTAAGCATATCCCTCGGGAGTGTCGTAACCAAGAGTGCAGCAAGGTCCGTTGTCGTGCACCAGTTCCCGTTCGAGTCTAGCTCAAAGCGGTGTTTTTGGGTTTTACCCCTAGGTACATCTGTGCTAGAGCCGCCTCTACCTGCTCGTATCCAGACAAGGATGTATTGCTCGGAAAACTCACAAAATCTCTATAATACCAAAATTCTAGGAAGTTCTTCTATACTAATCCTTAAAGTCTATCTTCGGGCTATGTGCTCTAATCAGAGTTTATCTAAATCTATCTTCCAAGGTTAGTACTAAACTGCCTCCGATACCAACTATAACGCCCCGACCCTAGCTACCCAGAGTCAGTGCATTACTTCGTAACATTGGCATGATCACAAAAGATCAAGTCTCGAAAGACCGATTATTTTAGTAGCCTTGGAAATAATAGATACATTCATAAGTCTTACATTACATCAGAAAGTGAAAAACTAATAACAAAGTCTTCATAGTCCACACTCATATCCTCTTCTGAATATCCCTACAGGTCATTCATAAAATACTTCTTCACATCCTGGAAAATATTAAAACATTGAAAGGGGTGAGCTCAGATGCTCAGTAAGGATAACAATATTGCGGAAGTTTTCATAAATAAATATAAACATTTAAGGCAATGTATGACTAAAAAAAGCCTTTTAAACTTGAACATCAACATAATATGGAAAAAGTAAAATGAGATAATGCCATTTACTTATTCACATGGATATTATACTGGTCGAATAATCACATGCAATATTAATAACCACTTTCATAATGATGGAATGCATAATGCCAGACTATCATAACCACATAGTCAAGGCCTCGGGCCAAGACCACAAATAAGATTTTGTCAAGGCCTCATGCCAAGACACTAGTTTCTCTCATGAGACCTGCCGTTGCATCGAGGAGCTATAGCGGGCTCCACCCATCACTTATTAATTCCAATGCATTCCTCATATGAATAGTTTTAAACATATCATAAACCATAACATAATCGTATCACATAAAACATGCATAAAGGAGACATAACATTTCCACATTTCAATCACAAGATATCAATACAACACGTTGATATAATAAAAACTCTTTACAAACCATTTTCAATACCAAAATAAAAGAAAGTTAAAACTTTGTATTTATTTTTCATTAAAAAAAAGATGGCTTGTAGAGGAAGCCGAAACTCAAATAATGGTCACCGCGGCGGAGAAGTCGTTGTCGCCACATTTTTATGGAAAGAAAAACATTACCTTTTTGTCGTTTAGTAAAACTCTTCGTATAAAAATATTCCTTTTGAATAAACTTAAAAGTCAAAGGGGTTTATACACAGTATAAAAGAAAGTTGTGTATAAAACCAAATATGCCTCAATGAAAGGAGATTGAGACGAAGTCCTTAAAAAGATCATTTTTAAAATAAAATAGATCTATTATGTGTATTAACTATAGGTACACATAAAGAAAGTAAAAATACAAAATATGACATAATAACATCATGACATAATTTGAAAGTAGGAGATTAACCCAAAGAATGGAAGTTGGGTTAAGAAGTTCCCTTACCTTGTGTCCTGTCCTGACTCGACCGTTCTTTAACCTCCTGAATAATAAACTAGAGTTAAATTCTATTTACTTAAGAACCTTTTTCATGTTCATTATTCCTTTTATATCCCTTATTACCATGTTATGAACATTATGTAATTATTTAAGTTTATAACGGTCATTTTTTCGATCTTAGGTACTTGAGTCAAAAATAAAATTATTATAATTACAAGTTGTTCATGTGGTGATATATCCATTATATCTAGAATTATGTTAATGATGTAGATATCATATATATCATATATATCAAGTATATACATGTATTTATAATATTACATAACATTTAGAGGTAAGAAATGAAATTCACCATTCATGGAGACGGTAAGCCGTACGTACGCATGAACGCTACTTTCATTTCTATTTCATATTTAATGGAATGAAATCATAATTATATAAAGGTATAATATAGTTCCAGTATAATATCATATATAATATCATTTACTCCATCCTTTATACATCCCATATATGGCATTAACGATTCACATCACTTTGAGGGGGCGGTAGTCCGCACTTCCTAAAATGAAATTATCGAGTTTACCCATAATGGAAATCATAAGGTATGCCATAAATGAGAAATACAGAAGCATAAGTAAAACATAAACATATTATATATCCTATATAAATATAGTGACATCTTAATGGCCACCTTTGAAGGTGTTATATGAGTGTTGAACAATCATCATTTCGTGAGGCAGAAATTCGCCATCCACAGAAACCGTATGTTCTTTAACCATTAAATGTAGGTGTGTGTAAGTGTATCTCAAATACTTCTTATAAAAACATCCTAGTATATTGATGATACTGGTGTTGTTATAAAATAAATGAATAAAAAGATTTTAGGGGGTTGGAGAAGAAAAATAAAACAAAACAACATTAGAGAAGACATTACCTCAAAATCGGGTAACTCTTTTTGATTTGAGCCAAAGGCTTCCTTGGGAAGCGTTCTTCCCAAAGTGAGGCTTATATGAGTAATAGGGGGAAGTTGGGAGAGTATTTGGGTAGAGTTTGTCCGATCCAAATGGTTTGAAAGTGTGAATGAGGTGGTAGAGGTGGGGGCCTTTTATAAGAGGAGAGGAGGGGCACTCTTGGAAAGTAAGAACATTTTACATTATTATACAATTCTTTTCGGATTCTAAAGGTACCAAACTTATATAATTAGTGGATAAGGTGATAAGGGTTCTAAATCTACCCATCAAATAGTCTTTGGACAAGTGTAAGCCTTGGATTTTACATTATCTTTTCATTTTATTAAAATCGTTAAATAATGAGGTCATCACTGCATCATAATGATGTCATAAATAATTTAATTTATTTATTGTCTAAAAATTATAAAAAAAATACTATGTTGTAGAAAATCTTTTTATATTTAAAATTAATATTTATAGTCAAAAATATGACTTGTATAACCCCATGTAAAAATTGTTTTAGTAAAACATTTCATGTTTGTGTCATTTTTTACTTTAGCATTAAATAAAAGGTATTTATGTCATTTTCCAACTAAAGTGGCCTCATGGGGTCCCCAAGTTGACCCATGTATTGTCTTGGTCGGCCATGACACATACAATGAGGGTAGTACATGTTTCAAGCTCATCTCAGATTATTAAAACATTATTTTTACCTTAAACAACACTAATTACCTCTAATCGCGATTAAGAACTTAAAAGTTACTATTCACCAAAAATTATTTCAATCTCATTGAACCACATTTTACCTCTTAATGACAACCATGTATGTCGGATTTTTTAAAATCATATCATAGAAGTGGTAATATTTCATTTAAACGAAAAATCGGTTATTTAACTACCACTTAGTGGTTTCACTATTCATCAAAAATTGAAGTTTTTCAAAACAATGCCAAAATTTCACCCTAAGCTATAATTGATATTCCAAATTCAAAAATGATTTCTATTTTACAAAATTCCAAACATATAAGTTGCATTAATTAATTTTATAATTAATTCCCGCTGTCATAACAAATAGCGTGTTTTTAAGAAACAATTTATATCAAAAGATTGGCAATTGTTTATGTCCAATTTCAATGTTAAATTAATTATAATGACCACCATTGGATAAAATGGTAAAAATATATTATAATTATACTTTAAAACCACTAAATAGTATAATTTATCAATATAAATTATTTTTATTAAAAAAAGTTATTTTTAAGTATTTTTCAATATTCATAAAAAGTTAGAAGTTCTCAGAAAAATACCAAAAATTCAACATAGGCTAATTTCGATATTACGAATCCAAAAATGAAGTCCATTTTGAAATATAAAATTTCTATAATTTTAAAAAGTGGTTATTAATATTCATAACGGCTACTTTGATTAGTCGCGGTGTTTTAGAACTCGATGTTGCGTACAATGCAAGCTATTGCATTATTGAATGAGAAGCGTGTTGTGGAAGCTCAGGGTGTTACATGTTACACCCACACACGACATGTACACCACCCTGTTTCCCCAGCCACATGTCCAAGTCCACACGATCTCTCACCGGTAAAGACTACACGGTGTGTCCCATGGGTACACGGCGTGTCCTTGGTAAAATCTGGAAGACCCATGTTCCCTCCCACACGGTGGGTTACACGGCCTTATACTACCTAGTGTGTACATATAAATACATGGAGTGTACTTAGAAATTTCATTTCTTCACAAACAGAAGAGTACATGGTGTGTAGTCAAAACTACACAACGTGTATTCTGGGTTTTTCTAGACAGTAAGCCTTAGAAACTACTCTGGATCCCAGAAAAACACTAAAATGAAGACCAAAGTGCCAAATTTCGATCTTTGAGGGCCCATACTACCCACAAATCAAATCTTGGAATCTTATACATGTTATAAACAATGTAAACAAGTCAATGATCCCCCAAATTCCGGTCAATGAGGTCCCATAACACCTCAAGAACCAAATTTTAGCGTTCATTCAAACAAAACCACTTACAGACAATACCCCATCAAACAAAATTTGTTTTTATCAAGGAAACAATCACAAAATCATGAATTTTCTAGCAAAACATGTATCACAACAACATGTAATTTCTAATTCACCTACATTTCATGGAAACTATGCATGAAAGGTGATTCTAACATGTGCCTAAATGATGCATGACATGGAATACACTCATCTCATTGGGTTTCAACTAAATAGATCCCAAGTATATAAAAATATAAATAGCACACCACAAGTGCGTCACCCAACGGTGAAAATCAAATCAACTGTAAAATTAAAAAACCAGAAAAATTGTAATTAAACAAGGTAGATTGGATTTTCCCTGTACACGGGTTAGCTAACCCCGGGCACATCTTATTACTAAGTACAAATTCTATCCTATCCCTAGCTATAGGCTCCAAATAGTAAGTCAAATAAAAGAAACTCCTCTGATACCACTTTGTAACGTCCCAGATCTGGGTGCCACACAATGAGTACCCCGAACCCGGTTGGTAAAATGACCACAAGCACATTTCCCCAAATTCAAGAGGCTTCTGACTAGCAGCGAGGGCTTAGGAATGATAGTGGGGAATTTGTGCCCTCATTTTTCAAAGCGTAGCACGGCAGAAAAAAAAAATAAACATACAAAATCAGAAGCAGTAAACAATATAGACCTAAAATGGACAACAGAACTAAAGTAAAAGATAACCAACAGTCATATATATATAATGATGCAACATGTCTCTAATTCTATGAAATCAGCCAAAACAGGATACACTACAATCTGATACAATAAAACACAAGGTACAAAGTACAGCAAAACAAAACCAAAACAGTGCAACAGGAATGCAGCAGCATCGCAAGCCTAATCTTGGTCCCATGTTCTCATACTCCTCTATAACAATCGTATACCTGTGTAGGGACCGTTTACCTTATCGACACCTATAGAAATATAATCTGGTTGGGCACAAGACATGACCCAAATAGGGTGTGAGAAATAAATCCTAGTAGGCAACCACCAAAGGCTCGTTCCCAACTGTCAGTGAAACTGTGCAACAACAGTGGGAAATAATGAAATGGAGTAAGCTATGATTTAATCAAAATCAACCATTCCTACCTGTTATATTGCATTTTTAATAATTATTTAACAATTCAATATAATCTAATTGAGAGTTTTCTAAGACTCGGACTCGACCAACAATCTTCTATACCAGTACCACAGTAGAAACCAAAACATGCTATCTAAAAAGTAAAAAATAATAATAATACCAAGATTGTGATTTATATTGGCAGGTAAAACCTAAGAAATCAACATAGTGAATATTCAAAGTAAAAATTGTCCTTAGACATGAATATCCTTACCCTCGGGCAAGTAGAAACGAAACGCTCAGGTGACTGCCCTCAGTCTTAACGAATATTTCCCTCAGGCATATGAGATATCACCATCAGTCATAGAATATACTTCCCAAAGATGTAATAAATGTTTCTCTCTGGCTAAACAAAACATTCCCCCCATGCTAAACAAAACATTTCACTCAGGCTAAACAAAACACTGCCCTCATGCGTTCCATAGTAATCGGGCCGAGCCCAATGCATAAGCAAGAAATTTATATATGTTTACTCTCAGGGGAACACACCATCGGGGTGGCCTTAGATCAAAGCAACAATTTAAAATAGCAATTTATACTTATTCATTAGATTACCTATGAAATTATAGGTATCCCAACAGTCAAAGTCTCAGCCATACAACACCCCGAACATGGTCACATGGCACAATGGTACAAAAAAACAACTCGACAGCTGGAATTAAACACAATACCACCTACATCGATCTCCTTTGATCAATATATGTGAAAGGCACCTCCTGAAATAACCAAGAAAGATGTAGATCTAAGATAAATGATTACCCGTTCAAACCTAAATAACTTCACTTAGGAAAATAATTGGAATGAAATATTCTAGAATAGGGAAGACCTTACCAACGCAGTTCAAATGATATTGATAGTAGAATATTCAGAGTTCTGTTGGGCGATCGAGAGCTCCTCCAAGTCTCGACCTCCTCTCCCATTGCTCCGGTTGAGCCCTCTGCCTCCTCTACCAAATGAGGAGGCTACTGCCTATTTTTAACAAAACAACATAACTACACAGCATGTACTCTCAAGTACATGGTGTGTACTATCCTTTTTAACTTTTCCTCTGGCAGCTAATTTCCACCGCCTCACTATTCACCTACCAACTGATTACATGGTGTGTATTATTAAGTACACTGCGTGTACTATGCTTTTTAACTGTTCCTATGACGGCTACTTTCTACCGTCTCACTATTCACCTCCCAACTGATTACTCAATGTGTATTACTAATTACACAGTGTGTTGTTAGTTTTTACACCCTTAATCACCAACAAGCCTATATTCCCTATACTCTCATCCCACACTGCCAAAGTACATGATGTGTGTACAAAAGTACACGGCTTGTACCCATAAATTTGGGATTTTTTCCCACATTTCCCTTGTTTTCTCAAAAACACTAAAGGAAAAGGAAAAAAAGAAACTCGTACCTCAAGAATAAGAACTGGGTTCTTACAGGTAATATGTGAGAAGAACTTTGGGGTATATTTTAAAGATCTTTCATAAAATAATTTTATTATGTGTCCAGTCTCCAAATTTACTAAACCTTCAAATTTTTTATGTATTTATTATTACGATATTTATTGAATATTCATTTAGAATTACATAATATTTATGTATGTTATTATTGGATCACCTTAGGTGAGGTTGTGATAAAATGGAATTACATGAAAGGGAATATTTGCCTCATTTGTGGAGATAAAGATATGTTCTTTCTTTGTAAGTCGAAAGAAAAAAAATTATGGAATAAATTGCTCGGTCACTTGAGCCAAAATGTTCAAGGAAGTTTTGGTGAAGAATGATAGAGATCATGATATCCATAAACTACCACATTATCATATTCACACATGAAATGTTTTTCAAAAAGGGAAGACAGTGTGGAAAATGTAATATTCAAGAGACCATAAGTCTACAAAGGTGATTTAGTTATTATATATTAATGTGTTCAGACCAATATCACCAAGGGAAATTTATGGGAAGAGGTCATCTGTTTTATTTAATAATGATTAAAATGGGATGGAATAGTTTATGGTTATCACCCACAAGTTTGAGGTATTCAATTGCATTACTCGGTACTAGAGGAAGGGTTAAAAGATTCTAAGGTATAAGTTTCAAAAAAATTGAACCAATTTTGGTATCGAGTTCACTAACATCCAGGTGGAGTATTATATCAAAAATCATAGGATAAGGTACTATGTATTAGTATTGAGGGATCCTCAAAATTGGAAAAGTTGAGAGAAGAAACTGGATCATAAACAATATGGATAGAATGATTCTTATCGAGAAAGACTTACCATATAATTTCTATAAAGAAGTATTCATGGAATAATTATATATATTTAATAAATCTTTTTTGTTTTTTGGAAAATAATATAATCTATAATAGATATTATGTGTGAATAATACAATGATGAAATACTTTCGAATATTTGGAACTAAGTGGTTTATTATCAAAAAGTATAAATACAGAAAGTTTGATTTATATAGAGATTAAGGTATTTTATTTGGCTACTCATCCAATAGAAGGTCATACAAATTCTTCAATAAGAATTTTGGAATGATTTTGGAGATCCGTAATGAAAATATAGTCTAAATTTAGAAGACTCTTTAACGAAACCATTGAATAAATTCCAAAATATGGATATAATGAGTTTCGTATATTAGTTGGAGTACAAGTGAATAATCATATTTTTGAAGACATTGGTGATGAAAAGAATAAAGTTATACTAGAATCTATATATAATATGAAAAACATTGCTAAAATTGATGAATAGAACATCATGGTTAACCTGGTAGAACCAGTTAAAATGATTAGAATGTATTATCTTTAGAAAACATCACTCTTATCTTAAGTTGATCAATTTTTTTTAAAGAATCTGATATAGATAAGAATTGAGTTCATGTGATTCATGAAGAGATTGACAAAACTGGTGATAATTGGACATACTAAATTATTTTGATACTGGAAAATAATAATGAAATCAGGGGAAATTTGTTTTTTAAATGAATGAATAAAACATGGTGATTCCAAATAGTAATGAATTGTGCACAGGATATACTCCTAGATTCAAGGTATTGATGAGGATGAAACATTTTCTCTTGTGGGTAGGTTAGAAATAATTTGACTATTCTTAACCATATCAGTGAAGAGGGGATTCAAGTTATTCTATATGGAAATCAATTAAACATTTTTAAATGGGTTACTTGAATAATAATAATACATCAAGAATCTATATGGTTTTCTTTTTCATGAATATGATAAAAAAAATTCAATTGAAGAAGGAATTATATGGGATAAATAAAGAACCAACAACGTTGTATTTTATACATGATCAATTCTTGAAAAATATTGGCATTCTATATGGTGATGTTGATTATAACCTCTATATCAAGAGGGTGGATGATAAAAAGTATGAAGGATATTAGGTAAGTTAATCGCATAGTCTTTGGTGGACCAAATGAGGAATAATACAAGTCATTTGAATAATTCATGATGTTAGAGTTTGAAATGTTGATGATTAGGGATTTGATGTTTTTTTTGGCTGACAGGTGATACAAAGAAGTCATGGAACATTTATCTCTCAATATAAAAGTTACAAGGAGCTTTTAAAATTCTTTATAAATGAGTACTATAAGAAAATGAAAACATTGGTTGATACCTGAATAATCATTTCAAGGTATGAGGATAAAATAAGTAATCAATGTCATAGAATAAAATTAGATAATTGGGAGCCTATTGTACTTAATAGCGACATGACCTTTTTTTCCGACTTGTCTTATTGTAAAGTAGCATAGTAATCCTAAAGAAATAGATCTTCAAAAATTTGATATAATATTTTGATATATTAAAGGAATAGTGGGTTTAAAATTACTCAACATTTTAGCATAAAATATGAAGATTTTTTGATATAAATATAGAAATTATTTTCTTTTAGTGGATAGTAAAAAGTCGGCATCTAGTGGTGCATTCTTTCTTGGAGTATTGTGTATTTCTTGGATAAGTGAGAATAAAGATTTCATCTCACCGAGATTTGAAAAATCTGAATATATTTTGGCCACTAAATATTTCATGTAACTACTTTAGATGAAATGATAGCTTAAATATATTGGATTTTAAGTAAAGTTAGTTTTTAATAAACTGTTACAATTCAGGTGTTGTGAACCTTAGAAAAAAATCAGGTCCATCACTCAAGAATAAAGAAAATTAAAATCGAGTATTACTTAATTAAGGAGAAAGTTGAGAATGGGTTAGTGAAATTAGAGTATGCTCTTACAAAACTTTAATTCATAGATAATATGAAAAATATCTTACCCATGGAGGTGATCAAGAGGAGTCAACTAGCTCTTGGATTTTAGTAGAAACCCCACACTTAGATAGTGCAGATATGGACCCTCCAGTCCCCAAAATAGGGTATCAATTTACTTGTGAGTTCATTATTTTTATTTTCCTTTTATATCCCATAGTTTAGTGAAATTTGGGTTTACTAAACAAGGGAGATATATGTTTTTCATGAAAGAGGATGATATTGATCAACCCCTTTAAGGGGTAAGTAAAGATGATAAATGGGAGAGATTATTAATTTTAAATAAATGGGGGAAAATATTAAATGGGGGTAGTGAACATGACTATGATGATGTTGTTCTAGTATGGATTAAATATCATGTAGAGAAATCATGATGTGCACTGGTTAAGAATGAGGGTTTAGTGCAGTTAGTGAGCTGAATGAAGTGATTCATTGATGATCTTTTCATGTTAATCTTGTTTCTCATAATGATATTGGATTATGTGGGCTTAGAGTATGTTCTGAGTGAGTATTATGTTTATATATATATAGAAGGTGAATTGTGTTTAATGTAGACAATTCACATGTTTTTTCAATGGGTGACTAGGGAGTTTAAAATTTTGTCTTCTAATCCAATGGGGGATATTATTGTAAAAATAACTGAAGGTGAATTTTAAAAAAAAATTAGTTTTTTTTGTTGACATATTATATTGAAAAATGTTCAATGTGGAGAATACTATGGTTTATTCATAAAGGAAAGTCTCTTGAGGAGTTTAGAGTCTGTTTGAGAATATTTCCTATAATTTTTAAGTGAATAGAGGAATCTCACGTAATTCAAATAGACTCTCACAAAATCGAGGCTTTGTGAACATGCCATACATGTGGAATAAAAAAATAAGGATGATCATGGATGTGTAGGTGAAAGAACAAGCTATGTAAATGGATTTGATCATGATTATAAAGAGTATAGGTGATTCATTTTATGGTTGTAAATAAGTTTTGCAGCAGATTGTTCCCACCTATAAATGGGCCCTTAATTCATCATTAAGGAAAGAGAATAAGTGAGAAATACAAAGAGAGAATCTTAAAGCTCTATTTTCATGTATAACCTATGTGTACATATTTATTTTCCAAATAAATTTTACATTACCATTATTTTTACATAAAAAGGAAGTTATATGAATATTTTTGGTGTAAAATGGAGGTACATGAAAATAATATGTGCATAAGAAAGGATTTATTTGAACATGGTGGAAATTTCCCATAATATCTATGGTTAATTAGAATTCATAATTTATATGAAATAAAATCATCATTAAATGATAATTATGCTATAATAGAATGTTATTCAACCAATTAGAAGAATCTATAGAAGGAAAAGTGAGTACACTTATGTAGAGAGAGTAGTGAGATTTCAACAAAAGGTTGGTTGTGAATTATGATGGATAGTTAGTCTACATTAAATATTATAAAAAAAAAAAGAAATATTCTTGATTATAAGAGTGGTGGATTCTCCAAGTTGGTAGTTGATCCTGATGAATAATGAATATACTAAGAACATTATATAGAAGAAGGTGCTTAGTGATTCTAGTACATCGATACATCTTCATTGTATACTCCTTGGATTAACACAATGTCGATGAACCATGTAAAGTTTTCATTTGTCACTTTTTACTTTCTTTATTGATTCATATCTTCTATAAGGAAGATATGTATTATAACTAACATTGGAACAAGATAGTCTCTAAGGGTTCTCTAAAATAAATTGGTATACCTTGATTCACCACCACCCCTCTCATGTAATTTACCTTTTATAGGGCCAAAAGTCACCTCCCTATCGTGGGTATATACATGACTCACCATTTTACTAAGAATTTTTGAAACCATTATGCAACCCATTTATTTATCATGGATTTATTTCATGTTTATGAATCACATATCTTTATTTTCTATGTGGAAAACATATTCAAGATATATTATGATGGATCTAGTGGGACCAATATTATATATCCCCCTAATTTAGTTGGCATGCTTACATCTTCTAAGATTCTATCTATGGTGTATGACCAGTGAGGATATGTTATGGTGCCTTGGTATTGATCCTTGACTTATGACATACTTTATGTTTGTTCCAAATTCTTATAGCACTTATGATTTCCATGCTCTTATAATACCTTATCCCTTATGATATGATTTTATGTGTTAGTTTATGATCCTTTCATTTATTGATTCCATTTTATGGTTAATTATTATCTTATAATATAACCTCATGTTTATACTATTTTATACCCTTACTGGGATTTAATGTTCACCCAGTCTTTCATTTATATCCCCAGGGTACCCCGTGTAGTGATACAATTATGGTGATAAATGCAAGTAAGATATAAAGATGGTAATAATGATAAGGTATTTATTTTAAAAGTGTTTTATTATGTTTATAATTTATTAAAGACACTATACCACTATATTTATGGATGTATTATATGGATTTTATTCTAAAAATAATGTAATAATATGTGTTTTAAATGTGGTTCATTATAGTTGGCATCAAAGAGTGGTCTAGTTTTATTTAAGGACTGTATTAGAAGATTTTTTGATATAAATATAGAAATTATTTTCTTTTAGTGGATAGTAAAAAGTCGGCATCTAGTGGTGCATTCTTTCTTGGAGTATTGTGTATTTCTTGGATAAGTGAGAATAAAGATTTCATCTCACCGAGATTTGAAAAATCTGAATATATTTTGGCCACTAAATATTTCATGTAACTACTTTAGATGAAATGATAGCTTAAATATATTGTATTTTAAGTAAAGTTAGTTTTTAATAAACTGTTACAATTCAGGTGTTGTGAACCTTAGAAAAAAATCAGGTCCATCACTCAAGAATAAAGAAAATTAAAATCGAGTATTACTTAATTAAGGAGAAAGTTGAGAATGGGTTAGTGAAATTAGAGTATGCTCTTACAAAACTTTAATTCATAGATAATATGAAAAATATCTTACCCATGGAGGTGATCAAGAGGAGTCAACTAGCTCTTGGATTTTAGTAGAAACCCCACACTTAGATAGTGCAGATATGGACCCTCCAGTCCCCAAAATAGGGTATCAATTTACTTGTGAGTTCATTATTTTTATTTTCCTTTTATATCCCATAGTTTAGTGAAATTTGGGTTTACTAAACAAGGGAGATATATGTTTTTCATGAAAGAGGATGATATTGATCAACCCCTTTAAGGGGTAAGTAAAGATGATAAATGGGAGAGATTATTAATTTTAAATAAATGGGGGAAAATATTAAATGGGGGTAGTGAACATGACTATGATGATGTTGTTCTAGTATGGATTAAATATCATGTAGAGAAATCATGATGTGCACTGGTTAAGAATGAGGGTTTAGTGGAGTTAGTGAGCTGAATGAAGTGATTCATTGATGATCTTTTCATGTTAATCTTGTTTCTCATAATGATATTGGATTATGTGGGCTTAGAGTATGTTCTGAGTGAGTATTATGTTTATATATATATAGAAGGTGAATTGTGTTTAATGTAGACAATTCACATGTTTTTTCAATGGGTGACTAGGGAGTTTAAAATTTTGTCTTCTAATCCAATGGGGGATATTATTGTAAAAATAACTGAAGGTGAATTTTAAAAAAAAAATTAGTTTTTTTTGTTGACATATTATATTGAAAAATGTTCAATGTGGAGAATACTATGGTTTATTCATAAAGGAAAGTCTCTTGAGGAGTTTAGAGTCTGTTTGAGAATATTTCCTATAATTTTTAGGTGAATAGAGGAATCTCACGTAATTCAAATAGACTCTCACAAAATCGAGGCTTTGTGAACATGCCATACATGTGGAATAAAAAAATAAGGATGATCATGGATGTGTAGGTGAAAGAACAAGCTATGTAAATGGATTTGATCATGATTATAAAGAGTATAGGTGATTCATTTTATGGGTGTAAATAAGTTTTGCAGCAGATTGTTCCCACCTATAAATGGGCCCTTAATTCATCATTAAGGAAAGAGAATAAGTGAGAAATACAAAGAGAGAATCTTAAAGCTCTATTTTCATGTATAACCTATGTGTACATATTTATTTTCCAAATAAATTTTACATTACCATTATTTTTACATAAAAAGGAAGTTATATGAATATTTTTGGTGTAAAATGGAGGTACATGAAAATAATATGTGCATAAGAAAGGATTTATTTGAACATGGTGGAAATTTCCCATAATATCTATGGTTAATTAGAATTCATAATTTATATGAAATAAAATCATCATTAAATGATAATTATGCTATAATAAAAGGTTATTCAACCAATTAGAAGAATCTATAGAAGGAAAAGTGAGTACACTTATGTAGAGAGAGTAGTGAGATTTCAACAAAAGGTTGGTTGTGAATTATGATGGATAGTTAGTCTACATTAAATATTATAAAAAAAAAAGAAATATTCTTGATTATAAGAGTGGTGGATTCTCCAAGTTGGTAGTTGATCATGATGAATAATGAATATACTAAGAACATTATATAGAAGAAGGTGCTTAGTGATTCTAGTACATCGATACATCTTCATTGTATACTCCTTGGATTAACACAATGTCGATGAACCATGTAAAGTTTTCATTTGTCACTTTTTACTTTCTTTATTGATTCATATCTTCTATAAGGAAGATATGTATTATAACTAACATTGGAACAAGATAGTCTCTAAGGGTTCTCTAAAATAAATTGGTATACCTTGATTCACCACCACCCCTCTCATGTAATTTACCTTTTATAGGGCCAAAAGTCACCTCCCTATCGTGGGTATATACATGACTCACCATTTTACTAAGAATTTTTGAAACCATTATGCAAACCATTTATTTGTCATGGATTTATTTCATGTTTATGAATCACATATCTTTATTTTCTATGTGGAAAACATATTCAAGATATATTATGATGGATCTAGTGGGACCAATATTATATATCCCCCTAATTTAGTTGGCATGCTTACATCTTCTAAGATTCTATCTATGGTGTATGACCAGTGAGGATATGTTATGGTGCCTTGGTATTGATCCTTGACTTATGACATACTTTATGTTTGTTCCAAATTCTTATAGCACTTATGATTTCCATGCTCTTATAATACCTTATCCCTTATGATATGATTTTATGTGTTAGTTTATGATCCTTTCATTTATTGATTCCATTTTATGGTTAATTATTATCTTATAATATAACCTCATGTTTATACTATTTTATACCCTTACTGGGATTTAATGTTCACCCAGTCTTTCATTTATATCCCCAGGGTACCCCGTGTAGTGATACAATTATGGTGATAAATGCAAGTAAGATATAAAGATGGTAATAATGATAAGGTATTTATTTTAAAAGTGTTTTATTATGTTTATAATTTATTAAAGACACTATACCACTATATTTATGGATGTATTATATGGATTTTATTCTAAAAATAATGTAATAATATGTGTTTTAAATGTGGTTCATTATAGTTGGCATCAAAGAGTGGTCTAGTTTTATTTAAGGACTGTATTAGAAATCATGGTTGGAAATACACCCTAAATAACCAATATCAACCCTTAGGAATCTATTTGCTTGGAAATTCATGTGATTTATTATTTATAATTTCATAATATTACTCTTATAATCTTATTAATTCAAGTATGTGAATCCTTAACTCTCTATTTTTTTAGTAAGTAGCTGTAAAAATGAAAAATCAATGTGATAGGAAATGTAATGATTTCCCAAACAAGATTAAGAATATTAGTTGAGATAGTGTCAATAAAATCAGTGTTTCTATCTCTATTTAATCAAGTTATGAATAATAACTTGAACCATTTAGAGCACCTGAACCCTCTAAAGAAGGATCAATTTGTAGTTTATTTCATTCTATGACAACAACCATCATCTTTTGGTTGTCCCTCTGATCCTTTTATCATAGTTAAATGGATAAACTCTATTGAAAATATATTATTCTTACCTTAATGCTCTATTAAATAGTATGTGATCCTGTCTATGTATCTCTTTGAGGTATAATCCGATCATTGGTAGAAATTGATTAAAAATTACAAGGACAAGGATAAAATTGACATAATTTAATGGGATGACTTCATCAAGGTATTTTTCAATTAATAATTTTCTTTCACTCTACATATGAATATAGAGAATGAATTCATTGGTCTTAGGAAAATTTAGGATGCTCCTCTTCGTTCACATGAACAAAACTTTACAAGTATTGAAAGGTAATCCTTTAGATTTTTTATTGAAACTAAAAGAAATATTGACTAATTCTTTAGATTACTAAATCTAAGTCTTTGAAAATATTTAGCAATTTGAGACTTTGATATCTATGATGAAATACTTTGATATGCCCTTATGATGGAGATAAAGATCAATAAATCCCAAAGTTATTGTGCGAAAAGAAATAAGAAATGAATAATGGAGTGTATATATGGGGTTTTAAATGGTAAACCTCATAGAGGAAAAAATATTCAGTTACCCACATGTTAAAGGTGTGTGATGAAGACCCCAGAACCTAATGCATAGGAATGGGGAGATTCTATATGTCTAGAATAGATAGGAATTATGAAAATGAGTGTCAAAGGGGGAATGAAGAAGATAATAAATATGTTTGATGAAAATAATTCTCTACTCAATCCCTCCCCCCTTGTTCAAATGTTTAAACTATAAGGAAAATAGAAATTATGCAACTTAATATGGAAAGAAAACAATTGTTGATAATAACCAATGACCACAACATCTAAATATAGGGGTATAAGTAAGAGTTTAGCTGATGATTACCATCTAGGTGAAGATTAAAAACAATGTGGTTATATGTACACTAGTTATGTATTAAAAAATAATGAATGTATTTTTTAATTCCATCTATATGAATTCATTCATATATTGTGACTTTTCTAGAAATATACAATCACCTCCTTGAGAATCAAGGTAATGTTGGTGGGGGGGAGCACCAAGTGCTTCAAGCATTACATCTGAAGTATATTACTTTTCCTCAGTTAATACTTTGTGAATAACCCTCTTGAAATCCTATTTATACTTCCTTAGGTTTAATTTGATGCTATATTAGGAATAGACCATTTTTTCTGATATAGAGAAAATATTGTTTTCCATGAGAGGGGAAAAAATTACGTAACATAAACCATTATCCATTATCATACACGTTCAAGGAGAAAAATGAAACTCCTTTTTAAACTCCTTCTCTATTATGGATAATGTTTCTTTATAAGGAAGCATATCTATCTCAAATGACTGATTAAAAAATAGAGTATTGTTCTTGATGACATGCCAATAATTAAGGAATATGTTGATATATCCCTTAAAGATTTGTTTGGTCTTCCTCTAGGTCTAGAGTTTGTGTTATCTATAAAACTTATTCCAAAATCTCTACCCATATCAAATATTCCCTATATAATTCCCCCCATTGAAATATAGGATTTGGAGGAGAAACTACATTATCATCTGGATTGGGGTTTTATATGCACTATAGCTTCTACATGGGGTTCCCCCATCCACTTTGTAAAAAATTAGGTTAGTTAAATGCATATTTTTTTATTTATCATGAACCTACTAACATTATAATAAAGAACAGGTATCCTATTTCATGGATTGATGACATGTGTGGTCAAATATGTGGGTCTCGGTATTTCTCAAAGATTGATCTTTTATTATTATATCATCAATTAAAGTTGAAAATGAGGATATTCCGAAGGCTGTATTTTGTATAAGATATACACATTATGAGTTCATTGTGATTCTATTCAGGATATCTAATTCTCTAACAATATTCATGGAATTAATGAATAGAGTCTTTTTAGATTACCTTGAAAAAATTATTGATGGTATTTATAGATGATATTCCTAAATATTATAAAATAAAGGACGATCATGAAGAAAAACTTTAGTATTGTATAGAATACATTATGAGAAGATAATTTGTATGAAAAGTATATTAATTATTACATCTAGATGGAATAAGTCACTTTCTAGGGTAATTTTATCATAATAGAAGGGATATATATTTATCCTTTAAAGATTATGATGATTAATGAATGACCCAAAATAAAAATAGCTATGGAGATCCACTATTTCCTTGGACTAAATGGGTACTATCAAGGGATAGTGAAAATTTTTACACAATTATTCAACTTAATAAATGAGTTAACATGGAAATTAGAAAAGTTTTTATGGATAAAAATGTGAAGAGAGATTCAAGGAATTGAAGAAAATTTTAGTTACAACACATGTACTCGCACAAACCTAATGTGGATAAGGATCCATGATATACAGTGATTCCTCAATGAAAATATTGAGTTGTGTAGTCATGAAAAATGATAATGTTATTTTAAGAGGGTAGTTCCCTTGGTCAAAGACCAAAGCACATTTTTTTTAATATAAAAAACAAAAAGTTACAGGAGTCAAAAGGAAGGAAGTTTTTTACAATCTTTGTCAAAAATATGAAATAAATTAGGAGGAAGGTCATTCAGCCAAGTCAAATCCTAGTGAACACCTTTGTTGGAAAGGGCAACGACAAAAATGTTCTCTTCACGAAAGGAATGAGTGGCAATGTAATTAATCTCCAGGAGCGATTCTAGAAACTTCATCCAAAGGGTGGTAAGAGGACAGACCAAATGGATCACACCATTCAAAATTTCCTGGACAATGTTGGTTGAATCACTTTCGATCCAGAGCTTCCTCCATCCTTTTTGAAGGAAAAAATTGAGAGCATGAATTAAACCCATGATTTCAGCTTCCAGTGACGAAGCCATAACACATCTTCCAAATAAGAAACCGTGACACTGGCCAGAAGAATCTCTGAATATCACACTACATCTTGAAGGACCTAGATTTCCCTTTGAGGCACCATCAACGTTCACTTTGAGCCATCCTAGAATCAGAGTTTTCCATAACACTTCAAAGGTGCATTTGGTTTGTCGATAGAGGCCATCAACCCGAAGTTTGCGCAAAATCTCAAAATCACCAACAGAGTTGTTGCAACAGGCCTTTTGAATCAAACCAGTATCTCGGAATGCAATGATAATCTGGGATTTTCCAGAATTAAGATTTAATGAGCATTTATTATGAAGAATATCATTTCTGTCATACCAGATTACATGCATGAGCTTAGCAAAGGGAGAGGGGAAAACATTTTAAATTTGCTGAGAAGCCTCATGATCAACACATTTCTTTAAAAGAGATCAGATCGAGTTAGGAATAAACCATCTGCAGTCAAAAATGTTAAAAATATAATTCCGTAGAGCAGAAGTTGTAGCACGTGGAAGAAAAAGATGGTTAGTATCCTTTTTATTTTTGTTATATAGGTGACATTTAGAACAGATTTGGATACCAAATGTTTGAAGGCAAACCTCAGTGGGAAATATGTTGTGAGAAATACTCCAAATGAGAGTGAGTCTTGTAGGCTTGATCCAAGCCTTGATAAAATAATTCAACCATTGAAAGTTATATTCAGTTCTAAAGAAATTGTGTTTGTAGAGATTTTTTGAGTCAATGATGACATTTAAATTCGTCTCCTAGACAAGAAAGTAATCATAGCCAGTGTAGGGTTAGTTATCAATGATCTGAGAAATGCTATTAGGGAGCTCATTCCTATGAGAGTGAAGAACATCTTTAATAGTGTAATTTGTATTCTCATGAGAAGAGTTAGGAGGTATCATGGAAATTAAAGGAGTACCAGTCCAATTATCAAGCCAAAAATTCATGTTGGAGTCAGATTTAACCATCCATCAAGAGTTTTCCCTAATGTGATAGAAATAATGCCTAATGGAGGGATAGATCGAGGAAGTAATATAATTTAAGTTCCCTTTCTTAATCTTGGTGAGAAATCTGTGTTTGAGGTAGTCAATAGAATTATAGTTGTTATTAATTAATCTCCAAGTAAGTCTAGCCTGAAGAGCATAATTAAAGAGTTTTAAGTTTTTAATACCAATACCCCCCCCCCTATCTAAAGGTTTTCAACAGGTCGTCCAAGGAATAGTTATAGGTTTCCTTTCGAGGATACTTCCCGTCCAGATGAAGTTTTTAATGTCGGTATTAATTTATTTAAAAGTATCGACATGACACTTATAGATCGTAAGAGAATAGACCATTTTTGAGACAATGGTTGATTTGAAAAGCCAGATTCTACCATCCATGGAGAGGGATTTACCTTTCCAAGTAAAAATATGAATAATAATTGGGTCAAAAATGCTTGAAATAGGCTAAAATTGTTGGATCTTAGAGGCATTATCTACTTTCGGGATTAAAGTAAGGAATTTGTGCACTATGATCATGAGGGAGAAAACCATTGGAAAAGAAGGACCTAACATGTTTTCACTCATCCAAGTGAATGAAATCCCAGTGATATTAAAATAATCCATTATTAAAGCCATCAAGACTAGGGGCACTATCAGACTTTAGACTGAAAATGGTGTCCCTAATTTCATGATCCAAAGGGATGCTTAAGAGAAATGCATTGTAAATATCATCAACCATCGATGAGATGATATCAGGAAGAAGGTCAATATTAACATCTAGACCATTAAAAATTTTATGAAAGTAAGAGACAAAATGTTTGGAAATGGCATCCTCTAAGTTAATAAGCAATCATCATGTAAAATCTTAGTAAGATGTCGAGTAGCATTTCTAACTCTCTAAATTGAATTATAGAATTTAGTGTTCCTATCACCATCAGTGAGCCATTTTGTTTTGAAAATTTGTTTCTGCATGTTTTCTTTGAAAGTGAGAAGAGAGTTGAGTTTCAAAGAAATATTTATTTCAGGTTGAGGATAATGGTTAAAATAAGAATTGGTATTATGAGTTTGCAAATGAACTATCTCATTTCTAGAGAAGAAATTTCTCAGTCAATCTATTTACTTTTAGTTCTACACAAGCCATTAAGGGCCTATTTAAATGTTTTAAGCTTAAGGATACATGGAAAAGTATAATGTTGATGATCTGTAGTTTCTAAAATATTTTTGATAAAAGAAACACAATCTCAGTACGTAGACCAAGCATTGTTAAATCTAAATGGGAGATTGGGTTTATGGTTCTTAATGAGAAGATTGATCAGAAGAGGTAGATGATATGAGTTTGACCTTGGTAGGGTGATGCTAGAGATGGTGTACCATTTATCAAGAGTCTCTATATTAACAAAAGCTCAATATAGTTTACTAGAATCAACTTTTTTATAATGTATTCTGTACCAGGTGTATTTCGCACTAGTGAGTTTAACTTCCACACGATTGTTGTCTTCAATAGAACCTCTAAACTCTATTGAAGATATTGATAAGTGAGAGGGACCAATTTTTTCACTAGAGGTAAGAATAGCATTAAAGTCTCCCATAACAACCCAAGGGTCATAGATCTTATTAGCCAACATAGAAAGATCATGCTAGAGGGTTCTTCTTTATTGGAATATATTTTTAGAATATATAATCATGAAAAAAGTGTGTTGACTTTCCCAGTAGAAATCACAAGTAAACTATTGTTCAGTACTTTTGATAATATTAATATTCTAGAGATATGTGTGATAAAATATCCACATAGAATCAACCGAGGGACCGTCCTTATAGGAACCCAATAAATTATAATTGAGAGAGTAGAGGTTCATAAATTTAGGAGTGAAATTAACTTTAGGATATGATATAAAAATATTTTAGGATTATATATTGTCAAAAATATCTTAAGAATAATCAATGTGTAAGAGTTTTTAATACCCTGACAATTCTAAAAAATAAGATTCATTTTGACTTGTGTTTTGGGTTAGAACCCCCTTTTTTAGATTTTCAAGAGCCTCTCCTCCTCTCTGATCTTCTGAAATCCTGAGAAGTGTTTTTTTGTGTTTTTTTTCTTGGAGATTAATATTAGAGATATGAGAAGTAATATTACTCACTACACTAACAATATTATACACAGGAGTAGGATAATTATTAGGTGATGAAAATAGTGTAGGTCTATTCTGAAACCAAACCAGGAGCAGCTGGAAAGGTAACAGAATCAGCTCTAATAGTTGTTCCTTGATTAGAAACAGGAGGGTTTGAAACATCAAAAGATTACATAGGCACATGATCAACTTTTTAAGGTGTTTCATGGATAATAACCATAGAAATAGTGGATAATTTGAAATAAAAAACATGAATGTTTGAAACAGAACTATTATCCAGGGAATTAGAAGTAGTTTTATAAGAATTATCTTGCAAAGAAAAAGCAGTATTTGATAATTGAGAGTTATCAATTGCAAGAGGAGGGAGAGTAAAGGTACCTTCTTCAGCATTATTTCACTTTTTACCTTGAGGTTCAACCAAAGTTGCAGCATCATAAGAGTATGTTAAATGGGAAGTTAGTCCATCCAGAGTGAGAGGGGCAGGCCTATTCTGTTTTCCCAATGTATTCACCATGGTTTTATCTGGATCTATAGTGGAATTATCCTTCAGAATGGTCCTATTCTCCAAGCTCATGGCCTTGGGAGAACAATTCACCATGTTATCATCAACATGGTTAATTTGTTCGGAAAATTCCTTATCCCTGCAAGCAACTTTATTGTGGACTGTTTCACATAAAACAGTTTCATTGGGTTTCAATAGATGAGTAGGTGATAAAGTGGTTCTGTTCTCACTAATGTCATTGGCATGATAAGCATTTAAGAACTCAAAGAACATTTTTTCTATTTCTTTATCCAAGTCATTTTCCATGAGAAGGGATTCTTCCTCTTCCACTAATTCTCCCCAAGATTTATCTTCTAATGGGGAAAAGGGATTTGTTTTTTTAACCCAAACTTCTTGTTTCTTTCAAGAGGTCTCAGGTATGTTATCTTGTTATTTGCCTTTTTTATTGTATCTAACCTCCTTACAATCATTAATAAGTGGGGGGAACAACTTGTTTCCTAACCACTCTACAATTAGAGAGGTTATGTCCTATGATTTTACAAACCTCGCAAAATTGGGGTTTTTTCTCATATTCAACATAAATTTCTGCTTTATAATCAAAATCATTTAAATTGATAACATTTAGAAAATTTGAGTCAAGATTCACTTCAACCATGAATCTATCAAAAAGACCTAATTCATCATTTAAGGTTCTTTGAACAATTTTTATAGGAAATCCAATACAAGAAACAATATCATTAAGTATTTTTGGATGCGAAAAAAACCATTAAGCCATGTAATCTTACCCAAATCAATTCCATTGAGTTCTTGTGTGTGTGTGGATTAAAGGGAACATCCCAATTATAGATTCTAAGAAACTCAGGCCGCAGTTGTAAATCCTTAGTTTTCCATACCTGTTCCAGTTCCTCTTGTGAGTTGAAAAGTATGTGATAGTACCCTTTACCAATTGGAACTATCTTCCACTTCAATAAGCCCCTGCAGTGTGAAATCCTGGATTTAAGATCAGTTAAGGGCCCGGGATGATCCCTTTTGTTGTATGAAACATAGCCGAGGACCGAATACTTGCACATCTAAGCTCTTTGACACAAGGCATCTTAATTATCTTCAAAAAGAAACCACCACCATCCAGTATTTTGAAGAGTGGAGGTTTTGTCTCCTTCAAGCTACACAGATCTTTTCCTTTGAGTGCATTGTGAAATGATGCTACATTTGTTCGATGTAGTATCTCTTGGTTGCGTGGGTCTGTGCCCGACATTCTAGTATCTTGAAACGTGAGATTATTTCCCCCAGGAGAAAATTCCCACTGTAGATCGAAGTCTTCCATGGAATAATTAAACAGAATTGAAGGGGGAAGTTGGGTTTGGAGGGTTCGACGTCGAATAAAAATTTTCCAGCTAGTCTCCATCCTCCCAATCGTCTCTATCAATAAAAAAATGATAAAGTGGTAACATATGCCACAAGATATTTAAAGGTACATTATTATAATTACCTAAATTATGATATAGATTTAGTAGTGGTAATATTTGACTTAAAGATTTGGAGGCACTGTCCTTATGGGTAAAAGTGTGCAATATATACTAATCATAAAATTCTTAAGTATATATACACATATAAAGAGTTCAATATGCACTAATGAAAATTATTAGATCTAATAAAAGACTATGAATACTCAATCAATTACCATCCTTGAAAATAATATAAAGTGGCATATTACTTTATCCGAAACAATCCTATTACCCTATCCATGATGAGGATTAAAAAGTATCCAATATTATTAGACTTGTAAAGGATGGATATGGGAATCATAAAGGAAGGAAATAGAATAAACCTTAATCAAATGATTTTCAACTATCTAACCTAGAGAATATCAAGGAAGTTAAAAATGATGATTTGGATATACCAAAGAGGATGGAAGAAATATGGAATTGAAAAATCTCTTAGTTATGCAATGATAAAAATGAATTTTTAAGATATAGAACGTGATTATGTATACCATCTAAACCTGACCTAAATAATGGGATATTAGATGATTGACATAACTCTACATTATTCATCCAATTAGGAAGCACAAAGATATATAGATATCTATTATATTAATTCAAGTGAGATAACATAAATATATAGAATGATTAATATTCATCCAAGTTCTTGGTATGCTATATATTTATATATAGATGACCTTTGTCTAAGGGGAAGATTCTACCATTTCCCATACCAACATGGAAGTGAGATTATATAACCATGAACTTTATCATGAATCGTATATTGGAAAATAAGGGAAACAATTCCATATGGGTTGTTGTGTATCATAAACTTACCACTTCATCATTATTTTATAAGACTTATGAGTTAATAAAATTTCAAATATATATATCATATAAGTGGTGAAGATGCATGGAAATACAAAATAGATTATATATGATCAAGATCTGAGGATTACATAAATATTTTTGGGGAACCATATAAAGGAATTTAACATATATCTTAACTTAAGTACAACATGTGATTCTCAAATAAATGGTCAATCTAACAGGAATATTCAAGATTTTGAGAATATGATCAGATCACGCTCTATGTATTTTAAAGGGGGTTGCGATTAACACCTTCCTATAGTTAATTTCTCATGAAATAATATCATATACTCAAGAATTTAGATGGATCCATATGAAACCTTATATGGGAAGAAATTTAGTACTCTAATAGGTTGGGAAGAGTGGGAGAAAGGAATCTATTGGACTAGAACTGGTAGAAGAGGTGAAAGAGAAGTTCAAATCCATTCAATGACATGTCAAAGTTACTCAGAGTCAATATAAGTTATATAATTAGTATAATTTATGGTAAATAGAGTATAATATTAAGGATAAAGTATTAATTTGTATGTTTCTATGAAATATAGTTATGAGGTTTGGAAAAAGGGAAAGATAATCCCATGTATATAGGGCCCTTCGAGATTCTTGATCCTCTTAGAGTTGTGTCCTATCAAATTTTCCTCCCACCAAAATTTTATCAACTACAAGATGTATTAAATGTATCACTTTTAAAGAAGTAAATAATAGATCTATCACATGTAAAAAATATATAGGCGGTAGAGTTGGAGCATGGTCTCTCTTACAAAGAGCAGCTAGTATAAATATTGGATGTAGAGATAAGTAACCACTAAATAAGGCCACACAACTTTTCAAAGTACTATAGAAGAATCATAATCAATAAGAGACAACATTTTAATACAATTATGTGATGGAAGAAAATTAACCTCATATATTTATATCTTAGGTTCTAAGTTGAAATTTCTAGGATGAAATTTCTAAATGGGGAAGAACATAACAACCCATAATTTTTAGATATGAATAATTTCCTTCTATAATATATTTATAATATGAATTTTAACAATGAATGTCTTAATTTATTTATTAAAATGAATATTTTTATTATTTTAAAAAAAATTCTAATAAAGTATATATAATAATATAATTATGGATGATAATGAATAATAATTTGATCACTCTTAGTAAATTAAATAGTTTTTATTTAAATTAATTTTTTCATGTATTGTGTTAATTTATTTAGAAGTTAAATTTCTAAGTTTTATAAGATTAATTTAATTAAAGGAATTATTTTTTGGAATGATAAAATTTAAATTATCTTAGGGTGAATTTTAAGGATTTTTTTGAAGAGGTTGACTTTTTAGTGAATATTAAAGAATACAATTTTTTTGAATAACCATAACCTGTATGAAATATTCATGATATAAACATGAATTAATTAATTTATACTTTTAATCAACTTTAAATATATTTTAGGATTAATATAATTCATTTAAAAATAAAATGATGAATTTATAACCCTGTATTTGAAATTTTGAAACCTGAATTTTATTTTATTTAAATAAAATATGGTTCTTTAACTTTAATTAATTACTTCCAAGATTAAATTCATTTTTTTTATTTAATGTAAGATAACAATTATTTTTTAATAGTAAACTTATGAATTTCATGGTATTAAATATTATTCATATGATTTTGCCTAAATGATAATATAATCAATAATTTATTCTAAAATACATGTCCCCCTATTCTAAATAAACACCACTCTTACACTCATTTCTCTGCACTTCTAAAATTCATTAAATTGCTAAATTTATAACCAAATACCCCTCTAAAATTACCTTCTCATGTCCTTAATTTCTTGGGGTGACCAAAATATCCTCCTATGAAGTTTTTAAGCTCGATCCAAAGAATGTAACTCAAAGATCAAGATGAGGTTTTGAAATCACTTTATATTTTATCACTTATTATTATTTCAAACAAAAGATTTTTTAAACTACATATAATTTTCCTTCCATGATTACATTATCATTGTATTGAAATCATTTTATCCAAAAATTCTGACATATCACTAATCACCTCCCATCAAACTCATTTTCATAAGCCGTTAGCATGCCAAACAAATATGGGTTTCAAAATATATGTTTTTTTATATAAATTATTCTCCAATGATTTTTATAAAATGGAGTGAGAATAAAATAAAATTTAAAATATATATTTTAATACAATTTAATATTTTTATAAAACTGTAATATCAACTATTCTAAATTTTCTTAACTCTCCTAAAAACATTTTTTCTCACATGGTGGTTTTATATTACCTAAACGAATGAAAATATTTTGTTTTTAAATTATATATTTTAGGAATCCTTCTAAAAATTGATTTATAATTAATAAAAATTAATTAATATCATTTATATAATTATTTTATAATTAAATGGTCATGATAATGATGATATTAAGTGTAAATAATCATTGTAAATTTTGATTTAAAAAAGCATATCGAGGAAGAATAAATTAATAATTAATATCTATAGATCTATTAAACTATTACACTAATGGAATGAAATGAAAAATATTCCTTGATAATTATTGATCTTATGTAACCATTTGACAGTGACCATAAACCATTTCCTCAACATCAAATTAATTTTGGAACCATTAATTGAAGAATATAAATACATTTGATACAAAAAATATTAAGTTAATAAATTAATAATACATTTTAAAATGGATTATAATTGATAAAATAAATTCTAAATATGTTTAAATAAATTAATTAATGGATTTTGATTAACTATTAAAGAGTTATATCTTCTTAAAAGGCCCGCCCGGACTCAAGATCAGGATTCTTTCCCACACTTTATCGTTTCCAAAGTTATGTTCTCTATCAATCTCTATTTATATATCTTCCTCTTTATACCTTCACAATATTATTACATTAATCCATTTATTATTCCTATTTATTCATTTTTTATAGGATATTCAAGTAATTATGTTTCTATTTTTAATATTTCTTTTAATCAAACCCTATAAAAATTACATGGGAAGATTTTCTGGTTTATTTTTTCTTTTTCCCAATCCATCTTATCATGTTCCTCCACCATTATTATTTTTTTAATTGACTAAATCCTTTTACTATATGTTTATTATGGAATTAATTAATCTTATATTATATATTACCTCATTTTTGGGTGTTTACATGACTTAGAATTTTTCTTGTCCTTTTTGACACCATTTCATAACTCATTTCTTTCTCATGGGTTTATTTCATGTTTATGCTTGATGTATATTTATTTTAAATGTGGAAAGAATTTGAATGATGAATTATAATGATAATGATTATCTTATATTTATATTAACCCTGAAATGATTAGTTAATGCTTATATCTCATGATTTTTTGTGTATGGTTCATGGGCAATGAACCTAGAACATTATGTTATGTTGTATTCATGGTTTTCCTTGACTTGTGTAACACTTTATGTTTGTGAAACCTTCTTATGAGCATTATGATTACCATGATATTATGATACTTTTCCCTTACTAAATGGTTTTATATTGTGTTTGAGGATCCTTTTATTTATTAAATCCATTATTTGGTAAAATATTTCTTTTATCTCACCCCATGTTTATCTTGTTTTATAGCCATACTGGAATTTTTCGACCACTGTTTCTTTCATGTATGTCCCCAGGATACACCATGAATTGATAGAATTATGGTTATATCTAGAATAATGATATGAATATGGGAGTAATTATTTTTTATTTTGTTAAAAAAGTGTGGTATTATGTTCCAATACTAGTACAAAAAAGGGGTTTTCATATAATTTTTTTTATTTTTAACATCGATTAATAAGTGATGTATTTGTAAGAAATTTTTTAAATAAATATTCCACATTAATTTTTGTAATAAATATAAAAAAACTAATTTCCACATTAGTTATAATGATAAAAAATATTTAAAACCCCTCAAAAATCAAAAAATTAGAGGACTTTCAATGTTAGTTATAAAATAGTATTAAGGATTACTTTGGGATGACCACATTGAGATGGAGGTGAATAAATGTGGGCTAAATTTTTACCACTTATGAACTTTTATCCCTTTTAATTCCTTTTTTTTATTTTTCAGTGAATGATTTTATTTTATTCATCACTTGTAGTTAACAAAAATTCACAAAAAACAATAAATCACAAAGAACACTAGGATTTTTAATGAGGTTTGACTCTAGTGTGGATGGTTACATCCTTGGTGTTTGATGGTTATTATCTCACTCATACATATATTCTCTTCTATTATCAATAAAATCATGAGAAAGGGTTTGACCTTGAACTCGTTTTATAGTCACCAACTAAGTACAATGGAAGCTCTAAATTGGAATTACAAGATATAGGATTTCATTCTGTCCTTTTTGACGTGATCAGTAGTGTAATTCAAGTATTATTCAATTAACATCAATAATTTTGATCAGATGTAAAACCCTTGACCCTAGTAGCTCGGAGTCATTGGTTAAATTATTTCATTTTCAAAAGATACAAGTAATATCATCCCAAAGTACTGAATAATTTAGTTGTCTTAGTAAACTAGATACATACTTGAATCACACATTGCAATTGAAAAAAAAATCTAATATAGTATTTTCTTTAAGTATGACATTTTTAACTTTAAAATATACCTACATATAAATCATAAAACACTTCCTAGCATCTTGTGGAAATAAAACATAAGAAAGTAGTGATCTCTAATGATCGTTAAGGGTATGCAAAAAACAGAATATATAATGAATAAATAATTAATAATCAATATAGAAAGGTAAATAATTGAAACACATGGAATTAATCAATAACTTGGACATGAAGAATAATATGGTAAGGCCTCATCCAAAAACCTAAGACAGTTTGTCTTGTGAGACCTACCAATACATAGAGGGGATATAGTTGACCCATATCATCACTTACTAAGTCCAATTCATTCCTCATATGAATGGGATGAAATATAATCAACAAAATCATTTTATTTAAAAACTACCATACCAAATGTTAATAATTTCCCCAATCAATAAACATAAACAAAAACCATTCAGCATAATATGGAGAATGGTATCAAAATAGTATATCCTAATAAAATTATTCATAAAAAATCTAGATAAATAATAATGATTATTTATTTACAAAATATTTGCAATGTACCGTATGGTAAAATGAGGGTTGTTGTCATTGGTGAATAGAAATACCATAAAAATACCATTGAAAAATTCTTTAATAATTTGACCTTTTTACATTGAAAATAACTTTTAAAAACTAAAATTTATATAATATAAGAAAAAAATTATTTTAAAATAACCATTTAAATTTGTAAAGGAATCTTCTTATTAATGAGTGGTCAGGATTTTAGGGAATTTTTTTCATGCCAAATATGTTGAAATAAACATTCCATTAATATTATTGTAAGAAAATCCATAAAGTACTTTGTAAAATGATTGGAAGATTCCTTTTAAAAAAATTAAATATCCAAACCTAGGTAAGAATGTATTTAATAAATTATTTTGAAAATGTTGAAAACCTTTTTAGAAATATTTTTAGAAAAAATGGATATGGAAGAAATATCATTTTCTATCAAAGATTGAAATAGATTCAACTTTTCCTAAAAACGCTTTTCTCAATTATTTTAAGTACCCAAGATATTAAAATGGTAATATTAATTGAAAATTTTATTTATATACAAAGTGGAAGAAAATTTATTAGGTATAAGATTAAAATATCAAACAATTATCCCATGCGATACTTAAATATAAACAATCTTGAATAACGATGAGATTGTGAAATGAACACTTAACACTTTGGTAACTTTTGAATCATATTCCCCAAGAAAAAAATGAAATCAAATGAAACTTTTAATACCATGTAGATAAATATATTCATGATATAACATATCTATGGTGAATTATATACACCATAAAGAATAAATAAGTGGTTAATATTGCATACATCACCCGAATGTAAAAGTGTGATGAGAAACCCTTACCTCGAGTCTGATTTCCATAATACATGTTCAAAACTATTATATAAGAAATATAAAATTATTATACATCTATTAAATACCCATATTCATATATATAATACTATATATTATTTAATTATGACCTTTCATTACATTTTTCTTAACAGTTCATTATTAAAATCAGGTTTGGAGTAATAACAGCTTTATTTTGCATGTATGTTTTGATTTGGTATGTTGAGTCCTATTAAATTGATCATTGTTACATCATATACATAATTTAAAACATGATATTAATTTCATATATATTCATTATATTTTTTTAAAAGTAATTCATAAACTTTAATGATCGAAATTTCATTACACCATTCATGGAGATGGTAGGTTGTACGTACACATGAACACTATTTCCATTTTCTCAATGGAAGGGTAAAAAATGAAAATAAATATTAATAAAGCTTTATATAATAAAAATTATTTATTATATATAATTTATGTCAAAATAATCCATCCTATTACCATCCAGGTAAAAATAAAATGAAAAAATATTTCACATCGCAATGTGGAGGCGATAGTCCACACATACACACGAGCGATGTTATTATTTTCCAATGGATTTGAAGGTAAGAATTTATTGGTAATATTATATTTAAAAAATATTTTTTAGGTCATAAATACCACTTTTATTGATATAATTTATCCTTAATACCTTTCTAGTAATTTTTAAGTGAAAAATGAATCAAATCACATCATGAGGTGGTAGTTCATCGTACACATGAGCGATATTACCGTATCCCCCCAATGAATGGAAAGTAATAAGGTATATGTGATATAATAATTTCATAAGTATAATGATGTAATAAATATCATATAAATATGTTAAATCCATCATTATATATAGCTTTTAAAAGTGTTTATGGAAACATAATTACATGGGTTTGTGAGGCGATAGTCCTCCATACACACGATTGACAGTTTCATTTTCCATTTGACTGACAATTATTTTGTTTATTAAGAAAACACTTTTGAGGGAAAAGTGAGAAACCAAAAGTTCAACAACGCAGCCAAACAAACCCAGAAAAACACCAGAAAGAGCAGAAACTACCACATACAAGCAACAACAACACCACCGTCCCTAAGATGGACACTCGACGATCCCATGCAAGCATGGTCCCTCCCGATGTTGCCATCCCTCCAAATCAGCCATGTCCCGAATGACCTTCCAAGGAAATGGTAGAGTGCTCTAGCCCGATGAGGAAGCCCCGACTGCACTTCCCGAGTCAAACCGAGGGCGACGCCTCATAAGAAAAGGAGATGTTACCAAAACACAACCTTAGCCTATTATTGCTTTCTTCCCTGTAGAGATTCCAGTGTAATATCCATACCTTAGCCCCAGGATCTTCTCCAATAACATCTTCCAAATAGTTCTCCATTTTGTCCCAAGTGCAGATATATTCCTCTTTGCTGATTTTCTTCTCATTGAAGCCTCTCATTAATATCAAGTCTTGTTTGTCAATCCACTTTGCCTGTTCGTGGTCGACTTCCACTCTTACCGCCCTCCCCATCATGTCAGCCTCTTCCTATGGAATGTCCACATACAGGAACTCCTCTACCATATCCTCCTCGGAACTAAGGATGGGTTCCTTTCTAGTCCCTATCTTCCCCGTGGAGCTGTCCATTTCATCTTTGTTCCCCTTGATTAAATCCTGATTCACCTCATTGGACATTGTCACCGGTAGTTTCTTCACAGAGCGGGTATCTAATGGAGGGGGAAGCAAGGAGTAATCTTTTTTCCCCTTCTTCTTTCTACAACTCATACTATTCTTTTGAGTTGGAACCCCCTCAATCACCTGATCCGATTCGGCCCTGTTGACTCCCGTCGAATCAGCCACGCCACCCCCAGACTGGCTAGCCATCATTCTGTGGGAAATGCCACAATTAGCTATATCACCTTCGTTCTGTTGATGGAAAGGTATTGGCTCATCTTCCCCAGCCTGGTCCACTACAACATCCAGATTTTCCAGTAAAGCAAAACGGTTTGGTGAACAAGGAATAGCCTCGTCCACCCCAACCTTAATCAGACTTGTTGAGGTGTTCTGGTCTGGCATTTCAGGCTCACCCAAGCCTTGTTGAAGCTCATGACCCCTGCTCATATACTGGAGATTACATTCCTCATTCATGTCCCGGCCCTGTATATTGATTGCAGCATCAAGGGTCAGTTTATTCTGCTTGCCATTCTCCCGATTGGCCGATCCAGAAACCTCTAGAGGGGTAGACACCACAGCCCCTGATATGGTCTCCTTTCTCCCATATTCATTCACTTCCACCTGTACTCCTATCAATGGAACATCCACCTCCCCTGACAGCACCCCCTGATCCATCGGCTCAAAGTCCCCAACTGATTTGGAGGGAGCGTGAAAACCTTGAAGCCTGCCTGCAGGTGAATACTGACCGCTACCTTTCACGGTACCCATAGTGGCCACTTCTCCTTCCGAGGGAACACCTGCTGGAACATCGGGCACATCAAAGCTTCCACCACCCCTGAGTCTCCTTCGACAGCCATATTCATCATGGCCCTGCTTGTGACAAAAGGAGCAGAAAGGGATCCAGGATTCATAGACTATTGGTTGAGCGTACCTGTACTCTTCTTCAATTACAATCCAGACAATCTCCGGAGGCACTTTTGCAACGTCCATTTCCACGCATATTCTAGCCGAAAAGGGGTGAGACATGGAAGCTGTTCTTTGATCACTACATAAAAAACGCCCTATCGAGTTGCCTATCGATCTCAATAATCCAATATTCTGAAATGGCAGAGGAAGTCCAGGCAATTGGATCCAAATTGCTGTGTGAGACGAGTCACGGTTCATGTGCGCCTCAAATGACCAGCGCAGTAAGTGGAATTGGAGGCCACAGAAAGGAATCCTCTTTCGCGACCAAGCCATTCCCAAATCTTCCTCATCCGCAAATAAAATAAGGAATTGACGCGGTCCCAGAATACTTACAAGCGCACGATGTTTCAAACCCCACTCCGAGTTGATTGCTTTGTCGAAGTGCTCCACCAGCGGACGCCGCTTCGTAAACCTCACGATTAGCGCCGAGGAGAGTAAAGCTGAAGCTTCATGGAATTCCTTCACTGAGACCGGGACAATAGGCTGTCCAGAAACGCACCCAGGAACCTTCGGAGCAACGTCGATTGCGGGGAGGAAGAAACCCGCGTCCGGCGAGGGTCCAAAGCAGTCCCTACCTCGCGGTCGCGCAACTCTTGAGGCAGGAGTTGGAGACGAAGACCCCTCCCCCCTGAAGGGGGAAGGGGCCGCGGCGGCCGCCATCGTCGTAGGGTTAGCGGATCGCCCTCGCTGCGGCCGCCATCGCCCTCTAAGTAGATATAGATATAGGTTATTCCATTAACATAAAATAATATGAGTATATAGGATATATTTTTATAATTATATTATCATTTTTTTTGAGAAGATTTTAAGGAGGTGGAAAAATAAATAAAACAAAAAACCCAAGTTTAATAATTTTTCCTGTTCTTCTGAGAGCCTCTTTAGGATTGTACGTAAATACTTCTTAGGAGGGTTTATTAATCAAACTAAGGACTCTGGGATGTGGTGATGGATGTAAAGAAGATATTTGGGAAGTTATTAATAGAACAAATGGTAATTGGAAGTGTGAATAGGGGAGGATAGGGGTGGTCTTTTATAATTGGGTAATAGGACATGCATGGAATTTATAAAAAGAAAAAGTGATACCCACTTCATTAACATGAAAAAATGATCCAATATAATGGACTGAACATTTATAAATAAAATTTCAATTATGATTTAATTTAAATATATTATTATGTTTTATGGATATAGAAAACGCATGCACTTTTTTGGTTTTATTATATCCTATTGGATTTAAAAGACTATTAAGAATCATTACCATTGATAATATAGACATTGAATAGTGATCACATGATTAGTATAAATATAGGGTTTAAACAAATCCAATTGACACAGATAAAGAAAGTGATTTCCTCAACCAGTAGTATCATAACCTATGAATACCATTTGTTTGAGATTTTTAGGGAGATAGAATCACTGGGATTTTTCCTAGACCAAGCCCAAGATAACATCCAACAACTTAAGCATGAGTAAAACCATTTATGGGAGAAGTTCAAGCTCATCGAGATCACGACCCAAATCATATACATCAAATCACCCCATGAAAGTATCACCATCACAAACCTTTCCCTTAGGGTGTTTGATAGTGTATTATAGGGATATGTATTAAGACTTATAAATATGATTATGTGGATTATTTTTTATTAAATAATGAATATATTTTCATCCTATAATTTTTACTTTATAAATTATTTTAATTTTGATATAATAAAACACAAATTTTATATTTAGGTAATATTAAAAATCAATTAAGAAGTTAATTTTTATGAATTAATGGATTTTTTAAATATAAATATTTTATTTAAATATTATTATTAAATAATTTTTATTCAATATAAATGATCATATAATTTTTATAAAGTCAAATGTAATTTATATAAGGATTCAAAAATTTTTATTATCAAAAATAAACCATCATTTCTCAATAAAAGTCAATTATTACATTAAAAGTGAAGATAAACATATTTAGAAAATTATTTTGGTAAAAATAATATTATTTTTGGAATTATAATGTCAAGATTATACAATGGGGAATTTTTCATAATTTTCTGATATGGTCGAATTTTCGGATAAAAATTAAATACAGTATAAATATGTGATGTGTAATATGACATCATAATGACCCAAACTGATGTAATAAATACTATAAAGGGTATTAACGACCAAATATATGTTTTACCTTTAAAATAATTTGATTTTATTTTTATTTTAATAATTTTATAAATCCTTTATGAATCCTCCAAAACTATTAATATGTTTTAAGGTTTTAAAATCATTTCTTTAAGATTATGACTCACTCCAACATTGAACTATACTATCATTGAATCTAGTCAAAGATTAATTATTTATATTCCTGCTAACTACTATATATGTGGCAAGCAGGGTCGAATCCATAGAGAAGGCAATTATAACCACTAATCTTATAAAAACTTTCAAAAGGCCCCAATGTTGTCAAAAGTGGGGTTGATTTTCTTTTTTTTACTTTTTATATTTTTGTTATTTTTTTATTAAGAAGTATAGTGAAATAATATTTCAAAACTTATATCTTAACTAAATTGAAGTTAGAAATAGTTGAAAACATAGAGAAACAGAGATATAGAATGCTGATAAAATGAACAATATAATAAAATGATCTGGGGAAAACCTCCATTCTGATGGTTTTAAAGGTATTTCAATTCACATAAAAGTTATTACAGAGTACCACCTTAAATAAAATGACTCACCTCCCTCATTAGGAATTAATTCTGACAGGTTGATCAAATTTAGAGTTCGCCACTCTGGATAGATCAATTGTGATAGTCATTATTTGAAAATGTCAACAAGACAAACTCACCGTAAGTCCTGAAGTCTTATGAATTTATTATCTCTTGAAAGGTGTTTCCACAATAAATCTCTCCAATTTACTGTGAGATTTTGATATTAAGTTCTAGTGGTACAAGCAATTTAATGAACTCAACATTGATCTTGCTGATCAATACTGAAAACACAAAATGGTAAAGTGAAAAGAAAATTAAAAGATAACCGGTGGAACTTCAATTTATCCTCAAACTAAATGATTTAACTAGTAAACATGTTCATTATCATCACCAAAATTGTAACATACTAAACAAAGTACTAATAATAGAATTAAGATAGACGACAAACTCCTGAGATGATGCTCTGCTCCTAAACTCCTCCCGCTCCAGGAAGTCATTCCAGAGTCTCCCTCTGATCTTCCTCTGCTCAGACCTGGATCATTGAATGTATCTCCCTTATTTTTTTATCTATTTTACTACTTCTCTGCTTAATATATCAATTGTCACCTACTTCATGTCACCCCCATGTTTTCCACCAACTTCAAGTATCTTTTACCTGTGAACCGCACACATGCATTTATTGGTGCATCGCACGTCACACTAGCTTTTCCCTCATAACTAACATTCCACAAGTTAGATAAATGAACATGGAAATGTTTTAGTCCCCGGTATGATCCCCCCCAATGAAGAACAAAACAAGTAGTTAAGAACACAATTAAAATAAATAAATAAACATTTTTAATTATAGTTATTAATTTTTTAAAAATTATTGAATTAGATAAAATTATTCAATTTTTTATATTGAAAATTAAATTATTATTAATTAAGATAAAAAAATATTATTTAATTATAAAATTTATGTTATAATAAAAAGTTAAATATTAAAGTTTTATTTAGTTGATTAAGTTAGTTAAAAATTAATTTTATCAATCATTATTAACATTTAAGTTTAAAAAGTTTTAAAATTTTATTATTATTAAATTCAATGTTATTATTTTATTAAGTTATTAATTTTTATTTACTAATATCAATTATAATTATTAAGTTTACTATTATTTCAAAAATAAAACTATTTTCTATTTTAAATTAGTTAGATTTATTTTAATTACTATTATGTATTTTAGTTTTTATATATATTTTATTTAATTAGTAAGCTTTATAATTAATTTTATTATCATAAGTTATTTATTTTATATTATTATTAATTAATTATTTTTATTATTATTTATTTTATCATTTATCTTATCTTATTTTTTTAAGTATTTTTATTCCCCTATTTCCCCCCAAATCTTCTGTTCGGTATAGAAATAGGGGGCTCAGAGGATCACTTTCGCACTTAGGAGACCAGCTCCTCCTCTATGGTGTCGTTGAATCTTTAGTCTGGTTGTGCGATGGTGGTGACTCGGTGTACCTCATGATCGGAAAAACCCGAGTCATTCCTCCAATTATAGCATGACCTCAGCTCTAGATACGGCGCAAAGTTGCTCCTTTGGTGCAGCACAATGGCAGCGGCCCTGGCTTAGATCTAGTGGGTTCCTTATCCTTAGCAGTGCATCACGGAGACCGGCCTTGACTTCTCCCTCTAGAGGCACGAATTATTGGGTCGGCCTCCTCTTGCAGTAGGTCACCAAGGTGATGACAAATGGTGGTCCAGTCCGAAGACCATGATTCTTCTCCAATTTCATCCAGATCTGCTCTACTAACGGGTTGTACTATATCCACGTATTCCATCTCCCTCAGTACAAACTGCGCATCGTCTTGCAACTAATCCTCTATAGAGGCTTCGGTTCTTCTGGTAGTGTCTTGCAGTCCATGTCCGACATCTTAAAGGGTTAAATTATAGATCTGGTTTTGTGGATTTTGGTTTGATTTTGGGAAAGTTCTGGTTTTTATTTGTGTATATGGGTGAACGGAATGGGGTTGAGTCTAGATTTGTAAGTTCTATGAAATAATGGAGGCACTATTATGTGTGAAGAGGGAGATGGTTTGTTTTTTCAGTGTGAGGAGAGAAAAGCAGAGTGTCATAGGAGTGGCACCAGTGAGGGATGAAGAAATGCATCAGTGATGGTAGGGTAGTGGCATGGGGGTCACAGATGGCCAATAAGATAGAAAGGGTCACCAATAGTTTTAAAAATTAAGGTTACTGATGGCGAAAAATAAAAGCTCAACATTGGGGATAACTAAAAGTTCACTAGTAGTTATAAAATTAAAGGGTCACTGATGCTGAAAATTACAAGGTCACTAGTAGCTTTTAGAATTTAAGGTTACCATTGTAGAAAACAAAAGAGGGTATCGATAGTTATAAAGGGTCACTGATAGAGATAATAAAATTTTACTTATGGAATAGGTCACTGATGCCGATAATCATCCACAACGGTAACTTACTAAAAACAAAACTAACGGTAGCTTAAAAAAATGAACTAACTGTGATGCAGAAAAATTAAAACTGCAAAAAATGGACTTCAAATTAAAACTCCAGTTAACTGAATAAAAATATTGAATTAATTAACTGGTTGGAAACATAAAACCAAAAAAACGAAGATTAAAATTTATAAATTAAACTAAGGCTAATTAAAATTGAATTATAGTTATACCTTAAAATTTTAAAATTACAATTAAAATAAGAAATTGATAACACTTAAATTAAAAAATGGATAATTGTTAAACTAAATTGATATAGGACTTAAATGAAAAATTATTAAAGGGTCTATAATTAGTAGAAAAGGATAGAATCGGTGACTAAATAAGTTACCGATAGCTCTTGTCTACCTCATCGGTAAACTAAAAACAAAAGTTAATGAATAATTTTCTAACACCATACTTAGAATTAAATAATTAATGTTTTGAAACTCTAAACTAATCAATTAGAAAACTAATTGAATACATAAAGTTAAAAGTGTACTATTTCATTAAGTTAATCTAAAATTCTTAACTTAATTAGTTAGCACGATGATTAAACATGTTAATTAATGATGTTAATTAATTCTAATTAATTTATATTAAAGGATAATATATTAAAATAAAGTCTATGTTAATTAGATAGAAATACGATGATTAAATAATTGTTTAAAATTTATGTTAATTTATTAAAAATTCAAGCATATTTTAATTAAATAAAACTAATTAAGAAATAATTTAATTGGAAAAGTAATGTAAGATTAAAATTATAAATTTAAAGACTAAATATACTTAATTTATTATAAAAATTGATTAATTGAAAAATTTAATTACTAAAAAAATACAAAAGTAAAATTATTTAGTAAAAAGTGCTTAAATAATTAATTAAATCCTTAAAAATTACGTAAAAAATGTGGAAAAACTATGTAAAAATAGATCCACATAAAATTCCCCCACACATAAGCATTGTTTGTCTTCAAACAATGTCATGTTTTTTATCTTTGAAAAGTATATTGCAGTATTTATGATTCAGCTCAAACTGTAACATGTTCATCACTTAGGAAAAGAGGACAGAACATGAAAACAGGATTTTGAAAAGATATTTTCAATATAGCATCCCGCCATTTTATAACAAAAACTTTCATTACATTACACAAATCTGAGGATCGTTAAGGTTTAGTGTCTTGGAAACAAGGATCATAATACATAAAAAAAAACATAAAACATTCTTCTTAAACACTTGAAAGGCATCTCCTTATGTTCATTCTAGGTTCATTACTGCATCTCATAACCTGGGGACATACATCAAAAGAAAGGGTGAGCAGAAGGCCCAGTAAGGGAAATAAGAGGAACATTTTACATGTGAACTTGAGATACTTCAATAAGGACATGAAAAGAACTTTAAGGCATAAGAAAGAAATCATGAGGCATTTCATAATAAAAATAACATTTTTCATAACTTGAAGATGTGGCTACATCATTTAACATAGACAATCATGAACATATCACCAAGGTCCATCCCCAAGGTGTCATTTGAAAATTACCAAGGTTATTCACCAAGGTATCGTGAAAATTGTAATCTCTAGTGGTTACATCATTACCCAATGCATTGGAGCGCTATCAGGGAGCACCCTTAAATTTGCCTTTATTATCATGTGAGCCACATATATCATCATCAAACATTTCATAAATAACCCACATAGCATAAAATAAATGGGTTTCATTTCATAATCATAACGTTTTAAAAACTGCTTTAAAGACATGATCTTTACGTCACTTTAAACCCACGGAAAGGGAAAGCGGGTCTCATGTATGTGAATCCCAGAATTTAAAATGGAACATTTTGATATATATGTGAATACCCTTGTAGAAATAAGAGCTTTTAGTATTCACTTTATAACATAAAATAATTTTTGAGAAAAGAGAGAGGCATTTTGAGGGGAAAATTCTGCAGCATAACGGCTAAGTTTCGGGGTTTTAGAATACGTTGAAATGAGAGGGGACATGGGTCACCCACTCATAAATGATCCATAAAACAGTAGGGTGAAAGAATAAGAAGGACATATGGACATGGTAACGAAATTTTAGGGACATACCATTTGAAATGAAAAACATGGAAGGAAAAAGATTAGATTTCTCTTATGAAAATTCGGCAGCCTTACGGCGTCACTTAACTTCAAAAGAAAATGATTTGACAAGATCAAAAAGGGTCCCTCATCATATGATCATAAGAGATCAGTATGATTGATATAGAGATCATACCCCAACATAATAAAAAGGAACTTGAAAGACTTGACATGAAAATTGAACTTGAAAAATGAGAAGGGTGAAAGAATCCCTTAAAAATTCGGCAGCCTAACGGCGTCACTTAAACTTTCATAAAACGAAATGATGAGAGTAAGAGGAGATCTCTCATCATATAAACATTAAAGGGCAGTAAGAGGAATATAAAAGAACATCATCTCACATAAAAACATGGAGCATAATAGGAATGACATAAAAGAGATTTCATGAAAAGAAAGAGAGGGGTCGGATCCCTTACCTTAAAACGTGACTCTTGAAACTCAAAGGATTGGACCTTGAGGGCTTGGGGGCACCTTGGGAGGACTCTTTGGAAGGTAAGAAGACCAGAACTTCGTTGGGGAAGAGTTGGGAGTGAAAACCAAGGGAGGAAAGGGTGGGTATTTATAGGGAAAGTGAGGGGACAAAGCATTAATGGCCAAAGGACACCTCACATGTGCTTTTCTCAAACCCATGGGCTCTCCCTTGGCATTTATCATGGAGTTAGGCCACATGGGGCCCCCAAAACAATAATTCATCACCCTTGGCCGGCCAACCCTCAAAAGATCTCATGACATCATCATGACATCATTATGATGTCATTAAACATACCGAAACCCTAAAACGGTATTTTTACTATTCACTGAAAATTTCAACTTTCTCAGAATAATCCCAAAATTTCACCTTAACCAAATATCAATGCTCTGATTTCAAAAATGAAATCCATTTTATAAAAATATTTTTCTAAATATTTTTAATTTAATTTTTAAATGAAAACACTATTCATCGAAAATTCATTTTTTCCAGAAAATCCCCAAAAATTACCTTAACATAATATCGATGCTCTGAGTTCAAAAATAAAGTCATTTTTATAAAAATAATTTTCTAATTATTTTTAATTAAATTTTTAATTAAAAAACACTATTCATCCGAAAAAACTAATACTTGATTAATAATTTATGAAACCGTTATTTACCCATTTTATTGAATCACATTACTTAACCAAGGTGTCTAAATTATATTAAAACTTTCTTTAAGTGAAAATTACTAATCCATTTGGTCACATTACTAATCCTAAGCGTAAAATCACTATTCATAATTTACTATTCATCAAAAATTATGTTGATCTTATTAGACTCCAAATTCCTTAATGAACACTTTTGTAGAAGACCATTTTTTGAAAATCATTACACATCATTAGTTATTTAGGGTTTACATAAATATTTCAAAATATCCCATTTTCAAAATTCATCAATAAAATACATTCTAAAATTATCTAGACATTTGAAATTTCACAAACATCACTAAAGGAAGAAATCTCAATTTATTCACCCGAAAGGATTACACAAGGAAACTAGGGTCTCATCACATAGCCCCTTATAACACTGGCATAAGACCTAAGTGTAAGGTGTGCTATGGTGAGAGAATCTGAGGGAGTCTCAGATAACATTGCCCTAGTAGCAATCTCCACTAACTTGAACTTCTCCTGCAAGCGTTTTCGTTCAAGCTTGACACGCTGGAGCTCGGCTTGGTCTTGGTCCAAAGCGAAGCCCACAGATGCTACCTCCTTCCCAAGCTCTGATAAGTGGGCTTCGTAAGGGTTGAGTCTACTGGATGAAGCCATCAACTCCTCTTTCTGCATTAACCATTAACATCTTAATAAATCAATAAGAGTAAGTTAATATACTACTCAAAAAGATTGGGTCGTTACATTCTTCCCCCCTTAAGAAATTTCGTCCCCGAAATTTATACTTGAGGCCTAGTTGAAAAGGTGAGGGTACTTTTGCTTCATCGTTTCCTCAGGCTCCCAAGTCGCTTCTTCATATTTATGATTCCTCCACAACACTTTCACAAGGTGGGTAGTCTTGTTTCGTAGGACCTTGTCTCTACGGTCCAAGATCTCCACTGGCTGCTCCTCATAAGAGAGGTCATGTTCAAGTTGTACCACCTCTGGGTTCAGTACATGCGAAGGGTCGGGTATGTACTTCCTCAAGAGAGATACATGGAAGACATCATGAACTTGAGCTAGGTTCGGTGGAAGTGCTAGACGATAGGCCACTGCTCCTATGCGATCAAGGATTTCATAGGGGCCAATGTACCTAGGGCTGAGCTTCCCTTTCTTCCCAAACCGCATGACTCTCTTCCATGGAGAAATTCGAAGGAAGACTTTGTCACCAACACCAAACTCCAAGTCCCTTCGACGATTGTCAGCATAGCTCTTCTGCCGACTCTGAGCAGCCTTTATGTGTTGTTGGATGGCATGAACCTGTTCCGTCATCTCTTGCACGAGATCAGGCCCAAGAAGCTTCCTCTCACCAGTTTCATCCCAACAAGTAGGAGTTCTACACCGCTTTCCATATAGAGCTTCATAGGGTGCCATCTGAATACTCGAATGGAAGCTATTGTTATAGGAGAACTCAACTAATGGGAGGTGTTGATCCCATCCACCTTTAAATTCCATTGAGCATAATCTCAACATGTCTTCGAGTGTCTGAATAGTCCTTTCAGATTGGCCATCAGTTTGAGGATGATAGGCCGTACTAAAATTCAATTCAGTATTCAGAGCATGCTGAAGACTTCTCCAGAATTTTGATGTGAATCTTGGGTCACGATCAGATACGATGGATAGTGGTACCCCATGAAGCCTTACCACTTCCTTCACGTATATCTTGGCAAGCTTATCCAGAGAGAAATCTTCCCGAATAGAGATAAAATGGGCTGTCTTGGTGAGATGGTCCACAATAACCCATATCGCATTGTTTCCTTTGGATGTTTTTGGGAGACCAGTTACAAATTCCATGGTGATATTATCCCACTTCCATACTGGTATGGGTAGCGGTTGTAATACCCCCTTAGGAAGTTGTCTTTCTGCCTTTACTTGCTGACACACCAGGCACCTTGTAGTGTAATCGGCAATCTCCCTCTTCATGTTATCCCACCAATAATGATCACGAAGGTCTCTATACATCTTAGTGCTTCCCGGATGTATAGAGAAAGTAGAGCTATGAGCTTCATCCATCAGTTCTTTCTTTATCTCCGGAATAGATGGAACACATAGTCTTGTACGAAATTTCAATACACCTTCTTGATCAATATTGAAATCAGGGAACTTCCCATCCTTTACAGCCTCGAACTTCTCCTGCAGCAAAGGATCTTCTTTTTGAGCCTTCTTGATCTTCTCTAGTAATGAAGGTTGAGAAATCATTTGGGATAGGGTTGATGATGTCCCTTTCCTTATAATTCCCATGTCCAGTTTTACTAGATCTTTAATCAAGGGATCTCCCAGGATCCTCATTGTTGCCAGAACAACAGGATCTTTCCTGCTTAACGCATCCGCGACTTTGTTTGCTCTTCCAGGGTGATAATGAATTGAACAATCATAGTCTTTAATAAGCTCCAACCATCTCCTTTGTCTCATGTTCAATTCTTTCTGAGTGAAAATATACTTTAGACTTTGGTGGTCAGTGTATATATCACATTTCTCCCCATAAAGATAGTGCCTCCATATCTTTAGAGCAAAAACAACTGCCGCCAGCTCTAGATCATGCGTAGGATAATTATGCTCATGAATCTTCAACTGTCGAGATGCATAAGCAATTACTTTGTCATTTTGCATGAGGACGCACCCAAGCCCTTTCAGAGATGCATCGCTAAAAATAACGAATCCTTCTCCGATAGAGGGTAGTGTTAACACAGGTGCAGCAACCAATCTCTTCTTCAGCTCTTGGAAACTTTCCTCGCATTCCTTTGTCCAGATGAACTTAACCCCTTTTCGAGTCAACTTGGTTAGTGGATTAGAAATCCATGAAAAGTTTTTCACAAACCTCCTATAATATCCCGCTAAACCAAGGAAACTACGAATCTCAGTTACTGTTGTGGGTTGAGGCCACTCCTCCACAACCATTGTCTTTGCAGGGTCAACCGAGATACCTTCATTGGTTACGATGTGCCCCAAGAAAGCCACTTGTTGTAACCAAAACTCACACTTGCTGAACTTCCCAAAGAGCCTCTCCTTCCGTAGAGTTTTCAAAATAACCCTCAGATGATTTTCATGCTCCTCACGACTTTTTGAATATATCAAAATATCATCAATAAAAACTACCACAAAGTTATCAAGGTAGTCCTTAAAGACTCTATTCATCAAATCCATGAAAATAGCAGGAGCATTAGTCAAGCCGAAGGGCATAACAGTAAACTCATAATGCCCATATCTTGATCGGAAGGCAGTCTTTGGAATATCTTCCTTCTTCACCCTCAGTTGATGATAACCAGATCGAAGGTCAATCTTAGAGAAGAATTGAGCCCCACGAAGTTGGTCAAATAAATCATCAATTCTTGGAAGAGGGTATCTGTTCTTCACTGTGATCCCGTTCAGTTCTCTATAATCAATTCATAGCCGCATTGATCCATCCTTCTTCTTCACAAAGAGAACTGGTGCTCCCCAAGGAGACACACTCGGTCAGATAAACCCCTTCTCCAACAAGTCTTGGAGTTGTTTCTTTAGCTCCTCTAGCTCCACATTTGCCATTCTATACGGAGTCTTTGATATCGGTTGAGACCCAGGTACGAGTTCAATGGAGAACTCTACCTCTCTTTCTGGGGGAGGTCCAGGTAACTCCTCAGGAAATACATCCATGTATTCTTGAACAATCGGAACATCTTCAATTTGTATGCTCCCTTTCCCTTCTTCCTCATCACCGATTAACTCCATAAAGAAAGCTATAGGAGGTGCTTCTAGATAGGGATCAGTTCGGGATATCTCTCCTCGGAAGATAACTGTAGGTCGTTCATTCAAGACTACTGAGATTTCCTTACTTCTGCATTTGATCTTAGCATTATACTTTGAGAGCCAGTCCATCCCTAGTATAATGTCAAATTCCATCATGGGAATGACTACTAGATTTGCGATAAGATTGTGCTCACCAAAGTAAACACTAGAGTCTCTAAACACTGTTGATGCATGGATAATCCCACTTGGAGTCTTGACTGACAACTCTACCTCAAGCAAATCAGGGATTGATTCTATATTCTTTGCAAACTTGGAAGAAATAAAGGAATGCGTAGAACCAGAATCAAATAAAGCACTTGCTAGTTTTGAGAGGACAACAAGAGTACCTGCTACCACATCGTTCGGAACTTCAACTTCAGTTGTTGTGATAGCGAAAGCATGACCTTGCTCCCTTGGCCTCTGCTGAGGTTGATGGTGATTCCCCTCCACCGCCCTCGGATTTGGACATTGATTAGCAAAGTGCCCAAGCTGTCCACACTTGAAGCATGTGACTTCGGGTAGGGCCAGAACCATCTTTCCTCTGTCGTTAGTGTTGGGAAGTTGAGGCTTCACATCACCACGACAATTCCGAGAAATATGGCCTTCTTTTCCACACCTATAGCACTTGCCACTTCCGATCAAGCAGTTCCCCGGATGCTTCTTCCCACATTTATTGCATGTGGCATGTTGCATATGCTTTCCACCTCTTTCCTGATCAAAACTTCTTCCCAGGCTCGGTTCTAGAGTTCTCTTCTTCTCATTAGATTTGTGAGACCACTGTGTCTCCCCAAACTCTAGTTCAACTTTCATAGCACTTCGAACTATTTCTTCATAGCTATCGTAGTCCCTGTTGGCTAGATTCTTCCGCAGATGTGGTCGTAGTCCGCCAAAGAATCTATCAACCTTCCCATTAGGGTCCATGACAAAGCTTGAGGTATAACGGGAAAGCCTTGTGAAGTTCATCTCATAGCTTCCGACAGATTCGTTCTCCTTCTGCTTCAGCTCGAGAAACTCTTTCTCCATTTTCGTTCTCATGGAACGAGGGAAATACTTGTTAAAGAAAATCCCCCGAAATTCTTCCCACTCCATAGCTTCCATCTCTCCTCGTGGCTTCGTGTTTTTGATCAGTGACCACCACTGATCAGCTTCTCCCTCTAGGCGGTAAACAGCAAGGGTGACTTTTTCTTGTTCCGAACAATGAAGTACAGAAAAGATCTTTTCAATGGAGCTTATCCATTGTTCCGCAACCAATGGGTCAGTAGATCCACTGAATGTTGGCGGTCGTTGACGCATGAAGGACTCAACAGAAAGTTGTTCCCTTCGTGGTGAGGTCGGCCTCTCTGCTTGATTCAAGTTATTACTCATAACTTGAGTCAGTTGGTTCATCATTCGCATGAATGTTTCCATTCCGGCTTCCATCGGAGGGCCGTCAGCACATGGTGCATTGCGGTCACCATCGGCACGGTTTCTCCTATTTCCCGCCATTTTCTAAAAGAATAAAACCTTAGTGAGAAACTTATTTCATTTATGAATCTTTTAACTAAGACTTCGTGCTTAGACAATTATAGTTCTCTATAATTCCTTCATAATGATTCATAAAAAGCATGTGATTAACCAAACATATCCCCCGGGAGTGTCGTAACCAAGAGTGCAGCAAGGCCCGTTATCGTGCACCAGTTCCCGTTCGAGTCTAGCTCAAAGCGGTGTTTTCGGGTTTTACCCCTATGTACATCTGTGCCAGAGCCGCCTCTACCTGCTCGTATCCAGACAGGGATGTATTTGTTTGATAGACCACTTACTCAATACTTACCAAAATACCAGGAAGTTTTCCTATATTTAAACTTTTCTATAGGGTTCTTCCTAAAGTTTTTATATCCTAATTTCCACAAATAACTAAACCATCCTTTGATACCAACTATAGCATCCCGCCATTTTATAACAAAAACTTTCATTACATTACACAAATCTGAGGATCGTTAAGGTTTAGTGTCTTGGAAACAAGGATCATAATACATAAAAAAAACATAAAACATTCTTCTTAAACACTTGAAAGGCATCTCCTTATGTTCATTCTAGGTTCATTACTGCATCTCATAACCTGGGGACATACATCAAAAGAAAGGGTGAGCAGAAGGCCCAGTAAGGGAAATAAGAGGAACATTTTACATGTGAACTTGAGATACTTCAATAAGGACATGAAAAGAACTTTAAGGCATAAGAAAGAAATCATGAGGCATTTCATAATAAAAATAACATTTTTCATAACTTGAAGATGTGGCTACATCATTTAACATAGACAATCATGAACATATCACCAAGGTCCATCCCCAAGGTGTCATTTGAAAATTACCAAGGTTATTCACCAAGGTATCGTGAAAATTGTAATCTCTAGTGGTTACATCATTACCCAATGCATTGGAGCGCTATCAGGGCGCACCCTTAAATTTGCCTTTATTATCATGTGAGCCACATATATCATCATCAAACATTTCATAAATAACCCACATAGCATAAAATAAATGGGTTTCATTTCATAATCATAACGTTTTAAAAACTGCTTTAAAGACATGATCTTTACGTCACTTTAAACCCACGGAAAGGGAAAGCGGGTCTCATGTATGTGAATCCCAGAATTTAAAATGGAACATTTTGATATATATGTGAATACCCTTGTAGAAATAAGAGCTTTGAGTATTCACTTTATAACATAAAATAATTTTTGAGAAAAGAGAGAGGCATTTTGAGGGGAAAATTCTGCAGCATAACGGCTAAGTTTCGGGGTTTTAGAATACGTTGAAATGAGAGGGGACATGGGTCACCCACTCATAAATGATCCATAAAACAGTAGGGTGAAAGAATAAGAAGGACATATGGACATGGTAACGAAATTTTAGGGACATACCATTTGAAATGAAAAACATGGAAGGAAAAAGATTAGATTTCTCTTATGAAAATTCGGCAGCCTTACGGCGTCACTTAACTTCAAAAGAAAATGATTTGACAAGATCAAAAAGGGTCCCTCATCATATGATCATAAGAGATCAGTATGATTGATATAGAGATCATACCCCAACATAATAAAAAGGAACTTGAAAGACTTGACATGAAAATTGAACTTGAAAAATGAGAAGGGTGAAAGAATCCCTTAAAAATTCGGCAGCCTAACGGCGTCACTTAAACTTTCATAAAACGAAATGATGAGAGTAAGAGGGGATCTCTCATCATATAAACATTAAAGGGCAGTAAGAGGAATATAAAAGAACATCCTCTCACATAAAAACATGGAGCATAATAGGAATGACATAAAAGAGATTTCATGAAAAGAAAGAGAGGGGTCGGATCCCTTACCTTAAAACGTGACTCTTGAAACTCAAAGGATTGGACCTTGAGGGCTTGGGGGCACCTTGGGAGGACTCTTTGGAAGGTAAGAAGACCAGAACTTCGTTGGGGAAGAGTTGGGAGTGAAAACCAAGGGAGGAAAGGGTGGGTATTTATAGGGAAAGTGAGGGGACAAAGCATTAATGGCCAAAGGACACCTCACATGTGCTTTTCTCAAACCCATGGGCTCTCCCTTGGCATTTATCATGGAGTTAGGCCACATGGGGCCCCCAAAACAATAATTCATCACCCTTGGCCGGCCAACCCTCAAAAGATCTCATTACATCATCATGACATCATTATGATGTCATTAAACATACCGAAACCCTAAAACGGTATTTTTACTATTCACTGAAAATTTCAACTTTCTCAGAATAATCCCAAAATTTCACCTTAACCAAATATCAATGCTCTGATTTCAAAAATGAAATCCATTTTATAAAAATATTTTTCTAAATATTTTTAATTTAATTTTTAAATGAAAACACTATTCATCGAAAATTCATTTTTTCCAGAAAATCCCCAAAAATTACCTTAACATAATATCGATGCTCTGAGTTCAAAAATAAAGTCATTTTTATAAAAATAATTTTCTAATTATTTTTAATTAAATTTTTAATTAAAAAACACTATTCATCCGAAAAAACTAATACTTGATTAATAATTTATGAAACCGTTATTTACCCATTTTATTGAATCACATTACTTAACCAAGGTGTCTAAATTATATTAAAACTTTCTTTAAGTGAAAATTACTAATCCATTTGGTCACATTACTAATCCTAAGCATAAAATCACTATTCATAATTTACTATTCATCAAAAATTATGTTGATCTTATTAGACTCCAAATTCCTTAATGAACACTTTTGTAGAAGACCATTTTTTGAAAATCATTACACATCATTAGTTATTTAGGGTTTACATAAATATTTCAAAATATCCCATTTTCAAAATTCATCAATAAAATACATTCTAAAATTATCTAGACATTTGAAATTTCACAAACATCACTAAAGGAAGAAATCTCAATTTATTCACCCGAAAGGATTACACAAGGAAACTAGGGTCTCATCACATAGCCCCTTATAACACTGGCATAAGACCTAAGTGTAAGGTGTGCTATGGTGAGAGAATCTGAGGGAGTCTCAGATAACATTGCCCTAGTAGCAATCTCCGCTAACTTGAACTTCTCCTGCAAGCGTTTTCGTTCAAGCTTGACACGCTGGAGCTCGGCTTGGTCTTGGTCCAAAGCGAAGCCCACAGATGCTACCTCCTTCCCAAGCTCTGATAAGTGGGCTTCGTAAGGGTTGAGTCTACTGGATGAAGCCATCAACTCCTCTTTCTGCATTAACCATTAACATCTTAATAAATCAATAAGAGTAAGTTAATATACTACTCAAAAAGATTGGGTCGTTACATTCAAATAAAGTCTTACCTCGAATGAGTACTCAAAGGGTAATCAATATAGAAAGGATTCATCAATCAAGTGGCATGCCTCATACATGACTCTTCTTAGTGATCATTTAAATCTAAACTATAGTTCTAATTCCAAGAGTGACAAGAGATAAAACATAAGTGAAGTTAAGAAATTAATAGTAGGAACTATGTAAAATGACTCTTTTCTAAGTTCCAAAAATAATTATTTTTTGTGAATAACTTTAATTAAATAACCTAAAAGACTCCCATAAAAACCTGATGATCCCTTCTTCATCTGGCATTGATCATTCCCCTCACTATAATGAACTCATTTTTGAACCTAGAAACTTTATTTATTTTTTCCCAAGTCATGTATCATGTGCTAAGCACTATGCATATGCACTTATTCAAGGTGTACAGAGGGATTAGAGTAAACAGAAACACACCCAACATCTAGGGTCTCAGAGATTCACCGTGGGATCCAAGATGCCCAAACTACTCTAGTTTCAGAAGATTTTTATGAAAACCATTTACATTTCCTCATTAAAGAAATTAATTTAATAATTAAATGGAAATGAGTTCCCTAGAATCAAAATCAAACTTCCAGTTCCAAAGATTATGATCATAACTCCACTAACAGTTCACCCATATCACTCTCAAAAATAGTCCCTAAACCATATTTCCATAAAACCACTAAGAAAAATCACGCATCAATCATACATCCTCAAAAATTTCAGACTCATAGAATTTATTAACTACTAGAAAGGCACTATCCGTCGGCAAGACCCATTTGAGAAATAGTTTAAATCCTAAAATTGTGCAAGAATTTCGAAAAAAATTACCATTTTTTAAAAAATGTTTGAATTGAAATGGGAATTGAAGGGCTTAAAATTAATAAAGATTCATCACAGTTATAAATTAACCCCCTCCCCCACACTTAAAACCCAACTTTGTCCCCAAAGATGAATTTCAAATGGGAGAAGAACAATTTAACAGTTTAAGTTTAAAATAGATTTTCAAATTGGTACATCGATGACATGTATAAAGGGTATCTTTGAAGTTCAAAAAAAATTGTTTTCCACAATGAATAACTTTATCAGTAGGTTCATTATCAAGTACATACATTAATATTTAGTCTAGTGAATAATTTTCAATATAGCTCAAAAGTAACATGTGAGGTGTAAGTGCACTGTGAACTGGGTGTAAGCATTTTATCAGATTGAATTCTATAATGTGTTCAATAGAGTAGAAAAATGAATACTAAAACACCCTAAGGAAACAAGTAGATTAAAAAAAACAAAAACACTAGAAAATAAGTATCTCCCCACACTTACGTTCATGAAGTGGAAAGATTTTAATAATAATGAAATTCAGTTTTTTAAATAAAGAGAAACATGGAAAATTTCTTATACAAGCATAATTTTCCAGGCATGAAAGACATGCAGCTGGTTTTCTTACAGTACAAAAAGAAGTTTTTAATAGAAATCAAGATCAGAAATAAGTGAAAGGTAAATTGAAATAACTTCTCTATATATTTTTGTTAATTACCCTTCAGCATGGGAGTTTAAATCCCTAAATGACACAACAACATCTTCTTGATAACTTTGAGATAGAACAACAAAACCAAGAGAATCCAGTAACAAGAATTTCACAAAAATAGAGCATAGAAGCATCACTTTATTCAAGTCTAAAAATAAAAAAAGTAAAGAAAAAAACCATGGTTTGCCTCCCATGTAGTGATATGTTTTAAAGTTTTCATCCAGACTTTATTCAAGATTAGTTTTCAAGCACTGTGAAGGCAGCCAAGCCCTTTGGTTGTCCCTCAAAATACAACTTCACTATATGCCCATTAGCTAACATGGGTTTGTTTTCTTCACCTAAAATTTCAACATCTCCATTCTTAAGCACTCTTTCTACAGTAAAAGGTCCAGACCACTTGGAATTCAGCTTTCCATGAAAGAGTTTGATTCTAGAGTTAAAGAGAAGGACACTCTGTCCCGATTTGAATTCTTTGGTTTGTATAATACAATCATGAATGATTTTAGTCCTCTCTTTATAAATCCTTTAATTATCATAACTCTCTCTCCTAATCTCATCAAGTTCACTCAACTCAAGTAATCTTCTCTGATCATCACTCTTAAAATCAAAGTTTAGAGCCATAACTACCCAATAAGACCTGTGTTGCAACACCATAGGTAAATGAAAACATTTTATAAACAATAGCCTGTAAGGATACATTAATTTTGGGGTCTTGAAATCATTTCTATATGCCCATAAAGAATCATCCAATTTAAGAGACCAGTCTTTACAAGAGTTTGACACACTTTTCTCAAGTATTAATTTCAGTTTCCTATTTGAAATCTCCACCTGTCTACTTGACTTTGGATGATAAGGAGTACCAGTTTTATGAACACAACCATATTTTTTCATCAAAGATTTAAATTTTTAGTTCTTAAAGTGTTTACCATTATCCGTGATAAAGGATTTGGAAACTCCACATCTTGTAAAGATGTTATTTTCCACAAACTTTATTACAAAGTTGGCATGATTGTTGGGAAGTGAAACTACCTCAGCCTACTTTGACATATAATCTATAGCACCACGAATATACTCATTCATATGAGATGATGGAAATGGACCCATGAAATCTAAACCCTAGACATAAAAAATTTCAACTTCTAGAATTTCTTTTTGAGGTAACTCTTGCTTCCTACCAATATTTCCTAACCTTTGACATCTATCGCAACCAACTACAAATCTTGTAACATCATTGAAAAGAGTGGGATAATAGAAACCATATTGTAAAACTTTCTGAGCATTTATTTTACCACCATGATTACCTCCCCATGGTGAGAAGTGACAACTCTCTAAGACAGGCAGCATCTCATCCTCAGGCACACACCTGCAAAGAATAACATTATCACATATCTTAAACAATAAAGTATTGTCCAAAATGTAGTATTTAAGTTCAGAAATGAATTTATTTATTTAATTATTGGACAAATTTTTGGCAAAGACACCTACTACAAGGAAGTTGGAAAATTATTCAAACCAAGAAGATTTCATGATTAACACAGTAAGCAGCTTTTCATTAAGAAAGGAAGAGTTTATTTCCCTAGGATATTTAGATTGAGTAAGAGGAAGCCTAGATAGGTGGTCAGCGAAATTTGTTTTTGGCAAAGACACCTGCTTATCCCAAATCTCTAAATCAAGCTCTTGTAGCAACAGAATCTATCTAATCATCCTGAGTTTAGATTCTTTCTTTGACAACAAGTACTTTAAAGCAGAATGGTCAGTGAAAATGATGACTTTTAAGCCTAAAAAATATTGTCTAAACTTTTATAGAGAAAACACAATAGCCAACAAATCTTTATTAGTAGTCGTGTAATTCTTTTGGGCTTCATCTATAAGTCTACTAACATAATACACCACATACAGTTTCCTTTCTTTCCTCATTCCAAGAAAAGCACCTACACCCATGTCACTAGCCTCACAAATAAGTTCAAAATGTAGTTTTCGGTCCGGTGCAGTGATAATGGGTGATGTAGTGAGTTTCTCTTTAATCAGATTAAATTATTTCAATCAGTTTTCATAAAAATTGAACAGTGCATCATTGAACAATAAAGAAAACAAGGGTTTAGTTATTTTGGAAAAGTCTTTTATGAATATCCAGTAGAAACAAACATTACCTAAGAAACTTCTAATACCTTTAACATTTTTAAGAGGTGGTAGTTTTTTAATGACTTTAATATTAGTAGTATCAACTTCTAGACCTATCTTGGGCACCTTATGACCTAAAAAATACCTTCTATGACCATGAATTGACACTTCTCCCAATTAAGAACAAGGTTGGTTTCAATGAATCTCTCTAAAACTAATTCATGATTTCCAAGACATGTGTCAAAATTACTACCCACAATAGAGAAATCATCCATGAAACCCTCAATGATTCTTTCAATCATATCTGAAAATATAGCCATCATACACCTTTGAAAGTTAGTTGGATATCCACACAACCCAAAGGGAATTCCCTTGTAGGAAAATGTCCTAAAGGGGTATGTGAAAGTGGTATTTTCCTAATCCTCTGGAACAACAGGAATCTTGTTGTAACCAGAATACCCATCCAGGAAACAAAAAAATTCATTTCCAGCAAGCCCCTAAAGAATTTGATCCAATAAAGGTATTTGAAAATTATCCTTCCTAGTGGCCGCATTTATCTTCCAATAATTTATACAGACTCTCCATTTTGTGGATTTCCTAACTTTGATTTCTTCAACCTTTTCATTTTTGACTATAGTGAAACCCCCCTTCTTGGGAACAACCTGAACAAGGCTAACCCAAGCACTATCAGAAATGGGATAAATCATTCCAATGTCCATTAATTTAATCACTTCCTCTCTCACTACTTCTTTCATGTTTGGATTAAATCTTCTTCTACACTCTACCCTAGGTTTATGGTCAGGCTCTATAGGTATTTTATGCATTCAAAATGAGGGAATAATACCCTTTATATCAGCTATTGTCTATAATATGGAAGATTTAAACTTCTTCAAAACACTTAAAAATCTTTCCTCGTGATTTTCATTCATTTCAACAAAAATTATAATAGGAAAAGTGGAATTCCCACCTAAAAAAGAATATTTAAGATGGTAAGGGATTGGTTTTAGTTCAAGAGTGGGTGGTTCTACAATATAAGGAAGAATCTTAGTCCTAGGAGTTCCAAGATCTTCAACATATCTCTTGTAAGGAGTTTTGAAAGATGAAAGATTTTTAATTTCAATATTAGTTTCTAAATAAATAGTGTTGCTGTCCAAACTGGATAGCACACTGTTTAGATTTTCCAAATCAGAATTTAACAAGTTAATCAAAGAAGAATAATCAAGTTGTCTCAAAATCTCTCCCTCAACATCATCAAAGTGGTCAGAAAGATTGGTGTTAACAGAAAAACCCTAAAATTCACTCAAAAATATCCTAAACTAAGAAAAAGAGGACTCTTCTATAGAAGAAAATGAACAGTTTTCCAGTTCTAGAGATTTTTCAATATTCAGTATTTGAGCAGAATTTTGAACTTCTAAGACAGACTCAACAGGATTTTCAACTACAAAATTATTTTCATCAGTAGAGGGTTGATTATCTGATTTTTAGAGGTTCCAATTGATTTATCATCTTGTAAAGACTCTACCATTGAACACTTTTCAGAAAAAGTTTTTCCTTTAACAATTTTAAACACATTGAACTCTTCTTGTTGTTCTCCAATTTTAAAAATTAACTGACCCTTAGAGACATCAATTACAGCTCCACCTATGGCCGAGAAGGGCCTACCGAAGATTATGGGAACATCTTGATCACACTACATGTCTACGACTAAAATGTCAGCAGGAAGAAACAACTTCCCAACCCCAACTAGAAAGTCATCTATCCATCCCACAGGATGAGTGAAAGATCTATTAGCTAACTGCAATATGGCTGTGGTGGGTTGAAGGTCACCCAACCTCAATTGTCGAAATACTGATTATAGAAGAAGATTAATACTATCACCTAAATCCCACAAACAGTTGATCTGATCATAATTCCCTAAGGTACAGGGAATGACAGAGCAACCTGGGTCTTTCAGTTTAGGTGGAATTTTCTTTTAAAGCACAGCACTGCACTATTCAGTGAGGTTGTAAGTAACAAATTATTCAAGGGTCTTTTTGTTAGAAATAATTTTTTTAGAGATTTCAAATAAGATGGAATTTTAAATAAGGCTTGAATGAATGTAATTTTTACTTGATGTTTATAAAGGAGACCAAGGAACTGAAGAAGTTCAGCCTTGGTCTTACTTTGAAGTTTCAGCTTCTCAGGGAAAGGGATGGGTGGGGGAAATTTTTTAAGGACAATAGGTATATACCTCACCTCTTCCTCAAATTTTTATTTCCATTTATTCTTTTGATTTTTAGATGAATTTTCAGCTTGAGTTTTAGGTGATAAATTTAGATTTTGGTCATTTTCAAGATTTTTCTGTGAATTTCACGCATGTGTATAGAAAACATTTTTATTACCAGATTGAAGTAGATTTTCATTTTGGGCATTTTCAAGGTCTTTTTCAGTGATAGTTTGAGTATTTATCCCACTTTTAGTTACTACCTCCAAGGAATTAACTCTTGGATTAAGTTCAGTGGTACTAGGAAGTCTATCATTTTCCCTAGATGAAAAATCTCTAGCAAGTTGTCCAAGCTGTGTTTCCATGTTTTTCATTCTAACATCAGTTTATGTTTTATGTGACTCATATTTATTTTGATGTTTGGTTATCTGAGTCATGTATCTTTCCTCTTGTGAGTTATTTTTTTTCAATATTAGATCAAGTTAAAAGAAATTTGCTTATCATTGTTTCCTTGTGCATTTAAGTCTCACCCATTTGTTGATTTTGAGATTTTGATCTTGGTTGGTTAGAGTAATTAGGGGCATTGGATTGTTTAATTAGGACTTGATCTTTCTAGGACAGATTTGGATGGTTCCTATAGCCTTGGTTGTGAGTATTTGAAAATGGATCTTCTTTAGGAGGCATCCTAGGACCATAGTTAACAAAGCTTGAGTTCTCTTGTTGTTTGGCCTACATATCAAAATTAAAACAAAAGTTTTCAGTATGCCCAAACATACCATATTGGACACACTGTTCCCTTAAATATTTATTATTATTTTGATAGCCATCTTGGTTAACAGTTTGCTTTGAGTTCTTGTTCATTAATGATTGAAGTTGGTTGGTGATTTTAGCAAGTTGATCATGAGTTTCATTCATTGAACCACTGTTTGAGTTAACATTTCTATTGACTCTTTTTCTTCTTGAATTCTTATGTTGAGAGTTCGGTGCAAGATTATTAAAATTTTGTCTAAGTTATTCATTTGTAATGTCAATATAATTAACCCTATCACCATGATCAACTATATTCTATCCAGAGGATGACAACCCTTCATAGAAAGTTTCCATAAGAAGGTGAGATAGGAGTTGATGATGGGAACACTCCCTAAGTAGGTCCCCAAATCTATCCCAAGATTCCTGAAAACATTCTCCATCCACTTGATAAAAACTAGTTATTTTAGTTCTATGTTCACCTTTCAGTATTTGGGGAAAAAATTCATTATGAATGAATTGTACACTTAATACTAGTTTTCAAAAATGTTCTCATCTAGAATCAGAAACCAATTCCTAGCATTCCCTTTAAGGAAAAAGGGAAAGAATCTCACTCTTGGATCATTTTCTGTGAGTCCTAGAAGAGGTAATTGTGGCATGGTGTTTTAGAAATCTCTAATGAAGGCAAGAGAGTCCGCATTAGAGAGTCCATTAAATTTAGGCATCAGTGAAATGTGTGGCTCTTTAGCTCATAATTTCAGGACCTAGGACTAAGTCTAATGGACGATGGATTGCTTGAAACTTGAGAAAGTTGGAACTCCCTCATCCTAGACCTTTCATTTTCTTCTAAGAATTTTGGATGATTTTGGAAGTTGTTATCCGGAACTATATTATCTACGTTCTCCATTTCTATTTTGTTCTTCTTTTTTATAAGAGCAATTAAACCTTTATCTATTTCTATGTTTGGTGGCTCTAGACTAATACCAGAATGTCTTGTGCTCAAACAAAGTATATCAACAATTCAAATAACACAACAAAAGAACTAAATTGGGGATCAACAATACAGTAACCAGTAACACTTAAATATAAAATGAAGAAGATATTTTTTAATAGTTTTCAAATTTTTTCCTTTTTTTGAGTTTTTTTATACGATTTTTTTAAGATTTTTTTTAGAATTAATGGCTCATGCCCTCCCCGGAAATGGCACCAAAAACATGAGTTGTACTGTCATTGAAGCTGGTCAAAGTTTAATTATTTATATTTCTATTAAAAACAATATATGTGGAAAGCATGGTCGAACCCATAGATAAGGCAATTATGACCACTAATCTTCTAAAAACTTTCAAAAGAACCCACTGTTGTCAGTAGTGGGGTAGATTTTCTATTTTTTTACTTTTTATATTTTCTTTATTTTTTTATTAAGCAGTAAAGTGACAGAACATTTCAACACTTTTATCTAAACTAAATTGAAGCTAGAACCAGTTGAAAACATAGAGAAACAGAGATATAGAATGCTGATAAATAAACAATCTGATAAAACGCTCATGTAAAAAAATCCATTCTACTGGTTTTAAAAGTATTTAAATTCACTTAAAAGTTATTACAGAGTACCACCTTAAAGAAAATGACTCACCTCCCTCACCAAGAATTAAGTCTAACAGGTTGATCAAATTCAGAGTTCGTCACTCTAGATAGATCAACTGTGATAGTCATTATTTGAAAATGTCAATAAGATGAACTCACCATAAGTCCTGAAGTCTTATGAATTTATTATCTTTTAAAAGGTGTTTCCACTATCAATCTCGCCAATTGAATGTGAGATTTTGAAATTAAGCTCTAGTGGTATAAGCAATTGAATGAATTCAACATTGATCTCATCGATCAATACTGAAAACACCAAAATGATAAAGTGAAAAGAAAATTAAAAGATAGCCAGCAGAACTTAAATTTATCCCCAAACTAAAAGATTTTACTAGTAAACATGTTCATTATCATCACCAAAATTGTTATATAATAAACAGAGTACTAATACTAGAATTAAGATGGAAGATAAACTCCTGAGACGATGCTCTGCTCTTGAACTCCTCTAGATCCATGAATTGGTTCCAGAGTCTCCCTCTGATATTCCTCTGCTCGGACCTGGATCATTGAATGTATCTCCCTTCTTTTTTTCTCTATTTCACTGTTGCTCTGCTTAATATATCAACTATCACCTGATGCATGTCACCCATGTGTTTTCCACCAACTTTAAGTGTCCTTCACCTATGAACTGCACACGTGCATTTTTTTTATACATCGCACGTCGCACTAGCTTTTCCCTCGTAACTAACTTTTCGCGAGTTAGATAAATGAACATGGACATGTTTTAGTCTCCTATATGAACCTTCACAACAAAGAACAAAACAAGCAGTTAAGAACACAATGAAAATAAATAAATAAATATTTATAATTATAGTTATTAATTTATTAAAAAGTCATGAATTAGATAAAATTATTAACTTTTTATATTAAAAATTAAATTATTATTAATTAAGATTAAAAAATTGTTATTATTTAATTATAAAAGTTAAGTTATAATAAAAAATTAAATATTAATGGTTTATTTAGTTGATTAAGTTAGTTAAAAATTAATTTGATCAATCATTATTAACATTTAAGTTTAAAAAGTTTTAATAATTTATTATTATTAAATTTAATGTTATTATTTTATTAAGTTATTAATATTTATTTATTAATATCAATTATAATTATTAATATTACTATTATTTCAAAAATAAAATTATTTTATCTTTTAAATGAGTAAGATTTATTTGAATTGCTATTAAGTATTTTAGTTTATATATATATTTTATTTAATTAGTAAGCTTTATAACTTATTTTATTATCATAAGTTATTTAATTTATATTGTTATCAATTAATTAATTATTATTATTATTATTATTTATTTTATCTTTTATCTTATCTTCTTTTTTTAAATTATTTTTATTCCACTATTTCCCCCAAAATCTTATGTTTGGCACCGAAATAGGGTGGCTCGGGGGTTCACCGTCACGCTTAGGAGACCAGCTCCTCCTCCACGGTGTCGTTGAATCTTCAGTCTGGCGATGCGACGGCAGTGGCTCAGCGTGTCTGATGACCGGCAACACCCGGGTCATTCCTCCAACAGTAGTGCAACCTCAGCTCCAGATACGGCTCAAACCAGCTCCTCTGGTGTGTCACGACGGTGGCGGCCCTGGCTTAGATCCAGTGCGTTCCTCATCTTCAGCAGTGCATCACAGAGACCGGCCTTGACTTGTCCCTCTGGCGGCACGAATTAGCGGGTCGGCCTCCTCTTCCAGCAGGTCACCAAGGTGACGACGATGGTGGTCCGGTCTGAAGACCAGGATTCTTCTCCAATTTCATCCAGATCTACTCTAGTGACGGGTTGGACTACATCAACGGATTCCATCTCTTTCAGTACGAACTGTGCAGCGGCTTGCAACGAATCCTCCATGGAGGCTTCGGTTCTTCTAGCGGTGGTTCTCGGTCCAGCTCCGACGTCTGGAAGGGTTAAATTATTGATCTGTTTTTGTGGATTTCTGTTTGATTTTGGGAAAGTTCAGGTTTTCATTTGTGTCTGTGAGTGAACAAAATGGGGATGAGTCTAGATTTGCAGGTGCTGCGAAAGAATGGAGGTGCACCAATGTGTGAAGAGGGACATGGTTTGTTGTTGCAGTGTGAGGTGAGAAAAGTAGTAGTGTCCCATGAGTGGCACTTGTGACGAAAGAAGAAATGCATTAAAGGGTCACCGTAGCTTTTAAAATTTAAGGTAACCATTGAAGAAAATTAAAGAGGCTACCGATAGTTATAAAAGGTCACCAATAGAGATAACAAAAGATTAGTGATGGAATAGGTCACCGATGCCGATAATCATCGGCAACGGTAACTTATTTAAAATAAAACTAACGGTAGCTTAAAAAAATGAACTAACGGGGATGCACAAAAATTAAAACTAAAAAAATGGACTTAAAATTAAAACTCAAGTTAAATAAATTAAAATATTGAAATAATTAACTAGTTAAAAACGTAAAACCAAAAAAAATAAAGATTGAAATTTATTAATTAAAAGAAGGCTAATTAAAACTGAATTATAGTTAATCTTTAAACTTTTCAAATTACAATTAAAATTATTAATTGATAACACTTAAATTAAAAACTGAATAATTGTTAAACTAAATTGATAGAATACTTAAAGTAAAAATTATTAAAGGGTCTAAAATGAGTAGAAAAGGATAGCATTGGTGACTAAATAAGTTACTGATAGCTCTTGTCTACCTCACTGGTAGACTAAAAACAAAAGTTAATGAATAAATATTCTAACTGCACACTTTGGATTAAATAATTAATGTTTTAAAAGTCTAAATTAATTAATTATAAATCTAATTGAATACTTGAAGTTAAAAGTGCACTATTTCATTTAATTAAACTAAAATTCTTAACTTAATTAGTTAGCATGATGATTAAACATATTAATTAATTAAGTTAATTTATTCTAATAAGACTATATTAAAGGATAAAATACTAAAATAAAGTCTATGTTAATTAGATATAAATACTATGATTAAAGAATTGTTTAAAATTGCTGTTAATTTATTAAAAAGTTAAGAAGATTTTAATTAAATAAAACTAATTAAGAAATAATTAAATTAGAACAGTAAAGTAAGATTAAAATTATTAATTTAAAGAATAAAAATACTTAGTTAATTATAAAAATTGATTAATTAAAAAATTTAATTATAAAAAAATACAAAAGTACAATTATTTAGTAAAAAGTGCTTGAATAATTAATTAAATCAATAAAAAATAAGTGAAAATATGTGGAAAACTTTGTAAAAATAGAGTCACATCACACATCATCAAGGGTATTATTCTATTAAGTTCATCCACTGGCCTTATAAAATAAAAATACATTCCCATTTGGAATAAATCATGGGAAGGCTTGTAGTTTTTGGTTATTTTATTATATATAGTCTACAAACCTATGTTTGAGAAATGATAAACAATTCTCCACTCATTTCCTATATAAACCCACCCAGTATCTCATTTATATTCTCTCAAAATATTTTGATAATGTCATTACACTTCCCTCTCTTCTTTATATTCCTCCTATGATTCCCCCAAGCTCTCAAGAATCCCCTCTCAAGAAGTTGGAGTCACACTCTCAAGGTAAGAGATTGTTTCATTCTCATTATTCGTGTTTCTTCATTATCTTATGCCTTTTATTTCCAATTCATATTATTGAAATATGTTTTTCTATGTCTTTGTTATTATCTATTTGTTGTAAACATGATGAGATAACCCTTTTTCTCTCATCAACCCATTTTATGAATTTTTAAGTGATGTAGTTATGCTGCTGAAATTTCACCTTGATTTTCCGCACCAAAAAATTGTGTAGTGAATACTCTCACCCATTTCCTATCATGGGTGTTCACCTTTATTCACTTAAACTTATTTATTGGGGACTTACATGTATGGATTCCGCATTCCATAATCTGGGATAAAATTTAATGATAAATGATTCCATGTTTTATGATCTATGTGGCACACTTAAACATTAGAATGAAATTAAAGTGATGGGTGAGCCTAGAATTATATAGTTTCCCAATGCATTGGATAATGTTAAGTCTCATGAGACATCACGTTAGGATAGGGATTAAACCTGATTCTTATATGGTAATTTTTACACCATGATTTATTGTTATTTATCCTTAACATGTGTTTATGATGCATCATTTTAAGTTGTTTCCACATTTACCATGTTTCCATTATGTTATCATGTTATATCATGCCTCATTTTTCATGTTTATGATTATAACCCCTCTTATGACCCATTGATGTGACTATTGTATAACATGTGTTACTTCCTTTATATTATTCCATGTTTATTTCCTTATTGGGATTTAGATCTCACCCCTTTCTTATGTATATTCCCAGGTTATCCCATGTAGTTTTATGTACAATCTTGTTAATGATGTTTTGAATGAGGATGATGTATTTTCTATTTCAGTTTTTATGTAATGTACCTAATTCTAAAAGAAACTTGACTTATTGATAGAATGGGTTGTATTATGTGTACTTTTATGTAATAAATCATTAATTAATGTGTAATAACTATTCGGGTTGTCATAGTTGGTATCAAAGGGAAAATTTAGTTATTTTTTGGTTTTTGATTAGAAAAAACTAGTGAAATCCGTAGGGATAAAATTAGTTATAAGAAAACAACCCTAAATTTTGATAAGTATGGAGTCGTTGGTTTATTAAGAAAATACGTTCATGTCTAGATACTACAAGTGGATGTGGCTCGGGCATAGATGTAAATAGAGGTAAAACATGAAAACACCGCACTGAGATAGACTCGATCAGGAGTTGGTGCACGGCAACGAGCCTTGTTTCACACCTAGTTTAACACTCACAGGGGATATACATTGTTAAATTCATAATCTTATTGTGAAACATTAATAAGGGAACAAAAAAATACCCATAATAATATATGTTAGGAAATAGATCGTGCATAACATAGATTGAATCATATAAATTCATAAGTTAAAGAAATACATGTAATTTATAAGTTATATATTTAATGTCATTAGATTAACTTCTATGGATTTAATATTTTAAAAATGATCACTCTTAATTTTCCCGTTATAATATCCAATAGCTGGAAATAGAAGGAATAGGTAAACAATGAATGCAGCGGCCAATGTGATGACTACCCCCAACGAGAAACCCAACCCGATGAGAGTGGGAATCACAAAAGTTGTGATGATAATCTCTCATATGATTCATTTTTTTAACAGAAACCTAGATTAGGAGGAGCATTCAAATACCACTTAGAAAGAATAAGCTACAATTGAGAGCTTTATGTGACAAAGGCCTTAGACATTCGATGGATCATATGATCCATTAATCCAAGAAAAATGGATCAACTCCATTGAGAAGATCTTATTCATCCATCTATGTTATGAAAAAGATAAGGTTCTAATGGTTACTTATCTTATGGTGGTAGAATCTGATCAGTGGTGTAATTTGATTAAGAATACAAATCCTAAGGAAGAGATCAAAGTGATTGGGTAGATGGGATTCTAAAAAAAATTGATAAATATTTTCCTAACACTCTGTGACTTAAAATGAAAATGAATTAACTTTACCTAAAGATAAAGTATGATGAATATATCATGTATTATGAGGAAAACGTCATGATACATTCACGATAATCCTTCATATTTTCTATTACCCATGAATTCAAGGTTGAACACTTCTTTGGTGGGATAAAACATAGTCTAAGAAAATCACTAGCAATCTGAGACTTTGATGGCTATAAGGAAATTGTCTGATGTGCCCTAAGAGTTGCAATGGGGATCAAATAACCTCAAGGGTATCATGGAGATAAGAAGTGGAAATTAGAGTTTAATTATAGTGATCCGATGAATAAATATAACAGTGCCAAGAAATTTCAACATCCCACTTTCCAAAGATGCATAAAGAAGCACCCCAGAAATTGCCTAAGTGGGATGAGGAAATGCTTTTGGTGCTAGATGGGAACATAGCTAGAAATTACTGACAGGAGAAACCAAACAATGAAATAGAGGAATGCAATTATTTAGTCTAGCCTCGATGCATTATTCATTGCTTCAACTACAATGAAGAAGGACACTTTTCAAATAAATTCACTAAGCTAAGGGTTTTCAAAGATATCCAACAACTTATATGGAAGCAAGGGTGATATTTTTCCATCACAACCACTGTGGTAGATCCCAACAATTAAGTGGGGATAAGTACACTAGTTATTCATTTAATAATAGAAAATGTACTTTCCTTTTCTGGTTTTATGCATTCTTTCATATCACAAAAGTTTAGAAGAAATATTCAGACACCCCCAAAAATCCTAGAAGTAGAGATATAAGTGAAAATGGAAAATGGGAAAATTATTACATCATGAGTATATAACCCCTACCCTATTTGTAAGATTTTATGTCCTAGAACCAACTAGTTTTACTTTGATTACATAAATATTTAATGTATTATTACATATTATTTATTGTTCTGAATGACTACGATGTAATAATGTCTTAGAGTATTTGTTGCATTGATAAGGTCATGGCAGTTCCCTGCTATGATGAGAACCTTGAAATTCTATAAAAATATTTTTAAATATAGTTCTGTGGTTGTATGACAATCTATGATGGGACACATAGGATGTAGACCATCAGGTTCGAGTACTTGTTAGTAGATGCGACTTCCTCTCATGAAGTTCTCACTTGGTAATCTCTGGGATAAGAGATTATAAGAATAGACCCGCTAGTAGGAATTCTGCATGTTTTGGTGTCATCAGATATTTCTATCTGAGAGTGTTTGTAATGATCCTTAGACTTTAATATTATCATTAATCCGTGTCATGACTTATGCACTTTGATTTACTGATGAAAACCATCACGTAGACAGTTGGTAGGAAGTATGGTACACTGGGTGCGTCACGAGTGGCATGTTATTAATGGATAAGTTGAGGATGTATTTGTCCCTTCCATTTATAGAAGTTGATATCTCGGCCCTTTAATTGAAATAGAACTGTAACGTGAAATTCCATGGCCACGGTGTAACGAAGAGTTTATTTCCAGTATTCAAAGGAAAACATATCAAGGATAAAAGTTGATGACACAATCATGAAACCTGCTTGATGATATATTATGGCAAAGAGAGTATATTACGCATTGAGTGTTCGTATATGGATGTCATTGTTGTGACTTTACGTTCTTTATCTTGGGTGCCTTGACCTGTTGCTAGACAGTACTCTTGGATTTTAGGCAAGCCCGCCTAATGCCAATAAGAAAGAATCTTAGAGGGTCACACACTAAGTGTTTTTTTGGTCTCGATTAAATTCTATTTGAATTTAATTAATTAAATAAATAGTATTCTCAAGACCGTGAAATAATATTATTCAAGTTAAAATGATGGCATAAATTTAATAAAATATATTTATTTATTTTATTCAACATTTAATTAATATTTATTTACTAGTTTGTAAATAAAATAATTATTTAAGAGAATAAATTATTTATTTATTTATTCGGGTGTTCAATAAATGGAAGTGGAGTTAGAACGGACCAAGGTCAGTCCGGTAGTAAAATAGTTATTTGCAATATGGTAAATAATTATTTTACTAGTTGGCACAAATTAAAATAACTATGCTATTATTTTGTGATGTGGAATTTTATTTATTATTCCATTTTGCGCAAGTTGGCACACTATAAATAATGATGTGGTATTATTATTAAATGCATGGGTTTTCTCTAAGTTCATGAATGTATTTAATTGTTGCTATGCAATTAAATACTGTAACTGAAATTCTATGTATATAAATAGGCAAGTACCCCTATTGTTCCATACACCACACCACATGCCTGGTGAATTGAGAATTGTTGAGCCAAATAATTTCTCTCTTGAATCCTCTTCTATCCCTCTGAAGAAGGAGAGATGTTCTTCAAGGCTGAAGAACAAGAGATCAAGAACAACCAACAGAAGACACTCGCTTCTCCGTGGTAGCACCCGAAGAACGAGCGGTGTCGATCCGAAGCCATTGAAGCACATGTGGATCACCGCTAGAGGGATAATATTTTGGATCCTTACAAGAGAAATGAGATAATATGGAAGGGTCATTCCGGATGATCAACATCATCAACGAAGAAAAATATCAAAGATCCAGGAATTATTTTTCTTTATGAAATTAATTAAATTAATTATAAGCATAATGTGAAAGATCCTATCTTAAGGTTTCGGGGCACTTTCTTATTTATCTAAATCTTTGATTATATTCCATGGAGATTGGCATTCATCGTCGTATTTATCCCAGAATAATCATTGATCATGGTAAAAATCAAAGTTGGGTGTCATCCCAACCACGCTTCCTCTATGCTCGGAACCTTCAAGTGGTATCAGAGGGGTTACATCATAGTTTATAATTATTTAAATATTTCATTGATGAATTATGCATTTAATAATTTAGTTGTTTCAATTCAAGTTAATCATTCTGAAATCTGAATCTTGAGATCTATTCCTCCTCTTTTGTTTCTCATTTACCTTACAGAATCAATCTTTTCTTTTAATTTTGATTAAAATAAAATAGAGAATATCATCTAGAGGTGTCAAATCTTCCTGACAGTAAAACACCAGAACACACATCGTGTATTCGGCAATACACGCCATGTATTCAAGATTCAATGCATCGAGCCGGTCCTCCAAACCAAGCCTTGAGTTTGAGTCCTTCTAAGTTTTAAATGACTTCGTGTGTTGACTAGGAATAGGTGGAACACAGTTTCCAGATTACAGGATGTGTGGCCTAATGGACACAACGTGTAGTACCTTCGGGTTAGGGTTGGACCGTGTACCCCATACATGGATTTCCTGGATGAAGACCATGTAATGAGGAACTATACGGCATGTGGCCAACTGGACACATCCTGTACTACAAATATTTCCTAATTACACTCACACTCCATTTCCCTGGGTGTGTATTTAGGATAGACAGTGAAAAATAGTACACGCTGTGTAGTTGGAACTACATGTTGTGTACTCATCCAAATTACCCAGATTTATTAAAATTTATTATTATATTATACAAACCCTTGAGACCTGTACCATCGTGTAGGCGTAAAGTTGAGGAACAACATGTGATAGGTGTTTTATATATATGTATTTAATTTAACATCTGCGTAATGTTCATTTCTACTCATTGGGTAGTTATGAATAGGAATTCATCAGCTTGCCTCCAAGGTACAAGTTACGTTCACAGATAATTTTAAATGAATTAATTTTCATAAAATTATGATGGATGAGAATTTCAAGTAAATTTAGAAAAGAATTTAAGATAAAAGGATTGATTAATCAAAGATGATAATTAATTGATTAGAGCGTGATTTATCTTAAAGAAGAATGATTAAATAATTGAATTCTAGTTTTATTTATGCATAAATATCGTTGCATGTATGGATGATCATGAGATAAACCAAGACCTTTCTATGTGGATGGTTTCTTTTAATTTATTTATTTGAATTATATTTGTTGGCCTATGAGCCTTCTCCTCATTAATATGTAGGGCTTACGTTCCCAAGGTTTCTTTTATGTAAAACCCCCTTTTACCCCTCACCTACATGTGAGTTAAAAAATGGGCATATGTAATGGATGGAACTCCCAAGCTAGTAGAGGTGGTTCAAGATGGATCCAAGATTAAACCAATCCTATGAGATCCAGAGGTGGATAGGTGGAAGCTGTAAACATGTACCCAAAAGGTTCAAGGTGTTTCTCCCCTAGGCCAGGGTTAGTTTTTCAATATCTAGATAAACTAACCATTAGAAAATCTCATGATCATTCCATTTACCTTTTTTTATTTTTGTCATTTGCTTGGTTTATCATTATGGATGTGCTTTTATGATCACATAATTAATAAATTAAACAAGTATGCAATATGGAACTAAAATAAACCAGACATATGCATAAATATTATCAAGACATGGTTAATAACTTAAGTAAGTTCAACTTAATATTAACAAACATGTGATAATAATCAATTCACGAATAAGAGATAAAAAACCCTTAAATAAAATATTAAGTCAGACCAAGCCTTTCATTACTTGATTAAGGGAAAAAACTCAATAAAACTATGTGTTTGACCAACCCGTGTTGGGACACTTTCTTTTATACAGGAAGCCCTTATGAAAAGTTTTGGGTTGACTTTACCATATTAAATTAAGAGGAGTATCCCTTGCCAAACTTGGTGTAATATTGGAGGCAAGAGTTGAGGAAATACAAAGACATGATTTCAGGATTGGGGAGTCCCCTCAACAGATCGAGGAATTACAAGCCCACAATTGGAAAATACATGCCTACCTAAACACACTCTAATATCTTGACCAACCCTTGTTGGGGTTATGCGAAGGGGAATATGGATCCTTGCCACTAGAATTTCATGGAAACTGGATATTCTGAGTTCAATGGTGAGAGCCATTAAGACTTGATAAAATAGTGGGAGACTTAATTAAATTTATTATTTCACATAAAATGTAATCAATAAAGTACTAATGATCTACTATTTTAATTGTAGAAAAAATGACAATCTCGTCAACCAAACTGTCTTTACGATCAATTCTAGATAAAGACAACATCCTTACCAGAAGTAACTTCCAGGAATGGTTTAGACACCTTCGGGTTATCCAACACTATGAATGGAAGTCTTACATGCTGGAGTCAGCATTACCTGATCCACCTTACAAGAAGGCGAGTGATGAGGATTTCCTGGTCTATAAGAAACATATGAATGATGCGGTATACATTCCATGTTTGATGTTATCATCAATATCTAGTGAGCTCAGGAAGTCTCATGAAAACATGGATTCTTATAGCATGGTCAAACACCTATGTGGTCTTTATGAGGAGAGAGCAAGGTTTCAAAGGTTTGAGATCACTAAGGAACTCTTTTAGAGTAAGCTTGGAGAAGGTTCCCCAGCTAGACCTCATGTAGTCAAGCTCATTGCCTATATTGAGTGCCTGGAGGTTCTAGGGTTTAAACTCCCCGAAGAACTGGGCACCGATCAAATTCTCGCATCACTCCCTCAGAGCTTCTATAACTTTGTTATCAATAACAATATGAACAACATTGGGAAGTCTCTATCGGATCTTCCTATCCTCATTCACAAAGTGGACAAATATATGAAGCATGAAAAGCCTTATGTCCTTATAGTGAATAAGAGGAAAGGGAAAGTGAAGATATTTAAGCCCAAAGCTTATTCACGAACTTCCAATAAAAGGAAGATGAAAGGGTAGGCAAGGGAATAAGAGGCTGTTTGTTTTGAATGTGGCAAGAAGGTCCACTAGAAGAAGAACTACACCCATTCTAAGAAGCATGGAGAAGCTTTAGGTGTGTTATTTATTGAATGAAATCTATCTATTTCTACAAATTGGGTATTAGATATATCCTGTAGTGCTCACATATATATCCAAATACAATAACCAAGTAGTTTCAGGAAGATTGATTGAGGGGAGGTAGATCTACGAGCAACCAACAGATCCGGACTTGCTGCTGTAGCTGTCGGGGACTACCACCTCACATAGACAACTGGGAAGATCTTGGTGTTAAAGGGTTGTTATTATGTTCCTTCTATTACTAAAAACATTCCTTCTGTATCCAGATTAGATACAGATGGATTTTTCTTTCAAGTTTGAAAATGAATTTTGATTCTTTTACAAAGATAACATTTGTTATGTTAGGACACATTTATACAACGGACTTTACGTGTTGTATTACACAAACCAAGTAGTGACAATCGATAATAAAGCTACTTCACATGACTCATACCACACCCCACTTTGGAATCACCAACTAAGTCATGTAAATGAGAAACACTTGACAAAGTTACATCAAGATGGATATTTAGATTCCTTAAAACTAAAACCACTTGGCATATGTCATGCATGTTTACAAGGAAAATGAAAAAATCCCCATTTAGTGGGAAAGGTGGGAGGGATAAATAACTTCTTGAATTGGTTCATACTGATGTGTGTGAACCATTTCCAGTTGAAGCAAGGGGAGGGTACTCATACTTCATAACTTTAACTAATTATTTTAGTAGATAGGGATATATCTACTTAATGAGGTATAATTCGGGTTCTTTTGATAAGTTCAATGAATAAAAGAATGAATTTGAGAACCATCTTGGTAAGAAGATTAAGAAACTCCAATGAGAACGAGGTGGAGAATATCTTAATCAAGACTTCATTGATTACTTACAAGAGTTTGAGATCCTATCCCAACTAACTCCTCCAAACATGCCCCAGTGGAATGGTGTGAGATAAAGGAGGAACCACACCTTGTTAGACATGGTGAGATCAATGATGAGTCATACAAGTCTTCCATTATCTTTTTGGGGATATGTGTTATAAACAGTGACACACATACTAAACCAAGTACCAACTAAATCAATAAATGGTATTCTATATGAGTTTTGGAGTGGAAGAAAAGTCATGTTATTGAATTTTCATGTTTGGGGTAGGGAAGCATTTGTTAAGGCCTCTTCAGGTAATAAACTCGCACCCTGAGGCACAAAGTGTACCTTTATAGGATACCCCAAGGAAACAAGGGGATATTACCTATACAACCACATAGACAAAAAGGTTGTAGTGGAAAGACATTCCATATTAATTTAGAAGGAGAAAATCTCCAAAATAGATCATGGGAGCGAGATAGACTTCAATGAAGTTGAGGCTCAAGGTGCACAAGGGTTGGTATAAGAACAGATTCCAGAAATCCCTATGGAAGAAGAATCTATTCCAGAGACACAAGTACTGTGTAGGAGTACAAGATAGGTTAGAGAACCAGAACGGTATGGTTTTCTAGTTACCGAGGATGGTGACACCTTATTAGTTGATAATAATGATCCTTTAACCTACAAAAAAGCGGTAAGTGGCCCAGACGTTACCAAGTGGAAAGAAGCCATGAATTCTGTAGTGGATTCCATGTACCAAAACCAAGTATGTATTTTGGTAGATCCACCAGTTGATTTAAAGCCTATTGGTTGAAATTTGGTATTCAAGAAGAAACTGGACATGGAAGGACAAGTCAGTACCTATAAGGCATGACTGGTTGCAAAAGGTTTTAAACAACATTAAGGAATTGACTATGATGAAACCATCTCACTAGTTGCAATACTGAAATCCATCATAATTCTACTTTATATTGCGGCTTAACATTACTATTATATTTGGAAAATTGATGTCAAAACATCATTCCTTAATAAGAAACTTTAGGAATATGTCTACATGACACAACCTGAAGTGTTTGTGACTCCAAAGGATTTCAATAAGGTATGCAAGTTGTAGAAATCAATTTATGGATTAAAACAAGCATCTATGTCATGAAACATTCATTTTGATGAAGGAATAAAAGAATTTTGTTTTATCAAAAATGAATGTGAGCCTTGTGTCTAAAATGGTTTAGTGGGAGTGAAGTCATTTTCCTAATAGTATATGTTGATGACATATTACTCATTGGAAATGAGATACCAGTCTTTTAGTCTGTTAAGGAATTATCGAATCAATGCTTCTCCATGAAAGACTTGGGTGAGGTAGTATATATTCTTGGGATCAAGATACATCATGATAGATCCAAGATATTGTTGGGCCTAAGTCAAAGTACATACATTGATAAGATACTAAAGAGATTCATTATTGAACAATCCAAGAGTGGATTGTTTCCAGCATCACATGGCATTCATATTCCCATGAAAATGTGTCATCAGACATATGAGGAAAGAAAGATATTGACAAAGACTCCATACACATCAGCGATTGGGTCAGTCATGTATACCATGCTATGTACTAGGCTGGATGTCGCCTACGCATTGAGTATGATAGGCAGATGTCAAGCTGACCCAGGAGACTTCCATTGGATGGAATTCAAGACTATCCAAAAGTATCTGAGTCATACTAAGGATATGTTCCTAGTTTATGGAGGAGATGAGGAACTAGTCATCATAGGATATGAAAATACTAGTTTCCAGACTGATCAAAATGACATGAAGTCGCAAACGGTATACATATTCACTTTTAATAGAGGTGTAGTGACCTGGAAGAGCTCAAAGCAGAGTGTGGTCATAGATTCTATAGCAGATTCTGAGTATATCGCATCTTCTGAGGCAGCTAAAGAAGTAGTTTGGATGCAAAGTTTCATCCAGGAGATAAATGTGATACCTACCAGTTAAGATCCCATCACATTGTACAGTGATAATACTGTAGCAGTGGCTCTTGAAAAAGATCCAAGGTCACGTAAGTGGATAAAGAACATACATTAGAATTATCATCTCTTGAGTTATTTTTTTCAGAGAGGTGAAGTTGTAGTGAGAATTATTTACAAGGAAGACAACATGGCAGACCCCTTGACTGAAGCCTTGACTTAGTAGAAACATGATCATCATGTGTGTTCTAGTGGATTGAAAGTCGTAGGAAGTTGTATCTAGTCCAAGTGAGAGTCTATAAGGGTTGGTGTCCTAGAACCCACTAGTTTTACTTTGATTACATGAATATTTAATGTATTATTACATATTGTTCATTTTTCTGCATGACTATGATGTAATAATGACCTAGAGTATTTGTTGCATTGATAAGGTCCTGGTAGTTCCCCACTATGATGAGAAACTTGAAATGATATAACAATATTATTAAATATAGTTCTGTGGTTGGATGACATGCTATGATGGGACACATAGCATGCAGACCGTCAGGTGTGAGTACTTGTAAGAAGATGAGAATTCCTATCATGAAGTTCACACATGGTAATATCCAAGATAGTAGATTATGAGAACAGACCCGCTAGTAGGAATTCCACATGTTTTTGTGTCATCAGATATTTCTATCTACGAGCATGTGTAATGATCCTTAGACTTTAAGATTATCATTTATATGTGTCATGACTTATGCACTTTGATGTAATAATGAAAACCGTCACACAGACAGTTGACGGGAAGTAGGGTACGTTGGGTGCGTCACGAGTGACATGTTAATAATGGATAATTTGAGGAATTATTTTTTCCATATATTTATGGAAGTTGATATATCGGCCCTTTGATTGAAATATAACCATCACGAGAAATTCCATGGCCATGGTGTAACAACCAGTTTATTTCAGGTAGTCAAAGAATTATGTATCATGCATAAAAGTTGATGACACAATCATGAAACATTCTTGATGAGATATTTTGACAAAGGGAATATATTACACAATGATCATTCGTATGTGGATGATGTTGTTGCACCTCTACATTCTTTCTCTTGGGTACCTTGAACCATTGCTAGACAGTACTCTTGGACTTTAGGCAAGCCTGCCTAATACCAACAAGAAAGAATCCTAGAGGGTCACAGACGAAGGTTTTTTGGTGGTCTCGTTTATATTCTATTTGAATTTAATTAGAGAAAATAAATATTATTCTCAAGAGTGTGGAATAATTTTATTCTTGTTAAAATGATCACATAAATTAAAAAATATATATTTATTTATTTTATTGAACATTTAATAAATATTTATTTACTAGTTTGTAAATAAAATATTTATTTAAGAGAATAAATTATTTATTTATTTATTAAGGTGTTCAATAAATGGAAGTGAGGTTTGATCAAACCAAGGTCGGTCCGGTAGTAAAATAATTATTTTCAATATGGTAAATAATTATTTAACTATTTGGCACAAATTAAAATAACACTGATATTATTTTGTGACGCGGAATTTTATTTATAATTCTATTTTGAAAATGTTGGCACACTATAAATAATGACATGGTATTATTATTAAATGCATGGGTTTTCACTAAGTTCATGAATGTGTTTAATTGTTTCTATGCAATTAATTATTGTAACTGAAATCCCATGTATATAAATAGGTAAGTACCCCTATTGTGTCATACACCACACCAAACACCTAGTGAATTGAGGATTGTTGAGCCAAACAATTTTTCTCTCAAATCCTCTTCTCTCCCCTCTCAAGAATGAGAGACATTCTTTAAGGCCAAAGAACAAGCGATTAAGAACGACTGACACAAGACACTCGCTTTGCTACGCTAGCACCCGGAGAACGAGCGATGTCGATTGGAGTTCATCGGAGCACGTGTGCATTACCACAGAGGGATTCTAGTTTGGATCCTTATAGGAACAATGAGATAATCTGGAAGGCTCATTTCAGATGATCAACATCATCAACGAAGAAACATACCAAAGATCCAGGTATTATTTTTCTTTATGAAATTAATTAAATTAATTATAAACATGATGTGAAAGATCCTCTCTAAAGGTTTTGGGACTCTTTCTTATTTTTCTAAATCATTGATTATATTCCATGGAGACTGGCCTTCATCATCGTATTGATCTCGGAATAATCATTGATCATGGTAAAAATAAAAGTTGGGTGTCGTCCCAACCACAATTCCGTTGCACCTAGAACCTTCAAATTTGTGGGATGGACTTCCTAGAAAACCTTGTTACTTTACCTTTGGTTAAATTTTATTAAATTCTAGGTATGGATTGGATTTCCCTATATATATCCAACATAATTAATTGTGATAAGTAAATCACTCCATGTATTGTGAATCGACCCCCAATTCTATATAAGTGTGAGGAGAAGGATGAATCTCCTTTATCACCAACATCTCAATCATGGATATTATTAACCTATAAAATATATAACTAGCTCAAATGATTGATTTTAAGGAAAACATCATCCTTGAATACATTCCCATTGTGATAGAATATGATGATGTGTTTCCTGAGGAATTTCATAGTCTTTTGTCCTAGATGAGAGGTTGAATTTTAAATCAAGCTTATACCTAAGGTGTTACCATTATCCAAGATTCCCTATAGAATGGTTATTTTGTAAGTTGAGGAGATTAAGATACAACTACATGAGAATCTGGATAAAGGTTTTATACACTCAAGTCTTTCACCATGGGGTTCACCAATCCTCTTAATCAAGAAGAAAGATGGTTCAATGCACCTTTGCATTGATTATCATGAGCTCAAAAAGATCATGATAAATAAAAAGTATCCTCTATCATAGATTGATGAATTTTTTGATTAGATACATGGAGCACAATAATTCTCCAAGGTGGATCTGCAGTTGGGATATTACCAAGTTAAGGTGAAGGAGGATCCTCCAATGACTTTTTTTGTACAAGGTATGGGCACTATGAGTTCATAGTAATGCCATTCAGACTCACTAATTCTCTAGTAATATTCATGGACTTGATGGATAGAGACATTATATATTACCTCGACAAATCTGTGGTAGTATTTATAGATGATATTCTAATATACTCCAAAATCAAGGAGGAGCATGAGAAGAAGATGAGCACTATTCTAAAGACCTTATAAAAATAGAATATGTATTCCAAGTATAGAAAATGTGATTCATTTTTTAAGGAAGTCTCATTCAATGGATACACCATCAAGAGAAATGGGATATCTGTGAACACTTCAAAAATAGAAGCAATTAAAGGATAGTTGAGGCCAACATCTGTGATATATATCTATAGTTTTCTTAAATTAGCTGGGTATTATCATATATTTGTGAGAAATTTTTCATGATTTTCATACCCTCAAACTAGGATAACTTGGAAGGGAGTAAAGTTTTCTTGGAATTATGAATTTTAAGAGAGATTCAAGGAGTTTAAAAGAAGACTTATCAGAGTACATGTACTAAAACTACCGAAAAGTAGAAAAAATTTCATGGTATTTAAAATTTAATTGAAGAAGGGATTGGGATACGTGTTAATGAAAAATGATGAAGTGATAGCTTGTGCTTCAAGGTGTTTGAAATTTCGCGAATAGAACTATCCAACACAGGATCTAGAGTTTTCTGCAGTGATCTTTCCTTTAAAAATATATTGGCATTTTCTCTATGGGGGAGAAGTGAAATATATATGGATCACAAAATTCTCAAGTATATATTCACACTGAAGGAGATAGATATACCCCAATAAAGATTTTTGGAGATGATCAAGTACTGTGACTACTCAATTCACTAACATCCTGGGAAAGACATTAAAGTTGTGGATTCTCTAAGTAGAAAGTATTCATCAATTTTATCATTGATGAGAATTTATAGGGATCTGATCTTCTTAGATTTGAAAAGGATAAAAATGGGAATCATAAAGAAAAGAACATCAGCAATCCATTCACAATTGATTGCCTGAACATCCCTCCTAGAGAGGATAAGAGATGATGTGGGAATTTAGAAGAAAGTGGAAACTATAAGAAAAGTGAAATCCTCATAGATCAATGTTAATGAATAAAGAGTTATAATATTTAGGCCACAACTATGTGTACCACAAAATCATGAGTTAAAGAAGTTATTGGATGATTCACATAGTTTGAATTTACCCATCAATCTAGGAAGTAAAAAGATATATCAAAATATATGAGAGCACAATTAGTGGGACAATATGAAGAAAAAGATCACGGAATACACATCAACATTTCTTTTATGTCTGCAAGTGAAGGTAGAGAGGTTGAAATACAAGGGGATGATGCAACCATTACCCATACTGAAATTGAAATGGGAAAACATCCCCATGTAATTTTTCACCAGTCTTTCGAAGACATCAAGAGGAAATAATGTTTTCTGGGTTGTGTTGGATCTCCTTACAAATATTTCACACTTAATTAAAATTTGTTTGGACTTATAACTCAATCAAATTGAAAGTATATACATCATAGAAGTAGTGAGTCTGAATGGAACACCACTATCAATAGTATCTGATATAGATCCAAGATTTTCCTCTATGTTATGGAAGAATCTACAATGTGCTCTAAATAAAGATCTAAACATTAGTACGACTTCTCACCCTCAAACTAATGTTAAAACTAATCAAACAATATATACACTTGAGGACATGTTGAGAGCAAGCTCAATTGACTTCAGAGGTGGATGAGATCAACATCTTTCTCTGTTCAAGTTCTTGTATAATTACAGTTTCCACTCAAGAATCCAAATGGATCCCTTTAAAGCCCTTTATGGGAAGAGCTACAGAATGTATGCATGCTGGGATATAGTTGGGGAACAAAAAATGGTAGGTCCTAAAATGGTAGAGGAAATGGTGGAAAAGGTTAATACCTTTCGGAAGCACATCAAGGATACTCAGAGTCGACAGAAGAACTATACTAACAATAATCTGTGAGATCTATAGTTTTATATTGGAAAAATGATATTCCTCTATAATGACCAATACTTTTTAAATGATATTTTTTTTCCTATAAATGTGTGTTATACACCACATAACCATATATCATTTAAATAAAGAGATATTTATAAAGTGTAAAGGGAAATGTGACCATCGGGATTCGAACATTATATGATTGTTGGTCAATATGACCATTGGAAACTATACTCTTGGTAATTATTTTAACAATATAATTAGTTTTTATATGTAGAAATGAAAAAGTATAATTAATTAATAAAAGAGAAGTGATGGCCTCGACTAGTAGATCCATGCAGTATGAAGCCCATTTTTTGAACTTGGGAGAGAGGTAGCATCACTGGGGTTCACCCTTGACAAATACCAACCCGAGCCTCAACAAATGAATCATTAATGAAATTATTTATAGAATAATTTCATCATAGTAGAAATTACCACACATGAAATTTTAGCCAATCCACCCCATGAATCTATCACTATCTCACACCTTATCCTTAAATCATACATGGGTGTTATAAGGGGTTAAGTGTCCAGGACTTATTCACTTAAATTGTAATTCTATTGCATAAATCAAATTTTTATTCCATCAATTCTGTTTTAAGAATATTTTTTCTTAAATATGATGAATTTGGTAAATTGATTTTTCAGACACAATGTATGTAAATTTATTATAATAAGCTAATGTATTATAAATAATATTTATTTTAATGAAATATTATGACAAAATACCCTTATTTTAATATAAATGATATAATAATTTTATTATTTCATTAAATTTTTTTAAGTTTTAGAAGTTTTACTATGTATTTTCAACCCGCTATTTTTTTAATAAATAATGATTTTTATATTTAGAAGTTAATATTCCCATAATTAGATAATTATTATGATAAAATAAACATAATTTTTTAATTAATAATTTCAAAATAAGGTTTGATTGAATTTATGGGAATTTTCTAAAATACATTATTTTTTCAGTGAATAGTAAAAATACAGTTTAAGTTTCTCGATATGTTTAATTAGTTCATAATTATGTCATAATGATGTAATAATTAATTAAACAAAATCCAAGACCTAAAATTTTTATATTATTAATATCATTTAATTTTATATATATTAATCAATATTCAAACCTATAAGTTACTTTCAAAAGTTTAAAATAGAAACTTAACATTACAAATCTTATTTTGTGGAAACTTTACTTTTCAATGCCAAAATTAGTATTATAAAATTATGATAAATTATTGTGGGTTAAAAAAACATAAAGTATTTCCCAAATTTAAAAAACTAATGGAAAAACTTTGGTAAATCCCATGTTTTTTTATTTTCAATAACTTATATTTCCAAGGCCGATATTTGGAAATCCTTAAATAAATCCTCCACTTTTACTATAAATACCAACATATTTCACCATTTTCACTCACTAAAAATCCATCCTTTAAGAATATAGGGTAGTTTTTCCTCCTAATTATTCCCCCAAGGTGTCCTCAACCCCCCAAGGTTCCATTCCATAGGATCTAGGAGTAACTCTTCAAGGTAAGGGAATTATACACTTCTCTTTTCCATTAAAGTTACCTTTTTATATAGTATGTTTTCCAATTTCCCAAATAAGTTATATTGTCTACTTTATTTTATACTAGTAATGTAATAATATTCTTTTATTAATGGTATACCATTTTATACTCTCATTTTACCCTTTTCTAAAACCATATTTTATACCCCTTATGCTACCGAATTTACTTCTCAAGATTTATCTCTTCTCCTCAAGAAATTATCTTTTATTTTATTATTATAAGTACCCAAGAATATTTAATTTATAAGTGTATTCACCTAAATCTAAAGATTACTTATTTTATTCTAGTATTAATATACATGAAACCTGAAGTCCCTTTATGTGGGTTAAAAATGGCATAATGATCATGTTTTAAGAACTTTTGAAATACCATGATTTTGATATGAAACCCATTTTTTATTCTCCATGGATTATTTATGGAATGTTTGATTATGATATATGTGGATCACATTAATTAATACATATTAAGGGTGCACCCTAATAGCGCTCAAATTCATAGGTTAAATAATTTAATCTATAAAGATGACAAGTTTTATGATACCTTGGTGAATAGCCCTAGTAATTTTATTTTATGACATTTCAGTGAAAAACCTTAGTGAAATGATTATGAATGTCTCACTTAAATGTTTTATTCATAATTAAATATTATGATTCATGTTTTTTTATTATTATATGTATTATTTTCCTTTTCTCATGCCTTAATTACATTCCTCATGTTCTTATTGATATTTCTCATGATCACATGTAAACCGTTTTCTCTTACTGGGCCTCATGCTCACCCCTTTCCTTTGATTTATGTCCTTAGGATATTAGATGCATGAAATATACTTTAGATAAAACCATGAATAATTATCCAAGTGTATTTAGAATAATGTATTAAGTTTTCATGTATTATTTACCTTATTTCCAAGAAACTAGACTTTAAAATATCCTCTATTTATACCATGTAAATGAAAAGTTTATACAATAAAAAGGTGGGATTTTTTAGTTGGTATCAAAGTAATATTTAGTTATTTATGGAAATTAGGATTTAAAAACTTTAGTAATAACACTGGAGAAAATTTTATATATAGTAAACATCCTAGTATTTTGGTGAATTATTAAGTAAGTGGTTTCTGAGAAATTAAATCATTGTCTTGATATGAACAAGTGGATATAGATCTAGAAAAGATGTATCTAAGGGGAACACTCAAAAACACTACTTTTATCTAGAATCTAATGGGAAGTGGCACATGAAAATGTGGCTTCCTGATCTCTCAGAGGATTTTTTGGGTTAATAATAATATTTTTATGAACTATTATGAAGTAATTATAGAAAATAGATTTTTAATTAAGAATAACATATTTAAGAAAGATTTAAAAAAAATCATTTAGAATTATAAAATCCTTAAAATAAATATTTTTATTACTAAGGTTTTATTATTTTAGAAAATGGTGGGAAATAAGAGAAACTGCTTAAATTATAAGAACAACGCACCTTGCGCTGATAGCCTTCCTATGGAACCTATAATGGAAAACATTATGAGAATGATGAATTAACTTACTCAAGTTATGAACAATAACTTGAATCAAGCTAAGAGACCGAATTCATCTCAAAGGGAACAACTTTCCATTTAGTCATTTATATATCAACGAAAACCTTATTTTAGTGGATATACCAACCCATTGATTTATAAATAATGGATAATCTCTATAAAAAAGATATTTTTTGTACTCCATTGTTTGGAATAATAGAAAGTCACCCTAGTTGTATACCTCTTAGAGGGGGAAGATGATCAGTGGTGGAAACTTATTAAAAACATGAATCAAAATAAGGGATATTGATTATATATAGTGGGAAGAGCTTAGGGGATACTTTTCAATAAATATTTCCCCCATTCAATGCAAACAAAAATGGAGAAGGAATTACTAGTGCTGAAGAATAGGGATAATGAATTTGTGGGAAGCTCTGAGATTAATTTTTTAATAATTTCTCATTACACCTCTATATTTATTGTGGAACCTAATGGAAAGGTTTCTAGATTAGTAAGTGGACTAGGACCCCATCTATGGAGGAATCTATCCAATCAAGACTATGAAATCTATGAGGAGATAGTGCAGAGTGCATTGAAGGTTGAACTGGAGTTCGAAGAGATGCAGTGGTCACACAAATAAAATGAAAATAAGATATATTTGGATCAAAACATTGTTAGTAAATCCAATCATGGAATAGTTGTAAAGCAAGTGAAACTTCATAGATGTAACAAATGTGGGAATAATCATTCGGGGAACTACTTTCTTGAGAGTGTGAAATGTTAAAAGTGTTGAAGAGATGACTATATATCTCAGAGCTATTGTGGTGAGTTGAAGCCTCAACTTCTCAACACTAACTAAAAATGGAATATGGTTTATGCCCAGCCAAAAGTCTAATTCTTCATATGTGGATAGATTGGGTACTTTTCCAATCACTTTCCAAATTAGAAGATAACGGACGAAAATCGCCAAAAACCTCATCATAGTCCAAGAGATAAAGGTAAATAATTTTCTATCATCGTGGCTGAAGTAGAAGCTATAAATGATATAGTGGAAGGTACTATCATCATTCTCTCAAAGACTGTAATTAATTTTTTTATTCTTGTTCAATTCATTCCTTTATTTCCTCCAAGTTTTCAAAGAATACAGAATCAATACCTGAACTTCTAGAAGTCAAGTTATCATTAAAGACTCCTTGAGGGATTATACAAGCATAAACATTGTATAAGAAATCTATTATTGTATTTAGATATCACAATATCATCAAAAATATAGTTTTCATTTCTATGGTGTAATTAAACATTATACTATTGATAGACTGGATCTCAAAGTATAATGTTAAGATAAACATCAAAATACAATAAATCTTAGTAGTCTTGAATGGGAAACCTACAATTATTTTCAAAGGAGATATATCACAACCTAAGTTTAATCTATAATCACCACCCATATCCTTCTTTATGTAGATGATCAGTTAATAAGAAGAAGGAAATGAGAGTATAATAATAGAAAATGTTATCATTATTGAGGAATACAATAAATTATTTATTGAAGAGTCACCTGGAACTCCCCTAGAAAGAGAGGTAAAGTTCTCCATTTAACTCATACATATATCCAAACCAATATCAAAGACCCCAAATAGAATGGAAAATGTGGTGCTGGATGAATTAAAAAAAGTAACTTTAAGATCTTTCGGAGAAGGGTTTTATCTGACCAAGTGTGTCTCCTTTGGGAGAACATATTCTCTTTTTGAATAGTAATGATGGATCAATGCATCTATGCACTAATTATAGAGAAATTAAAGGGATATCAGTAAAGAACAAGTACCCTCTCCAAAGGATTTATGATTTAGTTGACTAGATTCATGGGCCTCATTTATTCTACGAGATTGACCTTTGATATACTTATCATTAATTGAGGGTGAATAAATATTATATTCCAAATACTACATTATAATAAAGATATAGAGATTATGAGTTTCTTATTATGACCTTTTACTTGGATAATTATCTTTCAATATTTATGTATTTGATGAATAGAGTCTTTAAGGATTACCTTGATAAATTTTTGGTAGTTTTTATTGATGATATTCTAATATATTCAAAAATCTATGAGGAGCATGAGGATAAACTAAGGGTTATGGTGAAAAATCTGAGTAAGGAAAGGCTATTTAGAAAATTTAGAAAATGTGAACTTTGGTTACAATAAGTTAATTTATTGGTGCACATTGTAACCAATGTAGGAATCTCATTTGATTCTACCAAGATAAAGGTTGTAGATGAGTGGCCTCATCCTAAAACTGTAAATGAAATTTGTAGTTTCCTTGGTTTAGTAGGATATTATAGAAGGTTTGTGAAAAAAAATAATGACTTTCTAATACACTAATAAAGTTAACTCAAAAAGGGGATAACTTCATATGGAATAAATAGTTTGAAGAAAAATTCTAAAAACAGATGAAGAGGTTCGTTACTATACCTATGTTAACACTACCCTCTATCGATTAAGGATTCGTTATTTTTAGTGATGCATCTTTGAAAGGGCTTGGGTGCTTCCCCATTAAAAATGAAAAGGTTATTGCTTATGAATATCGGTAGTTATAACCTCATGAGTATAATTATCTAACACACATCCTAGAGATATCTGTGTTTTTGTTTCTCTAAAAATATGGAGGCACTATATTTATGGTGAGAAATGTGATATATACACAGACATCCAAAGTTTGATGTATATATTCACAAAAAATTAATTGAACATGATACTAATAAGGTGTTTGAATATTCTTAAATATTATGATGGTTTAATTCATTAACACCCCAAAAGAGAAAAAAAAGTCACTAATGCATTAATTAGGAATGACCCTATTGTGCTGGAAATGATGATGATTTAAGGAGATCATTTTATCAAAGTCCTAGTAAAATTAGACATGTGAATTGTAAGGTAAGGTACATCATCAACCTTATCCCAAATTATTTATCAATCATAATTACTAGAAAATATCAAGAAATATCAAATAGAAGATTCATTTTTATTAAAGAATATAAAGGCTATGGGGAATGAGAAGTTTCCTGAGTTCAATATTGATCACAAAGGTGTATTGAAATTCCATACAACACTATGTGTTCCCTCTATTACAAAGATAAAGAAAGACATGATGGATGAAAATAATAGCTCTACAGTATTTATACATCCAGGAAGCACTAAAATGTATAGGGACCTTCATGGTCATTATTGGTAGGATAATAAGAAAATGGAGATTTACAACTACACTAAAAGGTGTTTGGTGTATCATCAAGTGAAGGAAGAGAAACAACTTCATAAAGGGGTACTACAACCACTACACATACCGACATGGAAGTGGGATAATATAACTATTTAATTTATCACTGGACTCCCAATAACATCCAATGGAAACAAAGGTATATCAGTTATAATGGACCGAATCACCAATATTTCCCATTTCATTGTTATTTGGGAAGATTTATCTCTTGAGAAAGTTTCCATGATTTATGTAAAGGAAGTGGTGAGGTTTCATGATGTACCACTTACTATAATTTTTTATCATGATCCAAGGTTCACATAAAAATTATGGAGATGTATTAAACATGCTCTGATTACTAAATTAAATTTCAGTACAGCCTATCACCCCCAAATTAATGGAAAATCTGAAAGAAGTATTCAGACACTCTTGGACATGCAGTGAACATGCTCAAAAGAATTTAAAGGTAGATGGGATTAACACCACCCATTATTTGAGTTCTCATAAAACTATTGCTTCCACTTGAGTATTAAAATGGTTCCCTATGAATCTCTATGTGATGTAGAACTCCTAATTATTAGAATGAAGTTGCTGAGAGAAATCATTTTGGGCTTGGTATTGTAAAAGAGATGAAAAAAAGGTCCATGACATTAAACGACACATAAATGATACTCAAAGTCACATAAGTGCTATGCTGAAAACTATTTAAGGGACATGGAGTTTGATGTTGGTGAAAAAATTTCCTTCAAATATCACCATGTAAGAGAGTCATGAGGTTTAGGAAGAAATAGAAGCTTATCCTCATGTGCATTGGCACCTATGAAATCCTTGATCTCATAGGATTAGTGGCCAACTGACTTTCACCTCCACTAAATCTAGATCATGTTCATGACATATTAATGAATATCTATTGAGGAAATACATACCTAATCACTCACATTACTGGATCTAGATGTGATTCAACTGAAAATGACCTTTATTATGAGGAGCATTCAGTGAAGATCTTGGACTGTAGATACAAGGATAAATGAAACAAGACTAACCACATTGTCAAAGTGTTATGGAGGAACTATAAATATGAATAAGAAATGTGGGAACCAAACGAAACAATGAGAAAAAATCACACAAACATTTTATCAAGTTAGAGAATGATTTGAAAATATATGGGATGAAACTTCTTAAGGGGGAAGAATGCAATGACTAATACTTTTTAAAAGATATTTTGTTTCCTAAAAATGTGTGTTATACACCACATACCCATATCTCTTTTTAAAGAAGTGGTGTTTATATAGTATAAAGGAAAATGTGACCATCGATATTCGACAGTTATATGACTGTTGGTCAATATAACCGTTAGAAACTATATTATTTCAAATACTTTTACCATTATAATGAGTGTTTATAAGTTAAAATGTCCAAGAATGATTAATATATAAAAGATAAGTGATGGAATCAACAAGTAGAGTCATGTCGTATGAATCCAATTTTTCATAATTTGGGAGGGTGGTTGCATAATTGGTTTTTTAACTTGACTAATGCCAATTCTAGCTACAACAAGTGAATCTTTAATGAAATCATCTATAGGAAAAGTTCAATTTAGTGGAAATTACCACTAGGGAGATGTTAGCAGATCCACCCCATGAATCTATCACTATTTACCACCTTACCCTTATGTAGTACATGGGTATTACAAGGGGTGACATGTCAAATCCTTAGTTACTTAAAGTGTAATTAAATTTTAAAAATAAAATTTTTATTCTATCAATTCCATTTTAAGAGTAGTTTTGCTTAAATATGATGAATTTGATAAATTAATTTTTCATTCCCATATTTTACTTTTAAGAATGGATATAAAATTTTTATAATAAACTAATGAGTTATGAATAATATTTATTTCAACTAAATATTATGACAATAACACCCTTATTTAAATATAAATGATAAAAAAAATTATTATCTTATTGAAAATTTTTAAGTGTCAGAAATTTTATAATACATTTTCAACCAACTATTTTTTTTAATAATTAAGGATTTTTATATTTAAAAGTTTATATTTTAATACTTATATAATTATTATGATAAAATAAACATTATTTTTAAAATCACCACATAGAAATTAGTTTAGGGATAATTTATGAGAATTTTCAAAAATACTTTGTTTTTTCTGTAAATAGTAAAATTAAGGATTGGGTTCTTCAGTATGTTTAATGACTTAATAATTATTTCATAATGATTTATTAATTAATTACCCACAATAAATTACCTAAAATGTGTTATTTTATTAATATCAAGTATTTTAATAGATTTTAATATATTTTCAAACTGATAAGTTTCTTTCCGAGTCTTAAAATGGAAACTTTAACATTAAAAATATTATTTTGTAGAAACATTAATTTTCCCTACCAAAATAAGTGTTATAAAATGATTATTTATTATTTTTCAATAAAATAACTTAAAATATTTTACAAATTTCCAAAACCATGGGAAAAAAACCATGGGCAGTCCCAAGGTTTTTTATTTTCCACAACCTAGAATTGCAAGGCCTATATTCGAAAATTATTAAAAAAAATCATCCACTATTTCTATAAATACCCACACATTTATCAATTTAATTTCACTCAAAATATATCCTCCATGAATTACAGGTATATTTTCAACCCAAGTAGTCCCCCAAGTTTCAATTCCTCAGGATCTAGGAGTAACTCTTCAAGGTAAGGGAAATCTCCACTTCTCTTTTCATTCCATGTTTCCTTTTTATGTGGTATTTATTTCAATTTCCAAAATAAGTTATATTTTCCACTTTATCTTATCCCATTACTATAATAATATTATTTTATTAATGTTATACCCATTTACCCTCTCATTTCACCCTTTTCTAAAACCAAATTTTATACCTGTTATTCTATCAAATTTACTTCTCAAAATTTCCCTCTTCTCCTCAAAAAATTATCTTTTATTTTCTTCTTGTGAATACCCAATCCACTTTAATTTCCAACTTAAATAACCTAAATGTAAAAATGATTTATTTTATTATTTTATTAACATACATGAATCTCTCATTCCATTTTTTTGGGTTGAAAATGACATAATGAACATGTTTTTAAGCACTTTTGAAATGCCGGTATTTTGATATGATGACTATTTTTTATTCACCACATGTTATATATGAAATGATTGATTATGATATATGTGGGGAATATTAATTAAGTCTTATGAAGTGTTGTACATGATAGTTCTCCAATGTATTGGGGAAATGATTTATTCTCTAGAGATTACATGTTTTATGATACATTGGTGAATAACCTTGGTAATTTTCTTTTATAACACCTCAGTGACAAAACATGGTGATATTATTATGAATGTATCATTTAAATGTTTTAGACAAATTTAGATGTTATTATGTATGTTATTTTTTATGACATTCCTTATTTTCCTTTTCCCATACCTTAATGACATTCCTTATGTTCTTAATCATATTCTTCTTGATCACATGTAAATTTTCTCCCTTACTATGCCTCATGATAACCCCTTTTCTTTGATATATGTCCACGATTATGATATGTAGTAAATGTACTTAGGATGAACCCATTAGTATGTATTAAAGTGGATTTAGAAAAATGTATTTATTTTTCTTGTATTATGTACCATTTTTTCAAGAAACTAAACTTTATTAAGATCCTCTATACATACCATGTAAATAAATATTTTATATAATAAAAAGGAGGGATTCTATATCCTCCACATATCTCCATGGTAGAAATTCATGAGATTTTGGAATAAGGTAAATCTTTGTCCAAGATATATCATCCCCATTAAGATCCTTGATCGCATCGGAGCGGTGGCATACTGACTAGCACTCCCACTCAACATATCTCAAGTACATGATATATTCCTTGCATCCCTCTTGGGGAAGTACCTACTATAACCCTCATATATACTCAATCCAGAGGTGGTACCATTTAAGAATGACCTTTCATATGAGAATCATCCAGTGAAGATATTAGATCATACAGACCAAGTTCTATATAATAATACAATGCACATGGTCAAAGTCTTTTAGAGAAACCACAAGTTTGAATAAGAAACGTAGGAACTAAAGGATGTAATTAAACAGAATTACCCTTGTCTATTACAGTGCATGAAAGAAAAAATTTGAGGGTGAGATTTCTGAAGGGGGAGATTGTAATGATGAAAATATTTATGAATAAAATTCCCCTTATTATTTAAATTAAATGTCTTATTATGTATTATGGATATATAAGACACATGCACTTATTTGGTTTTATTATATACTATCAGATTTAAAATACCAATTATAATCATTACCATTGATAATATATCCACTGAACAGTGATCACATTGTTAGTATAAATATTGGGTTTTAACAAATCCAATTAACATAGACAAAGGGAGTTATGGCCTCAACCAGTAAGATTACACCCTTTGAATCCCATTTATCAAAGTTTCAGAGGGATATAGTGTCACTGGGCTTTTACCTTGACAAATCCCAACCTGAGATCCAACAACTTAAGCATTAATATAATTTTTTATGGGATAAGTTCAAGCTCATTGAGATCGTGGCCCAAAACATGTATGTCAAATCACCCCATGAAAGTCTCACCATTGTTCACCTTACCCTTAGGGTGTTTTCTAGTGTATTAAAGGGATATGTATCAAGAACCTTGAAATATTAGCTTGAAAATTATTTTTTATAAAATAATGAATATATTTTCATCCTATTTTTGTTACTTTATAAATTATTTTTATTTTCATATAATAAAACAAAAAATGTATTTTTATGTAATATTCAAATTGAATTAAGGAATTTATTTTGATGAATTAATGGATTTTTAAATAAATGATATTTTATTGAAATATTATTATTAAATAATTTTTATTAAATATAATTTATCATATAATTTTTATGAATTCAAATGTAATTTTTATAATTGTTTGAAAACTATTTTTGTCCAAAACCCTAGCATTTCTCAATAAAAGTCGATTCTCAAAAATTCACCCAATAATAATTTTGAAATTTATATTTAAAAAATGATTTTACTTTCAAGTAAATTTTATAAAATAGATAAAATTTAATTTTAAATTATGTTTTAAAAGTGCGACTAAACCGCCTTTTAGGAAATTATAGTTTTTCAAAAAAAAATTCTTTTTCATTCAAATAGTTCTTATTTTATTTCTAATAAATTGATAACCATTGAAATTATTTTATATATTGATAAACCATATAATTATGAAATTTAATTTATTATTATTCATACTCTCCAAATTAATGTATAGGTTATAATGGTAATATTTAAATTATAGCATTCTAATAAAGTATCACATTAAATTTAAACTCAGTGTTGCATGCATCACATGTTATAAAAGAGATTAAATTTAATGAAATATATTTCACAATTCTTTTAAGATTGGTGTTTCATGTCACATATTCTATCGAACACAATGTTCTTATTTTAAAATATCATGGTGTTGCATCATCATTCTCAACATGCAACAACCATAAGGGACTCCTTGAATACAATAATTAAAAAAATGTCTTGATTATTCTAGTTTGAAAAATAATCAACTGATAGCTAAATTTCTCTTCTTCAATCTCAATGATATGAATATTAATGTGGATTGGAATCTTAAACTTCATCGATACACAATATCAAAAAAAATGTTTTATTAGTTATCCATTATTCTTCTTGATGCAGTAAATATTTGTGAAACCGAATCACACTACTCTTTCAATATTATTTTATGCAAGAGTGACCCTACACAATATCGAATGTAGCTTCCCAAGTTGGTAAAAACCAGAAAAAATAAAATAAAATATATTTTATTTTATGTGATATTTCAATTCTTATTCAATTTTCAAATTTAGGATTCCTTTTATATTGGTCTCAATAACACATGTATATGTTTAGTTATCTTTCTCCATGTGCATGTGCATGAAATTTTCACAACTGATCATGCATGCAAACTATCTTTGTAACATCTCCAAAGGATAAAGGGTTAAATGACTAAGTGATATAAATCATGTCAACAAGGTGCACCTTCCTTTTTGAGAGCCTGCCTGGTTAGAACTCCACAGTTAAGCGTGCTTGGCCAGGAGTAGTGATTAGGATGGGTGACATTCTGGGAAGTCTCTCAGGGTGTGTGTGAGTGAGGACAAAGCACACTGGAAAGGACATGTGTTGGCCTGTGGGGACTATGATTAGTCAGATGACCTGTTTAGGCACATAGGTGGACTCTATGGTGGTCCCCATGTGTCTGCGGGGCAACTGGTGGTACCTGGTGGGCCAGGACCCAACGACCATGTTAAGGTGGGGTGGTTGTACTATCACCGGGACCCAGTTGTCACTATCTTCCTCACATAAACTCAAACTGTTATAATATATTATGGGTTCGCCTTCTTCACACAAGTGTTGAACACTAGTTTTCAACAATTCCTCTCACTAATCAAGAATGTGGGAAAACTTCATGAATGTAAGAGATGATTCATGGGATCTCTTTTTTCCTTCATGCAAACCAGATTGGATTTGCAGAAACTGTGATAAAACATTGTCTTCACACAATAGTGTGAATACACTATGATAATGTTTCACTTCATATCATAACCCTCATGTGTTCTATGAACAGGTGATAGTACATGGAAACCTTCACATAATAGTGTGGTACACAATTCTTATTCTTCACTCAAATGTGTGTGTGGTTCTTATTCTTCATGAAAATCAATGCACAAAAATATCCTCTCCTCATAGCTGACTAAAGCATGGAACTCTCTACTTCTTCATGTACAAGTAAGTTTACAGATGATCTATTTTTTTAAAAATGAAATCTCTTAGAGAAATATCAATGGTAGTAAATCCAAAACCTCAGCCTTTCCTCGATATTTATAGGTGAATTGATCACCTCCTTTGGTTCATGTATCCACCAACATAAATTCTAATTTTCATTCCACATTTAATAATAATGGAATGTTAAGAATTTTTTTAAATTTTAACAAAGAATTTGGTATTTTTTCATACATGGTATTCCTTTACTTGACCACAAAATCATGGCATGTTTTCAAAGTTGGATTCTTCTCCCTAAGTGATTTTGGAATCATCTGCATGCAATGATGATTACATGAAATGCCTTAACCTAATCTCACCCATTCTATCAGATACTATAATGTGCTTCTCAAAAATTTATTACACTCAACCCAAGATTATTCATCACATTATCTCATTCATTCAAGATATAGATTTCATGCATGATGTTGAGCATGTCCTCTTCTCTTAACATAATAATTGAAAGTGGTTATACTAATGCATATAAAACACTAGAATGGTGATGTTGATTTCCTCAAGATTTGACACCAAAACCTTGATGGTCGAAGGTTGAAGATGGTTAAATGAAGTGATCGGATGACTGAGATAAATGTTATCAAGTATTCATGCTTATTTATATATCCTTTTTATCGTAGGAACAATAAACATGTGTCATGGGATCCCACATCAAACATTTACTCCTCCTCACACTACTTAATAATAATTTGTGTGTCTTCTACCTAAAGAGTAGGTACTAGGGTTGGAACCTAGATACACATTACACCCACACCCTACACAGGCCATTCTATACCATTACATGGTCCCTCGATCATGCACTCCATGTGCGCCACCTATGGAATATATACGCCCACTTCCTCCTACCGCTATGAATGGATGGTTTGGATGAATCTCCCATATGTTTGAGCCTACTCCCATATATATGGGATCATGTTAGCATAACTGGTTGGCTATGGATAACCAATTTTTTATTAATACCCCCATATACTTAGTAAAATTACTGAGTATGAAATTTTTTGATACAACTTTGATACATTCTTAAAAAATCCCTCATGGAAAAATATTAATTTTTATTTTATTTTTTTATGTCCTTCTATAATATTCTAAACCATATCTTCATGAAAATAATTATCTTCATGGTCTTATAACTTCTTAAATCTTCTTCATTTTCATTCTTCAAATTAAATAATCAATAGATGATTTACCTTAACTTCTTATGATTTTTTAAACAATGTGCTACACATTAGAACATGTTCTTAAAACAATGAAGATAAGTTCATCAATCCTCATACTTAAATCCAATTAATCTATAAATATGATCAAATGACCTTTGAACTTCTTTTTAGGGAACTTCTTCAATGCTTCAATAAAAATTCTAGGGAATACCAATGAACATCTAAGATATTATTTACTAAATCCATATATCCTCAAGTGATTCATCACTTATTAACTCATTAACAAAAAAATACAACACAAACACAAATTGGGATCATAAATGTTCCCCTTTGTATTTTTTCAATACCAGTGTAGAAAATGGGATGTCAATTTGTTCACTTTGTATATTATCTCTTTTTTTATTTTATTCTCTCCCCATTATTGATAAAAAATAAATATTATCATAGAGGAAATGGTATCATTTATTTCTTAAGAAATATTCCATCAATTATCCCACTCTTAGTCTATATGTTCCATACTTGGTGTATAAAACAATAGGGTTTAATTTAGACATCAATGTTATCGATTATCAATTCATAATATTATACCAACTGATGTAGCACAATTTGTTTCATTCCTTATAGACTGTTCAACTATTTCTAGGTTGATAGTAATTAGTCAATACCAATTGAAACAGTGTATGTTCAAATTGTTTGATACCACTTGTAAAGAAAATTTCCAAGATATATTCAACCTAAAATTCAAACACTCATCTCAATACATGGATTAACAACATTCATGTATACTTGGTTGGTTATTGTCTTGAATTCAGACCTAGAATATCTTCACCAATTCTCTATTTTTTTTATTTCATTGATTTATTCAAACTCTCACCCATTAGGTTCAAATATTATTTTTATTTTTGAATACAAATTAGATAGTAAGAACACATACCTTATCAATGAATTTAATAATAATTACCATATATAGATATCAGATTTGGATGAAGTATAATTCTCTAGAAACTTCTTTAGATTCTCCCCCTCAAGGGATGATCTCTAAATGCACTTTATCAAGATAAAACTTCTCATCAATTGTTCTTATGAATGAAAATTAATGTGGATACCAGTTTTCATGATCTCATCCATGATGGTGAATTCAAGTTTGCTTATTAATCATAACAACTTGATCATATTCATCATGTTTTATCTTTAATCTTGTTCAAAAAAATTAATTTCCATGAAATGTTCAGATAAATAAAAATAGGATAGTCATTTACATTATGTTTGGAATTGATATCACAAATTCCAAATATAGAAATATTATTTCTTCAAATTAGTTCTAAACTTTATTATGTGAATCATATTAAATTACCTATAAGTAATGAACAAACAAAAAGTAGATGGTAATGAGGTATGTCACCTTTGATTTCCAGTGAGATCAAAAAGGATGTGAATTGTTTCTCAATTATGAAACTCCTTTCTTTTATACTCCATGTTAGGGTGAACTCTTTATTCTTACATTTATGAGCTTCTTGGAAGTTTTAGGTAGCATGGACTCTAAACTTTCATTATTAATTACATTGTATGGACTTCTCTTTTTAACAATGGATATCAGGGCACATTCATTATTTGGTTCTTTCTGAATCTTTTTCCATATATCTTCTTAGGATGGAGTTATGAATTAATATTTATATGAGTTATATTCATCCTTATTGCACCTTCCACATAGGACTTATGATATTTTCAAGTCATTATTTCATGAAAACCTTTAATGAAATTCAACTTCTTCATGTAGAATCATATGTTTTCCTTTATCATCTTACTTTATTTCTTCTTCTTCAATTTTTTTTAATTTTCCAAATTAACTAGTAAAATTTCCAGTATATCATTTGGAATATTTAAATAATTCTTGGTAGATCCACATGGATTCTTATCTGTGATCTTTTTCACTTCAGTCATTTTATTTTTCTCTTAGATTGGTGTTCCAATTTATTATTTAATCTTGCTTCAATTAATTTAAATATACATTTCCTTCTTCTAGTGAACCATGGTGTGACCTCTTCTTATAAAAAATGAAGCAACCTATTCTATTTAGTGTACCACCCATCTCTATATTTTTGGGTTTATGTTGAGCATTAGTATTCTTATAATTTTCACCCATTGATGAATTTTCTATATTATTTTTCAAATTCCCAGGAATGTTATTTATAAAGATTGTATCCTAATTATTTTTGAAGGTAGGATTATATCTAGTCTTTAGTTTTTTTGGTCTTTTATTCTGAATTGTTTTAGTGGCATAATTAAATGATTTATACTTTCATTCATCTTCACTATAACCACTTCTATTGAAAATACCATTGAGGTTATTTTATATTTCTAATATATTTTTAATTGGAAGACTCATACATTTTTTGTGGTATTTTCATCTTTTCTGCTTTAATCCCCCTTATGTAGGAATACATTGATTTAAAAATACTTTTATATTATACCAACAATCAGATTTTATGTTCCTAAATATTTAACAGCATCAATAGTATTCAATAAATGTTGATATTTTCTTTTGGCAAGCAGTCTTGCAAGAGAGTAATACATACCGATTTCTTTTCCCTCCACCATTTTTATAGTATTCTTTATGGTAGTAGTTCCTTATACTCTTAGGTTTCTTCATTATAGATATAGTGGTAATAATTTCATCACCTTTCTTCATCCAATTTTTCACAGGTTTTGATTTTAAACCTATACTAAGTATAGAAAAAGAATTAGTCCAAACATTATTATCAAATACGGATGGTAAATTTTTATAAGAGACGGATTGAGATTGATAATTAGATGATTTAAATTATTTATTTCCACTAGATGAAGGTTTTTTATTACAATATTCCTTCTTATAAGTTTCTGTGGCTATAGATCTTATAGTAACCACTATATTTTCAGTTTCTTTTGAAGACTCAACTTTAGTATATGTAGAACTTACCAATTTACATCAATATCAAGACATTTCATATTTAGGATATTTTTATCATTATCCACAAACTTCAATATATCCTCGCATTTTTTATTGATCTTCACAACTTCATGATCATGCATTTTGTTTTTCTCTTGTATCAATGTGGAAAACTCCTTGATCTTATTTTCTTTGATCTCAAGTTTCCCATTCCTGACATCAATGATGTTCTTTTGTTTCTATTATAATTCATAGACCTTTTATTCAATCCTCTCAATGGCTTTATATTTCCTTAGGATTAGTTTAAACTAATTCCTCCCAACTATGGAACATCCTTCCTCAAGATTCACAATTATTTCACCTTTGGAATTATATTATTTAGTGATATTTACACACATTATCGCCCTTTGTGCCAATGAACTCTCTCTTTTATAAGATTATTTTTCTAGATAGGTGGTATATTATTGTAGGGACTTACTCCAAAATGTATAATTATCTTTGTCTAAGGAATTATATTTGCCACTTGTTCTTAGTTCTTTTTTTGGAAAATCATGGAAAAAATATCTAATAACTCTTTATCAACATTTGAGGTAGAACTATTTTCCTTCTCCTTGGTAGTAAATTGAATTAATAGATCATATGATTCCATTATAGACTTTTATTTCATAGGATTACAACGTGGTAAAACTGATTCATCATTATATTCTCACAATATGGATGTATTATTCATATTTTAAACAATTATTATTTATGTTCTTCAAGGTATTGGATGATATTGAATTTTGATCAACAATAGATTCAACTCCTCCAAGTTTTCACTCCATTACAAATTTATAAGTGAAATAAAATATTCAAAAAGCTTCAAATCAGATAATCCAATCATAGGTGTGACTTATTCTGATACAAATTTCAGGATCACTTGGTAATGACCAAACTGGGAGGGGGTGAATTAGTGTGGGATAAATTTTTATCACTTTAAAAAAATTATCCCTTTTTATGCCTCTACTACTTATTCAGTTAATTATTCTCTTTTATACTTAAACTATATTTAGAAATCATGTAGATAAAACAATAAAATCCAAATAACACTAAGATTTTTAATGATTTACACCTCTAGTGTTGATGACTATGTCCTTGGTGTATAGTGCTTATTATCCTACTTTCACATAGTTTCTATTTTATTATCAATAAAATCATAAGTAAGGGGATGAAATTGAACTCATTTTCTAGTGATAAACCCGGTATAATGAAAACATTAACTTTTGAGCAAAGATACAGGATGTAAACATTTCCCTTATGAAGTGATCAGTAGTGTAGTTCAATTATTCTTCAATAGAGAGTAATAATTTTGATAATATTCCTCAACTTGTAGAAATCACAAGGGATAAAATAAATACAACAATCAAAGGTTTGTCTCAATTTAATGGCATAAATAAAAATCAATTGGTAGCATGGAAAAATATTTATATTCCTTAGTCTCAATGATATAAATATTACTATGGAATGGAATCTTAGACTTTCTCGATACACAATATTAATAATTTTTGTTGTATCAGTTATCCTCTAATCTTCTTAGTGGATAATATGTTATTGTAACTGAATTAGACTACAGTTAAAATATTATTTTATATAAGAGTTTCCTTTAATAATCTCAAATATATGTTCTCAGGTTGGTAAACCATACCAAAAATAAAAAATTAATCCTTTTATTTTATGTGATATTTCAATTTTTATTAAATGTTCCAATTTAGGATTCCTTGTAATTTAGTCTCAAAAACATATGTAAGTGTTTAATTATCTTTCTCCATGTGAATGTATATTCAAGTTGAATAACCAATCATGCATGCACACTATCTTCCTTGAGAAAACCCGAATAGGTATAATATTTTGTGAGTTCTCTTTATTAATGAAAGTTTTTATCACTGGTTCTCTATACTTCCTCACACTAATCAAAAATACATAATAGCTTCATGAAATCAATAGATGCTTCATGGGATCTCTCTTTTAATTTGTTAAAACTAGATTGTAATTGGAAAAACTATGATATAACATTGTCATTGTGTAATAGTGTGAATATACAGTAATAATGTTTATCTTCACCGTGTAATCCTTATGTGTTATATGAACAGGTTAGGGTACACAGAAACATTTGAATAAAAGTGTGTTTTGTGATTATTCTTCTTCACATAAATGAGTTCATGGTTATTCTTCTTCAAACAAATAAGTTAATAGAACTCTCCTCCTCACATATTCAAGTGGCTCATGGAACTTGTTATTTCTTCATGTATAAGGAAGAATATAGATATATTTTTTTTATTAAAATAAGATACCTTAGAGAAAAACATGAATAGAAGAAAATATAAAACCGTATCTTTTCCTTGATATTTATAAGAAAATAGATCACTACCTTTGGTCCACATATCCATAAACTTAATTTCAAAATTTTATGTCATTTTTGATAATAGTGTTGAGTCAATAACATTTTTAAATATTACTGAATATATTAGTGTTTTTTCAAAGGTTGTTTTTCATTACATAAAAACTAAAAATTAGGGTGTCTTCTCATACATGTGTTCTTCTACCTTCACGAGTTTGGACTCACATGTATGTGATGACAATATTATACAACTCCTTAACCCGATATCATCCATTATTTCAATGTAGAGACCTAGTTTTTCCCCTGTAAGACTTTGAAATATTTCTATATATATTTATAGATCAAGGAACTGAGACAGAATGTGATTCTGAGGCTCGATGTTCCTAGAATTAATTTTATAATAATATTAAATATATGTTGTATTGCACATGCATGATTTTTTAAATAAAATGGTATAAATCTTAGATGGGAGATTATATCATAAATATAAGACAACGGTTGAATCTAGAATGCGTTTTTTATCCTAGGTGCAACGTAAAATAGGTCGGCATGGGGTGTTTAAACATCTCAATCATTGGTGGTACATCCAGTGGATAAATTAATTAATTAATTAAATTGATTGATTATTTTTACATAAATGAAATTTTTTTAAAATATATCTCCATGGTGAATCCACCAAGGTTAGCCACAAAAATATTCAGAGGATTCTGAAGCTTCATCACCTCCTTCCATTGACGAATCACATCACACAACGATGCAACGCTAGATCAAAGAAGATTGGGATGAAGTGAAAACAATGACTTCCTTTGATAGTTGGTAAGAATATTATTTGATGAAAAATGATCCAATATTTAGGTAGGGCTCTTCAATTTATGGTTTATACCCTTTTCAATTATTTTTTTTGATTAGATCAATCCCTTATATTAATCTGTACCAATTGTGGATCCTTGCCATGCTTCTATGTACAAATTAAATTGGTTATTCTTGTTTTATAACCCTATGTATCTCCATTCTTGATTTTTGGATAAAAACACTCAGTCAATGATGGTTAAACCTTTGTTCTTGGACATCCCTTCCTCAATTGCTTCACATAATTCATCAGTAAGACCATGTGGTCCTAGTTTTACATTTTTAGGCGGTACGGAGCCCAATCGATGTAACGACCCAATGTTATATAAATTTAAATTCCTTTTTTATGTCATAATCACATAAAATCACAAAATAATGAACTAGTAAGTGTTATGCGACATTTAAACATAACTTTTAAACTTATTTGATTTGAATTTTGAAAATATGACATACACAGTTGCAATCAGTAAGTTATTTGGAGTCTGATAAAAAAAACATAATTTTTGGTGAATAGTAACCTACCCTTATGAATAGTAAAATACCCTTATGAATAGTGATATAAACTAATGAATATTAAAATTTCCAATGATAGTATATAAATAATATTCAATTGGGAGTATGATATACCTATATCATGGAATAAGAAAATAAGTGTTTTAAAATTGTTGTTTTTCGAATAAATTGTGATTTTAATTAAATATTAAATTAATCATATTTAGAAAATTATTTTTGAAAATTGGATTTAATTTTTGGTTTCTACATGTCAAAAAATGGTCATAGTGAATTTTTTGTATTTTTCTAAAATACTTGAATTTTTTTATGAATAGTAAAATACGATAATTTACAATAAATGCCAAAACCCAAATTTCTATATCACGCTTGAGTCATTTATGATGTAAATTTACATTTTTTAGAACTAACATGCATTTATTACTATTATTGGTCATGGAATAATCATTATTTATGGTCTTTAGTGAAATTAATAAACTAATGATTAAAAATTTATGAAAACCCTCCTCTCCTCCACTATAACACCCCCTCACTCCGTCTTCTCTTCACTCCTCTCAAGCCTTGTGCCTTGCCAATATTATGAAAAAATATCTCAATAATATCTTCCCCCACGTTCAAATTCCCATATTCTCTTAAAAATACAAAACCATCTCCCTTTAAGAGGTTCTAAAAGGAGGTAGACTCAAGAGGTAAATTCCTCTTTCCAATTCTTTCATTTATTTTAAGTTCTTTTATTTTCTTATTTATTTCCTCACCTCCCTTCAACAAAATGGTACGATAACTCTAGTGACATAAATTCACTGGGATTTTATTATGATAATGGGGTATTTCTTTATCTTGTCTCATTTTTCAACCTTTTATCTGGAAGAGATGAAAACACCATTTGAGCTATGTTAATTTATCACATTCAAGGAAAACGGTTTATATGTTTTTATTATCAACATTAATTATCATCATGAAACCATTTGTGTTATGGTTGAAACAGATTATTATATATGAAATATATTTTAGTTAAGGTTCTTTAATCCTTTTTTACAAATTATATTAAGTTATAAATAAAAACATGTTCATTGTAATCAAACCCACTGGTTAACCAAAACGGTTATCACTAAGGTTTAATATAATAATTCATCTTCACTCCTAAAAATAGAATGAATTTTTATAAACCTATAATTTTTTGTAAGTTCACTAATAAAATAAAAATTCAATTCTGTAAAACCAATTTCATCATATGTGTTTATCCGAACATGAATATAAGTAAACCAATCATGAAAACCAAGAAAACAAACGGTCCCGAACAATGAAATTAAACAACATAATCCATTAAAAAGGTCATGGATGAATATAAAAAGGTTTGTATAAATCATTTACATATATAATATTTTCTTTAATTATTAATTAATTAACCTAATTTGTTTATTCATGTCATTAAGTTCAAGAAAATATCACAATCAGACTTAAGGTAAGGGATTCCCTCTATTTCACTCTTAATCAAGATTTCCTCAACACTGTGCCATTTTATGTGTAATAAAAAATGCTGGGGTATGATTTCTCACCTCCCCTATAATTTAATAATGATTTATAAGTGATGATAAACACATTTTCTTTCTCATAAATTCCTCTTAGGTATATCTGATATCGTGATGATAATCCGTAATAAATTCAACCCGAACCTCCTTTGTTCGTTCAGGTTTCCTTATCTATCTTTATATCAAAATGGAGTTATATTATCTGTTTATGTTAATTTTTTAAATTATTTTTAGTTTTAAAAAATCATTTATCAATAACCTTCCTTCACTCTCTTTTTGGGATATACATGTTTTTTTAAAATATTCCCTCTTTAGTACTTTCCGATAAGAAAACCTATTTTAAGAGAACTACCCAAATTTTTACCCAATTTCTAGTGCACTTTATCCTCTATTTTGAGACCCCATTGTCTTTATGAAATCATTATTTTATTATGAAAACCTTATTTGTTCAATTCTTGTTTTATATAAAATATTTTCCTCTTTTATATTTTAAAATATCTATAGTATTTTCCTTTAAACCACACAGAAATGTTTTAATGATAAAATTTCACAAATACATTTCCAACATGTTGTCACTTATCTCTGATACAAATTTCCTTGATATATGCCTATTTTACCTTATTAACATCCATGTATGTTCTAATTACTTTCTTTTATGGACACTTTCATGACACGCCCACTAGTTATGATTTATGTCATGATTGTGGTACCCAATTCTATCCATGGGTAACCCTTATGTTTATGTAAGATTGATTATGTATGATTATTTGTGTAGAAAACATATTCATGACACGTAATATGGGTGTTCCTAGATATCACTCCATTGCATTGGGTAATGTTAAGTCTCATGAGATGCTATGTGCAACGGTCTTGGCGGTTAGCCTTGGCCTGTGATACTATGGGAAATGAGATTGGCGATTAGCCTTGACCCACACTAATATGGGAAATATGATTAGAGGTTAGACTTGACTTGTAATAAAGACATGTTTTATGTTTATTCCACATTTCTAGGATTGCATGTTTATATGATCACATGTTTATATGTTATGTTCTCATATGTGCCATGATTTTGATATCATTATGTCATGCCTTCTACCTCATGTGCTTAAGATTGATTCTTATGTTCATTCCATTGTTGGGATTTTTAGCTCACCCCTTTGATCATGTGTTCCCCAGGGTACCCTATATAGATTTTAGGTCTTAAAGGAAGTTAGGATCTCTTTATGGATAATAAATAAAGAAGTGTTTTTTAGCACCATGTTTTATGTTTTATTTATCTAGTCTTCAAAGTCACTAGACTTCATGATCCTTGTCTTGTACTTTGATGTATAATTATTTTTAAAATTATGTAATGTTATGTGAAGAAGGATAGGGTCACTATATTTAGTATCAGAGGATTCTCTAGTTATTTTTGGAGATTAGGAATATAACACCTTAGTGAGAACCTTATGGATGAGACTAAGTATAAGAAAACATCCCAATTTTTTTTAAGTAGAGATTAAGTACTTTATCAATAAAATATGTACCTGTATAGATACAAATATGTAGAGGTGTATTTAGTATAGATGTACTTAGGATTGAAAATTCTAACAAGGATTTTCTGGCTTTACCCGAGGTATCCTAGTATATGACAACATGCCTTATTGCACTCTTGGTATTGACACTCCCGTGGGATATTCTTTGGTAAATTCATGAGTATAGTACAAACCATTATTAAGGGAATAAAAAATCCCACAAGAATATAATTTATGAAATAGATAGAGGATAACATAGATTTAAAACTACGGAATCACAAGTAATGATATACCTCTCCTTTACAAGTTTATCCTTTTATGCTCAAAGTTTCCTTTTTATATTAAATAAATAAGTATTCAAGCCCTTTAATTGTATGTTAGTTAATGGTGGGAAATAGAATAACACATTCCAAAAACTAATGTGATAGTAAATGTGAATATTTCCCAAATGATATTCCTAATATGATGAGAATGGGTGATACAAACTTCATGATAGTACTTTCTCAGCTGGCTTAAGTTATGAATAACAACTTGAATCATGTGGAACGCCCTCCTCCTCCAAGGAAAGAGGAAATTGTCATAGAATCATTCATGCAGAAATGGACTTCCATGTTTAGCAGATATTCTGATCCCCTCCATATGAAATAGTGGATTAACTCCATTGAAAATATATTCTCCATCCTCTAGTGCTCAGAAGAAGAGAAAGTCATACTGACGGTTTATAATTTTGATGGGGAAGCTGATCAGTGGTGAAAACTGATCAAGAATATGAATCCCTATGAGGAAATTGATAACATGGATTGGGAGGAATTCAAGAGGATGTTTTTTAATAAATATTTTTCTTGAACCCTCAGTCTCAAGATGGAAAGAGAGTTCCTCGGACTCAAGGAAAAGGAAGATGAGTCCATCAGGACATATAAAGAAAACATTTCAAGTATTACAATGTATGACTCTTTCTTGGTAATGAACACTGAAATCAATGTGTATTGCTTCATTAGAGGATTAAATCCCAGTCTATGAAAATCATTGGCAATTTGAGACTTTGAAAATTATTAGGATATTTTCTATTGTTCCCTCAAGGTTGAAATGGATATTAGAGACTCTCAGTGGTCTCATGGGCCTAGTGACAAGAAGTGAAAAATGGAAAAAACATGGGTGGTTTGACAGACAAATCTCATGATGGAAAGGAGACTGACTTTTCCCCTTGTAAAAGTTGTGGGAAGAAGCATCCTAGGAACTATCTGAAGGGAACCAAGAATTTCTTCAAATGTGGAAAGTTTGGACATCTGGCTAAAAACTACCGATAGGATATGAAGAATACCGCTAATGAAGAAGATGAAAGGAAGGTTCAGATCAACACTCAGACTATAGTGCAGTGTTACAACTACAAGGAGCATCAACATTATACAAAAAAGTACCCAAAGCCAAGGGTTGTTGGCGGAAATCAAGAACAACCTCCAAGGAAACAAGGAAGGGATCATGTTATCACTACTGCTATGGCGGAGCCAGAAAATGATGTGGTGACAGGTACGCTAGTTATTCATTCAAGAATAGCAAACTTACTATTTGATTCTAGTTCTACGCATTATTTCATATCTTGATAGTTTAGTAGAACTATTAAAGAACCACCTCAAAAATTTGAGGAAAATTTATCTGTGAGAATAGAGAATAGGGAAATTATTGAGTCCATGGTTTATAACTCATCCCTGGTTAACATTTTTGGACATAACCTCCCAAGAAATCTCGTCATACTTCCTTTAGTGGAGTTAGATGCTATCATAGGAATGGATTGGCTATATTTATAAAACTCCAACATCAACTGTCAGGAAATGGAGACCACTCTTTACATTCTGAAACATCTTATGATTCTTTACAAATTTAAGGAGGAAGATGAATCTCCTTTAGAATCATCATCTCACGTGTGGATATTTCTGCCTTGTGAGAAAGCATATCTAGCTCAAATAACTGAGATGATGGATAGAATCGTGCTTGAAGACATGACCATCATGAGGTATTACACTGATGAATTCTCTGAAGAGTTGTCCGGTCTTCCTATTGATTGAGAGGTTGAGTTCTAAATTGATCTTATTTCTGGATCTCTGCCTATATCAAAGACACCTTACAGAATGGCTATTGTAGAGCTGGAAGAGCTGGAGATAAAGTTACAGGATAATATGAAGAAGGGTTTTAACGCCCGAGTGGTTCACCATGGGGTGATCCAGTCCTATTCATCAAGAAGAAGGATGGATCAATGTTTCTCTGCATTGATTATCATGAGCTCAATAAAATCAAGATAAACAAAAAGTATTCCCTTCCACAGATATATGACTTGTTCGGTCAGCTTCATGGGGAAAGTTATTTCTCTAAGTTGGACCTTCGGTCAAGATATCACCAATTAAAGGTCAGGAAAGTAGATATTCCCAAGACTATCTTTCAAATGAAGTATAGACACTATGAGTTCATAATGATTCCTTTTGGACTCACTAATGCTCCAGAAATTTTCATGGATTTAATGAATAGAGTCTTTAGATATTGCCTATAATTTTTTTTGGTAGTCTTTATTGATGATATTCTGATATACTCCAAGGGCAAGGACGAACATGAGGAGCATTTGAATACTATGTTAAAGATTTTGCGAAGGGGGAAGATATATGCAAAGTAAAGTAAATGTGAGTTCTAGATGGAGGAAGTATCATTATTGGGGCATGTTATCACCAGTAAAGAGATATCTGTGGACCCTTACAAGACAAAGGAAATTTAAGAGTTACCTAGGAAAACATCTATAACGGAGATCCGCGGATTTTTGGGTATAGATGGGTATTATCGACGATTTTTGAATAACTCTTCATGATTATCAAACCCAATGAACAAGCTAACACAGAAAGGAGTAATTTTTTTCTGGACTCATGAATGTGAAGGCTATTTCAAGGAGTTGAAAAGGAGGTTTATCACTATGCCTGTACTCACACTCCCAACAAGTGGAGAACTATTTTTGGTGTGCAATTATTCTTCAAATAAGGTATTAGGCTATTTTATATTGAAAAATGATAAAGTGATATCCTACGCCTCAAGGTATCTAAAAATACATGAGAAAAACTATCCCACGCATGATCTGGAGTTGACGGCTGTGATTTTTTGTATTTAAAATATGGCAACATTATATCTATCGAGAAAAGTGCAAGATATATACTGACCACTAGAGTCTAAAATATATATTCACACAAAAAGAGTTTAATATGATCCAGTGAAGATGGATAGATCTCATCAGGGACTATGCCCTCTCAATCCACTACCATCCTGGTAAAATAAATAAGGTGGTAGATGCTCTAAATAGAAAGGATCTTGCATCTTTATCAATGATGATAATTGAAAAGGATATGATCTTATTAGATTTGCAGAGTATGGAAATGGGAATCATTAAGGTAGGAACATAATCAATCCTTTATCAAATGATTTCTCTACCATCCCTCATGGATAAAATAAGGGATGGTCAAAAAAAGATGTGGAACTTTTGAAAAGGGTGGAAGTTTTCAGAAATGGTAAATCCTTCGATTTCAAAATTGAAGAGGAAGGAGTTGTAAGATTTGGGTCATGGTTATGTGTGCCATCCAATCCAAATAAAAAGAATGAGATTTTGAATTATGCACATAAATCAATTTTATCAATTCTCATAGGGAGCACAACGATGTATTGAGATCTCTAAGAAAACTTCTAGTGGGACAATATGAAAAGGAATATTTCTAAATATACATCAAAGTGCCTAGTATGTTAGCAAGTGAAGGATGAGAGGAAAAATTATAATGGGATGATGAAACCACTACCCATACCAACTTTGAAGTTAGAGAACATTACCATGGACGTTGTCAGTGGACTTCTAAGGACATCTAGAGGAAACAATGCTATATGGGTCATTGTGGACCATCTTAAAAAGACATCTCACTTTGTCGCGATTCGAGAGAACTTCTCAATAGATTAACTTTCATGGATATATATCAAAGAATAAGTATGGTTTAATGGAGTAACACTATATATTGTATCCGATAGAGATCCAAGATTCACCTCGATGTTCTGGAAAAGCCTCCAACATGCTCTAAGCACTAAACTGAACTTCAGTACAACTTATCATCCACAAAATGGTCTCCAATCTGATCGAACTATTAAAACATTGGAAGACATGTTGAGAGAGTTTCCATGGAATTCAAAGGAGGATGGGACTAACATCTTCCACTGGTTGAATTCTCCTACAACAATAGTTTCCAATCAAGAATCCAAATGGAACCATATGAATATCTTTATGGGAAAAGCTGCAGATAACTAGCGTATTGGGATAAAGTCAGTGATTGTAAGATGCTATGACCTGAAATGGTCGAAGAAATAGTGGAGAAGGTGAAAACCATTCAGCAGCATGTCAATGCAGCCCAAAGTCGACAAAAGACTTATCCAGAAAACCATCAATGGGACCTCGAGTTCAATGTTGGAGACATGGTATTTCTCCATATATCTTTATGGAAAAGGTCCTGAGGTTTGAGAAGAAAAGGAAAGGTAAGTCCCAGGTATATCGACCCCTTCAAGATCCTTCATCGTGTCAGAGCTTTGGCCTATCGACTGGTACTTCCACCTACCACGTCGAAAGTATATGATGTCTTTCACGTATCCCTCTTAAGGAATTACATACTATACCCTTCAAATTTACTTTCTTTAGAGGTGATATAGTTGGAGGATGGTCTTTCTTATGAGGAGCAGCCAGTGAAGATCTTGGATCGTAGAGACAAAGTCCTACACAACAAGACTACTCATCTGGTCAAGGTACTATGGTGAAACCATAAGTACAAATAAGCAACATGGGATCTAGAGGAATCAATGAAGGAAAATAACCCGCACCAGTTTATGGTTTAGAATGTAAAGAAAAATTTCAAGGGTGAAATTTCATAAGGGGGGAAGAATTTAACGACCCAATTTTTTATAAATGTAAATTCTTTTCTTATGTGATAATCACATGAAATAATAACATAATGTAATACTAAGTGTTATGTAATCTTTAAACATAACTTTGACATTTTTGTGATTTGAATTTCAAAAATCTGATATACACAGTTGCGATAAGTATGTTTTTTGGAGTCTAATAAGGAAAACATAATTTTTGGTGAATAGTAACATGCCCTTATGAACAGTAACATACCCTTATGAATAGTGATATACCCTAATGAATAGTTACCTTATCTATGATAGTATATAAAAAGGATTCAAGTGGGAGTATGATATACCTATATCGTGGAATAAGAAAATAAGTTTTTTAAAATTGTTGTTTTTTGAGTAAATTGTTATTTTTATTAAATATTAAATTTATCATATTTAGAAAATTATTTTTGAAAAATGGATTTAATTTTTTATTCTACATGTCAAAAAATGGTTAGGGTGAATTTTTGGGATTTTTATAAAATACTAGAATTTTTTTATGAATAGTAAAATACGATAATTCATAATAAATGCTAAAACCTGAATTTCTGCATCATGCTTAAGTCATGGATGATGTAAATGGTAATTGTTTAGAACTAACATGAATTTATTACTATTATTTGTCATGTAATCCTCACTATTTCTGGTTTTGAGGGAAATTAATAAACTAATGATTAAAAATTTATGAAAACCCACCTCTCCTCCACTATAACCCCCCCCCTCACTCCCTCTCCTCTTCACTCCTCTCAAGTCTTGTGCCTTTCCAATATTATGAAAAAATATCTCCCAATGATCCTTCCCCAAGTCCAAATTCCCCTAGTATATGAAAAACACCAAAACCTCTCCCCTTAATAGGTTCTCAAAAGAGGTAGACTCAAGAGGTAAATTCCTCTTTCCAATTCTTTCATTTCTTTTAAGTTCTTTTCTTTTCTTGCTTCTTTCCCCACCTACTATCACCCAAATGGTATGATAACTCCAGTAACATACATGTAATTGTATTATATTATGCTAATGTTATAATTATTTATCTTCTCTCCTTTCCTTACCTTTTATTTGGAAGAAATGAAAACACCATTTAAGATGTATTAATTTAGCACATTCAAGGACAACGATTTATAAGTTTCTATTATCATATTTAATTCTGGTCATGGAACCATTTGTGTTATGGTTTAACCATATTATTATATATGTAATATATCTTAATTAAGGTTTTTTAATCCTTTTGTACAAATGGTTTTAATTTATAAAGAAAAACATGTTCATTGTAATCAAACCCACCGATTAACCAAAACAGTTATCACTAAGGTTTCATATAATAATTCATCTTCACTCCTAAAAAAAAATGAATTTTTATAACCATGTAATCCCATGGACATTAACTAATAACATACAACTTAAATTCAAGAAAACCACTTTCATCATACGTGTTTATCTGAACATGAATATAAGTAAACCAATCTTGAAAACCAAGAAAAAAACGGTACCGAACAATGAAATTGAATAACTTAACCCATTAAAAAGGTCATGTGTGAAATTAAAAAGGAGGTAATAAATCCTTTAAATATATAATAGGTTATTTAATTATTAATTAATGAACCTAATTTGTTTATTCAGTTCATTAATTTCAGGAAAAGATCACCATCATAATTAAGGTAAGGGATCCTCTCCATTTCACTCTTAATCAAGATGTCCTCCATGCTATGCCATTTTATGTGTAATCCCAAATGATGAGGTATGATTTCATACCTCCACCATACTTACCTCATGATTTATATGATATGATAAACCCCTTTTATTTCTTATGAATCCCTCTTAGGTACATGTGATACCATGTTGATAATCCGTAATGAATTCTACCCGAACCTCCTTTGTTCTTTCGGGTTGCCTTATCTTTATTTATATCAAAATGGAGATATCTTATAAATTTATATACATCTTATAAATTATGTTTATTTGTAAAAAATTATTTTATCAAGACCCTTACATCAATCTCTTTTGGGTATATACATGTTTTTTTAAAATATTCCCTCTTTAGTACTTTCTGCTAAGAAAACCTATTTTAAGGGAACATCCCAAATTTTTACCCAATTTCAAGTGCACTTTGTCCTTTTTTTAAGCCACCGTTGTCTTATTAAAATAATTCTTTTATTATTGAAACTTTCTTTGTTCAATTCTGGTTTTATAAAAAATATTTTCCTCTTTTCTATTTTAAAATCTCTATAGTATTTTCTTTTAAACCGCCCAAAAATGTTTTAATACTAAACTTTCTCAAATAAATTTCCTACATGTTGTCACTTCTGTTTGACATCACATGCCATGATATATTCCTATTTTACCTTATTAACATCCAATTATTTTCTAATTATTTTCTTTAAGGACACTTTTATTATACGCCCACTGTTTATGCTTTATGTCATGATTGTGGTACCCAATTATTTCCATGGGTAACCCTTATGTTTATGTAAGATTGATTATGTATGATTCTTTATGTGGAAAAAATATTCATGAAATATAATATGGGTGCACCCAGATAGTGCTCTAATTCATTGGGTAAATTGAATTCTCATGAGATGTTATGTGCAACGGTCTTGGCGATTAGCTTTATCTTGTGCTACTATGGGAAACGGGATTGGTGGTTATCCTTGACCTATACTACTATGGAAAATAGGATTGTAAGTTATATTTGACTCATAATAAATATATTTTTATGTTTCTTACATATTTCTATGATTCCTGGTTTATATGACCCCGCATTTATATGTTATGTTTCCATATGTACCATGCTTTTGATATAATTATGTTGTGCCTCCTAACTCATGTGGTTACGCTTTATTCTTATGTTAATACCCTTACTAGTATTTTCAGCTCATACCTTATTTCATGTTTCCCCATGGTACCCTATGAAGATCTAAGGGCTCAAAGGAAGTTATGAACTCTTTATGGATACAAAATAAATAAGTGTTTTTTTAGCCACATGTTTTATGTTTTATGTACCTAGTCTTCAAAGACACTAGACTTCATGATCCATGGCTTGTACTCAAAAGTATAATTATGCTAAAAATAATTTAATATTATTTGAAAAATTCTAGGGTCTCTATAATAGAACCCCTAGAATCATGATGAAATAGAAAATGAGGAATTTATCAATTAAATATTGGTAGATCTATGAATTTTTTCAGATTTTGATGATCACTTTGATTATTGGAGACCAGATCATAAATGGAAGAGGGATCCAAGGTGGGCGTGGTGTCAGAGGAGTATAAAAATTCGCATGGAACAAAATGGATTCATTTTCTAGTCATCAGAGGGTCAGAATCTATTGGTTAGAGTAAGATAAACTAATCTCAAGCAATGATAAGGCTGGAATCAAAGGGACAAGGCAGAATTTGAGGTTTGGAATATGGATTTGTAAAACTGTGAAAAGTCTAACTACACATCGTGTACCATTACAAACACACAATGTGTAGCCCATTGGTTGTGGTGGCTAGGGTTTTAATATTTCACAAGGATGGAATGCCATGTACATGTCCTAAATTTCCTGTAAAGCCCTCCCTATGTGGATGAGCCATGTGTTAGAGCACACAACCAGGCACATGCCATATGGATGAGTACACAGACATGACCAGAGAACAAGGGTGTTGATCCATGTACTAAAGTATATGGACATGGGATAAAGTACACAAACATAGATTGGATACACAGAAATGGCCAAAGCACATGGGCGGGACCCAAAGTAGCATGGGCACACTGTGTATATCACCCACACGTCGTGTAATCCTACACAGTTTGAGAACCATGTATCTTCAAAGACATGACTAGGTGAATAAGAGAGACCACTCACCATGTGGGTCCCCTCACATTTCATGCACCCCTTGGATCCTTTTGAGTAAACTTCAATTTTTTTTATCTCTTTCATTTGGACTTGGATTTTGTCCCATGATTAGTCTATCACGAGAGATTGCATGCATAGAATGAAATGGTTCCCTTGGTTGTTTATTTTAAGATACGATGTGAAATTTTATAGGTACATGACTTATTTGAGTTAATTATCAACAATGGTAGTGATTAGGTAGGATCACAAGAGACTTATAAAGAGTGTAACCCCCATCAGTATGGGCATGGGTCACCTGTCTTCTGAGTGGAACACCCTTATCGGATAGGACATAGATTCTTGATGACTAGAGTGGAACTCCCCTATTGATACAAGGCATGTCTCCTCACCCTATAGAGTAGACCCCGCCCCCATCAACTTGGGCATGGGTCCTCTACCTTCCATGTGTAACCCCTTTATTGGATAGGTCGCATATACTAATGACACTAGATTTGAACGCCCATATACTTGGACACAGATCCTCTATGGATACTTACACAGTGTATCCCACCTGACACACTAGGGTTCAGAACCTCTACTTGGAGTTTATTTACCCTTGACTATCAGGTAGAGTGGTGAGGCATGAGCCTTCACACAATTACTTTCGTGAAGATGTGTAAGATACTGGGCATCATTTATGGACTTTTGGATTTATTGGAGACTCTTATTCTTTGGTCGAGCTTGGAGATATAGATTCTCTTTCTCTATTGATTGATATTCCATTTAACTGAGAATATATATATATATATACATCTGTATCCATACCTTTGGATTTGATAATTGTCTTTCCATGAGATGCGAAGACACACAAGGTATGCCACGTGCTTTATATGCATAAATTATCATGGTTGGATCATTCTAATATTATTTTATATGTGTAAAAGACTTGATGTGTAGTTCATCAACACACCGAATTGAGTCCCCTATGTTTGGACTAGGTTTCTCTCTCTTTGTTTGGGTTGATTTATTCTATTTCACTATATCTTGCATCCTCTGTACTATCTACTGTCTTTTTTTCTTGTTGTATCTCTTACTACTCACCCTTCATCTTAAATGGAATACTACTGGGTATGTATATATTCACCCTTATATGGTAATTTCTTACACATTTCATGTCTTTTAGAGATGATGGATAGGTCGGTGGTGAGTTCAAAGGGTTTTAGGGATACCTGGTACTTTGGGCCACTTATGTTGGTTGCATCTGGGAGATAAGTATATGGTCTATCTCAACAGTTTGCTTTTCTGATTTTTTCAAGTTAGGACATATTTCGGGTTAGGTGTGTATTTTTCCCTTTAATTTTCAGTTTTCACTATCCCACTCTTTTATAACATAGTAGTTATTCATTTTTGGTTTATTTTATAGCTCTTGTATCTTTTTTATTATTTTCCATTTTTATTTCTGCATTAAGATGGTCAGTCATGTGCATTCAGGTACATATGAAAAGGCCTCCCATTTAAGACATGCCTTTTGAAGCTTGTCGCCACCACCTAACCTATGAAGTCAGGCTTGGGGTTTTTTCCAGTCAAGCCCCAACATAGATTGGTTCATTATAGATTGGTTTAAGAGAATTTCACTCCTTGGGATTTTATTATGAGTAGTCCCCTTACAAGTATTTGGTTAGGATTTAGAGAAACAATTTTGAAGTGTCTCTAGTGCAACTCCTAGGCTAGGGAATCTAATGATAATATGGGTATCTGACGTATACATTCACTAAGACCTAAACTACTTACTTGTTGACTCGGCATAACAACACATTGGTTACAGGGATCAATGGTAAATGCATCATATTGGATTGAGTTTTTTACTATCCTTATTTATTCATCTCCTTGTTACTGTTATTTATGTATATATGCTCATCTTATTGTGGTATGTCTTGATAACATTTAGGCTATATCTATGAAAATAGAAATCCTAGATACCATCTCTGAGCCATGATGATGATCCAATGAGCGATTAGGCCTTAGTTCAAGGTCTATCACATGAGATTCCTCCCCTAGGTGGGTAGATATATGAAATTCCACCTATCGAGCATCAAAAAATACTATCCGATTAGGATGGGATGCGTGTAGGCTCATTTCACTCCATGTGTTACAGTGCCAAAGGACACTGAGGATCTATGGCGAGACAGATCCTCAACTAGTAGAGGATTGGAAAGATTCAATGGTCCATGTCTTAGTTCTCATCTAAACACTGATGAATTAGGTGGTTGCACTGGAATCTAGCCTTTTTCCTAGTGCATTTGGGCACTAGTGGATTATCATTACCTAGATGCGTGATAAGTCAACTCTCTCATGAACATGCTTCCAATATATATTCTATGAGGAGTAATACCCCACCTATTTATGATCAGTTTAGATTCAATATCTTTTGGATATGTAGAAGGGAGGGATGATGGTGGCTGAGTATGAAGTAAGGTTTATAGACCTTACACAGTACTCTCTTAACATGATTCGAGATGGATACTTCTGCACATGATGGTCTAAACATGAACTAAATAGAGAGATCTGAGCTATCTTAGTACCCTTGTGCATCCCCACCTATGTCAGGGTGTTGGAGTGAGAATTAGTGATCAAAGATATTAATTTTCAGAGGGACAGTAGGCAGCTTTATCTGGTAGTTGGGGTCGTACTACTGAGTCATCAACATCATCTAGAAAGCTCCAAATGATGGTATCTCGATGCAGGATCCCTCTCCATGATCAGACTTGGTCATGTGTTCATGGGAAGTGTAGATGGATTGGAAATCTCAGAGAGGGGTGTTCATTTTCTTATTATGAGATAGGTCACATAGCATGAGACTTCTCAACTAGACGTGATGAGCGGCACAGGTAGATAACTGGTGGACTGCCATGGAAGGGACAACACCATGATCAGGGATCTCCCATGTGAGGCTCAGGTGGTCCCTAAGGAGGTAGATCTGGAAGAGAAAGAGTATGTTTGGTAGGTGGATGATTCTATGATATCCTTCACCCACCACCACTAGACAGCCAACGTCAGGCTCAAGGAGCTGGCAGTTGGGGCCTTGGATAGCTGCAGGCTTTAGATGGTTATAACCCCATAGTAAAAAAGATTATTAAATGTACTATCTATTTTTATTATAATTTTTATTCTGTATTAGAAGACATGGGTTCCAGTCATTCATTCATCACTATAAAAATGGTGTGAGATCTAAATCCCCTATTTGAGGCACTATCCTTGCATATTCATCTTAAGGATCCTATAGGGAATGATTCTTCTATATCTTTTATCTTTTGGCAGTGTAAATTATCACTTGGTTGAGATAGGTTCACATGGGACCTTTTTTTCATCATGATGGAACCCTATGATGTCATCTTGGGTATGGATTGACTGTCTATGGTCTGAGACAAAATTGATTATCACCACTGATGAGTCAGATGCCTATGAACTAATGGGATGCGATTTTTCTTTTTGGGTGAGAGAGATATCATGGAGGGACGAGTGAGTTCTTTGATAAGGAGGTTGCAACCCATCACCCATTAGTTAGAGAGTATATCCCTTTGTGTATATGGAACTTCAGGCATCTAGATTCCTTTAGTTGTGGAGGATTTCATGAATGTCTATCTCAAGGATATTTCGGGACTACCACTAGGGTGGGATATGGATTTTTTCATCAACTTTATTATTAGGACCACTCTTATATCTTCTGCATAATATTGTATGGCCCCTATCAAGCTTCGATATTTGTGGTTATAGTTGGAGTAACTTTATGAGGAGGGTTTCATCAGACCCAGTCTGTCCCTCTAGGTGGATCTAGTGTTGTTTGTGAAAAAGTAAGAAGAGAGCTTATGGATTTTCATGGATTATCATTGTCTGAATCAGGAAAAGATAAAGAAAAAGTACCCATTTTCAAGGATTGAAAACCTATTTGACCAGTTTTAAGGAGTGAGATAGTTCTCAACTATTGATTCTCGATTTGATTACCACCATTTGAGTGTTCACGAGGCTGATATTCCAAAGTTTTCATTCTAATATCACTAGGGGCACTATGATTTCCATGTGGTTCCATTTCATGTGAAAAATTCCCCATCATGTTTATACATTTGATGAACTAGGTATTCCAGGCATACATTGACCAATTTATGGTCTTCTTCATCGATGACATACTCATCTACATTGTATTAGAGGAGGATCTTACAGAGCACTTGAGGATGGTTCTAGATTTTCTTTGAGAACACTAGATTTAAGGAAATATCTAAACATGCCAGTTATGGATTCATGAGGTTAACTTTCTAGGGAATGAAATTTCTGAGCATGGTTTACCCATATTCCCAGAAAATATTGATGTGTTTATTTCTTGGGAGACAACCAAAAGTGTTTTAGAGGTATGGAGATTTATTTTTTTGGTGGGGTAATACATGAGATTTGTGTCATACTTCTTTAAAATTTCATCCTCTTTGACCAGAAAACATGTAAAGGGTATCCATTTACCTAGTCTGAGTAGTTCCAGAGGGCCTTTGAGGAATTGAGCTTGAGGCTAATGAGTGATCTGTTGTTGAGACTACCAAAGGAGGGTGTGGAGTACTTAGTGTATTGAAATTACTTAAGAGATGGGCTTGACTATGTGTTGATGTAGCGATAGGTTGTTATCACATACGGGTCAAGGCAGTTGAGACCCCATAAGAATAACTACACAACTTGTGACCTAGAGTTAGAAGTGGTAGTCTTCGCCCTGAGGATGTGGAGGCACAACCTTCTAGGGGAGTGATTTGTGGTTTACTCAGATCATTAGATTCTTAGGTACATCATCACACAGAGACACTTGCACATGAGGAAATGGTGTTGATTAGAGTTCATGATGACTATGAATTCATAGTATTCTATACTATAGGGAAGGGAAACATAAAATAAGATTCCCTTATTAGGATGACCCCAAATCGCTTAGTGTAGGAGGCTTCATAGCAGTTGGATTCTTTACAACTGGCCTTGGTGTATCAGGAGAGTACAAATTTTTTCAGTCAATTCTATTGAATCCTCTTCTTCTTGAGAATGTGAGATATACATAGTCGATATACATCAACTGCGCATTCTTAAATAACCAGATATCTATAGTTGACTCACCATATGGATATTCTAAAGGAGGTGAAAACATTATCCTTTTTTAGGGATGGATGTTGGTCCTAGTCATGATGAGGGGAAAGATGATGTGAGAGTTCCACACATATCTCATAGTTATACATCCCAGTGTGGGGAATATGTATATAGGACTTTAGTGGTAGTTTTAGTGGTTCTAAATGGGAGATGAATCATAGCTGACTTAGTCTCTCTATGGATCACCTATCTATAGGTGATGGATAAGTACCACGTCTGGGCATCTTTGTTGCATCCCCCTACGATCCTAGAGTGAAAGTGGGATGAAATATAAATTAAATTTGTGACAGGGCTTCCATGTACAATAAAGGTCCATGATGCCATCTGATTGATAGTTGACCGACTGATAAAGTTGGATCACTTCCTTGCAATCAAGGAGCATATTTTGATGGAGAGTTTTTGGTAGTTGTATGAATGGGGGGGTCATTCTACGTCATGGGGTTCCCTCAATGATTTTACCTAATCATGATGGGAATATTACATCATTATTATAGAGAGGCATCAAGGAGTAATTTGGGGCCCAAATTAAGATGAGTACATCCTTTTACCCCCAGAGAGATGAGCTGACCGAGCGTACTATCCAGGTGTGGGAGGATATGCTGAGGGATTACATTTTAGACTTCATATAGTGATGGGAGGATCACTTTACCTTAGTATAGTTTTCTTACAACAACATCTACCACTCTACCATTAGAGTGGAACCTTTTGAGGCCCTATACTTAAGACCCTATAGGTCACCCTTGTGATGGATAGAGATCGGTGAGACATATCTAGTTATCCCATAGATGATACAGGTGATGAAAAATAAGTTCCAGTTCATCTGTGAGTAAATGAGGAAGACTTAGAGTAGACATAAATCTTACACAAATCACCTTCATAGGCCCTTGGAGTTCAAGTAGAGTGAGTTCATTTTCTTAATATTCTCACCATGATTAGTATTGTGTAGGTTCGGTCGGGGAGGTAAGTTATCCTCATGGTTCATCGGGCCACTCAAGATCATGAAGAGGGTTAGAGAGGTTACTTATCGCCTCACCCTACACCTATAGATGGAGTGGGTGCATGAATTATTCCATGTACTATAGGTGAGGAGGTATGCACATGACCCTACACACGTCATCGATTGTAGTGATCTAGACATTGAGGATGGATCCACCTTTACGGAGAACCCAGTGGAGATGAAGGATCGATAGAAGAGGACCCTGTATTGATGAACCAACTCTTTGTTTCGCATGTTGTAGCAGCAAAGGAATGTGTGGGAGATATCTTGGCAGCGGGAGAGACAAGTTTGGGCTCAATATCTAATGTTTTTTATTAGTTTTTATTTTTTAAGTTCAAGAATCTCGAAATAGGGAATGATGTAGAGATATGTCCTTTTCGTTGCAAGACTTTAAATTACTGCTACATATATTTCCATAGCTATTTGATAAGACTGCATATGATTCTAAGTCCCGATGTTCCTGGAATAGATATTAAATATATTAGGTGTTGTGTACACACCATTTCTTAATAAAAATAGGATAACTCATATGCGGTATCTCAAATCAAAAATCTAAGACCACAGTTGAGTCTGGAATGAGTTGTTTACTCTCGGTGTGACTTAAAATAGGTCGGCACCGGGCGTTTAAACATATCTCATATTGGTGGTTTTTCCAGTGGATAAATTAATTAATTAATTAAATTAATTAATTATTTTTACATAAATGAAATATCTACAAATACATCATCATGGAAAATCCTCTAAGGTTATCCGTATAAACCCTAGGAGGATTCCAGAGCTTCTTCCCACTAAACCAAAATCAAAGTTTAGTGGTAGTTTTTTAGGGGCGGTTTATTAAACCACAACAATTTTTTTAAAATAATTTACCAGTAGTTTATTAAAAATGGCAGCTGTATATTTTATTATTTTTCAATCATGTGACACTTCTCCCCTGACCCCCACCCTGCCGACCCCCATGACCCCCCGACTCCCCGAAGCCCTACCTCTGTAGGTCCCGACCCTTACTGCCCCTCACCACACCTCATCTCCCTATACCACCGATCACTATTAATATTGACCTATCCACTCACCACCTCTCTTCACCCATCTCGATGTAGTACCTCACCACTACTCACTGTCGGTCCCGACCAAGCCGATCGCTGCCCCTCACTGCCAGTCCTGACCTAGCACCTCACCACCCATCACCATTGGTAGGTTTTCAATTAATATTTAATTTGGATGTTTTGACATTTAAATGGAAAGATATTTGGTTGAAAATGATAATGGTTAAGGTCTGAATGTGTGGTTTGAGATTGATAAGATAATGTTTATAGGATAAACCCTTCATAGGGATGAGTCTTAGAGTTATGTTTTTGGGTCTTGAAATGTCAAGTATACCAAATTGATTGAACTTAAATCTATGTTTGACATTGTGTTGAGTAAAACTTTGAGATAATTTTTGGAATGATAAAGAGTTAATTAATTGAATTCAATGTTTTTTTCTTAAATAGAGTGATTTTAATTTAATGATTCTTTTTTATATAAAAATTATGAATTTGAATTTGATGATTTAAAATTGTAATTGTGTTGGGAATATAAACATATATATAGTTTTGTAAATATTAGTAAATATATTCAGATTCTTGAGCATTGAATTAATGATATTGGGTTATATCACGGTTGGGTAAAAAGAGATGATAAGAATGTTTCGATAAATGTAAGAGTTGTTTCTGAGTTCTTGTTATTTAAGTATAAGATTGGAAAATTATGTTTATAGCTATTTTTTTTTATAATAATAAATGGGGATAATGTTTTTTTGGAAAATTAGTTGGGCTGTTTGTCATGGGTGTTGAACTTGTGTAAATGTTCAATGATTAGCTTTAGTAATAATATCTTTATTTTGATATGTGAAGTAATAAATGAGATTCCTTGTGATGGATAAAGGGGAATTTAATTAAAATGTCAATTCTATACATGCATGGAAATAAGGGGAAAATGAGCATGTATGAATAAACTTAAATTGTTTGAATTATAATAGAATTAACGTTGTATTGAGTGATGGATGAATTCTTGTTTTAGCATAGTATAATGATGAATTTCTTGATGTTTCAATGAGTATTATGTTGAAATTAAAGTGGTGATTATATGGAAACATGATGTGTTCATGTTATTTTGAAATATATATTTTATGACATGCTTTTGTAGTGGAAATCCTTGAGTTAGGATATGATTTAACCAAGAGTTTGGTTATAAAGTGGGTTACACCTTATGATATGATATATGCTGATTTTTTGTGAGTTCAACAATATGAGGATTAGACCATGGGTTTGGCTATTCCATGGGTTTGATAACCAGAGGATTTTTCCTTGTTATTGGAATAAATATTATTTTTAACCACTTAATAATAAATCTCCTCATAGTTCCCCACTTCCATGAATCAATAGAAAACACCTTCATATCAGAGACTTTAATGTAAAAAAAATCATCCCATTTTATATAGGTGATGTAAAATTTTAAAAAAAATACACATTATAGAATGAATATACAAGTTATGAATTCAAGAATTTAGTATAATACATAGGAATTATCTCATAATTGTCTTCCTAATTGAATCTCAACTAGTTGTTCTAAATCAAAATGTACTAAAGTAAATCCAAGAAAACATCTACTAAAATGCATTCCCTTGCAACTGAAGTCCTATTTAGTATTCTTGAAGCTAAATTTTTTTTGATAGGATTTATTACCAATAATAGAATTACACCTATATCTTAAATATTGAAAAAATTAATTGGTATACCCACAATCTCATTTCAAATTGTAGTCACTAAATAATCCAACCCTTTGGTCCAATTCTGATTCTTTTGTAACAATTTTTTTCTTCAAAACCTTGAATTTTCCATGATTCCAATCACCAATAATTGTTAAACTCTTCTCCCACCTCAAATTTCATAATAAAAGTTTTCACATTGAGTGGGATAATATCAACCCTTTGGAGGTTTATTTTCTTTATATATATATATATTTAATGTGTTCATATTTTTTTCAACTAGTATATATGAATAACTTTTCTTATTTAGTAATAGTAATGTGTTTTTTTTGCATAAGTTTTTTGAAATATATGTTCTGAACTTAATTTTATTTTATTAAATGATAGTAATGCCAATAAGAAAGCATTATATTGATGTCAATCGACTCTCAGTTGATGTTACTTTGACCACACTAATAGATGGTGATCCATCTATCTCCCTCCCTATAATATCTGAGATAACATCTGATTTCCCCCTACACCATCTCTCACACCCTCTGTCAGTGTCCCATAAACAACTAAGTCGATTCCTTACTATTCAGCAGCCTTAACTGTGAGGAATCAGGGAACCAATCCTCTTTCTTCATGGGGATATTAGAGGGTGACTATTATAGGTACAAATTTTAATATGAATATATTTATTGAACTTTTTTTCATAAAATATGGAAAAAATTTCACTACAAAGAAAGATATGAAAAGTTAAGATGTATGGAATATAACCATCCTAATGATAGTTTCCCCATTTGATCCATATGGGTCCCTATAGATGATGTTGTGGGATTACATGGTCGGATTCTAGGCTAGCTGGAAATAGAGCCGATTACCCTTTCGAGTACATATGATGATTAGAGGCATATGCCTTCATCTAGGAAAAATTATGTTTTTGATGAAAAAATAAAGTTAATTTTAATACATTATGGAGTAATTTAATTTCATTATGTTATTAAATACTAATATTTTCAAAATGAGTCACTATATACTGATGTTTTTCTACTTTACCGTTGCTGATTTGCTAGCATGAAAGTGGACATTGAAACATTTTGGCAAAAAATGGAAATATTTTAAATAGAGATTAGGGAACAAAGTCAGAGGTACTTCGTTGAACGCACAAGAAATGTATAATAAGGTACCCAATGGGGTACCTAGAGAGCAATGTAATGTTTTTATTGATAGGTATCGTGATGAGAATAACATGGTATTTAAATATATATTATTATATTAATCTAATTTTACATTTATACATGTATATAAAAAGGATATGAAATTGCATACATTACTATTAAATTATATTTTATTTATTTCAAGATACTTCAATTAAGAATGCATCAAGTTGGGATAATAAAATCATCCCTCACACTACGGGGTCAGAGAGTTTTTCTAGAAGTCGGTCAACTATGGTAATCTTTTCATTAGTTTAAATATTTATTAGACAATATTATTTATTTAATATATTAAATTTTTTATTTATCTTTGTTTAGTGCAATCATAGAGTTTAGGCCACCATGCATCTCGAACATAAGGGTGGTTGTATGTTCATAAAAATCTAATGGGAGTTTTTTTAACGATCCTGCCAAAGAAGTTGGGATATGAAGTCATTTTTCATTATAATAACTTAGTATAAGTTGTCACTATGTTAATATATATTGCTTATAATATGGATAAAGTAAAAGCTAAGAAATATCTTACCTAGTATAAATATTATATAACCTGGACTGATTTATAGTTAAAACAAACTAAAAATGTATTTATTATAATTTTTATTAATATTTCATACCTATTGATAAAGTTATGTTTAAAACATGAAAAATTAATTATTATATAAGATTAATTAAAAGGTAACTTCATTAATGTAAATGATATTAAGATAACTATAAAAAATAATTAAACTTTCATAAAATATAGTATCACAAAATAACATTTTCTTAATAAGTAAATATAATTAAATGTGATATTAATTTACTTTAATTAATTATAGAGGTATAATGTTTTGAAATATAAATATTATTTTTATAAATTATTAGACAAATGAGTTTAAAACAATCATTTCATACTAAATTAAAACACACACACACACACACACACACATATATATATATATATATTAATTTTTAATAATAAATTATAAATCATTTAAATTAGTGTTATGAAAATATATTAGTTTATTAAGAAAATGTTTTATTATGATTATAAAACGTGAAATTATTTTTATTAAATACATTTAATTTAATTAATGATATTAATTATAATTTACTAAATGAATTATTATGACTTCATATGAATTTTCAGTATTATTAATTTATATGAAATTATAATTATAATAAAATTTTTATTATTATTATTTTCAATAATATATATATATACATTTTAAATTATAGGAGTTATTATTAATCAAACTTAGAATTATAATTATAATCAAATACTACTTTTCATATTATAATGATATTATATATATAAATATCTAATTGAATTGATAAAAAATGATGAAAATTTGTTTAAAAAAAGAGGGTGCGTCGTGACTAGTTTATTCGGGATAATTTGATGAAGAGAGGAAAAATGAATCTGGGGAAATATTTATGGATAGGAGAAGCCGAGCACGAAGATAGGGAAAGTGCACATTATTCTTGATGGCCTCGTCAAGGTCGAAGCCGAGAGGCGCTGCATCTTCAGGAGTCGAGGGAAGGCCGAGCAGGGGGTTATCCATTTATGAATTTCCAAGCGAAGCCATGAATTGAGGGTTTAGAAGTCTTTGGTAACAGAGTAAAGGTCAACTATTATTAGGGTTCAACTACACTAGATTTGTGACGTGTTGATGGTTCTGAACGGAATTAATGGAAAACGACCCTCAGTTTAGAAATCTCTTCAATTTTGCAAGTAGGATTTTTTATTAAAGATTTATTTATCTAAATATCCTTGAAATCGGATTTTTCCACTAACCTTTTGATTAGTATTCTTTCTATACATCATTTTTAGTGGTATTTTCGATTGATTCAATGTATTAATTTCATTTTTTTCCTCTTCTTTAATTCCTATCTGTGGATGATGTATCATTCTTTTCTCTTATGCGTTCAATGTATTAAACCAATATGTCAATGATTTTTATTGATATATTTACTCTGGTTTATTATAATCATTCACATATCAGATGATTATTTTTTATTTTCTGAAAACTATTCGATGTTTTCTTTGAGATTTATTTATCGAATCCACTGTTTATATCTTTTTTTTGGATCAAAATTTTAAAATAAGAGAAATGTTGTAGATATCATCATTTTTTTTTGAATTTTTGTTCAAATTTCATTGTATAATGGTTTAATGATTCTTATCTACTTGTAAACATTTCCATTTAATTTTTTTCCTTTCTAAAAAGATTCACAACAAGGATTCATCAACTAGTTATCTTTATTATTCTTTATCCATAGTCGTATTAATTAGTTCTTCTTTAAAAAAATTCTATTTGATGTCATTTTCCTTTGTGTTTAAATGTCATTTAATTTTTGGTAGATTAGAATTTAATTTGACACTTCATCAATACTATATATAAAGAAATTTGACTTAGACAATAAGGGATAAAATTAGTGCATTGTGTGTGATGATGGAAAGGCAAGTATTATCATCTTCCTTCCTTTCCCCTTAGTAAACTTTTCAATTCTAAGTGCATGGGAGTGGAGCAGTGTCAATTGGAATAAGAAGAAAAAATTTCATCTCTACAAAAAACCTGTAAGGGATGAATATTTATTTCAAACATTTATTTATATTATGATCTTATTTTTTAAGGGAAACATTTGTTTTCATATATTTAATTTCATCAAAATATTGTTCAACCATTTTACTTAATTTAATAAGGGTGTTTAATTTAATTTTTAGGATTTTATATTTTAGAAAATAATATATGAATTATAATTCTATTATAAGGATTTCATTTATTTTAATGTTTAATTTTATATCTTAGAAATATTAATTTTCAAGGGGAGTTAGTATTTTCAAACACAAACATGATTTTTCTATATTTCAAAAGAACTTTTAAAATCTAGTTTTAGTTTCTAAAATGATTTATGGTTTCTTATTTATTTAATAATGATTTTATTTATGCATTTCAAATAAAAGATGTAGTCATTTTACTTCCTATCTATAATAATTTTTTATGGGTTATCATTAGATCTTATGAATTCATGTATGTCATAATAGGAATGGTCATTGTATATAAAATCCTGGCATTTCATGCTTTCACCATAATTTTAAAAAGTCATTACTTTATATTTATATGATTTATTTGCAAGTATTTTAAGAAATGGTTATTTAACATAGTATTGGATAGAATTTTTATTTAAACAAGTATTTAAATATGATCTTATGTGGTATATAACAATCTTTAACAAATTATTATCAATCAAATATTAAATATGAAATTATAAATTAATAATTTCAAAAATTCATCGTTTTATATGTATGTCAGGCGCAAAACATAATTATAACCATTTATCGATGATTTTGCATGCCACTTCATACATGGATAAACATCAGGTTTATTATTTGTATTTACATGAGTGTGTGTGTGTTTATGAAATATATATAAAAATTTGTTTTATGAGTTTGATAAATGAAATAATATTTCATGAATATTAAATATTTTATTATTATCATTATATATATTAAGAAATTATTAAAAGTCAAAGGATTTGATTGTTCAGAATATAGAAAATGAACATCCATGAAGTTTACTATATATATATATACATTTATACATAATTATATCTATATGCATTTTTATGTTTTTAAATAAAAAACCCAGTAACAAACGTATATATATGTAAAGAAATCATAAAATGTTTTAAAATAATTTGGCACTTGAATTTTGTAAATATGGTAAGGAATTGGGGAGTGAACCCAATAAATCAACAAGTGGGTAGGCCTAGGATATCCTTTAATGATTAAAGTTTCCACAAGCCACAGTGTTTTATTTTAAAAATCTTGGGTTGTGTTTCTGGAAAAGTCACTGGATTACTTTTAAATCAATTTTTTTATGTAAGTAATTTCAAAAGTGGAATATTATTTTAAATGTAAGTAATTTCAATTAAGGTTTTCAAAGGGTGTTTTGACTAATATTTTTTTATGTTAAAAATAATTTCTCAAATTTATTTTTAAAGAACTATTTTCTAAAACGTATTTAAACAATTTCAAAACTCTTTACTGGGAAACTGAATGCTCCCCTATGTTTTAAAATGATTTTTCATCAGTATCTTAGAAGTTCAAATTCAGATTTCATCGCTTTTAGAATTAGAGCACGTAGAAGCATAATAGGCACTTGACTTAATTTTTTGAAACTATGATAAATGTATGGTTTTTTCTAATCATCCAGAACCTAGAACGGTAAAAGGTCCTCATTGGTGTAATATGTTGTTTAATTATTCAGGTTCTTTTTATAAAAAAAATACACAACATTTTTAAGTACTGAGTCTGGAAGAGCGGGATCAGGGTGTTATAGATTATATTTTATTTATTGGTAAAAATTAAATAACTATGGGATGTCAATCCCAAAAAATCCTACTCAGTCTCCCAAGATGACCCTGTTGTTAAATTCCTTGTGAAGGAGTATTATGGTCGAGTGTGTGGGATGGGTTTGGGACCTGTACCATCGGAGGTCTTTTGTTGAAAAAATGGGGATTGTAAGTGCATCTACTCTTGGTTTTATTATCTCTCTACAACAATATTCTCATATAAATTTTTATTCTATACAAAACAAAATTCATGAATAGGAGTCTGAGATATTCATTTTGAAGAAAGTGTTGCTTGATTTATATCAAAAGACGATCGAATCTATCCCTGGGGATTTTTGCAGTGATGAATGGTGGTGAGCAAGTAAATAAAAAAACTTAAAAATCATTTATTTTACAAAATTTTATTGATTTTAAGTTTAAATATAAATAGGAAACATTGTTTAATTTTTAAAATAATTTTTTATAGGTAATGGTAGTAGGAAGTAGAGGTGGAGATGGAGAGGGAGAAGAGAAGAGTTCATCATTGGGAAATGATTAGTTGAGAGGGGTTTTTCGTGTATCAGTATATCCGATGTTTGTATTATGTATCTTTTTCTTATATTTTCGATGGGATTAGGATAATAGGTTCCCTATTTATGTGTTGTAAAACCATTTTTGGTGGTCAGACATAGGGATCTTGAGTTGGTAACTCTTCTTCTTTTCACTTTCAGTTATTTCTATATTGGGACCTACTTTCCTTATTCTTGGTTAGGCATGTATTTTACCCTTTTCTTTTCCTGGGTATTTATCTATCTCATTCTAATGTATTTTCTAGAGGTTACTAAATGATTTTTTTACACTATAGAGGTTTTATTTTATTATACCGATGCACTATTTCATGGAGTTGAGTGCGTTTGTGTGTGTGTTCACATACAATAGTATAAATCCTCCCAATTCAGTGATATTCTTTCTATGTGCTTGTCTTTATCCCTTCACCTATTGGGGGTGAACATGTGGTGTCACTCTCAACTTACTAGTGTCCCATGTTGGGCCCCTATTGGTCAGGTCATTACAAAAACCTCATGGTTTTCTCCAAGACCGTAATCTCTATCTAACCCCAGCCATTGTAGGAAAGTCTATACCCTTTTCCAAATCTCACATTATGACCCAGTCCTACTGACCAAGGATCATTCTATATTATCTCTCACCAAACTGAGGTCCTATACCACTTATTCATACAATGATATATCAAACTTATAAAATATAGGATAACCCCTAACTATTAGATCTCAATCTTGATGTGTTGGGTGATCTCCCTTTTGGGAGATTTTTGTGTTCTATTTGTAAATGGATGTTGTTTTTTAAGCCCTATCTTATTGGTATTGGATAGGCCATGGGTATGTTATCGGGTAACTTGGACAATATATATTCTTGTAGGACTAGGCACATATTGGCATCAATGTTGTTTTTCATTATCTCATCAAGTGGTGGGAACAATGTTGGATGTCCTAGGATTTGATAAAGTATTTACTCGTTGTATAAATCCAAGTCTTTTTTAATCCTTACTTTTGGAAGTTTAGACCATTTATGGATATTTAGGGTGATTTCTATTTTGGTATCTTCATATTGTTTGGGTGTATCTCCCCTTTGAGGATTCAAATTTTTATTATACATGGTTCTTTATGGAGAGTGATCAGGATATCCTATTTGGGTTGTAGGGATGTATTGTTGGAACATTTTCACTTCAATTTCAACCATCTTAGTGATATTTTTAATGGTAGGGAGACATATGATAGTTAAATAATCTCATATTCATTATGATTTTGTCCTAGATAATCAATTTATTTGTTTATATGCCATATATTATTCTTTTTGGTTCATTTCCTACTTGAATTCTTGTTAATTCAATATGAAATTTGGATATGAATTTCTTATTGGTTTTGAATCACAAATGACCCTTTTGTTGAAAATGGTATTCATGATGGGTGGATTCATGTGCATCTTGAATTCTTGTTTATTCTTGTGTTGTTCTGGATGTAAGTTCTAGGGCTACAAAATCTACATCCTTCTTTCTTTTTGTTATTCATGTTTTAGCAGCGGTTTAAACCATCACTAGATATAATTTTTTTAGTGGTTTAAACTACCACTATATATTTCTAATTTTTAGGGGTGGCAGTTAATAACACCACTAAATATGGTAAAATTTTATTTAGAGGTAGTGTTATCCATTTTAGTGGTATTTTTTTCGTTTAAAACTTTTAAATGTAGTGGCAGTTTTAAACCACCACTAAATTGTTGTTATTTTGTTATAGGAAAACCCCCCACTAAAGCTGAAAAAACCATCTGAAAATACCCATTTTATGATGCCTTCTAGAAAACAATGCTAAATGGAAGCAACTTCCACATGTAGAATACCATCATTAATTTTAGCGGTGGTTTTTTGAAATCATCACAGAAGAATGTAGTGGTGGTTATACCACCGTTAAATGAATTTTTTTTCCTATGTCCCCTCATTCCTTTGTAAAATCACCTCGGATGATGATGAAATGCTGGATTAGAGAATATTATGATGTAACGAACCCAGTGAATTACTTTGATCATTTTTGATCACTTTCTTCAATTATGATCAATCCAGTCTCTAGGTATTACTCGTGAATTTTTTATTTATTCACTTTTTGATTAAATTTAATGAGAAGTTCAATCCCTTGTATTGATCTATGCCAATTTCAAATCCTTGGCATGCTCTTGTGTACAAAATAAATTGGTTTTTCTTGTTTTCTATCCCTAGGTATCCCTGTTCCTAATCGTTGGCCAAAAATATTGTCCAATAATGGTTAAACCTTTGTTATTTTTCCTCCATCCCACAATTACTTTTAATTCTTCACTAGTAGTACCCCACGGTCCCAGTACGACATTTTTTGGTAGTATCAAACCCAATCAGACCCCTAAAATCATGATGAAATGGAAAATGAGGCATGGATCGACGAAACAGGGGTAGATCTGTGATGTTTGAAGGATGTAGATGATCATTTTGATGATCAGAGACCGAATCATAAATGGAAGAAGGATCTAAATCATGTACTATGAGAGAGGTGTGAACAAGTTTGCAAGAAATCAAACCAGATTAATTTTCCAATTATCAGAGAGCTAGAATCTAGAATCTTGAGTCAGTTCCACTAATCTTGAGTAGAGGTACAGCTAGAATTTAAGGGATGAGGTTTGATCTGAGGCATAAAATGCAGATCTAGAAAACCATGAAAATCTCAAATATGCATCATGTATCATGATAAACACATGGTATATATCCCCTTAATCGGATAGGGTTTTGGGATATCATAAGGATGTCATTCCATGTACACCCCTAAATGCCATGTAACCCCCTCTCTATGTGTATGAGTCATTTGTTGGATCACATGGTCAGGCACACTCCATGTGCTTGAGAACAAGGACATGACCAAAGAACATGTCCAGTAATACTCCTAGTGCCTGAGAACAAGGACACAACTAAATCACATGGGAATCACCTTGTGTGGAGAGGCATGTCATGCACTAAATTACATATACATGAGATAAAGTAAATAGACAAGGATTGGATACACAGACACAACCAGAGCACATGGGAAGGACCATGAGTGGCATATGCACACTGTGTATATCCCCCACACTTCATATAATTCTACATGGTAGGATAGTCGTGTACCTTCAAGGACATGTCTTGGTGAAGGAATAAGACCACACACCTTGTGGGTCCCCTAACACACTATGTACCCCTTGGTTACTTTTGAGTAAATTTTAATCTTATATATATTCTTCATTTGGAGTTTTATTTTGTCTTGTGAGTAGCATATCCAAATTGTTTTTCCATAGAATTTAATGGTTCCATTTATCATGAACTAACTCTAGTTGAACCTGAACCAGCCACATAATTTATCCCATGATGAGGCCTGAGAGGCATTCCTAAGCTTCCAGCAATAGTGACAAGCGTCAGGCATCAAATATATCATCATGGGAATGATTTATCCTAAAGGAACAAGGTTCAAATAACCAAAATATAGCACACATCATGACTAATAACCACTAAACAACAATAAACAAAAACCAAATCCGGATACAACAATAGGTGAACAGAATAGAAACTATAAAATGAAACAAAAACCAAACCAAACTGACTGACATGATCTCCACATGACCACCTAGTCACCACTATCCATAAAACCAACCCAATCCAAAGGAAAACCAAACTAGAAACCTGAACCTAAAAAAATCCTGGTTCTACTGATGTTTAGTGTCATAAATAGGGTGTGAGATAAAAATGTTTGTTAGGTAAGAACCATAGAATCCATACATGTTCTTTACTAAAATAGTCAATAAATACTAGTTTTAAATACATTTATGAAATTATAGTTTAATGTTTTTAAATCAACCAACTCTATTTCTAATAAATTCCACTTTTAAAAAACCATGATACCCATTTTAAAAAAAAATTAGTTAAAAAAATCCAAAAGCCTCGCTAAAATCCAAAAAAAAATATCGAAGGTGGTACGCTGGAAAATAATGAAAATATAACAATTAAGGAAAATACTAGAAGAGCTGGTAACCAAGGTACAGTGGAATAAAAATAGAGTATATAAATAAAAATCATGGGAATTTTCTAAACATCTCTAGAAGAAATATCTGGATGTAATTAGTTCAGACCCACCTGTTAGCATATGATTTAGTTCCACAGTCAATAAACAAATGTCCACTCTAAACTAGACAATCTAGTGGCATGTCCCACCTGGCCTTTCATCTAATATAGGGGTACCAACCCTTCTAGTTAGGGCTGATAAGAAAACTTCACTTTACCCTTTATATTATGCCCATGAATCCCATGATAATAGTATGTGGTGATTGGGGAGGTCCTCACATGTGTGGCTCAAATCAATAACCCACGTCCACCATGACTTCTTTCCCCAAATACTGACACCACCTATGTGATGACCCTCTATTCATAAGACTATCCATAGAGGATCATGTCACATCTCCTATCATACATAAGTTCCAATTTGGTTGTCACATCACATAATCTTTCAAAGCATTTCCAAAAACATGATAAATTTCCAACTGGGAATTTAAGATTTCCAAACACAAATTCATTTCCAAAACCATTTCTAGAACCAATATGAAACCATAAAACACACTTCAATGTGCCAAACGGGCCTGCATGTCATTTAGGAACCAATTCAAATCCCAAAATTTCAAATAGTAAAAACATTTTAAATCACTTTTGAAACTACATTTAAGGTCGTTTAGAACCAAGGGAACCATTTAGAAGACTGGGGGTTTAATGGAATTATTTGAGGAAAAATGGAGGGAAGTAATGAAAAGAAATGGAGGGGGATCATGTTAGAAATAGGATTCAAGGGTAACATTTCATAAAATCCATTATAATTTGTGAGGCCACCCATATATGCACCTCATGCACATATGGATGTGCCCACATATAATGGAACACTAGTTGAAATCCATCAAATACCAAAAATTCAATTTGAGAAACACAAGGAGCATTTCAACCAATGGAAAGGGTCCATATATAAATAATAAACCATAAAATTCACTCAAATACATGCACATAAGTCTCACATCACAACCAACCATGATACCAAAACACAACTAAGTCCAAGAAAAATCCAAAATACCCCATTTTCAATTAAAAATCCCAAGTTTAATCTCATAAAACACCTTGCGCACAAACATACATACATATATATATATATTCATAATTAAGAAAACCATTTAAAACCCCATTTCTACTAAATTTACAACATGTAAAAACTAAAACAATTTATACTAACACACAACAAGAAAGAAAAACACATTTTAAAATCAATTAGGAAAGATAAAGCATTCAATGGCATGCTTCTAAACAGAAAATAATGAAAACACCTACCTCAACAGTGTGAAGAAGTGACGAAGCTCCTGACGAATGAATAACACAACCCAATAAAAAATGTGCACACAATAAAACCAATGAAACACAAGCCTACATATCAAACCAGGATTCCAAGTTTCAATCATGAGGGGAACAACAAAAGTAGAACCGAAGAAACAATGTAGGATAAAAAGAGAAGGATAAAAATGGTGAAAACCTATGAATAACTCACCTTAGAACCTTTGAGAATCATAAATGGGAGAAATAGATCCAATGGTAATGGGGTTTGTGTACCCCTTCCTATACCAAAATAGAGACAAAGGGAGGAGATTCCGAATTGGGGTTAAAATTGGGAAGGCTAGATAAGGAAAATCTACTTTTTAATGACCTGGTGAAGTATCATGGTTTGGACACACAGTTTACAAAATTATACGCCAACTGTGCGCATTCTAATGGAGAATCTGGGCACCCCGTATGGTCTGGTTTCATGGTTTAGATTTTTTTTCAACCATGTGATTTGGCTCAATCAAATTGCAGAGCCTCCCCGCATTCTTGTTGCATGGTTCCCCATAACTATGCACAAGTCATGTGCCTTGTCTGAAACACCAACCCTAAGTCACATGGTTTCTCCTAGTCCTTACAGAGTTTAGCCCAAACTTTTCATAGGTCATGCATAGAAAACCATGAATGAAGAAATAGACCTAAAAATAACCTTGGCCTTAATAGGATACTTGGTTTACCCTCAAATCATGCACACAAACCATGAACATGCCAAAAACTCACCCAAAACTCCAAAAATCAAAAATTCAAACTAGGAGTTGAACCTAAACCTCAACAAAAGGAAGAAAATCCAAGAAAAGAATAAAATAAACTAAAAACCATGGTTTTTGTTTGACACCCTCAGTTTTGGATTTTGAGGTATTTTGTTAAATTTTCTAGTCACAGTGCTTATTTAAGGTTACACCTGATGATGATAGAGATTAGTCCGGATAACTAGAGACTTCTATAGAGTGGACCCCCCCATTAGTATGGGCATACATCCTCTACCTTTTCAGTGTAACCCCCTATCAGATAGGACAAGGGTCCTCAATGGATAGAATGGAACCCCCTGTCACACCGGGATACAAATCCTTTATATATAGAGTGGAACCCTCTCCCCCAGCTTGGTATTGGGTCCTATACCTTCTGAGTGGAACCCCTATTGGATAAGGCATGGGTCCCCATTACACTATATTGGACCCCCCATCATCTTGGGCATGGGTCATCTATGGATAATTATAGTGGAACCTCACTAACACACTACGACATTGGTCCTCTACTTGGAGTTTATGGACCCCCAGCTATGTGGAATAGTGGCAAGGTATGGACCTTCACAAGATTAATTTTGGGTGGAAACATGAGATGATAGGAATCATTGATGGACTTTTTTATTGTTTTTGACTCTACTTCTTAGGATAATATGAGATATGTGGATCCCCTTTCTCTCTGGATTGGGATTATTTTTGGTTGATCATATATATATCGGTATCCATACCTTTAGATTTAGTATCTATTTTTCCTTGAGATGTGATGACATGTGGGGTATGTCATGTTCTTTTTTTGTTAATATTCTCATGGTTGGATGAGTTTACTCACCTATTATAATTTAAAAATAATCAATGTATAGTTCATCTATGCACCGTATAGATTCCCTTGTGTTTTGATGATTTGTCTCTCTCTTGGTTTGATTTTATCTACTCTCTTTCACTTTATATTGCATCATGTGTTCTATCTACTATCTTTTTGTTCCTATTACATCTCGTAGTACCCCCCCTTCAGCTTTCATAGAGTCCTATTGGTTATGTATATAATGACCTCAACATGGGATTTACCTGTATGTTTCGTGTCTTATCAAGACGATGGACGGGTCGGTAGTGACTTCAAAGGAGATTAGGGATACCTGGTACTTTGGACCACATAGAATGGTCGTAGGTTAGAGATTAGGAGTTGGGATCTCTCACTTGTTTAATTTTCCAGTTTTCTTAGGTTGGGAAATATTTCTGTTTGGGTGTGTATTTTTACCCTTTACTTTTCTATTCTCACTCTAGTAATTTTTTACATCCTAGAAGTTAGGCATGCTTTTTTAAATTTATAGTTTTTTAATCTTTTTTTTATTATACTTCTACACATATGAATTGAGATGGTTGGGTGTGTGCATATAGGTACATAGGAAAAGTCCTCCCATTTAGGATATGCCTTCCAGTGGTTGTCGCCACCCCCTATCCTATAAAGTCGGGCTTGGGGTAGTTACATCTCAAGCCCTAGCTTGGGTCGAGTCATGAAATTCAGATACTTGAAAGGCCTTTTGTAACTTTATTAAAATTTGTCCCAAGTATATTCATTACATTGTCTCATGCATGAAATATTTATATGGAATTCATGATGTCATGAATGTCTTATTATCTTAACATGATCATTAGAAGTGGTCATACTGATATGCATCAAACACTATAATGGTGATGTTTATTATCATGAGATTGTTTGTAGAAACCTCAGCCGCCAATGTTTAAAGAGGGTCACATGAAGTGATTGGATGGATAATATCAATTTTATCGAGTGGTTTTCATATCCTCCTGAGGTTAGGAATAATAATTCTATATCATATAATCCTACATCGATCTTTCACTCTATCTCACATTGCTTAATAATACTTCTTGTGTTCACTACCTCTGGAGTTCGCACTGGGGTCAGCAACTATACACACATTGCACCCATGCCCTGTACAAGTTGTGCCACATGATATCATGGTCTCCTAGGAATGCGTACCATAAGCACCACATGTGGATATTATGCACCCACTTCCTCCTGTCACCATGGACAGATGGCCTGGTTGGATCTCCCATGTGGTTGATCCTACTCCCATATATATGGGATTGAGATGTCCAAGATGGTTAGTTATGGATATCCATATTTTTGATTAATACCCCCATATATTTAGAAAAGTTACTAAGTATGAAAATTTTCATTCTAACTTTGTTACCTTCTTCAAAAACAATTCATCATGAAAAATATTAATTTATTTTTCTTTTTTCTTTTCCTTCTTTAATCTTCCAAAACATCTCTTCATGCAAATCAATATTTTTACAGTCTTCAACCTTCTTAAATATTAAACAAAATCATTATTCGTAATAAATCATCAATATATGATTTGCCTTCACTTATTATGATGTTATAAATATTTTGAAACACATTATCACATGTTCATAAATCAATGAGGACCAGTTCATCAATCATCACAATTAAATCCACTTCATCCAAAATATGTTCAAGTGACCTTTCAACTTCCATGGATGGAACTTATTTGAATCTTCAAAAAACATGTTTGGGAACATTAATAAACCTAAAATAAGTTATTTACTAAATCCATATCAAGATCAAGTGATTTATCACTTACTAAATCATTGAAAAAATACAACACAAACACAAGGTAGTATCATCAATAGCAAATGTGGAAATGTTTTTTACATCAATTATATGAAATAACTAATGTAAAAATACTAGCTTCAAAATAAGTTGTTTTATAATAAATGTGTAAAACCCTCATTAAATAACAAATATTAGGATTTTTTTACTCAATTATAAAATATTAGATGTGTAAATATTTTATTTTATATAGGTTCTTATATATAACAGATGTTGAAAACAATTTTTTGCATCGATTATTTTATAAACGACATGTAAAATGAATATTTTTAAAAAATAACATATAAATAGACTACCCATACCTATAAGAATAAAAAATTCCTCAAATGAGAGTAAAAAAATAATAATATAGCACAGTTTTATATTAACTATTTATATCAAAACTCTTAAAATTATGAAAAATTTACAAATTCAAATTTTAAATTTCTAAATCAACATTAAAAATATAATGACCTAAAATAAAACTTAATAAAAATTATAAAATAATCATCCTATGCTTTTTTTAGATGATTTATCTCATTTCTATTATAAGGGAATTAATCATTAAAAAAATACAAATTAAAAATAATATATAAAACATGTATTCTCAGTGTAATGATATGATATATAAAACAAATTGTTATAATAAAATATAACCTTGTCAAAAGTTATAATTTTTTCAGTTGGAATTATTTCATATATAAATATCAATATATAATATTCAAATTTGATAAATACTTTTTAAAGATTAAAATTCTATTTCAAGATAAGTCATCAATTGAAAATAATATATTAAGTACGTGTAACATTATAGTAATTATAAAATAAGTCAGCTTTATACACACATAATTGATTTTTTCTCTCTTTCATATTGACTAGTTATAGTGATCTCGTACCCTATTTAAAAATGGTAGGTAAAAAATAAAATAACAAATTAATATAATATATAAGTATTAAAATAATCAAACATACATTTATAATAGTTCATTAATGTTTTGTTAGACACCATCATGTATGAAGCATAACCAGTAAGTGGTCTTTTCTTGTGAATAAAAATCATACAACATCTAATGAACACAGATAAAAAAATATCATGTTATTGATTATTTAATTAAGATAAATAACACTTTATGAATTATAAATTTCATACTCTCCAAATAAGAAAGTATCCAATGATTTATTTATTCATTTGTACATCTTTGATAAAAATATTTTATTCTTTAATCTCCCTTTATTATCTTTTTTATTGGAGAAATAAATTGTGGGTCCATGAATCCATATACTGATGTCATATCATACTAACTACAAATTTGTATTAGTATACCAAATAAAATACATAGGTAGTAAGTTAGATTAAATTAATATAATTAAAATAAAAATGAAAATCAACTTACATGGAAAATAGTTTCATCACTGTTAGGTCCAACATAATTTTCAGCTATAAAATCGAAGAAGTCCTTCTTACAAATCGTTAGTATATAATCATTCAAAAAAACATAATCACACATTGAGAGCTCAATAACATCCAATAACATAAATTCATTTGATGATAATTTATAAATTTCTTTAGAAATAGATGTATTTGAAGTCAAAGGGGGTTCAAAATGTTTTTTATTTATATAAATTATATATTTACCTTTAATACATTCCTAGAAACAAATATTATATATATAAATATATATATATATATATATTAAAATTTTAAAATTTTTTATAAAAATATTAAATAAAGGATATAATCTATACATACCTCAATGGTAAGAAATCTAAAAAGTCTATATTTAAAAAGTAAAAAATTTATGACACTTTTTCCAACTATATAAGCCTTTTCAGTAGGTAATTATATTCTTTTAGAAGAATTTATAGTATCTTATACCATTACCATATGATAATCCATCTCTATCTAGTGATGTTGTAAGTTATCCCCAATATAAAGTATGATATCATATGCCACAATATGATAATTAGGATTCTCAATATATAATTCATAGTATATGGGAAATTTTAGGGGAGGAGGTGGATTGGGGGGATATTCAGGTAAAGGTGGAGGAGTTGGATATGCAGGCGGAGATGGAGGAGTCAGATATATAGCCTAAAAATGTCTTTGTATGTCTTAAAACATTCATTGTACTAAGGATATGATCCTCTAATTCATAATCTCTCTCATTTCCCAAAAATTTATTTTTAAATAGTATTTTTATATACATCATACCTTCAAGAATATCTATAATTTCTAAACACTTTTATAAAAGATACTCCCACCTCATGTCCTCAAACGTGACCCAGGTGTTCTATCATTCTAAATATAGTAGCCAAAATATTCTTCCTGACCTTAGTTAGGAAGGTTCCCTATGTACTATTCTCCTAAATGGATTCTTATTATTCTCCAAGATTTTAAAATACCACTATTTTTTATATCTTATACAAGACACAACACTGAGCTTAAATGAACCATGGAATATTCTTATTTAAATATCAACGTGATAACCTAATTGTTGAATTGGTAGGTATGAATAGGATTAAACTCATTATGAAATATATATATAGATGACCTACTCAATTAAATTTTTTTAATTTATTCATATTAAATAATCACTCAACTTTTTTTAGAAATTTTATTCTTGAAAAGACATTTTCTTTAAAAATGGTTTTTATTTCTTTTTGTGAGGAAATAAGATAATTAAGTTTTTCCAATTTCATAAAATGAGTTTTAAAAATATAAAATTAAATTTTTAAATATCCATATCAAAATTTACTTAGGGTGAAATTTTGTTATTTTCTGAAATGATTTATTATTTAGTGAATAGTAAAAGATACATATTTTTTAAAAATTATCATTACATAAAGTATATATAAGTTTCATTATATTATAGATTTTATATTTAAGTGAAATATGATCCATTTTATTTATAATAATCTAATTATTTCCATCATCTATAATCATTATTTTTCTATAAGTTATTTTTTATGCTTAAAAATACATTTGTCTGAAAACCATTTTTAGTTTTAATTTACGTATTTATATAAAAAAAATATTTCTTAAAACCCTAGAGATTTAATATAGATAATTTGATACCATATTTGTAATTAAGTGGTTTAAATTTGGTAAATAGGACCCTTTTATTTTTCATCATTGTGAATAGTAACCACGGTAAATATGTGTCACCTCGGTAAGGGTAAAAAAGGTAAAATAGGGTTAAAACCATGAGATAAGGTATCAAAATCAATAGAACACTTGTATCTGCCCGATTTTATGGGTGAAGTTCATCCATGTACATCTAATTTTCAAATATATTTCCAATCGGTGCCATGTTTCATTGATTATGACCATTATATTAATTTAAGGAAAGAATAAATACAAAATGTCACTCTCTTCAATTTAATATGTCTAAAATTTTGACATCATGTTAAGAATATGATAAGTTTGGTTTAAAATTTTTATTTGAAATATAAATTATTTTTTTATCATGGTAATTTATTTCTAATTTTTATTGATTAAATAATTTCCATAATTTCTTACTCAATTCGGATATAGTATTTACTCAATTAATAGAAAATAAAATAAATGATTTTAAAAATATTAAAAGTAATATAATTTGGGTAAATTATTTTGTTAAAAAAATTTAGATAAAAATAACATATTAAATATGTATTAAAATTTTATATTCTAATTCCATGTGTCTCATTTTTTTTCAAAAACCAAATTATGTGAATAATACTTAAAATGACATTAATAGTATTTTATGAAAACAATATTTTATTAAATAATTTAAAAATAATAAAAATATTTAAATAGGACAAGTGTGATTATAAGTAGTCTAAAATTTAATCTATTGGTTATTTATGATTCATTTTTTACCTTATAATTAAAATTATAACCCTTTAAGATTGAAAAAATCATTATAGAGGTTAAGATTAAAATTAGTTAACCAACGGGTTAAACCAATAGTTGAAGTTTAATATGACACAAAAACCGATATAAATTTCATTAGATGATTATATCTTCACCTTATTATATTTTTATTTTAATATATTTTCATTTTGAAGCATTTTTCTTTAGAATGACTTAATTATATTTAATATTTTTAGAAATTCTATGTGTGTATTTTCCCTCTATTATAAAAGGACACCCCTTTATCTAAATTCTTCTTACCACTTTGATCCATATATCTTTTCCAAATACTAAATATTTGTCTTATAAAATTTTCAAGAAAATAATTAAAGATTTGGTATTCTTAAAATACTATTACAAGGGGACATAAAAAATAATCTAAAGGAAGTCTACCGAAAAAAAGTAATCATCTTTTCCAACTATTTCAAATTTTTTCATCTTCTACTTCCTAAAATTTTTTATAAACATCCTAAAATAATAAATCCATTATCATAAATATACATAAATTTTATTATGATTATGGTACAACAATTTTATATCTCTTTTTCATCCTATGAAAAGTGAAAATATCACTCTTGTGTACAAACGACTTACCGTCTCCACATAACAGTGTAATTCGTCTTTCATAACTTTATTATTTGGATGGTTATAAAGATAGAAATAATTAATATATATGATATTTATTATATAATTTTCTATTTAAATTATAATATAACATCTACCGTTTACCTTCAAATCCATTGGAAAATGATAATGTCGCTTGTGTGCACATGTGGACTACCAACTCTACGAAGCAATGTGATTTGTTTTTCCACTTCAAATTTACATGGATAGTAATAAGGATATATTTAATGAATATATATGATATATATGATATACATGATATAATAATGGTTTTTAATTTTGAATGATTATTTACATTTCTTTCATTCCAACCATCGAAAAGTGAAAACAAGGTTCATGTGTACGAATGACATATAATCTTCATTAATAGTGTAATTCATTTATATATATATATATCTTATATGGATGATTAAAACTATGTATATAGTTAATATGTATGATATTTATATCATTATTAACATTATTTATATGACTTAACCATTATCAAAGTATAATTACCAAAACTATTGAATCAAACCATACTTGAAAAACAAAGTAGTCATCACCCAAAATAGTGATTTTAATTAAGAATTATTAGTAAATTTGTGGTAAAATATTATAATTAAATAATATATGTTATGATATTAATTATTATGTTTCTTTAATATATTTATAATAAATCTATATTTATTATATATTAGTTTCGAACATCTATGATGGAATTAGAACCATAGATAAGGATTTTTTTGTCCCACTTTTGGTTCTGTGAGACATTGTCATATTAACCACTCGTTTCTTTAATATGGTGTATATACTACCCATTTGATCGATTATATCATGAATAAATTTATATTAATGGTATTTAAAGTTATTTATTTTATGGGTATTAAGACTCAAATGTTACCAAAGTCATAATGGTTGATCTCAAAATCTCATAATTATTTAGGATGGTTTATGTTTAAGTCTATGTTTAGGGAATTATATGATATTTATATCTTAAACCCAATATAATGAATTATTCTATGGTTTTTTTCTGAAAATTATAATCTTTCCTTTCATTTTACTCTTTTAATTACTCTTCATATCAAAATAATGTTTTAAAGGAAAACTGGCTTTTTTTCTATTTAGTCGGGATTTGTTTTCTTCCATGTCAATATTTTCATTAATATATTTTAATTAATTAATTTAATATCATATTATTATTGTTTAAATACATTTTTATCCATGTTTGAATTTTTATAAATGGTTTAAAATGAATCTTCTTATCATTTTCCAAAGTATTTACTTTTTGAATTTTTATCAAAAATGCGAAAGGAATATTTATTTTAATGTATTTAGAATGAACAGAATTTACTTCCATCATGAAGGATAAATGATTTGAATATTCCTTTACAAATTTCCTTTATTAGTTTAAAATAAATCTTTTCCATAATATTTTGGAAATTTTTAGTTTTAAAAAGTGAATTTTAATGTGAAAAGTGTATTTTTCTCAAGATTGTTTTTAATGATCTTTTTATCATATTTATATAAATAAACAACAATAATACTTTATTTTAATTATTTTCCATTGGTAATTTTTCATAATGATACCATCTTTATTCTTTTTCTGGATAGTTTATCATTATTTTTACTCAGGAATGTATTTACATTCTGTGTTTATTTTTTCCAATATAGATAGTTATTAATTATATGTCATGTTGATTAAGATCTATTATTTATTCATATGATAAATGAATTATATTTATTAAGTGATAGGTAGGGTAAATAATTAAATAGTCCCTCAATACATCAGTAGGTCCAAGGAGACAAAATTTGTTGGGTGTTTGGTCGATTCCTTGCCTATTTATGTAATATATCTTTCCACAAGGCCTTGACGGTATGTTTTTTATGTCTGCACAGGAGGCTTAGATGATAAGTTTCATATTTCGTGCATTTTTAATTCTATACTTATGAAATTATTTAATGATGTCCATGTGATTATTTCAATAGTAATGATATCCATGGATAGGTTTCAATGTCAGGATTTATTTATGTGGAATTATTTGATCATCATTTATTCCTACCATATTATTTTTCATCCTCAAGTTATTGATTAAATGGAATGTGTTTTTAGTTATTTAATATGACATATTTATTATGTCTTATTTAGTCATGATAGCTTCCATTTTACATAACTCTTATTGGTAATTTGATCTCTTCCTTTATTTTTTTCCTTTCCACGTGATATGAAGAATGATATTGAAAAGGATATCAAGGATGAAAGAATGTTTCTTATGCTATGTTTTTATATTTCTAATGTAATATGAGAATCATTTATGTATCAATTATACTAAGACTACGAAACTATTTGGTCCTTTGAGATATTATTTCTTATATCTAATACTAGTGTAGTAATGTTACCACAAACTCAAGGCTACTAGGGTCAGGGTATTTACACTTCTTGTAACAAATATATAAATAAATTATTAGTCAAATAAAAAATTAAATATTTTATAAAAAAATTCAATAACTTTTTACAATCTTATCAGTTATGTACTTAAACTCTTCTGTAATATATTTTCACACTTTCCTTATCTAATCCATTTTTTCATGTCTAGCTAGGGGGAAGGAGGGGCAGTCTCTACAGAGCCTAAAGACCCAGATATCATTTTTTATAAATTTTTAGATATCATATATTCTTAGAGTAATGGATACCCTCCACAAGATAATGTATGATGTCATATGTTCATCACATGGATTTTCTGAAGAATTCCCCTCATTTTTTATCAATTAAGGAAAAAATCATTAATATGATCATTTTTATTAATTATACAAAAAATCACTTTAATTAATTGACATTTGAATTTCCAAAAAATGATTCATGATTAATAGTTTCAATAAAATTATTCTATGTATCATTACCAATGAAATCATATATTTCATATGGATTTTTATTTTTCTTTTCTACAAAAATAAAATTCAAAGTATTGATTTTAAAATGCTCCATATCCTAGTAGAAAAAGAAAAAAATATTCACTTGACTTCTTTAGTATCAGGTAAATAATATGTCATCTAAAAGTTAGAAGAGAAAGTAATAAATAATACAAAAAACATTACATGATAAATAAAATAATAATAAATGATCTTACCCAAATTTTACCTTATAATAGACCTTGTGTCATCTGGTTAAAAAACCAATCATAAATCGAAATATTTATTTATTTTCCCTAGCTTTCATAGCTAAATTTTTTTCAAATTTCAATAAACCTGGACCTATATGGTTAATATTATCTTCAAAACTCAATATATATCATATTATCCTAGCTATGAGAAAGTGGTGATTTAGGTTAAAATGTGATACCAAATTTAACAATTATGGAATCCTTCTCCTTCTATAAAGAAGTATATGGCTCGTGTGTAGAGAAACAAAAAAGGGAACCTTAGTAGAATTATGTAGAGGGTCCTCCATATAAGATTTATATAGTTAAGATGATTTATATGACATATTCCTATAAATAAAATTAACAAACAATTTGTAAAACATAATAAAAATAAAAATGTTTCATATAAAATTGAATAATAATATGAAAATTATATAAAGAAAACTAAACTAAAGTAAAAATACTTTTTATCATATTCATTAAAATAGTTAACTAAAATGATAAAAATATTGAACATATTTATGGGACATGAAATAATATATTTAGAAAAAAACATAAGTAATATTTAAAATGATACAAATATAATAAAACTCTATGTTAATATGTAATGCATTTTCATGTAGTAAAAAAGAATTTATCTTATTTTTTAAAATCTATGAAATTAATAGAGAATATAATTAGAAATGATACATCTAACATTTTGAAGGATTTAAAAAGTGAAATAGATAATTAATATATCTTAACTGTAATATTATGATATTATTATTGGATTATTTTACCATATTCATTATTCAAGATTATTTCATATAGAAATACCCATATCTACATCATTCTAATCAATATCCTCTGATATCCTTTCCATGGAACTATGGATATCATATAATTTATGATCATTTTCACCTTTTTAATCACAAAAATACAATTTTTTCCCTTGAAATATGATAAACCACTACACAATTTATGGATTAATAACATTGAAAATTTGTTTCACATGATTTTGTATGATAAAATGGACATCAATGTATGTCAAACAATTAAGATCAACCAATGTCATTATGAAATCATTAGGTTTAACACTAATATTACTAACAACCCATTTACACTTAAACAACAATACTTGAAATTTAATGTAATAAATTTACCATATATATTTAATAACAATTTAATATTCACCTAATATAGAGACTAGATTTTTGTCTTTTCATTTGAAAAATTCATTGGTTTAGTGAACACCAATACACCAATACACCAATATTCATGGACTGCACTTTTTTTGTCCAAGTCCTTGGCATAAAATGTATAACCATTAATTTCATACCCAGACCATATTATCACATTTAAACATGGGCCACCAACTAACCATCTTAATGTTTATGATGTATCATATCTATTATGCATGGTCTCTTTAAACCATGGAAATAATTTTTTTTATTCTCATCCAGTAATGAGATATCTTTTTTCTTTGGATAACATTGTTTTAACACATTAATATGTGATGTTATATCTATTTCAGAATCATATGTGTTATCCAAGATATATAAATGTACATGTATTATTTTTTCACCTATCAGTAAACTTATTTTCAATCCACACATCCCCTTTCTCCCAAAACTAGATCTCTCATGGTGAGGTGTAGTCAAATTGACATATTCCTATATAGACACAAACTTTTTACCCAATATTTCTACCTCCTCATGAATATACTTTTCAATAATTAAGGATTATAGTTCATATGTGTTCATTACATAACATTTTAATAAAATTATATATCTTTAAAAAATATACATCCAATGTAACAATACAGGACCAAAAATATTTATTTTTTACACCAAATGAACAATTAAATTTACCTTGATATCAAGAAAACATTATGGAAGTTACATTTATAGTTGACATAATATATCAATTATATCATTCTCTAAACTCCTCAATGAGTTTAGATCTATCACTTTGTTATAAATTGGATTGAAAAAGTAACTCATCTTGATTATAATCATTGTGAAATGGTTGGGTAGTATTTCATGTAATGAAAATGGTAGGAGTTTTTTCATAATAACATTATAGTCATGAGATTTCATGCCTAGTAAATTCAAATATTTTAATGACATAATTTGTTTTTACATTTTAATAATATCCTTAATGTAATTTGATACTATGGAGACACTCATAAAAATTATTTTCATCGCTTTTTAATAATGTATGAAAATAGGGGGAAATTGTGTTTGTTATTCTTTAGGAGTGGGAGATAACTCCAAACATATTCTCATTAATAGTAAATCCATTATTACATTTAGTAATTAACTGGTCTAGTATTTCAATCTAATGTATGCCCAAACTGGCTTTCCACTAGTCAAAAAATAATTTCTAATCCCCAGAGGCTAGAAATAAGTGCATGAGCATCACAAGAACACACTTGGAAATGGTGTCACCCAATAATCATAGTAAATGAAACAAAAGGAATATAAAAAAATATGGCATGTCCCGTCAATACATCAGACATCTGCACTGACATAAAAATAGAAACAAAAATGTAATATCAAACTATGAAAGTAGTAAACATCAATGAGAACCAAAAACCTCCCTCAATACCCTGATCTCCCTCCCCTGTAAGGAAAATACACCCACCAAATGTCTTAGTTTCACCCACCAGTATCTATAGTTTACCTCCATTCATACAAAGTTTTAAAAGCCTATATAGCTGAATCAAGTCATGTAAAGGGTCACACATCATAAATTGTATGAAAATTAAATACAGGCCCTACTGAATCACAAAATGGGAACCAAATTCTAAATTTGATAAAATAAAACTAACCTCAATAAATCAATGCTTAGAGAGTAATCCAAATAAGAACTAGGAACATACAACTGAGATGATAATATAGGTTTGATCACATAATCAATCAATAGGCCACTAAAATTTTCCAAAACTAATAATTTGGTTTCATATTAATTAATAAAAATTCTAGGTTTAAATAAAATTAAAAACAACTATTTTCTATAAATTTTTACAAATAAGAAACAATACATAAAAACTATGATAAAACTATTTTCCAAGATTTTATTAAATGAAAATAATTTATTTGAAATTACTTTTCCCTATCCTAAAATAGTTGGGCAAAATACTATTTGAAATTCACACTTTAAAACCCATTTCATAAACACGTATTTTATAAATACACATTTTACATATCAAGATATTTCTCACCGAAATCGTACCATTTTACAAAACATGTTGAAATCAAACTATTTCCATAAAGACTAGGAATAACGACCTAAACCCCAATTTTAACACTCACACACACTTAGAGATTAAAAACAAACCATTTACTAATTCTTTCTATAGAATACTTCTCAAACTCATTATTAAAAATAGTTTTAAAACACTTTAAAACCATGATTTATATTTTATTCCTTAAAAAACTTTCACAGTGCTATTTCAAAACATTTATATGGAAATCTGCACAAGGAGGATAAAAGAAAAATATGTAGGAACCAGTATGTCAACTCACAAAATAAGTAGAAACAAAAGAAAAGAACATTTATGCCAAGCAATAATATGAATAGTAGGGGATATAATTGAAGCAAAAAGATAAATCTCCTAAAATGATCCAATGGATCCTAGTTTCAGGGAAATAATCCCTATTATCTAGTGATAAATGTTATAAACTAGAGAAAGTGAACCAAGGATTGTGTTGTTGAACTTATCCACATAATTGGGATTCCCAAAAATCTACCCATGATAGTTTCGCTAGGATGCATTCAACCATGGGATTAAGGGTTCTGTTGTCACTAGATCATACTCACCCATGGGACCAACAATGGTGTATCTCTAGGTCATATTTCCCATGTGAACATATAATAAAATTCACTAGTATTGAGGCCTTACACTCCTTATGGAATGACCTTCTTGTTGTGGCTAGGTTGTGCTTCCCTAGATGACCCACTATCATACTAGGGTTTTCCCTCAAAAAAGTAACCCACTATATCCTAGGACTCCCATGATGAGTCAAAATAGAGGTGATCACAATCAATCAACCACATGAATCAAAATAAAAACCTTTAAAATAACACACACCTCACCATCCACACCCTCATAAGAAAAGATCCAAAAAATCATTAAGCGCAAGTTGCACATACAATTCATAAAAATAAGCATCCCCTCACGAGATCACAATACACTATATGAACACAAGAATGATAAGGGAATAAAGAGGGCTTTACACTTTTTATAAAAACATGTTTTTTCATAAAATAACAAATGTAGAATCTCTTAAAAACATGCTTGGAATGAAATTCCATTTCAACTTTTACAAAATATGACTCAATATACTCTTGAGAATGATTATTGATAAAAACCATTCTTAAACCATTTAGAAATACAAACTTACATTAAAACAACTTTAAAATTTTATAAATCCCCTAAAAGGATTCAAAATACCATTTGTGTCGGATAACACATTCCTTTAAAATCATATAGCACATGTTAAAATCTGAAACACCCAAAAGGTTTGGTTTGAAAACTAATTAACACAAGAATAATTTTTAAAATATTTATTTGGTGTGTGACACAACTTTTAAAACTAAAATAATTCTTTAAAACCCCAATTGGAAGTTTTTACAAATACTTGGAATGGGATCCCACCACATTCTATGGTATAAAACCACATTTTAAACCAATTGGATCCCCTTGGGTCATATATATAGTTATATTTTTAAATGAAACCCATTTTTAAACTGTCAATAAATTAAATGAATTTAATTAAAAGTGATTAAAATTAAACAGATAACTTTTACCAACAGAAATAAAACTATAAGTAAGATTTGGTGATCCAAAACATGTCACATTTGAAGGTAAAGGCTCCCATGTGCAAGAGAGGGTCCCTTTAAACCATAAACATCCAATATCAGAATTTTAAAATCATACCTATCCCTTATTATTGAAGAATAAAGGGTTAGGGTTCATGAAAGGGGGACATGAGAGGGTGAATAAAGGAAGTAAGGGAATAGGAAGAGAAGAGAGATAACCACTTGAATATTTTAAGAGAAAAATTTCAGAAATAGTGGTGGAATGAGAGCCGACTCGGAGGGTGTTGTCTTACAAGGAGCACAGTCATGAGAGTTTCATGAGAGAGTGGCATGTGGAATAGTGGATATCACATTATAGAGTGGAGGGTTGAGGATAAGGGTTTTAGTTTTAGGGGTTTTAAAATTAAAATTAATTAAGAAACCCAAAAAAATTAAAAACACGAGTAGATCACACAGTTTTCCAAACCATGTGCCAACCATGTGCAAGGAACTGCCTAGAAAAAAAATTACACATGTGGTCTCTTCTGGATATCATAGGGTTGGACTAACTATGCTCTAATCACGATAAATAGTGTTTTCCCATTGACAAACCACCACACATAGTTGACTCACAGTAAATCCTAATCATGAACAACTCATACATAGTATGAAATGTTTAAAAAATTTAAGAACTTAACCATGTTACTTCAAAAAAAATTACACTAAATTAAATTAAAATAATATTATAAAAACACTAAAGTGATATGGTTGGTGTCACGAACTCCTCACCATGGCACGTTCTTACCCTAGAAAGTATCCAGTATAAGTAGATACCAAAAAAATAAATAAATATAAGGTAACTCCAATGAAAACAAGAATCCTCAAGAAACCAAGATTCCTAGAAAAACTCAAAAAAATGTAGTTCTATAACAATCAAGGAGAAACATTAAAGAAATAGAAATTGGGAATCAGTCTCCCTTCCATTTAAAAATAAACTAAAAGGGTGGAATGACTAGAAACCCTTTACCAGAGAAGGAGAAAATGTCATTGAGAAACCACATTCCTAAAATCTCTAAAGGGAATCATAAAACTCCACATGCCAAATCCAAACCACAAGCAAGAGGTTCCAAAATAACCAAGGAAGGAATAAACCACAAACATCCCAAAGGATTGTAATAAAAATCACTATAATATGAGGAAACCATAATGAAATGGTTCAAAACCACAGTAATAGAACAAACCTAATAAAATTACCAAAGGGTTTCAAAATTGAATCACCAAAACCAAGGTTCCTAGAAACCAAGAAGCACTACCAATAGGATAAATTCCTTAATAATAGATAGAAAGTTTCTACCCTAAGGGTCACATATATCATAAAAATGTGTTTATATCCAACTCCCTGAAATAATATCCCATAGTAATTCCAATGGAAGACATAGTCTAGTAGAATCTATAGCCCAATTAGAAACAAAACTACACCCTATGTATCCAAGAATGCATTATAGGTTCTTCTCAAGATAAAAATAGCAACAAAAGTATACCTATGGTATACACCACACAAGGGAAATAATAAACATAAATAATTGAGTCAAGAAACATTCTCAAAAATAACACCGTATGGAATGGACAACCAAAGAAATATTTAAGAAATACTGGTCCAATGCTTCCTCAAGCCAAAACTTCTCTAAACATTATGATAATAAATCCTAAAATGGTTCATCATTAAAAATATATAAAACAAATCACCCAAATTATTCACCAAATGATTTCCAATTAACCATAAAACCTAAAACATCTCCAAGACTAAATGAAAAAATATCCCAGACTATATCTCATATGAGAGATTCCAAAATGAAAATGATCCTTAATAATCTACCCACCAATCCAAGACCCAAGATTCTAAACCATTGGACTCATCCATATCCAAAGAACCATGAGGGAAACACATCCTTAGATTAATCCAAAGCATGAAACTCTAAGAAGAGAACTACACCTAACACTCTAATTGAAGTATGGGAAGTGTTAAACAGAAGTAGAAAGGATCCCTAATATGAACACTCTACTTTCACACAAGACCATTATGTGAGGGGGTTCCCACATTAGACAACTTGAGACATAGACCCTCATGTGGTCATGTCCCCAGAATCACCCCAAGCTATCCCAAAATTCACATGGTCAAAAAAACAAGCTTTGTTAAAACAATAAAGGTTTTTACCAAAATACCATTTAGAAAACCAAGGCTCCAATAAAAATTTTCATTCCTTCATTAAAAAACAAATTAAAACCATTTAAAAAGTTTTAACCCTAATCCATTACTTGAATTGGTTAATTTTAAAACATTTCCAAAACTTATTTCAAAATAAACAATACTTACATTATAACCAAAAAACCATTCCATGTTTTAAAATAAATCAAACACTTTATATTTGAAATAGTTTTCCAATATCTTATCCTTTTTAAATAATGCACACCATGGGTAAAATACCAAACATTCCACAAAAATAAATTCAAAATTATCTAGTCTCCCCTAAAATAGGAAACCCATGTTTTAAAACATTTTTTCAAATTCAAAATTAAACCAAAAGTTTCAAAATATTTCATAAAACCAAACTCATTTTACAAATTATACTTAATTATTTGTTTTAAAATAAAAAACATTTTTCTTGTGAAATATATTTTTTGCCCACACAAAACAAATTACACAATTCATGCATATAATGCATAAAAAATTCATCAAATATGTCTAAATCAAAAACTACATCCAAATATGCCACTATATTTCAAGACCAAACATGATCCCTCTCTTGTTATCCTTACATGCATTAGTCAATACACGGTTTAGCAGTCTAAATAAAAAAATAAATCATGATGTTTAACCTTGCCTAACTTGGACACAGGTTTTATGGACACATTACAATCATGAAATAGTTCTTAAAGTGTGTTGATAATAAATAATTTGGTTGTTTCATGTTTTTTTGGGCTCTATAAACCCACTTTATATCTTGACTTCCTTCTCTGTCGCCATTCCAAAATATCCTATTCTGTCCCCAAGGAAACTCAATCCATACTAATGATGATAAAATTTATACTTCCATAGGAATCAAATGATAATCCAACAATTCCATCAAAAGTTAAACCAAAAAAATATAAACTCAAAATTCATGAAAACATCCCATGGAAACATGAGACTCAGGGTAGGTAAGAGCTATCTAGAATCTCCCTTCACCTACCTCCTAAGTTCCAATAACCTTATTTATATACTACTAAAACCCCAAATAATATATATTGTTACAAATTCTTATCATCCTATAAAAAATAAACCAAAACTATGATACCATTTGTAATGAACCAGTTTGGGTTGTCCATCTGATGAACATCTGAACTGGCCCACCAATGCCCAAAAGGGCATTCCCGATTCCCATAGGCTGAAAACAGATTTCTGGAAATAATATGAATATAGTTGGGAATGGTTTAAACCAATAATTAGAGAAAATTAAATAGTAATAATATAAAAAAATATGGAAACACTCATCTATACATTCAATGTCCACACAAACAAAAAAATAAAAACAATAACCTAATATCAAATTATAAAAATAGTAAATAGAAATAATCAGTAAAAACATCCATCACTTACCCATTCTCCTTCTCCTGAAAGGAAAATGTTTCCAACCAGTGGATTAACTTCACCCACCAGAAGTTATAGTTTCCATCCATCCATATAAAATAATAAAAAATAAGTGTGCAAAATAAATAAAGTAATGTTCCACATACCAAACATTCTACCAAAAGTAAAGTAAGGCACTAATAAATCACATAATGGTCACCAAAGGTTGAATACGATAAAATAAAACTCTCCTCGATAAATAAATACTCAACGAGCAGTCTAAACAAGAACCAAGAACCCACAACTAAGATAATAATATAGGCATGATCATATAAGCTCTCAATAGGATACCACAACCTGCAAAAACTAAGGATCTTATTTCATATGACATCCAAAAAATTCTAGTTTTAAATTAAAATATAAAAATAAACATTTTCTATAAATATTCTATAAAGACGAAACAATACATAAAAAGTGTGATAAATATTTTTTCCATGATTTTATTTAATAAAAAAAATTAAAATAACTTTTCCCCAGACTAAAACACTTGTCCAAAATACCATCTTAAATTACCACTTTAAAAACCATTTCAGAAACATCCATTTTATAAATACACATTTTACACCTCGTGATATTTTCCACCAAAATCATACGGTTTTCCAAAACATGTTAAATCCCAAAAATTTCCATAAAGACTGCGAATAACATCCTAAAACCTCATTTTAAAACTCACACACACTCGAATTTTCAAAATAAACCATTTTTCCATTTATTCTTGGGAATAATTTTTAAACTCTTTATTAAAAATAGTTTGAAAACACAAGGAAACCCATAAAAATATCTCACAACACCATTTCAAAAAAATATATGGAATCACGTACAAGCAAGAGGAAATAACATGAGTAGAAACCAATATGTAAAGTCAAAAAATAAGTAGAAATGAAAGACAATAACATATGTTCTAATAAATAATATAAATTAGAGAGGATAGAATCGATTCATATTGATAAATCCTCTAAATTGATCCAAACAATCCTAGTATCATGACCATCATCCCTAGGATCCAGTAGTAAAGTAATTAAAATATCTATAAGGAATGTAGGTTGGTTTTATTGAACCTATAACACCTCAATATTTTTAAAATAAGAACATTATGTTTGATGGCGTATAGGACACACAACAATGAGCATTAAAAAATCATGAAATATTATTATTTAAATATTAACATTAGAAACTAAAAGTTAATTTTGAGGGTATGAATATAAATAAACACATTGTAAAATATTTATAATGGTCATAATCAATAAGAATTTATGATTTGTAAATAAGAATTCGATTTTTAGTAAAGTCATTTTATACATCCACAATATGTTTTTTTCAAAAATGGGTTTTATTTTTTTTTGTGACAAAATATTACAAACAATTTAAGGAAATTTTAGAAATTTTACTTTATATAAATAATATAATTTTTTAAATCATCATATAAAATTATTTTAGAGTAAATTTTTGAGATTTTTCTAAAAAGAATGATTTTCCATTAAATAATGAAAAATACTGATATTTATTAAAAATAATATGTTTGTTTCAATCATGTTCAGAGCATAAATTATATTTTAAATGGTTTAATGTTATAATTAGTTCTATTATATTATTAATAATCCAATTAATTTCATTTTAATCAATTTTATTATTGAATTTTTAACAAAAATGTTTTCATACTTAAAAGGGACATTTTTCTGAAAAATTATTTTCATCATGTTTTGCGGCTTTAATTTCAAATGAAATTATAATAATTTTATAAATTTAATATTGAAAAGTGGAATTAGTATTTTGAATAAGGAGGTCCACATTTGGTAAATTTTACCCTTTTATGTTACGTCATTATTAAAATTAATCATAATATATTTTTTCCACATCGATAAGGGTAAAACGGGTAAAATATGGTTAAAATTTTGGGATAAGGCATTAAAATTAATCTAAAACATTTTTTATCCTATTTTTATGAGTGTATTTAATTAATTTATATAAAATTATATAATATATAGCCACTTTATTCTATATTTATTTAAATATAACATTTACATTAATATAAGAAAAGAAAAAAATTCAAAACACCACTCTCTTACTTTTAAATATATCTTTTGTTTTAAAATAGGGGAATTTTTTTTAAAGAATATTAATGGTTATTTTGATAAAAAATAAATTATTTTCATGTTGGTAATTTATTTATAATTTCCTGAAGTTATATAATTTTCATAAATGCTTATGAAATGTCGACAAAATATTTCTTCAATTAATAGGAAAACAAAATAAATGATTTTAAAATTATTAAAAGAATTATAATTTGAGTGATTTATAGTGTTACATGAATTTTTTAGAAACATATTATATATTAAGAGTTTATTAAATAATTATATTTTAATTATATCTTTTTATTTGTGTCTTTAAAGTATAATTAAATTAATATTTCAAAAATTGAAATTAATGATATTTTATAATAAATAATATTATATAAAATGATTTAAAATTCATAAAATATTGTCTTCTTTATAGTGAATTTAATATGGTTGAAAGTATTAATCATGGTTAATTAATTATTCATTTTTCAATTTATGGTAAAATTCTTAATCTTTTAAGATTGCAATAGTTATTACCACGGTTAATGTCAAAAATTATTAACAAAGGAGTTAATAAAAAAGATAATGTTTAAAATGACATAAAAAACTATCTAAAATTCATTGAATTATGTTATTTTGACCCTATAAAATTTTTATTTTAATTGATTTCCATTTTTATTTATTTTAATTGCTAATGAATTTATTATATTTTAATCTTTTACGAAATTCAAAGTGTGTCCTCTACCTCTCTTATAAAAGGACACCCCTATTTTCTTTTCTTTAGGCCACTTGGATACTTCTAGATCGACCAAACATAAAATATTATCTTATAAAAATACATATACATGTTATAGAGGTTATTTTATCCCCAAAATACTAACCATGGGTTTCTTAATAGGGGATCCAAAGGAGTTCTTTCAAAGAATAGGTAATATTTTTAACCGGTCACTTTCTTTTAACTTATTCTTTTTCCTCCTCTAAATCCATGGTATTTGTCATAAAATAATAAATTATTCATAATAAATATAATATAATGTTTTTATGATTACTAAAACATCATTATTCACCATCATTTCCATAAAATTAGAAGTGAAAGTCTCACTTATGCGTGTGTGTGGCTTACCCTCTTCACGTAGTGAGACAATTCATTTTTCATGACCATATTTTATAAATGGGTATTATGATGGTTATAATGTTCATATAGGATATTTATGATATAATTATACTTATATAACTATAATATCACATGTACCTTCTTACCTACCAATCTATTGGAAAATTATATCATCGCTCGTGCATACGTGTGGGCTACCACCTCCATGAAGCGATATGATTTATTCACCATTTCCATTTTACATGGATGTTAATAAGGAAGGATTTGATGAATATATTTGTGTGTGTGTGTGTTTTTGTGTTATTTATATGATATATTATTGATTCTATAAATGTGAATTATTATTTAACTTTATTTCCTTCCATCTGTCGAAAAGTGAAAACATGGTTCATGTGTGTATATGGTATTTCATCTCCATGAATGGTGTAATTAATTTTTATATCTCTCCCATTTATGGAAGAATATAAAAATATATATAATTAATATAAATTATATTTATATAATGACTAAAATTCTATATATGACTAAACCATGATCAAATTAGAAGGATGGAGATTGTCGAACTAAAACATGCATGAAAAACGAAGCAGTTATCACCCAAAATAGTGATTTTAAAAAAAATTGGTAATAAAAGGGTTATAGGATGTAATAATTAAATCATAAATGGTATGATAGATATGATTATGTTTCTATAATACATGTATAATCAATCTATATTTATTAAATAGGAATTTAAAATGTTTACAATGTAAGAAGAGACTTGAGCTAAGGGGATTATGTTTCAATCATATTTTAATCAAGATTGTTTGTGCTTGAAATTTCATTGAGGAAATTATATGTTAATTATATGGTGAATTACTTTTATTTTCTTGTCTTCTATTTTTTTAGAATGTAGGTTTTCCTTTATTTTTCTTTACTTTAAGTACTGAATTGATTGAAATAATTTTTTTAATAAAAATTTTATTTATTTCTCTCTTTGGTCAAAGTATTTTTTATTACATATCCTTATTTTATAAAAATGTTTTCAATAAATTTTTTTAATATTATTTATTATTATTTTAATCCATTTTTACCCATTATTTCCTTTTTTTACAAAATTTCTTACAAAGCAATCATCTTGTAATTTTTAGAATGAGGTACTTTTTGAAACATTACGAAAGTGTGAAAGGAATGTTTTATTTTAACATATATAGAATGAACATAATTTCCCACCATCATGTCAACTTAATGATTTGAAGATTACTTTAAAAATTTTCAAATTTGTTTTCAAAGAAAATTTTTTTCTTAATATTTTTGAAATTTTTAGATTTTAAATAAGTTATTTCAAAATGAAACAGGCAGTTTCCTTAGGAAATATTCCAGTGAATATTTTAAAGGTATTTTCATCGATGATAACATCCATTGATGTTAATTATGATTTAATAGGGATATTACCCAATTATTATCTCCTTATTATTTCTCTAGATGTTTTATGATTATGATGATGAGATGTTTATGAACCTATTTAATTTTTATGGGTTATTATATCATGATATGAGGAATGTTTTAGGATCTTGTGGAACACATAAGTATGGTTTTTATTATGTGATAGTTGGTCCCATAATTATATATCCCCTCAATTTATTGTGTAAATTATTATATCTAATTAGATAATTATAAGAAATAAGTTGATTTACTTGATCGAATATGGAAGACAAGTTGATGTGATTGATCCACTATGGGAAACAAGTCAATGTTCTTGATCAACTATGGGAAATGAGTGATAATTCCTGATCCATTGTGATATAGGAAATAGGTTTTCATGCATGGCCCAATATGATTTGATTGTCTCGATTATTAATATTGAAATGTGAAATTATTTCTATACATATTATGGTTCCATGCTTGAATTATGGTTTATGATTGAATTATGATTATTTCACACTATTATAATTCTTGTATTTGGAAATGATAAAGTTTTATATCATGAATCATGTTTACAATCCATGATGGATTTGGTATGAATTTTTTATGTTATATTTATGATCTCATGCCATTATTCGTATATTAATCTTTTATATGATTATTTAATGATATCTCCTAGGTTTATGCTTACTAAGAATTTAAGATCACCCTTTATTATGATTCTTTTCCCCAGATTATGAAGAAAGTCGTAAGTAGGGTATGTCTATAAAAATTAAGAATGGGAAACTATTTATGGTATATGTTGAAGATATTTCATAAAATAAGAATAATTTTTATCAAGTATCTAAACACACTATACCTTTAATGTCATCAGGAATGTATTTTTGAAATATGTTGAATATTCATATAAAAAGTTGTAATGTTATGTATGAAAAGATTGGGTCTCTATAGAACCTGTCAACATCATTGAGAGTATCATTGAACTACTCCTGATAATTTCCCTAGGATTAATTCTTCCATAGGAACAAGGGTGTTGTTGTTTCTTAAAAATACTCTACCATAGAACCAATCACAGGGTGTCTCGGGGTTGCCTTTCCCATGGGAACATATAACAAAATTCACAATCATTGGGTCTTACCACTCCTTTTGGCTTAACCATCTTATTGTGGCTAGGCTATAAATCCCTAGAAAACCCACTGTCATACTAGGGTTTTCCCACATATGGGACACCCACAATATCTTATGACTCCCATAAAAATTAAAATTAAAGGTGATAATAACCAATCAACCACATGCATCATAATAAAATCATTTAAAATAACAAATTCCTTACCTCCAACACCATCACAATAAAAGATCCCCAAAATCAAAAAAGAACATGTAGCACATACAATGAATCTAAATACTCCATGAGATCATAATACACCTTGGTCACACAATAATCATAAGAGTTTCAATAGGGTTATACACTTAAAACATATTTTTCATAAAATTATAAATAGTTCATCTCTTAAAAACATGCTAGGAATGCCAATATATTTCATCTTTTACAAAATTAATATCAATATACTCTTGAAAAAATGGTTGATAAAACAATTCTTGAAACTATTTGTAAATACAAACTTAATTTAAAAACCTTTGAAATTATTTAGATCCATAAAAAGGTTTCAAAATACCATCCTCAAGGGATAACATGTCCCTTTAAAATCATACAACCAATGATAAACATCTTAAACACCAAAAATGTTTGGTTTGAAAACCAATTAATATAATAATACTTTTTAAAATATTATTTTAGGGCTCTCCATCACTTTTAATACCAAAAAAATTCTTTAGAAACCAATTGGTCTTTTTCACACATACTTGTAATGGGGTTTCACTCCATGTCAATGTATAAAACCACATTTTAATCTAATTTTCCCCTCATGTTTCATACACATAAGCATATTTTTAAATGAAACCCATATTCAAACTCTCAATAAATTAAAGTAATGTAATATAAATAAATGGAAAAGAAGAAACTAACTTAGACCAATGGAAATTAAGCTAGAAGAAAGCCACGATGAGCCAAAACATGTCTCCTTCAAAGGTAAAGGCTCCCAGATGAAAGAGAGGGTCCTTCTAAACCCAAAACACCCAAAATTAGAATTTTAAAATCATAACTAACCTTATATATGACCCAAAAGCAATTAGAGTTCATGAAAGGGTGAAAATCGGTGAGATATAAAAGGAGAAGAAGGAATAGGAAGATATGATATCTTATCTCTTGAAGATTATAAGGGAAAACACTCAAAATAGAGGAGGAAAAAGATCTGATCAGGGGGTGGCATCACATAAGGAGAGTGTCCATGGGGGTGTTTCATGATAGACGAGGGTGTCCTATGGTTTTTCGTGTTATATTTTAGAGGTTTGAGGGTGGGGGTTATAATTTTAGGTGTTTTAAAATTAAAAGGAAATAAAAAAACCAAAAAAAAATTAAAAACTAAGGTATATAGAATGATTAGACTACACGGTTTTACTAACCATTACCAACTATGCACACAGAACTGCTTTTCCAAAAACAACTCAAACATTTTCTCATGGGCACTACACAGTTGTACAAACAATGCTACAACCCTGCCAAACCACAGTATCCCATTGACAGACCCCAACACACAGTTTTTGCATGGTTACTTGAAACCATGCACAACCCATACATAGTAAAAATGATTTATATTTTTAAAAACATAAGCCTAAGACTTTATAACATTTTAATTATCCCAAATTAAATTAAAATAATATATAAAAATATCAAATTGATATGGTGGGTGTCACACTTTCAAAACATCCTCTGTGTTTCCTTTAATATCTAACATTGTTCTAATCAAACTATCATAAATACTTTTCTTAATATTCATCACATCAATGTTGTGTTTGATATTCAGATATCTCAAATATAGAATCTCAAAAAATATTTATCATTTCATCTATGCATTCCAGTCATTAACAAATCTTTATGTCTTTCTAAATATAACGTCAATATTTTTCACCCTCTCAAAATATTTATCTATTAACAAAGGATTTAGTGTAATATCAAATTCATGTGATCTATTTAATTCCTTTTTAAATATTTAATAATATTGATCTATACACAAAATTCATTGATAACCTAGGTAAATTATTTTTGTCACATGTTTTAGTTTAAAAAATAAAGTCCCTTCTGCACAAATGGGAAATGCATTATGACCCTTAACAGTGTATCAAGATAAATTTTCATATAATGGGAAGTCATTTATATTGAATGTAATCATTGAATTAAATTTAAAATGATCCTGTTCATAATATTTATAAAATTTTATGTACTATTCCCATAATCATTTAAAATCATCAATTAATGGTGATAAGTAAACATCAATATTATTTCTATACAATTTTTATCCATAATTCATTAAAATCAAAATGATATATTTTAGTTTCATTCATAATTTAGAAGAAAATTTCTGAATTACCAAAAAAAATTCCATGAACTAAATTATCTACTAAGGATTTGATATGGATTCATTCCTTCCATATACATCCAAAGTATGAGATTTAAAACATTATTCTGAATTTAGGAAATTATTGATAAATTTTCATCCATTGTGTACAATCAACTAGACGATGTAATTTTCAATCAAATATGGGTAATATGCATGTAATCTTACCCTTTTCATCATTTTAATTGGTTAATAATTTTTTTGGATGATTAATTATAGGATGATATAAAATTGGTTTACCATGAGTTTTGATACTGGCTATAATATATAAATCAACTTCTGATTTTTCTTTCAACATATACTATGAAATCCCATGATTAGGAAAACCTAAAAAATCATATTCCTTCCAATATAACACATAGTCATTGGGGTATACATGCATCTTTTAGCCCAATCACATTGGGCATAATATTTTTTTTCATGTTATAATTTGAATTAGGAAGATCATTGTCTTCAGAAGTATATCATTCAATGTTTGTAGCAATACTACAAAAAATCACATCACATCATCCATTCCTAATTTTTGACACTTTAAAATCTTAACATTGTTGATAAAACTATGAATTTCATACAACCTCGATACAATGGATTTTCAAAATCATCATATAATTTCTCAATCTTCAGTGTTTTCTCATGTTCTTGCACTTCAATGTCATAGATCATTTCTTTAATTTGATCAGAATTATCATCATCAATATCTCTATCACCATTGGATCTTGAATTCTTTCCAATTTCACCATGCCAAATACAAGGAATTCAACATGGATTAAAACCATTTCAAATTAAATGATCTAGAATTTATAGACTTTTCAAATTTCTTATAATAAAACATTTCATGCATGGACATAAAAATAATTCGTTGTTTGAAACATTTCTTTTGGTTAAATCCATAATAGCATGAACTTATTCCTCATATTCATCACTTGTTCATCATGAAGTAATCTAATTTCAATTAATTATCACCTATAAAATATTTTAGGCATTAAATATGATTAACCATTTTTTGAAATTTAAATCCATCATTAATTGATCAAAAAATAGTAAAAATGATAATATTAAAAAAAATAGATAATAATAATGATTAAAAAAATTAAAAAATATAGTATAGATAATAAATATATTATATTTTTAAAAATTAGAATAAAACTTATACATTATTTCTATCAGTATGATTTATCTATAAAGAATTATAAAACTTTTTAAAAACAAAATAATTACAATATATTTCAAAAACAAAATGAATGACAAAAAATATAAATAAATGTTTCAAAAAAATGTAAAATGTATAAAATATTTTACAAACAAAAAAAATGATAAAATATTTCACATACAGGAGCTTCAAAATGTATACATTGAAAAAAAATAAAAAAAAGACTCACCTTCACAATACAAACAATTTTAAATTATAAAATTAAAATAAAAAAACTAAAAAAATGTAACGTTAAGGCAATGATACATATAAGTTCCTTCTCATGAATAAAAGAAAAAACATGTAACTAAAAGAAGAAAATAAACATACTCATATGGAGATGATGAAAAAAATATCAAAAGAAAGAGGATAGATCCTAATTATAGTGACGGATGGTGTTTAAAAATGGATGAATCAGATTGGAGGAAGATAGGATTAAAGAAAGAGGGGTATTGGTTTGGTTCTGGGGAGAAAAAATATTTTTGTTGAGTGAAATTAAGAAAAATAAATGATGGGTTTCCTAATTTGGATATTTTTTTAAAAGGTTATCAATGTTTGTTATTGTTATAACTAACATTGAAAATTAAGTTTTTACATTAATTATAAAATAAATGATGTAGAAATAATTTCTCCACATCGGTTAATGCATAACAGACATAGAAAACCTTGGATTATTCATTTTTACATTTGTTATAAAATAAAAGATATAAAAGATAATTTATAACATTGGTTATTTATAACCAACATTATTAATTTTTTCTTTTAAATAGATTTTTTACTCATGTTAATTACCCAAGGCACTGGACCTCTAGACTTTTGGGAGTATTATATAGATTTTTTTGCAAATAATAATGCAATAATATATGTTTGAGATTAGGTTAATTATATTCTAGGATTCTTTTGACCAAAAAAACGAGTGATAGGGTCTTCCAAATATCAAATGTCCCAAAACACTTCATGATATTTGATTTGACAACTCACTAACCTAAACGAACACCCAAATTAAAAGTTATGGTCATTTGAAATTTAAAAATTATTTTTAATTTATCGTAGAATATTAATTGACTTTCTAATTTTTTTATATTACCAAATTTTTATCAAATATATTTTTCTCAATACTTATTAACAAATTTTTAATTAATATTAATTATTAATTATTTTATAAATCATTTTTAGTCAATATATCATATATTAAACATAAAATTTAGTTTATATAAATAATATTTTTGTAAATATATTAATTTTATATTAATATTAATCTATTCATACATTAAAATATCATATTTAATAATATATATATATATATATATATATAATTTTTTATGAAGGGTTCCCTTTATCAGTCATAAAAAAGCATTGATAAATAACACATTTATCAATGCTTTTTTGGTAGCACTAAAAAGGAGCATCTTTATCAATCATTTTTAAAAAGTGTTGAAAATGGGGTTATTTTTAATCCTATTTTTGAAGTAGTGATACCCTAAACACTTTTTTCTTCGGTACACTGGATAAGCCTTCCATAGGTAGGATATAGTCCCATTCCCAGGAGCATTTCCCCAACCTTCAGGATGGTGTCATTTAAATGTATATGCATTCCTCCATTTGGGTTTGACCAAGAAGGACATTGTCATTTCCTTCAGATAATAAGCTATGATCAATGAAATTATATTGGTTTTCATTGTGATTTGGTAATAACATGGAAATCAACAGTGAGGGTTTATATTTTATTTCTTTTTATTAGTAGTGTATAGATGGTTTATTATTATTTTCTACTTTCATCATTTTTTTTAATTTAATGTCAAATCATATCATGCATTCAATATATATATATATATATAAAGGATTATTTTATGGATGTCGTTGGTGGTGACCAATTGAATTATGTACTGACACTTTGTATATTCCTCTCAGCACATATGGAGTTTCACTTAGGTCTTTTTAGGTGAATGTAGGTATGAGGATATTCCTGATTCCAATATTATGGTGTTAATTTTTTTTAGACCCTTTCTAATGTTTTTTAAAAATAATTGATAAAAATAATAAGAAATACCCACCATTATCAATGATTATTAAAAAATACTGATCTATGCTAAATAATGTAGAGTTTTGTTTGATCTGAAGGCTAATTTTATAGTTTTCTAATCCTTCCAAGGTTAATGGACTCGATAGCCATTCAATAAAGTTTAGTATGAACCTTGACATGGATAATATATTGTTGAGGTGGAGAAATAATGGAATTAAAAATAATAAAATATCTTAGGAGAAGGAAATGGGATGGAAGATGTGACCTAAATTTTTTTTTCATTAGGTTTCAATGCTTCATAATTAGGTTTATCCTGTGCTAACCTTTATCATCTCTAGATAAAAGCACTAATAAAGATCACCTTTATCATCACTAGAAAAATAGATGATAAAATCCACTTTTATCATTGATTTTTACTAGCACTGATTAATGGTAATTTCATTAGTGCTAAAAAAGCACTGATAAAGGGTACCTTTTATCAGTGCTAAAAAAATGACTGATAAAGGATACCCTTTCTTAGGTATTTTATTTTAGCGCTAATAAAAGGTAGTTTTTATCATTTCTTTTTACTAACATTGATAAAGGGTTCATTTCATTAAAAAAATTATGTATCATTAAAAATCTTATATTAATATATAAATATATTAATATTGATATAAATAAAATATATTTTATTAAATATGATTTATAGAACACTAAATATTCATTTAAACATAATATATAAGATAATTAGTGAAAATAGATTAAAAAATAATTAAAAAATAATATTAATTAATAATTTTCTAATTAATATCGATTAATACTCGTTTAATAAAAATTGGATGATATAAAAAACTCAATAAATGAATGAATGATCTATGATAAGTTAAAAAACATGAATTGGACTTCAAACAACCATAAATTTTGATTCGAGTGTCTATTTGGACTCTACCACATATCATATCAAAGTCTGCGAAGAGACATATGCTATGTTGACCAAGTAAAGCATTGATCACTTCTTTTTAAGGGAAAAAAGCCTCAAATGCCCCCAAAACCGAGTTTTTAGTTAGGATACCATTATTTTTTAATATTCGATGGGATTTCATCTTTTTTTAAGAGGGTATTCCTAAACTTTTATAATATATATTGAAATTATTTTCATGTATTACATTCATATATATATAATGGTTTTAAAATTTTATCGTTTTTCATATTGTAGTTTTGTTTATAATTAAATATATTCATTTGTTTTACATTTAGATATAATAAATCAATTATACAAATCAATATTTAAATATATTTATATAAAGATGTATTTTTAAAAATATAAACCATATGGAGATAAATATTTATTATTAATTTATTTAAAATAAAAAATTAGCCATTTTATTTACCTTATAAAAATGCATTAATATATATATTTACCTATACAAGTAAGGTTTATATATAAATATGTGTGTGTGTCGATAATATATATATATATATATATATTCTAATATATGTAAATAAATACATATATGTAATTATTTTTTCATGTATGTGTGAAATATAAATGTGTACATGTGTGTGTGTAAATATGTTTGTATATTTGTGTGTCTATCAATATTGTGTAAATATTTCATATATAATTATATTTTAATAAATATATCATTATTATTATCATTTGATGTAGTATATAAATGTATTTAATATAAATAATTATAAATATATTATAATTTTTTTTATCTAAATATACAATTATATATGAATATGTATATATATATAGACATATAAATATACATGTAATGTATCAAATTTATATCTTAATATACAGCATATAGACATATTTTAAAAATGTATTTAAAAATAATTATATAAATCATAGGTAACTAATTATTATCCATTTTATTTAAATAGTATCTAACCATTTTTATATTATATAAATATATGAATATATACATACTTAAACAAATGTATATATAATTTTTATATATACATATGTGTGTATGTTAATAAACAGATATATATTTATATTTATATTTATATTATAATATATTTAAATGGATATTAATATATAATATAATTTAATAAAATATGTATATAAATATATAAAAATATATTCATAAAAAAGATTTATATAAATATATATAAATAAATATAAATTTCATAAAATATACAGTAAAGAAATCATTGGGTAGTGGTAAAGGGGTTCAAATTCACAAGAGAGGTCACAGGATCGAGTGTAGGTGGGTGAAAAGGTGAGTAGGAAGCTTGGCGGTGGAAAAGCACTGAAAAATGGGGGTCCATGAGAGTTTGAGTGCTTTGAGGAGGATGGTGGGTTGTGGGCACTAATAAGGGTGTGAGAGAGTGAGAGTGAAAGTACTGTAAAATAATTTTTTCTTTTGAAATTCTGTAAGAGATAAAAAAATATGATGATAAAGACACCCTTTATCAGATATGTTTTTATTACTGATAAAGATGGCTTTTATTAGATTTTTTAGCAGTGATAAATACACCTTTTATCAAAACTTTTTTATCACTGAAAAATCCAGTACCATAGATTGTGATTTATCCCTTGCTATCTTTTATCAGTGCTAAACATAAAGCACTGAAAAATAATTTTATTAAATAAATATTATTTATATATATAATTATCATATTTATATTCAAAAATTAATTTTTATTTATATACATTAATTAAAAAATGCATGTATATAATTAATATAAATATGATATATTAATATATATATATATTAATAATTTGAACAATATAAATATAAATAATGTATTGTTAATATGTATTATTTTAATTTATAAATTTATATGAATGTATATGTGCGTATATGTGTCTTCATTATGTTGTGTGTGTGTGTTTTGTGTATGTGTTTATATAGATGTTGTATGTGTATATATTCATGTATGTGTACGTATATGTGCACATGTATGTAGGATGTACACATTTGTGTGTGTGTGTGCAGAACATGTGTATATGTGTATGTATGTCATGTACCTATTTCACATTTGATGTATATTTTTTCATTTTTGACATAATATTTTTTGAATTTATTAATTTTTTATACATATTTAAATTTTCCTATGTATTATTTTTAATATATTTTTTTATTTATATGGGTATTATTTATTCAATTTTATTTGTTAAGTTTTAATATTTTTAAAATGTTGGAAATTTATATAATTAAGTTATTTAAATGCATTTTTTAATATTTCCTTCATTTTTGTACGTGTTTATAATTCATGTAGTTAATCTTATGTAATTTAATTCTTAAAAATAGTTTGTCTTATTAAATTCTATTTATTCTTTTTTAATATTTCTTTCATATAATATTATATATTAATTTTTTTATTTATTTATTTTTATATTTTTTCGGATTTAATCATTTTTGATATTTATTTATATATATATTTATATAAAGTACATGTAAAATTCTCAATATGTTCGTAATTTATATGAATGGTATTTTTTCATTTCCTTTCATTATGTTTTAACATTTAAAATATGTTTGAAATTTATATAATAAATATATTTAAACGAATTTTTTAATAATTTTGTAATTTCAATTGTTGATAGTTTTTTAATTTATTTAATCTTATTTAATAATTTTTATTAATATCATAGTTAATATTAATTTTTTTAATTTTTTATATTTATTAATTTTTGATATTTGTGGAATTTATTCATTTTTTAAAATTTATACGTTTTTATTTGTTATGTTTTAATATTTTCAATATGTATTCATATTTATTTTAATATATATTAATTTATATTTATTTTAATAATTTTTCTTAGTTAATAAAAATTATCCAATTTTTAAATATTTTTGAAGTCTCTTCATTTTTAATTATTCAATTTCAGTCATTTTTAACATTCATTCTATGCTTTCTTTTCTGTAATATTTGAATTATTATTTTACTGGAAGTTTATGGGAGAAATTTTATTAGTTTGAATTATATAAAATACTCTCATTTACTTTATCAAATATATTAAAAAAAATTAATAAGTTTCTTGTAGCGATATAAGAATGTGAAAACTCTTTGTTAATGAGAACCACTTTTTCAAATTACATGCAGTGGTAATATTTCATTTTTTTATTCGCTAACAAGTGGTATGTGGTGATTTGATCTTTTGATGATCTGAGAAGATATTTCAATTAATCATGACATGGGATTAATCTATTAGAGATGTGACCAAGGAATATAAAACAACGACATACAGATCATTTGAAACAATTTTTTTGAAAGTATTTCGTGTGATACCTTCCTAAAATCCCGAAGGCCCTATTATTTGTTATTAATTTTATATAATACAATTTTTAATTGGGTTTAAAGGTAAGGTTTCATGGCTCATAATCCCATAGGAACTAATCCCAGTAGATGGCCTTTGAATTCCCAAGGACCAGACTCTGAGAAGAAACCCCTACATAGTTGATGCTTTTTGTAATGATTTTTCTTTAAAGCGCCCGACCTACAGGACTGGTCAGCAAGAAATACCCCATATGGGACTACATGGGGCCTGGTACTGATGGAAGAGCCATACCCTCTCAATCTTCAAATATGATTTTCTTTGCTGATCAGTACTTCCTTACTCTGAGCCTCATCTGGGGATGCACTTGGGATATGACCCCATATTTATTTTTACTTCTCCCATCAAATCATCGCTCGACCTACCGTCACCGTCATTACCCCTCTCGCCTTGTGCTTTTCCACCTGCACCTAATACCATCATCCTCAACATCCCATCACTGATGAAACCTTGTAGTCTCCTTCTCTCCATCGAGTCAATATCCACCGGCCAAAGACCATCTTGACGATCACCACTGACCACACTGAGCTTGGCCCTACCATCATCGTCTGACCCCAATGCCACCTTACCTCCCTGCCCTCAAAGCTATCACCCACCACATCACATATTTTTTTCATGGACAACATTGAGAATCTACTACCCCTCCAAAATTCATTATTTCTGGGAATCAAACTTGGGATTCTGGATGCAGGATTACGTAGTTGTTTTTACCACTAGGATATAACCCCAACTGCTCATATGATACAGTTTATTGATTCTCATTCAATGAAGAAGTCTGTAACCACTCTTTCCTTGTTGAAATCACGAAGATACTTATATTGTACCTTTATCAACTACTATAGTGATCAAGATTATCAAAATTCATCATCCAAATATTTAGATCATTATAGCAGGATTTCTTTATATATTTTTTCTTCATATTATTGTTTTCATTTTCTATTTGTAATCTATTTGTGTATGTTTTTTTATTTTCTCACAAAAAATAAATTCTTGTTTATTTTGGTTATTCCACCACCAAAAAGGAATTATGGTTTGTGACTCCTGGTCAAAAGTTAGGTCACAGACTAGGTTTAGTCTCTTGTAAGAAATAATGGGTTTTCCCTCGAGCTATATATAAAAGGAAGAGTCTGTAATAGGTTCTCACACCTTTAAAATTTAGTTTATTAGTGGTTATTAATTCTCTCATGGAATAAGGAAGGTTGCGGAGTGTACTAGGATTTTAGTGGTCTGAACCAATATAAATCTTTGTGTTAGTTATTTTTTCTGTTATATTTTATATATTGAACGCAAAAATCACTAAATAATATTTTATTAATAAAAAAATTAAATTTTATTTAAAGTTTAATAATACTATTCACCCTCCTCTATTTTTAATTTCCATCACTTATGATCCAAAAATTGGTATCATAGCATAAGACCTTCCTTATTGGATAGTTATCCCCTCTGATTATTTTAATATGATACTAAACAATTAGTATCATAAGATATTATTCCTTAAAAGGTTTATTAAAATATATGGTTATTTTTTTTTTTTTAACTATGTCCAAACCTGATATCCTTGGCTTAACATTTTAAGGAATAAAATAAAAGATTCTTTTATGATGGAAGGTTTCAATACCAACGATGGATGGATTCAACAAAAAAACACATTCTTCAATGAAAGAAACTATAGATATTGGAAAGATAGAATGGAAGCCTACCTAAAATAGTTAATTTTAGATCACTAGAATATCATGGATAAGGAATATGAGCTACCCAAAGTAGATTCGAATACACTTTTAGTTAATGACATGGTAAAATATTTTCTGAATTATAAAGTAAAAAGTATTTTGTCTTGTGCTATATATAGAAGTGTTTATAGCCATATATTAGCTTGTGAGACAACCCATGATATATAAAGAATAATTTAAGTGACTCGTTATGGGAATAACAAGCTCAAGGGTACCAATCTATGAATGCTCCATGAAAAATACTAGGACCTATAGATAGAAGATAAAGAAATTTAAAATATATATTCCATCAGTTTACAAGTATTAAAAATGGTATGAGTTCTCATGAATAATTTTTAGACAACACAGCACAAGTGGAAAGAGTATTGATATCTCCTCCAAAAATATGGAATGCAAAGAAGTTGGTCATCAATGAGAGTGAGAATTTTAACAAGTATACATTAGATGAACTAATAAGATATTTATTGGAGTGTTAATTAGAGTTCAAAAGAATTTCTGATGAGGTGTCTACAAAGAGAAAAGGTATAGATTATAAGTTTAATGTTAATGAAATCAATAACACTTATGAATATGAGTTCCATGAAAGTGATAAAGATATGGATCATTTTATAAATAAGTTTTTCAAGTTCATGAAAAATGAAGGTGGAATAGATTAGTTCATAATAAAGTTCAAAAAGGACCACAAGAAATGTAATTCTAATAACATTAATAATGTTTTAGAATTAAAATGTTATGAGTTCAGGAAGAAAGGTCAAATTAAAAAAGAATTCCCAAAACTCAAATATCTAAATAAGGACAAAAATAAAAAAGATAAAATAAAATAAATCATTGTTTGGAGGTTGGGACTGCTCAGACGGTTCTTACTCTAGCAGTGATTCTATAAGTGAATAGGAAATAGGGAACTTTAATCTAATGGGTATATAGTTTGATGTAATAGATTCAATTTTCACTCAATTAATTACTCTTGATAATGTATATCATAATTATTTATCTGAAAAAGAAAATGAAATTTATTTTGATTCATGTTCTGATTATTATTATGTGAATTTCAAAGTTAAACAACTACTTAAAGAAAATTAATAATTAAGAAATTATGGATTCAACATAATTTAAAAGTATATTGACATAAAAAATAAAAATAAGATGTCAATTAAATAAAATAATTCAATAAAAAATGAATGAGATATTCTGAAAATCTATGTTTCCCATAATGTTTGATCTAAAGACAATCATGATTATGAGTTCTTAAAAACTAAAAGGGGAAAATTGAAGCATTAAAAACTTTTTGGAAGTTAATGATAAAGATAAATAAATAATATGTAATATTTTTTTGGGTGATTTAACTAAATTTGAAAATAATTTTAAGAAACTTAAGAAAGAAAATAAGAAATTAAGAAACATAGCTTTTGGATCTAATGATAAAGTTTATTTCAAAAGTAGTATGTGTATATGGTTTAAATCAAAATATAATAATTATATCACATATTTTTGATGATATATTAAAAATTATTTTTAAAAATGATTAATGTACTATTTTGAAAAATAAATCGGTTTTATTTTATGAAAATATAAAAGAGAATGTTTACACTATTTATTTCTCTGATATAACCAAACAAATGGTTAAGTGTTTGAATACTATAGAATTAGATGACATTATGTGTCATAGGGGGCTTGGTCTTTCAAGTTTTAGACTATTTCATAATCTCTCAATACATGAATAAGTTCTGCAATTTCAAAAATTATATATAAGTAATGACTTTATATGTGATTCTTGTTTAAAGGGTAAGAAATATAAAGAAAGGTTTAAATCTGTAAATGATATTAGTAATACTAGATGTTTAGAATATTAAATGTTGACTTGTTTGGACCTATACATCCTATTATTTTTGGTGGTAAAAAGTATGTATTTGTAATTTTAGATAACTATAATAGATTTATCTGGATTTATTTCTTATCTCATAAAAATGAAATGTTAACTGAGTTCTGTTATTTCTATAAAATTATTCATAACATTAAGAATATTTCAATCATCTATATTAAAATTTATAGAGGTGGTGAATTATTTAATTTAGAATTTGATTTTTTTAATAAAATGGATACAAAAAATGTTTTTTAGCCACTAGGATACCATAAAAAATGGAGTTGTTGAAATAAATAATATATCTACACAAAAATGGATAGATCAATTATTGTGGAATTTAGTGTGCCTCTATATTTTTTGGTAAAAGTTTTCAATACAGTTTTCCATGTTTTAAATAGAGTATCTATTTGTCAATTTTTTTAAAAAATACCCCTTATGAATTGTTTAAAGGGTTTAAAGCTAAAGTTTTATATTTTAGGGTATATGGTTTAAAAGTTTTCATCTTAAATGAAAAAGATAATATATAAAAATTTGATTCTAAAAGTGATGAAGGGATATTTTTAAAATATTACACTACTGGAAAATAAAATGAATTTTTTAATAAAATAACATTAGTTTTTGAAGAGTCTATACATGTTAAGATTAATGAAAATTATAATAATAAGAAAAATGTTGTTCAAAAAAATATGATGATGAATTTTGATAATTAAATTTTGGTAAAAATAATGACCAAGATAATTAGAAATCATCTATTGAGGGGAGTAATATAACTTCTCAAACTGATACTAAAGAATGGGAAACACGTAAAGATCATCCAATTGAAAAATTAATTGGTCATGTAGAATCTTGCATACAAACCAGAAAATTAGTCTTAATTTATTGTGAAAACCCTTATTTTTTTTACTGATTATGTTCTAGTTAATATTCATACTAATTTAATTTATTCATCTTCGATTAATTAAATGTAAGATTAATTAAATCAATTTGAAAGGAATAAACTGTGGAATTTGTTTTATTTTCCAAAATATAACCTTATCATAGGTACTAAATGGATATTTCATAATATGCTTGATGAAGCTGGAAACATAGTTAAAAATAAATTAAGAATTACCACTCAAGATTATTACCAAGAAGAGGGAATTGAATTTAAATATTTCTTTTCTCCTATTACTGGGATGGAGCTATTGGAATTTTATTATCCTATGCTTGTTTTCAAAATATAAAATTATTTCATATGGATTTAAAAATTGTATTTTAAATGGAATAATCTCTCACAATTTTTATGTTAGATTTGAAAATGATAAATATCTAAATCATGTTTTTAAGCTTAATAATATGTTATATTGTCTTAAACAAGTGCCTTGGGCTTGGTATAAAAGACTAACTCAGTTTTCATTCAAAATCAATTTGTTAACTGAAAGTGTGATCCAACCTTGTTTATTAAGAAAATTTTAAATGATATACTGATTATACGTATTTTTTCGATCATATAATATTCGTTTTAAAAAATGTGTTATTATGTAATGATTTTTATAAGCTGATGATAAGTGAATTTTATATGATCTTAATGGGTGAATTAAAAAATTCTTGGTTTACAAATTAATCAAATAAGGGATGGTATTTTCTTAAATCAAGATAATTATATTAAAGATCTTGTAAAAATATTTGGGATTGATTCTAATAAGACTACGAAAAATCCAATGACTACCAATTCCAAATTGGACTTGGATGAATCTATAGAGCCAGTTGATATTAAAATTTATAGAGGTATGATAGGTAGGTTATTGTATCTCCCTACATCAAGATCATACATAATGTTTTCAATTTTTCTATGTGATATATTTTATTCAAATACTAAGTAAATTCATCTTAATGATATTAAAATAGTAATTAGATATATTTATAGAATAGTAGGAATTGTATTATTTTATTCTAATCAAAAAAAATTATCTACTATCTTATTCTGATTCAAACTTTGGAGGTTGTATGCTTGACCATAAAAGAAAAATAGGTATGTTTCATTTTCTAGGTAAAATTTTCTTGGAGTTATAAGAAACTAAAATCAGTAGAAATGACTACTAATAAGGCTAAATTTTTTGTGATACTAGTTTTTATTCACAAATTATATAAATAAAACACACTTTATTTTATTTTAATATTATTTTTGATAAATTTCCAATCTTATTTGACAATTGTAGTGCTATTTTAATTTTTAAAAACCCTATACAACGCTCTAGAAAAAAATTGATTTTAGATTTCAATTTTTGAGGGTTCATGTAAATAAATGTGATATCAGCTTAGAATTGTTTCCTACTAAAAAAAATTAGCTGAAATTTTCACTAAACATTTAGATTTTTTCAAATTTGAAAAAATGAAGTTTGAACTGGGTATGCTTAAATATTAACTTTTCTCTTTAGGTTAGTTGTTTTCTTGAAAAAACAACACTTTATTTTACATTATGAGTACATGAGTATTGTTGAAAAGGAATAATTTTTTAAAATTTTAATTTTTAATATACTTTTGGATAAGTTTCAAAAAGGGGGAGGATATTTTTGAAATATTAATAAATGTTCTATTTTTTCATTTGCAAAAAAGGTAAGATTGATAGTATTTGGAATTAGTTTTTAATAGTTTTATAGTTTTATTTTTTATAATTTTTTTGATAAATTACTAATTCATCACATTTAATTAAATTCAATATGTTTAGATTTTTATATTTTCCTAATATTAATTGTTTAATGGTAATATTATTTAAATATTTTTTCACTATTTATATAAGTGATTGTGTTAATAATTCCAAATATTTTTCTCTTATCTTATTTCATTAAAATATGTGATATTAATACTTATTATTAAATTTGAAGTGTTATTTTTGACACTCTGTTTGGTCACATGGGATGAAAATATTATGAAGAGTGCCTCTATTATGTTAGAGAGATGAAAATTCCCAAGAAGAATCAAAGGAACTTTCCTAAGTTGGCCTACGCAGGCACCCCTACAAATTAGAAGGCTCGTGCAAACCCCTTGTAGAATTGAAAGATCGAACACCCATGTATAGGTTACCAACATTGGCTACCTGTGATTTAGACTGGCACATACATCCACCTTTGACCAGAGTTCCCAGTTTTCCTATAAATAGTACCCTAGGTCTCCAATTTTCAAGACTATAAAATTAAAAGAAGCCTCTAAAATCTAGTTGCACAACCCCTTCACCCAGGTCCTCAAAAATCCCTTAGGTAGATCTTCAAAACCATAGAGAATAGATAATGAAGAGGGGTAGTGAAATTTTACCTCCAAGGTTTGAAATAGAAGACACCTGTGTGAGGACCCCTTTCCCCTTGTGGACAGCCACTGGTGTGAAGGTTCCTTACCTAACCCAGGACCTATATGAGAACCCTACAGTGACACATAGGAGACACTTAGTTCCTAGAAAAAGGCCTCTCCCATGTGTTTTTTCCTAGGTGTTCCATTTCCCAAGGCACCTCCAGCATTTCGCATCCCCCCCCCCGCATGAATCACTTACAACTCCTCCCAGTTCCTGCACTAAACACCTACTACTCACCAAGTCTTAACCTGTGTGTTACACCTTCAAGACCTATTTCAATCCACTGATGGTAGTGTTCCTCTTCCTTTGGATCCCTCATATGAGGGGAACCAAATTTAATCCTATGGACTTGAAATACCATGGTAATAAGTAAATCAGTGTGTCCCCCATTCAAATATGCATTCATTTGGTCCAAAGTATTCATAAATTTTCCTAACTGATGGTCTTTTCCTCAGGGTGCATGAAGATATGAATTCCCTCATCCAAGAGTACACTGAACCTAGGGGTAGTGTTAGGTATTTCTTCATCTCATATTTGAGGGTTGGGACCATTTCCTTCCCTCTTCATCTCTTTGAAGAGGGACCTCTGGTTCTAGGCATGGTGGGAGAGGATCACACTTTCTTTTCCCTTCAAGGGTTATTTTCATAGCCTCCTCTCTCATCTGGAACTAGGTTAATGGAATACCTCCTTGAGTAAGCCCATAATATCTCTGATAATACCTCTCCTACTTCATTCCTTCATCCTTATACATTCCCATAGGATGTATCCATATTGGTAGTTAGATGTGACAATCTAGGGTACAACGATGGGAGGAGAGGTGCACATCAAATACCTTTCTTCTTCTCATGTCACCTCGGTCTCTTCCACCAGTGGAAGATGGTTTGAAATTTTTTATAGATCTTCAAAATCATCTTATTTATCATATACATTCATGACACTTATGAGCTTGTAGGTTTGCTACGATCATGGTATATGAACGGTCAAATTCATGTCTTGGCAGAGGATCTATGTCTGGATCTTCCTCCTGACTTTCTTCAGAGGGCCTCCATAGGTGTGGTTACTCATGGATAAGTGTCCAAAAATATTTGAATCCTCTTATATGGTGTAATACCCAACTCAGTATTCTTAATAGGCCTCATTTGCTATGAGACAAAACTTCCAAGGGGCCCCATAGTCATGGTTCCTCACAATTGAACTATGTGGGATTTGATTCCAGTAACAACCGAGATTTTTATGAGAGATATTTTGTTTTTATGTTATATAAATCATCAAAGGAATCTTTCACTACACACAACACAAGCTTTCCTTGCTTTACACGCAATCGCGACCTTCCTTGATAGCTTGCATTGTACGCAATACTAAGTTTCACTAAACAACGATATGCTATTAAAATATTATTAAAACTAGCAGTTATGTATAGTAATAACCACTTTTTGAAATTTTATTTTTCAAAATGGACTTCATTTTTGGATTCAGAATATCGAAATTATCCTAGGGTGAAATTTTGGTATTTTTCTGAAAACTTTGAATTTTTGATGAATATTGAAAACACTAGGTTACTATTTAAAAACTGACTTTTTATTTAAATAATTATTTAATTTATTTAAATTTATTTTATGTGAATATTGATACATGATACCTATATAAGTTCAATTTAATTCATTGGAGTCATTTTATAATAATTTTAGATATATAAAAATTTTATTGAACTTTTCACCGTCTTTTACCCACCACCTAGGAGGATTTGAAAATTTACATAAAACTTAATTCTACCACTTCTGTGAGTGGAATTTTGAAAATTCGAGAGACACAGTTAATATCAAGGAGTAGAATGTGGTTCAATAAGATAAAAATAATTTTTGGTGAATAGTAACTTTGTACTTTTATTTACCACGGTTAAAAGTAAATAGGGTAATTAAGGGTAAAAATGGTATTGTTATTACCCTAAAACATGTCCTAATTCTATTGGATAAGTGTAATTCGACCAAAAATAACCTTAGGAATAAAATATGACCATTTTTGTCCACTTGGATTAGATTAGGACATTTATTATTAATTTATTTAAAGAAGGGTTAAAATAGTTAAAATCAAAGTTTAATAACTAAATAATTTTTAATATAGGGTATTCCATAAGATAAATTCGACTATAAATATTAATTATAAAGATAAAAAGATTTCCTACATAATGTTATTTTATTTATAATTTTTAGACATTAAATAATTTAATTTATTTATGACAAAATGATGATGTAGTAATTACCTTATTAATGAAATATTAACATAATTGATGTTATAAATACCCAAATAAATGTAATTTTAGACTTTTTATGAATTACACTAATTTTATAGGTTAATATGACATGTTATTATTTATTTAATTAACATTGTTCGAACTAATCATGCTGTTATGATTTTCACAAAAATCAATTACCAAATAGAGTCAAAATTGACATAAAGTCATTTTTAAAACAAATATTATATTATTAATTGTTATTTTATTCCTAAAAATATATAGTTCGGTCAAATTACTTAGATAAGGTTATATATATTAATAATAAACAACTTGGGGTTCTTTTAGCTTGTTATAGTAAGGTTATTAACCATATATTGTAAGAAAACAAGAAGACACGGTAAAAGTTAAATTATTTAACATAGAGTTAAATCTAAATGATAAGGTTAAAATAGTAACCTAAAATTGTCTAAAATCTATTGGATGAGGGGATTTAGACCCATCCCCACATTAGCTTCGTAATATATCAATTTGGAGATATTAAAACCCAAATATGACTTTATAATAAAATAATATTTTATGTTTTTCATAAGGTGCCCCTCTCCTCCCTTATAAAAGATAACCTCCTCCATCTCCTCCTCACACCACTTTGAGCCTCTAAACTCATCCAAACCCTGCCAATTTATCTTTTAAACTTCACTAGAAACATCATAGAGGTCCTTGTTTTCTTCAAAGACATTCTTTAGTGCCCTAAGATGAGGTTAAGAAGAGTCGCTACAAAGAAGAGGTAATGTCTGTTACCGATTCTTTCAACTTTATTTCTTCTTCTACTTCTTCTTATTTAGTTTTTTCATTATGAAGTGATAATATCATTATCACTCATATACTGATATGTTATTATAAGTATGAAACAACCCAATTTCACCTTCTATCCATCCTATGGAAAACGAAATCACCGCGCGTGCGTACGTACGGAATACCGTCTCCACGCCGTTGTGTAATATATTTTCCACCACCACCTTACTTGGATGGGTATAATGGTGTAAATAATAACTATATATGATTATTTTAAATTGATATTGATTCTGAAATAGTATACATACACTTCAATAAAATTCCACGATCATGGGAACGATATCATCGCTTGTGCGTAAGTACAACCTACCGTCTCCACGATGTGATGTGACTCATTCAACATGATCTTAATTGAATAATTATTATATAAATGAATTGAATGAATACATATGATATATATTACACTAATTCCATTCTGTAAATGAGGTATCTATAACCTAAATAAATAATAAGAATTTATTCGAAAAAACACACATAAGAACAAAAAGAAATAAACACCTGAATAAGAAGTAACAATGAAATATTAATATTAAGAAGCTATGAATATGACCATATATGATATCATAACAGTTATTAAGATTCTGGAATAAGACAATAACATTATTTAAATCATTATACAGGAGGTTCAAACACGTATGAAGCAAATCAGACATAAGGTAAGGGAAAATATCGCAATCTCAATTTTTACCCGAGATTGTTTATACTTCGGTAATTACCATGGAATATTTATCATCCACATCCATGTTTCATCAATATGTAATATTATTTCTATCCTCCTATAATTTTTTAAATCCAATTTTACGCTTCGGTGAGTTTTTATTAAAAGATATGAAAGGAATCTTTTTTCGTTTTTCATACGAGGTACTTTTTGACTTTCCCGGCCAAAGTACGAGAGGAATTTTTTTTTAACTTATACGGCATGAATGGATTTTTAGAACATTATTTCCATGAAAATTAATTTACAATTTTCAAGTTTATTTTTAATCAACTTCTTTTATATTAGAATTTTATGACATTTTAAGAAAGGAAAATGTTTTTGAAGTAGAAAGGATATTTTCCTCAATAATGAAGTTCAAGTGTTTTATCAAAAATTATTTTCCATATAAGATAATATAGGGTTTCTGTTTTTATTCCTATTTTTACATTGATTTTATTATGTTATGATGGAATTATTTTTATGATGTCTTTTTATATTATATGGATTATGTTATGATGGCATGATGTTTAAGAATCCCATTTTTATTACATGGGTTATGCTATGATGTATGATTTATGATCTTGTGGCACACATAAGAATGGTATCATTATGAGATGGGTGGGACCTATATCTCCCTCCAATGCATTGGGTAATGATTTATATCTCATGAGATAGACATGGCTGGAACGACAGGTTAATCCGGTTCAGTAAAACAGGACTGAAACGAGGAGTGAACTTGGTTCAGAATTGGACTTTGTCCGCTAAGATAGTATTGGCAATGAGTCTTGACCACTAAGAAATGTTTCTCTATGATTATCTATGTATTACAAAAAGTTTCATGTTTTAAGTTATGATTATTAGGATTACATTTCACTATTATGATTTATACCATGTTATGAAATTATGATCTCTTTTGCAGGTTATGATTTCCTAAATGTTATGTTATTATGAATATGATGTGATTGATATTTCTTTTGGTTACCCTTACTGAGCATTTGAGCTCACCCTTTTGTATGTTTTCTTTTCCCTAGGTCAGGAAGAAGGATATTAAGTAATATATTCCAAAAGGGACTCTAGATATGATAAAATAAAAGGGAGACAGTGTAGATGATTTATGAACCAGTTGTTTATGTTTCCCAATTTCTAAAGACACTATACCTATATGGTCCTTTCATAGTATTGTTATATGTTGTAATAAGTGTGCTTCAATTCTAAAGTAATAATAATGTATGTAAAGTATGGGTCTTTATAGTTGGAATCAGAGAAAAGTTATAGTCAACCATTGGAAACTAGGATGTGAAAGCCTTAGTAAGAACCCTAAGGATAAGTCTAAGCATAGAACACAATCTCAGTGTTTTAAAAATGGCCATGAACAACCTATGATAAGACCTTAAGTGTGAAATTTTATTCTTTATTATGTGGTTTTCCTATTATAATTAGTGTTTCTCACACTATTCTTCTTGGTTTTAGTCAATGGCTGAAACCTGAAGGAATCGTGTTAATGCGGAATGCGACGAGCAATGCAATGACTGTCCCCCTAAGCAACCAAACGTTATGGGAGCTGGAATGAAAAATCTTGTAGCCATGCTCACACAACTTTCTCAAGCTATGAATCATGCAGGACTTCCAAACGAGCAAAGGAAGGAGCAACATTCTGTTGAATCCTTCATGAGGCAGCATCCACCCTCATTCAGTGGGTCTACTGATCCATTAGTAGCTGAGCAATGGATCTGTACCACTGAAAAGATATTTTCAGTTCTTCAATGTTCAAAACATGATAAAGTCATCTTATCAGTTTATCATTTGGAAGGTGAAGCTTATCAATGGTGGAATCTTATCAAGAATATGAGGCCAAGAGATGAAATTGAGTCCATGGAATGGGATGAGTTCAAGAACTTATTTTTCAATAATTACTTCCCTCGTATTCTTCGATCAAAGATGGAGAAGGAGTTTCTTGAACTAAAGAAAAAGGATGATGAATCTGTTGGTACCTATGAAGCAAATTTTACAATACTTTCAAGGTACACTTCTGGTATTATTATCCAACCTGAGAGTAAGATCGATCAATTCTTTAGTGGCTTAAAACCAAGCCTTTGAAGGACTTTATACATAAGGGACTTCAATAGCTATGAGGAAATTGTTCGATGTGCTCTCAAGGTTGAGATGGAAATTGGAGTAACCCATTAGTCATATTCATTTGATAAGAAGAGGAAAATGGAATTCAAAGGAAAATCTAAAGAGCACACTGAAGAGAAGATGAGTTTTCCCTTATGCTCAAAGTGTGGAAAGAAACATGGAAGGAGTTGTCTTAAAGGGACCAGTAAATGTTTCAAATGTGGAAAGGAAGGTCATCGGGCATTTGAATTCCACAATGATGGGAATAAGATGTCTAGTGATGCGAACAAAGAAAAGCCTACACAGAGTGCACCCCCCTACACTTCAATGTTTCAAGTGAAAGGAAATGCAGCATTATGCTAATAAATTCCATAATCCAAGGGTTGTTTATGATGATCAACGTCAACAAACTCTTAAGGATAAATACAAAGGTAAGTCACATGCAATTTATATCAGTGATGTGGAGTACGATAACGAAGTGGTGAAAGGTACACTTACCATCCACTCTAAAGTAGGAAATGTTTTCTTTGATTCTAGACCCGCCCACTCTTTTATTTCTGAAGAATTTTCTAAGGGTATCGTCGTATTACCTCAACAATTAGATGTTGAGTTAGCTGTGACAACCCCTAATGGCACAACAGTCGTATCAAAAGTTTATAATTCTTCTCCGATTGAAGTTTGTGGGAAAGTGATTCCTGTAAATCTTATGATTCTTCCTATAGTGGAATTTGATGGGATTCTTGGCATGTATTGGCTTTATTTATATGGAGCTCATATCAATTTCCAAAGAAGGGAAGTCACATCTCATATTCCAGATCAATATATGATCGTCTATCGATGCAAGGATGAACATAACCTTCCAGTGGAAATTTCTTCCATCTTATGGGTCTTGATTCAACTAAATGAAGGTTATTTATCTCAAATGGTTGGTGAGAAACTCAAGATTAAGAATATTCCCATTGTGCGGTAGTTTGATGATGTCTTTCTAGTGGAATTTTCAGGTCTTCCACCAAACCGTGAAGTTGAGTTTTCAATAGAACTTGTACCGGGTGCTTTGCCTATTTCAAAGACACATTATATAATGGCCCCAATTGAGTTGCAGGAATTGAAGAAGCAACTCCAAGAGAATCTTGATAAGGGATTCATATTCCCTAGCACGTCACCTTGGGGAGTACATGTTCTGTTTGTTAATAAGAATGATGGATCAATGAGACTCTGTATTGACTATCGAGAACTTAACAGGATCACTATCAAGAACAAATATCCTCTCCCGCGTATTGATGACTTATTTGACCAACTACGTGGAGCTCAATACATTTCCAAGATTGATCTCCGTTCAGGGTATCATCAATTAAGGTTCAAAAGGGAGGATATACCAAAGACGGATTTCCGTACAAGGTATGGACACTATGAATTTATAGTTATTCCATTTGGTCTTACTAATGCACCTGCTATCTTCAGGGATATGATGAATAGAGTCTTTATAGACTTTCTTGATCAGTTTGTGGTAGTATTTATAGACGATAATATTATCTATTCAAAGAGCAAGGAAGAACATGAAGATCACTTGAGAATTGTATTGAAGACCCTGAGAAAGGAGAAGCTTTATTCCAAATTTACAAAGTGTGAATTTTTTCTTCATAAAGTTTCATTTTTGGGTCACATAATCTCAAAAGAGGGGATATCTATGGATCTAGCAAAAAAAGAGGTTATTGAAAGATGGTCGAGACCAGCAACAGTAACTTAGATCCGAAGTTTTCTTGGTTTGGCTGGATATTATCGACGTTTTGTGAAATATTTTTCACGATTATCTAATCCACTCACTAGGTTGACTCGAAAAGGAGTTAAGTTCGTGTGGACGGAGGAATGTGAAGAGAATTTCAAGGAGTTAAAAAGAAGGTTATCCAGTGCTCCTATTCTCACACTGCCTTGTAGTGGAGAAAGGTTTGGGATCTACAATGATGCATCCAAGAAAGGGCTAGGGTGTGTTCTCATTCAAAATGATATGGTGATAGCTTATGCCTCACGATAGTTGAAAATCCATGAGCAAAATTACCCAACTCATGATTTGGAGTTAGTTGTGGTAATCTTTGCATTAAAGATTTGGAGGCATTATCTTTATGGTGAAAGGTGTGATATTTATACTGATCATAAAATTTTAAAGTATATTTTCACACAAAAGGAGCTGAATATGAGACAAAGAAGATGGTTGGAGTTGATTAAGGATTACTACTGCTCAATTCATTACCACCCAGGGAAAGCAAACAAAGTGGTAGATGCATTAAGTCTATAAGACCATGCTAGCTTATCCATGATGAGGATCACAAAAGATCCAATATTTATGGATTTAAAAAGGATGGATCTTGGAAATATAATGGAAGGGGAAAAATCTTATCTTCCTTAAATGAATTTTCAACCATCTATACATGTGAAGATTAAAGAGGCATAGAAATAATATGTAGAGTTACGAAAGAAGGTGAGAAATGTTCCCGAATTCATCCTTGATTGTGATGGGATAATAAAGTTCAAGAATCGGGTTTGTGTTCCTCCCATCCCTGAATTAATGAAGGAGCTGCTGGATGAGGCTCATAGTTCTTCATTATCTATTCATCCTGGAAGCACGAAGATGTATAGGGACCTGAAAGAGTACTTCTAGTGGGATGGAATGAAAAGAGATGTTGCTGAATATGTCTCTCAATGCGTGGTTTGTCATCAAGTTAAAGTTGAGAGACAGAAGTCTAAGGGGATGTTACAACCATTACCCATACCTGAATGGAAATGGGAAAAAATCACTATGGACTTTTTCACTGGACTTCCTAAAACATCCAAAGACAATAATTCTATCTAGGTCATAGTTGATCATCTTACAAAGTCTGCACACTTCATTGATATTAGAAAGGATTTCTCTATAGATCAGCTTGCCAGAATATATGTAAAGGAAGTGGTAGGATTTCATGGAGTACCACTTTCCATTATATCTGATTGGGATCCGAGGTTTAACTAAAAGTTCTGGCGAAGTCTTCAACATAATCTAGATACAGAGATGAGTTTAAGCACTGCTTATCATCCTCAGACAGACGGTCAGTCTGAGAGAACAATTAAAACTCTAGAAGATATGTTAAGAGCTTGCTCTATGGATTTCAAGGGTGGTTGGGATTAACACCTACCTTTGGTGGAATTTTCTTATAATAATAGTTTTCACTCTAGTATTTAGATGTCTTCTTATGAAGCTCTCTATGGAAAGAAATGCATGACTCAGACTTGCTGGGATGAAGTTGGGGAAAGAAAGCTATTAGGACCTGATCTTGTTGATGAGATGGTAGAAAATGTCAGATCTATTCAAAAAAACATAAGAGAAGCTCAGAGTAGACAAAAAAAATATGCTGATAACTGAAGAAAAGACTTAGAGTTTGAAGTGGGTGATAAAGTTTTCTTTTGAATATCTTCTTGGAAGAGAGTAATGAGATTTGGAAAGAAGGGAAAGTTGAGCCCTAGGTATATCGGTCCTTTTGAAATACTGGATCATGTTGGGAAGGTAGCTTACCGATTGGTGCTTCCACCGAATCTCTCTCATGTTTACGATGTGTTCCATTTATCTCTCCTGAGGAAGTACATACTCGATCCTTCACATGTACTCAGCTCAGAAGTTGTACCGCTGGGGAAAGATCTTTCTTATGAAGAACAGCCGATAGAGATTGTAGATCGTACCGAAAAATTCCTACGGAACAAGACCACTCGCTTGGTGAAAGTTTTATGGAGGAACCACCAGTTAGAAGAAGCAACATGGGAGCTTGAGGATATGATGGGGGAGATGTATCCTCATCTGTTTGTTACAAAGTGACGAATTTCGAGGGCAAAATTCATTTTTAAAGGGGGTAGAATGTAACACCCGAGATTTTTATGATAGATATTTTGTTTTTATGTTATATACATAATCAATGGAATCTTTCACTACACACAACACTAGCTTGGCTTACTTTACACGCAATCGCGACCTTCCTTGATAGCTTGTGTTGTACGCAATACCGAGTTTCACTAAACAACGATATGCTATTAAAATATTATTAAAACTTGTCGTTATGAATAGTAATACCCACTTTTTGAAATATTATTTTTCCAAAATGGACTTCATTTTTGGATTCAGAATATCGAAATTATCCTAGGGTAAAATTTTGGTATTTTTCTGAAAACTTTCAATTTTTGATGAATAGTGAAAACACTAGGTTACTATTTAAAAACAGACTTTTTATTTAAATAATTATTTATTTTATTTAAATTTATTTTATGTGAATATTGATACATAATACCTATATAAGTTCAATGTAATTCATTGGAGTCATTTTATAATAATTTTAGACATATAAAAATTTTATTGAACTTTTCACCGTCTTTTACCCACCTCCTAGGAGAATTTGAAAATTTACATAAAACTTAATTTTACCGCTTCTGTGAGTGGAATTTTAAAAATCTGAGATACACGGTTAATATTAAGGAGTAAAATGTGTTTCAATAAGATAAAAATAATTTTTGTGAATAGTAACTTTTTACTTTTATTTACCACGGTTAAAAGTAAATAGGGTAATTAAGGGTAAAAATGGTATTATTATTACCCTAACAGATGTCCTTATTCTATTATATAAGTGTAATTCGACCAAAAACAACCTTAAGAATAAAATATGACCATTTAGGTCCACTTAGATTAGATTATGACATTTATTATTAATTTATTTAAAGAAGGGTTAAAATAGTTAAAATCAAAGTTTAATAACTAAATCATTTTTGATATAGGGTTATACATAAGATAAATTCGACTATAAATATTCATTATAAAGATAAAAATATTTCGTACATAATGGTATTTTATTTTTAATTTTTAGATATTAAATAATGTGATTTATTTATGACACAATGATGATGCAGTAATTACCTTATTAATGAAATATTAACATAATTGATGTTATAAATACTCAAATAAATGTAATTTTAGACTTTTTATGAATTCAAATAATTTTATAGGTTAATATGACATGTTAGTATTGATTTAATTAACATTTTCCGAACTAATCATTCTGTTATGATTTTCACAGAAATCAATTGCCAAATAGTGTCAAAATTGACATAAAATAGTTTTTAAAACAAATATTATATTATTAATTGTTAGTTTATTCCTAAAAATCTAAGGTTCAGCAAAATTACTTAAATAAGGTTATATTTATTAATAAGAAACAACTTGGGGTTCTTTTTTCTTGTTATAATAAGTTTATTAACCATATAGTGTAAGAGAACAAGAAGACATGGTTAAAGTTAAATTATTTAGCTTAGAGTTAAATCTAAATGATAAGGTTAAAATAGTAACCTAAACTGGTTGTAAAATATATTGGATGAGATTATTTAGACCCATACCCACCTTATCTTTGAAATAAATCAATTTGGAGCTATTAAAAATAGAATATGACTTTATAATAAAATAATATTTTAAGTATTTCCTAAGGTGCCCCTCTCCTCCCTTATAAAAGAGAACCTCCTCCCTCTCCTCATCACACCATTTTGAGCCTTCAATATCGGCTAACCCCTGAAACTTTATCTTCTAAACTTCCCTAGAAACATCCTAGAGGTCCTGGTCTTCTTCAAAGACCATATTTAGTGCCCTAAGAGGAGGTTACGAAGAGGCACTTCAAAGAAGAGGTAATGTCCGTTACCGATTCTTTCAACTTTATTTCTTCTTCTACTTATTCTTCTTTATTTGTTTCATTATGAAGTAATAACATCAGTATCACTCATATACTGATATGTTATTATAAGTATTAAACAACCCTATTTCAACTTTTATATATCCTACGGAAAACGAAATCATCACACGTGCATACGTACGGAATACCGCCTCCACACCATGGTGTAATCTATTTTCCACCACCACCTTACTTGGATGGGTATAATGGTGTTAAGAATAACTATTATGATTATGGTAAATTGATATTGATTCTGAAATAGTATACATACACTTCAATAAAATTCCACGATCATGGGAACGATATCATCGCTCGTGCGTACGTACGACCTACCGTCTCCATGATGTGATGCAACTCGTTCTACATGATCTTCATTACATAATGATTATATAAATGAATTGAATGAATTGAATGAATAAATATGATATATATTACATTAATACCATTCTGAAAATTATGTATCTATAACCTAAAATAATAATAAGAATTTATTCGACAAAACATCCATAAGAACAAAAAGCAATAAACACCCAAATAACAAGTAACAATGAAATATTACTAATAAGAAGCTAAGAATATGACCATATATGAAATAATAACAGTGATTAAAATTCTTGAATAAGTTGATAACATTATTTAAATCATTATACAGGAGGTTCGGACACGTACGAAGCAAATCGGACCTAAGGTAAGGGAAAATCTTGCAATCTCAATTTTTATCTGAGATTGTTTATACTTCGGTAATTACTGGGGAATATTTGTCATCCACATCCATGTTTCTTAAATATTTAATATTATTTATATCCTCCTACAATTTTTTAAATCAAATTTTACCCTTCGGTGAGTTTTTATTATATGATATGAAAGGAATCTTGTGTTGTTTTTCGTACGAAGTACTTTTTGACTTTTCCGGTCAAAGTATGAGAAGAATTTTTTTTAACTTATACGACATGAATGGATTTTTAGAACATTATTTCCATGAAGATTACATTTCAATTTTCAAGTTTATTTTTAATCAACTTCTTTTATTTTTGAATTATATGACATTTTAAGACAGGAAATTTTTTTTGAAGTAGAAAGGATATTTTCCTCAAGAATGAAGTTCAAGTGTTTTAACAAAAATTATTTTCCATATAAGATAATATAGGGTTCGGTTTCTATCCCAATTTTTACATTGATTTGATTATGTTATGATGGAATTATTTTTATGATGTCCTTTTATCTTATATGAATTACGTTATGATGGCATGATGTTTAAGAATCCCATTTTTATTACATGGGTTATGCTATGATATATGATTTATATTCTTGTGGAATGCATAAGAATGGTATCATTATGAGATGGTTGGGACCTATATCTCCCTCCAATACATTGGGTAATGATTTATATCGCATGAGATATACATGGCTGGAAGGGAAGGTTAATCCGGTTCGGTGAAACAGGACTGAAACGAGGAGTGAACTCAGTTCATAAATGGACTTTGTCCGCTAAGATAGTCTTGGAAATTAGTCTTGACTACTAATAAATGATTCTCTATGATTATGTGTGTATGCCACAAAGTTTCATGTTTTAAGTTATGATTATTGGGATTACATTTCACTATTATTATTTATCCCATGTTATGAAATTATGATCTCTTTTGCAGGTTAAGATTTCCAAAATGTTATGTTATTATGAATATGATGTGATTGATATTTCTTTTGTTTACCCTTACTGAGCATTTGAGCTCACACTTTTGTATGTTTTCTTTTCCGCAGGTCAGGAATAAGGATATTAAGTATGATATTCCAAAAGGTACTCTAGATATGACAAAATAAAAGGGAGACAATGTAGATGATTTATGAACCAGTTGTTTATGTTTCCCAGTTTCTAAAGACACTATACCTATACAGTCCTTTAATGGTTTTGTTATATTTTGTAATAAGTGTGCTTCAATTCTGAAGTAATAATAATATATGTAAAGTATGGGTCGTTATAATTCCCATCCAAATTGGATACATAGGAATCCTCTATGAGGTCCAAACCCAACACCCAAACCAATCATAATTATATATAGGACATATTCCTAGTATGGTCATGTATAACCTTGGATCCTATTTCCCTTCAATGTACCTTGGGCCACCTCAACATAATCCCCACACCAAACATTGGCTAGGCACCTTCCGCCTAGATGTCCATGTCTAATAACGTTTAACTGCATGGTTTGGTCCTTATCTCATGACCTTAAAAGGTATGGGGTTTATCGTTAAGTATCACTGAACTATGTGAGTTCTAATTCCTATCAAAAGAATATATAAGAATCTCATCTTATGGGTCCCATTATGATATGAAAACAACTCATGTCTCCCTGTATGATGATAAACTTCATAGCATTGCACTGTGTGGATCAAAACCATTATTGTAATTATAAATGAAAAAATAATCTCTAATCCATTCATGAAAGGGTTCCATTTAGGGAGAAATTTATATACATATATATATATATATATATATATATCATTTGATTATGAACATTAGATACTTAAAGATTATTCTAAATTTGATACATGATAATAAATTATTGTTAATTCGACAGTGACCTACATCATACTTGGGAATTAATGAAGGATTAGTTAACATATCTTAAATATATAAGAGGGTCCCATAGAAAGAAATAATTCCCCCCAAAAGGCTGTGATGAGACCGACCTCCCATACTCTCGACCAATGTAAGTCCCTAAGCATTTTTGTACCATTCTTCAATAACTATCTATCTTTGGAAAGAAGGTTCAAATAGGGGGGCCATTGGGTATTTCTGGCTCCATGAACAAAACACACTGGAATCATTATAGAAATGATCAACCTGATACAAATGATTGTGCAATTTTCAAACCCCCCACAATCAATCATGTCCCTTTCATGATGATGACAAGTTTTCATAGAAAAAAAAATAGTAAACCAGATGTGAATCCTTAACCAGGATGATAGTGTCACCCACCTATCAAGTCCCTTTCGCTCTCAAAAAGAAAGAGGGCCAAACAAGACAATAAATTTTTCATGTGATCATTTATTAAGATGCTACTTTAATGGGGTTTTCTTGTTTGTGATTTTAATCTATATTTCAATCACTTACAACAAGATCTCCCCTCAATCCAAATGATGCCGCACAAATTTTCACATACATATTCCATGGATACCATTCATGTTAGTTCCTCATCTAGTAGAGAATACCATAAACAACCCAGTGTCTTCAATGATGGGTCTTGAATGCACTGGTCTAAGAGTACCACCATAATGGTACCATCCCAACCCTAGAGACTACTTGAAAGTTCCCCTCAACTAAAAAATCCCTACCATTCATCCACTTAGCGATGATCAGCGTTCCAAAAGTAGATGCAACTGGCCATTATATCCAACCGTTTTTAGAGCTTATCCCTTAAATGAAACAATTAGATCCTCCCTTGTTTTAGGGAGGTATATAAAGAGTCTACAAACTGACTCATATAGAAGTTATATGGGTCCTTTCAAAGGGATCTAGCCAACATTCACCTTCAACAACACCGCACGGTAGTGAATCCTCAGCATGATGAGGGTGTCATCTCAGTAGTCTGGCCTAGGTCATCTAGACCCAAAAACATAAGATGGACCACCGAGTACAAAAATCAATCAATAAGGAATAGAACCTCACCTATGTACCCTATTTAGAATCCCCCACTCTAATTTAGAGTCAAACTATGAGTAAGAACAAAAACCTTCCCTGATCTATCAATCCTGTTAGCAAACTCATCTGGAAGCATCCATAATAGCCTGCCAATAAAATTCGGTACCAATCATTGAGGAGGCATAAATACCTACCCATATCAACCAAGCCTACCATAAGACTCGACGAGTAGCATCAAAAGAATTTTTTAATCCAAATTAAATATAAAACCTCGATCAAGAACACACACATTCCCACATTTATCAAGCCTGCTAGTAGAATCGTCTCACGGCACTTGAATAAGTCACCAAGAAAGTCCCAAAGAAAAACAAAGGGCATACTCAAATCTTTTTCCCCACACCTAAGTACTATCATTATCATCTAGTTGTAAATTGTGTACGGGAGTTAGTACACACCCCTTATCCAACCACTGAATGGGTATATATCATTTTTCTAGCCATTGAAGTCACCAAACACATCATAACAATGGTGAAAGAGTAGTTGACAATTCCTTCTCACATCCTACAAACCTTCCAGGATATCATAATGGTAAAAAAATTGGAAGAGGGGTGGATACACAAATCCATTCCTATAAATTGGCTGACTCATTAACATTTCACTCTAGAGGAGACACACACATCTAATTCCATCCTAGAGGGTCGTGAGTAAAAGTACCCTATGATATACGGACAACCAGATCGATTCCATACCCCTATTCCAAATGAAGGTAATCATCCTATTCCAATAGAAAATTCATGGAAGTCACAAACCTCTACCAAAATCCCAAAACCCTACCGAAAAATTATAACAATGACATGGGAGCTTGTCAAACAAGAAATCGAACATGAAAAACACATTCACTATAAATTGTCCCCAAACTCTCACAAGAAAGAATCCAAAATGAATACTCACTAAATATGAATGGAAAATGAAGATGTGATCTATGATCCTACTCTACTTAATGTTGAAGTTATTTAAGACCTGAGACGCTAATCTGTAGCAACTTAAGATCCTAATCTCCCATTACCAAATTATGAGAACTGTATCAACAATCCAAAAGATCCTTACCAAACACTTAACCATGAAGTCTTACATCATGTCTATAATTTTATTGATATCAAGAAACCATCTCCTAATGAGATTCACGATATCCATCTATGTTTTCAGAAGATCAAACAATAATAATGTATTTCCCTTAAGGCCATCCTCCCTGAAGTTCCTCTGAAGGGTATATTCTACAAGAATTATCCTTATATTTGAACATTAAGACATAAGGGTAGTCCTCCTGATAATGGAATTCACTATGAAAGTTCTCTCCATATTAGTGTTTCACTTCATCAAGAAGGTCCTCCCCTGGGTGATTTAATGTTGAGAAATCACTCATATAGTGAGGCACATGGGAAAATGAGGTCATTCGTGTTTTATTTCTTGTCACTGAAAAGTGAAATACTTTCTCAGTCATAAGATATCCCAAGGTGTCGGTCACTCACAAAACAACCCTTGGATCAACTATCTTATAACATAATAGAGGAAGTCCCCACCAAACGTTTTCTTATGATAAAATAGAAGGAAATCATCTACTTTGGTCAGACCAGGTTGAGGTGCCTCTAGCGAAACATGAATAATACACATTGAACATGAAAAAATAGTTATCTAAATATTATATACCAATTATGTTCTAGCCGTTATCCACTCCTCAGTTTAGCATTCCAGAGGTGTTTTTGGAATATTGTGTGCACAACATCTGCCTCAATATATAGAATACTCTTTGTCACTTGAGAGAAAATATATTACCATATGATGAATATTTAATCCACATCAATGTAATAAAAGGGATACAATGACTAATTGAAATGGCAGATCTCCTAGCATCACGAAATCCAAAACTAGGGAAATTGAAAGGAGCCCTTCAGTGTGCATGTCTTAGCATGATAAAAGAATTGTATCATATGATCGTATATTCCCCATACAATGTTAATATCAGGGGATTGGGGGATCATGGAGCCATTCATTTCACCATCCTCTATAATTAGAAAAGTCTACTGAAAGTGACATCATGAAATGTCATTGATTCATACAGATTTCGACAAACAAACTTTTTTCATAAAAGATGAAATGCTAAACAAAAATAATCCTCGATCAAATCTCACCAACATTGGTCCAAAAGAGAGAAATTCATTGAAATAATTTTTCATCAGGAATCTGAAAATATTGATAATCCTCTTGTTTAAAGGAATTAAATAATCATATAGTGTAAATTTCATAGGTAGAACAACTATCTTCAAAAGCAGGTGGTTCAGGTGAAAAATGTATGATGTACCTACCCCATGTTCAAACATGAATCTATAAAATTAAGGAGGCATCCACAACAGTAGAATCCACTGAAATCTAGGAGGAACCCCAGCCCATAGGGCTGGGTTCCTTTTTAACACAACCATATAGGTAAACAAAGAAATATTAAGGAGTTTTGGAAATAGAGTGGGAACAACCCCATCCTGTAGGGCTAGGAGATTTTTCACCTCAACAACCACTACCTCAGCAGAAGTTAGTATTCTCCCAATTATGGGGAATTCCACAGAACAGATCCTCTTAATTCACCCCATATTATGACCCTTTATCATAATTGGGAACACACATGAATTTTTTTGATATTCCCTTCTGATTATTGCCTATTAAACATCTCTGAGAGAACTTTAGAAATAGAGGACAAGGCCTCCTAGAAAGAGAAAACAAAGGCAGTCTCACAAAGAGACCAATGAAATTCATGTATTATGTTACGAATAAGTGAATTTCATTAACACTGCCCCTACTGATCCTATATAAAAGGAGTTCAATACAGAAGAGTAGGAGGAGGAAGTTTTGGTTTATAATATAGTCCATAATAAAATTAATGGAGGAGGTTTGCATACCCAGAACTAGAGGTTAACCCTAGATTTTGGAATTCCATAGACCACTCTATTATTAACTCCATAGAGAGCATAAAATAATGAAATGGTAAAGGTATGGTTTCAACTCACCTATCTCTAGAATAGGTTTAACCCATTACACTTAATGAATCATTTCCTTAATAAGAGGAATAGATGAAGGAATTGAGAAGACTCAATGTAGAACTACTCTGAGGAAATCTTACTCTTGGATATTTTCTGCAAATAGAGCCTCAACTTACACTCCCAATTGGTGTAACTCAACAAAAAGGGTTCATACACAGCAACCAAAAAATGACCCCACTCTATATATAAGTCAAACCTGTATAAAGAATCTTTAAGAACTACGTATGTCTTGATTATCATTCCTATGAGATACGTAGTGATGCCCATATTTTATATCCTTGTCCAAACACAATAATCTTTTTTCATGTTTATACACCTTATTCCTTAACGCATGATGTTAAACTGTGTGGATGGAATCCTTACCACATGATGCAAAACTGTGTGGTTTATGTCCTTGTTGTACAATGTAAAACTACAAAGCATTTCGATCTGTTCTTGAGCGGGTCACAATTCTTGGTGTTGGTATCCTATCGTGTCTTCATTCCAAAACTATGTGTGGCTTTATTCTAATATCAAATATATATGAGTGATACCTAGACCTTACATCTTGGTCCCATCCATCATTCTAGAAAATAATGAAGTCCCTTTTAACTATGTCAAAACCTGATTAATGTGGGGGTTATTTTCATGAACTAAATATGGATTGACTCTCATTTCAACAAGTTATATAGAAACACCCAAATCCCACATATTTTTCTAGCCACTATAAGATCCAAATTCCCCTTTCATTTCCTCTGACTTCTTGTGTTTGGTAAATGAGACCCTTAACACTCTTTGTTTCTCACACTGAGCATAGATCATGTGGGATTAGGAGTTTTGGTGAAGGATTCCCCGAATGATTAGGACGTATCAGTTCATGGTAGGGTTAACAAGGTCCTAGATGAAAACCCCTAAAATGCACACCAAAAAATCCTTGCCACATAATGTAAAACTACATGGTTCTTATCCTTGTTACATGAAGTAAAACTACATATCATTTCGATCCATGCTTGAGTGGGTCACAATTCTTGGTGTTGGTCTCCTACCACTCCTTAATTCCAAAACTATGTGTGTCTTGATTCTCAATTAAGTGGGTTATTTAGTGATTCCTAGGATTTAGGTCTTTGGCCCAGACATTAGGGTAAATAAAAATTCCCTCTCTCTTATGTACCTTATTTGGGTTTCCTTATTTAGAATTCCAATAAGGAAAAAATTTACCCTCTTAATTATGAGCCCAATCTATGTGGGGAACTTCATACTACCTAGAAAATGTTGGTCTTAATGCTTCCTTTATGCTCAGAAATATTACTTCCACACATCATTCTCCTAATCATAATACTTTTGGATCTCCTTATGCTTTCTACAGTTGTCAGTGATAAAATGTATGATACCTAAGGACGCCTTGGTCTTGACAATGTTGTAATGATTCAATTCTATTTGCATAAATTCACCAACCAAATGGATCTTCAACTATAGGATATTGTTTTTTGAATATATTATAACACAACCCAATTGGCTTTACATAAATTCTTCCACCAATGGGTCTATCAACTAGCGGAACATTCATCTTCAGAAGAATCCTTATATATGTCCATAAGCCCCAAAGACATTGTTATTTCTTACATACTTGTCCGATCCCACTTATCAGATATCAAATCCCCTATAATATAGATTACAACACCCCCTTCACACATGAATATAGTGGAACATTCTCAACCTAATCACTTTGGAATGGGAAAATAATAATTTTTTAGCCAGAACTAAAATGAACTTAAATTATATCCCCCAATGTCCTTGGTGTATGACATTAAACTACATAGAATAATGTTCTAGTCACAAGATGTTAAACTATACAACAACATCCTAGTCACAAGGTGTTAAACTGTGAAACAATTTCCTCATCACAGGACATTAAACTGCATGATTCATGTCTCATTTTCACAACATTAAACTACACGATGCTTCATCCTTTACCAGAGAGGGCCCATCCCCCATAATGTTGGTCATTTAATAGAATTTACTCACCTTTAAGTAAGACATATTCATGTAAGATTGGTTTTCCATTCATGTAAAATGCCAATACAGATACTATATTCATTATTAGATACCTTCCCTTAGAAAACCAACCTTCATGGTCATGATAAATATGGATAATCACAAACTTTCGGGCCATTGGTAGTAGAATGTCAGAATTACTGGGGAAACCTTTGTATGACAAAGCAGTAATACACCATAGTTGGATTTTCATAAGTTTCCCACCAAATTTTAGGGCTATTTAGACATAGGATGACTTAATTTTACTATATAGTAATGCACCCTAGTTAGATTTTCATAAAATCACCCAAAAAGGGTTTATCGATCAGAAAAATATTCGTACTTAGGGGAGACCTCATTTATTCTCATAAAACCTGAGAATATCATACTGGAAACCACTTCCAAACTCATTCTATGGTCATTCCTCACATATTTGTCTCATATCATGTTTTAGATTTGGGAATCACAAAATCCAAAACCAAAATTCCCCTTTGGGTGTCTAAAGAATATTAGGATATTCTTGGTTAACACACCTTGTTTGGTCCATCATTCCAAAACTCAAGGTCAAAGATGTTTGACCTAAAAAACTAGTATTTTTAGTCCAGTTTTTATGAATTTAAATTACCAAAAAATTTGACACATTACTCTCCATGTTGAAAACTATCAAAGGGAACTCTAGATAAATGTAGAGTGTCATCTCTCAAGACCTACTCTTTGCACGAGTTAGTAAATAATCGAACAATGAAAAGGTAAAAAGAATAAAACATTTTTTGATGAAAACCCACAAAGGGAGACCTAATAAAAATCCATGTCTCACCCACTAAGTATTCTTCATTTTAATTAGGAAAAAATTAGGGTGATGACACAAAAGACACAAAAGTTTTATAGGGATGTCCATATAACCCTAGAAAAGGTAAAACTACACAGTTTTCACCCCATGTCTTAAGAAAAAATTAGAGCACTCTCTCACCCATACCATTTAAATTATAACATGATCAAATTCAGTTATATAAGTCATTTTTAGTGTTATATTATAATTACAATAAGGAGAGGAATGCCAGAATAGGTTATTGGAAGAAAAAACCTTTTTCATTCATGTTCCAAAAATGAGAAGGAACATACAAATGTTGGAGCCTCTGCACTAAATCTTAAAAAAATTTCTCAACATGGGATTTGAGGTGTTGTATTGTGGCTTGGGTACTATCCATAGTTGTTTGAAACCCATGTAATTGTGTGGTGGAAGTATCCTTAGCATTGAAAAGTTTCTCCTACTCTGTAGTAATAAAGTCTTTTACCACACTCACCTATTATTTTTCTTCTTCCAAGATAGCCCCAGTTTCTTCTACTAGTATCGAACAACCTGGAACAGAAGCTTCCACGTTATGTTCAGCAACTGAGGTCGATGATGATGAATAGTAGGTGAAACTCCTCATCAATGTTAAGAAAATAATAGATGATAAAGGTAGTGAAGGATCCAAATAGGTCTAACACACCACCTATTATTGGATAATATGTTGGTATTAATACCTACCATGTACTCTCATCCTCATCATTCTAGGTAAGAACTTCATGATAAGGAACGTCCCTCTAAGTTTGTTTGGAAACAATGATTAAAGGATCTCATGAATCTCCCACTTCAGGGTTCTCATCTATCACACCCTCTACAATAAGAGAAGAATGGACTTGGATGCCTTGGTCATGAATTTCCTTGGTGATATTTTCTGTAGACAAAGATGTATAGGTCGAACTCTTGTGTAAGACATTGAATGAAAAGAAACATCTTTTATTTGAAAAATAAAAGAAATAGAGAACTCACGGCCATCCAATAACCTACTAAACACTAGAAACTCCTCCAAAGAGGTGGTAATATTAATTATTTTTAATATATCATCAATATATATTAAGTCATCCATTATATAATGATATAATCTCTCACTTCTCGAAGAATCCTCGCTAATAGGGGTATCTGGGATGCATTTCATAGGATCTGATTTAGCTCCATCATTGATTCTATCTACTAACTCCTCGACAGGCATCACATCTTCAAACACTATGGATTCAGGGTCAGCACTGGAACCTTCATAGAACTATTTGAGATCCCTATCAGCCCTTCCAAAGTGGTGATGGGACTAACATTGACTTCTACAAGTTCCTCTAGTATATACGATGGATCTGAAATATCATGAGGAGATAAAATTCAGAAACAATACCTAAAACCATAGTATTTTCATCTGACATTACCATGAAACTCCCCCCTCTCTACAACAATGGGGGCATGCATGGAGGATTCTTGTGACACTTCATCCTTCGGGGGGATGGATTCATCAACACAAGTCTATGCATCCTTCGAGGTGTCCCATTGATCCATGAAGAAACAGTACCAGATACCTTTGGGGTTTAAAGTGATGCATATTATGTAAATGTAAATCATGGTCAAAAGAGTAGGTCAAGAAATCCATGAGCTTAAATTATAGCATAAATACTTACTATGATGCATACAATAATAAAACATTACTACCATATTTTTCTTCCTCTCTCAAGATGATGAGGGGCCCATATAAACCCTTTTAGTGGGGTACAATTGAGGTGGAGATCGAGAAGAACCTCCATACATTTTCTCCACTATCATTCTCTAACCCAGTAATAATTTTGAAGATCATGAAGAATCATCCACTACACTTATGAAGGTAGTTGTGGTCCCGTATTATGGAGAGTTGATTTACTTGTATGATACTTATTCTTCTTCTTCCCCTCTAAACTATAAAATAGATCCCCTCAAAATTAACTATGTGGGATTAAAGATTAAAAAAAGAGAAGGTAGAATAAAGAGATACATCATCTAGTTTGATGAAGTTATCTAATTCCACTTCGATCTGACCAACCACCCCATCAATTTTTCCTCAATCCAACATGTAAGGAAATCTATTTGTGTCCAGGATCCGATCATCAATTACATATATCAACATCACTAGCTCTAAACATATTTTTCTATATCAGTCAAATTACTATTAGGGTGGATATCGAAGGATGATCGAATATCCCCAGATCTGAGATGCGCACACCATCCTAGAGAAATACCCACATGTCTCAAATATCATGAGATATGATTTTCCAAGCATGGATTTCCAAGATTCGCACATAATATAGCTCTAATGTGATTGGTAGTGAGGAAGTCCCATTATCCTTTAAATTTGAAGCCTTCTTAGTTCTCTTCAGTCTCGTAGAGGATCAAATGATCGGGACCTGAGCCTACTCATAACGATGAAAACTAGATCACCTTGGATCGAAAGACATGGTTTTCTCAACCTTGTCCTGCTTAATGGTCTTTCCCTAAGATTTCCTTGAAGACTTTGGAGATTCAGCATCATCAAATTTGATTTTAACCTTTCTACCATGCATTATAATACTAGTATTTTTCGTGTTTTCAACCTAAGAAACAACTTTCATTAATACCCATCGAGGGTATGAAGAAATCCAAGCACCAACATACCTAGCCTCCAGGCCGATTGATGCACTCGATAGAGGTATATTAAGTAACATTTAGGACGCCTCCATGTCCATTAGGATCCAAAATGATCAGGTCACCATCAGGTGTATCTCAATACTAATGTGCATGGGGGAAAGATGATTGAATATTGTAGACATTTGAACTGATGGGAAAATTGATATGGATTGTATTCCTCATAGATGATATCACTTTAAATACGATCCACTAGTACGTTGTCTTTGAATGTCATCATGTACACCCTGATATCAGCATTAGCTTTTCCATCATTGGTGAACATCCTGGTCAGAAGTTCACCATATGGAACGAAGTTTAACTCTTCAGATACATTCAGAATCCTCAGGAATTCAACATTCCTTAGGGTTAAAATATAGATTCCATAAATAGACTAAATTAATGGGAAAAATCCACCCTCGAGGACTTTAACTCCACTCATCACATATTAAGAACTAAAGTGTGCTTCAATCTACCCCCATAGCACTTGAAATAGACCTTAAATTATAAATAGATCCTTCCCATTGTACCTATGTAGAAAACACCAGTATATCCTCACCAGGACAGGGGAAACCGACCCTATATGGCTCCCATATAATGGTTTGGCTACTATAACAAAAGTCCCCAGTCTCACATTGCTTATATATTTACAGACCAGTAATAGGTAGATACTCAGCCACATTGTGAGAAATATGTCTAGATGAGTCTTAATAGAAACTTCAAGATTCACCTTGTAACCCCAAAGGGTATACTGGACCTTCTCTAGTGTAGGTCAAAATTTTCCAAGAGCACTCCATTTCTCTAAAGTGAGGCATCCTATGGGTCATTGGAAAGTGGTACCTTCTCCTTCTTAATTGAGACAATTCTTGATCCACATACCAGAATGGATGTCACTTCTTTGGTGAGGTTATTTATTCTACACCTCTCAAGCCACCTTAAAAATATTTTGAGAGAAGGGCAGCATCCTTTCAGTATAATCCCACATTGTATTTAGTGGGATAAACTCATCATACATATCCCTGAGGATAGGGGCTCTAGAAATCTTGTAGACATCACACAATATAATACTGACTTCATCATGCATTAGATGGAAATAATTTTTCTGATTACTTCATCTAATTAGAATCTCATGGATAATATTTGGAATCTGGTAAACATAGGTTTTCCCCACCCAAATCTCCTCGTAAATGTTGATGTATTAAAACTTTTTCTTGAACTCTAAATAATTCTGGTGCACCTAGTATGACCACATCCATTCATGCCAGACTCGCCCTCCAAAATGGATGTCCCAATCCTCCTTTTAACCTTGGGACAGGTCTATCTGTAAAGAACATAAGGTTGATTCATAACAATGAGCCTTCAAATCAGTGGTATAAGACTTTAGGTCTAAGAAAAAATGGATATGGTGCATGGAAAAGGAAGTAGAAATTGTTCCTTAATTTATGTAGACACCCATATATGAGACATTAGATATAAGAAAATTGGTATGTTCCACAAATCAGGACTTCATGAAATAACTCTAATCCTTCAGGATGATATTGTCCCTCAAACTTCTGTGATCGTACAAGGTAATGTAGTAACTTCATGGATACTCGCACTAATACTATGTCAAGTGCCTCACCAAATCTAGAAGAGTGGATTAACATATTTCATAGTAATCTATCCCAAAAACATTTATCATCTTTGAGGCATGTATATCATCTTGTTTGTGAGAATCTATCAGGGAATCCATTTAAAAACATAAAATAATACATTGATATTTTGTCATTAATTCAAAAAAAATTATTCATAAAATCTCAAAATTTTGGAAAATTAAGGTCTTTCATAGAGGAACCTCGATTAGGGCCTCTATGTAGGCCCCCCAATCAGGTCCTTTGTGAAATCCATTCAACCATGTGGTCCAACGGAGGCTCCTCGATAAGATGGTTCTAGGAAGAAGGTTCACTCAGGTGGATATACCATGTATGTACATAAGGAAGTTCTTTATAAGACCTACACAAAATGAAAAGTATGGTCCGGTTGGGTGGATGATCTGTGCGAAAAGATAAAAATACATGAATATGGAAGGAATGATTAGGTTAAGGGTCAGTAGTATTTAAAGACACTGATGGAAAATGCATCATACCTACAAATTGGTTCAGCATCGCAGACATGCACACTATAATTTCACACTAGGAATACTTCACTAACCTACATGGGTACCCTATGTGGATGACCTGTGCTACCTTTATAATCATTTACATCCTCTAACATAGGATTAGACCCTCTTGTTTTGATCAGATCCAATCCTAGGGTGATTTTTTTGACACTTTGTTTTGTCACATGGGATTAAAAGATTATGAAGAGTGTATAAACTATGTTATAGAGATAAAAATCCCCAAGAATAATTAATGTAACTTTCCTGAGTTATCCTATGCACACAACCCTGCACATCAGAAGGCTCATGCATCCCCCTTTATGGAACTAAAACACTAGCCACCCCTGTGTGGGCAAACTACATCAGGTACCTATGCTTTGGACCTGTGCAAACAACATCTTTGACCAGATTCTATGATTTTCTTATAAATAGGACCCTAGGGATCCTCATTTTCAATACTATAAAATTGGAAGAATCCTCCAAGATCTGGACACATAACCCCTTTTCCTAGGCCCTCCAAAACCCCTTGGGTAGCTCTCTAAAACCCAATAGAAGAGGGAATTAAGGGGGTAGTGAGATTAAATTCCCTCTAGGGTCTAAAACACTAGACACATGTGTAAGGAGCCCTTTCCCTCTAGTGTATAACCACTAGTTCAAAGGTCCCTTCCCTAATTTGGGACATTCATGAGACTCTTCTAGTAACACCAGAGGAGACCCTTGGTTCTTAGAGTAAGGCCTTGACCAAGTGTTATTGACCAGGTGGTCCATTTCCCAAGGCACCTTCAGCTAGTGATACCCCCCACATGCAAAGTTCTTCTATATCATCCCAGTTCCAATGTAAAACACCCCCTACTTTCTAAGACTTGACTTGTATGAGACACATTCAAGTCCTCTTTCAAGACAAAAATGTCGGTGCTCCCCTTCATTTGATCCCTCATATAAGGGGGGCCAAATTGACGCCTCCACCAGAGCCTTAAGACTTGAAATACCATGGAAATTTGAACAATATCATGTCTCCCATTTAGATATGAATTTCTTTATTCTTTGCTGTCTCTCACTTATTCTACCTGATGGATCATGTCCTCAAGGTGCATGTGGATATGCATTCCCTTGTTCATGAGGACCCCAACCCTAGGTGCAGTATTAGGTATTTATCGATCTTATATATGAGGTATATGACCATTTACTTCCCTCAACATCTCTAAGACTAAGTAAATTTAGTTCCAAGCATGGAGGGAGGGGTTCACTCTAGCTTTTTCCTTTGAGGATTACTATCATGGCCTCCTCTCTTATTTAGAACCAAGATTAGGGAATCCCTCCTAGAGTAAGCCCCTAATATCTCTAGAAGGACCTATCTTGCTTAATTATTACCTCATTTTCCATTCCCTAGGGATATATCTATATGGGTAGTCATATGTGACTATCCAGTGTACAATGATGGGAGAAGATGGGCACATCAAAGCCCTTTATTCTTCTTCCATCACCCCAGCCTCTTCCAACAGCAGAGGAAGGATCACGTGGTTTGATAGATCTTATTATTCCTATTGTTTATCATATCTAAGAATGAATCATATGGGATTAGAGGTTATTTATGATAATGGTATCTAAATGGTCAGATCCATGTGTTGGAAGATAATATATTTGTGGATCCTCCTCTTTCCTTTCTTCAAATATAATCCATAGGCATGTTTCCTTGAAGGAATGTGTCCAAAAAATGGTAATCCTCTTATACTGTGTAATCCACAACTCAATATTCTAAATGGGCCCCATTCCCTTTGATACAAACATTCAGAAGTCCCTCTTAGGAATGGTCCCTCAGAACCAAACTATGTGGTATTTTATTCTCATCCAAATGGGATGCATAGAAATCTTCCATGAGGTCCAAACAAAACACCCCAAACCAATCCTAATTATCTCTATGCCGTATTCCCAATAGGGTCATGTATATCCTATGATCCAATATACCTTTCAGGTCCCCTAAGTTGCCTCTTCATAATCCCCATACCAAACTTTGTCTAGGCACCATCTTCCTAGACATCTTTTTCGCATGATGTTAAACTACACAGTTCGGTCCTTATCACATGACCTTAAAATGTATGATGTGTCTCGTTAAGTGAAATTTAACTATGTGGGTTCTTATTCATTTTATGAGTATAGGTAGGAATCCCATGTTATGGGTCTGATCCTATGATCAAAATAATTATCATCTCCATAGATGATGATAAACTCCAGAGCTCCACACTATTTGGCTCAAAAACAAGCATCATAATGAAAAACAAAAAAAAGAATCTCTAATACATTCATAAAATGGTCGAGCCGATGGATAATATTGTGTGTGTGTGTATATATATATACATACCTTTAATGAATAACCACATATATATACATATGACTCTAAAATTGATGCATACTAATAATTTATTAATAATTCAAGAGTGGACTACATCATACATAGGAATTGATGAAGGATTCAAGAACATATCATAAATCTATAAGAGTCCCAGAGTTGAAAATAATTCCACTAAAATGGGTGTGAGGATCCCAAACTCCCATAATCTCAATCAATTTGAGTCCCTAAACATTTTTGGACTATTATCCAATAACTGCGTACATTTTGAAAGCATGTTGGAATAGGAGAACCATTGGGTGTTTCCATCTCCACAAAAAAACCCCATTGTAAGTCGTTCAAAAGTGATCAACCTGATGAAAATTATTGTACAATATTAACCCCCCCCCCACAATCAATCAAATTAGTTCCATGATGATGTCACGTTTTCACCATAAACAATTATAATTTAAAAATATTATTTCATGTAATTATTTTTATAGTTTTAAGATATATATTTTACATATCATTATTTTTATTTTTAAAAAAATAAATTATTTTTAATATATATATATATATATATATATCAGAATATATGATATATTTATAAATATATATATCATCTTCTTCCTCTAATATCTATGCGCACCTGGATAGAATCCTCTTTAGCACCTATGGGGGCTCGTGACACTGAGCACCTCACCTGCCTCAGAACCTTTCATGAGTTTGTAAACAAAGTTACCATGAGGATTTTAGGTACTAAATTTGTGTGGAAGAAGTAACTTACCATGAAGGTGGTATGAACCTTACCATATTTCTTGTATCTTTCCTTTAGGTGGTCTGTAATCTTACAGTAAGGTGGTAAGTAAGCTTACCTTGAGTTATATTTTTTTTTTGTAAAACATTATGGTTTTATACTAACCACTTTCTTGTTTTTAAATTGACAAAATTTTCATGGTTGGTATATCAATAATGGGGTGCATGGTAAGAATATTAACTGTGATTCTTGTCCCTCACATGATCAGTTCAACTCTTTACTAATTTTCTATTAAAATTGTATATTTTAAAATACTCTATTTAGTGTCATTTTTATAAAATGCTTTTCTATAACTTTATTAATATTTTTTAAACTATTTTATTTATTTATAAAATAAATATTTATCATATCAACCTTTTTTACGAATTGTTGAATATATAATATGGTGGAAAATATTATGAAAATAATAATCGACATATTATTTTTAAATACTCTTTTTCTATAATATTTGAATTTTTCTTTTACTGTAAGTTTATGAGAGAAATTTTAGTTGTTTTAATTATATGAAATACTCTAATTTAATTTATTGAACATATTTTAAAAGTTTTTAACACATTTATTTCACCAAAATAAGAACCTTGAACTCTTTGTTAATAAGTTCAACTTTTTCAACATACTGGTAATGATAATATTTCATTTTTTTATTTATTAAAAAATGACATACAGTGATTGGATATCTTGATGCTTCAAGAAGATCATTAAATTAAAGATGATATGGGATTAATCAGTAACAGATGTGATCAAAAAAAATATAAAACAATGGCATATAGATCATTCAAAAAAAATCAAAATAATTCTGTGTGATTCGATTTATTACTACTCATTTTATGAATAATCTCTAAAACTTCTACTTCCTTTTCAAGATAACAAAGTGACTTGTAATGTACCCTTTTCAAATATTGTAGTCATTAATATCATAAAACTTAATCATCCTCATCTTTATATCTTTTTACTAGGTTTTATTTATATATTTTTTCTTTGTATTATTCTTTTCATTACATATTTTTAATATGTTCATGTATGGTTTTTTCATTTCCCATCAAAAGGAAGTCTTGTTTGTTTTTTATTCCAAAACCAAAATGGAAGTATAGATTGTGACTCCTGATCAAAATTCATGTCACATACTAGGTTTAGTATCCTATAAAAATACTGGGTTATGCCTCCAGGTATTTGTAAAAGGAAAAGTCTGTAACAGATTATCACACCTTTAAAAGTGAATTTCTTAGTTGGTATCAATATTTTCATGGAGTAGAGACGGTTGAGGAATGGACTAGGATATTGGTGATCTTAACCTATATAAATCTTCATGTTCTATATTTTTATTTCTTCTACATTTCATATATTGAACGCATAACTCACTAAAGATTCTTTTGTTAATAAAACTCTATCTATACTGACTATAAATTTTAAAATAACTATTCACACCCCCCTTTAGTCTTAATTTCCATCACTTAAGATCCTATAGAGGGTTTTATCAGTGCTTATTATTTTAGTGCTGATAAAACTCTTCTCAATTTTTAAATGGAACCCTAACAGAGTTCTCCATCCTTATTAAGTTCAAGATACAGTAGAACTAATGATTTTATATCACCTTTTCTTGAATATCTTGGATGAATATACACTTTAAAAACTCATGGTATGTAACTTGTGATATATTTCTACCCCTTGAAAATCTTTTTTTGTTTTTAATATTCCAAAAGTGTTTGAATGGAATGTGTGAGTGATCTTATATTTCCTCCATATACCTCATTTATTCTCCACCCAATCTCCCTCACCTTAATCCATTTTTGTTTCACCCTCTTCCTTTCCCTCATGTTCATTTTACTCATTATATATAATTTCTCATTCTGATTGCCCAGATACCCTATCTATCCACCACAAAAACTCATCCCACTTATCATGTAAGGTCGTGATTAAAAATGATAAGTAGGTAGTGTTTTTATAGTGAACGGATGGTAATCCTCTCAAAGTTACAAGTATCCTTCATAATCCCATGGATTAAAATCAAAAAGAACTTCTCATGTGCTTCCATTACTAGAAATAAGAACCCCATTAATTTTAAAATCTCATAATTTGTTCATAGTTTTTATAGGGAATATTAAATGGGTTTAATTTAGTTTGTATGATTTGTTTGAATTTTTTATATTTATAGTTCTTGATAATAAATTATTTAATGATACTTTTGATACTTATACACATATACATAGATATAAATATAGATACATTATTACATATCTTCACACAATGATTTATGAATATGTGCAATGGGATGTGTGGTATCTATATTTATAAATACATACATGTGTAAGGAAAAAGGGTGGTTCAGGAACTCAAATTATATATCTTGAACTTGGTTTTTACATTTTTTTCTTAAAAATTTGATTCTATAAATGGTATTTAAAAAATTTAGTAGTCTTTTCAAATTAAAATGCCTCGATGGGATTATTTTACTTTCATTCCATATTTTATAAAAGGTGGTTTAGTTTTTAAAATCATTATTATGATGATAGTGATGATTTTTATACCTCTTGGGTTGTTTAAAATTTTTAATTTGATTTACAAAATGTGATTTTTTAAAGTGGCGTGTGGTGTTTAATGAATTGAATTGTTTGAAAGGGGTTATTTAATGGGCCCTCTAATAAAATGTGAATTGTATAAAATTGGAATGGAACATGGGTACCCCATCCTAAGACTTATGGTTCATGTTATTTAAATTCAATTGTTTATTAAAATATTAGGTTCTCCAGACCTTGTTATTAGGCCCTGTCAATGTTTTCGTCATCAAAAAATGATCAACATAAACTCCTAAGCATTCTGTAACTGAAACACCATCTATCCCACCATGTACCAAATGAAGTAATGAATAAACATTTCCTCATCCCTCTTATTAACATCAACTGATTGCCAATTTTTTTAATATTTTCTATCAATTTAATCATATGATACATCATAAAATTAATTATACATGAGATATTCTTTTATAAATTTCTCACTATGATTGCATGGAGCTCTCAACTAAATGGGGATTTAGATTAGAGGACCTCGTTTTCATTGAAAAAACTCTACTAAAAATTAATTCTTGTAATAATGATACAAAAAGTGAGAATACACAATAGAAAGCTTCAAATAATTATTAAGTAGATTAATTCACCTAATTTTTCATCCATATCTCCCTGGTTATTAAAATTTTCACTAGTAATAGTTACCTCCCTCTGCTGTATCTATTGAGGATTCCTTTTCTTTAATTTCAACATTGGTTCCAATTAGCAAATGGGTGTTTATTTTCATTGAATTATTTATCATTTCCCCAGTTTCCACTATTTAATTTTTTTATTGTTGATTCTCTTGGATGGTTCCACTAATACTGAGTTTTTTTATGTTATCCTAGGTGGTTGGGCTTATACTAAAATCATTGGTATGAGATGAAGATTTATACTGGTCCCACTGGGTTTCTTCTTCAACTTATGTTGAAGTTTATTATTCATTCTAACCCCAATAAGAATTTATATTTTTTTATTTGAGGCTATATCTCATTCATGTGAATTGTTTATATTTAAAGCATTCATGAATCCCAAATCATATTGTTCATCAGTTTTCTAGTAGATTTAGAACCCCAACCTAATACTTTTGGTAAATTGGATTTAAATTCATGTGTTTATTCAAATTTTGGGTTCTCAAGCCCGTGTGATTAGGTCTTATCAATTTTTTGTCATTAGAAAAAATATAAACTTCATATCCATATAATAATTTCAATGAAAAACCACATAACCTACCACATAACCTACCACATACCAAGTGAAGAGTGAATAAACATAAAATCACCACTCATATTGTAATCCCATCTAACAAAGTTACAGAAACCATCTTTGATCTCCATGTTTTTCAATATATTAAAATTTAATTAGATTCTTTGTGAATTTATATATATCACACATTTATTTCCCTCAATGATTTCCTCCAATACAAAACAGTCTCAATACGCATCATTTAGCTCTTATTCTATAATTAAAATGGCTTCATAATGCATAAATGATTCTTTAATAATGACCTTTTAAGGGTTCTAAGCTTATGTTTTTTATGTATTTATTTATTTCATTAAATATTAATATTACTGAATCAAGTAGTTTGTATATGAATCGAAAATGGATTGATGTCAATAATATGACAAAAGAGTATGATGATGGAGTGAAAGAGTTCATCATGTTTGAAAAATATAACGTGTATAATCCTTTTCAAATCCTTTTTCTAGGTTTATGCTATTTTTATTCAAGAATAATTATTACTGAGGAGTTGTAAGAACACTTGATCTATCATGGAATAGATCGAAGTTATAGATGTTGTGCTAAAAAAAGGGGGAAAGGTGAATATAGCTAGTAATTGGGATAACACTGCATTTCATGGAACATCTGATATGATTACAAGTGTGGACAATGAAGAAGATCTATAGAGGATATGATTATAAGTTTGGATGATAATGAAGATAATGTTAAGGAAATTATAATGATAGTTTAATATGAACTTCATGATTGTCCAAAATTATTTTATAATTTAAATATTTGTTCATAAATTCCATTGTATGCTGGTTATACTAAATATACATCATTATCATCCTTACCAAAGCTATATAATATAAAATATAGCAACATATGGAGTGATGCTGGTTATACTAAACTACTTTTTCTCTTGAATAGTATTCTCTCTGAAGATAATTAAATTCCTTTCCAAACATATGATACTAAATGAATTCTATGTTGAATGGGTAAGATCTATGAAAGAACACATGGTTATCCAAATGATTTTATACTAACTCACAAGGACCAAAAATCATTTGAAATTTCCCGAATTTTGTTGTGTCTCAATACATGAAAGATGAATCAAGTCCTATAAATTTTTAATAGTACTTTCAAATCACTCCAAGGTTTATGTGCCTATATGAAAGTGAAGAGACTACAAGGAAATTGAAGGACATGTAGATATAAGAATTAAATATGGGAAACTTCATTGCCTAGTACACCCTCCTAAATAGAATAAAATTTATCACAAGTATCTTGGATTGGGAACCGAGTCAAAACCTTCATCTTTCACTTTCTACAGATGGAGTGAATCCTTTTTTTAAATAAACACTCATAGTACATGGTCGGTTATGTTGTTAAATTATAAATTTACATTGTGGTTATGCATGAAATAAAAATTCATTATGTTATCACTACCTATATCATGACCAAAACAACTGATTAATGATATTAATTCTTATTTTTCTCCATTGATCGATGATTTGAAATTTTTGTGTGATTCGGGTGTTACGTTGTATGATGCTTAAAGAAATAAGGATTTCACATTAAGAGCTATGTCGGGAAGATAAATGAATTTCATGCCTATAGAAATTTTTCAGGATATATAATTAAAGGAACTCAAGGGTGTCCCAATTATGAACAAGGTACACAATCAATTAGGTTAAAACATTGATTGAAAAAAAATTCTATGAAATCAAATATTTCTACCCAAAAAAAATAAATATTTATATTTTATGAAATCATTCGATGGAATTTTAGAATAAGGTAAAACAATATCATGACTAATAGGTGATCAAAATTTTGATTAATTAAAATATTTGGACACTACTTTTGGTAAAAAAAAATTGAGAAACCTTACAAAAAATGGTTGGAAAAATATATCAGATTTTTTTTAATTACCATAATGAAACTATTTGTACGCCGCACATTTTTTTGATGTTACTCATGTGGGAAAAAATGTATGTGATAGTGTCATTGGAACATTACTAAATATATGTGTAAAAATAAAGTATGGAATTAAGACTAGGTAATATATGATTAACATGGGGATTGGGGATGATTTGGCACTAGTGAAGAGTGAAAAATTAATTTTTCTTCCTCCATCTTGTTAGACTATTTCCAAGAAAGAGATAGATACATTTCTCAACTTCTTGAATGATGAAAAGTTTCAATAGGGGAAGTCATAAAATATTAAAAACATCATGTTAGTTACTAATTTAAAGTTAAAGGGTTGGAAATCACATGACTAACATTTTTTGATTCAAGTTCTAATTCATGTAGATTTACATTGCATTTTTTCCAAGAATTTCTATTATATGTTAACAGAGTTCTTTTTCTTTTTCAAATATATATGTATAAAAGTTATATACCCATTGAAATTTAAAAATATGGAAAAGGAAATTGTTTTCATATTATGTGAATTGAAGATGTTCTTCCGACCAACATTATTTGATATGATAGTTCACTTGGTAAGATAGATTTGACCATGTGGTCTTGTACATTATAGATGGATATACCCCAATGAACAATATATCAAATTTTTTTAAAGGGTATGTAAAAAAATAAATTTCATATAGAAGGTTGTATTCTAGAATGATATTTTGTTGAGGAATCCCTTGAATTATGTATCGACTACCTTTCTGATGTAGAAAGCATCGGTCTACTAAAATATCATCACACCGGGTGGCTTGTAGGTGAAGTAATTAATGAAATAGATGTTGTTAGAATTACTATTATAGAGAGGTTGTAGGATCACCTTTACATTTTTCATAATAGTTTAGAGGTTTCTCCATATGTAGAAATCCACAAAGTGATTCTTAATAATTTGAATCTGTCAAGGGCTGAATGTTGGATATCAAATTTACATAATAAACATTCTATGGGATGGTTTCAATCCCATATTTTTAAGTTTTCAATTATAAAAAAAGGATTCAATTTAAAATGACTTCGATGGATATCCTAAGGATCCAGTGTGCTTGTATAATATTATAATGGTTATGTAATTAATAGTAATATGTTCCATAAAAATGAACATGATGAATGACGTACGATGAAAAATAGTGGAGTCACACTTTTGGATGAAGTGATTCATGTATCTGGTAACAAGGATAGAAATAAAATTTATACAAATATGTCATACTTTGGCATCATCAAACAAATATGGGAGTTGGATTAGACAACATTCCAAGTGCTAATTTTTCAATGAAAGTGGGCTGATAATAGGAGTGAATTTAAAATAGATAAATTAGGGTTCATGAAAGTATTATTTAGTAAGGAATGGTATAAAGATGAAGCAATTATAATGGAATCATATGAAGTATAAGTATTGTATGTTTTAGATCCTAAAAACTAAAAGTGTCCAATTGTTTTTTTGTCGACCAAAACCACTGAAGGGTAAGATGTCAATTAAACTGAGGATGACCCTTTCATTGGGATCCCATAATCATTTTTCAATGGTATAAATGTAGATGAGGTCTTGTATGTTAGAGGAGACCATAATGAGGGTATTTGGATACTCGATATAGGCGTCAAATCCCTTCAAACTTTTAAAAATAGAGATTTCAAAAATCAGATTATATTTTTTCTATAATATACATTGAGTTACCTCATATTATTATCTTTTCAATAATAAATTTATGTCATATAAATTATGTGTTCAACCACTTCTATAGATAATTGATTTTTTGCATTTTGATTCTCCTAATCCTGAGGAACAATAGGTTTCTCAATAAGATTATACCCCCATTGAAGAGGAATAAAAAGCTTCTACACATTCCAATGTTACCAATCTAAAGGAAAAAAATATTAATAACGTTTAAGTTAAGTAAATGGTAGAAGATGAACATCCTGTGTCCCAAAAAAATAGGAGCATCATAGTGTGATGGTGTTAGAAAAATTATTAAGTTCAGAAAAAAAGCATCAAATTAGAGGTTGGATGGAATACACATAGCTAGCATGTTAACCCCAACAAGTCCATGTTCAGTAGTTACATTGGGCTCACCACCCTAATGCATGTGTCAGTTGATATAGATTCATGAAATAATTTTGTGCTAATGATTAAAGAACTAATTTGGGATGATATTGGGGTAACATTATGATATACTTTCTTTATTTTATGAAAAAATAATAAAACATTGATTTTATCATTATTATACCATTTAAAGTGAATTTATAGTGGATTCCGCCTGAATGAATTTTATATTAATGCTTGTTGGAAATTATCCTAGAGGATTTCTTAAAATTATTATGAAGTGTCATCTAAAATATTCTTATAGGAAAATAAACCCACACCCAACACATATGTATGCACACTTGATAAACCAAAAAATGTGAAATGAATTTATTGGTCGTCATGAGTAGACAACTTTTCAGGTATATTGTGATTAGTAATAAATTTCTTGACAATATGTGTATTAATCACATTCATTAAGATTTTTTAATTTATAAAAAAACAACTGAATGTTGAGAATAAAAAACATGTATAAAAACCAACATAACCCCACCATAAATAATGTATGGGGTATGATTCACTTGAAAAAAAAATGGTACATATTTTAAATCTCAGTAATACTTTTACTTGACATAAATCAACAATATAATTATGTTCCTTTTTATGCATATTTCTGAATCCAAATCCAAATCCACTTCCATCCCACATCAAGTTCTATGGAAGGAGGCACATGTAAATAAATATGGGATACTAATATATGAAAACACACAAAAATTGTGGGAAGTATGTGTATGTATGACATAATAAGATTTTGTTTTTTTAAATCGGTATTACATAACAATGATTAATTATTTTTTTATAATGTTTATCTTACTTAGACACAAGAAAAATTATCAATCGTACCCAATGAATAGCAATTATCAGTGGCCTTGAAGTAGCCAAAACAGTATGTCCCCATCAGAGGCGTGGGTTTTGGGGTATCACCCCAAACATATTTTGAGAATAGAAATGAACAGGAGGATAAAGATAATATTATCCCAACTAGTTTAAATACCCTAATCGGGGGTGAATTAGGGTATGAAATATTAAAATAACTATCTCTTCAGATCTTGTTTCATTATTGGGAAAAAACTCTATTCTCTCCCTTTTCTATTTCACTATATAAATGGAAATTAAAACATGCACAAGACATGATAATATTACTTGGTTTACCCTCACTAGGAAAAATCCAATGAGCATACAAAGGAAATGTGTCGTTGTACCAAATCCACTAAATCCTAACTAGTTTAAATACCCTAATATGGGGGGAGAATCAAGGTATGGCATATTAAAACAACTACCTCTTTGGATATTGTTTCATCATTAGGAAAAAAAAATTTCTCTCCCTTTTCTATTACATAATATAAATGGAAATTAAAACATGCACAAGATTTAGAAATTTTACTTATTTCACCCTCACTGAGCTACATCCAATTAGAATACAAAGGTAATGTGGTGATGTAAAAAATCTACTAAATCTCGCTACTAATAAAAATTTTGGTGTGGACTCACTATCTGTCCTATTATATAACCATTCACAATTTGAAAGATCATTTCTCTCTCTCTAAAGTGAATTCACTTCACCTCTAGTAGAATCTTTCTGATAATCTGTTATGAGTTGATTCACAGTCTTGTGTTTATTTATGATCTTATTTCATCAATGATGTGACAACCACCTTTTCAAAAGACTCCACTAAAACACCCCTACATGAGGCCCCTTCATGAGTCACCCTTCAGATCACATAGATTGTGTTAATCAAATGTGAGACTCTATTGTGTTCTTCTGAATCGCGCGACTCTGATTGGTTTGACTAAGCCCAGTGCATAACACCCTATGTAAAAATCTTCTGTGAGACCTTATTCTATTTACACGAATCATGAGACCTTATTCATATCATGAGGATCATGATACCTTGTTCAGATCACATGGATCATCATACCTTGTTCAGATAACATAGTTTACAAGACCTTATTCATTTCATGTCGATCAGATGATATCAATAGGCCTTCCTATGTGAACAAACACCTAGTGCATAATTCACTTCAAGAGAATAACTCATGAGATCTTTTCACAAGACTTTATACTAATTACATAGGTCATAAGACTCTAGTGCAAGACTTTGTTCGATTCATATGAAATAATTATTATTTGGATCAAAAAATTTAATAATACTTCATAACTCCTTAAGTATGGGTTAGGGGGTATTTATAGGAATAAATCCACCACCATAAATCTTCACATTGTTATTATCCATCTATTCCACCACATCATCAATTGGTATCATGTGCTTCGCATGATCTCCTACTACATGTCGCAAGTGCTTTGTGTGATCATCGCAATTCTCCTCATGTTCTTTTTGTGATCTCATAATGAGATCCGTAGAAAATCTTGTGGCCAACACCATTGTATTTTAGCACTTTACATGACCACATCGCAAGATAAAATGAAAATCATGTGGTTCCAGTGCCATTTTCATCAGTCACTTCATGAGATACCATCTCTATATCTAAAGACAATCATGTGGTCGTGTTATTTTGAATGAACACATGATATATCTATCATTTCCAACTTCTTTTTCTTCATGTGCTTCACATTACCTCTCTATGGGATCCTATAACAATCATGTGATGTCTTTAAGTTATTTTCATGATCTCTCTATAATACCTTCTTGTAATCATATGATGTTTTTAAGTGGTTCACATGATATCAGTCTTAGATATTCTTATAGTCATGTGGTGTTTTACATGATGGCTCTGCATGTTCAGTTCTAACCTTCATGCTTTACAAGATTAGACATTAACAGTCTGTGAGATCATAAATTACATGCTATATGATATCAAACATTCTCTATCCATGATATCAATCATTTTTCTCTCTATGATATCAAACATTTTTGATCTATGAGATCAGACATTTCATTAACCATGAGATTATACATTTGTTCTCTGTGAGATCAAACATTCATACTCACTCATCATGCCTCATTTGAAAAAAAATACTTCTTTAACAACCTAAAACATTTTCAAAAAGAACAATAAACCCAAAAGCACCATCATGAGGGATTTTTTCCAACAATATCCCCCTTTGTGTTTTTTGAAAATACCTATAACCATTAATAACCAACATGTTGACAAGTCATACACATGTGAAACCATTTTCATTCTATAACCCCATAATGTGATCAAGGAGTTCCTTAAAACATACTCTAAGCCCACATGAGTCAATATTGTCATTAGAAACAAGATTAGCATGAAAAGTTAATTTATGAATCACTTAATTCTCTAACCTACAGCTGGAAACCTTCTCAATGTCAAATAATAGAATATGTGCAGTTTTTAGATCACTTCATAACCCAAAAATGTCTACTGCTTTCATCATGAAACCAAAGGAAACTCCTTTTCATGACTCTTCTACATTGATATAATAGTTTTAGCATTATATTATTTCAAACTATACCTATTTCTCTGATCCCCCTATCAGGTTCCCCCTGTCTTGAATAATACATTTTCTCCACCTTTTTCAATGAACCTAAAGGTCACTCCTTTGAAGTCTGCAACATGGTGAAGAACACAAATCAGTATATAAAGGAAAACACCATACCTTGGGGATAATGGGGTTACACATCCATATTTTTTAAGTGTGGGGAGTTTACTAAACTCCAATATCTAGTTGATGTCATTAAAATTCTTCTTTGGGTAAGGCCTTCATTAGGATGTCTACAACCAACAATTCAATAGGTAAATACCCTAACTTCGCAAAGTCATGATCCACAATCTCATTGATAAAGTGATATTTGATTTCAATGTGATTTTTCCTTGAGTGATGGAATGTATTTTTTATAATATTTATATAACTTGAATTACCACAATTAATTCTAATTTGAGACATCACTTAAACTCTCATATATTCAATATACTACTTCATCCACAGTGTCTGTATGAAAACATGGGTAGTCGCAATGTATTCAGCTTCTATGGATCACAAATAAATATAATATTATTTATTTCTTATCTAAGAAATACGTAGTATACTAATATAGAATTCACTACCTTATATTGACTTTAAATCATCTGGTGAACTGGAACAATCTACATTCTTAAATCCTAATAACTCTTAATGATATTTTTCATTGTATAGTGAACTAAAATCCACCATGACTTCAATATGTTGAATTATTATTTTTACTGAAAGTAAGTGGATTTATTTGTGATTAATCTAATATTGTGCCACCTAGAATGTGGAAAAAAACAATATCTGGTAGTGTTTTTGTTAATTATAATAGACATACAATGATCTGTCTATATTCAGTGATATTGAATAATTTTCCTTTATCATCCCCTCACAATTTCATCCTTGTAACAACTGAAGTTGTAACTTATTTGTAATTTTCCATATGAAATCTTCTCATAACCACTTTAGCATATTTTTTTTGAGAAATAAATGTTCCATTTATTCATTATATTACCTATAAACCAAGGAAAATGTTTTCTCACCAATCATTGACATTTCAAACTCTTATTTCATGAATTCTGAAAACTATTTTCACTGCGCTTCATTAGATCCACCAAATATTATGTAATCTACATATACCAACAATATTATCCTTTAATTACTCTTTTTATATAGAGATTATAATCAACTCCACCATACTAGAAATCGAGATTTTTTAAATACTGATCAAGTCATGAATACCAGGATCTTGGTGCTTGATTCAACCCATAGAGATCCTTCTTTAAATAATAAACTATATTCTCATATTCATGAATGATAAAACCATTTTTATTTTCAATATAAACTTCTTCTTCCTGAACCCCATTCATAAATGTTGACTTGACATCCATCTGGAAAAAGTTGAATTTCCTTTTCACTATTAAGGCTAAGAATAATATACATCTCTCTAACCTTGAAACAAGTGAAATTATTTCATCAACATCAATACCCTCTATCTAAGAGTATCCCTTTCATACTAGTCATGATTTTTTTCTAATTATTGTGAAATATTCATTCAACTTGTTATGAAAAACCCATTTAATCCTGATGAAATTATTATCTATTAGCCTTGAAATAATCTCTCAAGTGTAATTATTTTCAATTTGGTCAATTTCTTCATTCATTTATTTAACACAAATATCATCTCTTGAATCTTATTTTAAAAACATTAGCTCTACCAATGATAGGAAATATACTTGTTGTAGAGTCATCATCCTTCTCATCTAAATTAGAGCTATCTAATCTCATATGATATAATTATTATCAATTTTAGCTCATTTCTTTGGATTCTTTATAGGTTTATTCTGTTAATCATATGAATCTTCTTCTGAATCTACCTTAGGTATTTTTTCTCCCCCTAAGCTTAGCACTTATTTATCACTATCCTCCTGATACTGTTCATGGATTTGTTGAAAATTATTCTCATTTCTACCACAACAACATAATTTCTTTCTATAAATTTTCCCAGTATCTTATTGAATGATTTATATGCTTTTATTTTTCCTGATTTACCCTGAAAAATCCCATTATCTCCATGGGATTCAAAGATCCTATATTTCTCCTTATTGAGAATAAAAAAATACTCCTAAAAACTCAAAAATATTATGATGTTGGATTTTTTAAATTACATGGATCGTTTGGATTCTTTTATTTCTTTGAATACAATAAGGATATATTATAAATATAGACTAATTTTAATTCTGATTGTTTCCAAAACTTATCTGAAATAGATTTCTCAATAATCATTATTCTAGATATTTTGTTGATAATCAGATTTCTTCTCTCAACCTGTACCTTTTTTATGGAGTTATTACTACTGAAACTTGGTGTATTATCCCATATTTATCAAGATAATCCCCCACTTGGTTATTTTTTATCTCTATTCCATTATTAAATTGGAACTTTCAGATCTTTTAATCTAGAATCTTTTTATCTTCCCTTTGATATTGTTTTATGTAACTAAACATCTCATAATTGTGGGTTATAATTTAAAATAATGCCATTATGATAAAATCATCAATGAAAAGGACATAATATCTCTTCCCATCAATATATATTGTTGTAATTGGTCTACATACATAAATATGCACGAGTTCAAGAACTTTTGATGACCTTTGATATTTTTCTTTATACATCTTCTGATTAATATTCCCTTATTAAAAAACATCTCATGAATGAGTATGATCATGTCATAACATAGGGATACCTCTATAAGCATCAAAATGTTTCAGATTTTTCAAGGATGATTGGATTATATGATAAAGAAACTTATTCCATAGTTTTTTTCTTCTTCCTTGGATAGAAAACAGATTTTTTCGTCTCTACTCACAAGGTAGATATTCCACTTCATATTCTTTCCTTACAAAAAAAATGCTCCATATTTCCCCTTGATGATACAAAATTTTTTGTTAAATCTTATAGAATGTCTAGAGTCACACAATTGACTAAAACTTAGTCGATTATGAAAAAGTACTTCAAAAACCAAGACATATTCATGTATCATGTCTTTTCCCCCAAACTTAGCATTCCCTAAGACAATGATCTTTAGGCCTTTATCATTTACAAATATTATGAATCATTACTTATCATACCAAATTCATGTCACTGTATTCTTATTTCCTATCATATGGGTGGTGCATATACTATCAATATCCAAATTATAGTGTGATCAAATGCATTGAAGGGAATCTCTATAACCACTACCTTCTCATCTCTTTTCATTTTGATCCATTTATTTGGATTGATATTTGATTCTGACTAATTTTCATGATATTGTTTTGATTATGATGTTCCAACATCATCTTGAAAAGATGAAAATTGATTTTTCATTATTATCTTGTTTTATTTTTCCTTGGGGTGTTGTATGTAATTTCTTTGGTTCATCATCAATACCTTCCTCTACATTGTTGACGAGAAATATCTAGTTATGTTTCCAAATACCCCAAACCAAAATCAATGACCGTGGAAAGAATTCATAGAATAAGAAACTCTATTTGGATGCATCTTTTGAATTTTATCCCATCAATACCTATTGGCAATGGAATAGTGATTTTAGAAATGCATCATCTTTCAACATTAATAACACCTGATATGATGTGTTTTCATGTGCATCATCTCTGTACCACTAATTTTTCATTGAGTTATATTAATATTTTAATTTTAATTCATGCCAAAATGAATCTTTAACCTTAGAGTGGGATCTTGTGGTCTGACATAAACCATTACTATTTTATATTTACGATCAACTCACATACTAAAATTTCCATTCCAATATGACATCTTCATCTCTAGACACTCCATTAACTATTTTTTTGGACCGCTAAATTGAAACTTCCCTTTTTCTATCACCTAATTTCCCAAAATCATATCAAGAGTCAATAGTTTCTCTCAATACTTTACCTTTATTTGTTTGAAAAAACTTCCTCCTCAAGTTCTTTAATACATTTAACTTGGTCTTTTATTGTGTTAGTCAACCCATCGATAACCTTGGTATGTTCTTCAACCTTAATTTTAAACCCAATGACTCTCTCTATGTTATTTGAATTTTTAGATCTGATCTTTTCAATTTAAAAATTTAATTCTAAGTTCCCTTCTTCATCCTACTGCATATAGAGTTTCGAATCTTGAACCACCCTATTGTATTTCTTTGTTTTCTCCCTAAAAAAATCTATCTCCTCAAGTGAAGCTTTTAATTCAACATAAAAGTTAACTCTCTCTTTGACTTATCCTTAATCATTGTTACTTTATACCCTTGATTGGATATTACCCACAACTGCCACTATATAATCTTCTTCATGATCCTTGCAATCTTCCATTTCTTATACTTCAATTTCTTCAGAACTATCATTATTTTATGAAATAATATTCGTTTTCTTGAATAATTTTTTCTTCACATTTTTCTTACCCTTCACATAAGCTGAAGAAATTTTCATAGGAATTTTAACATCATCCATATCATCATATTAGAACATATTAGGAAACTTTTTTTAATATTTCTAACCATTTAGCGTAAAAATCTTGCTATAATTAGTTTCCCTTTGAACTTTCATTTTCCGCTTCATATATTTGAGGATAAGAATGACATGACCTCGTCCACCACTTTTTCTTCCTGAACATCCTCTATAGTGAGCTTCTTCATGGACTTGAAATCCACCTATTTTGATTTCCCTTTTTACACAGACACATTATCGTCATTTCTTATCTCGTATGTGATAAGATTACTATTTAATCTATCCAGTGTTAGATAATTTGAATCTTTATCTTAAAGTATAGAGAATTTTGTAATTGAAAAAAGAAGTAATTTTTCTCAATATTTTCATAATGATCTTTACATCTTTAAGATTTATCTCATATCACGAATGTCTTCCATGAGGAAATCTACCCGATCAAAAAATGTATCTACAAACTCACTTGGGTACATTCTAAAGTTATCCTATTTTTTCACATAAACTATAATTTTTCTTATTTATATTTTGAATCACCTTCATAGATATTTAGTATATTTTCCAAAATGGAATGTGTTGACTTACATGACATCATCTTAATGTAGATTTTGTTTAATAAAGACCCTCCTAAAGAATTGATTTCTTTGGAATCAGCATCCAATTCTCTTATGTCTTCTTCAGATAAAATTTCTACGTTCAAACTAAAATAAATATCATACATCATATACATAAATACATCAATACCTAATGATTAGAAGTAGTGTTGCATCTGATTCTTCCAAAAATGGATTTTTTTCCCATCGAAGATTAGAATCCCATTGTGATTGACAACATTCATTAAAACCACTAAGAGAGGAAAACTGATTTTAACTTTTACCTATGATACCAATTTTTTTCCCAACTATGTTAAATACCCTAAGAGGGGGTTGAATCATTGTATGATAGATTAAAACATTTATCTCTTTAGATCAGATTTCTTTATTAGACAAAACTCTCTACTCTCCCTTTTTTTGTATAATATAAATAGAAATTAAAACATGCACAAGACATATTAGTTTTACTTAGTTCACTAGAACTGGGTTAAATCCAAGGAGAATAAAAAGGTAATGTGTCATTTTACCAAATCCACTAAAGCTCACTACTAATGAAAAGTTCATAGTAAACTCAATTTCCCTCTTATTTTAAAACCATTCACAATTTTAAAGCTCAGGGATCTCTCTATCTGAATTGAATTCACTACTAATCCAGTACACTCTTTTGATAGTGAGTTCTGATTTGATTTAAACTCATGTGTGTCTTTATTCTCTTATTTCATAAATTAGATAACAACCACCTTTTCACAAGACTCCTCTGCAAGACCCCTCTATGAGACCCATTTAGATAATGTGGATCGCATGACTCTACATGGATACTATATTCTATTCATGTGGATCCTATGACTCTAATTAGTTTTCTTATGCCCATTTTATAACACCCTTCACAAGACCCTTTTTCGAGACATTCTTCTACTCAAATAGATCATGAGACCATGTTCAGATAATGTGGATCATGAGATCTTGTTCAGATCATGTGGATCATGAGACCTTATTTAGATCACACAGATCATAATACATTTTTCAACTCATGTGGATCATGTGATATCAATAGCTCTACCTATGCATGAAAATACACGGTGAAACCTTTACTTCATAAGACTCCTTCATAAGATCCTTTTTCAATAATTTTTACTAATTACACGTATCACAAGACTCCAGTGAAAGACTTTTCTTGGGACATGAAATATACTTTTCTTTGGATCAAACCAGTTAATTAAACTTATTAACTTATTAATGATGGTTTAGGGGTATTTGTAGGCCTAAATCCACCACTTTATCTCTATGAAATGTGGTTATCCATCTATTACACCACCTTAGTAATTGGCATCATGTGCTTCATGTGATCTCTTTGTATGATCACCGGTTTCATGTCGTAAGTTCTTCGCATGATCATCACCTTTGTATTTAGATGCATCACATAATCTCATCATGATATCCAAAGACAATCCCATGGCCAGTGTCATTGTCTTCTATTTATTTTCATGAACCCATCATGAGATCAAATTAAATTCATGTAGTGTTAGTGACACTTACATAAAGAACTTCATTAGATCTTATCATGAGATACAACGACAATCATGAATTCATATTATTTTGAATGAATCCATGATATCTCTATCATTTTCATCTTATTTGTCTCCATTTTCTTCTTATAATCACTCTGTGAGATCCAATAAAAATCATGATATGTCTTCAAGTGCTTTTCATGATCTCTCTGTGAGGTCCTCTCGTAATCATGCAATGTATTACAGTGTTTAAAATGATCTAAATGAGAGATCTTCTAAAAATAATTTTCTCCTTCACATGACTACTCTTCGAGTTCAGTTATAACATTTATGCTCTACAAGATTAGACATTCATGCTCTTTTAGATCATGCATTTCACGTTCTATGAGATCATAAATTCTCACTCTATGAGATCATACATTTTTCACTCCATGAGATTAGATATTCATGATCCATGGTATTAGACATTTTATTCTATGTGATATCATACATTCACACTTTATGAGACCAGACATTCACACTCACACTTTATGCCTCTTTGGACAACCATATTTCATCAAATTCAAACCTTTTCAACAAACACAATCAACCAAAAATAACCATCATGATAGATTTTTTCCAATAGATAAAAAATGGAAGAGATGCATGCACAATTTTCTGCTCTAGAAGAAAAAAATAATTAGTAGTCTGAGTTTTTAAGAAATGTTATGGGAAGGTATCAAAGAGAAGAAACAACACAACAACAACCACTAAATGAAGATCCCCACCCCCATCCCAACCAACTTTGAGGAAATTCATTCCCCTTAAAGAACTATCTTAGAAGAGGTAATCAATATTATTGTAATTGTTTCTATAAAATGTGAATCAAGAAGACACTAATACATTTCCTATACTAATATTCTATAGGTTCAAAATTATTTTGATTTATATCAATAAACACCCACCTATAATCTTATTGTGAGGGGTTTTGTTTATAATATCCAAGGAGATATTATACACAAAAAATGGATTCCAATATGTCATGTGAGAGTGGATATTCACATAAATCATGATATGAGCACTGAGTTTCCTATTCCATGAGATGATGTGGATATTTCTGTGGTTAATATTTATATTGGAACATTTTTAGAGTGGTCATTTGATCATGTAAAAATACATGTTGAAAAGGAGGTATTTAATTCCAATTTATTTTTATGAAAATCCTTTAACAATTAATCAAAAAGTCTTAAATTGGTGAATTTTATTATAGAAAAGGGAAGGGGTGAAATATAAGGTGGAATAAAAACAATATAAAGAATCAACCAAACAATCAAAAAGATATTTATAAAGTACCTTCACCCCACCCATTCAACTTCTGAATTTACTATCATTAATGTTTCATGCAGATACAATGTTAAAAATTGGTGATATGACCATAATTTATTTTTAATAACGGATGTACGGAGAGGTCACTACAGACTATATTAGTCTTTAAAATGTAAATGAAATCCTCAAGAAAGAATGGTTAGGATTATCATATATAAATATATTTATATATATTTATATGAGGTGTGTTTTCATGATTTGTTTGTCCAATAGTTAATAAATTGTGTTAATTATGACTGAATACTGTTTATAATTTTTTCAGGTGTATATATCAATACTATTTGAAGAGAAAACCCTATGAATATAAATTTGGACTCATTAGTCCTCACATCACTTCTACATAACTATTCTCATTAAAACCAACGAAATATGAATTAATAGTGGATAAACTTTCCACAATGTCTAAAAGAAAAATTAAAAATGACAGGATCTTCTTTAATACCCACGATTCAGGGGTAAAACTATAAAATTTAATCATATCAAATATATTTTCATTACTTTCATTAATTATTCCTTTTGTTTTTTAGGAAAAATTGGTTACTCATTACAACCAATTTGGATAATCCAAAGATTTATTTTCTAGATTCAATGCATGGATACTTAATAGCCCAAACACACGTGATGACATTTATCAATTTGTAGTACACTACATGAAACTTTTTACAAATAATTTTCAATTTATAAATTTTATATTATGTTTTAATTAAGACTCCATTATGATCGAAAAGTGTTAAAATATCATAAAAATCATGGGATGGGGACAATCCATGAGAAAAAAATGCTTATCAACTTCTACACATGGATAAGTATTGGGGTGCATATAATAACATTCCACTATAAAAACATATATCAAAACAAATTACTTATATTTTTCAAAGATTCTATAGTTCATGGAACAAACTGATGGTAAATATTGTGGTTATTATGTTTTCACATTTATGAAAGATATTGTATTCCATCAGTGAATTAAAATCCCTCAAAAGATATTTACAGTGATAATTTAAATTTCATTTAAAATATTTTTTAATCCTCTATTTATATATATTTTTGTAGTACTACGAGGACTATTGATAACCATCATATTCAAAAGAGGAAATATATTTTTTTATAAAAAATGGGAAGAATACATTGTGTCAGAATGTATACAAACATTTATAATAGATTACTTCATACTACTTATGTAGTTTATTTTCTCATCATACTATCTAATTCTTCTTAGTTAATCTCCTAATAATTATTATCTGATACTTATTTTTTAAATTTTCACAAAGATAATAAAGAAGGATGATACAATCATAATGAACTCATGTACTATGATTATACACTCAAAAAGGATGATACACTCATGATGATGCACTTTTATTTTTATTCTATAATTAATTCTATATTTTAGGATATCAAACAACAATATTGTTAGATAACCCAAAATTTTTAATGCATTAAAGAATAAAAAAACATTGTATGATGTATTATAATCAAATACAACTCAATTCAATACATGGAATGCCTGGTATGACTATAAGTTTATATTTTTAGTTTAAATTTTAAATTTTAGTTCAAAACACAAGTTACATACTCAAAATAAAGCAAAAACATTCATAATATTTTGATACTTTAGGAAAATGATTCATAAGTTATTTTTGATATGTTGGAATCAGCCACACCTCAATCCAATACATAGTGTACCTGATATTAAAGAGCTACTAACATGTTCAAATCCACTCATGATCATGAGATATTGGAATTTTAGTTTTAAATTTAGATAATAGAAATAGATAAATGGGTCAAGAATGTATACAAACATCATGAAAAGGTGAATTCCTACTACTTATTTAGTTAATTTTTCATCATTTTATCTACTATTTTTAAGTTTATTTCCTTATCATTTTTATCTGGTACTTATTTATTTCTTTTCACATATATTTTGGGAAGTCCAAATTTTCTTTAAATATCAAAAAAAATCTAGAAAATAGAGAACATGTTCCTTTCTGATGGAAGAAAAAACAACATGTTGCCTGAAATGTGAAATAAATTGTAAGGATGCATCTACCAATTTATTTTTCAATAGTTGAATGGAAAAGTATGAATTACCAAAATATATCTCATGAACACTGTCTTGAATGGTGTGGGAATCAGCCACAACTCAATAATTTGTACCTAAATCTGATACACAATGTTCTCAGTATGACTCAAAGTGATTTTTTTAGTTTATAATTTACATTTTAGTTTAAAACACATGTCACCTACTCAAAACTAAGAATATTCATTCATATTGTTTTGATACTTTAGTAAAATGGTCCATAAGTCATTTGTGAAGTATAGGAATTAACCACCACCCCCCCCCCCAATCTGATACACGGTGTTTCCTGTATGACTCAAAGTGTGTTTTTTTAGTTTAAAATGGGATTTTTAGTTCAAAACACATGCCACATACTCAAAATAAATAAAACACATTCGGATTGTGTTGATACTTCAGGAAAATAATCCATAAATCATTTTTGATGAGTGGGAATCATCTGCATCTCAATCCAATACATGGTGTGCCCGATAAGAATCAAAGTTTATGTTATTAGTTTAAAATTGACATTTTGGTTCATAACATATGTTAAACATTGAATACCAAGAAAATTTGTTCGGTTTGTCTTGAAAATTTGGTAAAATGATTTATAAGTCATTTGTGATGTGTAAGAATCAGTCTTACATAAAACTGACAAGAGATGTTACCGCTATGGCTTAAATTATGTTTTTCAGTTTAAATTGGCATTTTAATAAACAATTATATGTACTCAAAACAAAAAAACACATTCATATTATTTTGATACTTTATGGAAATGGTCTATAATTCATTTTCAACATGCAGAAATCAACCGCACATCAATCTGATGCATGGTGTGACCGGTATGACTTAAATTATGATTTTTTAAAATTAAAATTTTAGTTCAAAACAAAAGTCACATGCTCAAAACCAAGAAAAAACATTCATATATGTTTCTGATAATTTAGTACAATGATCTATAAAAAAATTTGATGTGTAGTAATAATTTGAACCTCAATCTGATACACAGTATACCCAGTATGACTCAAAGTGTTTATTATCAAATTAAAATTGACATTTTATTTCAAAAACTTTAGTGAAATTACCCTATGAAAATGGTTTTAAACCATTATTATAGGTTATACAAACAATTCTATGAACCATGGGGTATAGTATCATCTGTATAGGGATATACCAATGGTTTCCCAAAAATTATTATTATAACCCATGGGAAAATTTTAATACCCATGGTTTTGATTAAACCATTGGTATAGATGTATACCAATGGTTCATAAAACTATGGGTATAATATGTTTTCCAACATAAATGTATACCAACAGTTTACAAAACTGTTGGTATAGCTTCCTCTCCTAAGCAAGCATAATGGGACCACCCAACACCTCTTCTAGAACCTGTAAACAAAAAACAAACCACAGTGCACATTTAATGCAGTACAAATATTGTGTAGTTAGCTTTTAACCATATTATAATCAATAGTTTTGAAAACATTTACAATAATATAACATATATATATATATATATATATATTCCACACAATTAATCAGTTTTACTCATTAAACACCATCCACACATATGTCTCTTTACTATCAACTCAAAAACAGATGGGATCATTATCTTCCTCATCACCATCATCATCACCATAATCCTCATCCCATCATCATCATCACCATCACCATCATACTCACCATCATCCTCACCATCACTAGGAACATCATCGCCCCAACCAACACCACAACCATCACCACCATCACTGTGTGAATCATATAACGAATGCACTATCGACATGTATGTATCAAAAACTATGATAATATATAGTAGATGTTATAGAAAAAATTCTTCCATATCTTTCATAAATTCCCCATTGGCCTTTTGACTCTATCCACAATCCTACATGGAATTTTTTGTCCTATTCTACCACTATACATGTTTGTACTACCTCAGCATGAGCTATTCCCAACTCAATGCAACCAGAAATAGAACCTAAAGTGGGCTAATATCTAGTGGGAATAATACTCTTCCCTATTTGATAGCATACTCTCCCATGGTGCTCATCTCCTAATACCTGGTGAAAATGATCATTTAGACCAAATTTTTCATCTTTTTTCTCATCAAGGGCCTCCAAATCACACTGTTGAAAATATAAATGAATTATTTAGTTATGAAATATATATTTAAACGTTAAATAAACAAAATAAAACACTCCATATGATTTTTTGACTAGTAATTTATCATGATTCCATATTTATTCTTTTTGATCGAGCAAAACAATTTTTCTCAAGGAACACATCCTTCAACATTCAATACTACCCTCTACAATGAAATTTAATGTAGAAAACTATTATTCAATAACAATTTTAAGAAATATTATCAATAAAATTGAAAAGATGGGAGATTAGATATAATATTATATACCCATACTAAATTCTATGTGAAAGGGGTGGATAATTAAATGAGAAATAAGGATAGGATGAATATTTCATTTTATTTAAAAATGATAACTTGGTATATTTAACTATAAATCCATACATTTATTTTAATAAATTAGTGTTAAAAGTTGGAATTTTAATTACAGAAGTATTATAAAAAAATACAAGAGGGAAGAATATTGTATAAATGATTTTATGTGTTGGATTTGATGAAATTTTAGTTAGATTTATTGATAAGGACATGTATGGTGATATTAAAAGACATAGTGAATCAAAAGGTTAAAAGGATGGTTAAAATACACATGGGATCCATGTTTAGATTAGTCAAGATGTATAATAATGATGAATTTGAGTTTTTCTAGATGTTTGAAGGTTTTAGAAGAACTATTTGTGGAATTTAATTTGTTGATTATGTGGGTGTTCAGAAGTTGATTCTGGTTGTGGAAGTGAATGTTGTTCATGAATTTTTATATTTTAGAAGTTTTCATAGAATAGAATAATTTTTTTCTGGAAGTAAATTTAATTTCCATAAATTGTTGAATGGATAGTCATTTAAGTGATATATGATTCTTCACATTATATTTTTCCAACACAACAGTATTTGTGGGTTTGTTCTTATAGAAAATAAATATCATATTATTTGGTGTGCATCTTTTTGGATGGATAACTATCAGAACATTGATTTTGGGTTAGGGGATATTTCAACTAGATGGTTTATTATTAGTTGGGATAGATTACTTCTAAATAATGGGATTTGTAATAGATTATGGTAAGATTCTAACCAAGATATTCATTATAGATTGTTTGAGAATCTCATTGATAGAATTATTATAGGTTGGGGAGGTCCTAACAGATATATTCATTATTGTTTCAGTGATATTTCATGTGATTGATTTATTTTTGTTTATAAGACATTTAAACCATGTAATTGATCCTTGTGAATGTAGTGGGTGGATAAATTTGGAAGGTAATGTTGTTCATGAAGTTATATGTTTTTAAAAAAAAAATATAATATGAGCTAATTTTTTTGGAAGTAAATTGAATGTCTTAAGTTGTTGAATAATAAGAACTCTATCTTGATTTGGATTTTCAAAAGTGGATGTGAAACATATATGATCCATAATATAATATGTTTTTTGAATGATATTTTTGAGGATATTATGAAGAGGATAATGGATGTTACAAGGATAAATATATATAATATTTTAAAAAAATATGTCCCTAATAAAATTGTTGAGTTATATTCCTAATAAAATGACTAAATACAAATTATTAAGATATTGAGAACCAAACTAGCATATTATCAGGTGCGTGCTTCCAGATGTGCACTAATTGGTGGGGGGATGGCTAGGAGTGGTTGAGGGTTCCATATTCTTTTAGGATTAGGTAGTCTATATAAGTTTAGTTTTTTTGAATTGATGTTTATGTTATTTTCTATTTTGATACATTATGATCACAAAAGGTGGAATGAAAAGAATCATATTTAGATAACTAAGATAAAATAAGAACGTGTCATCATGGATATAAAATAAGACAAAAGTATAATGAAATCATTTCAAAAATATTAATAGAAATAATTTAAGTATGATTTTAAAATTTTAAGAGGATATATTATAATAAAATAGAGGGAAACATTCCCAAGTGGAGCCATTAAAAATCACAACTCATGGAATGTACATGAATTTAGAGGAGAAGAAGATTGAGAATTAATAGAATCACAAGGAATAACTGAATGAAATACCAATATGAAAGATTTAATAAATTTTGGAGGTGGATTCAGATTTATATAAAATAAATAACCTTGTATTAATGATATTAGACACACCTGAGATAATGTGACCTAGCTGAAAATTATTTGGGTTATAAAATTAAATAATCTAAAAGATGTTTATACATGTGGTTATAATCAGTGGAAAATAAATATAATGCCTTAAAAGAAAAATAGAAGCAATGGTTTTTAATATCATAGACAACCACATTCCTTTACATGTGGATTTCATTAGACAACCCACTACCCATGCACTTATTTTTTATATATGATGATCGGAGTGATATATTATTAAGGGAAATGTGTGATCCATGGGTTATATTATGTAGAATTATATGAATTCATAGTAAGGATGTAAAATCTTTGATATGGATTGACGATATTGAAAATTGTTATAATTGAACAGGTGGTCTTGGAAGCTACCACATTGTATTTTAATGAGAAATTTATAACAAAAACTGGATGCAAGATATTTATAGGAGTCTAGATAAATTTATGGATAAGTTTAATGATGATGAATTTCAAATGATGTCTTACCAAACATGATATTAATATGATATCAATTAGCAGTCATGTATAATCTAAGTTGAATATGGGTATACATATTGATATGATGAAGTAATGATTGATTAGATGTTGACTTGGACTAAAATTTATGTCATAACTATATATGAGTTTTCAAAATGGTTGCATGCTAATTTTGGAACATGAAATGTGGTATCAGGCATTTACCAAGTATTCGAAATCCCTGGAGAATAAGTGGGAAAACATGAAAAAGTAATATAAACATTCATGGGAAAATTAATGTTTTTTATGGAATATCCATGTGTTAAAAACAAGTTTATTTTCAATATACTAATTGTTATTCAAAAGAATTTAGTATAACCTTAATTGAATTCCCTATGCTAAAGATTATAATTTTTTAGTGTTAAGTACTGATTAAATTAAAGGGAATTATTGAGGAGTATTTAAAGGAAGATTAATCGTATCCAATTATAGTGAAATACTATGAATAATGAAATACAAAGGATATCATATAGTATTAGTAATTTATGATGAACATGTGTTATTAATTGTTTGATCCTGTGTTATCACTCTCACACATTTTATTACCTATATAATGAATGTATTCAATATGCGTTGTTGATATCACATTAAATTAAATATTGAAGAAACATAATTTTAAAAGTTTCAAAAGAATATATAAGTGACTAAGTGACATGAAAATAATTAAAGTTATTAAAATAGATTTTTTATTGTAACAAATTATTCTAACTTGATAGGTTTAAATTAATTTTTTATGACTTATTTCCAATTGGTTTATTAAATTTCTAAAATAACATGAGATTAATGTATTTGGTAGTGATAATGTAGCTGGAAATTAGTGATCCTAATTAAGGATGGTTAAAATGACCTCAAAGATTCATGTGATATTTAACAATAGGTCTAAATTGATTATTTTTATGAATGAGAAGGAAATGATTAAAAGGATAACGAGGTTCATTGATGATGAATCATGTAATTTAATCAATTTAATATATAGGGTATGAATAATACCTCTATAATTAGTGGTTCTTGAAATAAATACTACTTCATGACAATAAAAAAATCGAGATAGAATATTATTGAAAATGGTAGAGTGATAGAAATTACCTAGAACCTCTCATTCTCTTGCATTGTAGTGTTCCCCAACGTGTGCCTATACTTCATAGCATCCTTGTTCAATTTTTTTCGATGCATCCTAAAAAAAATTCAATAAAATTAATAAGAATTAAAATTTCAATACAAACCATTAAAATTTAATAATACCTTAAAATAATTAGTCTTTTAATATGTGATCATTTCTTGGTATTGTGTTGTTGGAAAATAATTTAAAATTAGTGCACCCTCTAACCCAAATTTTAATATGTTATTCCAACCAACATATAACTCATTCTTATATAATTACCAAAATTTCCCAATTTCTATCAACCATGCAACCTTATCAGCTTGAACATTAGGAAAGTTAAATAAACATTGTGATTACATGTTAATTAATATAAATAAAAAAATAATATAGATTTCAATTTAATAAATTTTTGTAACCATATCTCCTCCAATTATTTCTACTTTATTTGATTACCGATATGACTCCATGTGACTAGTTGCACTAGAATGATATTGATGTACTTGGATAAAGTTTTCATGAAACTTATACATTTTCTAGCATTTTTACCTATCACTTGATTGTCTTTATTGTAATATAATATTATTTGTGTTTGAAAGTTCCAAGCTTCACTCATACGGTTATGCCCATGTTACCTATTAGAAGACCCCACTGAATATTCTAAAAGAAAAAAATAGAATCAATTCATATTAAAACTAAAAAAATGGTGTTATATATTTTGATACACTCAAAAAAAATATCCAGTCTAATAATTTGGCTTTAATGGATCCATGTTTTTTTCTAGATCAGTAGCCACTAAAGGATGTGTCTATTCCAATGCACGCATTGGGTCATCTACATGCGGTGGAGTGGAAGCTGGAGAAGCACAATCATCAGATCCTATATCGATAAGAGTAAGAAATAGAGGTGGCATAGACATGGTAGGATAAGTATAGAAGGGATAGGGATACATAATAGGATATGGAAATGGTATATGATAAGTAGATCCTAAATAAGATGATGATTGAGGAATGGGTGGGAACATCCCTAGAGGATGAAGTAGAAGAAAAAACGTGTGATGGATGGGATGTATACTGGTGGATCTGGGTGTGAACGGGTATGATGAGTGCTCCATCTAGCTCTAGTATCACCCTTTCTCGATTGCCCATGTTGATAACCCCTACTAGTAAGCTTAGTAGAGTTAAAATCTGGTTTTTCTAAATCTCCCTAAAAAAATTGATAAATAATAAGAATGTGACATTAAATATAATGTAGAATAAAAATATTACAATTAATATACTCACTTAGGGAACCAAAGAAGACAGGCCTAACTCGCACAGACATTGGTCATTATCAAATAGCCTCTTCCTTCAAATTTCTTCAATGTCATTCATAATCTTCATAATTTATATAAATTTAAATAATCATCCAATCCAAAAAAACATAGAAACTAATATTTATAAAATAAAAAATATATATTCAATAGGTGATAAAGGATATGGAAGCTTGAAGTTGTATGATATATGAAACACAATACAAAATTTGATAGAAAAAATTACCCACTTCTAAATGGAAAGAAAAAATGTATCACTTGTCCCATTCCATAAGCCCAAATAATATCTAATGATCATCCACTAACTCAAACGGTAACTTTCAACTACCAACATCAAAGTAAATTGGGTCTTCATACATATACAGTGTGTATATATTATGAAAAAAAAGATATCTTCTAATAGGATTAAACTAAGTTATCTATTCTTAACCATTATAATATAATTATTTCTATGATAGTTTGAAATAAAACTACTAAGATAATGTTTTTTTATTCAATAAAAAATACAAGCATCAAAGAAAGAACTTTTCTATATCTTTTTGAAGACATGAAAGATATCCACTTTTGAAAAATATATTCCAATCTATTTCTTGATATTTAAGGAAATATGGAAATATAAAGGAATTATCTTTAATTTATGAGGAATCAAAATGTATTTTAAATAAAATATTAACGAGGGTTAACGAATATCAAGATATAATGATCGAATTTTCATTCATATAAAACAACTTTGGGTTAAATAGAAATAAGAATTTTCAATAAAACAACACCTTATATCCAATTAATATGATTATAAAAAATGAAAATCCCTTTTAAATTCTATTTTATATTCATACATAGTGAATATAAAGTGTAGAATAATTAAAAATCAAAATTACCATTATAATGAACATAAGTAACCAAAAATATTAATAAATAATTGGATTGTGTGAATAGAATTAGAGGAAATAAGGATGTATTAAGAGAATATATTATAATACAGTTTCATAATAAGGATCATGGGTATGTTCCAAAAGATATTAGGTTGCAAAACATTCAAAATATTTTAAAGTGACATGTCCTTGTGCTATATTTTCATGGGAGAACAACGTCCAGATGGTTTATTTTATATGGGAGTTCCATATAATTAGGGTGTATTTTCATGGGATCACCATGTCTATATGGTTCAATTTCAATGGGATAATCACATCCCCAAATTATTTACTCCATGGGAGTTAAATCTCCTTATAAAACTCTACATAATAATTTAAATCATATGAAACCCAATTTCACATGGATGACCAACCAAGTTTCTAACCTAATTTCCCACCAATGTATCCAATTTCTCTCCCATAAATTATTCTATATAATCATAGGAAATATTCTTACCCCCTAATACATTAAAACAAATTATTGTATTAATTAATGACATAATAATTTAATATATATTATAGAAAATATTGGATTTATGTAAAAGTGATGAATAACAAAATTAAAAAAATATATATATCTACTAAAATCACACTTATTATGAAATATTATATCAAAAACAATTTAAATAAACATTTTTTCAAAGAATAAGGATGAATCTTGGCCTAATAAGATCTTAGTTAGGTTTTGATATGTAGATAAAAATGAAATCATTCCTCGAAATAAGAGATGAAGGATTCGAAACTCACTAATATAATTTTATAGAATAACTAAATCAAAAAATAACTGAAGAAATGGATATCACTATAGGAGAAGAGAGGTGAGTACACCACTCACATGAGGGGAGATTAGGGATCGTGGGTGGGGAGGGGGGGAAGGTCGAGGGTGTTATGTGAAGAGCCTATACCAACAGTTTCTAAAATACTTTTGGTATAGGTTGACCTATACCAACGGTTTGTAAAAACTATTGGTATAGGCTTATATATACCAATGGGTTTTACAAACCATTGGTATAGACTATTATAAGGAACATTATACCAATGGTTCCTAGAATCCATTGGTATAGACACATGGTGGTAGCCTCATTTTCCAAATGTGAAAACATATGTCACTCATAGAAAATCAAGAAAATATTATTTTTATTGTCTTGATAATTTTGGAAAACAATTAATAAGCCCGTAAAACTGCTACATGATGTTCCTGTTATGACTCAAAGTGTATGTTTTCATTTTAATTAACATTTTAAAAAAAGGGACATGAAATACTCAAAACTGAGTAAATGCATTTGGATTATTTTGATACTTTAGTAAAATGAACCTTAATTAATTTTTTATGTGTAGAAATCAACTGATTTTTAATCTGATTCACGGTGTGACTAATATGTCCCAAATTTTTCTCTTATTTAAAATTTACATTTTAGTTCAAAACACATGTAACATACTCAAAATTGAGAAAATACATTTATATTTTTTTGATACTTCAGGAAAAAAATCCAAAAATTATTTTTGATGTGTAGGAATCATCCTCACCTCAATCTAATACACAATGTTCCTAGTATGACTCAAAGTGTACAACATTAGTTTAAAATTTACATTTTAGTTCAAAATGTGTATCACTCACTGAAAATTGAGAAAATGTACTTATATTTTCTTAATAGTTAAGGAAAATGATTCATAATTCATTTTTGACATGTAGGAATTAGTCTCACATAAAACTAACACGTGATGTGACCGTTATGACTCAAAGTGGATGTTTTTAGTTTAAATTGACATTTTAATAAAAATGACACATGACATACTCAAAATAAAGAAAACACATTCATATTATTTTGATACTTCATTAAAATAATCATTAATTCATTTTTGATGTGTAGGACTCAACCTCATGTTAATCCAACACATGGTGTGACCAGTATGACTCCGAGTGTGTCTTTTTATTTAAAATTTATATTTTAGTTCAAAAAACATGTCACATACTCAAACCCAATAAAAACATTTGGATTGTTTTGATAATTTATAAAAAATATCCATAATTAATTTTTTATATGTATGAAATAAATGCACCTCAATCTGATACATGGTGTTCTTTGTATGACTCAAAGTGTCTATTATCAATTTAAAATTGACATTTTTGTTCAAAATATGTGTCAATCACTAAAAACTGAGAAAACAAAATCAGATTATCTTGATACTTTAGGAAAATTATTCATAATTCATTTTTGAAATTGTAATTAGTCTCACATCAAACTAACACACGATGTTACCGGTGTGACTCAAAGAGTGTGTTTTCATTTTTAAATGACGTTTCAGTAAAAAAGACATGTGACATACCCAAAACTGAGAAAATTTATTTAAATTATTTTTATACTTTATTAAAACAATCATTAATTCATTTTTGACATGTAGTAATCAACCATGCATAAATATGATGCACCATTTTACAGGTATGACTCCAAGTGTGTCTTTTTTTAATTTACATTTTAGTTCAAAAAACACATCACATACTCAAAACTGAGAACATGAATTCAGATTGCTTTGATACTTTATGAAAATAATTCATAAATCATTTATGACATCTATTATTTATCCACACATAAATCTCATACATGGTGTTCCTAGTATAACTCAAAGTGTTTGTTATCTGTTTAAAATTGACATTTTAGTTTAAAATATGTATCACTCATTGAAAACTGAGAAAACACACTTGAATTATATTGATACTTTGGGAAAATGATTCATAAGTTATTTTTGATGTGTTATAATTATTATCATGTAAAAATAACATGTGATGTGACTAGTATGACTTAAAATGCGTGTTTTCAGTTTAAAATGACATTTTAATAAAAAATACATGCGACATACTCAAAACCAAGAAAACACATGAGGATTGTTCTAATAAATTAGGATAATTATATTTAATTAATTTTTGAAGTATAGGAATCAATAAAACCTTAATATGATCCATTGTGTGACCAGTATGACACCAAGTGTGAATTTTTATTTAAAATCCACATTTTAGTTCAAAACACACATCACATTCACAAAATTGAGAAAACACATTCTGATTATTTTTATACTTTAGGAAAACTATTTGTAAATTATTTGTGACATGTAGTAATCATTCACACCTCAATTTGATACACGTTGTGCCTAATATGACTCAAATGGTGTTTTTTAGTCCAAAAATGACATTTTAGTTCAAAACACCTGTGAAATACTCAAAAATGATAAAATACATTCATATCATTTTGACACTTTAAGACAATAATCTATAAGTCGTTTGTGGTCTGTATGAATCATATGCACCTTAATATGATACATGGTTTGACCTGTATGACTCATATTGTTTTTTTTTCAGTTTAAAAATGAAATTTTATTAATGTATTATTTCATATTATGGTTTAATTTATTTATTTATAGTATTAATAACATAACAATAGTTTTTTTTATACTGGTGGATTATTTTTCTCGAGTAAGGGTGGTTTTTTCATCAACGGATACCATGATTGGAATTTTTTAAGAGGGGGTTCAGTGACAAAGAGAATGAAACCATTGATGCTTTTAAATATTTGTGATAAAATTTACTTGTTAATGTAATTGTACAAAATAATTTTTGAAATGTCTATAATATAGTGTTTTTTCTTTGTATTTATGATTTAATTTTTATTTCAATTAAATTATGAATTTTCTTTATACCTATATTTACTGTTGTAGTGTGTTGTAATTTTAACAGTACACTACAACAGTATAGCCTTTATCAGTGATATTTATTACAATGATAATATAACCTTTTACTGGTGCTAGAAAATCATTGACAAAGGTGGCCCCCTTTTAATGGTGCTTAGGATAATATCAATTTTTTGACGTTGATAAATTCATTTTCAATCATTGAAGACCTACTATAAATTTGATTGTTAGCGACTGCAAAAAGAGGTCACTAATGAGCTTTAGAGACCTCAATTTGTCCTCTTTTTATGGTTGTGGTTGGCCCATCACTAAAGGGCATTAGCGACCACAAAAGGTAGATTTTATAAAAACCCACCTGACAACCATGCTAGTGGTCACTGGGAATAATATTAGAGCCCACTTTGGTGGTCACTAATGCACCAAAAAATAAATGAGGTAGTGATCCCCAAAGGTGGTCACTAATAATCTTGAAAATTAAATGCATTAGAAACCACCATAGGTAGTCACTGAACTAGACACATTTTTTAAACAAATCTGTATTTTTACAGCCCCAAATAACCGAAACAAAAAATAATTGAAAAAAAAACACATAAAAATTAGCCATTTTTACCAAACCAATGGTCCAAATAGCTATAGATCCCTTCAATATTCTATCTCAATAAACCTATTAAAAAGATTCAAAAAAAGTTAAAAAATGAAAATGAATATTAATATATTTAACATTAATCATATTTACTCAGTTCATATATATATATATAATCAAAACATTTTATATAGTGTTACCTACATAAAGAATCATAAATACATAAATGAGGCAAATCTAATATAAAATATTTTTTCACATCATTTATCAGTTAAACAATGACTATTAAAAGTAGAAAAATACCATATACCTATCAATAAAGGAATTATATTGACACATGGTTGATTCCAATATATCACATAATATTTGAGGGATGTTCTTTAAGATTTTCACATCAATAAAAATTCATTTTCTCATTTTGAAACCCTCATGGGAGATATGTCATTTTAAAAACACTGAACAATGTTACCCATGTTTTTTTATCATATCGAGCAACACGAGCATATAATGAATGCTACATTGATTCCTATATATCAAAAACAGCTAAATGATTGTTATCCTGTGATTTCATATCAATACAAGTTTATTTTATTTGTATTGACCTATTTTATATGATTTTTCACTTAACTCCAAATATGGGGGACAAACATATATTTTGATCATACCAAGAAATTTATGCATCTAATCCATGTTTCTATAATTATCACATATTTGAAATGACTGAAATATCATTTTCCTAAAATTTCATGTTAATCAGATCTTTTTTGGTCAGTTTTGACCCCTACACACATGATTTTCCCATTATTACAAAAATGATAATAAATATAGAAATGAACTTTTAATTGTGACAACCAATCTATATATTGGAATGACAGGTAGTTGATTCAAATAGACCAAATATGATATGAGGAATTTTTTATAGCTTCACACATCAATCAGAAATATTTTTCACATTTTTGAACCCATGATGGGAGATTTATCATTTTAATAATATAAGACGATGTTACCCTTCATTTTCCATCATTTTGGTCAACACAAACATCTAATGGATGTAGCATTGATTGCCTCAAATAAAAAAAAGATATTTGATCATCATCCCATGATTTAATTTCACTACAAGTTTGTTTTTGTCACACCCCTACTTTTTAAAATTATTATTTTTTATTATTTTTTGGCTTCGGTTAGCCTTTCCAAGGTGCTGGTTGAATGCTAGTCTAAATCTTTTTACATTTAATAATTTTGATGGGTTTCAGACTAGTGCATGAGCACTGCACGGTTAGTCGTGACCGTGTGGTTGGACCAGGTGCCTATGTAGTTATCTAATGTTTAAAATAAATAAAATTTTATATAAATAAATTGGGTTAAACATTTTCATCATAATAATAATAATAATAATATTGTGTAGATATTATTATTATTATTATTGGAAGTGTTATTATTTTCATTAATATTTTTATTATTAAACGGTTGTTAAAAGTGTAATCAATATTTTTATGAGTAAATTATTATTAATGTTGTTATTATTTAAAATGATTTATTATTATTATTAAGAAAATTATTAATGTTGTTATATTATTATTAACGTTGTTAATATTTGAAAAAAATGAAATGAAAAAAAAAATATTATTTTTATTATTCTTATTCTTATTATTTTTTATTCTTATTATTAAAAAAATGTGGAGGAGGAAAAACCCTGAGACCTCCCCTTCCATGGTACAAGGGACCTCCCCTACATCTTCCTTGTGCGTGCCCGACCTGTTCGCAGTAGGCCCCCACCCTGGTCCTCCCTTGTGTGCCACGAGCCAGTGCCTCCCCTCCTCTTCCACTCCAACGCAACTCACCCCTTCCCCTACCCAAGGCGCAGTAGATTTCCATGGTCGGCCCTCCTCTTACAGCATCCTCCATGGTTAGACCTCCTTAGTGTGAGATCCACCTCCCATAGCCAGAGTACATCATGTTCGCAACCCCTTCTTGGTCGTGACCTACAATAGGTGTGTGAAAGCCCCTTTCTAAGATCTAAAGGAGCGCATCCCCTCTTCCTTCCATGGTAGATTCCTATCATATCCTCAATTATTGTGGTCCGATTATTCATGGTAAGACCATCTCTGATGTCCTCCTTCATTGCATTGGCATTTTGTTTCACTTTCAGTACCCGGTTTGGATTTATCTCAAACCCTAAGGTTGGGCTAAAATGCAATTGTTGTATTCTTCTTTCAATAGGGTATGTAATTGATGTATTGGTACTAATTTTTCCATGTTACGACATCCTCTTCCATGGGAGAGGTGGATGGACTAGTTTCTCTATGACGTCGTTGTTTTGGGTAAGAGTTTAAACCCACTAATTGGTTTTACACCATCTAATTTATGGTCTTTTGTGTTATGTGATTCCCTGGTCTTTATTGGGATGTGTGTTGGTCCTCACTGCACTAATTTTGGGTCCTGGATAATTTTTATAGGGTGTTGCGAACTATTACTAGTGTGCACGCTTTTTTGGAAGTGCGTGTATGTGAGTAAGTGGCGTTTTGAGTTAGAAAGCATTGTCTTGGCCAATTCTTTGAGGTAAGCATGTCCAATTTTTCATTTCTGAAATGTTCTATTGGCACTTTTTTGTTTTTAATTTATTTTTAAAAGTTAATCGCACGTGTATTATATTTATGGATTGATGTGATTAGTGTTTTTATGTTGTTATGAGTTAATAAAAATAAGTTTTTCTAGAGGAATGTGTGAATTTACTAAGTTATGATACCTATGATGTTTAATTTAGATGATATTGTTTTTCAAAGTGGGATTGGGGGTTTTCATTAAATATTTAGTCTTAACTATGGTGTGATGGAAATTTTCTAATTGGGAACTTGGTTTGGGGTTGTTTGGGTTGCTTATAAAATTACTTATAAATTGTTTGAATTGTTTATAAAATTGTTTATAAATTTTTTGGTTTGTTTATAAATTTTATTATAAATTTTTTGACCTCATTAAAAAATTGTTTATAAATTGTTTTTCTTGTTTACAAAACTATTTATAAATGGTAGGTCTTGTATATAAATTTTTTTATAAATTGTTTTGTTTTTTTATAAGATTTTTTATAATCTTTTTGGTTTTTTATATAGTTGTGTATAAATTGTTAGGGTTGTTTGATAAAGTTTTCATCACCTTAGAGTTTTAAAGTACTTTTATGGAAATTATTTTGTGTTTGTTTTGGAAGCTATGGTTATTTGTCCTTGAATCCTCTTTTGGTGTGGTTAAATAGGGTAAAGGACATTTAAAAATTGTGTAGTGTTTGGTGTGTGTTTTTGGAACTTAAGGGCCCATTGTCTTGGTGAATATAAAAGAAGTGTTTGCAAGATGTTTTGGGAAAATGTATTGGACATGTCGACTTAAAGGAATATTTGATACTTCTTTCTCTAGTGTAATGTTTATATTGGCTCTTAGAAATGATTGTGATTCAGAAACTATGTGCTCATTTGGAAACCTTAATGTTTTGTGAAAATTTATAAATGGTTATATGTTATAAAGTCTAGGTTGGTACCTTATGTAACTTTTTAAGTTTGAGTGCCTGGTTGACAACTTAAAGTGATTTGTGATATTGTTCAAAATTTCATGTGATGTGACGGCCCGGTTGGCACCTTGGATGATATGGCATATGAATATTTGTATCTATAAATATATATCTATTGGGAACCACTATAGAAGGGATATCCCTTTATGGGTTATTATATAGGGTGTTCGTGATTGGGGTAGGCAAGTGTGGTGATGACAGGTAAGCTGATTCATGTGTGTGTGGGCCTCCTACTTATACAGAATTACCACAACCACCATGGGTTCATGGGTATCTTTTAGAGGGTCAAGTGATGGTTGCTGATCAACCCCGATTAGACTATTTGGTACCCCCTAGATTTTTTATTAGTCCAAGAGGGTTGTGCCACTAGTGAGGGAAAGTTATGGAAGGTAGTTGTTTATTGACTTAGGGGTTTCACCATACACCGGAAGGTGGTTCCGAACTAAGTACACCCAAGTCTCTTCTAGGGATATTTAGGATCACCCATGGTTACTTAATTATTTACAATTCTTGTTTACTTTCCATCATACTAGATTATTTCTATATTTCACTATTTACCTGTTTTATTTTAGCACACCCTTGGTATCCCTTGTCTTGCGTTTTGTTTATAAAAAAAATGGTTTTGGAAATTATATGTAGCATGCGTTGTATTTTCAAATGGTAAAAGCGTGTATATTGTTTTAAAATGTGAAAAATTCTACTTTTATATTGTTATTTCAAGCTTGTGTTAATGGATTATTTTCGGAAGGGAGGCATTGGATTAATTGGTTCACCTTCAAAATTCCTACTAAGCATCTCGATGCTCACACCTATTTCATCTTTCAATTTGTAGGTTAATTTTCTTATTCAGGTTCCTAGTTCCTCTACTCGTGGTTGAGGAAGGTTTTTTAGTGGTTGGAAGTGACAAAGAGATCACATGGAGGTATGTGTAGTTTTGTTTTTCTTTCCACTACTAGTTTTTATTTTTTAGGTCTGTCTTTATTTATCTGTTTATATTTTGTTCATGGGCTAGATCATTCCCAATGGTTAAATTTTGATGTCCAATACTAGTTTTTATCCGAGGGGGATCAAGAACACTCCTTGGGACATGCCGTAGACCGGCTCGGGTGACCTGTTTAGGGTCAACCAGGGATGGTTTGTGACAAAATGGTATCAGAGGAGGCCGTTGTTATTTGGGGTGTCTATTATATAGAGATTAGGACTATCGGGACTCAGGAGGTATGTTTGGTAAGATAGTTGCGAAATCTTGCTCATACTAATCCTTGAGTTACCATGGGAAGTCTGGGGTTTGAGTCTTTTGTCTTGGGTTGTCTTTTATTGTGGGGTGACAATAGAGGTGAATTAGGTTATGTTGTGGAATCACATGGGGTGGTGACCCATGCAGATTCCTAGTTCCGAGTTCAAGGTCCTCTTAGTGGTATTCCTTATTTGGGGCAAGGCCCACCCCCATGTTGGCAAGTTAGGTAGGGGAATTATTTTCTTATTCTGATGGTTTTTTGTAGGTTGTGTTTCATTTTGATTTCAGTTGATGTGCATGTGTGTTGAAATTAAAAGTGGAATTTTAAAATTAAAGTTGTTTTGATATGGAAAAGGGCTTCTTTCAAATTGGTGTTAAATTGGAAAAATGGGTTTTTAAAATCTGAAGTGTTTCAATTTGTAAATTTTGGTACATGTTTGGATTTGATAGGGAAAATAGATGTTTGGACCTTGGAATTATTTATATAGGGTTGCATGTGCGTGGGTACATAAGAAGGGTGCATGGGGGAACTTTTCCATGGATGAAGTAAGTGGGGTTGATGAATGCACATGTGACGGTTCATAAAGTGCCATAGGTGAGTTTTAAAATTTAAAGGAAATGGAGATTTTTGGAAATTTAATTGTTTCTTTTGTTTAGATATTTTTGGATTATGGGCTTGTTTCCCTTGTCTTTCGTTGTTTATTTTATTGAGTTTTGGATTGATACTAGTTTCAGTAGTGTTTTTCGTGTTGTTATGAGTATGCCGCCCAGAAAGTATCCAAAATTTGTTAATGAGTTATGCCCAATTCCTATTTCTTTATGGATGTTGACTATTTATCAATGTAATTTAAGTCTATTAGAGGTAGTTTTGTAGTTCTTCGAGATAGAGTGTGTCTTTGGGTTTCGGGGAACTCATGTGGGTGTTAAGGTTCGTATTCTCTTATGTTTATTTCAAGGTCTAGTTCTGGACTAGTAAATATGGGATGTATCATCGTCATTAGAGTTTGGTGTGTAGTTGGTGGTGGTTGGATTTCGTAAGGGTTCCCTATTTCATGAGGATTGGTTGTCGGAGGAACCTATCTCTAATAAGTTATAGTCATTGGAGTAGGCTCCTAGTTTTCTGAACCATTCTATTGTCTGACACTAGTATGGTTAGTTCAGGTATTCTAAGTCGTCAAGTTGCATCTCTTTGAAAACATACCTCTATTATGGTTGTTTGAATCATCATGAGGAATAAGGAGTTAGGGAATGGAGGATGCAAATGTCTGACTGCAAGGAAGGAGATGTTTCATCCATCAGAGCCCCATCCATAGGTCTTAGGGTGAAGCTCATGCACAATCAGGAGTTTCCGAGGTGTGTGGAACCTTAGTCGAGATCATGTTTTCAGTATTGAGATGGAAATATCCAATGTTTCCTTATTCTATTCTTTTCATCGTCGTAATATCATCCTTGTTTTGTTGGTGTGATGAGCTCGTTCTACCACAATCCAAGCGGCCTTATCTATTCTTAGTGTGTATTTCAAGTCATTTGTAATCCTTGAAGGCTGTTGAGCTCATGAATAAATAGATCCATTCTAATTTTGAGTTTGGTCTTAGCTATGTCTGTTATGGGGATGTTTGGTTTCATGAAATATATGGGAAGTGTTGAGTAAATTTATATTCCTCAGGTTTCTATCTTGTTTCGTAGCAATATTTTTGTCTAAGTCTCAGGGGTGTTGTTCTGTCCATGTGGGGAAAGTGAATGAGTTTGAGTTAGGAGTTCCTACATTCCCCCCCAGGGGGTGGTGTGTTCAGATTTCAAGGTTTCTGTGTTAGTGAATTATTGTGGTGGATAGAACCCTCTTGTGTTCTCCCCTCAATCTCAGATAGTGATTTTTCTTGAATTAGTCAGGTGTGAAGTGTGTTGGGAATGGTCACCTCGAGGCTCTCGATTTCTATTGGTTATGTCTAGGCATGGACTCAAGTGTCTCCACTATTGGCTTGGTGACTTTATAGGGGCACAAAGTTTCGTGGTGGAGAGAATTGTCACACCCCGACATTTTTAAATTATTTATTTTACTATTTCTTGGCTTAGGTTAGCCTCATCAAGGTGTAGGTTAAACATTGGTCTAAAATTTTTGACAATTAATAATTTTGATGGGTTTCGGATCGGTGCGTGGGCACCGCACGGTTTTCGGTGACCACGTGGTCTGCCCAGGTGCCCGTGAAGTTATCTAATGTTTAAAATAAATAAAATTTTATAAAAATAAAATGGGCTAAACTTTTTTGTCGTAATAATAATAATAATATTATTATTGTGTAGATATTATTATTATTATTGTTATTATTATTATTATTGGAAGTGTTATTATCGCGCATGAGACTCAGCCCAGTTGGTGAGGTATCCTTAAGTGCATCCACAAGACCCAGGTTCAAAACCAAGTAGAGGCATATTTCTGGTACTATATCATGCACTATAGTAGGCATTGTAGCAGGCACTATAGTTGGAACTATAGCAGGAATTGTAGCAGTACTGTAGTAGAACTGTACACTGTGTGGGTACTATAGCAGAACTATAAACTATGTAGGTACTGTGTAGACTGTAAATTGTGTGGGTATTGTAGCAGGCACTGTAGTAGTTACTATAGCAGGTACTATTCCGTATTGTAGCATATAGAACTATTCACCTTGGGCCATAGGTTTGGGCATGGAGTCCTTACGTATTTCATGCCACCTAGGCCTTCAGGTTAGTAGGGCGTTCGAGCCACCTTTAAGGCCTTCAGGCCACCTCAAGGCCTTTGGGCCGCATGCAGTTTCCCCATACATACTCTACAACAAACAGAGCAGTCCCAAAAGAGGATTCAGAGTAGGTGCACTCATCAGAGTAGAGCCAAATGGATTTTTCATAATGATAGGGTATGGTTATGCCATCGGGACCAGCCTATGCTTGCACGGGAAGCCTAGATAGACGGTCATGCGAAGGTGGAGAGCTATTATCACGATGTTGATGCTGGGGGGGCAGTTCCTTGTAGATAGTCTTGTTGATTTTCCTAAGACCTTCGGGTCATGTAATCTCCTAAGCCTATGGGCTGTGTAATCTCTGAGCCTATGGGCCTTGTAAGGTTTCCTCCTCATCCCTTGAAAGGGGGGTTATCAAAAACCAATAAAAATGATGGCCTTCAGGCCATTAGAGCTATTGGATGTGTTATTATTGTCATTGATATTTTTGTTATTAAATGGTTGTCAAAAGTGTTCCTAATGTTTTTAAGAGTAAATTATTATTAATATTGTGATTATTTAATATGAGTTGTTATTTTTATTATTTAGAAAATTATTAATGTTTTTATATTATTATTAACATTGTTTCTATTTGAAAAAATTGAAATGAACAAAATTGTTATTATTATTATTATTATTATTATCAAAAAAAAGAAAGGAGGAAGAACCATAGAGGCTCCCCTTCCAGTGTGCAAGGAACCTCCCCCACGTCTTCCCTATGTGTGCCCGACCTGTTCACAGTAGGCCCCCACCCTTTTCCTCCCTTGTGCGCCACGATCCAGTGCCTTCCCTCCTCTTCCTCTCCAGCGCAACGCACCCCTTCCCCTACCCTAGGCATGACAGTTCTCCATGTTCAGGCCTCCTCTTACAACATCCTTCATGGACGGATCTTCTTGGCATGAGCTCTACCTCCCATGTCTTGAGTACATCAAGGATGCAACCCCTTCTTGGTTACGACCTATAGCAGGCTTGTGCAAGACCCTGGTCAAGATCCAATGGCACGTGACTCCTCCTCCTTCCACGATCGATTCCTCTCAGATCCTCTATGAATGAGGTTCGATTCTTCTAGGTAATACCATCTCCAATGTCCTCCTTCATTGTATTAGTGTTTTGTTTCTATTTCAGTATCTAGTTTGGATTCAACTGAAACCCTAAGGTCAGTATAATATGCGATTGTTGTGTTCTTTCGTTAATAGGGTATGAAATTGATGTATTAGGGCCCATTGGTCCATGTTATAGCATCAACTGCTAAGGGTGAGGTAGATGGACTTGTTTCACTATGTCATCATTCTTTCTAGTAAGATTTTAAACTCGGTAATTGGTATTTCACCATCTAATTTAGGGTCTTTTGTGTTATGTGAGTCCCTGGTGTTTAGTTGGATGTTTTTTGTTCCTCTCCACACTAATTTTGGGTGTTGGTTAATTTTTATAGGGTGTTGATAACAATTCCTAGTGTTTTTGCTTTTGTGTAAGTGTTTTTATGTGAACAGGTGGTGGTTTGAGTTAGAAAGCATTGGCTCATCCAATTCTTTGAGGTAGGTGTTCCCAATTTTTCATTTCCAAAATGATCCATTGGCACTTGCATGTATTTAATTGCTTATTAAAGGTTAATGGAACCTCTATTATATTTATGGCTTGATGAAATTAGTGTTTTTATGTTGTTAGAATTTATTAAAAATAAGCTTTTCTAGAGGATTGTGCGAATTGACTAAGTTATGAAACCTAGGATGTTTAATTTAAATGTTATTGTTATTCAATGTGGTATTAGGGGTTTTCATTAAATATTTAGTCTTAATTATGGTGTGATGGTAATTTTCAAATTGTGAACTTGGATTGGGGTTTTTTGGATGGTTTATAAAATTGCTTATAAATTTTTTGACTTATTTACAAAATTTTTTATAAATTTTTTGGCTTGTTTACAATACTATTTATAAATTTTCTGTCTTGTTTATAAAATTTTTTATAAATTGTTTAGTTTGTTTATAAGATTTTTTATAAACTATTTGTTCAGTTTATATAATTTTTTATAAATTTTTTGGTTTGTTTTATATAGTTTTAATCACTTTAAGGTTTTGAAGGACTTTTATGGAAATGATTTTTTGTGTGTTTTGGAAGCTATGGTTGTTTGGCCATGAATCCTTTTTTTTTGAATGGGTTAAATAGGGTAAAGTACATTTGGAAATTGTGTAGTTTTTGGTGTGTGTTTTTGGAAATTAAGGGCCTATTTGGCTAGGAGAATATAAAAAAAGTGTTTTCAAGATGTTTTGGGTAAATGCAATGGACATATCAACTTAAAGGCTTGTTTGGCACTTACGACTCTAGTGTAATGTTATTTTACTCTTTTAAATGACTGTGATTCAGAAATTGTGTGCCTATTTGGAAAACTTAATGTGTTGTGATAAGTTTTAAATGGTTATATGTTATAAAGGCAAGGTTGGAACCTTATGACACTTTTGAAGTGTGAGCGTTCGGTTGACAACTTAAAGTTCTTTGTGAAATGGTTTAAAAGTTCATGTGATGTGACAAACTAGTTGGCACCTTGGATGATATGGAATATAAATTTTTGTATCTATAAATATATATCTATTAGGCACCACTATAGTAGGTATATCCCTTTATGGGTTATCATATAGGGTGTTCGTGTTTGGGGTAGGCAAGTGTTGTGACGACAAGTAAGATGAGTCGCTTGTGCGAGGGCCTTCAACTTACACATAATTACTATAACCACCATGGGTTCTTGGGTGTATTTTAGAGGGTTGAGTGACGATTTCTAATAAACCCCAATTAGATAGGTTTTTACCCCCTAGATTTGATTTTAGGCCAAGCAGTCAATGCCTCTAGTGAGGCCAGGTTACGGAAACTAGTTGGTTATTGACTTAGGGGATTCACTATATTCCAGTAGGTGGTTTTGAACCAAGTAGGTCCAACGGTCTTCTAGAGATGTTTAGGATCACCCATGGTTACTTAATTATTTACATTTCTTATTTACTTTTCTTCATACTCTCTTATTTCTAGCTTTCACTGTTTACCTTTTTTCTTTTAGCACAACCTTGGTATCCCCTATCTTGGGTTTTAAATATAAATTGGAAAATGGTTTTGTAAATGATATATAGTGTGCATTGTATTTTAAAATGGCAAATGCATGTTGCTTGTTTAAAAATATGAAAACCCCTACTTTTATATTTTTATTTCAAACTTGTGTTAATGTATTGTTTTGGGAAGGGAGACATTGGATTCAATGGTTCACCTTCAGCATTTCTATTGAGCATCTTGATGCTCACACCTATCACATATTTCTAATTATACGTTATTTTTTCCTATTTAGGTTCCTGGTTTGTCTGCTCATGGTTGAGGTAGGTTGTTTTGTGTTTGGAAGTGACCAAGAGGTCACATGAAGGTATGTGAAGTTTTGTTTTTCTTTCCGTTGCTAGTTTTTTACGTTAGTCTTTATTTATCTTTTTATATTTTTTAATGATCCAAATAATTTTTTATGGTAAAATTTTGATGCTTGAAACTAGTTACCATCCCATGGGGTTGGAAAATCTCCTCAGGACATGTCTCAGACCGGCTTAAGTGAACGGCTTAGGGTCGACCCAGTCTGATTCATGACAGTTTTCTTAGCACTCACCCATTTTACGTGATTTGTCACCTAACTCTAAATCTAAGAGACAAACATCACTTTTAATAATATAAAAAAAAATTGAATCTGATCAATGTTTTGATTATTTATTTATATTTTAGGTGAAATAAATACCATTTTCCTAAGATTTTATATTAATTAGAACTCATTTGGTCAGTTTTTGGCCCCTACACAGATGATTTGCTCATTATTAAAAAATGGTAATAAATGTGATAAAGGACTTTTAATTATAATAACTAATACAAACATCTATTTTAAATGTGGTTTATTCCAATATATAACATATTATTCGAGTAATGTTATCCTAGCTTCACACATCAATCATAATTTGTATTCTCATTTTTGACCCCTGATGGGAGATATGTCATTTTAATAACACAATATAATATTGCCCATATTTTCCAATTATATAAGAAGAAGAAAAGCATCTGATGAATGAGGTGTTGATTTCTATAGATGAAAAATGGATCAGTGATTATTATCCTATGATTTAATTTTAATCCAAGTGTGTTTTCTTGGTATATTGACCTGTTTTCTGTGATTTTTCACTTAACTCCAAATCTGAGGGATGAATTCCATTTTCAATCATACTGATAAAATTAGGTATGTGATCCATGTGATGATGATTCATACAAATTTTAAATGACTTATATATCATTTTCCTAATATTTCATGTCAATTGAAGCTCTTTTGGTAGGTTTTGACCCTTACACACATGAGTTTCCCATTATTACAAAAATGGTAATAAATGTGAAAATGTAATTTTAATTGTACTAACCAATCAGGGAATTGAATTAACACATGGTTCATTCCAATATATCACCTGTGATTCAAGTAATTTTCTCATATATTTTCATATCAATAAATAGTCATTTTCTCATTTTTTTTACCCTCTCTTGGTAGATATGTCATTTTAAACAGTAGACAATGTTACCCATTTTTTCCATCATATTGGGTGAATAATATATTTCAATCTAATGTTCGTTAATTCTTGGGGTGTGGTCTAGTCCAATTGACTTTATGGGTTTCTATCGGTGAGACCCAGGTATTTTTATATAGTCTTATGAGAAGGTATTTATTCCTCAGGGTCAGTTTGAGAGAGCAGACAATATGTATATTGCAGAGAAACCTATAGTTGATGCTAGAGTTGAGCCTTCTATTTTTGGAGGTTCTATTTTGGTTTCCTTTAATTTATCATGTTCTTTATTTGATTTAGTTTCTTCACATTCATTTATTTAAAATCAATTGGTATCAATTATTGAGCATAATGTGGGTGTTTCCTCTTCATATATGACTTTTGATACTCCCTTAGGTAAGAGAATTGAACAAACCCAAAAGTGTTCATCTTATGCTCTACAAGTGGGTTTAAGGGGTTAGGGTGGAAAAAGGAGAATATGGTCTATAACAACATGTACACTCAACTAATCCTATAGAAATTTCTCTTAAGGGGAAAGAAGAAGTCATTATTGAGAACTTAACCAAGAATGGGAAATTTATGGGTAAAATATTGAGTGATTTAGTTGATGAATACACCATCCCTCCAATACAAGATTCCCATATACCTTTCTAGAACCATGTAGAAGAGTTAACAGATCCCTTCAATGAATATGTCTACTTCTAAACATACTAATTTTCTAGGGACAATTGGACAAGTGATGGGGTTTTAGACTATATAAATAAATAAATAGGTGCCTAATGTTTCAAATAATTGTAAGATAATTGAAAATATCAGTATTAATGAAAAATATCTCAAATTGGTAAAAAATGGGGTGACCTAACTTTTACCCCAGTAATTAGAAAAAAAGAGCAATCTGAAGGGCTCTATGGATTGCAACAATCCTAATTTAAGTGGGAAAAATTCAAAATATAAATATGGTATAAAAATGATATTTTTGAATGTTTTAGGGACTGGAAAACTCAGTAAATACTATTACTCTCAAAACACTCATTCTAAACCATAATCCTTTAATGATAGGGATTTTTTATCCTATGGATCAGCTCAAATCATTCCAAGGATTGAATTTTAAGAAATTGGGCTATGATGTTGTGGGGATAAATCCACACTCTACTTATATGGAAAATCTCTAGGTTCTTATATCTTATAAATTTATTGGATTTTATATCATTTATATCAGTTTCTAGATTTTATCTAGTAAATTAACTTTTAAAGGTAACTCCATTTATAAATATTTAATTTATTCTTTGAATAATTATCAAGTTAGGAGGTCATTTTTTGGAAATTTGGAATCTGAAATCCACCATATGTAAGGAAATGTTGATAATAAGCAAGAAATCATATTATGTTGCATATTAAAATCACTTTCTCATTAATAACTAAGAAAGTGTATGTTTATCTATGCTTAATTAGTGCTAAAAAAGAGTGATCCTTATTAATTAATCTAAAAAGTTCTAATGAAGGGAAATGATTTCCCCATGATTTATTTTAGTGAAATCTATTATCTTTGGATTACTATTGATGAAGGTATAACTGGATAGATGGTGATATAGTAATAATTAGGTTATGTTTAATCGAACATGTGATCCTATGTTGTTTGTTTTCTATTGAATATTTCCATATTGTGTTAGCTCCCTGCTTGGTGGAAATAGTGTATGTTCATTGTTTGACCAATGATGGTATGTGGGATGATCAGGAATAGAGTGTTTAATTGGGTTTTTTATAACTAAATGTGATTAATATTTTGGGACATTTACATCATTGAATTTTTTATAATAACTTGGTTGGGAAAAGGGTATTGGTTCTATAGTGATCCAATTTTTTGGTAAGGTCTTGATTACTAAATGTGTTTTAGTTTTTTCTTAGATCCCCATTTTTGTTGTGACAAATCTCATAAAGGATTCCACATGACCCTTTTCAATGTGTCATTAACTAGATTAATTTATACACTACCTTGTATATCTCACTGCTAGAAGTCTTTCTATTCCCAAAAATGATAGGCCACATGCCTGGATAGTATAACTCGCATGTAACACACTGTCACTTCATCCCAAAATCTCATCAAAACATTATTAAATATTTATATATATTATAATAACCCCAATTCATTTTGGTATAGCTTGTTCCAAAGTTTATACATCCCATGTTTTCACCTATGAAGGAATCATCCACTTATATAACCTATTTTGAATGAATATTTAGTATACGGAATTGTAAAATAATCATTCAATAAATTTAAACAATTATTTATCACCCAACCTATATTATGAAAATTTTTGTAAGGTGTTCTCATTTATAAAGTTCATAGATCATAATAATTACTTTTTAAAGCATAAAATTCATATTTGACCAATCAACACAAATAATTTTCTATCTTTATCATTTTAAAGGGTCCAAATTTTTAGATTCAGCAATTTAGGGGAATGGGTAATTTTTTAACATGAAGTACATATGTAGGATTTAAATTATATCATATTTCAAGATTTAAGTGGGGTGATCCATGATAAATATCACCCATAAAAGCATGGATGATTTTAGTGTCAATAAGTGGAAATAATAATAGCATCTTTATCATGGATGCACAGTTATGAGAAAAGTAATAAAATTGACAACACTATGAAGGAAGGAGGGAGTGTAAAAATCTTGAATTGGTGGTGTGTCATTGGTAAAATTGGTTTGCTAAATTTGGTGGTGAAAAGAAGGATGTGTGAAGAAGTTGTACCTAGTATTCACAGAGATTATGGGGGCACATGACATGGCCCTAAACATGGGTTACTACAGTAATTCATAAGGGGACTTACAAGGACAAAAATTATGGGACCTTATGGGGATTCTAGGCATTAAAAATCATTACAAGGACATCATTACAGCACCTTAAAATCAAGTCCAACAACTAAGGGCCTTACAATTCCAATCAAGGTCACTCAAAAAGGACCAATCATTCAAGGGTCTTAAATCAATTCCAACACATCCAAGGGTCATAATACACCAGTAATAAATTCCTTTAGGTCATTAAAAACCATGGTATTTCAAGGAATAAACATTCAAAGGTACCTTGGGTCATATAATCTAATAAATTAGGTCCAATGGGTATCAATAAATTCTTTTAGGGAGGGATGATGTTGGACCCATTGGAGACCTGGGTGTGTGAGTTGTTTTCATTTTATAATCCCCCTATACCTAATATATAAATATAAATATAAATAATCCAAAAAAGCGGTGAAATTATATATTCAACTACATTAATTCTACAATGATCATAATTATCTAATCCACCGATGATAGTTAATGATCTATTATATAATTTCATTTATATGTATCTTCTTTAATCTCCCGCAATATTGATCTTTAAGAGCTTTCTTTGTTTGATGGACAAGAGAGAGATAAAATAGAGTAAATAAAGAGGTACTATCTAGTAATGATCTCACTAGAGAATATTAATTATAATGATATTTAATACTATATATTTTTACTTAGAGTGGATGATGAGTTTCTTCCACTTTTTTATCTATGGTAGTTTGCTAGTATTTTGGTTTCAAGTCACTTGCATACTAGCACTAGGGATTTAAATGTGGTCATGGGATTGGATGAAAGTATTGGTGAAGTAGCTCTAGCTATTTCCAAATGAGAATTCAAGGAGTATATAAATTCTTAATATTTAGTGGAAGTTTCTTTACATGGTAAAAGATATACGAGGTACATAAAATTAACTAACATGGTAATGACTAGTAATCTTGAAAAAATAGTTTCCATGCATCCTTTGGGAACCTATGGGATTTAGTATGTCTTAATATGAATTATTTAGATGTTATTATATGAATGAACTGATTAACACAGTTTCATTCTTTCATTGACTTTTATAACAGAAGAGTGCCCATTTCATCACCCATTTTTTCCCAATACACATTCCATGGAAAGTGGGAGTTTCAGGATTCCAATTAAATATCCAATTAGGGACAGGTAGGAGTGATATCAACTGAGTAGAATTTCCTTGTTCTTGGGAAAGTTGATGATAAAGAGAAACAATTCTTATATCCCATAGTGGAATTATATCCTGATCTTATCTATAGTGATTTTTTAGGACTCCCACCAAATAGTGAATTGGAACTTAAAGAGTATAACGTCTTATATCCTATGGTGGAAGCTCTTCTAGCCCAACCTTCTTGAATTAGTTGGTTTGGTTGTTCTAAGCCAACACTGTGTTTATTAATTTCCCTTCCTTATCTTCAATAAACTACCTTAGTCCAATCAATAATCCATTATAATTAGTGGGACTCTAATCTAGTGTAATCTACCACTCTTGAATCTTAGAAAACATATAAGATTCAAAAATTATAGAAGCTTTAGTAATTACTGGACTCTATCTTTCTACAATACACATATGTATCGAATTAGTTATGAATTGGTGGAATATTATCTTGATCATGATCTTTAAATAATTTATTCACCATTTCTAAGTTCCAACCTAAAAACCCATCTAGCATCAGTTCTCGAATAGTAACACCCTCTTAACCATGATTGATATCAAATGATGGGAACCCATTACCGACCTCATAAAACCAAGGGTAATTACAAATTTTAATCCCATTACCATTAGAAACTCTCTATATTCCATAAAAAGTTATTTAGATCCCTAAATATTCTAAATAATGTTACGATGTTTGATGAGATGAGAACTTAAAAAATCAGAGGCTGAAAAATACATGGCCTTCAAAACATTCACATATAAAGAATATAAAATGGAAAATAACACCCAATGGTTTATATAAATAAATTACATATAATGGAATCAAATGAGTAATGTATTTTATCAAAATCTCTTTACCTTCCTTTAAAATGTCTTTCCCCGACCATGCATGACCACTGAACTAAATATCCCCTTATTAGATATAAAATAGATGGTGGAAAGACCAAAATATTTATTATATGTTTCCCTACTTATTCAAATTTCATTTTAATGAAAATGTAAATGTAAATTTTTAATTTTTTAAAAATACAAAAATAAAATGAGACAATCAATTTAAATGATAAATTAGAAAGATAATACAAAACAGACCTCTTGAATATGATGTGTCATGTGGGACCATGGATGCCACCTCCGTTTGGTGTGGAAAATGTATAAAAAAAATAAAATTTATGAATGTAATACAAAATAAATAAATAAATTAAATATAAAACTCTATTTTAGGATCCCCTCCACCATCACCCCAGTGCATATGCTCCCACGGTGGTCTAACCTCAGCTAACAGCTGCGCATTTACATCCACGAAAGCATGCATTTGTGCCTCCATATCTGCCACCTATTGTTTTATCCCAGCAAAAAATGGCCACAACCTTAGCACATGAAACTTTAAAATGAGGAATCCATGTTCCATAATCCATGTTTTAGCAATGTTTATCATGACCAATGATGTGATGGAATATTTCATCCCTTCGCATGGAAAGTTGTCGTCGGTCTTCTAGATGTTTTGCTAACCTAGCCTCAAATTGATCCTATGTATTATATAAATATAAATATATATTTATATAAATATGTATATAAGTATTGATAATTAGTAAAATAGCTTACTATTAGAGGTGCAACCTCTGGATCATTTCGAACGCTAGTCATCATCCACACCGACATTTTATCATTCAGTGCACCTTGCTCCTATAATTGTATACCTATAAGATATAAATATAGAACACAAAACCATATAAAATAATAAATTTAAAAAGTGAATAATAAATAAATAATGTTGAATTGGGGACATGTGACAACTCTCAAACATGTGAGTTGGTCCCTACAATGCACAATTCTCAGAATGACACACTTCCACCTCCTACATTCAATTAATTAACATTTAAAACACATAAAATTATACACATTATTTGAAATATATAAACCAAAATAAATATACTTTTCATTGAAACCTCAGTGGATCAATATGAAACTAACTTGTGCCACTGAGATGGTATAATGCCTTTCAAGAATCTGTCTAGAATGTCTGGGGCACCCACCCGAATGGCCTGAAGGCCTTCTTTTTTATTTTATTATGGATAATCCCCCTTTTAAGGGTTGAAGGGGAACCCGTACATAACCCATAGGCCCAAGGAACAAGGCCTGAAAATGATCCCTCTTGACTCTAAATTTATAATATTTCCACATTTTATGACATTTTTTCGTACACACTAGATGAAACTCAATGAGGAACACCCTCATATTATTCTATTTAAGAAAAAAATCACAAATGTTATTATTTTTTAGACATGGTTATGAAATTAAAATGATCACCATGCCTAAACATCCCTCCATAGACAATCTAATTTATCCTATAAGAATGAATCTGAGACACATGTAGTCAAATAAAATCTATTTGGTTCGTATATAATTTAACCAAACTGGTGAATAAAAGCAGGGGTACCCACTCCCAAGGGATAGTATGTCTCGTCAAATGATATGTTAAGGGTCATGTTATAATTTTATGATAAAATACCATGACCAGGGCCTCTCCTAAGAGAGGAATAAGTGGTCGAGTCTGATCCTATTGAAAAAAAAATCCATACATAATTAGACATATGTGCATATATATATTATGATTAATTAAAAAAATAAAACCACATTTACAATCATACATACTTAAACCTGTAAGAACAGATGGATCTGCAGAATGATGTGGATTTGGTGCATGTTCCCCTAAAATATCTACAGTCATAGAAAGCATTATAAGGAAATGATTCATTTCCTATTATAGTTCTATATAATGTGTTCTACAAAAGAATCGTGTAATTTTTTTTATTTCACAAATATTTCATCAAATATAAAGGAGTGGTTGGATCAAAATGCATGTTTGGGATAAGATATGATATTTTATTGTTTCATAACCATGAAATCATAGAGAAATTATAAAATCCAATACCCATTCATTTGATTCATCAAAAATGAGAAATTCATAAATGCTGAGTTTCTCCACACCAGGAAATAAAACGTGTTGAATGTTTCTTTCCACTAACAATAATTAAAAATGTTCACTATCATATACTGAAAAATGGAGAATTTATATGCATGAAAATAAAATATGATTTCATATATCAAGAATAGAGGCATAAAACCTCTACAGGAATAAGATTATAGAAAAATGTATAATGTTTTTTCCAATAAGACCACTCAAGTTAAACTAGAGCTACTGATTTCATCTAAATTACATAGTGGTAGCATGATAATACAAATAATATTTATATAATTTTCCCCAAAATTCAGGTAAGGTTATTATAAGATACATACAGATGTTGAATGTGAAGAGATAGAGAAATAAAATGTGGATGTTGACTCGCACTTGTTCTCTCTCAACTGAACTACCACAAACATGTTCTCTTATTATCATGATTTCCAAAAACAACAACATTCATTATTAGTTTTCATTATTTGTATATAAGTAAATCAATGATCTAATCAATATCTTATTCTCATGGAGATGTTCTGGTACTTACCATCTATTGTGCTACTAATACCTCATAAACTTGTAGGAGTTGTGTAGTTTACAATTATATAAATACATGAAGAAAAAATTGGCCCTATATTCAAGGATGGATGGGGTTAAAAAATAGTTGCAAAGAAAGAATTTAATGAAACAGGGGAAGAAAGTAAAATCCAATCAAAATATAATTTTTGGGTTTCAAGGGTAATTCCAATAATGATAACCAAGTGTATTATAAAATGGGATTCATGTGTAGAAAACATCCATTCTCCCTATAGAAGAAAAAAACTGTAATAATTTTGGGTCATTTTTCATAAAATTCAATATAAATTATAATGGAATGAATAAAGGATATAGTTATCAAAAGAAGATGCATTATATGTTTGATAATTTGAGTTTAATGGAGATAGAATTAGAATGAAGAGAAGTCGGTATAGCAGTAAACAAGAAGGAATGATTAAGTATGTAGATGTTATGTAGCCCAAGGCACCATTCCTACTAGATTAAAGGATCCTCCACAACTAAATATAATATACCAAAAAATATGAAATATCAAAACCATATCTAGGAGAAAGAAGTTCATCAGCCTTGTGATTTCTATCTTACCCATGCACTTATCTTCCATGGCACCTCTATTTCTGCAATGTCATTTGATTCACTTAGCATGTGTGCACTACCTTCGATTATGCATAACTCAAATTATTGAAACATGAAACTTCTCTATTTCTCATGAAAACCCTTAAGATATCATGCATTGTCTGTACTTTCACATGTATGAGATTCTTTAGCCTCCACTTCCCCATTTTGATTAACTTAGCTTGAAACATACTGAAACTTCCACTACGATGTTTGTTTCATGAAATGAACAACGTTTCATTATCATATAAATTGTCCAAACTAAATTCCATTGTACTCAATTTATTATAGCATCAAAAATTAATTTTTTTCTGGTAAGTGATCACTTTAAATGCATGTTCTAGACATTAATATCATATCTTTAGTGCATCAATTCTTAGGCATAGTTTGAGTCTTTCTTACTTATCAAAATTTGCAGCAAGAAAACCTTGGTTGGGAAACAAGCTCTTGATGATCTCCCATGGAATTTTAGTAAACCGTCATTGGCACGTTGAGAGATCAGATGATGTGGCATGAATGCCCATGAAAACCTTATAAAAAGGTTGAATACGATGCAATTTGGCATCGTTCTATTTAATTTCATGCACATATTTAATTTTTGAATAGTGCTAGTGTTGAGTGAGTCCCACTCCAGACTTTGCTTCAGGATGGCTCTAATATATTAACCTAGATGAACCAATATTGATCTTTGAATTCCCATGGTTTTTCCTCACACCATGACCATTCACTTATGGAAATCATGGTTTTACCAACAGTTGTATACCAATGGTTATTTTGAACTATTGGTATATGTGATCTTTACCAACGGTTTGCATTAACCGTTGCAATTGATCTATAAAAATTGATTTCTCCTAACGGTTTGATGAAACCGTTGGGAAAGATTGGAAGAAAATTAGTGTTCCCAATGGTTTCATCAAACCGTTGGGAAAGATGGGAAGAAAATCAGTTTTCCCAATGGTTTAATGAAACTGTTGGGAAAACTCTATCTTTCCCAACAGTTTTTAAAAACCGTTGGGAAAGATTCCCCCAAATACAGACCACCCGAACCCCCACTCAGCCCAATTGTAGACCGATTGCAGACAGAACCTAATCGATCTTTTGAATTCTTCTCGACCGTGAAACTCTTTCCAGCCAAGATCTATCTTCAATCAAACACAATCTTATTTCACACATTAAATTAGTAAGTGTTACCTTAGTTTTAGTGTTATTTCTCTATTTTTTGGCGTTTGATGTTTTGATTTAGGCTAAATTAGGGATGCTGTCTACGGAACCCTTAGATTTGTTTTATGTTTTTTGTTCTACACTTCAAACATGTTAAAGGGTTTGTTTAGTGGGGTGATATGGTACTTTTGGTGGAATTTATTTTAGTTGAAATTGGATTTTGATTTGGATGAATTTATGTTTCAATTTGAGGTGGGGGAGGGTGTGCAGATGGGGTGGGGGAGGATGTCGAGGGCTATCCAAGTAGGGTGGGGGGGGGGGCTATCTAGGTAGGGTGGGGAGGGGGCTTGGTTGTCCAAATGGGGTGGGGGTAGGGCTATTTGGGGTGGGGGAGGGGCTGTCTAGGTAGGGTGGGGGAGGGGGTAAGGTTGTCCAAATGGGGTGGGGTAGGGTTGTTTGGGGTGGGGGAGGGGCTGTCTAGGTAGGGTGGGGGAGGGGGCTGTCTAGGTAGGGTGGGGGAGGGGGCTGGGTTGTCCAAATGGGGTGGGGTAGGGCTGTTTGGGGTGGGGGAGGGGCTGTCTGGGTAGGGTGGGGGAGGGGGCTGTCTAGGTAGGGTGGGGGAGGGGGATGGGTTGTCCAAATGGGGTGGGGGTAGGGTTGTTTGGGGTGGGGGAGGGTGTGCAGGTGGGGTGGGGGAGGGGATGTCTAGGTAGGGTGGGGGGGGGATGGGTTGTCCAAGTGGGGTTATTGTAGGGTTGTCCAGGTGGGGTGGGGGTGGTTGGGTTTTCCAAGTGGGTTGTGGGGGGTTGGGGTGTCCAGGTATGGGGGGTTGGGTTTTCCAAGTGGGGTGGGGGTAGTGTTGTCCACGTGGGGTGGGGGGTGCTAGGTTGTCCAAGTGGGGTGGGGTAGGGCTGTCCAAGTGGGGTGGGTGGGGTGGGGGTAGGGCTGTCCAAGTGGGGTGGAAACCCTAAATTCAATGTTTTAATTGGATATTTGGTTTTTTTATTAGGGATTAGGTGTATGAGGAATTATCATTCCTATTATGGGTGGTTTTAATCAAAAGTTATGATGTTGTAACCATTTATGATGTTGTTGTCTCTATTTAATCTCATTTCCCCTAACTTAACATTAAATTCTATATCACATTTGGTTTCTATTTTTTGAATTTCTAGTTAAGTTATTTGTGGTCGATGATTGTCTCGTGTTAATTGTTTTTAATGGTTTTACGTAGAAATTGGGCATTTAATGTGACTTTTCCAGATGGGGGTTCCTTGAGAATACTCCAAATATTTGTTAAAAATGATCAAAGGGATTTTATTATTTAAAATGGATTTCAAAAGATATTTTCTATTAAAGTTCAATCATATTGATTTTTTTATGACAAAATGACTTATATAAATTCTTTTTACACAATTTATAGAAGTTGGATGTATGAAACCTATCGGATCTCAAGCGATTTTCAAAACAATTTGGAGAGCTTTATAGATTTTGCATTTCACAATGCTTCTGATAGTGGTCGCATACACTGCCCATGTTCCAATTGTGTTGTTAGACCTTGGTTGAGCCGTGAAAAATTCATCTACCACATAACCAAAAATGGTTTTCAAGCAAACTACTTTGTGTGGTATCACAATGGGGAGAAAATGAAATCTCAATTTTGTGATGAATGAAATGAAAGGACTGGAATGGAGAATTTGTTAGATAATGGGTTTCCATTTATTCATCATCATGAAAAAGAAAGGATTTCGACTCAAGAAGACTTCGATATGAGGACAGCTGATGCATCTTGTGAAAATGATGATATTGATAGGGTGAAAAAATTGAATGATGCTGCCACGACTCCAGTATATCGACAATGCGATAAAATTAAAACACTATAATTTTTAATCCAAATGTTTCATGGGAAAACTATGTATGGGATTTCTAATACAACAATCGATTACATTCTTACCCTCTTGAAGGATTTACTTCCAGATGATGCAGATATTCCCTCAAACCACTATATGGAATGCAAGTTAGTTGAGGAACTTGGATTTTCAAGAAACAAAATTCATGCTTGCCTGAAAGATTGTAGTTAATTTTGGGATGAAACCGCTGAACGAAATGATTGTATAAAATGTGGCATATCCCGCTAGAAGTCAAAATCTGATAGAACACCATCCCGTATTCCACAGAAAGTAATGTGGCACTTTCCATTGATCCCCAGAATCCAGAATCCTTTTATGCCTGATGACATATCAATAAAAATGAGATGTCATGATATTGAGAGAAAGAAGACTAATGATGAGTTGGTTCATCCTGCAGATGGATTTGCATGGCAGAGATTTGACGCTCAACATCCTGATTTTGCAGCTGACGTGCGTAATGTGAGGCTGGGTCTTTCATGCGACAGTTTTAATCCGTTTGGGAAGATGCTTACATTGCAGAGCACATGACCAGTTTTTATACACATTTATAATCTTCCCCCATGGTTGTGTATGAAAAAACCTTTCACTTTCATTAGTATACTCATATCCGGTCCTTCTGATCCCGACATTGATATTGATGTATACATGCAACCTTTAAAAAAGAGTTAAAACTTATTTGGGATGTGAGTGTATGCACATACGATGCATATTCGAAAGACATATTTCAGATGTGTACTGCGCTTATGTGGACGATCAATGATTTTTCGGATTTTTCAATGATGTCTGGATGGAGAACGAAGGGAAAACTGTCATGTCCAGTTTGTATGAATAATACATGATCCATAAGACTGAAACGTCACTGTAGTTTCAGTTTTATGGGACATCAAAGATTCTTTCCAAAGGATCATCCATAGAGAATGAATCGTCGAAGATTTGATAATACCATAGAGACTGATGATCCAGCTCAGCGTATGTCTAGAACTGATGTGCTTAATGAATTGAAAGATTTCATTTTTTCATTCGGGAAGGGTCAAATTAAATCTGGAAAGAGTAAGAATGTTTCCACTGAAACCTGTTACAATTGGAGGAAAAGGAGTATCTCTTTTGATTTGCCTTATTGGTCAACCAATGTGTTATGTCATTGATTAGACATAATGCATATTGAAAAGAATATATGTGAAATTTTGCTTTTGGTTCTTCTAAATGTCAAGGGGAAGACAAAAGATGATTTACGATCTCGGTGTGACTTGGTGGATTGGGGCATCAGACCAGAATTGCATTTTGTGCGTATCAGTGAAAATAAATGGAAACTTCCATGTGCTTCTTATGTGATGACACCTATGGAAAAAAACAATTTCTAGAAGTATTAGAGACTATTAGAGTTCGTGATGTCTATTCAAGAAACATATCTAAATGGGTCAACAGAAGAGAGTTGAAGCTAAAATCTTTGAAGACTCATGATTATCATGTTCTACTGCATGAGTTGCTTCCAGTAGAAATCCGTCATCTTTTGTCCAATAATGTAAGGGTGGCTATTATTTGGTTGTGCCATTTGTTTAGAGATCTTTGTGATAATAATTTTTCCAAGTATTTCTTGCAAAAAATGTGGATAGATTCCCCATTAATTTTGTGTGAGTTGGAGAAAATATTTCCTCCATCATTTTTCACATGCATGTTGCATCTGACTATCCATATTCCAACTGAAATACTTCTTAGAGGACCTGTTTCTTTTCGTTGGATGTATCCAACTGAAAGAAATATGTTCAAATTAAATTCTTATGTCCGATATAGAAATCATCACGAAGGTTCTATCGTGAACGATTACTTTCCTTAAGAATGTATGGATTTCTGCTAGATGTATTTGTTTGATCTTACTACAATATTGAACAGACCAATGAGAAATGAAGAAGAACAGTATGAGTAAATTGAACCTAGTTTTCCATCACTTCATCAAACAGGAGGAATCCCTGGATCATATACATTGAATACATTAAGCCATGAAGAGCGGGAGATGGAACATCGCACAGTTTTGTTCAACTGTGATTTGTTCGATGACTATATCAGGTAACTAAATTGATTATGTATATCTTACATATATATATGTTAAATTATTCATATTTTTTATCTACAAGGAACATAAAACAATGATAAATAGGAATCATCGTTCTTTATCTTTGAGAAGGAGAGAGACTTTGCATAGCAAAGAGTTTTCTGCTTGGTTAAAATTGAAGGTAAAAATATTACTGTTTATAATAATTATATCAATATTTAATTAAGTTTAATAGTCATTTATATTGCAGGTATTGAGTTTTTCTGCTGACTCTGTCTCTAAGGAAATAAGAGCTTTGACTTTTGGTCCTAATACCGTGGTTCGTGACTGTAAATCAATTGTTATCAATGGGTAAAAATTTATTGTCACTGAACGAGCAAAGAACATGAGAACACAACATGATGGTGTTATGGTTACTACCACAACAGATTGTTATGCCAGTGCATCAGATAGTAGACTGCGATTTGAAAATGTGGGTTATTATGGAGTTGTTGAGTAAATAATAATATTGGATTATTACTCTCATAGACGAGTCACAATGATGAAATGCCATTGGTTTGATTCGATGATGAGACATGGCACATTTATTGATGATTATGGATTTCAAATAATTAATATGACTTTCACTCTTGATACCGAAGAACCATATGTGTTGGCATCAATGGCTAAACATGTTTTTTATGTCAAAGACCAACTTAGACCTAAATTTGGTTTCATAGTTGAAGTAATTCCAAGAAATATTTTTGATGATGGTAATGATGGAATTGACACTGTCCCTAGTGCCATTGGAACCAATCCATTTATTTCTTTTGATGACTCCAATAGCTTATTTGTCAGAGTTGATTGTGAACCTGATGTTGTGGTTGAAAATATATATAATCATTCATCCATGTTCTCAATTCTTTTGGTTTACCTTGAGTTGGGTTGTTAAGTTTGGTAATATTTAAATTGATTTAGTATTGATCACAAATATGTTTTAGTTGACTTGACCATTATGTGAATTTTCAATTTTTATTGGTTGTAGTTTTATTTGAATTGCATTTTCTAATTTGGAATTGAACTGTATTCAAACCTAGTCAAACAATATTTCTAACTTGGTGAACAATACAACTTTTATGATTTATTTAATCCATTCAAGCTCTTCTAAAACAATTGATAGCTAAATTACCAATTAATCCCCCTATTCCCTCATATATTTAGTTTTTTGGGTTACACATTAGTTTCCTTTTTCTAATTAATTACATATTTGTTTTCAAAAGCCGGAAATGCAGCCAATTGAAGAGAGATGAAGGAAAAAAATGATGGAGAACAATCGTCAAATGGCGGAGATGGGTGTTCCACCGTTAGTACCTACATTGAGTAATTTATTTAAAATATATATATTTAAAAAAATATATAATGTCATGTGATTAATTTTTTTGTAAACATTTTTTTAGGATCCACCTATACGTCGATAGTTATTCGACGAGGAGCCTAGTACTGGTCTCAGTACTCAGGCCAGTTGGGGCGTTACACGACCAGTTGTGGCAGAAGTACATGCCCATGTGAATGGATTTAAAGAACACAACGTGTAGTTTTTAGACACACCGTGTAGTCGTGTTTTGTAAAACTTGAATGTTTCTTTCTCCTGTTCCCATCTTGTACTCTTGTGTTCTTAGTCTTTGATAATCCTGATCTAAGGTGTTCTTTTGAAATTTTAGAGTTATTCCATAGAGACATCCTCCAGTTGTAGGTCAGTTTCCAGATGGTGATCAGACACCGGATATGGCCGATCAGGGACCTCCTGCAGATCCTCCTGCTATTCCAACCTTGTCACCAGCAGTTATACCAGTTGTAGGCACCAATGTGCAGTTTAGGGAAGACTTTCTGAGGATGATGTAGACCTTCCAGGGAGCGCCGCGTCCTGCCCCATCGATAGCAGAGTAGACAAGGGTTTTCCACCAGCATCATCCTCATACTTTCTTAGGGGATGGAGGACCTCAAGTTGCAGAGTCGTGGTAAAAGGCCACGCTGAAAATTTTTGAGCATCTAGAGATACCTCTAGAGAAGATGGTGAAGCTCACTACATATATGCTCTGAGACTCCACCAAGAGGTGGTGGGAGGTGATCTCACAGTCAGGATGCCAGCAGAGTATGACTTGGGATGAGTTTTGGTGCATCTTCTACGATTACTTCTACCCAGAGACCTTGAGGGCTGATCGAGCCCAGAAGTTTATGTGTTTGGATCAGGGTAATCTTCTGGTTATGGAGTACTCGTCTCGCTTTACTGAGCTACAGCAATTCACGCCTATTCCAGGAGGCGATGATTTTTTCCTTTCGTGGAAGTTTGAGGATGGTTTGAGGCACGACATCTGTTCACATGTGAACATCTTTAGGTTGACTTTGATATACTCTATTGTCAACCAGGCGCTGATCACATAGCGCAATTTGAGGGATTCTGGAGTAGTGAGCCAGAGTGGTTCGACATCCAGAGTCAGTGTTCCTCCTACTGATAGCAGGAAGCGCCACAGGGAGTCTGATCGAGAAGATAAAAGTAGGCAGAATGTATCTTCGGGCAGCCAGGTAGTAGCAAACAATACGGGAGGAGCGGGCATACTAGGCCTCAGTTTCAGAGAGACCTGATGTAGTTCCGATCTTGAGGAAAGATGGGCCATCTTCAGCATTTTTTCCAGATCTTCTCACCTACAGCTGGTGGTAGGGGTTCATATATGACCCTGCGTACAAGAGATGCATAGCCAGTTTCTCACCAGTCCGATAACTGGAGTTCCTCCGGCCATTCGGGCCGAGGTGAAGGTCACGACCGTGGTGGTCAGTCACCAGGCTACCAGTGATAGTAGAGTGGATCAGCTCAGAGTGTTCATCCAGGGTCGCAGGGTCGCGGTACAGGCCAGACTTTTGCAGTGGATTAGACCCATCAGGAGCAGGATCCCATCCATTCTACAGTTCTAGGTACGATCTTAGTAGCCTTAGTTTTATCTTCATCTCTTTTCAATACTGGTGTTATGCGTAGATTTATCTCTGTTTCTGTTGTGGAGAGCTTTGGGCTCTGCATCTTTTCCTCTGTCGATACATTGACTCTAGACACACCGTTGGGGAATAGAGCGGTTAGTGTACATCAGTGCAGAGAGTTCCCTCTTGAGGTTATAGGGTGTCACTTATTATGTGACCTCTATGTCCAAGAGATGACGAGCTATGATGTCATTCGTTGAATGGACTGGTTAGTACCCTTCCAGGCAGTCGTTGATTGCTATCACCACATAGTGAGTTTCATATCACTAGAGGGTGGATCTTTTCTTCATAGAGGTGAGTGGGATGTCCAGGTGAGTTGAGCAGGACCCGAGCATCATGGGATATGAAGAGTTACAACCCAGATTTCCAGTCTATATCTGGATGACTAGGGGACTTCACAGTTAGGCTTTCCTCCAGTGGTGGATCGTTTCAGAGATGTCTTTCTAGAGGAATTTTCCGGTTTTCCTCTAGAGCGTGAGGTAGACTTTTCTATTGACCTCGTGCCAGGAGCAGAACCAGTGTCCATTCCTCCTTATAGGATGGATACACCTGAGTTGCAGGAGCTCAAGAAGTAGTTGGATGAGTTGCAGGCAAAGGGTTTCATCTGATTCAATACTTCTCCTCGGGGTTCTCTTTTCCTTTTTGCAAAGAATGCAGACGACACCCTTAGACTTTGTGTGGATTATCGGAAGCTAAACCAGTTGACGGTCAAGAACCGATATCCCTTACCAAGAATTGATGATCTCTTTGATCAGCTTCGAGGAGCCTGAGTGTTCTCTAAGATTGACTTGAGATTTGGTTATCATCAGTTTCATGTTAAACCATCTAATATTCCTCATACAGCTTTCTGGAGAAGGTATGGTCTATACGAGTATATGGTTATGTCGTTCGGTCTTATGAACCTACCTGCAGTTTTCATGGCACTGATGAACCTAGTGTTCCATCCATACTTGGATTCCTTTGTGGTGGTTTTCGTGGATGACATCTTAGTGTACTCTCACACTCGACACGACCATGCTACCCATCTTGATATCATTCTGAGTACATTGAGAGAGCATCATTTATATGATAAACTTTTGAAATTCCACTTTTGGATGGATTAGATTCACTTCTTGGGTCATGTTATCTTAGAGACAGGAGTATCAGTAGACCTAGAGAAACTGAGAGCTGTAGTTTCCTCGGAGTATCCAAAGAATGTCTTTGAGTTATGGAGTTTTCTTGGGCTGTCTGGATACTACAAGAATTTAATACAGGACTTTTCACGCCTAGAATCACCACTGACAAGTCTGACCAAGAAAGGGGAAAAGTTCTTATGGTCAAATTCCTATGAGTCAGCCTTTTGGGAGATGAAAGAGAGGTGATGTTAGCACTAATACTATTCTTTCTAGAGTCGGGAAAGATCTATACGGTCTACTATGATGCTTCAGGTATCGGGCTGGGAGCTATTCTTATATAGGAAGATGGATTCATTGCAGACGAGTCTCGACAGTTGAGGCCAGACGAGAGGAATTACCCGATGCACGATCTGAAGTTGGAAACTATTGTTCATCCCTTATGTTGTTGGAGACATTATCTTCTGGCAGATCACTTTGTGGTGTTTACTGACCAGAAGAGTCTCAAGTACATCTTCACTCATCGTGATCTGAATTTGAGATAGCATAGGTGGGTTGAGTATCTTTGGCCCTTCAACTTTGAGCTTGCCTATAAACTGGGAATGGGAAACGTAGTGGATGATGCGTTGAGCAAGAGAAATCAGATACTGGTAGTTCAGGAGGCCAGCAGTGAGTGGCAGCTAAAGTATCTGATCTCTAAGATGCATTTAGAGGTGCACGACATAAAGGGGTAGACCTTTATATCTTCCATAGTTGTTACATCTACACTTCTTGATCAGGTATGGATGAGTCAGCTATCAAACTCAAAAGTCCTAGTCTTGTGGGAGAGTGTGTCCGGAGAGGACCCTCTTCCTAGATGGACAGTGGGTGAGGATGAGATATTTCATTTCTAGGGACGTGTATGGGTGCCAGAAAACATACGCGAGGAGCTGATGCGGGATTTTCATTCCTGAGTTTGGGAAGTTCATCCTGGTGTCACCAAGATGTATCGTGATCTACACCGCTAGTATTGGTGGCCAGGTATAAAAAAGAGATGTTGCAGGTTTTTTCATGAGGTGTTCCACTTGTCAGCAGGTGAAAGCGGAGCATCAGCGACCGTCAAGTCTTTTGTAGCAGTTACCCATTCCGGAGTGGAAGTGGAATGATGTCGCGATGGACTTCGTTACCGGGCTACTGAGGTCACCTCGAGGGAACGATGTTGTTTGGGTTGTCATCGATAGGCTTACAAAGGTTGCTCACTTCTTACCGATCGAGGAGACATTCAGCGTTGATGAGCTAAGCTGGTTGTACATATGAGAGATTTTACGTCTACATGGAGTACAAAAATCCATTGATTCAGATAGGGATCCGCGTTTTACTTCTCGGTTCTAGCAGGGGCTTCAGAAGGCCTTGGGTACACAGGTACTTTTGAGTAGAGCATACCATCCCCAGACGGATGGATAGTCCAAGCATATGATTCAGCTGATTGAGGATATGCTCTGAGAATACATTATAGACTTTAGAGGTTCTTGGGAGAAACATATACCTCTTGTAGAATTCTCCTACAACAACAGTATTCAGGCGACTATTCAGATGGCACCATATGAGGCTTTGTATAATAAGTCATGTCGATCATCTTTATGTTGGCTAGAGGTAGGAGAGGCAGCTTTACTGGGACCTATTCTTGTTCAGGAGACCTCAGAGCAGATAGAGTTGATTCGGAAGAGGATGGATACGACACAGTCTTGACAAAAGTCTTATGCTAATCTGCGGAGATGACCTCTGGAGTTTGAGGTCAGGGATTATCTTTTCCTGCGTGTTGCACTGAGGTTGGGACACAAGAGGATTTGGAGATAGGGTAAGCTTTCACCATGGTACGTCGGGCCGTTTGAGGTGTTGGAGAGTGTTGGTCTGGTTGCTTATCGGTTGCAGTTTCCTCAAAGGTATCGGGCTATGCATGACGTCTTCCACGTTTCTTAGCTATGACGTTACTTTTCATACCCGTCTCATGTCTTTCAACCTGAGGAGGTTGAGATCGAAGAAGATTCATCATTTGAGGAGCATCCTATCCAGATTGTCGATCGCAGTACAAAGGTTCTTTGTGGCTGATCTTTTCTTCTATTATGGGCGATGTGGTAGCATGGGCGAGTATAGGATGAGACTTGGGAGAGGGAGGCCGATGTACGATCACAGTGGCCGGAGCTGTTCAGGGCTTCATCTTCCATGCCTCACTAGGGAAATTCAAGGATGAATTTCTTTAAAGGGGGATGTTTTTAAGAACCTAGACCTTCTTGTCGGGTATGTTTTTCCTTTTTCTGGTGTTTTTGGGAAAATAAGAGTGCTGGAAATTTTTGAAGTACACACCATGTACTTCGATTCCACACGAGGCCATGTGTTGGCCGTGTCCGGGCCACACACATGGTTGTGTGGGGTGATGTGGAGGCCTCTTAAAGTAGAGTATATAAAATCCTAGTACACGTCGTGTACTCTAAAATTACACGATTTGTACTTTCTTTTTTTTCATTAAAGAGACTGAGGTCAAATCTTATCACCAAAACACACTTCTTCTCCAGCTTCTTCAATCGAGAGCATCCCGTACAGCCGCGAATCTCCTCAGAGCCCTCGTGCCTCTGTCCGTTCTCCAAATCGACTATCGTCGGTAGCGTTTGAACCACAGTGGTAAGCTCTTTTTTTTCTTAGATCTTTGTTTTCCAATTCCTCATCTTTCTCAAGTTATCGTAGGTTGAGTGTTTTGGAAGTTTTCTTAGATCTTTGAGATTTTAAAGATATTCGAGCCTCGTGGTTCAATTATATTGATCTCCTAGCATCAAGGTAGGTGGTTTGTGCCTTTCCGTTCAAATGCTTTGAGTTTTTTTGTGCAATTTCCACTAATACCCTTGAACGGGGTATTGCGTGTTTACTATTTTGCCCTTATTGTTTTCTTTCCTTGATTCTATGCTTATGTAGAGCTAATTTGGCTATGTATAAGGATAATTTCTATGACTGGATGTTTTTCCCATTCCTTTTTCTATTTACGACCTTTGGGTCTTGTTCAGCCTTTGGTCGTTATACCTGTTTTCCCTGCCTTGTGACCATAGGATGGAGTGTTATTCCCTGACATGCTTGTTATATTGTACACTATTTAGCCAAGTAGCTCTATAGGTTTACTTTGTCTATATAGCATTATTATTCATTGACTGGCACGGGGATGTGAGAACTTGGTGCTATAGACTATAAGGGGATAGACCGAGTGAGCTTCCTCAGAGAGTCTTGGACATTATAGACTATAGGGGATAGACCGAGTGAGCTTCCCATAGATTCTTGAATATTATAGACTATATGAGGATAGACCGAGAGAGATTACTCAGATATTATTGAGCTTTATAGACTATAGGGGGATATACCAAGTGAGCATCCTCATAGAGTCTTTGTTTTGTTTGAATTTCCTTAAACCACGCAGGCTATAGGAGGAATTGACCGAGTGAGCTTCCTCAAAGAGTTTGTGGTCGACCTGAGGCTATAAAAGGAATTGACCGAGTGAGATTACTCAGAGAGTCTATAGACCTTGGGGCTATAAGGGGATTTGACCGCATGATCTTCCTCATAGATTCCCTGACTACCTTAGACTATAATGGGAATTGACTGAGCGTGCTTCCTCAGAACGTCTTATAATTTCATATGACCAAACCAGAGGTGTTGGGCTAAGTGTACTACCCAGAGGGTTGTTGGTACTTCTTGGTTAGGACCAGAGGGGATGGTCGTGAGTACTTCCTAGAGGGATTCCTATTTGTGGTTTGATGTTTGCTTCACTGCTTCTTGTTGATCCGTGGATTGTTTATTGTTGTGTATCATCCTGTTTACTGCTTACTGTTTACTGATTACTGTACTATTACGTACCATATACTCACTAACTTATAGGAAAGATCTTCGGGTGGTTTCCTACTAGGATTTAGTCTCACACATGTTTGGGTCATGCTTTTGGGCCCAAACAGATTATATTGTTGTAGGTGTAGACAAGGGAAAGCGCCCTTATACTTCATGTACTTGACTTGAATTGGAGCAGGAGGGCATGGGACCAAGCCGAGGCTTGCGATGCTGAGGAGTTTCTTATCTGTTTTCTTTTGTACTTTGGATTAGTATTGTATTCAGCATTATGACTTCTTTGGCTACTTTCCTAGACATATGTATCATGCATCATTTCATTTATATATGTGTTCTCTAGTTATTTATTGTTTAGTCTTCTATTGTTTACTGTTGTTGGATATTTACTGCTTCCGCTATTGTATGTGTTGTTTACTTCCGCTGTGTACTCTACCAATGAGGGCATAGTTTCCCCAATATCACACTCATGGACCTTGCTGCTAGTTGGTAGCCTCTGGCGATTGGGGAAATGCGCTTGAGTCCATGTGACCAACTGGGTATGGGGCGCCTCTGGGTGGATTTCAAAACCAGGGCATTACAGTTTTCCTAAAATATCAAAATAATGTAAATGCATTTGCTTGTATTTCAGAACACCAATTGTGTTTTTTTACTAAAATTTCATTTCAAACTGGAAACACACATTTTTAGTCATACAGGTTGCTTGGCGCGTCGATTTGACATGAGACTGCTTCATACATGTCACAAATGACTTATGAATAAATGTCCAAAATTATCAAGACAATCTGTAATGTCTTTTATTTTTCCATGTATTATTTTGAAATATTATATGGAATTATTATGAGACCAAGAGCGGCAACAACATGTCATTTTGAGGCCCGGTGGGCCTGGAATGTTGGTTTAAACTTTTTTAAAGTTAAGTGAGTTGGTGGGTGTGTGCAGTTGTGTCAGTTTCCAAACGGATGCCCGGATTAAAAATATGAGGGCATTGTTGCGTCCGAGATGAGGACTTTACCTAAGAATGGGACTAACCTCGACCGGCGCGGCTCCAGGGAAAAAGATAATTTTCAGATGTTTTTAGTAAAATAAACTAAATAAAATAAAATAATTCTAAGAGTTTATTTTATTTTAGTTGGAAACATTCGCTGAAGCGCAACGATAGGGCAACTATTTCGATAATTAATGTCACGTCATAATGACTCATAAAAAACAACGTTGACTCATTAATGTCTCAGCATGATGGAATGATGAAATGTGTTTCCTCCTTTTAATGGGTTAATTGAATTTTGGTCATTGGCAGAAAATTGAGAGGAACTCTGGAGAATTCTTGGAGCCTTTGAGAGAACTCTCCACAAAAAACTACAAAAACATGATCGATCGATGCATCTCTGATTCAATGAAGCTTGACAATGAATGTAATGCGCAGATCATTCTTTAACCGAATTAAGGTAGTGGTTTTGTTGCTTTGTTTTGCTTCTTTGTTCTTTGATTAAACGAAGAACATGGATCAAGACACGAACAAGTTTATCCATGGATCATGCGATCTTGTAGGAGGGTTATTATTTTCCATTTCATTGGGGTTTCATTAGGGAATATGATTTGTGATAATGGTTGGATTATCATTTGATTCTCCCAGTTTGATCCTTCTAACAGGAGTGGATCAACGCCATGACGAACAACGGCAGAGGTTTGTTCCTCAAATTGGTTTATTGGATTTCTTCCTCTTTTCCTCATGTTCTTCGAGTTCTTAGTGGGGCGAAGAACAACAGATCATTGCATGTCCGTTTTGCAATGCAGTGATCCCAAATTGGAGATCCGATATTGCGAATACCTAGCTGAGGTTCGGCGATGATGGCGGTCACGTAGCAGGAGCCGCCACGGGCACGGTGCTCCAAAAACTAGGAGTTAGTGGCGGGGTAGTCATGCTTTACAGCCTCTTCGATTCCCTTTGTGTCTCCCTCTCCCCTCCCCGCCACCTCCTTCAAAATGTTGTCTCTCATGTTCGTGGAAGCGAACTTCGCCTCCTGCATGTCTTCATGCCCGTTGAAAACTCCAAAAAAGGCCTACGAGAAGGAGGTGGAAGGGAGGGAGTGCCAAGGAAGGCGGTGGCGGGGGGTTGGGAGTGTCAAGGAAGGCGGTGGCGCAGTCAAATATTTGTGGTTGGGAGGGTGGTTCAGTGAATGAAACTCTCCTCATGGGTGGCGTGCGAAGGAGGATGCATATAAATAGTGCGGCAGCTTCTTTGTTTGAGGCACGTGGCGTCTTCCCTAAGAGTTAACGCTTTGAAAGGGAAACGCCGAGGGTGCTCCACTAACACTTCCCAAAACGTAACAAATATATATATATATATATATATAGAGAGAGAGAGAGAGAGAGATAGAGAGACATTCCATCCATTTTAAGATAACTTAGTCATGACACCTAGGGAAGAATTTTTTTCCTAAAATATTGAAGGATAAATAATAACAATACTATCATTGAAAACCAGTCTCATCATTTCAAAGAAAATCTTGGAAATAAGTCAGCTTATTCAATAATCACAACGTTTTATCATTTTTGTGTCGTTCAAAATAATAATAATTCAATTCGAATTTTCTAAAAATCAAAACAGACAGATGAAGACACTACATCACTACAAACCCTTTTTATCACCACTCAAATAAAGCGATAACAAAGATGATTCATTTATTAGGTGTAACAGAAACTACTTTTAGTTAGCTCTGATATAGGGAACCATGAATAATTTAATTTATTTATACATATTTATATATTTTTAAATATAATTTATATATCAATAAGTATATACATGTAAATATAATATATAAATATTATTTGTATACAAATATTATAATAAAAAATACGAAAATCTTATTTTCAAATTTTTATATATAAAAAAATATCAAATTTCAATACAAAAAAGGGTTGTTATCAGCGTTTCATTTGGAACTAGTTTAAACCGCCGCTAAATATTTAGCTACGATTTTTTGTTTTTTGTTTTTTGTTTTTTATTTACGTAAGAAAAATATTTATTATTATTTATTTAGGTAATTGATTAATTATTTCACTACAACACATTTTACCTTTAATAGCGTGCAAAATGGCTTTTAACAGTATTAAAAAAGCATTGTTAATTGTAGGGCTAATAAAGTGGGCCTTTATCCATGCCAAAAAACAATGATAAAGAACCCCCTTTATCAACACTATTTTAGCACTAATAAAAGACACCCTTTGTAAGATCTATTTTTAACGCTAATAAATCCCCCCTTTATGAGCGCTAAAATAGCGCCAATAAAGGCCTAGCAGACTGCAATGTGCTATTAATTTAACATCACAACAAGCAAAAACCTTCAATTTCAGACAATGCTTTATACATTTAATGATACGTCATGAATAAAAAAATTATGCCCATGGTATATACAAAAAAAACATTGTTATATACATTTAAAAAAATGTTTTATATAATTAAATTTACAATTATCCCACAAACATTTAGAAATATTAATTTTTCATTTTTGTCTCTCACCCCATCTCAAAAATGATTTTCCATGGTATCAATTTAAAAACAAATCATCTCAACATAAACAAAATATTCCACCTATATAAGAAAACAAATATTATGTTAGTAATACTATAAAGAAATAAATTAAACATTAATATGAAATAATACATTAATAAAATGTCAATGTTTAATAAAAAAGTCACATTTTGAGTTATATCAGTCACACCATGTGTTGGATTGAGGTGTGGTTGACTTATACACATCACAAATGACTCATGGATCGTTTCCCTAAAATATCAAAACAATACAAATGTGTTTGCTTGATTTTCAGTGTGTCACTTGTTCTTTTTACTAAAAAATGTCAATTTTAAATAAAAAGACACACATGGAGTTATACCGATCACATAATGCATTATATTGAGTTGTGGTTGATTCCTACACATCACAAATGACTCATGGATAATTTTCCTAAAGTATCAAAACAATCTGAATGTGTTTGATTGGTTTTCATAAAATTAGTTTTTGTTTTTTTACTAAAATGTCATTTCAAACTAGAAACACACATTTTGAGTCATATCAATTGCATCATGCATCATTTTTACATGAGACTGCTTCATACATGTAAAATATGACTTATGAATCACTATTTTAAATTATTAAGACAGTCAGAGCATGTTTGTTTAGTTTTCAATGAGTGACACTTTTTGAACTAAAATGTCAATTTTAAAACTGATAACGGACACTTTTAGTCATACTGATCAAACCATGCATTAGAATGATGTTTGGTTTATTCCTACAAATCAAAAATGACTCATGGATCATTGTCCAAAAGTATCAAAACAAACCTAATGTGTTTTCTCAGTTTTTAGTATGTGATCGTTATCACTCAAAGTGCATGTTTTCAATTTAAATTGAATTTTTTGTAAAAATGAAACATGACATACTCAAAATTTAGAAAACACATTTTTATTATTTTTATAATTTATTAAAATGATTTTTAAGTCATTTGAGATGCATAGTAATCAACCACATGTCAATCTGGTGCATGTTGGGATTCATCACATTTAATAATGAGAGATGAAAATTATTAATGTAGAGATTTATATCACCTTTAATTGAGTATTTTCTCCCAACATTAATGGATATTTAACTCTTAGTATTAATAGATGTAATAATGGATGTTGACTACATTAATTGGTGATTATGGAATTGGTTTCTATATAAAGAGGATGCGACAACATATTTTTTGAAAAAGGAGGTGTGCCGGCAAGATGTAGCTGACAAGGGATACCTGAGAAGGGGTTGCCACGTTTGCAGTGGCTCATGTGACACGACGGTGGCACAATTATCTTGTACATGTGGTGATGTTCTTGGAAGGGTGTTCAATATGTAGTCCACCAGAAGCAAGAAGTGGGCTACCGCGTCGGTAGTAGATTGTGCGTCACATCGGCATTTAACAGGTGCGGAGAAGCAGCGTCACAATTGATGATCAAAGCCACATATCAAAAGTCTTCTTGATAGTGGTGATCAATTGGAGTGTCTTCATTGAAGATCAGTGGCATATCATGATAGCGAGATCATTCAGGTGTCATAAGTTGGTGCGAGGATGAAACATGTTTGGGTGAAGATCACTGAGGTAGTGATGTTTCGTCGACAGAAGGGTGAATTTTTGTCAGAGATTAATATTCTGATACATGGAATCAGTGGGATGTTTATCATAGAGATAGCATAGCTGTATTGGGTGTGGTTTTCACATAGGATTTCTACGTTCTCTCATTTTTAATTCAAGTTTGGTCATTACTTGGATTCTTTGTATTCTCTAATTCATTGTGGATATTTAGGAATTTCCCCATGGTTTTTTAATCCTCTGCATGGGAGGATTTTTACACGTTAAAAAATCACATGTGTTGATCTCTTTATTCTGCTTATATCGCTTCCGTATTTTGCTGGGTTTCTCATGATATTTTTGGCAAGCAATTTTCGGCTTGGAATCGGGATTCTCCCCAACAAGTTGTATCAAAGGGAGTTTGGTTCGTGTTTGTAGTTTAATGTGATAATTATGGAAGCTTCGAAGAGGATCATAGAAAATGCACTTGGATTGTCTTGATACTTTAGAAAAATGATACAGAAGTCATTTTTGACATGTTGGAATGATTCTCACATCAAACCAACACATTTTGTGACCAGTATGACTCAAAGTATGTGTTTTCAGTTTAAAATGTCATTTTGGTAAAAAATACATGTGACATACTCAAAAATGATAAAATACATTCAGATTATTTTTATACTTTAGAAAATAAATTCTTAAGACATTTATGATGTGTATAAATCAACCACACATAAATCTGACACACTGTGTGATTGATATGACTCCAAGTGTTTTTTTATTTAAAATTGACATTTTAGTTCAAAGTGGACATAACATACTCAAAACATAGAAGAAACATTTTTATTATTTTGAAACTTTAGTGTAATGATATATAAGTCATTTGATATTTTTATTAATCATCCACACCTCAATCATTCCCAAAAGGACTATTAGAGGATAGAAAATGAAATTCATTTTACTTAGCATTTCCAAAGTGACATTGATAAGATACTGAATGAGGGTTCAAGATGGAGTTTTCTAAGCTTTGATAGGGAAAATAGGAGCTTTTAGGTAAGAAAGTTCTATGACCGGGCTACAAGTACTAGTGGATGAGTGCTTTTGGTCGTGTTGGATAATAATTAATGTGATTGTGGAAACTTTCAAGCTTTGAGATATCCATGTGAACATGTTATTGTACCTTGTTCTTTGGTAAATATATCATGGGATCCCTATGTTGACCTGTTGTATCACATGATCACTTTGGTTAACTATTGTAGTGCATCTTGGGTGTCTATTGGTGTCTTTCATTTTATCCCATTGTGTAATGGCCCTGACCTCTCTGGTCTATTCCTTTGCTGAAATCTGGTGTTTGAGGTGTTCTGGAAGGTCAAGGTGACTTATCCCCAACACTTTTTCCAAATTTCTAGTCTATGAATAGTGTTTCCAGAATGGTGAGTCATTTTCCTTTGTCAAATTTCTAAAACGGTGTTATGAACAATGTTTACTAAATAGTGATTTGTTTTCTTATGCCAAATTTCCAGAACTGTATCAGGATTAGTGTTAATAGGAATGGTGATTCATTTTCCTTTGCCAAATTTGTGGAATGGTGTTATGAAATGTGTTTCCAGAACAGTGAGTTATTTTCCATTTCCAAATTTTCAGAACAGTGTCATGAACAGTGTTTCTAGAATGGTGAGTCATTTTCCTCTACCAAATTTCTGAAATGGTGTCATGAAAAGTGTTTCTATAATGGTGAGTCATTTTACTTTTCCAAATTTCTATATTTTTTCCAAATTTCCTATTTTTTCCTTTTGACATATGTTTTTGATGTAAAATGAGTTGAATTCTATATTTAAGTGTTTTATAATCCATTTCAAGGGTTATAAATCATATCTTTGATTTTATAAAAATCTGGAGGATTTTAATTGGTCAAACCGTGTGGTTTAATGTGATTTACTTTTAATGGAAAATCTAAAACGTATTCAAAAAACTATTATGCCTAGATCTTTCTGAGGCTGAGATACCATTTTCCTTGTTCTTCCTTATTTTTTTTTCCCTAGCATGAGACACCCAAACATTTCGTTCCCATAGGAGTCTTGAAATCTAACTTTCATCCTTGGATTGTTTCCCCTTAGAGTTTTTCCCACTTCTTATGCGCAACCCCTATTTTGGTGCAACCAGGAAGTGTCAATCGGTATTTGATAAGGTATTTTCTACCATCGTTCTTTGGGGTTCCTGGATATTCTTCCTCCTATTTCCCCTTATCATGTGATGGCATGTGATCTCCATGTTTCTAATGTATCTTTCTTGGGTGTTAGATGATGTTGTTGTTCCATGGAATCCTCGGGTGGATGTAGTCATTGTGGGAGAGGTGATCATGATCCATTGTGTTGGCCTATTCTCATACAAAGAATGTTGGAAACCTTTTAAGGTAGGGGATTCGTGGATTCTCTATTCTTTTTACATGAAACTTTAGAGTTTTCATGATTTATCTATAGGATCACAATGTAATTGACGTAATAAATATTTAAACATGATTAAATAATTGGTTCCAATCGTATGTTTTTGCCTCTTGATTTTCTATATAGTGTGATATCTATGCTTTTCTTGTTTAGAATGTTGTTCTTAAGGGAAATTCGTAAAGAATCTAAAGATGGGATTAATTGTAAATTAATTATCCAAAGATAAATCGGCATGTGAATGAATTTGGTTGTTGTTGTAACTTGATGATAATCAAATTGATATGGTAGACATGTTTAATTAATTTGTGATAGCTATGGTAGATTTCTAGTTAGGTTATCTATAGTTGGAACCGACTAATAAATATTTGGTTAATTTAAGATGGATTAAGGAATCGGTTGTTGAAAAAGGATAATTCCTGGTAGGATTCTGAGTTACCCTCTTACTTGTAAAGGCCAAGATCCTTATACTTTGGAGTCGTGAGTGCTCATTATGTGTGAAGGTTGAATGCCTTGATTGGGGCCAAGAGCCCAGTTGCTCGTTTTTCCTACTTCATGTGATATGATGTGCGCCTAGAAGGCTATTATTGTATGTGGATTAGGGATGCCCAGTGGTTGTGGAATTAGTTGACACCAAGAGTGGAGAGATACGTTGATTTATGCATATGGGTGTTGGGGAGGACATCGGGGATGATATAATGGGTTGAATCTGGTATTACCCATAGATCTGAATGTTGTAATGCTTTTTTTACCTGCTTTACTTTCCCCACTACTTGAGGAAGCAGGTCTTGATTACCCTCCTTCCAAAAGAGGCGAAGACGCATGGGGTATTCCATGTGCTTTCTGTGTTTAGATTCTCGAGGTTGGATCGGTTTACGCTCTTATTATATGTATAAAAGACTTGACGGGTGGTTCATCTACTCACCATGTTGAGCCCCTTGTATTTGGCATCTTAGAATTTCTTTTTTCGAATGCCTGGAATTATGGAAAAGTGTTAATTTTGTTTATAATTATTGAATAAATGTTGTTAACCTATGGGGTTGGAGCTTATTGGGATGAAATTGTGAGGTTACAATTTAATGGAACTGTGGATTTGGTTTGGTTATGCCTGGAGGGAATGGAACTTTGGGTGTGATGGTAATGAAATTTAATACGGAATGATAATGGTTAAATAAGTAATTAATTTAAAATGAAACTGATAAAAATGGATAAAGTAATATAATGTATCTCTTTAAATGGTTGTATGAAAATATGATATATAGTCTTAGCAGTGGCGGTCGGGAGTCTGAGAGACGTTAGTTGCAGTTGAGTCTATGGCTAGGTTTTTTCCATAGTGTGGTTGTGAGCTATATTATATCCTATACTTTTTGTCTTTCTATACACTATCCCACCCTTTCGATTTGGGAGACTGAAACCCCAGGGATTCTAAGCCTTGGGGGTGTTTTCCCCAACATCCTGGTGGGAGGATGGATGGATGACTACCCCCTTTGGTCCCACTCTCTTCTCTTGGTAGTTACTTGTGTTGGTAGGCACGGTGGTTATTTTTCCCCATATATGTGTGTAGAGGGTTGTAATGGATTGTAGTTATTCACACACATATATTCTAGATATATTTTCCTTTGAACTACTATAGGTGGAATGTGTATAGGTTATGTTGTCTTGAAGATCCTTACTCGTTGTATGGGCTATAATGGATTGAGGTATAATACTCGACATATGACACGTGTTATGCAAGCTGTGGTGGATCCTAGAAACTACATGGTTACTTTTGGTTGTGGGGATGGTGTGGTGCTTCACCCAGGTGTCTATGGGTAAGCCTTTGTGTTGCATGAGGTGCACGTTGTGGCGCTCGCCCAAGTGTCTTCAGGCCATCCTTTTTAGAGTGAGATTCTTAGGACGTACGAAATTGGGGAAAAGAGGAAAAACTGTGGGTAAGTAGTAGTTGGGTACCCTTCATATTATTTATTATATTATATACTCTTTTAGGTGATACTTGGTGAGAGTAGACATGGTGAGGCTAGGAACATAGTATACTCGTTTAGGTGAAGAGTTAGTTTAACTTATTGTTCATCATTCTTTAGAATTCTCCCTTTACTTTTTCACAAGAGGCTTTAGAGAGGATCCTACTGGGTACACTTTTATACTCGCCCTATATTATATAAATTGTTTTTCAGGTCACTTGGAGGAGCTTGGAGATTATGATGGGAATATAGCATTCCTGTTTAGGTGAAGAGTTAGTTTGACTTGTTGTTCATTGTTCTTTAGCATGCTCTCTTTACTTTTTCATGAGAGGCTTTAGGGAGGATCCTACTAGGTATATATAAAATGTTTTTCATGTCACTTGGAGTAGGTTGGAGATCAGGCTGGTTACTACTAGCTTGGGGTTTATAAGAGATATTTGGGCTTCATGGTTGCTTTTTTTTTACTTTCTTTTGGTACTTTTAGTTTTCCCTTTCAGTTGTATTAGCTCTTTCATGACATTACATATGTGTACATGGGTTTCTTTTTATATCATAGTCTGAGGTGGATTTGGTTGGTCTTATCTCTCTCTTTATCATGTGTTATCTTAGAGGGTAATGCCTCCCATATGTATGTTTTCTACACATCGATGCTAGTTTCCAACCCAGGGCCTAATGTAGGCGGGACCTAGGTGTCACTATATCCCTTATCACATTTTTAGTCTAGTAGGGGTACATTTTGTGGGGAGGGAGTCGTGATAGAGTGATATTAGAGGCTCTAATTGAGGGATAGGATGGAGTTTAGAGTTAGGTATAGGTGAGGTTCCATGGGTTGGTAGGGAAATGGTGTTAGATAATTTTAGAAAGCATTTTAAACACTACATACTGGTTGAGACACAGGTATTTAGGGAACCATGTGATATGATGCACAGACCATTAAGTTTACAGTGGCTACTAAATAAGGTGATATTGGTTGCTGGGTAGAGACCTAGGAAATGACCATTCATCATTATTGTTTGCGCCTGTGTTTGAATGGGTAGACCTTGGGATATTTTTACCTAAAATGAATAAAAGAAAACAATTAATTAATGTTAAATTATTTCATATTCTAGGTTTAGGATTTCTAACTATTTATCCTCATAGGTATAGCTCCAAGTCGATGTCCTCATCAGGTTGGCATATAAGATGTCCAGTAGGTTGTGCCAGAAGATCGCCACAGAGTAGAGTTTGGCGACAACGACACTTGGAGGAGGACACTCCAAGAGTTTCAGGCCAGAGCCTACAAAATTAAGAGGGATCCATTTTAGATGCAGTCGTGGAGGACTAGTTGGAATAGGTTGAGAAATATTTCCATTTGATCCATGCTCATAAAGAGAACTTGGTGTTATTGGTTGTGATGATGTTGCATGGGGCTATGATGCAGTTGTGGTTCTTGATCCTTTGGGATCATGAGGATTAAATGGTATCATGGGATAAGTTTTGAGAGTAGTTCATAACTGAGTTTCTTTATTTGGCTATAAAGGTGTCCATTAACCAGGAGCTTCTTACCCTTTGGCAGGGAAGCTCTAGTGTGTGAGAGTTTGGGATCCATTTCAAGAACCATCTAAAATATGCTTCGGACCTATTTCCAGATGATGAGGTTAGGGAGAGGAATTTTGAGGAGGATTTGTTTCCAGAGATCCAGTGCCAGGTCACCCCATTTATGCTGACAACATATATTGAGGTGCTGGCGAGGGCATAGGTCATCAAGAGGACATTATTCGGAATCGGATCTTCATAAGATTTGTGTCCTCGGGATTCCTCATGAAGTAGAGCTATGGTCCAAGGTTCCCAATTTTCAAGGCAGAAGAGTTTTCATTCGGCTGGGGGTAGGTCCTAGACCTCAGCATATCATTTCTCTGAAAGTAGTGGTTCTCATGCCTATTCCAAGGGATCATGTTCTTGTTTTTCTTGTGGAGGACGATTTCATTAGTAGTGAGAGTAACCAACCTTTCAGAGTAGTTAGTGTGCATCAGGTGTTCTGCTCTAGGTACTTCTATTGAGGTAGTTCCAGCTGAGGCAACAGCAGCAGGTTGCACCATCTTTGGATCTGCAGAGGGTAGATGGGGCAAGTAGAGGACAACCTCGAGATGATCCCCGTCCTTAGACAGCAGAGCGCGGCTATGGTGGTGGTTGTCATCAGGGTCATAGAGGTCATGGTTGGTTTTATTCTTTAGCGTTTCCAACTCCAGGCAAGCCATACATCATTTGAGGTATCATTTGGTTGTTTTATACTTGGGTGTATGCCTTGTTTGACTCAGGAGAGACACAATCATTCATATCACCTTCCCTTGTACATGCTTTGGGACTTGAGGTAGATAGGTCCCACTGTCCTTGGCGTTGACTACTCCAGTTTGAGGTTGATATGACTTGTTTTAAGTATGTAGAGACTGTGAGCTAGTGTTGGGGCATCAACACTCTTGGGGAGATTTCCTATGTTTATGAATACAACCACGTTATTTCATCCTAGGCATGGATTGGTTGTATTCTATTAACACTATCATGTATTACTTCCAAAGGCAGGTGGTGTTCTTCAATGCTGATGGAGATCCAGTAGTGTTTGTTGGTGAGCAAGACCCTCAGATGGGTCAGAGGCGTGTTCCTTCTTTTTCATCCTTAATGGATGAAATGATGTTGAGTTCATTAGAGGTTCATTATTTGGAGTGTACTAGGGTCTTTGAAGATTACCCTGATATATTTCCATAAGAAGTTGTAGTGTTACCCCCTCGACGGGATATCGAGTTCGGGATCGAGATGTAGTCAGGTGTGTCTCCTATATCGATGTCTCTGTATAGAATAGCACCTTCTAAGTTGAAATAGCTACAAATATAGCTCGATATTCTTTTCTAGTGTGGATTTTTTTGGCTGAGTGTGTCACCGTGGGGTGTAACATTTTTGTTTGTGAAGAAGGTTGATGGAAGTTTACAGTTGTGTGTTGATTATCATCACTTGAATAAAGTGAAAGTGAAGAACCGCTATCCCCTTACATGATTGATGACTTGTTTGATCAACTAAAGGGTGAAATTTGGTTCTCAAAGATCGATTTTTGGTTTGGGTATCATCAAATACGTGTAAAGGATGAGGATATTCTGAAGAATACTTTCTATTTTCACCATAGGCATTACGAGTTATTGGTGATGTCGTTCGGTGTGACGAATTCTCTAGCTATGTTCATGGGGTTAATAAAATTTGTGTTCTGTGAGTTCCTAGATAATTTCATGGTGGTGTTCATCGATGAAATCCTTGTGTACTCTGCATCTGAGGAGGAGCATGCATAGCATCTATGTTCCATTTTGGGAGTCCTTCGTTGACATCAGCTATTTGGGAAGTTTTCTAAGTGTGAGTTTTGGGCTCGAGAAGTCTACTTCTTAGGGCATGTTCTATCCTAGCAGAGAGTAGTTGTGTATTCGTCGATGATAGAAGCAGTTTTGTCTTAGGAATCCCCCAATACAGTGGTAGAAGTGTGATGTTTCCTTGGTCTCATGAGCTATTATATGAGGTTTGTGGGCAATTTATCTCGGGTTGTGACTCCTATGACATCATTGACCAGGAAGGATTAGGCATTCATGTGGACTATTCAGTGTCAGATAGCTTTCAAGTATCTAAAAGAGAAGTGGGTCAGTGCTCTGATTCTTTGTCGTCCAGAAGAGGGAGTTCAATCTGATGATTCCTATGATGCTTCAAGTTTGGGGTTATGTTGTGTTCTGATGTAGTAGAGATCAGTCATTTCTAATGGGTCTCGGTAGTTGCATCCGCATCAATTTAACTATAGCACCCATGATATCATGTTGGTGTTGGTGGTGTTTTATCTGAAGTTATGGAGATATTTTCTCATCAGCGATCTCTTTGTGGTTTTCACCAATCATAAGAGCCTAAGGTATGTTTTCTCCCAGCGTGACATGAACTTGCGATAGTTTCAGTGGATGGAGTTTTTAAAGTATTACAACTTTGAATTCTCATATACACTTGTTAAAGGGAATTTTGTAGCCGATACGCTGAGTAGGAAGTCACGTAGTGATGAAGTGCATAAATATGGTGATTCCTGGAGAGTTATGGAAGAACTTTCAACATTACTTTTGGATATTGTAGAACTTTGGGGAATAGGTTTTCTTTTTCATATGATAGTGCAATCATCTCTAGTGCACCTGGTAGAATATTCTCAATTGGGGGACCTTGTGGTGGAGGTCTAAAGAGACCGAGTTGTTTGTGGTGAGGCCCCTAATGGTTGGTATGAGGATGAACAACAAGGGGTGTTGATTTGGGGAAGGATTTTTGTTGCTTTGGTGATGCGGTAGATTTTTCTCAGGTAGTTACATAGTTCACCTTTAGCAGTACATCCTGGTATGATGAAGATGTACTATGATTTTAAGAGTTAGTTTTGGTGGCCTGGGATAAAGTGTGCAGTTTTAGATTTTTTGTCTCGATGTTTTGTCTTCCAGAAGGTGAAGGTTGAGCACCGTATTCCCAGTGGTTTTCTCCATCCATTAGATGTTCTTCAATGGAAGTGTGAGGACATCTCGATAGACTTTGTTAATAGTTTAACTTGAGATCAAAAAGGATATGATGCTATATGGGTGGTATTGGATCGTTTGATGAAATCAACCAACTTCATAGTGATCAAGGATTCATGCTCAGTGGAGGTTTTCTCGAGGCAGTATCTAGAAGAGGTGGTGAGACTCCATGGAGTCCCAAGGATAATCATTTCTAATTAAGATCCTTGTTTTACCTCCAGGGTATGGAGAGGTCTCCATCATGCTTTTGTCTCTTAAATATGCCTTGGAACTTCTTTTCATTCGCAGATGGATGGTCAGAAAGAGTGGACCATCCAAACTCTTGAATAAATGTTTCGGTCTTGTGTCCTGGATTTTGGAGGTTTTTGGATGAGGCATTTACCATTGGTAGTGTTATCTTACAACAATATTTTCCACTCCACCATCGTTATGGAACCATTTGAAGCCTTTTATGGACAACCTTATCATTTTATATTGTGTTGGATTTGGGTTGAAGATTCATTGATTCTTAGTCCAGAACTGGTATAGAATACGACATAGATGGTTCAGGTGATTCACGAGAGGATGAAGGCAGCACAGGATCGTCAAAAGTCCTATACTAAACATAGGAGGAGACCTATGGATTTTGACATTGGGGATCATTTGTTTCTAAAGGTGACTCTCCATTGTGGGTAGTGAAGGTTTGGTCATGGTAGTAAGATTTCTCGCCGGTTTATTGGGACTTTCGAGGTGTTGGCTCATATTGAAGCCATGGGTATTGGGTAGCACTTCCCCTGCATGTGATCTAGATAAACAATGTTTTTCATGTGTCTCATCTCCATCGTTATCTTCATGATGACTCTCACGTCATCTATTGGGTTGAGATTGATGTTGACGATGATGCAACCATCAAGGAGTGGCTTTTAGAGATCCATGATTGCAAGGAGAAGGTGTTACGCAATCATTTTATCCCCTTGGTTTGTGTCTTGTGGTGACGTGGTGGCATGGAAGAGAGTACCTGGGAACATTAGTCATAGATATTCACTCATTACCCCAATTTATTTGATTTTTATCTATTTTCTTGTAATGATGTTTGTTTTGTGGTTTTAGACCTTTTCTTGTTATGATATTTTTTTATTTTTGTTTCTTTTTGTGGTTTTCTCTATTTTCATAGGTATCTCCCCTAGGAGAGTGTTTGGGATCTGGTCGTGGTTTTCATGTGGTTTCACATGTTCCTTTTTGGGGCGTTTGATCTCCTTTGGTGGTGAGAGACTTGAGATGTATCTCGAAGTGTGGTTGTTCAGACCCCTTTTTCTGTTTCTTCTCTGGGTTGGTTTTGGATTCTCGAGGATTATAATGTTTCAAGAGGTATTTCATTTAATGGTTTGGACCTCTCTGGTTCATTATTTTTCTGAAATCTAGTGTTTGAGGTGTTCTGGGAGGTCAAGGTAACTTATCACCAACACTTTACCAAATTTATAGTTCTTTGAACAGTGTTTCTAGAATGGTGAGTTATTTTCTTTTGCCAAATTTCTAGAATGGTGTCATGAATAGTGTTTCTAGAATGATGAGTCATTTTCCTTTTCCAAATTTCTATAATTGGGGCATTAACAATGTTTCTAGAATGGTGAGTCATTTTCCTTTTCCAAATTTCCATATTTTGTTCAGAGTTCCTAGTTATTCCCTTTTGACATCTTTCTTTGATATAAAATGAGTTGAATGGCATATTTAAGTGGGGTTTAAGCTGTTTCAAGGGATATATATTATATATTTGATTTTCTAAATTTTTTGAGTATTTTAATTGGTCAAACCATGTGGTTTAATGTGATATTATTTTAATGGAAAATCTAAAACGTATCTAAACAAATGCTCTGTTTAGATATTTTCAAGGCTAAGATACTCTTCGCCTTGTTCTTCCTTCTTTGTTCCCACCTAGTATGAGACACTTGGACCTTTATTTACCATTGGAGTCATATATTCATACTTTCATCCTTGGATTGTTTCCCCTTGGATTTTTCATACTGCCTATGCGCAACCCCTGTTTTGGTGAAACTAGGATGTGTCGATCGATCTTCAACAAATAATGTTCTACCATCATTCTTTGGGGTTTCTAGATTTTTTTCCTCCTATTTGTCCTTTCCATGTGATGGAATTTTATCTCCATGTTTCTAATGGATCTTTCTTGGGTTTTGGAAGATGTTTTTATTCCATGACATCCTCGGGTGGATGTAGTCGTTGCAGGAGTGGTGATCGTGATCCGTTGTGTTGGCCCGTTCTCATGCAAATAACATTGGAAACATTTTGAGGTAGGGGATTCTTGGATTTTATGTTATTTTCACATGAAACTGTAGAGTTATTATGATTTATCCAATGTATCAAAATGGAATTGACATAATAAATATTTGAACAAGATTAAATAATTGGTTTCAATCGTATGTTGTTAACTCTTGATTTTCTAGATAGTGTGATATATTTACTTTTCTTTTTTAGCATGTAATTATTGATGGAATTTATAAAGAACATAAATCTAGGATTAATTATAAATTAATTCACCAAAGATAAAGAGGCATGTAAATGAATATGTTTGTTGTTGTAATTTGATGATAATCAAATTGATGCAGTAGGCATGTTTAACTAATTTGTGATAGTTATGGTAGCTTTCTAGTTAGTATGTACATAGTTGGAACCTACTAATAATGAATCAGTTAATTCAAGATGGATTAAAGAACCAGTTTTCATAAAGGATAATGGTTGATAGGGTTCTGAGTTACCCTCTTACTTGTAAATTCCAAGCACCTTATGATTTAGAGCCGTGATTTCTCGTTATGTATGAAGGTTAAATGCCTTTATTGGGACCAATATCCCAGTTTCTTGTTGTTTCCTTCTAATTGTGATGTAATGTGAGCTTGGAAAGCTATTGTGGTATGTGGGGCAAGGAGGCCCAGTGGTTGTGGTGGAATTTGATTCCTAGAGTGGAGAGATACGTCAGTTTACGCATATGGGTTTTGGGGAGGACACAGGGGATGATGGAATGGGATGAAGTTGGGTGTACCCATATATGTGAATGTTTTGATCCTTTTTTGTTTACCTACATTAATTTCCCCACTACTTAAGGTAGTTGGTCTTGCTTACCCTCCTTCTAAAATAGGCGAATATGCGTGGGTTATGCCACATGATTTCTGTGTTTAGATTCTCAAGGGTGAATGGGTCTATGCTCTAGTTATAGGTGGAAAAGACTCGATGGGTGGTTCATATACTCACTATGTTGATCCCCTTGTGTTTGGTATCTTGGAATTTCTTTTCTAAAATGCATGGAATTATGGAAAAGTGTTAATACTTTTAATAATGATTAAATAAATTATGTTAACCTGTGGGGTTGGAGCTTTCTAAGATTCAATGGTGAGGTTACAATTTAAAGGAAATGTGGACTTAGTTTAGTTATTCCTGGAGGGCATGGAACTTTGGGTGTGATGCTAATCAAATGTAATGTGGAATGGTAATGGTAAAATAATTAATTAACATAAAGTGAAAATGATAAAAAAGGGATAAAGTAATATAATTTAGCTCGTTAAATGGATGTGTGCTAATAGGATATCTAGTCTTAGCAGTGGAAACTAGGAGTCCGAGAGACATTAGCTTCAGCTGAGTCTAAGAATAGGTTTTTTCCATAGTGTGGTTGTGAGCTATATTATATCCTATACTTTTTGTTATTCTGTACTCTACCCCACCCTATCAGTTAGGGCGACTGACACCCCATGGATTCTGAGCCCTGGGGGGTGTTTTCCCCAACATCCTAGTTGGAGGATGGATGGCTGACTACCCCCTTTGGACTCACTCTCTTCTCTTGGTATTTACTGGTGCTGGTAGGCATAGCGGTCAGTTTTCCCCATATTTGTGTGTATAGGTTTTTAATAGCTTATGGTTATACACACACATATATTCTTGATATAGTTTCTTATGGACTACTATAGGTGTAATGTGTATAGGTTGTGATGGATTGAGGATCCTTACTCAATGTATGGGATGTAATGGCTTGAGGTATAATACCTGACGTATGTTTCATGTTATGTAAGTTGTGGTGGATCTTGTAAACTACCTGGTTACTTTTGGTTTTAAGGATGGGGTGGTGCTTCGCCCAGGTGTCTGAGGGAAAGACTTTGTGTTGCACGAGGTGCACGTTGTGGTGCTCACCTAGGTGTCTTCAAGCCAACATTTTTTGAGAGAGATTCTTAAAACATGCAACATTGGAGAAAAGTGAAAAACTAGTGGGGAAGTGGTAGTGGGGTACCCTTGATATTTTTTATTTTATTATATAATCCTGTATGAGATACTTTCTGAGAGTATCCCTAGTGATATTGGGAACATAGAATACCTATTTTAGTGATGAGTTAGTTTCACTTGTTGTTTACTGTGCTTTATCATGCACTCTTTACTTTTGCACGAGAGGATTTGTGGAGGATCCTACTAAGTATAATGTTATAATAAACCTATGTTATATAAACTATTTTGAAGGTCACTTGGAGTAGGTTGTAGTTTATGATGGTTACTACTATCTTGGGGTTTAAAGGAGTTGTTCGGGCTTTACAATTTCTATTGTTTTACTTTCTTTTGGTACTTGTAGTTTTCCATTTCATTTGTATTAGTTCTTGCATGACATTACATATGTGTACTTGGGTATCTTTTTATATCATATTCTGAGCTGGATTTGGTTGGTGTATGTATTACCTATCTCTTTATCGTGTGTTCTCTTAAAGGTTAATGCCTCTCATCTGTGTGTTTGCTACACCCTCGGTGCTAGACGCCAACTCGAGGACTACTAGAGGTGGGACTCAGGTGTCACTATCTCCCTTCTCACATTAATGGCCCAGGAGGGGTACACATTGTGGGGAGGGGGTCACGACACATTTTATGTTGATCATCCGACTATCATCCCTCATATTTCTAGGTTTCATAACTTGTTTTTTTTCATTTATGTTTTTTTCAATTTCTATCATTTTTAAAATTATTGGCTTCATACTACCATGTTCTTCCCATGAGGAATACCAAAGTCTACTCTAATCAGAAATGAGATGGATTATCTTTAGCAATGAGGATGGGGACTAAACTGTAGTATTTTTCACGCAGAAGGACATACTCATATGAGAAGTCCCCAAGTGGAAGGAAAGAGCTCCACATCTCATCATCCATGATCGAGTTTGTGTATTTTATCATGAATGTGTATATTTTGTTTTGTATGTGGACATTTTAGTACTGAATCCTTTTATTTTTGACTTCCTCCATTTCTGCCATGTTTCAATTTTGGTTAGTTTCATTTCTGGATTCTACTAGAATGAATTTTGTGATACTATAATTATTAAAAAAACAAACATACAACAAAATTGAATATATCATGAGTCCACATGTTCAATACAGTTTTTTCATCACTACTGGTTTATATAAAAAAAATTGAATAAATTAAACTTCATTGGAGATCAATAAAGAAAAAAATTCCAAAACTAGTCCAACAACACCGCCCACATAAATTTTTCTACCTTAATTTTCTTTTTTTAGTTTTTAGTAATAGTTTACAATTTTTATTGAATTCACTATAAAAATGTAATGATTATATAATTTTTATAGATGGAAGGTCCTCCATTGTTCACATCCCAGGCTAATCATGTTTCACATCTGGTTTTAGAGGGACAGAATGGGACTCCTTTGATTGTACATAGATCTCATCATTTCCATCATGTTGCACCACCTCCAAATATCATCCCCCATATTCACTATGTCGGTTCTATGCCGTAGTGATGTTCGACTTCACCTTTGTCGACCATCGGCTCATTGATATCCTCGTAGAGATATGGAGTTGAGAGTCACATATGTTCCATTTTATATAGGGGGAGATGACTATTAAACTGTAGGATTTTTCCATTATGTTCGGCCTCCCCATCGATGGTGCAACTGTGATAGGCCGAGTTTGAGCAGATTGGTTCGATCTTGTTTATAGATTACTGGGCATAGAGGTCCATGACAATGGCAGGTCCATCGTCGGTGGTTTATTACGCATGCCCTAGTTAGACCATCACTTGGAACATCTAATATAGGATTCCGAAAAGATCTCCATGCTTTGGTTTTCACGTGCTTATATTTTGAGTCTGATCGGTGTCATGATTTTCATTGATCACTCCACTACATTTGAACATCTGATGTATTTACCTTTCTTGGATGATTTGGACCAGGCAGGCCGTTATAGGTGGGGGTCTTCTTGTCTTGAATATACATATAATTTTTTATGTAGTGTATGTCACGTAGATAAGATACAAATCATAGGATACATTATTCTTCTACAGATGTGGGTATGGGAGCACATCCCTCACTTAGCTCCCCATGCTCATGCACCATTGCCTTCAGATATTATACCATAGGTTCCCTATAGATGATGATATGTTATTCCTTCCTTATAATTTCTAAATTAATTATATAAAATTCTATTATAAAATGTAACTATAATAATGTTATCTATGGGTGGAGTTGGGAACATCGGCATTTAGATACCACCAGACACAATGTCAACACCTATAGACTTATGTTGGACAGCCTTCATCCAGACGATGTAAGTTATTATTATATATATTGTTAAATATTTATTCATTAGTATACATGTCTTAATTTATTAATTGATTATTTATTTTTTCTTTCAGATTACATGGATGTCATATACTGATTATATCATCCAGAGTCTTCCATTGTATTGTATGGTGATTCTTGTTAACATCTCCTGCAATGTTCTATCGATTCATTTTCATATTGTCGAATGGAATCAGATTGGGAGAGTTATGAGGTAGTTTGGATTCCTTCATCTCATTACTGAACCACCCAGTCAGTTACCTTCCCTTCATTCCCTAAATATATTAGGGAAGAGAGACTTTGATTTGAAGAGATATCATGCCACATATATTGATCTATGGGATAGACGACAGGAGTCTAGGTTACAAGGGGTGGGGATAGAATGTTTTCATTTATTGGATTAGCTAGATTATGAGTCCTGGTATTGTAGGTCCCTAGTTAGATTTATGACAGGACACAAATGGGTCTTTCAATTGTTGGTATTCATTCTTCCTTCCACTATTGAACAAATTTTTTATTAAAATTACTTGAATGCAAAATTTGTTTTTGTAGGATGCTTGTATCACTTGTTTACTTCATATCTATCATCCACTAGAGGGAGTCAAATTAGACCAGACATATTTTTACAGCACTATGGCATAGTTGATTCCTTTGATGAAGGAGATTTATCATGGTATTTTATTTGATATACCACATGATGTTGAGGCTGCTGAGCATGCTGAGCCTAATATAGATGTACCGGGGGGTGTCGACCTTGTTGTGGATGTTTATGTTCCATAGGAGGAGGGTGTTCATCATGATCATCAAGATACTTCTCCAGCTTCTCAGTCACAACCAGATGCAGATTTAGACGTTGAATGGACTAACCTGGAAGCTTTATTATTCCATGTTATGCATACATCAATAGCACAACAATCAACTTCTTTATATGTTGGAGAGAGTTCCAGCCAACATCCACTATCCTTAGAGGCAGGATGGGGTACATGCGGTGAGATTTTATATCCACCACCTATCAAATGGGAGGATGTGGAGGTGGCTATTGATGATGATATATAGGAATAGTGTATTCCAAAGTAGAGATGTAGACAAACACGGTGTGGATGCATCCAATATATTCTTGGTTGTGGGACAAAGGATCATCCATCCCAAAGACATAGATTAAGTTGATATTAGATTTATGATACATGTTTTATGTGCCTGTTGATGCTCCATTTTCATCATAGAGTCCAAAGTAATGTAAAGGGAAACGACTTAGCACAAATTGATTCATCCTTTAAAGAAAATATCAAAAATTGACAAAGGGATGAACAAGGAGAAGATTGCCCATAAGTCGCGCAAGTTTCCTCATAGTCGTGCAAGTCCACTTGCGCGACGCATTATGGTTGCGCGACCTAAGTGATAAATGACCGGGGTCTTCTCCCTGCCTATAAATAGACCATGTGGGCCCCCCATTCGGGGAGGATTTTTTCCAGAAACTCAGATTTGAGCTCCTGGTGCCCTAGTCTCTTCTCAAAGCTTCCGAAACACTTCTAAGGTAATTTCTTACCTAGAAGGGAAGATCTAAAGAGGGGGAGGAAGGCCTAAGTGTTGAAACTCATCAACACTTGCGTGCCTAGGTGGCTAGCCCTTAAGGGAAATGGCCACACATACGCGCCGCCTTACTCCTTCAATAGAACCTGCGCGCCCCTCTGCTGGAATAACCTCAAGAAGATTCTAAAGGCCTTAAACAAAGGCCGCTCAAGTATTACCCTGCTGGTTAAACACCGCGCAAGTACCAAATATGTCATGCAGGCGTATACATGTGCGACCAGGACTTGCGCACCCACGCAGTACCTGCGCGCCTACCAAGACTTGCGCGCCCCTGCCTTTTTGGATGCCTTTCTTGCCCATTTCACCCCTCTTAAGCCATTACACATTTCCTATTCAAGATTTAGTCTTCAAGACACTCTTCAAAGCCATTTATGGCATGATTTCTTGATTTGACTTCTTTATATGAAAGGAATTCCGTGGAATATCTCTCAAAACCTAGTGATTTACACATCTTTATGTCACTAAAGATTGATATTTCTTTAATTCAACCTCATCCTTTAAGATGAGAGATCCCCTAACCTGGGATTCCTTTTTTAGGAGTAATTCCTAGTCATAATTCTTAATCTGGGCATCCTCCTTAGGAGTAAACCCCAATTCTTAAAGTTCCCAAATCTGGGCATCCTCTTTAGGAGTAAGCCTCAGTCCCCTAATCTGGGCATCCTCCTTAGGAGTAAGCCCCAGTCCCCTAATCTAGGAATCCTCCTTAGGAGTAATCCCCAGTCCCCTAATTTGGGTATCCTCCTCAGGAGTAAGCCCCAAACCATAATCCTTGACCTAGGCCTCCTTTTCAGGAGTAAGCCCCAGTTTTAATTTCTCTTAAATAGTCCTAATTTACCTTTGATCTGGGATTCCTTTTTAGGAGTAAAACCAAATCATAAGTCTTCCCCTAATTCGGGCCTCCTTTTCAGGAGTAAGCCCCAAGTTAGAGTATTCAAAATCTCCATGAAGCATATATACCTTTATGGATCCTATTCTTGGATTTATTCCCTAAAGTAAATCCTAACCTTTATTTATCTGGGTAGTCATACATACATAAGTCCCACATCATTTCTTATGATTGCATCTTTCATGGCCCAATTGTCTAATTTTTACCGATACCTCTTGTTTCTCACACCGAGCATGACTCACATGATCTTAGAGGGTAAAAGTAATTATGACATCCTTCTTTGAGCCATCAATAATAAACATCATACTCCCTTACTCGAACTACGTGGGTTCTGATTCCTTTTCTAAACAAAGGATACGTAGGTAGCCCGTCTACGGGTTCGATCCCAACTCAAAAATAATCCATGTTCTTCTGAATGACAATAAACTTCAAGTGCCCCACTAAGTGGATTTAAAACCAGCATGGTCATCATAATGACCAAGAGACGTCTATATAAATGTGTCGAAGGGTACCATTGGGCAAGAATCTCTAATAAATACAGCTGATTCTCTATCGATGAAGAACCTCAAATACATATAAAAGATTCTCTAAATTTCCTACATATTTGATCATTGATTGTCAGATCTGAAGGAAAGCTCATTTTATACTTGGTAATGTAATAAGGATTCACGAACATAACTTAAATCTATAAAGAGAGTCCCGGAGTAGACAATAATTACCCTCAAAAAGGTGTGATGAGTCTGACCTCCCATCCTCTCGACCAATGAAAATTCCTAAGCCTCATCAGTCCACAAACTAATGAGCACCTACCTTTGGAAAGTAGGTCTGAATGGATGTGGAATCGTTGGATGTTTCCGGTTCTACGAACAAACCCATTAGAAACCGATCGGAACGTTTGAACCTCCCATCAAGGCGGTGATCCCCGGATTCCGAGGGAAACAAAAATGGTGAACCCGACGTGAATCCTTAACCAAGTTAAAATGATGTTTTACCTATTTGTTAGGCCCCTATTTAAAACTCAATGAGAGGGCCAACAAAAACAATCATTGAAATATGTGCTCATCCAAAAGATGTAGTAGTTGAATTTATCTTGATTACGTCTGTTATATCAAACAGGCACTCTTTTCCCATGATCTTCTGCATTTCTAGAATGGCTGCTCTCAAGTTCACACCTGTGAATACTACTGCTACAAATGCCACTGCTGCTACTCCTGCTAGATCATCGTCTGATCTTAGGACGATATCACCTACTTAGCATCTTCAATGTTGGGTATCAAATGCACTAGTTAAGGAGTACCGTCAACACGGTATCATCCCAACTCTGGAGGCTGCCCGACAAGCCCTCCAAGTAAACAACTCACATCGGTCGTCCGGACAACGACGACCAGTGATCAAGAAGCAGGCGGTGCTGACTACCGTCTCCAACCGTTTCGGGTCGTTATCCCCGGAACGCAATCACCATTCGCTCCCTTATTCTGGGGAGGTGAATGAGCAGGTCCCTCAGGACCTTAATTCAAACAGACATGAGTCCTTCCTGAGGGCTCCCACCAACAATCGCCGCCAGACTCGTGCGGTAGTGCACCCTCAACATGATGAGGGTACCGACTCCAGGCGTTTGGCTCAGGTTCCTCGGACTCGAGCAAGAAAGACGAACCACCAGAGGCGGAATCCGGTCAACAGTGTGTAGGTTCTCATCTCTACCATCTCTGGATAAGTCCACCAACCTATCTTGGTGGCAAGAAATGAGCAGGCACATACACCTGCCCGTTTTAAACCCGTTGTCCAGCTGACTCGTCTCGCAGCATCACGCCAATCTGGCCTGGAAATTCCGGCAGAGTACTATAGGCAGGATCATACACCTGTTTATACAACATCAGTTAGTCGGCAGGCTCTTCTGACTACATATGATGGATATCATCAACCACATTTGGCGAAGTGAAATTAGCAGGCACATACACCTGCTAGTATTAATCAAGCATACCAACAGTCTCACTTGGTAGCATTTGGAGAAGTTAGTCGGAAATCCCCGACAACAAATATGAGGCAGACTCAACTCTCTGCCCCCACACTTAAGTATTGTCAGGATTCACTAACAGGAAATGGAGGACAAGAGCAGGCACATACACCTGCTCCAAGCCCGGAATGGGCATATATTCTCGTTCCAGCAGCTGAAATCACCAAGCATATTCTATCAATGGTGAAAGAGCAGAAGAAAATCCCTGCTCATATTCTGGATTCCTGCCAGGATATTATAACAACTTTAGCGGCATCTCAGGGAAAGACACATAAATCTATCCCTACCAGTGGAGTGATACATCAACAATTCACTTCGGAACAGACACACACATCTGTTCCAGTCCAAGAGGGTTATGGGGCATACTCCCCCATATCATACGTACGACCAAGTCGAGTACATACACCTGATTTGAGAGGAGATCGTCAGCCTAACCTGGCCATATTTCCTGATCAGGCACATATACCTGCTCAGAGCAGCCACTTTCATCAACAAGTGGTTTCCAAGGTGAGTAAGAAGGCGTCTAAGAAAAAGACCCTCCCAGTACAGTCAGGAGATCAAGAGCCAATCAGTAACAAGGCCTTGCTCGATGCTGGAGTTCTTGAATCCCTCAGACAATTATCTGTTGGAATTCAAGATTCTACTCCCTCAGTTCCCAATAGTGGGAACATTAATTCCGATGGTCTTCGACAGAAACTTCCTCATGAAGTCTTGCTTCATGAAAATTCGGTCGATCTCGAAGTTTCATCTTCAGATGAGTTCCATAGGAACCCTCTATGTGGTCAGAAGAGCAAGGAGAAAGATATCTCATCTTTTTCTGTAACCCATTATGGTGGTCCTCCCCATGATGATGCGTTTCTCTACGAAAGTCCTCTCCGCAGTGGTGATGCACATTGCCCGAAAAATTTTCTAGTGGACAATGTAGTGCCGAGAAAGCCCTCTTATCTTGAGGCACTTGCAAATGCAAAACCAGTCATGTCTGAAGCTTCATCGCTAGCAGGTGAAATACTTTCTCAATCAGAAGATAGCGCAGGGTGTAGGTCATTCTCCGAACCACCCCTAAGTCATGCATCTTCTAGTTTGATCAATGATTTCTCTACCAATCCTCTTGAATCCAATGAATCAACAAGGAAACAACAACTATGTTCAAATCAGGTAGAATAATCTTCATCAAATGATAAAGAGGAAATGCTGAATATGAGAAAACAACTGGTGAAAGGTGAAGTGCCAGTCATGTTTTGGCCTCTGGCTGACTCTCAGTATAATATTCCTGAAATGTTGACGGAAGATGAAATTCATGATATTTGTCTCAACATATGGAATACTCTTTGTCAGTTGAAAAAGAAAGTATTATCTTATGATGAATATGAAAATAATCTTAAGATAATAGAAAGGTTACAACATCAGATTGATTTGGCGTCTCTATCAGTCTCTCGATATCCGAAGGCTGAAAAGCAGTAGAGATCCCTTCAACGTTCATGCTTTGGGGCACTAAGAAGATTGTGTCAGTTAATTGCCAATGACCCAACTGGTATTCATGTCAGAGGATGGGGTGTTTATGGAGCACTGCATTTCACGGTGTTCTCCAGTCAGCAAAGCCCACCGAAAATGGTCTCATGCAATGTTATTGCCCATGGCCGGCCACAGTCAATGGGCTTTGTTTGCAATCAAAAGCTTTCCCAAGAACAGGCATCAACTAGTTCCTCTAAAAATCAAGAATACAGAGAACAATTTGTCGAATTACTCTTGCATCAAGAAAACGAGAATATTGAACAGGCCTCTCATTTGGATCAAGCACGTCACCAAGTGACATAAGTGTCAGAAATCATCCAACGGTCTTTTGAACCGGGTGATAAAAGCGAATACAGGTTAATGCATCCAGCTAATTTCCAGACTAAGGTTCGCAAGATCATGAGGAATTTCAAGAAAGTCTCAGACATAGCATGTCAAGAATCACCCCATCTCGCCAGACTGGGGACTCTTTTAAACCAACCCTTAGAATCAACAAAAAGGATTCGGGGAGTTGAGTGAGAACAGAAGGAACAGCCCTAGTCCACCGGACTGGGGACTTTTTCAAATCATCAATCCCCTCCTCAGAGAAAGTTGGTCTTTTCTCTATTGGGGAAGAAACATCAAGAGAAACGAAGAGCCAAATTATCAGGAGATTCCCTCCAAATTACAGTTCGTCAAGAAGTTATCGAGGGATCGAATCAATAAAAGGCAATGTCTCATCAAAGACATGGAAGAAGACAATATCACAGAAATGATGATCGAAGGTATGCGATGAGTTATGCATCGATTAATGTCATCAATGCCATTGTTGCTGATCTACCAGATGAGGCTCAGTCAAGGGACTCAGATGAAGAGGTTCATGCTCAAGAAGATATACGCATCGACACAAATGAAGAAGGTGTGTGTACACAAAGTCAAAGGATTACTCAGAACATAAGTAATCCTTCGAGTAACCCACTTCCCCCTCTTCGAAAAGGATCTAACAAAGGGATGGAAAAGAACCAGGTTACATATCCTTCCTCTGGAGAAGGTCAATCGCTTTCACTAGAGTAGAGGTTTTCACAACAAGAGGAAGAAATGAAGGAATTAAAAAGGTTGAATGCAGAACTACTTCAGAATAGTCTTCTTCTTAAGCATGTTGGAGTCAGTCAGCCAAAGCAATTTGTTGTAGCTACTAAGATGGATCAAGAATATCTTCCTCTATCAGTACACCCTCACAGGTCTAATCCTATGGGTCAAGTGCAAAATGATTGAAAGTGCTACCATCAGTAGCAGAACCAATCGCCACATCTGTCCAAGCTCCAGTCATTTCACCTACCCTAGTCCAAGTTCAACTGGATGTTTCTCAAAAGTTAATAACTACTATTGAGTCATTAACAACATAGTTAAAAACTATGGAAGGGAAGCATGCGCAAGTTCAACCAGAAAAGAAAGATTACCCTGAATGGGTAGATTCAATTTCTCCTCCATCCAATTTTGGGAACCCTGTATTCCCTATTTTTAATGGATTAGGGGATCCTGAACAATATTTGACGCATTACGTGTCTTATTGTGATCCTATGATGGGAACTCAAGAGTGGCAAGAAGCAGTGAAACTCAGATGCTTTGTGCGAACCTTGCAAGGACCAGCTTTTTTTTTGTATACAATCTTACAATCCCGGTAAATTACCGGATGGGAGGATCTTCGCCAAAAATTCCTCCTTCAGTTCAGCTCAACTTTGCCAAAGACAACAGTTTTCTATCTTACAAACTGTAAGAAAAGGGAGAATGAAAGAGTCTCTGATTTCATTGCTCGCTGGAAGGGATTAACATATTCCATGAGTTTAGCACTCTCTCAAGAATAATTGTTGCCAATCTATGTGGCAAATCTGCATGACGAATTACGCACACTGTTAATCCTTGTGAAATACACAGGAGGGTTTTGAGACCTTACTTCAATCGCTCAGCAGATTGAAGATTCCCTTATACAGGCTAAGGCTAAATCTCGTGTAATTCCATCAGCTCCAGGAAGGAGAATGGGTAAAGTAGAAACTGCTACAATTATGCTCAAACAAGCACCTGTACCTATTTCTACCTCAAAACCTTCATATTCTTGAAGGGCTCCATGTTCTGAGTGCCAACAACAAAGGCCTTTTCATCCAGATGATCAAAAAGATCAAAGATGAAAACAATTTGAGGATCTGAAGAGAAAAACATACTCTTTCCGAAATGAACAAGTTCCTCGTTATTTCATTTCGGCTCTGGAAAAAAATTTGGATCAATTGCCAATTCCCAAGAGGCCAAACAAGAAAGGAGATGAAGACCGTCCTAATTATTTCCCTTTTCATCAAATGTTGGGGAATCCCATCTTGGAGTGTTTTGTCTTCAAAGACCTCCTGAAAAAGATGGTCGACTCGGGACAGGTCACATTGAAAGGCTCCTCAGCCCAGGTAGCATGTGTCACTACTGCAGTTCCAGAGGAGGAAGATGAATGGTAGGAAGTTAAAAGAAAAAATGCACAAAAGTATTATGATTGGATGGTTAGAAAGACAATCAATCGAAGTCATGCTATTTTGCGAACACAATTAAGGAAACCAATTGTGTCTTCTGCCATGAATGTTTCGGAAAAACCCTCTTCGTCAGAGTCAAAGTCCTCAAAGAAATGGAATGATTCAAAGAAAGAAAAAGAATCAGAAGAGGATGAGTATGTGTCAAATCCTAAGTCATCTTTAACATTGGTAGACTTCATGCCATTTAATTCAAAGCCATGGGCACCGCCCCACCAAATGGCACAGCCTGAACAGGCTAATCAGGCAGAGTCTTCATCAGACGAAGAGTTAATCTTTGGTTCTGTTAATATGATTCAATTAATAGATCCATATGCCAGTCGTAGTTTTGATTTCAATGAGCCTGAATTCCCTGTATCAAACAGAGGAATCAGAGGAAGTTCCAGGGGCTCAGGATACAGGGGAAGACGTGGATCTTTCAGAAGCCACTATTCCAATTCTACCCCTACTAGAACTGTGTATGCAGCAGAAACTCGTGGTAGAGCCCTTCAACGAGCTCAGCAAGAACAAGCAAGTTCTTCAACCAATAGAAAATTCAGTCCTGGCACAATTATTTTTGGAAGACCGGTTGAAGGTTCCATATTCTTCCTCTTAGCAAGTAAATGGATCTAATCGGTCTAATCTTCCAAAACCAAGAATATTGCCAACTCCTATCCCAATACATGATGTATCAACTTCCAAAGCATTTGCTTCCAAAGTACCTACTAAACCACATATTCTTGTTGGGAAATGCAGACCTCTGGATCAAAAGTATGATATATTGAAACACTTGGCCCAAGTACCAGCCAAGCTATCAGTTCTAGATGCTTTGAATTTGTCAAAAGATCTTCGGGAAGCACTCATCGAGGCTTTGTCAAGTCCTCAAGAGTTTGAAACTGAAATTGTTGCAGCTGAATTCTATCACAAAGAGAATAATCCTGCAGAATGCCATGCAATAATATCTTTTATGGATAATGATGAAGATAATGTTGTTCATGGGCATATCAGACCTTTGTATTTATCTGGCAAGGTCAATAGTGTAGACGTCCGAAGGGATTTCATTGACAATGGTTCAGGAGTTAACCTCATGACCATTCGTACACTTCGTCGATTGGGCCTCACAGAATCTGATTTATGTCCTTCTACCATGATGTTACAAGGATATGATAAAAATGAACAAGAACCACTGGGTGAAGTTACACTCAGAACTCAGTTTGGAGATCTTGTATCCAATTCAGATTTCATGATTGTTGATCAAGACTCAGCTTTCAACGTCTTGCTTGGAAGACCCTAGCTACATCAGCATGCGGCTATCCCTTCATCATACCATCAATGTCTCAAATATTTTTTTAATGGTCAATTTGGGATATTGTATGGTGATAAGGCCCCGTTCAAGACATGTGAGTCTCAATACATTGAGGCGGAATTCTATCACATGAAGTAAAGGGAGAAATCCATAACAAAGGAGATTACCAAATTTAATGCTCCATATGGTTTGGAAAAAATTCCAGTAAATCCATTTACACATGTGAGTACAGATTATGTGTTTCCTATCAGTAAAATTGACAAGGTATACTCAAATCAAAATACTCTTATGGAAAGATCCATAATGTCAATTACGGCAATCGAGCCAGACAACATGGGAGAAATTGGTAATCTACCAAGTAGTGATGAAAGCACAAATGGTGACGTCTTTATTTCATCTACTAAAATCCAACAAGTCTATACTTTTCCAATTAGGCAAGAAGAAGTTATAGAAACATCGGAGGTGAACAATGATTTCGATTCTCAATCCATCATCTCCTCTTTATTACCCAAAGAAGACCCTTCATCATCAATTGGGTTGGAAATGGAAGCTTCTTCTTCAAGATATTAAAATTTTGACATCTCTTCTGATCATGAAAATTCTGATTTGTCATCTACTAGTCAAGTAGACATGGAAGAAATAACACATGATGAAGAAGAAGAGGAAGATCTCAGAGATGCTCCTCCAGCATTTGAAGAGGGTATCTCTACCACTGTGGATGAACTCAGAGAAATAAATCCGGGTACAAAGGAAGATCCACGCCCCACTTTAATCAGTGCGGCCATGACCCTTGAAGAAAAAGAAATGTATATTTCTTTTCTAAAGAAAAATAGAGATATTTTTTCTTAGAACTATACAAAAATGCCCGGGCTTGATCCTGATGTTTCTACTCATCATTTGGGTTTACCAGAAGAACATCGAGGATTTAAGCAAGCTGCGAGAAGAACACACCCAACTTATGCTTCCAAAATTGAAGCTGAAGTGGATAATCTTATCAAAGCTAACTTCATCAGAGAAGTTCAATATCCCAAATGGTTGGATAATATTGTCCCTGTAAAGAAAAAGAATGGACAAATTAGAGTTTGCATCAATTTCAGAGATCTTAATCAGCATTGTCCTAAGGATGATTTCCCAGTTCCGATTACAGAACTTCTAATTGATGCAACAGCTGGCTATGAAGCACTTTCCTTAATGGATGGATATTCTGGATATAATCAGATCCGAATGGCCCTAGAAGATGAGGAATCAACAGTCTTCAGAGCCCCTCAGGGTGTGTTTTGTTACTGGGTAATGCTCTTTGGCTTAATGAATGCAGGTGCAACATATCAGCGCGCCATGCATCGTATCTTCAAACCCTTCTTAGGGAAGTTTGTTGAATTCTATGTAGACGATTCGGTGGTTAAATCCAAACAACGTTCTAATCAGTTGGCTGATTTTGAAGTTATATTCTTCAGGCTTCGACAACATAATTTGAAGATGAACCCCTTAAAATGTGATTTTGGGGTAACCTCAGGAAAATTTCTCGGCTTTGTTGTACGCCATCATGGTATTGAAGTCGATCCTGAGAAGACCAAGTCAATCCTTGGTATGTCACCTCCTCAAAATTTGAAAGATTTAAGAGGACGTCAAGGACACTTAGCCTATATTCGGCGTTTCATCACCAATTTGGCAGGCAAAAGTTTACCCTTTACCAAATTGATGAAGAAGGGAGTCACTTACCAATGGACTGAAGAATGTCAAGAAGCATTAGATATTCTCAAGAAATACCTCTTGAGTCCACCGGTACTCATGCCACCTGTTGAAGGAAGACCACTTATCCTCTATGTGACAGCTCTAGAGCGATCATTGGGTGCCTTTGTTGCTCAAAAGAATGATGCTGGGAATGAAAACAGTCTCTACTATCTCAGTCAAACCATGATTGAAGCAAAAACCCGGTATTCAAGTATTGAGAAGTGCTGCCTGGCATTAATCTTTGCAGTTTAGAAGTTGAGACATTACCTGCAACATCATGAGGTCCAATTGGTATCTCACAATAACCCTCTCAAATTCATCCTTAGTCGTCCAATGCTTACAAGACGTCTAGGAAGGTGGGCAGTTATTTTGCAGCAATTCGACATTCAGTATGTGTCTCAAAAGGTGATAAAGCACCAAGCTCTGGCTGATTTCCTGGCTGAACACCCTTTAGTGGAAGACACGTCTTCAGATATTGAACTCCCTGATGAGGAAGTCTTCTCTATTCAAGAAAGTCCTCAGGCATGGGAAATGTATTTTGATGGTGCTTCCAGAAGTCCAACAGGGTGGAAAATGGAAAATCCTTAATTCAAAAAGTTGGCTTAGGAATTGTGCTCATTTCTCCAGAAAAGGTAGTGTTACCTTATTCCTTCTTATTGTGGGAAGGTGGTACCAATAATGAAGCCAAATACCAAGCTCTTATCGCAGGCTTGGAATTAGCGCTTCAAGCACAAGTAAATCACTTAAAGGTGAAGGGTGATTCAGACCTGGTAATCAAACAAGTCAATGGGGATTATGCCATCAGAAAAGAAGAACTAATCCCTTTGTATGATTACTTTAGAGAGTTAATGGCGGAATTCCCTTTGGAACCAACATTTTCTTATGACCCAAGATCACAAAATGCTCAAGATGATGCATTGGCTAATATAGCCACAGCTCTGGCAGATCCAAATCGGGACGAGACAACCATCAGTATTGCCCACCGTCGCGCAATTTCACCTTATGTTCGAATCAGAACAGAGGAAATTAATGAAATTTCTCCCATTCCTGAACCGTATGGTCATACTACAGGATGGATGTCACCTATTAGGAAATACCTTCAAAATGGAACACTTCCACCTGATAGTGATGAGAAAGAACAAATCTGGCGACGTGTGGTTAATTTTACTCTTTATGATAGCCTAGATCACTTAGAGACAATTCTCTACAAACGTGGTTTTGATGGAGTTCTCTTCAGATGCATTGATGGTGAAGAGACAATGGTTGTCATGAAAGAAGTGCATGCAGAAGTTTGTGGTGCCCACCGGTCTGGACATAGACTATCTGATCAAATTCTAAGACTTGGCTACTTTTGGCCTTCAATGATACGAGATTGTATTGATTTTACAAAGAAGTGTCATTCATGCCAAGTGCATGCCAACTTCATTCATCAACCTCCAGAGTTGCTTCATACAGCTAAATACTCATGGCCATTTTCCACATGGGGGATGGATGTGGTGGGGCCTTACCCTTTGGCTACGGCCAAGCAGTTTAAGTATATTCTTACTGCTACTGACTTCTTTTCCAAATGGGCAGAGGCAATACCTCTCAAGGAAGTTAGTTCTAAATTCATTGTTGGCTTCATCAAGTCTAACGTCATTACCAGATTTGGTGTCTCTCATACCATATTGACGGACAATGGCACCAATTTCTGTTCATTCGAGATGAAGAAGTTGTATCAAGAATACAACATCAAATCAAACCATTCATCTCGGTATCATGCAGCGGCCAACGGCCAGATAGAAGCCTTTAACAAGACTCTTTCAAATATACTACAAAATATGGTGGATAAAGATAAGAGTTCATGGCCTGATAAACTCTTTCATGCTTTATGGGCTTATCAAACTAACACCCGCACTGCAACTCGGTCAACTCCATATTCATTGGTATATGGAACGGAAGCCATCTTGCCTATTGAAGTTCAACTACCCTCGCTCAGAGTAGCCATTTGCGATCATTCATCTACAGATGAGCAATCTCAAAAGAAATTGAATGAATTGGAACGGTTAGATGAGAAAAGATTGTTCACTTTGCACCACTTGGAAATCTATCAGAATCGAATAACATGAGCTTTTAACAAAAACGTTTGTCTTCGTTCATTCACTCAGGGAGAATTGGTATTAGTTCTAAGAACTCCAATGATACCAGGAAAGAAACCTCCCAAGCTTGATCCAAAATGGGAAGGACCTTATTCAATACATAGGGTCTACTCCAATGGATCTTATTCATTAATCTCGATGGATGTAGAACTCATCACTACTCCAACCAATGCCAGATTTTTGAAGAAGTATTTTGTATAAACTGCAAAGTACCTTACAGATGTCCCTGCAACAAGACACTAAACTGTGCAGTACCAGTTTGTCCTTGCTATATGATGTTAAACTATACAAAAGTCCTTTAATACGTCCTACATGACATTAAACTGTACTTCGTCCTTGCTATATGACGTTAAACTATACAGCAACGGTCCATACATATGACCTTAAACTATTTGTACTTTCGTCCCACACGATGCTAAACTGTGAAAAAATTCCCTAAATGGTCATGTATGACCTTAAACTGCAACTAGGTCCTGTATGACCTTAAACTACATCATCAATGGTCCATGCATATGACCCTAAACTATTTTCAATTCCCTTACGTCCAGCAAGACATTAAACTGTGACATCATAACTACATGACGCTTAACTGTATAAAAGCCCCTTATGTCTCGAAAGACATTAAACTACATAATCATCAAAGGTCCTGTATAACCTTAAACTACATCACCGTCCAACATGACATTAAACTGCACCATCCACGGTCCATGCATATGACCTTAAACTATTCGCACTTTCGTCCAACATGACGCTAAACTGTGCCGTCCCTTTTTCGTCCAACATGACGTTAAGCTGTGAAAAAATCCCCAATGCATCCAACATGATGTTAAATGGTGTACTCTTTTATCCTCACTACATGACATTAAACTGCACAGTCCCCCTTTCGTCCAAAATGACGTTAAACTGTATTGTCCCCATTGTCCTAACTACATGATGCTAAACTGTACAGAAAGTCTGTGATACATCCTACATGACAATAAACTGTACTTTTGTCCCTGCTACATGACACTAAACTGTGCAGCACCAATAGTCCTAACTGCAAGACTTTAAACTGCATAGTCCCTTCATACATCCTACATGACGTTAAACTATGTATTGTTAAGGTTGTTGCTACCTCTTGTTTCTCACACCGAGTATGACTCACGTGAGCTTAGAGAAAACCTCAACCATAACACTCTCTCTGGGATACTATCCATGTGTAAGTCCCAACATCATTTTTTAGGTCGTTGTCCCCAAGAACAACTTGATCATTAATTCATTGTTTAATTCAACTACACGTACTTTGATCCTTTCCTTCTAGGCTGGGTATGTAGGCAACCTCCCAAGGTTCAAGCCCAAAACCAATCTCTTCACATCGGTTCACCTCCATCTCATATGATGTTAATTCGTGAAACCTCCCTTAGAATCAATATCTTTATATTGGTTCACTTTCATCCCTGTTATACGACGTTAAACTATACAACACTTTTGTCTAGTATGACAATAAAATAAAAATTTCTTTGATGCCCTCACCTGAGAGGGAACCATTATTTACATTGAGTTTTTTAATCATGTTTCATTTCAAAGACTTCGTGCATACATGGCAATGACCGAACCTTTTATCTTGGGTTAAACCATCATTGAACTAAAGTCCCCTTTCACCCTTCACATGTACGAACCAAATTTGTACAGAGGGTATTTCTAGAACTACGTAGGCTTGATTCCCATCCTCATGGGATACGTAGGAACATTCGAGTGTCCCTCGAATCCATCCCCAAGTCTTTAGGAGTAACCCCAAATTCCATTTTCAGTCCCTTGGCTGAAAATTCTCTATGAAAACACACACTGTGTATTTCTTACAATGGTCCAAGCTCTATGACCCTAAACTAAGATCTCTAATCCTTTTGTCCCACACGATGTTAAACTGTGGTTTAAGAACTATGTATGGCTTGATTCTCATCCTTATGGGATACGTAGTGAAGTCCAACATTTCAATTCAGGACCCAGCCACAACATGATTATGGTTAGCATTGATCTGTGTATCTCTGTATACATTGAAAAATATCCATCCTTATGTGTCATAATCCTAACCTTAAATATTTTTAGATCCTCATAACCCTTTTTTATGACTTCTAGTCACAAAAATGTCAAACTTCTTATAATTATTTTGCCTGACTATGCATCACGTGACCATAGGCGGCCTTGCATAAAGAGTCTACATAACAGACTTGTTATCCAAAAGATACTATTATTTGACTATGCAGCCAATGCCCATGGGTGGCCCTGCATAATTCAACCCCCTAACGGGTTTTTCGGATAGTGGTAACTTCATTCTTGGGAAGAATGCCTCTTTTTTCCTTATTTGTCTTAAATGACAGTATGTAGGGATCCGCAAAAAAATATCCATCCTTAACATATTTGTCCCATATCCCTTTTCATGATCTGAAAGTGTTCAAGTCTATGGCTTATATTCTCCTTCCCTACGTTTGGGTCTGACCTTTGTAGGAGTGATATTCATCCAGTTCTTCAATAATATTGTTTGGAAATATCTTCTCCATATTCAAGTACCTCTTTCCATATAGAAAACTCTATACTTTGGAATATTTGAATCTCCATAAACTTTCACTGGCTTTTTAGCACTAGGAAAGTAAACTTCTGAGAGTTCTTTTTCCTGACTATGCAACACATGCCCATAGGCGGCCTTGCATAAAAAGTCTACATAACGGACTTGTTAGCCAAAAGATTCTATTTTATTTGACTATGCAGCCAATGCCCTTAGGTGGACCTGCATAATTCAACCCCCTAACGGGTTTGTTAAATAATAGTAACTTCATTCTTGGAAACTACTTCTTCTGATTCCTTTTAGCTCTTTTTCATATAATTCCTCAGATTCAAATATTCTTAAGCCATAGTTTACATTTTTTCACTCATACTTGAGTATGGTAATATGTTTTCAGATGAGTTGTAAAGGAATTGAGTCAATTCTAATCCATTTCGGTCAAAGCTATTTCGACCTTAAACATTATCCTTTTTATGTCCGACGTGCATGACTTTAAACTGCCCACAAAAGGCAAAGAAACTCTGAATAAAAGTCAAGTTCCAGCTCACTAAACATACATTTAGTATGATTTTGGTAACATTGAGCAATTAAAAGGTTTGAAGTTTGTAGGGTTATTTACATTAATCCTACTGAAAATCAAACTATGCTTACTAGGCCCATTGGCTTAGGTAAAATCTAAATCATGTAGAAAAAAAGAATGCAAGTACAAATGATTGAATATGAAAGTGTTTTTCATTGATGCACAAGAGTTAGAAAGACATCCACAGACTGGAGTCTCTTCTCTTTTTCAAGAATTACAAGAGGCTTTCAACATAAGTCTTCAATTGATGAACCACATCCCGAGATCCATCAGCAGCTACTTGAAGCTCATGCACTCGACCAAATTCACTCTTTTCAGCCTGATGGAGTGCTTTCTTGGCATCCGCAATGGTCTTCATACCATTCGTTTGAACTCCCTCCAGTGAATTATTGAGTTGGTCAAGTTCCCCAGTAACAGCATCCAACTGTTGCTGAAGGTGCATCTGTTGGACGACTTTTTCTTTGATTTTATGCTTCAGCTCCTTCATCTTGGCAGTATAATCAGCCTCAGCTTGGGATACCACAGCCTCAAATTCACTGATGTTAACTGACAATTTCACCCTGGTCAGATCTTCGCAGCACTTTTTCTCCTGCTCCCTTCTGAAGATGATCTGTTTCACTGTGGTATGGATCTTTTCATATCCAAAACCGCCAAGTCCTAGTATGACAAATTGGGAGGAAAATCGAAGAATTTTCTATGATAACTCTTCTAAAGGCACCTCAGATATGATTTTCTATATGTTGTTCCATGTCTTGCGTCGTGAAAAGCTGAACGCTTTAAGCTTCTCTGGGTCTGATTCAACATCATCATCACAGGGGGGCAGGTAATCTGGGATTAATGAACTTAAGGAAGTGCCCTGTTCTGTTCTTTCCCCCCTGACTTGTGCTTCTTCGCTTTCAATTCTAGTGGGGGCAGAGGCTGAGGCTTCGACTCCAGACTTAGCCACTGCAGTTGATAGCCCTTCATAATTAATTGAAATCTTTGGTTAGCTTCAAAGGATAACAAAAGAATCTGTTGTCTTGAAAATTAAGTACAATCACAAATATTGTTATCCCTTACCCGAAGGTGGGTCATCAACCTGAGAAGACTCCTCCCCATATTTCCTAGTCTCAACAGGATATTCAAGATGGGTCTCAGGAGGGTTTATTGGGTTTAGCTCTACTTGAGCTAATGTTTCTGCAATGGTAGGGTTGACATCAATGTCCACACCCTCTTCAGGCATTGGCAGTTTAGCAGCTTCTACGGATGAAACTGCATATTATTTTCAGTCATGATTAGAAGTGTAAATTATAAGAAAACTTACTGGGCTAAGGATAACACTCACACCCAAGGTCTTCTAAATCACAGGAAAACTTAGCATGATCATAAAATTCTTCAAAAGACATGCCATGATTCATCATTTCATCCAATGATATTTCAGAATCTTGGTTAGTCTCACCAGTGGGAGCATTTGGTTTGTCTTCTTGATGACTTACATCCTACAGCCCCTGACCCTGGACAGTATCTTCGGGTAAAATCACAGCATCAGTTGCATCAGTTGCAACAGTCGCCAGAAGCTCTAATGCAGGAGTTGAACCTGGAGTATCGCAGAATGGAAATCAGTCAGTGTTTCATTCAACATTTATATGAAGCATTGTTGACTTACCAAAAACAGGTTCTTATCTTCTTGCAACAGCAGCAGGAGGGATACTGGGAATAGATTCTAGCTCTTCTCCAGGAGCATCCAAGTCATCTTGGATCTGTGATTGTTCCACAACACCCTCCGTGGTCTTTGAAGGAGGATCAGTCCTTTCCCTTGGGGGGGAAATTGAAGAAGCCCCTACAATCCCTAGAAATATGAGTAACCATATGGTCATGAGTATAAACTCATGATTACTTGAAGGACTTACCGCTGCTAATGAAACACTTAGCTGTGGACTTCCTCCTTCGTTGCCTTTGCTTCTTTAGTTTTTTGGGAGTATCGGTAGTCTCCCTTATTGGCAATTGGATTGGCGAATGGAAGGCTATGTCCAGCGCCTCATTCATGGCCTGCTGGCCTAGAGATATCTCGCCTGGTTCGCGAGAAGAATCAGCAGCAGCCTCGATGGCAGTACCACCAGGGCTATATTGTGGAGAAGGAACCACAGTTCCTTTCTTTGCAAGCTGCAAGATGAAGAAAATAGCTTCCTTAAGTAACAAAGCTTCGACTAAAATCTAGTTGCAATGAAAATAAGGAAAGAAAACTTACATCTTTAGGAGCCACATACTCATGCCAATCCTCATCTCCAGAACCACTAGCCCCCACAGTGGCGCCACAATCAATCATTTCCTTCACCCTCCTGGTGACAGGAACAGACTCATCAGTGGCATATATGAGCATTTCCAGCTCTCTGATGTAAGCCTGCACTTCATTGGGGTTATCCTCGTTGTGAAGATTTGTAGAAGCCATAATATTCCCTATTCCAGGGAGTTGTAGGCCCTCACACAAATCCAGCCAGGTGGTCTCAGTACCACAATATAAACTTTTCCATAGCTGGACAGCCTCTGGTCTTAGATATGAAGGCTGTGAGGAAGGTCCTATAATTTTTGACTTCAATTTATTCCCAGCTCATGCAACTAGAGATAAAGAATAAGAATGTAATACTTATTTCTTTATAAAGTATAAGTGATTAAATTACTACAATGAAGTAACTCACCCGGAGTTGATGGAGTGGGTCTTTTAATTCTGACCGGAGGATTATATCGGGCACGAAACCGCTTTGCCGCTGGTTGTGCCTCATCATCCCCATCATGGGAATCCGGTGAATCCGATGAATCAGTTCTAGAGGAGGAGTCTGTCGAATCAACTTCAGGTGGGGAAGCATCACCTTCATGTGGAAGGGTTTCTTTCTCTACAGTCCTCTTCCTTTTCCCCACCTGATATACTGGGTGATTCAATATCCCTTTGGGGTATGATGCTATCCAGTTTTCGGCATAATATGTAGTCAAATTATGTGCCGTTTTTTCAACTGGTAGGTCAAATACTGCCCCAGTCTTCTCCCTTGACGTTAGCATCCATAGTTACCGAGAAACCATCGGATGTTGCTCTAACCTGACATGTACTGGAGGAGATACAACAATTTGTTGCAGACATTTGAATTGACGTGAAAATCTATATGGAGCATAGGCCTCGCATATGATTTCTCCGTTAATCCTGGAAACTAGCACACCAACCCTGCAAGCTAGCATGTATGCCCTCAAATCCAAATGGATTGTTCCATCATCAACAAACCGCCCGGTTGGTGGACTTACATAGGGAAAGAAGTTCAATTCATTAAACATGCTCAGCCTCACTTTCATGTCATAAGAATTAACATCTAATGGAGAAACTCCAGAGAATGCTTGCACTGACGGCCTGAAAGAACGTCCAGGAATTTGTAATCCATTCTATACATTATAAGTCCTGAAGTGAGTGGCAATCCATCCCCATAAAACATGGAATGGTCCCACTATTCTTAAAGGATATTTAACCTTGAAGACATGAAGTAAACTCCTATGAATCTTTGCTAAAATGGGGGTAGCCAACCGAACCATTTTTCCCTCAGCCAACTTCTCCGCAATGATAAAGGTCCCCGGCCTGACGCCTCCCTTCGAATCCCTGGACAGCAAGAGATAAACATTGAGCCACATTGCCAAGAATCCCACCAGATGATTCTTCTTTGGGATTCTTTGATTCACTTCATATCCCCACTTCTTGAACTCTCCTGCTTCTAGAGTTGGCCAGAATGTGCCAAGAGCACCCCTCTTCTCAGGTTTTGGGTAGGTGGTAGGACGTTTGGGCCTCTTATCCTTGGATTTCTTTTTCTTGGATCATTTTTCTTTCAGCTCCTTCTCCTTTGGCTCCCTCTCTTTCTTCTCAATAAGAAATATATTCATCCATTCCTCCGGATAAATATCCTTTCTAGAATGAGTTAATGAGGTCTCTGAACTCTTAAGCCTGTGGAAAATCTTAAATAATTCCGGAGCTAAAGCAGGAGTTTTCTCTGAATCATTCCAAGTCACCTTGGGAGGAATGAATTCATCATACATATCACCCAAAATTGGAGACCCTGAGATCTTGTGGACATCCCACAGACTGATGCCTACTTCTCCATGAGTCATCTAGAAAGAATTAGTTGCTGGGCTCCAGTGGATGAGTATCTCCAACATGATGTTATCATGTCTGTAAACATATATTTTCCCAACCCAGACATTTTCGTATATTACAGCTCCCTTCAGATCCTCGACAAACTCTGCACAGGTTTGTCGCACCCAGTATGCTCACATCCAAGTTGGCTTCACGCCTCCCCCAGGATGGAAGTCCCAACTTTTCTTCCAGCCTTTGGATTGATCCATATGAGCATTTTTGAAGATTGAAGGATGACAATGTGGTTGCAGCTCAGGTGTATGATTTTTCAGATCTGTTGCGCAAGGGCTATGATGCATCATGTAGGCCTTCTCCACTGTTCCAGCACTTAGAAATACTCCTCCACCTGAGATATTTTCTGAAGCAAAGTTGGTGTAATTTTGGAACCATGAAAATGGAAGTTAGTTCTTTGCTTCTAGAGTGGTGACTTCTCGTAGATGACCATAGCCATACAAAGGCAGATAAGTGCTCTGTGGGAAGTCACAATGATATTTCTTCAGATACTTAGCCAAATATGGAAGAGTTCTATCTCTGACAGTATAATAATCATGGCCAATGATGTTCATCATATCATCTATCCGCTTGCTATCCAGTTCATCAACTATTCCGGGTCTAAGAGCTATTGATTCTGTAAAAAAGTTGAATAAATTAAATTCTTAAATGGATTGATTTTTCATAAACTTTGTGAATAAATCCGAAAAAATGGAAAAGGCACTAAGGTGCTCAAGTGTTCACTTGGCGCGCAAGTCTAAACCGAGCAAGTACAGATACCTAGATAGCAGCGCGGCGGTAAGGAAACAGTGGAAAGAAGAGACTTGCGCGACGAAGATAACTTGCACGGTGAGATCTTGAGAATTCGGAAGCAGATGCTATGCGCGGACAAGGATCCTATATTTATAGGCCAGGCAGCCTATCTGCGCGCCGTACCTAGTGTACCCAGGCCCTGTGCGATGTGCACTTGTGTGCCGCCCTTTGCGCCCTCAACACTTGCACGCCACCTTTCCTTTGGATGTCTTTGATTTCCTCAGAGTCAAATTCTCATTTCTTTCGAATCCAACTCTGAAGGGGGACTTTTTTTGATGCTCCTTTTTCGTCATAGAGTCCAAAGGAATGTAAAGGGAAACGACTTAGCACAAATTGATCCATCCTTTGAAGAAAATATCAAAAATCGACAAAGGGATGAACAAGGAGAAGATTTCCCATAAGTCGCGCAAGTTTCCTCATAGTCACGCAAGTCCACTTGCGCGACGCATTATGGTTGCGCAAGTGACTTGCACGACCTAAGTGATAACCTCCCGAGGGTCTTCTACCTGCCTATAAATAGACCCTGTGGGCCCCCCATTCAGGGAGGATTTTTTCCAGAAACTCATATTTGAGCTCCCGGTGCCCTAGTCTCCTCTCAAAGCTTCTGAAACACTTCTAAGGTAATTTCTTACCTATAACGAAAGATCTAAAGAGGGGGAGGAAGTACTAAGTGTTAAAACTCATCAACACTTGCGCGCCTAGGTGGCCATCCCTTAAGGGAAATGGCCACACTTGTGTGCCGCCTTACTCTTTCAATAGAACCTGCCACCCCTCTGTTGTAATAACCTCAAGAGGATTCTAAAGGCATTAAACAAAGGTCGCTCAAGTATTACCCTGCTGGTTGAACACCGCACAAGTACCAAACGTGTCGCGTAGGTGTATACCTGCGCGACCAGGACTTGCGCGCCCATGCAGTACCTGTGCGCCTGCCAGGACTTGTGCGCCCCTGCCTTTTTGGATGCCTTTCTTGCCCATTTCACCCCTCTTAAGCCATTACACAATTCCTATTCATGATTCTGTCTTCAAGACACTCTTAAAAGCCATTTATGGCATGATTTTTTGATTTGAATTCCTTATCTGAAAGGAATTATGTGGAATATCTCTCAAAACCTAGTGATTTACACATATTTATGTCACTAAAGATTGAGATTTCATTCATTTAATCTCATCCTTTAAGATGAGAGATGCCCTAACCTGGGCCTCCTTTTTTAGGAGTAAGTCCCAGTCATAATTCTTAATCTGGGTATCTTCCTTAGGAGTAAGCCCCAATTCTTAAAGTTCCCAAATCTGGGAATCCTCCTTAAGAGTAAGCCCTGGTCCCCTAATCTTGGCATCCTCTTTAAGAGTAAGCCCCAGTCCCCTAATCTGGGCATCCTCCTTAGGAGTAAGCCCCAGTCCCCGAATTTGGGCATCCTCCTCAAGAGTAAGCTCCAAACCTTAATCCTTGACCTGGGCCTCCTTTTCAAGAGTAAGCCCCAGTCTCAATTTCTCTTAACCAGTCCTAATTTACCTTTGATCTGGAATTCCTTTTCATGAGTAAAACCCAATCATAAGTCTTCTCCTAATTCGGGCCTCCTTTTCAGGAGTAAGCCCCAAATTAGAGTATTCAAAATATCCATGAAGCATATATACCTTTATGGACCCTGTTCTTGTATTTCTTCCCTAAAGTAAATCCTAACCATCATTTATCTGGGCAGTCATATATACATAAGTCCCACATCATTTCTTATTATTGCATCTTTCATGGCCCAATTGTCTAATTTTTACCAATACGTCTTGTTTCTCACACCGATCATGACTCACATGAGCTTAGAGGGTAAAAGTAATTATGAAATCCTTCTTTGAGCCATCAATCATAAACACCATACTCCCTTACTCGAACTACATGGGTTCTGATTCCTTTTCTAAACAAAGGATACGTAGGTAGCCCGTCTACGGGTTTGATCCCAACTCTAAAATAATCCATGTCCTTCTGAATGACAATAAACTTCAAGTGCCCCACTAAGTGGTTTTAAAACCAGCATGGTAATCATAATGACCAAGAGACTTCTATATAAATGTGTCGAAGGGTACCATTGACCAAGAATCTCTAATAAATACAGATGATTCTCTATCGATGAAGAACCTCAAATACATAAAAAATATTCTCTAAATTTCCTACATATTTGATCATTGACTGTCAGATCTGAAGGAAAGATCATTTTATACTTGGTAATGTAATAAGGATTCATGAACATAACATAAATCTATAAAGAGAGTCCCGGAGTAGACAATAATTCCCCACAAAAAGGTGTGATGAGTCCGACCTCTCATCCTCTCGACCAATGCAAATTCCTAAGCCTCATCAGTCCACAAACTAATGATCACCTACCATTGGAAAGTAGGTCCGAATGGATGTGGAATCATTGGATGTTTCTGGTTCTACGAACAAACCCGTTAGAAACCGTTCGGAACGTTTGAACCTCCCATAAAGGCGGTCATCCTCGGATTCCGAGGGAAACAGTGCCTTACTAATATCATTTATAAAGTTACGTTTTTTTTAATAATTGTCATACTATTATCAAATTATCTGACAAAATCAATAATTACTATTTTCTATTCATATTAATACTTAGCATTGCTATCTATATATGTATAATAAATAATATTCTTAAATTCATTGATAAATATTAATAATAATAACTATTTTTAATTCAAAAAGTCTCTGGATGAAAATATCTATGAGCTTGAAGAAATATTGAAAAATATTATTAATGTCAATGATTTTGAAATTGGATGTAAAATCCTAGAAGATCATAGAACATGGATCTTTGTTAAAAAAAATAAGTTCCATGAAGAATAATTTGAATGAATAGTGGATATTTTTGAATATTAGGTGATTATGATTTAAGATAAAAAAACAATATGAGATGTATGGAATTAGAAGTTCATTTGGCCAATTTTCAGAAGATACATATTTAGACTTTAAAAAGGAGGAGACAGTTTATACCAGTACACAATCTTCATCAGAGGATTTTAATGTTAAAATACAACTAACATGTGATAAAATTATTGAAGTTATGATAAATATTGATTTGATATTCTTCCCGAATAAGAAACAATCCTTAAGAGGGTTAAAATTGCATCATCAATGAAGGCTGATGAGGAAAAAAATATCCACATAAAAATAGAATGTAATGTAAATAGATCCTTGCTATGCCAGTATAAATTAGAACAGATGTTCAGATGTGCAATCATGAATACTATAGGAATTGGACCAACTTCATTGAGAAAAAACACAACCTTCTTATTCACATTAAGACGTAATGAAGATCCACCATATTTCATTAATCATTGTTTATTTTATTTATTCTTATGATGTAAGGAATTGATGGAAAACCATGTTCTCATGGGAAGAACATGATAAGTAGTGAGTGATATCAATTATTGATCACAAATATGAAGAAGTTGTCATCCTTGAATGATTCCTCAACAGGTTTTCAAATACAAATAAAAAAGTGGTTCATTATTGATAAATTTTAAGAATCTGTCAGAATATCCCAGAAAATAAGTGTAAAGAAGAAATCATCATGGTTTGATCATATTTTTGGTATCTTGGAGAATACGTATTGAAGAATATCATCCTTGGGGAAGATATATAAGTTTTCAAATCTAGGCTGTCATAAGTTGAAGATGGATTTTTGTGTATTCTCTATATTGGAACATCTTGAAAAACATTATTGAAGAGATCCACCATTACAAAGATGTGTATGAGTGTTTCCCTTTAGGGGAGGTATATAAAGAAATATGAAATTATTTCTAGAATTAGTATATAAATTAGAATCCAATCCAATTACTGTAGAATGTTTAGGATGATCATGTTATTGAAAGAGGTATATTTTTATATATCTCTCTTCCTTTTTTAAAAAAATAAACTCAATATAAAGGGGTTTTAATTGAATTAAAATAAATTAAATAAGAAAAGTTGAAGTATTTATGCACTCAAAGGCTTCCTATCCTTCTTATTTCACTTGAAATTTTTTGATCTATTTGTTAGAGTGAGTACATGAGTTTTGGGTTTATTTTTCTAATAAAAGTTTCATATCTTATTTAATATCTTCATCCTCAAATAAAATTGGATTACCCTTGATGATAAGTATATGAGTTATTATTTATTGTGGTATCATGATCAGTTGGTATAGGACAACATTGTTTTCCAAAACAAATCCTATTGTTTTCTTGACTGAGTATGACTCACATATACTTAGAGTGAAATAATGAATGAAAATTTTCTTAAGTATGAACTAATAACCATTTCCCTTGAACTTTTACATCTCGTTAATATATGGGAGAGGAATTAGAAAATTGATGAACAAATACTACTTACAATCAAGTAGTGCATCAAGAATCAGACAAGTTGATCAAAATGGTCATGAACATTATTATTAATTATTTTTATTATTTAATTAATATTTAATAATATTTATCAATATTTATTGATATTTTATACATATAGATGATTTTTTAATTAATATGTATTTATATTTAATTATTATTTACAATATTGATGTTTTTTTAATTAAAAATTCTGAAAGAAGTGTGAACAGGGTTCATACTTCTCAGGACGAATTTTTAAAAAATCCAAGAACCTTATCCCGTTTCTAATGGTACTTAAGAACATAAAGATTTTTTAGAATTCGTAAAGGATTTTTCTAACATTGACTATATCCCAATCTATGGTAGTGAGACACCTTTTATTAATAAAATCTGTCATTTATCAGTGTTGATAAAGACATTTTTTATTAGTGTTTTTTAACACTGATAAAGGTCGTATTTTAATAGAGAATAGATGCATTACGTTTTTAGTGCTTATAAAGATTATTTTTAGTGTTTCTAAAAGTGAGGTCATTATTTCCTTGCAAAAAAACTACGATCGTTAAAAAAGTGATGGGTGTGTAAGAAATATTGTGTGTCTATCAAGAAAACTCTCATACTCAGGTGAAGTAAAAATAAATAAATAGATCTTGTGGTACATTTGAATCAAATAATAAATTTTTGGAAATAAATATATGATCCAAAACATACAAGTTAGTATTAAAATAAATGAATTAAATTTCAGTTTCCTAGCATCCTATATATATACATGGCTTCTATAGTAAAAACTATGCACCACAAGAAGATGGTTGCTACTAATTGGGATGAAGCTATGTGCTTTATTCCTATAACCAATAGACTATAAACACTAAATGTAATGATTCATTAGGATCATCATCACACTCATATCATCCATAGAGCCCTGCACCAGAGACAACTCCACCAGCTTCTTGCAAGCCAACAACAGTCATTCGAGTTCACAGGGTGGGACGTAGGTCGGGCACGCCACCCCCATTGCCTCCTGATTTCTCACCTTCTCCCACAACCCATCAGAATCTATGATTAAGAACTCGTCCTCAGCTTCCATGGACATAAATCTGGTCTCCGACTCCACCATCCCCCACTGCTTTAGGTGGCCATCCTTGATTGTCTTGACACTAACAGGGACCCCATAACTCTTACACCGCTATACCCGTCCACAAAAAATGAAGCCTTCTCATCAAGAACACCCATATCAAAATCTAGTTGTGGTTTGTGATGGTATTAAATAGGGGGTGTCGAGTTCTTACTAGGTTCTTGATTATTCTTCTTTCATCTTCTCTGGAGGGGCGGTGGTTGATGGTCAAGGCCTGGGAAATAATGCCACAGGAGATGACAGCACGATAGTCAGTGGTGTTAGACACTACTAGGCGGTGGTTCCAGATCATGGTGGTCATGAAGAAGAAGCCGCCATGGGCACAGTGCTCCAGGAATTGGGAGTTGGTGTCCAGGTATTCACGCTTCATGTCCTCCTCAATTCCCTTTGTGTCTCCCTCTCCTCTCCCCACCACCTCCTTCAAAATGTTGTTTCTCATCTTCACAGTGGAGAACTCTACCACCTGAATGCCGTCATGCCCATCGAAAACCCTGAAAAGGATTTCCAATAGCTCGAAGTTATCTATTTGGAAAACAACTCCTCCTTCTACATAAACAAAACACTTGATTTTATCAAATAGAATTAAATTACCTATTTACAATCTCTTATGGACAAATATCTATCTTCCATGACTTCCCTCCTCCCTTGTCTGCAGTAGAAAGAAGATCTATCCCCCAAAACCTCCACCATCTCCCTCATACCCTCTTTCACTAGATCTAGGATGCTTGGAAAAGTGATGGGGATTTGGAGCCTCCCTAGCTTCTTCCGGGTGATCTATGAAGAATAAGATGATGTGGTACGCCTATGTCCATCTTCATCCACCCCAATGAATAAAAAGGATCCAGTAAGATGGGTCCTCGGAGGGGTGGGTGAGTTCATGGAATCGGTGGCGGGTGACGCAGCAGAGGTTTTGCGTGGATGAGAACTAGAAACCGACAGTGGCGAAGGGATGGGGGAGGTTGGGAGTGCAAGGGAAAGTGTCATGGAAGAATGGGATTGATCATATTTTTAAGTAGTCATAAAATATTTCACCCATCATATAAGAGAGCATGCAAGACTTAGGTAGTTAGTGAGTTATTTGTATACACTTTACGCTACGACAACATTCTAAAACATACTTGTGGTGGGTCATATCTCCAATGGGTTGGTGAAAAATACCCTTTTTCCAGTGTAATAGGGATGTGTGTATTCACATTTTTCTAAGTCCACATAGAGAGTGTGGAATCCTATAGATGGTTAATACTATCGTACCTTTTGGAAGATAACCATGTTTCTCGCCTGTTTATTTATATTTGAGATATAAATGTAGTCCAATGTTTGTTAGAACTATTTTACAGGCCTATTGAATTTATATAAACTGTTTTATATAAATGTTTTAGTTAATCTATTTTTTTAGAGATATTCCATCTCTTGTAAAGTAAATCCTATGCTTTGAATTTATTTTCCATCATTTTGAAAATGTATAGCACGCTTTGTTTAAAAATGATTTTGAATTTCCAAACCTGTTTATATTTAAAAATTGAAGGCATTTCTTTGGATAATCTATATTTGGAATCGGTTATGGAATCATTGGTGGTATCCTACTAGGCATAGGATCACACCATACTTTTTCCTTCAGGTGTTTATAGACCTTATTCTTCCATGTTTGAGCAAAGGGAATGGATCTTTTGGAGGTGGATCTAGCTTTTGAGCTTTGGTCTTAGTGAGTTATGAAATTAGGGTCCTTGGGGTTGTTTTTTCGATTTTAGTACTTTGGTTGTAGTGCTTTGGGCTGGTTTATGCCTTGTTAACTTCAGGTACATTACTCCCAATGGACTTTCTTTTGTTATGCATACTATATTGTTTCTTTTCTTCCACATTGTTGATGGAAAAATTGTTCCCACTTACATGTTTTGTGATTCTAGGTGCTAGTCACCGACCCATGGGAATCGGGAATGCCCTTCTAGCTATATGATGGCTGACTCGGTTATCGGGTTACCAGGGTACCCAAGTTGGTTCATGATAAAATGGAATCAAAGGAAGGTTAAGCATCTTTCCTTGATGATAGTATGCATTTGATTATTATTTTTGGGACTTAGGAGGTAGTCGTGATTGAGTGTCTGACCATATCTCTCCGCAATGAACCTTAAGTCACCAGGGGTGGTTAGGGAAAGACGTCTTTTGGTTTAGTTCTATTCTTTTACCTATTTTTATTTGGATAGAGTGAAATCCAAATCATGTATGTTCTACTGGTCGAAATCATGTTTCCATCATTGCTATGTACGAGAATTATCAAATCCCTTCCTTATTGTCTTCTGATGTTGTGTAACATCATGCCTCTGAGAAGACATGAGAATTGGATCCAGGAAAGAGCTACTGCTGAACATTAGTGAGTGAATCCTCCAGTGGACCCAAGCTTAGTTGAAGTGATTTTACGCACTGTCCAAGCTCTGGGATAGGAACCACCTCTAGTCCCCATTCAGGTTATAGCTATGGAACCTGGGGGTGCTGTTGGAAATTTTTCTCAAGATTTCTTTCACCAGAAACAACTAGTTTTCAAAGGCTTTGCTGATCCTCAAACATGCTGAGGAATTGTTGTGAATGATAGAACTTATGTTTGAGTTCTTTTAGACACCAAACAAGATCAAGGTGAAGTGTGCCACCTTTGTGTTGGAGGGACCAAGAAGGAGATGGTGGGACAAAATAGTGACGACAAAGAAACACAACGTCTTAGATTGGAAGGAATTCAAGATTCTTTTCACTGAATAGTTTTATCAAGATTCAATAGTGTTGGAAAAAGCTGTGGAGTTTTTCAAACCTGAGAATTCTGAAAGAAATGTGGCTTCTACGATCATTTGGGGGACTTGTAGATGTTCTGCCACAACTTTCCCACTCCACACAATGACATGATATCATCAAAACCATCAAAAACTACAGGGAAATAAAATTTTTCACGTACAAAAGGGTTGGAGCTATATGTATCCAGAATAAAGCTTCTTCATGTAGTGGAAGATTCTCTAGAGGAAGTAGATACTAGTCCAACAATAATGAGTTTTACCATTACAATAACATTGTCGTTAGTGGCTACTCTTTGATATGAGTACATCTCACTTGTTTATTCCAACCCGTACTGATTAATATTCTTAATATTCTTATGGAGATTATATCTTGTGCAATGGATATTACTATACCCCTTGGTATAAATAGAGAGCAGGGTCTCTGTGATCCCTCTTGTGTCTTCTCTATATCAGTTGTCAAAATTTCTTGGAATTTTTTTGGTACTCTACATTACATCTCTTAACGTCATATTCGGGAAGGATTGGTTCATTACCAATAAAGCCCATATTGATTGTTATCTTCAACGGGTCTACATTACTACACCCAGTGGTGTGCCTCCTGTCCTTCAAGATGAATGTGACCCAAGTTCAATTAGAGTCGTACCTTCCTATTCGGAGTTGGGGAAAGTGATATTAGTGTTTAGTTTTGATCTTGAGCAAGATTCAATGAGTGGTGATCTCCCTCCTGTCATCATTGAGTTTCCCTATGTGCTTCCTTATGAATTATCTGGTTTTCTTCCGGTAATGGAGGTTGAGTTTTCTGTTGAATTAATATCTGGTACTCAACCTGTTTCTTTTCCCTCTTACCAAATAGCTCCAATTGAACTGAAAGAACTAATGTCCCAGTTGGAAGATCTTCTTGATAAAGCCTTTATTCTTCAAAGTGTGTCACCTTGGGAAGTGTCGGTTCTCTCTGCCAATAAAGCTAATGGTTCTTTAAAATTTTCTCTTCTCGATATTATTCTTTAGGAACAGAAGCCTGTTGATGAATTCTGTAAGCATTAGAGACTCTTCATACGGTGGGGAAACTGATTCCCAGTGATCTTTCTCTAAAGTGGCCGTTATATGTTATCCAAATAGTTATGTTGCACTGTTAGTGAAAATGAAGGCTATAATAGGGGATTTCCATAATTTTCAATGTGTTGTGAACCCAAGAAGCACCAAGACATTCTACAACTTGAAGTAGTAGTTTTGGTGACCATGTATTCTTGAAGTTTTCACCCCGGTTGGATCATCAATGACTTTAGAGGTAAGGGAATCATGATCCTCGTTTTGTGGTACCATTCAAGGTTGTTGATCGGGTGGGGAAAGTTGATTACCATTTAGTACCACCACTGTAGCTAACATCAATACATAATGTGTTCCATGTATCACAGCTATGGAAGTATCTCTTTGATCCATCCCTTGTTTTGAGCTGGAGTGATCTTGAGATTGAACATGATTTATCTATGACTAAATGACCAGTTAGGCTTGTTGATTCTAAGACCGAGGTACATCATGGGAAGAAGATACCTCTGTCCCATGTGCTATGGTATCATGGTTCTGATTCTCATGAGACGTGAGAGAGGGAGGCAGTTATGAGAGAACAGTGGCCTTGACTTTTTGATGTGGAGGCTTCTTCGTAGGCTTTCTAGGGACAGAAAGTTCCTATAGTGGGGAGGTTGTAACATCATGTTACTATTATAGGTATTTATAAACCTTCTTGTGTATAATTATTGTTACATTAAATGGGAAAAATGTTTTATCAGTGAAAGGTTGGATTTCTGTTAAACAAGTCATAGAATGGAAGAATGCCTATTTAATTCTTCATAATATTCAATTAAATATTTTCTAAGTTAATCAATGAGTAAGTATGAGTTTCTGGGGTCTTCAAAGCCTCGGGAAGGATGGAATAAAAAAATTGAATATATTATTTTAAATATGGGAAATTTATTCAAAATAATTGAATAACTCCAAAATGGTCCATTGTATGAGAAATCTGAGTATAAGTTTATGTCAGAGATGTGGTTTTTACCCTAGGAAGAGTATAACATTTGAAAGCGTCGGACACTTGGACACCTCGCTCGTGAGATAAAGTTATTAAATAATATTTAATATATTATTTTATTAAAAATCATTAAATATCTCCAAACGGTGATACGTATGGGAAATTTGAGAGCATCGATGGGTCCGGAATGGGGGTTTTACCCTAGATGGGGTATATCATTTATAAGCGTTGAGTGTGTGGATGTATCGCTCACAAAAACAACCCTTTTAATATTAATTAATTATTTATTCCAATTTTTAAATAATAAATCATTAATATATCTCAAACGGTACATCCTATGGGAAATATGAGACCACCGTTGGGTCCGGAATGAGGTGTTTACCCTAGGCAACATATAACATTCATGAGAAACAGACATTTGGTTGGGTCGCTTATAATTTTTATGTTATTTAATAATTATATTAAATAACTGATATTATTAATTTCATTTAATTATTAAATTAATTCCTAAAATTGGATACAGTATTCAATCATCTTCAAAAAACCCGTAACTCCATTTTTGATGATTCATGGTTTCAAAAACACAATTTCTCAACTGTTTTCACCGGTTATTAATTACAAAGTAAGAATTGGGTGAAATTAATTGATTCATACTTAGTTTTTGGATGAATCATTCATTAAATCGGGTGTTCCATTTTTAGGTACTGAATGATTCAGTTTTTTAGGGTTTTAAATATTAGAACCGTAAAATCTTTAGATTAGGTTGTTTCCTTCGATTTTTTCACGACCTTAGAACCCCTCAAAGGTGTGGCTATGAACTTTGTTCATCCAGAGTCTTCTGATTCCAGTGTATGACACCTATTCTCATGCCCCCTCATACGCATGTGCAAGTTAGTTTATTTTCTTTTTAGTTTCTTTAATTTCTTTAACTTATTTTCTTCATTTTCTCCCACCATCACAATTCTGAAAAAATATATTTAAACCTAAATTTTATCAGAATAGTTCAGGTGAGATTATCAAAAGATATTTTTTAAAATAAATAATCAAAAGATATATATTTATATATATACATACATATATATATACATATATATTGATAATCATATTATGTTGTTAGGGATAATTTATTTAGATAAATTTATTAACGTATAATTTCATAAATTATGAAAGGATGATTTTAATGTAATCATCACAAGGATTGATTATCAAAATTATCATAGGATAATTATGTTGATTAAAAAATGATAATTATTAATATTATCATTTGATAATTTCTTGAAATTATCAAAGGTTAGTTTTTGAAGAGATAATCACTAAATAAATGCAAAGTTTTATTAAAAGATAATGGCATTATCAAAGGATATTTTGATATATATAAATATATATACATAAATAAGTATATATATATATATATATATTTAAAAATAATTTGTGGAATACCATCTATGTTATCAAATTATTTTAGGGATATAATTATCTAATGAGGTTTATAATTATTCTTATGGATATTTATTATGATTACATGTATTATCATAAAACGATAATCAAAAGATTATCGAGGAGAGAGAATGTATTATCGCATGTGAAATTTTATTTTGAAATAAAATAACTCACATTAGTTCTAGGACCCCTTAACTAATGTTGACCCTAGGTGCGTTGACTCTTATGATATTAAGGTCATGAGGAGGTGTATTGAAACACACAGGGTGGATTAAAATTGTCGCGGACATCGGTGACCTTGAGGTAGGTGGTTCCGCTCCAATTAGAAAAATTGTTTATCCTTGTATTGCTTGATTTATTTCAATTGGGGATTTAAATTCAATTACTAAAATTAACTTTCAGATAAATTGATAAAAACCTGATTCCATTGAATCTAGATATTTGAAATGGTTTTGGGATGAAAATTTGGAAAACCCCAAATTCCACTGAATTGGGAATGTTTATGGAAACTTTTTGATTTAAATTGTTTAATTTAAATTGTGGATTTTATGGAAATGATTTCAATTAAATTGTTGAATTTAATTGTGCAAATAAATTGTGTAATGATGTAATTGGTTTTTAATGGATTTTAAATTAACGAAAATGGATTGAAATTATTTGATAGAAATGCAGTTGTTCTATCTTGTAAAAAAGGCATGTTTTTTAATAAAACCTCTTTTGGTTTTAAATGGAAAGAAATTGGCACATTTGAAATGGATGAATGGAATCGATAGTATTTTTAATTAGTCTTAAAATAGTTCACCCATCATATAAGAGCACATAGAAGCCTTAGGTAGTTAGTGAGTTATTTGGATACACTCTACGCTACGACAACATTCTAAAACATACTTGTGGCGGGTCACATCCCTGACGAGTTAGTGATGAGTGTCCTTTTGTGAGTATCATAGGGACGTGTGTACACACATTTTGGAGAGTTTACATAGAGATTTTGGAATACTATAGTTGGTTAATACTATCGTAGCTTTTGGCAGATGACCATGTTACTTTCTTGTTTTTATATATTTGAGATATAAATGTATGCTGATGTTTGCTGGAACTTCTTTACAAGTTTATTTAATTTATATAAACTTTTGTATATAAATGTTTTACTTAAGCCATTTTTTAGAAATATTCCATATATTATAAAGTAAATCATGTGCTTTGAATGTATTTTCCATCATTTTGAAAATGTATAGCATGTTTTGTTTAAAAATGCCTTTGAATTTCCAAACCTGTTTATCATTAAAAATTGAAAGCATTACTTTGGATAATCTATATTTGGAATCTGTTATGGAATCATTGGTGGTATCCTACTGGGATTAGGCTCACACCCTACTTTTTCTTTTGGGGGTTTGTAGACTTTCTTCTTCCAAGTTCGAGCAAAGGGAATGGATCTCTTGGAGGTGGATTTAGCTTTTGAGCTTTGTTCTGGGTGAGTTAGGTCCTTAGGGGCCGTGGGGATGTTTTTTGGTACTTTGGTTGTAGTTTTTTGGTCTAGTTTATTCCTTGTTGACTTTTGTTACATTACTCCCAGTGGAGTTTCTTTTGTTATCCATACTTTCTTGTTTCTTTTCTTCCACATTATTTGTGGAAAAATATTTCCCACTTGAATGTTGTGTGATGTCATGTGCTAGTCACTGACCCGTGGGGATTGGGAATGCCCTTTAGGCTATGTTAGGGCCGACTAGGTTATCAGGTTACCAGGGTACCCATGTTGGTTTTTGACAAAATGGAATCAATGGAAGGTTAAGAATCTTGCCTCGATGATAGTATGCATTTGATTATTCTTGTCATGAATTATGAGGTAGTTGTGATTGAGTATTTAGACAGCTCTCACCGCAATGAACCCTAAGTTACCAAGGGTGGTTAGGGAAAGACATCTTGGGATTAGTTATAGTCTTTTCTCTATTTTGATTTGGATAGAGTGAAATAAAAATCTTGTATGTTCTACCATTCAAGATCATGTTTCCCTTACTGCTATGTACAATCATTATCTAATATCTTTTTTATTGTCTACTGATGTTTTGTAACATCATGCCCCCAAGAAGACATGTGAATCAGTTTCAGGAAGGGGTTGTTTCTGAACATCATTGAGAGAATCCTCCAGTGGACCTAAGCTTAGTTGAGGTTATTGTGCACATTGTCCAAGCTCTAGGATATACACCACCACTAGTCCCCATTTAGGCTCCAACTGTGGAACCTGGGGGTGCTATTTGAAAATATTTTCAAGAGTTATTTCACCAGAAACCACCTATTTTCAAAGGCCCAACTGATCCTCAAACATTCTAAGGAATGGTTTGGAAATATAGAAATTCTGTTTGAGTTCTTGTAGACACCGATTGAGATCAAGGTGAAGTATAACACCTTATTATTAGAGGGACCAAGAAGGAGATGGTGGGACACAATAGTGAAGGAAAAGAAACATGAGGGATTATATCGGAAGGACATCAAGGTTATTTTAACCAAATAGTTCTACCAAGAGTCAATGGTGTTGGCCAAAGCTATGGAGTTTTTCAAGCCTAAGCAGGATGAATGAACTGTGGCTCCTACGGATGTTTGGGGGACTTGAAGAAGTTCAGCCACAACTTTCCCACTCCACACAATGACACAAGATCATCAACACCTTCAAAAACTATAGGGCAATAAAATAATTCAAGTAAAAAAGGATTTCATCCACAAGAATTCAGAACAAAGATTATTCATGCAGTGGAAGAGTATCCAGAGAAAGAAGATACTAGTCCAACAACTGTGAGTGGTACCATTACTATAGATTTGATATTAGTGACTACTCTTTTTGATACGAGTACATCTCACTCGTTTATTTCAACATGTACTGTTAATCTGCTTAATATTCTTGTAGAGGTTTTATCTTGTACAATGGATATTACTATACCCCTTGGTATAAAGAGAGAGTAGGGTCTCTGTGATCCCTCTTGTTTCTTCTCTCTATAAGTTGTCAAACATTCTTGGAGTTTTTTGGGTACTCGACATGAGATCTCTTAACGTCATATTCGGGATGGATTGGATCGTTAATAGTAAATCCCAGATTGATTGTTATCTTTGATGGGTCTACATTACTACACCCATTGGTGTGCCTCTTTTCCTTCAAGAATAATGTGAACCAATTTCAATCAGATCTAGAAGTTCATATCTAGAGTTGGGGAAAGTGATATCAGTGTTTAATTTTGATTTGGAGTGACATTCAATGAGTGGTGATCTCCCTCCAGTCATCATTGAGTTTCTTGAAGTGTTTCCATTTGAATTATTTGGTTTTCTACTGGAGAGGGAGGTTGAGTTTTCTATTGACTTCGTATCTGGTACTCAACCAGTTTCTTTTACCTCTTACCAAATGGATCCAGTTGAAATGAAAGAACTAATGCCCCGGTTGGACGAACTTCTTGAGAAATCCTTTATTCACCCAAGTGTGTCACCTTGGGTGGCGTTGGTTCTCTCCACCATGAAATCTAATGGTTCTATAACATCTTATCTTCTCAAGATTATTCTTTAATAATAGAATATTTTTTATGAATTCTGTAAGAATTAGAGACTCTCTTTATGGTGGGGAGACTCGTGCCCAATGGTTGTTCTCCAAAGAGGGTGTTCTGTGTCATCGAAATAGTTATGTTTCACCATTAGTGACAAGGAAGGATATAATATGGGATTGTCATAATTTCCAATGTTGTGGGAACCCAGTAATCACTAATACATTCTAAGACATTAATAAGTAGTTTTGGTGACCATGTATTCTTTAAGGTTTCACCCCATTTTGGTCATCAACGGCTTCGGAGGCAAGGGAAGCTTACTCCTTGTTTTGTGGGACCTTCCTAGTTTATTGATCATGTGGGGAAAGTTGCTTATAGTTCATCACTACCAATATAGTTGATGTCGATACATAACGTATTTCATGTATCATAGCTGTGAAAGTATCTCTTTGATCCATCTCACGTTTTGAGCTGGAGTGGTCTTGAGAATGAACCCGATTTATCTATGACTAAACAACTAGTCAGGGTTGTTGATTCTGAGATGAAGGTATTTCATGGGAAGATGATACATTTGGTTTGTGTGCTATGAAATCATGGTTCTGATTCTCATGAGACGTGAGAGATGAATGCACCTATGAGAGAACAGTGGCCTTGTCTTTTTGATGTGGAGGCTTCTTTGTAGGATTTCTGGGGACATAAATTTTGTAGGTGGGGAGGTTGTAACATCCTGTTACTATTTCATGTCTTTCTAAAACTTATTGTGCTAAATTATTATTATGTTAAATGGAAAAAAAATTATCAGTGAAATTTTTTGTTTTTGTTAAAAACATCATGGAATGGTAAAATGCCCATTTCATACTTAGGAATATTCAATTAAATGTTTTCAGAGTTAAACACTGAGTAAGTATTATTTTCCAAGGTCTACAAAGCCTCAAGAAGGATTGAATAAAAATATTGAATATATTATTTTACGCATGGGAAATTTATTCAAAATAATTGAATAACTCTAAAATGGTCTGTTGTATGAGAAATTTGATAATACTATTATGTCAAAAATGTGGTGTTTACCCTAGGAAGGGTATAACATTTGAAAGCACCAGACACTTGGACGTCGCAATCATGAGGTAAAGTTATTAAATAATATTTAATATATTATTTTATTAAAAATAATTAAATATCTCCCAAACTGTGAGACATATAGGAAATCTGAGACCACCAATGGGTTCAAAATGGGGGGTTTACCCTATACGGGGTATAACATTTGTAAGCTTCGAGTGTTTGGACATCTCGCTCACAAAAATAATCCTTTTTTATTTTAATAAATTATTTATTCTGATTTTTAAATAATAAATCATCAATATATCTCAAACAGTGAATTCTAATAGAAATATGAGACCACCATTAGGTATAGAATGTGGTGTTTACCTTTGGTGACATATAACATTCATGATCAACAGACATTTGCTTGGGTCGCTTATAATTATTATTTTATTTAATAATTATATTAAATAATTGATGTTATTAATTTAATTTAATTATTAAATCAATTCCAAAAATCAGATACACTTTTCACTTGTCTTCAACAAACCCGTAACTCCATTTTTAATGATTCATGGATTCAAAAACACCATTTCTCAACTGTTTTCACCGATTATTAATTGAAAAGTATTAATTGGGTGAAATTAATTGATCCACACTTAGTTTTTGGATGAATCATTCATTAAATCAGGTGTTCCATTTTGAGGTATTTAATGCTGTGTTTTTTAGTGTTTTAAATATTATAATCATAAAATCCTTAGATTGGGTTGTTTCCTTCTATTTTTTCATGGCTTTGGAACCCCTCAAAGGTGCGGCTATGAACTTTGTTCATCTAGAGTCCTCTGATTCCAGTCTATGACACCTATTCTCACACCCCCTCAAATGCATATGTTGGTTTTTTTAATTTTCTTTTTAATTTCTTTAATTTACTTAACTTATTTTCTTCATTTTCTCCCTCCATCACAATTCTGAAAAAATATATTTAAACCTAAATTTTACCAGAATAGTTCATGTGAGATTATCAAAAGATATTTTTTTTGAAATAAATTATCAAAAGATATATATATATATATATATATATATATATATACATATATATACATACATATTGATAATCATATCATGTTCTTAGGGAAAATTTATTTAGAGAAATTTATTAATGTAAAATTTCATGGATTATGAAAGGATAATTTTAATGTAATTATCACATGGCTTGATTATCAAAATTATCATAGGATAATTATGTTTATTAACAAATAATAATTATTAATATTAACAAATGATAATTTCTTGAAATTATCAAAGGTTGGTCGTTGAAGAAATAATCAGTAAATAAATGAAAAGTTTTATTAAACAATAATATCATTATCAAAAGATATTTTGATATATATATATATATATATATATATATATAAAATATGTATATTATATATATATTTTAAAAAAAATATGTTGAATACCATCTCTGTTCTCAAATTATTTTAGGGATATAATTATCGAACAAGGTTTATAATTATTCTTATGGATATTTCTTAAGATTGCATGCATTACCATAAAATGATAATCCAAAGATTATCCAGGTGAGAGAATGTGTTATCGCATGAAAAATTTTCTTTCAAAATAAAATAACTCGCATTGGTTCTAAGACCCCTTGATGAACGTCAACCCTTAATGTGTTGATGCTTATGATATTAAGGTCGTGATGAGGTGTATTGAAACACGCATGGTGGTTTATCATTGCCACAGACATCGACAACCTTGAGGTAGGTGGTTCTGTTCTAATTAGTCAAATTGATTATCCTTGTATTTCTTGATTTATTTCAATTGGATATTTAAATTCAATTGCTCAATTTTTCTTTCAGTTTAATTGATAAAAACCGATTCTAGTGAATTGAGATATTTGAAATGCTTTTGGCATGAAAATTTGGAAAACCCCCAATTCCATTGAATTGGGTGTGTTTGTGGAAGTTGGCTGATTTAGATTGGTAAATTTAAATTTTGGATTTGATAGAAATGATTTCAATTAAATTTTTGAATTTAATTGTGAAAATTAATTGTGTAATGATGGAATTTTTTTTGAATGGATTTCAAACTGATGAAAATGACTCGAAATGATTTGATAGAAACCGAGTGGTTTTATCTTGTAAAAAAAGAATGTTTTTAAATAAAACCTATTTTGGTTTTAAATGACAATAAATTGGAACTTTTGAAATGGAAGAATGATATTGATCATATTTTTAAGTAGTCTTAAAATAGTTCACCCATCATATAAGAGCGCATTCAAGCCTTAGGTAGTTAGTGAGTTATTTGGATACACTATATGTTATGACAACGTTCTAAAACATAATTGTAGTGGGTCACATCCCTGAAGGGTTCGTGATGAGTCTCCTTTGGTCAGTGTCATATGGACGTGTGTGTTCACATTTTTATAAGTTCACATATAGATTGCGGAATCCTATAGTTGGATAATACTATCGTACCATTTTGGAAGATGACCATGTTTCTCACTTGTTTATTTATATTTGAGATATAAATGTATGCCAATGTTTGTTGGAACTACTTTACATGCCTATTGAATTTATATAAACTATTTTATATAAATTTTCTACTCAATACATTATTTTAGAAATATTTCATCTCTTGTAAAGTAAAGCCTCTACTTTGAATGCATTTTCCATCATTTTGAAAATGCATAGCATGTTTTGTTTAAAAAAACTTTTGAATTTCCAAACTTGTTTATCTTTAAAAATTGAAAGCATTACTTCAGATAATCTATATTTTGAATATTTTATGGAATCATTGGTGGTATCCTACTAGGCTTAGGAGGACACCCTACTTTTGCCTTCAGGTATTTGTAGACTTTCTTCTTCCAGGTTCGAGCAAAGAGAATGGATCTCTTGGAGGTGGATCCAGTTTTTGAGATTTAGACTTGGTGAGTTATATCCTTAGAGACCTTGGGGATATTTTTTTTGTTTTAGTACTTTTTTTGTAGTGATTTGGGCCGGTTTATGCCTTGCTGACTTCTAGTACATTACTCCCATTGGAGTTTCTTTTGTTATGTAAACTATCTTGTTTCTTTTCTTCTGCATTATTGGTGGAAAAATCATTCCCACTGGCATGTTGTGTAATGACAAAAGATAGTTACCGACCCATGGGAATCATAAATACCCATTGGGGTATGTCAGGGTCAGCTCGGTTTTTGGGTTACCAGGGTACCCAGGTTGGCTCGTGACATAACCACCAATAAAGGTTAGTACAACTGATTCTGTAACACTAACTGAATTTCAAGAAAGAATTTGTGGGAAATGAACCTCGATATAGGAGGAATAGTGACAATGGCGATGGTTATGGATTGATTTTACGTCATCACCATCCTCATTATCACCGTTCCTCTTACATCGTGGTTCATTTCCCACAAATTCTTTCTTTAAGTTCAGTTAGTGTTGTAGAATCAACTTTACATCCAAAAAAATAGTCATGAAACATACCATCATATGGACAGTCATACATAAGTTACAAAGAACACCATTTTATAATAAACATATACATAACAAAGAAATTTTATATATATATAAATATATAAAACCATATCTTATAAAACACCCTATTATTGGTAAAAGCATATATTAGCAACATGTTACTAATATGCATTGAAAAACATGAAGACATTCCCCTTTCTTTTGGTAAAAATAACTTCATAAAAATATGTGAATAAACATGGAATGTATTGCATTCTACAAGTCATAACATTCTGCTGACCATAATGTTATATTTACATTTTACACTTACGAATCATTTCATTTGTTTATATGCAGATGGATGATACCATACTACTCACTTAGCAGTGTACCCATATTTTCTAGGTCGTTCTAGAGGGTGGTGAGGATTGATCGATCGAGGTGCGTCGATCGTACCATTTTCATCAGATGGACCCTCCACATGCCATTATACCATACTAGTACCATTTTGGCTTTTATGGCATTGTCTTATTAGATTTCACATTTTTATAACATCACCTGCTTACTGCCCTCATGGAGAGGTAGAGACCAGAGACACACACATTCCACCTACCTAAGGGAGAGATAACAATCACCCTCCAGGATGTGATAGTGATTCACGACCTTCCTATTCAGAGGATAGCTGTTATTGGACCCACTCGTGCATCTTGGCCTGACCTTGCTAAATGCTTGTTAGGCATCGACATTTTGTCCGACCGTAGGGCTACAGATGGATCATCGATATATATGCCTTGGTTGGAGGCACATATTCCACATTTACATGATGATGATGACAAGGATATTGTCATGCATTATTCTCATGCATATATATTACGACTCATTAGAGGGACCATGTGTACTGATCAGTCAGGGTTGCACATGCACATGATGTATCTACCCCTACTAGAGGACTTTGATCGGGCCAAGATGTACATCCGGGGATCAGCCATCTTTGCATACATGTATAGAGAATTATGTAGGCTATCCCATAGGGACCAAAAAGTTCTTAGGGGATGTGTCGTCCTTATTTAGATGTGGGCATGGGATAACATCCCTGCATTCTGCCATGAGCTTGATGGTCTGCCGATCAAGATGAAGGTGTTGCATGACGCTCCACATGAACGCTGGTATGATCACTCATTGTTATTGGTTTCTGATGCTACTAGTAGTTATTGACTTTAATTTCTCATTATTTGTCACTATCGAGGTTGTATTTTACAGGTGGTGTTAGTGACACAATTTTGATGTGGTTCTGAGACACCATTTGGGTGTATATCAACTCCCATTGGACTGTCTCTTACCTGACTAGGTATGTTTATAAATATATCAATGTCTAACAAATTTAATAATAGCATAAATTTTTGTATTTAGTTAGGATCTTTTTTGACAAAGGTCACATGTCATTTCAGATGTCATGGCTGCCATACTAGACTATTATAGACCAATTGCCAGCATACTGCACTGTTGGGATTGAGGATATTATGGATGCAGTGACCCTCATTCACTTCCATATTATTGAGTGACAACATCATAATAGATTCATGCGCTAGTTTTGTTGTGCTCAGCCGATTCCATTATCATCGAGATAGATATAGCGGCTTCATGGGATGATGTTGATAGGGAGGCAAGATGAGGACTGGGACTGAGTACATGCCCGCTTTCTCGACTATTGGTGTAGACATGCAGAGTTTTTTATTTAGGGTGTACCTACGAATCAATTATTTCTTTCGGAGAAGGTTGAGTATGAGCCATGGTATAGACTGAATTTTATACTCTATCTTACCCGACACGACAGAGAGATGCAGAGGATGGTATGTTAATAAATTTTCATTAGTTTTTTTATTGAACTATTTTCTAATTAATTTTGAATCTATTTACAAGGAAGTCACTCAGATCATATTGTTCTCATGAGTGATGAATAGGAGGAGGGGGTCTTTAGCCGGGCAGTCGTCCATGCTGAAGCCCTAGAGCTGAGGGAATTTTATAGTGTGCTTTCTGAGGGAATCTTCAAGCATCTAACCTGGAGAGAGGAGGTTATTTCCCCGGAGGAACATCCTGTAGCAGTTTCTGGTGCTATGGATCCACGACCACAACGATGTAGACAATGTCGTGCTACATGTGAGGCCTCACCTGTTCCACATGCAGAGGTCGACCCTCTAGTAGTCCAGCCTCTGTTGATTTAGGATGTGCCTCATGTGGAATGGGATCTGTCTTTCTTGATAGGATATCCTCATTTCTATTCATATTGGGGTCTAGATACATCATATCCTTGGGTTCCAGATCTATCATAACCTTGGGGTCTCGATCCATTACAACCTTGGGGTCCAAATCCATCACAGCCTTGGGGTATAACTCTATCACAGGCTTGGTTTCCCACTGCGATGATCGCAGGTCCTTCTGCCACCCTAGTGGGAGAAGGATCAGGAGGGCATTAAGATATGCATTTGACAACTCCTCCTACTGACACATAGGTGGAGGATGCAACATTTGATGTTCCAGTGCCCGAGGATCATCCCTCTCTAGGTCATTAGACTCTACAACGAACTCGACGCGGACATCCTATTCACAGATGACCACATGGGACAGAATCTCCTCTCCATACACATAAACATTGATTGTACGTGTTCATTCATATGTTTTATGTATATTGAAATGAAAATATTGTTATTACTATCATATCTTATTATATGTTTATCTAGTATTTCAGTTTTCATTTATATTTAAGGTACATTTTATATTTGACAACTTTCAAAGTCGACTACTTGAAACATAGGAATAATTATTACATTTCAAGTAGATAACTTTAAAAGATTATAAAATATACAGTATAAAAACAATATAAATAATGATTAAAATATAGCCTAAAAATCTAATTTTTTTTTGAAAATAAATAGTTTCATAAATAAAATAAATAAATGAAAATTAAAGGAATGAAAGAAAATTAACTTAGAAGTGAGAGCGAAAAGAAAGAATGTCATGGAGGATCCTAATCCAGCTACTTTACTTTGAAAGCCAATAAAATATAAACAATAAGACCCATATAAATAAAAATTAAAAAATTGACTACTTGTTATATGTTTAATCAATGTTTAAAATTTCATTCATATTGGTCTTATAGTTTATATTTTAGAGGCTTGAAAAGTCATGTATTTGAAACATTTTTAAGTTTCAAGTATGTTGATTAGAAATATTATATATTATTTTTTATCAACATTTTCTATGAAATTATTTTTATTTTGTACTACTTGTTATATGTTTAATCAATGTTTAAAATTTCATTCATATTGGTCTTATAGTTTATATTTTATAGGCTAGAAAAGTCACGTACTCGAAAACATTTTAAGTTTATAGTAGGTGGATTAGAAAGCTTATAAATTATTTTTCATCAACATTTTTAAAAAAATTATTTTTATTTTCGGAAAATTGTTAAATTTTCAATCAATGTTTAAAATTTCATTCATATTGGTGTTATAGTTTATATTTTATAGGCAAGAAAAGTCACATGCTTGAAATATTTTTAATTTTCAAGTAGGTGGATTAGAAAGATTATAAATTACATTTCATCATCATTTTTTAATAAATTATTTTTATTTTCGACTATATATATGTTTAATTCATGTTTAAAATTTTATTTATATTGGTTTTATAGTTTATATTTTATTGGCTAGAAAAGTCAAGTACTTGAATAAGAGATAAATTTTTCTGAACCATTTTGTTTTATTTATATATATATAAACATAACAAAATAAAAATAAAACATTAAAATTTTAAATATATTAAAAATAATAGTTAAAATTGAAAAAAATTTATTCTTTTGGGGAAAAGGTGGCATCGTCGATGCCGCTTTTGTGCTTAACCGAACTGTGGCATCTCTAATGTAACGACCCAAAGTTTCATTAATGGAAAATCCCTCTTGATCTAGTTAAATTTCTCTTTATGCAAAATATTTTTATAAGATGTCAACTTCTTTGGTTTTATGTTAATAATTTTGACCTTTGTTAAAATAGTCGTTGAACAGTGATCACATGATTAGTATAAATATAGGACTTTAACAAATCCAATTTACTCAGACAAAGGAAGCGATGGCCTCATCCAGTAGAATTTCTCCATATGAATCCCATTTGTTGGAGCTCAGAAAAGAGGTGGCTTCTCTGGGTTTCACCCTTGACCAATCCCAATCTAAGCTTCATCATGTCAAGCTCGAACGTGACCGTCTACGGGAAAAGTGGAAGCTGATTGAAATTACCACTTGAGCGATGTTATCCGAGCCACCCCAAGAGTCTGTCACCATCGCACACCTTACCCTTTGGTCTTATGCGGCTGTTTTAAGAGGTTATGTAACAAATAAGTAGTACTATGTTCATGTACATTATTTTTTGTATATAATAATGAATATAATTTCTAGTCATTTTTGATACATTGTAAATAGTTTTTAAAGTACAAATGGTGTTTTTAGTTATTATTTAATTATGAAATCTATTTTATTAAATTAAGGGATTTTTGAATTAAAAAATATTTTAATAAAATAATAATATTATTATTAAATTAATTTTTATTAAATATAAATTATCTTATAATTTTATGAATGCAATTAAAATTTTTATTAGGGTTTGAAATCCATTTTTGTAAAAACCCGTGAATTTTTTATAAATATCGGTTTTTATTTTAAAAGTAAAAATTAACATATTTAGAAAATTATATAGATAAAATAAATGTTATTTATGGAATCAGGACATCGAAATTATCCAACAGTGAATTTTTCATAATTTTCTGAGACAGTCAAATTTTTGGGTAAAAATTAAATACCGTTTAAATATATAATGTGTTTTATGACATCATAATGACCCAATAGTGATTTAATAAAATACTATAATCCTTATGTTCTGCCAATATATGTTTTACCATTAAAATAATGTGATTTTGGGTTTTTTTGACTTACTTTTCAAAGCATTAATGGACCCCTCAAGACTTATTCAACACCTTGCCTTTTTAAATTAATTTACATGGGAGTGTGACTCACCTCCACATAAGCAACCAAAATATTTTAATAAGTTAGGAATTTGGCCCTATAAAATATTTTTTTCCTCTTCCCTTTTCCAAAAACCATGGGAAAAACCATGGGATGGTTTTTGGTTTGGGTTAATTTAATGTAAGGGGACCCAAACCTAAATAATAAAGAATTCCCTCACCTTTCCTATATAAACCCACCCAAGATCCAACTTACTCCTCACTAAAATCCCTTGGAGTTCATCCAAACTCTGACCTACTCTCTCTAGAATCCTCCCAAGGTGCCCCAAGCTCCCAAGAATCCTCTCTCAAGCCTCTCTCAAGCCTTTGGAAGCACACTTCCAAGTAAGGGTTTTTTCTTCCTTTCTCATTTTTGTTAATTTTCTTTAAGTTGTATTACCCTTTTAATTTCAATTATTAATGTTGGGATATGGTTTAGCACATCCCCCATACTTCACTATTATTGTTTGAATTATGGGAGACCCCTTTCTCTCTCATTAAATGCCTCCCATCTACACACGTTACTATGCCGAAATTCTGAAAGGAACTTCTCTCTCTTCTTTTACATTCAAGCAATAATTTTGTATCATGAATCTAAATTCCATTACAATTTTTGGGACATGTATCTATATAACCTCCTTACTGTAAATTACATGTAAATATGATGAAGAAACCCCTTTCTCTCTCATCAACCATTTTTATGAATTCTTATGTCACGTCGTTATGCTGCCGAAATCGCACCGATTTTCTAAGCCAATGCCATTGTGTAGTGGATACCATGCCCATTTCTCCATCAATGGTATCCACATTTATGCACCTTTTCATATTAATTACAAAGTTTCATGTATTAATTACACATTCCTTTATTGTGAAATAAATTTTTATGTTTTATGAATCCATGTTTTATGATCCATGTGGCACACTTATGCATGAAATGAAATGTTTAAGAAGGGTGCGCCCTTATAGTGCTCCAATGCATTGGGTAAAGTATAGTATCATGATACATCATGTGCAATGAATGTTGACTCATGCTAATCCAAGTGCAACAAGGGTTTACTCGTGCTTTATGTGCAATGAGGATTTACTCATGCTCCATGTGCAATGAGCCTTGGCTCAGGATAATTCCATGTTAAGTGTTGTTGCCACATTTCAATGTTATGATTATCATGCTTTATCATGCCTTTATGTTCATGTTTCTTTTATGCTCTATTGATATTCCCATTGTCTAACATGTATTGTACTCCTCATGTTATTCCATGTGTACTCCCTTACTGGGATTTATAGCTCACCCTTTTCTTATGCATGTCCTCAGGTTATCCCATGCAATGATAAGTACGAGGGAATGTAGTGGTCATGTAAAGGAAGTTTTCAATAAAGATGTTGTATTTCATGTTTTAAGTTTTTTATGTAATGATCCTAAGCCCCAAAGACACTAAACCTCTCAATCTTCTTGTTGTATCAAGTGAAGTTTTATGTAATAAATCATGTGTAAGTTTGTAATAAAAGTAGGGTTGTCATATCTAATTCCACCTTTAAGATGAATTTTTAAAAATATTTTTAAACTATGATATCTTTAGAAAAAATTAATAAAACCTATTAAAAACTATATTAACCCGCATTGGCCTTTTTCTCCTCAATATTCGCCTCGGTTAGCAGAGGTTCAGTTTTGCTGCTACCTCACGGCAGTGGTTCCCTACTCCAGTGGTTCGTTATTTTTAATAAATTGAAAAAATATTATCATTTACTTAAATAATCTCAAAAAAATTAATCAAATAACATCATCCAAAGAATATTATTCACCCTGTGCAAGAATCTTTATGTGAATTCTCCTTGGATGGATTATACAATAAACCACCCAGCTCTTAGTTAATTTAATAAGTGGTCTCTCTTTGATTGTTTCATCTTCCAACATCTTCCAAACTCACATGGAAAATGTTGTAGTAAGTGCATTTAACTTCCATCAGCACTAGCCATTGATCCATTTCAAACCACCTTTCTTCAAGAATCTTCCAATGACAATGACTTTATTTCCCCTTTCCATGACACTCTTTATCAATCATGGGTAATTTCAACTTCTTCATTCATTGGTATCTTCAAAATCACCCAACATAACAACAAAAGACTACATTATAAACAAAGGAATTTTTTACTTACCAACTTCTTCACCTAAACTAACAATACACAACCTCTAGGTATTAGTGGTAAAATGATCATGTATTTTTGAAACACAAAAAATGTCTTCTATCATTTTGGTGTGAGGGTATTTTGAATTTGACAGAAAATTTTGGCATCACAAAACATCAAGGTAAAAAAATAAATAATATAAACTCGTTATGTTGATTATCATAAATTTTTTTCAATGGTGATGCATAATATGAAACATTTGAATCTGATCAAAATGATAGAACATGAAGAAATCATGAAATTACATATATAATTCTGTCTTAAATTAAGGCAGAACAACCTAGAGATCAAAATTTGAGACCATAATGACAAAACATATAGATTGAAATGGAAAAACATGAAAATTACTTTTGGAAGGAAATTTTTTAATGTAATGGAAATAAGGAAAGAGGATGTGCGTAGTAGTTATTGGAATGACGTTTGGTGAATGGAAGATGAAAACATGAGTTTTCTTGAAGATATGAGTTCACTAAATATTGTATGGTGGGATGTAAAGATTCTTGGAAGAATGAAAATTGGAAGAAAAATTATTTGAAGATGAGATACTAGGGAAAAAAATTATCCGAAGATGAAATAATGTTCACCTAAACTACAGAAACCCTAGGTCACGAAGATACATAAATGGGAGCAGCCGGAGGCATAGGTGGGGGCGGCAACAATGTCTTCGGATGCGGGGACAGGGGAAGAGGGGGAGGCCAGGCATGGCGCAAGGGGGTAGCAGTGAGGGTGGATGGGCAGTGGCAGCATCTCCGGGCGTGGCGGGTGGCGACGAACGAGGCGAGAGGGAGGGGTGGTGGTCGCGGGTCTTTGTGTGCATGGAAGGGGGGGGGGTTCAGGTGTGTGGGTGATTGGGCATTTTTTAAAATTCATGTCAGCAATTGTCGTTGGTAGTCGTCCGTTCTAATAGGCGTGAATGCCCGGTTTTTAAGTAGCGACTATAGCCTGATATGTAGTATTGAGACTCCCTTTATCATCACTTTCTTTAATGATGGGTGTGCATGAAATTTTGTGTTTTTATCAGAAAATATATCATATTTTGTTTAAGTAAAAATAAATAAATGTAACTGGGGGTACATTTGAATCAAATAATGAATTTTTGGAAATAAATATATGATCCAAAGCATACAATTTAATTAGTATTCAAATAAATGGATTAAATTTCAGTTTCCTACCATCCAATATATATACATGGCTTCTATAGTAAAAATTATGCACCACAAGAAGATTGGTACGACTGATTGGGATGAAGCTACGTGCTTTCTTCCCATAACCAACAGACCAGAAACCCTAAACATAATTCTTCAGCAAGATCAGCATCACACTCATATCATCCATGGAGCCCCGCGCTAGAGACAGCTCCCTAGTTTCTTGTAAGCCAACAATAGTCGTTCTGGTTCACTGGGCGTGCCACCTCCACTCACTCATGATTGCTCACCTTGGGATGCAATGAGAAAAAGTTAAGGGAGTGATAAATAAAAATTGGGATGTGGAGGTGCGCATATAATAGCGAATAACTTGAGATAGGAAGGGGGATGAGTAATTGTAAAAATGCAGGCTCCATACCCATTTTAGAACCAAATCATGATAACACGATTAATATCTATTTAATAATACCCAATTCCAAATTCGAATCTGAAATTTAATATCCACTTAAAATAAAAATCTATTTAAATGTTCGTTTAAAATTTTTATTTTTTATTTTTATTATATTTTTAATATAAAATTAATTTAAATACCAACCTTAATCCAACAATTAATAATTTTATAAAAAAAATTATATATCCTAAATACCTCATTTAATATTCAGCCTTTCATCTCTATTTTATTTTTCAAATCATGCATTGATGGGAGAAGACATTGCATGCATCATCATTGTAGGGGGGGGGGTTGGTAAGCCGCTACATTGATCATTTAATGTATAAAATGAATATTTAAAAATATATGAGAATCAAATGCATGTGATCATGAACGACAAGATGATACCGACCCCTAACTTTGTTGTTGCACATTGTAGAAGTTTTAACAGTAGTAAAATCAATTATTTTTTTAAAATATAGATCTACATGTTTCACAATAGTAACAATAATAAAATCTATTAAAAGTTTTAAAATATAATATAAAGTTAACGGGTTCGGGGTTTCAGGTAACCTATAAAAAGTACCTAAACCCTACCTGATTAATAATCTGATAGGGTATATGGAACTCAAACCCTACCCAAACCCGATTTAATAAGGTTGTGTGGGATTATGTGCACGGTTATTGGATACCCATTACCATCCCGATGTTAGTACAATATAGATATATAATATATAATATATAATATAATGTATAATATATAATACATAATATAATATATAATATAATATAGATTAGATTCATTTACTAATCGAATTACATTATTTATTTTTGTATTATTATTCATGATACTATTATAGTGATTAATTCTTGTCATTATTAATTATAATTTAACTTGTTTTTTATTACTATTAATACGTTATTATTATTTTAGGTAAAATTATATAAGTATAACTTTTCTAGCATAGCTAATTATATGTATTTATAATTTTAATTGTTTTTAACTTTACTTTTTATGATGTAAATAATAATTATTATTATTATTATTATTGTTATTATCATAAGGTTTGGGGCATCTACCGATGAGTGCATTTATGTAATTACATTTAGTCAAAGTAAAATCTCGAACATTAATTGTTTTGAAATCTATAAATTTAATATGGAGATCTTTTTAAAATCCATCTTTAAAAGTGGATCCCTGCCTCAAACCCTAGAAGAAGGAAGGGCGAGGTCACGACTCATATAAACCCCTCCTACTCTGCCTCACCACCTCGACCCTCTGATTTCTCCAGCGACGACGCCTACCTGCGCCGCCTCATCCCTCTATTCCTCTCGTCGATTCACCTCTGCCTCCTACCCCGCCTGCTCCATAGTTAGTGCAAGGTCATCTCTTTGTTCATCTCCTCTGATCGCTCCACCTCCGTCCACGCTCTTTCTGACACTGGCTTCACACGCACAAACTTCTACCACACTGTCACAACCTCCCGCAATCGCTCCATGCGTGTCTTCTGCACCTTTGCTGCTTGAATCTATTCCAACTCCTCCAGACTCACCACCGACTCCTTGGTACTGTTGCTATGATCGGAAATCATGGGGCTGATTATGATGCAACAATGGTAGATGATATGTCTAGGTCTGTCGCCGATAAGGCCGCGCCTATCTTCCCAGGTATGCGTTTATTAGACCAGGTGTAATTTTGCACTTCCAATTTATCAGCCACGACTATTTTTTTAATTTTTTTAAATATGGAATTAGTATGACTCTTACATTGAGTTGTTTGCTTAGGTTTTGAAGTTGATTTTTTTTGATTTACTAAATGAGGAAAATTTAGCCGAAGGGTTTTTTTTAATTTAAAGGGGCAGGGTTTACATTATTTGGGGATATGGGTTGGTCCAGCGCCAAATGAAGTGGCGCTGGACAAAAAGGGGGGAAAAGCGCCACTTCAAGTGGCTCTTTGACCGGCCCCACACCACCCACTATATATATATATATATATAACAAATTTATTTTAATAAATATAATTAATAAAATAAAATAAATACAATTTCAAAAATATAAATATAATAAATTGATATATATGTTAATTACAAATTTTATATATATCTAAAATAATTATAAATTTGTAACTAGTAATAAATATGTATATTTAATAAATAAATATAATAAATAAATATAATTATATATATAATCAAGTAATTATATAATAAATTCATTGATATATATAATTATATAATTATAGTTTTAATATATTAAATATACTAAATTTATTTATTATAATAAATATATTTAATAAAATATAATATTATAAATAAATAATAAATATAAATTTAATAAGAATTATATAATTATTATAATTTTAAATATTATAATAATTATAAGTATAGTATAAATTATATAATAAATTACAAATATAATAATAATTATATAATAAATTATAAATACATTAGTTATTATATAATTATAAATATAATAAATATAATTATATATTACAATGATAATTATATATTTAAAATCATAATAATTATATAATTATAAATATAATAATTATATAATTATATTGTATTTATTATATTTATTATATATATTAATTATAATTAATAATTATATAATTATAAATATAATTATTAGATAATTATAAATATAAATATAATAATTATATAATTATAAATATAACAAATATAAATATAATTATGCATTTATTGTATATAATTATTAAGTAATTATAAATATAATAAATATAAATATAATAATTATATAATTATAAATATAACAAATATAAATATAAATATGTATTTATTGTATATAATTATTAGATAATTATAAATATAATAAATATAAATATAATAATTATATAATTATAAATATAAAAAATATAAATATAATTATGTATTAATTGTATTTATTTTTTTATTATATTTATAAATATACATTTATAATATCAATTATAATAAATATTATTATAATAAATATTATAATAAATGTATAATAAATATTTATAATACATTTATTATAAATGTATATTTATTATAATAAATATTATAATATTTAATTATAATAAATGTATATGTATATTTATATTTATATTTATAATAAATATACATTTATTTTATACATTTATTATAATAAATATGAACAATAACTGTATAATAAAAATTATAATAAATTTTTTTTTAATTATAATATAATAAATGTAATATGTAATTATTTATCTTTATTATATAATTATCATATCTGTATTTATTATATTTATAATTATATAATTGTATTATAAATAAATGTAATATGTAATATAATATAATAAATGTAATATGATACATTTATTTTTTAATTATAATAAATGTATATTAATAATTATATAAATGTATAATAAATATAATAAATATAAATGTATAATTACATATTACATTTATTATAATAAATATATAATTACATATTACATTTATTATAATAAATAAATGTATATTTATAATTATATTTATAAATGTATATTTATTATAATAAATATATAATTATTGTAGTTATATAATTATTATAATTATATAATTATTGTAAATATATAATCATCGTAAATATATACTTATTATATATATATATATAATTAATAAGGTTTATTTATATAAACATATGATTAGAATAATTATATCATTATAATAATTATATAAGTATAAATATAATAAATATATAATTCAAAATATAATAAATATATAGTTATAAATATAATAAATATATGATTATAGTAATTACATAATTATAATAGATATGTAATTATAATAATTATATAATATTTAATAAAGTATATTTATATAAAGATAAATTATTTTAATAATGTTTATTTAAATATAAATTTATAAATTTTAAATATAAGGTTTATTTATATATAATTATTTATAAATTGATAAATATTTATAAATTTATAAGTTTATATATAATTATTTAAATACATAATTAAACCATATCAAATTTATTTATAAATTTATATATATATAAATAAACATTATTAAAATTATTTGTATTTATTATATTTTTTATAATATATTATAATTATGCTTTTATTAAATTTATAATTATGTATTTATTATAATATTATATTATGTATTAAATTTATAATTATGTATTTATATTTAACAAGGGTTATTTATAATAAATATATAATTATAAATATATAATATTATAATTCTTAAAATAAATCTTATTAAATATAAATAATTATATATATATATTGTTATAATTATTGTAATAAATATATATATAATTATTTACATTTAAATACATAATTATAAATTTAATATTATAATAAGGGTGCAAAAAAAACAAAAAAACGGGTGGCAAAGCTCCACTTGAAGTGGTGCTAGCCACCCGAAATGTTGAGCGCCACTTCATGTGACGCTCATCAAACCCATTCCCCTAAAAGTTTTCACCCTAAACCCTTTAAAATAAGAAAAAATAAAAAAACCCATGCTGCTAAATTTTCCCACTAAATGACGTTTGATGTTTGTATTTAAAATCAATGAAAGAGAAACATTATGATCATGGGTTTATGTATATAAATAAGTATATAATTATATATACATACATATATTTATATATTTACATATAAAAATTGATCATATTAATAAATATTTAAATACACTTTCATAAAAATGTATATATATATATATATGATGTTTGTATCTAAATATGTGTGTTCACATATATGTATTTTTGTACATATTCTAATTTATGTAAATAAATTTAAATATAAATAAATAAATATATATATATATATACGTTAAAAAACTAATAATAAATTTATTACTGATTTAAATGTATATCATTATGTATTTACAATTTTAGACAGTCATCCAAACACGGATGATCAAAATAGGGATATTCAATCAGTGGTTCTTTGATTGTGGGGAAACATCTGTGAATCAAAGAATTTTGTGACACTCCACTATTTTTATGGTTTCACACAACCCGTTTAACCATAACCTGAAGTGCTTCCACTCCATTTCCTTCTTCATTGGACCCATCCATCACGACCAACTTCATATCCACCACACAGATTCCGTTAAGTTTTATTAATTTCAAAAATTTATCACTTGCAACCCATGAGTCACTCAAGTGGAGTGTCCCAAAATTAATCATGTGCTTCATAAATAATGTTTCAACTGCAATAACTCTTAAATATTATAGCATAAAAGTAATCATTTTTTAACAATCCTATCTTTAACTCTAATCATTCAACAAAAAACGTATTTCATGTCCAAAATTAGTTATACCGAATTAAATTTTATAATATGGGTTAAGATTAAGCATATAAAATATCTTTATACTTATGGTAGGTGGGTTGGGTCAACCCAACTTAAAAAAATAGCAACTCCCCCCCCCCCCACCTGAACCAACCCTACTCAAATAATTTTTTTGACCCACCTTGTCCAAGATAATTTTATGGTTTTGCAGGTGGATCAGATTTGGGTTCGGTTGGTTTTGTTGTTTTTCAGTTTTTTTACACACGTATAGCTAGTATAAGAAATTTTAAATGAAATGGATTCTCCAAATAAATGGACACCAAAAACAAACATATTAAGCAAAAACCAACATAATTTGGAACTAGAACTGGGTTAAATGGCTGAAGGCATGAGCAAAAGAGAAAAGGGGAAGCTTCTTAGCTCAACAAAGTTGAATCCAAGGGACAAGATTATGGATGTCACAACTATAAGTCGGGTTAAAACACAAAAAACTAAAAATAATGAACCTTGGATGAGAAAACTAATCCTTGTGATGATTATAATGAAGAAAAACTGAAAACCAAAATCTAGAAAATCTAGACATTATGTGTTATTTTGAGAAAAAAATATATGTTCCCATAAAAAAACATAAAATGAAAGTTGAAGATAGTCAGGTTGCAACAAATCACTTGAGAAATTTTTCTCCACCAATTACTTTCCCACAAAATCTAAAGGAAAAGAATCATGGACCATTTTTTCACAATTTTTTCAATATATTAAAAAAAATTAAATCAATATCCTATTAATTGATTCTTTGGATCAAATTCCCCCATTTGTGGCTACCAGGCGAGACCGTGGCTCCAGTTTTCTTCAAGGCAACAGTAGTTCTGAACCGCATTTGTTGCGGCTTCAGATGATGATGAAATGGTGGAAACGGCGTTAGAAGATTTTGGTTTTTTATTGGGTAATTTTGGATATGTCTTTAATGGGTTTACTTGTAATAATATTTGTATCAATAGGCTTTGGAGCCACTCAAATCTAAGGCACACAAGTAAAATATTATTGTTAATATTAAACTATAATTTTGTCAATAATTGAACAAATATTATGAATGCAGTAGGGGAAAAAAGTGTGGAACCACCCTCCCAGCAGTGGACAGTCGGGAAACAACTCTCCCCAAAGGAAAATATGGCGGCCTATAACTTTAGTGGCATTCGTTGATTACTGCGAGCAGTACTTGAATCCCCATAGCTCGTGACACGATCTTCAGGAATCAACAGAGCACCAGAGCAATGGGGATAGCGAGAATTTAAAGGGGAACAGTCTAGAACCCCTGTTTGATGATGACCCCCAACGTAGCAATGATGTTGACATTCAATGCTCTATCAAGGTCACTGGAGGGAATCTATGCTGGGGACCATCATCAAATAGGGGTTATGGACTACGCCCCTTGAAATTATCGCCATCACCATTGCTCTGGTTCTCTGTCGATTCCTGAAGATCACATCACGGGCTATGGGCATTCAAGTACAGCTCGTGGTAATCAATGAATGCCACTAAAGGTAAAGGCCACCGTATTTTCCTTTGGGGAGGGTTGTTGCCCGACTACTCACTGCTGGGAGGGCGGTTCTACACTTTTTTCCCCTACTTCATTCATAATATTTTTTCAATTATTGACAAAATTATTGTTTAATATTAACAATAATATTTTACTTTTGTGCCTTAGATTTGAGTGACTCCAAAGACTATTGATACAAATCATATTACAAGTAAACCCATTAAAGACATATGCAAAATTACCCAAGCAAAAACCATGATCTTTTAACGCCATCACCACCACTCCATCGTTGTCCGAAGCCACCGCAAATGCGCTTCAGAACCGCTGCTTCCTCGAAGCAAACCGGAGCCACAGTCTTGCCTGGTAGCCATTTTTTCACCACTCCTTGTTTTGTGAAACCCTAATCTTATGTCCTCCCATGATTTCTATTTAAGAATCACATGATTGAACGTGCTTCTCTTCCTCTTCACCTTTGATTGTGAAACCCTAAACTTTGATGATTTTCTCAAAATACCACTCTTTTGTTTCATCATGTCCTATAAACATTTAATTTTGGAATATTGATAGAGTTTTAGAATCATGAGTGACTGGGAGAGAGATTGGAAGGATAATATAACATCAATTCATATTTGTTGCACTAAAAAGAAGAAAACGAAATAACCGGTTACACCCCTCGGAGGCTCAGATCTCTCCAGGCCAAGGCACACCACCTTCAACTAACACAACAATTGAAGGGCCTCGTAGGACCCCTCATTCCCCAATACATATACCCACTCCAAAAGTATAAAACAAATATTTCAAATCTTCCCTTTAGGACCCTTACGCAGCAACCACGCCCCCTTCCCTTACACACAAGATCCTTATCTATACCATACCCTTATGCATAAGACTACACCTTACCCTCACGCACATGACCCTCACACACATGACCCTTTCAAACAACCCTTACATACTATATTCCCTACATGCCGACTTTCAGTAAGTATTTATTACTCGGAGTCGGATTCGACTTATAGGAGACTTCAACCCCTTATTCCAAACAACTAGTCATCCCCCGTGCATACACACAACATATTAAATTAATGGATTTTCATTGAAAATAAAATGTTGTTTGTAAAAGTTACCTAGTAGTAGTACTGTTTATTAATTAGTAATGAGATAGTATTGATACATATAAATAGAATAGAAGGGGGGAAATCTGGATACAACAAAATAAAATTTGAACATTGAACAAATACAGGAAAAGCAATTTCTGTTTTTGGAGAAAATTTTCAAATCATTTCAAAATGCATAAAATTCATGCTTGTATGTCATTGTGGGTAGAGGATTAATTTGAGAAAAAAATGTAAGAACCCAATGTATATAATTACACAATAGTATACGAACTGCATGTTTGTTGTAGAAGCTTTTCAGGTAAGTGATTTTTGAAAAGTGTTCCATGAACAAAGGGTCATTGCAACATCTCTTTAACTTCATTGTCTAGAAAATGAACTCTGTAGATGAAATTTTAATTATAAAGATTAATAAGTATTAATGAATATTTTAATATGAAAATCCAATCTAAAAATTAAACAGAACAATGTAGTAGTAATTGAAGTGAATGTTCTGGAAATGTACAATATACTGGATAGTAACAAACTCAATAAAATTAAACATTGTATTGTAATAAAGCTGACTAATATGGAGTTTTAATATAGTATACGCAGATGGATTCTTTATAAAGTATACAAACAAAAAGCATTTATAAAGAGGTATAAAACATGGTTTTTTGTACATCATAGCAGAAAATGGTTGTTGTAAAAAAGAAAATGTAGAGAACATGTAATATTTATGTCACCTTTTTGATACATCCTACCAATGAAACATATCTTTGTCACATGTTAGTGGCACAATATTTGATATATCCTAACAATTGATCAAAACATTGACCAAGGAGTTGATAAACACTAACAATGATCATAATGAATGTTTTCCAGTCAAGCCTTTGATACATCCTCTAAGAAAGTTTTGAATTTTTACAGTATTACGAGTGGATTGAAATATGTGGGATCAGTTTTGGGGTTGTTCTTTTTTTGGCACACTACTATTAGCTTCAATAGATTATCATTACCAAACAAAAAAGAAAAAAGGGGTAAAAAATCTTTTTGATTGGTCATCTTCTCAGTAAAAAATATCTTCTGAATCAACATTAATGAAATGAAAGACCCATGAGAATTTAATAACCATGCCCATATTTGTTTGGATGTGGGCAATAAAAATTACACTCAAGTGGGTGAATTGTTGAAGTTTTTCCACCACAAGATGAGGGGATTGTGTCATTTGTACACACATATAAAACATCCACACAAAGGAGGTGTCTTTATGTGCCTCTGCATATTTAAATTATACAGTAAGGTGATAGGTTTGCAAGCCAAGTCTACAGGAATCTGCATTAATGGACTCCATGTTTGTCTGATTATCTCAAGTTAAGCGGTCTCCCCTTGATTAAATCATCTCAAGAAACTATCCATCCCACAATTCAATTCAATATACATTTTAAAAATAACAATATATTGTACCTAGAGCATGCGCAATGGTATTTCTAGGTAAGGCTCGTCATCTGGAGAATTAACAGACAAATTAGTTCCTTAAAACCATGTCATTCTCGAGGAATCATCCATCTCCATCATCATCATCACCTTCATTCCTGCCGCCCAATACAGAAACAGTGAAGGAATCCATGTCTACGGGAATCTACATTAATGGAATCCATGTTTGTCTGATTATCTCATGTCAATCAGTCTCCCCTAGATTAAATCATCTCAAGAAACTGTCCAGCCCACAATTAAATTCAATATACATTTTAAAAATAACAATATATTGTACCTGGAGCATGTGAAATGGGAAGTCTTGGTAAGGCTCGTCATCTGGGGAATTAACAGACAAAGTAGTTCCTTGAAACCATGTCATTCTCGATGAAGAATCCATCTCCATCATCATCATCACCTTCATTCCTTCCGCCCAATACAGGAACAGTGAAGAATCCACTACCTCAGCACCCACAATGAAATTTTCAATTGAGCACATACAATTCTCAAGATAACCGGTTAGGAAAATGACTTCAATAAAAATGATTTAGATATAATCATCTGGGGATATTCCATAACTTTTCATTTCTTCAAAAATGACAGAAGCATCGGATAGTTCACCACTAAGACACAAACTATAAATAATAACATTATAACAATAAAAGTGGACATGAAACCCTCTAAAATTCAAATCCCTAATAAGATCCAAATCATGATCAGTATGACCAACACTATAATGCCCATAGATATATATACTATCTGTTATTACAGTAGGTTTTATCCCACTCATTTCCAATTATTTTAAAATATCATAATCTCGGGCAAGATCAATTTCACACTGCCCTCGATGTGGATTATAATTAAAGTTCATCATAATGATGTAGGTGTAAACATTTGGTGATGGTCCACACATCTTTAATTCATCAAAAAAATATTTGATGAATAAATATAACACTTTATATTCAATATAATAAAGAAGAAATATAATCCAGCATATTTAAGTGTAATTTTGTAGTTTGTTACTAAACATGAAGCTGTGTGAAAAAATATGAAAAAACAGAACCTATTTTAAGAAAACATCAATCTGTGTGATCAATTTTTTTTTACATAAAGGGGATAAAAAATAAGAACAAATGGTAAAAAACTCACCTTTCTAGAAGAACATAAACACCTCCTCCATGGGATACACCATGGGTGTTTTGATGTCGAGATAAGCAACAGAAGCATGGTTAGAAATATTTTCATACATTAGTAAAAATAAAATAGATCAAAATATAAATATAATAGAAGCTATAAATAAAAAAATTGAATATAAAAAAAACAAACTCACCATTCTAGCAGCACTTAGACACTTCTACCATGGGATCCATGGGTGTTTTGAATCCCATAGAGTCAATAGAATCATGGTTAGGAATAATTTAATACTTTTGTAACAATAAAATAGATATGTGACAAAAAATTTGAATGGATAAAAAAATCAAACTCATCATTCCAACAGTACTTACATACCTCCACCATGGGATACACCGGGTGTTTTGAAGCCCAGAGAGGCAACTAAGGCATGGTTAGAAATAATTTTATACTTTTGTAACAAAAAAATAGATAAGAATATAAATATAACAGATTGTATAAATAAAATCAATTTTTTCATGTAATTTTTCATTTTATATCACAAAGAGAATTGAAAATTTTAAGCTCATATCGTTTAATAGAAATCTCTAGGTGTATTCTTATGTGTAAGGGGTGATATGGTTATAATTGAAAATAGAATTAATTGTAAAATTCCTTACTTTTTTCCCAAAATCCTCCATTATTTTCCACAATTTAATATAACTATCCAAAACACTTCACAAATTCCATCATTTAAAAAATAATATCACAATGTTAGAACTCAAAGTCATAGAATAATTATGAAGAATATGAATTTATAAACATTTATAGAACTTTATGTTCCAATAAAAATACTTGCATTCATAGTATAATTAAATAGGTTGTATGGTTTTCACTAAGATAAGTAAAGGTGACTTTTCAAAGTAATCCAAAGTATTAAAAGTGAAAAGTAGCAGATATAGTGTTCATGTAGATATTGTGCATTTTCAAATCTTTAAAACTCAACACTTTCACTTGTTTTCAGCATGAAAATGTGTCTAGAGAAACCACCAGGCTAAAATAGTCTACAATAATTATCCTATATATCCATTTCTCGAGCAACCTTTGTCAAATTCATGCCCCACTGCATCTGGGAATAATCATTTCAAGTGATATAGGTCAATAAAATCGAACCATCACATGTTTCAATAATGAAACATAAATAAAAAATGAGGTTTAAAAATTATATATGCAGGTTAAGACATTGTAAAAGCATGGTTACCTTATATACATGTGATAAAAATCATGAGCTAAATCTATGTCCAAGGAAATGAATGGTATTAAATTGTTTGAAATGGATGGATGCATACGCACCCATGGCCTTACTCATAACTGGAGTTGCTGGAATCATTGATTATCATGTCACAAATAGGTTGGTCCAGAGCTACCTTAACTAAAAGATTGTTATGATAGATAAGATAAATTACTTTTCCATGTTGAAGGGGGGCCTTAGCAAGATTAATTTTCTACTCATTTCTACTATAAGAGATAAAATATGTTTGGTCTGCCTTATGGAAGGTCATAAGGGCTACCCATTATAATAACTTAGCGAAATATTATTTATTGAGTTGTGTGTGAATAGATAATATGTAAAAATTATAGATATATTCATAAAATCTAAATATGCAATTCATATTTTATGAATGATCATTATTTTGATAATTTATAAACAGAAAACAATAGAAATCAAAAGTGTGCAATGAAATATAGTAATAAAAGAATGGATTATCATTTTCAGACAAACTTAATGAATAAAAAGAAATATCTATTTTTAATGCATTCAAATACAATTCAGATGGGTTGATCCAAAACTGAACATGAATTTTCCTCATAATTGAAATTAAAGAGACAAAAAGTATTAAACATCAATATATATTATAACATATACCTTGTGCATCAACAATGAAAGATATATTATTTTGTTTCAAAAACTCAAATGCATGTTTTGTTTATTACAGAAGCATATATCCATTCCAAAATAAAAGCATACATAACACGTATATTTTTGAGAAAAACTTCATTAACACCATAAAAAACACAACATTATAGATATTTAAAAAAACAAATTCCATCTTCGTTTAAAAATTTCAAACCTAATATTCATTGTTTAGAAACCTGAAATAGAAAATATATTCTCTCAAACATAAGCATATAAATCTATTACATAAAATAAAAAATCAATGTAACACAAAGGTAAACTTCAGTAAAAAAACTTAACAATTTGACTATTAATAAAAAATTAAAATGGAATCTTCAGTTTAAAATAAAACAACTCAAATGTAAACAACATCTTTATCAAATAAAATTAACTACTGATCAAAAATTACAAGGTATTTTCAGTTTGAAAAAAAACAGAACAAAATACCTATTTTTTATATCAACTAAACAAACTGCAATAAACACGTGTTCTTTTATCTATAAATAACTTCATTAATATAGAAAAATGGAACTATTGATAAAAAATACAATGATATTGTCAATTGAAAAGAAAAACTAAAAATAGAAAGATTGTTCTGTTTTAATTAATTCAACTTCAAAAATCAAAAATCACACCCAATCAAATGAAAAATAACAATGTATGGATAAACAAAAAAAATAAACCTCTATTGTAGAATAAAAAACGATCAGCATCATCCAATGAACAGAACTCGGGTGGGTGCGATCAATCATAGAACTGCTCATCTGTAATAACTAAAGATCAATATCATCCAGTAAATAGTTGTTATTGGAATTCATTTACAAAAACTGTAACAACAATGGTATGCATTATTTTCATACCATCATTCTCCTCAACATTATAATCAATCATCTTCATCGTCATCAAAATCAATATTATTCAATAAAATAATCAGAAAGAAAATCAAATATTTTTTCCCATATCAATGCTTGGTGAAATCATGATTGGTATTAAGTGAGAACCTGATTGTAATAATCATCCTCACTGTGCTCTTCATTCTCATCCTGGGTCTCATCTTCTCCATCCTCATTTTCACCTTGCTTATTTTCCTTCAGTCCTTCACCACTATTCCCCTACCCAATTTGAATTAGTAACTTGAACCAAGAAAAATAAGATAATAGTTAAAAATCTAAAAGAACTCCTAGTAATTATATGAGCATGCATATTGATATGGCACAGTTTTACATTATAAAAAAATGACATCATCACTTTCTGGATAATTTATGGTACCATAATATCTGTTTTTTATATCAACTAAACAAACTGCAATAAACAAATGTTCTCTTATCTATAAAGAACTTCAATAATATAGAAAAATGGAACTATTGATAAAAAATACAATGATATTTTCAATTGAAAAGACAAACTAAAAATAGAAATCTTGTTCTGTTTTAATTAATCCAACTTCAATAATCAAAAATCACACTCAATCAAACAAAAACTAACAATGTATGGATAAACAGTGAAAAGAAACCTCTGTGTTAGAATAAAAAATGATCAGAATCATCCAATGAAAAGAACTCAGGTGGGTGCGATCAATCATAGAACAACTCATCTGCAATAACTAAAGATAAACATCATTTAGTGAATATTTGTTATTGGAATTCATTTACAGAAACTATTACAGAAATGGTATACATTATTTTCATACCATCATTATCCTCGACATTATAATCAATCATCTTCATTGTCATTAAAATCAATATTCTGCAAGAAAATAATCAGAAACCAAATCAAAGGTTTTTCCCCAAAGCAATGCTTGGTGAAATCATGTTCACACATGCTCATCCTCAGATAAAATCTGCTTCCATTTCCTGATTTCGAAACAATGTTCCAGGAATAACATATCCCTCTCTCATTTATCCAGAAGCTCTGTTTTTCAAAAACGGAGGTCCTTTATCATCTACAATGGCGGAAATGAAATTCAAATTTTCCAAACCTTGACTCAAGCCCTAACTTGGTTCATTGCCTCGGCTTAAAAAATATAACCAATCCAAATGTCGGATTCACATACCAGCAGTGATCATGGAGGTGGTTCTTCCCATTAAAGGTGGTCTAGGATCTTAGCAGGGGGAAATATACACTGACCGCTCAGTTGGGGATCTGGCTCGTCATCATCCTCGCATCAATGATGAACTCAGTTCAAGATTTTTATGTTGCAGCCCTCAACAACATTGGTTATCCTAGTTTGTCTCCAACCTTCATGAAATCTTGGAGAAGTGAGTGGTGGTACTACGTCAGAGATCTGGTTATGTCGTCTTGTCGAGAAGTCAACAGCGGCAATGACCTTTGCTTCAATTCATGGTGGCGGCTTAGTTGATCACGTTTCAATATCAGGACTCATCAAAGGAGGAGCGAGTGATGAAAATAATTCAGAGATGGTCCTACCTTGACAGAAAGGCAACACCTGCAAGGAGAAGCAGAGAAGGCGGAGAAAACAAAGATGGTGGAGGTGTCGAAGGATCCAGACATAGCGCAGGGAGAAGGAGCCAGACATGGAACCCTAGAGCAGGGATGTAGCCAAATTGAAGCCCTAGAGTAGGGAGAAGTGGAGAAGGTATAGGTGTCAAAGGATCCAGACGCGGATCAGGGAGAAGGGAGAAGTGTAGAAGGCGGAGCAGGGAGAAGCGGTGGAGACGGCGAAGCAGGGAGAAGCGGAGAAGCGGAGAAAGAGGAGAAGGTGGAGAAGGCAGAGCAGGGAGAAGCGGAGAAGGTGGAGGTGTCGATGTGAGGAGAGTTTCTATAGGTGGAGGTGTGAGTCTAATTTCTATGCAGAGCTGTGCGAATTTCTGTGCGGATGTGAGGTAAAATTCTGTGCGGAGCTGGAACCCTAGGCATGGGGAGGGAAAGCTCGAGCGGGAGGAGGAACTGGTTGGAGGGAAATCCCGAGCAGGAGGCCGAGGGAGATAGGGAAAACAATTCATAGGAAGCAAATTCATTGACATGGAAGAAGGTAAAAGTGACACGTTAGTAGAAAAAAGCCTACTTTAGAAGATATATAGATATTCTTCCCTTGATTTTCTACCTTGTCCCCAAGGTGGAAGTATGGAAAAGTAGAAGCGTATCACCACCGCATCTTCCCATGTAACCTCCTTAAGAGACATTTCATTCCATTTAATGAGCCACTGATGTATGTTCCCATGGTATTGGGAATATACCTTCAGATAGTCCCCCTCATTGATTAGATCGACAGGAATGGTGGTTTCTTCTAGACGTATTCCAACTATCGCTTCCAGTTGGGAAACATGGAAGACTAGGTGTACCCAACTATTTTTTTCTAAGTGGATCTTTTAAGCAATAAGCCCAACCCACTCAAGGACTCGAAATGGTCCATAATATCGGGAATCCAACTTTTGATTAACTTTGGACACAACCCGTGAAATGTTTGATTGTAGTTTAACCCAAACAACATCCTCGACATAAAAAGCAACCTTCAACATTAAAAATGATCCTAGACATTAAAAATGATCCTTGACATTAAAAACAACCTCTCGATGGAGCTTGTGGGCATGCTTAACCATAATCTGCTAGGCACGATGATGATTTTCATGAAGCTGTTTCAAGGCTTCATCACGATCAATCGATGCAGTAGCTACAACTTCAAGAGTAGCCTCCCCACAAGTATAATGGAAAATATGTGGTGGTGGTTGTCCATAACTATTTCAAATGGAGTTTTCCCGGTAGAAATATGGTATGATGAGTGATAACTATATTCAGCCCAAGGTAGCCACTGTTGAGGGTGATCATTAGTAAAGCACTTCAAATAGACCTCTAAACAGTGATTAAAAACTTTAGTTTGGGCGTCGGTCTGTGTCACTGACTATAGCATTGGGAAGACCATAGAGGCACACCACTTCATGAAAACATCTACAATTTTTGAGAGGTATGAAATGAGCATTTTCTTATCCAATCAACAACAACAAAGACCACATTCTAACTATGGGACTTGGTTAAACCCGAAATAAAATCTGTAGAAACTTCTTCCCAAACCAAAACGGGTACGAACAATGGTTGTAAGAAGGATTCTGGACTCAAAAGACTCATATTTGTTCTTTGGGAAAACATCAGATACACAAACATATCTTCAAACACTCTGTGTCATCTCTACCCATGTAATGCCATTTGAAAGACAGTTATAAGTCTTTGGATATCCTAGATGTTTCCTGATAGAGGATGACTGATAATAATGAAACAACTTAGGTATCAAGATAAACATTCCTAGCAAGACTAATCTGTTTATGAAAAAATAACCATTTCTGTAAATATACCCTTAACGAGGAAAAGTTCAATGTTGTAAATAAAAAAAATTATGGCCTTCATCCATTCATCTTTAATTCCTCCTCGACAATATCAAGTTCTTCCCATCGGGGTTGAGAAACATCCATAGTCATGCATTGGCCTCCCTTTTCTAGCCTAGATAAGGCATCTGCAACACTAATTAGTTTTTGAGGTCTAAATATGACTCAAAATCATAACCTAAAATCTTGGTCTACCGATATTTATGATCCATCGAAACTACCCATTGAGATGACATGTGCTTCAAGCTGCGATGATCAATGTACACTACAAATTTCCAAACCATCAAGTACTACTGCTAGTGAGGAATCGACAACATGAAGTACATGAATTCCTTCTCATATATATATTTCTCCAGAGTAGCTTCAGATAATTATTTGTTGAAATAAAAAGTGGTCACCCCTCCTGAACAAGTATTGTTCCCAATTCTCGTCCTTGAAGCATCACAGTCAATGGAAAACCTTTTTGAAAAATTTCTTAGTCCCACCACATGAGTTGAAATCCATTTAGATTTCAATTCCTCAAAGGCCAGTTGAGCTGTAGAAGTCCATTGATAACCCTTTTCTTAGTTTAATTTGGTAACAGGTGGGATATCTTACTATATTCGTGAATGATTTTTCTATAATTTTCCATAAGGATTATGAATCCCAGTACCTCCTTACATTATGTGGATCCCTCAATTGTTGAACAATTAGTTTATTTGAATCCATGGTCATACATTTATCTGAAATAATGCCCCAAATAATCTATAACATGTTTCCCAAATGAACACTTATTGCCATTAGTGTGCAAGGAATGAGTCTCCCTGAGGTGTAACACCTGTTGTAGCAGTCTTATATGCTCTAGCCACATCCCACTATAAACGAGTATACAATCAAATAACAGTAGTATTCCCTTACTGAGGAGTGGTCAGAACACAAAATAGTTACATGGAATGTTGTTGGGGAGTTCATTAAACCAAATGACATCACTAAATATTCATAATCCCCCTCGTGTGTTGTGAAGGATGTTTTCTGATATCTGCATTCTTCATTTTCACTTTGTGGAAACCAAATTTGGGATCCAATTTAGTGAAATATGTTGCTCTATATAACTCACTCATCAACCCCTCTATCATCGATATGGGAAATCTATCGAGTACCATTAATTTTTTCAAATCCAGATAGTCAACACACATAGTTCAACCCCATCCTTTTTAAACATGATAATGATATTGGAATAAGGATTGTTAATTTTCCTAATAAAACCTTATTCTAACATTAATTTTCTCAAAGTCAGATATTCAACACACATCGTTCAACCCCCATCCTTTTTAACCATGATAATGATACTGGAATAAGGATTTTTACTTTTCCTGATAAAACCTTGTTCTAACAACTCTACTATTTGTCTCTCCACCTAATTTTTCAATTGATATGCATTTTTATAAGGCTGTACATTGACAGGATTTTCTCCCACCTACTTGATAGCATGGTCAGTCATTATCATTGGTGGAAGCCGTTGCAGTGCCTCAAAATTATTTTTAAACTGTTGCAGCAACTCCTGCAACTGATCCTTGGTGTTGTATCTCCCAAGGTCGTGTTACCAAAAATTGTCTATTGTAGGCCATGAATTTGATATTTCTCTTTTTTAAAAATATTTTGGTAATTCTTATTGAGCTCTATGAAAATGAGTTACCCCTTGTAAAATTACAGTTCGCCCCTCTCAGACAAACTCTATGGTCTTGTTCTTCAAGTGGGTAGTAACATATCCAAGCGTTTTAATACATGAAATTACAAACACAATATCAGGTCTGGTGGTATAAAAATATTGGCATCAATCACAAACACCTATGTTCCCCAAGCCTTTGGAGACCACCCAATGTCCATCTCTAAAAATAATATAAAACGGCTCGGTCTCCATAACTTGTTATTCAAGAGATTATATCAGCTGTCTTGAAATAAAATTATGTCTTGCTCCACTGTCCACCAGAAATAACATGGACCCCCCCCCACTTCCTTCTATCAACAAGGACTATTTATTGTCCGCTTTACCATAGACATAAGCGGTCGTTCCCAATATCTCCATTTTTCACAAATCCACTGTCATTTCAATCTTTTCTTGTCTTATATTTCATTCTCTCTCCCATTGTGGGGCTCAATAAATTCCCAAATCAAAAGTTTGTACCCATTGTAAGGGAATTTATGCACAAGAATGAACTTCTATCCACAAGAGAAATAGAGCCCCTTAGCCTGTCGATCTTTACACTCTTCCCTAGACAGATTCTAACCCCATATCAATCATAGAATAGTTCCTCCTTTCTGTTGACATTCTCTGCATTACCTTGCTTGAAGGACTCTCACAGGATTCCATCGTCACCCCGATCCGATGAATTCACACTTTGTCGACGTACTGTTGGTTGCCTAGTTAGTCCATGATGAAAAATTCCCTCTCAAATCGATGAGACAATGTCATGATCCCTTCTTTTTTGCGGCTCATGCATTATAAAAACATTACTAATCTTTTGTCTCAAGCCTTCAATAAAAAAACTCAGGAACAATTCTCTCTCAACTCTATGAGACAAAGTCATCAGCCCTACTTTTTTTTACGTCCCATGCGTCATAATAATGTTACTAATATCTGGTCCGATGCCTTCGATAAACAAACTCATAAACCACTTCTCAAAAAAATATATGATCCGTAAATTCAAACGTTCAAACTCATCGATATATGCATACACTAACTCTGTTTGGTGAAACTAATTCCAATACATAATCGGATCTTCTTCAACAAAACTTCCATAATGACCTAATAATTCCTATTTGAGTTGCGAACAAGTCCCAGCTTAATCGACTTCAACAAAATCATCCATCAGTGGATTAGTCCCTGTAGGTTCTGGGCATAGCGGAAGCGTAGGATAGTCCTGTACCCAACTTTTATGATTGCCATGATCGATAAATTAGCCCCATTTCGTGTTTGAGGAACGTGTTGGAGTCTTCCCTATGGTTTGACGCTTTGAAAGTGAAATACCGAGGGTGCTCCTCTAACACTTCTGGGAATGTAACAAATATATATATATATACACATTCAATTTTAAGATAACATTGTCACGAAACCTACTGAATAATTAGTTTCCTAAAATTTAGGAGGATAGAGAATAACAATATTATCATTGAAAACCAGTCTCATCATTTCAAACAAAATCTTGGAAATAGTTCTACATATTCAGCAATCACAACATTTTATTATTTTATTGTTGTTGAAAATTATAATAACTCAATTTCAATTTACTGAAAAAAAAACATAGAGATGGAGACACTACATTACTAAAAATCATGCTTTATCAATGCTGAAATAAAACAATAACAAAGATGAGTCATTTATTCGCGGTAACAAGAACTAATTTTTGTTAGTCTATGAATAATTTAATTTATTTATACATATTTATATATTTTTAAATATGATTTATTTATCCATAAGTATATACATGTAAATATAATATATAATTATGATTTTTATGACAATATTATAATAAAAAAATATGAAAATGTTATTTTCAAAATTTATATATATAAAACTATCAGATTTCACTACCAAAAAAGGTGTTTAGCGATGTTTCATTTGGAACCAGTTTAAACTACCACTAAATATTTAGCGATAGTTTTTTTATTTACGTAAGTAAAATATTTATTATTATTTATTTACATAATTAATTAATTAATTATTTCACTACTACACATATTCCCTTTAATAGCATGAAAAATGGTTGTTAACAATGTTAAAAAACGATGTTAATCGTAGTGTTGATAAAGCGGTTCGTTTATCCATGATAAAAAAACACTGATAAAGGACACCTTTTAAAAGCATTATTTTTATCACTGATAAATATCCCTCTTTATAAGCGCTAAAATAACGCTGATAAAGGCCTAGCAGGCTGCAATGTGATGTTAATATACCAACAGACCTGGCAAAAACCTACAATTTCAAACTATACTATATACGTTTAATATAACATCATTAATTCAAAAATGTCTGACCATGGTATATACAAAAAAACATTGTTATATACATTTCAAAAAAAATTATATAGTTACATTTACAATTTTCCAACAAACATTTGAAAACATTAATATTTCATCTTTTAATGTTCATGATCCCCTCTCAAAAATGTCCACTCATTGTATCAATTTCCGAAAAAATCATCTCAACCCGATCAAAATATTCCGCCTATATAAGAAAACAAATATTATGCTAGTAATACTATAATGAAATAAATTAAACATTAATATAAAAGAATACATTAATAAAATGTCAATATTTAATAGAAGAGACACATTTGGAGTTATACCGGTAACACCATGCGTTGGATTGAGGTGTGGCTGATTCCTACACATTAAAAATAACTCTTGGATTGTTTCTCTAAAGTATTAAAACAATATGAATGCATTTTATCAGTTTTCACTATGTCAATTGTTCTTTTTACTAAAATTAATGTCAATTTTAATTAAAAAAACACACTTGGAGATATACTGGTCACACCGTGCATCGGATTGAGGTGTGGTTGATTCTTACACGTCATAAATGACTCGTATATCATTTTCCTAAAGTATCAAAACAATCTAAATGCATTTTCTTGGTTTTTAGAACACTATTTTTGTTTTTTTACTAAAATGTCATTTCAAACTAGAAACACACATTTTGAGTCATACTGGTTGCTTCGTGCGTTGATTTTATATGAGACTACTTCATACATGTCACAAATGACTTATGAGCCACTGTCCAAAATTATCAAGACAATCTGTAATGTCTCAGATTTTTCAATGAATTATTTTGAAATATTATATAGAATTATTATGAGACCAATCGTGGAGACGACACGTCATTCCGAGGCCCAGTGAGCCCAGAATGGTGGTTTGAACTTTTTTTAAGTTAAGTGAGTTGGTGGGTGTGCGCGGTTGTGGAAATTTCCAAACAGATTCTTGGATAAAAAATATGAGGGCATCGTTACGTCCGGGACAATGAATTTACCAAAGAATGGGCCTAACCTCAACTGGCACGGGTCAGTGGAAAAAGCTAATTCTCAGACATTTTAGTAAAATAAACTAAAATCAAATAAAATAATTTGAAAAGATTAATTTATTTTATTTTGAAACATTCACTGAAGAACAACGACCGGGTAGCTTTTCGATAATGAATACCACGTCATGAATCAGAAAAAACAATGTTGACTCATTAATGACGCAGTGTGATGGAATAATGAAACATGTTCCCTCCTTTAAATCGGTTAATTGAAGGTTGGTCCTTGGCAGAAAATTGAGAGGAACTCTGGAGAATTCTTGGAGCCTTGGAGAGAACTCTCGACAACAAACGACTACAACACGATCAATCAACGCATCTCAGATTCAACGAACCTCAACAATGAACGTGACACGGAAATCGTTCTTCAACCTAATCGAGGTAGGGGTTTTTATGCTTTGTTTTGTTTCTCCATTATTTGATTAAATGACGAATGCGGATCAACCCACGAACAGTTTGATCTGTGAATCATGCGTTCTTGCGGGAGGGTTATTATTTTCCATTTATTTTGGGTTTAATTTTAGAATATGATTTGTGATAATGATTGGATTACCATTTGATTCGCCCGTCTAATCCTTTTAATGGGAGCGGATCAACACCGTGACAAACAACAGTGGTGGTTCATTCCTCAAATTATTTTATTGGATTTATTACTCTTCTCTTCATGTTCTTCGCGTTCTTCGCGGGGTGACGAACAAAGGATCGTTTCACGTCCTTTTTGCAATGAAACAATCCCAAATTCGAGATCCGACATCGATACGACCTAGAGAAGGTGCGATAACGATGGAAGATGATGAATCCGATCAGATCAGGAGAGACCGTTCTTTGATCAATCTTCGCATGGGTGGATCGATACGCGTTTTCAGTGCCAATCAGAGGCCCAAAAACAATAGAGACATCTTTGGGATGTCGGGTTGACCTTAACTTTTAAGTTGTGTGGAAAACAGATCGTCAGATCGAAGATCAGAGCTTCACCGAGGCACGGTGGAGTAGGTTCGCGTTTTTATAAATTTCCAGAACACATGGTGTGTATCCCGAAGAACACGATGTGTGTTACTTGAAGTGACAGCAAGGGTTTTCACACTACACGTGATGAAGAACACGGCGTGCCTCTAGGGAGACATGGTGTGTGGGCCCCACCCAGCTGCGGCTAGAGTTCTAGGTGATGGGAGGCACTAACATGGCATGTAACCATTGTCACATGGCATTTGGGTCCTTATATGGACTCAGTGTGTATCTTAGAAGAAACACATACATGGGGTGGGTACATAGTCATGTACTTCACCACACGGTCATACTAGGTCGGCTGCATGGGCTAACCTGTGTACCGATTACACAGGATGGAACACATGGGTTGAAACCATGTATGGGCACACAACCTCGTACACGGAGGGAACCCCAGTTACTCGGACATGGCGTGTGGTCTGTACTACACATCGTGCACTTACCATTCTACATGACATGTTCCCTCTGACTCGGTTCGTTACACACGGGCAGCACCCAGACTTGCGAGACACGACATGTAACCCCTTCAACACACTGTGTATATCCCAGAGCATGGCTTGATCCTCTTATCTACCATTCCTTGGACAAGTTTAACTTAGGTTAGTTCCCCTTTTACTCGTTCCCCTAAAGGTCAGGTATCATTTCCATCCAGAGGAGTATGATCCCTTCAGCAGGACTTTCCGAGATAAAGTCATGTATCCCTCTGAGAGTCCCAGAGTGAGATCATCTATCCATTCATTACCCTAAGTAAAGTGAGGTATCGACATGACTGTTCCTATAAGATGCTGATCCTCTACTTAGCAGGTGAATCCAGATGATTCATGGTATCTGCTAAGGCCCTGGAAGTGATCCTCATCTATGTATCATGATCTTTTCCCACTCAGAAGTGTGTTCTCCCAGAATGAGTGTATCTATCTCTCGTGACCTTTCCGACGAACGATACTTCTCAGACAGACGCTATCAAAGATATCAAACTCATAGATTGAGTTCTCCCGGATGAGTTCTTCTTGGAACCTTCGAACTGAATCCTCAGCGGGGTATGAGGTTGTGTGACCTGTCTCTAGACTACATGTCTGAGTTTTGATTATATCTGGATTATGTTTCTCTTGCTATATGTTCAGTGTACATATATTTTGTAGTGATTAATTAACCTTTAATTTTTTTTATTATTTTGTGGTTTTTAGGGTACTCTACTAATTATTGTTATACTCACCCCTGCACGGGCTTTGCCCGCACGTGTCATGTCTTGTGCAGACGAGCGGACTTTTGACGGAGTCCAGGAAAGACCAGTACCATACCAATATTTCTGAGTTCCCTATAGGCTGAGGTGTTTCTATGGATATGAACAGAAATCCCAGTACCTCTTTGTGCTTACAGGTTGGACTTTGTAGCTTGTAGACTCTTCTTTTTGGTGGGCCTGTATTCCGACTGAGTTTTTTTAGTACTTTAATTTCTATTGTACTCTGATGGTTGGGTTTAGTTGTATGCATGCATTTTGTTCCTTAGTGTTTTTTTTACATTAGATCATTTTTTATTTTGGAGATGTGTGCTTGTGTACAGGTACTCAGGCAATGCCTCCCATGTTAGTGATATGCCTACTCAGTGCTAGTAACCAGCCCCAGTCCTATTGGAGGTAGGCTTAGGGAGTCGTGGTATGAGCCCCACTAGGACAGGTCATGACAGAGTTGTAAGGGTTTGTGTCCTTAGAACCAACTGTTTTGTACTTTGATTACATGAATGTTCACTTATTATATATTGTTCATTGTTCTGCATGAATATAATATAATAATGTCCTGGAATATTTGTTGCATTAATAAGGTCATAGCAGATCCCCGCTATGATGAGAACCTTGAAATTCTATAACAATATTCTTAAATAAGGTTTTGCTGTTGGATGACGTACTATGATAGGACACATAGTATACAGACCGTCATGTGCGAGTACTCGTAGGAAGACGAGACTCTCTCTCATAGAGTTCGCACTTGGTAATCTCCAAGATGGGAGATTATGAGAACAGACCCGCCAGTAGTAATTCTGCATGTCTTGGTGTCATCAGATATTGCTATCTACGAGCGTGTGTAATGGTCCTTAGACTGGAAGATTATCATTAACTCATGTCATGACTCGCGCACTTAGATTTACTGATGAAAACCATCATGCAGACAGTTGGTGGGAAGTAGGGTACGTTGGGTGCGTGATGAGTGACATTTTGTTAATGGATAAGTCGAGGAAAGATTTGTTCCTTCCATTTATGGAAGTTTATATCTCGTCCCTTTTATTGAAATAGAACTGTAGCATTAAATTCCATGGCCATGGTGTGAACGACGAGTTTATTTCAGGTAGTCAAAGAACGACGGATCAAGCATATAGGTTTATGACACTGCCATGAAACCTACTTGATGAGATATTGAGACAAATGGATTAAATTACACAGTAATCGTTCATATGAGGTGATACGTTAATGCGGTGTCAACTTCTTTCTCTTGGGTGACTTGACCCGTTGCTAGACAGTAATCTTGGACTTTAGGCAAGCCCGCCTAATGCCAACGAGAAAGATGCCTAGAGGGTCACACACTAAGGGTATCCAAGTATCTCAAGTTGAATAAAGATTATTCCCGTACGTGGTTTAATAATTTTTCAAGGAAGCCTAAGTTGTTTTAAATGATGGAGGAAAAATAAAATAAAACAAGTACATGCCGTGTATTATTAAATGTACACGCCGTGTAGTTTTATTTTGGAAAGGAAATGAATAAATAAAAACAAGATATCCACGCTGTGTACATTTAATGTACACGCTGTGTATTTATTATTACATGCCGTGTAGTTTTTCCAGTCAGGATTTTGAGGATACAATATCGTTTTATTAAAGATATTTATTATAATCAACGTGAGCGCATGTCAAGGAATTAATTATTCGACATGGGGGTTTTCAATAAAAGTTAATGAAATAAATGAAATGCGTAACGCGTTTATTTATTGTTGTAACTCTACAACCTCAAACTCAATTATAAATATCCTCACAACCCGAATTCTTTTCCTACACAAGAGAATCATTGTACACAACATCTCTGGAGAATTCTTTCAAGGCCGGAAGAACCTCTTCCTCCAAGAATGCTCTCAAGACCGAGAGAGATCCTCTTCCATCGAATCAATACAATCTAAGGCGGACAATGCAAGTAAAGTCTTCTCCATGCTAGAACCCGGAGAATCCTTTGGCAATGTCCAGAGATACGAGGTACAAGTGTGGATCACCGCTAGAGGGAGTCTACACTTGGCTTCTTCGATGCAACGACGGATCACATTGACAACGTGATCAAGAACATCAATGAAGAAAGAACACCCAAAAGGTATTTCTTTATAATTAATTAAATTAATTATAATCAACCTGTAACGATCCTTGTTTGTTGTTCTAGGACAAACCATCTTTTTTTTCTTTTTCTATGATTCGATCCATGGAGACTAGCGTTTATCATCGTATTGATCCCAGATTGATCATTTATAATGACAAAAAGCTAAGTGGCCACATCCACCCACTCGCTTCCGCTGCACTCGGAACCTTCAAGAGTGGTGTTAGAGGTGGTTGGTTTTCCCTTAGGGCCAAGAGTCTGTTGGATTATTTTGGGGCAAAAGTGTTAAGTGTTTCGAGCACAGTTTTCAGGCCAGAGACTCCAGTGTTGGTGCGAGCGGCCAATGTATCCATATACCATGACTCTAATAACCTACTTTTTGACTTAGTATATGAACAAACTAGTTGGAGGGAAATAAAATAATGGTACATGTATCATAAAAGAATGGGTTATGTTTTCCATGTCCTTTAATGTCAGCTATACAGATATACTCGTTGACCATTGTACGTCTTATTTCATTATAGGATGCCTTCATGACGCATACCCACTAGGATTTAGCAGCTCAATCATGAGGATAACCTCCTTAGTGATGAGGCTTCAATACAAGGACTAGTTCCCCAAGCGTTACCTCTAGGTGGAACACCTACTATACCCCCACCGGTGGAGCAGCTCGTGGTACCTGCAGTACCAACAAACGCGGGGCGCAAGCTGAGCGAACACCATGAGTTCCAGAGATAGAGACCCCTCAGGTTCCGAGGTGACCCCGAACCTTAGGCGATAGAGGACTGACTTGAGGTGGTGACTAGAGTTTTCCATCTATTGAGGAAACCAGTATACCAAATGGCGATCCTAGAAGCGAGCCATCTTCAGGGTTCAGTGGGACGATGGTGGAGTTTGACCACACAGACTCACAACGAGGAGACTCTTTCAGGGACATAGTTTGAGAGACTCTTTAGGGAGGAGTTCTCTCCAGTTACGCTAAGAGCAGTGTGCATTTATGAGCTTCTTCAACTCCAGCAGGGCAGTTTGACGGTGGATGACTATTCATCGAGGTTCACAAAAGTAAGACCCTTTGGAAAGAAGACCTATGCATAAGTGCACGAGAATGGAACTGATAGCGAAGCCACACCATATCATTCATCCAAATCCTAAAGGCTTGCACTGATGAAGGCTTCATTCTTTGATCCTATTCTGAAGACGATCCAATAGATTTCTAGTTACGAAGTATCAAATGTCACAATAGATCCAAATAGAAAGGTGATCTGATATAAAAAACACTCAAACCAACCAACCAATACCACCAACATAAATAGATTCATTTAAGATGAAATTGAGATTACTAGAGTCTTTTTCCATAAACAATTTCCAGGATAAAGATGAAACATGTGTGGTTGGTGCATCCGTAATAAGAGTTTCGAATCGGATGGTTAGCTTGTCCCAGGACTGAATATACTTCTCAAGATTGATCTTACCCTTATTGAAGACCCCAACTAAGATCAAATACTTCCTATCTATCCAGGTGTATTGGTCCTCATTGAGAGTCATCCTAAGTGGTCTTCCCATCATTTTAGTGGTTTATTCTTCAGTTGCATTGAGAGATAATACTTGTTCCACCGTTTCTTCTTCTGAGATCATGATCAATTACAATGGTTGTTTGATCTTAAAAAATTATTTTCAATGGTTTTCCATCTATTTGGATTTCAATTTATTCACTGACCGTGTCTCCATAGGAAGAGGCAAGTAGGAGTAATCCTTCCTCTTCTTACAAATGTCATTCCGCCCTTCCGAGGAGGGCCTAACTGAAGCACCTTCCAGCTCTTAAACCATATCGTTAGTCTATTTATAATCATTTGAAGGTTGGACATCTGAGTTGAGGACAACATCATGTGATTCGGAATGGGTGTCCTCATGATCAAAATGATCATCGTGAGCCTCATTCAGCACAACTGCTTGAAGTTGTGTGTCCATGACCTCCTTAGCAGTATACTCTTGAGTCACGATCCCTTTCAAATCAACTCTCGTGTCATAAACCTCAATATACTAAAAACTGTTGCAAACTTCAACATTTGTATTGGCTCTTTCCAATTGCACCTTACTTGTTACCTTCGCCCAACCCTTACTGCCTTCATTGTGTGAAGATCCCCTTGCATTTATGTCCTCTGCATCCTGGTTATTCTCAATATCTTCTTCCCCACTAACCACCACCATTTCAACCACATTTGGAGCTTCCAAATTTTCATTCCTTTGACTCACAGGTTCATAAAATTCCAGAACCACTACTCTAGGGCCTGCCAACCCTCTTCCCTCTGGTGGATCCAAAGGGATGGACTTTTATTACTTATCAAGTTTGGAGATACAACTTCCCTACACAGGTTCCTTGTGTCCTGCATCAAGACCACTAACATATCCACTTTCATGGCCCTTACCCTTGACTCCCAGTGTTACATCCCACTTCTATAAAGGGTTCTGCCCAGCTCATGGTACACCATGAACTACCCCGTCAAACCGCACACCCCCTTGTCTCTGGCCAGCGGACCCATCCTCACCACTGGTCCCAAAACCTTGTTGTCTCAACCCACATCTATAGGCCTCCAGAAAATGGCCTAATCGATTTCAGAAAGATAAAAAGTCCACCAAAGATTCATACACTACCTTTTTCCTATAACGATATTCCTCTCCAATTGTAATCCAAATGAAATCAGGGGGATGTCGAGAAATATCTACCTCGACACACACTCTTGGATTAACCGGATGACACATTGCCTTGGTACAACTATCATAACAAAAAAACCTACCTATGAGAGTATTGATCATCTTAATAATCAATGGATTCTGAAAAGGCATAGGAAGATTAGGGAAACTCACCCATATCACTACTGAAGGGGAGTCCCATTTCATTTGGTAATCATAAGTAGAATCTAGACCCATTGCAATTGTGAGGCGCACATGACCCAGCCTTGATCAGGTCTTCCTATGATGTGATTTGAATCATAATGTTTCTGTTGTCGAGAAAACCAATCGTCGCCCTATCCTATAGATCCCACGAACCGAAGACAAACCTATCAAAGTTATACACCAATGGCCTTCTCTATGATAATTGAGATATCAGAGTCCAGTTGAAAAACTCTAAAGTTTCATAGAACTCCGTGACAGAAAATGGAATATTAGGGCTTCCTTCATAAAAATCAGGGACCTCCAGGTGTATGGATCATTTCAGAAATGGTGGAAGCATCTCAGGTTTAAGGAAGGGGGAGAAGGAAGACTCCATTCCCTTAGAGGACGACGAAGGTCCCTCTTTTATTGGTGGGGGAGTGAACGACACAGTTTCCACCACCGTCACAAAGCAAGAGAAGAAAGTTCAAAAAATAAAGGCAATGTAAATGATGGAAACATTGGTTGTTAAGATTTTTTGAGACTTTGAGATGTATAGGAATTAGAAGCACCTCAATCCGACACACGGTGAGACTGGTATGACTCTAGGTGCATCTTTTTATTTAAAGTTGACATTAATTTTAATAAAAAGGAAAACTAATATGCTAAAAATAAAACGAACACATTAATTATGTTTTTATAATTTAGTAAAATGATTTATAAGTCATTTAGGATGTGTAGGAATCATTCTCACCTCAATCTAACACACAATGTGACCAGTATGACTCAAAGTGTCCATTATCAGTTTAAAATCGATATTTTAGTTCAAAATGTGTCACTCATTGAAAACCAAGAAAATGTTCTCAGATTGTATTTATAATTTAATAAATATATTCATAAATTATTTTTGACATATAAGAATTGGTCTCATGTCAAACCGATACACGATGTCATCGGTATGAGTCAAAGTGCGTGTTTCTAGTTTAAAATGACATTTTTGTTAAAAAAATACATGTGACATACTTAAAACCTATAAAATGAATTTGAGTTCTTTTTATACTTTTGGAAAACAATTCATGGGTCATTTGTGACATGTATGAATTAGCCACTCCTTAATCTAATGCACAATGTGACCAGTATTACTCCAAGTGCGTATTTTTATTTAAAATTGTCATCAATTTTAGTAAAGAGGACAACTGACCTACTCAAAACTGATAAAACAATTTTATATTTTTTTAATACTTCAGGTCAATGATCCAAAATTCAATTGAGTCATGTAGGGATTAGCTGCATCACAATCCTATGCACGGAGTGACCGGTATGACTCTAAGTGCATCTTTTTTTTAAAATTGACATTAATGCTAGAAAAAAGAACAAGTGACCTACTCAAAACTAAGAAAATGAATTTTTATTGTTTTTATACTTTAGTAAAATGACCCATGAGTCATTTATGATGTTTAGGAATCACCCGCACCTAAATCTGATGCATGGTGGGACCATGGATTCTACCTTTATTCAGTGCAGCAGGGGACTACAACAAATATAATTTATGAATGTGATATTAATGAATGTAATAAAAAATAAATAAATAAATTCAATATAGACCTTCATCGCAGGATCCCCTGCACCATCACCCTGGTGCATATACTCCCACGGTGCTCTAACCTCAACTAATAGTTGTGCATTTACCTCCACGGAAGCATGCATCCATGCCTCCAAATCCATCACATACTATGTCATCCTAGTAACAATAGGAGCCACAACCTTATCACGTGAAACTTCAGAATGAGAAATCCTTGTTCCATAAGCCAAGTTGTAGCCATGTCCATCATGACAAATGATGTGATGGAATATCTCATCCATTCGCATGGTAAGTTGTCACTGGTCCTCTAGAAGTTGTTCTAATTCAGCCTCAAATTGAGCCAATGTAATATATAAATATAAATATATATGTATATACATATGTATGTATGTATTTATAATTAGTATAATAACTTAATATAAGATATGCAACCTCCGAATCATTTAGATCACTAGTCATCATCCACACCGACATTTTATCAGTCAGTGAACCATTATCTTGTAACTGTATACCAATAATATATAAATATAGAACACCAAACCATATTAAATAATAATTTTAAAAAGTGAATAATAAATAAATCATGTTGAATCTAGGACACATGACAACTCTCAAACCTCTGAGGTGGTCCCTACAACGCACAATTCTCAGAATGGCATGCTTCCACATCCTACATTCAATTAATTAAAATTTCAAACATGTAAAATGATACACATTATTTGATATGTATAAACCAAAATAAATAGACTCTATATTGCAACCTCAGTGGATCAATATGAAATGAACTCATGCCACTGAGATGGGAGAATGCCTCTCAGGACTCTATCCAGCATGTATGGGGCACCCACATTTCAATACTACAAAAACGGGCAAGGGAAGTGCCACCCTTTATCAGCACTAAAAAAAGCACTGATAAAGTGGGGGCTTTATGAGCGCTAAAAAAGCACTGATAAAGGGGACCCCTTTATCAGTGCTTTTTTTAGGAGCGCTGATAAAGGGGCGATTTATCTGCTCTTTTTCCTAAAGCTGATAAAATTTATATTTAAAAAAATCATGAAAATTAATATATTGTTATATAAGCAAATTTATATTGATATAAATATAATATATATTTTTTAAATATGTTTTAGACAAGTGTAAATAGACTATTACATTTAATATGTAAGAAATTTAGTGAAAATGGATTTAAAATATTTTAAAAAATATTATTAATTAAAAATTTCCTAATTATTATCTATTAATAATCATTTAATAAAAATCTGAAGACACAAAAAATCAAAAAAAATGAATAAAATATCTAAAATAAGTTGAAAATGTAACTCAAACTTCAAACGACCATAACTTTTGATCCGGGTGTCCGTTTGAGATCTACAACATATCAAATCAAATCTTGCGATGATATCTACATGATAGTGACCTAAGAGAGCCTCTTGTTACGTTTTTCGAGGCCCAAAAAGGTCCATAAGGCCTCAAAAACTGAGTTTTTAATCAGGATACCCTGATTTTTTAACATTCAAACAGGTATAACTTTTGATCTAGATGTCCTCTAGGCCTGTACCACATATCATATCGAATATTGTTTCATTTTCTTAGATTTGACTAGTTTTGGGGTTGAAACAGACTTCTGGAATAGAATTTATGGTCATTTTAACATTCTATGGCTTTTCAAATACACATATATATGTATTTATTTGTAAATATATATGTGTGTGTGTGTGTGTGTGTGTGTGTTTGTGTGTGTGTGTGTGTGCCTTTGTGTGTGTGTGTTTTGTATATATGTATGTATTTATTTATTTATCTATTTATTTATTTATTTATAAACACACATAAAAAACATATTTTATAAATGTATTTAAAACAAATCTTATAAATATATATTAATATACAAATAAATGTATGGATAAAAATTTATAATAAAAAAATATATAAATAAATATAAATATAAATTAACATATGAATAAATATATATATACTAATATATGAATAAATATATACATATTAATATAACTAAATTTATATATATTAATATGAATCTATATTAATATAAAAATAAATATAACTATATATATATAAGAAAATATAAATATATATTAATATAAAAATAAATATATATATATATATATATTAATAAATGAATAAATATATATGTATTAATATAACTAAATATATTTATATTAATATGAATCTATATTAATATATGAATAAATATAACTATATATATATATATCATTAAATAGGGAAAAAAAGAAATGGCTTAGTGGTAAAGGTGCAGGCCCGCAAGGGGGGAGGTCACGGGTTCGAGTTCGGGTGGAAGCAAGGTGGTGCATGCGGGCATGTTGGGCGATGCACGAGCAAGGGCAGCGCGCGAAAGAGTGGGAGGGGGTCTGCCTAGCGCTGATAAAGGGGGGTTAAGCGCTGTTAAAAGCTCCCCCCCCCACATTATATATTCTTTTTTATTTTCTTAATTTTTTTTAACTTTTATCAGCGCATTTTTTTAGCACTGATAAAGGGGACCTTTATCAGCGCTTTTTTAGCGCTGATAAAAGGGGCGTTTATCAACACTTTTCTGAGTGCTGATAAAAGGGACCCCCTTTATCTTCGCCTCGATTAATAGTGCTTTTTTAGCATTGTTAATTAACTTTTCTAGTGCTGATAAAATCCAAATTTGTAGTAGTGTTTGGTAGCCAGTGCTCCCTCTTGACTTTACCTTTATAATATTTACACATTTTATGAAATTTTTCCATACACACCAGCCGAAACTCAATGTGGCACACCCTTATATTATTCTATTTAGGAAAAAAATTATCACAAATGTATGTAGTTTTTAAACATGGCTAAGAAATTAAAATGATCCTTATGCATAAACTTCCCTTCATAGTCGATCTAACGTATCTTGGTGGAATGAATCTCGGTCACATGTAGTCAATTAAAATCTATTTGGTCCGCATATAATTTTTATCAACTGGCGAATAAAAGTAGGGGTTCCCACTCCCAAAGGATGGTATGTCTCATCAAATTAAACGTCAAGGGTCGTGTTAGAATTTCATGATGAAATACCATGACCAGGGCCTCTCCTGTACGAGGAAGAATCCATTGAGTTTGATTTTGTTTAAAAAAATCATACATAATTAGATTGATGTTCATATATATGTTATGCTTAATTAAAAAAGTAAAAATGCATTTACAGTCATACATACCTTGACCCGTAGGCGCATATGGATCTACAGAATGATGTGGATCTGGTGCCTATTCCCTTAAAATGTCTACGATCATATAAATCATTATAAGAAAAGGATTCATTACCAATTACAGTTCCATATAATGTGGACTACAAAGGCCTCATGAAATTTTTATTTATTTCACACATATTTCATCAAATATAAAGGAGTGGTTGGATCAAAACACATGTCCAGAAAAAGCTATGATATTTCATTGTTTTATAACCTTGAAATCTCTAGAAATGATAAATTTCCAATACACATTCATTCGATTCGTAAAAAATGAGAAATTCGTAAAGGCCATGTTTCTCAACACTAGGAAATAAAAGGTGTTGAATGTTTCTTTCCACTACCAACAATTAAATATTGTCACTATCATATACTGTACAAAGGAATTTACATGCATGAAAATAAAATATGATTTCATATATCATAAAGAGATGCATAGAACTTCTACATTAATAAGATTATAGAAAAATATAGAAAGGTCATTCTAAGGGGACCACTCAAGTTGAACTAGAGTTACTGATTTCATCTGAATTACATGGTGGTAGCATGATAATAAAAATAATATTTATAGAAATATTTCCCCCCAATTCAGGTAAGGTTATTATAAGGGACACACAGATGTAGAATGTGAAGAGATAGATAAATAAAAGGTGGAGGTTGACTCACACTTGTTCTCTCTCAACTGAACTACCTCAAACATGTTCTCTTCTTTTCATGATTCCCAAAAACAACACCATTCATTCTTAGTTTTCATTCTTTGTACATAAGTAGATCAATGATCAAATCAATATCCTATCCTCATGGAGATGGTCTGGTCCTTACAAGTTATTGTTCTACTAATATTTCATACACTTGTAGGAGTTGTGTAGTTTACAATTACATAAATACATGATGAAAAAATTGGAACTATATTCAAGGATAGGTGGAGTTTAAAAATAGTTGCAAAGAAATAATTTAATGAAACAAGGGAAGAAAAGAAACTCAAATCAAACTATAATTTTGGGGTTTCAAGGGTAATTACTATAATGATATCCAAGTGTATTATAAAATGGGACTCAGGAGTAGCAAGCATCCATTCTCCCTGTAGAAGAAAAAAAACTGTAATGATTTTGGAACATTTTTAATAAAATTCAATCTAAACTATCTTGGAATGAAGAAATATATAGTGATCAAAAGAAGATGCATCATATATTTGAGAATTTGAGTTTAACATAGATAGAATTACAATGGTGAGAAGTCAGTACAATGGTAAACAAGAAGGAACGATTAAACATGCAGACACTACGTAGCCCAAGGCACCATTCCTGTCAGATTAAAGGATCATCCATAACTAAACGAACTATACAAAAACTTCTGAAATATCAAAACCATATCTAGGATAATAAAGTTCATCAGCCTTGTGATTTCTATCTTACCCATGCACTTATCTTCCATAACACCTTTATTTCATAAATGTAGCTATATTCACTTAGCATTCTTTCACTACCTTCGATTATGAATAACTCAAATTATTGAAACATATAGCTTCTTTATTTCTCAAGAAAACCCTTAAGATATCATGCATTTCTTGTACTTCCACATGCATGAAATTCTTTAGCCTCAACTTCTCTCTTTTGATTAAATCATCTTAAAACGTAGTGAAACTTCTACTATGATGTTTGTTGCATGAAACGAACAACATTTCATTATCATATAAATTGTCCAAACTAGCACCAACTGTACTCATTTGATTGTAGCATCAGAGATTACTCTGTGTCTGGGGAGTGATTGCCTGAAACGCATGTTCTGTACCTGGCTATCTTATCTTCGGTGCATGACTTCTCAAACATGGTTCAAGTATTTCTAACTTATCAAACTTTTCTCCTCTCAGGCAAGTGCTGACCCACATTGGCCCCTTTCTCCTCCATAGTCGCCTAGGTTAGCAGAGGTTGAGCTTGGATGATACCTCACGATAGTGGTTCCCTACTCTAGTGGTCGGCTATTTTTTAATACGTTGAACAAATATTTTCTTTATTTACTTAAATAAGCTCTGATTTTAAAAAATTAATCAAATTACATCATCTAAAGAATATTATTCACCTTATTCAATAGTCTTTATGTCAATTCTCCTTGGATGGATTATACATTAAACCACCCAAACTCTTGGTAAATTTAATAAGTGGTCTCTCTTTGATTGTTTCATCAGCCAGCGTCTTCCAAACTCACATGGAAAATGTTGTTGTAAGTTCATTTAACTTCCATCATCACTAGCCATTGATCCATTTCAAACCACCTTCCTTCAAAGAAATGTCTCTTCCATTCTAAACTTCTTTTACAACTTATTCTCAAGAATCTTCCAATGACAATGACTTTATTTCCCTTTTCCTTGACACTCTTTATCAATCATGGGTAACTTCAAGATCTTCATTCATTGGGCTCTTCCAAATCACCCAACATGAAAATAAAAGACAACATTATAACCAAAGGCATTTTCTTCTTACCAGATTCTTCACCTGAACAAACAATACACAACCTCTTGGTCTTAACAGTGGTAAAACGATCATGTTTTTGTGAAACACAAAAAATATGTTCTATCATTTTGGTGTGAGGGTATTTTGAATTTGACAGAACATTTTGGCATCACAAACCATCAAGGTAAAAAAAGAAATAACATAAACTCATCACGTTGTTTATCATAAATATTTTTCAATGGTGATGCCTAATATGAAACATTTGAATCTGATCAAAATGATAGAACATGAAGAAACTATGAAATAACATATATAATTCTGGATTAAATTAATGCCGAACAGCCTGGAGATCAAATAGGGGGTGACGAGTGCTGGCCAGGGTCTCGATTCTTCGCCTTTCGTCTTCTCTGGAGGGGCGGTGGTCAGAGGTAAGGGCGTGGGCAACACCGCCGCGGGAGATGTCAGCACGAAAGTCACCGGCGTTGGACACCACGAGGCGGTGGTTCCAGATAAGGGCGGCCACGCAGCAGGAGCCGCTGCGGGCACGGTGCTCCAGGAACTGGGAGTCGGTGGTGAGGTAGTCGCACTTCACGGGTGGCGTGGGAAGGAGGTGGAAGGAGGAGGCATATAAATAGTGCGGCGGCTTCCGTGTTTGAGGCGTGTGGCGTCTTCTCTAAGGTTTGACGCTTTGAAAGCAAAACGCCGAGGGTGCTCCTCTAAAACTTCCGGGAACGTAACAAATGTGTGTGTTTATATATATATATATATATATATACATTCCTTCCATTTTAAGATAACTTAATCACAACACGTACGGAAGACCAGTCTCATCATTTCAATGAAAAGCTTGGAAGTAAGTCGGCTTAATCAATAATCACAACGGTTTATCATTTTTGTGTCATTCAAAACAATAATAATTCAATTTCAATTTTCTAAAAAACAAAACATACAGATGAAGACACTACAACACTACAACACTACAAATCCTGTTTTATCACCACTGAAATAAAGCGATAACAAAGATGAGTCATTTATTAGGTCTAACAGAAAATACTTTTATACATATTTATATATTTTTAAATATTATTTATATATCAATAAGTATATACATGTAAATATAATATATAAATATGATTTGTATAACAATATTATAATAAAAAAATATGAAAACCTATTTTCAAAATTTTATATATAAAAAAATATCCAATTTCACTACAAAAAAGGTTGTTAGCACCGTTTCATTTGGAATCGGTTTAAACTGCCACTAAATATTTAGCTATAGTTTTTTGTTTTGTTTTTTGTTTTGTTTTTTTACGTAAGTAAATTATTTATTATTTTTTATTTACGTAATTAATTAATTATTTCACTAATACACATATGCCCTTTAATAGCTTGCAAAATGGATTTTAACAATATTAAAAAAGCGTTGTTAATCGCAGCGCTGATAAAGAGGGCCCTTTATCCACGCTAAAAAAACACTGATAAAGGACTCCCTTTATCAATACTATTTTAGCACTAATAAAAGACACCCTTTGTAAGCACTGTTTTTAACACTCATAAAGCCCCCCTTTATGAGCGCTAAAATAGCGTCAATAAAGGCCCAGCAGGCTGCAATGTGTTATTAATATAACAACACACCCAAAAAAATCCTTAAATTTCAAACAATGCTATATACATTTAATGAGACATCATGAATACAAAAATTGTGTGCTCATGGTATATAAAAAAAACACATTTTCATATACATTTCAAACAATGTTTTATATAATTAAATTTACAATTATCTAGAAAACATTTAAAAATATTAATGTTTCATCTTTTGATGCCCATGACCCCTCTCAAAAATGTCCATCCATGGTATCAATTGTCTAAAAAATCATCTCAACCCAAGTAAATGATTACACCTATATGAGAAAACTAATATTATGTTAGTAATACTATAAAGAAATAAATTAAACATTAATATGAAAGAATACATTAATAAAATGTCAATATTTAATAAAAGAGACGTATTTGGAGTTATACTGGTCACGTCGTGTGTTGGATTGAAGCGTGGTTGATTCTTACACATCACAAATGACTCATGAATCCTTGTCCTAAAGTATCAAAACAATTCGAATGTGTTTACCCTGTTTTCAATATGTCACTTGTTCTTTCTAATAAAATTAATGTTAATTTTAAATAAAAAGACACACTTAGAGTTATACCGGTCACACCGTCCATTATATTGAGGTGTGGTTAATTCATACACATCACAAATGACTCATGGAATGTTTTCCTAAAGAATCAAAACAATCTAAATGTGTTTTCTTGGTTTTAATAAAACCAGTTGTGTTTTTTACTAAAATGTCATTTCAAACTAGAAACATGCATTTTGAGTCATACCGGTTGCATCGTGCATCAGTTTGACATGAGAATACTTCATACACATCAAAAATGACTTGGGAATCACTGTCCTAAATTATCAAGAAAATCGGAGTATGTTTGCTTGGTTTTCAGTGAGTGACACATTTTGAACTAAAATGTCAATTTTAAACTGATAACGGACACTTTTAGTCATAATGATCACACCGTGCATCATATTGAGATGTGGTTGATTCTTATACGTCAAAAATGACTCATGGATCGTTGTCTAAAAGTATCAAAATAATCTGAATGTGTTTCCTCGGTTTTCAGTATGTCACTTGTTCTTTTTTACTTAAATTAATGTTAATTTTAAATAAAAAGACACATTTGGAGTTGTACCTGTCACACCACGCTTCAGATTGAGGTGTGGTTGATTCTTATATGTCAAAAATGACTCATGTATCATTGTCGTAATGTATAAAAACAATATGAATGTGTTTTTTCGATTTTCAATATTTCAATTGTGTTTTTTTACTAAAATATTATTTCAAACTAAAAACACATATTTTGAGCCATACTAATCGCATCATGCGTTGGTTTGATGTGAGACTACTTTATACACATCAAAAATCACTTATGAATCATTTCTATAAATTATCAAGATAATTGGAGTATGTTTTCTTGGTTTTCAGTGAGTGAAATGTTTTGTACTAAAATGTCAGTTTTAAATTGATAACAAACACTTTTAGTCATATCGGTCACACCATATGTCAGATTGAGGTGTGATTGATTCCAACACATCAAAAATGACTCATGTATCATTTTACTAAAGTATCAAAACAATATGAATGCATTTTATAGGTTTTCAGTGTGTCACTTGTTCTTTTAACTTAAATTAATCTCAATTTTAAATAAAAATACACACTTGGAGTTATACCGGTCACACCGTGCATCAAATTGATGTGTGGTTGATTCTTACACATCACAAATGACTCATGGATCATTTTCCTAAAGTATCGAAATAATATGAATCCGTTTTCTCAGTTTTCAGTTTGCTAATTGTATTTTTTTTACTAAAATGTCATTTTAAACTAGAAACACGAATTTTGAGTCATACCGATCCCATTACACGTTGGTTTGATATGAGAATGCTTCATACACATCAAAAATGACTTATGAATCACTATCCAAAATTATCAACATAATCGGAGTGTATTTTTTTGATTTTCAGTGAGTAATATGTTTTATACTAAAATGTCAATTTTAAACTGATAACAGACACTTTTAGTCATACCGGTCACACTGTGCATCAGATTGAGCTGTGGTTTATTTCTTCACGTCAAAAAATGACTCATGGATTGTTTTCATAAAGTATCAAAACAATATGAATGAATTTTCTTGGTTTTCAGTATGTCACTTATTCTTTTTACTTAAATTAATGTTAATTTTAAATAAAAAGACACACCTGGAGTCATATCGGTCACACTGTGCGTCGTATTGAGGTGTGATTGAATCCTACACGTCACAAATGAATCATGGATCATTGTCTTAAAGTATAAAAACAATATTAATGTGTTTTCTCATTTTTTAGTATGTCATTTGTGTTTTTTTACTAAAAAGTCATTTCAAACTGGAAACACACATTTTGAGTTATACTGGTCGTATCATGCTTCATTTTGACGTGAGACCGTGTAGTACCTCCGGTTTCTGGTATGTAACCCTTTCTTGATGCTTTAAATGGTTATAAAGTTAAGGGTGAAAAATGGGAGAGTTGGGAGAACATGGAATGAGTTTTGGGGCAAAAAGGGAAGTCGCACGGGAGGCACACAGTTTGTCTAAACCGTGCGGCCAAACTGTGCAGAGTTGGTATGGGAGGCAGTAGCTTCCGCACGGGCGGCGCATTGTTTGTCTAACCGTGTGTCCAAACCGTGTGAGATGGGTGGCATAGGCAGTATCAAATGCACTTTTAGTGCACGGTTTGTCAAATCGTGGAACTAACCGTGCGACCACTTAAACAAGATCCTATAAAAGTGGATCTCACGTGTTTTTGCCTCTAAGTGGCTCATTTTTTCTTCTAAACAGCCCTAACTCAGGATTTTAGTTCTCCTAAAGTCAAGGATGGTTATCCCATTGTTTTGGAGGTGATTTGAAGGATTCTCTTGGCGAATTGAATCCAGATTCTTGAGGTATGTGACCGTTCTTGTTCTGTTTCACATATATACTTAGATCTACTTCTCATCTTCTCTCAGTTTCTTAGATATACACCTATTATGGGTATATATAAGTGTGTGGATGCCAAATATAATGAGATTTGGTCTTGGTTGTGTTAGAAGGAGAGATCTAAGGAGGATCCTTGGTGAATCGTCCTGGTTTTCTTGTACGTTGTCCATTTGTTAGGGTTTTCATCAAAACCTTTGAGGTAGGTGGATTCACTCTCGAATCGACTTGTTAGAATTGGTTGGATTAGTTTCAAATTGGTTATTTGAATGGTGTTGATTGTGAAATGCATGGAATAAATCTTCTTTAGTGATGATTTATGGTTCTGATGAAATTGTGAAATCATGGTGAATTGTTGTGCAAAGTGATTTGGCTATTTGAATTTAAAATGTTGATTTTAAATTATGAAATTGCTGAAATTGTAAATGGTTTGATGAGAAATGGTATTTCCATAAAAAGGGTGTTTTATTGAAATGGTTTGAGATTGAAATGACTTTGATGGATTTGGTTTTCAATAAAAAGGGAGTTCTATTGAAATGTTTTTAATTGGTTGAACACACATGGTTTTGATGGAAAATGGTTTTCAAAAAAAGGTGTTTTATTGAAAGGATGGTTTTGGCATGATTTTTGGGAATGTGTGGTGTGTGTTCATGTTGCATATACGAGGCTTGGTTGAAATAGGACCTTGTGCTCAGTGCCAAACATTTAATGAAACATGATACTTTTAAGTACGAGGCTTGGTTGAAATATGAACTTGTGCTCGGTGCCAAAGGTGTAATGGAACATGGGGAATAATTACCTTTTGACGACTTGATAGATCGACGAGAGACCACTCATGAGTATGGAATTGTCATAACGAAGCATGCAAGGTTGATTTCACGGGTTTGTGAAATGGTTGGGTATGAAACAAGATGTTTTTGAAATGGTTTGGAAGTTTGTTTAGTTATTTTTTTGGAAAAATAATGTATTGGAAAAGTTGGTCTAACTTGAACTTGGATGCTTTTGAGCATGGACGGTTTTGGATAACTTGTTTATATTTAGTTATAAACTGCTTTGGTGAAATTGTTTTATGTAAACTATTTTTATATAAATGTTGCTAACTCTTCTATCCTAATGGCGTGAGTAGGGAAGTCATTGGGGAAAACCTGCTGAGTTTTATACTCACCCCTGCTTTGAAACTTTGGTGCTTTTGCAGATGTTGTATTCTGAGACATAGGTAAAGGTAAATAATCTCATTACTAATGGCTCGTGGTGATGTTTGGGAGATGTTGTGGAGTTTGGAGCTTGTGGGACATAGAGTCGTGGTGTCTTTTGAGAGTATTGTGTTGTTCTTCCACTGTGTACTTTGATGTTTGGTTTGGTCTTCTTCTGTTGTGTACCCTAATGTTGTTTTATAAAAATGTAGTTTTTGATTGGTCTTTCATTTGTTCATGCATCATATAGTGAATGGTTAATGTATGGGTTTAATTTCTTAAAGGGTAAATCATCCCCCAATTGTATTTGAAACCCTTCGGCATTTATTTCCAGCCTTTAGAATCTTGGGGATGTCACTTAAGGCCAAGTAACCTGCACCGCCTCCTCAAGCCAATGAGGTAGGGGCGGGGTGTTACAAATGGTATCAGCTTGTTCAGTCCTTGATTAACAAGTGGTCATCGATGTTCTTGGTCTTGGAGTTGAAATTCCTTCTTGCCTATTCCTTGGGTGGTCATCTTAGACAGGAGTAGGATTGTCGGAACTTGAAATGTATAGCATAAAAGGCATAACCCACCCGTTTATGCTGAACTTCAAGTTACTAGGGTGTTTGGTACATAAGTGTTTTGGATACACTTCTAGAATGTTGGAAATCTCATTGTCATGGGTTTAGCCAATGATATGAGCATGACATGCATTGTAGAGAAATGACTTCCCACTAGAATTGCATATCTCTTTGAGAGGAATGAGTACAAATTTTGTGAAAAGTGCGAATTTTTTAAAAATGCAGAAATTGTTTTCAACCGAAAGACTTTGAAAACAGGGTATTTGGTGTATTTTGAAAATGGACTGATTTTCAAAAAGTATGTTGAATGTTTTCAAAAATGGTTGAACATGGAAAAAGGTTGTTTGAGAACAATGTTGTGATAGTTGATGTGATAGAATTTTAAATGATAAGCCATAAATTTCTAGAGAGTGAGATTGACAGAGTTTGTTGTTGGTTTAGAAAAATGGCACTCGGTAGGCATCGTCGAAACCAACCCGAAGAAGCTGCGGAGAATGTGGTTGCACCAGAACCACGTGTGAACCAAGAGCTGGTTAAGAGTATTGTCCAAGCTTTTCAAGCTATGGATACGGGGAACCGGAGGAATGATCCATGACATGTGAATTATACCATCCAATTCATGAAGCAAAATCCATCGAACTTTCGGGGTGATGCTGAACCCGAGAAGGCAGAGGTGTGGCTAAGCAGGATGAATCGTATATTCGATTTCAACGGCACACTAGTAGAGCTGAAAGTAGAGCTGGTGATATATATGCTCGAGGATCTTGCACGTTAGTGGTGGGATTTAGAAGTGTAGACTAAATTGGATGAAGGCCTTACATGGGAGGATTTTGAAGAATTGTTTAACAAACAATTCTATCCTCACACGTTCAAGATCCAGAAAATGATGGACTTATTCAGCTTGAAACAGGAGAGACTCTCTGTCACATAGTATGCAGCTAAGTTCATGAATTTATTCCAATTTTCACCAGAGGTTGCGGCAAGTGCTTCTTTGAAGGCACGCATCTTCGAATCGGGACTAAGGAAAGAGATTCGATCAAAGATTGTGGTGCTCTATATTATAGATTATATAGAGATGGTGAACAGATCAATGGTTGCTGAATGTGATATCTCGGGATCGATAGGAGGAGGCATGATGATACCCATGGGAACGGGTGGGAACTTTAATGATGGAAACAAGAGGAAGAGGGAAACCTATTTCCAAGGTGTAAGTGCAAATCAGAACCAGACAGCGGGATCAGTCAACCTTCCTCCACGACCCCAGAGTAAAGCAGGTTTCTTTCAATGTGGTTTGACTGATCACATGAAACAAGAATGTACATAACCACTGAGAGAATGCCACAATTGCAACAAGATGGGGCATCTTCAGTGATATCGTCACAGTGCTCCATGGTCGGGTGTTCGGGACACTTCCCAGGCATCGCAAGCATCGTATGCTTCGACAGGACGAGGACAACAGAATCAGTATCGTCAGCAGAACATAGCTAGACATGGTGATTCTCGAAATACCATCACTCCTCAACCAGGGCAATCTCAACAAGGCAACAAGGAGAACACTATAGTGACGAAGCAATTGTATAGAGATGAGAAGATGGTGGTCAATGATCAGGCTGGACCATCTATAGTAAGAGGTACGATTCTTTTGAATTCTATCTTTGTGCAAGTTTTGTTTGATACTGGTGCATCGCATTCCTTTATTTCTTCTCGTGTTGTTGATTTTCTATGTTTAAAACTAGAAATGATGCCTTCGGTCTTGAAACTGAAAACTCCTCTCAGTGAAAGAGAATGTCAAGACTTCGTTTGTAGAGCATGTGCTATAACTGTTGATGGAGTTGAGCTGAAATGGGATTTCTCTATGCTGGAGATGGATGTCTATGATATAATCCTGGGTATGGACTGGTTGACAAGGTTTAAGGCTCACATCGACTGTTATAGGAGAACAGTTAGTTTAAAGACTAAAGACGGCATCAACCATCTCTTTAGAGGAGATATAATGGTAAAGAAAGGTGTAAAGATCTTGTTGGAACCAATGGTGGGAATGATATCTTACCAATTTGCATCATTTAATTTGGTATCAATGGAGGAGAATGAGGAAAATAGTTTTCCAGCTGTAGTGGATAAATTTCCTGATGTTTTTCTTGAAAACTTCTCAGGGTTACCACCTGTAAGAGAAGTGGAGTTTACGATTGATCTCATTCCAGGGAGTAGTCCTATCTCACTTCCATCTTATAGGATGGCACCAATGGAGTTAAAGGAATTGAAAGTGTAGTTAGAGGAGATGTAAATCAAGGGTTTCATTCAGCCAAGAACATCACCTTGTGCAGCACCAGTTTTGTTCGTGAAGAAGGCGAATGGAACTCTTCGGTTGTGTATTGATTATCGTATGCTTAACCAAGTTATGATAAAGAATAGATATCCACTTCCACGCATTGATGACTGGTTTGATCAATTGAGGGGAGCTCAGTGGTTCTCCAAAATTTTCTTGCAATTAGGATATCACCAATTGCGAGTTTTGAAGGAGGATATTCTAAAGACAACCTTTAGAGGCAGATATGGCCACTACAAATATGTAGTCATGCCTTTTAGTCTTACAAATGCACCCGCAGTCTTCATGGCTTTGATGAATCAGTTATTTCAGTGATATCTGGATTCTTTTGTGGTGGTGTTTGTGGATGATATCTTGGTGTATTCAAGAACAAGGGCTGAGCATGAGCAACACTTGGCGATAGTGTTGGAAATCTTGAGAGACAATTAGTTTTATTCCAAATTATCAAAGTGCGATTTTTGGATACAAGAGGTATGCTTTCTGGGACATGTTGTTTCGGAGAAAGGTGTTTCAGTGGATCCAGAAAAGATACAAGCTATTCTTTCTTGGCAACCACCAAAGAATGTCTTTGAAATACGAAGCTTTCTTGGTCTAGCTGGTTATTACCAACTCTTTTTGCATGACTTCTCATGACTATATTCACCTATGACAGCATTGACAAAGAAAAACAGTGCATTTCAATGGACTGAGGATTTTCATAGATCATTTCAAGAGTTGAAAGTTCTCCTTACATCAGCACCCATCTTTATTTTCCCAGAATTAGGATAGGGGAACGTGGTGTATTGTGATGCTTCAGGATCAGGTTTGGGTTGTGTTCTCTTTCAAGGAGACCATGTTGTTGCTTATGGTTCAAGGCAGTTGAGGGTGCATGAGAAGAATTACTCAACACATGATTTGGAGTTTGCTGCAGTTTTCCATGCTTTGAAAACATGGATACACTATCTCTTTGGTGTGAAATTTACTGTGTTTACAGATCACAAAAGCTTCAAACACATTTTCTCACAACGATATTTGAATCTAAGGTAGAGGATATGGATGGAGTATCTTCAAATGTCTGACTTTGACTTAATGTATACATCGGGTAAAGGAAATTCGGTGGCCGATGCATTAAGCAGGAATTCATATGCTCAGTTAGAAAAGGAAGCTTCAGATGAATGGCAATTGATGTCGGTCTTAGCCGACATGCATGTGGAATGTGAACATCGAGGTGATGTTGTTGTTTTCTTTTCAGCTACACTTGTTCTTGGTTTGGTGGAGATAGTAAAGGAGGCACCGGAATCTGAAGTATACTGCGTTGCATTGAGTTCAAAACTCAATGGTGGGGAGACCATTGAGGGATGGAAGCTGAATGGGAGTTCAATCTTGTGTTTCAGAAATCGGATGGTTGTACCCATGGTTTGTTAGGAACAACTCCTTCATGCTTACCACCATTCGAGATGGGTTGTACATCCAGGTACTCAGAAGATTTATAAGTCGTTGAAGGCACAGTTTTGGTGGAGCGGCATGAAAAGGAAAGTGGATGAGTTCGTTTCACGATGCTTAACTTGTCAGCAAGTTAAAGCAGAGCATCAGAGACCAACTGGTATGTTACAGTCTTTACCTATTCTAGTATGGAAATGTGATCAGATAGCAATGGATTTTGTTATAGATCTTCCAAGAATGGTCCGGAAACACGATGCCATTTGGGTGATAGTGGATCGTCAAACCAAGTCGGCCCATTTCATCCCTATTCTTGAAACCCATACGGTGGAAGATCTTTCAAAAATATATATCCGGGAAGTGGTAAAGAGACATGGTGTACCAGTTTCTATCGTCTCGGATAGAGATCTGAGGTTCACATCTTGTTTCTTGAAATCCTTATAACAAGCCCTTGGGACTCGGTTGACTATGAGTATGACATATCATCCCTAGAAGAATGGACAATCCTAAAGGACGATACAGACACTGGAAGACATGTTGCGGTCTTGTGTAATAGATTTTGGTGGCTCATGGGAGGAGCATATACCCTTAGTAGAGTTCTCATACAATAATAGTTATCAGGCCTCAATACACATGGCTCCGTTTGAAGCATTGTATGGGCGTCCTTGTTGTTCTCCACTATGCTAGGTGGAAACTGGTGAAACTTCACTAGTCGGGCTGAGCCTTGTCCAAGAAACAATGGAGAAGATTCAGTTGATTAGAAAGAGGATGGAGACGACTTAGAGTCGTCATAAATTTTAGATAGATCATCGTTGAAGACCGTTGTCGTTCGTAGTGGGTGATCATGTCTTTTTTAGAATCTCTCCAAGGATTGTACATCATCATTTTGGGAAGCAGGGAAAATTATCTCCTCAATATGTAGGCCCTTTTGAGATACTAGACTGGGTTGTAGAGGTGGAATATCAGTTGGCATTACCACCACGGTTCAGTTCGGTGCTCAATGTGTTCCATGTATCTCAGTTAAAGAAGTATCAACCTGATCCTGGCCATGTGATCAGATGGGATCACATTGACCTAGAGCTGGATGATTCGTTGATACATATCCCAGTACAGATTTTGGATAGGCAAGAGAAAGTCTTGTTTGGAAAAATCATCGGTCTAGTATGTGTTTTATGGCATCATGGTCAAATTCAGGAAGAGACTTGGGAACGCGAGAAAGGAATGAAGGAGCAGTGGCCCGAACTCTTTCAGGCAAGAGTTGGTTTTCTACTTTCTGGGGACAGAAAGGCCAATGGTGGGGGGAATGTAGTACCCCCGATTTCTAGTATGTATCCCTTTATTGATGCTTTAAATGGTTATAAAGTCAAGGGTGACAAATGGGAGATTCGGGAGAACACGGAATGAGTTTTGGGGCAAAAAGGTAAGTCGGACAGGAGGCGCATGGTTTGTCTAAACCGTGCGGCCAAACCATGCGGAGTTGGTATGGGAGGCAGTATCTTCCACACGGGAAGCGCACAGTTTGTCTAACCGTGTGTCCAAACCGTGCGAGAAGGTTGGCAGAGGCAGTAGCTAACGCACGGTTAGCGCACAGTTTGTCAAACCGTGCGAACTAACCATGCAGCCACTTAAACGAGATCCTATAAAAGTGGATCTCACGTGTTTTTGCCTCTAAGTGGCTCATTTTTTCTCTTAAGTGGCCCTAACTTGGGATTTTGGTTCTCCAAAGGTCAAAGAGGGTTTTCCCATTGTTCCAGAGGCGATCTGAAGGCTTCTCTTGGCGAATCGAAGCCAGATTCTTGAGGTATGTGATCGTTCTTGTTTGGTTTCATAGATCTACTTAGATCTACTTCTCCTCTTCTCTCGGTTTCCTAGATTTACACCCGTTATGGGAAGATCTAAGTGTTTGGATGCCAAATATGATGATATTTAGTATTGGTTGTGTTAGGAGAAGAGATATAAGGAGGATCCTTGGTAAATCGGCCTGGTTTTCTTGTGCGTTCTGTGTTTGTTAGGGTTTTCATTAAAACCTTTGAGGTAGGTGACTTCAATCTCGACTCCTCTTGTTAGAATTGATTGTCTTAGTTTCAAATTGTTTATTTGAATGGTGTTGATTGTGAAAATCATGGAATAAATCTTATTTATTGATGATTTATGGTTTTGATGAAATTGTGAAATCTTGGTGAATTGTTTTGCAAAGTGATTTGGCTATTTGAATTTAAAATGTTGATTTTAAATTATGAAATTGCTGAAATTTTAAATGGTTTGACGAGAAATGAGATTTCAATAAAAAGGGTGTTTTATTGAAATGGTTAGAGATTTAAATGACTTTTATGGATTTGGTTTTCAATAAAAATGGAGTTTTATTGAAATGTTTTGAATTGGTTGAACACACTTGGTTTTGATGGAAAATGGTTTTCAATAAAAGGTGTTTCATTAAAAGGATGGTTTTGGCACGATTTTTGGGAATGTGTGGTGTGTGCTCATGTTGCATATACGAGGCTTGGTTGAAATATGACCTTATGCTCAGTGCCAAATGGTTAATGGAACATGGGACTTTTAAGTACAAGGCTTGGTTGAAATATGACCTTGTGCTCGGTGCCAAAGGTGTAATGGAACTTGGGAAATAATTACCTTGTGATGACTTGGTAGATCGACGAGAGACCGCTCATGAGTATGGAACTGTCATAACGAAGCATGCAAGGTTGATTTCATGGGTTTGTGAAATGGTTGGGTATGAAACGGGATGTCTGTGAAATGGTTCAGAAGTTTGTTTGGTTATTTTTCTGGAAAAATAACGTGTTGGAAAAGTTGTTTTAACTTTCACTTGGATGCTTTTGAGCATGGAAGGTTTTGGAAAACTTGTTTATATTTATTTATAAACTGCTTTGGTGAAATTGTTTTATGTAAACTATTTTTATATAAATATTGTTAACTCTTCTATCCTAGTGGCGTGAGTAGGGAAGTCATTGGGGAAAACCTACTGAGTTTTATACACGCCCCTTCTTTGGCACTTTGGTGCTTTTTCAGATGTTGTATTCTGAGAAACAGTTAAAGGTAAAGCATATCATTACTAATGGATCGTGGTGATGTTTGGGAGATGTTGTGGAGCTTAGATCTTGTGGACCACAGAGTCGTGGTGTCTTTTGAGAGTCTCATGTTGTTCTTCCACTGTGTACTTTGATGTTTGGTTTGGTCTTCCGCTGTTGTGTACTCTGATGTGGTTTAATATAAATGAAGTTGTTGATTGGTCTTTCATTTGTTCATGCATCATATAGTGAATGGTTAATGGATGTGTTTATTTTTTTAAAGGGTAAATCATCCCCCAATTGTTTTTGAAAACCCTTTGGTATTTATTTCCATCCTTTGGCATCTTGGGGATGTCGCTTTAGGCCAAGTAACCCTCGCTGCCTCCTTAAGCCAATGAGGTAGGGGTGGGGGGTTACAGACCGCTTCATAAACATTTATGAATTGATTTCCTAAATTATCAATAAAATCATAGTTTTTTTCTTGGTTTTAAGTGAGTGACAAGTTTTAAACTAACAATTTTAAACTGATAATAGACACTTTTATTCATACTGGTTACATCATTCATCAGATTGAGGTGGAGTTGAATCATACACATCAAAAATGACTCATGGATTATTTTCCTAAAGGATCAAAATAGTTTTTTTGGTTCACTGGGAGGGATGCAGGTTGTGCGTGCTATCTCCACAATCTCCTAATTTCTCACCTTCTCGCACAACCCATCAGAAGATAAGATTAAATACTCATCCTCGAGTTCCATGGATATAACTTAGGTCTCCATTTCTTCCATCACCAACTACTTCAGGTCGTCATCCCTAATTGCTCTGGACACCACTAGAGACCCCATAACTCTTGCACCACCATACCCATCCACGAAAAAACCACCCTTCCCATAAAGAAGAACATCGATATCAAAAGATTTTTTTGGTTTGGGGTGGTATTAAATATACCAGTGGGGGGTGGTGTGTGATCTTACAAGGGTCTCGATTCTTCACCTTTTGTCTTCTCTGGAGGGGCAGTGGTTGGAGGTTAGGTCTTGGGTAACGCCACCGTGGGATATGACATCACAGTAGTTGCCGACATTAGACACCACCAGACAGTGGTTCCAGATCAGGGCTGTCATGTAGTAGGAGCTGCTAGGGGCATGCTACTCTAGGAATTGGGAGTCAGTGGTGAGGTAGTTGTGCTTCACGTTCTCCTCGATTCCATTTGTGTTTCCCTCTCCCCTCTACATCACCTCCTTCAAAAATTATTTGCTCATGTTCCTGGAGGAAAACTTTACCGCCTGCATGCCTCCATGCCCGTCAAAAACCCCGAAAAAAGACCTGAGAGAATTTGGAAGTTATCTAACTATATAACAACTCCCTCTTTCACACAAACAAAGTAGTTATCAAATCAAATTACCTGTTTATCATCTCCTATGGATGAATATCTATCTTTCATGACTTCCCTTCTCCCTCGTCTGCATTATAAAGAATATCCAACCTTCAAAACCTCCACTGTCTCCCTCGGACCCTCTATAAGAATATAATTGGATATGGGAAGCTTAGAAAAGAGATGGGGATTTAGAGGTGTCTTGGCTTCTCTCATGTGAGTGATGAATAGGAAGATGATGTGGTATGCCTGCCTCCATCTTCAACCAGCATAAGGACTCTAAAGGATCCAGGAATACTGATCCTCGGAGGGGTGGGTGAGTTCATGGCCTCGGTAGGGGGGTGACAGAGCGGTGGTTTTGTGTGGTCGAGAACTAGAAACTGATGGTGGCGAAGGGATGAGGGAGATTGGGAGTGCAATGGAAGGTGGCATGGATTTCCATGGTGCAGTAAAATCTTCGATATTGGGAGGGTTGTTCAGTGAATGAAAATGGCGGATTGCGACTCCTCACTGGTGGCGTGCTCAGGGGATGGAAGGAGGAGTCATATAAATAGTACAGCACCTTCCACATTTGAGGTGCATGGCATCTTCCCTGAGGTTTTATGCTTTGAAAGCGTAACATCGAGGGTGATCCTCTAAAACTTACGGGAATGTAAAATATATATATATATATATATATATATACATGGGTTTATTTTATTGGATTTTTAATTTTTTTTGACAAATGGGATAGGGTTTCAGATATTCTTAAAAAAGGATCCCGAGATGCATGAACGTGGTTTACACATCTCTCCTCACCAGGATTCGTGAATGGAGTTCACGCATCTTATGAGAATTTTATGAAGGAAGCATGAACCCCATTCACACTTCCTTCAAAAATTTTCATTAAAAAATCATCAATAATTATAAGTAATAAATAAATATAAATACTTATTAATTAAAAATCATCAATATGTATATAATATCAGTAAATATAAATACATTATAATTAAAAAATCATCAATATGTATAATATATCAAAAAATATAAATTAATGACAATACATATTAATTAAATAATCAAAAAAATTAATAATAATGATCATGATAGAAGGGATCTATTCAAATTACATTTTAATTTTTGGGGAATGTTTTTCGTTATTAGTCTTCATGGATGATGGTAAATAGAAGGTCAGAAGGTTGAGGGAACCAAGGAGGGGAGGGTATGGAGGGAAAGAATTCTGGAACCCCTGGATTCAGATCGTTTGGAGGAGAGTAAGCCATGGTAAACCACCAAGAGAGATGGAAGAGGTAGCACAATGACACAGTTTGTGATTTTTTTCTTCAATTTTTTGATTCAATCTTGTTTAACTGATAAATATATAGATAAAATATCGTTCTTGATAGGACTGTTAATCATGAACTTAGATTTTTTATGTGATTGAAATTTTTTATCTACATGCAATTATAATTTGATAAAACAGGTTTTATTTTAGTTTTATGATAGGATCTATTACTCGATGTATGATATATTTTTTATACCTTATTCTTTTGGTTTTTTTCAGCGACACATAACATATAAGACTATATGTGTTTGTTACAAATAGTCATGAGAGGGGAACTAAAAATATACAAAGAAACATTAACACACACAAATATGTGTATAACATATATAAAATATGAATATATGTACAATTTTTAATTTATTAATCATATGTTTATATATGTATTTATGCAGACAAAAACATTAATGTTTAGTAAACATGAATTATAGATATTAAAAGAATATATATAAGTAATGTTAACATTATATATATATATATAACATCTTTGTTAACATAATATATTTAATGACTCCACTGTTTTCCAAGGGTGGGGAAAAACTCCCCAGACGTCCATAATTTTATCACCTATTGAAGGTATTTGAACCATAAAATCCTCCAGTGAAGATTGTGAACTAGTAGAAACTATGTCCTTTTATACAGTTTGAATATGTATCTTCTCAAAATTGTCCAAATGAACTAATTTTATACATCTCATATTTTGGTTTTTCTGATCTCCAATCATAATCACCTACTCTTCACATATATCCATTATTCATTCATGTTCTTCTTCATGCAACATTTTTTGTTAACAAAGATTCTTGTTGCATGATCTTCTATAATTTTACATCCAATTTCAAATCATTAAGATCAATGGTATTTTTCAAGATTTCATTAAGTTCACATATATTTTCATCCAGAGTATTTTTGAATTCAAATTAAGTAATATTATAAATATTTATTAATGAAATTAAGAATGTTATTTATTATACATATATAGATAATAATACTAAGTATTATTATGAATATCAGAAGAGAAATTATTGATTTTGGTAGATAATATGATAATAGTAAAACACTTATTAGAAAAATAAATAGAACTTTATAAATCAGAATAGTAAGGCACATACAACATGTATCATAAATGTAATATCAACCTAATCTACGTCTATATCATGGATGGTCATCTACCCCACAATAAGGCATATACTGGATGAGTCCATGATGTGTATTCCTATGTCTATGATCTAGAGAATTTTTATCCTATATATCATCATTAGAAGTCACCTCCACATCCTCTTATGTGAAATACGGTGGATGTATAGTCTCAACACTTGTACCATGTCCTGCCTCTAAGGATAGTGGATGCTGGATGGAACTGTCACCAACATGTGAAGAAGATGGCTACTGTGATGCGGATGTATTCATAACATGGAGTAATAAAGCATCCTGTTCAACCCATTCAATGTCTATATTTGCCTCTAATTGTGACTGAGATGCTGGAGGAGCATTTGACTGATCATGATGAGCACCCTACTCCTGCGGAACAACAACATATGTTTGATCATGATGAACGCCATCCTCCTGTGAAACAACTGCATCCATAAAAGGGTCGTCACCTCCTGGTACATCTATATCAGGCTCAACAGGCTTTGCAACCTCACTATAATGTGGTGGATCAAAGAAAATATCATGATAAATATCGTTAATAAAAGGAAGCAACTCTACCAAAGCGCTGTGAAAATATGTCTGGTCAAATGCGCCTCTCTATAATGGCTTAGACATATGAAGTAGATGACTTATATGAGTATCCTATGAAAAAAAATTATGTTGTTAAGGAATGTTAATAAAAAATATATTGAATAGTGGAAGGAAGAATGTATAAAAACTCATGAAATACCCATCTGTGTCATGTTAGAAATCTTACTGGGGACCTGAAGTACCAGGACACATAATCCAGCTAATTGCAAAAATGAAAATGTATTGTCCCCGCCCCTCGTAACTGGAACTCCTATAGTATGTCCCATAGGTCAATATATGTGGCATGGTATCTCCTCCAATCAAGATATCTCTCCCCTGACATCTTTAGGGAATGTAGTGTAGCTAACTGACTGAGTGGGTCAGGAATAGGCTGAAATAATCCAAACTACCTCATAACTCTATCGGTCTAATGCCACTCGACTATATGAAAATGAATCAATGGAACTATGCAGGAGCCGATAACAAGTATTTCTGTACAATATGGTGGAAGACTTTGGATGATATCACCTGTATATGACATCCATGTAATCTAAAATAAAAAATTAATAATCATTTAATAAATGAATATATGTGTAGTAAATAATAAATATGTAACAATATAAATAATAATCACTTACATCCTCTCATCTAATGTTGTCTAGAATAAGTTTGTAGGCATGGACATCGTGTCTGGCAGAATCTGAATGTTGATGTGTCTGACTCCACATGTAGATAACATTGTTATAGTTACATTTCATAATAGAAATAAATATAATCAAGATAGACATTAGAATGAAGTAATAAAATACCATTGTCCACACAGAGTCTCTGCTACAATTTCAACAGGAAATGACACACGGGCTTGTGGAGCTAAACGACGGATGCTCTCCCAGACCCACAACTATGAAGAACAACACATCCTGTGATTTGTATCTTATCGACACAACATGCTTTGCATAGCGCCCTGTATATATATTCTAGACAAGAATACCCCCAGCTATACCATCATTCTTGGTCCAAATCCTCCCAAATAGGTAAATACATCAGATGTACAAAACTAGTGGAATGATAAAAAAAAGTGTGCCACCAATCAGCCTCAAAATATATTCATGTGCAAGTCGCAGGACGGTGATCTCGTCAGCATCCTCTTATAGATGCGAAAAGTGATGGTCTAACTAGGGAATTCATAATCTACCACCGATGACGGACCTGCCATCCTCATGAACCTCTATTCCCAGTAATCTATGAACAAGCTCGAATCAATCTTCTCCAAATCATTCATTTAGAGTTGCACCGTCGATGGGGAGGCCCAACATAATGGACACATCCTACATGGTAATAGTCATCTCCTACTCTATGAAATAAAATGTATGTGACTCTAGCCTTCATCTCTCTACAAGCACAACAATGAGCTGATAATTGACCAAGGTGAAGATGCACATCATTATTCCATAGAATCCGGCGTGACGAAGATGGGGGATGATAGCAAGAGTTGATGAGGCATGATAGAAATGATGATATATATGTACACTTAGAGGATTAAAAAGACTTCCCTTTAAAACCAGCCATGATACATGAGTATCCTGGGATGTGAGCAATGAAAAATATACTATATGTACAAATGAAATCATCGTTACTTTTTTATAGTTAATTCAATAAAAATTGTAAACTTTTATTAAAAAAAATCTACAACAAGGAAAATAAGGTTCAAAATATATGTGGGTCATGTTATTGGTTTAATTTATGAATTTATTATTTTATTGATCTCCAATGAAGTTTAATTTATTATAATTTTTTTAATATAATTCTGTAGTGATGAAAAACCTACTTTGAACATGTGGAAGCATGGTATATTCATTTGCATTGTATGTTTATTTTTTTTAATAGTTATAGTATCGAAAAACTCTTTATGATAGAATCCAGATATGTGACAAACCAAACTTGAAACATGTCTGAAATGGAGAAAGTCATAAATGAAAGGATTCATTACTGAAATGTACAAATAAAAAATAAAATATATGCATTCATGATAAAATACACAGACTCGATCATGGATGATGGGATATGGAGCTATGTCCTACCACTTAGGGACATCTATTATGAGTATGTTCTGATGTGTGAAAAATATTGTATCATGGTTCCCCTCCTTATTGTTGAGGCTGATCCATCTCATTTCTGATTTGAGTTGACTTTGGTCTTCCTTGGGGCCGCAACCCAGTAGTATAAAGCCGATAATTTAAAAAACGACAAAAAATGAAAAAAAACACATAAATGAAAATAAAACCTATTTAAAAAACCAAGAAATATCAGGGACGATAGTCAGATGATCAACAGTCAATGGGATAGAATGGAATTCACCAACAGGCATCCAAGTTGTACTATAACAGCTAATCAAAGTGCTCATGTAATACACTGGGTCAACATAGGGCTCCCATGATATATTTATTGAAGCATAAGCTAAAATAACATGTGTACATGGATATCTCAATGCCTGAAAGTTACCACAATCACAGTACCTATTATCCAATATCACCACAAGCACTCGACCACTAGTGCATGTAGCCCATTCATAGCACTCTCTTACCTGAAATCTCATTTTTCTCAATCAAAGGCAACAACACTCCATCTTGAATCCTCATTCAATATCTAATCAATATCACTTTGGAAATTCTAAGTAAAATGCATACCATTTTAGATCTTCTGATAAGCCTTTTGGGACCGGTTAAAAAAGTAGTGCACACATCTATAAAAAGTATCTTTCACTAACCCTATGATTAGGAGCTTTTTCACACCCTTGAGTACCCCATTTATGCACTCCACTATATTAGTGGTCATATGGTCATATCTCCTACCACCATCAAATACTAATGACCATTTTTTCTTAGAAATCTGCATCATATATTCATACAAATCTTCATTAGCACTTTGAATCTCTTTAAGTTGTCAATAAAACTTTTCTTGTTGGGGATCATATGTTGAAACCATAAGAGAATAATGTATTAGAAAGGATGTTAAATTTTTTGTAAAAAAGTAAGTTTATAAAAACTTACCCAACTCAAGGATAAACTTCTTTATTGCCTCATATCTGAAATTATTATGTACATTATTTGAAATATGTCTAATGAAATATCAATACTAATAATTTAGCTTAGTCCATGAAACCACATCACTATTTACTTCCTTTAGAATAGCTCGATAGCGTTCAGATATCAGACACACACCCTAGTTTTGTGTGACATGAATGAATACAAATGCCAAAAACCAGCTCTGACATTCAAAATTATCCTTTTCAATAATAAAGAATGAAAGTGGTAGAGAAGCACGATTACCATCTTGAGTGGAAACAATGATTAGAACACTTGTATACATTCCATAAAGTAAAGTTCCATCGATCTGAATGAATTGTTTACAATAAGATAAAGCAGTGATGCATGGCCTAAATGCCCAAAAGATCCTATTAAAGTTCACCTTCTATCAATCAACTCGGTGATTGGGGGACACATACTCAACAATGTACAAATGATAAACAATCTGATTGTTGAGAGACAATAATTCCATAAGTTGTGGAAACATTGCATAAGATTCATCCCAATCACCATACACTTTTACAATTTCTTTCTATTTTTCATTCCAAGATTTGTTGTAGGATATCTTATAGTTATAAAACTGTTAAATTATTTCTTAAACAATGGAAATTGGAATATCCTGACATGTTCGTATCATCTCAACAATAATAGTTGATATGAACTCTGCATCAAGTGAAGAGTGATCCTCTAATAAGCTTGGATGCACACAAGTGTGTGGGCCTTCTCATTTGGAAATCTTCTAACATGCAAAAAAATTTATCATAAATCTCCCTCAATCAAAATTTATATTCTTCCCTATATTTTTCACAACAAATGAGATATTTTGTATTCTTTGAATCATCAACCACAAATATGAAATTCCACTCTATGTGGTGTTGCTTTATCATATTTTTCATGGCAAGTTTACTTTCAAAATCCTATCTGACATTGATGGTGTTGTCATTTGATGTAGATATATTCCCTATAATTCTATGGAATTCAGAAGCTAGTGTAATGACATCCAAAGAAAACTGTTGTTCACATGACATTCCTTCAACCAAGGAACTCAATACCAAAGGATGAGTACCATTAACTAGTGAATGTATTGGATTCCTAGATATCATAGGAACCTCAGAAGGATCATTCCACACATCACCCTATCAGGGATGTCTATCTCTCATAGGAACCTCAAAAGGTTCATTCCCCACATCACCCTTACCAACATCATCTCCTGAAGCCTCAACAGATACTTCATCCTCAGATAAACTTTCATCCACTATATCAGAAGTACACAAAGGGATGTCCCTTACATTTCCTTCCAAATTCTGATCATATTCTTTGTAATTGTTTCTATCACAGGATTCATATGAGAAGTAGGAAATGAATAAGACTGTTTTAAAGGACTAACTTCTACAGAGCTCACAAAACAAGGTTCTGTAGTAGTCGGTTTCTCCACGTCTATATAAGAAATCACCACATACAACTCCATCAAACCATTAGCACATTGTTTCCTGAATAAGAAAAATGCATCCATCCAATCCTTATCATATAACTGAGGGTACTCAGTGTGCCAGAAACATTTGGGATGTTGAAGATGTTAATATTTTATCGAAGCAATGGATTGATCGTCCCTCAGTTTTAACCAACTATGAATCTTATTTAGAACTTCATCTAATTTCAGACGACCATGAAAATTTGCCACTCTTGCAGGTGGAAAACTATAGCTAAAATCCTGCTCAGAATAAATTTCCTCACTGTTATAATAAATTTACGCACAAATGATTACCTAGAAAAAAATTAATAAAATAGTATATACTGCATGAAAATTTTCAATTATTTAAATCGGTTATGATTGAATCATTAACTTAATATTGATATTTTTCTTTGTATTGGTTTATCATTATTGAGGTATAGAGATTTTGATATTATTACCAAAGAAAATTTAATATAACATTATATATTTTTATACCACTTATCAAATGTTTTATATATTTTAATTACATATGAATAAATAACCACGACTTGATCTTAAGACTTACTATGGATTAGTTTATTATTATTTGATAAACTAACCAAAACCTATGGGTGGACTCCTTGTATCTCTATTATCAAATATTTCAGCAACCGCCAGTCTCCTTTCAAATAGAAACACCTCTAATCGAACTCATATTCTTGAACACCTCTTCAGGGATGCCTCTTCGGGGACACCTTTTCATAGAATCCTCTTGTCGGTTTCCTTTTAATTAAAAATTTACTCACATGTATGTGAGGGGGTCTAGGGGTATAAAATACATAAATTTTTTTAAGTGGACATGTAGGTCCTTACAAACTTATTAAAAGATGACTCACATGTCATAAATTTGGAAACAAAAATGCAATTATTACAAATTATATAACCACATAGACAAAAAAAAGACATGAAATTTCTATTATGCATTGATTGGCCATCTCAAGTTCTGTCATCACACAATACTTCTAACTTGTTTTTTTTATATACTTATTATGTTCTACATATTATATAAACCTATTACTAGATGAAATGTATATTAAATATCTACACCTATTTTCCAAAAATTTAACTTCTAAATTTGTATATATATATATATATATATATATTTAATAATAACAATAAATACATTTATTTAAAACTAATATAATTTACACTTACATAACATCCATTATAATACTAAACATTAATGTTATTTTCAATATTATAAAATTACTTATATATATATATATGTATATTATTTTTTTTCATTCTACTACTTTCCAAAATATAAGTAAATATATTTTCTACTTTATTACTTGAATGAATAATTATTCATACTAAATATAATTTCAATTTATTAATTTAAATTATTATTAGTAGTAAATAAAATTTATATAATTTACACTCACATAAAAACCATTAAAATAATATAAACTTATATTATTTTCAATTTAATAAAATTATATATATATATATAATTTTTTTGTCATTTTTCAATTTTACAATATTTAATTATTTATATTTTATACTTTATTACTTAAAATAATAATTATTTGCACTTAATATAATTAAAAAATTTTATTCATAGAAAAATGTTTTTATTCCATTAAAAAAAGAATTTTCTATATATTTTTTAATAAATTTAAATATGATAATTAATATAAGTAATATATTTTTAATAAATTATGTAACTAGTGTATAGAATATTATAATTTAAATTAATATTACTTTAAAACAACATACTTTATATACATATAAATATGTTAAACATTCCATGTAAATTAAAAATATATACATTTAAAAAAAAATATTTTCCTAAATATAAATTACATTTTTGACATACTAGATTTAAATTTCCTAAACATTCAATATGAATTCGTACAACAAACAATAACTCATTAAAAAAATAAATAATACTGAAGAAAGTAATTTATACATTCATGCATGCATCAATACATATTAAATAAATAAATCATACACACAAACACTAATTTCTACACATCACAAATTAAATAAATAAACTATAAAAATAAAATAAATAAACACAATTAAACAATTCAAATTTTAAATATAAATTTTACCTTATTAAAATCAATAGATATTTGTTGAGAAATAAATTCTGCAGGGATTCACAATAAATTCCAGAAGAGAAGAAGAAAATTTGAAGGGGGTCCTTTAATAAAACTCAGTGGGGAGATGCGTGAATGGGGTTCACGCATATCTAGTGGCAGAGGGAGATGAATGAATGGGGTTCACACATCTCGTGTCCCTTTTTAAAAATATTGGGGACCCTATCCCATTTAAACAAAAAAAATCAAAAACCCATTAAAAACCTTATATACACACATTACTTCAGTTTTATGATATCTTATTCACGACACCTATGGAAGAATTCATTTCCTAAAATTTAGGAGGAGGATAGAGAATAAAAATACTATCATTGAAAACCAGTTTTATCATTTCAAACAAAATTTTGGAAATAATTAAACATATTCAATAATCCCATGTTTTTTTTTCATTTTAATGTTGTTCAAAATATTAATAATTCAATTTCAATTTTCTTAAAAACTAAACATATAGATGAAAATGGGTACCCATTAACCAGATTCCCAAAAATACCTTACTAAAGATCAAATCCTACTTTATTCGGATCAATGCTAAAATAAAACACTCACAAATATGAGTCATTTATTAGTGATAGCAAAAGGAGCTTTTTGTTAGGCCTAATAGAGAGAGCCGTAAATAATTTAATTTATTTATACATATTTATATATTTTAAAATATGATTTATATATCAATAAGTATATACATGTAAATATAATATATAAATAAATAATAAATAATAATAAATGTTAATAAATAATAAATAATAAATAATAAATAAATAATAATTAATATTAAATAAATATTGAATAAATGATAAATAAATAATAAGTAATAAGTAATAAGTAATAAGTAATAAATAATAGTAAATACTAATTTAATAATAAATAATAAATAATAAATAATAAATAATAAATTAATAACTATAAATATTGAATATATAATAAATAATAAATAAATAAATAAATAATAATACGTAAATAATAAATTAATAATAAATACATAAAAAATTAGTGAATAATAAATAAATAATGAAAATAATAAATTAATAATGAAAAATAAATTAATATCAAATAAATAAGTAGTAAATAAATTATAAATCAATATAAAACAAATAATAAATATGTAGAAAATAAAAAAAAAAAATAATGAAAATAAATAGATAAATAGCAAATGGGGTTCAGATCAACTATTAATCTGCACCTACCAGTGACATAAAAGGGGTTGGGGGATTGTGTTCGACCCTTGCCCATGGCTTATTTTACCCAACTTTTTTGGGGTAGTCTCCTATTGAACTTGTAGGGAGGTGATCCAGAGATGATCTTCATAAACACTACTAGAAATTTAGGTTATAGCCACAGTTTATAACTGTGTCTATAGGGCAGTAAAACATGGCTATATGTAATAGACATAGTTTGGTGGATCGTGGCTCCTATTGGCATGGAAATAGGGCCATGACTATAGCCATAGTTTCAAACCATGGCTGTAGATATTGCCAAATCAGTGTATAGCCACGGTTCAAAACTATGGCTATACAACTATAGCCACGGTTTGAACTATGGCTATATACCTATATCCACTGTTTGAAAACGTGGCTATAGCCTACAAAAAATGGGAAAAAAATCTAGAAAACCAGCTCTCATAAACCACCACATCAAGAGTTCTGGGTCTTCTATTGTATGCAATCACAACCATTGAAGATGTCAAAACCACTCTCTTAACAGATGGTGTTTCTACACAAGAACCAAGAACATTGAGTGTCACCTTTACTGTTGGATTGATAAGTTCAGCTTGGATTGAAGAAAGGAATACACAAAAAATATAGTTGCTTAATATTTATAAAAATATAGAGACCAGAGGAGATGATGTTCAAAACAAATACATAAAAGAACTTTTGTAGTCCATCACTTTGATACCATTTTTTCAATTCTTTAGTATGAGTATATGTTTTGTGAAATGAATTCACCTTTTATTTTCTCAATCAAGTCTGTTGTTCTAGCATCATCTGATGGATGGGCCAATCAACTGGATAACAACAATATGGTTACTTTACAATTAAAATGAATAGAACTTGATAGAGGCAACTCATTTCTAATAATTGAGACCACTAGATTGAATGATAGGTTGAAATTATTTACCAATGACTTCAAGGTAGACATTCAACACCCGATGTCCACCCTAAGTGTTGGTACAAAGGAAGTCTTTCATATAAAAACAAAAAATTCATAAGAAAGGGAATGGGAAAGGGGTTAGTGAGTCAATAGTGTGTTCAGTATACATGGAAGTGTAATAGAATCTACTAAATGATATAAATATATAATAACAAAAATAAATTAACGAAATTTTTTTCCATTGTTTTAGAGGTATTCTAATCAATGATGCATAAAACCAAGGTCAATGATGACCATAAAATATATTATTTGAAGTAGTAATGTCTTTCCACCCAAATTAGAAGGAGTCATACTTGCCTTAAATAATGGAAATAACATTCCCTTTGTCCCTCCCTCCCCCCACCCCTCTATCTTCCACCAAACATGATTTCTAATTGTTCTCTCACTTATTACTTTTCCCATATCAAATTTTCATCATACCAAACATGGCTTTAATGTTTTCTCCAGTTCTTGATAGTGGTAAAAAAATCAGTGAACCTCCTTGTAATTCTTCACTCCACATAGCATCTTTTGATTTGTTCTCCAAACCAAACTTTTCTTCTAAAAAATGTATTTAATGAAGGAATCTACAAGCATATATTACTAACATGGATGAAAATTAATTAATAAAAACAATTCATAGATCAATTGAAATATAGTTAAGTTATGTAACCTCAGGATCCTTGATTTTATGATAAAAGGGAGATGTAGTATGGAAGACACCTTCACACCCTTCAACCAAAGAATAAAAGGAACCTTCTTCCAATATTTCTTCTTTATATAGGTGAAGCCTTTCTTTATCCCCATTGAGATTGAGTAAGTTTTCTATCTTTTTAGGATCATATGTAACAAATTAAAACCCAGAGTATAAATAGAGAAAAGGCATTCAAGGAAAAATAAAAGGTACAATGCTTGAAAAAAAGAGGCATTTCAATGGGAAATAAATTCACTGGTAATAAATAACGTAAAATGTTCACTATACATTGTTTTTAGTTTTAATACCAAAACTAGATCATACAAATTTTAATTTATATTCCTTCACTGATTTAGTAGCATAAATTTGGGTTCATACCCCAAATAGAAGGCTTGTGTCTGAGGAGACTAAAAAAGTGCAACATGTTTTGTAGATTGGATAAATGTTACTAGAAATTGACTCATCAATACACAAATAGATTTCATAACTTATGAAAATAAATTTTACAATTGTCTTATAGGAGAAACAAACCAGACAAAAAATTGTTGCATGAAAATGATTAAAATAAGTTCAATGATGCTATCTAGTTGGGTTTACAAACTCATTTTCCATTGAAATATATCTAATTTTAACATTGAAAACTAAATGAATAAATAAATTCAATTAGATTCATCAATTTTGTCAATATAAAAGTAAACAAAGGATCCCAACCATAAGATCACTCTAATAAACAAGAAATATATCCTTAAAAGTATCCCATGAAGCCTCAAGAGAAATTAGTTAACTGAAAAATCAAAAGAGGCTCAAAAAAATATTTAAACCATTTTATTTGTGCACTTATTTACTTTTTCATTTTTTGAAGACCAATGAGAAAGGATCCAGAATTATTCGATAGAGCTTTTACCCCCCCCCCCTCTCGTACCACCCTCTGCACCAGTACCCCCCCCCCCCCCACACACACACACCATCCCTCCACCCCCAGCACCAACTCCCTCCCTACACCAGTCTTCTACCCAGACTCCCCCCTACACCAGCCTCCCCACTCCCCCCTCCCACTAGCCCTCCCTCCCCCTTACACCACCACCCCTCACTTCAACTGCCTCCCCCACTACCCTTTCTGCACCAGCCTCCCCCTGAACCAGCCTCCCCCCCCCCACACACACCAGCCTCCTTCCACCCCCCTCCCCCTACAAAAGCCTCCCCTCCCCATCCCCCTACTGCAGCAGCCCACCCAATCCCCTACCTCCTGCAGCAGCCCCCAACAACAAGTATTACAAAAAATAGAAACTAAACTATGGTATTTTTGTTATTTTATTTCTATAAAACATTCAATAATATGTATTTATAATTACAAAATAATGTTGTGGCCTATAGAAAACAAGGAATTCCTACTTTGAGTCATGTTAAAAAGAAAATACCCTAAAATGATATAAGAAAAGATCATATTTTTCCTATAGATAACTCATATTTGAAAAACAGTTGTGAAAGAAATATTTATTAACTATTTGATGAATTTATAATCAACATAGTCACCCTCCAAGGTGATAGTTGTCTAATAAACAATATACATGTCACTTGTAACTCATTTAAGGCTGCAACATCATAAACTAACCAAAATGCAACCAAAGAATATTCTCCCTAATTATATAATCTAAAATTTATATGTGACTATGTATGCACCAAACATACATTTTCATCCCCAACATCAAGATCAAATTCACCATCTTCCTAAAAAATAAATAAATAACAAACACCAATAATTATTCAAACAAAATATGCAGTAAATTTTGAAAAAATCAAAAAATAAAAGTACTCATGAGAGTGAAAGATAATTTAAACACTAAAATAAATAAAATAATTTGAGTTCAATACAATATTGAGAAGAAAAAAGAGATGACAGAGTAAATCACATAAAATAAAAATCATGGAATGGAAGAACGACTTGATTCCCTAAAAACATGGTATGCTTTTGTGTTCCTGGATATTAGAATGACGTGAATATTTTTGAATAAGCAGGCCAGAAAAACAAGTGGTCTTATTGATTAAAGTTTACTACTAAATACAAAAAATATAAATTATCTGGTCATCAATGAGTTCATATTGTGCATGGTTCATGTATATACATGGAAAACATATACCTGAAAAAAAAAGGAACATTGAACCACGTCTAAGAATGAACAAGATGCATAATCATCTTACCACAATGGATGGGGGAAGACCTCCAATAATATCACCAAGTCTACCAGTTTTTCTCCATGGACCACCTACTACCCTGCTCCCTAACCCACCCACTACCCCACTGCCTGCCCCATTTCTTGCCCCGCCTACTACCCCACTTCCTGCCTTGTCCGCTGCCCCACCCACTACATTTTTAAACCCTCTAAAAATTGAATTTATCCATCTATCCTATTGAATTATATTTCAATATATTCATAATATTTCCAATGGATCAAATAAATCCTCAATACGACTTATATATAATTTTATATCACTAAATAATATAAGAACACATGATTTGGAATAACCTTTGTAGGATAAAAAATATTGCAGAACTCTAGTGAATTTTTAGATCATCCAAACATCTGATTCAATCTTCATCATAAATGAATTAAATGTATTTAAGCATATACATTTTCAAATATACATGTCACCTGAAACTCATTTAAGGATTCATCATCATAAACTAACCCAAATGTATCCAAATATCAGTCTTCCTAATTATAGAATATAAAATGTATATGTGATTGTGTATGCCTCCAACATAACCTTTCATCCCCTATGTTAAGATCAAAATCAACATATTCCTACAATATAAAGAAACAACAAAAACCAACAATAAATCAATCAAAGGATGCAATAAATTATGAAATGTAGGGTATTGCATTGAGTTGTGGTTCTGGATCAATAACTTAAGGTTAATGTTCTTTTTAATCCACTGGAATTGGTTTACCTGCAGAGGAAATTAATAATATGGACAAATGAAGGTTAGAAACTAATAGTATAAAGATAAAAGAATTAGTAAAAAATGAAAAAATGGACTACATACCATCAGAGGTACGTCGTAGGAGGTAGGGGCTCGCCTTAGAGTAGCATCGATGAGAAGGTATGATGGTTGCATCAGAGGAGGATAAAATTCAATATAATAATAATAAAACTTAACTACTAAAGAAACAAACATACAACATAATATAATAATTCAATATATGTAGAAATATATAAAAACACCCCAATATAATTCAATATTACAATAATTAAACTTAACTGCATAATAAAATTCCACATATTAATAACCCAAAAATACAATTTACATCAATAGCGGGTCTCAATATTACTATCATCAGAACCATGATAACCCTCATCCATATCTCCTACATAAACACCATCACCACCAATCACACCACTGGCATCATCATCAACATTGACATCAGTACTGACATCAGCACTGGCATTGGCTTCAGCTCTGACTCCAGCTCCAGCTCTGACAGAGGAATCTTTATAAGCAGAACGCATTGACATAAAACAGGCATAAACCGCTTCAGATACTTATGGTAGAATTGTAGAAGAAAGGGAAGACATAACTTTCATTATATTTTCAGTTATTTAATTTTCTTATTTTTGAGCTGCTTCTTTGATTGCGACATTAATTTATTCCACTGTGACTAAAACAGAACCTACACTCAAAGAAACGTTGTCGAAAGACTATTATCAAGATGGTACAATCTTATTCCCAGATTGACAATGCACTCTGCCCTGATTCCCATATCCTAATACCTGATGTAGATGATCGTTCGGGCCCAAATTGTTAGGTTATTTTTCTACCAATGCCTCCAAATCATTCTATTGATTGATATATAACATAAATTAAAATGATAAAATAATATAAGGAATTAAATTCAATCAAAATAAAAGAAATTGATATATAATTACAATTGTCTTCTCTGTGTCGGTATTTGACATAATACCATCTTTTTTTTCTACTTGTACAAAAAAAGTAGGGTGAGGAATGTGGCCCTCGATATTCAATGACTTTTTCTAAAAAGTAAAAATAAATCAAAATTGGAAGTCAAAAAAATACACTAAACTAAGATAAATATTCTAAATGTTAAATTACTTATTCTTACTCATGATCTGGGAGTGAATGTGTCTAAGAGTATAAACGTGTTTCATTCCACTATTATTTCATTTATTTCTATCTAATTTCCAATCAACAAATAATTATATAATTTCATTAACATAAATAAAACAAGTAATTTATACTTTAAAAAAAATTAAATAAATAAATGAATATATATAAACTTAACAAATACCTTAAACCCTAGACTCTTACAATAGTTGAGCATCTATTTGTATTGTGATATTGGGAAATCATGAATGATCAGTATTTCTTAAAGCTCCATACCAACTCTCTTTTTCCAACCAACATATAAGTCTTATTGTACACTCTTCACATTTAACCTAATTCCATTAACCTTGAATCCTTAGAATTTTGTCCCTCGGGAAAATTATATCAGAGATACAATGGAAAAAATATTTGTTATAAAATATTATAAATTAATATATATATATATATATATATAAGGTGATTAACATTACTTACCCAAATCTCTTCTCATGCGTTGTTCTTTATTTTTTCTCCAACTTCTCTCTAACTTATTGGTTGAACCAGAATTCTATTGTTGTGTTTAGAAAGTGTTCCCATAAATCTTTTACATTCCTTACCATTTTTTCAATTATAGCATTGTCCCCGTTGTATTCAACCAAGATTTGCATGTGTCAATTTCAGAACTCTCACATTTTTGTGTGGCATTATTATCTATTAAAGGATGGATCTAATCATGAAAAATAATAATAAATGAAAATAATATATATGATGTTATCATTAATCACTAAAAGTAATGTTTAAACACATACTAGTAGATGGGGGATCTGCTGACCCTGAAGTGTTACATCTAGAGGAGGGGGAGTACCCTCTGTACTACAAACATGGCCTTTATCAGTGCTAAAAATGGCCTTTATCAGCGCTAGAAAAGAGTTGATAAAGCCAGCGTAGACAAAGGGGGGGTCCCTTTTATCAACGCTCCGAAAAGCGCTGATATAGGACCCCTTTATCAGCGCTTCCTTTATCAGCGCTCTCGTTTTAGCACTGATAAAGGACGCTTTTATCAGTGCTTTTAAAAAAGCGCTGATAAAAGTTAAAAAAATTTAAAAAATACTGCCAATCGGGGGGGCTTTTATAGCGCTTGAACCCCCCCCCCCCCTTTACAGCGCTTTTCGGCCCCTATACAACACACCCCACGCACCCCACGCACCCCCCTCCACCCTTTAACAGCGCTTGCTCCAATATTCCCCATGCGCGCGCACCCCTGCCTCCACCAGGATTTGAACTCGAGACCTCCACCCTGCGCGCCTAAGCCCTTACCACTACTCTATTTTGATTTGCTTTCCAATTCATGATATCTCTATATATATATATTTATATATTTAGTTATATTTATTCGTATAGTAATATATATTTATATTAATATATATATATAGTTATATTATAATATATATATATATAGTTATATTATAATATATATAGTAATATTAACATATATATATAGTGGTATTAATATATATCTATATCTATATATATATATATATATATATTTAGTTATATTTATTCGTATAGTAATATATATTTATGTTAATATATATTTATATTAACATATATATAGTTATATTAACATATATATAGTTATATTAACATATATATAGTTATATTAACATATATATGGTTATATTAACATATATATAGTTCTATTAACATATATATAGTTATATGAATATATATTTATACAGTTATATTAATATATATATAGTGATATTAATATATATATTTATGGTGATATTAATATATATATTTATAGTAATACTAATATATATATATATATATATGTAGTTATATTAATATATATATAGTTATTAGATTATATATATATATAGTTAGATTAATATATATATATATAGTTAGATAAATATATAGGTATATAAATATTCATATATTGGTATTTTAAATAAAATGGATATTAGTTATTATTTAGATAAAGCTAATATATTTTATATGTAAATATGTTTAATTATTTATTTAAAAAAATTAATTTTTAGGTGTGAATATTTAAAAAATATGAATGTATTGTTATATATTTGATTATAAATAGCAGTGAATTATAAAAAATGATGAAATTTCAAAGACATAATATCAATATGAATGTAAAACCTTGGAATAAATTCATACCCCACCAAAAAAATCCAATAATACCCCCTTAAACGAGGGTGAAAATCCACAAAATGTTAAAAAATCGGGGTACCCCGACTAAAAACTCAGTTTTGGAGGCCTTATGGGCCTCTTTTGGCCTCTAAAGTTGCTTGACTGGGGTCCCCCTAACTCACAGCAACGTAGAGCTCGTCGCAGGCTTCGATTTGATATGTGGTAGAGCTCAAACGGACACCCGGATCAAAAGTTATGGCCGTTTGAAGTTTGAGTTGCGTTTTCAACATATTTTGGATCTTTTTTTAATTTTTTTAAATTTTTTAGTCCTCAAATTGTTATTAAATGACTATTACTCCATAATTATTATCAAAATATTAATTAAAAATATTTTTTTAATTTTTTAAGAAGTCATTTTCACTAAATATCTTAAATATTAAGTATAATAAGTGTAAATGTACATTTATACTTATCTAAAATATATTTAAAAATTATATATTATATTTATATAAAAATATAACTATATTTATATATTAATATATTTTTAATTTTTTTTAAGCCGACCCTTTATCAGCGCTACTAAGAAAGAGTTGATAAAGGGGGGCCCTTTATCAGCGCTAACAAAAGCACTGATAAAGGGGGGCGCTGCGAAAAACTGTTTTTGTGGTAGTGGGGATATCTATAGTAGGAGTACTCTGTAGAGTAGATGATGATAAGTTTACTGATGGAGGGAGAAAACCTTATGGATAACCCTGTACAAATGAGGGTGGATATAGATATGGATATGGTGGTGGGATATATGGGGGTGCAGTTCCCTATACAATAGATGGTGGGAATGGAAAATAAGGAGGGATGTGAATTTGAGAACTACCATCTGATGTGGGTGAAGGTGAAAAGGGATATGGAAAAGGTGGGTATGGATAATATGTAGGTGACATAATGGGAGGATTATCTCCTGGTGACTCAAGCGGTATATTATTAGGCTGAATTGTAGAATTAGTCGTAGTAGTACCCCCTACAATAATATCATCCTAAGTGGTATAATCCCACCGTCTCCTCGATGATGTAGCCTAAAATAACATAGATTATAAAATAAAATGAATGATAACAAGATAAATAATATGAAATACCATAATATCCAAACATAAATTGTACTTATAGTGGCACCCAGAGGAGACATGCGTTGTTCATTTCTCTGTATTCTTTTACTTCTTCTAGTTTCATCATAATTAGACATTTTGACCTGGAAATTTAAAATAATATTATCAAATAAATAGAAATAATGAAAATTTTTAAATAATACAATTATATTATAAAATAATGAGATACATTTTTATGTGTGATATTTATATTAATAAAATATCAATACTTTTCTATGTTCAATAATTACAAGAGATGTGCTTAAACATAAATTGGTGAGGATATTAATAGTTTTATATACAATAATGGTACAAAATATACTAGTTAATTTGATATCATGTATGAAATTTTGTAAAAAAACATACAATATTGTGATAATATCATGTGAATACTTAAAAATGTGTCTACACTATGTGTGCTCTATGACAATTTATGGTTCACAATCTGTTCTAACGATTGAATCATTTATTTCATCAAATGAAACATTAAAATAAATATTGATAGGTTCATCCACAATGTCATTGTAATCCATGTATTCATCAAAAATATGTCTAGGAATGACATCAACAATAACATTAAATTGTTGTTGTAATGGTTTAGTTACATAAAATTCATGTCTATCTTGTGATACAAGAATATAAGATTCATCAGTATGAAGCTAACGGTTCATATCAATCACTCTAAATCCACAGTTATCAATATGAATTATTTGTTATTTCATTGAATAAAACCAATTTCATTTCATCGTTGCGACATGACCATGTTCATAGTAATCTAATAAAATAATTCTTTTAAGAACACCATAATATGATATATTTTCTGATCGAGGTTATCTGTATGATGCACTCATATAACAATCTATTATGGTGCTTATCATGAAATCTTCATGTTGTGTTGCCATTTTTTTCATTGTTATTTATAACAAATTTAAATCCATTGACAATCATTACCTTATAACCACATACCACATCGTTTGGACTAAAGGACAACACTCTTATTTCATATGATTCTTCATTCATTGGTAGAGTTAAAACCTAAAAGATGATAACATTGAATATTAAACAGAGACATGTGATCATGTTATGAGAATAAAAAAAATCTATTACCTTTCAATTTAACCAAGAAGAAAATTCCCTACTGTGCAACATTTCCTTCCTCTTAATAGATAGAGAGTGATATCTATTTTTTATAATTTATAAATGTTATCTATAGATATGAAATCTTTAAAATTTCAGAAGATTTGAAGAAATCACATAATGAAAAAAATCATTTTTATTAGTTTACTTACTTTATATAATCATTATTCACACCACCATTGAATAATATTGTATAATGATCCATTTCCCGCTCTTCCCTATTTAAAGTAAACAATGAGTACGATCTAGATATCCCCCTGTTTGGGGAAGTGAAGGAAATGTAGGATCAATGGGATCATATTTCTCATCTTCAATTCCCATTAGTCAATTAGAACGTGTAGTGACATTAGCCAAGTATGATGAACATAAATCCATGCATTCTTGTACTAAATAGTATTTCACAATAGAGCCTTCAGGATGATATTTATTTCTCACATAATATTTTCATTTGAAAATTATTATTTCCTTAGGATAAATCGACCACTCAAAATAAAACCACCAAAAAGAAATTTTATGGGAAGATTCATAGTCAGATGTAATATACATGTGAAAAATGACGGTGGGAAATTTTTCTCCAAGTCGAAAAGAATAATCGATGCATCTCTATGAAATTTATGAACAACAATTCTTCTTAGTCTTTTGGTAGAAAGGTCTTGATAAAAATGAAATAACTTAATCATAGAAAATCTAACATTATGTGAAAGTAAATGTCAAATGGAAATGGGATTCAACTCATGTTACAAGACATTTTAATAATGGGTTTTAAGAGATTTTAGTTTTTCATATTGTGCATTCAGCCTTTCCAAAATATTACCTGAATAACCATATGGAACCTTCAAACTTTCTAAGACCTAAAGAAATAGTTTCCTCTCCACATTTGTCATCGAATAACAAGAAAAAGAGACTTTACACTTATTTTGACCAATTAACTCAAGATGAAGTCCTTCTCTTATACCCCAATCCAGCAAAATCATGTCATGACTAAAAATCATATGTTTTTCCCTTGACATTTAAAATGGTAGTAAGTAACATCTCACAAATATTTTTCTCGATATTCATTACATCCAAACAATGATGCAATAAATTCGATGACCAATACGAAAACTCAAATAATATGTTTTTCTTTCTCTAATTACTATTGGAATTCGAATAAACATGATTTGGATTTATAATATTTGATTAAATTTTTTCAAATCATAAATTTTTTTAACAATATCAATTCTATGACATTCATTGAGGGGTCTCATCTGTCTCAACTGTGTTATCGAACTATCTCCAATTTTTCCTGTATGGATGATCCATCGATAAAAATCATTGATACCCTATGAAGCTAAAAGTTCATCAAAACTTTAATCTTTAGGAACTTTTATTTTTCATACAATAGGGTCGGATAATTTCCCTTCATTACTCCAACCAGACATCTTTCCATAAGCAGGGAAACCATTTATCATCTTCAATAAGGCTATACAAAACATAAAGTACTCCTTCCTGAATGCATCGTATGCTTGTGCAGGAACAATCCAAAGCTCCTTTAACTCATTTATTAATGTATTAAAGTATATATCAATATCATTTCTAAGGTAACTGGGTCCAAATATTAATATACTCATGATAGTAATCAACTTCTTCATACACATCTATGAAGGAAAATTATAAATATGAATGAAAACAGTCCAAGTATTGTGTTCAATATACATTTGGCGAAATGGTTTGAAACCATAATAGGATAATCCCAATATAACATTTCATGGGTCAGCTACAAATTCAAGATGTAACCTATAAAATTTCTTCCAAGCCAACCCATCTGCAGGATGCACTATTTCATCATTATCCTTATTTCTTTCATCTTTATGTCGTCTCATATTCTTTGTCATTTTTTCTGACATAAAAAATTTTTGAAGCTTGGGAATTATAGGGATGTTACACATCACTTTCTCTGGTATACTAGATTGATTTATGTCTTTATTAGTCTTCCACCTTGATGTGTCACACTATTTTCACTGACTCAACTCTGCATTTTCCTTCTATAACAGACAACAATATTTAGGGCAAGAATGAATCTTAATAGATTAAAATACAAAATTTTCAACCAACATTGATACCATGTAATAATTTTTTGGAATACATGCATCATCAGAAATTAAATACTTAATAAATATAAGGATACAATGAACCACAATATTAATAAATCCATACATTGTTTTCCCATGATATAATCAAATTAAAAACTCAAGTTTGATCATTTTTTCACATGCTTGATATACTGGGGTATTCACATATTCCATCATATTTATAACACTCTCAACATAATCATCCAGATTAAGAGATGAAAAATGTGTTATGGTATTCATTTCCTCTTTCTATAGTCTACATGAGGATCTAGCTTTAGAAACAAAAGTAAACTGATTAGAAATTAGAATTTTCATACCTATCCTTTCCGTTGAATCGATGTCAATCACCACTTGATCTTTTTATCCATTGTGATACCACATGTGATAATTTTTTTGGAGACCATGTTTAGTGATATGGTAACTCACTTCCTCATGAGTTAAATATGGTTTTATAACACAATAAAAACATGTACATCAAATCAATCCTCCATTTGAATCATTAGTGAATGAAAAGTCCAAAAAAAAATTGTAACTCCTTTTGAAACTCATCAGTGATCTGATCAATGTTGTACATTCAGTATCTATCCATTCCGAGCCATATAAACATACATTAAATAAATAGTATAGAAAATGACTTGACATGAAATGTATTGTTTCATAAGATAATAAGTAATCATAATTAACATGTTTATAAAAAATCATAACAAATATCTAAAAATTATGGTTTAGGGAATTGATAAATGTTTTAAATTATAAAAAATCCTGAATAGTCACACATAAGTCCCAATAATGAGTATTTATTATAGTAAAAATAGTTTATATATCATTTAATAGATAATAATAATCAATTACCAAAAGTGTTTTTATGGGTTCACAATGATTTGTGATGTTTTTAATTAATTCTATAAAGATTTATTTAAATTTAGAGACATTTTGAAAATATGAACCATATCATATACCATAGTGTGTTGAAGGATACCAATATACCATAGTGTGTTTAAGGACATCATTCTATTGTTGATTTTTAATCATGGAGTATAACACCACATCATGTTGAAAATGGGAATGATATTAGATACCATTTGATCGATTTTTCTAATCTAATTATCTTGTGTTATTCAATTTTCAACACTTAAATTTGTAATGTGTTAAATAAAATAAAAATCTAACAAAGTTTTGGAGTTCGGTTTAATCACTGAAGTGTGATCTAATGTGTGTGGATATTATGTAACATTTTAATCAATATGAATTCTAATAGGAATTTGAATTTTATGTATGGGTTCTATATAAAGGGGGATAATATTTTCATAGTTTATATACTAGAAACTATTCTCAACTAGTGAAATAACTCTAAAATTTTAAATTATCTATTCTCATGTGTGGATGATCTGTAATACCATTTATATTAAATAAGTTATAGCAATGGATTAAGTGATTTCAGTGTTCTGTGGATATCATCAATGCAAATAACACATTAACTGATTAAATTCTCAAAGTAGCAATGTAAATGATACCAAGAATGGTTTTAAGAAAAGAATCAATGAAGTAAAACTCTTAAAGGGGTAGAATTTGATATTATTTATTGATCCCAATCTAGATATTGTTGAGATTCTAGGGGGTGGGTGAATAGACTCAAATAAAATTTTAAAACAAAATGCATAATTTTAAGGATAATAAGAATAAACAATTTAAATATAAACAATAAATGAAATTTTAGTGTAAAGAGTGTATGAAAAAAATAACGAATAAGAGTATACAAATATTTTTATAGTAGTTCCAATCAAAAATATCCTATGTCTACACTTTACACCTCTCAAATCCTCTAAAGATCGGTACACACTAAATAGACCTCACTTTTGAAGGAGATTGACAGCTCTTTATAATATTCTTTTATCATACCCAACAACTAAAACAAACCAACCTACCTTTTTAACACTTGAAGGCACAACCCAAACACCTAAATTTTTTCAAGGATAAGGTAGAACCTATGAAATAATTTTTTCCCTAGTTTAGCATTATCAATACACTACTTTTAATAGAGGCACAACCATGTGTGAGTTGAGTGATTAAAACCCAATAAAACTTTATAGCATAACAGAAATTTGTCATAAAGAATATAGAATAGTTAAACCAATTAGAGTTGTTGGTGATTATTAATGGTGTAGAATAAGAAGATTGTCCCTTCACACAACAGATGTAGAACAATTCATCTTGGGAATTCCTATAAGATAGATGAGTAAAAAAAGGCTTTCAAAATTTAACATTCCTTTTTTCCTCAAGAAATAAATATCTGTCAATTTCTATATGAATGTTTTAGAATAATAATATAATAATATGTTTCTCCATAAATCTCACAAAAATCTCATAAAGATTTCCAAAATATCTTCAGTTGGTCGCAAATGATAATCTCTATAATAATTATCACTAAGATCATCATTCAAATCTTCCATAATTATCAACATTTTAAAACATTGACTAATTTATGTAATCATGTAAAACAATGCCTTGAAAAAAACTCTATATATTAATTTTTAATATTTTAAAATAGTTTTTCAATCATAACATATGATAGATAAGAAATCATAAATAATGATAAATAATATTCCTTGCACTGATAAATTTTTTTCCATGGCTTGATGATATTCTCATGATGAAACTCTTTTCTATATCTCTTCAATGCGTGTATAATCACAACATGAACCGATTTATGTTTCCAAATATCATATAAAATTATTTTCATGACCTAGATTAAATATTCACTGTTTGAATATCACGACATGATTTTTTTTGTATATTCTATTATCTTCAAATCATAACTTCTGATAATGAAATAAGAGTAGTTTCCTTAGAAATAGTTAATATATAAAAGTATTATCCAAAATTCATGTAGTAATTCAGAGTAAAAATTTGAATATGTAAAAATAATTTTCTTTAATATGTAAAGGTAATTTCTTATTACATGAAGGTAAACTTCTCTTGTAACATTATACATAACAATAAACCATCAATGTGTAAGATTCAATACTTGATATTTAGAATTAATAACTTAATATACCAGGGTCTTCTATGAATATGGTTGATATAAAAACGTAAGAACTTGATAAGTAAGGTTATTTACATAATGAAAATCCTAACTTGTAGAATTTATGACTGAAATATCCAACTTATGAATTCTATAAATTTCAAAAATACAAAGTTTATTACATATGAGACTAGTACTTTTCCCCTTGCACAACACATAGAAAAAAATTCTCAACATGAAACATTAGAAACATAATATTTCCAGAATAGTAAATAGATAACAAATTAATTATGATAGTGAAATATAAACCATGAATACTGGTGAATAACATATAAAATCATATTACAACCATAATAGATAACAGTTGAAAGAATGAATACTACAATATCCTCCTGTGTGAAAATAAACACAAACTGGGATCCACAAAACAACTTAACAATATTCAAAGAAGTAAAATGGTTTGGCCAACCCACCTAATAGAAGAGGAATGCCTAAAGAAGGGTATGGAGGAGGAGAGGAATGCTTCGGCTGACACACCGAATGGAGGAGGAATTCCCAAAGAAGGATATGGAGGAAGGGAGGAATGCACGAGGGATGGAGGAACTATGAATGGATAATCCAATGAGGGAAGGAGGAACTACAAATAGAGAGGTTTTGAATAGAGAATTCATGTTGAGAATGGAGGAACTGAGAATGGAGAACTCAGTGAGGGATGGAGGAACCATGAAGGAGAAGTTGGTGAGGATCAGATGAAAAATAATTCAGTCGAGTGACGATATGACAAAATCCACGTGGAAGAGGATAAGGGTTTTGAGGGAAAGTGGGTGAGCAGGAGAGGAAATCCACAAGGGAGGATGAACACTAAGGGAATATTGTTTCCACAAGGGATGATCTTTGTGGGTATATCTCATCTAAAGCCACAGTTTTTAAATAACCATAGAAATTTCTTAACCTTTAGCTATAGACCCATTAAACTGTGGCTATAGATCCATGGATATATGTCAATTTTCTAGTAGTGAGATGTTGTGACCTCCACCAGCATGAAGCATGCTAGCTTGCACTGGGTGGGTTGAGGTGATCTGAGGGCCACCATATTAAGATGGCGATGCGGGAAGATAGGGTAACCTCCACCTATGGTATGCACTGGCTTTTTTTATGGCAGATTGGGCTGACGGTGAGTCTGAGAGCGACAGATAGGCTTGACATTAGGATGATGTGGAACAAGGACAATGAGGTGTGGAAGGGGGCATTGTTGGTGTCTCCTTAAAAATGATGGACAATTTTGGGGGAACCCTAGGTGTTTGGTATAGCGAGGCACAGAGAGATATTGTTGGTGTCTGCGTGATGAGTGGGGCTCATGCGATACAGGGCCAACTAGGCAGTGGCGCAGGCAGGCATAATGTAGGTGTTGACGGGAAGGGCTTTCAGGCCATGTTATGGGCTTCATGCTCACTAGACCTATGAGCCATGTACTAAATAAAAATAAGGCTTGATGGGTGGGTTATCCCCTTGAGAGCGTTATGGCCTACCTCTCCAGCCTATGTGTGGTGTGTTTGTGTGTTTGTGTTTGAATGTAATTGTACCCCCAAACACCTAATACATATAAATATATTTAATTAAATAAATAGATAAATATATGAGAAACAAATAAATAAATAATACATTAATAATAAATTAATAATAAAGAATAAATTAATAATAAATAATAGATTAACAATAAATAATAAATTAATAATAAATAATAAATAAATAATAAATAAATAATGATAAATAATAAATAATAAATATTATGTAATAATATATAATAAATAGTAAATGAATATTAAATAATAATTTAACAATAAATTAATAATAAATAACAAATCAATATATAATAAATATGTAATAAATGAATGAAAAATAAATAATAAATGGAAAAAATAATAAATAAATAAGCGATAAATAATAAATAGAAAATGAAAATGAATATCTCTAAATAAATATACATATAATAAAATTTAGGCAAATATATAAAAACACACACACACACATAATTGTATATGTATATATATATATAAACACAAGTAAATATAAATATCTAAATATATAGATATAATATATATATATATATATATATATATGCATAAATACGTATAAATGTTTACAAATGTAAATAAATATAGAAAAAAGTTCATAAATACATATAAATATCCATGCATGGAAACAATTATTTATAATTTTAAATAAATAATTATAAATATATAAAATTATAAATAAATATACATAAATTCATATCACATAGAAATATATATATATATATATATAATAGATAATAAATGACCAAAAGAGAGAAAATCACAATAATTGCAACACCATCAAATCAATATTAATGTAAATCAGTGGAATAAAATCATAGATGACCTAAAAATCAAATGAATACACTCTTAAACAAAAATAAAATATCATAGAATGTTTAAAAATCATGATATATGAACTAAAAACTCGGTTTTGGACGTCTTATGGACCTTTTTTGGCCTAAAAATGTGATTAAGGTTGTCTTGGGTCACTATGGTGTATATATCTTCACATGATTTAATTTGATATATGGTAGATCCCAAATGAACATGAAGATCAAAAGTTATGACCGTTTGAAGTTGAAGTAAAATTTTCAACTTTTCTTAAAACTATAATAAATTTTATTCTATTAAACATTACCAAATTATTATCTAATACGATTTTAGTTCATTTCATAAGCTTTGATTTGACTGGTTGTGGATGTCACGAACCAGATCTGGTCACCATAAAAAACTAGCACCTGACCTAGTCCATGAAAAGGAAAAAAGGTCGTTCCCTATCCCCATGGGTTGGAACAAGTGCCCATGTATGATAAATAAAGTTTTGAGAATGATTTACCCGATTTTAGAATGAAAAAACAACTGACAATAACAGATAAAATGAATCATAAAATTTCCAACCAAAAAAACATTAAATAAAATTTAGAATTGAATGACAAGGTTTACACAAAATCCCAAATATTATCACAAGGGAAGAAATCCAAAAAATAATATCCTAATAACTACCTCATGGTAAGGGGGAAATTCCCTCAAGCCAGCTCCCCAACACTACATCAACAAGGACCGCTAGTAACCCAAACCACTGGTTCTAATAGCTTTACCCAAATGTGCGACAAACATTACCAAGTCTACTTAGAACAAAAGGTGTAAGTTGGTTGTGACCCTAATCCCATTATGATTCCACCCAAAAAGATTCCATGTGATAAACATTTTAAGACAAAAAGCTCACAAGTTTTATAAAAAAGAATGCTAGTAACAATTTCAAAGAGATGAAACCTTAAAATGAAAATAGTTTTCAAGAGGGATACTTTAAAGAATGTACACTTTTAAATAAAACACATGTTCTACTGAATTTTCTAAAAAAATACACCATATTTCAATGATAAGTATAATAAATCCAATGAGAACTAGTCACAAGAACACCCCTAGGCACTAGCTAGCTGTGGGGCCCTAGGTACATCGTATCTTGATGTAAAAGTAACCAAAACACATGTTTTTCTCATTCATGAGCCACTAGGAGGGGAAACCCCAATGTACTAGTGGTCCCCAAACATTATCATAGTTTATTTATTTTTTTCATCGTCAAACTTGATAAGTGAAACAGGGGAGAAACCCCTATCGGATCACTAGCATACTAGTCCTAGTCCACCCACCTAGATACCCAAGTTTCTCTCTTTGTGATCAATCATGTTCTACATGTTATCAAATACAAATTTCACATGAAAATTTCATTTCCAAATCATTCACACACCAAACATACCACACACATGTCACATAATACCATTTTTCACATTCAAATTCATTTTAACATCATGCTCGCACCAAAACAGCCCACAAACCTATCTCGCACCTTTCTCACATTTTAATAAACCATTTCAACAATTTATAAAACATTCTCAAAATTTTTAACACCACAAATCATCACTTACTCTTTAAAACCCCCATTTTAAGAACATATACCCACCAGAATAGTATAGAAACATGTTTTTCACCCTTTGTGTAACTCAATAAATCATTTAAACTTTTCATAAAACACTTTCAAGAAGTATAACTTGTTTTTTCACATAAAATCCATTCAAAAATCATCTTTCAAGGCTAAAAGCACATCAAAACCCTACCAACCCAAAATTTTCAGCCCTATAAACATTTAATAATCTACTTTCATATGTTATAAAATGACCTCAAATGATACCATAAGAGTTACACATGAAAAACACACAATTCCAATAAAAAATAAAATTTTAAAAATCAATGCTTAACCAATTCCACCAAAAATGGTTCTCGCACTACACAAAACATATGAGGAACATGATAAATAAGTAAATCAAGAAAATCTAACTCATAAAATAATTCTTACACATTGAACCACCTACCTTAGATGTCAAAAACCCCAAATCATTGTGCGAAACTTCAACCGCACCACCGCCGCACCACAAAGGAATGAAAATGAGCCTAAGTTAAGAATATCGAACCCAAAAACCCAAGGTTAAACCCTAAGGACGAAACCCTAGGTTCTGTAAACTTATAACTTCAAGAAAGAGTGGCATAAACCCTAAAGGGAAGGAAGAAACTAGGGATAAAATCACATACTTGCATGGTTTTGATGTTTCCCCACCAAATACCCCTTCTAAAAATGAGTTCCATTGGAGCTTGAGGAAGCTTAGAGACCTCCCATGGCTTCTAGGGTCGAATGGGGGAAGAAAGTGGTGAATTTGGTTTAATTTTATAAGGGAAAAATTGGAATAACAGAATAAAAAATTTAATGTGTTGGATAATATACATGGTTTGGTTGCATGGTTTAGTAAACCATGCGGCCAAACCGTGCAACATGTTCTATCCACCCAAAAACATTCAATTTTTCTCCAAATTTAAGGGGAACCTAGGGGGAATTCAAGGGGAACTTAAGGGGGTTTAAGGGGAAACTAGGGAGGGAAAGATAGGCTAAGGAAAGGAGGAAAAGATGACCCAAAATTTCAAACCTGTCACACCTGGATCCCAAGGAAATGAATAAGAACTGGAACAAAAAGAAAACTAAAAACTCGGGTGTGACAATTCTCCCCACCATTAAGATTTCCTCCCCTGAAAATCCACAACAAGTTCAGATGAAAAAACAAAACCCAATACTATTTACAAGTTCAAAGGGTGGTTCCCAATAAAAAAGAAACAAGAACACTACCAATAGAAAAAGAGGGCTATGAGCTAACTCGAGGGGCCAAGACAGACTCCCCCGTTAAGGGTCACCTTCCCCCAAAAGCTAAAACACCACAAGTTGATCAAACAAAGGAAAAGATACTATCACCAACCAAAACTTACACCACTTTATTGAAATGGAAAAACAGAATATAACCACATCCCAAGACAAAAAATGTTAAACACTACCTGACGAAGCTCAAGTAATTTATATGAAACGAACAATGAATTCAAACGAGGTTACCAAAACCTTACTTCAATGAAACCATTGGGCATTCTCCAATAACAATGTTTACCCGAGGATAAAATTTGAGGTTAGATAGCTCTGAATGATGCTACCTACCTCCAAACCAACACCATGGACAAAATCGATTTACTAATATGGGGAGACCCGAACGAACTCTCCACCATAAGAGATAACTTAATTTCCCAAGACAGAACTGGGACACCAATAGGGGGAATCCCAAACGGACTCCCCACTATAAGGGATAAACTAACATTAGATTATTTCCAAAATAACCTACATGAGACCCATAGTGGGTCTCCCCACCATAATAACCAACCATATTAACCAACTATCACGGGATGACACGAAAAATACCCCATAATACTTAATCCCCACTACAAGGAGGGCCAATCAACAAAACCCAAACCAACTGGGACATTATTTGGATCACCACTCCCACGAACATTACTATCCTCATATGAGTAAGACCAAAACCGAGATTGAAAAAATCCTACAAGGTTATTCATACATGAACAACCAAATGGAGAGTTTCACCTACAAGAGTTCAAGCACCAGGGGTTGAGAAAATAAAACCACTCCACCACATTATAACCAAGGAGGAAATTTTTCATTGACATGGATTACAACACTGAGGGACAGAGTCTGCACGTCCCTTTCCACCACACTGGACCACTTAGAATGAAACCACCACATCAAAACCTCAAAATCTCTCCAAATCCCACACAAGAGACAAAAGTTAAACCAAGATCCCATACACCCCTAGTTTTCCTGACTATGCATCAGCTTCACTCTGGGACCTATGGTTGGAGCTCAGATGATTGAAGCATCTTTTGTCTTGCAGTCAGGCACTAAAATCCCCAAATGAAACTTCTTCCTCTGGTGACACAAGACACTACAACATGATCCAACAACATAAATATAACACAACACATCTCTGAAACCACTTAACTTTTCATGGGACCTTCACTAATATAGGTACTTAGAAGATGCACATGAATCACCTCTTTCACCTAGAATAAGAAAAAGTAGAAGTAATAATACATGAAAGACACCTTCACTTGGGACAAGGAATTTAGAGATTCACAGAAGAGCGACAAACTTTCATTTAATCATAATCCCTCGAAAGTTTCTGAAACAACCACCTTTTACCTTAAAATCAAACACGACACAACAATACACCCCTAAACATGACCCTTTCAATTGATAGAGACATTACCAGGAGTGTAACCTTGAACAGAGTTCCAAGTAGCATGAGATTACCATAAGCAACCATAATAGCCTTGAACGACCCGATTTTACATGTTGGGGGATAACATGAACCCTTGATTTGATGAGACTAACAAAAGACCCAAAGGCCCTTTAAGACGTCATCCTACACTAAAAACCCCAGAACACTTTCACCTTACTCACTAGAATTACCCTTCACCACTTCCAAAGAAAACCTATAGACCCAATAGTGGCAAAATTCACCTTTGGAGATTCAAGAAACTCAAGAAACCATAATTCCTTTCAAATCCTTCCACATCCACTCTTCTGTTGCAAGAGGATCTACATAATCCAAAAAATAATAGAGATAAACTCAACCCTGAAACCTAGGAAGAGAGCCCATATTTTGATCCACTAGTGGACCTATGAACCACCCGTGGCCGCACTTAAATCATGCATTAGATCCTTATGTGGGAGTACCTTATCAAACAAGAAAACCCAAGGACCTAACCAATCAAGTACTTTAGTCAAAACACACCATGTACCATATCTTAACACATGAGGGGAACCATCGCAAAGGATTCTCAAAACACCCCTCAAAAGAAAGCATAAACCAACACTTTAAGACAACTTACTGATGAAACACAAACCCAAAACATCATTCAAACAAGATGGGTTATAGAACTCAAAACATCCCACAAAATAATCCCAAAAGAACATAAAACACACCAACCAAACACTGGTTTTCAAATTATCAAATTTTTCTTAAAAATAATTTCTTTGAAAGTAAACAGGGTTGGCGGTAAGAGCATTTTCCATTGGCACCCCATGGGCCTCAAACATGCATGTTTTCATTCCACACAAGGTACCCTCCTAATATCCATACAGTAACTCAACCATTCGTTCCATTAACCATCTATCATCGCATGTAAACCCATGCATATGGTCACTCATGGAAATAACAAAGGTTAAAACAAATATTCTTTCCACTTTTCAAAACCAAGACATTCAACCAACACTTCCATTTTTTTCTCAAAAAAACTAGCCAAATATCAAAACCCAATTAAAATATTACAAACCTTTTCTGAAAAGAACAAACCATTCAAATAAATAATCACTTTCAATTCATACATATTAATTTCCAAACATCTCAACCCATTTCAAAACACTTCTAGTTTTATGACAAACTCCATTTCATCAACACCCATTTAATTAAGGCTCATCTCTTATTATTTAAAACAAGGTTACAATAATTCATAAAACTTTTCAAATTCTCACTAGTTACCAAATCAAAATCTTTCTTCAAACCCCATAAATAAATTCCAAAACACTTCATTCCATTTAAAACACATTTCAAAATTACGGAAAATTATATTTGAAACATATTTTCAAAAACCACTTTAACAAAAATCATACATTCAAAAGATGTGTAAACACACCATTTACCATTTCAAAACAATTATTAAAATTCATTTCCTTCCTTTGAGAATTCAACCATTTATTTTTTACTAGAAAACCATTTCACAAAATTCACATTTCTTAAAACCAAGTCATTTTTACTTTAAAACCAAGTTTCCAATATTCCAAAATAAAGAGACACAAGACAATGTGAGAGGAAATTAGTTTCAATGGATGGATTGGAGATATAGTTGGTGAACATATTCCATTAACGTCACCATAACAGAGAGTGTTCTAGGAAAATATATTTGTATCCACATGGTTTTTTAGGCCCTATGATCTCACTAGGACCATTGACCTAACTCTCTTTTCATTCCCCCAATCATCGACGAACTATGAGAAAAAAATAACTCAGATAAAATACACCTTCACCTGGAAACTTGAATCTCATCACGAGATGTACTGGCCAATCATAGTACTCATAATAATAATGTCATACCCCGAAAATCCTAGCTCTGGTCTACCCAGACTCTTTCCCAAAAGAACATGACCCAAAAGAGAAAACCTCCTCTGATACTATTTTGTCACGAACTAGATCTAGTCACCATAAAAACCGCCACCTGACCTAGTCTATAGCAAGTCCTAAAGGTCCTTCCCTATCCCCAAGGGATGGAACAAGTTCCTGAGTATGATAAATAAATGTTTGTAAATGATTTACCTGGTTTTAGAATCACAAAGAAACCAGTAATAACAGATAAACTGAAACTAAAAATTTCCAACCAAACAAACATTAAATAAAATTCATAATTGCATTACAATGTTTGTAAAAACAATTAGAGACTACCACAAGGGACGAAATCCAAAGATAATATCCCAAGAACCACCTCAAGTCAAGGAGGAAATGCCCTCAAGCCATCTCCACAAAACCGCATCAAGAAGGACCTCTAATAACCCAAACCACCGATTATAAGAGCTTTACCCAAACCTATGACAAACTTACCAAGTCTACTTATACCCAAAGGTGTAAGTAGGTTGTGAGACAAATCCCAATAGGATTCCACCCAAAAATATTCCATGTGATAAAATTTTAAGATAAAAATCTTGCACAATTTATAAACAAGAATGCTAGTAACAAATTCAAAGAGATGCAACCATAAAATTAAATCGTTTTTCAAGAGGGATACTTTAAATAATATACACTTTTAAATAAATCACACATGATACTAAATTTTACAAAAACAACACACCATATGTCAATGATAAGTACAATAAATCCAATGAGAACTAGTCACAGGAACACCCCTAGGCACTAGCTATTTGTGGGGCCCTAGGTACATCGTATCTTAATGTTAAAGTAACCATAACATGTATCTATCTTGTGCATGAGCCACTAGGATGAGAAACCCAAATGGCCTAATGGTCCCCCAAAATTATTATAGTTTAGTTAGTGTTTTCATCGTCAATCTTGTTAAGTGAAATAAGGATGAAACCACTATCATATCACTAGCATACTAGTCCTAGTCCGCCTACCTAGATACCCTGATTTCCCTCATTGTTCTCAATAATGTTTCACATGTTATCAAATACACTTTGCACATAAAAATTCCATTTTCAAATCATACACAAACCAAACAGACCACACACATGTCACATAATACCCCTTTTCACATTCAAATTCATTTTAACATCATGCTCACACAAAAATAGCCCACAAACATATCTCGCACCTTTATCACAATTTAATAAATCATTTCAACAATTTATAAAATGTTTTTAAAAAGGTTGAAACCAAAAATCATCACTTAATCTTTAAAAACCCCATTTTAAGAACATATACCCACCAAAATAGTGCAGAAACATGTTTTGCACCATTTTTGTAACTCAATAAATCATTTAAACTTTTCATAAAGCACTTTCAAGAAGTATAACTTGGTTTCTCAAATAAAACCCATTAAAAACCCTCTTTTAAGGCCAAAAACACATCAATAATCTACCAACCCAAAATCGGAAGCCCTAACAACATTTAATAATTCACTTTCATATGTTATAAAATGACCTCAAATTATACCACAAGAGTTACACATGAAAAACACACAATTTCAAGTAAGAAAGCAACTTAAAAATTCAACGCTTAACCAATTCCACCAAAAATGGTTTTCACACCACACACAACATATGAGGAACATGATAAATAATTAAATCAATCAATGATAACTCATAACATAATGCTTACACATAGAATCACCTACCTTAGATGTCAAAAACCCCAAATCGTTGTGCGAAACTTCAACCGCACCACCGCTGCACCACAAGAGAATGAAAATGAACCTAATCCAAGAATATTGCACCCAAAACCCCAAGTTTAAACCCTAAGGAAGAAACCCTAGGTTCTAGAAACATATAACTTCAATAAAGAGTGGGAGAAACCCTTAGGGGAAGGAAGAAACTAGGGAGAAACTCATTTACTTGCATGCTTTTGAAGTTTCCCCACAAAATCTCCCTTCAAAAATGAGTTCCATGGGAGATTGAGGAAGGTTTGAGACCTCCCATGGTAGCTAGTTTTGAATCGGGGAAGAAAGGGGTGTATTTGGTTTAATAATGGAAGGGAAAAATTGGAATAACATAAAAAAAATTAATGTGCTGGACATTGTGCACAGTTTGGCTGTATGGTCTAGTAAACTGTGCGGCCAAACCGTGCGGCCTATTCTATCCACCCAAGTACTTGTCATTTTGCTCAAAATTCTGGGGAAACCTAGGGGTAATTAAAGGGGAAATCAGGGGGAGTCTAGGGGATCCTAGGGTGGTAAATATAGGCCAAGGAAAGGAGGAAAATATGCCCCAAAATTTCAAACCTGCCACACCCGGCTCCCGAGGAAATGAACAAGAATCAGAATGAAGTGAAAACTGAAAACCCAGGTGTTACAGTGGAGCGTAAACAGACACTCAGATCAAAGGTTATTGTCATTTGATATTGAATTCTGATTTTCAACTTATGAAATAATAAATTTAAGTTTCAGATAACTATAAACTAATAATTTTATATAATTAATAATTAACACATCATAATTAATGAAAATTTAAATAAAAAATCAATGAATATAAATAATAAATAATATTTATTAATAATAAATCATGATTTAATATATAATATTTAATATTTCTTTCTCATTAAATTAATATGGATTTTATAAAAACTACCTCTATTTTGTGACGATTTTCATATACCGCCGCTAAAAATAAATTTTTTTTTGAAAAATATAAAAAATCATAATTAGAAATGGTTTTAAAAAACCACCACTAAAAATCACTGTAAAAAAATTGAAATAAATAAATAACACATTTAACGGTGGTTTTATGAACCACCTCTAAAAAAATGGTGTGAAACCCCTTTTTCCTTTTAGTGTTTATATTAATCAATAGGAATGTTTATATACATTAATTAAAAAATGCATATATAAATATAATATGTCAATATTTTATTTAAATAGTTATATAAATATATAAATGAATATATATATATATATATATTTAAATATAGTCATTTGAATTTATATACTTATTTTCATATTAAAAAAATTAAAATATTCACATATATTTGTATTTATGTGTATCTATGTCGATGTGCATCTACATAGGTATGTACGTGTGTGTGTGTGTGTGTTTATGTGTATGTATATAGATGTATGTGTTATGTATGTGTATTTTTATGTGTATATATATGTATGCATGTGTATGCACATATGTATGTATGCATGCATATGTGTATGTGTATGTATGTGGATGTACATGTGTGTGTTGTTGGTTCCATGCGCAACGGAATCGTGCGGTGGTGAGCGATATATTAAAATTTCTTTTAATTATCGTTGCCCAAAATCATGAGCGTTTATATTTCATGTCAAATTTATAATTAATTAATTTAATATCTAAAGAAATGAAAACCTAGGATTGGGAACTTTCTTCGTTGTGGAACGTTGATCATTTGAAAAGAATAATTTGAATTTCCTTCATTGTGCTGTGAGAATCCAAGAATAGAATCCAATAACAGATGATCCACATGTTCTCCTATGATATCTAAGCAACGTCACTCGATATTCGGGTTCTAGCATAGTGAATCAATTATTTTGAGTTGTTCATTATTGATCACTTGTTCTTCAATTCAGAATAAATATCTCTACATTTTTCGTTCTTGAAAGGGAGAGAGAATGAAGTGCTGAGATATAATTCGTTGTGTGCAACAATTCTGTTTATTTCAATTTCACACTGATCAATACTCCATACAATAGAAATAATCGTTTATTTATAGAGCCAGATTTTATGTTAAAATAATAATTTAATTGTGTGTCAGCTATTGAATAATATTATAACCTTTAATGAAACCTCGGGTCACATAATAATAATAATAATATTATTATTATTTTTTGTCACAGGCCAACTTGTGAAAATTGATAAATATTTATCGGCCTATAAATAATTATTTATCATCAGATGCAGTTTTGGTCTGTTCAAACTCAGTATTTATTGAATATTCAAATAAATATTTTATTCATAATTAAATATTTCATTCACATACAGACAAATAAATATTTATTAAATATTAAATTAAATAAATAAATATTTTTTTATTCACATGCCATGAATAAATATTTATTAAATATTCAATAAAATAAATAAATATATATTTATTCACATATCAATGAAAAAATATTTATTAAATTTATTCAATAAATATATAGCTTGAATAAAATTATTGCTCGGTCTTGAGAATGATATTTATTCCATTAATAAAATTAAAATAGAATTTAATTGAGATCAACGAAAATACTTAGTGTGTGACCCTCTAGGATTATTTCTCATTGGCATTATACGGGATTGACTGAAGTCTAAAATTACTATCTAGCAATGGGTAAAGGCACCCCAGACAAATAACTTAATGTTGCAATGTTCACAACCACATATGAACAGTAACTGTGTAATATAATCTCTTTATCACAATATCTAATCAAGCAGGCTGCACAACAGTGTCATCAACCTATATATTCGATACGTCTTTATCAACGCTTTTTATTTAGCGCTGATAGAGGGAAACATGAATAATTTAATTTATTTATACATATTTATATATTTTTAAATATGAGTTATATATCAATAAGTATATACATGTAAATATAATATATAAATATGATTTATATAACTATATTATAATAAAAAAATGAAAATATTATTTTTAAAATCTATATATAAAAAATTATCAAATTTTTATTAATTAATAAAAATGTTTATATACATTAATTACAAAATGTATATGTCACGACCCCATCCTTCTAAAAATACCACAATGAGGAGAGAGAGAGAGAGAGAGAGAGAATGATCCCCCTACGTTCTACCTCCAGTAGGCACGGAGTTGGCGACTAGAACCGAGGGTATATAAATCTCATGAAATAGGAGGCATTTCCCTTTATAATAATATATGGTCGTAAGATAATATGAATCATCCACCAACAACTTCATGACATAAGCGGTTATAAATAAATTTATATTGAGTAGGACATTTATATTTATATTTCATAAAGTAGTTAATATTATTCAAACCTGACTATTTAATGGATACAATATAACAATATTATTTAAAATAATATCATTTCATGGTTCACTGAATCTTGGTATTGTGTGTCATGCATGGTATTGAAGAAACTTGTTATTTCTTGTAATGAAAACTAAACTTGGTGTTGCGAATAATGCAAGTTATCTAAAAAAATTAATTTGAAAAAAAATATTTCATAAAATATCAAGATGTTACAAAACACACACGGATTATCTTGATACTTTAGAGAACTAATTCATAAGTCATTTCTGGCATGTTGGGATCAGTTTCATGTCAAACCGATTAACGATGCGACTAATATAATTCAAAACGCGCATTTTCATTTTAAAATGACATTTTAATAAAAAAACATGTGATACACTCAAAATTGAGCAATCACATTTATATTATTTTAATATTTTAGGAAAATGACTCTTAAGTCATTTTTGACATGTATAAATTTACCACACGTCAATGCGATGCATTGTGTGTCCGGTATGACTCCAAATGTATCTTTTTATTTAAAATTGATATTTAGGTCAAAACACATTTCACAAACTCAAAATCAAGGGAACACATTCATATGGTATTGATATCTTAGGAAAATGATCCATAAGTCATCTGTGACATGTAAGAATTAGGCTCACCTCAATATGATAAAGGTGAAACTTTTTTAATAGAATTTAAGACAATAATGATTTTTTAGCATGATAAAGGCTTTTTTTATCAATTCTTTTTTAATTTTGATGAAAGTTGTCATTTATTAGTGCTGATAAAGACATTTTTTATTAGTGTTTTTTAACGCTGATAAATATTGGATTTTAACGTCTAGATGCATAGTGTTTTTTTAGAGGTGATAAAGTTTATTTTTAGTGTTTTCAAAAGTAGTGTTGTTAAAAAAATGATGGATGTGCATGGAATTTTGAGTGTTTATCAAGAAATATCTCATACTTTGTTGAAGTAAAAATAAATAAGTATAATTGGGGGTACATTTGAATCAAATAATGAATTTTTGGTAATAAATATATGATCCAAAAACTAAAAGTTAGTATTCAAATAAATGAATTAAATTTTAGTTACCTAGAATCCTATATATACATGGCTTCTATAGTAAAAACTATGTGCCACAAGAAGATAGTTGTGACTGATAGGGATGAATGTCACGAACCAACCTGGGTCGACCCTAAACCGGTCACCCGAGCTGGTCCGCGACATGACCCAAGAGGCGTTCCCGATCCTCCCAGGCTAGCAACAAGCGCCAGGGCATCAACAGAGGTTGTGGGAACGATTTCACCCAATATAAATAAATAAAGCACCAAAAATAATACAAAGCAACGTAGAATATATAAACCAAGTAAAGTGACTAAACATAAACAAAAGAAAATAAAACTAACCAAACTTGACATCCGAACTAACTCCATGTGACCTCACGGGTCACTCTCCGACTCAACGATCAAGCGTCACCCAAGGCGAGCGCACTCAATTTGTAGCTTGCACAGACACTAAAAACAGAAATGAACTATAGGCGTGAGTATTAAAACTTAGTAGGTGTTCCCAAAAAACTATTCCCAATGCACTACCTTTAGATAAGGAATTTTCCAATTTCAGGTTTGAACTAAATTATATAAAATATGGGTTTCCACACACATGCTTTCATTTCTAAAATAAATAATAGTCCATTTCCCTTTTTAATTTAAAAACAAGTTTAATGTTTGAAAAGAATAGGTGCATTTTGTTTTAAAATATTTTTACTAACAATTTAGAAATCAAAACTTCCGTTATTAGCCAAAAGGAAAACCACACATAACACGCAACACACCAAGGGCAATGGAAAAAGTGGCACACATGGGCTAGCAACCGAACTAGACCTCTCACTCGTCTGCCACATACAAATAAACACTAAAGAAAACATGGGTCGAACCTAGGAGCTCGTGAAAAATCCAGAACGTACTATACATGTGACTCATCCTGAAGGCATGCCTACTCTCTATGACGTCATAATTCCCTAATGCCTGATGTTACCCTACATGGCCTAACCATGGGGCCCAATCCCCTAGCAGAGTATAATCCGTACTAAGGGTCACTAGCCAGTGCGTAATCTAAACTAGTGTAACAATCGTTCTCAGAAGATTCACTTACTATGCTAGGTTCCAATGTCAACACGTGTAATAAAAAGGAAAGGGGTGAGTCAACAAAGTCAATCAAGTAGCACCAACATCACACACAAATCATGCAGTCAACGAACACCAAATATCACCCCTGAGTCACCCCAAAGACAGTTTTCGAAAATATTTTATTTTATTAAAGTGCCAAATGGGCCTTCACCAATTTTAAAGAAAATCCTCATTTTCAATAGAACCAAAACATTTGTTCATGCTTCAAAATAAATCATTTATCAATAAACTAGAACTACATTTGAAATTCTGTGAATTATGTTTAAAGGACAAACGGGCATTCTTTCACTACTGGGTGTCCATTCATCATGAAAATATTTCAAGTGTTGTGTATAAAATAAACAACTATTTTTACACCAAATAATCATTAAAAATTTAATTATCTTTAATTATTTATCATTTATTAAAATAAATAAAATATCAAGTAATAAATAAATTCTAAATTTAAAAGGCGAGTGCAGTAAGGGACCTAACTCGACTCGCAATCCAAGAACGATGACGACGAGGCATGCCTCGCAAAGGCACGCCAACACGCACAAACCGATGATTACAGTATCGCGGGCTCTTCTCGCCGACACGCTGCAACCGCGAAAAAATAAGTAAAAACACAAAAACATTATTTCACAACAATCCAACGAGGAAGCAACACGAACATCACCTCGACACGAAGACGCGCTCGACCAACGGGGTTGTGCGACTGTCAGAAAGGGGAGGCGAGGACACCAGAAGTGGGCGTAGTCTAGTTGGAAGGTCCTGCGACTGTCAGACAAGAGGCACATTGGCTGAAAGTGCAGACGTTGCATTGGAAGGGCTGGATAGACATCGCGTCGTGAGTCGGAAGGCGCACAACTAAATGACGTGTGGCTAGAAAGGGGTCAGGTGGGTGCACGATTGGATGCGGTCTGACCGGGGGCTGCGGGTGAGGGCCGCCAGACAGTGGCAGTGCAAGGCCGCCGATGGGTAGGGTGCGGGTGAGTCGGGCAGCGGCGGTTAGCGTACGGGTGAGCTGGGTGGGAGACGGGGTGTCGAGAATCTCCAGTGCAAGGCGGCGCTACAAGGGGGAGGTCGAAGGCCGATTACCTAGAGGAAGAAGCAGCGCCGGGAGGGCCTGCGACAGGGAGGTGGGGGCGCTCGATGCCGAGCTGCCGTACTAGGGAGTAGCTCAGAGCGGCAAGCAGGAGTGGGAAGTAGGGTGTTGCGGAGGAGAAGAACAGGTGGCCAGCAGCTGGGGTTCTCTCACGCCACACACACAGAGGGCACAGGTGCATCAGCCGAGCACGGATCAGGGGGGTCCAAGGTGCTGGGGGCGCCGCATGCAGGGGAGAGAAGGGAACCGGGGTGCCGACGGTGGGCTACTGCGCTGAAGGAGGGCGAGAAGGAGGGAAGGAGGTCATGATCAGGAGAAGGGGTGTGCTAGCTCGGGGATCAAGGGAGCGGTAGAGGCGTCGCACGAGTAAGCCATATGGGAGGATCTGGGATGTTGCGGGTGCGCCGCGCTAGGGAACGAGGAGGGAGGTCGGGCGACGACCTTCTGGCAATGGGATCCTTCCAGGGGAGGGGGTTCTACACCGCTGCAACAGGGAGAAGGGGAAGAGAAACCACGATGGGGAGACGAGCTGGAGGTGGATGAGGTAGAAGGTAGGTCATGCGGGAGAAGAGGGCAGGCAGTGATTCATGCGGGAGAGCCGAATAGGGCAGGAGGCAGATCTGAGCGCTGCGGGGAAAACAGTGGGAGTGGCGGCGGTGCCTGGGCCAAGGGAAAGAGATAAAAAAACGGGAGAAGGGATAGAGTTAGGAGGGAAAAAGAAATAAAAGAAAAAGTTAAAGAAAAAGTTAACCAAACAAATAAAATAAAATAAACATTAATCCATAAAAAAAATAAAAATAAAAAATTATAATTAGAATAATAATAATAATAATAATAAAATTTAAAAATGTAATTCTTTACCCAAGGAAAAAATAATAAAACTTCTTAGTAACAATAAAATTTTTAAAATATGTTATTAAAAAAATCATTCATTTTAATTATTCGAAGGCCTGTGGATTGTGAAACTGCCTGGGTGAAGCTGCGCAACGTGTCGAAGTCGCGCTCCGCCCTTGTGCCCTGCGACGTAAACTCACGATGTGCGTTTTTTGATAAAACTCAAAAATATTGTTCAGGATTCAACCCAAACCTCTACAAAAAAATTACAACCAAAGAAAAATAATAAAATGAAGTGATTAGATTGGTCGGGGTGTGACAATGAAGATACGTGCTTTCTTACCATAACCAACAGACCAAAAACCCTAAACGTAATGCTTCAGTCGGATGAGGAGTTTTTTTATGCATTTTTTTTAAAAAAAATTACAAAAAATTGTTAGGCTGATTCTTTTTTCAAAATGCGGCTCAAAGGTCACATCTTGGATGCTGCCTTTGCATTATAGGTGAAAGGAGGCATCGCAGATTCCTCCTTTCCACTTCCAGTGCGGATCAGTGACGTGGAAAAGGCAGCACCCGTGGTGCCGCCTTTCTATATGACGTCATGAGAAAGGCAACACAGCGGGGGCCGCCTTTCCCCTGACGACATTGTGCAAGGTGGCACCGCAGGTGCCGCCTTTGCCTCTGAGCCCTATAAAAGGGCAACACCCCCTCCCCTTCACCTCACTTCCAAACATCCATTACCTCTCAATTTTTCTCCATTGCGGCGGAGTTTTTCAGTTTGAAATTTTTTGAAATCATTTAGAGGTATGATGTTTAATTTAATGTTTTTTATTTTGTAGAATTTTTTTTAGTTTATTTTGTAGAATTGTTTTTAGTTTTATATTTTTATAAATTTAATATTTTTTATTTAGTTTAACTGTATTTAGTAGTTTAGTTAGTTTTTTTTGTTTATTAGATTGTTTAATTAGATTGTTTAATTAGTTATATATATTTAGGAATTATTATTAGCGTGTTTAATTAGTTATATATATTTAGGAATTATAATTATCTTTAGTATAAATTATTTTAGGATTTTTTTTAATGAAATTTTGGTAGCATAAAGAATATGTTATCTAAGAAATTAAATCCTTGTCTGGATACAAACAAGTGAATGTGGATCTGGCACAGATGTACCTAGGGGTAAAACCCAAAAACAACAATTTGACCTAGACTCAAACGGGAACTGGTGCACGACAACGGGCCTTGATACATTCTGGTTTGACACTCCCGGAGGATATGCTTAAGATATTCACATTTCTTTATAAACTACTAAAATATCTAAGTAAAGAAATGATAAATTGATAATTTAGTAATTATGTTGATAGTTATTATTAGTAATGATTAATTAGAAATTAATTAATAATTAAAAAGAAAACTACTATTCAAATGATATTCAATAACATGGAGTTAAAAACAACACAGTTAAAAAATGACATGTAGTGAAAGTGAAAAAATAAATAACATGGAGTTAAAAAAATAAATAACATGGAGTTAAAAATATAAATAACATGGAGTTAAAAATATAAATAACATGTAGTTAAAAATATAAATAACAAAGAGTTAAAAATATAAATAACATAGAGTTAAAAATATAAACAACATAGAGTTAAAAATATAAATAAAATAGAGTTAAAATAATATAAATAACATAAAGTTAAAATAATATAAATAAAATAGAGTTAAAATAATATAAAAAACATAGAGTTAAAATAATATAAATAACATAGAGTTAAAATAATATAAATAACATAGAGTTAAAATAATATAAATAACATAGAGTTAAAATAATATAAATAACTTAGAGTTAAAAATATAAATAACATAGAGTTAAAAATATAAATAACATAGAGTTAAAAATATAAATAACATAGAGTTAAAAATATAAATGAGAGCATGTTTCGAGCTTCTAGTCTTTCTTGCAGTGAATTGAATATCAAAATTTCAGAAATACCGTGTGACAACGGGTTTTCTGAAATTTTAATATCCAATTCACTGCAAGAAAAGCTAGAAGCTCGAAACATTCTATTATTTATTATTTTATGTATGTGTTATTTATATTTTAACTCTACTATATTATTGAATAACTAATTAATAATTTAGTAAGTATCATATGAAATCTCCTGGTTTGGGATATAAGATCTTTTAAAATTTAAGTATCATAAAGATTGTATAGTTTATAATTAATAGTTATTATTTGAACGTGAGGTAAAATCCAAATTATTTTTAATAATTAGTTTAATTACATCTTTAAATTATAAAATCCAACTTATTTTGGTAACCATCATTCTGAATTTCACTTACATTATCAAAATCTTGATTAGAAACCTTTTTTTACGTAGAGCATAGTGTTTTCCTGTGTGTACTACTATGGGGAGGTTATTCAAACTGAGCAAGGAGATTGTTATAGTACACAACCAATAATAGTGGCTAATACAACTGATTGTGTAATCCTAAGTGACCTTCAATATAGAATTCATGGCTCATTAAATCTAGGACCCAATCAAAAGATCAAGTCAATGAGTTATAGACATTTTCAGTTCCCGTCAACATTATGGCATCTCGCTTGTCCATTGGTTGATGATGCGTAATGGATCCAAACAGTTGGTTTTTTTCTCAACGATCAAATGGTACTATGATGGAGTTATATGTTGATTTTTTCTACTGTATAACAACAACATCCAATTTTACGAAGACGTAGACTTACAAGAGTCGTTGAAGATAGTCTATCCCATGAAGTTGAGACTATTCCAAATGATGCAGAAGAGGAAAACCTACTGGATCTCCTAGATATACATGTCAACCCGACATCAGATGAGGAGTTTCGTAAAAATGAAACATATGATGATAGTAGTGCTGATGAGGAAGGAACAACGGAAGTTTCGAGAAATGCATTAGTTGTACAACATGAACGACCTATAATAAATCATACACCACTCTTTGCATCTTGGTCAGAAGCAATAAAACGTGTGCCTTAATTTGAAGATAATGTTCTCACACTGGCAACTGAGTTTCCCGGATTTATACAAGATAGGTTTAGTGAGATAGACCAAACTTTCATTGTTGGAATTAATTTTCCAAGTAAAGATGCATTAAAAAGTACGATAAAGAGATTTCACATTGAGAGGCATTGTAGCTATGTAGTTTACGAATCAGGCCGTAGAAAATAAGACATACGGTGTGAGAAGTATGGGGATGATTGTAGATTTTGATTGAGGGAGATTCCGGACATTGAATTTGGAGGTTGGAGAATCTCGAGGATTGAGGCGGCTCATACTTGCATTCAGCCAAGCCTAACACAAGGTCTTACCTCATTGGATGCAGAATTTGTGTCATCCATTATTGTTGAGATAATTAGGAGATGTCAAGATGTTCTGATATCTCTTGTGAAAGAGAGGATACAACATACATTCAGTTATAAGATATCCTATAATAAGGCATGGAAGGTGAAATAGAAGGCAATTGTGAAGGTCTATGGTGATTGGGATGACTCATAGCGGGTGTTGCCGCAATTGCTAGCCATACTGAGGCATCATAACCAAGTTGTCTTCCATCTGGATATAAATGAACATGTGTCTCATGATAACCGACTTGATCCATCTTGTGTTCAATTTCATCGGTTGTTCTGAGCATTCCTTCCATGTATCTCCGCCTTTCGTTTATGCAAACAGTTTATTCAGATTGATGGAACATTTTTGTATGGAAAATACAAGGGAATATTGTTGATTGTGGCAACCCAAGATGGAAACTGTTCACCTCTTCTTCTTGCCTTTGCCATTGTAGAGAAAGAAAACTATGAATCATGGAGTTGGTTTTTGGCATGTATCAACACCCATTTCCCCAACATTCGGGGTGTTTGTTTGATATTTGGTCGGCATTGGGCAATTAATGAGGCAATCAATGCGGATCCTGATACATGGAGTTACCCAAATGCATATCATCAGTTCTGCATTAGACACATTGCTAGCAACTTACATAAAAAATTCCACAATGAACCGATGAATAAGGCAGTCACCAGACTTGGTACGCAATGTATTTTTTATTTTTTTGTATATCAATGTAAAGATAAATTCAAAATATGTGAAATGTCATCTATTCTATATAGCACATGAGTCTGATCAACGACAGTTTGAAGAATGTTTCGAACAAATCCATTAGGTTAATGAAGAAGTTTACGATTATATGATGCGAATTCCAAAAGAAAAATGGACATTGGAATATGATGGGGGGAAGAGGTACAAACACATGACCACCAACATTGTAGAGTGCATAAATTGTGTCTTCAAAGGGATTCGCAAGCTACCTATAACTGCCCTAGTTCAGGAGACATTATATCGTTGTGTGAATTAATTTGTTGATAGACAAAAACTAGCATCAGATGGAATAAATCAGAAGCTAATGTACGGAAGACATTTTCAATGAGATATTGAAAAGAATATTGAAGAAGCTTCTGGTTATCATGTTTGCCTATTTCGACGAGAAGACTCTCAATTTAAATTTCAAGAGAAGATGAACTTCATCACAAATAGCATTGGTGAAAAAATGGTGATATTATTAGAAACGAGGCAATGTCAATGTGGAAATTTTCAGGCCTTACGATTTCCATACTCACACGCCATCGCAACATGTTCCTTTGTTAACATATCATGGGAAGCATATGTTGATCCAGCATACCAGATGAACACCATTGCTAACTGTTATGCTGCACCATGAACACCTATTGGGGAGTTTCGTTATTTCCCAATGCCCGAAGGTCAACTGATAGTGGTACCTGATATGAATCGGTTGCGTCCTCATGGGATACCAAAGGCCAGCAGGATGCGAAATGAGATGGACTGACCACAAGAACAAAGAAAGAGTTTGAGATGCCCCATATGTCATCAAAATGCTTATAATCAGAAACAATTCCCTAACATTGTTGGGTCAAGTTCACACTCTAAGACACAATGATGTATTGTCACTATTGATAGATTCTCATATTGTAAATGTTATGTTGTTATCTCTTCCTTTTACCTCGGTTTTCTAACACTCAAAACTGAAAATCATAACAGTAAACTCACAAACATATTTTTTATATCATAACCCTAACATTCTAAACCGTAATCCTGAATTTTTTTTCTCAAATCATTAACCTAAACTGTAAAATTTTAAAAGAAATACAAAATCCTAGATCCAAAATGAAAAATGTGAAACCCTAATCTTTAAATCCTAAAATCAAAAGAAAATAATCATGAAACATATTAACAGGTTATCTAGTACAATCATACATCAATATAACTAACGCTCCCTACAAATCCCATATAACCCATGCATAAAGTTCTAGGTAATAGAGGATCACCCCAGAAATTGAACCCTCATACATTGTTAATGAAGTCATAGAGACAAATGAATCTTTATCTAGTAATAGAATAACACCTCAAAAAGTGAACTCCCTTACAATATCAAAATACGAGCCCTAATACTACACCATCCACCTGTATACCCAAGTATCACATGTGAGATATACATAAAATCATTTTTAAAGGGCATTATAACATTCAAAAATAACAAAAAACCATTTCTTGATGTAAAAACATTCTTTGAAAACTAGTTCACACTTTATTTCACAATTCTTTAAAAACACCCTTCTATTTACCTAAATTAGCAGAAACTATATTTTTTCAAAAAAACTTTTCAGAAAATAAATAACTCATGCCAATTATTTTATAAAAAAATTTATAAAACAAAGTGAAATCATAGTTCATCCAACATAGATTAAAGACGGAACCACCTATAGGTTGCGAATGATCCATGATGTGAATCCCTGATAAAATTTCATTTGTTTATATGCAGATGACTGAAATCATACTACTGAGTCAGCAGGCTACCCATTTTTCATAGTTTGTGATAGAGGGTGGTCTAGATTGATTGACCAGGGTGTGTCGAGCGCACCATTTTCATCACACAGATCCTCCTCCTGCCATTATACCATACTTGCGTCGTGCTGACTTCTATGGTATTACAGTATCAGATTTTACATTTGTAGACCATCATCTGCTAGCTGCACTCGTGGATAGGTGGAGACTAGAGACACACACATTCCACCTGCCTGAGAGAGACATGACCATCACTCTCCAGGATGTGGTTGTACTTCTTGGTCTTCCTATCCAGGGGACACCCATTATTGGATCCACTCGGGCAGCTTGGCCCGACCTTGCTCAGCGCTTGTTAAGTGTTGATATTTTGTCTGATTGTAGTGATCACGATAGAGCATCGATATCCATGCCTTGGCTGGAGTCACAGATTCCACTTTTAGCTGATGATACTGACGAGCATACGGTGATGCGTTATGCACATGCATATATTTTACGACTTATTGGAGGGACCATGTGTATGGATTATTCAGGGATGCACATGCACATGATGTATCTACCCCTGCTAGAGGATTTTGATCAGGTAGGGGTGTACAGTTAGGGATCCGCCTTCTTGGCATACACATATAGTTCATTATGCAGGATATCCAATAGGCGATGCACAGGTCTCAGGGGAAGCGTCATCCTTATTAAGATGTGGGCATGGGAGCACATCCCTGCATTTTTTCCTGATCTTGCTAGTCTGCCGGTCGAGATGGCGGTGCTGCCTGACGCTCTACATGGACACTGGCATGATCACTCATTTCTATCCGTTTCTGATTCTAGTACAAGTTATTGACTTTAATTTCTCATTATTTATCACTATCGATGTTGTATTTTATAGGTGGTGTCAACGACACAATTTCAATGCAGTTCCGAGACACGATTTGGCTGTATATCGGCTCGAGTTAGACTTCTTCTTACCCCATCATGTATGTATATACAATCTATAACTATCTAAAAAAATTAATAATAACATATTTTTTTTAGTTAACAGTTTTTCTAACAAGGGTAATATGTTATTTAAGATTTTATGGGTTCCATATTGGTCTGTTATGGACCAGTTGTCTCCATACTGCACGGTTGGTCTTGACGATTTTACGACTGTATTGCCACTCATTCACTTTCATATTGTTAAGTGGCATCATCCTGACAGAGTCATGCACCAGTTTCTCTTCACTCAGCGGATTCCATTACTGTCGAGGCAGACAGATCAGCTTCATGGGATGAATCTGACAGGAAAGTTGGATGATGACTAGCGTCGAGTACATGTTGTATTTCTCGACTGTTGGTACAGACGCGTAGAGTTTCGTATCCAGGGAGTTCCTACGATGCAATTATTTCTTTTAGAGCAGCCTGAATATGAGCCATGGTATAGACTGAAGTCTATACTGTATCTTACTTGATCCGACAGAGATATGCATATGATTTTAAGTCAATTAAATTATATTAATATGTTTATTTACTTATTTTCTAACTCATTTTTAATCTGTTTACCGGAGAGTCACACATACAGACTTATTCATATGAGTGGTGAGGCTGAGGATAGAGTCTTCAGTCGGGAAGCTGTTGATAAAACACTATTTTGTTGAATATTTTATTGATAATAAATTATATAATTTCCCCACATTGTGCTAAATATGTTTATTTATAAAATATTTGGGATTTGATCATTCATTTGAAAATTTGGTGAAAATTCCAGTTTTACCCTTTATAGTGCACTGTAGTATTTCGAAGATAAATATTTTTATATTTATTATTGTAATTTGAAATTTTTTAAAAGTGTTCCTAACTTCATTTTCTACAACTTCTATTCAGTACACTAGAGCTAAAAAGGGCATTTGGATAGAGTAAATGGGACATTAATCCAATGGTGGGCTGGACTCGGCAGAATGGACATAGGTTCTGTATTTGGGCCATATCTTCTTCATACGGTCTTGGATTAAGCCCATAGTTTGAGAGGATCTCGGGGATTCATTTTCCCACAAATAGTCCTTCTGGAAGGAGAGCTAGTTCACGCGTTTTCGAGGACAAATGGGCAGTGAAATTTGTATTAAAATATTTGGCCAAGATTTCCCATTCACACTTGAAATCTCTTTAAACCTAGCCTCCCCTCCACTCTATAAATTGGAGTTTTTCTCATTTGGAGGGGTTGGGACATGCTTTGGAAAGTTGAGGGCAGAGGATAAGGGGATCCACTCCAATTATCCAACCATTTTAATAAGGGTATCTCTTGAAGCAAGGATCCCTTCGACGAAGCCTTATTCTTCTCCTTCATGTTGTAATGATTTTGTTTGTGTAATAAACTTATTTTTTCTTCTTTTATTTCTTCTCCTTTCTTCTGTTTTGTTTAAATTTCTTATTATATTAATATTCCTTTTTGGGCTGGAATTCTTGAGTAGAAGCGTTATTGGGTTATACCCATTATAAACCTTTGCACATGCAAAACGCTTCTACGATGATTACGCCACCCGTGGAAGAGTAGTCTTTTAGTAATCGATTTATCTTCTATACTTATTCATTTAATTATTTTGAATCATTGAGATACTATAATTCAATTAATATGATCCATGTATTGTGTTTTTAAATTTTAAGAAACTAATTAATCAATTGAACAATTAACACAAAAACACGTGAGGTCGGGATTTTGTGTAAATTGTGAGAGTGCGATCTTAATCGGTAATACAAGACCATATGGGATAAATTTGTAGAGTTCAAATATGATCCCTAAACACAATTCGTCATCATTTCCAGAATGGATATGTGCCTTAATTTACCACTAACCATAAGATAATCTTATAACATCAATCAAAGTAGGGTGCTACGATTACGTGTTCTGAAGTTAGCCTAGGGTAAAATTCACATCATCTTCGTGGTAAAGTTAATTCTCGTAGGGTTAAGAATTTAATAAATTAAGGGATCATAATTAAGTGAATATTAATTTAAATGATAATTATTAATAAGTGAATGAAGAGGTAGAGTTAGATTGATTATGCCTTTTAAAATAGATTTCTAAAAAAACATCTTCTTGTTTTGTCATTTTAATCAAAATTCATTTCAAAACTAAAAACAAATAAAAATTATACAATCTTCTTCCAACAAACTTCTTCTAGATTCATAAACTATAACAAACCCCAATCCTTTAAAGTAGTTTTTTTATTCTATTCTATTTAATTTTTTTAGAATACCTCTAATAAATTGTTAAATTCACTTCCTCCTTTGAGAGACAACCTTGGTCAGCCACTCTACTGCACCTAAGTACCCCAAAATCACACTAATCATTTGAGGGAACCCACGACAGTGCTATTTCAAATTGGCGCCGTTTCCGGGGAGGCAAGTAATTTATTCAACCATTTAGAGGTATTTCTTTTATTTTTCATTTTATTATTTTCTTCACCTCTCTCTTTCATCTTCACCATTTCTCAAGTTTTCATTTTTTTTTCATCCTCTTATTTTCTTTTTGGACCATCAACTCAACTTCACATTTTTATTTTACTATGGTCCACTCACTTTATTTTCATTTTTATTTGATTTATGACACGAACTAATCCCGAAGATCTCTTAGATCTTGACCCTGAGATTGAACGCAGCCTTAGGGAACGAATCAGACACTCTCAGTCTACGGGAAGTTTCAATATTCAACCAGTTGGTGAATTCCTCTCTTCTGGAAACATTGGAATTGGAAGTTATTAAAATTCAAACATAAAAGAAGAACCAATGGCTGGAAATAATGGAAATTAACTTAATAGAACCATTTGAGAATTGACTGCACCTGATATTAACTATCAACCGAATTGTATTGCATACCCGAATCTCGAATCAGACTTTGAGTTAAAATCTGGATTAATTCACCTTCTTCCAAATTTTCATGGCTTATCTGGTGAGGATCCCAACAAACACCTTAAAGAATTTAATGTGGTTTTCTCAACTTTAAAACCAAGAAATGCTTTTGAAGATCAAATCAAATTAAGAGCATTCCCATTCTCACTTGATGGAGCTGCAGAAGATTGGATGTATTATTTGCAACCTGAAGATGTAACATGTTGGAATGATTTGAAACATATTTTCTTACAAAGATTTTTTCCAGCATCAAGGATCACATCCATTTGAAAGGAGATATCGGGGATCAAGCAAGCCCAAGGGGAGTCAATGTATGAGTACTGGGAGTGATTCAAGAAGTTGTGTGCAAGCTTCCTACATCACCAAATCAGTGAGCACTCCTCATCCAATACTTCTACGAAGAACTCACACCCATGGAGAGGAGCATGGTGGATGCTGCAGCTGGAGGAGAATTGGTGGACAAGACACCAGTAGCTGTATGAGCATTGATCGACAAAATGTCCCAAAACTCCCAACAATTTGGCGATAGAGGTACACCACATGTCAGGGGAGTACATCAGGTAAGTCCTTCTTCTCTTGAAAGTCGTTTGATTGATAAAAAGTTATAAGAATTGACAACTATGGTGAGGAAAATTGATTTGGCACAAAAGACATCTCTACCCCCTCCTTCAAGGCCTTGTGGCATTTGCACTAAGACAAGCCACCCAACTGACTGTTGCCCACAACTACAAGAGACAAAGGATTACACATCAGTATTCCCATAGAGACCATTTCAGCAATAACAACAACCATATCCCCAAAAGAAGTTTGATTCATTTGCTCCAATATACCACCAAGGGTGGAAAGATCAACCGGACATGAGGTATGGCTCTGGAAAACAACAAAGGCCCCCTTTTCAACGAAACTTCTAGCAGCCTCCACCTTACCAACAGGGTTTCCAACAACCCCAAAGGAGATTTGAAGCTCAAACATCAACAAGTCAGCAATAAGGGAATCCTCCACCAAAGGTAGATTCTAATACTGATGGTCTTTTAAAGAAAATTGTTCTTAATCAACAGAATGAGCTGAAGAGTCAAAGTTCAGAGCTGAGGGAGTTGAAGACTCAAATGAGCCAGATTTCCACCGCCCTCCATGAACTTGTGAGTAAGAATTATGGAAATACACCTTCCCAACCCACTCCAAATCCAAAGGGGAATGTCGGTGCCATCACATTGAGAAGTGGGAAGCAAATGAACAATACATCTGTACCTACCATTCCACCGGGATTCACCTCAACTCCGGAGAAGCCGCATTCCAAACCAACTGATGAGAAATCCAAGGAGAAAGATAAAGGTAAGAAAAAGATTGATTATGTTCCTTCTAAACCCCTTCCTTTTCCCAACAGGGTTGTTCAAACCAAGAAGATGGCTGAAGAAGCAATGAAAAAGGAGGTTTTGGACACATTCAAGCGTGTGGGGATCAACATTCCTCTACTTGAAGCCATTAAGAAAATCTCAAGGTATGCCAAATTTTTAAAAGAACTCTGCACCAATCGAAGAGGGCTCAAGGAAAATGAGAGGATCAACCTTGGAAGGAATGTCTCGGCACTCATTACACCAACTCTAGGAATTCCAACAAAGTGAAAAGATCCCGGGACATTCACCATCCCATGTACCATAGGAGAGTTGCACTTATCTGATGATCTTTGTGATTTAGGAGCTTTAATAAATGTGATGCCTCACTCTTTATTCTCTTCCTTGCATGTTGGTGAGTTGAATCCAACAAGATAGTGGTGAAATTGGCGAATAGAGCTACGACATATCCAACGGGAGTCCTTGAGGATGTACTTGTCCGGGTAAGAGACATGATCTTTCTAGCGAATTTCTATATTCTTAGCATGGAGGATGATTAGGTAAGTTCTCATTCCCCCATTATCTTAGGTAGGCCCTTCCTCAAAACTGCAAAAACTATCATAAATGTCAATGAGGGTACACTTTCCATGGAATTTGGAGATGAAGTTGTGATATTTAATGTTATGGATTCCATGAAGTACCCCTATGAGGACCATTCTGCTTTTGTTATCTCCCATTTTGAACCACCAAGTAAAAACCCCATGGAATTAGATTGTCATATGCTTAGGGAGATTATGAGTATTGGTTCTAGTTTGATGTCTAAGTGTACTTCTACACCCATTTTTAAGGAACAAGACTCTCTAATATTTGATTTTGAAATGGAATCATATTCTTATTTTGATCATGTGAACTTTGATTATGACATGGCTATTGAGTATGCTGATGGATTTGGTGCTTTATTCTCTGATTGTGATGATTTATATTCTGATACTAATGTTCACTGTACAGATATGTCTGTTGCATCAATTTCTCCATCCATACATCACCCTCCTTCATTAGAACTCAATCCATTGCCACCAAATTTGAAATATTCATACTTGTTGAGTGGTGAGAGATTACCTGTTATCATTTCTAACAATCTCCCTTTTGAACATGAAGAAAAGATTTTGAATATTTTGAGGGAGAACATCAGGGCGATTGGGTGGACCTTGGATGACATATCAAGTATTATCCCCTCCATTTTCATGCATATGATTCTCTTGGAGGATGGGGCTAAACCGGTGAGACAGCCACAAAGGAGACTCAATACCACCCTCCTGGAAGTTGTTAAAAAATAAGTTTAGAAATTTCTCGAGGTAGGTATAATATTTCACATTTCAGATTCTCAGTGGGTAAGTCCAATTCATGTTGTGCCTAAGAAAACCGGTTTTACTGTTGTTAAAAATAAGAAAGATGAGTTAGTTCCAATGAGGGTGAAAAACAGTTGGCGTGTGTGTATTGATTATAGGAAACTAAATCAGACCACTTGCAAGGACCATTTCCCCCTCCCATTAATTGATCAAATGCTCGAGAGACTAGCTGGGAAAACACACTATTGTTTCTTGGATGGATTTTCTGGATATTTTCAGTTTCCTATAGCTCTAGAGGATCAGGAGAATACTACATTCTCCTATCCCTTTGGCACATTTTCCTACCGGAGGATGCCATTTGGACTTTTCAATGCCCCAGGTACCTTCCAGAGATGCTTGGTGAGTATTTTTTCTGATTTTATTGAGACTTGCATGGAGGTATTTATGGATGATTTTACAGTGTATGGGTCTTCATTTGATGAATGTCTAAGTAGTTTGGGAAAGGTGTTGAATCATTGTATCGAGAAGAATATGGTCCTGAACTTTGAAAAGTGTCATTTCATGGTAGAGAAAGGCATTGTCTTAGGGCATGTAGTGTCAAAACATGGGATAGAGGTTGATAGATCTAAGATAGACATTATTTCATCCCTGCCATATCCTACATGTGTGCGTGATGTTAGATCTTTCCTAGGGCATGCAGGGTTTTATCAGCGCTTCATCAAAGATTTTAGTAAGATTGCTCTTCCTATGTCAAGATTACTTCAAAAGGATTCTGATTTTTTGTTTGATGTTTCTTGAAGGAATTCATTTGATGAGCTAAAACAACGTCTGACCACTCCACCTATCATACAGCCCCCACGGTGGGACCTTCCATTTGAGCTTATGTGTGACGCCTCCAACTTCGCGGTTGGAGCTGTCTTATCTCAGAGGGTGGAAGGACGTTCACATGTGATTGCCTATGCATCAAGGACATTGGATTCAGCCCAATCAAACTACAAAACCATGGAAAAGGAGTTTCTTGCTATCATATTTGCTTTAGATAAATTCCGTTCATATTTATTGGGCTCTAAAGTAGTTGTTTTTTCTGACCATGCAGCTTTGAGGTACCTTCTGAAGAAGCCAGATGCAAAGCCACAACTTATCTGTTGGATGCTCCTTCTTCAAGAGTTTGACCTTGAGATAAAGGACAAGAAGGGGTCAGAGAATTTGGTGGTGGACCACATGAGTAGGCTTACTCACACACTAGAGGATGACACCTTGGACCAAGTACCACTTCAGGACACTTTTCCCAATGAGCATCTTTATTCCATCTCAGGTACGCATCCTTGGTATGCTGATTTAGTGAACTACATTTTTGCCTCTGAAATACCTATAAATTTAAAGAAATATCAAGTCCAAAAATTAAAAAGTGAGTCTAGGTATTATGTGTGGGATGATCCTTACCTCTGTCACATGTGTAGTGACCAGGTCATTAGGAGGTGTGTTCCCAATCATGAGTTTGAGTCTGCTTTGCATTTTTGTCATACACTTGCTTGTGGTGGACACTTTGGACCCCAAAGGACAGCTAGGAAGGTTTTGGACTCTGGATTATATTGTCCTAGATTGTTCCATGATGCCCATGTGTTTTGTAAGTCATGCTCTCGTTGCCAACACACTGGGAATATTTCTAGGAGACATGAGATTCCCCAACAACCCATACTATTCTGTGAGATTTTTGATGTATGGGGCATTGATTTTATGGGTCCTTATCCTAGTTCATTTGTATTTTTGTATATTTTGGTTGTTGTTGATTATGTGAGTAAATGGGTGGAGGCCAAGGCCACCAGGACTGACGATTCTCATGTTGTTGTGGACTTTGTCAAAGCACAGATTTTTTACAGGTTTGGAGTACCAAAGGCCATCATCAGTGACCAAGGGACACACTTTTGCAATAGGAATTTTACTTCCCTCCTTAGAAAGTATGGGGTGACACACAAAACATCAACACCATACCACCCCCAAACAAATGGCCAGGCTGAGGTTTCAAATTGTGAGTTGAAACAAATATTGGAGAAAACCGTGCAACCAAATAGGAAGGATTGGAGCAAGCGCTTGGATGATGCATTGTGGGCTTATAGGACAACATACAAGACACCCATCGGTATGTCCCCATTTAGGATTGTTTTTGGGAAAGCATGTCATCTCCTAGTGGAAGTCGAGCATCGGGCATATTGGGCTATAAAGAAATGCAACATGGATTTGGCCCAAGGTGCAATTCAAAGAAAGTTGCAAATTCAAGAGCTTGAGGAGATTCGACTGTCATCATATGAGAACTCAAGGCTCTACAAGGAAAGATCAAAAGCATCTCATGACAAAATGATCCAATAAAGGGAGTTTCATGTTGGAGAGAAAGTCCTTCTCTACAGTTCACTACTGAAGCTGATGTCTGGTAAGTTGCATTCCAGATGGTTAGGTCCTTATATTGTATCTAATGTTTTTACTTATGGTGCAGTGGAGATCACAAAAGAGGACACTGGAAGGAGCTTTACAGTCAATGGGCAACGTTTGAAGAGATACATTGAGGGACTTCCTACTGATGCAGTGGATTTTATCACACTGCATGACCCCATCATCGCTTGATCACATCAAGCTGTTCCTAACCCTTTCACTTTTATATTATTTGTCCTATTTAAAAATTCTTCATTTCATGTGCATATATCATCTCATGGGTTCACATTGAGGACAATGCAATATTTTAAGTGTGGGGGAGGGAACCTTTTAGTTTAGTAATTTCAATTATTTTCCTGATTTAAAAAAAACAAAAAAAAATTGTGTGTTTTTTTCAAATATTGTGTGTTTATTTTTCAATTTTCATTGTGTTTTTGAAATTTTTGAGCTGAAATGTTTCTCATCACAATTTTGAAATGCATTTCAATGAGTGAAATGATTTATCCTATGAAACTGAGCTTAAATGAATGTTGAAAATGACTTTGTTTCAAGTTCAAATATTAAGTAATTTCATGAAAAGTACACTGAATTTTGAATCACATACCACATCTCACTGTCTTTATATTTGAAATCACTTTCCTATGAGGATTATAAACCATTATTTTCATATTCTTTACATTCACCTCACTTCTTGAGAGAACCAAACCATACTTGATTTAACCATAATTTGATTTATTCCTGTAAAAACTTGAGGGTTTGAGGTACTTATGTTTAAATGTTTGAGGCATTTGTTTGGTATTAAAGCCCCTATTTCAAAGAATCCTTTTTTATAATGGACTACCTTGAATATTTAATCCTTGTATCCCTTAGAAGCCATTCACAACCTATTAGGTTAGACACATTACAAGCCAAGTTTCCCTATCCAACCAACTCTCAAAGGGAAATTGCATAATCTAGTTGAGCTTAAGTGTGGGGGAAGCTGTCTTCTGTTGTGCCACCACATTCTGTGATACTTTGGGTGGAAAATTAAATTCTGAAGAGATGTGTTTTCTAGTGAAGAAAGCCATTATATTAAAAATTATGCCTTTTCTGGAGCTTTCATGATAAGTGAAGTTGTTCCTTTTCTGGAGCTTCTAATTGAGGTGGAAAGTTGTGCCCATCTGGAGCTTTCAAGAAAATCATGTTTGAGAAGATTGACATTTTTTATGCGGAAATAATGAATGGTGTAAACTTTTAATGACTTTTTATGATGATGGATCTGAATTGATACTATATGGATTGAGTATAAGACCATATTTAAGTGAAAATTATATTAATGCAATTTTGCTTCAAAAGAGTCAAGCTCTCCTCATTCAGCCTCAGAGTTTTTCACATCTTAATCCTACCAACCGAAAGCCACAGAACAACCCTGAAAATTCCTCATGATAAACATATGTCCTTGACTCACATCGGGTAGCGATGTAGGAATCTATCAAGCCTATGGTGACCCTTGTATGAGTTTGGATGAGAAAGACATTGCAAAAAAATTGATATTTGAGTGATGAGAGAAAATTCAAGCGAGGTAAGTGTTTTGTGCATGGGAGGATAAATGAAGTGAAAATATATTGAATGATATAAATGGAGAACTTGAAATAAGGTTTTTTTATGAGGCATGATATCTTTTGATTCTTTGTGGGAAATTGATTGATCTCAAGGATATGTGTTTTAAAATTGGTTTTGATTTGATAATGATGTTTACTTAATATGAGATTTTGCTTAGGAGTGAAAAAGGGTAAGTGTGGGAGAGTTGATAAAACACTATTTTGTTGAATATTTTATTGATAATAAATGATATAATTTCCCCACATTGTGCTAAATATATTTATTTATAAAATATTTTGGATTTGATCATTCGTTTGAAAATTTGGTTAAAATTCCAGTTTTACCCTTTATAGTGCACTGTAGTATTTCGAAAATAAATATTTTTATATTTATTATTGTAATTTGAAATTTTTAAAAGTGTTCCTAACTTAATTTTATACAACTTTCATTCAGGACACTAGAGCTAAAAAGGGCATTTGGATGGAGTAAATGGGACATTAATCCAATGGTGGTCTGGACTCGGCAAAATGTACATGGGTTATGTATTTGGGCCATATCTTCTTCATCCTGTCTTGGATTGAGCCCATATTTTAATAGGGGATCGGGGATTCATTTTCTCACAAATCATCCTTCTGTAAGGAGAGCTGTTTCACGCGTTTTCAAGGTCAAATAGGTGGTTCAATTTGTATTAAAATATTTGGCCGAGATTTCCCATTCACACTTGAAACCTCTTTAAACCTAGCCTCCCCTCCACTCTATAAATTGAAGTTTTCTCATTTGGAGGGGTTGGGACGTGCTTTGGGAATTTTAGGGAAGAGTATAAGTAGATCCACTCCAATTATCCAACCATTTCAATAAGGGTATCTCTTGAAGCAAGGATCCCTTCGATGAAGCCTTCTTCTTCTCCTTCATGTTGTAATGATTTTGTTTGTATAATAAACTTCTTTGTTCTTCTTTTATTTCTTCTCTTTTCTTCTATTTTGTTTAAATTTCTTCTTCTCTTAATATTCCTCTTTGGGCTGGAATTTATGAGTAGAAGCGTTATTGGGTTATACCCATTATAAACCTTTGCACATGCAAAACGCTTCTACGATGATTACGCCACCCATGGAAGAGAAGTCTTTTAGTAATCGATCTATCTTCTATCCTTCTTCATTTAATTATTTTGAATCATTGAGATACTTTAATTCACTTAATGTGATCCAGGGATTGTGTTTTTAAATTTTAAGAAACTAAGTAATCAATTGAACAATTAACACAAAAACACGCGAGGTCGGGATTTTGTGTAAATTGTGAGAGTGTGATCTTAATCGGTAATACAAGACCATATGGGATAAATTTGTAGAGTTAAAATATGATCCCTAAACACAATTCATCCTCATTTACAAAATGGATATGTGACTTAATTTACCACTGACCATAATCTAATCTTAGAACATCAATCAAAGCAGGGTGCTGCGATTGCGTGTTCCGAAGTTGGCCTAGGGTTAAATTTACATCATCTTCGTGGTAAAGATAATTCTCATAGGGTTAGGGATTTAACAAATTAAGGGATCATAATTAAGTGAATGTTAATTTAAATTGTAGTGATTAATAATTGAATGAAGAGATAGAGTTAGATCGATTACGCCTTTTAAAATAGATTTCTAAAAAAACATCTTCTTGTTGTGTCATTTTAATCAAAATTCATTTCAAAACTAAAAACAAAAAAAAATTATATAATCTTCTTCCAGAAAACTTCTTCTAGATTCATAAACTATAACAAACCCAAATCCTTTAAATTAGTGTTTTTATTATATTCTATTTCATTTTTTTAGAATACCTCTAATAAATTGTTAAATGCACTTCCTCCTTTGAGAGACAACCTTGGTCAGCCACTCTACTACACCTAAGTACCCCAAAATCACACTAATCATTTGAGGGAACCCACGATAGTGCTATTTCAGTTGTTCATTCTCAGGCATTGGAGCTAAGGTCATTTGTTTGTGCGTTTACTGAGACCCTCATTGAGATTTCGGCACAGATACAGCAGGTTACTGCCGTAGAGGAAGATCCTGCAGCAATTGCTGGTGCTGAGGATCCATGACCATGGCGACGTAGACAGTGTCATCCTGCATGTCAGGCCTCACCAGTTCCATAGGCAGAGGCCGACCCTCTAGTAGTCCAGTCTGATCTGATGTAGGATGTGCCTCAGCCGTCATGGGATCCATTCTTTTTGACAAGATATCCTCGGTTTTCTCCATCATGGGGTCTATGTAGAGTGTAGCCTTTGGGTCCAGAGTCATCGTAGCCTTGGGGTCCAGACCCATCACAGAGTTGGGGTATATCACCAGCATATTATTTGTTCCACACTCCAATGATGTCGAGTTCTTCTACCATCGAGGTGGGAGGAGGATCAGGAGGGCCGTACGAGGTGGAGTTGACATTTTCTTCCACTGGCACAGAGGTGCAGGATATGACAGTCGACATTCTAGTGCTCGAGTACCAGCCCTCTCTAGGTCATCAGACTCCCCAGAGATCTCACCGTGGACGTCCTATTATTAGACCAACATGTGGGATAGGATATCCTCATCGTATACATAGACATTGATTGTTTATGATCATTTATATGTTTTATGTCTATGGAAATTAAAAATTATTTTTTATGAAATGATTTGTGTTAGACCTCCATGTGGGACAAGATCTCCTCACTATAGACATAGACATTGATTGTTTATGTTTATTTATATGTTTTATGTCTATGGAAATGAAAAATAATTTATAAGCTTTCAAAACTGCGTACTTGAAACTTAGAAATGTTTCAAGTACGTGAATTTGAAATACTATAAAATATAAACCATAAGACCAATATAAAATGAAACATTAAATATTCATTAAACATATAAGCAATTGTTGAAAACACAAATCATTTCAAAAAAATTGTTCATGAAAAAAAAATTATAAGCTTTCAAAACCACCAACTTGAAACATATAAATGTTTCAAGTACTTGAATTTGAAATAATATAAAATATAAACCATAAGTCCAATATAAACTAAACTGTAAACATTCATTAAACATATAGGAGTCAACCCCGCAACAATAGGATTCACTGTGTCGCTAGTATCACATAGATCTATAATCTTTGATGCATGAAAACATGTTATATCTCCCTTCATGGGACAATGAAATCAATTCCTTCACCCACCATGTCCATATCCATATCAACATCCGACCGCATAAGGGTATGCTGAAAGATATGCCACATGAAATTCTCATATGTTCCCATTCCTACAAATATCAACCCCTTCAACACCACCATGCATCCAACCATTATAATTTCTTCTACAATTGTTACCTCATTTCCCCAGGTCCAGTTGATCAGATGAAAACACCAACAATTTCACATAGCCCATCGAACTCTTCATCACCAAATATTTATCCTTTATAATCTTCAAAAGTTCATTGTAGGACCTTATTGATCTATCCATTTCAAAAACTCATATACAAGTATACTATAAACATAAAAACAAACAAAATTTCCAGTTTTTATGTTTATAGTATTCGTGTATGTGAGTGTTTGGAATGGATAGATCAAGGAGGTCTTACAGTGGCCTTTTGAAGATGATAAAGGATAAAGATTTGGTGATGAGGAGTTCTATGGGATATGTGTAATCATAGGTGTTTTTATCTGATCAAATGGGCATGGGAAAATGGGGATACAATTGTAGAAGAAATTATAATGGTTGGATGCATGGTGGTGTTGACGGGGTTGATATTTGCAGGAATGGTAACATATGAGAATTTCATGTGGCATATCTTTCAGCATACCCTTATGCGGCCGAATGTTGATATGGATATCGACATGGCGGGTGAAAGAATGGATTTAATTGTCCCATTAAGGGAGATATAACATGTTTTCATGCATCAATAATTATATATGTATGTGATACTAGCGACATCGTGCATCCTATTGATGCGGGGTTGACAGCTCGACCAGCTTCTTGCAAACCAACAACAGCCATTATGGTTCACTGGGTGGGATGCAGTCCGGGCGCGCCACCTCCACTGCCTCCTGATTGCTCACCTTCTCCCACAACCCATCAGAAGCTAAGATTAAAAACTTGTCCTCATCCTCCATGGACAGAACTCTGGTCTCCAGCTCCGTCGTCACCCACTGCTTCAGGTGGTCGTCCCTGATCACTCTGGACACTGCCAGGGACCCCATAACTCTTGCCCCACCATAACCGTCAACAACAAACCCACCCTGCCCATCAAGAATGCCCATATCAAAATCTAGTTGTGGTTTCGGGTGGTATTAAATAGGGGGTGGAGAGTGCTTACAAGGTTCTCGATTCTTCTCCTTTAATCTTCTCTGGAGGAGCGGTGGTTGGAGGTCAGGGTGTGGGAAACGCCGTCGTGGGAGATGACAACACGGCAGTCGCCGGCATTGGACACCACTAGGCGTTGGTTCCAGATGAGGAAGGTCACGTAGTAGGAGCCGGCGCGGGCATGATGCTCCAGGAACTGGGAGTCGGTGGCAAGGTAGCCACACTTCATGACCTCCTCGATTCCCTTTGCGTCTCCCTCTCCCCTCCCAGCCACCTCCTTCAAAATGTTGTTACTCATCTTGGCGGTGGAGAACTCTACCGCCTGCATGCTTCCATGCCCATCGAAAATCCCGAAAAAGGCCTACAAACACCTCCAAGTTATCTAATTGGACAATAACTCCTTCTACACAAACAAAACCCTTGAGTTTATTGAATCAAATTAAATTACCTGTTTACAGTCGCCTATGGCCAAATATCTATCTTTCATGACTTCCCTCCTCCCTCGCCTGCAGTAGTCAGAATATCCATCCCCCACATCCTCCATCGTCTCCCTCAGACCCTCTGTAACTGGATCCGGGATGCTCTGCAAAGTGATAGGAATTTGGAGCCACCCCAACTTCTTTTGGGCAAGTGATGAAGTGGAAGATGATGCGGTACGCCTGTGTCCATATTCAGCTAGTCCAAGGACTGTAAAGGATCCGGGAAGACGGATCCTAGGAGGGGTGGGAAAGTTCATGGCCTCGATGGTGGGTGACAGAGCGGTGGTTTTGCGTGGGCGAGAAGCAGAAAGCGACGACGGAGAAGGGGTGGGGGAGTTTGGGAGTGTCAGGGAAGGTTGTGTTACGGGGAGTACCCATGCGCGAGAGGCAATCCCCACATAATAGCTCGGATCAATTGAGTGTTTTGATTCATCAAAATCCGAAATGCATAAACAACATTTATATTCAATTTATTACATGCAAATTGATAAACAGAAAACATGATCACATTGCATTCCATCAATAAGGAATAAATCAAATGAATATATTCAAAAGAATTCAACAGCAGTGAAAAACGCACTGGCATGAATTGGGCAGTGGAAATTACATCAACACATTAAATTCAAAACTAACATATTTGAATTAATATTCAGAATCAGCGAATTCATTCAGCAATTTACAAGTCAAACAAATGCAGAAATGGAAAGCAGTAAAAGGGACACCAAGGATTTACGTGCTTCAACCATATGGCCTACGTGCACGGGGCAGAATCATCAGGGTTTTTCACTATGCAAGTAAACAGTACAAGAGGAAACAAAGGAAAAAACTCACAAGATGAACTGGACATGAGACAGAAATAAGACGCGACGAAAAAACAAGCAACATGCACAAGCTTACAAAAAACAACAAAGAAAAAACTATAACAGGACTGAGACCCCCTTACCGGGGTTCGGCCAAACCTTTTTCAACAAAGAAGCTTGTGAAAGGGTGCTGAAATTGTCATCGGAAACTCCAGAAGTTCTAATCCTCCATGGTCAACGCTGTTGTCCAGATTCGTCACCATGACCCGGTTGTTGTCCAAAACCATTGCCGCTGTCCAGGTTTTCCAAATGCGCTGCTACTATGCAAGAACTCCGCAGCTGCCCAGATTCGCAGTTGTTGTCCAAGAACTCAGCAGCTATCCAAATTTGCTGCTGCTGTCCAAGATCGCTGCACTCTCCCACCTGTGAAAGACCGGGCTGCAAGAACCCTAACGGTGGTCATATTCAAGCCAATCGCCCATCTCATTTGGTGAAAATCGTGGCCTGCAAAATCCCTGGATGTGCTAGAATTGTTGGTCACAGCAGGGAATGGTGACAGGGCCTTGGTGTTCAAATCTGAAATTCCCTTTCGCTGCTTGGAACATCCAGAGGAACAGCGGGTGGTTCACGTTTAGGAACGAAACGCTGCAACTCCTCTCTGATCTCTCTCCAGCGAAGCTTATTTCGCCAAATCCATCACTGCACACCTACAACGAAAAAGGATGGCTCAGTCTGAGAGCCCTCTCCAAGCCATATCTCCCTCGTCCAGGAAAACGAGTCAAGGAGGGAAATAGAAATTCCCCTTCTGGTCGCGCCTCAAGATCCTGAAAGCCCCTGCCAGCCATTAGTCGAGAAGCAGGGAAGGGGGCATATGTGCTATGATGCAAATAGGAATCTGGAGGTGCACGTGTATGGTGGGGAATTGCCTGGTCATAACCGTGCAACAGAACCCCAACAAAAAAAGAGTATGCCGACAAAAAAAAAGCAAGTGAAAACATCACATTAAATTAAATGAATTTAATTAACAAAAAAAATAAAGTGAATTATATTTCACAAATATCCACCTTGGAAATTAAATGCATGAACATATTAAATATGCAACAGCATCACTCTCCACCTTGAAAATTAAACCTAAACCACATGATGATTCTGCACCACCTAACATCATCAACATGGGAAAATCCTAAATAGGAAATAACCTACAGGGTATGACCCAAACAGTCCCCCTTACCATGTATCAACTGTGACACATGTCGCCCGAAGTTGAATGATATTGAAACAACTGCTAAATATGCTCAAAATTAAACAATTATAAACAAATGCATGATGAAATGTCATACCTGCACTTACCCGAGTCGCGCCCTGAGATGATGCCAATGAGGAAAACACAGACCAGCAAATCACATGCCAACAGGTCCCAAACTAGCTCACCTGTTCTGGCAAAACACAGATAAATAGAGCAGTATCCATCCTCACACAAAACATGGCAAACCAAAACTCAGAGAAATTCACATATAATGTAACTCAGTACAAAACACACTACGGGAAAAATGGGTATTTGCGACGGGTTATTTGCGACGGGAATAAATCCCGTCGCAAATAGCCCCGTGAAAAACTTATTTGCGATGGGGGTATTTACCCGTCGCAAATAAGTAGGCTTTTGCGACGGGATTGCTTTCCCCGTCGCAAAAGAACTGGCGCGTGTTGCGCGCCAAATCGCGGGAGAACTATTTGCGATGGGGGAATATTCCCGTCGCAAATAACCGGCGGTGGTAAAAGGTATTTGCGACAGGAATATTCCCCCGTCGCAAATAGTATGTCGACAGGTGGTTATTTGCGACGGGTCCCGTCGCAAATAACTATTTAACCGTTGACCGTAATAAATGTTGGCTAAGGTATTTGCGACGGGTACCGTCGCAAATAACACTATTTGCGACGGGAATCCCGTCGCAAATGGACCCGTCGCAAATAATCTAACCTATAAATACCCCCATCCGTTTTTTTCAAATCATTCTCAAACTCCATCTTCTTCTTCTCTCAAAGTTGTATTTCTAAAGTTCAGTTTTTCTCCAGTTTAATTTTTTTCTCCGGAGTTGATATTAAAGTTTTGAAGAACGATCAGAGCACATCAATTTTCAATGTATTTATGTTCATTTTAATTTAATATTTATTTTTAATTTTTTATTAGTTTCAATTATTCTTAATTAGTTGTAATTTAATTATGTTTACATTGTTTTGTTACTTAATAAATTTAAATTATTAGTATTGTTCATAGTTAATGGTAATTAGGAATAATTAGTAATAATTTTTAATAATTAAGAATAAATATTAATAATTAATAATAAATACCAATAATTAGGAATAATAACATTATTACATTATTAGTATATTTTATTATTAATATTAAAATAATATAATTTTTTATATATATACAATTCTCTTTTCATCTGTGTGTTTGCTGTCTTCACATGAATTATTTGTATGTGGAGATAGAAAACGCACAGATGAAAGGAGAATTGTATATAAATTAGAAAATTATATTATTTTAATATTAATAATAAAATATACTAATAATGTTATTATTTTTAATTATTGGTAATTATTCCTAATTATTGGTAATTATTCATTTAATTGCTAATAATTAGGAACAATTACAAATAATTATCAATAATTAGGAATAATTAGTAATAATTACCAATAATTAGTAATAATTACCAATAATTAGTAATAATTACCAATAATTAGTAATAATTACCAATAATTAGTAATAATTACCAATAATTAGTAATAATTTCCAATAAGTAGTAATAATTATCAATAATTACCAATAATTAGAAATAATTAGTATTAATTACCAATAATTAGTATTAATTACCAATAATTAGTAATAATTACCAATAATTAGTAATAATTACCAATAATTAGTAATAATTACCAATAATTAGGAATAATTACCAATAATTAGTAATAATTACCAATAATTAGTAATAATTAGTAATAATTAGTAATAATTACCAATAATTCGTAATAATTAACAATAATTAGTAATAATTAACAATAATTAGTAATAATTAACAATACTTAGTAATAATTACCAATAATTACCAATAATTACCAATAATTAGTAATAATTAGTAATAATTAGTAATAATTACCAATAATTAGTAATAATTAGTAATAATTACCAATAATTAGTAATAATTAGTAATAATTAGTAATAATTAGTAAAAATTAGGAATAATTACCAATAATTAGTAATAATTAGTAATAATTAGTATTAATTACTAATAATTAGTAATAATTACCAATAATTAGTAATAATTACCAATAATTAGTAATAATTAGTAATAATTACCAATAATTAGTAATAATTAGTAATAATTACCAATAATTAGTAATAATTAACAATAATTACCAATAATTACCAATAATTACCAATGATTAGTAATAATTACCAATAATTACCAATAATTGGTAATAATTAATAATAATTACCAATAATTAGTAATAATTGGTAATAATTAATAATAATTACCAATAATTAGTAATAATTACTAATAATTAGTAATAATTAATAATAATTACCAATAATTAGTAATAATTACCAATAATTAGTAATAATTACCAATAATTAGTAATAATTAACAATAATTACCAATAATTAGTAATAATTAGTAATAATTATTAATAATTAGTAATAATTAGTATTAATTACCAATAATTAGTATTAATTACCAATAATTAGTAATAATTACCAATAATTAGTAATAATTACCAATAATTAGTAATAATTAGTAATAATTAGCAATAATTACCAATAATTAGTAATAATTACCAATAATTAACAATAATTACTAATAATTACCAATAATTAGTAATAATTAGTATTAATTACCAATAATTAGTATTTATTACCAATAATTAGTATTTATTACCAATAATTAGTATTAATTACAAATAATTAGTAATAATTACCAATAATTAGTAATAATTACCAATAATTAGTAATAATTACCAATAATTAGTAATAATTACCAATAATTAGTAATAATTACCAATAATTAGTAATAATTACCAATAATTATTAATAATTAACAATAATTAGTAATAATTACCAATAATTAGTATTAATTACCAATAATTAGTATTAATTACCAATAATTAGTAATAATTACCAATAATTAGTAATAATTACCAATAATTAGTAATAATTAGTAATAATTACCAATAATTTGTAATAATTAGTAATAATTACCAATAATTAGTAATAATTAGTAATAATTACCAATAATTAGTAATAATTAACAATACTTACCAATAATTACCAATAATTACCAATAATTAGTAATAATTACCAATAATTAGTAATAATTACCAATAATTAGCAATAATTACCAATAATTAGTAATAATTACCAATAATTAGTAATAATTACCAATAATTAGTAATAATTACCAATAATTAGTAATAATTACCAATAATTAGTAATAATTACCAATAATTAGTAATAATTACCAATAATTAGTAATAATTACCAATAATTACCATTAATTACCAATATTTACCAATAATTACCAATATTTACCAATATTTACCAATATTTACCAATATTTACCAATAATTATAAATAATTACCAATAATTAGGAATAATTACCAATAATTTGGAATAATTACCAATATTTACGAATAATAACATTAGTACATTATTTGTATATTTTATTATTAATATTAAAATAATATAATTTTCTATATTATATACAATTCTCTTTTCATCTGTGTGTTTTCTGTCTCCACATGTAATATTTGCATTCTTTTTCAAAATTATCAACCTACTCGCCAATGGAGAGGTGAAAGTGAATGCAAATATTACATGTGGAGACAGAATGTTAAACACACAGATGAAAGGAGAATTGTATATAATATAAAAAATTATGTTATTTTAATATTAATAATAAAATATACTAATAATGTAATAATGTTATTATTATATAATTAATGTTTATGAAAAAATTATATTAGTATTATTAAAATAATAAAAAATCAATATAATATTAAAATTATCAATATTTGTAACATGTTTTGCTTTATTCTCAATATATTCAATCTTTACTTGAGTGTTTTTTCTAACAAATTATTCAAAACCAGTAATGCTTTTATATTTTATAGAGAAATATGGAACAACGAGGTCATCAACAATCATTATTAGGTGACCGCATATGGATAAATCAACGTAGAAATCCAAACGGTTCTGGTTTAAATCCAGTATATGTTGAGGGTGTGGAGACTTTTTTATCATTTGCGGCATCAAATCCAGAATTTGTTTCAGAAGGTAAAATAAAATGCCCTTGCAGAAAATGTGCATTGAGAACGTTTGACACGTTTGACAAAGTGGGAGAACATCTCTTGCGTTTTGGTTTTCAACCAGATTATGTTTTTTGGTATCAACACGGTGAACGCAGTTCCAGAGCAGGTGATACCAACTTGATTCCGGATCCATCCCGGTTTCAAGATTTAGTACATGATGTTGCAGGTTCATCTGTTCAACATACAGAAACTCCGGCTGATATAGCTTCAAATCCTAAGTTGGCACCGTCTGAATTTTATGAGTTGTTGAAGTCTGCTGAGGATGCATTATATCCTGGCTACAAGATGAGCAAATTAGAAGCAGTTGCAAAATTTATGGCTATCAAATCAGATAACGGAATGTCAAACACCTGTTGTGACCAGATATTTTCTTTGCTGAAAACACTGTTACCCGAAGGAAATGTTTTACCTGCAAATTACTATGAGAGTAAGAGGCTGGTTCGAAATTTGGGACTTACTTGTCAAAAGATTCATGCATGTTTAAATGACTGCATTTTATATTCTGGGGAAAATGAGTCGTTGGATAATTTTCCTACATGTGGGAAACTAAGATATAAAGAAGGACAACACGGGAAGTCTAGTTTGATTCCTGTAAAACAGTTGAGATATTTTCCGCTTACATCCAGACTTCAGCGTTTATTCATGTCTAAGAATACAGCGACAATGATGTCATGGCATAAAGAGAATATTTCAACCGATAAAAGCTTGAATCATCCAGCCGATGGTGATTCATGGAAACATTTTGATAGAGTGCATCCATCATTTGCTTTAGAAGCTATAAATGTTCGACTGGGCCTTTCCACTGATGGTTTCTGTCCGTTTGAATCTTATGGTAGTCAATATTCATGTTGGCCTGTTTTTTTAACTCCGTACAATTTACCTCCATGGATGTTGATGAAGGATCCATATATCTTTTTGACTTTACTAATTCCAGGACATCCGAAGAAAAATATTGATGTTTATTTGAAGCCATTGATTGATGAATTAAATTTATTGTGGAGTACTGGTGTCAGTACATATGATGTTGCAACGAAACAGAATTTCATACTGAGAGCAGCATTGATGTGGACAATAAGTGACTTCCCGGCTTATGAGATGTTATCTGGATGGAGTACACATGGTCAGAAATCATGTCCTTACTGTATGGGAGAGAACAAATCATTTATGCTCATTCATGGAAAGAAACCTTGTTATTTTGACTGTCATCGTAGATTTCTTCCAGCTGATCATCCTTTTCGCAGAAACAGATCTCATTTCAGAAAAGGAACAGTTGAAAGGGATGGACCTCCAAAAATGCTATCAGGTTCAGAGTTAAAATCAGTTGTATTTTCATTACCTCCCATCACTTTTGGTCCCACAATAAACCAACAGAAAATTTCTAGTTTTGGGAAAGAACACAATTGGATTAAACGTAGCATATTTTGGGATTTGCCATACTGGTCTGATCTGTTGGTCCGACACATGTTAGATGTCATGCATATTGAGAAGAACTGTTTTGATAATTTGTTTCATACAGTTTTGGATACGCCCGGAAAGAGCAAAGACAATGTAAATGCACGTTTAGATCTTGCCCAAATTTGCAGGCGTCCAGAATTGGAACTATTTGAGAATGTCAGAACAGAAAGGTTACTGAAACCAAAAGCAACTTATACACTGTCTAAAGAAAACCGTTTATTATTTTGTCAGTGGATTGCAGATTTGAGACTTTCAGATGGTTGTGCTTCTAATTTGGGTAGATGTGTAAAGAATGGTCATATTACTGGATTAAAAAGTCATGATTGTCATGTTATAATGGAGAGACTTCTACCCATTGGATTAAGAGGTCTGTTGAATTCTGTGATTTGGGATTCCATAACAGACATGTCTCATTTTTTTCGGGAAATTTGTGCGGCTACGGCAGATTATGATGCTCTAGGAAAACTTGAAAAAGATGTTGTTGTAATTATATGTAAACTGGAAAAAATATTTCCGCCTTCTTTATTCGACTCAATGGAACATTTGATGTTACATTTTCCATATGAAGCCAAATGTGGAGGTCCGGTACAGTTTCGATGGATGTACCCATTTGAAAGATGCATGCAAAAATTGAAAAGAAAAGTATGTAACAAAGCATCTATTGAAGGATCTATTGCAGAAGCTTATTTGCAAGAGGAAATATCTTTTTTTTGCTCCCATTATTTTGAATCTGAGTGTCCTTCAAAACACAACCGAATGGGACGGAACGAGAGGAATATTGATGAAATCGACAATCAATTATCTATTTTCAACCAGTCAGATCTTGGTTTTGGTGGAGTTTATGAACGCTGGCTTTCAGATGATGAACATCAGAGAGCTCATACGTATGTTCTGCTCAACTGTGAAGAAATGACATCAGTTGTACTGTAAGTGTTTATATCACTTATTCTATCATTTATGTTACAGTAAATAACTTTGGTTGTTATAGGTTGTATGATAATCATATCAAGAAACAAATTCCACAAATTACAGCAGCTGCTCTTGAAGAACGTCGACTGAAAAATTTCTCTCAGTGGTTTCAAAAACTGGTAACATAAATTCTTTATATTTTAGCAACTCATTCAATATATAGTTTACTATATTGATAATTATTTCACAAATTTTCAGGTGTCTCGACATGCTGATAAAATTGACAAACGGCTGTGTGTATTGAGTAACCCACCTTCCAAACTTGTTAAAACTTATAATGCATATGTGGTGAATGGATTTCGATTCCACACACATGCATATGGGGAATCGAAAAAAACAATGAACAATGGAGTTAGCTTGAGATGATCTCGTCATCGAGAAAATGAAGTTGACTTTTATGGCATACTTGATGAAATCATTGAACTCTGTTATCTTGGACAACATTACATAACCATGTTCAAATGTCGGTGGTTGGATACAGAGAGAGGCGTGCGTGTTCATCCGACTCATGGAATCATCGATATTAAATGTAAAAGTGTTCTTGCAGTAAATGAACCATTCTTATTGGCTCAACAGGCATATCAAGTTTATTATGCAAAGTACTGTGCAACATCAAGAGACTTGACTGATTGGTGGAGTGTAATAAAAATCAAAATTCGAGACAATCAGTTTAGTCAAAGTGAATGTGCTCTCACTGATGTGCAAAGAATTGAAGATTTTCAAGAGAGTACTCAAAATCAATATTTTTTACAAAGAGACATGAGTATCGATGACGACACCCCACATTTAAGAGTCGGTGATGACGATGATGTTAATGATGTCACATATGAATTTGAAATGGTAAGAGATGAAGCAACTATAACTCAAATGGATATCGATGATGTTGAAGAGGAATATAAAGATGACATTGACATATATCAAGATGATGATGAAGATGAACACTGATAGCATTCCATGGTATTTATATACAATCATAATATGTATATATGTATATATAATAGTAATTATCAATTATTTGCTAACATTAACATTTTCTGTTTCAGATGGACGACGCCACATTTCGTGAGTTGGCGGATGCTGACCTGACTTTCGATGCGGATGAGTTGCTGACAGATGACCCTCAGCCTGCAGGCGCTCCAGGGAGTACGCGGAGGGGGCGTGGTCTTGCACGATTGATGATTCCTGACCCCGTCCCCGAGCGACGTCCACGTCTTGGGTTTGATCCACGCACACGGAGGTGTGATAACCTGTGTGATAACCTGTGGATTTGACTAAGATTTCATTAATCTATTCACATAATAAATGTTTATTATTTTTTCAGTTTTCCGCATATAGCAGTCGGACAGGGAAGCTCTATTTTGCGCAACTATTTCTCTCAGTCGTGGACCACATGGGAGCAGATTCCCATTGATGTGCAGCAGGCCATGTTCGGCCATTGGTTGGTACGTACGTAAATAAATAATTTTTATTTTGAAAATTATTTCATTTCTAACTTGATATTTTGATTTATTTGTAGGGTTTATGGTATCCGATCGAGGATACCATGCGTGACGCCATCCACGAGGCATGGGAGGTGGCCATGCGTGATCGCCTTCATCAGTTTTTGCACAATTTAAGAAAAGATGCGATGAAGAAAGTAGGAGTGTCAGATTTTGAGGAGTCATGTAGAGCACACCGACCAGAGTATATTTCATCCCATGTATGGGATGGATTATGTGCGCACTGGTTGAGTGGTGCCTTTCAGAGGAGATCATCGGTGGGGAGACAGAATCGGGGGAGACATGAGGTGACTCATCGAGCTGGGAGTCGTTCTTTCAGTACTCATAGACAGCATCTGGTACATACATTATTTATAAATATTTTATATAACTATAAATATTAACAGTTTATTTTTTATTCTTATAGGCTGTCGAGCACCCCGATATTACAGAGTACGACGTATATCGGAGGATGTATAGTGATCCTACTACTCGGGAGCTCAGAGGTGATCATCAGCATCACATCGTGGTCAGTATTATTTGTTTTAAAGTTTAAAAATTAACTGCATATAATATATTCATAATTTTAATTTTAAATTGCAACTATAGGAGTCATATGAGGCCACAGCGTCACAGGCCCGGCCTGAGAGTCAGGCCGAGTCATCAGATCAGACCACTGCTCGTCAGTTTGATGAGGCGACATGGATGCAGGCCACCCAGTATGCCTTCGAGAAGGGCCGAGTAGTTGGTATCGGCTCTCGACTGACTCTCGGAGATTATTATGGCAGTGCTGCGATGTCGGCGTCCAGCTCGAGAGGAGCTCGTGCATCTTCTTCTACTACACAGTATGAGGATCAGTTGCGATCTCAGACTGCACAGATAGAGAGTCTCCAACAGGAGCAGGAGCAGATGTGTCAGCAGCATGAGGAGGAGCGTCGACGCCAGCAGCAGTTGTATGAGGAGCAGACGAGTCGGTGGCAACAACAGCATCAGGAGCAGATGGAGTACATGCGCCGACTCACTCATGCTTTAGGGATGGAGTTTCCTCCACCACCATCTGCAGATCCCCCCCTCCCCCCCCCTCCTTTAGATTAGAGTTCGTATTTATGTTATAAAATTTGGGAAATCAAAATATTTTTTTTTTCTATTCTTAGTTTTTGTCTCATTATAAAATATGAATAATATTATATTTTTAAATAACAATATTAATATGAATAATAATATTATTTATATTTTATAATATTAAAATTTATATATATATGAAAATTTTATAATATTATAATTTAATTATATTTTTTGTAATACTTGAATTATTTTAATATTTGAATGTAAAATAATTCTATTATTTTTATATTAATTAATATAACTTATTAATATATTTTTTTATTTATGAATTATAATTCTAATATTATTATATTAATTAAATCATTTATTAATATTCTATTATTTTTTATTTTTGAATTATAATTCTATTATTATTATATTAATTAAAATAATTTATTGTTTTTATTTGTGAATTATAATTATATTATTAGATTAATTAAAATAATTTATTAATAATTTATTTTTTTTATTTTTTTATAGTATTTGCGACGGGATACTATGCCCGTCGCAAATACTAGTATTATTATATGCATTAAAATAATTTATTAATAGTTTTTTATTTTTTTTAAAAAATAGTTTTTGCGACGGGTACCGTCGCAAAAGGTATTTGTGACGGGTCTCGTCGCAAATACTATTTTAAAAGTTTTTTACAAATATACGGAGTACTATTTGTGACGGGGAGAATAACTGTCGCAATAAAAGGCTTTAGCGACGAGCCCGTCGCAAATAAGTGTTGTTGCGACGCCGTTTTCAGCAACGGGCCATTTGCGACGGGCCCCCATCGCAAATGACCCGTTGCAAATACCTATTTTTCTAGTAGTGATAGTTCAATCATGAAAAACATCAGAAAAGGAAGAAGTAAAGAGAGAGCACATGCATAGTAAAGGAAACAACCAAAAAGAGTCTCCACCTGAACCCACAAAAAACATATCAGGACAAAGGACCAAGAACTGTTGGATTTAAAACTGAGACACGATGCCTGGACTTTCGACGCAAGGCACCATAAGATCCTCAACCGAATGGATTCAGAATCTCCCCCATAGGAGACGACCGCCTAAAAAAAAGCCAAAAGGAGACTTCCTCACACAAAGGAGAAACTTCAAGGACCCATTCAAGCAGTCCCAACTTCCTAAGACAACTCTATGAAGTGAGAATAAAAGGTTGGGAGCAAGCTAGAAACTAGGGGAAAACAAGCCACTAAAGGGCCACACATCCTAGTCTAGAATTACTAATGGCACACGATTCCCAGGAAACCAAAAAAAGCTGCTAAACAGGGTTGAATAGTAAACAAAGAGGCTTGGTGGCCAACCAAGCGACACTGCACCCACAAGCTACCCAAACCTAAACACCGAACTCGCAACAGGACCATACCCAGAGCAAACAGTCCTAAAGGATGCGGAGGAACACAATGAAGCTGACATAAGCTCATCTCCTAGGGAAAAGGTAGACACTAGAGACACAAGATCCTACCAAGACCTTATTGCTAACCAGCTCTCAAACATAGGCAAACCTCACAAAGTAACCATTCCTACCCCAAAACCATAGACACACATAGGTAGAAACTACCAAGAGGCATCTTTTGAGGCTCAGACAGATAAAGGAAAATGGAAAGAAAAAAACGAGGAATCAAACTACCAACAGCAGAATGAAATTACAGCCCTAGAGAGCTAATGGTCGGGCTGAACGAAATAACAAAGCATGCTGCAACAGGTAAAATCCACTAACAAATCATTTGAAAGCAATGAATTTAAAATTTTCATAAAGAAAAACTTAAACCCCATTAGGCTCTAATACCACTTTGTTGCGGGGAGTGCCCCTGCGCAAGAGGAAATCCCCACATAATAGCCCAGACCAATTGAGTGTTTTGATTTGTCAAAATCTAAAATGCATAAACAACATTTATATTCAATTTATTACATGCAAATTGATAAATAGAAAACATGATCACATTGCATTCCATCAATAAGGAATAAATCAAATGAATATATTCAAAAGAATTCAACAACAGTGAACAACGCACTGGCATGAATTGGGCAGTGGAAATTACATCAAAATATTAAATTCAAAACTAACATATTTTAATTAATATTCAGAAGTAGTGAATTCATTCAGGAATTTACAAGTCGAACAAATGAGGAAATGAAAAGCAGTAAAAGGGACACCAAGAATTTACGTGCTTTGTCCATATGGCCTACGTGCATGGGGTAGAATCATTAGGGTTTTTCACTATGCAAGTAAACAGTACAAGAGGAAACAAAGGAAACAACTCACAAGTTGAACTGGACATGAGACAGAAATAAGATGCGACAGAAAAACAAGCAACATGCACATGCTTACTAAAAACAACAAAAAAACTATAAAAGGACCGAGACCCCCTTACCAGGGTTTGGCCAAACCTTTGTCAACAAAGAAGCTTGTGAAAGGGTGCTGAAATCGTCATCGCGAACTCCAGCAGGTCTGATCCTCCATGGTCAACGCTGCTGTCCAGATTCGTCACCATGACCCGGTTGCTGTCCAAAACCATTATCGTTGTCCAGGTTTTCCAAATGCGCTGCTGCTGTCCAAGAACTCCACAGCTGCCCAGATTCACAGTTTCTGTCTAAGAACTCAGCAGCTGTCCAGATTTTCTACTGCTGTCCAAGATCGCTGCACTCTCCCACCTATGAAAGACTATGCTACAAGAACCCTAATAATGGTCATCTTCAAGCCAATAACCTTTATCATTTAGTGAAAACCATGGCCTACAAAATCCCTGGATGTGCTGGAATTTCTGGACGCCGTAGGGAATGGTGACGGGGCCTCGGTGCTCGAATCTGAAATTCCCTTTCACTGCCTGGAACATCCGGAGGAACAGCGGGTGGTTTGTGTCTAGGAACGAAATGCTACAACTCCTCTCTGATCTCTCTCCGGCGAAGCTTATTTTTCTAAATCCCTCACTACACACCTACAACGAACAAGGATGGCGCAGCCTGAGAGCCCTCTCCAAGCCGTCTCTCCCTCGTCCAGGAAAACGAGTCAAGGTGGGAAATTGAAATTCCCCTTCTGGTCGCGCCTCAAGATCATGAAAGCCCCTGCCAGCCATTAGCCGGGAAGCAGGGAAGGGGGCATATGTGCTATGATGAAAATAGGAATCTGGAGGGGCACGTGTACGGTGGGGAATTTCCTGGTCATAACTGTGCAACAGAACCCCAACAAAAAAAGAGTATGCCGACAAAAAAAAGCAAGTGAAAACAACACATTATATTAAATGCATTTAATTAACAAAAAAATAAAGTGAATTAAATTTCACAGGTTGCATGGATTTCCTTGGTACAGTCAAATCTTTGTGATTGGGAGGTCGGTTCAGTTAATGAAACTCTTTTCACGGGTGGCGTGTGAAGGAGGTGGAAGGGGGAGGCATATAAATAGTGTGGCGGCTTCTGTGTTTGAGGTGTGTGGCGTCTTCCCTAACAATTCGTTTCCTAAAATTTAGGAGATAGAGAATAACAATGCTATCGCTGAAAATCGGTCTTATCATTTCAAACAAAAGATGGAAATACATCAACATATTCAATAATCACAACGTTTTATTATTTTATTGTTGTTCCAAATTATAATAACTGAATTTCAATTTTCTGAAAAACAAAACATAGTGATGGAGACACTACATTACTACTAATCCTGCTTTACCACTGCTCAAATAAAACAATAACAAGTATGAGTCATTTATTATCCGTAACAAGAACTAGTTTTTGTTAGCTTTGATTATAGGAGCCGTGAATAATTTAATTTATTTATACGTATTTATATATTTTTAAATATGATTTATATATCAATAAGTATATACATGTAAATATAATATATAAAATTAATTTTTATGACAATATTATAATAAAAAAATACGAAAATATTATTTTGAAAATTTTATGTATAAGAAACTATCAAATTTCACTACAAAAAAGGTGTTTAGTGATGTTTCATTTGGAACCAGATTAAACTGCCACTAAATATTTAGCCACAGTTTTTTGTTTTTTTATTTATGTAAGTAAAATATTTATTATTATTTATTTTCATAATTAATTAATTATTTCACTACTGCACATATGGCCTATAATTTCATGAAAAATGGATTTTAACAAGATTAACAAAGAATTGTTAATCACGATACTGATAAGGAGGGACATTTATCCATGCTAAAAAGAATCACTCATAAAGGACACCCTTTATACATTTAATGTGACATCATGAATACAAAAATTTCCACCTATGGTATATACAAAAAACACTGTTTTATACATTTCAAACAATTTTTTATATAGTTACATTTACAATTATGCAACAAACATTTAAAAACATCAATATTTCATTTTTTAACATTCGTGATCCCCTCTAAAAAATGTACACCCATAGTATCAATTTCTGAACAAATCATCTCAACCCGAGCAAAAGATTCCGTCTATATAAGAAAGAAAATATTATGTTCATAATACTGTAAAGAAATAAATTAAACATTAATATAAATGAATACATTAATAAAATGTCAATATTTAATAAAAGAGACACATTTTGAGTTATTGGGTGTGTTGGTTTTTAAGATCGATTTGAGACTGTGGCGGTGGAAGTAAAGGTAACACGGTATCCTCCGATTCAATGTCTTCTTCCTCTGTTTCCATTGATTTGTTTGGGGTTCATCATTAGGGATTCAATCTCGTTTTCTTATTAGGGTTTCAATCCCAGTTCACCCTTCTTCGATCCTGTTTCTTCCAGTTATTGGTATTAATTTCTGTTTTTTCTTTAGGGTTTTAATCCTAGTGTTTATATCTATGTTTAATGGTCAGTTTTTTCTTGTCCTTTCCCCTTCTCTACCGCTCATGCCTTCTCTTACTTCCTGGTCCTTTGCTTCCTTCCAGGTCAGTCGGGTGAACAAGATACAAAGGGAGTTTTGGGATTTGTCTGAGGAACGGTAAGAGGTCCCAGGTGGAACGACATATGGTGGATTTCTCTAGTTACAATTTTGTTTTAGATTTCTCTTTTGATGATGTTTTTAGTTCTCTTGGGTGGAAGTTAGTGATTTTCATGATGCTGTCGCGCTGCTGGTTTATGTGGTTCAGTGATGAGGGATGTAGGCAAGTCTCGATGTTTCAAGACGGCTCGATAATCTGCGACGTTCTCTGGTTCACTGATGTGGTGTTGACGATGATAGTGGAACTGGTTTGGTGTCAATGATAGTGACCATGATAATGAAGAACTCTGAGACATCGGTTAAGATGAAGATAATGATGATGGGGCTTCCGGTAGGTCTCGTCGGCATGGTGATGATGGGGGAGGAGGAAGGACATGATATTGGAGGCAATAGGTGTGCGACTCGAGGTAGGCATGTGACTCAAGATTCACGTTGGGTATGGTTTTTTTCTTGAAAGTTGTTATTTTAAATTTCAATTTGTGGACTAGCGCAGCTTTTGAACTTTTGAAATGTAAGGTTTCCCGCTAACCCTAAAAGAAAACTTTTGAAAATGGAAAAAAATTGATTTGGAGTAGAGTGGAGTTATACTGGTCACACCGTGCATTGTATTGAGGTTTGGTTGATTCCAATACGTCAAAAATGACTAATGGATTATTTTCTTAAAGTGTCAAAACAATATGAATGAGTTTTCTCAGTTTTTAGTATGTAATTTGTTCTTTTTACTAATATTAATATCAATTTTAAATAAAAAGATACACTTAGAGTTATACCAGTCACACCGTGCATTAGAATGAGTTATGGTTGAGTCCTACACATCAAAAATGACTCATAGATCATTGTCCTAAAGTATCAAAATAATACGAATGTGTTTGCTTAGTTTTTAGAAAACTCTTTGTTTTTTTACTAAAATGTCATTTCAAACCGGAAACACGCATTTTGATTCATACCGGTTTCATCGTGCATCGGTTTGATATGAAACTTCTTGATACACGTCACAAATGACTTACGAATCACTTTCTTAAATTATCAAGACAATTAGATCATGTTGTCTTGGTTTTTTTTGAGTGACACGTTTTGAACTAAAATATCAATTTTAAACACATAACAAACACTTTTAGTCATACTGATCACACCATGCATCAGATTGAGGTGTGTTTTATTTCCAAACGTCAAAAATGACTCATGAATCCTTTTCCAAAAGTATCAAAACAATCCGAATGTGTTTGCTCGGTTTTCAGTATGTGTCTGTTATCACTCAAAGTGTATGTTTTCAATTTAAATTGATGTTTTAGTAAGAATGAAACACGACATACTCAAAACTAAGAATTTTTTTTTATAATTTTGATAATTTATTAAAATGATCCTTAAGTCATTTTTTGATGCATAGGAATCAACAACAGGTCAATCTAGTGTGCGGTGTGACTGGTATGACTCTAAGTGTATATTTTTATTTAAAATTGACATTTAAGTTCAAAACACACATCACATACTCAAAACAATGAAATCATATTCAGATTGCTTTGACACTTTAATAAATTAATCCATAATTCATTTCTGACATGTAGAAATTATATTTACCACAATTTGATACACGGTGTGCCTGATATGACTCAAATTTCCTGTTATTAGTTTAAAATTGACATTTGAGTTCAAAACATATGTCACTCACTGAAAACCAATAAAACGCACTTGGATTGTCTTGATACTTTAAGAAAATGACACATAAGTCATTTTTGATGTGCTAGAATCATTATCACGTCAAACCAACACACTGTGTGACCATTATGACTCAAAGTACGTGTTTTTGGTTAAAATTACATTTCAGTAAAAAATACACGTGACATACTCAAAACTGATAAAATGCATTCAGATTATTTTTATACTTTATAAAAATAATTCTTAAGTCATTTATGAGGTGTATGAATCAACCACACATCAATCTGACATACCGTGTGATCGATATGACTCCAAGTGTATTTTTTATTTAAAATTGACATTTTAGTTCAAAGCGCACATAACATACTCAAAACCAAGCAAACACATTTTTATTATTTTGATACTTTAGGTCAATGATCTATAAGTCATTTGAGATGTTTAGGAATCATCCACACCTCAATATGACTGGTATGACTCAAAGTGTGCGTTATGAGTTTAAAATTGAAATATTAGTTCAAAATGTGTCTCACTTACTAAAAACTAAGAAAACAAGCTTGAATTATCTTGATAATTTAGGGCAATGATTCATAAGTCATTTATGATGTGTTGTAATTGGTCTCACATCAAATCGATACATGATGAGATTGTTATGACTCAAAATGTGTGTTTTCAGTTTAAAATGACATTTTAGTAAAAGAGAAATGTGATATACTAAAAACTGATTAAACACATTCAGGATATTTTTATACGTTAATAAAACAATCCTTAAATCATTTATTATGTTTATGAATCAATCAAATGTCTATCTGGTGCACCGTGTGACTGGTATGACTCCAAATGTGTCTTTTTTATTTAAAATTGTCATTTTACTTCAAAACACACGTCACATACTCAAAACTGAGAAAAAACATTCGAATAGTTTTGATAGTTCATGAAAATCATCCATAAGTCATTTATGATGTATAGGAACCAACCACACTTCAATATAATGCACAGTGTGTCTGATATAACTGAAACTATGTGCTTTGAGGTTAAAAATGACATTTTAGTTCAAAACACATGTGACATACAATATTTTATTTCAATTAAATTATGAATTTTTAATATACCTGTATTTGTTGTTGCAGTGTGATGTAATTTTAACAACACACTATAAAAGTATGGCCTTTATTAGCACTATTTCTAGCAATGATAAAATAAATTTTATCAACACTAGAGAAGCAGTGATTAATATAGGTCTTTTTTAACGGTGCTTGGGACAATAGTAATTTTTAAGCGCTGATAAAGACATTTTATAGCGGTGACTATAGCCGGATTTATAGTTGTGAGACACCCTTTATCACCACTTTTTTAGCATTGATAAAAGTCATCTTTTATCAACACTTTTGTTTTAGTTCTGACAAAGACATCATTTTTTAGTTTTTTTAGCACTGATAATGTCTAGATTTTAACAGTGCTTATATATATATATATTGGATTCTAGGCAAGTGAAATTTAATTCATTTATTTGAATACTAACTTGTATGTTTTGCATGAATTTTTTTGTGTCTATCAAGAAATATCTTATACTTTGGAGAATTAAAATAAATAAATTTAAATGGTGCTATTTTTGAATCAAATAAAGAATTTTTGGAAATAAATATATGATCCAAAACATACAAGTTAGTATTCAAATAAATGAAATAAATTTAAGTTTCCTAGAATCTTTTATATCTACATGGCTTCTATAGTAAAAACTATACACCACAAGAAGATGGTTGCGATAGATTGGGATGAAGCTACGTGATTTCTTCTCATCACTACCACAAAACTGGGTTTCCACAGCGCCATCCTTTATCAGCACTTTTTTTAGCACTAATAAATCCCCCCATTTATTAGCGCTTTTTTAACGATGATAAAGGGGACTCATTTATCAGTGCTTTTTTTAGTAGCTCTTATAAATGAGGGATTTATCAGTGCTTTTTCTTAGCACTGATAAAGTTTATATTTCAAAAAAATCATGAAAAATAATATATTATTATATAAGTATATTTATATTGATATAAATATAATATATATTTTTTAAATATGTTTTAGATAAGTATAAAACGACTATTACATTTAATATATAAGAAATTTAGTAAAAATGGATTCAAAATAATTTAAAAAATATTATTAATTAATAATTTTTCTAATTAAAATCGATTAATAATCATTTAATAACAATTTGAAGACATAAAAAAATCAAAAACATTAATAAAATATCTAAAATAAGTTGAAAATGTAACTCAAACTTCAAATGACCATGACTTTTGATTCGGGTGTTCATTTGAGCTCTACATCATATCAAATCGAAGCTTGTGATGAGATCTAGGCGCTAGTGACCAAAGAAAATCTTCTGGCACATTTTTGGAGGCCAAAAAAGGCCTAAAAGGCCTCCAAAACTGAGTTTTTAGTCGGGATACCCCGATTTTTTAACATTCAAACATGTATAACTTCTGATCCAGATGTCCTCTTGGCCTGTACCACATATCATATCGAATATTATTTCATTTTATTCAATTTGAATGGTTTTTTAGTTGAAACATACTTTTGTATTAGAAGTAATGGTCATTTTAACATTCTATGACTTTTTAAATACACATATATGTGTATTTATTCATAAATGTGTGTGTGTGTGTGTCTCTATGTGTGTTGTATATATATATGTATGTATTTATTTATTTATTTATAAACACACATAAAAAACCATATTTTATAAATGTATTTAAAACTAATCTTATAAATATATATTAATATACAAATTAATATATGGATAAAAAATTATTACTTAAAATATATATATAAATAAATATAAATATAAATTAATATACGAATAAATATATATATATATATACTAATATATAAATAAATATGAATGTATTAATATAACTAAATATATTTATATTTATATGAATATATATTAATATACCAATAAATATAACTACATATATATATAAATATATATTAATATACAAATATATATATATATTAATATAGGAATAAATATATATGTATTAATATAACTAAATATATATATATTAATATGAATCAATATTAATATACAAATAAATATAACTATATATATATAAATATAAATATATATTAATATACGAATAAATATATATTTATTAATATATTAATAAATATATATGTATTAATATAACTAAATATATTTATATTAATATGAATCTATATGAATCCAACGAGCCTGTACCCTAGTGGTACAGGATCCTGCTTGGCATCCAAAAGACCCAGGATCAAATCTGGGCATGGGCGAATTTTCGGTACTATAGCAGTACTGTAGAAGTGGCATAACTATTGGAACGACGATACTGTAGTGGCAGAGGGACTATAGCAGGAACTGTAGCAGTGCGGTACTGTAGCAGTACTGTTCATCGAGGGGTCCTTTGGGCCAAAAATGGGCTTTCAAGACTTATATTTAGGCCACTTGGTCTTGGGACTTCGGGCTATGTAATGGGTCACCCTCTACCCAGTCTAAAGAGGCCTTTGATTTAAATAATAAATTGAGGTTTCAACCCCAAACTTTTAAAAAATATGAATCTATATTAATATACGAATAAATATAACTATATATATAAATAAATATAAATATCAATAAATAGAGAAAAAAATGGCTTAGTGGTAAAGGTGCAGGCGCCCAAGGGGGGAGGTCGCGGGTTCGAGTTTGGGTGGAAGCAAGGAGGGGTGCGTGGGCATTTGGGGGATGCACGGGCAAGGGCAGTGTACGAGAAAGTGGGAGGGTCTTCCTAGCACTGATAACGAGGGGGGGGGGGTCAAGCGCTGTTAAAAGATCCCCCCCACATTATATATTCTTTTTTATTTTTTTTGCTTTTATCAGCACTTTTTTTAGCACTGATAAAAGACCCCTTTATCAGCACTAATAAAAGGGGCCTTTATTAGTGCTTTTCTGAGCGCTGATAAAAGGGATCCCCCATTTATCTTTTCCTCAATTAACAGCACATTTTTTAGCACTGTAAATGCACTTTTCTAGCATTGTTAATGCGTTTTTAATGTTGATAAAAGACCCCTTTTATCAGTACTTTTTTTAGCGTTGATAAAAGAGGCCTTTATTATCGATTTTCTGAGCGCTGATAAAAGGGACCCCCCTTTATCTTTTCCATGATTAACAATGATTTTTTAGCACTATTAATGCACTTTTATAGCATTGATAAAAGCCATATTTTTATTACTGCATAACCAACATACCAGAAACCCTTAACGTAATGCTTCAGCCGAATTAGCATCACACTCATATCATCCATGGAGCCCCGCACTAGAGATAGCTTTTCCAGTTTCTTGTAAGTCAACAACAGTTGTTCTAATTCATTTAGTGGGACGTAGGCTGTGAAAGCCGCCACCACTACCTCCTGATTTCTCACCCTCTCCCACAACCCATCAGAAGCTAAGATTAAAAACTCTTCCTCGAGCTCCATGGATAGAACTCTAGTCTCCAACTCTCTCGTCACCCACTACTTCAGGTGGTCATCCCTGATTTCTCTTGACACCACAAGGGACCCCATAACTCGTGCACCGTTATACCTGTCTATGGGGGGCACTCAAAAATCTGTTAGCCATCTCAGAGTATTCTTTGTCCGTAGCAGGTTTTCATGAAGGCAGGCAGCTACAGGAGTGGTCTTCTTTGGTGGGCAGTGCGGTGGATAGCAGTCAGTAGAAAGGGATAAAATTCATGGGTAGATAGACTACCCACCAAACCAAAGGAGAAAATAGTGTTTTGGTTCCTCTTTACAATGGGGTAAAATCCCATGATTTGTGACATATGTGTATTGTGTGATCCTCAGCTTTTTATCTAGAGAGAAATAGATAAATCACCCCATTCTCCCGTAGACGTAGGCAATTCTTCCTGACCATGTTAAAATTGTGTGTTCATCTGTTTTTCTCCAATTTTGTGTGATTTGTGTTGTCACACACCTTCGTTGAGCCCTTACAAGTTGTATCAAAGGGAGTCAGAGTGAGGGAGTTTGAAACGGTGAGGTGATAATGATTTTTCCGATGACTAGAAAATTTAAAGTGGTCTTGAAATTTTTTTCAAGTCCATATCCATGAATAGGAAGATGAGATGATTCCAACGGTGTAAGCGGTGTTGAAAATGGAGTTGAAACAAGCCCTGTAGAGCCGGTCAAAGTTCCGGTCAAATCATGGGTGAACATTAACCCCATGCCGGAGAATACAACATTGTTCAAAATGTAGGCGAAATTTTTGGCGAGATTCTGGTGGTTGCTCCGGTGTGCCATGTCAGCGCCACATCATCGCCACGTAAGTAGACGATCTAGAATGTTGAATTTTTTTTGGCAATATCTCGACCAATCGAACTCCAATTTCGATGATCCATGAGTTTATTCCCACTATTTCAACCATTACGAACACATCCATGGGGTTATATTTTCAAAATTTTCACTCCATCAGGTGGTGTCAAAGGGGTGCGACATCGATGGTGGTGATCACGTTTTGCGAAAACAATGACAGCTGGTGGCGGAGCAATACCAAAATTTGAAATCGAGATGTTCGATGGTCGGAACAATTTCAACTTGTGGAAAAGAATAGTGACATATATTCTCGTGTAGGAGGGCATGATCCGACTATTGATCAGAGAAAAACCCAAGACAACCAGTGATGATGATTGGGAACAAATCGAGATGTGGGTTGTCAACACAATTCGACTGTGTCTAGTGAATGATGTAAAATACTCGGTGTTGGATGAGACCTCACCAAAGGAGATCTGGAAGAAGCTGGAGCGGTGATATATGGTGATGTCTCTCACCAAAAAATTATTCTTAAAGAAGAAATTGTACCAGTTGTGTATGGACGAGGGAGAAAATTTATTGGATCACACCAATTAATTCAACAGGATCCTAACACAATTATTGGGGATTGGTGTGAAGTTTGGCGAGGAAGACAATACAATTTTGTCTTTGTCATCTCTAACAAGTTCATTTGCTAGACTTGTGACTGCATTGCTCGTGGGGAACGAAACATTGAAGTTGGATGAGTTGATGGCACAACTTTAAGATTCGGAGGCACTCTGAATACCTGCGACGCTTTCAAGTGAGCAAATCATGGTGATGTGAGATGATCAACATGGGAGGAGCCAATATTGGATGTGAGGAGGTAAAGAATGGTGGCCAAAATCGAGATGAAATGATCCTAGTGAAATCACATGTTTCTGGTGAGAGAAAAAGGGTCACTATAAAAGTGATTATGGAGAGTGAAAATGGTATTTTTCCAGTAAAGGGAAATTTGAAGATAAGGATGTGAACATCACATAATTATCAGCAGATGATGAAGTCTACATGACAACAAAAATCTTTCACTCGGATGAGAGATTTGAATGGGGAGAAGTGCAGTGTCATTACTGTGAAGGATAAGGTCACATGAAGCGGGAATGTTGATTTCTCAAAAGAAAGAAAGAGTGGGCTCAAAATATAAAGGAATACGTATGGGGTTTGGATTCGGGGAGCTCAGTACACATATGTACGACCAAAGGTGTGTTTCATTCCTTTTAATAGGTGCGAGATTCGGTGAGACTTGGTAATGGGTCAACATACGAGGTCCGAGGGGTTGAGATGGTGAAATTGAAGAAACCTGATGGCGCAGTACGAAAACTGGGTGATATGAAATTTGTTCTAAGGATGAGATGGAACTTGGAATCATTAAGTAGGCTCGATGCGAAAGGGTTCAAGATTTCCATAGCAGGTGGAGTATTGGAAGTCTCACATGGGGATGCAGTGATACTTATTGGGAAATATTCCAAAGGGTTATATCATTTTTTAAGGACTATAGTCAGCCCAAGATCGAATGAAGAAAGTAGAAGTGCCACATCATTTAGTTTAAAGAAGTGTGTTCGGTTTGCTGATAAAGTTTTCAACGTCTACAAGGAGATTGCAGGTCTGGTTTCTTCCCCAAATTGGTCATGAGGGAAAGATTTTTGGGGGTCACTCCCACCAAACCTAAGGAAAAAAGAGTGCTTTTGGTTTCTATTTAAAATGGAGTAAAATCTCATGATTTTTCATATATGTGTATTGTGTGATCCTCCATGTTTTATCTGGAGAGAAATAGAAAAACCTCCCCATTCTCCTGTAGACGTAGGTAATTTTTCTGAACCACATTAAAATCGTGTGATCATCCATTTTTATCCATTTTTTGTGTGATTTGTGTTTCCACACACCTCCGTTGTGCCATTACACCATCCACAACATACCCAACCTACCCATCAAGAATGCCCATATCAAATGCTAGTTGTGGTTTGGGTTGGTATTAAATAGGGGTGGCGCGCACTTACCTGGGTCTCGATTCGCCACCTTTCATCTTCTTTGGAGGGGCGGTGGTCGAAGGTCTTGGCCAGGGCAATGCCGTTTCAGATCGGGCAGTCATGCAGCAGGATTCGTCGCGAGCACGGTGCTCCAGGAACTGGGAGTTAGTGGTGAGGTAGTCATGCTTCACAGCCTCCTCGATTCCCTTTGTGTCTCCCTCTCCCCTCCCTGCCACCTCCTTCAAAATGTTGTTTCTCATCTTCGCGGTGGTGAACTCTGCGGACTGCATGCTACTATGCCCATCGAAAACCCCCAAAAAGGCCTCCCAACAACTCCAACTTATCTAATTGGACAACAAGTCCCTCATCCATGCAAAAAAAAAAAACACTTATGGAATCAAATTACCAGTTTATCGTCTCCTGTGACTGAATATATATCTTCCATGAATTCCCTTTTCCCTTGGCTGTAGTTGAAAGAATATCCATCCCCCACAACCTCTATTATCTCCCTTAGACCCTCTGTAACTGGCTCTAAGAAGCTCGACAAAGCGATGAGGATTTGGAGGCATCCCAACATCTTTTGGGTGAGACATGAAGAGGAAGATGATGTGGTGCACCTGTGTCTATCTTCAGTCATCCCAAGGACTATAAAGGATCTAGGAAGACAGATCCATGGAGGGGTCGATGAATTCATGGCCTTGGGGGCGGGTGACAGAGTGGTGGTTTTGCACGGGCGAGAAGCACAACGCAACGGGGGCGAGGGCGAAGGGATGGGGGAGCTTGGGAGTGTGAGGTAAGGTGGAATGGTTTTTCTTTGCACACTAAAATCTTTGTGCTTGGGACGGTGTTGTTCGTTATACTGAAGGGTTGCTTTAGTGAATGAAAATGGTAGATTGCGTCTCCTCACAGGTGGCGTGCGAAGGAGCTGGAAGGAGGAGGCATAAAAATAGTGCGGTGAGTTCCGTGTTTGAGGTGTGTCGCGCCTTCCCTAAGGTTTGAAGCTTTGAAATCGAAATGTTGAGGGTTCTACTCTAACACTTCCAGGAATGTAACAAATATATATATAAATATATACACACATTCCATCCATTTAAAGATAACTTAGTGATGAAACCTATCGAAGAATTTGTTTCGTAAAATTCAGGAGGATAGAGAATAAAAATACTATCGTTGAAAACCAGTCTCCTCATTTCAAAAAAAAACTTGGAAATACGTCAACATATTCAATAATCACAACACTTTATTATTTTATTATTGTTCAAAATTATAATAACTCAATTTATTTTTGAAAAATGAAACATAGTGATGGAGACACTACATTACTATAAATCCTACTTTATCAATGCTGAAATAAAATGATAACAAAGATGAGTCATTTATTAGCGGTAACAGGAACTACTTTTTGTTAGCCCTAATAGAGGGAACCGTAAATAATTTAATTTATTTATACATATTTATATGTTTTTAAATATGATTTATATATCAATAAGTATATACATGAAAATATAATATATAAATATTATTTGTATGAAAATATTATAATAAAAAAAATGAAAATATTATTTTCAAAATTATATATATATATTAAAATATTATATTTCACTACCAAAAAGGTGGTGTTTAGCGGTGTTTCATTTGGATCCAGTTTAACCGCTATAAAATATTTAGCCACGGTTTTTTATTTTTTTATTTATGTAAGTAAATTATTTATTATTATTTATTTACATAATTAATTAATTATTTCACTACTACACATATTCCCTTTATAACATTCAAAATGGCTTTTAACAATGCTAAAAAGGCGTTGTTAATCGCAGTGCTAATAAAGAGGGCCCCTTAGCCATGTTAAAAAAAGCACTGATAAAGGAAACCCTTTATAAGCATTATTTTCAGCACTAATAAAGAGCCCTTTTATGAGCGCTAAAATAGCACTGATAAAGGACTAGAATGCTGCAATGTGCTATTAATATAATTGCACACCCAGCGAAAACCTGTAATTTCAAACAATGTTGTATACATTTAATTTGACATCATTAATACAAAAATGTCCTCCCATGGTATATACAAAAAAAAATTATATACATTTCAAATAATGTTTTATATAGTTACATTTTCAATTATCCAACAAATATTTAAAAACATTAACAATTTATCTTTTAACGTTCGTGATCCCCTCTCAGAAATGTCCACTCATAGTATCAATTGCTGAAAAAAATCATCTCAACCTGATAAAAAGATTCTACCTATATAAGAAGACAAATATTATGCTATTAATACAATAAATAAATAAATTAAACATTAATATGAAATAATGCATTAATAAAATGCCAATATTTAATAAAAAAGACACATTTGAAGTTATATCGGTCACATCGTGCATTGGATTGAGGTGTGGTTGATTCTTGCATGTTACAAATGACTCATGGATCGTTTTCCAAAAGTATCAAAACAATTCAAATGTGTTTGCTCAGTTTTCAGTATGTCACTTGTTCTTTTTACTAAAATTAATTTCAATTTTAAATTAAAAGACACGCTTGGAGTTATACCATTCACATCGTGCATCATATTGAAGTGTGGTTGATTCTTACATGTCAAAAATGACTCGGGGATGGTTGTACTAAAGTATTAAAATAATATGAATGCATTTTCTTGGTTTTCAGAACACTAGTTGTTTTTTTAATAAAATTTCATTTCAAATTGGAAACATTGATTTTGAGTCATACTTGTTGAATCGTGCATCGATTTGACATGAGACTACTTCATACATGTCACAAATGACTTATGAATCACTGTCCTAAATTATCAAGATAATCGGAGCGTGTTTTCTTGGTTTTCAGTGAGTGACATGTTTTGAACTAAAAATTCAATTTTAAACTGATAACAGATACTCGTATTCATACTGGTTACACCATGTGTCAGATTGAGTTGTGGTTGATTCTTATATGTCAAAAATGACTTATGGATCATTTTCCTAACGTATCAAAACATTCCTAATGTTTTTCCTTTGTTTTCAGTATGTCACTTATTCTTTTTTACTTAAATTAATATCAATTTTAAATAAAAAGACACAACTGGAGTTGTACTGATCACACTATGATTCAGATTGAGGTTTGGTTAATTTTTACACATAAAAAATCACTCATGGATCATTGTCCTAAAGTATCAAAACTATCTGAATGTGTTTTCTCAATTTTCAACATGTAAGTTGCGTTTTTTTACTAAAATGTCATTTCGAACTTAAAACGAGTATTTTGAGTTATATCAGTTGCATCATGCATTGGTTTGATGTGATACTGATTTATACACGTCAAAAATCACATATGAATCAATGTCATAAATTATCAAGACAACCGGAGTACGTTTTCTTGGTTTTCAGTGAGTGACATGTTTTGTACTAAAATGTCAATTTTAAACTAATAACATACACCTTTAGTCATCAAAATCACATTGTGTGTCGAATTGAGGTGGGGTTGATTTCTACACGTCAAAAATGACTCATGGTTCATTTTCCTAAAGTATCAAAATAATCAGAATTATTTTTCTTGGATTTCAGTACTTCACTTGTTCTTTTAACTTAAATTAATGTCAATTTTAAATAAAAATCCACACATTGAGTTATATAGGTCACATCGTGCATCAGATTGTGGTTTGGTTGATTCCTACATGTCACAAATGACTCAAAAATCATTTTCCTAAAATATCAAAATAATCTAAATGTGTTTTATCAGTTTTCAATATGCCAATTATGTTGTTATACTAAAATGTCATTTTAAACTGGAAACACACATTTTGAGTCATATCGGTCTCATCATGCGTTGGTTTGACAAGATACTGCTTCATACATATCCCAAATTAATTATGAATCATTGTTCTAAAATCAATTAGTACACAAAATTTTATTGGTTTTAAGATTAAATTTAAATATACAACCCTGTTTAATTCTCAACATAATTTTCAGGCAGGTGCCGGTAGTAGGAAGTGCAGATGAAGATGGAGAGGAGGTCTAGCAGAGTTCATTGGGATGGTACATGGAGTAGTGAATGTGTAACACCAATCAATGTAAATTTTGACTATTTAATGTACATTTTTAGTTGTGGGAGTGATCTCTTAGGGTCTTTTGCACCGGATTGTCCGAAATGTTTTAGATACTTAATGTTATCAATGTGGTAAATAAAAAACTCATCGAGTTGGTATATTTACTTAAAATTAAAGAGGGGGGGGGAGATGTATGTAGAAAAGATAGTGATTATTTATTTTTTTATGTGTTATAGTTGGATATCTATTTTTGTTTGGCTGTTCTGGGGCTGTAGATTCTACAACTGTGTTTTTTTTAAATCGATATGTAGCGGTGGTTTAAACCGCCTTCATATATACCAAATTATTTTTTAGTGGCAGTTTTTTGGTTTTAGTGGTAGTTTTTTCTCCTACAAGATGACTGTGAGATAGTGGAATTTTAAATTGCTGTTATCCTTTAAACATTTTTGGGAGGCAAAATTGCCACTAAAACCTAAAAAACCACCGCTTAACAAACGTTCTGTGACGGTTCCTAGAAATCATCACTAAATGGATAGAACTGATGTGTGTTGAATGTTGACACCAACTTTAGTGGAATTTTTTGGAAACCATCATAGAATCATATGGAAATGGTTTAAACTGCCATTAAATAAAAAAATAACCACCACCATATGTCTATTTTTTTGTAGTGGTAGGTGGAGGAAGAAATAAAATAAAAACACTCGTTCAAGAACGTCACCTCTTCTTCGAGCGACCGCCTTAGGTTTGCACCAAAATAATTTATAGGCTGGATTTCTAACCAAAATAAGGATTATAGGATTAGATTATGGAATTTGGGAAGTTATTTGGGTAGGAATTAGGTGAACCAAAAGGGTTTGAAGGTCTGATGAAGATATGAGAAGGGGTGGCCTTTTATAAGTTAGATGAGTAACACACTTGTAATTTTTTGAAAAGAAAAAGATGTAACCACATTTTTCACATGAAAAAAGGATAAAAAATAGAGTATTATTGTTCCTTATACATTATAGAGTAGAAATATGACCAATGAATAGATTTTAGAAAAACATTTAGGTTATTTTAACACTTATATTTTCAGTTTACCCTCGTTACACTCATTTTTACCTTAATCATGGTAATTAATTATTATTGTTTTCACTATTAATTTTGGTCAAAAACTAAGCTAAACTTATTATATAATATAAATTATTATGATTCTAAATATTTATTCCATTTTTAAAAATTCAATTTAGAGATGTGGAAAATTTTAATTTAAAATTAATCTTATTAACGCAATCAAAAAGTGGGTTTTCAAAGAGAAAATAATCTAAAGTTTAAAAAGTTTTTATATCAAAATTCAACAATAAAATGATTCCAATTACCTAAATTGTATTAATAGATATATAATTGAACAAATTTGGTTTTAAAATCAATTTAAAATATAATTTAACTTTATAAATAATTTAAGCGAAAAGACAGTTTTCAATTAAAATTCAATATTTTGCACTATTCATCAAAAAATTTATCTTTTCATAAAATTATCAAAAAATAAACCTAAGTTAACTGATTTTAAAACTGATTTTTACTTTATCAAATAAATTTTCTAAAAATTTACAAAAATTAAATTCAAAACAAATCTCACAGATGTGATGAAAAAGCGGGTTTTCGAGAAGTGTATTTTTCAAACACAAGATGATTTTATATTAATTATATGTTTAATAATAATCAATGTATGAATCTAAATTAAAATTTATTGATATAAAAATTATACATTTCATTTAAAAATTTCTCATTAGGTATTATTTTAATTAATTAAAATGGATAAATATTATGCACTTTAAAACAGTTTTATAGAAAAACCCATTTTTTAAACAAAAAAAAACTTATACTAAAATCCAATATAAAGTTGATTGAAAAGTAATTAATTAGATTAAATATAAATAAATAAAACCAATGTAACTTTAAAACGTTATGGATCATTTAAATTACTTAATTTATTGAAAATAATTGACAATTTTATAAAAATAAATATTTTTCACTATTCACTAAAAAACAATATTTTATGAAAAATCCCATAATTTCACAAAAAGTTAATTTTGATATGATGATTCCAAAAATGAAGTTCATTTTATCAAGTAAATTTTCTAAAAACTCTATAAATTATAATATTTTATCATAAAAATCAATAAAAATCATTTTTGAAGAAAGAATATTTTTGATGGATACACTACTAAAAAAATGGGCAAGGGAAGCACCACCTTATATCAGTGCTAAGAAAAAACCACTGATAAAGAAACCCTGTATCAACACTAAAATTTTAGCACTGATACAGTTATTCTTTATCAGCGCTAAGAAAAAACCGTTGATAAAGAATCCCTTTATCAGCGCTAAAAAAGCACTGATAAAGAAACCTTGTATCAGTGCTAAAATTTTAACAATGATACAGTGTAACCTTTATCAGCTCTGAAAAAGCGTTGATAAAGAAGGTTTGTATCAACGCTAAAATGTTAGCGCTCATACAGGAAGGATTTATCAGCGCTAAAAAAGCGCTGATAGAGGTAGTCATTATCAACACTTTTTTAGCGGTGATAAAACCGTAGTCCCATATTTTATAAAATCGGTCACACAGTGTCCTCGTTTTATTACGACCCAAAGCTCTCATAGTACTGAAACCATGAGACTCCCCTCCACTGCCCCCAAGCTTCGTGTTTCCGGACCTCCGCCACCCTCGATCTTCATGTTGCCTGACCTCCGCCGCTAGCCCTTCTCTTAATCCTCCCCCTAGAACCCCTTCGGCGGATCCTCCTCCCCACAAAACCTACTTCTCCTCATCTTTTCTCGACCCTACTCCCCATGAACCTTAATCCTCCATTTCACTTCAGTTGGCGACTCGTCCCGTGCACCTCCTCCCATGCACCTCCACCTCTGGAAGATTCCAAGTGCGTGGTAAGTGATTCAATGCTTTTACATTATTAGATGATTTTGATATGCTTTCTTAGTTTCATAGGTTATGCCCATGCTATAACATTTTATATTTGGATGGGTTAACCATGAATTTAGTGTTTCTGTAATGGAACCCCATGCTACCTCATATTCTACCTCTATTAAAATTCTATCATTTGTTATCCTTGTTTCTGAAAGTATCATATGATAAAACTATAAATCTTTTTTCTTCCTCATTAGTTCATTATGACTTTTATTTTTTGAGATAGTGGGTTATCTCTGGTCTTAGTGATAGTGACTTATTATATTACATATGGATTTTTGGAATTGTGCTTTCATAATAATCTTTCCTTATAAAAAACATTTCTTCACATAGTTTTTTTGAGTTGTGCTCTTCATTTTGATGATGTTAATCATGCTCACATATTGGATTAAGATTTTTCATTATAATATTACTATTTTAGTGGAATTATAATATATTGGGTAACCACTATTGTTTTTTTGTTAGTAATTTATTATTTTGTGTGTTTCATCATTTTTATTCGGAGGAGTATCTTTTAGTTAGGAACCTATTTTATGATTTTCCCACTACAAACACATAGGGTCAAAATGTAGTTATAGTTTTTTAGAATCTATGTACATGTTATTTTGTTTTAGAACTTTTTTTCAAGGTGTTCATTTATTGTTGAGGTCGTTATATATGAGAATCAATATTTCCACATCATTGACTTACCCTTTATGTTTGGGGTCCCTCATGATTGTTTGAACTATTAGAAATGGGAATATGTGAAATTTCACATTTATATATTCAAAATGAAATATCTATTAGTGAGAGGAAATTTTGATAGTTATTCAACTTTTCTTGACTATTTTCTTGTTATTAGTGTTTTATTTTTGAATCTTTTTGGAGTTGGACACCTCTCTTACCCTGCCTTGCAAGATCATGCTCCGGGTGTAGGATGGCTTCTACTGGAATCAGGAGAACATATACCATGTTTTCCCTAGGTTTTTCTCCCACTATCTTCTCTAAGGGAATTCTATTCAGGTTTGTAGAAGGTTACACTAAGGGGATCGACGCCACCCCCCCCAGATCTTGATCAATAGGGATAGGTTGTCTCCCCCTCTCTGATGTATCTCAGATGGATTCCCCGAAGTCAGTAGGTGTTCCAGTGATGGTTTCCCCCTCAGACCCCACCCAATCTTTTGATATGTCTTTCCCCTACTCTCTTTTTGATGCCATGTAAATCTACCAAGCCCTTTTCCTCTACATTCCAAATTATTTTCCTTCCTTCTGGTTTTTCACAATTGTTCCCCCCTTCTTTCCTTCATGCTATCTAAGTGACTTTATCTGGCAGTGCACTTGTATGGAATGATGTCCAGACCACCAAGCTTTCTAGCCTTTCCACCCCTTCCTCCATCCATGTCCTTCTCCCTCGCTGAGGTTACTGACTGCTTCTCTGAAGGGGCCATGCCCCTTCCTAGTAGTGTTTGTTCTGTCTCTCTTGGCTCTGAGCCTGTCATCCAACTCCAAATACTTATGGATCCAGAGATAACTCCCTCACCATCCCCCAAGTTTCTTTACCCATCCTTCCCCTACCCCTTTGGATCCTCATCTCCCACTCATATGAAGCTTACCAACCTGAAGGGGTTATGAACATGTTCAAAATCAAGGGACCTCAATGAGAGATCATCATCCCACTTCAATAAGGCTACTAGCTCTAGATCCAATTCCAGAGATCTGTCCTACCCATCATTATTTTCTTTATATGCAATGATCATAGTCTTAGTGCCCATGTTAAATCAGACTTCCTCACTATAGAAATCAAAAATCATAATGTCATTGTTGTTGTTTTCAAATAACACAGAAACCCTATAATAATCATAGAATTCTATTGGAAGATTAAGTTGCATGTATATCTACACTCTGACCCCTCCGACAGACACAAATGGGTATTTTGGCATAATAAATATGTTGTTGAGACAGTTCAAGATTTCAATCAATTCATCACTACCAAGGTGTCCAACGGTGACACCTCCTTCCTTATGACTTTTGTTTTTGGAAGCTATGACCCTCTTCAAAGGGAATCTCTATAGAGTGAACAAAATACCTTAGATCCTGGAAACCATCCATAGATTGTTGGGGGTGACTTTAATGTCATTTCCAACCCAAAGGAAAGGAAAGGTATAAGCCCATTCCAGAGGAAGGCCATCATGGAGTTTGTTCAGTTCATGGCTGGGAAGGGCCTCATTGATCTCAGCTTCTCAAGTTACAGTTTCACCAGGTGCAACAACTTCAAGGTCCATCACCGCTTGTGAAGTCTATTGGATAGGTGTCTAGACTACATGAAATCCACTAAACTATTCTCAAATTTTATGTTTTTCCATCTTGATTGAGGTGTTTTGAACCACTCCCCCCTCTTGGTTTCCATTTCTTCTTGGCATGATCATCAGGAATGGTTTCACTTCCACCAGTAGTGGGTTAAAATCCTAGGGTACCAGGACATGGTTTGTGAAATATGGAATGAACCCTTGTAAGAGTATTAGGCCACCTTCAACCTCAGTGACCTGACCCCGAGCCCCGATAGGTGCGTGTTCTCCCCTTCCTCCTCAGGAACCTTCACCACCTGGGACTACTGTCACATATGGGCTCCTTGAGAGTATTCTGATAGATGTAATGATACCTTGGGTTTATTGGATTATTAACACTAGTTTGAGATTTACGTGTGACTATATACTTATTATATTTTCTTATTATTTTATACACACCACCACTTGAGTCGAGTAACCTTATTTAAATCTATATGGGTACTTTGGTTATTATGTGGATATGGTTTTTTATGTGTTTGTGACATGTGTATGTGTGGATATATGGGTATTTAGGCATGATGATATTGAATGTAGGGTAGAGACCTTGGAGTGGTAGATTTATCATTCTTGATTATTCTTGTGTTTAGACTGGATTTATTTGAGGAAACTATAATGAATCTAAAGTAATTATATTTAATTTATTCCATATTGTAGAGATTATGAGAATCCTTTCTTTACTTATAGAGTTGGCTACTAGTTTTCATACATATGTATTTTATGTTGGTGAGGTAAAAAAGGATGGACTAGTTGACCATATAAGGGTTGACCCGATAGAGGAGGATGATCCATAGAGGATAATGTTGTGTGAGTTTTACTATCTATGAAACAAGTCATTATCCCCGAAAACCCCTTTGTGTTTGGAAACTATGTTGATTTTTATGGGGGGGTCTATCCTGGTTCTGTTGATTTCCAAATATTTATTGGAAATGGTTACGCTCTATTAATCTCTATTTTTATAAGGAATTGGTTCTATTCTACTGTATTTGGAAGTCTTGTTTTGTTTAATTGAACCATAAATATTAATATTTGAGATTCAAATAGGATGAAGATGAATAAAGATTGGATGTATGCTAAACGTTTGACAATAGAGTACAAGAACGGAGTGAAAGAGTTCATCAAGTTTGTAAAGGATCATGCAAAGGATCCTTCTCAAAGCATTTTTCTGTGTTTACATTGTTGTTATTCTAGACTACTTACTCTAAATGAGTTGGAAGAACATTTGATATGTCATGGAATAGATCAGAGTTATAAATGTCAGAATAAACACGGAGAAAAAGAGAATGTAGCTACTGGCTGGGATAAAAATGTGTTTTATGGATCATCAAATATGAATACAAATATGGATAATGAAGAAGACCATATGGAGTATTTGATTACATATGTCAATGATGATGAAGATTTTATTGAGGAAATGACAAATACAATTGAAGATGAACTCCGTGATTTCCCAAAATTGTTTGAGAAGTTAAAGAGTTGTGCAAAGACGCCATTGTATGATGGTTTCACTAAGTATACAACATTTTTAGATGTACTAAAGATTTAAAAATTGAAATTAGGCAATGGATTGAGTGATTTCAGTTTTATGGAACTACTTTCTCTCTTGAATGACATGCTCCCTGAAGATAATGAGCTCCCAAGCCAAACATATGAAGCTAAACGAATGCTACGCTCGATGGGTATGATTTCTGAAAGAATACATGCCTACCCAAAAGACTATATATTTTTTCTAAATGAGAAAAATTCACTTAGATAATGCCCAAAGTGTGGTTCTTCTTGATACAAAAAAGATGAATCCAATACTATGAAATTTTTATGGTACTTCTCAATCATTCCAAGGTTTAGGAGTCTATAAGGAAGTGAAAAAACTGCAGGACAATTGTCGTGGCATGTAGATAAAAGAAATAAATATTGGAAATTATGCCATCTAGCTAACTATCCTTAATAGAAGAAAATTGATCATGAGTATCCTGAATTTGGAAAAGAGCCGAGAAAACTTCGTCTTGCGTTATCTACAGATGGAGTAAATCCTTTTGGTTTTCAAACCAGCACTCATAGTACATGGCCTGTTATGTTGGTAAATAATAACTTGCCACCCTGGTTATGCATGAAGAGGAAATTCATCATGTTATCTATGATTATATTAGGCCCAAAACAACCAGGTGACAATATTGATTTTTATTTGGCTCCTTTGATCGAGGATTTTAAGTAATTATGGAATTCAGGTGTTATGTTGTATGATGCTTATAAAAGTGAATACTTAATGTTGAGAGCGATGTTGTATGGGACAATAAGTGATTTCCCTAATTATGGAAATTTGTCAGGCTATAGCATTAAAGTAACTCAAGGGTGCCCCGTGTGCGAAGAAGATACAGAATCAATTAGGTTGAAACATTCATCGAAATCTGTGTTTCTAGGACATCGTATATTTCTACCTCATCGGCATAAGTACCGATATTGGACGAAATCATTCAATGGATGTTCAGAACAATGTGTGGAACCGTCTCCACTAACAGGTGATCAACTGTTTGAGAAAGTAAAATATGTGAACACTGTTTTTGGTTAACCATTTTCGAAAAACCTTACGAAAATTGGTTGGAAAAAGAGATCAGTATTTTTAAATTATCATACTGGAATTATTTGTACATCAGAGATTTTCTTGATGTGATGCATGTGAAAAAAAAATGTATGTGAAAGTGTTATCAGAACGTTGCTAAATTCCCATGGCAAAACAAAGGATGGAATTAAGGAAAGGTTGTACATGGTTGACATGGGAATACGAGAAGAGTTGGCTCCCGTGAAGGGTGAAAATCGAATGTTTCTTCCTCCAGCTAGTTATACTCTTTCTAGGGAGGATTGATACCAGTTTTTCAACTTCTTCAATGATATAAAGGTTCCAGAGGGGTATTCATAAAATATCAAGAACATTGTGTCAATGAATGATTTGAAGTTAAAAGGTTTGAAATCACATGACTTCCATGTTTTGATGCAAGATCTAATTCATATAGTTTTATATTGCATTTTTTCCAATAATTCTCATCATACATTAACCAAACTTTGTTTCTTTTTCAAATATATATGGAGAAAAGTTTTAGACCAGGCGAAATATCTAGCTATGGAAAAAGAAATTGTCATCATATTATGTGAATTAGAAATGTTCTTCCTGCCAACCTTTTTTGATATGATGGTTCATTTGATGATTCACTTGGTGAGAGAGATTCAACAATTTAGTCCTGTGCACTATAGATGGATGTATCCTATTGAATGGTATATGAATATTTTGAATGGGTATGTCAAAAATCGAAGTTGGCCAGAGGGTTGTATAGTGCAGCAATATATTGTTGAGGAAGCCATTGAATTTTGTACCGAATACCTATATGATGTAGAAAGAATTGGTCTCCTGAAATCTCGTCACACTGGACGCATTGAGGGTGAGATAATTTTTGGAAGACATGTTGTGACAATCAGCATTACAGATCGGAAACAGGCCCACCTTTATGTTTTTCATAACAGTTAGGAGGTTTCTCCATATATTGAAACTCACAAAGAAATTCTTAGGCAGTTGAATCCATCAAGGGCTGAAAAATGGTTATCAAATACACATAATCACCAGTTTATAGGATGGTTTCAAGACCATATTTTTAAGCAGTTGGATAAAAATCCAAATTCAATTTTAGAACGACTTCGATGGATAGCCGCTGGACCAAGTGTGTATGTATTATCTTACAGTGGTTATGTAATTAATGGTTATACATTCTATACAAATGAACATAATGAAGATAGTACCATGAAAAATAGTGGAGTTAAACTAGTGGCTGAAGCGATGCATGTTTCTGGTAGTAAGGATAGAAATCCAATTTATGAAAATATGTCATACTTTGGCATTATCAATGTAATATAGGAGTAGGATTATACGACATTACAATTGCTGATTTTTCAATGAAAATGGGTTGATAACAACAGTGGTGTTAAAATAGATGAATGGGTATTTGTGAAAGTTGATTTTAGTAAAGAAGGGTACAAAGAGAAATAGTTTATAATGGAATCACAAGCGGTGCACGTTTTTTATGTTCCAGATCCAGCAAACCGAAAGTGGTCGATTGTTCTGTTATCGTCCAAAACTACTGAAGGTTCGGATGAAAATTTAGTTGAGGATGATCCTTTCAGTGGTATGTCGCAATCATTTCAGAGCGGTCCCAATGTAGATGATGTTTTTTATGTTAGAGGAGACCACAATGAAGGGATTTGGATAATCGATAGAGGTGTCGAATCCCTTCATCCTTTAAAAAAAGAAATAGAGTTCAATAAATAGGTTATATTTTGTTTGTAATATAGATCTTGTTATCTCATGTTACTATATTATCATTACTGAGTTTATGTAATCTAAATTAACTGTTCAACCACTTTTGCAGATAATGACTTCTACACATTCTGGTGCTCCTAACCTTGAGGTTGAACAAGTCTCTCAAGCTGATGCTGTTGCGGCTACTGCTGCTCCTGCTGCAGCTCCTGCTGTGGCTGCTGCTGCTCCTACTGCTGCTCCTACTGCTCCTGCTACTCCTGCTGCTCCTGCTTCTGCTCCTGCTGCTCCTACTGCTCTCATTTCATATGAACATATAGATTATGTTGATATCGATGAAATGGCCGGGAATGAAAGATCTATGTCATAGAAAACATAGGTGCGTCGTATTTTGACGGTGTTAGCCAAAGTTCTTAAGGCGAAATGCAAAGGCATAAAATTTGATGTCGGATGGAATGCATGAGTCCAACATGTGAATCCCAACAAGGCTATGTTTAGTAGTTAAATTAGAGTTGTAACTTAGAAATGTGTGTTGATTGACATAGATTCTTGGCACCATGTTGTGTCCGGGCTGAAGGCTGTGATCTGGGAAGAAATTATGGTAACATTATGAATTTATTTATTTAATTTACTAGCCAATAAAATAATGAAACAATGCCTTACTCTTCTCAATCTATTACAGAGTAAATTTATAGTAGACGATTCACACAAGGATAATGTAATAAGTCTTGCAGGAAGGATTCATCAAGGTTTTTGCACTATTTTAACAAGCTTTCACCTGAAAAATACCAAAGGTAAAATAAACCCGCAACCACCCATTGTATATGCTCACCTGATATCCCAAGAAGAATGGGATGCATTTATTGGCCACCGTGGGGATGAGAAGTTTTAGTTAATTGTGGGTGATAATATGTTGTTTGAGGATACGTGTATTCATCACTTTGATTGTTAATATTTAATTTATGAAACAAAAACTCTGTAATGAAAATAAGGAACCTGCATCAAAACCAACATACCCCTATCGTAAAGCAAGGATGAGGTACGCTTCACTAGAAAAGAAAATGGTACTTATTTTAAATTTACAGTAATATTGTTAGGTGCCAATAAACAACATCATAATTATATTTCTATGTTTATATGTAGATTGATGAGTCTAAAACCAAAGACACTTCCATCCCACGTCATGTGCTTTGGAAGGAGGAACGTGTGAATAAGGAAGAGAATATAGTAGATGAGAACACACAAAAAGTGTGGTAAATTTTTGTAAGTATTACATGATGATAAAAAAGATTTGTTTTAAATTGCTATTACATAAAAATAATTAGTTATTTTCCTATATCTAACAGTAACAGGAATCAGATACTCCTGTAGCAGATGCTAACCTATTATCAACAGCTTTGAAGAAGTAAGAAAAATACGGTCATGTCAGAGGTGCGGGGTTTGGGGTGACACCCCGAATATATTTTGAGAAGAAGAAAAAAAACGGATGATAGAAATGAAACATTGAAACAAATTAGTGAAAAACTAGAAACCCTTGAAGTACGATTGCAATGGCAGGGAGAGTTGATAACAACTTTTATGGGTGGGAAGCAAGGATAAGACACAACTCAGGAACAACCAGCGCGTGAAGATCCTGCCCCACCCCCTCCAGCTTTGAGGCGAGCCATTCCCCTCAAAGAGTTGTCTTAGCCGTGGTAATCAATATTCTAATAATTGTTCCCATGAAATGTGAATCAGATAAACACTGATACTTTTCATGTACTGAACTTCTATAGGCTGACAATGATTGTGATTTATATCTGTCAATACCCACCTATCACCTTGTAGTGAGGGCTACAGTGTTCAACATTCCAGATGACATGCTGCATAATAGACCAATTCCGAAAGATCATCTGACAGTGACGATTAATGTAGTTCATGAGCCAAATGTAGAGCTGCCTATTCCACTTGATGACGATGATATTCATATGGTCAAAAAGGCTATTGGGATATTCATTGCATGTCCGTCACAACTTGTAAGAGTACATGAAGCCAAAGAGGTATTTATTTCCTTTTTTTTCAAGATAAACCTTTAACAATTAATGAAAAAAGGGTCTTATCCAATGAATGCTATTATAGACGGAGAAAGGGAAGGGGGTGACAAACGTCGACTCAAAACCATCTAAAGGATCGACCAAACGATCCCAAGGAGCTACTAAAAGCCCAATAACACCACCTGTTCTCAATCCACATTTAATAGCATTGAAGACTCATGTGGATACGAAGCTAAGAGGTGGTAGTAGTCATATAGTGCTTTTTGAAGAGAATATATATGGAGAGGAAATTCAATATTTCATTGCTGCTGAAAATGTAAAAGATATCCTTGAAAACAGTTGGCTAGGTGTCATAGTTATAAATATATATATGAGGTATGTTTCCGTGAATTGATTTTTTAAAGCTGATCTAATGTGAAAATTATGACTAAATGCATTTTATATTTTGACATATGTATATATGAAAAATAGTTGAAGGAATTTCCCCATGAGCCAAAATTTGGACTCGTTAGTCCTCATACCACATCATCACATCTAATGAAAATAGATCCATCAAAAAAGAATAAAACAGTGAATGGCTTGATGAAAACATTTGAAAGTAAGATTACAGATGACATACTCTTCTTAATACCAACCATGCAACGGTAAAACTCTATGATTAAATTATATCAATTATATTTTGAATTCTTTTATTACTTATTCCTTCTTGTGTTTTTAGGCAACATTGGATGCTAACTGCAGTGAACTGGGATACTCCAAAGATTTATTTTCTGGATTCAAAGCAAGGATACCCATCAAACCGACCACACATGATGGAGTTTGTGAATCTGTAAGACACTACATTCTACGTTTTAGGTCTAAACATCATGTAATATAATTTATATTATCTTTTATTGAGAATTATGTTATGATAAGGTGGTGTATCATTATCGTCAAAAAAAGGAATGAGGGAAGGGGCTAAGCATAAGGAGGCGAGCAAGTACTATGGCTGGACAAATATCAGGGTATATATAATAAAATTTCACTATCCAAACACATCTCAACACAAGTTACTTATTCTCCAAATGATCAATTTTTTTGCAGTGTCCAAAACAAACAAACGATAATGATTGCAGTTATTATGTTTGTAAATTTATGAAAGAGATCATTTTTTATCAACAAACAAGCATCCCTAAAAAGGTATTTTCAAAAACAACTACTAGTTCGTTTAATTTATTTATTAATTCTTTATTTTTATATTTTGAAGTACTACTATGACTACTGAAAAGCCTCATAATCACAAGACGATATTGATATATTCAGAAACGAGTGGGCCGCATACTTGATGGAAGATTGTACACAAATAACATGAAGATATGACTTGGGGACGTGTATAATTGGCGGTCATTTTTGAGAGGGGTTAAGGAGATCAAAAGATCACACATTGTTGTATGTAAATGTTTGTAAAAATATTGTAATTGTTATTAAATAAAACATCCTTTATCCAATGAGTCAATTTCCCATTTTAACAGATGATATGCACCAACAACATGCAATAATGATGAACCACACAAAGGGTCTCTATTTTGTTTAAAATGGATATATTTTTAAGTGAAAACAACAACTGACCTAAGGAAATATGACCAAACGCATTAAGATTTTGTTTATCCTTAAGTATAACAATCCATGTGTGCATTGGGGATGTGTATGAGTCAACCCTACCTCAATATGAGGCACAGTGTGGCCGGTACCACTCAAAGGGTCTCTCTTTTGTTTAAAATGAAAACAATTTTAAGTGAAAACAAAAACTGACCTACGAAAATCCAACCAAACACATTCGAATTATTTTTATACTCTAATAGAATGATCCACGGCTGCATTGGGGACATGTATTAGTCATACTTTCCTCAATATGAGGCACAGTGTGGCCAGTACCACTCAAAGGGTCTCTTTTTTGTTTAAAATGGACAAATTTTTAAGTGAAAACAACAACTGACCTATGGAAATCTGACCAAACACATTTGGATTGTGTTGATCCTTTAAGAGAAAAATACACAGGTGTGTTGCGGATGTGTATGAGTCATCCCTTCCTCAATCTGAGGCACGGTGTGGCCGATACCACTCAAACGGTCTCTCTTTTGTTTAAAATGGACACACTTTTAAGTGAAAACAACAACTGACCTACGGAAATCTGACCAAACACATTTAGATTGTATTTATCTTTTAGGATAACAATACAGGGGTCCTTTTTGACATGTATGAGTCATCCCCGATTCAATATGAGGCACGGTGTGGTTGGTACCACTAAAAGGGTCTCTCTTTTGTTTAAAATGGACAATTTTTTAAGTGAAAACAACAACTGACCTATGAAAATCTGACCAAACGCATTCGTATTGTGTTTATCCTTTAAGATAAAGATCCATGGGTGCGTTGGGGATGTGTAAGAGTCATGCCATCCTCAATCTGAGTCATGGTGTGGCTGGTACCACTCAAAGGGTCTCTCTTTTGTTTAAAATGGACACAATTTTAAGTGAAAACAACAACTGACCTACGGAAATCAAACCAAACACATTCATATTTTCTTGATCATTTAGGAGAATGATCCACATGTCCTTTTTGATGTGTAAAATTCATCTCTACCTCACTCTGAGGCATGGTGTGGTCGGTACCACTCAAAGAGTCTCTCTTTTGTTTAAAATGGACAAATTTTTAAGTGAAAACAACAAATGACCTATGGAAATAAGACCAAACACATTCGGATTATGTTTATAATTTAATAGAATGATCCATGGGTGATTTGGGGACGTGTATGAGGCAAACTCGCCTCAATACGAGATATAGTGTGGCCAGTAGCACTCAAAGGGTCTCTCTTTTGTTTAAAATGGACACAATTTTAAGTGAAAACAACAACTGACCTACGTAAATCCAACCCAACGCATTTGGATTGTATTGATACTTTAGGAGAATGATCCAAGGGTCATTTGTGACATGTAAAAGTCATACCCTCCTCAATCCAAGACATAGTGTGGGTGGTAACACTCAAAGGGTCTCTCTTTTGTTTAAAATGGACACAATTTTAAGTGAAAACAACAACTGGCCTACGAAAATCTGACCAAACGCATTCGTATTGTATTGATCCTTTAGGAGAACAATAAATGGGTCATTTTTTACATGTATGAGTCATCCCCGCCTCAATCTGAGGCATGTTATGGCTGGTATCACTCAAAGGGTCTCCCTTTTGTTTAAAATGGACACGATTTTAAGTAAAAACAACAACTGACCTACAGAAATCTGACCAAACGCATTCAGATTATATTTATCCTTTAGGATAATGATCCATGGGTGTGTTGGGGACATTTTAGAGTCATCTCTGCCTAAATCCGAGGCACGGTGTGGCCAGTACCACACAGAGGGTCTCTCTTTTGTTTAAAATGGACACAATTTTAAGTGAAAACAACAACCAACCTACAGAAATATGACCAAACGCATTATTATTGTATTGATACTTTAGGATAATGATACAGGGGTCCTTTTTGATGTGTACCATTCATCCTAGCCTTAATCTGAGGCACGGTGTGGCCGATATCTCTCAAAGAGTCTCTCTTTTGTTTAAAATGGACACAATTTTATGTGAAAACAACAACTGACCTACGAAAATCCGACCAAATGCATTAGGATTGTATTGATACTTAATGAGAACGATCCAAGGGTCCTTTTTGACATGTAAGAGTCATCCCCGCCTCAATACAAGGTACAATGTGGCCAGTATCACTCAAAGGGTCTCTCTTTTGTTTAAAATGGACACAATTTTAAGTGAAAACAACAACTGACCTACTAAAATCCGACCAAATGCATTAAGATTGTATTAATCCTTTAGTAGAACGATCCAAGAGTCCTTTGTGACGTGTAAGAGTCATCCTCGCCTCAATTGGAGTCACGGTGTGGCCGGTATCACTCAAAGGGTCTCTCTTTTGTTTAAAATGGACTCAATTTTAAGTTAAAACAACAACAGACCTATAGAAATCTGACCAAATGCATTCGGATTGACTTGATCGTTTATGAGAACGATCCATGGGTCCTTTTTGACGTGTAATAGTCAACCCCACCAACCCCCTAGACCGACCCCACCCCCCATGGACTCCAACCCACCCCCTGGACACGCCCATGGACACCCCCCCCACCTCGGATAGCCTCCCCACGGACACCCCCACCCCCCGGACAACCACCACCCCCTGGACAGAACCCCGCCCCTCCTGGACACCACCCCACCACATGCATACCCCCAACCCCCTGGACACCCCCCACCCATGGACGGCCACCCCCACCCTCCCAGACACCATCCCACCACCCTGGGACAGCCCCACCAACCCCCTGGACCCCCCCCCCCGGACACCCCCGCCCCTAGAAAGTCCCCCCGACACCTTTAACACCAGCCCACCCCCATGGACACCCCATATACAGCCCTCCCCCCACCTGGACACCCCCCACCTGGACACCCCCCTCCTTGGACACCACCCCACCCCCCTTGGACAGCCCCACCAACACCCTGGAACGCCCCCACCCCCTGGACACCCCCACCCCCTTGGACACCCCTATCCCCCCGGACTCCCCCATCCCACCCTCATGGACACCATCCCACCCCCCTTGGACAGCCCCACCAACCCCCCAGACCGCCCCCACCCCTAAGACACCCCACCCACCCCATGGAAAGCCCCCCCCCCCCCCCCCCCGACACCCTGGACACCAGCCCACCGCCCTGGACACCCCCATGAACAGCCCCTCCCCCCCCCAACCTGGACACCCCCCTACTAGACACCACCCCACCACCTAGACACCCCCACTCCCCTGGACACCACCACCCTTCTTGGACAACCCCCAACCTCCCGGACCGCCCCCACCCCCCCAGACACCCCCATCCCCCCAGATACCCCTACCCCCCCTTGGACAGCCACCCGAACACCCCCTACCCCCCTTGGACAGCCACCCGAAACCCCTGAACAACCCCCCAACCCCTTGAATTCTGAATATAATTCTTTATGTATTTAATTAACTTATGAATTATGTGTTAATGGGGTATGGGTGTACTTTGTGTAATTAGATTATGATTTATGTGTTAATTTTGTATGGGTATACTTATTGAGATGCTGAATTATTTGCAAGTGCTTTTTGGGTGTGCTATTGCAGATTTTTTTTGCAGAAAATAATGCATTTATCAGCGCTTTTTTATCACTGATAAAAGAGGCCTTTATTATCTTTAAAGAGTGCTGATAAAATTCACATTTATCAGCGCTAAAAGAGTGCTGATAAAGGCTTCCTTTATCATCCCTCTTTTAGCGCTGATAAACTGATCCTTTATCAGCACTTTTTTAGTGCTGATAAATGTACATTTTGTCAGTGCTAAAAAATATATGATAAAGGGGACCCCCCTTTATCAGTGCTGAGCTTTACAGATCCGTGAATAGGAAGATGAGATGATTCCAACGGCATAAGCGGTGTTGAAAACGGAGTTGAAACGAGCCCTGTAGATCCAGTCAAAGTTCCGGTCAAATCACGAGTGAACATTAACCCCATTCCGGAGAAGACGACATTGTTCAAAATGTAGGAAAATTTTTTGGCAAGATTCTGGTGGTTTCTCCAGTGTGCCATGTCAGCGCCACATCATCGCCACATCAGTAGACGATCTGGAATGTTGAATTTGTTTCGGCAATATCTCGACCAATTGAACTCCAATTTCGATGACCCAGGAGTTGATTCCCACTATTTCAACCATTACAAACACATCCATGAGGTTATATTTTCAAAAATCTCACTCCATCAGGTGGTTTCAAAGGGGTTCGACATCGATGGTGGTGATCGCATTTTGCAACAATGATGACAGCTGGTGGCGGAGCACTACCAAAATTTGAAATTGAGATGTTCGATGGCTGGAACAATTTTGGCTTGTGGAAAAAAATAGTGAAATATATTCTTGTGTAGCAGGGCATGATCAGACTATTGATCAGAGAAAAACCCAAGAAAACCAGTGATGATGATTGGGAACAACTCGAGATGCGGTTTGTCAGCACAATTCATCTGTGTCTTGTGAACGATGTAAAATACTCAGTGTTGGATGAGACCTCACCAAAGGAGATCTGGAAGAAGTTTGAGCAGTGATATATGGTGAAGTCTCTCACCAAAAAATTATTCTTAAAGAAGAAATTCTACCAGTTGTGTATGGATGAGGGAGAAAATTTGTTGGATCACACTAATTAATTCAAAAAAAATCCTAACACAATTATTGGGGCTCGGTGAGAAGGTTTGAGAGGAATACAATACACTTTTGTTTTTGTCATCTTTAACAAGTTCATTTGATAGACTTGTGACTGCATTTCTTATAGGGAAGGAAAAATTGAAGCTGGATGAGGTGATGGCACCGCTTTAAGATTCGAAGGCACTCTGAATACCTGTGACGCATTCAAGCGAGAAAATCATGGTGATGTGAGATGATCAACGTGGGAGGAGCCAATATTGGATGTGATGAGGTAAATAATGGTGGCCAAAATTGAGAGGAAATTATCCTAGTGAAATCACGTGTTTCTGGTGAGAGAAAAAGAGTCACTATAAAAGTGATTGTGGATAGTAAAAATGGTATTTCTTGGGAAAGGGAAAGTTGAAGATAAGGATGTGAACATCACAGAATTATCGTCAGATGATGAATTATACATGAAAATGAAAAGATTTCACTCAGATGAGATATTTGAATGGGGAGAAGTGCAGTTTCATTACTTTAAAGGATACGGGCACATGAAGCAGGAATGTCGATTTTTCAAAAGAAAGAAAGAGTGGTCTCAAAATACAAAGGAAGATGGATGGGTTTTGGATTTGGGGATGTAACAACCAAAATTTTTTCAATGGAAATTCCCTTATTATAAATATGTCACAAAATAACATGAAAACACAAAAATAATGAACTACTAAGTGATAAGTGACCTTTAAACATAAGTTTTTCACTCCTATGTTTGGAATTTTGAAAATCCGACATACACGGTTGTGTTCAAGATGATTTTTGCAGTCTAATAAAACAAAAATAATTTTTGGTGAATAGTGACATACCCTTATAAATAATAACATAACATTATGAATAGTAATATAAACCTTATGAATAGTAAATCATCCAACATAAGAGTAACATTACCTATTAATAATAAAATAAAATTTAGACATCTTAGAAAGTGACAATTTGACCTTAGTAAATGTTTTGGTATTTTATAAGTCATAAATAATTAATTATAATTAATTAATATAAAAGAATATTTATTTCCCTAAAATGTATTCATAAATTATTTAATAAATTTCTTATAGTTTTTATATAATTTTATAAGACCCTACGTAGTTTTTGAAAGCACTATAAAATCAGTTTTAATCTTAAAAACTGTTTTTTAAGTAAATTATGATTTTAATTAAATATTAAATTAATCATAATTAGAAAATTATTTTTGAAAAATGGACTTAATTTTTGGATTCTACACGTCGAAAAATGGTTGGGGTAAATTTTTGGGATTTTTCTGAGATACTTGAATTTTTGATGAATAGTAGAATCCGATAATTCACAATAAATGCTAAATAATGTATTAATTGAGTCATCGATGATTCTATGCTGATGTAATCCCACTTGTTTCGGGATTAAATTATAAAATTACTATTATTGGTCATCCAAGACACACTATTCATTGTCTTAGGGGAAATTAATAAACAAATGAATTTTATATTAAGGAAACCCCTCTCCCCTCCACTATAAAAGCCACCCTTCACTCCCTCATTTCCTCACACCTCTCAAGCTCCAAGACTTCTCTAAAATCTGCTCAAACATCTTCCCTAGTCCCTCCCCCACGTCCAAAAGCTACTGGTCTCATCAAAAGACCATGACTAGCTTCATTAAGTAGGATCTCAAGAGGAAGATTTAAGGGGTAATTTCTCTCCCTCTTCTCCTTTAATTTCCTTTCAAGTTCAAGTTCATTTCTTGATCTCTCCCCACCTATCTTCATCTAAATTGTATTTTAACTCCAGAATTATACATCTAATGTAATTTTATGATGATAATGTGATATTATATCATCCAACCCCCTTTCCCTCTTCCTTTTATTTTATTAAAGAGAACGTTGTTCGTGAGGTGTTAATTTATCACCTTCAAGAACAACATGACTTCTTATTCCCTTTCTACCTTCAAATCTTGTCATGAAACCATTTTTATGGTTGAAAAAGAATATGTTATTTTTATTATGTTCTATTTAAAGTTTTGTAAATAACCTATGGAAATATTACTAAGTGATAAGTTAAAACAAGTTCGTTGTGATCCAAAAACCGCCCAAATTGACCCAGACAACCATCATTTAATTCTTATCTAAGGATTCATCTACATGGATCTAATGTAATTCATTATAAAATCATAAAAACTCATGTAATATCATTAATTCCATGTAATATCATTTCTGGATGTTTACTCATGTTCTACCCAAACTTCAATTTAAGAATACAAGTGAACCACCCAAGAAAAACCATAAAAACTAACATCCCCGGATAATGTTTTTAAACTCTATAAGTCATACAAAGGAACATAATATGACATAATGAAACCATAATTAAACATATTAAAGTAAACATGGTTATGTATTTCTAATTAATGAATATAATTTCATTATACAGTACATTAAGGAGAAGGAATCATTCAGGTACAAGGTAAGGGGAAATCTTGAACCCAATTTTCTTCCTTTGGGTTCTCCCTCTTTCACTCCATTTTTATGTGGTTAATCCTTAAAGATAATTTTTTCATCATTGACTTTACTTTTCTGGGATATACATTTTTTTCATTGGTTTTTATGTCCAACAAAATATTTTCCGAAAGAGCTCTTCCTTCAAGAACACCCCTTTTACTTCTCACTCAAAGTGGACGGTTCTTGTAACATGTATGTTATTCCATCTTTCTTTTGGGAACCCAAATCTTATGAATGTATTATTATGAGATGAAACCCAATCCTTTACATGGGTTAGTTATGTTCATTTTTTATATGTATTATATGTGGAAATCATGATAATTATAATGTTATGATGTGATGGGTGCGCCTGGAATTATATAGCGCAATATGAATGTTTCAATGTGACGGGTGCACCTGGAATTATACAGCGCTCCAATGCATTGGTTAATGTGATGAATCTCATGATTAAATGTGAAATGATGCGTGAACAAGATTCTATCTTGGTTCACAAGTATGTGTGGTAGTTAACCACTAAGACATGGTGTTTCATTTTTATGCATTGCCACATTTCAAGTCTATTATTTATGCTCCTCTCATGTTCATTATCTTTTTCCTATGTTATGATTATGATCACCCCATGATATATTGTTCTTATCTATACTCTTACTGAGCTTTTATCTCACCCCTTTTGATGTATATCCTCAGGTGGCTACATGTACTAAGGAAAGGACAAGTGCCAATAAGAAGCTATAGAAGAAGAAGTTAAATGAATGTTTATGCTTGATGTTGTATTTGTTATGTATGGTTTTAGTTTTCCCAAGACACTAAACCTTTGGATCCTCTATGTGTAATACTATTATGTTTTTTATATTTGGAATGATGTAATAGTAAATTAAGAAAAGGCCGGATCTCTATAGTTGGTATCAGAGGAAAGGTTTAGTTAATTTGGGAATTATGATTAGTGAACCCTAGGGAAAACCTATAGCATGAGACTAAGTACAAATAGGGACCAAAGAATCTTTACATAAGGGATCCCATATGTTATGTTTTTGGTATAAATTGTTTAAATGAATAAGTTATTCATGACTTGTTTACTTATGTTTTGTTCTAACCTTTTCTATTTTAGAAAATGGTGGGAACTAGGAGAAATCAAGCTAACAACTCTTGCGAGGGCCAATGCAACGATTTCCCGAACAACATCCCCAATGATTTGGGAGGTGGAGTTCAAAACTTCATGGCGATTCTTACCCAATTATCTCATGTTATTAATAATAACCATAATAATGGGGATCTACCTCCTTCACCAAAGAGGGAGAAACTGGCTATCGAATGTTTTATGCGGCAACGACCACCGACGTTTTGTGGATCTTCCGATCCACTAGTTGCAAAACAGTGGGTCAACTCCATGGAGAAGATCTTTTATGTGCTTCACTGTTCTGAGATGGATAAGGTGACTCTTGACGTTTATTGTCAAGATGGAGAATATGATCAATGGTGGTCTTTGATTAAGAACACCAAGCCAAGGGACGAAATTAAAGAGATGGAATGGGAAGACTTTAAGATAATGTTTCTTAATAAGTATTTCCCACAAACTCTTTGCACGAAGATGGAGATATAATTAATAGATCTCATGAAAAAAGAAGGAGAATCAGTTGCATCCTAAGAAGAAAATTTCACAAGGCTTACAAGGTACGCTTCGGGTTTTGTTACCAACAATGATAGCAAAATTGATAGATTATTTAGTGGATTAAAATCACACCTTCGAAAGTCTCTTGAAATTCGAGACTTTGGGAGTTATGAAGAAGTTGTTTGGTGTGATCTCAAAGTGGAGATGGAGTTTGGAGAATGGTCCCATGGCTATGGTGATAAGAAAATAAAGATAGATTTTCAAGCTAGTGGATCTAATGACAAAGGTGGGAAGAAAAATCAATGACCCACATGCCAAAAATGTGGGAAGTTGCACCATGGGAACTACCTCAAAGGGATGGGGAAATGCTTCAAGTGTGGGAAATAAGGACACCATGCTCAAGAGTGTCGAAAAGACACAAAAAAGAAGGAGAATGTATCTGATGAAAGGAGAGAACCACTCATGGTTCAATGCTACAACTGTAAAGAGCTAGGGCACTATGCAAACTAGTGCACTAAACCTCGAGCCCTTGAGGGTAATCAGCGCCAGCAGCCACCAAAGCCAAAGGAACAAGGGAAGGCTTATGCTATCACTACTACGGAGGTGGAGCATGATAATGAAGTCATACAAGGTAAAATTCTTATTCACTCAAGAATGGAAAAATTATTATTTGATTCTGGTTCTACGCATTCTTTTATATCTTACAGGTTTGCTAGAACTATAGAATCGAAGCCCTGAAACCTTGAAGTAGATATATCTGTAAAAACACCAAGTGGTGCAATCATTGAAACCCAAGTGTTTGACTCTTCTCCTATTGACGTATGTGGGAATATTCTTCCAGAAAATCTCGTAATACTTCCCTTGGTAGAACTCGACTCTATAATGGGAATGGACTGGCTCTCGTTATATAGGGCACATATCAACTGTCAGGAAAAGGAAATATCTTTTCATATTTTAAACCATACCATGCTCCTCTACAAATGCAAGGAGGATTATGAATCTCCTTTGAAAAATCCTTCAATGGTGTGGGTGTTGATTCCCTATGAAGAAGCATACCTCACCTAAATGGTTGAGTCGAAGGAAAGTTCCAACATTGATGAAATGCCCACCGTGAGGGAATACAGTGATGTATTTCCCGAAGAGTCACCCGGTATTCCCCTGGATCGTGAGGTAGAGTTCTCAATTGAACTAATACCTGGAGCTACTCCTATCTCGAAGTGCCCCTGTAGGATGGATCCTATCAAATTGGAGGAGTTAAATAAGTAGCTACAATAGCATCTAGACAAAGGGTTCATACGCCATAGTGCATCCCCTTGAGGTGCGCTAGTGCTCTTTGTTAAGAAGAAGGATGGAACCATGCGGTTGTGTATCGATTATCTGGAACTCAACAAGATCACCATAAAGAACAAGTATCCTCTCCCAAGGATTGATGACTTGTTCGGTCAGTTAAGAGGAGCTCAATACTTCTCAAAGGTGGATCTTCATTCTAGATATCATCAGGTAAAGGTGAAGAAGGAAGATATTCAGAAGACTGCCATCCGTACAAGGTATGGGCACTATGAGTTTTTGGTGATTCCCTTCAGACTTACTAATTCCCCTGAAATCTTCATGGATTTGATGAATAGAGTCTTTAGACATTACCTCGACAAATTTGGGGTAGTTTTTATTAATGATATTATCATCTACTCCAAGAGCAAGGAGGAACATAAAGAACATCTAAGACATGTGTTGGCGACATTGAGAAAGGAGAAGTTGTATTCCAAGTTCAGCAAGTGTGAATTTTGGATGAATCAAGTCACGTTATTGGGACATGTGATCACAAGTGAGGGAATTTCTGTGGATCCTTCAAAGACAAAGGTGATTGAGGAATGGCCCAAGCCCTCTAGTGTCACATAAATCCGTAGTTTTCTTGGATTAGCTGGGTACTACCGACATTTTGTGAGAAACTTCTCATGATTGTCAAGCCCACTAACTAAGTTAACAAGGAAAGGGGTAAAGTATGTCTGGACAGAAGAATGTGAGGGAAGCATCAAGGAGCTAAAGAGAAGTCTGATCACTGCACATGTACTCACACTACCTAAAAGTGGAGAAAGTTTAGTGATATATATTGATGCTTCAAAGAAAGGCTTGGGTTGTGTACTCATGAAAAATGATAATGTGATAGCCTACGCCTCACGACAGTTGAAGATCCATGAGCAAAACTACCCGACACATGATCTAGAGCTGGCAGATGTTATTTTTTCCTTAAAAATATGGCAATACTACCTTTATGGCGAGAAGTGTGACATATACACCGACCACAAGAGCCTAAAGTATATATTCACACAAAAGGAGCTCAACATGCGTCAAAGTAGATGGTTAGAGCTAATCAAGGATTATGATTTCTCTATTCACTATCATCCTGGTAAGGCGAACAAGGTAGCTGATGCTCTAAGCAGAAAAGAACCTGCTACTCTATCCATGTTGCGGATTGAGAAAGACCCTATCTTCATGGATATGCAAAGAATGGATTTGGAAATCATAATGGCAGAGTATACATCCTACCTTACCCAAATTATTGCACAACCATCCATCCAGGAGAAGATTAAGGAAGCACAAAGGGATGATGTGGAGATAAAAAAGAGGGTGAATGTAGTAAATGAAGGGAAGCTGCAAGAGTTCCATATCGACGATGGTGGTGTGATTCGGTTTGGAATACAGCTTTGTGTGCCTTCATCACTCGGGATAAAGAAGTATCTATTGGATAATGCACATAGCTCAACTTTCTCTATCCATCCTGGTAGTACCATGATGTATCGTGATCTCTAAGAACACTTCTGGTGGGATAACATGAAGAAGGAGATTGCGGAATATATATCAAGGTGCTTGGTATGTCAGCAAGTTAAAGCTGAGCAAAAAAAGTCCAAAGGTATGATGCATCCATTGCCTATACCCACGTGGAAATGAAAAAATGATACTATGGACTTTATCACAGGTCTCCCGAAGTCATCAAAGGGAAATAATGTGATAAGGGTTGTGGTTGATCGACTCACCAAGACTGCCCATTTTATTGCTATTCGGGAAGATCTCTTCCTTGAACAACTTGCAAATATATATGTGAAGGAAGTAGTGAGATTGAATGGTGTTCCACTCTCAATTATCTCTAACAATGATCCAAGGTTCACATATAAGTTCTGGAGGATCCTTCAACATGCTTTGAGTACTGAATTAAATTTCAGCACGGCCTATCATCCCCAAACTGATGGCCAGTCTAAAAGGACTATTCAGATGCATGAAGATATTCTAAGATCCTGCTCTCTTTAATTCAAAGGTGGTTGGGATCAGCATTTCCCATTGGTTGAGTTCTCATACAATAATAGCTTCTACTCGAGTATTCAGATGGCTCTGTATGAATCTCTTTAAAGGAAGCGATGTAGAACTCCAACATGTTGGGATGAAGTTGGAGAAAGAAAGCTACTTGGGCATCATATTGTTCAAAAGATGACATAGAAGGTTCAAGTCATCTAGAAACATATCAAATCTGCTCAAAGTTAGCAAAAGAGCTATGCTGACAACCGTTGAAGGGACTTGGAGTTCGACGTTGGAGATAAAGTCTTCCTTCGAATATCTCCATAGAAGAGAGTCATGTGATTCGGGAAGAAAGGAAAGCTAAGCCCAAGGTATATTGGCCCCTTTGAGATCCTTGACCACATAGGATCCATGGCCTATCGTCTTTCACTTCCACTGAATATGGCTGTGTTTCATGTATCACTACTGAGGAAGTACATACCAGAGCCCTCACATGTACTAAACTCAGAGGTGGTGCAGCTGGAAGATGATCTCTCCTATGAGGAGCATCCAGTAAAGATTTTGGATCGGAGAGATAAGGTTCTACGCAACAAGACAACCCATCTTGTCAAAGTGTTGTGGAGGAACCATAAGTTTGAGAAAGCAACTTGGGAACCAGAAGAGGCAATGAAGGAGAAGTACCCTCACCTGTTTGTGTAAAGTGAAATTTCGGGGGTGAAATTTCTTAAGGGGGGAAGAATGTAACGACCCAAAGTTTTTCAAAGGAAATTCCCTTCTTATAAATATGTCATAAAATAACATGAAAAAACAAAATTAATGAACTACTAAGTGATAAGTAACCTTTAAACATAAGTTTGTCACTCCTATGTTTGGAATTTTGAAAATCCGACATACACGGTTGTGTTCAAGATGATTTTTGGAGTCTAATGAAACAAAAATAATTTTTGGTGAATAGTGACCTACCCTTATGAATAGTAACATACCATTATGAATAGTAATATGACCCTTATGAATATTAAATCATCCAACATAAGAGTAACATTACCTATGAATAATAAAATAAAATTTAGACATCTTAGAAAGTGACAATTTGACCTTAGTAAACATTTTGGTATTTTGTAAGTCATAAATAATTAATTATAATTAATTAATTTAAAAGTATATTTATTTCCCAAAAATGTATTGATAAATTATTTAATCAATGTCTTATAGTTTTTAGATAATTTTATAATACCCAACGTAATTTTTGAATGCACTATAAAATCAGTTTTAATCTTAAAAAATGTTTTTTTAAGTAAATTATGATTTTAATTAAATATTAAATTAATAATATTTAGAATATTTTTTAAAAAAATGGACTTCATTTTTTGATTCTACACATCGATAAATGGTTGGGGTAAAGTTTTGGGATTTTTCTGAGATACTTGAATTTTTTATGAATAGTAGAATCCGATAATTCACAATAAATGCTAAATAATGCATTAATTGAGTCATCGATGATGCTCTGCTGATGTAAGCTCACTTGTTTCGGGATAACATTATAAAATTACTATTATCGGTCATCCAAGACTCACTATTACTTTTATTAGGTGAAATTAATAAACTAATGAATTTTATATTAAGGAAACCTCTGTCCCCTCCACTATAAAAGTCACCCTTCACTCCCTCATTTCCTCACACCTCTCCATCTCCAAGCCTTCTCTAAACTCTGCCCAAACATCATCCCTATCCCCTCCTCCATTTAAAAAAGCTTCTGGTCTCATCAAAATACCATGACTATCTTCTTTAAGGGGGATCTCAAGAGGAAGATTTAAGAGGTAATTTCTCTCCCTCTTCTCCTTTAATTTCCTTTCAAGTTCAAGTTCATTTCATGATCTCTCCCCACATATATTCATCTAAATTGTATTTTAAATCCATAATTATACATATACTATAATTTTATGATTACAATGGGATATTATATCATCCAACCCCCTTTCCCTCTTCCTTTTATTTTATTAAAGAGAACGTTGTTTGTGAGGTGTTAATTTATCACCTTCAAGAACAACATGACTTCTTCTTCCATTTCTACCTTCAAATATGGTAATGAAACCATTTTTATGGTTAAACAAGAATATTTTATGTGTATTATTTTCTATTTAAAGTTCTGGAAATAACCTATGGACATATTACTAAGTGATAAGTTAAAAAAAAGTTCGGTGTGATCAAAAAACTGCCCAAATTAACCCAAATAACCATCATTTAATTCTTATCTAATGATTAATCCACATGGATATAATGTAATTCATTATAAAATCATTAAAACTCATGTAATATAATTAATTACATGTAATATCATTTCTGTATGTTTACTCATGTTCTACCCAAACTTCAATTTAAGAATACAAGTGAACCACCCAAGAAAAACCATAAAAATGAACATTCCCGAATAATGTTTTTAAACTCTATAAGTCATCCAAAGGAACATAATATGACATAATGAAACCATAATGAACCCTATTAATGTACACATGGTTCTGGATTTATAATTAATGAATATAATTTCCTTATACAGGACATTAAGAAGAATGAAGCATTCAGGTACAAGGTAAGGGGACATCTCGAACCCAATTTTCTTCCTTTGGGTTCTCCCTCTTTCTCTCCATTTTTGATGTGGTTACTCCTAAAGATCATTTTTTCATCATTTACTTTAATTTTTTGGGATATAAATGTTTGTCACTGGTTTTTATGTCCAACAAAATGTTTTCCAAAAGAGATCTTCTTTCAAGAACACCCCTTTTACTTCTCACTCAAAGTGGACGGTTCTTGTAACATGTATGTTATTCCATCTTTCTTTTGGGAACCCAAAGCTTATGAATGTATTATTATGAGATGAAACCCACTACTTTCCATGGGTTAGTTATGTTAATTTTTTATATGTATTATATGTGGAAATCATGATAATGATAATGTTATGATGTGACGGGTGCGCTCGGAATTATATAGCGCAATATGAATGTTTCAAAGTGATGGGTGCGCCCATAATTATACAGCGCTCTAATGCATTGGGTAAAGTGATGAATCTCTTGAGTAAATGCGAAATTATGTGTGAAAAAGATGCTAGCTTGGGTCACAATTATGTTTGGTAGTTAACCACTAATACATGATGTTTCATTTTTATGCATTTCCACATTTCAAGTCTATTATTTATGCTCCTCTCATGTTCATGATATTTTGCCTATGTCATGATTATGCTCACCCCATGATGTATTGTTCTTATCTATCCTCTTACTGGGCTTTTAGCTCCCCCCTTTTGATGTATATCCTCAGGTGGCTACATGTACTAAGGAGAGGACAAGTGTCAATAAGAAGCTATATAAGAAGAAATTAAATGAATGCTTATGCTTGATGTTGTATTTGTTATGTATGGTCCTAGTTTTCCCAAGACACTAAACCTTTGGATCCTCAAAATGTAATACTATTATGTTGTTTATCTTTTAAATGATGTAATATTAAAGTAAGAAAAGGTCGGGTCACTATATGGGAGCTCAGTACACATATGTACGACCAAAGGTGTGTTCTATACCTTTTAATAGGTGCGAGATTCGGTGAGACTTGGTGATGGGTCAACATGCGAGGTTCGAGGGGTTGAGATGGTGAAATTGAAGACACCTGATGGAGCAGTACGAAAACTGGGTGATGTGAAATTCATTCTGAGGATGAGATGGAACTTGGAATCATTAAGTAGGCTTCATGCGAAAGGGTTCAAGATTTCCATAGCAGGTGGAGTATTGGAAGTCTCACATGGGGATGCAGTGGTGCTTATTGGGAAAGAGTCCCAAGGATTGTATAATTTTATAGGGACTATAGTCAGCCCAATATCGATTTAAGAAAGTGGAAGTGCCACATAATTTAGTGTAAAGAAGTGTGTTTGGTTTGGTGATGAAGTTTTCAACGTCTACAAGGAGATTGCAGGTCTGGTTTCTACCACAAATTGGCCATGAGGGAGAGATTTGTGGGGGTCACTCTCAAATTTTGGAGTCATCTAGGAATCTTCTTTATCGGCAGTAGGTTTTCATAAAGGTGTTAATTAACTATGATAGCTGCAGGAAAGTTCTTCTTTGGTGGGCAGTGCGTTGGAAAGCAGCTGAAAGCAAGGGAGAAAATTCATGGGTAGATGAACTACCCACCAAACCTAAGGAAAAACAGTGTTTTTGGTTTCTATTTAAAATAGGGTCAAATCTCGTGATTTGTGATATATGTGTATTGTGTGATCCTCCATGTTTTGTCTGGAGAGAAATAGAAAAACCGCCCCATTCTCTTGTGGACGTAGTCAATTTTTCCGAACCACTTTAAAATTGTGTGATCATCCATTTTTATCCATTTTTTGTTAGATTTGTGTTTCCACACACCTCCATTATTCCCTTACACCATCCACAACATACCCACCATACCCATCATGAATTCCCATTTCAAATGCTAGTTGTGTTTTGGGGTGGTATTAAATAGGGGGTGGCGCGCGCTTACCTGGGCCTCGATTCGCCGCCTTTCGTCTTCTCTGGAGGGGCGGTGGTCGGAAGTCAGGGCCTGGGCAATGCCGTTGCAGGAGATGACAACACGGTAGTCACTGGCGTTGGACACCACCAGGCGGTGGTTCCAGATCAGGGGAGTCATGCACCAGGAGCCACCGCAAGCACGGTGCTCCAGGAACTAGGCGGTGGTGAGGTAGTCTTTCTTCACAGCCTCCTCAATTCCCTTTGTGTATCCCTCTCCCCTCCCTGCCACCTCCTTCAAAATGTCGTTGCTCATCTTCGTGGTGGAGAAATCCGCTGCCTGCATGCTACTATACCCATTGAAAACCCCAAAAAAGACCTGCCAACAACTCCAAGTTATCTAATTGGACAACAAGTCCCTCGTCCATGCAAACAAAACACTTATGGAATCAAATTACCTGTTTATCATCTCCTATGGCTGAATATCTATCTTCTATGAATTCCCTTCTCCCTTGGCTGCAGTTTAAAGAATAGCCATCCCCCACAACCTCTATTATCTCCCTTAGACCCTCTATAACTGGCTCTGGGAAGTTCGACAAAGCAATGAGGATTTGGAGGCATCCCAGCTTCCTTCATGTGAGACACGAAGAGGAAGATGATGCGGTGCACCTGTGTCCATATTCAGTTAGCCCAAGGGCTGTAAAAGATCCAGGAAGACAGATCCATGGAGGGGTTGATGAATTCATGTCCTCGCGTGTGGGTAACGAAGTGGTGGTTTTTCACGGGTGAGAAGCAGAACGCATCGGGGGTGAAGGGGTGGGGGAGCTTGGGAGTGCGAGGGAAGGTGGAATGGTTTTTCTTTGCACACTAAAATCTTTCTGCTTGGGATGGTGTTGTTTGTTATGATGAAGGGTTTCTTTAGTGAATGAAAATGGCAGATTGTGTCTCCTCAGAGGTGGCGTGCGAAGGAGTTGGAAGGTGGAGGCATATAAATAGTGTGGTAACTTCCGTGTTTGAGGTGTGTCGTGCCTTCCCTAAGGTTTGAAGCTTTGAAATCGAAATACTAAGGGTTCTACTCTAACACTTCTAGGAATGTAACAAATATATATATATAAATACATACACACATTCCATCCATTTTAAGATAACTTAGTCATGACACCTATCGAAGAATTTGTTTCCTAAAATTTAGGAGGATAGAAAATAACAATACTATCGTTGAAAACCAGTCCCATCATTTCAAAAAAATATGGAAATACGTCAACATATTCAATAATCACAATGCTTTATTATCTTATTATTGTTCAAAATTATAATAACTCAATTTTTTTGGAAAAAAAAATACAGTGATGGAGACACTAGAATACTATAAATCCTACTTTATCAATGCTGAAATAAAACGATAACAAATATGAGTCATTTATTAGCGGTAACAGGAACTACTTTTTGTTAGCCCTGATAGAGGGAACTGTGAATAATTTAATTTATTTATACATATTTATATATTTTTAAATATGATTTATATATCAATAAGTATATACATGTAAATATAATATATAAATATGATTTGTATGACAATATTATAATAAAAAAATTAAAATATTATTTTCAAAATTATATATATATATATAAAAATATCATATTTCACTACAAAAAAATGGTATTTAGTGGTGTTTCATTTGGAACCAGTTTAAACCACCACTAAATATTTAGCCACATTTTTTTCTTTTTTTATTTATGTAAGTAAAATATTTATTATTATTTATTTACATAATTAATTAATTATTTCACTACTACACATAATCCCTTTAATAACATGAAAAATGGATTTTAACAACGCTAAAAAGGCGTTAATCGCAGTGCTGATAAAGAGGGCCCCTTATCCATGTTAAAAAAACACTAATAAAGGAAACCCTTTATAAGAATTATTTTCAGCACAGATAAAGAGCCCCTTTTTGAGTGCTAAAATAGCGCTGACAAAGGCCTAGCAGGCTGCAATGTGCTATTAGTATAACTTCACATCCAACAAAAACCTGCAATTTCAAACAATGTTGTATACATTTAATTTGAAATCATTAATACAAAAATGTCCGCCCATGGTATATACAGAAAAAATTTGTTATATACATTTCAAATAATGTTTTATATAGTTACATTTACAATTATCCAACAAATATTTAAAAACATTAATATTTCATCTTTTAACGTTCGTGATCGCCTCTAAGAAATGTCCACCCATAGTATCAATTGCTGAAAAAAATCATCTCAACCCAAGAAAAAGATTCTGCCTATATAAGAAAACAAATATTATGCTATTAATACAATAAAGAAATAAATTAAACATTAATATTAAATAATACATTAATAAAATGACAATATTTAATAAAAAAGAAACATTTAAAGTTATACCAGTCACATCATGCATTGGATTGAGGTTTGGTTGATTCCTGCATGTTACAAATGACTCATGGATCGTTTTCCAAAAGTATCAAAACAATTCAAATGTGTTTGCTCAGTTTTCAATATGTCACTTGTTCTTTTTACTAAAATTAATGTCAATTTTAAATAAAAAGACACACTTGGAGTTATATCGGTCACACCGTGCATCAGATTGAGGTGTGGTTGATTCTTACATGTCGAAAATGACTCATGGATCGTTGTCCTAAAGTATTAAAATAATATGAATGAAATTTCTTGTTTTTCAGAACACTAGTTGTGTTTTCTTTACTAAAATGTCATTTCAAATTGGAAACATGGATTTTGAGTCATACTGGTTGCATCGTGCATCGATTTGACATGAGACTGCTTCATACATGTCACAAATGGCTTTTGAATCACTATCCTAAATTATCAAGACAATTAGAGCGTGTTTTCTTGGTTTTCAGTGAGTGACATGTTTTGAACTTAAAAGTCAATTTTAAACTGATAACATATACTTTTAGTCATACTGGTCACACCGCGTGTCAGATTGAGTTGTGGTTGATTCCTATACGTCAAAAATGACTTATGGATAATTTTCCTAAAGTATCAAAACATTCCGAATGTATTTCCTTTTTTTTCAGTATGTCACTTGTTCTTTTTTACTTAAATTAATATCAATTTTAAATAAAAAGACACAAGTGGAGTTATACGGATCACACTGTGATTTAAATTGAGGTTTGGTTAATTTTTACACATAAAAAATGACTCATGGATCATTGTCCTAAAGTATCAAAACTATCTGAATGTGTTTTCTCAATTTTCAATATGTAAGTTGTGTTTTTTTACTAAAATGTCATTTCAAACTTAAAACGAGTATTTTGAGTTATATCAGTTTCATCATGCGTTGGTTTGATATGATACTGCTTTATACACATCAAAAATCACTTATGAATCAATGTCATAAATTATCAAGACAACCGGAGTATGTTTTTTGGTTTTCAGTGAGTGAGATGTTTTGTACTAAAATATCAATTTTAAACTGATAACAGACACTTTTAGTTATAAAAATTACACCGTGCGTCAAATTGAGGTGGGGTTGATTTCTACACAACAAAAATGACTCATGGGTCATTTTCTTAAAGTATCAAAACAATCAGAATTCTTTTTCTTGGTTTTCAGTGTTTCACTTGTTCTTTTAACTTAAATTAATGTCAATTTTAAATTAAAATCCACACATTGAGTTATATCGGTCACACTGTGCGTCAAATTGAGGCGTGATTGATTCCTACATGTCACAAATGACTCACAAATCATTTTCCTAAAGTATAAAAATAATCCAAATGTGTTTTCTCAGTTTTCAATAAGCCAATTTTGTTGTTTTACTAAAATGTCATTTTAAACTGGAAGCACGCATTTTGAGTCATATCAGTCTCATCGTGCATCGGTTTGACAAGAGACTGCTTCATACACATCACAAATGAATTATGAATCATTTTTCTAAAATGAATTAATACACAAACTTTTATTGGTTTTAAGTTTAAATTTAAATATACAACACTATTTAATTCTCAACATAATTATCATGAAGGTGCTGGTAGTAGGAAGTGGAGATGAAGATGGAGAGGATGTCGAGCAGAGTTCATTGGGATGGTACATGGATTAGTGAATTTTTAACACCAATCAATGTAAATTTTGACTATTTCAAGTACATTTTTAGTTGTGGGAGTGATTTCTTAGGGTATTTTGCACAATATTGTTCGAAATGGTTTAGATACTTAATGTTATCAATGTGGTACATAAAAAACTCATCAAGTTGGTGTATTTAATTAAAATTAAAGAGGGGGGAAGATGTATGAAGAAAAGATAGTGATTATTTATATTTTTATGTGTTATAGTTGGATATCTATTTTTTTTGGTTGTTCTGGGGCTGTAGATTATACTACTGTATTTTTTTTAAATTGATCTATAGCGGCGGTTTAAACTGCCTCCATATATACCAAATTATTTTTCAGTGGTGGTTTTTTGGTTTTAGTAGCAGTTTTTCCTCACACAAAATGACTGTGAGATAGTGGCGGTTTAAATTACTGTTATCCTTTAAACATTTTTGGGATGTGAAACTGCCTCTAAAACCAAAAAAACCACCGCTAAACAAACGTTCTGTGACGGTTCCTAGAAATCATCACTAAATGGACAGAACAGATGCGCATTGAATGTTGACACCAACCTTAGTGACATTTTTTGGAAACCATCATAGAATCATATGAAAGTGGTTTAAACTGACATTAAATAAAAAATAACCACCACCATATGTCTATTTTGTTGTATTGGGAGGTGGAATAAGAAATAAAATAAAAACACTCGTTCAAGAACGTTACCTCTTCTTCGAGTGACCTCCTTAGGTTTTCACCAAAATCATTTCTAGGTTGGATTTGAATACAAAATAATGATTATAAGATTATATTATGGAAGTTGGGAAGTGATTTGGGTAGGAATTAGGTGAACCAAAGGGTTTAAAGGTGTAAATAAGATACGAGAAGGGGTGGCCTTTTATAAGTTAGGTGAGTAACACACTTGTAATTGTTTGAAAAGAAAAAGATGTACCACATTTTTCACATGCCAAAAGGCTAAAAAATAGATTATTATTGTTACTTAGACATGATAGTGTAGAAATATGTCCAATTAAAAATATTTTAGAAAAACATTTAAGTTATTTTAACCCTTATCTTTTCAGTTTACCCTCGTTACACTCATTTTTACCTTAATCATAGTAATTAATTATTATTGTTTTCACTATTCATTTTGGTCAAAAATAAAGCTAACCTTATTATATAATATAAATTATTCTGATTCAAAATATGTATTCCATTTTTACAAATTCAATTTAGAGAATTGGAAAATTTTAATTTAAAATTAATCTTATTAACGCAATCAGAAAGCGGGTTTTCAAAGTGAAAATGTTCTAAAGTTTACGATATTTTTATATCAAAATTTAATAATAAAATGATTCCAATGACCTAAATTGGATTAATAGATATATAATTGAACAAATTTTGTTTTAAAATCAATTTAAAATATAATTTAACTTCATAAATAATTTAAGCGAAAAGACAGTTTTCAATTAAAATTCAATATTTTTCACTATTCATCAAAAAAATTATCTTTTCATAAAATTATCAAAGAATCACCCTGAGTTAACTGATTTCAAAACTGATTTTTACATTATCAAATAAATTTTCTAAAATTTTACAAAATTAAATTCAACATAAATCCCTCAGATGTGATGAAAAAGCGGGTTTTCGAGAAGTGTATTTTTCAAACACAAGATGATTTTATATTAATTATATGTTTAATAATAATAAATGTATGAATATAAATTAAAATTTATTTATATATAAATTATACATTTCATTTAAAAAAATTCTCATTAGGTATTATTTTAATTAATTAAAATGGAGAAATATTATGCACTTTAAAACAGTTTTATAGAAAAACCCGTTTTTTAAACCAAAAAATAAACTTATACTATAATCTAATATAAAGTTGATTCAAAAGTAATTAATTATATTAAATATAAAAACATAAAACCAATGTAACTTTAAAACAAAATGGATCATTTAAATTACTTATTTTATTGAAAAGAATTGACAATTTTATTAAAATCGACATTTTTCACTATTCACTAAAAAAATATTTTATGAAAAATCCCATAATTTCACCAAAAGTTAATTTTGATATGATGATTCCAAAAATGAAGTTCATTTTATCAAATAAATTTTCTAAAATCTCTATAAATTATAATATTTTATCATAAAAAGCAATAAAAATCATTTTTGAAGAAAACATATTTTTGATGAATACACTACTACAAAAACGGGCAAGGGAAGTGCCACCTTATATCAGCGCTAAGCAAAAACCGCTGATAAAGAAACCCTGTATCAGTGCTAAAATCATAGCACTAATAAAGAAACCCTGTATCAGTGCTAAAATTTTAGCACTGATACAGGGTAACCTTTATCGGTGCTAAAAAAGCGCTGATAAAGAGACCATTTATAAACCCTAGAAAAGCGCTGATAAAGATGGCATGTATCAGTGCTAAAATGTTAGTGCTCATATAGGAAGGATTTATCAGTGCTTTTTAGCACTGATAAAGCTGACCTTTATCAGCGCTAAAAGAGCGCCGATAAAGGCTACCTTTATCAGCCCTAAAATTTTAGCACCGATAAAATATTAGTCCCATATTTTATAAAATTGGTCATATAGTGTCCTCATTTTATCGCGACCTAAAGATCTCGCGGTACTGAAACCCTACGACTCCCCTCCGCTGCCACCCGAGCTTCACGTTGCCGAACCTCCACCGCCCCTGATCTTCGCGTTTTCGGACCTCCGCCGCCCCCGATCTTCATGTTTATGGACCCCGAAAAAGGCATGTGATCACCTCAAAGTTATCTAATTGGACAACAACTCCCTCTTCCATGAAAAAAAACACTTGAGTTTATCTAATTGAATTAAATTATCTATTTACAGTCGCTTGTGGATGAATATCTATCTTCCATGAATTCCCTCCTCCCTCACCTGCAGTAGAAAGAATAGCCATCCCTCGCAACCTCCACCATCTCCCTCAGACCCTCTATAACTGGCCCTAGGATGCTTGGAAAAGCGACGGGGATTTGGAGCCACCCCGGCTTCTTTCGGGTGAGCTATGAAGAGGAAGATGATGCAGTATGCCTGTGTACATCTTCAGCCAGCCGAAGGACTGTAAAGGATCCGGGAAAACAGATCCTGGGAGGGGTGGGCGAGTTCATGACCTCGGTGGTGGGTGACGGAGCGGTGGTTTTGCATGGGAAAGAATTAGAAAGCGACAGTGGTGAAGGGGTCGGGGAGGTTGGGAGTGTCAGGGAAGGTTGCTTGGCTTTCCTTGGTGTAGTCAAATCTTTGTGGTTGGGAGGGCGGTTCAGTGAATGAAACTCTCCTCATGGGTGGCGTAGGAAGGAGGCATATAAATAGGGATAGAAATTGTCTCTAGTTATGTTTTTATCTGGAATATTCATTACACCCTTTGGATCAGAACATGAGTACGGTTATGTTTTGATCCGTCAGATCGCTCTTCATGACGATTCATTTCAATCGATTATCCAGATGGATTTGCCCTTGCCTCTTGAGATTCAGGGTTGGATGCTCCTAGTCTACGATGAAGAAGATGAAAACGTGAGATCCCGCCCTAAAATCTGGTGGTACGGTGACCACAACAACTTGAGAGACTACGGTAACAACAATGCCCGAAGACTACAACGGCTTGGGTGCTACAACGGTGACTAATTCTTGAAATACCACCCTAAAATCTGGCAGCACGACGACCAAAATGGCGTGGTTTTTTTCAATTACAACTGCTTCACTCCGGTATGGTTTCATCTCACTATCCGATAGAAATTTCTCTACAAAACAATTGCAATGTATGAAGAAGGTGGTGTAACATAATTACAGTTGCCTAAATATGTATCTGTATTTCATTTATGTTGTTATGATTTATTATTTAGAACATTTTTGTTATGAGATGTTTTCTGTAAAGGTTCTCTGTCTCAATTAAATTAGAATTCCATTTCTTGCTGGTGTATCGTTCTTCATTGGAGGTTCCAATGCAATGTCCCCTAGAGGTTTCTATAGGTTCCACTTTAACATGTACTAAGTTTCCAATGCAGGTTCCACTTGAAATCATTTTGTAGTGTAGAACTTCCATTTGTACTTCAAATAGAACTCCCAGTGGAAGTCCTACTGGAAGTGTGCCACTCGAAGTTCCACTAGGACTTCCACTGGAAGTTCTAGGTGGACTTCCAATGGGACTTCAAGTGGGACTTCTAGTGGGACTTCCACTGTAATTTTCAAATATATATTCAATCATTTTTACAATAAAAATGTTTCACAATTGAAATGAGTATTTATTTTAATTTTCCACTGGAAGTGGCACTGCAACTTCCACTGGAACTTCAAGTGGTACTTCCAGTGGTTGTTCCAGTGGGACTTCTAGTGGCAGTTCCAATGGAACTTCCTGTGGGACTAGTAGAACTTCCAGTGGTTGTGGGACTTCAAGTGGAAATTCGAGTGTGAATTTCAGAGGGACTTTCAGTGGAATTTTCAAATAATAAATTCAATAATTTTTATAATAAATATGTGTCATAATTTCAATGCGTATTTATTTTAAATTTCCACACCAAGTGTCACAGGAAGTGCCGCTGGAAGTGCCACTCGAAGTGACACTAGAAGTGCCACTGGAACTTCCCGTGGAAGTTTCAATGGCAGTTCCAGTGGCACTTCTTGTGGGACTAGTATAACTTCTAGTGGCTTTGGGACTTCAAGTGGGACTTCCAGTGAAACTTCCAGTGGGACTTCCAGGGGGACTTCCAGTGCGACTTCCAGTGGGACTTACAGTGGAATTTTCAAATAATAAATTCAATCATTTTTACAATAAATGTGTCACAATTGCAATGCGTATTTATTTTAAATTTACATAGGAAGTGCCACAGGAAGTGCCATTGGAAGTGCCACTGGAAGTGACACTGGACGTGCCACTGGAGTTGCCCCTGGACGTGCCACTGGAATTGCCACTAGAAGTGCCACTAGAACTTCCAGCGGCACTTCCTGTGGGACTACTGGAACTTCCGGTGGCTATGGGACTTCCAGTGGGAAATCTAGTGGGAGAACCAATGGGACTTATAGTGGGACTTCCAGTGGCCCTCCCAGTGGAACTTCTAGTGGAATTTTTAAATTATAAATTAAATCATTGTTACAATAAATGTGTGATGGAATTAGTATTTCTTTTATTGTTCCACAAGAAGTGCCACATGGGACTTCAAGTGGAAGTTCCAGTGGGACTTCAAGTGGGACTTCCAGTGGAAGTTCCAGTGTGACTTCAAGTGGTACTTCTAGTTGAAGTTCTAGTATGACTTAGGGACTGCCAGTGGCACTCCTTTTGGCACTTCCAGGGGGACTTCCAGTGGGACTAGTGGAACTTCCAGTGGCACTCCCTCTTGAATTTTCAGTGGAACTTCCATTGAAGTCCCAATAGAACTTATACTTTTCCTACCCTATATACTGTAATTTTTTGGATAACCCCAATAATTCCTTAATTTCTATTTTCAGGTGTGCATTTTAGGTCAAATTTGACCCCCTTACAAAGACTTTTAAACGAAATAAAAGATCAACTGAACGATGGTTATAGAAATGATTTGCGCACTACTCCATTTTGGAATATGTTTGAAGTGTTCATATCCAATACAGTAACAACATCATATTGCAAAAAATCTGATATTTCTGTTATGTATGTATTTGATAACTTCAATCCTTCAAAAACTACTTTCCGATTCAGTAGAGGGGAAATACATTTCTATGAAGCTGATATCCAAAGTATCTTTGAAATAACTTAAGGAGAAATAGAAATAGAGGACTCCTAATTGTTCAAACCAATGAAGGGATCATTATATTTAAGGATATTTCAAACTGGTGTCAAGTTGTTGACACCAAAGGCCATAAAATCATCCTTTTTGGAAGCAATAAAGGGAGGTGAAGAACCCGATATTGTTGACATAGTAGCACTTCTATGTTTATACACATGTGCAACTGTTTTTTTCCCTACTACAGGTTCTTGCCTAAGTTGGGGTTTTATCAATTTTTTGAATACTTCAAGAGACATGAGAACACTAAAGTGGTCTCGTGCAATACACCAACAATTGATGAGATCAATTAAAGAATTTCACACACACCGTGCAAGGATTATGAGGGAAATTACCACTTTATTGGTAAGGATTAATATTTATTTTCAATTCAATGTATAATATACTCTTCATATGATTCTTGTTATTGTAGTATTGGTATGTTGAAGAAAGTGGACTAGTGAAAGGGAATGAACAAACATCCAATCCACCTTTCACAAAGTGGAGTCTCTCTGATTTTGATGATGTTTTAAATAAACTAAAGATTCCTCAAGTTCCAACTGCAGAGGAGCCAGCAATGGTTATGAAAGCTTCTGTTGGATGGCAGAAAAAGGATAATCCTACGAAGGATAGAATAAAAGTAGAAATAAAAGAGCCAGCAACAGTTATGGAAGATTCTGTTGAACACCAGGAAAAGGGGGAACCAGAGGATGACAGAATAAAAGTTCTTGCAAAATAAAATTCTCCCCTAAAACGAAAACTTCATAAACTGGAAGCAAATGTTAAAAAGCATACCAAAAAAATTACAAGACTGAAGTAGTTATTAAGTGAGAATGCTAGCATAGAGAAAATAATAACAGAATGTAGTGCTGAAAAGAGTCATTCAATCAAGGTGGAAACCCAGACAGAGAGTACAATTGAACCTAAAATGCAGCCAGATCCTTTTGAAAAACCCGCATCTCCCCCGGAATTCGAAAAACATAAGGAAAACCAGCAACTAAGAGACAAGGAAACTGAGATTGAGGAGCCTGTAGATCAAATGCAAGAAGATGCTGAGAAAACCACACTTGTACATTAAAGCAGCAAAACTAGACAGACAGAAACCGAGAGTTTCCAAACAAGATCAATGATTAAAAATGTGAAGTCCATAGCGAGGAAGAAGAGGAAATTGGATTCTGATTTTCAGTATCAAACCCGATACACAAGAAGAAGAACAATAGCAGGCCAAAAAAAGTCAGTAGAACAACCAAGTCAGCTAGAAAAACCAATTGAGGTAGGCAGTGTTTCAATGAAAACAGAACAAAAAAAGGCTGTTATAGGTCTGTCTGGAATACCTAAATGGGTCAGGCAGAGTAGACGACTGTAGAAAAAAGACTATGAGCAGTTGCAAAAGATTCTCCATATGGAACCATGCTGGTATGTATGCCTTCATTTCAAGGATTTCAATTCAATTTCCGTGAACTTTATTTTTTTTTCTTATACATTATTGTGTTTATAATGTATTCAATATGTATGGGAAGCTGAAAACGGCTTGTATTCCGTTGGAACAGATGACATTATCCAACTTTTCACAAAAATCATGACAAGTAGCCAGGTGAGCCTAATTTAAACAAGCTTATTGTAAATTAATATTCAATTAGTCTCACATCCACCATTTTTTTTACTGATATCAGTTTATAGACGCATATACTCAGATTATCAAAAACAAGTGTCAAATAGGGAAGATGAAAGGAATTTTCAATAATAAATCAACAATGATTACTAGTATCGCATTGGTAAGTCTAATATTATCTATGTTCTTGATGTTTTAAAGATATTAATTAATATTTTTTCTCACTATACTCATTTTTACAAAGCATTATATCTAGGAAGAACAAAAATTTGAAAGAATGTTTGGTTGAGAATCCCATAAAAGAAGCAATGAAGTTGAATGGAAAAGTCTTCATCCCCATCAACACAGAAAATATTCGTTGTACTTTTCTTGTCTTTGATGTTGAAAAAAAACATTTCAGCTATTATAACTCCATACAGCCTCGCATGGGTCCTGATGCAGTTTATTGTTACCAACAAGACTCTCTCCAAATGGTAAATTCTATCCTCTTAGACATCTAATGCATTTTCATATACACCAACTTACTCAATACAATTTATACAACACTTGGAGAAAATATTTATTAAACAAGTCATCAGACAATGGAATCCCAAATACCTAGAGATGACTGTTGAAGTGCTTACATTTATAGTGGAAGATAGTCCCCAATAGGGGGATGCAATATTATATTGCGGGGTAATTTTTTGTTATCTAACTGAGAAGCTGGCGAAGGATCAAGGGTATAACAAGACCCTATCGCAAGATGAAGTTGATGACATGCGCCTGTATATGGTGCACTGTTTCCTTACAGACCCTGCATACAGTTGGAATGAAACATCGTATAGAAGCAAGAGTTGTCTTGTGGAAACAGTAAAACCAGAATGAAGAACAAGTAAAATAGTAGGGGACAATGGATGAATAGTTCTGTTAGCATTTTCACTGCGCTGGGAATATTATGTCCTTATGAGGGGAACCATTTTTTTCAGGGATTTTATTTGGTTTTGTTTTTTGATTTAATGATCATAATTTCTACTGGTAAGTGGATGATTCACACTTTAAGGATATTATATTTACTATTTGTAAGTGTAAAGTTTGGCCAACATCTGGAATTCATCAGAAGATAGAGAGTCTCCATATAGACTGACTTCTACCAAAGATCCAATAACTCTTACTCACTCTTCTGGATTTCTTTATCAAAATTCAACAACCTATATTTATCACATCCTCACAGAACAAATGCATACAGAATTATAGAACTTGGAATTATCTCATCTTTATAGTTCCATATAGAACACATGCATACAACACATTTACAATTTCGTAAAGTATCCCAATCCCACTACCAATCCATTACAACCAAAATTGGACTATCAAATACTACCACATCCTCAAGGAAAAAATGCATGCTGAATTGTAGCACCTGGATTTATGATATCTTTATAGTTCCACATAGAACACATGCAAACAACACATTTACAATTTCCTGAAGTATCCCAATCCCAATCTATTACAACCAAAAGTGGACTGTCAAATACTACCACATCCTCAAGGAACAAATTCATATAGAATTGTAAAACCTGGATTTATGACATCTTTATAGTTCCATATAGAACACATGCAAACGAAACATTTATAATTTCTTGAAGTATCCCAATCCCAATCCATTACAACCAAAAGTGGACTGTCAAATACTACCACATACTCACAGAACAAATGCATCCAGAATTGTAGAACCTGGATTTATCACATCTTTATAGTTTCATATAGAACAAATGCATACAACACATTTACAATTTTGTAAAGTATCTCAATCCCACTTCCAATCCATTACAACTGAAACTGGATACAGGCTATAACTTTATCAATTCCGTCATTACAATTTAAAAAACTACTCCCATCTATTGTTGTCTACACTCTTCGGCCTCTTCCAATGCTATCCCAGCAATCTACCTACCAATATGAAGTTCCAAATTGGTGGACATGTCTTCCTACAACATAAAAAGTTCAAAATTAAAAACGGTTATGGAAAAGAATACTCATAAAAAATTTACATGTGAAACTGTTTTTCTAGCTCGAACACAAAAATCTGATCTTGCTTGCTCCTTGACTCCCTGCGTGCAAACAATAATGATATAAAATAACATATTAAAAATAAATAACTACTCTTATAAATGAAATGAATCATAATATAAAATCATACAGTCATCATAGCAGTAGAATTATTTTTTTATTCAACTGTTTCCCCTTTCGGCAGCCATTATCTAAAAAGCTTTTCAATCTATCTCCCCCTTTCCTATTTGGTTTCATTTTAAAAGAATCCTTTCTAAAAATTTTGTCTTAACTAGCACAACCATTAACTTTATCCTCTGATTTATTTATGATAGACAACTCTTTTTCAAAATTACTAAAATTTGAGAAGGAGATGTCATAACCCGCATTTGTCTCACTAGATACGGTAATTAACTTCATTACCATTCATGCTAAATCTTTGAAAAATTTCTCTACAACTGATTTTCTATCAGCATGTACCTCAACAGAAGATCCTTTGAACATCACAATATTTCTATCCAATTAGGTCCATCTCCCCAAAATATATTTTTCAGGTATTTCTCTCACATTAAGTTGATCAAAAAATTTTAAAACATGAGAAAAAAGATACCCAACAGACTTGAACTTTCAACAAGAACATTCAACAACTTCATTTGAAGCTTTATATGATACACATAATTGATCTTCACAACAAACCATTCCAATAACATAATTTAATTGAACTCGAATTTCAATACAAGATATCAAAAAACAAGCACCAACCAATTGATATTCATGCTAAAATAAATCAAATAATTTAGGAGTATATCTAGTAGAAACCTAGCACATCAATGCATGGTAAAGGTAAAGATTACGAGGCAACTTCTCCTGCATCTCAAATTCTGCCTTTGTTTCACGATACCGATTTTTTACCAACAAGTGCTCAAACTGATTGAAGAAATCAACAACACTTAACTTTAGATGAACCTAATCTTTAAGCAATCCATTAAAACTTTCACTTAATTGAGTGCTGCGAATACTCAATGTTAAATCATCTTTCAAATAGCAATGTGCCCACTTTTCTCGCAATACAAAAACATCATATATCCACTGCGATTTCCCATACCCATATTCTGCTCTAAGGGAAGACCACTCCTTATCAAACTGAATTTCATCATGGTATTCGAACATACACTTATTAAATCTAGTTAGAAAACTATATCCATCTTTCATCCAATTACCTAAACGATTAATGCCATTTTTCATCAAATTCCATGGACAAAGGCAATGTCGAGTTCCCACTAAAACTACAGAAATGGATTTTCCCATTTCCGCATCTTGATTATTAAAAATAGTTTAAGGACTCTTCATGTGATGCACCTATAAAAATTTCTGAAACAACCAAGAAAATAAAGTCATTGTTTCATCATATAACAAAGCTTCCCCAAAAACAACAATCTCCTGATGATGATTGAACACCACAAAAACACCTAACGGCCTGTACTCTTTATTAGTGCTAAAAGTGGTGTCAGACACAACAACATCTCCAAACAACTCATAATCTATTATCATTTTTGGATCAGCCCAGAAAATATTACTAGTTTTACCATTCATGTGAAACTACATAGTATAAACAAATGATGGTTTGTCTTGACTTTCTCTTTCCGGGTATTCTAACATGAAACATGCATCACCATGAAGAAGATCTATTTCCTGTTTATACCTTAAAAAATTCAATTGATCAACATGTGTGTACCCAATAACATCTCCCCCCTTGCAATAGTTGTCACTAATGAGAAAGAATCATTTGGTTTAATACCCTCAGAAGCATTCACATCTAACTCAGCTGCTTGTGATTCTGTTATTTTTCTTTGGGACCTCATCATATGAATTGATTCGGGCCTGTGCAAGGGATTATTATGCTCTTCAACAAATATAGTACATGCGTATTTCCCAGAAGAGAATAAATTAACCCCCATTCTAGCAAGTCAACATGTACGTGTCTCAGCCCGAGGAAATTTCACCATGCTATCACATTTGTCAATCTTCCTATGACCTTCTTTACTATATGCATAAAGGCTTGATGTGACAATTGATTTATCCTTTCTCCTTTTATTAGAGTATTGTTGGCGTACACTGAATCCATTTACTCCCCAATATGTGACATAAAAACATTGTGATTCATCAAGTGACTTGAACGTCACCCCTAAAACTAGTTTAGTAGAAGCTGGTACAACATCCACATCACTGTCAACAACATTGCAACACCCTACAACAAAAAACAATAGTTCAAGAAAAGTATATTAACTTTATAATAGGATTTAATCCATTTGAAAATATATAAACTATATGAACAAAATTGTAACTAAATAAATATTATTACATATATATATATATAATAAAAATTATTTTTTTGAAATTATAAATAAAAAAATTATAAAATATATTTTCCACTCGAAGTTCCAGTGGAACTTCTAGTGGAACTTCCCATGGAACTTCAGGTGGAACTTCAGGTGGAACTTACAGTGGAACTACAGGTTGAACTTCCCATGGAACTTCAAGTGGAAGTCCCAGTTGAAGTTCCACTGGAAGTTACAGATATATATAAAACATAAATGTAACTAAATAAAAATTATTACAAATATATATAAATAAATAAATATATATATAATTATTTTTCTGAAATTTTAAATAAAAAAAATTATAAAATATATTATCCAGTAGAAGTTCGAGTGGAAGTTCCAGTGGAAGTTTGGGTGGAAGTTTCAATGGGACTTTTAGTGGAACATCCAGTGGAACTTCGAGTGGACGTGGAGACGAACTTGAACATCAAGTGGAAGTTTCACTGCAAAAACCATGGCAAAAACAACTAAAAGTGCCGCAATGCAACAACACTATATAGCATGAGAACTTGCAGTGGAACTTGCAGTGGAAATTGTATTAGAACTTGCAGTGGAACTTGTAGTGGAACTTCCAATGGAACTTGCAGTGGAACCTCTAGTAAATATCGAGATGAACTTGGACATCAAGTGGAGGTTTCACTACAAAAACCTGGGAAAAAACCACCACTGGAAGAGCCGCAATGCAAAAAAACTATATATCATGCGAACTTTTAGTAGAACCTCCAGTGGACATCGAGAGGAACTTAGACATGAAGTGGAAGTTTCACTGAAAAATACATGGAAAAAACCACCACTGGAAGGGCCGCAATGCAACAAAACTATATATTACATTGAACAAAAATGCACCAGAGCACTGAAACATCATTCGACAGATTTACAACAAAACCAACAAAAAAGTACATCAAATAAACTCACCCGCAATACCTTCATCTCTATCCATTATAAGGAGAATGTTGAAATCTCGAATGAGTGTCTTTCCCTAGCCGAAATGTGAACGCAAATGCACCAGAGCACCGCAACGTCGTCCTACTCCACAACTCTCGCCCTTCCCGAACCTCGAATGAGTCTCGCCCTGACCAAACCCCGAATGAAAATGCACCAGAGCACCACAACGCCGCCCTAATCCACAACTCTCACCCTGTCACAACCTCAAAAGAGTCTCACCCTGCACAAATGGATAAATCCCTAACATGGAGCCCAGGCAATTTCGTGCGCGCCCCCATCAGCTTTGAGAAGAAATTGTTCTCCATCGCCTCAAGCAGACCGGATGGTGCCACCTGTAAAAAGAAAACGTGTCAAGATCCCCCCATATCACTTAACCATTTGGTAAAAGGAGGTACTAGAGATGATACAAAGAGTATAAATAGTGCGTCAGCTACCGTTTTTGAGGTGCATGGCATCTTCCCTAAGATTTGACGCTTTGAAAGCAAAACGCAGAGGGTGCTAACACTTCTGGGAATGTAACAAATATATATATATATATATATATATATATATATATATATATATATATAACTTAGTTTGGATACCTACCAAAGATTTAGTTTCCTAAAACGTAGGAGACAGAGAATAACAATGCTACCATTGAAAACTGATCTCATCATTTCAAACAAAATATGGAAATACGTCAACATATTCAATAATCACAACATTTTATTATTTTATTGTTGTTCAAAATTATAATAACTCAATTTATATTTTCTGAAAAATGAAACATAGTGATGGAGACACTACATTACTACAAATACGACTCTATCTCCGCTCAAATAAAACAATAACAAGGATGAGTCATTTATTATCGGTAACAAGAACTACTTTTTGTAAGCTCTGATTGTGAGAGACGTAAATAATTTAATTTATTTATATGTATTTATATATTTTTAAATATGATTTATATATTCATAAGTATATACATGTAAATATAATATATAAATATGATTTTTATGACAATATTATCATAAAAAATATGAAAATATTATTTTCAAAATTTTATATATAAAAAACTATCAGATTTCACTACAAAAAAGGTGTTTAGTGATATTTCATTCGAAACCAGTTTAAACCACCACTAAATATCTAGCCACAGTTTTTTGTTTTTTTCTTTACGTAAGTAAAATATTTATTATTATTTATTTACATAATTAATTAATTATTTCACTACTATACATATGCCCTTGAATAGCATGAAAAATGTCTTTTAACAACGTTAAAAAAGCGATGTTAATCGCAGTGATGATAAAGAGGGTCCTTTATCCGTGTTAAAAAAACATGGATAAAGGACATCTTTTATAGGCGTTATTTTTAGTGCTGATAAAGATCCCCCTTTATGATCACTAAAATAGCACTGATAAATTCCTAGCAGGCTGCAATGTGATGTTAATATAACAACACACCTAGAAAAAACCTACAATTTCAAAAAATGCTATATACGTTTAATGTGATATCATTAATACAAAAATGTATGGCCATGGTATATATATAAAAACATTGTTATATACATTTCAAAAAATGTTTTATATAGGCACATTTGCAATTATCCAACAAACATTTAAAAACATTAATATTTATTCTTTTAACGTTTGTGATCCTCTCTCAAAAAATGTCCACTCATAGTATCAATTGCCGAACAAATCATCTCAACCCGATCGAAAGATTCCGCCTATATAAGAAAACAAATATTATGCTAGTAATACTATAAATAAATAAATTAAACATTAATATAAAAGAATAAATTAATAGAATTCCAATATTTAATAAATGAGACACATTTGGAGTTATACCGGTCATACCATGCATTGGATTGAGGTGTGGTTCATTCCTACACGTCAAAAATGACTCAAGGATCATTTTCTTAAAGTTTCAAAACAATATACATGTTTTTTCTCAGTTTTCACTATGTCACTTGTTATTTTTACTGAAATTAATGTCAATTTTAAATAAAAAGACACACTTAGAGTTATACCAGTCACACCATGCATTAGATTGAGATATGGTTGAGTCCTACACATCACATACTCAAAACCAAGAAAACATGTTTGGATTTCTTTGAAATTGTAGTAAATTAATCCATAATTCATTCGTGACATGTTGGAATTAGACTCACCACAATCTAATACATGGTGTGCCCGATATGACTCAAATTTTCTGTTATTAGTTTAAAATTGACATTTGAGTTCAAAACGTATGGCACTCACTGAAAACCAATAAAATGAGCTCAGATTGTCTTGATACTTTAAGAAAATGATACATAAGTCATTTTTGATGTGTTGGAATCATTCTCACATCAAACCCACACACTGTGTGATCAGTATGACTCAAAGTACTTTTTTCATTTTAAAATTTCATTTTAGTAAAAAATACATGTGACATACTCAAAACTGATAAAATGTATTCAGATTATTTTTATACTTTATAAAAACAATTCTTAAGTCATTTATGATGCTTATGAATCAACCACACAAAAATATGATACACCATGTGACCAATATGACTCTAAGTGTATTTTTTATTTAAAATTGACATTTTAGTTCAAAGCACAAATAACATACTCAAAACTAAGCAAACACATCTATATTGTTTTGATACTTTAGGTCAATAATCTATATGTCATTTGAGATGTGTACAAATCATCCACACCTCAATATGTCCAGTATGACTCAAAGTGCGTGTTATGAGTTTAAAATTGACATATTAGTTCAAAATGTGTCTCACTAACTAAAAACTAAGCAAACATGCTTGGATTATCTTGATAATTTATGAAAATGATTCATAAGTCATTTATGATGTGTTGGAATCAGTCTCACATCAAATCGATACACGATGTGACCGCTATGACTCAAAATGTGTGTTTTAAATTTAAAATGACATTCTATTTAAAAAGAAATGTGATTTACTCAAAATTGATTAAACACATTCAGATTATTTCTATACTATATCAAAACAATCCTTAAGTCATTTATGACGTGTATGAATCAATCACACATCTATCCGGTGCACCGTGTGACAGGTATGACTCGAAATGTGTCTTTTTTATTTAAAATTGTCATTTTACTTCAAAACACACATCACATACTCAAAACTGAGAAAACACATTCAGATTGTTTTGATAGTTAATGAAAATCCTCCATAAGTCATTTTTGATGTATATAAACCAGCCACACCTCAATATAATGCACAGTGTGTCTGATATGACTCAAACTATATGTTTTGAGGATAAAAATGACATTTTAGTTCAAAACACATGTGACATACTGTATTTTATTTCAATTAAATTATGAATTTTGCATATACCCTTATTTGTTGTTGTAGTGTGATGTAATTTTAACAACACACTGTAGCAGTATCACCTTTATCAGCACTATTTCTAGCGTTGATAAAATGAATTTTATCAACACTAGAGAAGCATTGATTAATATGATCCTTTTTAATGGCTCTTGGGACAATAGCAATTTTTAAGCGCTAATAAAGACATTTTATAGTGGTGACTATAGCCTGATTTGTAGTAGTGAGACACCCTTTATCGCCAATTTTTTAGCATTGATAAAAGTCATATTTTATCAACGCTTTTGTTTTAGTGCTAGTAAATACATCATTTTTTAGTGTTTTTTTAGCACTGATAAAGTCTGGATTTTAACGGTTCTTATATATATATATAGGATGCTAGGAAAGTGAAATTTAATTTATTTATTTGAATACTAACTTGTATGTTTTACGTGATTTTTTTTGTGTCTATCAAGAAATCTCTTATACTTTGGAGAATTAAAAATAAATAAATATAAATGGTGTTACATTTGAATCAAATAATGAATTTTTGGAAATAAATATATGATCCAAAACATACAAGTTAGTATTCAAATAAATGAAATAAATTTAAGTTTCCTAGCATCTTATATATATACATGGCTTCTATAGTAAAAACTATACACCACAAGAAGATGGTTGTGACATATTGGGATGAAGCTACGTGCTTTCTTCCCATCACTACCACAAAACTGGGTTTCCATAGTGCCACCCTTTATCAGTGCTTTTTTTAGTGCAGTTAAAGCCCCCCTTTATCAGTGCTTCTTTTAGCGCTGATAAAGGGGACCCCTTTATCAGCGCTTTTTTTAGTAACGCTGATAAAGGGGGGATTTATCAGTGCTTTTTCCTAGCATTGATAAAGTTTATATTTCAAAAAAAATCATGAAAAATAATATATTGTTATTTATGTATATTTATATTGATATAAATATAATATATATATTTTAAATATGTTTTAGATAGGTATAAATATAATATTACATTTATTTATAAGAAATTTAGTGAAAATTACTTTAAAATATTTTAAAAAAATATTATTAATTAATAATTTGATAATTATCATTGATTAGTAATCATTTAATAACAATTTGAAGACCTAAAAAATCAAAAAAATTAATAAAAGATCTAAAATAAGTTGAAAATGTAACTCAAACTTCAAACAACCATAACTTTTGATCCAGGTCTCCATTTGAGCTCTACATCATATCAAATCGAATCTTGCGACGAGCTCTATGTGATAGTGACTAAAGGAATTCTTCTATCACATTTTTCAAGGCCAAAAAATACCCAAAAGGCCTCCAAAACTGAGTTTCTAGTTGGGATAGCTCGATTTTTTAACATTCAAACAGGTATAACTTCTGATCTGGATGTATTCTAGGCCTATACCACATATCATATTGAATATTATTTCATTTTATTCGATTTGAATGGTTGTAGAGTTGAAACGGGCTTCTAGATTAGAAGTTATGGTTGTTTTAACATTCTATAGTTTTTCAAATATACATATATATATATATATGTGTATTTATTCGTAAATATATATATGTGTGTGTGTGTGTGTCTCTGTGTGTGTGTGTTGTATATATGTATGTATGTGTGTATTAATTTATTTATAAACACGCATAAAGAAACATATTTTATAAATGTATTTAAAACTAATCTTATAAATATATATTAATATACAAATAAATATATGAATAAAAAAATTATAACTAAAAAATGTATATAAATAAATATAAATATAAATTAATATACGAATAAATATATATATACTAACATATGAATAAATATATATGTATTAATATAACTAAATATATTTATATTAATAGGAATCTATATTAATATACGAATAAATGTAACTATATATATATAAATATAAATATATATTAATATACGAATAAATATATATATATATATATATTAATATATGGATAAATATATATGCATTAATATAACTAAATATATTTATATTAATATGAATCTATATTAATATACAAATATATATAACTATATATAAATAAATATATATTAATATAGGAATAAATATATATTAATATAGGAATAAATATATATGTATTAATATAACTAAATATATTTATATTAATATGAATCAATATTAATATACGAATAAATATAACTATATATATATAAATAAATATAAATGTCATTAAATAGAGAAAAAACAAAATGACTAAGTTGTAAAGGTGCAGGCACCCAAGGGGGAAGGTCACAGGTTCGAGTTCGGTGGAAGCAAGGAGGGGCGCGTGGGCATGTGGGGATGCGCGGGCAAGGTCAGTGTGCGAGAGAGTGGGAGGGTCTGCCTAGCACTGATAAAGGGGGGTTCAAGCGCTGTTAAAAGCTCCTCCCCCACACATTATATATTCTTTTTTATTTGTTTACTTTTATCAGCGCTTTTCTGAGCACTGATAAAAGGGACCCCATTTATCTTCATCTTGATTAACGGTGCTTTTTTTAGCACTGTTAATGCACTTTTCTAGCGTTGTTAATGTGCCTTTTTTAGCACTGATAAAATACCCCTTTTATCAGAACTTTTTTTTCACTGATAAAAGGGGCCTTTATCAGTGCTTTTCTAAGCGCTGATAAAAGGGACCCCTTTATCATTGCCTTGATTAACAACACTTTTTTTAGCATTGTTAATGCACTTTTCTAGCATTGATAAAAGTCATTTAGTAGTGCATAACCAACATACTAGAAACCCTAAACGTAATGCTTCAGCCAGATTAGTACCACACTCATATCATCCATGGATCCCCGCACCAGAGATAGCTCTGCCAGTTTCTTGTAAGCCAATAATATCCATTCTAGTTCATCAAGTGGGATGCAGGTCGGGCACGCCACCTCCATTGCCTTCTGATTGCTCACCCTCTCCCACAACCCATCAGAAGAAAAGATTAAAAACTCATCCTCAAGCTACATATATAGAACTCTAGTCTCCATCTCTGTCGTCACCCACTACTTCAGGTGGTCATCCCCAATTTCTCTTGACACCACTAGAGACCCCATAACTCTTGCACCGCTATACCTGTCTACGGGGGGCACTCCAAAATCTGGGAGTCATCTGGGAGTCTTCTTTGTCGGCAGCATGTTTTCATGTAGGCAGCAACTAACTCTGGCAGCTGCATGAGAGGTTTTCTTTGGTAGGCAGTGAGGTGGATAGCAGTCGGCAGCAAGGGAGAAAATTCATTGGTAGATTAACTACACACCAAACCAAAGGAACCAGCCCCACCTCAAAATAATTCACCGTGTTTCTAATATGACTCAAATTATATTTTTTGAGGTTAAAAATGACATTTTAGTTCAAAAGACATGTGACATAATATATTTTATTTCAATTAAATTATGAATTTTTCATATACCTGTATTTGTTGTTGTAGTGTGATGTAATTTTAACAACACACTATAGAAGTATGGCCTTTATCATCACTATTTCTAGCATTGATAAAATGAATTTTATCAACACTACAGAATCATTGATTAATATGATCCTTTTTTAACGGCACTTGGGAAAATAGAGATTTTTATGCGCTAATAAAGACATTTTATAGTGGTGAATATAGCCCGATTTGTAGTTGTGAGACACCCTTTATCACCACTTTTTTAGCATTGATAAAAGTCATCTTTTATCAACTCTTTTTTTTAGTGCAAATAAAGACATCATTTTTTAGTGTTTTTTAGCACTGGTAAAGTCTGGATTTTAATGGTTCTTATATATATAGGATGCTAGACAAGTGAAATTTAATTCATTTATTTGAATACTAACTTGTATGTTTTCCATGAAATTTTTTGTGTCTATCAAGAAATATCTTATACTTTAGAGAATTAAAAAAAATAAATATAAATGGTGCTACATTTGAATCAAATAATGAATTTTTAGAAATAAATATATGATCCAAAACATACAAGTTAGTATTAAAATAAATGAAATAAATCTAAGTTTCCTAGCATCCTATATATATACATAGTTTCTATAGTAAAAACTATGCACCACAAGAAGATGGTTGTGACAGATTGGGATGAAGCTACGTGCTTTCTTCCCATAACCAACGGACTATAAACCCTAAACATAATGCTTCATTTGGATTAGCATCACACTCATATCATCTATGGAACCCCGCACCAGAGATAGCTCCGCCAGTTTCTTGCAATCCAACAACAGACGTTCTGGTTCATCGAGTGGGATGCAGGTCGTGCACGCCACCTCCACTGCCTCATGATTTCTCACCCTCTCCCACAACCCATCAGAAGCTAAGATTAAAAACCCTTCCTTGAGCTCCATGTATATAACTCTAGTATCCAACTCTACCATCACCCACTACTTCAGGTGGTCATCCCTGATTGCTCTTGACACCGCCAGGGACCTCATAACTCTTGCACTAATATACCTATCTATGGGGGGCACTCCATAATTTGTGAGTCATCTGGGAGTCTTCTTTGTCGGTAGCAGGTTTTCATGAAGGAAACAACTAACTCTAGCAACTATAGGAGAGGTCTTCTTTGGTGGGTAGTGTGATGGATAGCAGTCGACAGAAAGGGAGAAAATTCATGGGTAGATGAACTACCCACCAAACCAACGAAGAAAACAATGTTTTTGGTGCATCTTTAAAATGGGGTAAAATTTAAAGACCCAGAATTTCCAAGATTTTTTTTCATAAATACTTGGGAATTTTACGAGTCCGCAGTTTCTAACGGCGCGCGATTCTGAGGCCCGGAGTGCCCGGAATGATCCATCGAAGTTTTTTTAAGCTTAAATTAATGTGCATATGCAGTTTCCCTAAAAAAGTGGAATAACTCTTAAACAGTTAATCAGATCTGAAATCTGAGGCCACCGTTGCACTCAAAATGGTGGTTTTACCCTAGGCGTGACTTAAGTTTAGTCAGCACGGGCCTCCTGTGAGAAAACCTGAAAATGGCATAACCATAAATAAAATAATTATATAAAGTTATTTTTTTCAAATGCTTATAACTCACAAATGGTAACTCGGATTAAAAATCAAAGAGCACTGCTGAAATCATGAGGGTATGCTTTCTTTAAGAAAATACTAACTTGGGTCGGTGAGGGACACCAGAGAAAGTTAGTTTTTAGCCGTAAATAAAATATTTAAGTGACAATTATTTTATTGTAAAATTCATAAATTTTTAACGGAAACTCGGATTGGAAATATGAGGGTACCATTGGGTTTTTTCGGGTGTGTTTCACCTAGGCGGAGCCTAACCTCGACTTCAGTGGGTCGAGGGTGGCTGTTAATAATTTTTCGAACTTTTTTTCGGGTACAATCAATTAACGTACGTTTGGGATTTTATTTCTTTTGAACCGGTGCTCGAAATTGAAATCCAAGGACATCGATGAATTCGTAGTGCCGATATTCGCTTAGGAAGACCTTTACCGCAATTGCGTTTTTTCGAGAGCAGAAGTTAATTTTTGGGGTTTTCTAAATAAATTAAATAAAAATACGACTTAACATATTTTTTATGAAGGTGGTGATTTAATCCTCCAAAGAGAAGTTGGAGGTGGGGCCCACCCCCACATAACCTCCAATGGGAGGATATTTTGTGGTGGGGCCCACACAATCTCAAACCCCTCAACTTCCCCTTAAACCCCCCATTAACTCCCCTTTATTAATTTGACACCTCCCCTCATTAATTGAAACTCTCCACCTCCTCTTAGATTTGAATTTGAACTATTCCTAAGCATTAATTAAATGAGTTGCCTCATTTAATTAAAGACAACCATGTGTTGTTGTGACAAAGGATTAATAGAGATCACCTTTATTATTTTTGTGGTTGGCATAATCCTTTGGAAAAGCTTGAGGGAGGAGAGCTTCATCCTTCCAACGAAGAACTGCCGAAGAACGACAAACTCCTCCTTCGATCTACGGCCAAGTCAAAAGAGAAGGAGCCGCCCACGAGGAAAGCCGACGACGCGCCATCCTCGGCTCCTTCTTTTCAAACGTCAATGGAACGACGCCCACTTCCCGCGACTTCATCAACGACAAACAACACAACGAGGTAGGGGGATTTTTTTAGTTAATTTATGTATGATTTTAAACCTCAATTCTTCGTCATTTGTTGAGAACTTCGTTGCCAAATGATATCGGCGTAACGAGGAGGACTCAGGCTGTATGAACACAGCCCGAACCTCTCCCCTTTTCTTATTCTGGATTAATGACAACGGAGACTGTACATGCGGCGACGACGATGAAGACGACGATCAAAGGTCGCGCTACATGCGGCCTCCACGCACCGCTGCGCCCCGCGGCCTAAGCGCACTGTCGCGCCCCGCGGCCTCCGCGCCCTGTTGCGCCCCGCGGCGCTTGGGCGTGCTGCCCGGCGCCCCCGCGCAGCTGATCAGCACGGTGCCCCTGCGCAGATGATCGGCACGGTGCCCCCGCGCTGCTGCCCGGCGCCCCCGCTCCGCTGCCCGGCGCCCCCGCGCCGCTGCCCGGCGCCCCCGGCCCGTTGCCAAGCACCCCCACGCCGCTGCCCGGTGCCCACGCCCTTCTGCCCGATGCCCCCGCCCCGCTGCCCGATGCCCCCGCCCCACTGCCCGGCACCCCGGCCGTGGCCTGCCTGGCGCCCCGATGCCCTGCCCGGCGTCTCGAAACCCTACCCGATGCACCCGTTGTCCAGCCGACCTGCCCGCGCCCCGCGCGGCCTGCCTGCTGGCCTCCCGGCCCCCCGAGCCGACCCATGGCATCCCCTGCGGTGTTGTAGGTTGAACCAGCCTGGTCTCCTGGGCTGAGTTACCGAGCCGCTTACGTGGCGACTATCGGGCTGAACCACCCTCGCGGTGCGCTGGGTCAGGCCCAGCGGACCGGGTCAAAACATAGCGGGATGACCTACCCAATGGGATGGGTCAGACCTAGCGAGTCTGACCGGGTCGACCTAGACCAGGTCGGCCCAAACTGGGTGGGGCTGAGTGAGTCTGATCGGGTCAGACCGGACTTGGGCCCATTACTGACCCATTACCTTCTTGGGTCATATATTTGGCATCAGATGTCCATTTGACGAACCGTCTATGGCGCCGATTTTCTTGGAGCATATCCATCCCTTTGAGAATACCCCACGGGAGTTCGGGGTATAGTTGAGATATGGTCAAGTTGGTTCGTACATGAAACTAACCGGGGCCCCGGGACTAAAAGGCTGATAACTCACAGACCGGGAATCTGATTGACGCATCGTCTGTTGCGTTGAGACCCCTATGATGTGGCGGTCCTTTTAGATACTTCCAAGTGTGACTTCGTGACACTTGGAGAATTGACCAGTAGCTCGTGGAGTGGATCCTCCCGAAGAAGAGCATACGGAGTGCGGAGACTGAGTTGTTGTAGACCTGACGACAGCTTGACCGATTTGACTCGGAGTGATTCAACTAGCCCAATGGATGGAGCACCCAGTTTAGCGGTAGACCCACGGAGGACAGAGCACCTGGTTTGGCAGCAGAACTATGGTACTCGACAGGAGTAGTACCTCTGACGGCTATTAGGGGGAGTGCCAGGTTTGGCGGCAGACCCACATCGGACAGTGCACCCGGTTTGGCAGAAGACCCACAACACTTGACAGGAGGAGTACCTCAACAGTCTAAGGTTAGTGAGTAGCACCTCGGAGTTGTGACATGTCCACTATACTCGAAAGAGGAGGATTTCTCCATCAGCTGTTGTTTCGATAATGAAAATCCCGGTTTGAGTCGAGTCATTTTTTTTTGTGTTTACCTCATGATTGAGATGGGTTACTTGATAACTTAGGTATATGTATGGGCATATACTTAAGTAATGGTTATCCGTTGATTTCATACTTTGTGTTTTATCCGTGTTGGATTTTGTGAGACCTTGAGGGTCTCAGGGTCCCTACTGAGTATCGTTATACTCACCCATGCACGGGCTATGCTCGCGCCTCATTGTGTTGGATGCAGACGACAGAAAGTGTTGACGGAGGCCGAGAGCACCAGGACTGGTCAGTACCCAGAGGAGGACCTTATGAAGTATCGGTACATGATGGAGTCTGAAGGACGTGGAGTGCTGTGGAGGCCATCTGTACCTACCCTTCAGGTAGGAACCCCGGAGGATGATCTAGGAGCTGCTTTCACCTTTCAGTTGTTTGTCCCTTTTTAGTTGTACTTGCTCTCAGTTGTATTTTTACTTTACAGTTGGGCTTGTATTGTGGCCCCCTTTACTTTTAGTACACTTGTTATACAGCTTTTACTTAGTGTTTGCTTCCGCTTGTGCTCTGGTTGTGTGAGTTTACATTTTATAAAGGCAATGCCTTCCTAGATTTAGGGAATTACATCTTTGGTGCTAGTTTCCAGCCCATGGCCTATGGAAGTCGGGCTTGGGGTAGTTATGATATGGGCCCCGGGGGATGGGTCATGACAAATTGGTATTAGAAGAGTCGGTTCTACCACAGAAAATAGGACTCTGATATTCCCTTTCTGTGAAGCAATAATGTTAAGGGTACCAAGTGTGGTTTTCAGTTTAGGGAGACCAGTGTTGGTGCGGCGGCCGATGTATCCATATACCAGGACCCTGAATACTGACTTCGGACTCAGTGCACGAAAACACTGATTGCATTTGTGTTTCCAAAAGTTTTCATTAAGTCATCTCAAACCATGTCAAATCACCAGGTATTGTCTTTTGACTGTGTCGCATCTGTTCAGGATGCCTCCACGCAGACAGCCAGTTAGTGTCCTGAGAGAGTACACGATGACGGCCCACTGAGCGATGAGGCTCCAGTGCAGGGCCCTCTAACTATAATGGCACCTTCGTGTGGTGTACCAGCAGCACCACCACCTGTTGGGCAGCAAATTCCACCAGCCACATTGGAGGACGATGCACGCCGACTGAGCGCATTGCATTAGTTCTAGCATTAGAGGCCTCCGAGGTTTCAAGGCGAGACAGATTCCCAGGCTGCAGAGGACTGGATGTAGGGGATTACTGGATTTTTCTGCCTAGTTGAGACACTAGTAGAGCAGATGATGATCTTAGCTACTAGTCTTTTTCAGCGAGTGACCATGAGGATGGTCCTCATAGTGATGGTACTTCGGTACGTAGACCATTTCCTGATATAGTATCTTCGGGTAGTGCATCAGCTATACCACTGCTCGTTGGTCAGTAGTTACAACTGGCAGTATCGGTAGATGACACATGTTGGCTTAGTGCCTTACACGTGATTCAGCATCAGAGACCCCTCTGGTTCCAAGGCGAGCCCGACTCATAGGCGGCGGAGGACTGGCTTGAGGAGGTGGTTGAGAGTTTTCTAGAGCTTCTACAGCTTCGATAGGACGACAAGTCGGTATCTGAGTATTCATCAAGGCATACCGACCATTCATGGTACTCGATGAATATGATACGATCAGTGCTTCATAGCTCGAACCTCTGTGAAAGGTGTGTTTAAGGACGTCTGAGCCAACACTATTCTTCTTTGTATTTCTACTTATGTTAGGATGCTAGAGAGAACCTTTTGTGGTTGAATGTTCTCTGGCTGAGCGGATATAGCCATTGAATTATAGCAGTGGGGAAGCAGGAAACTGGCATCAGTCTCAAAGACTTGAGCGTGTAAAATGTTTTGGGAAGAGGATGTGACATGGATAGATAAATCTGCAGGACAGAAGATGTGGAAGAAGATATAGGAGAGGAGCATGAGGTGGTGTACATTTCAACATGTTACAGCCACCCGCCATTGTAGTCCCTGCCAAGCTCAGGGAGCTAGAGGGCAGGGGAAGAGAGTAGATGCACGCGGTCAAGGAGTGTGACCCAAGGGCTCTAAGAATGATTCGAGGTATGATCATTGTCTACTACTAGATGCCATATCGATAGACATAGGTAATAATCTTTCCTTCCTTCAACGAATATTTTCCCAAAACTAGAGTTTCCGATTAAACCGTTGACTTAGCCCTCACATCTGGAGATACCTTTGGGAGGATACTTGATAATCACACTTACGCCGACAGTGTGATCTGACCCATGAGACGAGAGTTTCGGTTGGAACCTCTTGGTGGCAGCATCGAGGCCTTATGATGTTAGTTTGGGTATGGACTGGGTAACCACAGTTCATACACAGATTGACTGTATTAGGCAAAAAGGTTGTGATTTATCTACAAGGTTGGGATGAGGTTTTACTTAGTTGGAGAAAAAGTAAACCCAGGTAGCACATGTTAAACTCATGCATAGGAGGGTGGATCCGATCACTCTTGAATGGGCCAGCCTTACCCTTGTGGTAGCAGGAGATTTCAGTTTTTAGTTCCAAACAGGAGTGTCAGAACATGGGGACATCTTTTTGAAAAGATGTTTCTAGGATAACCCCCCGCCCCCCCCCCCCAAAGGGGGAGGGACGTCTACTTTAGCTGGAGTTACAGTAGATCCTGTAAAGATTGAAGTGGTACTTGCTTGGAAGCCACCCAGGAGTGTAACAGAGGTATGAAGTATCCTGGGTTTGGCTGGATACTATCGAAGATTCGTTCCAGACTTCTCCAGATATGGAGCAGCCCATCTACAGACTCATACAGTCACTCCTCCACTTCTTCAGCAAGTCAGGGTGGCGTAGTGTGGGGACGCTGACTGTGAGACACGACGTGATCAGATATCCACAGAGAAGACACCTGATGTATTTTCTGAAGGTGGGTAGCATGTCATTCTCTTCAGAGGATGTACCATGTTACCAGTTTCACTTCAGGAGGAAGTTTTGAGGGAGTTCCATACATCTTCTTTAGCGGTACATCCTGGAGACAAAGACCTCTGGAGTTCAAATATGGCGACCACGTCTTTCTATAGGTCTCACCTCGACAAGGTCTACAGAGATTTGGCCGAGGTGGAAAGTTATCTCCGCAATTCATCGGACCTTTACAGGACCTCAGTAGGGCAGGCGAGGTGGCATACCGCTTGTCCCTTTCACCTCAATTTCACCAGGTGCAAGACATATTGCACATATCTCGGCTTAGGAGATACGTGCACGACCCGTCCCACATCATCGAACATGGGGAGTTGGATATCAATAACTGGGAGACTTTCACGGAGGTTCCAATGAAGATTGAGGATCGACAGGAGCGGGTCCTGTGTGGACGGTCGATTCCTCTGGTGCGCGTTCACTGGCATCCCGGGAAACTCCAGCAGAGCACATGGGAGTGGGAGACTCATATTCATGCTTAGTACCCCCATTTGTTCCCTTAGTTCGAGTTGTATCTTATGGGGACATAAATCCCTAAGGTGGGGACAATGTAAAGTCCCTGAATTTCCAAGTAAAATTTTTTCTTAAATACTTGGGAATTTTACGAGTTCGTAATTTCTGACAGCGTGTGATTCCGAGGCCCATAGTGCCCGGAATGATCCTTCGAAGTTTTTTTAAGCTTAAATTAATGCACGTATGCTGTTTTCTTGAAAAGGTGGAATAACTCTTAAAAGGTTACTCGGATCAAAAATCTGAGGCCACTATTGCACTCAGGATGGCGGGTTTACCCTAGGTGTGAATTAAGATTAGTTGGCGCGGGCCTCTTGTGAGAAAACCAGAAAATGGCATAACCGTAAATAAAATAATTAAATAAAGTTATTTTTTTGTCAAATGCTTATAACTCACAAATGGTAACTCGGATTAAAAATCCAAGACCACCGCTGAATTCATGAGGGTATTCTTTCTTTAAGAAAATACTAACTTGTGTCGGCGAGGGCCACCAGAGAAAGTTAGTTTTTGGATGGAAATAAAATAATTAAGTGACAATTATTTTATTATAAAATTCATAAATTTTAAACAGTAACTCGAATTGGGAATATGAGGGTACCATTGGGTTTGTTGGGGCCTGTTTCACCCAGGAAAAGCCTAACCTCGACCGCAGTGGGTCGAGGGTGGCTGTTAATAATTTTCCAAACTTTTTTTCTGGTACATTCAGTAAACGTACGTTCGGGGTTTTATTTATTTTGAATCGGTGCTCGGAATTGAAATCTGAGGACACCGATGAATTCATAGTGTCGGTATTCTCTTAAGGAGACCTTTACCACAATTGCGTTTTGTTGAGAGCAGAAGTTAATTTTGGGGGTTTTCTAAATAAATTAAATAAAAATAGGACTTAACATATTTTTTATGAAGGTGGTGGTTTAATCCTCCAAAGGGAAGTTGGAGGTGGGCCCCACCCCCACATAACCTCCCATAGGAGGATATTCTGTGGTGGGGACCACATGAGCTCAAACCCCTCAACTTCCCCTTAAACCCCCCCATTAAATCCCCTTTATTAATTTGACACCTCCCCTCATTAATTGAAACTCTCCACCTCCTCTTAGATTTGAATTTGAATAATTCCTAATCATTAATTAAATGAGTCGCCTCATTTAATTAAACACAACCACGTGTTGGTGTGCCTAAGGATTAATAGAGATCAGCTTTATTATTTTTTTGGTTGGCATAATACTTTGGAAAAGCTTGAGGGAGGAGAGCTTCATCCTTACAACGAAGAACCGCCGAAGAACGAAGAACTCCTCCTTTGATCTTCGGCCAAGTCAAAAGAGAAGGAGCAGCCCGCGAGGAACACCGACGACGCACCATCCTCGACTCCTTCTTTTCTGACATCAATGGAACGATGGTTGCTTCCCATGACTTCGTCAAAGAAGAACGACAAAGCGAGGTATGGGGATTCTTTTGAGTTAATTTGTGTATGATTTTAAACCTTTGTTCTTCGTTATTTGTTGAGAACTTCGTTGACAAATGCTATCGTCGTAACGAGGAGGGCTCGGGCTATATGAACACGGCCTGGCCCTCTCCCATTTTCATGTTCATGATTGATGACAACGAAGATAGTACATGCAACGATGGTGACGAAGACGACGATCAAAGGTCACACAACATGCGGCCTCTACGCACCGTCGCGCCCCGCGGTGCTCGAGCGCGCTGCCCGGTGCCCTGGCGCCGCTGATCGACGCCCCGACGCCGCTGATTGGGGTATAGTTGAGATACGGTCAGGTTGGTTCGTACATGAAACCAACCGGGTCCCCGGGACTAAAAGGCTGATAACTCACAGACCGGGCATCTGATTGACGTGCCGATTATTGCGTTGAGACCCCTATGACGTGGCGGTCCTTCGAGATTCTTCCACGTGAGACTTTGTGACACATGGAGTATCGACTAGTAGCTCATGGAGCAGATCTTCCCAGAGATGAGCATATGGAGTGTGGAGACCAAGTAGCTGTAGATCTGATGACTGCTTGACCGATTCGACTCGGCGTGATTCGACTAGCCCAGTGGATGGAGCACCTAGTTCAGAGGCATACCCATGGCGGACGAAGTGCCTGGTTTGGCAGAAGACCTGTGGTTTCTTGACAGGAGTATTACCTCTGACCTCTATTAGGGGGAGCACCCGGTTTGGTGGTAAAACCACAGCGGACGGTGTGCCCGGTTTGGCAGCAGACCCGCGACACTCGGTGGGAGGAGTACCTCAGTAGTCTAAGGTTAGTGAGTAGCGCCTCAGATTCGCGACAGGGCCATTGTACTCGACAGAGAAGGAGTTCTCCAGCAGCCGTGGTTTTGATAATTAAAATCCTGGTTTGAGCTGAGTCATTGTTTTTTTGTGTTTACCTCATTATTGAGATGGGTTACTTGATAACTTAGGTATATGTATGGGAATATACCTAAGTAATGGTTATCCATTGATTTCATACTTTGTGGTTTATCCTTGTTAGATTTTGTGAGACCTTGAGGGTCTCAGGGTCGCTACTGAGTATCTTTATACTCACCCCTTCACGGGTTATGCCCGCACCTCGTTGTGTTGGATGCAGACGACGAACAATGCTGACGGAGGCCGAGATCACCAGGTTTGTTCGGTACCCAGAGGAGGACCTTACGACATATCGGTACACGGTGGAGTCTGAAGGATGTGGAGTGTTGTGGAGGCCATCTTTACCTACCCTTTAGGTAGGAACCCCGAAGGACGATCTAGGATCTTCTTTCACCTTTCAGGTGATTGTCCCTTTTTAGTTGTACTTGCTTTCAGTTGTATTTGTACTTTATAGTTGGGCTTGTATTGTGGCCCCCTTTACTTTCAGTACAATTATTATGCATATTTTACTTAGTGTTTGCTTCCGCTTGTACTCTGGTTTTGTGAGTTTATGTTTTATAAATGCAATGCCTTTCTAGTTTTAGGGAATTACGCCTTTGGTGCTAGTCGCCATCCACTGACCTATGGAATGTGGGCTTGGGATAGTTACGACATGAGCCCCGGGGGACGGGTCGTGACATAAAATCCCATGATTTTTGACATATTTGTATTGTGTGAACCTCAGCTTTTTATCCAGATAGAAATCAAGAAATCGACCAATTCTCTTGTAGACATAGGCAATTTTTCTAAACCACATTAAAATTGTGTGTTCATCCATTTTTCTCCAATTTTGCGTAACTTGTGTCCTCACACACCTTCATTGCGCCCTTACAAGTGGTATCAGAGGGAGTCAAAGCAAGGGAGTTTGAAACAGTGAGGTTTTGATGAGTTTTCCATTAAATGGAAAATTTAAAGTAGTCGTAAAAGTTTTCCAAGTCCAGATCCATGAATAGAAGATGAGATGATACCAATGGCGCAAGCGGTGTTGAAAACGGAGTTGAAACAATCCCTATAGCACCGGCCAGAGTTACGGTCAAACCGTGGGTGAACATTAACCCCATGCCGAAGAATAATATGTTGTTCACAATGTCGGTGAAATTTCCAGTGAGATTCTGGTGGCTGCTCCAGTGTTCCATGTCAGCGCCACGTCATATCCATGTTAGCAAACGATCTAGAATGTTGATTTTTTTAGAAATATCTCGACCAATAGAACTCTAATTTCAATGATCCAGGAGTTTATTCCCACTATTTCAACCATTAAGGACAGATCCATGTGTTCATATTTTCAAAATTCTCACTCCATTAGGTGGTGTCAAAGGGATGCGACATCGATGGTGGTGATCACGTTTTGCGACAACGGTGACAACTAGTGATAGAGCACTACCCAAATTTGAAATCGAGATGTTCGATGGTCGGAACAATTTATTCTTGTGAAAAAGAATAGTGAAAGATATTCTTGTGCAATGGGGCATGATCAAGCTATTTATTGGAGAAAAACCCAAGACAACCAGTGACGATGATTGGGAACAGCTCGAGATGCGGGTTGTCATCACAATTCGACTATGTCTGGTGAAAGATGTAAAATACTTAGTGTTGGATGAGAACTCATCAAAGGAGATCTGAAAGAAGTTGGAGTAGTGATATATGGTGAAGTCTCTCACCAAAAAATTATTTTTAAAGAAGAAATTGTACCAGTTGTGTATGGACAAGGGGGGAAATTTGTTGAATCACCCCAATGAATTCAACAAGATCCTAACACAATTATTAGGGATTGGTGTGAAGGTTGGATAGGAAGACAAAGAACTTTTTTTCATCACTACTAAGTTCATTTGATACACTTGTGACTACATTTCTCGTGGGGAAGGAAACATTGAAGCTGGATGAGGTGATGACACCACTTTAAGATTCAGAGGCATTTTGAATACCTATGACGCATTCAAGCGAGAAAATCATGGTGACGTGAGATGATCGACATGGTAGGAGCCAATATAGGATGGGAGGAGGTAAATAATGGTGGCCAAAATCGAGAGGACATGATTCTAGTGAAATTACATGTTTCTGGTGCGAGAAAAATGGTCACTATAAAAGTGATTGTGGAGAGTGAAAATGGTATTTTTCTAGGAAAGGGAAAGTTGAAGATAAGTATGTGAACATCACAGAATTATCGGCAGATGATGAAGTCTACATGATAATGGGAATATTTCACTTAGATGAGATATTTGAATAGGGAGAAGTGCAGTGTCATTACTCTAAAAGATATGGGCACATGAAGCGGGAATGTTGATTTTTTAAAGGAAAGAAAGAGCAGACTCAAAATACAAAGGAAGATAGATGATTTTTGGATTTAGGGAGCTCAGTAAACATATGTACGACCAAAGGTTCATTTCATTCCTTTTAATAGGTGTGAGATTTGGTGAGACTTGATGATGGGTCAACATGCGAGGTTCGAGGAGTTGGGATGGTGGAATTGAAGACACCTGATGGAGCAGTATGAAAACTGGGTGATGTGAAATTCATCCTGAGGATGAGATGGAACTTGGAATCATTACATAGGCTCGATTTGAAAGGGTTCAATATTTCTATAGCAGATGGAGTATTGGAAGTCTCACGTGGGGATGCAGTGATGCTTATTGGGAAAGAGTCAAATTCCTCATGTCATTTCTTCAGAGCTTGTTTAAGACCATAAAGAGATTTAACTACTGTACATACCTTGTTTTTATTGCTTATTAAAACAAACCCTTCTGGTTGTTCCATGTAAATCTTTTCATTTAATTCTCTATCAGAATTTGAAGTTGGTTACTCAGGAATGGGGGAAAGATTCAGTTCTAGAATGTAAAAAAATTTCAACACCGTAAGAAGAAACTTCATCTTATCTTGCCACCGGGAGAAGTTGTTTCCATCAAAATGGTCAAGTTTGAACATGTCTTGGTTCATCGCTTTGAATAATTAAGAATCCATCTTCTAGGTTCTGTCTTCTTATTCAAACCCTTTTGATTGTTGGAAAATAACTAGGCCGAAGGCGAAGACGGATTGAACCTTGATCCACGAATTGAATTCATTGTCCAAAAGGGTTTGATCCACCCCCATGTCTTTGGTGTAGGGTTCTTGGTGGAAGTTTCCCTTGATAATTCCACTAAGATTAGGGGAAAATCGAGCAACAATATCTGATTTCCCCGTTGCACTGATGATGGGAGAAATCTAAATAATTTCATGAAATTAAAAAGGAATTAACCCATAAGTAATCTCATGATCGCTTATTTATAAATCATTGTTTCGATCAAATAACACATTGGTTTGACCAAAACAAGACAACTCTTGGTGAGGAACACATCGGTTCGATCTCACCATTTCTATATTGGTTCAAATGAAATGATGCAACTCTTGCTGAGGGACGCACCGGTTCAAATTTGAAAAAACACTATATATTTTAATAAATATTTTGAATAAAATATATAACAAGAGGTGGAGGCCATGTGAGACATGAGAGGGTGCAATGGTGAGGGTGGATGGACGACGGCGGCGGCTCCGGGTGCGGTGGTGGCACTAGACGAGGTGAGAGGGAGGAGTGGTGGTCATGGGTCTTTGTGCGCAGGGGGGTTAGGGTGCGATAAGGGGGGTGATTGGGCGTTTTTTTAAATTCAGGTCAGCGATTGTTGTTGGCGGTCACCCATTTTAATAGGCGCAAATGCCCAGTTTTCAAGTAGTAACTATAGTCTAATATGTAGTATTGAGACTCCCTTTATCATCGATTTTTTAAATGATGGATGTGTATGAAATTTTATGTGTCTATTTAGAAATCACTCATACTTTGTTGAAGTCAAAATAAATAAATATAACTCAGGGTAAATTTTTATCAAATAATGAGTTTTTGGAAGTAAATATATGATCCCAAGCATGTAAGTTAATTAGTATTAAAATAAATGAATTAAATTTCAGTTTCCTAGCATCCTATATATATACATAGTTTCTATTTTAAAAACTATGCTCCACAAGAATATGGTTGGTGTCAGCAGTTTTTTCCCCTGACGGTGGCTGCCCCCTCATTTGTCAAATGAGGTGGGCATGGCTGGAAGGAGGTGGGTGGCCAACCCCACCAAAACCTCCAACAGGAGGAGGAGAAGGCAGGGGAGAGGCAGCCTATATAAAGGGCTCTCTCCACTCATCAAATCATCCCATCATCACTTGTATTCAATTTCTCATCACTGGAAGATCCTATTTTGAGCGGTTTTCTGAGGCAGTTTCCCCTTTATTCAAGAGAGAATATTACGAGAGTTTTCTCCTTGTAATAAGTGAGGGAGTGTGTACCCACTTTTACCCCATAGTGATCCTTTTATTTTCCTGTTGTTTTTTACCCCATCCATTTGGGGGTTTTTCCATGTTACATCTGGTGTCCCATTTTTTCCGCATTTTGCACTTTATTTTTATCTCGTGATTATCACTGCACTGGTGGGCCAATCATTTACAGTCCCAACAAGTGGTATCAAAGGCAAGGTTCTGTCCTGGTGCTTTTCACATTTATAGAGGAGGTTCTGGACTGACAGCGTGTCCAGATGGCGGCAAAATTAGAGATCGAAAAATTCAACGGGAATAATTTTTAGTTGTGGAAAATGAAGATTCAGGCAGTGATGTGGAAGGATAATTGCCTACTGAAAATTGGCAAAAAGTCGGAGGGTGTGACAGAGGAGAAATGGAACGATATGGACGGAAATTCTATTGCAAACATCCATTTGTCTTTGGCAGATGAGTTCCTATCGAGCATTGTAAATAAAAAGACGATGAAGGAAATATGGGATACTCTGACGAAGCTATACGAGGCCAAGTCACTGCATAACAAAATTTTCCTGAAGAGAAAATTGTACACTCTTCAGATGGCAGATTCATCTTCGGTGACCGACCACATCAACAACCTCAATACCCTGTTTTCTCATATCATGGCGTTGGGCTATAAAATTGTGGATACTGAACGTGCGGAGATTCTACTTCAGAGTTTTCCAGATTCGTATAACCAACTCATCCTCAGCCTCACCAATAATATCCTGACAAATATGATGCTCTTTAATGATGTTGCAGCCAAAGTTCTAGAAGAAGAAATTCAGCGCAAGAACAAAGGGGATAGATAGACAACTTCTCACCAAGAAGAAGCTCTGTGAATGGAGAGAGAAATGATGATGGAGCGTGGTTCCAGTGGGAGCCAAAATCATGACAGGCCCAAATCAAGGAGTAAGAAGAAGAACATCACATGTTTCAATTGTGGCAAGAAGGGGCATATCAAGAAGGATTGTTAGAACAATAAGAGTGGTGAAATGAGATCTCAGGGGAATATGGTGAGTACTTCTAGAAAAGGAGATATACTAGTCAGTGAAGCGGTGACGACTACTAGAAGCAGCCAGCATCTCGACGATGCATGGATTATCGACTCAGGAGCAACATGGCACATGACGTCTCGACGAGAATGGTTTGACCAATATGAAACCATCTCGGAAGGACTTGTGTACATGGGGAACAATCACACTCTGAAGATCGTTGGAGTCAGTACCATCAAACTGAAGATGCATGATGGCATAGTATGGACCATCCAAGGAGTACGTCATGTGAAGGGCCTGAAGAAGAACATATTTTCTTTGGGAAAATTTGATGACATCGGATGTAAGACTCGCACCGACCATGGAGTGATGAGAATCACAAAGGGTGCACTTGTGGTAATGAAGGCGGAGAAAATATCAAAGAACCTATACATGATTATGGGTGAAACGTACAAGGAGGATGAGATAGTTGTTGTATCAACTACCTCGACGGAAGCGTTGAATACGTTATGGCATCAGAAGCTTAGCCATATGTCAGAACGAGGCCTGAAGATTCTTGAGGATCAGAAGTTACTGCCTGGGCTAACAAAGGTACCCTTACCATTTTGTGAGCATTGTGTTTTGAGCAATCAACACAGGTTAAAATTCGGGACGTCAATAGCAAGAATTCATGAGATCTTGGAGTTGATCCATTCCGATATTTGGAAAGCACCGGTTATATCCCTGGGAGGAGCAAGGTACTTTGTATCATTCATTGATGATTATTCCAGGAGATGTTGGGTGTACCCAATCAGGAGGAAGGCAGATGTTTTTGAAGTATTCAAAACATTCAAAGCGCGGAAGGAGCTTGACTCTGGAAAGAATATCATGTGTCTGAGGATAGACAATAGTGGAAAATATACAAGCGAGGAGTTTGATACTTTTTGTCAACAAGAAGGGATCAAGAGACAGTTCACAGTGGCGTACACTCCTCAGCAGAATGGATTGGTAGAGCGGATGAACAGAATCCTGTTGGATAGAACAAGAGCGATGCTAAAGACTGCAGGTATTGCCAAAACATTTTGGGCAAAAGCAGTGAATACCTCCTGTTATGTGATCAACTGATATCCTTCAATGGAGATTGAGCTGAAGACACCGATGAAGATGTGGACTGGTAAACCCGCTGACTATTCTCGGTTATATATTTTTGGAAGTCCTGTATATGCAATGTTTAATGACCAGGAAAGATCAAAGTTGGATTTGAGATCTAGGAAATGTATCTTATTGGGGTATGCTGATGGTGTGAAGGGGTATCATTTGTGGGATCCCACTACCCACAAATTTATCATCAGTAGAGATGTCATTTTTGCGAAAGACAAGGTGAAAAGGACAACTGATCAAGACATGGAGAAAGAGAATACAGAAACTACAATAGTCGAAGTAAAGGATAAGTCCAAGGAAGAACCAGTTTCCTCTGAGGCATTACCCGAGAATGATGATCAAGTACCGGTTGAGTTTGGACCACGACAATCAACTCAGGAGAAAAGAGCACCAGTATGGCACTCAGACTATGTCACTGAGAGAAATATTGTGTATTGCTTATTGACGGAGGATGGAGAGCCATATTCTTTTGTAGAGGAGACCCAGAGTCCAGATATATCCTCATGGATGGTGGCGATGCAAGAGGAACTTGAAGCCCTGCATAGGAACAATACTTGGTATCTTGTTCCATTACCTCGTGGAAGGAAGGCTATCAGAAACAAATGGGTCTTTAAGATCAAGCGGGATGGAAAAGACCAGGTGGAAAAATATCATGCAAGATTGGTGGTCAAAGGATTTTCTCGGAAGGAAGGTATTGATTTCAATGAAATATTTTCTCCTGTTGTTAGACTGACGACTGTTCGGATAGTTCTGGCGATGTGTGCAACATACACCTTACATCTAGAGCAGCTAGATGTGAAGACTGTGTTTCTCCATGGTGATCTTGATGAAGAGATATATATGCTCCAACCGGAAGGGTTTGCAGAAGAAGGTAAAGAGAACTTGGTTTGCAGGTTGAACAAATCTATGTATGGTCTCAAACAGGCACCGAGGTGTTGGTACAAGAGATTTGATTCCTATATCATGAGCCTTAGATATGACAGACTTCATTCAGATCCTTATGCATATTTCAAAGGTTCGGATGGTAATGATTTCATCATTCTTCTGTTGTGTGGGGATGACATGTTGGTTGCAGGCCCCAACAAAGATCAGATCCAGGAGATGAAGGCACAGTTGGCTAGGGAGTTTGATATGAAGGACTTGGGACCAGAAAACAAGATTCTTGGGATGCAGATTTACCAAGACAGAAATAATGGAAAGATTTGGCTATCACAGAAGAGTTACTTACATGGAGTCTTGAAATGCTTCAACATGCAAGACTGTAATCCAATCTATGCCCATCTTCCCGTTAATTTCAAGTTATCATCCACAATGAGTCATAGCAGTGAAGTAGAGAGGATGGAAATGTCTCGAGTACCGTATGCATCAGCAGTGGGTAGTCTGATGTTCGCTATGGTTTGTACTAGACCAGATATTACACATGCAGTGGGAGAAGTTAGTCGGTACATGGAAAATCCAGGTCGGGAGCATTGAAGCACAGTGAAGAGGATCCTGAGATACATCAAGGAGACCTCATATGCTGCATTATGTTATGGAGGATCAGATTTTACTGTCAGAGGATATGTTAATTCAGATTTTGCAGGTGATTCTGACCGGAGGAAATCCATTACTGGTTATGTGTTTACTCTTGCAGGAGGAGCTGTGAGCTGGATTTCGAAGTTATAGTTAGTTGTGGATTTATCCACAACAGAGGCAGAGTACATGGCACCTACACATGCTTGCAAAGAGGAAATTTGGATGAGAAGGCTTTTGGAGGAGCTCGGGCACAGACAGGAGAAGGTTCCATTGTTTTGTGACAGTCAGAGCGCCTTGCACATTGCAAGGAATCCATCTTTTCCTTCCAGGATGAAGCACATTGGGGTAAAATATCACTTTGTCCGAGATGTAGTGGAGGAAGGAAGTGTAGAAATGCAGAAAATTCATACTAAAGAAAATCTGGTAGATTTCCTGATGAAGGCGATTAACACTGATAAGTTCAGATGGTTCAGATCCTCGAGTGGCCTCGCAGATATGTGAGAAGCATGGTTGGGCAGATAGAAAGGATGTGTGGAGATGTGATTGGTTCTCAATCAAATCTCTAAGTGGGAGATGTGTCAGCAGTTTTTTCCCCTGACGGTGGTCGCCCCCTCATTTGTCAAATGAGGTTGACGTTGCTGGCAGGAGGTGGGTGGCCAACCCCACCAAAACATCCAGCGGGAGGAGGATAAGGCAGGGGAGAGGCAGCCTATATAAAGGGCTCTCTGCCCTCACCAAATCATCCCATCATCACTTGTATCCGGTTTCTCATCATCGGCAGATCCTATTTTGAGCGGTTTTGTGAGGTAGTTTCCCCTTTATTCAAGAGAGAATATTACGAGAGTTTTCTCCTTGTAATAAATGAGGGAGTGTGTACCCACTTTTACCCCATAGTGATCCTTATATTTTCCCGTGGTTTTTTACCACTTGCATTTGGGGGTTTTTCTATGTTATATCTGGTGTCCCATTTTTTCCGCATTTTGCACTTTATTTTTATCTCGTGATTATCGCTGCACCACCAGTGGGACAATCATTTACGATCCTAATAGTTGAACTGATTGGGATACGTGCTTTCGTCACATAACCGATATACCAGAAACCCTAAAGGTAATGCTTCAGCTGGATAAGAATCACACTCACATCATTCGTGGATCCCCGCGCCAGCGACAGATTCGCCGGTTTCTTGCAAGCCAACAACAGCCGTTCTGGTTCACTGGGTGGGACGTAGGCCAGGCGCACCACTTCCACTGCCTCCTGATTTCTCACCTTCTCCCACAACCCATCAGAGGCTAAGATTAAAAACTTTTCTTCGAGTTCCATGGACAGAACTCTGGTATCCGGCTCCACCGTCACCCACTGCCTCAGGTGGCCGTCCCCAATCGCTATGGACACCGCCAGGGACCCCATAACTCTTACACCGCCATACCAGTCCACAAAAAACCCACCCTGCCCATCAAGAACGCCCATATCAATAGCTATTTGTGGTTTGGGGTGGTATTAAATAGGGGGCGGCGAGTGCTTACCAGTTTCTGGATTCTTTGCCCGTCGTCTTCTCTAGAGGGGCAGTGGTCGGAGGTCACGGCCTGGGCAACGCCGCCGCGGGAGATGACAGCACGGCAGTCGCCGGCATCTTCTCTGGGAGTCGGTGGTGAGGTAGTCGCACTTCACGGGTGGCGTAGGTGTAAGGAGGAGGCATATAAATAGTGGGGCGGCTTCCGTGTTTGAGGCATGTGGCGTCTTCCCTAAGATTTGACGCTTTGAAGGCGAAATGCTGAGAGTGGTAACAATTCTGGGAACATAACAAATATATATAGAGTTATTTTTTTTACATTTTTTCAAAAAAAAAATTTAAAAATACAATGAGGTTTAAAATATATTTTTTTACATCCTAAAGGCGGCACCTGGTGTGCCGCCTTTGGGGAATTTTCTGGCCAGGGCAAGGCGGCACCGGGTGTGCCGCCTTTGCCCAAAAAATAACCGCAAAGACGGCACACCAGGTGCCGCTTTTTCCTAAATAATTTTTTTTAAAATTTTTATTTTTATTTTTTTTTGTTTTGTTTTATATATATATATATATAACAAAACTTTTCAGCAGAATTTTTCTGCTATTTAATATCCAGCGGTTCTGCCATTACAGCAGTCTGGATTCTGACTGATACCCTCACCCAGGACTCCCTTTTATAAGGGGGTTTTCCCTGAAAACAATACTGCATTTCCGATGTGGGATTCTGGTTCTCCTTTTCCTGCACAGTACATTCTGCGTTTCTGATGTGTGATTCTGTTTCAAGTACGTGAATTTGAAAGACTATAAAAGTTAAACTATAAGACCAATACAAATGAAACTTTAAACACTGATTAAACATATAAGAAATAGTTGAAAACAAAAATAATTTCATAAAAAATGTTGATACAGATTAATTTATAAGCTTTCAAAACCACCTACTTGAAACTTAAACTTAAACATATTTGAAGTACGTGACTTTGAAAGCTTATAAAAGATAAATTATAAGACCAATACAAATGAAACTTTAAACATTGATTAAACATATAAGAAATAGTTGAAAACAAAAATAATTTCATAAAAAATGTACACCAAAAACAATTTATAAGCTTTCAAAACCATCAACATGAAACTTAAAAATGTTTCAAATTCCCGACTTTGAAAGACTATAAAACATAAACTATAAGACCAATAGAAATGAAACATTAAACATTGATAAAACATATAAGAAATAGTTAAAAACAAAAAAAAACTTCCTAAAAATTTTTCATAAAAATTAATTTATAATCTTTCAAAACAGTCTACTTGAATAGGGAATCTGATCCATCAGTTTGAGGGATACCAGGGCTAGGTAGATAGATAATCTGATCATTGTATCTATGGATTTTTTGGATAGGAAGATAGATTCATTTCATTCATTATATCGAGGTATTTTCTTTTTAAGAGAATATAGACTTTCTTATAATTATAAAATAAGGGACACCTTTATTTTTTGGTTATAGAATACGATTCTCTTAAGGTTAAAAGACATTATTCTTTTAATGGCTTTGAAAGTCATTATTTTTTTGTATGAAATTGTATTTCTTTTTTGTAAAAAGTTTTTATATTTCCACCACACATATAATTGAATGAAAAACATCATATTAGTATTTTTATTATGATTTTATCCATATTAATATGATTTTGATAATAAAAAAACTTTTAAATTAATAAAATCTATCATGATTATGATTCTTGTACTCTGATTACTCGGATTCACTCTAATAAACTCTCCCTCAAACTCTGATTAAGAACTCACCAAAAATTAAAGTGGGTAGGGTATTTATAGGGAATAATCTACTAACATAACTCCATCGACTTAACTAATATGTGCACCACCTTTCATCTATGCGCACCACCTTTTTTATTTACAATATAATGACAAATCATTCTCTTTTCTCACCCACATATATTTACCTTAGATTAAAAATATCCCTTTCACAAATATAAAATTTCATGTATATAACAATATTATTTGATCCTTCTTATCACCAACTCAAACCCATTTCGATCACAACAGGAAGGCAATGAAGGCACAATGAACTTTAACACATGAAACAAACCATATACTTATTTTAGAGGAATAAGAATATACTTCTTGATTGATTGAATTATGTTGATCATACAGAAATTTTATTCAAATTTTTACCCATAAATTTTAATGAGGATGACTATTACACAAAATTCAGGATCACATGTCAGATTTTGAACCATCTTGGCAATGCTTAATAAGTAAACACATTATGTGGAATTGGAATATGTTTGTATTAGGGTCCTCTCTATAATATAATATAGCACTAAACCATTGCAACTTTCTTTGCAGGCACTCCACCATAAAAGATGGATCCACTATTCTCTCATGTGTCTCTATTTTCACAACCACCCTTTCTCATCTAGGAGCAAATCTTACCACTTATTGTCTGGATAAGGTTTAATTACTTTCCCACCTAAGTAGTGGTGGACTCTTCCCTTGGCTAGCTAGTGGTAGGATAATTTTTTTGAGTAAAATCAAACAAATAGTTATCCATTTCATATCCCAAATTATTATTTATGTAAAATATAAATTCATCTCACATGAACATATTTTAATCCCTCATGAAATAATAAAATATTATATTTCCTTCACTTCCTTTTCTATTATTGTAAACAACGTGTCACCATTTCCACAATTTTTTTAACATAATATCACATCAAAAGTCATCACAATTATGACTCACATATCAAAATAATCTACTAACAAGTCATTCATCCTTATTGAAAAAAAAATCATATCAATGGGATCTTTATATATCATCTTCCTTATTGTTTTGAATTAATGACTTCCATTGTTCCACATATCCATTCATATGGTGAACCACCATGATGACTTTTTCCTTTTAACTAATTCCTAAATTGAAAATTATTTTCTATAGGGACATTATGCATTTTTCATCTACAAATGGATTAGAAATTTCACTGAATGTTAGAGGTTATTACTGCATGAAGATATCCATTATAGTTACACAATGTTGTAGATCAATAGGTCTCTCTATATAGGTGGGTATATTTTTCATAACAAGGGTTAAAATCCCTAATATAGTTATGAATAGGTTTTTCTGCAAAATATATTTGTTAAATTGTTTATGGGGAATATCCCTACATTGACTAAGAATGTTTATATGGTTCCCATTCCTCCACTTGGTATCCATATTTTTATAATGACATATATATTATTAGCTAATAAAATATAAATGTAAAATATAATTCTAATTATGAATTATAGAGTGTTTTCTAGAAATCTTGAGTGTTTTTCATTGAAATATTTATATCTATATTGGTTCCTCTAAATCAATTTCTAAATGTTACTAATAATGTTACTCAAATACCAACTATAACATCTTATAATCCATAAACCTATAGTCAATAGTTATATTACATTATTGGTATAAAGTAAAAGAGTCCCCAATGGAAAGAACAATTTAGTAGTCTGGGAAGACCATATATAGATATACAATACATATTAAAATAGAATATACAAAATGAACATATTATGAGATCATGAAAATCCCTTCAATCATATCCCAGAAAATATCACATATTCCTCCTCAATGATTCCTGAGAAAGGAAAAAATTACATGTGTGATCAAAATCTCATTACAGAGTAGCATATATGGGAACCTTACATAACATAAACATAGAATAAGTGATATGTAAAGTATAAATTAAAAAATGAAGTCATAATATGCTAAAATTGAGGGAATTATATGGTCATGATTATAAACGATAACATGGAATAAAATAATCAATTATCTCATACTGATGGAATGTATATTTCTAGAAATGAAATTCTTGTTGTTAAGGCCTAACTCTAGGCCACATTAGTATTATTAGAAGAAGAATACACCAAATACCAACATATTTTTTCATATGATATCTACTGATGAATTGATGGGAAATATAGTTATATGCCAGACCCATCACCTGATTAAGACTAATCAATTCACTCTACGAGTCATAATGACCTTTGTAAAAGTTCCCTATGAAACCTATTGTTGAATTAATCATGGGTATCCATATATTGATAAATGTATACATAAAATACTTCCCATTCCTTATAATAATGTAAATTTCTTCTCGAAAAACCCTTATTGAACTTGGAAGACTTGTGTTACCATCCATGTAATTTGAATTACCCTAATCATAAAAATATAGTGGTGAGGGTACCTTCAATGTGTTGTATATCCATGGAAGATAGTAATTGAGTACAATAGTTTTCATTGGTATGAGACCAAGGAAAAAATGACAACCCATATATTTAATGCCCCCTATTTCATGATTTCTTACAAAAAATATACACTTAATATAATCACAAAATAAAATTATTCCATGTGTCCTTAGGTAATTAGTTACATAGAATAATAACCTAAAATAAGAATACAAAAAAATTATTTAAAACTCCATAACATGCCCTTAAAATCCACTGATCTTATAATAATGCATAGGATAACCTGGGGATGTACATAAGAAAGGGGTGAATTATAAATCCTTGTAAAGAAATAATCAAAGAATAAAATTATGAAATTAATACATGTGAGTCGAGAGACATAACAAGGTGATATAAAATTGATGTGATTCATAAAAATAAACCTCAAATTATTATATAATATAATAATATCAAGGCAACATTGGAATGAAATAAAAAATAAAACATGGAATCACAATTCTAAGTCAAGGATAACCACTAAAAAAATATAACATAGAGTGCTTATGATAACCTCCCATGCACTGTAAGTGATTTCTAATGAGGTAAAAACATTTCCCATTTTTATGAAGTGGAATATAATTTAAGGTCACCCATCATACTCATATCATGTACATGAATTTTTTTAAGTTTCAAGTAGATTGTTTTGAAATATTATAAATTAATTTTTATGGAAATTTTTTAGGAAGTTTTTGTTGTTTTCAACTATTTCTTATATGTTTAATCAATGTTTAAGGTTTCATTTCTATTGGTCTTATAGTGTATGTTTTATAGTCTTTCAAAGTCGGGAATTTGAAACATTTTTAAGTTTCATGTTGATGGTTTTGAAAGCTTATAAATTGTTTTTGGTGTACATTTTTTATTAAATTATTTTTGTTTTCAACTATTTCTTATATGTTTAATCAATGTTTAAAGTTTCATTTGTATTAATCTTATAATTTATCTTTTATAAGCTTTCAAAGTCACGTACTTCAAATATGTTTAAGTTTCAAGTAGGTGGTTTTGAAAGCTTATAAATTAATCTGTATCAACATTTTTTATGAAATTATTTTTTTTCAACTATTTATTATATGTTTAATCAGTGTTTAAAGTTTCATTTTTATTGGTCTTATAGTTTAACTTTTATAGTCTTTCAAATTCGCGTACTTGAAACAGAATCACACATCGGAAACGCAGAATGTACTGTGCAGGAAAAGGAGAACCAGAATCCCACATCGGAAATGCAGTATTGTTTTCAGGGCAAACCCCCTTATAAAAGGGAGTCCTAGGTGAGGGTATCAGTCAGAATCCAGACTGCTGTAATGGCAGAACTGCTGGATAATAAATAGCAGAAAAATTCTGCTGAAAAGTTTTGTTATATATATATATATATAAAACAAAACAAAACAAAAAAAATAAAAAAAAAATTAAAAAAAAAAATTTAAGCAAAGGCGGCACCTGGTGTGCCGCCTTTGTGGTTATTTTTTGGGCAAAGGCGGCACACCATGTGCCGCCTTTCCCTGGGCGGAAAATTCCCCAAAGGCGGCACACCAGGTGCCGCCTTTGGGGGGTAAAAAAATAATTTTTTTTAACCTAGATGTATTTTCAAAAAAATTTTTTTGAAAAAATGTATATAAAAAAACCCAATATATATATATATATATAACTTAGTCAAGATACCTACCAAAGAATTAGTTTCCTAAAATTTAGGAGATCGAGAATAACAATGATACCGTTGAAAACTAGTCTCATCATTTCAAACAAAAGATGGAAATACGTCAATATATTAAATAATCACAACATTTTATTTTTATATTTTTGTTCAAAATTATAATAACTCAATTTAAATTTTCCGAAAAACGAAACATAGTGATGGAGACACTACATTACTACAAATATTGATTTATCACCACTCAAATAAAACAATAACACAGATGAGTCATTTATTAGCGGTAACAAGAACTACTCTTCGTTATCTCTGATTGTGGGAGCCGTGAATAATTTAATTTATTTATACGTATTTATATATTTTTAAATATTATTTATATATCCATAAGTATATAAATGTAAATATAATATATAAATATGATTTTTATGACAATATTATAATAAAAAAGATTAAAATATTATCTTCAAAATTATATATATAAAAAACTATCAGATTTCACTACAAAAAAAGAGAGGTTTTTAGCGGTGTTTCATTCGGAACCACTTTGAACCGCCACTAAATATTTAGCCACAATTTTTTGTTTTTTATTCACGTAAGTAAAATATTTATTATTATTTATTTACATAATTAATTAATTATTTCTCTACTACACATATGCCCTTAAATATCATGCAAAATGGATTTTAACAACGTTAAAAAAGCGATGTTAATCGCAGTGCTGATAAATAGGGTCCTTTATCCATGCTAAAAAATCAATGATAAAGAACACTTTTTCTAAGCGTTATTTTTAGCGTTGATAAAGCATTCCCTTTATACACGCTAAAATAGCACTGATAAAGGCCTAGCAGACTTCAATGTGATGTTAATATAACAACAAACTTAGCAAAAACCTGTAATTTCAAACAATGTTATATACGTTTAATGTGACATCATGAATACAAAAATTTATGGCCATGGTATATACAAAAAAACATTGTTATATATATTTCAAACAATGTTTTATATTGATACATTTACAATTATCCAACAAACATTTAAAAACATTAATATTTCATCATTTAATGTTCGTGATTCCCTCTAAAAAATGTCCACCCATAGTATCAATTTCTGAAAAAATCATCTCAACCCGAGAAAAATATTCCGCCTATATAAGAAAATAAATATTATGCTTGTAATACTATAAAGAAATAAATTAAACATTAATATGAAAAAAAATAAATTATAAAATGTCAGTATTTAATAAACGATACACATTTGGAGTTATACCGGTCACACCGTGCATTGGATTGAGGTGTGGTTGATTCCTACACATCAAAAATGACTCATGGATCATTGTCTTAAAGTGTCAAAACAATCCGAATGTGTTTTCTCAGTTTTCAGTATTTCATTTGTTCTTTTTACTAAAAATAAAGTCAATTTTAAATAAAAAGATACACTTAGAGTTATACCAGTCACACAATGCTTTATATTGAGGTATGGTTGAGTTCTACACATCACAAATGACTCATGGATCATTGCCCTAAAGTATCAAAATAATATGAATGTGTTTGCTTGGTTTTTAGAAAACTCGTTGTTTTTTTACTAAAATGTCGTTTCAAACTGGAAACATGCATTTTGAGTCATACCGGTTGCATCGTGCATCAGTTTGACATGACACTACTTCATACATGCCACAAATTACTTATGAATCACTGTCCTAAATTATCAAGACAATCAGAGCATGTTTGTTTGGTTTTCTGTGAGTAACACATTTTGAACTAAAATGTCAATTTTTAAGAGGACCAATTTGGGATATACCTAACACTGAGAGGGGGGGTGAATCAGGGTTGGGGACTTTTAAACCAATTCCAACTTTTATCTCTATACCTCTTGACCTATTAGGATATTGATTCTCTTATTCTCTTTTCCTTGTCGCATGCAATAATAGAAAGCAGTAAAAATATGAACATGATATTTTTACAAGGTTCACCACTCAATAAGAGTAGCTACGTCCTTGCCATGCATGGATATGAACAGTGCAAAGATTCTCCACTATGATGTGATATGCAATTACAGTGGAGTGGCTAGGAAAACAATCCTATAGCTAGTGTGAGTCCCTACACTTTAAAGGTGGGTGGGAAACAATCCTCTTCCCTGGACTGGTGATGACCTAGTCCAACTTACAGCCTCTAGCTGGTTCTTTATACTGCCTATGGAGACAATCTTCTTCCTTCTTCAAAAGGTAGGTTCTTCTCTTGACCTTCTTCAGCACTCTTCACTTGATTACTTGCAAAGCAGTAGGCAAGCAATTCTTCTTGTCTTCTTCTCTTCCTCTTCACTAGTGCAAAACCAGCTACACTAGGAGTTCTTCTTCTTCTTTAGTGTAATAATAGAATGCACTAACACTTCTTCTTCTTTCTTACCAAGAATCACATATATCAATGTGATTATTCAAGAAATGAAGATTGGCTTACTTGCCATCATCAGAGTGATTTCTTCTCTTGTTCATAAATGCATGTGATCATGCATTTGACAGGTAGTTGAACTCTTTTCTTACTTATTCTTCTCTTCTCCTCTTCTTGGTGCAGTTATTGTTTATTCAATGATATTGCACACTTTCTTTATCACACATTCACACAATTGTTTTGATTCTTTATTTGAGTTACTCCATGTGTGCATGTGCATGTGCATGTGCATGCATGGAAGCATTCATTCACCTCTTCTTCTTCTTCTTCTTGTGTGAGAACCCTAATGAGGATAAATCTTTGAGCGAACACATGTAGCCTCTTCTTCTCTTCTTCTTATTTATTTTCTTATTTCTCACTTGATTTGAATGTTTTTAATGCATGCACATGAGTGCATGCATGACCAAATCAAGTGGTCTCCCTTCTTCTTTTTCTTTCTTACTTTTGTACTTAGTTAGGAGATTTGTTTGGGTTTATTTATTTTTCTTTCTTCAGACATGAATGGGTAAACCTTATCCTTGTGAAAACTTCTTCTTCTATCAACCAAGCATTCAAGGCCTCTTCTTCAAACCATTCAAATGGACACCACCTTGAACCCCCTTTTCCCTTTTTCTTTTTCTTCACAACCCGAATGGGTATAGTTAGGGTGTGCGTGGGTATCTTGCCTCATGCATGTACTTGCATGTGTATCATGAACACTCTCTTCCTATTCCTTCTCCATGCATGCACAACCAAGTTTCTCTCTTCTCCTTGCACACACAACACCCGAAGGTATGCACTGTCTACTCTTAACCACACATGAGCCCCTGAAAAAACACACAATATATATATGTATATATTATAGGTAGTAGAGTTTACAAAACAGGGTGCGCGTGTAGGCGTATCCTTCTTTCACGCAAGGAGTGCACAAGAAATCCTCCACAGAACCAAGAGAGGATCTTGGTTCATTCCATGTGAGCCGTAACAAGGGTCCCGGACTCGCGGGATGCTCCACACAAAGATGTGACGAGGGTTCGAAATAACCTATCAGGCTCTTGTGGGTACCTCTCATGGGGTGCAGATCTTCTTCGCGTAGGGTGCATGAAAATTCTTCACGCACATGTGATGCAGCTCTGCCTTTCGCGACACAGAGAGTGTGCGTTCTTCTTCTTCTAGGATGACCACACATTTTTCCTTGGGTTTCCTTCTTTTATAGGCAAGGATAGGATCTTTTTCGCATTACAAATCTGCGTCATATTCCATAAATATATCCTTTTGAATACACGAGATCCTTGGATCTTAAAACCATTCAAACCCACGTCAAAGATATGTCGCGTATCTCGGGTGTTCCCCCCCTTTTTTTAAATGAAGGATCTTATTCAATGAGTTGGCATCCTCATGTGCATGCATTTTCGAACACATGAGAATACTTTCCCAATATCTATTCATGAAAGATAAGTCAACCTCGCACCTTCGGTTGCTTCGGCTTTCATGGATATAGATATTGTGATGCATGCATGAAAACACAGTTGCATGCATGTACTCGTGGCGCTCAGATGATCATAATGGGATTTGAATGAGCTCCATAGGTGGCTAGAGTGGGGAGATAACTCGCATGAATCCTCACTAGATCGTGGGTGCCATGGGATGGCTGGAGGTTGAAGACACAACCGCAACTATTGGATCGGCTCAGATTGATCTCTCAGGATGTGGGAGGAGGCGTGCGGTCGAGATCTCTCACGAGATCAAATGAGTGGTCAGGATTTCATCCGCGTCTTTAAAACTCACCCCACATCGAAATGCGCAAGTAGAAGAGGCGTAGTTTATTACTCAACACATCCCGACAGCTGCTCAAAATTCTCCCTTCCCCTGTCTGGTGCCGCCCCGCACCGGTTCTCTGTGGGCGCGCTTCTGCACCCACCCATGCTTCCTGCAGGCATGCTCTTAGCGCTACCCATGCTTCCTACGGGGTTCTACACGGACCGCACCTCTTTCAAGTTGACTCTGCCTCGGGTTGAAGCTCTTGTGGGTGCAGTTGACCCCCCCTGTGGTCCCGCATGTGCCTGGGGAGTTGACCCCCCTTGTGGTCCCGCATGTGCCTTGTGTTGAATCTCCTATGGGTGCAGTTGACCATTGACCCCCCCTGTGGTCCCACATGTGCCTCGGGTTGAAGCTGGGGTAGCTAGCTCATGGGATGACCCCCCCTGTGGGTGCAGTTGACCCCATGTGGTCCCGCATGTGCCTCGGGTTGAAGCTCCTGTGGGCGTAGTTGACCCCCCCTGTGGTCCCGCATGTGCCTCGGGTTGAAGCTCCCGTGGGCGCAGTTGACCCCCCCTGTGGTCCCGCATGTGCCTCGGGTTGAATCTCCCGTGGGCGCAGTTGACCCCCCTGTGGTCCCGCATGTGCCTGGGGAGTTGACCCCCCTTGTGGTCCCGCATGTGCCTTGTGTTGAATCTCCTATGGGTGCAGTTGACCATTGACCCCCCCTGTGGTCCCACATGTGCCTCGGGTTGAAGCTGGGGTAGCTAGCTCATGGGATGACCCCCCCTGTGGGTGCAGTTGACCCCATGTGGTCCCGCATGTGCCTCGGGTTGAAGCTCCTGTGGGCGTAGTTGACCCCCCCTGTGGTCCCGCATGTGCCTCGGGTTGAAGCTCCCGTGGGCGCAGTTGACCCCCCCTGTGGTCCCGCATGTGCCTCGGGTTGAAGCTGGGGTAGCTAGCTCGTGGGATGACCCCCATTTTTTTAGTAATCCATGCTCTTAGCACTACCCATGCTTCCTGCGGGGTTCTACACAGACCACACCTCTTGCAAGTTGGCTCTGCCTCAGGTTGAAGCTCGCGTGGGCGCAGTTGACCCCCTGTGGTCCCGCATGTGCCTCGGGTTGAAGCTCCCATGGGCGTAGTTGACCCCCCCTGTGGTCCTGCATGTGCCTCGGGTTGAAGCTCCCATGGGCGCATTTGACCCCCCCTATGGTCCCGCATGTGCCTCGGGTTGAAGCTCCCGTGGGCGTAGTTGACCCCCTGTGGTCCCGCATGTGCCTCGGGTTGAAGCTCATGTGGGCGCAGTTGACCCCCCCTGTGGTCCCGCATGTGCCTCGGGTTGAAGCTCCTGTGGGCGTAGTTGACCCCCCCTGTGGTCCCGCATGTGCCTCGGGTTGAAGCTCCCATGGGCGCAGTTGACCCCCCCTGTGGTCCCGCATGTGCCTGGGGAGTTGACCCCCCTTGTGGTCCCGCATGTGCCTTGTGTTGAATCTCCTATGGGTGCAGTTGACCATTGACCCCCCCTGTGGTCCCACATGTGCCTCGGGTTGAAGCTGGGGTAGCTAGCTCATGGGATGACCCCCCCTGTGGGTGCAGTTGACCCCATGTGGTCCCGCATGTGCCTCGGGTTGAAGCTCCTGTGGGCGTAGTTGACCCCCCCTGTGGTCCCGCATGTGCCTCGGGTTGAAGCTCCCGTGGGCGCAGTTGACCCCCCCTGTGGTCCCGCATGTGCCTCGGGTTGAAGCTGGGGTAGCTAGCTCGTGGGATGACCCCCATTTTTTTAGTAATCCATGCTCTTAGCACTACCCATGCTTCCTGCGGGGTTCTACACAGACCACACCTCTTGCAAGTTGGCTCTGCCTCAGGTTGAAGCTCGCGTGGGCGCAGTTGACCCCCTGTGGTCCCGCATGTGCCTCGGGTTGAAGCTCCCATGGGCGTAGTTGACCCCCCCTGTGGTCCTGCATGTGCCTCGGGTTGAAGCTCCCGTGGGCGCAGTTGACCCCCCCTGTGGTCCCGCATGTGCCTCGGGTTGAAGCTGGGGTAGCTAGCTCGTGGGATGACCCCCATTTTTTTAGTAATCCATGCTCTTAGCACTACCCATGCTTCCTGCGGGGTTCTACACAGACCACACCTCTTGCAAGTTGGCTCTGCCTCAGGTTGAAGCTCGCGTGGGCGCAGTTGACCCCCTGTGGTCCCGCATGTGCCTCGGGTTGAAGCTCCCATGGGCGTAGTTGACCCCCCCTGTGGTCCTGCATGTGCCTCGGGTTGAAGCTCCCATGGGCGCATTTGACCCCCCCTATGGTCCCGCATGTGCCTCGGGTTGAAGCTCCCGTGGGCGTAGTTGACCCCCTGTGGTCCCGCATGTGCCTCGGGTTGAAGCTCATGTGGGCGCAGTTGACCCCCCCTGTGGTCCCGCATGTGCCTCGGGTTGAAGCTCCTGTGGGCGTAGTTGACCCCCCCTGTGGTCCCGCATGTGCCTCGGGTTGAAGCTCCCATGGGCGCAGTTGACCCCCCCTGTGGTCCCGCATGTGCCTCGGGTTGAAGCTGGGGTAGCTAGCTCGTGGGATGACCCCCATTTTTTTAGTAATCCATGCTCTTAGCACTACCCATGCTTCCTGCGGGGTTCTACACAGACCACACCTCTTGCAAGTTGGCTCTGCCTCAGGTTGAAGCTCGCGTGGGCGCAGTTGACCCCCTGTGGTCCCGCATGTGCCTCGGGTTGAAGCTCCCATGGGCGTAGTTGACCCCCCCTGTGGTCCTGCATGTGCCTCGGGTTGAAGCTCCCATGGGCGCATTTGACCCCCCCTATGGTCCCGCATGTGCCTCGGGTTGAAGCTCCCGTGGGCGTAGTTGACCCCCTGTGGTCCCGCATGTGCCTCGGGTTGAAGCTCATGTGGGCGCAGTTGACCCCCCCTGTGGTCCCGCATGTACCTCGGGTTGAAGCTCCCGTGGGTGTAATTGACCCCCCCCCCTCTGGTCCTGCATGTGCCTCGGGTTGAAGCTCCTGTGGGTGCAGTTGACCGCTGACCCCCCCCCCCCCCCCTGTGGTCCCGCATGTGCCTCAGGTTGAAGCTCGGGTAGCTAGATCGTGGGATGACCCCCATTTTTTTAGTAAGCCATGATCTTAGTGCTACCCATGCTTCCTGCGGGGTTCTACACGGACCGCACCTCTTGCAATTTGGCTCTGCCTCGGGTTGAAGCTCCCGTGGGCGCAGTTGACCCCCTGTGGTCCCGCATGTGCCTCGCGTTAAAGCTCCCGTGGGCGCTGTTGACCCCCCCTGTGGTCCCGCATGTGCCTCGGGTTGAAGCTCCCGTGGGCGCAGTTGACCCCCCCTGTGGTCCCGCATGTGCCTCAGGTTGAAGCTCATGTGGGTGCAGTTGACCCCCCCTGTGGTCCTGCATGTGCCTCGGGTTGAAGCTCCTGTGGGTGCAGTTGACCGTTGACCCCCCCTGTGGTCCCACATGTGCCTCGGGTTGAAGCTGGGGTAGCTAGCTCATGGGATGACCCCCATTTTTTTAGTAAGCCACATAATAAATACTTAGTAGAAAACCAAGTATACAAAAATTCATGGCCACCTTAAAACATAGTGCACATGAATGGCTACCACCCATGCTTCCTGCAGGCATGCTCTTAGCGCTACCCATGCTTCCTGCGGGGTTCTACACGGACCGCACCTCTTGCAAGTTGGGGTAGCTAGCTCATGGGATGACCCCCATTTTTTTAGTAAGCCACATAATAAATACTTAGTAGAAAACCAAGTATACAAAAATGCATGGCCACCTTAAAACATAGTTCACATGCATGGCTACCACCCATGCTTCCTGCAGGCATGCTCTTAGCGCTACCCATGCTTCCTGCGGGGTTCTACACAGACCGCACCTCTTGCAAGCTGGCTCTTCCTCGGGTTGAAGCTCCCGTGGGCGCAGTTGACCCCCTGTGGTCCCGCATGTGCCTCGGGTTGAAGCTCCCGTGGGCGCAGTTGACCCCCTTGTGGTCCCGCATGTGCCTCGGGTTGAAGCTGTGGTAGCTAGCTCGTGGGATGACCCCCATTTTTTTAGTAAGCCACATAATAAATACTTAGTAGGAAACCAAGTATACAAAAATGCATGGCCACCTTAAAACATAGTGCACATGCATGGCTACCACCCTCAAGTGCCAAGCTATTTTTTGACATTCTTTTCTTCATTTTTTTTGGATTATCAAATCCAAAGTACTTCTTTCATCCATAAAAGGATGCTAATTGTTGTAAACATTGTATCACACATGATACAAGCTCTTTGATCTTTCAAGTTCAGTGAATCAATCATCTGATTTGTATTCTCCATTTCACTTAGGAGGGTGTCTTTAACCATCATTGACATTTATTGACCTCATTGACAACAAATACAACTCAATTAAAAAAGTGGTCCCAATAATCTCCCCCTTTTTATTTGTTGTCAATACCCAAGCTTCTAAATGAATGTTTCAACGTGAGTCTCCATTTCTCTCAAATTTTCATTTCACTTTTCTCCCCCTTATTGACAAGAAATACAAAGTTCATGGTAGAGAGGGTATCATTTCAAACTTAAGTAGTGTGCCATCAATCATTTCACTCTAAGTCTACTTGAGCAATGATCAGTGTAGAAAACATGAGGATTTGATTTAGACAACAAAGTTGTCCATTCTCCACTGGTCATGACACCTAATGAGATGAGAACTCATGAAGTTTACTTCAAGGGGTTTCTAATTTAATTCCAGGCTTAAGATAGTAAGTGTGATATGAAATAATCAACCTGAAACTCCTGCACTTACTTCAACAAATGGATAAAAAATATTCAGGTGTAATAAACAGAATAAGTGACCATAGAACACTTTCATTCTTCTTATGTCACCGAGTGATTTAGTTACTCCCCCTTTGAGAAATAATATTTACTTTGAGTAACCAAGGATGAGAGATTGGGAAACGACATACCTTTTCCAATGACATGATCTTCAAACAATCTTCAGAGTAATTGAATTTTGATATCAATTGAAGTTGACATTGATTGAGATAATGAATCTGGTAGCTTCTTCATGTGTCTCCCCCTCAAGGGAACACTTCTCACCATTTATTCTTAGGATATACCCCTGAGAGTTTGCCTCACCTTCAATTCCCTATATGATAAGAACAAATACAATACTCAAAGATTTAAGCGAACAAGGTGGATCCTTCTTGTTCCATAAATGTGAACAACAAGGCTAAGATGATCTTCTCAACCCAGATGCTCCATTATTCACACTTTCACAACTGATCTTCAATGATGACTGTGATTGTGTGTACCCCACTATTTCTTCCATATATTTGTGTTTGGATCTTCTTTCATCAAGGGATTTCAAATCACTAGAATCACTGGGTACAAAATTCATCTTTTTGAGGAATTCTTGTTGGGATGGAGTAAATCCAATGAATCTTCTAACAGTATGACCAGCCTTGTTGCACCTCACACACAAAACTTCTTTTTCTTCATGTAGAATATTATTTTTGATTTTAGAACAATTCTTGGTCTGTGCATCTTCCATATTTCTCATTATTTCCAAATATTCTAGCCAAACAACCAATATATCATTAGGGATTGAGGCATCATGATTGGATATTCTACATGACTTCTTTTGAGTGGCATCTTTCTTAGTAGTTCTTTTGGATTCACCACCCTTCACTTTCTTGGATTTAGAATCCAAGGACTTCTTCTCTTTCCTTCTTGAAATCTTCTTGGGAGAATTTATTTTCACATTATTCATCTGATTTCTTCCCAAGGATTCTTCTTCATTCTTACCCAGCTTCTGTGGTCTTCTTTTCTTATATGAACATGCAGTATTTATATGACCGCTCCTATTGCATACATCACAGATGTTATCTAACATTCCAAATCTATTTACAGTATATATATGCTTTTGGATCTGTGGATGTTGCTTCTTCTTCTCTGGATATCTCCCCCTTGAGATGAACTTTATCCGTGCTTTTACATTTAAGGGGTTATACCAAAAATCCAGTGCACAATGCCTAAATTTATTACAGCACCAGCATTGACCCACAAAACTTGATTTCTTTCCATCTTATTTATAAGGTTGCGGAGTCTTATTCTTGGTATGGTGGGATTTCAGTGGGGATTTATCTTCCACACTCTTCCCACTATCCACCATATCCATGGTGGTAGGTTTATTCTCACTTTTCTTCATCCATAATTGTTTAGAATTTTTCTTCCAACCTGTACTTTTTTTAGAAACAATTTTAAAAACATTCTTACAAGGTGGTATGGATGGTACCTTTACTTTCTCAGATGCTTGTGATAGATCAATGAGGGAAGACATGATCTTCTTATCACATGTTGGAGGTCTTTTGATAGTATAATCCTCCATTGAGCATTGAGTACTAGCAGTAACTGTTTCCTTCTTTTGTTGAGACTCAATATGTGTCTTCTCACAATTGGTCAACTCAGCTTCCAATTCTAGGCATCTAATATTGAAGATGACTTCTTGGTCTTCAATAATGGTCATATTCTCTTCAAAATCCTTCTTTAATCTTTCAACTTCATCTTCATGCATCTTTACTTTGTTTCGTAACAAAGAGTCAAGTTCTTTTATCTTCTTAGAGTCTTCTTCCAAATATACCTCCTTGATTTCATTACTTCTTTTCAACTCATTTTCAAGTGCAAGGATCTTCTCTTCTAGAGTCTTATTGAATCCCTACTTTTCTTCAACATCATTGAGCCACTTTGAAGAACATTCTTCAAATCCCCAATTGGTTGATTCAAAGGCTCAAACCTATCTGGAGAGCTTTAAGCTTTCAACAATTTTGGCTTGTAAGCCTTTCTCCAAAACATCAGTTTCATTTTCCAACTGAGTGATATTTTCCTGTATACATTGAAATACTCCACAAACTAGGGATTTACTTTCTTCAGGAATACCATGAAGAATCATCCTTAATGTATCAACTTATATTTCTTGAGATGTTGTAGATTGATCATCACCACTTGTGATAGCATTTTCATTATGAGGATAATTTCTAAATGTACTAACACATACCTCTTGACCAGTTGAGGTAGGAAGATTTTCCATTTTCTTGGTGGGGACTTGAGCCACCTTTTTATTAATTTCTAATTTTGGTGTGTCTTCAATGTCATCCAGATAGAGAGAACAAGATCCTTCCTCTTATTTAGATAAGAGGGAATTATTCTTTAACTTATTCTTCTCCTTATTTTTCCTGTTCATCATGTTCTTGGTAGATATAGTCTTCTACTCAGAGATAATGAAATCTTCACTGAAATTTCACTTCATTGATAACTCAGGAAAGAATATCAGGTCTTCAAAAGATAATAACTTCAGTGTAGAGAATCCAAGAGAGGTGAACCTATCCCTCTGATACCAAATGAGTGGACTAGTTTGGGATACACCTAACACTGAGATGGTTGGTGAATTAGTGTTTGGGACTTTTAAAACAATTACAACTTTTATCCATGTACCTCTTGACCTGTTAGGATCATGAATCTCTTATTCTTTTTTCCCCATCGCATGCAATAATAGAAAGCAGTAAAAATATGCACACAATATTTTTATAAGGTTCACCACTCAATAAGAGTAGAATCATCCTTTCCTTGCATGGATATGACTAGTTGATGGATTCTCTACTATGATGTGATATGAAATTACAGTGGAGTGGCTAGGAAAAAAATCCTCTATCCATTGTGAGTCCCTACACTTTAAAAGGGGTGGGAAAAAATCCTCTTCCATGGACTGGTGATGACCTAGTCCAACTTGCAGCTTCTAGCTGGTTCTTTATACTACCTATGGAGATAATCTTCTTTCTTCTTCAAAAGGTGGGTTCCGCTCTTGACCTTCTTCAGTGCTCTTCACTTGATTACATACAAAGAAGTTGGAAAACAATTCTTCTTGTCTTCTTCTCTTCTTCTTCACTAGTGCAAAACCAGCTGCACTAGGACTTCTTCTTCTTCTTTAGTGAAATAACAGAATGCACTAACAATTCTTCTTCTTTCTTAGCAAGAATCACATATACCAATGTGATTATTCAGGCATTGAAGATCGGCTTACTGGGCATCATCAGAGTGAGTTCTTCTTTTGTTCATAAATGCATGTGACCATGCATATGGCATGTGGTTGAACTCTTTTCCTTCTTCTTCTCTTCTCCTCTTCTTGGTGTAGTTGTTGTTTATGAAATGATATTTCACCCTTTCTTTCTCACACGTTCAAACACTTGTTTTGATTCTTTATTTGAGTTACTCCACATGTGTGTGTGCATGTGCATGCATGGAAGCATGCATTCACCTCTTCTTCTTCTTCTTCTTCTGTGAGAACCCTAATGAGGATAAATCTTTGAGAAAAAACACGTAGCTTCTTATTATCTTCTTATTATTTCTTTTATTCTTTCTCACTTTATTTGAATGTTTTTAATGTATTCACATGAGTGCATGCATGACCAAATCAAGTGGTCTCCCTTCTTATTTTTATTTCTTACTTTTGTGCTTAGTTAGGAGATATGTTTGGGTTTATTTATTTTTGTTTCTTCTGACCCGAATGGGTAAACCTTCTCCTTGTGCAAAATTCTTCTTCTATCAACCAATCATTCAAGGCCTCATTCTTCAAACCATTCACATGGATGCCACCTTGAACCCCCTTTTCCCTTTTTCTTTTTCTTCACAACCCAAATGGGTATAGTTAGGGTGTGTGTGGGTATCTTGCGTCATGCATGTACGTGCATGTGTATCATGCATGCTCTCTTCCTATTCATTCTCGATGCATGCACAACCAAGGTTATCCCTTCTCCTTCTTGTACACACAACACCTGAAGGTATGAACTATCTACTCTTAACCACACATGAGCCCCTGCAAAAACACACAATATATATATGTATATATCATGGGCAGTAGATGTTGCAACATAGGGTGAAGGTGTAGGCATAACCTTCTTTTGCGTAAGGAGTGCGCAATAACTCCTCCCTAGAACCAAGAGAGAATCTTGGTTCGTTCCACGTGAGATGAAACAAGGGTTCATGACTCATGGGATTCTCCACACAAAGATGCGACGAGGGTTCAAAATAACCTATCGTGCTCTTGTGGGTACCTTGCACGGGGTGCAGATCTTCTTCGCGCAGGGTGCGTAGAAACTCTTCGTGCACAAGAGATGTGGCTCTGCCTTTCGCGGCATAGAGAGTGTGCATTCTTCTTCTTCTAGGATGGCCACATGTTTTTCCTAGGGTTTTATTCTTTTATAGGCAAGTATATGATATTTTTCACATTCCAAATCCGTGCCATATTCTATAAAGATATCCCTTTGAATACACGAGATCCTCAACTCTTCAAACCATTCAAACCCACGTCAACGATATGTCGTGTATCTCGGGTGTTTCCCCTTTTTAAAAAAATGAATGATCTTATTCAATGAGGTGGCATCCTCACATGCATTCATTTTCAAATGGATGAAAATACTTTCCCAAGATCTATTCATAAAACATAAGTTAGCCTCACACCTTCGGTTTCTTCTTCTTTCGTTGATATTGATATTGCGATGCATGCAAACGCAGTTGCATGCATGTACTCGTGGTGCTCAGATGATCATGATGGGCATGGAATGAGCTCCAGAGGTGGCCGAAGTGAGGATATAACTCACTTGAATCCTCACTAGATCGTGGGTCCCATGGGATTCCTGGAGGTTGAAGACACGACTACAACCATTGGATCAGCTCAGATTGATCTCTCAGGATTTGGGATGAGGCATGCGGTCGAGATATTTCGCGAGATCAAATGAGCAGCCATGATTTCATCTGCGTCTTTAAAAATCACCCCACATTGAAACACGCATGCAAAAGAGGTGCAGTTTATTACTCAACTCCTCCTGACAGCTGCTCAGAATTCTCCTCTCCCCCCTCCAGTGTCACCCCACACAGGTTCTCTATGGGTGCTCTTCTGCACCCACCCATGCTTCCTACGGGCATGCTCTTAGCGCCACCCATGCTTCCTACGGGCTTCTACACGGCCTGCACCTCTTGCGATCTGGCTCTGCCTAGGCTTCCCCATGGGCGCGGTTGACCCCCTGTGGTCCCGCATGTGCCTCGGGTTGAAGCTGGGGTAGCTAGCTCGTGGGATGTCCCCCATTTTTTTAGTTAGCCACATAATAAATACTCAGTAGAAAACCAAGTATACAAAAATGCATGGCCACCTTAAAACATAGTGCTCATGCATGGATACCACCTTCAAGTGCCAAGCTTCTTTTTTTAACATTCTTCTCTTAATTTGTTTTTGGATTATCAAATCCAAAGTACTTCATTCATACATAAAAGGATGCTAACTGTTGTAAACATTGTATCACACATGATACAAGCTCTTTGATCTTTCAAGGTCAGTGCATCAATCATCTGATTTGTATTCTTTATTTCACTTAAGAGTGTGTATTTAACCATTATTGACATTTATTGACCTCATTGACAACAAATAAAACTCAATTACAAAAGTGGTCCCAAATTATCAAGACAATTAGAGCATATTTTCTTGGTTTTCTATGAGTGACACGTTTTGAACTAAAATGCCAATTTTAAACTCATAGAAAACACTTTTAGTCATACCAATCACACCATGCATTAGATTGATATGTGATTTATTTCCACATGTCAAAAATGACTCATGAATCGTTTTCAAAAGTATCAAAACAATCCGAATGTGTTTGTTTGGTTTTCAGTATGTGACCGTTATCACTCAAAGGGCATGTTTTCAATTTAAATTGAAGTTTTAGTAAGAATGAAACACGACATACTCAAAACTAAGAAAAAACATTTTTTTATTTTGATAATTTATTAAAATGATCTTTAAGTCATTTGTGATGCATAGGAATCAAAAACACATCAATCTTGTGCGTGGTGTGACAGGTATGACTCCAAGTTTATATTTTTATTTAAAATTGACATTTAACTTCAAAACACACATCACATACTCAAAACCAAGGAAACATGTTCATATTGCTTTAACACTTTAATAAATTAATCTGTAATTCATTTGTGACATGTAGTAATTAGACTCACCACAATCTGATACACGGTGTTCCCGATAGGACTCAAATTGTCTGTTATTAGTTTAAAATTGACATTTGAGTTCAAAACGTGTGTCACTAATTGAAAACCAATAAAACACACTCGGATTGTCTTGATACTTTAAGAAAATGAAACATAATTTATTTTTGATGTGTTGGAATCATTCTCAAATCTAACCCACACACCGTGTGACCAGTATGACTCAAAGTATGTGTTTTCAGTTTAAAATGTCATTTTACTAAAAAATACACGTGACTTACTCAGAACTGATAAAATGCATTCAGATTATTTTTATACTTTATAAAAATATTTATTAAGTAATTAATGATGTGTATTAATCAACCACACATCAATCTGGTGCACCGTGTGACCGATATGACCTCAAGTTTATTTTTTATTTAAAATTGACATTTTAGGTCAAAGCGCACATAACATACTCAAAACTAAGCAAACAAATTTGTATTGTTTTGATACTTTATGTCAATGATCTATAAGTCATTTGAGATGTTTAGGAATCATCCAATCCTCAATATAACTGGTATGACTGAAAGTGCGCTTTATGAGTTTAAAATTGACATATTAGTTCAAAATGTGTCTCACTTACTGGAAACTAGGAAAACATGCTTGTATTATCTTGATAATTTAGAAAAATGATTCATAAGTCATTTATGATGTGTTGAAATCAATCTCACATCAAATCGATACACAATGTGATTTTTATGACTCAAAATGTATGTTTTTAGTTTGAAATGACATTTTAGTAATAAAGAAATGTGATATACTCAAAACTAATTAAACACATTCAGGTTATTTTTATACTTTAATAAAACAATCCTTAAGTCATTTATGATGTGTATGAATCAATCACACGTCCATCTGGTGCACCGTGTGACAGGTATGACTCCAAATGTGTCTTTTTTATTTAAAATTGTCATTTTAATTCAAAACACACATCACATACTCAAAACTGAGAAAACACATTCGGATTATTTTTATAGTTCATGAAAATCATCCATAAGTCATTTGTGGTGTATAGGAACATGCCACACCTCAATATAATGCACAGTGTGTCTGATATGACTCAAACAATGTGTTTTGAGGTTAACAATGACATTTTAGTTCAAAACACTTGTGACATATGTATTTTATTTCAATTAAATTATGAATTTTTCATATACCTGTATTTGTTGTTGCTGTGTACTGTAATTTTAACAACACACTATAGCAGTATGGACTTTATCAGCACTATTTTTTTCATTTATAAAATGAATTTTATCAACACTAGAGAAGCAATGATTTACACTATTGGAAATTTAAGGAATACCAACGGTTGAAAACCATTGGTATAGGGTGGAGAACCGTTGGTATAAAATATACCAACGGTTTTAGAAACCGTAGCCCAGTAATCCATGACAATAGACATATACTAATGGTTTGAGGTAAACCGTTGGTATATGTGAAGAAATCTACTCTATACCAACAGTTTTATAAAACCGTTGGCATAGAGTTCTTATACACCACATATGCCAACAGTTTAAAAACCATTGGCATATCTTTTTTAGTTTTTCATTCACCCCTATACCAATGGTTTAAACCGTTTGTAATGTTTTTGTACCAACGGTTTAGAACTGTTGTTAAAAAAATACATACAGAACCTATACCAATGGTTTGAAACCATTGGTATAGGCTTTGTTGTACAACTCACACAGCAGCCAGCACTGTGTGCTGTTGTGTGAATTTTACAGAATACATACAATGCAATACATAATAAGGATACATAATTAAAAACTGATAATTATAAGGATACATAATTTAATAATAAATTATGAATACAATACATTAAAAACTGAATACTTAATTCTATGTGATGCAGAATTAAGAATACATACAAAATTTCATTTTTAATAACACATACACGATTGAATTCAGAAATTAGAAGCTAATAACCCAAATAAGGAAATAAATAAATGAATTCAACCAAACACAAATATAATGTCATGGTTTGGGGCGGGTGTCTTTGAAATTAGTGATGATGATAATGGGTGTGTATCAATGAGCTTGCGTGACTTAGGGAATATAGTTGTCCTTGGCGTATTAAATGTCATGTGTTTTAGAATAGGGGTAGAAGTTCCTCACATGAGAAGTGGATTGTGTGAGGCTGGACCATGGATCGTTGTGCTAAAGTATCAAGCCCCAAAAGCCCCATAAACCATTATAACATCATTAGGCTTCTATATTTGGTCAAAAACAAAGATTTATACTCAATTAAAAAATATACATACCAGAGTGAAAAACCAGGTTCAAAAATAAAGAGTTATACTGAATTCAAAAAATGTAATGGCTCAATATGCCCCTGATCACCATCACTGTCACCATTGTCATCATAATCCACATCCCGGACACTATATTTATCCTCATCATCATCCTCGTCATCATCCCCATGCTCATCCTTGGCCCTATCCTCACCCTCAGCCCCATCCTCGCCCTCATCCTCATCCTCATCCTTGCCCTCGTCCTCTTCAGCATCCTCATCATCACCAGGAACGTCATCATCTCGACTGCCACTAGAACTATTTATTGGTGCATTGGATAATGCACCCATCAACGACATATATGTCTGACAAGCTGCACTGGCCTCTGGTAGAAGTGATGAAGATAAAGCTCTGATCAGTTTCATAAATTCTTTCTCACTCGTTTGAACCTGTACTTCCAACTTTGTGACTCTTTTATCAGGCTGTCTTTCATGCTCCTTGACATGTTCCAAATCTATGGTACTATAATGGATACCTGGAGAGGACCAATACCTCATCGGGACTATATTATTACCAGGCCCGCAGCATACTCGACCTGAGTGCTCATCTCCCAAAACCTGATATAAATGATCGTGTGGCCCTTGATTGTCAGGCCCCTGGGCATCAAGGGACTCTAAAGCAGCCTATTAAAAATATTAATAGATTATTAAATTTCAAAATAGATATTAAAATTTGAAATAAACAAATTACAACATACAATCTTTTCTTATGTCGGTTCATTAACCGCAATTTCATCTTTTTTCCTTCTACTTGAGAAAAACAATTTTGCTCGAGGGAGATGTCCTTCAATATTAAATTTGTTCTTCTGTAATGACATTGAAACAATATAAAGTGAAAGTATAATAATATATTCAATATTAAATAAATCACATAATTTAAGTAGGAAACAATAAAAAGGGAATGTCCTAAAGAAAAATTATAAACTATATCATACCAGCTGCCTCTCGTGATCTGACATAGTTATGCTCCCCAAAGTGTGGAGGTATTTCTTTGAATCAATGTTTTTTTTGTTATTTTAGAAGATTACTAAATAATGTTTAATAATAAATAAGATAATATTAATGCAAAAATATAAAAACTGTCATTTAAATACCTCAAATGGGATTAATACATTAAATTTGGAAATCGCCCAATGGGTAATCATTTGGCGATATTGCTCTATCAGGCAGTCATCCCCGATAGGTACAGTCTCAAACTCTGTTCCCACTCTATCACACCAGGCAACATACAACTCATGCTTAAAAGCTCTCCAAATCTCTCCTAGCTCTTTTAAACGTGCTGGTCGTGCACCTTCTCCATCAGGGAAGTTAAACCGAAGCGGACACCAAATAGATTAATTCATATAAATACATAAGATACTACATTAAATCCAATAGATTTTTTACCCATATTTGTGCCCACACATTATCCTTGAATTCGTGTGGCAGATGTCTCCAAGAGAGAGGGATGACCAGAATGATGTCAGAGTATTTGGATAACATCGTAAAACCCCCCCGACATTCCTGCCCAGGTTTATCAATCATCTGTCCATCATCATTGTATTCAACCATCAACTGTGTTTGGCCGTTCCATACTACACTCAAGCGAGTACGCCTCCTCCCCCACCTCCTATCAGTAGATGAATCTGTTTATTAAACAAAAAAAATCAGTACAAGTTATAATAACAATAAATTTTGGTATAAAAATTTGTTAGAGTTATATAAATATACCTGTATTAGTCGGATCAATGGGCGTCACTGGATGTGCATAATCTGAAGGAATATCCATTATAGGTGGAGTGTCCCTCAGTGTACGCTCCTTAGCCACATACTATGTTGGGACAGGAGTCGAAGAAGGTGGAATATAATAGCTCGGAGATAATGAACCAGAAGAAAAAGATGATGGCACAAACGTCCGGCCAACTGGTAGTGTAAACATCGGAGGACTAAATATCCCGTGTGTCCCTAAAGACACACCGGGATCAAAATGGGGCATAGAAGATACGTCTGTGGTAGGGGCATAGTCCAATCGGGTATGACCAGTGGATCATATAACTCTCGCACCACAATCCCTCGTACCACCGGCCTCAGTATTAGGACCACCAAATGATCGTCTAACTCTGACACCACCCCCTTCCTACTACTAGCCTATGTACTGGGAGCAATATCAGGCTCCTCGTCGGATATCTCTCATCTAGGGGGTGGATCCTGAAAAAAAGTTTAACACAAAAGTAAAAACATGATATTATAAGTTATTGAAATATATATATTTGAAATAAAATACTCACAACATAGATGAGTGGAGGAACACCCATCTGCGTCATGCAAAGATTATTTTTTGTCATCTTTTTCTGCTGCATCTCTTCAATGGGTGTCATTTCCTGCAATGAAAAAAAATATGTAAGTAATTAGAAATAGATAACTAATGTGTTACCAAAAAAATATAGAAAAACTATTCTGATAAAAAAACATAAATAAATAGAATATTTATGGTGGTTTGAAGGTAAGTACTAGGATACACACTCTAAATGATGTAGGTGAAACATGTAGGTGAGAACACGACTGTATGATTCTATATATTTCCCACCAAAACTTCGGGTTCACAATCAACTCTGACAATTGAGCTATTGGAGTCATCATAAGTAATAAATGGATTGCTTCCAATTGTAGTAGAGATAGTGTCAACTTCATCATCACCATCATAAAAACCATGTCCGGGATTTAATTCAATAATTACATTGAATTTAAGATTATGATGATCTTTGACATAAAAAACTCGTTTCACCACTGATGCCAATACATATGGTTCATCGGTGGAAAGAGTGCGAGTCATGTCAATAACTCGAAATCCACAATCATCAATAAAGGTTCCTGCCTCATCATTGAATCAAACCATTGACATTTCATCATCGTGACTCGACCATGTGAGTAATAATCCAAAATTATTATTTTATCCATGACTCCATAATAAGATACATTTTCAGAACGAGGTATTTTATCTGATGAATTAGCATAACAGTCTGTTGTGGCAGTTAGCATAACACCACCATGTTGTGTTCTCATGTTTATTTCTCATTAAGTGATAATAAATTTGTATCCATTGATCACAAGAGATTTAAAAGCACGAACCACAGTCAGATGCAACATGCATGTAAAAAATGATGGAGGGAATATTTTCTCTAACTCACACAAAATTAATGGTGTCTCTACCAACAGTTTTTGCAAGAAGGATTTGGACAACTTCTTAGAAAAATGATCTATAAACAAATAAAACAACCGAATAACTGAGACTCTTACATTATTGGACAAGAGATGACAGATTTCTATTGGGATCAACTCATGAAAAAGGACGTGATAATCAAGAGTCTTCAAAGATTTCAGCTTCAACTCTTTTCTCTTGACCCGTTTTGATATATTGCTTTAATAGCCATCAAGAACTTTAATAGTCTCTAGCACTTCCAAAAATTGATTTTTTTAGTAGGTGTCATCACATAAGAAGCACAAGGAACTTTCCATTTATTTTCACTGATACAGAGAGGATGCAATTCTAGTCTGATCCCCTAATCTACGAAGTCACGCCGAGATCATAAATCATCTTTTTTTCTTCCCCTTTACATTTAGAAGAATTGAAAGAAACATTTCACATATATTATCTTTAATTTACATTATGTCTAAGCAATGACATAACAAGTTGGTAGACCAATATGACAACTCAAATAATATACTCTTCTTCTTCCAATTGTAACAGGTATCAATGGAAACATTTTTCCTCTTTCTAGATTTCATTACAACCTTCTGAAATGAAGAACTGAAATCTTTCAATTCATTCAGCACATCTGTTCCAGACATACGCTGAGGTTGATCATCAGTCTCAATGGTATTGTCAAATCTACGATGATTGTTTCTATATGGATGGTCCATTGGAAAGAATCATCGATGTCCCATAAAACTAAAACTATGACGATATTTCAGTCTTCTCAATCGAGTATTCTTCATAAAAACAAGACATGAAAATTTTCCTTTTGTGCTCTATCTAGACATCATTGTATAAGCAGGAAAACCATTGATCGTCCATATAAGCGTAGCACGCATATGAAATATGTCTTTTGAACATGCATCGTATGTGGGTGCACCTACATCCGAAAGAAGTTTCAACTCTTTTATTAAAGGTTGCATGTATACATCTATATCATTTCCAGGATCAGAAGGGCCAGATATTAGTATACTCAAGAAAGTGTAAGGATTTTTCATACACAACCATGGGGGAAGGTTATAAATGTGTATGAAAAACGTCCATGTGCTGTGCGAAGTAAGAATCTTCCCAAATGGATTAAAACCTTCACATGAAAGACCCAGTCTCACATTATGCATGTTGGATGCAAATTCAGGATATCAATCATCAAATCTCTACCATGAAAATCCATCTGCAGGGTGAACCAACTCTTCATTATTCTTTTTTCTCTCGGTGTCATGCCATCACATTTTTACTGATATTTCATCATACATGAAAAGGTTCTGTAATCTGGGGATCAATGGAAAGTGACACATTACTATTTGTGGCACATGAGATGGTGTTTCATCATCTTTTGGATTCTATTGGGAGGTTCCATATTTGATACAATCATTTCTTTTAGCAGTTTCCCCCCAAAATAAGCTGTAATCATTCGGAAAATCATGATTTTTTTTTGAGAATCCAAGTTCATCAACTAAATTCCATGACATATAGTGGTTTGAGGGAATATATGCATCATATGGAAGTAAGTCCTCAAGATGTTAAGAATGTAATCGATTGCAGTATTTGAAATACCATACATAGTTTTCCCATGAAACAATCGGATTAAAAATTCCAACTTTTTCATTTTACCACATTCCCAATACATTGGAGTCATCACAGCATAATTCAATTTTTTCACCCTATCATCATCATCATTTTCATTGGACACATCATGTGTGCTTGTATCGAAATCTTGTTGGTTGGACATCCTTTCCTTCTCATGATGCCGAATAAATGGAAACCGATCATATATCAAAATCTCCAATTTAGTCCTATCATTTGGATAATCAACATTTTGAGATTCCATTTTCTCTCCATTGTGATCCCACACATAATAGTATGTTTGGAAACCATATTTTGTTATATGATAGCTAACTGCTTCACAACTCAACCAAGGTCTTCCAACACAATTAGAACATGGGCAGTGTATACGACCACTATCTGAATCCTTATCAAATGAAAAATCTAAAAAGATGTTCAAATTATTTTGAAAATCGGTTGAAATCCAATCAGTTTCATACATCCAACTTCTATCCATTCTGTAAAAAAATTGAAATAAGTTATTTCAAAGAAATTCAATAATATTGAAGTTCAATCAAAAAAATATTTAGGTAAATGACAATTGTTTACTTTATATAAAAGCATAACTGACACATTACTCTATATGAGAATCATATTAAGAAAGACAATAAAATACAATGTATATAAGAAAAAAAGATACAGAATTTCTAATGCCTATATTCAAGGATTTCCTAGTAAGATATTGGAAGTGGATCAAGTAATACATAATCCTTAAGGTTCTTGTTGGGAGTACATGAGTTTTATAATTTAACGTCTTCAGGGAGATCTGGATGAGGAGTAGGATGAGGATCACATCAAAAGTACTTATGGCCTCATCAAGTTTCACCTTAACCATGGATTAAAGGATTCTAGGTTTGGGGCCATAGATCATAGGTTGGTAGGGTTTATTCATTGAATCATGTCCCAGTTGATTTTGGAGAGGGACCTTCAATAGTTATAGGTATGGATTTGATTAGAAACACCTATAAAAAGGATATCCAGGAATTGTGACATCCCAAACCAGGATGCCACTCATTAGTGACCTGAACCCAGATGTCCACATGGCCTCAAGCACATATACCAAAATTCCAAATGTTATTGACTAATAGTGAGAGCCTTTGGTGTGTCTGGGGGAGAATATTCCCTCATTACCTATGTTTCACAATTTTAATATTATCAGTTAAAAAGTAGAAGAAAGATAACAATTAGAAAATATTAGAAATGGATGAAAATAACCAAATCAGTAATACCAACTAATAACAGAATCATAAACCGAATTATGGTAATGTATGTCATTTATCAAGAATAAAAACATAGTTACAACTAGTAGGAAGTAGTACTATGCAAGAGGCTCAATAAATTCTAAAATCCAACCTAGCTTCTTGAGCTACAACCCAATCATCTGCAACATGCTCTATCCTATGTCATGTGAGCAGTCACACATCTGTAAAATGGTGATTCCCCTTATCTAAACATATAATCATTTAGTTTATCTAGGTACCCAATGGAATCTCGAACAATGTGTGAGATAAAATTCATGTAGGTGACCACCGAGAGGTCTATAACTATCCAGTCTATTTATATAACATTTTAATATAATGATATGATAAATTAAAGTGACAAATAAAAAATCTAAAAGGGTTTTCTATGGTTTTGGAGAAAAAATCTAAAAGGGTTTTGTGTGAATTAGTTTCATGAAGAAGGAATAAGTACTACATGGGAGAAGGGGAGGTCCCATCGAGAGTCCCCTTTGTAGATATTTTATTCATAAAGAACATTGGATTGTACGGTTAAGTATTTCTTATTTCTTCTGTGAAAAATAATTAGGGACCACATACTATTTTTCAAAGTTGAAGAAGATACTCCATATGTTCTATTGTACAAAGGATAGGTGAACAGTGTGTCGTTATATATATATATAAATATTTTGATAGAAACATGATACATACTTGTTATGTAACACACATAGTGTACAAAAATGAAGATGAATAAGATCTTCATGTTTGACATGATCTTAATGAAAGGAGTGATTTTCATGCAATACTATGAATAAATATTAAATATAATTTCTTATGAGTTCATATACATGAATCTGTAATATTTGGAGCGTTGAGATTAAAAAAGAACAATGAATCTTTATAATTAGAACACAATAAAGAGACCATTCCCTTAGAAATATATATGTGTAATGAAAACATTAATTGGAAAATGTGTACATTGATGTAGTGATTTGAGTACACAATTCGTGAAGGGAGTAGTGAATCATAAATTTTTTCAAAATCCCTAGAAATAGGACAAAACGATGCGATCTTTCTAAATAATGAAATAAATGGAGAAATGTTGAGAATAAAAGCATATTCATAGCTAATATGAGAAGTGTTTGAAGGAATCTAACCTGAATAGGGTAGTTACAGCTGATCAGATAAAAGAGGTTCACCTGGCTAGCGCTTCTGGGAGTCGGGAGAATGTGTTATGGAAATTGGGCGCTTCTGGGAGTCGTGGTTCTGTTTCAGTGAATTGGGGGGGGGTGGATTTTCCCAACAATTTTTAAAAACAATTGGGAAAAGTATGGATTTCCCAATGGTTTCTTCAAACCATTGGGAAATACTTCCCTAACCACACCTTTACCAACGGTTTATTAAAACCATTTGTAAAGGACACCTATACCAATGGTTCTTTTGAACCGTTGGTATAAAAGTGTTTGGAAAGCTAGCATTTCTAGTAGTGTAATATGATCCCTTTTTAACAGTGCTTGGGACAATAGTGATTTTTAAGCGCTGATAAAGACATTTTATAGTGGTGGCTATATCCTGATTTGTAGTTGTGAGGCACCCTTTTTCACCACTTTTTTGTGTTGATAAAAGTCATCTTTTATCAACGCTTTTGTTTTAGTGCTAATAAAGACATCATTTTTAGTGTTTTTTAGCACTGAAAATGTCTGGATTTTAACGGTGCTTATATATATATCGAATGCTAGGCAAGTGAAATTTAATTCATTTATTTGAATACTAAATTGGATGTTTCGCATGAAAATTTTTGGGCCTATCAAGAAATCTCTTATACTTTGGAGAATTAAAAATAAATAAATATAAATGGTGCTACATTTGAATCAAATAATGAATTTTTGGAAATAAATATATGATCCAAAACATACAAGTTAGTATTCAAATAAATGAAATAAATTTATGTGTCCTAACATATTATATATATACATGGATTCTATAGTAAAAACTATGCACCACAAGAATATGGTTGCGACATGGGATGAAGCTACATGCTTTCTTCCCATCACTACCACAAAACTGGGTTTCCGCAGCGCCACCCTTTATCAGTGATTTTTTTAGTAGCATTGATAAAGGAAGGATTTATCAGTTCTTTTTCCTAGCACTGATAAAGTTTATATTTCAAAAACAAATCATGAAAAATAATATATTGTTATATAAGTATATTTATATTGATATAAATATAATATATATTTTTTAAATATGTTTTAGATAAGTATAAAGACACTATTACATTTAATATATAAGAAATTTAGTGAAAATGGCTTTAAAATATTTTAAAAAATATTATTAACTAGTAATTTGATATTTATCATTGATTAATAATAATTTAATAACAATTTTAAGACACAAAAAATCAAAAAATAATAATAAAAGATCGAAAATAAGTTGAAAATGTAACTCAAACTTCAAACGGTCATAACTTTTCATTCGGGTGTCCATTTGAGCTCTACAGCATATCAAATCGAAGCTTGCGATGAGATCTATGCGCTAGTGACTGAAAGAAATATTCTGTCATATTTTTTTAGGCCAAAAAAGGCCCAAAATACCTCCAAAATTGAGTTTTTAGTCTGGATACCCTGATTTTTTAACATTCAAATAGGTATAACTTCTGATTCGGATGTCCGTTATGCCTGTACTGTTGGGGTGTCTCCTCATCTGGCCCCAATATTTTTTATCTTTGAAAAGATATATCTGATATCTTTAAAATATATTTTGATATCTTTGACGAGATATATCTGATATCTTTAATAAGATATATTAGATATCTTTGATGAGATATATTTGATATCTTTAATAATATATGAGATATATTTTAGGAGATACATGAGATATCATGTGACGAATCTCCTATTTATATGAGATGTGCATCTCCTCTCACAGAAGTTATTGGAGGCAGTGTAGTTGCGTTTTCAAGGAGTGGTTTTCAGATCTGCAACCGGTGGAAATAATTTGATTTGATCGACTCTCATCTGTGGTGGTTTTTGATCTGATCCCAGTGTTTTTCATCAGCACTTTTGTTCGGACATCAATATTCTTCTTTCATAGTCGGATCTATTTGGGTTTCTTTAGCAGGCTGCTTTATTCTTTTTAGGCTTCATTCAGACTGCATCTATACTCTGACTTTGATCCACTATTTTTCTAAGTATTACTTTTGAGATCCCTTTCATTTTTTGGAAGTCTCTACCATTTACTTATCTATTTAAGTTGATCCCTCTTTCTGGACTAGGTCTCATGGTTTTCTCTTTTGGGTTTTCCATGTAAAAATTTCTAGTGTCAACTTTATATTTTTCACTTACTTTTGTCTCTACGCATCTGCTGTTTGAGGGAAATATTTCTCCGCTTTGCATTCATGTTTTTGTTGTTTTCTCATTCATCGCTTTCCATATTTCCCAACATCTGGTATCATAGGGTTTGGTTTTTATTTCATATTCATTATAGAAGCCAATTATAGTCGGATGATTTTATTGAATGGTACCAATTATCATATGTGGTGACTTAAAATGAAGGATCTGCTTTTTGTCAAGTGAATGCCTCTTCCAGTGTTTAGTACCCAGAAGCCAGAAAGGATGTCAGATGATGAATGGGCGTTCGAGCATGAGATGGTTTGTGGCTTCATTCACCAATGGGTCGAAGACAATGTGATGAACCACATTGTCAACATCTCTCATGCCAGAACTTTGTAGGAGAAGCCCGAGACTACCTATTCTTCCAATACAGAAAACAATAAATTGTTTCTTCTCAAATAAATGATGAATTTGAGGTACAGAGAAGGTACGTATATTTATGATTATTTAAGTGAATATCAGGGATGTTTTGATCAGTTGTATGGCATGGGTATCAATTTTGAAGATGAGGTTTTAGCACTTTTATTGCTTAACATGTTACCTGATTCTTGGGAGAATTTATGTGTTACTCTAACCGGTTTTTCTCCTAACGGTTCTATGACATTCAGTTTTGTTAAGTCTACTATTTTGAATGAAGAAGTCAGGAGACGTACTCAAGAGAAATCTTCAGAGCTTTTAGTCAAAGAGAACAGGGGGAGAAGCCGAGAAAAGAATCAGCGACAGAGAAGTCGAGGAAATAGTAAAAGAAGAAGAAAATCCAGATCAAAGCAGAGAGATTTTGAATGTCATCATTGTGGTAAGAAGGGGCATGTTAAGAAGTTTTGTTATCAGCTTAAAAGAGAAAATAGAATGAAGAAAAATCAGCCAAAGAAAAATTTCGATGGAGATGATCTTGTTGCTGCCCCTACATGGGGTGATCTTGTTATTGATTATGACTCCATTAATATTGCTTCTGATCATTCTTGTTGGGTTTTTGACATTGGTGCCTATTTTCACGTGACATCAAAGAATGAGTTCTTTACATCTTAAAACTCAGGTAAATTTTGGGATTTTGAAGATGGGTAATGATGGTCATGCTGATGTCGTAGGTATTAGGACTGTTTGTTTAGAGACCAGTACTAGAAGTAAGCTGATTTTGAAGAATGTTCAACATGCACTAGAGGTTCTCTTGAATCTTATTTCAACCAGTGTTCTTGATGATAAAGGGTTTATCAGTACTTTTGGTGATTTCCAATGGAAGCTTTCCAAGGTATCTCTGATTGTAGCTCAAGGGAAGAAGCTGTTAGGTTTGTGCTGGACTAAAGCTTCTATTTCTTGTGATACTACTTGCGTTGTTGAGTACAGTGGTTCGTCCAAGTTGTGGCATAAGAGGCTCAGTCACATCAGTGAGAAAGGTCTTGGTTGTTTGGCCAATAGAAATATTCTTCTAGATTTGAAGAGTGTCAAATTGGACACATGTGATCATTTCATGGTTTGAAAATAGAGAAGAGTGAGTTTCAGTAGTCATCCTCCACACAGGAAGTCACAGGTACTTGAATTGTTACATTCTGACATTTCTGGTCCTTTTAAGTATAAGACCTTTAGTGGTGGTCTTTATTTTGTGACTTTTATTGATGAATACTCACAAAATCTCTGGGTTTATATTTTGAATGCCAAAAGTCAGGTGCTCAGTTTTTTAAGCAATTTCATGTTTCTGTTGAGAGGGAATCGGGCAAGAAATTAAAATGTATTTGCACTGACAATGGGGGAGAGTATTGTGGTCCATTTGATCAGTATTGCAGGCAGGAAGGTATTCAGAATCATAAGACACCTCCCAATACACCTCAGCTGAATGGTGTAGCTGAGCGGATGAACAAGATTTTGTTGGAAAGAGTTCGTTGTTTTCTTTCAGAAGCAAAGTTGCATGGACACTTTTGGGGTGAGGATTTACTTACTGCTTCTTATATTATCATTTTATCACCTGCGGTTGCTTTGTAGATAGACACTCCCGATAAGTTTTGGTATGAAAAAATATCAGGTACGATCACTTGAAAGTTTATGGTTGAAAGGCTTTTGTTCATGTTCCTAGAGATGAGAGATCTGAGTTGGATGATAAGTCACGGTGGTGTATTTTTATTGGATATGGACATGATGAGTTTGGGTACCGATTTTATGATCCAGATTTGAAGAAACTTGTCAGAAGACGAGATGTAGTGTTTAAAGAGGACCAGACTATTGCAGATATTGATAAGGGAGAAAAGTACACTTCTCCAACTTTTGATGGCTTTGTTAGTCTTGAGCCAGGTTCTGATTCACATTTACCTCATATTGTTGATTCTAATGATCACATTGATGTGCAGAATGATGATCAGGGTGAACATGTTGGAGTTGATATTTCTGATGCACCTTTTGTTTCTAATGATCTGGTTCCTAGGGTTATCAATGAACCTGTAGTTCCACTCTGGAGGTCATCTCGACATCGTACCATTTCTACTCGGTATTCACCTGATGAGTATGTGCTCCTCGCTGAAGGGGGAGAACCAGAATCTTTTGATGAGGCGATGGAAAGTGAACAGAAGGAGAGATGGGTTGTGGAAATGGATGAAGAGATGACATCATTGCACGACAACCATACCTTTGAGCTGGTGAAGTTACCGACAAGTAAAAGATATTTTCAAAATTGGTGGATTTATCAGATTAAGAATGAAGAATCCAGTTCTGTTCCATGATACAAGGCAATGTTAGTTGTTAAAGGCTTCCATTAGAAGAAAGGTATTGTTTTTTATGAGATTTTCTCACCTGTTGTCAAAATTTCTTCTATTTGGATTGTTCATGGTTTGGTTGCTAGTTTGGATCTGTAGATTGAGCAGATGGATGTGAAGACAGCTTTCATCCATGGAGATTTAGAGGAGGAGATTTATATGGAGTAACCAGAGGGTTTTTTTGAAACAGGTAAGGAGAATCATGTCTACAGATTGAAGAAGACTTTTTATGGTTTGAAGCAAGCTCTGAGACAGTGGTATAAAAAGTTTGAATTTGTCATTTCTCATCAGGGTTTTAGGAAGACATATTATGATCATTGTGTGTTTGTTCAGAGATTTATTGATGATTATTTTATATACTGCTGATTTATGTTGTTGATATGCTCATTGTTGGCCATGATGCTTCTAGAATTGATAGATTGAAGAAGGATATTTTCCAGTCTTTTACGATGAATGACTTGGGACCAGCACGACAGATTATTGGCATGACGATCTCCTGAGACAGGAAGGCCAAGAAATTGTGGTTATCTCAGGAGATATACATTGAGATGGTTCTTCAGATATTTTCTATGGATAGAGCTAAAGTGGTTAGTACTCCTCTTGCTTTACATTTTAAGCTCAGAACTAGTCAGTCACCTTCTACTGATGAACAAAGAGAGGAGATGCAACACATACCTTATTCATCTACCATTGGCTGCTTGATGTATGTTATGGTATGTACTAGACCTGATATAGCTCATGTAGTTGGTGTGGTCAGTCATTTTATATCAAATGGGGGCAAAGAGAATTGGAGGGTAGTGAAGTACATTTTTTGTTATCTTCGTGGTACTTCTGATATGATATTGTGTTTTGGAAAAGGGGAAACTATGCTTTGTGGATTTTCAGATTCAGATATGGAAGGAGATATCAATTTGAGGAAGTCCACTTCAGGGTATTTGATCACTTCTGCAGGGGGAGCTATATCTTGGCAGTCTAGGTTGCAGAGATGTGTTGCTTTATCTACCACAGAGTTGGATTTTATTGGTGTTACAGAGGCATGCAAATAATTTTTGTGGATGAAAACTTTTAGTCAAGAGATCAATTTTAATCAAGACAAATATGTTTTATTTTGTGATAGTCAGAGTGCTATTTGTTTGGTAAAGAATTCAACTTTTCCTGGAAGGTCGAAACATATCGATGTTCGGTATCACTAGATCCACAATGTTCTTGATTTGAGACAGTTAGAGCTTGAGAAGATCCACACTGATGACAATGGGTTAGAAATTTTGACCAAGAGTTTACCTAGAGTAAAATTTGAGACTTGTCGACTGATTGTAGGGTTGGCGATAATCCCCAGTTGAGTCGGAGGGGGAGTTTTTTGGGGTGCTTCCTTATCTGGCCCCAATATTTTTTATCTTTGAAAATATATAACTGGTATCTTTAAAAGATATTTTGATATCTTTGAAGAGATATATCTGATGTCTTTAATAAGATATATTAGATATCTTTGATGAGATATATTTTATATCTTTAAAAATATATGTGATATTTTTTAGGATATACATGAGATATCATTTGACGAATCTCCTATTTATATGAGATGTGTGGCTACTCTCACAGAAGTTGTTGGAGGTAGTGTAGTTGTGTTTTCAAGGAGTGGTTTTCAGATCTGAAACTGATGGAACTACTTTGATTTGATCGGCTCTCATCTGCGGTGGGTTTTGATCCAATCCCGGTGTTTTTAATCAGCACTTTTGTTCGAACATCAATCTTCTGATTTCACGGTCAGATCTATTTCGGTTTCTTTATCCGGCTACTTTCTTTTTTTTCAGGCTTCATTCAGACTGCATCTACACTCCGACTTTGATCCACTATTTTTCTAAGTATTACTTTTGAGATCCCTTTCATTTTTGGGAAGTCTCTAACGTGTACTTATCTATTTTAGTGGATCCCTCTTTCTGGACTAGGTCCCATGGTTTTTCCCTTTTGGGTTTTCCACGTAAAATGTTTTGGTGTCAACATTATATTTTGCACTTACTTTTGTCGCTACGCATCCGCTATTTGAGGGAAACATTTCTCCGATGCACATTAGTGTTTTTCTTGTTTGCGCGTTCATCGCTTGCCATATTTCCCAACATGTACCACATATCATATCGAATATTATTTCATTTTCTTTGATTTGAATGGTTGTAGAGTTGAAATGGACTTCTGGATTAGAATTTATAGTCATTTTAACATTCTGTGGCTTTTCAAATACACATATATATGTATTTATTCGTAAATATATATGTGTGTGTGTGTGTTGTATATATGTATGTATGCATGTATTTATTTATTTATAAACACACATAAAGAAACATATTTTATTAATGTATTTAAAACTAATCTTATAAATATATATTAATATACAAATAAATATATAGATAAAAATTTATAACTAAAAAAATTTATATAAATAAATATAAATGTTAATTAATATATGAATAAATATATATATACTAATATATGAATAAATATATATGTTTTAATATAACTAAATATATTTATATTAATATGAATCTATATTAATATATGAATAAATATAACTATATATATATATATATAAATATAAATATATATTAATATACGAATAAATATATATATATTAATATATGAATAAATATATATGTATCAATATAACTATATATATATAAATAAATATAAATATATATTAATATACAAATATATATATATATATATTAATATATTTATCAAAAAATCCTTCATACTTTGTTGAAGTAAAAAAATAAATATAATTGGGGGTACATTTGAATCAAATAATTAATTTTTGGTAATAAATATCTGATCCAAAACATACAAGTTAGTAGTCAAATAAATGAATTAAATTTTAGTTGCCTAGAATCCTATATATTCATGGATTCTATAGTAAAAACTATGCACCACAAGAAGATAATAGCGACTGATAGGGATGAAGATAGGTGCTTTCTTCCCATAACCAACAGACTAGAAACCCTAAATGTAATGCTTGAGCCGGATCAGCATCACACTCATATCATCAATAGAGCCCCGCGCCAGAGATAGCTTCGCCAACTTATTGCAAGCCAACAACAGCCGTTCTGGTTCACTAGGTGGGACGCAGGTCGGGCACGCCACCTTTATTGCCTCCTGATTTCTCACCTTCTCCCACAACCCATCAGAAGCTAAGTTTTAAAACTCGTCCTCGGGTTCCATGGACAGAACTCTGGTCTCTGGCTCCGTCGTCACCCACTAATTCAGGTGTCCATCCCCGATCGCTCTGGACACCTCCAAGGACCCCATAACTCTTGCACCGCCATACCTGTCCACAAAAAACCCACTCTGCCCATCAAAAGCTAGTTGTGGTTTGGGGTGGTATTAAATAGGGGGTGGTGAGTGCTTACTATTAGAAAAATAGGTTGGCAGAAAGAGAAGATGGTTAGAACCTTGATGTGTGAATCAGGTTCACTGTCCAAAAGGGTTTGATCCACCCCCACGTTGATGGTGTAAGGTTCTTAGTGGAAGTATCCCTCGAGGATTTCACTAAGGTTTGGGGAAAATCGAAAACCAATTTCCAATTGCCCCGCTGCACTGATGTTGGGAGAACTCTGAAGAATTTATTGGATTGAATTAAAATTGATCTAATGCATAAACAATCTCATCGTCTCTTATTTATTGATTAGAAATGGTGCGAATTGCACCGGTTCGGTCAAAGAACACATTGGTTCGACCGAAACAAGACAACTCTTGGTGAGGGACACACTTCTTAACTCCCACCATTTCGATCAAAGAACACATTGGTTCAACCGAAAAGACACAACTCTTGGTGAGAGACACACCGGTTCAAATTTTAAAAACACTCTATTTAAATAATTTAAATAAAATTATTACAATAAAATATTTTGAATAAAATATACAAAATATATATAAAAATCCCCAACTTTTATTCACAAATATTAATTCTCCAGATCACAGGTGATTCATTATACATAACAAAGGTATCTTTCGATTTAAACCTTTACTTAGTTTCAATATATCAAAGTTTATCATATTTATAAGTTGTCAAAACATTAAAATTATTAACCTTTATGATAAACCGGAGAAATCATACATATAATGAACTTTCATCCAACATATCATTTTAATATCACTTTTAAGGCCATCTGCTTATATCCTTTTCATGAACTCTCTAAGGAGTAAACCCAATAACTCCTGTAAGAAGCAGCACCACTTCTAAGTTCACATAGGCAAAATATTACAATGTGATTCCGTTATTATAGCACATAACTCATTGAGTCATAATATTTTTTTTAAGAGTTTAAAACTTAACCTCTTGTCATAAAGAATGATATTGACACCAGAAATTTGGGGTTATAATTTTCAATATCAACAATCATCTTCGTAACTTGTTTTTACCCATTAAACACTTTGATTAGAATCTACCTAAAGAAAGTGTTGGGTTTCCATTATTGAAATGATTTATTCTATGGTATTTAACCCTATCTCTTTATTAGTTGCACAAATAACCTCTCTTGGCAAAGATTTTTTAAATGGATCCGTAAGGTTTTTACACGATCTCACATAAACAATTGTTATGGTACCGTCTTGTAAAAATTGTCTCACATAATCGTGTCTCAAACTTATATGTCTAGACTTTCCATTGTACATGAAACTATATTCCCTTGATAATGTTGCATCACTATCACAACTGATAGAGATAGGAGGCATCAGACTAGGCCACAATCTAATATCCAATAATAGATTCCTAATCCATTCAGCTTCCTTTCCACATGCCGCTAAGGTGATAAACTATGAATCCATGGTTGAATGTGAAATACATGTTTTTTTCTTGCTTGCCCAACAAACAACACAACCTCCAAGAGTAAACAACTATCCAAAATTGGATTGGTTATCACCAATACTAGTAATCCAACTTGCATCGGTGTATCCTTCTAATACAATTGGATAAACATTATAGTATAAACATAAATTTTTGGTCCTTTTAAAATATCCAAAAAATTCTTGTTATACATCTCCAATGATCCACACTAGGATTACTAATATATCTACTCATTTTACATACCGCAAAAGCAATATCAGGTCTAGTGTAATGCATCACATACATTAAAGAACCAATTACACTAGCATATTCAACAAAAACACCTTTAATTGCTCTAGGAATAATTTTAGTCTCTATAATACGCTAAACACCCCCACACTTTGAAATAAGAAATATTAGGTCTTCTTCCTCAGCAAAGTTCATAAGGGGTTAACTTAGTTTTCCTAGATGCAAGCCTATTATGAATATGACATGCAACCAATAAATCTTTTCCCCATAAATTTAATGGTAACTTAGATTTATTAATCATGTAATTTACCATTTCTAATCAAGTGTGATTTATTTGTACCTTCTTCCTCTGCTTTATACTTGAATTCGAGGGCGTCTCAAATCTCTCGAAAGGTATGCATTTTGTGTAAGTAGTCATAGAGACGATTTGATAAATCCATCGTCTAGGTTCTGCCTATTCAAACCCTTTTGATTGTTAGAAAAATAGGTTGGCAGAAAGAGAATATGGTTAGAACCTTGATGCGTGAATCGGGTTCACTATCCAAAAGGGTTTGATCCACCCCCACTTTGATGGTGTGGGGTTCTCGGTGGAAGTATCCCTCAAGGATTTCACCAAGGTTTGGGGAAAATCAAACACCAATTTGCGATTGCCCCACTACACTGATGTTGGGAGAACTCTGGAGAATTTCTTGGATTGAATAAAAATTGATCTAATGCATAAACGATCTCATCATCGCTTATTTATAGATTAGAAATGGTGTGAATTGCACCAGTTTAGTCAAATAATACATTGGTTCGACCAAAACAAGACAACTCTTGGTGAGGGACACACCGCTTCAATCTCACCATTTCGATCAAAGAACGCATTGGTTCAACCGAAAAGACACAACTCTTGGTGAGAGACACAAAAGTTAAAATTTGAAAAACAATCTATTTAAATTATTTAAATAAAATTATAACAATAAAATATTTTGAATAAAATATACCAAATATATACAACACTTACTAGGTTCTTGATTCTTTGCCTTTCGTCTTCTCCGAGGGGCGGCGGTCAGAGGTCAGGGCCCGGGCAACGTCGCCGCGGGAGATGACAGCACGGTAGTCATCGGCGTTGGACACCACTAGGCGGTGGTTCCAGATGAGGGTGGTCACACAGCAGGAGCCGTCGCGGGCATGGTGCTCCAAGAACTGGGATTCGGTGGCGATGTAGTCGTGCTTCACGGCCTCCCCAATTCCCTTTATGTATATCTCTCCCCTCCCCGCCACCTCCTTCAAAATGTTGCTGCTTATCTTCACGGTAGCGAACTTCGCCGCCTGTATGCTGCCATGCCCGTCGAAAACCCCAAAAAAGTCTTGCGAGCACCTCCAACTTATCTAATTAGACAAAAACTCCTTCTAATACGAAAACAAAACACATGAATTTATCGACTCGAATTAAATTACATGTTTCTGGTCGCCTATGGCCGAATATCTATCTTCCATGACTTCCCACCTCCCTCGCCTGTAGTAGACAGAATAGCCATCCCCCACAATGTCCATTGTCTCCCTCAGACCCTCTGTATATGGATCCAAGATTCTTGGCAAAGCAAGCGATGAAGAGGAAGATGATGCGGTACGCCTGTGTCCATCTTCATCTAGCCCCAGGACTGTAAAGGATCTGGGAAGACAGATCCTGGGAGGGGTGGAAGAGTTCATGGCCTCGGTGGTGGGTGACGGAGCGGTGGTTTTGCATGGGCAAGAAGCATAAAGTGACAGCAGCAAAGGGATGTGGGAGGTTGGGAGTGTCAGGGAAGGTGACATGGCTTTCCTTGGCGCAGTCAAATCTTTGTGGTTGGGAGGGCGATTCAGTTAATGAAACTCTCCTCACGGCATGTGGGTCCTTATAAGTAAAATATTTATTATTATTTATTTACATAATTAATTAATTATTTCACTACTACACATATGCCCTTTAAAAGCATGAAAAATGCCTTTTAACAACGTTAAAAAAGCGATGTTAATCGCAATGCTAATAAATAGGGTCCTTTTTCCATGTTAAAAAAAGCACTGATAAAGGACATCTTTTATAGGTGTTATTTTTAGTACTGATAAACCCCCCTTTATGAGCACTAAAATAGCGCTGATAAAGACCTAGAAGGCTGCAATGTGATGTGAATATAACAACACACCTAGTAAAAACCTGCAATTTCAAACAATGCTATATATGTTTAATGTGATATCATTAATACAAAAATGTATGGCCATAGTATATATAAAAAACATTGTTATATACATTTCAAACAATTTTTTTATATTTTCACATTTAAAATTATCCAACAAACATTTAAAAACATTAATATTTCATCTTTTAACATTCGTGGTCCCCTCTCAAAAATGTCCACTCGTAGTATCAATTGCCGAACAAATCATCCCAACCCGATCAAAATATTCTGCATATATAAGAAAACAAATATTATGCTCGTAATACTATAAAGAAATAAATTAAAAATGTCAATATTTAATAAAAGAGACACATTTGGAGTTATAACGGTCACATCGTGCGTTGGATTGAGGTGTGGTTGATTCTTACACATAAAAAATGACTCATGGATCATTGTCTTAAAGTCTCAAAACAATATGAATGTGTTTTCTCAGTTTTCAGTATGTCACTTGTTCTTTTTACTAAAATTAAAGTCAATTTTATATAAAAAGACACACTTGGAGATATAATGGTCACACCGTGCATTAGATTGAGGGGTGGTTGATTCTTACATGTCATAAATTACTCGTAGATCGTTGTCCTGAAGTATAAAAAACAATCTGAATGCATTTGATTGGTTTTCAGAACACCAGTTGTGTTTTTTTTACTAAAATGTCATTTCAAAATGGAAACACACATTTTGAGTCATACTGCTTGCTTCATGCATCGATTTGACATGAGACTGCTTCATACATATCACAAATGACATATTAATCATTGTCCAAAATTATCAAGACAATATGTAATATCTTGAAGTTTTCCATGTATTATTTTGAAATATTATATGGAATTATTACGGGACCAAGCGCAGTGACGACACGTCATTCTGAGGCCCGATGAGCCTAGAATAGTGGTTATAATTTTTTTTTAAGTTAAGTGAGTTGGCGGGTGTGCGCGGTTGTGGCGATTTCCAAATGGATGCCGAGATGAAAAATCTGAGAGCATCGTTGCGTTCGAGACGATGACTTTACCTAAGAACGGGCCTAACCTCAACCAGCGCAGGTCGAGGGAAAAAGTTAATTTTTAGATGTTTTTAATAAAATAAAATAAAATAAAATAAAATAATTCGAAAAGTTAATTTTATTTTATTTGGAAACATTCGCTGCAGTGCAATGACGGGGCAGCTATTTCGATAATTAATGTAACGTCATAATGAATTAGAAAAAACAACCTTGACTCATTAATGCCACAATGTGATGGAATGCTAAAACTCGTTCATTCCTTTTAATGGGTTAATCGAATGTTGGTCGTTGGCAGAAAATTGCGAGGAATTTTGGAGAATTCTTGGATCCTTGGAGAGAACTCTAGACAACAAACAATGACAACGTGATCGATCGACACATCTCGGATTCGACGAACCTCGACAATGAATGCGACGCGATGATCTTTCTTCAACAGAATCGAGGTAGGGGTTTTGTTGCTTTATTTTTTTCTCCGTTAGTTGATTAAACGTCGAACACAGATCAACCCACGAACAGGTTGATCTGTGGATCATAAATTCTTGTTGGAGGGTTATTATTTTACGTTTCTTTGTGGTTTGATTCGGGACTATGATTTGTGATAATGGTTGGATTATCATTTTATTCTCCCTATTTAATCCTTCTAATGGGAGCTGATCAACACCGTGATGAACAACGAAAGAGGTTTTCTTCTCAAATTGGTTTAATGTATTTCTTTATCTTTTCCTCACATTCTTAGAATTCTTCATGGAGCGATAAACAATGGATCATTGCACGTCCGTTTCACAATGAAACAATCCCAAATTGGAGATCTGACATCGCGAAGACCTAGCGGAGGAGCGACGATGATGGAGGACGATGAATCAGCTTAGATCGAGAGAGACCATTCTTCGAGTGTTCTTCATAAAGGTGGATCGATACCCATTTTCAGGGTCGATCATAGGCCCAAAAAAATGTAGATGACTTCGAGATGTCGGGGTGACCTTAACTTTCGAGTTGCGTGGCAAACGAATCTTCAGATCAAAGATCGGTGCATCACCGAGGCGCAATGGAGCAGGTTTTCATTTCTGGAAATTTCCAAAACACACGGCATGTATCCCGAAGAACACAATGTGTGGTACTGGAGGCGACGACTAGGGTCTTCGCACTGCATGTGATGAAGAAAACGACGTACCTTCAGGGAGACACAGTGTGTGGGTCCCACCTAGTGACGGATGGAGTTTTGGGTGACGGGAGGCACTAACATGGCATGTGACAATTATCACATAGCATGTGGGTCCTTATACGGACTCAGCGTGTATCTCAGAAGAAACACAGAAACAGGGTGGGTACACGGTCGTGTACTCCACCACACGGTTAAACCAGGCTGGTTGCATGGGCTAACCTGTGTACCGGTTACACGGGATGGAACACACGGGTTGAAACTGTGTACGGGCACACGACCACGTACATGGTGGGAACCCCGGTTACTCGGAAATGGCGTGTGGTCTGTACTACACATCGTGTACTTACCTTTCTACACGATATATTCCCTCTGACTCGAGTCGTTACACACGGGTAGCACCCGGAGTCGTGAGACACGGCGTGTAACCCCTTCTACACGCCGTGTATATCCTGGAACATGGATTGACCCACTTTTACACCATTCCTTGGACAATTTTCTCTTTATTTAGTTCCCCTTTTACTCATTCCCCTGAAGATCAGGTATCATTTCCATCCTGATGAGTATGATCCCTTCAATAGGCTTTCCGAGATAGAGTCAGGTATCCCTCCAGGAGGCCCAAAGAGAGATCCTCTATCCATTCTTGAACCTAGGTAGAGTCAGGTATTGATGTGACTATTCTTTAAAGATGTCAATCCTCTAATTAACAGGTGAATCCGGATGAGTAGCAGTATCCACCAAAGCCCTGGAAGTGATCCTCATCTGTGTATCATGATCTTTCCCCACTCAAGAGTGTGCTACCCCGGAATGAGTGTATCTATATCTAGTGACCTTTCCCGATGAACGGTACATCTCAACCAGATGTTATCAAAGCTATCAGACTCGTGTAGTGAGTTCTCCCGGATGATTGCATTGTGGAGCCTTTGAACTGAATCCTTAGCGGGGTATGCGATTGTGTGACTTGTCTCTAGACTACGGGTTTGAGTTTTGAGTATATCTAGATTGTGTTTCTCTTGATATATTTTTAGTATACATATACTGTGTAGTGATGAATTCACCTTTACTTTGTGTATTACTTTGTGGTTTTTGGGGTCCTCTACTGATTATAGTTAAACTCACCCCATCATGGGCTTTGCCCACATGTGTCGTGTCTTGTGCAGATGAGCAGCCTTTTGATGGATTCCAGGGCGGACCATTACTGGACCAAGATTTCTGAGTTCCCTACAGGCTAAGGTGTTCCTACGACTATGAGCAGCAATCCTATTACCTCCTTTTGCTTACAGGTTGGACTTTGTAGCTTGTAGACTCTTGTTTTTGGTGGGCTTGTATTCCGATCGAGTTTACTTTTAGCATTTTACTTTCCATTGTACTATATTGGTTGGGTTTATTTGTATGCATGCATTTTTTTCCTTAGTGGTTTTTTTACATTCCAGCATTTGTGAGCATGGAGATGTGTGCATGTGTAAACGTACTTAGGCAATGCCTCCCATGTTAGGGATACGTCTACTCAGTACTAGTCACCAGCCTCTAGCTTATTGGAGGCGGGCTTGGGGAGTCGTGGTGCAGGCCCCACTGGGACGGGTCGTGACAGAGTGGTATCAAAGCTGGTTGGTTCTACCTTAGGGCCAATATTCTGTTGGATTGGTTTGGGGAAACAATGTTAAGTGTTCCGAGCTCAACTTTTAGGCCAGAGACTCCAGTGTTGGTGTGGGCGGCTGACGTATCCATACACCAGGACTCAGATAACCTAATTTTTGACTCGGTACATGAAAAAACAATTTGCATGGAAATAAAAGAATGGTATATGCATCATATAGCAATGGGTTGTGTTTTCCATGTACTTTAATGTCAACTATCCAGATATGCTCGTTGACCATGGTAAATCTTGTTTCATTATAGGATGCATCTGTGATGCATACCCACTAGGATTCAGCAGCTCGATCATGAGGATGACCCCTTCATTGATGTGGCTTTGATACAGGGACCAGTTCCCCAAGCGTTACCTCCAGGTTGGGCACCTGCTATACCCACACCAGTAGAGCAGCCCATGGTACTTGCAGTACCAACACACAAGGGGCGTGGGCTGAGTACACTCCATGAGTTCCAGAGACAGAGACCCCTCAGGTTCCGAGGTGATCCCGACCCTCAGGCGGCTGAGGACTAGCTTGAGGTGGTGACCAGAGTTTTCCATCTAGTGAGAGAACCAGCATACCAAATGGTGATCCTAGGAGCGAGCCTTCTTCAGGGTTCAGTGGGACGATGGTGGAGTCTGACAACACAGACTCCCAGCGAGGAGACTCTTTCATGGACGAAGTTTGAGCGACTCTTTAAGGAAGAGTTCTCTCTAGTTACACTGAGAGTAGTGTGCATCCATAAGCTTCTACAGCTTCAGAAGGGCAGTTTGACGGTGGCCGACTATTCATCGAGGTTCACAAACCTAGCCAGGTACTCGATGGATATGGTCATGGATCATTACTTTATAGCTCAGACCTTCGAGCGAGGTTTATGACAGGACATCCAATATAGTGTCGTAACTCTATGAATTTCGACTTATGCTTGGGTGCTCAAGCGGGCCATGGTGATCGAGAGCTTCTTGGTCGAGAAGAGACATCCAACGGTAGTCAGCAGCAGGAAGATAGGTGTAGAGACCTCGGTAGCAGGGATATAACATCAGACACATGAATCAGGACGTGGGAGACATCATTAGAGGAACCATGATAGGGGATCGATAGTCTAGGGATCTCAGGCTGGATCCAATTAGCCTAGTGAGAGGCGATAATACTCATGCGATGGTATGGGACATCTCTCTAGAGACTGTCTAACCCATTGAGCTGCTAACAAGAAGGTGTTGGATGGACCACTGAGGAAGAGGCAGAGAGTGGAGTAGACATACCCACTGGGTGACAGATGTGGAAGAGGAGTAGGGAGAGCTGTAGGTGGCGGCAGACGTTTTGATCTACTTCCACCACCACCCCCAAGAGATCTGCACCAGGCTTAGGGAGCTACGGGACAGGGGATGGGGCAACTGGATGCGGTCGAGGCGTACAACCCACGGACTCTAGGGATGATCGGAGGTATGATTTTTGTCCTCTCTACCTTCGATTTCATACTTATAGACACAAGTTCCAGTCATTCCTTCCTCTCCACATGTTTTGTGCCAAACCCTGAGATTCTGGTAGATTCATTGACTCTGCCCTTACACTTGGTGACACCTACGGGAGGAGACTCGATGATCACACACCTTTGCAGATAGTGTGATTTTACCCTTGTAGGTGAGAGTTTTGGTTGGAACCTCTTGGTGGCAGTGTTGAGGTCTTACGACGTCATTCTCGGTATGGATTGATTATCTTCAGTCCATGTCCAGATTGACTTCTTTAGGAAAAGAGTATGGTTTGTCTGCAGTGATGGGACGAGGTTTTTCTTTATCGGTAAAAGGGAGAACCAGAAATCACAGAATGAGCTCATGCATAGGTGGGTTAAGTTGATCACTCATGGGTTGGATAGCTTTACCCTCGAAGCAGTAGATGTTGTGAGCTTCTAGTTCCTAGAAGTAGTGGCGGAGTACGAGGATGTATTTTCCGAAGATGTTCTAAGATTACCTCCCCATCAGAAGATTGACTTCTATATAGACTTAAACCCTAGGATGAAACTGATATCCTTACCAGTGTATTGGATGGATCCTGCAGAGATTTAGGAGTTGAGGGTGCAGTTGGAGGATTTATAGTGGAAGGGGTTCGTAAGACCCAACATTTCACCCTGGGTGGCCCCAGTTTTTTTGCCAAGAAGATAGATGGGAGTTTGAGGTTGTGTATGGATTACAAGTGCTTTAATCAGATGATGGTGAAGAACAAGTATCCACTATCAAGGATCGAAAACCTCTTCGTCCAGCTAAGAGGGGAAAAGTCATTCTCGAAGGTTGACATTCGATCAGGTTACCACCAGTTACGAGTAAGATATAGGGATATACCGAAGACAACATTCAGATACCGCTATGGTCACTATGAGTACTTGGTGATGCCTTTTGACGTGATGAACTCCCACATAGTGTTTATGTGACTTATCAACCAGATCTTCCATGTGTATTTAGACCGGTTCGTAGTGGTCTTCATCGATGACATCCTTATGTACTCGGTGTTAGAGGAGGAGTACGCGACACACCTGCGGATGGTTCTAGACGTACTCTGAGAGCACCAGCTTTATGGGAATATTTTGAAGTTCAAGTTCTGGATTCAGGAGGTACACTTTCTAGGACATGTCATCTCAGTGGATGGAGTAGCTATGGACCCCTCCAAGGTGGAGGCAGTGTTAGCATGGGAGCCACCTCAGAGTGTGACAAATATACGAAGCTTCCTTGGGTTGGTAAGATATTACTGAAGATTCATTCTTAATTTATCTCAGACAACAACACTGATGAAATCCTTGACCAGGAAGGGGAAACCCTTCATGTGGATGGATAAGTGCCAGTAGGCTTTCAATCAATTAAAATAGAGTTCGAAGAGCACCCCGATATTGAGATTGTTGGAGGAGGGTGTTGAGTATATAGTTTTATATGACACATCGGGGACCGGGTTTGGTTGTGTACTGATGAAGGTACAGACAGTGATTGTTTATGGTTTGTTCTAGCTAAGACTGCATGAATAGAACTATGCGACCCATGATCCTAAGTTGGAGGCGGTAGTCTTCAAGTTGAATATGTGGCGACACTACCTTATGGGTGAGTGGTTTATCATCTACTCTGACCACAAGATCCTAAAATACATCTTCTCACAGAAGGACCTGAATCTAAGATAGAGGCATTGTCTATAGTTCCTATAAGACTACGATTTTGAGATCATCTATACTCCTGTTAAGTGGAACAAGATGGAAGATGATCTTAACAGGAGATCGAGCTTGCAAATGTTGAGTGAGGTGACAGAATAGTTGGCCTTATTATAGTCATCCTTTGTGGATAGAGAGGATGTGGATTACCTTCAGTCAATGGTTGTCACCCCTACAATCTTATAACGAGTTAGGTAGGAACAACTAGGTGATGTCGACTGTGAGGCTTTGTTATCCACAAGACATGCTCCTGGTGGATATTCACAAGGTGGGAAGTACGTAGTTATTTTCAGAAGATGCACTGTTGTACTTGTGGCATTGTGGGAGGAGGTCCTGAGGGAGTTTCATACATTCCCCTTGGTGGTACAACCTAGTGTGGAGAAGATGTACCATGATCTCTGATGACAGTTTTGGTGGTTAGGCATGAAGAAGGAAGCAGTAGAGTTTTTTTCTCGATGCCTTGCGTGCCAGCAGGTGAAGGATGAGCACCAGTTTCCATCGGGATTATCTCACCCCCTAGAAGTTTCAGAGTGGAATTGGGATGGAATATCAATGGACTTTGTGACAGAATTTCCATATACATCGAAGGGGCATGATTCCATCTAGGTGATCATTGATCGACTCACCAAATTGGCCCACTTCTTAGCTATCAGGGAGTAGAGTTCTGTAGATAGCTTGGGATGCCTCTACATGCAAGAGAAGTTCGACTTCATGGAATCACTTTGACAATAGTCTCGAATCGATACACATGATTCACATCCTGCTTGTGGAAGGGATTGCAGCAGGCTTTTGGGACTCAGCTGTGCTTGAGAATAGTATTCCATCCCCAGACAGATAGTCAGACAAAGAGGACAATTCTGGTTCTGGAGGATATGTTGTGGGCATGTATCTTGGACTTTGGTCGCGTTGGGAGGACCACCTACCACTGGTGTATTTTGTATACAATAACATCTACCACTCCACAATTTTCATGGAACTGTTTGTGGAATTATATGGGTGACCCTTCCGGTCACCGATTTACTGGATCGACCCCAGAGAGATAGCACTCATGGGTCCAGAGTTGGTGTGAGCTACCACCAAGAAGGTGCAAATCATCCAGGAGAAGATGAAGATTGCACAAAGACGGTAGAAATCTTATACTGATAGGAGACAAAGACCCCTGGTGTTTGAGGAAGGAGACCATGTCTTCCTTCGGGTCTATCCTCGACGAGGATTATGATGATTTGGCCAAGGCAGAAAGTTATCTCTAAGATTCATCAAACTTTTCTAGATACTTTACAAAGTTAGTGAGGTGGTGTACCTCTTAGATCAACCACCATAGATGCACTAAGTACATGATGTATTCCACATGTCGCAGTTGGGGAGGTATGTGCTTGACCCATCGCATGTCATCGACTGGGGTGAGATGGACATTGAGGATAGAGCGACCTTTACTGAGTACCTAGTAGAGATCGAGGATTGGCAGGAGAGGATACTTCTTGGGCGATCGATTCCCTTGGTGTCCAGTGGTAGCATGGGAATCTTCAGGAGAGCACATGAGAGTGGGAGGCTCAGATTCATGCGTAGTACCCACATCTTTTTGAGTAGCATTGTTTTGGATTTTCAGGGATGCAAAGCCCCAAGGTGGGTTGAATGTAATGTCTTGGATTTTTCCATGTATTATTTTGAAATTTTATATGGAATTATAATGAGACCAAGAGCAGAAATGGCACATCATTATGAGGCCTGGTGAGCCTGGAATGGTGGTTTGAACTTTTTTTATGTTAAGTGAGTTGGCAGGTGTGCGCGGTTGTGGCACTTTCCAAATGGATGCCCAGATTAAAAATCTAAGGGCACCTTTTTGTCTAGGAAGACGAATTTACCTAAGAATGGGGATAACCTTAACCGGCACGGGTTGAGGGAAAAAGTTAATTTTCAGACATTTATAGTAAAATAAAATAAAATAAAATAAAATAATTCGAAAAGTTTATTTTATTTTATTTGGAAACATTCATTATAGCGTAACGACGGAGAAACTATTTCGAAAATTATTTCCATGCCATAGTGACTCAGAAACAACCATGTTGACTCATTAATGTTGCAACATTATGGAATGCTGAAACTCATTTTTTGTTTTTAATGGGTTAATCAAATGTTTGTCATTTGTAGAAAATTTAGAGGAACTCTGGAGAATTATTAGAGCCTTGGAGAGAAATATCAACAACAAACAATGACGAAACGATCGATCAACCATCTTGGATTTGACGAACCTCGACAACGAATGCGACAAGATGATCGTTCTTCAACTGAATCGAGGAAGGGGTTTTGTTGCTTTGTTTTGTTTCCCCATTCTTTGATTAAACGATGAACATAGATCAACCCACGAACAGGTTGATCCACAGATCTTGCATTCTTGTGGGAGGGTTATTATTTTCCATTTATTTGGGGTTTTATTTGGGAATATGATTTGTGATAATGGTTGGATTATCATTTGATTCTCTTTGTTTAATCCTTCTAATGAGTGTAGATCAACGTTGTGATGAACAATGGAGGAGGTTCATTCCTCAGATTGGTTTATTGGATTTCTTCCTATTTTCCACACGTTCTTTGCGTTCTTTGTGAGGTGACGAACAATAGATTGTTGAGCATCCGTTTCGAAATACAGTGATCCCAAATTGGAAATCCGACATCGCGATGACCTAGTGGAGGTGCAATGATGATGGAGGATGACGAATAGGCTTAGATTGGGAGAGACCATTCTTCGAATTTTCTTCATGCGGGTGGATCAATATGCATTTTCAGGGCCGATCAGAGACCCAAAAACAATAGAGACGAATTCGGGATGTCGGGGCAACCTTAACTTTCAAGTTTCATGGAAAATGGATAGTCGAAACGAAGATTAGAGAATTATCAAGGTGCGACAGAGGAGGTTTGAATTTCGCGATATTTCTAGAACACACGGTGTGTATCCCGAAGAACAAGACATGTGGTACTGATGGAGATAGATAGGTTTTGTGTACTGAAAGCATTGAAGAACACGACATGCCTCCTGAGAGACACGACATGTGGGCCCCACCTAGTAGTGGCTGGAGTTATGGGTGACGGTAGGCACTAACATGGAATGTGACCATTGTCACACGGTGTGTGGGTCCTTATACAGACTTGGCGTGTATCTCAAAAGAAACACATACATGGGGTGGGTACATAGTCGTGTACTCCACCACACAGTCAGAGCAGGCCAGCTGCACGGGCTAATCCATGTACCGGTTACACGAGATGGAACACACAGGTTGAAACCATGTACGGGCACATGGCCACATACATGGAGGGAACCCCGGTAACTCAGACATGGCGTATGGTCCATACTACACATCTTATACTTACCTTTCTACATGGCATGTTCCCTCTAACTCGGGCCATTACATGCGGGGAGCACCCGGAGTTGCGAGAAACGACATGTAACCCCTTTTACATGCCATGTATATCCTGGAACATGGCTTGATCCTCTTGTACACTGTTCCTTGGACAAGTTTCACTTGGGTTAGTTTCCCTTTTACCTATTCCTCTGAAGGTCAAGTATAGTTTCCATCCACAGGAGTATGATCCCTTCAGTAGGACTTTCCGAGATAGAGTTAGGTATCTCTCTGAGTGGCCCAGAGTGAGATCCTCTATCCATTATTGACCCTAGGTAGAGTTAGGTATCGACGTGACTATTCCTACAAGACGCTGATCCCTTACTTAGCAGGTGAATATGGATGAGTCGCGGTATCCGCCAAGGCCCTAGCAGTGATCCTCATCTGTGTATCGTGATCTTTCCCCACACAGGAGTGTGTTATCCCGGAAGGATTATATCTATATCTCATGAACTTTCCCGACATACGGTACCTCTCAGAAGGACATTATCAGATCTATCAGACTCATGGAGTGATTTCTCCTAGATGAGTGCTTCATGAAACCTTCGAACTGAATCCTTAGTGCAGTATGCGGCTATGTGACTTGTCTCTAGACTACGAGTATGAGTTTTGAGTATATCTGGATTGTGTTTCTCTTCCTATATGTTTAGTATACATATACTCTATATTGTGAAATTCACCTTTACTTTGTGTATTACTTTGTGGTTTTTGGGGTCCTCTACTTATTATTATTATACTCACCCTTGCATGGGCTTTTCCCGCACGTGTCGTGTCTTGTGCAGACGAGCGACCTTTTGATGGAGTCTAGGGCAGACCAGTACCAAACCAAGATTTCTAATTTCCCTACAGGTTGAGGTGCTCCTACTACTATGAAAAGTAGTCCCAATACCTCTTTGTGCTTACAGGTTGGACTTTATAGTTTGCAGACTCTTATTTTGGGGGGGGGCTTGTATTCCGGCCTAGATTACTTATAGTACTTTACTTTATATTGTACTATGTTGGTTGGGTTTAGTTATATTCATTCATTTTGTTCCTTAGTGGTTTCTTTTACATTCCATAATTTGTGGGATTTGATATGTGTGTGTGTGTACAAGTACTTAGGCAATGCCTCCCATGTTAGTGATCTGCCTACTCGGTGCTAGTCACCAGCCCCTGGCCTATTGGAGGTGGGCTTGGGGATTCGTGGCATGGGCCCCACTGGGATGGGTTGTGATAGAGTGTTATCAGAGGTGGTTTCTTCTACATTAGGTCCAAGAGTCTCTTAGATTGGTTTGGGGAAACAATGTTAAGTGTTCTGAGATCGACTTTCAGGCCAAAGACTCCAATATTGGTGTAAGCAGCTGACGTATCCATACACCAAGACTCTGATAACCTACTTTTCAACTCAGTACATGAAAAAACTAGTTGCGGGGAAATAAAAAAATGGTACATGCATCATATAGGAATGGGTTTTGTTTTCCATGTCCTTTAATTCCATCTATCTTGATATACTTATTGGCTATGGTACATCTTGTTTCCTTACAGGATGATTCTGTGATGGATATCCGCTAGGATTCACTAGCTTGATCACAAGGATGACCCCCATAGTGACGAGGCTTCTATACAAGGATCAGTCCCCCAAGCGTTACCTCCAGGTGGGGCACCTTCTATACCCCCACCAGTGGAGCAGCTCGTGGTACCTACAGTACCAACAGACGAGGGGCGCAAGATGAGCGCGCTTCATGAGTTCTAAAGACAAAGACCCATCAGGTTCCAAGGTGACCCTGACCCTCAGGCGGCTGAGGACTAGCTTGAGGTGGTGACTAGAGTTTTCTGTCTAGTGAGGACACCAGCAGACCAAATGGTGATCCTAGGAGCGAGCCTTCTTTAGGGTTCAGGGGGGTATGGTGGAGTCTGACCACATAGACTCAGGAAGAGGATACTATTTCATGGATTGAGTTTGAGAAAATATTTAGAGAGAAGTTCTCTCCATTTACACTGAGAGAAGTGTGCATCTAAGTGCTTCTTCAACTCCAGCATGGCAGTTTGATAGTGGTTTACTATTCATCAAGGTTCACCAACCTCACCAGGTACTCGATGGATATAGTCAGGGATCAGTACTCTATATCTCGGACCTTCGAGTGAGGTTTACGATGGGACATCCAAGCTAGTATCGTGCCTCTATTAATTTAGACTAATGTTGGGGTGATCAAGTGGGCCTTCGTGATCAAGAACATATTGGCAGAGCAGAGACAGCTGATGGAAGTCAGCAGTAGGTAGACAGGTGCAGAGACCTTGGTAGTAAGGATCCAACATCAGGCATAAGGATCAGGACGTGGGAGACATCATAGGAAGACCTAGGATAGGGGATTGATAGTCTAGGGCTCTCAGGCTGGATCCAGTTATCCTAGGGAGAGGCGATGCTACATGTGCGACGGTAGGGGACATCTCACTATAGACTATCTGACCCGTCGAGCTGTCGATAGGGAGGCGGTGGATGGACCACTGAGCAAGAGGCAGAGAGTGAAGCAGACACACCCACCAGGCAGAAAATTTGGAAGAAGAGTAGGGAGATCTGCAAGTGGTGGGATAAGTTTTGATCTACTTCCACCTTCACCGCTAGGAGGTCTGCACCAGGCTCAGGGAGCTGGGGGAGAGGGGTGGGGACAACTGCATGTGGTCGAGGCATATGACCCTGGGACTCCAAGGATGATCTGAGGTACGATATGTGTCTTCTCTACCTTAACTTCCATACATATAGACACAGGTGTCAGTCATTCCTTCCTTTCCACATGTCTTGTGTGAAACCTTGAGATTCTGGTAGAGCCGTTGACTCGACCCTTATGCTTAGAGACACTTACGATAGCATAATCGATGATCACACACCTTTGAAAATAGTGTAATATTACCCATGGAGGTGAGAGTTTTAGTCGGAACCTCTTGGTGGAAGCTTTAAGGCCTTATGACATCATTCTCAATATGGATTGGTTATCTTTGGTCCATGCCTAGTTTGACTGCTTTAGGCAAAGAGTGCAGTGTGTCCATAGCAGTGGGATGAGGTTTTCCTTTGTCAGTAAAAGGGAGACCCAGGTAGCACAGAATAGGATCATGCATAGAAGGGTGCAGTTGATCACTCATGAGTTGGCTAGCTTAACCCTCAGATTAGTAGATGTTGTGAGCTTTTAGTTCCTAACAGTAGTGGCAGAGTACGAGGATGTATTTCCTGAAGATGTTCCAAGATTACCTCCCTGCCGGGATATTGACTTCTGCATCAACTTACACCCCAGAATGAAACTGATATCCTCACCAAGGTATTGGATGGATCCCATAGAGAATCAGGAGTTGAGGGTTTATTTGGAGGGTTTGTAGAGAAAGGGGTTCGTAAGACCTAGGATTTTACCCTGGGCGGCCCCAGTTTTGTTTTCCAAGAAGGCATATAGGAGTTTTAGGTTGTGTATGGATTACCGGAGCCTGAACCAGGTGATGGTGAAGAACAAGTATCCACTATAGAGGATCAATGACCTCTTTGATTAGCTAATAGGGGCACAGTGGTTCTTGAAGGTTGACCTTTGATCAGGTTACCACCAGTTACAAGTACAAGACTGGGATATATTGAAGACGACATTTAGATGCCGCTATGGTCACTATGAGTACTTGGTGATGTATTTCGACATGATGAATTCCCCCATAGTATTCATGGGACTTATGAACCGGATCTTCCAACCATATTTAGACTAGTTCGTAGTGGTCTTCATCGATTACATACTTGTGTACTTGGCGTCAGAGGAGGAGCATGTGAGACACCTGTGGATGGTTTTAGATGTACTCCGAGAGCACCATATTTATGGAATGATTTTGAAGTGTCAGTTCTTGATTCAGAAGTTCCAATTTATAGGACATGTTATATCAGCATATGGAGTAGCTGTGGACCCAGCCAAGGTGGAGGCAGTGTTAGCATGGGAGTCACCTTGGTGCGTGACAGAGGTACGGAGCTTCCTTGGGTTGGGAGGATATTACTGGAGATTCATTCCTGATTTCTCTCAGACATCAGCACCGATGATAGCCTTGACCAGGGAGGGGAAACCCTTCAAGTGGATGGATAAGTGCCAATAGGCTTTCTAGTAGTTGAAACAGAGTTTGATGAGTGCCCGGATCTTGATATTTCTGGAGGAGGGTATCGAGTAAAAAGTTTTCTACAATGCATCGGGGAACAGGCTTGGTTGTGTACTGATGAAGGGATAGGCGGTGATTGATTATGGTTAGCACCAGATAATACAACATGAGAAGAACTATGCAACCCATGATCTTGAGATAGTGGAGGTAGTCTTCACGTTTAAGATGTGGTGACACTACCTTATGGGTGAGCAGTTTATCATCTACTCTAACCACAAGAGCCTCAAATAAATATTCTCATAGAAGGACTTGAATCTGAGACAGAGGAATTGTCTATAGTTCTTCTAGGACTACAATTTGGAGATCATCTTCCACTCTTGGGAAGGGGAAAAAGGTGGCAGATGCTCTTAGTAGGAGATCGAGCTCGCAACTGTTGAGTGAGGTGACAGAACAGTTTGTCTCGCTATAGTTATTCTTCATATACAGAAAGGATACAACTTACCTTCAGTTGATAGTTGTCACCCTTCCACTCTTACAACGAGTTAGGGAGGCACAACTAGGGGATATCGACCGTGAGGATTTATGTACTCAGTTATCCACAGTACATGCTTCTGATGGATATTTTCAAGGTGGGAAGCATGTAGTTCTTTTCATAGGATGCATTTTTGTACTAGTGGAGTTGTGGGAGGAGGTCTTGAGGGAGTTTCATACATCCACCTTGGAGGTACACCTTGGCATGGAAAATATGTACCAAGATCTCTGATGGTAGTTCTGGTGGTCAAGCATGAAGAAGGCAGTAGTAGAGTTCATTTCTCGATGCCTTGCGTGCCAGCAGGTGAAGGCTGGGCACTAGGTTCCAGCAATATTATCTCACCCCCTGGAAGTGCCATAGTGGAACTGGGATGGAATATCGATGGACTTCAGGATAGGATTTCCACATACATCCAAGGGGCATGATCCCATCTAGGTGATCATTGATCGACTCACCAAATAAGACCACTTACTAGCTATTAGGGAGCCGAGTTTTGTAAAGAGTTTGGGATGCCTCTACATACAGGAGATAGTTTGGATTCATGGAGTCCCTTTGAAAATATTCTTGGATCGATATGATTGTTTCACATACCGCTTGTGGAAGGGATTTCAAGAGAATTTTGGGACTCATCTATGCTTAAGAACAACATTCCATCCCTAGATAGACGGTCAGACGGAGAGAACTATTTAGGTTCTGGAGGATATATTGAGGACCAGTATCTTGGACTTTGGTCCCAGTTGGGAGGAAAACCTACCATTGGTGGATTTTTAATACAATAAGAGATACCACTCCACCATTTTCATGGCACCATTTGAGGCATTATATGAACGACCCTTCCGGTCACCACTTTGCTAGACTGGCCCTAGAGATTCAGCACTCATGGGTCCAGAGTTGGAGCGATCTACCACTGAGAAGGTGTAGATCATCCAGGAGAGGATCAAGACTGCACAAAGTTGACATGAGTCTTACACTGATAGGTGATGGATACCCCTGGAGTTCAAGGATGGATACCATGTCTTTTTATGGGTCTCACCTCGATGAAGATTACAGAGATTTGTCCAGGGCGACAAGCTATCTCTGAGATTCATCGAACCTTTCTAGATACTGCACAGAGTTGGCGAGGTGGAATACCACTTATCTCTACCACTGCAGATGCACAAGGTACATGATGTCTTCTACGTGTCGCAGCTGAGAAGGTATGTGCATGACCCATCGCACGTCATCGACTGGGGTGAGATGGACATCGAGAATGGAGAAAGCTTTGCTGAGTTCCCAGTAGAGATCGATGATCTGTAGGATAGGATCCTTTGTAGGTGATTGATTCCCTTGGTGCGCATCTGGTGGAAGCACAGGAATCTTTAGGAGAGCACGTGGGAGCGGGAGGCTCATATTCGTGCATAGTACCCACGTCTTTTTGAGTAGCCTTGTTTTGGTTTTTCGGGGATGCAAATCCCCAAGGCGGGGAGAATGTAATGTCTCATACTTTTCCATGTATTATATTGAAATATTATATAGAATTATTATGAGACCAAGAGTGGTGAAAACACGTCATTCCGAGACTCGGTGAGCCTGGAATGGTGGTTTGAACTTTTTTTAAGTTAAGTGAGTTGGTGGGTGTGCACAGTTGTGGAAATTTCCAAATGGATTCCCAGATTAAAAATATAAGGGCCCCATTGCATCCAAGACGAAGACTTTACCTAAGAACGGGCCTAACCTCGACTGGTGAAGGTTGAGGGAAAAATTTTATTTTCAGACGTTTTTAGTAAAATAAAATAAAATAAAATAAAATAATTCGAAAGGTTTATTTTATTTTATTTGGAAACATTCGCTGCAACGCAACGACGGGGCAGCTGTTTCAATAATTAATGTCATGCCATAATGACTCAGAAACAACAACGTTGACTCATTAATTTCACAGTGTGATGGAATCGTGAAACATGTTCTCTACTTTTAATGGGTTAATCAAATGTTGGTCATTGGAAGAAAATTGAGAGGAACTCTGGAGAATTCTTGGAGCCTTAGAGAGAACTCTCGACAAGAAACGATGATGACGCAATTGATTGACACATCTTGGTTTTGACAAACCTCAACAAAGAATGGGACACGATGATTATTCTTCAAACGAATTGAGGTAGGGGTTTTGTTGCTTTGTTTTGTTTCCCCATTATTTGATTAAATGACGAACACACATCAACCTATGAACAGGTTGATCCGCGGATCGTGCATTCTTGTGGGAGGGTTATTATTTTCTGTTTCTTTGGGGTTTGATTCTGGAATATGATTTTTGATAATGGTTGGATTATCATTTGATTTTCCCTATTTAATCCTTCTAATGGGAGCATATCAACATCGTGAAGAACAACAGAAGAAGTTCATTCCTCAAATTGGTCTATTGGATTTCTTCCTCTTTTCCTCACGTTCTTCACGTTCTTTGTGGGGTGACAAACAATGGATCATTGAATGTCTATTTCACAACACAACGATCCCAAATTGGAGATCCGACATCATGATGACCTAGCGGTGGTGCGACGATGATGGTGTATAACGAATCAGCTCGAATCAAGAGAGATCGTTCTTCGATGATTCTTCACGCGGGTGGATTGATATGTGTTTTTAGGGATGATTAAAGGCCTGAAAAGAACAGATATGACTTAATGACATTGGGGAAACCTTAACTTTTGAGTTTCATGGAAAAACAATCATCAGATCGAAGATCAGAGCATCACCGAGGCGCGTCGAAGTAGGTTCACATTTCTAGAAATTTCCAGAACACACAGCATGTATCCTGAAGAACACATTGTGTGGTACTGGAAGCGGTGGCTATGGTTTGCACGCTGAACGCGATGAAGAACACGATGTTCCTTTAGGGAGATGGGGCGTGTGGGCCCTACCCAGCGGCGGCTGGAGTTCTGGGTGACGAGGGTCACTAACACGGCGTGTGACTATCATCACACAGCGTGTGGGTCCTTATACGGACTAGGTGTGTCTATAAGAAGAAACACATACACCAGGTGGGTACACGGTCATGTACTCCACCACACGGTCAGACTAGGCCGGCTTCATGGGCTAACCCATGTACCAGTTACACGAGATGGAACACACGGGTTGAAACAGTGTACGAGCACACGACCACGTACACAAAGGGAACCCTAGTTACTCAGACACAGTGTGTGGTCCATACTACACGTCGTGTACTTCCCTTTCTACACAACATGTTCCCTCTGACTCAGTCCATTACACACGGGAAACACCCAGAGTTTCGGGACACGATGTGTAACCCCTTCTACATTCTGTGTATATCCTCGAACATGGATTGATCCTCTTGTCCACTGTTCCTTGGACAAGTTTTACTTGGGTTATTTCCCCTTTAACTTATTCCCCTAAATGTCAGGTATCATTTCCAACCATAGAAGTATGATCCCCTCATCAGGACATTCTGAGATAGAGTCAAGTATCCCTCTGAGAGTCTTGGAGCGAGATCCTCTATCCATTCATGACCCTAGGTAGAGTCAGGTATCGACGTGACTATCCCTACAGGATGTCGATCCTCTACTTAGCAGATGAATCTGGACGAGTTGTGGTATCCTCCAAGGCCATGATAATGATTCTCATTTGTGTATTATGATCTTTCCCCACTCTGGAGTGTGTTCTCCGAGAACGAGTATATCTATCTCTCCTGAGATTTCTCGACAAATGGTACTTCTCGGACATAATTTATCAGAGCTATCAAACTCATTGAGTGAGTTATCTTAGATGAGTGCTTTTTGGAACCTTGAAACTAAATCCTTAGTGGTGTATGAAATTGTGTGACTTGTCTCCAGACTATGGGACTGAGTTTTGAGTATATCTGGATTGTGCTTATCTTGATATATGTTCATTAAAAATATACTATTTTGTGATGAGTTCACCTTTACTTTGTGTATTACTTTTTATTTTTTAGGGTCCTCTACTAAGTATTGTTATACTCACCCCTATACGAGCTTTGCCCACACGTGTTGTGTATTGTGCAGACAAACGACCTTTTGACGGAGTTTTGGGTGGACCAGTGCCAGACCGAGCATTCTGAGTTCCCTATAGGTCAAGACGTTCCTACGACTATGAGAAGTAGTCCCAGTACCTCTTTGTTCTTAAAGGTTGGACTTTGTAGTTTGTAGACTCTTGTTTTTGGTGGGCTTGTATTCCGACCCAGTTTACTTTCAGTACTTTACTTTCTGTTGTACTCTGTTGGTTGTGTTTAGTTGTATGCATTTATTTTTTTCCTTAGTAGTTTCTTTTTACATTTCAGCATTTGTGGGCTTGGAGATGTGTTCATGTGTACAGGTACTTAGGTAATGCCTCCAATTTAGTGATATGCCTACTCGATACAAGTCACCAGCCCCTGGCCTATTGGAGGTGGGCTTGGGGAGTCATGGAGCATGCCCCACTAGGAAATGTTGTGACACAATTAGAGCGTATTTTCTTGGTTTTTAGTGAGTGATAGGTTTTGAAATAAAATGTCAATTTTAAACTAATAACATACACTTTTAGTAATACTGGTCACACTGTGTGTCATATTGAGGTGTGGTTAATTCCTACATGTCAAAAATGACTCATAGATCATTCTCCTAAAGTATCAAAACAATCCAAAAGTGTTCACTTGGTTTTTAGTATGTCATTTGTTCTTTTTTACTTAAATTAATTTCAATTTTAAATAAAAAGTCTCAATTGGAGTTATACCGGTCACATCATGATTCATATTGAGGTGTGGTTTATTCCTAAACATCATAAATGACTCATGGATAATTTTCCTAAAGTATCAAAATAATCCAAATTCATTTTATTGGTTTTCAATATTCCAATTGTGTTTTTTTACTAAAATGTCATTTCAAACTGGAAACACACATTTTGAGTTATATTGGTCTCATCGTGCATCAGTTTGATATGAGACTGCTTCATACACCTCACACATGACTTATGAATCATTTTCCTGAAATCAATTTGTACACAAAGTTCTATTGGTTTTAAGTTTAAATTAAAATATACAACATTATTTAATTCTGAACATAATTTTCTGCAGGTGTCGGTAGTAGGAAGTGACGATGAAGATGGAGATGGTGTTGAGCATAATTCATTGGTATGGTACATGGATTAGTGAATGTATAACACTAATCAATGTGAATTTTGACTGTTCCATATAAATTTTCAGTTTTGGGAGTGATTTCTTAGGGTCTTTTGCACCAGATTTTCCTAAATGCTTTATATACTTAATGTTATCGATGTTGTACCTAAGAAACTCATCGAGTTGGTGTATTTAATTAAAATTCATGAGGGGAGATTTTATGTTGAAAATATAGTGATTATTTATATTTTGATGGTTTATAGTTGATTTTTTTGTTTGGCTGTTCTGGGGTAGCAGATTCTGCAGTTGTATTTTTTTAAATCAATATGTAGCAATAGTTTAAACGCCACCATATATACCAAATTATTTTTTAGTGGCAATTTTTTGGTTTTAGTGGGGGTTTTTTCTCCCACAAAATGACTATGAGATAGTGGTGGTTTAAACCACAGCTATCCTTTATACATTTTTTGGGAGGTGAAACCACCGCTAAAACTAAAAAAAACATCGCTAAACAAACGTTCTGTGATGGTTCCTAGAAATCATTTCTAAATGGATGGAACCAATTCAAGTTGAATGATGATGCCAAATTTAGTGGAATTTTTTTTTGAAATAGTCATAGAATCATATGGCAGCAGTTTAAACCGCCAATAGATAAAAAAATAACTGGCACCATATGTCTATTTTGTTGTAATTGGAGGTGGAGGACGAAAAAAAAATAAATGTTCATTGAAGAACGTTACCTCTTCTTAGGGAGACCTCCTTAGGTTTGCACCAAAATCCTTCCTAGGTTGGATTTATACTAAAACTAAGGCTTATAGGATGAGAGTATGGAAGTTGGGAAGTGATTTGGGTATGGATTCGCTAATGAAAAAGGGTTTGAAGGTGTGAAGAAGATATGAGAAGGGGTGGCCTTTTATAAGTTTGGTGAGTGACACATTTGTAATTTTTTTAAAAGAAAAAGATGTAACCACATTTTTTTGCATGCCAAAAGGATACAAAATGGAGTATTATTATTCCTTAGACATGATAGGGTCAAAATATGACCAACAAATAGATTTTAGACAAAAATTACTATGGTTCGGTGAAAGCCTACTCCACCTGAGAGTTAGTAATTTTATTTTCAAATAAAAATTACAAGTCTCACAAATCACACACTTCAATTGGCACAACAATATTTTCTCCACTATGTGCTTTATTTCAAATACATCCATGATCTCAGGGTTCTCATCTTCTCTTGTAGCCACGCCATGCACCACACACCACTACTCGAACCCTTGACACCGTGTATCTGTCAACACCCCCTCCAATATGCAAGGGATTTGGAACCTTAAAAAATCATGCCTCCTATATTGTCTTCCACGCCTTTTATAGGCCTCTTGTTTTTCAGCATTCCACATGGTTTAAATTTAGTCAAAATGAGATACTATTTTTTAGGATAATTAAAACAAATATTCCATTTAGATTTTAAATCACCCCCTACAATAAATATTCTGTTCAGATTTTAAATCACCCCCAACAATCTCCACCGTGACTAAAAAATCTGAATAGTTCTCCATCCTCATCCGTCTTGACCTTCAATTCCATGAACAATATTGGCATGACCCACCACACCCATAACGGGAGTAAAAATACTCAAATTTGATGAAAAAAATGTTGTGGTTGCACCATGCTATGAACAACTGAAGCAAATGTCACATTCTTTTTCAAATAGCCATTTGAGACATATATTTTTAGACATCACCTATAATGATACTCTGGGGCCTCGAAGAAGATTCACCTGCATGAATCAACTTGTATAGATTCACAACTTTCTTCCCATTGATCATGGTCATTACTCCTCACATCACTTTGAGAACTCCACCACCAGTAGAAAAAACTAAAACCTTCGGAATCCAACATACCCAATGAAATTATGTTCATTCACAAATCAAGTACATACCTCACATTATAAAGTGTGCAAATAACCCCATCAAACATACGAACTCACACCATACCAATTCCAACAATTCAACTTTCTAACTTGTTTTCCATTTTCACAATATCACCATCATACTTCTCATAACTTTCAAAACATTCCTTTTTTTCACATATATGATAAGAGCAACTAGAATCCAAAATCCAGTTTGAATTATCCACATCTTCCACAGTTGTCAGCAATAAATCACTAGAATAACTCTCATCTTAAGTCATAGTATTCACCTAAATTGATTATTCTTCTGTTTTAGCTTCTTCTTTTTATTTCTTCATTCGCTCATAGAACTTCTCACAATTCCTTCACATATAATTTTTTTTTCCACACTTCCAACATATAAAATCATTTATTGGTCTTGATTGACTTCACTCTCTCCTACTGCTTGAACCATTACATCGTTCTATTGACCTTTCTTGTTAATTACATCCACCAGTCACTACAAAGAGCCCACTATTAACTGATAATCCACCATCATTGGTCTTTCATCAAGTCTCATTCATTATAAACTATGAAATAACATCATCCAATTTCAGAGTGTCCTTTCCAAATAATAATGTAGTGATGAGATTATCATATTAATCTGGAAAAGAACATAACAAGAGCAAATCCTTTTCCTATTATTCTATTTCCACGGGCACTATGTTGCCTTTATCATCAGTTTTGATCACCACAAAAGATAATTCTATCAAGAATCTAGTGAACTCATCCAAATGGTTTCCCAAATCTCTACTTTCGGACATTCAAAGATGATACAATCATTTTTTCAAATATAAACGATTTGTTAGAGATTTAGATTTATACATGGATTTTAGCTTCGTCCAGATCTCCTCAGATCTGTTAGATTCATCACCTCTCTTAGTTTATTTTCTACCAAATACAATTTAATTGTGCTCATCTCCAAATCTCTCATATCATTCCAATCATCAGAGCTAGTCTTCTCTAGTTTCTCTAATTTTTTCTTCAATACTTTCACTGTCCCTTCCCAAGTCAAAATATTTTTTACCTGTTAATTCCACAATGTGAAATAATTTTCCCCATTAAACATATCTATATGGATAGAATATTTGGACGTGAATCTCCAATAATTATTCATCAATAAAGAATAGATAACCTCCTCTAATACCAAATGTTAGGTCGGAGTTTTTAGATGCAGCAAAATAAAATGAAAAAAACCAAAAATTGTTGTGGTTTTGAGAAAGCCTAATCCACCCGAGAATTAGTAATTTTATTGTAAAATAAAAATTACAAGTCTCACAAATCACACACTTCAATTGGCGCAACAATCTCTACTCCACTTCGTGCTTTATTTCAACTGCCTCTATGATCTCAGGGTTCCCCTCTCCACTTGCAGCCATGCTGTGCACCGCACACCACTAATCGAACCCTCCGCATTATGTATATTTCTACACCCCCTATTATATGCAAGGGATTTGTAACCTTTAAAAATCATGCCTCCTCTATTGTCTTCCTTGCCTTTTATAGGCCTCTTTTTTTTTTCAACCTTCTACGTGGTTTAAATTCAGTCAAAATGAGATCCTATTATTTAGGAGAATTAAAACAAATATTAAATTAAGATTTTAAATCAAACCCATATAATAAATATTCCATTCAGATTTTAAATCACCCCCAAAAATTTTCAACCTTGTCTTTTTAGTTTACCCTCATTACACTTATTTTTACCTTAATCACGGTAATTAATTTTTACTGTTTCACTATTCATGTTGGTAAAAAATTAAGTTGAACTTATTTTATAATATAAATTATTATGATTCCAAATATTTAGTCCATTTTTACAATTTCAATTCACATAATAGTAAATTTTTAATTTAAAATTAATCTTTTAGACGCAATCAGAAATCAGGTTTTCAAAGAGAAAATGTTCTAAAGTTTACAAAGTTTTTATATCAAAATTCAATAATAAAATGATTCCAATGACATAAATTGGACTAATAGATATATAATTGAATAAATTTTGTTTTAAAACCAATTTAAAATATAATTTAACTTAATAAATAATTTAAGTGAAAAGACAGTTTCAATTAAAATTTAGTATTTTTCACTATTCATAAAAAATTTTGTCTTTTCATAACATTCTAAAAAATTCACTCTAAGTTAATTTTTTACATACTAATTTAAAAAATGAGGCTTAATTTATCAAATAAATTTTCAAAAAGTGGAAAAAAATAAATTTAAAACAAAACCCGTAGATGTGATGAAAAAGCGGGTTTTCGAGAAGTGTATTTTTTAAACAAAAGTTGATTTTATATTAATTATATGTTTAATAAAAATCAATTTATGAATATAAATTAAAATTTATTGATATATAAACTATAAATTTCATTTAAAAAATTATTCATGAGGTATTATTTTAAATAATTAAAATGGAGAAATATTATGCACTTTAAAACAATTTTATGGAAAACCTGTTTTTTTAAATAAACTTATACTAAAATCCAATATAAAATTGATTAAAAAGTAATTAATTAGATTAAATATAAATAAATAATAATAATTTAACTTTAAAACATAATGTAACATTTAAATTACTTAATTTATTTAAAAGAATTGATAATTTTAAAAAAATCGGTATTTTTCACTATTCACTGAAAAATCAATATTTTATGAAAAATCCCATAATTTCCTTGTACGTTAATTTCGATATGATGATTACAAAAATGAAGTTTATTTTATAAAATAAATTTTCTAAAATATCTATAAATTATAATATTTTCTCATAAAAAGCAATAATAATCATTTTTGAAGAAAACATATTTTTGATGAATATAATTACTTTACTAAAAAATGATTGAATATTTACTAAGTGTTTATAAATAAATTTGTATCGAGTAATAAATTTAAATGTATATTTCATAATGTAGTTAATATTATTCATATCCACCTATTTAATGGCTGCGATATAATGGTTATATTTAGAATAATATCATTTCATGGTTTGTTGAAACTCGGTGTTGTGTGTCATGCACACTATTTAAGAAACTTGTTGTTGTGTTTAATGAAATATAAACTCGGTGTTTCATATAATGCAATCTATCTAAAAAATTAATTTGAAAAAAAAATATTTCATAAAACCTCAAGACGTTACAAAACAAACTTAGATTGTCTTGATACTTTAGGACACTAATTCATAAGTAATTTATGGTGTGTTGGAATCAGTTTCATCATGTCAAAATGACACATGATGGTATGACTCAAAATGTGTATTTTCAGTTTAAAATGACATTTTAGTCAAAAAGACATGTGATGTACTCCAAACTGAGCAAACACATTTAGATTGTTTTAATATTTGAGGAAAACGATCCTTAAGTAATTTTTGACGTGTAGGAATCCACCACATGTCAATGTGATACACCATGTGTCTGGTATGACTCCAAATGTGTCTTTTTATTTAAAATTGATATTTTTGTTCAAAACACACTTCAAATACTCAAAACCAAGAAAACACATTCAGACTATTTTGATATATTAGGACAATGATCCATAAGTAATTTGTAATAGGTATTAATTAGTCTCACCTCAATCGGATAAAGATGAACCCTTTTTAATGATACTTAGATCAATAATGATTTTTAGTGTTGATAAAGGATTTTTCTAGAATTGACTATATCTCAATATATGGTAGTGAGACACCTTTTATCAGTACTTTTTTAGTGTTGATAAAATTCATCATTTATCAGTGCTGATAAAGATATTTTTATTAACATTTTTGTTAATGCTGATAGAGGTCATATTTTAACATCACCTAGATGCATAATGTTTTTTAGTGGTGATAAATCTTATTTGTAGTGTTTATAAAGCATGGATGTTAAAAAAATGATGGGTGTGCATGAAATTTTGTGTGTCTATCAGGAAATATTTCATGCTTTGATGAAGTAAAAATAAATAAATATTATTGGTGGTATATTTGAATCAAATAATGAATTTTTGGAAATAAAATTATGAATGAAAACATACAAGTTAGTATTCAAATAAAGGAATTAAATTTTAGTTGCCTAGAATCCTATATATATACATGGCTTCTATAGTAAAAATTATGCACCACAAGAAGATGGTTGCAACTGATTGTGATTAAGCTACGTGGTTTCATCCCATAACCAATATACCTGAAACCCTAAATGTAATGCTTCAGCCAGATCATCATCACACTCATATCATCCGTGGAGCCCCGCACTAGAGACCGCTTCACCAGTTTCTTGAAAGCCAGTAACAACTGTTCTGGTTCACTGGGTGGGACGTAGGTAGGGCACGCCATCTCCACTGCCTCATGATATCTCACATTATCCTATAGCCCATTAGAAGCTAAGATTGAAAACTCATCCTTTGGTTCCATGGACAAAACTCTGGTCTCCGGCTCCACTGTCACCCACTTCTTCAGGTGGTCATCCTTGATGGCTCTTGACACTGCCAGGGACCCATAACTCTTGCACTGCCATACCCATTCACAATAAACCCACCTTTCCCATCAAGAACACCCATATGAAAATCTAGTTATGGTTTGGGGTGGTATTTAAAAATACCAGAGGGGGTATCACGTGCTTAACAGGGTCTCGATTCGTCGCCTTTAGTCTTCTTTGGAGGGGAAGTGGTCCAAGGTTAGGGCCTGGGCAACACCACCACAGGAGATGATAGAATCGAAGTCATCAGTGTTGGACACCACTAGGCTGTGGTTCCAGATTAGGGTGGTCAGGCAGCAGGAGCCACCGCAAGCACACTGCTCCATGAACTGGTAGTCGGTGGAGAGGTATTCACGCTTCACGTCCTCCTTGATTCCCTTTGTGTCTCCCTCTCCCCTCTCTTCCACCTCTTTCATAATGTTGTTTCTCATCTTCGCGGTGGCTAACTCCACTGCCTGTATGCTGCCATGCCCGTCAAAAACCCCGAAAATGACCTGTGAGCAGCTTGAAGTTATCTGATTGGACAATAACTCCCTCTTCCATACAAATAAAACACTCTAATTTTTGAATCAAATTAAATTACCTATTTGCGGTCACCTATGGCTAAATATCTATCTTCTATGACTTCCCTCCTCCCTCACCTACAGTAGACAGAATAGCCATCCTCCACAACCTCCACCGTCTCCCTCATACCCTCTGTAAATAGTGATGGAGATTTCTGGATGCTACCCACCACTTCTTCAAAGGAGTCTGGTGCACTAAATCCACATATCATGGTTGGTGGCACCCATGGGAGAAGTCCATGGTATATGGGGGGATTGGTGGGAGTTGTGTCAAACTTAACACCTCCCACGCCATGCATTTAAAAGGAGAGCTCCAATGTATCCAGTGGAGAAGTCCATGGTAGTTGGGGTGCTCTACTAAATCACCAATCTGAGCCAAGAGAGCTCCAATGTATCCAAAAAGATCCAAGAGAGATCCATGTAAGAGAGAGGGAGGTGTAGAGAGGGATTTTTGTAAATATTTGTTCATATCTAAATAAATGTCAGTTTCTCCCTCCATTTTTCTCTATTTGTGGTCAGCGAACCACAACAACTAGCTCCAGGAAGCTCGTCAATGCAACGGTGATTTGGAGGTGTCTCGACTTCTTTCATGTGTGCGATGAAGAGGAAAATGATGTGGTATGCCTGTTTCCATCTTCAACCATCTCAAGGACTGTAAAGGCTCTAGGAAGATGGATCCTTGTAGGGATTGGAGAGCTCATGGCCTTGATGTTGGGTGACAGAGTGGAGGTTTTTCATGGCCGAGAACAAGAAACTGACGGTGGTGAAGGGATGGGGGAGCTTGGGAGTTCCAGGGAATGTGGCATTGTTTTTCTTCGCACACTCAAATCTTTGTGCATGGGAGGGTGGTTTGTTGTGGTGCATTGGGTCTTCCCTATGGTTTGAAGCTTTGAAAGCGAAACGCCAAGGGTGCTCCTCTAAAACTTTTGGGAATGTAACAAATATATAAATATATATACAAACATTCCTTCAATTTTATGATATCTTAGTCACAAAACATGCAGAAGAATTCGTTTCCTAAAATTTAGGAGGTTAGAGAATAACAATACTATCATTGAAAACCAGTTTTATCTTTTCAAACAAAATCATGGAAAGAAGTCAACATATTCAATAATCACAACATTTTTTCATTTTATTGTTGTTAAAAATTATAATAATTCAATTTTAATTTTCTAAAAAATGAAACAAATTTATTGAAACGGGGACCCATTAACCGTATACTCGACACTACCTTACTACAGATCCCAAACATTGTCAAAGATGAGTCATGTATTAACGATAACAAAAAACCCTTTTTCTTATGCCTGATAGAGGGAACCATGAATAATTTAATTTATTTATACATATTTATATATTTTTAAATATTATTTATATATCAATAAGTATATACATGTAAATATAATATATAAATATGATTTTTATAAAAATATTATAATAAAAAAATATGAAAATCTTATTTTCAAAATTTTATATATTTAAAATTATCAAATTTTACTAAAAAAAGGTGTTTCCTGACAATTTTTTTTACATTTAGCGACAATTTTCTATTTAGCGGCGTTTCGTTTGGCAACGACGATTTTTTGTTTTCTATTTATTATTATTATTATTTTACGTAATTAACATATTTATTATTATTTATTTATGTAATTAATTAATTATTGTTATTATTAATTACTTATTACTAATTTATTTATCCTACTATGCATGCATATTTCAGGAATTCCATTCATGTCATGCATAAATCTGGTATGGGAGAGATTCGAACCCCTTACCTCTTGGATATACTGTAAAGACTTTGCCACTTCAGCAAACTCTTCATGTGGTGAGTGAAAAATATGTAATATACTTATACATATACCGATAAAACAAATAATGATATTAAATATTAATAAATAATTAATATATAATAAATACGTATTAAACTATTAATAAATTAATAAATAATAGATGATAGATAACTAATAAATAAATTATAAATAATTATTAAATAAATAATAAATACGTAATAAATAAAGATCAATTAAATATTAAATAAATAATCAATAATTAATAACCAAAAAAATGAAAAATAAAAAATAAAAAATAATTAAAATAATAAATAAATAAATAATACAAAAATAATAAATAAAAATAATAAATGATAAATAAATATTAATTGAATAATAAATAGTAAATAATAAATAAATAACAAATAATAAATAAATATTAAATAACTAATAAATATGTAATAAATAAATAACAAATATATAAATAATCACTAAAAAATAACAAAAATAAATAATAAATGATAATAAATGATATTAATTTATAAATAATAATAAATGATGACAAATGATAACAAATAATAATTGATAAATAATAGACAATTAATAAATAAATAATAGATAATAGACAATAAATAATAAATAATAAATAATAATTAATTAATTAATAATAAATACGTAATAAATGAATAATAGTTAAATAATAAATAAATAAATAATCGATAAATAATAAAAATAAATAAATGATAATAAATAATAAATCATCAATAATAAATATTAAATAAATATTAAATAAATGATAAATAAATAATAAGTAATAAATAATAGTGAATTCTTATTAAATAATAAATAATAAATAATAAATTAATAAATAATAAATAAATAATTACTATATAATAAATAAATAAAAAATAATAAATAAATAATAAATAAATAATAAATAAATAATGAGTATATAAAAATTAGTGAATACTAAATATATAATGGAAAATAATAAATTAATAATAAAAAGTAAATTAATATCAAATAAATTAGTAGTAAATAAATTATAAATCAATATATAATAAATAATATATAAGTAGAAAATAAAAACTTGATAAATAATGAATAATAAATTGATAAATTGATAATAAATAAATAAATATAATATTACTAATAAATTAATATTAAATAATAAATTAATAATAAAAATAAATAAATAATAAATATTATGTAATAATATATAATAAATAGTAAATGAATATTAAATAATAAGTTAACAATAAATTAATAATAACTAATAAATCAAAATATAATAAAGAAGTAATAAATTGATAACTAATAAATGAATAAATAATAAATAATAAGTGTAAAAAATAATATAAAATGAATAAATAATAAATAATAAATAATAAATGGAAATGAATATATCTGAATAAATATACATATAACGAAATTTACATAAATATATATAGACACACACACACACACATATATAATTGAATATGAATATATATATATATATACACACACACAAACACAAGTAAAGATAAATGTCTATATATATATCACCATATAATAATATATATATATATATATATGCATAAATATGTATAGATATTTACAAATGTAAAAAAATAAAGACAAATATTCATAAATACATATAAATATCCATGAATGAATACAATTATTTATAATTTTAAATAAATAATGTTAAATATATATAAATTATAAATAAATATACATGAATGTATAGAAGCACATACAAATATATATATATATATAATCACTAAAAGAGGGAAACTGTAGAGGCTTAGTTTTTACCTTGTAAGACTTTGGAATATTTCTACATATATTTCTAGAGCTAGGCGCTGAGATAACATGCGATTTCAAGGGCCGGTGTGCCCAGAATAAATTTTATAAAAATATTAAGTATTTTTTATACTATGCATGTGCAGGAGACATGATATCTCTCAAATGGTAGTTCATATCAGAAATTTGAGGCCACAAATGAGTCTAGAGCGTGGCGTTTACCCTAGGTGGTACATAACTTATTTTGGCACTGGTCTTCTGTAGAAAATGTCACAGAGGGCATTTTTGTAAATAAAATAATTAAAATTAATTATTTCATCTTAAACGCTGGATCAAATAACTTTTGAACGGGAACTCGAATTGAAAATATGAGATCGTTGTTCAGTTCATAATGGGATGTTTTTCCTAGGGGCGACATCAAGTGAGAGGATGCGGGAGGTTCGGACCGCTGACAGTCTCCGATAAATAAGAGTTTAGAGAAATGAACTAGATTTAGTTCATTTCTCTCACAGATGGTGGAACACTGACCATCTGTTTCCGACTACGATTTGACATCTGAACTTTATTGGATCATGATGAAAATTTAGGCATTATTAGATCAGAGCACAACGAACACAACAACATATCTAAAATCGAGGTAGGATTTCTCTTTCAGATTCCACACCTCCCTGATTGAAGAATTTTTTGTCATTTTTGACTTATGATCATTTTCACTACATTGATATTCCTTTTTGATGGTCAAACTAACAATGGTCATCGACCGTTTAATTTTTGGATCACCCATTCTTCGCATTCTTCATTCATTCTTCATCTTCAAATTTTCACTTCATCGAAATGCTGACGAAACATGGGGAAAATCATAGATATGTGAAGCCCTCGATCCAAGGATTCAAGATCTATGTTCAGTTTTTAGTTTCGGGCACCGGAGGAGGCGCGCCAGCGAGCGGAAGCGGCGACTACTTTTGGATATGCCAAAATGTCGACGGATCTTTGAGCGGAGGCCATGTTAGTGACGATCTCGTCGTAAGGACTCCAGGTCTAGTCTCAGACTAAAATTTGGGAAATCGAGGTGTTCTCGATGATCCATAGAAGGACCACCGGTGTGGCACCGGCGTAGCGACGCCGGTTGATGCCGACGGTGGTCTGCAAGGCAACGGTGGAACCAAGCGGTGGCGACGTGCAGCGGAAACCACGGAGGCCTCGAGTTTAGGTGGCAGTGTAGAATGTTGGTGTGGGGGGTGGCAGAGTCACGGTTGGATGTGGGGGAACGGGCCAGGTTACGGTGGTTGGACTGAGTCGGGGTGGGTCATGGTAGTTTCAAACACCGATAACTCCTAAATAAAGAATCTGTTTTGCATTCTGTCTACAGTCATGCATTTCTTTCATCAAGGAATATCTTTTTATACTATTTTGGGACTTTTATGTTTTTGTTTCGTGGATCGGTTCCATGAAATTCTTGAGTTTAATAATAATAATATAATTATTCTTATTCAAAAATCTTATATCAAACCTAGATGGAAAACTAATCATCTGATTGGTGTGTCTTCTATGGAAACATGACCCTTTCTTTGAGGCATACCTTTTGAGTTTGTTTTGGGATTTTTATACTTCATGTTTGAGGCCCGGTTTAGTCATTTACGGTGAAATGAAACCTTTTCACTAGGTGTCTATTTGGGATGAATGAATAGCCAATCCCGTGTGATTTTCCAAGATGATCTCAATGACACAATCCATTAAATATATTTCAGGATCATGGTGTGGGTCCCACGGAGCATCATTCGTGCGTAATGCTGCGAAATTCATTTTCTTCACCCGAAGATCAATTTGGGTGGATGAATAGTAAATAATGTGAATTTTTTCATGAGGTCCGTGATGGTGTAATCTGTTTGATTATCTGGGGCCATTTGAAGAGGCATATTTGTAGAATTATGTTTTCTCTCTTCATATAAAACAACGAGAATCGTGCACTCATCATACTTTTGTGCCAGAGGTGCTATGTACTCTAGGAGTACACTAGCACGCCTTGGGGGTAATTGTTCATGGTTAGTACCCGATTATGGATGGTTACACGACCATGTGATGAGGTGGGTCCACACATTGTGTAGGGCCCCACATGTTCAGTGTACCACACTATGAATCTTCTATCTCTTGTATCTTCTTCCTTTGGACTTGGATTTTAGCATGTGAGTATCCTATCTTGAGTGTTTTTCATGTTGAACTCGATGTTACCCTCTGTAGTGGATTTCGAGTTATGATGTGAGATGTTCTAGATGTGATGCCTATCCAGGCAACGTCCGATGACAGTAGTGATCAGGTGCTGGCATATTAGTCCTTTCTGAGAGGTACCATCCAACAAGGATAACCAGTGTAGTTTCTCGATACCTTCCAAGTAGAATCCCATTACCAGGTAGGGCGTGGGTCCTCAATGACCTAGAGTGGAATCTCACATCGGCATGGGTTTGGGTCCTCTACGACTACTATGAGAGTAGAATCTCCCTGACGCACTAGGGCGTGGATCCTCTTCGACAATAAGAGTGGAATCCCCCATCGACATGGGAGTGGGTCCTCTATCAGATACTTTTGAGTGGAATCCCATGACATAATAGGGAGAGGGTCCTTCATGAAAAAGAGTAGAATACCCTTGATGCATCAGGGTTTGGGTCCTCAACAATGACAATTAAAGTGGAATCCCCCTGATGCACTAGGGTGTGGGTCCTCAACTTTGGTTTTTCTATATCCAGCTGCAGATCAGTGGTGAGACATGCTTTGACGTTGCTTTAGACTCAAGAGTAAGAGGGGAGATTTATCTTCCAAGACGCATCCTTGTGGTGTGACCTAAAATCATACGAGTGAGACAAACCCGCCCAAAGAGAATATTATTAAGGCGTGGTGATTGAGTTCCTTTGACTTGAATTTTTAGGGAAAATGTGTGGGATGCTGGTCATCATTGGTGGTTACTTCTGGAACTATTGGTGACTCATTTCCTAGGATGAGCTATGATATGTAGATCCCCTTACTCTCTCATTTGGGTTTCTTTGAATGAGCATATATATATTTACACCCTATTATAGTACATAATCTTTGGGTTCTAGTTACTCTCCTTCTAGTAGAGGAAAAGATGTGTGAGTTATGTCCTATGATTTCCATGTCTAGCTTCTTATGGTTGGACGATTCTACTCTTCTACTATAGGTAGAGGAGAATCTATAATAAGTTCACCTTATTTCCATTTCCAGCTCATTTTTTGGATGATCTTACTACACTCCCTTGTTGGGTTATGCTACACTTCTTTTACTATACCTTGTTCTATCCACTGCTCCCCTCTTCAGTACATCTTTTTCTGCTCCCTTAAGCATTTGGGGTATTATACTGAGTATTTTTATACTCAACCCTACTTGGGATTTTCCCATATTTGGTGTTCCCTTGTAGACGACAGACAGATTAATCATGACTTCAGAGGATCTTAGGGATATGGGGTTCTTAGAATGCGTGTGATGGTTGTAGATTGGGATTCAGGAGTGGAGTGATCTTAGATTTTTTACTTTTCCACTTGTTGCTGGGTTGTGGCACTTTCTGGTTGGGTGTGTATTTTTCCTATTTCTCTTTCAGTTTACTTTTTTGTACTTGTACTATTTAGAGGTCGATGCATATTTGTGGTTTATATATAACAGTGTTGTATCTTTTCCTTTTTCCTCTACAATTTTTCACTAATTTGGTTGTGTGAGTGTGTACAGGTTTTTAGGCAAAGGCCTCCCTAAGATTGTTCTGCCTTCGATGCTAGTCACCACCCCCAGTCCTATGGAGGCGGGCTTGTGGTAGTTTCTACTCGAGCCCCAACATGGGTTGGATCATGATAGAAACCTACAATAACTACAACACCTTTAAATCTATATAAATTTAAATCAGTCAAATAAAATCATAGATGACCTAAAAATCAAATGAATACACTCTTAAACAAAGATAAAATATCATCAAATGTTCAAAAATCGCGATATCAGAACTAAAAACTCAGTTTTGGAGGCCTTTTAAGACTTTTGACCTTGAAAAACATGTTTTGGGTTCTCATGAGTCACTACTACGTAGATATTTTCACAGGCATTGATTTGATATGTGGTAGATCCCAAATGGACACACATATCAAAAGTTATAACCGCTTGAAGTTGAAGTTTGATTTTCAACTTTTCTAAAAACTATAATAAATTTTATTCTATAAATCATTACCTAATGATTATCTAATATTACTATACTTCATTTCATAAGTTCTGATTTGACTGGTTGTGCAACAAAAATTGACACCCTAATCAAAAGTTATAGTCCTTTGAAATTGAATTCTGATTTTCAACTGATATAATTATTAATTTAAGTTTTAGATAACTATCAACTAATAATTATATATAATTAATAATCAACACATCATAATTAATAAAAATTATAAATAAAAAAATAAATTAATATAAATAATAAATAATACTTATTAATAATAAATCATAATTCAATATTTGATATTTGATATTGTTCTCATTAAATTAGAGGCGGTTTTATAAAAATCACCTCTATTTCTCGGTGGTTTTCATAAAAGGATGCTAAAAATAAATTTAATTATCTTTAAAAAATATAAAAAAACTAAATTAGCGGTTGTTTTTTTTTAAACCGCAGCTAAAAACCACCACAAAAAATATACTTAATTAAATAACACATTTAGCGGTGATTTTATGGACCGCCAAAAAAAGATTTTTTTTAGAACATTTAGCAGCGGTTTTAAAAATCGCCGCTAAAAACCAATGTGAAACCCCTTTTTCCTTGTAATGTTTATATTAATCAATAGAAATCTTTATATACATTAATTAAACAATGCATATATAAATATAATATATTAATATTTTATTTAAACAATTGTATAAATATATACATGAATATATATATATATATATATCTATTTAAATATAGTTATTTAAATTTATATATTTATATTCATATTAAATAAATTATAATATACACATATATTTTTATTTATGTGTATGCATGTGTATGTATGTTGATGTGAATGTACATCGGTATGTGCATGTATGAGTGTGTATGTGTGTGTATGTTTATGTGTATTTATATAGATGTATATGTTGTGTATGTGTATGTTTATGTGTATATATATATGCATCTTTATGTACATATGTATGTACGTATGTACATGTGTATGTGTATGTGTATATATGTGGATGTACATGTGTGTCTGTTGTTGGTTCCTGGTGCAGCGGAAGCGTGCGCTGGGGAGCGATATATTAAAATTTCTTTTAATTATCGTTGCTCAAAATCAAGAGCAAGGATACTACTCGTCAAATTTATAAATAATTTATTTAATATCTATGGAAATGAATATATGGGGTTTGGAACTTTCTTCATTGATGAAGGTTGATCGTTCGAAAAGACTCTTTCAAATTTTCATCATTAGACTGTTAGTTTCCAAGGATAGATTTCCTCTAGTAGTGATTCACACGTGCTCCAGTGATCTCCAAGAAACACCACTCAATCTCTGGGTGCTAGCGTTGTGAATCGAATGTCTTGTGTTGTTCGTTATTGACCACTCGTTCTTCAATTTTGAAGAAATCCCTCTTAGATTTCTCATTCTTTAATGGGAGAGAGGAGGACCCAAGAGAGAATATTTTTATACATATATTGATAATATATATTAGTTTGTTAATACAGACACACAAATACACACACACACACATTATACAGTTATATAAATATTCACATATTTTTTATTTTAAATAAAATGAATATTTTTTTTATTTAGATATGGTTTATATATTTATAAAGATATTTTATATGTAAATATGTTTACATATTTATTTATAAAATTAAAATTTTATGTGTAAATATATACAAATATGTATAAATGTGTGTATTCTTATTTATAAATAACATTACATTATGAAAAATGAAAAATTTTGAACGTTATAATATCTTTATGAGTGTAAGACTTGAAAATAAATTGAGTCTCTACTGAAAAAAGATAATAATACCCCCTTAAATGAGGGGGAAATTCAATCGAATGTTAAAAAATTTGGGCACCCCAACTAAAAACTCGGGTTTGGAAGTCTTTTTGGCCTCTTTGGGTCTTGAAACAATAGTGAATAGGATCTCCCACGACCATAATGGTGTAGAAATCATCACAGGCTTCAATTTGATATATGGTAGAGCCTAAATGGACACCCAGATCAAAAGTTATGATCATTTAAAGTTTGAGTCATATTTTCAACTTATTTTAGATCGTTTATTATTATTTTTTATTTTTTTATCTTCAAATTGTTATTAAATGACTATTACTCAATAATAATTATCAAATTATTAAATAATATTATTTTTAAAATTATTTTATAATTCATTTTCACTAAATATCTTATATATTAAGTGTAAATGCGTATTTAGCTTTATATAAATCATATTTTTATAAAATATATTATATTTATATCAATAGAAATATATTTATATATTAATATATAATTTTTAATGATAAATAATTATTTGTTATGAAATATAAATTTTATCAGTGCTAAGAAAAGCACTAATAAAAGTTCCCTTTATCGGTACTAAAAAAAGCGCTGATAAAGGGATACTTTTATGAGCGCTTTTTTAGGCTCATAAAAGCACCTTTTAACAACGCTTTTTTAGCACTGTTAAAAGTGGACATTATGTAAAGATGATTATGTGGTAGTGAAAAATCATGTCACATAATAATAATAATATTATTATTTTGTGTCAAGTGCCAACTTGCATAAATCGATAAATAATATTTACCATCTTATATATAAATATTTATCACTGGACGTAGTCTTGGCCCATTCAAACTCGGTATTGATTGAATATCCAAATAAATATTTTATTTATAATTAAGTATTTCATTCAAATACTAGTGGATAAATATTTATTAAATATTCAATAAATAAATAAATATATTTTTATTCACATGTTGACAAATAAATATTTATTAAATATTCAATAAAATAAATATATTTATAATATTTACATGTTGGTGAGTAAATATTTATTAAATTTATGAGATCTATATATAACTTGAATAAAATTATTCCTCAGTCTTGAGAATATTATTTATTCTACTAATTAAATTAAAATAGAATTTAATCGAGATCTACGGAAACACTTAGTGTGTGATCCTCTAGGATTCTTTCTCATTGGAATTATATGGGTTTGCCTAAAGTCTAAAATTATTGTCTAGCAATGGGTTAAGGCACCAAAGACAAAGAACTTAATGTCTCAATTTAAAAAATCACATACGAACACTCACTGTGTAATATAACCCCTTTGTCATAATATCTCATCAAACAAGTTGCATGATGATGTCATCAACCTATATGTTCGATACGTCTTTATCAACGCTATTTATTAGCACTAATAGAGGGAACCGTGAATAATTTATTTTATTTATGCATATTTATATATTTTTAAATATGATTTATATATCAATAAGTATATACATGTAAATATAATATATAAATATGATTTATACAACTATATTATAATAAAAAAATGAAAATCTTATTTTAAATGTTTTATATTTAAAAAATTATCAAATTTTTATTTATCAATAAATTTTTTTATATACATTAATTAAAAAATTTATATGTCACAACCCCCTCCTGCTAAAAATACTACAATGAGGGAAGAGATATAATGACCCCCTAAGTCCCACCTCCAGTAGGCATTGGGTTGGCGACTAGCACCAAGGGTATAAAAATCTCATAAAATGGGAGGCATTTCCCTTTATAATAATATAGGGTCATAAGATAAGATGAATCATCCACTAATATCTTCATGACATAAGTGGTTATAAATAAATTTATATTGAGCATGACATTTATATTTATATTTTATAAAGTAGTTATTATTATTCATACCTGCCTATTTAATGGCTATGATATAATAGTAATATTTAAAATAATATCATTTCATGATTCACTGAATCTCAGTGTTGCGTGTCATGTATTCTATTGAAGAAATTTGTTGTTGCGTGTAATTCAAGAAAAACACGGTGTAATGAAAAATGCAAGTTATCTAAAAAAAGTTAATTTGAAAAAAAAAATATTTCATAAAATCTCAAGATGTTACAAAACACACTCGGATTGTCTTGATACTTGAGGAAACTAATTCATAAGTCATTTATGTCATGTTGGGATCAATTTCATGTCAAACCGACACACGATGCGACTAGTATGATTGAAAATACGTATTTTTAGTTTAAAATTAAATTTTAGTAAAAAATACACGTGATATTATCAAAACTAAGTAAACACATTTAGATTGTTTTAATATTTTAGGAAAACGACCCTTAAGTCATTTTTGATATGTATGAATCTACCACACATCAATGTGATGCACCGTGTGTCTGGTATGACTCCAAATGCGTATTTTTTATTAAAAATTGATATTTTAGTTCAAAACACACTTCACATACTCAAAACCGAGTAAACACATTCAAATTGTTTTGATATCTTAGGACAATGATCCATAAGTCATTTGTGACATGTATAAATCAGGATCAACTAAATCTGATAAAGGTGAACCTTTTTAATGGTATTTAGGACAATAATGATTTTTTAGTGCTAATAAAGGATTTTTCTAGCATTTTCTATATCCCAATCTATTGTAGCGAGATATCTTTTATCCGTATTTTTTTAGTGTTGATAAAAGTCATCATTAATTAGCACTTATAAAGTCATTTTTTATTAGTGTTTTTTAACAGAGATAAAGTCTGAATTTTAATAGTTTATAGATGCATAAAAATTTTTATTGGTGATAAAGCTTATTTTTAGTGACTTCAAATGAGCAGTCATTAAAAAATTATTGGTGTGCATGAAATTTTGTGTGTATATAAAAAAATATCTCATACTTTGGTGAAGTAAAAATAAATAAATAAAACCGGTGGTATATTTGAATCAAATAATTAATTTTTGGAAATAAATATATGATCTAAAACTTACAAGTTAGTAGTCATGTAAATGAATTAAATTACACTGGTTAGGACTCAGAGCCCGGCGCTGTAGCAGAAGTTGTTGTAGAAAACACACAAGAGAAGAAGATTCGTCCGAAGGCCTTTTATCACTCGAAGGCATTTTATCACCTAAAGGATTTTTACACATCACCTGAAGGATTTTTAACAACACCTGAAGGCCTTTTACAACTCACCCAAATGATTTCTCTCTCGACCCACTGACACCCATAAACGTACCATTTTTTATTATACCGCTGATCATCATAACCTGGACACGCCACTTGATCTCCGCAACCAAAAGGACTTTCGATACATGGAAACATCATGAATATATTTTCACGTCATCGTCGACAATTCTATATCCAACCTCGCACGTCATCATCTTTATCATCTCACTGTTTTCCATCCTCAGCACTTGGGCAACCGCAATGGCGGTACCCCCTTCATTGTTCTCTCCCAGTAGCTTCATCTTTGTCAGGACACATTCCAAAATATGCTACCGCTTCCTCTTATATAAACATCATGTCCATGTCTCCGTTAATCCGTTCAACATTCATTATTCCATCAATTAATATTGGGAATAACTCTTCATCAATTTTGGGAGAAAATCCTCCAATAATGTTGAGAAAATCACTCTATTAATAATTTTTTATCTCCTCATTATTTAAATTTTAAACCAAAATATCCCAAAAATATCTACCTTGATTTAAAATTAAAATACACCACATTCATCTCCACCATCTAGTTCAATGTGATCATTGGATACACCAAGCTCCAAATGTCACCCAATGAATGGAACACGCTGCATGACACTTGCGGCCAAGAAGACTTTCGATATTCCAACAACACAACTAATACTGCCGCCATTTTCTGATGACATTATTTTGGATGCCTAACAGACCACCTAACCTGAGAAAATTCAGAAGTCTTCCACCAAAATATGACTGTCACCAACAATGTAACACACCTCATGACTCCAGCTGGTCAATCAAACTTTTGATATCCCAAAAACACCTCTAGTACCGCTGTTGTATTCCGGTAACATCTGATTACTTGGTAAACTGCTCCACCATATGCCTATCACCTTGTTCTTCAACTTCACACTTCAACTAATCCCTCTGATGCCACTATTGGGGCAGAGCCTGATGCCGCAGCAGAATTAGTCATTGTAGGAAACACATAAGAGAAGATTTCACCTGAAGACCTTTTTTCAACCAAAGGCATTTTATCACCCGAAGGCATTTTATCACCTGAAGGATTTTTACACATCACCCGAATGATTTTTATAAAAACCTAAAGGCATTTTACAAATCACCTTAAGTATTTCTTTCTCGACATACTCACACCCATGAACGTACCATTTTTTATTTTACTTCCAATCATCGCAACCAGGACATGCTGCTTGATCTTCGCAACCAAGAGGACTTTCAATACATGGCACCATCATGAATCTCTTTGCACGTTGTCATCAGAAAATTCTCTCTCCATCGTCACACGTCATTATCTTCATCATATCATTTTCTTCCATCCTCATCACTTGGGAAACCGCAATGGTGGAACCCCCTTCTTCGTTCTCTCCTGGCAGCTACATCTTTGTCAGGCCACATTCCAAAACATGCTACTACATCCTCTTATATAGACATCATGTTCATATCTTTATTAATGCGGTCAACATTAATTATTCCATCAAGTAATATTTGCAATAACTCTTCATTAATGTTGGGAGAAAATCCTCCATTAATTTTGAGAGAATCCCTTCATTAATAATTTTCTCTCTCCTAATTATTTAAAATTTAAATAAAAAAATCCCAACACCACTTGCCTGGAATCCTATATATATATGTGGCTTCTATAGTAAAAAAATATGCACCATAAGAAGATAGTTGAAACTGATTGGGATGAAGCTACATAATTTCCTCCCATAACCAACATACAAGAAACCCTAAACATAATGCTTCAGCTGAATCAGCATCACACTCATATCATACATGGAGCCATGCGCCCTAGACAGCTTCGCCAGTTTCTTACAAGCCGACAATTGTCCTTCTGGTTCATTGGAATTGATGTAGGTCGGGTGTTCTAGCTCCAATGCCTCTTGATTTATCACCATATCCCACAACTCATCAAAAGATAAGATTAAAAACTCATCCTCAGGTTCCATGGACCGAACTCTGGTCTTCGGTTCGACTGTCACCCACTTCTTTGGGTGGCCGTCCCCGAATTTCTCTTACACCTCCATAACCGTCCAAAACAAACCCACCCTTCCCATAAAGGATGCCCATATCAAAATTTATTCTTGGTTTGGGGTGGTCATAAATATATCATAGGGGGGTGTCGCGCACGCTTAGCAGGGTCTCGATTCTTTGCCTTTCATCTTCTCTGGAGGAGCGGTGGTCGGAGGTCAGGACCTGGGAAACTCCTATATGGGAGATGACTGCATGACAGTCACCAGAGTTGGATACCACCAAGCGGTGGTTTCAGATTAGGGAAATCATGCAGCAGGAGCCACTGTAGGAATGCTGCTCTAGGAACTGGGAGTCAGTGGTGAGGTATCCGTGCTTCACATCTTCCTAGATTCCATTTGCATATCCCCCTCCCCTTCCTTCCACCTCCTTAAAAATGTTGTTTCTCATATTCATGATGGAGGACTCTGCTTCCAGCATGCCTCCATGCCCATCGAAAAACCCAAAAGGGCATGCTAATATCTAATTGGACAATAACTACCTCTTCCACACAAACAATACACTTAATCGAATCAAATTACCTGTTTATAGTCACCTATGGCTGAGTATATATCTTCCATGACTTCCCTTATCCCTTGTTTGCAGTAGATAGAATAACCATCCCCCATAACCTCAACTATCTACATAAGACCCTCTATAACTGGCTCCAGGTAGCTTGGAAAAGCGATTGGGATTTGGAGGCATCCCAAATTCTTTCATGTGAGTGATGAAGAGGAAGATGATGCAGTATGCTTGTGTCCATATTTAGCCAGCCCCAGACTATAAAGGATATGGGAAGAAGGATCCTCATAGGGTTCGGTGAGTTAATGGCCTCGATGATGGGCGACAGAGCGGTGGTTTTGCGTGGCTGAGAACCAGAAAGTGACTGGGGCATAGGGATGGGGGAGCTTAGGAGTGCCAGGGTAGGTGTCATGGCTTTCCTTGGTGTAGTCAAATCATTGTGGTTGGGAGGGTTCACTACCGTAAAAAAGGGTTTTTGTAGCTCTACCCTTTAACAGTGCTAAAAAAAGCACTCATAAAGGGAGTACCTTTATCAGTTCTAAAAAATCACTGATAAAGGGGTACTTTTAATAGCACTAAAAAAAGCGCTATTAAAAGTTCCCCTTTATCAAAGGTTTTTTAGCGCTATTAAAGGGCCCCACTTTATCAGTTTTTTTAGTAGCACTGATAAAGGGGGGATTTTTCAGCGCTTTTTTTACTAGCCCTGATAAAGGGTATATTTCAAAAGAAAATATTTTATAAAAAAAATATATTGATATATAAATATATAAGTATATTTATATTGATAAAAATATAATATATATTTTTGAAATATATTTTAGATAAGTATAAATAGAGATTCGCACTTAATATATAAGATATGTAGTGAAAATTGCCTATAAAATATTTTAGAAAATATTATTAATTAATAATTTACTAATTATAATTGAGTAATAGTCATTTAATAACATTTTGAAGACCCAAAAAAATAAAAAAAAATTGTAAAATATCTAAAATAAGTTGAAAACGTAACTCAAACTTCAAATGGCCACAACTTTTGATTTGGGTGTCCCTTTGAGCTCTATAGCATATCAAATCGAAGCCTATGATGATATTTATGCTGTCATGACCAGTGGGAGCCGTGTTCACTATTTTTATGAGGAGAAAAATGGACCAGAAGGCCTCCAAAAATGAGTTTTTAGTACGGAAACCAAATTTGTTTAACATTCGAGGGAATTTCAGCCTCATTTAATGGGGAATGTTTGCCTTTTTTCAATGGGTAATGAATTTATTCTGATGAATTACATTCATATTGATATTATGGCTTTTTAAATTTTACCATTTTTCATAATGTACTATTACCTATAACCAAATATATAACAATATATTCATTTTTGTTATATATTCACACATAAAAAATTTAATTTTATAAATAAATAATTAAAATTATTTACATATAAAATATATTTCTCAATATATAAGGTTTATCTAAATAAATAACTAATATCCATTTTATTTAAAATATAAATATATAAATATATGAATATTTATATACTTATATAATGTGTGTGTGTCTGTATTAAAAAATGATATATATTAATATATGAATAAATATATGAATAAAAAAATATAACTAAATATATATAAATAGATAGATTTAAATATATATTAATATAAGAATAAATATATAGATATATAAATATAGAAATATAAATATACATGTATATATATATATATATATTAATATATATATATATATATTAATATACAACTAAATATATATATATATATATATATTTTAATATAAATATATATATATGTTAATATAAATACATATTAATATATGAATAAATATAACTATATATATATAAATTGATATATCATTAAATGGACATCAAAGTAATATAGAGAAGTGGTTAAGGGTCTAGGCATAGAGTGAGAGGTCTCGAGTTCGAATCCTAGGGGAGGCAGGGGTGTACGCGATAGTGAAGGGTTGTGCTAGCGCTGTTAAGGGGGGGGGGAGTTCTAGTACTGTTAAAGGGTTGGGGGTAGGGACGGGGCATGTTGGGCTGGTAGGGGTATGCAGGGGCGGGTGGGGGCGTATCATAGTGCTGTTGAAGGAGGGTTAAGCGTTGTTAAAACCCCCCTCCGACCTGTAATTTTTTAAAAATTTGTAAATTTTTTTAAACATTTATCATCACTTTTAAAAAAGCGCTGATAAAAGTCCCATTTTATCAGTGCATTTTTTAGCGCTATTAAAAGGGGTCTTTATCAATGCTTTTTAGCACTGATAAAAGGGACCCCCTTTATCTTAGCTGAGATTAACAACGTTTTTAGTGCTGTAAATGACATTTTCTAGCACTTTTAAAGGACATATCTACAGTAGTGGTGGTTCAATGAATGAAAATTGTGGATTGCATCTCCTCATGGGTGGCATGCGAAGAAGTTGAAAGGAGGAGGCATATAAATAGTGCGGCAGATTTTGTGTTTGAGGCGCATCGCATCTTCACTAAGGTTTGACACTTTGAAACTGAAACGTTGAGGGTGCTCCTCAAAAACTTCTAGGAATGTAACAAATATATATATATATATATATATATATATATATATACACACATTCCTTCCATTTTAAGATAACTTAGTCACGACACCTACAGAAGAATTCGTTTCCTAAAATTTTGGAGGATAATGAATAACAATACAATCATTGAAAACCAGTCTCATCATTTCAAACAAAAGCATGGAAATAATTCAACTTATTCAATAATCACAATGTTTTTTCATTTTTGTGTCATTCAAAATAATAATAATTCAATTTCAATTTTCTAAAAAATGAAACATAGAGATGGGTACACTACATTAATAAAAATCTTACTTTATCACCACTGAAATAAAATGACAATAAAGATGAGTCATTTATTAGCTGTAACAAAAAATAAATTTTGTTAGCCCTCTTATAGGGAATCGTGAATAATTTAATTTATTTATACAAATTTATAAATTTATAAATATTTTTTATATATCAATAAGTATATACATGTAAATATAATATATAAATATGATTTTTATAATGATATTATAATAAAAAAAATATGAAAATATTATTTTCAAAATTATATATATAAAAAAATATCAAATTTCACTACAAAAAGGTGTTTAGGAGTGTTTCATTTAGAACCAGTTTAAACCACCCCAAAATATTTAGCCGCAGTTTTTTTTATTTATGTAAGTAAAATATTTATTATTATTTATTTACATAATTAATTAATTATTTCACTACTACACATATTCCATTTATTAGCATGAAAAATGGATTTTAACAGTATTAAAAAGTGCTATTAATTGCACTATTGATAAAGGGGGGCCTTTACCCATGCTAAAAAAATCACTAATAAAGGACCACATTTATCATCACCCTTTTAGAACTGATAAAGGATACCCTTTATAAGCACTATTTTTAACGCTCATAAAGGCCCCCCTTTATGAGCGCTAAAATAGATAAAGGCCTAGCAGGCTGCAATGTGTTGTTAATATAACAACACACCCAGCAAAAACCAACTATTGCAAATAATGCTATACACATTTATTGTGACAACATGAATGAAAAAATTCCCACCCATGGTATATACAAAAAAAACACTACTATATATATTTCAAACAATGTTTTATATAACTACATTTATAATTACCCAACAAACATTTAAAAACATTAATGTTTCATCTTTTGACATCTGTGATCCCCTCTCGAAAATTTCTGCCCATGGTATTAATTGCCAAAAAAATCATCTCAACCTGAGCAAAAGATTCTGCTTATATAATAAAACAAATATTATGTTAGTAATACGATAAAGATATAAATTAAACATTAATATGAATGAATACATTAATAAAATGTCAATATTTAATAAAAGGGACACATTTGGAGTTATATCGGTCACACCGTGCATTGGATTAAGGTGTGGTTGATTCTTACATGACACAAATGACTCATGGATCATTTTCCTAAAGTATCAAAACAATATGAATGCATTTTATTGGTTTTCAGTATGTCACTTGTTCTTTTTACTAAAATTAATATCAATTATAAATAAAAAGACACACTTGGGGTTATACCGGTCACAATGTGCATCAAATTGAGGTTTGGTTGATTTATACATGTCACAAATAAATCATGGATCATTTTCTTAAAGTATCAAAACAATCTAAATGTGTTAGCTTGGTTTTCAGAACACCAGTTGTGTTTTTTACTAAAATGTCATTTCAAACTAGAAACACGCATTTTGAGTTATACCAGTTGCATCGTGCATCAGTTCGACATGATACTACTTTATACACGTCATAAATTATGTATAAATCCCTGTTATAAATTATCAAAACAATTAGAGTACATTTTCTTGGTTTTCAGTGAGTGGCACATTTTGAACTAAAATGTCAATTTTAAACTAATAACAGACACTTCTAGTCATATCGGTCACACCGTGCGTCAGATTGAGGTGTGTTTTATTCCTACATGTCATACATGAATCTTAGATCATTTTACTAAAGTATCAAAACAATTATAATGTGTTTTCTCAGTTTTCAGTATGTCACATGTTCTTTTTTACTTAAATTAATGTCAATTTTAAATAAAAAGACACACATGGAGTTGTACCGGTCACACCGTACTTTAGATTGTAGTGTGGTTGATTCCTACACATCACAAATGACTCATTGATCATTTTCCTAAAGTATGAAAACAATATAAACATGTTTTCCTAATTTTTGATATGCCAGTTGTGTGTTTTTACTAATACATCATTTCAAAATGGAAACACGTATTTTGAGTCATACTGGTGGCATATTGCATCTATTTAACATGAGATTACTTAATACACGTCAAAATCACATATGAATATTTTTCCTAAATTATCAATACAATCAAAACATTTTTTCTTTGTTTTCAGTGAGTGATATGTTTTGTACTAAAATGTTAATGTTAAACTGAATACAGACACTTTTAGTCATACTGGTCACATTTTTCATTGGAATGTGGTGTAGTTGATTCTTAAATGTCAAAAATGACTCATGGATAATTTTCTTAAAGTATCAAAACAATCTGAATGCGTTTTCTCAGTTTTTAGTATGTCAGTTGTTCTTTTTACTAAAATTAATGTTAATTTTAAATAAAAGGACACACATGGAGTTATACTAGTCACAACATGCATAAAATTGATGTGTATTTGATTAATACACATCTAAAATGACTCATTGATCATTTTACTAATGTATCAAAATAATCCAAATGTGTTTTCTTTCTTTTCATAACACAAGTTGTGTTTTGTACTAAAATGCCATTTCAAACTGGAAACACGCATTTAGAGTTATACTGATTGCATCATGTGTCGGTTTGAAATGAAACTACTTAATACATGTCAAAAATGATGTATGAATACCTATACAAAATTATCAATATAATCGGAGCATGTTTTCTTGTTTTTTCGTGAGTGACACATTTTGAACTAAAATGTCAATTTTAAACTGATAATAGATACTTTTAGTAATACCGGTCACATCGTGTAACAGATTGAGGTGTGGTTGATTCCTAAAAATAAAAAATGACTCATGGATCATTTTCTTAATGTATCAAAACAATATAAATGTGTTTGAATAGTTTTTAGTATGTCACTTGTTCTTTTTTACTTAAATTAATGTCAATTTTAAATAAAAATGACACACTTGGAGTTGTACCGGTCACACCATACTTCAGATTGAGGTGTGGTAAATTCCTATATGTCACAAATTACTCATGGATAATTATAATAAATTACAAAAATAATAAAAATGTGTTTTTTTTATTTTCAATATTCCAGTTGTGTTCTTTTACTAAAATGTCATTCCAAACTGGAAACACGTATTTTGAGTCATACTGGTCGCATCGTGCATCTATTTGATGTGAGACTACTTCATACATGTCCCAAATCACTTATGAATCACTTTACTAAATTATCAAGACAATCAGAGTTATTTTTCTTAGTTTCTAGTGAGTGACACATTTTGTTCTAAAATGTCAATTTTAAACTGATAACTGACACTTTTAGTCATTCTGGTCACACCATGAGTTAGATTATGGTGTGGTTGATTCCTAAATTTAAAAAATGAATCATGGATAATTTTACAAAATTATCAAAATAATATGAATGTGTTTTCTTGGTTGTTAGTATGACACTTGTTCTTTTTACTTAAATTAATGTCAATTTAAAATAAAAAGATACACTTGGAATTATATCAGTCACACCATGTGCCAGATTGAGATGTGGTTGATTCCTACATGTCACAAATGAATCGTGGATTGTTTTACTAACGTATAAAAACAATATGAATGTGTTTTCTCAGTTTTTAGTATGCCAATTTTTTATTTTTACTAAAATGTCATTTCAAACTGAAAACACGCATTTTGAGTCATACCAGTCTCATCATGCGTCGGTTTGATATGAGACTACTTCATACATGTCACAAATTAATTATGAATTTCTTTATAAATTGTTAAGACAGTCGAAGTGAATTTTATTAGTTTTCAATGAGTGACACATTTTATACTAAAATGAAAATTTTAAACTCATAAGAGACACTTTTAGTCATATCGGTCACACCATGCATCAGATTGAGGCGTGGTTGATTCATTCACATAAAAAATGAAAAATGGATCATTTTTATAAATTATAATAACAATAAAATGATTTTACTCAATTTTAAGTATGTCACTTGTTATTTTTTACTTAGATTAATGTCGATTTTAAATAAAAAGACACACTTTGAGTCATATTGGTCGCATCATGCATCGTATTGATGTGGGATTGACTCATACGCATCACAAATGACTCATGGATCTTTATCCTACAGTATGAAAAAATATGAATGCATTTTATCAATTTTTAGTATTTCGTTTGTGTTTTTTTACTAAAATGTCATTTCAAACTAGAAACACGCATTTGGAGTCATACCAGTTGCATCATGCATCATTTTGAAAAGAGACCACTTCATACAAATTTTTGAATTTATTTAAAAAATTATCAAGACAATCAGAGTATGTTTTCCTAGTTTTTAGTGAGTGATGCATTTTGAACTAACAATTCTAACTGATAAAAGAATATTGTATTCATACCGGTCATATAGTGCATCATATTGAGGTGGGGTTAAATCCTACACATCAAAAATGACTTATGAATCATTTTCCCAAAGTATCCAAACAACCTGAATGTTTTTTCTTGGGTTTTAGTATGTCACTTGTTCTTTTTTACTTAAATTAATGTCAATTTTTTAAAAAAAAGACACACTTTGAGTCATACCTATCACACCATGCATCATATTGATGTGCGGCCAATTCCTACACATCAAAAATGAGTTATAGATTGTTGACCTAAAGTATCAAGACAATATATATGTGTTTTATCAATTTTGAACATATTAGTTGTCTTTTTTACTAAAATTAATGTCAATTTTAAATAAAAAGAAGCACTTAGATTATTTTAATGCATTATAGAACATATAATATTATGAGAAAAACATAGTATATTAACAAAAATTACTTTATAATTGAATTCTGAGTTGTATCCTCAAAGTCCTACCACTCACGAGCATGAGCATCTTCGAAAAAACCACCCCGACTCAAACAAAGGAATATACTTATATAATAAAACAATTATTATGTGAATAATACTAAAAATTATTAAATTAAACATAAATATGAAACAACCCACTAATTATATGTAATTCACATCTTCATATTATTTGTGTACATTTTTTCATCAGGTGTGATGCCCATTCATTTCTAAGAACATATATATCGCCTTGTGAATATGAGTCTTTTTGACAGTCATAGTAGTATTGGAAAAATAAAAATACAAAAAGGATTAATAATTATTTTAAATAAAATAGTAATTATCTTCTGAAATACCTCTTTGGGGATGTTAGTTTTTTGATGAAATATGATCTCACTCATTAATTTACAAACATAATAACCATAATCTTTTCCATTTTTTTGTTTCAGACACTTTAGAAACATTGAGTAGAATAATTAATTTATTTTGATATGTGTTCTGATATTGAAATCTTATTATATATACCCCGATACTTGTCCAGTTGATGAAATTTTCATGGTCCTTGTGCTTAGGCCCTGGCCGCATTCCTTATTTTTCCGATATTGATTCACCACCCTATCATAAAAGAATCCTCATTAAAACATAATATAAATTATATTTCTTGATTTTTAGTTATAAAATGTTGTATGTAGTGTATTAAAAATTGAAATATTTCATCATGTGTGGTTGGTTTTTTGGATATCCATGTATTGAATCTAGGAAATAAATCATTGGAGTATCCAAATTAACCACAATGAGCATCCAATGTTTCCTAAAAACAAAAAAATAAGTAATAAAGGAAATGAAAATATATTTTATATGATTAAATTGAAGAGTTTTACCCATGAATCATTGGTATTAAGAAGAGTCTATCATCCAAAATTTTACTTTCAAATGATTTGACTAGGCTTACCACTATTTCATCCTTTTTGTTGGAATCTATTTTTGGTTTTTTGTAGAGGACATGTGAGGAATAACAAGTCCAAAAAAAATTCATTGGGAAATAACTTCAATTGTTTTTGATATATATGTCTGCCAAAAATATGAAATGTATTTAGTTATAATTAACATAGTATATCTGATTTCGGAAAATCAAATCATGAAAACATACCTCATATATATATTTATAATTGAGGCTCCTTGACAATCATAGTTGAGGATTTCACTTACATTACCAACACCAATAAATTCTTGAAATTCCTCTCCGTGTATATTTTTTTCAAAATCAACTATGTGACTACAACAATTTTTTAACTTTGTCTCCACATGAACCATCAATGATGGTAAATGTGGATATAGAAAGAGTGGGGTAAAGGTGATTTCGGTAAATCTTTTCGATTAGTTAGTCGATCCTTTATATGGTTTTGATCTAATATTTTGTTTCACCCCTTCCCTTTTCCCATCTATAATAACATTAATCAGTTCAGACCTTTTTTCATTAATTATTAAAGGTTTAGCTTCAAAAATAAATTGGAAATGAATAACTCCTTGTCGATATGTTTTTTACAAGATGTGATGGTCATGCACTGCATGTTCTAACAGCTTGTTCGACCTTATGAATATCTTTCTCATCAATTGGAATATGTATCTCGACACTCGACTCTTGGGATATTCTATTTGAAACTCTCACATGAGATTTTGTAAGTGGTCTGTTGTGTAGCATGTCCTTTTAGATATTGAAAATCGTAGCCCCTACTACAAGATGATGGGTGAGTGTTGATAGGTATAAATTACAATCATTATCACCCAGGACAATGAGTGAGTGTTGTATATATTATTGAAATTTCATTGAAAAAATTATTAGAAAATTTATTACCTCAACTAAGTCAATTTGTTTTATGGTAATGGCTCATCTCAAAGCCGGTGGGGGTGGGGCGAGATCTTCACGCAATGGTTATTCTTGAGTTGTTTCTTCTCTTTGATTCCCTACCAAAAATTTTCTATCAAATATCTTTTCCATTGGAATTATTATTTAAGGGTAGTAATTATTTCTCTCATTTGTTTCATTTATTCACTTTGAACCACCTTTTTTTCCCTCCAAATATGTTTGGGGTGTCACCCAAAAACCCGCACTTCTGATGCGGCCATGCTATTCTGGCCGTTTCAAGGCCACCGATAGTAGGTGGCCATCCGATACAGGTTTTTCTAATTCCTATGACTATGTTAGATAGAAAATATAAGAAAATAAGTAATCATTGTTATGTAATATATATTTAAAGAATTTTTATTATTATTTCATACTTAGAAATGTTTCTCACACTTTTTGTGTGTTTTTATCAATTAATATCCCATCTTTATTTACACATGCATCCTTCTATAACACATGGAGTGGGATGGAAGTGGCTTTGGATTTGGAGTAATCAATCTTCACATAAATAGAGGAACATAGTTATGTTATTATTTCATTTCACATAATATTGTTATGGTAGATTTAAAATACGTACTAATTTTTTTGAAGTGAATCATACCCCATCCTTGCTTTACGGTAGGGGTACATTGGTTTTTTGCCCGTTTCTTATTTCCAGCACTCAGTTTCTATTTCATAAATACAAAAATTTCAAACAAAGTGATGAATCCACGTATTTTTAAACAACATATTACTTGTCATGACCCACCTTCTTTAAGATGAGGGAAGTGAAAGCAAAGTGCCACACCCTTCCTTCCTCAAGATGAAGGAGAGATAATGACCCCCGAGTCCTGCCTTTAATAGACCCTAGAGCAGAAACTAGCACCAAGGGTATAAAATATCACATATTATGGAAGGAGTTACTCCTTTTCTAGAACAAGATCAGGAGATAAGATGGTAAATCCCAAGCAACTGCAAATACTAAAAGTAAAATTAAAGCCAAAATTCATTCCCACATGCATGTTCAAAAGTAAAGCTGATACAAAGTACAACAAAAGTACCAAAACAAGAACCAAAATAAAGTAGACTAAGCATAAATGATAACTAATCCCTAACCCTAAGAGAGTAAAGTCCATAATAGTCCTTAAATTCCTCTTAGAAACCTAAAAATATTTTTATATATGTAGGGTGAGTATACAAGTATACCTAGTACGGAAAATAAAGCCACTCATGAACAATTGGGGGAACATACAAATGTATCTTTGAGAAAACAATAGAACCTCAGAGAACCTACTAAGGAATAATAACCATCCCAACCTCACCAAGTCATAGTCACTAAATAGCTTAATTCAAGTAACGTAGTAGTATAAGAACATCGATATTTGGGTACCCTGCACCACTTTCCCACTAGTTAAATACTCATCCCTAATAGATAATGTCTTGACACTACCACTCTTCCCATATGCAATGCCCCTGACACAACTCTCCTACACACACCTGGGCCTCAAACCACACGCAATCCCGCCCGCAGACACTTGAGCCACAACAACCACACCTCTCACCCAAAGACACTTGGGCCTCATCCTAAAGACACTTGGGAAAAAATGGCCTGAAAACACCTAGGGATCTCATCCACAACAAAACCTTACATAAAGGATCTTGGGATATGGTAAGCCTTAATCCATTATAGTCTTCCTGGATATGCTCGAGAAGTAAGAGCCTGAAAGAGGGTGCGAGGGAGAAAGTCAGTAACCATCCAACCATCCTCCCATCGGGATATTGGGAAAGACACCCTCCCCTATGAAATGGACGTGCTCAAAACTTAGTGCTAAAAAAGGGTAGGGTGCATATAGAAATCACAAGGAACTACAATATATATATATATAGGTAAGAAACACTAGCCCAACCTATATTTCCCCAAGATAGACAACCAACTCATACAGAACCAAATTAGCTACTACCCATATATGAACAACCACACAACATCCATTTCCAAATCAGAACCCAACTCCGTTTTCATTTAACCACTTTTCATTTATTAATCAAGGGGTTAACTTTAAGTTATTCCATCACTATTGGGAAACTTCCAACCACAACTATACCAAAACAACAAGTAAAACCAAACTGTAGTCCCTCTGCACAACAGCACAAACCCATATTTACAATCCACTACTCAACAATAATTCTTCAAAATTATACTACACAATCCTTAACTCACAACCCATCTATATAGCCCCACTTCCAAACAATTCCTAGATGCAGTACCACTGCAAACAAGTTAGTAACCACAACATAGTCCCACTTTACAACTCTGTTCGATGGCCACGAAACAAAGGCAGTTCAACTACCTACATGTTTATCCATTACACAATCAATAGGTCTCTCAAACTTGGATACCAACACACCTCCCGTACATCCCCACACACAAATACCTACAAAAAATACCATTAACCCACAACCCCACTATACACACATACCACACCCATCTTAGAGAACCAACTCCTCTATCCAACCTTGTACCCACAACCGTGCTCGTAATAGTAGCACCACACAACTCACACAAGGTTACAAAACTCAATAGAACATAGAACTCAGCCACACCTATCAATAGTATATGTATACATATTAAGATTTATTAATCACTATTATTTAATCCACTTGATAAACAGGGGTTATCAAACAAGAGTTTTCATCTCGGGGCATTCATTTCATTTAATCGGGTATATGGGATTAGCCAGATTATGATTTATACCAATTATTCATAAGGAAACAACAATAGTTGTAAATATCCACCCATGAAGAGATAAATAACACCAAAAGTCATGATTTTAAGTAGGATTTTCATCCAAAATATATCACAACATCGATAAGGATAACAAAATAAAATAGATGATCAAACATCAAACCACTCTCAGCCCGTTATATCATTACCCCATTATCTTTTGATCACATTCCCATCTTATTTATTTCTTGTTTTAAGAAAAGTATCCATATATTATTTATAAGTAATCATTAGTACACCCACCCCACATGTGAACAATTTAAGAGAGATAGAATAAATCCCTACCGAATGATCACATGATCAAAGTTCCTCATCGTGCCAAGAATAGGGGATTGCGCAAGCACCACATGACTCAAATAAAATTGTGTAGGAGGGGATATAGCATAGGCGCATGACTCATCTAAGGGGGATAAGGATATAGGTGCACCAAGTGAAAATGGAAAACACACAAGTAAGGGAAGATCCCATACTTGAAGAGTCATATCCTATTTTAAAGGAAGAATCCTTTCCAAAAGTCATTAATCGTTGAATCATGGTCAAGATCATGTGGTTCATGTATCTCAAAGCCCCTAGAACGTTAAGAGGTTAAAGATATATTTAATATCCTTATATAAACTCTTAAAAACTCCCAAATAAGCCTTTAAACTCGTTTTACATCAAATAAGACGTAAGAGGGTCGAAACTGGAAATATGACAAAAATAGGGAAAACTACAAATGAGACACTGATGGGTGAGTCACTGATGGGTGAGTCATTGATTCAGATCCACTGGTGGGTGAGATAATAATGTGACCTACTGAAACTAATCCACCGATTATGAGCTACCAACATAATGACCTACCGACGCCTTGAACTACCGACACCTCAACCTACCGACGCCCTGACCTACCGACACCCTGACCTACCGATGCCCTGACTCATCGATACGGGCACTCTTGACTCACTGATACTGATTCCCCTGACTCACCGACACACAGACATGTCGACACACTAACATATCGATGCACTTGCATGCCGACACACTGACATGACTACGTAATGACATGCTGACGCACTGATAAGCTGACAGAAAACTAGAAATTTGGAAAACTCTTGAAATAAGATACTGTTGACTCTTAGAACACCCTAAACATTGGTTTTTCAAAAAGGAAAGTCTAGGGGAAATCTAGGTTATTACAACAAATACCTATCAAACTATTATCATCCTTGAGAATTTGAAAACTAACCTAGAAGAAAGGGGGTCTAAAAAACCACCCCTTAAGATACCTCTCAGGAACAAACCACCTTGTGTTATTTTTTAAAGTTCGAGTGAAAACCTTGACATCCAAGGACACCTACTTGACATATATCTTCTGAAAAACTATGTAAACACTAAGGCCCCACTTACCTAAACAACCAAAGAAGATACAAAGGACAAAAAATCTAGACACATTGATTTGGGAGCTCCTTCCTTCATGTCAAGATATTATCCACTTTGGGCGGCACTGTATTGCCCGCACGGGTTTAATCGAATATGCATTAATGAATCATGATTGGGAATCAAGTTCTCCCCTACCCATAGTCATGGATTTTCACACTAAATCAGAGAACATGAAAATGACTTATCATACAACAAGCGAGGTCAAAAATTACATCACAAGAAAGGTACAAAGAAAAAAACAAGAGAAAACTCAGAATAACTCTAGGTACTGAGAACACATCTATGATTCTCTCTCCCAATTTCTCTCCTAGATTCCACCATGCCTCCATAACACATGAATCGAAGGAATGGTCTACCTATGAAGCACCTTCTCCTCACAATCCTCTATTCTTGCTGGTTTCTCCATGAACGTCGCGTCGTCCTCTATATTCAATTCTCCTCAATCAAGGATGTGGGAGTCATCATTTAGATACTGACGGAGATGAAAAACATTAAATACATCATGGATCCTCTCTAGTTGTGGTGGCAATGCCAGTTGATATTTCACCTCTCCAATTCATCCCAACACCTTGAAAGGTCTGAAAAACCTGGGAGAAATATTGATTCCTCTTCCAAATCTTTGATATCTACACCATAGGGAGACCTTTAAGAACACATGGTCACCAAACTTTAACTCCAAGGGCCTCCTCCTGTGATTGGAATATGAATTCTACTAGTCTTGAGAAACCTTCATCCTCTCACGCACAAGCTGAACAATTTCCATTGTGCTCTACACTACCTCTGGTCCAAGAAGGGATACTTCCACTACCTCTATCCAGCATACAGGTGAATGACACAATCTTACATAAAAAGACTTGAACGGTGCCATGGTAATGGGAGAGTGATATATATTATTTTAGGAAAATTATACCAGGGGAAAGTGTCATACCCACAATCCTATGAAGTCCAAAACACACACTCGCAGAATATCCTACAATGTCTGGATGGTCCTCTCAGTTTTCCCATCCGTCTGAGGGTGGAAAGCAGTGCTAAGTCATAACTGGGTCCCAAAGGCATGTTGTAACCCCCACCAGACTCATGAGGTAAACCATGCATCTTGATATGAGATTATGGTTCTTAGAACTCCATGAATCCACACCACTTAAACTACATACCTCTATGCCAAGGCATCCACCACACTTGACACCTTGATTTCCAGGAAGTTAGCTGATTTCGTCAATTGATCCACCACTACCCAAAGAGCATCGCATTCTCCATGGGATCTGGGTAATACTGTGAAGAAATCCATCGAGATTTCATTCCACTTCCACTCAAGAACATCCAAGGGATGAAACTGACCACTGGGAACACAGTACTCAACTTTAACCTACTGACACACTAGGCATCTTGCCACAAACTCCACCACTTCCCACTTCACCCTGGGCCACCAAAACTATTCCCTTAGGCCTCAGTACATATTATAGACTCTTGAATACACTTCTAGGGGTGATCTATGGAACCCACGAAGAACTCCCTCATGTATTTCCACTGGGACAAGCAACTTCCCATAGAAAAAAATCTGATTCTAGCTATCCTTCAACCATCCTTTTGGAGCATCACTCCGGACAATGCGATCATGCATCACTTGAGTATCTTAGTCTCCCCACCGAGACTCTTATACATGTCATGATAAGGAATACTAAAATTTCATCTAAAATAGATATCCTTTTCCATTCCCCCCCCCCCCAGCATCCTGGCACAAAATGGACAACTCCTTTATTGATTTCCAAGCATTTGTAGATTCCTAAACTAACTCCTTCTATGACTTCCTTCTCAAGGCATCAACCACCACATTCCCCTTCCCTAGGGTGTAATAGATTTTGAAGTCATAATCATGGAGTAACTCCATCCACCTTCGCTACCGCAAGTTCAAGTATTATTGGGAAAATATATGCCTCAAGCTATTATGATATGTGAAGACTAAAAAGCTCTCTCCAATGAGGTAATGCTACCAAAAACTTCAGTGCGAACACGACTTATACAAGCTCTAGATCATGGGTGGAATAATTACATTTGCGAGGACGTAACTACCTAGACCCATAAAAGATTACTTCTCACTAATGTATCAGCACACATCCCAAGCCTAGGTCAGAAGCATCACAGAACACCTCGAACATCACCCCTTCCTCTGGAAACCTAATAACTAGGGTACTAACCATATTCCCCTTCAGATAGCTGAAAGCTACCCGACACTTCTCACTCCACATGAAGGTCTAGTCTATTTTGGTCAAAGCTATAAATGAAGCTTCAACTTGAGAGAAGTCAGGTATGAACCTCTAATAATAGCCTTACAGACTCAGAAAACTATGAACCTCCACCACATTATTAGGTGTTTCCCAAGAAAAAACCACTTCGAACATTGATGGGTCCATATCTATCCCTCGATGAGACAACACATGTCTAAGGAAGTGCACTTATCATGTCTAGAACCTTCACTTGGACTACATTCTGTAGAATTGGTGGTGTCGGAGGACTTCCAAGATAGTCCTCAGATGCCCAACGTGTTCCTCTTCTAACCTTGAGTAGACCAGGAAGTCGTCGATGAACACGATGAAGAACCAGTCCAAGAAGTCGTGGAAAATAGAGTTCATGATCCTCATGAACACAGCTAGCGCATTCATAATGCCGAATGGCAAGACCACAAACTCAAAGTTCCCATACCGGCACCTGAAAAAAATATTTGGGATGTCACCTTCCTTCACCCTCATCTAGTGATATCTAGACCATAGATCGATCTTATAAAACCAACCTTCTCCCTTAAACTTGTTAAAAAATGTCATCGATTCTTGGAAGGGGTAGAAGTTCTTGATTGTCACCTGATTTAGTCTCTAGTATTCAATGCATAGTCTTAGACCACCTCCCGCCTTCTTCACAAAAAAAACTAGTGCAGCCCACGACGACACACTTGGATGGATACAAACCTTCTTCATCAGGTCATCAACCTGAAACCACAACTCCTGCAACTCAAAAGTCGCCATCCGATAGGGAGCCATTGAAATCGTGTGGGACCCCAGTTGCAAGCCTATCCCGAACTCAACGTCATGTCAAGGGGGTAGAGTCACAACCTCTTTGGGGAAGACATCTAGGAACTCACTAATAACACCCCATAACTTCCACCATCTCTGTATCTATTAATTAAACTGAATACTAGTCTAATAAAGAAAGAAGAGGCTCCATATATCCTTCCTGAAAAATATGCTTTCTGATGAAAGATATGATCTGTTCGACCATATCTAATAACAACCCTTATCCAGAAGCATTCCATATCATTGTGCATAGAAAATAACCAGTCGATGCCTAGAATGACATCGTATGGATGCATATGTAGTAATAGAAGATCCCCACTTGAGTGATGTTTCCCCAACAACAGTCTACATCCTCGACCAATATCAAAAAGACTGGTCTGACCTCCAACTGGCATACTCAACACCGGGGGCATGGGAAGACTATGTACATCTAGTCCTAGAGAATGGGCTATACTGGGTGCAACAAAGGAGTGCGAAGCTCCAGAATCAATCAAAGCACACACAAGAGTACTAAACAGACTAGTCATACCTCGAACAAACTTTGGCCCTACTGGAACTGCAACCTCAACGGCATGAAACTACCAACACTCGGTTCCTCTACCCCTCAGCTATCGACCGCCTCTATGACCACACCCTGGTTGAGGTCCCTGAGGAGTGCCTTGAGGTTGGCCTCCTCTGGCACCATCTACCCTCTATGGAGTGAGAGCTCACTGCCCTAGTTACTGGATGGTCATAACTATCAACTGCTACTACTGAGGTGGGTGTTGAACCTTCCTGCCTCCATAGTATGGTGCTCAAACTGGGAACCGGTTCCGAAGATATCCATAGACTCCATAGACAAATCACCTTATCCTTGGGCCCATGGGTAAAGGGTGAGGAATAGGAGATCGAAATTGGAACTGTTGAAGCCTACTCCCCGCTGGACGAAACTTGGAAGGCCCTGAAGTCATAGAACTACTAATAAATACTTTCCCCTTTTGCTAACTTAGCTAGATCCCCTCTCATGGAACACCTCCCAGTGACTACATCCTTTCCACCACCTCATCCTTCTTCTGAACCTCTAAGTGTGTTGGTAGAGTGAAGGGTCTGACGACATACTAAAGAGAAAGTCGGAGTGCCTCCTCTAAGCATCTCTATTATGACTCCTCATCTGGAAAGAGATCTTGTGTGAAGCGTAAGAGATCTTTAAACTTGATCCCTAGCTCCCTCACCGATATAATCTCCTACTTAAGGGAGAGTATCTCCTTCCTATTCTCATCCTTCATCATGGAAGAAAGTAATTCCACCCGGAAATCCTTCTCAAATTCATATCATGAATCATTAGTCTCCTTACTCTTCTCGAGGTAAAGAATCCACCACTGACGTGATGCTCCTCGCACCTAGATCACTACCAGAGGAACCCAGTAATTTTTCAGAGCTCAGATCAAGCTAAAACTGATCACCAACTCCTCAATCCAACTTTCCATCTCTATGTCTGAGACGCAGACCTTGTACTTCCCCAGAGCCTACAACTGGAAGGCATGAATCATCATATGCCACTTGTTATCTTCCTCCTCTTGATCGTCCCTCCATTGATCAACCAGGTCAACCTGCTGGGCCACTACTACTTGTACCACACATAGACGACGTCTGGGTTCCATAGATGAAAAGTAAACAAGGAATTCCTAAGCATAGGTAGTGTGGTAATTCCCTTTTAGATTCATTTTAACTATTCATTTTTTTAAAATTCCAAAAAACCCATATACACACAAGAACACAAGTCATTATGATGCATGTACCTTTCCCAAGGTCTCTAACCTGCAATCATTGCATCCTAACTTGGTCGTTTAGTAGGTCCAGAGTTCTTACATCGGATCGTAGGGGGACCAAAAATCCTGTGTCCATTCCAGTCTTCCCAAGCCCATTTCACGCACCAATTTCACCTAATACATTTTCCCTACCATCCCATTCAATCCTCACTATGCCTAACTCCAAACTCCATCCTACCTATCAAACTCCCAAAACTCGGCCCTATGATACCATTTTTTCACGACCCACCTTCTTCAAGATGAGGGAAGGGACATCAAAGTGCCACACCCTTCCTTCCTTAAGATGAAAGAGAGATAATGACCCCCAAATTCTACCTTCAATAGGCCCCAGAGTGGTTACTAGCACCAAGGGTATAGAATCTTACATAGTATGGAAGGAATTAACTTTTTTCTAGAACAATATTGGAAGATAAGATGGTAAATCCCAAGCAACCCCAAATACTAAAAGTAAAATTAAATCCAAAATCCATTCCCACATGCATGTTCAAAAGTAAATCTAATATAAAGTAAAACAAAAGTACATAAAAGCACCAACATAAAGGAGATTAAGCAGAAATGGAAACTAATACCAACACCCAAGCTAGAAAAGTCTAGCACGGTCCTCAAAGTCCTCCTCAAAACCTAATAAAAGTTTTATATTCACATGGTGAGTATACAATTATATCCAATAGGGAAACTAAATCCACCTGTTCACAATTAGGGGAACATAAAAATGTCCCTGTGAGAAAATAGTATAACCTCAAAGAACCTACCAAGGAATACTAACTAGCCGAGCCTCACTAAGGCACACTCACCAAATAGTGCAAGTCAAATAAAGTAGTAGTATAAGCACATCGATATTTGGGTACCCTGCACCACTTTACCACTAGTTAACTAATCATCCCTAATTTCAAACATCTTGATGCTACCACTCTTCCCATACACAGTCCCACTACCACAACTCGCTCAGACACACTTGGACCTCAAACCACATATAATCCCGATTGTAGACACCTGGGCCACAACAACAATGCCTCCCGTTCGAAGACACCTGGTCCTCATCCCAGAGACACTTGGGAAAACAATCCTAGCCTAAAAACACATAGTCCACTCATCCACAACAAACCCTTGACCAAAGGATCTTGGGATATGGTAAGCTTCAAGCCATTACAACCTTCCCGGATATTCTCAAGCAGTAAGAACCCAAAAGAGGGTGCAAGGGAGAAAGTCAGTAACCAGTCATCCATCCTCCCACCAAGATGTTGGGAAAGACACCCTCCCCCATGAAATGGAGGTGTTCGACACTTATTTCTCAACAAGGGTGGGGTGTGTATAAAAATCACAAGGAAATAAAATATATATATATATATATATAGTTAAGAAACACTCATCCCAACATACGGGTCCCCACAACAGACAACTAACTCATACAAAACCACATTTGTCGCTACCCCTATATACACAACCACACAACAACCACTGAAAAAGTAGAACCCAATCCATTTTTCATTTAAACAGTTTCCATTTATTAATTTAGGGGTTCAATTTAAGTTATTCCAGCACTACCGGGCAACTACCGACCACAACTATACCAAAACAATAAGAAAAACCACACTGCAATCCCACCTCACAATAGCACAAAACCAGGTTTACAGTCTACTACAAAAATATAATTCTTCAAAATTATACCACACAATCCTTCTCTCACAACCCATCTTCATAGCCCCACTTCCCAATAATTCCTAGATACATTTCCACTGCATAAAAGTTCGTAACCACACCACAACCCCACTGACCAACTCTGTTTGACAACCATGAAACAAAGTCAGTTCAACTACCTACAAGCCCATAAATTTCATAATCAATCAATCTCACATATTGGGATACCAACACACCTCCCACAAAACACCACACACAAATCCCTAATTAACTACCATTGATCCACAACCCTACTGTACACACATACCACACCCTTCTCACAAAACCAACTCCTCTGTCTAACCTTTTACCCATAATCGTGCTCTTAACAGAAGCACCACACAACTCACACAAGGTTACAAAACTCAACAGAACACAACACTCATCCACACCTATCAACAGGATGTGTATAAATATTCATATTTGGTAATCACTGTTCTTTAATCCACTTGATAAACATGGTTGATCATACAGGGTTTTCATCCTGGGTCATTCATTTCATTTAACTAGGTATATGTGATTAGATATATTATTATTTATAACAATTATTCATAAGGATAAAAAAATAGTTGTAAAGAGTTACCCATGCATAAACAAACACCACCAATGGCCATGATTTTCAGAAGGCTTTAAAGCCACAATAGATCGAAAAATCAACAAGGATAAAAAAATAAAACAGATGATCAAACATCAAACCACTCCCATTCTGTTATTTAATTACCCCATTATCTTTTGATCACATTCCCTTCTTATTTATTTCCTATTTTAAGAAAAGTATCCATCTATTCTTCACAAGGAATCATTAATACACCCACCCTGTATGATACAGAATTTAAGAGAGACAGAAGAAGTCCCTACCAGATGATCAAAGGATCAAAGTTTCTCCTCACAAAAAGAACAAAGGATCACTTGAGCACCACGAGACTCCAAGAAAATTTTGTAGTAGGGGCTCTATAATAGGTGCATGACTCATATAGGGGGGGAGATCTAGGTAAACTAAGGGGAAATGAAAAACACACAAGGGAAGATATCAGACTTAAAGAGCCAGATCCTATTTTAAATGAAACAGTTTTCAAAATTCATTAATCGTGGAATCATGGTCAAGATCACGTGGTTAAAGTATCTCAAAGACCCCGGAACATTAGGAAATGAAATATTTATTTAATACATATCAAGGAACTTATAAAAAATTCTAAACAAGGCTTTAAACTCGGTTGATATCAAATAAGACGTAAGAGGGTTGAAACTAGAAATCTGGGAAAAACTGAAAATGATCCACTGATGGGTGAGTCACTAATGCGAAGCCACTGACGGGTGAGCTACTGATGTGACCTACATACACTAAGTCACCAACGTCGATCTACCAACACAATTACCTACTGATGCCTCGACCTACAGATGCATCGACCTACTGAATCCTCGACCTACTGATGCCCTCATTCGTCGATACCGACGCTCCTAACTCACCAATGTCAACACCCCTAACTCACCGATGCATTGAAATTCCATCACACTGACATGACGATGCACTAACATGCCCACACACTGACATGCCAACACATTGACTTGCTGATGGAAAACTAAATTTTTTAAAAAACTCTTGAAATGAGCTACCATTTCCTCCCAGAACACCCTAAACACTGGTTTTTCACAAAGGAAAGGACCGAGGATATCCAAGTTATTACATTACTATCCACAATGTACCTAAAAACAAAAATCCAAACTATGAACAGTAAATGCATCCCACATAGTCGAATAATGAAACATTGACTTAATAGCTTCCTCAAAAATATATCACTTCACAATAGAACCCTCTGGCTGAATTTGATTTTTGACATACCCTTTCAAAATCTTCATATACCGTTAAATGGGGTACATCCATCTATAGTGTATGGAACACATAGTCGAATCTCTCTCACAAAATAAATCATCAAATTAACCATCATATCAAAGAATTTTTGTGGGAAGAACATTTCTAATTCACATAATATGAGGACAATTTATCTATCCATAGTCAGTAATTTCTTCGGGTCTATAACTTTGATGCATATAACTTTGAACAAGAAATAGAGCTTGTTTAATGTATGATGAACATTCTTGGGAAAAATGAAATGCAAATCTATAGGAATTAGATCTTGTATCAAAACATGACAGTCATGTGATTTTAAACCCTTTAACTTTAAATTGGTCATTGAAATGATGTTCTTAATATTCAATGAATACCCCTCTAGAACCTTTACATCATTAAAAAAGTTTCAAAACTGGTATATCTCCAACCTGGAAAGAGTGTAAGAAGTTGGAGGAAGAAAAGTTCATTTTTACCCTTCACTAGAGCCAACTCTTCTCATATTCTCATGTCATCTATGTCCTAACTAGCCTTAATTCCATTCTTTTTTTACTAGGTACATTTAGAAACGTTTCGATGACACTCTCACATATATTTTTTTCTACATGTATAACATTAAGAAAATGTCTGATGTGCAGACAATTCAAGTATGGTAATTCAAAAAAAACTTATATATTTTTCCAATAGGTTTTCATAAGGTTTTTCAAAAATGGTTTACCAAAAATAGTGTCCATATATTTTACTTTCTCAAATAGTTGATCACCAATTAGTGGAGATGGCATTTCATGTTCTTATGAACTTCCATCGAATGATGTTGTCAAATATCAGTACTTATGTCATCGAGATAGAAATATGTGATGTCCCAGAAACATGGTTTTCGATGAATGTTTCAACTTAATTGACTGTGTACCTTTTTTGCAAATAGGACACCCTTGAGTACCTTTAATGATTTATCCTAAAAAATCTCCATAAGCCAGAAATTCATTTATCATCCCATAAAATATGGATCTCAACATGAAATCTTCATTTCTATAAACATCGTACAATATAACACATGAATCCCTTAATAATTTCAATTCCTTGATCAATGGGGCCAAATAAACATCAATATCATTATCTGGTTGTTTTGGTCATAATATAAGCATAGATAACGTGATGTATTTTTGTTTCATGCATAATCACAATGGTAAGTTATAATTTACCAACATAACCAGTCTTGTACTGTGAGTGCTGCTTTAGAAACCAAAACAATTCACTCCATCTATAGATTATGCAAGGAAAAGTTTTCTTGGCTCATTTCTAGATTTAGGATACTCATGATTAATTCTCTTCCACTGAGGAGAGTCCATTGGGTGACATAGTTTCCCATCTTTAATTCATGTATTTTCATGCCACATCAATTGTCCTGCAGTCTCCTCACTTCCATATAGACGCCTAAACCTTATAATGATTAGAAAGTACCATACAACTTCCATAAGACCAAATTCATCTTTGTTGTATCAAGAATCATCACACTTTGGGCATTACTTAAGTGATTTGTGGTCCTTGTGAAGTAGTATACAGTCATTAGAGCAGGTGTGTATTCTTTCAGAGATCATACCCATTGAGTGTATACTTCGTTTAGCGTCATATGTTCGGGTCGGGAGCTCATTATATTCTGGGATCATGTCATTCAAGAGAGCAAGTAGTTCCATAAAACTGGGGTCACTCTATCCATTTCCTGCTTTCAAATTATACAACTTCAGTACAAGTGATAATACTATATATTTATTTCAATCATCATACAACGGTGTCTTGGCACAATTTTTTAACTTCTAAAACAATTTTGGGTAATCGTGAAGTTCATATTCAACTGTCCCTGTCATTCCCTCAACATTATCTTCATTATCATTCACATCTGCAATCACATCCTTGATACAGTCTTCTTAATTATCCACACTTGTAATCATATTAGATGATCCATAAAACAATGTGGTATCCCATCCACTAGCTATATTCACATTTTCCATGTGTTTATTCCAACATTTATAACTTCAATATATTCTGTGATAGATCAAGGGTTCTTCCAACTCCTCTGGACAAATTAGTCTTGAATAAGAATAGCATAAACACAAACAAAGGATTTGAGAAGGTTCATATGCACGATCTTTTTCAAACATGATGAACTCTTTCACTCCATCTTCATACTCTTTTGTCAGGCGATTGGAATCCATCCATTATTTGTTTATATCCATCCTATTTGATTCAGTAATATTAATATTTGACAAAATAAATACCCAATAGGGGCCTTTCAAATAAGGGGAACTCAACATTTGAATGATAGTTATTATTTCATTTTGTTTCTTGAGACTCATCCCATTAGAAACTAACACCAAACCATATAGAAGATGTAATTTTAGAGGACTCCGCTAATTTAAGCCATTCAAGTGATGTTGGATGAAAAGTAGGTTTAGGAGTTGCGAAGGGGTTAAACATTAATTCACCTTTTGTAGTACTGAGGTCATGATGTATATCATATGGGTTGGATAGAGTTAGTTACATTCCCTTTCCATGGTGTTATTATCAATCAACTTATCTTCCCTGTATAATGTGATGGTTTTCCTAATTCTATAAAAATCTAAACTTAAAATAATATAGAAAAACTAAATTTTAGATGTCCTTTGAAAATCTATATATATACTAAAGTTGGTATGTTTCCATATACGTGTCACCTTAATATTCATCCACAACATCCCATATATTGTATCCCTCCCTCCAAACCCAAAAAAACCTCATACTATCCCGACCCTGATTGGAATTTACCACGTCTATTCACTCCACTCCACAAATCCCCTCCCCGATTCCCCTCTCCCTACATTAGGGTTCCCAAACCCCTCCCTGGATCCCCCACCCCAAATCCCCCCTCCCCAAATCCTCTCTTCTGTTCCCCTCCCCGAATCCCCACTCTAGCTGCGACTTCGCCTCTGCATGATCTGCATTTGGCTCCTCTACCTTCGGCTCCTCCGCCTATACCTTCTCCACAACTGGCGACTCCGCCTTCTCCTCCACCTCCTTTGATTCTATAGCAGCAACCATGAATCAAAATATATTTCAATATTCTTTATGAAGCTAATGTTGGCATCGACTAATGGTTCTTTGAAAAGCTTCGGTGTCGACATCTCTCAATCGTAACGTGGGGAGCTCTACATCAGCTAACGTCTTGGCTTGGTAACCCATTTCTTGGTTTCCTCTACCTCCTCAACTACCCTCAACATTTTCATTGGATTTTATCTTCATTCTAAGTTTTGGCTTGGAAATCATCATCAAGACTCAAATGATAGACCCTATCTCCCATCTCTAGTGCTCAATATTCATTTATTTGAGCATCATCATCAATCGCGGTTGAAACCAAAAACTTAATGTAGTGTGATTCAAGGTATTCCTCTTAAAATGAATTTAGGTTCATGTTCTCTAAAAAGATTCGGCTAGACTTCTCCTCTCTTTATTTTGGTTTTATGTGTAAATATATACTCAATTTTTTATTTTTTTTGTTCGTCAGGAGATGAAGAACATGTTTTTGAATGAGAAATTGATGGTTCAGTTGAATTTGGTACCTATAAATCCTAGACTACTTAGTATGTAAGCTCATCCAATCTGCCTGATTATTTGTTTGACATTTTCCTGATATAATCATGCTTTTCATTTTTGGGAAAGTGGTATGGATCTCTATATAGAAGTGAATTCATAGCTTGGAATCTTATCATTTCAATGTGTTCTTTTCATTATTTGTCGAAGATAACATCGTGTTTCACTTTATTTATCTTCCTAGTGCCATTACAGTCTTGTGGTCTATTAACATCACCTTCAAGTCTCTGTCATGAATGTATTTTAATGGAATGATGTCATTTTTTGTTTCAAAATCAGATTTATTACTATTTATTTCATATTATATGAATTATATACTTTTTTTCAACATATTTTTTGTTATTTGTTGAGGGAATTTCCACTAGATCGATTCCATATCAATATCTTCTGAGTGTGTATAATTGTTACTACTTTTTTTAAGACCAGATTATGTCAACATGTCAATTATTATCGTCCCAATAACCACTCCATACCATTAAGGAATCAATTCGGTTTATTGTCCTATAGTTTTAAAGGTGTGTTATTTCTATAGTTTAATATTGTTTAATTGTTTTACAAAGTGTTCTTGTATGTGTAGAAATCTTTAAGTGTGTTCCATTAAAGATATGAATAACATCACTAAAGGGTACAATTTTTTTAAACTTTGATTCACATTAATCATTAATGAAGACTCATCTCTTTGTTAGTTAATTAAAAATTATTTACACTAAATTTTTCCTTGTCGTTCAATATTGATTCATGTTTGAATTTTTCTATTTCTTTTCAATAGTGACATCGACATGGTTGAATTTATATTCATATTATTTTATTTTGATTTAATAATTTTTGGAGTTGTTTGCTTCTTATGAAAGAGGTTTTGAATCTCTAGGTAGATGATATTGTAGCATGATTACCAAAGAAAGTATAACTTCCATGATAGATAAATTTAAAATTCCTTTTCAACACTTGATCTATATTCTAAAACTACATGCAACTTCTTGATATATACTCATCTAAAGGTTATAAATGTACCATACTTTCTCCTAAATGCATTTCAAGACTCCCTAATTCTTTCATTAGAAAGAAAAAAGTCGTATATATGAAATGAAACTGTTTTATAAGATAGAAAATAGATTTATAATTCTCATTTCAATCATTTTATTGATATTCTTCTTTTAATTTATTTACATTCATTTTATTTTCATGATACACTACTATTTTTGTTGTTGTAAATGAGTAATGATGTTGATCATATTAGTGGAATAGATGGGCTATGTAAATTCAATCAACCTTCAATCTTACCAACCATCACAGGTAGAGGATGACCTATATTTTCTATCCTGAAGGAAAGTGACTGTGGTATTCAGTTTCACCATCCAACAGACTATTTAATTTGATAAAAATACCATTATTCTCCAATATCAGGTTTTATTTTCATTCTACAAAACTTTTTCTATTGTTTATAAAATAAAATCTAGATTAAAATCCTCAGATAAAACTGTTAAGGCTATGAATTTTTTAGATGAAATGGTAGTGGTTGATTTTATATTCATATTAATTCGTTATGGTTATGAAATTGTTGAATTGTTTTCTATTTATGGAAGAGGCTTTGAATATCAAGGGAGAAGATATTGCAACCTAATTACCAGAGAAATTTTAAATGATGTGATGTTGATAGATAACTGTCCAAATCCCTTCCAACTCTTGATCCATGTATTTAATATACATGGAAAATCTTTATATATACTAATCTAAAGATGATAATGGAACCATTGATGGTCCGGGTGGTTGGGGCTTTATCTTCCATGTACTGTTGTGTTCTTAGTCCGTGAATTATAATTATCCACAACTTGTCGAATTAATTGGTTGTGGTGATGATATTATTAAAATTTAATATTTTCTTTTATTTAATATATAGTTATCCTGCTTTAGAATCATTCTCTTTACTATTTGTAAAATTTACACCCTATAAAATAATGATAGAAAAAATAACTTGATATTATTACAACTCAAAATTTTTTCTCATGTTCTCTGGTTTCATTTTTCAGGAAGCTACCCTTAATCATTGAATGACATAAATATATTAGAGGCGATCATTGGTCCAGTGACATGTACTGAAAATTCTATATTTTATGAGAATTACAAGGAAAAATCATGCAGTGGGCACCACTATCTTAAATGAAATGTTCCACTATTATATGTAATTGTAATTCACTATTTCTATTGTGACATATACAATAAAATTTTGTGAAGGATTTATATACCTCACATTGTAATAAAATTTTATTATAATGTAAGCTTCTACACTTTCATTTCGTTGGTGGTATAAATATTAATTTCAAATTGTAAATCAATATGCTATTATTTCACTATTACACTAGGATATGATATATTGATTAAAAATGTAATATGTTTTCATTGTGAAATTAAAATAAAATATAATATTTCCCATGCTTTTAATTACATTATATAATAAATAAAAATTTAAACTATTATTATGTTTATTGTAAAAAAATTCACTGCAAGATTTTGATGATGAAGATTCCTTTGAAACCAAAAAATTCACCACACATTTGGATTTCAGTATCATACAAAGGATATTTAACATGGATGTTCATATGATTTTGATACAAATAAAATGACAACTGAGAAAATATTATACTTTTTTCCATCAAATATTATTTCACTCAGGTTCTTCGTGGTTCACCTCCCATAATTCATTTTGTTACCAGCTACGGTGACAACCAGTGTTTACGACGCCTGACAACCTCCTCACAAACCACCATACCATCACCCATACATTCTTCAAACATCCTATAGAACAACCTATCCACAACAGGTATGTTATCATACAATCCTTCAAAAGGTAACGATACATTCATAATGCGAAATAGGATGAAAGCCACAAGAATGACCAAAACCATGCTGTAAAAGATTTTTTCATGGATTATTCAAAGGTGTATAATAGCAGGCTATTTATATTGTTTTCATATTGTATATTTTATGTTTGGATAAAATTACAAGTTCAATCATCCCTTCCAAAATAAAATCCTCCTACATGCCTCTATTTTATTTAATATTTATGGATTATAATGAACTTTTCTTCAAACAATTTAAGAGTAGCAATAACTGAAGATATTAAGAACCTTGGGATCTTGGGAGTTATTAGATTATTTGATGTATCATATTGGTGAAAATATTTATTTATTCATGTATTGTAATTTATCAACTTATAGTCTGAATTTTGACATTTATTTTTGATAATATTAAACATTTACTCCTTCGCAATATTGTCTCTTCCTCTTCTTAGAGGACAAAAAATCTGTTGCATCAAGCTTAAGAAACCTACCACTGCCCACTTGATTATCTTTTTGAACCTATTTTTTTCTGCTAAAGGTTTTTGAACTTTAATTATTCATTCATAGAACACATTACTTTATTCTATTAACTACATTATTCTTAATAATGATTAATACTTTCATGGAATCATTGTTTATGTTTTATCTTTGATTTGTGTTCCAGTCATTATTTTTGGATGTCAGGGGACAATACCTTCCATGTAGCAAGTGGAGAGGCATTTGAGGCCTACTAAGGATCATTAAATACAACCTCATGGATATAATTTCCCCTTACCCGTATGATTATGTGGTACATAAATCCATAGGTGTTGTATAAAATTACACTTCTCAAAATTTCAAATTTCATAGAAACATTTTTTCATAATTTTAGGATCTGTTTCAAGATGTACATTATAACTTGGGATGTCAATGTTTTTAATTAAAAGAATATGAAAATTCCATGTATGGATGAATAAGGTAAGGGTCTTTTTTATGACACTTTTTCAAAACTGCTTATAGTACTTATTACTCTTTGTATTTATAAGGTATGTTTTCTACCCAAAGTATATTTTATTACTACTTCAAGCATGATCTGGTCAAATGAAGTGTGCTCTATGTGAAATGAAGCATGTTTATAATGATAACTGACTTGAGTTTGTTCAAACAACAGTTTATTTTTCAATAATTTTGAATGATGTTTTGCAAATTTGTTATCCCATAATGCATTTTTCTCATTATTCTAATAACTAAATTATTCTTAATAATGATTATTACTTTAATCATGTCATTGTTTATTGTTTATCTTTGATTTATGTTGCGAACATTGTTTTTGGATGGCGGGGAAAATACCAGCCACATTGCAAGTGGAGAGGCATTTGGGGCCTACTAAGGATTGTTAAATACAACCATGTGGTTGGAACTACCCCCTTCCCCTTATGATTATGTGGTATATAAATGCACTGGTATTGTGTAAAATTACACTTCTCAAAAGTTGACACATCATAGAAGATTTTTTCAGAATTTTAGTATCTATTTTGAGATGATATATATAACTTGGGATATCAATGTATTGAATTTGAACAAGATGAAAATTCCATGCATGGATGATGAAGGTAAGGATCAGTTTGACAACACTTTCCAAAAACTGCTTATAGCACTTATTCTTGTTTTTTTAGGAATTATATTTTCAATACTATTTTTTTCTTCATGTCATTTAATTTTTTCCTTCGATTATAAAACCACTGCATTTCTTCTTCTAAATTGGAAACTTTTAAATATTACATTGCTGCTTTAATGGTTAGACTTTTAATTATTGATTTCTGCTCATTCATTATAGTTATATCTTCATGTAGACAAATATGTTGACTGACTTCGATGTTGAAGATGTGGTCGAATGCAATGTTTCATTGTCTCGAGACTCTATGCCAACATCAAATCATTCCAATGATCTTCATCTCCTTATAAAGGATAACATAAAAAAATAACTGAAAAACTTGACTGAAAGTTTGTCATACATTTCCAAGGTGATGGAAACACGTTATCCAATATGTAAGTTTCAAATTGCATTTTAGAAATTTTATATCCACATTTATGACTTCTCATATTATAGTACACTAATACACTGTAAAAAAGATTTCCCATTTTCAGATTTTTCATGTTTGTTTCTAGTAAAATTGATTTCCAATTTTCTGATTTTTCAATTTTTCCCCCTACTACGGTGGTGGACTATAATGAAAATATAACATTTATGTGTGGGGATCTACTTCAGAAAAACCTCAATGACGTGCTACCCATTTAGTAACATGAGCTTCCAAACTTTAATATGTTGTATCCTTACACAGTAGGCTAAAAAATATTTTCTGCTGAAATTTCATTTCTCATCATTTATTTTTCCATTGACATTATTCAATCTGTACCTGCTATTATATATGTCTCAATTATTTACATTTATCATTCCAATTTTCATGTATCATATTTCATTCTTATTTTCTATAATTTAAATGGTATGTTATTTTACTACTACTGTAACAGAAACTACATGTATTCCAATATTCTTTTTCTATACTTTCTCATTTTAACATAACATTAATTTGTATACATTCTTAAGTTTACAATATATTATTGAATTTTGAATATAATAGTTCATTTATAGCGTTGTGCATATGCATAGGTGGGGTAGTAGTTATTTATAAATTCACACTTGAAATAACATTTAAAAAACCCACCATTTACAAAAAATACTCTTTAAAATAACACACCATTTTTAAAATAAACCAATCAATTCCAAGTACTCTTTAACAAAACTGCAATTTTTTTTTCAAGAATTCAAGGCAATCTCATGACCCTGCAGACTTAATCATTAAAAATGAGATACAACCCTCTATATTATACAAATTTTAATTTAAAACTTTATACACCCATTGTTAGAATGAAACCAACATTAAATACGATTTCAAAACAATTACATCCCTTTATGAAAGTCAATCAGGTGAGTTGACAAACACTTGGCATGCAAGCTAAGTCCACACCAAGTGTTTAAATCATTTTAAATATATTTAAAACCAAAAAAGGGTATTCTGAAAACATATAATTTTTTACGAAACGTTTCAAAACACTTGAATCATTTTAAAAGTGCAACTTAGGAATTTTCATAGAGACATAAATCCCAAGAGAGGCACTTTATAAAAGATACATGAATAATAATAACCAAAATTTTATAAAATAAAAATCTATAAAAGGTTTACATATGATTCAAAATATAAAGGTAAACAAAAAATAAATTTATTTTCAAGAGAGGCACTTTATATTAAATATCTCAAAATAACACAAAATGAATATTGTCTCATTATGACCAATGGTGACATCTACATCCCATTATCATTATATATTTAACAAGTTACTATAGAACACCACTATAAAAGTGTGACCCTTTCCTTTTACTTGTATCATAGAAAAATGATTATATATATGAACCAATGTATATAAACATGGTATGAACAAAGAGCTTAGTAGGATATCATCAAATATTTTATACCATTTATTTTTTAATACAAACTAAAAAATTCTAGTTTTAGGGAAAAAAATTAAAATAATTTTATTACCTAGGGTTGAGTAAAAAAATTAAAAAACAAATATTTTTCTTTTAAAGTAAATATAATTTACCAAGATACAAAAATAAGATAAAATAACAATAAAATATAAAGAATCAACCATTTAGGGGTACCTACCAAATATTTGTGTGTGCATGTATAATATCATATAAAATGTAGTAATTGTTGTTATACAAACAACTATTTTGATTCAATGTGTTCTTACCAGGCTAGGAAACTATGAATCATGATCCACCTATATTTTTATATTGTTGGAGAATAATTAGAAATATCAAAATAAGATAATATTATATACTATTCTAATGAGAAAACATAACATCTGTCACAAAACAACCTGGGTTGACCCTGAACCGGTCACCCGAGCCGATCCGCAGCAAGGCCCGAGAGGCGTTCCCAATCCTCCCGGGCTGGAGAAAAGCACCAGGGCATCGACAGAGATGATGAGAAAAATTTCTAATAATAAAAATAATAAAAGTAGTGGAAATAATGAAGATCAGATAAAAATAAGTAACCAAACAAAACAACTAAACAAGAATTTAAGGAAATAAAAAATAACCAAATGGGAAAACACTATCTCCATGTGACCCCACAGGTCACTCCCCAACTCAATGATCAAGCATCTCCCAAGGCGAGAACACCCATGTTGGAGCCTAAACAAGAACTAAAAACAGAAAATAACTATATGTGTGAGTATTAAAACTCAGTAGGCTAGCCCGATAATCTATTCTCAATGCACTTCTTTTAAAATAAAAGAAACATCAATTTTCATGTTTGAACTACAATGTATAAAAGTATGGTTTTCTACATGTTACTTAATAAAAAAGTATGATTCATTTCCCTCATTCATTTCTCAAAAAACCCAAGTCATTATTTTGGTGTGACATTAGCAATTTAAAAGGGAAAGTGATGTTTACATTTTCAATTTGCACAAAAAGAATAAAACACTTTTCTTTGAAAACAGTTTTCATAAGCGACATTAAAACCACACATAACTTTACAGTAAAAACACTACACATGAAAACGCTATAGTAGTTACACAACAAGGGCAATGAAAATAAAATATACATATAAGTAACAAATTCAACACTACATGCACTAAGAATGAGAAGACATAGGCAAACCCAAGCGATTAAGAATAATTAGAAGACACCAATACATGAGACCTCATCCTCATTCACATGTCACGCATAATGAAATAAAAATGCTCAAAATGCTCGGCCATACTTTATCACGTAGGCCAAGAGAAAATCCCATAGAAATGAACCCAAACATATCCTCCTACTATGAGCCACTCTTTAGTACCATAACCTATCAGTGTGGCAATCATTCTCAAAATATTCTCTCAATATGCCAGGTTACTATGCCTCATGTACATAACAGGGGTGAGCCAACTGATGTCAGACGAGCATCCAATCATGAATATATATACATATACATATATATACATATATATATATATATATATATATATAATAAATAACATCAATCATCACCCTGAGCCACTCCATAGGACAACCTCTTACCATTAAACCATTTGAGCACCCAAGAGCCTCTAAGCGTGGGCCTCCCAAACAATCAGTCACAACCAAGGCATGAGAGTTATCCAAGGAGGGTTTTCATAAAAAAAATCATCATTTACCACAAGGTGCCAAATGGGAATTAAACACATTTCACAAACCACCACTTTTAAAAGAACCAAATTCTTTTTCCAAAAAAAGGGGGAAAGACTTGCAATTCCACAACCAGTAATAAAATCTCATTTTCTTATAAAACCAAAATTAGTTTGAAACCATTTAAGGAGCCTCAAAATTCTACCTCGCATGCTACCAATATTTTTTTATAAAACCAAACCAAAACATTTTATATCCCAAATAAACCATAAGAGCCAACCAAGAAATTTATCAGTGACACATGAAACATTTACTAAAACAGTTTCTAATTAAGACTAAACTAGGTACAAACAAAATTTTCATGCCACAAACTTATTTAAATTGATAAACTAGGTTCTAAGCAACAGAAACCAGGTGTGAAATTAATAAAAAATTTAGTCAAACAAATGGTGCGCACAAACATAACAAAATGACAGCATTTTTCACACAACAAAAATTGAACTATCAATTCGCACACCAAATAAATTAGCAACAATTCACACAAAAATAATTAGCACAATTATAGGATGCAAACAACAAGAAATATATGAACTTAAATTATAAAGGCAAGCTCATTGAGAAACCTACCTCGAAACCAAAACACCACGCCAATGAAAACTCGGAACTGGTGCGAGAACCATCTGCACCTCAATCGCATCCCACCGAAGCTAGATTAACCCCAAAACAATGATATCAAACGCAATGGGTCATGGTCGGACCCAAAAATCCAAATTTCTATTGCCGGAAACCACATACCTTTCAAGAGGAAGCTCACAGGAGGGGATTCACACCAGAAGAGTGGCAGCACGCTATTCAGAATGATGTCGTCAGGGTGCGAGAAGGTCGTAACGATGTCGGCAGGGCACGCACAGGCAGGGCACACTCTGGTAGAGGCCGCGCCATCAAGGAGAAAGGCCATGTGGGAGGCTCTCCGGAAGGCAGAGGAGAGGGCGTGGGGGGGTTGCGGGCCGACCGGAGAGGTTGCAGCTGCCTGAGGAGGTCGGCCAAAGGGGGTTGTCGGCCAGAGGAGGGCTGAACAACGGTGGCATCGCCGAAGAGCAGGGGAGTCGGGGGGGGGGGGGGGGGGTCTCGACCGGAGGCCAGGAGGCCATGTGTCTGGGGAGAAGGCTGGATCCGAGGGTGATGGGACCCTAAGGGCGAACACCAGCCGGAGTGTGGAGGGGGGGCGACGTTTCCAAGCAGGAGGAGTGTGCGGGAGGCGTCAGCAGCTGGTCGGTCGAGGAAGAGGCGCCAGGAAGCAGGGGTCGTGTCGGGCTGGGTGGCTGGGCTGCTCGCACTTATCAAGGGAGGGAGCCGGGGTCGGAGCGGGGCACTGGGGCATGCTGCAAGGGAGGCTGAGGGCCGAGACGGTGCTACGGGGGAAAGAGGTGGCATCTGGTCGCTGTAGAGGAGGAGGCAACTTCCAGTGTCCTAGGGCTGGGTCGCACTGCACACACATATAAAGGGGGGATGTTGCACTAATTGGAGAGAGAAAGGGGGGGCAACCGGGAAACCCTAAAAAAGCAATAAAACTAATCTAAAATAAAATAAATAGAAAACTGAACATAAACTTAATATAATAATAATAATAATAATAATAATAATAATAATAATAATAATAATAATAATAATAATAATAATAATAATAATAATAATAATAATCAAAGGAATAATAATAATAATAACAATCATAATAATAAAAATATTCACTCATTTTAATTATAATAATATTTTTAACAACAATAAAAATTTTAAATGACACAATAATCACTATTTTTTAATTATAATATTTATTTTTTCCATTTTCTGAGGACGGGCGTTTGTGCAGTTTCCAGGGTGAAGCCGCGCGACTTCCAAATCGCGCTCCGCCCGTGCACCTCATGATGTCGACACCAGAAATCGTACTTTTTAATATAACCCAAAGAAATAATTCATTCGGGACTCACCCAAACCCCAAAAAAGATTATTTGAAGGAAGAAAAATAATAAAATGAAAGATTCACATGGGTCGGGTGTGACAACATCTATTCTACCTAGCTAGTAACATGCATTGGAATAATATAAGTAGTGTCATATAGTCAACCATTCAAGAATATTTAATGTTTTTACGTAACATATTCAACCTCTTGGTTAGTATATATATGTTGTGGAAAGAGGTTTAAAATTTACAATCCCTCAAGATGTGTTAATTCATCAATATAACATTGTCAGCCCCATTGTATGTGTATTTGATTCATGGGTATAGTCATAACATAACCAATCCCTCAAGAAGAGTCATGGTCACATGTAGATAGTTTTCCTTTAAAAATTGTCTTGGTCCTAGGTATAACCTTTCAAGTCCCTCAATAATATAATAAGAAAAAAGGCATTGATAGAGCCCCCCTCCCCTTATCAATGATTTTTACAAGTGCAGATAAAGACTTCTCTTTATCAACACGTTTTTTCTAGCACTAAGAAAGGATCCCCTTTATGAGTTCATTTTTATTAGCACTACTAAAAGGGTCCCATTTATTAGCAGTTCTTTATTAGCACTGATAAAGGTCCTCCTTTATCAGTGCTTTTTTAGCACTGATAAACATCCACCTTTATCAGTGCTTTTTTTATCACTGATAAAGACCCCCTTTTATTAGCGTTTTTATCGTTGATAAATCCTAACACTATTAAAATCTGATTCTATAGTAGTGGTATGACTTAGTGTATATGTTTTCAGTTTAAATTGACATTTTAATAAAAAAAGGTACGCACTCAAAACTAATAAAACACATTTGGATTGTTTTGTTACTTTATGACAATGATCTATAAGTCATTTTTGACATGTAGGAATCAAATTCACATCAATCTTACACATGGTGTGACCGGTATGACTCAAAGTGTTTTTTATTTAAAATTGACATTTTAGTTAAAAACACAAGTCACATATTCAAAACTTATAAAATTCATTTGGATTGTTTTGATACCTTATGGAAACGAATCATAAATCATCTGTGATATGTAGGAATAAACTCCACCTCAATATGATACACGTTGTGCCTGGTCTGAATCAAAGTGTATGCTATTAATTTAAAATTAACATTTTAGTTCAAAACACTTTTCATTCACTGAAAATTGAGCATATGTGCTAAGATTGCATTGATAATTTAGAATATTAATTTATAATTCTTTTGTGACATGGAGGAATCATTCACGTGTCAACCCGAAACATGATGCAACAAGTATGAATCAAATTATATGTTTTCAGTTTAAATTGACATTTTAATAAAAAAGGCACATGAAATACTCAAAACCGAGAAAAAAACATTTATATTGTTTTGATACTTTAGTACAATGATCCTTAAGTCATTTGTAATGTGTATGAATAAACTTATTATTAATCCGACGAATGGTGTGACTGATATGACTCAAAGTTTGTTTTTATTTAAAATTGACATTTTAGTTCAAAATACATGTCACATACTCAAAACTGATCAAGAAAGTTTGTATTTTTTGATACTTAAGGAAAATGATCCATAAATCATTTGTGATGTGTTTGAATCATCCTCACCTTAATCTGATGCATGGTGCGCTCGATATGACTCAAAGTGTACGTTATTAGTTTAAAATTGACATTTTAGTTCAAAATTTGTATAACTCACTGAAAGTCAGGAAAACATGCTCGTATTTTATTGATACTTTATGAAAACGATTCATAGTCATTTTTGACATATAGGAATCAGTCTCATATCAAACCGACACAATATGTGACTGATATGACTCAAAGTACGCATTTTCAATTTAAATTGACATTTTAGAAAAAATGACGTGTGACATACTCAAAACCTAGAAAATGAATTTGAATGGTTTTGATACTTTAGAGAAATGATCCTTAATTCATTTTTGACATTTATAAATCAACCTCACATCAATCCAATACATGGTATGACCAGTATGACTCCAAGTGTGTATTTTTATTTAAAATTGACATTTTAGTTCAAAACACACATCACATACTCAAAACTGAGAAAACATATTCATATTGTTTTAATAATTTAGGATAATGATTCATAAGTTATTTGTGATGTGTAGGAATTAAACAAAACTCAATATAATATACATTTTCGTTACATAACCAACAGACCAGAAATCCTAAACGTAATGCTTCAGTCGGATTAGCATCACACTCATATCATCCATGGAGCCCTATGCCAACGACAACTTAGCAAGTTTCTTGCAAGCCAACAACATCCGTTCTGGTTCACTGGGTCGGATGCAGGCCGGGCACACCAGCTCCACTACCTCCTAATTTCTCACCTTCTCCCACAACCCATCAAAAGCTAAGATTAAAAACTCGTCTTCGGGTTCCATGGACAAAACTCTGGTGTCCGGCTCTGTCGTCACCCACTGCTTTAAGTGGCCCTCTCTGATCGCTGTAGACACCACTAGGGGCCCCATAACTCTTGCACCGCTATACCCGTCCACAACAAACCCACCCTTCCCATCAAGAACGCCCATATCAAAAGCTAGTTGTGGTTTGGGGTGGTATTAAATAGGGGGTGGCGAGTGCTTACCAGGTTCTCAATTCTTCGCCTTTCATCTTCTCTGGAGGGGCGGTGGTCGGAGGACAGGGTATGGGAAACGCTTCCATGGGAGATGACAACACGACAATCACCGGCATTGAGCACCACCAGGCGGTGGTTCCAAATAAGGGCGGTCACGTAGCAGGAGCCACCACGGGCACGGTGCTCCAATAACTGGGAGTCAGTGGTGAGGTAGCCACACTTCACGGCCTCCTCGATTCCAATTTTGTCTCCCTCTCCCCTCCCCTCCACTAGGGTCGGCCCCAGGGTAAGCCCCACGAGACCCCAGGATAGGGCAACAGGCAAAGAAGGGAAAAAAAATACAGAGGCGAGGGAAAATTTTTCACAATATCACTGTAGATATTAAGGCATTTTAGGGAAAATTTTCTTATATGGTCTTGGGAAATGGAATTTACCGGGCACTCCTACCCTCCAATTTATCTAATTGGACAACAACTCCCTCTTCCACGCAAACAAAACACTTGAGTTTATCGAATTGAATTAAATTACCTGTTTATGGTCGCCTATAGACAAATATCTATCTTCCATGGATTCCCTCCTCCCTCGCCTGTAGTAGACAGAATAGTCGTCCCCCTCAATGGGAGGATGATGAAGTACACCTGGGAGGGGTGGGCGAGTTCATGGCCTCGGTGGTGGGTGACAGAGCGGTGGTTTTGCATGGGTGAGAACCAGAAAGGGACGACGATGAAGGGGTGGGGGAGGTTGGGAGTGTCAAGGAAGGTTGCATGGCTTTCCTTGGCGTAGTCAAATCTATGTGTGGTGGCTTCCATGTTTGAGGCGCGTGGCGTCTTCCCTAAGATTTGACGCTTTGAAAGCGAAACGCTGAGGGTGCTAACACTTCCGAGAACATAACAAATATATATATATATATATATATATATATATATATATATATATATAAAACTTAGTTAGGATACCTACCAAAGAATTAGTTTCCTAAAATTTAGGAGACAGAGAATAACAATGATACCTTTGAAAACCGGTCTCATCATTTCAAACAAAAGATGGAAATATGTCAGCATATTCAATAAGCACAACGTTTAATTATTTTATTGTTGTTCAAAATTATAACAACTCAATTTGAATTTTCTGAAAAATGAAACATAGTGATGAAGACACTACATTACTATAAATCCTGCTTTATCACCGCTCAAATAAAACAATAACAAGGACGAGTCATTTGTTACCGCTAACAAGAACTACTTTTTGTTAGTTCTGATTGTGGGAGTCGTGAATAATTTACATTATTTATACGTATTATATATTTTTAAATATGATTTATATATCAATAAGTATATTCATGTAAATAAAATATATAAATATTATTTGTAAGAAAATATTATTATAAAAAAATATGAAAATATTATTTTCAAAATTTTATATATAAAAAACTATCAGATTTCAATACAAAAAAAAGGTGTTTAGCGATGTTTCATTCGGAACCAGTTTAAACCACCACTAAATATTTAGCCACAGTTTTTTATTTTTTTTATTTACGTAATTGAAATATTTATTATTATTTATTTAAATAATTGATTAATTATTTCACTACTACACATATTCCCTTGAATAGAATTCAAAATGCCTTTTAATAACGTTAAAAAAGTGATGTTAATTGCAGTGCTGATAAAGAGGGTCCTTTATCCATGTTAAAAAAACACTGATAAAGGACACATTTGATAGGTGTTATTTTTAGCACTGATAAAGTTTCCCCTTTATAAGCACTAAAATAATGCTGATAAAGGCCTAGCAGGCTACAATGTGATGTTAATATAACAGCACACCCAGCAAAAACTAGCAATTTCAAACAATGCTATATACGTTTAATGTGACATCATTAATACAAAAATGTCTGGCCATGGTATATACAAAAAAACATTGTTATATATATTTCAAACAATTTTTTATATAGTTATATTTACAATTATCCAACAAACAATTAAAAAAATTAATATTTCGTCTTTTAACATTTGTGATCCCCTCTAAAAAATGTCCTCCCATAGTATCAATTTCTGAACAAATCATCTCAACCCAATAAAAAGATTATGCCTATATAATAAAACAAATATTATGTTCGTAATACTATAAATAAATAAATTAAACATTAATATGACAAAATACATTAATAAAATGTTAATATTTAATAAAAGAGACACATTTGAAGTTAAACCGGTCACACCGTGCATTGGATTGAGGTGTTGTTGATTAATACACATCAAAAATGGCTCATGCATCATTGTCTTAAAGTGTTAAAACAATCTGAATGTGTTTTCTCAGTTTTCAGTATGTCATTTGTTCTTTTTACTAACATTAATGTCAATTTTAAATAAAAATAAACACTTAGAGTTATACCAGTCACACCGTGCATTAGATTGAGGTATGGTTGAGTCCTACACATCACATACTCAAAACCAAGAAAACATGTTCGGATTTTTTTGACACTTTAATAAATTAATCTATAATTCATTTGTGACATGTAGGAATTAGACTCACCATAATCTGATACACGGTGTGCCCGATATGACTCAAATTGTCTGTTATTAGTTTAAAATTGACATTTGAGTTCAAAACGTATGTCACTCAATGAAAACCAATAAAACATGCTCATATTGTCTTGATACTTTAATAAAATGATACATAAGTCATTTTGACATGTTGGAATCATTCTTATGGCAAACCCACACACTGTGTGACCAGTATGACTCAAAGTACATGTTTTCATTTTAAAATGTCATTTTAGTAAAAAATAAACGTGACATACCCAAAACTGATAAAATGTATTCAGATTATTTTTATACTTTATAAAAACAATTCTTAAGTCATTTATGATGTGTATGAATCAACCACACATCAATCTGACGCACCGTGTGACCGATATGACTCCAAGTGTATTTTTTATTTAAAATTTACATTTTAGTTCAAATCGCACATAACATACTCAAAACAAAGAAAACACATTTGTATTGTTTTGATACTTTAGTTCAATGATCTATAAGTCATTTGAGATGTGTAAGAATCATCCACACCTCAATATTATCGGTATGACTCAAAAGTGTGCGTTATGAGTTTAAAATTGACATATTAGTTCAAAATGTGTCTCATTTATTTAAAACTAAGCAAACATGCATTGATTATCTTGATAATTTAGGAAAATGATTCATATTTCATTTATGATGTGTTGGAATTAGTCTCAGATCAAATCAATACACGATGTAACCCCTTTTACTCAAAATGTGTGTTTTCAGTTTATAATGACATTTTAGTGAAAAAGAAATGTGATATACTCAAAACTGATTAAACACATTAAGATTATTATTATACTTTAATAAAACAATCCTGAAGTCATTTATGATGTGTATGAATCAATCGCATGTCTATACAGTGCACCGTGTGACTGGTATGACTCCAAATGTGTCTTTTTTATTTAAAATTGTCATTTTACTTCAAAACACACATCACATACTCAAAATTGATAAATCACATTAGGATTGTTTTGATAGTTCATGAAAATCATCCATAAGTCATTTTTGATGTATAGAAACCATCCACACCTCAATATAATGCACAGTGTGTCTGATATGACTTAAACTATGTGTTTTGAGGTTAAAAATGACATTTTAGTTCAAAACACATGTGACATATTTAATTTTGTTTCAATTGAATTATGAATTTTTTATATACTTGTATTTCTTGTTGTAGTGTGATATAATTTTAACAACACACTGTAGTAGTATGGCCATTATCAGCACTATTTCTAGCATTGATAAAATGAATTTTATCAACACTAGAGAAGCACTGATTAATATGGTCCTTTTTTAATGGATCTTGGGACAATAGAGATTTTTAAGCGTAGATAAAAACTTTTTATAGTGGTGATTACAGCCCGATTTGTAGTTGTGAGACACCCTTTATCACCACTCATTTAGCATTGATAAAAGTCATCTTTTATCAATGATTTTGTTTTAGCTCTGATAAAGACATCATTTTTTAGTGTTTTCTTAGCACTGATAAAGTCTGGATTTTAACGGTTCTTATATATATAGGATGTTAGGCAAGTGAAATTTAATTCATTTATTTAAATACTAACTTGTTTTTTTTGGATGAAATTTTTTATGTCTATCAAGAAATATCTTATACTTTGGAGAATTAAAAATAAATAAATATAAATGGTGCTACATTTGAATCAAATAATGAATTTTTGGAAATAAATATATGATCCAAAACATACAAGTTATTATTCAAATAAATGAAAGAAATCTAATTTTCCTATCATCATATATATATACATGGCTTCTATAGTAAAAACTATGCACCACAAGAAGATGGTTGCGACAGATTGGGATGAAGCTATGTGCTTTCTTCCCATAACCAACAGACCAAAAACCCTAAACCTAATGCTTCATCCGGATTAGCATCACACTCATATCATCTATGGATCCCTGCACCAGAGATTTCTCCTCTAGTTTATTTCAATCCAACAACAACCATTATGGTTCATCGAGTGGGATGCAGGCCGGGCACACCACCTCCACTGCCTCCTGATTTTTCACCCTCACCCACAACCCATTAGAAGCTAATATTAAAAAGTCTTCATCAAGCTCCAAGGATAGAACTGTAGTCTCTGACTCTTCCTTCACCCACTACTTCAGGTGGTCGTCCCCGATTTCTCTTGACACCGCCAGGGACCCCATAACTCTTGCACTAATATACCTGTCTATGGGGGCACTCCAAAATTTGTGAGTCATCTGGGAGTCTTGTTTATTGGCAGAAAGCTTTCATGAAGGAAACAACTAACTCTAGAAACTATAGGAGAGGTCTTTCTTGGTGGGTAGTGCGGTGGATAGCAGTCGACAACAAGGGAGAAAATTCCTAGGCAGATGAACTACCCACCAAACCAACGGAGAAAACAATGTTTTTGGTTTGTCTTTAAAATGGGGTAAAATCCCATGATTTGTGATATATGTGTATTGTGTGATCCTTAAATTTTTATACAAAGAGAAATAGATAAATCGACCAATTCTCTTGTAGACATAGGCAATTTTTCCAAACCACGTTAAAATTTTGTGTTCATATGTTTTTCTCCATTTTTGTGTGATTTGTGTTGTCACACACCTTCGTTGCACCCTTACAAGTTGTATCAGATGGAGTCTGAGCGAGGGAATTTGAAACGGTGAGGTGATGATGAGTTTTCTGGTGACCAAAAAATTTAAAGTGGTCATAAAATTTTTCCAAGTCCAGATCCATGAATAGGAAGATGAGATGATTTCAACAGTGCAAGCGTTGTTGAAAACAGAGTTGAAACAAGCCCTATAGAGCCGGCCAGAGTTCTGTTCAAACTGTGGGTGAACATTAACCCCATTCTAGAGAATAATACATTGTTCACAATGTTGGTGAAATTTTTGGGGAGATTATGGTGGCTGCTCTGGCGTGCCATGTCAGCGCCATGTCATTGCCACGTTAGCAGACAGTCTGTATTGTTGAATTTGTTTTGGTGATATCTCAATCAATCAAACTCCAATTTCAATTATCCAGGAGTCAATTTCCACTATTTCAACCATTACGGACACATCCATGTGGTTATATTTTCAAAATTATCACTCCATTAGGTGGTGTCAAAGGGGTGCGACATTGATGGTGGTGATCACGTTTTGTGACAATGGTGACAACTAGTGATGGAGAACTACCAAAATTTGAAATCAAGATGTTCAATGGTCGGAACAATTTTGGCTTGTAGAAAATAATAGTGAAAGACATTCTTGTGCAATAAGGCATGATCAAACTGTTGATTGGAGAAAACCCAATACAACCAGTGACGATGATTGGGAACAGCTTGAGATGCGGGTTGTCAGCACAATTCGACTATGTCTTGTGAAAGATGTAAAATACTCAGTGTTGGATGAGAACTCACCAAAGGAGATCTGGAAAAAGTTGGGGTAGTGATATATGGTGAAGTCTCTCACCAAAAAATTATTTTTAAAGAGTAAATTGTACCAGTTGTGTATGGATGATGGAGAAAATTTGTTGGATCACACCAATGAATTCAACAAGATCCTAACACAATTATTGGGGATCGGTGTGAAGGTTGGATAGGAATACAAATCACTTTTGTTTTTTTCATCACTACTAAGTTCATTTGATAGACTTGTGACTGCATTGCTTGTGGGGAAGGAAACATTGAATCTGAAAGAGGTGATGGCGCCACTTTATGATTTGGAGGCATTCTGAATACCTACGACGCATTCAAGCGAGAAAATCATGGTGATGCAAGATGATCAATGTGGGAGGAGCCAATATCAGATGTGAGGAGGTAAATAATGGTGGCCAAAATCAAGAGGAAATTATCCTAGTGAAATCATGTGTTTCTGGTGCAAGAAAAAGGGTCCCTATAAAAGTGATTGTGGAGAGTGAAAATGGTATTTTGCTGGGAAAGGGAAAGTTAAAGATAAGGATGTAAACATCACAGACTTATAGGCATATGATGAAGTCTACATGAAAATGGGATGCTTTCACTCAGATGATAGATTTGAACGAGGAGAAGTGAAATTTCATTACTGTAAAAGATACGGGCACATGAAGCGGGAATTCCAAATTTTCAAAAGAAATAAAGAGAAGACTCAAAATACAAAGGAAGACAGATGATTTTTGGATTTAGAGAGATCAGTACACATATGTACGACCAAACGTGCATTTCATACCTTTTAATAGGTGCGAGATTCAGTGAGACTTGATGTTGGGTCAACATGTGAGGTTCGAGGAGTTGGGATTGTGAAATTGAAGACACCTGATAGAGCAGTATGCACTACTAAAAAAATAGGCACGGGAAGCGACACCTTATATTAGCGCTAAGAAAAAACTGCTGATAAAGAATCCCTGTATCAGTGCTAAAATTTTATCACTAATAAAGGTAGCCTTTATCAGCGCTTTTTAAGTGCTGATAAAACCATAGTCCCATATTTTATAAAATCGGTCGCACAATGTCCTCGGTTTATCGCAACCTAAATCTCTCGCGGTACTGTTACCATGAAACTCCCCTCCACCGCCCCCAATATTCATGTTGCTGGACCTCCTCTGCCCCCGATCTTCACATTTTAGGACCTCCACCACTATCCCTTCTCCTAATCCTCCCCCTCGAACCCCTTTGGCAGATCCTCCTCCTCGCAAACCCTAATTCTCCTCCTCTTCGCTCGACCCTACTCCCCGCGAACCCTACTCCTCCATTTATCTTCTGTTGGCGGCTCCTTCCGTGCACCTCCACCTATGGTCATCGCGCCTTCCCCTCCCGACGTAGCGCAGAAGGTTCCCTACTTCTCCTCCCATAATGTGAATCTCTTTTCTATTGTTCTTTATTATCTTCTTGAACTTTCTTCTTAGGAAGGATGTGACAACAATGCTAATTCAGTTTTTGTGTTTTTCTATTATGTTTTTAATGGTTAATGGTCACACATAGTACTTTTAGTGTGAATTTCTTATATGTTTTCCCTTTCATGCTACTATGTATGGGGTATTTCTCACTATGATTATAAGGGTGATGGTTGATTGATTTGGTTGGATATGACATGGTAGGTAAGAGATATGATTTTTGGGACTTAACTAGTAGGTTATGAGTGAGTGTGTGAATAACTATTATTATATTGATTGTTAAGTTACCATGGGTGGTTAAAAAATGTGTCTTTGAGGAATTAATTAATATAATTCTAGAATTTTCCCAAATCCTAATATGAGGTTTGTATTCGCCCGTTGAGTTCTAATTGATATAATTGATGTTATATTGTCTCTTGACTATTTTTTCCTTGTTTTCTATTAATATTGTATAGTACCATTCCCCTAATAAGACTTATAATCAAGCTTTATGATGGATCTACTAATGAACCAAAAAAAGATAATCCTCCTATCAACTAGAACCTCGTAGAGGAAGTAGTGCACATAGTCAGAGCTATGGTCTAGGGAGCCTCACCTACCCCCATTTAGGCTAAAGTGGTGGAACCTCAAAGAGAAAACATTGGAGATCAGGCCTAGGATTTTATTTATCTGAAATAACCATCCTTCTAAGGAACAAATGATCCTTTGGAGGAATCATATTGGTTGTGAAATATTTAAAGGCTATTTGAGTTTTTGGAGATGTCATATTCCACTAATGTAAAGTGTGCCATTTTAAATCTTGGGTAGAAGGGTATGATGGAATTATATAGTTATAGTTAAGCTAAATGGGGTCTTAGATTGAAAATACTTCAAGAAATTTTTTACGGAGCAATTATATCTAGATTCGATGGTATCGAGTAAGTCCATAGAGTTTCTAAAACTCATCTAAAGTTATTAGACATTGAATCAATATACTAATAATTTTGCTAAACTTCTTCAGTTTTCACTTGAAGTGGTTTCAAACAAGAATCTTAAGTCCCAGAGGTTTTATATGGGTCTTCGATCAGATATCCAATATCAAGTATTTATGCTAAAGTTTACCTAGAATTATGATGTTCTAGATAGGGATGTGATGGAATAAATTGGAATGACTATTATGTCAGGGTTAACTAGAGTTACTTATATTCCCAGTGGTAGTTTAAGTGGTTCCTATAAGTGGGATAGAAAGTAGAATGAGCCTCATACTGAAAATAGTGGTGGTGGTATTTTATAGAAAATTTCCTCCAGATCATCTATAGTGTCTAGTAAAGGAAAAATGACTTTTTCCAATATGGAAAGATTGATCACTCAAAGAATTATTTCATGGAAGCATTGAATATTTACATCTCGTACAGACATTAAACCCACTTGAAGAGGGTTTTACATGATTTTATTACCCTGTGTAGTGGAATGGAATCATAAATATTGAGAGGTACCAAATCATAGTAATATTATTAAATAACAATGGGATCCTAGAAACATGTATTAGGAACAAAAAAAACTTCATGCAGTGGATTAATCTCTAGTAGGAACTGATGTGGGCCATTCGATAGTGAGAGGCACCATTTCCATTTCTTTTTCTTTAGTGTATGTTTTATTTGATATTGGTTCCCATCATTATTTCATATCAAACTTCAATATAGAACTATTGAAACTTATAATAGAGATCATGGATTATGTGATAGATATTATAACATCTATCTGGATAAAGAGGGAGTAAGGTCCTTGATTCCCCTCTCATGCTTTCTCTTTTTCAGAGATTTAGATCATATGATATTTTTTCGTTCTTAAAATGATTCCCCTATATGTTATTCTCAGAATGGACTGGCAAGTTTCTAATAAATATTGGATTTACTATTATCATCGGTGGGTTTCCTTCACTTCCCCTGATGGGGAATTCCATGTTTTCCATAGAGAATCAGACCTGAGGTCTAGTCGAGCTAGACCTCTTCTTCTAGAGTTGAGTGGGATGATATCCTTTTAAGCTATTTAACTGGAGTAGGAAGCCTATTATAGTGAACATCCCTTAGTAGCTATTGAATTTCCAAAAGTGTTTCCTTTAGTCTTTTTTGGTCTACCACTAGAGAGGGAGGTGGAGTTCTCTATCAACCTGGGGATGGGTACAAAACCAATATCTATTCTATCTTACCATATAGAACTAGTTAAATTGAAGGAACTAAATAATCAGTGGGATGAATTGTAATGGCTCATAGTGGGTGTAAAGATACGACCTATAAATATTTTAGGTTTTGGTGTATATATATTCTTTTTGACATGATTATGTGTATTTGGTGTGGATACATAGTGGGGGTTGTGCATTGTAGGTGGAGGGTATGATGTTTATGTCTTTCATGTTCATGATATCATACTGTGATGAGGATGTGATGTGTGGTTGTGAGGTGGATATGGTTTTTATGTGTTTGTGACATATGTATGTGTGGATATATGGTTATGAGATTATATAGAAGGGGTTGAAGCATAAGAAATATTCCATTAGAGTGTGAGAATGACCATATTAGTGGGGAAGTGGATGTGGGGTAATTTATTAATATATATTCTTTTGATATTACACTTAAGATGGAGTTTGGAATTAGACACACATGAGGATTGAATGGGATGATAGGTCAATACTATTTGTTAAAATTTTCATATGGAATAACAAGAGAGACCATCTATGACACAAGTGATTATCCCCCCTGTGATTTAAAGTAAGTAACTTGAGCTTACCAAAAATATTAGGCATGATGATATTGAATGTAGGACAGAGACCTAAGTGTGGTAGATGTATCATTCTTGATTATTCTTTTGTTTAGAATAGGGTGATTTGAGGAAACTATAATTAATCTAAAGTAATTATATTTAATGAATTCCATATTGTAGAGATTATGAGAATCCTTTCTTTACTTATAGAGATGGCTACTGGTTTTCATCCATATGTATTTTAGGTTGGTGAGGTGTAAAAGGATGGACTAGTTGACCATAGAAGGGTTGACCCGATAGGGGAGGATGATCCATATAGGATGATGCCGTGTGAGTTTTACCATCTATGACACAAGTGATTACCCCCACGAACCCCTTTGTGTTTGGAAACTGTGTTGATTTTGATGGGGGGCCTATCCTGGTTCTGTTGATTTATAAATCTTTATTAGAAAAGGTTAGGATCTATTAATCTCTATTTTTATAAGGAAGTTGTTCTATTCTACTATATTTGGAAATCTTGTTTTGTGTACTTGAACTATAAATACTAATATTTTAGATTCAAATAGGATGGAGATGAATAAATATTGGATGGATACTAATCATTTGACAATAGAGTATGAGAAAGGAGTAAAAGAGTTCATCAAGTTTGTAAAGAATCATGCAAAGGATCCTTCTCAAATCATTTTTCCATGTTTATGTTGTTGTTATTCTAGACTACTTACTCCAGAGGAGTTGGAAGAACATTTGATATGTCACGAAATAGATCAGAGTTATAAATGTTGGAATAAACACGAGGAAAAAGAGAATGTAGCTACTAAATGGGATAAAAATCTATTTTATGGATCATCAGATATGAATAGAAATATGGATAATGAAGAAGACCATATGGAGGATGTGATTACAGATGTCAATGATGATGAAGATCATATTGAGGAAATGACAAAGACAATTGAAGATGAACTCCATGATTGCCCAAAATTGTTTGAGAAGTTAAAGAGTTGTGAAAATATGCCATTGTATGCTGGTTGCACTAAATATACAACATTGTAATATGTATTAAAGTTGTATAAATTGAAAGCAGGAAATGAATGGAGTGATTTTAGTTTTACGAAACTACTTTCTCTCTTGAATGACATGCTCCCAGAAGATAATGAGCTCCCAAGCTGGACATATGAAGCTAAATGAATGCTACACTCGATGGGTATGATTTATAAAATAATACATGCCTACCCAAAAGACTGTATATTGTTTCTCAAGGAGAACTAATCACTTAAAAAATTCCCAAAGTGTGGTGCTTCTTGATAAAAGAAAGATGAATCCAATCCTACGAAAGTTGTATGTTACTTTCTAATCATTCTAAGGTTTAGGCGTCTATATGGAAGTGAAGAAATTGTAAGAAAATAGTCATGGCATGCAAATAAAAGAAATAAAGATGGGAAATTATGTCATCCGACCGACTCTCCTCAATGGAAGAAAATTGAACATGAATATCCTGAATTTGGAAAAGAGCTGAGAAACCACCGTCTAGTGTTATCTACAAATGGAGTGAATCCTTTTGGTTTTCAAAACAGCACTCATAGTACATGTCCTATTATGTTGGTAAATTATAAATTTCTACCCTAGTTATGCATGAAGTGGAAATTCAACATGTTATCTATGCTTATATCAGGACCAAAACAACTAGGAAAGGATATTGATGTTTATCTGGCTCCTTTGATCGAGGATTTGAAGTTATTGTGGGATTCAGGTGTTATGTTTTATGATGCTTATAAAAGTTAATAATTTACATTGAGAGTAATTTTGTATAGGAAAATAAATTATTTCCTTGCTTAATGAAATTTTTCAGGCTATAGAATTAAAGGAACTCAAGGGTGTCCCATGTGCGAAGAAGATACAGAATCAATTGGGTTGAAACATTCATCAAAATATGTGTTTCTAAGACATCATAGATTTCTACCTTGTCAGCATAAGTACCGATCTTGGACGACATCATTCAATGGAATTTTAGAACAATACGCAGCACTGTCTCCACTAACAGGTGATCAGCTGTTTGAGAAAGTAAAAGATGTAAAAACTGTTTTTGGTAAACCATTTTTGAAAACCTTACAAAAATAGGTTGGAAAAAGAGATCAATTCTTTTTTGAATTACCATACTGAAATTGTTTGTACGTCAGACATTTTCTTGATGTGATGCATGTGGGAAGAAATGTTTGTGATAGTGTTATCAGAACATTGCTAAATACCCCTAGCAAAAGAAAGGATGGAATTAAGGCAAGGTTGGACATGGTTGACATGGGAATATGAGAAGAGTTGTCTCCCTTGAAGGGTGAAAATCGAATGTTTCTTCCTCCAGCTGCTTATACTCTTTCTAGGGAGTAGAGATATCAGTTTTGAAACATATTCAATGATGTAAAGGTTTCAGAGGGGTATTAATCAAATATAAAGAACATTGTGTTAATGAATGATTTGAATTTAAAAGTTTTGAAATCACATGACTTCCATGTTTTGAAGAAAGATCTAACTCTTATAGATTTACGTTGCATTTTTTCCAAGAATGTTCATTATATATTAACCAAACTTTGTTTCTTTTTCAAAGCTATATGTAGAAAGGTTTTATACCCATCGAAATTTCCATCTATGGAAAAATAAATTGTCATCATATTATGTGAATTGGAAATGTTCTTCCCACCAACATTCTTTGATATGATGGTTCATTTGATGATTCACTTGGTGATAGAGATTTGACTTTTTGGTCATGTGCACTATAGATGGATGTACCCCGTTGAATGGTATATGAAGATTTTGAAAGGGTATGTCAAAAATCAAAGTCGGCCAAAGGGTTGTATAGTGGAGTGATATATTGTTGAGGAAGCCATTGAATTTTGTACCGAATACCTATCTGATGTGGAAAGCATTGGTCTCCAAAAATATTATCGCACTGTATGCATTGAGGGTGAGGGAATTTCCGGAAGAGATGTTGTGACAATCAGTATTACAGATCGGGAATAGGACCACCTTTATGTTTTTCATAATAGATGGGAGGTTGCTCCATATATTGAAACTCACAAATAAATTCTTGGGAAGTTGAATCCATCAAGGGCTGAAAAATGGTTATCAAATACACATAATCACTAGTTTATAGGATGGATTTAGGACCATATTTTTAAAGAGTTGGATAAAAATCCGAATTCAGTTTCAGAACAACTTTGATGGCTAGCCGCCGGACCAAGTGTGTATGTATTATCTTACAATGGTTATACTATTAATGGTTATATATTCTATACAGATTAACATGATGAAGATAGTACCATGGAAAATAGTGGAGTTACACTAGTGGCTGAAGTGATGCATGTTTCTGGTAGTAAGGACAGAAATCCAATTTATGGAAATATGTCATACATTGGCATTATCAGACAAATATGGGAGTTGGATTATACGACATTCCAATTGATGATTTTTTAATGCAAATGGGTTGATAATAAAATTGGTGTTAAAATAGATGAATGGGGATTTTTGAAAGTTGATTTTAGTAAAGAAGGGTACAAAGACAAACATTTTATAATGGCATCACAAGTAGTACAAGTTTTTTATGTTCCAGATCCCACAAATAGAAAGTGGTTGATTGTTCTGTTATTATCCAAAACTATTGAAGAGTTTGATGAAAATTTAGTTGAGGACGATCATTTCAGTGGTATTTAGCAATCATTTAAAAGTGGTCCCAATGTAGATGATGTATTTTATGTTAGAGAAGACCACAATGAAGGGATTTGGATAATCGATAGAGGTGTCAAATCCCTTCATCCTTGTAAAAAAAGAAAGAGAGTTCAATAACCAGGTTATATTTTGTTTGTAATATTGATCTTGTTTTCTCATGTTATTATCTTATCATTAATGAATTTATGTAATCTAAATTAACTGTTCAACCAATTTTGTAGATAATTACTTCTGCATGTTCTGGTGCTCTTAACCTTGAGTCTGAACAAGTCTATCAAGATACTACTGCTACGGCTGCTGCTGCTCCGGCTGCAGCTGCTCACAGTGCAGAGAAAGAACAAGTTTTTGAACATGTTGTTGCTCCTAGTGTTGAAGTCCAACAAACATCAGCACATGACATTGATACCATTTTAGAAGAACATATATATGATGTTTATATTGATGAAATGGTTGAGAATGAAGGACCGACGTCCCAGAAAACACAGGTGTGTCATAGTTTGACGGTGTTAGCCAAAGTTCTTAAGGTGAAAAGCAAAGGAATCAAATTTGATGTCGGATGGAATGCACGAGGCAAACATGTGAATCCCAAAAAGGCTATGTTTAGTAGTTATATTGGAGTTTTCACTTCGCAACGCGTGTTGACTGGCATAGATTCATGGCACCATGTTGTGTCTGGGCTAAAGGTTGTGATCTGGGAAGAAATTACAGTAACATTATGATATTATTTCATTAATTTACTAGAAAATAAAATAATGAAACAATGTATTACTCTTTTCAATATCTTACATAGTACATTTATAGTAGATGATTCACACAAGGATTATGTACTAAGGCTTGCAGGAAGGATTCATCGAGGTTTTCGCACTATTTTAACAAGATGTCGCCTGAAAGAATCCAAAGGTAAAATAAACATACACCCACCCATTGTCTATGATCACTTGATATCCCAAGAAGCATGGGATTCATTTATTGGCTGCCGTGGGGATGAGAAGTTTTAGGTACATTGTAGGTGATAATATGTTGTTTGAGGATATGTTTATTCATCACTTTGATTGTCAATATTTTATTTATGAAACAACAAATCTATATTGAAAATAAGGAACGTGCATCAAAACCAACATACCCCTATCGTAAAGAAAGGATGGGGTACACTTCACTAGAAAAAAATGGTACGTAATTTAAATTGACAGTAATATTTTTAGGTTCCAATAAACAACATCATAATTATCTTTCTATATTTATATGTATATTGATAAGTCTAAAACCAAAGACACTTCCATCCCACGTCATGTGCTATGGAAGGAGGCACGTGTGAATAAGGAAGAGAAGCTAGTAGATTAGAACACAAAAAAGTGTGGGAAATATGTGTAAGTATGACACAATGATAAGAAGATTTGTTTTAAATTTCTATTACATAAAAATAATTAGTTATTTTCCTATATCTGATAGTCACAGGAATCAGCTACTCCTATAGCAGATGCAGACCTATTATCGATGTCTTTGAAGCATCCAGAACAATACGGTCATGTTAGAGGTGCGGGGTTTGGGGTGACACCCCAAGTATATTTTGAGAAGAAAAAAATAGATTATAGATATGAAAAATTGAAACAAATGAGTGAAAGACTAGAAACTCTTGAAGAATGACTGCAATGGCAGGGAGAGTTGCTAACAACTTTTATGGGTGGGAAGCAAGGAGAAGACACAACTCAGGAACAACTAGCGTGTGAAGATCCCACCCCACCCCCGCCAACTTTGAGGTGAGACATTCCCCTCAAAGATCTGTCATAACCATGTTAATCAATATTCTAATAATTCTTTCTATGAAATGTGAATCAGATAAGAACTGATACTTTTCCTGTACTAATCTTCTATAGGGTTATAATGATTTTGATTTATGTCTATAAAACCCACCTATCACCTTGTAGTGAGGGCTACAGTTTTCAACAACCTAGATGAAACGCTGCATAATAGACCACTTCTGAAAGATAATCTAAAAGTGACGATTATTGTAGCTCATAAGCCAAATGTAGAGCTACCTATTCCACTTTATGATGATTATATTCATATGGCCGAAAAGGCTATTGGGACATTCATTGCATGTCCGTCACAACTTGTAAGAGTACATGCAGACAAAGAGGTATTTATTTCCTTTTCTTCAACCTAAACCTTTAACAATTAATGAAAAAAAGGTCTGAACTAATTAATTTTATTATAGATAGAGAAAGGGAATGGGGTGAAAAACATCGGCTCAAAACCATCTAAAGGATCGACCAACCGATCCCAAGGAACTACTAAAATCACAATAACACCACATGTTCTCTATCCACATTTACTATCATTGAAGACTCATGTGGATACAAAGCTAAGAGGTGGTAGTAGTCATATAGTGGTTTTTGAAATGAATATATACAGAGAGGAAAGTCAAGATTTTTTTGCTGCTGAAAATGTAAATGAGATCCTTGAAAATGGTTGGCTAGGCATCACAGTTGTAAATATATATATGAGGTATGTTTTCATGAATTGATTTTCTAATAGCTGATCTAATGTGAAAATTATAACTAAATGCATTTTATATTGTTGAAAGACGTATATATGAAAAACAGTTGAAGGAATTTTCCCATGAGCCAAAATTAGGACTATTAGTCCTCATACCACATCAACACATCTAACAAAATTAGAGACATCAAAAAAGAATGAAATAGTGAATGGATTGCTAAAAACATTTGAAAGAAAGATTACAGATGATAGACTCTTCCTAATACCAACCATACAGGGGTAAAACTCTACGATTAAAGCATATCAATTATATTTTCACTTATTTTATTACTTATTCCTTTTTTTGTTTTTAGGCAACATTGGATGATAATTACGGTGAACTTTGACACTCCAAATATTTACTTTCTGGATTCAAAGCAAGGATATCCATCAAACCGACCACACATGATGGAGTTTGTGAATATGTAAGACACTACATCGTACATTTTAGGTCTAAACATCAAGTAATATAATTTATATTATCTTTTACTAATGATTTTGTTATGATAGGGTGGTGTATAATTATCGTCTAAAAAAGGAATGAGGACATGGGCTAAGCATAAGGAGGTGAGCAAGTACTACGTCTGGACAAATATCAGGGTATATATAATAAAATTTCACTATCTAAACACATCTCAACACAAGTTACTTGTTCTCCTAATGATCAATTTTTTTGAAGTGTCCAAAAAAAACCAACGATAATGATTTCAGATATTATGTTTGTAAATTTATGAAAGAGATCATTTTTCATCAACAAACTAGCATCCCTAAAGATGTATTTTAAAAAAAACTACTATTTTGTTTAATTTATTTATTAATTCTTTATTTTTATATTTTGCAGTACTACTCTGACTTCCAAAAAGCCTCATACTTACAAGAAGATATAGATTTGTTCAGAAACGAGTGGGCCTCATACCTGATGTCAGATTGTACACAAATAGCATGAAGATATGACTTGGGTACGTGTACAATTGGCAGTCATTTTTGAGAGGGGTTAAGGGGATCAAAAGATGAAACATTGTTATATGTAAATGTTCATAGGAAAATTGTAATTGTTATTAAATCAAACATGCTTTCTCCAATGATTCATTTTCCTATTTTAACAGATGATATGCACCAGCAACATGCAAGAATTATTAACCACTCAAAGTGTTTTTGTTTTGTTTAAAATGGACAGATTTTTAAGTAAAAACAAAAACTGACGTACAGAAATCCATCCAAACACATTCAGATTGTGTGGATCCTTTAGGAGAACGATCCATTGGTCTTTTGTGACTTGTACGAGTCAACCCGTCTCAATCCAAGGCACGGTGTGTCTGGTATCACTCAAAGTGTCTCTCTTTTTTTTAAAATGGACAGAATTTTAAGTGAAAAAAACAATTGACGTACGAAAATCTAACCAAACGCATTCTGATTGTGTCTATTTTTTAGCAGAACAATCCATGGGTGCGTTATGGATGTGTACGAGTCAACCCCGCCTCAATATGAGGCATGGTGTGGCCAAAATCACTCAAAGTGTCTGTCTTTTGTTTAAAATGGACACAATCACTAGTAGAAAAATGGTTTTTAACGTTGGTTTTTAACCGACGTCGAAGTCGCCAACGTAAAAAATATGAATTCTTACACTGGTTTTTGTAAACCGACGCGAAAAATGAATAAAATTTGTTTTTTGGCATCGGTTTTGTAAAAAACCGATGCCATGAAAACTAATTCATATCATTTTGGGGTTAGTTTTCATAAAAACCGACACGAAAAATTTAAAAAAAAATAGTTTTGGTGTCGGTTATTTAAAAAAAACCGACGCCATAAATGAAAAAAAATATTTTTGGCGTCGGTTTTTATAAAAACCGACGCCAAAAAGAAATTTTTTTTCTATGTTTTAGATCATTTCCTAAGCTTTGATTTGACAGGTTGTGGACATAAAACGGAGTTACGGTTCAAAAGTTATCACCGTTAGAAGTTGAACCTATAAAAGTTTTGATTGATACAACTCGTTTCAAAGAAAACATGATAAACATAAATTAAAATCATATACACCAAATGAAATAAAATAATCATAATACATCAATCATATTTCAATGGTTTTAGGGGCTTCCATCGAAACAATATGTTTTTTATTATCATATAACTTGTATTTAGAAATGAGAATGAATCATCATTATAAGAAAGCTAATCGAGTTGTTTAGAAATGAAGGATAACAATAATAAAGAAAACAAATGAATATAATATGTACCTTGTTCAAATTAACAATTGAATTCACATTGAAATCATGATTGAATCGAAGATGTTGAAAATGATGAACGAAGGAGAAACTGGATATATATATAGTAAACGGAAATATTTTCAATTGCGTTGTACGAAAATGTAGGCGGGATTTTAAAAAGTTAAACGCGCGTTGTGAAAAAAATTGAAATTCTGATCCCGCGTTACTCTTTGGCGTCGGTTTTGTTTGAAACCGACGCAAAGTAGTATTTACATTGGTCTTTTGGCGTCGGTTTTTTAGAAAACCGATGCCAAAAATGTCAATCGATATCCTTTTTGGCGTTGGTTTTTAAATAAACAGACGCTAAAAAGTTAAAAAAATACATTTTTCGCGTCAGTTTTTTACAAACCGACGCCAAAAAGAAATAAAAGAATCTTTGGCATCAGTTTTTTAACAAACCGACGCTAAACATTTAAAAAAAACTTTTCACGTCGGTTTTTTTAAAAAGCGACGCCAAAAACAAAAAATAATTTTTTTGGTGTCGGTTTTAAAAAAAAACGACGTGAAAAGATAAAATATATTTTTGGCGTCAGTTTTTATGAAAACCGATGCCAAAAAATTAAAATAAATTTACAGTGTTTTAGATATTTCTCTAATATTTGATTTGACTGGTTGTGGAGCAAAAACGGAGTTACGGATTAAAAGTTATGGATGTCGGAAGTTGACCTTCTCTAAAAGAAGTCTTAAAGAAGTTCAACTTTCAAAGACCAGAACTTTTAATCCGTAACTCTGTTTTAGCTCCATAACCAGTCAAATCAAAGATTAAGAAATTATCTAAAACACTGTAAATTTTGTTTTTTTATTTTTTGGCATCGGTTTTCATAAAAACCGACGCCAAAAATATATTTTAACTTTTCACGTCGGTTTTTTTAAAAATCGACGCCAAAAAAATTATTTTTTGTTTTTGACGTCGGTTTTTAAAAAAACCAACGCGAAAAGTAGTTTTTTTTAAATTTTTAGCATCGTTTTGTTAAAAAACCAACGCCAAAGATTTTTTTTAAAACTTTTATGGCGTCGGTTTTTATGCGTCGGTTTTTTTAAGAACCGATGCCAAAACAATTTTTTTCCTTTTTGGCGTCGGTTTTTAAAAAAACCGATGCCAAAAATTCACCGCAAAAATTATTTATGTCGGTTTATAAGAAACCGACGTCAAACTGGTGATGTTAAAAATCATTTTTCTACTAGTGAATTTTAAGTAAAAACAATAACTGGCTTATAAAAATCTGATCAAACGCATTCGTATTGTGTTGATCCTTTAATATAACGATCCATGGGTGCATTAGGGACTTGTAAATTCCAACCTCGCCTCAATCCAAGGCACGATGTGGCCGGTATCACCCAAAGTGTATGTCTTTTGTTTAAAATGGACATAATTTTAATTGAAAACAACAACTGGCCTGTGAAAATCATACCAAATGCATTCAGATTGTGTTGATCCTTTAAGAGAACAATCCATGGGTGCGTTGGAGATGTGTATGAGTCAACCCTGCCTCAATCCGAGGCACGGTGTGGCCGGTATCACTCAAAGTGTCTGTCTTTTGTTTAAAATGGACACAATTTTAAGTGAAAACAACAACTAACCTAAAAAAATCCAACCAAACTCATTTTTATTATGTTTATCCATTATGATAACTATCCATGGTTCCCTTGTGATTTGTACGAGTCAACCTTGCCTCAATCTGAGTCACGGTGTGGCCGGTATCACCCAAAGGGTATCTACTTTGTTAAAAATGGACAGAATTTTAAGTGCAAACAACAACTGACGTATGCAAATCTGACCAAAAGCATTTGTATTATGTAGATATTTTGAGATAAGATCCATGGGTTCTTTTTGACATGTACGAGACAACCCCAACTCAATATGAGGCATGGTGTGGCCGATATCACTCAAAGTGTCTCTCTTTTGTTTAAAATGGATAGAATTGTAAGTGAAAATAAAAACTGACGTATATAAATCCAACAAAACGCATTAGGATTGTGTTGATCCTTTAGTAGAAAAATCCATGGGTGCTTTGTAGATGTTTATGAGTCAACCCCACCTCAATACGAGGCACGGTGTGGCCAGTATCACACAAAGTGTCTGTCTTTTATTTAAAATGGACACAATTTTAAGTGAAAACAACAAATGACCTATGAAAATCCAACCAATAACATTAGTATTGTCTTGATATTTTATGATAACTCTCCATGGGTACGTTGGGGACATGTACGAGTCAACCCTACCTCAATCTGAGGCACGGTGTGGCCGGAATCACTCAAAGTGTCTGTCTTTTGTTTAAAATGGACACAATTTTAAGTGAAAACAACAAATGACCTACGAAAATCCAACCAAACGCATTCATATTGTGTTTATCCTTTAATAGAATGATCCATGGGTCCTTTGTGATGTGTAAGATTCAACCCCGCTTCAATCTGAGGCACGGTGTAGCCGGTATCACCCAAAGGGTCTCCCTTTTGTTTAAAATGGACAAACTTTTAAGCGAAAACAAAAACCAACGTGCGCAAATCTGACCAAACACATTTTTATTGTATTTATCCTTTAGGTGAATTATCCATGGGTTCTTTAAAACGTGTATGATTCAACCCCACCTCAATCTGAGGCACGTTGTGGCTGGTATCACTCAAAGTGTCTCTCTTTTGTTTAAAATTAACAGAATTTTTAGTGAAAACGACAACTAACGTACGGAAATATGACCAAATGTATTTTTATTGAGTTGATAATTTAGTAGAACGATCCATGGGTGTTTTGGGGATGTTTATGAGTCAACCCTTCTTCAATATGAGGCATGGTGTGAACGGTATCACTCAAAGTGTTTCTCTTTTGTTTAAAATGGATAGATTTTTAAGTGAAAAACAACAACTGACATATAGAAATACAACCAAATGCATTTGGATTGTATTTATACATTATGATAACGATTCATGGGTCCGATGGGGATGTGTAAGATTTAACCCCACCTCAATCCGAGGCACGGTGTGGCCGGTGTCACTCAAAGTGTCCGTCTTATGATTAAAATGGACACAATTTTAAGTGAAAACAACAACTGACCTATGAAAATCTGACCAAACACATTCATAATGTGTTGATACTTTAAGAGAGTTATCCATGGATCATTTTTGATGTGTAAAAGTCAACCACGCCTCAATCTAAGGCACGGTGTGGCCGGTATCACCCAAAGGGTCTCTCTTTTGTTTAAAATGGACAGAATTTTAAGTGAAAACAACAACTGACGTACGAAAATTTTACCAAACACATTATGATTGTTTTTATCTTTTAGGAGAACTATCCATGGGTCCTTTTTGACATGTGAAAGTCAACCCTCCTCAATCCAAGGCACGGTGTAATCGGTATCACTCAAAGTGTCTCTCTTTTGTTTAAAATGGATAGAATTTTAAGTGAAAATAACAACTGACGTACAGAAATCTGAGCAAAAACATTCATATTGTGTTTATCCTTTAGTAGAATGATCCATGGGTGAATTGGGGACGTGTATGAGTCAACCCCGCCTCAATATGAGGCACAGTGTTGCCGGTATCACTCAAAGTGTCTGTCTTTTGTTTAAAATGGACACAATTTTATGTGAAAACAACAACTGACCTACGAAAATATGAAAAAACACATTCAGATTGTGTTTATAATTTAATATAACGATCCATGGGTTCATTGGGGATGTGTACGAGTGAACTCCACCTCAATCTGAGGCACGGTGTGGCCGGTATCACTCAAAGTGTCTGTCTTTTGTTTAAAACGGACACAATTTTAAGTGAAAACAACAAATGACCTATGAAAATCCAACCAAAAGCATTTTTATTGTGTTTATCTTTTAATATAATGATCCATGGGTGTGTTGGGGATGCGTACGATTTAACCCTACCTCAATCTGAGGCACGGTGTGGTCGGTATCACTCAAAGTGTCTGTCTTTTGTTTAAAATGCACACAATTTTAAGTGAAAACAATAATTGACCTATGAAAATCTAACCAAACACATTATGATTGTGTTTATACTTTAATATATTGATCCATGAGTTCTTAGTGATGTTTACAAGTCAAGCCCGCCTTAATCCGAGGCACGGTGTGGCCGGTATCACCCAAAGGGTCTCTCTGTTGTTTAAAATTGACAGAATTTTAAGTGAAAACCACAACTGATGTATGAAAATCTGACCAAAAGCATTAGGATTGTGTTAATACTTTAGAATAATGATCCATGGGTCCTTTGTGATGTGTACAAGTCAACCCCTCCTCAATCCGAGGCACGGTTTGGCCGGTATCACTCAAAGTGTCTCTCTTTTGTTTAAAATGGACGAAATTTTATGTGAGAACAACAACTGACATACAAAAATCTGAACAACGCATTTGGATTGTGTTGATCCTTTTATATAAGGATCCATGGCTTCATTGGGGATGTGTAAGAGTCAACCCCACCTCAATCTGTGGCACGATGTGGTCGGTATCACTCAAAGTGTATGTCTTTTGTTTAAAATGGACACAATTTTAAGTGAAAACAACAACTAACCTACGAAAATCCAACCAAACGCATTCGGATTCTGTTTATCCTTTATGATAACGATCCATGGGTGCGTTGGGGATGTTTAAGATTCAACACCGCCTCAATCTGAGGCACGGTGTGGCCGGTATCACTCAAAGTGTTTGTCTTTTGTTTAAAAGGGACACAATTTTTTAAGTGAAAACAACAACTGACCTATGAAAATCTTACCAAACACATTTGTATTGTGTTGATCATTTAAGATAATGATACATGTGTCCTTTGTGACTTGTATGAGTCAACCATTACTCAATATGAGGCACGGTGTGGCCGGTATCACCCAAAGGGTCTCTCTTTTGTTTAAAATGGACAGAATTTTAAGTGAAGACAACAACTCACGTACTCAAATCTGACCAAACGCATTCAGATTGTGTTGATAATTTATGAGAAATATACATATGTCCTTTTTTATGTGTAAGAGTCAACCCTACCTCAATCTGAGGCACGGTGTGGCCGGAATCACTCAAAGTGTCTCTCTTTTGTTTAAATTGGACGAAATTTTAAGTGAAAACAACAACTGATGTACGAAAATCTGACCAAAAGCATTCTTATTATGTTTATCCTTTAGGAGAACGATCCATGGGTGAGTTGGGGATGTTCACAAGTAAACTCTTCCTCAATCTGAGGCATGCTGTGTTCAGTATCACTCACAGTGTTTCTCTTTTGTTTAAAATGGATAGATTTTTAAGTGAAAACAACAATTGATGTACAGAAATCCAACCAAATGCATTATGATTGTGCTGATACTTTAGTATAATGATCCATGGGTGCGTTGGGGATGTGTAAGAGTCAACCCCACCTCAATCCAAGGCACAGTGTGGCTGGTATCACTCAAAGTGTCTGTCTTTTGTTTAAAATGGACAAAATTTTAAGGGAAAACAACAACTGACCTATGAAAATCTGACCAAACGCATTCAGATTGTTTTTATCCTTTAAGAGAACTATCCATGGGTCCTTTGTGACATGTACGAGTCATCCCCACCTCAATCTGAGGCACGGTGTGGCCGGTATCACCCAAAGGGTCTCTCTTTTGTTTAAAATGAACAAAATTTTAAGTGAAAACAACAACTGACGTATGAAAATCTGACCAAACGCATTCAGATTGTGTTGATACTATAGGAGAAAGATCCACGGGTCCTTTTTGATGTGTACAAGTCACCCTCGCCTCAATCCGAGGCACGTTGTGGCCGGTATCACTCAAAGTGTCTCTCTTTTGTTTAAAATTGACAGAATTTTAAGTGAAAACAACAAATGATGTATGAATATTTGATCAAATGAATTTGATTTGTGTTAATCCTTTAAGAGAACGATACATGGGTGTGTTGGGTACGTGTATGAATCAACCCTGCCTCAATATGAGGCATAGTGTGGGTGGTATCACTCAAAGTGTTTCTCTTTTGTTTAAAATGGATAGATTTTTAAGTGAAAACAACAAATGACGTATGGAAATCTGACTAAATGCATTTGGATTGTGTTTACCATTTATAATAATGATCCATGGGTGCGTTGGGGATGTGTAAGAGTAAACCTCGCCCCAATCTGAGGCACGGTGTGGCTGATATCACTCAAAGTGTCTGTCTTTTGTTTAAAATGGACACAATTTTACGTGAAAACAACAACTGACCTACAAAAATCCGACCAAATGCATTCAGATTGTGTTGATCATTTAAGAGAACGATCCATGGGTCCTTTTTGATGTATAAGAGTCAACCCTGCCTCAATCTGAGGCATGGTGTGGCCGGTATCACTCAAAGGGTCTCTCTTTTGTTTAAAATGGACAGAATTTTAAGTGAAAACAAAACTGATATACTCAAATTTGACCAAGCACATTCGGATTGTGTTTATCCTTTAGGAGAACGATTTATGGGTCCTTTGTGATGTGTATGAGTCAACCCTGCCTCAATCTGAGGCACAGTGTGGCCCCCCAACCCCTGGACGCCCCCACCCCCTAGACACCACGCCACCACCAGAACACCTCCCCCACCCCCCTAGACACCCCCACCCCCATAGACTACCACCCCACCCTACCCCTTGGACACCACCCCACCCCCCTTGTATAGCACCACCAATCCCATGGACCTCCTCCCATTCTCCCTGGACACCCCCACCCCTCTAGAAACCACCCACCCCTCTGGAAAACCCCCACCCCCTGAACACCCACACCCCTCTGGACACCCCCACCCCCTGGAAAGCCCCCTCAACCCCCTGGATACCCCCACCCACTGAACACATCCATGTACACCCCCCACCAGACACCCCCCCCACCCTTGGACAACCAACACCCCCTGGATGGTACCCCCACCCCTCCTAGACACCACCCCACACCTGGACACCCCCCCCACCCATGGACGACTACCCCCAGCCACCCAAACACCACCCCACCCCCCTTGGACAGCCCCACTAACCCCCTAGACCACCCCACCCCCGAACACCCCCACCCCTTGGAAATCCCCCCCCCCAACAACCTGGACACCAACCCACCCCCTGGACACCCCATAAACACCCCCCACCTTGGACACCACCCCACCCCCCTTGGACAGCCCCCCAACCTCCTGGGCTTCCCCCACCCCCCTGGACACCCCCAGCCCCTGGAAACCCCTATCCCCCTAGACACCCCCATCTCACCCTCCTAGAAACCACCCCACCCCCCTTGGACAGCCCCACCAACCCCCTGGACCGCCCCCACCCCCAGACACCCCTATCCCCTAGAAATCCCCTTGACACCCTGGACACCAGCCCACCCCCTGGACACCCAATAGACACCCCCCCACCTGGACACCCCCCCTCCTTAGAAACCACCCCCCCCCCCCCTTTGAAATCCCCCAACCTCCTGAACCGCCCCACCCCCCTGGACACCCCCACCCCCTGGACACCCCTATCCCCCCAGACACCCCAATCCCACCCTCTTGGACACCACCCCACCCACCTTGGATAGCCCAACAAACCCCCCTGGACCACCCCCACCCCCAGACACCCCCACCCCTAGAAATCCACCCCCCCCCCCCCCCGACACCATGGAGACCAGCCCACACCCCTGGACAACCCCATGGACACCCCCCCCCCTCACCTGGACACCCCCTCCCAGACACCACCCCAACACATAGACACCCCCACCCCCTCCTAGACACCACCCCAACACCTAGACACCCCCACCCCCTAGACACCCCCACCCTCCTTGGATAGCCCCCCAACCTCCTGGACCGCCCCACCCCCTGGACACCCCTATCCCCCCGGACACCCCCATCCCCCCAGACACCCCCTACCCCCTTTGGACAGCCACCCCAAACCCTTGAACAGCCCCCCAACCCCCTAAATTCTGAATTGAATTATTTATGTATTTAATTAACTTATGAATTATGTGTTAATGGTGTATGGGTATACTTGTTGTATGGGTATACTTGGTGTAATTACCTTATGATTTATGTGTTAGTTTTGTATGGGTATACTTGTTGAGATGCTGAACTTTTTGCAGGTGTTGTTTGGGTGTGCTGCTACAAATTTTTTTTTGCAGAAGACAGAGCATTTATCAGCCCTAAAAAACCACTGATAAATGATCATTTTATCAGCGCTAAAAGAGCGCTGATAAAAACACATTTATCAGCGCTGTTTTATCACCGATAAAGGGGTCCTTTATCACCTCCTTTTGAGCACTGATAAAGTATCTCTTTATCAGTTCTTTTTTAGTGCTGATAAAGCACCCATTTATTAGTGCTTATTGAGTGCTGATAAAGGGGACCCCCCTATCAGCGCTGATAAAGCCCGTTTTGAGCGCTGATAAAGCCTGTTTGTGTAGTAGTGATGAAAACTGGGTGATGTGAAATTCATTCTGAGGATGAGATGGAACTTGGAATCATTAAGTAGGCTTGATGCGAAAGGGTTCACGATTTCTATAGCAGGTGGAGTATTGGAAGTCTCATGTGGGGATGCAGCGATTCTTATTGGTAAAGAGTTGAATTACTCATGTCATTGCTTGAGATCTTGTTTAAGACCATAAAGAGATTTAACTAGTTTACATACCTTGTTTTCATTGCTTAGTAAAACAAACCCTTCTGGTTGTTCCATGTAAATATTTTCATTTAATTCTCCATCATAATTTGAAGTGGGTTCCTCTGTAATGGGGGGAAGATTCAGTTCCAAAATGTAAAAAAATTTCAACACCGTAAGAAGAAACTTCATCTTATCTTACCACCGGGAGAAGTTGTTGCCATCGAAATGGTCAAGTTTGACCATATCTTGGTTCATCGCTTTGAATAATTCAGAATCCATCTTCTAGGTTCTGCCTTCAGATTCAAACCCATTTGATTGGTGGAGAATAACTAGGTAGAAGGCGAAGACGGATTGAACCTTGATGCCTAAATTGAATTCATTGTCCAAAAGGGTTTGATCCACCCCCATGTAGTTGGTGTAGGGTTCTCAATGGAAGTTTCCCTGGAGGATTCCACTAATATTAGAGGAAAATTGAGCACCAATATCTGATTGCCCCATTACACCGATGTTGGGATAAATCTAAAGAATTTCTTAAAATGAAAAATGAATTAACCCATAAGTAATTTTATCATCACTTATTTATAAATCATTGTTTCGGTCAAAGAACACCTTGGTTTGACAAAAACGAGACAACTCTTGGTGAGGGACACATTAGTTCGATCTCACTGTTTCTACATTGGTTCAACTGAAATGATAAAACTCTTGGTAAGGGATGCACCAGTTCAAATTTTAAAAAACACTATATATTTTAATAAATATTTTGAATAAAATATATAACAAGGGGTGGAGGCCATTAGAGACAAGAGGGGGGTGTGGCGGTGAGGGTGGATGGACGGTGGCAGTGGATCCAGGTGCGGTGGTGGCGCCGGATGAGGTGAGAGGGAGGGGTGGTGGTCGTGGGTCTTTGTGCGCAAGGGGGGTTAGGGTGCGGGGTGGGGGTGATTGAGCATTTTTTTAAATTCAGGTCAGCGATTGTTGTTGGTGGTCACTCGTTTTAATAGGCACAAGTGCCAATTTTTCAAGTAGTAACTATAGTCTAATTTGTAGTATTGAGACTCCCTTTATCATTGATTTTTTAAATGATGGATGTGCATAAAATTTTATGTTTCTATCAAGAAATCTCTCATACTTTATTGAAGTAAAAATAAATAAATATAATTGGGGGTACATTTGTATCAAATAATGAATTTTTGGAAGTAAATATATGATCCAAAGCATGCAAGTTAATTAGTATTTTAATAAATGAATTAAATTTAAGTTGCCTAGAATCTTATATATATACATGGTTTCTATTGTAAAAATAATGCACCATAAGAAGATGGTTGGGACTGATTGGGATACGTGCTTTTGTCACATAACTAACAGACCAGAAACCCTAAATGTAATGCTTGATCCGGATCAGCATCACACTCTTATCATCCATGGAGCCCTGCGCCAGTGACAGCTTCACCAGTTTCTTACAAGACAACAACAGTCGTTCTGGTTCAATGGGTGGGACGCAGGTCGGGCGCTCCACCTCCACTGCCTCCTGATTTCTCACCTTCTCCCACAACCCATCAGAAGATAAGATTAAAAACTCGTCCTCGGGTTCCATGAACAGAACTATGGTTTCCGGCTCCATCGTCACCCACTACTTTAGGTGGTCGTCCCAAATCGCTCTGGACACCGCCAGGGACCCCATAACTCTTGCACCGTCATACCCATCCACAAAAAACCCACCCTTCCCATCAAGAACGCACATATCAAAAGCTAGTTGTGGTTTGGGGTGGTATTAAATTGGGTGTGGAGAGTGCTTACCAGGTTCTCGATTTTTCGCCTTGCGTCTTCTCTGAGGGGCGGTGGTCGAAGGTCAGGGCATGGGCAACGCCGCTGCGGGAGATGACAGCACCACAGTTCCCGGTGTTGGACACCACCAAGCGGTGGTTCCAGATGAGGGCGGTGTTTAGAGGTCAGGGCATGGGCGAACTCCGCTTCCTGCATGCCACCATGCCCATCGAAAACTTCGAAAAATTCCTACGAGCACCTCCAACTTATCTAATTGGACAATAACTCCTAAAAAACACTCGAGTTTGTTGAATCGAATTAAATTACCTGTTTGCGGTTTCCTATGGACAAATATTGATCTTCCATGAATTCCCTCCTCCCTCGCCTGCAGTAGACAGAATATCCATCCCCCACAACTCCTACAAAACACTTGAGTTTAACGTTCATGATCCCCTCTAAAAAATGTCCACCCATAGTATCAATTTCTGAACAAATCATCTCAACCCGAGCAAAAGATTTTGCCTATAAAAGAAAACAAATATTTTGATTTTAATACTATAAGTAAATAAATTAGACATTAATATGAAAAAAATACATTAATAAAATGTCAATATTTAATAAAAGAGACATTTGGAGTTATTGGGTGTGTTGGATTTTAAGATCGGTTTGGGACTGTGGCGATGGAAGTAAGGGTGACGCGGTATCCTCTAATTCAATGTATTCTTCCTCATTTTATGTTGATTTGTTTGGGGTTCATCATTAGGGATTCAATCTCGTTTTCTTATTAGGGTTTCAATCCTAGTTCACCCTTCTTCGATCCTGTTTCTTCCGGTTATTAGTATCAATTTCTATTTTTCCTTAGGGTTTTAATCACAGTGTTTATATCTCTGGTTACTTGTCGGTTTCTTCTTGTCCTTTCCCCATCTATGCCACTCCTACATGCTCTTGCTTCCTGGTCCTTTTCTTACTTCCAGGTCGGTCGGGTGCACTAGATACAAAGGGAGTTTTTGGATTTGTCTAAGGAGCGGAAAGAGGTCCCGGGTGGAATGACATATGGTGGATTTCTCTAGTTACAATGTTATTTTGGATTCCTCTTTAGATGATGTTTTTAGTTCTCTTGGGTGGCCTTCAGTGATGTTCACGATGTTGTCGCACTGCTAGTTTATATGGTTCAATGATGAGGGATGTAGTCAAGTCTCAATGTTTCACGACAGCTCGATAATCTGCGACGTTCTCCGTTTCACTGATGTGGTGTTGACGACGACAGTGGAACTGGTTTGGTCAATGACAGTTACCATGATAATGCGGAACTCTGAGACATCGGTAACGATGAAGATGATAGAGATGGGGCTTCTGGTAGGTCTCGTCGGCCTGGTGATGATGGGGGAGGCGGAATGACATGATGTTGGAGGCAATAGGTGTGCAACTCGAGGCAGGCATGTGACTCGAGATTCTTGTGGGGTATGGTTTTTTTCTTGAAAGTTGTTATTTGAAATTTCAATTTGTGGACTGGCACAACTTTTGAACTTTTGAAATGTAAGGTCTTTCGCTAACCCTAAAAGCGGCCTTTTGAAAATGGAAAAAATGATTTGGTTTGGAGTGGAGTTATGCCGGTTACACTGTTCGTTCAATTGAGGTGTGGTTAATTTCTACACGTCAAAAATGACACATGGATCATTGTCTTAATGTTTCAAAACAATCTCACTGTGTTTTCTCAGTTTTCAGTATGTTATTTGTTCTTTTTACTGAAATTAATGTCAATTTTAAATAAAAAGATACACTTAGAGTTATACCAGTCACACATATGGTTGAGTCCTACACATCAAAAAATGACTCATAGATCATTGTCCTAAAGTATCAAAATAATATGAATGTGTTTTCTTGGTTTTCAGAAAACTCGTTATTTTTTTACTAAAATGTCATTTCAAACTAGAAACATGCATTTTGAGTTATACCGGTCACATCGTGGATCAGTTTGACATGACATTGCTTCATACAAATCAAAAATGAATTATGAATCACTGTCTTAAATTATCAAGACAATTAGAGCATGTTTTCTTGGTTTTCTATGAGTGGCATGTTTTGAACTAAAATGTCAATTTTAAACTCATAACAAATGCTTTTAGTCATACCGATCACACCATGCATCAGATTGAGTTTTTTTTTATTTCCACATGTCAAAAATGACTCATGAATCATTTTCCCAAAGTATCAAAACAATCAGAATGTGTTTGCTCAGTTTTCAGTATGTGTACGTTATCACTCAAAGTGCATGTTTTCAATTTAAATTGACGTTTTAGTAAGAATGAAACACGACATACTCAAAAATAAGAAAAAAACATTTTTCTATTATTTTGATAATTTATTAAAATGATCCTTAAGTAATTTGTGATGCATAGGAATCAACGACACGTCAATCTAGTGTGTGGTGTGACCGGTATGACTCCAAGTGTATATTTTTATTTAAAATTGACATTTAAGTTCGAAACACACATCACATACTCAAAACCAAGAAAACATGTTCCGATTTCTTTGAAAATTTAATAAATTAATCCATAATTCATTTGCGACATGTAGGAATTAGACTCACCACAATCTGATACACAGTGTGCCTGATATGACTCAAATTGCATGTTATTTGTTTAAAATTGACATTTGAGTTCAAAACGTATGTCACTCACTAAAAACCAATAAAATGAACTCGGATTGTCTTGGTAATTTAAGAAAATGACACATAATTCATTTTTGATGTGTTGGAATCATTCTCACGTCAAACCCACACACTGTGTGACCCGTATGACTCAAAGTGCATACTTTCAGTTTAAAATTCCATTTTAGTAAAAAATACACGTGACATACTCAAAACTGATAAAATGCATTCGGATTATTTTTATACTTTAGACAAATAATCCTTAAGTCATTTATGATGTGTATGAATCAACCACACATAAATCTGACGCACCGTGTGAACGATATGACTCAAAGTGTATTTTTTATTTAAATTTGACATTTTAGTTAAAAGTGCACATAACATACTCAAAACTAAGAAAACACATTTTTATTATTTTGATACTTTAGTTCAATGATATATAAGTCATTTGAGATGTGTAGGAATCATCCAAACCTCAATATGACTGGTATGACTCAAAGTGCGCGTTATGAGTTTAAAATTGACATATTTGGTCAAAATGTGTCTCACTTACTAAAAACTAAGCCAACATGCTTGAATTATCTTGATAATTTAGGAAAATGATTCATAAGTCATTTATGATGTGTTGGAATCAGTCTCACATCAAATCGATACACGATGTGATTGCTATGACTCAAAATGTGTGTTTTCAGTTTAAAATGACATTTTAGTAAAAAAGAAATATGATATACTCAAAAATAATTAAACACATTAGGATTATTTTTGTACTTTAATAAAACAATCCAGAATTCATTTATAACATGTATGAATCAATCACACGTCTATCCGGTGTACCGTGTGACTGGTATGATTCCAAATGTGTCTTTTTTATTTAAAATTGTCATTTTACTTCAAAACACACATCACATACTCAAAACTGAGAAAACACATTTGTATTGTTTTGATGGTTCATGAAAATCATCCATAAGTCATTTGTGATGTATAAGAACCAACCACACCTCAATATAATGCACAGTTTGTCTGATATGACTCAAACTATGTGTTTTGAGGTTAAAAATGACATTTTAGTTCAAAACACATGTGACATACTATATTTTATTTCAATTAAATTATGAATATTTCATATACATGTATTTTTTGTTGCAGTGTGCTGTAATTTTGACAACACACTGTAGCAGCATGGCCTTTATCAGCATTATTTCTAGTGTTGATAAAATTAATTTTATCAACGCTAGAGAAGCACAGATTAATATGGTCTTTTTTAACGGAGCTTGGGACAATATAGATTTTTAAGCGCTGATAAAGACATTTTATAGTGGTGACTATAGCCTGATTTGTAGCTGTGAGACACCCTTTATCACCACTTTTTTAGTGTTGATAAAAGTTATCTTTTATCAACGCTTTTGTTTTAGTGTTGATAAAGACATCATTTTTTAGTGTTTTTTGGCACTAATAAAGTCTGTATTTTAACGGTGCTTATATATATATATAGGATTCTAGGAAAGTGAAATTTAATTCATTTATTTGAATACTAACTTGTATGTTTTGTATAAAATTTTTTGTGTCTATCAAAAAATATATTATACTTTGGAGAATTAAAAATAAATAAATATAAATGGTGCTACATTTGAATCAAATAATGAATTTTTGGAAATAAATATATGATCCAAAACATACAAGTTAGAATTCAAATAAATGAAATAAATTTAAGTTTCTTAGAATCTTATATATATACATGGCTTCTATAGTAAAAACTATGCACCACAAGAAGATGGTTGCAATAGATTGGGATGAAGCTACGTGCTTTCTTCCCATCACTACCACAAAACTGTCTTTCTGCAGCGCCACCCTTTATCAGTGCTAAAAAAAGCACTGATAAAGTTTATATTTCAGAAAAAATCATGAAAAATAATATATTGTTGTATAAGTGTATTTATATTTTTTAAATATGTTTTAGATAAGTATAAATAGACTATTACATTTAATATATAAGAAATTTAGTGAAAATGGCTTTAAAATATTTTAAAATATTTTATTAATTAATAATTTTTTGATTATCATTGATTAATAATCATTTAATAACAATTTGAAGACACAAAAAATAAAAAAAAATAAAAGATCTAAAATAAGTTGAAAATGTAACTCAAACTTCAAACGGACATAAATTTTGATTTGGGTGTCCATTTTAGTTCTATAACATATTAAATCGAAGTTTGCGATGAGATCTATGCGCTAATTATTGAAAGAAACCTTTTTTCAGAATTTTTGAGGCCAAAAAGGGTTCAAAAGGCCTCCAAAACTGAGTTTTTAGTCGGGATATCCCGATTTTTTAACATTCAAATAGGTATAACTTCTGATCTGGATGTCTTCTAGAGATGTACCACATATTATATGGAAGATTGTTTCATTTTCATCAATTTTAATGGTTTTGGAGTAGAAACAGACTTCTGTATTAGAAGTTATTGTCGTTTTAACAATTTATGGCTTTTCAAATACACATATATATGTATTTATTCGTAAATATATATATGTGTGTGTGTCTCTCTCTCTCTCTATGTGTGTTGTATATATGTATGTATGTATGTATTTATTTATTTATAAACACACATAAAGAAACATATTTTATAAATGTACTTGAAACTAATCTTATAAATATATATTAATATACAAATAAATATATGGATAAAAAATTATAACTAAATATATATATATAAATAAATATAAATATAAATTAATATAAGAATAAATATATATATACTAATATATGAATAAATATATATGTATTAATATAACTAAATATATTTATATTAATATGAATCTATATTAATATACGAATAAATATAACTATAACAATATATATATATATATATTAATATACAAATAAATATATATATATATATATATTAATATATAAATAAATATATATGTATTAATATTACTAAATATATTTATATTAATATGAATCTATATTAATATACAAATAACTATAACTATATATAAATAAAAATGAAAATAAATATATATTAATATATGAATAAATATATATGTATTAATATAACTAAATATATTTATATTAATATGAATCTAAATTAATATACGAATAAATATAACTATATATATATATCATTAAATAGAGAAAAAATTGAAATGGATTAGTGGTAAAGGTGCAGGCACCCAAGGGGGGAGATCATGGGTTCGAGTTCGGGTGGAAGCAAGGAGGGGCACGTGGGTGTGTGGGGGATGCGTGGGAAAGGGCAGTGCAGAGGAGAGTGGGACGGTCCGCCTAGCGTTGATAAGGGGGGGGGTAAAGTGCTGTTAAAAGCTCCCCCCACATTATATATTCTTTTTTTTACTTTTATCAGCGCTTTTTTTAGTACTGATAAAAGACCCCTTTTATCAGCGCTTATAAAAGGGGCATTTATCAACATTTTTCTAAAAGCTGATAAAAGGGACCCTCTTTATCTTCGCCTCGATTAACAATGATTTTTAGCACTGTTAATGCACTTTTCTAGCGTTGATAAAAGCAGTATTTTTAGTGGTTCATAACCAACATACCAGAAACCCTAAACGTAATGCTTCAGCCGGATTAGCATCACACTCATATCATCCATGGAGCCCAACACCAGAGATAGCTCTGTATGTTTCTTGTAAGCCAACAATAGCCATTCTAGTTCATCAAGTGGGACGCAGGCTGGGCATGCCACCTCCACTACCTCCTAATTGCTCACCCTCTCCCACAACCCATCAAAAGCTAAGATTAAAAACTCTTCCTTGAGCTCCATGGATAGAACTCTAGTCTCTGGCTCTATCATCACCCACTACTTTAGGTGGTCATCCCTGATTTCTCTTAACACCGTTAGGGACCCCATAACTCTTGCACCGCTATACCTATCTATGGGGGGCACTCCAAAATCCGGGAGTCTTCTTTGTCAGTAGTAGGTTTTCAAGAAGGAAACAACTAACTCTGGTAGCTGCTGGAGAGGTCTTCTTTGGTGGGCAGTGCGGTGGATAGCATTCGTCAACAAGGGAGAAAATTCATGGGTAGATGAACTACCACCCAAACAAAAACAAAAACAGTGTTTTTGGTTCCTCTTTAAAATGGGGTAAAATCTCATGATTTGTGATATATGTGTATTGTGTGATGCTCAGCTTTTTATCTAGAGAGAAATAGATAAATCGCCGCATTCTCCCGCAGACGTAGGCAATTTTTCCTAACCACATTAAAATTGTATGTTCATCCGTTTTTCTCCATTTTTGTGTGATTTATGTTGTCACACACCTTCACTGCATCCTTAAAAGTGGTATCATAGGGATTCGGAGCGAGGGAGTTTGAAACAGTGATGTGATAATGATTTTTATGATGACCAGAAAATTTAAAGTGGTCGTAAAATTTTTCCAAGTCTAGATCCGTGAATAGGAGGATGAGATGATTCCAACGGTGCAAGCGGTGTTGAAAACGGAGTTGAAACGAGCCCTGTAGATCATGTTAAAGTTTCAGTAAAATTGTGGGTGAACAATATCCCCATTCCGGAGAAGAATACATTGTTCACAATGTCGGAAACATTTCAGGCGAGATTCTAGTGGTTGCTCCGGCGTTCCATGTTAGTTCCACATCATCGCCACATCAGTAGAGGATCTAGAATGTTGAATTTGTTTTTGGTGATATCTCGACCAATAAAACTCCAATTTCGATGACCCAGGAGTCGATTCCCACTATTTCAATCATTACAGACACATCCATGTGGTTATATTTTCAAAATTCTCACTCATCAGGTGGTGTCAAAGGGGTGAGACATCGATGGTGGTGATCGCGTTTTGCGACAACGATGACAGATCGTGGCAGAGCACTACCAAAATTTTAAATCAACATGTTTGATGGTCGGAACAATTCCAGATTGTAGAAAATAATAGTGAAATATATTCTTGTGTAGTGGGGAATGATCAGACTATTGATCAGAGAAAAACCCAAGACAACCAGTGATGATGATTGGGAACAACTCGAGATGCGGGTTGTCATCACAATTCGACTGTTTCTAGTGAACGATGTAAAATACTCGGTGTTGGATAAGACCTCACTGAAGGAGATATGGAAGAAGTTGGAGCAGTGATATATGATGAAGTCACTCACCAAAAAATTATTCTTAAAGAAGAAATTGTACAAGTTTTGTATGGACAAGGGAGAAAATTTGTTGGATAACACCAATTAATTCAACAAGATCCTAACATAATTATTAGGGATCGGTGTGTAGGTTGGAGAGGAAGACAAGACACTTTTGTTTTTTTCATCACTAACAAGTTCATTTGATAGACTTGTGACTGCATTGCTCATGGGGAAGGAAGCATTGAAGTTGGACGAGGTGATGACACCACTTTAAGATTCAGAGGCACTCTTAATACCTGCGACGCATTCAAGTGAGTAGATCATGGTGATGTGAGATGATCAAAATGGGAGGAGCCAATATCGGGTGTGAGGAGGTAAAGAATGGTGGCCAAAATCGAGAGGACATGATCCTAGTGAAATCAGGTGTTTCTGGTGTGACAAAAATGGTCACTATAAAAGTGATTGTGGAGAGTGCAAATGGTATTTTTCTAGGAAAGGGAAAGTTGAATATAAGGATGTGAACATCACAGAATAATCGGTAGATGATGAAGTCTATGTAGGTTCCAGGCGCAACAGAAGCGCGTTGTTGGGTTAGCCCAACTTTAATTTTAGCGTTAAACGACGTTCAATCTGAGATCCATCACGATATAAAATGCTGGATCTTTGGAATAGAATGAAGAACGAAAAAGAAAATAAGAGTCCCAGAACCATTGATATAGGATCATCATATGTTGGTTATAATTAATTTAATTAATTCAAAAGAATTGCCTCGATGGAATTCTTTCTTCGTTGGAGTCTCCGGTCACGATCTTGTGATCCGTCGTTCGGTCGTAGAATCCAAGTATAGGATTCATCTAGCGGTGATCCACATGTTCTCCCTGTATCTCTGGACGTCGTCGAAGGGATCTCTGGGTGCTATCATGGAAGAACCTTCACTTGCGATGTCTGCCTTCGACCGCCTTGATCCTGCAGAGGATCTCTCTCTCGTAACTTGAAAGCATTCTTGGTGGAAAGAGAATTCTCTCTTGGATTGAGAGTATTTCTAAAAATGGTTGTGCACAACAATGGCTAGATCTCATCAGAATAATGTAATAGGGATTTATAATACTTAGAATAAAAAAATGAATTAATTACCCAAAAGTATTTAATCATTTCATTTAATTCTTAACAATACCCCATGTCATAATAATGATAGTTAACTATCATTATTACTTGACATCCACCCAACGTATTACATTTAATATCATTTAATTAAATAAACAATATTTTATCCTCAAAAATCACAACTGGAAAACTACATGGCGTTCAATAATTAATACTCGGTGTGTACTTGTCTTCCATAAAACTATACGGTGTGTACATTTAATATACATGGCGTGTACTTTTATTTTTCTATTTTTCTCCACAACATTTATTAGACCTTGAGTAATGTCTGTTTATTTCTTAAATACAAGTAACTGAATTACTCGATAACAAATATATTATTTCGCCCACAATATATTCTCTCGAATAACTAGTGTCGAAATAAATGAAATCAGGCATCCTTAAATAATTATTAAACCACAGTCGGTAATAATATTTATTTAACTTGTTAAATTAATATTTAACTGAGGTACATGGACACACTTAGTGTGTGACCCTCTAGGCCTATTTCTCAGTAGCATTTAGAGGAGACTACCTAAAGTCCAAGGTTAGCGTCTAGCAACACACCAAGGCACCCATAGAGAAAGAAGTTAACGCTGCAATGATGTGTCACATCCTACGAACACATACCATGTAATATAATCCCTTTGTCTTGATATCTCTAATAAATCAGGTTGCATGCTAGTGTCATCAACCCATGTGCTCGGTTATTCATTCTTTGACTTTCCATAATTGAACTCTCCCATACCTTACCATGGTCATGGGTTTATTTAGGCTATATCAATTCCATCAAAGAGCCTGAGATATCTACTTCCGTTATGGAACAGAAGGAACAAATCCTTTCTCATATTATCTATTAATTCAATATTACTCGTGACGCACCCAACATATCCTACCTTGTTGCGAACAGTGTGTCATCACAGTTTTCATCAATACATCTAAGTACACGAGTTTTAATACCCATTAATAATAATATTAAATTCTAAGGACCAACACACACGTCCGCAGATAGGAACATCCAATGGCACTATGAAATGTGTATTTCCTACTGGCGGGTCTCGTTCTCATAATATCCTCCTGGATATTACCAAGGGAACACATCATGAGAAGGTGCCTCAAAGTTTTATGAGTCCTCACCCCTAACGACCTGTATTATTTGTGTCCCTCAAATAATATCATCCAACCATAGAACATATATTCAAGAACAGTGTTATGGCACTTCTGGGTTCTCATCATAGCAGGGATCCGCTTGGACCCTTTAATTCAATAGCCGTCCTTAGGAAATTATCACATGCATTGTCACGCAGAAGGACAATCAAGATGTCATAAGGCTTTTATTAATGAATAAAGTAAAAATTAGTTTGTTCTAGACCACCAACTCCAAAAGACTCCCACTTGGACTAGAGCCAACTACTAACAACCTTTAACCCACTAGCTCTCACATGATATTCATGCTTCTCCTGAGATAGGCCTTTAGTCATGGGGTCCACCACGTTCTCTTACGTGGACACTCTGATCACTGCAACTTCACCCCTCTGATAGAAATCCCTCAAGAGGTTATACTTTCGGAGTATGTGCTTTGTCCGTTGATGTGACCTTGGTTATTTTGCAAGAGCCACCACTGCAGTATTATCACAATACAATGTAATGGGATCTTTACTGCTAGGAACCACATCAAGCTCCTGGACAATGTTCCTAATCCAGACGGCTTCTTTGGCAGCATCATAAGCTGCTATATATTCAGACTCCACTGTAGAATCGGCAACAATTGGCTGCTTTGAACTCTTCCATCTCACAGCTCATCCATTGAGACAGAAAACATATCCAGATTGCGACTTCATATCGTTCTGATCTGTCTGAAAACCATCATCAGCATACCCTATGATGACAAGCTCCTCGTCTCCTCCATACACAAGGATCATATCCTTAGTTATTCTCATATACTTAAGGATAGTCTTAAGAGCTGTCCATTGATGTTCTCGTGGATCTGCTTGATATCTTCCTACCATGATCAGTGCATAGGAAACATCAAGCCTGGTACATAACATGGCATACATGATGGATCCTATAGCTTAAGCGTATGTGATCTTTCTCATTCTATCTTTCTCTTGTTGTGTTTGAGGACACATTTTCTTAGAAATATGTAGACCATGTGACACTGGAACCAATACCCTCTTGGATTGTTCCATACTAAATCTCTTTAGTATCTGGTCATTGTATGTACCCTGACTTAGTCAAAGCAGCCTCTTGGATCTATCATGAATGATATTTATCCCTAGAATGTAGTCTGCTTCTCCCAAGTCCTTCATGGAGAAACATTTTTTCAACTAGTCCTTAACTGACTGTAAGGCTGGTACGTCGTTTCCAATAAGCAATATGTCATCAAAATATACTACTAGGATAACGACCACATTCCCATTAAACCGCTTATAAACACATGGCTCACATTCGTTCTTAATGAAACCAAATTCCTTTATGGCTTCATCAAATCGAATGTTCCATGACCTGGATTCTTGCTTCAATCCATAAATGGATTTCTGCAACTTGTAAACCCGTTTGGCTTCACCTGGTGTCACAAACCCTTCTAGTTGTGTCATATAGATATCTTCCTGAAGGTTCCCATTAAGGAATGCTATTTTGACATCCATTTTCCAAATCTCATAGTCATGGTAAGCTGCTATGGAAAGTATGATTCTTATGGATTTAAACATGGAAACCGGTGAGAAGGTTTCATCATATTCAATTCCTTGACACTGTCTGAATACTTTAGCCACTAGCCTTGCTTTATAGGTGCTAACTTGACCTTCTATGTCCATCTTTCTCTTGAATACCCATTTTCATCCAATAGGATTTACATCAACTGGATCATTGACCAGAACCCAGACTTGGTTCTGATACATGGAATCCATCTCAGAATTCATAGCTTCTATCCATCTCGCAGCTTCTGAGCTTTCTACTGCTTACTTGTAGGAGAGAGGTTCATCATTGTCCAACAATAATGATTCACCATCCTCAGTGACTAGGAAACCAAATATCTCTGGTTCCCTTACCTCTCATGAGCTCCTACGCAGTACTTGTGTTTCTAGAACCTCTTCCACGAGGACCTGTGGAACTTGTTTTTGTACCAACTCCTGTGTATCTTGAGTATCAACTTCATCGAAGTCAATCTTTCTCCGACTATCCTTTTTGAGTATGTGCTCCCTCTCAAGAAATACGGCTTGTCTGGCGACAATCACTATCTTTTCTTGAGGGTTATATTGGTAATATCCTTTAGTTTCCTTAGTATATCCTATAAAGATACACTTCGTGCCCCGGGGTGCTAGTTTGTTGCCTGATAAGGCCTTAACAAACGCCTCGCATCCCCATACACGTGTATGAGAAAAAATGGGTCTCTTTCCATTCCATAACTCGGAGGGAATTCCATTTTCTGCCTTAGTTGGTACTCGGTTTAATGTGTATGTTGCAGTTTTTAATGCATATCCCCAAAAGGATAATGGAAGATCTGCATGAATCATCCTCGACCTCACCATGTCCAACAAGGTTTGGTTCCTCCTTTCACTAACACCGTTCCACTGTGGTGTATAAGGAGGAGTGAGCTAAGATAGAATCCTAGACTCCTGTAGTAGATCGATGAACTCTTGGTTCAGATATTCTCCACCTCGATCCGATCAAAGATTCTTTATCTTCTCACCAAGTTGATTCTCTAATTCATTCTTGAATTCCTTAAATTTCTCTAAGGCTTCTGACTTATACCTCATTAAGTAGAAAAATCTGTATCTACTCAAATCATCAGTAAAAGTAATGATGTAAGAATATCCACCTCTAGCTTATACTAGAAATGGCCAACATACATCCATGTGTACCAATCCTAGAAGCTATGTGGACCTTTCACCCTGTCCACCAAAAGGAGGATTGGTCATTTTACCTTGTAAACAAGCATGACATCTATCAAGTGGTTTTAGCTCAGTAGAGTCTAAATAGCCATCTTGACAGAGCTTTGTCAAGCGCTTCTTGTTTACATGACCATGGCGGTGATGCCACAACTGGGTGATGTATGAGTCATGTGAGTTTGTTTCGTTATCGATTGCCAACACTTGGTTTTCGTAATTTAATACATACAAACCATTATTCAAATGTGCCATACCATAACATACGTTGTTCTTATAAAAGAGACAACCCTTATTTCTGAAATTGAAAACAAATCCATACATATCCAAAAAAGATACATAAATTATGTTCTTGGTAACAATAGGCACAAAATAACAGTTATGTAAAACCAAAATCATCTCAGTCGGCAATGAGAGGTGGTAGTCGCCAATAGCCAACGCAGCCAGCCTTGCGCCATTGGAAGCTCAAAGATCCACCTCTCCTCTGGCGATCTTTCTAAATATACTTGGTTCCTACATTTGAATACAGATGTGAGCCCCACAAGCTGTATATAATACCCAATGTGTAGAAATAGAAAGATTGCACTCGATAACGAACGCACCTTTAGCGTCCCCACGGTTCTGGGTGCAGTTCCTATTCCAATGGCCCTACTTGCCACATGAAAAACACACTGCCTCCCATTACTTTCCCTGCCTCTGGATCTTCCCCTTCTTGGAGGGACGGTTCTTGGGGGCTTCAGACTGTTTATAAGTCTTTGGCCCCTTTGCCTTGTCCTTCCTTTTCTTGTTCACCATAAAAAATTCGGGTTTGTCATGACCCATGTCCTTGTCAACCTGGCGAATGAATGTCAGAAGCTCCGACAGACTCTTTTCATTGCCTCTCATGTTATAGTTGACAATGAAGCTAGAGAAGGTCTTGGGAAGTGATGATAGGATGAAATCGGTACGCAACTCAACCGGGAATTTAATCCCTAAGATGTCCAGGCATTCAATGTAGCCAATAAGCTTTATTACATGAGGCCCAGATGGCGCAGACTCTCCAAGCTTCGTGGTAAACAAAGCATTGGAGATCTCATACCTCTCATGTCTCGCCTTCTCTTGGTAGAGATCTTTAAGGTGAGACATCATTATATACGCGTCCATGTTTTCATGTTGCTTCAAGATCTCATTAGACATGGATGATAGCATGAAACACTGGACATCTGGGGCATCATCCATGTGTTTCATGTAGAGAGATAATTCCTCATCACTAGCCTCTTTCCTAGGCGCAACTAGAATAGGCTCTTCCAGCACATACAATTTCCTTTCGTAGCGAATGACGATGTTTAAACGCCTCTGCCACTCTTAGAAATTGATGCCGGTGAGAAGGTTTTACTTCTCGATTATGGTGTGCAATGATATGTTTGAAGTCATTTTCTTTCCGTTTCTACAAATTAAGATGAGCAAAGGTTTAGTACATTATTACAAAAATCGAGACAAATAAATAAATTAATACTTATTGGTCTCCCACTATTTTATCGAAATCCAATAGCCCTCACCATTGATTTTGGAATATTCTGTTGCCTGAATATTCTAGTGGAAAGGATCCATATTTCCCTTCGCATTACCCCAACTAGGGTTGGTTAAGCAAATTGAAGGGTTTTAGGTAGGCATTCTAAATTCCAACTACATTAACTCACAGCTCCTTGATCCGCTGAGTGGACTCCCCAATCCTAAAATCCTTTTATTTTGGATTTCCTCAACCTTTGCCTCTTGGTCACACCATGTCCTATTGTGGCAGTCAACCCTTGATGTGAACCAAGTCAAGTTAACCCAAAACCTTGAATTAGAATTCCCAGATAATTGAAATCACCCCAACTAGGATTGGTCAAGTACTTTGAACTATGGTTCGATTTTAACCAAGATTATGGAAGGCTATACCTACTTAATATTTCTTTTGAGGGATTTTATTCTTATACGTAAATTGCTATTTTATTATCTTTGATTACATGCTTGTTAATATTAAGTGGTATATACTTAAGTGATTAACCACGTCTAAGATAATATTTACGTATAAGCTGGTTTTATTTTAGTTCCATCTTGCATGCTCATTTAATTCATTAATTGTGTGATCGTGACAACACACCCATAATAAATAAACCATGAAACTGACAGAAATAAAATAAATGGTATTATCATGAGCTTTTTTATTGGTTAGTTTATCTTGCGGTTGATAAAATAACCCAAGACCTAGGGGAGAAACACATTGAACCATTCGGGTTCGTGTTTACAGCTTTCCACATGTCCACCTTTGTATCTCCTTGGATTAGTTTCACCTTGGATCCTGACTTGATCCGCCTCCACTATCCTGGGATCTCCATCCATTACATATGCATTTATCTCACACGCAGGTGAGGGGTAAAAAGGGGTTTTTACATAAAAGAATCCTTGGGCACGCAGGCCCTATATATTAATGAGGAGATGGCTCACAGGACAACAAATTCAATTTAAATAATTAAATTAAAAGAAACCATTCACATACAAAGGTCTCAGTCTAGCTCATTATCATCCATTCATGCAATGATATTTATGCATAAATAAAACTAGCATTCAATTCTTTAATCATTCTTGTTTAAGATAAATAACTCTTGAATTAATTAATTATCTTTAATTAATCAATCCTTTTATCTTAAACCCTTTTTCTGAATTTCCTTGAGATTATCATCCATCATAATTTTAAACAAATAAATTCATTGAAAATTATCCTTGTACGTAACTTGTACCTTGGAGGCAACCCGGTGAATTCCCATTCATTACGTAGATGTTAAATTAAACACATATATATAAAACACCTATCACGTGTTGTGCCTCAGCTTTGTGTCTACACTATGGTACATGTATCAAGGGTTTTTATAATATAATAATAAATTTTAATAAATCTGTGTAATTTGGGTGAGTACACGACATGTAGTTCTGACTACATGGTGTGTACTTTTCTTCACCGTCCATCCGAAGTACACGCCCAGGGACATGGTGTGTCAATGTACATCGGAAATTTTGGGAGTTCACGGTGTGTTCTTTTGGACACACGCCGTGTAGTTTCTACGTTACACAGTTTCCAGCTCGGCAAGCCATGTACGGGGTACACGGTCCAACCCGAACCCGATGGGACTACACGTCGTGTTCATTGGACCACACGGTGTGTAATCCAGAAATCGTGTTCCACCTGTTTCTGTTCAACACACGGTGTCATAAATGACTTCAATACATGGACTGATTTGGAGGATCGGTCAATGCATTGAACCTAGACTACATGGTGTGTACTTCCGAATACACGCCCTGTATTCTGGTGTTGTACGGCCAAAAACGTTTGGCTCCTCCGGATGAGTTCTTCTATTTTATTTTAATCAAAATTAAAAGAAAAAATTCGTTTCTGTGAGGTGAACGAGAAATGAGGGAGGAGGAACAAATCTCAACATTCAGATTTTCAAAACGATTAAACATGAATTGAAATAACTAAATTATTAAATGCGTAAATCACCAACGAAAAACTAATTAATTATAATCAACAATATGACCCCTCTGATACCACTTGTAGGTTCCGGGCGCAGTAGAAGCGTGTTGTTGGGTTAGCCCAACTTTAATTTTAGCATTAAATGACGTTCAATCTGAGATCTGTCATGATATAAAATGCCGGATCTTCAGAATAGAACGAATAACGAAAAAGAAAAGAAGAGTCTCGAAACCATTGAGATTGGATCGTCATATGTTGGTTATAATTAATTTAATTAATTCATAAGAATTACCTCAGTGAAATTCTTTCTTCTTTGGAGTCTCCGGTAACGATCTTGTGATCCGTCGTTGCATCATATAATCCAAGTATAGGATTCCTCTAGCGATGATCCAGACATGCTCCACGTATCTCTGGACGTCACCGAAGGGATCTCCGAGTTCTAGCGCGGAAAAACCTTCGCTTGCGATGTCCGCCTTCGACCGCCTTGATCCGGTGGAGGATCTCACTCTCTTAACTTGAAAGCAGTCTTGGTGGAAAGGGAATTCTCTCTTGGCTTGAGAGTATTTCAAAAAACCATTGTTCACAACAATGGCTAGACCTCATGAGAATAAATTAATAGGGATTTATAATACTTAGAATAATAAAATGAATTAACTACCCAAAAGTATTTAATCATTTCATTTAGTTCTTAACAATACCCCATGTCATAATAATGATAGTTGAATATCATTATTACTTGACATGCGCCCAACGTATTACATTTAATATCATTTAATTAAAAAAACAACATTTTATCCTCAAAAATACCGACTAGAAAACTACACGGTGTGTAATAATTAATACAGGGCATGTACTTGTCTTCCATAAAACTACACGGCATGTACATTTAATATACACGACATGTACTTTTATTTTTCCATTTTTCTCCACCACATTTATTAGACCTTGAGTAATGTCTATTTATTTCTTAAATAAATGTAACTGCATTACTCGCTAATAAATATATTATTTCGCCCACAATATATTCACTTGAATAACTAGTGTCAAAATAAATGCAATCAGTAATCCTTAAATAATTATTAAATCACAGTCAGGAATAATATTTATTTAACTTATTAAATTAATATTTAACTGAGATACATGGACACACTTAGTGTGTGACCCTCTAGGCCTCCTTCTCAGTAGCATTAGGTGGAGCCTGCCTAAAGTCCAAGGTTAGCGTCTAGCAACACGCCAAGGCACCCGTAGAGAAAGAAGTTAACGACAAAATGACATGTCACCTCCTACGAACGCTTACCGTCTATTATAATCCTGTTGTCTCGATATCTCTAATCTAGCGGGTTTCATGCTAGTGTCATCAACCCATGTGCTCGGTTATTCTTTCTTTGACTTCCTGGAATTGAACTCGTCCATACCTTACCATGGACATGGATTTATTTAGGCTATATCAATTCCATCAAAGGGCCTGATATATCTACTTCCGTTATGGAACAGAAGGGACAAATCCTTTCTCACATTATCTATTAATGCAATATTACTCGTGACGCACCCAACGTATCCTACCTTGCTGCGAACAGTGTGTCGTCACAGTTTTCGTCATTACATCTAAGTGTGTGAGTTGTAATACCCATTAATAATAATCTTAATGTCTAAGGACCAATACACATGTCCGTAGATAGGAATATCCAATGACACTATGAAATGTGGATTTCCTACTGGTGGGTCTCATTCTCATAATATCCTCTTGGATATTACCAAGGGCGTACACCATGAGAAGGTGCCTCAATGTTTTATGAGTCCTCACCCCTAATGACCTGTATTATTTGTGTCCCTCAAATAATATCATCCGACCATAGAAAATATATTCAAGAACAGTGTTATGGAACTTCTGGGTTCTCATCATAGCAGGGATCTTCAATAACCCTTTAATGAAACAGCTGTCCTTATGAAATTATCACATGCATTATCACGTAGAAGAACAATCAAGATGTGATAAGGCTTTTATTAATGAATAAAGTACAAAGTAGTTGGTTCTAGACCACAAACTCCAACAGTCTACATGACAATGAAAAGCTTTCACTGAGATTAGAGATTTAAATGGGGAGAAGTGCAGTGTAATTACTGTAAAGGATACAAGCACATGAAGCGAGAATGTCGATTTTTCAAAAGAAAGAAAGAGAGATCTCAAAATACAAAGGAAGATGGATGAGTTTTGGATTCGGGGAGCTCAGTACACATATGTATGACCAAAGGTGCATTTCATGCCTTTTAATAGGTGTAAGATTTGGTGAGACTTGGTGATGGGTCAACATGTGATGTTTGAGGAGTTGGGGTGGTGAAATTGAAGACAATTGATAGAGCAGTATGAAAACTGTGTGATGTGAAATTCGTTCTGAGGATGAGATGGAACTTGGAATCATTAAGTAGGCTCAATGCGAAAGGGTTCAAGATTTCCATAGCAGGTGGATTATTGGAAGTCTCATGTGGGGATGCAGTGATGCTTATTGGGAAATATTCTTGGAAGAATGAAAATGGGAAGAAAATTTATTTGAAGATGAGATACTTGAAATAAAAATTATCCAAATGTGAAATAATATTCACCTAAAATACGGGAACCCTAGGCCATGGAGATCTATAAATAAGAGAAACTGGAGGTATATGTGCAGGCAGGGGTGGAGGCAGAGGCCAGGAAAGGCGTGAGGGAGGGAAGATGGGAGGGCGGATGGGCAGTGACAATGGCTTCAGGTGCGGGGGTGGGGGTAGAGGTGTTGGAAAATAAGTAGGCAGAAGTTGAAGATGGATTGAACCTTGATGCAGGAATTGAATTCACTATATAAAATGGTTTGATTCACCCCCAAGTTGTTGGTGTAGGGTTCTTGGTGGAAGTTTCCCTCTAGGATTTCATCAATATTTGGGGAAAATCAAGCACCAAATATCTGATTTCCCCACTACACTGATATTGGGAGAAATGTGGAGAATTACTTGGAATGAAAAATGAATTAACCCATAAGTGATATCATTATCTCTTATTTATAAATCATCATTTCGATCAAAGAACACCTTAGTTAGACCAAAATGAGACAACTCTTGGTGAGGGTCACATCAGTTCGATCTCACCGTTTCAGTCAAAGAACACATTGGTTCAACTAGAATGATACAACTCTTGGTGAGGGACACACCGATTCAAATTTGAAAAAACACTCTATATATTTTAATAAATATTTTGAATAAAATATATGAAAATCCCCCACTTTTATTCATAAATATTAATTCTCCCTCCCACAAGTGAATCATTATACATAATAAAGGTATCTTTCGATTTAAACCTTTACTTAGTATCAATATCTCAAAGTTTATCAGATTTATAAGTTGTTGAAACATTAAACTTATTAACCTTTAAGATAAACTGGAGATATCATAAATATAATTAAATTTCATCCAATATCTCATTTTTTAGCACTTTTATGGACATGTGCTTATATACTTTTCATTAACTCTCTAAGGAGTAAACCCATTAACTCCTGTAAGAAGCAGCGCCACTTCTAAGTTCACATAGACAAAATATTACAATGTGATTCATTTATTAGAGAACATTACTCATTGAGTCTTAATATTCTGTTAAGAGTTTATAACTCAACCTCTATTCATAATAGACGATATTGACACAAAAATTTTGGGGCTAAAAATATCAATATCAACAATCATCTTCGTAACTTGGTTTTACTCATTAAACACTTTTATTAGGATCTACCTAAAGAAAGTGTTGGGTTTCCATCACTAAAATGATTCATTCTATGGGATTTAACCCCATATCTTTATTATTTTCGTGAATAATATCTCTCGGTAGTGATTTTGTAAATGGATTCGCATGGTTTTTACATGATATCACATAAAAAATTGTTATGGAACCATCTTATAACAATTGTCTCACATAATCATGTATAAAACTTATATGTCTAGGCTTTCTAGTGTAGATGATACTATATGACCTTGATAATATTACTTCACTATCACAACTAATAGAGATATGAGGTATTGGACTAGACCGTAATCTAATATCCAATAACAGATTCCTGATCCATTCAACTTCTTTTCCACATGCTGCTAAGGTGATAAACTCTGACTTCATGGTCGAATGTAAAATATATGTTTGTTTCTTGCTCACCCATGAAACATCACAACCTCTAAGAGTAAATAACCATCCAGAAGTGGATTGGTTATCACCAATACTGGTATTCTAACTTGCATCAGTGTATCCTTCTAATATAGTCAGATAATCTTTATATTATAAACTTAAATCTTTGGTCTTTCTTAAGTATCCGAAAATTCTCATTATACATCTCCAATGATCCTCACTAGGATTACTAGTATATCTACTCATTTTAAATACTGCAAAATCAATATCAGATCTAGTGCAATGCATTGCATACATTAAGGAACCAATTACAATAGTATACTCCAGATGTGTTATAGCTCTACCCGTACTTATAAAAAGTTTAACACTAGAATCAAATGGAGTATTGGCATCCTTAAAAATAATATGATCAAATTTATTTAGCATCTTTTCTATGTAATGAGACTGACTTAAAGAATAACCCCCACTATTTTTTCTAACTTTAATACCTAGAATAGTATCAACTATTCCAAGATCATTCATTTTAAACATAGAAGATACATAATTATTTGTCTCAATTAAACCAAATGTATTGGTTCCAAAAATTAACATATCATCTACATATATACACACAATAACTCTATATTATTTTGTAAAATTTGAATAAACACACTTATCCACATTGTTATGAGTAAAGCCATTAGATAAAATAAAAGAATCGAATTTCTCATGTCATTAATTCAGAGCTTGTTTAATAGCATAAAGAGATTTAACTGGTTTACATACCTTGTTTTCATTACTCAGTAAGACAAACACTTCTAGTTGTTCCATGTAAATCTCTTCATTTAATTCTCCATCAGAATTTGGAGTGGGTTCCTCAAGAATGGGGAGATGATTTGGTTCCAGAATGTAAAAAAATCAACACCATAAGAAGAAACTTAATCTTGTCTTTCCACTAGGAGAAGTTGTTGCCATCGAAATGGTCAAGTTTGACCATGCCTTGGTTCATCACTTTAAAGAATTCCGAATACATCTTCTTGGTTCTTCCTTTGGATTCAAACCCTTTTGATTGTTGGAAAATAACTAGGCAGAAGGCGAATACGGGTTGAACCTTGATGCATGGATTGAATTCACTATCCAAAAGGGTTTGATCCACCCCCACGTTGTTGTTATAGGGTTCTCGGTAGAAATTTCCTTTGAAGATTTCACCAAGATTTGGGGAAAATAGAGCACCAATATCTGATTGCCCCGATGCACCGATGTTGGGAGAAATCTGGAAAATATCCTGAAATGAAAAATTAATTAACCCATAAGCGATCTCATCATCGCTTATTTATAAATCACTGTTTCGGTCAAAGAACATCTTAGTTTGACCAAAACGAGACAACTCTTGGTGGGGGACACATCGGTTCGATCTCACCGTTTTGGTCAAAGAACACATTGGTTCAACTGAAATGATACAACTCTAAGTGAGGGACACACTGGTTCAAATTTGAAAAAATGCTATATATTTTAATAAATTTTTTGAATAAAATATATAACAAGAGGCGGAGGCCATGCGAGGCGTGAGGGAGGTGCGACGGTGAGGGTGGATGGACGGCGGCAGCGGCCCCGGGTGCGGCGGCGACGTTGGATGAGGTGAGAGGGAGGGGTGGTGGCCACGGGTCTTTGTGCAAAGGAAAAGCATGGGGGTAGGGTGCGGGGGGTGATTGGGAGTTTTTTTTTTAAATTCAGTTCAGCGATTGTTGTTGGCGGTCACCCGTTTTAATAGGCGCAAATGCCCAGTTTTTAAGTCGTAACTATAGTTTGATTTGTAGTATTAAGATGCTCTTTATCATTGTTTTTTTAAATGATGGATGTGCATTAAATTTTGTGTGTCTATCAAGAAATATGTCATACTTTGTTGAAGTAAAAATAAATAAATATAATTGGGGGTACATTTGAATCAAATAATGAATTTTTGGTAATAAATATATGATCCAAAACATACAAGTTAGTATTCAAATAAATGAATTAAATTTATGTTGCCTAGAATCCTATATATACCTGGCTTCTATAGTAAAAATTGTGTGCCACAAGAAGATAGTTGCGACTGATAGGGATGAAGCTACGTGCTTTCTTCGGATATTTTGGTTATAGGGGTTTTTTTATTTATTTTAATGGGTTAATGGTTCAATAATTTAGGAAAATGGGGTTATTGAGCGCCACATGAGGTGGCGCTCAAAGAAATAGGAGGCCGTGCGTCACTTGATTTGGCGCTCGTCCATTTCGGCGGAGGAAGCCTTCAGCGCCACTTCAAGTGGCGCTGCCCCCTTACTCCCTCTATATTCAGCGCCACTTGAAGTGGGGCCGAAAGATTCCCACTACCCATAAATAGGCCCCTCACCAACCCCATTTACAATCTCCTCACTTCCCCTCCTCTCTCTCTCAAAGTTATCTCTCTAAAAATCTTTGCTTGCTCTGCACCTTGCCTCTCCGGTTGCTCTGCGCCTTGCCTCTCCGGTTGCTCTGCCTGCGTAGCTACGTCTCCACAAATTTGAGGTAAATCTTTCTTTAAATTTATTTAATATTTTGATTTAATAATTTAGTTGTTTAATTTAAAGAATTAGTTTATAATATTTGTATTATATAAAAGTATAGTTTTTTTAAATATAATAAGGTAATGAAATGATTATAGTTATTTAAATAATTAAGTAATTATAATTAGGTAATTATAATAAGGTAATTAATTAATTATAATTTGGCAACTAATTAATTATAATTAGGTAAATAATTAATTCTAATTAGGTAATTAATTAATTCAAATTAGGTTAATAGTTAATTCTAATTAGGTTAATAAATAATTCTAATTACATTAATAATTAATTCTAATTAGGTAATTAATTAATTCTAATTAGGTAATTAATTAATCATAATGAGGTTATTAATTAATCATAATTAGGTTATTAATTAATCATAATTAGGTTATTAAATAATCATAATTAGGTAATTAATTAATCATAATTAGGTAATTAATTAATTATTATGAGGTTATTAATTAATTGTAATTAGGTAATTAATTAATTGAAATTAGGTTATTAATTAATTGTAATTAGGTTATTAATTAATTTAATTAAGTTATTAATTAATTATTATTAGGTTATTAATTAATTATAATTAGGTAATTAATTAATTATTATGAGGTTATTAAAATAATCATTATGAGGTTATTAAATAATCATAAATAGGTTATTAATTAATCATAATTAGGTTATTAATTAATCATAATTAGGTTATTAATTAATCATAATTAGGTTATTAATTAATAGTAATTAGGTTATTAATTAATTGTAATTAGGTTATTAATTAATTTTAATTAGGTTATTAATTAATTGTAATTAGGTTATTAATTAATTATTATTAGGTTATTAATTAATTATTATTAGGTTATTAATTAATTATAATTAGGTAATCAGTTAATTATTATGAGGTTATTAAATAATCATTATGAGGTTATTAAATAATCATAAATAGGTAATTAATTATTCATAATTAGGTTATTAATTAATCATAATTAGGTTATTAATTAATTGTAATTAGGTTATTAATTAATTATAATTAGGTTATTAATTAATTGTAATTAGGTAATTAATTAATTGTAATTAGGTTATTAATTAATTATAATTAGGTTATTAATTAAATGTAATTAGGTTATTAATTAATTGTAATTAGGTTATTAATTAATTGTAATTAGGTTATTAATTAATTGTAATTAGGTTATTAATTAATCATTATGAGGTTATTAAATAATCATAATTAGGTAATTAATTAATTGTAATTAGATTATTAATTAATTATAATTAGGTTATTAATTAATTGTAATTAGGTTATTAATTAATTGTAATTAGGTTATTAATTAATTGTAATTAGGTTATTAATTAATTGTAATTAGGTTATTAATTAATTGTAATTAGGTTATTAATTAATTGTAATTTGGTTATTAATTAATTATAATTAGGTTATTAATTAATTATTATTAGGTTATTAATTAATTATTATGAGGTTATTAATTAATTGTAATTAGGTTTTTAATTAATTGTAATTAGGTTATTAATTAATTGTAATTAGGTAATTAATTAATCATTATGAGGTTATTAAATAATCATAATTAGGTAATTAATTAATCATAATTAGGTTATTAATTAATTGTAATTAGGTTATTAATTAATTGTAATTAGGTTATTAATTAATTGTAATTTGGTCATTAATTAATTGTAATTAAGTTATCAATTAATTGTAATTAGGTTATTAATTAATTATTATTAGGTTATTAATTAATTATAATTAGGTAATCAATTAATTATTATGAGGTTATTAAATAATTGTAATTAGGTTATTAATTAATTGTAATTAGGTTATTAATTAATTATAATTAGGTAATTTATTAATCATTATGAGGTTATTAAATAATCATAATTAGGTAATTAGTTAATCATAATTAGGTAATTAATTAATTGTAATTAGGTTATTAATTAATTATAATTAGGTTATTAATTAATCGTAATTAGGTTATTAATTAATTATAATTAGGTTACTAATTAATTGCAATTAGGTTATTAATTAATTGTAATTAGGTTATTAATTAATTGTAATTAGGTTATTAATTAATTATTATTAGGTTATTAATTAATCATTATGAGGTTATTAAATAATCATAATTAGGTTATCAAATAATCATAATTAGGTTATTAAATAATCATAATTAGGTAATTACACTAGGTTATTAATTAATTGTAATTAGGTTATTAATTAATTATAATTAGGTTATTAATTAATTATTATTAGGTTATTAATTAATTATTATTAGGTTATTAATTAATTATAATTAGGTAATTAATTAATTATTATGAGGTTATTAAATAATCATTATGAGGTTATTAAATAATCCTAATTAGGTAATTAATTAATTTTAATTAGGTTATTAATTAATTATAATTAGGTTATTAATTAATTATAATTAGGTTATTAATTAATTATTATGAGGTTATTAATTAATTATTATGAGGTTATTAATTAATTATTATGAGGTTATTAGCGAAGTAGTTATATTAATTAGAGAAATAGTTATATTAATTAGTGAAGTAGTTATATTAATCAGCGAAGGAGTTATATTAATCAGCGAAGTAGTTATATTAATTAGCGAAGTAGTAGTAAATTGCTTCTGGAATATACCTTTTCATTACATTCTAGGTATGATAATGAATTTAGTTTCCAATCTACCTTGAACTCGGTTTTTAATTGAAGTTATGAACTTGAATTTAGTAGTTCAATATATTTTTTGCATATTAAGTGTTTGAGTTGTTATGAAACGATTTCTCTCTTGAGTAAAGTATCCCTGGGTAGAGGGGTTTTGGGTCGGACCACCTACTTTCCTGGAGGCTTGCCTTGTCTAAGAAAGTGAATGGGGTTGGCTATCTGTCGCTCCGAGCTTACTCATGTGGAGATTTTCAATTTCATATAAATCTATGCTTTTACATGGCGTGTTCATGTACCTCATGCATATAATGCATGTGGATATGTATAAATATGTTTGACTTCTATTTTTGGGTAAGTAACACAAACTTGTGGGTTTTGTAAATAGTTACACATCAATATGGTTTGAACATATTGATTTGGTGGAGGGATTAGGATTCCAACCTAAATTACCAGAAGTATGCATACATAAATTGATTCTTTATTCAGATTTAATTAATAACAATGGTTTCTTTTAGATAAAAAAAGATGGGTGTCACATATACTTATTGAAATGGTCAAATAATTGAGACAGAACAGGGATTTAGTTAAAATATACATCCAGAACCTGTTGTGATGCTTGGAGGATGTACTACTTTGGAAGCAGTACAAATGAAAATTCATCGGAAGTTAAAACTGGCGAGGAATCAAGTGATATAGTCCATCACATTCAGACATCTCCAATTTATAGATAGGTTTTGGCATGTGCCCTATCCGGTAAATGATGATAGAGATTGGGAATATATACTTTCATTGGTTAAGTATATACCTGCGCATCAAATGATGGCGTTGTATGTCACTATAGCTACAATGGAGGTTCCATCGACATTGGAAGTTGACCCATCTCAAATTCATGAGACTATGTCATATGCTCCTTCACATCAAGATGTTCCATCAGCATCGGTAGTTTTTCCATCATTTCCATCAGCCACAATTTCAATGGATAGTCCTCCACATACTTTAGATGCATTGGTTGATGAATTTGAGGATGATGACAATTTCGAAGAAGAAGATGAAGAGGAAGTTGAAGAAGAAGAAGAGCATATGGAAGATCAGTCTATACCAACTCATGTGAGGTTCAACCGACCATTGAACCATCCTCCAATATTGTATTCATGGTCGACTGAAGGCATGAATCGCTTTCCAGAATTTGATTATTCAGTTATTTTTTCAAGTTCATAATTTCCAGGAATCATTGGTGGCACAAATCGAGTATCAGATAACGTTGTTCTGTATATTGGCAGAGAGTTTGAGAGCAAAGAAGCAATGAAAAATGTGATAAAACAATATCACATTGAAAGACATTACTCATATGTTGTAGAAGAGTCAAAGAGATATTACTATTTGATTCGTTGTAACAAATATGAATCGAACTGTCAAATTCATCTGCGAGCTATTATTGATAACACTTTTCACAGCTGGCGAATCACTAGATTTACTCCACACACTTGTGTGAACCCAAGCGTGGAACAGGAACACTCTTCATTAGATGTTGAGTTTGTTTCAACTATTATTGTTGAAATGATTAGAGCATGTCAAGACGTCTCTGTGGTTTTGGTCATTGAGCGAGTCAATAGCTTTTTGGGTATCAAATCTCTTACTGGAAGGCATGGGCAGCACGACAAAAGGCTATTGTGAAAGTGTATGGTGATTGGGATGACTCTTATCGAATTTTACCACAAATATTGGAGCTTCTATGCCACAATAATCAAATAGTCAGTTACATACTATTGAATATGTTAACCAACAGAACCAACTTGACCGCTCAATGGTTGTGTTTGATAGATTATTTTGGAAATTTTTACCATGTGTGGAGGATTTTAAACATTGAAAGCAGTTCATACAGATTGATGGCACATTTCTGTATGGAAAGTATATAGGAACTTTATTGATTTCCACCACACAAGATGGAAATCGAGCCCCTCTGCCTATAGAATTTTCAATTGTTGGGAAAGAGAACTTCTCATCATAGAGCTAGTTTCTGGCATGTCTCCAAGAGTTTGTTATTGATGCACAAGGGATTTGTCTTATTTCTGATCTCCACCGTGCAATCAAGGAGGTGATATAGTCTGAGGGTCTTTTGTGGAGACCACCCTATGCCCATCATTGATACTGTATTCGACACATTTCCAGTAATTTGTGAAAGAATTTCAAGAATGAGTCGATGAAAAAGGAAATCTTAAAAATTGGTATGAACATCCTTTTTCTGTTTAAAATGTTTTTGTCATACTTATTTTCATAACTGTTCAGATGACTGCTTGTATGATAGCATAGGAGCCTCAACAACAAAGAATGGAGGAGTGTCTTCAAGATATTCACAGAGTGAATCTGAAAGTGTATGATTACATGATGCAAATTCCAAATCAGAAATGGTCGTTGGCATATGATGATGGGAGGAGATATGGTCATATGACGAAAAACATCGTAGAATGTATAAATGGAGTTTTCAAGGGAGTTCGAAAACTACCTATCACAGGTAAATATGAATATTTGAATATATGTTACTCAGAAGAGCTACTATTATAATATAATATTTGTATAATGTCGTAAATCTAAATTTCTGGTTTGGTACAAGAGACCTTCTATCATAGTGTAAAGTACTTTCTGGAACGAGGAAAGAATGCTGAAGAAGGCTTGAATAGAGGGATGCGCTATGGAAGCCATTTCCAATGCGAGCTAGATACAGTTCTTCAGGAGGCCGCAACTTACCATGTAACTGCATTTAATCATCCAGAGCAATGATTTGAGGTCTCTGAGCTCGGTGATGTTGTGGCATGTATTAATGGTCGTGTGCGAGTTGTTTTATTGGAGAAGCATTACTGTGATTGTGGCAACTTTCAGGCACTGAGATATCCCTACGGCCATGTGATTGCTGCATGTGCTTATGTACACATATCTTGGGAGCAGTTTGTTGATCCGTCTTATCGACTCGAGAGCATCAAATCCTGCTACAGTACTCCATGGATGCCAATTGAGGAATATCAGAATTTTCGGCTGCCTGATGGCGCACCCACGCTTCTACCAAACAACAATAGACTTCTACCTAAAGGGAGACCAAAGTCAACTCGTATTCGGAATGAGATTGATTGGCCTAGTGAACAACCAGATGGATGACGGTGCATCATATGCCGCCAATAAGGTCATATGAAGACACGTTTCTCTAGACACATAGGGCAATCATATACTGGTTAAAATGAATCATGTACTCTATCAGTTACTGTAAAACTTTGTACATGTAATCATTTTTATCATTATCTTCATTTTTAATCATATTTGTCTTACTTGTATATAGGGTAACTTTTGGAAAATGTACCACGATTTCACGTGATATTTTTTGTCAAACGGTCAACATTACATGAGTAGCTTCAAACAGACAACACCAACTCAAAAAAAGAAATGTACATGTATAAGAAAACAAAACAATTTGAACTCTTAAATGAAAATGTCATCAGTTTTTTATAATGAAAGATGAACTTACAATAACCACAAAACAAAAATGAGGAAACTATGAATGTCTTCACCCCAACACCCCAACACGGGAGACAACAACTAAACCAATGTATTTATGCGTCTTTCAATATTAAATTATAAATTTCATATCTTACATGATAAATGTCATATCTTACATGAAATTAATGTTTTACTGTTTGCACATTCAGATGGAGCAGTCACTTTTATCTGGCCAGGAGACGCACGTGTCGCGCGATGTGTTGGTACAACGACCAGTTAGACATCTTCATGTTCGGAGAGCGCATCGTTTCCATCATGAGGCATTGCCGGTGGATATTTTTCCATACCTTAGACGTGTAGGCTGTTACGGAGTCACTATGTGTGACTTCAAGACCATCGACCATCATTTGATAGCTGTGTTGGTTGAGAGATGGCAGCCAGAGACACACACATTTCATCTCCCAGAGGGGAAGATGACTATTACATTAGAGGACATTGCCTACATGATGGGGTTACCTATCCATGGAGATGCAGTTATGGGTGCCAGTACTGGCGATTGAGATGCAGTCATACAGAGGCTGCTAGGCATTGACGTCATCGGTGCACGGGGTGTCCTCCAGGGTTCGTGTTTGCACATGAAGTGGATTGATCAGCATTTCGACGTCATTCTAGATGATGCAGACGAGGAGACTCTTCTTCAGCACACACGTGCATAAATTATTCGGCTTCTTGGAGGCATGTTGTGCATTGACTACTCCACCGCTTTGGTACACATGATGTACCTCCCATTACGTGAGGATCTGGATCAGACGACTACATACAGTTGGGGGTCCGCTGTATTAGCACATCTGTACAGAACTCTCTGCACTAGTTGTCAGACCGATTCACATCAGATTATAGGTTGCATGGTGTTAGTACAGATGTAGTCCTGGAAGCGTTTTCCACGCATCGCTCCTCAGGTTGTCACACCGCTTGCACCAGAGCTACTTTAGGACTGTCCTCAGGGACGATGGTATGTCTGCGTCATTACTTTCGGTTATTTAGTAATTTTTTTATTGTTTTTTATAAACATACCGTAGATTACTCTTTTTTCACCAGGTGGAGTCAGTCTCAGAAGTTTTCACATACTCCGAGACATAGTGTGCATAGCTTCAGACAGATATTCGACGCTATAGTTCCAGCTGATCTAAGTTAAAAATTACTTTTTTGTAGGAAAATTTGTTTTGTTATCACTATTTTAAGTTATTTCAATATAATCTCAGTAACATTATCATGCTACTATATGACTTATTTTTTGAGTTTACATTTCAGGTTTCATGGACTCCTTATACAGGTTATGTCTACACATCACTTCCACTATACTGCACAGCTATGGCTGGAGATCGTGCTGCAGTGGTGCCACTCATTCGCTTCCACATCATTGAGTGGCACCAGTCAGACCGGGTCATGCGCCAGTTCGGTTTTATACAGCATATCCTTTTGGCACCACAACAGACTACCGAGTTACATTTGATTGTGCTTATAGGTAGACAGACGACAGACTGGTGGCAACATCATGCATCTTATATCCAGCTTTGGGACATGCGTGCCCGATTCAGTATCTTTCCACATGGATATACCACATCACACTCTCATTTATCTGATCAGGGGGATTATGCACACTGGTATCGACATCACACCATCATGCACCTTACACGTTAGGGGATTGGCATTCAGCCATTGGTATGTTTACTAAGATTTATTAATTTTGTTTAACTCATTTATATTTATGATATTAATTTGATTGTTATTTCATTTGTAGGCATACGCCATTGGTCATCTTGCACATTCCACACATCCTCAGGAGCATGCATATATTCTACGGGAGGTAGTACATCGGGATGTGGTGGCTCTGTTGGATCATCTACGGTTGATACGTGACAGTTTTTTTGATGAGGAGCCACAGATATATCCTGATCCATATCTTCAGGCAGAAGCACCTGAGGATGATGATGTCCCTGCTATGCTTGCTGAGGAGGATGCACCGCCACCGCCAGCTGGACGATAGAGACGAGCACATCCGGAGGGGCAGTGGCGACAACATCGACATCCGAGAGCAGCTCCTGCAGATGTCGTCGCACATCAGAGAGACGATCCGGCCCAGCCGACTGATGATTTTTCACAGTAGGGATACGCTTATATACCACATATGGCATCTCTGCAGACTACTATGGACTTCGATCTGGGTGTAGTGACACAGCTTATGGCGGCCCCCTCTCCTCCCGACGAGACCTTCTTCAGTACCCCATTTCTATCATTTATAGGAGCTTCAGAGCCATATGGCACCCCATATGATTTTGGGGCGTCCTCCTCACATGGTTTTGGTCAGTCCTCTACACAGCACCATGGGAAGGCACCAGAAGCACCGGAAGAGGAGGAACCTGCAGAGAGGACACCAGAGCGACACAGACGTCGAATGCGGCGAGGACGTGAGATTCAGACGTCGTGTTGTGGTACCGGGGGGCATTGTTGTTGATGTTTTTGGATGTAATGTTGTATATATTAAAAATCTTATTCAGTATGATAAGTAATAGTTGTTTAAGTCAAATAACAAGAAAATCAAAAATATAATAAATAGAAACTGATTTAAATTAACTATTAAATTATAGAGTAAAAGTACAATATAAACAAAAATTTGTCACACCGACTAAACATCTAATAATTTCTTGAAAAATGAAAATAAAAACATACATATAGTAAACAAAAAATATTTTACACAACTACTTAAATATTTAAAAACATTAAATTTATAATTTTATAATAATAAATATATTTATAAATGTAAATTACTAATTTGTAATTAATTAATTAATAATTAATAATTAATAATTAATAATAATAATGAAGAATAATAATTAATAATTATATTACTAACTAATTAATTATTGTATATTAAATAATAATATTTTATAGAATTTCAAAGTCACATACTTGAAACATTTTTAAGTTTCAAGTAGTTGGTTTTGAAAGAATATAAAATATTTTTTATCGACATTTTTTACGTAATTTTTTCATTTTCATCTATTTAGTATATGTTTTATCCATGTTTTAAGTTTCATTCATATTGGTCTTATAGATTATATTTTATAAGCTTTCGAAGTCACATACTTGAAAAAAATTTAAGTTACAACTAGGTGGTTTTGAAAGCCTATAAAATATTTTCTATCGAAATTTTTTACGTAATTTTTTTATTTTCATCTATTAAGTATATGTTTAATCAATATTTTAAGTTTCATTCATATTGGTCATATAGATTATATTTTATAGGCGTTCAAAGTCATAGAGTTAAAACATTTTTAAGTTTCAACTAGGTGGTTTTGAAAGCCTATAAAATATTTTTTATCGACATTTTTTACATTTTTATTTTCATCTATTTAGTATATTTTTAATCCATGTTTTAAGTTTCATTCATATTGGTCATATAGATTATATTTTATAGGCATTCGAAGTCACATACTTGAAACATTTTTAAGTTACAACTAGGTGGTTTTGAAAGCCTATAAAATATTTTCTATCGACATTTTTTACGTAATTTTTTTATTTTCATCTATTTAGTATATTTTTAATACATGTTTTATGTTTCATTCATATTGGTCATATAGATTATATTTTATAGGCTTTCAAAGTCACATACTTAAAACATTTTTAAGTTTCAAGTAGGTGGTATTGAAAGACTATATGTTTAACAATATTTGAAATTTTTTTTATAAATAATTACTTATATATATGTAAATATAGAATAGTAATTATAGATTTAAAATTATATATATGTGTACAAATATATAATTATAAATATATAAGTATAACTACAATTACAATATAATTCTAAATATAATTCTATATATATATATATATTTATATATGAATATTAAATATATTTATAAATAAATTTTAAATATATATGTAACAATATTTTCATATTTATATATTTATAAATATATTCATATTTATATAATTATAACTATTTATTTATAAAGATTAGTTTATAATTATATAATTACAAATATATTTTTTATTTAAAAAAAATATATAAATAGATTTATATTTATAAATATTTATTTTTAATTATATATATACATAATTATATTTATACAAACACATATATATAACTATTTATAATTATAATATTTATAATAATTATATGTAAATATATAAATAAAACACACAAATTGAAAAAAAAACCTTATATTTTATATAATATAACTATATAAATATAAATAAACCACATATTTTTAATTTAATACATATTTTTTATTTACAAAATTATATATAAATTTATAAATTTATATATATAATTATATATAAGGTTTATTTCATTATTTTATTAAATAATTAAATATAGTTTATAACTATATAAATATAATTATACAATTATATAATTATAAATATATTTATATATATAATAATAATTAATTTAACATTTTTAAATACATATTTATAAGTTTTTTTAAAAAAAAATTATTTATTTATTTTAAAATTATTTATTATAAAGGGATGAGGTGCAAAAAAAAACAAAACAAAAAAAAACAATAAAAAGGAGGGGTGCAAAAAAAAACAATACCAGAAAACAAAAAGAAAGAAAAAAAATCCAAAAAAAAGGGGGTGGCAAAGAGCCACTTCATGTGGCGCTCAACAAACCCAGTTTCCTAATTATATTTACTCTAAACCCAAAAAACTAAAAAAAACCTTCTCCTAAAATACCCGCTTTCTTCCCATAACCAACAGACGAGAAACCTTCAGTCGGATCAGAATCACACTCATATCATCCATAGAGACCTGCGCCCGAGACAGCTCCGCCAGCTTCTTACGAGCCAACAATAACCATTCTGGTTCACCGGGTGGGACGTAGGCTGGGCGCGCCACCTCCACTGCCTCCTGATTTCTCACCTTCTCCCACAACCCATCAGAAGCTAATATTAAAAACTTGTCTTCGGGTTCCATGGATAGAACTCTGGTCTCCGGCTCCGCCGTCACCCACTGCTTCAGGTGGCTGTCCCTGATCGCTCTGGACACCTCCAGGGACCCCATAACTCTTGCACCACCATACATGTCCACAACAAACCCACCCTTCCCATCAAGAACGCCCATATCAAAAGCTAGTTGTGGTTTGGGGTGGTATTAAATAGGGGGTGGCGAGTGCTTATAAGGTTCTCGATTCTTCGCCTTTCGTCTTCTCTAGAGAGGCGGTGGTCGGAGGTCCGGGCGTGGGCAACGCCGCCGCGGGAGATGAAAGCACGAAAGTCACCGGCGTTGGACACCACCAGGCGGTGGTTCTAGATAAGGGCGGTCACGCAGCAGGAGCCGCTACGCTTCACAGCCTCCTTGATTTCCTTTGCGTCTCCATCTCCCCTCCCTGCAACCTCCATCGTCTCCCTCAGACCCTCTGTAACTGGCTCTGGGATGCTCGGCAAAGCCACGGGGATTTGGAGCCGCCCCGGCTTCTTTCAGGCGAGCGATGAAGAGGAAGATGATGCGGTACGCCTATGTCCATCTTTAGCCAGCCCAAGGACTGTAAAGGATCCGGGAAGATTTGACGTTTTGAAAGCGAAACGCCCAGGGTGCTAACACTATCAAATTTCACTACAAAAAAAGGTGTTTAGCGATGTTTCATTTCGAACCTGTTTAAACAGCCACTAAATATTTAGCCATGGTTTTTTTTTTTTATTTACGTAAGTAAAATATTTATTATTATTTATTTACATAATTAATTAATTATTTCACTACTACACATATGCCCTTAAATAGAATGAAAAATGGCTTTTAACAACGTTAACAAAGCATTGTTAATCGCAATACTGATAAGGAGGGTCATTTATCCATGCTAAAAAGAAGCACTGATAAAGGACACCCTTTATACATTTAATGTGACATCATAAAAACAAAAATGTCTGCCCATGGTATATAAAAAAAACAATGTTATATACATTTCAAATAATGTTTTATATAGTTACATTTAAAATTATCCAACAAACATTTAAAAACATTAATATTTATTTTTTTAACATTCATGATCCCCTCTAAAAAATGTCAACCCATAGTATCAATTTATGAACAAGTCATCACAACCCGATCAAAAGATTCTGCCTATATAAGAAAACAATATTATGCTCGTAATACTATAAAGAAATAAATTAAACATTAATATAAAAGAATACATTAATAAAATGTCAATATTTAATAAAAGAGTCACATTTGGAGTTATTGGGTGTGTTGTTTTTTAAGATCAGTTTGGGACTGTGGTGGTGGAAGTAAGGGTAACATGATATCCTCTAATTCAATGTATTCTTCCTCAGTTTCCGTTGATTTATTTGGGGTTCATCAGTAGGGCTTCAATCCCGTTTTCTTATTAGGGTTTCAATCCCAGTTCACCCTTCTTTGATCCTGTTTCTTCCAGTTATTGGTATCAATTTCTGTTTTTTTCCTTAGGGTTTTAATCCTAGTGTTTATATCTCTGGTTACTTTTCGGTTTTTGTTTGTCCTTTCCCCTTCTCTGACGCTCATGCCTGCTCTTGCTTCCTGTTCCTTTGCTACCTTCCATGTCGGTCGGGTGCACCAAATACAAGGGGAGTTTTAGGATTTGTCTAAGGAGCAGTAAGAGGTCCCTGGTGGAACGACATATGGTGGATTTCTCTAATTACAATGTTGTTTCGGATTTCTCTTTAGATGATGTTTTTAGTTCTCTTGGGTGGCCATCAGTGATGTTCACGATGTTGTCACGCTACTAGTTTATATGGTTCGGTGATGTGGGATGCAGGCAAGTATCAATGTTTCACGACGACTCGATGATCTGCGACGTTCTCCAATTCATTGATGTGGTGTTGATGATGACAGTGGAACTAGTTTGGTGTCCATGATAGTGACCATGATAATTCTGAACTCTGAGACATCAGTGAAGATGAAGATGACGGTGATGGGGCTTCCGGTAGGTATCGTCGGCATTATGATGATGGGGGAGGCGGAAGGACATGATGTTGGATGCAATAGGTGTGCGACTCGAGGCAGGCGGGTGGCTCGAGATTCACATGGGGTATGGTTTTTTTCTTGAAGTTTTTAATTTGAAATTTCAATTTGTGGACTGGCACAACTTTTGATCTTTTGAAATGTATGGTTTCCCGCTAACCCTAAAAGAGACCTTTTGAAAATGGAAAAAAATTGATTTAGAGTGGAGTGGAGTTATGCCGGTAACATCATGCATTGGATTAAGGTGTAGTTGATTCCTACATGTCAAAAATGACTTATGGATCATTTTCTTAATGTTTCAAAACAATCTGAATGTGTTTTCTCAGTTTTTAGTATGCCATTTGTTCTTTTTACTAAAATTAATTTCAATTTTAAATAAAAAGATACACTTAGAGTTATACCAGCCACACCGTGCATTATATTGAGGTACGGTTGAGTCCTACACATCACAAATGACTCATAGATGATTGTCTTAAAGTATAAAAATAATATGACTGTGTTTGCTTGGATTTCATAAAACTAATTTTTTTTACTAAAATGTCATTTCAAACTGGAAACACACATTTTGGGTCATACCGGTTGCATCGTGCATCCGTTTGACATGACACTGCTTTATACACGTTACAAATGACTTATGAATCACTTTCCTAAATTATCAAGACTATCAGTGCATGTTTGCTTGGTTTTTTGTGAGTGACACGTTTTGAACTAAAATGTCAATTTTAAACTCATAACAAATACTTTTAGTCAAACCAATCACACTATGCATCAGATTGAGGTGTGTTTTATTTCCACGTGTCAAAAATGACTCATGAATAGTTGTCCAAAAGTATCAAAACAATCCGAATGTGTTTGCTCGGATTTCAGTATGTGATCGTTATCACTGAAAGTGCATGTTTTCAATTTAAATTGACGTTTTTGTAAGAATGAAATACGACATACTCAAAACTAAGAAAAAACATTTTTTTATTATTTTTATTATTTATTAAAATTATCCTTAAGTCATTTTTGATGTATAGGAATAAACAACACATCAATCCAGTGCGTAGTGTGACCAGTTTGACTCCAAGTGTATATTTTTATTTAAAATTGACATTTAAGTTCAAAACACACATCACATACTCAAAACCAAGAAAACATGTTCAGATTTCTTTGACACTTTAATAAATTAATCCATAATTCATTTGTGACATGTAAGAATTAGACTCACCACAATTTGATACATGGTGTGCCTGATATGACTCAAATTGTCTGTTATTAATTTAAAATTGACATTTGAGTTCAAAACATATGTCACTCACTGAAAACCAATAAAACACACTTGTATTGTCTTTATACTTTAATAAAATGACACATAAGTCATTTTGGACATGTTGGAATCATTCTCACATCAAACCCACATACTGTGTGACCAGTATGACTCAAAGTGTGTGTTTTCAGTTTAAAATGTCATTTTAGTAAAAAATACACGTGAAAAACTCAAAACTGATAAAATGCATTTGGATTATTTTTATACTTTAGAAAAATAATTCTTAAGCCATTTATGATGTGTATGAATCAACCACACATTAATCTGACACACTGTGTGACCGATATGACTCCAAGTGTATTTTTTATTTAAAATTGACATTTTAGTTAAAAGCGCACATAACATACTCAAAACTAATCAAACACTTTTGTATTGTTTTGATACTTTAGTTCAATGATCTATAAGTCATTTTAGATGTGTAGGAATCATCCACACCTCAATATTACCGGTATGACTCAAAGTGTGTGTTATGAGTTTAAAATTGACATATTAGTTCAAAATGTGTCTCACTTACTGAAAACTAAGAAAACATGCTTGAATTATCTTGATAATTTATAACAATGATTCATAAGTCATTTATGATGTTTTGGAATCAGTCTCAGATCAAACCGATACACGATGTGATCGCTATGACTCAAAATGTGTGTTTTCAGTTTCAAATGACATTTTAGTAAAAAAGAAATGTGATATACTCAAAACTGATTAAACACATTTGGATTATTTTTATACTTTAATAAAACAATCCTTAAGATATTTATGATGTGTATAAATCAATCACACGTCTATCCGGTGCACCGTGTGACTGGTATGACCCCAAATGTGTCTTCTTTATTTAAAATTGTCATTTTACTTCAAAACACACATCACATACTCAAAACTAAGAAAACACATTCGAATTGTTTTGATGGTTCCTAAAAATCATCCATAAGTCATTTGTGATGTATTAAAACCAGACACACCTCAATATAATGCACAGTGTGTTTAATATGACACAAACTATGTGTTTTGAGGTTAAAAATGACATTTTAGTTCAAAACACATGTGACATACTGTATTTTATTTCAATTAAATTATAAATTTTTCATATACATGTATTTTTTGTTGCAGTGAGCTGTAATTTTAACAACACACTGTAGCAGTATGGCCTTTAACAGAACTATTTTTAGCATTGATAAAATGAATTTTATCAACAGTAGAGAAGCACTGATTAATATGGTCCTTTTTTAACGACGCTTGGGATAATAGTTATTTTTAAGCGCTGATAAAGACATTTTATAGTGGTGACTATAGCCTGATTTATAGTTGTGAGACATCCTTTATCACCACTTTTTTAGCGTTGATAAAAGTCATATTTTATCAACACTTTTGTTTTAGTGTTGATAAAGACATTATTTTTTAGTTTTTTTAGCACTGATAAAGTATGGATTGTAACGGTGCTTATATATATATATATAGGATTCTATGCAAGTGAAATTTAATTCATTTATTTGAATACTAACTTGTATGTTTTGCACGAATTTTTTTGTGTCTATCAAGAAATCTCTTATACTTTGGAGAATTAAAAATAAATAAATATAAATGGTGCTACATTTGAATAAAATAATGAATTTTTGGAAATAAATATATGATCCGAAACATACAAGTTAGTATTCAAATAAATGAAATAAATTTAAGTTTCCTAGCATCTTATATATATACATGGCTTCTATAGTAAAAACTATGCATCACAAGAAGATGGTTGTGACAGATTGGGATGAAGCTACGTGCTTTCTTCCCATCACTACCACAAAACTGGGTTTCCGCAGTGCCACCCTTTATCAGTGCTAAAAAAATCATTGATAAAGGGTCACTTTTAACAGCACTAAAAAAATCGTTGTTAAAAGTGACCATTTATCAGCGCTGATAAAGCCCCCCATTTATGAGCTCTTTTTTTAGTGCTAATAAAGGAGGGATTTATCAGCGCTTTTGCCTAGCGCTGATAAAGTTTATATTTAAAAAATCATGAAAAATAATATATTGTTATATAAGTATATTTATATTATATAAATATAATATATGTTTTTTAAATATGTTTTTGATAAGTATAAGTAGACTATTACATTTAATATATAAAATTTTTAGTGAAAATGGATTTAAAATATTTTTTAAAATATTATTAATTAATAATTTTCTGATTATCATCAATTAATAATAATTTAATACCAATTTGAAGGCACCAAAAAATCAAAAAAATTAATAAAAGATCAAAAATAAGTTGAAAATGTAACTCAAACTTCAAACGGCCATAACTTTTGATCCGGGTGTCCATTTGAGCTCTAGAGCATATCAAATCGAATCTTGTGAAGAGATCTATATGATAGTGATGGAAGGGAACCTTCCATCACAATTTTCTCGGCTAAAAAAGGCCCAAAAGGCCTCTAAAACTGAGTTTTTAGTCGGGATACCACGATTTTTTAACATGCAAACAGGTATAACTTCTGATCTCGATGTCCGCTAGGCCTGTACCACATATCATATCAAATATTGTTTCATTTTATTTTATTTTAATGGTTGTGAATTTGAAACAGACTTCTGGATTAAAAGTTATGGTCATTTTAACATTCTATGGCTTTTTAAATACACATATATATGTATTTATTTGTAAATATTCGTGTGTGTGTGTGTGTGTGTGCTTGTGTGTGTGTCTCTCTCTCTCCCTATGTGTGTGTGTGTGTTGTATATATGTATGTATGTATGTATATATTTATTTATAAATACACGTAAAGAAACATATTTTATAAATGTATTTAAAACTAATTTTATAAATATATATTAATTTACAAATAAATATATGGATAAAAAATTATAACTAAAAAAATATATAAATAAATATAAATATAAATTAATATACGAATAAATATATATATACTAATATATGAATAAATATATCTCTATTAATATAAATAAATATATTTATATTAATATAATTATATATTAATATATGAATAAATATAACTATATATATATAAATATAAATATATATTAATATACGAATAAATATATATATATATATTAATATATAAATAAATATATATGTATTAATATAACTAAATATATTTATATTAATATGAATCTATATTAATATACAAATAAATATAACTATATATATATAAATATAAATATATATTAATATAAAAATAAATATATATATAAATATATATATATATATATATATATATTAATATATGAATAAATATATATGTATTAATATAACTAAATATATTTATATTAATATGAATCTATATTAATATACAAATAAATATAACTATATATATAAATAAATATAAATATCATTAAATAGAGAATAAAATGAAATGGCTTAGTGGTAAAGGTGTAGGCGCCTAAGGGGGGAGGTCGCGGGTTCGAGTTCGGGTGGGAGAAAATAGGGGCGCGCAGGCATGTTGGGGGTGCATGGGCAAGGGCAGTGTGTGGGAGAGTGGGAGGGTCCACCTTGCGTTGATAGGGGTCAAGCGCTGTTAAAAGCTCCCCCCACATTATATATTCTATTTTTACTTTTATCAGCATTTTTTTAGTGTTGATAAAAGACCCCTTTTATCAGTGCTAATAAAAGGGGCCTTTATCAGCGCTTTTTTGAGCACTGATAAAAGGGACCCCTTTATCTTTGCCTTGATTAACAATGCTTTTGTTAGCGTTGTTAATGCACTTTTTTAGTGTTGATAAAAGCCATATTTTTAGTAGTGCATAACCAATATACCAGAAACACTAAATGTAATGCTTCAGCCAGATTAGAATCACACTCATATCATACATGGAGCCCTGCACCAGAGATAGCTCCACCAGTTTCTTGTAAGCCAACAACAGCCATTCTAGTTCATCGAGTGGGACACAGGTCGGGCATGCCACCTCCACTACCTCATGGTTTCTCACCCTCTCCCACAACCCATCAGAAGCTAAGATTAAAAACTCATCCTTGAGATCCATGGATAGAACTCTAGTTTCCGACTTTGTCGTCACCCACTACTTTAGGTGGTCATCCCCAATTGCTCTTAACACCGTCAGGGAACCCATAACTCTTGCACCGCTATACCAGTCTATGGGGGGCACTCCAAAATCTATGAGTCATCTGGGAGTCTTCTTTGTCGGCAACAGGTTTTCATGAAGGCAGCAACTGACTCTAGCAGCTGCAGGAGATGTCTTCTTTGGTGGGCAGTGTGGTGGATAGCAGTTGGTAGCAAGGGATAAAATTCATGGGTAGATGAACTACCCACCAAACCAAAGGAAAAATAGTGTTTTTGGTTCCTCTTTAAAATGGGGTAAAATCCCATGATTTGTGATATATGTGTATTGTGTGATCCTTAACTTTTTATCCAGAGTGAAATAGATAAATCAACCCATTCTTCCATAGGAGTAGGAAATTTTTCCTAACCACATTAAAATTGTATTTTCATCCGTTTTTCTCCATTTTTGTGTGATTTGTGTTGTCACACACCTTTGATGAACCCTTACAAGTGGTATCAAAGGGAGTCGGAGCGAGGGAGTTTGAAATGGTGAGGTGATAATGATTTTTTTAATGACCAAAAAAATTAAATTATTTTTAAAAAATTTCCAAGTTCAGATCCATGAATAGGAAGATGAGATGATTCCAACGGCACACGCGGTGTTGAAAACAGAGTTGAAACGAGCCCTATAGAGCCGGTCAAAGTTCCGGTCAAATCGCGGGTGAAAATTAACCCCATTCCGGAGAAGACATCATTGTTCACAATGTCGGAGAAATTTCTGGTGAGATTCTAGTGGCTGCTCCAGCATTCCATGTCAGCACCACTTCATCGCCACGTCAGTAGACGATCTAGAATGTTGAATTTGTTTTGGCGATATCTCGACCAATAGAACTCCAATTTAGATGATCAAGGAGTCGATTCCCACTATTTCAACCATTATGGACACATCCATGTGGTTATATTTTCAAAATTCTCAATCCATCAGGTGGTGTCAAAATGGTGCAACATCGATGGTGGTGATTGCGTTTTGCAACAACGATGACAGCTGGTGGTGGAGCACTACCAAAATTTTAAATCAAGATGTTCGATGGTTGGAACAATTTTGGCTTGTGGAAAATAATAGTGAAATATATTCTTATGTAATTGGGAATGATCAGACTATTGATCAGAGAAAACCCAAGACAACTAGTGACGATGATTGGGAACAACTTGAGATACAGGTTGTCAGCACAATTCGAGCATGTCTGGTGAATGATGTAAAATACTTGGTGTTGGATGAGACCTCACCGAAGGAGATCTGGAAGAAGTTAGAGCAGTGATATATGGAGAAGTATCTCACCAAAAAATTATTCTTAAAGAAGAAATTGTACCAGTTGTGTATAGATGAGGGAAAAAATTTGTTAGATCACACCAATTAATTCAACAAGATCCTAACACAATTATTGGAGCTCGGTGTGAAGGTTGGAGAGGAAGACAACGAACATTTGTTTTTGTGATCACTAATAAGTTAATTTGATAGACTTGTGACTGCATTACTCATGGGGAAGGAAACATTGAAGCTGGACAAGGTGATGGCACCACTTTAAGATTTGGAGGCACTCTGAATACCTGCGACGCATTCAAGCGAGCAAATCATGGTGATGTGAGATGATCAATGTGGGAGGAGACAATATCAGATGTGAGGAGATAAAGAATGGTGGCCAAAATCAATAGTACATGATATTAGTGAAATCACGTGTTTCTAGTGCGAGAAAAAGGGTCACTATAAAAGTGATTATGGAGAGTTCAAACAATATTTTGCTGGGAAAGGAGAAGTTGAAGATAAGGATGTGAACATCACAGAATTATCGGTAGATGATGAAGTCTACATGAAAATGGAAAGATTTCACTCAGATGAGAGATTTGAATGGGGAGAAGTGCATTTTCATTACTGTAAAGGATACGAGCACATGAAGCGGGAATGTCGATTTTTCAAAAGAAAGAAAGAGCGGGCTCAAAATACTAAGGAAGAAAGATGGGTTTTGGATTCAGGGAGCTCAGTACACATATGTATGACCAAAGGTGCGTTTAATACCTTTTAAAAGGTGCGAGATTCGGTGAGACTTTGTGATGGGGTCAACATGCGAGGTCCTAGGAGTTGGGATGGTGAAATTGAAGACACTTGATAGAGTAGTACGAAAACTAGGTGATGTGAAATTCATTCTGAGGATGAGATGGAACTTGGAATCATTAAGTAGGCTCGATGCGAAAGGGTTCAAGATTTCCATATCATATGGAGTATTGGAAGTCTCACATGGGGATGCAGTGATGCAGCGATGCTTATTGGAAAAGATTCTTGGATGAATGAAAATTGGAAGAAAATTTATTTGAAGATGAGATACTTGAAAGAAAAATTATCCAAATGTGAAATAATGTTCACCTAAAATACGGGAACCCTAGGCCATGGAGATCTATAAATGATATAAACTGGAGGCATATGCGGGGGTAGGGGTGGAGGCAGAGGTCGAGAAAGGCGTGAGGGAGGGAAGATGGTGAGAGCGGATGGGCAGCGACAACGGCTTCAGGAGCGGGGGCGGGGGTAGAGGTGTTGGAAAATAAGTAGGCAGAAGGTGAAGATTGATTGAACCTTGATGCAGTAATTGAATTCACTATATAAAAGGGTTTGATTCAACCCCAAGTTGTTGGTGTAGGGTTCTTGGTGGAAGCTTTCCTTGAGGATTTCATCAATATTTGGGGAAAATCGAGCACCAAATATCTAATTTTCCAACTGCACCGATATTGCGAGAAATATGGAGAATTTATTGGAATGAAAAATGAATTAACCGATAAGCGATATCATTATATCTTATTTATAAATCATCATTTCAGTCAAAGGAAACCTTAGTTCAACCAAAATTAGACAACTCTTGGTGAGGGGAACATCATTTCAATCTCACCATTTCAGTCAAAGAACACATTGGTTCAACTAGAATGATACAACTCTTGGTGAGGGACACACCGGTTCAAATTTGAAAAAACACTCTATATATTTTAATAAATATTTTGAATAAAATATATGAAAATCCACCACTTTTATTCATAAATATTAACTCTCCATACCACAAGTGAATCATTATTCATAATAAAGGTATCTTTTGATTTAAACCTTTACTTAGTATCAATATCTCAAAGTTCATCAGATTTATAAGTTGTCGAAAAATTAAACTTATTAAACTTTAAGAAAAACTAGAGATATCATAAATATAATCAACTTTCATCCAATATCTCATTTTTAGAACTTTTATGTCAATGTTCTTATATCCTTTTCATGAACTCTCTACAGAGTAAACCCATTAAATCCTGTAAGAAGCAGCGCCACTTCTAAGTTCACATAGGAAAAATATTACAATGTGCTTATTTTATTAGAGAACATAACTCATTGAGTCTTAATATTTTATTAAGAGTTTATAACTCAACCTCTAGTCCTAATAGACGATACTGACACCAAAAATTTGGGGCTAAAAATATCAATATCAACAATCATCTTCGTAACTTGGTTTTACCCATTAAACACTTTGATTAGGATCTACCTAAAGAAAGTGTTGGGTTTCCATTACTAAATTGATTCATTATATGGGATTTAACCCTATATCTTTATTATTTGAAGGAATAATCTCTCTCAGTTGAGATTTTGTAAATGGATCAGCAAGGTTTTTACATGATCTCAAATAAACAATTGTTATGGAACCATCTTATAACAATTGTCTCACATAATCTTGTATCAAAATTATATGTCTAGACTTTCCAGTGTACATGATACTATATGACCTTGATAATATTACTTCACCATCACAAATGATAATTATATGAGGCATTGAACTATACCACAATCTAATATCCAATAATAGATTCCTGATCCATTCAACCTCCTTTCCACGTGCCGCTAAGGTGATAAAATCTGACTTCATGGTCGAATGTGAAATATATGTTTGTTTCTCTCTCTCTCATGAATCAGCACAACCCCCATGAGTAAATAACCACCCATAAGTGGATTGGTTATCACAAACACTAGTATTCTAACTTGCATCGGTGTATCCTTCTAATACAGTCGGATAATCTTTATAGTATAAACTTCAATCTTTGGTCTTTATTAAGTATCCAAAAATTTTCATTATATATATCCAATGATCCTCAATAGGATTACTATTATATCTACACATTTCACATAGTGAAAAAGCAATATCAGGTCTAGTGCAATGCATTGCATACATTAAAGAACCAGTTACACAAGCATACTCAAGTTGTGTTATAGCTCTACTCGTACTGATAAAAAGTTTAACACTAGAATCAAATGGAGTATTGGAATCCTTAAAAATAAGATGATAAAATTTATTTAACATATTTTCAATGTAATGAGACTGACTTAAAGAATAACCCTTACTATGTTTTCTAACTTTAATACCTAGAATAATATCAACTATTCCAAGATCATTAATTTTAAACATAGAAGATAAGTAATTCTTTGTCTCAATTACACCAAACGTATTGGTTCCAAAAATTAACATTTCATATACATATAGACACACAATAACTCCATATTCTATTGTAAAATTTGAATAAACACATTTATTCGTATTGTTATGAGTAAATCCATTAGATAAAATAAAAGAATCGAATTCCTCCTGTCATTTCTTCCGAGCTTGTTTAATACCATAAAGAGATTTAACTAGTTTACATACCTTGTTTTCATTACTCAGTAAAAAAACCCTTCTAGTTGTTCCATGTAAATCTCTTCATTTTATTCTCCATCAGAATTTGGAGTGGGTTCCTCAAGAATGTGGGGAATATTTGGTTTCAGAATGTAAAAAAAAATTCAACACCGTAAGAAGAAACTTTATCTTTTCTTCCCATCAGGAGAAGTTGTTGCCATAGAAATGGTCAAGTTTGACCATGCCTTGGTTCATCACTTTAAAGAATTAGGAATCCATCTTCTAGGTTCTAACTTTGGATTCAAACCCTTTTGATTTTTGGAAAATAACTAGGCAGAAGGCGAAGACGGATTGAACATTGATGCATGAATTGAATTCACTGTCCAAAGGGGTTTGATCTACCCCCACATAGTTGTTGTAGGGTTCTCGGGGAAAATTTCCCTTGAATATTTCACCAAGATTTGGGGAAAATAGAGCACCAATATCTGATTGCCCCAATGCACCGATCTTGGGAGAAATCTGGAGAATTTCCTGGAATGAAAAATTAATTAACCCATAAGTGATATCATCATCGCTTATTTATAAATCACTGTTTCGGTCAAAGAATGCCTTAGTTCGACCAAAATGAGACAACTATTGATGAGGTACACATCAGTTCGATCTCACCGTTTCAGTCAAAGAACACATTGGTTCAATTGAAATGATACAACTCTAGGTGAGGGACACACCGGTTCAAATTTGAAAGAACACTATATTTTTTAATAAATATTTTGATTAAAATATATAACAAGAGGCGGAGGCCATGCGAGGTGTGAGGGGGGTGTGATGGTGGGGGTGGATGGACGGTGGTAGCGGCCCCGAGTGCAGTGGAGGCGTTGGACGAGACGAGAGGGAGGGGTGGTGGCCGCATGTCTTTGTGAGAAGGGAAAGTGTCGGGGGGTGCAGGGGTTGATTTGGAATTTTTTTAAATTCAGTTCAGCGATTGTTGTTGGCAGTCACCCGTTTTAATAGGTGCAAATGCCCAGTTTTTAAGTCATAACTATAGTTTGATCTATAGTATTAAGATGATTTTTATCAGTGCTTTTTTAAATGATGGATGTGCATTAAATTTTGTGTGTCTATCAAGAAAGCGACGATGATGAAGGGATGGGGGAGGTTGGGAGTGTCAGGGAAAGTGGCATGGCTTTCCCTGGCGCAGTCAAATATTTGTGGTTGGGAGGGTGGTTTAGTGAATGAAACTCTCCTGACGAGTGGTGTGCGAAATAGATGGGTGGAGGAGGCATATAAATAGTGTGGTGGCTTCCGTTTTTGAGGTCTGTAGCGTCTTCCCGAAGATTTAACGCTTTGAAATCGAAACGCCGAGGGTGCTCCACTAACACATCCTGGAACGTAACAAATATATATATATATATAGAGACATTCCATCCATTTTAAGATAACTTAGTCACGACACCTAGGGAAGAATTCATTTCCTAAATATAGAAGGATAGATAATAACTTCATTTCAAAGAAAATCTTGGAAATAAGTCAGCTTATTCAATAATCACAACGTTTTATCATTTTTGTGTCGTTCAAAATAATAATAATTCAATTTCAATTTTCTAAAAAATGAAACATACAGATGAAGACACTACATCACTACAAATCCTGTTTTATCACCACTCAAATAAAGCAATAACGAATATGATTCATTTATTAGGTGTAATGGAAACTACTTTTAGTTAGCTATGATACAGAGAACTGTGAATAATTTAATTTATTTATACATATTTATATATTTTTAAATATTATTTATATATCATTAAGTATATACATGTAAATATAATATATAAATATTATTTTTATACCAATATTATAATAAAAAATATGAAAATTTTATTTTCAATGTTATATATATATATAAATATCAAATTTCACTACAAAAAGGGTGGTTAGCAGCGTTTCATTTGGAACCAGTTTAAACCGCCACTAAATATTTAGCTACGGTTTTTTGTTTTTTGTTTTTGTTTTTTTATTTACGCAAGTAAAATATTTATTATTATTTGTTTAGGTAATTAATTAATTAATTCACTACTATATATTTTCCGTTTAATAGCGTGCAAAATGGCTTTTAGCAGTATTAAAAAAGCATTGTTAATTGCAGCGCTAATAAAGGGATCCCCTTATCCGCGCAAAAAAAACTGATAAAGGACCCCTTTTATCAACACTATTTTAGCGATAATAAAAGACACCCTTTGTAAGTGCTATATTTAATTCTAATAAATCCCCCCTTTATGAGTGCTAAAATAGTGCCAATAAAGGCCTAGCATACTGCAATGTGCTTTTAATTTAACATCACAACCAGCAAAAACCTTCAATTTCAAACAATGTTATATACATTTAATGAGATATCGTGAATAAAAAAAATTATTCCCATGGTATATAAAAAAACATTGTCATATACATTTCAAACAATGTTTTATATAATTAAATTTATAATTATCCAACAAACATTTAAAAATATTAATGTTTAATCTTTTGACGGTCATGACCCCCTATCAAAAATGTATGTCCATTATATCAATTGTCGAACAAATCATCTCAACCTAAACAAAATATTCCACCTATATAAGAAAAAAAATATTATGTTAGTAATACTATAAAAAAATAAATTAAACATTAATATGAAATAATACATTAATAAAATGTCAATATTTAATATAAGAGACACATTTGGAGTTATATCAGTCACACCATGCATTGGATTGAGGTGTGGCTAATTTCTACACGTCAATAATGACTCATGGATCGTTTTCTTAAAGTATCAAAATAATACGAATGTGTTTGCTCGAATTTCAGTATGTCACTTGTTCTTTTTACAAAAAAAAATGTCAATTTTAAATAAAAATACACACATGGAGTTATATCGGTCATATCGTGCATTATATTGAGGTGTGGTTTATTCTTACACATCAAAAATTACTCATGGATCATTGTCCTAAAGTATCAAAACAATCAGAATGTTTTTTCTTGGTTTTCAAAAAAATCAGTTGTGTTTTTTTAATAAAATGTCATTTCAAAATAGAAACATGTATTTTGAGTCATATCGATTGCATCATGCATAATTTTGACATGATACTGATTCATACACATCACAAATGACTTATTAATTAATTTCCTAAATTATTAAGACAATCAGAGCACATTTGATTGGTTTTCAGTGTGTGACATGTTTTGAACTAAAATGTCAATTTTAAAATGATAACAAACACTTTTAGTCATACTGATCACACCGTGCATTATATTAAGGTGTGGTTTATTTCTACATGTCACCAATGACTCATGGATCATTGTCCAAAAGTATCAAAACAAACCGAATGTTTTTTCTCAGTTTTTAGTATGTGGTCGTTATCACTCAAAGTGCATGTTTTCAATTTAAATTGAAATCTTAGTAAAAATGAAACACGTCATAATAAAAATTGAGAAAACACATTTTTATTATTTTGATAATTTATTAAAATGATCCTTAAGTCATTTTCGATGCATAGGAATCAACCACATGTCAATATGGTGCATGTTGGGATTCATCACATTTATTGATGAGAGGAAAATTATTAATGAAGAGATTTATATAGCCATTAATTGAGGATTTTCTCCCAACATTAATGGATATTTTAACTCTCAATATCAATAGACGGAATAATAGATGTTGACTGTATTAATTGGTGATTATGGACATGGTGTCTATATAAAGAGGAGGCAGCAACATATTTTTTGAAAAGGGAGGTGTGCCAGCAAGATGTAGCCGACAAGGGAGACCTGAGAAGGGGTTTCCGCATTTGAGGTGGCTCGTGTGACACGAAGACGACGGAACAATTATTTTGTATGTGTAGCGATGTTCTTGGCAGGGTGTTCAAGATGTATTCCACCAGGAGAAAGAAGTGTGCTACCGCGTTGGCTGTAGCTTGTGCGACACATCAGCGTTTAACCGGTGCGGAGAAGCAGTGACACAATTGATGATCGAAGCCATGTTTCGAAAGTCTTCCTGATAGTGGTGATCATGTGGCATGTCCTGATTGAATATCGGTAGTATATCATTATGGAGAGATCATTCGGGTGTCGCAAGCTGGTGCGAGGCTAACATATTTTCGAGTAAAGATCTCTGAGGTAGTGACGTTTCATCGATAGAAGGGTGACTTTTTGTCATAGATTAATATTCTGATACATGGTGTCAGTGGGATTTTTATCAGAGAGATGGAAGAGGCATATTGGGGTGTGGTTTTCATAGAGTTTTTCTACGCTCTCTCGTTTTTAATTTAAGTTTGGGCATTACTTGGATTCTTTGAATTCTCTGATTCATAGTAGAAATTTGTGAATTGACCCACAGTTTTTTAATCATCCACATGGGAGGCTTTTCCACATTAAAAAAATCCCTTGTGATGATTTTGTTATTCTCCTTATATCACTTCCATAATTTTTTGGGTTTCTCACAATATTTTTGGCAAGCAATTTTCAGCCAGAAATCGAGATTCTACCCAACAAGTGGTATCAAAGGGAGGTTGGTTCGTGCTTGCAGTTTAATGTGAAAATTATGGAAGCTTCGAAGAGGATTGTAGAAAACACACTCGGATTGTCTTGATACTTTATAAAAATGATACATAAGTCATTTTTGACGTGTTGGAATGATTCTCATGTCAAACCAACACACTGTGTCACCAGTATGACTCAAATTATGTGTTTTCAGTTTAAAATGACATTTTAGTAAAAAATACATGTGAAAAACACAAAAATGATAAAATTCATTCAGATTATTTTTATAGTTTAGAAAAGAAATTCTTAAGACATTTATGATGTGTATAAATCAACCACACATCAATCTGACGCACCGTGTGATCGATATGAATCCAAGTGTATTTTTTATTTAAAATTGACATTTTAGTTCAAAGCGCACATAACATACTCAAAACTTAGTAGACACATTTTTATTATTTTTATACTTTAGTATAATTATATATAAGTCATTTGAGATGTGTAGGAATCATCCACACCTCAATCATTCCCAAAAGGCCTATTAGTGGATAGAAAATGGAATGCATTTTACTTAGAATTTTCAAAGTGACATTGATAAGATACTGAATGAGGCTTCAAGATGGAGTTTTCTAACCTTTGATAGGGAAAATAGAAGCTTTCAGGTAAGAAAGTGCTATGACTGGGCTACATGCACTAGTGGTTGAGTGCTTGTAGTCATTTTGTATAATAAGTAATGTGATTATGGAAACTTTTAGGCTTTGAGATGTCCATGTGCACATGTTATTGTAGCTTGTTCTTTCGTAAATATATCATGGGATCCCTATGTTGACCTGGTGTATCACATGATCACTTTGTTTAACTATTATAGTGCATCTTGGATGTCTGTTGGTGTCTTTCATTTTATCCCATTGTGTAATGGCCCTGACCTCTCTGGTCTATTCCTTTGCTGAAATTTGGTGTTTGAGGTGTTCTGGGAGGTCAAGGTGACTTATCCCCAACACTTTTCTAAATTTCCAGTTTTTTGAATAGTGTTTCTAGAATGGTGAGTCATTTTCCTTTGTCAAATTTCTAAAATGGTGTTGTGAACAATGTTTCCAGAATAGTGAGTTGTTTTCTTATGCCAAATTTCTGGAACAGTATCATGATCTGTGTTTCCAGGAACGGTGAGTCATTTTCCTTTGACAAATTTTTGTAATGGTGTCATGAAATGTGTTTCCAGAACGGTGAGTTATTTTCCTTTTCCAAATTTTTAAAACTGTGTCATGAATAGTGTTTCCAGAATGGTGAGTCGTTTTCCTCTTCCAAATTTCCAAAATGGTGCCATGAATAGTGTTTCTAGAATGGTGAGTCATTTTCCTTTTCCAAATTTCTATATTTTTTCCAGATTTCCCATTTTTTCCTTTTGACATCTTTTTTTGATGTAAAATGAGTTGAATTCCATATTTGTGTGTTTTAATCCATTTCAAGGGTTATAAATCATATCTTTGATTTTAAAAAAATCTGGAATATTTTAATTGGTCAAACCATGTGGTTTAATGTGGTCTACTTTTAATGGAAAATTTAAAACGTATTCAAACAACTGCTATGCCTAGATCTTTCTCAGGCTGAGATACCCTTCGCCTTGTTCTTCCTTATTTGTTTTTCCCTGGCATGAGACACCCGGACATTTCTTTCCCATAGGAGTCATGAAATCAAAATTTCATCCTTGGATTGTTTCCCCTTAGAGTTTTTCCTACCACTTATGTGCAACCCCTATTTTAGTGCAACCATGAAGTGTCGACCGGTCTTCGATAAGGTATGTTCTGCCATCATTCTTTGGGGTTCCTGGATATGTTTCCTCCTATTTCCCGTTACCATGTGACGGCATGTGATCTCCATGTTTCTAATGTATCTTTCTTGGGTGTTAGATGATGATGATGTTCCATGGAATCCTCAGGTGGATGTAGTCATTGCGGGAGAGGTGATTATGATTCGTTGTGTTGTCCCATTCTCATACAAAAAATGTTGGAGACCTTTTAAGGTTGGGGATTCATGTATTCTCTATTATTTTCACATAAAACTTTAGAGATAGAATGATTTATTCACAAGATCACAATGTAATTGACATAATAAATATTTAAACATGATTAAAGAATTGGTTTCAATCATATGTTTTTGCCTCTTGATTTGATATATAGTGTGATATCTATGCTTTTCTTGTTTAGCATGTTGTTCTTAATCAAAATTGGTAAAGAATGTAAAGATGGGATTAATTGTAAATTAATTATCCAAAGATAAATCGGCATTTAAATGAATCTGGTTGTCATTGTAACTTGATGATAATCAAATTGATGTGGTAGACATGTTTAATTAATTTGTGATAGCTATGGTAGCTTTCTAGTAAGGTTGTCTATAGTTGGAACCTACTGATAAATATTTGGTTAATTCAAGATGGATTAAATAATTGGTTATTGATAAAGGATAATTCCTAGTAGGGTTCTGAGTTACCCTCTTACTTGTAAAGTCCAAGAGCCTTATACTTTGGAGTTGTGAGTGCTCATTATGTGTGAAGGTTGAATGCCTTGATTGGGGCCAAGAGCCCAGTTGCTTGTTTTTCCTACTTCATGTGATATGATGTGAGCCTAGAAGGCTATTATGGTATATGGAGTAGGGATGCCCAGTGTTTTTGGAAGCAGTTAACGACTAGAGTGGTGAGATATGTTGATTTATGCATATGGGTGTTGGGGAGGACACCGGGGATGATAGAATGGGTTGAAGCTGGTCTTACCCGTAGATGTGAATGTTTTGATTCTTTTTCCTACCTGCTTTACTTTCCCCACTACTTGAGGAATATGGTATTGATTACCCTCCTTCCAAAATATTTGAAGATGCACGGGGTATTTCACGTGCATTATGTGTTTAGATTCTTGAGGTTGGATGGGTTTATGCTCTTATTATATGTGGAAAAGACTATACGGGTGGTTCAACTACTCACCATGTTGATACCCTTATATTTGGTATCTTAGAATTGAATTTTTAGAATGCCTGGAATTATGGAAAAGTGTTAATTTTGTTTATAATGATTGAATAAATGATGTTAACCAGTGGGGTTGGAGCTTACAGGGATGTAATGGTGAGGTTACAATTTAAAGGAACTGTGGATTTGGTTTGGTTATGCCTGGAGGGAATGGAACTTTGGGTGTGATGCTAATGAAATGTAATGAAGAATGATAATGTTTAAATAATTAATTAATTTAAAATGAAACTGATAAAAATGTATAAAGTAATCTAATGTAGCTCTATGAATGGTTGTGTGCTAATATGATATCTAGTCTTCGCAGTGGCGGTCGGGAGTCTGAGAGACGTTAGTTGTAGTTGAGTCTAAGGCTGGATTTTTCCCATAGTGTGCTTGTGAGCTATATTATATCCTATAATTTTTGTGTTTCTATACAATACCCCACCCTTTCGATTAGGGATACTGACACCCCAGGGATTCTGAGTCCTAGGGGTGTTTTCCCCAACATCTCGGTGGGAGGATGGATGGATGACTACCCCCTTTGGTCCCACTCTCTTCTCTTGGTAGTTACTTGTGTTGGTAGGCACGTCGGTTAGTTTTCCCCATATATGTGTGTAGAGGGATGTAATGTCTTGTGGTTATTCACACACATATATTCTAGATATATTTTCCTTTGAACTACTATAGGTGGAATGTGTATAGGTTATGATGTCTTGAGGATCCTTACTCGTTGTATGGGCTGTAATGGATTGAGGTATAATACTCAACATATGATATGTGTTATGCAAGCTATGGTGGATCCTAGAAACTACTTGGTTACTTTTGGTTGTGTTGATGGTGTGGTGCTTCACCCAGGTGTCTGCGGGTAAGCCTTTGTATTGCATGAGGTGCACATTGTGGCACTCGCCCAAGTGTCTTCGGGCCATCCTTTTTAGAGTGAGATTCTTAGGATGTGTGACATTGGGTAAAAGAGGAAAAAATGTGGGGAAGTAGTAGTGGGGTACCCTTGATATTCTTCATTATATTATATAATATTATAGGTGATACTTGGTGAGAGTAGACATGGTGAGGCTGGGAACATAACATACCTATTAAGTGTTAGTTTAAATTGTTGTTCTTTGTTCTTTAGCATGCTCTCTTTACTTTTTCACAAGAGGCTTCAGGGAGGATCCTACTGGGTACAATTTTATACTCACCCTATATTATATAAACTATTTTTCAAATCCCTTAGAGTAGGTTAGAGATCAGACTGGGAACATAGCATACCTATTTAGGTGAAGAGTTAGTTTAACTTTTTGTTCATTGTTCTTTAGCATGCTCTCTTTACTTTTTCACAAGAGGATTCAGTGAGAATCCTACTGGGTACAATTTTATACTCGACCTATATTATATAAACTATTTTTCAAGTCACTTGGAGTAGGATGGAGATCAGTCTGGGAACATAGCATACCTATTTAGGTGAAGAGTTAGTTTCACTTGTTGTTCATTGTTCTTTAGCACCCTCTCTTTACTTTTTCACAAGAGGCTTCAGGGAGGATCCTACTAGGTACACTTTAATACTCACCCTGTGTTATATAAACTATTTTTCATGTCACTTGGAGTAGGCTGGAGATCAGGCTGGTTACTACTAGCTTGGGGTTTATAAGAGCTATTTAGGCTTCATGGTTGCTTTTGTTTTACTTTCTTTTGGTACTTGTAGTTTTCCATTTCAGTTGTATTAGCTCTTGCATGGAATTAAATATGTGTAATTGGGTATCTTTTTATATTTTAGTCTGATCTGGAGTTGGTTGGTCTCATCTCTCTATTTTTCATGTGTTATCTTAGAGGGTAATGCCTCCTATCTGTGTGTTTTCTACACCTCGGTGCTAGTTTCCAACCCAGGGCCTACTATAGGCAGGACTCAGGTGTCACTATATCCCTTCTCACATTGTCAGCCTAGTAGGGGTACATTTTTTGGGGAGGAAGTCATGATAGAGTTGTATCAGAGGCTCTGGTTGAGGGATAGGATGGAGTTTGGAGTTAAGAATAGCTGGGGTTTCATGGGTTGGTAGGGAAATGGTTTCAGATAAGTTTAGAAAGCATTGTAAACACTAGAGACTGGTTGAGACACATTTATTTAGGGACCCTTGTGATCTTATGAACAAACCATTAAGTTTATAGTGGCTACTAAATGAGGTGATACTGGTTTCTGGGTAGAGACCTAGGAAAGGATCATTCATCATTATTCTTTGCACCTGTGTTTGAATGGGAAGACCTTGGGATATGTTTAACTAAAATGAATAAAAGAAAACAATTAATTAATGTTAAATTCTTACATTTTCTAGGTTTAGGATTTCTAACTATTTATCCTTTTGTAGGTATGGCTCCAAGTCTACATCCTCATTAGGTTTGCATAGAATATGTCCAATAGGATACTCTAGAAAATCGCCACAGAGTAGAGGTTGACAACAATGACACTTGGAGGAGGACACTCTAAGAGTTTCAGTCCAGAGCATACAAAATTATGAGGGCTCCATTTTAGATGCAGTTATAGAGGACCAATTGGAAGAGGTTGATATAGCTTTCAGCTTTATCCTTGCTTAGAAGGAGCACTTGGTTTTTTTGGTTGTGACGATGTTGCATGGGGATATGAGGTTGTGGTGGTTCTTATTCCTCGGGGATCATGAGGAGTCAGTGGTATCGTGGGATAAGTTTTGAGAGTTGTTCATAGATGAGTTTCTTTCTTTGACTATAATGGAAACCAGTCACCAGAAGATTCTTACCCTTTGGTAGGGAAGCTCTAGTGTGTGAGATTTTGGGATCCATTTCAGGAACCTTTTACATTATTATTTAGACCTATTTCCAGTTGTGGAGGTTAGGGAGAGGAATTTCTAGGAGTATTTGTGTCCAAAGATCTAGTGCCAAGTCACCCCATTTATGCTGACGACATATCTTGAAGTGTTGGTGAGGGCAGAGGTCATCGAGAGGGCATTAGTCCGAATCAGATCTCCACAAGAGTTGAGTCTTCAGGATTCCTCATGAAGTAGAGCTATGGTCCAGGGTTCCTGATTTTTAAGGCAAAAGAGTTTTCATTCTACTGTGGGTAGGTCCTAGCCCTAAGCATCTCATTTATCTGAGAGAAGCGGTTCTCATGCCTATTCCAAGGGATCTTGTTCTTTTTTCCTTATAGATAATGAGTTCATTTCCAGTGAGAGTGACAAACCTTTCATAGTAGTCGGTGTGTGTCAGGTGTTATGCTCCAGGTACCTCTATTTAGGCAGTTCCAACCGAGGCAACAGTAATAGGTTTCACCAGCTTTGGATCAGTAGAGAGTAGATGGGGCAGGCAGAGGACAACCCCAAGATGATCCCCGTCCTTAGACAGTAGAGCGCGATTGTGGTGGTGGTTGTCATCAAGGTCATAGAGGTTGTGGTTAGTGTCATTCTTCAGTGTTTCCAGCTCCAGGCAAGCCAGACATCATTTTAGGTATCATATGCTTGTTTTCTAATTGGGTGTATGCCTTGTTTGACTCAGGAGAGATGCACTCCTTCATATCACCTTCCCTTGTACATGCTTTGGGACTTGAGTTAGAGAGGTTTCAATGTCCTTGGTGTTGACTACTCTAGTTGGAGGTTGATATGACTTGTTTGAAGTATGTAGAGACCGTGAGCTAGTGCTGGGGAAGCACCTCTCTTGTGAATATTTCATATGTTTATGAATACAAATATACGATTTCACCCTAGGCATGGTTTGGATGTATTCAATTAAGACTATCATGGATTAATTTTGAAGGTAGGTGGTGTTCTTCAATGTTGATGGAGATCCAGCAGTGTTTGTTGGCGAGCGAGACCCTCAGATGGGTCAGAGGCTTGTTCCTTCTTTTTCATCCTTAATGGATGAAATGATGTTGAGTTCATCAGAGGTTTATCATTTGGAGTTTACTAGGGTCTTTAAATATTACCCTGGAATATTTCCATAAGAAATTTTAGTGTTACCCCCTATACAAGAGATCGAGTTTGGGATCGAGTTGTATTCAGGTGTGTCTTCTATCTCGATGTCTTTGTATAGGATAGCGCCTTCTAAGTTTCAAGAGCTAAAAATATAGCTCGATAGTCTTTTCTAGTGTAGATTTTTTTGGCTGAGTGTGTCACTGTGGGGTGCACCGATTTTGTTTGTGAAGAAGGTTGATTGAATTTTACAGTTGTGTGTTGATTATCATCACTTGAATAAAGTGAAAGTGAAGAACCTCTATCCACTTACATGTATTGATAGCTTGTTTGATCAACTAAAGGGTGAAATTTGGTTCTCAGAGATCGATCTTTGGTCTGGGTATCATCAAATACGTGTAAAGGATGAGAATATTCCGAAGAATACTTTCATTTTTTCCATGGGAATTACAAGTTATTGGTGATGTCGTTCAGTGTGATGAATTCTCTAGTTGTGTTCATGGGGTTAATAAACTTTGTGTTTCGTGAGTTCCTAGATAATTTCATGGTGGTGTTCATCAATGACATCCTTTTGTACTCCGCATCTGAGGAGGAGCACGCAGAGTATCTGCGTGCCATTTTGGGAGTCCTTCAACGACATCAGCTATTTGGGAAGTTGTCTAAGTGTGAGTTTTGGGCTCGAGAATTTTTCTTCTTAGGTCATGTTGTGTCCCAAAAGAGAGTAGTTGTGGATTTTTTGATGATAGAAGCAGTTGTGTCTTGGGAATCCCCCAAGACAGTGGTAGAAGTGTGATGTTTCCTTGGTCTCACGAGCTATTATTGGAGGTTTGTGGTTGATTTATCTCGGGTTGCAACTCCTCTAACATTGTTGCCCAAGAAGGATCAGGAATTCGTGTGGATTGGTTAGTTTTAGACAGCTTTCGAGTATCTAAAAGAGAAGTTGGTCAGCGGTCTGATTCTTTGTCTTCCAGCAGAGGGAGTTCAATTTGATGTTTCCTGTGATGCTTTGCGTTTGGGGTTAGGTTTTTTTCTAATATAGTATAGATCAGTCATTTCTTATGGGTCTCGGTAGTTGCGTCCCCATGAATTTAACTATTCCACCCATGATCTCAAGTTGGTGTTGGTGGTGTTTTCTCTGAAGTTGTGGAGATATTATCTCATCGGCGATCGCTTTTTGGTTTTCACCAATCATAAGAGCCTGAGGTATGTTTTCTCCCAGCGTGTCATGAACTTCTGATAGTGTAAGTGGATGGAGTTATTAAAGTATTGGAACTTTGAAATCTCATATACACCGGTTAAAGGTAATGTTGTAGCTGATGCGCTGAGTAGGAAGTCACGTAGTGATGCAGTGCATAAATATGGTAATTCCTGGAGAGTTATGGAAGAAAATTCATCATTAATTTTGAATATAGGAGATGTTTGGGGAAGAGGTTGTCTTTTTCATATGACAGTGCAATCATCTCTGGTGCACCTGGTAGAAGATTCCTAATTGGGGGACCTTGAGTTGGAGGTCTAGAGAGGCTGAGTAGTTTCTAGTGAGGCCCCTAAAGGTTGGTCTGAGGATGAACAACAAGGGGTGTTGTTTTAGGGAAGGATTTTTGTTCCTTTGGTCATGAAGGAGATGGTTCTCAAGGAGTTCCATAGTTCACCTTTAGCAGTACATCCTGGTGTGACGAAGATGTACTGTTCTTTGAGGAGTTAGTTTTGGTGTCTTGGGTTGAAGTGTGCAGTTGAAGAGTTTTTTTCTCGTTGTTTGGTCTGCTAGAAGGTGAAGGTTGATCACCATATTCCCAGTGGTTTTCTCCAGCCATTAGAGTTCCTCAATGGAAGTTGGAGAACATCTAGATAGACTTTGTTAATAGTTTACCTTGAGATCAATGAGTATATGATGCTATATGGGTGCTATTGGATCATTTGAAAAAATAAACCCTCTTCATAGAGATCAAGTAGTCAATCTCAGTGGAGGTTTTATCAAGGAAGTATCTAGGGGAGGTGGTGAGACTCCACAAAGTCCCGAGGATAATCATTTCTAATTGAGATCCTTGTTTTACCTCCAGGGTGTGGAGAGGTCTCCATTATGCTTTTGTCTCTCAACTATTCCTTAGAACTTCTTTTCATTTGTAGATGGATGTTCAGACAGAGCGGACCATCCAAACTCTTGAAGAAATGTTGCTCTCATATGTTCTGGATTTTAGAGGTTTGTGGATGAGGCATTTACCCTTGGTAGTGTTCTCTTACAACAATGGTTTCCACTCCACTGTAGGTATGGAACCGTTTGATTCCTTGTATGGATGAACTTATTGTTCTCTGTTGTGCTAGATTGGGGTTCAAGAGTCATTGATTCTTGGGCCATAACTGGTATATAATATGATATAGATGGTTTAGGTGATTCGCGAGAGGATGAAGGCAGCGCAAGATCACCAAAAGTTCTATACTTACCATAGGAGGAGGCCTATTGAGTTTGATGTTGGTGATCATATGTTTCTAAAGGTGACTCTCCATTGTGGGTAGTGAAGGTTTAGTCATGGGAGTAAGCTTTCTCCCCAGTTTATTGGTCCTTTTAGGTGTTCGCTCATATTAAATCCATGGCGTATCGGGTAGAACTTCCCCCGCATATGATCTGGATAAACAATGTTTTTCATGTGTTTCATCTCTGTCGTTATCTTCACAATGACTCTCACATCATCGATTGGGGTGAGATTGATGTTGAAGATGATGCAACCATCAAGGAGCATCCTATAGAGATTCATGATTGCAAGGAGAAGGTTTTACACAAGCATTTTATCCCCTTGGTTTGTGTCTTGTGGTGACATGGTGGCATGGAAGAGAGTACCTAGGAACATTAGTCCTAGATATGCGCTCAATATCCCGATTTGTTTTATGTTTAGCTATTTTCTTGTAACGAAGTTTTTTTTTGTGGTTTTAGACCTTTTCTTGTTATGAGATGTCTTTATTTTGTTTCTTTTTGTGTTTTTCTCTCTTTTGAGAGTTATCTCTCTCGGTAGAGTGTTTGGGAGCTGTTCATGGTTTTCATATGGTTTTGTGTGTTCCTTTTTGAGGTTTTTGATCTCCTTTGGTGGTGAGAGACTTGAGAGGTATCTCGAAGTGTGGTTGTTCGGACCCCTTTTTTTGTTTCTTCTCTGGGTTGGTTTTGGATTCTCGAGGATTATAATGTTTCGAGAGGTATTTGATGTAATGGTTTGGACCTCTCTGGTTCATTCCTTTTCTGAAATCTAGTGTTTGAGGTGTTCTGGTAGGTCAAGGTAACTTATCCCCAACATTTACCAAATTTTTAGTTCTGTGAACAGTGTTTCCAGAATAGTGAGTTATTTTCTTTTTCCAAATTTCTAGAATGGTGTCATGAACAGTGTTTCCAGAATGATGAGTCATTTTCCATTGCCAAATTTCTAGAACGGGGGCATGAACAATGTTTCTAGAATGGTGAGTCATTTTCCATTGCCAAATTTCTAGATTTTTTCCAGAGTTCCCAGTTTTTACCTTTTGACATCTTTCTTTGATATAAAATGAGTTGGATGCCATATTTAATTGGTTTGTAAGCCGTTTCAAGGGATATAAATTATATCTTTGATTTTCTATAAAATTGGAGTATTTTAATTGGTCAAACCATGTGGTTTAATGTGATATTCTTTTAATGTAAAATCTAAAACGTATCTAGAAAACTACTCTGTTTAGATCTTTTCGAGCCTAAGATACCCTTCACATTGTTCTTCCTTCTTTGTTTTCCCCTAGTATGAGACAATTGGAACTTTATTTACCATAGGAGTCGTACATTCAAAATTTCATCCTTGGATTGTTTCCCCTTGGATTTTTTCTTACTCCCTATGCGCAACCCCTGTTTTGGTGCAACCAGGAAGTGTCGATCGGTCTTTGACAAAGAATGTTCTACCATCATTCTTTGGGGTTCCTAGATATTTTTCCTCCTGTTTCTCCTTTCTATGTGATGGCATGTGATCTACATGTTTCTAATGGATCTTTCTTGGGTTTTGGATGATGTTTTTGTTCCATGGCATCCTCGGGTGGATGCAGTCGTTGCAGGAGAGGTGATCGTGATCCGTAATGTTGGCACGTTCTCATGAAAAGAACATTGGAAACCTTTTGAGGTAGGGGATTCTTGGATTCTATATTATTTTCACATGAAACTGTAGAGTTATTATGATTTATTAAATGGATCAAAATGGAATTGGCATAATAAATATTTTAACACGATTAAATAATTGGTTTCAATCATATGTTGTTGCCTCTTGATTTGCTAGATAGTGTGATATCTTTGCTTTTCATTTTTAGCATGTCATTATTGATGGAATTTATAAAGAACATAAATCTAGGATTAATTATAAATTAATTCACCAAAGATAAAGAGGCATGTAAATGAATATGTTTGTTGTTCTAATTTGATGATAATCAAATTGATGCAGTATGCATGTTTAACTAATTTGTGATAGTTATAGTAGCTTTCTAGTTAGGATGTACATAGTTGGAACCTACTAATAATGAATCAGTTAATTCAAGATGGATTGAAGAACCAGTTTTGATAAAGGATAATGCCCGGTAGGGTTCTGAGTTACCCTCTTACTTGTAAAGTCCAAGACCCTTATGATTTGGAGCTGTGAGTTCTTGTTATGTGTGAAGGTTAAGTGCCTTGATTGGGGACAATATCTGAGTTTCTTATTGTTTTCTACTTCTTGTGATGTGATGTGAGCTTGGAAGGTTTTTGTGTTATTTGGGGCAAGGAGGCCCAATGGTTGTGGCAGTAGTTTACGCCTAGAGTGGGCAGATATGTCGGTTTATGCATATGGGTGTCAGGGAGGACACAAGAGATGATGGAATGGGATGAAGTTGGGCTTACTCGTATATGTGAATGTTTTTATTCTATTTTGTTTACCTACTTTAATTTTCCCACAACTTAAGGTATTTGGTCTTTCTTACCCTCCTTCTAAAAGAGGTGAAGATGCGTGGGTTATACCACATGCTTTCTGTGTTTATCTTCTCGAGGGTTTATGGGTATATGCTCCTGTTATAGGTGGAAAATAATCGATGGGTGGTTCATCTACTCACTATGTTGATCCCCTTGTGTTTGGTAGCTTATAATTGATTTTCTAAAATTCATGGAATTATGGAAAAGTTTTAATGCTATTAATAATGATTAAATAAATGATGTTAACCCGTGGGGTTGGATCTTTCTAAGATGCAATGGTGAGGTTACAATTTAAAGGAACTATGGACTTAGTTTGGTTATTCCTGGAGGGCATGGAACTTTGGGTGTGATGCTAATGAAATGTAATGTGGAATGATAATGGTAAAAAAATTAATTGACATAAAGTGAAACTGATAAAAAATTGATAAATTAATCTAATGTAGCTAGTTAAATGGTTGTGTGCTAATAGGATATCTAGTCTTAGCAATGGCAGCTAGGAGTCTGAGAGACATTAGCTGCAGTTGAGTTTAAGAATAGGTTTTTCCATAGTGTAGTTGTGAGCAATATTATATCCTATTATTTTTGTTATTCTATACTCTACCCCACCCTATCGGTTAGGTTGATTGACACCCCATGGATTCTGAGACCTGGGGGGTGTTTTCACCAACATCCCAGTGGTAGGATGGGTGGATGACTACCCCCTTTGGCCTCACTCTCTTCTCTTGGTAGTTACTTGTGCTGGTAGGCATAGCAGTTAGTTTTCCCCACATTTGTGTGTAAAGGGATGTAATAGCTTGTGGTTATTCACACACATATATTCTTGATATAGTTTCCTATGGAATACTATAGGTGTAACATGTACAGGTTGTGATGGCTTGAGGATCCTTACTCAGTGTATGGGATGTAATGGCTTGAGGTATAATACTTGACGTATGATACATGTTATGCAAGTTGTGGTGTCTCTTGGAAACTACCTGGTTACTTTTGGTTTTGAGGATGGGGTTGTGCTTCACCTAGGTTTATGAGGGAAATCCTTTGTGTTGCATGAGGTGGACATTGTGGTGCTCACCTAGGTGTCTTCAAGCCAACCTTTTTTGAGAGAGATGCTTAAGACGTGCAACGTTGGGGAAAAGCGGAAAACTAGTGGGGAATTTGTAGTGGGGTACCCTTGATATTCTTTATTTTATTATATACTCTTGTATGAAATACTTGGTGAGAGTAGCCATGGTGATCTTGGGAACATAGAATACCTACTTAGTTGATGAGTTAGTTTCACTTGTTGTTTACTGTGCTTTATCATGCACTATTTACTTTTGAAAGAGATGATTTGGGTAGGATCCTACTGAGTATAATGTTATACTCACCCTATGTTATATAAACTATTTTTAGGTCACTTGGAGTAGGTTGGAGTTTAGGATGGTTATTACTAGCTTAGGGTTTATAGGAGCTGTTCGGGCTTTGCAATTTCTATTATTTTACTTTCTTTTGTTACTTGTAGTTTTCCATTTCATTTGTATTAGTTCTTGCATGATATCACATATGTGTACTTGGGTAGATTTTTATATCATATTCTGATATGTATTTGATTGGTGCATGTCTTATCTCTCTCTTTCCCATGCTTTCTCTTAAAGGGTAATGCCTCTCATCTGTATGTTTGCTACACCCTCGGTGCTAGACGCCAACTCGAGGCCTACTAGAGGTGCGACTCGGGTGTCACTATCTCCCTTCTCACATTACTAGCCTAGGAGGGGTACACATTGTGGGGAGGGGGTCACGACACATTGTCTACTGATAATCCAACTATCATCCCACATATTTCTAGGTTTTATAACTTGTTTTTTTTTCATTTATGTTTTTTTCAATTTATATCATTTTTAAAATTATTGGCTTCATAATACCATGTTTCACTCCTGAGGAATACCAAAGCCTACTCAAATCATAAATGAGATGGATTGGCTTCGACAATGAGGATGGGAACTAAAGTGTAGTATTTGTCACACAGAAGGACATAATCATAAGAGAAGTCCCCAAGTGGCAGGACAGAGCTCCACATCTCATCATCCATGATTGAGTTTGTGTATTTTATAATGAATGTGTATATTTTGTTTTGTATGTGGACATTTCAGTAATGAAAACTTTTATTTTTGACTTTCTCCATTTCTGACATGTTTCAATTTTGGTTTGTTTCATTTCTAGATTCTATCAGAAATAATTTTGTGATACAATAACTATTAAAAAAATAAAAATACAACAAAATTGAATATATCATGAGTCCACATGTTCAATACAGGTTTTTCATCATTGTTAGTTTATATAAAAAAATTAAAATAAATTAAACTTCATTGGAGATCAATAAAGCAAGAAATTTATAAACTAATTCAACAATACCACCCACATATATTAGTCTACCTAATTTTTCTTTTTGTAGTTTTTAATAAAAGTTTACAATTTTTATGGAATTAACTATAAAAAAGTAATGATTATATCATTTTTATAGATGGAAGGTCCTCCATTGTTCACATCCCAAGCTACTCATGTTTTACATCTGGTTTTAGAGGGACGTCATGTGCCTCCTTTGAGTGTACATAGATCTCATAATTTCCATCATGTCTCACCACCTTATAATATCATCCCCCATATTCACTATGTTGGTTCTATGACGTAGTGATTTGCGACCTCACCTTTGTCGACCATCAGCTCATTGATATTCTCATAGAGATATGGAGTCTCGAGTCACATACATTCCATTTTATATAGGGGGAGATGACTATTACACTCTAAGATGTTTTCATTATGTTTGGCCTCCCCATCCATGGTGCAACTGTGATAGGCCAAGTTGGAGAAGATTGGTTCAATCTTGTTTATAGATTACTGGGCATAGAGGTCCATGATGATAGCAGGTCCATCGTCGGTGGTTTATTACGCATGCCCTAGTTAGACCATTACTTGGAACATCTAACAGAGGATGCCGACAAGATCACCAATCTATAATTTTCACATTCTTATATTTTGAGGTTGATCGGTGGCATGATTTTAATTGATCACTCCACTACATTTGTACATCTTATGTATTTACCTTTTTTGGAGGATTTGGACCAGGCAGGCCGATATAGGTGGGGGTTTTCTTGTCTTGAATATACATACATATTTTTATGTAGCATATGTCACATCGATAAGATACAGATCATAAGATACAATATTCTTCTACAGATGTGGGTATGGGAGCACATCCCTTGCTTAGTTCCACATGCTCATGCACCATTGCCTTCAGATATTATACCAGAGGTTCTGTGTAGATGATGATATGTTATTCCTTCATTATAATTTCTAAATTAATTATATAAAATTCTATTATAAAATGTAACTATAATAATGTTATCTATGGGTTGAGTTAGGCACATCGACATTTAGATACCACCAGACATGACTTCCACGCCTATAGACTTATGTTGGACAGCCTTCGGCCAGACGATGTAAGTTATTATTATATATATTGTTAAACATTTATTCATTACTATACATGTCTTCATTTATTAATTGATTATTCATTTTTTATTTCAGATTACATGGATGTCATATACTGATTATATCATCCAAAGTCTTCCATCGTATTGTACGGTGATGCTTGCTACTGGCTCCTACATGGTTCTATCGATTCATTTTCATATTGTCGAATGACATCAGATTGAGAGAGTTATGAGGTAGTTTGGATTCCTTCATCTCATTCCTGAACCGCCTAGTAAGTTACCTTCACATTATTCACTAAAGAATTAGGGAAGGGAGACTTTGATTTGAAGAGATATCATGCCACATATATTGATCTATGGGATAGGCAACAAGAGTCTAGGTTACAAGGGGTGGGGATAGTATGTTTTCATTTATTGGATTAGCTGGATTATGAGTCCTGGTATTGTAGGTCCCCAGTTAGATTTATGACAGGACACAGATGGGTATTTCATCTATTGGTATTCATTCTTCCGTCCACTATTGAACAATTTTTTTATTAACATTACTTAAAAGAAAAATTTGTTTTCGTAGGATTCTTGTATCACTCATTTACTTCACATCTATCATCCACTAGAGGGAGTCGAATTAGATCAGACATATTTTTATAGAACTGTGGCATAGTTGATTCCTTCGATGAATGAGATCTATCATGGTATTTTATTTGATCTACCACATGATGTTGAGGCTGCTGAGCATGCTGAGCCTGATATAGATGTACCAGGGGGTGTCGACCTTGTTATGGATGTTGATGTTCTATAGGAGGAGGGTGTTCATCATGATCATCTTGATACTTCTCCAGCTTCTTAGTCACAACCAGATGCAGATCTAGACATTGAATGGACTGGCCTGGATGCTTTATTACTCCCTGTTATGCAGAGATCAATAGCACAAAAATCATCTTCTTCATACGTTGGCGAGATATCCAGCCAACATCCACTATCCTTAGAGGCATGATGGGGTACATGCGGTGAGATTTTATATCCACCATCTGTCACATGGGAGGATGTGGAGGTGGCTACCGATGATGATATACAAGAGTAGTGTATGCAAGAGCAGAGACATAGACAAACACAGTGTGGATGCATCCAATATATTCCTGGTTGTGGGAAAAAGGAGCATCCATCCTAAAGACATAGATTAAGTTGATATTAGATTTATGATACATGTTATATGTGCCTTACTATTATCCTTTATAAAGTTATGTTCTTTTCTTAATAATTGTCTTACTGTTATCAAATTATCTACCAAAATCAATAATTACTATTTTCTATTCATATTAATACTTAGTATTGCTATCTATATATGTATAATAAATAATATTCTTAAATTAATTAATAAATATTAATAATATTAATTATTTTGAATTCAAAAGGACTATGGATGTAATGATCTATGAACTTGAAGAAATATTGAAAAATATTATTGATGTCAATGATTTGAAATTGGATGTAAAATCCTAGAAGATCATGGAACATGGATCTTTGTTAAAAAAATAAGTTCCATAAAGAATAATTTGAAATAATAATGGATATTTTTGAATATTATTTGATTATGATTTAAGATAAAAAACCACAATATGAGATGTATGGAATTAGAAGTTCATTTGGCCAATTTTCAAAAGATACATATTTATACTTTATAAAAGAAGGAGACAGTTTCTGCTGGTACACAATCTTCATTGGGGGATTTTAAGGTTAAAATACCACCATCATGTGATAAAATTATAGAAATTATGATAAATATTGATTTTATATTCTTCCAGAATAAGAAACAATCCTTAAGAGGGTTAAAATTGCATCATCCAAGAAGGATAATAAGGAAAAAAATATCAACAAAAAACATAACGTAATGTGAAGAGATCCTTGCAACACCAATATAAATCAAAACAGATGTTGAGATGTGCAATCATGAACACTAGAGGAATTGGACCAACTTCATTGAGAAAAAACTCAACCATATTATTCAAATTAATATGTAAGGAAGATCCCCCATATTTCATTAATCATTGTTTATTTCATTTATTCTTATGATGTAAGGAATTTATGGATAACCATGTTCTCAGGGGGAGAACATGAAAAGTAGTGAGTGCTATCAATTCTCGATCACAAATATGAAGAATTCGTCATCCTTGAATGATTCCTCGACAAGTTTTAAAATACAATCAAGAAAGTTCTTCGTCATTGATAAATTTTAAGAACGTGTTAGCATATCCCAGACAATAAGTGTAAAGAATAAATCATCATGGTTTGATCATATTTTTGGTATCTTAGATAATAAGTATTGAAGAAGATCATCCTTGGTGAAGTTATATAAGTTTTTAAATCTAGGAGGTCATAAGTTGAAGATGAATTCTAGTTTATTATCTATATTGGAACATCTTGAAAACCATTTTTGAAGAGATCCACCATTATAAAGATATTTATGAGTGTTTCCCTCTAGGAGGAGGTAAATAAAGAAATATGAAATTATTTCTAGAATTGGTATATAAATTATAATCAAATCCAATTACTATAGAATGTTTAAGAAGATCATGTTATTGAAAGAGGTATATTTTTATAAATCTCTCTTCCTTTGTTAACAAAAAAAATAAACTCAATAGAAAGAGGTTGTAATTAAATTAAAATCAATGACATAAGAAAATTTGATGTATGGATGCACTCAAAGGCCGCTTATCCTTCTTCTTGAACTTGAATTTTTTTCGATCTATTTGCTAAAGTGAGTGCATGAGTTTTAGGTTAATTGTTCTAATAAAAGTTTCATATCTCATTTAATATCTGCATCCTCAAATAAAATTGGATTACCTGTGATGATAAGTATATGAGTTCTCATTTCATGGGGTATCATGATCAGTTGGTAGAGGACAACATTGTTTCCCAAAACAAATCCTATTGTTTTCTTGACCGAGTATGACTCACATATACATAGAGTGAAATAATGAATGAAAATTTTCTTAAGTATGAACTGATAACCTTTTCCCTTGAACTTTTTTACTTCTTGTTAATATACGGGAGAGGAAGTAGAAAATTGATGAACAAACACTATTGACAATCGAGTAGTGCATCAAGAATCAGAAAAGTTAATCAAAATAGTCATGAACATTTTTATTAATATTTTTTATTATTTAATTAATATTTATTAATATTTATCAATATTTATTGATATTTTATACATATTGATGATTTTTTAATTAATATGTATTTATATTTTATTATTTTTTTCAAATATTGATGCTTTTTTTAATTAAAAATTCTGAAAGAAGTGTGAACAGGGTTCATACTTCTTAGGACACATTTTTAAAAAAACCGAGAACCTTATCCCATTTCTAATGGAACTTAGGACAATAAAGATTTTTTAGAATTGGTAAAAATTGTTTCTAACAATGACTATATCCCAATCTATGGTAGTGAGACACCTTTAATTAATAAAATATTTCATTTATCAGCGTTGATAAAGACAATTTTTATTAGTGTTTTTTAATGCTGATAAAGGTTGTATTTTAACGGAGGCTAGATGCATAACGTCTTTTAGTGCTTATAAATCTTATTTTTAGTGTTTTTAAAAGTGCGGTCGTTATTGACATACAAAAAAAATGCGGTCGTTAAAAAAATGATGGGTGTGTTTGAAATTTTGTGTGTCTATCATAAAATCTCTCATACTTAGGTGAAGTAAAAATAAATAAATAGAGCTTGTGGTACATTTGAATTAAATAATGAATTTTTGGAAATAAATATATGATCCAAAACATACAAGTTAGTATTCAAATAAATGAATTAAATTTCATTTTCCTAGAATCCTTTATATATACATGGCTTCTATAGTAAAAACTATGCACCATAAGAAGATAGTTGCTACTAATTGGGATGAAGCTACGTGATTTATTCCCATAACCAATAGACCAGAAACCCTAAACGTAATGCTTCAGTAGGATCAGCATCACACTCAAATTATCCATGGAGCCCTGCGCCAGAGAAAACTCCGCCATCTTCTTGCAAGCCAACAACAACCATTCTGGTTCACTGAGTGGGACGCAGGATGGGTGTGCCACCTCCACTGCCTCCTTATTGTTCACGTTCTCCCACAAATCATAAGAAGTTAAGATTAAGAACTCGTCCTCGGGTTCCATAGACAGAACTATGGTCTCTGGCTCCACTATCACCCACTGCTTTAGGTGGCCGTCCCCGATTGTCTTGACACTGCCAGGGAACCCATAACTCTTTCACCTCTATACCCGTCCACAAAAAACCCACCCTTCGCATCAAGAAAGTCCATATCAAAATCTAGTTGTGGTTTGAGGTGGTATTAAATAGGGGGTGTCGAGTGCTTACTAGGTTCTCGATTATTCTCCTTTCGTCTTCTCTGGAGGGGCGGTGGTTGGAGGTCAGGCCCTGGGCAACGCCACCACAGGAGATGACAGCACGGTAGTCAGTGGCGTTGGAAACCACCAGGCAGTGGTTCCAGATCAGGGCGATCATGCAGCAGGAGCTTCCACGGGCATGGTGGTCCAGGAATTGGGAGTTGGTGGCGAGGTAGTCACGCTTCATGGCCTCCACGATTCCCTTTGCATCTCCATATCCTCTCCCCGCCACCTCATTTAAATTTTTTTTGCTCATCTTCACAGTGGAGAACTCCACTGTTTTCATGCTGCCATGCCCGTTGAAAACCCCAAAAAGGCCTGCCAACATCTCTAAGTTATCTAATTGGACAACAACTCCACCTTCTACGTAAACAAAACACTTGAGTTTATCAAATCGAATTAAATTACCTATTTAAAGTCTTATATGGCCGAATATCTATCTTCCATGACATCCCTCCTCCCTCACCTTTAGTAGACAGAAGATCCATCCCCCACAACCCCCACTATCTCTCTCAGACCCTCTGTCGCTGGCTCTGGGATGCTTGGCAAAGCGACAGGGATTTGGAGCCTCCCCAACTTCTTTCGGGTGATCGATGAAGAGGAAGACGATGTCGTATACCTGTGTCAATCTTCATCCACCCCAAGGAATATATAGGATCCAGGAAGACGGATCCTTAGAGGGGTGGGTGAGTTCATAGACTCGGTGGCGGGCGACGAAGTAGAGGTTTTGCATGGCTGAGAACCAGAAACTGATATTGGTGAAGGTATGGGGGAGGATGGGAGTGCTAGGGATGGTGGCATGGAAGAATGGGATTGATCGTATTTTTAAGCAGTCTTAAAACCATTCACCCATCATATAAGATTGCATTAAAGCCTTAGGTAGTTAGTGAGTTATTTGGATACACTCTACGCTACGACAACATTCTAAAACATACTTGCGATGGGTCACATCCCCAACAGGTTGGTGACGAATCTCCTTTGTCCAATGTCATAGGGACATGTGTATACACATTTTTCTGAGTTCACATAGAGAGTGAAGAATCTTATAGTTGGTTAATACTATCGTACCTTTTGACAGATGACCATGTTGCTCACCTGTTTATTTATATTTGAGATATAGATATATGGAAATGTTTATTGAAAATGTTTTACATGCCTGTTGAATTTATATAAACTGTTTTATATAAATGTTTTACTTAATCCATTGTTTTAGATATATTCCAACTCTTGTAAAGTAAATCCTTTACTTTGAATGTATTTTCCATCATTTTGAAAATGTATAGCATGCTTTGTTTAAAAATTCTTTTAAATTTCCAAACCTATTTATGTTTAAAAATTGAAGTCATTACTTTGGATAATCTATATTTTGCATCTGTTTTGGAATCATTGGTGGTATCCTACTAGGATGAGGATCACACTATACTTTTTCCTTCAAGTGTTTGTAGACTTTATTCTTCCAAGTTTGAGCAAAGGGAATGAATATCTTGAAGGTGGATCCAGCTGTTGAGCTTTGGTCTTAGTGAGTTATGTACTTAGGGGCCTTGGGGTTGTTTTTTATATTTTTGTAATTTGGTTGTAGTACTTTGGGCTGGTTTATGCCTTGTTGACTTTAGGTACATTACTCTCAGTGGAATTTCTTTTGTTATGCATAATATCTTGTTTCTTTTCTTCCGCATTGTTGGTGGAAAAATCATTCCCACTTACATGTTGTGTGATGCTAGGTGCTAGTCACCGACCCATGGGGATCGGGAATGCCCTTCGGGTTATATCAGGGCCGACTCAGTTATCGGGATACCAGGGTACCCAATTTGGTTCATGACAAAATGGTATCAAATGAAGGTTAAGCATATTTCCTTGATGATAGTATGCATTTGAGTATTATTTTAGGGACTTAGGAGGTAGTTATGATTAAGTGTATGGCCATCTCTCACCGCAATAAACCGTAAGTCACCGGGGGTGGTTAGGGAAAGACATCTTGTGGATTAGTTCTATTCTTTTACCTATTTTGATTTGGATAGAGTAAAATCCAAATCATGTATGTTCTACCGGTCAGGATCATGTTTCCCTAGTTTCTATGTACGAGCATTATCTAATGCCTTCCTTATTGTCTGATGATGTTGTGTAACATCATGCCTCTGAGAGGACGTGTGAATTGGATCCTGAAAAGGGCTACTGGTGAACATTAGTGAGCGAATCCTCTAGTAGACCCAAGCTTAGTTGAGGTGATTTTGCACACTGTACATGCTCTGGCATAGGCACCACCTCTAGTCCCCATTCAGGTTCCAGCTGTGGAACCTAGGGGTGCTCTCTGAAATTTTTCGAAAGAGTTATTTCACCTGAAACCACCGATTTTCAAAATCTCCACTGATCCTCAAACATACTGAGGAATTTTTGTGAATGACAGAACTTATGTTTGAGTTCTTGTAGCCATCGGATGAGATCAAGGTGAAGTGTGCCTCCTTGGTGTTGGATGGACCAAGAAGGATATGGTGGGACAAAATAGTGATGACAAAGAAACATGAGGGATTATATTGGAAGGAATTAAAGGTTCTTTTCACGGAATCGTTCTATCCAGAGTCAATAGTGTTGGCCAAAGCTGTGTAGTTTTCCAAGCCTGAGTTGTCTGAAAGAAATGTGATTCCTATGAACATTTGGGGGACTTGTAGAAGTTCTGCCACAACTTTCCCACTCCACACAGGGACATTAAATCATCAACACCTTCAAAAACTATAGGGCAACCAAATTCTTCATGAACAAAAGGATTCTAGACACAGGTATCTGGAATGAAGCTTCTTCATGCAATGGAAGATTCTCCGTAGAAAGCAGATACTGGTCCAAAAATCATGAGTGGTACCATTACTATAGCATTGTCGTTAGTGACTACTCTTTGATATGAGTACATATCACTAATTTATTCCAATCCGTACTGTTAATATGTTTAATATTTTTTATGGAGATTTTATCTTGTGCAATGGATATTACTATACCCCTTGGTATAAAGAGAGAGTAGGGTATCTGTGATCCCTCTTGTGCCTTCTCTATATCAGTTCTCCAAATTTCATAGATTTTTTTTGGTACTCAACATAAAATAACTTTACGTCATATTCAGGATGGATTGGTTCATTACCAATAAATCCCATATTTATTATTATCTTCAATTGGTCTACATTACTACACCTAGTGGTGTGCATCTTGTCCTTCAAGAAGAATGTGACCCAAGGTCAAGCAGAGTCGTATCTTCTTATCTGGAGTTTTGGAAAGTGATATTAGTGTTTACTTTTGATCTGGAGCAAGATTCAATGAATGGTGATCTCCCTTCATTCATCGCTGAGTTTCCTGATGTGTTTCCTTACGAATTCTCTGGTTTTCTACTGGTAAGGGAGGTTGAGTTTTCTATTGAATTAATATCTAGTACTCAACCAGTTTCTTTTCCCTCTTACCAAATGGCTCCAGTTGAACTAAAAGAACTAATTTCCCAGTTGGACGATCTTCTGGAAAAAGCCTTTATTCACCCAAGTGTGTCACCTTGGGAAGTGTAGGTTCTATCTTCTATGAATGTTAATGGTTCTCTGACATTTTCTCTTATCAAGATTATTCTTTAGGAACAGAAGTCTTTTGACGAATTCTGTAAGCATTAGAGACTCTCCTTATGGTGGGGAGACTAATTTCAAGTGATCGTTCTCCAAAGGGGGTGTTATATGTTATCAAAATAGTTATGTTTCATAGTTAGTGAAAATGAAGGCTATAATAGGGGATTTCCATAATTTTTAATGGATTGTGCACCCAGGAAGCACTGAGACATTCTACAACTTGAAGAAGCAGTTTTGGTGACCATGTATTCTTGAAGGTTTCACCCCGGTTGGGTCATCAATGAATTCAGAGGTAAGGGAAGCTTGAACGTTGTTTTGTGGGACCTTTCATGGTTGTTGATCGGGTGGGGAAAGTTGTTTACCGTTTAGTACTACCACCGTAGCTGACATAAATACAAAATTCGTTCCATGCATCATAGCTATGAAAGTATCTCTTTGATCCATCCCATGTTTTGATCTAGAGTGATCTTGAGATTGAACATGATTTATCTATGACTAAATGACCAGTTAGGGTTGTTGATTCTAATACCAAGGTACTTCATGGGAAGACGATACCTCTGTCCCATGTGCTATGGTATCATGGTTTTGATTCTCATGAGATGTGAGAGTGGGAGGCACTTATAAGAGAACATTGGCCTTGTCTTTTTGATGTGGAGGCTTCTTCGTAGGCTTTCTAGGGACAAAACATTCCTATAGTGGAGAGGTTGTAACATCATGTTACTGTTTCAGGTATTTCTAAACCTTCTTGTGTTAAATTATTATTACGTTAAATGGGAAAAATGGTTTATCATTGAAAAATTGGGTTTTTGTTAAACACATCACAGAATGGTAGAACACCCATTTAATACTTTAGAATATTTAATTAAATTTTTCTAAGTTAAACAGTGAGTAAGTATGAGTTTTCGAGGTCTAAAAATCCTTGGGAAGGATGGAATAAAAATATTGAATATATTATTTTAAACATGGGAATTTTATTAATAGTAATTGAATAACTCCAAAACATTCCATCGTATGAGAAATTTGAGCATAAGGTTATGTCATAAATGTGGTGTTTACCCTAGGAAGGGTATAACATTTCAAAGCGCAAGACACTTGGACGCCTCGCTCATGATAAAAAGTTATTAAATAATATTTAATATATTATTTTTTTAAAAATAATTAAATATCTCCCAAACGGTGCTATGTATGGGAAATCCGAGACCACTGATGGGTCCGTAATGGGGGTTTTACCCTAAAAGGGGTATATCATTTGTAATTGTTGAGTGTTTGGACATCTCGCTCACAAAAACAACCATTTTAATTTTAAATAATTACTTATTACAATTTTAAAAAATAAATAAATAATATATCTCAAACGGTGTGTCCTATGAGAAATCTGAGACCACCGTTGGGTCCGAAATGAGGTGTTTACCCTAGGTAACATATAACATTCATGAGAAACATACATTTGGTTGGGTCGCTTATACTTTTTATGTTATTTAATAATTATATTAAATAATTTATATTATTAATTTCGTTTAATTATTAAATTAATTCCAAAAATCGGATACACTATTCACTCATCTTCAAAAAACTTGTCACTCCATTTTTGATGATTCATGGATTCAAAAACACAATTTCTCAACTGTTTTCACTAATTATTAATTGCAAAGTATTAATTAGGTTAAATTAATAGATCCATACTTAGTTTTTCGTTGAATTATTCATTAAATTGGGTGTTCCATTTTGAGGTATTGAAGGCTGTATTTTTTAGGGTTTTAAATATTAGAACCATAAAATCCTTAGATTAGTTTGTTTCCTTCTATTTTTTTCACGGCCTTAGAACCCCTCAAAGGTGAGGCTGTGAACTTTGTTCATCCAGAGTCCTCTGATTCTAGTGTACAACACCTATTCTTACGCCCCATAATACGCATGTGTAGGTTTGTTTATTTTCTTTTTTAATTTATTTAATTTCTTTAACTTATTTTATTCAATTTCTCCCTCCATCACAATTCTAAAAAAATATATTTAAACCTGAATTTTATCAGAACAGTTCATGTGAGATTATCAAAAGATATTTTTTAAAATAAATTATCAAAAGATATATATATATACATACATATATACATACATACATATATATTGATAATCATATTATGTGCTTAGTTATAATTTATTTTGATAAATTTATTAATGTATAATTTCATGGATTATGAAAGGATAATTTTAATGTAATTATCATATGGATTGATTATCAAAATTATCATAGGATAATTATATTGATTAAAAATTTATAATTATTGATATTATCAAATGATAATTTCTTGAAATTATCAAATGCCAGTTTTTGAAGAAATAATAACTAAATAAATGAAAAATTCGATTAAACGATAATAGCATTATCAAAGGATAATTTGATATATATATATATATACATAAATATGTATATATAGATATATATTTAAAAAAAATTGTAGAATACTATCTCTGTTATCAAATTATTTTAGGGATATAATTATCGAATGAGGTTTATAATTATTCTTATGGATATTTATTATGATTGCATGTATTAGCATAAAATGATAATCCAAAGATTATCCAGGAGAAAGAAAGTATTATTGCATGTGAAATTTTATTTGGAAATAAAGTAACTCATATTAGTTCTATGACCCCTTAACGAAAGTCAACCCTATGTGTGTTGAATCTTATGATATTAAGGTCATGAGGAGGTGTATTGAAACACACAGGGTGGTTTATCATTGCCACAGACATCAGCGACCTTGAGGTAGGTGGTTCTATTCCGATTAGACAAATTGATTATCCTTGTATTGCTTAATTTATTTCAATTGTGAATTTAAAATCAATTGCTAAAATTTTCTTTCAGTTAAATTGATAAAAACCTGATTCCAATGAATCGAGATTTTTGAAATAGTTTTGGCATGAAAAATTGGAAAACCCCCAATTCCACCGAATTGGGCAGGTTTATGGAAATTTTTTGATTTAAAATATTTAATTTAAATTGTGGATTTGATTGAAATGATTTCAATTAAATTGTTGAATTAAATTGTGGAAATAAATTGTGTAATGATGGAATTGGTTTTGAATGGATTTTAAATTGGTGAAAATTGTTTGAAATGATTTAATATAAATTCAATTTTTTTATCTTGTAAAAGAGGCATATTTTTTAATAAAACCTCTTTTGGTTTTAAATGTAAAGAAATAGGAACATTTGAAATGGAATAATGGAATTGATAGTATTTTTAAGCAATCTTAAAATAGTTCACCCATCATATAAGAGCACGTGAAAGCCTTAGGTAGTTAGTGAGTTATTTGGATACACTCTACGCTACAAAAATGTTCTAAAACATACTTGTGGCGGGTCACATCCCTGATAGGTTAGTGATGAGTCTCCTTGGGCCAGTATCATAGGGATGTGTGTACACACATTTTGGTGAGTTCGCATAGAGAGTGGGGAATCCTATAGCTAGTTAATACTATCGTAACTTTGGGCACATGACCATGTTTCTCTCTTGTTTATTTATATTTGAGATATAAATGTATGCCAATGTTTGTTGGAACTGCTTTACATGTTTGTTGAATTTATATAAACTATTTTATATAAATGTTTTACTTAAGCCATTTTTTAGAAATATTCCATCTCTTATAAAGTAAAGCATGTGCTTTGAATGTATTTTCCATCATTTTGAAAATGTATAGCATGTTTGGTTTAAAAATTCTTTTGAACTTCCAAACCTGTTTATATTTAAAAATTCAAAGCATTACTTTGGATAATCTATATTTGTCATCTGTTATGGAATCATTGGTGGTATCCTACTGGGCTTAGGCTCACACCCTTATTTTGCCTTCGGGTGTTTGTAGACTTTCTTCTTCCAGGTTCAAGCAAAGGGAATGGATCTCTTAGAGGTGGACTTAGTTGTTGAGCTTTGGTCTTGGTGAGTTATGTCCTTAGGGACTATGGGGCTGTTTTTTTGTTTTAGTACTTTGGTTGTAGTGCTTTGGGCTGGTTTATGCCTTGTTGACTTTTGGTACATTACTCATAGTGGAGTTTCTTTTGTTATCCATACTATCTTGTTTCTTTTCTTCTACATTTTTTGTGGCAAAATCGTTCCCACTTGCATGTTGTGTGATGCAATTTCTAGTCACTGACTCATGGGGATTGGGAACACCCTTTGGGCTATGTCTGGGTCGGCTTGGTTATTGGTTTACCAGGGTACCCAGGTTGTTTCGTGACAAAATGGTATCAAAGGAAGGTTAAGAATCTTGCCTTGATAATAGTATGCATTTGAGTATTCTTGTCAAGACATAGGAGGTAGTTGTGATTGAGTGTTTATCCATCACTCACAGAATTGATCCCTAAGTCATTAGGGGTGGTTAGGGAAAGACATCTTGGGATTAGTTATAATCTTTTCCCTATTTTGATTTGGTTAGAGTGACATAAAAATTGTGTATGTTCTACCAGTCAGTATCATGTTTCCCTCATTGTTATGTACGAGAATTATCTAATATCTTCCTTATTGTCTGATGATGTTGTGTGACATTATTCCCCTGAGAAGACATGCGAATTGAATACAGGAAGGGGTTGCTGCTGAACATCATTGAGTGAATCCTCCAGTGGACCGGAGCTTAGTTGAGGCGATTTTGCGCATTGTCCACGCTCTAGGATATGAACCACCTCTAGTCCCCATTCAGGCCACAACTATGGAACCTTGGGGTGCTATTTGAAATTTTTCTCAAGAGTTTTTTCACCAGAAACCACCAGTTTTCAAAGGCCCCACTAATCCTCAAACATGCTGAGGAATGGTTGGGCAAGATAGAACTTCTGTTTGAGTTCTTGTAGACACCGATTGAGATTAAGGTGAAGTATTCCACCATTTTGTTAGAGGGACCAAGAAGGAGATGGTGGGACATGATAACAAAGGAAAAGAAGCATGAGGGATTATAATGGAAGGACTTCAATGTTATTTTAACCAAATAGTTCTATCCAAAGTCAATGGTGTTGGCCAAAGCTATGGAGTTTTTCATGCCTGAGTAGGCTGAAATAACTGTGGATCCTATGGATGTTTGGGGGACTTGTAGAAGTTCTTACAAAACTTTCCCGCTCCACACAATTACACGAGATCATCAAAACCTTCAAAAACTGTAGGGAAATCAAACGCTTCACGTATAAAAGGGTTTTATCCACATGCATTCAGAATAAAGATACTTCATGTAGTGGAAGAGTCTCCAGATGAAGAAAATAGTAGTTCAACAACCATGAGTGGTACCATTACTATAGATTTGTCATCATTGACTACTATTTTTGATACAAGTACATCTCACTCGTTTATTTCAACATGTATTATAAATCTTATTAATCTTCTTATGTAGGTTTTATCTTGTAAAATGGATATTAGTATACCCCTTGGTATATAGAGAGAGTTGGGTCTCTGTAATCCCTCTTGTGTATTCTCTCTATAAGTTGTCCAAATTTCTTGGAGTTTTCTTGGGTACTCAACATGAGATCTCTTAACATCATATTCAGGATAGATTGGCTCGTTACCAATAAATCCTGGATTGATTGTTATCTTCGACGAGTCTAAATTACTACACCCAGTGGTGTGACTCTTGTCATTCAAGAAGAATGTGACCCAAGGTCAAGTAGAGCTGGACCTTCATATCCAGAGTTGAATAAAGTGATATCAGTGTTTACTTTTGATTTGGAGCAAGATTCAATGAGTGGTGATCTCCCTCTAGTCATCATTGAGTTTCTTGACATGTTTCCTTCTGAATTCTATGTTTTTATACTGGTGAGAGAGGTTTAGTTTTATATTGAATTAATATATGGTACTCAACCAGTTTATTTTACCTCTTACCAAATGGATCTAGTTGAAATGAAAGAACTAATTCCCTAGTTGGACGATATTTTTGAGAAATCCTTTATTCACCCAAGTGTGTCACCTTGGTCGGCGTCGGTTCTCTTATCCCTAAAATCTAATAATTATCTGACATATTCTTTTATTGATATGATTATTTAGGAACATAAGGTCTTTGATGAATTCTGTAAGCATTAGAGACTCTCTTTATGGTGGAGAGACTGATGCCCAGTGGTTGTTCTCCAAAGAGGGTGTTCTGTGTTATCGAAATAGTTTTGTTTCACCGTTAGTGACAAGGAAGGCTATAATATGGGATTTCCATAATTTCTAATGGAGTGGGAACCCAGGAAGCAGTAAGACATTCTATTACTTGAATAAGTAGTTTTGGTGACCATGTATTCTTGAAGGTTTCACCTCAATTGAGTCATCAACAACTTCAGAGGCAAGGGAAGCTTGCTCCTTGTTTTTTGGGACCTTCCAAGGTTGTTGATCAAGTGGGGAATGTTTCTTATAGTTTATCAGTACCACCATAGTTGATGTCGATACATAATGTGTTCTATATATCATAGCTATGAAAGTATATCTCTAATACATCTCACGTTTTGTTTTGGAGTGGTCTTGAGATTGAACCTGATTTATCTATGACTAAACGACCAGTTAGGGTTGTTGATTTTGAGATGAAGGTATTTAATGGAAAGATGATATCTTTGGCCCGTGTGCTATGATAGCATGGTTTTTATTCTCATGAGACGTGAGAGATGGAGGCACTTATGAGAGAATAGTCGCCTTGTCTTTTTGATGTGAAGGATTCTTTGTAGGCTTTATGGGGATAGAAATTTTGTATGGTGGAGAGGTTGTAACATCCTGTTACTATTTCAAGTATTTCTAAACCTTATTGTGTTAAATTATTATTAAGTTTAATGGAAAAAATGTTTTATCAGTGAAAAGTTTTATTTTTGTTAAACACATCACTGAATGGTAAAATTTCTATTTAATAATTTGTAATATTCAATTAAATATTTTCTGAGTTAAACACTAAGTAAGTATGAGTTTCTAAGGTCTACAAAGCCTCGGGAAGGATAGAATAAAAATATTGAATATATTATTTTAAGCATGGGAAATTTATTCAAAATAATTGAATAACTCCAAAACGGTCAGTTGTATGAGAAATTTGAGCATACTATTATGTCAAAAAATGCGTTGTTTACCATAGGAAGGGTATAACATTTGAAAGTGTCAGACACTTGGACGTTTTGATCATGAGATAAAGTTATTAAATATTATTTAATATATTATTTTATTAAAAATAATTAAATATCTCCCAAACGGTGCGACGTATGAGAAATCTGAGACCACCGATGGGTCCGAGATGGGGGGTTTACCCTATAGGGGGTATAACATTTGTAAGCTTCGAGTGTTTGGACGTCTCGCTCACAAAAATAATCCTTTTTTATTTTAATTAATTATTTATTCCGATTTTTAAATAATAAATCATCAATATATCTCAAACGGTGCATCCTATGAGAAATATGAGACCACTATTAGGTCCATAATGGGGTGTTTACCCTAGATGACATATAAAATTCCTGAGAAACAGACATTTGGTTGGATCACTTATAATTTTTATGTTATTTAATAATTATATTAAATAATTGATATTATGAATTTCATTTAATTATTAAATCAATTCCAAAAATCGGATCCACTGTTCACTCATCTTCAACAAACTTGTAACTCCATTTTTGAAGATTCATGGATTCAAAAACACCATTTCTTAACTGTTTTCACCGGTTATTAATCGCAAAGTATTAATTGGGTGAAATTAATTGATCCACACTTAGTTTTCAGATGAATCATTCATTAAATCAGGTGTTCCATTTTGAGTTATTGAATTCTACATTTTTTAGGGTTTTAAATATTAGAACTGTAAAATCCTTAGATTAGGTTGTTTCCTTCGATTTTTTCACGGCCTTAGAACCCCTCAAAGGTGCAGCTGTAAACTTTGTTCGTCTGGAGTCCTCTGATTACAGTTTGAGACACCTATTCCCATGCCCCCTCATACGCATGCATAGGTTTGTTTATTTTATTTTTAATTTATTTAATTAATTTAACTTATTTTCTTCATTTTCTCCCTCCATAAAAATTCTGAAAAAATATATTTAAACCTAAATTCTATCATAATAGTTCATGTGAGATTATCAAAATATATTTTTTTAAAATAAATTATCAAAAGAGAGATATATATATACATACATATTGATAATCATATCATGTTCTTAGGGATAATTTATTTAGATAAATTTATTAACGTATAATTTCATAGATTATGAAAGGATAATTTTAATGTAATTATCATATGGATTGATTATCAAAATTATCATAGGATAATTATGTTGATTAACAAATGATAATTATTAATATTATCAAATGATAATTTCTTGAAATTATCAAAGGTTAGTTGTTGAAGAAATAATCACTAAATAAATGAAAAGTTTTATTAATCAATAATAGCATTATCAAAGGATATTTTGATATATATATACATAAAATATGTATATAAATATATATATTCTTTTAAAAAAATATGTGGAATACCATCTCTGTTCTCAAATTATTTTAGGGATATAATTATCAAACAAGGTTTATAATTATTCTTATGGATATTTCTTACGAATGAATGCATTACCATAAAACTATAATCCAAATATTTTCCAGGAGAGAGGATGTATTATCGCATGCAAAATTTTATTTCAAAATAAAATAACTCGCATTGGTTCTAGGACCCTTTGACGAATGTCGACCCTTGGTGTGTCGACGCTTATGATATTAAGGTCATGAGGAGGTGTATTAAAACACACATGGTGGTTTATCGTTGCCACAGACATCGACGACCTTGAGGTAGGTGGTTCCATTCTGATTAGCCAAATTTATTATCCTTGTATTTCTTGATTTATTTCAATTGTGGATTTAAATTCAATTGCTCAAATTTGATTTTAGTTAAATTGACAAAACTTGATTCGAGTGAATTGAGATATTTGAAATGGTTTTGGCCTGAAAATTTAGAAAACCCCCAATTCCATTTAATTGGGTGTGTTTATGGAAATTGGCTAATTTAGATTGTTTAATTTAAATTTTGGATTTGATGGAAATGATTTCAATTATATTTTTTAATTTTATTGTGAAAATAAATTGTGTAATGATGGAATTTGTTTTTAATGGAATTCAAACTGATTAAAATGACTTGAAATGATTTGATATAAACCGAGTGGTTTTATCTTGTAAAAAAGATATGTTTTAGAATAAAACCAATTTTGGTTTTAAATGAAAATAAATTGGCACTTTTGAAATGGAAGAATGAGATTGATTATATTTTTAAGCAATCTTAAAATAGTTCACCCATCATATAAGAGCGCATGCAAGCCTTAGGTAGTTAGTGAGTTATTTGGATACACTATATGCTATGACAACGTTCTAAAACATACCTGTGGTGGGTCACATACCCGACAGGTTGGTGACGAGTCTCCTTTGGCTAGTTTCATCTGGACGTGGGTATACACATTTTGATGAGTTCACATAGAGAGTGCGGAATCCTATAGCTGGTTAATACTATTGTGCCATTTTGGCAGATGACGATGTTCCTCACTTGTTTATTTATATTTGAGATATAAATGTATGAAAATGTTTGTTGGAACTACTTTACATGCCTGTTGAATTTATATAAACTATTTTATATAAATGTTTTACTTAATCCATTATTTTAGAAATATTTCATCTCTTTTAAAGTAAAGCCTCTACTTTGAATGTTTTTTCTATCATTTTGAAAATTCATAGCATGTTTTGTTTAAAACTACTTTTGAATTTCCAAGCCTGTTTATCTTTAAAAATTGAAAGCATTACTTTAGATAATCTATATTTGGAATCTTTAATGGAATAATTGGTGGTATCCTATTAGGATTAGGCTGACACCCTACTTTTTCCTTCAAGTATTTGTAGACTTTCTTCTTCAAGGTTCGAGCAAAGGGAATGGATCTCTTAGAGGTGGATCTACCTGTTGAGATTTGGTCTTGGTGAGTTATATTCTTAGGGACCTTGGGGATATTTTTTTTTGTTTTAGTACTTTGGTTGTAGTGCTTTGGGATGGTTTATGCCTTATTGACTTCTAATACATTACTCCCAGTGGAGTTTCTTTTATTATGCATACTATCTTGTTTATTTTCTTCTGCATTTTTGGTGGAAAAATCGTTCCCAGTTGCATGTAGTGTGATGTAAGATGATATTCACTGACTCATGGGGATTGAGAACACCCTTTGGGCTATGTCAGGGTCATCTCGGTTATTGGGTTACCAGGGTACTTGGGTTGGTTCATGACATAACCAACAATAGAGGTTACTACAACTGATTCTGTAACACTAACTGAACTTCAAGAAAGAATTTGTGGGAAATGAACCCTAGTGCAGGAGGAAGAGTGACAACTATGACGGTTATGGATTGAGTTTACATCATCATCGTCATCGTTGTCACCGTTCCTCCTACATCATGGTTTATTTCCCATAAATTCTTTCTTGAAGTTCGGTTAGTGTTATAGAATCACCTTTACATCTAACCAAATAGTCATGAAACGTACCATCATATGGACAGTCATACATAAGTTAAAAAAGTACACCATTTTCTAATAAACATCTACATAACAAAGAAAAAATGTTTATATATATAAATATATAAAACCCTATATTATAAAACACCCTTTTCTAGGTAAAAGCATATCTTAACAACATGTTAGTAATATGATTTGAAAAACATGAAGACATTCCCCTTTCTTTTGGTAAAAATAACTTCATAAAACAATGTAAATAAACATGGCATGTCTTGCATTATACAATTCATAACATTCTACTGACCATAATGTTATATTTACATTTTGAACTTACGACTAATTTCATTTTTTTATATGAAGATGGATGATATCATACCACTCACTCAGCAGCGTACCCATATTTTCTAGGTCGTTCTAGAGGGTGTTGAGGATCGATCGATCGGGCTGCGTCGAGTATACCGTTTTCATCACATGGGTCCTCCACATGCCATTAGACCATACTTGCACCGTTTTGGATTCTTTGGCATTGTCTTATTAGATTTCACATTTATATACCATCACATACTTGCTTCCCTCATGGAGAGGAAGATACCATAGACACATACATTCCACCTACCTAAGGGAGAGATAACAATCAACCTCTAGGATGTGGCAGTTCTTCGCAACCTTCCTATTCAGAGGAGAGCCATTATTGGACCCACTCGTGCATCTTTTCCTGACCTTGCTCAACGCTTGTTAGACATCGACATTTTTTCCAACCATAGGGATAAACATGGAGCATTGATATATATGCCTTGGTTAGAGGCGCATATTCCATATTTAATCGATGATGATGAGGAGGATATTGTCATGTGTTATTCTCGTGTGGATATATTACGACACATTGGAGGTACCATGTGCACTGATTAGTCATGGATGCACATGCACATGATGTATCTACCCCCAATAAAGAACTTTGATCGGGCTGAGATGTACAGTTGGGGATTATCTAGCTTGGAATAAATGTATAGATAATTATGTAGGCTATCCCACAAGGACTAAAATGGTCTTAGGGGATGCGTCGTCCTTATTTAGATGTGGGCATGTGAGAGCATCCCAGCATTCTGCCTTGAGCTTGCTAGTCTGCTGATAAAGATGAAGGTGTTGCATGATGATCCACGTGAACACGGGTATGATCACTCATTTTTATTGGTTTCTGATTCTACTATTAGTTATTGACTTTAATTTCTCATTATTTTTTACTATCAAGGTTGTATTTTATAGGTGGTGTCAGCGACACAATTTTGGTGCAGTTCTGAGACACCATTTGGGCGTATATCAACTCCAGTTGGACTGTCTCTTACCTGACTAGGTATGTATATACAATCTATCACTGCATAACAAATTTAATAATAGAGCATCAATTTTTGTTTTTAGTTAGGATCTTTTTTGACAAAGGTCACATGTCATTTCAAATGTCATGGCTTCCATACTATATTATTATGGACCAATTGCCAGAATACTGCACTGTTGGGCTTGACGATGCTATGGATGTTGTGCCCCTCATTCACTTCCATATTATTGATTTTTAGAATCCTAACAGATTCATGTGCTAGTTTTGTTGTGCTCAGCCAATTCCATTACCATCGAGATAGATAGAGTGGCTTCATGGGATGAAGCTAACAGGGAGGCAAGATGAGGACTGGGGCTGAGTACATGCCCACTTTCTCAAATGCTAGCACAGACGTGCAAAGTTTCATATTCAGGGTGTACCTACAAATTGATTATTTCTTTTGGATAAGGTTGAGTATGAGCCATGGTATAGACTGAAGTTTATAATGTATCTTACCCGACATGACAGAGAGATGCAGAGGATGGTACGTCAATAAATTTCCATTAGTTTTTTTATTGAACTATTTTCTAATTCATTTTGAATCTATTTACAAGGAAGTCACTCATATCATATTGTTCTCATGAGTGATGAAGAGGAGGAGGGGGTCTTTATCCGGGCAGTCGTCCATGATGAAGCCCTGGAGCTAAGGGAATCTTATAGTGTGATTTCTGAGAGCATCTTCGAGCATTCAACCTGGAGAGAGGAAGTTCCTACCTTAGAGGAACATCCTGTAGCAGCTGCTGGTGCTGAGGATCCATGACCACAACGATTTAGACAATGTCATGCTGCATGTGAGGCCTCACCTATTCCACATGCAGAGGTCGACCCTCTAGTAGTCCAGCCTGTGTTGATTCAAGATGTGCCTCATGTGGAATGAGATCTATCTTTCTTGATAGGATATCTGCATTTCTCTTCATATTGGGGTCTAGATACATCATAGCCTTGGGGTCAAGATCTATCATAACCTTGGGGTCTAGATCCATTACAAACTTGGGGTCCAGCTCTATCACAACCTTGTGGTATAACTCCATCGCAAGCTGGGTTTCCCACTGTGATGATGGCAGGTCATTATACCACCCCAGTGGGAGAAAGATCAGGGGGCAGGGTGGGAGAAGGATTAGGAGGGCGGTACGAGATGCAGTTGGCAGCTCCTCCTACTGACACAAAGGTGGAGGAAGCAACAGTCGATGTTCCAGTGCCCGAGGATCAGCCCTCTCTAGGTCATCAGACTCTACAACGAACTCGACCTGGACATCATATTCACAAACGACCACATGGGACAAAATCTCCTCACCATACACATAGATATTTATTGTACATGTTCATTCATATGTTTATGTATATTGAAATTAAAATAATATTATTACTATCATCCCTTATTATATGTTTATCTAGTATTTCAGTTTTCATTTATATTTTAGGTATAGTTTATATTTGATAGCTTTCAAAGTCAACTACTTGAAACATAGGAATAATTATTAAATTTCAATTAGATAACTTTAAAAGATTATAAAATATACAGTATAAAAACAATGTAAATAAAATTTAAAAGATATCCTAAACATCTAAATATTTATTGAAAATAAAGAGTTTTATAAATAAAATAAATAAAAGAAAATGGAAGGAATGAAAGAAAAGTAACTTAGAAGTGAGAGCTAAAATAAGGAATGTCAAGGAGGATCCTAAGCCACCTACTTGACTTTGAAAGCCTATAAAATATAAACTATAAGACCCATATAAATAAAAAATAAAAAATTGACTAATTTTTATGTGTTTAATCAATTTTTAAAATTTCATTCATATTGGTCTTATAATATATATTTTAGAGTCTAGAAAAGTCACGTACTTGAAACATTTTTAAGTTTCAAGTAGGTGGATTATAAATCTTATAAATTATTTTTTATCAACATTTTTTAAGAAATTAGTTTTATTTTCGACTAGTTTTTATATGTTTAATCAATGTTTAAAATTTCATTCATATTGGTCTAATAGTTTATATTTCATAGGATAGAAAAGTCATGTACTTGAAACATTTTTAATTTTCTAGTACGTGGAATATAAAGCTTATAACTTATTTTTCATCAACATTTTTTAAGAAATTATTTTTTTGTTTAATGTTATATGTTTAATCAATTTTTAAAATTTCATTCATATTGTTCTTATAGTTTATATTTTATAAGCTAGCAATGTCACATACTTAAAACATTTTTAAGTTTCAAGTAGGTGGATTAGAAAGCTTATAAATTACTTTTCATCAACATTTTTTAAGAAATTATTTTTATTTTCGACTACTTATATGTTTAATCAGAGTTTAAAATTTTATTTATATTGGTTTTATAGTTTATATTTTATAGGCTAGAAAAGTCACGTACATGAATAAGATATAAATCATGATGAACCATTTTGTTTTATTTATATATATATAACCATAAAAAATAAAAATAAAACATTAAAATTTTAAATATATCAAAAAGAATAATTAAAATAGAAAAAAAATCTTTTGGGGAAAAGGGGGCATCATTGATGCCTCCTTTGGGATTAACTGAATGGTGGCATCTCTAATGCCACCTTTAAGACGTATTTTTAAAAATATTTTTAACCTATTCTATTTTTAAAAAAATTAAGAAAACCTATTAAAAACTCTATTAACCCGCATTGGCCTCTTTCTCCTCAATGGTATCCTAGGTTAGCAGAGGTTGAGTTTGGCCACTGCCTCACGGCAGTGGTTACCTACTCTAGTGGTTGGTTATTTTTAATACTTTGAACAAATATTTTCATTTACTTAAATAATATCAGAAAAATTAATCAAATAACATCATCCAAATAATATTATTCACCTTATGCAATAGTCATTATGTGAAGTCTCCTTAGATGGATTATAAAATAAACCACCCAGCTATTAGTCAATTTAATAAGTGGTATCTCTTTGATTATTTCATCATCCAACATCTTCCAAACTCACATGGAAAATGTTGTATTAAGTGCATTTAACTTCCATCAGCGCTAGCCATTGATCCATTTCAAACCACCTTTCTTCAAAGAAATGTCTTTTAAATTATAAACTTATTTTACAACTTATTATCAAGAATCTTCAAATTACAATGACTTTATTTCCCCTTTCCATGACACTCTTTATCAATCATGGGTAATTTCAAGTTTTTCATTCATTGGTCTCTTCCAAATCACCCAACATGACAACAAAAGTCAAAATTATAACCAAAGGAATTTTCTACTTACCAGCTTCTTCACCAAAACTAACAATACACAACCTCTTGGTATTAATAGTGGTAAAACGATCATGTATTTGTGAAACACAAAAAATATGTTTTATCATTTTGGTGTGATCGAATTTTGAATTTGACAAAACATTTTGGCATCACAAACCATCAAAGTAAAAAAATAAATAACATAAACTCATCATGTTGTTTATCATAAATGTTTTTCAATGGTGATGCATAATATGAAACACATGAATCTGATCAAAATGATAGAACATGAAGCAACCATAAAATAACCTATATAATTCTAGATTAAATTAATGCAGAACAACCTGGAGATCAAAATTTGAGAATATAATGACAAAACATATAGATTGAAATGGAACAACATGAAAATTACTTTTGAAAGTAAATTTTTTAATGTACTGAAAATAAGGAAAGAGGATGTGCGTAGTAGTTATTGGAATGATGTTTGGTGAATGAAAGATGAAAACATGAGTTTTCTTGAAGATATGAGTTCACTAAATACTATATGGTGGGATGTAAAGAATCTTGGAATAATGAAAATTGGAAGAAAAATTCTTCAAAGATGAGATACTAGGAAAAAAATTATCCAAATATGAAATAATTTTCACCAAAACTATAGGAACCCTAAGTAACAGAGATCCATAAATGGGCGCAGTTAGAGGAATAGGTAGGGGTGGGGTCGGAGGTGGAGGTCAGGCGAGGTGTGAGGGAGGGAAGACAGTGAGGGAAGATGGCCGGCGATAATGTCTTCAGGTGTGGGGGCGAGGGAAGAGGTGGAGTCTAGGCGTGGCGCAAGGGGGGTGGCGGTGAGGGTGGATGGACAACGACAGCCTCTCCGGGTGTGGTGGCGACGACAAACGCGGCAAGAGAGGGTCGGGGTGGCCGCGGGTCTTTGTGCACATGGAGGGGGGACCAACATCATCTCCACTACCCTTAAAAACTGGAATATCTAGTTTACTCGAGATGATGCCATGGTTATCAAAAAAAGTGGTAGCTAGATTGAAATGCAATAAAAAAATGTGGTTGTAAGAGTTTTTACGAAAATCCATTTTTACCCTCTGATGTTATTACCGCCATACAGCTGTAATACATCATAAAAACAAATTAAAACATTAAAAAACGTATAAAAAACATAAAAGAACATATCAAAAAACAAAAACACTGAATAATATAATGCTATTTAAAATTCTATAAAAACTCTATAAATTAAAAAAATAACATATAAAAAACGTTGATATAAAAAAACATAAAAAGCATTGATAAAAAATATAAACATATCAAAACTGAAAATTAGATATAAAAAACGTTGATATAAATTACTATTTAAAACATATCAATTTATAAAAAATTTATAACATTTAAAAATATAAATTTCCTATAAATTGTTATTTTTTAAAATATATCAATTTTGTATTTCTTAAATAATATTGTAAACAACTATTAATCATTTAAAGTTTAAAAAATATTTTTTATGAAAGAAATTAAAAATATGTACTTAGAAAAATGTCACAAAACTTTATTATATTTAAAAGTTAAATAAAAATAGTGTTTGGAAATAATAAAATTTTCTCAAATAAAGAGAAACTCGTTATTTTATAAATGTATAACCATTTTTAGGTTGTAATGTTTTAAAGGCATAACAAAAATATATTTTATAATGTAACTAAAAATAAAAATACCAATTTCAAGAAAAAATCACATTTTTATTTAAAGGGAAAAATGTCAATAAAGAATTTTTATTATAAAAAACAAAAAAATAATAAAAAATAAAAGGCGAAAATGTAAATTAAATTTTAATAAATTTAATTATATTAAATAAAATTACATATAATATGTATTAAAATTTTTACATAAATTTTATAAAAATAATATAATTTACCATTTAAAATATATATAATACATGAATAAAAATGTAAATAAAATGTACATATTTAGGAAGTTCCAGTGGAGGTTCTAGTTGAAGTTCCAGTGAAGGTTCTAGTGGAAGTTCCTGTGGATTTTTCAGTTCTAGTGGAGATTCCAGTGGAGGTTCCAGTAGAGGTTCTAGTGGAGGTTCCAGTGGAGGTTTTAGGTTCTCGTGGAACTCCAGGGGATGTTCCAGTAGACTTTCCAGTGGACGTTCCAGTGGACATTCCAGTGGACGTTCCAGTGGAGGTTCTGGTGGAAGTTTCAGAGGAGGTTCTGGTGGAAGTTTCAAAGGAGGTTCCAATGGAATTTCGAATTGAAGTTCTAATGGATGTTCCACAATACAACAAAATTATATATTTATAAAACTATAGAATATATTAATAAAAATTAAAATTTAGTAAACATATTTATATTAAATGAAATTATATATAATATATGTAATCTATTTTATTAAACATCTATACTAATAACAATTATATATCTATTAATAGGAAGTTCCAGTAGAGGTTTCAATGGAGGTTCTAGTGGAGGTTTCAGTAGAAGTTCCAGAGGAGGTTCCAATTCTAGTGGAGGTTCCAATGGAGGTTCCAATGGAGGTTATAGTGGAGTTCCAGTTTCAATGGAGGTTCTAGTGGATGTTCTGGTGGAGGTTCTAGGTTCTAGTGGAACTTCGAGTGGATGTTCCAGTGGAGGTTCCAGTTCTAGTGGAGGTCCTAATGGATGTTCCAGATGAGGTTCCAGTGGAGGTTCTAGTGGAGTTCCAGTTCTATTGGAGGTCCCAGTGGAGGTTCTAGTGGAGGTTCCAGTGGAGGTTCCAGTGGAGGTTCCGGTGGAGGTTCTAGGTTCTAGTGGAACTTCTAGTGGAACGTCGAATGGATGTTCCAGTGGAGGTTCCAGTGGAGGTTCTAGTGGAGGTTCTAGTGGAGGTTCCAATAGAGGTTCCCGTGGAAGTTCTAGTAAAGGTTCCAATGGAATTTCCATTTGAAGTTTCAATGGATGTTCCACAATACAATATATTTATAAAACTATAGAATATATTAATAAAAATTAAATTTTAATAAACATGTTTATATTAAATGCAATTATATATAATATATGTAATATATTTTATTAAACATATATACTAATAACAATTATAAATCAATTAAGAGAACATTTAAGTGGAGGTTTCATTGGACGTTTCAGTGGATGTTCTAGTGGACTTTCCAGTGGAGGTTCCAGTGGATGTTCCAATAGAGGTTCCAATGGATGTTCCAATGCAGGTTCTAGTGGAATTTCCAAATAAAGTTTCAATGGATGTTCCACAATACAACAAAAGTATATATTTATAAAACTATAGAATATATTAATAAAAATTAAATTTTAATAAACATATTTATATTAAATTCAATTATATATAATATATGTAATGTATTTTATTTATCATCTCTACTAATAACAATTATAAATTTATTAAGATCAAGTATCAGTGGAACATAAAAAAACAAATATTTCTTATACGTTTAAAAAAATTGCATGACTCTAAAAATATTAAAGAAAATTTATTAGTTTTAATGAAATAATTAAAAAACTATTTTTTAAAGATAAATTATTGTCTTTTGTAAATTTTATAAAAACTTTTTTTACACAAACAATTCATTTCATTTAAAATAATAATTATATTTACAATATAATAAAATCAATATTATTTTACACATTTAAAATAAATAATGACTTTAATGATATCAAATAAAAATGATTAATTTTTTGCTAAATGAAGAAAAATATATTTTTATCTCATGATTTTTAGTTCATTTTTTAAAAACATAATGTAGTTTTTTAAACAAAAAAAATATTTTAATTACAATTATGATTTGTTTTAAAATATAATTAAATCATTGATATTTAACATGTTTTTAAAAAATGCACACACTTAAAAATATTAACTAAAATATGTTGACTTTATTTGGTCAATTTTAAGAAGTGTGTAATTTTTTTATTATATAGGACAAATATAATTTCATTTACAAATATCTTCAGTTTAACATATATCACACTTCTTATTATTTGTTTAATATATAATATAATATTATAAACTGATAATAGAAATTTTTGTTGATTGGAGAGAGGAAGATCATCTCCCGCATCATTTTTTTCGCAAGACCAATATACCCTTTATTTCGTTCCCTTACCCGATCGTGTCGTTTGGAAAAAATATCACATGTCATCATCTCAACACATTAATGGAAGATCAATTAATTTGTGGGATTGGAGACGATAATGCGTTGGGGGGGGGGGGTCAGGTGTGGGGGTGATTAGGAATTTTTTAAAATTCATGTCAGCAATTTTCGTTGGCAGTCGCCCGTTCTAATAGGCTTGAATGTCTGGTTTTCAAGTAGAGACTATAGTCTGATATGTAGTATTGAGATTCCATTTATCATTACTTTCTTAAATGATGGGTGTGCATGAAATTTTGTGTGTTTATCAGAAAATCTAACATATTTTTTTGAATTAAAAATAAATAAATGTAACTGGGGGTACATTTGAATAAAATAATGAATTTTTGGAAATAAATATATGATCCAAAGTATTCAAGTTAATTAGTATTAAAATAAATGAAATAAATTTCAGTTTCCTACCATCCTATATATATACATGGCTTCTATAGTAAATATTATGCACCACAAGAAGATGGGTGTGACTGATTGGGATGAAGCTAAGTGCTTTCTTCCCATAACCATTAGACCAGAAACCCTAAACGTAATGCTTCAGAAAAATCATCATCACACTCATATCATCCATGAAACCCCATGCCAGAGATAGCTCCCCAGTTTCTTACAAGCCAACAATAGCCATTCTGGTTCACCGGGCATGCCACCTCCACTCACTCCTCATTGCTCACCTTGGCACAGTCAAATATTTGTGGTTGGGAAGGTGGTTCATTGAATGAAAATGGTGGATTTCCTAACCTCACGGGAGGAGTGTGAAGGAGTAGGCATATAAATAGTGTAGCGGATTTCGTGTTTGAGGCACGTGGTGTAGTCTTCCCTATGGTTTAACGTTTTGAAAGCGAAACTCTGAGAGTGCTCCTCTAACACTTACGAGAACATAAAATATATATATATATATATATATAAACACACATTAAATTTTTAGATAACTTAGTCACAACACCTACCAAATAATTAGTTTCCTTAAATTTAGGAGGATAGAGAATAAAAATATTATCGTTGAAAACTAGTCTCATCATTTCAAACAAAATCTTGGGAATAGGTCAACACATTCAATAATCACAATGTTTTATTATTTTATTGTTGTTCAAAATTATAATAACTCAATTTCAATTATCTGAAAAATGAAACTAGAGATAAATAAACTACATTACTAAAAATCATGATTTATCAACGCTAAAATAAAATGATAACAAAGATGAGTCATTCATTAGTGGTAACAAGAACTACTTTTTGTTAGTCTGTGAATAATTTAATTTATTTATACATATTTATATATTTTTAAATATGATTTATATATAAATAATTATATAAATGTAAATATAATATATAAATATGATTTTTATGACAATATTATAATAAAAAAATACGAAAATATTATTTTCAAAATTTTATATATAAAAAACTATTAGATTTCACTACCAAAAAAAGGTGTTTAGAGATGTTTCATTTGGAACCAGTTTAAAGCGCCACTAAATATTTAGCCACAGTTTTTTGTTTTTTTATTTATGTAAGTAAAATATTTATTATTATTTATTTACATAATTAATTAATTTATTATTTCACTACTACACATATTCCCTCTAATAGCATGAAAAATGGATTTTAACAACGTTAAAAAATGATGTTAATCGCAGTGATGATAAAGCAGGTCCTTTATCCATGCTAAAAAACACTGATAAAGGACACATTTTATAAGCGTTGTATTTAGCACTAATAAAGATCCCTTTTTATAAGTTCTAAAATAACACTGATAAGGGCCTATCATGATGCAATGTGATGTTAATATACCAACACACCTTGCAAAAACCTGAAATTTCAAACAATGCTATATACGTTTAATATAACATCATTAATACAAAAATGTATGGCCATGTTATATACAAAAAACATTTTTATATACATTTAAAACAATTTTTTATATTGTCACATTTAAAATTATCCAAAAAACATTTAAAAACATTAATATTTCATCTTTTAATGTTCGTGATCCGCTCTCAAAAATGTCCACTCATAGTATTAATTGCCGAACAAATCATCTCAACCCGATCAAAAGATTCCACCTTTATAAGAAAAAAAATATTATGCTAGTAATACTATAAGGAAATAAATTAAACATTAATTCAAAAGAATACATTAATAAAATGTCAATATTTAATAAAAGAGACACATTTGGAGTTATACCGGTAACACCATGCATTAGATTGAGGTGTGGTTGATTCTTACACATTACAAGTAACTCTTGGATCATTTTTCTAAAGTATTAAAAAAAATCTGAATGTGTTTTCTCAGTTTTCACAATGTCACTTGTTCTTTTTACTAAAATTAATGTCAATTTTAAATAAAAATACACACTTTGAGACATACCGATCACACTGTGCATCAAATTGATGTGCGGTTGATTCTTACACATCATAAATGACTCGTGGATCATTTTCCTAAAGTATCAAAACAATATGAATTAATTTTCTTGGTTTTTAGAACACCAGTAGTGTTTTTTTACTAAAATTTCATTTCAAACCGGAAACACACATTTTGAGTCATATGGGTTGCTTCGTGCATTGATTTGACATGAGACTGCTTCATACATGTCACAAATGACTTATGAGTCACTGTCCAAAATTATCAAGACAATCTGTAATGTCTCAGATTTTTTCATGTATTATTTTAAAATATTATATGGAATTATTACGAGACCAAGCACGGCGAAAACATGTCATTCCGAGGCCCGGTGAGCCCGAAAAGGTGGTTTGAACTTTTTTTAAGCTAAGTGAGTTGGCAGGTGTTCACGGTTGTGGCAGTTTCCAAACGGATTCTCAGATTAAAAATCTGATAGCATCTTTACATCTAGGATGATGAATTTACCTAGGAATGGGCCTATCCTCGACCGGCACGAGTCAATGGAAAAAGTTCATTTTTAGATGTTTTAGTTAAATAAACAAAAATAAAATAAAATAATATGAAAATTTTATTTTTTTTATTTGGAAACATTCACTACAACACAATGGTGGGGTAGCTTTTTGATAATTAATACCACATCATGACTCAGAAAAAAAAATGTTGACTCATTAATGTCGCAATGTGATGGAATTCTGGAATGTGTTCCCTCCTTTTAATGGGTGAATCGAATGTTGGTCCTTGGAAAAAAATTAGAGGAACTCTCGAGAATTCTTGGAGCCTTGGAGAGAACTCTCGACAACAAACAAAGACAATGCGATCAATCAATGCATCTTGGATTTGACGAACCTCAATAATGAATGTGACGCGATGATCATTCTTTAACCGAATCGAGGTAGGGGTTTTGTTGCTTTGTTTTTTTTCTCCGTTCTTTGATTAAACGATGAACGCGGATCAACCCACGAACAGGTTGATACGTGGATCGTGTGTTCTTATGGGAGGGTTATTATTTTCCATTTCTTTGGGGTTTGATTCAAGAATATTAGTTGTGATAATGGTTGGATTATCGTTTTATTCTCCCTATTTAATCATCTTAATGGGAGTGGATCAATGCCATGACAAACAATGATAGAGGTTCATTCCTCAAATTAGTTTATTGGATTTCTTCCTCTTTTCCTTACATTCTTCGCGTTCTTCATGGGGTGACGAACAAAGGATCATTGTACCTCCGTTTTGAAATGAAACAATCCCAAATTGGAGATCCGACATCGTGATGACCTAGCGGAGGTGCGATGACGATGGCGGATGATGAATCAGATCGAATCAGGAGAGACAGTTCTTCAAGTATTCTTCACATGGGTGGATCGATACATGTTTTCAGGGCCGATCAGAGGCCCAAAAACAATGGAGACGACTTCAGGATATCGGGGGGACCTTAACTTTCGAGTTTCATGGAAAACGGATCATCGGATGGAAGATCAGAGCATCACCGAGGCACGGTGGAGTAGGTTCGCATTTCTGGAAATTTCCAGAACACACGGCGTGTATCCCAAAGAACACGATGTGTGTTACTGGTAGCAACAGCTAGGGTTTTCACATTGTACGCAATAAAGATCACATCGCTCCTCTGGGGAGACATGGCGTGTGGGCCCCACCCAGCGACGGATGGATTTTTGGGTGACGGGAGGCACTAACATGGCGTTTGACCATTGTCACACAGAATGTGGGTCCTTATACGAACTCGGCGTGTATCTCAGAAGAAACACAAACATGGGGTGGGTACACGGTCGTGTACTCTACCACACGGTAAGACCAGGCTGGCTGCACGGGCTAACCTGTGTACCAGTTACACAGGATAGAACACACAGGTTGAAACCGTGTACAGGCACACAGTCGCGTACACAGAGGGAACCCCGTTTACTCGGACATGGTGTGTGGTCCATACTATATGTCGTGTACTTAACATTTTTCATGACATGTTCCCTCTAACTCAGGTCATTACACACGAGTAGTACCCAGAGTTGCAGGACACGACGTGCAACCCCTTCTACAAACCGTGTATATCCTGGAACATGGCTTGATCCTCTTGTCCACCATTCCTTGGACAAGTTTCACTTGGGTTAGTTCCCCTTTTACTTGTTCCCCTGAAGGCCAGGTATTGTTTCCATCCAGAGGAGTATGATCCCTTCAACCGAACTTTCAGAGATAGAGTCAGTTATCCCTCTGAGAGGCCTGGAGCGAGATCCACTATCCATTCTTGACCCTAGGTAGAGTGAGGCATCGACGTGACTATTCCTATAGGATGTCGATCCAATACTTAGAAGGTAAATCTGTATGAGTCATGGTATCCGTCAAGGCCCTGGCAGTGATCCTCATCTGTGTATCATGATCTTTCCCCACTCAGGAGTGTGTTCTCCCAGAATGAGTGTATCTATCTCTCGTGACCTTTCCGATGAACGATAATTCTCATATGGATGTTATCAAAGATATCAGACTCATGGAGTGAGTTCTCCTGGATGAGTGATTCGTGAAACCTTCGAACTGAATCCTTAGCGGGGTATGCGGTTTTGGGACTTTTCTCTAGACTATGAGCTTGATTTTTGAGTATATCTCGATTGTGTTTCTCTTGATATATGTTCAGTATACATATATTGTGTAGTTCTAAATGCACCTTTAATTTGTATATTACTTTGTGGTTTTGGGGGGTCCTCTAATGATTATTGTTATACTTAACCTTGCACAGGCTTTGCGCGCACATGTCATATCTTATGCAGACGAGCGGCCTTTTGATAGAGTCCATGGAGGACCAGTACCAGACCAAGCTTTCTGAGTTCCCTATAGGCCGAGGTGTTCCTACGGCTATGAATAGTAATCCTAGTACCTCTTTGTGCTTACAGGATGGACTTTGTAGGTTGTAGACTCTTGTTTTTGGTGGGATTGTATTCTGACCAAGTTTTTTTTAGTACTTTACTTTCCGTTGTACTCTGTTGGTTGGGTTTAGTTGTATGCATGAATTTTGTTCCTTAGTGGTTTTTTTTACATTCCCGGATTTGTGATCTTGGAGATGTGTGCGTGTGTACAGGTACTTAGGAAATGTCTCCCGTGTTAATGATATGTCTACTCGGTGCTAGTCACAAGCCCCAGGCTTATCACTACGGGAAAAATAGTCTTTTGTGACGGGGTATTTGTGACAGGATTAATTCCCGTCGCAAATGGTTTATCCTAGGGGTTGTTTGCGATGGGGGGTTCGTCTGTCGTAAAGAATAAGTTATTTGTGATGGGATTTGGGGTCCCGTCGCAAAATGTAATGCACGCCAAAGCGCAGGAAGGTTATTTGCGACAGGGGGGTCCCCCGTCACAAATAGTGTGTCGATCGAAGGGTATTTGCGACGGGACCCGTTGCAAATACCGGTGGTGGTAAATGATTTTTTTGACGGGATGTTGTCCCATCGCAAAAGGTGTGTCGGCAGGTCACTTTTTGCGATAGGACCCATCGTAAATAACCTTTTAACCGCCACTCGTAATTAATGCGGTCGAAGGTATTTGCGATGGATCACATCACAAAATGTATTATTAGCGACAAGATTCTCATTGCTAATAGACCCGTCACAACTAATCTAACCTATATATACCCCCTCCATTTTTCTTTCGCTTCCTCTCATTTCTCACTTCCTCTCTCTCACTAAACTCGAATTTTAATGTGAAAATTTCTCTCAGTTATTTTTTTTACAGAGAAGTTGTGAAGGCGCTTACAACAATAGGAGATCAAGTTTAAAGGTATTTATATTTTATTTAATTTAGTATTTATTTAATTTTTTATGTTAATTTTAATTGGTGTTGATTAGTTGTAATTAAATTAGATTTAAATTGTTTTGTTATCTTTATTTTAGTAATAAATAGTAATAATTACGAATAAATAGGAATAATTAGTAATAAATAGTAATAAATAGGAATAAATAGGAATAATTAGTAATAATTAGTAATAAATAGGAATAATTAGTAATAAATAGGAATAATTAGTAATAATTAGTAATAATTAGGAATAAATAGGAATAAATAGTAATAAATAGTAATAAATAGTAATAAATAGTAATAAATAGGAATAAATTGGAATAAATTGGAATAAATTGGAATAATTAGTAATAATTAGTAATAGTTATGAATAATTAGTAATAAATATGAATAAATAGAAATAAATAGTAATAATTAGTAATAATTAGAAATAAATAGGAATAAATAGGAATAACTAGGAATAAGTGGTAATAAGTAGTAAAAAATAGTAAAAAATAGTAAAAAATAATAAAAATTAGTAAAAATTAGTAAAAATTAGTAAAAAATAGTAAAAAATAGTAAAAAATAGTAAAAAATAGTAAAAATAGTAACAATTATGAAAAGTAATAACTTGTAATAACTTGGAACAATTTCCAGTGGATTGATGACACTTCTTTTGCTCAATAAATCTTCTCCTATCAACTTTCACCGACTCAAAACATTATGAAAAGTATGATTCTACGTATGCACAAGTTTGAATATGCATTCGTAGGACCACATTTTTCATAATGTGTTTAGGCGATGACAGTTGCAAGAAGATGATTCATCAAAAAAAAAGGGGGCTCTTTTGTCCGACGACTCATTTACGTGAAAGTTTCTCACACAAAAATCACAATGAATATTCTGCTCAGAGGTACGCTTATACATTCTCGTATGCACAAGAATGAATATGCATACCAACGAGAAGATTCTTCATTGTGATTTAAGTGAGAGAAATTAGCAGGTAAATGAGACTTCAGACAAAAGAGAAGATGTCAATCCACTAAAAATTGTTTTTCCTAAAATTAGTATTTTCAATGGGACCTTTTGTGACGGGATCCCATCGCAAATAATCTAAATATAAATTTTTATTAATAGTATTTGCGACGGGCCCATCGCAAAAGGTTTTAATGTATATAATTGAAGGCTTAGTTATGATGGGGCAGTTTCCTATCGCAAATAGTTTTTGAAATGAGTCTTCACAAAAGATTTATTTATATATATAATGTATATAATCAGAGGGTTATTTGTGACGAGGACCTTTCCCATTGCAAATACTTTTTTTGGCGATGGGCCCATCGTAAAAAATAATATTTGCGACGTTGTTTTCTGCAATAGGCTATTTGTGATGGGATCCCTTTGAAAATACCTCTAATTCTAGAAGTGTATTAGAGGTGGTCTTGGGGAGTCATGGCACAGGCCCCACTAGGACGAGTCATGAAAAAGTGGTGTCAGAGGTGGTTGGTTCTACCTTAGGGCCAAGTGTCTGTTGGATTGGTTTGGGGAAACAATGTTAAGTGTTCCGAGCTCATTTTTTAGGCCAGAGACTCCAGTGTTGGTGAGAGTGGCCGACGTATCCATACACCAGGACTCTAATAACCTACTTTTCGACTCGATACATGAAAAAACTAGTTGAAGGGAAATAAAAGAATGGTACATGTATCATATAAGAATGGGTTTTGTTTTACAAGTTCTTTAATGTCAACTATCCATATATACTTGTTGACCATGGTACATCTTGTTTCATTACAAGATGCCTCCGTGATGCATACCCGCTAGAATTTAGCAGCTCGATCATGAGGATGACCCCCTCAGTAACGAGGCTTCAATACAAGGACTAGTTCCCCAAGCATTACCTCTAGGTGGAGCACCTGCTATACCCCCACCAGTGGAGCATACCGTGGTTCCTACAGTATCAACAGATGAGGGGCGTAGGCTGAGCGTGCTCCCTAAGTTCCAGAGATAGAGACCTGTCAGGTTATGAGGTGAGCCCGGCCCTCAGGAAACAAAGGAATGGCTTGAGGTGGGGACTAGAGTTTTCTATCTAGTGAGGAAACCAGCAGACCAAATGGTGATCATGGGAGAGAGCCTTCTTCCGGATTCAGTGGGACAATGGTAGAGTCTGACCACACAAACTCACAATGAGGAGACTCTTTCGTGGATAGAATTTGAGTGACTCTCTAGGGAGGAGTTCTCTACAGTTACACAGAAAGCAGTGCGCATCCAGGAGCTTCTTCAGCTCCATCAGGGTAGTTTGACGATGTATGACTATTCATCAAGGTTCAAAAAAGAAAGAACCTTTGGAAAGAAGTCCTATGCAGAAGTTCATGGGCATGGAACTGATAACAAATCCATAACCTCTCAGTCATCCAAATCCAAAAGGCTTACACCGATGAAGGCTTCATGATCTGATCATCTTCTGAAGCAAATCCAAGATATTGTTGGTTACGAAGTATCAAACGTCACAACAGAACCAAACAGAAAGTTGATCCAAAAGAAAACACTCGCAAACCAACCAACCAATACCACCGACTTAAACATAGTCATTAAAGATGAACTTGAGATTACCAGAGTCTGTTTCCCTAAACAATTTCCAGGATAAAGATGAAACATGTGTGGTTGGTGCATCCATAATAAGAGCTTCAGATCGAATGTGTATCTTGTCCCAGGACTGAATATACTCCTCAAGATTGATACTCCCCTTATTGAATACCCCAACTAAGATCAAATCATGCCTGTCTGTCTAGGCATATTGGTCCTCATTGAGAGACTTCTTAAGTGGTTTCCCCATCATTTTAGCGATTTATTCTTCAGTTGCATTGAGAGACAATACTTATTCCACCATTTCTTCTTCTGAGCTCATGATCAATTCCAATGGTTGTTTGAGCTCAAAAAATTCTTTTCAATGGTTTTCAACCTATTTGGATTTCAATTTCTTCATTGACCGTGTCTCCAAAGGAAGAGACAAGTAGGAGTAATCCTTCCTCTACTTACGAATACCATTCCGCCCTTCTGAGGAGGGCCTGACCGAAACACCTTCCAGCTCCTGAACCATATCGTTAGTTTATTTATAATCAATTGAAGGTCAGACATATGAGTTGAGGCTAACATCCTGTTATTCGGAATGGGTGTCCTCACGATCAAAATTCTCATCCTGAGCCTCATTCAGCACAACTGCCTGAAGTTGTGTGTCCATGACATCCTTAGGAGTACACTCCTGAGTCATGATCCCCTTTAAATCAACTCTCGTGTCATAAACCTCAAGATACTAAAAACAGTTGCAAATTTTAACATTTTTATTTTCTCTTTCCAATCACACCTTACTTTTTACCTTCACCCAGCCCTTACAACCTTCACTTTGTGCGGCTCCCCTTGCATTTGTGTAAGGGTTGGTGTCCTGAGAACCAACTGTTTTGTACTTTGATTACATGAATGTTCACTTATTATATATTTTTCATTGTTTTGTATAACTATAATATAATAATGTCCTGGAATATTTGTTGCATTAATAAGGTCATAGAAGATCCCCGCTATGATGAGAACCTTGAAATGCTATAACAATATTCTTAAATAAAGTTCTACGGTTGGATGACATACTATAATAGGACACATAGTATATAGACCGTCATGTGCGAGTACTCGTAAGAAGACGAGACTCTCTCTCATGGAGTTCTCACTTGGTAATCTCCAAGATGGGAGATTATGAGAACAGACCTGCCAGTAGTAATTCCGCATGTCTTGGTGTCATCGGATATTGCTATCTGCGAGCATGTGTAATGGTCCTTAGACTGGAAGATTATCATTAACTCATGTCATGACTCGCGCACTAAGATTTACTGATGAAAACCGTCACGCAGACAGTTGGCAGGAAGTAGGATACGTTGGGTGCGTCACGAGTGACATGTTATTAATGGATAAGTCGAGGAAGGATTTTTCCCTTCCATTTATGGAAGTTGATATCTCGTCCCTTTGATTGAAATAGAACTGTCGCATTAAATTCCATGGCCATGGTGTAAACAACGAGTTTATTTCAGGTAGTTAAAGAACGACGGATCAAGCATATAGGTTTATGACACTTTCATTAAACATGTTTAATGAGATATTGAGACAAAGGGATTAAATTACACAGTAAGCGTTCGTATGAGGTGATACGTCAATGCGGTGTCAACTTCTTTCTCTTGGGTTCCTTGACCTATTGCTAGACAGTAATCTTGGACTTTAGGGAAGCCTGCCTAATGCCAATGAGAAAGAGGCCTAGAGGGTTACACACTAAGTGTATCCAAGTATCTCAAGTTGAATGAAGATTATTCCCGTATGTGGTTTAATAATTATTCAACGAATCCTAAGTTGTTTTAAATGATAGAGGAAAAATAAAAAAAAACAAGTACACACCGTGTATTATTAAATGTACATTCCATGTAGTTTGATTTTGGAAAGGAAATGAATAAATGAAAACAAGATATACATGCCGTGTACATTTAATGTACACGCCGTGTAGTTTTCAATGAAAAACAAGTACACACTGTGTATTTATTATTACACGCCATATAGTTTTTCCAGTCGGTATTTTGAGGATATAATATTGTTTTAAATGATATTTATTATAATCAGCATGGGTGCATGTCAAGGAATTATCTATTCGACATGGGGGTTTTAAATAAGAGTCAATGAAATAAATAAAACGCATAACATGTTTATTTATTTTCATAACTCTATAACCCCACACACCTGATTATAAATATCCTCACAACCCCAACTCTTTTTTGACACACAAGAGAATCATTTTGCACAACATCTCGGCAGAATTATTTCAAGACCGAAAGAACCTCTTCCTCCAAGAATGCTCTCAAGACCGAGAGAGATCCTCTTCCATCAGATTAATATGATCTAAGGCGGACAACGCAAGCAAAGTCTTCTCCATGCTAGCACCGGGAGAATCCTTGGCGACGTCCAGAGATACGAGGTACACGTGTGGATCACCCCTAGAGGGAGTCTACACTTGGCTTCTACGACGCAACAACGGATCACATCGACAACGTGATCGAGAACATCAACGAAGAAAGAAGACCCAAAAGGTATTTATTTATAATTAATTAAATTAATTATAATCAACCTGTAACGATCCTTGTTTGTGGTTCTGGGACAAACCATATTCTTTGTATTTTTTCTGTGATTCGATCCGTGGAGACTGACGTTTAACGTCATATTGATCCTGGATTGATCATTGCTAATGACAAAAAGCCAAGTGGGCACATCCACCCACGCGCTTTCGCTGCGCCCGGAACCTTCAAATGGTATCAGAGTGAGGTTACAACGTTTATTATAGTTATTTAATTTTCGTTGATAATTTATGCATTCATATTTGATTCAATTTAAAATAAATCGTTCTATAAATCTGAATTAATGAGATCTATTCTTCCTCCTTCGTTTCTCGATTCATATCACAAAAACGACCTTTTAATTTTAATTTTTGATTAAAATAAAAATGAGGAACTCATCCGGAGGAGCTGCTCTTTCAGTCTATACAACATGGGATTACACGACGTGTGATTAAAACTACATGCCGTGTACTTAGGTTCAATGAACTGGCACTGGTCTACTAAACCACGCCGTGTGAATTGATTATGCCTAAGTTTTAATCACGCCGTGTTAACCAGAATAGAATGGCGCGTGGAAACCGGAATACACGGCGTGTATGTTGGAACAACACGCTGTGTAGTCCATTCCGACCCAGGTGAAAATGTGTACAAAGATAAGCCGCGTACCGCGTACACGGGATCGCCAGGCCGGTTACCGCGTAACAAGGAAGTACACGCCGTGTATGATTCATATACATGTCATGTACTCTAAAATTTCCAAAGTACAGAAAACATGCCAAAGCCCCGTCTTGTACTTTGGATAAAGGGTGAAAAGAAAAATACACGTCGTGTAATTATAAACTACACGCCGTGTACTTTCCAGAAATGGAATTTCACCAGGTTTCCTCCAATGTACAAAGACCCGTACAAGGAATATGGATGAGAAGAATCTCAAGGAAATTCATAAAGGAATTTAAGATAAAGAATTGATTAATTATAAGATCATAATTAATTGAATTCGAGCATGTCTTATCTTAAATAAAAGAACAATTGAAAGAATTTGAATTCTAAATATGCATAAATATCGTTTCATACTATGGATGATCATGAGCAAGACCAAAGACCCTTTGTATGTGTATGGTTTCATTTAAATTTATTTAATTTAAATTTTTTGGCCTGCGAGCCTTCTTCCAATAAAATTTAGGGCCTGCATGCCCATGGTTTCTTTAATGTAAACCCATGTAATGGAGGATCTCCCAAGACAGAGGAGACGGTTCAAATCCTGAAGCTGAGGCAAAACTGACACAAGAAGATACAATGGTGGACAGGTGGGAGCTGCAAAACACGAACCATCAGGTTCAAGGTGTTTTCCCTAGGTCAGGGTTAGCTTATCAAAACCGCTAGATAAGCTAACCAATAGAAGCTCATGATCATGCCATATTATTTTATTTATGTCTGATTGCATGGTTTATTTATTATGTATGTTTTGTCGTGATCACATAATTAATGAACAAGCATGCGAAGATGGAATAAAATAAAAAACGGACTATGCATAAACATTATCGGAACATGGTTAATCACTTAAGAAAGCGTCACTTAATATTAACAAGCATGTGATAATGCAAAGATACACATAAAGAATAAAATCCCTCAAATACCATATTAAGTTAGACCAAGCCTTCCGTTACTTGATTAAGGGCAAGACTCAATAAAACTATGTGTTTGACCAACCCTTGTTGGGACACTTACTTTTATAAAGGAAGCCCTTATGAAAGGTTTCGGGTTGACTTAACCATATTAAATCAAGAGAAGTATCCCTTCCTAGACTTGGTGTAATATTGGAGGCAAGAGTTGAAAAAATCCAAGTCAGGATTTCAGGATTGGGGGGTCCACTCAACAGATCAAGGAACTGTAAGCTCACAGTTGGCAAAGACCTGCCTACCTAAATACCTTCAAATAGCTTGACCAACCCTTGTTGGGGTTATGCAAAGGGGAATATGGATCCTTGCCACTAGAATGTCAAAGCAACTGGACATTCCGAGTTCAATGGTGAGGGCCATTGGGACTTGATAAAATAGTGGGAGACTTAATAAAATTTATTATTTCTCATAAAAATGTAATCAAGAAAGTACTAATAAATCTGCTCTTTTAAAATTGTAAAATCAAGATGACAAACTCATCAACCACATTTTCTCTGCGATCAATACTGGATAAAGACAATATCCTCACCGGCAGTAACTTTCAGGAATGGTTTAGGCACCTTCGGGTTATCCTATGCCATGAACGGAAGTTTTACATGCTGGAGTCCTCACTTCCTGATTCTCCTGCCCCAGGGGCGAGTGATGAGGATTTCCTGGTCTATGATCAACATTTAAACGATTCTCTCAATGTTCAATGTTTGATGTTGTCATCTATTTCTAGTGAACTCATGAAGTCTCATGAAGACATGGATGACTACAGCATGCTCGAGCACCTTCGTGGTTTATATCAGGAGAGAGCAAGACAGGAAAGGTTTGAGATCTCCAAGGCTCTGTTTCAGAGCAAGCTTGGAGAGGGTGCCCCATCTGGGCCTCATGTAGTCAAGATCATTGGCTACATTAAGCGCTTGGAGGTTCTAGGGTTTAAACTCCCTGAAGAACTGGGTACCGATCTCATTCTCGCATCACTCCCCCAGAGCTTCTCAAACTTTGTTATTAATTTCAACATGAACAATATTGAGAAGTCTCTATCTGATCTTCTTATCCTTATTCGCCAAGTGGACAATGACATGAAGCGTGAAAAGCCTTCTGTCCTTATAGTGAATAAAAGGAAAGGGAAGGTAAAGAGCTTTAAGCCCAAAGCTTCTTCAAGGCCTTCCAAGAAAAGGAAGATCAAAGGGGAGGAAAAGGAACAAGATGTTGTTTGTTTTGCATGTGGAAAGAAGGGTCACTGGAAGAAAAACTGCACCCAGCCAAGGAAGCAAAGAGAAGCTTCAGGTGCGTTTGTTATCGAATGCAATCTATCTGTTTCTACTAATTGGGTATTAGATACTGCTTGTGGTGCTCACATCTGTATCCAAATACAGGAACCAAGTAGATTCAGGAAGATTGATTGAGGGGAGGTAGATCTACGAGCAGCCAATGGAGCCAGACTCGCTGCTGTAGCTGTCGGAGACTACCACCTCACATTGCCTACCGGGATGGTATTGGTTTTGAAAGGTTGTTATTATGTGACTTCTGTTACTAAAAACATTCTTTCAGTATCCAGATTAGATACTGATGGATTCATATTCAAGTTTGGAAATGAATGTTGCTACTTTTATAAAGATAACATTTGTTTTGGTAGGGCACATTTATATAACGGCCTTTATGTGTTAGAATACATAAACCAAGTAATGGCAATCGATAACAAAGTTAATTCACATGACTCATACCACACCCAACTTTGGCATCACCGGCTAGGTCATGTCAATGATAAATGTTTGACAAAATTACATCAATATGGGTATTTATATTCTTTCGAAATAAAACCACTTGGTGTATGTCATGCGTGTCTACAAGGCAAAATGACCAAATCCCCATTTAGTGGGAAAGGTGAAAGAGCTAAAGAGCTTCTAGAATTAGTTCACATAGATGTGTGTGAACCATTTCTAGTTGAAGCAAGGGGTGGGTTCTCGTACTTCATAACTTTTACTGATGATTAGTAGATACGGATATATCTATTTAATGAGGTATAAGTCAGATTCTTTTGATCGGTTCAAAGAATACAAGAATGAAGTTGAGAACCAGCTTGGTAAGAAGATTAAGAAACTTCGCTTAGACAAATGAGGAGAATATCTTAATCAATACTTCATTGATTTCTTACGGGAGTTTGGGATTCTATCTCAACTCACTCCTCCTTACACACCGCAGTGGAATGGTGTAAGTGAAAGGAGGAATTGCACCCTGTTGGACATGGTGAGATCAATGATGAGTCATGCGATTCTTCCATTATCCTTTTGGGGATATGAATTACAAACAGCAGCGCACATACTAAACTAAGTACCAACAAAATCGATAAATGGTATTCCATAGGAATTATGGAGTGGATGCAAAGACATGTTATCGAATTTACATGTGTGGGGTAGTGAAGCATTTGTTAAGGCCTCTTCCGGTAACAAACTTGCACCCCGAGGCACAAAGTGTATCTTTATAGGATATCCCAAGGAAATAAGGGGATATTACCTATACAACCCCTCAGAAAAAAAAAGGTTACAGTGGCAAGACATTCCATATTCCTTGAGAGGGAGCACATCTCTAAAAGAGATAGTGGGAGTGAGATAGACTTCGATGAAGTCGAGGCTCAAGATACACATGAGTTGGTACAAGAACAGATTCCACAAAGCCCCGTGGAAGAACAATCTATTCCAGAGACACAAGAACTTCGTAGGAGCACGAGAGAGGTGAGAGAACCAGAACAATATGGTTTTCTTGTCACTGAGGATGGTGACTCATTATTGGTTGAAAATGATGATCCTCTTACCTACAAGGAAGCAGTTGAAGGCACAGATGTTGCCAAGTGTCAAGAAGCCATGAATTCTGAAATGGATTCCATATACCAAAACCAAGTCTGGATTTTGGTAGATCCTCCAGTTGATGTAAAGCCTATTGGTAATAAATGGGTATTCAAGAAGAAACTGGACATGGAGGGGAAAGTCAGCACCTACAAGGAACGACTAGTTGCAAAAGGTTTTAGACAGCGTCAAGGAATTGACTATGATGAAACCTTTTCACCGGTTGCAATGCTGAAGTCCATCAGAATCCTATTGGCCATTGTTGCTTACCATGACTATGAAATTTGGCAAATGGATGTTAAAACTGCTTTCCTTAACGGGAACCTCCAGGAAGATGTCTACATGACACAACCTGAAGGGTTTGTGACTCCAAAGGATGCCAACAAGGTATGTAAGTTGCAGAAATCCATTTATGGATTAAAGAAAGCATCAAGGTCATGGAACACTCGTTTTGATGATGCTGTTATAGAATTTGTCTTTGTTAAGAATGAATGTGAGCCTTGTGTCTACAAAAGGTTTAGTGGAAGTGCAGTCATTTTCCTAATAGTATATGTTGATGACATATTGCTAATTGGAAACGAAGTACCTGTCTTACAGTCAGTTAAGGCATGGTTGCATAAATTCTTCTCCATGAAAGACTTGGGCGAGGAGACATATATTCTTGGGATCAAGATCCATCGTGATAGATCCAAGAGAATACTGGGCCTGAGTCAAAGTACATACATTGACAAGATACTGAAGAGATTCAGTATAGAATAGTCCAAGAGAGGATTGATGCCAGTGTCACATGGCATTAATCTTTCCAAGAAAATGTGTCCTCAGACACATGAGGAAAGAAAGAAGATGGCAAGGATCCCTTATGCATCCGCGATTGGGTCAGTCATGTATGTTATGCTATGTACAAGGATAGATGTTGATTACGCATTAAGTGTGGTAGGCAGATATCAAGCTGATCCAGGAGACCACCATTGGATGGTAGTCAATACTATCCTTAAGTATCTGAGGCATACTAAGGATATGTTCCTGGTTTATGGAGGAGATGAGGAACTAGTCATCAGAGGACATGTAGATTCTAGTTTCCATACTGATCAAGATGACATGAAGTCATAGACTGGATACATATTCAGTTTGAATGGAGGTGAAGTGAGCTGGAAGAGCTCAAAACAAAGTATGGTGGTAGATTCTATAGCAGAGTCCGAGTATATCACAGCTTCTGAGGTAGCTAAAGAAGCAGTATGGATGCGAAACTTCTTCCAAGATCTTGATGTAGTACTGAGTAGTAAAGATCATATCACACTCTATTATGATAATACTACAGTGGTGGCACTTGCAAAAGAGCCAAGGTCACATCAGCAGACAAAGCACATACTTCGGAAGTATCATCTCTTGAGGGATTTTTCTCAGAGAGGTGAAGTTGAAGTGAGCAGTATTTCCACAGAAGACAACGTGGCGGACCCATTGACTAAATCCTTGACTCGGCAGAAACATGATCATCATGTGAGGTCTAGAAGACTAAAAGTCGTAGGCAGTTGGCTCTAGTCCAAGTGGGATTTTGTAAGGGTTGGTGTCCTGAGAACCAACTGTTTTGTACTTTGATTACATGAATGTTCACTTATTATATATTGTTCATTGTTCTGCATGACTATAATATAATAATGTCCTGGATTGTTTGTTTCATTAATAAGGTCATAGTAGATCCCTGCTATGATGAGAACCCTGAAATGCTATAACAATATTCTTAAATAAAGTTCTACGGTTGGATGACATACTATGATAGGACACATAGTATACAGACCGTCATGTGCGAGTACTTGTAAGAAGACAGGACTCTCTCTCATGGAGTCCGAACTTAGTAATCTCCAAGATGGGAGATTATGAGAACAGACCCGCCAGTATTAATTCTGCATGTCTTGGTGTCATCGGATATTGCTATCTACGAGCGTGTGTAATGGTCCTTAGACTGGAATATTATCATTAACTCATGTCATGACTCGCACACTTAGATTTACTGACGAAAACCGTCACGCAGACAGTTGGCGGGAAGTAGGGTACGTTGGGTGCGTCACGAGTGACATGTTTTTAATGGATAAGTCAAGGAAGGATTTGTCCCTTCCATTTATGGAAGTTGATATCTCGACCCTTTGATTGAAATAGAACTGTCGCATTAAATTCCATGGCCATGGTGTAAACGACGAGTTTATTTCAGGTAGTCAAAGAACGACAGATCAAGAATATAGGTTTATGACACTTCCATTAAACCTTCTTGATGAGATATTGAGACAATGGGATTAAATTACATAGTAAGCGTTCGTATGAGGTGATACGTCAATGCAGCGTCAACTTCTTTCTCTTGGGTGCCTTGACCCGTTGCTAGACAGTAATCTTGGACTTTAGGAAAGCCTGCCTAATGCCAATGAGAAAGAGGCCTAGAGGGTCACACACTAAGTGTATCCAAGTATCTCAAGTTGAATAAAGATTATTCCCGTACGTGGTTTAATAATTATTCAAGGAAGCCTAAGTTGTTTTAAATGATGGAGGACAAATAAAATAAAACAAGTACACGCCGTGTATTATTAAATGTACACGCCGTGTAGTTTTATTTTGGAAAGGAAATGAATAAATGAGAACAAGATATACACGCCGTGTACATTTAATGTACACGCCGTGTAGTTTTCAATGAAAAACAAGTACACGCCGTGTATTTATTATTACACGCCATGTAGTTTTTTCAGTCGGGATTTTGAGGATATAATATTGTTTTAAATGATATTTATTATAATCATCATGGGCACATGTCAAGGAATTATCTATTCAACATGGGGGTTTTAAATAAGAGTCAATGAAATAAATAAAACACGTAACATGTTTATTTGTTGTCATAACTCTATAACCCCACACACCCGATTATAAATATCCTCACAACCCCAACTCTTTTCCGACACACAAGAGAATCGTTGTGCACAACATCTCTGCAGAATTCTTTCAAGACCGAAAGAACCTCTTCCTCCAAGAATTCTCTCAAGACCGAGAGAGATCCTCTTCCATCGGATCAAGATGATCTAAGGCAGACAACGCAAGGAAAGGCTTCTCCACGCTAGCACCCGGAGAATCCTTTGGCGACGTCCAGAGATACGAGGTACACGTGTAGATCACCGCTAGAGGGAGTCTACACTTGGCTTCTACGATGCAACGACGGATCACATAGACAACGTGATCGAGAACATCAATGAAGAAAGAACACCCAAAAGGTATTTCTTTATAATTAATTAAATTAATTATAATCAACCTGTAATGATCCTTGTTTGTAGTTCTGAGACAAACCATCTTCTTTATCTTTTTCTGTGATTCGATCCATGGAGACTAACGTTTAACATCGTATTGATCCTGGATTGATCATTGCTATTGACAAAAATCCAAGTGGGCACATCCACCCACGCGCTTCCGCTACGCCCGGAACCTTCAATTTGTGTCCTCTGCATCTTGGTTATTCTCAATATCTTCTTCTTCATTAACCACCACAATTTCAACCTCATTAGAAGCTTCTAAATTTTCATTCCTTGGACTCATTGGTTCATAAAATTCCAGAACCACTAATATAGGGCCTAGCAATCCCCCTCCCTCCTATGGATCCAAAGGGATGGACTCCTATTGCTTACCATGTTTGGAGATACTACTTCTCTACACGGTTTCCTTACGTCACACATCCAGACTACTCACGTATCCACTTTCATAAACCTTACCCTTGCCTCCCAGTGTTACATCCCACTTCTGTAACGGGTTCTACCCAGCTCATCGTACACCATGAACTGCCCCATCCAACCACACACCCCTTGTCCCTGGCTAGCAGACCAATCCTCACCACTGGTCCCAAAACCGTGTTGTCTCAACCCATGTCTACAAGCCTCTGAAAAATGGCCTAATCAATTGAAGATAGATAAAAAATCCACCCAAGATTCATTCACTACATGTTTCCTATAGCGGTATTCCTCTCCAATTATAATCTAAATGAAATAAGGGGGTTGTTGAGAAACATATACCTCGACACACACTCTTGGATTAAACGGATGACACACTACCTTGTTACAACTATCATAACACAAATACCTACCTACAAGATTACTGATCATCCTAATAATCAACAGATTTTGAAAAGGTAGAGGAAGATTAGGGAAGCTCACCCATATCACTGCCGAAGGGGAGTCCCGTTTCATTTGCTAATCATAGGTTGAATCTAGACCCATTGCAATTTTGAGGCCCACATGACTAGGCCTCGATCAGGTCTTCCTATGATGCAATTTGAATCAAAATGTTCATGTTGTCGAGAAAACAAATCATCACCCTATCCTGTAGATCCCATGAACAAAATACAAACTTGTCAAAGTTGTACACCGTTGGCCTTCTCTGTGATAATTGAGATATCAGAGTCTGGTTGAAAAACTCTAAAGCTTCATAGAACTCCGAAATCGACAATTGAATATTAGGGCTTCCTTCATACAAATTGGGGACCTTCAGGTGCAGGGAGCATTTTGGAAATGGTGGAAGCATCTCAGGTTTAAAGAAGGGGGAGAAGGAAGACTCCATTCCATTGGAGGACGACGAAGGTCCCTCCCCTATCGGTGGGGGAGTGAGTAGAACAGTTTCCACCACCGTCATGAAGCAAGAGAAGGAAATTTTAAAAATAAAGGCAATGTAAATGATGGAATAATTGGTTTTTAGGATTTTTTGAGACTTTGGGATGTGTAGGAATCAGAATCACCTAAATCCAACACACGGTGAGACTGGTATGACTCTAGGTGCATCATTTTATTTTAAACTAACAGTAATTTTAATAAAAAAGACAACTGACATGATAAAAATCAAACAAACACATTCATGATATTTTTATAATTTAGTAAAATGATTTATAAGTCATTTAAGATGTGTAGGAATCATTCACACCTGAATCTAACACACAGTGTGATCGGTATGACTCAAAGTATCCGTTATCTGTTTAAAATCGATATTTTAGTTCAAAATGTGCCACTCATTGAAAACCAAGAAAATGTTCTCGAATTGTAATGATAATTTAATAAATATATTCACAAATTATTTTTGACATATAGGAATTGGTCTCATGTCAAACCGATACACGATGTCATCAGTATGAGTCAAAGTGCGTGTTTCTAGTTTAAAATGACATTTTAGTAAAAAAAAGACAAGTGACATAATTAAAACCTATAAAATGAATTTGAATTATTTTAATACTTTAGTAAAACAATACATGGGTCATTTGTGACATGTATTAGTTAGCCACACCTTAATCTAATGCACAGTGTGACCAGTATTACTCCAAGTGCGTATTTCTATTTAAAATTGTCATCAGTTTTAGTGAAGAGAACAACTGACCTACTCAAAACTAATAAAACACTTTTATATTGTTTTAATACATTATTTCAATGATCCAAAATTCATTTGAGTCATGTAGGAATTAGCCGCACCAAAATCCTATGCACGGAGTGACCAGTATGACTCTAAGTGCATCTTTTTATATAAAATTGACATTAATGTAAGAAAAAAGAGAAAGTGACCTACTCAAAACTCATAAAATGCATTTGTATTGTTTTTATACTTTAGGAAAATGGCCCATGAGTCATTTATGATGTTTAGGAATCACTCGCTCCTCAATCTGATGCATGGTGGGACCATGGATGCTACCTTCATCCAGTGTAGTAGGGGACTATAACAAATAGAATTTATGAAGGTAATATTAATGAATGTAATAAAAAATAAATAAATAAATTCAATATAAACCCATATAGTAGGATCCCTTGCACAATCACCTTGGTGCATATACTCCCACGGTGCTCTAACCTCAACTAACAGTTGTGCATTTACCTCCATGGAAGCACGCATCCATGCCTCCAAATCCATCACCTAATATGTCATCCCAATAATAATAGGAGCCACAAACTTAGCACGCGAAACTTTAGAATGAGGAATCCTTGTTCCATAAGCCAAGTTGTAGCCATGTCCATCATGACCAATGATGTAATGGAATATCTCATCCATTCGCATGGTAAGTTTTCGCTGGTCCTCTGGAAGTTGTTCTAATTCACCCTCAAATTGAGACAATGTAATATATAAATATAAATATATATGTATATACATATACATATATATGTATGTATTGATAATTAGTATAATAACTTACTATAAAAGCTGCAACCTCCGAATCATTTCGATCACTATTCATCATCCACACTGACATTTTATCAGTCATTCACTACGGCAAAATAGGCATTTAGCAGCGGTTTGGATTTACGTTTGGTGGAGATTTAAACCGCCGCTAAATAGATTGGCGGTGGTTTTGAAAAACCGTCGCGAAATCGTGCCCATGCAATATAAAGAAATACTGCATTTGGTGAGATTTGAACCCCTAACCTCTTGCATATTTTCCAAAGACTTTACCACTCCAGCAAGCTCGCCATGTAGTTAATAAACAGAATTTAATATACTTATATATATTAATTGAAAAAAAAAATAATACATAACTAATAGATATAATAAATAATAATAATAATAATAAATAATAATAAACAAATAATAACAAATAATAATAAATAAAAAATAATAAAAAATAATAAAAAATAAGTAATAAATAATAAATAATAAATTATAAATAATAAATTATAAATAATAAATAATAAATAATAAATAATAAGAAATAAGAAATAATAAACAATAATAAATAATAAATAATAAATAATAAATAATAAATAATAATAAATAATAAATAATAAAAAGAAATAATAATAAATAATAATAAATAATAAATACGAAATAAAAAAATATTTAATAATAAATATAAAATAATAAATAACACATAACAAATAAAATATTATTATTAATAAATAATAAATATTAAATATTAAATATTAAATATTAAATATTAAATAATAAATAATAAATAATAAATAATAAATAATAAATAATAAATAATAAATAATAAATAATAAATAATAAATAATAAATAATAAATAATAAATAATAAATAATAAATAATAAATAATAAATAATAAATAATAAATAATAATTAATAAATAATAAATAATAAATAATAAATAAGAAATAAGAAATAAGAAATAAGAAATAAGAAATAATAATAAATAATAAATAATAAATAATAATAAATAATAAATAATAAATAATAAATAATAATAAATAATAAACAATAATAAATAATAAATAATAAACAATAAATAATAATAAATAATAATAAACAAATAATAAATAATAATAAACAAATAATAAATATAAATAATAAATAATAAATAATAAATAAATATAAATAATAAATAATAAATAATAAATAATAAATAAATAAAAATAATATATAATATATAATATATAACTAGTAACAAATATTGTTATTAATAATAATATTTTATTATTAATAATAAATAATAAATAATAAATAATAAATGATAAATAATAAATGATAATAAATAAATAAATAAATAATAATAAATAATAAATAATAAATAATAATAAAGAATAAATAATAATAAATAAATAATAATAAATAATAAATAATAATAAACGTTAAATATTAAATAATAATAAACAATAAATAATAATAATCAAATAATAAATAATAATAAAAATATAATAAATATAAATAATACATAATAAATAATAAATAATAAATAATAAATAATAAATAATAAATAAATATAAATAATAAATAATAAATATAAATATAAATAATAAATAAATATAAATAATAAATAATAAATAACCAGTAACACATAATAGATAATAAATAAATTAAAGTATATTATAAATAATAAACAATAAATAATAAATGAAACACATGAAAAAGTATGAAAAGACGTGATAAGGGATGAAAAATCGTGAAAACGCATGAAAACGGATGGAGAAGCATGAAAAATGAGGCATTAGAAAGAATGAGAATGCATGAAAACTCATGACAACTCTGGAAAACCCCTTAAGAATTCAACATAATCATCATAATAACCCACAAAAAACAATTGATAAAGATAACAAGTCATGAAAACCCAAATAAACAGTAATAAATGGAGCAATCGTTAAAACCCGTCAAAACCGTCATAAGGTGACAAAAACATTGGACTCACATTAACAGAGATAACTTATGATCCGAGAGTCCATTCCAGATCTACGAGCAGTCAAATCAAAGATCCTAAAATGATATTTGAGCTGATAGGTGAAAGAGGCCGAATGGACTGACGGATCGGAAGTTACGACTGTTTAAAAAAAAGCTAATGGGGAATGGGTGCTAGAAACGAGTCATTGAAAAACATAACAAACCCGATACCCACTAAAAAGGCCATAACTTATGATTCAGGAGTCCATGTCGGTGTCGCGACTAGTCAAACCGAAACTTATGGAATGACCTACGATCTGAAAGGTGGAGGAGTCCGAACTGACACGCTGATCAAAAGTTAGGTCCATTTGAAGACAAGTTCGACGGGACACTGATGACGAAAACGAGGTTTTGTAGGCCTTTGTAGGGGTTTTTGGGGTTGAAAAACATGATAGAAGCTTGCTTGTGTTGAACTGGTGTGTAGCTCTCTTCGCTGGCTTTGATTTGATATGTGCTAGAGCCCAAACGGACACTCGGAGCGAAAGTTATGGTCGTTTGGAAGTTGGAGAACTTTTTTCAACTTTCTTATAACTATCATATCATCCACACCTTAGACCGTCTCATGGATTTGATTATACGTGCTTCTAGATCTCTTCATGATCTTCAATTTGACTAGTCGTGGTGCTCCAACGGACGCCTGGATCAAAAGTTATGGTCGTTTTAGTGATTTCGAGGTTTCTCATATTTTTTTGTTTTTTTATTTTCATTTCACGGCGGTTTTACCCAAACCACCACTATTTCGCAGTGATTTTTTAAAAAACCGCCCCTAATCCTCAAAAAAATTAAAAAAAATTAAAAAAAATTAAAAAAAATTTAAAAAAATTTTTACACATTTCGCGGCGGTTTCTAAAACCGCCGCGAAACGCCTCTTTTCCTGTAGTGATTGAACCTTTCTCTAATAAATGTATACCAATAATATGTAAATATAGAACACAAAACCATATTAAATAATAAATTTAAAAGGTGAATAATAAATAAATCATGTTGAATCCGAGACACATGACAACTCTCAAACCTATGAGGTGGTCCCTACAACGTACAATTCTCAGAATGGCACGCTTCCACCTCCTATATTCAATTAATTAAAATTTCAAATATGTAAAATGATACACATTATTTAAAATATATAAACCAAAATAAATGGACTCTACATTGCAACCTCAGTGGATCAATCTGAAACAACGTCACGCCACTGAGATGGGTGAACGCCTCTCGGGAATCTGTCCAAAATGTCTAGGGCACCCACATTTCACTACTACAAAAACAGGCAAGGAAAGCACCACCCTTTATCAGCGCTAAAAAAAGCACTAATAAAGGGGGGCTTTATCAGCGCTAAAAAAAGTGCTGATAAAGGGTCACTTTTAACAGCGCTAAAAAAAGCGCTATTAAATGTGACCCTTTATCAGCACTTTTTTAGCACTGATAAAGGGGGCCCCTTTAACAGCGCTTTTTTTAGTAGCACTAATAAATGTGGAATTTATCAGCACTTTTTCCTAGCGCTGATAAAATTTATATTTAAAAAAATCATGAAAAATAATATATTGTTATATAAGTAAATTTATATTGATATAAATATAATATATATTTTTTAAATATGTTTTAGATAAGTATAAATTGACTATTACACTTAATATATAAGAAATTTAGTGAAAATGGATTTAATATATTTTAAAAAATATTATTAATTATAAATTTCCTAATTATAATCTATTAATAATCATTTAATAAAAATATAAAGACACAAAAAATCAAAAAAATGAATAAAAGATCTAAAATAAGTTGAAAATGTAACTCAAACATCAAACGACCATAAATTTTGATCCGGGTGTCCGTTTGAGATCTACAGCATATCAAATAGAATCTTGTGACGAGCTCTACACGTTAGTGACCCAAGGGAACCTTTGGTAACATTTTTCAAGGCCCAAAATGGCCCATAAAGACTCTAAAACTGAGTTTTTAATCGGGATACCCCAATTTTTTAACATTCAAACAGGTATAACTTCTGATTTGGATGTCCTCTAGGCCTGTAACACATATCATATCGAAGATTTTTTTTTTCTATTCTTTGATTTGACTAGTTGTAGAGTTGAAACAAACTTCTGGATTAGATGTTATGGTCATTTTAACATTCTAAGGATTTTTAAATACACATATATATGTATTTATTCGTATATATATATATCAGTGTGTATGTGTGTCTCTTTGTGTGTGTGTGTTGTATATATGTATGTATTTATTTATTTATATATTTATTTATTTATTTATAAACACACATAAAAAAACATATTTTATAAATGTTTTTAAAACTAATCTTATAAATATATATTAATATACAAATAAATGTATGGATAAAAAATTATAACTAAAAAATATATATATAAATAAATATAAATATAAATTAATATAAAAATAAATATATATATATACTAATATATGAATAAATATATATGTATTAATATAACTAAATTTATTTATATTAATATGAATCTATATTAATATACGAATAAATATAACTATATATATATATATAAATATAAATATATATTAATATACAAATATATATATATATATTAATAAATGAATAAATATATATGTATTAATATAACTAAATATATTTATATTAATATGAATCTATATTAATATACGAATAAATATAACTATATATATATCATTAAATAGAGAAAAAACGAAATGGCTTAGTGGTAAAGGTGCATGCCCACAAGGGGGGAGGTCGTAGATTCAAGTTCGAGTGGAAGCAAGGTGGTACACGCGGGCATGTTGGGCGATGAGTGGGCATGGGAAGCGCGCGGGAGAGTGGGAGGGGGTCTGCCTAGAGCTGATAAAGGGGGGGGGGTTAAGCGTTGTTAAAATCTCCCCCCCCCCCAACATTATTTATTTTTTTTATTTTTTTTTATTTTTTTTAACTTGTATCAGCACTTTTTACCACAAATAAATGGGTCTTTTATCCACGCTTTTTTAGGGATGATAAAAGGGGTTTCTATCAACGCTTTTAGGAGCACTGATAAAAGGGACCCCCTTTATCTTCCCCTCGATTAACAACGCTTTTTAGCACTGTTAATGCACTTTTCTAGTGCTGATAAAGGCCATATTTGTAGTAGTGTTTAGTAGACAGTGCTCCCTCTTGAGTCTACCTTTATAATATTTACACATTTAATGAAAATTTTCCATACACACCAGCTGAAACTCAATGTGGCACTCCCTCATATTATTCTATTTAAGAAAAAAAATTATCACAAATGTACATAGTTTTTAAACATGGCAAAGAAATTAAAATGGTCTCCATTCATAAACTTCCCTCCATAGTCGATCTAATATATCATGGGGGAATGAATCTCAATCACATGTAGTCAATTAAAATCTATATGGTTCACATATAATTTTTCTCAACTGGCGAATAAAAGCAGGGGTACCCCCTCCCATATAATTGTATGTCCCTTCAAATGAAACGTCAAGGGTCGTGTCAGAATTTCATGATAAAATACCATGACTAGGGCGTCTCCTACATGAGGAATAAGTCGTTGGGTCTGATTTTATTTAAAAAAATCATACATAATTAGATAGATGTTTATATATATGTTAATCTTAATTAAAAAAATAAAAATACATTTACAGTCATACATACCTTGACCTATAGACATAGATGGCTCTAAAGAATGATGTGAATCTGGTGTCTATTCCCCTAAAATGTATATGATCATATAAATCATTATATGTAAAGGATTAATTACCTATTACAGTGCCATATAATGTGGACTATAAAGGAATCATGCAATTTTTATTTATTGCACATATATTTCATCAAATATAAAGGAGTGGTTGGATAAAAACACATTTCTAGAACAAGCTATGATATTTAACTATTTCATAACCTTGAAATCTCATAGAAAGGATAAATTTCCAATAAATATTCCTTTGATTCATCAAAAATGAGAAATTCATAAAGGCCGAGTTTCTCAACACTAGGAAATAAAATGTGTTGAATGTTTCTTTCCACTAACAACAATTAAATATTGTCACTATCATATAATGGAAAGAGGAATTTACATGCATGAAATAAAATATGTCTTCATATATCATAAATATAGGCATAAAACCTCTACATTAATAAGATTATAGAAAAATATATAAAGGTCATTCTAAGGGGAACACTAAAGTTGAACTAGAGTTACTGATTTCATCTGAATTACATGGTGCTAGAATGATAATAAAAATAATATTTATAGAAATATTTCCCCCAATTTAGGTAAGGTTATTATAAGGGACACACAGATGTAGAATGTGAAGAAATAGAGAAATAAATGGTGGAGTTTGAATCACACTTGTTCTCTCTCAACTGAACTACCTCAAACATGGTCTCTTCTTATCATGATTCCCAAAAACAACACCATTTATTCTTAGTTTTCATTATTTTTACATAAGTAGATCAATGATCTAATCAATATCCTATCCTCATGGAGATGGTCTGGTCCTTATAAGTTATTGTTCTACTAATACCTCACACACTTGTAAGAGTTGTGTAGTTTAAAATTACATAAATACATGAAGAAAAAATTGAAACTATATTCAAGGATAGGTGGGGTTAAAAAATAGTTGCAAAGAAAGAATTTAATGAAACAAGGGAAGAAAAGAAAATCAAATAAAACTATAATTTTGGGGTTTCAAGGGTAATTCCAATAATGATATCCAAGTGTATTATAAAATGGTATTCATGTGTAAAAAGCATCCATTATCCCTATAGAAGAAAAAACCGTAATGATTGTGGAGCATTTTTAATAAAATTCAATCTAAATTATCATGGAATCAAGAAATAATATAGTGATCAAAAGAATATGCATCATATATTTGAGAATTTGAGTTTAACGGAGATATAATTACAATGGTGATAAGTCAGAACAATGGTAAACAAGAAGGAACGATTAAGTATGCAGACACTACATAGCCCAAGGCACCATTCCTACCAGATTAAAGAATCCTCCACAACTAAACAAACTATACAAAAACTTCTGAAATATCAAAACCATACCTAGGATAATGAAGTTCATCAGCCCTGTGATTTCTATCTTACCCATGCACTTATCTTCCACAAAACCTCTATTTTATAAATGTCACTATATTCACTTAGCATGCTTGCACTGCCTTTGATTATTCATAACTAAAATTATTGAAACATGTAGCTTATTTATTTATCAATAAAACCCTTAAGATATCATGCATTTCCTGTACTTCCACATGCAAGAAATTATTTAGCCTCAACTTCTCCCTTTGGATTAACTCAGCTCGAAACATAGTGAAACTTACACTATGATGTTTGTTGCATGAAACGAACAACGTTTAATTATCATATACATTATACAAACTAGCACCAATTGTACTCATTTGATTGTAGCGTTAGACATTACTCTGTGTCCGGTGAGTGATCGCCTGAAACTCATGTTTTGTACCTGGCTATCTTATCTTCAGTGCATGACTTCTCAAACATAGTTAGTCTTTCTTACTTATCAAACTTTTCTCCTCTCATGCAAGTGCTAACTCGCATTGGCCCCTTTCTCCTCAAAAGTTTACTAGGTTTGCAGAGGTTGAGCTTGGCTGCTACATCACGGTAGTGGTTCCCTACTCCAGTGGTTGGCTACTTTTTAATACTTTGAACAAATATTTTCTTTATTTACTTAAATAATATCTGATTTTAAAAAATTAATCAAATAACATCATCCAAAGAATATTATTCACCTTATGCAATAGTATTTATGTCAATTATCCTTGGATGGATTATACAATAAACCACCCGACTCTTGGTCAATTTAATAAGTGGTCTCTGTTTGATTGTTTCATCAGCCAGTGTCTTCCAAACTCACATGGAAAATGTTGTAGTAAGTGAATTTAACTTCTATCATCACTATCCATTGATCCATTTCAAACCACCTTTCATCAAAGAAATGTATCTTCCATTCTAAACTTCTTTTACAACTTTTTCTCAAGAATCATCCAATGACAATTACTTTATTTCCCCTTTCCATGACACTCTTTATCAATCATGGGTAACTTCAATATCTTAATTCATTGGGCTCTTCCAAATCACCCAACATGATAATAAAAGAAAACATTATAACCAAATACATTTTCTACTTACCAGCTTCTTCACCTGAATAAACAATACACAACCTCTTGGTCTTAATAGTGTTAAAACGATCATGTTTTTGTGAAACACATAAAATGTGTTTTATCATGTTTTTGTGAAACACATAAATTTTCCTTTCTTCTTCTCTAGAGGGGTGGTGGTCGGAGGTCAGGGCGTGGGCAACGCCACCGCAGGAGATGACAGCATGGAATTCACCGTGTTAGACACCACAAGGTGGTGGTTCCAGATCAGGGTGGTCACGCAACAGGAGCCACCACGGGCACAGTGCTCCTGGAACTAGGAGTTGGTGGAAAGTTAGTCATGCTTCACGGGTGGCGCGGGAAGAAGGTGGAAGGAGGAGGCATATAAATAGTGCAGCAGATTCCGTGTTTGAGGTGTGTGGCGTCTTCTCTAAGGTTTGACGCTTTGAAAACGAAATGCTGAGGGTGCTCCTCTAAAACTTCCTGGAATGAAACAAATGTATATATATATATATATATATACATTCCTTCCATTTTAAGATAAATTATTCACAACACCAATGGAAGAATTCATTTCCTAAAACATAGGAGGATAGATAATAATAGGACTATCGTTGAAAACCAGTCTCATCATTTCAAAGAAAAGCTTGGAAATAAGTCATCTTAATCAATAATCACAACGTTTTATTATTTTTGTGTCGTTCAAAATAATAATAATTCAATTTCAATTTTCTAAAAAACAAAACATACATATGAAGACACTACATCACTACAAATCATGTTTTATCACCACTGAAATAAATCGATAACAAAGATTAGTCATTTATTAGGTGTAACGGAAACTACTTTTATACATATTTATATATTTTTAAATATGATTTATATATCAATAAGTATATACATGTAAATATAATATATAAATATGATTTTTATAACAATATTATAATAAAAAAATATGAAAATCTTATTTTCAAAATTTTATATATAAAAAAACCAATTTCACTACAAAAAAGGTAGTTAGAACCGTTTCATTTGGAACCGGTTTAAATGGCCACTAAATATTTAGCTACAGTTTATTGTTTTTTTGTTTTTTTATTTACGTATGCAAAATATTTATTATTATTTATTTACTTAATTAATTAATTATTTCACTACTACACATATTCCCTTTAATAGCATGCAAAATGGATTTTAATAGTATTAAAAAAGCGTTGTTAATTGCAGCGCTGATAAAGGGGGTCCTTTATCCACGCTAAAAAAACACTGATAAAGGACCCCCTTTATCAATACTATTTTAGCACTAATAAAAGACACCCTTTTTAAGCACTGTTTTTAACACTCATAAATCCCCCCTTTATGAGCGCTAAAATAGCGTCAATAAAGGCCCAGCAGGCTGCAATGTGTTATTAATATAACAACACACCCAAAAAAATCCTTAAATTTCAAACAATGCTATATAAATTTAATGAGACATCATGAATACAAAAATTTGTGCCCATGGTATATACAAAAAAACACATTTTCATATACATTTCAAACAATGTTTTATATAATTAAATTTACAATTATCTAGAAAACATTTAAAAATATTAATGTTTCATATTTTGATGCCCATGACCCCCTCTCAAAAATGTCCATCCATGGTATCAATTGTCTAAAAAATCATCTCAACCCAAGTAATAGATTCCACCTATATAAGAAAACTTATATTATGTTAGTAATACTATAAAGAAATAAATTAAACATTAATATGAAAGAATACATTAATAAAATGTCAATATTTAATAAAAGAGACGTATTTGGAGTTATACTAGTCACACCATGTGTTAGATTCAGGTGTGGTTGATTCTTACATGTCACAAATGACTCATGAATTGTTTTCCTAAAGTATCAAAACAATTCGAATGTGTTTGCTCGATTTTCAGTATGTCACTTGTTCTTTTCACTAAAATTAATGTTAATTTTAAATAAAAAGACACACTTAGAGTTATACCGGTCACACCATGCACCAGATTGAGGTGTGGTTAATTCCTACACATCACAAATGACTCATGGAACTTTCACCTAAATAATCAAAAAAATCTAAATTTGTTTTCTTGGTTTTCAAAAAACCGGTTGTGTTTTTTTACTAAAATGTCATTTCAAACTAAAAACACGCATTTTGAGTCATACCGATTGCATCGTGCATCATTTTGACTTGAGAATACTTCATACACATCAAAAATGACTTATGAATCACTTTCCTAAATTATCAAGACAATCAGAGCATGTTTTATTGGTTTTCAGTGAGTGACACATTTTGAACTAAAATATCAATTTTAAACTGACAACGGACACTTTTAGTCATACTGATCACACCATACATTCGATTGCGGTGTGGTTGATTCTTATACATCACAAATGAATCATGGATTGTTTTCCAAAAGTATCAAAATAATATGAATGTGTTTGATCGGTTTTCAGTATGTTAGTTGTTCTTTTCTACTTAAATTAATGTCAATTTTAAATAAAAAGACACGTTTGGAGTTGTACCTGTCACACTATTCTTCAGATTGAGGTGTGGTTGATTTCTATATGTCACAAATGACTCATGTATTATTTTCCTAAAGTATCCAAACAATCTGAATGTGTTTTTTCAATTTTCAATATTTCAATTGTATTTTTTTTACTAAAATATTATTTCAAACTAAAAACACGTATTTTTAGCCATACTAATCGCATCATGCGTTGTTTTACATGAGACAACTTCATACACGTCAAAAATCACTTATTAATCACTTCTCTAAATTATCAAGATAATTGGAGTCAGTTTTCTTGGTTTTCAGTGAGTGAAATGTTTTGTACTAAAATGTCAGTTTTAAATTGATAACAAACACTTTTAGTCATATTGGTCACACCGTGCATCAGATTGAGGTGTGGTTGATTCCAACACATCAAAAATGACTCATGGATCATTTTTATAAAGTATCAAAACAGTATGAATGCATTTTCTAGGTTTTCAGTATGTGACTTGTTCTTTTCACTTAAATTAATCTCAATTTTAAATAAAAAGTCACACTTGGAGTTATACTAGTCACACCGTGCATCACATTGAGGTGTGGTTGATTCTTACACGTCACAAATGACTAATGGATCATTTTCCTAAAGTATCAAAACAATACGAATGCATTTTCTTAGTTTTCTGTATGCTAATTGTATTTTTTTACTAAAATGTCATTTCAAACTAGAAACATGAATTTTGAATCATATTGATCTCATTACGCGTCGGTTTGATATGAGAATGCTTCATACACATCAAAAATGACTTATGAATAACTATCCAAAATTATCAACATAATTGGAGTGTGTTTTCTTTATTTTCAGTGAGTAATAGGTTTTATACTAAAATTTCAATTTTAAACTGATAACAGAAACTTTTAGTCATACCGGTCACACTATGCATCGGATTGAGTTGTGGTTTATTTATTCACATCAAAAAATGACTCATGGATTGTTTTCCTAAAGTATCAAAACAATATGAATGAATTTTCTTGGTTTTGAGTATGTCAGTTATTCTTTTTACTTAAACTAATGTTAATTTTAAATAAAAAGACACACTTGGAGTCATACCGGTCACACTGTGCGTCGTATTGAGGTGCAGTTGAATCCTACATGTCACAAATGAATCCTAGATCATTTTATTAAAGTATAAAAACAATATGAATGTTTTTTATAAGTTTTTAGTATTCTAGTTGTTTTTTTTACTAAAATGTCATTTCAAACTGGAAACACGCATTTTGAGTCATACTGGTCGCATTGTACATCATTTTGACGTGAGACCGCTTCATAAACATTTATGAATTGATTTCCTAAATTAACAAGAAAGTAATAGTATGTTTTCTTGGTTTAGAGTGAGTGAAAAGTTTTGAACCAATAATTTTAAACTGATAACAGACACTTTTATTCATACTGGTCACATCATGCATCAGATTGAGATGGAGTTGAATCCTACACATCAAAAATGACTCATGGATAATTTTCCTAAAGTATCAAAATAGTTTTCTTGGTTCACTGGGAGGGATGCAGGCTAGGCGTGCTGTCTCCATTACCTCGTGATTTCTCACCTTCTCGCACAACCCATCAGAAGATAAGATTAAAAACTCGTCCTCGAGTTCCATGGATAGAACTCAGGTCTCCATCTCTACCATCACCCACTACTTTAGGTCGTCATCCCTGATTACTCTGGACACCTCTAGTGACCCCATAACTCTTACACCGCCATACCCATCCACAACAAACCCACCCTTCCCATCAAGAAGAACACTGATATCAAAAGCTGGTTGTGGTTTGTGGTGGTATTAAATATACCAGTGGGGGTGGTGCGTGCGCTTACAAGGGTCTCGATTCTTTAACTTTTGTCTTCTCTGGAGGGATGGTGGTCAGAGGTTAGGGCCTGGGTAATGCTTCCACGGGAGATGACATCAAAGTAGTTGCCGACATTGGACACCAAAAGATGGTGGTTCCTGATCCAGGCTTTCACGCAGTAGGAGCCGTTAGGGGCATGCTTCTCCAGGATTTGGGTGTCAGTGGTGAGGTAGTCGTGCTTCACGGCCTCCTCGATTCCCTTTGTGTTTACCTCTCCCCTCCCCATCACCTCCTTCAAAAAAAATTTCTCATGTTCCTGGCGGCGAACTCCGCCGCCTGCATGCCACCATGCTCGTCGAAAACCCCAAAAAAGACCTATGAGAAGTTAGAAGTTATCTAACTGGATAAAAACTCCCTCTTTCACACAAACAAAATAGTTATCAAATAAAATTACATGTTTATCATCTATTATGGATGAATATCTATCTTCCATGACTTCCCTTCTCCCTCGTCTACAGTAGAAATAATATCCATCCCTCACAACCTCCACTGTCTCCCTCAGACCCTCTATAAGACTATAATTGGATCTAGGAAGCTCAGAAAAGAGATGTGGATTTAGAGGTGTCTTGGCTTCAATCTTTTGAGTGATGAAGAGGAAGATGATGTGGTGTTCCTGTGTCCATATTCATCCAACATAAGAACTATAAAGGATCCAGGAAGATTGATCCTCAGAGGGGTGGGTGAGTTCATGGACTCAATGGGGGGTTGATAGAGGGGTGGTTTTGCATGGTCGAGAACCAAAAACCGATGGTGGCGAAGGGATGAGGGAGCTTGGGAGTGCAAGGGAAGGTGGCATAGCTTTCCTTGGCATAGTAAAATCTTTGAGATTGGGAGGGTTGTTTAGTGAATGAAAATGGTGGATTGTGTCTCTTCACAGGTGGCGTTCTAAGGAGCTGGAAGGAGGAGGCATATAAATAGTTCAGCACCTTCCACATTTGAGGTGCATGGCGTCTTCCCTAAGGTTTGATGCTTTGAAAGAGTAAAATCAAGGGTGCTCCTCTAAAACTTCTGGGAACATTACAAATATATATATACATGGGTTTATTTTATTGGGTTTTTAATTTTTTTTTTGAAAAATTGGATAGGGTTTCAGGTATTCTTAAAAAAGGTTCCTAGGATGCATGAACATGGTTCACACATCTCTCCTCACCAGGATGCGTGAATGGGGTTCACGCATCCTGTGAAAATTTTATGAAGGAAGAGTGAAACTCATTCACGCTTCCTTCAGAATTTTTCATTAAAAAAACAACAATAATTATAAGTAATAAATAAATATATATATATATTAATTAAAAATCATCAATATGTATATAATATCAATAAATATAAATACATTATAATTAAAAAATCATCAATATGCATAAGATATCAAAAAATATAAATTAATAATAATAAATATTAATTAAATAATCAAAAAAATTAATAATAGTGATCATGATAGAAGGGATCTCTTCAGATTACATTCTATTTTTTGTGGAAATTTTTTTCCTTATCAGCCTTCATGGATGATGGTAAATAGAAGTCCAGAAGGCTGAGGGAACCAAGGAGGGGAGGGGATGGAGGGAAATAATTCTGGCACCCCTGGATGTAGATCCTTTGGAGGAGAGGAAGCCACGATAAACTTCCAAGAGATATAGAAGAGGTAGCACAATGACACGGTTAGTGATTTTTTTTTCTTCAATTTTTTTATTCAATCTTGTTTAACTGATAAATATATAGATAAAATATCGTTCTTGATAGGACTTATAATCATGAACATAGATTTTTTATGTGATTGAAAATTTTTAACTACTTCAAATTCTAACTCGATAAAATAGGTTTTATTTTAGTTATATGATAGGATCTATTACTTGATGGATGATATATTTTTTATACCTTATTGTTTTAGTTTTTTTCAGCGACACATAATATATAAGACTATATGTTTTTATTACAAATAGTCGGGAGAGGAGAACTAAAAATATACAAAGAAACATGCACACACACAAATATGTGTATAGCATATATAAAATATGAATATATCTACAATTTTTACTTTATTAAAAATATGTTTATTTATGTATTTATGCAGAAAAAAACATTAATGTTTAGTAAACATGAATTATAGATATTAATAGAATATATAAAAGTAATGTAAACATTATATATATATATATAACATCTTTGTTAACATAATATATTTAATGACTCCACTGTTTTCCAAGGGTGGTGAAAAACTCCCCGGACTTCCATAATTTTATCACCTATTGGGGTATTTGAACCATAAAATCCTCCAATTAATATTGTGAACCAGTAGAAGTTGTGTCCTTTAATAAATTTTGAATATGTATCTTCTCAAAATTGTCCAAATGAACTAATTTCATACATCTCATATTATGGATTTTCTTATCTCCAATCATAATCACCTACTCTTCACATATATCAATTATTCTATCATGTTATTGTTCATGCAAAATTTTTTGTTAACAAATATTTGTGTTCCATGATCTTCTATAATTTTACATCCAATTTCAAATCATTAAGATCAATTATATTTTTCAAGATTTCATCAAGTTCACATATATTTTCATCCAGATTCTTTTTGAATTCAAATTAAGTAATATTATTAATATTTATTAATGAAATTAAGAATATTATTTATTATACATATATAGATAATAATACTAAGTATTATTATGAACTAGTACTCACCTGTGCATTCGCACGGTGATATAACACAATTCATAGATTATGCGTTCACACACTGATATGGTTCAATGCTTTATTTAAGAAGATAATACAACATTTCAATGTTAATAATGAATATAAATATTCAATATTTTGAAATCACAAATTAATGATACTTATTATTATAATACAATTAGACAAAATAAATAAACACCATTATGATAGTATATTACATTATGGATAAATACATTTGAAAAAATATAGAAGAATCTATAAGAAATAAAAATGACTTTCAGTATAAAGATTTGAATTCAATGAATGAAAAGAACACTGAAGTACAAAATGCATTAGAAATATGAGAAGTGATTAATGTATTTGAAGTACAAACTACATTAGAAATAAGATAAGTGATCAATGAAAATTAATAAATAATATATTGAAATTATAAATATATTCATAGAAACAAAGTATGAAAATCTAATTTTGAAATACTTGAAATAGGTAAACATTGAAATAGAATCATGGTAAGATAACTTGACATTGGAAACAGTCATTAGTTTTTATTTTTATGTCACCTTTGAAATAGAACTATGGAATGTTATTTAACAATGAAAAGAGAACATAAATATAGTTTCTGTAGCAGATACATGTTTGACAACATTAATAGGAACCATGATTTTCAACTACAACGAGTGTGTAGATCAGATTACAATTCATGTCATTAGAATGTGTAGTCAACAGCCTCCATGTAGTACCATGCATTATTGACGTAGAGTAGCAGTTTTTCATGTTTGTTGACAGTTATATTGATCCATTCAATATATAATTAGACATGAATGTGAGTAAATGAGAAATTTTAGTATGAAAAAATAACTGGTTAATATAGTGAAGTGAAAAAAACATGTCATAATCAAATGGATTAGATGTTTATAGTATTCATCAATGAAAAAAAGCTTTATAAAAAATCAATGAAAAAATTTATTAATATGAAAATGTAAAATCAGTAATAATTGAAATAAATAATAGAAAATAGTAACCGGGTACACTTTATCATGAAACAAACATGACATATTTAAAAAACTGTAAATTGTTTAAGTGGAGACAAACTTTAATACATCCCTACTTCCTAGGGCATTACCTCTCCCCTGCTTAGCCCCTCGTCACTGCCCTTCCCCTCCCCTACCCTCCACCCTCCCGTCCAGCACCCCCCATTTTCCAGCCTCTCCCTACATTGCAGCCCTCACCTCTCCTTCTTCCCTCCTCCCCCCCAGCCCAGCCCCTCTGCTCCCCCCTCCCCCTGCCTAGCCCCTCCCCCCTACCAAGCCAATCCCCTCCCCCCTGCCAAGCTTGTCCCCTCCCCCCTTCCCAACTTGTGTCCACCTCCCTTCCCAGCACCTCCTCCTACCCCCATGCCCAGCTCTACCCCTCCCCTCCCCTCCCCACTCCTCTATTTGTCTTCCCTCCCCTGCCCAGTCCCTCCTCCCCCCCACCATGCCCAACTTGTCACCCCCCCCCAATTACACAGCACTTCCTCTTACCCCCTACCCAGCTCTACCCCTCCCCTCCCCCCACTGCTTTTCTCCCACCCCATCCCAGCACCTCCCCCTCCCACCTCAGCCTCCCCCTACCTAGCCCCTTCCCCCACCACTCCCCCCTACCCAACCTCTTACCCCACAAACAACATTCATTAATTAGAAAAGAGAATATAAGGTAAATGTTAAAGTAAAAAAACTAATGATAAATTCCACATGTTAAATCGATTTTAACTCTTTTATTTAATTCCTTTTAAACGGTTTGTTAGTAATTTATATTTCTGATTGGATCTTTGTAGTAAAAAACCTGGAATGTTAACAGATAACCACAACATAAGCAATAGGCAACATAATTCTAAGGCAGAGAGGGATATATGAAATACTTTCACTGTTGAAATAGATTCTACAGCACCTACAGCTCCAAGAAGGTGGCTAGTCATAAACCTTGTAAAATTAACTTATAGTTGTAAACATGAAACATGGATTAGAAAAAATACTTTAAAGAAAAAAAGGGTCACAAGTGGATCATATTCCTTTCAAATTATGCGGCATACACACTAATTTTATAATGATAGAACTATCATCTTACCCCAGTATTCTAGACAAAGCAGTCAATTAGAGCTTCATATTTTATCAGGTCACCCATCGATGTCAATGTAGCATGCACATTTACATAATTAACATCTCCTTTGGCAGCCTCAGATTGGGCTAGGGATTTCTCAATGCAAATAATGATGCCCGTCTCTGAAATATGAACAAAAATATAAAGAGAAAACAGAATAAAATCTATCACCATTGACATGAAAATCCATTACCCTACTACTGCTTCCCCAGGTTCGACAAAAATGGTAGTTCCAAGTTATTATGAATTGGAAAAATATATTACACATTTCCCAGTTTCTGCATCTAACATTCTAAATGGACCTCTTTCATATGCCATGGATAGGTAATGGTTGTTATTGAAAAAATAGATAATCAAATAGAAAGTAATACATGATTTAGAAGTTTTTCAAGGAGTTATTTATTAGACAAAATGATATATTTCAAGAATTCCATACAACATAAGTTGGAATAGGTGACATTATTAGGGATGTAAATAGACTGCATATATTCAGAAAAATCAACAACATTTAAAAAAGTATAGTAAAAAAGGGCATATTTTGTTGTCATACATGCATGTATTAGGGGTAAACATACATGTACCTTCTATTTGTAACCTTCTTCATTGTACATATAACATATCTTCTCAAAAAATTTGTCATGTTTCGTTCAACACAACCTGTGCAATGAATGATGGAAACATATGAGAAATCAACATGTTCAATGTATCTCATTTTTCGACTGATATGATCAACATGTGAAAATATAGGTAATCCACTACTTGTGATGGATAGTAAGATTAAAGGCTAGTTGATTTTACATAGACCATTTATTGCACCAATAAGATCAACATCATTTGTCAATGAAAAAAATAGTATTGCGTCATGAGAAGTAATCGACCTGAAGAACATAAAAAAACAGTAGTGCATCATGTGAATTAAATGATAGGGAGATCATCTGGCCATAAAAAAGTGGAAAACATAAAAAACATTGACAACAACAGTGGAAAATGTTATTAAAAAATTATGCAATACATTTGAAAACATACAAACCTGGATATTGTACTTTGTTTTGAATTATATAGTATTCCATGTTTGAAAAAGTAGAGCATGTTTTGCCACTAGAGTAAGTAGTGCATGTTTTCCTATTTGAGAAAGTAGTGAATGTTTCAAAGAGAAAGTAGTGCATAGTTTTTTACTTGAAAACAAAGTAGTGCATCATGTGAATTTGAAAACAATAGTGCATCATGAGAACTAAATTTGAAAACATACGAACTTGGATGTTTGTTTATGCTTCCAAGAACAGTATGAATCAAACTTCAATAGGTTGATGGGGTTTTGTCCAATCCTACCCAAAAAACAGATGAAAAATAGAGGGAATTCCATGCCAAGCCTACCCATTCTTAAACAGGTGCATGGGGTGTTGTACAATAGATGGTTGACCATACCAAGCCTACACATTGTTCAAAACTAAAACATCAAGAAGACATTCATGGACTACCAGAAAGATGTCAAATTGTTAATCAGAAAATAGAGGGAATTCTAGTGGAGAAAGAAGCCCAGGAAAGAGAAGAAAAATACCTACCATCAAACAAACAGGGCAGCAAGTACAGGATAGCATCAAGTCCTCAAAGAAGATCACTGAACTGGGTGAAAAATCCACTATCTAGAGTAAGCAGGCTATGATATCCAGCAAACAATAAAAAACAATGAATTATTGTAACACAACATTGTGGAGGTAAAACCCCAGACGTCTTGAAAGATAGGAATAAATCAAGTTCATAGAAAAACCTTTAAAGCCCTCAGGGACCTGCTAGCACAAGTATACATTTCATATCTATTGACTCACAACCCAGAATCTTGATAATCCATTGTGCTTTAAGCCACCTGAGAGAAAAACAACACCCTTATCCAGTAATGACATCTTATATACAGAAGAGACCCTGGGTATAGAAAACAATCCCTAAAGCCCCAGAAAGATTCTCATCTGAGTGATTGAAGAAGTCATTCCCATGGAATATCTTTGAAGTTGAAAACAATTTCAGTATTGATATTTAGAAATTTTACAAAAGTATGTCATCAAGAAAAAAGGTTGTTTCAGAAAATAAGGATGAGTTATTAAACAGAAGGTTCTGGTTTATAAAATAACATAGAAATAATATAAAATACTATAACATCAGATGAGACATTGTGAATGAAATCCATTTAAATAATATCCATCAAGAAGTGCTTTGAAAATTGGCAACACTGCAGCCCCTATCCTGGATTTTGTCATCATAGTGTTTCAGTAGTGAATAATGGTGACAAGAAAAACCATCTAAAGTACAACAAAACGTCCATCAATGAATAAGGGAAATCGTAAAGTACAACAAAATTTCTAGTAATGAAGAAGTGTAGCATGATAAACCAATTCTAAAAAAATCGTCTGTCATGAAAACCGTCCAACAATAGAAGAAAACTTTTGACCATGAAAAGCATCCTGCATGAATAACATCCAGAATAAAAAAAATTATAATCAACCTCTATAAATAATGAGTCATTGGATAAGGAATTGATAACACATGAACAATTTTTTTTAAATATAGATGTAGAAGAATGTTTGATGCATTTTATAGGGTTGATTTTCACCTAGAATATTGACATAATAAATAACCATTCAAGATAAGGTTATTCAAAGACAACATATGATTTCAACATGTAGAAATATGTTTTAATGGAAGGAAAATAATTTTTCCATCAGCATTACTGAATTTTTGAATTTAAAATATCATTACTGCATTAGTAAACAACATTATAAGTAGACATAGGAGTGGATAAATATTTTGAAACATGACATTTGAAATTAAGAGATAGATGGAATTGTCTTTCCAAAATGCATATGTACCGTAAGACAAACCTTTAGTCTAATTTGTCTGATTTTGTTTCTAATTTATCCTTAATGAGAATTTGAACTTTATTTGCATCTGTTGATGGTGGTGTGGAGTCACCAATCATTGACCCATTCTGCTTGACTGCATCCTCATCATCGAAGTCAGTCAACAGATTTCTCTACAAGTGAATGTAAATATTAACCTAAACGAAATACAATGACCCACTTCTTGATTGAAAACCTTTATAATGATAAAGAAAATAACTAAACATATTTTATGTAAGGTGACATTTATTTACCTGAACTATTTAAATAATTGAAGATGATGTTACACCTCCTTATTGAGGCTTTTCACTGGGTTGAAAAGACTCAATAGTCTGATGATCCTATAATGGAACGTTAACAACAATAGTCCAGTATGTTGTTATTTACTGACAGGGAAAAAGAATTAATATAATTGAAAATATTGTACCTGATTTAGTTCAATCTCACTACTTACTCCAGTAAATTCAATGTTATGATCATATTTCACAAAAATTACAATAGGATTAAAGCTTTGTAGGTATAAAAAATAAATGAAATTTGGAATAGATATTAGCTATTACCTGATTGTATGCAAAGCTGTCATTGAATTTCCTAATGTAGTTTTTATTTTCTCTAATGAAAATTACCTTGTATGTGTCTTTTTCTGTTGAACGATGATGATTTTGAATATTGATATTTGATATTTCAATTGATAAGAGCATTTTCTTTGATTTGAAAATGTTTAGTTCAGAAGGAAATCCATATTCGTTGTCGTCTTAATGACCAAATTATGAAAAAAATATTCAATTCTAGGAATAGTAATTTTAAAATATATTGACATTATAGATAGAGTTGGTTTTACCTATATTCACACAGCTCTCAAGTCAGCAGTTGTATTGTGTATGAATTGCATGACTTGTTTGTCAAATAAAACCATTGAAAAAGAGTCTGTATTATCAGTAACCTTAAGTTTCACTCTAAATCTATTTAATATAAAATGATGACCGCACTATTAGTACCAATAAGTATTTTAATTTATTATTTCACAAGTAAGTAATTTATATTAAGAAATTTAATAATTTAAATGAATGTAACCTGGGAGTAGTGCTATGTGGAGATACATTACAATTTTGGCACCAAATTCTATCATCTGAAAGATGTACTTTCTTCATACAAGAAATGCATGACTCATAAAACCAACTGTAGGTGCTTTGAATTTTTTTGTATTTTTACAAAAATTATGCATCGTGTAGGCTATAAAATATTGAGTATGAAATAATATACTGATTAGGTGATGACATAATTGAACAATTCAAAATAATGAATATTGAATTGTCAACATTCATATCTCTTATTGTTACCTGTGAACAGTTTTTGACATCTGAAATAGTTTTCTTGTTATTCCAATATGGTACATCCGTAGAAGGGTTGCCGGTTATTAGTGGTGGAGTATTGAACTGTGATTAAACCGCCAAACCAGACTTGTAAAATATACAATAACAGGTTTTTTAAAAAAAAAATATTAACAACCATTCGGTATTAGATTTTATATGTAAAATGGAGAAAATGTAAATTTACTGAATCTAGATTAGTTCAAAGGTCACCTGCTTCTGCAGATGTTTACTTCTGGAATATCTAAGTTGTACAGAATTTTTTTAGCATTAACAGTAGTAGTCACAATAATAGTCGCTGTAAGAAGTTTGAAACAATTGAAATGATTTGAACTAATTATACTTTCAAAGAAACCTCTTGAAAATAAAAGAGATTTAATAAGAGCTCAAAATGAATAATGTCGTTAGAAACCATACTTCTTAGTCGCTTCACTCGTACAAGTTTTAATATAATAATGGATGTTGATTCTTTGTTATTTTCCAAATAACTTTTCATTTCATTCACAAAGTCTCCCCATAAACTACAGGTAAGTTGCATACCTCTATAGGGAAATAAAGTAATAGTAAGGCATAAAGTTTTTTTGATGCATTGTAATATAGCAAGAGGAGAAAATTAATGACCTATCATCCTCTAGAAGAATCTGTATCCATAGGTTAGAATGTCCCATAGATTGCACTGTATGTGTGTAATGTAGATGTCCAATAATTTCTATAAAATAGATAACCAAAATAAACATAGTTAGAAAAAATTATGGATGATAAAGATATTATTGTAATCATAACTTTATTAAAGTCAACTACATAGAATAGTCAGAAATAGATTTTAATGAAATATACCTATTAAATGTTCCTATGGAATCCTCCTTTGAATAATAGAATCATATGAAGTAAATTTGAAACTAAAAAATGGTATGTTTTCATCACATGGTCGAATAAATGTCATGGATGTAAACAGGATTCTACAAGGATGTCTACTTCCCAAGTACTTGCCTTGGTTTGAAGCTATTTGGAAGTTTTGTATCATTTAGCACATTCCTTAACACAAATAATATTTGTACTTTGAGATAAGATGACGATTACCTTTTGTACATTGAATCTTAGCTCCCAAAATAATGTATATTGAAAAGTATGTTAGTATGTAAAGAAGACTGATGATAGAGGAAAGATAGATACAATGTGTGTAAATGTTGAAAGACATACAGAACATAACATAACAATATATAAATAAATAAAAAGTTGTTAATGTAACGTAAAATTACTTCTTTGTCACATAGTATTAGATCAACGGTGAAGACATCATTGGAAGATTTGGGCGATGAATTGCACCACATGTTCAGAAAACAAACTTCAATCCATACTGTCTCATTGTCCTCTGGTGTAATCTCATTCAATAGGGTTATTGATCATGAAATTTTTATTCTATGTAATATTACATTTAATATTGAAAATATAAACATATTAAGCACGTAAAGAATAAATTGAAGTACACATCATGCATAGGAAATACATAGTAAAATATAAATTGATTATTTTAAATGATACCTAAGAATGGTTATAAAATATTTATTTATAGACAATATTATGTGTGAACCCAGTAGATGTGTTAGTGTTTTCCTTTATTAATATTTTCAAACCATTTGGTGATGTAACCCTAGAAACTGCAACATACAATTGACCATGAGGGAACATAGGCTTTCAAATATATAACCCAACAGAAGACAATTATTGGCCTTGACTTTTATTAATAGTCATTTCATATGAAACTATTAAAGGATATTGCCTTCTCTATAATTTTAAAGACCATCTATCATCAGAGTGTGTCATAGTTAGTCTTGGAATGAATGCTGAATACCCCGAATTACAACAAATCAATATTTTTGCTCTAATCACATGGTCACCTAAATGTGTAACAATCATACGAGTACCATTACATAAACCAACAGATTGATCAACATTTCTGAGTAACATAATGGGAACACCAATCTGTAGTGTAATTTTGTGGGTAGCCAACCTAGAGACATTGATTCCATTCAATATTTCAGAGGTGTATATGTTTTCTACCCTATCAGTATCAAAACTGGCATTGAAAACATAATCTGAGCTGAAGTAATATCTCTTATCAGAGTCAGTGAGAGACAACATGTTATCGTTTACTTGTTGAACAACATCATGGGTTGGAGCTAAAACTACACGGTCTTTCAAATAGGATACATCACCATAATTGGAAGTGAAATTAGAATATGTATGGTCAATTATTGAAGCCATAGAATTTTCAGAGTTGGTAAGAAGATACCTAGAAGGAATTTGGATGAGTGCTTCACCATCATTTGGTTCTCCAACTCTACCTTCTCCAATTTCCAAGGTCCATCTTGAAAACTCATGGACAACCTCTGAATTATTCGTGGATGCATCCGAATGAAATATCACATTCCTTTTTTGAGTTAAGACCTGACAGTGTTTCCAAATATATGAATACTTAATACTTGCAAATATAATGTCACTTACGTTACCACCGGGTATTACCGGTATTATTTACCTGAAATCTCCCCCCAATACGACTATTAGACCACCAAAAGGAAAGTAGAAAGCATTAACATTTCTTACTCTCATTATATCTCTTAGAGTATGGTTGAGAGATTCAAATCATTACTTATGAACCATAGAATCCTCATCCAAAATAATAAGTTTTGTCAAGTGTAGAAGTTCCGCAAGATGACTACCTTGCTGAATATTGAAAACTGACTTCTCAGTAATAGAGATTGGAATATGAAATTTATAATTTGCAGTTCGTCCCCCCGGAAGCAGTAATGATGCTATTCCACTCGAAGCAATGGCTAGAACAATAGATCCCTCTAACCTCAGCAAAGTTGTTAGCATATTCCAAATGAAGGTTTTACCCGTGCCTCCATATCCATGTAAGAATAAGAAACCTCCAGAATTGGAAGACAATGAAGACATAATGACATCCATCACCTGTTTCTGTTCATCAGTAAGCATATTCTATTTAGTTAAATATTCATTTTGAAGTAACTCCCTATTGTAATACAGTTCTTTTGCAACTAAATGATTTGGATGAATGTGAATTGCAGAATCTGAAAGTGGCATAGGAGGATAAAACTAAAGAGAAGTGCCATTGCACTGTAAAAACTCCTCAATTTCAAGAAGAGCATACATATGCCTCTGATGATATGTCAATGTAAAATCTACAAAAATGATGCATATAGTTTTAGAGAAGTGTAAAATAAACTATATCAGATCATTAAAATAATGTAGAATAATTAAAAGATATCATAGACGATGTGGAATGAACTGATCAGAGAGAATACAGTAACCAACAGGCAATGTGAAAGTAAAAAAAGAGTGGATTATGGATAAAAATACTCTAAAAAGAGTATAATATATAATAATACGGTATTCATCTAAGGATCCATTTAATTTTATGATAATATGAATTAATTATTTTGATAGTATTTATTATCATCAGTGAATATAAATAAACAAAAACATTTTGTTTTTTAAAATACTATGACAAACATACAGATATACCTGGCATTTCTAGCCTTCGTATTTTCCCATACAGAACATCTTCACTAATAAATTCATGGGTTTCATGCCATACAATGTCTGGGAGAGATATGTTATTTTAAAATAACATGCATTTGAACAACCTCTGTAAAGAATGTCCCATTCCCCAAGTAGAAACCTCTTTTAGAGCTTCAATAAATTCAGCGTCATCTGCCAGTAGTCCCAAAGCATAAAAGGCCTCTCTAAATGTTCCATGAGTAATACCATTCACTATTCTCATGTCATCATATGAAGTCACTACTTTTATTTTTTTAATAAGTAACCGCAAGTAAAACAACTCTCTAGTTATTGGAGGGACAGAGTATAGTCTACCAATAATGAATCCCTTTTTTCGAGGAGTCCATTTTTTTTCATTGCAGTCAAAAAAAACTAGTAGGAAGCTCTGAATAACTAAGACATATACTATCTAGGTGAGTATTATTTTCTTTAAACCATGAAGTGAACATTGATTCAGTAATAGTTCCATGACTGAGGACATTATCAATATTATCATTGTCACTATAAGTAACTGTATTTTGTTCTGGAAAATGGAAACTTAACCTCTCAACTGGTGGATATCTGTAGTGGATATCAAAAGAAAATATTCTCCATGAAGCCTCAGAAGGAGTTATGTACCAGCAGTCATAGTAAATCTTTATCTCATCCACATTGTTTTCTGGACAGTCAATGTTGTTTCTTTCATAGAATTCTGTTGTAACACGATCATTCACTTTTATAATATATTTGAAGAGGTACTTTATAGAAGATTATTGATTTAAAACCTCAATATTCAGATGAGCCTGATACTTTAAATGAAAAACAGGACTATATGGTACCACAAACTGGTTATCCAAAGGCACACCATTTCTAAAAACTATACGTCCATCATCTCTTCTATGATATACCACATTACCATCCTCATTAACTGTTGTGTGTGTGCCAAATTTCGTTGGATAAAATTTTGTACATTTTCTATTTCTCATACAAGGGGAGGAACGGTTGGCATCACCGCAAGGGCCGTGCATCATGAATTTTTTAACAGCTCATGTAGCTTTGGGTATGCACATTGATTTGAAATTTCAGCACAAACTATTCTGTTAACATCTGCAGGAGTGTTAACTTTGTTTTCATGGAAAATAAATAATAGGATGTGGACATGAGGCAAGCCATGTTTTTGAAACTCCACGGTTTGAACAACAACATGGGAAAAATAGTGATATAGAACGTTAATAGAAGATGATATAATGTAATAAATGAATTAAAAGTTTATAAATATTAAATATATAGAGCATTACCTGCTCGTGATTTTCCAAATAAATAGCCCTCTTTTAAATCTTTCATAATATGATCAACCTTAACTTTGAAAATTCGAGATAATATTAGAGGGTGGTCAATTGGACGAAGATTGTTATTCATAACAAATCGAGTAATTTCAGGCCACATCGGGTTACATGTGAATGTCAGAAATAGATACGGATACCCTGCCCAATTACAAATAGACATTGCATCTTGGTAATTCTAAATCATATACCTGGGTCCACTGATAAATTTTTAAGGTAAAATTATACACTTTCCACAGGATAACCCTTCATGTTCACCTCGTAGAAATGCATCTTGTAATCCATTGTATAATTCAACCCTCAACCTTTTTTGATTGAATCGAATGAAAGATAGTCTTTGGGACTCAATAATTGTATAAGCATCAACAATAAATTACTGCAACAATCTTCTACAATGTAATAAGGTTGATCCATTGTGTTGAGAAAATTGCAAGTGAAAGAAGAAGTACTCTCTCATTGTTACCTTCCTAAGTACAATACTTGTTGTGAAAGGAGTAGCTCGATGCAATACATTGTAAACATATCCATCCTGACCTCCTATAAAAATCAAGGGTATTGAAATGGAAGATATAATGGGTGAATCTCATCTACTCTTTCTAAATCACAAATTTTCTTTTGAATGATGATATCACATTCATGGTTGAGATCTTCAACATCACTGAAAATCAGCATAGGAATTTCAGAAGTGTTCGGTAGGTTATATGTGGCTTCACTTGTATGTCTTCTTTTAAGTAGCAGTAGATTTAATGTTGGTACCTCACGATGATTAAGAACATCCCTTGCACTTATGAATTCTCATGCCAAAGCATTGTTCTCATGTAGCATATCTTATAGTTTAAGTACAATATTGTCATCAACAATCGAATGTTGATTACTGGCATCAAAGCTGTAAAAATAACATTGGTAGATAATATTAAATGATGAATGGTTGGAAAATTTAGTACGTAATGATGAAATAGACCGATACCCAATTCTGCAGACCCTGTTCTGACATTCATGTGCAGTATCATACATGTATAGTTGTGAAAAACGTGGCAGTTGTCCATCAGGTGGACATAAACTACCAATGTGATGGTAGTTTAGTCCATGTAGTCTGAATATACATGGACCTCGACCGTTTTTGAATGACCTATCTACCTTTACACCCATAGACGTGAATGCAAACATTGAGTTGTAAACATGCATGTCGTCTTGGAAAGATCTGGACTCAGCTGTAGTTCGATCGAATACCAACATCCTTAGGTATGCAGGACATGAAGGTAGTAAGTCCAAAGATATTTTTTCCATCGAGCAGCATAGTGAGAAACACGGGTTTTGTCTATTGTTGCAGTTCTTATTTCTCTCATCGAACCACATAAAAGAGTGACAATATTGAAAGAATTTAGAAGGGTCACCAATTTCTGAATAACCCGATTGACAAACAATATAATGTTGAACATATTAATAAAAAATCATAGTGATATTTTGAGAAAATGATGCTTGATTATAGAACAACAATGCAGGTTTAGTAATCATACTAACATGTGTTCTTGACATTATGCTTCTCTATTTAGTTTTATGTAACAGGAAATGTTAGGTTCACATTTATTGGAAAAATTAACTGTAATTTTATTTCTAATTATAGAGAATATTGTTAAATGAAATGCCTATATTTTCAATGTCATGAAAAGAATCAGTAACACAGAATCTGTATGTTCAAGAAACCATTAGAAATAGAAAATTAACTAACAGGGATATCAACTTTTAGAGATAGTTGTTAGTCGTACTGTGTTGAACAGATAGGCGAATCATCTACCAGCATATCTTCATCAACCATTAAAGCTATGAAAAAAATTGAGCGAACATTTATACAATGTATGCCGAGTTCAAATAACTAACATTTTGTTCATCAAAAAAGCATTGACTTTCTACTTACAAAAAGGCAATGGGGATAGTGTCATGTCATATGGTCTTTGTTTTCGTTTGTTTGTCCTTGAACACAGTGTTGATGGATGAGAAGATGGTTCTGACACTGTGTTCAATTAAGAAGTTTAATATTAGTAGTTTATGTAATTATTAATTGCCCCATGAATAGTAATAGTTGATATTGGTAAATTTAAAAACTACTAACCATATATACATAAATGAGATGATGGTACATGCGTGACTCCATATCTACCGCAAATTGTTGGTAGCGCTGCAGTAATTGTAGTAGTAGACTGATTGGTACACGTCACTGAAGATATTGCAGTAGGAGTTGGAATTTATTTCGTTGCCACTGAAAGAATTAAAGGTGCAGTAATGTTATTAATTTTGAAATTGAAACAAATGTGATTATTGATCGAAAAAGATGATGAAGTCTTACCTGTGTCCCTTTGTGTGATGTCATAGTTTGATATTGGTACAGTTATTTGAGTATAAGACTCATCGAAAGATATAACTGAAGCATCTCCACTTGTTGTAGACGCTGTTAACATGTAAGAAATAATGAAATTAAATATTGAAAAAGTCATAATTAGTAGGAAATTATATGGTGAACATAAAATAAGTACTTACAAACTCTTTGTCGTTCCTTTATTAATTGTCTCCGCAGTAGCCTTGCATGTCTGGTGGATGATGGGCCAGACTTGTTTGTATTTGATTGAGGAGCATCATGTCTAGGGACTGTTTTCAAATACAAAGTTACATATCCATCAGTTCTGATAGTTTGGATAGAAGTTTCAAGTAATGTGTACTATTATGTTAAAGAAAACAGAATTAACCATTGACACAGAGAGATGACAATGGAATTTGTGTGAGTCTGTGTGTGAGGGAATCAGTTGATAGTGGTCCAGTTAATGCATTTGCAGTCATATTGGTATATGTCACTAAAGAATCTGCAGTAGATTTTGGCAAAGTTATGTTGGCAGTTTTAATGAGATATACTAATGACACAACGACATTTAGTATCACAATTATAAACAAACATAGCACTACAATGACAAAATTTGTACTGTGTTATATTCATTAGTTAGACAATTTGATGCAAAAATAACAGAAGACTTACAAACTTTATGTCGTTCCTTTAGAAGTTCCATCCGTTGTAACCTTGAATCTCTTGAGTTTGATGGGATATACATGTTTGTATATGGTTGAGGAGAAGATATTTCAGGCACTGTCATCAATGATTAAGGTGGGTATTAGTCATTTGCTTTAGAACTCAAATCAGTTGGTAGTGTAATGTTTTATACTGTGTAATATAATAATAACTAACCATTGACATACAAAGATGATAACGGAATTCGTGCAACTGCATGTGTGACACCATCAGGTGACAATGGTTCAGTTTATGTAGTACCTGACATTTTATTAGACATAATTAAACAAATTTCAGTTGATTTTGACACTTTTATTGTGTCAGTTGTAATTAATATATATAGTAAAACAATGATATGAATTAGAAAATGAGATAGAGAATAATACCGAGCACATACCATATTCATGTTTTTTTTTCATATGTTGGCTCTACTGTAACCTTAACTCTATAGATTTTGAAGGGCAAGACATGTTTGTATTTTTTGGGAAAACAAATTCCATTGGCACTGTAGTCGAAATAGAAGTTAAATACATCTAAATTACGTTAGTATGGAAACCAGTTATTTAGTGTAGTGGTTTTTTCTAAAAAATTTAGTCACTACAAACCGTTCATAGATAGAGATCACAATAGAATTTGTATGAATACATGTGTGATGCTAACAGTTGATAGTGGTTATGGTGACCAAGTACCTGAAAAAAATAGTAGAAGATAATGACGACTTTATAGTAGTTTCAGAAATGTTAAATTTGAAGTAAGGATGATGTGAAAAAATGGAAGTAAGTTGATGTATTTAAACATAACAGAACAGAGAACTCACAAATGTTTTATGTTCTATAGTTATCGTCCCTCGACTGTAGAATTTTTTCTTCGTAGATTGATGGGGAAAACAGGTTTGCAATGCTGTTCGTTATATATAATTGTTAAGTTTTGGAAAGAAAAATATGGACAGTTGAATGTACTGATAATGTAATGCAGATTCCATAAGCAAAAAAGAAAGTTGTGTAAACATTTAATTGGATTGGAGTAAATTTTTAGTAATGAGAAATATATGAATCATGACAAAATAATAAAGTGAAAATTGATTAATGTAATTAATTATAATAGAAGAAACCTTTCAGACGATATTATGTCATGTTAAAGAAAGTTGTGTTTCCTTCTATGCACAGAGGTTGAAGAATATGTATCTATATAAGTGAATGATGTTTTCTTATCAGCTGGACTGCAAATAGAGAAGCAGGTCAAATAAGTAAAAATCTAATTGCAGTTATTTGAGGTAATTTCAATTATGTAATTGCAGATGTCTAGTTGCACAAGAGTGCAGATTAATGTAGAAAGGCTCGGGTTAACTCTTTCTGCCGAAGATAAATATATGGAACAACTGAAATTCGAAGATAAGATTGGCATACCACAAATCTGTGCAATGGGTACTATTAATGGACAGCGTGAGACACAATATGAACATGAATTGAAAATATAAGAGACTGATGGAATAACCTTACTGAAGTAAATGAAGCTTTCGGTATGCACATTTTCCTTCAAATAATGCGATGGAATTACATACCTGAATCAATATCAAAGGAATTGGTTGATGTTGTATGAAATTGGTGGATGATGAAGTGATTCGTTGAGGTCCTGGGGCCTGGTGGATCATGTAGAGTCGGAGTCGCGAGTTCTGAGGGGTTTCATTGAGGGGAGAGGGAGAGGGGATCCTGAGAGAGAGCTCACTAAGGGAAACTGGAGGGCAGGGAGTAGTCAGTGGCTGAGTGTTGCGAGAACACTTAGACGACAAGAAGAGTAGGCAGAGAAATCCAGGGAACAGGCGTTGTTGAGGTAGCGTGGCGGAGTCGTCGAAGGCATCGAGAATTTGGGGGAGATTGATGTAGGCGTCGGGAATTTGGGGGAACTATAGGTCGAAAACAGGTTAATCCCGACCGCAACCGGAATAATGAAAAACACAGGGATTGAATATCAACTAAGGAGAATGCGGAGGTTAGAGAAGGAGGGCTACGGACTGTGGGTTGATCGGGAGTTAGAGGATGACAGAGGCGGGGGTAGTGGGAATTCTAGGTCGCGACCCCGGAGAACAAAAGTGGGATTGGGATTGGGTATCTTGGAGAAGAATAGGGAGCACGCGGAGGGGCAACGTGGGCAGTCGGTTGGAGGACACGTATTGAAAAACTGTTGTGGAGGCCTGGTATTTTGACACGTGGCAGTAGAGAAAACCTAATATTAGTATATATATAGATATCAGAAGAGAAATTATTTATTTTGGTAGATAATATGATAATATTAAAACACTTATTAGAAAAATAAATAGAACTTTATAAATCAGAATAGTAAGGCACATACAACATGTATCATAAATGTAATATCAACCTAATCTACATCTATTTCATGGATGGTCCTTTGTCCCACTGTCAGGCGTATACTAGATGTGTCCATGATGTGCATGCCTATGTCTATACTCTAGAGAATGCTGATACTATATATCATCATCGGCAGCCACCTCTACATCCTCCTGTGTGATAGATGGTGGATGTACAGTCTCAACACATGTACCATGTCATGCCTCTAAGGATAGTGGATGCTGGCTGGAACTCTCACCAACATGTGAAGAAGATGGTTGTTATGATGAGAATGTCTACATAACATGGAGTAATAAAGCATCCAGTTCAACCCTGTCAATGTCTATATTTTCCTCTAAGTGTGACAGAGAATCTGGAGGAGCATTTGACTGATCATGATGAACACCCTCCTCCTGTTGAACAACAACATCTGTTTGATCATGATGAACGCCCTACTCCTGTGGAACAACTGCATCCATAAAAGGGTCATCACCTCCTGGTACATCTAGATCAGGCTCAATAGGCTCCGCAACCTCACTATCAAGTGGTGGATCAAAGAAAATTTCATGATAAATATCGTTCATCAAAGTAAGCAACTCTACCAAAGCACTATGAAAATTTGTTTGGTCAAATGCACCTCTTTATACTGGATTAGACATGCGCAGTAGATGATTTATACGAGTATCCTGTGAAAAAAATTATGTTGTTAAGAAATTTTAATAAAAAATATGTTGAACATTGGAAGGAAGAATGTATACCAACACATTAAATCCCCACCTGTTTCATGTTAGAAATCTGACTGGGGACCTAAAGTACAAGGACGTATAATCCGGCTGATCGCATGAATGAAAATGTATTGTCCCCGCCCCTCGTAACCAGAACTTCTATCATTTTTCCCATAGGTCAATATATGTGGCATGATATCTCCTCCAATAAAAAACTCACTTCCCTGACATCTTTAGGGAATTTAGTGAAGCTAACTGACTGGGTGGGTCAGGAATGGGCTGAAGGAATCCAAACTACCTCATAACTCTATCGGTCTAATGTCACTCGACTATATGAAAATTAATCAATGGAACTATGTATGAGCCGATAGTAGGTATTTCTTTACAATATGGTGGAAGACTCTGGATGATATCTGTATATGGAATCCATGTAATCTGAAATAAAAAATGAATAATCATTTAATAAATGAAGATATGTATAGTAAAGAGAAAAGATGTAACAATATAAATAATAATCACTTACATTCTCCCATCAAAGGCTGTACAACAAAGTTTGTAGGCATGGACATCATGTATGGTGGAATCTGAATGTCGATGTGCCTAACTCCACATGTATATAACATTGTTATAGTGACATTTCATAATATAAATATATAAAATTAAGTTAGACATTAGAACGAAGTAATAACATACCATTGTCCACACTGAGTCTCTGCTACAATTTCAACAGACAATGACACATGGGCACGTGGAGCTAAACGAGGGATGTTCTCCCAAACCCACATCTGTGAAGAACAACACATCCTATGATCTTCATCTTATCGATGTGACATGCACTACATAGCTCCCTGTATGTATATTATAAACGAGAATACCCCCAGCTATACTGGTATTCTTGGTCCAAATCCTCCCGAAGAGGTAAATATATCAGATGTACAAAACTAGTGGAATGGTCAACAAAAAGCGTTCCACCGATCAGCCTAAAAATATATTCACATGCAAGTCGCAGTATGGTGGTCTTGTCAGCATCCTCTTCTAGATGTGAGAAGTGATATTCTAACCAAGGCATGCGTAATATACCACCAATGATAGACCTTCCATCCTCATGAACCTCTATTCCTAGTAATTTATGAACAACCTTGAACCAATCTGCTTCAAATTGGTCATTTAGAGCTTCATCGTCGATGGGGAGGCCCAATATAATGGACACATCCTACATGGTAATAGTCATCTCTACCTCTCTAAAATGGAATGTATGTGACTCTGGCCTCTATTTCTCTACAATCACAACAATGAGCTGATGATTGACAAAGGTGAAGCTTCACATCATTATTCCATAGAATTCAGCATGAAGAAGATGGGGGATGATAGCAGGAGGTGGTGAGGCATGATAGAAATGATGAGATATATGTACACATAGAGGATAAAAAAGACTTCCCTTTAAAACCATCCATGATACATGAGGATCCTGGGATGTGAGCAATAGAAAATATATTATATGGAAAAATGAAATCATCATTACTTTTTTATAGTGAATTCAATAAAAATTGTAAACTTTTATTAAAAAAATATACAACAAGAAAAATAAGGTACAAAATATATGTGGGTCGTGTTATTGGTTTAGGTTATGAATTTCTTATTTTATTGATATTCAATGAAGTTTAATTTATTCTGTAACATCCCGACCCTAGTTACCCAGATTTGGTGCATTATTACGTAACATTGGCATGATCACAAAAGATCAAGTCTCGAAAGACCTATTAGTTTAGTAGCCTTGGAAACACTAGATACATTCATAAATGTTACATTACATCATAAAGTAAAACAAAACTAAAACAAAATCTTGTCTTCATATCCCCTCATATTATCCCTACAAGTCATTCATAAAATACTTCTTCACATCCTGGAAAAATTAAAACATTGAAAGGGGTGAGCTCAGATGCTCAGTAAGGATAACAATATAGCGAAAACTTATATAAATAAATATAAACATTTAAGGAAATGTATAACTAAAACAAAAGCCTTTTAAACTTGAACTTAAGCATAATATGGAAAAAGTAAAATTAAATAATTCCATTTACGTATTCACATGGATATTCTACTAGTTGAATAATCACATGCAACATCAATAACCACTTTCATAATGATGGAATGCATAATGTAAGACTATCATAACCACGTACCCAAGGCCTCGTGCCAAGATTAGAAATAAGATTTTGTCAAGACCTCATGCCAAGACACTATTTTGTCTCATGAGACCTACCGATGCATCAAGGAGCTATAGCGGGCTCCACCCATCACTTACTAAGTCCAATGCATTCCTTATATGAAAAGGTTTAAACATATCATAAACCATAACATAATAGTATCACATAAAACATGCATAAAGGAAACATAACATTTCCACATTTCAATCACAAGATATCAATACAACACATTGATATAATAAAACCATTTTCAATACCAACATAAAAGAAAAGTAAAACATGGTATTTATTTTTCATTAAAAACTAGTTATGGCTTGTAGAGGAAGTCGAAACTCAAATAATGGTCATGATGGTGGAGAAGTCGTTGTCGCCACATACTTAAGACAAAACATTCCTTTTGTTATTTAGTAAAAATGATTCGTATAAAAATATTCCTTTTGAATAAAATTAAAAGTCAAAGGGGTTTATACACCATATAAATGAAAGTTGTGTATAAAACAAAATATGCCTCAATGAAAGGAGATTGAGACGAAGTCCCTTACAAAGATCATTTTTTTAAATAAAATAGATCTATTATGGGTATTCACTATAATTTCACATAAATAAAGTACAAATACAAGATAGGACATAATAATATCATGACATAATTTAAAAGTAGGAGATTAACCCAAAGAATAGAAATTGGGTTAAGAAGTTCCCTTACCTCGTGTCTGACTTGACTCAACCGTTCTTTAAACTCCTGAATAATAAACTAGAGTTAATTTCTACTTGCTTAAGAACCTTTTTAAAGTTCATTATTCCTTTTATATCACTCATTACCATGTTATGAACATATGTAATTATTTAAGTTAATAACGGTCATTTTGTTGATCTTTGGTACTTGAGTCAAAAATAAACTTCTTATAATTACAAGTTGTTCATGTGGTAAAATATCAATTATATCCAGAATTATATTCATGATTTAGATATCATATATATCATATATATCCAGTATATACATTCATTCATAATATTACGTAACATTTAGAGGTAATAAATGAAATGCACCGTTCATGGAGAGGGTAAGCCGTACGTACGCATGAACGGTACTTCCATTTATATTTCGTATTTAATGGAATGATATCATAATGATATAAAGGTGAATTATAATTACAGTATAATATCATATATAATATCATTTACTCCATCCTTTACATGTCCCACATATGGCATTAACGATTCAAATCACTTTGAGGGGGCGGTAGTCCGCACTTCCTAAAATGAAATTGTCGTGGTTACCCATAATGGAAATCATAAAGGTATGATATAAATGAGAAATACAGAAGCATAAGGAAAAAATAAATATAATATATATCATATATAAATATAGTTACATCTTAATGGCCACCATGAGAGGTGTTAAAAGAAGATTGAACAATCATCATTTCGTGAGGTAGTAATTCGCCACCCATAGAAACAGTATGTTCTTTAACCATTAGACGAAGGTGTGTGTAAGTGTAAATCAAATACATCTCATAACAACATCCTAGTATATTGAAGATACTGGTTTTGTTACAAAATAATGGAATAAAATGAGTTTAAGGGGTTGGAGAAGCAAAATAAAACAAAAGAACATAAGAGAAGACATTACCTTAAAATCGGGTAACTCTTTTTGATTTGAGCCAAAGGCTTCCTTGGGAAGACTTATGCCCAAAGTGAGGATTATAGGAGTAAGAGAGGGAAGTTGATAGATTATTTGGTCAGAGTTTGGCCGAGCCAAATGGATTTTATGGTGTGAATAAGGTGGTAGAGGTGGGGCCCTTTTATAAGAGGAGAGAAGGGGCACTCTTGGAAAGTCATGAAATGTTACATTATTATGAAGTTCTTTTCGGATGTCAAAGGTCCCACAATTATATATTTATAGGATAAGGTGATAAGGGTTCTAAATATAATCATCAAATATGTTTTTTATAAGTGCAAGTCTTAGATTTTACATTATCATTTCATTTTATTTAAATCGTTAATTAATGAGGTAATCACTGCATCATCATGGTGTCATACAAAATTTAATTTATTTAATGACTAAAAATTATAAAAAAAATACTATGATGTAAGAAATATTTTTATAATTAAAATGACCATTTATAGTCCAAAATATTACATGTATAGCCCCATGTAAAAATAGTTTTAGTAGAACAATACATGTTTGTGACATTTTTATTTTAACTTTAAATAAAAAGTTATTAATGTCTTTTTCTTACCCAAGTGGCTTCATGGGATCCCCAAGTTGACCCATGGATTGTCTTGGTCTGCCATGACTCATACAATAAGGATAGGACAAGTGTCAAGGTAATTTCATATTATTATAACATTATTTTTACCTTAAATTACACTAATTACCTTTAATCGTGATTAATAAAACTTAAAAGTTACTATTCACCAAAAAATTATTTTAATCCCATTGAACCACATTTTACTTCCTAATGACAACCATGTATGTCATATTTTTGAAAATCAAATCACAGAAGTGGTAAAGTTTCATTTAAACAAAAAATCAGTTTTTTAACTACCACTTAGTGGTTTCACTATTCATCAAAAATTGAAGTTTTTCAGAAAAATACCAAAAATTTAACCTAAGATATATTTGATATTCCGAATTCAAAAATGATGTCTATTTTAAAAAAATTCAAAACATATAAGTTGAATTAATTAATTTAATAGTTAATTCCCATTGTCAAAACAAATAGCGTGTTTTTAAGAAACAATATCAATCAAAAGATTGACAATTGTTTATGTCCAATTTCAAAGTGAAATTAATTATAATGAACACAATTGGATAAAATGGTAACATTATATTCTAATTATACTTTAAAACAACTCAATAGTATAATTTATCACTATAAATTATTTTGATTAAAAAAGTTGTTTTTAAGTATTTTTCACTATTCATCGAAAATTGGATGTTCTCAGAAAAATACCAAAAATTCAACATAGGATAATTTCAATATTCCAAATCCAAAAATTAAGTCCATTTTGAAATATAAAATTTATATAATTTCAAAAAGTGGGTATTACTACTCATAACGGCTACTTTGATTGGTCGTGGTGTGTTAGAATCTCGAACTTGCATACAATGCAAGCTATTGTATTATCGAAAGAGAAGCGTACCGTGGAAGCTTGGGGTGTTACATTCTCCCCTCCTTCAATAATTTGCATCCTCGCAATTTGAAAATGTTCTTCGAAAATAAAAGGTTGAAAATAGAAAATACCTTTGTGGAAAACCCACATCAGAAATAGGGTTAATAAAAATATAACTTTAAAAGAAAGAAAGAGAAGTAAAAAGGTCACCCGAGATAGCCCATAATAGGATTCTATGAAAACATGGATATGGAGGAGAAACAAACCATCAAGGTATGATGGAGAGTTGTAGAAAACGGGATTAGGAGAAAGTCAACTACAAGAAAATCACAAACTTGTGATTGGTTAAACGGTCATTGATTCCCCAATTGGAAAAGTTAACCAACAACATTTTTGTTTTAAGTTACCTTTAATAAAGTTGAGGAATTTATTTAGGAGATTTAATAATAACGTAAAGAAATATACTTACTTGTCATGTAGACATTCATTCCTTAATAAATTTTTACCACAAACCCATCTTTCACTCCAAAAGGTAATAGAACTTAAAAATATTCAATTTATACTAACCATATAGGGTTCCAAAAATAAATTTATAATTCCTCTATCAGAACTAAAAAAACTACACTATACACTCCAGGGACTTCACGTAGTCCAGTGGTAGGCAATAAATCCCAATCGCACTATAATTGCGGGTTTGATTTCCACAGCTTTGTCTGATGCGATGGGTTGTCACACGGTCTGCATGTTGTCCTTTTTATAAATATCCAAAAATAACCTTAACAATAGTATCCAATGTAAAATATAATCCATTCCAACCTTTATAGTTATCCAAAATTCCTTTGTCCAGACATTCTCTAAAAGTTCTCTAAATTCCAAAATCAATTGTAACATCAGATTCCCCAAAAAAAGTAAAGTTTCTCTTATTATCACATACTAAAAATATGATTACCTTCATCATATTAAAACCTTAATGAAAACAACAAGTACTGCAGTACAATCCTTATATATATCACATTATTCTTATAACTAGTACATCATTGATACAACACTAAAATGACATAATTCTTTAATAACAACATAAGAACTCTAATCATTCCCCCTCATATGTGGTAGTATCATAACTTGATTATTATCCAATAGCATCATTTGGGGCATACTCCGATAATTTGGAAATTGGTTTGCATAGTGTCCCCACTCCTTGAAGATGAAGCATTGTACATTTTAAACCTTTTTCTTACCCTTGCATTCATGCACTTGGTGTCCTTTTTCTCCACACCTATAATAAACTCCCACTCCCTTAAGGAAAGTTCCAAGGTGTTTCTTCCCACAGTTATCACATATTGGAAAATTCTTCTTTTCCCTCTTCCCTTTATCCATATTTCTCTCTTCCATCCTTTTCTTCTCTTGCATACCTTCAAATCCATAAGACTCAGAGGATTATTTACTTATCTTATTAACACATGATATTATTTATTCATATGTTAAGAACACATGGGAGACTATTTCCCTTCTAAATGTCAGCTTAATACCATGAAATATATGATCCTTCTTACTCTTTGGATCATACGTATTACTGGAGTTCACATTCCTTCTACTGGGCGCCATTTCTATACAATGACATAAACTAGATTAGTTTATGAATCGAAATACAAAATAACAAACTTGACAAACACCTAACATAAATTGAATAGTTTATGGATATAATTCATAATCATAAAAAAAATCTTTGAGGAAGTATATAATAATAAACCCTTCATAATGGTTTGTAAAGAAATCATGAATTATCCTAAGCATATCCCCCAGGAGTGTCGTAACCAAGAGTACAGCAAGGCCGGTTGTCGTGCACCGGTTCCTGTTCGAGTCTAGCTCAAAGCGATGTTTTCATGTTTTACCCCTAGGTACATCTGTGCTAGAGCCGCCTCTACCTTCTTGTATCCAGATAGGGATGTATTGCTCGAAAAACTCACAAAATCTCTATAATACCAAAATTCTTGGAAGTTCTTCTATACTAATCCTCAAAGTCTATTTTAGGGCTATGTTCTCTAATTAGAGTTTATCTAAATCTAGCTTCCAAGGTTAGTACTAAACTGCCTCTGATACCAACTGTAACACCCAGACCCCAGTTACCCAGAGTCGGTGCATTATTACGTAACATTGGAATAATCAGAAAAGATCAAGTCTCGAAAGACTGATTAGTTTAGTAGCCTTGGAAACACTAGATACATTCATAAATGTTACATTACGTCATAAAGTAAAAAAACTACAACAACATCTTGTCTTCATATCCTTTCATACTATCCCTGCAGGTCATTCATAAAATACTTCTTCATATCCTGTAAAAATTAAAACATTGAAAGGGGTAAGCTCAGATGCTCAGTAAGGATAACAATATAGCGGAAACTTTCATAAATAAACATAAACATTTAAGGCAATGTATAACTGAAACAAAATCCTTTTAAAATTGAACTTCAGCATAATATGGCAAAAGTAAAATGAAATAATACCATTTACTTATTCACAAGGATATTCTACTAGTCGAATAATCACATTCAACATCAATAACCACTTTCATAATGATGGAATGCATAATGCCAGACTATCATAACCACGTAGCCAAGGCCTCATGCCAAGACTACAAATAATATTTTTTCAAGGCCTCGTGCCAAGACACTATTTTGTCTCATGAGACCTACCAATGTATCGAGGAGCTATAGCGGTCTCCACCCGTCGTTTACTAATTCCAATGCATTCCTTATATGAAAAGGTTTAAACATATCATAAACCATAACATAATCATATAATATAAAACATTTATAAAGGAAACATAACATTTCCACATTTCAATCACAAGATATCAATACAACACATTGATATAATAAAATCATTTTCAATACCAACATAAAAGAAAAGTAAAACATGGTATTTATTTATCATTAAAAATGAGTTATGGCTTGTAAAGGAAGTCGAAACTCAAATAATGGTCACGGCGACGGAGAATTCGTTGTCTCCACATACATAAGACAAAACATTCCTTTTTTCATTTAGTAAAAATGCTTAGTATAAAAATATTCCTTTTTAATAAAAGTAAAAGTCAAAGGTGTTTAGACACCGTATAAAGGAAAGTTGTGTATAAAACAAAATATGCCTCAATGAAAGGAGATTGAGATGAAGTCCCTTACAAAGATAATTTTTTTAAATAAAATAGTTCTATTATGTGTATTCACTATAATTTCACATAAATAAAGTACAAATACAAGATAGGACATAATAATATCATGACATAATTTGAAAGTTGGAGATTAACCCAAAGAATAGAAATTGGGTTAAGAAGTTCCCTTACCTCGTGTCCGACTTGACTCGACCGTTCTTTAACCTCCAGAATAATAAAATAGAGTTAATTTATACTTTCTTAAGAACCTTTTTCAAGTTAATTATTCCTTTTATATCACTCATTACCATGTTATGAACATTATTTAATTATTTATGTTAATAACGGTCGTTTTTTCGATCTTTGGTACTTGAGTCAAAAATAAACTTCTTATAATTATAAGTTGTTCATGTGGTAAAATATAAATTATATCCAGAATTATATTCATGATGTAGATATCATATATATCATATATATCCAGTATATACATTCATTCATAATATTACGTAACATTTAGAGGTTAGAAATGAAATGCACCGTTCATGGAGACGGTAAGTCGTACGTACGCATGAACGCTACTTTCATTTCTATTTCGTATTTAATGGAATGAAATCATAATGATATAAAGGTGTATTATAATTCCATTATAAGATCATATATAATATCATTTACTCCATCCTTTACACGTCCCACATATGGCATTAACGATTCAAATCACTTTGAGGGGGCGGTAGTCCACACTTCCTAAAATGAAATTATCACGTTTACCCATAATGGAAATCATAAAGTTATGCCATAAATGAGAAATACAGAAGTATAAGGAAAACATAAACATAATATATATCATATATAAATATAGTGACATCTTAATGGCCACCATGAGAGATGTTAAAAGAAGATTGAACAATCATCGTTTTGTGAGGCAGTAATTCGCCACCCACATAAACAGTATGTTCTTTAACCATTAGACGAAGGTGTGTGTAAGTGTAAATCAAATCCTTCTCATAATAAAATCCTAGTATATTTAAGAGACTGGATATGTTACAAAATAAATTAATAAAAAGAGTTTAAGGGGTTGGAGAAGAAAAATAAAACAAAAGAACATAAGAGAAGACATTACCTTAAAATCAGGTAACTCTTTTTGATTTGAGCCAAAGGCTTCCTTTGGAAGACTTCTGCCCAAAGTGAGTCTTCTAGAAGTAAGAGAGGAAAGTTGAGAGAGTATTTTGGCAGATGTTTTCCGAGCCAAATGGCTTTTATGGTGTGTATAAGGTGGTAGAGGTGGGGGCCTTTTATAAGAGGAGAGGAGGGGCACTCTTGGAAAGTCATGAAATGTTACATTATTATGAAGTTATTTTCGGATCTCAAAGGTCCCAAAATTATATATTTCAAGGATAAGGTGATAAGGGTTCGAAATATACTCATAAAATAGGTTTTTGACAAGTGTAATTCTTAGATTTTACATTATCTTTTCATTTTATTTAAATAGTTAATTAATGGGGTAATCGCTGCATCATCATGGTGTCATACAAAATTTAATTTATTTAATGTCTAAAAATTATAAAAAAATACTATGATGTATGAAATATTTTTATCTTTACAATGACTATATTTTGTCAAAAATATGACTTGTATAACCCCATTTAAATATTATTTTAGTAGAACAATACATGTTTGTGACATTTTTATTTTAACTTTAAATAAAAAGTTATTAATGTCATTTTCTTACCCAAGTGGCTCCATGGGGTCCCCAAGTTGACCCATGGATCGTCTTGGTCAGACATGACTCATCAAATAAGGGTAGGATAAGTGTTAAGGTAATTTCATATTATTATAACATTATTTTTACCTTAAATTACACTAATTACCTTTAATCACGATTAATAAAACTTAAAAGTTACTATTCACCAAAAAATTATTTTAATCCCATTGAACCAAATTTTACTTCCTAATAAAAACTATGTATGTAGGATTTTTGAAAATCAAATCACATAAGTGGTAAAGATTCATTTAAACAAAAAATTAGTTTTTTAACTACCACTTAGTGGTTTCACTATTCATCAAAAATTGAAGTTTTTCAGAAAAATACAAAAAAATCACCCTAAGATATATTTGATATTCCAAATTCAAAAATGATGTCTATTTTACAAAATTCAAAACATATAAGTTGCATTAATTAATTTAATATTAAATTCTCGTTGTCAAAACAAATAGCGTGTTTTTAAGAAACAACATCAATCAAAAGATTGACAATTGTTTATGTCCAATTTCAAAGTGAAATTAATTCTAATAACCACCATTGGATAAAATGGTAACATTATATTCTAATTATAATTTAAAAAAACTCAATAGTATAATTTATCACTATAAATTATTTTGATTAAAAAAGTTGTTTTTAAGTATTTTTCACTATTCATCAAAAATGGGATGTTCTCAGAAAAATACCAAAAATTCAACATAGGATAATTTAGATATTCTAAATCCAAAAATGAAGTCCATTTTGAAATATAAAATTTATATAATTTCAAAAGGTGGGTATTACTATTCATAACGGCTACTTTGATTGGTCGCGGTGTGTTAGAATCTCGAACTTGCGTACAATGCAAGCTATTGCATTATCGAAAGAGAGGTGTACCATGGAAGCTTGGGGTGTTACATTTTATTATTTTTTTATATAATGCAGTAGTGACGAAAACACCTCTTTGAACATGTGGAAGCATGGTATATTCATTTGTGTTGTATGTTTATTTTTTTTAATAGTTATAGTATCAAAAAACTCTTTATGATAGAATCTAGATATGTGAAAAATGAAACCTGAAACATGTCTGAAATGTAGCAAGTCATAAATAAAAGGATTCATTACACAAATGTCCATATATGAAATAAAATATACACATTTATGATAAAATACACAGACTCGATCATGGATTATGGGATATGGAGCTCTATCCTACCACTTAGGGACATCTCTTATGAGTATGTTCTGATGTGTGACAAATACTATATCATGGTTCCCCTCATCATTGTTGAGGCCGATCCATCTCATTTCTGATTCGACTTGAATTTGGTCTTCCTTGGGGTCGCAACCTAGTAGTATAAAGCTGATAATTTAAAAAACGAAAAAAATTGAAAAAAACACATAAATAAAAATAAAACCAACTTAAAAAACCTAGAAATATCAGGGACGATAGTCAGCTGATCAATAGTCAATGGGATAGAATGAAAGTCACCAACATGCATCCAAGTTGTACTATAAATGTTAATAAAAGTTCTCATGTGATACACCAGGTCAACATAAGGCCCCCATGATATATTTATTGAATCATAAACTGAAATAACATGTGCACATGGATATCTCAATGCTTGAAAGTTACAGAAATCACCGTACCTATTATCCAATATCACCACAAGCACTTGACCACTAGTGCATGTAGCCCAGTCATAGTACTCTCTTACCTGAAATCTAATTTTCCCTATCAAATGATACAACACTCCATCTTGAATCATCATTCAATATCTGATCAATATCACTTTGGAAATTCTAAGTAAAATGCATACCATTTTCCATCTTCTGATAAGCCTTTTGGGACCAGTTAACAAAGTAGTGAACACATATATAAAAAGTATCTTTCACTAAATATATGATAGAGAGATTTTGCACACCCTTGAGTACCTCATTTATGCACTCCACTATATTAGTGGTCATATGGTCATATCTCATACCACCATCATATACTAATGACCATTTTTCCTTAGAAATCTGCATCATATATTCATACACATCTTCATTAGCACTTTGAATCTCTTCAAGTTTTCGATCAAAATTTTCTTATTGGGGATCATATGTAGAAACCATAAGAGAATAATTTATTAAAAAGGATGTTAAATTTTTTGTAAAAAAAATAAGTTTATAAAAACATACCCAACTTGAGGATAACCTTTTTTATTGCCTCATATCTAAAATGATTATGCACATTACTTGAAATATGGCTAATGCAATATCGATGATAATAATTAAGCTCAGTCCATGAAACCACATCACTATTTACTACCTTTATAATCACACGATAGAGATCAGATATCAGACACACACCCTGGTTTTGTGTGACATGAATGCGTACACATGCCAAAAACTAGCTACGACTTTCAAAATTATCCTTTTCAATAATAGAGAATGAAAATGTTAAAAGATCACGATTACCATCCTGAATGGAAGCAATGAGTAGAAAACCTATATAATTTCCATAAAGGAAAGTTCCATCGATCTGAATTAATTGTTTATAATAAGGAAAAGCAGTGATGCATGGCCTAAATGCCCAAAATATCCTTTTAAACTTCACCTTCGATCAATCAACTCGGTGATTGGGGGAAACATACTCAACAATGTACAAATGATAAACAATTTGATTGTTGAGAGACAATAATTCTAAAAGTTGTGGCAACATTGTATAAGATTCATCCCAATCACCATACACTTTTACAATTGATTTCTATTTTTCATTCCAAGATTTGTTGTAGGATATCTTATAGTTATAAAACTGTTAAATTCTTTCTTAAACAAGGGAAACGAGAACATCCTGACATGTTCATATCATCTCAACAATAACAGTTGATATAAACTCTGCATCAAGTGAAGAGTAATCCTACAATAAGCTTGGATGCACACAAGTGTGTGGGCCTTCTAATTTGAAAATCTTCCAACATGCAAAAAATTTATCATAGATCTCCCTCAATCAAAGTTTATATTCTTCCCCATATTTTTCACAGCGAATGAGATATTTTGTATTCTTTGAATCATCAACCACAAATGTGAAATGCCACTCTATGTGGTATTGCTTTATCATATTTTTCATGGTAAGTTTACTTTAAAAATCCTTCCTGACATAGATGGCGTTGTCATTTGATGTAAATCTATTCCCTATAATGCTAGGGAATTCAAAAGCCAGTGTAATGACATCCTAAGAGAACTATTGTTCACACTAAATTCCTTCAACCAAGGAACTCAATACCAAAGGATGAGTACCACTAACTAGTGAATTTTGTGGATGCCTAGATCTCATAGGAACCTCAGAAGGATCATTCCACACATCACCCTATCGTGGATTTCTATCTCTCATAGGAACCTCAGAAGGTTCATTCTCCACATCACCCTCACCCACATCATAACATGAAGCCTCAGCAGATACTTCATCCTCAGATAAACTTTCATCCACTATATCAGAAGTACACAAAGGGATGTCCCTTACATTTCCTTCCAAATTTTGATCATATTCTTTGTAATTTGGTTCTATCATAGGATTAATATGAGAAGTAGGAAATGAATAAGAATTTTTTAAAGGACTGACTTCTATAGATCTCACAAAACATGGTTTTGTAGTAGTTGGTTTCACCACATCTATATCAGAAATCACTACATACAACTCCATCAAACCATTAGCACATTTTTTCCTGAATAAGAAAGTTGCATCCATCCAATCCTCGTCATCGAACAGAGGGTACTCAGTGTGCTAGAAACATTTGGGATGTTGAAGATGTCAATATTTTATTGAAGCAATGGATTGATCAGCCCTCAGTTTTAACCGACTATGAATCTTATTTTAAACTTCACATAGTGTCAGAAAACCATAAAACTTTTTCACTCTTGTAGGTGGAAAACTATATCTAAAACCCTGCTCGGTATAAATTTCCTCACTATTACAATAAATTTGTGCAGACATGATTACCTAGAAAAAAATTAATAAAATATTATATACTACATGAAAATTTTCAATTATTTAAATCAGTTGTGATCGAATAATTAACTTCATCTTGAGATTTTTCTTTGTATTAGTTTATCATTATTGAGGTATAGTGATGTTCATGTTATTACCAAATAAAATTTAATATAACGTTATATATTTTTATACCACTTATCAAATGTTTCATAAATTTTAATTACTTATGAATAAATAACCATGACTTGATCTTAAGACTTACTGTGGATTAGTTTATAATTATCTGATAAACTATCCAAAACCTATGGGTGGACTCCTAGTGTCTCTATTATCAAATATTTTAGAAAATTACAGTCTCCTTTCAAATAGAAACACCTCTAGTCAAACTTCTATTCTTGAATGCCTCTTTGGGGACGCCTCTTCGGGGACACCTCTTTGGGGACACTTTTTCGGAGAATCCTCTTGTGGATCACCTTTTAATTAAAAATTTACTCACATGCATGTGAGGGGGTCTAGGGGTATGAAATACATAACTTTTTTTAAGTGGTCACATAGGTCCTTACAAACTTGTTGAAAGATGGTTCACATGTCATCAATGTGGAAACAAAAATGAAATTATTACAAATTATATAACCACATAGACAAAAAAAAGACATGAAATTTCTATTATGCATTGGTCGGTCATTTCAAGTTATGTCATCACACAACACTCCTAACTTTTTTTTGTTTTACTTATTATGTTCTACATATTATATAAACCTATTACTAGATGAAATATATATTAAATATCCACACTTATTTTCCAAAAAATTAACTTTTAAATTTGTATGTATATATATATATATATTTAATAATAACATTAAATAAATTTATTTAAAACTAATATAATTTACACTTACATAACAACCATTACAATACTGAACATTAATGTTATTTTCAATTTTATAAAATTACATATATATATATATATATATTATTTTTTTCATTCTACTACCTTCCAAAATATAAGTAAATATATTTTCTACTTTATTACTTGAAAGAATAATTATTCATACTAAATATAATTTCAATTTATTAATTAAAATTATTATTAGTAGTAAATAAAATTAATATAATTTACACTCACATAAAAACCATTAAAATAATATAAACTTATGTTATTTTAAATTTAATAAAATTATACATATATAATTTTTTTGTCATTTTTCAATATTACAATATTTAATTAATTATATTTCATACTTTTTTACTTCAAATAATAATTATTTACACTTAATATAATTAAAAAATATTATACATAGAAAACTATTTTTTATACCATTAAAAAAAGAATTTTCTATATATTTTTTAACAAATTTAAATATGATAATTAATATAACTAATATATTTTTAATAAATTATGTAACTAGTGTATAGAATATTATAATTTAAATTAATATTAATTTAAAAATAACATATTTTATATACATATAAAATATGTTAAACATTCCATTTAAATTAAAAATATATACTTTTTTAAAAAAAATAATTTCCCTAAATATAAATTACATTTTATACATACCATATTTAAATTTCCTAAACATTCAATATGAATTCGTACAAGAAAAAATAACTCATTCAAAAATTAAATCATACAAAAGAAAATTATTTACACATTCATGCATGCATCAATACATATTAAATAAATAAATCATACACACAAACACTAATTTCTACACATCGTAAATTAAATAAATAAACTATAAAAATAAAATAAATAAAGACAATAAAAAAATTCAAATTTTAAATATAAATTTTACCTTCTTAAAATCAGTAGATATTTTTTGAGAAATAAATTTTGTAGGGATTCAGAACAAATTCCAGAAGAGAAGAAGGAAATTTGAAGGGGGGATCCTTTAATAAAACTCGGCGGAGAGATGCGTGAATGGGGTTCACACATATCTGGTGGCATAGGGAGATGAATGAATGAGGTTCTCACATCTCTGGTCCCCTTTTTATAAATATTAGGGACCCTATCACATTTAAACAAAAAAAATCAAAAACCCATTAAAAAACCCTATATAGACACATTACTTAGGTTTTAAGATATCTTAGTCATGACACCGACGGAAGAATTCGTTTCCTAAAATTTAGGAGGAGGATAAAGAATAATAATAATATCATTGAAAACCAGTTTCATTATTTGAAACAAAAGTTTTGAAAGAATTCAACATATTCAATAATCACAAGGTTTTTTCTTTTTATTGTTGTTCAAAATAATAATAATTCAATTTCAATTTTCTTAAAAACTAAACATATAGATGGAAATGGGTAACCATTAACCAGATACTCGACAATACCTTACTACATATCATATCCTACTTTATTCAAATTAGTGCTAAAATAAAACACTAACAAAGATGAGTCATTTATTAGTGATAGCAAAAGGTGCTTTTTGTTAGGCCTAATAGAGGGAGCCGTAAATAATTTAATTTATTTATACATATTTATATATTTTAAAATATTATTTATATATCAATAAGTATATACATGTAAATATAATATATAAATAAATAATAAATAATAATATATAATATATAATAAATAATTAATAATTAATAATTAATATTAAATAAATACTAAATAAATGACAAATAAATAATAAGTAATAAGTAATTAGTAATAAGTAATAAATAATAGTAAATAATAATTTAATAATAAATTAATAAATTAATAAATATAAGTAATTACTATATAATAAATAAGCAATAAATAAATAAATAATAATACATAAATAATAAATTAATAATAAATATATAAACAATTAGTGAATAATAAATAAATAATGAAAATAATAAACTAATAATGAAAAATAAATTAATATCAAATAAATAAGTAGTAAATAAATTATAAATCAATATATAACAAATAATAAATAAGTAGAAAATAAAAATAGATAAATAATTAAAATAAATAGATAAATAGAAAATGGGGTTCAGATCAACTATTAATTCGTACCTACCAGTGACATCAAAGGGGTTGGGGGCTTGTGTTCGACCCCTGTCCAGGGCTTATTTTACCCAAATTTTTTGGGGCAGTCTCCTATTGAACTTGTAGGGAGGTGATCCGGAGATGATCCTGGCAGACTACTACTAGAAATTTAGGCTATATCCACTGTTTATAACTATGCCTATAGGGCACTAAATCATGGCTATAGGTAATAGACATAGTTTGGTAGATCGTGTCTCCTATTGGCATGGAAATAGGGCCATGACTATAGCCATAGTTTCAAACCATGGCTATAAATATTGCCAAATCATTTTATAGCCACGGTTCAAAACTGTGGCTATACACCTATATCCATGGTTTGAACCATGGATATGTACCTATATCCACTGTTTAGAAACTTGGATATAGCCTACAAAAAATGGAAAAAAATTCTAGAAAACCATCTCTCATAAACCACCACATCAAGAGTTCTAGTTCTTCTATTGTTTGCAATCATAACCATTAAAGATGTCAAAACCACTCTCTTAATAGATGGTGTTTCTACACAAGAACCAAGAACAATGAGTGTCCCCTTTACTGTTGGATTGATAAGTTCAGCTTGGATTGAAGAAAAGAACACACAGAAAATACAGTTTCTTAATCTTTATAAAAATATGGAGACCATAGGAGACGATGTTCAAAACAAATGCATAAAATAACTTTTTTAGTCCATCACTTTGATACCATTTTTTCAATTCTTTAGTATGAGTATATTTTTTGTGAAATGAATTCACCTTTACTTTTCTCAATCAAGTCTGTTGTTCTAGAATCATCTGATGGATCATCCAATCAACTGGATAACAACAATATGGTTACTTTATAAGTAAAATGAATAGAACTTGATAGAGGCAACTCGTTTCTAATAATGGAGACCACTAAATTGAATGATAGGTTGCAATGATTTACCACTTACATCAAGGTATAAATTCAACACCCGATTTCCACCCCAAGTGTTGGTACAAAGGATGTCTTTCATATGAAAACAAAAAAGACATAAGAAAGGGAATGGGAAAGGGGTTAGTGAGTCAATAGTGTGTTCAGTATACATGGAAGTGTAACAAAAACTACTAAATGATATAAATATATAATAACAAAAATAAATTAATGAAATTTTTTCCATTTTTTTAGAGGTATTATAATCAATGATACCTAAAACCAAGGTCAATGATGTCCATAAAATATATTTTTTTAAGAATTAATGTATTTCCACCCAAATTAGGAGTCATACTCACCTTAAACAATGGAAATAACATTCCCTTCATCCCTTCCTCCCTCCACCCCTATATCTTGAACCAAACATGATTTCTAATTGTTCTCTCATTTATTACTTTTCCCATATCAATTTTTCATCATACCAAACATGGTTTTAATGTTGTCCCCAGTTCTTGATAGTGGTAAAAAAATTCATTGAAACTCTTTGTAATTCTTCACTCTAGATAGCATCTTTTGATTTGTTCTCCAAACCAACCTTTTCTTCTAAAAAATGTATTTAATGAAGGACTCTACAAGTATATATTACTAATATGTATGAAAATTAAGTAACAAAAACAATTCACAGATAAATTTAAAGACAGTTAAGGTATGTAACCTCAGGATCCTTGATTTCATGATAAAAGGGAGATGTAGTATGGAAGACACCTTCACACCCTTCAACCAAAGAATCAAAGAAACCTTCTTCCAATAGGTATTATTTAAATAGGTGAAGACTTTCCTTATCTCCATTGAGACTGAGTAAGTTATGTTGTACATCTCGAACCTCTCGTTGTTTGATTTTCATGATCACAATCACTTTCATTTTTATCTAACATTGTGTTTTAAGTGTTTGTGTTGATAGGCATTTGATTGCCAAGAAGTTGACCAAGGAAGAGGCAGAAATGGACTGAAATTCAGTCCACCGGCCGACCGGTGGCTTCACCACCGGTCGGCCGGTGGCACCCAGACTCAAGGGGTAGCTACTGCCTCCCCACCGGTCGACCGGTGGCTCTGCCACCGGTCGACCTGTGGCACCCAGCTCAAATAGTGTTTGCTACTGTCTTGCCACCGGTCGACCGGTGGCTCTGCACCGGTCGACCGGTAGAGCCTGGATCAAGACTCTTCCTCTCTACCAAGGCACCGGCCAGCCGGTGGAGATGTACCGGTCGACCGGTGGAGCCTGGACCAGAATTCTCTCCACATTCCAAGGCACCGGCCAGCCGGTGGACCTGCACCGGCCAGCCGGTGGCCCAGTCAAACTAGCCGTTGGAGCTTTGACCAGGCTGCTCCACTTGCCTCCCAACGGCTCCGAAGACCTCTCCAACGGCTCCGAAGCCTCCCCAAGGGTTCCTAGCCTATAAATAAAGGCCAAGGAAGCCCCGGACATCCACCGGAACACTTGTGAAGCCAACGGACATATTTTGGATCAATTGGCCAACCTCCGGCGACTTCCTTCAAAGGAACCCCAAGAGCTCCAACAACTTCCACATCCAAGGAGCTCCACTCAAGAAGCTTGGGAGAGCACGCCCATCAACTCCATCATCCATTGGCGCCCGAGTCTTCCCAATTACGGGTTTTATTGCATTTATTTTTTTTGAGCTTAAAATTGGGTTTGTGCCTACAAACCCCAACCCTTTTCTCTTCCCCCCTTCTTTTGGGTTTCACACCACCACTAAGGTGTGAAGAGGTTGTCAAGCCTTACCTTGTAAAAGGCTTGAGATCGGTGAGCTAGCCTTCACCCGTAAAAAGGCTAGTGGGTTATTGCTTAACCATCAAAAGCATTGGGTTCTTGCTTAACCACTAAAAGCAAGCTGTAATAGGTCCTAGTGCTACCTCAAAGCCTAGTGGGTTTCTTGCTACAACCATTGAAAAGCAAGCGGTAGAATCTCTCAACGGTTGAGTTGGGAGCGGAGACGTAGGCCGGGTTTTGGCCGAACTCCGTTAACAATTTTGTGTGTCTTGCCTTCTTTATTTCCGCTGCATCTTAACTTTGATTTTTAAATTGTTAATCATTTTTTAAAAAGGCAATTCACCCCCCCTCTTGCCATCATTCCCTCCTTGGGGTGTTCTTCCGACCCAACAATTGGTATCAAAGGGAAATTTGTGTAATACCCTAACCGGTTACAAATTTTAAGATCCATTAAGATGGCATCAACCTCTTTCGCCCCCGAGGGCTACTCTTTGGGTCGGGCTCCATTTTTTGATGGGTCCGACTATAATTATTGGAAAACCCGCATGACCACCTTTTTACGAAGCATAGGTTATCCCATTTACAAAATTGTCATGCAAGGTTACACTTTGTCTACCCCCGACGAATCCAAATGGACCCCCGCCGATATAAAGAATTTTGAGCTTGATGGCAAAGCCATGAACGCTCTCCATTGCGGCCTAGACCGAAATGAATTCAATCGAGTGTCCACTTGCACCTCCTCACATGAAATCTGGAAACTTTTGGAGGTTACCCATGAGGGGACCAACAAAGTCAAGGACACTCGATTGGACATGTACCGTCAAGATTTCGAGTCTTTTTCCATGCATCCATCCGAATCTATTTCTGAAATGTTTACATGGTTTACTGATGTGTGCAATGGTAGAAAATCTCTTGGAGATGACATTTCTGCAGAAACGATGGTCAAAAAGATCCTATGGGTCCTTCCGAGCTCATGGGCACCAAAAGTGACGGCGATCCAAGAAGCTAAGGACGTCAAAAATATGCCGGTAGAGGAGCTCATTGGATCTCTTATGACGTACGAGATCACGATGAGGAGGCAAGCTCAAAAGGAGGGCACACCAATCAAGACACCAAAGAACATTGCCCTCAAGGTACAAAAAGAAGTAAGCTCCTCCTCATCCTCATCTTCCTCATCTACTTCATCATCAAGCGGCGACTCGGAAATGGAGTATCTCGCCCGCCAAATGCAAAAATTCATGAAGAAGCACAAGAAGAAGAAGAAATCCCGCAAGCACCGAAAGCAAGAACCCACCGAAAAATCCGAGCCCAAGGTGAAATGCTACGGGTGCGGCGAAAAGGGCCATTACAAGCCCGATTGCCCACTCAACAAGAAACGGGCCACGCCAAAGGAAAAAGGAAAGAAGAAGGTCCTCAAGGCCACATGGAGTGACACCTCCTCTTCATCATCCTCCTCGTCTTCCTCGAGCGACAACGGTACAAAATGCCTAATGGCATTCCATGAGGTAACATCTTCCGATTCCTCCTCCTCTTGTTCTTCAAATTCAAATTCTTTAAATCATTTATCTTATGAAGAACTCTCACATGCTAGAGATCAACTAGAAAAAGGTTTTCATGAACTATCTTCAAAATTTGTTGCTTTGAAAAAGTCTTTCAAAAAACTCTCCTCCGAAAAAGACCAACTTCTCAAAGAGAAGGAGGAGATGTCCCTTAAAATCCAAAATTTTCCAAATGTTGATTCCATGGAATCAACCATCAAAGACCTAAGAGAGACCCTAGCCAAGTTCACCCAAGGTGAACAAAATTTGAACAATTTGCTTGGTTCACAAAGGGTTTCCCGAACCACCAATGGACTTGGCTATACCAACCAAGCCTCCTCCTCCCATGCACCCACTGTTTTTGTAAGGGGGAGCTCTCGCTTTAAATTTTGTAACTATTGCAAAAAATCCGGGCATCTCATTTATGAATGTAATTGTAAAAACGCCCGGTACGGCCAACCCAAATCGATTTTCTATTCCGATGAATTTTATAGGAGAAGACCCGCCATGAAACAAATTTGGATTGAAAAATCCCTATTGGCAAGTCTCTCCGGGCCTAAATTTGTTTCGGTTTCAAAAACCTCTCCCCAGTGATTCTTTGTTTTTATTTAGGGGGAGTTAGGATTTTTTTTTAAGCCTTGTTGTGTATTCAATGTTTTCATTTCAAACTCAACACTTGGCTTTGAAATTCAAAATTTTCTATCAAATTTTCATTTCTAAAATTCCAACAGTTGGTTTCGAATTTGTTTTGATTCAAAACTTTCAATTCAAACTGTTATTCAATTTTCATTTCAAAATTTTCAAAATTTTCAACAATTGATACCATTTTCAATTGATTTAAAATCTCGTTTTTCTTCGTATCCCTCAATCAAGTTTTATGCCCCACTCTATTTTGATAATCACAAAGGGGGAGAATTTCTTGATTGATTGGGGGATAAACTTTTTTGATCATGCTTTGCTTTACATTTCATTTTATTTAAGCATTCCTTTCAATTCATGTTTTTACTTTAATTGTTTAAGTGATTGTGATCATCAAAATAGGGGGAGATTGTTGTACATCTCGAACCTCTCGTTGTTTGATTTTCATGATCACAATCACTTTCATTTTTATCTAACATTGTGTTTTAAGTGTTTGTGTTGATAGGCATTTGATTGCCAAGAAGTTGACCAAGGAAGAGGCAGAAATGGACTGAAATTCAGTCCACCGGCCGACCGGTGGCTTCACCACCGGTCGGCCGGTGGCACCCAGACTCAAGGGGTAGCTACTGCCTCCCCACCGGTCGACCGGTGGCTCTGCCACCGGTCGACCTGTGGCACCCAGCTCAAATAGTGTTTGCTACTGTCTTGCCACCGGTCGACCGGTGGCTCTGCACCGGTCGACCGGTAGAGCCTGGATCAAGACTCTTCCTCTCTACCAAGGCACCGGCCAGCCGGTGGAGATGTACCGGTCGACCGGTGGAGCCTGGACCAGAATTCTCTCCACATTCCAAGGCACCGGCCAGCCGGTGGACCTGCACCGGCCAGCCGGTGGCCCAGTCAAACTAGCCGTTGGAGCTTTGACCAGGCTGCTCCACTTGCCTCCCAACGGCTCCGAAGACCTCTCCAACGGCTCCGAAGCCTCCCCAAGGGTTCCTAGCCTATAAATAAAGGCCAAGGAAGCCCCGGACATCCACCGGAACACTTGTGAAGCCAACGGACATATTTTGGATCAATTGGCCAACCTCCGGCGACTTCCTTCAAAGGAACCCCAAGAGCTCCAACAACTTCCACATCCAAGGAGCTCCACTCAAGAAGCTTGGGAGAGCACGCCCATCAACTCCATCATCCATTGGCGCCCGAGTCTTCCCAATTACGGGTTTTATTGCATTTATTTTTTTTGAGCTTAAAATTGGGTTTGTGCCTACAAACCCCAACCCTTTTCTCTTCCCCCCTTCTTTTGGGTTTCACACCACCACTAAGGTGTGAAGAGGTTGTCAAGCCTTACCTTGTAAAAGGCTTGAGATCGGTGAGCTAGCATTCACCCGTAAAAAGGCTAGTGGGTTATTGCTTAACCATCAAAAGCATTGGGTTCTTGCTTAACCACTAAAAGCAAGCTGTAATAGGTCCTAGTGCTACCTCAAAGCCTAGTGGGTTTCTTGCTACAACCATTGAAAAGCAAGCGGTAGAATCTCTCAACGGTTGAGTTGGGAGCGGAGACGTAGGCCGGGTTTTGGCCGAACTCCGTTAACAATTTTGTGTGTCTTGCCTTCTTTATTTCCGCTGCATCTTAACTTTGATTTTTAAATTGTTAATCATTTTTTAAAAAGGCAATTCACCCCCCCTCTTGCCATCATTCCCTCCTTGGGGTGTTCTTCCGACCCAACAAGTTATATATATTTTTAGGATCATATATAACAAATTAAAACCCATAGTATAAATAGAGAAAAGTCATTGAAGGAAAAATAAAAGGTATAATGCTTGAAAAAAAGAGGCATTTCAATGGGAAATCAATTCACAGGTAATAAATAATGTAAAATTTTCACTATACATTGTTTTTAGTTTTAATACCAAAACTAGATCATACAAATTTTAAGTGAGATTCCTTCACTGATTTAATATCATAAATTTGGGTTCAAACCCCAAATAGAAGCCTTGTGTTTGAGGAGACTAAAAAAGTGCAACAGGTTTTGTAGGTTGGATAAATGTTACTATAAATTGACTCATCAATACACAAATAGATTTCATAACTTTTTGTTTGTAGATAATAATATTAGTTTCAGCCGAAAATATCTTAGATTGATGAATTAAATGTTAAATTAGTTAATAGTACTAGGAATTTATACTGGTAGTGATTGTACACCATCCTTATGAAAATATATTTTCTAATTGTCTTATAGGAGAAACGAACCAGACAAAAATTTGATGCATGAAAATGTTTAAAATAAGTCCAATGATGTTATCTAGTTGGGTTTACAAACTCATTTTCCATTAAAATATATCTAATTTGAACATTGAAAACTAAATGAATAAATAAATTCAATTAGATTCATCAATTTTGTCAATATAAAAGAACACAAAGGATCCCAACCATAAGGTCGCTCTAATAAACAAGAAACATATCCTTAAAAGTATCCCATGAAGCCTCATGAGAAATTGGTTAACTGAAAATTCTATAGAGGTTCAAAATAATATTTAAACCATTTTATTTGTGCACTTCTTTCCATTTTCATTTTTTGATGACCAATGAGAAATAATCCAGAATTATTCGATAGAGCTTTTAACCCCCCCCATACCACCCCCTGCACCAGTACCCCCCCCCCCCCACACACACACCATCCCTCCACCCCCCAACACAAACCCCCTCCCCACACCAGCCTCCTACCCAGACTCCCCCTTACACCAACCTCCCCCCTCTCCCCCTACACTAGCCTCCCCTCCCACTAGCCCTCCCCCCTACACCACCACCACACCTACCCCCAATACAGCAGCCTCCCCCACTGCCCTTTTTGCACCAGTATCCCCCCCTACACCAGTCTCTTGCCACCCCCCCCCCCCCCTCTGTAGAATCCTCTCCTCCCCATCCCCCTACTGCCAAAGCCCACCCAGTCCCCTACCTCCCGTAGCAGCCCCAATAACATGTATTACAAAAAAGAGAAATTAATATATGGTATTTTTGTTATTTTATTTCTATAAAACATTCAAGAATATGTGTTTGTAATTAAAGAATAATGTTTTGGCCAATAGAAAATAAGTAATTTCTACTTTGATTCATGTTAAAAGGAAAATACCATAAAATTAGATAAGAAAAGATCACATTTTTTCTAAATATAACTCATATTTAAAAAAATTTGTGAAAGAAATATTTATTAACTATTTGATGAATTTATAATCAACAGAGTCACCCTCCAAGGTGATAGTTGTATAATAAACAATATACATGTCACTTGCAACTCATTTAAGGCTGCAACATCATAAACTGACCCAAATGCATCCAAAGATTATTATTCCTAATTTTATAATCTAAAATGTATATGTGACTATGTATGCACCAAACATAACTTTTCATCCCCCACATCAAGATCACAGTCACCATCTTTCTACAAAATAAAGAAATAAAAAAACCAATAATAAATTAAACAAAAGATGCAGTAAATTTTGAAAAAATAAAATAATAAAAGTATTCATGATAGTGAAATATAATTTCAACACTAAAACAAACACAAGAATTTGAGTTCAAGACAATATTGAGAAGAAAAAAGAGACGACAGAGTAAATCACATAAAATAAAAAACATAGAATGAAAGAACGACTTGATTCCTTAAAAACAAGGTATGCTCTTGTGTTCCTGGATGTTATAATGAGGTGAATATTTATGAATAAGTAGACCAGAAAAACAAGAGGTCTTATTGATTAAATTTTACTACTTACTACAAAAAAATATAAAGTATCTGGTCATCACTGAGTTCATATTGTGCATGGTTCATGTATATAAATGGAAAACATATACCTGGAAAAACAAAAGGAACACTCAACCACATCTAAGAATGATCAAGATGCATAATCATCTTACCGCAATGCCTTTTCATCCCCCATGTGAAGATCAAAATAACCATATTCCTACAATATAAAGAAACAACAAACACCAACAATAAATCAATCAAAGGATGTAATAAATTATGAAATGAAGGGTCTTATATTGAGTTGTGGTTCTGGATAAATAAATTGAGGTTAAAGTTCTTTGTAATACACTGGAATGGGTTCACCTACAACATAAATTAATAATATGGACAAATGAGGGATAGTAACTAATAGTATAAAGATAAAAGAATTAGTAAAAAAAAAGAAAAAATGGACTACATACCATTTGAGGTGCGTCGTATGAGGTAGGGGCCCGCCTTAGAGCATCTTCGATGAGGAGGTACAATGGTTGCGTCGGAGGAGGATACAATTCAATATAATAATAATAATAAAGCTTAACTACTAAAGAAACAAACATACATAATAATATAATAATTCAATATATGTAGAAATAGACAGAAACACCCTAATACAGTTCAATATTACAATAATCAAACTTAACTGCATAATAAAATTCCACATATTAACAACCCAAAATTAAAATTTACATAAATAGTGAGTATCAATATTAGTATCATCAGAACCATGATCACCCTCATCCATATCTCCTACATAAACACCATCACCATGTCTCACACCATCGGCATCATCATCAACATCAACATCGATACCAATATCGGCACCAACATTGGCTTCGGCTCCAACTCCATCTCCAGCTCCAACTCTAGCTCCGACAGAGGAATATATATAAGCAGAACGTATTGACATCAAACAAGCATAAACCGCTTTAGCTACTTATGGTAGAAGTGTAGAAGAAAGGGCATACATAACTTTCATTATATTTTTAGTTATTGCGTTTTCTGATTTTTGAGCTGCTTCTTTGATTGAGACATTAATTTGTTATATTGTGACCAAAACAGAACCTACACTTAGAGAAACGTTGTCGAAATACTAGTATCAAGATGGTACAATCTTATTCCCATATCGACAATGCACTCTTCCCTGATGCTCATCTCTTAATACCTGATGTAGATGATCGTTCGAGCCCAAACTGTTAGGTTATTTTTCTACCAATGCCTCTAAAGCATTCTATTTATTGATATATAACAAAAATTAAAATGATAAAATAATATAAGGAATTAAATTCAATAAAAATAAAAGAAATTGAAATATAATCACAATCGTCTTCTCTATGTTGGTATTTTTCATAATACAATCTTTCTTTTCTCTACTTGTACAAAACAAAGTAAGGTGAGGAATGTGGCCCTCGATATTCAATGTCTTTTTATGAAAAAAAAAATAAATCAAAATTGTAAGTCAAAAAATTACACTAAACCAAGATAAATATTTTAAATGTTAAATTAGTTGTTCTTACTAATGATCTAGGAGTGAAGTGTGTCTAAGAGTATAAACGTTTTTCATTCCACTATTATTTCATTTATTTATATCTAATTTCTCCTATAAACAAATAATTATATAATTTCATTAACATAAATAAAACAAGTAATTTATAATTTTAAAAAATAAATAAATAAATGAATATATATAAAATTAACAAATACCATAAAACCCTGGACTCTTCCAATAGTTGATCATCTCTTTATATTGTGATATTTGGAAATCATGAATGATTAGTATTTCTTAAATCTCCATACCAACTCTCTTTTTCCAACAAACATATAAGTCATATTGTACACTCTTCACATTTAACCTAATTCCATTAACCTTGAATCCTTAACATTTTTTCCATCAGGAAAATTATATCAAAGATGCAGTGGAAAAAATATTTTTTAAAAAAATATTATAAATTAATATATATATATATATATATATATAAGGTAATTAACATTACTTACCCAAATCTCTTCTCATGCGTTGTTATTTATTTTTTCTCCAACTTCCCTCTAATTTATTGGTTGAACTATAATGATATTGTTGTGTTTAGAAAGTGTTCCCATAAAGCTTTTACATTCCTGACCATTTTTTCAATTATAGCATTGTCCTCGTTGTATTCAACCTTGATTTGTGTGTGTCGATTCCAGAACTTTCACATTTTTTTGTGGTCATGCCATCTGTTAAAGGCTAGATTTAATCATGATAAATAATAATAAATGAAAATAATATGTATGAATTTATCATTAATCACTAAAAGTAATGTTTAAACACATACCAGTAGATGGAGGATCTGCTGACCCATGAAGTGTTGCGTCTAGAGGAGGGGGAGTAGCCTATGTGGTAGGTGGGATATCTAAAGTAGGATTACTTTGTATAGTAGATGATGATAAGTGTACTGATGGAGAAAGAAAACCTTATGGATAACCCTGTACAAATGAGGGTGGATATAGATATGGATATGGTGGTGGGATATATAGTGGCGTAGTTCCCTATACAATGGATGGTGGGAATGGAAAATAAAAAGGGATGTGAGTTTGAGAACTACCATATGATGTGGGTGCAGGAAAAAAGGGATATGGAAAAGGTGGGTATGGATAATATGTAGGTGACATAATGGTAGGATGACCTCCATATGACTCAAGCGGTATAGTAGTAGGCAGAATTATAGAATCATTCGTAGTAGTACCCCCTACAATACTATCAACCTCAGTGGTATAATCCAACTGTCTCCTCAATGATGTATCCTAAAATAACATAGATGATAAAATAAAACAAATGATAACAAGATAAATAATATGAAATACCATAATATTCAAACATAAATTGTACTTATAGTGGCACCCATAGGAGACATACGTTGTTCATTTCTCTGTATTCTTTTACTTCTAGTATCATCATAATCAGATATTTTGACCTGGAAATTTAAAATAATATTATTAAATAAATAGAAAAAATGAAAAATGTTAAATAATACAATTATATCATACAATAATGAGATACATTTTCATGTGTGATTTTTATATCGATAAAATATCAATACTTTTATATGTTCAAGAATTACTAGAGATGTGCTTAAACATAAATTGGTGAGGCTATTAATAGTTTTATATTCAAAAATGGTAAAACAAATATACTAGTTAATTTGATATCATGTATTAAGGTTTAAAAAAATAGATACAATATTGTGATAATATCTGGTGAATACTTACAAATGTGTCAACACTATGTGTGTTCTATGACAATTTCTGGTTCACAGTCTGTTCTAACAATTGAATCATTTGTTTCATCAAATGAAACATTAAAATGAATACAAATAGGTTCATCCACAACATCATTGTCATCCTTGTATTCATCAAAAATATGTCTAGGAATGACATCAATAATAACACCAAATTGTTGTTATAACGGGTTAGTTACATAAAATGCATGTCTATCTTGTGATACAAGATTACAAGATTCATCAGTATGAAGTTGAAAGTTCATATCAATCACTCTAAATCCACATTTATCAATATGAATTATTTTCTATATCATTGAATAAAACCACTTTCATTTCATCATTGCGACATGACCATGTGCATAGTAATCTAATAAAATAATTCTTTCAACAACACCATTATATGATATATTTTGTGATCGAGTTTTTCTGTCTGATGCACTCATATAAAAATCTATTGTGGTGCTTATTATGAAACCCTTAGGCTATGTTGCTATTTTTTCATAGTTATTTATAACAAATTTAAATCCATTGACAATCATTACCTTACAATCACGTATCACATCGTTTGGACCAAAGGACAATGCTCTTATTTCATATGATTCTTCATTCATTGGTAGAGTTAAAACCTAAAATATGATAACATCAAATATTAAATAGAGACATGTGATTATGTTATGAGAATAAACAAATCTATTACCTTTCACTTTAACCAAGATGAAAATTTCTTACTGTGAAACATTTCCATCCTCTTAATAGATAGAGAGTGATATCTATTTTTTATAATTTTAAATGTTCTCTATAGATATGAAATATTTAAAATTTTAGAAGATATGATGAAATCACACAATGAAAAAAATAATTTTTATTAGTTTACTTACTTGATGTAATCATTAAGCACACCACCATTGAATAATATTTTATAATGAGCCATTTCCCACTCTTCCCTACTTAAAGTACACAATGAGTACAATCGAGATATCCCCCCTGTTTGGGGAAGTGAAGAAAATACAGGATCAATGGGATAATATTTCTCATCTTCAGTTCTCATTAGTCAATTAGAACTTGTATTGACGTTATCCAAGTACGATGAACATAAATCCATGCATTCTTGTGCTAAATTGTATTTCACAATAGAGCCTTCAGGATGATATTTATTTCTCACATAATATTTCAATTTAAAAATTATTATTTATTTAAGAGACATCCACCACTCATAACAGGACCACCAAAAAGAAATTTTGTGGGAAGATGAACAACCATATGTAATATACATGTGAAAAATGACAGTGGGAAAATTTTCTCCAGGTCGAAAAGAATAATCGGTGCATCTCTATGAAATTTTTGAACAATAATTCTGCTCAGTCTTTTGGTAGAAAAGTCTTGATAAAAATGACATAACTTAATCATAGAAACTCTAACATTATGTAAAAGTAAATGTCGAATGGAAATGGGAAACAACTCATGTAACAAGACATGATAATCATGGGTGTTAAGATATTTTAGTTTCACAGCTTGTGTATTCACCCTCTTCAAAATATTACTTTTAAATAACCATATGGAACCTTAAAACTTTCCAAGACCTGAAGAAATAGTTTCTTCTCCACATTTGTCATCAAATAACAGTAAAAAGAGACTTTACACTTATTTTGACCAATTGACTCAGGATGAAGTCCTTCTCTTATACCCTAATCCATCAAATCATGTCGTGACAGAAAATCATATGTTTTTTCCTTTGACATTTAAAATAATAGTAAGAAACATCTCACAAATATTTTTCTCGATATGCATTACATCCAAATAATGGGGCAATAAATTCGATGACCAATACGACAACTCAAAGAATGTGTTTTTTCTTTCTCCAATTGATATTGTAATTCAAATAAACATGGTTTTGATTTCTAATATTTGATTAAATTTTTCTAAGAACATAATTCAAATTATAAATTTATTTAACAATATCATTCTATGACATTCATTGAGGGGTCTCATCTGTCTCAATGGTGTTATCGAATTGTCTCCATTTTTTCTTGTATGGATGATCCATCTATAGAAATCATCGATTCCCTATGAAGCTGAAAGTATATCAAAACTTTAATCTTTAGGAACTTGTATTTTTCATACAAATAGGGCCGGATAATTTCCCTTCATTACTCCAACAAGACATCATTCCATAATCAGGGAAATCATTTAACATCCATAATAAAGTTATACGAAACATAAAGTACTCCTTCCTGAATGCATTGTACGCTTGTGCACGAACAATCCAAAGCTACTTTAACTCATCTATTAATGGATGAAAGTATATATCAATATCATTTCTAGGATCACTGGGTCTAGATATTAATATAATCATGATAGTAAACAGCTTATTCATACACATCTATGTAGGAAAATTATAAATATGAATGAAAACAGGACAAGTATTTTGTTCAGTATACATTTGGAGAAATGGTTTGAAACCATCATAGGATAATCCCAATCTAAAATTTCATGGGTCAGCTGCAAAATCAGGATGTAACCTATTAAATTTCTTCCAAGCCAACCCATCTGCAGGATGCACTATTTCATTATTATCCTTATTTCTTTCATCTTTATGCCATCTCATATTCCTTGTCATTTTTTCTGACATAATTTTTTTTGAAGCCTGGGAATTAAAGGGAAGTGCCACATCACTTTCTCTAGTATACGAGATTGAGTTCTGTCTTTATTAGTCTTCCACCTTGATGTGTCACACTATTTGCACTGACTCAACTCTACATTTTCCTTCCCGAACAGACAATAATCTTTAGGGCAAGAATGAATCTTAATAGATGAAAATCCAAAATTTTCAACAAACATTGATACCATGTAATAATTTTTTGGAATACATGCATCATCAGGTAGTAAATCCTTAATAAATGTAAGGATACAATGGACCGCAATATTAATAAATCTATACATTGTTTTCCCATGATATAATCAAATTAAAAAGTAAAGTTTTCTCATTTTTTTTACATGATTGATATACCGAGGTATTCATATATTCTATCATATTTATAACACTCTCAACATAATCATTCTAATTAATTGATGAAAATTGTGTTATGGAATTCATTTTATCTTTCTCTAGTCTATATGAGGAGATAGCTTTAGGAACAAAAGGAAACTGATTAGAAATCAGATTTTTCATACCTATCATTTCCATTGAATCGATGTCACTCACCACATGAGATTTTTATCCATTGTGATACCACATGTGATAATTTTTTGGAGACCATGTTTAGTGATATGGTAACTCACTTCCTCGTGAGATAACTATGGTTTTCTAACACAATCAAAACATGTTCATCAAATCAATCCTCTATTTGAATCATTAGTGAATTTAAAGTCCAAAAAATATCATAACTCCTTTTGAAACTCATCAGTGATCTAATCAATGTTGTACATCCAATATCTATCCATTCTGAGGCATATAAACATACATTAAATAAATAGTATAGAAAATTACTTGACATGATATGTATTGTTTCACAAGATAATAAGTAATCATCAATAACATGTTCATAAAAAATCATAACAAATATCTAAAAAATATGGTTTAGGGAATTGATAAATGTTTTAAATTATAAAAAAATCATGAATAGTCACACATAAGTTCAAATAATGAGTATTGATTGTAGTAAAAATAGTTTATATATCATATAATAGATAATAATCATCAATTCCCAAAAGTTTTTGTATGGGTTCACCATGATTTGTGATGTTTTTTATTAATTCTACCAAGATTTATTGAAATTTAGAGAAATTTTGAAAATATAAACCATATCATATACCACAGTGTATTGAAGGACACAAATATACCATAGTGTGTTTAAGGACATCATTATACTGTTGATTTTTAATCATGGAGTATAACACTACATCATGGTGAAAATGGGAATGATATTGGATACCATTTGATAGATTTTTCTAATCTGATTATCTTGTGTTCTTCAATTCTCAACACTTAAATTTGTAATGTGTTAAATAAAATAAAAATCTAACAAAATTTTGGAGTTTGGTTTAACCACTGAAGTGTGATATAATGTGTTTGGATATTATGTATCATTTTAAGCATTATTAATTCTAATAGGCATATGAATTTTATGTATTTGTTATATATAAAGAGGGATAATCTTTTTATAGTTTAGATACTAGAAACTATTCTCAACTAGGGAAATACCTCTAAAATTTTAAATTATCTATTCTCATGTGTGGATGATATATAATACCATTTATATAAAATAATTTATACCAATGGATTAAGTTATTTCAGTGTCCTGTGGATATCATCAATGGAAATAACACATTAACTGATTAAATTCTAAAAGTAGCAATGTAAATGTTACCAAGAATGGTTTTAAGAAAATAATAAATGAATTAAAAATCTTAAAGGGGTAGACTTTGATATTATTTATTGATCCCAATCTAGATATTTTTGAGAGTCTAGGGGGTTGGTGAATAGACTCAAATAAAATGTTAAAACAAAATTCATAATTTTAAGGATAATAAGAATAAAAAATTTAAATATAAACAATAAATGAAATTCTATTGTGAAGAGTGTATGAAAATAATAATAATAAGATTATATAAATATTTTTATAGTAGTTCCAATAAAAAGGATCCCATGTCTAAACTTCACACCTCTTAACTCCTCTAAAGATCGGTACACACTAAATAGACCTCACTTTTGAATGAGATTGATAGCTCTTTATAATATTCTTTTATCATACCCAACAACCAAAGCAAACCAACCTACCTTTTTAACACTTGAAGGCACAACCCAAACACCTAAATTTTTTCAAGGATAAGGTAGAACCTATGAACTAATTTTTTTCCTAGTTTAGCATAACCAATACACTACCTTTTAATAGAGGCAAAACCATGTGTGAGTTGAGTGATTACAACTCAATAAAACTTTATAGCATAAAAGAAATTCATCATAATGAATATATAATAGTTAAACCAATTAGAGTTATTGGTGATTATTAATGGTGTAGAATAAGTAGATTGTCCCTTCACACAACAGATGTAGAGCAATTCATCTTGGGAATTCCTGTAAGATCAATGAGTAAAAAAAGGATTTCAAATTTTAGTAGTACTTTTGTCTCAAGAAAGAAATGTATGTCAATTTCTATATGAATGTTTTAGAATAATAATATAATTATAGGTTTCTCCATAAATATCGCAACAATCTCATAAATATTTCCAAAATATCTTCAGTTGGTCGAAAATGATAATATCTATAATAATTATCACCCAGATCATCATTCAAGTCTTCCATAATTATCAACATTTTAAAACTTTGGCTAATTTATGCAATCATGTAAAACAAAGCCTTAAAAATTCAATATATTAATTTTTAATATTTTAAAATAGTTTTTAAATCATAAAATATGATAGATAAGAAATCATAAATAATGATAAATAATATTCCTTGCACCAATAAAAAATTCTCCATGGCTTGATGATATTATCATGATGAAACTCTTTTCTATATCTCTTCAATGTGTGTATAATCACAACATGAACTGATTTATGTTTCCAAATAGCATAGAATATTATTTTCATGACCTAGATTCAATCTTCACTATTTGAATATCACGACATGCATTTTTTTTTCATATTCTATTATCTTCAAATCATAACTTCTGATAATGAAATAAGAGTAGTTTCCCTAGAAAGAGTTAATATATAATAGTAATATCCAAAATCAATGTAGTAATTCAGAGTAAAAAATTGAATACATAAAAATAATTTTCTTTAATATGTAAAGGTAATTTCTTATTACATAAAGGTAAACTTCTCTTGTAACATCATACATAACAATAAAACATCAATGTGTAAGATTCAATACTTGATATTTAGAATTAATAACATAATATACAATGGTATTATATGAATATGGTTGATATAAAAAGGTAAGAACTGGATAAGTAAGGTTCTTTACATAATGAAAATTCTAAATTGTGGAATTTATGACTGAAATATACAACTTATGAATTCTATAAATTTCAAAAATAAAAAGTGTATTACATATGAGACTAGTACTTTTCCCCTTGGACAACACTTGGAAAAAAATTCTCAACACGAAACATTATAAACATAATAATTCCAGAATAGTAAATAGATACCAAATTAATTATGACAATGAAATATAAACCATGAATACCGGTGAATAAAATATAAAATCTTATTACAGTCATAATAGATAATAGTTGATATAATGAATACTGCAAACTCCTCCTGTGTGAAAATAAATACAAACTAGGATCCACAAAACAAGTTAACAATATTCAAAGAAGTAAAATGGTTTCTACCAACGCACAAAATGGAGGAGGAACGCCCGAAGAAGGGTATGGAGGAGGAGAGGAAGGATTCGGATGATGCACCGAATGGAGGAGGAATGTCCGAAGAAGGGTATGGAGGAAGGGAGGAATGCATGAGGGATGGAGGAACCACAAATGGAGAATCCAGTGAGGGAATGAGGAACTACGAATGGAGAGGCCGTGAATGGAGAATTCTTGTCGAGAATGGAGGAACTGAGAATTGAGAATCTAGCGAGGGATGGAGGAACCAAGATGGAAAAGTCGGTGAGGATCAGATGAGAGAGAATTTAGTCAAGTGATGATCATAAAAAAATCTACATGGAAGAGGATGAGGGTTTTGAGGGCAAGTGGGCGAGCGGAAGAGGAAATCCACAAGGGAGGATGAAAACTAAGTGAATATTGTTTCCATGAGAGATGATCTTTGTGGGTATATCTCATATAAAGACAAAATTTATAAATATCCGTAGAAATTTCTTAACCTATATCCATAGACCCATTAAACTGTGGCTATAGATCCATAGATATATGTCATTTTTCTAATAGTGAGATGTTGTGACCTCCACCAGCGGGAAGCATACTAGATTTCATTGGGCGGGTAGAGGTGATCGGAGGGCCACCATCTTTAGGTGGCGAAGCTGGAAGATAGGTTAACCTCCACCTGTGGGATGCGCTGGCTTGATTTGTGGCAGATTGGGCTGATGGTGAGTCTGAGAGTGACAGATGGGCTTGACATTTGGATGGTGTGGAACAAGGAAGATGAGGTGTGGAAGGGAGCATTGTTGGTGTCTTCTTAACAATGATGTACAATTGCAGCGGAACCCTGGGTGTTCGGGATGGAGAGGTGCAGAGAGATTTTGTTGGTGTCTGCGTGATGAGTGGGGCTCATGCGATACAGGGCCAGCTAGGCAGTAGCGCAGGCGGGCATAATGCAGGTGTTGACAGGTAGGGATTTCGGTCCATGTTATGGGCTTCATTCTCACTAGGCCTATGAGGCATGTACTAAATAAAAATAAGGCTTTATGGGTGGGTTATCCCCTTGAGAGGGTTATGGCCTACCCCTCCATCCTATGTGTGGTGTGTGTGTGTGTGTGTTTGTGTTTGAATGTAATTGTACCCCCAAACACCTTATACATATAAATATATATAATTAAATAAATAGATAAATATATGATAAATAAATAAATAAATAAGACATTAATAATAAATTAATAATAAAGAATAAACTAATAATAAATAATAGATTAATAATAAATAATAAATTAATAATAAATAATAAATAAATAATAAATAGAAAAGGATAAATAATAAATAATAAATATTATGTAATAATTTATAATAAATAGTAAATGAATATTAAATAATAATTTAACAATAAATTAATAAAAATAAAAAATAAATATATAATAAATATGTAATAAATGAATGAAAAATAAATAATAAATGGAAAAAATAATAAATTAATAAGTGATACATAATAAATAACAAATGAAAATGAATATCTCTAAATAAATATATATATACCAAAATTTAGGAAAATATATATAAACACACACACACACATAATTTTATATGAATATATATATCACTACTACAAAAATGGGCAAGGGAAGCGCAACCTTATATCAGCGCTAAGCAAAATACACTGATAAAGATTCCCTGTATTAGTGCTAAAATTTTAGCCCTGATACAAGGTAGCCTTTATCAGCGCTAAAAAAGCACTGATAAAGATTCCTTGTATCAGTGCTAAAATGTTAGTGCTGACACATGAAGGATTTATCAGCGCTTTTTTAGTGCTGATAAAACCATACTCCCATATTTTATAAAATCGGTCACACAGTGTCCTCGGTTTATCGCGACCTAAATATCTCACAGTACTGTAACCCTGCGACTCCCCTCCACCACCCCCCGATCTTCACGTTGTCGGACCTCCGCCGCCCCCAATCTTCATGTTTCCGGACCTCCGCCGCTAGCCCTTCTCCTAATCCTCCCCCTCGAAACCCTTCGGCAGATCCTCCTCCCTACAAACCCTACTTCGCCGCCTCTTTACTCAACCCTACTCCCTAAGAACCCTAATCCTCCATTTCTCTTCGGTTGGTGGCTCCTCCCGTGCACCTCCACCTCTGGCCGTCGCGCCTTCCCTCCTGACGTAGCACAGAAGGTTCCCTACTTCTCCTTCTCTAAGGTGAATTTCTTTTCTATTTTTCTTGATTATCTTCTTGAACTTTCTTCTTAGGAAGGATGTGACAACAATGATAATTCGATTTTTGTGTTTTTTTTATGGTTTTAATGGTTAATGGTCATACATAAGACTTTTAGTGTGAATTTCTTATATGTTTTCCCTTTCATGCTACTATGTATGGGGTATTTATCACTATGATTATAAGGGTGATGGTTGATTGATGTGGTTGGATTTGACATGGTAGGTAAGAGATATGATTTTCGGGACTTAACTAGTAGGTTATGAGTGAGTGTCTGAATATCTATTATTGTATTGATCCTTAAGTTACCATGGGTGGTTGAAAAAGGTGACTTTAAAGAATTAATTAATCTAATTCTAGAATTTTCCCAAATCCTAATATGAGGTTTGTGTTCCCCGGTTGGGTTCTAATTGATATAGTTGATGTTCTTGTGTGTCTTGAATAATGTTTCCTTATTTTCTGTTAATATCCTTTTATACTATTTAACTAGAGTAGGAAGCCTATTATAGTGAACTTCCCCTAGTATATATTTAATTTCCAAAAGTTTTTCCTTTAGTCTTTTTTGGTCTACCACTAGAGAGGGAGGTGGAGTTCTCTATCAACCTGGTGATGGGTACAAAAACAATATATATTCTATCTTACCATATAGAACTAGTTAAATTGAAGGAACTAAATAATTATTGGGATGAATTGGTTTCCAAATTCTTTATTTAACCTAGTGTGTTTCCTTGGGAAGAACTGGTGCTTTTCACCAAGAAGGTCATTGGAACCCTTCGCTTGTGTGTTGATTACCAGAATCTCAATCGGGTTATGATCAATAAAAATTATCTATTGACCTATATTAATTATTTATTAGATCTTCTAAAGGGGGGAGTGGTTATCTAAGATCGGTCTTTAGTTTGGTTAACACCAGCTCAGGATCAAGGATTTTGATATTCCAGAGACCTCATTTAGGAGTAGGTATAGCCACTATGGGTATTTTTTATGCCATTCGGCTGAACCAACACTCCAAATATATTTATGGTGATGATGAATAGGATTTTCCACTAGTATCTCAACTATTCTGTTTTGGTATTTATGGATGACATCATGGTTTATTCTAAAACTATGGATGATCATATAACTAATTAGATAATAGTTTTGGAAATCTTGAGGAATCAAAAATTTTATTCCAAGTTGTCCAAGTGCCAATTCTAGATTCGGTAGGTTAATTTCTGTGGTCATGTGGTCTCGGAACATGGTATCTATGTTGATCTGAAAAGGTTAAAGTTATCATGTCATGAGAGGAACCATAGAATGTATTTTATATTTATTACATCTTGGGTTTATTGGATTATTATCACCAGTTTGAGATTTATGTGTGACTATATACTTATTATATTTTATTATTATTTCTTACACACCACCACTTTAGTCGAGTAACCTGATTGAAATCCATATGGGTACTTTGGTTCTGAGTGTTTTTCTCAATATCTAGGTTATAGAGGGAACACATATAGAACCACTCCCTCTTCCCTTCTCCCCCTTCACACTTAGTATGAGTTGTAATGGCTCACAGTGGGTGTATATATACAACCTATAACGATTTTAGATTTTGGTGTATATATATTCTTTTTTACATGATTATGTGTATTTGGTGTGGATACATAGTGGGGGTTGTGCATTGTAGGAGGAGAGTATGATGTTTATGTCCTTCATGTTCATGATATCATACTGTGATGAGGATGTGATGTGTGGTTGTGATGTGGATATGGTTTTTTATGTGTTTGTGACATGTGTCTGTGTAGATATATGGTTATGATATTATATAGAAGGGGTTAAAGCCTGATAAATATTCCATTATAGTGTTAGAATGACCAGATTAGTGGGGAAGTGGATGTGGGGTAATTTATTAATATATATTCTTTTGATATTACACTTAAGATGGAGTTTGGAATTCGACACTCATGAGGATTGAATGGTATGATAGGTCAATAATATTTGTTAAAATTTTCATATGGAATAGCATGGGAGACCATCTATGAAACAAGTGATTATCACCCCTATGATTTAAAGTAAGTAACTTGAGCTTACCAAAAATTTTAGGCATGATGATATTGAATATAGGGCAGATACCTAGGAGTGGTAGATGTATCATTCTTGATTATTCTTGTGTTTGTACTAGGGTGATTTGAGGAAACTATAATGAATATAAAGAAATTATATTTAATGAATTCCATATTGTAGAGATTATGAGAATCATTTCTTTACTTATAGAGCTAGCTACTGGTTTTTATCCATTTATATTTTAGGTTGGTGAGGTATAAAAGTATGGACTAGTTGACCATAGAAGGGTTGACCCGATAGAGGAGGATGAGCCATAGAGGATGATTCCATGTGAGTTTTACCATCTATGACACAAGTGATTGTCCCCGCGAACCCCTTTGTGTTTGGAAACTGTGTTGATTTTGATGGCGGTCTATCCTGGTTTTGTTGATTTCCAAATCTTTATTGGAAGTGGTTAGGCTCTATTAATCTCTATTTTTATAAGTAAGTGGTTATCTTCTACTGTATTTGGAAGTCTTTTTTGTGTACTTGAACCATAAATACTAATATTTGAGATTCAAATAGGATGGAGATGAATAAAGAGTGGATGGATGCTAATCATTTGACAATGGAGTATGAGAACGGAGTGAAAGAGTTCATCAAGTTTGAAAGGATCACACAAAGGATCCTTTTCAAATCCTTTTTCCATGTTTACATTGTTGTTATTCTAGACTACATAATCCAGAGGATTTGGAAGAACATTTGATATGTCACGGAATAGATAGGAGTTATAAATGTTAAAATAAACATGGAGAAAAAGAAAATATAGCTAATGGCTAGGATAAAACTGCATTTTATGGATCATCATATATGAATACAAATATGGATAATGAAGAAGACCGTATGGAGGATGTGATTACATATGTAAATGATGATGAATATTGTATTGAGGAAATGACAAAGACAATTGAATATGAACTTCATGATTTCCCAAAATTGTTTGGGAAGTTAAAGAGTTGTGCAAAGATGCCATTGTATGCTGGTTGCACTAAATATACAAGATTTTCAGTTGTATTGAATTTGTATAAATTGAAATCAGGAAACAGATGGAGTGATGTAATTTTTATGGAGCTACTGGCTCTCTTTAATGACATGTTTCTGGAAGATAATGAGCTCCCAAGCCAGACATATGAAGCTAAAATAATGCTACGCTTGATGGGTATGATTTCTGAAATAATACATGCATGCCTGAAAGACTGTATATTGTTTCGCAAGGAGAAAAAATCACTTACAGAATTCCCAAATTGTGGTGTTTCTCGATACAAGAAAGATGAATCCAATATTACGAAAGTTTTATGGTACTTTCCAATCATTCCATGGTTTAGAAGTTTATATGGAAGTGAAGAAACTGTAAGACAATTTTCATGGCATGCAGATAAAATAAATAAAGATTGGAAATTACGTCATCCGGCTGACTCTCCTCAATGGAAGAAAATTGATCATGAGTATCCTGAATTTGGAAAAGATCCAAGAAACCTTTGTATTGCGTTATCTATAGATGGAGTGAATCCTTTTGCTTTTCAAACCGGCACTCATAGTACATGGTCTGTTATATTGGTAAATTATAACTTGCCACCCTGGTTATGCATGAAGCATAAATAAATTCATCATGTTATCTATGCTTATATCAGTACCAAAACAACCAGGTAATGATATTGATGTTTATCTGGCTTCTTTGATCGAGTATTTGAAGTTATTGTGGGATTCAGGTGTTATGTTGTATGATGCTTATAAAAGTGAATACTTCACATTGAGAGCAATGTTGTATGGGACAATAAATGATTTCCCTGCTTATGGAAATTTGTCAGGCTATAGCATTAAAGGAACTCAAGGGTGCCCCATGTGCGAAGAAGATAGAGAATCAATTAGGTTGAAACATTCATCAAAATCTGTGTTTCTAGGACATCATAGATTTCTACCTCGTCGAAATAATTACTGATCTTGGACGACATCATTCAATGGAAGTTCAGAACAACGCACAACACCATCTCCACTAAAAGGTGATCAACTGTTTGAGAAAGTAAAATATGTGAACACTATTTTTGGTATTCCATTTTTGAAAAACCTTACGAAAATCAGTTGTAAAAAGAGATCAATTTTTTTGAATTACCATACTGGAATTGTTTGTACATTAGACATTTTCTTGATGTGATGCATGTGGAAAAAAATGTATGTGACAGTGTTATCAAAATGTTGCTAAATGCCCCTGGCAAAACAAAGGATGGAATTAAGGCAAGTTTGGACATGGTTGACATGGGAATATGAGAACAGTTGGCTCTCATGAAGGGTGAAAATCGAATGTTTCTTCCTCTATCTGTTTATACTCTTTCTAGGGAGGAGAGATATCCATTTTTCAACTTCTTCAATGATGTAAAGGTTCCATAGGGGTATTCATAAAATATCAAGAACATTGTGTCAATGAATGATTTGAAGTTAAAAGGTTTGAAATCACATGTCTTCCATGTTTTGATGCAAGATCTAATTCCTATAGCTTTACATTTCATTTTCCCCAAGAATGTTCATCATATGTTAACCAAACTTTGTTTCTTTTTCAAAGCTATATGTAGTAAAGTTTTAGACCTGACGAAATTTCCAGCTATGGAAAAAGAAATTTTCATCATATTATGTGAATTAGAAATGTTCTTCCTGCCAACATTATTTGATATGATGGTTCATTTAATGATTCAATTGGTGAGTGAGATTCGACTTTGTGGTCCTGTGCACTATAGATGGATGTACCCCGTTGAACAGTATATGAATATTTTGAAAGGTTATATCAAAAATCAAAGTCGGACATAGGGTTGTATAGTGGAGTGATATATTTTTGAGGAAGCCATTGAATTTTGTACCAAATACCTATCTGATGTGGAAAGAATTGGTCTCCCGAAATCTCGTCACACTAGACGCATTGAGGGTGAAGGAATTTATGGAAGAGATGTTGTGACAATAAGTATTACAAATCAGGAGCAGGCCCACCTTTATGTTTTTCATAAAAGTTGGGAGGTTTCTCCATATATTGAAACTCACAAAGAAATTCTTAGGCAGTTGAATCCATCAAGGGCTGAGAAATTGTTATCAAATACTCATAATGACCAGTTTATAGGATGGTTTTAGGACCATATTTTTAAGAAGTTGGATGAAAATATGAATTCAATTTCAGAACGAATTCGATGGCTAGCCGCCGGACCAAGTGTGTATGTATTATATTAAAATTTTTATGTAATTAATGGTTATACATTCTATACAGATGAACATGATGAAGATAGTACCATGCAAAATAGTGGAGTTACACTAGTGGCTGAAGCGATGCATGTTTCTGGTAGTAAGGACATAAATCCAATTCATGCAAATATGTCATACTTTGGCATTATCAAACAAATATGGGAGTTGGATTATATGACATTCCAATTGCCTATTTTTCAATGCAAATGGGTTGATAACAATAGTGGTGTTAAAATAGATGAATGAGGATTTGTGAAAGTTGATTTTAGTAAAGAAGGGTACAAAGACGAATAGTTTATAATGGCATCACAAGCGGTACAAGTTTTTTATATTCCAGATCCCGCAAACCGAAAGTGGTCAATTGTTCTGTTATCATCCAAAACTAGAGAAGGGTCCGATGAAAATTCAGTTGAGGATGATCCTTTCAGTGGTACGTCAGAATAATTTCACAGTGGTCCCAATGTAGATGATTTTTTGTTTGTTATATGAGACCACAATGAAGAGATTTGGATAATCTATAGAGGTGTCAAATCCCTTCAAACTTTGAAAAAAAGAAAGAGAGTTCAATAAACAGGTTATATTTTGTTTTTAATATAGATCTTGTTATCTTGTGTTATTATCTTATCATTACTAAATTTATGTAATCTAAATTAATTGTTCAACCACTTTTGTAGATAATGACTTCTACACGTTCTGGTGCTCCTAACCTTGAGGCTGAACAAGTCTCTCAAGTTGCTGCTGCTACGACTGCTGCTGCTCCTACTGTGGCTGCTCACAGTGCAGAGCAACAACAAGTTTCTGAACCTGTTGTTGCTCCTAGTGTTGAGGTCCAACAACCATCAACACATTCCATTGCTACCATTTCATATGAACATATAGATTATGTTGATATCTATGAAATGGTCGGGAATGAAGGACCGACGTCGCAGAAAACACAAGTGCGTCGTAGTTTGACAGTATTATCCAAAGTTCTTAAGGGGAAAAGTAAAGGCATCAAATTTGATGTCGTATGGAATGCATGAGGCCAACATGTGAATCCCAATAGGGATATGTTTAGTAGTTACATTGTAGTTTTCACTCGGCAACACGTGTCGATTGACATAGATTCATGGCACCATGTTGTGTCCGGGATGAAGGCTGTGATCTGGGAAGAAATTATGGTAACATTATGATATTATTTCTTTAATTTACTAGAAAATAAAATAATGAAACAATGTCTTACTCTTCTCAATATCTTGCAGAGTTCATTTATAGTAGAATATTCACACAAGGATTATGTACTAAGGCTTTCCGGAAGGATTCATCGAGGTTTTTCACTATTTTAACAAGATGTCACCTGAAAGATTCCAAAGGTAAAATAAACCTACACCCACCCATTGTCTATGATCACTTGATATCCCAAGAAGCATGGGATGCATTTATTGGCCGCTGTGGGGATGAGAAGTTTTAGGTACATTGTGGGTGATAATACGTTGTTTGAGGATACATTTATTCATCACTTTGATTGTCAATATTTCATTTATGAAACAAAAACTCTGTACTGAAAATAAGGAACATGCATCAAAACCAACATACCCCTATCACAAAGCAAGGATGGGGTACGCTTCACTAGAAAAGAAAATGGTACGTATTTTAAATGTACAATAATATTGTTATGTGCCAATAAACAACATCATAATTATCTTTCTATATTTATATGTAGATTGATGAGTCTAAAACCAAAGATGCTTCCATCCCACATCATGTGTTATGAAAGGAGGAACGTGTGAATAAGTAAGGGAAGCTAGTAGATGAGAACACACAAAAAGTGTGGGAAATATGTGTAAGTATGACACAATGATAAAAAGATTTGTTTTAAATTGCTATTACATAAAAATAATTAGTTATTTTCCTATATCTGATAGTAACAGGAATTAGCTACCCCTATAGTGGATGCGGACCTATTATCGATGGCTTTGAAGCAGCCAGAACAATAAGGTCGTGTCAGAGGTGCGGTGTTTGGGGTGACACCTCAAGTATATTTTAAGAAGAAGAAAAAAATGGATGATAGAGATGAAAAATTGAAACAAATGAGTGAAAGACTAGCAAATCTTGAAGAATGATTGCAATATAATAGATAGTTTCTAGCAACTTTTATGGGTGGGAAGCAAGGAGAAGACACAACTCAGGAACAACCAGCACGTGAAGATCTCACCCCACCCCCACTAGCTTTGAGGCGAGCCATTCCCCTCAAAGATATGTCTTAGCCGTGGTAATAAATATTTTAATAATTGTTCCCATGAAATTTGAATCAGACAAACACCGATACTTTTCCTATACTGATCTTCTACAGGGTGATAATGATTGTGATTTATATCTATCAACACCCAACTATCACCTTGTAGTGAGGGTTATAGTGTTCAACATCCCAGATGACATGCTGCATAATAGACCACTTCTAAAAGATCATATGAAAGTGACAATTACTGTATCTCATGAGCCAAATGCAGAGCTACCTATTCCACTTAATGATGATGTTATTCATACGGTCGAAAAGGCTATTGGTACATTTATTTCATGGTCATCACAACTTGTAAGAGTACATGCAGACAAAGAGGTATTTATTTCCTTTTTTTCTCAATCTAAACCTTTAACAATTAAAGAAAAAAGGGTCTGAACCAATGAATGTAATTATAGATGGAGAAAGTGGAGGGGGTGACAAACGTCGGCTCAAAACCATATAAAGGATCGACCAACCGATCCCAAGGAGCTACTGAAAGCACAATAACACCACTTGTTCTCTATCCACATTTTCTAGCATTGAAGACTCATGTGGATATGAATCTAAGAGGTGTTAGTATTCATATAGTGATTTTTGAAAAGAATATATATAGAGAGGAAAGTCAAGATTTTTTTGCTGCTGAAAATGTAAATGAGATCCTTGAAAAAGGTTGGCTAGGCATCACAGTTTTAAATATATATATGAGGTATGTTTGCATGAATTGATTTTCTAAAAGCTGATCTAATGTACAAATTATGAATAAATGCATTTTATATTATTGAAAGATGTATATATGACAAATAGTTGAAGGAATCTTACCATGAGCCAAAATTCAAACTCGTTAGTCCTCATACCACATCAACACATATAACAAAATTAGAACCATCAAAAAAGAATGAAATAGTGAATGACTTGATGAAAACATGTCAAAGCAATATTACATATGACAGACTCTTCCTAATACCAACCATGCAGGAGTAAAACTCTATGATTAAAGAATATCAATTATATTTTCACTTCTTTTATAACTTATTCATTTTTGTGTTTTTAGGAAACATTGGATGCTAATTGCGGTGAACATGGATACTCCAATAATTTATTTTCTGGATTCAAAGCAAGGATATCCATCAAACTGACCTCACATGATGGAGTTTGTGAATCTATAAGACACTACATCCTACATTTTAGTTCCAAACATCAAGTAATATAATTTATATTATCTTTTACTAAGGATTATGTTATGATAGGGTGGTGTATCATTATCTTATAAAAAAGGAATGAGGATAGGGGCTAAGTATAAGGAGGTGATTAAGTACTATGTCTGGACAAATATCAGGGTATATATAATAAAATTTCATTATCCAAACACATATCAACACAAGTTACTTATTCTCCCAATGATTAATTTTTTTGTAGTGTCCAAAATAAACAAACAATAATGATTTCGGTTATTATGTTTGTAAATTTATTAAAGAGATCATTTTTCATCAACAAACTAGCATCCCTAAAAAGGTATTTTCAAAAACAACTACTATTTCATTTAATTAATTTATTAATTCTTTATTTTTATATTTTTCAGTACTACTATGACTGCCGAAAAGACTCATACTCACAAGACAATATAGATTTTTTTAGAAATGAGTGGGTCGCATACCTGATGGCAGATTGTACACAAATATCATGAAGATCTGACTTGGGGACGTGTACAATTGGCGGTCATTTTTTAGAGGGGTTAAGGGGATCAAAAGATGAAACATTGTTGTATGTAAATGTTCTTAGGAAAATTGTAATTGTTATTAAATAAAACATCCTTTCTCCAATGAGTCATTTTCTCATTTTAACAGATGATATACACCAGTAACATGCAAGAATGATGAACCACTCAAAGTGTTTCTCTTTTGTTTAAAATGGATAGATTTTTAAGTGAAAACAAAAACTGACATACAGAAATCCAACCAAACACATTCATAGTATGTTTATCCTTTATAATAAAAATCCATGGGTGAGTTGGGGACGTGTATGAGTCAACCCCGCCTCAATCTGAGGCACGGTGTGGCCAGTATCACTCAAAGTGTCTGTCTTTTGTTTAAAATGAACACAATTTTATGTGAAAACAAAAACTGACCTAAGAAAATCCGACCAAATGCATTCATATTGTGTTGATACTTTAGTAGAATGATCCATGGGTGCATTTGGGACATGTACGAGTCAACTACGCCTCAATCCAAGACATGGTGTGGCCGGTATCACTCAAAGTGTCTATCTTTTGTTTAAAATGGACACAATTTTAAGTGAAAACAACTGACCTACGAAAATCCAACCAAATGCATTTGGATTGTGTTTATACTTTAATAGAATGATCCATGGGTCCTTTTTTATGTGTACGAGTCAAACCCACCTCAATCCAAGGCACGGTGTGGCCGGTATCACTCAAAGTATCTGTCTTTTGTTTAAAATGGACACAATTTTAAGTGAAAACAACAACTGACCTACAAAAATCCAACCAAATGCACTTGGATTGTTTTTATCCTTTAATAGAATGATACATGGGTCCTTTTTGACGTTTATTATTCAAACTCACCTCAATCCGAGGCATGGTGTGGATGATATCACTCAAAGGGTCTCTCTTTTGTTTAAAATGGACAAAATTTTAAGTGAAAACAACCACTGACGTACGCAAATCCGACCAAATGCATTTAGATTGTGTTGATAATTCAATATAAAGAACTATGGGTGAATTATTGACATGTACGAGTCAACTCCGACTCAATACGAGTCACGGTGTGGCTGGTATCACTCAAAGTGTCTCTCTTTTGTTTAAAATGGACAGAATTTTAAGTGAAAACAACAACTGACATACAAAAATATGACCAAACGCATTCGTATTGTATTTTTTCTTTATTAGAACTATCCATGGATAGTTTTTGACTTGTAGGAGTCAACCCCGCCTCAATCTGAGGCACAGTGTGACCGGTATCACTCAAAGTGTCTCTCTTTTGTTTAAAATGGACAGAATTTTAAGTGAGAAGAACAAATGACGTACGAAAATATGACCAAACACATTCTTATTGTGTTTATACTTTATGAGAAAGATCCATGGGTTCATTGAGGACATGTACGAGTCAAACCCGCCTCAATCTGAGGCACGGTGTGGTTGGTATCACTCAAAGTGTTTCTCTTTTGTTTAAAATGGACAGATTATTAAGTGAAAACAACAACTGACGTACAGAAATCCGACCAAACACATTAGGATTGTGTTGATACTATAGGATAAAAATATATGGGTTCATTGGAGACCTTTATGAGTCAACACCACCTTAATACGAGGCACGGTGTGGACGGTATCACTCAAAGGGTCTCTCTTTTGTTTAAAATGGACAGAATTTTAAGTGAAAACAAGAACTAACGTATGAAAATCCAACCAAACGCATTCATATTGTGTTGATACTTTAGGATAATGATAAATGGGTCCTTTTTGATGTGTAGGAGTCAACCTTGCCTCAATATAGGGCACGGTGTGACTGGTATCACTCAAAGTGTCTCTCTTTTGTTTAAAAGGGACAGAATTTTAAGTGAAAACAAAAACTGACGTAAACAAATCTGACCAAATGCATTTTTATTGTGTTGATATATTATGATAACGATCCATGGGTGCATTGGGGATGTGTACGAGTTAACCCCACCTCAATCTGAGGCACGGTGTGGCCAGTATCACTCAAAGTGTTTCTCTTTTGTTTAAAATGGACAGATTTTCAGGTGAAAACAACAACTGAGGTACAGAAATCCAACCAAACACATTAATATTGTGTTTATCGTTTAAGATAAAGATACATGGGTTCATTGGGGATGTTTATGAATCAACCTCGCCTCAATTTGAGGCACGGTGTGGCCGGTATCACTCATGGTGTCTGTCTTTTGTTTAAAATGGACACAATTTTAAGTGAAAACTACAACTGACCTACAAAAAACCAACCAAACACATTCGTATTATGTTGATCCTTTAATAGAACGATCCGTGGGTCCTTTTTGACATGTATGAGTAAACCCTGCCTCAATCCGAGGCACGATGTGGCCAGTATCATTCAAAGGGTCTCTCTTTTGTTTAAAATGGACATAATTTTAAGTGAAAACAACAACTAACATAAAAAAATCTGACCAAATGCATTTATATTGTGTTGATACTTTAATATAATGATACATGTGTACATAGTAGATGTGTAAAAGTCCACCCCACCTCAATCTGAGGCACGGTGTGGCCGGTATCACTCAAAATGTCTCTCTTTTGTTTAAAATGGACAGAATTTTAAGTGAAAATGACAACTGACATGCACAAATCTGACCAAACACATTCGGATTGTTTTGATACTTTATTATAACGATACATGGGTTCTTTTTGACATTTAATAGTTAATCCCACCTCAATAAGAGGCACAGTGTGGCCGGTATCACTCAAAGGGTCTCTCTTTTGTTTAAAATGGACAGAATTTTAAGTGAAAACAACAACTGATGTATGCAAATCTGACCAAAAGCATTCGGATTGTGTTGATCCTTTAGGATAACAAACCATGGGTCCTTTTGAGGTGTAAGAGTCAACCCCGTATCAATCTGAGGCACAGTGTGACCAGTATCACTCAAAGTGTCTCTCTTTTGTTTAAAATGGACAAAATTTTAAGTGAAAACAACAACTGGCGTATGCAAATCTGACCAAACGCATTTGGATTGTGATGATACTTTATGATAATGATCCACGGGTGCGTTGGGGATGTGTATGAGTCATCCCTGCCTCAATCCAAGGTACAATGTGGCTGGAATCACTCAAAGTGTTTCTCTTTTGTTTAAAATTGACAAGTTTTTTAAGTGAAAACAACAACTGACATATATAAATCTGACCAAAAACATTTATATTGTATTTATACTTTATAATAACGATCCATGGGTGTTTTGGGGACATGTATGAGTCAACCCCAACTCAATATGAGGCACTGTGCGGTTGGTATCACTCAAAGTGTCTGTCTTTTGTTTAAAATAGACACAATTTTAAGTGAAATCAACAACTGACCTACGGAAATCTGACCAAACTCATTAAGATTGAGTTTATCCTTTAATATAATGATCCATGGGTTCTTTGTAATGTTTATGAGTCAACCCCGCCTCAATCTGAGGCATGATGTGATCGGTATCACTCAAAGGGTCTCTCTTTTGTTTAAAATGGATAGAATTTTAAGTGAAAACAACAACTGATGTACACAAATCCAACCAAACACATTCAGATTATGTTGATCCTTTAGGAGACTGATCCATGGGTACTTTTTGAAATGTATGAGTCAACCTTGCCTCAATATGAGGCACGGTGTGGCCGGTATCACTCAAAGGGTTTCTCTTTTGTTTAAAACGGACAGAATTTTAAGTGAAAACAACAACTGACATACGTAAATCTGACCAAACGCATCTGGATTGTGTTGATAATTTAGGATAAATATCCATGGGGCCTTGGAGATGTTTACGAGTCAACCCCGCATTAATCCAAGGAATGGTGTGGCCAGTGTCACTCAAAGTATCTCTCTTTTGTTTAAAATGGACAGAATTTTAAGTAAAACAACAACTAACATATGAAAATCTGACCAAACACATTTGGATTGTGTTGATCTTTTAGGATAAAGATCCATGGGTGCATTGGGGATGCGTATGAGTCAACCCTGCCTCAATCCGAGGCACGTTGTGGCCAGTATTACACAAAGTGTTTCTGTTTTGTTTAAAATGGAAAGATTTTTAAGTGAAAACAATAACTGACTTACAGAAATCTGACCAAACACATTCGGATTGTGTTGATACTTTAGTATAATGATCCATGGGTGCATTGGGGATGTGTACAAGTCAACCCCGCCTCAATCTGAGGCACGGTGTGGCCGGTATCACTCAAAGTGTCTGTCTTTTTTTTTTAAAATGGACACAATTTTAAGTTAAAACAACAACTGACCTGCGAAAATCCGATCAAATGCATTTGGATTGTGTTGATCCTTTAGGAGAACAATCCATGGGTCCTTTTTGAGGTGTATGGGTCAACTTCTCCTCAATCTGAGGCACGGTGTGGCCGGTATCACTCAAAGGGTCTCTCTTTTGATTAAAATGGATAGAATTTTAAGTGAAAACAACAACTGACATACGCAAATCCGACCAAACACATTCGGATTGTGTTTTTCCTTTAGGAGAATGATACATACGTCCTTTGAGACATGTAAGAATCAACCACATCTCAATCTGAGGCACAATGTCCCCCCCCCCCCCCCCCCAACACTTGGACACCCCCAACCCCTAGACACCACCCCACCACTTGGACACCTCCCCCACCCCCCTGGACACCCCCACCCCCATGGATAGCCACCCCCACCCCCACCCCCTTGTATACCACCCCACCCCCCTTGTACAACCCCACCAACCCCCTAGACCGCCCCCACCCCCTAGACACCCCCACCCCTCTAGACACCCCCACCCCTCTGGACACCCCCACCCCTCTAGACACCCCCACCCCCTGAACACCCCCACCCCTCTGGACACCCTCACCCCTGGAAATCCCCCTCAACCCCATGGACACCCCCACCCCTGGAAACGCCCATGGACAACCCACCCAACCCCCCCCCCTTCCCCCCACCCCCCTCACCTGGACACCCCCTCCTAGACACCAACGCGCCACCTAGACACCCCACCCCCTGGACACCCCCACCCTCCTTGGACAACACCCCAACCTCTTGAACCCCCCCCCCACCCCCCTGGACACCCCTATCCCCTCAGACACCCCCATCCCCCCGTACACACCCTACCCCCCCTTGGACAGCCACCCCAAACCCCTAAACAGCCCCCCAACCCCCTAAATTCTGAATTGAATTTTGTATGTATTTAATTAACTTATGAATTATGTGTTAATGGTGTATGGGTATACTTATTGTATGGGTATACTTGGTGTAATTACCTTATGATTTATGTGTTAATTTTGTATGGGTATACTTACTTGTTGAGATGATGAATTTTTTGCATGTGTTTTTTGGGTGTGTTGCGGCAGAATTTTTTGTTGCAGCAGACATGGCATTTATCAGCACTTAAAAAGCACTGACAAAGGATCAGTTTATGAGCGCTAAAAGAGAACTGATAAAAACACATTTATCTATGCTTTTTTAGAACTGATAAATGGATCCTTTATCATCACCTTTTGAGCGCTGATAAACAGGACCCCCCTTTATCAGCGCTGAGCTTTACATCGCTTTTTTAGCGCTGATAAAGCCTGTTTTGAGCGCTGATAAAGCCCATTTTTGTAGTAGTGTATATATATATATATAAACACAAGTAAATATAAATATCTATATATATACATAATATATATATATGAAAATATATGTATAAATGTTTACAAATGTAAATAAATATATACAAATATTCATTAATACATCTAAATATCCATGCATAGATGCAATTATTTATAATTTTAAATAAATAATGATAAATATATAGAATTATAAATAAATATACATAAATTCATAGCACATATATATATATATAATAGATAATAAATCACCAAAAGAGGGAAAATCACAATAACTGCAACACCATAAAATCAATATTAATGTAAATCAGTGGAATAAAATCATAGATGACCTAAAAAACAAATGAATACACTCTTAAAAAAAATAAAATATCATAAAATGTTTAAAAATCATGATATCTGGACTAAAAACTAGGTTTTGGAGGCCATATAGACCTTTTTTGGCCTAAAAAATGTGATTAAGGTTCTCTTGGGTCACTATAGTGTATATATCTTCACAGGCTTCAATTTGATATGTGGTAGAGCCCAAATGAAAACGCAAATCAAAAATTATGACCATTTGAAGTTGAAGTACAATTTTCAACTTTTCTTAAAACTATAATAAATTTTATTCTATTAAACATTACCCAATTATTATCTAATACGATTTTAGTTCATTTCATAAGCTTCGATTTGATTGGTTGTGGATGTCACGAACCAGATCTGGTCACCATCAAAAACTAGCACCTAACCCGGTCCATGGCAAGGTCCAAAGGGTGTTACTTCATTCATATTGTGTTGATCCTTTAATAGAATGATCCATGGGTCCTCTTTGACATGTATGAGTCAACCCTGCCTCAATCTGAGGCACGGTGTGGCTGGTATCATTCAAAGGGTCTCTCTTTTGTTTAAAATGGACAAACTTTTAAGTGAAAACAACAACCGACATACACAAATATGACCAAACACATTAGTATTGTGTTTATCCTCTAATATAATGATCCATGTGTATGTTGTATATGTGTAAATGTCAACCCCACCTCAATCCGAGGCACGGTGTGGCCGGTATCACTCAAAATGTCTCTCTTTTATTTAAAATGGACAGAATTTTAAGTGAAAACAACAATTGACGTATGCAAATCTGACAAAATGCATTTAGATTGTGTTGATCCTTTAATATAATGATCCATGGGTATTTGTTAATGTTTCAAAGTCAACCACGCCTCAATCTGAGGCATGGTGTGGCCGATATCACTCAAAGGGTCTCTCTTTTGTTTAAAATGGACAGAATTTTAAGTGAAAACAACAACTGACGTACGCAAATATGACCAAACACATTTGGATTGTGTTTATCCTTTAGAAGAATGATCCATGGGTCCTTTGTGACATGTACAAGTCAACCCCACCTCAATCTGAGGCACGGTGTGAATGGTATCACTTAAAGTGTCTCTCTTTTGTTTAAAATGGACAAAATTTTAAGTGAAAACAACAACTGAAGTACGTAAATCTTACCAAACGCATTCGGATTGTTCTAATACTTTATTAGAATGATCCATGGGTGCGTTGGGGATGTTTAAGAGTCAACCCCACCTTAATCTGAGGCATGGTGTGTCCGTTATCACTCAAAGTGTTTCTATTTTGTTTAAAATGGACAAGTTTTTTAAGTGAAAACAACAACTGATGTACAGAAATCCGACCAAAAAGATTTAAATTATGTTGATCCTTTAGGATAATGATTCATGGGTGCATTGGGGATGTGTAAAAGTCAACCCCGCCTCAATATGAGGAACTATGGGGCCGATATCACTCAAAGTGTCTGTCTTTTGTTTAAAATGGACACAATTTTAAGTGAAAACAACAACTGACCTATGAAAATCTGACCAAACGCATTTAGATTGTGTTTATCATTTAAGATAATGATCCATGTGTCCTTTGTGATGTGTACGAGTCAACCTTGACTCAATCCGAGGCACGATGTGGCCGGTATCACTCAACGGGTCTCTCTTTTGTTTAAAATGGACAGAATTTTAAGTGAAAACAACAACTGACATATGCAAATCTGACCAAACACATTAATATTGTGTTTATCCTTTACGATACCGATCCATAGGCCCTTTTTGACGTATACAAGTCAAACCTGCCTCAATTCAAGGCACGGTGTGGCCGGTATCACTCAAAGGGTCTCTCTTTTGTTTAAAATGGACAGAATTTTAAGTGAAAACAACAACTGACATACGTAAATCTGACCAAACGCCTCTAGATTGTGTTTATCCTTTAGTATAATGATCCATGGGTCCTTTTTTATGTTTACAAGTCAACCCCTCATCAATCCAAGTCACAGTGTGGCCAGTATCACTCAAAGTGTCTCTCTTTTGTTTAAAATGGATAGAATTTTAAGTGAAAACAACAACTGACGTAAGGAAATCCAACCAAACGCATTCATATTGTGTTTATCCTTTATTATAAAGATTCCTGATTGCATTGGGGATGTTTACGTGTCAACCCTTCCTCAATTCAAGGCACGGTGTGGCCAGTATCACTCAAAGTGTTTCTCTTTTGTTTAAAATGGACATATTTTTAAGTGAAAACAACAAATGACGTACAGAAATCTGGCCAAAATCATTCATATTGTGTTGATACTTTAGGATAATGATCCATTGGTGCATTGGGGATGTGTATAAGTCAACCCAATCTCAATCTGTGGCACGGTGTTCCCGGTATCACTCAAGGTGTCTGTCTTTTTTTTTAAATGGACATAATTTTAAGTGAAAACAACAACTAACCTATGAAAATCTGACCAAACACATTTGGATTGTGTTGATCCTTTATGAGAACAATACATGGGTCCTTTGAGACATGTACGGGTCAAGCCCACCTCAATCCAAGGCACGGTGTGTCTAGTATCACTCAAAGGGTCTCTCTTTTGTTTAAAATGGACAAAATTTTAAGTGAAAATAACAACTGACATACACAAATCTGACCAAACGTATTTGGATTGTATTTATCCTTTAGTAGAACGATACATGGGTCCTTTGAGACATGTACGAGTCAATATTGTCTCAATCTGAGGCATGGTGTGGCCCCCCAACCCCTGGATGCCCCCACCCCCTAGACACCACCCCACCACCTGGACACCTCCCCCACCCCCTGGACACCCCCACCCCCATGGATAGCCACCCCCCACCCCACCACCCCACCCCCCTTGGACAGCCCCACCAACCCCCTAGACCGCCCCCACCCCCTAGACACCCCACCCCTCTGGACACCCCCCACCCCCTGGACACCCTCCACCCCTCTGGACACCCCCAACCCTGGAAATCCCCCTCAACCCCCTAGACACCCCACCCCCCTGTACATTCCCATGGACAACCCCCTCCCCCCCCCCCACACACACACCTTGGACACCCCCCCTTCACCTAGACACCCCCCTCCTATACGCCACCCCACCACCTAGACACCCCTCACCCTGTGGATACCCCCACCCTCCTAGGACAGCCCCCAACCTCTTGGACCTCACCCCCACCCCCCCTAGACAACCCTATCCCCCCGGACACCCCATCCCCCTGGACACCCCCTACCCCCCCTGGACAGCCACCCCAAACCCCTGAACAACCCCCCAACCCTCGGAATTATGAATTGAATTCTGTATGTATTTAATTAACTTATGAATTATGCGTTAATGGTGTATGGGTATACTTGTTTTATGGGTATACTTGGTGTAATTACCTTATGATTTATGTGTTAATTTTGTATGTGTTTACTTACTTGTTGAGATGTTGAATTTTTTTCATTTGTTGTTTGGGTGTGCTGCTGTAGAATTTTTTGTTGTAGCAGACAGGGCATTTATCAGTGCTAAAAAAGCGCTGATAAAGGATCAGTTAATCAGCGCTAAAAGAGCACTGATAAAAACATATTATCTGCACTTTTTTTAGTGCTGATAAAGGGGTCCTTTATCAGCGCCTTTTGAGTACTGATAAAGGGGACCCCCTTTATCAACACTGAACTTTATAGTGCTTTTTTAGCGCTGATAAAGCCCATTTTGAGTGTTGATAAAGCCCATTTTTGTAGTAGTGTATATATATATATATAAACACAAGTAAATATAGATATCTATATATATATACATTATATATATATACGCAAAAAAACATATAAATATTTATAAATGTAAATAAATATAGACAAATATTCATAAATATATCTAAATATCCATGCATGGATACAATTAGTTATAATTTTAAATAAGTAGTGATAAATATATAAAATTATAAATAAATGTACATAAATGCATAGCACATAAATATATATATATATATATATATATATAATAGATAATAAATCACCAAAATAGGGAAAAGCACAATAATTGCAACACCATAAAATCAATATTAATTTAAATCAGTGGAATAAAATCATAGATGACCTAAAAAACAAATTAATACACTCTCAAACAAAAATAAATTATCAACAAATGTTTAAAAATCATGATATCTGAACTAAAAACTCATTTTTGGAGGCCATATGGACCTTTTTTTGCCTTAAAATGTGATTAAGGTTCTATTGGGTCACTATGGTGTATATATCTTCACAGGATTCAATTTCATATGTGGTAGAGCCCAAATGAATACGTAGATAAAAAATTATGACCATTTAAAGTTGAAGTACAATTTTCAACTTTTCTTAAAACTATAATAAATTTTATTCTATTAAACAGTACCCAATTACTATCTAATATGGTTTTAGTTCATTTCATAAGCTTCTATTTGACTGGTTGTGGATGTCACGAACCAGATCTGTTCATTATAAAAAACTAGCACCTAACCTAGTCCATGGTAAGAACCAAAGGGTGTTCCCTATCCCCACGGGTTGGCACAAGTGCCCAGGTATGATAAATAAAGTTTTGAGAATTATTTACCCGATTTTAGAATCACAAAACAACCAACAATAACAAATAAAATGAATCTGAAAATTTCCAACCAAACAAACCTTAAATAAAATTCAGAATTGGATGACAAGGTTTATACAAAATCCCAAAGATTATCACAGGGGAAGAAATCCAAAAAATAATATCCTAAGATCCACCTCATGGTAAGGTGGAAATGCCCTCAATCCAGCTCTACAACACCTCATCAACAGGGACTGCAAGTAACCCGAACCACCGGTTCTAAGAGCTTTACCCAAATGTGCAACAAACATTACCAAGTATACTTACACCCAAAGGTATAAGTTGGGTGTGATACTAAGCCCAATAGGATTCCACCCAAAATGATTCCATGTTATAAACATTTTAAGACAAAAATCTCACAAGTTTTATAAACAAGAATTCTAGAAACAATTTCAAAGAGATGTAACCTTAAAATGAAAATAGTTTTCAAGAGGTCTACTTTAAAGAATGTACACTTTTAAATAAAACACATGTTCTACTGAATTTTCTAAAAACACACACCATATTTCAACGATAAGTATAATAAATCCAATGAGCACTAGTCATAAGAACACCCATAGGCACTAGCTAGTTGTGGGGCCCTGGGTACATCGTATCTCTATGTAAAAGTAACCAAAACACATGTTTTTCTCATTTACAAGCCACTAGGAGGGGAAACCCTAATGGACTAGTGGTCTCTAAATATTATCATAGTTTATTTAATTTTTTCATCATCAATCTTGATATTGAAACAGGGACGAAACCACTATCAGATCACTAGCATACTAGTCCAAGTCCACCGACCTAGATACCCAAGTTTCTCTCTTTGTGCGCAATCATGTTCGACATGTTATCAAATACACATTTCACATGAAAATGTCATTTCCAAATCATACACACACCAAACATCCCAAACCCTTGTCACATAATACCCTTTTTCACATTCAAATTCATTTTAACATCATGCTCACACCAAAACAGCCCACAAACATATCTTGCACCTTTCTCACATTTTAATAAACCATTTCAACAATTTATAAAACATTCTAAAATTTTTAACACCACAAATCATCACTTACTCTTTCAAAACCCCATTTTAAGAACACATACCCACCAAAACAGTACAAAAACATGTTTTTCACCCTTTGTGTATCTCAATAAATCATTCAAACTTTTCATAAAACACTTTCAAGAAGTATAACTTGTTTTTTCACATAAAACCCATTCAAAAATCATCTTTCAAGGCCAAAAGCACATAAAGACCCTACCAACCCAAAATTCTCAGCCCTATCAACATTTAATAAACCACTTTCATATGTTATAAAATGAACTCAAATGATACCATAAGAGTTACACATGAAAAACACACAATTTCAAGAAAAAATGAAAATTTAAAAATCAATGCTTAACCAATTACACCAAAAATGGTTCTCGCACCACACACAACATATAAGGAACGTGATAAATAATTAAATCAAGAAAATATAACTCATCAAATAATTTTTACACATTGAATCACCTACCTTAGATGTCGAAAACCCCAAATCGTTGTGCGAAACTTCAACCGCACCACCGCCACACCACAAGGGAATGAAAATGAACCTAAGACAAGAATATTGAACCCAAAACCCAAGGTTAATCCCTAAGGACGAAACCCTAGGTTCTGTAAACTTAGAACTTCAAGAAATAGTGGTAGAAACCCTAAGGGGAAGGAATAAACTAGGGAGAAACTCACATACTTGCATGATTTTGAAGTTTCCCCACCAAATACCCCTTCAAAAAATGAGTTCTATGGGAGCTTGAGGAAGCTTGGAGACATCCCATGGATGCTAGGGTCGAATGGGGGGATAAAGGGGTTCATTTGGTTTAATTTTAGAAGTGAAAAATTGGAAAAAAACATAATAAAAAATTTAATGTGTTGGACAATATACATGGTTTGGTTGCATGGTTTAATAAATCATGCAGCCAAACCGTGAAAACTATTCTGTCCACCCAAAAACTTTCCATTTTCTCCAAATTTAAGGGGAACCTAGGGGGAATTCAAGGGGAACTCAGGGGGTTTAAGGGGAACCTAGGGAGGGAAAGATATGCCAAGAAAGGAGGAAAATATGACCCATAATTTCAAACATGTCACACCCGGATCCCAAGGAAATGAACAAGAATCGGAACAAAGTAAAAACTAAAAACCCAGGTGTGACAATTCTCCCCAACATAAAGATTTCCTCCCCTAAAAATCCACAAAAAGTTTAGATGAAAAAAACCCAATACTATTTCCAAGTTCAAAGGGGGGTTCCCAATAAAAAAGTAACAAGGACACTACCAGTAGGAAAAGAGGACTTTGTGCTAACTCGAGAGGCCAAGACAGACTCCCCCATTAAGGGACACCTGCCCCCAAAAGCTAAAACACCTCAAGTTGATCAAACAAAGGAAAATATACTATCACCAACCAAAACTTACACCACTTTCTTGAAATAGACAAACATAATCGAACCACTTCCAAAGACAAAACACATGAACCACTACCTGACGAAGCTCAAGTAATTTACCTAAAATGAACAACGAATTTGAATGAGGTTACCACAACCTTACTTCAATGAAACCATTGGGAATTATCCAATCCTAATGTTTACCCAAGGATAAAGTCGGAGGTTAGATAGCTCGAAATGATACTACCTACCTCCAAGCTAACACCATGGAAAAAACCGATTTACTAATATGGGGAGACCCGAACGGACTCCCCGCTATAAGAGATAACTTAATTTCCCAAGACAGAACTGGGAAACCAATAGGGGAAAGCCTGAATGGACTCCCCACCATAAGGGATAGACTAACATTAGACTATTTCCAAAAGAACCTATATGAGATCCATGGTGGGTATCCCCACCATAATAACCAACCGTCATAACCAACTAGCACGGGATGACAAGAAAAATACCCCATAATACCCAATACCCACTACAAGGGGGGTCAATTAACAAAACCCAAACTAGTAGAGACATTATTTGGCTCACCACTCCCATGAACATTATTATCCTCATATGAGTCTGACCAAAAATGAGATTGAAAATATCCTACAAGGTTATTCATACATAAACAACCAAACAGATAGTTTCACCTACAAGAGTTCAAGCACTAGGGGTTGAGAAAATAAAACAACCCCACCACATTATAACCAAGGAGGAAATTTTTCACTGACATGGATTACAACCCTGAGGGACAGAGTCTGCACATCCCTTTCCACCACACTAGACCACTTAGAATGAAACCACCACATAGAAACTTCAAAACCTCTTCTCATCCCACACAAGAGGAAAAAGTTAAACCAAGATCTCTTACACCCCTAGTTTTCCTAACTATGCATCAGCTTCACTCTGGGACCTATGGCTGGAGCTCAGATACAAACTCACTTTAAATTCATACACATTAATTTCAAAAACTTCTCAACCCATTTCAAAACACTTCTAGTTTTATGACAAGCTCCATTTAATCAACACCCATTTAATTAAGGCTCATCTCTTCTTATTTAAAACAAGGTTACAATAATTCATAAAACATTTCAGATGCTCACTAATTACCAAATAAAAATATTTCTTCAAACCCCAAAAATAAATTACAAAACACTTCATTCTATTTAAAACACATTTCAAATGTTCAGAAAATTATATTTGAAACATATTTTCAAAACCCACTTTAACATAAATCATACATTCAAAATATGTGTAAACACACTATTTACCATTTCAAAAAAATTATGAAAATTCATTTCCTCACTTTGAGAAGTAAACCATTTATTCTTTAATGGAATAACATTTCGCCAAATTCACATTTCTTAAAACCAAGTCATTTTTACTTTAAAACCAAGTTTCCAAGATTCCAAAACAAAGAGACACAAGACAATGCGAGATGAAATTAGTTTTGGCAGATGGCTAGGAGATATGGTTGCAAAACATATGCCATTCAATTCACCATAACAAAGAGTTTTCTAGAAAAATATTTCTAGATCCACATGTTTTTCCAGGCCCTGCGATCTCACTGAGACCATTGACCCAACTCTCTTTTCATTCTCACAATCATTGACGAACCATGAGAACAAAAGAACTCAGATAAAATCCAACTTCCCCTGGAAACTTGAATCTCATCACGAGGTGTGATGGTCAGGCATACTACTCATAATCAGAATGTCAAGTCCTGAAAATATTAGCTCTGTTCTACCCAGACTCTTTCCGAAAAGAACAAGACCCAAAAGACCAAACCTCCTCTGATACCATTTTTTCACGAACCAAATCTGGTCACCATAAAATCTGCCACCTGACCCAGTCATAGCAAGGCCTGAAGGGCCTTCCCTATCCCCATGGGATGACACAAGTTCCCGAGTATGATAAATAATTTTTTGGAAATGATTTACCTGATTTTAGAATCACAAAACAACCAATAATAACAGATAAACTGAATCTGAAAATTTCCAACCAAACAAACATTAAATAAAATTCAGAATTGGATTACAAGGTTTATACAAAATCTTAGAGACTACCACAAGGGAATAAATCCGAAAAGAATATCCCAAGAACCACCTCAGGGAAAGGGGGAAAATTTCCTCAAGCTAACTCCACAAAACCGTATCAAGAAGGACCTCTAATAACCCGAACCACCGGTTATAATAGCTTTACCCAAACCTACAACAAACATTACCAAGTCTACTTACACCCAAAGGTGTAAGTAGGGTGTGAGCCAAATCCCAATAGGATTCCACCCAAAAATATTCCATGTGATAAAATTTTAAGACAAAAATCTTGCAAGTTTTATAAATAAGAATGCTAGTAACAATTTCAAAGAGATGCAACCTTAAAATGAAAACATTTTTCAAGAGGGATACTCTAAAGAATGTAAACTTTTAAATAAAACACACATGCTACTAAATTTTCCATAAAAACACAGCTTATTTCGATGATAAGTACAATAAATCCAATGAGCACTAGTTACGAGAACACTCCTAGGCACTAGCTAGTTGTGGGGCCCTTGGTACATCGTATCTTGATGTTAAAGTAACCATAACACGTATCTATCTTGTGCAAGAGCCACTAGGATGAGAAACCCCAATGGCCTAGTGGTCCCCCAAAATCATCATAGATTAGTTAGTGTGGTCATCTTCAATATTGTTAAGTGAAATAGGGATGAAACCACTATCAGATCACTAGAATACTAGTCCTATTCTGCCTACCTAGATACCCTGATTTCCCTCTTTGTGATCAATCATGTTTCACATGTTATCAAATACACCTTCCACATAAAAATGCCATTTTCAAATCATACACACACCAAACATACCACACAGATGTCACATAATACACCTTTTCACATTCAAATTCATTTTAACATCATGCTCAAACCAAAATAGCCCACAAACATATCCCGCACCTTTCTTACAATTTAATAAATCATTTCAACAAGTTATAAAATGTTTTCAAAACGTTTGACACCAAAAATCATCACTTACTCTTTCAAAACCCCATTTTAAGAACATATACCCACCAAAATAGTACATAAACATGTTTTTCACCATTTGTGTTACTCAATAAATCATTTAAAATTTTCATAAAACACTTTCAAGAAGTATAACTTGATTTCTCACATAAAACCCATTCAAAACCCCTCTTTTAAGGCCAAAAGCACATCAATACCCTACCAACCCAAAATTGGAAGCCCTAACAACATTTAATAAACCACTTTTATATGTTATAAAATGACCTCAAATGATACCACAAGTGTTACACATGAAAAACACACAATTTCAAGTAAGAAAGCAACTTCAAAATTCAACGCTTAACCAATTCCACCAAAAATGGTTTTCACACCACACAAAACATATGATGAACATGATAAATAATTAAATCAAGAAAATATAACTCATAAAAGAATGCTTACCCATATAATAACCTACCTTAGATGTCAAAAACCCCAAATTGTTGTGCGAAACTTCAACCGCACCACCGCCACACCACAAGGGAATGAAACCAAACCTAAGCCAAGAAGATTGCACCCAAAAAACCATAGTTAAACCCTAAGGAAGAAACCCTAGGTTCTAGAAACTTAGAACTTCAATAAAGAGTGGGAGAAACCCTTAGGAGAAGGAAGAAACTAGGGATAAACTCACTTACTTGCATGCTTTTGAAGTTTCCCCACCAAATCACCCTTCAAAAATGAGTTCCATGGGAGCTTGAGGAAGCTTGGAGACCTCCCATGGCTGCTAGGGTCGAATTGGGGAAGAAAAGGGCGTATTTGGTTTAATCTTGGAAGGGAAAATTTGAATAACATAAAAATAAATTAATGTGTTGGACACTGTGCACAGTTTGGGTGTATGGTTTAGTAAACCGTGCGGCCAAACCGTGCGGCCTATTCTATCCACCCAAAAACTTGTCATTTTGCTCCAAATTCAAGGGGAACCTGGGGGGAATTCAAGGGGAACTCAGGGGGGTTCTAGGGGAACCTAGGGAGGGAAATATAGGCCAAGGAAAGAAGGAAAAGATGCCCCAAAATTTCAAGCCTGCCACACCCGGCTCCCGAGGAAATGAACAAGAACCGAAATGAAGTGAAAACTGAAAACCCAGGTGTTACAGTGGAGCTTAAACGGACATTCGGATCAAAAGTTAGTCATTTGATATTGAATTATAATTTTCAACTAATGAAATAATTAATTTAAGATTCAGATAACTATAAACTAATAATTATATATAATTAATAATTAACACATCATAATTAATGAAAATTTTAAATAAAAAATTAAGGAATATAAATAATAAATCATGATTTAATATATAGTATTTAATATTTTTTTCTCATTAAATTAACAGAGATTTTATAAAAACTACCTCTATTTTGTGACGATTTTCATATACCACCGCTAAAAATAAATTTAATTTTTTTAAAAAAAATATAAAAAATCTAAATTAGCGACGGTTTTAAAAAACCACCGCTAAAAAACACTGTAAAAAATTGAAATAAATAAATAACATATTTAGCGGTGGTTTTATGAACCACCGCTAAAAACTGATGCGAAACCCCTTTTCCCTTATAGCGTTTATATGAATCAATAGGAATGCTTATATACATTAATTAAAAAATGCATATATAAATATAATATGTCAATATTTTATTTAAACGGTTATATAAATATATAAATGAATATATATATTTTTTTAAATATAGTCATTTGAATTTATATACTTATATTCATATTAAAAAAAATTAAAATATACACATATATTTTTATTTATTTGTATGTATGTCGATGTGCATCTACATCGGTATGTACATGCACTACTACAAATACGGCTTTTATCAACGCTAAAAATGGCCTTTATCAGCGCTAGAAAAGCGCTGATAAAGCTGGCGAAGATAAAGGGGGGGAACCCGTTATCAGCGCTCCGAAAAGCGCTGATAAAGACCCCTTTTATCAGTGCTGATAAAAGGGGTCTTTTATTAGTGCTAAAACAAAGCGCTGATAAAAGGGTCCTTTATTAGCGCTTTGTTTTAGCGCTAGTAAAAGACCCCTATATTAGCGCTTCCTTTATCAGCGCTAAAACAAAGCGCTGATAAAAGGTAAAAAAATTAAAAAAAAATTAAAAAAATTTAAAAAAAATTTAAAAAATTTAAAAAAATTTAAAAAATACTGCCAATCGGGGGGGCTTTAATAGCACTTGAGCCCCCCCTCCCTTATAGCGTTTATATGAATCAATAGGAATGCTTATATACATTAATTAAAAAATGCATATATAAATATAATATGTCAATATTTTATTTAAACGGTTATATAAATATATAAATGAATATATATATTTTTTTAAATATAGTCATTTGAATTTATATACTTATATTCATATTAAAAAAAATTAAAATATACACATATATTTTTATTTATTTGTATGTATGTCGATGTGCATCTACATCGGTATGTACATGCACTACTACAAATACGGCTTTTATCAACGCTAAAAATGGCCTTTATCAGCGCTAGAAAAGCGCTGATAAAGCTGGCGAAGATAAAGGGGGGGAACCCTTTATCAGCGCTCCGAAAAGCGCTGATAAAGACCCCTTTTATCAGTGCTGATAAAAGGGGTCTTTTATTAGTGCTAAAACAAAGCGCTGATAAAAGGGTCCTTTATTAGCGCTTTGTTTTAGCGCTAGTAAAAGACCCCTATATTAGCGCTTCCTTTATCAGCGCTAAAACAAAGCGCTGATAAAAGGTAAAAAAATTAAAAAAAAATTAAAAAAATTTAAAAAAAATTAAAATAATTTTAAAATTTTTAAAAAATACTGCCAATCGGGGGGGCTTTAATAGCACTTGAGCCCCCCCTCCCCTTTTACAGCGCTTTTCTGCCCCTGTATGCCCCTGCCTCCACCAGGATTTGAACTCGAGACCTCCCCCCTGCGCGCCTAAGCCTTTACCACTACTCTATTTTGATTTGTCTTCTAATTCATGATCTCTCTCTCTATATATATATATATATATATTTATATATTTAGTTATATTTATTTGTATAGTAATGTATATTTATATTAATATATATATATAGTTATATTATAATATATATATATATAGTTATATTTATATATATATAGTTATATTAATATATCTCTCTCTCTATATATATATATATTTAGTTATATTTATTCATATAATAATATATATTTATATTAATATATATATGTATAGTAATATTAACATATATATAGTTATATTAATATATATATAGTTATATTAATATATATATAGTGATATTAATATATATATTTATAGTGATATTAATATATATATTTATAGTAATACTAATATATATATATATGTAGTTACAATAATATATATATAGTTATTAGATTAATATATATATAGTTAGATTAATATATATATATATATATATAGTTAGATTAATATATAGGTATATAAATATTCATATATTTGTATTTTAAATAAAATGGATGTTAGTTATTATTAAGATAAAGCTAATATATTTTATATGTAAATAAATTTTATTATTTATATTTATAATTAAATTTTTAGGTGTGAATATATAAAAAATATGTATATATTGTTATATATTTGATTATAAATAGCAGTGCATTATAAAAAATGATGAAATTTCAAAGACATAATATTAATATGAATGTAATACCTAGGAATAAATTCAGACCCCACCAAAAAAACCAATAATACTCCCTTAATTGAGGTTGAAAATCCACAAAATGTTAAAAAATCGGGGTACCCTGACTAAAAACTCAGTTTTAGAGGCCTTCTGGGCCTCTTTTGGCCTTGAAAAACCCTTAATAGGGGTCCCCCTTGGGTCACAGCAACGTAGATCTCGTCGCAGGATTCGATTTGATATGTGGTAGAGCTCAAACGGACACCCGGATCAAAAGTTATGGTCGTTTGAAGTTCGAGTTGCGTTTTCAACATATTTTGGATCTTTTTTTAATTTTTTTTATTTTTTTATTCTTCAAATTGTTATTAAATGACTATTACTCCATAATAATTAGCAAATTATTAATTAAAAATATTTTTTTAATTTTTTAAGAAGCCATTTTCACTAAATATCTTATATATTAAGTGTATTAACTGTAAATGTACATTTATACTTATCTAAAATATATTTAAAAATTATATATTATATTTATAGCAATATAACTATATTTATATATTAATATATTAATATATTTTTTTAAATTTTTTTTTGAAGTTGACCATTTATCAGCGTTTTTAAAAAAAGCGCTGATAAAGGCCCCCCCTTTATTAGCGCTTTTTCGTTAGCACTGATAAAGGGGGGCGCTGTGAAAAACTATTTTTGTGGTAGTGATGTATGTTTGTGTGTGTGTTTATGTGTATGTATATGGATGTATGTGTTGTGTATGTGTATGTTTATGTGTATGTGTATATATATGTATGCATGTGTATGTACAGATGCATGTATGCATGCATATGTGTATGTGTATGTATGTGGATACACATGTGTGTGTTGTTGGTTCCATGCGCAACGGAATCATGCGGTGGCGAGCGATATATTAAAATTTCTTTTAATTGTCATTGCCCAAAATCATGAGTGAGTATATTGCACGTCAAATTTATAATTAATTAATTTAATATCTAAAGAAATGAATACCTGGGATTAAGAACTTTCTTCGTTGCGGAATGTTGATCATCCGAAAAGACTCTTTCGAATTTCCTTCATTGTGCTGTGAGAATCCAAGGATAGAATCCCTTAATAGATGATCTACACGTGCTCCTATGATCTCCGATTAACGGCACTCGATCTTTGGGTGCTAGCGCAGCGAATCAAATATTTTGAGTTGTTCGTTATTGATCACCCATTCTTCAATCTTGAAGAAATATCTCTTATGTTTCTCATTCTTGAAAGGGGGAGAGAATGAGGAGCCGAGATATAATTCGTTGTGTGCAACAATTCTGTTTATTTCAATTGTACATTGATCGATACTCCATACAATAGACATAATCGTCTATTTATAGAGCAAGAGTTTCTGTTAAAATAATAATTTAATTGCGTGTTGGCTATTGAATAATATTGTAACCTTTAATGAAACATCAGGTCACATAATAATAATAATATTATTATTTTGTGCCACACGCCAACTTGTGTAAATTGATAAATACTTATCGGCTTATAAATAATTATTTATCATCGGATGCAGTTTTGGTCTTTTCAAACTCTGTATTTATTGAATATTCAAATAAATAATTTATTCATAATTAAATATTTCATTCACATACGGACAAATTAATATTTATTAAATATTAAATTAAATAAATATATATTTTTTTATTCACATGCTATGAATAAATATTTATTAAATATTCAATAAAATAAATAAATAAATTTTTATTCGCATATCGGTGAATAAATATTTATTAAATTTATTCGATCAATATATAACTTGAATAAAATTATCGCTCGGTCTCGAGAATGATATTTATTTCATTAATTAAATTAAAATAGAATTTAATCGAGATCAACGAAAACACTTAGTGTGTGACCCTCTAGGATTCTTTCTTATTGGCATTATCTGGGATTGACTGAAGTCTAAAATTACCATCTAACAGTGGGTAAAGGCATCCAAGACAAATAACTTAATGTCGCAATGTCGACAAGCACATACGAACGCTCATTGTATAATATAATCTTCTTATCACAATATATAATCAAGCAGGTTGCACGACGGTGTCATCAACCTATATATTCGATACGTCTTTATCAATGCTTTTTATTAGCGCTGATAGAGGGAACCGTGAATAATTTAATTTATTTATACATATTTATAGTGGTGATAAAGGCTTTTTTAACATTGACTATATCCTGATTTGTGGTAGTGAGATACATTTTATCAGTGCATTTTTAATTTTGATAAAATTTTTCATTTATTAGCGTTGATAAAGGCATTTTTTATTAGTGTTTTTTTAACGGTGATAAATATCGGATTTTAACGTCTAGATATGTAGCGTTTTTTTAGTGGTGATAAAGTTTATTTTTAGTGTTTTCAAAATCCGTGTTGTTAAAAAAATGATGGATGTGCATGGAATTTTGTGTGTTTATCAAGAAATCGCCGATACTTTGTTAAAGTAAAAATATATATATAGTTGGGGGTACATTTGAAGGAAATAATGAATTTTTAGTAATAAATATATGATCCAAAACATACAAGTTGGTGCTCAAATAAATGAATTAAATTTCATGCCTGGCATCCTATATATATACATGGCTTCTATAGTAAAAACTATGCACCACAAGAAGACAGTTGCGACTGATAGGGATGAAGCTACGTGCTTTCGTCACATAACCAACAGACCACAAACCCTAAACGTAATGCTTCAGCCGGATCAGCATCACACTCGTATCATCCTTGGAGCCCCGCGCCAGCGACAGCTTCGCCAGTTTCTTGCAAGCCAACAACAGCCGTTCGGGTTCACCGGGTGGGACGCAGGCCGGGCGCGCCACCTCCACTGCCTCCTGATTGCTCACCTTCTCCCACAACCCATCAGAAGCTAAGATTAAAAACTCGTCCTCGGGTTCCATGGACAGAACTCTGGTCTCCGGCTCGGCCGTCACCCACTGCTTCAGGTGGCCGTCCCCGATCGCTCTGGACACCGCCAGGGACCCCATAACTCTTGCACCGCCATACCCGTCCACAACAAACCCACCCTGCCCATCAACAACGCCCATATCAAAAGCTGGTTGTGGTTTGGGGAGGTATTAAATAGGGGGTGGCGAGTGCTTACCAGCTTCTCGATTCTTCGCCTTTCGTCTTCTCTGGAGGGGCGGTGGTCGGAGGTCAGGGCCTGGGCCACGCCGCCGCGGGAGATGACAGCACGGCAGTCGCCGGCGTTGGACACCACCAGGCGGTGGTTCCAGATAAGGGCGGTCACGCAGCAGGAGCCGCCGCGGGCACGGTGCTCCAGGAACTGGGAGTCGGTGGCGAGGTAGCCGCGCTTCACGGCCTCCTCGATTCCCTTTGCGTCTCCCTCTCCCCTCCCCGCCACCTCCTTCAAAATGTTGCTGCTCATCTTCGCGGCGGCGAACTCCGCCGCCTGCATGCCGCCATGCCCGTCGAAAACCCCGAAAAAGGCCTGCGAGCACCTCCAACATATTTAATTAGACAACAAATCCCTCTTCCACGCAAACAAAACACTTGAGTTTATCGAATTGAATTAAATTACCTGTTTGCGGTCGCCAATGGCCGAATATCTATCTTCCATGAATTCCCTCCTCCCTCGCCTGCAGTAGACAGAATAGCCATCCCCCGCAACCTCCACCGTCTCCCTCAGACCCTCTGTAACTGGCTCCGGGATGATCGGCAAAGCGACGGGGATTTGGAGCCGCCCCGGCTTCTTTCGTGCGAGCGATGAAGAGGGAGATGATGCGGTACGCCTGTGTCCATCTTCAGCCAGCCCAAGGACTGTAAAGGATCCGGGAAGACGGATCCTGGGTGGGGTGGGCGAGTTCATGGCCTCGGTGGTGGGCGACGGAGCGGTGGTTTTGCATGGGCGAGAAGCAGAAAGCGACGGCGGTGAAGGGGTGGGGGAGGTTGGGAGTGTCAGGGAAGGTGGCATGGCTTTCCTTGGCGCAGTCAAATCTTTGTGGTTGAGTGAATGAAACTCTCCTCACGGGTGGCGTGGGAAGGAGGTGGAAGGAGGAGGCATATAAATAGTGCGGCGGCTTCCGTGTTTGAGGCGCGTGGCGTCTTCCCTAAGATTTGACGCTTTGAAAGCGAAACGCCGAGGGTGCTAACACTTCCGGGAACGTAACAAATATATATATATATATATATATATATATATATAACTACCTACCAAAGAATTAGTTTCCTAAAATTTAGGAGACAGAGAATAACAATGCTACCATTGAAAACCGGTCTCATCATTTCAAACAAAAGATGGAAATACGTCTAACATATTCAATAATCACAACGTTTTATTATTTTATTGTTGTTCAAAATTATAATAACTCAATTTCAATTTTCTGAAAAACGAAACATTGTGATCGAGACACTACAGTACTACAAATCCTGCTTTTTCACCACTCAAATTAAACAATAACAAGGATGAGTCATTTATTTGCAGTAACAAGAACTACTTTTTGTTAGCTTTGATTGTGGGTGCCGTGAATAATTTAATTTATTTATACGTATTTATATATTTTTAAATACGATTTGTATATCAATAAGTATATACATGTAAATATAATATATAAATAGGATTTGTATGACAATATAATAATAAAAAATATAAAAATATTATTTTCAAAATTTTATATATAAAAAACTATCAAATTTCACTACAAAAAAAAGGTGTTTAGCGATGTTTCATTCGGAACCAGTTTAAACCGCCACTAAATATTTAGCCACGGTTTTTTGTTTTTTTATTTACGCAAGTAAAATATTTATTATTATTTATTTACATATTTATTTATTTATTTCACTACTGCACATATGCCCTTGAATAGCATGCAAAATGGCTTTTAACAACGTTAACAAAGCGATGTTAATCGCAGTGGTGATAAAGAGGGTCCTTTATCCATGTTAAAAAAACACTAATAAATGACACCTTTTATAGGCTTTATTTTTAGCACTGATAAATCCTCCTTTTTGAGCGTTAAAATATCACTGATAAAGATCTAGCAGACTGCAATGTGGAGTTAATATAACAGCACACCCAACAAAAACTTGCAATTTCAAACAATACTATATACATTTAACGTGACATCATGAATACAAAAATGTCCACCCATGGTATATACAAAAAAACATTGTTGTATATATTTCAAACAATGTTTTATATAGTTACATTTGTTAGAGTTGGTATCTTGAGAACCAACTGCTTGTACTTTGATTACCTGAATATACACTTATTATATATTGTTCATTGTTCTGCATGACTATAGTATAATAATGTCCTGAAATATTTGTTGCATTAATGAGGTCATGGAAGATCTTCGCTATGATGAGAACCTTGAAATGGTATAACAATATTCTTAAATAAAGTTCTACGATTGGATGACATACTATGATAGGACACATAGTATGCAGACCGTCATGTGCGGGTACTCGTAAGAAGACGAGACTCTCTCTCATAGAGTACACACTTGGTAATCTCCAAGATGAGAGATTATGAGAACAGACCCGCCAGTAGCAATTCTGCATGTCTTGGTGTCATCGGACATTGTTATCTACGAGCGTGTGTAATGGTCCTTAGACTGGAAGATTATCATTAACTCATGTCATGACTCGCGCACTTAGATTTGCGGACGAAAACCATCACGAAGAGAGTTGGCGGGAAGTATGGTACGTTGGGTGCGTCACGAATGACATGTTGTTAATGGATAAGTCGAGGAAGGATTTGTCCCTTCCATATTTATGGAAGTAGATATCTCAAGCCCTTTGATTGAAATAGAATTGTCGAACAAATTCCATGACCATGGTGACACGACGAGTTTATTTGTGGAAGTCAAAGAATGACAAATCAAGCATGTAGGTTTATGACACTGCCATGAAACCTGTTTGATGAGATATTGAGACAAAGGGATTAAATTGCACAGTAAGCGTTCGTATGAGGTGATACGACAATGGAGCCAGACTCGCTGTTGTAGTTGTCGGAGACTACCACCTCACATTACCTACTGGGATGGTCTTGGTATTTAAAGGATGTTATTATGCACCCTCTATAACCAAAAACATTATTTCAGTATCCAGATTAGATACTGATGGAATCATCTTCAAGTTTGGAAATGAATGTTGCAACTTTTATAAAGATAGCATTTGTTTTGGAAGGGCATATTTATATAACAGCCTTTCTGTGTTAGACTACACAAACCAAGTAATGGAAATCGATGACAAAGTTAATTCACATGACTCATATCACACCCAACTTTGGTATCACAGGCTAGGTCATGCCAATGAGAAACGTTTGACAAAATTACATCAAGATGGGTATTTAGATTCTTTCGAACTAAAACCACTTGGTGTATGTCATGCCTGTCTACTAGGCAAAATGACCAAAGCCCCATTTTGTGGGAAAGATGAAAGGGCTAAAGAGATTCTAGAATTAGTTCACACAGATGTATGTGGACCATTTCCAGTTGAAGCAAGGGGTGGGTTCTTGTACTTCATAACTTTTACTGATGATTTTAGTAGATATGGATATATTTACTTAATGAGGTATAAGTCAGATTTTTTTGATCGATTCAAAGAATACAAGAATGAAGTTGAGAACCAGCTTGGTAAGAAGATTAAGAAACTATGCTCAGACAGAGGAAGAGAATATCTTAATCAGGACTTCATTGATTTCTTATGGGAGTTTGAGATTCTATCTCAACTCACTCCTCCTTATACGCCTCAGTGGAATGGGGTAAGTGAAAGGAGGAACCACACCCTATTGGACATGGTGAGATCAATGATGAGTCATGCGATTCTTCCATTATCCTTTTGGGGATATGCATTACAAATAGTAGCACACATACTAAACCAAGTACCAACTAAATTGATAAATGGTATTCCATATGAGTTATGGTGTGGACACAAAGCCATGTTATCAAATTTACATGTGTGGGGTTGCGAAGCATTTGTTAAGGCCTCTTCAGGTAATAAACTTTCACCCTGAGGCACAAAGTGTACCTTTATAGGATATCCCAAGGAAACAAGGGGATATTACCTATACGGCCCCTCAGATAAAAAGGTAACAATGGCAAGACACGCCATATTCCTTGAGAGGGAGCACATCTCTAAAATAGATAGTGGGATCGAGATAGATTTCGATGAAGTTGAGGCTCAATATACACATGAGTTGGTACAAGAACAGATTCCACAAAGCCCCATGGAAGAGCAATCTGTTCCAGGGACACAAGAACTGCGTAGAAGCACAAGAGAGGTGAGTGAACCAGAACGATATGGTTTTCTTGTCACTGAGGATGGTGACTCATTATTGGTTGACAATGATGATCCTCTTACCTACAAGGAAGTAGTTGAAGGCACAGACGCTTCCAAGTGGAAAGAAGCCATGAATCCTAAAATGGATTCCATGTACCAAAACCAAGTCTAGATTTTGGAAGATCCTCCAGTTGATGTAAAGTCTGTTGGTAATAAATGGGTATTCAAGAAGAAACTGGACATGGAGGGGCAAGTCAGCACCTATAAGGCACGACTGGTTGCAAAAGGTTTTAGACAGCGTCAAGGAATTGACTATGATGAAACCTTTTTGCCGGTTGCGATGCTGAAATCCATAAAAATCTTATTGGCCATTGCCGCTTACCATGACTATGAAATTTGGAAAATGGATGTCAACACAACATTCCTTAATAGGAACCTCTAGAAAGATGTTTACATGACACAACCTAAAGGATTTGTGACTACAAAGGATTCCAACAAGGTATGCAAGTTGCAAAAATCCATTTATGGATTAAAGAAACCATCAAGGTCATGGAACATTCATTTTGATGAAGCCATAACAAAATTTGCCTTTGTTAAGAACGAATGTGAGCCTTGTGTCTACAAAAGGTTTAGTGGAAGTGCGTTTGTTTTCCTAATAGTATATGTCGATGACATATTACTAATTGGAAATGAAATACCTGCCTTATAGTCAGTTAAGGCATGGTTGGATAAATGCTTCTCTATAAAATACTTGGTTGAGGTAGCACATCTTCTTGGGATCAAGATCCATCATGATAGATCCAAGAGAATGCTAGGCCTGAGTCAAAGTATATACATTTACAAGATACTGAAGAGATTCAGTATGGAACAATCCAAGAGGGGATTATTTCCAGTGTCACATGGCATTCATCTTTCCAAGAAAATGTGTCCTCAGACACATGAGGAAAGAAATAAAATGGAAAGTATCCCTTACGCATCCGCGATTTGTTCAGTCATGTATGTTATTCTATGTACAAGGATAGGTGTTTATTACGCATTAAGTGTGGTAGGTAGATATCAAGATGATCCAGGAGACCGCCATTGGATGGCAGTCAAGACTATCCTTAAGTATCTGAGGCGTACAAAGGATATATTCCTGGTTTATGGAGGAGATGAAGAACTAGTCATCAGAGGACATGAAGATGCTAGTTTCCAGACTGATCAAGATGACATGAAGTCACATACTGGATACATCTTCAGTTTGAATGGAGGTGTAGTGAGTTAGAAGAGCTCAAAGCAAGGTGTGGTCGTAGATTCTATAGTAGAGTCCGAGTATATCGCAACTTCTGAGGAAGCTAAAGAAGCAGTATTGATACGAAGCTTCGTCTAAGAGCTGGATGTAGTACATAGCAGTAAAGATACTAGCACACTCTGTTGTGATAATACTACAGCAGTGACACTTGAAAAAGATCCAAGGTCACATCAGCAGACAAAGCACATACTTCATAAGTATCATCTCTTGAGGGATTTTTCTCATATAAGTGAAGTTTCAGTGAGCAGTATTTCCATGAAAGACAATATGGCGGACCCCTTGACTAAAGCCTTGACTCCGCAGAAAAATGATCATCATGTGAGTTCTAGCGGACTAAAAGTCGTAGGCAGTTGACTCTAGTCCAAGTGGGAGTTTGTTAGAGTTGGAGTCCTGATAACCAACTGCTTGTACTTTGATTACATGAATATACACTTATTATATATTGTTCATTGTTCTGAATGACTATAGTATAATATTGTCCTGGAATATTTGTTGTATTAATGAGGTCATAGAAGATCCCCGCTATGATGAGAACCTTGAAATGCTATAACAATATTCTTAAATAAAGTTCTACAGTTGGATTACATACTACGATGGGACACATAGTATACAGACCTTCATTTGCGAGTACTCGTAAGAAGACAAGACTCTATCTCATGGAGTATGCACTTGGTAATCTCCAAGATGGGAGATTATGAGAACAGACCCGCCAATAGAAATTCCTCATGTCTTGGTGTCATTGGAAATTTCTATCTACGAGCGTTTGTAATGGTCCTTAGACTAGAAGATTATCATTAACTCATGTCATGACTCGTGCACTTAGATTTTCTAACGAAAACCATCAGGAAGAGAGTTGGCGGAAAGTAGGGTACATTGGGTGCATCACGAATGACATGTTGTTAATGGATAAGTCGAGAAAGGATTTGTCCCTTCTATATTTATGGAACAGACCCGCTGCAGTATTATCACAATACAATGTGACAAGGTCTTTACTGCTAGGCACCACATCAAGCTCCTGGAAAAAGTTCTGAATCCAGATGGCTTCCTTTGTTGCATTAGAAGCTGTTATATATTCGGACTCCGTTGTAGAATCAGCAACAACTGGCTACTTTGAATTCTTCCAGCTCACAGCTCCTCCATTGAGACAGAAAACATATCCAGATTACGACTTCAGATCATTCTGATCTATCTGAAAACCAGCATCAGCATACCCTCTGATGACAAGATCCTCGTCTCCTCCATACACCAGGAACATATCCTTAGTTCTTCTCAGATACTTAAGGATAGTCTTAACAGTAGTCCAATGTTGTTATCCTGGATCTGCTTGATATCTGCCTACCATGCTTAGTGCATAGGAAACATCAAGCCTGGTACATAACATGGCATACATGATGGATCCTATAGCTGAAGCGTATGCGATATTACTCATCCTATCTTTCTCTTATTGTGTCTGAGGACACATTTTATTAGAAAGATGCAGGCCATGTGACACTGGAACTAATCCCCTCTTGGATTTTTTCATACTAAATCTCTTTAGTATCTGGTCAATGTATGTACTCTGACTTAGTCCAAGAAGCCTCTTGGATCTATCATGAATGATCTTGATCCCTAGAATGTAGGTTGCTTCACCCAAGTCCTTCACGGAGAAACAATTGTTCAACCTGTCCTTAACTGACTGTAAGACTGGTACATCGTTTCCAATAAGCAATATGTTGTCAAGATATACTACTAGGATAATGATCACATTCCCATTAAACCGTTTATAAATACATGGCTCAAATTCGTTTTTAATGAACCCAAATTCCTTTATGGCTTCATCAAATCGAATGTTACATGACCTGGATGATTTATTTAATCCATAAATGGATTTCTGCAACTTGCAAACACATTTGGCTTCACCTGGTGTCACAAACCCTTCTGGTTGTGTCATATAGACATCTTCCTGAAGGTTCCAGTTAATGAATGCTGTTTTGACATCCATTTTCCAAATCTCATAGTCATGGTAAGCTATTATGGAAAGTATGATTCTTATGGATTTAAACATGGAAACTGACGAGAAGGTTTCATCACAGTCAATTCTTTGACGCTGTTTGAATCCTTTAGCCACTATCCTTGCTTTATAGGTACTAACTTGACCTTCTATGTCCAGTTTTCTCTTGAATACCCATTTGCATCCAACAGGCTTTACATCAAATGGCTCATCGACTAGAACCTAGACTTGGTTCTGATACATGGAATCCATCTCAGATTTTATAGCTTCTAGCAATCTTGCAGCTTCTGAGATTTCTACTGCTTCATTTTAGGAGAGAGGTTCATCATTCTCCGACAATAACGATTCACCATCCTCAGTGACTAGGAAATCAAATCTCTCTCGTTCCCTTACCTCTCTTGAGCTCCTACACAGTACTTGTGTTTTTGGAACCTCTTCCACAAGGACCTGTGGAACTTTTTCCTGTACCAACTCCTGTGTATCTTGAGCATCAAATTCGTTGAAGTCAATCTTTCTCCCGCTATCCTTCTTGAGAATGTGCTCCCTCTCAAGAAAGATGGCTTGTCTGGCGATAGTCGCTTTCTTTTCTGAAGGGTTATATAGGTAATATCCTTTCATTTCCTTGGGATATCCTATAAAGATATACCTCATTCCTTGGGGTGCTAGTTTGTTGTCTGAGAAGGCCTTAACAAATTCCTTGCATATTCATACACGTGTGTGCGACAAAGTGGGTTTCCTTCCATTCTATAACTCGGATGGAATGCCATTTTCCACCTTAGTTGGTACTTGGTTTAATGTGTATGCTACAGTTTGTAATGCATATCCCCAAAAGGATAATGGAAGATCTACATGACTCATCATCGACCTCACCATGTCCAACAAGGTGTGGTTCCTCATTTCACTAACACCATTCCACTATGGTGTATAAGGAGGAGTGAGCTGAGATAAAATCTCAGACTCCCGTAGAAGATCGATTAACTCTTGGTTCAGATATTCTCCACCTCGATCTGATCGAAGTTTCTTTATCTTCTTACCAAGATTATTCTCTACTTCATTCTTGAATTCCTTAAATTTCTCTAAGGCCTCTGACTTATACCTCATTAAGTAGACATAGCCATATCTACTCAAATCATCAGTAAAAGTAATGAAGTAAGAATATCCACCTCTATCTTCTACTAGAAATGGTCCACACACATCTGTGTGTACCAATATTAGAAGCTTCGTGGCCCTTTCACCCTGTCCAACAAACGGTGGCTTGGTCATTTTTCCTTGTAAACAAGCGTGACATCTATCAAGTGGTTTTAGCTCAGTAGAGTCTAAATAGCCATCTTGGCAGAGCTTTGTCAAGCGCTTCTCATTTACATGACCAAGACGGTGATTCCATAACTGGGCGATGTATGAGTCATGTGAGTTTGTTTCGTTATCGATTTCCAACACTTGGTTTTCATAATTTAATATATACAAACCATTATTTAAATGTTCCATACCATAACATATGTTGTTATTATAAAAGATACAACCCTTATTTCCAAAATTGAAAATAAATCCATCCATATCTAAACAAGATACATAAATTATGTTCTTGGTAACACTAGGCACATAATAACAGTTTTGTAAAACCAAAATCATGCCAGTTGGCAATGAGAGGTGGTAATCGCCAATAGCCAACACAGCCAGCCTTGCGCCATTGGCAGTTCGAAGATCCAACTCTCCTATGGAAATCTTTCTAAATCTAATTGGTTCCTACATTTGAATACAGATGTGATCCCCACCAGCTATATCTAATACCCAATGAGTAGAAATAGAAATATTACACTCGATAACGAATGCACCTTTAGCATCCCCACGCTTCTGGGTACAATTCCTCTTCCAGTGGCCTTGCTTGCCACATACAAAACACAATGCCTCCCATTCCTTTCCCTGCCTATGGACCTTCCCCTTCTTGGAGGGATGATGCTCGGGGGATTCATACTGTTTATAAGTATTTGGACCCTTTTCCTTTTCCTTCCTTTTCTTATTCACCATAATGACTGCGGGTTTTCACTTCCCATGTCCTTATCTACCTGGAGAATCAAGGTCAGAAGTTTCGATAGACTCTTCTCATTGTTTCTCATGTTGTAGTTAAAAATAAATCTAGAGAAGTACTTATTCGGTGATGATAGGATGAGATCTATGCGCAACTCATCCTGGAATTTAATCCCTAAGATGTCCAGGCATTCAATGTATCCAATAAGCTTGACTAAATGATGCCCAGCTGGCGTAGACTCTCCAAGATTAGTTGTAAACAAAGAATTGGAGATCTCATACCTCTCCTATCCTGCCTTCTTTTGGTAGAGATCCTTAAGGTGAGACATCATGCTATACACATCCATGTTTTCATGTTGCTTTAAGAGCTCATTGGATATGGACGATAACATGAAACACTGGATATCTGTGGCATCATCCATGTGTTTCACATAGAGAGATATTTCCTCATCACTAGCCTCTTTTCCAGGAACAACTGGAATAGGCTCTTCCAGCACATACAATTTTCTTTCATGGTGAAGGATGATGCGTAAACACCTCTACCACTCTTGGAAATTGGTGTCGGTGAGAAGGTTTTCCTTCTCAAGTGTGGTTCACAATGATATTTTTGAAGTCATTTTCTTTCCGTTTCTATAAATTAAGATGAGAAAAGGTTTAGTACTTCATTACAAAACCGAGATAAATAAATTAATTAATACTTATTAGTCTCCCACTATTTTATCAAAATCCAATATCCCACACCATTGACTTCGGAATATTCTGTTACTTGAATATTCTAGTGGAAAGGATTCATATTTCAATTCGCATTACCCCAACTAGGGATGGTTAAGAAACTTGAAGGGTTTTAGGTAGGCATTACAAATTCCAACTGCATTAACTTGCAGCTCCTTGATCCGCTGAGTGGACTCCCCAATCCTAAAATCCTTTTATTTTGGATTTCCTCAACCTTTTCCTCTTGATCACACCACATCCTGCTGTGGCAGTCAACCCTTGATGCGAAACAAGTTAAGTCAACCCAAAACCTTGAATTATAATTCAACAATAGTTGAAATCACCCCAATTAGGGTTGGTCAAGAAACTTGAAGGGTTTTAGGTAGGCATTCCAAATGCCAACTGTATTAACTCACAGCTCCTTAATCTGCTAAGTGGACTCCCCAGTCCTGAAATCCTTTTATTTTGGATTTCCTCAACCTTTGCCTCTTGGTCACACCAAGTCCTACTATGGAAGTCAACCCTTGATGTGAACCAAGTAAATTCAACAAAATTACCTGAATTAGAATTCCCCAATAATTGAAAGCACCCCAACTAGGGTTGGTCAAGCACTTTTAACTATGGTTTGATTCTAACCAAGATTATGGAAGGTTATAACGACTTAATATTTCTTTGAGGGATTTTATCCTTATAGGTAATTTTACATTTTATTATCTTTGATTATATGATTGTTAATATTAAGTGGTATATACTTAAGTGATTAACCATGTCAAGATAATATTTGCGCATAATCTGGTATTATTTTAGTTCCATCTTGCATGCTTGTTTAATTCATTAATTGTGTGATCGTGACAACACACCCACAATAAATAAACCATAAAACTGACAAAAATAAAATAAATGTCATGATCATGAGATTTTTTCTATTAGTTAGTTTTTCTAGCGGTTGATAAACAAACCCAATACCTAGGGGAGAAACACCTTAAACCTTTTGGGATCGTTTTTACAGCTTTCCACCTGTCCACCTTTGTATCTCCTTGGATTGGTTTCACCTTGGCTCCTGACTTGAGCCACCTCCACTAGCTTGGGAGCTCCATCCATTACATATGCATTTATCTCACACGCAGGTGAGGGGTAAAAGGGTTTTTTACATAAAATAATCCTTGGGCGCACAGGCCCTACATATTAATGAAGAGATGGCTCGCAGGCCAACAAATTTAATTTAAATAAATAAATTAAAAGAAACCATTCACATTCAAAGGTCTTGGTCTATCTCATGAACATATATACATGCAATGATATTTACGCATAAATAAAACTAGCATTCAATTCTTTAATCATTCTTACTTAAGATAAATCACGCTCGAATCAATTAATTATTTTTAATAAATCAATCCTTTTATCTTAAACCCTTTTCTGAATTTCCTTGAGATTCTGATCCATCATAATTTTAAATAAATTAAAATTATCCTTGTACGTATCTTGTACCTTGGAGGAAACCCTGTGAATTCCTGTTCATTAAGCAGATGTTAAATTAGACACATATATATAAAACACATATCACGTGTTGTGCCTCAACTTTATGCCTGCACCATGGTACATTTCTCAAGGGTTTGTATAATATAATAAACTTTAATAAATCTGCATAATTTCGGTGAGTACACGACGTGTAGTTCCGACTAAACGGCGTGTACTTTTCTTCACCATCCATCAGAATTACACTCCCGGGGACATGGCGTGTTAATGTACTTCGGAAATTTTCGGAGTACACGGCGTGTTCAGTGGGACACATGCCGTGTAGTTTCCGTGTTACACAGTTTCCAACCGGGCAAACCGTGTATGGGGTACACAGTCCAACCCTAACCCTAAGGGATTACACGCCGTGTTCTGTTGGACCACATGGTGTGTAATATAGAAATTGTGTGCCACCTATTCCTAGTTAACAAACAGTGTCATAAATGACTTAGATATGATCAATACATGGCCTGATTTAGCGGACCAGTCCAATGCATAAACCCATACTACACATCGTTTACTTCCGAATACACGCCATGTATTCTCGTGTTGTATAGCCAGGAACGTTTGGCTCCTCCAGATGAGATCCTCTATTTTATTTTAATCAAAAATTAAAAGAAAAGGTCATTTCTATGTGGTGAACAAGAAACGATAGAGGAGGAACAGATCTTGAGATTTATATTTAAAGAATGATTAACTTGAATTGAAACAACTAAATTATTAAATGCATTAATCACCAACGAAACACTCAATAATTATAATCAACGATATGACCCCTATAATACCACTTGTAGGTTCCGGGCACAGCGGAAGCGCGTTGGTGGGTTTTCCTAAATTTAATTTTAGCGTTAAACAACGTTCAAACTAAGATCTGTCACAATATAAAATGTTGGATCTTTGGAATAGAACAAGGAACAAAAAACAAAAGAGGGAGTCCTGAAACCATAGAGATAGGATAATTATATGTTGGTTATAATTATTTTAATTAATTCACAAGAATTACCTTGTTGGAATTCTTTCTTCGTTGACGTCTCCGGTCACGATCCGATGTGATCCATCGTTGCATTCTAGAATCAAAGTGTAGGATTCCTCTAGCGGTGATCCACACGTGCTCCATGTATCTATGGACTTCACCGAAGGGATCTTCGGGTGATAGCACGGAATAACCTTCGCTTGTGATGTCCACCTTTGATCGCCTTGATCCAATGGAGGAGGATCTCTCTCGGTCATGAGAGTGTTCATAGAGAAAGTAGTTCTTTTGACCTTGAAATACTTCTCAAGAATTGTTGTGCACAATGATTTGGAAAAGTGTTGGGGTTGTGAGGATATTTATAATCAGATTTGAGGTTTACAGAGTTATGATAATAACTAAACGTGTTACACGTTTTATTTATTTCATTAACTCTTATTGAAAACCCCTATGTAGAATTATTAATTCCTTGACATGCGCCCACTCTGATTATAATAAATATCATTTAATAAAACAATATTATATCCTCAAAATACCGACTGGAAAAACTACACGGCGTGTAATCATTAATACATGACGTGTACTCGTTTTCTATAAAACTACATGGCATGTATATTTAATATACACGGCGTGTACTTTTATTTTCCATTTTCCTTTATTTCCTCCACCACATTTATTAGACCTTGAGTAATGGCTATTTATTTCTTAAATAAATTTAACTTCATTACTCGCTAATAAACATATTATTTCGCCGACAATATATTCTCTCTAATAACTAGTGTCGAAATAAATGCAATCAAGCATCCTTAAAAAATTATTATTCCACAGTTGGAAATAATATTTATTTAACTTGTTAAATTAATATTTAACTGAGATACATGGACACACTTAGTGTGTGACCCTCTAGGCCCCTTTCTCAGTGGCATTAGGCGGAGCCTACCTAAAGTTCAAGGTTAGTGTCTAGCAACACGACAAGGAACCCATAGAGAAATAAGTTAATTCCGCAATGACGTGTCACCTCCTACTAATGTTTACCCTATAATATAATCCCATTGTCACGATATCTCAAATCAAGTGGGTTGCATGCTAATGCCATCAACCCATGTGCTCGATTATTCTTTCTTTGACATTTCAGAATTGAACTCGCCCATACCTTACTATGGCCATGGATTTATGTAGGATATATCAATTCCATAAAAGGGTATGAGATATCTACTTCCGTTATGGAACAGAAGGAAAAAAATCCTTTCTCGCATGATCTATTAATGCAGTATTACTCGTGACGCACCCAACGTATCCTACCTCACTGCGAACGGTGTGTCGTCATAGTTTTCGTCAATACATCTAAGTGTGCGAGTTGTAATACCCATTAATAATAATATTAAAGTCTAAGGACCAATACACACGTCTGTAGATAGTAACATCCAATGACACTATGAAATGGGTATTTTCTACTGGCGAGTCTCATTCTCATAATATCCTCATGGATATTACCAAGGGAGCACACCATAAAAAGGTGACTCAAAGTTATATGAGTCATCACCCCTAATGGTTTGTATTATTTGTGTCCCTAAAATAACATCATCCATCCATAAAACATATATTCAAGAACAGTGTTATGGCATTCTGGGTTCTCATCATAGCAGGGATCCACTATGACCCTTTAATGCAACAGTTGTCCTTAGGACATTTTTACATGCATTGTCACGCAGAAGAACAATCAAGATGTGATAAGGTATTTATTAATGAATAAAGTAAAAAGTAGTTGGATCTAGGCCACCAACTCAAACACCGGGTACATGATGTCTTCCACGTGTCGCAGCTGAGAAGGTATGTGCATGACCCATCGCACGTCATCGACTGGGGAGAGCTGGACATCGTGGATGGAGTGACCTTTGCTAAGTACCCGGTAGTGATTGAGGATCGGCAGGAGATGATCCATTTTGGGTAATTTATTCCCTTGGTGCACGTCTAGTGGCAGCACAGAAATCTTCAAGAGAGCATGTGGGAGCAGGAGGCTCATATTCATGTGTAGTACCCACATCTTTTTGAGTAGCCTTGTTTTGGACTTTTTGGGGACACAAATCCCCAAGGTGGGGAGAATGTAATATCTCATATTTTTCCATGTATTATATTGAAATGTTATATAGAATTATTATGAGACCATGTGCGGAAAAAAACGTCATTTCGAGACCTGGTGAGCCAGGAATGGTGGTTTGAATTTTTTTTAAGTTAAGTGAGTTGGTGGGTGTGCGCGGTTGTGGAAATTTCCAAACGGATACCCGGATTAAAAATTTAAGGGCACCATTGCATCTAGGACGACAACTTTACCTAAGAATGAGCCTAAACTCGACCAGCATAGGTCGAGGGATAAAGTTTATTTTCAGATGTTTTTAGTAAAATAAAATAAAAAATAATAATTCAAAAAGTTTATTTTATTTTATTTGGAAACATTCACTGTAGTGCAAATACGGGGTAACTGTTTCAATAATTAATGTCATGCCATAATGACTCAGAAACAACAACGTTGACTCATTAATGTTGTAGCATGATGGAATGTTGAAACATGTTCTTTAATTCTAATGGGTTAATCAAATGTTGGTCGTTGGTAGAAAATTGAGAGGAAATCTGGAGAATTCTTAGAGCCTTGGAGAGAAATCTCAACAAGAAATGACGATGACTCAATCAATTGATGCATCTCAGTTTCGATGAACCTCAACAAAGAATGGGACACAATGATCATTCTTCAACTGAATTGAGGTAGGGTTTTTTTTGCTTTGTTTTGTTTCCCTATTCTTTGATTAAATGACGAACGTGGATCAACCCATGAACAGGTTGATCCGTAGATCGTATGTTCTTGCGGGAGGGTTATTATTTTCTATTTTTTTTGGGTTTGATTCAGGAATATGATTTGTGATAATGGTTGGATTATCATTTGATTTTCCCTATTTAATCCTTCTAATGGGAGCAGATCAACGCCGTGAAGAACAACGACAAAGGTTCATTCCTCAAATTGGTCTATTAGATTTCTTCCTGTTTTCCTCGCGTTCTTCGCGTTCTTCATGGGGGGAAAAACAATGGATCATTGAATGCCCATTTCACAATGCAACGATCCAAAATTGGATATCTAACATCACAATGACCTAGCGGTGGTGCGACGATGATGGCGTATGACGAATCAGCTCGAATCGGGAGAGACTGTTCTTCGAGTGTTCTTCGCACGGGTGGATTGATATTCGTTTTTGGGGCCGATTGAATGCCCGAAAAAAATGGAGATGACTTCAGGATGTTGGGGAAACCTTAACATTCGAGTTTCATGGCAAACAGATCATCATATCAAAGATCGGAGCATCACCGAGGTGCAACGAAGCAGGTTCGCGTTTCGAGAAATTTCCAGAACACACAACATGTATTCTGAAGAACACATTGTGTGGTACCGGAAGTGGTGGCTAGAGTTTTCTTGCTGAATTCAATGAAGAACATGGCGTACCTTTGGGGAGACAGGGTGTGTGGGCCCCACCCAGCAACGACTGGATTTCTGGGTGATGAGAGGAACTAACACGGCGTGTGACCATTTTCACACAGCGTGTGGGTCCTTATACGGACTTGGTGTGTATCTCAGAAGAAACACAGACACCGAGTGGGTACACGGTCATGTACTCCACCACACGGTCAGACTAGACCGACTTCATGGGCTAACCCATATACCGGTTACACGGGATGGAACACACAGGTTGAAACCGTGTACGGGCACATGACCACGTACACAGAGGGAACCCTAGTTACTCGGACACAGTGTGTGGTCCATACTACAAGTCGTGTACTTTCCTTTCTACACAACATGTTCCCTCTGACTCGGTCCATTACACAAGGGTAACACCTAGAGTTGTGGGACATAATGTGTAACCCCTTCTACATTCCATGTATATACTCAAACATGGATTGATCCTCTTGTCCATTGTTCCATGGAAAAGTTTCACTTGGGTTAGTTCCCCTTTTAATCATTCCCCCAAAGGTCAGGTATCATTTCCATCCATAAGAGTATGATCCATTCAATAGGACTTTCTGAGATAGAGACAGATATCCCTCCGAGAGGCCTAGAGCGAGATCCTCTATCCATTCATGACCCTAGGTAGAGTCAGGAATCGACGTGACTATTCCTACAGGACACCAATCCTTTACTTAGCAGGTGAATCCGGATGAGTTGTGGTATCCGACAAGGCCATGACAATGATCCTCATTTGTGTATCATGATCTTTCCCCACTCAAGAGTTTGTTCTCCTAGAATGAGTGTATCTATCTCTCATTATCTTTCCCCGATGAATGATACTTGTTGGATGAACATTATCAGAGCTATCAGACTCGTGTAGTGAGTTCTCTCAGATCAGTGCTTTGTGGAACCTTCAAACTGAATCCTTAGCGGGGTATGTGATTTTGTGACTTGTCTCCAGACTATGGGTCTAAGTTTTGAGTATATCTGGATTGTGTTTATCGTGATATATGTTTAGTAGACATATACTGTGTTGTGTTGACTATACCTTTACTTTGTGTATTACTTTGTGGCTTTTGGGGTCCTCTACTAAGTATTGTTATACTCACCCATGTATGGGCTTTGCCTGTACGTGTCGTGTCTTGTGCAGACGAATGACCTTTTGACAGATTTTAGGGAAGACCAGTACCAGACCAAGATTTATGAGTTCCCTATAGGTCGAGGTGTTCCTACGACTATGAGAAGTAGTCCCAGTACCTTTTTGTGCTTATAGGTTGGACTTTGTAGTTTGTATACTCTTGTTTTTGGTGGGATTGTATTCCGGAACAATTTACTTTAAGTACTTTACTTTATATTCTACTCTGTTGGTTGGGTTTAGTTGTATGCATTTATTTTTTTCTTTAGTGGGTTTTTTACTTTCCATCATTTTTGGGATTGGATATGTGTGCATGTGTATAGGTACTTATGCAATTCCTCCTATGTTAGTGATATGCCTACTCAGTGCAAGTCACCAACCCCTGTCCTATTGGATGCGGGATTGGGGAGTCATGGAGCAGGCCCCACTGGGAAGGGTCATGACACAATTAGATCATTTTTTCTGGGTTTTCAGTGATTGATTGGTTTTGGAATAAAATGTCAAATTTAAAATGATAATGGACACTTTTAGTCATACTGGTCATAATGTGTGTTATATTGAGGTGTGGTTAATTCCTACACGTCAAAAATGACTCATAGATCATTCTTCTAAAGTATCAAAACAATCTGAAAGTGTTCTCTTGGTTTTTATTATGTCATTTGTTCTTTTTACTTAAATTAATGTCAATTTTAAATAAAAAGACACAATTGGAGTTATACCAGTCATACTGTGATTCAGATTGAGGTGTGGTATATTCCTACACATCATAAATGAATCATGGATAATTTTACCAAAGTATCAAAAGAATCCAAATGTGTTTTCTTGGTTTTCAATATGCCAATTATGTTTTTTTTTCTAAAATGTCCTTTTAAACTGAAAACACACATTTTGAGTCATATTGCTCTCATCGTGCGTCAATTTTACATGTGACTGCTTCATACACCTCACAAATGACTTATGAATCATTTTCCTAAAATCAATTAGTACACAAACATTTATTGGTTTTAAGTTTAAATTTAAATATACAACACTGTTTAATTCTCAACATAATTTTCATGCAGGTGTCGGTAGTAGGAAGTGGAGATGAAGATGGAGATGGTTTCAAGCAGAATTCATTGGGATGGTACATGGATTGGTGAATGTAGAACACCAATCAATGTGAATTTTGACTGTTTTATATACATTTTCAGTTGTGGGAGTGATTTATTAGGGTATTTTGCACCTAATTGTCCTAAATTCTTTAGATACTTAATGTTATCAATGTGGTACATGAGAAACTCATCGAGTTGGTGTATTTAATTAAAATTAGTGAGGGGGAGATTTTATGTAGAAAATATAGTGATTATTTATATTTTTATGTGTTATAATTGATTTTTTGTTGTTTGGCTATTCTGGGGCAGCAGATTCTGCAATTGTATTTTTTAAATCAATATGTAGAAATAGTTTAAACTGCCGCTATATATACCAAATTATTTTTTAGTGGCAGTTTTTTGGTTTTAGTGGAGGTTTTTCCTCCCACAAAATGACTATGAGATAGCGGCGGTTTAAACCACCACTATCCTTTAAACATTTTTTGGGAGGTGAAACCACCACTGAAACCAAAAAAACCACCACTAAACAAATGTTCTGTGATGGTTCCTAGAAATCATTTCTAAATGGATAGAACTGATGCAAGTTTAATGTTGATGCCAACTTTAGTGGAATTTTTTGGAAACGGTCATTGAATAATATGGCAGCAGTTTAAACCGCCAATAAATAAAAAATAAATGGCACCATATGTCTATTTTGTTGTAATGTGAGGTGGAGGAAGAAGAGAAATAAAAATGGTCGTTGAAGAACGTTACCTCTTCTTTAGTTGACCTCCTTAGGTTTTCACCAAAAGCATTCCTAGGTTGGATTTATACTCAAACTAAGGCTTATAGGATGAGAGTATGGAAGTTGGGAAATGATTTGGATAGGAATTCGATAATGAAAAAGGGTTTGAATGTGTGAAGAAGATATGAGAAGGGGTGGCCTTTTATAAGTTAGGTGAGTGACACATTTGTAATTTTTTGAAAAGAAAAAGATGTAACCACATTTTTTCACATTCCAAAAGGCTATAAAATGGAGTATTATTGTTCCTTAGAAATGATAGGGTCAAAATATGACCAACAAATATATTTTAGACAAAAATTATTGTGGTTCGGTGAAAGCCTACTCCACCTGAGAATTAGTAATTTTATTATCAAATAAAAATTACAAGTCTCACAAATCACACACTTCAATTGGCACAACAATCTTTTCTCCACACTATGCTTTATTTCAACTGCCTTCATGATCTCAGGGTTCCCCTCTTCACTTGCAGCCACACCATGCACCACACACCACTACTCAAACCCTCGATGTCATGTATCTGTCAATTCCCCCTCCAATATGCAAGGGCTTTGGAACCTTAAAAAAGCATTCCTCTTATATTTTCTTCGACACCTTTTATAGGCCTCTTGTTTTTCAACCTTCTGTGTGGTTTAAATGCAGTCAAAATGAGATCTTATTTGTTAGGATAATTAAAACAAATATTCCATTCAGATTTTAAATCACCCACAACAATCTCCACCATGATTAAGAAATCTGAATATTTTACCATCATCATCCATATTGACCTTCAATGCCATGCCCAATATTGGCATTAACCACCACACCCATAACGGGATTACAAATGCTCAAATCTGATGAAAAAAATGTTGTGTCTCCACCAAGATATGAACAACTGAAGCAAATGTCACATTCTTTCTCAAATTTCCATTTTCAGACATATCTTTTTTAACATCACCTGTAATGATACTCTGAGGCCTCGAAGAAGATTCACCTGCATGAATCAACTTGTATAGATTCCCAAATTTCTTCCCTTAGATCACGATCATTATTCCTCACATCACTTTGAGAACTCCACCACCAGTAGAAAATACTAAAACCTTTGGAATCCAACATACCCAATGAAATTAAGTTCATTCTCAAATCAGGTACATACCTCACATCAAAAAGTGTGTGAATAACCCCATCAAATATACAAACTCACACCATATCGATTCCAACAATTCAACTTTCTGACTTGTTGGACATTTTCACAATATCACCATCATAATTCTCATAACTGTAAAAAAATTCCTTTTTTTCACATATATGATAAGAGAAACCAGAATCCAAAATCCAGTCTAAATCATCCACATCTTCCATAGTTGTAAGCAATAAATCACTAGCATACCTCTCATCTTAAGTCATAGTATTCACCTAAATTGATTCTTCTTCTATTTTAGATTCTTTTTTTTATTTCTTCATTTTCTCACAGAACTTCTCACAATTCCTTCTCATATGAACTTTTTTTCCACACTCCCAACATAAAAAATCACCTCTTGGTCTTGATTGACTTCAATCTCTCGTGCTCCTTGAACCATTACTTCGTTCTAGTGACCTTCCTTGATAATTACGTCCACCAGTCACTATAAAGAGCCCACTATTAACCGATGATCCACCATCATTATTCTTTCGTTGAGTCTCATTCATTAGCAATGATGAAATAACATCATCTAGTTTCAGAGTGTCTTTTCTAAATAACAATGTGGTGATGAGATTATCATATGAATTTGGAAAAGAACCTAATGAGAGCAAAGCCTTGTCCTATTCTTCCATTTCCACAGGCACCATTTTGCCTTTATCATTAGTTTTGATCACCACATAAGATAATTTTTTCAAGAATATAGTGAACTCATTCAAATGGTTTCCCAAATCTTCACTTTCTGACATTCAAAGACGATGCAATCATTTTATCAAATATAAACAATTTTTCAGAGATTTAGATTTATACCTGGATTCCAACTTCATCCAGATCTCCTCCAGATCTGTTAGATTCATCACCTCTTATAGTGTATTGTCTGCCAAATACAATTGAATGGTGTTCGTCGCCAAATCTCTCATATCTTTCCAATCATCAGATCTAGTGTTCTCCAGCTTCTTTGATTTTTTCTTCAGTACTTTCACTATCCCTTACCGAGTCAAAATATTTTTTTCCCATTGTTTCCACAATATGAAATCATTTTTCCCATTAAACATATCAATATGGATATAAATATTTGTATGTGAATCTCCCATAATTATTTATCAAGAAAGAATAGATAACCTCCTCTAATACCAGATGTTAGGTCGAAGTTTTTAGATGCAGTGAAATAAAATGAAAAACACCAAAAATTACTATGGTTTGGAGAAAACCTAATCCACCTGAGAATTAGTAATATTATTTTCAAATAAAAATTACAAGTCTCACAAATCACACAATTCAATTGGAACAACAATATCTACTCCACTTCATGCTTTATTTTAACCACCTCTATGATCTCAGGGTTCCCCTCTCCACTTACAGCCACGCTGTGCACCACACACCACTACTCAAACCCTCGGCGTTGTGTATCTGTCAACACCCCTCTAATATGCAAGGGCTTTGTAACCTTTAAAAATCATACCTCCTCTATTGTCTTCCTTGCCTTTTATAGGCCTCTTTTTTTCAACCTTCTACATGGTTTAAATGCAGTCAAAATGAGATCCTATTTTTTAGGAGAATTAAAACAAATATTCCATTCAGATTTTAAATAAACCCCCTTTAATAAATATTCCATTAAGATTGTAAATCAACCCAACAATTTTACCCCTTATATTTTTAGTTTACCCTCATTACACTCATTTTTACCTTAATCGCGGTAATTAATTTTTACTGTTTTCACTATTCATTTTGGTCAGAAATTATGCTGAACTTATTTGATATTATAAATTATTATGATTCCGAATATTTATTCAATTTTTAAAAATTCAATTCACATAATTGTAAAATATTAATTTAAAATTAATCTTATAGACGTAATCGGAAAGCGGGTTTTCAAAGAGAAAATGTTCTAAAGTTTATGAAGTTTTTGTATCAAAATTCAATAATAAAATGATTCCAATGACATAAATTGGATTAATAGATATATAATTGAACAAATTTTGTTTTAAAACTAATTTAAAATATAATTTGACTTCATAAATAATTTAAGCGAAAAGACAATTTTCAATTAGAGTTTAGTATTTTTCACTGTTCATCAAAAAATTTATCTTTTCATAAAATTCTCAAAAATACACTCTAAGTTAATTTTTTACATTATAATTTAAAAATGTAGTTTAATTTAGCAAATAAATTTTATAAAAGTGGAAAAAATTAAATTTAAAACAAAACCCGTAGATGTGATGAAAAAGCGGGTTTTCGAGAAGTGTATTTTTCAAACACAAGTTGATTTTATATTAATTATATGTTTAAAAACAATCAATGTATGAATATGAATTAAAATTTATTGATATATAACCTATAAATTTCATTTAAAAAATTACTCATTAGGTATTATTTTAATTTAAATGGAGAAATATTATGCACTTTAAAACAATTTTATGGAAAAACCTGTTTAAAAAAATAAACTTATAATAAAATAAAATATAAAATTGATTAAAAAGTAAATAATTATATTAAATATAAATAAATAATAATAATTTAACTTTAAAACATAATGGAACATTTAAATTACTTAATTAATTTAAAATAATTGATAATTTTATAAAAATCGGTATTTTTCACTATTCACTGAAAAATCAATATTTTATGGAAAATCCCATAATTTGCCTATAAGTTAATTTTGATATTATGATTCCAAAAATTAAGTTCATTTTATCAAATAAATTTTCTAAAATCTCTTTAAATTATAATATTTTCTCATAAAAAGTAATAATAATCATTTTTGAAGAAAACATATGTCGGATGAATATAATTACTTTACTAAAAATTGATTGATTATTTACTGAGTGTTTATAAATAAATTTATATTGAGTAGTAAATTTATATATATATTTCATAAAGTAGTAAATATTATTCATAGCTGCCTATTTAATGGCTATGATATAACGGTTATATTTAGAATAATATCATTTCATGGTTCGTTGAAACTCAGTGTTGCGTGTCATGCACACTATTTAAGAAACTTGTTATTGAGTTTAATGAAATATAAACTCGGTGTTGCATATAATTCAATCTATCTAAAAAATTAATTTGAAAAAAAATCATAAAACCTCAGGACGTTACAAAACAAACTCAGATTGTCTTGATACTTTAGGACACTAATTCATAAGTAATTTATGGTGTGTTGGAATCAGTTTCATCTTGTCAAACTAACAAATGATGGTATGACTCAAAATGTGTATATTCAGTTTAAAATGAAATTTTAGTCAAAAAGACACGTGATGTACTCCAAACTAAGAAAACACATTTAGATTGTTTTAATATTTGAGGAAAATGATCCTTAAGTCATTTTTAACGTGTAGGAATCCACCACACATCAATGTGATGCACCGTGTGTCTGGTATGACTCCAAATGTTTCTTTTTATTTAAAATTGATATTTTAGTTCAAAACACACTTTAAATATTCAAAACTAAGAAAAAACATTCAGACTGTTTTGATATCTTAGGACAATGATCCATAAGTCATTTGTAATATGTATTAATTAGTCTCACCTCAATCTGATAAAGATGAACCCTTTTTAATGATACTTAGAACAATAATGATTTTTTTAGCACTAATAAAGGTTTTTTCTAGAATTGACTATATCTCAATCTATGGTAGTGAGACACCTTTTATCGGCACTTTTTTAGTGTTGATAAAAGTCATCAATTATCAGTGATGATAAAGATATTTTTATTAGCATTTTTTAACACTGATAAAGGTCATATTTTAACATCACCTAGATGCATAATATTTTTTAGTGGTGATAAATCTTATTTGTAGTGTTTATAAAGCATGGTTATTAAAAAAATGATGGATGTGCATGAACTTTTGTGTGTCTATCAGGAAATCTCTCATGCTTTGATGAAGTGAAAATAAATAAATAAAATTGGTAGTATATTTGAATCAAATAATGAATTTTTGGAAATAAATTTGTGAACCAAAAAATAAAAGTTAGTATTCAAATAAATGAATTAAATTTCAGTTTCCTAGCATCCTATATATATACATGGCTTCTCTAGTAAAAAGTATGCACCACAAGAAGATGGTTGCTAATGATTGTGATGTGGTTTCATCCCATAACCAATAGACCAGAAACCCAAAATGTAATGCTTCAGTCGGATCAACATCACACTCATTTCATCTATGGAGCCCCGCACCAGAGATCGCTTCGCCAGTTGAAATCCAGCAATAACCATTCTGGTTCACTGGGTGGGATGCAGGCAGGGCGCGCCAGCTCCACTGCCTCATGATTTCTCACATTATCCTATAGCCCATCAGAAGATAAGATTAAAAACTCGTCCTTGGGTTCCATGGATAGAACTCTAGTCTCCGGCTCCACTGTCACCCACTTCTTCAGGTGGCCGTCCTCGATGGCTCTTGACACTGCCAGGGACCCATAACTCTTGCACTGCCTTACCTGTCCACAAAAAACCCACCCTGCCCATCAAGAACGCCCATATGAAAATCTAGTTGTGGTTTGGGTGGTATTAAAAATACCAGAGGGGGGTGGCACGTACTTACCAAGGTCTCGATTAGTCACCTTTAGTCTTCTCTGGAGGGGTAGTGGTCAAAGGTCAGGGCCTGGGAAACGCCACCACAGGAGATGACAGAACGGAAGTCACCGGTGTTGGAAACCACTAGGCGGTGGTTCCAGATCATGGAGGTCACGCAGCAGGAGCCACCGCGGGCACACTGCTCCTGGAGAGGTAGTCATGCTTCATGGCCTCCTTGATTCCTTTTGCATCTCCCTCTCCCCTCCCCTCCACCTCCTTCAAAATGTTGTTGTTCATCTTCGCAGTGGCTAACTCTACCGCCTGTATGCCTCCATGCTCATCGAAAACCCCAAAAAATTCCTGTGAGCAGCTCGAAGTTATCTTATTGGACAATAACTCCCCCTTCCATGCAAACAAAACACTCTATTTTATCTAATGGAATTAAATTACCTTTTTTTGGTGGCCTATTGCTAAATATCTATCTTCCATGACTTCCCTCCTCCCTCACCTTCATTAGACACAATAGACATCCCCCACAACCTCCACCGTCTCCCTCAGACCCTCTATAAATGTTGATGGATATTTCCGGATGCTACCTTTTGGATATAAAAGCCGTGAAATATGAGAAGAAAAATTGAAGAGGAAGAAAATTGGCACACAACACAAAGGAGCTTTCAAGCTTTTTCACAATTAAATTTCAGACTACAATTACATCAATTTATAGACCCACAACATTAAATGCATAGCATTTATTTTGGTACAAAGAAATACCAAAACATTAAATACATAGAATCTATGATAGTAAAGAAAGACCAAAATATTAAATGCAGAGCATTTATGACGGTACAAGGGAGACCAAAAAATAAATAAGGAATATTAAATTAATTCAAATAAAATAAATGGAGGTGGACCCATGGACAAAAAAAGTGCATGTAATAAATTACGTCGTGGGCAGCTTTGACTTGTGGTTTTGGTTTTCAATTCCAACACTCCACTTCAAACCAAAACCGAATTCATTCCGAGTATCGTTCTGAGTTTTTTGAATACATCTGTCGGTAAGGCCTCTGTGAAAATATCATCCACCTGTTCTGTAGTATGACAATATTCCAATTTTATCATTTTCTGCTTCACATGATCTCTCAGAAAATGGAATCAGGTGTCAATATGTTTTCTTCTTCCATGTTGCATCGGATTTTTGGAAAGTTCAATTGCCGACTTGTTATCCACATATATCACTGTGGATCTATCCTACGGATGCTTCAACTCCTTCAGCATATTTCTCAACCAGATTCCTTCACAAACAGTGGATGATGCTGCCACACACTCTGCTTCACATGTAGACAAGGCGACCACACTTTGCCTCCTTGAATTCCACGTGAAAGCCGTCAATCCAAGGGAAAATACATACCTAGTGATGCTCTTTCATTCATCTTGGTCACCTCCCCAGTCCCTGTCTGAGTATCCATGAAGATTTGTTTCTTCATTGTATGGATAAAAAAGACCAAAATCCACCATTCCTTTAACGTACCTGAGGATACGTTTTGCCTCTAACCAGTGTGACACTTTCGGAGCTTCCATATACCTACTTAGAAGCCCAACAATATAGACAATACCAGGCCTTGTGATTGTGAGATACCTCAGGCTTCCAATCAGACTCTTGAACAGAGTCGAGTTAACACTTCTTTCTTCTCCATCTCTTGTAGGTTTTAAGCTCATTACCATAGGTGTGTTTACAGCATTATAATTGACCATCTTGAATTTTTCAAGCAACTCATTAGCATACCTCTTCTGAGAAGTATAGATGCCTTCATGTTGCTGCTTTAATTCTATTCCCAGAAAGATGGACATGAGACCTCCGTCGGTCATCTCGAACTCCTTGAACATAGCCTTCTTGAAATCATCGAACATCTATCGACTATTCCCTATAAACAGAAAATCATCAACATACAAGTATTCAATTAGTATATCGCCACAATCATTCTTCTTTATGTAAACTACATGCTCATATAGACATTTGGTGAAGCCATTCTCTCAAAGATAGCTGTCAATGCATGCATTCCAAGCATGAGGAGCCTGCTTCAGCCCATAAAGAGCTTTCTTCTGTCGATACACTTTGTCTTCCTCCCCTTGCATAACAAAGCCTTCAGGCTGGTTTACATAGACCTCTTCCTCTAGAATTCCATTCAGGAATGCAGACTTCACATCCAATTGGTAGATCATCCAACTGTGATGAACAACAAGGGAGATAATCATTCTCACAGTGTCAAGGTGAGAAACCGAAGCAAAGACTTCTTCATAGTCCACCACATACTTCTGTTTGTACCCCTTTTCTATGATCCTTTCCTTTTAGCCATCGATTTCACCATCAACATTTCGCTTGATCTTGTACACCCATTTGACACCAATGGTTTTCTGGCTATTAGGAAGTGTGGTCAACTCCCATGTATCTTTTTTCTCTATGGCACGAATTTCTTCTCCCATAGCCATTCTCCAACATTCTTCCCTCATGGATTCCTGAAACGTCAGAGGCTCATGATCTGCATACAGGCAAAAAATATTTACCTCTTCGGTTTCTCAAAAATGTCACTTAAGCTTTTCATTTTTATGGGCGCCATGGGTGAGGATGATCTCATCAAATTTTGACTTGATGGAGTCCTTTAAGGAGTGATGGAATGTCCTCCTGGACTCCTGTGTACTGACGTTGCGCCTGGGGAAGGTGTTTCTAGCGTTTTCTCCTGATGATCATGCCTTTCTTCTGGATCTTTTTTTTCGACTAGAATCTCTTTGTTTGGTTCTTATTTCATATGCACCGCTTCAAAATCCTCTCTTAATGTTTGAAGATATACCCTCTTCACTTGATCAACACCTTTGAATATGGGGGCAAGAGAATCGAAAGCTTTCTTGCTTGATGTTGCTTCTGCAATTTCTTCAAACGTTGATTCATCCAACCCTTGATAAAGGAGAAAAAACGCCTTGTTGTCTTTCTTTCTTTGATTTTTGATGCTAGTATTTTATTCATTCATGAAGGAGGATTCTTCATCCATAGTGGGTACAACATACCCATCGATAATGATCTCCCATAATTCTTACAGCCTGAATAACGCCTTCATTTGGATGCACCATCTTTCATAGTTGTCCTTGGACAACTTCAGAACTTATGGCTGGATTGCGGCCATCTTAAAAAAAATTGGAGGATCTTGGTAACTGCCTTTGATGCCAGTTTGTTGGATATACAAGACAAGAAATATGAGAATAAAAATTGAAGAGAAAGAAAAATTAACACACAACACAAAGGAGATTTCAAGCTTTTTCACAATTTTACATTTCAGACTACAATTACATCAATTTATAGACCCACAACATTAAATGCTTAACATTTATGTTGGTACAAAGAAAGACCAAAACATTAAATAAAGAGAATCTATGACGGTACAAAGAAAGACCAAAATATTAAATGCAGAGCATTTATGATGGTACAAGGGAGACCGAAAATTAAATAAGGAATATTAAATTCATTCAAATAAAATAAATGGAGGTGGACCCATGGACAAAAAAAGTGCATGTAATAAATGACGCCGCAGGCAGCTTTGACTCGTGGTTTTGGTTTGCAATTCCAACACTACCTACCACTTCTTCAAAGGAGTCTGGTGCACCAAATCCACCTATCATGGTTGGTGGCACCCATGGGAGAAGTCCATCGTAGATGGGGGATTGGTGGGAGTTGTGTCAAACTTGACAACTCCCACACCATGCATCTAAAAGGAGAGCCAAGAGAGCTCCAATGTATCCAGGGGAGAAGTCCATGGTAGGTGGGGTGCTCTATTTAATCACCAATTTGATCCAAGAGAGCTCCAATGTATCCAAAAAGATCCAAGAGAGATCCATGTTAGAGAGAGAGAGGTCTAGAGAGGGAGTTTTGTAAATCTTTATTCATGTCGAAATAAATGTCGGTTTCTCCCTCCATTCTTCTTTATTTGTGGTCAGCGAACCACAACAACTGGCTCCGGGAAGCTTGTCAAAGCAATAGGAATTTGGAGGCGTGCCGACTTCTTTTGTGTGTGCGATGAAAAGGAAAATGATGTGGTACGCCTGTTTCCATCTTCACCCAGCCCAAGGACTGTAAAGGATCTAGGAAGACGGATCCTCATAGGGATTGGCGAGCTCATGGCCTAGGTGTTGGGTGACAGAGTGGAGGTTTTGCGTGGCTGAGAACAAGAAACCGATGACAGCGAAGGGATGGGGGAGCTTGGGAGTGCCAGGGAATGTGGCAGGGTTTTTCTTCGCACACTCAAATCTTTGTGGTTGGGAGGGTGGGTTGTTATGAGGAAGGGTTTCTTCAGTGAATGGAAATGGAAGATTGTGTCTCCTCAAGGTGGCGGCATGTAGAAGAAACATATAAATAGTGTGGTGGATTTTGTGTTTGTGGCACGTCGGGTCTTCCCTATGGTTTGACGCTTTGAAAGAGAAACGCTGAGGGTGCTCCTCTAAAACTTTTGGGAACGTAACAAATATATAAATATATAGACACACATTCATTCAATTTTAAGATATCTTAGTCACGAAACCTACAGAAGAATTCGTTTCCTAAAATTTAGGAGGTTAAAGAATAACAATACTATCCTTGAAAACCAGTTTCATCATTTCAAACAAAATCTTGGAAAGAAGTCAACATATTCAATAATCACAACATTTTGTCATTTTATTGTTGTTAAAAATAATAATAATTCAATTTTAATTTTCTAAAAAATGAAACAAAGTTATTGAAATCGGGACCCATTAACCGTATACTCGACACTACATTACTACAAATCCCAAACATTGGCAAAGATGAGTCATTTATTAACGATAATAAAAAACTCTTTTTCTTAGGCCTGATAGAGGGAACCTTGAATAATTTAATTTATTTATACATATTTATATATTTTTAAATATGATTTATATATCAATAAGTATATACATGTAAAGATAATATATAAATATGATTTTTATAACAATATTATAATAAAAAAATATGAAAATCTTATTTTCAAATTTATATATATATATATATATATATAATTATCAAATTTCACTCCAAAAAAAGGTGTTTCCCGATAGTTTTTTTTTTGCATTTAGCGGCATTTCGTTTGGCAATGAGGTTTTTTGTTTTTTGTTTTTTTATTCTTAATTTTTTTATTTACGTAATTAAAATATTTATTATTATTTATTTACATAATTAATTAATTATTACTAATTTATTTATACTACCATGCATGCATATTTCATGCATGCCATTCATGTCATGCATAAATCAGGTATATATATACACTAGGAGAGATTCAAACCCCTTACCTGTTGGATATATTGTAAAGACTTTACCACTTCAGCAAACTCTTCATGTGGTGAGTAAACAATATGTAATTTACTTATACATATACTGATAAAAACAAATAATGATATTAAGTATTAATAAGTAATGAATATATAATTAAGAAGTAATAAACTATTAATAAATTAATAAATAATATATAATAGATAACTAATAAATAAATTATAAATAATTATTAAATAAATAATAAATATGTAATAAATAAATATTAAATAAATAATCAATAATTAATAACCATAAAAAATAAACAATAATAAATAATAAATAAATAATAAATAAATAATACATAAATAATACATAAATAATACATAAATAATAAATAAAAATAATAAATGATAAATAAATATTAATTGAATAATAAATATTAAATATTAAATAAATAAATAAATAATAAATAAATAATAAATATGTAATAAATAAATAATAAATAAATAAATAATCACTAAAAAATAATAACAATAAATAATAAATGATATTAAATGATATTAAATTATAAATAACAATAAATGACAATAAATGACAACAAATAATAATTAATAAATAATAGATAATTAATATATAAATAATAGATAATAGATAATAAATAATAAATAATAAATAATAAATAAATAAATAAGAAATATGTAATAAATGAATAACAATTAAATAATAAATAAATAAATAAATGATAAATAATAAAAATAAATAATCAATAATCAATAATCAATAATCAATAATCAATATTAAATAAATATTAAATAAATGATAAATAATTAATAAGTAATAAGTAATAAGTAATAAATAATTTTAAATTCTAATTAAATAATAATTAATAATTAATAAATTTATAAATTAATAAATAAATAATGACTATATAATAAATAAATAAATAATAATAAATAAGAATAAATTAATAATAAATTAATAATAAGTACATAAAAATTAGTGAATAATAAATATATAATAGAAAATAATAAATTAATAATAAAAAATAAATTAATATCAAATAAATAAGTAGTAAATAAATTATAAATCAATATATAATAAATAAATAATAAATAAATAATAAAAAATAGATAAATAATGAATAATAAATAGATAAATTGATAGTAAATAAATAAATAAATAAAATATTACTAATAAATTAATAAAAATAATAAATTAATAATAAAAATAAATAAATAATAAATATTATGTAATAATATATAAAAATAGTAAAAAAATATTAAATAATTTAACAATAATTTAACAATAAATAATAAATCAAAATATAATAAAAAAGTAATAAATTGACAACTAATAAATGAATAAATAATAAATAATAAGTGTAAGAAATAATAATAAATGAATAAGTAATAAAAAATAAATAATAAAAAATAAAAAATAAATGCAAATAAATATATCTGAATAAATATACATATAATGAAATTTACATAAATATATATAGACACACACACATATATATAATTTTATATGAAGACACACACACACACACACAAAAACAAGTAAATATAAATGTCTTTATATATGTATCACCATATAATATATAATATATATATATATATATATATATATGCATAAATATGTATAGATATTTACAAATCTAAATAAATAAAGAAAAATATTCATAAATACATATAAATATCCATTCATGAATACAATTATTTATAATTTTAAATAAATAATGTTAAATATATATAAATTATAAATAAATATACATAAATGTATAGAAGCACATACAAATATATATATATATATATATAATAAATCACTAAAAGAGGGGAATTGTAGAGGCTCAGTTTTTACCTAGTAAGACTTTGGAATATTTCTACATATATTTCTAGAGCTAAACGCCAGATCAAATAATTTTTGAATGGGAACTCGAATTGAAAATATGATATCATCGTTGAGTTTGTAATGGGGTGTTTTCCCTAGGGGCGACCTCAGGTGAGAGGATGTGGGAGGTTCAGATTCTGCAACCGCTGATAGTCTCATATAAATAAGAGTTTAGAGAAATGAACTAGAGTTAGTTCATTTCTCTCACAGACGGTGGAACTCTGACCATCTGTTTCTGACTGCGATTCGACATCTGAACTTTATTGGATCGTGATGAAAATGCAGGCATTAGTAGATCAGAGCACAATGAACACAACGACATATCTAAAATCGAGGTAAGATTTCTCTTTCAGATTCCACACCTCCCTGATTGAAGAATTTGTTGTCATTTTTGAATTCTGATCATTTTCACTACTTTGATATTCCTTGTTGATGGTCAAACTAACAATGGTCATCGACCGTTTAATTTTCGGATCGCTCATTCTTCGCCTCTTCATTCATTCTTCGTTGTTAACTATTCAATTCATCAAAATGTTGACAAAACGTGGGGAAAAGCATAGATCTATGAAGCCCTTGATCCAATGAGTCAAGATCTATGCTTAGTTTTTAGTTTCGGGCACCAGAGGAGATGTGCTAGTGAGCGGAAGCGGCGACTACTTTTGGATATGCCAAAACGTTGAAAGATCTTTGAGCAGAGGCTATGTCAGTGAATATCTCATCGCAAAGATTCCAGATCTAGTCTTAGACTGAAATTTGGGCAATTAAGGTGTTCTCGGTGGTCCACGGAAGGACCACCGGTGCGGCACTAGCGCAGCGGCGCAGGTGGATGTCGAAGACGGTCTGCAAGGCGACAGTGGAGCCACATGGCGGTGGCGTGTGGCAAAAACCATTGAGGCCGTGAGTTTAGGCGGCGCTTTAGAACGCTAGTGCGGTGGGGTGGCGGAGTTGCGATGGGTCGTGGGGGAGAAGGCTAGGTCACGACGGTTGGACCAAGCCAGAGTGGGTCAGGGTAGTTTCAAAAACTGATAAGTGCTAAAAAAGCATCTATTTTGCATGCCGTATGTACTCAGGCATTTATCTCATCGAGGAAGATATTTTTAGACTGGTTTGGGACTTTTAAGTTTTGGTGTCATGGCTTGGTTCCATGAAATGTTTGAGTTTAATAATAATAATATAATTATTTTTATTCAAAAATATTGTATTAAAACTAGATGGAAAAATAATAGTCTGATTGTTGTGTCGTCTGTGGAAACATGACCCTTACTTCGAGGCAGACCTTTTGAGGTTGTTTTGTGATTTTTATAATTCATGTTCGAGGCCCAGTTTAGGCATTTGCGGTGAAATTCATCCTTTTCACTGGTGTCCATTTCGGATGAATGAATAGCCAATCCCATGTGATTTTCCAAGAGGATTGCAATGATGCAATCCATTTAATATATTCTAGGAACATAGTGTGGGTCCCATAGAGCATCGTTCATGCGCAATGATGCGAAATGCATTTTCTTCACCCGAAGTCCGATTTGGGCAGATGAATAGTTGATGCTGTGCATTTTTCCACAAGGATCGTGATGGTATAATCCTTTTGATTATCTGAGGCCATTTGAAGAGGAATGTTGGTAGAATTACATTTTCTCCCTTCATATCAAACAATGAGCATCATGCGCTCGTCAGCCTTTTGGGCCAGAGGTGCTATGTACTCTAGGAGTACGCTGGCATGCCTAGGGGTACTTGTTCGTTGCTAGTACCTAAGTATGGCTGGGTACACGTCCAAGTGATGAGGTGGGGCCACACATTGTGTGGGCCCCACATGTTCAATGTACCACACTACGAATCTTCTATCTCTCATATCTTCTTCTTTTAGTCTTGGATTTCAGTATGCAAGTATCCCATCCTGAGTGTTTTTCTATTTTGAACGCGATGCTACCCTCTATAGTGGATTTTGAGTTATTATTTGAGATGTTCTAGATGTGATACCTATCGAAGAAATGTCCAATGACAGTAGTGATCAGTTGCTTTCATATTAGTGCTTTCTGAGAGGTACCATCCTGTAGGGATAACCAGTGTAGTTTCTCGATACCTTCCAAGTGGAATCCCCTTACTAGGTAGGGCGTGGGTCCTCAATGACCTAGAGTGGAATCCCCCATCAGCATGGGTGTGGGTCCTCTAATACTACTATGAGAGTGGAATCCCTCGGACGCACTAGGGCGTGGATCCTCTACGACAATAAGAGTGGAATCCCCCATCAACATGGGTGTGGGTCCTCTATCAGATACTTCGGAGTGGAATCCCCCTGACGTACTAGGGTGAGGGTCCTCAATGAACAAGAGTGGAATCCCCTTGATGCATATGGGTTTGGGTCCTCAACGATGACAATTAAAGTGGAATCCCCCTGACGCTCTAGGGTGTGGGTCCTCAACTTTGGGTTTACTATATCCAGCTGAAGATCAGTGGTGAGACATGCTTTGAGGTTACTTTGGACTCACGAGTAAGAGGGGATCTTTCTACACCGAGAGGTGTCCTTGTGACGTGACCTAAAATTGTACAAGTGATACAGACCCACCCAAAGCGAATATTATCAAGGTGTGGTGATTTAGTTCCTTTGACTTGCGTTTTTAGGGAATACGTGAGGGATGTTTGGCATCGTTGGTGGTTACTTCTAGAACTATTGGCGACTCTTTTTCTGGGCTGAGCTATGAGATTGAGATACCATTAATCTCTCTTTTGGGTTTCTTTGACTGAGCATATACATATTTACACCATATTATAGCACCTACTCCTTGGGTTCTAGTTACTCTCCTTCTAGTAGAGGAAAAGATGCGCGAGGTATGTCATGTGCTTTCCATGTCTAGATTCTTGTGGTTGGAAGAGTATACTCTTCTACTATAGGTATAATAGACTAGATAATAAGTTAAACTTATCTCCGTTTCTAGCTCATTTTTTTTGGATGAGCTTACTTTACTCTCTTGTTGGTTTAAGTTGCACTTATTTTACCATGCCTTGTTCTATCTACTGCTCCTCTCCTTAGTACATCTTTTTCAGCTCGCTTAAGCATTCGTGGCATTCTACTGAGTATTTGTATACTCGCCCCTACTTGGGATTTTCCAACATTTGGTGTTCCCTTGTAGACGATGGACAGATTAATCGTGACTTTAGAGGATCATAGGGATACATGGTGCTTAGACCGCTTGTGATGGTCATAGCTTGGGATCCAAGAGTGGGGCTATATCAGTTGTTTTACTTTTTCACTTATTGCTGAGTTGTGGAACTTTCTAGTTGGGAGTTTATTTTTCCTATTTCCCTTTCAGTTTTCTTTTCTATACGTGTACTGTTTAGAGGTCGATGCATATTTGTGGTTTAGAGATAACAATGTTGTATCTTTTCCTTTTTCCTCTACACTTTTGCATTGATTTGGTTGTGTGAGTGTGTACAGGTTCTTAGGCAAAGGCCTCCCCGATATTGTTATGCCTTTAGTGCTAGTCACCACCCCCTGTCTTATGGAGGCGGGCTTGGGGTAGTTGCGACTCGAGACCTAAAGTGGGTTGGATCATGACTAAAACCTACAATAACTACAACACCGCCAAATCAATATAAATGTAAATCAGTCAAATAAAATCATAGATAGCCTAAAAATAAAATGAAGAAACTCTTAATCAAAGATAAAATATCATCAAATGTTCAAAAATCAAGATATCTGAACTAAAAACAAAATTTTGCAGGTCTTTTGAGCCTTTTTGGCCTTGAAAAACATGTTTTGGGTTCTCTTGGGTCACTACTATGTAGATCTCTTCACATGCATTGATTTGATATGTGGTAGAGCCCAAACGGGAACACAAATCAAAATTTATAACTGTTTGAAGTTGAAGTTTGATTTTCAACTTTTCTTAAAACTATACTAAATTTTATTCTATTAATCATTACCTAATGATTATCTAATATGACTGTATTTCATTTCATAAGTTTTTATTTGTTGTGAAGCAAAAATGGACACCCTGATCAAAATTTATAGTCATTTGATATTGAATTCTGATTTTCAACTGATACAATAATTAATTTAAGTTTCAGATAACTATTAACTAATAATTATATATAATTAATAATCAACACATCATAATGAACAAAAATTATAAATAAAAAAAATAAATGAATTTAAATAATAAATAATACTTATTAATATTAAATCATAATTTAATATTTGTTATTTGTTATTTTTTCTCCTTAAATTAGTGGAAGTTTTATAAAAATAACCACCATTTCATGGTGGTTTTCATAAAAGGCCACTAAAAATAAATTTAATTATTTTTGAAAAATATAAAAAAACTAAATTAGCTGCAGTTTTTTTAAAACCACCACTAAAAAACACCGCAAAAAAGAAATAAATAAATAACACATTTAGCGGTGATTTTATGGACCGCCACAAAAAAAATTGGAATATTTAGCGGCAGTTTTAAAAATTGCCTCTAAAAAACCGATGTGAAACCACTTTTTCCTTGTAATTTTTATATTAATCAGTAGAAATGATTATATAAATTAATTAAAAAATGCGTATATAAATATAATATTTTAATATTTTATTTAAACAATTGTATAAATATATAAATGAATATATATATATATATATTTAAATATAGTTTTTTGAATTTATATATTTATATTCATTTTAAATAAATTATAATATACACATATATTTGTATTTATGTGTATGCATGTGTATGTATGTTGATGTGCATGTACATCGGAATGTGCATGTATGTATGTGTATGTGTGTGTATGTTTATGTGTATTTATATAGATGTATGTGTTGTGTATGTGTATGTTTATGTGTATATATATGTATGCATGTGTATGTACATTTGTATGTACGTATGTATATGTGTATGTGTATGTGTATATATGTGGATGTACATATGTGTGTATTGTTGGTTCCAGGTGCAGCGGAAGTGTGCGCTGTGGAGCGATATATTAAAATTTATTTTAATTATCATTGCTCAAAATCCAGAGTGAGGATATTGCACATCAAATTTATAATTAATTTATTTAATATCTAAAGAAATGAATATATGGGGTTTGGAACTTTCTTCATTGATGAAGGTTGATCGTTTGAAAATACCCTTTCAAATTTTCTTCATTACACTATTAGGATCCAAGGATAGATTCCCTCTAGTGGTGATTCACACATGCTCTAGTGATCTCCAAGCAACACCACTCAATCTACGGGTGCTAGCACAGTGAATCAAATGTCTTGTGTTGTTTTTTATTGACCACTCATTCTTTAATTTTGAAGATATCCCTCTTACATTTCTCATTCTTTAAAGGGAGAGAGGGGGATCCAAGAGAGAATATTTATATACATATATTAGAATATATAGATAATATATTTTAGTGTGTTAATACACACACACACACACACACACACATTATACAGGTATATAAATATTCATATATTTTTTATTTTAATTAAAATTAAAATTATTATTTTTATTTCGATATGCTTTATATATTTCTAAAGATACTTTATATGTAAATATGTTTACATACTTATTTATAAAATTAAAATTTTTTGTGTAAGTATATACAAATATGTATATATGTGTGTATACTTAATTATATATAACAGTACATTATAAAAAATGAAAAAATCTGAACGTCATAATATCCTCATGAGTGTAAGACTTGAAAATAAATTGAGTATCCACCGAAAAAAGATAAGAATACCCCCTTAAACGAGGGTGAAATTCCATCAAATGTTAAAAAAGTTGGGTACCCCAACTAAAAACTCACTTTGGAGGCATTTTTGGCCTTTTTTGTTCTTAAAAAATAGTGAATAGGGTACCCCACTATCATAATGGTGTAGAAATCATCGCATGCTTCAATTTGATATATGGTAGAGCCCAAATGGACACTCAGATCAAAAGTTATGATCGTTTAAAGTTTGAGTCATATTTTCAACTTATTTTAGATCGTTTATTATTATTTTTCATTTTTTATATCTTCAAATTGTTATTAAATGACTACTACTCGATAATAATTATCAAATTATTAAGTAATATTATTTTTTAAATTATTTTATAATTCATTTTGTAGGTACTGTAGAAGTACTGTAGTAGGTACTGTAAGAGAACTGTACACTGTGCGGGTACTATAGCAAAACTATACACTGTACAGGTACTGTAGCAGAACTGTACACTATGAGGGTACTATAGTAGGCATTGTAGTAGTTACTGTAGAAGATATTGTTTGGTATTATAGCAGTTGGAACTATTCACCTTGGTCCACTGGTTTGGGCTTGGAGTCCTTAAGGCTTTCGGGCCACCCAGGCCTCTGGGTTAGTAGGGATTTTGGGCCACCTTTAAGGCCTTCGGCCCACCTCAAGGCCTTCGAGCCACATGCAGTTGCCCCAGAAACACTACAAAAAAAGGAGCAGCCCAAAAGAGAATTCAGAGCAGGTGCACTCACCGGAGCAGAGCTAAATAGATTTTTCAGAATGAGAGGGTATGCCTATGCCATCGGGACCAGCCTGTGCTTGCACAAGAAGCCTAGCCAGAAGGCCATGCGAAGGTGGAGAGCTACTATCATGATGCAGATACTGGGGAGGCGCAGTTCCTTGTAGATAGTCTGGTAGAATTCCCTAAGACCTTCAGGTCATGTAATCTCCTAAGCCTACTGACCATATAATCTCTGATCCTATTGGCCTTGTAAGGGTTCCCCCTCATCCCTTGAAAGGGGGGTTATCAAAAATAAATAAAAATTAAGGCCTTCGGGCCATTCAGGCATATTTAGATTTATATAAATCATATTTTTATAAAATATATTATATTTATATCAATATAAATATTTTTATATCAATATAAATATTTTTATATCAATATAAATATATTTATATATTAATATATGATTTTTAATGATAAATAATGTTTTGTTATGAAATATAAATTTTATCAGCACTAATAAAAGTACCCTTTATCGGTACTAAAAAAGCGCTGATAAATGGAAACTTTTATGAGCGTTTTTTTGGGCTCATAAAAGCACCTTTTAACAACGCTTTTTTTAGCACTGTTAAAATGCGATGTTATGTAAAGATGATTATGTGGTAGTGAAACCTCATGTTACATAATAATAATAATATTATTATTTTGTGTCACACGCCAACTTGCGTAAATTGATAAATAATATTTACCATCTTATAAATAAATATTTATCACTAGACGCAGTCTTGGCCCGTTTAAACTCGGTATTTATTGAATATCCAAAAAAATATTTTATTCATAATTAAATATTCCAATCACACACCGGTGGATAAATATTTATTAAATATTCAATAAAATAAATAAATATATTTTTATTCACATGTTGACAAAAAAATATTTATTAAATATTCAATAAAATAAATAAATATATTTTTATTTACATTTCAATGAGTAAATACTTATTAAATTTATGTAATCAATATATAACTTGAATAAAATTATTCCTCAGTCTTGAGGATAATATTTATTCTATTAATTAAATTAAAATAGAATTTAATCGAGATCAATGGAAACACTTAGTGTGTGATCCTCTAGGATTCTTTCTCATTGGAATTATATGGGTTTGCCTAAAGTCTAAAATTATTTTCTAGTAATGGTTGAAGGCACCAAAGACAAAAAAATTAATGTCACAATTTCAAAAATCACATATGAACAATCACTGTGTAATATAACCCCTTTGTTACAATATCTCATCAAACAAGTTGCACGATGATGTCATCAACCTATTTGTTCGATACGTATTTATCAACGCTATTTATCAGCACTGATAGAGGGAACCATGAATAATATAATTTATTTATACATATTTATATATTTTTAAAAATGATTTATATATCAATAAGTATATACATATCAATATAATATATAAGTATGATTTATATAACTATATTATAATAAAAAAATGAAAATATTATTTTCAAAGTTTTATATTTAAAAAATTATCAAATTTTTATTAATCAATAAAAATGTTTATATACATTAATTAAAAAATGTATATGTCACGACCCCCTCCTGCTGAAAAAACCGAAATGATGGGAGAGAGATAATGCCCCCCTGAGTCCCACCTCCAGTAGGCACCAGGTTGATTACTATCACCAATGGTATAAAAATATCATAAAATAGAAGGCATTGACATTTATAATAATATAGGGTCATAAGATAAGATGAATCATCTACCAATAACTTTATGACATAAGTGGTTATAAATAAATTTATATTGAGCAGGACATTTATATTTATATTTCATAAAACAGTTATTATTATTCATACCTGCCTATTTAATGGATATGATATAATAGTATATTTAAAATAATATCATTTCATGGTTTGTTGAAGCTCGGTGTTCTGTGTCATGCATGCTATTTAAGAAACTTGTTGTTGCATTTAATGCATGAAAAACTCGGTGTAGCGAATAGCACAAGTTATCTAAAAAAATTAATTTGAAAAAAAATATTTCATAAAATCTTGGGATGTTACCAAACATACTCAGATTGTCATGATAATTTAGGACACTAATTCTTAAGTCATTTATGGCATGTTGGGATCAATTTCATGTCAAACGGACACTGGATGCGACTAGTATGACTCAAAATACGTATTTTCAGTTTAAAATGACATTTTAGTAAAAAAGACACGTGATATTCTCAAAACTGAGAAAACACTTTTAGATTGTTTTAATATTTTAGGAAAACAACCCTTAAGTCTTTTTTGATGTGTATGAATCTACCACACATCAATGTGATGCACCGTTTGTCTGGTATGACTCCAAATGCATTTTTTTATTTAAAATTGATATTTTAGTTCAAAACACACTTCACATACTCAAAACCGAGTAAACACATTCAAATTGTTTTGATATATCAGGACAATGATCCATAAGTCATTTGTGACGTTTATGAATAAGACTCACCTAAATCTGATAAAGGTGATCCTTTTTAATGGTATTTAGGACAATAATGATTTTTTTAGTGCTGATAAAGGCTTTTTCTAGCATTGTCTATATCCCAATCTATGGTAACTGGACATCTTTTATCGGTATTTTTTTAGTGTTGATAAAAGTTTTCATTTATCAGTGCTTATAAAGTCATTTTTTATTAGCATTTTTTTTAACAGAGATAAAGATTGGATTTCAATAGTGTGTAGATGCACAACATTTTTTTATTGGTGATAAAGATTATTTTTAGTGTCTTTAAAAGCGCAGTCATTAAAAAAATGATTGGTGTGCATGAAATTTTTTGTGTATATCAAGAAATATCTCATACATTGGTGAAGTAAAAATAAATAAATATAACTGGTGGTATATTTAAATCAAATAAAGAATTTTTTGAAATAAATATATGATCTAAAACATACAAGTTAGTATTCATGTAAATGAATTAAATTCCACTTGTTGGGACTTGGAGCCCAGCGCCGCAACAAAATTCATTGTAGAAAACACACAAGAGAAGAAGATTCACCCGAAGGCCTTTTATCACCCGAAGAAATTTTATCAATCGAAGGATTTTTATACATCAACTGAAGGATTTTTAACAACACCTGGAGGCCTTTTACAACTCACCTGAAGGATTTCTCTCTCGAAACACCGACACCCATGGACATACCTTTTTTTATTGTACTACTGATCATTACAACCTGGACACACCGCTTGATCTCTGAAACCCAGAGGACTTTCGATACATGGCACCATCATGAATCACTTTTCACTCCGTCTTCAATAATTCTATATCCATCATCACACATCATCATCTTCATCATCTCACTGTCTGCCATCCTCGGCACTTGGGCAACCGTAATGGCGGAACCCCCATCTTTGTTCTCTCCTGGAAGCTACATCTTTGTCAGGACACGTTCCAAAACATTATACTACATCCACTTATATATACATCATGTACATTTATCCATTAATGCAGTCAAAATTCATTATTCCATCAATTAATTTTGGGAATTAATCTTTATTAATGTTGGGAGAAAATCTCCATTAATGTTGAGAAAATATCTCCATTAATAATTTTCTCTCTCCTCATTATTTAAATTTTAAATCAAAAAATCCCAAAAATATCCACCTTGATTTAAAATTCAAATACACTACATTCATCTCCACCATCTAGTTCAAAGTTATCATTGGATCCACCAAGATCCAAATGTCACTCAATGAATGGAACACGCTGCATGACACCTACGGACAAGAAGACTTTCGATATTTCAACAACATCGCTGATACCACCTTTATTTTAGGATGATATTATTATGGATGCCTAAAAAACCACCTAACCTGGGAAACTTCAGTAGTCTTCCACCAAAATCTAACTATCACCAACAATGGAACACACCTCAGGACTTCATCTGGTCAATCAGAATTTAGATATCTCATAAACACCTCTGGGACCGCCGTTGTCTTCTAGTAACATATGATTCCTTGAAAAAATTCTCCAACATATGTCTATCACCATGTTCTCTAACTAAACACTTCTACCAATCCCTCTGATACCACTACTGGGGCAGAGCCCGACGCCGTAGCAGAAGTCGTCATTGCAGAAAACACATAAGTGAAGATTTCACCTGAAGACCTTTTATCACCCAAAATCATTTTATCACCCGAAGGATTTTTACACATCACCCAAATGATTTTTAACAACACATAAAGGCCTTTTACAACTCACCTGATGGATTTCTCTCTCGACACACCCATGAACATACCATTTTTTATTGTACCGCCAATCATCGCAACCGGGACATGTTGCTTGATCTCCGCAACCAAGCGGAATTTTGATACATGGCACCATCGTGAATCTCTTTGAATGTTGTCGTTGACAATTCTATCTCCATCATCACACTTCATCATCTTCATCATCTCATTGTCTTCCATCCTCAGCACTTAGGAAACTACAATGGCAGCACCCCCTTCTTCATTCTCTTCGGGCAGCTACATTTTTCTTAGTCCACATTCCAAAACATGCTACTGCATCCTCTTATATAGACATCATGTCCATATCTCCATTAATGCGGTCAACATTCATTATTCCATCAATCAATATTTGGAATAACTCTTCATTGATGTTGGGATAAAATCCTCCATTAATGTTGATAACTCCATTAATAATTTTCTCTCACCTAATTATTTAAATTTTAAATTAAAAAATCCCAACACCACTTTCCTGGCATCCTATATATATACATGGCTTATATAGTAAAAAACTATGCACCACAAGAAACAAGAAGATGGTTGAAACTGATTGGGAAGAAGCTACATACTTTCCTCCCATAACCAAGAGACCAGAAACCCTAAACGTAATGCTTCGGCCAAATCAACATCACACTCATATCATACATGGAGCCCCGTGCTAGAGACAGCTTCGCCGATTTCTTACAAGCCAACAATTGTCATTCTGGTTCACTAGCATGGATGTAGGCTAGGTGCACTAGCTCCACTGCCTCCTGATTTCTCACCATATCCCACAACCCATCAGAAGATAAGATTAAAAACTCTTCCTCAGGTTCTATGGACATAACTCTGGTCTTTGGTTCAGCCGTCACCCACTTCATCGGGTGGTCGTCCCCAATTTCTCTTACACCACCTTACCCATTCGAAACTAACCCACCTTTCCCATCAAGGACGTCCATATCAAAAGCTATTTGTGGTTTGGGGTGGTTATAAATATACCAGAGGGGGGTGGTTCGCATTCTTACCAAGGTCTCGGTTATTCGCCTTTCATCTTCTCTGGAGGAGTGGTGGTCGGAGGTCAGGACCTGGGCAACTCCTCCATGGGAGATGACCACATGAGATTCACCAGCATTGGACACCAGCAAGTGGTGGTTCTAGATTAGTTCAGTCATATAGCAAGAGCCACTACATGCACTTTTCTCTAGGAACTGGTATTCGTCGGTGAGGTATCCATGCTTCACGACCTCCTCAACTCCCGTTGCGTCTCCCTCTCCCTATTGGCTATACTAGCCGAGAAATTTTAGAGGAATAGAATTGTAACACAACACAAAGGAGATTTCAAATTTTATTTTCATAATAATTTCACACTATAATTACATCAATTTATGGACCCACAACATTAAATGCAGAGCATTTATGTTGGTACAAAGAAGTACCAAAAAAATAAACGCAGAGCATTTATGATGGTACAAGGAAAGACCAAAACATTAAATGCAGAGAATTTATGACGATAAAAAAAATACCAAAATATTAAATACGGAACATTAAATTCATTCAAAGAAAATAAATGGAGGTGGACCCATGGAAGAGAAAAAAATGTGCATGTAATAAATGATGCTAAAGGAAACAATGCAGATAACTTTGACTCATGGTTTTTGTTTTCAATTCCAACACTCTCCCCTTCAAACCAAAAATGGATTCATTCCAAGCATTGTTCTGAGTTTTTTGATTACATCTGTCGGTAATGCCTTTGTGAAAATATCAGCCACCTATTCTATAGTATGACAATATTCCAATTTTATCGTTTTCTGGTTCACATGATCTCTCAGAAAATGGAATCAGGTATCAATATGTTTGTTTCTTCCATGCTGCATCGGATTTTTTCCAAGTTCAATTGCCGACTTGTTATCCCCATATATCACAGTGGATCCATCCTGTGGATGCTTCATCTCCTTCAGCAGATTTCTCAACCAGATTTCTTCACAAATAGTGGATGATGCTGCCACATACTCTGCTTCACATGTAGACAAGGCGGCCACACTTCACTTCCTTGAATTCCACGTGAAAGCAGTCGATCCAAGAAAAAAATACATACCCAGTGGTTCTTTTTCTTTCATCTTGGGTGCCTCCCCAGTCACTATCTAAGTATCCATGAATATTTTCTTCTTCATTGTATGGATAAAAAAGAACAAAATCCACCATCCCTTTAATGTACCTGAGGATACATTTTTCCACTAGCCAATATGACTCTTTTGGTGCTTCCATGTACCTGCTTAGAATCCCAACACTATAGAAAATATCAGGCCTTGTGATTGTGAGATACCTTAGGCTTCCAATTAGACTCTTGAACAGAGTCAAGTCAATACTTCTTCCTTATCCATTTTTTGTTAGTTTTATGATCATTACCACAGGTGTGTTTACAACATTGCAATTATCCATCTTAAATTTTTCAAATAACTTCTTAGAATACCTCTTCTAAGAAATATAGATACCTACATGTTGTTTCTTTACTTCTATGCCCAGAAAGAAGGACATGAGACCTCTGTTGGTCATCTCAAACTCCTTGAACATAGCCTCCTTGAAATCATCAAACATCTATTGACTATTCCATGTAAATAGAAAATCATCAACATACAAGCATGCAATGAGTGTATCACCACAATCATTCTTCTTGATGTAAACTGCATGCTCATATGGACATTTGGTGAATTCATTCTCTCGAAGATAGCTGTCAATGCGTGCATTCAAAGCATGAGGATCCTGATTCAACCCATAAAGATATTTCTTCAATCGATACACTTTTTGTTCCTCCCTTTGAATAACAAAGCCTTCAGGCTGGTCTACATAGATCTCTTCCTCTAGAATTCCATTCAGGAATGAAAAATTCACATCCAATTGGTAGATCATCCAACTGTGATGAACAACAAGGGAGATAATCATTCTTATAGTGTCAGGGCGAGCAATAGGAGAAAATACTTCTTCATAGTCCACCCCATACTTCTGTTTGTACCCCTTTTCTATGAGCCTTTCCTCATAGCGATCGATTTCACCATTAGCATTTCGCTTGATCTTATACACCCATTTGACACCAATGGTTTTCTGGCTATTAGGAAGTGTGGTCAGCTCCCATGTGTCATTTTTCTATATGGAACAAATTTATTCTCCCATATCCATTCTAAAACATTCTTCCCTCTTGGCTTCCTGAAATGTTAGAGGCTTATGATATGCATACAGTCAAAAAAGATTTACCTCTTCGGTTTTCTCATAAATGTCACTTAAGCTTTTCATTTTTATGGGCTCCATGGGTGAGGATGAGCTCACCAAATTTTGACTTGATGGAGTCCTTTCAAGAGTGATGGAATGTCCTCCTGGACTCATGTGTACTGATGATGAGCCTGGGGAAGGTGTTATTGGCATTTTCTCCTGATGATCATGCCTTTTTTCAGGATCTTCTGTTTCGACTGGAATCTCTTTGTTTGGTTCTTCATCATTCCATTTCCAAACTTCTTCCTCAGTAAAGAACACATCTATACTCACCACTAATTTATTGGTTAGTGGATTATATATATTATAGGATTTAGACTCTTCACTGTAGCTGATAAAGATGCACTTTTCACCACGATCATCAAGATTCATTCTTCTCGCTTCTGGAACTTGAGTGTAGGAAAGACACCTGAAGATTCTTAGGTGTTCTATGCTCAGTTTGTAGCCACTCTATGCCTCTTGTGGTGTCATGTTTCTGACACTCTTGGTTGGGCACCGATTGAGTAGATAGCCAGTTCATGCCACTGCTTCTACCCAGAAGTTCTTTGGAAAGACTTTCTCCTTCAGCATGGTCCTCTTCATGTTAAGGATGGTGCGGTTCTTCCTCTCTACAATGCCATTCTGCTATGGCGCATAGGAAACAATATATTGTTTCTTGATGCCTTTTTCCCTACAAAAATATTAAAATTAATTTAAAGTGTATTATCCACTCTATCAGATCTGAGAACTTTTATTCTATAACCACTTTCAGCTTCAACACGAGGTTTGAACATTTTAAAGATTGCAAATGCAGAAGATTTTTCTTTGATGCAATACACCCAGAGTTTCCTATTAAAATCATCAATGAAGGTAATAAAATACATATTACCTCTAGGTTAGGGTGTTTCAAGTGGTCCTCTGATATCTGTGTGAACTAACTGAAGTCATTCATTTTCCCTTCTAGACACTCCACTTGGTAAGGAGTTCCTTTGTTGCTTACCGAGTGTACATGCCTCACACACATGATTTGGAACTTCAATCGCCAGTAATCGACACACCATGATTGATGAGGATAGAAGTTTAAGCCCGCTAAAATGTAGATGTCCAAATCATAGATGCCATCTCCATGAGTCATTCTTCATGAGTCCCAAAATACACTCCTTGACCTTTGTGTTGATACGTAGTGGAAACATGCAATTCTTTGACATTTGGACTTGAGCAACAAGTCTCCTGTGATCATCCCTTATAGAAAAACAAGAATTATCCATGTGTATAACATACCCCTTCTCAAGGAGTTGTCCGTGACTAATGATATTTTTTTTCTTGTTTGGTACATAATACACATTAGATATGTAATTTGGATCACAATTCTTTTGGTAGATTTTTATTTTACCTTTTCCAATCATGGGTAGCTTTGATGATTCACCAAAGCTCACATCACCACGAAATTCTTCTTTGAGTTCCTCGAACAACTCTTTGTTACCACTCACATGGTTTCTTGTACCTGTGTCAAGATACCACACATCAGGCCATTCACATGCCTTTTCTTGTGTGAGGAGGAGTGTGGTACCTTCTTATTCATGATGAGATGTTTCAGCATAGTTGGATCATTCATCGTGATCCACTTTTCTCCAAAAATCATAAGCATAATGGACAAATTTTTTACAATTTTGACATTGAATGATCTTTGTGTTTCCATGACCACGCATGAAACGACCTCCACCATTCCCTCTTCCACGAAAGCTGGTAGGATTTTGTTGATTTTGTTGATGGCTTGGATAATATCCATGCCCTCTTCCTCTTCTACAATGACTGCCTCATTGTGTGTGGCAATTCTTTTGTTCTTGTAGAGTCAACTTGGACTCCAAGGCATGCTCTATTGTTGAACTTGTATTCTTTTGCATCCATTGCTCATGCACTTGCAAGAACCCCATCAATTATTCAATGGATAGTCTCTCCAAATCCTTTGATTCTTCTATTTCCACAACCACATGCTCAAACTTGGTTGTGAGAGATCGAAGTGATTTTTCGATAACTCGAATGTCCTCCACTTTTTCCCTATTCATTTTTAAATTGTTAACAATAACAATTAATCTTGAGAAATAATCGGAGATACTCTCACCTTATTTCATGTGTGTCGCTTCAAACTCCGCTCTCAATGTTTGAAGATGCACCTGCTTCACTCAATAAACACCTTTGAAGATGGTGGCAAGGGTATCCCAATCTTTCTTGCTTGATGTTGCTTCGGTAATATTTTTGAACGTTGATTCATCCAACCCTTGATAGAGGAGGAACAACGCCTTGTTGTCTTTCTTTCATTGATTTTTGAGGCCTGTATTTTCTTCATTTGTGAAGGAGGCTTCTTCCTCTGTAGATGGTACAATGTACCCATCAGTGACTATATACCATAATTATTATGACTCGAATAACACCTTCATTTGGATGCACCACCTTTTTTAGTTGTCCTTAGACAGCTTCGGAACTTGCGGCTGGATTGCGGCCATCTTAAAAAAAATGGAGGATCTTGGTAACCTACCTCTGATACCAGTTTGTTGGCTATACAAGATGATAAATTTTAGTGGAATAGATTTGGAACACAACACAAAGGAGATTTCAAGATTTTTACTTTCACAATAATTTCAGACTACAATTACATCAATTTATAGACCAACAACATTAAATGCAGAGCATTTATGTTGGTACAAAGAAAGACCAAAAAATTAAATGCAGAGCATTTATGATGGTACAAGGAAAGAACAAAATATTAAATGCAGAGAATTTATGATGATACAAAAAATACCAAAATATTAAATACAGAACATTAAATTCATTCAAGGAAAATAAATGCAGGTGGACCCATGGAAGAGAAAAAAATGTGCATGTAATAAATGATGCCAGAGGAAACAATGCAGGCAGCTTTGACTCGTGGTTTTTTTTTGCAATTCCAACACTCCCCTCCCCTCCAACTCCTTAAAAATGTTGTTTCTTATCTTCATGATGGAGAAATCTGATTCCATCATGCCTCCATGCCCATCGAAAACCCCGAAAAAGGCCTGCTAATAGCTCCAAATTATCTAATTGGACAATAAATCCCTCCTCCACACAAACAATACACTTAATCAAATAAAATTACCTATTTAAAGTCACCTATGGTAGAGTATCTATCTTCCATGACTTCCCTTCTCCCTCATCTGTAGGAGACAGAATACCCATCCCCATAACCTCCACCATCTCCCTCAGACCCTATGTAACTGGCTCTAGGAAGCTCGACAAAACGATGGGGATTTGGAGGCATCCAGGATTATTTCGTGTGAGCGATGAAGAGGAAGATGATGCAGTACACCTGTGTCTATATTTAGCCATCCCAAGGACTGTAAAGGATATGAGAAGAAAAATCCTCAGAGGGGTCGGTGAGTTCCTGGCCTCGATGGTGGGTGACAGAGTGGTGGTTTGTGTGGATGAGAACTAGAAAGTTATGGGGGTGAAGGGATGGGGGAGCTTAGGAGTTCCAGGGAAGGTGGCATGGATTTCTTTGGCACAGTCAAATCTTTGTGGTTGGGAGGGTGCACTACCGCAAAAATTAGTTTTCGTAGCGCTACCCTTTAACAATGCTAAAAAAAGCACTGATAAAGGGGTACCTTTATCCGTGCTAAAAAAAGCACTGATAAAGTGGTACTTTTAATAGCACTAAAAAAGTGCTATTAAAAGTGCCCCTTTATCAGCGCTATTAAAGGGGCCCACTTTATCAGTGTTTTTTTAGTAGTGCTGATAAAGGGGGGGCTTTATCAGCGCTTTTTTACTAGCACTGATAAAGGGTATATTTCAAAATGAAATATTTCATAAAAAATAATATATTGATATATAAATATATAAGTATATTTATATTGATATAAATATAATATATATTTTTTATATATGTTTTACATAAGTATAAATAGACATCCACACTTAATATATAAGATATGTAGTAAAAATGGCTTATAAAATATTTTAAAAAAATATTATTAATTAATAATTTAATAATTATCATCGATTAATAGTCATTTAATAAAAATTTGAAGACCCAAAAAATAGAAAAATTAATAAAAAATCTAAAATAAGTTGAAAACGTAACTCAAACTTCAAATGGCCATAACTATTGATCTCAGTGTCCCTTTGAGATTTATAGCATATCAAATCGAAGCCTATGTTGATCTCTATGTTTTCATGACTAGTGGGAGACTTTTTCTCTATTTTTACGAGGCAAAATATGGCCTAAAAGGCCTCCAAAAATGAGTTTTTAGTCTGGATACTCAAATGTTTTAACATTCGATGGAATTTCAACCTCATTTAAGGGGGTATTTTTGCCTTCTTTCAGTGGGGAATGAATTTATTCTGAATGATTACATTCATATTGATATTATGTCTTTGAAATTTTATCATTTTTCATAATGTACTATTATTTATAATCAAATATATAATAATATATTCATATTTTTTATATATTCACACATAAAAAAAATTAATTATATAAATAATTAATTAAAATTATTTACATATAAATGAGGGGCCTCTGAGCGGAGGGTTCCCTGATCTTGCGATGACTAGGGTTTTCCTCCGAATTCTTCTCTTTCCCTCCTCTGGCGGCTCAAGTCCTAGCGTGTCCTCGTCTAGAGTTCGGCGTGGCGCGGCGTCGGATCAGGCACTGTGGAAGGGCCCATTGTGTCTCTGGATTCCTGAGTGCGGTGTGGTTGGAGCGGCTCGACGTCGGCTTCGTTGTTCCCCGGTGTTTTTCTTCGGCGGCTCTAGAGTGGCTCGGGGGAGAGGAGGTATTCCGGATCTGTTTTGGTTGGATTTTGTTTTTGTGTTTGGTTTCATTTTGCGTTGGATTTGGATTCGGTTTCATGGAGATTTGGGTGGTGTCCCCGTGATGTTGTTGTCGTCAGCTCATCTCTGCTTACAGATCTTGTGGCCTATGGGTTCCTCCAAACCCAGAGTGATTCGCTCATCTGGAGGTCCACCACCGTCTTTTTTGCGGTTCTTTCTCCTTCTCCGGCAGTCCACTCATGGATGTTGGTAGCTAGATTGGGTCCTTCCACAGCTCAGAAACACCTGGATTCAAGCCCATGGTGGCGCTTCTTTGTTAGATCAACTGTGGTCCCCTCTCCGGTGATTCTTCTTGGGTAGGATGTTGGGTCATACAGCCCTAGGTGGCGGTGATCCGGTTCCCTATCCCATGGGGTGTCAGCCTCAACTGTGGTGGAAAGCAGTTATGGTGATGGACGGAGTCAGTGTGCTGATGGGGATGGTCTTGATGGCGGGTCTCAACATTGGTAGTGGTGACCGTGATTATGATGGTGATGGTGAGAGATGGAATTGAAAATACTTGTGAAAGCTTCTGGATTGGATGATTCTTTTTTGATGTGTGTTGTTTGGTTTATTGGATTTTGGATGGAAGTTGGAAAATATTGGTCTTCTGAAGGAGCTACTGATTTGTCATTGGTGAGGAGTTTGTATGTTTCATATGTTATTCATCAGAGGTTGTGTCGCGGTTTCCTGCGGAGTAGGGTGCAACATCCGGATGGCCTGGTCTTCCTCACTCTAGTCTGTTCATCACCCTTTGTGGATGTGCTCTTCTCAGGGCTCATCTCCCTTCACTGGAGGGTTGGGCGGAATCTGACTGGAGTTCTTCAGTGGGTTTTTTGTTTTGGGTTGGTGTCGACGGTCGCATCGGTGGGTGTTTGAGGAGACCGGTTCTGAGGTTTGTCCAACTCTCCTGATGCTTGTTTCCCCTAGTTTGTGGTACCTCGGCCAGTTCTGGGTGACTTCAACTCCATCGGTGATGGTTTTTCAGTTTCAAGGCTTGAATGGATTCCATCCACTATGCTTGGATGATTTTAAGTGGTGAAGTGTTGAATTGGTGATGTAGTGAGGTCATGTATGGTTTCTCACTTTTTCCTTAAAAGTGTTTTCATAATAAAAAAACAATTTTCAGTCAGTCAATATATAATGCTTATCTAAATAAAAAACTAATATACATTTTATTTAAAAAACAAATATATTCAAATTTATATACTTATATAATGTGTGTGTGTTTGTATTAAAAAATGATATATATTAATATACTAATAGATATATGAATAAAAAATATAACTAAAGGGGGGCGTTAGTGCTTTTAAAGGGGGGTGTTAGTGCTGTTAAAGGGTTGGGGGTGGGGATGGGGCATGCTGGGCCAGTAGGGGTATGCAGGGGCGGGTGGGGATGATTCATAGTGCTGTTGAAGGGGGGGGGGTCAAGTGTTGTTAAAAACCCCTTCCAATACATTTTTTTTAATTTTTTAAACTATTATCATCACTTTTAAAAAAAACTGATAAAAGACCCTTTTATCAATAATTTTTTTGCGCTGTTAAAAGGGATTTTAATCAGTTCTTTTTTAGAGCTGATAAAGGGGACCCCCTTTATCTTTTCTGAGATTAAAAATGTTTTTTGGAACTATAAATGAAATTTTATAGTGCTTTTAAAGGCCATATCTAATGTAGTGGTGGTTCAATGAATGAAAATGGCGGATTGCATATCCTCACGGGTGGCATGCAAAGGAGCTGGAATGAGGAGGCATATAAATAGCACGGCAGATTCTGCATTTGAGGCACATCGCGTCTTCACTAAGTTTTGACACTTTGGAAGTGAAACACTAAGGGTGCTCCTATAAAACTTCTAGGAATGTAACAAATATATATATATACACACACACACACACACACACACACACATTCCTTCCATTTTAAGATAACTTAGTCACAACACCTGCAGAAGAATTTGTTTCCTAAAATTTAGAAGGATAGAGAATATTAATACAATCGTTGAAAACCAGTCTCATCATTTCAAAAAAAAATCTTGGAAATAAGTTTTATTATTCAATAATCTCAATGTTTTATCATTTTTGAGTCGGTCAAAATAATAATAATAATTTAATTTCAAATTTCTAAAAAATGAAACATAGAGATGGAGACACTACTTTACTACAAATCCTGATTTATCACCACTAAAATAAAATGACAATAAAGATGATTTATTTCTTAGCTGTAACAAAAACTAAATTTTGTTAGCCCTCATATAGGGAATAGTGAATAATTTAATTTATTTATACAAAATTATATATTTTTAAATAGGATTTATATATCAATAAGTATATACATTTAAATATAATAAATAAATATGATTTTTATAACGATATTATAATAAAAAAATTGAAAATATTATTTTCAAAATTTTATATATAAAAAAATATCGAATTTCACTACAAAAAAGGTGTTTAGCAATGTTTCATTTGGAACCAGTTTAAACCACCACTAAATATTTAGTCGTGGTTTTTTTATTTGCGTAAGTAAAATATTTATTATTATTTATTTACATAATTAATTAATTATTTTACTACTACACATATTCCATTTATTAGAATGAAAAATGGATTTTAATAGTATTAAAAAGCTCTATTAATCACAGCATTAAAAAAGGGGGCCCTTTACTCATGCTAAAATAGCACTAATAAAGGACCCCCTTTATCAGCACTATTTTAGCACTGATAAAGGACACCCTTTATAAGTTCTATTTTTAACGCTCATAAAGGCCCCCCTTTATGATCACTAAAATAAATAAAGGCTTAGCAGTCTACAATGTATTGTTAATATGACAACACACCCCACAAAAAGCCTGCAATATCAAACAATGCTATACACATTTAATGTGACAACATGAATACAAAAATTCCCACCCATGTTATATATAAAAAAACATTGTTATATATATTTCAAATAATTTTTTTATATAATTACATTTATAATTACCCAAAAAACATTTAATAACACTAATGTTTCATCTTTTGACGTCCATTATCCCCTCTAAAAAATGTCTTCCTATGGTATTAATTGCCAAAAAAATCATCTCAACCTGAGCAAAAAATCCTGCCTATATAAGAAAACAAATATTATGTTAGCAATACTATAAAGAAATAAATGAAACATTAATATGAATTAATACATTAATAAAATGTCAATATTTAATAAAATAGACACATTTTGAGTTATATCGGTCACACTGTGCATTGGATTGAGGTGTGGTTGAATTCTACAAGTCACAAGTGACTCATGGATCATTTTACTAAAGTATTAAAACAATATGAATGTTTTTTATCAGTTTCTAGTATGTCACTTGTTCTTTTTACTAAAATTAATGTCAATTTTAAATAAAAAGACACACTTGGGGTTATACCAGTCACACCATACATAAGATTGATGTTTGGTTAATTCCTATATGTCACAAATGACTCATGGATCATTTTCTTAAAGTATCAAAACAATCCAAATGTGTTTTCTTAGTTTTCAGAACACCAGTTTTGTTTTTTACTAAAATGTCATTTCAAACTGGAAACACACATTTTGAGTTATATCAATTGCATCGTGCATCAGTTTGACATGAGAATACTTCATACACGTCACAAATGATGTATGAATCCCTTCTATAAATTATTAAGACAATCAGAGTGTGTTTTCTTGGTTTTCAGTGAGTGACACATTTTGAACTAATAATTCTAACTAATAAAAGACTCTTTTATTCATACCGGTCACATCGTGCATCATATTGAGGTGGGGTTAAATCCTACACATCAAAAATGACTTATGGACCATTGTCCAAAATTATCAAAACAACCTGAATGTTTTTTCTTGGTTTTTAGTATGTCACTTGTTCTTTTTAATTAAATTAATGTCATTTTTAAATAAAAACACACACTTTGAGTCATACTTGTCACACCATGCATCATATTATGGTGAGGATGATTCCTACACATCAAAAATGAGTTATATATTGTTTACCTAAAGTATCAAGACAATATATATGTGTTTTCTCAATTTTGAGTATGTTAGTTGTCTTTTTCACTAAAATTAATGTCAATTTTAAATAAAAAGAAGCACTTGGATTATGTTAATGCATTAGTGAACATATAATATTATGAGTAAAAACATATTATATTAAAAAAACTTTACCTTATCATTTAAATATAAGTTATAGCCTCAATGTCATATCACTCACGAGCATTATCATCTTCAACAAATCACCCCGACTCAAACAAAGGAATATACCTATATAAGAAAACAATTATTATGTGAATAATACTAAAAAGTAGTAAATTAAACATAAATATGAAAAACCCACTACTTATATGGAAGTCACATCTTCATGCTATTTTTGTACATTCTTCCATCAGGTATGATGCCCATTCGTTTCTAAGAAAATATATATCACCTTGTGAATATGAGTCTTTTCGACTGTCATAGTAGTATTGGAAAAATAAAAATACACAAAGGATTAATAATTATTTTAAATAAAACAGTAATTATCTTCTAAAATACCTCTTTGGGGATGTTATTTTGTGGATGGAATATGATCTCACTCATAAATTTACAAACATAATAACCACAATATTTTCCATTTGTTTGTTTCAGACACTATTGAAACATTGAGTAGAATAATTAATTTATTTTGATATGTGTTTAGATATTGAAATCTTATTATATATAACCTAATACTTGTTGAGTTGTAGAAATTCTCATGGTCCTCATGCTTATCCCCTAGCCTCATTCCTTATTTTTACTAATATTGATGCACCGCCCAATCATAACAGAATCCTCATTAAAACATAATCTAAATTATATAACTTGATTTTTAGTTATAAAATGTTGGATTTAGTGTATTAAAAAATAAAAAATTCCATCACGTGTGGTCGGTTTTTTGGATATCCATGCATTGAATCTAGGAAATAAATATCCAGAGTATCCAAATTGACCGCGATGAGCATCTAATATTTCCTAAAAACCAAAAAAAAAAAGAATAAGTAATAAAGAAAATGAAAATATATTTGATATGATTAAATTGTATAGTTTTACCCATGAATTGTTGGTATTAAGAAGTTTCTATCATCCAAAATTTGACTTTCAAATTAGTTGACTAGGCCTACCACTATTTCATACTTTTTGTTGGAATCTATTTTTGGTTGTTTTGTAGAGGACATGTGAGGAGTAATGAGTCCAAAAAAAATTCATAGGGGAATACCTTCAATTTTTATTGACATATATGTCTGCCAAAAATATGAAATGTATTTATTCATAAATAACATAGTATATCTGCTTTTGGAAAATCAAATCATGAAAACATACCTCATGTATATATTTACAAATGAGGCTCCTAGCCAATCGTAGTTGAGGATTTCCCTTACATTCTCAACACCAATAAAGTCTTGAAATTACTCTCTATACGTATTTTTTTCAAAATCAACTATGTGAATACAACATTTTTTTAACTTTTTATCCACATGAACGATAAATGATGGTAAATTTGGATATAGAACAAGTAGGGTAAAGGTTCTTTCGGTAAATCTTTTCGATCAGTTGGTCGATCCTTTATATGGTTTTGAGCTGGTATTTTGTTTCACCCCTTCCCTTTTCCCATCTATAATAACATTAATTGGTTCAAACCTTTTTCATTAATTGTTAAAGGTTTATCTTAAAAAATAAATTGGAAATGAATACCTCATTATCAATATGTTTTTTACAAGATGTGATGGTCACGTGATAAATGTTCTAATAGCTTGTTCGACCTTATGAATATCTTTCTCATCAATTGGAATATGTAGCTCAACACTTAACTCCTAGGATACGCTATTCGACACTCTCACATGACCTTTTATAAGTGGTCTATTGTGTAGCATGTCCTTTTGGATACTGAAAACACTATCCCTTTCTACAAGACGATGAGTGAGTGTTGATAGGTATAAATCACAGTCATTATCACCCAGGACGATGAGTAAGCATTGTATATCTGATTGAAATTTCATAGAAAAAAATATTAGAAAATTGATTATCTCGACTAAGATAATTTTTTGATGGGAATGGCTCACCTCAAAGCCGGTGGGGGTGGGGCGGGATCTTCATGCAATGGTTGTTCATGAGTTTTTTCTTCTCTTTTCTCCCCCCCAATAATTTTTTTATCAAATATCTTTTCCATTGGAATTATTCTTCAAGGGTAGATACTCTTTCTATCATTTGTTTCATTTCTTCACTTTGAACCTCCTCTTGTTTTTTTCCTCAAAATATGTTTGGGTTGTCACCCAAAAACCCACACTTCTGATGCGGCCATGCTATTCTGGCCGCTTCATGGACACCGATATTAGGTGGTCATTCAATACATAATTTTCTAATTACTATGACTATATCAGATAGAAAATATAGGGAAATAAGTAATCCTTGTTATGTAATAGATATTTAAAGTAATTTTTTTATTATGTCATACTTACACATGTTTCTCACACTTTTTGTGTGTTTTCATCTATTAGTATCCCATATTTATTTACACGTGAATCCTTCCATAGCACATGTCATGGGATGGAAGTGGCTTTGGATTTGGAGTAATCAATCTTTATATAAACAGAGGAACATAGTTATGTTATTATTTCATTTCACATAAAAGTATTACGGTAGATTTAAAATACATACCAATTTTTTTGAGTGAAGCATACCCCATCCTTGCTTTACAGTAGGGGTACATTGGTTTTTTTCATTCCTTATTTCCAGCACTCAGTTGTTATTTCATAAATACAAAATTTTCAATCAACGTGATGAATCCACATATTTTAAAACAACATATTACTTGTCATGACCCACATTCTTCAAGATGAGGGAAGTGAAAGCAAAGTGTCATGCCCTTCCTTCCTCAAGATTAAGGAGAGATAATAACCCCCTGAGCCCCACCTTCAATAGACCCTAGAGCGGCGACCAGCACCAAGGGTATAGAATCTCACATAGTATGGAAGGAGTTACTCTTTTTCTAGAACAAGATCAAGAGATAAGATGGTAAATCCCAAGAAACTGCCAATAATAAAAGTAAAAGTAAATCCAAAATTAATTCCCACATGCATGTTCAAAAGTAAATATGATACAAAGTAAATAAAAGTACCAAAACAAGAACCAAAATAAAGGAGACTAAGCATCAATGAAAACTAATCCTAATGCCCGAGCTAGTAAAGTACAACACAGTCCTTAAAGTCCTCTTAGAGACTTGAAAATAGTTTTATATATATAGGGTGAGTATACAAGTATACCTAGAAGGGAAACTAAAGCCACTCATTCACAAGTGGGGGAACATACAAATGTACCTTTGTGAAAACAATAGAACCTCAAAGCACCTACCAAGGAATAATAACCATCCCAACCTCACCAATTCATAGACACTAAAGAGCTCAAGTCAAGTAAAGTAGTAGTATAATCACATTGATATTTGGGTACCCCGCACCACTTTCCCACAAGTCAACTGCTCATCCCTAATAGATAACGTCTTGATGCTACCACTCTTACCATACTTAGTCCCTCAGCCACAACCTGATTGCACACACCTGGGCCTTAAACCACACACAATCCCGCCCACAGACACCTGATCCACAACAATCACACCTCTCACATGAAGACACCTGGGCCTCATCCCGAAGACACTTGGGAAAAAAATCCTCACATGCAAACACTTAGGGATCTCATCCACAACAAACCCTTACCTGAAGGATTTTGGGCTATGGTAAGCCTCAATCCATTACAGCCTTCCTAGATATGCTCGAGAAATAAGAACTCATAAGAGGGTGTGAGGGAGAAAGTCAATAGCCATTCATCCATCCTACCATTGGGATGTTGGGAAAGACACTCTCCCCTATAAAATGGAGGTTCTCGGAACTTAGTGATAAAGAAGGGTGGGGTGAGTGTAGAAATTACAAGTAACTACTATATATATATATATATATATAGGTAAGAAACACTCAACCCAACCTATAGGTCCCCATGACAGAAAACCAACTCATACAGAACCAAATTTGCTGCTACCCCTATATGAACAACCACACAACAAAAATTTCCAAAGCAGAACCCAACCCATTTTTCATTTAACCAATTGTAATTTATTAATCAAGGGGTTCACTTTAAGTTATTCCATCACTACCGGGAAACTACCAACCACAACTATACCAAATCAACAAGCAAAACCAAACTGCCGTCCCACTACACAACATCACAAACCCATATTTATAGTCCACTACTCAACAATAATTCTTCAAAATTATACCACACAATACTTCTCTCACAAACTAGATCTACAACCCCACTTTCAAATAATTCCTAGATGCAGTCCCACTGCATACAAGTTTGTAACCACACCATAGTACCACTGCCCCAATCTATTCGACAGCCACGAAACAAAGATAGTTCAGCTACCTACAAGTCCATACATTCCACAATCAATCAGTCCCTAAAACTAGGATACCATCACACCTTCTATATATCCACACAAAAAAATCCATACAACAACTACCATTGACCCAAAACCCCACTACACACACATACCACACCCTTCTCATAGAACTAACTCCTCTGTCCAACCTTGGACCCACAACCGTGCTCTTAAATGCAGTACCACACAACTCACAGAAGTTTACAAGACTCAATAGAACAAAAAAAATCAGCCACACCTATCAACCGGATGTGTATACATATTCAGATTTGGTAATCACTATTCTTTAATCCTCTTGATAAATAGGGGTGACCATACAAGGGTTTTCATCCCGAGGCATTCATTTCATTTAACCGGGTATACGTGATTAGCCAGATTATGATTTATACCCATTATTCATAAAAAACAAATATATTTGTAAAGAGCCACCCATGCAGAGATAAAGACCACCAACATCCATGATTTTTAGAAGGATTTATAGCCCCAATAGATCATAACATCAACAAGTATAACAAAATTAAATAGACAATCAAACATCAAACCAATCTCAGCCTGTTATTTCATTACCCCATTATCTTTTGATCAAACTACAAATGAGTCATTGATGGGTGAGTCACAAATGTAGATCCACCAATGGGTGATCTAATAATGTGACCTATAGACACTAAAACACTACTGATGAGCAACCGACATAATGACCTACCAACTCCTCGAACTACTGACACCTCCACCTACCAATGCCCTAACCTACTGACGCCCTGACTCGTTGATATAGACACTCCTGACTCACCGATAAAGATTACCCTGACTCACCGATGCACTGACATGACGATGTACTGACTTGCTGACGCACTGACATGCTGATGGAAAACTAGAAATTTGGAAAACTCTTGAAATAAGCTACCATTGACTCTCAGAACACCCTAAACATTGTTTTTTAAGAAAGGAAAGGCTAGGTTAAATCTTGGTTATTACATCAGATACCTCTCAAACTATTCTCTTCCTTGAAAATTTGAAAACTAACCTAGAAGAAAGGGGGTCTAAACAACCACTCCTTAAGATACCTCTTAGGAACAAACCACCTTGTTTTATTTTTAAAGTTAGAGTGAAAACCATGACATCCAAGGACACCTCCTTGACATATATCTCCAGAAAAACTATGAAAACACTAAGGCCCACTTCCCTAAACAACCACACAAGCTACAAAGGACACAATGTCTAGACATGTTGATTAGGGAGCTCCTTCCTCCATGTCAAGATATTATCCACTTTGGGCGGCACTGTCTTTCCAGCATAGGTTTAATCAAATACGCATTATTACATCATGATTAGGGATCAGGTTCTCCCCTACCCATAGTCAGGGATTTTCACACAAAATCAGAGAACATGAAAATGACTTATAATACAACCTTCTCCTCACGATCCTCAATTCTTACTGATTTCTCCACAAACATCGTGTTGTCCTCGATATCCAATCCTCCTCATTCAAGGATGTGGGAGTCATCATGTAGATGCCGATAGAGATGAGAGACATGAAAGATGTAGTGGATCCTCTCTAGCTGCGGTGGCAATGCCAGTTGATATTTCACCTCCCCAACTCATCCCAACACCTCCAAAGGTCCGATGAACTTGGGAGAAAGCTTTCTTCCTCTGCCAAACCACTGATATACACACCAAGGGGATACCTTTAAGAACACATGGTTCCCAACCTCGAACTCCAAGGGCCTCCTCCTATGATTGGCATATGACTTCTACTAGTCCTGAGCCGCCTTCATCCTCTCACGCACAAGATGAACTTTCTTCATTGTGCTCTGCACTACCTCTGATCCAAGGAGGGATGCTTCCCCTACCTCTATCCAACATACAGCTGAATGAAACAGTCTTACATACAAATCCTTGAACGGTGCCATAACAATGGGAGAGTGATAGATATTATTGTAGGAAAATTATACTAGGGGAAAGTGTCATACCCATGATCCTCTGAAGTCCAAAACACATGCTCACTATATATCCTACAACGTATGGATGGTCTTCTCAGTTTTCCCATTCTTCTGAGGGTGGAAAGTAGTGCTAAGGTGTACCTAGGTCCCAAAGGCATTCGGTAACCCCCACCAGACTCGTGTGGTAAACCATGCATCTTGATCTGAGATGATAGATCTTGGAACTCCATGCAGTCACACCACTTCGCCTACGTACCTCTATGCTAATGCATCCACCGCACTTGACACCTTAATTTTCAGGAAGTGAGCCGATTTTGTTAATTGATCTACCACTACCCAAAGAGAATAACATCCTCCCTGGGCTCTAGGTAATCCTGTGAATAAATCAATAGATATTTCATTCCACTTCCACTCGAGAATATCCAAGGGCTGAAACAGACTGCTGGGAACATGGTACTCAGCTTTCACCTACTGACACACTAGGCATCTTGCCACAAACTCTGCCACTACCCGCTTCACTCTGGGCCTCCAAAACTATTCCCTCAGGCCTCGGTACATATAAGAGACTCCTGGATGCACTTCTAGGGATGAGATATGGAACTTACAGAGAACTACCTTGTGTATTTCCACTGGAAAAAAAAACTTCCCATGGAACAACATCTTATTATAGCTAGCCTCCGACCATCCTTTCAAAGCATCACTCTGGACAATGTGATCATGCATCACTTCAGTCTTTGAGTCTCCCCACTGAGATTCCTATACCTATCATGCTAAGGAATAATGAACTATCATCTAAAACATATATCCTTTTCCGCTATCCCCCTAGCATCCAGGCACAAAATGGACAACTCCTTCATTGATTTTCAAGAATTTGTGGATTCCTAAACTACCTCCTTTTGTGAATTCCTACTCAAGGAATCGACCATCACATTCCCCTTCCCTAGGGTTTAATAGATTTTTAAGTCATAATCATAGAGGAACCCCATCCATCTTCACTTCCACAAGTTTAGGTCTCATTGGGAAAAGATATACCTCAAGCTCTTATGATCCATGAAGACCAAAAAGCACTCCCCAATGAGGTAATGCTACCAAAATTTCAGTGATAACATGACTGATGAAAGCTATAGATCATGGGTTTAATAATTACATTTGTGAGGATGTAATTACCTAGACCCATAAGAGATTACTTCTCACGGTTGTATCAGCACACATCCCAAGCCTAGGTCAGAAGAGTCATAGAACACCTCGAACATCACCCCTTCCTCTAGAAACTTAAACACTGGGGAACTAACCAAATTACCCTTTAGATAGATGAAATATACCTGACACTGCTCACTCAACATGAAGGTATAGTCTTTTCTGGTCAAAGTTATCAATTAAGATGCAACTTGAGAGGATTTGGGTACGAACCTCTAATAAAAGCCTTCCAGACTCAGTAAACTATGAACCTCCACCGCATTATTAGGTTCTTCCCAAGAAAAAATCGCATCGAACTTCAATGGTTCCATAACTATCCCTGGATGAGACACCATGTGTCTAAGGAAGTGCACTTATTATGTCTAGAACTTTCACTTGGACAACATTTTGTAGAGTTGGTGGTGCCAGAGGACTTCTAAGATAGTCCTCAGATGCCCAACATGCTTCTTTTCTGACCTTGAGTAGACCAGGATGTCGTCGATGAACATGATGAAGAACTGGTCCAATAACTCATAGAAAATAGAGTTCATGAGCCTCATGAACACAGATAGCACATTCATAATGCCAAATGGCATGACCACAAACTAGAAGTTCCCATACCTACACCTGAAAGAAATATTTGTGATGTCACATTTCTTCACCCCCATCTAGTGATATCCAGACCGTAGATCAATCTTAAAAAACAAACCTTCTCCCTTGAACTTGTTGAAAAGGTCGTCGATCCTTGGAAGGGGGTAAAAGTTCTTGACCGTCACCTAATTTAGTCTCTAGTAGTCAATGCACGGTCTTAGACCACCATCTGTCTTCTTCGTGAAAAAAACTGGTGCACCCCACGACGACACACCTGGATGGATAAAACCATTCTTTATCAGGTTGTCAATCTAAAACCACAACTCCTGTAACAAAAAAGGTGTCATCTGATAGGAAGACATTGAAATCGGGTGGGAACCGAGTTGCATGTATATCATAAACTTGATGTCACTTCAAGGGGTTATAGTCACAACCTCTTTGGGGAAGACATCTAGGAACTCACTGATATCCCCCAGAACTTCCACCATCTTTGTATCTACTAATTCCACTGATAGCTCAACTAATAAAGAAAGAAGAGGATCCATATGCCAGCTTCCTTCCTGAAAAATCCGCTCACCGATGAAAGATATGCGCTGGTCGCCCATATCTAAGAACACAACCCTTCTCCAAAAGCATTCCACAATAGTGTGCAAAGAAAATAACCATTTTATGCCTCAGATGAAATTGTATGGCTGCATATGTAGCAAAAGAAGATACCCACTGGACTGATACAGCCCCAACATCAGTCTATATCCTCGAGAAACATCAAAAAGACTGGTCTGACCTCCTACTGGCGTACTCAACACCGGGGTCATGGGAAGACTCTATACATATAGTCCCAGAGCATAGGCTAGACTAGGTGCAACAAAGGAGTGTGAATCTCCTAAATCAAATAAAGAACACACAAGAGTACAAAATAGACTGGTCATACCTCGAACAACCTTTGCCCTGCTAGAACTGATACCTCTATGGCATGAAACAACCCACGCCTAGCTCCTCTACCCCTTATCTGTCGACCGCCTCCATGGACACACCCTAGTTGAGGTCCCTGAGGAGTGCCTTGAGGTCAGTCTCCTCTAGAACCATCTAACCATTGCGGAGAAGGAGCTCACTGCCCTTACTGCTGGAAGGGCCTAACCAGAAACTGATGCTACTGAGTTGGGTGTTGAACCTTACCACCCCCATTGTATGGTTCTCGAACTGGGCACTGGTTCCAAAGATATTAATGACCTCTAAAAACAAAGCACCTCATCACTAGGCCCATGGTTAAAGGGTGAGGACCAGGAGATCGAAACTAGAAATGTTGAGGCCTACTCCCCGCTGGCCGAAACCTGGAAGGCCCTGATGTCGAAGACCTTTTGCTAAAGAATTTCCCCTTTGAAGAACTCAGCTAGATCCCCTCTCATGGCACACCTACCAGTGAGTGCATCCTTTAAACTACCTTGGCCTTCTTCCAAACCACTAATTATGTTTGTAGAGTGAAGGGGGTGACCACATAATGAAGAGAAGGTCAGAGTTCCTCCTCTAAGCGTCTCGCTTGGGACTCCTCATTTGAAAAGAGATATTGTGCGAAAAATAAGAGATATTTAAACTTGATCCCCAGTTCCCTCTCCAATATACTCCCCTACTAGGGGGAGAGTAGATCCTTCCTCTTCTTAGCCTTCATCGTGGAAGAAAGGAATTCCACCCGAATATCCTTCTCAAAGTCAGCCCATGAAACACTAGTCTCCTTTCTCTTCTTGAGGTAAATAATCCAACACTTACGTGCTTATCCTCACACCTGGCTCACTTCCAGAGGAACCCAATACTTTTTTAGAGCTCAGATCAAACTGAAAGTGATCACCAACTCCTTGATCCAACTTTATGTCTCTATGTCCAAGACACTTCCCTTGTACTTCCATAGAGTCTACCGCTGGAAGGCATGAAGCATATTCTACCACTAGTTATCTTCCTCCTCTTGATCATCCCTCCACTGATCAACCAGGTCAACCTGCTAGGCCACTACTACTTGTACCACACATGGATGATGTCTGGGTGTTATAACTGAAAAGTAAACAAGTAATTCCTAAGCCTAGGTAGTGTGGGAATTCCCATTTAGATTCATTTTAACTATTCATTTATTTTAAATTCTCAAAAAACCAAATACACACAAGAACACAAGTCATTATGATGCATGTACCTTTCCTAGGGTCTCTAACCTGCAATCAGTGTAGCCTCACTTGGTTATTCAGTAGGTCCAGAGTCCTTGCATTAGATCATAGGGGGCCCTAAAATCCTGTGTCCTTACTAGTCTTCCCTATCCCATTTCTTGTACCAAGTTCACATAATACCTTTTACCTACCATCCCATGAAATACTAATTATTCCTAACTCCAAACTCTATTCTACCTCTCAAACTCACAAAAACTATCCCCCTGATACCATTTTGTCATGACCCAGCTTCTTCAAGATGAGGGAAGGGACATCAAAGTGCCACACCCTTCCTCCCTTAAGATGAAGGAGATATAATGACCCCCCAAGTCCTACCTTAAATAGGCCTCAGAGTGGTTACTATCACCAAGGGTATAGAATCTCACATAGTATGGAAGGAATTACCCTTTTTCTAGAACAATATCAGAAGATAAGATGGTAAATCCCAAGAAACTCTAAATACTAAAAGTAAAAGTAAATCCAAAATCCATTCCCACATGCATGTTCAAAAGTAAAGCTGATATAAAGTACAATAAAAGTACCAAAAAAAGTACCAAAATGAAGGAGACTAAGTAGAAATGGAAACTAATAATGACACCCAATATAGTAAAGTCCAACACAGTCCTAAAAGTCCTCTTAAAAACCTGAAAAATGTTTTATATGCATAGGGTGAGTATATAAGTATATCCAATAGGGAAACTAAATCCACCCGTGAACAAGTGGGGGAACATAAAAATTTCACTATGAGAAAATAGTAGAACCTCAAAGAACCTACCAAGGAACACTAACCATATCATCCTCACTAAGGCACACTCACCAAATAGTGTAAGTCAAGTAAATTAGTAGTATAATCACATAAATATTTGGGTATCGTGCCCTACACCACTTTCCCACTGGTTAGATGCTCATCCCTAATGTCAAACATATTGATGCTACCACTCTTCTCATACACAGTCCCACTACCACAACCCGCCCAGACACACCTGGGCCTCAAACCACATATAATCCCGATTGCATACACCTGGGTCACAACAATCATGCCTCTCACCCAAAGACACCTGGACCTCATCCTGAAGACACTTGGGAAAACAATCCTAGACTGAAAACACCTAAGACACTCATCCACAACAAACCCTTGACTAAAGGATCTTGGGATATGGTAAGATTCAAGCCATTAAAACCTTCCCGGATATGCTCGAGCGATAAGAAGCTGGAAGAGGGTGTGAGGGAGAAAGTCAGTAACCTGTCATCTATCCTCCCACTAGGATGTTGGGAAAGACACCATCCCCCATGAAATAGAGGTGTTCGACACTTAGTTCTCAAAAAGGGTGGGGTGAGTATAGAAATCACAAGTAAATACAATATATATATAGTTAAGAAACACTCATCCTAACATACGGGCCCCCACAATAGACAACCAACTCATACAAAACCACATTTGTTGCTACCCCTATATTCACAACTACACAACAAACACTAAAAAAGTAGAACCCAACCCCTTTTTCATTTAACCACTTTCCATTTATTAATTTAAAGGTTTCACTTTATGTTTTTACAGCACTACTGGGAAACTACTAACCACAACTATACCAAAACAACAAGCAAAACCATACTGTAATCCCACAACACAACAGAACAAAACCAGATTTACAGTCCACTATACAAAAATAATTATTCAAAATTATACCACACAATCTTTCTCTCACAACCCAGATTCACAGCCCCACTTCCCAACAATTCCTAGATACAGTACCACTACATATAAGTTCGTAACCACACCATAACCCCACTGACCAATTCCGTTCGATGACCATAAAACAAAGGCAGTTCAACTACCTACAAGTCCATCAATTTCACAATCAATCAATCTCTCAAATTGGGATACCAAAACACCTCCTGCAGAACCCCACACACAAATCCCTAAAACAACTACCATTTATCCACAACCCTGTTGCACACACATACCACACCCTTCTCATAAAACCAACTCCTCTGCCAAACCTTGTACCCACAACCGTGCTCTTAACAATAACACCACACAACTCACACAAGGTTACAAAACTCAATTGAACACAACACTCACCCACACCTATCAATAGGATGTGTATAAATATTCATATTTGTTAATCACTATTCTTTAATCTTCTTGATAAACATTTGTGACCATACAAGGGTTTTCATCTTGGGTCATTCATTTAATTTAACTAGGTATACGTGATTAGATTGATTAAGATTTATACCAATTATTCATAAGGAAACAACAATAGTTGTAAAGAGTTATCCATGTATAGACAAAGAACACCAAAAAACATGATTTTCAAAAGGCTTTACAGCCACAACAGATCACAACATCAACAAGGATAACAAAATAAAACAGATGATCAAACATCAAACCACTCCTAGTCCGTTATTTAATTACCCCATTATCTTTTCATCACATTCCATTATTATTTATTTCTTGTTTTAGGAAAAGTATTCATATGTTATTCATAAGGAATAATTAGTAAACCCACCCTTAATTATACACAATTTAATAGAGACAGATGAAATCCCTACCGAATGATCAAAGGATCGAAGTTCCTCCTCATGGCAAGAACATGGGATCGCGTGAGCACCATGAGACTCCCAGAAAACTATGCAGAAGGGTCTTTATCACAGGTGCATGAATCATATGGGGGGGGGGGGGGGGAAGGATCTAGGAACACCAAGGGGAAAATGAAAAAACATAAGGAAGGGAATATCCCATACTTGAAGAGACATATCCTATTTTAAATAAAACGGTTTTCAAAATTCATTAATTATGGAATCATGGTCCAGATCACGTGGTTCGAGTATCTCAAAGCCCCTGAAACATTAGGAAGTTAAAGATATATTTAATATCCTTCTAGGAACTCTTAAAAATCCCAAACAAGGATTTAAACTCAGTTTATGTCAAATAAGATTTAAGAGGATTGAAACTTGAAATCTGGGAAAAACTGGAAAAACTGAAAATGATCCACCGATGGGTGAGTCGCCAATGCGGAGCCACTGATGAGTGAGATACTGATGTGACCTACAGACACTGAGTCACCGACACTGACCTACCAACACAATGACCTATCAACTCCTTGACCTACCGATGCCTCGACCCACCAAAGCCTCGACCTAACAACACCCTGACCTGTTAACGCCCTGAATCATTGATACCGATGCTCCTGATTCACCGATGTCGACACCCCTGACTCACCGATGCACTGAAATGCTGACACAATGACATTCCCACACACTAACATGCTGACACATTGACATGCTGATGGAAAACTGTAAATTTTGAAAACTCTTGAAATGAGCTACCATTGCCTCCCAAAACACCCTAAACACTAGTTTTTCACAAAGGAAAGGCCTGAGGAAATCCATGTTATTACATTACTATCTATAATGTACCTAAAAAGTCACATCTGCATTATGAACAATAAATGTGTCCCACGCTTCTTGGGTTATCAAGTGTGCATAGATAAGTGGTGGGTGTAGGTTTATTTTCCCTTTAGCATCTTTAAGATAATCTATCGTTAGAATTGTGTGAAAGCATATGTGAATCCTTCTAGAATACATTAATACATATTTTTTTTGGATTCATCTAATATAAATAAAATTGGTAAGGGATACTGAATATTAAGTCAATGTTTCATTATTTTATTTTTTATTAAAATAAATAAATGATATCATAATGTTATTGTAATCTCGCCCCACATCAGTGTCTTAAGCCTAACCAAAAATGGTTCCATGAATCTGCATCAATCAGCACACATTGTTGAGTGATGATTCTAATATAAAAACTTAACATGGACTTGTTGGGGTTAACATACTGACCCCATGCATTCCATCCAACCTCATGTTTAATACCTTTGATTTTTGCCTTAATTATTTTTGCTAACACCGTCAAACTATAGCGTGCCGAGTTTTTTTACGTCGTCGGTTCTTCATTACCTATCATTTACTTGGATTCAACATCATCAATATATTCCTCTAGAGTGGTAAAATAAACATGTGCATATGGTCATTGTATCTCTGCACTGGGAGTAGTAACAAGTTGAAAACTCATTGCTCTTTAGGATTGAGAGCACCAATATGTGTAGAAGGTCGTTGTTTCTCTGCACTGTGAGAAGTAGCTAGTTCAGAGACCTTTTGTTCCTTAGGATTGGGAGCACCAACACATGTGAAGTTAATTATCTGTATAATTGGTTTAACATTTAATTTATATTACATAAATACAATAACAAATAGATAATAACATGAGGTAACATGATGTATATTACAAAAAATATATAACCAGATTATTGAACTCTTTTTTTAAGGCTAAAAGGGTTTTACCCATCTATTGACTATCCAAATCCATTAATTATGTTATCCTATAACATTAAAACTCATTCTACATTAGAATAGATATGAAATGATTTTGTAGGCCAATGAAAGGGTCATCCTTAATTGAATTTTCATCTAACCCTTCAGTGGTTTTGGTTGACAATGGAACAATTGACGACTTTTGGTTTACAGGATTTGGAATATAAAATACTGTTACTACTTGTGATGCCATTATAAACAGTTCATCTTTTTTCTCTTCCTTACTGAAATCAACTTTAACGAATCCCAATTCATCCATTTTAACATAAATTCTGTTATCAACCCACTTGAATTGAAAAATTTCCACTTGGAATTTTTTATAATCTAAATCCCATATTTTTTTGATGATTCCAAAGTATGACATATCATGGAAATTGGATTTTTTTTCTTAGTACCAAAAACATGAATCCCTTCAGCCACAAGTGTAACTCCATTATTTTTCATGGTATTTTCTTTATCATGTTCATTTGTATAGAATGTATAACCATTAATTACATAACCATTGTAAGATAATACATACACACTTGGTCCTCTGACTAGCCATCGAAGTCATTCTAAAATTGAATTTAGATTTTCATATAAATCCTTAAAAATATGGTCCTAAAACCATCCTACAAACTATTGATTATGTGTATTTGATATCCATATTTTATCCCTTGATGGATTCAAATTCCTAAGAATTTATTTATGGGTTTCAATATATGGGGAAACCACCAAACTGTTATGAAAAATGTAATGGTGGGCCTGCTCCAAATTTGTAATATTGATTGTGACAACATCTATTCCAGAAATTCCTTCTAGTGTGATAATATTTTGATAGACCAATGATTTCCACACTGGACAGATATTTGGTACAGAATTCAATATCTTCCTCAAAAATATATCACTCCACAATACAACCCTCTGGCTGACTTCTATTTTTGACATACCCTTTCAAAATTTTCATATACCGTTAAATGGGGTACATACAACTATAGTTTATGGACCAAATAGTAAAATATATCTCACCAAATAAACCATCAAATGAACCATCATATCAAATAATGCTGGTGGGAAGAACATTTCTAATTCACATAATATTATGACAGTTTATCTTTCCATAGTCAGTAATTTTTTTGGGGTCTATAACTTTGATGAATATAAATTTGAAGAAGAAATAGAGCTTTTTTAATGTATTATGAACATTCTTGGGAAAAATGAAATGTAAAGCTATAGGAATTATATCTTTCATCAAAACATGATAGTCCTGTGATTTCAGACCCTTTAAATTTAAATAGTTAATTCAGATGATGTTATTAATATTTGATGAATACCCCTTTGGAACCATTACATCATTCAAAAAGTTTCAAAACGGGTATCTCTCCTACCTGGAAAGAGTGTATGTAGTTGGAGGAAGAAAAGTTCATTTTCACCCTTTACTGGAGCCAACTCTTCTCATATTCCCATGTCAACCATGTCCAACCTAGCCTTAATTCCATCCTTTGTTTTGTTGGGTGCATTTAGAAACGTGTCGATGAACCTATCACATACATTTCTTTCAACATGTATAACATCAAGAAAATTTCTGATGTGCAGACAATTCAAGTATGGTAATTCAAAAAAAACTGATATATTTTTCCAATAGGTTTTCGTATTGTTTTTCAAAAATGGTTTACCAAAATTAGTGTTCATATCTTTTACTTTCTCAAATAGTTTATCACCAGTTAGTGGAGATGGTGTTGCGTGTTCTTATGAAATTCCATCGAATGATGTCATCGAATATTAGTACTTATTTCATCGAGATAGAAATCTACTATGTCCTACAAACATGGTTTTCGATGAATGTTTCAACCTAATTGACTGTGTACCTTATTTGAAAATGGCACACCCTTGAGTTACTTTAATGTTATATCCTAACAAATTTCCATAAGTATGAAATTCATTTATCATCCCGTACAATATGGATCTCAACATGAAATATTCATTTCTATAAACATCAAACAACATAACACTTGAATCCCCTAATAATTTCAAATCCTTGATCAATGTATCCAAATAACATTAATATTATTACCCGGTTGTTTTGGTACTGATATAAGCATAGATAACATGATGTGTTTTTGTTTCATGCATAACCAAAATGATAAGTTATAATTTACCAAAATAACTAGTCATGTACTGTGAGTTCTATTTTGGAAACCAAAATGATTCACTCCATCTATAGATTACGCAAGACAAAGGTTTCTTGGCTCATTTCCAAATTTAGGATACTCATGATCAATTCTCTTCCACTGAGGAGAGTCTATTGGGTGACATAGTTTCCCATATTTAATTCATGTATTTTCATGTCACATCAGTTGTTCTGTAGTCTTCTCACTTCTATATAGGCACCTAAACCTTAGAATGATTAGAAATTACCATACAACTTTCATAGGACCAGATTCATCTTTCTTGTATCAAAAATCATCACACTTTGGGAATTTTAAGTGATTTGTGGTCCTTGTGAAATAGTATACAATCATTCAAGTAGGCATAAAGTTCATACCCATCGAGTGTAGCCTTCGTTTAGCATCGTATGTTTGGCTCGAGAGCTCATTATCTTCTGGGAGCATATCATTCAAGAGAGCAAGTAGTTCCATAAGACCAGTTTCACTCTATCCATTGCCTTCTTTCAAATTATACAAAATTAGTACAAGTGATAATACTATATATTTAGTGCAATCATCATACAGTGGTGTCTTTGCACAAATCTTTAACTTCTTAAACAATTTTGGGTAATCGTGAAGTTCATCTTCAATTGTCCTTTTCATTCCCTCAATACAATATTCATCATCATTCACATCTACAATCACATCCTTGATATGATATTCTTCATTATCCACACTTGTAATCATATTAGATGATCCATAAAACATAGTGGTATCCCATCCTCTAGCTATATTCACTTTTCCATGTGTTTATTCCAACATTTATAACTTTGATATATTCCGTGACAGATTAAGGGTTCTTACAACTCCCCTGGACTAATTAGTCTTGAATAACAATAACGTAAACACAAAAAAAGGATTTGAGAAGGTTTATATGCATGATCTTTTGTAAACATGATGAATTCTTTCACTCTATCTTCATACTCTTTTTTCAGGCAATTGGAATCCATCCATTCTTTGTTCATATCTTTCATATTTGATTCAGTAATATTAATATTTAACAAAATAAATTCACAAAAGGGGCCTTACAAATAAGGGGAACTCAACATTTGAATGATAGTTATTATTTCATTTTGTTTCTTAAGACTCATCCCATTAGAAACTAACACCAAAGAAGAAATAAGATGTAATTTTAGAGGACTCCACTAATTTAATACATTCAGGTGATGTTGGATGCAAAGTATGTTTAGGAGTTGCAATGGGGTTAAACATTAGTTCACCTTTTGCAGGAGTGAGGTCCTGATGTATATCATATGGTTTGTATATAGTTAGTTACATTCCCTTTCCATGGTATTATTATCAATCAACTTATCTTCCCTGTATAATGTGATGGTTTTCCTAATTCTATAAAAATCTAAACTTAAAATAATATAGAAAAACTAAATTTTAGATGTACTTTGAAAATCGATATATATACTAAAGTTAGCATGTTTCTATATACATGTAACCTTAATATGCATCCACAACACCCCAGATTTTGTATCCCTCCCTCCAAACCCAAAAAAACCTCATACTATCCCAACCCCGATCAAGTTTTACCACGTCTACTCGCTCCACTCCGCGAATCCCCTCCCTGATTCCCCTCTCCCTACTCTAGGGTTCCCACACCCCTACCTTAATCCGCCCTCCCCAAATACCCCCTCCTTAAATCCCCTCTCCCGCTCCCATCCTCAAATCCCCTCTTGAGTCATGACTCCACCTCTGCATGATTTGCCTTTGGATCCTCCGCCTTCAGATCCTCCACCTACGCCTTCTCTACAACCAACAACTCCACCTTCTCCTCTGCCTCCTCTGATTCTACAATATCAACCATGAATCACAGTAGATTTTAATATTCTTTATGAAGCTATTGTTGGCATCAAATAATGGTTCTTTGAAAAGATTTGGTGTCGACGTCTCTCAATCGCAACGCGAGGAGCTCTACATCAGCTAACATCTTGGCTTGGTAACCCATTTCTTGGCTTTCTCTACCTCCTCAACTACCCTCAAAATTTTCATTGGTTTTCATATTCATTCTATGTTTTGGATTGGAAATCATCATAAAGACTCAAATGATGGTCCCTTTCTCCCATATCTAGTGCTAAAGATCCATTTATTTGAGCATCACCATCAATCACGGTTGAAATCGAACACTTAGTGAAGTGTGATTCAAGGTATTCCTATTCAAATGAAGTTATGTTTGTGTTATATCAGGAGATTCAGCTAGCCTCCTCCTCTCTTAATTATGGTTTTATTTGTAAATACATACACATTTTTTTATTTGTTTGTTCGTCGGGAGATGAAGAACATGTTTTTGAATGAGAAATTGATGGTACCTTTGAAGTTGGTACCTAGAAATCCTATACTAATTAGTATGTAATCTCATCCAATCTGTCTAATTAATTCTTTGACCTTTTCCTGATATAATAATTATTTTCATTTTTGGGAAAGTGGGATGGATCTCTATATAGTAGTGAATTCATAGCTTAGAATCTTATCCTTTCAATGTGTTCTTTTCATTATTGGTTGAAGATAACATTATGTTTCTCTTTATTTATCTTCCTAGTGCTATTAAAGTATCATGGTCTATTAGCATCGCCTTCAAGTCTCTGTCATGTATGGATTTTAATGGAATGATTTAATTTTTTGTTTCAAAAGTAGATATATTACTATTTATGTCATATTATATGAATTATATACTTTGTTTCAACATATTTTTTTTATTTGTTGAGGGCAGTGCCACTGGATCGATTCCATATCAAGATCGTCTGTGTGTGTATAATTGTTACTACTTTTTTTAAGATTAGATTATGTGCACATGTCAGTTATTTTCATCTCAATCATCACTCCATAACTTTACTGTAACAATTTGGTTTATTGTCCTATAGTTTTAAAGGTTTGTTATTTCTATAGTTTAAGATTGCTTAATTGTTTTACAAAGTTTTCTTGTAGGTGTTAGAATCTTTAAGTGTGTTCCATAAAAGAGATGAATAACTTCACTAAAGGGTACACTTTTTTTAAACATTGATTCACATTACTCTTTACTAAAGACTCATCTCTTTGTTAGTTAATTACAAATTTTTTACACTAAATTCTGCCTTGTCGTTCAATAGTGATTCATATTTTTTTTTTGTATTTAATTTAAATAGTGACATTGACATGGTTGAATTTATATTCATATTATTTTCTTTTTATTTTAGAATTTTTGAGCTATTTTCTTCTTATGGAAGAGGTTTTGAATCTCTAGGTAGATGATATTGCAGCCTGATTAGCAAAGAAAGTATAACTGCCATAATAGATAAATTTCCAATTCCTTTTCAACACTTGATCCATATTCTAAAACTACTTGAAACATCCTAAGATCTACTCATATCAAGGTTATAAAGGTACCATCATTTCTTCTAAATGCATTTCAAGACTCCCTAATTATTTCATTAGAGGAAAAAAAGTCGCATATATGAAATGAAACTATTTTATAAGATAGAAAATAGATTTCTAATTTTCCTTTTAATCATTTTATTGATATTATTCTTTTAATTTATTTAAATTCATTTTCTTCTCATAACGCACTACTATTTTTGTAGTTGTCAATGAGCAATGATGTTGATCATATCAATGGAATAGATGGGCTATGTAAATTCAATCATACTTCAATCTTACCAACCATCACAGGTAGAGGATGACCTATATTTGTTGTTCCTGAAGGAAAGTGACTGAGGGATTCAATTTTACCACCCAACAGACTATTAAATTTGATAAAAATACCATTATTCTCCAATATCAGGTTTTGTTTTCATTCTATGAAACTTTTTCAATTGTTTATAAACTAAAATCTAGATTAAAATCCTCAAATAAAACTGCTAAATCTATGAATTGTTCAGATGACATGGTAGTGGTTGATTTTATATTCATATTAATTCTTTATGGTTATGAAATTTTTGAATTGTTTTCTATTTATGGAAGAGGCTTTGAATATAAAGAGAGATGATATTGCAGCCTGATTACCAGATAAATTTTAAATGATGTGATGTTGACAGATAACTTTCAAAATCCTTTCCAACACTTGATCCATGTTTTTAAGCTACATGAAAAATCTTCAGATATACTAATCTAAAGCTGATAATGGAACCATTGATGGTCAGGGAAGTTAGGGTTTTATCTTCCATGTACTGTTGTGTTCTCAGTCCATGAATTATAATTATACACAACTTGTTGAATTCATTACACTACTACAAAAACGGGCAAGGGAAGCACCACCTTATATCAGCACTAAGCCAAAACCGCTGATAAAGAAACCCTGTATCAGCGCTGATAAAGGTATTATTTATCAGCGCTTTTCTAGTGCTGATAGAGGGACTCTTTATCAATGCTAGAAAAACACTGATAAAGATACCCTATATCAGCGCTAAAATTTTAGCACTCATACATGGGTTATTTATCAGCACTATTCTAACGCTGATAAAGAATCCCTCTATCAGCACTAGAAAAGTGCTGATAAAGAATCCATTTATCAGCACTAAAATTTTAGTGCTGATACAGGGTAACCTTTATCAGCGCTAAAAAAGCGCTGATAAAAAGACCCTTTATCAGTGCTTGAAAAGTGCTAATAAAGAATCCCTTTATCAGCGCTAAAATGTTATCACTGATACAGGAAGGATTTATCAATGATTTTTTAGTACTGATAAAGAGGACCATTATCAGTGCTAAAAAAAGTTCTGATAAAGGTCACCTTTATGAGCGCTAGAATTTTAGCACTGATAAAGGTAGTCTTTATCAGTGCTTTGTTAGCGCTGATAAAACCTTAGTCCCTTTTTTTTATAAAGTCGGTCGCACAGTGCCCTCATTTTATCATGACCTAAAGTTCTCGCGGTACTGGAACACTGCGACTCCCCTCTACTGCCCACTGAGCTTCACGTTGCCGGACCTTCGCCACCCTCGAGCTTCTCGTTGTCAGACCTCCACTGCCTGCTGAGCTTCGCATTGTCGTACCTCCGCCGCCCTCGAGCTTTGCGTTGCCGGACCTCCGCTGCCCACTGAGCTTCGCATTGCCGGACCTCTGCCTCCCTCAAGCTTTGCGTTGCCAGACCTTTTCCGCCCCCGATCTTTGCGTGCCATACCTCCACTGCCCTCGATCTTCGCATTTCCGGACCTCCACCACCCTCGATCTTCGCGTTGCCGGACTAGGTGTGCAATGTTTTTTTGGTCCCCTATTACACATACTTTTCTATAATTATGAGGACCTATGTTTAAGGATTATTACATCATGAAGTTGAGTTTGTGAAATTTTTCAGTGAAGGTTTAACAACCTTGGTTTTCTGCCACCACATGTCGGAACACACCTAGATGGATTGCATTCATGAGTGAGAGAAAAACTTGTTTTCATTGATGGAAGTGTTGAGGTAGTTCAATGAGTGAGATGAGCCAATGATATATAATTTTTCAGTCTTTTGATATCCCATGATATTAAATGGGTATCAATCCTTATTTAGTTCTTCAACATGGTGCGGTAAGTGATCCACATCAGAAAGAGGGATCCCTCTCGGTTGAAGGATAAATTCATTTCAAAGTTTTATGTCATACAATAGGGACATGAACCATGTTTTTTAACTTCATGCAATGAGAACATTGGACACACATTTTAATATCTTTTGATTAGGATTATGATAACATATTTTAATATTGAATATATTTTACCAAAATGTCACACTGTTTCATATCATGCAACTAGAACATATAGTGAGGGTGAGGTAAATTTTCTATCCATAGAGTCCCTACACCATGTGAAATATGGGTAGAGGATGAAAAAGGTTTAATTTCATGATTCATGGACCAAAGGGGGTGTGTCCTAGAATTTTTGGTGTGACATGCAAGAATAACGACCTGATGTGAGAAGGGGCTTGTGGCGGCTCAACACCACATGAAACAACATATAACTAGGATGTTGGATTTTTAGTTCAAATACATATATCTCAGACTAAAGGGATGGTTTATTCATGTAAAATATCTCTTGAGAAACCTAGTATTGGTGGAAAGATTGATATTCTCATCATTAATGGAAATCAATGAGTTTACACTATTAGAGTGAATTTTATGAAAAATTTAAGGTCCTTTCCACTTGGATTCCAGTTTCACTAGATTCCTCCTAGGTATCATCGATTCCCTTATATCCAACACCATGTCACCATAAAAAAGGAATGAAGGATAACCTTTTTCTTTAAGGACAACACCACCCAGTTCTGATGCATTTCTAGGTCATCCAATGCTTGAACCAAATTTTATTTGTGGGGTTCCCCCCTTCTTTCCTTCATGCCATATAAGTGACTTTGTCTGGAAGTGCACTTGTATGGAATGATTCCCAGACCACCAAGATTCTAGCTTTGCCACCCCTACCTCCATCTCTATTTTTCTCCCTCACCGAGGTTACTGACTGCTTCTCTGTAGTGGCCAGGCCCCTTCCTAGCAGTGTTTGTTCTGTCTCCCTTGGATCTGAGCCTGTCATCTAGCTCCAAATACTTATTGATCCAGAGAGAACTCCCTCACCATCCCCCAAGTTTCATTACCCATCCTTCCCATTTCCCTTTGGATCCTCATCTCCCACTCATATGAAGCTTACCAACCAGAAGGGATTATGCACATGTTCAAAATCAAGGGACCTCAATGAGAGATCATCCTCCCACTTCAATAAGGCTACTATCTCTAGATCCAATGCCAGAGCCATGTCTTACCCATCATTATTATCTTCATATGTAATTCTCATGGTCTTAGTGCCCATGTTAAATCGGACTTCCTCACCATAGAAATAAAAAAGCATAATGTCATTGTTGTTGTTGTCAAATAACACAAAAAACCCTATAATAATCATAGAATTCTCCTGGAAGATTAATTTTCATTGATTTCTACACTTTGACCCCTCCAACAGACACAAATGGGTATTTTGGCACAATAAATATGTTGTTGAGACTGTTCAAGATTGCAATCAATTCATCACTACCAAGGTGTCCAATGGTGACACCTCCTTCTTTATGACTTTTGTTTTTGGAAGCTATGACCCTCTTCAAAGGGAATCTCTATGGATTGAACAAAATACCTTCGATCCCGGCCACCATACATTGTTTTTTGGGGGTGAATTTAATTTCATTTCCAACCCAAATGAAAGGAAAGGTAGAATCCCATTCCAGAGGAAGGCCATCATAGAGTTTGTTCAGTTCATGTCTGGGAAGGTCCTCATTGATCTCAGCTTCTAAGGTGATAGTTTCACCTAGTGCAACAACTACAGGGGCTATCAACGCTTGTGGATTCTATTGGATAGGTTTATATCCAACATGAAAGCCACTAAACTATTCTCAAATACCATGTTTTTCCATCTTGCTTGGGGTATTTTTAACCACTCCCCCCTCTTGGTTTCCATTTCCTCTTGGCATGATCATCAGGAACAATTTCACTTCCACCAGTAGTGGGTTAGGGTACCAAGACATGGTTTGTGAAATATGGAATGAACCCTTGTAGGATTATCGGGACACCTTCATCCTTAGTGACCTGACCTCAAACCCTGATAGGTGCGTTTTTGCCCCTTCCTCCTCAGGAACCTTCACCACCTGGGACTACTGTCGCATATGGGCTCCTTCAGATTATTATGATAGATGGAATGATACCTTGGGTTTATTGGATTATTAACACTAGTTTGAGATTTATGTGTGACTATATACTTATTATATTTTCTTATTATTTCCTAAACACCACCACTTGAGTTGAGTAACCAGATTGAAATCCGTATTGGTACTTTGGTTCTAATGTGGATATGGTTTTTTATGTGTTTGTGACATGTGTATGTGTGGATATATGGGTATTTAGGCATGATGATATTGAATGTAGGGCAGAGACCTAGGAGTGGTAGATGTATCATTCTTGATTATTCTTGTGTTTGGACTGGGGTGATTTGAGGAAACTATAATGAATCTAAAGTAATTATATTTAATGAAGATAAATAAATACTAATGGTTATGATCTATTAATCTCTATTTTTATAAGGAAGTGGTTCTCTTCTACTGTATTTAGAAGTATTGTTTTGTTTACTTGAACCATAAATACTAATATTTGAGATTCAAATAGGATGAAGATGAATAAATATTGGATGGATTCTAATCGTTTGACAATAGAGTACGAGAACAGAGTGAAAGAGTTCATCAAATTTTCAAAGGATCATGCAAAGGATCCTTCTCAAATACTTTTTCTGTGTTTACGTTGTTGTTATTCTAGACTACTTTCTCCAGAGGAGTTGGAAGAACATTTGATATGTCACGGAATAGATCGGAGTTATAAATGTTGGAATAAACACGGAGAAAAAGAGAATGTAGCTACTGGATGGGATAAAACTGCATTTTATGGATCATTAGATATGAATACAAATATGGAAAATAAAGAATACCGTATGGAGGATTTGATTACAGATGTCAATGATGATGAAGATCGTATTGAGGAAATGACAAAGACAATTGAAGATGAACTCTGTGATTGCCCAAAATTGTTTGAGAAGTTAAAGAGTTGTGAAAAGACGCCATTGTATGCTGGTTGCACCAAGTATACAACATTGTCAGCTGTACTGAAGCTGTATAAATTGAAAGTAGGCAATATATGGAGTGATGTCAGTTTTACAGAACTATTTTCTCTCTTTAATGACATGCTCCCTAAAGATAATGAGCTCCCAAGACGGACATATGAAGCTAAATGAATGCTACGCTCGATGGGTATGATTTCTAAGAGAATACATGCTTTCCCGAAAGACTGTATATTGTTTCTCAAGGAGAACATATCACTTACAGAATGCCCAAAGTGTAGTGCTTCTCGTTACAAGAAAGATGAATCTAGTCCTACAAAAGTTGTATGGTACTTTCCAATCATTCCATGGTTTAAGCTTCTATATAGAAGTGAAGAAACTGCAAGACAATTGTCATGGAATGCAGATAAAAGAAATAAAGATGGGAAATTACGTCATCTGGCTGACTCTCCTCAATGGAAGAAAATTGATCATGAGTATCCTGAATTTGGAAAAGATCCGAGAAACCTTCGTCTTGCGTTATCTACAGATGGAGTAAATCCTTTTGGTTTTCAAACCAGCACTCATAGTACATGACCTGTTATGTTGGTAAATTATAACTTGCCACCCTGGTTATGCATGAAGCGGAAATTCATCATGTTATCTATGCTTATATCAGGACAAAAAAAAACAGGTAACAATATTGATGTTTATTTGGATCCTTTGATTGAGTATTTTATGTTATTGTGGGATTCATGTGTTATGTTGTATGGTGCTTATAAAATTGAATACTTTACATTGAGAGCGATGTTGTATGGGACAATAAATGATTTCCCTTCTTATGGAAATTTTTTGAACTATAGCATTAAAGGAACTCAAGGGTGTCCCATGTGCGAAGAAGATACAAAATCAATTAGGTTGAAACATTCATCTAAATATGTGTTTCTAGGACATTGTAGATTTCTACCTCATCGGCATATGTACTGATCTTGGACGACATCATTCAATGAAAGTTCAAAACAATGCGCAACACCATCTCCACTAACAGGTGATCAGCTGTTTGAGAAATTAAAATATGTGAACACTATTTTTGGTAAACCATTTTTGAAAAACCTTACGAAAATCGGTTGGAAAAAGAGATCAGTTTTTTTTGAATTACCATAATGGAATTGTTCGTATGTCAGACATTTTCTTGATGTGATGCATGTATAAAAAATGTATGTGATAGTGTTATCAAAACGTTTCTAAATTCCCCTGGAAAAACAAATGATGGAATTTAGGAATGGTTAGACATGGTTGACATGGGAATACGAGAAGAGTTGGCTCATGTGAAGGGTGAAAATCGAATGTTTCTTCCTCCAGAAGCTTATACTCTTTCTAGGGAGGAGAGATACAAGTTTTTCAACTTCTTCAATGAAGTAAAGTTTCCAGAGGGGTATTCATCAAATATCAAGAACATTGTGTCAATGAATAATTTAAAATTAAAAGGTTTGAAATCACATTACTACCATGTTTTGATGCAAGATCTAATTCCTATAGCTTTACGTTGCATTTTTTCCAAGAATGGTCATCATACGTTAACCAAACTTTGTTTCTTTTTCAAAGTTATATATAGAAAAGTTTTAGACCTGACGAAATTGACAGCTATGGAAAAAGAAATTGTTATCATATTATGTGAATTATAAATGTTCTTTCTGCCAACATTCTTTGATATGATGGTTCATTTGATGATTCGATTGGTGAGAGAGATTCAACTTTGTGGTCTTGTGCACTATAGATGGATGTATCATGTTGAACGGTATACGAAAATTTTGAAAGGGTATGTCAAAAATCAAAGTCGGTCAGAGGGTTGTATAGTGGAGCGATATATTGTTAAGGAAGCCATTGAATTTTTTACCGAATACCTATCTTATGTGGAAAGCATTGGTCTCCCTAAATCTTGTCAAACTGGACGCATTGAGGGTGAGGGAATTCCTGGAAGAGATGTTGTGACAATTAGCATTACAAATTGGGAGTAGGCCCACATTTATGTTTTTCATAACAGTTGGGAAGTTTCTTCATATATTGAAACTCAAAAAGAAATTCTTAGGCAGTTGAATCCATCAAGGGCTTAAAAATGGTTATCAAATACACATAATCACTAGTTTATAGGATGGTTTCAGGACCATATTTTTAAGTAGTTGGATTAAAATCTGAATTCAATTTCATAATGACTTCGATGGCTAGATGCTGGACTAAGTGTGTATGTATTATCTTACAGTGGTTATGTAATTAATGGTTATACATTCTATACAAATGAACATGATGAAGATAGTACCATGAAAAATAGTGGAGTTACACTAGTGGCTGAAGCGATTCCTGTTTCTGGTAGTAAGGACATAAATCCAATTTATGCAAATATGTCATACTTTGGCATTATAAAACTAATATGGGGGTTGGATTATAAGACATTCCAATTGCCGATTTTTCAATGAAAATGGTTTGATAACAACAGTGGTGTTAAAATAGATGAATGGGGATTTATGAAAGTTGATTTTATTAAAGAAGGGTACAAAGAAGAACACTTTATAATGGAATCACAAGCAGTACAAGTTTTTTATGTTCCAAATCCTGCAAACCGAAAGTGGTCGATTGTTCTATTAGCATCCAAAACAACTGAAGGTTCTGATGAAAAAGCAGTTGAGGATGATCCTTTTAGTGGTACATCGCAATCATTTCGGAGCGGTCCCAATGTAGATGATGTTTTGTATGTTTGAGGAGACCACAATGAAGGGATTTGGATAATCGATAGAGGTTTAAAATCTCTTCAGCCTTTGAAAAAAAGAAAGAGAGTTCAATAAACAGGTTATATTTTGTTTGTAATATAGATCTTGTTGTCTCATGTTATTATCTTATCATTACTGAATTTATGTCATCTTAATTAACTGTTCAACCACTTTTTCAGATAATGACTTCTGCACATTCTGGTTCTCCTAACCTTGAGGCTGAACAAGTCTCTCAAGATTTTGTTGCGGCTGCTGCTGCTCCTGCTGCTGCTCCTACTGCTGCTCCTGCTGCTCCTGCTTCTCCTGCTGATGTGGAACTTGCGTCTCCTACTGCTCCTAGTTCTCCTAGTGTTGAGGTCCAACAACCATCAGCACATTTTGTTGCTACCATTTCATATGAACATATAGATGATGTTGATATCGATGAAATGGTCAGGAATGAAGGATCAACATCACAGAAAACACAGGTGCGTCGTAGTTTGATAGTGTTAGCCAAAGTTCTTAAGGCAAAAAGCAAAGGCATCAAATTTGATGTCGGATGGAATGAATGATTCCAACATGTGAATCCCAACAAGGCTATGTTTAGTAGTTACATTAGAGTTGTCACTCGGCAACGTGTGCCGATTGACATAGATTCATGGCACCATGTTGTATCTGGGCTGAAGGCTATGATCTAGGAAGAAATTATGGTAACATTATGAATTTATTTCTTTAATTTACTAGCAAATAAAATAATGAAACAATGTCTTACTCTTCTCAATCTCTTGTATAATACATTTATAGTAGATGATTCACACAAGTATTGTGTACTAATTATTGCAGGAAGGATTCATCGAGGTTTTCGCACTATTTTAACAAGATGTCACCTGAAAGATTACAAAGGTAAAATAAACCCGCACCCACCCATTGTCTACGCTCACCTGATATCCCAAGAAGCATGGGATGCATTTATTGTCCACCATGGGGATAAGAAGTTTTAGGTACATTGTGGGTGATAATATGTTGTTTGAGGATACATGTATTCATCTCTTTGATTATCAATATTTCATTTATGAAACAACAACTCTGTAAAGAAAATAATGAACATGCATCAAAACAAACATAACCCTATCGTAAAGAAAGGATAGGGTATCCTTCATTAGAAAAGAAAATGGTACGTATTTTAAATTTACAGTAATATTATTAGGTGACAACAAACAACATCATAATTATCTTTCTATGTTTATATGTAGATTGATGAGTCTAAAACCAAATACACTTCCATCCCACATCATGTGATTTGGAAGGAGGCACGTGTGAATAAGTAAGGGAAGCTAGTATATGAGAACACACAAAAAGTGTGTAAAATTTGTGTAAGTATGACACGACGATAAAAAGATTTGTTTTAAATTGATATTACATAAAAATAATTAGTTATTTTCCTATATCCGACAGTCACAGGAATCAACTACTACTGTAGTGGATGCAGATCTATTATCGATAGCTTTGAAGTAGCCAGAAAAATACGGTCGTGTTAGGGGTGCTGAGTTTGGGGTGAAACCCCGAGTATATTTTGAGAAGAAGAAAAAACGGATGATAGAGATGAAACATTAAAACAAATGAGTGAAAACTAGCTACCCTTGAAGAATGATTGCAATGGAAGGGAGAGTTGATAGAAAATTTTATGGGTGAGAAGCAAGGAGAAGACACAACTCAGGAACAACCAGCGGGTGAAGAACTCGCCCCACCCCCACCAGCTTTGAGGCAAGCCATTCCCCTCAAAGAGATGTCTTAGCCATGGTAATCAATATTCTAATAATTGTTCCCATGAAATGTGAATCAGACAAACACTAATACTTTTCCTGTACTGATCTTATACAGGGTGATAATGATTGTGATTTATATCTGTCAACACCCACCTATCACTTTGTAGCATGGGATACAATGTTCAACATTCCAGACGACACGCTGCATAATAGACCACTTCTGAAAGATCATCTAAAAGTGACGATTACTATAGCTCATGAGCCAAATGCAGAGCTACCCATTCCACATGATGAAGATGATATTCATACAGTCTAAAAGGCTATTGGGACATTCATTGCATGTATGTCACAACTTGTAAGAGTACATGTGGCAAAAGAGGTATTTATTTCCTTTTTTTCAACCTAAACCTTTAACAATTAATGAAAAAAGGGTCTAAACCAATGAATGTTATTATAGATGGAGAAAGGGAAGGGTTGACAAACATCGGATCAAAACCATCTAAAGGATCGACCAACTGATCCCAAGGAGCTACTAAAAGCACAATAACACCACCTGTTCTCTATCCACATTTACTAGCATTGAAGACTCATGTGGATACGAAGCTAAGAGGTGGTAGTAGCCATATAGTGGTTTTCGAATATAATATATATGACATGGAAAGTCAAGATTTTATTGCTACTGAAAATGTAAATGAGATCCTTGAAAATGGTTGGCTAGGCGTCACAGTTGTAAATATATATATGAGGTACATTTCCGTGAATTGATTTTCTAAAAGCTGATCTAATGTTAAAATTATGACTAAATGCATTTTATATTGTTGACTGATGTATATATGAAAAAAAGTTGAAGGAATTTTCCCATGAGCCAAAATTTGGACTCGTTAGTCCTCATACCACATCATCACATCTAATGAAAATAGATTCATCAAAAAAGAATGAAATAGTGAACGACTTGCTGAAAACATTTGAAAGCAAGATTACAGATGACAGACTCTTCTTAATACCATCCATGAAGGGGTAAAACTCTACGATTAAAAAATATCAATTTTATTTTGACTTATTTTATTACTTATTCCTTTTGGTGTTTTTAGGAAACATTGGATGCTAATTGCAGTGAACTTGGATACTCCAAGGATTTATTTTCTGGATTCAAAGCAAGGATATCCATCAAACCAACCACACATGATGGAGTTTTTGAATCTGTAAGACACTACATCCTACATTTTAGGTCTAGAAATAATGTAATATAATTTATATTATCTTTTACTGAGGATTCTGTTATGATAGGGTGGTGTATCATTATCATATAAAAAAGGAATGAGGATAGGGGATAAGCATAATGAGGCGATTAAGTACTACGTCTGGAAAAATATCAGGGTATATATAATAAAATTTCACTATATAAACACATCTCAACACAAGTTACTTATTATCCTAATGATAAATTTTTTTGTAGTGTCCAAAAAAAACAAATGATAATGATTTTGGTTATTATGTTTGTAAATTTATGAAAGAGATCATTTTTCATCAACAAACAAGCATCCCTAAAGAGGTATTTTCAAAAACAACTACTAGTTCATTTAATTTATTTCTTAATTCTTTATTTTTATATTTTGCAGTACTACTCTGACTTCCAAAATTTCTCATACTCACAAGATGATATAGATATGTTCAGAAATGAGGGGTCCACATACTTGATGACAGATTGTACACAAATAACATGAAGATCCGACTTGGGGATGTGTATAATTGGTGGTAATTTTTTAGAGGGGTTTAGGGGATCAAAAGATAACACATTTTTGTATGTAAATGTTCATAGGAATATTGTAATTTTTATTAAATAAAACATCCTTTATCTAATGATTCAACATCCCATTTTAACAAATGATATGCACTAACAACATGCAAGAATGATAAACCACTCAAAGGGTCTCTCTTTTGTTTAAAATGGACTGATTTTTAAGTGAAAACAACAACTAACCGACAGATATCTGAGCAAACGCACTCGGATTGTGTTGATCCTTTAGTAGAACGATCCAATGGTCCTTTTTGACATGTATGAGTCATCTCCACCACAATACGAGGCACAGTGTGGCTGGTACCACTCAAAGGGTCTCTCTTTTGTTTAAAATGGACCCAATTTTAAGTGAAAACAACAATTGACCTACGGAAATCTGACCAAAAGCATTCGGATTGTGTTGATCCTTTAGGAGAATGATCTAAAGGTCTTTTTGAGGTTTATGAGTCATCATCGCCTCAATCTGAGGCACGGTGTGGCCGATACCACTCAAAGGGTCTCTCTTTTGTTTAAAATGGACAAATGTTTAAGTGAAAACAACAACTGACCTATGGAAATATGACCAAATGCATTCGGATTGTATTGATACCTTAAGAGAATGATCCACTAGTCATTTTTGACGTGTATGAGTCATCTCCGCCTCAATCCAAGGCATGGTGTGGCCGGTACCACTCAAAGGGTCTCTCTTTTGTTTAAAATGGACAAATTTTTAAGTGAAAACAATAATTGACCTACGGAAATATGACCAAAAGAATTTGTATTGTGTTTATCCTTTAATAGAATGATCCACGGGTGCGTTGGGGACATGTACGAGTCAACGCTGCCTCAATCTGAGGCACGGTGTGGCTGGTACCACTCAAAGGGTCTTTTTTTTAAATGGGCAGATTTTTAAGTGAAAACAACAACTGACCTACGGAAATCCAACAAAACGCATTTGTATGGTGTTGATCATTTAAAATAATGATACACAGGTTCATTGGGGATGTTAAAGAGTCATCCCCGCCTCAATATGAGGCACAGTGTGGCCGGTATCACTCAAATGGTCTCTCTTTTGTTTAAAATGGACAAATTTTTAAGTGAAAACAACAAATGACCTACAGAAATCTGACCAAACGCTTTTGTATTGTATTTATCCTTTATTAGAATAATCCAAAGGTCATTTGTTACATGTAAGAGTCATCCCCACCTCAATCCGAGGCACGGTGTGGCCAGTATCACTCAAAGGGTCTCTCTTTTGTTTAAAATGGACACAATTTTAAGTGAAAACAAAAACTGACCTACGGAAATCCGACCAATAGCATTAGGATTGTATTGATCCCTTAGGATAATGATCCACGGGTCCTTTTTAACGTGAATGAGTCATCCCTTCCTCAATCCAAGTCATGGTGCGGCCGGTACGACTCAAAAGGTCTCACTTATGTTTAAAATGGATAAATTTTTAAGTGAAAACAACAACTGACCTACGGAAATCTGAACAAATGCATTTGGATTGTCTTGATCCTTTGGGAAAACGATCCACAGGACCTTTTTGACGTTTAAGAGTCATCCCTGCCTCAATATGAGGCACTTTGTGGCCATTACCACTCAAAGGGTCTCTCTTTTGTTTAAAATGGAATTTTTTTTAATTGAAAACAACAACTGACCAACGGAAATCCGACCAAATGTATTCGGATTGTCTTGATCCTTTAAGAGAAAAATCCACGGGTACGTTGGGGATGTTTAAGAGTCATACCCACCTCAATTTTAAGCACGGTGTGGCCGGTATCACTCAAAGGGTCTCTCTTTTGTTTAAAATGGACAAAATTTTAAGTGAAAACAACAACTGACCTACGGAAATCCAACCAAACGCATTAGGATTGTATTGATACTTTAGGAGAATGATAAAAATGTCCTTTGTAATGTTTAAGAGTCATACACGCCTCAATTAGAGGCACAGTGTGGCCGGTATTACTCAAAGAGTCTCTATTTTGTTTAAAATGGTCACAATTTTAAGTGAAAACAACAACTGACCTACGAAAATCTGACCAAACACATTAGTATTGTATTGGTAATTTAAGATAAATATCCAAAAGTCCTTTTTGATGTGTAAGATTCATCCCCGCCTCAATCTGAGGCATGGTGTGGCCGTTACCACTCAAAGGGTCTCTCTTTTGTTTAAATTGGACACAATTTTAAGTGAAAACAACAACTGACCTACAGAAATCTGACCAAACACATTCGTATTGTCTTTATCCTTTATTAGAATTATAAATGGGTCCTTTTTTACATGTAAGAGTTATTCCCACCTTAATACAAGGCATTTTGTGGCTGGTACCACTCAAAGGGACTCTCTTTTGTTTAAAATGGACAAATTTTTAAGTGAAAACAACAACTAACCTACGGAAATATGACCAAACACATTAGGATTGTCTTGATCCTTTATGAAAATGATAAAAGGGTCCTTTGTGACATGTATAAGTCATACCTGACTCAATACGAGGCACGGTGTATCCGATATCACTCAAATGGTCTCTCTTTTGTTTAAAATGGACATAATTTTAAGTGAAAACAACAACTGACCTACGGAAATCTAACCAAACGCATTTGGATCATCTTGATCCTTTGGTAGAATGATCCATGGGTCCTTTTTGAAGTTTATGAGTAATCCTTGGCTCAATCCAAGGCACGGTGTGTCTGGTACCACTCAAAGGGTCTCTCTTTTGTTTAAAATGGACAAATTTTTAAGTGAAAACAACAACTGACCTACGGAAATCTGACCACAACCATTAGGATTGTATTGATCCTTTATGAGAACGATACAAGGGTCCTTTTTTATGTGTAAGAGTCATCCCCACCTCAATCCGAGGAATGGTGTGGCCGGTACCACTCAAAGGATCTCTCTTTTGTTTAAAATGGACAAATTTGTAAGTGAAAATAACAACTAACCTACTGAAATCTGACCAAATGCATTCGGATTGTGTGGATACTTTAAGAGAATGATCCACGGGTCCTTTTTGACATGTAAGAGTCATCCCTACCTCAATACTAGGCACAGAGTGGCCGGTACCACTCAAAGGGTATCTCTTTTGTTTAAAATGGACAAATTTTTAAGTGAAAACAACAACTGACCTACAGAAATCCAACCAAACGCATTCAGATTGTGTTGATCCTTTAAGAGAATGATCCAAGGGTGCGTTGGGGATCTGTACGATTCAACCCCGCCCCAATATGAGGCACGATGTGGCTGGTAGCACTCAAAGGGTCTCTCTTTTGTTTAAAATGGACAGATTTTTAAGTGAAAACAACAACTGACCAATGGAAATCCGACTAAACGCATTTTTATTGTGTTGATACTTTAAGAGAACAATCCAAAGGTGTGTTGGGGATGTGTACGAGTCATCCCCAACTCAATCTGAGGCACGGTGTGGCCGGTACCACTCAAAGGGTCTCTCTTTTGTTTAAATTGGACACAATTTTAAGTGAAAACAACAACTAACCTACGGAAATCCGACCAAACGCATTCAAGTTATCTTGATCCTTTATGAGAACGATTCATAGGTCCTTTGTGACATGTAAGAGTAAACCCCACTAACACCCTGAACCACCCCACCCCCTCTGGACACCACCCCACCCCCTGGACACCCCCACCACTCTGGACACCCCCACCCCCTGGAAAGCCCCCTCAACCCCCTAGACACCCCCACCCTCCTGGACACACCCATGGACAGCCCCCCCACCCTCCTGGACACCACCCCACCCCCTTGGACATCCCCACCAACCCCCCGAACACCCCACCCACCCCCTGGAAAGCCCCCCCCCCCCCCCCCCCGACACCCTGGAAACCATCCCTCCCCCCTTGGACACCCCCATGGACAGACCCCCCCCCTCACCTGGACACCCCCCTCTTAGACACCAACACACCACCTAGACACCCCCACCCCCTGGACACACCACCCACCTTGGATAGGCCCCCAACCTCATGGACCACCCCCACCCCCCTGGACACCCCCATCCCCCCTGGACACCCCCTACCCCCCCTTGGACAACCACCCAAAACCCCTGAACAACCCCCCCAACCCCTTGAATTCTGAATAGAATTCTTTATTTATTTAATTAACTTATGAATTATGTGTTAATTGTGTATGGGTGTACTTGGTGTAATTTTCTTATGATTTATTTGTTAATTTTGTATGGGTATACTTATTGAGATGCTGAATTATTTGCATGTGCTGTTTGGGTGTGCTATTGCATTTTTTTTTGCAAAAGATAGGTCATTTATCAGCACTTTTTTAGCACTGATAAAAGAAGCCTTTATCAGCGCTGATCTTTACAGCGTTTTTTTAGCGTTGATAAAGCCTGTTTTGAGCACTGATAAAGCCTATTTTTGTAGTAGTGTTAGTTATGGTGATGATATTATTAAAATTTAACATTTTATTGTATTCAATATATATTTATCCTACTTGAGAATCATTCTCTTTACTATTTTTAAAATTTACACCCTATAAAATAATGATAGAAAAAATAACATGATATTATTACCTCTCAAAAAATTTTCTCATGTTTTCCGGTTTCCTTTTTCAGGAAGCTACTATTCATCATTGAATGAAATCAATATATTGGAGGAAATCATTTTTCAAGTGACATGTACTAAAAACACTATATTTTATGATAATTAGAAGGAAAAATCATGCAGTGGGCACCACTATCTTAAATGACAAGTTCCACTATTATATGTAATTGTAATTCACTATTTCTATTGTGACATATGCAATAACATTTGGTGAAGGATTTATATATTTAACATTGTAATAAACTTTTATTATAATGTAAGATGCTACACTTTCATTTCTTTGGTTGTATAAATATTAATTCCAAATTGTAAATCAATATGCTACTATTTCACTATTACACTAGGATATGATATATTAATTAAAAATTTAAGATGTTTTCAATGTGAAATTAAACTAAAATATAATATTTCCTATGATTTTAATTACATTATATAATAAATAACCATTTAAAATATTATTATGTTTATTGTAAAAATATTCACTACAAGATTTTGATGATAAAGATTCCTCTGGAACTGAAAATTTCACCACACATTTGGATTTAAGTATCTTACAGAGGATATTTAACATGGATGTTCATATGATTTTGATACGAAGAAAATGAAAACTGAGAAAATATACTATTTTTTCAATCAAATATTATTTCACTCTGGTTATCTATGGTTCACCTCCCGTAATCCCTTTTGTTACCAGCTACACAGACAACCAGTGGTTACGACGCCTGACAACCTCCTCACAAACCACCTTACCATCACCCATACATTCCTCAAAAATCCTATAGACCAACCTCTCTACAATAGGTATGTTATCATACAATCCTTCAAAAGGTAATGATACATTTATAATGTTAAAGAGGATAAAAGCCAAAATAATGACCAAAACCACGTTGTAAAGGAATTTTTCATGGATGATGAAAAGGTTCGTAATAGCAGGTTGTTTATATTGTTTTCATATTGGATATTTTTTGTTTGGATCAAATTCCAAGTTCAATCATACCTTCCAAAATAAACTCCTCATACATGCCTCCATTTTACTCCATATTTATGGATTATAATGAACTTTTCTTTAAACAATTTAAGTGTATCAGTTACTGAATATATTAAGAACCTTGGGATCTTGGGAGTTATTAGATTATTTGATGTATCGTATTGGTGTAAAAATTTATTTATTCATGTATTGTTATTTATAAACTTATATTCTACATTTTGACATTTATTTTTGATAATATTAAACTTTTACTCCTTGGAAATATTGTCTCTTCCTCTTCTTATAGAACATAAAGTCTATTGCATCAAGCTTAAGTAACCTGCCACTACCCACTTGATTCTCTTTTTGAACCTGTTTTTTTCCTATTAAAGGTTTTTGAACTTTCATTATTCATTCATAGAACATATTACTTTATTCTAACAACTACATTATTCTAAATAATTATTAATACTTTCATGGCATCATTGTTTATGTTTTATCTTTGATTTGTGTTCTGGTCAGTATTTGTGGATGTCAGGGGATAATACCTGCCATGTTGCAAGTGGAGAGGTATTCAGGGACTACTAAGGATCGTTAAATACAACCTCATGGCTATAATTTCCCCTTACCCTAATGATTATGTGGTATATAAATCCACATGTATTGTGTAAAATTACCCTTCTCAAAATTTCAAATTTCATAGATTTTTTTTTCATAATTTCAGGATCTTTTCAAGGTGAACTTTAAAACATGGGATATCAATGTTTTGAATTAGAAGAATATGAAAATTCCATGTATGGATAAATAAGGTAAGGGTTTGTTTGACAACATTTTTTGAAAACTTCTTATAGTACTTATTCCTCTTTGTATTTATAAGGCATGTTTCCTACCCAAATTATATTTTCTTACTACTTCAAGCATGCTCTGTTCAAATGAAGTGTGCTCCATGTAAAATGAAGCATGTTTATAATGGTAACTGACTTGAGTTTGTTCAAATAAAAGTTTATTTTTAAATAATTTTTAATGATGTTTTTCAAATCTGTTATCCCATAATGCATTTTTCACATTATTCTAATAACTAAATTATTCTTAATAATGATTATTAATTTCATCACATCATTTTTTATGTTTTATCTTTGATTTATGTTTTGGACATTGTTTGTAGATTGCTGGGACAATACCTGCCACATTGCAAGTGGAGAGGCATTTGGGGCCTACTAAGGATCGTTAAATACAACCATGTGGCTGGAATTGCCCCTTCCCCTTATGATTATGTGGTATATAAATCCACTGGTATTGTGTAAAATTACACTTCTCAAAAGTTGATACATCATAGAAACTTATTTCATAATTTTAGTATCTATTTAAAGATGCTATATAAAACTTGGGATATCAATGTATTAAATTTGAACAAGATGAAAATGCAATGTATGGATGAAAAAGGTAAGGATCTATTTGACAACACTTTCCAAAAACTATTTATAGCACTTATTCCAGTTTGTATTTATGAAGTATGTTTTTAATACTATTTTTTTCTTCATGTCATTTAATTTTTACCTTTGATTGTAAAACCACAACATTTTTTCTTCTAAATTGGAAACTTTTCAAATATTACATTGCTGCTTCAATGGTTAGACTTTTCATTATTGATTTCTTCCCATTCATTACAGTGATATCTTCATGTAGAAAAATTTGTTGACCGAATTCGATGCTAAATATGTGGTTGAATGCAATGTTTCATTGTCTCGAAACTCTATGCCAACATCAAATCATTCCAATGATCTTTATCTCCTTATAAAAGACAATATAAAAAATAACTAACAAACTTGACTGAAAGTTTTTCATATATTTCCAAGGTGCTGGAAACACATTCTCCAATCTATAAGTTTCAAATTGCCTTTTAGAAATTTTATGTCCACTTTTATGACTTCTCATATTATAGTGCATAGATACACTATAAAACATATTTCCCATTTTCTGATTTGTCATGTTTGTTTCTAGTAAAACTGATTTCCAATTTTTTGATTTTTTGATTTTTTTCCCTACTATGGAGGTGGAATATAATGCGAATCTAACATTTATGTTTGGGGCTCCACTTCAGAAAAAAAACTCAAAGATATGATACCCATTTAGTAACATGAGTTTCCAAACTTTTATATGTTGTATCCTCACTCAGTAGACTAAAAAATATTTGTTGCTACTATTTCATTTCTTATCATTTGTTTTTCCATTGACATTAATCTATCTATACCTACGGTTATGTATGTCTCAATTATTTACATTTAACATTCCAATTTTCATGTTTCATATTTGATTCTTATTTTCTATAATTTGAATGGTATGTTATTTTACTACTACTGTATTAGAAACTACAAGTCTTCCAATATTCTTTTTTCTGTACTTTCTCATTTTTACATAACATTGATTTGTATACATTCTTAAGTTTTCAATATATTATTGAATTTTGAATATAATAGTTCATTTATATCATCATGTGTATGCATGGGTGGGGTACTAGTTATTTATAAAACCACACTTGAAATCCTATTAAAAAAACCAACCATTTACAAAAATTCCTCTTTAAAATGACACACCATTTTTAAAATAAACCAATAATTTCCAAGTACTCTTTCACAAAACCACAATTCCTTTTTTTAAAGCATTCAAGGAAACCTCATGACCCAGCAGTCTTAATCATTTAAAATGAGATACAAACCTCTATATTTTAAATTTTTTCATTTAAAACTTTATATACCCATTTTTAGAATTAAACCATCACTAAATATGATTTCAAAACAATTATATCCCTTTATAAAAGTCAATCGGGTGAGTTGAGAAACACTTGGAATGCAACCTAAGTCCATGCCAAGTGTTTAAATCATTTTAAATATATTTAAAATGAAAAAAGGGTATGTTAAACACATATAATTTTTTAGGAAAAGTTTCAAAACACTTGAATCATTTTAAAAGTGCCACTTAAGAATTTTCACAAAGACATAAATCCCAATAGAGACACTTTATAAAAGAAACATGAATAAAAAATAACCGAAACTTTATAAAATATAAATCTATAAAAGGTTTACACATGATCCAAAATATAAATTTTAAAAAATAAATTTATTTACAAGAGAGGAACTTTATAGTAAATATCTTAAAATAACACAAAATTAATATTGTCTCTTTATGACCTATGGTGACATTTACATCCCATTAGCATTGTATCTTTAACAAGTTACTATGGAATAACACTATAAAAGTGTGACCATTTCCTTTTACCTATATCATAGAAAAATAAGTCTATATATGAACCAATGTATATATCTATGGTGTGAATAAAGAGAATAGTAGGATATTATCAAAGATTTTATACCATTAATTTTTTAAGACAAACTAAAAAATTCTAGTTTTAGGGAAAAAAATGAAAATAATTTTATTACATAGGGTTGAGTAAAAATATTAAAAAAATATATTTTTATTTTAAAGTAAATATAATTTACCAAGATATAACCATAAGATAAAATAATAAAAAATATATAAATCATCAACCATTAAGGGGTACCTACCAAATATTTGTGTGTGCATGTATAATATCATATAAATGGTAGTAATTGATGTCATACAAACAACTATTTTGATTCAATGTGTTCTTACCAGGCTAGGAAAATATGAATCATGAGCCACCTATATTTTTATATTTTTAGAGAATCATTCTAACTATCAAAATAAGATAATATTATATACTATTCTAATAAGAAAACTTAACATATGTCATGAACCAACTCGAGTCGACCATGAACCGGTCACCCGAACCGATCCGCGGCAAGGCCTGAGAGGCATTCCCAATCCTCCCGAGCTAGAAAAAAGTGTCAGGGAATCAACAGAGATGATTAGAATGATTTCTAACAATAAAAATAAATAAAATTAGTGGAAATAATGAAGATCAGATAAAAATAAGTAACTAAACAAAATGACTAAACAAGAATTGAAGGAAATAAAAACTATCCAAACGGGAAAACACTATCTCCATGTGACCCCACGATTCACTCCCCAACTCAATGATCAAGCACTTCCCAAGGATATCTCACCCATGTTTGAGCCTACACAAGAACTAAAAACGGAAAATAACTATAGGAGTGAGTATTAAAACTCATTAGGCTAGCCCGATAATCTATTCTCAATGCACTTGCTTTAAAATAAAAGAAACATCCATTTTCATGTTTGAACTAAAATGTATAAAAGTAAGGTTTTCTATATGTTAATTAAAAAAAAAGTGCGAGTCATTTCCCTCATTCATTTCTCAAAAAACCCAAGTCATTATTTTAGTGATACATTAGAATTTTCAAAGGGAAAGTGTTGTTCACATTTTCAATTTTCACAAAAGGAATAAAACACTTTTCTTTGAAAACAGTTTTCATAAGCCACAATAAAACCACACATAACTTTCTAGTAAAAAAACTACACATGAAAATGCTGCAGTAGTTACAAAACTAGGGCAATGAAAATAAAATATACATATAACACATTCAAAACTGCAAGCACTAAGAATGAGTATACATAGGGGAACCCAGGAGATCAAGAATAATCTAGAAGACACCAATACATGAGACCTCATCCTCATTGACATGTCACACATGATGAAATCAAAATACTCAAAATGTTTGGCCATCCTTTCTCACACAGTCCAAGGGAAAATCCTATAGCAATGAACCCAAACATATCCTCATACTATGGGCCACTGGTCAGTACCATAACCTACCAATGTGACAATCATTCTCAGAATATTCTCTCAAAATGCCAGGTTCCTATGTCTCATGTATATAACAGGGGTGAGACAACTGATGCCATCTGAGTATCCAATCACAAATATATATATAAAATAAATAAATAACAACAAGTGTCACCCTAATCCACTCCATGGGACAACCTCTTGCCTTTAAACCATTCGAGCACCTGGGAGCCTCTAAGCGCGGGTCTCCAAAACAATCAATCACAACCAAGGAAAAAGATTTATCCACGGAAGGTTTTCATCAAAACAGTTTCATCATTTTCTAAAAGGTTCCAAATGGTCATTAAACACATTTCACAAACCACCACTTTTAAAAGAACGAAATTCTTTTTCCAAAAAAAGGGGGCAAGACCACCTCTTGCTCTCCCACAACCATTTATAAAATCTCATTTCCTTATAAAACCAAAATTAGTTTGAATCCATTTAAGGAGACTCAAAATGATACCTCGCATACTGCCAATATTTTTTTATAAAACCAAACTAAAACATTTTATATCTGAAATAAACCATAAGAGACAACTAGGTAATTTATCAGTGACACATGCAAAATTTACTAAAACAGTTTCTAATTAAGACTCAACTAGGTTCAAACAAAAATTTCATTCCATGAACTTATTTAAATTGATAAACCAGGTTCTGAGAAACACAAACTAGGTGCAAAATTAATAAAAAATTTAATTGAACAAATGGCATGCACAAACATAACAAAATTATAGCATTTTGCACACAATAAGAATTGAACTATCAATTCTCACACCAAATAAATTATCAACAATTTACACAAAAAATAATTAGCATAATTATAGGATGCAAACAATAAGAAACATATGAACTTAAATTATAAAGTCAAGCTCATTGAGAAACCTACCTCAAAACCAAAGCGCAATGACAATGCAAACTTGGAATTGGTGTGAGAATCATCCGCACCTCAATCGCATCCCACAAAAGCTAGATTAACCCCAAAACAATGATATCAAATGCAATGGATCATGGTCGGACCCAAAAATCCAAGCATCTATTGTCAAAAACCACATACCTTTTGAGAGGAAGCTCACCAGGGGGGATTCACATAGGAAGGGTGGCGGCGTGCTAGTCAAAATGATATCATCAGGGTGCGAGAAGGTCGTAACGACGCCGACAAGGTACGCACCGGTAGAGGTGGTGCTGTCAAGGAGAAAGCCTCATGGGAGGTTGGCCGAGAGGTAGATGAGATGGCGTCGGGGGGTTGTGGGCCGACCGAAGAGGTTGCAGCCGCTTGAGGAGGTCGGCCAAAGGGGGTTGTCGGCCGGAGGAGGGACGACCGAGGGTGGCATCGCTGGAGAGCAGGGGAGTCGGGGGGGGGGGGGGTCTCGACTAGAGGTCGGGAGGCCAGGTGGCTAGAGAAAAGGCTAGAGATGAGGGCAAGGGGACCTAAAGGGAAGATGCCAGCCGGTGTGTGGAGGGGGGGGTGAGATGTTTTCAAGGAGGAAGATCATGTGGGAGGTGCGACAACAGTTGGACAGTTGGGGAAGAGGCGTCGAGAAGTAGGGGCAGTGCCGGGCTAGATGGCTGACCTACTCGCGCGCACCAAGTGAATGAGTTGGGGTCGGAGCAGGGTGCTGGGGCACACTACAAGGGAGGTTGAAAGACGGGGTGGTACAGCTGGGGTCGGAGCGGGGTGCTGGGGCACACTACAAGGGAGGTTGAGGGATGCGGTGGTGCTATGGGAGAAGGAGGCGGAATCCGGTCACTACAGAGGAGGAGGAGGAAGCGTTTAGTGTCCTAGGGTTGGGTCGTGCTGCACACACATAGAAAAGGGGGGAGGTTGCACTAATTGGAGATAGAAAGGGAGAGGGAAACCAGAAAACCCTAAAAAAGCAATAAAACTAATCTAAAATAAAATAAATAGAAAACTAACCATAAATTTAATATCATAATAATAATAATAATAATAATAATCAAAGGAATAATAATAATAATCATCATCATAATAATAATAATAAAATTGAAAATAATAAAAGTATTCATTAATTTTAATTATAATAATATCTTTAACAACAATAAAAATATTAAATGACACAATAATTAATGTCTGTTTTAATTATAAAATTTATTTATTTCCATTTTCTGAGAATGGATGGTCGTGTAGTTTCCAGGGCGAAGCCGCACGGTTTCTAGATCATGCTCTGCCCATGCGCCCGATGACATCGACACCAAAAAGCACACTTTTTAATATAACCCAAAGAAATAATTCATTTGGGACTCACCCAAAACCCAAAAAATATTATTTAAAGGAAGAAAAATAATAAAATGAAAGAGTCACATGGGTTGGGGTTTGACAACATCTATTCTACCTAACTAGTAACATGCATTGGAATAATATAAGTAGTGTCATATAGTCAACCACTGAGGAATATTTAATGTATTTACGTAACATATTCAGCCTCTTGGTTAGTATATCTATGTTGTGGAAAGAGGTTTAAAATTTACAATCCCTCAAGATGTGTTAATCCATCAATATAACATTGTCATCCCCATTCTAAGGGTATTTGATTCATGGATATAGTCATAACATAACCAATCCCTTAAGGAGAGTAATGGTCATCATTTAGATAGTTTCTTTTAAACATTGTCTTGGGCCTAGGTATAACATTTTTAGTTCCTCAAGAATATAATAAGAAAAAAAAATCATTGATAGAGCCCCCTCCCCTTATCAGTGATTTTTTACAAGTGCAGATAAAGACTTCTCTTTATCAACACTTTTTTCTAGCACTAATAAAGGATCCCCTTTATGAGTGATTTTTTATTAGCACTACTAATGGGGTCCTATTTATTAGCAGTTTTTTATTAGCACTGATAAAGGTCCCCCTTTATTAGGGGTTTTCAGCACTGATAAATGCCCACCTTTATTTGTGATTTTTTTAGCACTGATAAATACCCACTTTTATTAGTGTTTTTAGCGTTGATAAATCCTGGCACTATTAAAAGTTGAATCTATAGTAGTGGTATGACCCAATGTATATGTTTTCAATTTAAATAGACATTTTAATAAAAAAAAGCATGCACTCAAAACTAATAAAACACATTTGGATTGTTTTTTTACTTTAGGAAAACGATCCATAAGTCATTTTTGACATGTAGGAATCAAATTCACATCAATCTTACACATAGTGTGACCGGTATGACTCAGAGTGTTTTTTATTTAAAATTGACATTTTTGTTAAAAACATAAGTCACATATTCAAAACTGATAAATGAATTTGGATTGTTTTGATACTTTATGACAATGAATCATAAATCATTTGTGATATGTAGGAATAAGTTGCACCTCAATATGATACACGTTGTGCATGGTCTGACTCAAAGTGTATGTTATCATTTTAAAATTGACATTTTAGTTCAAAACACATTTCGTTCACTGGAAATTGAGAAAATGTGCTTAGATTGCCTTGATAATTTAGGAAAATAATTTACAATTCATTTGTGACATGGAGGAATCAGTCACGTTTCAAACCGACACATGATGCAACGAGTATGAATCAAAGTGTATATTTTCAGTTTAAATTGGAATTTTAATTAAAAGGCACATGACATACTCATAACCGAGAAAACACATTTAGATTGTTTTGATACTTTAGTTAAACAATCCTTAAGATATTTTTAATGTGTATTAAAAAATATATTATTAATATGAAGAATGGTGTGACTGATATGACTCAAAGTTTGTTTTTATTTAAAATCGACATTTTAGTTCAAAATACATGTCACATACTCAAAACCGAGCAAGCAAGTTTGGATTGTTTTGATACTTAAGTAAAATGATCCATAAATCATTTGTGATATTTTTGAATCACCCTCACCTTAATTTGATTCATGGTGCACCCGATATGACTCAAAGTGTATGTTATTAGTTTAAAATTGACATTTTAGTTCAAAAATTGTATCACTCATTAAAAGTCTAGAAAACATGCCCAGATTGTCTGAATACTTTAGGAAAACAATTCATAGTCATTTTTGATATATAGGAATCAGTCTCATATCAAACTGACACAATATGTGACCGATATGACTCAAAGTGCGTGTTTTCAATTTAAATTGACATTTTAGAAAAAATGACACATGACACATTCAAAACCTAGAAAATGCATTTGAATGGTTTTGATACTTGATATTAAAATGATTCTTAATTTATTTTTGAAATGTATAAATCAAGCTCACATCAATCCAATACACGGTGTGACCAGTATGACTCCAAGTGTGTCTTTTTATTTAAAATTGACATTTTAGTTCAAAATACACATCACATACTCAAAACTAAGAAAAAACATTCATATTGTTTTAATAATTTAGGATAATGTTCTATAAGTTATTTGTGACATGTAGGAATTAGATACACCTCAATATAATACACAGTGTGTCCAATATGACACATAATTTCCATTATCAGTTTAAAATTAACATTTCAGTTCAAAACTTGTGACACTCACTAAAAATTGAGTAAATGTGCTCAATTTTTCTTGATAATTTAGGAAATTTTTTTGTAAGTTATTTGTGACATTTTCGAATCAATCTCATATCAAATCGACACATGATGTGACTGATATGACTCAAAGTGCGTGTTTTCATCTTAAAATGACATTTTAGTAAAAAAGACACGTGATGTACTCAGACCCAAATAAAAACACATTTTAATTGTTTTGATACTTAGTACAATGATCCTTAAGTCATTTTTTATATGTAAGAATCAACCACACATCAATCTGATGCATCATGTGGCTTGTATAACTCCAAGTGTGTCTTTTTATTTAAAATTGGCATTTTAGTTTAAAACACACGTCACATACTCAAAATCAAGAAACCACATTCAGATTTTTGGATACTTAAGAACAATGATTCATAAGTAATTTGTGATGTGTAGGAATCATCCACACCTCAATCTGATACACGGTGTGCCTGGTATGACTCAAAGTGTCCGTTTTTAGTTTAAAATTGACATTTTAGTTCAAAATGTGTGTCGCCCACTGAAAACTAAGCAAACATTCTCGAAATGTCTTAGTTATTTAGGAAAATGATTCATAAGTCATTTCTAACATGTTGGAATTAGTTTCATGTCAAACCGATACATGATGTGATCGATATGACTCAAAGTGCTTATTTTTAGTTTAAAATGACATTTTAGTAAAAAAGTCATGTGACATACTTAAAACCGAGAAAATGAATTCGGATTGTTTTTATACTTTAGAACAATGATCCTTAAATCATTTGTAACATTTAGGAATAAATCGCACGTCAATCTGACGTAGTGTGTGACCATTATGACTCCAAGTATGTCTTTTTATTTAAAATTGACATTTTAGTTCAAATCACTCATCACATGTTCAAAACTAAGAAAATGCATTTGGATTGTTTTAATACTTTAAGACAATAATCCACTAGTCATTTGTGGCATGTAGGAATCAACCACATCTCAATTCGATACATTATGAGCTTGATATGCCACAAATTATCTTTTTTGAGTTTAAAAATAACATTTTAGTTTTAAACACACATGACATATTAAAAAATGAGAAAACACATTCAGATTATATTGATACTTTAGGAAAAAAATCTTTAAGTCATTTATGACGTGTAAGAATCAACTGCACCTTAATTTGATATATAGTGTGGCTGTTATGACTCAAATTTTGTGGTTTCAGTTTTAAAAGTGACATTTTATTAATGCATTGTTTTCTATTTATGTTTAATTTATTTCTTTATAATATTACTAACATAATAATTGTTTTCTTAAACAAGTAATTTTTTTTACTCAAGTTGGGGTGGTTTGTTCGGAAAATGATACCATGATTGGGATTTTTGTGAGGGGGTTGGGTGCCAAAGATAATGAAACCATTGGTGTTTTTAAACGATTATATGCATAATATTTTTTCAGCACTGATAAGACCTGTTTCTAGAGGTTTTAAAAGCATGATCTGTAGTAGTGTTCTCTTGAACACTTGTTAAAAAAATGATGGTTAGGCGTGAAATTTTGAGTTTATCAAGAAATCTCTCATACTTTGTTGAAGTAAAAATAAATAAATATAATTGAGGGTACATTTGAATCAAATAATGAATTTTTGGAAGTAAATATATGATCCAAAGCATGCGAGTTAATTAGTATTCAAATAAATGAATTAAATTTTAGTTGCCTAGCATCCTATATATATACATGGTTTCTATTGTAAAAACTATGCACCACAAGAAGATGGTTGGGAATGATGGGGATACGTGCTTTCGTCACATAACCAACAGACCAGAAACCCTAAACGTAATGCTTCAGCCGGATCAGCATCACACTCGTATCATCCATCGAGCCTCGTGCCAGCGACAGCTTCGCCCATTTCTTGCAACCCAACAACAGCTGTTCTGGTTCACCGGGTGGGACGCAGGCCGGGCGCGCCACCTCCACTGCCTCCTGATTGCTCACCTTCTCCCACAACCCATCAGAAGCTAAGATTAAAAACTCATCCTCGGGTTCCATGGACAGAACTCTGGTCTCCGGCTCCGCCGTCACCCACGGCTTCAGGTGGTCGTCCCCGATCGCTCTGGACACCTCCAGGGACCCCATAACTCTTGCACCGCCATACCCATCCACAACAAACCCACTCTGCCCATCAACAATTCCCATATCAAAAGCTAGTTGTGGTTTGGGGTGGTATTAAATAGGGGTGGCGAGTGCTTACCAGCTTCTCGATTCTTCGCCTTTCGTCTTCTCTGGAGGGGCGGTGGTCGGAGGTCAGGGCATGGGCAACGCCGCCGCGGGAGATGATAGCACGGCAGTCGCCGGCGTTTGACACCACGAGGCGGTGGCTCCAGATAAGGGCGGTCACGTAGCAAGAGCCGCCACGGGCACGGTGCTCCAGGAACAGGGAGTCGGTGGCCAGGTAGCCACACTTCATGGCCTCCTCGATTCCCTTTGCGTCTCCCCCTCCCCTCCCCGCCACCTCCATTAAAATGTTGCTGCTCATCTTGGCGGTGGTGAACTCCGCCGCCTGCATGCCGCCATGCCCGTCGAAAACCCCGAAAAAGGCCTGCGATCACCTCCAACTTATCTAACTGGACAACAACTCCCTCTTCCACGAAAACAAAACACTTGTGTTTATCGAATTGAATTAAATTACCTGTTTACGGTCGCCTATGTCCGAATATCTATCTTCCATGAATTCCCTCCTCCCTCACCTGCAGTAGACAGAATAGCCATCTCCTGCAACCTCCACCGTCTCCCTCAGACCCTCTGTAACCGGCTCCGGGATTCTCAGCAAAGCGACATAAATTTGGAGGCGCCCCTGCTTCTTTTGGGCGAGCGATGATGAGGAAGATGATGTGGTATGCCTTTGTCCATCTTCAGCCAGCCCAAGGACGGTAGAGGATCCGGGAAGACGGATCCTGGGAGGGGTGGGCGAGTTCATGGCCTCAGTGGTGGGTGACGGAGCGGTGGTTTTGCGTGGGCGAGAACCAGAAAGAGACGACGATGAAGGGATGGAAGAGGTTGGGAGTGTCAGGGAAAGTGGCATGGATTTCCTTGGCACAGTCAAATCTTTGTGTTTAGGAGGGCGGTTCAGTGAATGAAACTCTCGGATTTTTTTTTTTAAATACGTTTTTCAAAAAATTTTTTTTTTTAAAAACGCCCAGGTTAAAAATATTTTTAAAACTGCACTTCAAAGGCGGCAGGCGCGATGCCGCCTTTGCGTTTCGGGGCAAAGGCGGTATCGCGCGTGCCGCCTTTGGCCTTTACCCGAAAGGCGGCATCTGCGATGCCGCCGTTCCCCTAAAAAAATTTTAATTTTTTTTTTGAAATTTTTTATTTTTATTTTGTTTTGTTTTGTTTATATATATATATATATATATATATATATAAAACAAAAATTTTCAGCAGAATTTCTCTGCTACTAAATATCCAGCGGTACTGCCATTACAGCAGTCTGGATTCTGACAGAAACTCTCACCCAGACCTCCCTTTTATAAGATGTCTTGCCCTGGAAATCATTCTGCATTTTCGATTTGGGATTCAGGTTCTCCCTTTCCTGCGCAGTACATTCTGCATTTCCGATGTGGGATTCTGTTTCAAGTGCGTGACTTTGAAAGACAATAAAATATAAACTATAAGACCAATATAAATGAAATTTTAAATATTGATTAAACATATAATTAATAGTTGAAATCAAAAAGAATTTCCTTAAAAATGATGATGCAAAATAATTTATAAGGTTTCAAAACCGCTTACTTGAAATTTAAAAAAGTTTCAAGTACGTGAATTTGAAAGACTATAAAATATAAAATATAAAACGAATATAATTGAAACTTTAAAGATTGATTAAAGATATAAGAAATAGTTGAAAACAAAAGGATTTTCATAAAAAAGATTGATAGAAAATAATTTATAACCTCTCAAAACCGCTTACTTGAAATTTAAAAATGTTTCAAGCACGTGAAACTGAGTGACTATAAAATATAAACTATAGAACAAATATAATTGAAACTTTAAACATTGATTAAACATATAAGAAATAGTTGAAAACAAAAGGAATTTCATAAAAAATGTTAATGGAAAATAATTTATAAGCTCTCAAAACCGCCTACTTGAAACTTAGAAACGCTTCAAATACGTAAATTTGAACGAGTATAATTATATAAGTAATAATTAATAAGTAATAAGTAATAATTATAATGAATAATAATAATTAATATTTATATAACTTATTAATAATTAATAATTAATAATTACTAATTACTAACTAATTAATTATAATTATTAATTATATTACCAATTAACTAAATAATTAGTATATATATAATAATTAATAAGTAATAAGTAATAATTATTAATTATTAATTATAATAAATAATAATAATAATTAATATTTATATTACCAATTACTAATTACTAATTAATAATTAATAATTACTAATTACTAATTACTAATTAATTAGTTACAATTATTAATTATATTACTAATTAACTAAATGATTATTAATTATATTACTAATAATTATTAATTAATAATTAATTAATCATTATTAATTATATTACTAATAATTATTAATTACTTAATTAATAATTATTAATTAGTTAATTAATAATTATTAATTAGTTAATTAATAATTATAAATTAGTTAATTAATCATTAATAATTATTAATTAATAATTAATTAATCATTATTAATTATATTACTAATAATTATTAATTAGTTAATTAATTATTAGTTAGTTAATTAATAATTAATTAATAATTATTATTAGTTAATTATTAATTAGTTAATTAATAATTATTAATTAATTATTAATTAGTTAATTAATATTTATGTTACTAATTATTACTAATAATTATTAGTTAATTATTATTAGTTAATTATTATTAGTTAATTATTAATTAGTTAATTACTAATAATTAACTAATAATTATTAGTAATTAATTAATCATTATTAGTAATTAATTAATAATTATTAGTAATTAATTAATAATTAACTAATTAATAATTAACTAATTAATAATTAATTAGTAATTAATAATAATTAATTAAGTAATTAATAATTATTAGTAATATAATTAATAATGATTAATTAATCATTATTAGTAATTAATTAATAATTATTAGTAATTAATTAATAATTAACTAATTAATAATTAATTAATAATTAACTAATTAACAATTACTAATAATTAACTAATTAATAATTAATTAATAATTATTAATTAACTAATTAATAATTAACTAATAATAATTAACTAATAATTATTAGTAATTAATTAATCATTATTAGTAATTAATTAATAATTATTAGTAATTAATTAATAATTATTAATTAACTAATTAATAATTAACTAATTAATAATTATTTATTAATTATTACATATATAATGAATAATAATAATTAATATTTATATTACCAATTAACTAATTAATTACTAATAATTATAATAAATAATAATAATTAATATTTATATTACTAATTAACTAATTAATAATTAATATTTATATTACTAATTAACTAATTACAAATTAATTATTAATTAGTTCATTAGTAATATAAATATTAATTATTATTATTATTCATTATAATTATTAGTAATTAATTAATAATTAATTTGTAATTATTAGTAATTAATTATTATTATTATTCATTATAATTATTAGTAATTAGTAATTAGTAATTATTAATTATTAATTATTAATTAGTAATTGGTAATATAAATATTAATTATTATTATTATTTATTATAATTAATAATTAATAATTATTACTTATTACTTATTAATTATTATATATATACTAATTATTTAGTCAATTGGTAATATAATTAATAATTATAATTAATTAGTTAGTAATTAGTAATTAGTAATTATTAATTATTAATAAGTTATATAGATATTAATTATTATTATTCATTATAATTATTACTTATTACTTATTAATTATTACTTATATAATTATACTCGTTCAAATTTACGTATTTGAAGCGTTTTTAAGTTTCAAGTAGGCGGTTTTGAGAGCTTATAAATTATTTTCCATTAACATTTTTTATGAAATTCCTCTTGTTTTCAACTATTTATTATATGTTTAATTAATGTTTAAAGTTTCAATTATATTTGTTCTATAGTTTATATTTTATAGTCACTCAAATTCACGTGCTTGAAACATTTTTAAATTTCAAGTAAGCGGTTTTGAGAGGTTATAAATTATTTTCTATCAACCTTTTTTATGAAATTCCTTTTGTTTTAAACTATTTCTTATATCTTTAATCAATCTTTAAAGTTTCAATTATATTCGTTTTATATTTTATATTTTATAGTCTTTCAAATTTACGTACTTGAAACTTTTTTAAATTTCAGGTAAGCGGTTTTGAAACCTTATAAATTATTTTGTATCATCATTTTTAAGGAAATTCTTTTTGTTTTCAACTATTTCTTATATGTCTAATCAATATTTAAAATTTCATTTATATTGGTCTTATAGTTTATATTTTATTGTCTTTCAAAGTCACGCACTTGAAACAGAATCCCACATCGAAAATGCAGAATGTACTGCGCAGGAAAGAGAGAACCTGAATCCCACATTGAAAATGCAGAATGATTTTCAGGGCAAGACATCTTATAAAAGGGAGGTCTGGGTGAGAGTTTCTGTCAGAATCCAGACTGTTGTAATGGCAGTACCGCTGGATATTTAGTAGCAGAGAAATTCTGCTGAAAATTTTTGTTTTATTTTTATATATATATATATATATATATATATATATATATATAAACAAAACAAAACAAAAAAAATAAAAAAAAAATTTCAAAAAAAAATTAATTTTTTTTGGGGGAAGGCGGCATCGCGGATACCGCCTTTCGGGTAAAGACCAAAGGCGGCAGGCGCGATGCCGCCTTTGCCCCGAAACGCAAAGGCGGCATCACGCCTGCCGCCTTTGAGGGGCAATTTTAAAAATATTTTTAACCTGGGCGTTTTTTAAAAGATATTTTTTTTTAAAACGTATTTTAAAAAAAATCCGAAACTCTCCTCATGGGGGAGGATTTTTTTTTCTAGGTTTTAAGAAAATAAAAATTTGGGAAAAGGGGTTAGGGTTCCAATATTTTTAAAATTGGGTCTGGGATGCGTGAACGGCGTTCACGCATCCTTCACCGCGGAAGGATGTGTGAACATCGTTCACGCATCCTGGACCCAGGCGGTAATGCATGAACGGCGTTCACGCGTCCTTTGCTGACCAGATAAAGGAAGCGTGAACGCCGTTCACGCATCCTTCGCGGACTAGCTAAAGGATGCGTGAACGACGTTCATGCATCCGGCCGAGATTTTCTATAAAAGGAGCCCCCCCCCAAAACTCATTGTTCTCCTCTGGTTTTTGTTGAGAAGCTCTGCAGAAATTCTTTCTCAACAAATATTTGCTGCTTTTATTGAGGTAAAATTTCTATTTAATAATTTAATTGTTTAATTGTGTTTATTTATTTCATTTGTATGTCTAATTGTGTTTATTTATTTCATTTGTATGTTTAATTGTGTGTATGATTTATTTATTTCATATGTTATGCATGAAATGTTTTGTATGATTTAATTTTCTTGATGTTGAATGTTCGTATGATTTAATTTTTTGAATGTCTGTTGTTTGAATATTGAATGTTTTATGTTATGTCTAAATTTTTTAATGTTTAGGAAAAGTAATTTATGTTAGAGAAATTTATTTTAATGAATGGTTTTGATGTAAGTGTAAATTAAATTACTTTTATTTACTAGTAATAATATTTTTAATCAATACAATATAAAATATATTTACTTATATTTTGAAAAGTAGAAGAATGCCCAAAAAAACATTACAATTTCATAAAATTTAAAATAACAAAAGTGTTTATTATGTAAATCTCAATTAGATCAGTTATAATAAAATTTATTAAACGTTATTAATAATTATATATATATATATATATATACACACATGAAGTTAAATTTTTGCAAAAGGGGTGTAGTATTTAATATAGATTTTATATAATACGGATAATATAATAAATATACCAAAAAACACGGTATTAGTGATGACTGATCTTGAGATGACCGACCATGCATAATTGAAATTACATGTTTTATTTTGTGTATGTTGTTATTCAATTTGTAATAATTGCATTTTTTCTGCATTGATGACTTGCGATTCATCTCTCAATAAGTGTAAGGACCTGCGTGTCCGCTTAAAATAATTTATGTATTTCATACCCCTAGACCCCCTCACATGCATGTGAGTAAATTTGTAATAAAAAGACAGACACCCCGAAGAGGTGTCGACGAAGAGGCATCCCCGAAGAGGTGTCAACGAAGAGGCATTAGAGAACTCGTTCGAGAGAAGGCGTTGCTATTTGACAGGAGATTGGCGGTTGCTGCAATATTTGATAATAGAGACAGGAGTTTACCCATATAGGTTGTGGTTAGTTTATCAGATAATGATAAACTAATCGCAAGTCTCAAGATCAAGTCATGATTATATATTCATAAGTAATTAAACTTTACGAAACATTATATTAAATTTTCTTTTGTGCTAAAATCACAATCACTATACCTTAATAGTGATAAATCAATACATAAAAAAGTCTCAAGATAATCAATTATTCAAAACCAAATTAAATAATTTAAAATTTTAATGTAGTGTATAATATTTTTTAAATTATTTTTTTATAGGTAATTATGTCTGCTCAAATATATTTCAACGGTGAGGTAATTTGTACCGAGCAGGGTTTTAGCTACAGTGTGCCACCTGTAAAAGTGGTAAATCTCCAAGGTTGTATGACATTGGATGCAGTTCATAATAAGATTCATATTCGGTTAAAACTGAGTGCAGGACAAGCAATCACTTCAATTAGATACCGACATCTTCAATATCTTGAGCGTATGTGGCACAGCGACTACCCTATAGTCGATGATGAGGATTGGATAGAGGCTTCTCAGTTATTCAGGAAACAGTGTATTAATGGTTTGATGGAATTATTTATTGTCATTTCTGATATTGATGTGGTGCAATCGATTACTACAGAACCATGCTTTGTGACCTCTATAGAAGGCAGTCCTTCACAACAATCTTCTTCATTGCCTCCTTCTCATATGACTCCTGTGGAAGAATGTAATGAGGAAGATCATCAAAATTTGGAAGGAAATGTAGATGAAATCCATTTCTGTGCTGATATAGTGCATGAAAGTTTATCTGAGGAAGAAGAATCTGGGGAGTCAGTAGGAGATGATGTGGTTGGGAATGAACCTTCGAAGGTTCCTTTGAGAGACAAACATCCACTACATCCACCAGTTAGTGGTAATCAGCCTTCAGTTTTGAGTTCCTTAGTTGGAGGAATGTCTCGTGAACAACATTTTGATTGGGATGTCATTACACCAGCTTCTGAATTCCCTAACATTATAGGGAATAGGCCTGCATCAAATGATAATGCCATATATGTTGGGCAGGAGTTCGAAAGTAAATAGGTCATGAAAAATGTGATAAAGCAATACCACATTGAGCGACATTTCACGTTTTTGGTTTATGAGTCAAAGAAGACCAAATATCTCATTCGTTGTGAAAAATATGGGTCAGAATGTAAATTTCGATTAAGAGAACTATTTGATAAATATTATGGATGTTGGAAGATAACCAAATTAGAAGGCCCACACACTTGTCTGCATCCCAGCTTGGCACAAGATCACTCTTCTCTTGATGCAGAGTTTATATCTACTGTTATTTGTGAGGATGATACGAACAAGTCAAGATGTTCTTGTTGCCCTTGTTCAGGAAAGAATTCAACAGTTGTACAACTATAAGGTATCATACAACAAAGCTTGGAATGAAAAACAGAAAGCCATTGTAAAAGAGTATGGTGATTGGGATGAGTCTTATGCAATGTTACCACAGCTTATGGAATTGTTATCTATCAATAATCAGATTGTTTATCAATTGGACAGTGTTGAGTATGTATCCCAAAATCATCGAGTTGATCGGTCAAAGGTGAAGTTCAATAGGATTTTTTGGGCATTCAGACCATGAGTTGCTGCATTTCTCTTTTGTAAACAATTTATTCAGGTAGATGTCACATTCCTTTATGGAAAGTATAAAGGTGTTCTACTCATTGCTACCACACAGGATGGTAATCGCGCTCCTCTGCCACTTGCTTTTGTTGTTGTTGAAAAAGAAAATTTTGAATGTTAGAGCTGGTTCTTGGCATGTGTACGTGTTCATGTCACGCAAAAACAGGGCGTGTGTCTGATATCTGATCGTCATCGAGTGATTATAGAGGTCGTGAGTAGTGATGGGGTTTCTTGGACTGAGCCGAATGCTTATCACTGTTATTGCATTAGACATATTGCAAGTAATGTGCATAAGCAGTTTAGAGATGAGGCCATAAAGAAGGCGATCCTCAAATTGGGTATGGTTTTCTAAACTTGATTTTTTTTAAAAAATTTAATATCCATTTTAATACATTATTATGTTATGCTTTCAGCATATGAACCCCAACAAGAAAGGTTTGATCGACGTCTTGAAGAGATCAGAACAGTTAATGAGGAGGTATATGAATATATGGTACAAATTTCAAAGGAAAAATGGTCATTAGCATACGATGGTGGCATGAGATATGGGAATATGACCACTAATATAGTGGAGTGCGTAAATGGGGTCCTCAAGGGTGTGCACAAACTACCAATCATAGGGTTAGTGCAAGAGACATTTTTTAGATGTGTTCACTACTTTGTTGACCGGTCCCAAAAGGCCTACCAGAGGATGGAAAATGGAATGCTTTTTACTCAGCATTTTCAAACTGATATTGACCAAATACGGAATGAGGCTTCACGATGGAATGTTATAGCCTTTGACAGGTAAAAGAGGAGTTTTCGGGTAAGACAGTGCTACGACCAGGGTACATGCACTAATGGTGGAGTGTTTGTCGTGATGTTGGACAACAGGTACTGTGATTGTGGCAGTTTTCAGGCATTGAGATATCCATGTGTACATGTTATTGCAGCTTGCGCTTCGGTAAATATATCATGGGATCCATATGTTGAACCGGTGTATCACATGAGCACTTTGGTTAACTGTTATAGTACTGCTTGGATGCCTGTTGGTGACTTCCATTCTATCATATTGCCTGCTGATCAACTGACCATTGTCCCTGATATTTCCAGGTTTTCATAAGTTGGTTTTGGTTTCATTTATAATTTTTTCAATGTCTGTCATTTTTAAAATTATTGGCTTCATGCTACCAGGTTGCGACCTCGAGGAAGACAGAAGTCAACTCGCATCAGAAATAAGATGGATTGGCCTTGGCAACGAGGAGGGAGAATACGATGCAGTATCTGCCACGCAGAAGGATATACTCGTAAGAGATGTCCCCAAGTGGCATGACAGAGTTCCACATCTCATCATCCATGATCGAGTCTGTGTACCTGCTCCATTTTTGTGATAAATATAATTTTCTAGAGCGTGAGTTTTGCTTTTTCTGGAGGAGTTCAAGTGTCTTGTTTTGGATAAATTAACAAACGTAATTTCAAAAAAAAGAATAAATAATTAATTTTTCACTTTTTCCTGTTAATTTTTAATGTGGAATAATGTTGATGGTTATTTAATGAATAATGGATAAATTAACAAACGTAATTTTACAAAAAAGAAGAAATAATTAATTTTTCACTTTTTCCTGTTAATTTTTAATGTGGAATGATGTTAATGGTTATTTAATGGATAATGGATAAATTAACAAACGTAATTTCACAAAAAAGAAGAAATAATTAATTTTTCACTTTTAAATTCTGGTTTTCTTATAAGATGTCTAGTTTTAGTAATGACATCTGAGTGTCTGAGCATCATTAACTAATGTTGATTGTGAGACTAGGCTAATGTTGATTGTGACACCAAATAAAAATGAATATATCATGGTTCCACTATTAATAAGTAACGATGATATCATGTGTGCAGATGGAGGGTTTTCCATTGCTTACATCTCAGGCTAATCATGTATCACGACTGCTTTTAGAGGGACGTCCTATGGCTCCCTTGAGTGTACGTAGATCTCACCATTTCCATCATACTGCACCACCTCCCGCTATCGTCCCACATCTTCGTCGAGCTGGATTTTATGGAGTAGCGATGTGCGACTTCACATTTCTTGATCATCAGCTCATTGCCGCACTTGTAGAGAGATGGAGACCAGAGTCGCATACTTTCCATTTCAGTGAGGCGGAGATGACTATTACTTTGCAGGATGTGGCCATTATGTTGGGCCTCCCTATCGACGGACATGCTTTGACAGGCCGAGTTCTATCAGATTTTCCTGAGCTTGTTCATAGACTTCTGGGCATAGAGGTCCAGGATGATGGCAGGACCATCGTCAGTGGTAGATTGCAGATGCCTTGGTTAGACCAGCACTTCACACATTTACCAGATGATGCTGATGACGTCACCGTGCTGCGATTTGCACGCGCAAATATTTTAAGGCTAATCGGTGGCACGCTTTTTGTTGACCACTCTACTACTTTTGTGCACCTGATGTATCTATCTTTTTTGGAGGATTTGGACCAGGCAGGCCGATATAGTTGGGGGTCTTCCTGCCTAGCATATACATACAGAGCCCTATGCAGCGCATGTCGCATCGATAAGACTTTATAAAAGGAAACAATTTCTACTGGTACGCAATCTAAAGAGTGAGATTATTGAGTATGCATCTTAAAACTTAGGTCATGTCCATGACATCACTTCTTCCACCTTATTTAGATAAAATGATATTTTTTAGAGATCACATGCCTTAAAAAATATTACTCTTGGTTCTAGAAATGAAACTCAGAGAAATTAGCATAGTGATGATGTGATCATGGTTCACTCATTACAATCACTAGATGATTTTCATGTAACACATTTGTTCACAAATATACCAATATTTAATCAGAAAAACAATGAAAAAGGAGTATTAGAAAGTATAAAAATTAAGTTTCCACTTTAGAATACAAATGGAACCATATGAGGATCTTTATAGAAATAGATGTTTAACTACAATATATGTTAGAGAATACTCAAGCCATTCTATTAATAATTATTTAATTAATATCTATTATTCGTGAATATTTATTAAAAATTATTAACATTATTCCAATATTTTCTATTATTTAATTGATATTTATTAATATTTCTTAATTTTTACATTAAGTGTATTATTTTATAATTAATAGTTATACATTTTAAGGAGGATTTGAGTGTTCTGTGAGATGCATGAACGCTGTTCACGTATCCCTCCTCTCGGGAGGATGCGTGAATGATGTTCACGTTTCCTTCGCTGTGGAAGGATGCGTGAACTACATTCACGCATCCCGAACCTAATTTTAAAAATATCGGAACCCTAACCCCTTTTCCCAATTTTTTGTTTTCCTAAAACCCATATTAAAAAATTACCCCCTCACGGGTGGCGTGGGAAGGAGGAGGGAAAAAATTTTTTTCTGGGTTTTTTGAAAAAAAAAATTGCCTAAAAGGGATAGGGTTTGCGGTATTTGTAAAAATGGGTCCGAGATGCGTGAACCCCGTTCACGCATCCCCGATCCCGGCAAGATGAGTGAACGAGGTTCACGCATCTTCAATCCAAGCAAGATGCGTGAACCCCGTTCACGCATCATGCATGAAGTTTTTTAATAGTTTTAATTGTTTTGTTTATATATATATATATATATATATATATAACAAAAAAAATTTGCAGAATTTATCCGCTATTTAAAATCCAGCAGCACTGCCATTATAGCAGTCTGGATTCTGACAGAAACTCTCACCCAGGACTCCCTTTTATAAGAGGGCTTGCCCTGAAAATTATTCTGCATTTTCGATGTGGGATACAGGTTCTTCCAAACCTACACAGTACATTCTGCATTTCCGATGTGGGATTCTGTTTCAAGTACCTGATTTTGAAAGAGTATAAAATATAAACTGTAAGACTAATATAAATGAAATTTTAAACATTGATTAAACATATAAGAAATAGTTGAAAAAATAATAATTTCATAAAAAATGTTGATCAAAAATAAATTATAACCATTCAAAACCATCAAATTGAAACTTAAAAAAGTTTTACGTATTTCAAGTACGTGACTTTGAAAGACTATAAAATATAAACTATAACACTAAAATAAATGAAATTTTAAACATTGATTAAACATATAAAAAATAGTGGAAAACAAAAATAATTTCATAAAAAATGTTGATAAATAATAATTTATAAGCTTTCAAAGCCACCAACATGAAACTTAAAAATGTTTCAAATACGTGCCTTTGAAAGACTATAAAATAAAAACTATAAGACAATATGAATGAAACTTAAAACATGGATTAAATATATAAGAAATAGTTGAAAATAAAAAGAATTTTGTAAAAAATGTTGATGAAAAATAATTTATGAGCTTTCAAAACCACCAACTTGAAACTTAAAAACATTTCAAATACGTGGCTTTGAAAACCTATAAAATAAATACTATAAGACCAATTTAAAGGAAAATTAAAACATGGATTAAACTTATAATAAATAGTTAATGATTAATTAGTTAATTAACAATATAATTATTAATTAGTTAATAATTAGTTAATTAGTAATATCATTATTAATTAGAGAACAATTAATTAGTTAATTTGTAATATAATTATTAATTACACAATAATTAATTAGTTAATTAGTAATATAATTATTAATTATACAATAATTAAGTATTTAGTAAGTAATATAATTATTAATTATATAATAATTCATTAGTTAATTAGTAAATTGGTAATATAATAAATAATTATAATTATTCATTACAATTATTAGTTATTAATTATTAAAAATTCATTATATAATAATAAATTAGTTAATTAGTAATATAATTATTAATTATATAATAATTAACTAATTAATTATTATATAATTAATTTTTAATAATTAATAAAATAGTTAAAGAATAATTAGTTAATTAGAAATATAATTATTAATTATTTAATACTTAATTAATTAGTAATGTCATTATTAATTTTATAATAATTAATTAGTTAATTTGTAATATGATTATTGATTACATATTAATTAATTAGTTAATTAGTAATATAATAATTAATTATACAGTAATTAAGTATTTATTATGTAATATAATTATTAATTATATAATAATTCATTAGTTAATTAGTAAATTAGTAATATAATAAATAATTATAATTATTCATTACAATTATTTGTTTTTAATTATTAATTGTTAATTATATAATAATTAATTTGTTAATTAGTAATATAATTATTAATTATATAATGAAGAATTAGTTAATTAGTAATGTAATTATTAATTATAATTAGTAATATAATTATGAATTATAATTACTAATATAATTATTAATTATAATTAGTAATTATTAATTATATAATAATTAATTAGTTAATTAGTAATATAAGTATTAATTATACAATAATTAATTAATAATATAATTATTAATTATAATTATTAATTATTATATAATTAATAATTAGTATATAATTAATAATTAATATTTATAATTAATAATTATAAGTAATAATGATAATTAATAAAAATATTATTAATTAATTATTGTATAATTAATACTTATATTACAAATTAACTAATTTATTATTATATAATTAATAATTAATAATTATAATTAATAATTATATTAGTAATTATAATTCATAATTATATTACTAATTATAATTAATAATTATATTACTAATTAACTAATTCTTTATTATATAATTAATAATTAAATTACTAATTAACAAATTAATTATTATATAATTAACAATTAATAATTAAAAATTAAAAATTATAATGAATAATTATATTACAAATTAACTAATTAATTATTATATGATTAATAATTAAAAATTATAATTTCTAATTATATTACTAATTATAATTAATAATTACATTTTTAATTAACTAATTAATTAGTATATAATTAATAATTAATATTATAATTATTAATTATAATTAATAATTATATTATTAATTAATTATTGTATAATTAATACTTATATTAAAAATTAAATAATTAATAAATAGTTAATTAATAATTAATAGTTAATAATTAATAGTTAATAATTAATAACTAATAATTATAATGAATAATTATAATAAATAATTATAATTGCTAATTATATTACAAATTATTTATTTATTTATTTATTTATTTTAAATTAATAATTATATTACAGAATAACTAATTTATTATCATTTAATAAATTATATTACTAATTAACTAATTAATAAATAACTAATTAACTAATTATTAACTAATTAATAATTACTAATTAAATAATTAATAACTAATTAATAATTATATTACTAATTAACTAATTAATAAATAACTATTTATTATATGTTTAATCCATGTTTTAATTTTCATTTATATTGGTCTTATAATTTTGATTTTATAGGTTTTCAAAGCCACGTACTTGAATCGTTTTTAAGTTTCAAGTTGGTGGTTTTGAAAGATTATAAATTATTTTTCATCTATATTTTCTACGAAATTCTTTTTATTTTCATCTATTTTTTATATGTGTAATTTATTTTTTAAGTTTCATTCAAATTGGTCATATAGTTTTTATTTTATAGTCTTTCAAAGACACGTATTTAAAACATTTTTAAGTTTCAAGATGGTATCTTTCAAAGCTTATAAATTATTATTCATCAACATTTTTTACAAAATTCTTTTTATTTTCAACAATTTCTTATATGTTTAATCCATGTTTTATGTTTCATTTATATTGGTCATATAGTTTTTATTTTATAATCTTTCAAAGTGACGTACTTCGAACAGAATCGCACATCGGAAATGCAGAATGTACTGCGCAAGGAAGATAGTAGTTGAGCCCCACATCAAAAATGTAGAAAGATTTCCAAGGTTAGCCCTCTTATAAAAGAGAGACATTGGTGAGGGTGTCTGTCAGAATCCAGACTGCTGTAACGGCAGAACTGCTGGATATTAAATAACAGATAAATTCTGATGAAAATTTTTGTTATATATATATATATATATAAACAAAACAAAACAAAAAATAAAAATACAAAAAAAAATCTTTTTGTAGGATGTGTGAACCCCGTTCACGCATCTCGCTCGAGTTGAAAATGCGTGAACCCCGTTCACGCATCTTCCCGGGGTCGGGGATGCGTGAACGGAGTTCACGCATCTCAAACCCATTTTTAAAAATACTGCATGTCCTAACCCAATTTTAAAAACATCGGAACCCTAACCCCTTTTCCCAAATTTTTTTTCCATAAAACCCATATTAAAAAATTATTCAAGGAGGAGGCATATAAATAGTGCGGCAGCTTCTGTGTTTGAGGCGCGTGGAGTCTTCCCTAAGATTTGACGCTTTGAAAGCGAAACGCCGAGGGTGCCAACACTTCTGGGAACGTAACAAATATATATATATATATATATATATAACTTAGTTACGATACCTACCAAAGAATTAGTTTCCTAAAATTTAGGAGACAGAGAATAACAATGCTACCGTTGAAAACATGTCTCATCATTTCAAACAAAATATGGAAATACGTCAACATATTCAATAATCACAACGTTTTATTATTTTATTGTTGTTCAAAATTATAATAGCTCAATTTAAATTTTCTGAAAAACGAAACATAGTGATGGAGACACTACATTACTAAAAATCCTGATTTATCACGGCTCAAATAAAACAAAAGATGGAAATACATCAACATATCCAATTTCACTACAAAAAAAGGTAGTTAGCACCGTTTCTTTTGGAACCGGTTTAAACCGCCACTAAATATTTAGCCACAGTTTTTTGTTTTTTTGTTTATGTTAGTAAAATATTTATTATTATTTATTTACATAATTAATTAATTATTTCACTACTGCACATAAGTCCTTGAATAGCATGCAAAATGGATTTTAACAATGTTAAAAAAGCGATGTTAATCGCAGTACTGATAAGAAGGGTCATTTATCCATGCTAAAAAGAAGCACTGATAAAGGACACCCTTTATAAGCGTTATTTTTAGTAGTGATAAAGCTACCCCTTTTTTAGCGCTAAAATATCACAGATAAAGGTCTAGCAGGCTGCAATGTGGTGTAAGTATAACAGCACACCCAACAAAAACTTGCAATTTCAAACAATACTATATACATTTAATGTGACATCATGAATACAAAAATGTCCGCCCATTGTATATACAAAAAACACTGTTATATACATTTCAAACAATGTTTTATATAGTTACATTTACAATTATCCAAAAAACATTTAAAAACATTAATATTTCATTTTTTAACTTTCATGATCCCCTCTAAAAAATGTCCACCCATGGTATCAATTTCTGAACAAATCATCTCAACCTGAGAAAATGATTCCTTTTATATAAGAAAACAAATATTATGCTCGTAATACTATAAATAAAGAAATTAAACATTAATATGAAAACATAACATCTTCCATAAACCAAATCAGGTCGACCCTGAACCGGTCACCTGAGCCGATCCGCTGCAAGGCCCGAGAGGCGTTCTCAATCCTCCCGGGCTGGCAACAAGTGTCAGGGCATTGACAGAGATGATGAGAATGATTTCTAAAAATAAAAATAAATAAAAGCAGTGGAAATAATGAAGATCGGCTCAAAATAAGTAACCAAACAAAACGACTAAACAATAATGGAAGGAAATAAAAACTATCCAAATGGGAAAACACTATCTCAGTGTGGCCACACAGGTCACTCCCCAACTCAACGATCAAGCACCATCCAAGGTGAGATCACCCATGTTGAAGCCTACACAATAACTAAAAACATAAAATAACTATAAGCGTGACTATTAAAACTCATTAGGCTAGCCCGATAATCTATTCTCAACGCACTTCCTTTAAAATAAAAGAAACATCCATTTTCATGTTTAAACTACAATGTATAAAAGTAAGGTTTTCTACATGTTACTTAAAAACAAAGTATGAGTCATTGCCCTCATTCATTTCTCAAAAAACCCAAGTCATTTTTTTAGTGAGACATTAGAAAATTCAAAGGGAAAGTGATGTTTACATTTTCAATTTTCACAAAAAGAATAAAACACTTTTCTTTGAAAACAGTTTTCATAAGCCACATTAAAACCACTCATAACTTTCTAGTAAAAACACTACACATGAAAATGCTACAGTAGTTACACAACAAGGGCGATGAAAAGAAAATATACATATAAGTAACACATTCAACACTTCAAGAACTAAGAACGAGTATACACATGGGAACCCCAAAGATCAAGAATAATCTAGAAGACACTAATACATGAGACCTCATCCTAGTTGACATGTCACACATGATGAAATCAAAATGCTCAAAACGGTCGGCCATACTTTCTCACGCAGTCCAAGGGAAAACCCCATAGCAATGAACCCAAGCATATCCTCATACTATGGGCCATTGGTCAGTACCATAACCTACCAGTGCGACAATCATTCTCAAAATATTCTCTCAATATGCCAGGTTCCTATGTCTCATATATATAATAGGGGTGAGCCAACTGATTCCATTTGTGCATCCAATCATGAATATATATATATATATATATATATAATAAATAACAACAAGTTTCACCCTGAGTCACTCCATGAGACAACCTCTACTACTACAAAAACGGGTTTTATCAGCGCTTAAAACGGGCTTTAACAGCGCTGTAAAGCTCAATGCTGATGGGGGGGGGGGGTCCCCTTTATCAACGCTAAATAAGTGCTGATAAATGAAGCCTTTATCAGCGCTAAAAATGTACTAATAAAAGTGTTTTTACCAATGCTTTTTTAGTTTTATAAAGTGATCCTTTATCAGCACTTTTTTAGCATTGATAAAGGCTTCCTTTATCAGTGCTTTTTTAGTACTGATAAAGGCTTCCTTTATCAACACTAAAAAAGCACTGATAAATGTCCTGTCTGTTATAACATAAAATTCTGCAGTAGCACACCCAAACAAGACCAGCAAAAAATTCAACATCTCAACAAGAATACCCATACAAAATCAACACATAATTCATAAGGTAATTACACCAAGTATACCCATACAACAAGTGTACCCATACACCATTAACACACATAAGTTAATTAAATACATAAAGAATTTAATTCAAAATTCAGGGGGTTTTGGGGGTTGTTCAGGGGTTTGGGGTGGCTGTCCAAGGGGGGGTAGGGGGTGTCTGGGGGATGGGGGTGTCTGAGTGGATAGGGGTGTCCAGGGGGTGGGGGCGGTCTAGGAGGTTGGGGGGCTATCCAAGGGAGGTGGGGGTGTCCAGGTGGTGGGGTGGTGTCTAGGAGGGGTGGGGGTGCCGTCCAGGGGGTTGGTGGGTGTCCAGGGGGTGTCCGGGGGGGGGGGGGGGGTCGGGGGGCTGTCCAGGGGGGGGGGGGGCTATCCATAGTGGTGTCCAGGGGGTTTGGGGGGGGGCTTTCCAGGGGTGGGGGTGTCCAAGGGGGTGGGGGTTTCCAGAGGGTGGGGTGGTGTCCAGGGGGGTGGGGGTGGTCCAGGGGGTTGGTGGGGCTATCTAAGGGGGGTGGGGTGGTGTCTAGGGGGTGGGGGTGGCTGTCCATGGGGGTGAAGTTGTCTAGGGGGTGGGGGAGGTGTCTAGGTGGTGGGGTGGTGTCTAGGAGGGGTGGGGGTGTCTAGGGGATGGGGTCCATCCTGGGGGTTGGGGGCCATCTAGGGGGTGTGTCCAGGGTGGTGAGGGTGTCCAGGGGGTGTGTGTCCAGGGGGGTGGGGGGGTGGATGTCCAGGGTGGGGGGGGGGGGGGGGGCTGTCCATGGGGGTGTCTAGGGGGTGGGGGTGTCTAGGGGGTTGGGGGGCTTTCGAGGGGGTGGGGGTGTCCAGAGGGGTGGGGGTTTTCCAGGGGGTGGGGTGGTATCCAGGGGGTGGGGGCATTCCAGGGGGTTGGTGGGGCTGTCCAAGGGGGGGGGGGTGGGGTGGTCTCTAGGGGGTGGGGGAGGCTGTCCATGGGGGTGGGGGTGTCCAGGGGGGTGAGGGAGGTTTCTAGGTGGTGGGGTGGTGTCTAAGAGGGGTGGGAGTGTCCAGGGGGTGGGAGGACCGTCTAGGGGGTTGGGGGTGTCCATGGGGGGTGGGGTGGGGGGTTGTCCAGGGTGGTGGGGGTGTCTAGGTTGTGGGGTGGTGTCTAGGAGGGGTGAGGGTTCCGTCTAAGGGGGTTGGTGGGTGTCCTGGGGGGTGGGGGTGGGGGGATCCATGGGGGTGTCCATGGGGGTGGGCTGGTATCTAGGGGGGTTGACTCGTACACAAATTACACATGGATCGTTCTCCTAAAGGATCAACACAATCAAAATGTGTTTGGTCGGATTTCTATACGTCAGTTGTTGTTTTCACTTAAAATTCTGTCTATTTTAAACAAAAGAGAGACACTTTGAGTGATACCAGTCACACCATGCCTCAAATTGAGGTGGTTTTGACTTTTACACATCACCAACACACCCATGTATCGTTCTCCTAAAGGATCAACATAATCCGAATGCATTTGGCCAGTTGTTGTTTTCACTTAAAATTTTGTCTATTTTAAACAAAAGAGAGACACTTTGAGTGATACCGGCCACACCGTGCCTCTAATTGAGGCATGGTTGACTCATACACGTCAAAAATGAACCATGGATCGTTATACTAAAAGATAAACACATTCCAAATGCATTTGGTTGTATTTTCGTACGTCAGTTGTTGTTTTAACTTAAAAGTCTGCCCATGTTAAACAAAAGAGAGACACTTTGAGTGATACTGGTCACACCATGCCTCAGATTGAGTCAGGGTTGACTCTTACAAATCACCAACACACCCATGGATCATTCTACTAAAGGATCAACAAAATATTAATGCATTTGGTCAGATTTATGTAGGTTAGTTGTTGTTTTCACTTAAAATTGTGTCCATTTTAAACAAAAGAGAGAGTCTTTGAGTGATACCGGCCACACCGTTGCTCGGATTGAGGCATGGTTGACTCTTACACATCAAAAATGACCCATGGATCATTATCCTAAAGGATCAACACAATCCAAATGTGTCTGGTCAAATTTATGTACGTCAGTTGTTGTTTTCACTTAAAATTCTGTCCATTTTAAACAAAAGAGAGACACTTTGAGTGAACTGGTCACACCGTTCCTCATATTGAGGTGGGGTTGACTCTTACACATAACCAACGCACCCATGGATCTTTATATTAAAGGTGTAACATCCCGGTTCTGGGTTCCACTCAACGGTGCCCCAAGCCCAGTTCGCCACATGACCTCAAGCGCATTTCCCCAAATGCCAGAGGCTTCCGACTAGCAGCGAGGGCCCAGGTCTGATAGTGGGGAAACTATACCCTCATTTGTCAAAGTGTAACGCAGCGGAATGAAATAAAACATACAACAAAATCGGAAGCAGCAAAATTATATATAACTGAAATGGATATCCAATAACAAAAAGGAAAACCAGCAGTCATATATATATATGAAGATGTAGCATGTCACTATTCTATGAAAACAGCCAGAACATGTTACATAATAGTACAATACAATACAGTGTACAAGTACAGAAAAGAAAAATAGAACAGCCAGTGGCATCGTGAGCCTGAGCCCGGTCCCATGCTCCCCTACACCTCAGCAGCAATCAAGTACCTGTATAAGGGCCTTTGCCCTTATCTACACCTGCAGAAACGTAATCAGTTTTGGCCAAAAAGCGTGACCCAAACAGGGTGTGAGAAATATATCTCAGTAGGCACCCACCAAAGGCTCATGCTCAACTGTGTGTAAAACATGCGACAATAGTGTGCAGTAGTAAAATGCAATAAAGTAAGTAGTACCAAAAAGTAACTAACTTAACCAATTATATTTCCATTTTAATATAAATTTAATAATTTAATTTAAAATATCACCACAGTGAATATTCTAAGTAAACAGCTAATGTCCTCAGACATGTAAACTCCTACTGTCAGGTAAAGAGTATCCAATATAAGAATCTTCCCACAGGTATACGGATATTGCTCACAGGCATAATAAGTGTCGTCCAGAGGCACAAAATCAGATACCTACAGGCACGAAAGAAGTTTCCCACAGGCCAAATAGTACAGTGCCCACAGGCTAAATCACAACACCGACCTCAGGCTAACAGGTAACTGGGCAATGACCAATAGGTAAATAAGAAATATACATGCTATAAAAAAGCAATTACTCTCAAGGAAACTCTATAATTATTATAAATGCATACCCTCGAGTATTCTGGCCAAACGACTAAATAGAGGAATGCACCCCTGAGGTGGTCCTGGATCCAAGAAGCGATCCCAAACAGCATTTTAATATCACATTTAATTACCTATACAATTCTAGGTATGGAAGATAGCCACGACCTCAGCCACACGACACCCCAAATATGGGTGTGTAGCTCAAAAACACACAAAAAAGCACGACAGTTGGAAAATAAACACCAAGCCACCAACCTTAAACACCCAGGAATGATATACGTGAAGGACGCCTTCTGAAATGTCCAAGAACGCCATAGATCTTAGGTAAAATAATTCTTCCTTAAACTTAAATAACTCCCATTAGGGGAAGAATTGGAAAGAGACACACCAGGATATGAGAGGGATTACCCGTGCGGTTCCAACACGATCGACAGAGGCGGAATCAGATTCCCGATGTGCACTCGACGGATCCTCGAAGCTCCAACCTTCCTATCCCGAGCTCTCTTCCCGTTCTAAGCCTTCCCTGTGAACAGGGGAGGCTACTGCCAATTTTAAGTGAAAAAAACAAAGTACACAGTGTGTACTTACCATTTTTTAAACTGTTCCTCGGGTAGCTTCCCGTCAGTGCGACACTGTTCACCTGCCGACATGACTACACGGTGTGTCTCCTTGAGTACACGGCATGTTCTGTCGCACAGCTGGCCACCGGCTTACTATTCGCTTGCTGACTGACTACACAGCGTGTAAGGGACCACTACACGACGTGTAGTTGGTTCCTACACCCTTCATCGCCTACACATCCACATGCCCTGTGTACTCATTCCACACGACCAAAAGTACACAGCGTGTGGACAAAGTACACGGCGTGTGGACAAAGTACACGACGTGTACTTTCCAAAATTTTGGATTTTTCCCCATTTTCCATATTTTCTCAAAAACACTTAAGGAAAAGAGAAAAGAAGAAGCCCATACCTCAAAACTAAGAACCAGGTTCTTACAAAAGGATAAACACAATACGAATGCGTTTGGTTGGATTTCTGTTGGTCAGATGTTGTTTTAACTTAAAATTTTGTCCATTTTAAACAAAAGAGAGAAACTTTGAGTGATCTTGGCCACACTGTGCCTCATATTGAGGCATTGTTGACTCATACACGTCAAAACTGAACCATGGATTGTTCTCTTAAAGGATCAACACAATCCAAATGTGTTTGGTAGGATTTACTTACGTCAGTTGTTGTTTTCACTTAAAATTCTGTGCATTTAAAAAAAAGACACTTTGAGTGATACCGATCACAACATGCCTCAGATTAGGGTGAGGTTAACTCATACACATCACCAACACACCCATATATCATTATCATAAAGTATCAACACAATAAGAATGTGTTTGGTCAGATTTCTATAGGTTAGTTTTTGTTTTCACTTAAAATTGTGCCCATTTTTAACAAAAGAGAGACACTTTGAGTGATATCGGTCACACCATTCCTTGGATTGAGGTGTGGTTGAGTCATACACATTAAAAATGACCCATGGATCATTCTCCTAAATTATCAACACAATATGAATGTGTTGGTCATATTTCTGTACGTCAGTTGTTGTTTTCACTTAAAATTTTGTCCATTTTAAACAAAAGAGATACACTTTGAGTAATAACGGTCACACCGTGCCTCAGATTGAGGCGAGGTTGACTCGTACACATCACCAATGCACCCATGTATCATTATATTAAAGTATCATCAAAATATGAATTCCTTTGGTCAGATTTCCGTAGGTCAGTTGTTGTTTTCACATAAAATTTTGTCCATTTTAAACAATAGAGAGACACTTTGAGTGATACCGGCCACACTGTGCCTCAGATTGAGGCGTGGTTGACTTATACATGTCAAAAATTACCCATGGATTGTTATACTAAAGGATAAATACAATTTGAATGCATTTGGTCAGATTTCCGTACATCAGTTGTTGTTTTCACTTAAAATTCTGTCCATTTTAAACAAAAGAGAGACACTTTGAGTGATACCGGTCACACCGTCCGTCATATTGATAAAGGGTTGACTCGTACACATCACCAACACACCCATGGATCGTTATTCTAAAGTATAAACACAATATGAATGTGTTTGGTTGGATTTCCATAGGTTAGTTATTGTTTTCACTTAAAATTGTGTCCATTTTAAACAAAAGAGAGACACTTTGAGTGATACCGGCCACATTGTGACTCAAATTGAGGAGTGGTTAACTATTACACATAAAAAATGACCCATGTATAGTTATACTAAAGTATCAACACAATATGAATGTGTTTGGTTAGATTTTCGTATGTCAGTTGTTGTTTTCACTTAAAATTTTGTCCATTTTAAACAAAAGAGAGACACTTTGAGTGATACGGGCCACACCGTGCTTCAAATTGAGGTGGAGTTAACTCGTACACATCACCAACATGCCCATTTATCATTCTACTAAAGTATCAACACAATACAAATGTGTTTGGTTGGATTTCCTTAGGTCAGTTATTGTTTTCACATAAAATTTTGTCCATTTTAAACAAAAGAGAGACACTTTGAGTGATACCGGCCACACCATGCCTCGGATTGAGGAGTTATGACTCGTACATGTCAGAAATGACCCATGGATAGTTCTCCTAAATAATTAACACAATAAGAATGCGTTTGGTCAGATTTCTATATGTTAGTTGTTGTTTTCATTTAAAATTATGTCCATTTTAAATAAAAGAGAGACACTTTGAGTGATACCGGTCACACCGTTCCTTGGATTGAGGTGGGGTTGACTTGTAAAAATCACCAACACACCCATGGATTTTTATCCTAAATGATCAAAATAATCTGAATGCGTTTGGTCAGATTTCTGTAGTTCAGTTGTTGTTTTCACTTAAAATTTTGTCAATTTTAAACAAATGAGAGACACTTTGAGTGATACCGGCCACACCGTGCCTCAGATTGAGGCGTGGTTGACTCTTACACATAAAAAATGACCCATGGATCATTATCCTAAATAATGAATATAATAAAAATGTGTTTGGTTGGATTTCCATATGTCCTTTGTTGTTTTCACATAAAATTCTGTCCATTTTAAACAAAAGAAAGACACTTTGAGTGATACCGGCCACATCGTGCCTCAGATTGAGGTGGAGTTAACTCGCACACATCACCAATGCACCCATGGATCATTATTATAAAGGAAAAACACAATAAAAATGTTTTTGGTTAGATTTCCATAGGCCAGTTGTTGTTTTCACTTAAAATTGTGTCCATTTTAAACAAAAGAGAGAAACTTTGAGTGATACCGGCCACACCGTACCTCAGATTGAGGAGTGGTTGACTTTTACATGTCACAAATGACTCATGGATCATTATCCTAAAGGATAAACATAATCCTAATGTGTTGGTCATATTTCCGTACGTCATTTGTTGTTTTCACTTAAAATTCTATCCATTTTAAACAAAAGAGAGACACTTTGAGTGATACCGGCCACACCATGCCTTGGATTGAGGCAGGGTTTACTCATACACATCAACAATGCACCCATGGATAATTCTAAAAAAGTATTAACACAATCCTAATGTGTATGGTCAATTTTTGTAGGTTAGTTGTTGTTTTCACTTAAAATATTGTCCATTTTATACAAATGAGAGACACTTTAAGTGATATCGGCCACATCGTGCCTCATATTGAGGCGTGGTTGACTCATACATGTCAAAAATGACCCATGGATCATTCTCCTAAAGGATAAAAACAATCTTAATGTGTTTGGTCAGATTTCCATACGTCAGTTGTTGCTTTCCCTTAAAATTCTGTCCATTTTAAACAAAAGAGAGACAATTTGAGTGATATCGGTCACATCGTGCCTCGGATTAAGACGGGGTTGACTCGTACACATCACCAATGCACCCATGGATCATTATCCTAAAATATTAAAACAATCCAAATGTGTTTGGTGGGATTTCCATAGGTTAGTTGTTGTTTTCACTTAAAATTCTGTCCATTTTAAATAAAAGGGAGACACTTTGAGTGATATCAGCCACACCGTGCCTCAGATTGAGGTAGGGTTGACTCATAAACGTCAAAAAATGACCCCATGGATCATTATACTAAAGGATAAACACAATATGAATGCGTTTGGTTAGATTTTTATACATCATTTGTTGTTTTCACTTAAAATTTTGTCCATTTTAAACAAAAGAGAGACACTTTGAGTGATACGGCCACACTGTGCCTCAGATTGAGGCGGGGTTAACTCGTACACATCACCAATGCACCCATGGATCGTTCTCATAAAGTATAAACACAATCTGAATGCGTTTGGTTGGATTTTCGTATGCCATTTGTTGTTTTCACTTAAAATTATGTCCATTTTAAACAAAAGAGAGACACTTTGAGTGACACTGGTCACACCGTGTCTCAAATTGAGGTGAGGTTGACTCATACATGTCACCAAAACACCCATGGATTGTTCTCCTAAAGGATCAACACAATCCAAATGCATTTGGTTGGATTTTTGTATGTCAGTTGTTGTTTTCACTTAAAATTTTGTCCATTTTAAACAAAAGAGAGACACTTTGAGTGATACCGGCCACACCGTGTCTCGGATTGAAGTAGGGTTGACTCGTACACGTCACCAATGAACCCATGGATCATTCTCCTAAAGTATAAATACAATCTGAATGTATTTGGGTAGATATGAAGGTATTTTGGATATTTTACAGGTTTTTCTTATCCAAATCCCAAAGAAATGTGGTTAATCATTCTTGCATGTTTCTGGTGCATTTCATCTGTTAAAATAGGAAAATGGGTAATTAGAGAAAGGATGTTTTGTTTAATAACAATTATAATTTTACTACAAACATTAACATACAAAAAAGTTTCATCTTTTGATCCCCTTAACCCCTCTCAAAAAATGACCACCAATTGTACATGTCCCAAGTCAGATCTTCATGCTATTTGTGTAAAATCTTCCATCAGGTATGTGTCCCACTCATTTCTAAAAAAATATATATCATATTGTGAGTATGAGGATTTTCATCAGTCATAGTAGTACGGAAAAATATATAAATAAATAATTAATAAATAAATTAAATGAAATAGTAGTTTTTTTAAAATACCTTTTTAGGGATGCTAGTTTTTTGATGAAAAATGATCTCTTTCATAAATTTACAAACATAATAACCAAAATAATTATTGTTTGTTTGTTTTGGACACTGTAAAAAATTTGATTATTAGGAGAATAAGTAACTTGTGTTGATATGTGTTTGGATAGTGAAATTTTATTATATATACCCTAATATTTTTTCAGACGTAGTACTTGCTCGCCTCCTTATTCTTAGACCCTGTCCTCATTCTTTTTTTTAGAGAATAATGATACACCACCATATCTGTAGAGACCCAAAGCCTGACGTACATGGACATTACATTACTTTTGTGGAATACTTAGTACATAACAAAAACACACACACAAGGATCGTAATAGTTTAGTGTCTTTGGAAACTCGGAATATAATCTTCTAATCGTGGTGAAAGATCTTCAATATCTCCCATAAAGATCTTCCTTTTTTTTACCTAAAACCTTTCTTTATATCCTGGGGAAAAGAAAACATAAAAGGGTGAGCTCAAATGCTCAGTAAGGGTAAATAAAATAAATATCAATCACATCATAAGAACATAACATTTTGGAAATCTTAACCTGCAAAAGAGAGCATAATTTCATAACATGGGATAAATCATAGTATTGAAATGAAATACCAATAATCATAACTTAAATCATGAAACTTTGTGGAATACACACATAATAATAGAGAATCATTTCTTATTAGTCAAGACTCATTGCCAAGACTATCTTAGTGGACAAAGTCCATTTTTGAACCGAGTTCACTCCTCGTTTCAGTCCTGTTTCACTGAACCGGTATAACCTACCATTACAACCATGTCTATCTCATGAGATATAAAATCTTTACCCAATTCATTGGAGGGAGATATAGGTCCCACCCATCTCATAATGATACCATTCTTATGTGTGCCACAAAATCTTAAATCATACATCATTGCATAACCCATGTAATAAAAATGGGATTCTTAAACAACATGACATCATAAAACAATTCATATAAGATAAAGGAATTCATAAAAATAATTCCATAACAACATAATCAAATCAATGTAATAATAGGTATATAAACAGAACCCTATATTATCTTAGATGAAAAATAATTTTGATAAAACACTTGAACTCCATTCTTGAGGAAAATATCCTTTCAAATTCAAAAACATTTTCCTTTCTTAACATGTCATAAAATTTTAAACTAAAAGAAGTTGATTAAAAATAAACTTGAAAACTTGTAAAGGAAGCTTCTTGGAAATAATGTTTTAAAAATTCATTCATTTTGTTTAAGTTAAAAAAAACATTCTTCTCGTACTTTTGTCAGAAAAGTCAAAAAGTACCTCGTATGAAAAACGACAAAAGATTCCTTTCATATCTTTTACTAAAAACTCACCAAAGGGTAAAATTGGATTTAAACAATTTTAGGTGGATGGAAATAATATTACATATTGAGGAAACATGGATGTGGATGACACCCCAGTAAATACCAAAGTATAAACAATCTCGGATAAAAATGAGATTGTGATATTTCTCTTACTTTAGGTCCGATTTGCTTCGTATGTGTCCGAACCTCATGTATAATGATTTAAATAATGTCATTGACTTATTACAGAATCATACTCATTGTTATGATATCATATATGGTTCACTTATGGATTTATATTACCCGTTCTTTTGTAAATTCCATGTTAAAGAGCGTTTTGGGTAAAATCGTTTCATTTGTCGTCCGTGTTTTGACTTGTAATTATTCATATGATTACTTAGATCATGATTATTTAATTCCAGAATATAAAACATGATTTATATATAATATATATTCATAATATACATATATATAATAAATCAGTAAATGGAAAGAAATAAACCGTTCATGGAGACGGTAGACCGTACGTACGCATGAACGCTGTTTTCTTTTCCTTATTGAGTTGAATGGAATTGAGTAGATGACATACATATATATACACATAAATCCAGAATCATTATTATGTCATATATTTCATTATTAATTATTATATATACTTTATAATCATTCATGAATGGTTAACGTGGAGAATGAATCTCATCGCGTCGTGGAGACGGTAGTCCATTCGTACGCACGAGCGATGATATCGTTCTCATGATCTTGGAATTGTATTGAAGTGTATGTATACTATTTCAGAATCAATATCACTTTAAAATAATCATATATAGTTATTATTTACACCATTATACTCATCCAAGTAAGGTGGTGGTGGAAAATAGATTACACCACAGCGTGGAGACGGTATTCTGTACGTATGCACGCGCGGTGATTTCATTTTCCGTAGGATGGATAGATGGTGAAATAAGGTTGTTTCATAATTATAATAACATATCAGTATATAAGTGATAATTATTTTATTAATTCATAATGAAACAACCTAAGAAGAATAAGTGGAAGAAGAAATAAAGATGAAAGAGTCAGTAACGGACATTACCTCTTCTTTGAAGCGCCTCTTTGGGATCTTCTTTTAGGGCACTAAAATTGGTCTTTGAGGAAGACCAGAAGATCTAGGATGTTTCTAGGGAAGTGTAGAAGGTAATTTGGCAGGGTTTGGCCGAGGTTGAAGGCTCAAGGTGGTGTGAGGAAGAGAGGGAGGAGGTTCCCTTTTAAAAGGGAGGAGAGGGGTACCTTCGACATAACTAAAACTATTATTTTATTATAAATCCAAATTCGGTTTTAAATAGCTCCAAATTGATTTATTTCTAAGCTAAGGTGCTTATGGGTTGAAATACTCTCATCCAATAGAATTTAGACAAGTTTAGGTTCCTATTTTAACCTTATCATTTAGATTTAACATTAAGTTAAATAATTTTACTTTTACCGTGTCTTCTTGTGTTCTTATACTATAAGGTTAATAAACTTACTATAAGAAGCCAAACGAACCCCAAAGTTGTTTAATATTAATATATATAACCTTATATAATCCATTTGGACGAAAATTAGATTTTCAAGAATAAAATAACAATTAATAATATAATATTTGTTTTGAAAACTATTTTTTTGTCAATTTTGACACTATTTAGTAATTGATTTTTGTGAAAATCATAACAGAATTATTAGATCAAAAAAAATTAATTAAATCAATACTGACATGTCATATTAACCTATAAAATTAGTTTAATTCATAAAAAGTCTTAAATTACATTTATTTGGGTATTTATAACATCAATTAGGTCAATATTTCATTAATAAGATAATTACTGCATCATCTTTGTGTCATAATAAATGATAATTATTTAATCCCTAAAAATTCTAAATAAATTCCTATGATGTAGATAATTGTATTAGCTTTATGTATACTATTCATTGTCAAATTTTATGAAGTTTATCACTAAATTAAAATTATTATACTTATAATATTTAAGAAAGTGACATGTTGTCACATTCTTTAGTTTTAATAATAATTAAATTATTTTCATGAACAAAAGTCCATTAAATAAATCTAATCCGACCCTTAGGTGATATGAGTCGACTTTTAGTCATCCAATAGGATTTTGACATGTTTTAGGGTAATTTTATAATATTATATTTACCCTTAATTACCCGATTTACCTTTAACTATGGTAAATAAAATTTACCGTAGTTACTATTCATAATTCCCAAAAATAAAAAGTAGCTTATTAACATAATTTAGATCCACTGATTCCAAATATGAAATCCATTTTTCCAAATTCAATACACAAAAGTTGCAGAAATTAAATTAAAATTAATCCCGTTGTCGAAAGGAAACGAGTTTTTCTTTAAAACATTGCAAAAGATTGAATTGATTTATCCTATGAATTCAAGGTAGAATCAATGCTAATGACATAAATTATATTAAATGGTAAAAATATATTCTATTTATACTTTAAAACCATTCAATATTATAATTTAACCATATAAATTATTGCGATAAAAAAAGTTGTTTTTAATTAAAATATAGCGTGTTTTTACTATTCATCAAAATATGAAAGTTACCAAAATAATATGAAAAATTTATCCAAAGTAAATTTTTATTTCATGATTCCAAAGAAGAATTTTATTTTGTCAAGTTGAACTTATAAACATGTCAAAAAACTAGATTTAAAGGGGGTGCGCCATCAAAAGGCGGCAAAACTGCATTTTTTGAAAAATACTTATTTTACCCAAAAAATTTATTTTGTTCTTATACCATGTTCTAGATAATGTGTAAGATGAATAATAATGTTATAAAATTAAAAAATTTGTTAATACTATTCATAACGGCTAGTTCATAATAATATTATAATAATATATCGTTGTTTAGTAAAACCCGATATTGCGTACGATACACGCTATCGAGGAAGGTCGTGATTGCGTGTAATGCAAGACAAGTCAGGGTTGCGTGTTTTGCAAGAATCCTTCGTTGTTCCGTATAACATAATCCAACCATATTTCATCTATACATTGAATATATATATATATATACTCAATGTTGCATAGAATAACTATTATCAAAATTGTGTGCAACATGATCCAAGAATAGTGTTGCGTATACTGCAAGCTAATACGGTGTTGCGTATAGTGCAAGGTAATCTTGGTGTAGCATACAACACAATACATTAATGAAATTAAAAGAATATTTTTCATAAAATCTCGGGGTGTTACAATATCATAACAAAATCCTTAGTAAAAGATAATATTAATTATATTACTTGATGTTTAGACCTAAAATGTAGGATGTAGTGTCTTACAGATTCAAAAACTCCATCATGTGTGGTCGGTTTGTTGGATATACTTGAATTGAATCAAGAAAATAAATATTTGGAGTATCCAAGTTCACTGCAATTAGCAGCCAATGTTTCCTAAAAACACAAAAAGGAATAAGTAATAAAAGAAGTGAAAATATAGTTGATATGATTTAATCGTAGAGTTTTACCCCTGCATGGTTGGTATTAGGAAGAGTCTGTCATCTGTAATCTTTCTTTCAAATGTTTTCAGCAAGATGTTCACTATTTCATCCTTTTTTATGGATCTAATTTCGTTAGATGTGTTGATGTGGTATGAGGACTAACAAGTATGAACTTTGGCTCATGGGGAAATTCCTTCAATTGTTTTTCATATATACATATGTCAATAATATAAAATGCATTTAGTCATAATTTTTACATTATATCAGATTTTATAAAATCAATTCATGAAAACATACCTCATATATAAATTTACAACTGTGACACCTAGCCAACAATTTTCAAGGATCTCATTTACATTTTCAGTAGCAACAAAATCTTGACTTTCCTCTCCATATATATTATTTTCTAAAACAACTATATGACTACTACCACCTCTTAGTTTCGTATCCACATGAGTCTTCAATGCTAGTAAATGTGGATAGAGAACATGTGGTGTTATTGTGCTTTCAGTAGCTCTTTGGGATTAGTTGGTCGATCCTTTATATGCTTTTGAGCCAACGTTTCTTATCACCCCTTTCCCTTTCTCCGTCTATAATAACATTCATTGGTTCAAACCCCTTTTTCATTAATTGTTAAAGGTTTAGCTTGAAAAAAAAGGAAATAAATACCTCTTTGTCCCCATGTACTCTTACAAGTTGTGACGACCATGCAATGAATGTCTCAATAGCCTTTTCAACTATATTAATATCATCGTCATCAAGTGGAGTAGGTAGCTATGCATTTGGATCATGAGCTACAGTAATCATCACTTTCAGATGATCTTTCAGAAGTGGTCTATTATGCAACTTGTCCTTTGGGATGTTGAACACTATAGCCCTCGCTACAAGGTGATAGGTGGGTGTTTATAGATATAAATCACAGTCATTGTCACCCTATAGAAGATCAATACAGGAAAAGTATCAGTGTTTGTATGATTCACATTTCATGGGAACAATTATTAGAATATTGATTACCACGGAAAAGACAGCTCTTTGAGGGGAATGACTCGCCTCAAAGTTAGTGGGGGTGGGGCAGGAACATCACATGTTGGTTGTTCCTGAGTTGTGTCTTCTCTTTGCTTCCCACCCATAAAAGTTGCTAGCAACTCTCCCTACCATTGAAATCATTCTTCAAGAGTTTCTAGTCTTTCGCTCATTTGTTTCAATTTTTCATCTCTATCATCTGTTTCTTTTTTTTCTCATAATATACTCAGGGTGTCACCCCAAACCTCGAACCACTGACACGACTGTATTGTTTTGTCTTCTTCAAATCCATCAATAATAGGTCTGTATCCACTATAGGAGTAGCTGATTCCTATGACTATCAGATATAGGAAAATAACTAATTATTTGTATGTATTATCAATTTAAAACAAATCTTTTTATCATCATGTCATACTTACACATATTTCCTTCAATTTTTGTGTGTTTTCATCTACTAGCTTCCCTTCATTATTCACACGTGCCTCCTTCCATAGCACATGATGTGGGATGGAAGTGTCTTTGGTTTTAGACTCTTCAATCTACATATAAATATAGAAAGATAATTTTGATTTTGTTTCTTGGAACCTAACAATATTACTATAAATTTATAATACGTACCATTTTATTTTCTAGTGAAGTGAACCACACCCTTGCTTTATGATAAGGGTATGTTGGTTTTGATGCACGTTCTTTATTTTCAGTACTGAGTTGTTGTTTCATAAATGAAATATTGACAATCATAGTGATGAATAAACATATCCTCAAACAACATATTATCACCCACAATGTACCTGAAACTTCTCATCCCCATGGCAGTCAATAAATTCATCCCATGCTTCTTGGGATATCAGGTGAGCATAGACAAGGGGTGGGTGCGGGTTTATTTTACCTTTGGAATCTTTCAGGTGACATTTTGTTAAAATAGTGCAAAAACCATGATGAATCCTTCTTGAAAGCCTTAGTACATAATTCTTGTGTAAATCATCTACTATAAATGTACTCTGCAAGAGATTGAGAAGAGTAAGACACTGTTTCATTATTTTATTTACTAGAAAATTAAAGAAATAATATCATAATGTTACCATAATTTCTTCCCAAATCACAGCCTTCAGGATAGACACAACATGGTGCCATGAATCTATATCAATCGGTGCACATTTCCGAGTGACAATTCTAATGTAACTACTAAACATAGCCTTTTTGGGATTCATATGTTGTCCTTGTGCATTCCATATGACATCAAATTTGTTGCCTTTGCTTTTCACCTTAAGAACTTTGGCTAACACCGTTAAACTACGACGCACCTGTGTTTTCTGTGACATCGGTCCTTCAACCCCGACCATTTCATCGATATCAACACCATCTATATGTTCATCCGGAATGGTAGCAATGACATGTGTTGATGGTTTTTGGACCTCAATACTAGGAGTAACAACAAGTTCAGAAACTTGTTACTCTACACTGTGAGCAGCTGCAGAAAAAGCAGCAGTAGCAACAGCAACAACAGGTTAAAAGACTTGTTTAACCTCGAGGTTAGGAGCACCAGAATGTGCAGAAGTCATTATATACAAATATGGTTGAATAGTAAATTTAGATTACATAAATTCAGTAATGGTAAGATAATAACATGAGATAACAAGATTTATATTACAAACAAAATATAACCTGTTTATTGAACTCTCTTTATTTTTTTCAAAGGATGAAGGGATTTGAAACCTCTATCAATTATCCAAATACCTTCATTGTGGTCTCCTCTAACATACAAAACATTATATACATTGGGACCGCTGTGAAATTATTGCGACGTACAACTAAAAGGATCATCCTCAATTGAATTTTCATCAAACCCTTCATTAATTTTGGATGATAACAGAGCAATTTACCACTTTTGGTTTGTGGGATTTGGAACATAAAAAACTTGTACATCTTGTGATTCCATTATAAACTATTCATCTTTTTTACCCTTCTTTACTAAAATAAACTTTCACAAATCTCCATTCATCTATTTTAACACCACTATTGTTATCAACCCATTTGCATTGAAAAATCTGTAATTGGAATGTTGTATAATCCAACTCCCGTATTTGTTTGATAATGCCAAAGTATGAAATATTTGCATAAATTGGATTTCTGTCCTTACTACTGGAAACATTCATTGCTTCAGCCACAAGTGTAACTCCACTATTTTGCATGCTACTATCTTCATCATGTTCATATGTATAGAATGTATAACCATTAATAACATAACCATTGTAAGATAATATATAGGCACTTGGTCTGGAAGCTAGCCATCAAAGTCGTTCTGAAATTGAATTTGGATTTTCATCTAACTCCTTAAAAATATGTTCCTGAAACCATCCTATAAACTGGTGATTATGTGTATTTGATATCCATTTTTTAGCCCTTGATGGATTCAACTGCCTAATAATTTCTTTGTGAGTTTCAATATATGGAGAAACCTCCCAACTGTTATGAAAAACAAAAAGGTGGGCCTGCTCCCAATCTGTAATACTGATTGTCACAACATCTCTTCCAGAAATTCCCTCACCCTCAGTGCATCTAGTGTGATGAGATTTTGAGAGACCAATGCTTTCCACATCAGATAGGTATTCGGTACATAATTCAATGGTTTCCTCAAAAATATATTATTCCACTATACAAGCCTCTGGTCGACTTTGATTTTTGACATACCCTTTCAAAATCTTCATATACTGTTCAATGGGTTACAACCATCTATAGTGCACAGGACCACAAAGTCGAATCTCTCTCACCAAGTGAATCATCAAATGAACCATCATATCAAATAATTTTGGTGGGAACAACATTTATAATTCACATAATATGATGACAATTTCTTTTTCCATAGCTGGAAATTTCACTGGGTCTAAAACTTTACTACATATAGCTTTGAAAAAGAAACAAAGTTTGGTTAACGTATGATGAACATTCTTGGGAAAAATGTAACATAAAGCTATAGGAATTAAATCTTGAATCAAAACATGGCAGTCATGTGATTTCAAAACTTTTAACTTCAAATCATTCATTGACACAATGTTTTTCATATTTGATGAATACCCCTATGGAACCTTTACATCATTGAATAAGTTTCAAAACTGATATCTCTCCTTTCTAGAAAGAGTGTAAGCAGATGGAGGAAGAAACATTCAATTTTCACCCTTCACGGGAGCCAACTCTTCTCGTATTCCCATGTCAATAATTTCAAACCTCGACTTAATTCCATCCTTTTTTTCAGGGGCATTTAGCAAAGTTCTGATAACACTATCACATACATTCATTCCACATGCATCACATCAAGAAAATGTCTGACGTACAAACAATTCCAGTATGGTAATTCAAAAAAAAACTGATCACTTTTTCCAACCGATTTTTGTAAGGTTTTTCGAAAATGGTTTACCAAAAATAGTGTTCACATATTTTACTTTCTCAAATAGCTGATAACCTATTAGTGGAGATGGTGTTGTGCATTGTTCTGAACTTCCATTGATGATGTTTTCCAAGATCGGTACTTATGCCGATGAGGTAGAAATCTGCAATGTCCTAGAATCACAGATTTCTTCACACACGGGACATCCTTGAGTTCCTTTAATGATATAGCCTGACAAATTTCCATAAGCAGGGAAATCATTTATCATACCATACAACATCGCTATCAATGTGAAGTATTCACTTTTATAAGCATCATACAACATAACACATGAATCCCAAAATAACTTCAAATCCTTGATCAAAGGAGCCAAATAAACATCAATATTTTTAGCAAATTCAATATACTCATGATAAATTTTCTTCCATTGAGGAGAGTCAGTCGGATGACATAATTTCCCATCTTTATTTCTTTTATCTACATGCCACGACAATTGTATTACAGTTTCTTCACTTCCATATAGATTCCTAAACCATAGAATGATTGGAAAGTACCATACAACTTTCCTAGATCTGGATTCATATTTCTTGTATTAAGAAGCACCATAATTTGGGAATTCTGTAATTGATTTGTTCTCCTTGCAAAACAATATACAGTATTTCGTCCAGGCATGTATTCTTTCAGAAATCATACCCATCAAGCGTAGCATTTGTTTAGCTTCATATGTCTGGATTGGGAGCTCATTATCTTCCGGGAGCATGTCATTCAAGAGATAAAGTAGTTCCGAAAAACTAAAATCACTCTATCTATTTCCTGATTTCAATTTATACAACTTCAGTACAGTTGACAATGTTGTATATTTAGTGAAATCAGCATACAATGGCGTCTTTTCACAACTCTTTAACTTCTCAAACAATTTTTGGCAATCACGGAGTTCATATTCAATTGTCCTTGTTATTTACTAAATACGATCTTAATCATCATTGACATCTATAATCACATCCTCCATATAGTCTTCTTCATTATCCATATTTGTATTCATATCTGATGATCCATAAAATGTAGTTTTATCCCAGCTAGTTGTTACATTTCCTTTTTCTCCATGTTTATTCCAACATTTGTAACTCTGATCTATTCCGTGACATATCAAATGTTCTTACAACTCCTCTAGAGTAATTAGTCTATAACAACAACAACTTAAACATAGACAAAGGATTTGAGAAGGATCATTTGTGTGATCCATTACAAACTTAATGAACTCTTTCACTCTGTTCTCATACTCTAATGTCAAACGATTAGCATCCATCCAATCTTTATTCATCTCCATCCAATTTGTATATCAAATATTAGTATTTATAGTCAAAATACACAAAACAAGACTTCCAAATACAAGAATAATCAAGAATGATACATCTACCACTCCTAGGTCTCTGCCCTACATTCAATATCATCATGCCTAATATTTTTGGTAAGCTCAAGTTACTTACTTTAAATCACGGGGGGGATAATAAATTGTGTCATAGATGGTATCCCGTGTTATTCCATATGAAAATTTTAACAAATATTACTGAACTATCATCCCATTTAATCCTCACGAGTATCTAATTCCAAACTCCATCTTAACTCTCAACTAAAGCTCTGATACCACACTATCATAACTCACCACCACTAGGAACTACTCCTAAAATGGCAGTGAAAATAAGTGTAATTCATGAATCCTACTTCTAATAGTACATATGTTGGAGACTAGCATTGAGGGTATAAAATAAAGAAATGGGAGGTGTTTCCCTCATAAATCCCAAGAACAGAGATAAACCACCAATATACTCCATATAATACAAAATAAAACCCAATCCATAATTCATGTGAATTTCATACATAAAAAAGGTATCTAAAATAAAATATCAAAAACAAATCCTACACCAGTGGCTCTGGCGGTAACTCCTAGCCTCAAGATAGTAATTTCCATCTTGGTCACCAAATCCATCTTCAAAAACTTATAAAATAATTATATAAATAGGGGTGAGCATACAAGTATACTCAGTAGGATCCTTCACAAAACCTCTCATGAAAATGTCTATGAAATATATTAATACCTTAGTGAATAAATAATATAACTAATACACACCAATATATGTTCATATATCACCCAACCTCACTAAGGATCACACACCCAATATCACATTCAAGTATAGTAACATAATATCAAAAGAATATATATTAATAAATTACCCTGCATCCACTTCCCCACTAATCTGGTCATTCTCACACTCTAATGGAATATTTCTTATGCTTCAACCCCTTCTATATAATCTCATAACCATATATCCACACATACACATGCCACAAACAAATAAAAAACCATATCCACATCAAAACCACACATCACATCCTTATCACAGTATGATATCGTGAACATGAAGGAAATAAACATCATACTCTCCTCCTACATTGCACAACCCCCACTATGTATCCACATAAAATACACATAATCATTTCAACAATAATATATATACACCAAAACCTAAAATCATTATAGGTCGTATATATACACCCACTGTGAGCCATTACAACTCATACTAAGTGTGAAGGGGGAGAAGGGAAGAGGGAGTGGTTCTATATGTGTTCCCTCTATAACCAAGATATTGAGAAAAACACTCAGAACCAAAGTACCCATATGGATTTCAATCAGGTTACTTGACTCAAGTGGTGGTGTGTTAGAAATAATAAGAAAATATAATAAGTATATAGTCATACATAAATCTTTCCTAAGGGTTTACACCAAACTAAGACTACAAACACCCACGCCAACCATTTCTTTGTTACTACTACCCTCTAATAACCACTTCCATTATAATGCCACAAATAATCCCCAAAAATTCACATAAGCATCCATATCAACATTACTAACTTCTCATTTAATTTAACATTATAATTTATTGGATTTTTATTACCATATGAATTTTAATTATTAACCATTTTAATGTAAAACCAATCATTAAATCACTACCCACTATAATCCATTCATTAATCATTAATAACATTTATTCTATCTTTAACCATTTATTAAACACCATTATTCCAATCATTATCATTAATCATTTAACAAACCATCATTTATCATTTCCAACCCATCACCCATTAGTATTTTCATTTATTCCAACCATATTCTATGCCAAAAGGAAACTATAACGCCACCCAATAACAACTAAATTTTCATGACATAAAGTACCACTATACACATTCTAAAATCCATAAAGCCACTTATTTTCTACCTAAATAGCCATATCATTACTATCATAACCACACAATAATCCATCAATCACTACAGAATTAATTACCACACCAGGTTTCCATATCGTAGAAAGGAGAATCATTCTATAATACCTTTTATAGAAGATTAACCAAAAGGCCCATGTAATATGAACTTAAAACAACTTAAGAACATCACACCGCTTTACCACCACTCACAACACAACTAAGATTGCATAAGATAAACCCAAAAAGGAGTATATCAGATTAATATAGGGACATCCCTATATAAGAATCACCTAGTGATCTTTACACCATGAAAAAACTAATTCATGTAGTAACCAAAATTATACTTCAAAACTTATCCACCAAAAATAAACCTAAAAGGAGAAGTGAGAGATTTACCTAGAGTATATCGCACCCGCGATGGAGGGAGAGAAGAAGCGTTGAGCGGTCAGGGAGCCTTTTGTGCTATGTCGGGAGGGGAAGGCATGACCACCAGAGGAGGAGGTGCACGAGAGGAGCCACCAACCATTGAGAAATGGAGGAGTAGGGTTCGCGGGGAGTAGGGTCGAGCAGAGAGGAAGACAAGTAGGGGTTTTGGGTAGGAGGATCCATGGAAGGGGTCTGAGGGGGAGGATAAAGAGTAGGTCTAGCGGCGGAGGTTCGACAATGAGAATATTGGGGGGAGGGGAGTTGTCGCAGGGGTACAGTACCACGAGAGTTTGAGGGAGAGATAAACAGAGGATATTGTGTGCCTGATTTTATAAAATACGGGATTACAGTTTTATCAGCGCTAGAATTTTAGCGCTGATACAAGGTTCTTTTATCAACACTTTTTTTTAGCACTGATAAAAGGTTGTGCTTCACTTGCCCGTATTTGTAGTAGTTCTCTTGCCTTTAAACCATTTGAGCACCCGGGAGCCTCTAAGCCTTGGCCTCCCAAACAATCAGTCACAACCAAGGAAAAAGAGTTATCTAAGGAGGGTTTTCATCGAAACAATTTCATCATTTTCCACAAGGTTCCAAATAGGCATTAAACACATTTCACAAACCACCACTTTTAAAAGAACCAAATTCTTTTTCTGAAAAAAGGGGGCAAGACCACCTCTTGCTCTTCCACAACCATTTATAAAATATCATTTCCTTATAAAACCAAAATCAGTTTGAAACCATTTAAGGTGCCTCAAAATTCTACCTCTCATACTGCACATATTTTTTTATAAAACCAAACCAAAACATTTTATATTCCAAATAAACCATAAGAGCCAACTAGACAATTTATCAGTGACACATGAAACATTTACTAAAACAGTTTCTAATTAAGACTCAATGAGGCGCAAACAAAAATTTCATGCCATGGACTTATTTAAATTGACAAACTAGGTTATGAGCAACACAAAATAGGTGCAAAATTAATAAAAAATTTAATCGAAAAAATGGCATGCACAAACATAAGAAAAAGACAGAATTTTTCACACAACAAGAATTGAAATATCAATTCGCACACCAAATAAATTATAAACAATTTGCACAAAAATAATTAGCACAATTATAGGATGAAAACAACAAGAAACATATGAACTTAAATTATAAAGGCAAGCACATTGAGAAACCTACCTTAAAACCGAATAACGACCACAATGCAAACTCGGAACTGGTGTGAGAATCATCTGCAACTCAATCGCATCCCACAGAAGCTAGATTAACCCCAAAACAATGATATCAAATTAAATGGGTCATGGTCGGACCCAAAAATCAAAATATTTATTTCCAGAAATCACATACCTTTCGAGAGCCGGAAGGGTGGCGACGTGCTAGTCGTAATGATGTCGTCAGGGTGCAAGAAGGTCGCAACGACGCCGGAAGGGAACACGCCTGTAGAGGCGTCGATGTTAAGGAGAAAGGACACATGGGATGCCAACCGGGAGGCAGAGGATAGGGATATGGGGGGTTGTGGGCCAACCAGAGTTGTTGCGGCCACCTGAGGAGGTCGGCCAAAGTGGGTTGTCGGCCAGAGGAGGGACGAACAAGGGTGGCATCTCCGAAGAGCAGGGGAGTTGGGGGGGGGGGGGGGGGGTCTCGACCGGAGGCCGGGTGGCTGGGGAGAAGGCTGGAGCTGAGGGAGAGGGGACCGGAAGGGCAGACGCCAACTGGAGTGTGGAGGGAGATGAGACGTTTTCAAGGAAGAATATCGTGTGGGAGGCGCGACAGCAGCTGGCCAGTCGGGGAAGAGGCACCGGGAAGTAGGGGTAGTGTCGGGATGGGTGGCTGGCCTACTCACGTGCAGCAAGGGAGGGAGATGGGGTCGGAGTGGGGTGTTGTGGTGCACTGCAATAGAGGCTGAGGGCTAGGGTAGTGCTGCAGGGGAAGGAGGCAACATCAGGTCGCTGCAGAAAAGGAGGAGGCAGTGTCCGGTGTCCTAGGGTTGGGTGGGGCCGCACCCATATAGAAAAGGGGGGAGGTTGCGCTAATTGGAGATAAAAAGGGAGGGGGAAACCGGGAAACCCTTAAAAAACCAATAAAACTAATCTAAAATTAAATAAATAGAAAACTAACCATAAATTTAATATCATAATAATAATAATAATAATAATAATCAAAGGAATAATAATAATAATCATCATCATAATAATAAAAATGAAAACAATAAAAGTATTCACTCATTTTAATTATAATAAAAACTTTAACAACAATAAAAATTTTAAATGACACAATAATTACTATTTGTTTTAATTATAAAATTTATTTATTTTCATTTTCTGAGAACGGATGGTCGTGCAGTCGCCAGGGAGAAGCCGTGCGGCTTCCAGATCGTGCTCTGCCCCTGCGCATGACGACATTGACACCAAAAAGAGCACTTTTTAATATAAAACAAAGAAATAATTCATTCAGGACTCACCCAAACCCCAAAAAATATTATTTAAAGGCATAAAAATAATAAAATGAAAGAGTCACACTAGTCAGGGTGTGACAACATCTATTCTACCTAGCTAGTAACATGCATTGGAATAATATAAGTAGTGTCATATAGTCAACCATTCATGAATATTTAATGTTTTTACATAACATATTCAGCCTCTTGGTTAGTATATTTATGTTGTGGAAAGAGGTTTAAAATTTACAATCCCTCAAGATGTGTTAATCCATCAATATAACATAGTCAGCCCCATTGTAAGTGTATTTGATTCATGGGTATAGTCATGACATAACCAATCCCTCAAGAAGAGTAATGGTCATCATGTAGATAGTTTTTTCTTTTAAACATTATCATGGGCCTAGGTATAACCTTTCTAGTCCCTCAAGAATATAATTAGAAAAAAAAGCATTGATAGAGCCCCCTCCCCTTATCAGAGATTTTTTACAAGTGCAGATAAAGACTTCTCTTTATCAACACTTTTTTTCTAGCACTAATAAAGGATCCCCTTTATGAGTGATTTTTTTATTAGCACTACTAAAGGGGTCCCATTTATTAGCAGTTTTTTGTTAGCGCTGATAAAGGTCCCCCTTTATTAGTGTTTTTTAGTGCTGATAAACATCCACATATATTTGTGTTTTTTTTAGCACTGATAAAGACCCCCTTTTATTATTATTTTTAGAGCTGATAAATCCTGGCACTATTAAAACCTGAATCTACAGTAGTGTTATGACCCAGTGTATATGTTTTCAGTTTAAATTGATATTTTAATAAAAAAAGGCACACACTCAAAACTAATAAAACACATTTGGATTGTTTTGTTACTTTAGGACAATGATCCAAAAGCCATTTTTGACATGTAGGAATGAAATCCACATCAATATTACACACAGTGTTACTGGTATGACTCATATTGTTTTTTATTTAAAATTGAAATTTTAGTTAAAAACACAAGTCACATATTCAAAACTGATAAAATGAATTTGGATTGTTTTGATACTTTATGACAATGAATCATAAATCATTTGTGATATGTAGGAATAAGTTGCACCTCAAAATGATACACGTTGTGTCTGGTCTGACTCAAAGTGTCTGTTATCAATTTAAAATTGACATTTTAGTTCAAAACACATTTTGTTCACTAGAAATTGAGAAAATGTGACTAGATTGCCTTGATAATTTAGGAAAATAATTTATAATTCATTTGTGACATGGCGAAATTAGTCACGTATCAAACTGACAGATGATGCAACCAGTATGAATGAAAGTGTATGTTTTTAGTTTAAATTGACATTTTAATAAAAAAGGCACATGACATACTCAAAAATGAGAAAACACATTTAGATTATTTTGATAATTTAGTACAATGATCCTTAAGTCATTTGTAATGTGTATGAATAAACTTATTATTAATATGATGAATGGTGTGACTGATATGACTCAAAGTTTGTTTTTATTTAAAATTGAAATTTTAGTTCAAAATATATGTCACATACTCAAAACTGATCAAGAAAGTTTGGATTGTTTTGATACTTAAGGAAAATTATCCATAAATCATTTTTGATGTGTTTGAATCACCATCACCTTAATTTGATGTATGGTGCACCCGATATGACTCAAAGTGTATGTTATTAGTTTAAAATTGACATTTTAGTTCAAAAATTGTATCACTCACTGAAAGTCAAGAAAACATGCTCAGATTGTATTGATATTTTAGGAAAATGATTCATATATAGTCATTTTTGATATATAATAATCAGTATCATATCAAACCGACACAATATGTGACTGACATAACTCAAAGTGCGTGTTTTCAATTTAAATTGACATTTTAGAAAAAATGACACGTGACACACTCAAAACCTAGAAAATGAATTCAAATGGTTTTGATACTTTAGTAAAATGATCCTTAATTCATTTTTGAGATGTAGAAATCAACCTCACATCAATACAATACACGGTGTGACCGGTATGACTCCAAGTGTGTCTTTTTATTCAAAATTGACATTTTAGTTCAAAACAGACATCACATACTCAAAACTGAGAAAAAGAATTCAAATTGTTTTAATAATTTAGGAAAATGATCCATAAGTTATTTGTGATGTGTAGGAATTAGATCCCCCTCAATATAATACATAGTGTGTCCAGTATGACTCATAATTTCCATTATCATTTTAAAATTAACATTTTAGTTCAAAACATGTGCCACTCACTAAAAAATGAGTAAATGTGCTCAAATTTTCTTGATAATTTAGGAATTTTTTTTGTAAGTCATTTGCGACGTTTTGGAATCAGTCTTAGATCAAATCAACACATGATGTGACCGATATGACTCAAAGTGCGTGTTTTTAGTTTAAAATGATATTTTAGTAAAAAAGACACTTGATGTACTCAAACCCAAATAAAAATACATTTGAATTGTTTTGATACTTAGTACAATGATCCTTAAGTAATTTTTTACATGTAGGAATCAACCACACGACAATCTGATGTATCATGTGGCTGGTATAACTCCAAGTTTGTTTTTATTTAAAATTGGAATTTTAGTTCAAAACACACGTCACATACTCGAAATCAAGAAACCAAATTTGGATTCGTTTGATACTTAATCACAATGATTCATAAGTCATTTGTGACGTGTAGGAATCATCCACAACTCAATCTGATACACGGTGTGCCCAATATGACTCAATGTGTCCGTTTTTAGTTTAAAATTGACATGTTTGTTCAAAATGTGTGTCACCCACTAAAAACAAAGCAAACATGCTCATAATGTCTTATTAATTTAGGAAAATGATTCATAAGTCATTTCTAACATGTTGGAATCAGTTTCATGTCAAACCGACACATGATGTGATCGGTATGGCTCAAAGTGCTTGTTTTTAGTTTAAAATGACATTTTAGTAAAAAAGTCATGTGACATACTTAAAACTGAGAAAATGCATTCCAATTGTTTTGATACTTTATAAAAATGTTCCTTAAGTCATTTTTAACATTTAGGAATAAATCGCATGTCAATCTGATGCAGTGTGTGACCACTATGACTCTAAGTATGTATTTTTATTTAAAATTGACATTTTAGTTCAAATCACTCATGACATGCTCAAAACTAAGCAATTGAATTTGGATTGTTTTAATACTTTAATATAATGATCCACTAGTCATTTGTCACATATAGGAATCGACCACATCTCAATTTGATACATTGTGTGCTTGATATACCAAAAATTGTGTGTTTTGAGTTTAAAAATAACATTTTAGTTTTAAACACATGTGACATATTCAAAAATGAGAAAACACATTCAGATTATTCTGATACTTTAGGAAAAAAATCTTTAAGTTATTTATGACGTGTAAGAATCAGTTGCACTTTAATTTGATACATAGTGTGGGTGTTATGACTCAAATTGTGTGTTTTTAGTTTAAAAAGTGACATTTTATTAATTCATTGTTTCCTATTTATGTGTAATTTATTTCTTTATAATATTACTAACATAATAATTGTTTTCTTAGACAGGTAATTTTTTTTACTTGATTTGGGGTGGTTTTTTCGGCAAATGATACCATGATTGGGATTTTTTGTGAGGGGGTTGGCTGCCAAAGAGAATGAAACCATTGTTTTTTTAAATATTTTTGAGAAATTGTACTTGCTAATATAATTGTACAAAATAATGTATTAAATGTCTGTAAAATAGTTTTTTTCCTATACTTGTGATGTAATTTTTATTTCAATTAATTTTGAATTTGTCATATACTTGTGTTTGTTGTTGCAGTGTGCTGTAATTTTAACTGCTCACTATAATAGTATGACCTTTATCAATGCTATTTTTAACAATGATAAAATGGATTATTTCGAGTGTTAGAAAATCACTGATAAAGGTGGCCCCTTTTAACGACACTTTGGAAAATAACAATTTTTTAGTGCTGATAAAAGATTTTTCTACCATCATTTTTTATCATTGATAAAAGTCGGAATTTATTAGCACTTTTTTTCTGTACTGATAAAAATTCCTTTTATTAGAGTTTTTTTAAAGCTTAGGTGCATAATATTTTTTTATCACTGATAAAACCTATTTCTAGAGGTTTTAAAAGCATAATATGTAGTAGTGTTGTCTTGAACACTCGTTAAAAAAATGATGGTTAGGTGTGAAATTTTGTGTTTATTAAGAAATCTCACATACTTTTTTGAAGTAAAAAATAAATAAATATAACTCAAGGAAGATATGAATCAAATAATGATTTTTTGGAAATAAATATATGATCCAAAACATACAAGTTAGTATTTGAATAAATGAATTAAATTTCAGTTGCCTAGCATCCTATACATATACATGGCTTCTATAGTAAAAACTATGCACCACAACAAGATGGTTGCGACTGATTGGGATGAAGCTACATGCTTTATTCCCATAACCAACAAACTGGAAACCCTACACATAATGATTTAGCCATATCAGCATCACACTCATATCATCCATGGAGCCCCATTCCAGAGACAGCTCCACCAGTTTCCTGCAACCCAACTATTGGAAGTATTAAACTCTTATTCCTTAGACGACACCTACCATCCACTGTTGTGATGGAGGCTTGAAGAGTTACATGAAGACGTCTTGACATGTGTGGATCAAGAGGCTTGGGCGGCACCTACTATGACCAACTGTGGACTTGTGTTCCCTCTGTTTATCTTTTTTTGTTTTGTTGTGTGATTGTAACCAATAAATAGAGAGCACGTTGTGTGTTGTAATAAGAATCTAGAGTGAGAAATAATATCAGTTTGCTCCGTTGTATTTACGTTGTTGCGATCACCTCCAGTGATCTGCATGTGCATGTGGGCGGTTGAGCCCCACGCCAGAGATAGCTCCGCTAGTTTCTTGCAACCCAACAACAGCCGTTCTGGTTCACCGAGTGGGATGCAGGCCGGGCGTGCCAGCTCCACTGCCTCCTAATTTCTCACGTTCTCCCACAACACATCAGAAGCTAAGATTAAGAACTCTTCATTGGGTTGAATGGACAGAACTCTGGTCTCCGGCTTCGTCGTCACCCAATTCTTTAGGTGGTCGTCCCCAATATCTCTTGAATAGGGGGTGTCGAGTGCTTACCAGGTTCTCTATTCTTCACCTTTCGTCTTCTTTGGAGGGGCGGTGTTCAGAGGTCAGGGTGTGGGCAACGCCGCCATGGGAGATGACAACATGACAATCACCGTTATTGGACACCACTGAGCTGTGGTTCCAGATCAGGGTGGTCACGCAACAGGAGCCACCGTGGGCACAGAGCACCAGGAACTGCGAGTCGGTGGCAAGGTAGTCGCGCTTCACAGCCTCCTCGATTCCCTTTGCATCTCCCTCTCCCCTCCCTACCACCTCCTTCAAAATGTTTCTTCTCATCTTCGCGGTGGAGAACTCCACCGCCTGCATGTCGCCATGCTCGTCAAAAACCCCAAAAAGTCCTGCGAGCACCTCTAAGTTATCTAATTGGAAAACAACTACTTCTTCGACACAAACAAAACACTTGAGTTTATCGAATCGAATTAAATTACCTGTTTGCAGTTGCCTATGGCTGAATATCTATCTTCCATGACTTCCCTCCTCCCTCGCCTATAGTAGACAGAATATAAATCCCCCACAACCTCCATTGTCTCCCTCAGACCCTCTGTAACTGGCTCTGGGATTCTCGACAAAGTGACGGGGGTTTGGAGCCGCCTTGGCTTTTTTTGGGCGAGCGATGAAGAGGATGATGACCCGGTACGCCTGTGTCCATCTTCAGCCAGTCTAAAGACTCTAAAGGATCCAGGAAGACAGATCCTTAGAGGGGTGGGTGAGTTCATGGCCTCGGTGGTGGGTGACGGAGTGGTGGTTTTGTGTGGGCGAGAAGCAGAAAGCGAAGGGATGGGGGAGATTGAAAGTGTCAGAGAAGGTGGCATAGCTTTCCTTGGAGCAGTCAAATATTTGTGGTTGGGAGGGTGGTTCACTTAATGAAACTCTCCTCGTGGGTGGCGTGGGAAGGAGGAGGCATATAAATAGTGTGGCAGCTTCCATGTTTGAGGCATGTGGAGTCTTCCCTAAGGTTTGACGTTTTGAAAGCAAAACGCCAAGGGTGGAGTTTTTTGTATATATGGGTTTAAATTTATTTTTTTGAAAAAGGGATAGGGTTTTAAATATTTTAAAAAATGGGTCTTTAGATGTGTGAATGTCGTTCATTTATCTTCGGTGTGGAGAGATGCATGAACGGGAGTCACGCATCCTTCATCCCGTCTTCGAAGGATGCGTGAACCCCGTTCACGCATCCTAGCAATGGTAGATGCGTAAATGAGGTTCATGCATCCTTTATGAAGTCTCTAAAGGATGCGTGAACCATGTTCATGCATTCTACAGAAAGGTTTAAAAAATCATCATTTATTTAGAAGCAGAAACTTATTATGTATTTGATTAATTCAATTACAACCCATTTCTATTTAGTATTTTTTTGTTAACCAAGGAAGATAGATTTAGAAAAACATTTATATTTCTATAACATGATCTTCGTGAATGTTCTGCAGTAATTAGATTAAATTCTAATTTATATATTAATTCTAGCATTAATTTAATATTTCTTCATTTACATCCCCCTAAAGAGAAACACTCATAAAGATCAGTTTTGAAATCTTATATGACTTCACCAATGATGATCTTCTTCAATACTTATTCTTACATATGCTAACACATTCTTAACCCTCTTAAGGATTGTTTCTTATTTTAGAAGAATATGAAATAAATCTTTTTCATAAGGTCCATAACTTTACCACATGATAGAGATATTTTAACAGTAAAATCCTCCAGTGAAGATTGTGTACCAGTAAAATATGTGCCCTTTTATAAAGTTTGAATTTGTATTTTCTCAAAATTGGCCAAATGAACTTCTAATTATATACATCTCATATTGTGGTTTTTTATCTTCAATCATATTCATCTACTCTTCACAATTATTCATTATTCATTGAAATTCTTCTTCATGCAATTTAATTTTTTTAAACAACGAATCATGTTCCATGATTTTAGGATTCAAATAATTGAGATCAATAATATTTGTCAATATTTCTTGACGTTCACAAACCTTTTCATCCAGAGTATTAATATTTATTAATTATTATGAAATAGACATTATTTATTTTGGAAGATAATTAGATGACAGTAAGACACTTATTAAAAAAAGTATAACTCTATAAATGATATTAATAATGCACATACATAATGTATCATAAATCAAAAGTCAACCTAATCTACACCTCTGGCATGGATGCTCCTTTGTCCCATAGCCAGGTGTATATTGGATGCGTCCATGTCGTGTCCGTCTCTGTCTGAACTCTGGCGTATGCTGCACATCATCCTCAACAGCCACCCCCGCATCCTCCTGTGTGATAGGCGGTGGATGTACAATCTCATTGTCCGTACCATGTCCTGTATCTAATGATAGTGGAGGCTGGCTAGAACTCTCACCAACATGGAAAGAATATTGTTGATGTGCTAAGAATCTTTGTAATAAAGAATCGAGCTCAACCCAGTCAACATCTATATCTACCTATGGCTGATCCTGAGAAGCTAGAGGAGTATATGACTGATCATGTGGAACACCCTCCTCCTGTGGAACAACAACATCTGACTGATCAATCTGAACATCCTCCTCCTTTGGAACAACAAGATCCATAACAGGGTCGTCACCCCTAGTACATCTATATGAGCCTCAGTAGGCTCTGCAGCGTCCTTACCATGTGGTGGATCAAAGAAAATTCCATGATAGATCTCGTCCATCGAAGGAATCAAATGTGATACAAGGGTGTGAAAATATACTGGGTCAAATATTGTGTGCTCTACTGGATCAAAAATGTGTAGTAGATGACAGCTACAAGCATCCTATGGAAAAAATTATGTTAAGTAATATGAATAAAAATTTCACTGTATTGTGGAAGGAACTATGTATACTAACTCATGAAAGCCTCATCCGTGTCATGTCAGAAATTTGACTGGGGACCTGTAGTACCAAGCTGCGTAATCCATCTGATCCACCAAATGAAAATGCACTCTCCCCAACCCTCTCAACTGGAAGTCCTATCGTCTATCCCATAAATCAATATATCTGGCATGGTATCTCCTCCAATCAAAATCTCTCTTCCCTGACATCTTCAAGGAATGTAGTGAATCTAACAGACTGGGCAGGTCAGGAACAGGCTGAAAGAAGCTAAACTACCTCATAACTATGTCAGTCTGATGTCACTCGACTATATGAAAATGAATCAATGGAACCCTACAGGAGCTGATAGTAAGCATCGCCGCACAGTACGATGTAAGACTCTGGATAATAGCATCTGTATATGGAATCCATAAATTATGAAAGAAAACATAAATAATAAATTAATAAATGAATACATGTATAATAAAGAATAAATATTTAACAATATAAATAATAATCACTGACATCGTGTGGTCGAATGCTGTCCAACATAAGTCTATAGGCGTGGACGTCATGTATGGGGGAATTTGAATGTCGATGTGTCTGACTCCACCTATAGACAATATTGATATATTTACATTTCATAATAGAAATTTATACAATTAAGTTAGATAGTATAAGGAGGGAATAATATACCAACGTTCATGTGGAGCCTCTGCTACAATATCTGCTGGTAATGGCACACGAGCATGTGGAGCTAAACGAGGGATGTGCTCCCATACCCACATCTATAGAAGAACCATGCATCTCGTGATATGCATCTTATCGATGCGACATGCTCTATATAACGCCCTGTATGTATATTCTAGACAAGAAGACCCCCAGCTATATCGGTTGGCCTTGTCAAAATCCTCCAAAAAAGATAAATACATCAAATGTACAAAAGTAGTGGAGTGATCAACAAAAATCATGCCACCGATCAGCCTGAAAATATATGCACGTGCAAATTGCAGCACAGTGATCTCATCAGCATCCTCTGCTAACTGTGTGAAGTGCTAGTATAACCATGACATGCGTAATCGACCACCAATGATGGTCCTGCCATTATCAAGGACCTCTATTCCCAGTAGTCTATGAACAAGCTCTGGAAAATCTGCTCCAACTCATCCAGTTAGAGCCTCACCATCGATGGGGAGGCCCAACATAATGGCCACATCTTGGAGGGTAATAGTCATCTCCCCCTCTCTAAAGCATAATGTATGTGACTCTGACCTCCATCTCTCTAGAAGTGCAACAATGAGCTGATGAGTGAGAAAGGTGAAGTCGCACATCACTACGCCATAAAATCCATCACGACGAAGATGAGGGGTGATAACGAGAGGTGGGGCAGTATGATGGAAATGGTGAGATCTACGTACACTCCATAGAGGCACTGGATGCCCCTCTAAAATCAGTCGTGATACATGAGTAACTTGAGATGTGAGTAATGAAAAATCTTCCATCTGCACAAATGATATCATCGTTACTTTATTATAGTGAATTCAATAAAAAAATTCAACTATTATTTAAATAAATATAGAACAATGAAATAAAAAATGATTATGTTAATATTTTTGATTTATACTTGATTTTCTGTGTGTGAATTAGTGTTTGTATTACTTGACCAAGCCCCTCAATAAATAAAGCACCCTATTACCTAATTTTGAGATTCAATATTTATGAGGTCTGCATTAATTAAAATCGATAGAGGTCTTCTAAGCATTGCATGTGGTCTTCCATGAGCTAGTTCTTTCATTCTATGTTGTTTTTTTGAATAGTTTGAGTCTCAAAAAATTCCTTATTAGAGAATCAAAAAATGAGACAAACCAAAATTGAAACATCTTAGAAATAGAGCAAGTCAGAAATAAAAGGATTCAATACTGAAACTTCCACATACAAATAAAAATATACATATTCATGATACAGTACACAAAATCAATCATGGATGATGAGATGTGGAGCTTTGTGTTTCCACTTGGGGGCATATCCTACGAGTATGTCCTTCTGTATGACAAATACTGCATCGTATTCTCCCTCCATGTTGTCGAGGCCAATCTATTTCATTTCGGATTCGACGTGATTTTGGTCTTCCTCATGGTCATAACCTAGTAGCATGAATCCAATAATTTAAAAAATGAAAGACATTGAAAAAATCATAAATGAAAGCAGAACCAAATTATGAAACCTGGAAATATCAGGGATGATGGTCGGCTGATTAGCAGGAAATGAGATCGAATGAAAGTTACCAACAGGCATCCAAGATGCACTATAACAGTTAACCAAAGTTCTCATGTGATACACTAGGTCAACATATGTCTCCCATGATATATTTACTGATGTAAAAGATGCGATAACATGTGCACATGGATATCTAAATGCCTGAAAGTTACTGCAATCACAGTATATATTATCTAAAATCACTAAAAACAGTCGTCCACTAGTGCATGTAGCCCAGTCGTAGCACAATCTTACCTGAAAGCTCATCTTTTCCCTGTCAAAGGCTTGAATATTTCATCTTGAAGCCTCATTTAGTATCAAATCAATATCACTTTGGAAATGCTGCATAAAACCAATTCTGTTTTCCATCCTTTGATAGGCCTTTTGGGACCGATCAAAAAATTAGTGAACACATATATAAAAATTTTCTTACACTAACCCTGTGATTGGAAGTTTGTGAACACCCTTAAGGACCCCATTTATGCACTCCACTATATTAGTGGTCATATGGCCATATCTTCTGCCACCATCATATACTAATGACCATTTTTTCTTTGAAAAATGCATCATATATTCATACACATCTTCATTAGCAGTTCAGATCTCTTCAAGGCATCGATCAAACCTTTCTTGTTGGGGATCATATGCTGAAACCATAAGAGAATAATATATTAAAATGGAGAATAAATTTTGTTTTAAAAAAATAAGTTTAGAAAAAAAATACACAGCTTTAGGATCGACTTCTTTATGGCATCATCTCTGAAATACTTATGCACATTACTTAAAATATGTCTAATTCAATAACGATGATAAGCATTCTACTCAGTCCATGAAACCCCATCACTAACCAAGAACTCTATAATCGCTCGATGGTGATCAGATATTAGACACACGCCATAGTTTTGTGTGACATGAACACATACACATGCCAAAAACCAGCTCCAACATTCAAAATTATCCTTTTCAACAATAGAAAAATCAAGTGGCAGAGGAGTACGATTACCATCTTGTGTGACAACAATGTGTAGAACAGTTGTATACTTGCCATATAAGAAATTTCCATCGACTTGAATAAATTGTTCACAATAGGGAAAGACAAAAATGCCTGGACTGAATGCCCAGAAAACCCTATTGAACTTCACCTTTGTTCGATCAACTTGGTGATTGGAGGATACATATTCCACAGTATCCAACTGATAAACAATATTATTGTTGAGAGATAAAAATTCCATAAGTTGTGGAAACATAGCATAAGATGCATCCCAATCACCACACACTTTTACAATTTCCTTCTGTTTTTCATTCCATGCTTTGGTATATGATATCTTGTAGTTATAAAACTGTTGAATTCTTTCCTGAACAAGGGAAATGGGAACATCCTAACATGTTCATATCATCTCACAAATAACATTTAATATAAACTATGAATCAATGGAAGAGTGATCCTGCGACAAGCTTGGATGCACACAAGTGTGTGACCCTTCTAATTTGGTTATCCTCCAACATGAAAAAAGATTATCAAATATTTCCCTTAATCAAAATTTAGCTTTTGGCCCATATTTTTCACAATGAATGATATATTTTGTCTTCTTTGACTCATCAACTACAAATGTGAAATGTCTCTCAATGTGGTATTTCTTTATCACATTTTTCATGACCAATTTACTTTCAAACTTCTTCCTGACATAGATGGAATTATCATTTGATGCATACCTATTCCCTATAATGCCAGGGAATTTAGAAGCCAATGTAATGGCATCCCAATAAAAATTTTGTTCATGATACATTACTTTAACTAATGAACTCAATACTGATGGATGATTACCACAGACTGGTGGATGTATTCGATATTTATCTCTCAAAGGAACCTCAGAAGGTTCATTGCCCACATCACCCTCATCCACATCTCTCAAAGGAACCACAGAAGGTTCATTCCCCACATCAACCTCACCCACATCATCTTCTGATGGCTCCCTAGATTCTTCTTCCTCATACAAACATTCATTCACTATATCATCAGACAAAGGGATGTCATATACATTTCCTTCTAAATTTTGATCATATTCTTCATAATTTGCTTCAATTACTGGAGTCAAATGAGGAGGAAATGAAAAAGACTAATGTGAAGGACAAACTTGTACAGATCTCACAAAACACGGTTCTATAGTAGTTAGTTTCACCACATATATATAAGAAATCACCACATACAACTCCATAAAACCATTATCACACTGTTGTCTAAATAAGGAATATACATCCATCCAATCATCATCATCGACCAAAGGGTACTCAGTGTGCCAGAAACGTTCAGGATGTTGTAGATGTCGATATGTGATTGAAGAAATGGATTGATCAACCCTCATTTTTAATCGATTAGGAATATTATTGAGAACTGCATCCAATGTAATACAACCATGAAGATTTACTACTTTGATAGGTGGAACACTATAGCTAAATCCCTACTCTATATAAATAGTCTCACTGTTGCAATATATTTTCACAGACATTATTACCTATAAAAAATAATTAATATAATATTATATACTACAACAATATTTTACATTATTTAATATAACATTATATCTTTTAATTATTTATGAATAATTAATCATGACTTGATCTTGAGACTTATGATTAGTTTATCATTATTTGATAAACTAACCAAAACCTATGGGTAGACTCATGGAGTCTCTATTATCAAATATTTTAGCAACCGTTAGTCTCCTTTCAAACAGCAACGCCTCATGTCGAACGCTTGTTCTCGAACACCTCTTCGGGGACACCTCTCTAGGGATGCCTATTTAGGGACACCTCTTGTTGATTGTCTTTTAATTACAAATTTACTCACATGCATGTGAGGGGGTCTAGGGGTATGAAATACATAACTTTTTTTAATAGGACATGCAGGTCCTTAATTACTTAGTCAGATATGACTCGCATGTCATCAATACAGAAAAATAAATCCAATTATTACAAATTTAATAACCACATTCACAAAACAAGACATGAAATTTCAATTATGCATCGATCGGTCATCTCAAGATCATTCATCACACAACTTACCATGTTTTTGGGTATACTTATTATATCTATTACTATATGTAATACATATTAAATATCTACACCTCTTTTATATTTAATAATTTTAATTATAACTAATATAATTTAAAAAAATTATTTATATAAAACTGTTTTTGGGTATACTTATTATATCTATTACATGGTTTCTATTGTAAAAAACTATGCACCACAAGAAGATGGTTGGGACTGATTGGGATACGTGCTTTCGTCACATAACCAATAGACCAAAAACCCTAAACGTAATGCTTCAGCCAGATCAACATCACACTAATATCATCCATGGAGCCCCACACCAGCAATAGCTTCCCCAGTTTCTTGCAAGCCTACAACAGCCATTCTGGTTCACTGGGTGGGAGCAGGCCGGGCGCGCCAGCTCCACTTCCTCCTGATTGCTTAACTTCTCCCACAACCCATCATAATCTAAGATTAAAAACTCGTCCTCAGCCTCCATTAATAGAACTCTGGTCTCCGGCTCCACCTTCACCCACTGCTTCAGGTGTCCATCCCTGATCACTCTGGACACCGCCAGGGACCCCATAACTCTTACACCGCCATACCCATCCACAAAAAACCCACCCTTCCCATCAAGAACGCCCATATCAAAAGATATTTTTGGTTTTTGGTGGTATTAAATAGGGGGTGGCGAGTGCTTACCAGGTTCTTGATTCCTCACCTTTTGTCTTCTCTGGAAGGGCGATGGTCGGAGGTCAGGGCCTGGGCAACACTGCTGCGGGATATGACAACACAGTAGTCAAGAAATTGGACATGTTGGGACGCATCGAAGGTGCGTGGTACCTCAAACACACAAAACAGAATCATAACAGAGCAACACATGAGATTTAACGTGGTTCGGAGGATTTTATTACATCCACGAGAGAAGGGAGGTTTCTATATTTCTCTCTGGATAAAACTCGGAGGATCACACAAACTTACACCCCATCTTACAAATAATAGGATTAAAATCCTGTTTAAATAGAGGATGAAATACAGCCTTCGCTTCGGTTGGTGGGTAGCTCATCTACCCATGAAACTTCCTCCACGGTGCCTAAAACTTCAATAAAGGCTGCTGTGTCAGCTGCCCACCATGAGATACCCGCTGCAGGCTGCTGCCGACCAAGATGACTCCCAAAATGGGAGTGGCCCCCACAAATCTCCCCCTCATGAACAATTTGGGGTAGAAGCTTGACGTACAGTCTCCTTACAGGTGTTGAAAACATCATTGGAAAATCGAACATGCTTCTTCACGCTAGATTACGTGGCACTCCAATGTCTTCTTCCCCATGAGCAATGCAGTCACAAACCCATCAAATGAGCTTGGTAGTGATGACAAAAACAAAATTTCTTTGTCTTCCTCTCCAACCTTCACAGCGAGCCCCAATAACTGTGTCAGGATTTTGTTGAATTCATTTGTGTGATCCAACAAATTCGTTCCCTCGTCCATGCGCAACTGGTACAATTTCATCTTCAGGAATAATTTTTTGGTCAGCAACTTCGCCATATACCACTACTCCAACTTCTTCTAGATATCTTTTTGTGAGGTCTCGTCCAACACCAAGTACTTTACCTCATTCACTAGACACAGTCGAATTGTGCTGACGACCCACATCTAGAGCTATTCCCAATCATCCATACTAGTTGTCTTGGGTTTTTCTCCGATTAACGGTCTGATCATGCCCTACTGCACCAAAAAGATCTTTCATCATTCTTTTCCACAAGTCAATATTGTTTCGACCATCGAACTTCTCAATATCAAATCTTGGTAGTGTTCCACCACCGAACATCGTCGTTATCGCAAAACGCAATCACCACCATCGATGTCACACCTTTCTGAAACCACATGATAGATTGGAAATTTTGAAAAACTAACCTATGGATGCGTCTGAAACAGTCGAAATAGTCGGAATTGACTCCTGGATCGCCAAAATCGGACACCAATTGACTGAGATATGGTCAAAACACGTTCGACAGTCCAGATCACCTGCTGACGCGGCACTGACATGGCACGCCGAAGTTCCACCGGAATCTCACTATAATTGTCACTGGTAGTGTGAACACTTCCGTCTTCTCCAATACGGGGGTACTGTTCACCCATAGGTTTGACCAAAATTTGACCGAGCCTACCGGGCTCGTTTCAAATCAATTTTTATCGCCACTTTCTCCATTGGAATCGTCTCGCCGTCCTCTTCATAGATCTGGCTTTGGAAAAATTTTCCGACCAATTTCAATTTTCTAGCCACTTGAAAATTTGTTTTGGGCTCGCTGTCTCACCTCCGTTCACACCGAATCACTTCTGATACCACTTGTTGGGACGCAGCGAAGGTGTGTGGTACCTTAAACACACAAAATAGAAGCATAATGGAGAAACATAGAATATTTAATGTGGTTCGGCGGATTTTCCTACATCCATGGGAGAAGGGAGGTTTCTATATTTATATCCAGATAAAACTCAAAGGATCACACAAAATTACACCACATCTTACAAACAATAGGATTCAAATCCCATTTAAATAGAGGAATAAATCCAGCCTTCTCCTTCATTTGGTGGGTAGCTCATCTACCCATGAAACTTCCTCCATGCTGCCTAAAACTTCAACAAAGGCTGCTGCGTTGGCTTCCCACCATGAGAGACTCACTGCAAGCTGGTGCCAACTAAAATGAATCCCAAAATGGGAGTGCCCCCCACAGGACACCACCAGGGGTGGTTCCAGATGAGGGAGGTCACGCAGCAGGAGTCGTCATGGGCACGGTGCTCTAAGAACTAGGAGTCAGTGGCGAGGTTTCCATGCTTCACGGCCTCCTCGATTCCCTTTGCGTCTCCCTCTCCCCTCTCCACCACCTCCTACAAAATGTTGCTGCTCATCTTCGCGGTGAAAAACTTGTTGGCTATACAAGCTGAGAAATATGAGAAGAAAAAATTGAAGAGGAAGAAAAATTTGCACACAACACAAAGAAGCTTTCAAGCTTTTCACAATTTCACACAACTTCACAATTTTTCGCAACTTGAAATTTCAGGCTACAATTACATCAATTTATAGACCCACAACATTAAATGCCTAGCATTTATGTTGGTACAAAGAAAGACCAAAACATAAAATACAGAGAATCTATGACGGTACAAGAAAGACCAAAATATTAAATGCTGAGCATTTATGACAGTACAAAGATATACCAAATCTTTAAATGCAGAGCATTTAAATTCATTCAAAGAAAATAAATGGAGGTGGACCCATGGAAAAAATGTGCAAGTAATAAATGACACCACAGGCAGCTTTGACTCATATTTTTTGGTTTTCAATTCCAACACTCCCCTTCAAACCAAAACCGGCTTCATTCCGAGCATCATTCTGAGTTTCATCCAGGATCATTCTTCTTCTAGAATTCAATTCAGGAATGCAGACTTCACATCCAATTGGTAGATCATCCAATTTTCTTTGTACCCCTTTGCTACGAGCCTTGCCTTGTAGCGATCGATTTCACCATCAGCATTTTGCTTGATCTTGTACACCCATTTGACACCAATGGATTTCTGGCTATTAGGAAGTGTGGTCAACTCCCATGTGTCATTTTTCTCTATGGCGTGAATTTCTTCTCCCATAGCCATTCTCCAACATTCTTCCCTTGTGGCTTCCTGAAACGTCAGAGGCTCATGATCTGCATACAGGCAAAAAAGATTTACCTCTTCGGTTTGTTCATAAATGTCGCTTAAGCTTTTCATCTTTATGGGCGCCATGGGTGAGGATGAGCTCGCCAAATTTTGACTTGATGGAGTCCTTTCAGGAGTGATGGAATTTCCTCCTAGACTCTTGTGTATTGATGATGTGCCCGGGGAAGGTGTTGCTGGCGTTTGCTCCTGATGATCACGCCTTTCTTCAGGATCTTCTGTTTCGACTAGAATCTCTTTGTTTGGTTCTTCATCATTCCATTTCCAAGCTTCTTCCTCACTAAATACCACATCTCTACTCACCACTAATTTATTGGTTAGTGGATTGTAGAGCTTATAGTCTTTAGACTCTTCACTATAGCCGATGAAGATGCACTTTTCACCACGATCATCAAGCTTCCTTCTTCTCGCTTCTGGAACTTGAGCGTAGGCAACACACCCGAAGATTCTTAGGTGTGCTATGCTCGGTTTGTAGCCTCTCCATGCCTCTTGTGGTGTCATGTTTCTGACGCTCTTGGTTGGACACCGATTGAGCAGATAGGCAGTACATGACACTGCTTCCGCCCAGAAGTTCTTTGGCAAGCCTTTCTCCTTTAGCATGGTCCTCGTCATGTCGAGGATGGTGCAGTTCTTCCTTTCTGTGATTCCATTCTGTTGTGGCGTGTAGGCTGCAGTGTATTGCTGTTTGATGCCATGTTCCCTACAGAAATCTTGAAATGCATTTGAGGTGTATTCTCCACCTCTGTCAGATCTGAGAACTTTGATTCTGTGTCCACTTTCAGTTTCAACATGAGCTTTAAAAGTTTTAAAGACAGTGAAAGCAGAAGATTTTTCTTTGATGCAATACACCCACAACTTTCTGCTGAAATCATCAATAAGGGTAATAAAATATTTATTACTTCCAAGTGATGGTGTTTCAAGTGGTCCGCAGATATCAGTGTGAACCAACTGAAGTGGTTCTGTTTCTCTTCTAGACACTCCACTTGGAAATGAGTTCCTTTGTTGTTTGCCGAGTGTACACGCTTCACACACATGATTTGGAACTTCAATTGTCGGCAATCCGCGCACCATTCTTGATGAGGATAGAAGTTTAAGCCTGCTAAAATACAGATGTCCAAATCGTAGATGCCATCTCTATGAGTCATTCTTCATGATCCCAAATAGACACTCCTCCGCCTTTGTGTTGATATGCAGCGGAAACATGAGATTCTTCGCCATTTATACTTGAGCGACAAGTCTCCTGTGAGCATCTCTTATAGACAAAAGATAATTTTCCAAGTGTATGGCATACCCCTTCTCAAGAAGTTGGCCGAGACTGATGATATTATTTTTCATACTTGGTACGTAATATACATTAGAAATGTAATTCGACTCTCCATTCTTCAGATAGATTTTGATTTTACCTTTGCCTCTCACGGGTACCTTGGATGAGTCGCCAAAACTCACGTCACCACGAACTTCTTCGGTGAGTTCCTCGAACAGTTGTTTGTTACCACTCATGTGGTTGCTTGCACCTGTGTCGAGATACCAAACATCGGGGCGTTCACATGCCTTTTCTTGTGCGAGGAGGAGTGTGGTACCTTCTTCTTCATGATGAGATGCTTCGGCATAGTTGGATCATTCATCATGATCCACTTTGCTCCAACAATCAGATTAATAATGGACAAATTTCTTACAGTTGTGGCATTGAATGTTCTTTGCATTTCCATGACCACGCATGAATCGTCCTCCACCATTCCCTCTTCCATGAAAGATGGTAGGATATTAGTGCTTTTGTTGATGGCTTGGATAATATCCACGCCCTCTTCCTCTTCCACGATGTTCACCTCGTTGCGTGTGGCCATTATTTTGTTCTTGTAGATTCAACTTGGACTCCAAGGCATGCTCTATTGTTGAACCGATATTCTTTTACATCCGTTTCTCATGCACTTGCAACGACCCCATCAGTTCTTCAATGGACAATTTCTCCAAATCCTTTGATTCTTAGATTGCCACAACCACATGCTCAAACTTGGTTGTGAGAGATCGAAGTGATTTTTTGATAACTCGAATGTCCTCCACTTTTTCACCATTCCTTTTCAAATTGTTAAAAATAACAATTAATCTTGAGAAATAATTGGAGATTCTCTCACCTTCTTTCATGTGCGCCGATTCAAATTCCACTCTTAATGTTTGAATACGTACCCGCGTCACTCGATCAACACCTTTGAAGATGTTGGCAAGGGTATCCCAAGCTTTCTTTCTTGATGTTGCTTAGGCAATCTTTTCGAACGTTGATTCATCCAACCCTTGACAGAGGAGGAACAACGCCTTATTGTCTTTCTTTCTTTGATTTTTGAGGGTTGTCTTTTCTTCATTCATGAAGGCAGCTTCTTCCGCCGTAGTGGGTACAACATACCTGTCGGTAACGATCTCCCATAATTCTTGCGACCCGAATAACGCCTTCATTTGGATGCACCACCTTTCGTAGTTGTCCTTAGACAGCTTCGGAACTTGCGACTGTATTGTGGCCATCTTAAAAAAAATTGGAGGATCTTGGTAACTTGGCTCTAATACCAGTTTGTTGGCTATACAAGCCGAGAAATATGAGAAGAGAAATTTGAAGAGGAAGAAAAATTTGCACACAACACAAAGAAGCTTTCAAGCTTTTCAAAATTTCACACAACTTCACAATTTTTCACAACTTGAAATTTCAGGCTACAATTACATCAATTTATAGACCCACAACATTAAATTCCTAGCATTTATGTTGGTACAAAGAAAGACCAAAACATAAAATACAGAGAATCTATGACGGTACAAGAAAGACCAAAATATTAAATGCTGAGCATTTATGACAGTACAAAGATATACCAAATCTTTAAATGCAGATCATTTAAATTCATTCAAAGAAAATAAATGGAGGTGGACCCATGGAAAAAAATGTGTAAGTAATAAATGACGCCGCAGGCAGCTTTGACTCATATTTTTTGGTTTGCAATTCCAACAAAACTCCGCCACTGGCATGACTCCATGCCCGTGGAAAACCCCAAAAAGGCCTGCGAGCACCTCCAAGTTATCTAATTGGACAACAACTCCTTCTATGCAAACAAAACACTTGAGTTTATCGAATCATATTAAATTACCTATTTGCAGTCACCTATGGCCGAATATCTATTTTCCATGACTTCCCTCCTCCCTCACCTGCAGTAGACAGAATAGCCATCCCCCACAACCTCCACCGTCTCCCTCAGACCCTCTGTAACTGGCTCCGGGATGCTCGGCAAAGCGATGGGGATTTGGAGCTGCCTCGGGTTCTTTCGGGCGAGTGATAAAGAGGAAGATGATGTGGTACACCTGTGTCTATCTTTATCCAGCCCAAGGACTGTAAAGTATCCGGTTAGATGGATCTTGGGATGGGTGGGCGAGTTCATGGCCTCGGTGGTGGGTGACAGAGTGGTGGTTTTGCATGGGCGAGAAGTAGAAAGCAACGGCAACGAAGGGATGGGGGAGGTTGGGAGTGTCAGGGAAGGTGGAATGGATTTCCTTGGTGCAGTCAAATATTTGTCGTTGGGAGGGAAGTTCAGTGAGTGAAACTCTCCTCACAGGTGGCGTGGGAAGGAGGGGGCATATAAATAGTGCGGCGGCTTCCGTGTTTGAGGAGCGTGGCGTATTCCCTATGATTTGACGCTTTGAAAGAAAAACGCTAAGGGTGATAACACTTCCGAGAACATAACAAATATATATATATATATATATATATATAACTTAGTCAGGATACATACCAAAGAATTCATTTCCTAAAATTTAGGAGACAGAGAATAACAATGCTACCATTGAAAACTGGTCTCATCAAAAGATGGAAATACATCAACATATTCAATAATCACAACGTTTTATTATTATATTATCGTTCAAAATTATAATAAATCAATTTAAATTTTCTGAAAAACACAACATAGTGATGGAGACACTACATTACTACAAATCCTGCTTTATCACCGCTCAAATAAAACAATAATAAGGATGAGTCATTTATTAGCGGTAATAAGAACTACTTTTTGTTATCCATGATTGTAGTAAGTGAATTTAACTTCCATCAGCACTAGCCATCGATCCTTTTCAAACCACCTTAATAATCATCAGATGTATAGGATTATTTCTTTAAAGAAATGTCTCTTCAATTCTAAACATCTTTTACAACTTATTCCCAAGAATCTTCCAATGATAGTGACTTTATTTCCCCTTTCCATGATACACTTTATCAATCATGGGTAAATTCATGTTTTTATTCATTAGGCTCTTCTAAATTACCCAACATGACAACAAAAGACAACATTATAACCAACCATGCCAATGAGCCTATACCCAAGTGGTAAAGGCTCTTGCTTGGCATCCAAAAGACCCAGGATCAAATCCGGGAAGGGACTAATTTATGGGTACTGTAGCAGTACTGTAGCAGCCGTGGAACTATAGCAGTGGTTGAACTGTAGCGGTGGAGGCACTGTTGCAGGAACTGTAGCGGCGGCGACACTGTAGCAAGAACTGTAGTGGCGACGGTACTGTAGTAGCCCAGGTACTGTAGCATTACTATTCACCGAAGGGCTCTTTAGGCCAAAAAAATGGGCTTTCAGGCCTTGTATTTAGACCACTTGGTCTTGGGACTTTGGGCTATGTAATGGGTTCCCCTCTACCTAGTTTGAAAGAGGTCTTTGCATTAAATAATAAATGAGGCTTCGGGCCCAACCTTTAAAAAATAACATTATAACCAAAGGCATTTTCTACTTACCAGCTTCTTTTCCTGAACCAACAATACACAACCTCTCGGTCTTAACAGAAGTAAAATGATCATGTTTTTGTGAAACAAAAAAAATTTATTCTATCATTTTTGTGTGAGGATATTTTTAATTTGACAGAACATTTTGGAATCACAAACCATCAAGGTAAAAAAAGAAATAACATAAACTCATCTATTTGTTTATCATAAATATTTTTCAATGGTGATTCATAATAAGAAACATTTGAATCTGATCAAAATGATAGAACATGAATCAACCATGAAGTAAATTATATAATTTTATCTGAAATTAATGCCGAACAACTTGGAGATCAAAATTTGTGACTAGAATAACAAAACATATAGATTCAAATCGAAAAATATGAAAATTATTTTCAGAAGGAAATTTTTAAATGTACTGGAAACAATAAAATAGGATGCGTGTAGCAGTTATTAGAATGAAGCTCAGTGAATGGAAGATGAAAACATGAGTTTTTCTAAAGATATGAGTTCAAAAAATATTGTATAATTGGATGTAAAGATTCTTGGAAGAATAAAAATTGGAAGAAAATTTAATCGAAGATGAGATACTAGAAAGAAAAATTATCCAAAGGTGAAATAATGTTCACCTAAACTATGGGAACCCTAGGCCATGGAGATCTATAAATAATAAAAACTAGAGGCATATGCAGGGGAGGGGGTGGAGGTGGAGGTCGAGCGAGGTGTGAGGGAGGTAATATGGTGAGAGCAGATGGGCGGCGCCAACGGCTTCAAGAGTAGGGGTGGGGGTAGAGGTGTTGGAAAATAAGTAAGCAGAAGGTGAAAATGGATTGAACCTTGATTTATGAATTGAATTCACTATCCAAACATGTTTGATTCACCCCCACTTTGTTGGTGTAGGGTTCTCGGTGGAATTTCCCTCAAGGATTTTATCAAGATTTAGGGGAAATCAGGCACCAATATCCAATGGCCCCACTACACCGATGTTGGGAGAAATCTGGATAATTTCTTGGAATGAAAAATGAATTAACCCATAAGAGATATAATTATCGATTATTTATAAATCATCATTTCAGTCAAAGAACACCTTGGTTCGACCGAAATTAGACAACTCTTGGTGATGGGCACATCGGTTAGATCTCACAATTTCAGTCAAAGAACACATTGGTTCAACTAAAATGATACAACTCTTGGTGAGGGACACACTGGTTGAAATTTGAAAAAACACTCTATATATTTTATTAAATATTTTGAATAAAATATATGAAAATCCCCCACTTTTATTCATAAATATTAATTCTCTATACCACAGGTGAATCATTATACATAATAAAGGTATATTTCAATTTAAACATTTACTTAGTATCAATATCTCAAAGTTTATCATATTTATAAGTTGTTGAAACATTAAAATTATTAACCATTAAGATAAATCGTAGATAACATAAATATAATGAAATTTCATCCAAGATATCATTTTGTAGCACTTTTATAGCCATGTGCTTATTTCCTTTTCATGAACTCTCTAAGGTGTAAAATCATTAACTCCTGTAAGAAGTAGCACCACTTCTAAGTTCACATAGGAAAAATATTACAATGTTCTTCCGTTATTAGAGAACATAAATCATTGAGTCTTAATATTTTTTTAAGAGTTTATAACTCAACCTCTAGTCATAACGGATGATATTGACACAAAAAATTTGGGGCTATAAATATCAATATCAACAATCATCTTTGTAACATGTTTTTTCCCATTAAAAACTTTGATTAGGATCTACCTAAAGAAATTGTTGGTTTTCTATTACTAAAATGATTAATTCTATGGGATTTAACCCCATATCTTTATTAGTTTCATGAATAATCTATCTCAGTATAGATTTTGTAAATGGATCTTCAAATTTTTTACATGATCTCACATAAATAATTATTATGGAACCATCTTATAACAATTGTCTCACATAATCATGTCTCAAATTTATATGTCTAGACTTTCCTGTGTACATGCAACTATATGCCCTTGATAATATTGCTTCCCTATCACAACTGATGGAGATAGGCGGCATTAGACTGGACCACAATCTAATATCCAATAATAGATTCATAATCTATTCAACTTCCTTTCCACATACCGCTACGACGATAAACTTTGACTCCATAGTCTAATGTGAAATATATGTTTGTTTCTTTCTCTACCAAGAAAAAGAACAACCTATAATAGTAAATAACCATCCAGAAGTGGATTGGTTATCACCAATATTGGTAATCCAACTTTCATCATTGTATCCTTCTAATACAGCTAGATAATATTTATAGTATAAACTTAAATCTTTGGTCTTTCTTAAGTATCCAAAAATTCACATTATACATCTCTAATGATCCTCACTAGGATTACTAGTATATCTACTCATTTTACATACTGAAAAAGTAATATCAGGTCTAGTATAATGCATTGTATACATTAAAGAACCAATTACACTAACATACTCAAGTTCTGTTACAGCTCTACCCGTATTTATAAAAAGTTAACACTAGAATCAAATGGAGTATTGGCTGTTGGAGTTGGTTGCCTAGAACCAAATACTTTGTAATTTATTCATTAATAAATATCTTATCACATCTTGGTTGTTCTTCTACGTAACAATGTATGTGATAATGTCCTAAGGATAGTTGTTGCATTAAAGGGTCATAGCGGATCCCTGTTATTATGAGAACCCAGAAATTCCATAACACTATTCTTGAATATATGCTCTATGATTGGATGATGTTATTATAGGGATGAAAATAACACAGTACATTAGGGGTGAGGAATCACAATACTTTGATGCACATTCTCATGGTGTGAACCCTTGGTAATATCTAGGATGATATTATGAGAACGAGACCCACTAGTAGGAAATCCACATTTCATAGTGTCATTGGATGTTCCTATCTGCAGACGTGTGTATTGGTCCTTAGACTTTAAGATTATTATTAATGCATATTACACCTTGCACACTTAGATGTATTGAAAAAAACTATGATGACACACTATTCGCAGCGAGGTAGGATATGTTGGGTGCGTCACGAGTGATACTGCATTAATAGATAATGAGAGAAAGGATTTGTCCCTTCTGTTACATAATGGAAGTAGATATATCAGGCCCTTTGATGGAATTTATATAGCCTAAATAAATCCATGGCCATGGCGAGGAATGAGCAAGTTCAATTATGGAAATTCAAAGAAATAACAATCAAGCACATGGGTTGATGGCACTAGCATGCAACTCGCTTGATTCGAGATATCGTGGCAAAGGGATTACATTACACGGTAAGCATTCACAGGAGGTGACACATCGTTTTGGCGTTAACTTTTTTCTCTATGGGTTCATTGGTTTGTTGCTAGATACTAACCTTGTACTTTATACAGGATCCACCAAATGCCATTGAGAATGAGGCCTAGAGGGTCGCACACTAAGTGTGTCAAAGTATCTCTGTTAAATATTTAACAAGTTGAATAAATATTATTCATGATTGTGGTTTAATAATTATTCAAGGATGTCTGATTACATTTATTTCGACACTACTTATTCAAGAGAATATATTTCAGGTGAAGTAATATATTTATTAGCGAGTAATGCAGTGATATTTATTTGAGAAATAAATAGTCATTATTCAAGGTCTAATAAATGTGGTGGAGGAAATAAAGAAAAATTTAAAATAAAACTACATGCCGTGTATATTAATATATACACACCATATAGTTTTTTTGGGAATTTATGAGAAATGATATTATTTATTTAATTAAATAATATTAGGTGTAATTCGATGGGTGCAAGTAAAGTAATAATAATATTCAACTATTATTATTAGACATGGGGTATTACTAAGAATTAAATAAAATGAATAAATACTTTTTAGTAATTAATTCATTTTATTATTCTATGTAATTAAAATCCCAGTTATATATTTCTCATTAGCCAAGCCATTTTTTAGTGGTTGTTCACAACAGATTTGGAAAAGCTCTCAAGCCAAGAGAGAATTCCTTTTCCACCAAGAACGCTCTCAAGCTATGAGAGAGAGATCCACCACCACCAGATCAAGGGGATCGAAGTCAGACATTGAAAGAAAAGGATCTTCTGTGCTAGCACCCGGAGATCCCTTCAGTGATGTCCAGATATATGTGGAGCATGTGTGGGTTACCGCTAGAGTAATCCTAAACTTGGATTCTATGACGCGATGATGGATCACATCAGATCATGACCGGAAGCATCAACAGAGAGAGAATTCTTTCAAGGTAATTCTTGTAAATTAATTAAATTAATTATAACCAACATATGATGATCTTATCTATGGTTCTGGGACTCCCCTCTTTCTTTTTTGTTCTTCGTTCTATTCCAAATATCCGGCGTTTTATTATCGTGTTGGATCTTAGATTGATTGTTGTCAACGCTAAAATTAAAGTTGGGTACACCCACCAACGTGATTCTATTGCCCCTGGAACCTACAAGTGGTATCAGAGCAGTCATATCGTTGGTTATAATTATTTATTTATTTTGTTGATGATTTACACATTTAATAATTTATTTGTTTCAATTCAAGTTAATCGTTCTTTAAATCTGAATCTCAAGATCAATTTCTCCTCTCTCATTTCTCGTTCACCTTACAGAAATTATTTTTTCTTTTAATTTTGATTAAAATAAAATAGAGGATCTCATCTGGAGGTGCCAAAATTTTCCGGCCATACAACACCAGAATACACGGTGTGTATTCGGCAGTACACGTTGTGTAGTCTAGGTTCAATGCATTGGATCGATCCACCAAATCCGGTCATGTAAATGGATCCTATCTAAGTATTTAAGACTCCATTTGTTGACCAGGAACATGTGACACCTGATTTCCATATTACACAGTATGTGGTCCAATGAACATGGTGTGTAATCCCTTCGGGTTAGGGTTAGACCGTGTACCCCGTACATGGATTGCCCGGATGGAAACCATCTAATGCGGAAACTACACAGTGTGTGTCCCACTGAACATGCCGTGTACTCTGGAGATTTCTGAAGTATATATGCACGCCATGTCCCCGGTCGTGTACTTCAGATGGATGGTAAACAAAAGTACATGTCATGTAGTCAGAACTACACGTCGTGTACTCATCCAAATTACGAATATTTATTAAAATTTGTTATTATATTATACAAACCCTTGAGATGTGTACCATAATGCAGGCATAAAGTTAAGGCACAACATGTGATAGGTGTTTTATATATATGTGTTTAATTTAACATCTGCGTAATGTTCATTTCTACTCATTGGGTAGTTATGAACAGTAATTCACCAGGTTGCCTCCAAGGTACAAGTTACGTACAATGATAATTTTAAATGAATTTATTTGTTTAAAATTACAATGGATGAGAATCTCAAAGAAATTCAGAAAAAGGGTTTAAGATAAAATGATTGATTAATTAAAGATAATTAATTGATTCGAGCGTGATTTATATTAAACAAGAACGATTATAGATTTGAATACTAGTTTTATTTATGTGTAAATATCATTGCATGAATGGATGATCATGATGCTTGACCAAGACCTTTGTATTTAAATGATTTCTTTTAATTAATTTATTTAAATTAATTTTTTTGGCTTACGAGCCTTCTCCTCATTAATATGTAGGGCCTATGCGCCCAAGGTTTCTTTTAGGTAAAAAATTATTTTTACCCATCACCTGTGTGTCAGATAAATGCATATGTAATGGATGGATCTCATAGTCTAGTGGAGGTGACTCAAGTTAGGAGCCAAGGTGAAACCAATGCAAGGATATACAAATGTGGACAGGTGGAAAGCTGTAAAAACGAACCTGAAAAATTCAACGTGTTTCTCCCCTAGGCATTGGGTTAGTTTATCAACCACTAGATGAACTAACCAATAGAACAAGATCATGATCATACCATTTATTTTATTTCTTCCAATTTCATGGTTAATTTATTGTAGGTGTGTTATCATGATCACACAATTAATGAATTAAACAAGCATACAAGATGTAACTATAATAAGACCAGCTTATGCGTAAATATTATCTTAGACACGATTAATCACTTAAGTACATACCACTTAATATTAACAAGCATGTAATCAAAGATAATAAATTGGAAATTTATGTATAAGGATAAAATCCCTCAAAGAAATATTAAGTAAGTATAGCCTTCCATAATCTTAGTTAGAATCAAACCATAGTTTAAAGTGCTTGACCAACCCTAGTTGGCGTGATTTTATTTATCAGGGAATTATAATTCAAGTTTTGAGGTTGACTTGAATTGGTTCGCATCAAGGGTTGACTACCACAATAGGACTTGGTGTGACCAAGAGGAAAAGGTTGAGGAAATCCAAAATAAAAGGATTTTAGGATTGGGGACTCCACTCAGAGGATCAAGGAGCTGTGAGTTAATGCAGTTGGAATTTGTAATGACTACCTAAAACCCTTCAAGTTTCTTGACCAACCCTAGTTGGGGTAATGTGAAGGGAAATATGGATCCTTTCCACTAGAATATTCAGGTAATAGAATATTCCAAAGTCAATGGTGAGGGCTATTATATTTCTATAAAATAGTGGGAGACTAATAAGTATTAAATTATTTATTTGTCTTAGTTTTATCATGATAAAGTATTAAACCTTTTCTCATACTAATTTTTAGAAATGGCAAGAAAAATGACTTCAAACATATCATTGTTAACCATACTTGAGAAGGAAAACCTTCTCACCAGCACCAATTTCCAAGAGTGGCAGAGGCGTTTACGCATCATCCTTCTCCACGAGAAGAAATTGTATGTGCTGGAAGAGCATATTCCAGTTGCACCTGGGAAAGAGGCCAGTGATGAGGAACTATCTCTCTATGTGAAACATATGGATGATGCCACATATGTCCAATGATTCATTCTATCAGTCATGTCTAATGAGCTCTTGAAGCAACATGAAAAAATGGATGTGTATAGCATGATGTCTCACCTTAAGGATCTCTTCCAAGAGAAGGCGAGATAGGAGAGATGTGAGATCTCCAATGCTTTGTTTACAACTAAGATTGGAGAGTCTGTGCCAGCTGGGCCTCATGTATTCAATCTTATTGGATACATTGAATGCCTTAACATCTTTGGGATTAAATTTCTGAATGATTTGCATACAGATCTCATCCTATCATCACTACCCAAGACCTTCTCTATCTTCATTGTCAATTATAACATGAGAAATAATGAGAAGAGTCTATCAGAACTTCTGACCTTAATTCTCCAGGTAGATAAGGACATGGGGCATGACAAACCTGCAGTCCTTATGGTGAATAAGAAAAGGAAGGACAAGGAAAAGGGTCCAAAGACTTATAAATGGTCTGAAGCCCCTGAGCGTCTTCCCTCCAAGAAGGGGAAGATCCAGAGATAGGGAAAAGAATGGGAGGCGGTATGTTTTTCATGTGGAAAGCAAGGACACTAGATGAGGAATTACACCCAAAAGCGTAGGGATGCTAAATTTGTGTTTGTTATCGAGTGTAATCTTTCCATTTCTACACATTGGGTATTAGATACAGCTTATGGGGCTCACATATGTATTAAAATGCAAGAACCAAGTAGATTTAAAAATATTTCCAGAGGATAGGTGGATCTTCGAGCTACCAATGATGCCAGGCTGGTTGTGTTGGCTATTGGCGATTACCATCTCTCATTGCCAACTAGGATGATTTTGGTTTTACATAACTATTATTATGTGCCTAGTGTTACTAAGAATGTAATTTCAGTATCATTTTTGGATATGGATGGATTTATTTTCAAGTTTAGAAATAAGGATTGATATTTTTACAAGAAAAATGTATGTTATGGTATGAAACATTTAAATAATGGTTTGTATGTATTAAATTACAAAAACCAAGTGTTGTAAATCGATAACGAAACAAACTCACAAGACTCATACATCACCCAGTTGTGGCATCACTGTCTCAGTCATATAAACGAGAAGCGCTTGACAAAGATCTGCCAAGATGGCTATTTAGACTCTACTGAGCTAAAATCACTTGATAGATGTCACATTTGTTTACAAGGTAAAATGACCTAGCTGCCATTTGGTGGACAGGGTGAAAGGGCCACCGAGATTCTAGTATTGGTGCATACGGATGTGTGTGGACCATTCCTAGTAGAAGCTAGAGGTCAATATTCTTACTTCATTACTTTTACTGATGATTTGAGTAGATATGTCTTTTTATAATTAATGGGGTATAAGTGAGAGTCCTTAGAGAAATTTATGTAATTCAAGAATGAAGAAGGGAATCATCTTGGTAAGAAGATAAAGAAGCTTTGATCAGATTAAGGTAGAGAATATCTGAACCAAGAGTTCATCGATCTTCAACAAGAGTATGGGATTCTATCTCAGCCAACTCCTCCTTATACACCACAGTAGAATGGTGTTAGTGAAAGGAGGAATTGCACCTTGTTTGACATGGTGAGGTTGATGATGAGTCGTGCAGATATTCCATTATCATTTTGGGTATATGCATTAAAAACTACATCATAAAAATTAAACCAAGTACCAACTAAGGCGGAAAATGGAATTCCCTCCAAGTTTTGGAATGGAAAGAAACCCATTTTGTCGCACACACATGTATGGGGATGTGAGGCATTTTTTAAGGCCTTATCATGCAACAAACTAGCACCCCGGGGCACGAGGTCTATCTTTATAGGATATACCAAGGAAAAAAAGGATATTACTTATATAACCCTTCAGATAAGAAAGTGACTATCGCCAGACAAGCCATCTTTCTTGAGAGGGATCACATCCTTAAAAAGGATAGTGAGAGAAAGATTGACTTCGATGAAGTTGATGCTCAAGATACACAAGAGTTGGTACAGGAACAAGTTCCACAGGTCCCCATGGAAGAGGTTCCAAAAACACAAGTATTACATAGGATCTCAAGAGAGGTAAGGGAACCAGAGAGATTTGGTTTCCAAGTCACCAAGGATGGTGAATCATTATTATTGGAAAATGATGAACCTATCTCTTACAAGGAAGCAATAGAAAGCTCAGAAGCTGCAAGATGGATAGAATCTATGAATTCTGAGATGGATTCCATGTATCAGAACCAAGTCTAGGTTCTGTTCAATGAGCCAATTGATGTAAAGCCTATTGGATGCAAATGGGTATTCAAGATAAAACTGGACATAGAAAGTCAAGTAAACACCTATAAAGAAAGGCTAGTGGCTAAAGGATTCAGACAACATAAAGGAATTGACTATGATGAAACCTTCTCGTCAGTTTCCATGTTTAAATCTATAAGAATCATACTTTCCATAGCATCTTACCATGACTATAAGATTTAGAAAATGGATGTCAAAAACAACATTTCTTAATGGAAACCTTCAGGAAGATGTCTATATGACACAACCAGAAGGGTTTGTGGCACCTAGTGAAGCTAAAGGGTTTGCAAGTTGCATAAATCCATTTATGGATTAAAGAAGTCATCTAGGTCATGGAACATTCAATTTGATGAAGCCATAAAATAATTTGGTTTCATTAAGAACGAATGAGATCCATGTGTTTATTGGAGGTTTAATGGGAATGTGATCGTTATCCTAGTAGTATATGCTGACGACATATTGCTTATTGGAAATGATGTACTAGTCTTACGGTTAGTTAAGGACTGGTTGAACAAGTGTTTCTCTATGAAGGACTTGGGTGCAGTAGCCTAAATTCTAGGGATCAAGATAATTCGTGATAGATCCAAGAGGATGCTTGGACTAAGTCAAAGTACATACATTGACCAAATACTAAATAGATTTAGTATGGAACAATTAAAGAGGGTATTGGTTCCAGTGTCACATGGCTTACATCTTTCTAAGAAAATGTGCCCTCAGACACAACAAGAGAAAGATAGATTGAGTAAGATCCCATATGCTTCGGCTACAGGATCTATCATGTATGCCATGTTATGTACCGAGCTTGATGTTTCGTATGCACTGATCATAGTAGACAGATATCAAGCAGATCTAGGAGAACACAATTGGACTACTGTTAAGACTATCCTTAAGTATCTGAGAAGAACTAAGGATATGTTCCTGGTGTATAGAGGAGAATAGGAGATTATCATCATAGGGTATGTTGATGCTGGTTTTCAAAGAGATCGGAACGATCTAAAGTCATAACATGGATATTTTTTCTGTCTCAATGGACGAGCTATGAGTTGGAAGAGTTCAAAGCAGCCAGTTATCATTGATTATAAAATAGAGTCTGAATATATTGAAGCTTATGATGTAGCCAAGGAATCCGTCTAGATTCAGAACCTCTTCTAGGAGCTTGATGTGGTGCCTAGCAGTAAATATCCTATCACATTGTATTGTGATAATACTGCAGCAGTGGATCTTGAAAAAGAACAATGCTTACATAAATGGACAAAGCGCATACTTCTGAAGTATCACCTCTTAAGGGATTTCTATCAAAGGGGTGAAGTTGTAGTGAGAAGAGTTTCCATAGAAGAGAATGTGGCAGACCCCATGACTAAAGGCCTATCTCAGCATAATCATGAATATCATGTGAGAGGTAGAAGGTTAAAATTTGTTAGCAGTTGGCTCTAGTCCAAGTGGGAGTCTGTTGGAGTTGGTGGCCTAGAACCAACTACTTTGTACTTTATTAATTAATAAATACCTTATCACATCTTGATTGTTCTTATGTGTGAAAATGTATGTGATAATGTCCTAAAGATAATTGTTGCATTAATGGGTCGTAGCGGACCCCTGTTATGATGAGAACCCAGAAATGCCATAACACTATTCTTGAATATATGTTTTATGGCTGGATGATGTTATTTTAGGGATAAAAATAACACAGTCCATTAGGGGTGAGGACTCATAAAACTTTGAGGCACCTTCCCATGGTGTGCACCCTTGGTAATATCCAGGAGGATATTATGAGAATGAGACTCACCAATAGGAAATCCACATTTCATAGTGTAATTGGATGTTACTATCTGAGGATGTGTGCATTGGTCCTTAGACTTTAAGATTATTATTAATGGGTATTACAACTCGCACACTTAGATGTATTGATGAAAACTGTGAAGACACACTGTTCACATTGAGGTAGGATACATTGGGTGCGTCACGAGTGATACTTCATTAATAGATAATGTGAGAAAGTATTTGTACCTTCTGTTCCATAATGTAAATATATATCTCAGATCTTTTTATGGAATTGATATAGCCTAAACAAATTCATGGTCATACTGAGGAATGAGCAAGTTCAATTCCAGAAAGTCAAAGAAAGAATAATCGAGCACATGGGTTGATGGCACTACCATGCAACCCACTTGATTCGAGATATAGTGACAAAGGGATTACATTACATGGTAAGCGTTTGTAGTAGATGACACGTCGTTGCGGTGTAAATTCTTTCTCTATGGGTTCCTTGGCGTGTTTCTAGATGCTAACCTTGGACTTTAGGCAGGCTTCGCCTAATGCCACTGTGAAAGAGGCCTAGAGGGTCACACACTAAGTGTGTCCAAGTATCTCAGTTAAATATTTAACAAGTTAAATAAAGATTATTCCCGACTGTGGTTTAATAATTATTCAAGTATGTCTGATTGCATTTATTTCTACACAAGTTATTCAAGAGAATATATTGTGGGTGAAGTAATATATCTATTAGTGAGTAATGTAGTGATATTTATTTGAGAAATAAATAATCATTATTCATGGTATAATAAATGTGGTGGAGGAAATAAAGAAAAAAGGAAAATAAAAGTACATGCCATGTATATTAATATATACACACCGTGTAGTTTTTTGGGGAATTTATGAGAAATAATATTATTTATTTAATTAAATAATATTTGTTGTAATTTGCTGGGTGCATGTCAAGTAATAATAATAGTAAACTATTATTATTAGACATGGGGTATTACTAAGAATTAAATGAAATGAATAAATGCTTTCAGGTAATTAATTAATTCTATTATTCTATGTAATTAAAATCCCAATTATATATTTCTCATTAGCCTAGACATTTTTATTATGGTTGTGCACAACGGATTTAGAAAATCTCTCAAGCTAAGATAAAATTCCTTTTCCACCAAAAATTCTCTCAAGCTACGAGAGAGAGATCCACCACCACCAGATCAAGGAGATTGAAGGTGGACATCGCAAGCAAAATCTCTTCCATGATAGCACCTAGAGATCCCTTCGGTGACGTCCAGAGATATGTGGATCACATGTGGATCCCTACTAGAAGAATCCTACACTTGGATTCTATGATGCGATGACGGATCACATAATATCATGACCAGAAACATCAATGGAGAGAGAATTACTTCAAAGTAATTCTTGTAAATTAATTAAATTAATTATAACCATCATATTATGATCCTATCAATGGTTCTAGGACTCCCCTATTTCTTTTTCATTCTTCGTTCTATTCTAAAGATTTGACATTTTATTATCATGACGGATCTTGGATTTATCGTTGTTAACACTAAAATTAAAGTTGGGTACACTCACCAATGAGCTTCCGCTGTGCCCTGAACCTACATTGGAATCCTTAAAAATAAGATGATAAAATTTATTTAACATCTTTTCTATGTAATGAGATTGACTTAAAGAATAACCCCCACTCTGTTTTATAACTTTAATACCTAGAATTGAATCAAATATTCCAAGATCATTCATTATAAACATAGAAGATAAGAAATTCTTTTTCCCAATTACACCAATCATATGGGTTCCAAAAATTAACATATAATACACATATAGTCACACAATAACTCTATATTATTTTTTAAAATTTGAATAAACACATTTATCAGCATTTTTATGAGTAAAGTCATTAGATAAAATAATAGAATCAAATTTCTCATGTCATTTCTTCAGAGAATGTTTAAGACCATAAAGATATTTAAGTAGTTTACATACCTTGTTTTCATTACTTAGTAAAAAAACATTCTAGTTGTTCCGTGTAAATCTTTTTATTTAATTCTCCATCAGAATTTGAAGTGGGTTCCTTAGGAATGGGTGGAAGAATCAGTTCCAGAATGTAAAAAAATTTCAACACTGTAACACTACTACAAAAATGGGCAAGGGAAGTGCCACTGTTTATCAGCGCTAAGTAAAAAGTGATTATAAAGGAACCCTATATCAGTGCTAGAAAAGTGCTGATAAAGAATCCCTCTATCAGAGCTAAAGTTTTAGCGCTCATAAAGGGTACCCTTTATCAATGCTTTTTTTTCACTGATAAAGGCTACCTTTAGCAGCACTAAAATTTTAGCAGTGTTAAAGGGAGGATTTATCAGCAATTTTTTAGCATTGATAAAGGGACTCTTTATCAGGGATAAAAATCACTGATAAAGCCTTTCTTTATCAGTGCTAAAATTTTAGAGCTGATAAAACCGTAGTCCCATATTTTATAAAACTGGGCGCACAGTATCCTCTGTTTATCGTGCCCTCAAGCCCTCGCGGTACTGTACCCCTGCGACAACTACCCTCCCCCCAATCTTCTCATTTCCAAACCTCCACCGCTATCCCTACAACTTATCCTCCCCCTCAAACCCCTTACACATATCCTCCTCTCTGCTCTACCCTACTTCTCCTCCTCTCTGCTCGACCCTACTCCCTGTGAACCCTACTCCTCCATTTCTCAATAGTTGGCAGCTCCTCCCATGCACCTCCCCCTCTAGCGGTTGTGCCTTCCCCTCCCAACATAGTACATAAGGCTTCCTAACCGCTCGACACTTCTTCTCTCCCTCCATCGTGGGTGCACTTCCCCCTCTAAGGTGAATTTCTTTTCTCTTCTTCTTGATTCTCTTCTTGAACTTTCTTAGGAAGGATGTGACAAAAATTCTGATTCGGTTTTTATATTTTTTCTTTATGGTTTTAATGGTTAATGGTCATACATAGGCCTTTTAGATTACCCTCATGTGTTAAGTTATGTTTTATTTGAGTATTCTTCTCATTCTTATGAAATATTTGTTAAATCTTTAGTTGAGGTTGGGGACATGAAATTTCTCATTCTTTATTATGTGTAAATTGTGGAATTATCATGTTATTTTGTTTCCATTGGATGGATAGTACTGATTAACCAAAATCCTATAATGAATTACACAAAAGTAAATTAAAGTGAAGATGGAGATTTTCTTTTGATTTATGAAGTTCCATAATATTTCTTATATATTTATGGATTTATTGGTGTTGTTGCTAAGTGATTTATTCTTGATGTTGTGAAAGAAATTTCTTACTACTAATAATATGTTATAATCTCCTTTCGTAATTTTCTAGTCACTTAAGGTAGGTAATGAATTGGTTGTATGGAAATATGCAATTAAAGTGTTATATTTAAACTATAAATTCTACTTTAATATGAAATAATGTTTAAGGGGGAGTTTTTAGTGTGAATTTCTTATATGTTTCCCTTTCATGCTACTATATATGAGGTATTTATCACTATTATTATAAGGGTGATGGTTGATTGATGTGGTTGGGAGCATGTGGTGTGGTAATTAATACGGTAGTGATGGATGGATTATTGTGTGGTTATGATATAAATGATATGTCTATTTAGGTAGAAAATAAATGGTTTTATGGAATTTAGAATGTGTTTAGTGGTATTTTATTTCATAAAAATTTAGTTGTTATTGAGTGGTGTTATAGTTTCCTTTTGGCATAGAATATGGTTGGAATAAATGAAAATAGTAATGGGGGATGGGTTGGAAATAATAAATGATGGTTTGTTAAACGATTAATGATAATGATTAGAATAGTTATGTTTAATAAATGGTTAAAGATAGAATAAATGTTATTAATTATTAATGAATGGATTATAATGGGTAGTGATTTAATGATTGGTTTTACATTAAAATGGTTAACAATTGAAATTCATATGGTAATAAAAATCCAAGAAATTATAATTTTAAATGAAATGAGAAGTTGGTAATATTGATATGGATTCTTATGTGATTTGTTGGGGATTATTTGTGGTATTATAATGGAAGTGGTTATTGGAGGGTGGTAGTAACAAGGCAATGGTTGACATGGGTGTTTTCAGTGTTAGTTTGGTGTAAACCCTTAGTAAATATTTATGTGTGACTATATACTTATTATATTTTCTTATTATTTCTTATGCACCACCACTTGAGTCGAGTAACCTGATTGAAATTCATATGGGTACTTTGGTTCTGAGTGTTTTTCTCAATATCTAGGTTATAGAGGGAACACATATAGAACCACTTCCTCTTCCCTTCTCTCACCTCTCACTTAGTATGAGTTGTAATGGCTCACATTGGGTGTATATATACAACCTATAATGATTTTAGGTTTTAGTGTATATATATTCTTATTGACATGATTATGTGTATTTGGTGTGGATACATAGTGGGGGTTGTGCATTGTAGGAGGAGAGTATGATGTTTATGTCCTTCAAGTTCACAATATCATACTATTATGAGGATGTGATGTGTGGTTGTGATGTGGATATGGTTTTTTATGTTTTTAGGACATGTGTATGTGTGGATATATGGTTATGAGATTATATAGAAGGGGTTGAATCATAAGAAATATTCCATTAGAGTGTGAGAATGACCAGATTAGTGAGGAAGTGGATGTGGGGTAATTTATTAATATATATTCTTTTGATATTATGTTACTATACTGGAATGTGATATTGGGTGAGTGATCCTTGGTGAGGTTGGGTGATATATGACCATATATTGGTGTGTATTAGTTCTGTTATTAATTCACTAAGGCATTAATATATTTCATACACATTTTCATGAGAGGTTTTGGGAAGGATCCTACTGAGTATACTTGTATGATCACACCTATCTATATAATTATTTTTATATGTTTTTGAAGATGGATTTGGTGACCAAGATGAAAATTACTATCTTGAGGCTAGGAGTTATCGCCAGAGCCACTGGTGTAGGATTTTTTTTGATATTTTATTTAAGATACCTTTGTTATGTATGAAATTCACATGAATTATGGATTGGGTTTTATTTTATATTATATGGAGTAGATTTGTGGTTTATCTCTGTTCTTGGGATTTATGAGGGAAACACCTCCCATATATTTATTTTATACCCTCAATGCTAGTCTCCAACCTATGTACTATTAGAGGTAGGATTCATAAATTACACTTATTTTCACTGCCATTTTAGGAGCGGTTCCTAGTGGTGGTGAGTTATGATAGTGTGGTATCAGAGATTTAGTTGAGAGTTAAGATGGATTTTGGAATTAGACACTCATTAGGATTTAATGGAATGATAGGTCAATAATACGGGAGACCATCTATGACACAAGTGATTATCCCCACTATGATTTAAATTAAGTAACTTGAGATTACAAAAAATATTAGGCATGATGATCTTGAATGTAGGGCAGAGACCTAGGAGTGGTAGATGTATCAGTCTTGATTATTATTGTATTTGGAAGTCTTGTTTTGTGTATTTGAACCATAAATACGAATATTTTAGATTCAAATAGGATGGAGATGAATAAATATTGGATGGATTCTAATTGTTTGACAATAGAGTATGAGAACGAAGTGAAAGAGTTCATTAAGTTTGTAAAGGATCACGTAAAGGATCCCTCTCAAATCCTTTGTCTCTATTTACATTGTTGTTATTCAAGACTAATTACTCTAGAGGAGTTGGAATAACATCTGATATGTCATGAAATAGATCAGAGTTATAAATGTTGGAATAAACACAGAGAAAAAGAGAATGTAGCTACTGGCTAGGATAAAACTGCATTTTAAGGATCATCTGATATGAATACAAATATGGATAATAAAGAAGACCGTATGGAGGATGTGATTACAGATGTCAATGATGATGAATATCATACTGAGGAAATGACAAAGAAAATTGAATATGAACTTCGTGATTTCCTAAAATTGTTTCAGAATTTAAAGAGTTATGAAAAGATGCCACTGTATACTGGTTGCACTAAATATACAGCATTGTCAGCTGTACTGAAGTTGTATAAATCAAAAGCAGGCAACGAATGGAGTGATTTCAGTTTTATAGAACTAATTTCACTCTTGAATTACATGCTTCTGGAAGATAATGAGCTCCCAAGCCGGACATATGAAGCTAAATGAATGCTATGCTCAATGGGTATGATTTCTGAAAGAATACATGTCTGCCCGAAAGAATGTATATTGTTTTGCAAGGAGAAAATATCACTTACAGAATTCCCAAAGTGTGGTGATTCTCAATACAAGAAATATGAATCTAGTCCTAAGAAAGTTGTAAGGTACTTTCCAATCATTCCAAGGTTTAGGCGTCTATATGGAAGTGAAGAAACTGCAAGAAAATTGTCGTGGCATGCAGATAAAATAAATAAAGATGGGAAATTACATCATCCGGCCGACTCTCCTCAATGGAAGAAAATTGATCACGAGTATCCTGAAATTTTAAAAGAGTCGAGAAACCATTGTCTTGCATTATCTATATATGGAGTGAAGCCTTTTGGTTTTCAAACCATCACTCACAATACATGGCCTGTTATGTTGGTAAAATATAACTTGCCACCCTGGTTATGCGTGAAGTGGAAATTCATCATGTTATCTATGCTTATATCAAGACCAAAACAACCAGGTAATGATATTGATGTTTATTTGGGTCCTTTGATTGAGGATTTGAAGTTATTGTGGGATTCAGGTGTTATGTTGTATGATGCTTATAAAACTCAATACTTCACGTTGGGAGCAATGTTTTATGTGATGATAAATGATTTCCCTACTTATGGAAATTTTTCAGGATATAGCATTAAAGGAACTTAAGGGCATCCCATGTGCGAATATGATACAAAATCAATTAGGTTGAAACATTCATCGAAATCTGTGTTTCTAGGACATCGTAAATTTCTACCTCGTCGACATAAGTACCGATCTTGGATGACATCATTCAATGGAAGTTCAGAACAACGCACAACACTGTCTCCACTAATAGGTGATCAGCTATTTGAGAAAGTAAAAGATATGAGCACTGTTTTTGGTAAACCATTTTTGAAAAACCTTACAAAAATCGGTTGGAAAATGAGATCAGTTTTTTTTAAATTACCATACTAGAATTGTTTTTACATCAAACATTTACTTGATGTGATTCATGAGGAAAAAATGTATGTGAAAGTGTTATTGGAACATTTCTAAATTCCCTTGGCAAAACAAAGGATAGAATTAAGGCAAGGTTGGACATGGTTGACATGGGAATATGAGAAGAGTTGGCTCCCATGAAGGGTGAAAATCTAATGTTTCTTCCTCCAGCTACTTACACTCTTTCTAGGGAGGAGAGATATCAGTTTTGCATCTTCTTCAATGATGTAAAGGTTCCATAGGGGTATTCATCCAATATCAAGAACATTGTGTCAATGAATGATTTGAAGTTAAAAGGTTTGAAATCACATGACTTTCATGTTTTGAGGCAATATTTAATTCCTATAGCTTTATGTTGCATTTTTCCCAAGAATGTTCATCATATGTAAACCAAACTTTGTTTCTTTTTTAAAGATATATGTAGAAAAGTTTTAGACCCAGCGAAATTTCCAGCTATGGAAAAATAAATTGTCATCAAATTATGTGCATTAGAAATGTTCTTCCCACCAACATTCTTTGATATGATGGTTCATTTGATGATTCACTTGGTGAGAGAGATTCGACTTTGTGGTCATGTGCACTATAGATGGATGTACCCCGTTGAACGGTATATGAATATTTTTAAAGGGTATGTCAAAAATCGATGTCGGCTAGAGGGTTGTATATTGGAGTGATATATTGTTGAGGAATCCATTGAATTCTATACCGAATACCTATATGATGTGGAAAGAATTGGTCTCCCGAAATCTCGTCACACTGGATGCATTAAGGGTGAGGGAATTTCTGGAAGAGATGTTGTGATAATCAGTATTACAGATCGGGAGTAGGCCCACATTTATGTTTTGCATAATAGTTGGGAGGTTGCTCAATATATTGAAACTCACAAAGAAATTATTTGGCAGTTTAATCCATCAAGGGCTGAAAAATGGATATCTAATACACATAATCACCAGTTTATAGGATGGTTTCAGGACCATATTTTTAAGGAGTTAGATGAAAATACAAATTCAATTTCAGAACGGCTTCGATGCCTAGTCGTCAGACCAAGTGTGTATGTATTATCTTACAATGGTTATTTAATTAGTGGTTATACATTCTATACATATCAACATGATGAAGATAGTACCATGAAAAATAGTGAAGTTACACTTGTCGCTGAAGAAATTCATGTTTCTAGTAGTAAGGACAAAAATCTAATTTATGAAAATATGTCATGCTTTGGCGTTATCAAACAAATATGGGAGTTGAATTATACAACATTACAATTGCCTATTTTTCAATGAAAATGGGTTGATAACAATAGTGGTGTTAAAATAGATGAATGGGGATTTGTGAAGGTTGATTTTAGTAAATAAGGGTACAAAGACAAATAGTTTATAATGGCATCACAATCGTTACAAGTTTTTTATGTTCCAGATCCCACAACCTGATTGTGGTCGATTGTTCTGTTATCATCCAAAACTACTGAAGGATCTGATGAAAATTCAATTGAGGACGATCCTTTTAGTGGTAGGTCGCAATCATTTCGCAGCGATCCCAATGTAGATGATGTTTTGTATGTTATAGGAGACCACAATGAAGGGATTTGGATAATCGATAGAGGTTTCAAATCCCTTTAGCCTTTGAAAAAAAGAGAGAGAGTTAAATAAACATGTTATTTTTTTTGTAATATAGATCTTGTTATCTCATGTTATTATATTATCATTACTGAATTTATGTAATCTAAATTAACTGTTCAACCACTTTTGCAGATAATGACTTCTGCACGTTCTCGTGCTCCTAACTTCGAGGTTGAACAAGTCTCTCAAGTTTCTGCTGCTGCTCCTCCTATTGTGGCTGCTCACAGTGCAGAGCAACAACAAGTTTCTAAACCTGTTACTGCTCCTAGTGTTGAGGTCCAACAACCGTAAGCACATGTCGTTTTTATCATTTCATATGAACATATAGATGATGTTGATATCAATGAAATGGTCGGGGATGAAGGACCGACGTCGCAGAAAACACAGGTGCATTGTAGTTAGACAGTGTTAGCCAAAGTTCTTAAAGTGAAAATAAAAGGAATAAAATTTGATGTTGGATGGAATGCATGAGGAAAACATGTGAATCCCAATAAGGTTATGTTTAGTAGTTACATTGGAGTTTTCACTCGACAACGCATGCCGATTGACATAGATTCATGACAACATGTTGTGTCCAGGCTGAAGGCCATGATCTATGAAAAAATTATTGTAACATCATGATATTATTTTTTTAATTTACTAGAAAATAAAATAATTAAACAGTGTCTTACTCTTCTCAGTCTCTTGCAAAGTATATTTATAGTATATGATTCACACAAGAATTATATACTAAGGCTTGCAGGAAGGACTCATCGAGGTTTTCATACTATTTTAACAAAATGTCACCTGAAAGATTCCAAAGGTAAAATAAACGCGCACCCACCCCTTGTCTATGCTCAACTGATATCCCAATAAGCATGGGATGCATTTATTGGCCATCATGGGGATGAGAAGTTTCAGGTACATTGTGGGTGATAATACATTGTTTTAGGATACGTGTATTCATCATTTTCATTGTCAATATTTCATTTATGAAACAGCAAATCAGTACTGGAAATAAGGAACCTGCATCAAAACCAACATACCCTTATCATAAAGCAAGGATGGGGTATGCTTCACTAGAAATGAAAATGGTACATATTTTAAATTTATAGTAATATTGTTAGGTGCCAAGAAACAACATCATAATTATCTTTCTATATTTATAAGTAGATTGATGAGTCTAAAACCAAAGACACTTCCATCCCATGTCATGTGATATGGAAGGAGGCAGATGTGAATAAGGAAGGTAAGATAGAAGATTAAAACACACAAAATGTGTGGGAAATATGTGTAAGTATGACACGACGATAAAAATATTTGTTTTAAATTGCTATTACAGAAAAATAATTAGTTATCTTCCTATATCCGACAATCACAAGAATTAGCTACTCCTATAGCGGATGTAGACCTATTATCGACGACTTTGATGTGTCCAAAACAATACGGTCATGTCAGAGGTGCAGGGTTTGGGGTGACACCCCGAGTATATTTTGAGAAAAAAAGAAACAGATGATATAGATGAAAAATTGAAACAAAAGAGAGAAAGACTAAAAACTCTTGAAGAATGATTTCAATGGCAGAGAGAGTTTCTAGAAACTTTTATGGGTGTGAAGCAAGGAGAAGAAACCACTTAGGAACAACCAGCGTGTGAAGATCCCGCCCCACCCCCCACCAGCTTTGAGGCGAGGCATTCCTCTCAAAGAGATGTCTTAGCCATGGTAATCAATATTCTAATAATTGTTCCCATGAAATGTGAATCAGAAAAACACCAATACTTTTACCATACTGATCTTCTACAGGGTGATAATGACTGTGATTTATATCTGTCAACACCCACCTATCACCTTGTAGGGAGGGATACAGTGTTCAACATCCCAGAGGAAAGGCTACAAAATAGACCACTTCCGAAAGATCATTTGAAAGTGAAGATTACTATATCTCATGAGCCAAATGAAGAGCAACCTAATCCACTTGATGACGATGATATTCATATGATCAAAAAGGCTATTGGGACATTCATTGCATGGTCGTCACAATTTGTAAGAGTACATGGGTAAAAAGAGGTATTTATTTCATTTTTTTTCAAGCTAAACCTTTAACAATTAATGAAAAAAGGGTTTGAACCAATGAATGTTATTATAGACAGAGAAAGGGAAGGGGTGACAAGAAACGTTGGCTCAAAAGTATCTAAAGGATCGACCAACCAATCCCAAAGAGCTACTGAAAGGACAATAACACCACATGTTCTCTATACACATTTACTAGCATTGAAGACTCATGTGGATACGAAGCTAAGAGGTGGTAATAGTCATATAGTGGTTTTTGAAAAGAATATATACGGAGAGGAAGGTCAAGATTTCATTTCTGCTAAAAATGTAAATGAGATCCTTGAAAACGGTTGGCTAGGAATCACAATTATAAAGTTATATATGAGGTATGTTTTCATGAATTGATTTTCTAAAATCTGATATAATGTGAAAATTATGACTAAATGCATTTTATATTATTGACAGATGTATATATGAAAAACAGTTGAAGGATTTTCCCCATGAGAAAAAATCCGGACTCGTTAGTCCTCATACCACATCAACACATCTAACGAAATTAAAACCATTAAAAAAGAATGAAATAGTGAACTACTTGCTGAAAACAATTGAAAAAAAGATTACAGATGAAAGACTCTTCCTAATACCAACCATGATGGGGTAAAACTCTATGATTAAAGCATATCAATTATATTTTCACTTCTTTTATTACTTATTCCTTTTTGTGTTTTTAGGCAACATTGGCTGCTAATTGCGGTGAACTAGGATACTCCAAAGATTTATTTTCTAGATTCAATGCAAGGATATCCAACAAACCTACCACACATGATGGAGTTTTTGAATCTGTAAGATACTACATTCTACATTTTAGGTCTAAACATCAAGTAATATAATTTATATTATCTTTTACTGGGGATTCTGTTATGATAGGGTGGTGTATCATTATCATATAAAAAAAGGAATGAGGATAAGGGCTAAGTATAAGGAGGCGGGAAAGTACTACGTCTAGACAAATATTAGGGTATATATAATAAAATTTCACTATCCAAACACATATCAACACAAGTTACTTATTCTCCTAATGATCAAATTTTCTGAAGTGTCCAAAATAAACAAACGATGATGATTGCGGTTATTATGTTTGTAAATTTATAAAAGATATTGTTTTTCATCAACAAACTAGCATCCCTAAAGAGGTATTTTAAAAAAAACTACTATTTCATTTAAATTATTTATTAATTATTTATTTATATATTTTTAAGTACTACTATGATTTTAAAAAATACTCATACTCACAAGACGATATAGATTTGTTCAAAAATGAGTGGGCTGCATACCTGATGGAAGATTTTACACAAATAGCATGAAGATCTGACTTGGGGACGTGTACAATTGGCGGTCATTTTTGGGAGGGGTTAAGGGGATCAAAATATGAAACTTTGTTGTATATAAATGTTCGTAGGAAAATTATAATTGTTATTAAATAAAACATCCTTTCTCCAATGAGTCATTTTTCTATTTTAACAGATGAAATGCACCAGAAACATGCAAGAATGATGAACCACTTTTCTTTGGGCTTTGGATAAGAAAAACCAGTAAAATCTCTAAAATACATTCATATCTGACCAAACACATTCAGATTGTGTTGATTCTTTAGGAGAATGATCCATGGGTGCGTTGGTGATGTGTACGAGTCAACCACGCCTCAATCTGAGGCACGGTGTGGCCGGTATCACTCAAAGTGTCTCTCTTTTGTTTAAAATGGACATAATTTTAAGTGAAAACAAAAAATGATGTACGAAAATCTGACCAAACTCATTTAGATTGTGTTTATAATTTATGAGAATGATCCATGGGTAAATTTTAATGTGTATGAGTCAACCAAGCCTCAATCCGAGGCACGGTGTGGCCGGTATCACTCAAAGTGTCTCTCTTTTATTTAAAATGGACAAAATTTTAAGTGAAAACAACAACTAAAATATAGAAATCTCAAAAAATTCATTCATATTGTGTTGATCCTTTAGGATAATGATTCATGGGTCACTTGTGATGTGTACAAGTCAACCATGCCTCAATATGAGGCATAGTGTGTCTGGTATCACTCAAAGTGTCTCTCTTTTGTTTAAAATGGATAGAATTTTAAGTGAAAACAACAACTGACCTACAGAAATCCAACCAAATGCATTCATATTGTGTTGGTAATTTAGGAGAACTATCCATGGGTGTGTTGGTGATGTGTATGAGTCAACCCGCCTCAATATGAGGCATGGTGTGGCCGGTATCACTCAAAGTGTCTCTCTTTTGTTTAAAATGGACAGAATTTTAAGTGAAAACAACAATTGAAGTACGGAAATCCAACCAAACGCATTATTATTGTGTTGATACTATAGGATAATTATCCATGGGTCATTTTTGACATGTATGAGTGAACCACACCTCAATCCGCAATACAGTGTGGCCAGTATCACTCAAAGAGTCTCTATTTTGTTTAAATTGGACTGAATTTTAAGTGAAAACAACAACTGACCTATGAAAATCTGACCAAAAGAATTCGGATAGTGTTGATCCTTTAGGATAATGATACTTGGGTTCATTGGTGACATGTAAGATTCAACGCCCCCTTTATCCGAGGCACGATGTGACCGGTATCACTCAGAGTGTCTCTCTTTTGTTTAAAATGGACATAATTTTAAGTGAAAACAACAACTGATGTATGGAAATCCGACCAAATGCAATCGGATTGTGTTGATCCTTTTTAGAGTGATCCATGGGTCACTTTTGATGTGTAAAAGACAACCACACCAAAATATGAGGCACGGTGTGGCCGGTATCACTCAAAGTGTCTCTCTTTTGTTTGAAATGGACAGAATTTTAAGTGAAAACAACAACTGACATACAGAAATCTGACCAAACTCATTCATATTGTGTTGATCTTTTAGGAGAATGATCCATGGGTCAGTTGTGACATGTATGAGTCAACCACACCTCAATCCGAGGCACGGTGTGGTCGGTATCACACAAAGTGTCTCTTTTTTGTATAAAATTGACAAAATTTTAAGTGAAAACAACAACTGATGTATAGAAATCCGACCAAACGCATTCAAATTGTGTTGATCCTTTAGGAGAACTATCCATGGGTGCATTGGTGACGTGTACGAGTCAACCCCGCTTCAATCTAGGGCACAATGTGACGGGTATCACTCAAAGTGTCTCTCTTTTGTTTAAAATGGACATAATTTTAAGTGAAAACAACAACTGACGTATGGAAATTGAACCAAAAAAATTTGAATTGTGTTGATCCTTTAGTATAACAATCCATGGGTCATCTATGTACGATTTAACCCCCCATGGACACCAGCCCACCCCCTGGACACCCCCATAGACAGCCCCCACCCCACCCCCGGACACCCACCAACCCCCCTGGACAGCACCCCCACCCCTCCTAGACACCACACCACCACCTGGACCCCCACCACACAACCAACAGACCAAAAAACCTAAATGTAATGCTTCTATTGGATCAACATCATACACGTATCATCCATGGAGCCTCGCGCCAGTGACAGCTTCGCCAGTTTCTTGCAAGCCAGCAACAGCCGTTCTGGTTCACCGGGTGGGACGCAGGCCGGGCGCGCCACCTCAACTGCCCATGATTTCTCACCCTCTCCCACAACCCATCAGAATCTAAGATTAAAAAGTCATCATCGGGTTCCATGGAAAGAACTCTGGTCTCTGGCTCTTCCATCACCCACTGCTTCAGGTGGCCGTCCCCGATCGCTCTGGACACTGCCAGGGATCCCATAACTCTTGAACCATCATAACCATCCACAAAAAACCCACCTTGCCCATCAAGAACGCCCATATGAAAAGCTAGTTGTGGTTTAGGGTGGTATTAAAAATACCAGAGGGGGTGGTGTGTGCTTACTAGGGTCTCAATTCGTCGCCTTTCGTCTTCTATGGAAAGGCAGTGGTCAGAGGTTAGGTCCTGGGAAATGCCACTGCGGGAGATGACAACACAGAAGTCACTGGCATTGGACACCACCAGGCGGTGGTTCTAGATCAGGGCGGTCTCGCAGTAGGAGCCACCACGGGCACACTACTTCCGGAACTGGTAGTCGGTGGAAAGGTAGCCATACTTCATGGACTCCTCGATTCCCTTTGTGTCTCCTTCTCCCCTCCCTATCACCACCTTTAGAAAGTTGTTGCTCATATTTTTGGCAGCTAATTCCTCCACCTGCATGCCTCCTTGCCCGTCGAAAACCCCGAAAAAAGCCTGCGAGCAGCTCAAAGTTATCTGATTCGACAACAACTCCCTCTTCCATGAAAACAAAACAGTTGAGTTTATCAAATCGAATTAAATTACCTATTTATGGTTGCCTATGGCCAAATATCTATCTTCCATGACTTCCCTCCTCCCTCGCCTATAGTAGAAAGAATAGCTATCCCCCAAAACCTCCACCGTCTCCCTCAGACCCTCTGTAAATGGTGATAGAGATTTTTGGCTGCTACCCACTACTTCTTCAAAGGAGTCTGGTGCACCAAATCCACCTGTCATGGTTAGTGGCACCCATGGGATAATTCCATGGTAGATGGGGGGATTGGTGGGAGTTGTGTCAAACTTGTCACCTCCCATTCCATGATTTTAAAAGGAGAGCCAAGAGAGCTCCATTGTATCCATGGGATAAGTCCATGGTAGGTGGGGTTCTCTATTCAATCACCAATCCGAGCCAAGAGAGCTCCAATGTATCCAAAAAGATCTAGGAGAGCTCCATGTCAGAGAGAGGGAGGTGTAGAGAGGGTATTTTGTAAATCTTTGATCATGTTGAAATAAATGTCGGTTTCTCCCTCCATTCTTCTCTATTCGTGGTCAGCAAACCACAAAAACTGCCTTCGGGAAGCTCGTCAAAGAGACAAGGATTTGGAGGTGTCTTGACTTCTTTCGTGTGAGAGATGAAGAGGAAAATGATGTGGTATACCTGTGTCCATCTTCAGCTAGCCGAATGACTGTAATGGCTCCAAGAAGACAGATACTCGGAGGAATTGGGGAGCTCATGGCCTTGGTGTTGGGTGACAGAGTGGAGGTTTTGCATGGCTGAGAACAAGAAACTGACGGCATCGAAGGGATGGGGGAGCTTGGGAGTGCCAGTGAATGTGGCATTGTTTTTCTCCATACACTCAAATCATTTTGCTTGGGAGGGTGGTTTGTTATGAGGAAGGGTTTCTTCATTGAATGGAAATGGCAAATTGTGTCTCCTCACGACAGCGGCGTGTGGAAGAAACATATAAATAGTGTGGCGGCTTCTGTGTTTGTGGCATGTCGGTTCTTTCCTATGGTTTGACGCTTTGAAAGAGAAATATTGAGGGTTCTCTTCTAAAACTTCTAGGAACATAACAAATATATAAATATATACACACACATTCCTTCAATTTTTAGATATCTTAGTCGCAACACCTATGGAAGAATTCGTTTCCTAAAATGTAGAAGGTTATAGAATAACAATACTATCATTGAAAACCGGTATCATCATTTCAAACAAAATCTTGGAAAGAAGTCAACATATTCAATAATCACAAGGTTTTTTCATTTTATTGTTGTTAAAAATAATAATAATTCAATTTCAATTTTCTAAAAAATGAAACAAAGTTATTGAAATGGGGACCCATTAACTGTATACTAGACACTACCTTACTACAGATCCCAAACACTGTCTAAGATAAGTAATTTATTAACGATAACAAAAAAAACCCTTTTTGTTAGGCTTAATAGAGGGAACCGTGAATAATTTAATTTATTTATACCTATTTATATATTTTAAAAAATGATTTATATATCAATAAGTATATACATGTAAATATAATATATAAATATGATTTGTATAACAATATTATAATAAAAAAATATGAAAATCTTATTTTCAAATTATTTTTAATATAAAATTATCAAATTTCACTAAAAAAAAGGTGTTTCACTGCAGTTTTTTTTGCATTTAATGGCTATTTTCTATTTAGCGGCGTTTTGTTTGGCAATGACGGTTTTTTGTTTTTTGTTTTTTTATTCTTAATTTTTTTATTTAAGTAGTTAACATATTTATTATTATTTATTTACGCAATTTATTATTATTATTATTATTATTATTATTAATTACTTATTACTAATTTATTTATCCTACCATGCATGCATATTTCATGCATGCCATTCATGTAATGCATAAATCGGGTATATATATACGGTGGGAGAGATTCAAACCCCTTACCTCTTGGTTATACTGTAAAGACTTTACCACTTCAGCAAACTTTTCATGTGCTGAGTAAACAATATGTAATATACTTATACATATACCGATAAAAACAAATAATGATATTAAATATTAATAAATAATGAACATATAATAAAGAAGTAATAAACTATTAATAAATTAATAAATAATTGATAATAGATAACTAATAAATAAATTATAAATAATTATTAAATAAATAATAAATACATAATAAATAAATATTAATTAAATATTAAATAAATAATCAATAATTAATAACCATAAAATTAAAAAATATTAAATAATAAATAATAATAATAAATAAATAAATAATAAATAATATACATAATAATAAATTAAAATAATAAATGATAAATGAATATTAATTGAATAATAAATAATAAATAATAAATAAATAACAAATAACAAATAAATATTAAGTATATAATAAATAAGTAATAAATAATAACACATAAAAAATAATCACTAAAAAATAATAATAATAAATAATAAATGATAACAAATATTAATTAATAAATAATAGATAATTAATAAATAAATAATAGATAATAGACAACAAATAACAAATAATTATTAATTAATTAATTAATTAATAAATAATAAATATGTAATAAATGAATAATAAATAAATAATAAATAAATAAATAATCGATAAATAATAAAAATAAATAAATTATAATAAATAATAAATAATAAATAATAAATAATAAATAAATACAAAATAAATGATAAATAAATAATAAGTAATGAGTAATAAGTAATAAATAATAGTAAATTCTAATTAAATAATAAATAAAAAATAAAAAATTAATAAAAAATATATAAAAAATTACTATATAATAAAAAAAATGAATAAAAAATGAATAATAAATTAATAATAAGTATATAAAAATTAGTGCATAATAAATATATAATGAAAAATAATAAATTAATAATAAAAAATAAATTAATATCAAATAAATAAGTAGTAAATAAATTATAAATCAATATATAATAAAGAATAAAAATGTAGAAAATAAAAAATAGACAAATAATCAATAATAAATAGATAAATTGATAATAAATAAATAAATAAATAAATTATTACTAATAAATTAATAATAAAAAAATTAATAATAAAAATAAATAAATAATAAATATTATGTTATAATATATAATAAATAGTAAATGAATATTAAATAATAATTTAACAATAAAAAAATAATAAATAATAAATCAAAATATAATAAAGATGTAATAAATGGATAACTAATAAATGAATAAATAATAAATAATAAGTGTAAAAAATAATAATAAATGAATAAGTTATAAATCATAAATAATAAATGAAAATGAATATATCTGAATAAATATACATATAACGAAATTTACATAAATATATAGACACACACACACACATATAATTGTATATGAATATATCTATATATATACACAAACACAAGTAAATATAAATGTGTGTGTGTATGTATATATCGCCATAATATATATATATATATAAAATATGCATAAATATGTATAGATATTTAAAAATGTAAATAAATACAGACAAATATTCATAAATACAAATAAATATCCATGCATGAGTACAATTATTTATAATTTTAAATAAATAATGTTAAATATATATAAATTATAAATAAATATACATAAATGTATAGAAGCACATACAAATATATATATATATAATAAATCACTAAAAGAGGGAAACTGTAGAGGCTTAGTTTTTACCTTGTAAGACTTTGGAATATTTTTACATATATTTCTAGATCTAGGTGTTGAGACAACGTGCGATTTCAATGCCCGGTGTTCCCGGAATAAATTTTATAAAAACATTAACTATATTTTTTTATACTATGAACACATAGGAGACGTGATATCTCTCAAATGGTAGCTCAGATCAGAAATTTGAGGCCACGAATGAGTCTGGAGCGTGGTGTTTACCCTAGGTGGGACATAACTTATTTTGGCGCTGGTCTTCTGTAGAAAAAGTCACAGATGGTGTTTTCATAAATAAAATAACTAAAATTAATTATTTTATCTTAAATGCTGGATCAAATAACTTTTGAATGGGAACTCAAATTGAAAATATGAGATCATCGTTGAGTTTGTAATGGGGGGTTTTCCCTAGGGGAGACCTTAGGTGAGAGGACGTGGGAGGTTTGGATTCTGCGACCGCTGAAAGTCTCCTATAAATAATAGTTTAGAGAAATGAACCAGAGTTAGTTCATTTATCTCACAGACGGTGGAACTCTGACCATCTGTTTCCGACTGCAATTCGATATCCAAACTTTATTGGATCACGATGAAAATGCAGACATTAGTATATCAGAGCACATCAAACACAACGACAGATCTAAAATCGAGGTAGGATTTCTCTTTCAGATTCTGCACCTCCCTAATTGAATAATTTGTTGTCATTTTTGAATTTTGATCATTTTCACTAATTTGATATTCCTTTTTGATGGTCAAACTCACAATGGTCATCGACCGTTTAATTTTTGGATTGACCGTTCTTCGCGTTCTTCATTCATTCTTTTTCGTCAACTTTTCACTTCATCAAAACGTTGACAAAACATGGAGAAAAGCATATATCTGTGAAGCCCTCGATCTGAGGAGTCAAGATCTATGCTCATTTTTTAGTTTCAGGCACCGGAGGAGGCGCACCGGTGAGCGAAAGTGGCAAATACTTTTGGATGTGTCGAAACATTGACGGATCTTTGAGCAGAGGCTATGCTAGTGAAGATATCATAACAAGGAGTCCAGACCTAATCTCAGATTGAAATTTGGGAAATAAAGGTGTTCTCAGTGGTCTACGAAAGGACCACTGGTGCGGCATCGACGCAGTAATGCTGGTGGATGCCGATGACGGTCTGTAAGGTGATGACAGAGCCACACAGCAGCGATATGCAGCAGAAACCACAGAGGCCATGAGTTTAGGCAGCGGTGCGGAACACTGGTGCGGTGGGGTGGCAGAGTCGTGCTGGGCCGTGGTGGAGTGGGCTAGGTCATGGCAGTTAGACAGAGCCGGAGTGGGTCAGGGTAGTTTCAAATACCAATAAATCCTAAACAAAGCATCTGTTTTGTGTGCCATCTAAAGTCATGCATTTCTCTCATCAAGGAAGATCTTTTTAGATTGGTTCAGGACTTTTAAGTTTCGGTTTCGTGGCTCGGTTCCATGAAATGCCTGAGTTTAAAAATAATAATATAATTATTCTTATTCAAAAATCTTGTATCAAACCCCGATGGAAAACTGATTGTCTGATTGGTGTGTCGTCTGCAGAAACACGACCCTTGCTTTTTGGCAGACATTTTGAGGTTGTTTTGGGATTTTTATAATTCATGTTCGAGGCCAGGTTTAGGTGTTTGTAGTGAAATGTAGCCTTTTCACTAGGTGTCCATTTGGTATGAATGAATATCCAATCATATGTGATTTTCTAAGAGGATCGCAATGACACAATCCATTTAATATATTTTGGGATCATGGTGTGGGTCCCATGGAGCATCGTTCGTGCGCAATGCTACAAAATGCATTTTCTTCACCCGAAGTTCGATTTGGGCAGTTGGGTAGTCAATACTAGGCATTTTTCCACTAGGATCATGATGGTATAATCCGTTTGATTATCCAAGGCCATTTGATGAGGCATGTTGGTAGAATTATGTTTTATCACTTTAGATCAAACAACGAGCATTGTCCGCTCGTCAGCCTTTTGGGCCAGTGGTATTATGTACTCTAGGAATACGATGTCATGCCTAGGGGGTATTTGTTCATAGTTAGTACCCGAGTATGGCTGGGTATGCGGCCAAGTGATGATGTGGGGCCACACATCGTGTGGGCCCCAAACGTTCAGTGTACCACACTACGAATCTTCTATCTCTCATGTCTTCTTCTTTTGGACATGGATTTTAGCTCGCGATTAGCCTATCCTGAGCGTTTTTCCATTTTGAACGTGATGGTACCATCTGTAGCGGATTTCAAGATATGATGTGAGATGTTCTAGTTGTGACTCCTATCTAGGAAATGTCCGATGATAGTCGTGATCAGGTGCTGGCATATTAGTGCTTTCTGAGAGGTACCATCTAGCAGGGATAAGTAGTGTAGTTTCTCAATACCTTCCAAGTGGAATCCCTTTACCAGGTAGGGAGTTGGTCCTCAATGACCTAGAGTGGAATCCCCCATCATCATGGGTGTGGGTCCTCTATGACTACTATGAGAGTGGAATCTATCTGACGCACTAGGGTGTGGATCCTCTACGACAATAAGAGTGTCATCCCCCATTGACATGGGTGTGGGTCCTCTATTAGCTACTTCTGAGTGGACTCCCCCTAACATACTAGAGCAAGGGTCATTGATGAACAAGATTGGAATCCCCTTGATGCCTTAGGGTTTGGGTCCTCAATGATGAAAATTAAAGTGGAATCCTTCTGACGCACTAGGGTGTGGGTCCTCAACTTCAGGTTTACTGTATCCAACTGCAGATCAGTGGAGAAACATTCTTTGACATTACTTTGGACTCACGAGTAAAAGGGGATCTTTCTCAACCGAGACGCATCCTTGTGATGTGACCTAAAGTCGTACGAGTGAGATAGACCCGCCCAAAGTGAATATTATCAAGGAGTGGTGATTGTGTTCCTTTAACTTGCATTTTTAGGGAAAATGTGAGGGATGTTAGGCATCATTGGTGGTTACTTCTGGAACTATTGGTGAATCTTTTCTTGGGCTGAGCTATGATATGGAGATCCCATTACTCTCTCATTTGGGTTTCTTTGACTGAGCATATATATATTTACACCCTATTATAGTACATACTCCTTGGGTTCTAGTTACTCTCCTTTCAGTAGAGGTAAAGATGCATGGGGTATGTCCTGTGCTTTTCGTGTCTAGCTTTTTGTGGTTGGATGAGTCTACTCTTCTACTATAGGTAGAGGAGACTCGATAATAATTTCACCTTATTTTCATTTCTAGCTCATTTTTTGGACGAGCTTACTTCACTATCTCTTTGGGTTATGCTGCACTTCTTTTACTATACATTGTTCTATATACTGCTCCCCTCTTCAGTACATCTTTTCCTACTCCCTTAAGAATTCAAGTCATTCTACTGAGTATTTTTATACTCACCCCTACTTGGGATTTTCCCGCATTTGGTGTTCCCTTATAGACAATGAACAGATTAATCGTGACTTCAGAGGATCTTAGGGATACGGGGTGCTTAGACCGCGTGTGATAGTCGTAGCTGGGGATCCAGGAGTGGGGATATCTCAGCTATTTTACTTTTCCACTTGTTGTTGGGTTGTGGAATTTTCTGTTTGGGTGTGTATTTTTCCTATTTCCATTTCAGTTTACTTTTCTGTACTTGTACTATTTAGAGGTCGGGGCATATTTGTGGTTTATATATAACAGTGTGGTATCTTTTCCTTTTTCCTCTAAAATTTTTCATTTATTTGGTTGTGTGAGTGTGTAAAGGTTCTTATAAAAAGGCCTCCCCAAGATTTTTCTGCCTTCAGCACTAGTCGCCACCCCCTGTCCTATGGAGGCAGGCTTGGGGTATTTGCGACTCGAGCCCCGATGTGGGTTGGATCATGATAAAAACCTACAATAACTACAACACCATCAAATTAATATAAATTTAAAAATCATAGATGGCCTAAAAATTAAATGAAGACACTCTTAAACAAATATAAAATATGATCAAATGTTCAAAAATCATGATATCTAAACTAAATACTCAGTTTGGAGGCCTTTTGAGCCTTTTTGGCCTTGAAAAACATGTTTTGGGTTCTCCTGGGTCACTGCTACGTATATCTATTCACAGGAATTGATTTGATATGTGGTAGAGATCAAACGGACACACAGATCAAAAGTTATAACCATTTGAAGTTGAATTTAGATTTTCAAATTTTCTTTAAACTATAATAAATTTTATTCTATTAATCATTACCTAATGATTATCTAATATAATTGTATTTCATTTCATAAGTTTTTATTTGACTGGTTGTGCAGAAAAAATGGACACCCTGATCAAAAGTTATAATTATTTGATATTGAATTCTGATTTTTAACTAATATAATAATTAATTTAAGTTTCTAATAACTATTAACTAATAATTATATGTAATTAATAATCAACACATCATAATTAATAAAAATTATAAATAAAAAAATTGATATAAATAATAAATAATACTTATTAATAATAAATCATATTTTAATATTTGATATTTGATATTTTTTTCTCATTAAATTAGTGGCAGTTTTAAAAAAATCACCTTTATTTCGTGGTGGTTTTCATAAAAGGCCACTAAAAAGAATTTAATTGTTTTTGAAAAATATAAAAAAAACTAAGTTAGTAGCTGTTTTTTTAAAACCATCGCTAAAAACTACTGAAAAAAATAGAAATAAATAAATAACACATTTATCGGTGATTTTATGGAACACCACAAAAAGATTTTTTTAGAATATTTAGCGATGGTTTTAAAAATCCCCACTAAAAAACTGATGTGAAAACCATTTTTCCTTGTAATGTTTATATTAATCAATAGAAATGTTTATATACATTAATTAAAAAATGTATATATAAATATAATATTTTAATATTTTATTTAAACAATTGTATAAATATATAAATGAATATATATATATATATTTAAATATAGTTATTTGAATTTATATATTTATATTCATTTTAAATAAATTATAATATACACATATATTTTTATTTATGTGTACTCATGTGTATGAATGTTGATGTGCATGTACATTGGTATGTGCATGTATGTATGTGTATGTGTGTGTCTGTTTATGTGTATTTATATAGATGTATGTGTTGTTCATGTGTATGTTTATGTGTATATATATGTATGAATGTGTATGTACATATGTATGTACTTATGCATATGTGTATGTGTATGTGTATATATGTGGATGTACATGTGTGTGTGTTGTTGGTTCCAGGCGTAGTAGAAGCATGCACTAGGGAGCGATATATTAACATTTCTTTTAATTATCATTGCTCAAAATCAAGACCGAGGATATTGCATCTAAAATTTATAGTTAATTTATTCAATATCTAAAAAAATGAATATATGGGCTTTGGATCTTTCTTTATTGATGAAGGTTGATCATTCGAAAAGACCCTTTCAAATTTTCTTCATTACACTATTAGGATCCAAGGATATATTCCCTCTAGCAGTGATTCACACGTGCTCGAGTGATCTCCAAGAAACGCCACTCAATCTCCAGGTGCTAGCGTAGTGAATCGAATCGCTTGTGTTGTTCGTTATTGACCACTCGTTCTACAATTTTGAAGAAACCCACCTTACATTTAGCATCTTTTAAAGGGATAGAGGAGGATCCAAGAGAGAATATTTATGTACATATATTAGAATATATAGATAATATATATTAGTTTGTTAATACATACACATAAATACACACACACACACACATTATACAGGTATATAAATATTCATATATTTTTTATTTTAAATAAAATGAGTATTATTTTTTTATTTAGATATGATTTATATATTTATAAATATATTTTATATGTAAATATGTTTACATATTTATTTATAAAATTAAATTTTTATGTGTAAATATATACAAATATGTATATCTGTGTGTATACTTAATTAAAAATAACAGTACATTATGAAAAATGAAAAAATTTGAATGTCATAATATTCTTATGAGTGTAAGACTTAAAAATAAATTGAGTCTTCACCGAAAAAATATAATAATACTCCCTTAAACGAGGGTGAAATTCCATCGAATGTTAAAAGATTTGGGTAGCCCAACTAAAAACTCGGTTTTGGAGGCCTTTTTTGCCTTTTTGTTCTTGAAAAAATAGTGAATAGAGTCACATGGGATCATAATGGTGTAGAACTCATCACAAGCTTCAATTTGATATTTGGTAGAGCCCAAATGGACACCCAGATCAAAAGTTATGACCGTTTAAAGTTTGAGTCATATTTTCAACTTATTTAAGATCGTTTATTATTATTTTTTATTTTTTTATCTTCAAATTATTATTAAATGACTATTAATCGATAATAATTATCAAAATATTAAATAATATTATTTTTGAAATTATTTTATAATTCATTTTCAATAAATTTCTTATATTTTAAGTGTAAATGCGTATTTAGCTTTATATAAATCATATTTTTATAAAATATATTATATTTATATCAATATAAATATATTTATATATTAATATATTCTTTTTAATGATAAACAATTTTTTGTTATGAAATATAAATTTATCAGTGCTAAGAAAAGCACTAATAAAATTACCCTTTATCTAGACTAAAAAAAGCGCTGATAAAGGGATACTTTTGTGAGTGCTTTTTTGCACTCATAAAAGCACCTTTTAAGAACGCTTTTTTAGTGCTGTTAACAGGTGACATTATGTAAAGCTTATTATGTGGTAGTGAAACCTCATGTCACATAATAATAATATTATTATTTTGTGTCACGCGCCAACTTGTGTATATTGATAAATAATATTTACCATCTTATAAATAAATATTTATCACGGGACGCAGTCTTGGCCCGTTCAAACTCGATATTTATTGAATATACAAATAAATATTTTATTCATAATTAAATATTCCATTCACATACCGGTGGATAAATATTTATTAAATATTCAATAAAATAAATAAATATATTTTTATTCACATGTTGAGAGATAAATATTTATTAAATATTCAATAAAATAAATAAATATATTTTTATTTACATGTAGGTGAGTAAATATTTATTAAATTTATGTGATCAATATGTAACTTGAATAAAAAAATTTCCCAGTCTTGAGAATAATATTTATTCTATTAATTAAATTAAAATAGAATTTAATTGAGATCAATGGAAACACTTAGTGTGTGATCCTCTAGGATTATTTCTCATTGGAATTAAACGGGTTTTCCTAAAGCCTAAAATTATTGTCTATTAATGGGTTAAGGCACCAAAGACATAGAACTTAATGTTGCAATTTTGAAAATCACATACGAACACTCATTGTGTAATATAACCCCCTTTTCATAATATCTCATCAAACAAGATGTACAACGATGTCATCAACCTATATGTTCTATACGTCTTTATCAACGCTATTTATTAGCACTGATAGAGGAAACTGTGAATAATTTAATTTATTTATACATATTTATATATTATTAATTAGGATTTATATATCAATATGTATATACATGTAAATATAATATATAAATATGATTTATATAACCATATTATAATAAAAAAATGAAAATCTTATTTTCAAAGTTTTATATTTAAAAAATTATCAAATTTTTATTAATCAATAAAAAAATTTGCATACATTATTTATAAAATGTATATTTCATGACCCCCTCCTGCTAAAAATATTGTAATGAGGGGAGAGAGATAATGACCCCCTGAGTCCCACCTCCAGTAGGCACCGGGTTGATGACTATCACCAAGGGTTTAAAAATCTCATAAAATGGGAGGAATTGCCCTTTATAATAATATAGGGTCATAAGATAAGATGAATCATCCAACAACAACTTCAGGACATAAGTTATTTTAAATAAATTTATATTGAGCATGACATTTATATTTATATTTCATAAAGTAGTTATTATTATTCATACCTGCCTATTTAATAGCTATGATATAATATTTATATTTTGAATAATATCATTTCATGGTTCGTTGAAGCTCGGTGTTGCGTGTCATGCATTCTATTTAAGAAACTTTTTGTTGCATTTAATGCAAGAAAAACTCGGTCTAATGAATAACGTAAGTTATCTAAAAAAATTTAATTTGAAAAAAAAAATATTTCATAAAATATCAGGATGTTACAAAACATACTCATATTGTCTTGATACTTTAGGACACTAATTTATAAGTCATTTATGGCATGTTGGGATCAATTTCATGTCAAAATGACACACAATGCGACTAGTATGACTCAAAATACGTATTTTCAGTTTAAAATGACATTTTATTAAAAAAGACACGTGATATTCTCAAAATAGAGCAAACACATTTAGATTGTTTTAATATTTTAGGAAAATGACCCTTAAGTCATTTTTGATGTGTATGAATCTGTCACACATCAATGTGACGCATCATGTGTCTGGTATGACTCAAAATGCATCTTTTTATTTAAAATTGATATTTTAGTTCAAAACACACTTCACATAATCAAAATGAAGTAAACACATTCAAATTGTTTTTATATCTCGAGACAATGATCCATAAGTCATTTTTGACGTATATGAATCAGGCTCACCTAAATCTGATAAAGGTGAACCTTTTTTAATGGTATTTAGGACAATAAGGATTTTTTAGTGATGATAAAGGATTTTTCTAGCATTTTCTATACCCAATCTATGGTAGCGAGACATATTTTATCTGTATTTTTTTAGTTTTGATAAAAGTCTTCATTTATCAGTGCTTATAAAGTCATTTTTTATTATCTTTTTTTAACAGAGATAAAGCCTCGATTTTAATAGTGCCTTGATGCATAACAATTTTTATTGGTGATGATGCTTATTTTTAGTGTCTTCAAAAGCACAGTCATTAAAAAAATGATGGGTGTGCATGAAATTTTGTGTGTTTATCAAGAAATCTCTCATACTTTGGTGAAGTAAAAATAAATAAATATAACCAGTGGTATATTTGAATCAAATAATGAATTTTTGGAAATAAATACATGATCTAAAACATACAAGTTAGTATTCATGTAAATGAATTAAATTGTACTTGTTGGGACTCAGAGCTCGGTGTCACAGTAGTGTTCATTGCAGAAAACACAAAAGAGAAGAAGATTCACCCCATGGACTTTTATCACTCGAAGGAATTTTATCACCCGAAGGATTTTTAACAACACATGAAGGCCTTTTAAAACTCACCTGAAGGATTTATCTCTTGACACATCGACACCCATGAACGTACCATTTTTTATTGTACCACTGATCATCACAACCTGGACATGTCGCTTGATCTTCACAACCAAGAGGACTTTCGATACATGGCACCATCATGAATCTCTTTTCACGTCATCGTCGACAATTCTATCTCCATCATCGCACGTCATCATCTTCATCATCTCATTGTCTTCAATGCTTAGCACTTGAGATACCGTAATGGCGACACCCCCTTATTTGTTCTCTCTTGGTGGCTACATCTTTGTGAGGCCACATTCCAAAACATGCTACTGCATCCTCTTATATAGACATAATGTCCATGTCTCCATTAATGAGATCAAAATTCATTATTCCATCAATTAATATTGGGAATAACTCTTCATTAATGTTGGGAGAAAATCCTCCATTAATGTTGAGAAAATCCCTCCATTAATAATTTTATCTCTTCTCATTATTTAAATTTTAAATCAAAAAATCACAAAAATATCCACCTTGATTTAAAATTCAAATATGCCACATTTATCTCCACCATCTTGGTCAATGTGATCATTGGCCCCACCAATCTCCAAATGTCACCCAATGAACGGAACACACTGTATGACACCTGAGGCCAAGAAAAATTTTGATATTCCAACAACACCGTTGATACCGTCGTCATTTTCCGATGACATTATTCTAGATTTCTGACAGACCACCTAACTCAAGAAACATCAGTAGTATTCCATCAAACTCTGACTATCACTAACAATTGAACACACCTCATGACTCCAGCTGGTCAATCGGAATTTCGATATCCCAAAAACACCTCTCGTACCGCTATTGTCTTTTGGTAACATCTGATTCATTGATAAAATACTCCACCATATGCCTATCACCGTGTTATGCAACTTCACACTTCAACCCATCCCTCTGATACCACTGTTGGGGCAGTTCCCAACGCTATAGAGAAAGTAGTCATTGCAGAAAACACATAAGAGAAGATTTCACCCAAAGACCTTTTATCACCCAAAGGAACATTATCACCCGAAGGATTTTTACACATCACCTGAATGATTTTTAACAACACCTAAAGGCATTTTAAAACTCACTAGAAGGATTTATCTCTTGATACATCAAAACCCATGAACATACCATTTTTTATAGTACCGCCAATCATCACAACCGGGACACGCTGCTTGATCTTCGCAACCAAGAGGACTTTCGATACATGGAACCATCATGAATATATTTTCATGTCGTCTTCAACAATTCTCTCTCTATCATCTCACGTCATCATCTTCATCATCTCATTTTCTGTTATCCTCAGCACTTGGGAAACTGCAATGGCAGCACCCCCTTCTTTGTTCTCTCCTGGCAGCTACATCTTGGTCAGGATACATTCCAAAACATGCTACTTCACCCTCTCATATAGACATCATGTTCATGTCTCCATTAATTTGATCAACATTAATTATTCTATCAAGTAATATTTGGAATAACTCTTCATTAATTTTGGGAGAAAATACTCCATTAATGTTGAGAAAATACCTCCATTAATAATTTTATCTCTCTGAATTATTTAAATTTTAAATCAAAAAATCCCAACACCACTTTCCTGGCATCCTATATATACATGGATTCTATAGTAAAAAATCATACACCACAAGAAGATGGTTGAAACTGATTGGGATGAAGATACATACTTTACTCCCATAACAAAGAGACCAGAAACCCTAAACGTAATGCTTCGGCCGAATCAATATCACACTCATATCATTCATGGAGCCTCGTGCCATATACTGCTTCGCCAGTTTCTTACAATCCAACAATTGTTGTTCTGGTTCGCTGGCATGGATGTAGGTTGGGTGCGCCAGCTCTACTGCCTCTTGATTGCTCACCTTATCCCACATCCCATCAGAAGATAAGATTAAAAACTCTTCCTCAGGTTCCACAGACAGAACTCTGGTCTTTGGTTCGGCCATCACCAACTTCTTTCGGGTGGTCGTCCCTGATTTCTCTTACACCGCCATACCCGTCCAAAACAAACCCAGCCTTCCGATCAGGGATTACCATATCAAAAGTTAGTTGTGGTTTGGGGTGGTCATAAATATACCAGAGGGGGATGGTGCACACACTTACCAGTGTCTCGATTCTTTGCCTTTCATCTTCTCTATAGGAGCGGTGGTAGGAGGCCAGGACCTGGGAAACTCCTACATGGGAGATGACCGCATGACAGTCACCAGCGTTGGACACCACCAAGCGGTGGTTTCAAATTAGGATAGTCAGGCAGCAGGAGTCGTTGTAGGCACGTTGCTCTAGGAACTAGTAGTCAGTGGTGAGGTAGCCATACTTCACATCCTCCTCGATTCCCTTTGCATCTTCCTCTCACCACCCCACCACCTTCATAAAAATGTTTTTTCTCATCTTCATGATGGAGAAATCTTCTTCCAACATGCCTCCATGCCCATCAAAAACCCCCAAAAGGCCATATAATAGCTCTAAGTTATCTAATTGGACAATAAATCCCTCTTGCAAACAAACAATACACATAATCGAATCAAATTACATGTTTATAGTCACCTATGGCCGAGTATCTATCTTCCATGACTTCCCTTCTCCCTCATCTATAGTAGACAGAATACCCATCCCCCATAACCTCCACCATCTCCCTAAGACCCTCTATAACTGGCTCTAGGAAGCTCGACAAAGCAATGGGGAATTGGAGGCGTCTCAGATTCTTTCGGGTGAGCAATAAAGAGGAAGATGATGCAATATGCATGTGTCCCTATTTAGACAGCCCAAGGACTGTAATGGATCTGGGAAGAAGGATCCTCAGAGGGTTTGGTGAGTTCATGGCCTCGATGGTGGGTGATAGAGTGGTGGTTTTGTGTGGCTGAGAACTAGAATGTGATGGGGGCGAAGGGATGGGGGAGCATAGGAGTGTCAGGGAAGGGGGCATGTCATTCCTTGGTGTAGTCAAATCTTTGTGGTTTGGAGGGTTCACTACCAAAAAAAAATGGGTTTTCGTAGCGCTACCCTTTAACAGCACTAAAAAAAGCACTGATAAAGGGGGTACCTTTATCAGTGCTAAAAAAAGCATTGATAAAGGGGTTCTTTTAATAGTACTAAAAAAGAACTATTAAAAGTGCCCCTTTATCTATTCTTTTTTAGCACTGTTAAAGGGGCCCACTTTATCATCATTTTTTTAGTAGCTCTTATAAAGGGGGGACTTTATCAACACTTTTTTTACTAGCACTAATAAAGGGTATATGTAGCACCCCAAACATTTTATGGTATGTTTCTCTTAAATACATTTGATTCATAGCCTATAGTTTATAAAGAACTGAGTTTCTTTGAAACAATACTTGGTTATTTAGGAGATAGTCATATCCTAGCCATTGAACTTAAATTTTCCACTTGTTTGTTTTGAATTTTGAAAATCTAACATACACAGTTGTGTTTAGGATGATATTTAGAGTCTGATAGAATTAACTTAATTTTCGGAAAATAGTAACCTAACCGTATGAATAGTAACCTTCCCTTATGAGTAGTAACTCACCATTATGAATAGTAATATGACTCTTATGAATGGTATCCATACCCTTGAGTGTATAAATGAATTTAGGCACCTTAAAAATGAAGATGAATAATTTAAGTGTTTGTATTTTTCGATTAAATAATGACTTTAATTAAATATTAAAATCATCATATTTAGAAAATTACTTTCAAAAAAATGGACTTCATTTTTGGATTCTACACATAGATAAATGTTTAGGGTGAATTTTTGGTATTTTTCTAAAATACTTGAATTTTTTATGAATAGTAAAAATGCGATAATTTACGATAAATGCTAAATAAGAGATTTATTATGTCATTAATGATGATATGATGATGTAAGCCCAATTGGTTCGAATTCACATGAATTTATAACTATTCTTGGTCATGGAATACTCAATATTTCTTTTCTTGAGAGGAAATAATAAATTAATGATTATAATATTAAGAAAACTCCTCTCCCCTCCACTATAACCCCCCCCCCCCTTCACTCCATCTTCTCTTCACTCCTCTCAAGCCTTGTGCCTTGCCAATATTCTGCCCAAATATCTCCCCAAGATCCTAAATCATGTCCAAAAGCTCCTAGCCTCTTCAAAATACCAAAACCTTTCCCCTTAAGAAGTTCTCAAAGGAGGAAGTCTCAAGAGGTAAATTCCTCTTTCAAATCCCTTCTTTTCTTTTAAGTTCTTTTCTTTTTGTTTCTTTCCTCACCTCCCTTTACCCAAATAGTATGATAACTCCAGTAACATACATTTACTGTAATTTTTTTATGTTAATGGGATATTTCATTATCTTCTCTCCTTTCCCTACCCTTTATTTGAAAGAAATGAAAACACTGTTTGAGGTGTGCTAATTTAGCACATTCAAGGACAACAGTTTATCAATTACTATTATAATATTTAATTATGGTCATGAAACCATTTGTGCTATGGTTGAATCAGATTATTATTTAATATATCCTATTTTTAGTTCTATAATCCTTTTGTACAAATGGTATTAAGTTATAAAGAAAAACATGTTCATTGTAATCAAACCCACTGAATAACCAAAACGGTTGTCACTAAGGTTATATATATAATAATTTGACCTCACTCTAGGTAACTAAATTAAATTTAAAACCATGTAATCTCCTGGATGTTCACTAATATCATATAACTTCATTTCTATACACCCACATCCATCTTTCATATTTATCCAAACTTGAATATAATTGAACCAATCTTTTAAAACCAAGTAAACAAACGAGCCCGAACAATGAAATTAAACCTTATAACTAATCAAAAAGGCCATGAATGAACTAAAAAGGGTTATAATAAATCATTTACATATATAATAGGTTCTTTACTGATTAATTAATAAGCCTAATTTGTTTATTCAGGTCTTTAATAACAAGTCATGAACACCTTTAAGCATAAGGTAAAAGATCCTCTCTCTCACTTTTGTTCAAGAATCTCCCTTATATTGTGCCTTTTTTTAATTCCTAGTGATGGGGTATGCTTTTTCACCTCCTCCATACTGCCCTTGTGACATATAAATAATGGGATACCCCTTTACCTCTCATTAAGACCTCACAATAACACTCGTTACCTTGTCAAATTGTTTGTAATAGGTTTTCTCATCTCACTTTTAATTCTGTGGGATTTCCATTGCTCGTATCTTATTTCTTATATATAGAATAGGAGTACTGCCATTTGATAAATTTTATCATTATTCTCTTTATATTCATGGTATTCTATGATTCTTTTGGTGGTTATTAACTTTTGGTCATATGACTCAATTGATTACAACGTGGTAACAAGCTTTGTCTAAATTTTCACTTCGTTGTGACTTGCTTAGTATCGTGCACCTACTCTTTCTTATGTGCTATACCTACAACTCAATTGAGATAAATTTTCAATTAAAATTATATTCCATTTAAATATCCATATTCGTATACCATGGATATGATTATTTTCTAATCCGTATACCACTTTACATATGGTATTTATGTTGAATGTTGTATTCTCTACTCTATATGGATAATGTAAAGTCATATTAAACTTATGTTGAATCTATGTATAAATAATTATTTGGATGCAGAGGTGGGTGGGGCCTGCTATAGCCCCTCGATGCATCGATAGGTCTCATGAGACAAATCAGTTGGTGACAAACCCTTCGAGTTTGTTTCCAAAAATCAGATTTGTTTCTACCCATAGAACTAAACTATTTTTACAGTATTATGGTATCATGTGCCAGATACATGATGTCCAATTAATAATCATTCTCTTTATTCATTATCAGTTATTACTATCCATGAGGTTTTCACTACAAAAAAATATATGGATGCAGTTTCATTCTCAGTTTATTAATGGAGTGAGTTTTTCATTTATTCACCATTCTAGGTTGATTATGTCAAATTGTTTACAATTCAGTGATTCTTTATTCATGCTTCTTCTATTTGTAACCCTTACTGAGTTTTTGAGCTCACACTATTGGAAAAGAAGGTTTTTCCAACGCTTCTTTACCAACAGTTTAGGTAAACCGTTGGTAAAGAAGGCCTTTCCCAATAGTTCACTAGAACCGTTATGAAAGGGGGTGTATAAGGCACCCGTTCACCAACGGTTTTTAAAAACCGTTGGTAAATGTTAACACCAAATACCCAGTTGGCTGCTGATCTCCCCTATTCATGACAGAACCCTAATCTCTGCATAGATCGGCTTCTCTCACGACTTCCCCCATCCGAACCTATGAAACTCCATCTGAATCATCTCAAATCAGGTATTCTCTTCTTCATACACATAAAATATTTAAGTGCTACCTTGTTTTTATTATTATTCATCTCATATTTTAGTTTTAAGTTTTTATTTTTGATGTGTATATCATTTTTTTGTGTTTTGATTTAATCTAGACTTTATCCATTCCAATCTATTTAATTAATTAAATATTTAACCCTCCATCGAAGAAGAAACATCTCAAATTCATTATGGTTTGATTCTAGATTTTCTAAGTATGTGTTTTTATTATTTTTCTTCATCTTGTAATTAATTGTTACTTGGAAATTTATTTATATGTGTTTATTAATTTTTAGAAAGTTTTTTATGAATTTTTTCTTTAAAATTCCTTGAGGAAAGTGTTTTATTAAAATGAAATTTTTTTAATAAGGCTTGTGTAATGTAATTTGTTATAGTACACTATATGACTATGTTTGGTATTTAGTAACACATGAGATAACTAGTGTGTGAGAATGTGTTGTGAAAGAGATTCCATGGTTGGTTCAAGATTATATTTACATTTTCAGCTTATTAATTATTTGTTTTAAAGATATTTTGAGATATTTACCTTATGTTTATTGGTGAAAACTGGGAGGTGTAGAGGTGGTTCATGATTAAGACATATAATTACTACTAAACATGTGGATAAACCATGAATATTAGTGAATTATTGAAATGTTTGATGTTTTTAGTCCTTTTTTATTTGGTGTTTCTTTTGATGTTGATGTTTCTTATTGATACCTATGATGGGAATTTATTTTAGTTTCTAAATCAGCTAAGACTCCCCCACCATGCACAGTGTATGCAACATCTACCCTTATTTAATGATTCTGTTTACACAACCTATGCAACCTCTACCCTCATTTAATCAGTGAACTCAAGTCATTAATTCAAGCCTTCATTCTCACTATCATGTAAGAAATTGAATGATGTAAACCCATCCTCACATGATTTCTTACCTTAGATAGTGTCCAACATATGGAATACGAGATTCTGAATTCATCAGTTAACCAAGATCATATATTCCATTTCCCCCAAGATTAATGTACTAATATAAGTTTAGGGTCAATTAAATATGGTTCTCATTGAACGTTGTATATTATGTGTCCTTCTTGGCCAATACTAACTTTTAGGAGGGTGGGATGCTTTTCACTACCCATGCTAGCATGTGTAGACATCCATAAAAATGTTAAATAAGTCACAAGTTTAATTCAGTAATGTTGTTATCATTGAAATACTTTATTATTAATCTCAAATTTAAAAATAAATGTTTTTGTCTATACTTAATGAAATTAAATCTTTTTACAAGCCATGAACAACCTATTAGTGTAGAAGCCTAAAATTTATTCACCCATGGGGTGTACTTGAATTGGGGAAGTAATTGGGTAATGAAAGGTATGGCCATAGAGGTGACAATAATGAGTTATTGAACATGAGTGAATGATTTGGGATGCCTATAACACATAATGGAACCTGAGGAATGTGCCTCTTATAGACCTAATGAAAATGAATATAAATAAATTTTAATTTAATTTATGGGTACTTGTTCTTTAAATTATTTTAATAGTTCACTACATCGACTAGAAACTTCTTCCTTTATCATTTACTTAAATGTATTTTCTATTAAAGTTCAATCCTATTGAATTGTTTATGACAAAATGACTTATATAAATTCTTTTTATAGAATGGACAGAAGTTGGATGTATGAAACCGATCGGATCTCAAGCGATTTTCAAAACAATTTGGAGAGATTTATAGATTTTTAATTTCACAATGCTTTAGATAGTGGTCTCATACACTGCCCATGTTCCAATTATGTTGGTAGACCTTGGTTGAGCCATGAAGAAGTCAGCTACCACATAACAAAAAATGTTTTTCAAGCAAACTACTTTGTGTGGTATCCCAATGGGGAGAAAATGAAATCTCAAATTGATGATGATAAAAATAAAAGGGCTGGAATGGAGAATTTGTTAGATGATGAATTTCTGTTTATTCGTCATCATGAAAAAGAAAGGATTTTGACTCAAGAAGACTTTGATATAAGGACAGCTGATGCATCTAGTGAAAATGATGATATTGATATGGTGAAAAAATTGAATGATGTTGCCACGAATCCAATATATCGACAATGTGATAAAATGAAAAAGTTGTAATTTTTAATCTGATTGTTTCATGGGAAAACTATGTATGGGATTTATAATACAACAATCGATTACATTCTTACCCTCTTGAAGGATTTACTTCCAGATGATGTAGATATTACCTCAAACCACTATATGGAATTGAAGTTAGTTGAGGAACTTGGATTTTCCAGAAACAAAATTCATGCTTGCTCGAAATATTGCAGTTTATTATGGGAGGAAACCGCTGAAAGAAATGATTGTATAAAATTTGGAACATCCCGCTATAAGTCAAAATCTGATGGAACACCATCCTGCATTCCACAGAAAGTAATGTGGCACTTTCCATTGATCCCCAGACTCCATAATCTTTTTATGTCTGATGATATATCAATTAAAATGAGATGGCATGATACCGAGAGAAAGAAGACTAATGATGAGTTGGTTCATCATGTAGACGGATTTTCATGGAAGAGACTTGATGCTCGACATCCTGATTTTGTATCTGATGTGCATAATGTGAGTCTGGGTATTTCATGCAACAGTTTTAATCTGTTTGGGTAGATGCTTACTTCGCACAGCACATGGCCAGTTTTTATACACATTTATAAACTTCCCCCATGTTTGTATATGAAAAAACCTTTCACTTTCATGAGTATACTCATATCTGGTCCTTCTGATCCCGACATTGATATTGATGTATACATGAAACCTTTAATAAAAGAGTTGAAACTTATTTGGGATGTGGGTTTGCGCACATACGATGCATGTTTGAAAGACATATTTCAGATGCGTGCTATGCTTATGTGGACGATCAATGATTTTTTGGCATATGAAATGATGTCTGGATGGAGCACGAAGGGAAAACTGTCATGCCCAGTTTGTATGAAGAATACATGATCCAGAAGACTGAAACATCGCTGTAGTTTCAGTTTTATGAGACATCGACAATTCTTTCCAAATGATCATCCATATAGAATGAATCGTCGAAGAATTGATAATACCATAGAGACCGATGATCCACCTCAGCGTATGTCTGGAACTGATGTTCTTAATGAATTTAAAGATTTCAATTTTTCATTCGGAAAGAGAAAGAATGTTTCCACTGAAACCTGTTACAATTGGAGGAAAAGGAGTATCTTTTTTGATTTTCCTTATTTGTCAACCAATTTGTTATGTCATTTCTTAGACGTAATTCATATTAAAAATAATATATGTAAAATGTTTCTTTCGGTTCTTCTAAATGTCAAGGGGAAGACAGAAGATGATTTACTATCTCGGCGTGACTTGGTGGATTGGGGCATCAAACCAGAATTTCATCCTGTGTGTATCAGTGAAAATAAATGGAAACTTCCATGTGCTTCTTATGTGGTGACACCTATGAAAAAAATAATTTCTGGAAGTGTTAGATACTATTAGAGTTCCTGATGGCTATTCAAGAAACATATCTAAACGGGTCAACAGAAGAGAGTTGAAGATAAAATCATTGAAGACTCATGATTATCACGTTCTACTGCATGATTTGATTCCAATATCAATCCATCATATTTTGTCCAATAATGTAAGGGTGACTGTTATTTTTTTGTGCCATTTGTTTAGAGATCTTTGTGCTAAGAAGTTGTCCAAGTCTTTCTTACAAAAAATGTTGACAGATATCCCATTAATTTGTGTGAGTTGGAGAAAATATTTCCTCCATCATATTTCACATGCATGCTGCATCTGACTATCCATATTCACACTGAAATACTTTTCAGAGGACCTGTTTATTTTTGCTAGATTTATCCAACTGAAATAAATATGTACACATTAAAGTCTTATGTCTGAAACAGGAATCGTCCCAAAGGTTCTATCATGAACGGTTACTTGGCTCAAGAATGTATGGATTTCTGCTGAATGTATTTGTCTGATATTACTAAAAGAATGAACAGACCAATGAGAAATGAAGAAGAATAGTATGAGAAAATTGAACCTAGTTTTCCATCACTTCCTCAAACAGGAGGAATTCCTGGATCATATACATTGAAGACATTAAGCCATGAAGAGTGGAAGATGGCACATCGCACAGTTTTTTTCAACTGTAATTTGTTTGATGACTATATCAGGTAACTAAATTGAATATGTATATCTTACATATATATCTGTTAAACTATTCATATTTTTTTATCTACATGGAACATAAAATAGTGATAAATAGGAAGCATCGTTCTTTATCTTTGAGAAGGAGAGAAACTTTTCATAGCAAAGAGTTTTCTTCTTGGTTAAAATTAAAGGTAAAAATATTACTATTTAAAATAATTATATCAATATTTAATTATGTTTAATAGTCATTTATATTGCAGGTATTGAGTTTGTATGATGACTCTGTCTCTGAGGAAATAAGAGCTTTGGCTTTTGGTCCTAATACCATGGTTCGTGACTGTAAATCAATTGTTATCAACGGGTAAAAATTTATTGTCACTAAATAAGCAAAGAACATGAGAAAACAACATGATGGTTTTATGGTTACTACCACAACAGAGTGTTATGCCAGTGCATCAGATAGTAGACCGCGATTTGAAAATGTGGGTTATTATGGAGTCGTTGAGAAAATAATAATATTGGATTATTACTCTCATAGACGAGTCACAATGATGAAATGCCATTGGTTTGATTTGATGATGAGACAAGGCACATTTATTGATGATTGTGGATTTCAATTAATTAATATGACTCGCACTCTTGCTATCGAAGAACGATATGTGTTGGCATCAATGGCTAAACAAGTTTTTTATATCAAAGACCAACTTAGACCTGAATTTAGTGTCATAGTTGAAGTAATTCCAAGACATATTTTTGATGATGGTGATGATGGAATTGACATTGTCCCTAGTGCCATTGGAACCAATCCATTTATTTCTTTTGATGAATCCAATAGTTCAATTTTCAGAGCTGATTGTGAACCTGAAGTTGTGGTTGAAAATATATAGAATCATTCATCCATGTTCTCAATTCTTTTGGTTTACCTCGAGTTAGGTTGTTAAGGTTGGTAATATTCAAATTGATTTAGTATTGATCACAAATATGTTTTAGCTGACTTGATTGTTATGTGAATTTTCAATGTTTATTGGTCTCAGTTTTATTTGAATTTCATTTTCTAATTTGGAATTGAACTGTATTCAAACCTAGTCAAACAATATTTCTAACTTGGTGAAAATTACAACTTGTATGATTTATTAAATCCATTCAAGATCTTCTAAAACAATTGACAGCTAAATTACCAATGAATACCCCTATTCCCTCATATATTTAGTTTTTTGGTTTACACATTAGTTTACTTTTTCTAATTAATTACATATTTGTTTTCGAAAGCAGTAAATGCAGCCAATTGAAGAGAGACGAAGGAAAAAAATGATGCAGAACAATCATCGAATGGAGGAGATGGGCGTTCTACCATTAGTGCCTACAGTGAGTACTTTATTTCAAATATATATATTTAATGTCACGTGATTAATTTTTTTTGTAAACATTTTTGTAGGATCCACCTATACGTCAACAGTTATTTGATGAGGAGCCTAGTAATGGTCCTAGTACTCAGGTCGGTGGTACGAGGAGGGTTCGTACCAGAGGTGGACGAGCAGCTACGCGTACTCGACTAGACCCTGCCCCTCCCACTGACATGTCATCCTTCCCACATTCTGATCCCGGTGTGTCATTAGGGACACACGGGATATTTAGGCCTCCCATGTTTTCTTCACCTTTTGCATCTTCTGGCCCATAATTTTCACATCCCTTGATGATTCCCACTCCCCATTCAGAATCCAGTCATACATCTGTCCCATATTCTTTTCCTTCTACTTCTATCTCTTTGAGCTTCTATATTCCATTTTCTTCGACTCCTGTTCCACCACAGGGTGTTCCATCAGTTTCTGTGGATCCAGCGGCGCTCAGCGATCAGACTGTCAAAGGTATATTTATAGAACCCTAACAAATTTTTATAGAAATATTTATTTTCATTATAAAATGTTTTGATAAAATATTTGTTTTTTATTTCATGACAAATACATTTACTAATAGGAGGTGGGGTCGGGGGAGTACACGCATGCATTCGGTGTGGAACCGCCGCACACAGGTTATGGTGGATTACAATGAAGACAACCAAATGGTTTAGAAAACAGGGCAACAATGTTGAAGTTTTTTGGCAATGCTTTCCAAATACTCCGACATCATTCCCATCAGCCCTCTATCATAGAGACATTTACCACATGAGGTCAAGGATAGAGCTTGGGCAGAGATATGGGTAAAAAAATATGTTGTATTTAATACCATGAATTATTTTTGTATTTATATGAATTAATATTTTGATGTTAGCTTCGATTTAATTTTCTCTATGGTGAGGGTGAACGACCGGAACGTCTAAAGGATTTAGGCAAGATTTGGAGAGCTTACAAGCATGATTTGTATATTGGATGGCGTGCTAGAGTTGGCACTGAGTTAGAGGCAGTACCAGTCGTGGATTATTGTCCTATAGAGTAGCATCGTTAGATGATTACTCATTGGATGAGTACCCAGTTTAAGGTATGAATTACATTTGAGGTACTTAAATAATAACTTTCATGTTTTGAATTAATATTATCCTTTGAATTATCAAATTTTATTTAGGAATCATTTGGAAAAAATAAAAAAAAACATTGATGCAAAAAAATACCTCCACACACTAGGACGTACTATGATGTCAGATCATGAGAGGAAGCAGGTATGACAATTGTTTATAAGTTTTCTTTACGACTTACATTTTCTTTTGTTTCCTCAATTATTTAATAGTTTGCTAAAGTTTTCATATAACTTTAGTTTTCAATGTCATTGTAGAGGAAAATACATAATATTGAAGGACGTGTGCCTAGAGCAAAACTGTTTTGCTCGAGTAGACGGAAAAAGGATGGAAGTGCCGTCAACGAAGCGACTCAGCAGAATATTGTAAGTTTTAATCTATTGATTTTATATTTTAATATCTATTTTGTAACTTAATAATATATTTATATTTGTAACAGGCTGCTTTAGAGTCCCTCAATGCCCAAGAACCAGACAATTTTGGGCCAACTGATCACTTACATCAGGTGTTGGGAGAGGAGCATCCTGGAAAAGTACGCTGCCAACCTAGGATAGACCCGATGAGGTATTGGACCTCATCAGGTATGAGTTGTAGTGCCACCGAGCTGTATAAAGTTAGGGCACAAGCAGAATAGGCTGAGAAAAAGGCCATAGAGAAGATAGAACAGTATGCTAGGGAAAACAGTGCATTTATGAAATTTATTGAAGTTCTACATCGAACACTTCCAGCAGAGGCCAACCCATATTTTGATGAATATATGTTGTCGATACGTTATATATATGGTGCACCAGGTGGTAGTTCTAGTGGTGTTCAGAACAATGTACAACTTGAAGATGATGATGGCGAGGAGTCTGATGCGGAAGAGAAGGGAGAGGAGGAGGGTGAGGCGGATGGCGAGGGTGAGGAGGAGGGTGAGGGTGAGGAGGAGGGCACTGAGGAGGTCAAGGACATGATGGGGATGAGGAAAAGTGTGATTATTATGGTGATGATGGTGATGGTGATGTGGGACAAATTGATCCGTTACATTTTTTACTAATATTACTGAGATTTGATATTTAATCTATTATAGCTGTTGGTTTTATCTAGACCCATAGTATAGTATTGGAGTTGATTTATTTTTATATACTGTCTGTTTTTTATGGATGTTGTTATATTTTAGTGGTTGTGTGTTTGGGAACTCCCTGGACAGCCCCCTCCTTCCTGGACCCTGGACAACCCCCCACCGTCCTCCTTGGACCCTGGACAGCCCCCCAGACAGCCCCTGGACAGCCCCCCACCATCCTCCTTGGTCCCTGGACAGCCCCCCGGACAGCTCCCCGGACATCCCCCCCACCCTCCTCCTTTGACCTCGGACAACCCCCGAACACACCCCCTGGACAACCCCCCACACAGCCCCCCCCCCCCCCTCACCCTTCTCCTTGGTCCCCGGACAACCCCCTAGACACCCACCAGACATCCCCCTGGACAACCCCCCCCCCGGACATCCCCCCCACCCTCCTTGATTTCATTTACTACTAGAAAATATATAATGTATATTTTATTTATTTTCATCATGATAATCAATGTAAATCACATTTACACATATAATCAATATCATAGATTCTTGGTATGTTATAAAAGGGATGTATTCATTGGGCATGACATTGTTAGCTCTGAAATGTTTCATATCATGATAAAATAAAATCTAATCCATACTAAGAATGATATAAAAATATTCTATATGAATTTCTACAATATTTTAAGTAAATACCATTCCACTAATAGAAACATGAGGATTCTCATAAATCATGTTTACCTTAATATTTTCACAAGGTTTTTTAGTAAAAGTTTTATCTTCTATTAATTTTATGATATTCTCATTTTAAATGTAATTTTTTCATAAATAAATTAATTTAAAGACCCATAGTCAAATAGTGTATTTGAATAATGTGAATAAACAACTAACATACCACTCTAACTATGTCTCTTTTGTTTAAAATGGACATGATTATAAGTGAAAAGAACAACTGGCATATAGAAAACTGACCAAACACATTCGGATTCTATTGATAATTTATCACAAGGATCTATGGGTCATATGTGACATGTACGAGCCAACCCGGGCTCAATTTGAGTTGCGGTGTGCTCGGGATCACTCTAAGTGTCAATCTTTTGTTTAAAATGGACAACATTTTAAGTACATATGGAAAACCAACCAAACACATTTGGTTTCCATTTACACTTTAAAAAAACTATCCATGGGTCATATGTGACATGTACGAGTCAACCCTACCTCAAACCGAGGCGCGGTGTGGCTGACACCATTCATAGTGTCTCTCTTTTGTTTAAAATGGACATCATTTTAAGTGAAAACAACAAATAGCATACGAAAAACTGACCAAATGAATTTGAAATGTGTTTATGCTTTAGTACAATGATCCATGAGTTATATGTGACGTGTATGAGTCAACCCCACCTCAATCCTAGGTGCAGTGTGGCCGACACCATTCATAGTGTCTCTCTTTTGTTTAAAATGGACATCATTTTAAGTGAAAACAATAAGTGACGTATGGAAAAACTGACCAAATACATTATAAATGTGTTTATGCTTTAGGAAAATGATCCATGGGTCATATGTGATGTGTACGAGTCAACCCCACCTCAATCCAAGGCGCACTGTGGCCGAAACCACCCTAAGTATCTCTCTTTTGTTTAAAATGGACAACATTTTAAGTGAAAACATCAACTGGCATACAAAAAACTGACCAAACACATTCATATTGTGTTGATACTTTAGTTAAATTATAAATGGGTCATTTGAGATGTGTAAAAGTAAACCCTGTCTAAATCCGTGGTGTGGTGTGGCTGGTACCACTCTAACTTGTCTCTTTTGTTTAAAATGGACATGATTATAAATGAAAAGAACAACTTGCATAAGGAAAACTGACCAAACGAATTTGGATTATTTTTATAATTTATCACAATGATCCATGGGTCATATGTGACATGTACAATCCAACTTGGGCTCAATCCAAGTCATGGTGTGGCCGGGATCACTCTAAGTGTCTCTCTTTTGTTTAAAATGGACAACATTTTAAGTACATATAGAAAACCGACCAAACGCATTTGGTTTCTGTTGAAACTGTAGGATAAAAATCCATGGGTCATATGTGACATGTACGATTCAAACTTGCCTCAATCTGGGGTGCGGTGTGGCCGACACCACTCAAAGTGTCTCTCTTTTGTTTAAAATGGACTTCATTTTAAGTGAAAACAACAACTAGCATACGGAAAACCGACCAAATGAATTTGGTTTCCATTGAAACTTTAGAAAAAAGATCCATGGGTCATATGTGACGTGTATGAATCAACCCCGCCTCAATCCGAGTCGCGGTGTGGCTGACACCATTCATAGTGTCTCTCTTTTGTTTAAAATGGACATCATTTTAAGTGAAAACAACATGTGACATACGAAAAACTGACCAAATGCATTAGAAATGTGTTCATGCTTTAGGAAAATGATCCATGGGTCATATGTAATGTGTATGAGTAAAAAAATCCTCAATACAAGGCGCAGTGTGGCTGGGATCACTCTAAGTGACTCTCTTTTGTTTAAAATGGACAACATTTTAAGTACATATAGAAAACTAACCAAATAGATTCTGATTGTGTTGATACTTTAGAAAAACAATCCATGGGTCATATGTGATGTGTACGAATCAACCCCACCTCAATCTGAGATGTGGTGTGGCAGGAACCACTCAAAGTGTCTTTCTTTTGTTTCAAAAGGACATCATTTTAAGTGAAAACATCAACTGGCATACGGAAAACCAACCAAACGCATTCGGATTGTGTTGATACTTTAGGAAAATGATACATGGGTCATTTGAGATATGTATGAGCCAACCCCGTCTAAATCCGAGATGTGGTGTGGTCGGTACCACTCTAATTGTGTCTCTTTTGTTTAAAATGGACATGATTATAAGTGAAAAGAACAACTGGCATATGAAAAACCGACCAAACACATTCAGAATCTGTTGATAATTTATCACAAAGATCTATGGGTCATATGTGACATGTACAAGCCAAACTGGGCTCAATCCGAGTCACGGTGTGGCCAGGATAACTCTAAGTGTCTCTCTTTTGTTTAAAATGGACAACATTTTAAGTACATATGGAAAACTGACCAAACGTATTCAGTTTCCATTTAAACTATAGGAGAATGATCCATGGGTCATATGTGACGTGTACGAGTCAACCTCAACTCAATCCGAGGTGCGGTGTGGTTGAAACCACTCAAAGTGTCTCTCTTTTGTTTAAAATGAACTTCATTTTAAGTGAAAACAATAACTAGCATACGAAAAACCAACCAAACAAATTCTGATTGTGTCGATACTTTAGCACAACGATCCATGGGTCATATGTGACTTGTACGAGTCAACCCCGCCTCAATATGTGGTGCAGTGTAGCCGACACCATTAATAGTGTCTCTCTTTTGTTTAAAATGGACATCATTTTAAGTGAAAACAACAAATGACATACGAAAAACTGACCAACCATATTCAAAATGTGTTGATGCTTTAGGAAAACGATCCATGGGTCATATGTGACGTGTACGAGTCAACCCCACCTCAATCCGAGGCACGGTGTGTCTGGGATAACTCTACGTGGCTCTCTTTTGTTTAAAATAGACAGCATTTTAAGTACATACGGAAAACTGACCAAATGGATTCTGATTGTGTTGATACTTTAACACAATGATCCATGGGTCATATATGATGTGTACGAATCAACCCCGCCTCAATCTGAGATGTAGTGTGGTTAGAACCACTCAAAGTTTCTGTCTTTTGTTTCAAAAGGACATCATTTTAAGTGAAAACATCAACTGGCATATGGAAAACTGACCAAACACATTTGTATTGTGTTGATACTTTAGTAAAATGATCCATGGGCCATTTGATATGTGTACGAGTCAACCCCATCTAAATCTGAGACACGGTGTGGCCGGTACCACTCTAATTGTGTCTCTTTTGTTTAAAATGGACAGGATTATAAGTGAAAAGAACAACTGGCATAGGAAAAACCGACCAAACACCTTTGGAATTTGCTTATAATTTATCAAAACAATCCATGGGTCATATGTGACGTGTAAAAGCCAACCGAGGCTCAATCCGAGTCGCGGTGTGGCCGGGATCACTCTAAGTGTCTCTCTTTTGTTTAAAATGGGCAACATTTTAAGTACATATGGAAAACTGACCAAACTCATTTTGTTTCTATTGAAACTTTAGGATAATGATCCATGTGTCATATGTGACGTGTACGAGTCAACCTCGGCTCAATCTGAGGTGCGGTGTGGCCGACACCACTCAATGTGTCTCTCTTTTGTTTAAAATGGACTTAATTTTAAGTGAAAACAACAACTAGCATACGGAAAACCGACCAAACGGATTCTGATTGTGTCAATACTTTATAACAACGATCCATGAGTCATATTTAATGTGTAAGAGTCAACCCCGCCTCAATAAAAGGTGTGATGTGGTCGACACCATTCATAATGTCTCTCTTTTGTTTAAAATAGACATCATTTTAAGTGAAAACAACAACTGACATACGAAAAAATGACCAAACACATTCGAAATATGTTGATGCTTTAGGAAAACGATCTATGGGTCATATGTGATGTGTACGCGTCAACCCTGCCTCAATTCGAGGCACGGTATGGCCGGGATCACTCTAAGTGGCTCTCTATTGTTTAAAATGGACAACATTTTAAGAACATACGGAAAACAAACCAAACTGATTCTGATTGTGTTGATACTTTAGAAAAACGATCCATGGGTCATATGTGATGTGTACAAATCAACCCTGCCTCAATATGAGATGTGGTGTGGTCGACACTACTCAAAGTGTCCGTATTTTGTTTCAAAAGGACATCATTTTAAGTGAAAACATCGACTATTATACGAAAAACTGACCAAACACATTCTGATTGTGTTGATACTTTAGTAAAATGATCCATGGGTCATTTGAGATGTATACGAGTCAACCCTATCTAAATCTGAGATGCGGTGTGGCCGATACCACTCTAATTGTGCCTCTTTTGTTTAAAATGGATAGGATTATAAGTGAAAAGAACAACTGGCACACAAAAAACTGACCAAACGCATTCTGAATCTTTTGATAATTTTTCACAATGATCCATGGGTCATATGTAATGTGTACGAGCCAACCTGGGCCCAATCTGAGTCGCGGTGTGGCCGGTATCACTCTAAGTGTCTCTCTTTTGTTTAAAATGGACAACATTTTAAGTACATATGGAAAACTGACCAAACGCATTCGGTTTCTATTGAAACTTTAGGATAATGATCCATGGGTCATATGTGATGTGTACGAGTCAACATCACCCCAATATATGGTGCGGTGTAGCCGACACCACTCAAAGTTTCTATCTTTTGTTTAAAATGGACTTCATTTTAAGTGAAAATAACAACTAGCATACGGAAAACTGACCAAATGAATTCTGATTGTGTCGATACTTTTTCACAATGATTAATGGGTCATATGTGACATGTACGAGTCAAAACTACCTCAATCCGAGGCGCGGTGTATCCGAAACCATTCATAGTGTCTTACTTTTCTTTAAAATGGACATCATTTTAAGTGAAAACAACAACTGGCATACGAAAAACTGACCAAACACATTCGAAATGTTTTGATGATTTAGGAAAACTATTCATGGGTCATATGTGACATGTACAAGTCAACCCAGCCTCAATTTGAGGCACGGTGTGGTCGGGATCACTCTAAGTGGCTCTCTTTTGTTTAAAATGGACAACATTTTAAGTACATACAGAAAACTGACCAAACAGATTTTGATTGTGTTGATACTTTAGAACAATGATCCATGGGTCATATGTGACATGAAAAATCAAATTCTCCACAATCTGAGATGCGTTGTGGCCGACACCACTCAAAGTATCTCTCTTTTGTTTCAAAAGGACATCATTTTAAGTGAAAACATCAACTGGCATATGGAAAACCAACCAAACACATTCTGATTGTGCTGATACTTTAGGACAATGATACATGGGTCATTTGAGTTGTGTACGAGTCATCCCCGTCTAAATTTGAGATGCAGTGTTTCCGGTACCACTCTAACTGTGTCTCTTTTGTTTAAAATGGACAAGATTATAAGTGAAAAGAACAACTGGCATATGAAAAACCAATCAAACACATTCGAAATATGTTAATAATTTATCAAAATGATCCATGGGTCATATGTGACATGTATGATCCAACCCAAGCTCAATCCGAGTTGCGGTGTGGCCGAGATCACTCTAAGTGTCTCTCTTTTGTTTAAAATGGACAACATTTTAAGTACATACGGAAAACTGAACAAACACATTCGGTTTCCATTGAAACTTTAGGAGAACGATACATGAGTCATATTTAAAGTGTAAGAGTCAACCTCGCCTCAATCCGAGGCACAGTGTGGCCGACACCACTCAAAGTGTCTCTCTTTGGTTTATAAAGGACTTCATTTTAAGTGAAAACAACAGCTAGCATACGGAAAACCGACCAAATGGATTCTGATTGTGTCAAAACTTTATAACAATGATCCATGGGTCATATGTGACGTGTACGAGTCAACCCCGCCTCAATCCGATGTGCGGTGTGGGTGACACCATTCATAGTGTCTCTCTTTTGTTTAAAATGGACATCATTTTAAGTGAAAACAACAACTGACATACGAAAAACTGACCAAACACATTAAAAATGTGTTGATGCTTTAGAACAACGATCCATGGGTCATATGTGACGTGTACGAGTCAACCCCACCTCAATCCAAGGCACAGTGTGGCCTGGATCACTCTAAGTGGTTCTCTTTTGTTTAAAATGGACAACATTTTAAGTACATACGGAAAACTGACCAAACAGATTTTGATTATGTTGATACTTTAGGAAAACGATCCATGGGTCATATGTGACATGTACAAAACAACCCCGACTAAATCTGAGATGTGGTGTGGTCGAAGCCACTCAAAGTGTCTGTATTTTATTTCAAAAGGACATCATTTTAAGTGAAAACATCAAATGGCATACGGAAAACCAACCAAACGCATTCGGATTGTGTTGATAATTTAATACAATGATCCATGGGTCATTTGAGATGCATAAGAGTCAACCCTATAATGACCCATACTTTACATACATTGTTATTACTTCATAATTGAAGCATACTTATTAAAACATATAACAAAACCATGAAAGGACCGTATAGGTATAGTGTCTTTAGAAACTGGGAAACATAAACAACTGGTTCATAAATCATCTACATTGTCTCCCATTTATTTCATCATATCTAGAGTCCCTTTTGGCATATTCTACTTAATACCCTTTTTCCAGACCTGGGGAAAAGAAAACGTACAAAAGGGTGAGCTCAAATGCTCAGTATGGGTAAACAAAAGAAATATCAATCATATCATATTCTTAAGAACATAATATTTTGAAAATCTTATCCTGCAAAAGAGATCCTAATATCATGACATGGGATCAATCATAATAGTGAAATGTAATCCAAATAATCATAACTTAATATTGGAAACTTTATGGCATACACACATAATCATAGAGAATCATTTCTTATTAGTCAAGACTCATTGCCAAGACTATCTTAGCAGACAAAGTCCATTTCTAAACCGAGTTCACTCCTCGTTTCAGTCCTGTTTCACTGAACCAGATTAACCTGCCATTCCAGCCATGTCTATCTCATGAGATATAAATCTTTACCCAATGAATTGGAGGTAGATATAGGTCCCACCCATCTCATATTGATACCATTCTTATGTGTGCCACAAGATCATAAATCATAGCATAACCCATGTAATAAAAACGTGATTCTTAAATATCCTGCCATCATAACATAATCCATAAAAGGACATCATAAAAGAAATTCCATCATAACATAATCAAATAAATGTAAAAATAGGGATATAAATATAACCCTATATTATCTTATATGGAAAATAATTTTGATAAAATGCTTGAACTCCATTCTTGAGGAAAATATCCTTTCTACTTCAAATTTTTTTTCCTTTCTTAAAATGTCATACAATTTTAAACTCAAATAAGTTGATTAAAAATAAACATGAAAACTTTTAAAGTAAGCTTCATTGAAATAATTTTCTAAAAATCCATTCATGTCGTATAAGTTAAAGAAAAACATTCTTCTCGTACTTTGGCCGCAAAAGTCAAAAAGTACCTCATACTAAAAATGACAAAAGATTTCTTTCATATCTTTTACTAAAAACTCACCAATGGGTAAAATTGTATTTAAAATTTTTTAGGAGGATAGAAATAATATTATATATTTAGGAAACATGTATGTGGATGATAAATATTCCTCAATAATTACCGAAGTATAAACAATCTCAGATAAAAATTGAGATTGTGAGATTTTCCCTTACCTTAGGTCTGATTTGCTTCGTACGTGTCTGAACCTCCTGTATAATGATTTAAATAAGGTTATTGACTTATTACATAATCTTACTCATTGTTATGATATCATATATGGTAATATTCTTAGCTTCTTATTAGTAATATTTCATTTCTACTTGTTATTCGGGTGTTTATTGCTTTTTGTTCTTATGCGCATTTTGTCGAATAAATTCTTATTCTTCTTTTTAGGTTATAGATACCTCATTTCCAGAATGCTATTATTGTAATATATATCATATTTATTCATTAAATTCATTTATATAATCATTATGCAATGAATATCATGTAGAATGAGTCGCATCACATCGTGGAGACGGTAGGCCGTACGTACGCACGAGCAATGATATCGTTCCCATGATCGTGCAATTGTATTGAAGTGTATGTATACTATTTCAGAATCAATATCACTTTACAATAATCATATATAGTTATTATTTACACCATTATACCTATCCAAGTAAGGTGGTGGTGGAAAACAGATTACACCACTGCGTGGAGACGGTATTCCGTACGTACACACGCACGGTGATTTCGTTTTCCGTAGGATGGATAAAAGGTGAAATAGGGTTGTTTCATATTTATAACAACAAATCAGTATATGAGTGATACTGATGTTATTACTTCATAATGAAACAACTAAATAAGAATAAGTAGAAGAAGAAATAAAGTTGAAAGAATCGGTAACGGACATTACCTCTTCTTTGAAGAGCCTCTTCTTAACCTCCTCTTAGGGCACTAAAGATGGTATTTGAAGAAGTAAAGGACCTCTAGGATGTTTCTAGGGAAGTGGAGAAGAGAAATTGGTAGGGTTTGGCCGATCTTGAAGGCTCAAAGTGGTGTGAGGAGGAGAGGTAGGAGGTGTCCTTTTATAAGGGAGGAGAGGGGCACTTTAGAAAAAACTTAAAATATTATTTTATAATAAAGTCATATTCTGTTTTTAATAGGTAAAAATTGATTTATTTCTAATATAAGGTGGTTATGGGTCAAAATACTCTCAAAAAATAGATTTTAGACAAGTTTAGGTTACTATTTTAACCTTATCATTTAGATTTAACTTTAAGTTAAATAATTTTACTTTTACCATGTCTTCTTGTTTTCTTACACTACAAGGTTAATAAACTTACTATAACAAGCCAAAAGAACCCCAAGTTGTTAATTATTAATATATATAACCTTATCTAAGTCATTTTTCCAAACCTTAAATTTTTAGGAATAAAATAACAATTAATAATATAATATTTGTCTTAAAGACTATTTTATGTCAATTTTGACACTATTTGGTAATTGATTTTTGTAAAAATTATAACAGCATAATTAGTTCTAAAAAAGTTAATTAAATAAATACTAACATGTCATATTAACCTATAAAATTAGTGTAATTCATAAAAAGTCTCAAATTACATTTATTTGGGTATTTATAACATCAATTATGTTAATATTTCATTAATAAGGTAATTACTGCATCATAATTGTGTCAAAAATAAATTAACTTATTTAAAGTCTAAAAATTACAAATAAAATACCATTATGTAGGAAATAGTTTTAGATTTATAATAAATATTTATAGTCTAAATTATCTTATGTATAACCCAATATTAAAAATGTTTTAGTTATTAAACATTGATTTTAACTATTTTAACTCTTCTTTAAATAAAATAATAATAAATGTCCTAATCTAATCCAAGTGGACCTAAATGGTAATTTTTATTCCTAAGGTTGTTTTTGGTCGAATTAAACTTATCTAATAGAATTAGGACACGTGTTAGGGTAATAATAATATCATTTTACCCTTAATTACCCTATTTACTTTTAACCGTGGTAAAAAAAGAAAACATTACTATTCACCAAAAATTATTTTTATCTTATTGAACCAAATTTTACTCCTTGATATTAACCGTGTGTCTCGGATTTTTGAAATTCCACTCACAGAAGCGGTAAAATTATGTTTTATGTAAATTTTCAAACTCTCCTAGGAGGTGGGTAAAAGACGATGAAAAGTTCAATATAATTTTTATATATCTAAAATTATTATAAAATGACTCCAATGAATTACATTGAACTTATATTGGTATTATGTATCAATTTGGACCTAAAGTAAATTTAATTAAAATAAATAATTATTTAAATAAAAAGTCGGGTTTTAAATAGTAACCTAGTGTTTTCACTATTCATCAAAAATTGAATGTTTTCAGAAAAATACCAAAATTTCACCCTAGGATAATTTCAATATTCTGAATCCAAAAATAAAGTCCATTTTGAAAGATAAAATTTATAAAATTTCAAAAAGTTGGTATTACTATTCATAACGGCTAGTTTTAATAATATTTTAATAGCATATCATTGTTTTGTGAAACTCAGTATTGCGTACAACACAAGCTATCGAGGAAGGTCGCGATTGCGTGTAAAGCAGGCCAAGCTAGTGTTGTGTATAGTGAAAGATTCATTTAATGATGTATATAACATAAAAACAAAATATTTATCATAAAAATCTCGGGTGTTACAAACCCCGTCTAAATCTGAGACACGGTGTGGCTGGTACCACTCTAACTGTGTCTCTTTTGTTTAAAATGGACAGGATTATAAGCGAAAAGAACAACTGACATATGAAAAACCGACCAAACACATTCGTAATCTGTTGAAATTTTAGGACAATAATCCATGGGTCATATGTTACATTTACAAGTCAACCACGCCTCAATCCAAGTCGCGGTGTGGCCGGGACCACCCAAAGTGTCTCTCTTATGTTTAAAATGGACAACATTTTAAGTACATACGAAAAACCGACCAAACGGATTCTGATTGCGTTGATATTTTAGAAAAACAATACATGGGTCATTTGTGACGTGTATGAGTCAACCCTGCCTCAATCCGAGGCATGGTGTGGCCGAAACCATTCAAATTTTATCTCTTTTATTTAAAAAGCACTTCATTTTAAGTGAAAAAAACAACTAACATACAGAAAACAAACCAAACGCTTTTGGATTATGTTGATAATTTAGGACAACGATCCATGGGTCATTTGTGACGTGTAAGAGTTAACCTCGCCTCAATCCGAGGCACGGTGTGGCCGGTATCACTCCAGGTGTATTTATTTTGTTTAAAATGGACATCATTTCTAGTAAAAACATATGGTATACAAAAAACCGATCAAATTATGAATTGAATTCCAAATTCCACTTATAATTGTCATCTAAATTTTAAATTGAATTCTAAATGAATTATGTATGTTTATAATTACGTTATGAATTATGATTTAATTATGGATGTGTATAGTTCTAGGATGCATTATATGTTAAATGTGTATGAATTTGTTCTCTATATATATGCGTTAGTTGGTTATTGCAAGTAAAATAATTGTATATGTATGTGTTAGTTTATTGCTAGTACAATAATTATAAATGATTGAAAATGATAGGGAATGCTGCTGTGAAAATTGCACAAAAATGAGAGTTGTTGTGCAAATTGTAGGCTGTTTTGCAATTTGCACAGCATAGGCTATGCCAACGGTTTCAAACCGTTGGCATAGCCTCTCTGAGTATTTTTTTACCAACGGTTCTATGAACTATTGGTAAAACTCCTTTCCCAACGGTTTAGAAACCATTAGGAAAGAATCCCTCTGCTTGGTTTTCCCAATGGTTCATGCCAAACTGTTGGGAAAATCTAACCCAACGGTTTGGCACAACCATTGGGATAGGTTCATTTTTTCTAACCTATCCCAACAGTTCAGTGTAAACTGTTGGGAAAAGCTTTCCCAACAACTTACTTCCCTACGGTTTTCAGAACCATTGGTATAATATATACCAACGGTTCTGCAGCCTTTCCCAATGGTTCAAAACCATTGGGAAATCCTATATTTCCAATAGTGTCACCCCTTTCATTGTTTACTTTCGACAGGTAATGAAGAGGATATCATTTATTGAGTTTTATGGATGAAGTTTTTAGTTTTATTATGTATTGTATTTTGTAACCTTTTCCAATGTAATTGTGAGTTACATCTATGTATCTAGTTTCTTCAAGACTACTACACTAATCATTCCTTTGGGATATTCATTTCTTCTAACCATGCCAATATTACAAGTAATGCACCGACTCCAGTCTAGAGGGGTCGGGGTGTTACAATATATTTCAAAAGGAAATATTTCATAAAAAATAATATATTGATATATAAATATATAAGTATATTTATATTGATATAAATATAATATATATATTTTAAATAAGTTTTAGATAAGTATAAATAGACATTATCACTTAATATATAAGAAATGTAGTGAAAATAGCTTATCAAATATTTTAAAAAATATTATTAATTAATAATTTACTAATTATCATTGAGTAATAGTCATTTAATAACAATTTGAAGACCCAAAAAAATGGAAAAGTTAATAAAAGATCTAAAATAAGTTTAAAACATAACTCAAACTTCAAATCACTATAACTTTTGATCTGGGTGTCCCTTTTAGTTCTATAATATATAAAATCGAAGACTATGATGATCTCTATGTTGTCATGACTAGTGGGAGACTTGTTTACTATTTTTACAAGGAAATAAATGGCTTAGAAGGCCTCCAAAAATGAGTTTTTAGTCTGGATATGTAAATTTTTTAACATTCGATGGAATTTTAGCCTCGTTTAAGGGGAAATTTTTTCCTTTTTTTAGTGGGGGGTGAATTTATTCTGAAGTATTACATTCATATTGATATTATGGATTTTAAATTTTATCATTTTTCACAATTTAATATTATTTATAATCAAATATATAACAATATATTCATATTTTTTATATATTCACACATAAAAAATTTAATTTTATAAATAAATAATTAAAAATATTTACATATAAAATATATTTCTCAATATATAAGGCGTCTAAATAAAAAACTAATATCCATTTTATTTAAAATACAAATATATGAATATTTATATACTTATATAATGTGTGTGTGTCTGTATTAAAAATGATATATATTAATATACTAATAAATATATGAATAAAAAAATATAACTAAATATATATAAATAGATATATATAAATATATATTAATATAAAAATAAATAAATATATATATATATATATAACTATACATGTATATATATATATATATTAATATATATATATATATATTAATATACGAATAAATATATATATATATATGTTTAAATATAAATATATATATGTTAATATAAATATTTATTGATATATCATTCAATGGACATCAAAGTAATATAGAGGAGTGGTAAAGGGTACAGGCACAGAGTGAGATGTCTCGAGTTCGAATCCTAGGGGAGGCAGGGGTGTACGCGATGGTGAAGGGTTGTGCTAGCGCTGTTAAAGGGGGGGGGGTGCTAGTGTTGTTAAAGGGTTGGGGGTAGGGATGAGGCATGCTGGGATGGTAGGGGTATGCAGGGGTGGGTGGGGGTGCTTCAAATCATTGTTGATGGGGGGTCAAGAGTTGTTAAAACCCCCCACTGATTTGTAAATTTTTTTATTTTTTTAAAATTTATTAAAATTTTATAAGAACTTTTAAAAAAGTACTGATAAAAGACCCCTTTTATTAGTGCATTTATTAGCATTGTTAAAAGGGTTCTTTATCAGTTCTTTTTTAGCGCTGATAAAAGGGACCCCCTTTATCTTTTCTGTGATTAACAACGTTTTTAGCATTGTAATTGACATTTTCTAGTGCTTTTAAAGTCCATATCTATAGTAGTGGTGGTTCAATGAATGAAAATTGTGGATTACATCTCCTCACGAGTGGCGTGCGAAGGAGCTGGAAGGAGGAGGCATATAAATAGTGTGGTGGATTCTATGTTTGAGGCGCGTCACATCTTCACTAAAGTTTGGCACTTAGAAAGAGAAACACTGAGTGTGATCCTCTAAAACTTCTGGGAACGTAACAAATATATATATATATACACACACACATTCCTTACATTTTAAGATAACTTAGTCACGACACCTATAAAAGAATTAATTTCCTAAAATTTAGTAGGATAGAGAATAAAAATACAATCGTTGAAAACCAGTCTCATCATTTCAAACAAAATCTTGGAAATAAGTCAGCTTATTCAATAATCACAATGTTTTATCATTTTTGTGTTGTTCAAAATAATAATAATTGAATTTCAATTTTCTAAAAAATGAAACATAGAGATGGAGAAACTAAATTACTACAAATCCTGCTTCATCACTGCAAAAATAAAATGACAATAAAGATGAGTCATTTATTAGCTGTAACAAAAAATAAATTTTGTTAGCCCTCATATAGGGAATCGTGAATAATTTAATTTATTTATACAAATTTATATATTTTTAAATATGATTTATATATCAATAAGTATATACTTGTAAATATAATATATAAATATGATTTGTATAACGATATTATAATAAAAAATATGAAAATATTATTTTCAAAATTTTATATATAAAAAAATATCAAATTTCACTAAAAAAGGTGTTTAGCAGTGTTTCATTTGAAACCAGTTTAAACCACCCCTAAATATTTAGCCACAGTTTTTTTATTTAAGTAAAATATTTATTATTATTTTTTAAAATAAATAATTAATTATTTCACTACTACAAATATTCCATTTATTAGAATGAAAAATGGATTTTAACAGTGTTAAAAAGCGCTATTAATCGTAGTGTTAATAAAGGGGGCCCTTTAGCCATGCTAAAAACCCACTAATAAAGGACCCCCTTTATTAGAAATATTTTAGTGTTGATAAAGGAAACCCTTTATAAGTTCTATTTTTAACGCTCATAAATGCCCCCCTTTATGAGCACTAAAATAGATAAAGGCCTAGCAGGCGGCAATGAGTTGTTAATATAACAACACACCCAACAAAAACCTGAAATTGCAAACAATGCTATACACATTTAATGTGACAAAATGAATGAAAAAATTCCCACCCATGGTATATGAAAAAAATATCTCTATATATATTTCAAACAATTTTTTATATAATTATATTTCTAATTACCCAACAAATATTTAAAAACATTAATGTTTCATCTTATGAAGTCCGTGATCCCCTCTCAAAAATGTCTGACCATGGTATTAATTGAAAAACAAATCATCTCAATCCGAGCTAAAGATTCTGCCTATATAAGAAAACAAATATCATGTTAGTAATACTATAAATAAATAAATTAAACATTAATATGAATGAATACATTAATAAAATGTCAATATTTAATAAAAGAGATACATTTGGAGTTATATCGGTCACACCCGACATTAGATTGAGGTGTCGTTGATTCCTACACGTCACAAATGACTCATGGATCATTTTCCTAAAGTATCAAAACAATATGAATGTGTTTTCTTGGTTTTCAGTATGTCACTTGTTCTTTTTACTAAAATAAATGTCAATTTTAAATAAAAACACACACTTGGGGTTATACCGGTCACACCATGCATCAAATTGAGGTTTCGTTGATTCCTACATGTCACAAATGACTCATGGATCATTTTATTAAAGTATCAAAACAATCCAAATGTGTTTTCTTGGTTTTCAGAACACCAGTTGTGTTTTTTACTAAAATATCATTTAAAACTGGAAACACGCATTTTGAGTTATATTGGTTACATCGTGCATCGGTTTGACATGAGACTGCTTCATACATGTCAAAGATGATGTATGAATCCCTGTTATAAATTATCAAGACAATCAGAGTTCATTTTCTTGGTTTTCAATGAGTAACACATTTGAACTAAAATGCCAATTTTAACCTAATAACGTACACTTTTAGTCATACCGGTCACACCATGCGTCAGATTGAGGTGTGGTTTATTCCTACATGTCAAAAATGACTCATAGATAATTGTACTAAAGTATTAAAAACAATTCTAATGTGTTTTCTCGGTTTTCATTATGTCACTTGTTCTTTTTTACTTAAATTAATGTTAATTTTAAATTAAAAGACACACTTGGAGTTGTACCGGTAACACCGTACTTCATATTGTGGTGTGGCTGATTCCTACATGTCAAAAATGACTCATGGATTATTTTATTAAAGTATAAAAACGATTTTAACTTGTTTTCATGATTTTTGATATGCCATTTGTGTTTTTTTACTAAAATGTCATCTCAAATTGGAAACACGTATTTTGATTCATATAGGTCACATACTGCATTGATTTGATGTGAGACTGCTTCATACACGTCAAAATCACTTATGAATATTTTTCCTAAATTATCAAGAAAATAATATCATTTTTCCTTGGCTTTCAGTGAGTGACATGTTTTGTACTAAAATGTTAATGTTAAAATGATAACAGACACTTTTAGTCATTCTAGTCACACTATCCATTGGATTGAGGTGTAGCAGATTCCTAAATGTCAAAAATGGCTCATGGATAATTTTCCTAAAGTATCAAAATAATCTAAATGTGTTTTCTCAGTTTTTAGTATGTCACTTGTTCTTTTTACTAAAATTAATGTCAATTTTAAATAAAAAGACACACTTGGAGTTATACCAGTCACACCGTGAATCAAATTGTGGTGTGTTTGATTAATACACATTAAAAATGACTCATTTATCATTTCACTAAAGTATCAAAATAATCCAAATGTGTTTTCTATCTTTTCATAACAGAAGTTGTGTTTTTTACTAAAATGTCATTTCAAACTGGAAACAGGCATTTTGAGTTATACCAATTTCATAGTGTGTAGGTTTCACATGAAACTACTTCATACATGTCAAAAATGATGTATGAATCCCTATATAAAATTATCAAGATAATCAGAGCACATTTTCTTGGTTTTTAGTGAGTGACACTTTTTGAACTAAAATGTCAATTTCAAAGTGATAACAGATACTTTTAGTCATATCGGTCACACCGTGCAACAGATTGAGGTGTGGTTGATTATTACACATAATAAATGACTTATGGATCATTTTAATAACGTATCAAAACAATATAAATGTTCTTTCTTAGTTTTTAGTATGTCACTTGTTTTTTTACTTAAATTAATGTCAATTTTAAATAAAAAGACACACTTGGAGTTGTACCGCTCACACCATACTTCAGATTGAGGTGTGGTTGATTCTTACATGTCAAAAATGACTCATGGATAATTATACTAAAGTATTGAAACAATAAAAATTTGTTTTTTCGATTTTCAATATGCCAGTTGTGTTCTTTTACTAAAATGTCATTTCAAACTGGAAACACATATTTTAAGTCATACCGATCGCATCGTGCATTTATTTGATATAAGACTACTTCATACATGTCAAAAATCACTTATGAATCAATTTCCTACTTTATCAAGACAATTAGAGTCGTTTTTCTTGGTTTTCAGTGAGTGAAAAGTTTTGTACTCAAATGTCAATTTTAAATTGATAACTAACACTTTTAGTCATACCGGTCACACTGTGAGTCAGATTGTGGTGTGGTTGGTTCCTAAATTTAAAAAATTAATCATGGATCATTTTACTAAATTATCAAAATAATACAAATGTGTTTTCTTGGTTGTTAGTATGTCACTTTTTCTTTTTACATAAATTAATGTCAATTTTAAATAAAATGTCACACTTGGAGTAATACCGGTCACACCATGTGCCAGATTGAGGTGTGGTTGATTCCTACATGTCACAAATGAATCATGGATCGTTTTTCTTAAAGTATAAAACAAATATGAATGTGTTTTATCAATTTTTAGTTTTCTAATTTTGTTTTTTTACTAAAATGTCATTTCAAACTGAAAACATACATTTTGAGTCATACCGGTCTCATCATGTGTCGGTTTGATATGAGACTGCTTCATACACATCACAAATGACTTATGAATTTCTTTATAAATTATTAAGACAGTTTAAGTGCATTTTATTGGTTTTTAATGATTGAAACATTTTATACTAAAATGTAAATTTTAAACTGATAACAGACACTTTTAGTCATATCGGTCACACCATGTGTCAGATTGAGGTGTGGTTGATTCATTCACGTCAAAAATGAAAAATGGATCATTTTCCTAAAATATAAAAACAATCCAAATGATTTTTCTCAGTTTTCAGTATGTCACTTGTTCTTTTTACTTAAATTAATGTCTATTAAATAAAAAGACACACTTTGAGTCATATTGGTCGTATCGTGCATCATATTGAGGTGTGATTGACTCCTATACATCAGAAATGACTCATGGATCATTATTCTAAAGTATGAAAGCAATATGCATGCATTTTATCAATTTTTAGTATTCCATTTGTGTTTTTTACTAAAATGTAATTTCAAACTGGAAACACGCATTTGCAGTCATACCAGTCGCATCGTGCATCATTTTTACATGAGACCACTTCATACACGTTTGTGAATTGATTTTCTAAATTATCAAGACAATTATAGTATGTTTTCTTGGTTTTCAGTGAGTGACACATTTTGAACTAACCATTTTAACTAATAAAAGACTCTTTTATTCATACCGGTCACATCGTGCATCATATTGAGGTTGGGTTAAATCCTACACATCAAAAATGACTTATGGATCATTTTCCTAAAGTATCAAAACAACCAGAATGTTTTTTCTTGGTTTTCAGTATGTCACTTGTTCTTTTTACTTAAATTAATGACAATTTTAAATAAAAAGACACACTTTGAGTCATACCTATCACATCATGCATCATATTGAGGTGAGGACTATTCCTACACATCAAAAATGAGCTATAGATCGTTGACCTAAAGTATAAAGAAAATATATATGTGTTTTCTCAATTTTTAGTATGTTATTTGTCTTTTTTACTAAAATTAATGTCAATTTTAAATAAAATGAAGCACTTATATTATGTTAATGCATTAAATAAAATATAATATTATGAGTAAAAATATATTATATTAAAAAAAACTTTACCTTATTGTTGAATTATAAGTTGTAGCCTCAAAGTCCTATCACTCACGAGCATGAACATCTTCAAAAAAACCACCCCGACTCAAATAAAGGAATATACCTATATAAGAAAACAATTCTTATGTGAATAATATTAAAAATTAGTAAATTAAACATAAATGTGAAACAACCCACTACTTATACGGAAGTCACATCTTCTTGCTATTTGTGTACATTCTTCCATCAGGTATGATGCTCATTCGTTTCTAAGAAAATATATACCACCTTGTGAATATGGGTCTTTTAGACAGTCATAGTAGTATTGGAAAAATAAAAATAAAAAAGGATTAATAATTATTTTAAATAAAATAGTAATTATCTTATAAAATACCTTTTCTATGATGTTAGTTTGTTAATGGAATATGATCTCACTCATAAATTTACAAACATAATAACCAAAATCTTTTCTATTTTTTTGTTTCAGACACTATAGAAACATTGATCAAAATAATTAATTTATTTTGATATGTGTTTGGATATTGAAATATTATTATATATACCCTAATACTAGTCCAGTCGTAGAAATTTTCATTGTCCTCATGCTTAGCCACTGGCGTCATTCCTTATTTTTCCAGATATTGATGCACCACCCTATCATAACAAAGTCCTCATTAAAAAAATATAAATTATATAACTTGATGTTTAGTTATAAAATATTGTATGTAGTGTATTAAAAATTGAAAAATTATATCATGTGTGGTCGGTTTTTTGGATATCCATGCATTGAATCTAGGATATAAATCTTTGGAGTATCCAAATTGACAGCAATGAGCATCCAATGTTTCCTAAAAATAAAAAATAAAAATAAGTAATAAAGGAAATGAAAACATATTTTATATGATTAAATTGTAGAGTTTTACCCATGAATCGTTGGTATTAAGAAGATTCTATCATCTGAAATTTTACTTTCAAATGATTTGACTAGGCCTACCACTATTTCATCCTTTTTGTTGGAATCTATTTTTGGTTGTTCTGTAGAGGACATGTGAGGACTAACGAGTCCAAAAAAAATCATAGGGAAATACCTTCAATTGTTTTTTATATATATTTCTTCCAAAAATATGAAATGTATTTAGTCATAATCAACATAGTATATCTACTTTTGGAAAATAAAATCATGAAAACATACCTCATGTATATATTTACAACTGAGGATCCTATCCAATCGTAGTTGAGGATTTCACTTACATTCTCAACACCAATAAAGTCTTGAAATTTATATCCGTACATATTTTTTTCAAAATCAACTATGTGACCACAACAATTTTTTAATTTTGTCTCTATATGAACCATCAATGATGGTAAATGTGGATATAGAACGAGTGGGGTAAATGTGCTTTTGGTAAATCTTTTCGATCGGTTAGTCGATCCTTTATATGGTTTTGAGCTGGTATTTTGTTTCAACCCTTCCCTTTTCCCATATATAATAACATTAATCAGTTCATACCTTTTTCATTAATTTTTAAAGTTTTATCTTCAAAAATAAATTTGAAATGAATACCTCCTTGTCGATATGTTTTTTACAAGATGTGATGGTCACACGATGAATGTTCTAACTGCTTGTTAGACCTTATAAATATCTTTCTCATCAACTGGAATATGTAGCTCGACACTCGACTCCTGGGATACACTATTCTACACTCTCACATGAATTTTTGGAAGTGGTCTGTTGTGTAGCATGTCCTTTTGGATATTGAAAACCATAGCCCTTGCTACAAGAAGATGAGTGAGTGTTGATAGGTATAAATCACAATCATTATCACCCAGGATGATGAGTGAGTGTTTCCTATCTGATTGAAATATCTTAGAAACAATTATTAGTAAATTTATTACCTCAACTAAGACAATTTTTTTGGTGGGAATGGCTCACCTCAAAGCTGGTGGGGGTGGGGTGGTATCTTCACGCAATGGTTGTTCTTGAGTTGTTTCTTCTCTTTGTTTCCCCCCATAAAAATTTCTATCAAATATCTTTTCCATTGGAATTATTCTTCAAGGGTAGCTATTATTTCTCTCATTTGTTTCATTTCTTCACTTTGAACCTCCTCTTGTTTTTTTCCTCAAAATATGTTCGAGGTGTCACCCAAAAACCCACTCTTTTGATGTGGCCATGCTATTCTGGCCATTTCATGGCCACCGATAGTAAGTGGTCATACAATACAGGTGTTTCTAATTCCTATGACTATTTCAGATATAAAATATATGAAAATAAGTAATCTTTTCTATGTAATAGTGATTTCGAAGTAATTTTTTTATTATGTCATACTTACACATTTTTCTCACACTTTTTGTGTGTTTTCATCTATTAGTATCCCGTCTTTATTTACACGTGCCTCCTTCCAAAGCACATGGTGTGGGATGGAAGTGGATTTGAATTTGGAGTAATCAATCTTCATATAAATAGAGTAACGTAGTTATGTTATTATTTCATTTCACATAAAAGTATTACGGTAGATTTAAAATACATACCAATTTATTTCAAGTGAAGCATACCCCATCCTTGCTTTATGGTAGGGGTACATTGGTTTTTTTGCCCGTTCCTTATTTACATCACTAAATTCCTATTTCATAAATAAGAAATTTTCAATCAAATTGAGGAATCCATTTATTTTCAAACAACATATTACTTATCACGACCCACCTTCCTCAAGATGATGGAAGTGAAAGCAAAGTGCCATGCCCTTCCTTCCTCAAGATGAAGGAGAGATAATGACCCCTGAGTCCCGCCTTCAATAGACCCTATAGTGGTGGCTAGAATCAAGGGTATAGAATCTCACATAGTATGGAAGGAGTTACTCTTTTTCTAGAATAAGATCAGAAGATAAGATGGTAAATCCCAAGAAACTGTAAAAACTAAAAGTAAAGACAAAATTCATTCCCACATGCATGTTCAAAAGTAAAGACGATACAAAGTACAAAAAAAGTAACAAAAGAAGGAACAAAATAAAGGAGACTAAGCATCAATGACGACTAATCCTGACACCCAAGATAGTAAAGTCCATCACAGTCCTTACAGTCCCCTTAAAAACCCGAAAATAGTTTTATTTATATAGGGTGAATATACAAGTATACCTAGTAGGGAAACTAAATCCACTCATGAACAATTGGGGGAACATACAAATGTCTCTTGGAGAAAACAATAGAACCTCAAAGAACCTACCAAGGAATACTAACCAGCCCAACCTCACCAAGTCATAGTCACTAAATAGCTCTATTCAAGTAAAGTAGTAGTATAAGCACGTCAATATTTGGGTACCCCGCACCACATTCCCACTAGTTAACTGCTCATCCCTAATATCTAACATCTTGATGTTACCACTCTTCCCATACACAGTCCCTCTGCCACAAGCCGCTTTCACACACTTGGGCCTCAAACCACACATAATCTCTCCTGTAGACACCTGAGCCACAACAACCACACCTCTCACCTAAAGACACTTGGGCCTCATCCCGAAGACACTTGGGAAAAAAATCATGGCCTGCAAACACCTAGGGATCTCATCCACAAAAAACCCTTACCTGAAGGATCTTGGGATATGGTAAGCCTCAATCCATTATAGCCTTCCTGGATACGCTCGATCAGTAAGAACCCAGAAGAGGGTGCGAGGGATAAAGTTAGTAACTATCCATCCATCCTCCCACCGGGATGTTGGGAAATACACCCTCCCCTATGAAATGGAGTTTCTCAGAAATTAGTGCTCAAAAAGGGTGGCGTACATATAGAAATCACAATAAACTAAAATTTATATATATATAGGTAAGAAACACTCACCCTAACCTATCAGTCCCCATGACAGACAACCAACTCATACAGAACCAAATTTGCTGGTACCCCAATATGAACAACCACACAACGACCATTTCCAAAGAAAACCCAACTCCCTTTTCATTTAACCACTTTTAATATATTAATCAAGGGGTTCAACTTAAGTTATTCCATCACTACTGGGAAACTACCAACCATAACTATACCAAAACAATAAGAAAAACCAAACTGCAGTCCCACTACACAACATCACAAACCCATATTTATAGTCCACTACTCAACAATAATTCTTTAAAATTATACCACACAATCCTTCTCTCAAAACCCATCTCTATAACCCCACTGCCAAACAATTCCTAGATGCAGTCCCACTACATAAATGTTTGTAACCACACCATAATCCCACTGCCCAACTCTGTTCGATGACAACGAAACAAAGGAAGTTCATCTACCTACAAGTCCATCCATTCCACAATCAATTCGTCTCTAAAACTAGGATACCAACACAACTCCTGTACATCCCCACAAACAAATCCATACAACAACTACCATTGACCCAAAACCCCACTACACACACACACCACACCCTTCTCACAGAACCAACTCCTTTGTCCAACCTTGTACCTACAACCGTGCTCTTAACAGCAGCACCACACAACTCACACAAGGTTACAAAATTCAATAGAACACAGAACTCAACCACACCTATCAACAGGATGTGTATACATATTCATATTTGGTAATCACTATTCTTTAATCCACTTGATAAATGAGGGTGATCATACACGGTTTTTCATCCCAGGGCATTCATTTCATTTAACTGGGTATACGTGATTAGCCAGATTATGATTTATACCAATTATTCATAAGGAAAAAACAATAGCTGTAAAGAGAAACCCATGGAAAGATAAAGAACACCAACATTCATGATATTTATAATTCTTTACAACCACAATAGATCACAACATCAATAAGGATAACAAAATAAAATATATGATCAAACATTAAACCACTCTCAGCCCATTATTTCATTACCCCATTGTCTTTTGATCACATTACCTTCTTATTTATTTATTATTTTAAGAAAATTATTCATCTGTTCTTTATAAAGAATCATTAGTAAATCCACCCCACATGATGCACAATTTAAGAGAGACAGAAGAAATCCCTACCATATGATCAAAGGATCAAAGCTCCTCATCGTGCTAAGAATAAGGGATCACGCAAGCACCACGGGACTCAAATAAAACTATACAGGAGGGGCTCTAGAATAGGTGCATGAATCATCTAGGGTGGAAGGCTCTAGGTTCATGAAGGGAAAATGGAAACCGCGCAAGGAAGGGAATATCCTAGACTTGAAGAGTCGTATCCTATTTTACAGGAAGAACCGTTTCCAAAAGTCATTAATCGTGGATTCATGGTCAATATCATTTGGTTTAAGTATCTCAAAGCCCTTGGAACGTTAGGATGTTAAATATATATTTAAAATCCTTCAATACACTCTTAAAAACTCCTAAATAAGTCTTTAAACTCGTTTTACATCAAATAAGACGTAAGAGGGATGAAACCGAAAATCTGGGAAAAATTGGGAAAACTAAAAATAAGTCACTGATGGGTGAGTCACTAATGGGTGTTTCACCGACGCAGAGCCACCGATGGGTGAGATAATAATGTGAGCTAATGACACTAATCCAACGACATTGAGATACTGACATAAAGACCTAATAACACTTCGAATTACTGGTGCCTCAACCTACCGACACCCTGACCTACAGACGCCCTGACTTATCGATATGGACACTCCTAACTCACCGATACCGATTCCCCTGACTCACCGATGCATTGACATGTCGACGCACTAACATATTAGTGTACTGGCATGCCAACGCACTGACATGATGGTGTACTGACATACTAACACACTAACATGCTGATGTAAAACTAGAAATTTGGAAAACTCTTGAAATAAGCTACCGTTGACTCTCAGAACACCATAAAAATTGGTTTTTCAAAAAGGAAATGCTAGGGGAAATCTATGTTATTACATTAGATTCCTATCAAAATATTCTCATCCTTGAGAATTTTAAAACTAAACTAGAATAAAGGGGGGTCTAAACAACCACCCCTTAAGATACCTCTCAGGAACAAACCACCTTGTGTTATTTTTAAAGTTGGAGTGAAAACCTTGACATCTAAGGAAACCTCCTTGACATATATCTCCTGAAAAACTATGAAAACACTAAGCACCCACTGCCATAAAAAACCACACAAGCAACAAAGGACACAATGTCTAGACACATTGATTAGGGAGATCCTTCCTCTATGTCAAGATATCATCCGCTTTGGGCATCACTATCTTTCCCACACGGTTTTAATAGAATCTGCATTAATGTGTCATGATTAGGGATCAGGTTCTCCCCTACCCATAGTAAAGTCTTTTCACACAAAATAAGAGAACATGGAAACGAATTATCATACAGCAAGAAAGGTCAAACATTACAACACAATAAAGGAAAAAAGAAAAACACAAGAGCAAACTCAGAATAGCTCTGAGTACTGGGCATGCATCTATGCTTCCCACTCCCAATTACTCACCTCGAGTCCACCATGACTCAATAACACATGAAACAAAGGAATGGTCCTCCTATGAAGAACCTTCTCCTCACGATCCTCGATTATTACTGGTTGCTCCACAAACATCATGTCATCTTCGATATACAATTCTCCTCAATCAAGGATGTGGTGGTCGTCATGTAGATACCAACAAATCTGAGATACATTAAAGATGTTGTGGATCCTATCTAGCTGCGGTGGGAATAATTGTTGATATTTCACCTCGCCAACTCATCCCAACACCTCGAAAGATTCGACGAACCTGGTAGAAAGCTTGCTTCCTCTTCCAAATCTCTGATATCCACACTAAGGGGAGACCTTTAAGAACACATGGTCCCCAACCTCAAACTCCAAGGTCCTCCTCCTATTATCGGTATATGACTTATACTGGTCCTGATCCACCTTAATCCTCTCATGCACAAGATGAACTTTCTCTATTATGCTCTGCATGACCTCTGGTCCAAGGAGGGATGCTTCCCCTACCTCTATCCAGCATACAGGTGAACGAAACAGTCTTACATACAAATCCTTGAATGGTGCCATGACAATGGGAGAGTGATAGATATTATTGTTGGAAAATTATAATAGGGTCAAGTGTCATACCCACGATCCTCCAAAGTCCAAAACACATGCTCGCAGCATATCCTACAATGTCTGGATATTCCTCTCAGTTTTCCCATCCGCCTGAGGTTGGAAAGAAGTGCTAAGGCGTAACTAGGTCCCAAAGGCATGTTTTAACCCCCTCCAGACTCATGAGGTAAACTGTGCATCTTGATCTTAGATTATGGATCTTGGAACTCCATGCAGTCGCACCACTATGATTACATACCTCTTTGCTAAGGCATCCACCATGCTTGACACCTTGATTTCCAGGAAGTGAGCCGATTTTGTCAATTGATCCACCACTACCCAAAGAGCATCGCGTCCTCCCTGGGCTCTAGATAATACTATGACGAAATCCATTGATATGTTATTCCACTTCCACTCAAGAACATCCAAGGGATGAAATAGAATACTGCGAACACGGTACTCGACTTTCACCTACTGACACACTAGGAATCTTTCCACAAACTCCACCACTTCCTGATTCACCCCGATCCACCAAAACCATTCCCTTAGGCCTCAGTACATCTTAGAGACTCCTAAATTTACTACTAGGGGTGAGATATGGAACTTATGGAGAACTACCTTGTGTATTTCCACTGGGAAAAACAACTTCCCATGGAACAACATCCGATTCTAGATATCCTCCGACTATCCTTTCATAGCATCACTCTGGACAATGAGATCATGCATCACTTCAGTCTCTAAGTCTCCCCACTGAGACTCCTATACCTTTCATGCTAAATAAGACTGAACATTCATCTAAAATAGATATCCTTTTCTGCTGTCCTCTCCAGCATCTAGGGGAAAAATGGCCAACTCGTTCATTGATTTCCAAACATTCATGGATTCTTCTACTACATCATTCTATGAATTCCTACTAAAGGCATTGTCCACCATGTTCCCCTTACCTGGGGTGTAATATATTTTGAATTCATAATCATATAGGAACTCCATCCACCTTCGCTGCCTCAAGTTTAGGTCTCATTGGGAAAAGATATGCCTCAAGATCTTATGATCCATGAAGACCAAAAATCACTCCCCAATGAGGTAATGCTTCCAAAAAATCAGTGCGAACACGAATGATGAAAGCTCTAGATCATGGGTGGCATAATTACGTTTGTGAGGATGTAACTACCTAGACCCATAAGAGATTACTTCTCACTAAAGTATCAGCACACATCCCAAGCCTAGGTCAGAAGAGTCATAGAACACCTCGAACATCACCCCTTCCTCTGAAAACCTAAGCACTGGGGCACTAACCAACTTCCCCTTCAGATAGCTGAAAGCTACCCGACGCTGCTCACTCCACATGAAGGTTTAGTGTTTTCTAGTCAAAGCTATCAATGAAGATGCAACTTTAGAGAATTTGGGTATCAACCTCTAATAATAGCCTTCTAGACTCAAAAAACTATAAACCTCCACCACATTGTTAGGTGCTTCCCAAGAAACAACTGCTTCAAACTTTGATGGGTCCATATCTATCCCTTGCTAAGACACCACGTGTCTAAGGAAGTGCACTTATCGCATCTAGAAATTTCACTTGGACAATATTATGTAGAGCTAGTGGTGTCATAGGACTTCCAAGATAGTCCTCAGATTCCCAACATGCTCCTCTTCTGACCTTGAGTAGACCAGGATATTGTCGATGAACATGATGAGGAACCGGTCCAGGAACTCACGGAAAATAGAGTTCATGAGCCTTGTGAACATAGCTAGCACATTCATAATTCCAAATGACAAGACCACAAAATCAAAGTTCCCATACCAACACCTGAAAGCAATATTTTTGATGTCACCTTTCTTCACACTCATCTAGTGATATCCAAACCATATATCAATCTTAGAAACCAACCTTCACCCTTAAACTTGTTGAAATGGTCATCGATCCTTGGAAGGGGGTAAAAGTTTTTGACCATCACCTGCTTTAGTCTCTAGTAGTAAATGCACAGTCTTAGACCATTTTTCACCTTCTTCATGAAAAAAACTAGTGCACCACATGCGGAAACACTTTGATGGATAAAACCCTTCTTCATTAGGTCGTCAACCTGAAACCATAACTCTTGTACCTCAAAAGTATTCATCTAATAGGGATCCATCGAAATCTGGTGGGAACCTAGTTGCAAGCCTATCCTGAACTCAACGTCATGTCTAGGGTTAAAGTCACAAAATATTTGGGGAAGACATCTAGGAACTCAATGATAACCCCCATAACTTCCAACATCTCTGTATCTACTGATTCCACTGACAGCTTGGCTAATAAAGAAAGAAGAGGATCCATATGTTGGATTCCTTCTTGAAAAATCTGCTCATCGATGAAAGATATGCTATGGTCGCCCATATCTAAGAACAAAACCCTTATCCAGAAGCATTATATAACATTGTGCATATAAAATAACCATTCGATGCCTAGGATGACATTGTATGGATGTATATGTAGAAAAAGTAGATTCCCACTGGATTGATGTAGCCCCAACATCAGTCTACATCCTTAACAAACATAAAAAATACTAGTCTGAACTCCAACTGGTGTACTCAACTCCCGGGGAATGGGAAGACACTATACATCTAGTCCTAGAGCATGGGCTAGACTGGGTGCAACAAAGGTGTTTAAATCTCTTGAATTAAACAAAGAACACATAAGAGTACTAAATAGACTAGTCATACCTCGAACAACCTTTGGACGTATTGGAACTGCTACCTCTATGAAATGAAACTACCCACGCCTGGCTCCTCTACCCCTCGACTATCAACTGCCTCCATGACCACACCCTGGTTGAGGTCCCTGAGGAGTGACTTGAGTTCGGCATCCTCTGACACCATCTACCCTCTATGGAGTGGGATCTCACTTAACTTGTTGCTGGAAGGGAATAAACGGCAATTGATACTACTAAGGTGGGTGTTGAACCTTCCCACCACCATAGTATGGTGCTCAAACTGGGAATTGGTTTTGAAGATATCCACGACCTCTATTGAGAAAGCACCTTAGCCCTGGGTCCATGGGTAAAGGGTGATGACCAAGAGATTGAAACTGGAACTATTGATGCCTACTCCCTACAGGCCGAAACCTGGAAGGCCCTGAAGTTGGAGACCTACAACTAACAACTTTCCCCTTTGAAGAACTCGGTTGGATCCCCTCTCATGGAACACCTCCTAGTGAGTTCATCCTTTCCACTACATCAACCTTCTTCTAAACCTCTAAGTATGTTGGTAGAGTGAAGGGGGTGACGACATACTGAAGAGAAGGTCGGAGTGCCTCCTCTAAGAATCTCGCTTGGGACTCCTCATCTATAAAGAGATCTGGTGCAAAGTGTAAGAGATCTTTAAACTTGATCCTCAGTTCCCTCACTAATATACTCTCCTACTATAGGGAGAGTATATCCTTCCACTTATCAGCCTTCATCGTGTAAGAAAGGAATTCCACTTGGAACTCCATCTCAAAGTCATCCCATGAAACATCAGTCTCCTTCCTCTTCCCAATGTAAATAATCCACCACTGACAAGCTGCTCCTCACACCTGGTTCGCTACCAGAGGAACCCAGTACTTTTTCAGAGCTCATATCAAGATGAAATTGATCACCATCTCCTCGATCCAAATTTATGTCTCTATATCCGAGATGATGCCCTCATACTTCCCCATAGTCTACCACTGGAAGGCACGAAACATCTTCTTCCACTGGTTATCTTCCTCATCTTAGTCATCCCTCTACTGATCAATCAGGTCAACCTGTTGGGCCACTACTACTTTTACCACACGTGGACGACATCTGGGTGCCATATCTGAAAAGTAAACAAGGAATTACAAAGCCTAGGTAGTGTGGGAATACACTTTTAGATTCATTTTGACTCTTCATTTATTTTAAATTCCCAAAAAAACAAATACACACAAGAACACAAGTCATTATGATGCGTGTACCTTTCCTAGGGTCTCTAACCAGCAATCAGTGTAGCCTTAATTGGTTGTTTAGTTGGTCCAGAGTCCTTGCATCAGATCATAGGGGGCCCTAAAATCCTATGTCCTTGCTAGTCTTCCCTAACCCATTTCATGCACCAAGTTCACCTAATACCTTTTCCCTACCATCCCATGCAATCCTCACCGTTCCTAACTCCAAACTCCATCCTACCTCTCAAACTCCCAAAACCTGGCCCTCTGATACCATTTTTTCATGACCCACCTTCTTCAAGATGAGGGAAGGGACATCAAAGTGTCACACCCTTCCTTCCTTAAGATGAAGGATATATAATTCCCCACAGTCCTACCTTCAATAGTCCCCGGAGCGGTTACTAGCACCAAGGGTATAGAATCTCACATAGTATGGAAGGAATTACCCTTTTTCTAGAACAATATTAGAATATAAGATGGTAAATCCCAAGCAACTCTAAATAATAAAAGTAAAATTAAATCCAAAATGAATTCCCGTATGCATGTTCAAAAGTAAAGTTGATATAAAGTACAACAAAAGTACCAAAAAATGTACTAAAATAAAGGAGACTAAGCAGAAATGGAAACTAATACCGACACCTGAGCTAGTAAAGTCCATCATGGTCCTCAATGTCCTCCTCAAAACTTGAAAAAAGTTTTATATACATAGGGTTAGTATACAAGTATATCTAATAGGGAAACTAAATCCACCCGTGTACAAGTGGGGGAACATACGAATGTCCCTGTGAGAAAATAATAGAGCCTCAAAGCACCTACCAAGGAATACTAACCATCCCAACCTCACTAAGGCACACTCACCAAATAGTGCAAGTCAAGTAAAGTAGTAGTATGATCACATCGATATTTTGGTACCCTTCACCACTTTCCCATTGGTTAAATGCTCATACCTAACGTCAAACATCTTGATGCTACCACTCTTCCCATACAAAGTCCCACTACCACAACCTACCCGAACACACCTAGGCCTCAAACCACATATAATACTGATTTCATAAACCTGGGCCACAATAACCTTGCCTCTCATCCGAAGACACCTGGGCCTCATCCCAAATACACTTGGGAAAACAATCTTGGCCTGAAAACACTTAGGCCACTCATCCACAACAAACCCTTTATCGATGTATCGTGGGAAATGGTAAGCTCCAAGCCATTACATCCTTCTCGGATATGATTGAGTGATAAGAACTCAAAAGAGGGTGTGAGGGAGAAAGTCAGTAACCAGTCATCCATCCTCCCACCAGGATGTTTGGAAAGACACCCTCCCCCATGAAATGGAGGTGTTCGACACTTAGTGCTCAACAAGGGTGGGGTGCGTATTGAAATCACAAGGAACTAATATATATATATATATATATATATATAGTTAAGAAACACTCATCCCAACATATGGGTCCCCACAACAGACAACCAACTCCTACAAAACCACATTTGTTGTTACCCCTATATGCACAACCACACAATAGCCACTGCCAAAGTAGAACCTGACACCCTTTTCATTTAAACACTTGAAATTTATTAATTTAGGGGTTCACTTTAAGTTATTGAATCACTACTAGGCAACTTCCAACCAAAACTATACCAAAAAACAAGAAAAACCAGACTAGAATCCCACTGTACAACAGCACAAAACAAGATTTACAGTCCACTACATAAAAATAATTATTCAAAATTATACCACACAATCCTTCTCTCACAACCCAGCTTCACAGCCCCACTACCAAACAATTCCTAGATACAATCCCACTGCATAAATGTTTTTAACCACACCACAACCCCACTGACCAATTCCGTTCGACGACCATGAAAAAAATTCAGTTCAGCTACCTACAAGTCCATCAATTTCACAATCAAGCAGTCTCTCAAATTGGGATACCAACACACCTACCACACAACCCCACACAAAAATCCCTACAATAATTACCCTTGTTCCACAACCCTACTTCACACATATACCACACCCTTCTCATAAAACCAACTCCTCTATCCAACCTTGTACCCACAACCGTGCTCTTAACAGCAGCACCACACAACTCACACAAGGTTACAAAACTCAATAGAACACAACACTCATCCACACCTATCAACAGGATGTGTATACATATTCATATTTGGTAATCAATATTCTTTAATCCTCTTGATAAACATGGGTGATCATACAAGGGTTTTTATCCTGGGTCATTCATTTCATTTAACTAGGTATACTTGATTAGATAGATTAAGATTTATACCAATTATTCATAAGGAAAAAACAATAGTTGTAAAGAATTACACATGCATAGACAAATACCACCAACAACCATGATTTTTAGAAGGATTTACAACCACAAAAGATCACAACATCAAAAAGGATAAAAAAATAAAACAGATGATCAAACATCAAACCACTCCCAGCTCGTTATTTCATTACCCCATTATCTTTTGATCACATTACCTTATTATTTATTTCTCTATTTGAGAAAATTATTCATGTGTCATTCACAAGGAATAATTAGAACACCCACCCTTAATGATACAAAATTTAAGAGAGATAGAATAAATCCCTATTGAATGATCAAAGGATTGAAGTTCCTCCTCAAGATAAGAACAAGGGATCATGTGAGCACCACGAGACTCCAAGAAAACTATGTAGGAGGGGCTCTATCATAGGTGAAAAAATCATATAGGGGGGGATTTAGGTACACCAAGGGGAAATGGAAAACACATAAGGAAGGGAAGATCCTGGACTTGAAGTGACAGATCCTATTTTAAATGAAACAGTTTTCAAAATTCATTAATCGTGGTCAAGATCACGTGGTTCAAGTATCTCAAATCCCTCGGAACATTAGGATGTTAATTATATTTTTCATATCCTTTGAGGAACTCTTAAAAAATCCCAAACAAGGCTTTAAACTCGGTTTACGTCAACTAATATGTAAGAGGGTTAAAATTGGAAATCTGGGAAAAACTGCAAATGATCCACCGATGGGTGAGTCACCGATGCGGAGCCACTGACGGGTGAGCTACCGACGCGACCTACAGACGTTGAGTCACCAGCAATGAGCTATCGACACAAAAACCTTCTGATGCCTCAATCTACTGTTGCCTCAACCAATCAAAGCCTCGACCTACCAATGCCTAGACCTATTGACTCCCTGACTCATTGATATCGATGCTCCTGACACATCGATGTCGACACCCCTAACTCATCGATGCACTGACATGCTGACAAACTGACATGCCGATGCACTGACATGCCCACACACTAACATGATGATGCATTGACATGCCGATGGGAAACTGGAAATTTTGAAAACTCTCAAAGTGAGATACCATTGCCTCCCAGAACACCTTAAACACTGGTTTTTCACAAAGGAAAGGTACGAGGAAATCCAGGTTATTACATTACTAGCCACAATGTACCTAAAAATACACATCCACATGATGAACAGTAAATGAATCCACACTTCTTGGGTTATCAAGTGTGCATAGATAAGCGATGGGTTGAGGTTTATTTTCCCTTTATTATCTTTAAGATAATGTCTCATTAGAATTGTGTGAAAGCCTCTCTGAATCCTTCTAGAATAAATTAATACATATTTATTATGGGAGTCATCTAATATAAATAAAATTGGTAAGGGATAATGAATATTAAGTCAATGTTTCATTATTTTTATTTTTTAGTAAAATAAATAAATGATATCATAATGTTACCATAATCTCATCCCACATCAGTGTCTTAAGACCAAACAAAAATGGCACCATGAATCTGCATAAATCGGCACACATTTTTGAGTGATGATTCTAATGTAACAAATTAACATGACCTTGTTGGGATTAACATACTATCCCCATGCATTCCATCCAACCTTGTATTTAATGCCTTTGATTTTTGCCTTAATGATTTTTACTAACACCATCAAACTACGACATGCTGGGTTTTTTTTATGTTGTTGGTTCTTCATCGCCTAACATTTACTCCAATTCAAAATCATCAATATGTTCCTCTAGAGTGGTAATATCTACATGTTCATATGGTCATTGTACCTCTTTACTGAGAGCAGCAACAAGTTGGAAAACACATTGTCCCTTAAGATTGAGAGCACCAATACGTGTAGAAGGTCATTGTTTCTCTGCACTGTGAGAAGTATCAGGTTCATAGACCTTTTGTTCCTTATTATTAGGAGCACCAAAACATGTGAAATTAATTATCTATATAAGTGGTTTAACATTTAATTTATATTAAATAAATACAATAACAAACAAATAATAACATGAGGCAACACGATGTATATTACAAAAAAATATAACCTGATTATTGAACTCTTTTTTTAAAGGCTGAAGGAATTTTACCTATCTATTGACTATCCAAATACTTTCATTATGTTCTCCTCTGACATGAAAATCTTTTTATACATTGGGATCGATGTGAAATGATTTCATATCCTAATGAAATGGTCATCATTAATTGAATTTTCATCTAATCCTTCAGTGGTTTTTGTTGACAATGGAACAATTGACCACTTTTGGTTTTCGGGATCTGAAATATAAAATACTTGTACTAATTGTGATGCCATTATAAACAGTTCATCTTTGTACTCTTCTTTACTGAAATCAAATTTAATGAATCCGAATTCATCCATTTTAATAGAGCTTCTATTATCATCCCACCTGAATTGAAAATTTGGCACTTGGAATTTTGTATAATCCAAATCCCATATTTTTTTGATGATTCCAAAGTTTGAGATATTCATGGAAATTTGATTTTTTTCTTTAGTACCAAAAACATGCATCAATTCATCCACAAGTGTAACTCCACTATTTTTCCTGGTATTGTCTCCATCATTTTTTAAAAAAAAAGGCAAGCAAGAAAGTCTCAAATAAATAAGGCAAATTACAAGAGTCTGAAGGAGGTAAACCTCAAAAATATTATGAAAAATGCAATGGTGGACCTGCTCCTGATCTGTAATATTGATTATGACAACATATCTTCCAAAAATTCCTTCTCCTGCAAGCCTCCCAATGTGACGATATTTTGATAGACCAATGCTTTCCGCACTGGACAGGTATTCAGTACAGAATTCAATAGTTTCCTCAAAAATATATCACTCCACAATAAAACCCTCTAGATGACTTCGATTTTTGACTTACTGTTTCAAAATCTTCATATACCATTCAATGGGGGTACATCCAACTATAATGTATGGACCTCATTTTCGAATATCTCTCTCCAAATAAACCATCAAATTAACCATCATATCAAATAATGTTGGTGGGAAGAACATTTCTAATTCACATAATATGATGATAATTTATCATTCCATATTCAGTAATTTCTTCGGGTCTATAAATTTGATGCATATAAATTTGAAGAAGAAATAGAGCTTGTTTAATGTATGATGAACATTCTTGGGAAAAATGAAATGTAAAGCTATAGGAATTAGATATTTCATCAAAACATGAAAGACATGTGATTTTAGACCCTTTAACTTTAAATCGGTCATTGAAATGATGTTCTCAATATTCGATGAATAACCCTATGGAACCTTTACATCATTCAAAAAATTTCAAAACTGGTATCTCTCTTACCTGGAAAGAGTGTAAGTAGTTAGAAGAATAAAATTTTATTTTCACCCTTCACTGGAGCCAAATCTTCTCATATTCCCATGTTAACCATGTACAACCTAGCCTTAATTCCATACTTTTTTTTTCTGGGTGCATTTAGAAACGTGATGATGACACTATCACATACATTTTTTCAACATGTATAACATCAAGAAAATTTATAATGTGCATAAAATTCAAGTATGGTAATTAAAAAAAACTGATATATTTTTCCAATAGGTTTTTGTAAGGGTTTTCAAAAATGGTTTACCAAAAGTAGTGTCCATGTATTTTACTTTCTGAAATAGTTGATCACCAGTTAGTGGAGATGTTGTTTCATGTTCTTCTGAACTTCCATCGAATGATGTCGTCAAATATCAGTACTTATGTCATCGAGATATAAATCTGTGATGTCTTAGAAACATGGTTTTCAATGAATGTTTCAACCTAATTGACTGTGTACCTTGTTTGCAAATGGGACACCCTTGAGTAACTTTAATACTATATCCTAACAAATTTCCTTAATTAGAAAATCCGTTTATCATCCCGTACAATATGGATCTCAACATGAAATCTTCATTTCTATAAACATCGTACAACATAGCACTTGAATCCCCCAATAATTTCAAATCCTTGATCAATGGAGCCAAATAAACATCAATATCATTACCCAGTTGTTTTGGTCCTAATATAAGCATTGATAACATGATGTATTTTTGTTTCATGCATAACCACAATGATAAGTTATAATTTACCAACATAACCAGTCATGTACTGTGAGTGCTTTTTTGGAAACCAAAATGATTCAATCCATCTATAGATTAGGCAAGACAAAGGTTTCTTGGCTCATTTCCAAATTTAGGATAATCATGATCAATTCTATTCCACTGATGAGAGTCCATTGAATGAAATAGTTTCCCATCTTTAATTCATGTATTTGAATGCCACATTAATTTTCCTGTAGTCTCCTCACTTCCATATAGGCTCCTAAACCTTAGAATGATTAGAAAGTACCATACAACTTTTGTAGGACCAGATTTATCTTTCTTGTATCAAGAATCATCACACTTTGGGAATTCTTTAAGTGAATTGTGGTCCTAAAATAGTATACAATCATTCGAGCAGGCATGTATTATTTCAGAGATCATACCCATAGAGTGTAGCCTTTGTTTAGCATCGTATGTTTGGCTCGAGAGCTCATTATATTTTGGGAGCATGTCATTCAAGAGATCAAGTATTCCATAAACGGGGGTCACTCTATCCATTGCCTACTTTAAAATTATACAACTTCAGTACAAGTGATAATACTATATATTTAGTGAAATCATCATACAATGGTGTCTTTGCACAAATATTTAACTTCTTAAATAATTTTGGGTAATCGTTAAGTTCATATTCAACTATCCTTTCCATTGCCTCAATATAATCTTCATCATCATTCACATCTGCAATCACATCCTTGATACGGTCTTCTTCATTATCCACACTTGTAATCATATTAGATGGTCCATAAAACATAGTGGTATCCCATCCACTAGCTATATTCACTTTTTCCATGTATTTATTCCAACATTTATAACTTCAATATATTTCATGACAGATCAAGGGTTCTTCCAACTCATCTGGACTAATTAGTCTTGAATAAAAATAGTGTAAACACAAACAAAGGATTTGAGAAGGTTAATATGCATGATATTTTGTAAACATGATTAACTCTTTCACTCTATCTTCATACTCTTTTTTCAGGAGATTGGCATCCATCCATTCTTTGTTCATATCCATCCTATTTGATTCAGTAATATTAATATTTAACAAAATGAATACCCAAAAGGGGCATTTCAAATAAGGGGAACTCAATATTTGAATGATAGTTATTATTTCATTTTGTTTCTTGAGACTCATCCCATTAGAAAAAAACATTAAACCATAAAGAAGATGTAATTTTAGAGGAATCCACTAATTTAAGTCATTCAGGTGATGTTGGATGAAAAGTAGGTTTATGAGTTACAATGGGGTTAAACATTAATCCACCTTTTTCAGGAGTGAGGTCAGGATGTATATCATATGGGTTGGATAGAGTTAGTTATATTACATTTCCATGGTGTTATTATCAATAAACTTATCTTCTCTATATAATGTGATGGTTTTCCTAATTCTATAAAAATATAAACTTAAAATAATATGAAAAAACTAGATTTTAGATATCATTTGAAAATCTATATATATACTAAAGTTAACATGTTTCTATATATGTGTCACCTTAATATGAATCCAAAACACCCCATATTTTGTATCCCTCCCACCAAAACCCAAGAAAACCTCCTATTATCCTGATCACGATCGAGATTTACCACGTCTACTCACTCCACTCCACAAATCCCCTCCCTGATTCCCCTCTCCCAACTCTAGGGTTCCCACACCCTTCCCTGAATACCCCCTCCCCAAATCCCCCCTCCCCAAATCTCCTCTCATGCTCCCCTCCCTGAATCCCCTCTCTAGCCATGACTCCGCCTCTACAATATCCACCTTTGGCTCCTCCACCTACGCCTTCTCCACAACTAGTGACTCCGCCTTCTCCTCTGCCTCCTTTGTAACACCCGAGATTTTTATGAGAAATATTTTTTTTTTATGTTATATACATCATCAAAGGAATATTTCACTACACACACACTATCTTTTCTTTCTTTATACGCAATCATGACCTTCCTCAATAGCTTGCGTTGTATGCAATACATAGTTTCACTAAAGAATGATATGCTATTAAAATATTATTAAAACTAGCTGTTATGAATAGTAATACCCACTTTTTGAAATTTTATAAATTTTATCTTTCAAAATGGACTTCATTTTTGGATTTGTAATGTCGAAATTAGACTAGGGTAAAATTTTGGTATTTTTCTGAAAACTTTCAATTTTTGATGAATAGTGAAAATACTGGGTTACTATTTAAAAACCGAATTTTTATTTAAATAAGTATTTATTTTATTTAAATTTATTTTAGGTAAAAATTGATAAATAATAACTATATAAGTTCAATGTAATTCATTGAAGTCATTTTTTAATAATTTTAGATATATAAAAATTTTATTGAACTTTTCACCGTCTTTTACCCACCTTCTAGGAGAGTTTGAAAATTTACATAAAACATAATTTTACCGCTTCTGTGAGTGGAATTTCAAAAACCCGAGAGACATGGTTAATATCAAGGAGTAAAATTTGGTTCAATAAGATAAAAATAATTTTTGGTGAATAGTAACTTCTTACTTTTTTTTACCACGATTAAATGTAAATAGGGTAATTAAGGGTAAAATGATATTATTATTACCCTAACACGTGTCCAACCTCTATTGGATAAGTTTAATTCGACCAAAAACAACCTTAGGAATAAAATATGACCATTTAGGTCCACTTGGATTAGATTAAGACATTTATTATTATTTTATTTAAAGAAGAGTTAAAATAGTTAAAATCAAAGTTTAATAACTAAAACATTTTTAATATAGGGTTATACATAAGATAATTTCGACTATAAATATTCATTATAAATCTAAAAATATTTCATACATAATGGTATTTTGTTTGTAATTTTTAGACATTAAATAAGTTAACTTATTTTTGACACAATGATGATGCAGTAATTACATTATTAATGAAATATTAACATAATTGATGTTATAAATACCTAAATAAATTTAATTTGAGACTTTATATGAATTAAACTAATTTTATAGGTTAATATGACATGTTATTATTGATTTAATTAACTTTTTTATAACTAATAATGGTGTTATGATTTTCACAATAATCAATTACCAAATAGTGTCAAAATTGACATAAAATAGTTTTTAAAACAAATATTATATTATTAATTTTTATTTTATTCCTAAAAATCTAATTTTCGACCAAATGACTTATATAAGGTTATATATATTAATAATGAACAACTTGGGGTTTTTTTGGCTTTTTATAGTAATTTTATTGACCTTATAGTGTAAGAAAACAAGAAGGCACGGTAAAAGTAAAATTATTTAACTTAAAGTTAAATCTAAATGATAAGGTTAAAATAGTAACCTAAACTTGTCTAAAATATATTGATTGAGAGTATTTATACCCATCCCCACCTTATCTTTTAAATAAATTAATTTGGGGCTATTAAAAACCGAATATGACTTTATTATAAAATAATATTTTAAGTTTTTTCTAAAGTGCCCCTCTCCTCCCTTATAAAAGGACACATCCTCCCTCTCCTCCTCACACCACTTTGAGCCTTCAATCTCATCCAAACCCTGACAATTTCTCTTCTCCACTTCCCTAGAAACATCCTTGAGGTCCTGGTATTCTTCAAATACCATCTTTAGTGCCCTAAGAGGAGGTTAAGAAGAGGCGCTTCAAAGAAGAGGTAATGTCCGTTACCGATTCTTTCAACTTTATTTCTTCTTATACTTATTCTTCTTTAGTTGTTTCATTATGAAGTAATAAAATAAGTATCACTAATATAATGATATGTTATTATAAATATAAAACAACCCTATTTCACCTTCTATCCATCCTACGGAAAATGAAATCACCGCGCGTGCGTACGTACGGAATATCGTCTCCACGCCGTGGTGTAATCTGTTTTCCACCACCACCTTACTTAGATGGGTATAATGGTGTAAAGAATAACTATATATGATTATTTTAAAGTGATATTGATTCTGAAATAGTATACATACACTTCAATACAATTCCACAATCATGGGAATGATATCATCGCTCGTGCGTACGTACGGCCTACCATCTCCATGATGTGATGCGACTCATTCTACATGATATTCATTGCATAATGATTATATAAATGAATTTAATGAATAAATATGATATATATTTCACTAATACCATTCTGTAAATGAGGTATCTATAACCTAAAAATAAGAATAAGAATTTAATCAACAAAACACGCATAAGAACAAAAAGCAATAAACACCCGAATAACAAGTAGCAATGAAATATTACTAATAAGAAGATAAGAATATGACCATATATGATATAATAACAATGATTACGATTCTGGAATAAGTCAATAACCTTATTTAAATCATTATACAGGAGGTTCGGACACGTACGAAGAAAATCAGACCTATGGTAAAGGAAAATCTCACAATCTCATTTTTATCCGAGATTGTTTATACTTTGGTATTTACTAGGGTGTATTTATCATCCAAATCCATGTTTCATAAATATGTAATATTATTTCTATCCTCATAAAATTTTTTAAATCCAATTTTACCTTTCAGTGAGTTTTTAGTAAAAGATATGAAAGGAATCTTTTGTCATTTTTAGTACGAGGTACTTTTTGACTTTTCCAGCCAAAGTACGAGAAGAATGTTTTTTAACTTATATGGCCTGAATAGATTTTTAGAAAATTATTTCTATGAAGCTTACTTTATAAGTTTTCAAGTTTATTTTTAATCAACTTCTTTTTGTTTAAAATTGTATGACATTTTAAGAAAGGAAAAAAGTTTTTGAAGTAGAAAGGATATTTTCCTCAAGAATGAAGTTCAAGTGTTTTATCAAAATTATTTTCCATATAAGATAATATAGGGTTCTATTTCTATCCCTATTTTTACATTGATTTTATTATTTTATGATGGAATTATTTTTATGATGTCCTTTTATATTATATGGATTATGTTATGATGGCATGATGTTTATGAATCCCATTTTTATTACACGGGTTATGCTATGATGTATGATTTATGATCTTGTGGCACACATAAGAATGGTATCATTATGAGATGGGTGGGACCTATATCTCCCTCCAATGCATTGGGTAAATATTTATATCTCATGAGATAGACATGGCTGGAACAGCAGGTTAATCTGATTCAGTGAAACAGGACTGAAATGAGTAGTGAACTCGGTTCTGAAATGGACTTTGTCCGCTAAGATAGTCTTGGCAATGAGTCTTGACTAATAAGAAATGATTCTATATGATTATTTGTGTATGACACAAAGTTTTATATTTTAAGTTATGATTATTTTGATTACATTTCACTATTATGATTGATCCCATGTCATGATATTATGATCTCTTTTGTAGGATAATATTTTCAAAATATTATGTTCTTAAGAATATGATATGATTGATATTTCTTTTGTTTACCCTTACTGAGAATTTGAGCTCACCCTTTTGTATGTTTTCTTTTCCCCAGGTCTGGAAGAAGGGTATTAAGTAGAATATGCCAAAAGGGACTCTAGATATGATGAAATAAATGGGAGACAACGTAGATGATTTATGAACCAGTTGTTTATGTTTCCCAGTTTCTAAAGACACTATAGCTATACGGTCCTTTCATGGTTTTGTTATATGTTGTAATAAGTATGCTTCAATTCTGAAGTAATAACAATGTATGTAAATTATGGGTCGTTATAGTTGGTATCAGAGGAAAGGTATAGTCAGCCTTTGGAAACTAGGATGTGAAAGCCTTAGTAAGAACCCTAAGGATATATCTAAGCATAGAAAACAATCTTAGTGTTTTAGAAATGGCCATGAATAACCTAAGATAAAACCTTAAGTGTAAAATTTTATTCTTGATTATGTGGTATTCCAATTATAATTAGTATTTCTCACACTATTATTCTTGGTTTTAGTCAATGGCTGGAACCCGAAGGAACCGTGTTAATGCGGAATGTGACGGGCAATGCAATGATTGTCCCCCTGAGCAACCAAATGTTATGGGAGCAGGAATGAAAAATCTTGTAGCCATTATCACACAACTTTCTCAAGCTATGAATCATACAGGACTTCCAAACGAGCAAAGGAAGGATCAACATTCTGTTGAATCCTTCATGAGGCAACGTCCACCCTCATTCAGCGGGTCTACTGATCCATTAGTTGTTGAACAATGGATCAGTACTACTAAAAAGATATTTCCAGTTCTTCAATGTTCTAAACATGATAAATTCATCTTATTAGTATATCATTTGGAAGGTGAAGCTGATCAATGGTGGAATCTTATCAAGAATATGTGGCAAAGGGATGAAATTGAGTCCATGGAATGGGACAAGTTCAATAAATTATTTTTCAATAATTACTTCCCTCATATTCTTTGAACAAAGATGGAGAAGGAGTTTCTTGAACTGAAGCAAAAGGATGATGAATCTATTGGTACCTAAGAAGCAAATTTTACAAGACTTGCAAGGTATGCTTCTGGGATTATTATCCAACCTGAGAGTAAGATCAATCGATTCTTTAGTGGCTTAAAACCAAGTCTTCGAAGGGTGTTAGCCATAAGGGACTTCAATAGCTATGAGGAAATCATTCGATGTGCTCTCAAGGTTGAGATGGAGATTGGAGTAACCCATCAGTCATATTCATTTGATAAGAAGAGGAAAATGGAATTCAAAGGGAAATATAAAGAGCACACTGAAATGAAGATGATTTTTCCCTTATGTTAAATGTGTGGAAAGAAACATTGATGGAGTTGTCTTAAAAGGATAAGTAAATGTTTCAAATGTAGAAAAGAAGGTCATCGGGCATTTTAATTCTGCAATGATGGGAAGAAGATGTCTAGTGATGTGAACAAAGAAAAGGCTACACAGAGTGTACCTCCTACACTTCAATGTTACAAGTGCAAGGAAATGGGGAATTATGCTAATCAATTCCCTAATCCAAAGGTTTTTGATGATGATCGATATCAAGAAACTCTTAAGGCTAAAGATAAAGGAAAGTCACAAGCAATTTCTATCAACGATGTGGAGTATGATAACGAAGTGGTGAAAGGTACACTTACCATCCACTCTAAAGTAGCAAATGTTTTATTTGATTATGGATCCACCCACTCTTTTATTTCTGAAGAATTTTCTAAGGGTATCGTCGTATTACCTCAACAATTAGATGTTGAGTTAGGTGTGACAACCCCTAATGGCACAACAGTTTCATCAAAAGTTTATAATTCTTCTCTGATTGAAGTTTGTGGGAAAGTGCTTCCTGAAAATCATATGATCCTTCCTATAGTGGAATTTGATTTGATTCTTGGCATGGATTGGATTTCTTTATATGGAGCTCATATCAATTTCCAAATAAGGGAAGTCACATTTCATATTCCAGATCAATCTATGACCGTCTATCGATGCAAGGATGAACATAACCTTCCAGGGGAAATTTTTTCCATCTTATGGGTATTGATTCCACTAAATAAAGGTTATTTATCTCAAATGGTTGGTGAGAAACTCACGATTAAGAATATGCCCATTGTATGGGAGTTTGATGATGTCTTTCCGGAGGAATTTCCAGGTCTTCCACCAAATCGTGAAGTTGAGTTTTCAATAGAACTCATACCGGGTGCTATGCCCATTTCAAAGACACCTTATAGAATGGCCCCAATTGAGTTGTAGGAATTGAATAAGAAACTACAAGAGAATCTTGATAAGGGATTCATACTCCCTAGTGCGTCACCTTGGGAAGTACTTGTTCTATTTGTTAAGAAGAAAGATGTATCAATGAGACTCTGCATTGATTATTGAGAACTTAACAAGATCACTATCAAGAACAAATATCCTCTCCCACGCATTGATGACTTATTTGACAAACTACGCAGAGCTCAATACTTTTCCAAGATTGATCTTCGTTCAGGGTATCATCAATTAAGGGTCAAAAGGGGGGATATACCAAATACGACTTTTCATACAAGGTATGGACACTATGAATTTATAGTGATGCCATTTGGTCTTACTAATGCCCCTACTATCTTCATGGATCTAATGAATAGAGTCTTTAGAGACTACCTTGATCAGTTTGTGGTAATCTTTATAGATGATATTCTTGTCTATTCAAAGAGCAAGGAAGAACATGAAGATCACTTGAGAATTGTATTGAAGACCCTGAGAATGGAGAAGCTTTATGCCAAATTTAACAAGTGTTAATTTTGGCTTCAAAAAGTTGCATTTTTGGGTCACATAATCTCAAAATAGGGGATATCTATGGATCCAGCAAAAACAGAGGTTATCAAAAGATGGTCGAGACCAACAACAGTAACTGAGATCCAAATTTTTCTTGGTTTGGCTGGATATTATCAATGTTTTGTGAAAGATTTTTCACGATTATCTAACCCACTCACTAAATTGACTCGGAAAGGAGTTAAGTTTGTTTGGACAGGGGAATGTGAAGAGAATATCAAGGAGTTAAAAAGAAGGTTATCCAGTGCACATGTGCTCACACTTCCTTGTAGTGGAGAAAGGTTTGTGATCTACAGTGATGCATCCAAGAAGGGATTGGGGTGTGTTCTCATGAAAAATGATATGGTGATAGCTTATGCCTCACGACAGTTGAAAATCCATGAGAAAAATTACCCAACACATGATTTGGAGTTAGCTGTGGTAATAATTTCATTAAAGATTTGGAGGCATTATCTTTATGGAGAAAGGTGTGATATTTATACTGATCATAAAAGTTTAAAGTATATTTTCACACAAAAGGAGATGAATATGCGCCAAAGAAGATGGTTGGAGCTGATTAAGGATTACGACTGCTCAATTCATTACCACCCTGGGAAAGAAAACAAGGTGGCAGATGCATTAAGTCGACAAGACCATGCTAGCTTATCCATGATGAGGATCACAAAAGATCCAATATTTATGTATTTACAAAGGATGGATCTTGTAATTATAATGGAAATGGAAAAATCTTATCTTTCTCAAATGAATGTTCAACCATCTATACATATGAAGATTAAAGAGGCACATAAAGAAGATATAGAGTTACAAAAGAAGGTGAGAAATGTTCCTGAATTCAACCTTGGTTGTGATGGGATAATAAAGTTCAGAAATCAGGTTTGTGTTCCTCCCATCCCAGAATTAAAGAAGGAGCTACTGGATGAGGCTCATAATTCTTCATTCTCTATTCATCCTAGAAGCATGAATATGTATAAGGACCTGAAATAGTACTTTTGGTGGGATGGCATGAAATGAGATGTTGCTGAATATGTCTCTCGATGCTTGGTTTGTCAGCAAGTTAAAGCTGAGAGACAGAAGTCTAAGGGGATGTTACAACCATTAACCATACCTGAATGGAAATGGGAAAACATCACTATGGACTTTGTCACTGGACTTCCTAAAACATCCAAAGGCAATAATGCTATCTGGGTCATAGTTGATCATCTTACAAAGTTGGCACACTTCATTGCTATTATAGAAGATTTCTCTCTGGATCAGCTTGCCAGGATATATGTAAAGGAAGTGGTAAGATTTCATGGAGTACCACTTTCCATTATATATAATCGGGATCTGAGGTTTACCTCAAAGTTTTGGCGAAGTCTTCAGCATACTCTGGATACAGAGTTGAGTTTTAGCACTGCTTATCATCCTCAGACAGACGGTCAGTCTGAGAGAACAATTCAAACTCTAGAAGATATGTTAAGAGCTTGCTCTATGGATTTCAAAGGAGGTTGGGATCAACAGCTACCTTTGGTGGAATTTTCTTATAATAATATCTTTCACTCTAGTATTCAGATGGCTCCTTATGAAGCTCTCTATGGAAAGAAATACAGAACTCTAACTTGCTGGGATGAAGTTGGGGAAAGAAAGCTATTAGGACCTAATCTTGTTGATTAGATGGCAGAAAAGGTCCGATCTATTCAACAACACATAAGAGAAGCTCAGAGTTGAGAAAAAAGTTATGCCAATAACCAAAGAAAAGACATAGAGTTTGAAGTGGGTGATAAAGTGTTCTTACGAATATCTCCTTGGAAGAGAGTAATGAGATTTAGAAAGAAGGGAAAGATGAGCCCTAGGTATATCGGTCCTTTTGAAATACTGGATTGTGTTGGGAAGGTAGCTTACCAATTGGTGCTTCCACCGAATCTCTCTCAAGTTCATGATGTGTTCCATGTATCTCTCCTGAGAAAGTACACACTCGATCATTCACATGTACTCAGCTCAGAATTTATACCACTAGAGCAAAATATTTCTTATGAAGAACAACCGATAGAGATTCTGGATCGTAGCGAAAACGTTCTACGGAACAAGAACACTCGCTTGGTGAAAGTTTTATGGAGGAACCACCAATTAGAAGAAGCTACATGGGAGCTTGAGGATATGATGAGGGAGAGGTATCCTCATCTGTTTGTTACAAAGTGACGAATTTTGAGGGTGAAATTCATTTTAAGGGGGGTAGCATGTAACACCAGAGATTTTTATGGGAAATATTTTGTTTTTATGTTATATACATCATCAAAGGAATCTTTCACTACACACAACACTATCTTGGCTTGCTTTACACGCAATCGCGACCTTCCTCGATAGCTTGCGTTGTACACAATACCGAGTTTCACTAAACAATGATATGCTATTAAAATATTATTAAGACTAGCTGTTATGAATAGTAATACCCACTTTTTGAAATTTTATAAATTTTATCATTCTAAATGGACTTCATTTTTGGATTCGTAATATCGAAATTAGCCTAGGGTGAAATTTTGGTATTTTTATGAAAACTTTCAATTTTTGATGAATAGTGAAAACACTAGATTACTATTTAAAAACCGACTTTTTATTTATATAATTATTTATTTTTCTTAAATTTTTTTAGGTCAAAATTGATAGATAATACCTATATATGTTCAATGTAATTCATTAGAGTCATTTTATAATAATTTTAGATATATAAAAAAATTTATTGAACTTTTCACCGTCTTTTACCCATCTCCTAGGAGAGTTTGAAAATTTACATAAAACATAATTTTACCACTTTTATGAGTGGAATTTTGAAAATCCGAGAGACACAGTTAATATCAAGGAGTAAAATGTGGTTCAATAAGGTAAAAATAATTTTTGGTGAATAGTAACTTTTTACTTTTTTTTACCACGGTTAAAAGTAACTACGGTAATTAAGGGTAAAATGATATTATTATTACCCTAACACATGTCCTAATTCTATTGGATAAGTTTAATTCGACCAAAAAAAACCTTAGAAATAAAATATGACCATTTAGGTCCACTTGGATTAGATTAGGACATTTATTATTATTTTATTTAAAGAAGAGTTAAAATAGTTAAAATCAAAGTTTAATAACTAAAACATTTTTAATGTAGGGTTATACATAAGATAATTTCAACTATAAATATTCATTAAAAATCTAAAAATATTTCCTACATAATGGTATTTTATTTTTAATTTTTAGACATTAAATAAGTTAATTTATTTTTGACACAATGATAATGTAGTAATTACCTTATTAATGAAATATTAACATAATTGATGTTATAAATACACAAATAAATGTAATTTGAGACTTTTTATGAATTAAAATAATTTTATAGGTTAATATGACATGTTAGTATTGATTTAATTAACTTTTTTAGAACTAATAATGTTGTTATGATTTTCACAAAAATCAATTACCAAATAGTGTCAAAATTGACATAAAATAGTTTTTAAAACAAATATTATATTATTAATTTTTATTTTATTCATAAAAATCTTAGGTTCAGAAAAATAACTTATATAAGGTTATAAATATTAATAATGAAAAACTTGGGGTTCGTTTGGCTTGTTATAGTAAGTTTATTAACCTTATAATATAAGAAAACAAGAAGACACGGTAAAAGTAAAATTATTTAACTTAAAGTTAAATCTAAATGAAAAGGTTAAAATAGTAACCTAAAATTTTATAAAATATATTGTTTGAGAGGATTTTGACCCATCCCCACCTTATCTTAGAAATAAATCAATTTGGAGCTATTGAAAACCAAATATGACTTTATTATAAAATAATATTTTAAGTTTTTCCTAAAGTACCCCTCTCCTCCCTTATAAAAGGACACCTCCTCCCTATTTTCCTCAAACCACTTTGATCCTTCAAGATCGGCCAACCCCTGAAAATTTCTATTCTCCACTTCCCTAGAAACATCATAGAGGTCCTGGTCTTCTTCAAAGACCATCTTTAGTGCCCTAATAGGAGGTTAAGAAGAGGCGCTTCAAAGAAGAGGTAATGTCCGTTAACGATTCTTTCATCTTTATTTATTCTTCTACTTACTCTTCTTTAGTTGTTTTATTATGAAGTAATAACATCAGTATCACTCATATACTGATATGTTATTATAAATATTAAACAACCATATTTCACCTTCTATCCATCCTACGGAAAATGAAATCACCGCGCGTGCGTACGTACGGAATACCGTCTCCACGCCGTGGTGTAATCTGTTTTCCACCACCACCTTACTTGTATGGGTATAATGGTGTAAATAATAACTATATATGATTATTTTAAATTGATATTGATTCTTAAATAGTATACATACCCTTCAATACAATTCCACGATCATGGGAACGATATCATCGCTCGTGCGTACGTACGGCCTACCGTCTTCATGATGTGATGTGACTCATTCTACATGATCTTCATTTAATAATGATTATATAAATGAATTGAATGAATAAATATGATATATATTACACTAATACCATTATGGAAATGAAGTATCTATAACCTAAAAAGAAGAATGAGAATTTATTCGACAAAACACGCATAAGAATAAAAAGCAATAAACACCTGAATAACAAGTAGCAGTGAAATATTACTAATAAGAAGATATGAATATGACCATATGTGGTATCATAACAATTAGTAAGATTCTGTAATAAGTCAATAACCTTATTTAAATCATTATACAGGAGGTTCAGACACGTACGAAGCAAATCGGACCTAAGGTAAGGGAAAATCTCACAATCTCATTTTTATCCGAGATTGTTTATACTTTGGTATTTACTGGGGTGTTTTTATCATCCACATCCATGTTTTATCAATATGTAAAATTATTTATATCCTCCTAAAAATTTTTAAATCCAATTTTACCCTTTGGTGAGTTTTTAGTAAAAGATATGAATGGAATCTTTTGTCATTTTTAGTACGAGGTACTTTTTGACTTTTCCGACCAAAGTATGAGAAGAATGTTTTTTTAACTTATACAGCCTAGATGGATTTTTAGAAAATTATTTACATGAAGATTACTTTACAAGTTTTCAAGTTTCTTTTTAATCAACTTCTTTTTGTTTAAAATTGTAAGACATTTTAAGAAATGAAAAATGTTTTTGAAGTAGAAAGGATATTTTATTCAAGAATGAAGTTCAAGTGTTTTATCAAAATTATTTTCCATCTAAGATAATATAGGGTTATATTTCTATCCCTATTTTTACATTGATTTGATAATGTTTTGATTGAATTATTTTTATGATGTCATTTTATCTTATATGGATTATGTTATGATGGCATGATGTTTATGAATCCCATTTTTATTACATGGGTTATGCTTTGATGTATGATTTATGATCTTGTGGCACACATAAGAATGGTATCATTATGTGATGGTTGGGACCTATATCTCCCGCCAATGCATTGGGTAATGATGTATATCTCATGAGATAAACATGGATGGAACGGAAGGTTAATCCGGTTCAGTGAAACAGGACTGAAACGAGGAGTGAACTCGGTTCATAAATGGACTTTGTCCACTAAGATAGTCTTGGAAATGAGTCTTGACTAATAAGAAATGATTCTCTATGATTATTTGCGTATTCCACAAAGTTTCATGTTTTAAGTTATGATTATTTGGATTACATTTCACTATTATGATTGATCTCATGTCATGATATTATGATCTCTTTTGTAGGATAATATTTTCAAAATATTATGTTCTTAAGAATATGATATGATTGATATTTATTTTGTTTACCCTTACTGATAATTTGAGCTCACCCGTTTGTATGTTTTCTTTTCCCCAGGTCTGGAAGAAGGGTATTAAGTAGAATATTCCAAAAGGGACTCTAGATATGATGAAATAAATGGGAGACAACGTAGATGATTTATGAACCATTTGTTTATGTTTCCCAGTTTCTAAAGACACTATACCTATACGGTCCTTTCATGGTTTTGTTATATGTTGTAATAAGTATGCTTCAATTCTGAAGTAATAACAATGTATGTAAAGTATGGGTCATTATATCCTTTGATTCTGTAGCAGAAACTATGAATCACAATAGATTTCAATATTATTTATGAAGCTACTATTGGCATTGACTAATGGTTCTTTGAAAATCTTTGGTTTCGACGTCTCTCAATCGAAACGTGAGGAGCTCTACATTAGCTAACGTCTTAGCTTGGTAACATGTTTCGTGGCTTCCTCTACCTCCTCAACTACCCTCAACATTTCCATTAGATTTCATTTTCATTTTATGTTTTGTCTTGGAAATCATCATCAAGACTCAAATGACGGTCTCTAGCTCCCATCTCTAGTTCTCAATATTCATTTATTTGAGCATTATCATCAATCAAAGTTGAAATCAAACACTTAGTGTAGTGTGATTCAAGGTATTTCTCTTCAAATGAAGCTTGGTTAGTTTTCTCTCAGAATATTCGGCTAGCCTCAGCCTCTCTTCATTATGGTTTTATGTGTAAATTCATACTCGATTTTTTTTATTTTTTTGTTCATCAGGATATAAAGAACATGTTTTTGAATGAGAAATTGATGGTTTAGTTGAATTTGGTACCTAGAAATCCTGGACTACTTAGTATGTAAGCTCATCCAATCTGCCTGATTATTTGTTTGATCTTTTCCTGATATAATCATTATTTTAATTTTTGGGAAAGTGGGATGGATCTCTACATATCAGTGAATTCATATCTTGGAATATTATCCTTTCAATGTGTTCTTTTCATTATTGGTCGAAGAAAACATCATGTTTCACTTTATTTAGCTTCCTAGTTCCATTACAGTCTCATGGTCTATTAGCATCACCTTCAAGTCTCTGTTTTGAATGGATTTTAATGGAATGATTTCATTTTTTGTTTCAAAAGCAGATGTATTACTATTTATGTCATATTAAATGAATTATATACTTTGTTTCAACATATTTTTTGTTATTTGTTGAGGGCAGTGCCATTTGATCGATTCTATATCAAGATCGTCTGCGTGTGTAAAACTATTATGTCTTTTTTTAAGACCAGATTATGTTCACATGCCAGTTATTGTCATCCTAATAACCACTCCATACCATTACTGTAACAATTTGGTTTATTTTCCTATAGTTTTAAAGGTGTTTTATTTATATTGTTTAAGATTTCTTAATTGTTTTACAAAGTTTTCTTGTAGGAGTTAGAATCTTTAAGTGTGTTAACTCAAAGAGATTAATAACTTCACTAAAGGGTACACTTTTTTAAAACTTTGATTCACATTACTATTTACTTAAGACTCATCTCTTTGTTAGTTAATTACAAATTTTGTACACTAAATTCTGCCTATTCGTTCAATAGTGATTCATGTTTTCATTTTTCTATTTCATTTCAATAGTGACATCGACATGGTTGAATTTATATTAATTTTATTTTATTTTGATTTAATAATTTTTGGAGTTGTTTTCTTCTTATAGAAGAGGTTTTAAATCTCTAGGTAGATGATATTGCATCCTGATTACCAAAGAAAGTATAACTGCCATGATAGATAAATCTCCAATTCCTTTTCAACACTTTATCCATATTCTAAAACTACATGAAACTTCCTGAGATCTACTCATCTCAAGGTTATAAAGGTACCATCCTTTCTTCTAAAAGCATTTCTAGACTCCTTAATTCTTTCATTAGAGGGAAAAAAGTCACATATATGAAATGAAACTGTTTTATAAGATAGAAAATAGATTTATAATCTTCCTTTCAATGATTTTATTGATATTCTTATTTTAATTAATTTACATTAATTTTCTTCTCATGATGCACTACTATTTTTGTTGTTGTCAATGAGTAATGATGCTGATCATATTAGTGGAATAAATGGGCTATGTAAATTCAATCAGCCTTCAATCTTACCAACCATCACAGGTAGAGGACGAAATATATTTATTGTTCCTGAAGTAAAGTGAATGAGGTATTAAATTTTACCATCCAACATACTATTCAATTTGATAAAAATACCATTATTCTCCAATATCAGGTTTTTTTCATTCTATGAAACTTTTTCTATTGTTTATAAACTAAAATCTAGATTAAAATCCTCAGATAAAACAGCTAAGGCTATGAATTGTTCAGATGACATGGTAGTGTTTGATTTTATATTCATATTAATTCTTTATGGTTATGAAATTTTTTAATTGTTTTCTATTTATGGAAGAGGCTATCAAGGGAGATGATATTGCAGCCTGATTACCATAGAAATTTTAAATGATGTGATGTTGACAGAAAGCTGTCCAAATCCCTTCCAACACTTGATCCATGTTTTTAAGCTACATGAAAATTCTTCAGATATACTAATCTAAAGCTGATAATGGAACCATTGATAGTCAAGGTGGTCAAGGATTTATCTTCCATGTATTGTTGTGTTCTCAGTCCGTGAATTATAATTATCCACAACTTTTCAAATTCATTGGTTTTAGTGATGATATTATTAAAATTTAACATTTTCTTGTATTCAATATATAGTTATCCTTCTTGAGAATCATTATTTTTATTGTTTTTAAAATTTGCACCCTATAAAATAATGATAGAAAAAATAACATGATATTATTACCATTCAAAAAAATTTATCATGTTCTCTGGTTTCCTTTTTTAGGAAGCTACCATTCATCATTGAATGACATAAATATATTGTAGGCAATCATTGGTCTAGTTACTTGTACAGAAAATGCTATATTTTATGAGAATTAGAAGAAAAAATCATGCAGTGGGCGCCACTATCTTAAATGACAGGTTCCACTATTATATTTAATTGTAATCCACTGTTTCTATTATGACATATAAAATAACATTTAGTGAAGTATTTATATACATCACATTGTAATAAACTTTTATTATAATGTAATCTACTACACTTTCATTTCTTTGGTTGTATAAATATTAATTCCAAATTGTAAATGAATGCACTAGTATTTCACTATTACACTAAGATATGATATATTAATTAAAAATTTAATATGTTTTCAATGTGAAATTAAACTAAAATATAATATTTCATATTCTTTTAATTACATTATATAATAAATAAACATTTAAACTATTATTATGTTTATTGTAAAAATATTCGCTGCAATATTTTGATGATGAAGATTCCTCTGGAACCGAAAATTTCACCACACATTTGGATTTCAGTATCTTACAAAGGATAATTAACATGGATGTTCATATGATTTTGATATGAAGAAAATGAAAACTAAGAAAATATACTACTTTTTTCCATCACATATTATTTCACTCAGGTTCTCCATGGTTCACCTCCTGTAATCCCTTTTGTTACCAGATACAGTGACAACCAGTGTTTATGACCCCTGACAACCTCCTCACAAACCACCTTACCATCACCCATACATTCTTCAAACATCCTACATACCAACCTCTTCACAACATGTATTTTACCATACAATCCTTCAAAAGGTAATGATACATTCATAATGCGAAAGAGGATGGAAGCCACAAGAATGACCAAAACGACGCTATAAAGGAATCTTTCATGGATGATGCAAAGGTACATAATAGAAGGCTGTTTATATTGTTTTCATATTTAATATTTTATGTTTAGATCAAATTCCAAGTTCAAACATCCCTGCCAAAATAAACTCCTCCTATATGCCTCCATTTGAATTCATATTTATGGATTATAATGAACTTTCTTTAAAAAAATTTAGAGTAGCAGTAACTGAAGATATTAAGAACCTTGAAATCTTGGGAGTTATTATATTTTCTGATGTATCATATTGGTGTAAAGATTTATTTATTCATGTATTGTAATTTATCAACTTATAGTCTACATTTTTACATTTATTTTTGATAATATTAAACTTTTACTCCATGGTAATATTGTCTATTCCTCTTCTTAAAGGACACAAATTCTATTGCATCAAGCTTAAGAAACCCACCACTGCCCACTTGATTCTCTTTTTGAACCTATTTTTTTCCTGCTAAAGGTTTTTGATCTTTGATTATTCATTCATAGAACATATTAATTTATTCTAATAACTACAATTTATTATTAATAATTATTAATACTTTCATGGAATCATTGTTTATTTTTTATATTTGATTTTTGTTTCGGTCATTATTTGTGGATGTCAGGCCATGTTTCAAGTGGAGAGGAATTTGGGGCCTATTAAGGATCATTAAATAAAACCTCATGGATAGAATTTCCCCTTCCCTTTATGATTATGTGGTACATAAATCCAAAAGTATTGTGTAAAATTCCACCTCTCAAAAGTTTAAATTTCATAGAAACATTTTTTTCATAATTTCAGGATCGGTTTTAAGATGCACTTTAAAACTTGGGATATCAATGTTTTGAATTAGAAGAATATGAAAATTCCATGTATGGATGAAGAAGGTAAGGGTCTATTCGACAACACTTTTTGAAAACTGCTTATAGTACTTATTCCTCTTTGTATTTATAAGGTATGATTCCTACCCAAAATATATTTTCTTACTACTTCAAGAATGATCTGGTCAAATGAAGTGTGATATGTGTGAAATGAAGCATGTTTAGAATGATAACTAACTTGAGTTTGTTCAAACAACAATTTATTTTTCAATAATTTTGAATGATTTTTTGCAAATTTGTTATCCCATAATGCATTTTTCACATTCTTCTAATAACTAAATTATTCTTAATAATTATTATTACTTTCATCACATCATTGTTTATGTTTTATCTTTGATTTATGTTACAGACATTGTTTGTGGATGGAGGGGACAATACCTGCCACATTGCAAGTGGAGAGGCATTTGGGGCCTTCTAAGGATCGTTAAATACAACCACGTGGTTGGAACTTCCCCATAATTTTTGCGTTAAATAACGTTCAATCTGAGATCTATCACGATAATAAAACTTCGGATCTTCAGAATAGAACGAAGAACTAATAGAAAGAGAAGGGTCCTGAAACAATCGAGAGGATCATCATATGTTGGTTATAATTAATTTAATTAATTGACAAGAATTACCTTGATGTAATTATTTCATCATTGATGTTTTCCAGTCACGTTTCGATGTGATTTTTCATTGTGTCACAGAAGCCAAGTGTAGACTTCCTCTAGTGGTGATCCACATGTGCACCACGTATCTCAGGACATCGCCAAAGGAATCTCTAGGTGCTAGTGTGGAGAATCCTTTTCTTTTATTTTCCACCATAGATATTCTTAATCCAATGGAGGAGGATCTCTCTCGGTCATGAGAGCATTCTTGGAGGAAGGAGTTCCCTCGGCTTTGAGAGAATTTTCTAGAATTGTTGTGCACAACGATTCTTTTAAAAGTGTTGGGGTTGTGAGGATATTTATAATCAGGTTTGAGGTTATAGAGTTATGAAAATAAATAAATGTGTTACGCGTTTTATTTATTTCATTAACTCTTATTGAAAACCCCCATGTTGAATGATTAATTCCTTGACATGAACCCATGCTGATTATAATAAATATCATTTAATAAAACAATATTATTTTCTCAAAATCCCGACTGGAAAAACTACACGATGTTTAATCATTAATACACGGCGTGTACTCATTTTCAATGAAAACTACACGGCGTGTACATTCAATGTACATGGCGTTTTTATCTTGTTTTCATTTTTCTTTATTTCCTCCACTGCATTTATTAGACCTTGAGTAATGGCTATTTATTTCTTAAATAAATGTAACTGCATTACACACTAATAAATATATATTCTTTCACCCACAATATATTCTCTCAAATAACTTATGTCGAAATAAATGCGACCAGGAATCCTTAAATAATTATTAAACCATAGTCGGGAAAATCTTTATTTAACTCGTTAAATTAATATTTAACTGAGATACATGGACACACTCAGTGTGTGACCCTCTAGGCCTCTTTCTTAGTGGCATTAGGTGGAGCCTGCCTAAAGTCCAAGGTTAGCGTCTAACAACATGCTAAGGCACCAATAGAGAAAGAAGTTAAATCCAGAATGATGTGTCACCTCATACGAACACTTATCGTATAATTTAATCCCTTTGTCTCGATATCTCTAATAAAGCGGGTTTCATGCTTGTGCCATCTACCCATGTGCTTGATTATTCTTTCTCTGACTTCCCAGAATTAAACTTGCTCATACCTTACTATGGCCATGGATTTATTTAGGCTATGTCAATTCCATCAAAGGTACTGAGATATCTACTTCTTTTATGGAACATAAGGGACAAATCCTTTCTCACATTATCTATTAATGTAGTATCACTTGTGACGCACCCAACATACCCTACCTCACTTTGAAAAGTGTTTCATTACAGTTTTCATCAATACATCTAAGTGAGCGAGTTGTAATTCCCTTTAATAATAATCTTAAAGTCTAAGGATCAATACACACATTCGCAGATAGGAAAATCCAATGACACTATTAAATGTGGATTTCCTACTGGCGGGTCTCGTTCTCATAATATCCTCATATATATTACCAAGGGCGCACACCATGAGAAGGTTCCTCAATGTTTTATGAGTCCTCAAACATAATGTCCTATATTATTTGTGTCCCTCAAATAACATCATCTGGCCATAGAACATATATTCAAGAACAGTGTTATGGTACTTCAGGGTTCTCATCATAGTGGGGATCCGCTATGACTCTTTAATGCAACAGTTTTCCATAGGAAATTGTCACATGAATTGTCTGTAAGAACCCAGTTTTTGGCTAAAAAGTACTTTGGAATATTCTTGATATTATTCCAGAGCAGCGCCTTCTGACGGCGTCCAATTCCGAGCCCCGGTGTGGCCGGAATTAAATTTTTCAATGCGTTCACACTGGACACCCCGAATAAATGGGATAACTCCTAAACGGTGATCCAGATCAGAAACTTGAGTGTATAGATGGGTCCGTAATGGGGTTTTTACCCTATGAACGACATAAAACAAGTCTTCGAAGGACTTTGGGACCCCTCGCTCGCTATCGGAACGTCAAACGGATAATTAAATTAATTAATTTATTCTTTTAATGGTTAAACTCAAGTATCTCTTAAATGGTAGCTGAGATTGGAAAACCGAGGGCACCGTTGAGTTCAGAGCGTGGTGTTTACCCTAGGAGGGGTGTAACTTTCACGGGTGTGGGCCTTCTGTGGAAAACACCCCCAGGGGAGTTTTCGTAATTAAGTGGTCTCAGACGTTAGATTTTATATCTTTTGAACGGTGTCTCGGATTAAAATTATGAGACCACCATTGTGCTCGGGAGGTGGTTTTTACCCTAGGCACAACCTAACTTTGATATGCATCAGGGGATTCAGATGCATATTTAATTTGGGTTGAGTTTTTTTTAAAGGGGTTAATTCCTTTTAATTTATTTAAGCCTCCCTTCTCCCTTCCCCCTTACCCATTCCTTCTCCCCTGGAGAACCCATCCTTCTCCCCCAACCTCTTATCCTCCTATCCTCTACTCTCTCTATTGGAAGATCGATAATGAAGACTCGGCGGATCGAGGAGGGATCACAGCGGACGCGTCGTCATCGACCGACGAACAAATCGAGGTAGGATTTCATTTACTTTGAGTTCCGCATCCCGATCTTCAAAATTCTTGAATTATAAATTTGTGTTCGTTGTCGATTGCTTCATTATTGAACATCTGCGTCGATGGCCAACCTAACACGAACATCGATCTATTTTTAGATTCCATTTGTTTCTCCCATTTTAGCTGTTCTTCGCGCGTTATTCGTCGTTTAATTTTTGACGCGTTGAAATGACAATGGATCCTTGAGCGGGGACATGGATCTATGTAAATTGGGGCCCAAGGGTTATAGATCTGCGATTGTCTCTTGCTTTCGAGTTGAATCGGTGGTGAAACGGCAAACAGAAGGTGGAGCCGGTCCGTGTAGGTTGACTGGGATGGGATCTAGCGGCGGCCGGTCCACAGTGGCGCAAGCCGACGTGCAGCGGTGGTCGGGTTTCGGTGGCAGTGTGGCAGCTCAGCAGGGCGATTGGTCGGGTGGTCATCGGCCAGTCCGAGCAGAAGGCACCGGCTGAGGCGAGCGTGCGACAGCCGCTCGACGACGAGCGGGTGAGTGAGGCGGACAGGCAGGCTTCTGGGGGGCGTGCTGTGGAGGAGCGGCTGGCCGGGTGGCCAGCCGGTGCTGTGGTCACTAGAACACCAGGGTCGCGCAACCCTGGTGAAGAAGAAGAGACCCGCTGATGCGGGTCTCTGCCGGGCTTGACCTGTAAAAGCAGGCGACACAAAGGGAAAAAAAAGAGAAATAATGTAAAAAAAAGGGGGCCGCGGGTTGGAAAAAAAGAGAAATTAAAAATAAAATATATCTTAAAATAGTAGTAATAATAATAATATTATTATTATTATTATTATTATGGGAAATTATTTATAATTAATAAATCATAGACCGGGCGTCGGTATCACGTGCTGTCAACAGCGACGCATTCCTTAAATTGAGACGAACTTTTTAAGATGGTTTCAGGAATTTTTAATTCCCGAAATGAGGGGCCTCGGAGGTGCGACATGTCTTTAAGTGAATTGACGTTTTTCTGGGGGATCTTGTTTTGGACGACGCGGATGCGTCTGACGTCCGTTTTGAGCACCGTCAGCGGCGTTGGGACCCTGGCGCCAGGGAGAAGCTTTCCAGTGTGGTTTTGGTCATTGAAGCCGGAGTTGAGGCGTGGGCACCACGACCCGTCTTTTGAGATGCGAGCAGCGTTTAGTGACTTTCTCATCGGGCGTCCGTTCGGGGCGTGCGAGTAGTCGATTCTGGATGTTTTTCCGAGGGGACTACAATGGTGCAATCTGTCCACTCTAATTCTGCACGATGGTGCGGGCCCCACAAGGGTCGTTTGGGCGTTGACGGTGATTTTTCATCTCTATCACCGGGCGGCCGTTTTGGACAAGTGAATAGTCCAACTTGTGTACTTTTTTGAGAGGATCGCAATGGTGCAATCTATTCATTGTGTTTCAGGACCAGGATGTGGGTCCCAAGAATCACCGCTTGTGTGCGGTGCGTCGAAATGAACCTTTTTCTCCGGATATCCGTTGCACTCAAGTGAATAGTGCTTTTTACGTGTTTTCCCAAGGGGATCACAATGGTGCGATGTGACCGACTTTTTTCGGGGCTGAGGCTCAGGATCACGAGACGTCGTTCGGGCGTGAGGCGGTGTTGGCGAATTTTCCATCGGATATTCATTTGAGGTGAGTAAGTAGTCGATCTCGCGTGTTTTTCTGCGAGGATTACAATGGTGTAATATGTTCAGGCGGGCGGAGCCTCTTACGTGATCTTTTTAAATGTGTAAATATGAAGGTGCCCTGGTGGCGGTTCTTCTACCGTGTTTGTAGCGGACCCTTGGCATGTGATCGCGTGCACTCCTGTGTGAGTGATGTAAATGATTGAAGAGATGTAGTTGGATGTGCCTCAGTTGTTGAGGTGGTAGGTTGGAGTTGTTACGTTACTCCTTCACGTTGACGTTGGGTGTCGTGTGCATGATAGCCTTTGGGTTGGAACGTGGTATACTCTGGGAGTATACGGGAACGCTTGGAGGTACATGTGGTTGTTTTTACCTGAGAACGTTTATGCGTTAGGTTGGGGTTGACGTGGGGCCACACGTCGTGTGGGCCCCATGTGCGTGTCGTGCACTGCTTTATGTACTTTTGACCTCTCAAAACATAGAGTGTTCTTTTGTTCTCGATTGTTGACCAGCAGGGTTGAGTGGTTTCCCCTGGTTTTGTTCTGGAGTTGGGTGGTTGCACGATACCCACTCCGAGTTCTGTTGGCCAGTGTTGTACCATCCAGTAGGGATGGCCAGAGCAGTTCCAGGTTTACCCTCCAGTAGAGACTGGTTAGTGGGTTTCTCATTTACTACTTCGGGTCTACCCTCCAGTAGATACTGGGAAGTGGGTTTCTCATCATCTTCTTCGGGTCTATCCTCCAGTAGAGACTGGGCAGTGGGTTGCTCACTGACTCTTAGGGTCTACCCTTCAGCAGAGAATGGGCAGTGGGTCACCCGACGACCTCTTAGGTTCTACCCTCCAGTAGGGCTGGGCAGTGGGTCGCCCATCATCTAGTTCTAAGTTTACCCTCCAACAATGTTGGGAAATGGGTCGCCTGTCAACTTATTCCAGGTCTACCCTCCAATGGGGCTGGGCAGTGGGTCGCCTGATGATGTATTAGGGTTTACCCTCCAGCAAGGTTGGGCAGTGGGTCACCTGTCGACTTATTACAGGTCTACCCTCCAGCGAGGCTGGGCAGTGGGTCGCCTGATGATGTATTAGGGTTTACACTCCAACAGGGCTGGGCAGTGGGTCACCCGATATCTGGTTAGGGTTTACCCTCTAGTAGGGCTGGGCAGTGGGTCACCTGTTGACATTTCAGACTCATTCCTTTCTACTAGGCTAGTCTGTGGCTTTACTCTGTGACTACCGGAGCGGGACCCTCATTTGTATGGGTCAGTTATGTGACAGCTTTGACTCTGAGCAGACCTCTCAACTACGGGGCAGTGACATGGTGTGGTTTGACGTTCCCCCAGAACTTTCAAATGCGAGGGGCACTTTCCCCACCGAGACGCATCCTTGTGATGCGACCTAAAACCATGGGGGAAAGTCAGTTCCGCCTAAAGAGGATAGTGTCAAGGTGCGGTGATTTGAGCCCCTTGACTTGTAGTTTGGGGAAAACATGCAGGATGCTGGGGCATCAATGTTGTTTACTTCTGGGACTGTTGGCAACTCACTTTTCTTGGGCTGAGCTATAGTATGGAGATCCCCTTACGACCTTGTTAGGGTTTCTTGATAGAGCATATATATATGTATTACTTGTTCCATTACCCACTTATTGTGTTTTGGGTTACTCTCCTTCTAGGAGAGGTGAAGACGCGCAGGTTATGCCACGTGCTTTCCGTGTCTAGATTCTCGTTGTTGGACGAGTCTACTCTCCTGCTACAGGTAGAGAAGACTCGACGAGAAGTTCATCTTCTCACCATTTCAAGATCCTTATGTCTGGACGAGTCTACCTTCTTTCCTCTTGTTGGGTTGAGTTGGACTCTCTATTGTTACTTTACTGCACTCTCGGTTGTACTCCTCTACTTTCCCTGTTTGATCTACTTATCACCCTTCGGTACCTTCTTTGTTGCTCCCTCGAGCCTTCGGGGTATCCTACTGAGTATTTTTATACTCACCCCTGCTTGGGCTTTGCCCGAACTTGGTTTTCACTTGTAGACAACGGACAGGTCGATTGTGACGTCAGAAGAGCTTAGGAGCCGGGATCTTGGACCGCATGCGGTGGTTGTTGTCGGGTTCTAGGTGTGGGACCCTCCCAATTGTTTACTGTGGTTTTACCTGTTTTCAGGTTGTGGCACTTTTTGGTTAGGCGCGTGTTTTTTCCCTTTTCTTTTAAGTTTACCTTCAGCTTGTACTCTGTACTGTTTAGAGGTCGATGCACATCTGTGGTTTATTTATAGCAGTTGCACTTTTCTCTACTTTGCTTTTCTTTTTACTCTACACTTTTTCATTGAGTGTGCTACGTGTGTGTGTACAGGTGCTTAGGAAAAGGCCTCCCCAAGTTGTTGTGCTTTCAGCACTGGTTGCCAGCCCCTGGCCTATGCAGGCAGGCTTGGGGTAGTTGCGGCTCGAGCCCGGGTAGGTTTGGGTCATGACAAAGTGTTATCAGAGGTGGTTCGTTCCTTGGGACGTTGTTTGGACATCTCTAAAAGGAATTGGTTGGGATTTAGGGCAACAATGTTAATGTGTCTCGAGAGCGGCTCTCATGCCCGGGAGTCTAGTGATGTTGTGGCGGCCAACGTATCCATTCACCAGGACCTTGATAACCCGCTTGTCAACTCGTCATGCTAAGACACTTATTTCAGGGGAAATTGGTTTGTGAATCACATAAAATTGAGTCCTTGAATGTCCTTCTTGATTTATCTCCCCATTGTTGTTGTTTTTGTGGTATACATATATGCTCATTTGACCGCGGCACTCCTTGATAATATTCAGGATGTCTCCGCGAAGATAGCCAGCCAGGACACCAGCTTTGGTTCATGAAGACGACCCTGTGAGCTATGAGGCCTTAGTCCAGGACCCATCATGTGAGCCCCTTTCTTCGAGTGGGCCGGTAGCAGCACCCCCACCTGTTGAGCAGTAGACAGCTTTAGCAGAGTTAGCTGAGCTTGAGTGCAGGTTGAGCGCGCTCTGTGAGTTCCAGCTGCAGAGACCGCTGAGGTTCAGTGGTGATCCAGACCCTCAGGCTTCAGAGGTTTGGCTAGAGATAGTGTTTTGCCTTTTTAGGCTTGTGCGGATGCCGAAAGATCTTATGGTGGCTTGGGCCGCCAACCTTTTTCGTGGAGCATCTTGGCGTTGGTGGAGTCTGGTGACTTAGTTTCTTGATGAGGCATCACTTTCGTGGGGTGACTTTCTATTGTTGTTTTGTGAGGATTTTTTTCCCTCCTGCTTGCGCTCTGTTCAGATTCAGGAGCTCCTGCAATTTCAGCAGGGAGGGATGACGGTGGCCGAGTACGCGACTAGTTTTGCAAACCATGCACTCTTTTACCCGGACTTGGTCCATGACGACAATATCCGAGCGCCGAAGTTTGAGCAGGGTCTCCACTGAAAGATTCGTGTTTTCATAGTACCCTTGTTCATTTCCATATATGCTGGGGTGCTAGAGTAGGCGCTGGTGATAGAGAGCTTCCTGTCACGTTCTAAAGTTGGTGGTGGCAGCAGGCACGTTGGAGCTGAGACGTCTGTCGTAGCTAGCGGGCGTTAGCAAGCAGAACCTCAACGCAAGTGGTTTTCTGATAACTGGACTCAGGGGCATGGTCGTACACCACAGTGGTGCCGGAGGGCACCATTACAGGATGAAGAGAGTCGGTGCTATGCTTGCGATGGGCGAGGTCACATGGCATGGGACTGCCCGACCAGGCATGCAGAGAGCTTCGGGCAGGCAGCAGGTGCACCACCATGACGGAGGCAGCTCCATGATCGGAGTAGTACCCAGAGAGGTGGTGCTAGCAGAGGAGCGGGAGGAGCTAGTAGTGGGGGATGACTTTACGAGGTCTTCCCAACACCACTAGGCGGTCCACGTTAGGCTCTGGGAGCTGATAGTTGGGATCGTGGACAGCCGTGAGCTTTTGATGTCTACGATCTTGCAGAACATGAGGTGATAAGAGGTACTCTCTACAGCTCTTCTACTTTTTTCAGTAGAATTGTTAAACTCTGTGTGTGAAAAGCTTTTCTCCCTGCTCCTTGCTTGGATTATTACTGGGGTGACGCGGGGTGTCGGCGTGGCCCTATGTTGGTAAGGTATAAAGGCGTAGGACCTTTTCTTTAGTTGATGGTGTTGACTCCTTCGCCCTCCAAGCGTGTAAGGGAGTCTTGGTTGCGAGACATCGACTATGAAACCTTGCGTGACCAGATATTCTTTGGTGTTTTACCATATGGATATTCTGAAGGAGGGAATCATCGGGCCTTGTCCTAGGTCCAAGCGGTGATTCCAGTCGTAGCGTGTGACGTAGGGGTTCATCCGGGAAGGTGAGATACCCCCGAGGGCCTTTGGGCTGTTTGAGAACGTGCGAAGGGATGACGAGGTTGTCTACTGCCTTGCCCTAAGCCCAAAGTCTGGAGTGGGTGCACGACGTCTCCTGCGTGACTCACCCGAGAATAAGTGTGTGTGCTCCTATGCACATCATCAACAAGGGAAGAACCCATGTGAATAGATCAAATCATTTGATCTGTGTGCGGTGACGCGGGACTGTGCAAAAGTTCTTCTGGGTACGGGAGAGCCAGGTGCGGGCTTAGTACCCTGAGTTATTCCATGGTCTTGCTTTTCAGGGACGAAAAGCTTGAATGAGGGAATGATGTAAGAACCCAGTTTTTGGCTATAAAAGACTTCGGAATACTCTTGATATTATTCCAGAGCATCACCTTCTAAAGGCATCCAATTCTGAGCCCCGGTGTGGCCAGAATTAAATTTTTAGTGTGTTCACACTGGACACCCCGAATAAATGGGATAACTCCTAAATGGTGATCCAGATCAGAAACATGAGTGTACAGATGGGTTCGGAATGGGGTGTTTACCCTAAGTACGACATAAAACATGTCGACGCAGGACTTTGGGACCCCTCGCTCGCTATCGGAACATCAAATAGATAATTAAATTAATTAATTTATTCGTTTAATGGTTAAACTCAAGTATCTCTTAAACGGTATCTCAGATTGGAAAACTGAGGGCACCGTTGAGTTCAGAGCGTTCCGTTTACCCTAGGAGGGGTGTAACTTTCACGGGCGTGGGCCTTCTATGGAAAACACCCCCAGGGGTGTTTTCGTAATTAAGTGGTCTCTGACATTAGATTTTATATCCTTCAAACGGAGTCTCGGATTAAAATTCTGAGACCACCGTTGTGCTCTAGAGGTGGTGTTTACCCTAGGCGAAGCCTAACTTTGATCTGCATCAGGGGTTTAAGATGCATATTTATTTTGGGTTGAGTTTTTTTTAAGGGGTTAATTCCTTTTAATTTATTTAAGCCTCCCTTATCCCTTCCCCCTTACCCATTCCTTCTCCCCCGGAGAACCCATCCTTCTCCCCAAACCTCTTATCCTCCTCTCCTCTACTCTCTCTGTTGGAAGATCGGCAATGAAGCCTCGACGGATTGAGGCGGGACCACATCAGACGCGTCGTCATCGACCGAAGAACAAATCGAGGTAGGATTTCATTTACTTTGAGTTTCTCATCCCCATCTTCAAAATTATTGAATTATAAATTTGTGTTCATTGTCGATTGCTTCATTATTGAACATCTGCGTCAATGGACAACCTAACACGACCATAGATCTCTTCTTAGATTCCATTTTTTTATCCCATTTTATCTGTTCTTCGTGCGTTATTCATCATTTAATTTTTGACGCGTTGAAATGACAACAGATCTTCGAGCGGGGGCATGGATCTATGTAGATTGGGGCCCAAGGGTTATAGATCTGCGATTGTCTCTTGGTTTCATGTTGAATCGGTGGTGCAACAATAAACAGAAGGAGGAGGCGGTCCATGCAGGTTGAATGAGAAGGGATCCAGCGGCGGGCGGTCCACAGCGGCGCAAGACGGCGTGCGGCGGTGGTCGGGTTTCGGCGGCGGTGCGACAGCTCAGCAGGGCGGTCGGCCGGGTGGTAATCAGACAGTCCGAGCAGAAGGCGCCGGCTGAGGCGAGCGCGCGACAGGTGCTCGGCGGCGAGCGGGTGAGCGAGGCGGCCAGGCGGGCGTCTGGGGGGTGTGTTGCAGAGGAGCAGCCGACCGGGTGGTCGGACGGTGCTGTGGTTGCCAGAACACCAGGGTCGCACTACCCTGGTGAAGAAGAAGAGACCTGCTGATGCGTGTCTCTATCGGGCTTGACCTGCAAAAGCAGGCGACACAAAGGAAAAAAAAGAGATATAATGTAAAAAAAGGGGCTGTGGGTTTGAAAAAAAAAATGGGAAATTAAAAATAAAATATAAGTATAAAATAATAATAATAATAATATTAATAATAATAATATTATTATTATTATTATGGGAAATGATTTATAATTAAAAAATCATAGACCGGGCGTCGATCTCGCGTGCTGTTAGCGGCGACGCATCCCTTAAATTGAGACGAACTTTTTGAGATGGTTTTGGGAATTTTTAATTCCCGAAACGAGGGGCCTCAAAGGCGCGAATCGTCTTTAAGTGAATTGACGTTTTTTCGGGGGATCTTGTTTTGGACGGCGCGGACGCATCTGACGTCCGTTTTGAGCGCCGTCAGCGGTGTTGGGACCCTGGTGTCAGGGCGAAGCTTTCTAGGGTGGTTTCGGGCATTGAAGCCGGAGTTGAGATGTGGGCACCACGGCCCGTCTTTTGAGCTGCGAGCAGCGTTTAGTGACTTTCTCATTGGGAGTCCATTCGGGGCGTGCAAGATGTCGATTCTGGATGTTTTTCCGAGGGTATTGCAATGGTGAAATCCGCCCTCTCTAATTCCGCATGATGGTGCGAGCCCTACAAGGGTCGTTTGGGCGTTGACGGCGATTTTCCATCTCTATCATCGGGTGACCGTTTTGGACAAATGAATAATCCAACTTGTATACTTTTTCGAGAGGATCGAAATGATGCAATCTATTCGTTGTGTTTCGGGACCGGGATGCAGGTCCGAAGAAGCACCACTTTTGTGCAGTGCGCCAGAATGTAACTTTTTCTCTAGATATCTGTTGCACTCAAGTGAATAGTGATTTTGACGTGTTTTCCTGAGGGGATCGCAATGGTGTGATGCGCCCAACTATTTTTAGGGCCGAGGCTCGGGATCACGGGACGTCGTTCGGGCGTGAGGTGGTGTTGGTGACTTTTCCGTCGGATATTCATTTGAGACGAGTAAGTAGTCAATATCGCGTGTTTTTCTGTAAGGATTACAACGGTGTAATCTATTCAGGCGGGCAGAACCTCTTACGTGATCTTATTAAATGTGTAAATATGAAGGTGCCCTAGTGGCGGTTTTTCTACCGTGTTTGTAGTGGATCCTTGGCATGTGATCGCATGCACTCCCGTGTGAGTGATGTAAATTCTTGAAGAGATGTGGTTGGTTATGTCTCAGCCGTTGAGGTGGCAGGTTGGAGTTGTTACGTTACGCCTTCGCATTGACGTTGGGTGTCGTGTCCACGATAGCCTTTGGGTTGGAACGTGGTATACTCTGGGAGTATACAAGAAAGCTTGGAGGTACATGTGGTTGTTTGTACCAGAGAACGTTTGTGCATTCGGTTGGGGTTGACTTGGGGCCACACGTCGTGTGGGACCCATGTGCGTGCCATGCTCTGCTTTTTGAACTTTTGACCTCTCACGATGTAGAGGGTTCTTCTGTTCTCGATTGTTGACCAGCAGGGTTGAGTGGTTTCCCCTTGTTTTGTTCTGGAGTTGGGTGGTTGAACGATACCCACTCCGAGTTCTGTTGGCAAGTGTTGTACAATCCAGTAGGGATGGCCATAGCAGTTCTGGGTTTACCCTCCAGTAGAGACTGGGTAGTGGGTTTCTCATCGAATTTCTCAGGTCTACCCTCTATTAGAGACTGGGAAGTGGGTTTCTCATCATCTTCTTCGGGTCTACCCTCTAGTAGAGACTGGGCAGTGGGTTGCTCACTAACTCTTAGGGTCTACCCTCCAGCAGAGACTGGACAGTGGGTCACCCGATGACCTTTTAGGGTCTACCCTTCAGCAGGGCGGGGCAGTGGGTCACCTGTCGTCTAGTTCCAGGTCTACCCTTCAACAAGGCTGGGCAGTGGGTTGTCTATCGACTTATTCCAGGTCTACCATCCAGCGGGGCTGGGCAGTGGGTCGCCTGATGATGTATTAGGGTTTACCCTCCATCAAGGATGGGCAGTGGGTCGTCTGTCGACTTATTCCAGGTATACCCTTCAGCGGGGCTAGGCAGTGGGTCACCTGATGATGTATTAGGTTTTACCCTCCAACAGGGTTGGGCAGTGGGTCACCCGATATCTGGTTAGGGTTTACCCTCCAGCAGGGCTGGGCAGTGGGTCACCCGTTGACATTTCAGACTCCATCCTTTCAACTAGGCTAGACTGTGGCTTTACTCCATGACTATAGGAGCGGGACCCTCGTTTGTATGGGTCAGTGATGTGACAGCTTTGACTCTGAGCAGACCTCTCGACTGCGGGGCAGTGACATGGTGCAGTTTGATGTTCCCCTAGAACTTTCAAGTGCGAGGGGAACTTTCCCCACCGAGACGCATCCTTGTGACGCAACCTAAAACCGTGAGGGAGAGTCAGTGCTGCCCAAAGCGGATAGTATCAAGGTGTGGTGATTTGATCCCCTTGACATGCAGTTTGGGGTAGACGTGCAGGATGTTGGGGCATCGACAGTGTTTAATTCTGGGACTGTTGGTGAGTCACTTTTCTTGGGATGAGCTACGAGACGGAGATCCCCTAACGACCTTGTTCAGGTTTCTTGACAGAGCATATATATATGTATACCTTGTTCAGTACCCACTTCTTGGGTTTTGGTTACTCTCCTACCAAGAGAGGTGAAGACTCTCGGGGTATGCCACGTGCTTTCCATGTCTAGCTTCTCATGGTTGGAAGAGTCTACTCTTTTGCTATAGGTAGTGAAGACTCGATGGGAAGTTCATCTTCTCACCATTTCCAGCTCCTTGTGTCTTGATGTGTCTGCCTTCTTTCCTCTTGTTGGGTTGAGCTGGACTCTCTATTGTTACATTACTGCACTCTCGGTTGTACTCCTCTACTTTCCCTGTTCTATCTACTGCTCACCCTTCGGTACCTTCTTTGTTGCTCCCTCAAGCCTTTGGAGTGTCCTACTGAGTATTTTTATGCTCACCCCTGCTTGGTCTTTTCCCGCACTTGGTGTGCCCTTGCAGACGATGGACAGGTCGATCGTGACTTCAGAAGAGCTTAGGAGCTGGGAGCTTGGACCGCGTGCGGTGGTCGTTGTCGGTTTCCAGGTGTGGGACCCTCCCAGCTGTTTACTATGATTTTACCTATTGTCGGGTTATGGAAATTTTTGGTTGGGCGCATGTTTTCTCCTTTTCTTTTTAGTTTACCTTAAGCTTGTACTTTGTACTATTTAGAGGTTGGTGCACATTTGTGGTTTATTTATAGTAGTTTCACTTTACTCTACTTTGCTTTTCTTTTTACTCTACACTTTTGCATTGAGTGTGTTGTGTGTGTGTGTACAGGTGCTCAGGAAAAGTCCTCCCCGAGTTGTTGTGCCTTCAGTGCTGGTCGCCAGCCCCTGGCCTATGGAGGTGGGCTTGGGGTAGTTGCAAATCAATTCTGCGTAGGGTCAGGTCGTGACATTGTCACGTAGAAGAAAAATCAAGATGTGATAAGGTATTTATTAATGAATAAAGTACAAAGTATTTGGTTCTAGGCCACCAACTCCAAGAGACTCCAACTTGGACTAGAGCCAACTGCTAATAACCTTTAACCCACTAGCTCTCACATGATATTCATGATTCTGATGAGGTAGGCCTTTACTCATGGGGTCTACCATGTTCTCTTCTGTGGACCCTCTTTTCACTGCAACTTCACCCCTTTGATAGAAATCTCTCAAGAGGTGATACTTCCGAAGTATGTGCTTTGTCTGTTGATGTGACTTTGGTTCTTTTGCAAGATCCACCGCTGCAGTATTATCACAATACAACGTGATAGGATCTTTACTGCTAGGCACCACATCAAGCTCCTGGAAAAAGTTCTGAATCCAGACGGCTTTCTTGGCTGCATCAGAAGCCGCTATATATTCAGGCTCCACTGTAGAATCGGTGACAACTGGTTGCTTTGAACTCTTCCAGCTCACAGCTCCTCCATTGATACAGAAAACATATCCAGAATGTGACTTTAGATCGTTTTGTTCTGTCTAAAAACCAACATCAGCATACCCTCTGACGACAAGTTCCTCATCTCCTCCATACACCAGGAACATATCCTTAGTTCTTCTCATATACTTAAGGACAATCTTAACAGCAGTCCAATGCTATTCTCCTATATCTTCTTAATATCTGCCTACCATGCTCAGTTCATAGGCAACATCAATCCTATTATATAACATGGAATACATGATGGATCCTATAGCTAAAGCATATGGGATCTTACTCATTCTATCTTTCTCCTGTTGTGTTTGAGGAAACATTATCTTAAAAAGATATATGCCATGTGACACTAGAACCAATCCCCTCTTGGATTGTTCCATACTGAATCTCTTTAGTATTTGGTCAATGTATGTACCCTGACTTAGTCCAAGCAGCCTCTTGGATCTATCATGAATGATCTTGATCCCTATAATATAGGCTGCTTCACCCAAGTCCTTTATGGAGAAACATTTGTTCAACCAATCCTTAACAGACTACAATACTGGTACATCATTTCCAATAAGCAATATGTCATCAACATATACTACTAGCATAATGATCACATTCCCATTAAACTTCTTATAAACACATGGCTCACATTCATTCTTAATGAACCCAAATTCCTTTATGGCTTCATCCAATCGAATGTTCCATGACCTGGATGCTTTCTTTAATCCATAAATAGATTCTTGCAACTTGAAAACCCATTTGGCTTCACCTAGTGTCACAAAACCTTCTGGTTGTGTTATATAGACATCTTCCTGAAGGTTCCCATTAAGGAATGATGTTTTAACATCCATTTTCCAAATCTCATAGTCATGGTAAGATACTATGTAAAGTATGATTCTTATGGATTTAAACCTAGAAACTGGCGAGAAGGTTTCATCATTGTCAATTCCTTGATGTTGTCTGAATCCTTTAGCCACTAGCCTTGCTTTATAGGTGCTAACTTGACCTTCTATGTCTAGTTTTCTCTTAAATACCCATTTGAATCCAACAGGATTTACATCAACTGGCTCATCGACCAGAACCTAAACTTGGTTCTGATATATGGAATTCATCTCAGAATTCATAGCTTCTATCCATCTTGCAGCTTCTGAGCTTTCTACTGCTTCCTTGTAGTAGAAAGGTTCATCATTGTCCAACAATAATGATTCACCATCCTCAGTTACTAGGAAACCAAATCTCTTTGGTTCCCTTACCTCTCTGTAACTCCTACGCAGTACTTGTGTTTATGAAACCTCTTCTTCAGGGACCTGTGGAACTTGTTCTTGTACCAACTCCTGTGTATCTTGAGCATCAACTTCGTTGAATTCAATCTTGCTCCCACTATCATTTTTTATGATTTTCTTCCTCTCAATAAAGATAGATTGTCTAGCGATAGTCACTTTCTTGTCTGAAGGGTTGTATAGGTAATATCCTTTCGTTTCCTTGGGATATCTTATAAAGATACACCTCGTTCCTTGGGGTGCTAGTTTGTTTCCTGAGAAGGCCTTAACAAATGCCTCGAATCCCCATACACATGTTTGCGACAAAATGGGTTTCTTTACATTATATAACTCTGATGGAATTATATTTTCCGCCTTAGTTGGTACTCAGATTAATTTGTATGCTGTAGTTTGTAATGCATATCCCCAAAAGGATAATGGAAGATCTGCATGACTCATTATTGACCTCACCTTTTCCAAAAAGGTGTGGTTCCTCCTTTCACTAACACAATTCCACAGTAGTTTATAAGGAGTGAGTTGAGATAGAATCCTAGACCCCCGTAGAAGATCGATGAACTCTTCATTCAGATATTCTCCACCTCCATCCGGTCGAAGATTCTTTATCTTCTTACCAAGCTGATTCTCTACTTCATTCTTGAATTCCTTAAATTTCTCTTAGGCTTCTAACTTATACCTCATTAAGTATACATAGCCATATCTACTCAAATCATCAGTAAAAGTAATTAAGTAAGAATATCCACCTCTAGCTTCTATTGTAAATGGTCCACACACATCCGTGTGCACCAATCCTAGAAGCTTTGTGGCCCTTTCACCTTGTCCACTGAATTGCAGCTTGGTCATTTTTCCTTATAAACAAGTGTGACATCTATCAAGTGATTTTAGCTCAGTAGAGTCTAAATAGCCATCTTGGAATAGATTTTTCAAGAATTTCTCATTTACATGATCGATACAATGATTCCACAACTAGGTGATGTATGAGTCATGTGATTTTGTTTCATTATCAATTGCCAACACTTGGTTTTCATAATTTAATACATACAAACCATTATTTAAATGTGCCATACCATAACATATGTTGTTTTTATAAATGAGACAACCCTTATTTCCAAACTTGAAAATAAATCCATCTATATCCAAACAAGATACAAAAATTATGTTCTTGGTTACACTAGGCATATAATAACAGTTATGTAAAACCAAAATCATCCCAGTCGGCAATGAGAGGTGGTAATCTCCAATGGCCAACACAGTCAGCCTCGCGCCATTGGCAGCTCAAAGATCCACCTCTCCTCTATAAATCTTTCTAAATCTACTTGGTTACTACATTTTAATATAGATGTGATCCCCACAAGCTGTATCTAATACCCTATGTGTAGAAATGGAAAGATTGCACTCGATAACAAATGCACCTTTAGTGTCCCCACACTTCTGGGTGGAGTTCCTCTTCCAGTGGCCTTGCTTTCCACATGCAAAACATACTGCCTCTTGTTCCTTGCCCTGCCTCTAGATCTTCCCCTTCTTGGAAGGATGATACTCAAGGGCTTCAAACCGTTTATAAGTCTTTAGCCCCTTTTCCTTTTCCTTACTTTTCTTATTCACCATAAGGACTGCGGGTTTGTCACGCCCCATGTCCTTATCTACCTGGCGAATTAAGGTCAGAAGTTTCAATAGACTCTTCTCATTATTTATCATGTTTTAGTTGAAAATAAATCTTGAGAAGGTCTCGGGCAGTGATGGTAGGATGAGATCTGTACGTAACTCATCCGGGAATTTAATCCCTAAGATGTCCAGGCGTTCGATGTAGCCAATAAGCTTGACTACATGAGGCCCAGATGGCGCATAATCTCCAAGCTTAGTTGTAAACAAATAATTGGAGATCTCATATCTCTCTTGTCTTGCCTTCTCTTGGTAGAGATCCTTAATGTGAGACATCATGCTATACACATCCATGTTTTCATGTTGCTTCAAGAGTTCATTAGAAATGGCCGATAGCATGAAACATTGGACATCCGTGGCATCATCCATATGTTTCACATTGAGAGATATTTCTTCATCACTAACCTCTTTTCTAGGAGCAATTGAAACAGGCTCTTCCAACACATAAAATTTCCTTCCGTGGCGAAGGATGACGCATAAAAAACTCTACCACTCTTGGAAATTGGTGCTGGTGAGAAGGTTTTCCTTCTCGAGTATGGTTCACAATGATATTTTTGAAGTCATTTTTCTTGCCATTTATAAAAATTAAGATGAACAAAGGTTTAGTAATTTATTACAAAACTGAGACAAATAAATAAATTAATACTTATTAGTATCCCACTATTTTATAAAAATCCAATAGCCGTCACCATTGACTTCAGAATATTCTTTTTCCTGAATATTCTAGTGGAAAGGATTCATATTAGCCTTCGCATTAACCCAACTAGGGTTGGTCAAGAAACTTGAAGGTTTTTAGGTAGGCATTCCAAATTCCAACTGTATTATTTCACAGCTCCTTAATCTGCTGAGTGGACTCCCCAGTCCTGAAATCCTTTTATTTTGGATTTCCTCAACCTTTGCCTCTTGGTCACACCAAGTCCTGCTATGGTAGTCAACCCTTGATGTGAATCGAGTCAATTCAACCCAAATCCTTGAATTAGAATTCCCCAATAATTGAAAGCACCCCAACTAGGGTTGGTCAAGCACTTTTAACTATGGTTTGATTCTAACCAAGATTTTGGAAGGCTATACCGACTTAATATTTCTTTGAGGGATTTTATCCTTATAGGTAATTTTCCATTTTATTATCTTTTATTACATGCTTTTTAATATTATGTGGGATATGATTAAGTGATTAACCATGTCTAAGATAATATTTTCGCATAATCCTGGCTTATTTTAGTTCCATCTTGTATGCTTGTTTAATTCATTAATTGTGTGATCATGACAACACACCCACAATAAATAAACCATGAAACTAATAGAAATAAAATAAATGGTATGATCATGATCTTTTTCTATTGGTTATTTTATCCAGTGGTTGATAAACTAACCCAAGACCTAGGGGAGAAACACCTTGAACCTTTCAGGTTCATGTTTATAACTTTCCACCTGTCCACCTTTGTATCTCCTTAGATTGGTTTCACCTTGGCTCCTGACTTGAGCCGCCTCCACAAGCTTGGGAGCTCCATACATTACATATGCATTTATCTCACATGCAGGAGAGGGGTAAAAGGGGGTTTTACATAAAAGAATCCTTGGGCACACAGGCCCTACATATTAATGAGGATAAGGCTCGTAGGCCAAAAAATTTAATTTAAATAAATATATTAAAAGAAACAATTCACATACAGAGGTCTTGTTCTAGCTCATGATCATCTATACGTGCAACGATATTTACGTATAAATAAAACTATCGTTCAATTCTTTAATCGTTATTTCTTAAGATAAATCACGCTCGAATCAATTAATTATCTTTAATTAATCAATCATTTTATCTTAAACCCTTTTCTGAATTTCCTGGAGATTCTCATCCCTTATAATTTTAAAAAAATAAATTCATTTAAAATTATCTTTTTATGTAACTTGTACCGTGGAGGAAACCCGGTGAATTCTCGTTCATTACGCAGATGTTAAATTAAACACATATATATAAAACACCTATCACGTGTTGTGCCTCAGATTTATGTCTGTACTATGGTACACATCTCAAGGGTTTGTATAATATAATAATAAATTTTAATAAATCTGTGTAATTTGTATAAGTACACGGTGTGTAGTTCTGACTACATGGTGTGTACTTTTGTTCACCATCCATCCGAAGTACACGCCTGAGGACATGGCGTGTAGATGTACTTCATAAATTTTCAGATTACATGGTGTGTTCAGTGGGACACATGCCGTGTAGTATCTGTACTACACGGTTTCCAGCCAAGCAAGCCATGTACGAGGTACACGGTTCAACCCTAACCCAAAGGGACTACAAGTCGGGTTCAGTTGGACCACACGACGTGTAATCCAGAAACCATTTTCCACCTATTCCTGGTCAACACACGGTGTCCTAAATGAATTATATAGGATACAATACACAGCCTGATTTGGAAGATCAGTCAATTCATTGAACCTAGACTACATGGCATGTACTTCTGAATACACGTTGTGCATTCTGGTGTTGTACATCCAAGAGCGTTTGTCACCTCCGAATGAGTTCCTCTATTTTATTTTAATCAAAATTAAAAGAAAAATTCATTTCTATAAGGTGAACGAGAAACAAGATAGTAGGAACAGATCTCGAGATTCAGATTTTAAAGAAGGGTTAACTTGAATTGAAACAACTAAATTATTAAATAAGTAAATCACCAATGAAAAACTAAATAATTATAACCAACAATATGACCCCTCTGATACCACTTGTAGGTTCCGGGCGCAGTGAAAGCACGTTGGTGGGTTTTCCCAACTTTAATTTTATCGTTAAACAACATTCAATCCGAGATCCGTTATGATAATAAAATGCCAGATCTTCAGAATAGAATGAAGAATGAAAAGAAAGAGAAGGGTCTCGGAACCATCGAGAGGATCATCATATTTTGGTTATAATTAATTTAATTAATTGACAATAATTACCTTGATGGAATTATTTCTTTGTTGATTTTTTCTAGTCATGTTTCGAAGTGATTCATCGTTGCGTTGTAGAAGCCAAGTGTAGACTTCCTCTAGTGGTGATCCACACATTCACCATGTATCTATGGACATCACCAAAGGAATCTCCAGGTGCTAGCATGGAGAAGCCTTTGCTTGCGTTGTCCACCTTAGATCGCCTTGATCTGGTGGAGGAGGATCTCTCTCGGTCTTGAGAGCGTTCTTGGAGGAATGAGTTCTCTCAGCCTTGAGAGAATTTTCTAGAATTGTTGTGCACAACGATTCTTTTAAAAGTGTTGGGTTTGTGAGGATATTTATAATCGGGTTTGAGGTCATAGAGTTATGACAATAAATAAATGTGTTACGTGTTTTATTTATTTCATTAACTCTTATTGAAAACCCCCTTGTTGAATGATTAATTCCTTGACATGCGCCCACACTGATTATAATAAATATCATTTAATAAAATGATATTATTTCCTCAATATCCCGACTGGAAAAACTACATGGCGTGTAATCATTAATACACGGTGTGTACTCATTTTCCATGAAAACTATACGGCCTGTACATTCAATGTACAAAACATGTTTATCTTGTTTCCATTTTTCTTTATTTCCTACACCACATTTATTAGACCTTTAGTAATGGCTATTTATTTTTTAAATAAATGTAACTGCATTACTCGCTAATATATATATATATATATATATATATTATTTCGCCTAAAATATATTCTCCCGAATAACTCGTGTCGAAATAAATGTGATCAGGCATCCTTAAATAATTATTAAACCATAGTCGGCAATAATCTTTATTTAACATGTTAAATTAATATTTAACTGAGATACATGGACACACTTAGTGTGTGACACTCTAGGCCTCTTTCTCAATGGAATTAAGAAGAGTCTGCCAAAATTCCAAGGTTAGCATCTAGAAATACGCCAAGGAACCCATAGAGAAACAAGTTAACGCCGCAATGATGTGTCACCTCATACGAATGGTTACCATGTAATTTAATCACTTTGTCTCGATATCTCTAATCAAGCGGGTTGCATGCTAGTGTCATCAACCCATGTGCTCGATTAATCTTTCTTTGACATCCCGGAATTGAACTTTCCCATACCTTACTATGGCCATGGATTTATTTAGGCTATATCAATTCCATAAAAGAGACTAAGATATCTACTTCCATTATAGAACAGAAGGGAAAAATACTTTCTCGCATTATCTCTTAATGCAGTATCACTCGTGACACACCCAACGTATCCTACCTCACTGCGAATAGTGTGTCGTCATAGTTTTCGTCAATACATCTAAGTTCACAAGTTGTAATACCCTTTAATAATAATCTTAAAGTCTAAGGACCAATATTCACGTCCGTAGATAGGAACATCCAATGACACTATCAAATGTGGATTTCCTACTGGCGGGTCTCATTCTCATAATATCCTCCTGGATATTACCAAGGGCGCACACCATGAGAAGGTGCCTCAAAGTTTTATGAGTCATCACCCCTAATGGAATGTATTATTTGTGTTCCTAAAATAACATCATCCATCCAAAGAACATATATTCAAGAACAGTGTTATGGCACTTCCGGGTTCTCATCATAGCAGGGATCCGTTATGACCCTTTAATGCAACAGATGTCCTTAGGATATTATCACATGCATTGTCACGCAGAAGAACAATCAAGATGTGATAAGGTATTTATTAATAAATAAATTACAAAGTATTTGGTTGTAGGCCACCAACTCCAACAGAGGTCTAACCGAGGGTGGCATTGCCAGAGAGAAGGGGAGTCAGGGGGGTCTCGACTGGAGGCCGAGTGGTTGGGGAGAAGGCTGGAGCAGAGGGTGAGGGGACCTGAAGGGAAGACGCCAGCCGAAGTGTGGAGGGGGTGTGACGTTCTCAAGTCATAGGAGCGTGCGGGAGGCATGACAGCAGCTGGCCAGTTGGGGAAGAGGTGTTGGGAAGCAGGGGTCGTGCTGGGCTGGGTGGTTGGCCTGCTCGCGCGCAGCAAGGGAGGGAGTCGGGGTTGGAGCGGGGCGCTGGGGCATACTGCAAGGGAGGCTGCGGGCCGGGATAGTGCTACAGGGGAAGGAGGTGGTGTCCGTTCACTACAGAGGAGGAGGAGGTAGCATCCAATGTCCTGGGGCTGGGTCATTCCGCACACACATAGAAAAGGGGGGAGGTCTCGCTAATTGGAGAGAGAAGGGGGGGGACCGGGAAACCCTAAACAAAGTAATAAAACTAATCTAAAATAAAGTAAATAGAAAACTAACCATAAATTTAATATCATAATAATAATAATAATAATCAAAGGAATAATAATAATAATAATAATAATAATAATCGTAATAATAAAAATAAAAATAATAAAAGTATTCACTCATTTTAATTATAATAATATATTTAACAACAATAAAAATTTTAAATGACACAATAATTAATGTTTGTTTTAATTATAAAATTTATTTATTTCCATTTTCTAAGAACAGATGGTCATGCAGTTGCCAGGGTGAAGCCATGTAGCTTCCAGATCATGCTCTGCCCATGTGCACGACGACGTCGACGCCAAAAAGCGCAATTTTTAATATAACCCAAAGAAATAATTCGTTCAGGACTCACCCAAACCCCAACAAAGATTATTTAAATACAAAAAAATAATAAAATGAAAGGGTCACATGAGTCGGGGTGTGAAAACATCTATTCTACCAAGCTAGTAACATGCATTGGAATAATATAAGTAGTGTCATATAGTCAACCATTCAGGAATATTTAATGTTTTTATGTAACATATTCTGCCTCTTTCTTAGTATATCTATGTTGTGGAAAGAGGTTTAAAATTTACAATCCATCAAGATGTGTTAATCCATCAATATAACATTTTCATCCCCATTGTAAGTGTATTTGATTCATGGGTATAGTCATAACAAAACCAATCCCTCAAGAAGAGTAATGGTCATCATGTAGATAGTTTTCCTTTTAAACATTGTCTTTGGCCAAGGTATAACCTTTCCAGTCCCTAAAGAATATAATAAGAAAAAAAATCATTGATAGAGCCCCTCCCCTTATCAGTGATGTTTTACAAGTGCAGATAAATACTTCTCTTTATCAACACTTTTTTTCTAACACTAATAAAGGATCCCATTTATCTGTGCTTTTTTATTAGCACTACTAAAGGGGTCCCATTTATTAGTAGTTTTTTATTAGCGCTGATAAAGGTCCCCCTTTATCAGTGCTTTTTTTAGCACTGATAAACGTCAACCTTTATCTGTGCTTTTTTTAGCACTAATAAATACCCCCTTTTATTAGTGTTTTTTAGCACTGATAAATCCTATCACTATTAAAAGATGAATCTATAGTAGTGGTATGACTTAGTGTATATGTTTTCAGTTTAAATTGTCATTTTAATAAAAAAAGGCACGCACTCAAAACTAATAAAACACATTTAGATTGTTTTTTTTACTTTAGGACAATGATCAATAAGTCATTCTTGACATGTGGGAATAAAATTCACATCAATCTTACACATAGTGTGACCGCTATGACTCAGAGTGTTTTTTATTTAAAATTGAAATTTTACTTTAAAACACAAGTCACATATTCAAAATTGATAAAATGAATTTGGATTGTTTTGATACTTTATGAAAATGAATCATAAATCATTTGTGATGTGTAGGAATAATTTTCACCTCAATATGATACACGTTGTGCCTGGTCTGACTCAAAGTATATGTTATCAATTTAAAATTGACATTTTAGTTCAAAACACATTTCGTTCACTGAAAATCGAGAAAATGTGCTTAGATTTCCTTGATAATTTAGGAAAATAATTTATAATTCATTTTTGACATGCAAGAATCATTCATGTGTCAAACCGACACATGATGCAACCGGTATGAATCAAAGCATACGTTTTCATTTTAAATTGACATGTTAATAAAAAAGGCACATGACATACTCAAAACCGAGAAAACACATTTATATTATTTCGATACTTTAGTAAAATGATCCTTAAGTCATTTATAATTTGTATGAATAAACTTATTATTAATCTGATGAATGGTGTGACTGATATGACTCAAAGTTTTTTTTATTTAAAATTAACATTTTAGTTTAAAATACATGCCACATACTCAAAACCGAGCAAGCAAGTTTGGATTATTTTGATACTTAAGGAAAATGATCCATAAATCATTTTTGATGTGTTTGAATCACCCTCACCTTATTCTGATGCATGGTGCGCCTGAGATGACTCAAAGTGTATGTTATTAGTTTAAAATTGACATTTTAGTTCAAAAATTGTATCACTCACTGAAAGTATGGAAAGCATGATCGGATTGTCTTGATACTTTAGAAAAACGATTCATAGTCATTTTTGACATATAGGAATCAGTCTCATATCAAACTGACACAATATGTGACCGATGTGACTCAAAGTGTGTGTTTTCAATTTAAATAGACATTTTAGAAAAAATGAAATGTGACATACTCAATACCTAGAAAATGCATTCGAATGGTTTTGATACTTTAGTAAAATGATCTTTAATTCATTTTTGACATGTAGAAATTAACCTCACATCAATCCAATACACGGTGTGACCGGTATGACTCCAAGTGTGTATTTTTATTTAAAATGGACATTTTAGTCCAAAACACACATCACATACTCAAAACTGAGAAAACACGTTCATAATGTTTTAATAATTTAGGATAATGATCCATAAGTTATTTGTGACGTGTAGGAATTATATTCACCTCAATATAATACACAGTGTGTCCAGTATGACTCATAGTTTCCATTATCAGTTTAAAATTAACATTTTAGTTCAAAACATGTACCACTCACTAAAAAATGAGTGAATGTGCTCAAAATTTCTTGATAACTTAGTAAAATTATTCGTAAGTCATTTTTGACATTTTGGAATCAGTCTCACATCAAATCGACAGATGATGTGACTGATATGACTCAAAGTGCGTGTTTTCTGTTTAAAATGACATTTTAGTAAAAAGACACGTGATATACTCAAACCCAAATAAAAACATATTTTAATTGTTTTGATACTTATTACAATGATCCTTAAGTAATTTTTTACATGTAGGAATCAACCGCACGTCAATCTGATGCATCATGTGTCTGGTATAACTCCAAGTGTGTCTTTTTATTTAAAATTGGCATTTTAGTTCAAAACACACGTCACATACTCAAAATAGAGAAACCACATTCAGATTCTTTTGATACTTAATCACAATGATTCATAAATCATTTTTGACGTGTAGGAGTCATCCAAACCTCAATCTGATGCTTGGTGTGCCCGGTACAGCTCAAAGTGTTTGTTTTCAGTTTAAAATTGACATTTTAGTTCAAAATATGTGTCACTCATTGAAAACTAAGAAAACACACTTGGAATGTCTTAGTAATTTAGGAAAATGATTCATAAGTCATTTCTGACATGTTGGAATCAGTTTCATGTCAAACCGACACGTGATGTGATCGGTATGACTCAAAGTGCTTGTTTTTAGTTTAAAATGACATTTTAGTAAAAAAGTCATCTGACATACTTAAAAATGATAAAATGAATTCAGATTGTTTTGATACTTTAGAAAAGGGATCCTTAAGTCATTTGTAACATTTAGGAATAAATCACATGTCAATCTGACGCACTGTGTGACCACTATGACTCGAAGTGTGTCTTTTTATTTAAAATTTCCATTTTAGTTGAAAACACTCATCACATGCTCAAAACTAAGAAAATGCACTTGGATTTTTTTAATAATTTAAGACAATGATCCATTAGTCATTTGTGACATGTAGGAATCAAACACATCTCAATTCGATACATTGTGTGCTTGATATGCCACAAATTGTGTGCTTTGAGTTTAAAAATAACATTTTATTTTTAAACACAGGTGACATATTCAAAAACTAGAAAACACATTCATATTATTTTGATACTTTAGGGGGAAAAATCTTTAAGTCATTTATGACGTGTAAGAATCAGCTGCACCTTAATTTGATACATAGTGTGGCTGTTATGACTCAAATTTTGTGGTTTTAGTTTAAAAAATGAGATTTTATTAATACATTGTTTCCTATTTATGTTTAATTTATTTCTTTATAATATTACTAACATAATAATTGTTTTCTTAGATAGGTAATTTTTTTTACTAGAGTTGGGGTGGTTTGTTTGGAAAATGATACCATGATTGGGCTTTTTTGTGAGGGGGTTGGGTGACAGAGAGAATGAAACCATTGATGTTTTTAAATATTTGTGAAAATTGTACTCGCTAATGTAATTGTACAAAACAATGTATTAAATGTCTAGAAAATAGTTTTTTTATTGTATTTGTGATGTAATTTTTATTTCAATTAAATTATGAATTTGTCATGTACTTGTGTTTGTTGTTGCAGTGTGTTGTAATTTTAACATCCCACTGCAATAGTATGACCTTTATCAACGCTATTTCTAACAATGATAAAACACCTTTTTACGAGTGTTAGAAAAACACTGATAAAGGTGACCCCTTTTAACGATGCTTAGGAAAATAACGATTTTTTTAGCACTGATAAAGGATTTTTCTAGCATTGAATATAGCCCGATTTGTAGTAATGAGATGTCAATTATCATCGCTTTTTTATCATTGATAAAAGTCGTCATTTATTAGCGCTTTTGTTTTTGTACTGATAAAAGCACCTTTTATTAGAGTTTTTTAATGTTTAGATGCATAATATTTTTTTAGCACTGATAAAACTTATTTCTAGAGGTTTTAAAAGCATGATTTGTAGTAGTGTTGTCTTGAACACTCATTAAAAAAATGATGGTTAGGCGTGAAATTTTGTGTGTATTGAGAAATCTCTCATACTTTGTTGAAGTAAAAATAAATAAATAAAATTGGGGATACATTTGAATCGAATAATGAATATTTGGTAATAAATATATGATCCAAAACATACATGTTAATATTCAAATAAATGAATTAAATTTCAGTCGCCTAGTATCCTATATATATATACATGGCTTCTATAGTAAAAACTATGGGTGCGACTAATTGTGATCAAGCTACATGGTTTTGTCCAATAACCAATAGACCAGAAAGAGTTTTTTTTAAATAATTGTTTTTTTAAAAAATATTTTTTAAAAACAGACTAGGTTAAAAAAAATCGAAAATACGCCACAAAGGCGGCATCCACGATGCCGCCTTTCCCCTAAAACAGGGGAAAAAATTCTAGAAAATTTTTATATTTATTTGTATTATTTTGTTTTGTTTTGTATATATATATAAACAAAACAAAACAAAAATAACCAAAAATAAAATTTTCAGCAGAATTTATCCGCTATTTAAAATCCAGCAGTACTGCCATTACAACAGTCTGGATTCTGACAGAAGCTCTCACTCAGGGCTCCTTTTTATAAGAGTGCTTACCCTGGAAATCATTCTACAATTCCGATGTGGGATTCTGCTTCTCCATTTCCTGCACAGAACATTCTGCATTTCCGATGTGGGATTCTATTTAAGTACATGACTTTGAAAGACTATAAAATCTAAACTATAAGGCCAATATAAATGAAACTTAAAACATGGATTAAACATATAAAAAATATTTTAAAACAAAAAAAAATCAAAAAAAATGATGATAAAAAATAATTTATAAACTTTCAAAACCACTTACTTGAAACTTAAGAAGTTTCAAGTACGTGATTTTGAAAGCTTATAAAATATAAATTATAAGACCAATATAAATGAAAATTAATACATGGATTAAACATAAAACAAATATTTGAAAATAAAAAGAATTTCGTAAAAAATATTGATGAAATATAATTTATAAGCTTTCAAAACGACCAATATAAAACTTAAAAATGTTTCAAGCACATGACTTTGAAAGCCTATAAAATATAAACTGTAAGACTGATATAAATGAAACATAAAACATGGATTAAACATATAACAAATAGTCAAAAATAAAAAGAATTTCGTAAAAAATGTTCATGAAAAATAATTTATAAGCTTTCAAAACCACCTACTTGAATCTTAAAATGATTAAAGTATGCGGTTTTGAATGACTAAAATATAAACTATAAGACCGATATAATTTTAAGTTAAAACATGGATTAAACATATAATAATTTATTTAATTATTAAATTAATATTATTAATAATTAATTATATAATAATTAATTAATTAATTAGAATTTATTAATAATTAATTATATAATAATTAACTAATTAATTAGTAATATAATTATTCAGTATATAATAGTTAATTAGTAATATAATTATAAATTATATTTATCCATTATAATTAATAATTAGTAATTATTCAAAATTATTATATATTAATTAATTAGTTAATTGGTTATATAATTTTTAATTATATAATAGTTAATTAGTTAATTAGTAATATAATTATACATTAAAATTATTCATTATAATTATTAATTATAATTAATAAATATAATTATTCATTATAATTACTAATTATAATTATTCATTATAATTATTAATTATAATATTTAATTATTAATAATTAAATATTAATTTGTTAGTTAATAGTATAATTATTAATTATAAAACTATTAATTGTATAATAATTAGTTAGTTAATTAGTAATTATTAATAATAAAATATATAATAAATAATTAGTTAATTACTAATATAATTAGTAAATTAGTTATATAATTATTAATTATTTAATAATTAATTATTTACTTATAAATATAATTATTAATTATTTAATAATTAATTAGTTACTTAGAAATATAATTATTAATTATATAATAATTAATTAGTTGATTAGTAATATAATTATTAACTATATAATTTGTAATTTGTTAATTAGTGTTTATTAATCATTAATTATATAACAATTAATTAGTTAATTAGTAATAAAATTATTAATTATGCAATAGTTAATTAGTAATTTTTTTGAGAAAGATAGAGTCAAGGCCCTTTTATAATTAGTTAATTAGTAATATAATTATAAATTATAATTATTCATTATAATTAGTAGTTAGTATTTATTAAAAAATATTATATAATAATTAATTAGTTAATTAGTAATATAATTATTAATTATATAATAGTTAATTAGTTAATTGGTAATATTATTATTAAATATAATTATTATAATTTTTAATTAGTAATTATTAATAATTAAATATGTCATAATTAATTTTTTAATTAGTAATATTATCATTAATTATATAATAATTAATTAGTAGTCTAATTATTACATATATAATAAATATTTAGTTAATTAGAAATATAATTAATAATTATAACTAATTAATTAGTAATTAGTAATTATTAATTATTAATTAGTTAATTAGTAATATAAATATTTATTATAATTATTCATTATAATTAGTAATTAGTAATTAATAATTATTAATAAGTAATTAGTAATTATTAATTAGTTAATTAGTAATATAATTATAAATTATAATTATTCATTATAATTATTAGTTAGTATTTATTAAAAATTATTATATAATAATTAATTAGTTAATTAGTAATATAATAATTAATTATATAATACCTAATAAGTAATTAGTAATTATTAATTAGTTAATCGGTAATATAAATATTAATTATAACTATTCATTAAATTATTAATTATTAATTATTACTCATTAATTATTACTTATATAATAATTATTTAGTCAATTATTAATATAACTATTAATTATATAATAATTAATTAGTTAATTAGTAATATAATTATAATCTTTCAAAGTCACGTACTTGAAATATTTTTAAGTTTCAAGTAGGCGGTTTTGAAAGCTTATAAATTATTTTTCATTAATTTTTTTTGAAAATTACTTTTGTTTTCAACTATTTCTTATATGTTTAATCAATGTTTAACGTTTCATTTATATTGGTCTTCTATTTTATGTTTTATGGTCTTTCCAATTCACGTACTTGAAAAATTTTAAGTTTCAAGTAGGCGGTTTTGAAAGCTTATAAATTACTTTCCATCAACATTTTTTTGGAAATTCATTTTTTTCAACTATTTATTATATGTTTAATCAATATTTAAAGTTTCAATTATATTCGTTTTATAGTTTATATTTTATAGTCTTTCAAATTCACGTACTTGAAACATTTTTAAGTTTCAAGTAGGTGGTTTTGAAATATTATAGATTATTTTTCATCAACATTTTTGAGTAAATTCTTTTTGTTTTCAACTATTTATTATACGTTTAATCAATGTTTAAAATTTCATTTATATTGGCCTTATAGTTTATATTTTATTGTATTTCAAAGTCACGTACTTGAAACAGAATCCCACATCGGAAATGCAGAATGTACTGCGCAGGAAAGCGAGAACCTGAATCCCACATCGAAAGTGCAGAATCATTTTCAGGGCAAGCTCTCTTATAAAAGAGAGGCATGGGTAAGAGTTTCTGTCAGAGTCCAGACTGCTGTAATGGCTGTAGCGCTGGATCTTTAATAGCAGAGAAATTATGCTGAAATTGTTTGTTTTGTTTATATATATATATTTATATATTTATAAAACAAAACAAAAATAAAAATAAAAATTTTCAAAAAGAAATTTTTTTTAGGGGAAAGGCGGCATAGCGGATGTCGTCTTTCTCCCGCAACGCAAAGGTGGCATCGCAGATGCCGTCTTTCACCCGAAATGAAAAGGTGACATTCGGGATGACGACTTTAAGGTGCATTTTTAAATTTTTTTTTGCCCGAACCGTTTTATGGATTTTTTTTTTAAAAAAAACGTAAAAAAAATCGGACGATAAACCCTAAACGTAATGCTTCAGCCGGATCAGCATCACACTCATATCATCCATTTAGCCCCGCGCCAGAGACAGCTCCGCCAGTTTCTTGCAACCCAACAACAGCCCTTCTGGTTCACCCGGTGGGACGCAGGCCAGGCACGCCACCACCACTGCCTCCTGATTGCTCACCTTCTCCCACAACCCATCAGAAGCTAAGATTACAAACTCGTCATCGGGTTCCATGGACAGAACTCTGGTCTCCGGCTCCGCCGTCACCCACAGCTTCAGGTGGCCGTCCCCGATCGCTCTTGACACCGCCAGGGACCCCATTACTCTGGCACCGCCATACGCGTCCACAACAAACCCACCCTGCACATCAAGAACACCCATATCAAAAGGTAGTTGTGGTTTGGGGTGGTGTTAAATAGGGGGTGGAGAGTGCTTACCAGGTTCTCGATTCTTCGCCTTTCGTCTTCTCTGGAGGGGCGGTGGTCGGATGTGAGGGCGTGGGCAACGCCGCCGCAGGAGATGACTGCACGGCAGTCACCGGCATTGGACACCACCAGGCGGTGGTTCCAGATGAGGGCGGTCACGCAGCAGGAGCCGCCGCGGGCACGGTGCTCCAGGAACTGGGAGTCGGTGGCGAGGTAGCCGCGCTTCACGGCCTCGTCAATTCCATTTGCGTCTCCCCCTCCTCCCTCGCCTGCAGTAGACAGAATAGCCATCCCCCACAACCTCCACCGTCTCCCTCAGACCCTCTGTAACTGGCTCCGGGATGCTCGGCAAAGCGACGGGGATTTGGATCCGCCCCGGCTTCTTTCGGGCGAGCGATGAAGAGGAAGGTGATACGGTACGCCTGTGTCCATCTTCAGCCAGTCCAAGGACTGTAAAGGATCCGGGAAGCCGGATCCTGGGAGGGGTGGGCGAGTTCATGGCCTCAGTGGTGGGCGACGGAGCGGTGGTTTTGCGTGGGCGAGAAGCAGAAAGCGACAGCGGTGAAGGGGTGGGGGAGGTTGGGAGTGTCAGGGAAGGTGGCATGGCTTTCCTTGGCGCAGTCAAATCTTTGTGGTTGAGTGAATGAAACTCTCCTCACGGGTGGCGTGGGAAGGAGGTGGAAGGAGGAGGCATATAAATAGTGCGGCGGCTTCCGTGTTTGAGGCGCGTGGCGTCTTCCCTAAGATTTGACGCTTTGAAAGCGAAACGCCGAGGGTGCTAACACTTCCGGGAACGTAACAAATATATATATATACGCATTCCATTTTAAGATATCTTAGTCAGGACACCTACCAAATATATATATATATATATATATATATATATACGCATTCCATTTTATTATTTTATTATTGTTCAAAATTATAATAACTCAATTTAAAACAATAACAAGGATGAGTCATTTATTAGCGGTAACAAGAACTACTTTTTGTTAGCTCTGATTGTGGGAGCCGTGAATAATTTAATTTATTTATACGTATTTATGTATTTTTAAATATGATTTATATATCAATAAGTATATACATGTAAATATAATATATAAATATGATTTGTATGACAATATTATAATAAAAAAATATGAAAATATTATTTTCAAAATTTTATATATAAAAAACTACCAAATTTCACCACAAAAAAGGTGTTTAGCGATGTTTCATTCGGAACCAGTTTAAACCGCCACTAAATATTTAACCACGGTTTTTTGTTTTTTTATTTACGCAAGTAAAATATTTATTATTATTTATTTACATAATTAATTATTTATTTCACTACTATACATATGCCCTTGAATAGCATGCAAAATGGCTTTTAACAATGTTAAAAAAGCGATGTTACTCACAGTGCTGATAAAGAGGGTCCTTTATCCATGTTGAAAAAGCACTGATAAAGGACACCTTTTATAGGCGTTATTTTTAGCGTTGATAAAGCTCCCCCTTTATGAGCACTAAAATAGCACTGATAAAGTCCTAGCAGGCTGCAATGTGATGTTAATATAACTCCGCACCTAGCAAAAATCTGCAATTTCAAACAATGCTATATACGTTTAATGTGACATCATTAATACAAAAACTGTCTGGCCATGGTATATATAAAAAAACTATTGTTATATGCATTTCAAACAATGTTTTATATAGTCACATTTACAATTATCCAACAAACATTTAAAAACTTTAATATTTCATCTTTTAACGTTCGTGATCCCCTCTCAAAAATGTCCTCTCGTAGTATCAATTGTCGAAAAAATCATCTCAACCCGATCAAAAGATTCCGCCTATATAAGAAAACAAATATTATGCTAGTAATACTATAAAGAAATAAATTAAACATTAGTATAAAAGAATACATTAATAAGATATTAATATTTAATAAAAGAGAAACATTTGGAGTTATACCGGTAACACCACGCATTGGATTGAGGTGTGGTTGGTTCCTACACGTCAAAAATGATTCATGGATCATTGTCCTAAAGTATTAAAACAATTTGAATGCATTTGCTCAGTTTTCACTATGTCACTTGTTCTTTTTACTAAAATTAATGTCAATTTTAAATAAAAACACACACTTGGAGATATACTGGTCCCACCATGCATCAGATTGAATGGTTGTTGATTCTTACACATCACAAATGACTCGTGGATCATTGTCCTAAAGTATTAAAACAATCTGAATGCATTTGCTTGGTTTTCAGAACACCAGTTGTGTTTTTTTTACTAAAATGTCATTTCAAACTGGAAACACGCATTTTGAGTCATACTTGTTGCATCATGCATCATTTTGACATGACACTACTTCATACACGTCACAAATGACTTATGAATCACTGTCCTAAATTATCAAAATAATTAGAGCATGTTTGCTTGGTTTTCTGTGAGTGACACATTTTGAACTAAAATGTCAATTTTTGACAAGACCAGTTTGGGATATACCGAACACTGAGAGGGGGGGGGGGGTGAATTAGTGTTGGGGACTTTTAAACCAATTCCAACTTTTATCCCTGTACCTCTTGACCTGTTAGGAACCTTATTCTCTTATTCTCTTTTCCCTGTCGCATGCAATAATAAAAAGCAGTAAAAATATGCACACGATATTTTTACATGGTTCACCACTCAATAAGAGTAGCTACGTCCTTGTCATGCATGGATATGACCAATACATGGATTCTCTACTATGATGTGATATTCAATTACAGTAGAGTGGCTAGGAAAACATTCCTCTTTCCAATGTGAGTCCCTACACTTTAAAAGGGGTGGGAAAAAATCCTATTCCCTGGACTGGTGATGACCTAGTCCAACTTGCAGCCTTTAGTTGGTTCTTTATACGGCCTATGAAGACAGTCTTCTACCTTCTTCAAAAGGTAGGTTCTGCTCTTGACCTTCTTTAGTGCTCTTTACTTGATTACTTGCAAAGCAGTAGACAAGCGATTCTTCTTGTCTTATTCTCTTCTTCTTCACTAGTGCACAACCAGCTGCACTAGGACTTCTTCTTCTTCTTTAGTGCAATAACAGAATGCACTAACACTTCTTCTTCTTTCTTAGAAAGAATCACATATACCAATGTGATTATTCAAGAAATGAAGATTGGCTTACTTTGCATCATCAAAGTGAGTTCTTCTCTTATTCATAAATGCATGTGATCATGCATATGACATGTAGCTGAACTCTTTTCCTTATTCTTCTTCTCTTCTCCTCTTCTTGGCGCAGTTATTGTTTATGCAATGATGTTGCACCCTTTCTTTATCACAAGTGCACAAACTTGTTTTGATTCTTTATTTGAGTTACTCCACGTGTGCATGTGCATGTGCATGCATGGAAGCATGCATTCACCTCCTCCTCTTCTTCTTCTTGTGTGAGAACCCTAATGAGGATAAATCTTTGAGCAAACACACGTAGCCTCTTCTTCTCTTCTTCTTCTTTATTTTCTTCTTTCTCACTTGATTTGAATGTTTTTAATGTATGCACATGACTTCATGCATGACCAAATCAAGTGGTCTCCCTTCTTCTTTTTCTTTCTAACTTTTGTACTTAGTTATGAGATTTTTTTGGGTTTATTTATTTTTGTTTCTATAGACCTGAATGGGTAAAACTTCTCCTTGTGAAAACTTCTTCTTTTATCAACCAAGCATTCAAGGACTCTTCTTCAAACCATTCACATGGACACCACCTTGAACCCCCTTTTCCATTTTTCTTTTTCTTCACAACCTGAATGGGTATAGTTAGGGTGTGCGTGGGTATCTTGCCTCATGCATGTACATGCATGTGTATCATGCATGCTCTCTTCCTATTCCTTTTCCATGCATGCAAAACCAAGGTTCTCTCTTCTACTTCTTTCACACACAACACCTGAAGGTATGCACTGTCTACTCTTAACCACACATGAGCCCCTGCAAAAACACACAATATATATATATATATGTATATATTATAGGCAGTAGAGTTTGCAAGACAGGGTGTGGGTGTAGGCGTATCCTTATTTCGTGCAAGGAGTGTGCAAGAACTCCTCCACAGAACTAAGAGAGGATCTTGGTTCATTCCACGTGAGTTGTAACAAGGGTCCAAGACTCACGAGATGCTCTACAAAAAGATGCGACGAGGGTTTGAAAGTGCCTATCGCGCGCTTGTGGGTACCTTGCACGGGGTGCATATCTTCTTCGCACGGGGTGTGCGGAAACTCTTCACACACAAGAGATGCGGATCTGCCTTTCGTGACACAGAGAGTGTGCGTTCTTCTTCTTTTAGGATAGCCACACATTTTGCCTCGAGTTGCCTTCTTTTATAGGCAAGGATAGGATCTTTTTCGCATTCCAAATCCGTGTCATATTCCATAAAGATATCCCTTTGAATACATGAGATCCTCGGCTCTTCAAACCATTCAAACCTGCATCAAAGATATTCCGCGTATCTCGGGTGTTTCCCCCCTTTTTTTAAATGAAGTATCTTCTTCAATGAGTTGGCATCCTCACGTGCATGCGTTTTCGAACGCATGAAAATAATTTCCCAATATCTATTCCTGAAATATAAGTCATCCCCGCACCTTCGGTTGCTTCAAATTTCGTGGATATTGATATTGTGATGCATGCATGCAAACGCAGTTGTATGCATGTACTTGTGGCGCTCAGACAATCATGATGGGCTTGGAATGAACTCTAGAGGTGTCCGAAGTGAGGAGATAACTCGCCTTAATCCTCACTAGCTCACGATTGTCGTGGAATGGCTGGAGGTTGAAGACACAACCACAACCGTTGGATTAGCTTAGATTGATCTCGTTGGATGCGGGATGAGGTGTGCGGTCGAGATCTCTTGCGAGATCAAATGAGCGGCCAGGATTTCATCCGCGTCTTTAAAACTCATCCCACATCGAAACACGCATGTAGAAGAGGCACAGTTTATTACTCAACTCCTCCCGAGAGCTGCTCATAATTCTCCTCTCCCCCCTCTGGTGTCGCCCCGCACCAGTTCTCTGCGGGTGGGCTTCTGCGCCCACCCATGCTTCCTGCAGGCGTGCTCTTAGCGCCACCCATGATTCCTACAAGCTTCTACATGGCCCACACCTCTTGCAAGATGGCTCTTCTTAGGCTTCCCCATGGGCGCGGTTGACCCCCTATGATCCCACATGTGCCTCGAGTTGAAGCTGGGGTAGCTAGCTCGTGGGATGGCCCCCATTTTTTTAGTAATCCACATAATAAATACTTTGTAGAAAACCAAGTATACAAAAATGCATGACCACCTTAAAAAATAGTGCACATTCATGGATACCACCTTTAATTGCCAGGATTCTTTTTTTTAACATTCTTCTCTTCATTTAATTTTTGGATTATCAAATCCCAAGTACTTCATTCATCCATAAAAGGATGCTAATTGTGGTAAACATTGTATCACACATGATACAAGCTCTTTGATCTTTCAAGGTCAGTGCATCAATCATCTGATTTGTATTCTCCATTTCACTTAGGAGTGTGTCTTTAACCGTCATTGACATTTATTGACCTCATTGACAACAAATAGAACTCAATTTTAAAAGTGGTCCCAACAATCTCCCCTTTGTATTTGTTGGCAATACCTAAGCTTCTAAATGAATGTGTCAATGTGAGTCTTCATTTCTCTCAAACTTTCATTTCACTTTTCTCCCTCTTATTGATAAGAAATAAAATGTTCATGGTAGAGAGGGTATTATTTCAAACTTAAGCAGTGTTCCGTCAATCATTTCACTCTAAGTCTACTTGAGCAATGCTAAGTGTAGAAAACAAGAGGATTTTATTTAGACAACAAATTTGTCCATTCTCCACTAATCATGAAACCTCATGAGATGAGAACTCATGAACTTTACATCAAGGGGTTTCCACTTTAATTACAGTCTTAGGATAGTAAGTGTGATATGAAATAATCAACTTGAAACTCCTTCACTTACTTCAATAAATGGATCAAAAATATTCAGGTGTAATAGACAAAATAAGTGACCTTGGAACACTTTCATTATTCTTATGTCACTGAGTGATTCAGTTACTCCCCCTTTGAGAAATAATATTTACTTTGAGTAACCAAGGATGAGAGATTGGGAAATGACATACCTTTTCTAATGACATGATCTTCAAACAATCTTCAGAGTAATTGAATTTTTATATCAACTGAAGTTGACATTGATTGAGATAATGACTCTGGTAGCTTGTTCATGTGTCTCCCCCTCAAGGGAACACTTCTCACCATTTATTCTCAGGATCTCCCCATGAGAGCTTTCCTCACCTTCAATTACCTATATAATAAGAACAAATATAATACTCAGATATTTAAGGGAACAAGGTGGATCCTTCTTGTTCCCTAAATGTGAACAATAAGGCTGAGATGATCTTCTCAACCCAGATTCTCCATTCTTCAAACGTTCACAACTGATCTTCAATGCAAACTGTGATTGTGTGGACCCCACTATTTCTTCCATATCTTTGTGTGTGAATCTTCTTTCTTTAATGGATTTCAAAGAACTAGAATCTCTGGGTGCAACATTCATCTTTTTGAGGAATTCTTGTTGGGCTGGAGTAAATTCAAAGCATCTTCTGACAGTATGACCATCCTTATTGCACCTCACACACAAAACTTCTTTGTCTTCATGTAGAATCTTCTTTTTTTCTTTTAGCACAATTCTTGGCCTGTGCATCTTCCATCTTTCTCATTATTTCCAAATCTTTTAGTCGAACCACCAATATATCATTAGGGATTGAGGCATCAATATTGGATCTTCTACATAAATTATTTTGAGTGGAATCTTTCTTAATAGTTATTTTGGATGCACCACCCTTCACTTTCTTGGATTTAGAATACAAGGACTTCTTATCTTTACTTTTTGAAATCTTCATGGGAGAATTTATTTTCACATTATTAATCTGATTTCTTCCCAAGGATGCTTCTTCATTCTTACCCAGCTTCTGTGGTCTTCTTTTCTTATATGAACATGCACCATTTATATAACCACTCATATTGCAAACATCACAGATGTTATCTATCATTCCAAATCCGTTTACGGTATATAGATTATTTTGGATCTGTGGATGTTGCTTCTCCTTCTCTGGATATATCCCCCTTGATATGAACTTTCTCTGTGCTTTTACATTTAAGGGGTTGTACCAACAATCCAGTGCACAATGCCCAAATTTATTACAGCACCAGCATTAACCCACAAACCTTGATTTCGTGTCATCTTCTTTATAAGGTTGCTGAGTCTTATTCTTGGTATAGTGGGCTTTCAGTGGGGATCTATCTTCCACACTCTTTCCCCTATCCAACATAGCCATGGTGGTAGGTTTCTTCTTACTTTTCTTCATTCATACTTTTTTATAAATTTTCTACCAACCTGTACTTTTTGTAGAAATAATTTTAAAAACATTAGTACAAAGTGGTATGGATGGTACCTTTACTTTATCAGCTGCTTGTGATAGATCAATGAGTGAATCCATGATCTTCTTATCACATGTTGGAGGTCTTTTGACATTATAATCCTCCATGGAGCATTGAGTACTATCATAAATATTTTCCTTCTTTTGTGGAGACTCAATATGTGTCTTCTCAAGATTGGACAACTCAACTTCCAATTCTAGACTTCTCATATTGAGAATGACTTCCTGGTCTTCAATCATGTTCATCTTCTCTTCACAATCCTTCTTTAATATTTCAACTTCATCTTCATGAATCTTTACTTTGTTTTCTAAAAAAGAGTCAAGTTCTTTGATCTTCTTAGAGTCTTCTTCCAAATATACCTCTTGATTTCATTACTTCTTTTCAACTCATTTTCAAGAGCATGGATCTTCTCTTATAGAGTCTTATTGACTCCCTCCTTTTCTTCAACATCTTTGAGCCACTTTAAAGAACATTCTTCAAATCACCTCTTGGTTGCTTCAAAGGATCCAACCTGTCTGGAGAGCTTTAAACATTCAACAATTTTTTCTTGTAAGACTTTCTCCAAAACATCAGTATCATCTTCCAGCTGAGTGATATTTTCCTGCATACATTGAAATACTCCACAAACCAGGGATGTGCTTTCTTGAGGAATACCATGCAGAATCATCCTTAATCTATCAACTGATATTTCTTGAGATGTTATAGATTGATCATCACCACTTGTGCTAGAATTTTCAGTATGAGAATAATTTATCAATGTACTAACACATACCTCTTGACCAGTTGAGGTAGGAAGATTTTCCATTTTCTTGGTGGGTACTTGAGCCACCTTTTTATTACTTTCCAAGTCTGGTGTGTCTTCAATGTCAGCTAGATAGGGAGAACATGATCCTTCCTCTTCTTTACTTAAGAGGGACTTCTTCTTCAACTTCTTCTTATCCTTATTTTTCCTATTCATCATGGTCTTGGTAGATATAGTCTTCTTCTCAGAGATAATTAAATCTTCACTGAAATTGCACTTCATTGATAACTCAGGAAATAAGCTTAGGTCTTCAAAATAGAATAACTTCACTGTAGACAATCCAAGAGAGGTGAACCTATCCCTCGGATACCAATTGAGAGGACCATTTTGGGATATAACTAACACTGAGAGGGGGGGGGGGGGTGAATTACTGTTGGGTACTTTTAAACCAATTCCAACTTTTATCCCTGTACCTCTTGAACTGTTAGGATCTTGATTCTCTTATTCTCTTTTCCCTTTCGCATGCAATAATAGAAAGCAGTAAAAATATGCACATGATATTTTTACAAGGTTTACCACTCAATAAGAGTAGCTACGTCCTTTCCATGCATGGATATGTCTAGTGCATGGATTCTCTACTATGATGTGATATGCAATTACAGTGGAGTGGCTAGGAAAACAATCCTCTAGCCAGTGTGAGTCCCTACACTTTAAAGGGGGGGGGGGACAATCCTATTCCCTATACTGGTGATGAAGTAGTCTAACTTGCAGCCTCTAGATGGTTCTTTATACTGCCTATGGAGATAGTATTCTTCCTTATTCAAAAGGTAGGTTTTTCTCTTGAACTTATTCAGTGCACTTCACTTGATTACTTGCAAAGCAGTAGGCAAACAATTCTTATTGTCTTCTTCTCTTCTTCTTCACTAGTGCAAAACTAGTTGCACTAGGACTTCTTCTTCTTCTTTAGTGAAATAACAGAATTCACTGACAATTCTACTTCTTTCTTAGCAAGAATCACATATACCAATATGATTATTCAAGAAATGAAGATCAGCTTACTTGAAATCATCAGAGAGAGTTCTTCTCGGGTTTATAAATGCATTTGATCATGCATATGGCATGTAGTTGAACTCTTATCCATCTTCTTCTCCTCTTCTCCTCTTCCTAGTGTAGTTATTGTTTATTCATTGATATTGCACCCTTTCTTTCACACACATGCACACACTTCTTTTGAATATTTATTTGAGTTATTCCATGTGTGTGTGTGCATGTGCATGCATGGAAGCATGAATTCACCTATTCTTCTTCTTCTTGTGTGAGAACCCTAATGAGGATAAATCTTTGAGAAAACACACATAGCGTATTCTTCTCTTCTTCTTCTTTCTTTTCTTCTTTCTCACTTGATTTGAATGTTTTTAATGTATGCACATGAGTGCATGCATGACCAAATCAAGTGGTCTCCCTTATTCTTTTTCTTTCTTAGTTTTTTACTTAGTTAGGAGATTTGTTTGGGTTTATTTAATTTTGTTTCTTCAGACCCGAATGGGTAAACCTTCTCCTTGTGAAAACTTCTTCTTCTATCAACCAAACATTCAAGGTCTCTTCTTCAACCCATTCACATGGAAACCACCTTGAACCCCCTTTTCCCTTTTTCTTTTTATTCACAACCCGAATGGGTATAGTTAGGGTGTGTGTGGGTATCTTGCCTCATGAATGTACGTGCATGTGTATCATGCATGCTCTCTTACTATTCCTTCTCCATGCATGCACAACCAAAGTTCTCCCTTCTCCTTCTTGAACACACAACAGCCGAAGGTATGCACTGTCTACATCTTAACCACACATGAGCCCCTGCAAAAACACACAATATATATATGTATATATTAAAGGCAGTAGAGTTTTCAAAACAGGGTGCGGGTGTAGGCGTAACCTTCTTACGCGCAAGGAGTGCGCAAGAACTCCTCCACAGAACCAAGAGAGGATCTTGGTTCATTCCATGCGAGCTTCAACATGGGTCCAGGACTCACGGGATGATCCACACAAAGATGTGATGAGGGTTCGAAAGAACCTATCATGCTCTTGTGGATACCTCTCATGGGGTGCGGATCTTCTCCGTGAAGGGTGTGAAAAAACTCTTTGCACACAAGAGATGTAGCTCTGCCTTTTGTTGCACAGAGAGTGCATGTTATTCTTCTTTAAGGATGGCCACAAATTTTTCCTTGAGTTGCCTCCTTTTATAGGCAAGTATAGGATCTTTTTCGCATTCCAAATCTGCGTCATATTCCATAAAGATATCCCTTTGAATACATGAGATCCTCAGCTCTTCAAACCATTCAAACCCACATCAAAGATATGTCTTGTATCTTGGTTGTTTCCCCTATTTTTTTAAAAAATGAAGGATCTTCTTCAATGAGGTGTCATCCTCACGAGGATGCATTTTCGAACGCATAAAAATACTTTCCCAAGATCTATTCATGAAAGATAAGTCTACCTCACACTTTCAGTTTCTTAGGATTTTGTGGATATTGATATTGTGATGCATTCATGCAAACGCAGTTTCATGCATGTACTCATGGTGCTCAGACGATCATGATGGGCTGGGAATGAGTTCCAGAGGTGGCCAAAGTGAGGAGATAACTCACCTGAATCCTCACTAGCTCGTGGGTGTCGTGGGATGGTTGGAGGTTAAAGACACGACCATAATCGTTGGATTGGCTCGGATTAATCTAACAGGATGCGAGATGAGGCGTGTGGTTGATATCTCTCATGAGATCAAATGAGTGGCTAGGATTCCATCCACGTCTTTAAAACTTGTCCCACATCGAAACGCGCATGAGGAAGAGGCACTGTTTATTACTCAACTCCTCTCGACAACTGCTCAGAATTCTCCTCCCCCCAGTGCCCCCCCCCCCCGCACCAGTTCTCTGTGGGCGCGCTTCTGCGCCCACCCATGCTTCTTGCGGGTGTGCTCGTAGTGCCAACCATGGTTCCTGGGGGATTCTACACAGCCCGCACCTCTTGCGAGCTGGCTCTGCCTAGGCTTCCCCATGGGCACTCTTGACCCCTTGTGGTCCTGCATGTGCCTTGGGTTGACGCTGTGGTAGCTAGCTCATGGGATGTCCCCCATTTTTGTTAGTAATCCGCATAATATTAGTATAAAACCAAGTATACCAAAATGCATGGCCACCTTAAAACATAGTGCACATGCATGGCTACCACTTTCAAGTGCCTAGATTCTTCTTTTTTAACTTTATTCTCTTCATTTGTTTTTGGATTATCAAATCCGAAGTACTTCATTCATCCATAGAAGGATGATAACTGTTGTAAACATTGTATCGCACATGATACAAGCTCTTTGATCTTTCAAGGTCAGTACCTCAATCATCTGATTTTTATTCTTCATTTCACTTAGGAGTGTGTCTTTAACCATCATTGAAATTTATTTACCTCATTGAAAACAAATAAAACTCAATTACAAAAGTGGTCCCAAATTATCAAGACAATTAGAGCATGTTTGATTGGTTTTCTATGAGTGACATGTTTTGAACTAAAATGTCAATTTTAAACTCATGAATCAGATTAAGGTGCTTTTTATTTCCACAAGTCAAAAATGACTCAGGAATAATTCTCCAAAAGTATCAAAATAATCCGAATGTGGTTGTCTGGTTTTCAATGTGTGACTATTATCACTCAAAGTGCATGTTTTCAATTTAAATTGACGTTTTAGTAAGAATGAAACATGACATACTCAAAACTAAGAAAAAACATTTTTTTTATAATTTATTAAAATGATCCTTAAGTCATTTGTGATGCATAGGAATCAACAACACATCAATCTAGTGCGCGGTGTGACCAGTATGACTCCAAGTGTATATTTTTATTTAAAATTGACATTTAAGTTCAAAACACACATCACATACTCAAAACCAAGGAAATATGTTAGTATTTCTTTGAGACTTTAATAAATTAATCCGTAATTAATTTGTGACATGTAGTAATTAGACTCACCACAATCTCATACATGGTGTGGCCGATAGGACTCCAATTGTCTGTTATTAGTTTAAAATTGACATTTGAGTTCAAAACGTGTCACTCACTGAAAACCAATAAAATGCACTTTTATTGTCTTGATAATTTAAAAAAATGATACATAATTCATTTTTGACATGTTGGAATCATTCTCACATCAAACCCACACACTGTGTGACCAGTATGACTCGAAGTATGTGTTTTCAGTTTAAAATGTCATTTTAGTAAAAAATACACATGACATACTCAAAATGGATAAAATGAATTCAGATTATTTTTATACTTTATAAAAATAATTATTAAGTCATTTATAATGTGTATGAATCAACCACACATTAATCTGATGCACTGTGTGACCGATATAACTCCAAGTGTATTTTTTATTTAAAATTGGCATTTTAGTTCAAAGCGCACATAACATACTCAAAACTAAGAAAACACATTTTTATTATTTTGATACTTTAGTTCAATGATCTATAAGTCATTTGAGATGTGTAGGAATCATCCACACCTAAATATGATCGGTATGACTCAAAGTGCGCATTATGAGTTTAAAATTGACATATTAGTTCAAAATGTGTCTCACTTATTGAAAACTAAGCAAACATGCTTGGATTATATTGATAATTTAGGAAAATGATTCATAAGTCATTTATGATGTGTTGGAATCAGTCTCACATCAAATTGATACATGATGTGATTACTATGACTCAAAACGTGTGTTTTTAGTTTAAAATGAAATTTTAGTAAAAAAGAAATGTGATATACTCAAAACTAATTAAACACATTAAGATTATTTTTATACTTTAATAAAAAAAATCTTTAAGTCGTTTATGATGTGTATGAATCAATCACACGTCTATCCAGTGCACCATGTGACTCGTATGACTCCAAATGTATCTTTTTTATTTAAAATTTTCGTTTTACTTCAAAACACACATCACATACTCAAAACAGAGAAAACACATTCAGATTGTTTTGATAGTTCATGAAAATAATCCATAAGTCATTTGTGATGTATAGGAACATTCCATACCTCAATATAATGAATAGTGTGTCTGATATGACTCAAATTATGTGTTTTGAGGTTAAAAATAACATTTTAGTTCAAAATACATGTGACATACTGTATTTTATTTCAATTAAATTATGAATTTTTCATATACCTATATTTGTTGTTGTAGTGTGCTGTAATTTTAACAACACACTGTAGCAGTATGGCCTTTATCAGCACTATTTTTAGTGTTGTTAAAATGAATTTTATCAACACTAGAGAAGCACTAATTAACACTACTGGAAATTTAAGGTATACCAACGGTTGAAAACCATTGGTATAGGGTGGAGAACCATTGGTATAAATTATACCAATAGTTTTAGAAACTGTAGCCCAGTAAGCCGTGACAATAGACATATACTAATAGTTTGAGATAAACTGTTGGTATATGTGAAGAAATCTACTCTATACAAATGGTTTTATAAAACCGTTAGAATAGAGTTATTATACAACACATATGCCAATGATTTCAAAACCATTGGCATATCTTTTTTAGTATTCCATTCACCCCTTTACCAACGGTTTAAACCATTGGTAAAGTTTTTGTACCAACAATTTAGAACAGTTGGTAAAAAAAAATACATACAGAACCTATACCAATGGTTTAAAACTGTTGGTATAGGCTTTGTTGTACAATTCACACAACAGCCTGCTTTGTGTGCTGCTGTGTGAATTATACAGAATACATACAATGCAATACATAATAAGGATACATAATTAAAAACTGATAATTATAAGGATACATAATTTAATAATAAATTATGAATACAATACATTAAAAACCGAATATGTAATTATATGTGATACAGAATTAATAATACATACAAAATTTCATTTTTTATAACACATACACGATTGAATTTAGAAATTAGAATCTAATAACCCAAAATAAGGAAATGAATAAATGAATTCAACCAAACACAAATATAATGTCATGGTTTGGGGCGGGTGTCTTTGAACATGGTTAGGATGATAATGGGTGTGTATCAATGAGCTTGTGTGACTTAGGGAATATAGTTTTCATTGGCGTATTAAATGTCATGTGTTTCAGAATAGGGGTAGGAGTTCCTCACATGAGAAGCGGATTGTGTGAGGATAGACCATGGATCATTATGCTAAATTATCAACACAATCTGAATACGTTTTGTCGGTTTTCCGTATGCCGGTTTTTTTTACTTAAAATGATGTTCATTTTAAACAAAAGAGAGACAATTAGAGTGATACCGACCACACCGTGCCTCGGATTAAGGTGGGGTTGACTTGTACACGTCACATATGACCCATGGATAGTTTTCCTAAAGTATAAATACAGTATAAATGCATTTTGTTGGTTTTATATATGGTAGTTTTTGTTTTCACATAAAATGTTGTCCATTTCAAATAAAAGTGAGGCACTTTGAGTGGTACCGACCACACTGGGCCTCATATTGAGGCTCGGTTGACTTGTACACGTCATAAATGACCCATGGATTATTGTGATAAATTATCAACACAATCCGAATACGTTTGGTCATTTTTTCATATGTCAGTTGTTTTTACTTAAAACAGTGTCCATCTTAAACAAAAGAGAGACACTTAGAGTGCTACTGGCCACACTGTGCCTCATATTTAGGTGTTGTTGACTCATACACATCAAAAATTACCAGTGGATCATTTTTCTAATGTATTAACACAATCTGAATGAATTTGGTCATTTTTTTGTATGTCAGTTGTTGTTTTCATTTAAAACGTTGATCATTTCAAATAAAGGTGAGACACTTTGAGTGGTACCAGCCACACCGCACCTCAGATTGAGGAGGGTTTGACTCTCAAATATCAAAAATGACTCATGGATCATTTTCCTAAAGTATAAACATAATCCAAATACTTTTGGTCTATTTTCCGTATGCCAGTTGTTGTTTTCACTTAAAATGATGTCCATTTTAAACAAAAGAGAGACATTTAGAGTGGTACCAGACACAATGTGCCTCAGATTGATGTGGGGTTGACTCTTACACATCAAAAATGTCCCATGGATCATTTTCCTAAAGTATAAACACAATCTGAATGCATTTGGTTGGTTTTCCGTATGCCAGTTGTTGTTTTCACTTAAAATGTTGCCCATTTCAAATAAAAGATAGACACTTTTATTGGTACCGGACACACCGTGCCTCATATTGATACAGGGTTGAGTCGTAAAAATCACATATGACCAATGAATCATTTTAATAAATTATCAACACAATCCTAATAATTTTTGTTTCCATATGCCAGTTGTTTTTACTTAAAACATTATCCATTTTAAACAAAAGAGATACACTTTGAGTGATATCGGCCACACCGTGCCTCGGATTGAGGTGAGGTTGAATTGTACACATCACAAATGACTCATGGATCATTTTCCTAAAGTATCAACACAATCTTAATGCATTTGGTCAGTTTTCTGTATGTCAGTTGCTGTTTTCAGTTAAAATGATGTTCATTTTAAACAAATAGGAGACATTTAGAGTGGTACCAGCCACACTGTGCCTTAGATTGATGTGGAGTTGACTCATACACATCAAAAATGTCCCATTTATCGTTTTTCTAAAGTATCAACACAATTCGAATGCGTTTGGTGGGTTTTCTGTATTCCAGTTGTTGTTTTCACTTAAAATGATGTCCATTTTAAACAAAAGAGAGACATTAAGAGTGGTACCGGCCACACTGTGCCTCGGATTGATTCCGGGTTGACTCCTACCCATCAAAAGTTTCCCATTGATCGTTGTCCTAAATTATCAACACAATCCGAATACGTTTGGTCGGTGTTTCGTATGCCAGTTTTTTTATTTAAAACATTGTCCATTTTAAACAAAAGAGAGACAGTTAGTGTGGTACCACCCACACCGTGCCTCAAATTGATGTGGGGTTGACTTGTACATGTCACAAATGTCCCATGGATCATTTTACTAAAATATCAACACAATAAAAATGCATTTGGTTGGTTTTCCGTATGCCATTTGTTGTTTTCACTTAAAATGTTGATCATTTCAAATAAAGGTGAGACACTTTGAGTGGTATTGGCCACACCGTAGCTCGGATTGATGCGGTGTTGACTCCTACAAGTCACAAATGTCCCATGTATCATTGTTCTAAAGTATTAATAGAATATTAATAGGTTTGTTCCATTTTCCGTATATTAGTTTTTGTTTTAACTTAAAATGTTGTCCATTTCAAATAAAAGTGAGACACTTTGAGTGGTACCAGCCACACCATGCCTCAGATTGAGGTGGGGTTGAGTCGTACACATCACATATGACCCATGGATCATTTTCCTAAAGTATAAACACAATCCAAATATGTTTGGTTAGTTTTTCATATGCCAGTTGTTTTTACTTAAAAGGGTATCCATTTTAAACAAAAGAGAGACACTTTGAGTGATACCGGCCATACCGTGCCTCATATTGAGGTGGGTTTGACTCTTAAACATCAAATATGACTCATATATCGTTTTACTAAAGTATCAACACAATACGAATGTGTTTGGTCAGTTTTTCGTATGCTAGTTAGGCAAATCGTGCAACAACTATGATAATATCTTATACTAAAACTATACACATTGTGCATGATGTGCATCCCCTAGTGTATGGTTAGGGAAAATCATGCACATTAATTCTAATATATATCCCTATATGGTTTGTAGATACCTTGTGGTATGGACTTAAATTTTTTACTAACTGTGAGGCATATTGTTTTTCTACGCTGACCGGGGTTCTGAGCTCCGAACAAGCCCCAGAAGCCCCATAAACCATTATAACATCTTTAGGCTTCCATATTTGGTAGAAAATAATGAGTTATACTGAATTTAAAAATATCCATACCAGAGTGAAAAACCAGGTTCAAAAATAAAGAGTTATACTGAATTCAAAAATGCAATAGATCAATCTGCCCCTGATCACCATCACCATCACCACTGTCATCATCAGCCTCATCCTCACCACCATCTGTGTCCTCATCGTCATCCTTGTCATCATCCCCATGATCATCCTCGGCCCCATCCTCACCCTCGACCCCGTCCTCACCCTCCTCCCCATCCTCATCCTCACCCTCATCCTCTTCAGCATCCTCATCATCACCAGGAACGTCATCATCTCAACCACCACTAGAAATGCCGCTTGGTGCATTGGATAATGCACCCATCGACGACATATATGTCTGACAAGCAATGTTGTCCTCTGGTGGAAGTGATAAAGATAAATCTTTGATCAGCTTCATAAATTCTTTCTCCCTCATTTGAACTTGTTCTTCCAACTCTATGACCCTTTTATCAGACTATCTTGCATTCTCCTTGAGCTGTTCCAACTCGGTGGTACTAGAATGGATACCTAGAGAGGAAAAATACCTTGTTGGGACAATATTCTTACCAGGTCGGCAGCGTACTCAACCAGAGTGCTCATCTCCCAAAACCTGATATAAATGATCATGTGGCCCTAAATTGTCAGGCCCCTGGGCATCAAGGTCCTCTAAAGAAGCCTGTTAAAAATATTAATAGATTATTAAATTTCAAAATAGATATTAAACTTTGAAATAAACAAATTAAAACTTACAATCTTTTCTTGTGTCGGTTTATTAACCGTAGTTCTATCTTTTTTCCTTCTACTCGAGAAAAACAATTTTGCTCGAGGGGGACGTCCATTAATATTCAATTTAAGCTTCTATGATGACATTGAAACAATATAAAGTGAAAGTATAATTATATATTCAATATTAAATAAATCACATAATTTAAGTAGGAAACAATAAAAAGGGAAATTCCAAAAGAAAATTTATAAAAAACTATATCATACCAGCTGCCTCTCATGATCTAACATAGTAGTGCGCCCCAAAGTGTGGAGGTATTTATTTGAATCAATGTTTTTTTGTTTTTTCAGAAGATTCCTAAATAATGTTTAATAATAAATAAGATAATATTAATGCAAAATATGAAAACTATCATTTAAATACCTCAAATGGGATTAATACCTTAAATTTGGAAGTCGACCAATGGGTAATCATTTGGTGATATTGCTCTATCGGGCAGTCATCCATGATAGGTACTGTCTCCAACTCCATTCCCACTCTATCACATCATCCAACATACAACTCATACTTATAAGCTCTCCAAATCTCTCCTAGATTCTTTAAACGTGCTGGTCGTGAACCTTCGCCATCAGGGAAGATAAACCAAAGATGACACCCAATAGATTAATTTATATAAATACAAAAAATACTACATTAAATCCAATATATTTTTTACCCATATTTGGGCCCATGCATTATACTTGACTTCGTGTGGTAGATGTCTCCAAGAGAGAGGGATGACCGGAATGATGTCAGAGTATTTGACTAGCGTCACCAAAAAACCATGACATTCTTGCCTAGGTTTATCAATCATCTGTCCATCATCATTGTATTCAACCATAAACTATGTCTGGTGGTTCCATACCGCACACAAGAGAGTATACCCCCTCCCTCGCCTCGTATCAGTAGATGAATCTGTTATTAAAGAAAAAAACATTAGTACAAGTTATAATAAAAATAAATTTTTGTATGAAAATTTGTTAGAGTTATATAAATTTACCTATAGTAGTCGGATCAATGGGCGTCACTGGATGTGCAGAAGCTGAAGGAATATCCTGTATAGGTGGAGTGTCCCTTAGTGTATGCTCCTTAGCCACATACTGTGTCGGAGCAGGAGTCAAAGAAGGTGGAATATAATAGCTCGGAGATAATGAACCAGAAGCAAAAGATTATGACACAGATGTCTGGCCAACTAGTAGTGTAAACATCAGAGGCCTAAATATCCAGTGTGTCCCTAAAGACACACTAGGATCAAAATGGGGTATAGAAGATACTTCTGTGGTAGGGGCATAGTCCAATCGGGTATGACCGGTGGATCGTCTAACTCTCATACTAGGATCCCTCATACCACCGACCACGGTACTGGGACCATGAGATGACTGTCTAACTCTGACACCAACCCCCCTCCTACCACCAGCCTCTGTACTGGGAGCAATATCTGTAACGCCCCGACCCTAGTTGCCTAGAGTCGGTGCATTATTACATAACATTGGCATGATCACAAGAAAGATCAAATCTCGAAAGACCGATTGGTTTAGTAGCCTTGGAAACACTAGATATATTCATAAGTTTTACATTACATCATAAAATGAAAAACTACTACAACAACATAATGTTTCCACAGTCCACACTATAATCCCCTCATAATATCCCTGCAGGTCATTCATAACTTACATCTTCACATCCTGGGAAAAATAAAACATAGAAAAGGGGTGAGCTCAAATGCCCAGTGAGGATAAAAATATAGCGGAACATTCAAAAATAAGCATAAACATTTAAGGCAATGAATTACTAAAACAAAAGCCTTTTAAACTTGAACTTCAACATAGTATGGCAAAAGTAAAATGAAATAATGTCATTTACTTATTCACATGGATATTCTACTAATCGAATAATCACATGAAAAATCAATAACCACTTTCATAATGTTGGAATGCATAATGCCAGACTATCATAACCACATAGCCAAGGCCTCGTGCCAAGACTACAAATAAGATTTTTGCCAAGGCCTTGTGCCAAGACACTAGTTTGTCTCATGAGACCTACCGATGCATCGAGGAGCTATAGCGGGCTCCACCCGTCACATATTAAGTCCAATGCATTCCCATATGAAAAGGTTTAAACATAACATAAAAATTCGTATTAAAACTAGCATACGAAATGTCAATAATTTCACCATAAACTATGAATGGTATAAAAATAGCACATCCACAGTCAAACATATCACAAAAACTTCAATAAAATATAGAAGTTTTGTATCATAATAAATAAACTTCAAATAATCTTAAAATCCATCAAAGGATGTTGACATAGATGAAATCAAAATTATTTTTAAAGAAATATCTCCTTTTTATTTTTAAATCATTTAAGATCCATATAAAATAAAACATTTTCTTTGAAAATATTCTTATAATCTTGTAAGGAAAGCTCTGAAGATTTTATAACGGCGTAAAATAACCGCACCTGCCGTATAAGTTAAAAAAAACATTCTTACCTCAATTCTGTCGAAAAGGTTAAAAAGGACCTTGTTTTGAAAACGACGGAAAGATTCCTTTATAAACCTCTTATAAAAAGTCAAACAAGGGTATAAATGACTTTAACCCATATTCTTGTAAATAGTAAATACATTTTTAAGAAACATGGATATGGATGATAAAGATATCCCAGTAGATTATTACGTATAAACAACCTCGGATAATGAAGAGATTGTGAAATAACCCTTACCTTGTACTTTTCCTTTGTTGGGGTCGGTTAACCTCCTGTATAATGGTGAAATAATTGTTATTAAATTATAAAAGAATCATATACATTAATATGATATCATATATGATCTTTTAACATTGCTTTATTAATAATATCTTAGTATTATCGTCGTTTCAGGTGATAATCGATTCGTTCTTCTTAAATGTTTGGTTACGTAAGACATGTTTGTAATGGATAGATTAAATCTTATTAATAATCATAATGATATTAACATTATTTTTAACCCTAAAATGAGAATAAGACTTGAATGGATACGATGGAGGATGGATCTCACCGCGTTCGTGGAGACGGTAGTCCGTACGTACGCACGAACGCTACTTCCATTTAATTTTTATTTTAAAAGAATTGAATCCAAATGATACATAGGTATATTACTATTCCAGTATAATATAATATTTTATATATGTTACTTAATTTCATTAACACCATCCTTTATACGTTCCATGTGTGGTATGAACGAGTCATATCATTTTAAGGGGGCGGTAGTCCGCACTTCCTCAAATGAAATTATCGTATGTATATACAACATGAAACGAATAATGGTATGAAATAAAATGGAATTACAGAAGATTATATATAAAATATATATCATTAATATCATATTTAATTATAGTGCCATCATAATGGCCACCATGAGAGGCGGTAAGATGTATTTGAACAATCATCGTTTCGTGAGGCGTTAGTTTGCCATCCACAGAAACATTATGTTCATCATCCATTAGATGGAGTTGTGTGTATGTGTAGTTTGAATCCTTCTTATAACAACATCCTAGTATATTTAGGATACTGGTGTTGTTACAAAAGAAAGGAAATAAAAAGAGTTTGGGGGTTGGAGAAGCAAAATAAAGGAAAATAATTTAAGAGAAATCGTTACCTTTAATTTAGGTAACTCACTTTGGTTGGAACCAAAGGACTTCTTGAAATGATTTCTGCCTAAGGGGAAGCTTCAAGGAGGAGTAGAGGGATGTGGGGAGCTTAGTTGGGCAGAGTTTGGACGAGCCAAGTGGCTTGAGAGGTGTGAGGAATGAGTAGAAGTGGTCTCCTTTTATAAGGGAGAAGAGGGTCTCTTTAGGAAAGAGTGAAAGTATTACTTTATAATATAATTATATTCGGTTTATAATGGTCCAAAAAATCATTGAGGTCGAAGATAAGATGACTAATATTCTAAATAACATCAACCAATAAGAATTGGACAGGTTTTAGATAATATTTTAATCATTATAATCTTATTTATTTAAATGATTTATTAATGAGGTAAACATTGCATCATTATTGTGTCATTAATAATTTAAATTATTTGATGTCTAAAAATTATAAATAAAATATCATTATGTAGGAAATCTTTTTAGCTTTTTAATGAATATTTATAATCGAAAATACAACATGTATAACCCTATGTAAAAATTGTTCTTCTAAAAGATGTAAGCTTATGCCATTTTTATTTTTATTTTAGCTTTATTAATATAAAGTGTCCCTACCACATACAAGTGGCTCCAAGGGGTCCCCAAATTGACCCAAGGATGCTCATGGTCGGGTATGTGTCCACCAATAAGGTTAGGACACGTTTTAGGGTAATTTTGTATTATTATAATATTATTTTTTAACCCTTATTTACCGGATTTACCCTTTAACCATGATAAATAAAATATTTACCGCAGTAATTATTCAAAATGTGTAAAAATAAAAGTTACCTATTTACATAATTTGGACATCCTGATTCCAAATATGGAATCCATTTTTCTAAATTCAAAACACAGAAGTGGCAGAAATTAATTTAAAATTAATTCCCGCTGTCAAAACAAAAAGCGTGTTTTTAAGAGATAATAACTATCAAAAGATTGACACTTGTTTATGTTCGGTTTAATTGTAAAATTATGTCCAATGACCAACATTATATTAAATGGTAAAAATATATTCTAAATATACTTTAAAACCACTCAAATTCATAATTTATCACTATTAATTATTTTGGTTAAAAAAGTTGTTTTTAATTAAAATTTAGTAATTTTCACTATTCATCAAAATATAAAAGTTATCCGAAAAGTACCAAAATTTCACCCTAGGATAATTTCGATATTCCGAATCCAAAAATGAAGTCCATTTTGAAATATAAAATATATATGATTTCAAAAAGTAGGTATTACTATTCACAACGGCTAGTTTAATTAGTTGTGGTGTGTGTTAGAACTCGAGGTTGCGTACAACACACGCTATCGATTATTCGAAGGGAAACGTACCGTGGAAGCTTGGGGTGTTACATTCTCCCCTACTTCAAATAATTTCGTCCTCGAAATTTCTAGAATACTTATCACATGAAAAGACTCGGGTGGTTCTTCATCATAAGTTCCTCGGGTTCCCACGTTGCCTCTTCCATCTTATGATTTCTCCACAAAACTTTTACCAGACGTGTCGTCCGGTTTCTCAGTACTTGTTCTCTTGTATCAAGAATCTTGACGGGCTCTTCACAATAAGAAAGATCGGGTTCCAGTTCTAATTCCTCATAGGTGAGTACATGAATTGGGTCAGGCATGTATTTTCTCAACAGAGATACGTGGAACACATCGTGAACTTTGGAGAGACTTGGCGGCATTGCCAATCGGTAAGCTACAGCCCCAATTCGTTCTAGAATTTCGAAAGGTCCGATGTACCTGGGACTCAATTTACCTTTCTTACCAAAACGTATGACTCCCTTCCACGGAGATACCTTTAGGAAAACATGATCACCGACTTGAAATTCCAAATCCTTCCTTCGATTATCGGCATAGCTCTTCTGCCTACTTTGAGCTGCTTTGATGTGATTTTGGATTACCTTCACCTTTTCCACCATTTCCTCCACTAGTTCTGGGCCTACAAGTTTTCTTTCACCAACATCATCCCAACAAGTTGGTGTACGACATCTCTTTCCGTATAACGCTTCATATGGTGCCATCTGAATACTCGAATGGAAGCTATTGTTATAGGAAAATTCTACCAAAGGTAAATATTGATCCCACATACCCTGAAAGTCAAGTGAGCAAGATCTCAACATGTCTTCTAAGGTTTGAATAGTCCATTCTAATTGTCCGTCTGTCTGAGGGTGGTAAGCAGTGCTCAAATGAAGTTCAGTATCCAGGGATTTCTAAAGACTTTTCCAGAATCTTGAAGTAAAACGGGGATCACGATCAGAAACAATCGATAGGGGTATTCCATGAAGTCTCACAACTTCATTAATGTATAGTCTTGCTAGACGTTCCAGGGGTAGATCTTTTCTTATAGCAAGAAAATGTGCTGACTTGGTAAGACGATCAACAATAACCCATATTGCATCGTTCCTTCTAGGAGTCTTTGGTAGCCCCATGACAAAGTCCATCGTAATATTGTCCCATTTCCACTCCGGTATAGGAAGAGGTTGCATGACTCCTCCAGGCTGTTGCCTTCCAGCTTTCACTTGTTGACAAACCATATATCTTGACACAAAATCAGCAATCTCCCTATTCATATTGTCCCACCAAAAATGATCTTTCAAATCTCTATACATTTTGGTGCTCCCAGGGTGTATAGAGAAATTGGAACTATGAGCATCATCCAGCAATTCCCTTTTTAGATCAGGTATATTGGGAACACAAAGTCTCTTCCCGAATTTCAAAATTCCATCTTCATACACAAAGTCTCTCAATCTCCCATCATTCACAGCTTTAATCTTCTTTTGGAATTCTTCATCATCGGTCTGAGAACTCTTAATCCTTTCTAGTAAAGATGGTTTGGCAACCATTTGAAAAAGCATTGATGTTTCACCTTCCCTGGTTATTCCCATGTCCATCTTCACTAGATCCATGAAAATTGGATCCCTTTCAATTCTCATCATGTTCAGAACTCCATGGTCTTTTCTGCTCAAAGCATCTGCTACTTTGTTTGCTTTCCCCGGGTGGTAGTGTATCGTACAATCATAATCCTTGAGTAATTCAAGCCATCTCCTTTGCCTCATGTTGAGTTCTTTTTGTGAGAAAATATACTTCAAACTCTTGTGATCAGTATAAATCTCACATTTTTCACCATAGAGGTAGTGCCTCCATATCTTCAAAGCAAAGATCACTGCTGCTAACTCGAGATCATGAGTAGGATATTTTTGTTCATGAATTTTCAACTGTTGTGATGCATAGGCAATAACTCTATCATTCTGCATAAGGACACAGCCAAGTCCTTTCTTCGATGCATCACTATAAATAACGAACCCATCATTCCCCGATGGTAAAGTCAATATAGGAGCATTGATGTAACGCCCCGACCCCAGCTACCCAGAGTCGGTGCATTAATTACATAACATTGGCATGATCACAAGAAAGATCAAAATCCCGAAAGACCGATTGGTTTAGTAGCCTTGGAAACACTAGATATAATCATAAAGTTTTACATTACATTTCAAAGTGAAAAACTACTACAACAACAAAGTCTTCATATCCACACTATTAACCCCTCATAATATCCCTGCAAGTCATTCATAATTTACTTCTTCACTACCTGGGAAAAATAAAACATAGAAAAGGGGTGAGCTCAAATGCCCAGTAAGGATAACAATATAGCGGAACATTCAAAATAAGCATAAACATTTAAGGCAATGAATTACTAAAACAAAAGCCTTTTAAAATTGAACTTCAACATAGTATGGCAAAAATAAAAATGAAATAATGCCATTTACTTATTCACATGGATATTCTACTAATCGAATAATCACATGCAATATCAATAACCACTTTCATAATGTTGGAATGCATAATGCCAGACTATCATAACCACATAGCCAAGGCCTCGTGCCAAGACTACAAATAAGATTTTGTCAAGGCCTTGTGCCAAGACACTAGTTTGTCTCATGAGACCTACCGATGCATCGAGGAGCTATAGCGGGCTCCACCCGTCACTTATTAAGTCCAATGCATTCCCATATGAAAAGGTTTAAACATAACATAAACATTCGTATTAAAACTAGCATACGAAATGTCAATAATTTCACCATAAACTATGAATGGTATAAAAATAGCACATCCACAGTCAAACATATCACAAAACCTTCAATACAATATAGAAGTTTTGTATCATAATAAATCAACTTCAAATAATCTTAAAATCCATCAAAGGATGTTGACATAGATGAAATCAAAATTCTTTTTAAAGAAGTATCTCCTTTTATTTTGAAATCATTTAAGATCCATATAAAATAAAACATTTTCTTTGAAAATATTCTTATAAGCTTGTATGGAAAGCTTCGACGATTTTATAACGGCGGAAAATAACCGCACCCGCCGTATAAGTTAAAAAAAAACATTCTTACCTCAATTCTGTCGAAAAGGTTAAAAAGGACCTTGTTTTGAAAACGACGGAAAGATTCCTTTATAAACATCTTATAAAAAGTCAAAAAAAAGGGTATAAATGACTTTAACCCATATTCTTGTAAATAGTAAAAATGTTTTGAAAAACATTTTTAAGAAAACATGGATGTGGATGATAAAGAGATCCCAGTAGATTATTACGTATATACAACCTCGGATAATGAAGAGATTGTGAAATAACCCTTACCTTGTACTTTTCCTTGGTTGGGGTAGGTTAACCTCCTGTATAATGGTGAAATAATTGTTATTAAATTATACAAGAATCATATATATTAATATGATATCATATATGATCTTTTAACATTGATTTGTTAATAATATCTTAGAATTATCGTCGTTTCGGGTGTTAACTTACTCATTTTCTTTATATGTTTTGTTACATAAGCCATGGTTGTTGTATCTTATTCATATCCATAATGATATCTAGTCCTTAAACATAATTTTTAAATCATCAAATTATAATTATACTTGAATGGTTACGATGGAGAATGAATCTCATCGCGTTCGTGGAGACGGTAGTCCGTACGTACGCACGAGCGACAATATCATTCTTTTGATATTAAAATAATATATAAATGAATGGTATATCATATATACAGAATCATTAACATGTTATATTTATTATTTACATGAGTTACACATCATTATTATACCCATCAAAATAATATTATATTGAATAACAATTACACCACGACGTGGAGACGGTAAGCCGTACGTACGCACGTATGGTGACATGTTATTCAAAGGGTGGATAGAATACTGAATATGGTTGTACCATACTTATAATAACATCACAGTATATGTGAGATACTGGAGTTATTATTTTAGAATGGTAAGAACAATGGAAGAAGAAGTGGAAGAAGAAATGAACTTAGAAAAGGGTGGTGAAATCATTACCTCTTCTTCGGGTTCTTCCTTTTGATTTGATCAAAAGGGCTCCTTAGGTTGGCTTTCTGATCAAACTAAGGCCTCTAGGTTGTATTGAGGGATGTTGGGAGAGTATTTGGGCAGAGTTTGGCCGAACCAAAAGGCTTTAGAGGTGTGAAGAAATGAGAAGGAGGAGTGCCCTTTTATAAGAGGGGTGAGGGGCACCTTTGGAAAAGCTAGAAATATTAATTTATAATAAATTCATATTCGGTTTCTAATGGCTCCAAAGTTGACTATTAAAAGGTTAAGGTGGGGATAGGTCGAAAACCACTCAACCAATAGAATTTAGACAGGTTTGGGTACTTATATTAACCTTATCTTTAAGTATTAACTCTAAGTTAATTAGTTTCACTTTTACAATGTCTCTTTGTATTTTTATATAATATGGTTAATAAACTTACTATATACATCCAAGCGACCCCCAAGTGGTCCATTAATGAGGAACCTATCATAATATAAGTCTCTTGGCCGAACCTTATATTTTTAGGAATTTAATATCAATTAATAATATAATATTTGTTTTAAGAACTCTTTTATGTCAATTTTGACACTATTCAATAGTTGATTTTTGTGAAACTCCTAACAGATTGATTACTTCGAAAAAAGTCAATTAAATCAATCCTAATATATCATATTATCATAGAAAATTAGTTTAATTCATTAAAAGTTTCATATTATAATTATTTGGGTATTTATAAGATCAATTATTTTAATTTTTCACTATTTTAGTAATTACTGCATCATCATTGTGTCATAAATAAAATAAATTATTTAATGTCTAAAAATTATAAATAAAATATCATTATGTAGGAAATCTTTTTAGCTTTCTAATTAATATTTATAATCGAAAATCCAACATGTATAACCCTATGTAAAAATTGTTCTTCTAAAAGATGTAAGCTTATGCCATTTTTATTTTTATTTTAGCTTTATTAATATAATGTGTCATTATCACTTACAAGTGGATCCATGGGGTCCCAAAATAGACCCAAATATGACCATGGTCGACCATGTATCAACCAATAGGGTTAAGACACGTTTTAGGGTAATTTAGTATGATTATAATATTATTTTTTTAACCCTTATTTACCGGATTTACCCTTTAACCATGGTAAATAAAATATTTACCACAGTAACTATTCAAAATGTCTAAAAATAAAAGTTACCTATTTACACAATTTGAACATCCTGATTCCAAATATGGAATCCATTTTTCTAAATTCAAAACACAGAAGTGGCAGAAATTAATTTAAAATTAATTCCCGCTGTCAAAACAAAAAGCGTGTTTTTAAGAGATAATAACTATCAAAAGATTGACACTTGTTTATGTTTGGTTTAATTGTAAAATTATGTCCAATGACCAACATTATATTAAATGGTAAAAATATATTCTAAATATACTTTAAAACCACTCAAATTCATAATTTATCACTATTAATTATTTTGATTAAAAAAGTTGTTTTTAATTAAAATTTAGTAATTTTCACTATTCATCAAAATATAAAAGTTATCCGAAAAGTACCAAAATTTCACCTTAGGCTAAATTCGATATTCCGAATCCAAAAATGAAGTCCATTTTCAAATATAAAATATATATAATTTCAAAAAGTAGGTATTACTATTCATAACGCCTAGTTTAATTAGTTGTGGTGTGTGTTAGAACTCGAGGTTGCGTACAACATACGCTATCACATTATTCGAAGGGAAACGTACCATAGAAGCTTGGGGTGTTACATTCTCCCCTCCTTCAAATAATTGCGTCCTCGCAATTTCTAGGGTATTACTGCATAAAAAGACTCGGGTGGTTCTTCATCATAAGTTCCTCGGGTTCCCACGTTGCCTCTTCCATCTTATGGTTTCTCCACAAAACTTTTACCAGACGTGTCGTCCGGTTTCTCAGTACTTGTTCTCTTGTATCAAGAATCCTGACGGGCTCTTCGCAATAAGACAGATCGGGTTCCAATTCTAATTCCTCATAGGTGAGTACATGCGTTGGGTCAGGCATGTATTTTCTCAACAGAGATACGTGGAACACATCGTGAACTTTGGAGAGACTTGGCGGCATTGCCAATCGGTAAGCTACAGCCCCAATTCGTTCTAGAATTTCGAAAGGTCCGATGTACCTGGGACTCAATTTACCTTTCTTACCAAAACGTATGACTCCCTTCCATGGAGATACCTTCAGGAAAACATGATCACCGACTTGAAATTCCAAATCCTTCCTTCGATTATCGGCATAGCTCTTCTGCCTACTTTGAGCTGCTTTGATGTGATTTTGGATTACTTTCACCTTTTCCACCGTTTCCTCCACCAGTTCTGGGCCTACAAGTTTTCTTTCACCAACGTCATCCCAATAGGTTGGTGTACGACATCTCTTTCCGTATAACGCTTCATATGGTGCCATTTGTATACTCGAATGGAAGCTATTGTTATAGGAAAATTCTACCAGTGGTAAATATTGATCCCACATACCCTGAAAGTCAAGTGAGCAAGATCTCAACATGTCTTCTAAGGTTTGAATAGTCCGTTCTGATTGTCCGTCTGTCTGGGGGTGGTAAGCAGTGCTCAAATGAAGTTCAGTATCCAGGGATTTCTGAAGACTTTTCCAAAATCTTGAAGTAAAACGGGGATCACGATCAGAAACAATTGATAGGGGTACTCCATGAAGTCTCACAACTTCATTAATGTATAGTCTTGCTAGACGTTCCAGGGGTAGATCTTCTCTTATAGCAAGAAAATGTGCTGACTTGGTAAGACGATCAACAATAACCCATATTGCATCGTTCCTTCTAGGAGTCTTCGGTAGCCCCATGACAAAGTCCATCGTAACATTGTCCCATTTCCACTCCGGTATGGGAAGAGGTTGCATGACTCCTCCAGGCTGTTGCCTTCCAGCTTTCACTTGTTGACAAACCATACATCTTGACACAAAATCAGCAATCTCCCTCTTCATGTTGTCCCACCAAAAATGTTCCTTCAAGTCTCTATACATTTTGGTGCTCCCAGGGTGTATAGAGAAATTGGAACTATGAGCATCATCCAGCAATTCCCTTTTTAGATCAGGTATATTGGGAACACAAAGTCTCTTCCCGAATTTCAAAATTCCATCTTCATACACAAAGTCTCTCAATCTCCCATCATTCACAGCTTTAATCTTCTTTTGGAATTCGTCATCATCGGTCTGAGAACTCTTAATCCTTTCTAGTAAAGATGGTTTGGCAACCATTTGAAAAAGCATTGATGTTTCACCTTCCCTGGTTATTCCCATGTCCATTTTCACTAGATCCATGAAAATTGGATCCCTTTCAATTCTCATATTGTTCAAAACTCCATGGTCTTTTCTACTCAAAGCATCTGCCACCTTGTTTGCCTTCCCCGGGTGGTAGTGTATCGTACAATCATAATCCTTGAGTAATTCAAGCCATCTCCTTTGCCTCATGTTGAGTTCTTTTTGTGAGAAAATATACTTCAAACTCTTGTGATCAGTATAAATCTCACATTTTTCACCATAGAGGTAGTGCCTCCATATCTTCAAAGCAAAGATCACAGCTGCTAACTCAAGATCATGAGTAGGATAGTTTTGTTCATGAATTTTCAACTGTCGTGATGCATAGGCAATAACTCTATCATTCTGCATAAGGACACAGCCAAGTCCTTTCTTCGATGCATCACTATAAATAACGAACCCATCATTCCCCGATGGTAGAGTCAATATAGGAGCATTGACTAATCTTCTCTTCAGTTCTTCGAAACATTCTTCACACTCTTTTGTCCAAACAAATTTAACCCCTTTACGTGTGAGCTTCGTTAATGGGTTAGCCAATCGGGCAAAATTCTGGACGAAACGTCGATAATAACCTGCCAAACCAATAAAACTACGTACCTCAGTTATACTCGTAGGTGCTGGCCATTCTTGGATTGCCTTGGTCTTAGAAGGATCAACAGAGATTCCATCTTTAGAGACAATATGGCCAAGAAAAGAAATCTCCTGAAGCCAGAATTCACACTTGCTAAACTTTCCATATAATTCATGCCTCCTCAGAGTCTTCAAGATAATGCGCAAGTGATTTTCATGATCTTTGTAGGTTTTGGAGTATACCAAGATATCATCAATAAATACCACCACAAATTCATCGAGATACTCCTTGAAAACTCTATTCATCAGATCCATGAATACAGAGGGTGCATTAGTCAATCCAAACGGCATTACAGTAAACTCGTAATGCCCGTACCTGGTTCGAAATGCTGTTTTCGGAATGTCTTCCTTCTTTACACACAACTGATGGTATCCAGATCGAAGGTCAATCTTTGAAAAGTATTGAGCTCCATGCAGTTGGTCAAATAAATCATCAATACGAGGTAGGGGATACTTGTTCTTTATCGTTATAGCATTGATCTCCCTGTAGTCGATACATAACCTCATATATCCATCTTTCTTTTTAACAAAAAGAACAGGGGCTCCCCATGGAGAAACACTAGGGCGAATAAATCCCTTATTACTCAATTCCTCTAGTTGTTTCTTTAGTTCGACTAGCTCTACAGTGGCCATTCTATAAGGGGTCTTTGATATAGGCCTTGATCCAGGAATCAAATCAATGGAAAACTCAACTTCTCGTTCTGGAGGATGCCCAGGTAAATCTTCCGGAAATACATCTACAAATTCTTTCACAATAGGTACATCCTCTATTTGAACATTCCTTTCCTCACCGACAGTTATTTCATTCTCTTCCTCCCCAATAATTGAATTAAGTTGAGCTACTGGGGGTGGATCTAAATAAGAATTAGGTGGTGACGATTCTGCTCTAAAAATAAGGTGTTCCTTATCATTATCATCAAGAATCGTAACCTCTTTCTTCTTACAATAAATCTTCGCATCATAGTCCGAAAGCCAGTCCATACCGAGGATTATATCAAACTCAATCATAGGTATGACGATGAGATCAGCAGATAAAGAAAATTTATGTGCTCTAATGGGAACTGATTCACAAAACTTTGTTGCAATGATACTTCCCTTAGGAATTTTAACTAACAACTCCCTTATTAAATCAAATTGGAAATATCTAATTTTCTTAGCAAACTGGGAAGATATGAAACAATGCGATGATCCAGAATCAAATAATGCATTTGCTAAACTTGAGGAAACCATTAAATTACCTGCCACCACATCTTTCGGAGCTTCTACCTCAGCAGTAGTGATAGCATAAGCCTTGCCTTGATCCCTTGGCCTTTTCTGAGGTAAGTCCTCCTGACGCTTAGGACATGCATTTGCATAATGCCCCATCTCCCTGCAATTGTAGCATTGAACGTTGGTAGCTTCCTTCTTCCCCTTGCAATCATGAGCTTGGTGGCCTTTTTCACCACACTTGTAACAGACTCCCATTCCCTTCAGGCAAGCACTGGGGTGTTTCTTCCCGCACTTACCACAAGATGGATATTCAACCTTTCCCTTCTTCCCCTTATTTCCATTCCCAGATTGATCAGCAGGTCTCTTCTTCTCTTGCTTTGCTTTAAAGTCATAAGACTTAGAGAATTCCTTTTCGGTCTTGATAGCACATGAGACAATGTCTTCGTACGATGAAAAGGATTGTGAGACTAATGCTCGACGGAGAAATGGTTTTAACCCATCAAAGAAACGATCAATCTTACTTCTTGGGTTGCGAATATAATCACCAGCGTACCTCGCTAACCTTGTAAAGTTAGCCTCATACTTTGTGACATTCTCATCCTCCTTTTGTCTCAGACTCAGAAATTGTCTTTCCATATCTGCTCGATGGTCGCGAGGAAAGTATTTTTCTAAAAACAGATCTTTGAACTCCCTCCATTCCATATTTGACACTTCATCATCTTCTTTCGTATTTTGAATCAATGACCACCATTGATCAGCATCTCCAGTGAGGCGGTAAACTGCCATGATAACTTTTTCCCTTTCACTGCTCCCCAAAGCCTGAAATATTTTCTCTAGGGAAAATATCCATTGCTCAGCTACTATGGGATTTGTACTCCCATTGAACGTTGGTGGTTGTTGTCTCATGAATCGATCTAACATTGATCCTCCACGCTGCGGATCAGGGTGCTCCATACGGGTAAGGTTATTATTCATAACCTGAGTAAGTTGTCCCAGTACGGTGATTAGCTGATCAGCACCAGTTGCATCACCAGCCCCACTATAATTATCTTGAGCAGGAGGGCAATCCCTACATGGAGTGCGTGCATTGATACGGTTTCCATTTCTTCCACTAGGCGCCATTTCTAAACAATGGCATAAACTAGATCAGTTTATGAATCAAAATACATAATCCCATACTTATAAAACACTTAACATAAATTGAACTATTTATGGATATAATCCATAATCATAAAAATGTTTTCTTTGAGGAAGTATATACTCATAAACCCTTCATAATGATTTGTAAAGATAGTGAGAGTTATCCTAAGCATATCCCCCGGGAGTGTCGTAACCAAGAGTGCAGCAAGGCCCGTTGTCGTGCACCAGTTCCCGTTCGAGTCTAGCTCAAAGCGGTGTTTTCGGGTTTTACCCCTAGGTACATCTGTGCCAGAGCCGCCTCTACCTGCTCGTATCCAGACAGGGATGTATTGCTCGGAAAACTCACAAAATCTCTACAATACCAAAATTCTAGGAAGTTCTTCTATACTAATCCTCAAAGTTCATCTTAGGTCTACGTGCTCTAATCAGAGTTTATCTAAATCTAGCTTCCAAGGTTTGTACTAAACTTCCTCTGATACCAACTGTAACGCCCCGACCCCAGCTACCCAGAGTCGGTGCATTAATTACATAACATTGGCATGATCACAAGAAAGATCAAAATCCCGAAAGACCGATTGGTTTAGTAGCCTTGGAAACACTAGATATAATCATAAAGTTTTACATTACATTTCAAAGTGAAAAACTACTACAACAACAAAGTCTTCATATCCACACTATTAACCCCTCATAATATCCCTGCAAGTCATTCATAATTTACTTCTTCACTACCTGGGAAAAATAAAACATAGAAAAGGGGTGAGCTCAAATGCCCAGTAAGGATAACAATATAGCGGAACATTCAAAATAAGCATAAACATTTAAGGCAATGAATTACTAAAACAAAAGCCTTTTAAAATTGAACTTCAACATAGTATGGCAAAAATAAAAATGAAATAATGCCATTTACTTATTCACATGGATATTCTACTAATCGAATAATCACATGCAATATCAATAACCACTTTCATAATGTTGGAATGCATAATGCCAGACTATCATAACCACATAGCCAAGGCCTCGTGCCAAGACTACAAATAAGATTTTGTCAAGGCCTTGTGCCAAGACACTAGTTTGTCTCATGAGACCTACCGATGCATCGAGGAGCTATAGTGGGCTCCACCCGTCACTTATTAAGTCCAATGCATTCCCATATGAAAAGGTTTAAACATAACATAAACATTCGTATTAAAACTAGCATACGAAATGTCAATAATTTCACCATAAACTATGAATGGTATAAAAATAGCACATCCACAGTCAAACATATCACAAAACCTTCAATACAATATAGAAGTTTTGTATCATAATAAATCAACTTCAAATAATCTTAAAATCCATCAAAGGATGTTGACATAGATGAAATCAAAATTCTTTTTAAAGAAGTATCTCCTTTTATTTTGAAATCATTTAAGATCCATATAAAATAAAACATTTTCTTTGAAAATATTCTTATAAGCTTGTATGGAAAGCTTCGACGATTTTATAACGGCGGAAAATAACCGCACCCGCCGTATAAGTTAAAAAAAAACATTCTTACCTCAATTCTGTCGAAAAGGTTAAAAAGGACCTTGTTTTGAAAACGACGGAAAGATTCCTTTATAAACCTCTTATAAAAAGTCAAAAAAAAAGGGTATAAATGACTTTAAACCATATTCTTGTAAATAGTAAAAATGGTTTGAAAAACATTTTTAAGAAAACATGGATGTGGATGATAAAGAGATCCCAGTAGATTATTACGTATATACAACCTCGGATAATGAAGAGATTGTGAAATAACCCTTACCTTGTACTTTTCCTTGGTTGGGGTAGGTTAACCTCCTGTATAATGGTGAAATAATTGTTATTAAATTATACAAGAATCATATATATTAATATGATATCATATATGATCTTTTAACATTGATTTGTTAATAATATCTTAGAATTATCGTCGTTTCGGGTGTTAACTTACTCATTTTCTTTATATGTTTTGTTACATAAGCCATGGTTGTTGTATCTTATTCATATCCAGAATGATATCTAGTCCTTAAACATCATTTTTAAATCATCAAATGATAATTATACTTGAATGGTTACGATGGAGAATGAATCTCATCGCGTTCGTGGAGACGGTAGTCCGTACGTACGCACGAGCGACAATATCATTCTTTTGATATTAAAATAATATATAAATGAATGGTATATCATATATACATAATCATTAACATGTTATATTTATTATTTACATGAGTTACACATCATTATTATACCCATCAAAATAATATTATATTGAATAACAATTACACCACGACGTGGAGACGGTAAGCCGTACGTACGCACGTATGGTGACATGTTATTCAAAGGGTGGATAGAATACTGAATATGGTTGTACCATACTTATAATAACATCACAGTATATGTGAGATACTGGAGTTATTATTTTAGAATGGTAAGAACAATGGAAGAAGAAGTGGAAGAAGAAATGAACTTAGAAAAGGGTGGTGAAATCATTACCTCTTCTTCGGGTTCTTCCTTTTGATTTGATCAAAAGGGCTCCTTAGGTTGGCTTTCTGATCAAACTAAGGCCTATAGGTTGTATTGAGGGATGTTGGGAGAGTATTTGGGCAGAGTTTGGCCGAACCAAAAGGCTTTAGAGGTGTGAAGAAATGAGAAGGAGGAGTGCCCTTTTATAAGAGGGGTGAGGGGCACCTTTGGAAAAGCTAGAAATATTAATTTATAATAAATTCATATTCGGTTTCTAATGGCTCCAAAGTTGACTATTAAAAGGTTAAGGTGGGGATAGGTCGAAAACCACTCAACCAATAGAATTTAGACAGGTTTGGGTACTTATATTAACCTTATCTTTAAGTATTAACTCTAAGTTAATTAGTTTCACTTTTACAATGTCTCTTTGTATTTTTATATAATATGGTTAATAAACTTACTATATACATCCAAGCGACCCCCAAGTGGTCCATTAATGAGGAACCTATCATAATATAAGTCTCTTGGCCGAACCTTAGATTTTTAGGAATTTAATATCAATTAATAATATAATATTTGTTTTAAGAACTCTTTTATGTCAATTTTGACACTATTCAATAGTTGATTTTTGTGAAACTCTTAACAGATTGATTACTTCGAAAAAAGTCAATTAAATCAATCCTAATATATCATATTATCATAGAAAATTAGTTTAATTCATTAAAAGTTTCATATTATAATTATTTGGGTATTTATAAGATCAATTATTTTAATTTTTCACTATTTTAGTAATTACTGCATCATCATTGTGTCATAAATAAAATAAATTATTTAATGTCTAAAAATTATAAATAAAATATCATTATGTAGGAAATCTTTTTAGCTTTCTAATGAATATTTATAATCGAAAATCCAACATGTATAACCCTATGTAAAAATTGTTCTTCTAAAAGATGTAAGCTTATGCCATTTTTATTTTTATTTTAGCTTTATTAATATAATGTGTCATTATCACTTACAAGTGGATCCATGGGGTCCCAAAATAGACCCAAAGATGCCCATGGTCGACCATGTATCAACCAATAGGGTTAAGACACGTTTTAGGGTAATTTAGTATTATTATAATATTATTTTTTTAACCCTTATTTACCGGATTTACCCTTTAACCATGGTAAATAAAATATTTACCACAGTAACTATTCAAAATGTCTAAAAATAAAAGTTACCTATTTACACAATTTGAACATCCTGATTCCAAATATGGAATCCATTTTTCTAAATTCAAAACACAGAAGTGGCAGAAATTAATTTAAAATTAATTCCCGCTGTCAAAACAAAAAGCGTGTTTTTAAGAGATAATAACTATCAAAAGATTGACACTTGTTTATGTTTGGTTTAATTGTAAAATTATGTCCAATGACCAACATTATATTAAATGGTAAAAATATATTCTAAATATACTTTAAAACCACTCAAATTCATAATTTATCACTATTAATTATTTTGATTAAAAAAGTTGTTTTTAATTAAAATTTAGTAATTTTCACTATTCATCAAAATATAAAAGTTATCCGAAAAGTACCAAAATTTCACCTTAGGCTAAATTCGATATTCCGAATCCAAAAATGAAGTCCATTTTCAAATATAAAATATATATAATTTCAAAAAGTAGGTATTACTATTCATAACGGCTAGTTTAATTAGTTGTGGTGTGTGTTAGAACTCGAGGTTGCGTACAACATACGCTATCACATTATTTGAAGGGAAACGTACCATAGAAGCTTGGGGTGTTACAATTGACTAATCTTCTCTTCAGTTCTTCGAAACATTCTTCACACTCTTTTGTCCAAACAAATTTAACCCCTTTACGTGTGAGTTTCGTTAATGGGTTAGCCAATCGGGCAAAATTCTGGACGAAACGTCGATAATAACCTGCCAAACCAATAAAACTGCGTACCTCAGTTATACTCGTAGGTGCTGGCCATTCTTGGATTGCTTTGGTCTTAGAAGGATCAACAGAGATTCCATCTTTAGAGACAATATGGCCAAGAAAAGAAATCTCCTGAAGCCAGAATTCACACTTGCTAAACTTCCCATATAATTCATGCCTCCTCATAGTCTTCAAGATAATGCGCAAGTGATTTTCATGATCTTCGTAGGTTTTGGAGTATACCAAGATATCATCAAAAAATACCACCACAAATTCATCGAGATACTCCTTGAAAACTCTATTCATCAGATCCATGAATACAGAGGGTGCATTAATCAATCCAAACGGCATTACAGTAAACTCGTAATGCCCGTACCTGGTTCGAAATGCTGTCTTCGGAATGTCTTCCTTATTCACACACAACTGATGGTATCCAGATCGAAGGTCAATCTTTGAAAAGTATTGAGCTCCATGCATTTGGTCAAATAAATCATCAATACGAGGTAGGGGATACTTGTTCTTTATCGTTATAGCATTGATCTCCCTGTAGTCGATACATAACCTCATAGATTCATCTTTCTTTTTAACAAAAAGAACAGGGGCTCCCCATGGAGAAACACTAGGGCGAATAAATCCCTTATTACTCAATTCCTCTAGTTGTTTCTTTAGTTCGACTAACTCTACAGTGGCCATTCTATAAGGGGTCTTCGATATAGGCCTTGATCCAGGAATCAAATCAATGGAAAACTCAACTTCTCATTCTGGAGGATGTCCAGGTAAATCTTCCAGAAATACATCTACAAATTCTTTCACAACAGGTACATCCTCTATTTGAACATTACTTTCCTCACCGACAGTTATTTCATTCTCTTCCTCCCCAATAATTGAATTAAGTTGAGCTACTGGGGGTGGATCTAAATAAGAATTAGGTGGTGACGATTCTGCTCTAAAAATAAGGTGTTCCTTATCATTATCATCAAGAATCGTAACCTCTTTCTTCTTACAATAAATCTTCGCATCATAGTCCGAAAGCCGGTCCATACCGAGGATTATATCAAACTCAATCATAGGTATGACGATGAGATCAGCAGATAAAGAAAATTTATGTGCTCTAATGGGGACTGATTCACAAAACTTTGTTGCAACGATACTTCCCTTAGGAGTTTTGACTGACAACTCCCTTATTAAATAAAATTGGAAATATCTAATTTTCTTAGAAAACTGTGAAGATATGAAACAATGCGATGATCCAGAATCAAATAATGCATTTGCTAAACTTGAGGAAACCATTAAATTACCTGCCACCACGTCTTTCGGAGCTTCTACCTCAGCAGTAGTGATAGCATAAGCCTGGCCTTGATCCCTTGGCCTTTTCTGAGGTAAGTTCTCCTGATGCTTAGGACATGCATTTGCATAATGCCCCATCTCCCTGCAATTGTAGCACTGAACGTTGGTAGCTTCCTTCTTCCCCTTGCAATCATGAGCTTGGTGGCCTTTTTCACTACACTTGTAACAGACTCCCATTCCCTTCAGGCAAGCACCGGGGTGTTTATTCCCGCATTTACCACAAGATGGATATTCAACCTTTCCCTTCTTCCCCTTATTTCCATTCCCAGATTGATCAGCAGGTCTCTTCTTCTCTTGCTTCGCTTTAAAGTCATAAGACTTAGAGAATCCTTTTTCGGTCTTGATAGCACATGAGACAATGTCTTCGTACGATGAAAAGGATTGTGAGACTAATGCTCGACGGAGAAATGGTTTTAACCCATCAAAGAAACGATCAATATTACTTCTTGGGTTACGAATATAATCACCAGCATACCTCGCTAACCTTGTAAAGTTAGCCTCATACTTTGTGACATTCTCATCCTCCTTTTGTCTCAGACTCAGAAATTGCCTTTCCATATCTGCTCGATGGTCGCGAGGGAAGTATTTTTCTAAAAACAGATCTTTGAACTCCCTCCATTCCATATTTGATACTTCATCATCTTCCTTCATGTTCTGAATCAATGACCACCATTGATCAGCATCTCCAGTGAGGCGGTAAACTGCCATGATAACTTTTTCCCTTTCACTGCTCCCCAAAGCCTGAAATATTTTCTCTAGGGAAAATATCCATTGCTCAGCTACTAAGGGATTTGTATTCCCATTGAACGTTGGTGGTTGTTTCCTCATGAATCGATCTAACATTGATCCTCCACGCTGCGGATCAGGGTGCTCCATACGGGTAAGGTTATTATTCATAACCTGAGTAAGTTGTCCCAATATGGTGATTAGCTGATCAGCACCAGTTGCATCACCAGCCCCACTATAATTATCTTGAGCAGGAGGGCAATCCCTACATGGAGTGCGTACATTGATACGGTTTCCATTTCTTCCACTAGGCGCCATTTCTAAACAATGGCATAAACTAGATCAGTTTATGAATCAAAATACATAATCCCATACTTATAAAACACTTAACATAAATTGAACTATTTATGGATATAATCCCTAATCATAAAAATGTTTTCTTTGAGGAAGTATATACTCATAAACCCTTCATAATGATTTGTAAAGATAGTGAGAGTTATCCTAAGCATATCCCCCGGGAGTGTCGTAACCAAGAGTGCAGCAAGGCCCGTTGTCGTGCACCAGTTCCCGTTCGAGTCTAGCTCAAAGCGGTGTTTTCGGGTTTTACCCCTAGGTACATCTGTGCCAGAGCCGCCTCTACCTGCTCGTATCCAGACAGGGATGTATTGCTCAGAAAACTCACAAAATCTCTACAATACCAAAATTCTAGGAAGTTCTTCTATACTAATCCTCAAAGTTCATCTTAGGTCTACATGCTCTAATCAGAGTTTATCTAAATCTAGTTTCCAAGGTTTGTACTAAACTTCCTCTGATACCAACTGTAACGCCCCGACCCTAGTTGCCTAGAGTCGGTGCATTATTACATAACATTGGCATGATCACAAGAAAGATCAAATCTCGAAATACCGATTGGTTTAGTAGCCTTGGAAACACTAGATATATTCATAAGTTTTACATTACATCATAAAATGAAAAACTACTACAACAACATAATGTTTCCACAGTCCACACTATAATCCCCTCATAATATCCCTGCAGGTCATTCATAACTTACATCTTCACATCCTGGGAAAAATAAAACATAGAAAAGGGGTGAGCTCAAATGCCCAGTAAGGATAACAATATAGCGGAACATTCAAAAATAAGCATAAACATTTAAGGCAATGAATTACTAAAACAAAAGCCTTTTAAACTTGAACTTCAACATAGTATGGCAAAAGTAAAATGAAATAATTCCATTTACTTATTCACATGGATATTCTACTAATCGAATAATCACATGAAAAATCAATAACCACTTTCATAATGTTGGAATGCATAATGCCAGACTATCATAACCACATAGCCAAGGCCTCGTGCCAAGACTACAAATAAGATTTTTGCCAAGGCCTTGTGCCAAGACACTAGTTTGTCTCATGAGACCTACCGATGCATCGAGGAGCTATAGCGGGCTCCACCCGTCACATATTAAGTCCAATGCATTCCCATATGAAAAGGTTTAAACATAACATAAAAATTCGTATTAAAACTAGCATACGAAATGTCAATAATTTCACCATAAACTATGAATGGTATAAAAATAGCACATCCATAGTCAAACATATCACAAAACCTTCAATAAAATATAGAAGTTTTGTATCATAATAAATAAACTTCAAATAATCTTAAAATCCATCAAAGGATGTTGACATAGATGAAATCAAAATTATTTTTAAAGAAATATCTCCTTTTTATTTTGAAATCATTTAAGATCCATATAAAATAAAACATTTTCTTTGAAAATATTCTTATAATCTTGTAAGGAAAGCTCTGAAGATTTTATAACGGCGTAAAATAACCGCACCCGCCGTATAAGTTAAAAAAAAACATTCTTACCTCAATTCTGTCGAAAAGGTTAAAAAGGACCTTGTTTTGAAAACGACGGAAAGATTCCTTTATAAACCTCTTATAAAAAGTCAAACAAGGGTATAAATGACTTTAACCCATATTCTTGTAAATAGTAAATACATTTTTTAGAAACATGGATATGGATGATAAAGATATCCCAGTAGATTATTACGTATAAACAACCTCGGATAATGAAGAGATTGTGAAATAACCCTTACCTTGTACTTTTCCTTTGTTGGGGTCGGTTAACCTCCTGTATAATGGTGAAATAATTGTTATTAAATTATACAAGAATCATATACATTAATATGATATAATATATGATCTTTTAACATTGCTTTATTAATAATATCTTAGTATTATCGTCGTTTCAGGTGATAATCGATTCGTTCTTCTTAAATGTTTGGTTATGTAAGACATGTTTGTAATGGATAGATTAAATCTTATTCATAATCAGAATGATATTAACATTATTTTTAACCCTAAAATGAGAATAAGACTTGAATGGATACGATGGAGGATGGATCTCACCGCGTTCGTGGAGACGGTAGTCCGTACGTACGCACGAACGCTACTTCCATTTAATTTTTATTTTAAAAGAATTGAATCCAAATGATACATAGGTATATTACTATTCCAGTATAATATAATATTTTATATATGTTACTTAATTTCATTAACACCATCCTTTATACGTTCCATGTGTGGTATGAACGAGTCATATCATTTTAAGGGGGCGGTAGTCCGCACTTCCTCAAATGAAATTATCGTATGTATATACAACATGAAACGAATAATGGTATGAAATAAAATGGAATTACAGAAGCTTATATATAAAATATATATCATTAATATCATATTTAATTATAGTTCCATCATAATGGCCACCATGAGAGGTGGTAATATGTATTTGAACAATCATCGTTTCGTGAGGCGTTAGTTTGCCATCCACAGAAACATTATGTTCATCATCCATTAGATGGAGTTGTGTGTATGTGTAGTTTGAATCCTTCTTATAACAACATCCTAGTATATTGAGGATACTGGTGTTGTTACAAAAGAAATGAAATAAAAAGAGTTTGGGGGTTGGAGAAGCAAAATAGAGGAAAATAATTTAAGAGAAATCGTTACCTTTAATTTAGGTAACTCACTTTGGTTGGAACCAAAGGACTTCTTGAAATGATTTCTGCCTAAGGGGAAGCTTCAAGGAGGAGTATAGGGATGTGGGGAGCTTAGTTGGGCAGAGTTTGGACGATCCAAGTGGCTTGAGAGGTGTGAGGAATGAGTAGAAGTGGTCTCCTTTTATAAGGGAGAAGAGGGGCTCTTTAGGAAAGAGTGAAAGTATTACTTTATAATATAATTATATTCGGTTTATAATGGTCCAAAAAATCATTGAGGTCGAAGATAAGATGACTAATATTCTAAATAACATCAACCAATAAGAATTGGACAGGTTTTAGATAATATTTTAATCATTATAATCTTATTTATTTAAATGATTTATTAATGAGGTAAACATTGCATCATTATCGTGTCATTAATAATTTAAATTATTTGATGTCTAAAAATTATAAATAAAATATCATTATGTAGGAAATATTTTTAGCTTTCTAATGAATATTTATAATCGAAAATCCAACATGTATAACCCTATGTAAAAATTGTTCTTCTAAAAGATGTAAGCTTATGCCATTTTTATTTTTATTTTAGCTTTATTAATATAAAGTGTCCCTACCACATACTAGTGGCTCCAAGGGGTCCCCAAATTGACCCAAGGATGATCATGGTCGGGTATGTGTCCACCAATAAGGTTAGGACACGTTTTAGGGTAATTTTGTATTATTATAATATTATTTTTTAACCCTTATTTACCGGATTTACCCTTTAACCATGGTAAATAAAATATTTACCGCAGTAATTATTCAAAATGTGTAAAAATAAAAGTTACCTATTTACATAATTTGGAAATCCTGATTCCAAATATGGAATCCATTTTTCTAAATTCAAAACACAGAAGTGGCAGAAATTAATTTAAAATTAATTCCCGCTGTCAAAACAAAAAGCGTGTTTTTAAGAGATAATAACTATCAAAAGATTGACACTTGTTTATGTTCGATTTAATTGTAAAATTATGTCCAATGACCAACATTATATTAAATGGTAAAAATATATTCTAAATATACTTTAAAACCACTCAAATTCATAATTTATCACTATTAATTATTTTGGTTAAAAAAGTTGTTTTTAATTAAAATTTAGTAATTTTCACTATTCATCAAAATATAAAAGTTATCCGAAAAGTACCAAAATTTCACCCTAGGCTAATTTCGATATTCCGAATCCAAAAATGAAGTCCATTTTGAAATATAAAATATATATGATTTCAAAAAGTAGGTATTACTATTCACAACGGCTAGTTTAATTAGTTGTGGTGTGTGTTAGAACTCGAGGTTGCGTACAACACACGCTATCGATTATTCGAAGGGAAACGTACCGTGGAAGCTTGGGGTGTTACAATATCCGGCTCCTCATCAGATATCTCTCATCTAGGGGGTGGATCCTAAAAAAAAGTTTAACACAAAATTAAACACATGATATTATAAGTTATTGAAATATATATTTGAAATAAAATACTCACAATAGGGATGAGTGGAGGAACACCCATCTGTGTCATGTGACGATTATTTTCTGTCCTCTTTTTCCATTGTATCTCTTAAATGGGTGTCATTTCCTTTAATGAAAACAAATATGGAAGTAATTAGAAACAGATAACTAATGTGTAACCCAAAAAACAAAATATAGAAAAACCATTTTGATAAAAAAACATAAAGAAATAGAAGATTTATGGTGGTTTGAAGGTACATACTAGGATACACACTCTGAATGATGTAGGTGAAACATGTAGGTGAGAACACGAATTTATGATTCTATATATTTCCCACCACAACTTCGGGTTCATAATCAACTCTAACAATTGAGCTATTGGATTCATCATAAGTAATAAACAGATTTCTTCTAATTACAGTAGGGATAATGTGTACTTCATCATCACCATCATAAAAAACATGTTTGGGATTTACTTCAATAATTACACCGAATTTGAGATGATGATGATCTTTGACATAAAAAACATGTTTCACCATTGATTCCAATACATATGGTTCATCAGTGGCAAGAGTGTGAGTCATGTCAATAACTCGAAATCCACAATCATAAATAAAGGTGCCTTGGCTCATCATTAAATCAAACCATTGAAATTTCATCATCATGACTTGACTATACGAGTAATAATCCAAAATTATTATTTTCTCCACGACTCCATAATAAGATACATTTTCAAAACAAGGTCTATTATCTGATGAACTGGCATAATAGTCTATTGTGGTAGTTAGCGTAACACCATCATGTTGTGTTCACATGTTTCTTGCTCGTTCAGTGATAATAAATTTGTATCCATTGATCACAAGTGATTTACAAGCATGAACCATGGTATTTGTACCAAAAGCCAAAGCTCTTATTTACTCAGAAATAGAGTCTACAGGCAAACTCGATACCTAAAATATAAACAAATAGTAAACTTAATTAAAATTATTTTTATTTATTTATTACAAAAATATTTTTACCTTCAATTTCAACCAATCTGAAAACCCTTTGCTATGAAAAGTCTCTCTCCTTCTCAAAGATAAAGAACAATGCTTTCTATATATCAATTCTTTATGTTCCTTGTAGATAAAAATAATAATAGTTTAACAAGTATTTAAAATTACAAGAGATGAGATAACAGATACATGTACAATTTACTTACTTGATATACTCATCGAACAAATCACAATTGAACAACATTGTGCGATGTGAAATATCTTGCTCTTTACGGCTTAATGTCCTCAATGTATATGATATCGAAATTTCTCTTGTCTGAGGAAGTGATGGAAAACTGGGTTCAATTTTCTCATACTATTCTTCTTCATTTCTTAAGGGTTTTTTAATTCTTGTAGTAAGATCAGACAAATACATTGAGCAGAAATCTATACATTCTTGAGCCAAGTAACCGTTCACAATAGAACCTTCGAGATAATTCCTGTTCTGAACATATTATTTCAATGTGTACATGTTTCTTTCAGTTTGATACATCCAATAGAAATAAATGGGTCCTCCAAGAAGTATTTTGGTCGGAATATGGACAGTCAGATGCAACATGCATGCAAAAAATGATGAAGGGAATATTTTCTCTAACTCACACAAAATTAATTGTGTCTCTACCAACAGTTTTTTCAAGAAGGATTTGGAAAACTTCTTAGCACAAAGATCTCTAAACAAACAACACAACTAAATAACTAACACTATTACATTATTGGAAAAGAGATGATGGATTGCTATTAAAATCAACTCATGCAAAAGGACGTGATAATCATGAGTCTTCAAAGATTTCAGCTTCAACTCTTTGATATTGACCCATTTTGATATATTTCTTGAATATACATCAGGAAATTTAATAGTCTCTAGCACTTCTAGAAATTGATATTTTTTAACAGCTGTCATCACATAAGAAGCACATGGAACATTCCATTTACTTTCACTGATACAGACAGGATGCAATTCTGGTTTGATCCCCCAATATACCAAGTCACTTCGATATCATAAATCATATTTTTTCTTCCCCTTGACATTTATAAGAATCGAAAGCAACATTTCACATATATTCTTTTCAATGTGCATTATGTCTAAGCAATGACGTAACAAGTTGGTTGAACAATATGAAAACTCCAAAAATATACTCTTCTTCTTCCAATTGTAATAGGTATCATTGGAAACATTTTCCCTCTTTCTAGATTTAATTACACCCTTCCCAAATGAATAACTAAAATCTTTTAATTCATTAAGTACATCAGTTCCAGACATACACTGAGGTGGATCGTCAGTCTCCATGGTATTTTCAAATCTACGACGATTGTTTCTATATGGATGGTTCATTGGAAAGAATCTTTGATGTCCCATAAAACTAAAACTACGAAGATATTTCAGTTTTCTCTATTGATTATTCTTCATACAAATAGGACATGACAATTTTCCTTTTGTGCTCCATCCAGACATCATTACATAAGCTGGAAAATCATTGATCGTCCACATAAGCACAACACGCATCTGAAATATGTCTTTCGAACATGAATCATATGTGGGCACACCCACATCCCAAAGAAGTTTAAACTCTTTTATTAAAGGTTTCATGTATACATCTATATCATTTTTTGGATCAGAAGGGACAGATATCAGTATAGTCAAGAAAGTGTAAGGCCTTTTCATACAAAACCATGGGGGAAGGTTATAATTATGTATGAAAACCAGCCATGTGCTGTGCGAAGTAAGCATATGCCCAAATGGATTAAAACCGTCACATGAAAGACCCAATATCAAATTACGCACATCGATTGCAAGTTCAGGATATTGAGCATCAAATCCCTGCCATGAAAATACATCTATAGGGTGAACCAACTCTTCATTATTCTTTTTTCTCTTGGTGTCATGCCATCGTATTTTTACTAATATTTCATCAGACATAAAAAGCTTCTGTAATCTAAGGATCAATGGAAAGTGACACATTACTTTTTGTGGCACACGAGATGGTGTTCCATCATCCTTTGGCTTCCATCGGGAGGTTCCACATTTGATACAATCATTTATTTCAACAGTTTCCTCCCAAAATAAGCTGAAATCATTTGGGAAAGAAAGAATTTATTTTTGAGAATCCAAGTTCATCAACTAACTTCCATGACATATAGTGGTTTGAGGGAATATATGCATCATCTGGAAGTAAGTCCTTCAAGAAGATAAAAATATAATCGATTGCAGTATTTGAAATCCCATACATAGTTTTCCCATGAAACAATCGGATTAAAAATTCCAACTTTTTCATTTTACCACATTTCCAATATACTGGAGTCGTCGCAACATCATTCAATTTTTTCACCCTATCAACATCATCACACTACTGGAAAATGGGTCTATACCCACGATTTTGTTCAAAACCGTGGGTATAGGTCCCCCCTATACCCACAGTTTCCCAAAACCATGGGTATAGGTCCCCTATACCCACGATTATTGGAAAAACCGTGGGTATAGGTTTTTCTTGAAGACCTATACCCATGGTTTTGGAAAAACCGTGGGTAAAGGTGTTGTTATATAGACCTATACCCACGGTTTTTTAAAACTGTGGGTATAGGAGGTATTTTTTTCAAATAATTATACCCATGGTTTTGAAAAACAGTGGGTATAGATTTCCCGTGTTATGGAAGGAACAAAAAATTCCATGGGACAGAAATTTTTTTTGGTGGGAATATGATCTTGAATAATATAATTATACAGATAGAAATATTAAATCCTATAAATTCGCTAGGTTAGTTGGTTTAGATATTCGGTTTTCATGAGGAAGTGCAGTGATGGAATCCCGCTGCTTCATTAACTTCCAATATATGAGTAATATTAATATAAGTAAAGAGACATATATATATAAACCATTAATATTCTTAGGTTATTTGGTCAGTCTTTATTCTCCTTCCTCACAGGTCGTAGGTTCAAAACCCCGAAAATCCTCTTTTTTAGATTACAAGAGTTATATTAATATATTAAAATAAAATTATCCATATATACCAATAGTGGTATTAGCTCGGTTGGTCGGTTGTGTATCCTCCTTCCGCACAGGTCACGGGTTCGAAATCCCATGAATCCTATTTTTTATATTATAAGAGTTATATTAATATATTAAAATAAAATTATCTATATATACCAATAGCGGTATTAGCTCGGTTGGTCGGCCGTGTGTGCATGATGCGGGAGGTGCAAGTTCAAATTCACCCAGGGTCGATTTTTCATCATTTTTTACCTAAGGTTTGAAAACTGTAAAAATAGCCTTGTGCCACGCTATTCAGTTACTATGCCCATGGTTTAGTAAACCTTGGGTATAGGTGAGGACCTCTATTGTGATGCCTTTCCATCCCACGATTCCCAAAATCGTGGGTATAGGATATACCCATAGTTTTGGGGGCTATACCCATAGTTTTGAACCGTGGGTATAAGCCGTTTTTCCAGTAGTGTCATTTTCATTGGATGCATAATGTGTGCTTGTATCGAAATCTTGTTGGTTGGACATCCTTTACTTCTCATGATGCTGAATAAATGGAAAATGATCATATATCAAACTCTCCAATTCAGTCCTATCATTTGGTTCATCAACATTTTGAGATTCAATTTTCTCTCCATTGTGATACCACACATAATAGTTTGTTTGGAAACCATATTTGGTTATATCATAGATAACTGCTTCATGAATCAACAAAGGTCTTCCAAAATAATTAGAACATGGGCATTGTATGCGACCACTATATGAAGCCTTGTAAAATGAAAAATCTAAAAAGCTGTTCAAATTATTTTGAAAATCGGTTGAAATCTGATCAGTTTTCTACATCCAACTTCTATCCATTCTATAAAAAAATTACAATAAGTCATTTCAAAGCAATTCAATAATATTGAAGTTCAATCAAAAAAATATTTAGGTAAATGAAAATTGTTTACTTTATATAAAATCATAACTAACACATTACTCTATATGAGAATCATATTAAGAAACACAACAAAATGCAGTGTATATAAGAAAATAAGATACAAAATTTCTAATGCCTATATTCAAGGATTGCCCAGTAAGATATTGGAAGTGGATCAAGGAATACATAATCCTTAAGGGTCTTGTTGGGAGTACATGAGTTTCATACTTTAACTTCTTCATGGAGATCAGGATGAAGAGTAGGATGAGGATCACATCAAAAGTAGTTATGGCCTCATAAAGTTTCACCTTAACCATGGATTAAAGGATCCTAGATTTGGGGCCATAGATCATAGGTTGTTAGGTTGTATTCATTGAATCATGTCCCAATTGATTTTGGAGAGGTACCTTCAATAGTTATAGGTATGGATTTGATTAGAAACACCTATAAAAAGGATATCCATGAATTGTGACATCCCAAACTAGGATTCCACTCATTAGTGACCCAAACCTAGATGGCCACATGGCCTCAAGAACATCTACCAAAATTCCAAATGTTATTGACTAATAGTGAGAGCCTTTGGTCTGTCTAGGGGAGACTATTCCCTTATTACCTAAGTATCACAATTTTAATATTATCAGTTAAAAAGTAAAAGAAAGATAATAATGAGAAAATATTAGAAATGGATGAAAATAAACAAATCAGTAATACCAACTAATAACAGAATCATAACCCAAATGATGCTAATGTATGTCATGTATCAAGAAGAAAAACATAGTTACAACTAGTAAGAAGTAGTACTATGAAAGAGGCTCAATAAATTCTAAAATTTGACCTAGCTTCTTGAGATACAACCCAATCATCTGCTATATGCTCCATCCTATGTCATGTGAGTAGTCATGAATCTATAACATGGTGATTCCCCTTATCTAAACATATAATCATGTAGTTTTTCCAGGTACCCAATGGCATCTTGAACAATGTGCGAGATACAATTCATGCAGGTTATCACTAAGAGGTCTATAACTATCTAGTCTATTTATATAACATTTTAATATAATGATATGATAAATTAAAGAGACAACTAAAGAAATCTAAAAGGGTTTTCTAGGGTTTCGGAGAAAAAATATAAAAGGGTTTTCTATGAATTAGTTTCATGAAGAAGGAATAAGTACTACATGGGATAAGGGGAGGTCCCACCGAGAGTTCCCTTTGTAGATATTTTATTCATAAAGAACATTGGATTGTACAGTTAAGTATTTCTTATTTCTTCTGTGAAAAATAATTAGGTACCACATAATATTTTGAAAAGTTGAAGAATATACTCCATATGTTCAATTGTGCAAAGGATAAGTGAACAGTGTGTCATTTTATATATATAAATTTTTTGATAGAAACATGATACATACTTGTCATGTAACACACATAGTGTACAAAAAATGAAGATGAATAAGATCTTCATGCTTGACATGATCTAAATGATAGGAGTGATTTTCATGAAATACTATGAATAAATATTACAAACAATTTCTTATGAGTTCATATACATGAAGCTGTAATATTTGGAGCATTGAGATTAAAAAAAGAACTATGAATCTTTAAAATTAGAACACAAGAAAGGGACCATGCCCTTATAAATGTATATGTGTAATGAAAAAATTAATTGGAAAATGTGTACATTGATGTAGTGATTTAAGTACACAATTCGTGAAGGGAGTAGTGAATCATAAAATTTTCCAAAATCCCTAGAAATAGGACAAAACGACGTGATCTTTCTAAATAGTGAAATAAATGGAGAAATGTTGAGAATATAAGGATATCCTTAGCTAATATGAGAAGAGGTTGAAGGAATCTACCCTAAATGGGGGAGTTGCAGCTGATCAGATAGAAGAGTTTCACCTTGTGGGTTCTTTTGGGAGTTAGGGGAATGTGTTATGGAAATCAGGCACTTCTAGGAGTCGTGGTTCTATTTCATTGAAATTGGGGGGGGGGTGCTTTTCCCAATGGTTATTAAAACCCGTTGGGAAAAGCATGGATTTCCCAATGGTTTCTTTAAACCGTTGGAAAATCCTTCCCTAACCACACCTTTACCAACGGTTTATTAAAACTGTTGGTAAAAGACACCTATACCAATGGTTCTTTTGAACCGTTGGTATAAAAGTGTTGGGAAAGCTAGCCTTTCCAATAGTTAATATTGTACTTTTTTAATGGCGCTTGGGACAATAGCGATTTTTAAGCGCTGATAAAGACATTTTATAGTGGTGACTATATCCCGATTTTTATTTATGAGACACCCTTTATCGCCACTTTTTTAGCATTGATAAAAGTCATCTTTTATCAACGCTTTTGTTTTAGTGTTGATAAAGACATCACATTTTAGTGTTTTTTTAGCACTGATAAAGTCTGGATTTTAACGGTGCTTATATATATATATATAGGATGCTAGGAAAGTGAAATTTAATTCATTTATTTGAATACTAACTTGTATGTTTTGCATGAAATTTTTTGTGTCTATCAAGAAATCTCTTATACTTTGGAGAATTAAAAATAAATAAATATAAATGGTGCTACATTTGAATCAAATAATGAATTTTTGGAAATAAATATATGATCCAAAACATACAAATTAGTATTCAAATAAATAAAATAAATTTATGTTTCCTAGCATCTTATATATATAAATGGCTTATATAGTAAAAACTATGCACCACAAGAAGATGGTTGCGACAGATTGGGATGAAGCTACGTGTTTTCTTCCTATCACTACCACAAAACTACGTTTCCACAGCGCCACCCTTTATCAGCGCTAAAAAAAGCACTGATAAAGTTTATATTTCAAAAAAATCATGAAAAATAATATATTGTTGTACAAGTATGTTTATATTGATATAAATATAATATATGTATTTTAAATATGTTTTAAATAAGTATAAATAGACTATTACATTTAATATATAAGAAATTTAGTGAAAATGAATTTAAAATATTTTAAAAAATATTATTAATTAATAATTTACTGATTATCATCGATTAATAATCATTTAATAACAATTTGAAGACACAAAAAATCAAAAAATAATAATAAAATATTTAAAATAAGTTGAAAATGTAACTCAAACTTCAAACGACCATAACTTTGGATCCGGGTGTCCATTTGAGCTCTACAACATATCAAATCGAAACTCGCAATGAGATCTTTTTTCTAGTGACTGAAGGAAACCTTCTGTCTTAATTTTCAAGGCCAAAAAGGGTCCAAAAGGCCTCTAAAACTGAGTTTTTAGTCGTGATACCCCGAATTTTTAACATTCAAATATGTATAACTTCTGATCTAGATGTCCAATAGGCCTGTACAACATATCATATCGAATATTGTTTCATTTTCTTCGATTTGAATGGTTTTAGAGTTAAAACGGATTTCTGGATTAGAAGTTATGGTCGTTTTAACATTCTATGGCTTTTCAAATACACATATATATGTATTTATTCATATATATATATATATATGTGTGTGTGTGTGTGTGTCTCTCTCTCTCTCTGTGTGTGTGTGTGTTGAATATATGTATGTATGTATTTATTTATTTATTTATAAATACACATAAAGAAACATATTTTATAAATGTATTTAAAACTAATCTTATAAATATATATTAATATACAAATAAATATATGGATAAAAAATTATAACTAAAAAAATAAATATAAATAAATATAAATATAAATTAATATACGAATAAATATATATATACTAATATGTGAATAAATATATATGTATTAATATAACTAAATATATTTATATTAATATGAATCTATATTAATATATGAATAAATATAACTATAACTATATATATAAATAAATATAAATATATATTAATATATGAATAAATATATATATTAATATATAAATAAATAAATATATATATTAATATAACTATATATATTAATATTAATATGAATCTATATTAATATACAAATAAATATAACAATATATATATATAAATATAAATATAAATATATATTAATATATAAATAAATATATATGCATTAATATAACTAAATATATTTATATTAATATGAATCTATATTAATATATGAATAAATATAACTATATATATATAAATCAATATAAATATAATTAAATAGGGAAAAAACGAAATGGCTTTGTGGTAAAGGTGCAGGCACCCAAGGGGGGAGGTCGCGGGTTCGAGTTCGGTTGGAAGCAAGGAGGGGCGCGCAGGCATGTGGGGGATGCATGGGTAAGGGCAGTGCACGAGAGAGTGGGAGGGTCTGCCTAGCGTTGATAGGGGGTGGTCAAGCGCTGTTAAAAGCCCCCCCCCCCACATTATATATTCTTTTTTATTTTATTTTTTACTTTTATCGTCTCTTCTTTTAGCACTGATAAAAGACCCCTTTTATCAGCACTGATAAAAGGGGCCTTTATTAGAATTGATAAAAGGGGCCTTTATCGGTGTTTTTCTGAGTGCTGATAAAAGGGACCCCTTTATCTTTGCCTCGATTAACAATGCTTTTTTAGCACTGTTAATGCACTTTTCTATCATGGATACAAGCCATATTTTTAGTAGTGCATAACCAACATACCAGAAACCCTAAACGTAATGCTTCAACTGGATTAGCATCACACTCATATCATCCATGGAGCCCCACACTAGAGATAGCTCTGCCAGTTTCTTGTAAGCCAACAACAACCATTCTAGTTCATCAAGTGCGACGCAGGCTGGGTACACCACCTCCACTGCCTCCTGACTGCTCACCCTCTCCCACAACCCATTAGAAGCTAAGATTAAAAACTCGTCCTTGAGTTTAATGGATAGAACTCTAGTCTCCGTCTCTATCGTCACCCACTACTTCAGGTGGTCATCCTCGATTACTCTTGACACCATCAGGGACCCCATAACTCTTGCACCGTTATACCTGACTATGGGGGGCACTCCAAAATCTGCGAGTCATCTGGGAGTCTTCTTTGTTGGTAGTAGGTTTTCATTAAGGCAGCAACTAACTCTGGAAGCTGCAGGAGAGGTCTTCTTTGGTGGGTAGTGCGGTGGATAATAGTTGGCAACAAGGGATAAAATTCATGGGTAGATGAACTACCCACCAAACCAAAGGAAAAATAGTGTTTTTGGTTCCTCTTTAAAATGGGGTAAAATCTCATGATTTGTGATATATGTGTATTGCGTGATCCTCATATTTTTATCCAAAGAGAAATAGATAAATCTACCCATTCTCCTGTAGATGTAGGAAATTTTTCCTAACCACATTAAAATTTTATGTTCATCCGTTTTTCTCCATTTTTTTGTGATTTGTGTTGTCACACACCTTCGCTGCACCATTACATGTGGTATCATAGGTAGTCGGAGTGAGGGAGTTTGAAACGGTGAGGTGATAATGATTTTTCCGATTACTAGAAAATTTACAGTGGTCATAAACTTTTTCCAAGTCCAGATCCGTGAATAGGAAGATGAGATGATTCCAACGACGCAAGTGGTGTTGAAAACGGAGCTGAAATGAGCCCTGTAGAGCCGATCAAAGTTCCGGTCAAATCGTGGGTAAAAATTAACCCCATTCCAGAGAAGAAGACATTTTTCACAATGTCGGAAAAATTTCTGACAATATTCTAGTGGCTGCTCCATCATGCAATGTCAGTGCCACGTCATCGCCACTTCAGTAGACGATCTATAAATGTTGAATTTGTTTTGGCGATATCTCGACCAATTGAACTCCAATTTCAATGATCTAGGAGTCAATTCCCACTATTTCAACCATTACGGACACATCCATGTGGTTATATTTTCAAAATTCTCACTCCATCAGGTGGTGTCAAAGGGGTGTGACATCAATGGTGGTGATCGCGTTTTGCGACAATGGTGACAGCTGGTGGAAGAGCACTACCAAAATTTGAAATTGAGATGTTCTATGGTCAAAAAAATTTCGGCTTGTGGAAAATAACAGTGAAAGATATTCTTGTGTAGCAGGGCATGATCATACTATAAATCAGAGAAAAATCCAAGACAACCAGTGATGATGATTGGGAACAACTCGAGATGCGGGTTGTCAGCACAATTCGACTGTGTCTGGTGAACGATGTAAAATACTCGGGGTTGGATGAGACCTCACCAAAGGAGATCTGGAAGAAGTTGGAGTAGTAATATATGGTGAAGTTTCTCACCAAAAAATTATTCTTAAAGAATAAATTGTACTAGTTGTGTATGGACGAGGGAGAAAATTTGTTGGATCACACTAATTAATTCAACATGATCCTAACACAATTATGGGGATCGGTGTGAAGGTTGGAGAGGAAGACAAGACACTTTTGTTTTTTTTAATCACTAACAAGTTCATTTGATAGACTTGTGATTTCATTGCTCGTGGGGAATGAAAAATTGAAGCTGGATGAGGTGATGACACCACTTTAAGATTTGGAGGCACTCTAAATACCTGTGATGCATTCAAGCGAGAAAATCATGGTGATGTGAGATGGTCAATGTGGGAGGAGCTAATATCAGATGTGGGGAGGTAAATAATGGTGGCCAAAATCAAGAGTACATGATCCTATTGAAATCATGTGTGTCTGGTGAAAGAAAAATTGTCACTATAAAAGTGATTATGGAGAGTGAAAATGGTATTTTGCTGGGAAAGGGAAAGTTTATGATAAGGATGTGAACATCACAGAATTATCGGCAGATGATGAAGTCTATATGACAATGAAAATATTTCACTCAGATGAGAGATTTGAATGGGGAGAAGTGTAGTGTCATTACTGTAAAGGATATAGGCACATGAAGCGAGAATGTTGATTTTTCCAAACAAAGAAAGAGAGAGCTCAAAATACAAAGGAAGATGGATAGGTTTGGATTCGGGGAGCTCAGTATACATATGTACGACCAAAGGTGCGTTTCATGCCTTTTAATAGGTTATAGATTTTGTGAGACTTGGTGATGGGTCAACATGAGAGGTTTGAGGAGTTTGGACGGTGAAATTGAAGACACCTGATAGAGCAGTATGAAAACTGGGAGATGTGAAATTCGTTCTGAGGATGAGATGGAACATGGAATCATTAAGTAGGCTCAATGAGAAAGGGTTCATGATTTCCAGAGTAGGTGGATTATTGGAAGTTTCATGTGGGGATGCAGTGATGTAGCGATGCTTATTGGTAAATATTCTTGGAAGAATGAAAATTGGAAGAAAATTTATTTGAAGATGAGATACTTAAAAGAAAAATTATCCAAATGTGAAATAATGTTCACCTAAAATATGGTAACCCTAGGACATAGAGATCTATAAATAAAAGAAACTGGAGGTATATGTGGGGGTAGGGGTGGAGGCAGAGGCTGAGAAAGGCATGAGGGAGGGAAGATGGTGAGAGAAGATGTGCAGCGGCAACGGCTTCGGGTGCGGGGGTAGGGGTAGAGGTGTTGGAAAATAAGTAGGCAGAAGGTGAAGACGGATCAAACCTTAATGCAGGAATTGAATTCACTATCTAAAAGGTTTTGATTCACCCCCAAGTAGTTGGTGTAGGGTTCTTGGCGGAATTTTCCCTCGAGTATTTTATCAAGATTTGGGGAAAATCGAGCACTAAATATCTGATTTCCCCATTACACCGATGTTGGGAGAAATATGGAGAATTTCTTGGAATGAAAAATGAATTAACCCATAAGAGATATCATTACCTCTTATTTATAAATCATCATTTTGGTCAAATAACACCTTAGTTCAACCAAAATGAGACAACTCTTGGTGAGGGGCACATGAGTTCAATCTCACCATTTTAGTCAAAGAACACATTGGTTCAACTGGAATGATACAACTCTTGGTGAGGGAAACACTGGTTCAAATTTGAAAAAAACACTCTATATATTTTAATAAATATTTTGAATAAAATATGTGAAAATACCCCACTTTTATTCATAAATATTAATTCTTCATCCCACAAGTGAATCATTATACATAATAAAGGTATCTTTCAATTTAAACCTTTACTTAGTATCAATATCTCAAAGTTTATCAGATTTATAAGTTGTCGAAACATTAAACTTATTAACCTTTAAGATAAACTGGAGATGTCATAAATATAATTAACATTCATCCAATATATCACTTTTTATCACTTTTATGGCCATGTGCTTATATCCTTTTCATGAACTCTCTAAGGAGTAAACCCATTAACTCTTGTAAGAAGGAGCACCACTTCTATGTTCACATAGGGGAAATATTACAATGTGCTTTTGTTATTAGAGAAAATAAATCATTGAGTCTTAATATTTTGTTAAGAGTTTATAACTCAACCTCTATTTATAATAGACGATATTGACATAGAAAATTTGGGGCTAAAAATATCAATATCAACAATCATCTTCGTAACTTGGTTTTACCCATTAAACACTTTGATTGGGATCTACCTAAAGAAAGTGTTGGATTTCCATCACTAAAATGATTCATTCTATGGGTTTTAACCTAATCTATTTATTATTTACATGAATAATCTCTCTCAGTAGAGATTTTTTAAATGGATCCACAATGTTTTTACATGATCTCGCATAAACAATTGTTATGGAACCATCTTATAACAATTTTCTCACATAATCATGTATCAAACTTATATGTCTAGAATTTCTAGTGTACATGCTACTATATGACCTTGAAAATATTTCTTCACTATCACAACGGATAGAGATATGAGGCATTGGACTAGACCACAATCTAATATCTAATAATAGATTTTTGATCCATTCAACTTCCTTTCCACGTGTTGCTAAGGTGATAAACTCTGACTTTATGGTCGAATGAAAAATATATGTTTGTTTTTTTCTCACCCATGAAACAACACAACCTCGAAGAGTAAATAACCATCCATAAATGGATTGGTTATAAACAAAACTAGTATTCTTACTTGCATCGGTGTATCCTTATAATACAGTCGGATAATTTTTATAGTATAAACTTAAATCTTTGGTGTTTCTTAAGTATCCAAAAATTCTCATTATACATCTCCAATGATCCACACTAGGATTACTAGTATATCTAATCATTTTACATACTACAAAAGAAATATTAGGTCTAGTGCAATGCATTTCATACATTAAAGAACCAATTACACTAGCATACTCAAGTTGTGTTATAGCTCTACCCGTACTTATAAAAAGTTTAACACTAGAATCAAATGGAGTATTGGAATCCTTAAAAATAATATGATAAAATTTATTTGACATCTTTTCTATGTAATGAAACTGACTTAAAGAATAACCCTCCTCCCTCGCCTGAAGTAGACAGAATAGCCATCCCCTGCAACCTCCACCATCTCCCTCAGACCCTCTCTAACTGGCTGTTGGATGCTCGGCAAAGCCATGGGGATTTGGAGCTGCCCCAACTTCTTTCAGGTGAGTGATGAAGAGGAAGATGATGCGGTACGCCTGTGTCCATCTTCAGCCAGCCCAAGGACTGTAAATGATCCGAGAAGACGGATCCTGGGATGGGTGGGCGAGTTCATGGCCTCAGTGGTGGGTGACACAGTGGTGCTTTTTTGTGGGTGAGAAGTAGAAAGCGACGGTGGCGACGGGGTGGAGGAGTTTGGGAGTGTCAGGGAAGGTTGCATGGCTTTCCTTGGCATAGTCAAATATTTGTGTTTGAGAGGGTAGTTCAGTGAATGAAACTCTCCTCACGGGTTGCGTGCGAAGGAGCTGGGAGTTGGAGGCATATAAATCGTGCGGCAGCTTCCGTGTTTGAGGTGCGTGGCGTCTTCCCTAAGATTTGACGCATTGAAATATAAATGCCAAGGGTGATAACACTTCTGGGAACCAAAAAAAAAAAAATATATATATATATATATATATATATATATAAAACTTAGTCAGGTTACCTACCAAAGAATTAGTTTCCTAAAATTTAGGAGATAGAGAATAACAATGCTACCGTTGAAAATGGGTCTCATCATTTAAAAAAAAGATGGAAATACGTCAACATATTCAATAATCACAACGTTTTATTATTTTGTTGTTGTTCAAAATTATAATAACTCAATTTAAATTTTCTGAAAAACGAAACATAGTGATGAAGACACTATATTACAACAAATCCTACTTTATCACCGCTCAAATAAAACAATAACAAGGATGAGTCATTTATTAGCGGTAACAAAAACAACTTTTTGTTAGCTCTGATTGTGGGAGCCGTGAATAATTTAATTTATTTATATGTATTTATGTATTTTTAAATATGATTTATATATCAATAAGTATATACATGTAAATATAATATATAAATATAATTTTTATGACAATATTGTAATAAACAAATATGAAAATATTATTTTCAAAATTTTATATATAAGAAAATATCAGATTTCACTAAAAAAAGGTGTTTAGCGATGTTTCATTCGGAACCAGTTTAAACCGCCACTAAATATTTATCTATGGTTTTTTATTTTTTTATTTACGGAAGTAAAATGTTTATTATTATTTATTTACATAATTAATTAATAATTTCACTACTACACATATTCCCTTGAATATCATGCAAAATGGCTTTTAACAATGTTAACAAATCATTCTTTATTGCAGTGCTGATAAGGAGGGCCATTTATCAATGCTAAAAAGAAGAACTGATAAAGGACACCCTTTATAAGCATTATTTTTAGCACTGATAAAGCCCCCTTTTGAGTGCTAAAATATCACTGATAAAGGTCTAGCATGCTGTAATGTGGAGTTAATATAATAGCACACCCAACAAAAACTTTCAATTTCAAACAATACTGTATAAATTTAACGTGACATCATGAATACAAAAATGTCCGCCCATAGTATATACAAAAAACATTATTATATACATTTCAAACAATGTTTTATATAGTCACATTTACAATTATCCAACAAACATTTAAAAACATTATTATTTTATTTTTTAATGTTTGTGATACCCTGTCAAAAATGTCCACTCTGTTGGGGAGAATCCCGATTCTGGGCCGAAAATTGCTTGCCAAAAAATGTCGTGAGAAACCCATCAAAATATAGAAGTGATATGAGCAGAATAAATAAATCAGCACACAATATTTTTAACATGGAAAACCCTCTCATGCAGAGGATTAAAAAACCATGGGGAAATTCCTAAATATCCACTATGAATCAAAGAGTACAAAAAATCCAAGTAATGCCTGAACAAGAATTATAAATGGGAGAGCATAGAAAACCTGTGTGAAACCACACCCCGATATGCCTCTACCTTCTCTCTGATAAACATCCTGCTGACGCCATGTATCAGAAGATCAATCTGTGAAAAAACATCCCCCTTCTATCGACGAAATGTCACTACCTCATAGATCTTCACCCAAACACGTGTCAACCTCGCACCAGCTTACGACACCTGAATGATCTTTCCATCATGATGTACCGCCGATCTGTAATTGGGACATGCCACCTGATCACCTCTATCAAGAAGACTTTCAATATGTGGATCGATCATTAATCACATTGTTGTTGGTTCACACTTGTAGAACATTGAGAAGCCGCACATGCTACCGCCGATGCGGTATCCACCTTCTTGCTCTCGGTGGAATACATCTTGAGCAGCTCTCCATTTTCGCCACCAGCAACTTCCCCTTTTATAAGCTTCACTGTTTCCTTTTTCAAATATAGATAAGATATGAAATATAATATCTTAAATCTTCAAACCACCATGTATCTACCATGTTAAGATTTAAACACTTATCTCATATAAATAGATAAGATATATCTCCCCATGAGATACACATGCTTCCTTATCTGTGTGATATGATAGAAGATATCTAATATTCAAAAACATATCTCAAATCTGGAAACACCAAGATGTGGGCTGAACCTCAACAATATCCCCCTTCAGCCCGTCAATGGAGATACCATCCAACAAACTTAGTTGGACCAAAAAACTTGTTGGTATTACACCAACCACCATCCTTCACAGAAAAATGACAACTCCCTTTTGCAACTCTGGCAGAAACCCGACTGCTCCCCTTGCAAAAGAAACTCAAACGCTGAAGTCTTCGTCATAACCATGTCTGCACGACCAATACAAGAATCAAAAATATCTTGCTCCCACAAAATCGTGATCTCCATAAAATCTAGAGCACCTTTAGGAATAAATTTCTCCCCCTGCTCAAAATCCCAAGCACCTAGCGCATCACCACAATCTTCAAATTTTAATTCTTTCTTCACCAGTTGCACATTCGGAAGAAAAGAATTAGGTGTAAGATCTGGAACACCTCCTTCAACCAGCTTTCCAAAACTTATTCTACCTCACGCATGCACCATCGATCCTCTTTGAAGCTTTCAAACAATTCTTGCCACAAATTGCAAGCACAAACCTCCCTTTGATACAACTTGTTGGGGAGAATCCCGATTCTGGGATGAAAATTGCTTGCCAAAAAATGTTGTGAGAAACCCATAGAAATATTGAAGCGATATGAGCATAATAAATAAATCAGCACACAGGATTTTTAATGTGGAAAAACCATCCCATGCGGAGGATTAAAAAACCACATGGAAATTCTCAAATATCCACTATGAATCAGAGATTACAAAGAATCCAAGTAATGCCCGAACTTGAATTAAAAATGAGAGAGCGTATAAAACTTGTGTGAAACCACACCCTGATATGCCTTTGCCTTATCTCTGATAAACATCCCACTGACGCCACGTATCGGAAAATCAATCTATAAAAAAAAGTCACCCTTCTGTCGATGAAACATCACTACCTTGGAGATCTTCACCCGAACATGCGTCAACCTTGCACCAGCTTGCGATACCCTAATGATCTTGCCATCAAGATGTACCACTAATCTGCAATAGGGACACGCCGCATGATCACCTCTATCAGGAATACTTTCGATACGTGGCTCGATCATTAATCATGTTGTTGTTGCTTCACACATGTAGAACATTGAGTCGTCGCACATGCTACCACCGACACGGTAGCCCCCTTCTTTCTCTCGGTGGACTACATCTTGAGAAGCTCTCCCTGTTCGCCACAAGTAGCTTCCCCTTTTATAGGATTCACTATTTCTTTTTTCAAATACAGATAATATATGAAATATAATATCTTAAATCTTCAAATCACCATGTATCTGCCATGTTAAGATTTAAACACTTATCTCATCTAAATAGATAAGATATATCTCCACATGAGATAAACATGCTTCCTTATCTGTGTGATATGATAGAATATATCTAATATTCAAAAACATATCTCAAATCTGGAAACACCAAGACGTGGGCTGAACCTCAACACACTTGTAGCATCAATTGCCGAACAAATCACCTCAACCCGATCAAAAGATTCTGCCTATATAAGAAAACAAATATTATGCTACTAATACTATAAATAAATAAATTAAACATTAATAGAATAGAATAAATTAATAAAATGTCAATATTTAATAAAATAGACACATTTGGAGTTATACCGTTAACACCATGCATTGGATTGAGTTGTGTTTGATTCCCACATGTTACAAATAACTCTTGGATCATTGTCCTAAAGTATTAAAACAATTTGAATGCATTTTCTTAGTTTTCACTATGTCACTTGTTCTTTTTACTAAAATTAATGCCAATTTTAAATAAAAACACACACTTGAAGATATAATGGTCACACTGTGCATCAGATTGAGAGGTGGTGGATTCTTACACGTCATAAATGACTCGTGGATTATTGTCCTAAAGTATCAAAACAATCTGAATGTATTTTCTTGGTTTTCAGAACACCAGTTGTGTTTTTTAATAAAATATCACTTCAAACTGGAAACACACATTTTGAGTCATACTGGTTGCTTCGTGCATCGATTTGACATGAGACTGATTCATACATGTCACAAATGACTTATGAATCACTGTCCAAAATTATCAAGTCAATCTGTAATGTCTCAGATTTTTAATGTTTTATTTTGAAATATTATATGGAATTATAATGAGGCCAAGCGCAGCGACGACATGTAATTTCTAGGCCTGGTGAGCCTAGAATGGTGGTTTGATATTTTTTTAAGTTAAGTTGAGTTGGAGGATGTGTGTGGTTGTGGCGGTTTCCAAATAGATACACGAATTAAAAATATGAGAGTATTGTTGCATTCATGACAACAACTTTACCTAAGAACGGGCCCAACCTTGACTGGCGTAGGTCGAGGGAAAAAGTTAATTTTTGGATGTTTTTAGTAAAATTAACTAAATTAAAATAAAATAATTTGAAAAGTTAATTTTATTTTATTTGGAAACATTCACTGCAGTGCAACAATGGGACAGTAGTTTTGATAATTAATGTCATATCATAATGACTCAGAAAAAACAACCTTGACTCATTAATGTCATAGCGTGATTAAATAATGAAATGTGTTCCCTCCTATTAATGGGTTAATTGAATGTTGGTGGTTGGCAGAAAATTGAGAGGAATTCTGGAGAATTCTTGGAGCCTTAGAGAGAACTCTCGATAACCAATGGAAACAACGTGATCGATTGATGCATCTAGGATTTGACAAACCTCAACAATGAACGTGACACGATGATCTTTCTTCAACTGAATCGAGGTAGGGGTTTTGTTGCTTTGTTTTGTTTCTTCGTTCTTTGATTAAATGATGAACGCAGATCAACCCTCAAATAGGTTGATCTGTGGATCATGCGTTCTTATGAGAGGGTTATTATTTTCCATTTCTTTGGGGTTTGATTTGGGAATATGATTTTTTATAATGGTTGGATTATCATTTGATTCGCCCTGTTTAATCCTTCTAATGGGAGCTGATCAATGTCATGACGAACAATGGTGGAGGTTCGTTCCTCAAATTGGTTTATTGTATTTCTTCCTCTTTTCCTTATGTTCTTCTCATTCTTCATGGAGTGATGAACAATGGATCGTTGCGTGTCTATTTTGCAACACAATGTTCCCAAATTGGAGATCCGACATCGTGACGACCTAGAGGAGGTGAGACAACGATGAAGGACGATGAATCAGCTTAGATCAGGAGAGACCGTTCTTCGAATGTTCTTCATGCGGGTGGATTGATACCCGTTTTGAGGGCCGATCAGAGGCTCGAAAACAATGGAGATGACTTTGGGACATTGGGGTGACCTTAACTTTCGAGTTGCATGGAAAATGGATCATTGGATCGAAGATTGGTGCATCACTAAGTCGCGGTGGAGCAGGTTCATGTTTCTGGAAATTTCTAGAACACACGGTGTGTATCCCAAAGAACACGACGTGTGGTACTAGGGACGATGGATAGGGTCTTCACACTACACATGATGAAGAACACGGTGTTCCTCTAGGAAGACATGGTGTGTGGGACCCACCCAGCGGCGGCTAAAGTTCTGGGTGACGGGAGGCACTAACATGGCATGTGACAATCATCAAACGACATGTGGGTCCTTATATGGACTCGGTGTGTATCTCAAAAGAAACACAGACATGGGGTGGGTACACAGTCGTGTGCTCCACCACATGGTTAGACCAGGCCGGCTACATTGGCTAACCCGTGTACCAGTTTCACAGGATGGAACACACGGGTTGAAACCATGTACGGGCACATGACCACATACACAGAGGGAACCCTGGTTACTAGGACATGGAGTGTGGTCCCTACTACATGTCATGTACTTACCTTTCTACATGACATGTTCCCTCTGACTCGAGATGTTACACACAAGCAGCACCCAGAGTCGTGATACACAGAGTGTAACCCCATCTACACGCCATGTATATCCTAGCACATGGCTGGATCCTCTTGTCCACCATTCCTTGGAGAAGTTTCACTTGAGTTAGTTCCCCCTTTACTCGTTCCCCTAAAGATCAGGTATCATTTCCATTTAGAGGAGTATGATCTCTTCAGTAGGAATTTCTGAGATAGAGTCAGTTATCCCTCCGAGAGGCCCAGAGCGAGTTCCTCTATCCATTCTTAACCCTAGGTAAAGTCAAGCATCGATGTGACTATTCCTATAGGATGTAAATACTCTACTTAGTAGGTGAATTCAGATGAGTCACGGTATCTACCAAGGCCCTGACAGTGATCCTCATCTGTATATCGTGATCGTTCCCCACTCAGGAGTGTGTTCTCCCAGATTGAGTGTATCTATCTTGAGTGACCTTTCCCAATGAATAGTACTTCTCAAACAGACGTTATCATAGCTATCAAACTCATGGAGTGAGTTCTCCAGGATGAGAGCTTCATGGAACCTTCAAATTGAATCCTTAGTGGGGTATGCGGTTGTGTGACTTATCTATAGACTATGGTTTTGAGTTTTGAGTATACCTGGATTGTGTTTCTCTTTCTATATGTTCAGTATACATATAGTGTGTAGTGATGAATGCACCTTTACTTTGTGTTTTACTTTGTGGTTTTTAGGGTCCTCTACTGATTATTGTTATACTCACCCCTGCATGGGCTTTTCCCGCACGTGTCGTGTCTTGTGCAGATGAGAAACCTTTTGATGAAGTCCAGGGTAGACTAGTACTAGACCAAGATTTATGAGTTCCCTATAGGATGATGTGTTCTTACGGCTACGAGAAACAATCCCAGTACCTCTTTGTGCTTACAGGTTGTACTTTGTAGCTTGCAGACTCTTGTTTTTGGTGGGCTTGTATTCTGGTCGAGTTTAAATTCAGTACTTTACTCTCCATTGTACTCTATTGGTTGGATTTAGTTGTATGCATGCATTTCGTTCCATAGTGTTTTTTTACATTCCTGAATTTGTGAGCTTAGAAATGTGTGCATGTATACAGGTACTTAGACAATGCCTCCCATGTTAGTGATATGCCTACTCGGTGCTAGTCACAAGCCCCTAGTCTATTGGAGGCAGGATTGGGGATTCGTGGAGTGGATCCCACTGGGATGGGTTGTGACAGAGTGTTATTAGAGGTGGTTGGTTCTACCTTAGGGCCAAGATTCTGTTGGATTGGTTTGGGGAAATAGTGTTAAGTGTTCCAAGACCGAATTTCAGGCCAGAGACTCTAGTGTTGGTTCAGGCTACCAACGTATCCATACACCAGGACTCTGATAACCTACTTTTCGACTTGGTACATGAAAAAACTAGTTGCAGGGAAATAAAATAATGGTACATGCATAATATAGGAATGGGTTGTGTTTTCCATGTCCTTTAATGTCATCTATCCAGATATACTCGTTGACCATGGTACATCTTGTTTCATTACAGGATGACTTCATGATGCATAACTTCTAGGATTCAGTAGCTCGATCAAGAGGACGACCCCCTCAATGATGAGGCTTTGACATAGGGACCAGTTCCCCAAGCGTTACCTCTAGGTGGAGAACCTGCTATACCCCCACCAGTGGAGCAGCCCGTGGTACCTGCAGTACCAACAGAAGAGGGGCGCATGTTGAGCGCACTACCTGAGTTCCAGAGACAGAGATCCATTAGGTTCTGAGGCAATCCTAACCCTCAGGTTGCTGAGGACTGGCTTGAGGTGGTGACTATATTTTTCCATCTAGTGAGGAAACCAGCAGACCAAATGGTGATCTTAAGAGGGAGCCTTCTTCAGAGTTCAGTGGCACAATGGTGGATTCTGACCACACAGACTCATGACGAGGAGACTCTTTCATGGATAGAGTTTGAGTGACTCTTTAGGGAGGTGTTATCTCTAGTTGCATTGAGAGCAGTGCACATCTAGGAGCTTCTTTAGCTCCAATATGGCAGTTTGACAGTGGATGACTATTCATCAAAGTTCACCAACCTTACCAGGTACTCGATGGATATAGTCAGGGACCTATACTTTAGAGTCCAGACCTTCAAACGAGGTTTACGACGGGACATCCGAGCTAGTGTCGTACCTCTATGAATTTAGACTTATGTTGGGGTGCTTGAGAGAGCCTTGGTGATCAAGAGATTCTTGGTAGAGCAGAGACAACCGATGGCAGTCAATGGCAGTCAGACATGTGTGGAGACCTCGGCAGCAGGGAGCTAACGTTAGGCATAGGGATCAGGACGTGGGAGACATCATAGGAGGAACCATTATAGGGGATCAATAGTCCATGGCTATCAGGCTGGATCCAATCAGCCTAGGGAGAGGCGATTCTACTCGTGCAATGGTAGGGGACATATCGCTTGAGACTGTCTGACCCGTTGAGCTGCTGACAGGGAGGCAGTGGATGGACCACTGAGGTAGAGGCAGAGAGTGGAGCAGATAGACCCGCTAGTTAGCAGATGTGGAAGAGGCGTAGGGAGAGATGTAGGTGGTGGCAGAAATTTTGATCTACTTACACTACCACACCTAGGAGGTCCGCACCAAGCTCAAGGAGCTGGGGGACAGGGGAGGGGACAACTACATGCGGTCAAGGTCTACAACCCAGGGACTCCAGGGATGATCCGAGGTACGATATTTGTCTTCTCTACCTTAGTTTCCTTACTTATAGACATAGGTGTCGATCATTACTCCCAGTCCACATGTATTGTGTGAAACCTTGAGATTCCAGTAGAGTCATTGACTCAACCCTTATGCTTGGAGACACCTATGGGAGGAGACTTGATGATCACACACCTTTGCAGATAGTGTGATCTTACCCTTGGAGGTGAGAGTTTCGGTTGGAACCTCTTGTTGGTAGCGTCGAGGCCTTACGATTCCATTCTCGACATCGATTGATTATCTTCAGTTCATGCCTAGATTGACTACTTTAGGTGAAGAGTGCGGTGTATCCACAGTGATAGGACGCGGTTTTCCTTTATCAGTGAAAGGGAGACCCAAGAAGCACAGAATGAGCTCATGCATAGGTGGGTGCAGTTGATCACTCATGATTTGGATAGATTTACCCTCGGAGTAGTAGAGGTTGTGAGCTTCTAGTTTCCAGTAGTAATGGCGGTGTACAAGGATGTATTTCCCAAAGATGTTGCAAGATTACCTCCCCATCAGGAGATTGACTTCTACATCGACTTACACCTTAGGATGACATTGATGTCCTCACCAATGTATTGGATGGATCCCACAGAGCTTTAGGAGTTGAGGGTGTAGTTGGAGGATTTTCAGAGGTAGGGGTTCGTAAGACCCAATGTTTCACCCTGGGCGGCCCCAGTTTTATTTGCAAAGAAGGAATATAAGAGTTTGAGGTTGTGTATGGATTATCGATGCCTGATCTAGGTGACAATGAAAAAAAAGTATCCAATATCGAGGATTGATGGCCTCTTTAATCAGCTAAGATGGGCACAGTGGTTCTTGAAGGTTGACCTTTGATCAGGTTACCACCAGTTACGAGTACGGGACAGGGATATACCAAAGATGACATTCAGATGCTGCTACGGTCATTATGAGTACTTGGTGATGCCTTTCGACATGACAAATGCCCCCATAGTGTTCATGGGAATTATGAACCAGATCTTTCAGATGTATTTAGACTAGTTCATAGTGGTCTTCATCAACAACATCCTTCTGTACTCGGCATCAGAGGAGGATCACGCAAGACACCTACAGATGGTTCTAGACGTACTTCGAGAGAACCAATTTTATGGTAATATTTTGAAGTGCTAGTTATGGATTCAGGATGTACACTTTCTAAGACATGTCATCTCAAAAGATGGAGTAGCTATGGACCCAGCCAAGGTGGAGGCAGTGTTAGCATGGGAGCCACCTCAGAGCGTGGCGGAGGTACGAATCTTCATTGGGTTTCCAGGATATTATTAGAGATTCATTATTGATTTCTCTCAGACATAAGCACCAATGATAGCCTTTACCAAGAAGAGGAAACCCTTCATGTGGATGGAGAAGTGATAGAAAGCTTTAGAGCAGTTGAAACAGAGTTTGATGAGCGCCCCGATCTTGAGATTGTCGGAGGAGGGTGTCGAGTACATAGTTTTCTACGACGCATTGGGGATCGGGCTTGGTTGTGTACTGATGAAGGGATAAGTGGTGATTTCTTATGGTTCGCACCAGCTAAGACTGCATGAGAAGAACTATGTGACCCATGATCTTGAGTTTGAGGTGGTACTTTTTGCGTTGAAGATGTGGCGACACTACCTTATGGGTGAGCAGTTTATCATCTACTCTGACCACAAGAGCCTCAAATACATATTCTCGCAGAAGGACCTGAATCTAAGATAGATAAATTGGCTAGAGTTCCTTCGGTACTATTATTTTGAGATCATATATACTCCAAGGAAAGAGAAAAAGGCGGAAGATGCTCTTAGTAGGAGATCGAGCTCGCAAATGTTGGGTGAGGTGACAAAATAATTGGCCTCACCACAATTATCATTCGTGGACAGAGAGGATGCAGCTTACCTTCAGTCGATGGTTGTCACTCCTCCACTCTTACGGTAAGTTAGGGAGGCACAACTAGGGGATATAGACTATGAGGATTTACGTGCTCAATTATCCATAGGACATGCTCCTGATGGATATTCACAAGGTGGGCAGCACATAGTTCTTTTCAAAGGATGCACTGTTGTACCAGTGGCATTCTGGGAGGAGGTTCTGAGGGAGCTTCATACATCACCCTTGGTGGTACACCCTAGTGTAGAGAAGATGTATCGGGATCTATGATGCTAGTTCTGGTGGTAAAGCATGAAGAAGGAAGTAACAGACCTTGTTTCTCGATGCCTTGCGTGCCAGCAGGTAAAGGATGAGTACCATTTTCTAGTGGGATTATCTCACCCTTGGAAGTTACAGAGTGTAAGTGGGATGAAATATCGATGGAATTCATGACAGAATTTCCACATACATCCAAGGGTCATGATTCCATATTGTTGATCATTGATCAACTCATCAAATCAGCCCACATCCTAGCTATCATGGAGCAGAGTTCTGTAGAGAGATTGGGATGACTCTATGTGCATGAGATAGTTTGGATTCATGGAGTCCCATTGAAAATAGTCTCAGATCGATATGGACACTTCACATCCTGCTTGATAAGGGATTACATGAGGCTTTTGGGACTCAGCTACGCTTGATAACAACGTTCGATCCCTAGATAGATGGTCAGACAAATAGAACCATTCAGGTTCTGGAGGATATGTTGCAAGCCTATATATTGGACTTTGGTCATGTTGGGAGGACCACCTACTGTTGTACCTCTCGAACCCCTAGTGGTTTGATTTTCATGATCACAATCACCCTCTTATTTATCTAATCTTGTTTTAAGTGTTTTTGGATGATAGGCATGATTTCAGGTGGCCAAGGATTTAGGCCAAGAAGGCAAAAAGCCATAAGTGGACTGATTTTCAGTCCACCGGCCAACCGATGGAAGAGCACCGGCCAGCCGATGGAGGCCTGGACAGAAGGAATCCCTCTGTCCAGACCACCGGCCAACCGGTGTCACACCAGCGGCCAGCCGGTGGCACCCATCCCAAACAGTGTTTGCTACTGCCTCTTCACCGGCCAACCGGTGGCCTCAGCACCGGTCAGCCGGTGGCACCTGCACAGAAGAGGAAGCTACTGCCTCACCACCGGCCAACCGGTGGCCTCAGCACCGGCCAACCGGTGGTGCCTGAGCCCAAAGCCTTCTCCATTTTGCACACACCGGCCAACCGGTGGCCCTGTACCGGTCAGCCGGTGGAGCTAGTCAAACTAGCCGTTGGGCTTTTGACCAGCCTGTCCACTTGCCTCCCAACGGCTCCGAAAGCCTCTCCAACGGCTCAAAAGGCCTCCAACGACCATATGAGGGTTCCCCCTCTATAAATAAAGGACCTTGAAGCCCCGGAAACTCAACCAAGCCCACAGACACATTTTTGATCATTTGGCCAACCTCCGGCGGATTCTTCCAAGGGAACCCCACTTGCTCCAACACACTTCCACATCCAAGGAGCACCACCAAAGAAGCTTGGGAGCGCCCTTCATCAGCTCCATCAATCCATTGGCGCCCAAGGCTTCTCCCAATACGGTTTTTCATTGTTTATCATTTTGAGCTTCATTTTGGGTTTGTGCCTACAAACCCCATCTCTTTCTCATCTCCCTTTCTTTGGGTTCTCACACCACCTTCAAGGTGTGAAGAGGTTGGTCAAGCCTTACCTTGTAAAAGGCTTGAGACAAAGGTGAGCTAGCCTTCACCCGTAAAAAGGCTAGTGGGTTTCTTGCTCAAACCATTAAAAAGCAAGCTGTAATAGGTGAGCTAGCCTTCACCTGTAAAAAGGCTAGTGGGTTTCTTGCTACAACCATTGAAAAGCAAGCGGTAGTAAATCTCTCAACGGTTGAGTTGGGAGCGGAGACGTAGGCCGGGTTTTTGGCCGAACTCTGTTATCAATTTTTGTGTCTTGCCTCTTTTATTTCTGCTGCACTTTCAACTTTGATTTTAATTTGTTAATATTTTTTTTAAAAAGGCAATTCACCCCCCTCTTGCCATCACTCCCTTTTTCTCCGCCCAACACCTACCACTGGTGGAGTTTTCATACAATAATAGCTACCACTCCACCTTTGGCATGGAAACATTCGAGGAATTATATGGGTGACCCTTCCAGTCATCACTTTGCGGGACCAACCCCGGAGAGTCAGTGCTCATGGGTCTAGAGTTGGTGTGAGCTACCACCGAGAAGGTGAAGATCATCTTGGAGTGGATAGATACAGAATAAAGCTGACAGAAGTCTTATACTGATAGACGACGGATACCCCTGGAGTTCGAGGAGGGATACCATGTCTTCCTTCAGGTCTCACCCCGATGAGGATTATAGAGATTTGGCCAAGGCGGCAAGCTATCTCCGAGATTCATCGAACCTTTCTAGATACTGCACAGAGTTGGTGAGGTGGCGTACCACTTAGATCAACCACCATAGATTCACCGAGTACATGATGTCTTCCACATGTCGCAACTAAGTAGGTACGTGCATGACCCATTGCACGTCATCGATTGGGGGGAGTTAGACATCAAGGATGGAGCAACCTTTGCTGAGTAACTGGTTGAGATTGAGGATCAGTAGGATAGGATCCTTCATGGGTGATCAATTCTATTGTAGTTCATTCAGTGGAAGCATGAGAATATTTAGGAGAGCATGTGGGAGCGGGAGGCTCAAATTCGTGCTTAGTACCCACAACTTTTTGAGTAACCTTATTTTAGCCTTTTGGGGATGCAAATCCCTAAGGTGGGGAGAATGTAATGTCTTGGATTATTCAATTTATTATTTTGAAATATTATATGAAATTATTACGAGATCAAGTGCAGAAATGAAACATCATTCCAATGCTCGGTGAGCTGGGAATGGTGGTTTGAACTTTATGTTAAGTGAGTTGGCGGGTGTGCATAGTTGTGGAAGTTTACAAACGGATGCCCAGATTAAAAATCTGAGGCCACCGTTGCATCTAGGATGATGATTTTACCTAAGAACGAGGATAACCTCAACTGGCATGGGTTGAGGGAAAAAGATAATTTTCGGGCGTTTTTAGTAAAATAAAATAAAATAATTTGAAAATATTATTTCATTTTATTTGGAAACATTCACTGTAGTGAAACGACGAGGAAACTGTTTCGATAATTAATGTCATGCCATAAGGATTGAGAAACAACAATGTTGACTCATTAATGTCGCAGTGTGATGGAATGATGAAACTCGTTCTCTCCTTTTAATGGGTTAATAAAATGTGGTCATTGGAAGAAAATTGAGGGGAACTCTAGAGGATTCTTAGATCCTTGAAGAGAACTCTTGACAAAAAACAACGATGATGTGATCGATCGATGCATCTCAGATTTGACAAACCTAGACAATGAACATGACATGGTGATCATTCTTCAACTAAATCGAGGTAGGGGTTTTATTGCTTTGTTTTGTTTCCCCATTATTTGATTAAACAACGAACGCAGATCAACCCATGAATAGGTTGATCCATGGATCATGCGTTCTTGCGGGAGGGTTATTATTTTCCATTTCTTGGAGGTTTGATTCGGGAATAGGATTTATGATAATGGTTGGATTATCATTTTATTCTCTTTGTTTAATCCTTCCAACAAGAGCATATCAACGCCATGATGAACACCAGAGGAGGTTTGTTCCTCAAATTGGATTATTGGATTTCTTTCTCTTTTCCTCGCGTTCTTCACATTCTTCGTGGGGCGATGGACAACAGATTGTTGGGCGTCCATTTCGTAATACAATGATCCCAAATTGGAGATCCGACATCATGACGACCTAATAGAGGTGCGACGACGATAGTTGATGATGAATTGGCTTTGATCGGGATAGACTGTTCTTCGAGCGTTCTTCACATAGGGGGATCAATATGCATTTTTAGGGCCGATCGGAGGTCCAAAAAAATGGAGACGAATTCAGGATATCAGGGTGACCATAACTTTCAAGTTGCATTGCAAATGGATTATTGGGTCGAAGATCAGAGCATCATCGAGGCACAACGGAGTAGGTTCATGTTTTTGGAAATTTTCAGAACACATGGCGTGTATCCCAAAGAACATGATGTGTGGTACCGGCGGTAACGGCTAGGTTTTTCCCGCTACACGCAATGAAGAACGCGGTGTGCCTCCGGGGAGACAAGGCGTGTGGGCCCCACCTAGCGGTGACTGTAGTTTTGGGTGACGAGAGGCACTAACATGGCGTGCGAACATTATCACGCGGTGTGTGGGTCCTTATACAGACTCAGTGTGTATATCAGAAGAAACATAGACTTGGGGTGGGTACATAGTCGTGTACTCCACCACACGGTCAGAAAAGGCCGAATGCATGGGCTAACCCATGTACCGGTTACACAAGATGAAACACACAGGTTAAAACTGTGTACGGGCACATAGTCACGTACATGGAGGGAACCTTGGTTACTCAGACATGGTGTGTGTTCATACTACACGTCGTGTACTTACCTTTGTAAATGGCATGTTCCCTCTGACTCGGGCCTTTACACACGGGCAACACCTAAAGTCATGAGACCCAACATGTAACCCCTTCTACAAGCCGTGTATTTCCTAGAATAAGGCTTGATCCTCTTTTCCACTGTTCCTTGGACAAGTTTCACTTGGGTTATTTCCCCTTTTAGTCATTCCCCTTAAGGTCATGTATCGTTTCTATCCACAGGAGTATGATCCCTTCAGCAAGACTTTCCGAGATAGAGTCAGGTTTCCCTCTGAGAGGTCCAGAGAAATATCCTATATCCATTATTTACCCTAGGTTGAGTCAGGTATTTCCATGACTATTCCTACAGGACACCGATCCTCTACTTAGCATGTGAATCCAGATAAGTTGCGGTATCCACGAAGGACCTGGTAGAGATCCTCGTCTGTGTATCGTGATCTTTCCCCACTCAGAAGTGTGTTCTCCCAGAATGAGTGTATCTATCTCTTGTGACCTTTCTCGATGAACAGTACTTCTCGGAAGGAAGTTATCAGAGCTATCGGACTCATGGAGTGAGTTATCCCAGATGAGTGCTTTGTGTAACCTTCAAACTGAATCCTTAGCAGGGTATGCGATTTTGTGACTTGTCTCTAGACTATGGGTTTGAGTTTTGAGTATATCTGGATTGTGTTTCTCTTACTATATGTTCAATATACATATACTGTGTAGTGATGAATTCACCTTTACTTTTTATATTATTTTGTGGTTTTCAGGGTCCTCTATTGATTATTGTTATACTCACCCCTGCACAAGCTCTGCCCACACGTGTCGTGTCTTGTGCAGATGAGCAGCCTTTTGACGGAGTCTAGGACAGACCAGTACCAAACTGGTCTTTCTGAGTTCCCTATAGGATGATGTGTTCCTACGACTATGAACAGCAGTCCCACTTATAGGCTGGGCTTTGTATCCTGCGAAATCTTGTTTTTGGTGGCCTTTTATTCCGGCTCAGTTTACTTTTAGTACTTTACTTTCCATTATACTCTGTTGGTTGAGTTTAGTGGTATGCTTGCATTTTGTTCCTTAGTAGTTTTTTTACATTCCAGCATTTTTGGGCTTTGATATGTGTGTCTGTGTGTACAAGTACTTAGGCAATGCCTCCTATGTTAGTGATATACCTACTCAGTGCTAGTCAACAGCCCCTATCCTATTGAAGGTGGTCTTGGGGAGTCTTGGCGCGGGCCCCACTAGGACGGGTAATGAAAGAGTGGTATCAGAGGTGGTTGGTTCTACCTTAAGTCCAATAGTCCCTTGGATTGGTTTGGGGAAATAGTCTAAAGTGTCTCGAGCTCAATTTTCAGGCCAGAGACTTCTGTTTTGGTGCGGGCGGCTGACGTATCCATACCCTAGGACTCTGATAACCTACTTTTCAACTTAGTACATGAAAACACTAGTTGCGGGTAAATAAAATAATGGTACATGCATCATATAGGAATGGGTTGTGCTTTCCATGTCCTTTAATGTGAGCTATCCAAATATACACGTTGAACATGGTATATCTTGTTTCCTTACAGGATGCTTCCACGATGCATACCCACTAGGATTCCCTAGCTCGATCACAAGGATGACCCCCTCAGTGATGAGGCTTCGATAAAAGGACCAGTTCCCCAAGCATTACCTCCAGGTAGAGCACCTACTATACCCTCACCAGTGGAGTATCCCGTGGTACCTGTAGTACCAACAAATGATTGGTACAGGATGAGAGAGCTCCATGACTTTTAGAGACAGAGACCCCTCAAGTTTCGAGGTGATCCTGACCCTCAAGCAGCTGAGTATTGGCTTGAGGTGGTGACTAGAGTTTTTTGTCTAGTGAAGACACCAGTGGGCCAAATAGTGATCCTAGGAGCGAGCCTTCTTCAGGGTTCAGTGGGACAATGGTGGAGTCTGGCCACACAAACTCACGATGAGGGGACTCTTTTGTGGACGGAGTTTGGGAGACTCTTTAGGGAGGAGTTCTTTCTAGTTATGTTGAGAGTATTGCGCATCTAGGAGCTTCTTTAGCTCCAACAGGTCTGTTTGATGGTGGTTTACTATTCATCGAGGTTCATGAACCTTGCCATGTACTCGATGGATATGGTCAGGGATCAGTACTTCAGAGCTCGGACCTTCGAGTGAGGTTTACAATGGGACATCCAAGCTAGTGGTGTACCTCTATGAATTTAGACTTATGCTGGGGTGCTTGAGTGTGCCTTGGTGATCGATAGCTTCATGGAAGATTAGAGACACCCGACAATAGTCAACAGTAGGAAAACAGGTGTAGAGACCTCGGTAGCAGGGAACCAACATCAGGCATAGGGATCAGGATGTGAGAGATGTAACAGGAGGACCCAGGACATGGGATCGACAGTCCAGGGCTCTCAGGCTGGATCTAGTGAGCCTACGGAGAGACGATGCTACTCATGAGATAGTAGGGGACATCTCACTAGATACTGTCTGACCTATCGATCTACTGATAGGGAGGCGTTGGATGGACCACCGAGGAAGAGGCAGATAGTGGAGCAGATATACCCGCTAGGTAGCGGATGTGGAAGAGGATTAGGGAGAGCTGTAGGTGGTAGAAGAAATTTTGATCTACTTACACCATCACCCCGAGGAGGTCCACACCAGGCTCAGGGAGTTGGGGGACAGGGGTAGGGACAACTGTATGTGGTCAAGGCGTACGACCCAGGGACTCCAGGGACAACCCGAGGTACGATATATGTCTTCTCTACCTTAGCTTCTGTACTTATATACACAGGTTCCAGTCATTCCTTCCTTTCCACATGTCCTTTATGAAACCTTGAGATTCTGTTAGAGCCATTGACTCGACCCTTACACTTGGAGACACCTACGAGAGGAGAATCGAAGATCACACACCTTTTTATACAATATAATCTTACACTTGGAGGTGAGAGTTTCATTTGGAACCTCTTGGTGTCAACGTTGAGGCCTTATGACGTCATTCTCAGTATGGATTGGTTATCTTTGGTCCATGCCTAGATTGACTACTTTAGATAAAGAGTGCGATGTGTCTACAATGATGAGATGAGGTTTTCCTTTGTTGGTGAAAGGGAGACCCGGGCAGCACAAAATGGGATCATGCATAGGAGGGTGCAGTCAATCACTCATGAGTTAAATAGTTTTACCCTTGGAGCATAAGATGTTGTGAGATTCTAGTTCCTAGCAGTAGTGGTAGAGTACAAGGACGTATTTCCCAAAGATGTTCCAAGATTAACTCCCCACTAGTAGATTGACTTCTGCATCAACTTACACCCTAGGATGATACCGATATCCTCACTAGTGTATTGGGTGGCTCCCATAGAGCTTCAGGAGCTGAGGGTGCAGTTGGAGGATTTGTAGATAAAGGGGTTCATAAGACCTAGAATTTCACCCTGGGCAGCCTAGTTTTGTTTTCCTAGAAGGAAGATGGGATTTTGAGGTTTTGTGTGGATTACCGGTGCCTGAACCAGGTGATGGTGAAGAAAAAGTATCCACTATCGAGGATCGAAGACCTCTTCAATCAGATAATAGGGGCACAATGGTTCTCAAAGGTTGACCTTCAATCAGGTTACCACCAGTTATAAGTACAAGACGGGGATATACCAAAGACGAAATTTTAATGCCTCTACGGTCACTATAAGTACTTGGTGATTCCTTTTGATGTGATGAACTCCCCCACAGTGTTCATGGGACTTATGAACCAGATCTTCCAGCCATATTTAGACTAGTTGGTAGTGGTATTCATCGACGACATCCTTGTGTACTCAGCGTTAAAGGAGGAGCATGTGAGACAACTGCAGATGGTTCTAGATGTACTCCGAGAGATCCATCTTTATGGGAAGATTTTGAAGTTCCATTTATTGAATCAGGAGGCCCAATTTCTAGGACAGGTCATCTCAACAGATGGAGTAGTTGTAGACCCAGCCAAGGGGGAGTAAGTGTTAGCATGGGAGCCACCTCGGTGCGTGACAAAGGTACAGAGCTTCCTTGGGATGGCAGGATATTACTAGAGATTCATTCCTAATTTCACTCAAACATTAGCACCTATGATATCCTTCACCAAGAAGGGGAAACCCTTCATGTGGATGAAGAATTTCTAGCAATCTTTTGATCAGTTAAAATAGTGTTTGATGAGCGCCCCGGTCTTGAGATTACCAGAGGAGGGTGTCGAGTACATAATTTTCTACAACACATCGGGGACCAGGCTTGATTGTGTACTGATGCAGGGATAGGTGGTGATTGATTATGGTTTGTACTAGAAAATACTGCATGAGAAAAACTATGTGACCCATGATCTTGAGTTGGAGGCGGTAATCTTCACGTTGAAGATGTGGCAACACTACCTTATGGGTGAGTGGTTTATCATCTACTCTGATCACAAGAGCCTCAAATAAATCATCTCACAGAAGGAACTGAATATAATACATAGGCATTGGATAGAGTTCCTATAGGACTATGATTTTGAGATCATCTATGCTCCTGGGAAGGGGAACAAGGTGGAATATGCTCTTATCAGAAGATCGAGATCGCAACTATTGAGTGAGGTGATAGAATAGTTGGCCTTGTTACAGTTATCCTTTACGGATAGAGTGGATGCAGATTACCTTTAGTCAATGGTTGTAACCCATCTACTCTTATAGCAAGTTAGGGAGGCACAACAAGGGGATGTCGACTATGAGGCTTCACGTACTCAGTTATCCATATGACATGCTCCTGATAGATATTTGCAAGGTGGGGAGCACATATTTCTTTTCAGAGGATGAATTGTTGTACCAGTGGAATTGTGGGAGGTGGTCATGAGGGAGTTTCATACATCCCCTTTGGCAGTACACCCTGGTGTGGCGAATATGTACTAGGATCTCTGATGGAAGTTTTGGTGGTCAGGCATGAAGAAGGAAGTAACAGAGTTCGTTTCTCGATGCCTTGCGTACCAGCTGGTGAAGGCTGAGCACCAAGTTCCAGTAGGATTATCTCACCCCTGGAAGTGCCAAAGTGGTAGTGGGATGGAATATCGATGGACTTTGTGACATGATTTCCACATACATCCAAGGGGAATGATTCCATCTGGGTGATCATTGACTGACTCACCAAATCAGCCCACTTTCTAGCTATCAGGGAGGAGAGTTACATAGAGAGATTGTGACTCCTCTACATGCAGAAGATAGTTTGGCTTCATGGATTCCCTTTGTAAATAGTCTCTGATCGATATGCTTTCTTCACATCCCACTTGTGGAAGGGATTACATGAGGCTTTTGGGACTCATCTACGCTTAAGAACATCATTCCATCCCCAAACAGACGGTCAGATGGAGAGGACCATTTAGGTTCAAGAGGATATGTTTAGGGCATGTATCTTGGACTTTGGTCCTAGTTTGGAGGACCACCTACCACTGGTGGAGTTTACGTACAATAACAATTACCACTCCACTATTGGCATTGCACCATTCAAGGCATTATACGGGCAACCCTTCTGGTCACCACTTTACTAGACTGACCCTGGAGAGTCATCACTCATGGGTCCAGAGTTGGTGCAAGCTACCACAGAGAAGGTTCAGATCATCCAAGAGAATATGAAGACTGCACAATGCTAGTAGGAGTCTTATACTGATAGGTGATGGAGACCCCTGTAGTTCAAGGAGGGCGACCATGTCTTCCTTCGGGTCTCACCTCAATGAGGATTATAGAGATTTATCCAGGGTGGAAAGCTATCTTTGAGATTCATATAACCTTTCTAGATAGTTCATAGAGTTGGTGAGGTGGCATACCGCTTAGCTCTACCACTACATATGCACCAGGTACATGATGTCTTCTACGTGTTACAGTTGAGGAGGTATGTGCATGACCCATCGCACGTCATCGACTGGGGAGAGTTGGACATCGAGGATGGAGTGACCTTTGTTGAGTACTTGGTAGAGATCGAGGATCAGTGAGAGAGGATCCTTCATGGGTGATTGATTCCCTTGGTGCGTATCCGGTGGTAGCACATGAATTTTCAGGAGAGCATGTGAGAGCGGGAGGCTCATATTTGTGCGTAGTACCCACATCTTTTTGAGTAGCCTTGTTTTGGCTTTTCGGGGATGCAAAGCCCCAAGGTGGGGAGAATGTAATGTATTGTATTTTTCCATGTATTATTTTGAAATATTTTATGTAATTATTATGATACCAAGTATAGGGATAACACGTCATTCTGAGGCCCATTGAAATCGGAATGGTGGTTTGAACTTTTTTTAAGTTAAGTGAGTTGGCGGGTGTGCATGGATATGGAGGTTTCTAAACAGATGCCCGGATTAAACAACTGAGGGCACCGTTGCGTCCAGGACAAATAATTTACTTAAGAACGGGCCTAAAATTGACTTGCGTGGGTCGAGGGAAATTTTTTATTTTCAGACGTTTTTAGTAAAATAAAATAAAATAAAATAAAATAATTCAAAAAGTTTATTTTATTTTATTTGGAAACATTCACTGCAGTGCAACGAAGGGGCAGATATTTCAATAATTAATTCCATGCCATAATGAATCAGAAACAACAACATTGACTCATTAATGTCATAGCGTGATGGAATGCTGAAATACGTTCTCTCCTTTCAATGGGTTAATGAAAAGTTGGTCGTTGGCAAAAAATTGATAGGAAGTCTGGAGAATTCTTGGATCCATGGAGAGAACTATCGACAAAAAATGATGATGACATGATTGATCAATGCATCTTAGTTTCAATGAACCTCAAAAAAGAACGTGACACAACGATCATTCTTCAACCGAATTGAGGTAGGGGTTTTGTTGCTTTGTTTTGTTTCCCCATTCATTGATTAAATGACGAACACAGATCAACCCATGAATAGGTTGATCCGCAGATTGTGCGTTCATGCTGTAGGGTTGTTATTTTCCATTTATTTGGGGTTTGATTTAGGAATATGATTTGTGATAATGGTTGGATTATCATTTGATTCGACCTGTTTAATCCTTCTAATAGGAGCGGATCAACGTCGTGATGAACAACGGTAGAGGTACGTTCCTCGAATTGGTTTATTGGATTTCTTCATCTTTTCCTCACGTTCTTTGTGGGGAAATGAACAACGGATTGTTGCGCATCCATTTTACAACACAACGATCCCAAATTGAAGATCTGAATTCACGACAACCTAGAGGAGGTGCGACGATGATGGAAGACAATGAATTGGCATGAATCGGGAGAGACCATTCTTTGAGCATTATTCACGCAGGTGGATCGATATGTATTTTCAGGGCTGATCGAAGGCCCGAAAACAATGGAGAAAAATTCGGGACATCGGGGCGACCTTAAATTTTGAGTTGCATGGAAAACAGATCATCAGATCGAATATCATAGCATCATTGAGTCACGACAAAGTAGGTTCGCGTTTCTGGAAATTTCTAGAACACACGACGTGTATCCCGAAGAACATGCCATGTGGTACCAGAGGCAGTGGCTAGGGTTTTCAATCTGAACACGATGAAGAACATGGTGTGCCTCTAGGGAGACATGGTATGTGGGACCCACCCTGTGGCGGCTGTAGTTTTGGGTGACGGGAGGCACTAGCATGGAATGTGACCATTGTCACACGGCGTGTGGGTCCTTATACGGACTCAGTTTGTATCTTAGAAGAAACACATACCCGGGGTCAGTACACAGTCGTGTACTCCACCACATGGTTAGACTAGGCCGGCTGCATGGGCTAACTCGTGTACCAGTTACACGGGATGCAACACACGGGTTGAAACCGTGTAAGGGAACACGACCACGTACATGGATGGAACACCAGTTACTTGTACACGGTGTGCGGTCCGTACTACACATCATGTACTTATCTTTCTACACGGCATGTTCCCTCTGACTCGGGCCATTACACATGGGCAACACCCAGAGTTGCGAGACACAGCATGTAACCCCTTATGCATGCTGTGTATATCCTGGAACATTGATCCTCTTGTCCAATATTCCTTGGACAAGTTTCACTTGGGTTATTTACCCTTTTACTCTTTCCCCCAAAGGTCAGGTATCATTTCTATCCATTGGAGTATGATCCCTTCAGTAGGACTTTCCAAGATAGATTCATCTATCCCTCTGAGAGCCCCATAAAAAGATCCTTTATCCATTACTAACCCTTGGTAGAGTCAGGTATCAACGTGACTATTTCTATAGGATGTTGATCCTATACATAGCAGGTGAATCTAGATGAGTTGTGGTATCCACTAAGGCTATGGCAGTGATCCTCATCTGTGTATTGTGATCTTTCCCCACTTGGGAGTGTGTTCTCCCAGAATGAGTGTATCTATCTCTCATGATCTTTCCCAACGAATGGTACTTCTTGAACGGACATTATCAGAGCTATTAGACTCATGGAGTGAGTTCTCCTAGATGAGTGCTTCATGGAACCTTCGAATTGAATCCTTAGTGGGGTATGCGGTTGTGTGACTAGTCTTTAGACTACAGGTCTGAGTTTTGAGTATATCTGGATTGTGTTTCTCTTGCTATATGTTCAGTAGACATGTAATGTGTAGTTATGACTGCACATTTACTTTGTGTATTACTTTGTGTATTAATTTGTGTATTACTTTGTGGTTTTTTGGGTCCTCTAATGAGTATTGTTATACTCACCCACACAGAGGCTTTTCCCGCACGTGTCATGTCTTGTGTAGACAAACGACCTTTTGATAGATTTTAGGGAGGACCAGTGCCGGACCAAGCTTTCTGAGTTCCCTACGGGCCGAGGTGTTCCTATGGCTACGAGCAGTAGTCCCAGTACATCTTTGTTCTTATAGGTTGGACTTTGTAGTTTGGAGACTCTTGTTATTTGTGGGCTTGTATTCTGGCCTAGTTTACTTTCAGTACTTTACTTTCTATTGTACTTTGTTGGTTGGGTTTAGTTGTATGCATGCATTTTGTTCCTTAGTGGTTTTTTTACATTCCAACATTTGTGGGATTGGATATGTGTGTGTGTGTGTAAAGGTACTTAGGAAATGCCTCCCATGTTAGTGATATGCCTACTCGGTTCTAGTCACCATCCCCTAGCCAATTGGAGGAGGGCTTGGTGAGTCGCACCATGGGCCCCACTGGGATGGGTTGTGACATAATCAGAGCATGTTTTCATGGTTTTTAGTGAGTGATAGGTTTTGAAATAAAATGTCAATTTTAAATTGATAACGGAAACTTTAAGTCATATTGGTCACACCATGTGTCAGATTGAGGTGTGGTTGATTCCTACACATCACAAATGACTCATGGATCATTGTCCTAAAGTATCAAAACAATCCGAATGTGTTTGCTCAGTTTTTAGTATGTCATTTTTTCTTTTTTACTTAAATTAATGTCAATTTTATATAAAAAGACACAATTGGAGTTATACTGGTCACATCGTGATTCATATTTAGGTGTGGTTGATTCCTACACATCATAAATGACTCAAATATCATTTTCTTAAAGTATCAAAAGAATCCAAATGCGTTTTCTTGTTTTTCAATATGCCATATTTTTTTTACTAAAAAATCATTTCAAACTAGAAACATTCATTTTGAGTCATATTGGTCTCATCGTGCATTGGTTTGACATGATACTACTTCATACACCTCAAAAATTACATATGAATCATTTTCCTATCAATTAGTATGCAAAATTTTATTGGTTTTAAGTTTAAATTTAAATATACAACACTATTTAATTCTCAACATAATTTTCATACAGGTGCCGATAGTAAGAAGTGGAGATGAATATCGAGAGGGTGTCAAGCAAAGTTCATTGGGATGGTACATGGATTAGTTAATGTAGAACACCAATAAATACGAATTTTGACTGTTTCATAAACATTTTCAGTTGCGGGAGTGATTTCTTAGGGTCTTTTGCACTGGATTGTATGAAATGATTTAGATACTTAATGTTATCAATTTGGTACACAAGAAACTCATCAAGTTGGTGTATTTAATTAAAATTCATGAGGAGAGATTGTATGTTGAAAATCTAGTGATTATTTATATTTTTTTGTGTTATAGTTGGATATTTTTTTTGTTTGGTTGTTCTGGGGATGCAGATTCTGCAGCTGTATTTTTTTAAATCAATATGTAGCAATAGTTTAAAATGATTCCATATACACCAAATTATTTTTTAGTGGTGGTTTTTTGGTTTTAGTGGCAGTTTTTCCTCAAAAAAATGACTATGAGATATTAGTAGTTTAAACCACCTCTATCCTTTAAACATTTTTTTGGGAGGTGAAACCACCGCTAAAACCAAAAAAACCACTGCTGAACAAACGTTTTGTGATGGTTCCTAGAAAGCATCGCTAAATGGATGGAACTGATGCAAGTTGAATGTTGATACCAAATTTAGTGTTATTTTTTGGAAACATTCATAGAATCATATGGTGGTAGTTTAAACTGCCATTAAATAAAAAAAATAACCGCCACCATATGTCTTTTTTTCTATAATGGGGGGTGGAGGAAGAAAAAAAATAAAAATGTTGATTGAAGAATGTTAACTCTTATTCATGTGACCTCCTTAGGATTTCACCAATAGCCTTTTTAGGTCAGATTTTTACCCAAACTAAGGCTTATAGGATGAGATAATGGAAGTTGGGAAGTGATTTGGGAAGGAATTAGCTAATGCAAAAGGGTTTGGAGGTGTGAATAAGATATGAGAAGGGGTGGAATTTTATAAGTTAGGCGAGTGACACATTTGTAATTTTTTGAAAATAAAAAGTTGTAACCACATTTTATTGCATGCCAAAAGGCTAAAAATAGAGTATTATTGTTCCTTAGACAAGATAGGTTCAAAATATGACCAAAGAATAGATTTTAGACAAAAATTACCATGGTTCGGTGAAATCCTACTCCACCCGAGAATTCTTTATTTTATTGTCAAATAAAAATTACAAGTCTCACAAATCACACACTTCAATTGGCGCAACAATTCATGCTCCACTTTGTGATTTATTTCAACCACCACCATGATCTCAGGGTTCCCCTATCTTCTTACAGCCATGACGTGCACTGTACACCACTACTCAAACCCTCGACATCGTGTATTTGTCAATGCCCCCATCCAATATGCAAGGGCTTTGGATCCTTAAAAAATAATGCCTCCTCTATTGTTTGTCACGCCTTTTATAGGCCTCTTTTTTTTCAACCGTCCATGCTATTTAAATGCAGTCAAAATGAGATCCTATTTTTTAGGAGAATTAAAAAAAATATTCCATTTATATTTTAAATCACCCCTATAATAAATATTCTATTCATATTTAAATCACCCCAACAATATCCACCTTGATTAAAAAATATGAATAGTTCAACATCATCATCCATATTGACCTTCAATTCCATGCCCATTATTGGCATGACCCACCACACCCATAACGAGAATACAAATTATTAAATCTGATGAACCAAATGTTTTGTCTCCACCATGCCATGAACAACTGAAGAAAATGTCACACTCTTTTTCAAATATTCATTTGTATACATATCTTTTTGAACATCACCTGTAATGATACTCTGGGGCCTCGAAAAATATTCACCTATATGAATCAACTTGTATAGATTCCTAACATTCTTCCCTTTGATCATGCTCATTACTCCTCACATCACTTTGAGAACTCCACCACCAGTAGAAAACCTAAAACCTTTGAAATCCAAAATACCCAAAGAAATTAAGTTCATTCTCAAATCAGGTACATACCTCATATCAGAAAGTGTGTGAATAACCCTATCAAGCATACAAACTTGCACCATACCGATTCCAAAAATTCGACTTTCTGACTTATTGTCCATTTTCACAATATCACCATCATACTTCTCATAACTATCAAAACATTCCTTTCTCACATATATGATAAGAGCAACCGGAATCCAAAATCCAATCTGAATCATCCACATATTCCATAGTTATAAGAAACTAATCACTAGCATACCTCTCATCTTAAGTCACAGTATTCACCTAAATTAATTCTTCTTTTGTTTCGTCTTCTTTTTCTTATTTCTTCATTCTCTCACAGAACATCTCACAATTCCTTATCATTGACCTTTTTGGCCATAATCCCAACATAAAAAATCACCTCTTGGTCTTTATTGACTTCGATCTCTCCTGCTCCTTGAACCATTCCATTGTTCTATTGACCTTCCTTGATAATTACGTCCACCAATCATTGCAAAGATCCCACTATTAACCGATGATACATAATCATTTGTCTTTCTTCGAGTCTCGTTCATTATCAATGATGAAATAACATCATCCAATTTTAGAGTTTCTTTTCCAAATATCAATGTGGTGACGAGATTGTCATATGAATCTAGAAAATAACCTAACAAGAGTAAAGCCTTGTCCTCTTATTCCATTTACATGGGCACCACGTTGTCTCTATCATCAGTTTTGATCACCACAGAATACAATTCTATCAAGACTCTTGTGAACTCATCCAAAAGGTTTCCCAAATCTCGGTTTCTGACATTAAAAACGATACAATCATTTTTTTCAAATATAAACAATTTATCAGAGATTTAGATTTATACCTGGCTTCAAGATTCATCTAAATATCCTATGGATCTGTTAGATTCTTCACCTCTCATAGTGTATTGTTTTCCAAATACAATTGAATGGTGCTCATCACCAAATCTCTCATATCTTTCCAATCATCAGAGCTAGTCTTCTCTAGATTCTCTGATTTTTTCTTCAATACTTTCATTGTCCCTTCCCGAGTCAAAATATTTTTTACCCATTATTTCCACAATGTGAAATAATTTTTCCCATTAAACATATCAATATGGACAGAAATCTATGTATTTGAATCTCCCATAATTATTTATTAAGAAAGAACGGATATCCTCCTCTAATACCATATGTTAGGTCAGAGTTTTTAAATGCAGGGAAATAAAATGAAAAACCCTAAAAATTACCATGGTTTGGTGAAATACTAATCCAACCAACAATAAGTAATTTTATTATCAGATAAAAATTAAAAGTCTCACAAATCACACACTTCAATTAGCGTAACAATCACTGCTCCACTCTGTGCTTTATTTCAACCGCCTCTGTGTTCTCTGGGTTCCCCTCTCTGCTTGCAGCCACGCCATGCACTGCACACTACAACTCGAACCCTCAGCATCATGTATCCATCAAAGACACCATCCAATATTTAAGGGCTTTGGAACTTTCATAAATCATGCCTCCTCTATTGTCTTCCACGCCTTTTATAGGCCTCTTTTTTTAAACCTTCCACGTGGTTTAAATGTAGTCAAAATGAGATCCTATTTTTTAGTAGAATTAGAAAAAATAATCCATTAAGATTTTAAATAAACCCCCTAAAATAAATATTCCATTCAGATTTTAAATCACCCCCAATAATTTTAACCCTTATCTTTTCAGTTTAACCTCATTATGCTCATTTTTACCTTAATCGTGGTAATTAATTTTTACTATTTCCACTATTCATTTTGGTTAAAAATTAAACTAAAATTATTAGATAATATAAATTATTATGATTCAAAATATTCAGTCCATTTTTACAAATTAAATTCATAGAAGTGGAAAATTTTAATTTAAAATTAATCTTATAGATGCAATTAGAAAGCGAGTTTTCAAAGAGAAAATGTTCTAAAGTTTACAAAGTTTTTATATAAAAATTCAATAATAAAATGATTAAAATGAAATAAATTGGATTAATAGATATATAATTGAACAAATTTTTTTATAAAAACAGTTTAAAATATAATTTAACTTCATAAATAATTTAAACAAAAAGACAGTTTTCAATTAAAATTTAGGATTTTTCACTATTCATCAAAAAATTTATCTTTTCATTAAATTATCAAAAATTCACTCTAAGTTAATTTTATAAATACTAATTTAAAAAATTAAGTTTAATTTATCAAATATATTTTCTAAAAGTGGAAAAAAATAAATTTAAAACAAAACCCGTAGATGTGATGAAAAAATGGTTTTAAGAAGTGTATTTTTCAAACACAAGATGATTTTATATTAATTGTATGTTTAATAATAATCAATATATGAATATAAATTAAAATTTATTGATATATAACCTATAAATTTCATTTAAAAAATTACTCATTAGGGATTATTTTAATTAATTAAAATGGATAAATATTGTGCACTTTAAAATAGTTTTATGGAAAAACCCATTTTTTAAACAAAAAAATAAACTTATAATAAAAACCATTATAAAGTTGATTCAAAAGTAATTAATTGGATTAAATATAAATAAATAATACTAATTGAACTTTAAAACATAATATAACATTTAAATTACTTAATTTATTTAAAATAATTTACAATTTTATAAAAATCGGTATTTTTCACTATTGACTAAAAAATCAATATTTTATGAAGAATCACATAATTTCACCATAATTTAATTTATATATACTTATTTCAAAAATGAAGTTCATTTTATCAAATAAATTTTCTAAAATATCTATAAATTATAATATTTTCTCATAAAAAGAAATAAATACCATTTTTGAAGAAAAAATATTTTTGATGAATATAATTACTTCACTAAAAATTGAATGATTATTTACTAAGTTTTTATATATAAATTTATATTGAGTAGTAAATTTATATGTATATTTCATAAATTAGTTAATATTATTCATTCCCACCTATTTAATGCCTACAATATAACAGTTATATTTAGAATAATATCATTTCATGGTTCGTTGAAACTCGGTGTTGTGTGTCATGCATACTATTTAAGAAACTTGTTGTTGTGTTTAATGAAGTATAAACTCGGTGTTTCATATAATGAAATCTATATAAAAAATTAATTTGGAAAAAAAATATTTCATAAAACCTCAAGAAGTTACAAAACAAACTCAGATTGTCTTGATACTTTAGGACACCAATTCATAAGTAATTTATGGTGTGTTGGAATCAGTTTCTTCATGTCAAACTAAAACATGATGGTATGAATCAAAATTTTTATTTTTAGTTTAAAATTACATTTTTGTCAAAAAGATGTGTGATTTAGTCCAAACCGATAAAACACATTTAGATCATTTTAATATTTGAGGAAAATGATCCTTAAGTCATTTTTGACATGTAGGAATCCACCACACATCAATGTGATGCACTATGTGTCTAGTATGACTCCAAATGTGTCTTTTTATTTAAAATTGATATTTTAGTTAAAAACACACTTCAAAACTCAAAACCAAGAAAACCCATTTAGACTGTTTTGATATCTTAAGACAATGATCCATAAGTCATTTGTAATGGGTATTAATTAGTCTCATCTTAATCTGATAAAGATGAACCCTTTTTAATGATACTTAGAACAATAAAGATTTTTTAGCTCTGATAAAGGATTTTTCTTGCATTGACTATATCTCAATCTATGGTAGTGAGGCACCTTTTATTGGCACTTTTTAAGTGTTGATAAAATTCATCATTTCTCAGTGCTGATAAAGATATTTTTATTAGCATTTTTTAATGCTGATAAAGGTTGGATTTTAACATCACCTAAATGCATAATGTTTTTTATTGGTGATAAATTTTATTTGTAGTGTTTATAAAGCATGGTTGTTAAAAAATGATGGGTTTGAATTAAATTTTGTGTGTCTATCAGAAAATCTATCATACTTTTATGAAGTAGAAATAAATAAATACAATTGGTGGTATATTTGAATCAAATAATGAATTTTTGGAAATAAATTTATGAACCAAAACATACAAGTTAGTATTCAAATAAATGAATTAAATTTTAGTTTCCTAGAATCTTATATATATACATGGATTTTATAGTAAAAATTAAGCACCACAAGAAGATGGTTGTGACTGATTATGATCAAGCTATGTGGTTTCATCCCATAACCACCAGACCAGAAACCCTAAACGTAATGCTTCATCCGGATTAGCATCACACTCATATCATCCATGGAGCCCCATGCCAGAGACAGCTTCGCCAATTTCTTTCAAGCCAACAACAACCGTTATAGTTCACTAGGTGGGATGCAGGAAGGGTGCGCTAGCTCCACTGCCTCATGATTTCTCACGTTATCCTACAGCCCATCAGAAGCTAAGATTAAAAACTCTTCCTTGGGTTCCATGGATAGAACTCCGGTATCTGGCTCCACCATCACCCACTTCTTCAGGTGGCTGTCCCCAATGGCTCTTGACACTTCCAGGGACCCATAACTCTTGCACTACCATACCCGTCCACAACAAACCCACCCTGCCCATCAAGAACGCTCATATCAAAAGCTAGTTGTGGTTTGGGATGGTATTAAAAATACCAGAGGGGGGTGGCGCATGATTACCAGGGTCTCAATTATCCTCCTTTCGTCTTCTCTGGAGGGGAAGTGGTCGGTGGTCTGGGCCTGGGCAATGCCTCCATAGGAGACGACAACACAGAAGTCACCGGTGTTGGACACCACCAGGTGGTGGTTCCAGATCAGGGTGGTTATGCAGCAAGAGCTGCTTTAGACATGTTGCTCCAGGAACTGGTAGTCGGTGGTGAGGTAGTCATGCTTCATGGCCTCCTCGACTCCTTTTGTGTCTCCCTCTCCCCTCCCCACCACCTCCTTCAAAATGTTGTTTCTTATGTTTGTGGCGGCAAAATTCGCTGCTTGCATGCCGCCATGCTAGTCAAAAACCCCGAAAATGGCCTACGAGCAGCTCAAAGTTATCTGATTGGACAACATCTCCCACTTCAATGCAAACAAAACACTTGAGTTTATCAAATCGAATTAAATTACCTGTTTACGATCGCCTATGGATGAATAAATATCTTCCATGAATTCCCTCCTCCCTCACCTTTAGTAGATATAATAGACATCCCCACAACCTCCATCATCTCCCTTAGACCCTCTGTAAATGGTGATGGAGATTTCCAGCTACTACCCACCACTTCTTCAAAGGGGTTTGGTGCACCAAATCCACCTATCCTGGTTGGTGGCACCCATGGGATAAGCCCATCGTAAATGGGGGTATTGGTGGTATTTGTGTCAAACTTGACACCTCCCACGCCATGCATTTAAAAAGAGATCCAAGAGAGATCCAATGTATCCATGGGAGAATTCCATGGTAGGTGGGGTTCTTTATTCAATAACCAATCTAAGCCGAGAGAGCTCTAATGTATCCAAAAAGATCTTAGAGATCTCCTTGTTTGAGAGAGGGAGGTGTAGTGATGGAGTTTTGTAAATCTTTGTTCATTTTGAAATAAATGTCATTTTCTCCCTCCATTCTTCTCTATTTGTGGTCAGCGAACCACAACAACTAGCACCGGGGAAGCTCATCAAAGCAATGGGGATTTGGAGGCATCCTGGCTACTTTTGTGTTAGCAATGAAGAGGAAAATGATGTTGTATGCATGTGTCCATCTTCAGCCATCCCAAGGATTATAAAGGCTCTAGGAAGACAGATCCTCAGAGGGATTGGAAAGCTCATGGTCTTGGTGTTGGGTGACTGAGTGGAGGTTTTGTGTGTCTAAGAACAAGAAACTGACGATGGCGAAGGGATGGGGGAGCTTGGGGGTGCCAGGGAATGTGGCATGGTTTTGCTTCGTACACTCAAATCTTTGTGCTTGGGAGGGTGGTTTGTTATGAGGAAGGATTTCTTCAGTGAATGGATATGGTGGATTGTATCTCCTCACGGCGGCAGCGTGTGGAAGAAACATATAAATAGTGTGGTGGCTTCTGTGTTTGTGGCGTGTCGGGTCTTCCCTATGGTTTGACACTTTGAAAGCGAAATGCCGAGGGTGCTCCTCTAAAACATCTGAGAACATAACAAATATATAAATATATATACACACATTCCTTCAATTTTAAGATATCTTAGTCACGACACTTATAGAAGAATTCATTTCCTAAAATTTAGGAGGTTAGAGAATAACAATACTATCATTGAAAACCTCTTTCATCATTTCAAACAAAATAATGGAAATAAGTCAACATATTCAATAATCACAACATATTTTAATTTTATTGTTGTTAAAAATAATAATAATTCAATTTCAATTTTCTAAAAAATGAAACAATGTTATTGAAATGGGGACCAATTAACCATATACTCGACACTACCTTATTACATATCCCAAACACTATCAAAGATGATTCATTTATTAAAGATAACAAAAAACTCTTTTTGTTAGGCCTGATAGAGGGAACCGTGACTAATTTAATTTATTTATACATATTTATATATTTTTAAATATATTATTTATATATCAAGGGAAATTTTTTCTTAATTTTCTTTAGAATTTTACAAGAGCGCGGTTTCTGACGGCACCTGATTCCGAGTCCCGGAGTGCCCAGAATCAATTTCCGAAGTTTGGCTCGGGTACGTTCAGTGAACGAACGAGCGGGAATTTCTAACTTTTGAACCGGTACCCGGAATCGAATTCCGAGGGCACTGATGAACTCGCAGCGCCGATATTCACTTAATGAGACCATTTACGAGGTTGCGTTTTATGCGGAATGAAAGTTAGTTTTGGAAAAAATTAAAAGAAGTTAAATAAAATGTGGAAACACATTTTATTTTTAACTTGTTGGTTAACTCCTCACAAAGGGAGTTAGGGGTGGGACCCACATCCACTTAACCTTCCTTGAGAGGATTAAGTGTGGTGGGACCCACACTAACCCTAACACTTCATCTTCTTTTTTTTAAACTCCCTATAACTCCTCTTTAATTAACTTGACAACTTGGTTAATTAATTGAGTTGTTTTGAATTTCAAACATTTGAAATTCAAAGTGGTCTAAATTTGTAAATAAAATAAGGCTTAAGCTTATTTTATTTTGGTTAGAATTCTCTTACCACCTTGAGAGAATTTGGAGCTTTCTTCTTCTTCTTCAAACTCAACGAAGAATGCAAAGAATGCCGTTCTTCAACGAAGAATCTCTCCGTTGAAGAACACGGTCCATCCGCGACGCCGTATCCGCGACGCGACGTACTTCTTCCGCGTCATCTCTTCTGCGACGGTTTTCCGCGACGAAATCGCCGTCAAAGAACTTCTAATCCTCACTTCACGACGTCGACGTCCTTTTCCCGCGACGCCGACCACCGCGACGCTCGTCTTCCGCGGGTCGTTGACAAACATCGTTCTTGAAACCGAGGTAGGGGTTTATTTTATTCTTTTGATCATGATTTATACCCGTGAGTATTTCTTCGTGAAATTAATCCAATTGTTAGCAAATAACACGAGGGGGGCGGACCGCACGAACACGGCCGACCCTCCTCCTTTTCATTTTGATTATGTTTTGGATTGAAACGGGTGTGGCGCGGTGCCGTCGCACTGTGCAGGATCATGCGGCAAGAAACGCGCGGCACCGTCGCGCCGCGTTGTAAAATAATGCAAGGACGTGATGCCGTCGCACCGCGTCGAAGAAAGTTGAAGGCGCCGCGGCCGGAGCGGGGCCGCGGCGGAGGGGCGTGGTGCCGTCGCACCGCGCCAGACAACGAAGGCCGCGGCCGGTTCCGGGCCGCGGCGAAACGAGAAGACCGGCGGCCAGCCGGGCCGCCGGTGTCGGAAGCCGGAAGGGGGACCGGCCTTACCTGTCCCGTTGAGGAAGAACCGGCCGGCCAGGTCTGGCCGGCCGGAAGGGAGGCAAAACTGGGGGGAATTAATTCCCCCGGCCAGCCGTAATGGCCCCCCCATTATGAGGGGGGCCGGTTTCACAAAGGGGGGCAGGCGCCCCCCCCCCCCCCCCCGTTTCCAGCGAGCTCGGCCTTCGGCCGAGCTGGCATCGCGCCCAGCGCGCTGCCTTGCGCCGAACTGGCGCGCCTGGCCGGGCCGAGCCGCGCCGCGCCGCGTCGGGCCGGGCCGGGCTGGGTCGACCCTGTCTGAGGCGGGTCGACCCGGTTCGGGCCATCCGGGGTGTCTCGGGCCGGGACGGCCCGGGCCCGAAACCCCCGATACCGAATGGTTTGGTTTCAAATGCCCATAACTCAGGCTACGACCCTCCAAACGACGCGCCGTCAGTGGAGATGTGATCCTTGGATCGAGACGGTCATTTCAGTATATCGCACTCAAGGTTTCGGATTACTTGAGTTCAGCCGGGTTGGTTCGCGCACGAAACCAACCGGGCCCTCGGAGCGGAAACGCTCATATCTTGAGCTACAGACGTCCGATTGACGAGCCGTCAGCTTTGTTAAGTTTCTCTTAGTGAGACAGATCTTTTGGCTTACTCCGCCCGAGGTTTGGACACAGGTGGAGTACGGTCGGGTTGGTTTTGCCTTAAAAACCAACCGGGCCCCTGGGACGAAAAAGCCAATAACTCTCAGACCGGGCGTCCGATCGACGCGCCGTCTGTTGCGTTGAGTTCCTGTTGACGATACGGAACTTTTGGATACATCAACTCTGGACTTTGTGACAGTTGATGTATCAGCCTCTCGGCTCGTGGAGCGGACCCTCCTGAACGAGCTTGTTGTGTGCGGGAACCCTAGAGCTGGCTGCGACTGCGACTGCGACTGCTACTGCTACTGCCACTGTGACTGCGACGACGACAGTACAGAGATCCTTAGTGGATTCGACGACGATGACTACAACACTCAGCGATCCTACGTGGATCAGTGCTACAGGTCCTGTGTGGGCCCGATCCTGTGTGGGTCCGGTCCTGTGTGGGTCTGCGCTCAGCGGTCCTGTGTGAACCAGCGCCTACAGGTCCTGTGTGGGCCTGATCCTGTGTGGGCCCGATCCTGTGTGGGTCTTTGCGGGGGTTAGTACCTATCGATCCTTTGTGGGTCCGACGACTTAAATGGATCGGTGATCATCTCTATCGTCTTCTAAAGAAGTATACCTGTGTGAGCTGAATCCTGTTGCTATCCTGTGTGGATTGTGTTGTGCTATCCTGTGTGGATTACGTTTTCTTTCCTGTGTGGAATACGTTTACTTTCCTGTGTGGATTGAGTTGTACTTGGGCTCGGAGTTTGGAGCGTATTGGAATTGATGACTTAGGTATATGTATGGGCATATACCTAAGCAGTGTCGGTTGTTACTTAGTGTTTACTTTTCCTCTTGCTTACTCTGTGGTGCTTGTTTACTTTACAAATGCAATGTCTTCCCTTTTTACCGGGAATTACGCATTGGTGCTAGTCACCAGCCCCTGGCCTATGAAAGGCGAGCTTGGGGTAGTCACGGCACGGGCCCCGAGGGCGGGTCATGACACCGATAAAAACAAATAATGATATTAAATATTAATAAATAATGAATATATAATAAAGAAGTAATAAACTATTAATAAATTAATAAATAATAGAAAATAGATAACTAATAAATAAATTATAAATAATTATTAAATAAATAATAAATATTTAATAAATAAATAGTAATTAAATATTAAATAAATAATCAATAATTAATAACCATAAAAAATAAACAATAAATAATAAATAATAAAAAATAATAATAAATAAATAAATAATAAATAAATAATAAATATATAATAAATAATAAATAAATAATAAATAAAAATGATAAATGATAAATAAATATTAACTGAATAATAAATAATAAATAATAAATAAATAACAAATAAATAATAAATAAATAATATATATGTAATAAATAAATAACAAATAAATAAATAATCACTAAAAAATAATAACAATAAATAATAAATGATAACAGATGATATAAAATTATAAATAATAATAACTGATAATAAATGACAACAAATAATAATTAATAAATAGTAGATAATAAATAAATAATATATAATAGGCCATAAATAATAAATAATAAATAATAAATAATAAATAAATAAATAATAAATAAATAAATAAATAAATAAATAATTAATTAATTAATTAAAACATTAATATTAAATATGTAATAAATGAATAATAATTAAACAATAAATAAATAAATAATTGATAAATAATAAAAATAAATAAATGATAATAAATAAAAAATAAAAAATAAAAAATATTAAATAAATATTAAATAAATGATAAATAAGTAATAAGTAATAGGTAATAAGTAATAAATAATTGTAAACTCTAATTAAATTATAAATAATAATTAATAAATAAATAAATAAATAATGACTATATAATAAATAAAAAATAATAATAAAAAATAATAAATTAATAATAAATTAATAATAAGTATATAAAAATTAGTGAATAATAAATATATAATGGAAAATAATAAATTAATAATAAAAAATAATTTAATATCAAATAAATAAGTAGTAAATAAATTATAAATGAATATATAATAAATAATAAATAAGTAGAAAATAAAAAATAGCTAAATAATGAATAATAAGTAGATAAATTGATAATAAATAAATAAATAAATAAAATATTACTAATAAATTAATAAAAAATAATAAATTAATAATAAAAATAAAAAAAAATAATAAATATTATGTAATAATATATAATAAATATTAAATGAATATTAAATAATAATTTAACAACAAATTAATAATAAATAATAAATCTAAATATAATAAAGAAGCAATAAATGGATAACTAATAAATGAATAAATAATAAATAATAAGTGTAAAAAATAATAATAAATGATTAAGTAATAAATAATAAATAATAACTAATAAATAATAAATAATAAATGGAAATGAATATATCTGAATAAATATACATATAAAGAAATTTACATAAAAATATATAAACACACACATAAATATAATTGTATATGAATATATATATATATATAGACACACACACACAAACACAAGTAAATATAAATGTCTATATATATATATATCTCCATATAATATAATATATATATATATATGCATAAATATGTATAGATATTTACAAATGTAAATAAATATAGACAAATATTCATAAATACATATAAATATCCATGCATGAATATAATTATTTATAATTTTAAATAAATAATGTTAAATATAAATAAATTATAAATAAATATACATAAATGTATAGAAGCACATACAAATATATATATTTATATAATAAATCACTAAAAGTGGGAAACTGTAGAGGCTCAGTTTTTACATTGTAAGACTTTGGAATATTTCTACATATATTTATAGAGCTAGGCGCTGAGAGAACGTGTGATTTCAAGGCCCAGTGTGCCCAGAATAAATTTTATAAAAATATTAAGTATTTTTTTATACTATGAACATGTAGAAGACATGATATCTCTCAAATGGTTGCTCAGATTAGAAAGTTGAAGCCACTAATGAGTCTGGAGCGTGGCGTTTACCCTTGGTGGGATATAACTCATTTTGGCACTGGTCTTCTATAGAAAAAGTCACAGTGGTCGTTTTTGTAAATAAAATAATTAAAATTAATCATTTTATCTTAAATGCCAGATCAAATAACTTTTGAATGGGAACTCGAATTGAAAATGTGATATCATTGTTGAGTTCGTAATGGGGTGTTTTCTCTAGGGCCGACCTCAGGTGACAGGATGTGGGAGGTTTGGATTCCACGACCGCTGACAGTCTTATATAAATAAGAGTTTAAAGAAATTAACTAGATTTAGTTCATTTCTCTCACAGGTGGTGGAACTCTAACCATCTATTTCTGACTGTGAATCGATATCTGAACTTTATTGGATCGTGATAAAAATGCAGGTATTAGTAGATTAGAGCACAGCGAACACAACGACATATCTAAAATCAAGGTAGGATTTCTCTTTCGGATTCCACACCTCCCTGATTGAAGAATTTGTTGTCATTTTATACTTTTGATCATTTTCAATACTTTGATATTCCTTGTTGATGGTCAAACTAACAATGGTCGTCGACTGTTTAATTTTTGGATCGCTTGTTCTTCGCATTCTTCATTCATTCTTCGTCGTTAACTTTTCAATTCATTGAAACATTGACAAAACGTGGGGAAAAGAATAGATCGGTGAAGCCCTCAATCTAAGGAGTCAAGATCTATGCTCAGTTTTTAGTTTCGGGCACCGGAGGAGGTGCGCTAGTGAGCGGAAGCGGCGACTGCTTTTGGATATGCCAAAACATTGACGGATCTTTGAACGAAGGCTATTCCAGTGAATATCTCATCGCAAGGAGTCTAGATCTAGTCTCATATTGTAATTTGGGTAATTGAGGTGTTCTCGGCGGTCCACGGAAGGACCATCGGTGCATCACTGGTGCGGCGGCGTAGGTGGATGCCGATGGCGGTCTGCAAGGCGACGGCGGAGCCATGGGGCGGCGCTGTGCGGCAGAAACCACGAAGGTTGCGAGTTTAGGTGGTGGTGCAGAATGCTAGTGTGGTGGGGCAGCAGAGCTGCGGAGGGCCGTGGGGGAGAAGGCCAGGTCACGGTGGTTGGACCGAGCTGGAGTGGGTCAGGACAGTTTCAAACACCGATAACTCCTAAAAAAGCATCTGTTTTGTGTGCCGTCTACACTCATGCATTTCTCTCATTGAGGAAGATATTTTTAGACTGGTTTTGGACTTTTAAGTGTTGGTGTCGTGGCTCGGTTCCATGAAATATTTGAGTTTAATAATAATAATAATAATATTCTTATTCAAAAATCTTGTATTAAACCTAGATGGAAAACTCATCGTCTAATTGGCGTGTCATCTACGGAAACACAACCCTTACTTCGAGGCAGACCTTTTGATGTAGTTTTGTGATTTTTATAATTCATGTTCGAGGCCCAGTTTAGGCGTTTGCAGTGAAATGCATCCTTTTCACTAGGTCTCCATTTGGGATGAATGAATATCCAATCTCATGTGATTTTCCAAGAGGATTGCAATGACTCAATCCATTTAATATATTTCGAGATCATGGTGTGGGTCCCATGGAGCATCATTCGTGCGCAATGCTGCGAAATGCATTTTCTTCACCCGAAGTCCGATTTGGGCAAATGAATAGTTGATACTGTGCATTTTTTCACAAGGATCATGATGGTGTAATCCTTCTGATTATCCGAGGCCATTTGAAGAGTCATGTTGGTAGAATTACGTTTTCTCCCTTCATATCAAACAACGAGCAACATACACTCGTCAACCTTTTGAGCAAGAGGTGCTATGTACTCTAGGAGTACGCTGGCACGCCTAGGGGTACTTGTTCATAGTTAATACCCAAGTATGGCTGGGTACACGGACAACTGATTATGTGGGGCCACACATTGTGTAGGCCCTACACGTTCAGTGTATTACACTACAAATCTTCTATCTCTCATATCTTCTACTTTTGGTCTTGGATTTTAGCATGCGAGTAGCCTATCCTGAGCATTTTTCCATTTTGAATGTGATTCTACCCTTTGTAGTGGATTTTGAGTTATGATGTGAGATGTTATAGATGGGATGCTTATCCAGGAAACGTCCAATGACAATAGTGATCAGGTGCTGGCATATTAGTTCTTTTCGAGAGGTACCATCCAGCAGGGATAAATAGTGTAGTTTCTCGATACCTTCCATGTGGAATCCCCATACCAGGTAGGGCGTGGGTCTTCAATGACCTAGAGTGGAATCCCCCATCATCATGGGTGTGGGTCCTCTACAACTACTATGAGAGTGGAATCCCCCTGACGCACTAGGGTGTGGATCCTCTATGATAATAAGAATGGAATCCCCCATCGACATGGGCATGGGTCCTCTATCAGCTACTTCGGAGTGGAATCCCCTTAACGTACTAGAGTGAGGGTCCTTGATGAACAAGAGTAGAATCCTATAGATGCATCAGAGTTTGGGTCCTCAACGATGACAATTAAAGTAGAATCCCCCTGACGCACTAGGGTGTGGGTCCTCATCTTTGGGTTTACTATATCCAGCTACAAATTAGTGGAGAGAAATGATTTGATGTTAATTTGGACTCACAAGTAAGAGGGGATCTTTCTCCACCGAGACGCATCCTTGTGACGTGGCCAAAAATTGTACAATTGAGACAGACCCACCCAAAGTGAATATTATCAAGGCGTGGTGATTGAGTTCCTTTAACATGCATTTTTAGGGAAGATGTGAGGGATATTGGGCATCATTGGTGGTTACTTATGGAACTGTTAGTGAATCTTTTCTTGGGCTGATCTATGAGATGGAGATCCCATTACTCTCTCATTTGGGATTATTTGACTGAGCATATATATATTTACACCCTATTATAGTACATACTCCTTGAGTTCTAGTTACTCTCATTCCAGTAGAGGCAAAGATGCTTGAGGTATGTCCTGTGCTTTCTGTGTCTAGCTTCTTGTGGCTGGACAAGTCTACTCTTCTACTATAAGTAGAGGAGACTCGATAATAAGTTCACCTTATCTCTGTTTCTAGTTTGTTTTGTTTGGATGAGCTTACTTCACTCTCTTGTTGGGTTAAGCTGCACTTCTTTTAGTATACCTTGTTCTATCTACTACTCCCCTCTTCAGTGCATCTTTTTCTGCTCCCTTAAGCATTTGGGGCATTCTACTGAGTATTTTTATACTCACCCCTACTTGGGATTTTCCCACATTTTGTGTTCCATTGAAGATGATGGATAGATTAATCGTGACTTCATAGGATCTTAGGATACAAGGTGCTTAGACTGCGTGTGATGGTCGTAGATTGGGATCAAGCAGTGGGGCTATCTCAACTGTTTTACTTTTCCACTTGTTTCCGGGTTGTGACACATTCTAGTTGGGTGTGTATTTTTCCTATTTCCCTTTCAGTTTACTTTTATGTACTTGTATTGTTTAGAGGTCGATGCATATTTGTGGTTTATAAATAACAGTGTTGTATTTTTTCCTTTTTCCTCTACACTTTTGTGTTGATTTGGTTGTGTGAGTGTGTACGGGTTCTTAAGTGCATCCACAAGACCCAGGTTCAAAACCTGGTAGAGGCATGTTTTTGGGTACTGTAGCAGTATTGTACTCCGTGCAGGTACTGTAGAAGAACTATACACTGTACATGTACTGTAGTAGATTGTACACTGTACAGGTACTATAGTAGAACTGTACATTGTGTGGGTACTGTAGCAGGAATTATAGTAAGTATTGTTCGGTACTGTAGCAGCTAGAACTATTCACCTTGAGCCGCCAGTTTGGGCTTGGAGTCCTTAAGGCTTTCGGGCCACCTAGGCCTTCGGGTCAGTAGGGATTTCGGGCCACCTCAAGTCCTTCAGGCCACATGTTGTTTCCCCAGACACACTACAAAAAAGGAGCAGCCCCAGAAGAGGATTCAGATCAGGTGCACTCACCAGAGCTGTACCAAATGGATTTTTCAGAATGAGAGGGTATGTCTATGCCATCAGGACCAGCCTATGCTTGCACAGGAAGCCTAGCCATACGACCATGCAAAGGTGGATAGCTACTATCATGACGCAAACACTGGGGAGGAGCAGTTCCTTGTAGATAGTCTGGTTGATTTCCCCAAGACCTTTGGGTCATGTAATATCCTAAGCCTACGGGCCTTGTAATCTCTGAGCCTACGGGCCATGTAAGGGTTCCCCATCATCCCTTGAAAAGGGGGTTATCAAAAATCACTAAAAATGAAGGCCTTCGGGCCATTCGGAGTGTGTAAAGTTCTTAGGCAAAGGCCTCCCCGATATTGTTCTACCTTTGGTGCTAGTCACCATCACCTATCCTAGGGAAGAGGGCTTGGGGTAGTTGCGACTCGAGCCCCAATGTGGGTTGGATCATGACAAAAACCTAAAATAACTACAACACCATCAAACCAATATAAATTTAAATCAGTCAAATAAAATCATAAATGGCCTAAAAATCAAATAAAGACACTCTTAAACAAAGATAAAGTATCATCAAATGTTCAAAAATCATGATATCCGAACTAAAAACACGGTTTTGGAGGAATTTTTTAGCCTTTTTGGCCTTGAAAAACATGTTTTGGGTTCTATTGGGTCACTACTACGTAAATCTCTTCACATGCATTGATTTGATATGTGGTAGAGCCCAAATGGGCAAACAGATCAAAATTTATAACCGTTTGAAGTTGAAGTTTGATTTTAAACTTTTCTTAAAACTATAATAAATTTTATTTTATTAATAATTACCTAATGATTATCTAATATAACTGTATTTCATTTCATAAGATTTTATTTGACTGGTTGTGCAACAAAAATGGACACCCAAATCAAAAGCTATAGTCATTTGACACTAAATTCTAATTTTCAACTAATATAATAATTAATTTAAGTTTCAGATAACTTATTAACTAATAATTATATATAATTAAAGATCAACACATCATAATTAAAAAAAATTATAAATAAAAAAAATAAATGAATATAAATAATAAATAATATTTATTAATAATAAATCATAATTTAATATTTGTTATTTGTTATTTTTTCTCAATAAATTAGTGGAATTTTTATAAAAAACACCACTATTTCACGGTGGTTTTCCTAAATGGCCGCTAAAAATAAATTTAATTGTTTTTGAAAAATATAAAAAAAACTAAATTAGCATCAGTTTTTCAAAAACCACCGCTAAAAACCACCGCAAAAAAATAAAAATAAATAAATTACACATTTAGCAGTGATTTTATGGACCACCACAAAAAGATTTTTTTTGGAATATTTAGCTGCGGTTTTTAAAACCGCCGTTAAAAAACTGATGTGAAACCCCTTTTTCCTTGTAATGTTTATATTAATCAATATAAATGTTTATGTACATTAATTAAAAAATGCGTATATAAATATAATATTTTAATATATTTTTAAATAATTGTATAAATATATAAATGAATATATAGATATATATATTTAAATATAGTTTTTTAAATTTATATATTTATATTCATATTAAATAAATTATAATATACACATATATTTGTATTGATGTGTATGCATGTGTATGTATGTTGATGTGCCTGTACATTGGTATGTGCAAGTATGTATGTGTATGTGTGTGTGTATTTATGTGTATTTATATAGATGTATGTGTTGTGTATGTGTATGTTTATGTGTATATAGATGTATGCATGTGTATGTACATATGTATGTACGTATGCATATGTGTATGTGTATGTGTATATATGTGGATGTACATGTGTGTGTGTTGTTGGTTCCAGGTGCAGCGGAAGCGTGCGCTGGGGAGCGATATATTAAAATTTATTTTAATTATCGTTGCTCAAAATCAAGAGCGAGGATATTGCACGTCAAATTTATAATTAATTTATTTAATATCTAAAGAAATGAATATATGGGGTTTGAAACTTTATTCATTGATAAAGGTTGATCATTCGAAAAGACCCTTTCAAATTTTCTTCATTACACTATTAGGATCCAAGGATAGATTCCCTCTAGAGGTGATTCACATGTGCCCCAGTGATCTCCAAGCAACACCACTCAATCTATGGGTGCTAGTGCAGTGAATCGAATGTCTTGTGTTGTTCATTATTGACCACTTGTTCTTTAATTTTGAAGAAATCTCTCTTACATTTGTCGTTCTTTAAAGGGAGAGAGGAGGAGCCAAGAGATAATATTTATATACATATATTAGAATATATAGATAATATATATTAGTGTGTAAATACAGACACACAAATACACACACACACACACACATTATACAGGTATATATATATTCATATATTTTTTATTTTAAATAAAATGATTTTTTTTATATATGGTTTATATATTTATAAAGATATTATATATGTAAATATGTTTACATATTTATTTATAAAATTAAAATTTTATGTGTAAATATATAAAAATATGTATATATGTTTGTATACTTAATTATAAATAATAGTACATTATGAAAAATAAAAAAATTTGAATGTCATAATATCCTCATGAGTGTAAGACTTGAAAATAAATTGAGTATCCACCGAAAAAAGATAATAATACCCCCTTAAACGAGTGTGAAATTCCATCGAATGTTAAAAAATTTGGGTACCCCAACTAAAATCTCACTTTGGAGGCCTTTTTGGCGTTTTTTTGTCTTCAAAACAAGTGAATAGGGTCCCCCACAATCATAATGGTGTAGAACTCATCATAGGCTTCGATTTGATATATGGTAGATCCCAAATGGACACCTAGATCAAAAGTTATGATCGTTTAAAGTTTGAGTCATATTTTCAACTTATTTTAGATCGTTTATTATCATTTTTATTTTTTATTTTTTATATCTTCAAATTGTTTTTAAATGACTATTAATTGATAAAAATTATCAAATTATTAAATAATATTATTTTTTAAAATTATTTTATAATTAAGTTTCATTAAATATCTTATATATTAAGTGTAAATGCGTATTTAGCTTTATATAAATCATATTTTTATAAAATATATTATATTTATATAAATATAAATATATTTATATATTAATATATGATTTTTTATGATAAATAATTTTTTATTATGAAATATAAATTTCATCAACACTAATAAAAGTACCCTTTATTGGTACTAAAAAAAAGCGCTGATAAAGGGATACTTTTATTAGCGTTTTTTTGCACTCATAGAAGCACATTTTAACAACGCTTTTTTAGCACTGTTAAAAGGTGAAGTTATGTAAAGCTGATAATGTGGTAGGGAAACCTCATGTCACATAATAATAATATAATTATTATTTTGTGTCACACGCCAACTTGTGTAAATTGATAAATAATATTTACCATCTTATAAATAAATATTTATCACTGGACGCAGTCTTGGCCCATTTAAACTCAGTATTTATTGAATATCCAAATAAATATTTTATTCATAATTAAATATTCCATTCACATACCAGTGGATAAATATTTATTAAATATTCAATAAAATAAATAAATATATTTTTATTCACATGTTGACAAATAAATATTTATTAAATATTCAATAAAATAAATAAATATATTTATATTTACATGTTGGTGGGTAAATATTTATTAAATTTATGTGATCAATATATAACTTGAATAAAATTATTCCTCGGTCTGGAGAATAATATTTAATCTATTAATTAAATTAAAATATAATTTAATCGAGATCAATGGAAACACATAGTGTGTGATCCTCTAGGATTCTTTCTCATTGGAATTATACGGGTTTGCCTGAAGTCTAAAATTATTTTCTAGCAATGGGTTAAGGCACCAAAGACAATGAACTTAATGTCGAAATTTCAAAAATCACATACAACCACTCATTGTGTAATATAACCCCTTTGTCACAATATCTCATCAAACAAGTTGCACGACGATGTCATCAACTTATATGTTCGATACATCTTTATCAACGCTATTTATCAGCACTCATAGAGGGAACTGTGAATTATTTAATTTATTTATACATATTTATATATTTTTAAAAATTATTTATATATCAATAAGTATATACATGTAAATATAATATATAAATATGATTTATATAACTATATTGTAATAAAAAATGAAAATCTTATTTCCAAAGTTTTATATTTAAAAAATTATCAATTTTTTATTAATCAATAAAAATGTTTATATACATTAATTACAAAATGTATATTTCATGACCCCCTCCTGCTAAAAAAACCGCAGTGATGGGAGAGAGATAATGACCCCTTGCGTCCCACCTCCAGTAGGCACCGGGTTGATGACTAGCACCAATGGTACAAAAATCTCATAAAATGGGAGGCATTGCCCTTTATAATAATATAGGGTCATAAGATAAGATGAATCATCCACCAATAACTTCATGACATAAGTGGTTATAAATAAATTTATATTGAGTAGGACATTTATATTTATATTTCATAAAATAGTTATTATTATTCATACCTTCCTATTTAATGGCTATGATATAATAGTCATATTTAAAATAATATCATTTCATGATTCACTGAAGCTCGGTGGTACGTGTCATGCATGCTATTGAAGAAACTTTTTTTTGCGTGTAATGTAAGAAAAACTTGGTGTAGCGAATAACACAAGTTATCAAAAAAAAATTAATTTGAAAAAAAATATTTCATAAAATCTCGGGATGTTACAAAACATACTCAGATTGTCTTGATACTTTCAAACACAAATTCTTAAGTCATTTATGGCATGTTGGGATCAATTTCATGTCAAACGAACACACGATGTGACTAGTATGACTCAAAATATGTATTTTTAGTTTAAAATGACATTCTAGTAAAAAAGAAACGTGATATTCTCAAAACTGAGCAAACACATTTAGATTGTTTTAATATTTTAGGAAAATGACCCTTAAGTCATTTTTTATGTGTATGAATCTACCACACATCAATGTGATGCACCGTGTGTCTGGTATGAATCCAAATGCGTCTTTTTATTTAAAATTGATATTTTAGTTCAAAACACACTTCACATACTCAAAACCGAGTAAACACATTCAAATTGTTTTGATATCTCAGGACAATGATCCATATGTCATTTGTGACGTGTATGAATAAGGCTCACCTAAATCTGACAAAGGTGAGGCTTTGTTAACGGTATTTTGGAAAATAATGATTTTTTAGTGCTGATAAAGGCTTTTTCTAGCATTGTCTATATCCCAATCTATGGTAGTGAGACATCTTTTATCGGTATTTTTTTAGTGTTGATAAAATTCATCATTTATTAGCGCTTATAAAGTCATTTTTTATTAGCATTTTTTTAATAGAGATAAAGTTTGTATTTCAGTAGTGCGTAGATGCACAACTTTTTTTTATTGGTGATAAAGCTTATTTTTAGTGTCTTCAAATGTGTAGTCATTAAAAAATGATGGGTGTGCATGAAATTTTGTTTGTTTATTGAGAAATCTCTCATACTTTGGTGAAGTAAAAATAAATAAATATAACCGGTGTTATATTTGAATCAAATAATGAATTTTTGGAAATAAATATATGATCTAAAACATACAAGTTAGTATTCATGTAAATGAATTAAATTCCACTTGTTGGGACTTGGAGCCCAGTACCATAGCAGAAGTCATTGTAGAAAACACAGAAGAGAAGAAGATTCACCCGAAGGCCTTTTATCCCCCAAAGGAATTTTATCAATCGAAGGATTTTTATACATCACCTAAAGGATTTTTTACAACACGTGAAGGCCTTTTACAACTCACCCAAAGGATTTCTCTCTCAAAACATCGACACCCATGAACGTACCATTTTTTATTGTACTGCTAGTCATCACAACCTAAAAACACCACTTGATATCCATAACCAAGAGGAATTTCAATACATGGAACCATCATGAATCAATTTTCACACCGTCGTCGACAATTCTATCTCCATTGTCACACATCATCATCTCACTGTCTGCCATCCCCGGCACTTGGGCAACTGTAATGGTGACACCCCCGTCTTTGTTCTCTCCTGGAGACTACATCTTTATCAAGAAACATTCCAAAATATGCTACCGCATCCTCTTAATATTGACATCATGTAAATTTCTCCATTAATGTGTTCAAAATTCATTATTCCATCAATTAAAATTGGGAATTACTCTTCATTAATGTTGGGATAAAATCCTCCATTAATGTTGAGAAAATCCCTCCATTAATAATTTTCTCTCTCCTCATTATTTAAATTTTAAATAAAAAATCCCAACAATATCCACCTTCATTTAAAATTAAAATACACCACATTCATCTCCACCATCTAGGTCAATGTGATCATTGGCTCCATCAAGCTCCAAATGTCACCCAATGAATGGAACACGCTGCTTGACACCTGCGGCCAAGAAGACTTTCGATATTCCAACAACATTGCTGATACCACCTATTAGGGAACCTCCTCATCTGGCCCCGATATATATATTTTTATATCCGATATCTTTAGAAAAGATATTTTTATATTTGACAAGATATATCTGATATCTTTGAGAAGATATATTTGATATCTTTGATAATATATATTTAATATCTATAATCAGATATGAGATATCTTTTAGGAGATACATGAAATATCATGTGATTAATCTTCTATTTATATGATGTGTGCGGCTCCTCTCTCGGAAGTTGTTGGAGACAGTGTAGTTGCGTTTTCAAGGAGTGGTTTTCAGATCTGCAACTGGTGGATCTACTTTGATTTGATCGGCTTTCATCTGCAGTGGTTTTTGATATGATCCTAGTGTTTTTCATATGCACTTTTGTTTGGATATCAATCATCTGCTTTCATGGTCAGATCTATTTGGGTTTCTTTAGCATGCTTCATTCTTCATTTCAGGCTTCAGTCAGACTGCATCTATACTTTGAATTTGATCCACTATTTTTCTATGTATTACTTTTGAGATCCCTGTCATTTTTTGAGGAGTCTCTACCGTGTACTTATCTATTTTAGTGGATCCCTCTTTCTGGACTAGGTCCCATGGTTTTTCCATGTTAGTTTTTCCATGTAAAAATTTCTGGTGTCAACTTTATTTTTCTGCACCTATTTTTATCGCTACGCATCTGCTGTTTGAGGGAAAGATTTCTCCGCTGCGCGTTCGTCTTTTTGTTGTTTGTGCATTCATCGCTTTCCATATTTCCCAACATCTAGTATCATAGGGTTTGGTTTTTATTTCATATTCATTATGGAGTCTAACTATAGTCAAATGATTTTGTTGAATGGTACCAACTACCATATGTGGCGACTTAAAATGAAGGATCTGCTTTTTATCAAGCGAATGCATCTTCCAGTGTTCAGTGCCCAGAAGCCAGAAAGGATGTCAGATGAAGAATGGGAGTTCGAGCATGAGATGGTTTGTGGCTTCATTCACCAATGGGTCGAAGACAACGTGATGAATCACATTGTCAACATCTATTAGGCTAGAACTTTGTGGGAGAAGCTTGAGACTACCTATGCTTCCAAGATAGGAAAAAATAAATTGTTTCTTCTAAAAAAATGATGAATTTGAGGTACATAGAAGGTACGTCTATTTTTGATTATTTAAGTGAATATCAGGGATGTTTTTATCAGTTTTCTAGCATGGGTATTAATTTTGAAGATGAGGTTTTAGCACTTCTATTGCTTAACACGTCACCTGATTCTTGGGATAATTTATGTGTTAATATAACCAGTTCTGCTCATAATGGGGATGTGACATTAAATTTTGTTAAGTCTACTATTTTAAATGAAGAATTTAGGAGACATAATCAAGAGAAATCTTCAGAGATTTTAGTCACAGAGAACAGGGGGAGAATCCAGGAAAAGAATCAGGGACAGAGCAGTCAAGGATAGAGTAAAAACAGAAGCAAATCTAGATCAAAGTAGATAGATTTTGAATGTCATCATTGTGGTAAGAAGGGGCATGTTAAGAAGTTTTGTTATCAGATGAAAAGAGAAAATATAATGAAGTAAAATCATCCAAATAAGAATTTCAATGGAGATGATCATGTCGTTGCCGCTACAGGGGGTGATCTTGTTATTGTTTATGACTCCATTAATATTGCTTCTGATCATTCTTGTTGGGTTGTTGACAATGGTGCCTATTTTTACGTGACATCAAAGAATGAGTTCTTTACATCTTAAAACCCATGTAATTTTGGGATTTTGAAGATGGGTAATGATGGTCATGTTGATGTCGTAGGTATCGGGACTGTTTGTTTAGAGACCAGTACTGGAAGTAAGCTGATTTTGATGAATGTTCGACATGCACCAGAGGTTCATTTGAATCTTATTTCTACCAGTGTTCTTGATGATGAAGGGTTTACCAGCACATTTGGTGATTTCCAATGGAACATTTCCAAGGGCTCTTTTATTGTGGATCGAGGAAAAAATTAGTCAGGTTTGTACTAGACTAGAGCGTCCATTTCATGTGATACTGCTTGCATTATTGAGTGCAGCGGTTCGTCCAAGTTGTGGCATAAGAGTATTAGTCACATCAGTGAGAAAGGGCTTGGTTGTTTGGCCAAGAGAAATCTTCTTCCAGATTTGAAGAGTCTCAAATTGGACACATGTGATCATTTCATGGCTAGGAAACAGAGTAGAGTGAGTTTCACCAGTCATCCTCCACACAGGAAGTCACAGGTACTTGAATTAGTACATTCAGATGTTTGTAGTCCTTTGAAATCAAAGACCTTTAGTGGAGGTATTTATTTTGTGAAATTTATTTATGACTACTCACGAAAGCTTTGGGTTTATGTTTTTAATTCCAAATGTCAAGTGCTTAGTGTTTTTAAGCAATTTCATGTTTCTGCTGAGAGGGAATCAGTCAAGAAACTGAAATGTATTCGTACTGACAATGGGGGAGAGTATTGTGGTCCATTTGATTAGTATTGCAGGAAGGAAGGTATTCGACATAAGAAGACACCTCCCAAGACACCTCAGCTAAATGGTGTAGCTGAGTGGATGAACATGACTTTTTTGGAAAGATTTCATTGTTTTATTTCAGAAGCAAAGTTACCTGGAAACTTTTGGGGTGAGGATTTACTTACTACTTCTTATATTATCAATTTATCACCTTCAGTTTCTTTGCAGACAGACACTCCTGATAAGTTTTGGTATGGAAAAAGGATCAGGTACAATCACTTGAAAGTTTTTGGTTGCAAGGCTTTTGTTCATGTTCCTAGAGATGAGAGATCCAAGTTGGATGATAAGTCATGACAGTGTATTTTTATTGGCTATTGACACGATGAGTTTGGGTACAGGTTTTACAATCTTTATTTGAAGAAACTTGTCAGACGCTGAGATGCAGTGTTTAAAGAGGACCAGACTATTGCAGATATTGATAAGAGAGAAAAGTCCACTTCTCCAACTTCTGATGGCTTTGTTGGTCTTGAAACAGGTTTTGATTCACATTTACCTCATATTGTTGATTATGATGATCACATTGATGTGAAGAATGATGCTCAAGGTGAACAGGTTGGAGTTGATATTACCGATGCACCTTTCCTTGGGTTATCAATGATCTCATAGATCCACTCTGGAGGTCATCTCGGCATCGTACCATTTCTACTCGGTATTCACCTGATGAGTATATGCTCCTCACTGAAGGGGGAGAAACAAAATATTTTTATGAGGCGATGGAAAGTGAACAGAAGGATAGATGGGTTGCGGCAATGGATGATGAGATGACATCATTGCACGACAACCGCACTTTTGAGCTGGTGAAGTTACCGACAGGTAAGATAGATTTGCAAAATCGGTGGATTTATCAGATTAAGAATGAAGAATCTGGTTCTGTTCCTAGATATAAGGCAAGTTTAGTTGTTAAAGTCTTTCATCAGAAGAAAGGTATTGATTTTGATGAGATTTTCTCACCTGTTGTCAAAATTTCTTCTATTCGGGTTGTTCTTGGTTTGGATGCTAGTTTGGATCTGCAGATTGAGCAGATGGATGTGAAGAAAACTTTCCTCCTTGGAGATTTAGAGGAGGAGATTTATATGGAGAAACTAGAGGGTTTTGTTGAAATAGGTAAAAAGAATCATTTCTGCAGATTGAAGAAGAGTTTGTAGGGTTTGAAGCAAGCTCCGAGACAATGGTATAAAAAGTTTGAATTTGTCATTTCTCATCAGGGTTTCAGGAAGACATATTATAATCATTGTGTGTTTGTTCAGAGATTTACTGATGATGATTTTATTATATTGTTGTTTATGTTGATGATATTCTCATTGTTGGCCACGATGCTTCTAGAATTGACAGATTGAAGAAGGATCTTTGCCAGTCTTTTGCGATGAAAGACTTGGGGCCATCACGACAGATTCTTGGCATGACGATCTCTCGTGACAGGAAGGCCAAGAAATTGTGGTTATCTCAAGAGAGATACATTGAAAAGGTTCTTTAGATATTTTCTATGGATAGAGCTAAAGTGGTTATTACTCCTCTTTCTTTACATTTTAAGCTCAACACCAGTCAGTCACCTTCTACTGATGAAGAGAGAGAGGAGATGAAACACATACCTTATTCATCTGTCGTTGGCTATTTTATGTATGCCATGGTATGTACTAGAACTGATATAGCTCATGCAGTTGGTGTAGTCAGTTGTTTTCTGTCAAATCCAGGTAGAGAGCATTGGAGGGCAGTGAAGTACATTTTTCATTATCTTCGTGGTACTTCTGATTTTAGATTGTGTTTTGGAAAAGGGGAACCTATTCTTTGTGGCTTTACAGATTTATATATGGCAGGAGATATAGATTCGAGGAAGTCTATTTCAGGCTATTTGATTAATTTTGCAGGGGGATATGTATCTTGCCAGTCTAGGTTGCAGAGATGTGTTTCTTTATCTACCACAGAGTCAGAGTTTATTACAACTACAGAGGCATGCAAAGAATTGTTGTGGATGAAAACTTTTATTCGAGAGCTCAATTTCAATCAAGACAGATATGTTTTATTTTTTGATAGTCAGCGTGCTATTTGTTTGGGAAAGAATTCCACTTTTCATGGCAGGTCAAAACATATCGATGTTCGGTATCATTGGATCTGTAATGTTCTTGATTCGAGGCAGTTAGATCTTGAGAAGATCCATACTGATGACAATGGGTCAGACATGTTGAACAAGAGTTTACCCAGAGGAAAATTTGAGACATTCTGACTGATTGTAGGGTTGGCGATGATCCCTAGTTGAGTCATAGGGGGAGTTTGTTAGGGTGCCTCCTCATCTGGCCCTGATATATAATTTTTTATATATATGATATCTTTAGAAAAGATATTTTTATATCTTTGACAAGATATATCTGATATCTTTGAGAATATATATTTGATATATTTGATAAGATATATTTAATATCTTTAATCAGATATGAGATATCTTTTAGGAGATACATGAGATATCATGTGATAAATCTTCTATTTATATGAGATGTGTGGCTCCTCTATCGACAGTTGTTGGAGGCAGTGCAGTTGCGTTTTCAAGGAGCGGTTTTCAGATCTGCAACTGGTGGAACTACTTTGATTTGATCAGATTTCATCTGCGGTGGTTTTTGATCCGATCCCGGTGTTTTTCATCTACACTTTTGTTCAGACATCAATCTTATACTTTCACGGTTAGATCTATTTGGGTTTCTTTAGCAGGCTACATTCTTCATTTTAGGATTCATTCACACTGCATCTATACCCCGACATTGATCCACTATTTTTCTAAGTATTAATTTTGAGATCCCTATCATTTTTGGGGAGTTTCTACCGTGTACTTATCTATTTTAGTGGATCCCTCTTTCGGGACTAGGTCCCGTGGTTTTTCCCTTTTGAGTTTTCCATATAAAAATTTCTGGTGTCAATTTTATTTTTCTGCACCTATTTTTGTCGCTACGCATCCACTGTTTGAGGGAAAGATTTATCCACTGTGCGTTCATCTTTTCATTGTTTACGCGTTCATCATTTTCCATCTTTCCCAACACCACCGTCAATTTCCGATGACATTATTCTGGATGCCAGACAGACCACCTAACCCGAGAAACTTCATCATTCTTCCACCAAACTCTGAATGTCACCAACAGTGGAACACACCTCAGGACTCCATCTAGTCAATCATAATTTTGATATCCCAAAAACACCTCTGGTACCCCCGTTGTCTTTTGTTAATATCTGATTCCTTGATAAAATGCTCCAACATATTCCTATCACTATGTTCTCCGACTGCACACTTCAACCAATCCCTCTGATACCACTATTGGGGCGGTGCCCGATGCCGTAACAGAAGTAGTCATTGTAGAAAACACAAAAGAGAAGATTTCACCCTAATACCTTTTATCACCCGAAATCATTTTATCACCCGAAGGATTTTTACACATCACCCAAATGATTTTTAACAACACCTATAGGCCTTTTACAACTCACCTGAAGGATTTCTCTCTCGACACACCGACACCCATGAACGTACCATTTTTTATTGTACTGCCAATCATCAGAACCGGTACACGCTATTTGATCTCCGCAACCAAGAGTAATTTCAATACATGGCACCATCATGAATCTCTTTGCATGTCATCATAAAAAATTCTCTCTCCATTATCATACATCATCATCTTTATCATCTCATTGTCTTCCATCCTCAACACTTAGGCAACTGAAATGGCGGCACCCCCTTCTTCGTTCTCTCTAGGCAGCTACATCTTTCTCAATCCACATTCCAAAACATGCTATTGCATCCTCTTATATAGACATCATGTTTATATCTCCATTAATGCGGTCAACATTCATTATTTCATAAAGTAATATTTGGAATAACTCTTCATTAATGTTGGAAAAAATCCTCCATTAATGTTGAGAACTCTATTAATAATTTTCTCTCTCTTAATTATTTAAATTTTAATTAAAAAAATCCCAACACCACTTTCCTCGCATCCTATATATATATACATGGATTATATAGTAAAAATCTATGCACCACAAGATGATGATTTCAACTGATTGGGATGAAGCTACATACTTTCCTCCTATAACCAACAGACTAGAAACCCTAAACGTAAAACTTCGGCCGAATCAGCATCACACTCATATCATACATGGAGCCCTACACCAGAGATAGATTCATAGGTTTCTTAAAATCCAACAATTATCGTTCTGGTTCACTGGCATGGATGCAAGCTGGGTGCACCAGCTCCACTACCTCATAATTTCTGACCCTATCCCACAACCCATCAGAAGATAAGATTAAAAACTCTTCCTCAGGTTCCATAGACATAACTCTGGTCTTTGGTTCAGCCGTCACCCACTTCTTCGGGTGGCCATCCCTGATTTCTCTTACATCGCCTTACCCATACAAAACAAACCCACCATTCCCATCAAGTATGCCCATATTAAAAGTTAGTTGTGGTTTGGTGTGGTCATAAATATACCATAGGGGGTGGAATGCATGCTTACGAGGGTCTTGGTTCTTCACCTTTCGTCTTCTCTGGAGGAGCAGTGGTCAGAGGTCAGGACCTGGGAAACTCCTCCATGGGATATGACCGCATGATAGTCACCAATGTTGGACACCACCAAGTGGTGGTTCTAGATCATGGTAGTCATGCACCAGGAGCCGCTGCAGGCACACTGATCTGGGAACTGGGAGTTGGTGGTGAGGTAACGACGCTTCACATCCCCCTCGATTCCCTATGCATCTCTCTCTCCCCTCCCCACCACCTCCTTAAATATGTTGTTGCTTGTCTTCATGATGGAGAAATCTGCTTCTAGCATGCCTCCATGCACATCGAAAACCCCAAGAAAGGCCTGCTAATAGCTCCAAGTTATCTAATTGGAAAATAACTCCCTCTTCCACACAAACAATACACATAATCAAATCAAATTACCTGTTACAGTCACCTATGATTGAGTATCTATCTTCCATGGCTTCCCTTCTCCCTTGTCTGCAGTAGATAGAATACCCATCCCCCATAACCTCCACCATCTCCCTAAGACCCTCTGTAACTAGCTCCAGGAAGCTCAGCAAAGTGATGGGGATTTGAAGGTGTCCCAGATTCTTTCTTGAGAGCGATGAAGAGAAAGATGATGTGGTACACCTGTGTCAATCTTTAGCCATCCTGGGGACAATAAAGGATCTGGGAAGAAGGATCCTCAGAGGGGTCGGTGAGTTCATGGCCTTGATAGTGGGCGAATGAGCGGTGGTTTTGCATGGCTAAGAACCAAAAAGTGATGGGGGTGAAGGGATGGGGGAGCTTAGGAGTTCAAGGCAAGGTGGCATGGATTTCCTTGGCATAGTCATATCTTTGTGGTTGGGAGGGTGCACTACTGCAAAATGGGTTTTTGTAGCCTTACCCTTTAACAGCACTAAAAAAAGCACTGATAAAGGGGGTACCTTTATCAGTGCTAAAAAATCACTGATAAAGGGTTACTTTTAATATCACTAGAAAAGCGTTATTAAAAGTGCTCCTTTATCAGGGCTATTAAAGGGGACCACATTATTAGAATTTTTTTAGTAGTGCTGATAAAGGGTGGCTTTATCAGCGCTTTTTTTACTAGCACTGATAAAGGGTATATTTCAAAAGGAAATATTTCATAAAAATTAATATATTGATATATAAATATATAAGTATATTTATGTTGATATAAATATAATATATATTTTTTAAATATGTTTTACATAAGTATAAATAGACATCCGTACTTAATATATAAGATATGTAATAAAAATGGCTTAGAAAATATTTTAAAAAAAAATTAATAATTTAATAATATACATCGAGTAATAGTTATATTTATTTGTATATTAAAATATATTTATATTTACTTGGATGTGAAGGGTTGTGTTAGCGCTGTTAAAGGGGAGGTGCTAGTGCGGTTAAAAGGTTAGGGGTGGGGATGGGGTGTGCTGGGCTGGTAGAGGTATATAGGGGTGGGTGGGGCTACTTCATAGTGCTGTTGACGGGGGGGGGGGGGTTCAAGCATTGTTAAAACCCCCCTCCTATATGTAAAATTTTTTAATTTTTTTTTAATTTTTTAAACTTTTATCATCAATTATAAAAAAACATTGATAAAAGACCCATTTTATCAATGTTTTTTAGCATTGTTAAAAGGGGTCTTTATGAGTGATTTTTTAGCACTGATAAAGGGTACCCCCTTTATCTTGACTGAGATTAAAAATGTTTTTTAGCACTGTAAATGACATTTTTAGCACTTTTAATGGCCATATCTACAGTAGTGGTGGTTCAATGAATGAAAATGGTGTATCACATCTCCTCATGGGTGGTGTGTGAAGGAGATGGAAGGAGGAGGCATATAAATAGTGTGGTAGATTTTGTGTTTGAGGTGTGTCTCATCTTCACTAAGGTTTGACACTTTGAAAGCAAAACACTGAGGGTGCTCCTCTAAAACTTCTATGAACGTAACAAATATATATATATATATATATATACACATTCCTTCTATTTTATGATAACTTAGTCACGAAACCTACAAGAAGAATTTATTTCTTAAAATTTAGGAGGATATAGAATAATAACACAATCATTGAAAACCATCCTCATAATTTCAAACAAAATCTTGGAAATAATCCATCTTATTCAATAATCACAATGTTTTATAATTTTTGTGTCGTTCAAAATAATCCTAATAATTCAATTTCTATTTTCTAAAAAATGAAACATACAGATGGAGACACTACATTACTAAAAATCCTTCTTTATCACCACTAAAATAAATGAAAATAAAGATGATTTATTTCCTAGATGTAACAAAAACTAAATTTTGTTAGCACTCATATAGGGAATCGTGAATAATTTAATTTATTTATACAAAATTATATATTTTTAAATATGTTTTATATATCAATAAGTATATACATGTAAATATAATATATAAATATGATTTATATAATGATATTATAATAAAAAAATTTGAAAATATTATTTGTAAAATTTTATATATAAAAAATATCAAATTTCACTACAAAAAAGGTGTTTAGCAGTGTTTCATTTGGAACAAATTTAAACCACCACTAAGTATTTAGCTGCAGTTTTTTTATTTATGTAAGTAAAATATTTATTATTATTTATTTACATAATTAATTAATTATTTCACTACTAAAAATATTCCATTTATTAGCATGAAAAATGGATTTTAACAACATTAAAAGGTGCTATTAATCGTAGCGTTAAAAAAGGGGGCCCTTTAATCATGCTAAAAAAGCACTAATAAAGGGCCCCCTTTATCAGAACTATTTTAGTGCTAATAAAGGACACCCTTTATAAGTTCTATTTTTAACGCTCATAAAGGACCCCCTTTATGAGCACTAAAATAGATAAAGGCCTAACAGGCTGCAATGTAATGTTAATATAACAGCACACCCCGCAAAAACCTGCAATTGCAAACAATGATATACACATTTAATGTGACAACATGAATAAAAAAATTCCAACCCATAGTATATACAAAAAAACACTTCTATATATATTTCAAATAATGTTTTATATAATTACATTTATAATTAACCAACAAACATTTAAAAACATTAATGTTTCATCTTTTGACGTTCGTGATCCCCTCTCAAAAATGTATTCCCATGGTATTAATTGTCGAACAAATCATCTCAAAACGAGAAAAAGATTATGCCTATATAAGAAAACAAATATTATGTTAGCAATAATATAAAGAAATAAATTAAACATTAATATGAATAAATACATTAATAAAATGTCAATATTTAATAAAAGAGACACATTTGGAGTTATATCGGTTACACTGTGCAATGGATTAAGGTGTGGTTTATTCCTACAAATCAAAAATGACTCATGGATCATTTTCCTAAAGTATCAAAACAATATGAATGTGCTTTATTGGTTTCCAGTATGTCACTTGTTCTTTTTACTAAAATTAATGTCAATTTTAAATAAAAAGACACACTTGGGGTTATACCGATCACACCATACATTAAATTGAGGTTTGGTTAATTCCTACATGTCACAAATGACTGATGGATCATTTTCTTAAAGTATCAAAACCATAAAAATGTGTTTGCTTAGTTTTCAGAACACCAGTTTTGTTTTTTTCAAAAATGTCATTTCAAACTGGAAACACACATTTTGAGTTATACCAGTTTCCTCGTGCATCAATTTGACATGAGACTACTTCATACATGTCAAAAATGATGTATGAATCCCTTCTATAAATTATCAAGACAATTGGAGTGTGTTTTCTTGGTTTTCAGTGAGTGACACATTTTGAACTAAAATGTCAATTTTAAACTAATAATGGACACTTTTAGTCATACCGGTCACACCGTGCATCATATTGAGGTTTGGTTTATTAATACATGTCAAAAATGACTCATGTATCATTTTAATAAAGTATTAAAACAATTCAAATTTTTTTTCTTAGTTTTCAGTATGTCACTTGTTCTTTTTACTTAAATTGTTGTCAATTTTAAATAAAAAGACACACTTGGAGTTATACCGGTCACACTATACTTCAGATTGTGGTGTGGTTGATTTTGACATGTAACAAATGACTCATGGACCATTTTTATAAAGTATGAAAACAATATAAACATGTTTTCTTGATTTTTGATATGCCATTTTTGTTTTTTACTAAAATGTCATTTCAAACTGGATACACATATTTTGAGTCATATTAGTCACATCCTGTGTCGATTTGACATGATACTGCTTCATACACATCAAAATAAATTATGATTCTTTTTCCTAAATTATCAATAATATCAGAGCATTTTTCTTGGTTTCCAGCGAGTGACATGTTTTGTACTAAAATGTTGATGTTAAATTAATAACTGACACTTTTAGTCATACTGGTCACACTGTCCATCAGATTGAGGTGTGGTTGATTCATAAATGTCAAAAATGACTCATGGATAATTTTCCTAAAGTATCAAAACAATATGAATGTGTTTTCTCAGTTTTTAGTATGTCACTTGTTCTTTTTACTAAAATTAATGTCAATTTTAAATAAAAAGACACACTTGGAGTTATACCGGTCATATTGTGCATCAAATTGAGGTGTGTTTGATTAATACACATCAAAAATAACTCATGGGTCATTTTACTGAAGTATCAAAATAATACAAATGTTTTTTCTCAGTTTTCATAACACAAGTTGTGTTTTTTACTAAAATGTCATTTCAAATTAGAAACACGCATTTTGAGTTATACCGATTGCATCGTGAATTATTTTGACATGAAACTAATTCATACATATCAAAAATGATGTATGAATCCCTGTCCAAAAATATCAAGATAATCGGAGCATGTTTTCTTGGTTTTTAGTGAGTGACATGTTTTGAACTAAAATGTCAATTTTAAACTAATAATAGATACTTTTAGCCATACCAGTCACACCATGCAATAGATTGAGGTGTGGTTGATTCCTATACATAAAAAATGACTCATGGATCATTTTTCTAAAGTATCAAAACAATATAAATGTGTTTTCTTAGTTTTTAGTATGTCATTCATTCTTTTTTACTTAAACTAATGTCTGTTTTAAGTAAAAAGGCACACTTGGGGTTGTACCGGTCACACCATACTTCATATTGAGGTGTGGTTGATTTCCACATGTCACAAATGACTCATGGATAATTATCCTAAAGTATAGAAACAATCAAAATGTTTTTTTTTATTTTCAATATGCCAGTAGTGTTTTTTACTAAAATGTAATTTTAAACTGGAAACATGTATTTTGAGTCATACCGATCGCTTAGTGCATTTATTTTAGGTGATACTACTTCATACATGTTCAAAATCACTTATTAATCACTTAAATTATCAAGACAATCAGAGTTGTTTTTCTTGGTTTTCAGTGAGTGACATGTTTTGTACTGAAATGTCAATTTTAAACTAATAACTAACACTTTTAGTCATATCGGTCACATCGTAAGCCATATTGTGGTGTGATTGATTCTTAAATGTAAAAAATAAATTATGGACCATTTTAATAAATTATTAAAATAATCTGAATGTTTTTTCTTGGTTTTTAGTATGTAACTTGTTATTTTTACTTAAATTAATGTCAATTTTAAATGAAAAGACACACTTGGAGTTATACCAGTCACACCATCTGCCAGATTGAGGTGTGGTTAATTCCTAGATGTCACAAATGAATCATGGATAGTTTTCATAAAGTATAAAAATAATATGAATTTGTTTTATTAGTTTTTAGTATTCCAATTTTGTTTTTTTACTAAAATGTCATTTCAAACTAAAAACACACATTTTGAGTCATACCGGTCCCATCATGCATCGGTTTGATATGAGACTGCTTCATGCACATCACAAATGACTTATGAATTTCTTTCTAAATTATTCAGATAGTCTAAGTGAATTTTAATGGTTTTAAATGAGTGACAAATTTTATACTAAAATGTAAATTTTAAATTGATAACAGACACTTTTAGTCATATCGGTCACACTGTGTGTCAGATTGAGGTTTCATTGATTCATTCACATCAAAAATGAAAAATGGATCATTTTATTAAAGTATAAAAACAATCCAAATGATTTTTCCCAGTTTTTTGTATTTCACTTGTTCTTTTCACTTAAATTAATGTCGATTTAAAAAAAAGACACACTTTGAGTCATATTGGTCGCATTGTACATCGTATTGATGTGTGATTGACTCCTAAACATAAAAAATGACCCATGGACCATTATCGTAAAGTATGAAAAAAATATGAATGAATTTTATCAATTTTCAGTATTCTAGTTGTGTTTTTTTACTAAAATGTCATTTCAAACTGGAAACACGGATTTGGAGTCATACCAGTTTCATTGTGCATCATTTTGATGTGATACCACTTCATACATGTTGTGAATTGATTTCATAAATTATCAAGACAATCAGAGTATGTTTTCATGGTTTTCAATGAGTGACACTTTTGAACTAATAATTCTAACTAATAAAATACTCTTTTATTCATACCGGTCACATCATGTGTCATATTGAGGTGGGGTTAAATCCTACACATCAAAAATGACTTATGGATCATTTTCCTAAAGTATCAAAACAGCCTGAATGTTTTTTCTTGGTTTTCAGTATGTCACTTGTTCTTTTTACTTAAATTAATGTCAATTTTAAATAAAAAGAAAAACTTTGAGTCATACTTGTCACACCATGCATCATATTAAGGTGTGGATGATTCCTAAACATCAAAAATGAGTTATAGATCGTTGGCCTAAAGTATCAAGACAATATATATGTGTTTTCTCAATTTGGAGTTTGTTAATTGTCTTTTTCACTAAAATTATTGTCAATTTTAGATAAAAATCACTTATATTATGTTAATTAATTATATAAAATATAATATTATGAGTAAAAAAAATATTATATTAAAACAAAATTACATTATCATTGAATTCTATGTTGTAGCCTCAAATTCCTATCACTCACAAGCATGACCATCTTCGAAAAAAACACCCCAACTCAAACAAAGGAATATACCTATATAAGAAAACAATTCTTATGTGAATAATACTAAAAATTAGTAAATTAAACATAAATATGAAATGACCCACTACTTATATGGAAGTCACATCTTCATGTTATTTGTGTACATTCATCTATTAGGTATGATGTCCATTCATTTCTAAGAAAATATATATCATCTTGTGAATATGAGTCTTTTTGACAGTCATAGTAGTATTGGAAAAATAAAAATACACAAAGGATTAATAATTATTATAAATAAAATAGTAATTATCTTCTAAAATACCTCTTCGGGGATGTTAGTTTGTTGATGGAATATGATCTCACTAATAAATTTACAAACATAATAACCATAATATTTTCCATTTGTTTGTTTCAGACACTATTGAAACATTGAGTAGAATAATTAATTTATTTTTATATGTGTTAGGATATTAAAATCTTATTATATATACCCTGATACTTTTCGAGTCGTAGAAATTTTCATGGTCCTCATGCTAAGCCCCTGGCCTCCTTCCTTATTTTTACTGATATTGATGCACCGCCCTATCATAATAGAATCCTCATTAAAACATAATCTAAATTATATAACATGATGTTTATTCATAAAATGTTGGATGTAGTGTATTAAAAATTGAAAAATTCTATCACGTGTGGTCATTTTTTTGGATATCCATGCATTGAATCTAGGAAATAAATCTTTGGAGTATCCAAATTGACCGAAATGAGCATCTAATATTTCCTAAAAAAAATAAGTAATAAAGGAAATGAAAATATATTTTATATGATTAAATTGTAGAGTTTTAACCATGAATTGTTGGTATTAAGAAGAGTCTATCATCCAAAATTTTACTTTTAAATGATTTTACTAGGCCTACCACTATTTTATACTTTTTGTTGGAATCTATTTTTGGTTGTTCTGTAGAGGACATGTGAGGAGTAATGAATCCAAAAAAATCATAGGGAAATACCTTCAATTGTTTTTTATATATATGTCTGCCAAAAATATGAAATGTATTTAGTCATAATTAACATAGTATATCTAATTTTGGAAAATAAAATCATGAGAACATTCCTCATGTATATATTTACAATTGAGGCTCCTAGCCAATCGTAGTTGAGGATTTCACTTAAATTATCAACACCAATAAATTCTTGAAATTACTCTCCGTACATATTTTTTTCAGAATCAACTATGTGACTACAACAATTTTTTTAACTTTGTCTTTACATGAACCACCAATGATGGTAAATTTGGATATAGAACGAGTGGGGTAAAGGTTATTTTGGTAAATCTTTTTGATCGGTTGGTCAATCCTTTATATGGTTTTGAGCTGGTATTTTGTTTCACCCCTTCCCTTTGCCCATCTATAATAACATTAATTGGTTCATACCTTTTTTCATTAATTTTTAAAGGTTTAGATTAAAAAATTAATTGGAAATGAATACCTCCTTATCAATATGTTTTTAAAAGATGTGATGGTCACAAGATAAATATTCTAACAGCTTGTTCGACCTTATAAATATCTTTCTCATGAATTGGAATATGTAGCTCGACACTCGACTCCTAGGATACGCTATTCGATGCTCTCACATGAACTTTTAGAAGTGGTATGTTGTGTAGAAAGTCTTTTTGGATACTAAAAACCATAGCCCTTGCTATAATATGATGAGTGAGTGTTGATAGGTATAAATCACAATCATTATCACCCAGGACGATGAGTGAGTGTTGTCGATCTGATTGAAATTTCATAGAAACAGTTATTAAAAAATTGAGTACCTCGACTAAGACAAATTTTTGATGGGAATGGCTCACCTCAAATCTGGTGGGGGTGGGGCGGGATCTTCACACAATGGTTGTTCATGAGTTGTTTCTTCTCTTTTCTCCCCCCCCCATAAAATTTTCTATCAAATATATTTTCCATTGGAATTATTCTTTAAGGGTAGATACTCTTTCTCTAATTTGTTTCATTTCTTCACTTTAAACCTCCTCTTGTTTTTTTCCTCAAAATATGTTCGGGGTGTCACCCAAAAACCCGTACTTCTGATGCAGCCATGCTATTCTGTCCATTTCAAGGCCACCGATATTAGGTGTTCATCCAATACAGGTGTTTCTAATTCCTATTACTCTGTCAGATAGAAAATATAGGAAAATAAGTAATCCTTTTTATGTAATAGCGATTTAAAGCAATTTTTTTATTATGTCATACTTAAACATGTTTCTCACACTTTTTGTGTGTTTTCATCTATTACTATCCCATATTTATTTAGATGTGCATACTTCTATAGCACAAGTCATGGGATGGAAGTGGATTTGTATTTGGAGTAATCAATATTCATATAAACAGAGGAACATAGTTATGTTATTATTTCATTTCACATAATAGTATTACTGTAGATTTAAAATACGTACCAATTTTTTTCGAGTGAAGCATACCACATCCTTGTTTTAAGGTAGGGGTACATTGGTTTTTTTATATTCCTTATTTCCAGCACTCATTTGTTATTTAATAAATAAAAAATTTCAATCAAAGTGATGAATCCACATATTTTAAAACAACATATTACTTATCACGACCCACCTTCTTCAAGATGAGGGAAGTGAAAGCAAAGTTCCATGCCATTCCTTCCTCAAGATGAAGGAGAGATAATGACCCCTCGAGTCCCACCTTCAATAGACCCTAGAGAAGTGAATATAACCAAGGGTATATAATTTCACATAGTATTGATGGATTTAATCTTTTTCTAAAACAAGATCAAGAGATAAGATGGTAAATCCCAAGCAACTGCAAATAATAAAAGTAGAAATAAAGCCAAAATTCAATCCCACATGCATGTTCAAAAGTAAATCTAATACAAAGTAAAAAAAAAGTACCAAAACAAGAACCAAAATAAAGGAAAATAAGAATCAATGACAACTAATCCCAATGCCCGAGCTAGTAAAGTACAACACAATCATTAAATTCCTCTTAGAAACCTGAAAATAGTATTATATATATAGGGTGAGTATACAAGTATACCTAGTAGGGAAACTAGAGCCACTCATGCACAAGTGGGGGAACATACAAATGTACCTTATAGAAAACAATAGAACCTAAAATCACCTACGAAGGAATACTAACCATCCCAACCTCACCAATTCATAGTCACTAAATAGCTCAAGTCAAGTAATGTAGTAGTATAAGCACATCGATATTTGGTTACACCACACCACTTTTCCACTAGTTAACTACTCATCCATAATAGCTAATGTATTGATGCTACCACTCTTACCATATGTAGTCCCTATGCCACAACCTTCCTGCACACACCTGGGCCTCAAACCACACACAATCCCGCCCACAGACACCTGAGCCACAACAACCACACCTCTCACCCGAAGACACCTGGGCCTCATCCTGAAGACACTTGGGAAAAAAAATCCTGGCCTGCAAACACCTTGGGATCTCATCCACAACAAACCCTTACCTGAAGGATCTTGGGCTATGGTAAGCCTCAATCCATTATAGCCTTCCTAGATACACTCGAATAGTAAGAACTCAGAAGAGGGTGCGAGGGATAAAGTCAGTAACCATTCATCAATCCTACCACCAGGATGTTTGGAAAGACACCATCCCCTATGAAATGGAGGTTCTCAGAACTTAGTGATAAAAAATGGTGGGGTGTGTATATAAATTACAAGTAACTAAACTTTATATATATATATATATATATATATATATATAGGTAAGCAACACTCATCCCAAACTATAGGTCCCCACGATAGACAACCAACTCATACAGAACCAAATTTGCCGCTACCCCTATATAAACAACCACACAACAACCATTTCCAAAGAAGAACCCAACCCCTTTTTCATTTAACCACTTGTAATTTATTAATCAAGGGGTTCACTTTAATTTATTTCATCACTACTGGGAAACTACCAACTGTAACTATACCAAAACAACAAGAAAAAACAAACTACAGTACCACTACACAACATTACAAACCCATATTTACAGTCCAATACTTAACAATAATTCTTCAAAATTATACCACACAATCCTTCTCTCACAACCCAACTCTATAGCTCCACTGCCAAACAATTCCTAGATGCAGTCCCACTACATACAAGTTCATAACCACACTATAGTGCCACTGCCTAACTCCATTTGACGACCATTAAACAAAGGTAGTTCATCTACCTACAAGTTCATCCATTCCACAATCAATCAGTCTCTCAAACTACAATACCAACACACCTCCCATACATCCACATACACAAATCCCTACAACAACTACCATTGACCCACAACCCCACTACACACACATACCACACCCTTCTCATAGAACCAACTCCTCTATCCAACCTTGTACCAACAACCATGATCTTAAAAGTAGTACCACACAACTCACACAAGGTTACAAAACTCAATAGAACAAAAATATCAGCCACACCGATCAATAGGATGTGTATATGTATTCAGATTTGTTAATCACTATTCTTTAATCTGCTTGATAAACAGGGGTGATCATACAAGGGTTTTCATCCCGGGGCATTCATTTCATTTAACCGGGTATACATGATTAGCCAGATTATGATTTATACCAATTATTCATAAGGAAACAACTATAGTTGTAAAGATACACCCATGCAGAGATAAAGACCACCAACATCCATGATTTTTAGAAGGCTTTATAGCCCCAACAGATCATAACATCAACAAGTATAACAAAATAAAATAGACAATCAAACATCAAACCACTCTCAGCCTGTTATTTCATTACCCCATTATCTTTTGATCACATTACCTTATTATTTATTTCTTGTTTTAAGAAAATTATTCATCTGTTCTTTACAAAGAATCATTAGTACACCCACCCTGCATGATGCACAATTTAAGAGAGACATAATAAATCCCTACCAGATGATCAAAGGATCAAAGTTCCTCATCGTGCCAAGAATAGGGGATCACACAAGCACCATGAGACTCAAATAAAATTGTTAAGTAGGGGATCTATAATAGGTGCATAAATCATCTAAGGGGGAAGGCTCTAGGTACACCAGGGGAAAATGGTAAACACACATGGAAGAGAAGATCCCAGACTTGAAGTGTTGTATCCTATTTTAAAGGAAGAACTATTTCCAAAAGTAATTAATCATGGAATCATGGTCAAGATCACGTGGTTAAAGAATCTTAAATCCCCTGTAACGTTAGTATGTTAAAGATATATTTAATATTCTTCAATACACTCTTAAAAAATCCCAAATAAGTCTTTAAACTCTTTTTCCATCAAATAAGATGTAAGAGGGTCGAAACTGGAAATATGATAAAAACTGGGAAAACTACAAATGAGTCACTGATAGGCGAGTCACTGATGGGTGAGTCACTAATGTAGAGACACCAATGGGTGATTTAATAATGTGACCTATAGACACTAAGCCACCAACTATGAGCAACTGACATAACGACCTACCGACGCCTCGAACTACCGACGCCTCCACCTACCGATGCCCTGACCTACTGACGCCCTAACACGTTGATACAGACACTCCTGACTCACCGATACCGATTCCCCTGACTCACCGACACACTGACATGATGACATACTAACATTATGACGCACTGACATGCTGATGGAAAATTGGAAATTTAGAAAACTCTTTAAATAAGGTACCATTCAATCTCAGAACACCCTAAACATTGGTTTTTCAAAAAGGAAAGGCTAGGGTAAATCTGGGTTATTACATCAGATACCTCTAAAACTATTCTCATCCTTGAGAATTTGAAAACTAACCTAGAAGAAAGGGGGTCTAAACAACCACCCCTTGAGATACCTCTCAGGAACAAACCACCTTGTGTTATTTTTAAAGTTGGAGTGAAAACCATGACATACAAGGACACCTCCATGACATATATCTCCTGAAGAACTATGCAAACACTAAGTCCCACTTCCCTAAACAACCATACAAGATACAAAGGACACAATGTCTAGACACGTTGATTAGGGAGATCCTTCCCCCATGTTAAGATATTATCCGCTTTGGGAGGAACTGTCTTGCCAGCACGAGTTTAATCAAATCCACATTAATGCATCATGATTAGGGTCAGGTTCTCCCCTAACCATAGTTAGGGATTTTCACACAAAATCATAGAACATGGAAATGACTTATAATACAACAATTGAGGTCAAACATTACATCACAAGAAAGGTATGAAGAAAAACATAAGATAAACTCAGAACAGATCTGGGTACTAGGCACACATTTGTCCTTACCACTCCCAATTACTCTCCTCAAGGCCACCATGCCTCCATAACACACGAACCAAAGGAATGGTCCACCTATGAAGCACCTTCTCCTCATAATCCTCGATTCTTACTAGTTTCTCCACAAACATCACGTCGTCCTAGATATCCAATTATCCTCATTCAAGGATGTGGGAGTCATCATGTAGATACCAACAGACCTGATAGACATGAAAGATGTTGTGGATGCTCTCTAGCTGTGGTGGCAATTCCAGTTGATATTTCACCTCTCCAACTCTTCCCAACACCTCGAAAGGTCCGATGAACCTGGGATAAAGCTTGCTTCCTCTGCCAAACCTTTGATGTCCACACCTAGGGGAGACCTTTAAGAGCACATGGTCCCCAAGCTCGAACTCTATGGACCTCATCCTATGATCGACATATGACTTGTACTGGTCCTGATCCACCTTCATCCTCTCATGCAAAAGCTAAACTTTCTCCATTATGCTCGGCACTACCTCTGGTGAAAGGAGGGCAACTTCCCCTGCCTATATCCAACATACAGGTGAATGAAATAGTCTTATGTACAAATCCTTGAACGGTGCCATGACAATGAGAGAGTGATATATATTATTTTAGGATTATTATACTAGGGGAATGTTTCATACCCACGATCCTCTGAAGTCCAAAACACATTCTCGCAGCATATCCTACAACGTCTGGATGGTCCTCTCAGTTTTCCCATTCGTCTAAGGGTGGAAAGTAGTGCTAAGGTGTAACTAGGTCCCAAAGGCATGTTGTAAACCTCGCCAGACTCATGAGGTAAACCATGCATCTTGATCTGAGATGATGGATGGTTCACGCCCAAATTTACCCAAGAGAAGAAGGGTAGAACGGTCCTTGTAGTGTAGCTTGGGTTGTCGATTCCACGGAGACCTAAGAAGATACCTAAGATACACAACCTAAGGGATGGATTTTTGGCTATGAAGTGGCCAACTTGGACTGATTTTGGATGGGTTTTAAAGATATCTAATAGATTTAAGTGGATTCAATTTAAAATAATTAGTTGATCCTAGGTTATCACTCGGGGTGGATTGGACGTATTTTCTTTTTAATGATTTCAATTTCTTAAATTTGAGATGGGTTCATTTAAGGAGATAAAACAACATCATCACTTGCTGGTTTAATGCCTACATCCTCTAATACTAATCACCTATACACTTGAAGGATCAAAGTTTTGAGCACTTCAAGGTAAAGGATCGTATTAGTACTTGATGTGTGTGGCCTTAAATTCAACAAGGACGATGGAGTTTAAAAATCATCAAATAAAAATCCCAATGAAAGAAGTGACTATACATTAATTAGGTGATAAATAACATCCAATCCAGCCCATTTCTACTCCCTTGGATCAACCCATAAGTGTGTTATCCCTCCATTGATCCCATGGTTTCAATGGAAGCGGAAAGTAGACTCATGAGGGAGGAAATGGAGAAGTAAAGAAAACAACAAAAATAAAATGATCACTCCGCCGTTGTGTGAATAATTTCACAAGGGTTGGTGTGAATAAATTCACACCTTGATCCAACGGTATCAAAGTGATATTAAGAACAACATAATAATAGTAGAAGAAGAACTTTTATTAAGAAACTAAAGTGAATTGAACAACTTACATGTGAAAGACAAAATTGAGGCAACAAAAATGCAGCATAACATTACAATTGAACAAAGCATCCAAGATCCTCAACTCCTTCTCCACCACTGCCTTAAATAGGCATTTTGGGAGCCTTGGGTCGACCCTAAAACATTAAAAATCATCTCAATTAATTTTGGTAGGCCATAGGTGATGGAAATCTTGTGGAATTTGAACTTTTCCACATTTGACCCGAGGTGGCAGCCAGCTTTCCTTCACCGAACCGACGTGTCTGTAAGACCTTATAGAAGGCCGAATAAGAGTGGAACATAAAATAAGAAAATGGATCTCAGGATTTCTTCTAAACTCCTGTAAAATTTGGGCCCATTTGAAGTTACGGATTCCGAGATATGATAAAATTAGTGGACTGTTTTTCTGGGCCGCAGAATCTGGCCCAGAATTGTATCTCTAACTTGGGCCTCTTTAATTACCACCATAGGCAGAATTAGCATTGTCTCATGAATGGTTATTTGTTCCTATGAATTTCCTCTAGCACTAAAAAAAATTTGGGATTCATTGGGCCTGTATGTTGGTCCCCACAGTCTCATCAGTGGGCTAGTGTCCAATCTGCCTTCTCTAGAATTGATTCCTTTCATCACAAAATATCCCCATCTTCTTCCATGAATTCTCTATTGATACCTGAATGAAAAATGTTCACATTTAAGTGTATATAATGTTCCCAAAATATCAAATTAAAAAAAAATGATAATTACATTCCTTAGAATCAGATGACTCGTTGGGCTTAAATTGGTGTATATTAGGCATGAAGTGCACAAATGATGAGAATGGATGTTCATAATGAAAATGCATTAACTCAGGCCCATAAGATCAAAAATGAAAATTTAATACCATTAAAATGTAATTAAAATATATTTTTTTATTGGATAATCACACCCCCCAACTTGAGATTTGCTAGTCCCGAGCAAATAATTCAATGATTTTATTTGAATTCCTTTCTTCAAACACATTATAACAAACAGTGCTCACAATGTAAACTGCACACAAATATATTTTTATAACCTATCAAGATAATTTAAAACAAGATGAATTTAAAATCAAATCACAATCCCAAGCCCATTCCTTTGATCAAATCCATCATCATACTTCATCCAACTCAATTAGGTGTAATGATGTGTTGTGTATCACAATAGATATGGGGGTTCATTTTCATTCAAGGGGGAAATCATGGAAGCGATAGGTGGAATAACATTTAATCCTAATATGAGTATTCTTCTTTTTTTTTTGATTTTTTTTTTCAATATTGCCATAGTAATTGAGATTTCAGTTAATCAAATTAACCCATGTAGCAAGACTTTTCCGATGACTCCCAGACTCAAAGGCCTTAGGGCACCAAGTGAAGCCCACATACTCGGGCATCGTCTCGAGTTAAATTAATCAAAAACAAAGTCATATTACCATAAATATAGATATATTGAAAAAATCAGGGCTAGACAACTCTGGAGTCACGATCCCCAAGTGCCGAAAGCCTCGCATTTTATCAATCCATTGCTCTACAAGCAAAATTTTTTTTTGTAATAATTTTTTTTTAGTTTTTTTTTGAATACTCATATTATTCATAAAAATAAAACCAGCCTATGCTATTTATTATGGGACCCCAAAAATTCAAATTAGTAACCCACAGTCTAGAGGACGTGCATTGTGGCATTTTTTTATTTGGATGAAAATATAAACGATGAAATATCACATTGGATAGCCACACTTTCCAAAATCTATGCTTTTAAACTTAATCATGAATTAAGTTAAGAGTCAAGGAAATAATAATTATTTGATATGTAGTTCTTATGTGAGCAAAGATGTTATTATATGAATAATAAAGAAATTTTACTTCTTTTTGTTATCATTGTTTTTTTTAAACAAACATTTTGTTTCCACACCCCCCAACTTAGAATGAAACTGTCCCTAGTTTCATAAAAACAAAATTTAGAATGGGGTAGAGGAATAAAAAGGGGAGTTCAAAAAGGAAATTGAAATATGAGGATCATGGAATGAATTCACCTGGTGGTTGAAGTTTTAAGTTCTTGCCACTCGAATTTATTCCTTTGATATCCATGTCGCTTGCAAAGTTCCCTAGTGGAAAAAGGAAAAACAAAACAAACAAAACAAACAAAAACAAACAATATATATATATATAATAAAGGAAGTAAAATATAAGAATATATATAAAAATTATAGAATAATAAAGCACAAGAAGCCGTAGGTCAGTGGATTGGAACACGAGGAGCTCTACATCAGCTAACAACTTGGATTGGTAACCCATTTCTTGGCTTCCTCTACCTCCTCAACTACCCTCAACATTTTAATTGGATTTCATCTTCATTATAAGTTTTGGATTGGAAATAATCATCAAGACTCAAATGACGGTCCCTAGATCCCATCTCTAGAGCTCAAGATTCATTTATTTGAGCATCATCATCAATCGTAGTAGAAACCGAACACCTAGTGTAGTGTGATTCAAGGTATTCCTCTTCAAATGAAGCTAGGTTTGTGTTCTCTTAGGAGATTCGGCTTTCCCCCTCATCTCTTCATTGTGGTTTTATGTGTAAATACATACTCGTTTTTGTGATTTGTTTGTTTGTTGGGAGATGAAGAACATGTTTTTAAATGAGAAATTGATGGTTCAGTTGAAGTTGGTACCTGGAAATCCCGGAATACTTAGTATGTATGCTCATCCAATCAGCCTGATTAATTCTTTGACCTTTTCTTGATATAATCATTCTTTTTATTTTTGGGGAAGTGGGATGGATCTCTGCATAGCAGTTTATTCATAGCTTGGACTCTTATCCTTTCAATGTGTTCTTTTCATTATTGGTCAAAGATAACATTGTGTTTCTCTTTATTTATCTTCATAGTTCCATTACAGTCTCATGGTCTATTTGAATCACCTTCAAGTCTCTGTCGTGAATGGATTTTAATGTTATGATGTCATTTTTTGTTTCAAAAGTAGATGTATTACTATTTATGTCATATTATATGAATTATATACTTTGTTTCAACATATATTTTGTTATTTGTTGAGGGTGGTTCCACTAGATCGATTCCATATCAAGATCATCTATGTGTGTATAATTGGTACTAATTTTTTAAGACAATATTATGTGCACATTTCTGCTATTTTCATCCCAATCACCACTCCATACCATTACTATAACAATTTTGTTGATTGTCCTATAGTTTTAAATGTGTGTTATTTCTATATTTTAATATTTTTTAATTGTTTTACAAAGTTTTCTTGTAGGTGTTAGAATCTTTAAGTGTGTTCCCTCAAAGAGATGAATAGCTTCACTAAAGGGTACACTTTCTTTAAACATTGATTCACATTACTCTTCACTGAAGACTCATCTCTTTGTTAGTTAATTATAAATTTTTTACACTAAATTCTGCCTTACCATTCAATTGTGATTCATGTTTTCATTTTTCTATTTCATTTCAATAGTGACATCGACATGGTTGAATTTATATTCATATGATTTTCTTTTTATTTAAGAATTTTTTTAGCTATTTGCTTATTATGGAAGAGGTTTTGAATTTCTAGGTAGATAATATTGCAGCCTAATTACCAAAGAAAGTATAATTGTCATGATAGATAAATTTTCAATTCCATTTCAACACGTGATCCATATTCTAAAACTATATGAAACTTCCTAAGAACTAATCATCTAAAGTCTATAAAGGTACCATCCTTTCTTCTAAATGCATTTCAAGACTCCCTAATTCTTTTATTAGAAGGAAAAAAGTCACATATATGAAATGAAACTGTTTTATAAGATAGAAAATAGATTTATAATTTTCCTTTCAATCAATTTATTGATATTCTTCTTTTAATTTATTTACATTAATTTTCTTCTCATGATGCACTACTATTTTTTTTTTGTCGATGAGCAATGATGTTGATCATATCAGTGGAATAGATGGGCTATGTAAATTCAATCATCCTTCAATATTACCAACCATCACAGGTAGAGGATGACCTATATTTGTTGTTCTTAAAGGAAAGTGACTGAGGGATTAAGTTTTACCATCCAACATACTATTTAATTTGATAAAAATACCATTATTCTCCAATATCAGGTTTTTATTTCATTCTATGAAACTTTTTCTATTGTTTATAAACTAAAATCTAGATTAAAATCCTAAAATAAAACTTCTAAGGCTATAAATTGTTCAGATGACATGGTAGTGGTTGATTTTATATTCATATTAATTTCTTATGGTTATGAAATTGTTGAATTGTTTGCTATTTATGGAAGAGGCTTTGAATATAAAGGGAGATGATATTGCAGCCTGATTACCAGAGAAATTTTAAATGATGTGATGTTGACAGATAGCTGTCCAAATCCCTTCCAACACTTGGTCCATGTTTTTAAGCTACATGCAAATTCTTCAGAGATACTAATCTAAATCTGATAATGGAACCATTAATGGTCAGGGTAGTTAGGGATTTATCTTCCATGTAATGTTGTGTTCTCAGTCCTTGAATTATAATTATCCACAACTTGTCGAATTCATTGGTTGTGGTGATGATATTATTAAAATTCAACATTTTCTTGTATTCAATATATATTTATCCTACTTGAGAATCATTATCTTTACTATTTTTAAAATTTACACCCTATAAAATAATTATAGAAAAAATACCTCGATATTATTACCACTCAAAAAAATTTCTCATGTTTTCCAGTTTCCTTTTTCAAGAAGCTACCCTTCATCATTGAATGACATCAATATATTGGAGGCAATCATTAGTCCAGTGACATGTACTAAAAATGATATATTTTATGATAATTAGAAGGAAAAATCATGCAGTGGGCGCCACTATCTTAAATGACAAGTTCCATTGTTATATGTAATTGTAATTCACTATTTCTATTGTGACATATGCAATAACATTTGGTGAAGGATTTATATACTGCACATTTTAATAAAATTTTATTATAATGTAAGCTACTGCACTTTCATTTCTTTGTTTGTATAAATATTAATTCCAAATTGTAAATCAACACGCTATTATTTCACTATTACACTAGGATATGATATATTAATTAAAAATTATGATGTTTTCAATGTGAAATTAAACTAAAATATTATATTTCCTATTCTTTGAATTACATTATATAATAAATAACCATTTAAACTATTATTATGTTTATTGTAAAAATATTCGCTGCAAGATTTTGATGATGAATATTTCTCTCGAACTGAAAATTTCACCACACATTTGGATTTTGGTATCTTACAAAGGATATTTAACATGGATTTTCATATGATTTTGAGACGAAGAAAATGACAACTGAGAAAATATACTATTTTTTTCCATCAAAGATTATTTCACTCAGGTTATCCATGGTTCACCTCCCATAATCCCTTTTGTTACCAGCTACACTGACAACCAGTGGTTAAGATGCCAGACAACCTCCTCACAAACCACCTTACCATCACCCATACATTCCTCAAACATCCTACAAACCAACCTCTTCACAAAAGTTATGCTACCACACAATCCTTAAAAAGGTAATGATACATTCATAATTTGAAAGAGGATGGAAGCCACAAGAATAACCAAAACCACATTGTAAAGGATTTTTTCATGGATGATGCAAAGGTGTGTAATAGCAGGTTGTTTATATTGTTTTCATATTGGATCTTTTATGTTTGGATCAAATTCCAAGTTCAATCATCAATTCAAAAATAAACTTCTCATACATGCCTCCATTTTACTCTATATTTATAGATTATAATGAACTTTTCTTTAAACAATTTAATAGTAGCAGTTACTGAAGATATTAAGAACCTTGGGATCTTGGGAGTTATTAGATTATCCTATGTATCATTGTTTATGTTTTATCTTTAATTTGTGTTCCGGTCATTATTTTTGGATGTCTGGGGACAATAACTACCATGTTGCAAGTGGAGAGGTATTCGGGGACTACTAAGATCATTAAATACAACCTCGTGGCAAGAATTTCCCCTTCCCCTTATGATTATGTGGTACATAAATCCACAGGTATTGTGTAAAATTCCACTTCTCAAAAGTTCAAATTTCATAGAAACTTTTTTTCATAATTTTAGGATCTGTTTCAAGATGAACTTTAAAACATGGGATATCAATGTTTTGAATTAGATGAATATGAAAATTCCATGTATGGATAAAGAAGGTAAGGGTCTGTTTGACAACACTTTTTGAAAACTGTTTATAGTACTTATTCCTCTTTGTATTTATAAGGAATGTTTCCTACCCAAATAATATTTTCTTACTAATTCAAGAATTATATATTCAAATTAAGTGTGCTCTATGTGAAATGAAGCAATTTTATAATGATAACTGACTTGAGTTTGTTCAAACAATAGCTTATTTTTCAATAATTTTGAATGATGTTTTGCAAATTTGTTATCCCATAATGCATTTTTCACATTCTTATAATAACTACATTATTCTTAATAATGATTATTACTTTCATCACATCATTGTTTATTTTTTATATTTGATATATGTTGCGGACATTATTTTTGGATGGATGGGACAATACGTACCACATTACAAGTGGAGAGGCATTTGGGGCCTACTAAGGATTATTAAATACAACCATGTGGCTGGAACTGCCCCCTTCCCCTTATGATTATGTGGTATATAAATCCACAGGTATTGTGTAAAATTGCACTTCTCAAAAGTTGAAACATCATAGAAACTTTTTTTATAATTTTAGTATCTATTTTGAGATGTTATATACAACTTTGGATATCAATGTATTGAATTGGAACAAGATGAAAATTCCATGTATGGATGAAGAAGGTAAGGATCTGTTTGACAAAACTTTCCAAAAACTGCTTATAGAACTTATTTCTATTTGTATTTATGAATTATGTTTTCAATAATGGTTTTTTCTTCATTTAATTTAATTTTTTCCTTTGATTATAAAACCAATGCGTTTATTCTTCTAAATTGGAAACTTGTAAATATTACATTGCTGCTTCAATGGTTAGACTTTTCATTATTGACTGTTGCTCATTCATTATAGTGATATCTTCATATAGAAAAATATGTTGACTGACTCAATGCTAAATATGCGGTTGAATGAAATGTTTCACTGTCTTGAGACTTTATGCCAACATCAAATCATTCCAATGGTCTTCATCTCCTTACAAAGTATAACATAAAAAATAACTGAAAAACTTGATTGAAAGTTTGTCATAAATTTCCAAGGTACTGGAAACACATTCTCCAATCTGTAAGTTTTCAAATTGCATTTTATAAATTTTATATCCACATTTATGACTTCTTATATTATAGTGCACTAATACGCTGTAAAACATATTTCCCATTTTCTGATTTTTCATGTTTTTTTCTAGTAAAATTGATTTCTAATTTTCTGATTTTTAAAATTTTTCCCTACTATGGAGGTGGAATATAATGTGAATCTAACATTTATATGTGGGGATCCACTTAAAAAAACCTCAAATATCTGCTACCCATTTAGTAACATGAGTTTCCAAACTTTTATATGTAGTATCCTCACTTAGTAGAATAACAAATATTTGTTACTACTGTTTCATTTCTAATTTTTTTTTCATTGACATTCTTCTATCTGTACCTACTGTTATGTATGTCTCGATTATTTACATTTAGCATTCCAATTTTCATGTTTCACATTTCATTCTTATTTTCTATAATTTAAATGGTATGTTATTTTACTACTACCGTATCAGAAACTACAAGTATTCCAATATTCCTTTTCTGTACTTTCTCATTTTAACATAACATTAATTTGTATACATTCTTAAGTTTTCAATATATTATTGAATTTTGAATATAATATTTCATTTATAGCATCATGCATATGCATAGGTGGGGTACTAGTTATTTTTAAAATCACACTTGAAATCCTATTAAAAAAACAACCATTTACAAAAATCCCTCTTTAAAATAACACACCATTTTTAAAATAAACCAATAAATTCCAAGTACTCTTTCACAAGACCAAAATTCATTTTTTTTAAAGCATTCAAGGAAACCTCATGACCCACTAGTCTTAATCATTTAAAATGAGATACAACCCTCTATATTTTAAAATTTTTTATTTAAAAATTTATACACCCATTGTTAGAATAAAACCAACATTAAATACGATTTCAAAACAATTACATCCCTTTATGAAAGTCAATCGGGTGAGTTGAAAAACACTTGGAATGCAACCTAAGTCCACGCTAAGTGTTTAAATCATTTTAAATATATTTAAAACCAAAAAAGAGTATGTTGAACACATATAATTTTTTAAGAAATATTTTAAAACACTTGAATCATTTTAAAAGTGCCACTTAGGAATTTTCACAAAGACATAAATCCCAAGAGAGGCACTTTATAAAAGATACATGAATAAAAAATAACTAAAATTTTATAAAATTTAAATCTATAAAAGGTTTACATATGATCAAAAATATAAAGGTAAACAAAAAATAAATTTATCTACAAGAGAGGAACTTTATAGTAAACATCTTAAAATAACACAAAATGAATATAGTCTCTTTATAACCTATGGTGACATCTACATCCCATTATCATTGTATATTTAACAAGTTACTATGGAACAACACTATAAAAGTGCGACCCTTTCCTTTTACCTGTATCATAGAAAATAAGTCTATATATGAACCAATGTATATATATATGGTGTGAGAAAAGAGCCTAGTAGGATATCATCAAATATTTTATACCATTAATTTTTTAATACAAACTAAAAAATTCTAGTTTTTGGAAAAAAAAAATGAAAATGATTTTATTACATAGGGTTGAGTAAAAAAATTAAAAAAACAAATATTTTTCTTTTAAAGTAAATATAATTTACCAAGATACAACCATAAGATAAAATAATAATAAAATATAAAGCATCAACCATTAAGGGGTACCTACCAAATATTTGTGTGTTCATGTATAATATCATATAAAAGGTAGTAATTGATGTCATGCAAATAACTATTTTGATTTAATGTGTTCTTACCAGGCTGGGAAACTATGAATCATGAGCCACCTATATTTTTATATTTTTGGTGAATCATTATAACTATCAAAATAAGATAATATTATATACTATTCTAATGAGAAAACATAACATTTATCACGAACCAACTCGGGTCGACCCTGAACCGGTCACTCGAGCCGATCCGCGGCAAGGCCCGAGAGGCGTTCCCAATCTTCCCGGGATGGAGAAAAGCACCAGGGCATCAACAGAGATGATGAGAACAATTTCTAATAGTAAAAATAAATAAAAGAAGTGGAAATAATGAAGATCAACTCAAAATAAGTAAGCAAACAAAATGACTAAACAAGGATTGAAGGAAATAAAAAATAACCAAATGGGAAAAAACTATCTCCGTGTGACCCCATGGGTCACTCCCCAACTCAACAATCAAGCATTTTCCAAGGTGAACGCACCCATACTAAAGCCTACACAAGATCTAAAAACAGAAAATAACTATAGGCGTGATTATTAAAACTCGGTAGGTTAGCCCGATAATCTATTCTCAATGCACTTCCTTTAAAATAAAATAAACAACCATTTTCATGTTTGAACTACACATAAAAACACTACAATAGTTACACAACAAGGTCAATGAAAAGAATATATACATATAAGTAACACATTCAACACTACAAGCACTAAGAATGAGTAGACATAGGTGAACACAAGAGATAAAGAATAATCTAGAAGACAACAATACATGAGACCTCATCCTCATTGACATGTCACACACGATGAAATAAAAATGCTCAAAACACTTGAAGATCCTTTCTCGTGCAGGCCAAGGGAAAATCCCATAAAAATGAACCCAAATGTATCCTCCTACTACGAGCCACTGGTCAGTACCATAAACTACCAGTGCGACAATCATTCTCTGAATATTCTCTCAATATGCCAAGTTCTTATGTCTCATTTATATAATAGGGGTGAGCCAACTAATGCCAGCCGATCATCCAATCACAAATATATATATATATATATATATATATATATATAGATATATATATAATAAATAACAAGAAGCATCACCCATAGACACTTCATGGGACAATCTCTTGCCTTGAAACCATTTGAGCACCCGGGAGCCTCTAAGTGTGGGCCTCCCAAACAATCAGTCACAACACAGGCAAGAGAGTAATCCAAGGAGGGTTTTTATCAAAAAAAAATCATCATTTTCCACAAGGTGCCAAATGGGCATTAAACACATTTCACAAAACAACACTTTTAAAAGAACCAAATTCTTTTCCAAAAAAAGGGGGCAAGACCACATCTTTCTCTTCCACAACCATTTATAAAATCTCATTTCCTTATAAAACCAAAATTAGTTTGAAACCATTTAGAGAGCCCCAAAATTCTACCTCACATGCTGCCAATATTTTTTTTATAAAACCAAACCAAAACATTTTATATCCCAAATAAACCATAAGAGCCAACCGAGCAATTTATCAGTGACACATGCAACATTTACTAAAATAGTTTCTAATTAAGACTCAACCTGGGTAAAACACAAATTTCATGCCATGAACTTATTTAAATTGATAAACTAGGTTTTAAGCAACACAAACTAGGTGCAAAATTGATAAAAAAAATTAATCAAAAAATGGTGTGCACCAACATAACAAAATGATAGTATTTTTCACAAAACAAGAATTGAACTATCAATTCGTACACCAAATAAATTAGCAATAATTTGAAAAAAAATAATTAGCACAATTATAGGATGCAAACAATAAGAAATATATGGACTTAAATTATAAAGGAAAGTGCATTGAAAAACCTACATTGAAACCAAAACGCGATGACAATGCAAACTTAGAACTAGTGTGAGAACCATCTACACCTCATTCGCATCCCAATGAAGCTAGATTAACCCCAAAATAATGATATCAAATGGGTTTTTTTTTTTTAAATACGTTTTTCAAAAAAAATATTTTTTAAAAAACGCCCAGGTTAAAAATATTTTTAAAACTGCCCCTCAAAGGCGGCAGGCGCGATGCCGCCTTTGCGTTTCGGGGCAAAGGCGGCATCGCGCCTGCCGCCTTTGGCCTTTACCCGAAAGGCGGCATCTGCGATGCCGCCTTTCCCCTAAAAAAATTTTAATTTTTTTTTTATTTTTATTTTTGTTTTGTTTTGTTTATATATATATATATATATATAAAACAAAAATTTTCAGCAGAATTTCTCTGCTACTAAATATCCAGCGGTACTGCCATTACAGCTGTCTGGATTCTGACAGAAACCCTCACCCAGACCTCCCTTTTATAAGATGCATTGCCCTGGAAATCATTCTGCATTTTCGATGTGGGATTCAGGTTCTCCCTTTCCTGCGCAGTACATTCTGCATTTCCGATGTGGGATTCTGTTTCAAGTGCGTGACTTTGAAAGACAATAAAATATAAACTATAAGACCAATATAAATAAAATTTTAAATATTGATTAAACATATAATTAATAGTTGAAATCAAAAATAATTTCCTTAAAAATGATGATGCAAAATAATTTATAAGGTTTCAAAACCGCTTACCTGAAATTTAAAAAAGTTTCAAGTACGTAAATTTGAAAGACTATAAAATATAAAATATAAAACGAATATAATTGAAACTTTAAAGATTGATTAAAGATATAAGAAATAGTTTAAAACAAAAGGAATTTCATAAAAAAGGTTGATAGAAAATAATTTATAACCTCTCAAAACCGCTTACTTGAAATTTAAAAATGTTTCAAGCACGTGAATTTGAGTGACTATAAAATATAAACTATAGAACAAATATAATTGAAACTTTAAACATTGATTAAACATATAATAAATAGTTGAAAACAAGAGGAATTTCATAAAAAATGTTAATGGAAAATAATTTATAAGCTCTCAAAACCGCCTACTTGAAACTTAAAAACGCTTCAAATACGTAAATTTGAACGAGTATAATTATATAAGTAATAATTAATAAGTAATAAGTAATAATTATAATGAATAATAATAATTAATATTTATATAACTTATTAATAATTAATAACTAATTATTACTAATTACTAACTAATTAATTATAATTATTAATTATATTACCAATTAACTAAATAATTAGTATATATATAATAATTAATAAGTAATAAGTAATAATTATTAATTATTAATTATAATAAATAATAATAATAATTAATATTTATATTACCAATTACTAATTAATAATTAATAATTAATAATTACTAATTAATTACTAATAATTATAATGAATAATAATAATAATTAATTACTAATAATTACAAATTAATTATTAATTAATTACTAATAATTATAATGAATAATAATAATAATTAATATTTATATTACTAATGAACTAATTAATAATTAATTTGTAATTAGTTAATTAGTAATATAAATATTAATTATTAATTAGTTAATTAGTAATATAAATATTAATTATTATTATTTATTATAATTATTAGTAATTAATTAGTTAATTGCTAATATAAATATTAATTATTATTATTCATTATATATGTAATAATTAATAAATAATTATTAATTAGTTAATTATTAATTAGTTAATTAATAATTATTAATTAATTACTAATACTTATTAATTAATTACTAATAATGATTAATTAATAACTAATAATTATTAGTTAATTATTATTAGTTAATTATTAATTAGTTAATTAATAATTATTAATTAATTATTAATTAGTTAATTATTAGTAATTGTTAATTAGTTAATTAAATATTAATTATTAATTAGTTAATTATTAATTAATTACTAATAATTATTAATTAATTACTAATAATGATTAATTAATTATTAATTAGTTAATTATTAATAATTATTAATTAGTTAGTTATTATTAATTACTAATTAATTATTAATTAGTTAATTATTAATTAGTTAATTATTAATTAATTACTAATAATTATTAATTAATTACTAATAATAATTAATTAATTACTAATTATTATTAGTTAATTATTATTAATTAACTAATTAATAATTAACTAATAAAAATTAACTAATAATTATTAGTAATAATTAGTAATATAAATATTAATTAACTAATTAATAATTAATTAATAATTATTAATTAACTAATTAATAATTAACTAATAATTATTATTAATTAATTATTAATTAACTAACTAATAATTAATTAACTAATTAATAATTATTAGTAATATAATTAATAATGATTAATTAATTATTAATTAATAATTATTAATGATAAATTAACTAATTTATAATTATTAATTAACTAATTAATAATTATTAATTAACTAATTAATCATTATTAATTAAGTAATTAATAATTATTAGTAATATAATTAATAATGATTAATTAATTATTAATTAATTATTAATTAATAATTAATAATTAATAATTAATAATGATTAATTAATTATTAATTAATAATTATTAGTAATATAATTAATAATCATTTAGTTAATTAGTAATATAATTAATAATTGTAACTAATTAATTAGTAATTAGTAATTAGTAATTATTAATTATTAATTAGTAATTAGTAATTGGTAATATAAATATTAATTATTATTATTATTTATTATAATTAATAATTAATAATTATTACTTATTACTTATTAATTATTATATATATACTAATTATTTAGTTAATTGGTAATATAATTAATAATTATAATTAATTAGTTAGTAATTAGTAATTATTAATTATTAATTATTAATAAGTTATATAAATATTAATTATTATTATTCATTATAATTATTACTTATTACTTATTAATTATTACTTATATAATTATACTCGTTCAAATTTACGTATTTGAAGCGTTTTTAAGTTTCAAGTAGGCGGTTTTGAGAGCTTATAAATTATTTTCCATTAACATTTTTTATGAAATTCCTTTTGTTTTCAACTATTTCTTATATGTTTAATCAATGTTTAAAGTTTCAATTATATTTGTTCTATAGTTTATATTTTATAGTCACTCAGTTTCACGTGCTTGAAACATTTTTAAATTTCAAGTAAGCGGTTTTGAGAGGTTATAAATTATTTTCTATCAATCTTTTTTATGAAAATCCTTTTGTTTTCAACTATTTCTTATATCTTTAATCAATCTTTAAAGTTTCAATTATATTCGTTTTATATTTTATATTTTATATTTTATAGTCTTTCAAATTCACGTACTTGAAACTTTTTTAAATTTCAAGTAAGCGGTTTTGAAACCTTATAAATTATTTTGCATCATCATTTTTAAGGAAATTCTTTTTGATTTCAACTATTAATTATATGTTTAATCAATATTTAAAATTTCATTTATATTGGTCTTATAGTTTATATTTTATTGTCTTTCAAAGTCACGCACTTGAAACAGAATCCCACATCGGAAACGCAGAATGTACTGCGCAGGAAAGGGAGAACCTGAATCCCACATCGAAAATGCAGAATGATTTCCAGGGCAATGCATCTTATAAAAGGGAGGTCTGGGTGAGGGTTTCTGTCAGAATCCAGACTGCTGTAATGGCAGTACCGCTGGATATTTAGTAGCAGAGAAATTCTGCTGAAAATTTTTGTTTTATTTATATTTATATATATATATATATAAACAAAACAAAACAAAACAAAATAAAAATAAAAAATTTCAAAAAAAAAATTAAAATTTTTTTAGGGGGAAGGCGGCATCGCGGATGCCGCCTTTCGGGTAACGGCCAAAGGCGGCAGGCGCGATGCCGCCTTTGCCCCGAAACGCAAAGGCGGCATCACACCTGCCGCCTTTGAGGGGCAATTTTAAAAATATTTTTAACCTGAGCGTTTTTTAAAAAATATTTTTTTTTAAAAACGTATTTTAAAAAAAAATCCTATCAAATGCAATGGGTCATGTTTGGACCCAAAAATCCAAATATCTATTGCTAGAAACCACATACCTTTTGAGATGAATCTCACCAGAGGGGATTCGCACTGGAAGGGTGGCAACGCGCTAGTCAGAATGATGTCGCCAGGGTGCAAGAAGGTCATAACAACGCCAGCAGGGCACACACCGGCAGGGTACGCGCCAGTAGAGGTGGCGCTGTCAAGGAGAAAGGCCGCATGGGAGGCTGGTCAGGAGGCGAAGGAGAGGGCGTCGGGGGGTTGTGGGCCAGCCGGAGAGGCTGCGGCCGCCTGAGGAGGTCGTCTAAAGGGGGTTGTCGGATGTAGGAGGGCCGACCGAGGGTGGCATCGCCAGAGAGCAGGGGAGTTAGGAGGGGTCTCGACCGGAGGCTGGGAGGCTGGGTGGCTAGGGAGAAGGCTGGAGTCGAGGGTGAGGGGACCTGAAGGGCGGACACCAGCTGGAGTGTGGAGGGGGGGTGCGACATTGTCAAGGAGAAGGAGCGTGCGGGGGGCGTAGCAATAGCTAAACAGTCAGGGAAGAGGCACCCGGAAGCAGGGGTCGTGCCGGGCTGGGTGGCTGGCCTGCTCCCGTGCAGTAAGGCAGGGATTCGGGGTCGGAGTGGGGCGCTGGGGCGCACTGCAATGGAGGCTGAGGGCTGGGGCGGTGCTATGGGGGAAGGAGGCGGCGTTCAGTCGCTGTAGAGGCGGCGGAGGCAGCGTCCGGTGTCCTAGGGCTGGGTCATGCCGCACACACATAGAAAAAGGGGAGGTCATGCAAATTGGAGAGTGGGGGGGGGGGGGACCGGGAAACCCTAAAAAAAGCAATAAAACTAATCTAAAATAAAATAAATAGAAAACTAACCATAAATTTAATATCATAATAAAAATAATAATAATAATCAAAGGAATAATAATAATAATAACAATAATAATAAAAATAATAATAATAAAGATGAAAATAATAAAAGTATTCACTCATTTTAATTATAATAATATCTTTAACAACAATAAAATTTTTAAATGACACAATAATTAATGTTTATTTTAATTATAAAATATATTTATTCCCATTTTCTGAGGACGGACGGTCGCGTAGTTGCCAGGACGAAACCGCACGGCTTCCAGATCGTGCTCTGCCTATGCGCCCGATGACGTTGACACCAAAAAACACACTTTTTAATATAACCCAAAGAAATAATTTGTTCAGGACTCACCCAAACCCCAAAAAAGATTATTTAAAGGCAGACAAATAATAAAATGAAAGATTCACACGGTTCAGGGTGTGACAACATCTATTCTACTTAGCTAGTAACATGCATTGGAATAATATAAGTAGTGTCATATAGTCAACCATTCAGGAATATTTAATGTTTTTATGTAACATATTCAGCCTCTTGGTTATTATATCTATGTTGTGGAAAGAGGTTTAAAATTTACAATCCCTCGGGATGTGTTAATCCATCAATATAACATTGTCAGCCCCATTGTAAGTGTACTTGATTCATGGGTATAGTCATAACATAACCAATCCCTCAAGAAGAGTCATGGTCATCATATAGATAGTTTTCCTTTTAAACATTGTCTTGGGCCTAGGTATAACCTTTCTAGTCCCTCAAGAATATAATAAGAAAAAAAAGAATTGATAGAGCCCCCTCCCCTTATCAGTGATTTTTTTTTCAAGTACAGATAAAGACATCTCTTTATCAACACTTTTTTTCTAGCACTAATAAAGGATCTCCTTTATCAGTGTTTTTTTATTAGCACCACTATTTTAGCGCTGATAAACGTCCACCTTTATCTGTGATTTTTAGACTGATAAAGACCCCCCCTTTTATTAGTGTTTTTTAGTGCTGATAAATTCTAACACTATTAAAAGCTAAATCTACAGTAGTGGTATGGCCCAATGTATATGTTTTCAGTTTAAATGGACATTTTAATAAAAAAAAGGCATGCACTCAAAACTAATAAGACACATTTGGATTATTTGTTTACTTTATGACAACGACCCATAAGTTATTTTTGACATGTAGGAATCAAATTCACATCAATCTTACACATAGTGTGACTGGTATGACTCATAGTGTTTTATTTTAAATTGACATTTTAGTTAAAAACACAAGTCACATATTCAAAACTAATAAAATGAATTTGGATTTTTTTGATACTTTATGACAATGAATCATAAATCATTTGTGATATGTATGAATAAGTTGCACCTCAATATGATACACGTTGTGCATGGTCTGACTCAAACTGTATGTTATCAATTTAAAATTGATATTTTAGTTCAAAACACATTTTGTTCACTAAAAATTGAGCAAATGTGCTTAAATTGCCTTGATAATTTAGGAAAATAATTTATAATTCATTTGTGACATGGAGAAATCAGTCACGTGTCAAACCGACACATGATGCAACCAGTATGAATCAAAGTGTATGTTTTCAGTTTAAATTGACATTTTAATAAAAAAGGCACATGACATACTCAAAACCGAGAAAACACATTTAGATTGTTTTGATACTTTAGTATAACGACCCTTAAGTCATTTTTTATGTGTATAAATAAACGTATTATTAATATGAAGTATGGTGTGACTGATATGACTCAAAGTATGTTTTTATTTAAAATTGACATTTTAGTTCAAAATACATGTCACATACTCAAAACTAAGCAAGCAAGTTTGGATTGTTTTGATACTTAAGGAAAATTATCCATAAATCATTTGTGATGTTTTTGAATCACCCTCACCTTAATTTTACGCATGGTTCACCCAATATTACTCAAGGTGTATGTTATTAGTTTAAAATTGACTTTTTAGTTCAAAAATTGTATCACTCATTGAAATTCAGGAAAACATGCTCATATTTTCTTGATACTTTATGAAAACGATTTATAGTCATTTTTGATATATAGGAATCAGTCTCATATCAAACCGACATAATATGTGACCAATATGACTCAAAGTGCATGTTTTCAATTTAAATTGACATTTTAGAAAAAATGACACATGACACACTCAAAACCTAGAAAATGAATTCGAATGGTTTTTATACTTTAGTAAAATGATCCTTAATTCATTTTTGAAATGTAGAAATCAACCTCACATCAATCCAATACACAGTGTGACCGGTATGACTCCAAGTGTGTCTTTTTATTTAAAATTGACATTTTAGTTCAAAACACACATCACAAACTCAAAACTAAGAAAAAAAATTCATATTGTTTTAATAATTTAGGATAATTATCCATAAGTTATTTGTGACCTGTAGGAATTAGATACACCTCAATATAATACACAGTGTGTCTGGTATGACTCATAATTTCCATTATCCGTTTAAAATTAACATTTTAATTCAAAACATGTGCCACTCACTGAAAACGGAGTAAATGTACTCAAATTTTCTCGATAATTTTGGAAAAAAATTTGTAAGTTATTTGTGACGTTTTGGAATTAGTCTCATATCAAATCGACACATGATGTGACTGATATGACTCAAAGTGTGTGCTTTCAGTTTAAAATGACATTTTAGTAAAAAAGACATGTGATGTACTCAAACCCAAATAAAAACACATTTGGATTGTTTTGATACTTAGTACAATGATCCTTAAGTCATTTTTTATATGTAGGAATCAACCACACGCCAATCTGACGCATCATGTGGCTGGTATAACACCAAGTGTGTCTTTTTATTTAAAATTGGCATTTTAGTTCAAAACACACATCACATACTCAAAATCAAGAAACCACATTTGGATTCTTTTGATACTTAAGCACAATGATTCATAAGTCATTTGTGATGTGTATGAATCGTCCACACCTCATTCTGATACATGGTGTGTCAGGTATGACGCAAAGTGTCCGTTTTCGGTTTAAAATTGACATTTTAGTTCAAAACGTGTGTCACCCACTGAAAACTAAGAAAACACGCTCGGAATGTCTTATTAATTTAGTAAAATGATTCATAAGTCATTTTTAACCTGCTGGAATCAGTTTCGTGTCAAACTGACACATGATGTGATCGGTATGACTCAAAGTGGTTGTTTTTAGTTTAAAATGACATTTTAGTAAAAAAGTCATGTGACATACTTAAAACTAAGAAAATGCATTCTGATTGTTTTGATACTTTAGAACAATGATCCTGAAGTCATTTGTTACATTTAAAAATAAATCACACATCAATATGACGTAGTGTGTGACCACTATGACTCTAAGTATGTCTTTTTATTTAAAATTGACATTTTAGTTCAAATCACTCATCACATGCTCAAAACTAAGAAAATGCATTTGGATTGTTTTAATACTTTAAGACAATGATCCATTAGTCATTTGGGACATGTAGGAATCAACCACATCTCAATTAGATACATTGTGTGCTTGATATGCCACAAATTGTGTGTTTTGAGTTTAAAAATAACATTTTAGTTTTAAACACACGTGACAAATTCAAAAATGGGAAAACACATTCAAATTATTTTGATACTTTTAGGAAAAAAATTAAGTCATTTATGACATGTAAGAATCAGTTGCACCTTAATTTGATACATAGTGTGGTTGTTATGACTCAAATTGTGTGGTTTTAGTTTAAAAAGTGACATTTTATTAATGCATTGTTTCCTATTTATGTTTAATTTATTTCTTTATTATATTACAAACATAATAATTGTTTTCTTAGACAAGTAAATTTTGTTACTCGAGTTGGGGTGGTTTGTTCGGCAAATGATACCATGATTGGGCTTTATTGTGAGGGGGTTGGGTGTCAAAGAGAATGAAACCATTGATGTTTTTAAATATTTGTGAGAAATTGTACGTGATAATGTAATTGTACAAAACAATGTATTAAATGTCTGTAAAATAGTTTTTTTCCTTGTATTTGTGATGTATTTTTTATTTCAATTAAATTATGAATTTGTCATATACCTGTGCTTGTTGTTGCAGTGTGTTGTAATTTTAACAGCTCACTACAATAGTATGACCTTTATCAACGCTATTTCTAACAATGATAAAATAGGTTTTATGAGTGTTAGAAAAACGCTGATAAAGATGACCCCTTTTAACGATGCTTAGGAAAATAAAGATTTTTTAGTGCTGATAAAGGATTTTTCTAGCACAGAATATAGCCCGATCTGTAGCAGTGAGATGCCAATTATCATCGCTTTTTTATCATTGATAAAAGACGGCATTTATTAGCGCTTTTGTTTTAGTATTGATAAAAACACCTTTTATTAGAGTTTTTTTAACGCTTAGATGCATAATATTTTTTTTGCACCGATAAAACTTGTTTCTAGAGGTTTTAAAAGCATGATTTGTAGTAGTTTTGTCGTGAACACTCGTTAAAAAAATGATGGTTAGGCGTGAAATTGTGTGTTTATCAAGAAATCCCGCATACTTTGTTGAAATAAAAATAATAATAATAACAGGGGGTACATTTGTATCGAATAATGAATTTTTGGAAGTAAATATATGATCCAAAGCATGCAAGTTAATTAGTATTCAAATAAATGAATTAAATTTCAGTTGCCTGGTTTCTATTGTAAAAACTATGCACCACAAGAGGGTTATTTTTTTTTACATTTTTTCAAAAAAAAATTCTTAAAAATACAACCAGGTTTAAAATATTTTTTTTTACATCCTAAAGGCGGCACCTGGTGTGCCGCCTTTGGGGAATTTTCCGGCCAGGGCAAGGCGGCACCGGGTGTGCCGCCTTTGCCCAAAAAATAACCGCAAAGGCGGCACACCAAGTGCCGCCTTTGCCTAAATATTTTTTTTTTAAAATTTTTATTTTTATTTTTTGTTTTGTTTTGTTATATATATATATATATATATATATAAAACAAAACTTTTCAGCAGAATTTTTCTGCTATTTAATATCCAGCGGTTCTGCCATTACAACAGTCTGGATTCTGACTGATACCCTCACCCAGGACTCCCTTTTATAAGGGGGTTTTCCCTGAAAACAATACTGCATTTCCGATGTGGGATTCTGGTTCTCCTTTTCCTGCACAGTACATTCTGCGTTTCCGATGTGTGATTCTGTTTCAAGTACGCGACTTTGAAGGACTATAAAAGTTAAACTATAAGACCAATACAAATGAAACTTTAAACACTGATTAAACATATAAGAAATAGTTGAAAACAAAAATAATTTCATAAAAAATGTTGATACAGATTAATTTATAAGCTTTCAAAACCACCTACTTGAAACTTAAACATATTTGAAGTATGTGACTTTGAAAGCTTATAAAAGATAAATTATAAGACCAATACAAATGATACTTTAAACATTGATTAAACATATAATAAATAGTTGAAAACAAAAATAATTTCATAAATTTTTTTTACCAAAAACAATTTATAAGCTTTCAAAACCATCAACATGAAACTTAAAAATGTTTCAAGTTCCCGACTTTGAAAGACTATAAAACATAAACTATAAGACCAATAGAAATGAAACATTAAACATTGATTAAAAATATAAGAAATAGTTGAAAACAACAAAAACTTCCTAAAAAATTTCCATAAAAATTAATTTATAATATTTCAGAACAATCTACTTGAATAGGGAATCTGATCCATCAGTTTGAGGGATACCGGGGCTAGGTAGATAGATAATCGGATCATTGTATCTATGGATTTTTTGGATAGGAAGATAGATTCATTTCATTCATTATATCGAGGTATTTCTTTTTTAAGAGAATATAGACTTTCTTATAATTATAAAATAAGGGACACCTTTATTTTTTGTTTATAGAATACGATTCTCTTAAGGTTAAAAGACATTATTCTTTTAATGGCTTTGAAAGTCATTATTTGTTTTGTATGAAATTGTATTTCTTTTTTGTAAAAAGTTTTTATATTTCCACCACACATATAATTGAATTCAAAACATCATATTAGTATTTTTATTATGATTTTATCCATATTAATATGATTTTGATAATAACAAAACTTTTGAATTAATAAAATCTATCATGATTATGATTCTTGTACTCTGATTACTCGGATTCATATAGACTCTGATCTTTTACATTCTGATTTAATCAAATTGTTTCTATTTATGATTATTTGATTGGACTGAGAACCATGTCCAATAAAAAATGTAAGAGTTTTTTATTTTTTAGTTTATTTCTTTTAAACTACATTTTTTAATACTAAAATATTCCCACTTTTAACTTATCTATTAGAATAATATTCTTATGATCCTAATAAAAATTATAGGCATAATGATACAACATTGTGTGGTTTTCTCAAGAGAATATTCCAACTCATCTTTTAATATCCATTTATTGTATTTTCTAGCTTTACCATTATCATTACTATATGAATAAATTGAAAATTTCTCAACTTGATTAATGAAACTAAATTCATATTTTTAAGAACTACTAGTTGATGAATTATCTTTTAAATAATTTCTTATCAAATTATTATGTCTATTACTAGAATGATACGTCTTCTTCATATCGTTTTTCTATTTTAGAGGATTCTCACTTTTTTTTATCAAATTATAAATTATCCATTTTCATTATAAAATTCATGGAAAAGATTCCAATGAAATTATAGATTCATCACCATAGTGGTTTATTTAGTGTTAAATTCATTACCCTATATAATCCATCTTTAAATAGGTGAATAAATTTCATTAATGTATTCATCAAATTCATCATCATCAGAATCAATTGATTCCCCAATTTCCAATTATTTGAACTTATTTTTTCTTATAGCCTCAAAGGATATATAATCTATATCTTCTTTTTGAAACTCATTTCCTTTATCATTTCATAATCTATGAGAATAAAATATAACTCCTCTAATGAAATATATTCCCTATCTTCCATGTCTAAAACCATGGCATCAAATCATATAGGGAAATTTATCAAAAGTGTTTTCAAAATTTTTGAATCTTATATCTTCTAACCAAATCCATAGATATTACATACCATCTCATTGAACCTAATGAAATAGTCATCAATGATTTCATCATCGACCATTTTAATATTCTCAAACTTTATTCTTAGTATTTTCATATTATCTCTCTTAACATTAATATTTCCTTCATAAGTACTTCCTAGTTTGTCTAAAATATCCTTGGTAGTTTCAACACCCATCGCTTTAGCGTATAACATTTTTGATAAATCCATTAGGGTATAATTATGATATTTTCCATCAAATTCAAGATTTATCATTTTAGATTTAGTACAATAATAATACTTAATAATAGGTGGTAATCTAATGGTTGATACGTATTTCATTTATAAGAAAAGAGATTGAAGGAAAAGAGTATAATATTCCTCTATGTATGGTAGTTATTTCCCTAAAATTAGGTATTCCATGGTTTCTCACTGAATTACGATCCTTCATTTCTCATAATGTTTTCTTATCATGAGAGGGGATCTTTTTATGATACCATTTGATTTAACCAAGGATCAGTTGGGTTCTAATGAGGGGGGGGGGGTGAATCCATAGTACATTGTTTTAAAAATTCACTATTCTGTAATCTAAAATCTATGACTGATTAAACTATCTATCCCTTATCTTAAATTCTGAAAATCCGCCTGAATGGAAAAATAAAATCAATGAAAAACACAGGGATTCTATTAGGTTCATTACAAAGGCCTACTCCTTACTACAACCATTTATTACACCTTGATAAAGGTTATTCACTTTTTTTAGTCAGTTACAACATGGGAAAGTTGTATTCCCATAAAAAATAAGTCCAATAGTGCTTCATATCTAGAGTCCCACTATAAATTACAAGCTCCCACCTTCACTAACAACTCTTAACTCCCATAGGTGGATCTTTATACTATATCCATGGTGATTCTAAAATCTCATAAGCCTACTCGAGAGTCCCACTGGTGACCTCTTCTATATCTGAGTCCCAAAAAAGACTTCAAAAATCCTAAGTCACACAATATATGAACTTTTTTCTAAATATATCTATCAAATTTTTATATTTCTGGACAACCTTCGTATATAGTCTTTCTCAAAAAACAAACCAAAGCACCTGATCTACCCATGTACAATATTAATGAAATTATGCAACTATTTTTCAATGACCTTATCTTTATCACTATCCATTGAACATAAAATTTCCTGGACTAATCTCAAAAAACTCATAACATGGGTATATATCTTCTGAAACACTACCTAGATCGGTCTCAATATTTATGTATATAAAATTAATGGAATATCAATTCAATTTTATTTAAAAAAGACAAATATAAAATATTCCATGATAATTTTATGTAAGTGTTATTTAATTTTCATGAAAATATTTTATAATTCATGCACACCTACAATGCCTCTTTCCTTCTCACTTTAGTGCTTCCACTGAAGGCCTTTCCTAACCGAGGAACTGGTTTTATGGCACCCAGGATATGATGTTACACTAACTCCTCCTAATCAACTCTAATTTGAACCTTTGGTTTTTTTAGGCTCTCAGTAGATTATTTTGACCACTCTAACCCGTAATATTATTAGACCAAAGTAAAAATGGATGTTATTATTCTTCCTTCGATGTGGATATCTCTTATTGTTGTGGAATCCACCATTATTCTCTACTCTCTATCTTTGAGAGTGAAAAATTCATATGCTGCTGATGGATTGGATCCTTGTTTCGATGGATTGAAATTATAGGGATTTCTCATTGATCTACCTCAACTTTGACTCTCATTGGCATTTATCAACACATGTGATTGATTAATCGCGTGAATAATGGTTTGTGGATACACTATTTTCTTTTTTTGGGAAATTCAATTTAGAGTAGATATGGGTGTGGATTTTTAGTTTTTTGGATACCCTATGTGGGGGAATATTGACATGTAAGTAACATCACCATATCCCATTTATTATATGTAGAAAGTAGCTATATGTGTTACATGGAAAGATTCCATGTTGGAATATGGAAAGATTCCATGTTGGAACATTGAAAGATTCCATGTTGGAACATGGAAGGATTCCATGTTGGAACATGGAAAGATTAAATTTTGGTACATGGTAAGGTACCCCATTTGATATGCACGCTATGTATAAGGGAGACATTCCATATAATTTGGATGTACATGTTAGGTTGGGAAGAGTTTTATGAGAAGGTAAGGATTGAGGAGGAACATTCTATATACATGATGAACACACCATTTACTTCTTATGAATTTTAGGTGTGAGGATGAAGTGGTGATATGAGGAAATTATTGATATATTATATATTTATATTTGGTTTTTACAATGGTTTTTGGAGGACCCCTTCATGGTTTTTATTTTAGAATCCTATTAAAGGAAGTGTGGTGTGAGGTCCAAGTGGGGGCTGTAGGATTTCTTCTTGGAATGACTTAGAATTACCATGGTGTATTTTTTTATGCTCTTTTTGATTTTTTCTATAATTAAGGATAGTGTAGTCTCATGGTTGTGTTTTATTAGTCAGTTTCTCAAAGTTTAGTTTTTTTATAGACATTATGATATGGTGACCCTATGGGGATGTCAAGAACAAATGAGTTCTATTAAGTAAAGTTTTAATTAGGTCTGATGGACCTTTTAGTATATTATAATGTGTGAGGTATTGTTTGGATATAGGTTTTATTCCAAGAGGATGGATGAGGTCCTATTTATATGGTCTTGAATTAAGGATTTTTACATGTGGTAGAGTAGAACTGTATTGGTTTTTATGTTGTTTATGTGATTCTGAAAACTATTTTGGGTGCCCTATTATTTTCACCCCTATAGGGATAGTACTAGTTTCAATTAAAATGGTGATGAGTTTTAGTTTTCTCAAATCATGTCTTTGTGGCCTCTGAATTGGATTTTATTGGTCATTTCTATTCACGTTCTAGATGTGAGAGGATTCATTTGGGATATTATTAGATTTGGCATCATTTTGTAGGATGTTTTTGTTGTTTTCAACTATTTCTTATATTTTTAATAAATGTTTAATGTTTCATTTCTATTGGTCTTATAGTTTATGTTTTATAGTCTTTCAAAGTCGGGAACTTGAAACATTTTTAAGTTTCATGTTGATGGTTTTGAAAGCTTATAAATTGTTTTTGGTGAACATTTTTTATGAAATTATTTTTGTTTTCAACTATTTATTATATGTTTAATCAATGTTTAAAGTTTCATTTGTATTGGTCTTATAATTTATCTTTTATAAGCTTTCAAAGTCACGTACTTCAAATATGTTTAAGTTTCAAGTATGTGGTTTTGAAAGCTTATAAATTAATCTGTATCAACATTTTTTATGAAATTATTTTTGTTTTCAACTATTTCTTATATGTTTAATCAGTGTTTAAAGTTTCATTTGTATTGGTCTTATAGTTTAACTTTTATAGTCTTTCAAAGTCGCGTACTTGAAACAGAATTACACATCGGAAACGCAGAATGTACTGTGCAGGAAAAGGAGAACCAGAATCCCACATCGAAAATGCAGTATTGTTTTCAGGGCAAACCCCCTTATAAAAGGGAGTCGTGGGTGAGGGTATCAGTCAGAATCCAGACTGCTGTAATGGCAGAACCGCTGGATATTAAATAGCAGAAAAATTTTGTTGAAAAGATTTGTTTTATATATATATATATATATATATATATATAAATCAAAATAAAACAAAAAATAAAAATAAAAATTTTTAAAAAAATTATTTAGGCAAAGGCGGCACTTGGTGTGCCGCCTTTGCGGTTATTTTTTGGGCAAAGGCGGCACACCCGGTGCCGCCTTGCCCTGACCGGAAAATTCCCCAAAGGCGGCACACCAGGTGCAGCCTTTCGGATGTAAAAAAAAAATTATTTTAAACCTGGTGGTATTTTTAAGAATTTTTTTTTGAAAAAATGTAAAAAAAAAATAACCCCAACAACAGCCGCTCTGGTTCCCCGGGTGGGACGCAGGCCGGGCGCGCCACCTCCACGGCCACCTAATTGCTCACCTTCTCCCACAGCCCATCATAAGCTAAGATTAAAAACTCGTCCTCGGCCTCCATGGACAGAACTCTGGTCTCCGGCTCCGCCGTCACCCACTGCTTCAGTTCAGGTGGCTGCCCCCGATCGCTCTGGACACCGTGAGGGACCCCATAACTCTTGCACCGCTATACCCGTCCACAACAAACCCACCCTGCCCATCAACAACGCCCATATCAAAAGCTAGTTGTGGTTTGGGGTGGTATTAAATAGGGGGTGGCGAGTGCTTACCAGCTTCTCGATTCTTCGCCTTTCGTCTTCTCTGGAGGGGCGGTGGTCGGAGGTGAGGGCGTGGGCAACGCCGCCGCGGGAGATGACAGCACGGCAGTCGCCGGCGTTGGACACCACCAGGCGGTGGTTCCAGATAAGGGCGGTCACGCAGCAGGAGCCGCCGCGGGCACGGTGCTCCAGGAACTGGGAGTCGGTGGCGAGGTAGCCGCGCTTCACGGCCTCCTCGATTCCCTTTGCGTCTCCCTCTCGCCTCACTGCCACCTCCTTCAAAATGTTGCTGCTCATCTTCGTTGCCGCGAACTCCGCCGCCTGCATGCCGCCATGCCCGTCGTAAACCCCGAAAAAGGCCTGCCAGCACCTCCAACTTATCTAATTGGACAACAACTCCCTCTTCCACGCAAACAAAACAATTGAGTTTATCGAATTGAATTAAATTACCTGTTTGCGGTCGCCTATGGCCGAATATCTATCTTCCATGAATTCCCTCCTCCCTCGCCTGCAGTAGACAGAAAAGCCATCCGCCGCCACCTCCACCGTCTCCCTCAGACCCTCTGTAACTGGCTCCGGGATGCTCGGCAAAGCGACGGGGATTTGGAGCCGCCCCGGCTTCTTTCGGGCGAGCGATGAAGAGGGAGATGATGCGGTATATATATATAACTTAGTCAGGATACCTACCAAAGAATTAGTTTCCTAAAATTTAGGAGACAGAGAATAACAATGCTACCATTGAAAACCTGTCTCATCATTTCAAACAAAAGATGGAAATAGGTCAACAGATTAAAAAATCACAACGTTTTATTATTTTACTGTTGTTCAAAAATATAATAACTCAATTTAAATTTTCTGAAAAACGAAACATAGCGATGGAGACACTACATTACTACCAATCCTGCTTTATCACCGCTCAAATAAAACAATAACAAGGATGAGTATTTATTAGCGGTAACAAGAACTACTTTTTGTTAGCTTTGATTGTGGGAGCTCTGAATAATTTAATTTATTTATACGTAGTTATATATTTTTAAATATGATTTATATTCAATAAGTTTATACCTGTAAATATAATATATAAAAATGATTTGTATGACAATATTATAATAAAAAATATGAAAATATTATTTTCAAAATTTTATATATAAAAAACTATCATATTTCAGTACAAAAAAATGGTGTTTAGCAATGTTTCATTCAGAACCAGTTTAAATAGCCACTAAATATTTAGCCACGGTTTTTTGTTTTTTTATTTACATACGTAAAATATTTATTATTATTTATTTACATAATTAATTAATTATTTCACTACTGCACATATGTCCTTGAATAGCATGAAAAATGGCATTTAACAACGTTAACAAAGCATTGTTAATCGCATTACTGATAAGGAGGGTCATTTATCCATGCTAAAAAGAAGCACTGATAAAGGAAACCCTTTATACATTTAATGTGACATCATGAAAACAAAAATGTCCGCCCATGGTATATACAAAAAAACACTGTTATATACATTTCAAACAATATTTTATATAGTTACATTTTCAATTATCCAACAAACATTTAAAAACATTAATATTTCATTTTTTAACATTTGGGATCCCCTCTAAAAAAGGTCCACCCATAGTATCAATTTTTGAACAAATCATCTCAACCCGAGCAAAAGATTCCGCCTATATAAGAAAACAAATATTATGCTCGTAATACTATAAAGAAATAAATTAAACATTAATGTAAAAGAATACATTAAAAAATGTCAATATTTAATAAAAGAGACACATTTCGAGTTATTGGGTGTGTTGGTTTTTAAGATCGGTTTGGGACTGTGGCGGTGGAAGTAAGGGTAACACAGTATCCTCTGATTCAATGTATTCTTCCTCAATTTCCATTGATTTGTTTGGGGTTCATCATTGGGGCTTCAATCTCATTTTCTTATTAGGGTTTCAATCCTAGTTCACCCTTCTTCGATCCTGTTTCTTCCGGTTATTGGTATCAATTTCTGTTTTTTCCTTAGGGTTTTAATCCCAGGGTTTATATCTCTGGTTACTTGTTGGTTTTTTGCTTGTCATTTCCCCTTCTCTACCGCTCATGCCTGCTCTTGCTTCTTGTTCCCTTTGCTTCCTTCCAGGTCGGTCGGGTGCACCAAATACAATGGGAGTTTTGGGATTTGTCTAAGGAGCGGTAAGAGGTCCCGGGTGGAACGACATATGGTGGATTTCTCTAATTACAATGTTGTTTCGGATTTCTCTTTCGATGATGTTTTTAGTTCTCTTGGGTGGTCGTCAGTGATGTTCACGACGCTATCACGCTACTGGTTTATGTGGTTCGGTGATGAGGGATGCAGGCAAGTCTCAATGTTTCACGACGACTCGATGATCTGCGACGTTCTCCGGTTCACTGATGTGGTGTTGATGACGACAGTGGAACTGGTTTGGTGTCAATGATAGTGACCATGATAATTCAGAACTCTGAGACATCAGTGAAGATGAAGATGACGACGATGGGGCTTCCGGTAGGTCTCGTCGGCATGGTGATGATGGGGGAGGTGGAAGGACATGATGTTGGAGGCAATAGGTGTGCGACTCGAGGCAGGCGCGTAACTCGAGATTCATGTGGGTATGGTTTTTTTTCTTGAAAGTTGTTATTTAAAATTTCAATTTGTGGACTGGTGCAACTTTTGAACTTTTGAAATGTAAGGTTTCCCGCTAACCCTAAAAGCGACCTTTTGAAAATGAAAAAAAAAACTGATTTGGAGTGGAGTGGAGTTATACCGATCACATCATGCGTTGGATTAAGGTGTGGTTGATTCCTACGCGTCAAAAATGACTCGTGGATCATTTTCTTAAAGTGTCAAAACAATCTAAATGTGTTTTCTTAGTTTTCAGTATGTCATTTGTTCTTTTTACTAAAATTAATGTCAATTTTAAATAAAAAGATACACTTAGAGTTATACCAGTCACATCATGCATTATATTGAGGTATGGTTGAGTCCTACACATCACAAATAGCTCATATATCATTTTCCTAAAGTATCAAAATAATATGACTGTGTTTGCTTGGTTTTCAGAAAACTCATTGTTTTATTACTAAAATGTCATTTCAAACTGGAAACATGCATTTTGAGTCATACCGGTTGCATCGTGCATCGGTTTAACATGACACTGCTTCATACATTTCAAAAATTACTTATGAATCACTGTCCTAAATTATCAAGACAATCAGAGCATGTTTGCTTGGTTTTTTGTGAGTGACACGTTTTGAACTAAAATATCAATTTTAAAATCATAACAATCCCTTTTAGTCATACCGATCACACCATGCATTAGATTGAGGTGTGTTTTATTTCCACGCGTCAAAAATGACTCATGAATAGTTGTCCAAAAGTATCAAAACAATCCTAATCTATTTGCTTGGTTTTCAGTATGTGATCGTTATCACTCAAAGTGCATGTTTTCAATTTAAATTAACGTTTTAGTAAGAATGAAACACGACATACTCAAAACTAAGAAAAAACATTTTTTATTATTTTGATAATTTATTAAAATGATCCTTAAGTCATTTGTGATGCATAGGAATCAACAACACATCAATCTAGTGCGTAGTGTGACCGGTATGACTCAAAGTGTATATTTTTATTTAAAATTGACATTTAATTTCAAAACACACATCACATACTCAAAACCAATAAAACGTGTTTGGATTGCTTTGAAACTTTAATAAATTAATCCATAATTCATTTGTGACATGTAGTAATTAGACTCACCACAATCTGATACACGGTGTGCCTAATATGACTCAAATTGTCTGTTATTTTAGTTTAAAATTGACATTTGAGTTCAAAACGTATGTCACTCACTGAAAACCAATAAAACACACTCGGATTGTCTTGATACTTTAATAAAATGACACATAAATCATTTTTGATGTGTTGGAATCATTCTCACGTCAAACCCACATACTGTGTGACCACTATGACTCCAAGTACGTGTTTTCAGTTTAAAATGTCATTTTAGTAAAAAATACATGTGACATACTCAAAACTGATAAAATTCAATGGATTATTTTTATACTTTAGAAAAATAATTCATAAGTCATTTATGATGTGTATGAATCAACCACACATCAATCTGAGGCACTGTGTGATTGATATGACTCCAAGTGTATTTTTTATTTAAAATTGACATTTTAGTTCAAAGCGCACATAACATACTCAAAACTAAGAAAACACATTTTTATTGTTTTGATACTTTATTTCAATGATCTATAAGTCATTTGAGATGTGTAGGAATCATCCACACCTCAATATTACCGGTATGACTCAAATTGTGTATTATAAGTTTAAAATTGACATATTAGCTCAAAATGTGTCTCACTTACTGAAAACTAAGCAAACATGCTTGAATTATCTTGATAATTTAGGACAATGATTCATAAGTCATTTATGATGTGTTGGAATCAGTCTCAGATCAAATTGATACACGATGTGATCGCTATGACTCAAAACATGTGTTTTCAGTTTAAAATGTCATTTTAGTAAAAAAGAAATGTGATATACTCAAAACTGATTAAACACATTTGGATTACTTTTATACTTTAATAAAACAATCCTTAAGTCATTTATGATGTGTATGAATCAATCACATGTCTATCTGGTGAATCGTGTGACTGGTATGACTCCAAATGTGTCTTCTTTATTTAAAATTTTCATTTTACTTCAAAACACACATCACATACTCAAAACTGAGAAAAAACATTCAGATTGTTTTGATGGTTTCTAAAAATCATCCATAAGTCATTTGTGATGTATAGGAACCAACCACACCTCAATATAATGCATAGTGTGTCTAATATGACTCAAACTATGTGTTTTGAGGTTAAAAATGACATTTGAGTTCAAAACACATGTGACATACTGTATTTTATTTCAATTAAATTATGAATTTTTCATATACCTATATTTGTTGTTGCAGTGTGTTGTAATTTTAACAACACATTGTAGCAGTATGGCCTTTATTGGTACTATTTCTAGCGTTGATAAAATGAATTTTATCAACACTAGAGAAGCACTGATTAATATGGTCCTTTTTTAATAGTGCTTGGGACAATAACGATTTTTAAGTGCTGATAAAGACATTTTATAGTGGTGACTATAGCCCGATTTGTAGTTGTGAGACATCCTTTATCACCACTTTTTTAGCATTGATAAAAGTCATCTTTTATCAACTCTTTTGTTTTAGTGTTGATAAAGACATCATTTTTTAGTGTTTCTTTAGCATTGATAAAGTCTGGATTGTAACGGTGCTTATATATATATAGGATTCTATGCAAGTGAAATTTAATTCATTTATTTGAATACTAACTTGTATGTTTTTCATGCAATTTTTTGTGTCTATCAAGAAATCTCTTATACTTTGGAGAATTAAAAATAAATAATTATAAATGGTGCTACATTTGAATCAAATAATGAATTTTTGGAAATAAATATATGATCCAAAACATACAAGTCAGTATTCAAATAAATGAAATAAATTTAAGTTTCCTAGCATCTTATATATATACATGGCTTCTATAGTAAAAACTATGCACCACAAGAAGATGGTTGCGACAGATTGGGATGAACCTACGTGAATTCTTCCAATCACTACCATAAAAATGGGTTTTCACAGTGCCACCCTTTATCATCGCTAAAAAAAAGCAGTGATAAAGGGGCACTTTTAACAGCGCTGTTAAAAGTGACCTTTTATCAGCGCTGATAAAGCCCCCCCATTATGAGCCCTTTTTCTAGCACTGATAAAGGGGGGATTTATCAGCGCTTTTTCCTAGCACTGATAAAGTTAATATTTAAAAAAATCATGAAAAATAATATATAGTTATATAAGTATATTTATATTGATATAAATATAATATTTATTATTTAAATATGTTTTAGATATGTATAAATATACTATTACATTTAATATATAAAAAATTTAGTGAAAATGGATTTAAAATATTTTAAAAAATATTATTAATTAATAATTTTCGGATTATCATCGATTAATAATCATTTAATAACAATTTTAAGACACAAAAAAATCAAAAAAAATTTAATAAAAGATCTAAAATAAGTTGAAAATGTAACTCAAACTTCAAATGGCCATAACTTTTGATCCGTGTGTCCATTTGAGCTCTAGAGCATATCAAATCGAAGCTTGTGATGAGATCTATGCACTAGTGATGCAAGGAAACCTTCCATCACAATTTTTGAGGTCATAAAAGGCCCAAAAGTCCTCAAAAACTGATTTTTTAGTCGGGATACCCCAATTTTTTAACATTCAAACATGTATACCTTCTGATCTCAATGTTCACTAGGCCTGTACCACATATCATATCGAAGATTGTTTCATTTTATTTTATTTTAATGGTTGTGAAGTTGGAACAGACTTCTGGATTAGAAGTTATGGTCGTTTTAACATTCTAAGGCTTTTCAAATACACATATATATGTATTTATTTGTAAATATGTGTGTGTGTGTGTGCTTGTGTGTGTGTGTGTCTCTCTCTCTCTCTGTGTGTGTGTGTGTTGTATATATGTATGTATGTATGTATATATTTATTTATAAACACACATAAAGAAACATATTTTATAAATGTATTTAAAACTAATCTTATAAATATATATTAGTTTACAAATAAATATATGGATAAAAAATTATAACTAAATGAATATATAAATAAATATAAATATAAATTAATATACAAATAAATATATATATACTAATATATGAATAAATATATATGTATTAATATAACTAAATATATTTATATTAATATGAATATATATTAATATACGAATAAGTATAACTATATATATATAAATATAAATATATATTAATATACGAATAAATATATATATATATATATTAATATATAAATAAATATATATGTATTAATATAACTAAATATATTTATATTAATATGAATCTATATTAATATACAAATAAATATAACTATATATATATAAATATAAATATATATTAATATACGAATAAATATATTTATATATTAATATATGAATAAATATATATGTATTAATATAACTAAATATATTAATATTAATATTAATCTATATTAATATATGAATAAATATAACTATATATATATATAAATATCATTAAATAGAGAAAAAAACGAAATGGCTTAGTGGTAAAGGTGCAGGCACCTAAGGGGGGAGGTCGCGGGTTCGAGTTCGGGTGGAAGAAAAGAGGGGCGCGCGGACATATGGGGGATGTGCGGGCAAGGGAAGTGCACAAGAGAGTGGGAGGGTCTGCCTTGCGCTGATAGGGGGTCAAGCGCTGTTAAAAGCTCCCCCCGCATTATTATTATTTTTACTTTTATCAGTATTTTTTTAGCATTGATAGAAGACTCCTTTTATCAGCACTAATAAAAGGGGCCTTTATCAGTGCTTTTCTGAGCGCTGATAAAAGGGACCCCCTTTATCTTTTCCTTGATTAACAATTCTTTTTTTACACTGTTAATGCACTTTTCTAGCGTTGATAAAAGCCATATTTTTAATAGTGCATAACAAACATACCAGAAACCCTAAACGTAATGCTTCAGCCGGATTAGCATCACACTCATATCATACATGGAGCCCTGCACCAGAGATAGCTTCACCAGTTTCTTGTAAGCCAACAACATCCATTCTAGTTCATCGAGTGGGACGCAGGCCGGGCACGCCACCTCCACTGCCTCCTGATTGCTCACCCTCTCCCACAACCCATCAGAATCTAAGATTAAAAACTCGTCCTCGAGCTCCATGGATAGAACTCTATTCTCTGGCTCTATCATCACCCAATACTTCAGGTGGTCATCCCCAATTTCTCTTGACACCGTCAGGGACCCCATAACTCTTGCACCGCTATACCTGTGTATGGGGGCACTCCAAAATCTGTGAGTCATCTGGGAGTCTTCTTTGTCGGCAGCAGGTTTTCATGAAGGTAGCAACTAACTCTGGAAGCTGCAGGAGAGGTCTTCTTTGGTAGGGAAATGCGGTGGATAGCAGTCAATTGAATGGAAGAAAATTCATGGGTAGATGAACTACCCACCAAACCAAAGGAAAAACAGTGTTTTCGGTTCCTCTTTAAAATGGGGTAAAATCCCATGATTTGAGATATATGTGTATTGTGTGATCCTCATCTTTTTATCCAGAGAGAAATAGATAAATCACCTCATTCTTCTGTAGATGTAGGCAATTTTTTCTAACCACATTAAAATTGTATGTTCATCCGTTTTTCTCCATTTTTGTGTGATTTGTGTTGTCACACACCATCGTTGCACCCTTATAAGTGGTATCAGAGGGAGTCGGAGTGAGGGAATTTGAATAGGTGATGTGATAATGATTTTTCCGATGTCTAGAAAATTTAAAGTGGTCGTAAAAATTTTCCAAGTCTGGATCCGTGAATAGGAATATGAGATGATCCCAACGGTGAAAGCGGTGTTAAAAACGAAGTTGTAACGAGCCATGTAGAGCCGGTCAAAGTTCCTCTCAAATTGTGGGTGAAAATTAACCCCATGCCGGAGAAGACGACATTGTTCACAATGTCGGTGAAATTTTCGGTGAGATTCTAGTGGCTACTCCGGCATGCCATGTCAGCGCCACGTCATCTCCACGTCAGTAGACGATCTAGAATATTGAATTTGTTTTGGAGATATCTCGACCAATCAAACTCTAATTTTGATGATCCATGAGTTGATTCCCACTATTTCAACCATTACAGAAACATCCATGTGGTTATATTTTCAAAATTATAACTCCATCAAGTGGTGTCAAAAGGGTGCAACATCGATGGTGGTGATCGCGTTTTGCGACAACGATGACAGCTGGTGGCGGAGCACTACCAAAATTTGAAATTGAGATGTTCGATGGTCAGAACAATTTTGGCTTGTGGAAAAGAATAGTGAAAGATATTCTTGTGTAACATGGCATGATCAGACTATTGATCAGAGAAAACCCCAAGACAACTAGTGACGATGATTGGGGACAACTTGAGATGCCAGTTGTTAGGACAATTCGACTGTGTCTGGTGAATGATGTAAAATACTTGGTGTTGGATGAGACCTCATTGAAGGAGATTTGGAAGAAGTTGGATCAGTGATATATGGTGAAGTCGCTCACAAAAAAATTATTCTAAAAGAAGAAATTATACCAGTTGTGTATGGACAAGGGAGAAAATTTGTTGGATCACACCAATTAATTCAAAAAGATCCTAACACAATTATTGGGGCTCGGTGTGTAGGTTGGAGAGGAAGAAAAGACCCTTTTGTTTTTTTCATCACTAAAAAGTTAATTTGATAGACTTGTGACTGCATTGCTCATGGGTAAGGAAACATTGAAGCTGGATGAGGTGATGGCACCAATTTAAGATTCGGAGGCACTCTGAATACCTGTTACGCATTCAAGTGAGAAAATCATGGTGATGTGAGATGATTAACGTGGGAGGAGAAAATATCGGTTGTGAGGAGATAAATAATGGTGGCCAAAATCGAGAAGACATGATCCTAGTGAAATCACGTGTTTCTGGTACAAGAAAAAGGGTCACTATAAAAGTAATTGTGGAGAGTTCAAACAGTATTTTGCTGGGAAAGTGAAAGTTGAAGATAAGGATGTGAACATCACTGAATTATCGGTAGATGATGAAGTCTACATGACAATGGAAATATTTCACTCAGATGATATATTTGAATGGGGAGAAGTGCAATGTCATTTCTATAAAGGATACGGGCACATGAAGCGGGAATGTCGATTTTTTAAAAGAAAAAAAGATCGGGCTCAAAATATTAAGGAAGGCGGATGGGTTTTGGATTCAGGGAGCTCAGTACACATATGTATGACCAAAGGTTCCTTTCATACCTGTTAATAGGTGTGAGATTTGGTGAGACTTAGTGATGGGTCAACATGCGAGGTTCGAGGAGTTGGGATGGTGAAATTGAAGACACCTGATAGAGCAGTACGAAAATTGGGTGATGTGAAATTCATTCTGAGGATGAGATGGAACTTGGAATCATTAAGAAGGCTCGATGTGAAAGGGTTCAATATTTCCATAGAAGGTGGACTATTGGAAGTCTCACGTGGGGATGCAGCGATGCAGTGATGATTATTGGGAAAGATTATTGGAATAATGAAAATTGGAAGACAATTTATTTGAAGATGAGATACTTGAAACAAAAATTATCCAAATGTGAAATAATGTTCACCTAAAATACGGGAACCCTAGGCCATGGAGATCTATAAATAATAGAAATTGGAGGCATATACTGGGGAATAGGTGGAGGCAGAGGGAGGGAAATGTGTGAGGGAGGGAAGATGGTGAGAGCGGATGGACAACGACAACGGCTTCGGGTGCAGGAGCGGGGGTATAGGTGTTAGAAAATAAGTAGGTAGAAGGTGAAGACGGATTGAACCTTGATACAGGAATTGAATTCACTATCTAAAATGGTTTGATTCAACCCCAAGTTGTTGGTGTAGGGTTCTTGGTGGAAGTTTCCCTCTAGGATTTCATCAAGATTTGGGGAAAATCTAGCACCAAATATCATATTTCCCTGCTACACTGATGTTGGGAGAAATATGGAGAATTTCTTGGAATGAAAAATGAATTAACCCATAAGCGATATCATTATCTCTTATTTATAAATCATCATTTCGGTAAAATAACACCTTAGTTCGACCAAAATGAGACAACTCTTGGTGAGGGGCACATCAGTTCGATCACACCATTTCAGTCAAAGAACACATTGGTTCAACTGGAACGATACAACTCTTGGTGAGGGACACACCGATTCAAATTTGAAAAAACACTTTATATATTTTAAAAAATATTTTGAATAAAATATTTGAAAATCCCCCACTTTTATTTATAAATATTAATTCTCCATCCCACAAGTGAATCATAATACAATATAAAGGTATCTTTCGATTTAAAACTTTACTTAGTATCAATATCTCAAAGTTTATCAGATTTATAAGTTGTCAAAACATTAAACTTATTAAGCTTTAAGATAAACTAGAGATATCATAAATATAATTAACTTTCATCCAATATCTCTTTTTTAGCACTTTTATGTCCATGTGCTTATATCCTTTTCATGAACTCTCTAAGGAGTAAACCCATTAAATCCTATAAGAAGTAGCGCCACTTCTAAGTTCACATAGGCAAAATATTACAATGTACTTCTATTATTAGAGCACATAACTCATTGAGTCTTAATATTTTGTTAAGAGTTTATAACTCAACCTCTAGTCATAATATATGATATTGACACCAAAAATTTTGGGCTAAAAATATCAATATCAAAAATCATCTTCGTAACTTGGTTTTACCCATTAAACACTTTGATTAGGATCTACCTAAATAAAGTGTTGGGTTTCCATTACTAAAATGATTCATTCTATGGGATTTAACCCCATATCTTTATTATTTTCATGAATAATCTGTCTCGGTAGAGATTTTGTAAATGGATCTGTAAGTTTTTTACATGATCTCACATAAACAATTGTTATGGAACCATCTTATAACAATTGTCTCACATAATCATGTATCAAACTCACATGTCTAGACTTTCTAGTGTACATGATACTATATTACCTTGATAATATTTCTTCACTATCACAACTGATAGAGATATGAGGCATTGGACTAGACCACAATCTAATATCCAATAATAGATTTCTGGTCTATTCAACTTCCTTTCCATGCACCGCTAAGGTGATAAACTCTGACTTCTTGGTCGAATGTGAAATATATGTTTGTTTCTTGCTCTCCCATGAAACAACACAACCTCCAAGAGTAAATAACCATCTAGAAGTGGATTGGTTATCACCAACACTAGTATTCTAACTGGAATCAGTGTATAATTCTAATACAGTCGGATAATCTTTATAGTATAGAGTTAAATCTTTGGTCTTTCATAAGTATCCAAAAATTCTCATTATACATCTCCAACGATCCTCACTAGGATTACTAGTATATTTACGCATTTTACATACTGAAAAAGCAATATCAGGTCTAGTGCAATGCATTGCATACATTAAAGAACCAATTACACTATCATACTCAACTTTTTTTATAGCCCTACCCGTACTTACAAAAAGTTTAACACTATAATCAAATGGAGTATTAGAATCCTTAAAAATAATATGATCAAATTTATTTAACATCTTTTCTATGTAATGAGACTGACTTAAAGAATAACCCCAATATGTTTTCTAACTTTAATACCTAGAATAGTATCAACTATTCCAAGATCATTCATTTTAGACATAGAGGGTAAGTAATTCTTTCTCTCAATTACACCAAACGTATTGGTTCCAAAAATTAACATGTCATCCACATATAGACACACAATAACTCCATATTATTTGGTAAAATTTGAATAAACACATTTATCCGCATTGTTATATATGAGTAAAGCCATTAGATAAAATAAAAGAATCAAATTCATCATGTCATTGCAGATAAGTGCAGTCACGCAGCAGGAGCCGCTGCAGGCACGGTGCTCCAGGAACTGGGAGTCAGTGGCGAGGTAGCCGTGCTTCACAGCCTCCTCGATTCCCTTTGTGTCTCCCTCTCCCCTCCCCGCCACCTCCTTCAAAATGTTGTTTCTCATCTTCGTGGCAGCGAACTCCGCTGCCTGCATGCCGCCATGCCCATCGAAAACCCCAAAAAAGGCCTGTGAGCACCTCCAACTTATCTAATTAGACAACAACTCCCTCTTCCATGAAAACAAAACACTTGAGTTTATCGAATTGAATTAAATTACCTATTTATGGTCGCCTATGGACAAATATTTATCTTCCATGACGTCCCTCCTCCCTCACCTGCAGTAGACAGAATAGCCATCCCCTGCAACCTCCAATGTCTCCCTCAGACCCTCTGTAACTGGCTTTGAGATGCTTGGTGTTGGGGCGCAGCGGAGGTGTGTGGTACCTCAAACACACAAAACGATGACAAACAGAGCAATAACGGAGCAACACACAAGATTTTTATGTGGTTCAGAGAGTTTCCTACATCCACGGGAGAAACAGGGGATCTTCCTCTATTCACGTCTCTCCGGTTCTCGATGGAGGATTACAGCACACAGAATCACAAATACACCACACCTCTTACACACACATAGCTCTTCTGTATATAAATAAAACAGATTTTGCAACTTCAAGGGTTGGTGCATCAACCCTTGAAATTTATCCCGTTGGCTGCTTCAATATTGGCAGCTCGAAGTCTTTGGTGTCGGCTGGGTTGGGTGCCAACCCTGGAAGAGGCTGCTGCTGATAATTTCTCCTATGCTGGAAAATGTCACCCCATATTGGGAGTGGCCCCCACAAATTTCCCCCTCACGACCAATTTGGGGTAGAATCTTGACCCAAATTCTCCTTGCAGGTGTTGAAAACTTCATCAGCAAATCGAACATTCTTCTTCACGCCCGATGACGTGGCACTTCCACCATCTTCACTCGATCTCGGGCTGACTGCAGTTCCCATCAAATGATACAACCCTTGGGACTCCTTCCCAGTAAATATCGCTGCATCCCCACGTGAGACTTCCAACACTCCACCTGCTATGGAAATCTTGAACCCTCTCACATCGAGCCTACTCAATGATATCAAGTTCCGCCTCATCCTCGGAACGAATTTCACGTCAGCTAGTTTACGAACTCCTCCATCGGGTGTCTTCAATTTCACCATCCCGACTCCTCGAACCTCGCATGTTGACCCATCACCAAGTATCACCGAGTCTCGCACCTGCTGTAAAGTATCAAATGTACCTCTCGTCGTACATATGTGTGTCGAGCTCCCCGAATCCAGAACCCATCCATCTTCCTTTGGATTTTGAGCTCGCTCATTCTTCCTCTTTAGAAATCGGTATTCCCGCTTCATGTGCCCGTATCTTTTGCAGTAATGACACTGCACTTATCTCTATTCAACTCTCTCATATGAGTGCAAGTTTCCCGTTGTCACGTAGATTTCATCATCTGCATATAATCCTGTGATGTTCACATCCTCCTCTTCAACTTTCTTCTTCCCAGCAACGTATCGTTTACGCTCTCCACAATCACTTTTATAGTGACCCTTCTTCTCGCACTAGAAACACGTGATTTCACTCGGATCACATCCCCTTGATTTTGACCACCATTATTTACCTCCTGACTTCCGATGTCGGCTCCTCCCACACCGATCATCTCGCATCGCCATGATTTGCTCGCCTGAATGCATCATGGGTCTTCGGAATGCCTCTGAATCTTGAAGCGACGCCATCACCTCATCTAGCTTCAATGTCTCCTTCCCCACGAGCAATGCAGTTACAAGCCCATCAAATGATCTTGGTAGGGATGATAAAAGCAAAAGTGCTTTATCCTCTTCTCCAACCTTCACACTGAGCCCCAATAACTGCATCAGGATCTTGTTGAATTCATTGGTATGATCCAACAAATTTGTTCCCTCGTCCATGCGCAACTGATACAGTTTCTTCTTCATGAACAACTTGTTGGTGAGTGACTTCGCCATATATCGCTGCTCCAACTTCTTCCAGATCTCTTTCGGTGATGTCTCATCCAACACCGATTACTTTACCTCATTCTCCAAACACAGTCGAATTGTGCTGACGACCTGCATCTCGAGCTCTTCCCAATCATCTTTACTGGTTGTCTCAGGCTTTTCTCTGATCAATGGTCTGATCATGCCCTACTGCACCAAAAGATCCTTCATCGTTATTTGCCCCAAGCCGAAATTGTTTCGACCATCAAACTTCTCGATGTCAAATCTTGGAAGTGCTCCACCACCCGTCATCGTTGTCGTTGCAAAATGCGATCACCACCGTCGATGCCACACCCCTCTGAAACCACCTGATATAGTGCGAATTTTGAAAAACTAACCATACGGATGCGTCCGGAATGGTCTAAATAGTCGGAATCGACTCCTGGATCGCCGAAATTGGACACCAATTGACCGAGATATGGTCAAAATACGTTCAACGGTCCAGATCACCCGCTAACGTGGCGCTGACGTGGCATGCCATAATTCTCATCGGAATCTTGCCGGAATTTTCACCGGTGGCGGGAACAGTTCCATCTTCTCCGGCACGGGGTTACTGTTCACCCGTGTGTTTGACAGAACTTTGACCGGCCATATCTCTTTCGTTTCAACTCCGTTTTCTTCATCGCTTGTGCCGTTGGAATCGTCTCGCCATCCTCTTCCCGAATCTGCCTTTGGAAAAATTTTCCGACCACTTTCAATTTTCCAAACACCGTAAAATTTGACGTCGCCTCACCGGTTCACCTCCGTTTACTCCTCCTCGCCTCTAATACCACTTGTTGGGGCGCAGCGGAGGTGCGTGGTACCTCAAACACATAAAACGAGGACAAATAGAGCAAGAACGGAGCAACACACAAGATTTTTATGTGGTTCGGCGAGTTGCCTACATCCACGAGAGAAACAGGGGCTCTTCCTCTATTCACGTCTCTCCGGTTCTCGACATAGGATTACACCACACAGAATCACAAATACACCACACCTCTTACACACACATAGCTCTTCTGTTTATAAAGAAAACAGATTCTGCAACGTCAAGGGTTTGTGCATCAACCCTTGAAATTTCTCCCGCTCGCTGCTTCAATATTGGCAGCTCTAAGTCTTTGGTGTCGGCTAGGTTGGCTGCCAACCCTAGAAGAGGCTGCTGCTGATAATTTCTCCTCCGCTGGAAAACGTCACCCCATATTGGGAGTGGCCCCCACAATTGGCACAATGACGGGGATTTGGAGCCACCCCGACTTCTTTCAGGAGAGCAATGAGGAGGAAGATGATACGGTACGCTTGTGTCCATCTTTGATAATTTATTAAAATGATCCAAGAAGACGGAACCTGGGAGGGGTGGGCGAGTTCATGGCCTCGGTGGTGGGCGAGGGAGCGGTGGTTTTGCGTGGGTGAGAAGTAGAAAGCGACGGCGGCGAAGGGGTGGGAGAGGTTGGGAGTGTCAGGGAAATTGTCATGGCTTTCCTTAGTGCAGTCAAATAATTGTGGTTGGTAGGGTGGTTCAGTGAATGAAACTCTCCGGATAATTTTTTTATCTGGGTTTTTAAAGAATTAAAATTTGATAAAAGGGTATAGGGTTCGAATATTTTTAAAAATGGGTCGGGGATGCGTGAACGCCGTTCACGCATCCCGGACCCGGGCGTGATGCGTGAACGGCGTTCACGCATCTTCCCGAGAGAAGAGATGCGTGAACGGCGTTCACGCATCTCACAGAATACCTAAATGATTCATTTTTTCTAACCTAGATCATATGGAAAGGTATTTCACTTAGAGGAAAACATGCAAGGGTAAATAATCTATGTGGAGAAACTCTACTCATATGACTTACAAGGAATTTTTGTATCCTGAAAGAAGTCATATTAAGATAGAAAATAAGTTCAATGTTTTTAAAGATAAAAACGAGTATCAAAAAATGGTGTTTAAAGAACCAAAATCAAATACCTCGTAATAAGAATCTTGGAAGAGAAGATGAAAAATTTGGAAGAAAAATAATGAGGTTGTACCAGCTGTGGAGGAGGGGGAAAATGTATTCCAAATAAAGAGGAAATTCATGGGAAGGAAATATGTGCATAATCCATGAAGCATGTAATAAGAAATAAATCACATCCCATGCTTGGCTTAGAAATAAGAAGAAATAAAGGATGAGAGAAAACTCTCACATTGAATGTTTCCTCTATAGAATACAAGAGGTTCCTCCTTATTCCTTATTATTTTATGTGTTATGAGTTTACTTGAATGGAATTGAAGGAGAAGTATTGTTCATCATGGAGTACATAAATTCCCATGATGAAGAATGAGTTCATCTCTTAAGGAGGATCTTATAAGAGATTTGAGGTATTCCAATCACATTATCTTACATTTTTTCTTAATTATATTCATTAAGGTTGAGTACTTATTTAATGAAAAAATGAGAAAAGGGGGATTTGTTCTTGCACTTGAACTTTCTAATGTGTTTTTTGAAGTGTGTGCAGGATCATGTATTTCTTATCTTAAAATTACTCATCCTGATAATTGAGAATATCTAATTTTAGTATCACATATGAGTATGTGTTATAGGTAGATTATATTATATTGGTTATTTAATTATTTCTTTCTACACTAGGATGGATCATATAGATATAGTGTTTATTAACTAAAGGCTTTGTTCCAAGTATCATGTCATATCATCCCCTTATTTAAAATATATGTGAAGATTTTTTTGAGAAGAAATATGAGTTTAAAATTGTCCAATTATCCTTTTCATTTTATTTTAAATAAGGGGGAGAATAATTGATGTTACCACATATTAACTTTTATGATATGAATGGATATTAACAACAGAAGATAAAGGGGGAGATTGTTGGAAAAAATGGTTGTATGTTTTATCAATATGTCAATAAGTATTCGGGTGATTAGAAGATCATATTTTGATGAATCCACGTGAATCAGATTCTTACATGAGTTGTAACATTTATGTGAAGAATGGAGAAGACCCGAGCATTGGGTATTTTTTATGAGTTTTTGTATTTTATTATGTAATTAAATATGAGTTACATGTATGAATATAGATAATGATTCATAGAGATAGACACCACATTAAGAAGAAAGAGGGGAACCTTAATCCTTCTAGTATTCTTTATGAGTTGCATGAAACAAAATACCCACAGAAATTAATGGGGCATTCAATATGAGGAGAATATGATACCACTACTGATGAGTATTCATATATAAATGTGTAAATAAATGTGTTATTACTAAACAAATTTAAATAAGGATTTAAATGATTGATTTTAAATCATGTAATAATGATATATTACCCATGAACAATTATTGTTTGTTTTGTGAATAAAGTGTGTATGAAGGTGATGAAGACTCTGTGTTGAATTGAAATATTATTTCTGATAACTCGATACAATAATGTATCAGGTAAATACAGAAAGATGAATTGATGAGTTCTTGAGTATTTGAATATTGAGGAGAATCTAGATTGCACAAAATCTGAAAAGAGTCTTAATATAATAATTTCTAAAATTATTGATAAAGTACACAAGGTAGGAGTGACTAGATTTCTTATAGAGTAAGTCTATTTGAAGAAGAACTTCTTCCTAAATTTGGAAGTAGATGTATCTTTTGGATTATAGAGTAGAATGAATCTCCAATGTATTATGGAGAAAGAGAGTGTATAGTGGATTATTTTTTGTTATAGAGAGGAAAAATGGATTATACAACTGTTGTATGATACCTTATAGTTATACAACTGTTGAATTCTTTCCTGAATAAGGGCAACAGGAACATCCTGACTTGTTCGTATCATCTCACAAATAACAGTAGATATAAACTCTGCATCAAGAGAAGAGTGATCTTGTGCCAAGCTGGGATGCAGACAAGTGTGTGGGCCTTCTAATTTGGTTATCTTCCAACATCCATAACATTTATCAAATACTGCTCTTAATCGAAATTTACATTCTGACCCATATTTTTCACAACGAATGTGATATTTGGTCTTCTTTGACTCATAAACCACAAATGTGAAATGTCGCTCAATGTGGTATTGCTTTATCACATTTTTCATGACCTGTTTACTTTCGAACTCCTGCCCAACATATATGGCATTATCATTTGATGCAGGCATATTCCCTATAATGCCAGGGAATTCAGAAGCTGGTGTAATGACATCCCAATCAAAAAGTTGTTCACGAGACATTCCTCCAACTAAGGAACTCAAAACTGAAGGATGATTACCACTAACTGGTGGATGTAGTGGATGTCTGTCTCTCAAAGGAACCTCAGAAGGTTCATTTCTAACCACATCATCTCCTGCTAACTCCCCAGATTCTTCTTCCTCAGATAAACTTTCTTGCACTATATCAGCACAGAAAGGGATGTCATCTACATTTCCTTCCAAATTTTGATGATCTTCCTCATTACATTCTTCCACAGGAGTCGTATGAGAAGGAGGCAATAAAGAAGACTGTTGTGAAGGACCGACTTCTATAGAGGTCACAAAGCATGGTTCTGTAGTAATCGATTGCACCACATCAATATCAGAAATGACAATAAATAATTCCATCAAACCATTAATACACTGTTGCCTGAATAACTGAGAAGCCTCCATCCAATCCTCATCATCGACTATAGGGTAGTCGATGTGCCACATACGCTCAGGATATTGAAGATGTCGGTATCTAATTGAAGTGATTGCTGGTCCTGCACTCAATTTTAACCGACTATGAATCTTATTACGAACTGCATCCAATGTCATACAACCATGGAGATTTACCACTTTGACAGGTGGCACACTGTAGCTAAAACCCTGCTCGGTACAAATTACCTCACCGTTGCAATATATTTGAGCAGACATAATTACCTATTAAAAAAAAATTTAAAAATATTATACACTACATTAAAATTTTAAATTATTTAATTTGGTTTTGAATAATTGATTATCTTGAGACTTTTTTATGTATTGATTTATCACTGTTAAGGTATAGTGATTGTGATTTTAGCACAAAAGCAAATTTAATATAATGTTTCATAAAGTTTGATTACTTATGAATATATAATCATGACTTGATCTTGAGACTTACGATTAGTTTATCATTATCTGATAAACTAACCACAATTTATATGAGTAAACTCCTGTCTCTATTATCAAATATTGCAGCAACCGCCAATCTCCTGTCAAATAGCAACGCCTCCTCTCGAACGAGTTCTCAAATGCCTCTTCGTCGACACCTCTTCGGGGATGCCTCTTCGTCGACACCTCTTTGGGGCGTCAGTCTTTTAATTACAAATTTACTCACATGCATGTGAGAGGGTCTAGGGGTATGAAATACATAAATTAATTTAAACGGACACGCAGGTCCTTACACTTACTGAGAGATGACTCGCAGGTCATCAATACCGAAAAAATGCAATTATTACAAATTGAATAACAACATACACAAAATAAAACATGCAATTTCAATTATGCATGGTCGGTCATCTCAAGATCAGTCATCACTCATACCGTGTTTTTTGGTATATTTATTATATTATCCGTATTATATAAAATCTATATTAAATACTACACCTCTTTTACAAAAATTTAACTTCATGTATATATATATATATATATATATATTTATTAAAAACATTAAATAAATTTTATTATAACTGATCTAATTGAGATTTACATAATAAACACTTTTGTTATTTTAAATTTTATGAAATTGTAATGTTTTTTGGGAATTCTTCTACTTTTCAAAATATAAGTAAATATATTTTATACTTTATTGATTAAAAATATTATTACTAGTAAATAAAAGTAATTTAATTTACATTTACATCAAAACCATCCATTAAAATAAATTTCTCCAACATAAATTACTTTTTTCTAAACATTAAAAATTTTAGACATAACATAAAACATTCAATATTTAGACAACAGAAATTCAAAAAATTAAATCATACGAACATTCAACATCAAGAAAATTAAATCATACAAAACATTTCATGCATAACATATGAAATAAATAAATCATACACACAATTAAACATACAAATGAAATAAATAAATACAATTAAACATACAAATGAAATAAATAAATACAATTAAACATACAAATGAAATAAATAAACACAAATAAACAATTAAATTATTAAATAGAAATTTTACCTCAATAAAAGCAGCAAATATTTTTTGAGAAAGAATTTCTGCAGAGCTTCGCAATGAAAATCAGAGGAGAACAATGGGTATTGGGGGGGGGACCCCTCCTTTTATAATTTTTCTCGGCCGGATGCGTGAACGCCGTTCACGCATCCTTCAGCTCGTCCGCGAAGGATGCGTGAACGGCGTTCACACATCCTTCGCCGCGGAGAGAAGCGTCAACGCCGTTCACGCATCTTTTCCCGCGCAAGGATGCGTGAACGGCATTCACGCTTCCTTTAGCTGGTCAGCAAAGGACGCGTGAACGCCGTTCACGCATTACCGTCGGGGTCCGGGATGCGTGAACGCCATTCACGCATCCTTCCGCGGCGAAGGATGCGTGAACGCCGTTCACGCATCCCCGACCCATTTTTAAAAATATTCGAACCCTATACCCTTTTATCAAATTTTAATTTTTTAAAAACCCAGATAAAAAAATTATCCAAACTCTCCTCACGGGTGGTGTGCGAAAGAGCTGGGAGGAGGAGGTATATATAAATAGTGCAGCGGCTTCCGTGTTTGAGGCCTGTAGCGTCTTCCCTAAGATTTAATGCTTTGAAATAAAAACGACTAGGGTGCTCCACTAACACTTCCCGGAATGTAGCAAATAGAGAGAGAGAGAGATACATTCCATCCATTTTAAGATAACTTAGTCACGAAACCTAGAAAAGAATTCATTTCCTAAAATATAGAAGGATAGATAATAACATCATTTCAAAAAAATGCTTGGAAATAAGTCAGCTTATTCAATAATCACAATGTTTTATCATTTTTGTGTCGTTCAAAATAATAATAATTCAATTTCCATTTTCTAAAAAACGAAACATACAGATGAAGAAACTAAATCACTACAAATCCTGTTTTATCACCACTCAAATAAATCCATAACGAAGATGAGTCATTTATTAGGTGTAATGGAAACTACTTTTAGTTAGCCCTGATACAGAGAACCGTGAATAATTTAATTTATTTATACGTGTTTTTATATTTTTAAATATGATTTATATATCATTAAGTATATACATGTAAATATAATATATAAATATGATTTGTATACCAATATTATAATAAAAAATATGAAAATCTTATTTTCAAAGTTTTATATATATAAAAATATCAAATTTCACTACAAAAAAGGGTGGTTAGCAGCATTTCATTTGGAACCAGTTTAAATAGCCACTAAATATTTAGCTATGGTTTTTTTTTGTTTTTGATTTTTTATTTACTTAAGTAAAATATTTATTATTATTTATTTAGGTAATCAATTAATTATTTCACTACTACACATTTTCCCTTTAATAGCGTGCAAAATGGCTTTTAACAGTATTAAAAAAGCATTATTAATCGCATCACTAATAAAGGGAGCCCTTTATCTGCGCTAAAAAAATGATAAAGGACCCCATTTATCAACACTATTTTAGCACTAATAAAAGGCACCCTTTGTAAGCACTATATTTAACGCTAATAAAGCCCCCCTTTATGAGTGCTAAAATAGCACCAATAAAGGCCTAGCAGACTGCAATGTGCTATTAATTTAACATTACAACCAGCAAAAACCTTCAATTTCAAACAATGTTATATACATTTAATGATACATCATGAATAAAAAAATTTATTCCCATGGTATATACAAAAAAAACATTGTCATATACATTTCAAATAATGTTTTATATAATTAAATTTACAATTATCCTACAAACATTTAAAAATATTAATGTTTCATCTTTTGACGCTCATGACCCCCTATCAAAAATTTCTATCCATGGTATCAATTTCCGAACAAATCATCTCAACCTAAAAAAAATATTCCACCTATATAAGAAAACAAATATTATGTTAGTAATACTATAAAGAAATAAATTACACATTAATATGAAATAATACATTAATAAAATGTCAATATTTAATAAAAGAGACACATTTGGAATTATATCGGTCACACCGTGCATTGGATTGAGGTGTAGTTGATTCCTACACAATAGAAATGACTCATGGATCGTTTTCCTAATGTTTCAAAATAATATGAATGTGTTTGCTCGATTTTCAATATGTCACTTGTTCTTTTAAAAAAAATGTCAATTTTAAATAAAAAGACACACATGGAGTTATACCGGTCACATCGTGCATTATATTGAGGTGTGGTTGATTCCTACATGACAAAAAGGACTCATGGATCATTGTCCTAAAGTATCAAAACAATATGAATGTGTTTTCTTGGTTTTCAAAAAATCCGTTGTGTTTTTTTACTAAAATGTCATTTCAAACTGGAAACACGCATTTTCAGTCATATTGGTTGCATCATGCATTAGTTTGACATGAGACTATTTTATACACGTCACAAATGACTTATGAATCAATTTTTTAAATTATTAAGATAATCAAAGCATGTTTTTTTGGTTTTCAGTGAGTGACACGTTTTGAACTAAAATGTCAATTTTAAACTGATAACAGACACTTTTAGTCATACTGATCACACCGTGCATCAGATTAAGGTGTGGTTTGTTTATACATGTCACAAATGACTCATGTATCATTGTCCAAAAGTATCAAAACAAACTGAATGTGTTTTCTCAGTTTTTAGTATGTGGTCGTTATCACTCAAAGTGCATGTTTTCAATTTAAATTGACATTTTAATAAAAATGAAACATGATATACTCAAAATTGAGAAAAAACATTTTTATTCTTTTGATAATTTATTAAAATTATCCTTAAGTCATTTTTGATGCATAGGAATCAACCACACATCAATCTGGTGCATGTTGGGATTTGTCACATTTATTGATGAGAGAAAAATTATTAATGAAGAGATTTATATCGTCATTAATTGAGGATTTTCTCCCAACATTATTGGATATTTAACTCTCAATATCAATAGATGGAATAATATATATTGACTGTATTAATTGGTGATTATGGACTTGGTGTCTATATAAAGAGGATGCGGTAACAAATTTTTTGAAAAGGGAGGTGTGCCAACAAGATGTAGCCAACAAGGGAGACCTGAGAGGGGGTTACCACGTTTGCGGTGGCTCATGTGAGACGATGATAACAACACAATTATTTTGTACGTGTAGCGATGTTCTTGGTAGGGTGTTCAAGATGTAGTCCACCAGGAGCAAGAAGTGGGCTACCGCATTGGCGGTAGCTTGTGCGACACATCGGCATTTAACCGGTGTAGAGAAGTAGTGACACAATTGATGATCGAAACCACATATGGAAAGTCTTCCTGATAGCGATGATCATGTGGCGTTTCCTGATTGAAGATTGGTGGTATATCATGATGGAGAGATCATTCGGGTGTCGTAAGCTGGTGCGAGGCTGACACATGTTCGGATGAAGATCTCTGAGGTAGTGACGTTTCATCAATAGAAGGGTGACTTTTTGTCACAAATTAATATTATGATACATGGCGTCAGTGGGATGTTTATCAGAGAGATGGCAGAGGTGTATTGGGGTGTGGTTTTCACATAGGTTTTCTACGCTCTCTCATTTTTCATTCAAGTTCAGTCATTACTTGGATTCTTTGTATTCTCTGAGTCATATTGGATATTTGGGAATTTCCCCATGGTTTTTTAATCATCCGAATGGGAGGTTTTTTCCACATTAAAAAAATCTCGCGTGTTGATTTCTTTATTCTCCTTATATCGCTTCTATAATTTTTCAGGTTTCTCACAATATTTTTGGAAAGCAATTTTCGCCCCGGAATCAGGTTTCTCCCCCAACAAGTGGTATCAAAGGGAGGTTGGTTTGTGCTTTCATTTTAAGGTAAAAATTATCGAATCTTTGAAGAGGATTGCAGAAAACACACTCGTATTGTCTTGATACTTTATAAAAATGATACATAAGTCATATTTGATGTGTTGTAATGATTCTCACGTCAAACCAACACACTGTGTCACCAGTGTGACTCAAAGTATGTGTTTTCAGTTTAAAATGACATTTTAGTAAAAAATACATGTGACATACTCAAAAATGATAAAATGCATTCAGATTATTTTTATACTTTAGAAAAACAATTCTTAATACATTTATGATGTGTATAAATTAACTACACATCAATCTGACGCACTGTGTGATCGATATGAATCCAAGTGTATTTTTTATTTAAAATTGACATTTTAGTTCAAAGAGCACATAACATACTCAAAACATAGTAGACACATTTTTAGTATTTTGATACTTTAGTATAATGATATATAAGTCATTTGAGACGTGTAGGAATCATCCACACCTCAATCATTCCCAAAAGGCCTATTAGTGGATATAAAATGTAATGCATTTTACTTAGAATTTCCAAAGTGACATTGATAAGATACTGAATGAAGATTCATGATGGAGTGTTCTAACCTTTGATAGGGAAAATAGATGCTTTCAGGTAAGAAAGTGCTACCACCGGGCTACATACACTAGTGTTTGAGTGCTTATAGTCATGTTGGATAATAAGTAACATGATTATGGAAACTTTCAGGATTTGAGATATCCATGTGCACATGTTATTGTAGCCTGTTCTTTGGTATATATATCATGGGATCCCTATGTTTACCTGGTGTATCACATGATCACTTTGGTTAACTATTATAGTGCATCTTGGATTTCTGTTGGTGTCTTTCATTTTATCCCATTTTGTAATGGCCATGACCTCTCTGGTCTATTCCTTTGCTGAAATCTGGTGTTTGATGTGTTCTGGGAGGTCAAGGTGACTTATCCCCAACACTTTTCCAAATTTCCAGTTTTGTGAATAGTGTTTCCAAAATGGTGAGTCATTTTCCTTTGTCAAATTTCTAAAACGGTGTTTTGAACAATGTTTCTAGAATAGTGAGTCATTTTCTTATGAACAATTTCCATAACGGTATCATGATCAGTGTTTCCAGGAACAATGAGTCATTTTATTTTTCCAAATTTGTGGAATGGTGTCATGAAATGTGTTTCCAAAACGGTGAGTTATTTTCCTTTTCCAAATTTTCAGAACTATGTCATGAACAGTGTTTCTAGAATGGTGAGTCATTTTCCTCTTCCAAATTTATGGAATGGTGTCATGAACAATTTTTCTAGAATGGTGAGTCATTTTCCTTTTCCAAATTTCTAGATTTTTTTCCAGAGTTCCCATTTTTTCCTTTTGACATCTTTTTCTGATGTAAAATGAGTTGAATTCCGTATTTAAGTGTGTTTTAATCCATTTCAAGGGTTATAAATCATATCTTTGATTTTCAAAAAATCTGTAGGATTTTAATTGGTCAAACCACGTGCTTTAATGTGATATACTTTTAATGGAAAATCTAAAATGTATTCAAACAACTGTTATTCCTAGATCTTTCTCAGGATGAGATACCCTTCGCCTTTTTCTTCTTTATTTGTTTTTCCCTGGAATGAGACACCTAGAACTTTCTTTCCCATAAGAGTCGTGACATCAAACTTTCATTCTTGGATTGTTTCCCCTTATAGGTTTTCCTGCTGCTTATGTGCAACCCCTATTTTGGTGCAACCAGGAAGTGTCGATCGGTCTTCGATAAGGTATGTTCTACCATCGTTCTTTAGGGTTCCTGGATATGTTTCCTCCTATTTCCCCTTACCATGTGATGGCATGTGATATCCATGTTTCTAATGTATCTTTCTTGGGTGTCAGATGATGTTGTTGTTCCATGGAATCCTCAGGTGGATGTAGTAGTTGCGGGAGAGGTGATCATGATCTGTTGTGTTAGCCCATTCTCATATAAAGAATGTTGGAAACCTTTTAAGGTAGGGGATTCCTGGATTCTCTATTCTTTTCACATGAAACTTTAGAGTTAGCATGATTTAGCCATAGGATCACAATGTAATTAACATAATAAATATTTAAACATGATTAAAGAATTGGTTTCAATTGTATGTTTTTGCCTCTTGATTTTCTATATAGTGTGATATCTATGATTTTCTTGTTTAGCATTTCATTATTAATGGAAATTGGTAAAGAATGTAAATATGGGATTAATTGTAAATTAATTATCCAAAGATAAATTGGCATGTAAATGAATCTGGTTGTTTTTGTAACTTTATGATAATCAAATTGATGTGGTAGACATTTTTAATTAATCTATGATAGCTATGGTATCTTTCTAGTTAGGTTGTCTATAGTTGTAACCTACTAATAAATATTTGGTTAATTCAAGATGGATTAAAGAATCGGTTGTTGATAAAGGATAATTCCTAGTAGGGTTCTGAGTTACCCTCTTACTTGTAAAGTCCAAGAGCCTTATACTTTGGAGTCATGAGTTCTCATTATGTGTGAAGGTTGAATGCCTTGATTGGGGCCAAGAGTCCAGTTTCTTGTTTTTCCTACTTCATGTGATATGATGTGAGCCTAGAATTCTATTATGGTATGTGGAGTATGGATGCCTAGTGGTTGTGGAAGCAGTTGACACATAGAGTGGCGAGATATGTTGATTTATGCATATGGGTGTTGGGGAGGACACCGGGGATTATAGAATGGGTTGAAGATTGTCTAACCCATAGATGTGAATGTTGTGATACTTTTTTCTACCTTCTTTACTTTCCCCACTACTTGAGGAAGCTGGTATTGATTACCCTCCTTCCAAAAGAGGCAAAGATGCATGAGGTATTCCACGTGATTTCGGTGTTTAGCTTCTCTAGGGTGGATGGGTTTAATCTCTTATTATATATGGAAAAGACTCGATGGTTGGTTCATCTACTCACCATGCTGAGCCCCTTGTAATTGGTATCTTAGAATTGATTTTTTAGAATGCCTGGAATTATGGAAAAGTGTTAATTTTGTTTATAATGATTGAATAAATGATGTTAACCTGTTGGTTTGGAGCTTACTGAGATGCAATGTTGAGGTTACAATTTAAAGGAACTGTGGATTTGGTTTGGTTATGCCTCGAGGGAATAGAACTTTCCGTGTGATGCTAATGAAATGTAACACAGAATGATAATGGTTAAATAATTAATTAATTTAAAATGAAACTAATAATAAGGGATAAAGTAATCTAATTTAGCTCTATAAATGGTTGTGTGCTAATATGATATCTAGTCTTAGCCGTGGTGGTCGGGAGTCTAAGAGATGTTAGTTGCAGTTGAGTCTAAGGCTAGGTTTTTTCCAGAGTGTGGTTGTGAGATATATTATATCCTATACTTTTTGTGTTTCTATACACTACCCCACCCTTTTGATTTGGGAGACTGACACCCCATGGATCTTGATCCCTAGGGGTGTTTTCCCCAACATCCTGGTGGGAGGATGGATGGATGACTACCCCCTTTGGTCCCACTCTCTTCTCTTGGTAGTTACTTGTGTTGGTAGGCACGATAGTTAGTTTTCTCCATATATGTGTGTAGATGGATGTAATGGATTGTGGTTATTCACACACATATATTCTAGATATATTTTCCTTTGAACTACTATAGGTGGAATGTATATAGGTTATGATGTCTTGAGGATCCTTACTCGTTGTATGGGTTGTAATGGATTGAGGTATAATACTCGACATATGATATGCGTTATGCAAGCTGTGGTGGATCCTAGAAACTACTTGGTAACTTTTGGTTGTGTGGATGGTGTGGTGCTTCACCCAGGTGTCTGCGGGTAAGCCTTTGTGTTGCATGAGGTGCAGGTTGTGGCACTCACCCAAGTGTCTTCGGACCATCCTTTTTAGAGTGATATTCTTAGGATGTGTGAAGTTGGGGAAAAGAGGAAAAACTGTGGGGAAGTAGAAGCAGGGTACCCATGATATTCTTTATTATATTATATACTCTTGTAGCTGATACTTGGTGAGAGTAGACATGGTGAGGCTGGGAACATAGCATACCTGTTAAGATTTAGTTTAACTTGTTGTTCATTGTTCTTTAGTATGGTCTATTTACTTTTTCACAAGATGCTTCAGGGAGGATCCTACTGGGTACAATTTTATACTCACCCTATATTATATAAACTATTTTTCAAGTCACTTGGAGTAGGTTGGAGATCAGACTGGGAACATAGAATACCTGTTTATGTGAAGAGTTAGTTTCACTTGTTGTTCATTGTTCTTTAGCATGCTCTCTTTACTTTTTCATGAGAGGTGTCAGGGAGGATCCTACTGGGTACAATTTTATACTCACCCTATGTTATATAAACTGTTTTTAATGTCACTTGGAGTAGGCTAGATATCAGGCTGGTTACTACTAGCTTGGGGTTTATAAGATCTATTTGGTATTCGTGGTTGCTTTTGTTTTAATTTCTTTTGGTACTTGTAGTTTTCCCTTTCAGTTGTATTAGATCTTGCATGACATTAAATATGTGTACATGGGTTTCTTTTTATATCTTAGTTTGATCTGGATTTGGTTGTTCTTATCTCTCTCTTTCGCATGTGTTATCTTAGAGGGTAATGCCTCCCATTTGTGTGTTTTCTACACCTCAGTGCTAGTTTCCAACCCAGGGCCTACTGTAGGCAGGACTCAGGTGTCACTATATCCCTTCTCACATTGTCGGCCTAATAGGGGTACATTTTGTGGGGAGGGAGTTCTGATAGAGTGGTATGAGAGGCTCTGGTTGAGGGATAAGATGGAGTTTGGAGTTAGGAATAGCTGGGGTTGCATGGGTTGGTAGGAAAATGGAGTCAGATAAGTTTAGAAAGCATTGTAAACACTAGAGACTGGTTGAGACACATGTATTTAGGGACCCTTGTGATCTTATGCACAAACCATTAAGTTTAAAGTGGCTACTAAACGAGGTGATACTGGTTGCTGGGTAGAGACCTATGAAAGGATCATTCATCATTATTCTTTGCACATGTGTTTGAATGGGTAGACCTTGGGATATGTTTACCTAAAATGAATAAAATAAAACAATTAATTAATGTTAAATTCTTCCATATTCTAGGTTTATGATTTCTAACTATTTATTCTTTTGTAGGTATGGATCCAAGTCGACATCCTCATCAGGTTTTCATTGAAGATGTCTAGGAGGCTGTGCTAGAATATCACCGCAGATTAGAGGTTGACAACAATGACACTTGGAGGAGGACACTCTAAGAGTTTCAGGCTAGAGCCTAAAAAAGTACGAGGGCTTCATTTTAGATGCAGTCATAGGGGACTAATTGGAAGAGTTTTATATAGATTTTAGATTGATCCATGCTTAGAAAGAGCACTAGGTTTTGTTGGTTCTGACGATGTTGCATGGGGCTATGAGGTAGTGGTGGTTCTTGTTCCTCAGGGATCATGAGGAGTTAGCGATATCGTGGGACAAGTTTTGAGAGAAGTTCATAGCTGAGTTTCTTTCTTCAACTATAAAGGCAGCCAGTCACTAGGAGATTCTTACCCTTTAGCAGGGAAGCTATAGTGTTTGAGAGTTTGAGATCCATTTCAGGAACCTTCTACAATATTCTTTGGACCTGTTTCCAGCTGAGTAGGTTAGGGAGAAAAATTTCGAGGAGGATTTGTGTCCAGAGATCTAGTGCTAAGTCACCCCATTTATGCTGATGACATATCTTGAGGTGTTGGAAGGGGCAGAGGTCATCGAGAGGACATTATTCAGAATCAGATCTTCACAAGAGTTGAGTCTTTAGGATTCCTCATGAAGTAGAGCTATGGTCCAGGGTTCCCGATTTTCAAGGCAGAAGAGTTTTTATTCTGCTGGGGGTCGGTCTTACCCCTCAACATCTCATTTCTCTGAGAGAAGTGGTTATCATGCCTATTCCAAGGGATCATGTTTTTTTTTCTTATGGAGGATGAGTTCATTATCATTGAGAGTGACCAACCTTTCATAGTAGTCAGTGTGCGTCAGGTGTTCTACTCCAGGTACCTCTCTTGAGGTAGTTCCAACCGAGGAAACAACAGTAGGTTGCACCAGCTTTGGATTAGCAGAGAGTAGATGGGATAGGTAGTGGAAAACCCCAAGATGATCCCTGTCCTTAGATAGTAGAGCGCAACTGTGGTGGTGGTTGTCATCAAGGTCATAGAGGTCGTGGTTAGTTTCATTCATTAGCATTTCCATCTCCAGGAATGCCAGACATCGTTTGAGGTATCATTTTCTTGTTTTCTACTTGGGTGTATTCTTTTTTTGACTCAGTAGAGACGCAATCCTTCATATCACCTTCCCTTATACATGCTTTGGGACTCGAGTTAGAGAGGTTCCAATTTCCATTGTGTTGAATACTCTAGTTGGAGGTTGATATGACTTGTTTGAAGTATATAGAGACTGTGAGCTAGTGCTGGGGCAGCACCGCTCTTGGGGAGATTTCCTATGTTTATGAATAAAACCATACGATGTCATCCTAGGAATTGATTGGTTGTATTCAGTTAAGACTATCATGGATTACTTCTAAAGGTAGGTGGTGTTCTTCAATGCTGATGGAGATCCAGTGGTGTTTGTTGGCGAGCGAGACCCTCAGATGGGTCAGAGGCTTGTTCCTTCTTTTTCATCCTTAATGGATGAAATTATATTGATTTCATCAGAGGTTTATCATTTGGAGTTTCATAGGGTCTTTGAAGATTACCCAGATATATTTCCATAAGAAGTTATAGTGTTACCCCATAGACGGGAGATCGAGTTCGGGATCAAACTGTAGTTAGGTGTGTCTTCTATCTCGATGTCTCTGTATAGGATAGCACCTTCTAAGTTTCAAGAGCTACAAATATAGCTCGATAGTCTTTTCTAGTGTGGATTTTTTGGCTGAGTGTGTCACTGTGGGGTGCACCGGTTTTGTTCGTGAAGAAGTTTGATGGAAGTTTACAGTTGTGTGTTGATTATCATCACTTGAATAAAGTTAAAGTGAATAACCTCTATCCTCTTACATGTATTGATGTATTGTTTGATCAACTAAAGGGTGAAATTTAGTTCTCAAAGATTGAACTTTGTTCTAGGTATCATCAAATATGTGTAAAGGATAAGAATATTCTGAAGAATACTTTTCATTGTTTCCATGGGCATTACGAGTTATTGGTGATTTCATTCAGTGTGATGAATTCTCTAGCCGTGTTCATGGGGATACTAAACTTTGTGTTTCATGAGTTCCTAGATAATTTCATGGTGGTGTTCATCAATGACATCCTTGTGTACTCCGCATCAGAGGAGGAGCATGCAGAGTATCTGCGTGCTGTTTTGGGAGTCCTTCGTCGACATCAACTATTTGGGAAGTTGTCTAAGTGTGAGTTTTGGGCTTGAGAAGTCCGCTTCTTATGGAATTTTGTGTCCCAACAGAGAGTAGTTGTGGATTCATCGATGATATAAGAATATGTGTCTTGGGAATCCCCCAATATAGTGGTAGAAGTGTGGTGTTTCCTTGGTCTCACAAGCTATTATAGGAGGTTTGTGGCCAATTTATCTTGGGGTGCAACTCCTCTGACAACGTTGACCAGGAAGGATCAGGCATTCATGTGGACTGGTCAGTGTCAGACATCTTTCGATTATCTAAAAGGGAAGTTGGTTAGTGCTCTGATTCTTTGTCTTCCAGCAAAGGGAGTTCAATCTGATGTTTCCTGTGATGCTTCACATTTGGGGTTAGGTTGTGTTTTGATGTAGTAGAGATCAGTAATTTCTTATGGGTCTCGGTAGTTGCGTCTCCATGAATTTAACTATGCCACCCATGAACTCAAGTTGGTGTTGGTGGTGTTTTCTCTAAAGTTGTGGAGATATTATCTCATCGGCAATCTCTTTTTGGTTTTCACCAATCATAAGAGCCTGAGGTATGTTTTCTCCCAGCATGTCATGAACTTGCGATAGTGTCAGTGGATGGAGTTCTTAATGTATTACAACTTTGAAATCTCTGATACACCTGTTAAAGGGAATGTTGAAGATGATGCGCTGACTAAGAAGTCACGTAGTGATGCGGTACATAAATACGGTGATTCCTAGAGAGTTACGCAAGAACTTTCATCATTACTTCTGGATATAGGATAAGTTTGGGGAAGAGGTTGTATTTTTCATATGATAATGCAATCATCTCTGGTGAACCTTGTAGAAGATTCCTAATTAGGGGACCTTGAGGTGGAGGTCTAGAGAGGCCGAGTTGTTTGTGGTGAGGCCCCTAAAGGTTGGTCTGAGGATGAACAATAAGGGGAGTTGTTTCGGGGAAGAATTTTTGTTCCTTTGGTGATGCGGGAGATGGTTCTCAGGGAGTTCCATAGTTCACCATTAGTGGTACATCCTGGTGTGACGAATTTGTACTTTTCTTTGAGGACTTAGTTTTGGTGGCTTGGGGTAAAGTGTGCAGTTTTAGAGTTTTTGTCTCATTGTTTGGTCTGTTAGAAGGTGAAGGTTGATCACCGTATTCCCAATGGGTTTCTCCAGCCATTAGATGTTCCTCAATTGAAGGGGGAGGAAATCTAGATAAACTTTGTTAATATTTTACCTTGATATCAAGGAGGATATGATGCTATATGGGTGGTATTGGATCGTTTGATGAAATCAAACCACTTCATAGCGATCAAGGAGTCAAGCTCATTGGAGGTTTTGTCGAGGAAGTATCTAGGGGAGGTGGTGAGACTCCACAGAGTCCCGAGGATAATCATTTCTAATTGAGATCCTTATTTTACCTCCAGGGTGTAGAGAGGTCTCTAGTATGCTTTTGTCTCTCAACTATTCCTTATAACTTCTTTTCATACGTAGATGGATGGTCAGACAGAGCGGACCATCCAAACTCTTGAAGAAATGTTGCGCTCTTGTGTCTTGGATTTTATAGGTTTGTGGATGAGGCATTTACCCTTGGTAGTGTTCTCTTACAAAAATAGTTTCCACTCTACTATTGGTATGGAACCATTTTAAGCCTTGTATGGATGACCTTATAGTTTTCTGTTGTGCTGGATTGGGGTTGATGAGTCATCGATTCTTGGGCCAGAACTGGTATAGAATACGATCGAGATGGTTCAGGTGATTCACGAGAGGATGAAGGCAGCGCGGGATCGTCAAAAGTTCTATACTGACCATAGAAGGAGGCCTATGGAGTTTGACGTTGGGGATCACATGTTTCTAAATGTGACTCTCCATTGTGGGTAGTGAAGGTTTGGTCATGGGAGTAAGCTTTCTCTCCAATCTATTGGGCCTTTCGAGGTGTTGGCTCATATTGAAGCCATGGCGTATTGGGTAGTACTTCCACTGCATATGATCCAGATAAACAATATTTTTCATCTGTCTCAGCTCCGTAGTTATCTTCATGATGACTCTCACGTCATCGATTGGGGTGAGATTGATGTTGATGATGATGAAACCATCAAGGAACAGCCTATAGAGATCCATGATTGCAAGGAGAAGGTGTTACACAAGCATTTTATCCCCTTGGTTTGTGTCTTGTGGTGACACAGTGGCATGGAGGAGAGTACCTGGGAACATTAGTTGTAGATATGCGCTCAGTACCCGATTTGTTTTATGTTTAGCTATTTTCTTGTAATGATGTTTGTTTTGTGGTTTTAGTCCTTTTCTTGTTGTGAGGAGTCTTTATTTTGTTTCTTTTTGTGGTTTGCTTTGTTTCGAGAGGTATCTCCCTCGGGAGAGTGTTTGGGAGCTAGTCATGGTTTTCATGTGGTTTTGCGTGTTCCTTTTTGAGGCGGTTGATCTCCTTTGGTGGTGAGAGACTTGAGAGGTATCTCGAAGTGTGGTTGTTCGGACCCCTTTTTCTGTTTCTTCTCTGGGTTGGTTTTGGATTCTCGAGGATTATAATGTTTCGAGAGGTATTTAATGTATTATTCTAGACCTCTCAGGTTCATTCCTTTTCTAAAATCTAGTTTTTGAGGTGTTATGGGAGGTTAAGGTAACTTATCCCCAACAGTTTACCAAATTTCTAGTTCGGTGAATAGTGTTTCTAGAATGGTGAGTTATTTTATTTTGCCAAATTTCTAGAATGGTGTCATGAACAGTGTTTCTGGAATGATCAGTCATTTTCCTTTTGCAATTTTTTGAAACGGGGGCATGAACAGTGTTTCTAGAATGGTGAGTCATTTTCCTTTGCCAAATTTCTAGATTTCTTCCAAAGTTCCTAGTTTTTCCCTTTTGACATCTTTCTTTGATATAAACTTAGTTAAATGACATATTTAAGTGGGTTTTAAGCCTTTTCAAGGGATATAAATTATATCTTTGATTTTCTAAAAAATTGGAGTATTTTAATAGGTCAAACCATGTGGTTTAATGTGATATTCATTTAATGTAAAATCTAAAACGTATCTAAACAATTGCTCTATTTAGATCTTTTCGAGCCTAAGATACCCTTTGCCTTGTTCTTCCTTCTTTGTTTTCCCCTAGTATGAGACACTTGGACCTTTATTTACCATAGGAGTCATACATTCAAAATTTCATCCTTGGATTGTTTCCCCTTGTATTTTTTTCTACTGCCTATGCGCAACCCCTGTTTCTGTACAACCAGGAAGTGTCGATCGGTCTTCGACAAAGAATGTTCTACCATCATTATTTGGGGTTCCTAGATATTTTTCCTCCTATTTGTCCTTTCCATGTGACAGAATGTGATATAAATGTTTCTAATGAATCTTTCTTGGGTTTTGGATGATGTTTTTGTTCCATGGAATCCTCGGGTGGATGCAGTCATTGTAGGAGAGGTGATCATGATCCCTTGTGTTGGCCTATTCTCATGCAAATAACATTGGAATCCTTCTGAGGTAGGGGATTCTTGGCTTCTATATTATTTTCACGTGAAACTGTAGAGTTATTATGATTTATCCAATGGATCAAAATGGAATTTACATAAGAAATATTTTAACATGATTAAATAATTGGTTTCAATTGTATGTTATTTCCTCTTGATTTTCTAGATAGTGTGATATCTTTACGTTTCTTTTTTAGCATGTCATTATTGATGGAATTTATAAAGAACATAAAGCTATGATTAATTATAAATTAATTCACCAAAGATAAAGAGGCATGTAAATGAATATTTTTGTTGTTGTAATTTGATGATAATAAAATTGATGCAGTATGCATGTTTAACTAATTTTTGATAGATATGGTATCTTTCTAGTTAGGATGTACATAGTTGGAACCTACTAATAATGAATCAGTTAATTCAAGATGGATTGAAGAACCAGTTTTGATAAAGTATATTTACTGGTAGGGTTTTGAGTTACCCTCTTACTTGTAAAGTCCAAGAGCCTTATGATTTGGAGCTGTGAGTTCTTATTATGTGTGAAGGTTAAATGCCTTGATTGGGGACAGGATCCCAGTTTCTTATTGTTTCCTGATACTTGTGATGTGATGTGATCTTGGAAGGTTGTTGTGGTATGTGGGTCAAGGAGGCCCAATGGTTGTGGCACCAGTTTACGCCTAGAGTGGAGAGATATGTCAGTTTATGCACATCAGTGTCAGAGAGGACACAAGGGATGATGGAATGGGATGAAGTTGGGCTTACTCGTATATGTGAATATTTTTTTTGTTTAACTACTTTAATTTTCTCACTACTTAAGGTATTTGGTCTTGCTTACCCTCATTCTAAAAGAGGCGAAGATGCGTGGTTTATTCCACAAGATTTCTGTATTTAGATTCTCGAGGGTGGATGGGTCTATGCACCTGTTATAGGTGGTAAAGACTCGATGGGTGGTTCATATACTCACTATGTTGATCCTCTTGTGTTTTGTAGCTTAGAATTTATTTTCTAAAATGCATGGAATTATGGAAAAGTGTTAATGCTATTAATAATGATTAAATAAATGATGTTAACGCATGGGGTCATAGCTTTCTAAGATGCAATGGTGAGGTTACAATTTAAAGGAATTGTGGACTTAGTTTGGTTATTCCTGGAGGGCACGAAACTTTGGCTGTGATGCTAATGAAATGTAATGTGGAATGATAATGGTAAAATAATTAATTAACATAAAGTGAAACTGATAAAAAAGGGATAAAGTAATATAATGAAGCTCATTAAATAGATGTTTTCTAATAGGATATCTAGTCTTAGCAGTGGCAGCTAGGAGTCTGAGAGACCTTAGCTGCAGTTGAGTCTAAGAATAGGTTTTCTCCATAGTGTGGTTTTGAGCTATATTATATCCTATAATTTTTGTGATTATATACACTAACCACCCTATCGGTTAGGGTGAATGACACCCCATGGATCCTGAGCCCTAGGGGCTATTTTCCCCAACATCCCAGTGGGAGGATGGATGGATGACTACCCCCTTTTGTCTCACTCTCTTCTCTTGGTAGTTACTTGTGCTGGTAGGCATAGCAGTCAGTTTTCCCCATATTTTTATGCAGAGGGATGTAATTTCTTGTGGTTATTCACACACATATATTCTTGATATAGTTTCCTATTGAATACTATAGGTGTAATGTGTATAGGCTGTGATTTCTTGAGGATCCTTACTCAGTGTATGGGATGTAATGGCTTGAGGTATAATACCTGATGTATGATACATTTTATGCAAGATGTGGTGGCTCTTGGAAACTACCTAGTTAATTTTTGTTTTGTGGATGGGGTGGTGCTTCACCTAGGTTTCTGAGGGAAAGCCTTTGTGTTGCACAAGGTGCACATTGTGGTGCTCACCTAGGTATCTTCAAGCCAACCTTTTTTGAGAGAGATGCTTAAGATGTGCAATGTTGGGGGAAAGTGCAAAACCAGTGGGGAAGTGGTAGAGGGGTACCCTTGATATTATTTATTTTATTATATACTCTTGTATGAAATACTTGGTGAGAGTAGCCATGGTGAGCTTGGGAACATAGAATACCTATTTAGGTGATGAGTTAGTTTCACTTGTTGTTCACTGTGCTTTATCATGCACTCTTTAATTTTGCATGAGAGGATTTGGGGAGGATCCTACAGAGTATAATGTTATACTCACCCAATGTTATATAAACAATTTTTAGGTCACTTGGAGTAGGTTGGAGTTCAGGATGGTTACTACTAGCTTGGGGTTTATAGGTTCTGTTCGAGCATTGCAATTTCTATTGTTTTACTCTATTTTGGTACGTGTAGTTTTCCATTTCATTTGTATTAGTTCTTGCATGACATTACATATGTGTACTTGGGTATATTTGTATATCGTATTCTAAGCTGGATTTGTTTGGTGTATGTCTTATCTCTCTCTTTCTCATGCATTCTCTTAAAGGGTAATGCCTCCCATCTGTGTGTTTGCTACACCCTCAGTGATAGATGCAAACTTGAGCCCTACTAGAGGTGGTACTTAGGTGTCACTATCTCCCTTATCACATTACTGGACCAGGAGGGGTACACATTGTGGGGAGGGGGTCACGACACATTGTCTGCTGATCATCCAACTATCATTCCTCATATTTCTAGGTTTCATAACTTATTTTTTTTCATTTATGTTTTTTTTCAATTTATATCATTTTTTAAATTATTGGCTTCATACTACCATGTTGCACCCCCAAGGAATATCAAAGTCTACTCGAATAAAAAATGAGATGGATTGGCTTCGGCAATGAGGATGGGGACTAAAGTGTAGTATTTGTCACGCAAAAGAACATAATCATAATAGAAGTCCCCAAGTGGCAGGACAGAGCTTCACATCTCATCATCCATGATTAAGTTTGTGTATTTTATCATGAATGTGTATATTTTGTTTTGTATGTGGAAATTTCAGTAATAAATCCTTTTATTTTTGACTTGATCCATTTCTGACATGTTTTAATTTTGGTTTGTTTCATTTCTAGATTCTATCAGAAACAATTTTGTGATACTATAACTGTTAAAAAAATAAACTTACAATGAAATTGAATATATCATGAGTCCACATGTTCAAAATAGTTTTTTCATCACAACTGGTTTATATAAAAAAATTAGAATAAATTAAACTTCATTGGATATCAATAAAGCAAGAAATTCATAAACTAATCCAACAACACCACCCACATTTATTTGTCTACCTTATTTTTCTTTTTGTAGTTTTTAATAAAATTTTACAATTTTTATTGAATTAACTATAAAAAATTAATGATTATATCATTTTTATAGATGGAAGGTCCTCCATTGTTCACATCCCAGGCTACTCATGTTTTATATCTGGTTTTAGAGGGACGTTATGTGCCTCCTTTGAGTGTACGTAGATCTCATCATTTCCAGCATGTCGCACAACCTCTTAATATCATCCCCCATATTCACTGTGTTGGTTCTATTCTGTAGTGATGTGTGACTTCACCTTTGTCAACCATTAGGTCATTGATATTCTCATAGATATATGGAGTCCCAAGTCACATACGTTCAATTTTGTATAGGGGGATATGACTATTACACTCTAGGATTTTTCCATTATGTTCGGCCTCCCCATCCATGGTGCAGCTGTGATAGGACGAGTTGGAGAAGATTGCTTTGATCTTGTTTATTGATTACTGGGCATAGAGGTCCATGATGATAGCAGGTCCATCATCGGTGGTTGATTACACATGCCCTAGTTAGACCATTACTTGGAACATCTAATAAAGGATGCCAACAAGATCACCATGAAACTATTTTCACATGCTTATATTTTGAGGTTGATCGGTGGCACGATTTTAATTGATCACTCCACTACATTTGTACATCTGATGTATTTACCTTTTTTGGATGATTTGGATCAGGAAGGCCGATATAGGTGGGGGTCTTCTTTTCTTGAATATACATACAGGTTTTTATGTAGCATATGTCACATTGATAAGATACAGATCATAAGATACATTATTCTTCTACAGATGTGGGTATGGGAGCACATCCCTCACTTAGCTCCACATGCTCATGCACCATTTCCTTCAAATATTATAACAGAGGTTCTGTGTAGATGATGATATGTTATTCCTTCCTTATAATTTCTAAATTAATTATATAAAATTCTATTATAAAATGTAACTATAATAATGTTATCTATGGGTGGAGTTAGGCACATCAGCATTTAGATACCACCAGACATGACGTCCACACCTACAGACTTATGTTGGAAAACCTTTGGCCATATGATGTAAGTTATTATTATATACATTGTTAAACATTTTTTCATTACTATACATGTCTTCATTTATTAATTGATTATTCATTTTTTATTTCAGATTACATGGATGTCATATACTGATTATATCATCCAGAGTCTTCCATCGTATTGTACGATGATGCTTGCTACTGGCTCCTACATGGTTCTATCGATTCATTTTCATATTGTCGAATGGCATCAGATTGAGAGAGTTATGAGGTAGTTTGGATTCCTTCATCTCATTCCTGAACCGCCTAGTTAGTTACCTTCACTTCATTCCTTAAATATATTAGGGAATATAGACTTTGATTTGAAGATATATCATGCCACATATATTGATCTATGGGATAGGCAATAGGAGTCTCAGTTACAAGGGGTGGGGATAATATGTTTTCATTTATTGGATTAGCTAGATTATGAGTCCTGGTATTGTAGTTCCCCAGTTAGATTTATGACAAGAAACAGATGGGTATTTCATCGATTGGTATTCATTCTTCCATCCACTATTGAACAAATTTTTTATTAACATTACTTAAAAGAAAATTTGTTTTCGTAGGATGCATGTATCACTCGTTTACTTCACATCTATCATCCAATAGAGAGAGTCAAATTAGACCAGACATATTTTTACAACACTGTGGCATAGTTTATTCCTTCGATGAACGATATCTATCATGGTATTTTATTTGATCTACCACATGATGTTGAGGCTGCTGAGCATGCTGAACCTAATATAGATGTACTAGGGGGTGTCGACATTTTTATGGATGTTGATGTTCTATAGGAGGAGGGTGTTCATTATGACCATCTAGATACTTCTTCAACTTCTTAGTCACAACTAGATGTAGATATAGACATTGAATGGACTGACCTGGATGCTTTATTACTCCCTGTTATGCAGACATCAATAGCACAACAATAATCCTCTTCATATGTTGGCGAGACATCCATCCAACATCCAATATCCTTATAGGTAGGATGGGGTACATGTGGTGAGATTTTATATCCGCCATCTGTCACATGGGAGGATGTGGAGGTGGTTACCGATGATGATATACAAGAGTAGTGTATGCTAGAGTAGAGACATAGACAAACACGGTGTGGATGCATCCAATATATGCCTGGTTGTGGGACAAAGGAGTATCCATCCTAAATACATATATTAAGTTGATATTATATTTATGATACATGTTTATGTGCCTTATTGTTATCATTTATAAAGTTATGTTCTTTTTTTAGTAATTGTCTTACTGTTATCAAATTATCTACCAAAATCAATAATTACTATTCTCTATTCATATTAATACTTAGTATTACTATCTATATATGTATAATCAATAATATTCTTAAATTAATTAATAAATATTAATAATATTAATTATTTTGAATTCAAAAAGACTCTGGATGAAATGATCTATGACCTTGAAGAAATATAGAAAAATATTATTAATGTCAATGATTTGAAATTGGATATAAAATCCTAGAAGATCGTGGAACATGGATCTTTGTTAAAAAAAATAAGTCCCATGAAGAATAATTTAACAGAATAATGGATATTTTTGAATATTAGGTGATTCTGATTTAATATAAAAAACCAAAATATGAGATATATGGAATTATAAGTTCATTTGGCCAATTTTTAGAAGATACATATTTATACTTTATAAAAGAAGGAGACATATTCTACTAGTACACAATCTTCATTGGGGGATTTTAAGGTTAAAATACCACCATCATGTGATAAAATTATAGAAATTATAATAAATATTTATTTGATATTCTTCCTCAATAAGAAACAATCCTTAATAGTGTTAAAATTTCATCATCCACTAAGGCTAATAAGGAAACAAATATCCACAAAAAAAATAATGTTATGTGAATAGATCCTTGCTATGCCAATATAAATCAAAACAGATGATCAGATGTGCAATCATGAATACTATAGTAATTGGACCAACTTCATTGAGAAAAAAACTCAACCTTCTTATTCAAATTAAGAAGTAAGGAAGATTCACCACATTTCATTAATCATTGTGTATTTTATTTATTCTTATGATGTAAGGAATTGATGGAGAACCAAGTTCTCAGGGGGGAACATGATAAGTTGTGAGTGATATCAATTATCAATCATAAATATGAAGAAGTTGTCATCCTTGAATGATTCCTCAAAGTTTTTCAAATACAAATAAGAAAGTGGTTCATCATTGATAAATTTTAATAATGTGTTATCATATCTCAGACAATAATTTTAAATAAAAAATCATCATGGTTTGATCATATTTTTGGTATCCTGGATAATAAGTATTGAAGAAGATCATCCTTAGTGAAGTTATATAAGTTTTCAAATCTAGGCAGTCATAAGTTGAAGAGAATTCTAGTTTATTCTCTATATTAGAACATCTTGAAAACCATTATTGAAGAGATCCACCATTATAAAGATTTTTATGAGTGTTTCCCTCTAGATGGAGGTAAATAAAGAAATATGAAATTATTTCTAGAATTAGTATATAAATTAGAATCAAATCCAATTACTGTATAATGTTTAGGAAGATCATGTTATTGAAAGAGGTATATTTTTATAAATCTCTCTTCCTTTGTTAACAAAAAAACAAACTCAATAGAAAGAGGTTGTAATTAAATTAAAATCAATGACATAAGAAAACTTGATGTATGGATGCACTCAAAGGCCGCTTATCCTTCTTATTGCACTTGATTTTTTTGATCTATTTCTTAAAGTGAGTTCATGAGTTTTAGGTTAATTGTTCTAATAAAAGTTTCATATCTCATTTAATATCTTCATCCTCAAATAAAATTGGATTACCCTTGATGATAAGAATATTAGTTCTCATTTCATGGGGTATCATGATCAGTTGGTAGAGGACAACATTGTTTCCCAAAACAAATCCTATTGTTTTCTTGACCAAGTATGACTCACGTATACAATGAAATAATGAATGAAGGTTTTCTTAAGTATGAACTGATAACCTTTTCCATTGAACTTTTTACTTCTTGTTAATATATGGGAGAGGAAGTAGAAAATTGATGAACAAACACTGATGAAAATCGAGTAGTGCATCATGAATCCGATAAGTTGATCAAAATGGTCATGAACATTATTATTAATATTTTTCATTATTTAATTAATATTTATCAATATTTATTGATATTTTATAAATATTGATGATTTTTTAATTAATACACATTTATATTTAATTATTATTTACAAATATTGATTCTTTTTTTATTTAAAAATTCTGAAAGAAGTGCAAACAGGGTTCATACTTCTCAGGACACATTTTTAAAAAAACCGAGAACCTTATACCATTTTTAATGGTACTTAGGACAATAAAGATTTTTTTAGCATTGGTAAAGGCTATTTCTAACATTGACTATATCCGAATCTATGGTAGTGAGACACCTTTTATTAGTTTAATATGTCATTTATCAGCATTGATAAAGACATTTTTTATTAGTGTTTTTTTAATGCTGATAAAGGTCGTATTTTAATGGTGGCTAGATGCATAACATTTTTTAGTGCTTATAAATCTTATTTTTAGTGTTTTTAAAAGTGCGGTCGTTATTGCCTTGCAAAAAAAACCACGGTCATTAAAAAAATGATGGGTGTGTATGAAATTTTGTGTATCTATCAAGAAATATCTCATACTCAGGTGAAGTAAAAATAAATAAATAGAGCTTGTGGTACATTTGAATCAAATAATGAATTTTTGGAAATAAATATATGATCCAAAACATACAAGTTAGTAGTCAAATAAATGAATTAAATTTCATTTTCCTAGCATCCTATATATATACATGGCTTCTATAGTAAAAACTATTCACCACATGAAGATGGTTGCTACTAATTAGGATGAAGCTATGTGATTTATTCCTATAACCAATAGACCAGAACCCCTAAATGTAATGCTTAAGCATGATCAGCATCACACTCATATCATCCATGGAGCCCTGTGCCAAAGACAACTTTTACAGCTTCTTGCAAGCCAACAACAGGCATTTTGGTTCACTAGGTGGGATGCAGGATGGGTGTGCCACCTCCACTGCCTCCTGATTTCTCATGTTCTCCCACAAAACATCATAAGCTAAGATTAAGAACTCATCCTTGGGTTCCATAGACAGAACTCTGGTCTCCGGCTCCGCCGTCACCCACTGCTTCAGGTGGTCATCCCCGATTGTCTTGACACTTCCAGGGACCCCATAACTCTTGGACCACTATATTCGTCCACAAAAAACCCACCCTTCCCATCAAGAAAGCCCATATCAAAATCTAGTTGTGGTTTGGGGTGGTATTAAATTGGGGGTGTCGAGTGCTTACTAGGTTCTCGATTCTTCTCCTTTTGTATTCTATAGAGGGGCGGTGGTTGGAGGTTAGGGCATGGTCAACACCACCATGGGAGATGCAACATGGTAGTCAGCAGCATTGGACACCACCAGGTGGTGGTTCCAGATCAGGACAGTCATGCAGCAGGAGATTCCACGGGCATGGTGCTCCAAGAACTGGGAGTTGGTGGAGAGGTAGTCATGCTTCATGGCCTCCTTAATTACCTTTGAATCTCCCTCTTCTCTCCCTTCCACCTCCTTCAAAATGTTTTTGCTTATCTTCACAGCGGAGAAATCCGCTCCCCGCATGCCTCCATGCCTATTGAAAACCCCGAAAAGGCCAACCAACAGCTCGAAGTTATCTAATTGGACAACAAATCCTCCTTCTACGTAAAAAAAACACTTGAGTTTATCAAATCAAATTAAATTACCTATTTAAAGTCTCTTATGGATGAATATCTATCTTCCATGACATCCCTCCTCCCTCGCCTGTAGTAGACAGAAGATCCATCCCCCACAACCCCACCATCTCTCTCAGACCCTCTGTCACTGGCTCTGGGATGCATGGCAAAGCGACAGGGATTTGGAGCCGCCCTGTCTTATTTCAGGTGATCAATGAAGAGGAAGAAGATGCGGTATACCTATGTCAATATTCATCCACCCCAAGGAATATAAAGGATCCATGAAGACGGATCCTCATAGGGGTGGGTGAGTTCATAGACTCGGTGGCGAGCGATGAAGCGGAGGTTTTTCATGGCTGAGAACCATAAACCGACGTTGGCAAAGGGATGGTGGAGGTTGGGAGTTCCAGGGAAGTTGGCATGGAAGAATGGGATTGATCGTATTTTTAATCAGTCTTAAAATAGTTCACCCATCATATAAGTGGGCATGAAATCCTTAGGTAGTTAGTGAGTTATTTGGATAAACTCTACACTACGACAACATTCTAAAACATACTTGTGACGGGTCACATCCCCAACGGGTTGGTGACGAATATTCTTTGTCCAATGTGATAGGGACATGTGTATACACATTTTTTCGAGTTCACATAGAGAGTTCAGAATCATATAGTTGGTTAATACTATCATACCTTTTGGAAGATGACCATGTTTCTCACCTACTTATTTATATTTTAGATATAAATGTATGCTAATGTTTATTGGAACTTTTTTACATGCCTGTTGAATTTATATAAACTATTTTATATAAATGTTTTACTTAATCCATTATTTTAGATATATTCCATCTCTTGTAAAGTAAATCATGTGCTTTAAATGTATTTTCCATCATTTTGAAAATGTATAGCATGATTTGTTTAAAAATTCTTTTGAATTTCCAAACATGTTTATCTTTAAAAATTAAAGGAATTACTTTGGATAATCTATATTTGGCTTCTCTTATGGAAGCATTAGTGGTATCCTACTAGTCTAAGGCTCACGCTATACTTTCTTCCTTCAGGTGTTTGTAGACATTCTTCAACCAAGTTTGAGCATAGGGAATGGATCTCTTAGAGGTGGATCCAACTGTTGAGATTTGGTCTTGGTTAGTTATGTATATAGGGGACTTGGGGTTGTTTTTTATATTTTCATACTTTGGTTTTAGTGCTTTGGGATGGTTTATTCCTTGTTGACTTTAGGTACATTACTCCCAGTGGAATTTCTTTTGTTATGCATAATATCTTGTTTCTTTTCTTCCGAATTGTTGGTGGAAAAATCTTTCTCACTTACATGTTGTGCGATTCTAGGTGCTATTCACTGACCCATGAGGATCAAGAATGCCCTTTGGGCTATATCAGGGCCGACTCAGTTATCGGGTTTCTAGGGTACCGAGTTGGTTCATGAAAAAATGGTATCAAATGAAGGTTAAGAATATTTCCTTGATGATAGTATGCATTTGAGTATTATTTTAGGGACTTAGGAGGAAGTTGTGGTTAATTGCCTGACCATCTCTCACCACAACAAACCTTAAGTCACCGGGGGTGGTTAGGTAACGACGTCTTGTGGATTAGTTCTAGTCTTTTAACTATATTGGTTTGGATAGAGTGAAATCAAAATCATGTATGTTCTACTGGTCAGGATCATGTTTCCCTCGTTTCTATGTACGAGCATTATCTAATGCCTTCCTTATTGTCTATTGATGTTGTGTAACATCATGCCTCTGAGAAGACGTGCAAATTGGATCCAGGAAAGGGATACTGCTGAACATTAGTGAGAGAATCCTCTAGTAGACCCAAGATTAGTTGAGGTGATTATGTGCAATGTACAAGGTCTGGGATAGGCACCACCTCTAGTCCCCATTCAGGTTCCAGCTGTGGAACATGGGGGTGCTCTTTGAAATTTTTCTAAAGAGTTATTTCACAAGAAACCACCAATTTTAAAAGTCTACACTGATCCTCAAACATGCTGAGGAATGTTTGTGAATGATAGAACTTGTTTTTGAGTTCTTGTAGACATCATATGAGATCAAGTTGAAGTGTACCACCTTTGTGTTGGTGGGACCAAGAAGGAGATGGTGGGACAAAATAGTGATGACAAAGAAAAATGAGGGATTATATTGGAAGGAATTCAAGGTTATTTTCACTGAATAGTTCAGTCTAGAGTCAATAGTGTTGGCCAAAGTTGTGGAGTTTTTCAAGCCTAAGCAGTCTGAAAGAAATGTGGCTCCTATGAACATTTGGGGGACTTGTAGAAGTTCTGCCACAACTTTCCCACTCCACACAGGGACACTAGATCATCAAAACCTTCAAAAACTATAGGGAAACCAAATTCCTCATGTACAAAAGGGTTCTATCCACAGGTATCCAGAACGAAGCTTCTTCATGCAGTGGAAGATTCCCCATAGGAAGCAGATACTGGTCCAACAATAATGAGTGGTACCATTAATATAGCATTGTCGTTAGTGAATACTCTTTGATATGAGTACATCTCACTCATTTATTCCAAACTTTACTGTTAATATGATTAATATTTTTATGGATATTTTATCTTGTGTAATGGATATTACTATACCCCTTGGTATAAAGAGATAGCAGGGTCTCTGTGATCCCTCTTGTGCCTTCTATACATCAGTTGTCAAACTTTCTGGGAATTTTTTTGGTACTCAACATGAAATCTCTTAATGTAATATTCAGGATGGATTGGGTTGTTACCAATAAAGCCCATATTTATTGTTATCTTCAACGAGTCTACATTACTACACCCAGTGGTGTGCATCTTGTCCTTCAAGAGGTATGTGACCCAAGGTCAAGCAGAGTCGTACCCTCCTATCTGGAGTTGGGGAAAGTGATATTAGTGTTTACTTTTGATCTAGAGTGAGATTCAATGAGTGGTGATCTCCCTCCATTCATCGTTGAGTTTCCTGATGTGCTTCCTTACGAATTCTATGGTTTTCTACTAGTAAGGGAGGTTGAGTTTTCTATTGAATTAATATCTAGTACTCAAATAGTTTCTTTTCCCTCTTACCAAATGGCTCCAGTTGAACTGAAAGAACTAATGTCTCAGTTGGAAGATATTCTTGAGAAATCCTTTATTGAACCAAGTGTGTCACCTTGGGAAGTGTTGGTTCTCTCCACCATGAAAGCTAATGGTTCTCTGACATTTTCTCTTCTTGAGATTATTATTTAGGAACAGAAGTATGTTGACAAATTCTGTAAGCATTAGAGACTCTCCTTATGGTGGGGAGACTGATTCCAAGTGATCGTTATCCAAAGGGGGTGTTATATGTTATCAAAATAATTATGTTTCACCGTTAGTGAAAATGAAGGCTATAATAGGGGATTTCTATAATTTTCAATGGCTTGTGTACCCATGAAAGCACTAAGACATTCTATGACTTGAAGCAGTAGTTTGGGTGACCATGTATTCTTAAAGGTTTCACCCTGGTTGGGTCATCAATGACTTCAGAGGTAAGGGAAGATTGATCCTCCTTTTGTGGGACCTTTCAAGGTTGTTGATTGGGTGGGGAAAGTTGCTTACCATTTAGTACTACCACCATATCTGACTTCAATACATAATGTGTTCCATGAATCATAGCTATGAAAGTATCTCTTTGATCCATCCCATGTTTTGAGCTGGAGTGATCTTGAGATTGAACATGATTTATCTTTGACTAAATTACCAGTTAAGGTTGTTAATTCTGAGACCAAGGTACTTCATGGGAAGACGATACCTCTGTCCCATGTTCTATGGTAGCATGGTTCTGATTCTCATGAGATGTGAGAGTGGGAGGCACTTATAAGAGAACAATGGCCTTGTCTTTTTGATGTGGAGGCTTCTTCATAGGCTTTCTGGGGACAAAACGTTCCTATAGTGGGGAGGTTTTGACATCATGTTACTATTTCAGGTATTTATAAACCTTCCTGTGTTAAATTATTGTTACGTTAAATGGGAAAATGGTTTATTAGTGAAAATTTGGTTTTTTGTTAAACACGTTACAGAATGGTAGAACACCAATTTAATACTTCAGAATATTTAATTAAATATTTTCTAAGTTAAACAGTGAATAAGTATGAGTTTATGAGGTCTAAAAATCCTCAAGAAGGATGGAATAAAAATATAGAATATATTATTTTAAATATGGTCAATTTATTCATAATAATTGAATAACTCCAAAACATCACATCGTATGAGAAATATGAGCATAAGGTTATGTCAGAAATGTGGTGTTTACCCTAGGAAGGGTATAACATTTGAAAGCACCAGACACTTGGATGCCTCGCTCATGAGATAAAGTTATTAAATAATATTTAATATATTATTTTATTAAAAATAATTAAATATCTCCCAAACAGTGCTATGTTTGAGAAATTCGAGACCACAGATGGGTCCGAAATGGGGGTTTTAACATAGACGAGGTATATCATTTGTAAGCATTGAGTGTTTGGACATCTCGCTCACAAAAACAACCCTTTTAATTTTAATTAATTATTTATTCCAAGTTTTAAAAAATAAATCTTTAATATATCTCAAACGGTGCATCCTATTAGAAATATGAGACCACCGTTGGGTCTGGAATGAGGTGTTTACCCTAGGAAATATATAACATTCATGATCAATATACATTTGTTTGGGTCACTTATAATTTTTATGTTATTTAATAATTATATTAAATAATTGATATTATTAATTTCATTTAATTATTAAATTAATTCCAAAAATCAGATACACAGTTCACTCATCTTCAAAAAACCTGTAACTCCCTTTTTTATGATTCATGGATTCAAAAACACAAATTCTTAACTGTTTTCACCAATTATTAATTGCAAAGTATTAATTGGGTGAAATTAATTGATCCATACTTAATTTTTGGATGTATCATTCATTAAATCAGGTGTTCCATTTTGAGGTATTTAATGTTGAATTTTTTCAGGGTTTTAAATATTAGAACCATAAAATCCTTAGATTAGGTTGTTTCCTTCGATTTTTTCACAGCCTTAGAACCCCTCAAAGGTGTGGCTGTGAACTTTGTTCATCTGGAGTCCTCCAATTCCAATGTACGACACCTATTCTTACGCCCCCTCATATGCATGTGTTGGTTTTTTTTCCTTTTAATTTCATTAATTTCTTTAACTTATTTTCTTTATTTTCTCCCTCCATCACAATTCTGAAAAAAATATATTTAAACCTGAATTTTATCAGAACAGTTTATGTGAGATTATCAGAAAAAAAATTTAAAATAAATTATCAAAAGATATATATATATATATATACATACATACATATATACATATATATTGATAATCATATTATGTGCTTAGGGATAATTTATTTACATAAATTTATTAACGTATAATTTCATGGATTATGAAAGGATAATTTTAATGTAAATATCATATGGATTGATTATCAAAATTATCATAGGATAATTATGTTGATTAACAAATTATAATTATTAATATTATCAAATGATAATTTCTTGAAATTATCAATGGTCGGTTTTTGAAGAAATAATCACTAAATAAATTCAATGTTTGATTAAACGATAATAACATTATTAAAGGATATTTTGATATATATATATATACACATAAATATGTATATATATATACATAAATATGTATATATATATATATAAAATTGTGGAATACCATCTCTCTTTTCAAATTATTTTAGGGATATAATTATCAAATGAGGTTGATAATTATTCTTATGGATATTTCTTATGATTGCATGTATTAGCATAAAATAATAATCCAAAGATTATCCAGGAGAGAGAATGTATTATCACATTCGAAATTTTATTTGGAAATAAAATAACTCGCATGAGTTCTATGACCCCTTAACGAATGTCAACCCTAGGTGTGTTGAATCTTATGATATTAAGGTCATGAGGAGGTGTATTGAAACACACAGGGTGGTTTATCGTTACCGCAGACATCGACGACCTTGAGGTAGGTGGTTCCATTCCGATTAGCCAAATTGATTATCATTGTATTTCTTGATTTATTTCAATTATGGATTTAAATTCAATTGCTAAAATTTGCTTTCAGTTAAATTGATAAAAACCTGATTCCAATGAATCGAGATATTTGAAATGATTTTGTCATGAAAATTTGGAAAACTCCCAATTCCACTAAATTGGGCATATTTATGGAAATTTGTTGATTTAAATTCTTTAATTTAAATTGTGGATTTGATGGAAATGATTTCAATTAAATTGTTGAATTTAATTGTGGAAATAAATTGTGTAATGATGGAATTGGTTTTGAATGGATTTTAAATCGGTGAAAATGGCTTGAAATGATTTGATAGAAATTAAATTATTTTATCTTGTAAAAAAGGCATATTTTTTTAATAAAACCTATTTTTGTTTTAAATGTAAAGAAATTGGAACATTTGAAATGGAAGAATGGAATTGATAGTATTTTTAAGCATTTTTAAAATAGTTCACACATCATATAAGAGCACATGCAAGCCTTAGGTAGTTAGTGAGTTATTTGGATACACTCTATGCTACGACAACATTCTAAAACATACTTGTGGCGGGTCACATCACTGATGGGTTAGTGATGAGTCTCCTTAGTCCAGTGTCATAGGGATGTGTGTACACACATTTTGGTGAGTTCTCATAGAGAGTGTGGAATCCTATAGCTAGTTAATACTATCGTATCTTTTGTCAGATGACCAAGTTGCTCGCTTGTTTATTTATATTTGTGATATAAATGTATGCCAATGTTTTTTGGAACTACTTTACATGTTTGTTGAATTTATATAAATTATTTTATATAAATGTTTTACTTAATACATTTTTTAGAAATATTCCATCTCTTATAAAGTAAATCATGTTCTTTGAATGTATTTTCCATCATTTTGAAAATTTATAACATGTTTGGTTTAAAAATTCTTTTAAATTTCCAAACCTGTTTATATTTAAAAATTAAAAGCATCACTTTGGATAATCTATATTTGGAATCTATTATGGAATCATTTGAGGTATCCTACTGGGCTTAGGCTCACACCCTACTTTTTGCTTCAGGTGTTTGTAGAATTTCTTCTTCTAGGTTCAAGCAAAGGGAATGGATCTCTTGGAGGTGGATTTAGTTGTTGAGCTTTGGTCTTGGTGAGTTATGTCCTTAGGGACCGTGGGGCTATTTTTTTGTTTTAGTAATTTGGTTGTACTGCTTTGGGCTGGTTTATGCCTTGTTGACTTTTGGTACATTACTCCCAGTGGAGTTTCTTTTATTATCCATACTATCTTGTTTCTTTTCTTCCACATTTTTTGTGGCAAAATCGTTCCCACTTGCATGTTGTGTGATTCCATGTGCTAGTCACTGACCCGTGGAGATTGGGAACGCCCTTCGGGCTATGTCATGGTCGGATTGGTTATCGGGTTACCAGGGTACCCAGGTTTTTTCTTGACAAAATGGTATCAAAAGAAGGTTAAGAATATTTCCTTGATGATAGTATGCATTTGAGTATTATTTTCGGAAATTAGGAGGAGTTTTGATTGAGTGTTTGGCTAACTCTCACCGCAATGAACCCTAATTCATCTTGGGTGGTTAGGGAAAGACGTCTTGGGATTAGTTATAGTATTTTCTCTATTTTGATTTGGATAGAGTGAAATAAAAATCGTGTATGTTCTACCAGTCAGGATCATGTTTCCCTCATTGCTATGTATGATCATTATCTAAATATATTCCTTATTGTTTGATGATGTTGTGTAACATCATGCCCCCAAGAAGACATGTGAATTCGATCCAGGAAGGGTCTCTGGCTGAACATCATTGAGTGAATCCTTTAGTGGACCCGAGCTTAGTTGATGTAATTGTGCGCATTGTCTAAGATCTAGTCCCCATTCAGTCTCCAACTGTGGAACCTGGGGGTGCTATTTGAAATTTTTTTCAAGAGTTATTTCACCAGAAACCACCAGTTTTCAAAGGCCCCACTAATCCTCAAACATGCTGAGGAATGGTTGGGCAAGGTAGAACTTCTGTTTGAGTTCTTGTAGACACCGATTGAGATCAAGGTGAAGTATTCCACCTTTTTGTTAGAGGGACCAAGAAGGATATGGTGGGAAATGATAAAAAAGGAAAAGAAACATGAGGGATTATATTGGAAGGACTTCAAGGTTATTTTAACCAAATAGTTCTATCCAGAGTCAATGGTGTTCGCCAAAGCTATGGTGTTTTTCATGCCTGAGTAGGCTGAAAGAACTGTGGATCCTATGGATGTTTGGGGGACTTGCAGAAGTTCTTCCAAAACCTTCCCACTCCACACAAGGACATTAGATCTTTAACACCTTCAAAAACTGTAGGGAAATCAAATGTTTCACATACAAAAGGGTTTCATCCATAGGTATTTGGAAGAAAGCTTCTTCATGCAGTGGAAGAGTCTCCAGAGGAAGTAGATACTAGTTCAACAACCGTGAGTGGTACCATTACTATAGATTTGTTATTAGTGACTACTCTTTTTGATACAAGTACATCTCACTCTTTTATTTCAACCTGTACCATTAATCTTCTTAATCTTGTTATGGATGTTTTATCTTGTACAATTGATATTACTATACCCCTTGGTATAAAGAGAGAGTAGGGTCTCCATAATCCCTCTCGTGTCTTCTCTCTATAAGTTGTCAAACTTTCTTGGAGTTTTCTTGGGTACTCTACATGATATCTCTTAACTTCATATTTGGGATGGATTGGATCATTTCCAATAAATCATGGATTGATTGTTATCTTCGACGAGTATACATTACTACACCCAGTGGTGTGCCTCTTGTCCTTCAAGAAGAATGTGACCCAAGGTCAAGAAGAACTGGACCTTTATATCTAGAGTTGGGGAAAGTGATATCAGTGTTTACTTTTGATCTGGAGCAAGATTTAATGAGTGGTGATCTCCCTCCAGTCATCATTGAGTTTCTTGACATGTTTCCTTCTGAATTATATGATTTTCTACTGGTGATGGAGGTTGAGTTTTCTATTGACTTAATATCTGGTACTCAACCAGTTTATTTTACCTCTTACCAAATGGATCCAGTTGAAATGAAAGAACTAATTCCCCAATTGGATGATCTTCTTGAGAAAGCCTTTATTCAACCAAGTGTGTCACCTTGAGCGGCATTGGTTCTATTCTCCATGAAAGCTAATAGTTCTCTGACATAGTCTATTCTTGAGATAATTCTTTAGGAACATAAGGTTTTTGATGAATTCTATAAGCATTATAGACTATCTTTATGGTGGGGAGACTGATGCCCAGTGGTTGTTCTCTAAAGAGGGTGTTCTATGTTATAGAAATAGTTATGTTTCACCATTTGTTACAAGGAAGGCTATAATATGGGATTTCAGTAATTTCCAATGGAGTGGGCACCCAGGAAGCACTAAGACATTCTACGACTTGAAGAAGTAGTTTTGGTGACCATGTTTTCTTGAAGGTTTCACCCCGATTGGGTCATCAACATCTTTAGAGGCAAGGGAAGCTTGCTCCTTGTTTTGTGGGACCTTCCAAGATTTTTGATCAGGTGGGGAAAGTTGCTTATATTTTACCACTACAAACATAGCTAATGTCGATACATAACATGTTATATGTATCATAGTTGTGAAAGTATATATCAGATCTATCTCACGTTTTGAGCTGGCGTGGTCTTGAGATTGAACCTGCTTTATCTAGGACTAAATGACCATTTAGGGTTGTTGATTCTGAGATGAACGTATTTCATGCGAAGATGATACCTTTGGCCCGTGTTCTATGGAAGCATGGTTCTGATTCTCAAGAGACGTGAGAGATGGAGGCACTTATGAGAGAACAGTGACCTTGTCTTTTTGATGTGAAGGCTTCTATGTAGGCTTTATGGGGATAGAAATTTTGAATGGTGGGGAGGTTGTAACATCTTGTTACTGTTTCAGGTATTTCTAAACCTTCTTGTGTAAAATTATTATTATATTAAATTTAAAAAATAGTTTATCAGTGAAAAGTTGTATTTTTTTTAAACACATCATTGAATGGTAAAATGCCAATTTAATACTTTGTAATATTCAATTAAATGTTTTCTGAGTTAAACACTGAGTAAGTATGATTTTCCGAGGTCTACAAAACCTCGAGAAGGATAGAATAAAAATATTAAATATATTATTTTAAGCATGGAAAATTTATTAAAAATAATTTAATAACTCCAAAACGGTCGGTTGTATGAGAAATTTGAGCATACTATTATGTCAAAAATGTGGTGTTTACCCTAGGAAGGGTATAACATTTGAAAGTTTCAGACACTTGGACATCTCGCTCATGAGATAATGTTATTAAATATTATTTAATATATTATTTTATTAAAAATAATTAAATATCTCCCAAACGGTGAGACGTATGGAAAATTCAAGACCACCGATGGGTTTGGAATGGGGGGTTTACCTTATACGGGCTATAACATTTGTATGCTTCGAGTGTTTGGACATATCGCTCACAAAAATAATCCTTTTTTATTTTAATTAATTAATTATTCCTATTTTTAAATAATAAATCATCAATATATCTCAAATGGTGCATCCTATGAGAAATATGAGACCACCATTTGGTCCAGAATTAGGTGTTTACCCTAGGTAACATATTACATTCATGAGCAACAGACATTTGGTTGGATCAATTATAATTTTTATGTTATTTCATAATTATATTAAATAATTGATATTATTAATTACATTTAATTATTAAATCAATTACAAAAATCATATTCACTGTTCACGCATCTTCAACAAACCCGTAACTCCATTTTTGATGATTCATGGATTAAAAAACACCATTTCTTAACTGTTCTCACTGGTTATTAATTGAAAAGTATTAATTGGGTGAAATTAATAGATACACACTTAGTTTTCAGATGAATCATTCATTAAATCGGGTGTTCCATTTTGAGGTATTGAATTTTTCATTTTTTAGGGTTTTAAATATTAGAACCGTAAAATCCTTAGATTGGGTTGTTTCCTTCGATGTTTTTACAGCCTTGGAACCCCTCAAAGGTGCAGCTGTGAACTTTTTTCATCCAGAGTCCTCTGATTCCAGTGTATGACACATATTCTCATGCCCCCTCACATGCATGTGTAGGTTTGTTTATTTTCTTTTTAATTTCTTTAATTTATTTAACTTATTTTCATCATTTTCTCCCTCCATCACAATTATGAAAAAATATATTTAATCCTAAATTCTATCATAATAGTTCATGTGTGATTATCAAAAGATATTTTTTTAAAATAAATTATCAAAAGATATATATATATATATATATACACACATACATATTGATAATCATATCGTGTTATTAGGGACAATTTATTTATATAAATTTATTAACGTATAATTTCATGGATTATGAAAGGATAATTTTAATGTAATTATCATATGGATTGATTATCAAAATTATCATAGGATAATTTTGTTGATTAAAAAATGATAATTATTAATATTATAAAATGATAACTTCTTGAAATTATCAAAGGTTAGTTGTTGAAGAAAAAATCACTAAATAAATGTAATGTTTTTTTAAACAATAATAGCATTATCAAGGATATTTTGATATATATATATATATATATATACATAAAATATGTATATAAATATATATATATTTTAAAAAAAATATGTGGAATACCATCTCTGTTATCAAATTATTTTAGGGATATAATTATAGAACATGGTTTATAATTATTCTTATAGATATTTCTTATGATTGAATGCATTACCATAAAATGATAATCCAAAGATTATCCAGGAGAGAGAATGTATTATCGCATGAAAAATTTTATTTCAAAATAAAATAACTTGCATTGGTTCTAGGACCCCTTAAATAACTTCAACCCTTGGTGAATTGATGCTTATGATATTAAGGTCGTGAGTAGGTGTATTGAAACACACATGGTGGTTTATTATTTCCATAGACATTGGCGACCTTGAGGTAGGTGGTATTGTTCCAAAAATTCAAATTGATTATCCTTGTATTTCTGGATTTATTTCAATTGTGGGTTTAAATTAAATTTCTCAAATTTGATTTCAGTTAAATTGACAAAACCTGATTCCAGTGGATTGAGATATTTGAAATGGTTTTGGCATAAAAATTTGGAAAACCCCCAATTCCATTGAATTGGGTGTCTTTATAGAAATTGGCTAATTTAGATTGTTTAATTTAAATTGTGGATTTGATGGAAATTATTTCAATTAAATTACTGAATTTAATTGGGAAAATAAATTTTGTAATGATGGAATTTGTTTTGAATGGATTTCAAATAGATGAAAATGACTTGAAATGATTTGATAGAAACCGAGTGGTTTTATCTTGTAAAAAATATATGTTTTTGAATAAAACCTATTTTGGTTTTAAATGAAAATAAATTGGCACTTTTGAAATGGAATAATGATATTGATCTTATTTTTAAGCAATCTTAAAATATTTCACCCATCATATAAGAGTGCATGCAAGCCTTAAGTAGTTAGTGTGTTATTTGGATACATTGTATGCTATGACAACATTCTAAAACATACTTGCGGTGGGTCACATCCCCGATGGGTTGGTGACGAGTCTTTCTTGGCCAGTGTCATATGGACGTGGGTATACACATTTTGTTGAGTTCACATAGAGAGTTCAGAATCCTATAGTTTTTTAATACTATCATGCCATTTTGGCAGATGACCATGTTTCTCAGTTGTTTATTTATATTTGAGATATAAATGTATGCCAATGTTTGTTGGAACTGATTTACATGCCTGTTGAATTTATATAAACTATTTTATATAAATGTATTACTTACTCCATTATTTTTGAAATATTTCATCTCTTGTAATGTAAATCCTCTACTTTGAATGTATTTTCTTTTATTTTGAAAATGCATAACAAGTTTTGTTTAAAAATACTTTTGAATTTCCAAGCCTGTTTATCTTTAAAATTTTAAATCATTACTTCAGATAATCTATATTTGGAATATTTTATGGAATCATTGGTGGTATCCTACTAGGATTAGGCTGACACCCTACTTTTTCCTTCGGGTATTTGTAGACTTTATTCTTCGAGATTCGAGCAAAGGGAATGGATCTCTTTGAGGTGGATCTAGCTGTTGAGATTTGATCTTAGTGAGTTATATACTTAGGGACCTTGGGGCTGTTTTTTTTGTTTTAGTACTTTGGTTTTAGTGATTTGGGATGGTTTATGCCTTATTGACTTCTAGTACATTACTCCTAGAGGATTTTCTTTTGTTATGAATACTATCTTGTTTATTTTATTCTGCATTTTTGGTGGAAAAATCATTCTCACTTGCATGTAGTGTGATGTAAGGTGATAGTCACTGACCCATGGGGATTGGGAACACCCTTTAGGATATTTCAAGGTTAGCTCGGTTATTGGGTTACCAGGGTACCTGGGTTGGTTCTTGACATAACCAACAATAGAGGTTACTACAACTGATTCTGTAACACTAACTGAAATTCAAGAAAGAATTTGTGGGAAATGAACCCTGATGTAAGAGGAAGAGTGAAAAAGACGGTGGTTATGGATTGAGTTTACGTCATCCCCACCATCATTGTCATCGTTCCTCCTACATCATGGTTCATTTTCCATAAATTCTTTCTTGAAGTTCAGTTAGTGTTATAGAATCTCATTTACATCTAACCAAATAGTCATGAAACATACCATTATATGGACATTCATACATAAGTTACAAAGCACACCATTTTCTAATAAAAATATACATAACGAAGAAAAATTATATATATATATAAATATATAAAACAATATCTTATAAAAAAACCCTTTTCTAGGTAAAATCATATCTTAACAACATGTTAGTAATATGATTTGAAAAACATGAAGACGTTCCCCTTTCTTTTGGTAAAAATAACTTCATAAAAAAATGCGAATAAACATGGCATGTCTTGAATTCTAAAATTCATAACATTCTACTTACCATAATGTTATATTTACATTTTACACTTATAACTCATTTCATTTATTTATATGCAGATGGATGATACCATACTACTCACTTTACAGTGTACCCATATTTTCTAGGTCGTTCTAGAGGGTGGTGAGGATCGATTGATCAGGGTGCGTCGAGCATACCATTTTCATCACATGGATCCTCCATATGCCATTAGACCATACTTACACCATTTTGGATTCTATGTAATTGTATTATTAGATTTCACATTTGTAGACCATTACCTACTTACTGCCCTCGTGGAGAGGTAGAGACCATAGACACACACATTACACCTACCTAAGGGAGAGATAAAAATCATCCTCTAGGATGTGGCAGTGCTTCATGACCTTCCTATTCAGAGGATAGCCACTATTGGACCCACTCGTGCATCTTGGCCTAACCTTGCTCAACTCATGTTAGGCATCGACATTTTGTCAGACAATAGGGCTACAGATGGGGCATCGATATATATTCCTTGGATAGAGGCGCATATTCCACATTTACTCGATGATGATGAGGATATTGTCATGCATTATTCTCGTGCATATATATTATGAAACATTGGAGGTACCATGTGTACTGATCATTTGAGGATGCACGTGCACATGATGTATCTACCCCTACTAGAGGACTTTTATCGGGCTGAGATGTACATTTGGGGATCATCTAGCTTGGCATACATGTATAGAGAATTATTTAGGCTATCCCACAGGGACCACAAAGGTCTTAGGGGATGCATCGTCCTTATTTAGATGTGGGAATGGGAGAGCATCCCTGCATTCTTCCTTGATCTTGATGGTCTGCCGATCGAGATGAAGGTGATGCATGATAGTCCATTTGAACACTGGTATGATCACTCATTTTTATTGGTTTATGATTCTAATAGTAGTTATTGACTTTAATCTCAAATTTTTTTCCAATATCAAGGTTGTATTTTATAGGTGGTGTCAGTGACACAATTTTAATGCGGTTCTGAGACACCATTTGGGGGTATATCAACTCCAGTTGGACTGTCTCTTACCTGACTAGGTATGTATATACAATCTATCACTGTCTAACAAATTTAATAATAGTTTTTTTAGTTAGGATCTTTTTTAACAAAGGTCACATGTCATTTCAGATGTCATGGCTTCCATACTAGACAATTATGGACCAATTGCCAGCATAATGCATTGTTGGGCTTGAGGATGCTATGGATGTAGTGCCCCTCATTCACTTCCATATTTTTGAGTGATAGCATCCTAATAGATTCATGCACTAGTTTTGTTGTGCTTATCCAATTCCATTGTTGTCGAGATAGATAGAGCAGCTTCATGGGATGAAGCTAACAGGGAGGCAAGATGAGGACTGGGGTTGAGTACATGCCCACTTTCTCGACTGATGGTGCAGACGTGTAGAGTTTTGTATTCAGAGTGTACCTACGAATCGATTATTTATTTTGGATAAGGTTGAGTATGAGCCATGGTATAGACTGAAGTTTATACTGTATCTTACCTGACATGACAGAGAGATGCAGAGAATGGTACGTCAATAAATTTCCATTAGTTTTTTATTGAACTATTTTATAATTCATTTTGAATCTATTTACAATGTAGTAACTCAGATCATATTGTTCGCATGAGTGATGAAGAGGAGGAGGGGGTCTTTAGCTGGGTAGTTGTCCATGTTGAAGCCATGGAGCTGAGGGAATCTTATAGTGTGCTTTCTAAGAGCATCTTCGAGAATCCAACCTGGAGAGAGGAGGTTCCTTCCCCAGAGGAACATCCTGTAACAGCTGCTGGTGCTGAGGATCCATGACCACAATGATGTAGACAATGTCGTGATACATGTGAGTCCTCACCTATTCCACACGTAGAGGTTGACCCTCTAGTAGTCCAGCCTTAGCTGATTCAGGATGTGCCTTATGTGGCATGGGATCCGCCTTTCTTGATAGGATATCCATATTTCTATTCATCTTGGAGTCTAGATACATCGCATCCTTGGGGCCCAGATCTATCATAACCTTGGGGTCTAGATCCATCACAACCTTGGGGTCTAGATCCATCACAACCTTGGGGTATAAATCCATTGCAAGCTTGGTTTCCCACTGTGATGATGACAGGTCATTCTACCACCCTAGTGGGAGAAGGATCAGGAGGGCAGTACGAGACGTAGTTAAAATCTCCTCCTACTGACACACAGGTGGAGGATGCAACAGTCAATGTTCCAGTGACTAAGCCCTCTCTAGGTCATCAGACTCTACAACGAACTCGACACAGACATCCTATTCACAGACGACCACATGGGACGAAATCTCCTCACCATACACATAGACATTGATTGTACATGTTAATTCATATGTTTTATGTCTATTGAAATGAAAATATTATTATTATTATCCGAACTTATTATATGTTTATCCAGTATTTTAGTTTTTATTTATATTTTAGGTACAATTTATATTTGACAGCTTTGAAAGTCAACTGCTTGAAACATAGGAATAATTATTAAATTTCAAGTAGATAACTTTAAAAGATTATAAAATCTACAGTATAAAAACTATGTAAATAAAATTTAAAATATAGCCTAAAAATCTAAAAATTTGTTTAAAATAAATATTTTCATTAATAAAATAAATAAATAAAAATGGAAGGAATGAAAAAAAGTTACTTAGAAGTGAGAGAGAAAAGAAGGAATGTCAAGGAAGATCCTAATCCACCTACTTGACTTTGAAGGCCTATAAAATATAAACTATAAGACCCGTATATATAAAAACTAAAAATTCTACTACTCTTTAAGTTTTTAATCAATGTTTAAAATTTCATTAATATTGGTCTTATAGTTTATATTTTAGAGGCTAGAAAAGTCACGTACTTGAAACATTTTTAAGTTTCAAGTAGGTGGGTTAGAAATATTATAAATTATTTTTTATCAACATTTTTTAAGAAATTATTTTTATTTTAGACTACTTGCTATATGTTTAATCAATTTTTAAAATTTCATTCATATTGGTCTTATAGTTTATATTTTATAGGCTAGTAAAGTCAAGTACTTGAAACATTTTTAAGTTTCTAGTAGGTGGATTAAAAATCTTGTAAATTATTTTTCATCAACAATTTTTAAGAAATTATTTTTATTTTTCGCTACTTGTTATATGTTTAATCAATTGTTAAAATTTCATTTATATTGGTCTTATAGTTTATATTTTATAGGCTAGTAATATCACGAACTTGAAACATTTTTAAGTTTCAAGTAGGTGGATTAGAAAGCTTATAAATTACTTTTCATCAACATTTTTTAAGAAATTGTTATTATTTTCGACTACTTATATGTTTAATACATGTTTAAAATTTTATTTATATTGGTTTTATAGTTTATATTTTATAGGCTAGAAAATTCACGTACTTGAATAAGAGATAAATTATGCCGAACCATTTTGTTTTATTTATATATATAAACATAACAAAATAAAAATAAAACATTAAAATTTTAAATATATCAAAAAGAATAATTAAAATATAAAAAAATTATTCTTTTGGGGGAAAAGGTGGCATCGTCGATGCCGCCTTTGGGCTTAACTGAATGGTGGAATCTCTAATGCCACGTTTAAGATGTTTTTTAAAAAATATTTTTAACCTATGCTATTTTTTAAAAAAAATTAAGGAAACCTATTAAAAACTCTATTAACCCTCATTGGCCTCTTTCTCCTCAATGGTAGCCTAGGGTAGTAGAGGTTGAGTTTGTCCGCTGCCTCACGAAAGTGGTTCCCTACTCCAGTGGTTGGTTATTTTTATTACTTTGAACAAATATTTTCATTTACTTAAATAGTCTTAGAAAAATTAATCAAATAACATCATCCAAAGAATATTATTGACCTTATGCAATAGTATTTATGTGAATTATCCTTGGATGGATTATACAATAAACCACCCAACTATTAGTCAATATAATAAGTGGTCTCTCTTTGATTGTTTCATCATCCAGCATCTTCCAAACTCACATGGAAAATGTTTTAGTAAGTTCATTTAACTTCCATAAGCACTAGCCATTGATCCATTTCAAACCACCTTTCTTCAAAGAAATGTATTTTAAATTCTAAACTTCTTTTACAACTTATTCTCAAGAATCTTCCAATGACAATGACTTTATTTCTCCTTTCCATGACACTCTTTATCAATCATGGGTAATTTCAAGTTCTTTATTCATTGGTCTCTTCCAAATCACCCAACATAACAACAAAAAACAATATTATAACCAAAGTCATTTTTTAATTACCAGATTCTTCACCAAAACTAACAATACACGACCTTTTGGTCTTAAAAGTGGTAAAACGATCATGTATTTGTGAAACAAAAAAAATATGTTTTATCATTTTGGTGTGAGGGTATTTTGAATTTTACAGAACATTTTGGAATCACAAACTATCAAGGTAAAAAAAGAAATAACATAAAATCATCATGTTGTTTATCATAAATTTTTTTCAATGGTGATGCATAATATGAAACATTTTAATCTGATCAAAGTGATAGAACATGAAGCAACCATAAAATAACATATATAATTCTGGATTAAATTAATGCAGAACAACCTGTATATCAAAATTTGAGACTAGAATGATAAAACATATAGATTGAAATAGAAAAACATGAAAATTACTATTGAAAGTAAATTTTTTAATGTACTGGAAATATGGAAATAGGATGTGCGTAGTAGTTATTGGAACAACGTTTGGTGAATAGAAGATGAAAACATGAGTTTTCTTGAAGATGTGAGTTCACTAAATATTGTATGGGGGGATGTAAAGATTCTTGGAAGAATGAAAATTGGATGAAAAATTATTCGAATATGAGATACTAGGAAAAAGAATTATCCAAAGATGAAATAATTTTCACCAAAACTAAAGGAACCCTAGGTCATAGAGATCCGTAAATGGGAGCAGTCAGAGGCATAGGTGGGGGTGAGGTTGGAGGCGGAGGTCAGGTGAGGTGTGAGGGAGGTAAGTCATTGAGGGTGGATAGGTGGTGGCAATTTCTTCAGGTGTGGTTGTGGGGGAAGAGGTGGAGGCCAGGCATGGCACAAGGGGGGAGGCGGTGAGTGTGGATGGACAACGACATCCTATCTGGGTGTGGCAGCGGTGAAAAATGTGGCAAGAGGGAGGGGTGGAGGCCGCGCATCTTTGTGCACATGGAGGGGGGACCAACATCGTCTCTAATACCCTTAAAAACTGGAATATCTAGTTTACCCAAGATGATGCCACGTTTATAAAAAAAAAGTGGCAGTTAGATTGAAATGCAATAAAAAATGTGTTTGTAATAATTTTTACAAAAATCCATTTTTACCCTCTTCTGTTATTACCGCCATACAACTGTAATACATCATAAAAACAAATTAAAACATTAGAAAAACATATCAAAAACATATCGAAAAACAATAACACTGAATAATAAAATTCTATTTAAAATTCTATAAAAACTCTATAAATTACAAAAAAATAATAACATATAAAAAATGTTGATATAAAAAAACATAAAAAGCATTGATACTAAACATAAACATATCAAAAACAAATATTATATATAAAAACGTTGATATAAATTACTATTTAAAAAATATCAATTTATAAAAAAATTATAACATTTAAAAATATAAATTTCCTATAAATTGTTATTTTTAAAAATATATCAATTTTGTATTTCTTAAATAATATTTTAAACAACTATTAATCTTTGCAAGTTTAAAAAATATTATTTATTAATGAAATTAAAAATATGTACTTAGAAAAATGTCACAAAACATTATTACATTTAAAATTTAAATAAAAATATTGTATGGAAATAATAAAATTTTCTTAAATAAAGAAAAAATCATTATTTTATAAATGTATAACCATTTTTAAGTTGTAAATTTTTAATGGCATAAAAAGAATATATTTTATAATGGAACTAAAAATAAAAAATACCAATTTCAAGAAAAATTTACATTTTTATTTAAAGGGAAAAATTTCAATGAATAATTTCCAATATAAAAACAAAAAAATAATAAAAAATAAAAGGCAAAAATGTAAATTAAACTTTAGTGAAATTAATTATATTAAATGAAATTACATATAATATGTATTAAATTTTTTACATAAATTTTATAAAAATAATATAATTTACCATTTAAAAAATATATAATACATGAATTAAAATGTAAATAAAATGTACATATTTAGGAAGTTCCAATAGAGGTTATAGTGGAAGTTCTAGTGAAGGTTCTAGTGGAAGTTTCGGTGGATTTTTCAGTTCTAGTGGAGGTTCCAGTGGAGGTTCCAGTAGAGGTTCTAGTGGAGGTTCCAGTGGAGGTTCCAGGTTCCAGTGGAACTCCATTGGATGTTCCAGTAGACGTTCCAGTGGACATTCCAGTGGATGTTCCAGAGGAGGTTTCGGTGGAAGTTCCAGAGGAAGTTCCGGTGGAAGTTCCAATGGAGGTTCTAGCAGAATTTCCAATTGAAGTTCCAATGGATGTTCCACAATACAACAAAAGTATATAATTGAAAAACTATATAATATAATAATAAAACTTAAAATTTAATAAACATATTTATATTAAATGTAATTATATATAATATATGTTATCTATTTTATTCAACATCTATAATAATAAAAATTATCAATCTATTAAGAGGAAGTTCCAGTAAAGGTTCCAGTAGATGTTCCAGAGGTGGTTTCAGTGGAAGTTCCAGTAGAGGTTCCAGTTCTAGTGGAGGTCCCAGTGGAGGTTCCAGTGGAGGTTCCAGTGGAGGTTTCAGTGGAGGTTTTAGTAGAGGTTCCGGTGGAGGTTCTAGGTTATAGTGGAACTTCTAGTGGAACTTTGAGTGGATGTTCCAGTGGAGGTCCCAGTAAAGGTTCTAGTTGAGGTTCTATTGGAGGTTCTAGTGGAGGTTCCAGTTTCGGTGGAGGTCCCAGTGGAGGTTCCAGTGGAGGTTTTAGTGGAGGTTCCAGTGGAGTTCCAGTTCTAGTGGAGTTCCCATTGGAGGTTCTAGTGGAGGATCCAATGGAGGTTCTAGTGGAGGTTTCAGTGGAGGTTCTATGTTCTAGTGGAAATTCTAGTGAAAATTCTAATGGATGTTCTAGTTAAGATTCCATAGGAGGTTCTAGTAGAGGTTCTAGTGGATGTTCCAGTGGAGGTTCCAGTGGACGTTCTGGTGGAGGTTCCCATGGAAGTTCTAGTGAAGGTTCCAGTGGAATTTCTATTTGAAGTTTCAATGGATGTTCTACAATACAATATATTTATAAAACTATATAATATATTAATAAAAATTAAATTTTAATAAATATATTTATATTAAATTCAATTATATATAATATATGTAATATATTTTATTCAATATCTATACTAATAACAATTATAAATATATTAAGAGGACGTTTCAGTGGAGGTTCCAGTGGACGTTTTAGTGGACGTTCCAGTGGATGTTCTAGTGGAGGTTCTAGTGGATGTTCCAATGGAGGTCCCAATGGATGTTTCAATGCTGGTTCTAGTGGAATTTCCAAATTAAGTTTCAATGGATGTTCCACAATACAACAAAAGTATATATTTATAAAACTATAGAATATATTAATAAAAATTAAATTTTATTAATCATATTTATATTAAATGCAAATATATATAATATATGTAATATATTTTATTCAACATCTCTACTAATAACAATTATAAATTTATTAAGAATAAGTTTCAGTGGAACTTAAAAAAACAAATATTTCTTAAACGTTTAAAAAAATTGCATGACTTTAAAAATATTAAAGAAAGTTTATTAGTTTTAATCAAATAATTAAAAAAACTAGTTTTTAAAGATAAATTATTGTCTTTTGTAAATGTTATAAAAACACTTTTACACAAAAAAATCATTTCATTTACAATAATAATTATATTTACAATAAAATAAACTAAATATTATTTTACACATTAAAAATAAATAAAGACTTTAATGAAATCAAATAAAATTGATTACTTTTCTACTAAATGAATAAAAATATATTTTAATCTCATACTTTTTAGTTCATTTTTTAAAAACGTAATGTAGTTTTTAAAAAAAAATTAATTAAAAATATGATTTGTTTTAAAATATAATTAAATCATTGATATTTAACATGTTTTTAAAAAATTCACACACTTAAAAATATTAACTAAAATATGTTGACTTTATTTGGTCAATTTTAAGAAGTGCGTAATATTTTTTTATATAGGAAAACTATAATTTCATTTAAAAATATCTTCAATTTAAAATATATCACAATTATTATTATTTTTTTATTATATAATATAATATTATAAACATAAAATAGGGAATTCCGTTGATTGGAGAGAGGAAGGGGGGTCAGGGGGTTATTAGGCATTTATTAAAATTCATTTCAGCAATATTTGTTGGCAGTCGCCCATTCTAATAGGCGTGAATGCCTGGTTTTCAAGTAGTGACTATAGCCTGATATGTAGTATTGAGACCTCATTTATCATCACTTTCTTAAATGATGGGTGTGCATGAAATTTTGTGTGTTTATTAGAAAATCTATCATATTTTTTTTGAAGTAAAAATAAATAAATGTAACTGTGGGTAAATTTGAATCAAATAATGAATTTTTGGAAATAAATATATGATCCAAAGCATACAAGTTAATTAGTATTAAAATAAATGAATTAAATTTCAATTTCCTACCATCCTATATATATACATGGCTTCTATAGTAAAAATTATACACCACAAGAAGATGGGTGCGACTGATTGGGATGAAGCTACATGCTTTCTCCCAATAACGATTAGACCAAAAACCCTAAATGTAATGCTTCATAAAGATCATTATCAAACTAATATCATCCATGGAACCTCACAACAGAGACATCTCCCTAGTTTCTTGCAAGCCAACAATAGTCTTTCTGGTTCATCGGGTGTGCCACCTCTACTCACTTCTGATTTCTCACCTTGGCACAGTCAAATCTTTGTGGTTGGGAAGGTGGTTCAATGAATGAAAATGGAGGATTGCCTCTCCTCACAGGTGGCATATGAAGGAGGAGGCATATAAATAGTGTGGCGGCTTCCATGTTTGAGGCATGTGGTGGAGTCTTCCCTATGGTTTGACGCTTTGAAAGATAAACTCCAAGGGTTCTCCTCTAACACTTCCGGGAATGTAAAATATATATATATATATATATACACACACACATTCAATTTTCAGATAACTTAGTCACAACACCTACCAAATAATCAGTTTCCTAAAATTTAGGAGGATGGAGAATAAAAATATTATATTTGAGAACCAGTCTCATCATTTCAAACAAAATCTTGGAAATAGGTCAACATATTCAATAATCACAACGTTTTAATATTTTATTATTGTTCAAAATTATAATAACTCAATTTCAATTTTTTAAAAAATGAAACAAATAGATAGAGACACTACATTACTACAAATCATGCTTTATCAATGCTAAAATAAAATGATAACAAAGATGAGTCATTTATTAGTGGTAATAAGAACAAATTTTTGTTAGTCCGTGAATAATTTAATTTATTTATACATATTTATATATTTTTAAATATGATTTATATATCAATAAGTATATAAATGTAAATATAATATATACATATTATTTATATGAAAATATTATAATAAAAAAATATGAAAATTTTATTTTCAAAATTTTATATATAAAAAACTATCAGATTTCACTACCAAAAAAAGGTGTTGAGCGATGTTTTATTTGGAACCAGTTTAAACCACCACTAAATATTTAGCCAGGGTTTTTTTTATCTACGTTAGTAAAATATTTATTATTATTTATTTACATAATTAATTAATTAATTATTTCTCTACAACACATATTCCCTTTAATAGCATACAAAATGGATTTTAACAATGTTAAAAAATGATGTTAATTTTAGTGATGATAAAGTGGGTCCTTTATCCATGCTAAAAAAATAATGATAAAGGACACCTTTTATAAGCATTATTTTTAGCACTGATAAAGCTTCCTTTTTATAAGTTCTAAAATAACACTGATAAAGGCCTAGTAGGTTGCAATGTGATGTTAATATACCAACACACCTTGCAAAAACCAGCAATTTCAAACAATGATATATACGTTTAATATGACATCATTAATAAAAAAATGTCTAGCAATGGTATATACAAAAAAACATTTTTATATACATTTCAAACAATTTTTTATATAGTTACATTTAAAATTATCCAACAAACATTTAAAAACATTAATATTTCATCTTTTAACGTTTGTGATCCCCTCTCAAAAATGTCCACTCATAGTATTAATTGCCGAAAAAATCATCTCAACATGATCAAAAGATTCCAAATATATAAGAAAAAAAATATTATGCTAGTAATTCTATAAAGAAATAAATTAAACATTAATACAAAAGTATACATTAATAAAATGTCAATATTTAATAAAAGAGACACATTTGGAGTTATACCGGCAACACCATGCATTGGATTGAGGTGTGGTTGATTCTTACAAATTACAAATAACTCTTGAATCATTTTTCTAAAGTATTAAAAAAATATGAATGTGTTTTCTCAATTTTCACAATGTCACTTGTTCTTTTTACTAAAATTAATGTCAATTTTAAATAAAAAGCCACACTTGGAGATAAACTGGTCACACCATGCATCAGATTCAGGTGTGATTGATTCTTACACATCATAAATGACTCGTGGATCATTGTACTATAGTATCAAAACAATATGAATTCATTTTATTGGTTTCTAGAACACCAGTAGTGTTTTTTTACTAAAATTCCATTTCAAACTGGAAACACACATTTTGAGTCATACTGGTTGCTTCGTGCATTGATTTGACATGAGACTGCTTCATACATGTCACAAATGACTTATGAGTCACTTTCTAAAATTATCAAGACAATCTGTAATGTCTCATATTTTTTCATGTATTCTTTTGAAATATTATATGGAATTATTACAAGACCAAGAGTGGTGACGACACATCATTCTGAGGCCCGGTGAGCCCAGAATGGTGGTTTGAACTTTTTTTAAGTTAAATGAGTTTTCGGGTGTGGGCGGTTGTGGAATTTTCCAAATGGATTCTTTGATTTAAAATCTGAGGGCATCGTTACATCTAGAATGATGAATTTACCTAAGAACGAGCCTAACCTCAACCGACATGAGTCAAGGGAAAAAGTTGATTTTCAGACGTTTTAGTAAAATAAACAAAAATAAAATAAAATAATAAGAAAAGTTTATTTTATTTTATTTGGAAACATTCATTGAAACACAATGGCGGGACAACTTTTCAATAATTAATAACACGTCATGACTCAGAAAAAAAAATTTGACTCATTAATGCCGCAACGTGATGGAATACTGAAACGCGTTCTCTCCTTTATTGGGTTAATCGACTTTTGGTCCTTGGAAGAAAATTGAGAGGAACTCTGGGTAATTCTTTGAGCCCTGGATAGAACTCTCAAAAACAAATGACGTCAATGTGATCAATTAATGAATCTCTGATTTGACGAACCTCGACAATGAACGTGACGCAATGATCGTTCTTCAACCGAATAGAGGTAGGGGTTTTGTTGTTTTGTTTTGTTTCTCTGTTCTTTGATTAAATGACGAACGCGGATCAACCCACGAACAGGTTGATCCATGGATCATGCGTTCTTACAGGAGGGTTATTATTTTCCATTTCACTGGGGTTTTATTTGAGAATATGATTTGTGATAATGGTTATATTATCATTTGATTCGCCCTATTTAATCCTTTTAACAGGAGTGGATCAACGTCGTGACAAACAATGGTAGAGGTTCGTTCCTCAAATTAGTTTATTAGATTTCTTCATCTTTTCCTCACGTTATTCACATTTTTCATTGGGCGACGAACAACGGATCATTTCCCATCTGTTTCGCAACGCAACAATCCCAAATTGGAGATCCAACATCGCGACGACCTATCGGAAATGTGACAACGATGAAAGATGATGAATCGAATCAGATCAGGAGATACAATTCTTCGAGTATTCTTCATAAAAGTGGATTGATACACGTTTTTAGGGCTGATCAGAGGCCTGAAAACAATGGAGACGACTTCGGGATGTCGGGGCGACCTTAACCATTGAGTTGCATGGAAAACAGATCATCGGATGGAAGATCAGAGCATCACCAAGGCACGGTGGAGCAGGTTCACATTTTTGGAAATTTACAAAACACACAACGTGTATCCCGAAGAACACGATGTGTGTTACTGGCAGCGACAGCTAGGGTTTTCACGCTGTACACGATGAAAAAACACAGCATGCCTCCAGGGAGAAATGGCGTGTGGGCCCCACCCAGCGACAGATGGAGTTCTGGGTGACAGGAGGTACTAACATGGATTTTGACCATTGTCACACAAAATGTGGGTCCTTATACGAACTCAGCGTGTATCTCAGAAGAAACACAAACATGGGGTGGGTACATGGTTGTGTACTCTACCACACAGTCAGACTAGGATGGCTGCACGGGCTAACCCGTGTACCAGTTAAACGGGATGGAACACACAGGTTGAAACTGTCTGCGGGCACACGGACGCATACACAGAGGGAACCCCAGTTACTCATACATGGCATGTGGTCCATACTACATGTCGTTTACTTACCATTCTACATGACATGTTCCCTATGACTCAGGTCATTACACACGGGCAGTACCCAGAGTCACGCGACATGACGTGTAACCCATTCTACAAACCCTGTATATCCTGGAACATGGATTTATCCTCTTGTCCACCGTTCCTTGGACAAGTTTCACTTGGGTTAGTTCCCCTTTTAATCGTTCCCCTGAAATTCTAGTATCATTTCCATACATAAGAGTATGATCCCTTCAACAGAACTTTCCGAGATAGAGTCAGGTATCCCTATGAGAGGCCCGGAACGAGATCCTCTATCCATTCTTGACCCTAGGTAGAGTGAGGTATCGATGTGACTATTCCTATAGGACGTCAATCCTCTACTTAGCAGGTGAATATGGATGAGTTGTGGCATCATTCAAGTCCCTGGCAGTGATCCTCATCTGTGTATCATGGTCTTTCCCCACTCAGAAGTGTGTTCTCCTAGAATGAGTGTATCTATCTCTCGTGACCTTTCTGATGAACGGTACTTCTCAGATGGACGTTATCAAAGATATCAGACTCGTGGAGTGAGTTATCTCGGATGAGTGCTTCATGGAACCTTCGAACTGAATCCTTAGCAGGGTATGCAGTTGTGTGACTTGTCTTTAGACTACGAGTCTGAGTTTTGAGTATATATGGATTGTGTTTCTCTTGTTATATGTTCAGTATACATATATTGTGTAGTGCTGAATGCACCTTTAATTTGTGTATTACTTTGTGGTTTTGGGGGTCCTCTAATGATTATTATTATACTCACCCTTGCACGGGCTTTGCCCGCACGTGTCGTATCTTGTGTAGACGAGAGGCCTTTTGACGGAGTCCAGGGCGGACTAGTACCAGAACAAGCTTTCTGAGTTCCCTATATTCCGAGGTGTTCTTACGGCTATGAACAGCAATCCCAGCTCCTCTTTGTGCTTACAGGTTGGACTTTGTAGGCTGCAGACTCTTGTTTTTGAGGGGCTTGTATTGCGACCGAGTTTTTTTTAGTACTTTACATTTCGTTGTACTCTGTTGGTTGCATTTAGTTGTATGCATGCATTTTGTTCCTTAATGATTTTTTTTTACATTTCAGGATTTGTGAGCTTAGAGATGTGTGTGTGTGTGTTGGTACTTAGGCAATGCCTCCCATGTTAGTGATATGCCTACTCGGTGCTAGTCACAAGCCCCTAGCTTATCACTATTGGAAAAACAGTCTTCCGCGACAGGGTATTTGTGATGGGATTAATTCCCATCGTAAATGGTTCATCCCATGGGTTGTTTGCGATGGGGGGTTTGTCTGTCGAAAACAATAAGTTATTTGCGACGGGATTTGGGGTCCTGTCGCAAAATGTAATGTGCACCAAAGCGCGGGAAGGTTATTTGTGACAGGGGGGTCCCCTGTCGCAAATACCGGTAGTGGTAAATGAATTTTTTGACCGGATTTTGTCCCATCACAAAAGGTGTGTCAGAAGGTCACTTTTTGCGACGGGACCCATCGTAAATAACATTTTAACCACCTCTTGTAATTAATGCGATCGAAGGTATTTGCAACGGGTCCCGTCGCAAAAGGTACTATTAGTGACGGGATTCTCGTTACTAATAGAACCATCGCAACTAATCTAACCTATATATACCCCCTCCATTTTTCTTTCCCTTCCTCTCATTTCTCACTTCCTCTCTCTCACTAAACTCGAATTTTAGAGTGAATATTTCTCTCAATTAATTTCTTTACGGAGAAGTTGTGAATGCGCTTACATCAATAGAAGATCAAGTTTAAAGGTATTTATATTTTATTTAATTTAGTATTTATTTAATTTTTATGTTAATTTTAATTATTGTTGATTTGTTGTAATTAAATTAGATTTAAATTGTTTTGTTATCTGTATTTTAGTAATAAATAGTAATAATTACGAATAAATAGGAATAAATACGAACAAATAGGAATAATTAGTAATAAATAGGAATAATTAGTAATAAATAGTAATAATTAGGAATAAATAGGAATAAATATGAATAAATAGTAATAAATTGTAAGAAATTGTAAGAAATTGTAATAAATAGGAATAAATAGGAATAAATAGAAATAAATTGGAATAAATTGGAATAATTAGAAATAATTAGTAATAATTAAGAATAATTAGTAATAAAAAGGAATAAATAGGAATAAATAGTAATAATTATAAATAAATTGGAATAAATAGGAATAAATAGGAATAATTAGGAATAATTAGGAATAATTAGTAATAATTAGTAATAATTAATAATAATTAATAATAATTAGTAAAAAATATTAAAAATAGTAAAAAATAGTAAAAATAGTAAAAAATAGTAATTTTTTTTAAAAAATAGTAAAAAACAGAAACAATTATGAAAAGTAATAACTTATAATAACTTGGTACAATTTCTAGTGGATTGATGACACTTATTTTGCTCGATGACTCTTCTCATTTCAACTTTCACAGAATCAAAATATTATGAAATGTATGCTTCAATGTATGCACAAGTTGGAATATGCATTCGTAGGACCACGTTTTTCATAATGTGTTTAGGCTATGACAGTTGCAAGAAGATGATTCATCGACGAAAAGGGGGCGCTTTTGTCTGATGACTCATTTACGTGCATATTTCTCACACATAAATCACAATGAAGAATCTCCTCAGAGGTACACTTATAAATTCTCATATGCATGAGAATGAATATGTGTACCGACTAGAAGATTCTTCATTGTGATTTCAATGAGAGAAATTTTCAGATAAATGAGACGTCAGACAATAGAGAAGTCGTTAATCCACTAAAAATTGTTTCACCTAAAATTAGTATTTGTGATGGGACCTTTTTTGAAGGGATCCCATCGTAAATAATCTAAATATAAATTTTTACTAATACTATTTGTAATGGGCCCATCGTAAAAGGTTTTAATGTATATAATAAAAGGCTTAGTTGTGACGGGGCAGTTTCCCGTCGCAAATCGTATTTGCAACAAGCCGTCACAAATAGTATTTGCAAAAGGAGATCGCAAAAGGTTTATTTATATATATAATGTATATAATCAGAGGGTTATTTGTGACGGGGACCTTTCCCATCGCAAATACATTTTTTGGCAATGGTCCCATCGTAAAAAATAATATTTGCGACGCTATTTTCTGCAACAGACTATTTGTGACAGGATCCCATCACAAATACCACTAATTCCAGAAGTATATTAGAGGCGGTCTTGGGGAGTCATGGAACAGTCCCCACTAGGATTGGTAGTGACAGAGTGGTTTCAGAGGTGGTTGGTTTTACCTTAGGGCCAAGAGTCTGTTGGATTTGTTTGGGGCAATAATGTTAAGTGTTCTAAGCTCATTTTTCAGGCCAGAGACTCGAGTGTTGGTGCGAGCGGCTGACATATCCATACACTAGGACTATAATAACCTACTTTTCAACTTAGAACATGAAAAAACTAGTTTCAGGGAAATAAAATAATGGTACATATATCATACAAGAATGGGTTGTCTTTTCCATGTTCTTTAATGTCAGTTATCTAGATATACTCGTTGACCATGGTACATCTTGTTTCATTACAAGATGCCTCCATGACGCATACCCGCTAGGAATCAGCAGCTCGATCATGAGGATGCCCCCCTCAGTGATGAGGCTTCAATACATGGACTAGTTCCCAAAGCGTTACCTCTAGGTGGAGCACCTTCTATACCCCCATCAGTGGAGCAGCCTGTGGTACCTATAGTACCAAAAGACAAGGGGTGTAGGCTGAGATTTCTCCCTGAGTTCCAGAGATAGATACCCCTTAGGTTTCAAGGTTATCCCAACCCTCAGGCAACATAGGAATGGCTTGAGGTGGTGACTAGAGTTTTTCATCTAATGAAGAAACTAGCAGACCAAATGGTGATCCTAGGAGCGAGCCTTCTTCAGGATTCAGTGGGATGATGATGGAGTCTGACCACACAAACTCACAATGAGGAGAATCTTTCATGGATAGAATTTTAGAGACTCTCTAAGTAGTATTTATCTCTAGTTATGCTGAGAGCAGTGCGCATCCAGGAGCTTCTTCAGCTCTAGCAGGGCAGTTTGACGATGGCTGACTATTCATCGAGGTTCACAAAAGCAATAACCTTTGGAAAGAATTCCTATGTAGAAGTGTATGGGAATGGAACTGATAACGTAGCCATAACCTCTCAGTCATCCAAATCCAAAAGTATTGCACCGATGAAGGCTTCATGATCTGATCCTCTTCTGAAGAAGATCCAAGAGATTGCTGGTTACGAAGTATCAAATGTCACAAAAGAACCAAACAGAATGGTGATCCAAAAGAAAACGCTTGAAAACCAACCAACCAATACCACTGACTTAAACAGAGTCATTAAATATGAACTTGATATTACCAGAGTCTGTTTCCCTAAATAATTTCCAGGATAAATATGAAACATGTGTGGTTGGTGCATCCATAATAAGAGCTTCAAATAGGATGGTTATCTTATCCCAGGACTGAATATACTCTTCAAGATTGATCTTCACCTTATTGAAGACTCCAACTAAGATCAACTCATGAAAGTCTATCCAGGCATATTTTTCCTCATTGAGAGTCTTCCTAAGTGGTCTCCCCATCATTTTAGTAGTTTCTTCTTTAGTTTCATTGAGAGACAATACTTGTTCCACCATTTATTCTTCTGTGCTCATGATCAATTCTAATGGTTGTTTGAGCTCAAAAAGTTCTTTTCAATGGTTTTCAATCTGTTTAGATTTCAATTTATTCACTGACCATGTCTCCATAAGAAGAGGCAAGTAGGAGTAATCCTTCCTCTCCTTACTAATGCCATTCCACCCTTTTGAGGAGGGCCTGACCGAAGCACCTTCCAGCTCCTGAACCATATCGTTAGTCTATTTATAATCATTTGAAGGTTAGACATATGAGTTGAGGCCAAAATCCTATGATTCGGAATGGGTGGTCTCACGATCAAAATGCTCATCATGAGCCTCATTCAACACAACTGCCTGAAGTTGTGTGTCCATGACCTCCTTAGGAGTACACTCCTGAGTCATGATCCCCTTAAAATCAAATCTCGTGTCATAAACCTCAATATACTGAAAGAAGTTGCAAATATTAACATTTTTATATGCTCTTTCCAATCACACATTACTTGTTACCTTCGCCCAGCCCTTACTGTCTTCACTGTGTGTAGCTCCCCTTGCATTTATGTCCTCTGCATCTTGGTTATTCTCAATATCTTCTTCTTCATTAACCACCACCATTTCAACCTCATTAAAAGCTTCTAATTTTTCATTCCTTGGACTCACAGGTTCATAAAATGTCAAAACCACCGCTCTAGGGCCTTCCAACCCCCGCCCTCCTATGGATCCAAAGGGATGAACTCCTATTTCTTACCATGTTTGGAGATACTACTTCCCTACATAGGTTCCTTATGTGGAACATCTAGACTACTCACGTATCCACTTTCATGGCCCTTAACCTTGCCTCCCAGTGTTACATCCCACTTCTATAAAGGGTCATGCCCAGCTCATGGTACACTATGAACTGCCCCGTCAAAGTACACACCCCTTGTCCTTGGCCAGCGAACCCATCCTCACCACTAGTCCCAAAACCATGTTGTCTCGAACCATGTCTGCAGGCCTCTGAAAAATGGACTAATCGATTGCAGACAGAGAAAAAATACACCCAAGATTCATACACTACCTGTTTCCTACAATGATATTCCTCTCCAATTGTAATCCAAATGAAATATGGGGGTTGTCTAGAAACATCTACCTCGACACACACTCTTGTATTAACCGGATGACACACTACCTTGGTACAAATTTCATAACACAAAAACCTACCTACGAGATTACTGATCATCCTAATAATCGATGGATTCTGAAAAAGCAAAGGAAGATTAGGGAAACTCACCCATATCATTGCCAAAGGGGAGTCCTATTTCATTTTGTAATCATAGGTAGAATCTAGACCCGTTGCAATTGTGAGGAACGCATGATCAGGCCTTGACCAAGTCTTCCTTCGATGTTATTTGAATCATAATGTTCTTGTTGTCGAGAAAACCAATCGTCACCCAATCCTGTAGATCCCGTGAACTGAAGACAAACCTATCAAAGTTATACACTATTGGCCTTCTCTATGATAATTGAGATATCAGAGTCTGGTTGAGAAAATCTAAAGCTTCATAGAACTCTGAAACTGACAATGGAATATTAGGGCTTCCTTTGTACAAATCGAGGACCTTCAGGTGCAGGGATCATTTCGGAAATGGTGGAAACATCTCAGATTTAAAGAAGGGGGAGAAGGAAGACTCCATTCCCTTGGAGGATGATGAAGGTCCCTCCCCTATCGGTGGGGGAGTGAACGAAATAGTTTCTACCTCCATCATGAAGCCAGAGAAGGAAGTTTGAAAAATAAAGGCAATGTAAATGATGGAATAATTGGTTGTTAGGATTTTTTGAGACTTTGGGATGTGTAGGAATCAGAAGCCCCTTAATCCAACAGACAGTGAGACTGGTATGACTATAGGTGCATCATTTTATTTAAAACTGACATTAATTTTAATAAAAAAGACAACTGACATGCTAAAAATCAAACAAACACATTCATGATATTTTTATAATTTATTAAAATTATTTATAACTCATTTAGGATGTGTAGGAATCATTCACACCTCAATCTGACACACAGTGTGACCAGTATGACTCAAAGTATCTATTATCTGTTTAAAATTGATATTTTAGTTCAAAATGTGTCACTCATTGAAATCCAAGAAAATATTCTTAGATTGTATTGATAATGTAATAAATATATTCACAAATTATTTTTGACATATAGGAATTGGTCTCATGTTAAACTGATACATGATGTCATCGGTATGAGTCAAAGTGCATGTTTCTAGTTTAAAATGACATTTTAGTAAAAAAAGACAAGTGACATTCTTAAAACCTATAAAATGCATTTGAATTATTTTTATACTTTAGTAAAACAATCCATGGGTCATTTGTGGCATGTATTAATTAGCCACACCTTAATCTAATGCATAGTTTGACCAGTATTACTCCAAGTGCATATTTTTATTTAAAATTGTCATCAATTTTAGTAAAGAGAAAAACTGACCTACTCAAAACTGATAAAACACTTTTAGATAGTTTTAATACTTTAGTTCAATGATCCAAAATTCATTTGAGTCATGTAGGAATTAGCCACACCACAATCCTATGCACAGAGTGACCGGTATGACTCTAAGTGCATCTTTTTATTTAAAATTGACATTAATGTTAGAAAAAAGAACAAGTGACCAACTCAAAACTAAGAAAATGCATTTGTATTGTTTTTATAATTTAGTAAAATGACCCATGAGTCATTTATGATGTTTAGGAATCACTCGCTCCTCAATCTAATGCATGGTAGGACCATGGATGCTACCTTCATCTAGTGCAGCAGGGGACTACAACAAATAGAATTTATGAAGGTAATATTAATGAATGTAATAAAAAATAAATAAATAAATTCAATATAAACCTTCATAGTAGGATCCCCTACACCATCACCTCAGTGCATATACTCCCACGGTGCTCTAACCTCAAATAACAGTTGTACATTTACCTCCACTGAAGTACGCATCGATGCCTCCAAATCCATCACCAACTATGTCATCCCAATAAAAATAGGAGCCACAAACTTAGCACATGAAAATTCATAATGAGAAATCCTTGTTCCATAAGACAAGTTGTAGCTATGTCCATCATGACCAATGATGTGATGGAGTATCTCATCCATTCGCATGATAAGATTTTGTTGGTCCTCTGGAAGATGTTCTAATTCAGCCTCAAATTGAGCCAATGTAATATATAAATATAAATATGTATGTATATACATATGTATTTATGTATTGATCATTAGTATAATAACTTAATATAAGAGCTTCAACCTCCAAATAATTTCGATCACTAGTCATCATCCACACCGACATTTTATCAGTCATTGAACCTTTCTCCTGTAACTTTATACCAATAATATATAAATATAGAACACTTAAATAAGAAATTTTAAAAGTTAATAATAAATAAATCATGTTGAATCTGGGACACATGACAACTGTCAAACCTATGAGGTGGTCCTTACAATGCACAATTCTCAGAATGGCACGCTTCCACCTCCTACATTCAATTAATTAAAATTTCAAACATGTAAAATGATAAAAAAATATTTGAAATATATATAAAAAAATAAATAGACTTTACATTTCAACCTCAGGGGATCAATATGAAACGAGCTCACACCACTGAGATGGGTGAACGCCTCTCGGGACTCTGTCCAAAATGTCTGAGGCACCCACATTTCACTACTACAAAAACAGGCAAGGGAAGCACCACCCTTTATCAGCGCTAAAAAAAGCACTGATAAAGGGGGGGGGGGGCTTTATCAGTGCTAAAAAATGTTAATAAAGGGTCACTTTTATCAACTCTAAAAAAAGTGCTATTAAAAGTGACCCTTTATCAGCACTTTTTTTAGCGCTGATAAAGGGGACCCCTTTAACAGCGCTTTTCTTAGTAGCACTGATAAAGGAGGATTTATCAGTGCTTTTTCCTAGCACTGATAAAATTTATATTTAAAAAAAATCATGAAAAATAATATATTTTTATATAAGTAAATTTATATTGATATAAATATAATATATATATTTTAAATATGTTTTAGATAATTATAAATTGACTATTACATTTAATATATAAGAAATTTAGTGAAAATAGATTTAAAATATTTTAAAAAATATTATAAATTAAAAATTTACTAATTATCACTTATTAATAATCATTTAATAAAAATATGAAGACACAAAAAATCAAAAAAAAAAAAAGATCTAAAATAAGTTGAAAATGTAACTCAAACATCAAACGACCATAACTTTTGATCCGGGTCTCCGTTTGAGATCTAAATCATATCTAATCGAAGCTTGTGATGAGATATACACACTAGTGACCTAAGGGAATCTTATGTAACATTTTTCAAGGCCCAAAAGGCCCATAAAGTCTCCAAAACTGAGTTTTTAATCAGGATACCCCATTTTTTAACAATCAAACAGGTATAACTTCTGATCTGGATGTCCTCTAGGCCGGTACCACATATCATATTCAATATTTCTTCATTTTATTTGATTTGACTTGTTGTAAAGTTGAAACAGATTTCTGTATTAGAAGTTATGGTCATTTTGACATTCTATGGATTTTCAAATACACATATATATGTATTTATTTGTAAATATATATATTTATATCTGTGTGTGTACCTCTCTTTGTGTGTGTGTGTTTTATATATGTATTTATTTATTTATTTATCTATTTATTTATTTATAAACACACATAAAAAAACATATTTTATAAATGTTTTTAAAACTAATCTTATAAATATATATTAATATACAAATAAATGCATGGATAAAAAATTATAACTAAAAAATCTATATACAAATAAATATAAATATAAATTAATATACGAATAAATATATATATACTAATATATGAATAAATATATATGTATTAATATAACTAAATTTATTTATATTAATATGAATCTATATTAATATATAAAAAAATATAACTATATAAATATAAATATAAATATAAATATATATTAATATACGAATAAATAAATAAATATATATATATATATTCAAAAATGAATAAATATATATGTATTAATATATCTAAATATATTTATATTAATATGAATCTATATTAATATATGAATAAATATATCTATATATATAAATATATCATTAAATAGAGAAAAAATGAAATGGCATAGTGGTAAAGGTGCAGGCCCGCAAGGGGGGAGGTCGCAGATTCGAGTTCGGGTGGATGAAAGCTGGTGCACACGGGCATGTTGGGCAATGCGTGGGCAAGGTTGGTGCACATGAGAGTGGGAGGGGGTGTGCCTAGTGCTAATAAAGGGGGGGTTCAAGTGCTGTTAAAATCTCCCCCCCCCCACATTATATATTCTTTTTTATTTTTTTAATTTTTGTTAACTTTTATCAGCGCTTTTTTTAGCACTGATAAAGGAGTATTTTATCAGCGCTTTTTTAGTGCTGATAAAAGGGGCTTCAATCAAAATTTTTCTGAGCACTGATAAAAGGGACCTCCTTTATCTTCTCCTTGATTAACAATGCTTTTTTAGTGCTGTTAATGCACTTCTCTAGCATTGATAAAGGCCATATTTGTAGTAGTGTTTGGTAGCCAGTGCTCCCTCTTGACTCTACCTTTATAATATTTGCACATTTTATGAAATTTTTCCATACACACCAGCTAAAACTCAATGTGGAACACCCTCAGATTATTCTATTTAAGAAAAAAAATTATCACAAATGTAAGTAATTTTTAAATATGGATAAGAAATTAAAATGATCCCCATTCATAAACTTCCCTCCATAGTCGATCTAATGTATCATGGGGGAATAAATATTTATCACATGTATTCAATTAAAATAGATTTGGTTTACATATAATTTGTCTCAACTAGCGAATAAAATTAGGGGTACCCACTCCCATAGGATGGTATGTCTCTTCAAATGAAACTTCAAGGGTTGTGTTAGAATTTAATGATGAAATAACATGACTAGGGCATCTCCTTCATGAGGAAGAAGTCATTGATTCTGATTTTATTTAAAAAAATTAATCATAATTAGATAGATGTTCATATATATGTTATGATTAATTAAAAATAATAAAAATGCATTTACAGTCATACATACCTTGACCTGTAGGCACAGATGGCTCCAAATAATAATGTGGATCTGGTGCCAATTCCCCTAAAATGTCTATGATCATATAAATCATTATAAGTAAAGTATTCATTACCTATTACAGTGCCATATAATGTGGACTACAAAGGACTCATGTAATTTTTATTTATTTCACACATATTTCATCAAATATAAAGGAGTGGTTGGATCAAAACATATGTCTAGAACAAGCTATGATATTTCACTATTTCATAACCTTAAAATCTCATATAAAGGATAAATTACCAAAAAAAAATCATTTGATTCGTAAAAAATGAGAAATTCATAAAGGCTAAGTTTCTCAACACTAGGAAATAAAAGGTGTTGAATGTTTCTTTCCACTACCAACAATTAAATATTGTCATTATCATATACTGGAAAGAGGCATTTACATGAATGAAAATAAAATATGATTTCATATATCATAAAGATAGGAATAAAACTTCTACATTAATAAGATTATAGAAAAATATATAAAGGTCATTCTAAGGGGACCACTCATGTTGAACTAGAGTTACTAATTTCATCTAAATTACATGGTGGTAGCATGATAATAAAATTAATATTTATAGAAATATTTCCCCCCAATTCAGGTAAGGTTATTATAAGGGACACACAGATGTAGAATGTGAATAGATAGAGAAATAAAAGGTGGAGGTTGAATCACACTTATTCTCTCTCAACTAAACTACCTCAAACATGTTCTCTTCTTATCATGATTCCCAAAAACAACACCATTCATTCTTAGTTTTCATTATTTTTACATAAGTAGATCAATGATCTAATCAATATCCTATCCTCATGGAGATGGTATGGTCCTTACAAGTTATTGTTCTACAAATACCTCACACACTTGTAGGAGTTGTGTAGTTTACAATTACATAAATACATGAAGAAAAAATTGGCACTATATTCAAGGATAGGTGGGGTTAAAAAATAGTTGCAAAGAAAGAATTTAATGAAACATGGGAAGAAATGAAACTCAGATAAAACTATAATTTTGGGGTTTCAAGGGAAATTCCAATAATGATATCCAAGTGTATTATAAAATGGGATTCATGTGTAGCAAGCATCCATTCTCCCTATAGAATAAAAAAACTGTAATGATTGTGGAGAATTTTTAATAAAATTCAATCTAAATTATCATGGAATGAAGAAATAATATAGTGATCAAAAGAAGATGCATCATATATTTGAGAATTTGAGTTTAATAGATATAGAATTACAATGGTGAGAAGTCAGTACAATGGTAAAAAAGAAGGAACGATTAAGCATACAGACACTACGTAGCCCAAGGCACCATTCTTACCAGATTAAAGGATCCTCCACAACTAAATGAACTATAAAAAAACTTCTGAAATATCAAAAACATATCTAGGATAATGAAGTTCATCAGACCTATGATTTCTATCTTAACCATGCACTTATCTTCCACAACACCTCTATTTCATAAATGTCACTATATTCACTTAGCATGCTTGCACTGCCTTCGATTATGCATAAATCAAATTATTGAAACATATATCTTCTTTATTTCTCAAGAAAACCCTTAAGATATCATGCATTGCTTGTACTTCCACATGAAAGAAATTCTTTAGCCTCAACTTCTCCCTTTTGATTATCTCAGCTTGAAACATAGTGAAACTTCCAATATGATGTTTGTTGCATGAAACGAACAACGTTTCATTATCATATACATTTTCCAAACTAGCACCAATTATACTCATTTGATTGTAGCATCATACATTACTCTGTGTCCGATGATTGATTGCCTAAAACCCATGTTTTGTACCTGGCTATCTTATCTTTGGTGCATGAATTCTCAAACACAGTTCGAGTCTTTCTTATTTATCAAACTTTTCTCCTCTCATGAAAGTGTTAGCTTGCATTGGCCCCAGACTCCTTCATAGTCACCTTGGTTTGAAGAGGCTGATCTTGGCTGCTATATCACAGTAGTGGTTCCCAACTCCAGTGGTTTTCAATTTTTTAATACTTTGAACAAATATTTTCTTCATTTACTTAAATAATCTCTGAGTGTAAAAAATTAATCAAATAACATCATCCAAAGAATATTATTCACCTTATGCAATAGTATTTATGTCAATTATCCTTGGATGGATTATACAATAAACCACCCAACTCTTGGTCAATTTAATAAGTAGTATCTGTTTGATTGTTTCATCAGCCAGCGTATTCCAAAATCACATAGAAAATGTTTTAGTAAGTGCATTTAAATTCCATCAGCATTATCCATTGATCCATTTCAAACCACCTTTATTCAAAGAAATGTATCTTCCATTCTAAAATTCTTTTACAACTTATTCTCAAGAATCATCCAACGACAACGACTTTATTTCCCCTTTCCATGACACTCTTTATCAATCATGGGTAACCTCAATATCTTCATTCATTGGGATTTTCCAAGTCACCCAACATGACAATAAAAGACAAAATTATAACCAAAGACATTTTCTACTTACCAGGTTCTTTAGTTGAATAAACAATACATAACCTCTTGGTCTTAATAGTTGTAAAACGATCATGTTTTTGTGAAACACATAAAATATGTTCTATCATTTTGGTGTGAAGGTATTTTGAATTTGACAGAACATTTTGGAATCACAAACCATCAAGGTAAAAAAAGAAATAACATAAATAGTGGTGGTTCCAAATCAGGGTGGTCACACAGCAGGAGTCACCGTAGGCACGGTGCTCCTGGAACTGGGAGTCGGTAGTGAGGTAGTCAAGCTTCACGGGTGGCGTGGGAAGAAGGTGGAAGGAGGAGGCATATAAATAGTGTAGCGGATTCCGTGTTTGAGGCGTGTGGCGTCTTCTCTAAGGTTTGACGCTTTGAAAGCGAAACACTGAGGGTGGTCCTCTAAAACTTCCTGCAATGTAACAAATGTATATATATATATACACACATTCCTTCCATTTTAATATAACATAGTCACAACACCTACAGAAGAATTACTTTCCTAAAATATAGGAGGATTGATAAAAACAAGACTATCGTTGAAAACCAGTCTAATCATTTCAAAGAAAAGCTTGGAAATAAGTCAGCTTAATAAATAATCACAACATTTTATTATTTTTCTGTCTTTCAAAATAATAATTATTCAATTTCAATTTTTAAAAAAACAAAACATAAATATTAAGACACTACATCACTACAAATCTTGTTTTATCACCACTGAAATAAAGCGATAACAAAGATGAGTCATTTATTAGGTGTAACAGAAACTACTTTTATACATATTTATATATTTTTAAATATGATTTATATATCAATAAGTATATACTTGTAAATATAATATAAAAATATGAAAATCTTATTTTTAAAATTATATATATAAAAAAATATCCAATTTCACTACAAAAAGGTAGTTTGCACCGTTTTATTTGGAACCATTTTAAACCGCCACTAAATATTTAACTACAGTTTTTTGTTTTTTTTTTGTTTTTTTATTTACGTAAGTAAAATATTTATTATCATTTATTTATGTAACTAATTAATTATTTCACTACTACACATATTCCCTTTAATAGCATGAAAAATGGCTTTTAACAGTATTAAAAGAGTGTTGTTAATTGCAGTGCTGATAAAGGGGGCCCATTTATCTACTCTAAAAAACACTGATAAAGGACCCCCTTTATTAATACTATTTTAGCACTAATAAAAGACACCCTTTGTAAACACTATTTTTAACACTCAAAAATCCCCCCTTTATGAGTGCTAAAATAGCATCAATAAAGGCCTAGTAGGCTGTAATGTGTTATTAATATAACAACACACCCAACAAAATCCTTCAATTTCAAATAATGCTATATACATTTAATGATACATTGTGAATACAAATTTTTTTCCCATGGTATATACAAAAAAAACACATTTTCATATACATTTCAAACAATTTTTTATATAATTAATTTTACAATTATCCAGTAAACATGTAAAAATATTAATGTTTCATATTTTGACGTCCATGACCCCCTCTCAAAAATGTCCATCTATGGTATCAATTGTCCAAAAAATCTTCTAAACCCAAGCAAAGTATTCCACATATATAAGAAAAAAAAATATTATGTTAGTAATACTATAAAGAAATAAATTAAACATTAATATGAAAGAATACATTAATAAAATGTCAATATTTAATAAAAGAGATGTATTTGGAGTTATACCGGTCATGCCGTGAGTTGGATTCAGGTGTGGTTGATTATTACAGGTCACAAATGACTCATTAATTTTTGTCCTAAAGTATCAAAAAAATTCGAATGTGTTTGCTCAATTTTCAGTATGTCACTTGTTCTTTTTACTAGAATTAATGTTAATTTTAAATAAAAAGACACACTTAGAGTTATACTAGTCACACTGTGCATTAGATTAAGGTGTGGTTAATTCCTACACATCACAAATGACTCATGGAATGTTGTCCTAAATAATCAAAAAAATCTAAATGTTTTTTCTTGGTTTTCAAAAAACTAATTCTGTTTTTTTACTAAAATGTCATTTCAAACTAAAAACATGCATTTTGAGTCATACCGGTTTCATCGTGCATCATTTTGTCTTGAGAATACATCATACACATCAAAAATGACTTATAAATCACTGTCCTAAATTATCAAGACAATCTGGGTACATTTGATTGGTTTTCAGCAAGTGGCACATTTTGAACTAAAATATCAATTTTAAACTGATAACAGACACTTTTAGTCATACTGATCACACCGTGCATTAGATTGAGGTGTTTTTGATTCTTATACATCACAAATGACTCATGGATTGTTGTCCAAAAGTATCAAAATAATATGAGCATGTTTGCTTGGTTTTTAGTATGTCACTTGTTCTTTTTTACTTAAATTAATGTCAATTTTAAGTAAAAAGACACGTTTGGAGTTGTACCTATCACACCATGCTTCATATTGAGGTGTGGTTGATTACTATATATCACAAATGACTCATGTATAATTTTCCTAATGTATCCAAACAATTTGAATGTGTTTTTTCAATTTTCAATATTTCAATTGTGTTTTTTTACTAAAATATTATTTCAAAATAAAAACATGTATTTTGAGCCATAATAATCACATCATGCATTGGATTGACATGAGACTACTTCATACATGTCAAAAATCACTTATGAATTTCTTCTCTAAATTATCAAGATAATTGGAGTGTGTTTTCTTGGTTTTCAGTGAGTAAAATGTTTTGTACTAAAATGTCAGTTTAAAATTGATAACAAACACTTTTAGTTATATCGGTTACACTGTACATCAGATTGAGGTGCAGTTGATTCCAACACATCAAAAATGACTCATGGATCATTTTTATAAAGTATAAAAACAATCTGAATGCATTTTCTAGGTTTTCAGTATGTCACTTGTTCTTTTCACTTAAATTAATCTCAATTTTAAATAAAAAGACACAGTTGGAGTTATACCAGTCACACCGTGCATCATATTGAGGTGTTCTTGATTCTTACATGTCAAAAATGACTAATGGATACTTTTCCTAAAATATCAAAACAATACGAATGCGTTTTCTTGGTTTTCAGTATGCTAATTGTATTTTTTTACTAAAATTTCATTTCAAACTAGAAACACGAATTTTGAATCATATCGATCACATTACACGTTGGTTTGATATGAGAATGCTTCATACAAATCAAAAATAACTTATAAATAAATATCCAAAATTATCAACATAATCGGAGTGTGTTTTCTTTATTTTCAGTAAGTAATATGTTTTATACTAAAAAGTCAATTTTAAACTGATAATTGACACTTTTAGTCATACCGGTCACACTATGAATAAGATTGAGCTGTGGTTTATTTCTTCACATCAAAAAATGACTCATAGATTTTTTTCATAAATAATCAAAACTATATGAATTAATTTTCTTAGTTTTTAGTATGTCACTTATTCTTTTTAATTAAATTAATGTTAATTTTAAATAAAAAGACACACTTGGAGTCATATAGGTCACATTGTGTGTCGTATTGAGGTGCGGTTGAATCCTACACGTCACAAATGAATCCTAGATCATTTTCTTAAATTATAAAAATAATATGAATGTGTTTTATCAGTTTTTAGTATGCCAGTTGGGATTTTTTACTAAAATTTCATTTCAAATAGGAAACACGCATTTTGAGTCATACTGGTCGCATCGTGTGTCATTTTGACGTGAGACCACTTCATAAACATTTATGAATTGATTTCCTAATTTATCAAGAAAATCATAGTATATTTTCTTGGTTTTTAGTGAGTGAAAAGTTTTTAACTAAAAATTTTAAACTGATAACAGGCACTTTTATTCATACTGGTCACATCATGCATCAGATTGAGGTGGAGTTGAATCCTACACATCAAAAATGACTCATGGATCATTTTCCCAAAGTATTAAAATAATTTTCTTGCTTCACTGGGAGGGATGCAGGCGGGGCATCCTATCTCCACTACCTCATGATTTCTCACCTTCTCGCACAACCCATCAGAATCTAAGATTAAAAACTTGTCCTTGAGTTCCATGGATAGAACTCAGGTCTCCATCTCCGCCATCACCCACTACTTCAGGTCGTCATCCCTGATTGCTCTGGACATCGCCAGCAACCCCATAACTCTTGCACCACCATACCCATCTTTAACAAACCCACCCTTCCTATCAAGAAGAACACCGATATCAAAAGATATTTGTGGTTTGGGGTGGTATTAAATATACCAGTGGGGGTGGTGCGTGCGCTTACAAGGGTATCGATTCTTCACCTTTTGTCTTCTCTGAAGGGGTGATGGTCAGAGGTTAGGGCCTGGGTAACGCTGCAATGGGAGATGACATCACATTATTTGTCGACATTGGACACCACCAGATGGTGGTTCCAGATCAGGGGTTCATGTAATAGGAGCTATTAGGGGCATGCTGGTCCAAGAATTGGGAGTAAGTGGTGAGGTAGTCGTGCTTCACGACATCCTCGAATCCCTTTGTGTTTCCCTCTTCCCTCCCCATCACCTCCTTAAAAAAAGAATTTCCCATGTTCCTAATGGCGAACTCCACCGCCTGCATGCTTCCATGCCCACCGAAAACCCAAAAAAAAGACCTATGAGAAGTTGGAAGTTATCTAACTGGATAACAACTCCATCTTTCACACAAGCAAAATAGGTATCAAATCAAATTGCCTATTTATCATCTCCTATGGATAAATATTTATCTTCCATGACTTCCCTTCTCCCTCATCTATAGTAGAAATAATATCCACCCCTCACAACCTCCACTGTCTCCCTCAGACCCTCTATAAGACTATAATTGGATCTAGGAAGCTCAGAAAAGAGATGGGGATTTAGAGGCGTCTTGTCTTCAATCATGTGAGTGATAAAGAGGAAGATGATGTGGTATGCCTGTGTCCATCTTTGGCCAACATAAGGAATATAAAGGATCCAGGAAGACTGGTCCTTAGAGGTGTGGGTGAGTTTATAGCCTCAATGGGGGGGGGGGGGCGATAGAGCGGTGGTTTTTCATGGTTGAGAACCAAAAACCGATGGCGGTGAAGGGATGAGGGAGCTTCAGAGTGAAAGGGAAGGTGGCATGGATTTCCTTGGCATAGTAAAATCTTTGAAATTGGGAGGGTTGTTCAGTGAATGAAAATGGTGGATTGTGTCTCCTCATGGGCAGTGTGCTAAGGAGCTGGAAGGAGGAGGCATATAAATAGTGTGGCACCTTCCACATTTGAAGCGCATGGCGTCTTCCCTAAGGTTTGATGCTTTGAAAGAGTAATGTCGAGGGTGCTCCTCTAAAACTTCTGTCAACGTAACAAATATATATATGTATACATGGGTTTATTTTATTGTGTTTTTAATTTTTTTTACAAATGGGATAGGTTTTCAAGTATTCTTAAAAAAGGGTCCTAGGATGCATGAACACGGTTCACACATCCTGTGTGAATTTTATGAAGAAAGTGGGAACCTCATTCACGCTTCCTTCATAATTTTTCATTAAAAAATCATCAATAATTATAAGTAATAAATAAATATAAATACATATTAATTTAAAATAATCAATATGTATATAATATCAATAAATATAAATACATTATAATTAAAAAATCATCAATATGTATAAGATATCAAAAAATATAAATTAATAATAATACATATTAATTAAATAATCAAAAAAATTAAAAATATTAGTCAAGACAGAAGGGATCTCTTCACATTACATTCTAATTTTTGTGGAATTTTTCCCCCTTATTAGCCTTCATGGATGATGGTAAATAGAAGGCCGGAAGGTTGAGGGAACCAAGGAGGGGAGGGGATGGAGGGAAATAATTCTGGTACCCCTGGATTCAGATCCTTTAGAGGAGAGGAATCCATGGTAAACCTCCAAGAGAGATAGAAGAGGTAGCACAATGACACAATTAGTGATTTTTTCTTCTTCAATTTTTTGATTCAATCCTGTTTAACTGATAAATATATAGATAAAATATCGTTCTTTATAGGACTTTAAATCATGAACTTAGATTTTTTATGTGATTGAAAATTTTTAACTACTTGCAATTCTAACTTGATAAAATATGTTTTATTTTAGTTATATGATAGGATCTATTATGTGATGGATGATATATTTTTTATACCTTATTATTTTAGTTTTTTTCAGCAACACATAATATATAAGACTATATGCGTTTATTACAAACAGTCGGGAGAGGAGAACTACAAATCTACAAAGAAACATTCACACACACAAATATGTGTATAGAATATATAAAAAATGAATATATGTATAATTTTCACTTTATTAAACATATGTTTATATATGTATTTATGCAGACAAAAACATTAATGTTTAGTAAACATGCATTATAAATATTAATAGAATATATATAAGTAATGTTAACATTATATATATATATATAACATCTTTGTTAACATAATATATTTAATGACTCCACTATTTTCCAAGGGTGGTGAAAAACTCCCCGGACTTCCATAATTTTATCACCTATAGGGGTATTTGAACCATAAAATCCTCCAGTGAAGATTGTGAACCAGTAGAAACTGTGTCCTTTTATAAAGTTTGAATATGTATCTTCTCAAAATTGGCCAAATGAACTAATTTCATATATCTCATATTATGGTTTTTCTGATCTCCAGTCATAATGACCTACTCTTCAAATATATCAATTATTCATTCATGTTCTTCTTCATGCAACATTTTTGTTAACAAAGATTTTTGTTCCATGATCTTCTATAATTTTACATCCAATTTCAAATCATTAAGATCAATGATATTTTTCAAGATTTCATCAAGTTCACATATTTTTTCATCCAAATTATTCTTGAATTCAAATTAAATAATATTATTAATGAAATTAAGAATATTATTTACTATACATATATAGATAATAATACTAAGTATTATTATGAATATCAGAAGATAAATTATTGATTTTGGTAGATAATATGATAATAGTAAAACATATTTTAGAAAAATAAATAGAACTTTATAAATCAGAACAATAAGTCACATACAACATGTGTCATAAATGTAATATCAAAATAATCTACGTCTGTATCATGGATGGTCCTATGTCCCATATTCAGGTGTATACTGGATGCGTCCATGATGTGTATGCCTATGTCTATGCTCTAGAGAATGCTGATCCTATATATCATCATCAGAAGCCACCTCCACATCCTCCTGTGTGATAGATGGTGGATGTACAATCTCAACACTTATACCATGTCCTACCTCTAAGGATAGTGGATGCTGGCTGGAACTCTCACCAACATGTGAAGAAGATGGATATTATGATGCGGATGTCTACATAACATGGAGTAATAAAGCATCCAGTTCAACCCTACCAATGTCTATATTTGGCTCTAATTGTGACTGGGAATCTGGAGGAGCATTTGAATGATCATGATGAACACCCTCCTCCTATGGAACATCAACATCTGTTTGATCATGATGAAAACCCTCCTCCTGTGGAACAACTGCATCCATAAAAGGGTCGTCACCTCCTGGTACATCTAGATCAGGCTCAACAGGATATGAAACCTCACAATCATGTGGTGGGTCAAAGAAAATTTCATGATAAATATCATTCATCAAAGGAATCATCTCAACCAAAGTGCTGTGAAAATATGTTTGGTCAAATGCACCTCTCTATACTGGATTAGAGATGCGAAGTAGATGACTTATATGAGTATCCTGTGAAAAAAAATTATGTTGTTAAGGAATATTAATAAAAAATATGTTGAATAGTGGAAGGAAGAATGTATACCAACTCATTAAATCCCTATCTGTGTCGTGTTAGAAATCCGACCGGGGACCTGAAGTACCAAGACGCATAATTTGGCTGATCGCATGAATGAAAATGTATTGACCCCACCCCTCATAACCAGAACTCCTATCGTTTGTCCCATAGGTCAATATATGTGGCATGATATCTCCTCCAATCAAAATCTCTCTTCCCTGACATCTTTAGGGAATGTAGTGAAGCTAGCTGACTGGGTGGGTCAGGAATAGGATGAAATAATCCAAACTACCTCATAACTCTATCGGTCTAATGTCACTCGACTATATGAAAATGAATCAATGGAACTATGCAGGATCCGATAACATGTATTTATATACAATATGGTGGAAGACTCTGTATGATATCATCTATATATGGAATCCATGTAATATGAAATAAAAAATGAATAATCATTTAATAAATGAAGATATGTATAGTACAGAATAAAGATGTAACAATATAAATAATAATCACTTACATTCTCTCATCGAAGGCTATCCAAAAAAGTTTTTAGGCATAGACGTCGTGTCTGGAGGAATCTGAATGTTGATGTGCCTAACTCCACATGTAGATAAAATTGTTATAGTTACATTTCATAATATAAATATATACAATTAAGTTAGACATTAGGATAAATTAATAACATACCATTGTCCACATTGATTCTCTGCTACAATTTCAATAGACAATGACACATGGGCATGTGGAGCTAAATGATGGATGTTCTTCCAGACCCACATCTATGAAGAACAACACATCCTATGATATGCATCTTATCGATGCGACATGCACTGCATAGTGCCCTATATGTATATTCTAGATGAGAATACCCCAGCTATACCAGCATTCTTGGTCCAAATCCTCCCGAAGAGGTAAATGCATCAGATGTACAAAACTAGTGGAATGATCAACAAAAAGCATGCCACTGATCAGCCTCAAAATATATGCACGTGAAAGTCGCAGTATAGTGGTCTTGTCAGCATCCTCTTCTAGATGTGAGAAGTGATGGTCTAACCAGGGCATGCGTAATCTACCACCGATGACGTACTTTCCATCCTTATGAACCTCTATGCCTAGTAATCTATGAACAACCTCAAACCAATCTACTCCAAATTGGTCATTTAGAGTTGCACTATCGATGGGGAGGCCCAATATAATGGACACATCCTACATGGTAATAGTCATATCTGCCTCTCTAAAATGGAACGTATGTGACTTTGGTCTCCATCTCTCTACAAGCACAACAACGAGCTGATGATTGACAAAGGTGAAGTTGCACATCATTATTCCATAGAATCCAGCACGATGAAGATGGGGGATGATAGCAGGAGGTGGTGAGGCATGATAGAAATGATGAGATATATGTACACTTAGAGGAGAAAAAAGACTTCCCTTTAAAACTAGCCATGATTCATGAGTATCCTGATATGTGAGCAATAGAAAATATACTATATTGAAAAATGACATCATCGCTACTTTTTATAGTGAATTCAATAAAAAATGTAAACTTTTATTAAAAAAATCTACAATAAGAAAAATAAGGTACAAAATATATATGGGTCGTGTTGTTGGTTTAGGTTATGAATTTCTTATTTTATTAATCTCCATTGATGTTTAATTTATTCTTATTTTTTATATAATGCAGTAGTGATGAAAAACCTTCATTGAACATGTGGGAGCATGGTATATTCATTTGCGTTGTATGTTTATTTTTTTAATAGTTATATTATCAAAAAACTCTTTATGATAGAATCCAGATATGTGACAAACCAAACCTAAAACATGTATGAAATGGAGCAAGTCATAAATAAAAGGATTCATTACTGAAATTTCCATATACGAAATAAAATATACATATTCATGATAAAATACACAGACTCGGTCATGGATGATGAGATATGGAGCTCTATCCTACCACTCAGGGACATCTCTTATGAGTATGTTCTGATGTGTGACAAATACTATATCATGGTTCCCCTTTTCATTGTTGAGGTCGATCCATCTCATTTCTGATTCAAGTTGACTTCGATCTTCCTTGGGGCTGCAAACTAGTATTATAAAGCCGATAATTTAAAAAATGACAAAAATTGAAAAAAACACATAAATGAAAATAAAACCAACTTAAAAAACCTATAAATATTAGGGACGATAGTCAGCTGATCAATAGTCAATGGGATAGAATGAAAGTCACCAACAGGCATCCAAGTTTTACTATAATATTTAATAAAAGTGCTCATGTGATACACCAGGTCAACATAGGGCTCCCATGATATATTTGTTGAAGAATAAGCTGAAATAACATGTGCACATGGATATCTCAATGCTTGAAAGTTACAGCAATCACAATACCTGTTATCTAATATCACCACAAGCACTCGACCACTAGTGCATATAGCCTAGTCATAGTACTCTCCTACCTGAAATATAATTTTTCCCTATAAAAGTCTACAACACTCCATCCTGAATTCTCATTCAATATCTGATCAATACCACTATGGAAATTCTAAGTAAAATGCATACCATTTTCCATCTTCTGATAAGCCTTTTGGGACCGGTTAACAAAGTAGTGCACACATCTATAAAAATTATCTTTCACTAACCATATGATCGAGATCTTTTGCACACCCTTGAGTGCCCCATTTATGAACTCCACTATATTAGTGGTCATATGGTCATATCTCCTACCACCATCATATACTAATGACCATTTTTCATTAGAAATCCGCATCATATATTCATACACATCTTCACTAGCACTTTGAATATCTTAATGTTGTCGATCAAACTTTTCTTATTGGGGCTCATATGTAGAAACCATAAGAGAATAATTTATTAAAAAGGGTGTTAATTTTTTTTAAAAAAAATAAGTTTATAAAAACATACCCAACTTGAGGATAACCTTCTTTATTGCCTCTTATCTAGAATGCGTATTCACATTACTTGTAATATGTCTAATGCAATATCGATGATAATAATTTAGCTCAGTCCATGAAACCACATCACTATTTTATGCCTTTATAATAGCTCGATAGTGATCAGATATCAGACACACACTCTGGTTTTGTGTGACATGAATGTGTACACATGCTAAAAACCATCTCCGAAATTCAAAATTATCCTTTTCAATAATAGCGAATGAAAATGGTAGAGGGGCATGATTACCATCCTAAGTGGAAGAAATGAGTAGAACACATATATACTTTCCTTAAAGGAAAGTTACATCGATCTGAATGAATTGTTTATAATAAGGGAAAGCAGCGATGCATGGCCTAAATGCCCAAAATATCCTATTAAACTTCACCTTCGATCAATCAACTTGTTGATTGGGGGACACATAATCAACAGTGTACAAATGATAAACAATATGATTGTTGAGAGACAATAATTCCAAAAGTTGTGGCAACATTGCATAAGATTCATCCCAATCACCATACACTTTTACAATTGATTTATATTTTTCATTCCAAGATTTGTTGTAGGATATCTTATAGTTATAAAACTATTAAATTCTTTCTTAAACAATGGAAACAGGAACATCCTAACATGTTCGTATCATCTCAACAATAACAGTTGATATAAACTCTACATCAAGTAAAGAGTAATCCTGCAATAAGATTGGATGCACACAAGTGTGTGGGCCTTCTAATTTGGAAATCTTCCAAAATGCAAAAAAATTATCATAGATTTCCCTCAATCAAAATTTATATTCTACACCATATTTTTCAAAACGAATGAGATATTTTTTATTCTTTGAATCATCAACCATAAATGTGAAATTCCACTCTATGTGGCATTGCTTTATCATATTTTTCATGGAATGTTTACTTTCAAAATCATACCTAACATAGATGGAATTTTCATTTGATGTATAACTATTTCATATAATGCTAGGGAATTCAGAAGCCAGTGTAAGGACATCCTAAGCAAACTGTTGTTCACACGACATTCCTTCAACCAAGGAACTCAATACCAAAGGATGAGTACCACTAACTAGTGAATGTCATGGATGCCTAGATCTCATAGGAACCTCAGAAGGATCATTCCACACATCACTCTATCGTGGATGTATATCTCTCATAGGAACCTCATAAGGTTCATTCTCTACATCACCCTCACCCGCATCATCTCTTGAAGCCTCAACAGATACTTCATCCTCAGATAAACTTTCATCCACTATATCAGAAGTTCACAAAGGGATGTACCTTACATTTCCTTCTAAATTTTGATCACATTATTTGTAATTTGGTTCTATCACAGGAGTCATATGAGAAGTAGGAAATGAATAAGACTTTTGTAAAGGACCGACTTCTACAGAGCTCACAAAACATTGTTCTGTAGTTTTTGGTTTCACCACATCTATATCAGAAATCACTACATACAACTCCATCAAACTGTTAGTACACTATTTCCTGAATAGGAAAGATGCATCCATCCAATCCTCATCGTCAAACAGACGGTACTCATTGGGCCAGGAAAATTTTAGATGTTGAAGATGTTCATATTTTATTGAAACAATGGATTGATCAGCCCTCAGTTTTAACCGACTATGAATCTTATTTCAAAATTCATCTAATTTTAGAAAACCATGAAAATTTTTCACTCTTTCAGGTGGAAAACTATAGCTAAAACCCTGCTTGGTATAAATTTCCTCACTGTTACAATAAATTTGTGCAGACATGATTGCCTAGAAAAAAATTAATAAATTATTATATACTACATGAAAGTTTTCAATTATTTAAATCAGTTATGAGAGAATAATTAACTTCATCTTGAGATTTTTCTTTGTATTGGTTTATCATTATTGAGGTATAGTGATGTTGATATTATTACCAAAGAAAATTTAATATAACGTTATATATTTTTATACCACTTATCAAATGTTTCATAAATTTTAATTACTTATGAATAAATAACCACGACTTTATTTTAATACTTGCTATGGATTTGTTTATTATTATCTGATAAACTAACAAAAACCTATGGGTGGACTCCTAGTGTCTCTATTATCAAATATTTTAGAAACCACCAGTCTCCTTTCAAATAGAAACACCTCTAGTTGAAATCCTATTCTTGAACGCCACTTCGGGGACGCCTCTTCGGGGACGCCTCTTTGGGGAAACCTTTTCAGAGAATCCTCTTGTCGATTGCCTTTTAATTAAAAATTTACTCACATGCAAGTGAGGGGGTCTAGGGGTATGAAATACATAACTTTTTTTAAGTGGTCACGCAGGTCCTTACAAACTTATTGAAATATGACTCGAATGTCATCAATGTGGAAACAAAAATGAAATTATTACAAATTATATAACCACATAGACAAGAAAAGACATGAAATTTTTATTGTGCATTGGTTGGTCATCTCAAGTTCTCACATCACACAATACTCCTAAATTATTTTTGATATAATTATTATGTTCTATGTATTATATAAACCTATTACTAGATGAAATATATATTAAATATCTACACTTATTTTCCAAAAATTTAACTTCTAAATTTTAATGTATATATATATATTTAATAATAACATTAAATAAATTTATTTAAAACTAATATAATTTACACATACATAACAACCATTACAATACTGAACATTAATGTTATTTTCAATTTTATAAAATTACACACACACACACACACACACACACACATATATATTATTTTTTTCATTCTACTACCTTCCAAAATATAAGTAAATATATTTTATACTTTATTACTTGAAAGAATAATTATTCATACTAAATATAATTTCAATTTATTAATTAAAATTATTATTAGTAGTAAATAAAATTAATATAATTTACACACACATAAAAACTATTAAAATAATATAAACTTATGTTATTTTCAATTTAATAAAATTATACATATATAATTTTTTTGTCATTTTTCAATTTTACTATATTTAATTAATTATTTTTCAAACTTTATTACTTCAAATAATAATTATTTAGACTTAATATAATTAAAAATTATTATTCATAGAAAACTGTTTTTTATACCATTAAAAAAATAATTTTCTATATATTTTTTAATAAATTTAAATATTATAATTAATATAACTAATATATTTTTAATAAATTATGTTACTAGTGTATAGAATATTATAATTTAAATTAATACTAATTTAAAAATAAAATATTTTATATACATATAAATATGTTAAACATTCTATTTAAATTATAAATATATAATTTTTAAAAAAAAATTATTTCCCTAAATATAAATTACATTTTAGACATACCATATTTAAATTTCCTAAAAATTCAATATGAATTTGTACAACAAACAATAACTCATTCAAAAATTAAATCATACAAAAGAAAGTTATTTACACATTCATGCATGCATCAATACATGTTAAATAAATAAATCATACACATAAACACTAATTTTTACACATCACAAATTAAATAAATAAACTATAAAAATAAAATAAATAAACATAATTAAACAATTCAAATTTTAAATATAAATTTTACATTCTTAAAAGTAGTAGATATTTGTTGAGAAATAAATTTTACAGGGATACACAACAAATTCTAGAAGAGAATAAGGAAATTTGAAGGGGGGATCCTTTAATAAAACTCGGCAGGGAGATGCGTGAATGGGGTTCACACATATATGGTGGCAGAGGGAGATGCATGAATGGGGTTCTCACATCTTTGGTTTCCTTTTTATAAATATTAGGGACCCTATCCCATTTAAACAAAAAAATCAAAAACCCATTAAAAACCCTATATACACACATTACTTAGGTTTTAAGATATCTTAGTCATGACACCTATGGAAGAATGCGTTTCCTAAAATTTAGGAGTAGGAAAAAGAATTATAATACTATCATTGAAAACCAGTTTCATTATTTCAAACAAATGTTTTGAAAGAATTTAACATATTCAATAATCACAAGGTTTTTTCATTTTATTGTTGTTCAAAATAATAATAATTCAATTTCAATTTTCTAAAAAACTAAACTTATAGATGGAAATGGGTAACCATTAACCAGATACTCGACAATACCTTACTACAAATCATATCATACTTTATTCAGATCAGTGCTAAAATAAAAAACTGACAAAGATGAGTCATTTATTAGCGATAGCAAAAGGTGCTTTTTATTAGGCCTAATAGAGGGAGCCGTAAATAATTTAATTTATTTATACATATTTATATATTTTAAAATATGATTTATATATCAATAAGTATATACATGTAAATATAATATATGAATAAATAATAAATAATAATAAATGTTAATAAATAATAAATGTTAATAAATAATAAGTAATAAATAATTAATATTAAATGAATATTAAATAAATGATAAATAAATAATAAGTAATTAGTAATTAGTAATAAGTAATAAATAATAGAAAATACCAATTTAATAATAAATAATAAATAATAAATTAATAAATATAAATAATGACTATATAATAAACAAACAAACAATAAATAAATAATAATACATAAATAATAAATTAATAATAAATATATAAACAATTATTGAATAATAAATAAATAATGAAAATAATAAATCAATAATGAAAAATAAATTAATATCAAATAAATAATTAGTAAATAAATTATAAATCGATATAGAACAAATAATAAATAATTAGAAAATAAAAAATAGATAAATAATGAAAATAAATAGATAAATAGAAAATGGGGTTCAGATAAACTTTTAATCCAGACCTACCAGTGACATCAAAGGGGTTGGGGGCTTGTGTTCGACCCCTACCCCTAGCTTATTTTACCCAAATTTTTGGGGGCAGTCTCCTATTGAACTTATAGGGAGGCGATCTGGAGATGATCCTAGCAGACACTACTAGAAATTTAGGCTATAGCCATGGTTTATAATTGTGCCTATAGGGCACTAAATTGTGGCTATATGTAATAGACATAGTTTGGTGGATTGTGGCTACTATTGGCATGGAAATAGGGCCATGACTGTAGCCATAGTTTCAAACCATGGCTGTAGATATTGCCAAATCATTTTATACCCACGGTTCTAAACTATGGCTATACACCTATAGCCATGGTTTGAACCATGTCTATATACCTATAGCCACTGTTTAGAAACATGGCTATAACCTACAAAAAATGGAAAAAAATTCTAGAAAACAACTCTCATAAACCACCACATCAAGAGTTCTAGGTCTTCTATCGTATGCAATCATAACCATTAAAGATGTCAAAACCACTCTCTTAACAGATGGTGTTTCTGCATCAAAACCAAGAACATTAAGTGTCCCCATTACTGTTGGATTGATAAGTTTAGCTTGGATTGAAGAAAGAACACACAGAAAATATAGTTGCATAATCTTTATAAAAATATAGATACCAGAGGAGAAGATGTTCAAAACAAATACATAAAATAACTTTTGTAGTCCATCACTTTGATACCATTTTTTCAATTCTTTAGTATGAGTATATGTTTTGTGAAATGAATTCACCTTTACTTTTCTCAATCAAGTCTGTTGTTCTAGCATTATCTGAAGCATTGGTAAATCAATTGGATAACAACAATATGGTTACTTTATATGTAAAATGAATAGAACCTGATAGAGTCAACTCGTTTCTAATAATGGAGACCACTAGATTGAATGATAGGTTGCAATAATTTACCAATAACTTCAAGGTAGACATTCAACACCCGGTGTCCACCCCAAGTGTTGGTATAAACTAATTCTTTCATATGAAAACAAAAAAACATAAGAAAGGGAATGGGAAAGGAGTTGGTGAGGCAATAGTGTGTTTAGTATACATGGAAGTGTAATAGAATCAACTAAATGATATAAATATATAATAACAAAAATAAATTAATGAAATTTTTTCCCATTATTTTTGAGGTATTATATCAATGATACCTAAAACCAAGGTTAATGATGTCCATAAAATATATTTTTTGAAGAAGTAATGTTTTTACACCCAAATTAGAAGGAGTCATACTCGCCTTAAACAATGGAACTAACATTCCCTTTGTCCCTCCCTCCCCCACCCCTCTATCTTGCACTAAACATGATTTCTAATTGTTCTCTCACTTATTCCTTATCCCATATCAATTTTTCATCATTAAAAACATGGTTTTAATGTTGTCCCCAGTTCTTGAACGTGGTAAAAAAATTCAGTGAAACTCCTTGTAATTTTTCACTCCAGATAGCATCTTTTGGTTTTTTTCTCCAAACCAACCCTTTCTTATAAAAAATGGATTTAATTAAGGACTATACAAGTATATATTACTAACATGTATGAAAATTAAGTAAAAAAAACAATTCACAGATCAATTTAAAGACAGTTAAGGTATGTAACCTCAGGATCCATGATTTCATGATAAAAGGGAGATGTAGTATGGAAGACACCTTCACACCCTTCAACCAAAGAATCAAAGGAACCTTCTTCCAATAGGTCTTCTTTAAATAGGTGAATAATTTCCTTATCCCAATTGAGATTGAGAAAGATATATATATTTTTAGGATCATATATAACAAATTAAAACCCAGAGTATAAATAGAGAAAAGGCATTGAAAGAAAAACAAAAGGTACAATGCTTGAAAAAAGGCATTTCAATGGGAAATCAATTCAAAGGTAATCAATAATGTAAAATTTTCACTATACATTGTTTTTAATTTTAATACCAAAACTAGATTATAGTAATTTGTAGTGAGCTTCCTTTGCTGATTTAGTATCATAAATTGGGGTTCAAACCCCAAATAGAAGGCTTGTGTTTTAGGAGGCTAAAAAAATGCAACATGTTTTGTAGATTGGATAAATGTTACTAGAAATTGACTCATCAATACACAAATAGATTTCATAACTTTTTGTTTGTAGAGAATAAGATTATTTTTAGCTGAAAATAGATTAAATAGATGAAAAAATGTTAAATTAGTTAATAGTACTGGGAATTTATACTGGTAGTGATCATACACCATCCTTAGGAATATATTTTTTCCGATTTTTATACAGGAGAAACAAACCAAAAAAAATTTGATGCATGAAAATGATTAAAATAAGTCTAATGATGTTATCTATTAGGGTTTACAAACTCATTTTCCATTAAAATATATCTAATTTGAACATTGAAAACCAAATGAATAAATAAATTCAATTAGATTCATCAATTTTTTCAATATAAAAGTAAACAAAGGATCCCAACCATAAGGTCTCTCTAATAAACAAGAAACATATCCTTAAGAGTATCCCATGAAGCCTCATGAGAAATTGGTTAACTGAAAAATCAAAAGATGCTCAAAAAATATTTAAACGATTTTATTTGTGCACTTCTTTCCTTTTTCATTTTTTGATGACCAATGAGAAAAAATCCAGCATTATTCGATAGAGCTTTGAACCCCCCCCCCCCCCCCCACACACACACTATCCCTCCACCACCCAGCACCAACCCCCTCCCCACACCGGCCTCCTGCCCAGACTCCCACCTACACCAGCCTCCCCCCCTCCCCCTACACTAGCCTCCCCTCCCACTAGCCCTCCCCCTGCAACGCCACCACCCTCCCCCCCACTATATCAGCCTCCCCCACAGCCCTTTCTGCACCAGCCTCCCCCATCTTCCCCCCTACACTAGCCTCCTACCCCCCCCCCCCCCTACAGAAGCCTCCCCTCCCCATCCCCCTGCTGTATCTGCCCACCCAGTCACCTACCTCCCCGCAGAATCCCCCAATAACATGTATTACACAAAAGAGAAACTAAACTGTGGTATTTTTTATTTTATTTCTATAAAACATTCAATAATATGTTTTTGTAATTAGAGAATAATGTTTTGGCCAATATAAAACAAGGAATTCCTACTTTGATTCATGTTAAAAAGAAAATACCATAAAATGAGATAAGAGAAGATCACATTTTTCCTAAAGATAACTCATATTTGAAAAACAGTTGTGAAAGAAATATTTATTAACTATTTGATGAATTTATAATCAACAGAGTCACCCTCCAAGGTGATAGTTGTCTAATAAACAATATACATGTCACTTGCAACTCATTTAAGGCAGCATCATCATAAACTGACCCAAATGTAGCCAAATATTATTATTCATAATTATATAATCTAAAATGTATATGTGACTATGTATGCACCAAACATACCTTTTCATCCCCCACATCAAGATCAAAGTCACCATCTTTCTACAAAATAATGAAATAACAAACACCAATAATAAATCAAACAAAAGATGCAGTATATTTTGAAAAAATAAAAAAATAAAAGTATTCATGAGATTGAAAGATAATTTCAACACTAAAATAAACACAAGAATTTGAGTTCAAGACAATATTGAGAAGAAAAAATAGATGACAGAGTAAATCACATAAAATAGAAAACGTGGAATGTAAGAACAACTTGATTCCTTAAAAACATGGTATGCTCTTGTGTTCCTGGATATTAGAATGACGTGAATATTTATGAATTAGCAGGCCAAAAAAACAGGAGGCCTTATTGATTAAAGTTTACTACTTACTAAAAAAAATATAAAGTATCTGGTCATCACTAAGTTCATATTGTGCATAGTTCAATTAGATACATAGAAAACATATACCTGTAAAAACAAAAGGAACATTGAACCACATCTAAGAATGATCAAGATGCATAATCATCTTACCACAATAGCTGGTGGAAGACCTCCAATAACATCACCAATTCTTCCAATTTTTCTCCATGTCCCGCCTACTGCCCTGCTCCCTAAGCTACCCATTATCCCACTCCCTGCCCCATTTCCTGCCCCGCCCGCTACCCCGCTGTCGGCCCTGCCTGCTGCCCCACCCACTACATTTTTAAACCCTATAAAAAGGGGATTTATCCATCTATCCTATTGAATTATATTTCAATATCTTCATAATATTTCCAATGGATCAAATAAATCCTCAATATGACTTATATATCATTTGATATTAATAAATAAGATAAGAACACATGATTTGGAATAACCACTATAGGATAAAATATATTGCAGAACTTTAGTGAATTTTTAGATCATCCAAACATATGATTCAGAATTCATCATAAATGAATTAAATGTATTTAAACATATACATTTTCAAATATACATGTCACTTGAAACTCATTTTAAGGCTGCATCATCATAAACTAACCCAAATGTAGCCAAAAATCTGTCTTCCTAATTATAGAATCTAAAATGTATATGTGATTGTGTATGCCTCCAACATACCTTTTCATCCCCCATGTTAAGATAAAAATCACCATATTCCTACAATATAAAGTAACAACAAACACCAAAAATAAATCAATCAAAGGATGCAATAAATTATGAAATGCAGGGTCTTATATTGAGTTGTGGTTCTAGATCAATAAATTGAGGTTAAAGTTATGTGTAATCCACTAGAATGGGTTCACCTACCACATAAATTAATAATATGGACAAATTAGGGGTACAAAATAATAGTAGAATGATAAAAGAATTAGTAAAAAACGAAAAAATGGACTACATACCATCAGAGGTGCGTCGTAGGTGGTAGGGGTCCGCCTTAGTGCAGCACTGATGAGGAGGCATGATGGTTGCATCGAAGGAGGATACAATTCAATATAATAATAATAAAACTTAACTACTAAAGAAAAAAACATACATCATAATGTAATAATTCAATATATGTATAAATAGATAGAAACTCCCTAATACAATTCAATATTACAATAATAAAACTTAAATACATAATAAAATTCTACATATTAACGACCCAAAAATACAATTTAAATCAATAGTGAGTATCAATATTAGTATCATCATAACCATGATAAACCCCATCCATATCTCCTACATAAACACCATCACCATGTCTCACACCACCGATATCATCATCGACATCGACATCGATACCAACATCGGCACCAACATTAGCTTCGGCTCTGACTCTAGCTCCAGCTCGAACTCTAGCTCTGACAGAGGAATATATATAAGCAGAACGTATCGACATCAAACAGGTATAAACCAATTTAGATCATTATGGTAGAAGTGTATAAGAAAGGGCAGACATAACTTTCGTTATATTTTTAGTTATTGCATTTTCTAATTTTTGAGCTGCTTCTTTGATTGCAACATTAATTTGTTCGACTGTGAACAAAAAAAACCTACACTCAAAGAAACATTGTCAAAATAATAGTATCAAGATGGTACAATCTTATTCCCATATCAACAACACACTCTGCCCTGATTCTCATCTCTTAATACCTGATGTAGATGATCGTTTGATCCCAAATTGTTAGGTTCTTTTTCAATCAATGCCTCCAAAGCATTATATTGATTGATATATAACATAAATTAAAATGATAAAATAATATAAGAAATTAAATTCAATAAAAATAAAAGAAATTGAAATATATTTAAAATCGTCTTCTCTGTGTCGGTATTTGTCATAATACTATCTTTCTTTTTTCTAATTGTACAAAACAAAGTAATGTGAAGAATGTGGCCCTCGATATTTAATGTCTTTTTTTGAAAAAAAAATTCAAAATTTGAAGTAAAAAAATTACACTAAACCAAGCTAAATATTTTAAATGCTAAATTACTTGTTCTTACTAATGATCTAGGAGTTAAGTGTATCTAAGAGTATAAACGTGTTTCATTCCACTATTATTTAATTTATTTATATCTAATTTATCTTATAAACAAATAATTATATAATTTCATTAAGATAAATAAAACAAGTAATTTATAATTTAAAGAAAATTAAATAAATAAATGAATATATATAAACTTAACAAATACCTTAAACCCTGGACTCTTCCAATTGTTGATCATCTATTTGTATTGTGATATTGGAAAATCATGAATGATCGGTATTTCTTAAAGCTCCATACCAAATCTCTTTTTACAACCAACATATAAGTCATACTTTACACTCTTCACATTTAACCTTATTCCATTTACCTTGAATCCTTAACATTTTGTCCATTAGGAAAATTATATCAGAGATGCAATACAAAAAATATTTGTTAAAAAAATATTATAAATATATATAAATATATATATATATATAAGGTGATTAACATTTCTTACCCAAATCTATGCTCATGCGTTGTTATTTATTTTTTCTCCAACTTCCCTCTAACTTATTGGTTGAAATAGAATGATATTGTTGTGTTTAGAAAGTGTTCCCATAAAGCTTTTACATTCCTTATCATTTTTTCAATTATAGCATTATCCTCATCGTATTCAACCATGATTTGTGTGTGTCGATTCTAGAACTCTCACATTTTTGTGTGGCCTTGTCGTCTGGTAGAGGCTGGAGTTAATCATGAAAAATAATAATAAATGAAAATAATATATATGAATTTATAATTAATCACTAAAAGTAATTTTTAAACACATACCAGTAGATTGGGGATCTGCTGACCCCTAAAGTGTTGTGTATAGAGGAGGGGGAGTAGCCTATTTGGTAGGTGGGATATCTATAGTAGGAGTACTTTGTATAGTAGATGATGATAAGTGTACTGATAGAGGAAGAAAATCTTATGGATAACCCTATACAAATGAGGGTGGATATAGATATGGATATGGTGGTGGGATATATAGGGGCACAGTTCCCTATACAATGGATGGTGGGAATGGAAAATAAGAAGGGATGTGAGTTTGAGAACTACCATCTGATGTTGGTGTAGGAAAAATGGGATATAAAAAAGGTGGGTATGGATAATATGTAGCTGACATAATGGGAGTATGACCTCCAGGCGACTCAAGCGGTATAGTAGAAGGCTGAATTGTTGAATCATTCGTAGTAGTACCCCCTACAATACTATCAGCCTCAGTGGCATAATCCAACTGTCTCCTCGATGATGTAGCCTAAAATAACATAGATGATAAAATAAAATGAATGATAACAAGATAAATAATATGAAATACCATAATATTCAAACATAAATTGTACTTATAGTGGCACCCAGAGGAGACACACATTGTTCATTTCTCTGTATTCTTTTAATTCTAGTATCATCATAATCAGAAATTTTGACTTGGAAATTTAAAATAATATTATCAAATAAATAGAAATAATGAAAAAAGGTTAAATAATAAAATTATATCATAAAATAATGAGATACATTTTCACATGTGATATTTATATTGATAAAATATCAATACTTTTATATGTTCAAGAATTACAAGAGATGTGCTTAAACATAAATTGGTGAGGCTATTACTAGTTTTATATTAAAAAATGGTACAAAATATACTAGTTAATTTGATATCATGTATTAATGTTTAAAAAAAACATACATTATTGTGATAATATCAGGTGAATACTTACAAATGTGTCAATACTATGTGTGCTCTATGACAATTTATGGTTCACAGTCTGTTCTAACAATTGAATAATTTGTTTCATCAAATTAAACATTAAAATAAATACTAATAGGTTCATCCACAACATAATTGTCATCCATGTATTCATAAAAAAAATATGTCTAGGAATGACATCAACAATAACACAAAATTGTTGTTATAACGAGTTAGTTACATAAAACACATGTCTATCTTGTGATACAAGAATATAAGATTAATCACTATGAAGCTAAAAGTTCACATCAATCACTCTAAATCCACAGTTATCAATATGAATTATTTTCTATGTTATTGAATCAAACCACTTTCATTTCATCATTGCTACATGACCATGTTCATAGTAATCTAATAAAAGAATTCTTTCAACAACACCATAATATGATATATTTTGTGATCAAGGTTGTCTGTCTGATGAACTCACATAACAATCTATTGTGGTGCTTATCATGAAATCTCCATGTTGTGTTTCCATTTTTTTCATATTTATTTATAAAAAATTTAAATCCATTGACAATCATTATCTTACAATCACGTACCACATCATTTGGACCAAAGGACAACACTCTTATTTCATCTGATTCTTCATTCATTGGTAGAGTTAAAACCTAAAATATGATAACATCGAATAATAAACAGAGACATGTGATTATGTTATGAGAATAAAAAAATATATTACCTTTCACTTTAACCAAGAAGAAAATTCCTTTCTCTGCAACATTTCCTTCCTCTTAATAGATAGAGAGTGATATCCATTTTTTATAATTTATAAATGTTCTCTATAGATATGAAAGCTTTAAAATTTCAGAAGATATGAAGAAATCACACAATGAAAAAAATCATTTTTATTATTTTACTTACTTGATATAATCATTAAGCACACCACCATGGAATAATATTGTATAATGAGCCATTTCACACTCTTCCCTACTTAAAGTACACAATGAGTACGATCCAGATATCCCCCTTGTTTGGGGAAGTGAAGAAAATACAGGATCAATGGGATCATATTTCTCATCTTCAGTTCTAATTAGTCAATTAGAACTTGTAGTGACATTAACCAAGTACGATGAACACAAATCTATGCATCCTTGTGCTAAATTGTATTTCACAATAGAGCCTTCAGGAAGATATTTATTTCTCACATAATATTTCAATTTAAAAATTATTATTTATTTAGGATACATCCACCACTCGAAACAGGACCACCAAATAGAACTTTAGTGGGAAGATGCATAGTTAGATGTAATATACATGTGAAAAATGACGGTGGGAAAATTTTATCCAAGTCAAAAAGAATAATTGGTGCATATCTATGCAATTTATGAACAAAAATTCTGCTCAGTATTTTGGTAGAAAAGTCTTGATAAAAATGACATAATTTAATCATAGAAACTCTAACATTATTTGAAAGTAAATGTCGAATGGAAATGGGAATCAACTCATGTAACAAGACATTGTAATCATGGGTGTTAATAGATTTTAGTTTCACATATTGTGTATTCACCCTCTTCAAAATATTACATGAATAACCATATGGAACCTTCAAACTTTCCAAGACCTGAAGAAATAGTTTCCTCCACATTTTTCATCAAATAACAGGAAAAAGAGAATTTCCACTTATTTTGACCAATTAAATCAGGATGAAGTCCTTCTCTTATACCCCAATCCATCAAATCATGTCGTGATAGAAAATCATATGTTTTTTCCTTTGACATTTAAAATAGTATTAAGCAATATCTCACAAATATTTTTCTCGATATGCATTACATCCAAAAAATGGAGCAATAAATTCGATGACCAATATAACAACTCAAAGAATATGTTTTTTCTTTCTCCAATTGATATTGGAATTCAAATAAACATACTTTTGATTTCTAATATTTGATTGAATTTTTCTAAGAACATAATTCAAATCATAAATTTCTTTAACAATATCATTCTATGACATTCATTGAGGGGTCTCATCTGTCTCAATGGTGTTATCGAACTGTCTCCAATTTTTTTTGTATGGATGATCCATCTATAGAAATCATTGATGCCCTATGAAGCTGAAAGTTCATCACAACTTTAATCTTTAGGAACTGGTATTTTTCATATAAATAGGGCTGGATAATTTCCATTCAGTAGTCCAACTATACATCATTCCATAAGCTGGGAAATCATTTAACATCCATAATAAAGTTGTGCGTGCACATGAGCCTCAACCCAGATGGTGAGGACTCTCTAGGTGAATCTAAGAGACCCGAGATCAAATCCGAGTGGAGGCATATTTTCTGAGGAGGGTATTGTAGCAGTACTGTAGCAGGCATTGTTCGGTACTGTAGTAGCCAAAACTATTCATCCATCTGGGCCTCCGGGCCACCGGTTTGGTCCTCGGGTTCTGTAAGGATTTTAGGCCACCCAAGGCCTTTGGGAAAGTTGATTCTCAAGGCATTCAGGCCACCTTAAGGCCTTAGGGCCACCCCAAGGCCTTCGGGTTGCATGAATACAGGCCCGAGACATACTACAAAAAAGGAGCAGCCCCAGAAGAGGATTCAGAGAAGGTGCACTCACCAGAGCAGAGCCAAATGGATTGTCAGAATGAGAGGGTATATATATGCCATCGGTACCAGCCTATGATTGCACGGGAAGCCTAGCCAGATGGTCATGCAAAGGTGGAGGGCTACTATCAGGATGCAGATGCTGGGGAGAGGCAGTTCCTTGTAGATAGTTTGGTTGAATTCCCTAAGACCTTAAGGTCATGTAATCTCCTAAGCCTATGATCCATGTAATATCTGAGCCTACGGGCCTTATAAGGGTTCCCCATCATCCCTTGAAAGGGGGTGTTATCAAAAAATCAATAAAAATTAAGGCCTTCAGGCCATTCAGGCATAATAAAGTTGTGCGAAACCTAAATTACTCCTTCCTGAATGCATCGTACGGTTATACACAAACAATCCAAAGCTACTTTAACCCATATATTAATGGATTCAAGTATATATCAATATCATTTCTAGGATCACTGGGTCTAGATATTAATATAATCAAGATAGTAAATAGCTTATTCATACACATCTATGAAGGAAAATTATAAATATGAATGAAAACAGGCCAAGTATTGTGTTCAGTATACATCTGAAAAAATGGTTTGAAACCATCATAGGATAATCTCCATCTAAAATTTCACGGGTCAGCTAAAAAATCAGGATGAAACCTCTCAAATTTATTCCAATCCAACCCATCTGTGGGATGCACTATTTCATTATTATCCTTATTTCTTTCATCTTTATGCCATCTCATATTCCTTGTCATTTTTTCTGACATAATTTTTTTAAATCCTGGGAATTAAAGGGAAGTGCCACATCACATTATCCAGTATAAAAGATTGAGTTCTATCTTTATTAGTATTCCACCCTGATGTGTCACACTATTTTCCCAAACTCAACTCTGCATTTTCCTTGCAGAATAGACAACAATCTTTAGGGTAAGAATGAATCTTAATAGATGAAAATCCAAAATTTTCAACCAACATTGATACCATGTAATAATTTTTTGGAATACATGCATCATCAGGTAGTAAATCCTTAATAAATTTAAGGATTTATTGGCCCGCAATATTAATAAATCGATACATTGTTTTCCCATGATATAATCAAATTAAAAACTCAAGTTTGCTCATTTTTTTACATGATTGATATACCGGGGTATTCACATATTCCATCATATTTATAACACTCTCAAAATAATCATCCTAATTAATTGATGAAAATTGTGTTATGGGATTCATTTCATCTTTTTCTAGTCTATATGAGGAGCTAGCTTTAGAAACAAAAGGAAGCTGATTAGAAATCAGATTTTTCATACCTATCCTTTCTGTTGAATCGATGTCACTCACCACTTGAGCTTTTTATTCATTGTGATACCACATGTGATAATTTTATTGGAGACCATGTTTAGTGATATGGTAACTCACTTCCTCGTGACATAAATATGGTTTTCTAACACAATAAAAACATGTGCATCAAATCAATCCTCCATTTGAATCATTAGTGAATGTAAAGTCCAAAAAATATCATAAATCCTTTTGAAACTCATCAGTGATCTGATCAATGTTGTACATCCAGTATCTATCCATTCTGAGGCATATAAACATACATTAAATAAATAGTATATAAAATGACTTGACATGATATGTATTATTTCATAAGATAATAAGTAATCATCAATAACATGTTCATAAAAAATCATAACAAATATATAAAAATTATGGTTTAGGGAATTGATAAATGTTTTAAATAATAAAAAATAATGAATAGTCACACATAAGTTCTAATAATGAGTATTGATTGTAGTAAAAATAGTTTATATATCATCTAAGAGATAATAATAATCAATTCCCAAAATTTTTTGTATGGGTTCACCATGATTTGTGATGTTTTTCATTAATTATACAAAGATTTATTGAAATTTAGAGACATTTTGAAAATATAAACCATATCATATACCATAGTGTGTTTAAGGACACCAATATATTGTTTATTTTTAATCATGGAGTATAAAACTTCATCATGGTGAAAATGAGAATGATATTGGATACCATTTGATCGATTTTTCTAATCTGATTATCTTGTGTTCTTCAATTTTCAACACTTAAATTTGTAATGTGTTAAATAAAATAAAAATCTAATTAAGTTTTGGAGTTTGGTTTAATCACTGAAGTGTGATCTAATGTGTTTGGATATTATGTATCATTTGAAGCATTATTAATTCTAATAGGCATATGAATTTTATGTATTTTTTCTATATAAATGGGGATAATATTTTTATAGTTTAGATACTAGAAACTATTATCAACTAGGGAAATTCCTCTAAAATTTTAAATTATCTATTATCATGTGTGGATGATCTATAATAACATTTATATAAAATAAGTTATACCAATGGATTAAGTGATTTTAGTGTCCTGTGGATATCATCAATGGAAATAACACATTAACCGATTAAATTCTCAAAGTATAAATGTAAATGATACCAAGAATGGTTTAAGAAAAGAATCAATGAATTAAAACTCTTAAAGGGGTAGACTTTGATATTATTTATTGATCCCAATCTAGATATTATTGAGAGTCTAGGGGTGGGTGAATAGACTCAAATAAAATTGTAAAAAAAAAATCATAATTTGAAGGATAATAAGAATAAACAATTTAAATATAAATAATAAATGAAATTTTAGTGTGAAGAGTGTATGAAAAAATAATAATAAGAGTATACAAATATTTTTATAGTAGTTACAATCAAAAATATCCCATGTCAACACTTCACACCTCTCAACTCCCCTAAAGATCGGTACACACTAAATAGACCTCACTTTTGAAGGAGATTGACAACTCTTTATAATATTCTTTTATCATACCCAAAAACCAAAACAAACCAACCTACCTTTTTAACACTTGAAGGAACAACCCAAACACCTACATTTTTTTAAGGATAAGGTAGAACCTATGAACTAATTGTTTTCCCAGTTTAGCATAACCAATACACTACCTTTTAATAGAGGCACAACCATGTGTGAGTTGAGTGATTACAACTCAATAAAACTTTACAGCATAAAGGAAATTAATCATAATGAAAATATAATAGTTAAACTAATTAGAGTTTTTGGTGATTATTAATGGTGTAGAATAAGTATATTTTCCCTTCACACAATAGATGTAGAACAATTCATCTTGGGCATTCCTGTAAGATCAATGAGTAAAAAAAGTATTTCAAAATTTAGCAGTACTTTTGTCTCAAGAAAGAAATGTATGTCAATTTCTATATGAAAGTTTTAGAATAAAAATATAATAATATGTTTCTCCATAAATCTTGCAACAATATCATAAAGATTTCCAAAATATCTTCAGTTGGTCACAAATGATAATCACTATAATAATTATCACCCAGATCATCATACAAGTCATCTATAATTATCCACATTTTAAAACTTTGACTAATTTATGTAATCATGTAAAAAAAAGCCTTAAAAACAACTCAATATATTAATTTTTAATATTTTAAAATAGTTTTTCAATCATAACATATGATAGATAAGAAATCATAAATAATGACAAATAATATTCCTTGCACCAATAATAAATTCTCCATGGCTTTATGATATTCTCATGATGAAACTCTTTTCTATATCTCTTCAATGTGTGTATAATCACAACATGAACTGATTTATGTTTCCAAATATCCTAGAAAATTATTTTCATGACCTAGATTCAATCTTCACTATTTGAATATCACAACATGATTTTTTTGTATATTCTATTATCCTCAAATAATAACTTCTGATAAATAAATAAGAGTTGTTTCCTTATAAAGAGTTAATATATAAAAGTAATATCCAAAATCAATGTAGTAATTCAGAGTAAAAAATTGAATACATAAAAATAATTTTCTTTAATATGTAAAGGTAATTTCTTATTACATAAATGTAAACTTCTCTTGTAAAATCATACATAACAATAAACCATCAATGTGTAAGATTAAATACTTGATATTTAGAATTAATAACTTAATATACAAGAGTCTTCTATGAATATGGTTGATATAAAATGGTAAGAACTAGATAAGTAAGGTTCTTTACATAATGAAAATCCTAAATTGTGGAATTTATGATTGAAATATCCAACTTATGAATTCTATAAATTTCAAAAATAAAAAAGTGTATTACATAGGAGACTAGTACTTTTCCCCTTTCACAACACTTAGAAAAAAATTCTCAACACGAGACATTAGAAACATAATAATTCCAGAATAGTAAATAGATAAAAAATTAATTGTGACAATGAAATTTAAACCATGAATACTAGTGAATAAAATATAAAATCTTATTACATTCATAATAGATAACAGCTAATAGAATAAATACTATAAACTCCTCCTGTGTGAAAATAAATACAAACTAGGATCCAAAAAACATGTTAACAATATTCAAAGAAGTAAAATGGTTCATCCAACACACCAAATGGAGGAGGAACGCCCGAAGAAGGGTATGGAGGAGGAGATGAATGCTTCGGCTGATGCACCGAATGCAGGAGGAATTCCTGAAGAAGGTTATGAAGGAAGGGAGAAATGCATGAGGGATGGAGGTACCGTGAATGTAGAATCTAGTGAAGGAAGGAGGAACCGCGAATGGAGAGGTTGTGAATGGAGAATTCTTTTCGAGAATGGAGGAACTGAGAATGGAGAACCCAGTGAGGGATGGAAGAACCAAGAAGGAGAAGCTGGTGAGGATCAGATGAGAGAGAATTTAGTCAAGTGATGATCAGAAAAAATCCACATGGAAAAGGATAAGGGTTTTGAGGGAAAGTGGGATAGCGGGAGAGGAAATCTACAAGGGAGGGTGAAAACTAAGTAAATATTGTTTCCATGAGGGATGATCTTTATGGGTATATCTCATCTAAAGCCACAATATTCAATTAACCGTAGAAATTTCTTAACCTATATCCATTGAACCATTAAACTGTGGCTATAGATCCATGAATATATGTCATTTTTCTAATAGTGAGATGTTGTGACCTCCACCAGCGAGAAGAATGCTAGCTTTCATTGGGCGGGTAGAGGTGATCTGAGGGCCACCATCTTTAGGTGGCAAAGCTGGAAGATAGGTTAACCGCCACCTATGGGATGTGCTGGCTTGCTTTGTGGCAGATTGGGCTGACGGTGAGTCTAAGATCGGCAGACAGTCTTGACATTTGGATGGTGTGGAACAAGGATGATGAGGTGTGGAAGGGAGAATTGTTGGTTTCTGCATAAAAATGGTGGAAAATTACGGTGGAACCCTGTGTGTTCGAGATGGAGAGGTACAGAGAGATGTTGTTGGTGTCTGCGTGATGAGTGGGGCTCATGTGATACAGGGCCAGCTAGGCAGTAGCGCAGGCAGGCATAATGCAGGTGTTGATGGGTAGGGCTTTCGGACCATGTTATGGGATTCATGCTCACTAGGCCTATGATCCATGTACTAAATAAAAATAAGGCTTGATGGGTGGGTTATCCCATTGAGAGGGTTATGGCCTACCTCTCCAGCCTATGTGTGGTGTGTGTGTCTGTGTTTGTGTTTGAATGTAATTGTACCCCCAAACACCTAATACATATAAATATATATAATTAAATAAAAAGATAAATATATGAGAAATAAATAAAGAAATAATACATTGATAATAAATTAATAATAAAGAATAAATTAATAATAAATAATAGATTAATAATAAATAATAAATTAATAATAAATAAATAATAAATAATAAATAAGGATAAATAATAAATAATAAATATAATGTAATAATATATAATAAATAGTAAATTAATATTAAATAATAATTTAACAATAAATTAATAATAAATAAAAAATCAATATATAATAAATATGTAATAAATGAATGAAAAATAAATAATAAATAGAAAAAATAATAAATGAATTACTGATAAATAATAAATAACAAATGAAAATGAATATCTCTAAATAAATATACGTATAACAAAATTTAGCCAAATATATAAACACACACACACATAATTATATATGAATATATATATCACTACTACAAAAACAAGCAAGAGAAGTGCCACCTTATATCAGCGCTAAGCAAAATCCGCTGATAAAGCTTCCCTGTATCAGCACTAAAAAAGCGCTGATAAAGAGACACTTTATTAGTGCTAGAAAATCACTGATAAAGATTCCCTATATCAGTGATAAAATGTTATCACTGATACAGGCAGGATTTATCAGCGCTTTTGTAGCACTGATAAAGGGCCTCTTTATCAGTGCTAAAAAGTGCTGATAAAGTCTACCATTACTAGAACTAAAATTTTAGCACTGATAAAGGTAGCCTTTATCAGCGCTTTTTAGCCCTGATAAAATAGTAGTCCCATATTTTATAAAATCGGTCACACAGTGTCCTCGGTTTATCACAACCTAAAGCTCTCGCGGTACTATAACCCTGCGACTCCCCTCTGCCACCCTGATCTTCACATTGTCAGACCTCCGCTGCTAGACCTTCTCCTAATCCCCCCCCTTGAACCCCTTCGTTGGATCCTCCTCCTCGAAAACCATACTTCTCCTCCTCTTCGATCGACCCTACTACCCGCGAACCCTACTCCTCCATTTCTCTTTGGTTGGCGGTTCCTCCCGTACACCTCCACCTCTGGCCGTTGCGCCTTCCCCTTCCGACGTAGCGCGGAAGGTTCCATACTTCTCCTCCTCTAAGGTGAATTTCTTTTCTATTGTTCTTGATTCTCTTCTTGAACTATCTTCTTAGGAAGGATGTGACAACAATTATGATTCGGTTTTTGTGTTTTTTTGTTATGGTTTTAATGTTTAATGGTCATACATAGTACTTCTAGTGTGAATTTCTTATATGTTTTCCCTTTCATGCTACTATGTATGGGGTATTTATCACTATGATTATAAGGGTGATGGTTGATTTATGTGGTTGGATATGACATGGTAGGTAAGAGATATGATTTTTGGGACATAAATAGTAGGTTATGAGCGAGTTTTTGAATAGCTATTATTATATTGATCCTTAAGTTACCATGGGTGGTTGAAAAAGGTGTCTTTAAAGAATTAATTAATATAATTCTAGAATTTTCCCAAATACTAATATGAGGTTTGTGTTCCCCAGTTGAGTTCTAATTGATATAGTTGATGTTCTTGTGTCTCTTGACTAATATTTCCTTTTATTCTGTTAATATCCTTTTATGCTATTGAACTAGAGTAGGAAGCCTATTATAGTGAACTTCCCCTAGTAGCTATTTAATTTCCAAAAGTGTTTCCTTTAGTATTTTTTGGTCTACCACTGGAGAGGGAGGTGGAGTTCTCTATCAACCTGGTGATGGGTACAAAACCAATATCTATTCTATCTTACCATATAGAACTATTTAAATTCAAGGAACTAAATAATTAGTGGGATGAATTGGTTTCCAAATTCTTTATTTAACCTAGTGTGTTGCCTTGGGAAGAATTGGTGCTTTTCACCAAGAAGGTCATTGGAACCCTTCGCTTGCGTGTTGATTACCAGAATCTCAATCGGGTTATGATCAATAAAAATTATATGTTGACCTATATTTATGATTTATTAGATCTTCTAAAGGGGGGAGTGGTTCTCTAGGATCGGTCTTTAGTTTGGTTAACACCAGCTTAGGATCAAGGAGTTTGATATTCCAAAGACCTCATTTAGGAGTAGATATAGCCATTATGAGTATTTTTTTATGTCATTCGGCTGAACCAACACTCCATATATATTTATGGTGATAATGAATAGGATTTTACACTATTATCTCAACTATTTTGTTATGGTATTTAATGATGACATCATGCTTTATTCTAAAACTGTGCATGATCATATACCTAATTTGATAATAGTTTTGGAAATCTTGATGAAACACCAATTTTATGCCAAGTTATCAAAGTGCCAATTCTAGATTCAGGAGGTGAATTTATTTGGTCATGTGGTCTCGAAACATGGTATCTCTGTTGTTCTGAAAAGGTTAAAGCTATCATGTCATGGGAGGAACCATATAATGTCTTTGAGATTTAGTACTTCTTGGGTTTATTGGATTATTATCACCAGTTTTAGATTTATGTGTGACTATATAATTATTATTTTTTCTTATTATTTTTTACACACCACCACTTGAGTCGAGTAACCTGATTGAAATCCATATGGGTACTTTGGTTCTGAGTGTTTTTTTTCAATATCTAGGTTATAGAGGGAACACATATAGAACCACTCCCTCTTCCCTTCTCACCCATTCACACTTAGCATGAGTTGTAATGGCTCACAGTGGGTGTATATATACGACCTATAACGATTTTAGGTTTTGGTGTATATATATTCTTTTTTACATGATTATATGTATTTGGTGTGGATACATAGTGGGGGTTGTGCATTGTAAGAGGAGAGTATGATGTTTATTCCATTCATGTTCACGATATCATACTGTGATGAGGCTATGAAGTGTGGTTGTGTTGTGGATATGGTTTTTTATGTGTTTGTGACATGTGTATGTGTGGATATATGGTTATGAGATTATATAGAAGGGATTGAAGCATAAGAAATATTCCATTAGAGTGTGAGAATGACCAGATTAGTGGGGAAGTTAATGTGGGGTAATTTATTAATATATATTATTTTGATATTACACTTAAGATAGAGTTTGGAATTAGACACTCATTAGGATTGAATGGGATGATAGTTCAATAATATTTATTAAAATTTTCATATGGAATAACATGGGAGAACATCTATGACCCAAGTGATTTTCCCCCCTGTGATTTAAAGTAAGTAAATTGATCTTACCAAAAATATTTGGCATGATGATATTGAATGTAGGGAAGAGACCTAGGAGTGGTATATGTATCATTCTTGATTATTCTTGTGTTTTGACTGGGGTGATTTGAGGAAACTATAATAAATCTAAAGTAATTATATTTAAGGAATTCCATATTGCACAGATTATTAGAATCACTTCTTTACTTATAGAGTTGGCTACTACTTTTCATCCATATGTATTTTAGGTTGGTGAGGTATAAAAGAATGTACTAGTTGACCATAGAAGGGTTGACCCGATAGAGGAGGATGAGCCATAGAGGATGATGTCGGGTGAGTTTTACCATCTATGACACAATTGATTATCCCCATGAACCCCTTTGTGTTTGGAAACTGTGTTGATTTTGATGGGGGGTCTATCTTGGTTCTGTTGATTTCCAAATATTTATTGGAAATGATTAGGCTCTATTAATCTATATTTTTATAAGGAAGTGGTTCTCTTCTACTATATTTGGAAGTCTTTTTTTGTGTACTTGAACCATAAATACTAATATTTGAGATTCAAATAGGATGGAGATGAATAATTATTTGATGGATGCTAATCATTTGATAATAAATTATGAGAACAGAGTGAAAGAGTTTATCAAGTTTGTAAAGGATCATGCAAAGGACCCTTCTAAAATCCTTTGTCCATGTTTACATTATTGTTATTCTAGACTACTTACTCTAGAGGAGTTTGAAGAACGTTTTATATGTCATGGAATAGATCAGAGTTATAAATGTTGGAATAAACATAGAGAAAAAGAAAATGTTTCTACTGGATGGGATAAAACTACATTTTATGGATCATTAGATATGAATAAAAATATGGATAATGAAGAAGATCTTATGGAGGATGTGATTATAGATGTCAATGATGATGAAGATCATATTGAGGAAATGAAAAAGACAATTGAAGATGAACTCTGTGATTACCCAAAATTGTTTGAGAAGTTAAAGAGTTGTGAAAAGACACCATTGTATGTTGGTTGCACTAAATATACAGCATCATCAGCTTTACTGAAGTTGTATAAATTGAAAGCAAGAAATGGATGGAGTGATGTCATTTTTATGGAACTACTTTCTCTCTTAAATGACATGCTCCCGGAAGATAATGAGCTCCCCATCCATACATATGAATCTAAACGAGTGCTACGCTCGATGGGTATGATTTCTGAAAGAATTCATGCCTGCCCAAAAAACTATATATTGTTTCACAAGGAGAAAAAACCACTTACAGAATGCACAAAGTGTGGTTCTTCTCGATACAAGAAAGATGAATCCAATCTTATGAAAGTTTTATGGTACTTTACAATCATTCCAAGGTTTAGGCATCTATATGGAAGTGAAGAAACTATAATACAATTGTCGTGGCATTAAGATAAAATAAATAAATATGGGAAATTACATTATTCGGCCGACTCTCCTCAATGGAAGAAAATTGATCATGAGTATCCTGAATTTGGAAAAGAGCTGAGAAACCTTCGTCTTGAGTTATCTATATATGAAGTGAATCCTTTTTTTTCATACTATCACTCATGGTACATAGCCTGTTATGTTGGTAAATTATAACTTCCCACCTTGGTTATGCATGAAGCAGAAATTCATCATGTTATCTATGCTTATATCAGGACCAAAACAACCATGTAACGATATTGATGTTTATCTGGATCCTTTGATTAAGGATTTGAAGTTATTGTGGGATTCATGTGTTATTTTGTATGATTCTTATAAAAGTGAATACATCATGTTGAGAGTGATGTTGTGTGGGACAATAAATGATTTCCCTGCTTATGGAAATTTGTCAGGCTATAGCATTAAAGGAACTCAAGGGTGTCCCATGTGTGAAAAAGATACAAAATCAATTTGGTTGAAACATTCATCGAAATCTGTGTTATTAGGACGTCATGGATTTCTACCTCATCAGCATAAGTACTGATCTTGGATGACATCATTCAATGGAAGTTCAGAACAACGCGCAGAACCGTCTCCACTAAGAGGTGATCATCTATTTGAGAAAGTAAAATATGTGAAAACTGTTTTTGGTAAACAATTTCTAAAAACCTTACGAAAATCGGTTAGAAAAAGAGAACAATTTTTTTTGAATTCTCATACTGGAATTGTTTGTACGTCAGACATTTTCTTGATGTGATTCATGTGGAAAAAAATGTATGTGAAAGTGTTATCGGAACGTTGCTAAATTACCCTGGAAAAACAAAGGATGGAATTAAGTCAAGGTTGGACATGGTTGACATGGGAATACGAGAAGAGTTGTCTCTCGCGAAAAGTGAAAATCAAATGTTTCTTCCTCCAGCTGTTTATACTCTTTCTAGGGAGAAGAGATATCAGTTTGGAAACTTCTTCAATGATGTAAATGTTCTAGAGGGGTATTCATAAAATATCAAGAACATTATGTCAATGAATGATTTGAAGTTAAAAGGTTTGAAATCACATAACTTCCATGTTTTGATGCAATATCTAATTCCTATAGATTTACGTTGTATTTTTTCTAAGAATGTTCATCATACATTAACCAAACTTTGTTTCTTTTTCAAAGCAATATGTAGTAAAGTTTTAGACCCGTTGAAATTTCCAGCTATGGAAAAATAAATTGTCATCATATTATGTGAATTAGAAATGTTCTTCCTGCCAACATTATTTGATATGATAGTTCATTTAATGATTCACTTGGTGAGTGAGATTCGACTTTTTGGTCCTATGAACTATAGATAGATGTACCCCGTTGAACCCTATATGAAGATATTGAAAGGGTGTGTCAAAAATCTAAGTCGGCCAGAGGGTTGTATAGTGGAGCAATATATTGTTGAGGAAGTCATTGAATTTTGTACCGAATACCTATCTAATGTAGAAAGCATTGGTCTCCTGAAATCTCATCACACTGGACGCATTGAGGGTGAGGGAATTTCTGGAAGAGATGTCGTGAAAATTAGTATTACAGATCGGGAGCAAGCCCACCTTTATTTTTTTCATAACAGTTGGGAGGTTGCTCAATATATTGAAACTCACAAAGAAATTCTTAGTCAGTTGAATCGATCAAGAGCTGAAAAATGGTTATCAAATACACATAATCACCAGTTTATAGGATGGTTTCAGGACCATATTTTTAAGGAGTTGGATGAAAATCCAAATTCAATTTTAGAACGACTTTGATGGATAGCCCCCGGACCAAGTGTGTTTGTATTATCTTACAATGGTTATGTAATTAATGGTTATACATTCTATACAGATGAAAATTATGAAGATAGTACCATGTAAAATAGTGGAGTTACACTAGTGGCTAAAGCGATGAATGTTTCTGGTAGTAAAGACAGAAATCCAATTCATGCAAATATGTCATACTTTGGCATTATCAAACAAATATGGGAGTTGGATTATATGACATTTCAATAGTTGATTTTTTAATAAAAATGGGTTGATAATAATAGTGGTGTTAAAACAGATGAATGGGGATTTGTAAAAGTTGATTTTAGTAAAGAAGGGTATAAAGACAAACAATTTATAATGTAATCACAAGTGGTACAAGTTTTTTTTATTCCAGATCCCACAAACCGAAAGTGTTCAATTGTTCTGTTATCATCCAAAACTACTGAAGGGTCCGATGAAAATTCAGTTGAGGATGATCCTTTCAGTGGTACATCACAATCATTTTCCAGCGGTCCCAATGTAGAAGATGTTTTTTATGTTAGAGGATACCACAATGAAGGGATTTGGATAATCGATAGAGGTGTCCAATCCCTTCATCCTTTGAAAAAAAGAAAGAGAGTTCAATAAACAAGTTATATTTTTTTGTAATATAGATCTTATTATATCATATTATTATCTTTTCATTACTGAATTTATGTAATCTAAATTAATTTTTCAACCACTTTTTTAGATAATTACTTCTATACGTTTTGGTGCTCCTAACCTTGAGGTTGAACAAGTCTCTCAAGCTGCTACTGCTGCGGCTGCTACTGCTCCTACAGCGGTTGCTCACAGTGCAGAGCAATAACAAGTTTCTGAACCTGTTGTTTCTCCTAGTGTTGAGGTCCAAAAACCTTTATCACATATCGTTGCTACCATTTCATATGAAAATATAAATGATGTTGATATCAATGAAATTGTCGGGAATGAAGGGCCGACGTCGAAGAAAACATAGGTGCATCGTAGTTTGACGATATTAGCCAAAGTTCTTAAGGCGAAAAGCAAATGCATAAAATTTGATGTTAGATGGAATGAATGAGGACAACATGTGAATCCCAAAAAGTCTATGTTTAGTAGTTATATTGTATTTTTCACTTTGCAACACGTGTCGATTGACATAGATTCATGGAACCATGTTGTGTCTGGGTTGAAGGATGTGATTTGGGAAGAAATTACAGTAACATTATGATATTATTTCTTTAATTAACTAAAAAATAAAATATTGAAACAATGTCTTAATCTTCTCAATCTCTTGTAGAGTACATTTATAGTTGATGATTCACACAAGTATTATGTACTAAGGCTTGCAGGAAGGATTCATCAAGGTTTTTGCACTATTTTAACAAGATGTTACCTAAAAGATTCCAAAGGTAAAATAAACCCGCACCCACCCATTGTCTATGCTCACCTGATATCCCCAGAAGCATGGGATGTATTTATTGGCCGTCATGGGGATGATAAGTTTTAGGTACATTGTGGGTGATAATACGTTGTTTGAGGACATGTGTATTCATCACTTTGATTTTCAATATTTCATTTATGAAACAACAACTCTGTACTAAAAATATGGAACGTGCATCAAAACCAACATACCCCTATTGTAAAGCAAGGATGGGGTAATCTTCACTAGAAAAGAAAATGGTACATATTTTAAATTTATGGTAATATTGTTAGGTTCTAATAAACAACATCATAATTATCTTTCTATATTTATATGTAGATTGATGAGTCTAAAACCAAAGACACTTCCATCCCACATCATGTGATATGAAAGGAGGAACGTGTGAATAAGGAAAGGACACTAGTATATGAGAACACACAAAAAGTATGGGAAATATGTGTAAGTATGACACGACGATAAATATATTTGTTTTAAATTGCTATTATATAAAAATAATTAGCTATTTTCCTATATCCAAAAGTCATAGGGATTAGCTACTCCTATAGCGGATGCAGACCTATTATCGACGACTTTGAAGTATCCAGAACAATACGGTCGTGTCAGAGGTGTGTGGTTTGGGGTGACACCCCGAGTATATTTTGAGAAGAAGAAAAAAACGAATGATAGAGATGAAAAATTGAAACAAATGAGCGAAAGACTAGAAACTCTTGGATAAATATTGTAATGGCAGGGATAGTTGCTAGAAATGTTTATGGGTGGGTAGAAAGGGGAATACAAAACTCACGAACAACCATTGCATGAAGATCCCGCCCCACACCCACCAGCTTTGAAGTGAGCCATTCCTCTCTAAGAGCTGTCTTTGTCGTGGTAATCAGTATTCTAAAAATTGTTCCCATGAAATGTGAATCAGACAAACACTGATACTTTTCCTGTACTGATCTTCTATAGGGTGATAATGATTGTGATTTATATCTGTCAACACCCACCTATCACCTTGTAGCGAGGGCTAAAATGTTCAACATCCCAGATGACACGCTGCATAATAGACCACTTCTGAAAGATCATATAAAAGTGATGATTACTGTAGCTCATGAGCCAAATGCAAAGCTACCTATTCCACTTGATGACGATGATATTCATATGGTAGAAAAGGCTATTGGGAAATAAATTACATGGTCTTCACAACTTGTAAGAGTACATGCAAACAAAGAGGTATTTATTTCCTTTTTTTCAAGCTAAAACTTTAATAATTAGTAAAAAAAGGGTTTGAACCAATGAATGTTATTATAGACAGAGAAAGGAAAGGGGGTGACAAACGTCGACTCAAAACCATCTAAAGGATCAACCAACAGATCCCAATGAGCTACTGAAAGCACAATAACACCACCTATTCTCTATCCACATTTACTAGCATTGAATACTCATGTTGAAATGAAGCTAAGAGGTGGTAGTATTCATATAGTGGTTTTTGAAAAGAATATATACAGAGAGGAAAGTCAAGATTTCGTTGCTACTAAAAATGTAAATGAGATCCATGAAAATGGTTGGCTAGGCATCATAGTTGTAAATATATATATGAGGTATGTTTTCATGAATTGATTTTCTAAAAGATGATCTAATGTGAAAATTATGACTAAATGCATTTTATATTGTTGACAGATGTATATATGAAAATAGTTGAAGGAATTTTCACATGATCCAAAATTAAGACTCATTAGTCCTCATACCACATCAACACATCTAACAAAATTAGAGCCATCAAAGAAAAATGAAATAGTGAATAGCTTGCTGAAAACATGTGAAAGAAATATTACAGATGACAGACTCTTCTTAATACCAACCATTCAGGTGTAAAATTCTGCAATTAAAGCATATCAATTATAATTCCACTTCTTTTATTACTTATTCCTTTTTTTGTTTTTAGGCAACATTGGATGCTAATTGCGGTGAACTTGGATACTGCAATGATTTATTTTCTGGATTCAAAGGAAGGATATCCATCAAACCGACCACACATGATGGAGTTTGTGAATCTGTAAGACACTATATCCTATGTTTTAGGTCTAAACATCAAGTAATATAATTTATATTATCTTTTACTGAGGATTCTATTATGATAGGGTAGTGTATCATTATCGTCTAAAAAAGGAATGAGGATAGGGGATAAGCATAAAGAGGTGAGTAAGTACTACGTCTAGACAAATATCATGGTATATATAATAAATTTTCACTATCCAAACACATCTCAACACAAGTTACTTATTCTCCCAATGATCAATTTTTTTGCAGTGTACAAAACAAACAAAAGATAATGATTGCGGTTATTATGTTTGTAAATTTATGAAAAATATCATTTTTCATCAACAAACTAGAACCTCAAAAGAGGTTTTTTCAAAAAGAACTACTATTTCATTTTATTTATTTATTAATTCTTTATTTTTATATTTTGTAGTACTACTTTGACTGCCGAAAAGACTCACACTCACAAGATGATATAGATTTGTTTAGAAATGAGTGGGCCACATACCTAATGGAAAACTGTACACAAATATCATGAAGATCTGACTTGGGGACGTGTATAATTAGAAGTTATTTTTGAGAGGGGATAAGGGGATCAAAAGATGAAACATTTTTGTATGTAAAAGTTTGTAGGAAAATTGTAATTGTTATTAAATAAAACATCCTTTCTTTAATGAGTAATTTTCCCATTTTAACAGATGATATGCACCAGCAACATGCAATAATAATGTACCACTCAAAGCGTTTCTCTTTTGTTTAAAATGGACAGATTTTTAAGTGAAAACAAAAACTAACATATAGAAATCTAACCAAATGCATTAAGATTGTGTTGATACTTTATGAGAACAATCCATGGGTGCATTGAAGACATGTACGAGTCAACCCCGCCTCAATATGAGGCATGGTGTGGTCAGAATCACTCAAAGTGTCTTTCTTTTGTTTAAAATGGACACAATATAAGTGAAAACAGCAACTTGCCTATGAAAATCCGACCAAACGCATTCAGATTGTGTTAATACTTTAGGAGAACGATCCATGGGTGCATTGGGGATGTTTAAGAGTTAACCCCGCCTTAATATGAGACATGGTGTGGCCAGTATCACTCAAATTGTCTGTCTTTTGTTTAAAATGGACATAATTTTAAGTGAAAACAACAACTAACCTACCAAAATCCAACCAAACGCATTCGAATTGTGTTGATCCTTTAAGATAAAAATCCATGGGTCCTTTTTTATGTGTACGAGTCAACCCCACCTCAATCTGAGGCATGGTGTGGCTGGTATCACTCAAAGTTTCTGTCTTTTGTTTAAAATGAACACAAGTGAAAACAACAAATGGCCCATTAAAATCCGAACAAACGCATTTGGATTATGTTGATCCTTTAATAAAACTATCCATGTGTCTTTTGTGACATGTACAATTTAACCCCACCTCAATCTGAGGCACGGTGTGGCCGATATCACTCAAAGGGTCTATCTTTTGTTTAAAATGGACAAAATTTTAAGTGAAAACAACAACTAACGTATGTAAATCCAACCAAACACATTCATATTGTGTTGATACTTTAGTATAACAATTAATGGGTGTATTGGTCATGTGTACGAGTCAACCCCGACTCAATATGAGTCACAGTGTGGCCAGTATCACTCAAAGTGTCTCTATTTGGTTTAAAATAGACAGAATTTTAAGTTAAAACAACAACTGACAAACACAAATCTGACCAAATGCATTAGGATTGTTTTGATCCTTTAGTAGAATGATCCATGGGTCCTTTGTGATATGTATGAGTCAACTCTGCCTTAACCTGAGGCACGGTGTGACTGGTATCACTCAAAGTGTCTCCCTTTTGTTTAAAATGGACAGAATTTTAAGTGAAAACAACAACTGGCATACGTAAATCCAATAAAATGAATTAATATTGTCTTTATCCTTTTTTATAATGATCCATGGGTGCCTTGGGGATGTGTAAAAATCAACCCCACCTCAATTCGAGGCACGGTGTGGCCGGTATCACTCAAAGTGTTTCTCTTTTGTTTAAAATGGACATCTTTTTAATTGAAACCAACAAATGATGTATGGGAATCTGACCAAAAGTATTCAGATTGTGTTGATCCTTTAGGAGAACAATCCATGGGTGCGTTTCAAATGTTTAATAGTCAACCCCGCCTCAATTTGGGGCACGGTGTGGCCGGTATCACTCAAATGGTCTCACTTTTGTTTAAAATGGACAGAATTTTAACTGAAAACAACAACTGACGTACACAAATCTGACCAAAAACATTCAGATTGCGTTGATCCTTTATGATAATGATACATTGGTCCTTTGTGATGTGTATGAGTCAACCCTTCCTCAATCTGAGGCACGGTGTGATCGATATCACTCGAAGTGTCTCTCTTTTGTTTAAAATGGTCAGAATTTTAAGTGAAAACAACAATTGACGTACGCAAATCCGAAAAAACACATTTATATTGTGTTGATATATTATGAGAATGATCCATGGGTGTGTTGGGGATGTGTATGAGTCAACCCCGTCTCAATATGAGGCACGGTGTGGCTGATATCACTCAAAGTTTTTCTCTTTTGTTTAAAATGGACAGTTTTTTATGTGAAAACAACAACTGATGTACAGAAATCTGACCAAACGCATTAGGATTCTATTGATCTTTTATTATAATGATCCATGGGTGAATTGGGGACATGTATGAGTCAACCTCGCCTTAATCTGAGGCACGATGTGGCCGGTATCACTCAAAGTGTCTGTCTTTTGTTTAAAATGGACACAATTTTAAGTGAAAACAACAACTGAACTACAAAAATCTGACCAAACTCATTCGGATTATGTTTATCCTTTAAGATAACTATCCATGGGTCCTTTTTGACGTGTATGACTCAAACCTTTCTCAATCCGAGGCACGGTGTGACTGATATCACTCAAAGGGTCTCTCTTTTGTTTTAAATGGACAAAATTTTAAGTGAAAACAACAACTGACATATGAAAATCCAACCAAAAGAATTTTTATTGTGTTGATCCTTTAATATAACGATCCATGGGTGCGTTGGAGATGTGTACAAGTCAACCACATCACAATTAGAGACACGGTGTGGCCTATATCACTCAAAATATCTATCTTTTGTTTAAAATGGTCATAATTTTAAGTGAAAATGACAACTGACGTACGCAAATCTGACAAAATGCATTCAGATTGTGTTGATACTTTAATAGAATGATACATGGGTCCTTTTTAATGTGTAAGAGTCAACATCGTCTCAATATGAGGCACGGTGTGGCCGGTATCACTCAAAGGGTCTCTCTTTTGTTTAAAATGGACAGAATTTTAAGTGAAAACAACAACTAACCTATGAAAATCCAACCAAATGCATTCAGATTGTGTTTATATTTAAGGATAACGATCCATGGGTACTTTGTGATGTGTATGAGTCAACCCTGCCTCAATCCGAGGAACAGTGTGACCGTTATAACTCAAAGTGTCTCTCTTTTGTTTAAAATGGACAGAATTTTAATTGAAAACAACAACTGACATACATAAATCCAACCAAAAGCATTCGGATTGTTTTTATCCTTTATGAGAACAATCCATGGGTATGTTGGGGATTTATATGAGTCAACCCCACTTCAATCCGAGGCATGGTGTGGCTGGTATCACTCAAAGTGTTTCTCTTTTTTTTAAATGGACAAGTTTTTTAAGTGAAAACAACAACTGATGTACGGAAATCTGACCAAATGCATTCAGATTGTGTTTATCCTTTAGGAGAACAATCCATGGGTTCATTGAGTATGTGTATGAGTCAACTCCACCTCAATCCAAGACTCGATGTGTCCGGTATCACTCAAAGTGTCTGTCTTTTGTTTAAAATGGACACAATTTTAAGTGAAAACAGCAACCGACCTACATAAATCCAACCAAATGCATTCATATTATTTTTATCCTTTAAGATAATGATACATGGGTCCTTTTTGACATGTATGAGTCAACTCTGCCTCAATCCGAGGCACGGTGTGGCCGGTATCACTCAAAGGGTCTCTCTTTTATTTAAAATGGACAGAATTTTAAGTGAAAACAACAACTGACATACGCAAATCTAACCAAACGCATTCAGATTGTTTTGATCCTTTAGGAGACTTATCCATGGGTCCTTTGTGACATGTACGATTCAACCCCATCTCAATCCGAGGCATTTTGTGGCTGGTATCACTCAAAGGGTCTCTCTTTTGTTTAAAATGGACAGAATTTTATGTGAAAACAACAACTGACATATGCAAATATGACCAAACACATCTGGATTGCTTTGATCCTTTATGATAATGATCCATGGGTAATTTTTTACATTTAAGAGTCAAACCCACTTCAATTTTAGGCACATTGTGACCAGTATCACTCAAAGTGTCTCTATTTTGTTTAAAATTGACATAATTTTAAGTGAAAACAACAATTGACGTACGAAAATCTAACCAAACACATCCTTATTGTGTTGATCCTTTAGGATAACAATACATGGGTCCATTGGGGATGTTTACAAGTCAACCTTGCCTCAATCCAAGGCACGTTGTGTCCAGTATCACTCAGAGTGTTTCTCTTTTGTTTAAAATGGACAGATTTTAAGTGAAAACAACAACTAACATACGTAAATTTGACCTAACACATTCAGATTGTGTTGATCCTTTAGGATAACGATCCATGGGTGCATTGGGGATGTGTATGAGTCAACCCCACCTCAATCTGAGGCACGATGTGGCCGGTATCACTCAAAGTGTTAGTCTTTTGTTTAAAATAGACACAATTTTAAGTGAAAACAACAACTGACCTACGAAAATCTGACCAAACACATTTGGATTGTGTTGATCCTTTATGAAAACAATACACGGGTCATTTCTGACATGTAAGAGTCAACCTCACCTCAATCTGAGGAACGTTGTGGCCGATATCACTCAAAGGGTCTCTCTTTTGTTTAAAATGGATAGAATTTTAAGTGAAAACAACAACTCACGTACGCAAATCCGACCAAACACATTCGGATTGTGTTTATACTTTAGGATAATGATCCATGTGTCCTTTTTGATGTGTACGAGTCAACCCTGTCTCAATATGAGTCACGGTGTAGCCCCCCCAACCCCTGGACGCCCTCACCCCCTAGACACCACCCCACCACCTGGACACCTCCCCCATCCCCCTGGACACCCCCACCCCCATGGATAGCCACCCCCACCCCCACCCCCTTTGAAACCACCCAACCCCCCTTGGACAGCCCCACCAACCCCCTGGACCACCCCCACCCCCCTAGACACCCCCACCCCCTGGACACACCCATGGACATCCCCCCCCCCCCCCCCTCACCTGGACACCCCCCTCCTAGACACCACCCCGCCACCTAGAAACCCCCACCCCCTGGACACCCCCACCCTCCTTGGACAAACCACCAACCTCTTGGTCCTCCACCCCACCCCCTGGACACCCCTATCTCCTCGGACACCCCATCCCCCCAGACACTCCCTACCCCCACTTGGACAACCACCCCGGTCCCCTGAATAGCCCCCCAACCCCCTGAATTCTGAATTGAATTCTTTATGTATTTAATTAACTTATGAATTATGTGTTAATGGTGTATGGGTATACTTATTTTATGGGTATACTTGGTGTAATTACCTTATGATTTATGTGTTAATTTTGTATGGGTATACTTACTTGCTGAGATGCTGAATTTTTTTAAGGTGTTTTTTGGGTGTGATGCTGCAGAATTTTTTGTTGCAGTAGACATGGTATTTATCAGCACTAAAAAAGCACTGATAAAGGATCGATTTATCAGCGCTAAAAGATCACTGATAAAAAAACATTTATCAATGCTTTTTTAGTGTTTATAAAGGGGTCATTTATCAGCGCTGAGCTTTACAACGCTTTTTTAGTGCTGATAAAGCCCGTTTTGAGCGCTGATAAAGCCCGTTTTGAGCACTGATAAAGCCCGTTTTTGTAGTAGTGTATATATATATAAACACAAGTAAATATATATATATATATATAGACATAATATATATATATATATGAATAAATACGTATAAATGTTTACAAATGTAAATAAATATAGACAAATATCCATAAATACGTATAAATATCCATTCATGGATACAATTATTTATAATTTTAAATAAATAATGATAAATATATAAAATTATAAATAAATATACATAAATGAATATCACATACAAATATATATATATAATAGATAATAAATCAGCAAAAGAGGGAAAAGAACAATAACTGCAACACCATAAAATCAATATTAATGTAAATCAGTGGAATAAAATCATAGATGACCTAAAAAAATTAATACACTCTTCAACAAAAATAAAATATCATCAAATGTTTAGAAATAATGATATCTGAACTAAAAACTCAATTTTGGAGGCTATATGGACCTTTTTTTCCCTAAAAAATGTGATTAAGGTTCTCTTGGGTCACTATGGTGTATATATCTTCACAAGCTTCAATTTGATATGTGGTAGAGCCCAAATGACCACACAGATCAAAAATTATGACCATTTTAAGTTTAAGTACAATTTTAAACTTTTCTTGAAACTATAATAAATTTTATTCTATTAAACATTACTCAATTATTATCTAATACAGTTTTAGTTCATTTCATAAGCTTCGATTTGACTGGTTGTGGATGTCACGAACCAGATCTGGTCACTATTAAAAACTAGCACCTAACCCAGTCCATGTCAAGGACCAAAGGGCATTCCATATCCCCATAGGTCGGCACAAGTGCCCATGTATGATAAATAAAGTTTTGATAATGATTTACCCGATTTTAGAATAAAAAAAACAACCAACAATAACAGATAAAATTAATCTAAAAATTTCCAACCAAACAAACCTTAAAATAAAATTCAGAATTGGATGACAAGGTTTATAAAAAATCCCAAATATTATCACATGGGAAGAAATACAAAAAATAATATCCTAAGAACCACCTCATGGTTAGGGGGCAATTCCCTTAATCCAGCTCTACGACACCTCATCAACATAGGCAGCTAGTAACCCGAACCACCGGTTCTAAGAGCTTTACCCAAACGTGAAACAAACATTACCAAGTATACTTACACCCAAAGGTGTAAGTTGGGTGTGATTATAATCCCAATAGGATTCCACCAAAAACGATTCTTTGTGATAAACATTTTAATACAAAAACCTCAAAAGTTTTATAAACAAGAATGATAGTAACAATTTCAAAGAGATGCAACCTTAAAATGAAAATAGTTTTCAAGAGGGCTACTTTAAAAAATGTAAAATTTTATATAAAACACATGTTCTACCGAATTTTCTAAAAATACACACCATATTTCAATGATAAGTATAATAAATTCAATGACCACTAGTCACAGGAACACCCCTAGCCACTAGCTAGTTGTGGGGCCCTAGGTATATCGTATCTCAATGTAAAAGTAACCAAAACACATGTTTTTCTCATTCATGAGCCACTAGGAGGGGAAACCCCAATGGACTAGTGGTCTCTAAACATTATCATAGTTTAGTTATTTTTGTCATCATCAATCTTGATAAGTGAAACAGGGACAAAACCACTATCAGATCACTAGCATACTAGTCCTAGTCCACCCACCTAGATACCCAGGTTTCCCTCTTTATGATCAATCATGTTCAACATGATATCAAATACACATTTCACATGAAAATGTCATTTCAAAATCATACACACACCAAACAGCCCACACACATGTCACATAATACCCTTTTTCACATTCAAATTCATTTTAACATCATGCTCACACCAAAACAGCCCACAAACATATCTCTCACCTTTCTCACATTTTAATAAACCATTTCAACAATTTATAAAACATTCTCAAAATTTTAAACACCACAAATCATCACTTACTCTTTCAAAACTCCATTTTAAGAACATATACCCACCAAAACAGTAAAAAACATGTTTTTCACCCATTTTGAATCTCAATAAATCATTAAAACTTTTCATAAAACACTTTTAAGAAGTATAACTTGTTTTTTCGCATAAAACCCATTCAAAAATCATCTTTCAAGGCTAAAAGCACATCCAGACCCAACCAAACCAAAATTTTCATCCCTATCAACATATAATAAACCACTTTTATATGTTATAAAATGACCTCAAATGATACCATAAGAGTTAAACATGAAAAACACACAATTTCAAGAAAAAATGAAAATTTAAAAATCAATGCTTAACCAATTCCACCGAAAATGGTTCTCGCACCACACATGACATATGAGGGACATGATAAATAATAAAATCAAGAAAATCTAAATCATCAAAGATTTCTTACACATTGAATCAATCTTAGATGTCGAAAACCCCAAATTGTTGTGTGAAACTTCAACCGCACCACTGCCGCACCAAAAGGGAATGAAAATGAACCTAATACAAGAATATTGAACCCAAAAACCCATGTTTAGACCCTAAGGACGAAAACCTAGGTTTTTTAAACTTAGAACTTCAAGAAATAGTGGGGGAAACCCAAATGGGAAGGAAGAAACTAGGGAGAAACTCACATAATATCATGATTTTGAAGTTTCCCCACCAAATACCCCTTCAAAAAACGAGTTCCATGGGATCTTGAGGAAGCTTGGAGACCTCCCATGGCTTCTAGGGTTGAATGTGGGAATAAAGGGGTGCATTTGGTTTAATTTCAGAAGTGAAAAATTGGAAAAATATAATAAAAAATTTAATGTGTTGGACAATATACATGGTTTGGTTGCATGGTTTAGTAAACCATGCGGCCAAACTGTGCAACCAGTTCTATCCACAAAAAAACTTTCCATTTTCTCCAAATTTAAGGGGAAACTAGGGGAAATTAAAGGGGAACTCAGGGGGTTTAAGGGGAACCTAGGTAGGGAAAGATAGGCCAAGGAAAAGAGGAAAATATGACCCAAAATTTCAAACCTGTCACACCCAGATCCCAAGGAAAGGAACAAGAACTAAAACAACGTGAAAAATAAAAACTCGGGTGTGACAATTCTCCCCAGCATAAATATTTCCTCCCCCAAAAAGCCACAAAAATTTCAGATGAAAAAAACTCATACTATTTCTAAGTTCAAAGGGGGTTTCCCAATAAAAAAGATACAAGGACACTATCAGTAGGAAAAGAGGACTTTGAGCTAACTTGAGAGGCCAGGACAGACTCCCCCGTTAAGGGTCACCTGCCCCCAAAAGGTAAAACACCTCACGTTGATCAAACAAATGAAAATATACTATCACCAACCAAAACTTACACCACTTTCTTAAAATAGACACACATAATCTAACCACATCCCAAGACAAAACACATTAACCACTACCTGATGAAGTTCAAGTAATTTACCTGAAATGAACAATGAATTTGAATGAGGTTACCACAACCTTACTTAAATGAAACCTTTTGGAAAGCTCCAATCCTAATGTTTACCCAAGGATAAAGTTGGAGGTTAGATAGCTCTGAATGAGACTACCTACCTCCAAGCTAACACCAAGGACCAAACCGATTTACTAATACGGGGAGACCCAAACAGACTCCCCGCTATAAGAGATAACTTAATTACCTGAGATAGAACTGGGACACCAATAGGGGGAATCCTGAACATACTCCCCACCATAAGGGATAGACTAGCATTAGACTATTTCAAAAATAACCTATATGATACCCATGGCTGGTCTCCCCACCATAATAACCAACCGTCATAACCAACTAGCACGAGATGACAAGAAAAATACCCCATAATACCCAATACCCACTATAAGGGGGGTCAATTAACAAAACCCAAACCAATAGGGACATTATTTGGCTCACCACTCCCATGAAAATTACTATCCTTAGATGAGTCTGACCAAAACCAATATTGAAAAGATACTACAAGGTTATTCATACATGAACAACCAAACAGATAGTTTCACCTACAAGAGTTCAAGCACTAGGGGTTGAGAAAATAAAACCACCCCACCACATTATAACCAAGGAGGAAATTTTCCACTGACATGGATTACAAACCTGAGGGACAGAGTATGCATGTCCCTTTCCACCACACTGGACCACTTAGAATGAAACCACCACATAGAAACCTCAAAATCTCTTCACATACCACACAAGATGCAAAAGTTAAACCAAGATCCCTTACACCCCTAGTTTTCCTGACTATGGATCAGCTTCACTCTGGGACGTATAGTTGGAGCTTAAATGATTGAAGCATCTCTTGTCTCATAGTCAGGCACTAAAATCCCCAAATGAAACTTCTTCCTCTGGTTCCACAAGCAACTACACCATGACCCCACAATATAAATATAACACAACACATCTCGGAAACCACTTGACTTTTCATGGACCCTTCACCAAGATAGGTACTTAGAATATGTGCATGCATCATCTCATTCACACCGAATAAGAAAAATTAGAAGTAATAATACACAAAATACAGCTTCACTTGGAACAAGGAAATTAGAGATTCTCAGAAGAGAGACACACTTTCATTTAAGCAGAATCCCTTGAAAGGTTCTGAAACATCCACCTTTCCCTTAAAATCAAACACAAAACAACAATACACCCCTGAACATAACCCTTGAAAGTGATAGATACATTACTCAGAGTGGAACCTTGAACAGAGTTCCAAGTAGCATGAGATTACCGTAAGAAACCATAATGGTCTTAAACGACCAAATTTTACATGTTGGTGGCTAACATGAAACCTTGCTTCGATGAGACTAATGAAATACCCAAAGTCCCTTTAAGACATCATCCTACACTAAAAACCCCAGAATAATTTCACCTTCCTCACTAGAATTACCCTTCACCACTTCTAAAGAAAACCTAAAGACCCAATAGTGTCAAACTTCACCTTCGAAGATTCAAGAAACTCAAGAAACCAAGAATCCTTTAAAATCCTTCCACATCCACTCTTCCGTTGCAAGAGGATCTACATAATCCAAAAAAAATAGAGATAAAATCAACCCTGAAACCCAGGAAGAGATTCCATATTTTGATCAACTAGAGGACCTGCAAAACACCCGGGGCCGCCCTTAAATCATGCATTAGATCCTTATGGGGGCGTACCTTATCCAACAAGAAAACCCAAGGACCTAACCAATCCGGTACTTCAGAAAAAACACACCACAAACCATATCTTAACACATGAGGGGAACCATTGCAAAGGCTTCCCGAAACACTCCTCAAAAGAAACCATAAACCAAAACTTCAAGCCAACTTACCGATGAAACACAAACCCAAAACATCATTCAAACAAGATGGATTCTCGAACTCAAAACATCCCACAAAAACAATCCCAAAAGAACATAAAACACACCAACCAAACACCAGTTTTAAAAATATCATAATTTCCTTAAAAATCATTTCTTTGAAAGTAAATGGGGTAGGCGGTAAGAGCATTTACCATTGGTACCCCATGGTCCTCAAACATGCATGTTTTCGTGCCACACAAGGTACCCCCTTAATATCCATACCGGCACTCAACCATTCATGCCATTAACCATATATTATCGCATGTAAACCCATGTTTATGGTCACTCATGGAAATACAAAAGGTTAAAACAAATATTCTTTCCACTTTTCAAAACCAAGACATTCAACCAACACTTCAATTTTTTCTCAAAACCTCTAGCCACGTATCAAAACCCAATTCAAATATTATAAACCTTTTTAGTAAAGAAAAAAACATTCAAATAAAAACTCACTTTAAGTTCATACACATTAATTTCCAAATGTCTCAACCCATTTCAAAACACTTCCGATTTTATAACAAGCTCCATTTCATCAACACCCATTTAATTAAGGCTCATCTCTTCTTATTTAAAACAATGTTACAATAATTCATAAAACATTTCAAATGATCACTAGTTACCAAATAAAAATATTTCTTCAAACCCCTCAAATAAATTCCAAAACACTTCATTCTATTTAAAACACATTTCAAAAGTTTAGAAAATTATATTTGAAACATATTTTCAAAACCCACTTTAACATAAATCATACATTCAAAAGATGTGTAAACACACTATTTACCATTTCAAAACAATTCTGAAAATTCATTTCCTCCCTTTGAGAAGTCAACCATTTATTATTTACTGGAAAAACATTTCACCAAATTCAAATTTCTTAAAACCAAGTCATTTTACTTTAAAACCAAGTTTCTAAGATTCCAAAACGAAGAGACACAAGACAGTGCAAGAGGAAATTAGTTTCGGAAGATGGCTAAGAGATATGGTTGGAGAACATATTCCATTCACTTCACCATAACAGAGAGTTTTCTAGGAAAATATCTCTTACTCCACATGGTTTTCCAGAACCTACGATCTCACTGAGACCATTGACCCAGCTCTCTTTTCATTCCCCCAACCATCGATGAACCATGAGAACAAAAGAACTCAGATAAAATCCAACATCCCCTGGAAACTTGAATCACATCATGAGGTGTTCTAGCCAAGCATACTACTCATAATCAGAATGTCATGTCCCAAAAAATCCTAACTCTGGTCTACTCAGACTCTTTCCCAAAAGAGTGAACCTCCTCTGATACCATTTTGTCATGAATCAGAGCCGGTCACCATAAAATCCTCCACCCGACCCAATCCATAGTAAGTCCTGAAGAGCCTTCCCTATACCCATGGGATGGCACAAGTTCCTGAGTATGATAAATAAATGTTTGGAAATGATTTACCTAATTTTAGAATCACAAAACAACCAATAATAACAGATAAACTGAATCTGAAAATTTCCAACCAAACAAACATTAAATAAAATTCAGAATTGGATTACAAGGTTTATACAAAATCTTAGAGACTACCACAAGGGAAGAAAGCCAAAAATAATATCCCAAGAACCACCTCAGGTAAAGGGGGGAATGCCCTCATGCCAGCTCCACAAAACCGCATCAAGAAGGACCTCTAATAAGCCGAACCACCTGTTATAAGAGCTTTACCCAAACCTACGACAAACATTACCAATTCTACTTACACCCAAAGGTGTAAGTAGTGTGTGAGAAAAATCCCAATAGGATTCCATCCAAAAAGATTCCATGTGATAAAATTTTAAGACAATAATCTTGCAAGTTTTATAAACAAGAATGCTAGTAACAATTGCAAAGAGATGCAACCTTAAAATGAAAACATTTTTCAAGATGGGTACTTTAAAGAAGGTACACTTTTAAATAAAACACACATGATTCTAAATTTTCCATAAAAACACACCGTATGTCAAAGATAAGTACAATAAATCCAATGATCACTAGTCACGAGAACACCCCTAGGCACTAGCTAGTTGTGGGGCCCTAGGTACATCGTATCTTGATGTTAAAGTAACCATAACACGTATCTATCTTGTGCATGAGCCACTAGGATGAGAAACCCCAATGACCTAGTGGTCCCCCAAAATCATCATAGTTTAGTTAGTGTTTTCATCTTAAATCTTGTTAAGTGAAATAGGGATGAAACCACTATCAGATCACTAGCATACTAGTCTTGGTCCGCCTACCTAGATACCCTAATTTTCCTCTTTGTGTTAAATCATGTTTCACATGTTATCAAATACAATTTGCACATAATAATGCCATTTAAAATAATACACACACCAAACAGACCACATAGATGTCACATAATACCCCTTTTCACATTTAAATTCATTTTAACATCATGCTAACACCAAAATATCCCACAAACATATCTCACACCTTTCTCACAATTTAATAAATCATTTAAACAATTTATAAAATGTTTTCAAAACGTTTGACACCAAAAATCATCACTTACTCTTTCAAAACCCCATTTTAAGAACATATCCCCACCACAATAGTACATAAACATGTTTTGCACCGTTTGTGTAACTCAATAAATCATTTAAACTTTTCATAAACACTTTCAAGAAGTATAACTTGGTTTCTCACATAAAACCCATTCAAAAACCCTCTTTTAAGGCCAAAAGCACATCAATACCCTACCAACCCAAAAATTGGAAACCCTAACAACATTTAATAAACCACTTTCATATGTTATAAAATGACCTCAAATGATACCACAAGAGTTACACATGAAAAACACACAATTTCAAGTAAGAAAGCAACTTCAAAATTCAACTCTTAACAAATTCCACCAAAAATGGTTTTCACACCACAAAAAACATATAATGAACATGATAAATAATTAAATAAAGAAAAGATAACTCATAAAAGAATGATTACCCATATAATCACCTACCTTAGATGTCAAAAACCCCAAATCATTGTGCGAAACTTCAACTGCACCACCGCCGCACCACAAGGGAATGAAAACAAACCTAAGCCAAGAAGATTGCACCCAAAAACCCATTGGTTAAACCCTAAGGAAGAAACCCTAGGTTTTAGAAACTTAGAACTTCAAGAAATAGTGAGAGAAACCCTTAGGGGAAGGAAGAAACTAAAGAGAAACTCACTTACTTTCATGCTTTTAAAGTTTCCCCACCAAATCTTACTTCAAAAATGTGTTCCATGGGAGCTTGAGGAAGCTTGGAGACCTCCCATGGCTGCTAGGGTTGAATGGGGGAAGAAAGGGGCGTATTTGGTTTAATCCTGGAAGGAAAAATTGGAATAACATAAAAAAATTAAAGTGTTAGACACTGTGTACAGTTTGGATGTATGGTTTAGTAAACCGTGCGGCCAAACCGTGCGGCCTATTCTATCCACCCAAAAACTTGTCATTTTGCTCCAAATTCAAGGGGAACCTAGGGGGAATTCAAGGGAAACTCAGGGGGGTTCTAGGGGAACCTAGGGAGGGAAATATAGGCCATGTAAAAGAGGAAAATATGTCCCAAAATTTCAAACCTGCCACACCCAGCTCCCGTGGAAATGAACAAGAACTGGAATGAAGTGAAACCTGAAAACCCAGGTGTTATAGTAGAGCTTAAACGGACATTCAGATCAAAATTTATTGTAATTTGATATTGAATTCTGATTTTCAACTTATGCAATAATTAATTTAAGTTTCAGATAACTATAAACTAATAATTATATATAATTTATAATTAACACATCATAATTAATGAAAATTTTAAATAAAAAATTATGGAATGTAAATAATAAATAATATTTATTAATAATAAATCATGATTTAATATATAATATATAATATTTTTTCTCATTAAATTAACCGATATTTTATAAAAACTATCACTATTTTGTGAAGATTTTCATATACCACCGCTAAAAATAAATTTAATTTTTTTTAAAAAAATATAAAAAATCTAAATTAGCGACGGTTTTAAAAAACCACCACTAAAAAAACTGTAAAAAAATTTAAATAAATAAATAACACATTTAGCGGTGGTTTTTTGAACCACCGCTAAAAACCGGTGCAAAACCCCTTTTTCCTTATAGTGCTTATATTAATCAATAAGAATGTTTATATACATTAATTGAAAAAATGAATATATAAATATAATATGTCAATATTTTATTTAAACAATTATATAAATATATAAATGAATATATATATATATTTAAATATAGTAATTTGAATTTATATACTTGTATTCATATTAAAAAAAATTAAAATATACACATATATTTGTATTTATGTGTATGTATGTCGATGTGAATCTACATCGGTATGTACATGTATGAGTGTGTGTGTGTGTGTTTGTGTGTGTTTTTGTGTATGTATATGGATGTATGTGTTGTGTATGTGTATGTTTATGTGTATATATATGTGTTTATGTGTATGTATATGGATGTATGTGTTATGTATGTGTATGTTTATCAAGAAATCGCTCATACTTTGTTGAAGTAAAATATATATATATAATTGGGGGTACATTTGAATCAAATAATGATTTTTTAGTAATAAATATGTGATCCAAAACATACAAGTTGGTACTCAAATAAATGAATTAAATTTTAGTTTCCTAGCATCCTATATATATACATGGCTTTTATAATAAAAACTATGCACCACAAGAAGATAGTTGCTACTGATAGGGATGATGCTACGTGCTTTCATCACATAACCAATAGACCAGAAACCCTAAACGTAATGCTTCAGCCGGATCAGCATCACACTCGTATCATACATGGACCCACGCGCCAGTGACAGCTTCTCCAGTTTCTTGCAACCCAACAACAGCCATTCTGGTTCACTGGGTGGGACGCAGGGCGGGCGCGCCACCTCCACTACCTTCTGATTGCTCACCTTCTCCCACAACCCATCAGAAGCTAAGATTAAGAACTCGTCCTCGGCCTCCATGGACAGAACTCTGGTCTCCATCTCCTCCGTCACCCACTGCTCCCGGAAGACGGATCCTGGGAGGGGTGGGCGAGTTCATGGCCTCAGTGGTGGGTGACGGAGCGGTGGTTTTGCGTGGGTGAGAAGCAGAAAGCGACGGCAGCGAAGGGGTGGGGGAGGTTGGGAGTGTCAAGGAAGGTTGCATGGCTTTCCTTGGCGCAGTCAATTCTTTGTGGTTGGGAGGGAAGTTCAGTGAATGAAACTCTTCTCACGGGTGGCTTAGGAAGGAGGAGGCATATAAATAGTGTGGCGGCTTCCGTGTTTGAGGCGTGTGGCGTCTTCCCTAAGATTTGATGTTTTGAAAGCGAAACGCCCAGGGTGCTAACACTTCCGGGAATGTAACAAATATATATATATAACTTAGTCAGGATACCTACCAAAGAATTAGTTTCCTAAAATTTAGGAGACAGAGAACAAAAATGCCTACCATTGAAAACCGATCTCATCATTTCAAACAAAAGATGAAAATACGTCAACATATTCAATAATCACAACGTTTTATTATTTTATTGTTGTTCAAAATTATAATAACTCAATTTAAATTTTATTAAAAACAAAACATAGTGATGGAGACACTACATTACTACCAATACAACTTTATCACCGCTCAAATAAAACAATAACAAGGATGAGTCATTTATTAGCAGTAACAAGAACTACTTTTTGTTAGCTCTGATTGTGGGAGTCGTGAATAATTTAATTTATTTATACGTATTTATGTATTTTCAAATATGATTTATATATCTATAAGTATATACATGTAAATATAATATATAAATATGATTTGTATGACAATATTATAATAAAAAAATATGAAAATATCATTTTCACAATTTTATATATAAAAAAACTATCATATTTCACTACAAAAAAAGGTATTTAGTGATGTTTCATTCGGAACCAATTTAAACCACCACTAAATATTTAGCCATGGTTTTTTTATTTACGCAAGTAAAATATTTATTATTATTTATTTACATAATTAATTAATTATTTCACTACTGCACATATTCCCTTGAATAGCATGTAAAATGGCTTTTAACAACGTTAAAAAAGTGATGATAATCACAGTGCTGATAAAGAGGGTCATTTATCCATGTTAAAAAAAGAACTAATAAAGGAAACATTTTATAGGCGTTATTTTTAGCGCTGATAAAGCTCCCCCATTATGAGCACTAAAATAGCTCTCATAAAGGCCTAGCAGCCTGCAATGTCCTATTAATATAACAACACACCTAGCAAAAACCTGCAATTTCAAAAAATGCTATATACGTTTAATGTGACATCATTAATACAAAAATTTATGGCCATGGTATATACAAAAAAACATTGTTATATATATTTCAAACAATGTTTTATATAGTTACATTTACAATTATCCAACAAACATTTAAAAACATTAATATTTCATCTTTTAACGTGCATGCTCCCCTTTAAAAAATTTCCACCCATAGTATCAATTTCTGAAAAAAATCATCTCAACCCGAGCAAAGGATTCCACCTATATAAGAAAATAAATATTATGCTTGTGATACTATAAAGAAATAAATTAAACATTAATATGAAAGAAAATACATTAATAAAATGTTAATATTTATTAAAAGAGACACATTTGGAGTTATACTGGTCACACCGTGTGTTGGATTGAGGTGTGGTTGATTCCTACATGTCAAAAATGACTCATGGATCATTGTCTTAAAGTGTCAAAACAATTCAAATGTGTTTTCTCAGTTTTCAGTATGTCATTTGTTCTTTTTACTAAAATTAATATCAATTTTAAATAAAAAGATACAATTAGAGTTATACCAGTCACATCGTGCATTAGATTAAGTTATGGTTGAGTCCTACACATCACAAATGACTCATGGATCATTGTCCAAAAGTATCAAAATAATATGAATGTGTTTGCTTGGTTTTCAGAAAACTCGTTTTTTTTACTAAAATATCATTTGAAACTGGAAACACGCATTTTGAGTCATACCGGTTGCATCGTGCATCAGTTTGACATGACACTGCTTCATACACATCACAAATAACTTATGAGTCACTATCCTAAATTATCAAAACAATCAGAACATGTTTTCTTGGTTTTATGTGTGTGACACGTTTTGAACAAAAATGTCAATTTTTGAGAGGACCAGTTTGGGATATACCTAACACTGAGAGGGGGTGAATCAGTGTTGGGGACATTTAAACCAATTCCAACTTTTATCCCCGTACCTCTTGACCTATTAGGATATTTATTCTCTTATTCTCTTTTCTCTGTCGCATGCAATAATAGAAAGCAGTAAAAATATGCACACGATATTTTTACAAGGTTCACCACTCAATAAGAGTAGCTACGTCCTTGACATGCATGGATATGACCAGTGCATGAATTATCTACTATGATATGATATTCAATTATAGTGGAGTGGCTAGGAAAACAATCCTCTAGCCAGTGTGAGTCCCTACACTTTAAAGGGGGGTGGGAAACAATCCTATTCCCTGGACTGGTGATGACCTAGTCCAACTTGCAGCCTCTAGCTGGTTCTTTATACTGCCTATGGAGATAGTCTAATTCCTTCTTCAAAAGGTAGGTTCTGCTCTTGACCTTCTTTAGTGTTCTTCACTTGATTACTTGCAAAGCAGTAGGCAAGCAATTCTTCTTATCTTATTATCTTCTTCTTCACTAGTGCAAAACCAGCTGCACTAGGACTTCTCCTTCTTCTTTAGTGCAATAACAGAATGCACTAAAACTTCTTATTATTTCTTAGCAAGAATCACATATAACAATGTGATTATTTAGGAAATGAAGATCCGCTTACTTGGCATCATCCAAGTGAGTTCTTCTCTTGTTCATAAATGAATCTGACCATGCATATGACATGTAGTTAAACACTTTTCCTTCTTCTTCTTCTCTTCTCATCTTCTTGGTGCAGTTATTGTTTATGCAATGATATTGCACCCTTTATTTATCACACATGCACACACTTTTTTTTATTCTTTATTTGATTTACTCCACGTGTGTGTGTGCATGTGCATGCATGGAATCATGCATTCACCTCTTCTTCTTCTTCTTGTGTGAGAACCCTAATGAGGATAAATCTTTGAGAAAACACACGTAGCCTCTTCTTCTCTTCTTATTCTTTATTTTCTTCTTTCTCACTTGATTTGAATGTTTTTATTGTATGCACATGAGTGCATGCATGACCAAATCAAGTGGCCTCCCTTCTTCATTTTCTTTCTAACTTTTGTACTTAGGAGATTTTTTTGGGTTTATTTATTTTTGTTTCTTCAGACCCGAATGGGTTAACCTTCTCCTTGTAAAAAATTCTTCTTCTATCAACCAAGCATTCAAGTACTCTTCTTCAAACCATTCACATGGACACCACCATGAACCCCATTTTCCCTTTTTCTTTTTCTTCACAACCTGAATGGGTATAGTTAGGGTGTGTGTGGGTATCTTGCCTCATGCATGTACGTGCATGTGCATCATGCATGCTCTCTTTCTATTCATTCTCCATGCATGCACAACCCAGGTTCTCTCTTCTACTTATTTCACACACAACACCTGAAGGAATGCATTGTCTAATGTTAACCACACATGATCCCCTGCAAAAACACACAATATATATATATATATGTATATATATATTATAGGCAATAGAGTTTTCAAAACAGGGTGCGGGTGTAGGCGTATCCTTCTTTCGTGCAAAGAGTGTGCAAGAACTCCTCCACATAACCAAGAGAGGATCTTGGTTCGTTCCACGTGAGCTGCAACAAGGGTCCAGGACTCACAGGATGCTCCACACAAAGATGCGACGAGGGTTCGAAAGAACCTATCGCGCTCTTGTGGGTACCTCTCATGGGGTACAAATCTTCTTTGAACAGGGTGTGTAGAAACTCTTCACTCACAAGAGATGTGGCTCTACCTCTCACGACACAGAGAGTGTGCGTTATTCTTCTTCTAGGATAGCCACTCATTTTTCCTCAGGTTTCCTTCTTTTATAGGAAAGGATAGGATCTTTTTCACATTCCAAATCCACGTCATATTCCATAAAGATATCCCTTTGAATATATGAGATCTGCGGCTCTTCAAACCATTTAAACCCGCGTCAAAGATATGCCGCGTATCTCGGGTGTTTCCCCCATTTTTTTAAAACAAGTATCTTCTTCAATGAGTTGGCATCCTCACGTGCATGAGTTTTCAAACGCATGAAAATACTTTACCAAGATCTAATCATGAAATATAAGTCAGCCCCACACCTTCGGTTGCTTCAGCTTTCATGGATATTGATATTGCGATGCATGCATGAAAATGCATGTACTCATGGGGCTCAGACGATCATGATGGGCTTGAAATGAGCTCTAGAGGTGGCCGGAGTGAGGAGATAACTCGCCTGAATCCTCACTAGCTCGTGGGTGTCGTGGGATGGCTGGAGGTTAAAGACACAACTGCAACTGTTGGATCAGCTCGGATTGATCTTGCAGGATGCAGGATGAGGCATGCGGTCGAGATCTCTCGCAAGATCAAATTGTTGGAATTGAAAACCAACAATATGAGTCAAAGCTGCCTGCGGCGTCATTTATTACTTGCACATTTTTTTTCTTCCATGGGTCAACCTCCATTTATTTTCTTTGAATGAATTTAAATGCTCTGCATTTAAAGATTTGGTATATCTTTGTACCGTCATAAATGCTCAGCATTTAATATTTTGGTCTTTCATAGATTCTCTGTATTTAATGTTTTGGTCTTTCTTTGTACCAACATAAATGCTAGGCATTTAATGTTGTGGGTCTATAAATTGATGTAATTGTAGCCTGAAATTTCAATCGTGAAAAATTGTGAAGTTGTGTGAAATACAAAGCTTGAAAGCTTCTTTGTGTCGTGTGCCAATTTTCTACCTCTTTCATTCTTCCTCTCATATTTCTCGGCTTGTATAGCCAACAAACTGGTATCAGAGGCCAAGTTACCAAGATCCTCCATTTTTTTAAGATGGCCGCAATCCAACCGCAAGTTCCGAAGTTGTCCAAGGACAACTATGAAAGATGGTGCATCCAGATGAAGGCATTATTCGGGTCGCAAGAATTATGGGAGATCGTTACCGACGGGTATGTTGTACCCACTATGGCGGAATAAGCTGCCTTCACGAATGAAGAAAAGGCGACCCTCAAAAATCAAAGAAAGAAAGACAACAAGGCGTTGTTCCTCCTCTATCAAGGGTTGGATGAATCAACGTTCGAAAAGATTGCCGAAGCAACATCAAGCAAGCAAGCTTGGGATACCCTTGCCACCGTCTTCAAAGGTGTTGATCGAGTGAAGCGGGTACGTCTTAAAACATTAAGAGCAGAATTTGAAGCAGCGCACATGAAAGAAGGTGAGAGCATCTCTGATTATTTCTCAAGATTAATTGTTATTTTTAACAATTTGAAAAGGAATGGTGAAAAAATGGACGACATTCGAGTTATCGAAAAATCACTTCGATCTCTCACAACCAAGTTTGATCATGTGGTTGTGGCAATCGAAGAATCAAAAGATTTAGAGAAACTATCCATTGAAGAACTGATGGGGTCGTTGCAAGTGCATGAGCAACGGATGCAAAAGAATATCGGTTCAACAATAGAGCATGCCTTGGAGTCCAAGTTGACTCCACAAGAACAAAAGAATGGCCACACACAACGAGGCGGTCATCGTGGAAGAGGAAGAGGGCGTGGATATTATCCAAGACATCAACAAAAGCAACAAAATCCTACCAGCTTTCGTGGGAGAGGGAATGGAGGAGGACGATTCACGTGTGGTCGTGGAAACGCAAAGAACATTCAATGCCATAACTGTAAGAAATTTGGGCATTATGCGTCTGATTGTTGGAGCAAAGTGGATCATGATGAACGATCCAACTATGCCGAAGCATCTCATCATGAAGAAGAAGGTACCACACTCCTCCTCGCACAAGAAAAGGCATGTGAACGCCCCGATGTTTGGTATCTCGACACGGGTGCAAGCAACCACATGAGTGGTAACAAACAACTGTTCGAGGAACTCACCGAAGAAGTTCATGGCGACGTGAGTTTTGGCGACTCATCCAAGGTACCCGTGAAAGGAAAAGGTAAGATCAAAATCTATCTAAAGAATGGAGAGTCAAATTACATTTCTAATGTATATTACGTACCAAGTATGAAAAATAATATCATCAGTCTCGGCCAACTTCTTGAGAAGGGGTATGTCATACACTTGGAAAATTCTCTTTTGTCTATAAGAGATGCTCACAGGAGACTTGTTGCTCAAGTCCAAATGGCGAAGAATCGCATGTTTCCGCTGCATATCAACACAAAGGCCGAGGAGTGTCTCTTTGGGCTCATGAAGAATGACTCATGGAGATGGCATCTACGATTTGGACATCTGCATTTTAGCGGGCTTAAACTTCTATCCTCATCAAGCATGGTGCGCGGATTGCCAGCAATTAAAGTTCCCAATCATGTGTGTGAGGCGTGTACACTCGGCAAACAACAAAGGAACTCATTTCCAAGTGGAGTGTCTAGAAGAGCAACGGAACCACTTCAGTTGGTTCACACTGATATCTGCGGACCACTTGAAACACCGTCACTTGGAGGTAATAGATATTTTATTACCCTTATTGATGATTTCAGCAGAAAGTTGTGGGTGTATTGCATCAAAGAAAAATCTTCCGCTTTCACTGTCTTTAAAACTTTTAAAGCTCATGTTGAAACTGAAAGTGGCCACAGAATCAAAGTACTCAGATCTGACAGAGGTGGAGAATACACCTCAAATGCATTTCAAGATTTCTGTAGAGAACATGGCATCAAACAGCAATACACTGCAGCCTACACGCCACAGCAGAATGGCATCGCAGAAAGGAAGAACCGCACCATCCTCGACATGACGAGGACCATGCTGAAAGAGAAAGGCTTGCCAAAGAACTTCTGGGCAGAAGCAGTGGCATGTACTGCCTATCTGCTCAATCGGTGTCCAACCAAGAGCGTCAGAAACATGAAACCACAAGAGGCATGGAGTGGCTACAAACCAAGCGTAGCACACCTAAGAATCTTCGGGTGTGTTGCCTACGCTCAAGTTCCAGAAGCGAGAAGAAGGAAGCTTGATGATCGTGGTGAAAAGTGCATCTTCATTGGCTACAATGAAGAGTCTAAAGCCTATAAGATCTACAATCCACTAACCAATAAATTAGTGGTGAGTAGAGATGTGGTCTTTAGCGAGGAAGAAGCTTGGAAATGGAATGATGAAGAACCAAACAAAGAGATTCCAGTCGAAACAGAAGATCCTGAAGAAAGGCGTGATCATCAGGAGCAAACGCCAGCAACACCTTCCTCGGGAACATCATCAGTACACAGGAGTCCAGGAGGACATTCCATCACTCCTGAAAGGACTCCATCAAGTCAAAATTTGGCGAGCTCATCCCCACCCATGGCGCCCATAAAGATGAAAAGCTTAAGCGACATTTATGAACAAACCGAAGAGGTAAATCTTTTTTGCCTGTATGCAGATCATGAGCCTCTGACATTTCAGGAAGCCGTAAGGGAATAATGTTGGAGAATGGCTATGGGAGAAGAAATTTGCGCCATAGAGAAAAATGACACATGGGAGCTTACCACAATTCCTAATAGCCAGAAATCCATTGGTGTCGAATGGGTGTACAAGATCAAGCGAAATGTTAATGGTGAAATCGATCGCTACAAGGCAAGGCTCGTAGTAAAGGGGTACAAACAGAAGTATGGGGTGGACTATGAAGAAGTCTTCGCTCCAGTTGCTCGCCTTGACACTGTGAGAATGATTATCTCTCTTGCTGTTCATCACAGTTGGATGATCTACCAATTGGATGTGAAATCCGCATTCCTGAATGGAATTCTAGAGGAAGAGGTCTATGTAGACCAGCCTGAAGGTTTTGTTATGCAAGGGGAGGAAGACAAAGTGTATCGACTGAAGAAAGCTCTTTATGGGTTGAAGCAGGCTCCTCGTGCTTGGAATGCACGCATTGACAGCTATCTTCAAGAGAACGGCTTCACCAAATGTCCATATGAGCATGCAGTTTACATCAAGAAGAACGATCGTGGCGATATAATCATTGCATGCTTGTATGTTGATGATTTGCTGTTTACAGGGAATAGTCGACAGATGTTCAATGATTTCAAGAAGGCTATGTTCAAGGAGTTCGAGATGACCGACGGAGGTCTCATGTCCTTCTTTCTTGGCATAGAAGTAAAGCAACAACATGGAGGCATCTATATTTCTCAGAAGAGGTATGCTAAGGAGTTGCTTGAAAAATTCAACATGGATAATTGCAATGCTGTAAACACACCTGTGGCAATGAGCTTAAAATTGACAAAAGATGGAGAAGGAAGAAGTGTTGACTCGACTCTCTTCAAGAGTCTAATTGGAAGCCTGAGGTATCTCACAATCACAAGGACTGATATTGTCTATAGTGTTGGGCTTCTAAGCAGGTACATGGAAGCACCAAAAGAGTCACACTGGTTAGCGGTAAAACGTATCCTCAGGTACGTTAAAGGAACAATGGATTTTGGTCTTTTTTATCCATACAATGAAGAAGCAAATCTGCATGGATACTCAGACAGTGACTGGGGAGGCGACCAAGATGAAAGAAAAAGCACCACTGGGTATGTATTTTTTCTTGGATCGACTGCTTTCACGTGGAATTCAAGGAAGCAAAGTGTGGTCGCCTTGTCTACATGTGAAGCAGAGTACGTGGCGGCATCATCCACTGTTTGTGAAGGAATCTGGTTGAGAAATCTGCTGAAGGAGTCGAAGCATCCGTAGGATGGATCCACAGTGATATATGTGGATAACAAGTCGGCAATTGAACTTGCCAAAAATCCGGTGCAGCATGGAAGAAGCAAACATATTGATACCCGATTCCATTTTTTGCGAGATCATGTGAAGCAGAAAACGATAAAATTAGAATATTGTCATACTACGGAGCAGGTGGCTGATATTTTCACAAAGGCATTACCGTCAGATGCATTCAAAAGACTCAGAACGATGCTCAGAATGAAGCCGGTTTTGGTTTGAAGGGGAGTGTTGGAATTGCAAACCAAAAATATGAGTCAAAGCTGCCTGCGGAGTCATTTATTACTTGCACATTTTTTTTTCTTCCATGGGTCAACCTCCATTTATTTTCTTTGAATGAATTTAAATGCTCTGCATTTAAAGATTTGGTATATCTTTGTACCGTCATAAATGCTCAGCATTTAATATTTTGGTCTTTCATAGATTCTCTGTATTTAATGTTTTGGTCTTTCTTTGTACCAACATAAATGCTAGGCATTTAATGTTGTGGGTCTATAAATTGATGTAATTGTAGCCTGAAATTTCAATCATGAAAAATTGTGAAGTTGTGTGAAATACAAAGCTTGAAAGCTTCTTTGTGCCGTGTGCCAATTTTCTACCTCTTCCATTCTTCCTCTCATATTTCTCGGCTTGTATAGCCAACACAAATGACCGTCCAAGATTTCATCCTCCTCTTTAAAACTCATCCCACATAGAAACACGCATGCAGAAGAGGTGAATTTTATTACTCAACTCTTCCCAACAGCTACTCAGAATTCACATCTCCCCCCTCCGATGTCGCCCCGCACCGGTTCTCTACGGGCGCGCTTCTGCACCCACCCATGCTTCTTGCGGATGTACTCTTAACGCCAACTATGCTTCCTGTGGGATTCTATATGGCCCGCACCTCTTGTGATCTGGATCTTCCTAGGCTTCCCCATGGGCGCGGTTGACCCCCTATGATCCCGCATGTGCCTCGGGTTGAAGCTGGGGTAGCTAGCTTGTGCGATGGCTCCCATTTTTTTAGTAAGCTACATAATAAATACTTAGTATAAAACCAAGTATACAAAAATGCATGGCCACCTTAAAAAATAGTGCACATTCATGACTACCACCTTAAACTGCCAAGCTTCTTTTTTTTAACATTCTTCTCTTCATTTGTTTTTGGATTATCAAATCCAAAGTAATTTATTCATCCATAAAAGGATGATAATTGTTGTAAACATTATATCACACATGATACAAGCTCTTTGATCTTTCAAGGTCAGTGTATCAATCATCTGATTTGTATTCTCTATTTCACTTAGGAGTGTGTCTTTAACCATAATTGACATTTATTGACCTCATTGACAACAAATACAACTCAATTATAAAAGTGGTCCCAACAATCTCCCCCTTTTTATTTTTTGGAAATACCCAATCTTCTAAATGAATCTTTCAACGTGAGTCTTCATTTCTCTCAAACATTCATTTCACTTTTCTCCCCCTTATTGAAAAAAAATAAAAAGTTCATGGTAGAGAGGGTATCATTTAAAACTTAAGCAATGTGCCATCAATCATTTCACTCTAAGTCTACTTGATCAATGCTAAGTGTAGAAAACGAGAGGATTTGATTTAGACAACAAAGTTGTCCATTTTCCACTGATCATGACACCTCATGAGATGAAAACTCATGAAATTTACTTCAAGGGGTTTCCACTTTAATTCCAGGATTAGGATAGTAAGTGTGATATGAAATAATCAACCTGAAACTCATTCACTTACTTCAACAAATGGATCAAAAATATTCAGGTGTAATAGACAGAATAAGTGACCTTGGAACACTTTCATTCTTCTTATGTCACTGAGTGATTTAGTTACTCCCCCTTTGAGAAATAATATTTACTTTGAGTAACCAAGAATGAGAGATTGGGAAATGACATACCTTTTCTAATGATATGATCTTCAAACAATCTTCAGAGTAATTGAATTTTGATATCAACTGAAGTTGACATTGGTTGAGATAATGACTCTAGTAGCTTGTTCATGTGTCTCCCCCTCAAGGGAACACTTCTCACCATTTATTCTCAGGATATCCCCCTGAGAGCTTTCCTCACCTTCAATTCCCTGTATGATAAGAACAAATACAATACTTAAAAATTTAAGGGAACAAGGTGGATCCATCTTGTTCCATCAATGTGAACAATAAGACCGAGATGATCTTCTCAACCCAGATGCTCCATTATTCACACTTTCATAACTAATATTCAATGCTGACCATGATTGTGTGGACCCCACTATTTCTTCCATATCTTTGTGTGTGAATCTTCTTTCTTCAAGGGCTTTCAAATCACTAGAATCTCTGGGTGCAACATTCATCTTTTTGAGGAATTCTTGTTGGACTGGAGTAAATTCAAATCATATTCTGATAGTATGACCATCCTTGTTGCACCTCACACACAAAACTTCTTTGTCTTCATGTAGAATCTTCTTTTTTTCTTTTAGAAAAATTCTTAGACTATGCATCTTACATCTTTCTCATTCATTCCAAATATTTTGGCCAAACCACCAATATATCATTAGGGATTGAGGTATCAAGATTGGATCTTCTACATGACTTCTTTTGAGTGGAATATTTCTTAATAGTTCTTTTGGATGCACCACCCTTCACTTTCTTGGATTTATAATCCATGAAATTCATATCTTTACTTCTTGAAATCTTCATGGGAGAATTTATTTTAACATTATTCATCTGATTTCTTCCCAAGGATGCTTCTTCGTTCTTACCCAGATTCTGTGGTCTTCTTTTCTTATATGAACATGCACCATTTATATGACCACTCTTATTGAATGCATCACAAATGTTATCTAACATTCCAAATCTGTTTACGGTATACAGATGCTTTTGGATCTATGGATGTTGCTTCTTCTTCTCTGGATATCTCTTCCTTGAGATGAACTTCCTCTGTGATTTTACATTTAAGGGGTTGTACCAACAATCCAGTGCACAATGCCCAAATTTATTATAGCACCAACATTTACCCACAAAACTTGATTTCTTGTCATCTTTTTTATAAGGTTTCTGAGTCTTATTCTTGGTATGGTGGGATTTCAGTGGGGATCTATCTTCCAAACTCTTTCCCCTATCCACCATATCCATGGTGGTAGGTTTCTTCTTACTTTTCTTCATCCATACTTGTTTATAATTTTTCTACCAACCTGTAGTTTTTTCATAAATAATTTTAAAAACATTAGTACAAGGTGGTATGGATGGTACCTTTACTTTCTCAGCTGCTTGTGATAGATCAATGAGTGAATCCATGATCTTCTTATCACATGTTGTGGGTATTTTGACAGTAGAATCCTCCTTGGAGCATTGAGTATTAGTAGCAATTGTTTCCTTCTTTTGTTGAGACTCAATATGTGTCTTCTCAAGATTGGACAACTCAGCTTCAAATTCTAGACATCTCATATTGAGGATGACTTCCTGGTCTTCAATCATGTTCATCTTCTCTTCAAAATCCTTCTTTAATATTTTCACCTTCATCTTCATGCATCTTTACTTTGTTTTGTAACAAAGAGTCAAGTTCTTTGATCTTCTTAGAGTCTTATTCCAAATATACCTCCTTGATTTCATTACTTCTTTTCAACTCATTTTCAAGTGCATGGATCTTATCTTATAAAGTCTTATTGACTCCCTCCTTTTCCTCAACATCTTTGAGCCACTTTGAAGAACATTCTTCAAATCCCCTCTTGGTTGCTTTAAAGGATCCAAACTGTCTGGAGAGCTTTAAACATTCAACAATTTTTTCTTGTAAGTCTTTCTCCAAAACATCAGTATCATCTTCTAGCTGAGTGATATTTTCCTGCATACGTTGAAATACTCCATAAACCAGGGATGTACTTTCTTCAGGAATACCATACAGAATCATCCTTAATCTATCAACTGATATTTCTTGAGATGTTGTAGATTGATCATCACCACTTGTGCTATAATTTTCATTATGAGGATAATTTCTCAATGTACTAACACATACCTCTTGACCAGTTGAGGTAGGAATATTGTCCATTTTCTTTGTGGGTACTTGATCCACCTTTTTATTACTTTTCAAGTCTGTTGTGTCTTCAATGTCAGCTAGATAGGGCGAACAAGATCCTTCCTCTTCTTTAGGTAAAATGGACTTCTTCTTCAAATTCTTCTTCTCCTTCTTTTTACTGTTCATCAAGGTATTGGTAGATATAGTATTCTTCTCAGAGATAATTAAATATTCACTGAAATTGCACTTCATTGATAACTCAGGAAATAAGATTAGGTCTTAAAAAGAGAATAACTTCACTGTAGAGAATCCAAGAGAGGTGAACATATCCCTCTAATACCAATTAACCAGTTTAGGATATACCTAACACTGAGGGGGGGGGGGTGAATCAGTGTTAGGGACTTTTAAACCAATTCCAACATTTATCCTCGTACCTCTTGACCTGTTAGAATCTTGATTCTATTATTCTTTTTTCCCTGTCGCATGCAATAATAAAAAGTAGTAAAAATATGAAAACTATATTTTTACAAGGTTCACCACTCAATAAGAGTAGCTACGTCCTTGCCATGAATGGATATGACTAGTGCATGGATTCTCTACTATGATGTGATATGAAATTATAATGGAGTGGCTAGGAAAACAAACCTCTAGACAGTGTGAGTCCCTACACTTTAAAGGGGGGTGGGAAACAATCCTATTCCCTGGACTGGTGATGACCTAGTCCAACTTTCATCCTCTAGATGGTTCTTTATACTGCCTATGGAGATAGTTTTTTTCCTTCTTCAAAAGGTAGGTTCTGCTCTTGAACTTCTTCAGTGCACTTCACTTGATTACTTGCAAAGTAGTAGGCATACAATTCTTCTTGTCTTCTTCTCCTCTTCTTCACTAGTGCAAAACTAGCTGCACTAGGACTTCTTCTTCTTCTTTAGTGAAATAATAGAATGCACTAAAAATTCTACTTCGTTCTTAGCAAGAATCACATATACAAATGTGATTATTCAAGCAATGAAGATTGGCTTACTTGGCATCATCAAAGTGAGTTCTTCTCATGTTTATAAATGCATGCGATCATGCATATGGCATGTAGTTGAAGTCTTTTCCATCTTCTTCTCCTCGTATCCTCTTCTTGGTGTAGTTATTGTTTATGCATTGATATTTCACCCATTCTTTCTCACATGTGAAGACACTTATTTTTATTCTTTATTTGAGTTACTCCACGTGTGTGTGTGCATGTGCATGCATGGAAGCATGCATTCACCTCTTCTTCTTCTTGTGTGAGAACCCTAATGAGGATAAATCTTCGAGCAAACACACATAGCCTCTTCTTCTCTTCTTCTTCTTTCTTTTCTTCTTTCTCACTTGATTTGAATGTTTTTAATGTATGCACATGAGTTCATGCATGACCAAATCAAGTGGTCTCCCTTCTTCTTTTTCTTTCTTACTTTTTTACTTAGTTAGGAGATTTGTTTGGGTTTATTTATTTTTATTTCTTCAAACTTGAATGGGTAAATCTTCTCCTTGTGCAAACTTCTTCTTCTATCAACCAAACCTTCAAGGCCTCTTCTTCAACCCATTCACATGGACACCACCTTGAACCCCCTTTTCCCTTTTTCTTTTTCTTCATAAGCTGAATGGGTATAGTTAGGGTGTGTGTGGGTATCTTTCCTCTTGCATGTACGTGCATGTGTATCATGCATGCTCTCTTCCTATTCCTTCTCCGTGCATGCACAACCAAGGTTCTCCCTTCTCCTTCTTGCACATACAACACCGGAAGGTATGCACTGTCTACTCTTAACCACACATGCAACCCTGCAAAAACACATAATATATATATGTATATATTAAAGGTAGTAGATTTTGCAAAACAGGGTGTGGGTGTCGGTGTAACCTTCTTACGCACAAGGAGTGTGCAAGAACTCCTCCACAGAACAAAGAGAGGATCTTGGTTCATTCCACGTGAGCTGCAACAAGGGTCCTGGACTCACGGGATTCTCCACACAAAGATGCGACGAGGGTTCAAACGCATAAAAATACTTTCCAAATATCTATTAATGAAAGATAAGTCCGCCTCAAACTTTCGGTTGCTTCAGCTTTCTTGTATATTGATATTGCGATGCATGCATGAAAACGCAGTTGCATGCATGTACTCGTGGCGCTCAGACGATCATGATGGTCTTGGAAGTGTTGTCTATACAAGCCGAGAAATATGAGAGGAAGAATGGAAGAGGTAGAATATTGGCACACAGCACAAAGAAGCTTTCAAGCTTTTCACAATTTCACACAACTTCACAATTTTTCACAATTGAAATTTCAGGCTACAATTACATCAATTTATTGACCCACAACATTAAATGCCTAGCATTTATGTTGGTACAAATAAAGACCAAAACATAAAATACAGAGAATCTGTGACGGTACAAGGAAAGACCAAAATACTAAATGCAGAGCATTTATGACAGTACAAAGATATACCAAATCTTTAAATGCAAAGCATTTAAATTTATTCAAAGAAAATAAATGGAGGTTGACCCATGGAAGAAAAAAAAATGTGCAAGTAATAAATGACGCTGCAGGCAGCTTTGACTCATATTTTTTGGTTTGCAATTCCAACACTCCCCTTCAAACCAAAACCGGTTTCATTCCGAGCATCGTTCTGAGTCTTTTGAATGCATCTGACGGTAATGTCTTTGTGAAAATATCAGCCACCTGCTCCGTAGTATGACAATATTCCAATTTTATCGTTTTCTGCTTCACATGATCTCGCAAAAAATGGAATCGGGTATCAATATGTTTGCTTCTTCCATGCTGCACCGGATTTTTGGCAAGTTCAATTGCCGACTTGTTATCCACATATATCACTGTGGATCCATCCTGCGGATGCTACAACTCCTTTAGCAGATTTCTCAACCAGATTCCTTCACAAACAGTGGATGATGCCGCCACGTACTCTGCTTCACATGTAGACAAGGCGACCACACTTTGTTTCCTTGAATTCCACGTAAAAGCAGTCGATCCAAGAAAAAATACATACCCAGTGGTGCTTTTTCTTTCATCTTGGTCGCCTCCCTAGTCACTGTCTGAGTATCCATGCAGATTTGCTTCTTCATTGTATGGATAAAAAAGACCAAAATCCATTGTTCCTTTAACGTACCTGAGGATACGTTTTGCCGCTAACCAGTGGGAATATTTTGGTGCTTCCATGTACCTGCTTAGAAGCCCAACACTATAGACAATATCAGACCTTGTGATTGTGAGATACCTCAGGCTTACAATTAGACTCTTGAAGAGAGTCGAGTCAACCCTTATTCCTTCTCCATCTTTTTTCAGTTTTAAGCTCATTGCCACAGGTGTGCTTACAGCATTGCAATTAGTCATGTTGAATTTTTCAAGCAACTCCATAGCATACCTCTTCTGAGAAATATAGATGCCTCCATGTTGTTGCTTTACTTCTATGCCCAAAAAGAAGGACATGAGACCTCCGTCGGTCATCTCGAACTCCTTGAACATAGCCTTCTTGAAATCATCGAACATTTGTCGACTATTCCCTATAAAAAGCAAATCATCAACATACAAGCATGCAATGATTATATCGCCACAATCATTCTTCTTGATGTAAACTGCATGCTCATATGGACATTTGGTGAAGCCGTTCTCTCGAAGATAGCTGTCAATGCATGCATTCCAAGCACGAGGAGCCTGCTTCAAACCATAAAGAGATTTCTTCAGTCGATACACTTTGTCTTCCTCCCCTTGCATAACAAATCCTTCAGGCTGGTCTACATAGACCTCTTCCTCTAGAATTCCATTCAGGAATGCAGACTTCACATCCAATTGGTAGATCATCCAACTGTGATGAACAGCAAGAGAGATAATCATTCTCACCGTGTCAAGGTGAGCAACCGGAGCGAAGACTTCTTCATAGTCCACCCCATACTTCTGTTTGTACCCCTTTGCTACGATCCTTGCCTTGTAGCGATCGATTTCACCATTAGCATTTCGCTTGATCTTGTACACCCATTTGACACCAATGGATTTCTGGCTATTAGGAAGTGTGGTCAGCTCCCATGTGTCATTTTTCTCTATGGCGCAAATTTCTTCTCCCATAGCCATTCTCTAACATTCTTCCCTTACGGCTTCCTGAAACGTCAGAGGCTCATGATCTGCATACAGGCAAAAAAGATTTACCTCTTCGGTTTGCTCATAAATGTCGCTTAAGCTTTTCATCTTTATGGGCGCCATGGGTGAGGATGAGCTCGCCAAATTTTGACTTGATGGAGTCCTTTCAGGAGTGATTGAATGTCCTCCTGGACTCCTGTGTACTGATGATGTGCCCGGGGAAGGTGTTGCTGGCGTTTGCTCCTGATGATCACGCCTTTCTTCAGGATCTTCTGTTTCGACTGGAATCTCTTTGTTTGGTTCTTCATCATTCCATTTCCAAGCTTCTTCCTCGATAAAGACCACATCTCTACTCACCACTAATTTATTGGTTAGTGGATTGTAGAGCTTATAGGCTTTAGACTCTTCACTGTAGCCGATGAAGATGCACTTTTCACCACGATCATCAAGCTTCCTTCTTCTCGCTTCTGGAACTTTAGCGTATGAAACACACCCGAAGATTCTTAGGTGTGCTACGCTCGGTTTGTAGCCACTCCATGCCTCTTGTGGTGTCATGTTTCTGACGCTCTTGGTTGGACACCAATTGAGCAGATAGGCAGTACATGCCACTGCTTCCGCCCAGAAGTTCTTTGGCAAGCCTTTCTCCTTCAGCATGGTCCTCTTCATGTCGAGGATGGTGCGGTTCTTCCTTTCTGCGATGCCATTCTGTTGTGGCGTGTAGGCTACAGTGTATTTCTGTTTGATGCCATGTTCCCTACAGAAATCTTGAAATGCATTTGAGGTGTTTTCTCCACCTCTGTCAGATCTGAGTACTTTGATTCTGTGGCCACTTTCAGTTTCAACATGAGATTTAAAAGTTTTAAAGACAGTGAAAGTGGAAGATTTTTCTTTGATGCAATACACCCACAACTTTCTGCTAAAATCATCAATAAGGGTAATAAAATATCTATTACCTCCAAGTGACAGTGTTTCAAGTGGTCCGCAGATATCAGTGTGAACCAACTGAAGTGGTTCCATTGCTCTTCTAGACATTCCACTTGGAAAGGATTTCCTTTGTTGCTTGCCGAGTGTACACGCCTCACACACATGATTTGGAGCTTCAATCATTGGAAAGCCACGCACCATGTTTGATGAGGATAGAAGTTTAAGCCTGCTAAAATGCAGATGTCCAAATCATAGATGCCATCTCCATGAGTCATTCTTCATGAGTCCCAAGAGACACTCCTCGGCCTTTGTGTTGATATGCAGCGGAAACATGCGATTCTTCGCCATTTGGACTTGAGCGACAAGTCTCCTGTGAGCATCTCTTATAGACAAAAGAGAATTTTCCAAGTGTATGACATACCTCTTCTCAAGAAGTTGGCCGAGACTGATGATATTATTTTTCATACTTGGTACGTAATATACATTAGAAATGTAATTCGACTCTCCATTCTTCAAATAGATTTTGATCTTACCTTTGCCTCTCACGGGTACCTTGGATGAGTCGCCAAAACTCACGTCGCCACGAACTTCTTCGATGAGTTCCTCGAACAGTTGTTTGTTACCAATCATGTGGTTGCTTGCACCCGTGTCGAGATACCACACATCGGGGCGTTCACATGCCTTTTCTTGTGCGAGGAGGAGTGTGGTACCTTCTTCATCATGATGAGATGTTTCGGCATAGTTGGATCGTTCATCATGATCCACTTTGCTCCAACAATCAGATGCATAATGGCCAAATTTCTTATAGTTGTGGCATTGAATGTTCTTTGAGTTTCCACGACCACGTGTGAATCGTCCTCCACCATTCCCTCTTCCATGAAAGCTGGTAGGATTTTTTTACTTTTGTTTATGGCTTGGATAATATCCACACCCTCTTCCTCTTCCACAATGACCGCCTCGTTGCGTGTGGCCATTCTTTTGTTCTTGTAGAGTCAACTTGGACTCCAAGGCATGCTCTATTGTTGAACCGGAATTCATTTGCATCCGTTGCTCATGCACTTGTAACGACCCCATCAGTTCTTCAATGGACAGTTTCTCCAAATCCTTTGATTCTTCGATTTCCACAACCACATGCTCAAACTTGGTTGTGAGAGATCGAAGTGATTTTTCGATAACTCGAATGTCCTCCACTTTTTCACCATTCCTTTTCAAATTGTTAAAAATAACAATTAATCTTGAGAAATAATCGGAAATGCTCTCACCTTCTTTCATGTGTGCCGCTTCAAATTCTGCTCTTAATGTTTGAAGACGTACTCGCTTCACTCGATCAACACCTTTGAAGACGGTGGCAAGGGTATCCCAAGCTTGCTTGCTTGATGTTGCTTCGGCAATCTTTTCGAACGTTGATTCATCCAACCCTTGATAGAGGAGGAACAACGCCTTGTTGTCTTTATTTCTTTGATTTTTGAGGGCCGTCTTTTCTTCATTTGTGAAAGTAGCTTCTTCCGCCATAGTGGGTACAACATACCCGTCGGTAACGATCTCCCATAATTCTTGCGACCCGAATAACGCCTTCATTTGGATGCACCACCTTTCGTAGTTGTCCTTAGACAGCTTCGGAACTTGCGGCTAGATTGCGGCCATCTTAAAAAAAATTGGAGGATCTTGGTAACTTGCCTCTGATACCAGTTTGTTGGATATACAAGCCGAGAAATATGAGAGGAAGAATGGAAGAGGTAGAATATTGGCACACAGCACAAAGAAGCTTTCAATCTTTTCACAATTTCACACAACTTCACAATTTTTCACAATTGAAATTTCAGGATACAATTACATCAATTTATAGACCCACAACATTAAATGCCTAGCATTTATGTTGGTACAAATAAAGAACAAAACATAAAATACAGAGAATCTGTGACGGTACAAGGAAAGACCAAAATACTAAATGCAGAGCATTTATGACAGTACAAAGATATACCAAATCTTTAAATGCAAAGCATTTAAATTTATTCAAAGAAAATAAATGGAGGTTGACCCATGGAAGAAAAAAAATGTGCAAGTAATAAATGACGCCGCAGGCAGCTTTGACTCATATTTTTTGGTTTGCAATTCCAACAGGAAGGAGCTCCAGAGGTGGCCGGAGTGAGGAGATAACTCGCCTGAATCCTCACTAGCTCGTGGGTGTCGTGGTATGAGGCGTGCTGTTGAGATCTCTTGCGATATCAAATGAGCGGCTAGGATTTCATCCACGTATTTAAAACTCGTACCACATCGAAATGCACATGTGGAAGAGGTGCAGTTTATTAGTCAACTCCTCCCACGACCCCCTACAGTTCCGTATGTGCCTCGGGCTGAAGTTGTGGTAGCTAGTTCATGGGATGGCTCACTTTTTTCAGTAAGCTGCATAATAAATACTTGGTAGAAACCCAAGTATACAAAAATGCATGGCCACCTTAAAACATAGTGCACTTGCATGTCTACCACCTTGAAGTGCCAAGATTTTTCTTTTTTTAAAATTAATCTCTTCATTTGTTTTTGTATTATCAAATCCAAAGTACTTCATTCATCCATGAAAGGATGCTAACTGTTGTAAACATTGTATCACACATGATACAAGCTCTTTGATCTTTCAAGGGCGGTGCCTCAATCATCTGATTTGTATTTTCCATTTCACTTAGGAGTGTGTCTTTAACCATCATTGACATTTATTGGCCTCATTGACAACAAATAAAACTCAATTACAAAAGTGTTCCCAAATTATTAAGACAATTAGAGCATGTTTTCTTGGTTTTCTATGAGTGACATGTTTTGAACTAAAATGTCAATTTTAAACTCATAGCAAACACTTTTAGTCATACCGATCACACCATGCATCGGATTAATGTGTTTTTTATTTCCACAAGTCAAAAATGACTCATGAATCCTTGTCCAAAAGTATCAAAACAATCCGAATGTATTTGTTCGGTTTTCAGTATGTGACTGTTATCACTCAAAGTGCATGTTTTCAATTTAAATTGATGTTTTAGTTAGAATGAAACATGGCATACTCAAAACTAAGGAAAAACATTTTTTTTATTTTTATAATTTATTAAAATGATCCTTAAGTCATTTGTGATGCATTGGAATCAATAACACGTCAATCTAGTGCGTGGTGTGACCGATATGACTCCAAGTGTATATTTTTATTTAAAATTGACATTTAAGTTCAAAACACACATCACATACTAAAAACCAAGGAAAAATGTTCGGATTGATTTGACACTTTAATAAATTAATCCATAATTCATTTGTGACATGTAGGAATTAGACTAACCACAATCTCATACACGGTGTGCCTGATAGAACTCCAATTGTCTGTTATTAGTTTAAAATTGACATTTGAGTTCAAAACATGTGTCACCCACTGAAAACCAATAAAATACACTCGGATTGTCTTGATACTTTAAGAAAATGATACATAATTCATTCTTGACATGTTGGAATCATTCTCACGTCAAACCCACACACTGTGTGACCAGTATGACTCAAAGTACATGTTTTCAGTTTAAAATGTCATTTTAGTAAAAAATACATGTGACATACTCAAAACTGATAAAATGAATTCAGATTAATTTTATACATTAGAAAAATAATTATTAAGTCATTTATAATGTGTATGGATCAACCACACATCAATCTGATGCACCGTGTGACCGATATGACTCAAAGTGTATTTTTTATTTAAAATTGACATTTTAGTTCAAAGCGAACATAACATACTCAAAAATAAGAATTTTTTTATTGTTTTGATACTTTAGTTCAATGATATATAAGTCATTTGAGATGTGTAGGAATCATCCACACCTCAATATGACCGGTATGACACAAAGTGTGCGTTATGAGTTTAAAATTGACATATGAGTTCAAAATGTATCTCACTTACTGAAAACTAAGCAAACATGCTTGGATTATCTTGATAATTTAGGAAAATGATTCATAAGTCATTTATGATGTGTTGGAATCAGTCTCACATCAAATTGATACACGATGTGATTTCTATGACTCAAAATGTGTGTTTTCAGTTTAAAATGAAATTTTAGTAAAAAAGAAACGTGATATACTCAAAACTAATTAAACACATTAGGATTATTTTTCTACTTTAATAAGACAATACTTAAGTCATTTATGACGTGTATTAATCAATCACACATCTATCTAGTGCACCATGTGACTGGTATGACTCCAAATGTGTCTTTTTTATTTAAAATTGTCATTTTACTTCAAAACACACATCACATACTCAAAACTGAGAAAACATATTCGGATTGTTTTGATAGTTCATGAAAATAATCCATAAGTAATTTGTGATGTATAGGAACATGACACACCTCAATATAATGCACAGTGTGTCTGATATGAATCAAACTATATGTTTCGAGGTTAAAAATAACATTTTAGTTCAAAATACATGTGACATACTGTATTTTATTTCAATTAAATTATGAATTTTTCATATACCTGTATTTGTTGTTGCAGTGTGCTGTAATTTTAACAACACACTATAGCAGTATGGCCTTTATCAGCACTATTTTTAGTGTTGTTAAAATGAATTTTATCAACACTAGAGAAGCACTGATTAACACTGCTAGAAATTTAAGGTAAACCAACGGTTGAAAACCATTGGTATAGGGTGGAGAACCATTGGTAAAAATTATACCAACAATTTTAGAAACTGTAACCCAGTAAGCCGTGGCAATAGACATATAACAACAGTTTTATAAAACCACTGGAATAGAGTTCTTATACAACACATATGCCAACGGTTTCAAAACCCTTGGCATATCTTTTTTAGTATTCCATTCACCCCTATACCAACGGTTTAAACCGTTGGTAAAGTTTTTGTACTAATGGTTCAGAATAGTTGGTAAAAAAAATACCTACAGAACCTATACCAACGGTTTAAAACTGTTGGTATAGGCTTTGCTGTACAATTCACACAGTATCCTTCTCTGTGTGCTGCTGTGTGAATTGTAAAAAATACATACAATTCAACACATAATAAGGATACATAATTAAAAACTGATAATTATAAGGATACATAATTTAATAATCAATTATGAATACAATACATTAAAAACTGAATACGTGATTATATGTGATACAAAATTAATAATACATACAAAATTGAATTTTTTATAACACATACACGATTGAATACAGAAATTAGAAGCTAATAACCCAAAATAAGGAAATTAATAAATGAATTCAACCAAACACAAATATAATGTTGTGGTTTGGGGCGGGTGTCTTTGAACTTTGTGATGATGATAATGGGTGTGTATCAATGAGATTGTGTGTCTTAGGGAATATAGTTTTCCTTGGTGTATTAAATGTGATGTGTTTTAGAATAGGGGTAGGAGTTCCTCATATGAAAAGTGGATTGTGTGATGATGGACCATGGATTGTTGTGCTAAATTATCAACAAAATCCAAAAACGTTTGGTCGGTTTTCTGTATGCCAATTGTTTCTACTTAAAATGGTGTTCATTTTAAACAAAAGAGAGATAATTAGAGTGATATTGACCACACCGTGCCTCGGATTGAGGTGGGGTTGACTCGTACATGTCACATATGACCCATGGATCATTTTTCTAAAGTATCAATACAATCTGAATGCATTTGGTTGGTTTTTCGTATGTCAGTTTTTGTTTTCACTTAAAATGTTGTCTATTTCAAATTAAAGGGAGACACTTTGAGTGATACCAACCACACTGGGCCTCAGATTGAGGCTCGATTGACTCATACATGTCATAAATTACCCATGGATTATTGTGATAAATTATCATCACAATCCAAATATGTTTGGTCAGTTTTCCGTATGTCAGTTGTTTTTACTTAAAACAGTTTCCATCTTATTAAAAAGAGAGACACTTAGAGTGCTATCGGCCACACTGTGCCTTGGATTTATGTGGTGTTAACTAATACACATCAAAAATGACCAATAGATCATTTTCCTAATGTATCAACACAATCCAAATGCGTTTGGTCAGTTTTTCGTATGCCAGTTGTTGTTTTCATTTAAAATGTTGATCATTTCAAATAAAGGTGAGACACTTTGAGTGGTACCGGACACACCGCACCTTAGATTGAGGCGGGGTTGACTCGTACACATCAAAAATGACCCATGGATCATTTTCCTAAAATATAAATAGAATCCGAATACGTTTGGTCTGTTTTCTGTATGTCAGTTTTTGTTTTCACATAAAATGATGTTTATTTTAAACAAAAGAGAGACATTTAGAGTGGTACCAGACACACCGTGCCTTGGATTGTTGAGGGGTTGACTCTTACACATCAAAAATGTCCCATGTATCATTTTTTGAAATCATCAACACAATCCGAATGTGTTTGGTTGGTTTTTCATATGGTAGTAGATGTTTTCACTTAAAATGTTGTCCATTTCAAATAAAAGCTAGACACTTTGAGTGCTATCAGCCACAACACACCTTGTATTGATTCGGGGTTGAGTCGTACACATCACATATGACCAATGGATCATTTTAATAAAGTATCAACATAATCCAAATACATTTGGTTTTCGTATGCCAATTGTTTTTACTTAAAACAGTGTCCATTTTAAACAAAAGAGAGACACTTTGAGTTATACCGGCCACACCATGCCTCAGATTGAGGTGATGTTGAATTTTACACATCATATATGACTCATGGATCATTTTACTAAAGTATCAACACAATCCTAATGTGTTTGGTTGGTTTTCCCTATGTCAGTTTTTGTTTTCACTTAAAATGATGTCCATTTTAAACAGAAGAGAGACATTTAGAGGGGTACCGACCACACTGTGCCTCGGATTGATGCAGAGTTGACTCTTACATGTCAAAAATATCCCATGGATCTTTTTCCTAAAGTATCAACACAATCTGAATGTGTTTGGTGGGTTTTCCGTATTCCAGTTTTTGTTTTCATTTAAAATGAAGTCCATTTTAAACAAAAGAGAGACATTTAGAGTGGTACCGGCCACACCGTGCTTCGGATTGATGCGGGGTTGACTCCTAACCATCAAAAATTTTCCATGGATCGTTGTCCTAAAGTATCAACATAATCTGAATACATTTGGTCGGTGTTCCGTATTTCGATTGTTTTTTACATAAAACATTGTCCATTTTAAACAAAAGAGAGACACTTAGTGTGGTACCAGCCACAACGTGCCTCAGATTGATGTGGGGTTGACTTTTACACATCAAAAATGTCCCATGGATCATTTTACTAAAATATCAACACAATATAAATGCGTTTGGTTGGTTTTTTGTATGCTATTTGTTGTTTTCACTTAAAATGTTAATGATTTCAAATAAAGGTGAGACACTTTGAGTGGTATCGGCCACACCATGCCTTGGATTGATTTGGGGTTGACTCCTACACATCACAAATGTCCCATGTATAATTGTGCTAAAGTATTAACAGAATCTGAATACGTTTGTTCAATTTTCCATATTGCAGTTGTTGTTTTCACTTAAAATGTTGTCCATTTCAAATAAAAGTGAGACACTTTGAGTGGTACCAGCCACACCTTGACTCGTATTGAGGTATGGTTGAGTCATACACATCACATATTTCCCATGGATTGTTTTCCTAAAGCATCAACACAATACAAATATGTTTAGTCAGTTTTCTGTATGCCGGTTGTTTTTACTTAAAAGGGTGTCCATTTTAAACAAAAGAGAGAGACTTTGAGTGATACCGGCCACACCGTGCCTCAGATTGAGGTGGGGTTGACTCTGACATGTAAAATATGACTCATGGATCGTTTTCCAAAAGTATCAACACAATATGAATGTGTTTGGTCAGTTTTCTATATGCAAGTTAGGCAAATCGTGCAACAATGGTGATAATATATTATACGAAAACTATAGACATTGTGCATGATGTACACCCCCTGGTGTATGGTTAGGGAAAATCATGCACATTGATTCTACTATATAGCCCTATATGGTTGGTAGATACCTTGTGGTGTGGACTTAAATTTTTTACTAACCATGAGGCATAGTGTTTTTCTACGCCGACCGGGGTTGCGAGCTCCGAACAAGCCCCAGAAGCCCCATAAACCATTATAACATCATTAGGCTTACATATTCGGTCAAAAATAAAGAGTTATACAGAATTAAAAAATATTCATACCCGAGTGAAAAACCTGGTTCAAAAATAAAGAGTTATACTAAATTCAAATATGTAATAGATCAATCTGCCCCTGATCACCATCACCATCACCACTGTCATCATTATCCTCATCCTCACCACTATATTTGTCCTCGTTTTCATCCTTGTCATCATCCCCATGCTCATCCTCGGCCCCATTCTTGCCCTCGGCCTCATCCTCGCCCTCGTCCTCATCCTCATCCTCGCCCTCATCCTCTTCAGCATCCTCATCATCACCAGGAACATCAACATCTCGACCGCCACTAGAAATACCACCTGGTGCATTGGATAATGAACCCATCGATGAAATATATGTCTGACAAGCCACGTTGGCCTCTAGTGGAACTGATGAAGATAAAGCTTTGATTAGTTTCATAAATTCTGTCTCCCTCATTTGAACCTATTCTTCCAACTTTGTGACCCTTTTATCAGACTATCTTGCATGCTCCTTGACCTGTTCCAACTCAGTGGTACTTGAATGGATACCTATAGAGGAACAATACCTCTCCAGGACTATATTCTTACTAGGTCAGCAGCGCACTTGACCAGATTGATCATCTCCCAAAACCTGATATAAATGATCATGTGGCCCTAAATTGTTAGGACCCTGGGTGTAAAGGGCATCTAAAGCAACCTATTAAAAATACTAATAGATTATTAAATTTCAAAAGAGATATAAAAATTTGAAATAAAAAAATTAAAACTTACAATCTTCTCTTGTGTCAGTTTATTAACCGTAGTTCCATCTTTTTTCCTTCTACTCGAGCAAAACAATTTTTCTCGAGAGGGACATCCTTCAATATTCATTTTGTGCTTCTGTGATGACATTGAAACAATATAAAGTGCAAGTATAATCATATATTCAATATTCAATAAATCACATAATTTAAGTAGTAAATAATAAAAAGGGAAAGTCCTAAAGAAAAATTATAAAAAAAACTATATCATACCAGCTGCCTCTCATGATATGACATAGAAGTGCACCCCAAAGTGTGGAATTATTGCTTTGAATAAATGTTTTTTTTTTGTTTTTTTAGAAGATTCCTAAATAATGTTTAATAATAAATAAGATAATATTAATTCAAAATATGAAAATTGTCATTTAAATACCTCAAATGGGATTAATAATTTAAATTTGGAAGTCACCCAATGAGTAATCATTGGGTGATATTGCTCTATCGGGCAGTCATCCATGATAGGTACTGTCTCCAAATCCATGCCCACTCTATCACATCATCCAACATACAACTCATACTTATAAGCTCTCCAAAGCTCTCCTAACTCCTTTAAATGTGCTGGTCATGCAACTTCGCCATTAGGGAAGTTAAACTGAAGCTGACACCCAATAGATTAATTTATATAAACACAGAAAATACTACATTAAATCCAATATATTTTTTACCCATATTTTTACCCATGCATTATCCTTGACTTCGTGTGGTAGATATCTCCAAGAGAGAGGGCTGATCGTAATGATGTCAGAGTATTAGGCAAGCATCGCCAAAAAACCCTGACATTCCTGTATAGTTTTATCAATCATCTATCCATCATCATTGTATTAAACTATCAACTGTGTCAGGCAGTTCCATAAAACACACAAGTGAGGATGACCCCTCCCTCACCTCCTATCAGTATATGAATCTGTTATTAAAGAAAAAAAATATAATTACAAGTTATAAAAAAAATAAATTTTGGTATGAAAATTTGTTAGAGTTCTATAAATATACTTATGGTAGTCAGATCAATGGGTGTCACTAGATATGCAGAAGCTGAAGGAATATCCTATACAGGTGGAGTGTCCCTCATTGTACGCTCCTCATCCACATACTGTGTCGGAGCAAGAGTAGAATAAGGTGGAATATAATAGCTCGGAGATAATGAACCAGAAGCAAAAGATGACAGCACAGACGTCTGGCCAATAGGTAGTGTAAACATCGGAGGCCTAAATATCCAGTGTGTCCCTAAAGACACACCAGGATCAAAATGGGGTGTAGAAGATACGTATTTGGTAGGGGCATAGTCCAATCGGGTATGACTGGTGGATCATCTAACACTCATACCAAGAGCTCTCGTACCACCGACCTCAGTACTGGGACCACCAGATGATCCTCTAACTCTAACACCACCCCCTCCTACCACCAACCTTCCTTACTGGGAGCAATATCAGACTCTTCATCGGATATCTCTCATCTAGGGGGTGGATTATGAAAAAAAGATTAACACAAAAGTAAACACATGATATTATAAGTTATTGAAATATATATTTTAAATAAAATACTCACAATAGGGATGAGTGGAGGAATGCCCATCTGTGTCATGCAACGATTATTTTCTGTCATCTTTTTCCACCACATCTCTTAAATGGGTGTTATTTCTTGCAATGAAAACAAATATGAAAGTAATTAGAAACAGATAACTAATGTGTAACCCAAAAACAAAATATAGAAAACCCATTCTGATATAAAAACATAAAGAAACAGAATATTTATGGTGGTTTAAAGGTAAGTACTAGGATACACACTCCGAATGATGTCGGTGAAACATGTAGGTGAGAACACGACTGTATGTTTCTATATATTTCCCACCACAACTTTGGGTTCACAATCAACTCTAACAATTGAGATATTAGAGTCATCATAAGTAATAAACAGATTTCTTCCAATTACAGTAGGGATAGTGTCAACTTTATCATCACCATCATCAAAAACTTGTTTGGGATTTACTTCAATAATTACACTAAATTTAAGATGACGATGATCTTTGACATAAAAAACTTGTTTCACCATTGATGCCAATACATATGGTTCATCGGTGGAAAGAGTGCAAGTCGTGTCAATGACTCGAAATACACAATCATTAATAAAGGTGCCTTGCCTTGTCATTGAATCAAACCATTGACATTTCATCATCGTGACTCGACCATGCGAGTAATAATCCAAAATTATTATTTTCTCTACAACTCCATAATAAGCTACATTTTCAAAACGAGGTCTATTATCCAATGAAATGGCATAACAATATGTTGTGGCAGTTAACATAACACCATCATGTCGTGTTCTCATGTTTCTTGCTCATTCAGTGATAATAAATTTGTATCCATTGATCACAAGTGATTTACAAGCACAGACCATAGTATTAGGACCAAAATCCAAAGATATTATTTCCTCAGAAACAAAGTCTGTAGGAAAACTCGATACCTGAAATATAAAGTAATAGTAAACTTAATTAAATATTATTTTTATTTAGTTATTACAGAAATATTTTTACCTTCAATTTCAACCAAGCTAAAAACACTTTGCTATGAAAAGTATCTCTCCTTATCAAAGATAAAGAATTATTCTTTCTATATATAAATTATTTATGTTCCCTGTAGATAAAAATAATAATAGTTTAAAAAATATTTAAAATTACAAGATATAAGATAATAGATACATGTATAATTTACTTACTTGATATACTCATCGAACAAATCACAATTGAACAACACGGTACGATGTGAAATCTCTCACTCTTCAAGGATTAATATCGTCAATGTATTTGATCCCAGAATTTCTCTTGTCTAAGGAAGTGATGCAAAACCGGGTTCAATTTTCTCATATTATTCTTCTTTATTTCTCATTGGTCTGTTTATTCTTATAGTAAGATCAGACAAATACATTGAGCCGAAATCCATACTTTCTTGAGCCAAGTAACCATTCACAATATAACCTTTGGGATAATTCCTATTCCTAACATATTATTTCAATGTGTACATGTTTCTTTCAGTTGGATACATCCAACGGAAAGAAACAGGTCCTCCAAGAAGTATTTATGTTGGAATATGGATAGTCAGATGCAACATGCATGTAAAAAATGATGGAGGGAATATTTTCTCTAACTCACACAAAATTAATGGTGTCTCTGCCAACAGTTTTTGCAAGAAGGATTTGGAAACTTCTTAGCACAGTGATCTCTAAACAAACATCACAACCAAATAACTGAGACTCTTACATTATGGGACAAAAGATGACGGATTGCTATTGGAATCAACTCATGAAAAAGGATGTGATAATCATGAGTCTTCAAAGATTTCAGCTTCAACTCATTTATATTGACCCATTTTGATATATTTCTTGAATAGCCATCATGAAATTTAATAGTCTATAGCACTTCTAGAAATTGATTTTTTTCAGCAGGTGTCATCACATAAGAAGCACATGGAACTTTCCATTTATTTTCACTGATACAGACAGGATTCAATTCTGGTCTGATCCCCCAATCTACCAAGTCATTTTGAGATCATAAATCATCTTTTGTCTTCCCCTTGACATTTAGAATAATCGAAAGCAACATTTTACATATATTCCTTTCAATGTGCATTACGTCTAAGCAACGACGTAACAAGTTGGTTGACCAATACGACAACTCAAAGAATATACTCTTCTTCTTCCAATTGTAACAGGTATCATTGGAAACATTTTCCCTATTTCTATATTTCATTACACCCATCCCAAATGAATAACTAAAATATTTCAATTCATTAAGCACATCAGTTCCAGGCATACACTGAGGTGGATCGTCAATCTCCATGGTATTGTCAAATCTACGATGATTGTTTCTATATGGATGGTTCATTGGCAAGAAACATTGATGTCCCATAAAACTAAAACTATGAAGATATTTAATTTTTCTTGATTGAGTATTCTTCATACAAATAGTACATGACAAATTTTCTTTTGTGCTCCATCCAGACATCATTACATAAGCAGGAAAATCATTGATCATCCACATAAGTGCAACATGCATTTGAAATATGTCTTTCGAACATGAATCGTATGTGTGCACACACACATCCCAAAGAAGTTTGAACTCTTTTATTATAGGTTTCATGTATTCATCTATATCATTGTCGGGATCCTAAGGGCCAGATATCAATATAATCAAGAAAGTGTAAGGCCTTTTCATACACAACCATGGGGGAAGGTTATAAATGTGTATGAAATCCATCCATGTGATGTGTGAAGTAAGAATCTACCCAAATGGATTAAAACAATCACATGAAAGACCCAGTCACAAATTACACACATCAGTTTCAAATTTAGGATATCGAGCATCAAATCTATTCCATGAAAATCCATCTCTAGGGTGAACCAACTCTTCATTATTCTTTTTTCTCTCGTTTTCATGCCATCACATTTTTACTGATATTTTATCAGACATGAAAAGGTTTTTTATTATGGGGATCAATGGAAAGTGCCACATTACTTTTTGTGGCACATGAGATATTGTTTCATCATCTTTTGGATTACATCGGGATGTTCCACATTTGATAAAATTATTTATTTCAATAGTTTCCTCCCAAAATAAGCTGCAATCATTCGGGAAAGCATGAATTTTTTTTGAGAATCCAAGTTCATCAACTAACTTCCATGACATATAGTGGTTTGAGGGAATATCTGCATCATCTGGAAGTAAGTCCTTCAAGAAGGTAAGAATATAATCGATTGCAGTATTTGAGATCCCATACATAGTTTTCCCATGAAACAATCAGATTAAAAATTCCAACTCTTTCATTTTACCACATTGCTAATATAGTGGAGTCGTCGTAGCATAATTCAATTTTTCACCCTATCAATATCATCACACTACTGGAAAATGGGTCTATACCCATGGTTTTGTGCAAAACCGTGGGGATAGGTCCCCCCTATACCCACAGTTTCCCAAAACCATGGGTATAGGGATAGTATGGGATCCTATACCCATGATTCTTGGAAAAACCGTGGGTATAGGTTTTTTTTGAAGACCTATACCCATGGTTTTGGTAAAACTGTGGGTAAAGTTGTTGTTCTACAGACCTATACCCACAGTTTTTGAAAAATGTGGGTATAAGAGGTATTTTTTTCAAAGACTTATACCCACGGTTTTGAAAAACAGTGGGTATAGATTTCCCATGTTATGGAAGGAACAAAAAATTACATGGGATATAAATTTTTTTTGGTGGGAAGACGATCTTGAATAATATAATTATACAGATAGAAATATTAAATCATATAAATTCACTAGGTTGGTTAGTTTAGATAGTCGGTTTACATGAGGAAGTGCAGTGATTGAATCCCATTACATCATTAATTTCCAATATATGAGTAATATAAATATAAGTAAAGAGACATATGTATATAAACCAATAATATTCTTAGGTTATTTGGTCACTCCGTATTCTCCTTCCTCACAGTTCGCGGGTTTGAAACCCCACGAATCCTCTTTTTTAGATTATAGGAGTTATATTAATATATTAAAATAAAAGTAACCATATATACCAATAGTGGTATTAGCTCGGTTGGTCGGTTGTGTATCCTCCTTCCGCACAGGTCACGGGTTCGAAACCCCGCGAATCCTCTTTTTTATATTATAGGAGTTATATTATTATATTATAATAAAAGTATCTATATATACCAATAGTGGTATTATATCAGTTGGTCGGTCATGTGTTCATGATGCGGGAGGTGCATGTTCAAATCCGTCTAGGGTCGAGTTTTCATCATTTTTTACCTAAGGTTTGAAAACCGTAAAAACAGCCTTGTGCCACATTGTTCAGTCACTATGACCACATTTTAGTAAACCCTGGGTATAGGTGAGGCCCTCTATTGTGAATTATTTCTAGCCCACGGTTCCCAAAATCGTGGGTATAGGATATACCCACAGTTTTGGGGGCTATACCCACAGTTTTGAACCATGGGTATAGGCCGTTTTTCCAGTAGTTTCATTTTCATTGGATACATTATGTGTGCTTGTATCAAAATTTTGTTGGTTGGACATCCATTCCTTCTCATGATGCCGAATAAATGGAAACCGATCATATATCAAACTCTCCAATTCAGTCCTATCATTTTGTTCATCAACATTTTGAGATTCCATTTTCTCTCCATTGTGATACCACACATAATAGTTTATTTGGAAACCATGTTTTGTTATATGATATCTAACTGATTCATGACTCAAACAAGGTCTTCCAAAACAATTAGAACATGGGCAGTATATGCGACCACTATATGAAGCCTTGTCAAATGAAAAATCTAAAAAGTTGTTCAAATTATTTTGAAAACCGGTTGAAATCTGATCAGTTTCATACATCCAACTTCTATCCATTCTATAAAAAAATTGAAATAAGTCATTTCAAAGAAATTAAATAATATTTAAATTCAATCAAAAAAATATTTAGGTAAATGACAATTGTTTACTTTATATAAAAGCATAACTGACACATTACTCTATATGAGAATCATATTAAGAAACACAACAAAATACAGTGTATATAAGAAAATAAGATACAAAATTTCTAATGCCTATATTCAAGGATTTCCCAGTAAGATATTGGAAGTGGATAAAAGAATACATAATCCTTAAGGGTCTTGTTGGGAGTACATGAGTTTTATACATTAACTTCTTCAGGGTGATCAGGATGAGGATTAGGATGAGGATCACATCAAAAGTAGTTATGGCCTCATCAAGTTTCACCTTAACCATGGATTAAAGGATCCTAGGTTTGGGGTCATAGACCATAGGTTGGTAGGGTTTATTCATTGAATCATGTCCCAATTGATTTTGGAGAGGGACCTTCAATAGTTATAGGTATGGATTTGATTAGAAACACCTATAAAAAGGATATTCATGAATTGCAACGTCCTAAACCAGGATTCCACTTATTAGTGACCCAAACCCAGATGGCCACATGGCCTCAATCACATCTACCAAAATTCCAAATGTTATTGACTAATGGTGAGAGACTTTGGTGTGTCTGGGGGAGACTATTCCCTCATTACCTAAGTTTCACAATTTTAATATTATCAGTTAAAAAGTAAAATAAAGATAACAATGAGAAAATATTGGAAATAGATGAAAATAACCAAATCAGTAATACCAACTAATAACAGAATAATAAACCAAATGATGGTAATGCATGTCATGTATCAATAAGAAAAACATAGTTACAACTAGTATGAAGTAGTACTATGCAAGAGGATAATTAAATTCCAAAATTCAACCTAGCTTCTTGAGCTACAACCCAATCATATGCTACATGCTCCATCCTATGTCATGTGAGTAGTCATGCATCTGTAAAATGGTGATTCCCCTTATCTAAACATATAATCATGTAGTTTATCTGGGTACCCAATGGCATCTCGAACAATGTGTGAGATACAATTCATGTAGGTGATCACCGAGAGGTCTATAACTATCCTGTTTATTTATATAACATTTTAATATAATGATATGATAAATTAAAGCGACAACTAAAAAATCTAAAAGGGTTTTCTATGGTTCTAGAGAAAAAATATAAAAGGATTTTCTATGAATTAGTTTCATAAAGAAGGAATAAATACTACATGGGAGAAGGGGAGGTCCCACTGAGAGTTCCCTTTATAGATATTTTATTCATAAATAACATTGGATTGTACTGTTTAGCATTTCTTATTTATTCTGTGAAAAATAATTAGGGACCACATACTATTTTTCAAAGTTGAAGAAGATACTCCATATGTTCTATTGTGAAAAGGATAAGTGAATGGTGTGTCATTTTATATATATAGATATTTTGATAGAAACATGATACATACTTGTTATGTAACACACATTGTGTACAAAAATGAAGATGAATAAGATCTTCATGTTTGACATGATCTTAATGATAGGAGCGATTTTCATGAAATACTATGAATAAATATTACAAACAATTTCTTATGAGTTCATATACCTGAAGCTGTAATATTTGGAGCATTGAGATTAAAAAAGAACTATGAATCTTTAAAATTAGAACACAAGAAAGAGAACATTCCCTTATAAATGTATATGTGTAATGAAAAAATTAATTATACAATGTGTACATTGATGTAGTTATTTGAGTACACAATTCCTGAAGAGAGTAGTGAATCATAAAATTTTCCAAAATCTCTAGAAATAGGACAAAACGACGTGATCTTTCTAAATAGTGAAATAAATGGAGAAATGTTGAGAATATAAGGATATACTTAGATAATATGAGAAGAGGTTGAAGGAATCTAACCTGAATGGGGGAGTTGTTGCTGATCAGATGGAAGAGGTTCACTTGGAGGGTGCTTTTGGGAGTCGACGGAATGTGTTCTGGAAATCAGGTGCTTCTAGGAGTCATGGTTCTATTTTAGTGATTTTTTAGGGGGGGATTTTCACAATAGTTATTAAAAATCGTTGGGAAAAGCATGGATTTCCCAAATGTTTCTTCAAACCGTTGAGAAATCCTTCCCTAATGACACCTTTACCAACAGTTTATTAAAACTGTTGGTAAAGGACACATATACCAACGGTTCTTTTGAACTGTTGGTATAAACGTGTTGGGAAATATAGCCTTTTTAGTAGTGTAATATGGTCCTTTTTTAATGGCTCTTGGGACAATAGCGATTTTTAAGCACTGATAAAGACATTTTATAGTGGTGAATATATCCTAATTTTTAGTTGTGAGACACCCTTTATCTCCACTTTTTTAGCGTTGATAAAAGTCATCTTTTATCAACACATTTATTTTAGTGTTGATAAAGACATCATTTTTTAGTGTTTTTTAGCACAGATAAAGTCTGGATTTTAACGGTGCTTATATATATATATACAGGATGCTAGGTAAGTGAAATTTAATTCATTTATTTGCATACTAACTTGTATGTTTTTCATGAAATTTTTTGTGTCTACCAAGAAATCTCTTATACTTTGGATAATTTTAAAATAAATAAATATAAATGGTGCTACATTTAAATCAAATAATGAATTTTTGGAAACAAATATATGATCCAAAATAGACAAGTTAGTATTCAAATAAATGAAATAAATTTAAGTTTCCTAGCATCTTATATATATAAATGGCTTCTATAGTAAAAACTATGCACCACAAGAAGATGGCTGCGACATATTGGGATGAATCTACGTGCTTTGTTCCCATCACTGCCACAAAATTGGGTTTCCGCAGTTCCACCCATTATCAGTGCTAAAAAAAGCACTGATAAAGTTTATATTTCAAAAAAATCATGAAAAATAATATATTGTTGTATAAGTATATTTATATTGATATAAATATAATATATATATTTTTAAAAATGTTTTAAATAAGTATAAATAGACTATTACATTTAATATATAAGAAATTTAGTGAAAATGACTTTAAAATATTTTAAAAAATATTATTAATTAATAATTTTATGATTATCATTGATTAATAATCATTTAATAACAATTTTAAGACACAAAAAATCAAAAAAAAAAGATCTAAAATAAGTTGAAAATGTAACTCAAAATTCAAACGGCCAAAACTTTTGATCCGGGTGTCCATTTGAGCTCTACAACATATCAAATTGAAGATTGCGTTGAGATCTATTTGCTAGTGACTAAAGAAAACCTTCTCTAATAATTTTCAAGGCCAAAAAGGGACCAAAAGTCCTCTAAAACTAAGCTATTAGTCGGGATACCCCGATTTTTTAACATTCAAATAGGTATAACCTCTGATCTAGATGTCCTCTAGGCTTGTACAACATATCATATCGAATTTTGTTTCATTTTCTTCAAATTGATTGGTTGTGGAGTTGAAATGGACTTATGGATTTAAAGTTATGGTCGTTTTAACATTCTATGGATTTTCAAATACACATATATATGTATTTATTCGTAAATATATATATTTGTGTCTGTGTGTGTGTCTCTCTCTCTCTATATATGTGTGTGTTGTATATATGTATGTATGTGTGTATTTATTTATTTATACACACATAAAGAAACATATTTTATAAATATATTTAAAACTAATCTTATAAATATATATTAATATACAAATAAATATATAGATAAAAAATTATAACTAAAAATATATATATAAATAAATATAAATATAAATTAATATAAGAATAAATATGTGTGTATACATACTAATATATGAATAAATATATATGTATTAATATAACTAAATATATTTATATTAATATGAATCTATATTAATATACGAATAAATATAACTATAACTATAAATATAAATAAATATAAATATATATTAATATACAAATAAATATATATATTAATATATAAATAAATATATATGTATTAATATAACTAAATATACTTATATTAATATGAATCTATATTAATATACCTAAATATATTTATATTAATATAAATCTATATTAATATATGAATAAATATAACTATATATATATATATATAAATATCATTAAATAGAGAAAAAAATGAAATGGCTTCATGGTAAAGGTGTAGGCACCCAAGGGGGGAGGTCACGGGTTCGAGTTCGGGTGGAAGTAAGGAGGGGAACGCAGGCATGTGGGGGATGCGTGGGCAAGGGCAGTGCGCGGGAGAGTGGGAGGGTCCGCCTAGCATTGATAGGGGGTCAAGCGCTGTTAACAGCTCTCCCCCTACATTGTATATTCTTTTTTATTTTATTTTTTACTTTTATCGGTGCTTTTTTTATCACTGATAAAAGATCCCTTTTATCAGTGCTGATAAAAGGGGCATTTATTAGCACTGATAAAAGGGGTCTTTATCAATGCTTTTCTGAGTGCTGATAAAAGGGACCCCTTTATCTTTTCCTCGATTAACAATGCTTTTTTTAGCACTGTTAATACACTTTTCTAGCATTGATAAAAGCCATATTTTTAGTAGTGCATAACCAACATACCATAAACCCTAAATGTAATGCTTCAACTAGATTACAATCACACTCATATCATCCATGGAGCCCCGCACCAGAGATAGCTCTGCTAGTTTCTTGTAATCCAACAACAGTCATTCTAGTTCTTCGAGTGGGATGCAGGCTGGGCATGCCACCTCCACTTCCTCCTGACTGCTCACCCTCTCCCACAACCCATTAGAAGCTAAGATTAAAAACTCATCCTTGAGCTCTATGGATAGAAATATAGTCTCCAGCTCTGTCATCACCCACTACTTCAGGTGGTCATCCCCGATTACTCTTGACATCGTCAGGGACCCCATAACTCTTACACCGTTATACCTGTCTATGGGGGGGCACTCCAAAATCTGTGAGTCATCTGGGAGTCTTCTTTGTCAGTAGCAGGTTTTCATGAAGGCAGCAACTAACTATGGCAGTTGTAGGAGAGGACTTCTTTGGTGGGAAGTGCGGTGGATAATAGTCGGCAACAAGGGAGAAAATTCATGGGTATATGAACTACCCACCAAACCAAAGTAAAAATAGTGTTTTTGGTTCCTCTTTAAAATGGGGTAAAATATCATGATTTGTGATATATGTGTATTGTGTGATCCTCAAATTTTTATCCAGAGAGAAATAGATAAATCTTCCCATTCTCTTATAGATGTAGGCAATTTTTCTTAACCACATTAAAATTGTATGTTCATCCGTTTTCTCCATTTTTGTGTGATTTGTGTTGTCACACACCTTCACTGCACCCTTACAAGTGGTATCAGAGGGAGTCAGAGTGAGGGAGTTTGAAACGGTGAGGTGATAATGATTTTTCTGATGACCAGAAAATTTAAAGTGGTCGTAAACTTTTTCCAAGTCCAGATGCATGAATAGAAAGATGAGATGATTCTAACAGCACAAGCAGTGTTGAAAACGGAGATGAAATGAGCCATGTAGAGCCGGTCAAAGTTCCGGTCAAATCGCGGGTGAACATTAACCCCATGCTGGAGAAAAAGACATTGTTCACAATGTCGGAAAAATTTCTGACAAGATTCAATTGGCTTCTCCGGCATGCCATGTCAACGCCACATCATCGCCACTTCCGTAGATGGTCTAGAATGTTGAATTTGTTTTGGCGATATCTCGACCAATCAAACTCCAATTTCAATGATCCAAAAGTCGATTCCCACTATTTCAACCATTACGGACACATCCAAGTGGTTATATTTTCAAAATTATCACTCCATCAGGTGGTGTCAAAGGGGTGTGACATTGATGGTGGTGATCGCGTTTTGCGACAACTATGACAGCTGGTGGAAGAAAACTACTAAAATTTGAAATCAAGATGTTCTATGGTCGAAACTCTTTCGGCTTGTGGAAAATAATAGTGAAAGATATTCTTTTGTAGTAGGTCATGATCATACTATTGATTAGAGAAAAACCCAAGACAACTAGTGACCATGATTGGGAACAACTCGAGATGCGGGTTGTCAGAACAATTTGACTATGTCTGGTGAACAATGTAAAATACTCGGTGTTGGATGAGACCTCACTGAAGGAGATCTAGAAGAATTTGGAGTAGTGATATATGGTGAATTCTCTCACCAAAAAATTATTCTTAAAGAATAAATTATACTAGTTGTTCATGGACGAGTGAGAAATTTTTTTGGATCACACTAATTAATTCAACAAGATACTAACACAATTATTGGGGCTCGGTGTGAAGGTTGGAGAGGAAGAAAAGAAACTTTTGTTTTTTCATCACTAAGAAGTTAATTTTATAGACTTGTGACTACATTGCTCATGGGGAAGGAAACATTGAAGCTGGACGAGGTGATGATACCGCTTTAAGATTCGGAGGCACTCTGAATACCTGCAATGCATTCAAGCGAGAAAATCAAGGTGACGTGAGATGATAAATTTGGGAGGAGTGAATATCAGATGTGGGGAGGTAAATAATGGTGGCCAAAATCGAGAGGACATGATCCTAGTGAAATCACATGTGTCTGGTGAGAGAAAAATGGTCACTATAAAAGTGATTATGGAGAGTGCAAATGGTATTTTACTGGGAAAGGGAAAGTTGAAGATACGGATATGAACATCACAAGAATTATAGGCAGGTGATGAAGTCTACATGACAATGAAAAGATTTCACTCAGATGAGATATTTGAATGGGGAGAAGTATAGTGTCATTACTATAAAGGATACAGGAACATGAAGTGAGAATGTCGATATTTCCAAAGAAAGAAAGAGCGAGATCAATATATAAAGGAAGATAGATATGTTTTGGATTCGGGGAGATCTGTACACATATGTATGACCAAAGGTTCGTTTCATGCATTTTAATAGGTGTGAGATTTGGTGAGACTTGGTGATGGTTCAACATGCAAGGTTCGACGAGATGGGATGGTGAAATTGAAGACACTTGATAGAGCAGTACGAAAACTGGGTGATGTGAAATTCATTCTGAGGATGTGATGGAACATGGAATCATTAAGTAGACTCAATGTGAAAGGGTTCAAGATTTCCATAGTAGTTAGAGTATTGGAAGTCTCACGTGGGGATGCAGCGATCTAGTGATGCTTATTGGTAAAGATTCTTAGAAGAATGAAAATTGGAAGAAAATTTATTTGAAGATGAGATACTTGAAAGAAAAATTATCCAAATGTGAAATAATGTTCACCTAAAATATGGGAAACCTAGGACATATAGATATATAAATAAGAGAAACTGAAGGTATATGTGTGGGCAGGGGTGGAGGCAGAGGCCGGGAAAGGTGTGAGGGGGGGAAGATGGTGAGAGCGGATGGGCAGCGACAACGGCTTCAGGTGCGGGGGCGAGGGTAGAGGTGTTGGAAAATAAGTAGGTAGAAGGTGAAGACGGATTGAACCTTGATGCGGGAATTGAATTCACTATCTAAAAGGGTTTTATTAACCCCCAAGTTGTTGGTGTAGGGTTCTTGGTGGAAGTTTCCCTCAAAGATTTTATCAAGATTTGGGGAAAATCGAGCACCAAATATCTGATTTCCCCATTACACTGATGTTGGGTGAAATATGAAGAATTTCATGGAATGAAAAATGAATTATCCCATAAGAGATCTCATTATCGATTATTTATAAATCATCATTTTGGTCAAATAACACCTTAGTTCGACCGAAATGAGACAACTCTTGGTGAGGGGAACATGAGTTCAATATCACCATTTCAGTCAAAGAACACATTGGTTCAACTAGAATGATACAACTCTTGGTGAGGGACACACTGGTTCAAATTTGAAAAAACACTCTATATATTTTAATAAATATTTTGAATAAAACATATGAAAATCCCCCAATTTTATTCATAAATATTAATTCTTCATCCCACAAGTGAATCATTATACATAATAAAGGTATCTTTCAATTTAAACCTTTACTTAGTATCAATATCTCAAAGTTTATCATATTTATAAGTTTTCGAAACATTAAACTTATTAACCTTTACGATAAACTGAAGATGTCATAAATATAATTAACTTTCATCCAATATCTCATTTTTTAGCACTTTTTTGGCCATGTGCTTATATCCTTTTCATGAACTCTCTTAGGAGTAAACCCATTAACTCCAGTAAGAAGTATCACCACTTCTAAGTTCACATAGGCAAAATATTACAATGTGCTTCCATTATTAGAGAACATAACTCATTGAGTCATAATATTTTGTTAAGAGTTTATAACTCAAACTCTATTCATAATAGAAATACTGACGCCAAAAATTTGGGGCTAAAAATATCAATATCAACAATCATCTTCGTAACTTGGTTTTACCCATTAAACACTTTGATTAGGATCTACCTAAAGAAATTGTTGGGTTTCCATCACTAAAATGATTCATTCTATGGGATTTAACCCCATATCTTTATTATTTGCATGAATAATCTCTCTCATTAGAGATTTTTTAAATGGATCCACAAGGTTTTTACATGATCTCACATAAACAATTTCTATAGAACCATATTATAAAAATTGTCTCACATAATCATGTATCAAACTTATATATCTAGACTTTACAGCATACATGATACTATATGACCTTGTAAATATTGATTCACTATAACAACTGATATATATATGAGGCATTGTACTTGAAAATAATATAATATCCAATAATAGATTCCTGATCCATTCAACTTCCTTTCCACGTGTTGCTAAGGTGATAAACTCTGACTTTATGGTTGAATGTAAAATATATGTTTGTTTCTTGCTCACCCGTGAAACAACACAACCTCCAAGAGTAAATAACCATCCAGAAGTGGATTGGTTATCACCAACACTAGTATTCTAACTTGCATTGGTGTATCCTTCAAATACAGTCAGAAAATCTTTATAGTATAAACTTAAATCTTTGGTGTTTCTAAAGTATCCAAAAAATCTCATTATACATCTCCAATGATCCTCACTAGGATTATTAGTATATCTACTCATTTTACATACTGAAAAAGAAATATTAGGTCTAGTGTAATGAATTTCATACATTAAAGAACTAATTACACTAGCATACTCAAGTTGTGTTATATCTCTACCCGTACTTATAAAAAGTTTAACACTAGAATCAAATGGAGTATTGGCATCCTTAAAAATAAGATGATCAAATTTATTTGACATCTTTTCTACGTAATGAGACTGACTTAAAGAAAAACCCTCCTCCCTTGCCTACAGTAGACAGAATATCCATCCCCTAAAACCTCTACTGTCTCCCTTAGACCCTCTCTAACTGACTCATGGATGCTCGTCAAAGCCACGGGGATTTGGAGCCGCCCCAGCTTCTTTCGGGTGAGAGATGAAATGGAAGATGATGTGGTACACCAGTGTCCATCTTCAGCCAGCCCAAGGACTGTAAAGGATCTGGGAAGACGGATCCTGGGACGGGTGGGAGAGTTCATGGCCTCGGTGGTGGGTGACGGAGCGGTGGTTTTTCATGGGTGAGAACCAAAAAGCGACGACGGCGAAGGTGCGGGGAGGGTGGGAGTGTCAGGGAAGGTTGCATGGCTTTCTTTGGTGTAGTCAAATCTTTGTGTTTGGGAGGGTGGTTCAGTAAATGAAACTCTCCTCACAGGTGGCGTGTGAAGGAGCTGGGAGGAAGAGGCATATAAATAGTGCGGTGGCTTCCGTGTTTGAGGTGTGTGGCGTCTTCCCTATGATTTGACACTTTGAAATAGAAACGCCGAGGGTGCTAACACTTCTGGTAACGTAACAAATATATATATATATATATATAACTTAGTCAGGATGCCTACCAAAGAATTAGTTTCCTAAAATTTAGGAGACAGAGAATAACAATGCTACCATTGAAAATGGGTCTCATCATTTAAAAAAAAAGATGAAATACGCCAACATATTCAATAATCACAATGTTTTATTATTTTTTTGTTGTTCAAAATTATAATAACTCAATTTAAATTTTTTGAAAAACAAAAAATAGTGATGGAGACACTACATTACTACAAATCCTCCTTTATCACCGCTCAAATAAAATAATAACAAGGATGATTCATTTATTAGCGATAACAAAAAATACTTTTTGTTAGCTCTGATTGTGGGAGTCGTGAATAGTTTAATTTATTTATACGTATTTATGTATTTTTAAATATGATTTATATATCAATAAGTATATATATGTAAATATAATAAATAAATATGATTTGTATGACAATATTATAATAAAAAATATGAAAATATTATTTTTAAAATTTTATATATAAAAACTATCAGATTTCACTAAAAAAAGGTGTTTAGCGATGTTTCATTTGGAACCAGTTTAAACCGCCACTAAATATTTAGCTACGGTTTTTTATTTTTTTATTTACATAAGTAAAATATTAATTATTATTTATTTACATAATTAATTAATAATTTCACTACTGCACATATGCCCTTGAATAGCATGCAAAATGGATTTTAACAACGTTAACAAAGCATTCTTTATCGTAGTGCTGATAAGGAGGTCCATTTATCCATGCTAAAAAGAAGCACTGATAAAGGACACCCTTTATAAGCATTATTTTCAGCACTGATAAGGCCCCCTTTTTGAGTGCTAAAATATCCCTGATAAAGGTCTAGCAGGCTTCCATGTGGATTTAATATAACAGAACACCCAACAAAAACTTTCAATTTCAAACAATACTATATACATTTAATGTGACATCATGAATACAAAAATGTCCTCCCATGGTATATACAAAAAAACATTGTTATATACATTTCAAACAATGTTTTATATAGTCACATTTACAATTATCCAACAAACATTTAAAAACATTAATATTTCATCTTTTAATGTTCGTGATCCCCTCTCAAAAATGTCCACTCCATTGGAGAGAATCCCAATTCCGGGCTGAAAATTGTTTTCCAAAAAATGTCATGAGAAACCCATAAAAATATGGAAGTGATATGAGCAGAATAAATAAATCAGCAGGCGATATTTTTAACATGAAAAAACCCTCTCATACGGGGGATTAAAAAACCATGGGACAATTCCCAAATATCCACTATGAATCAGAGAGTACAAAGAATCCAAGTAATGCCTGAACTAGAATTACAAATGAGAGAGTGTAGAAAACCTGTGTGAAACCACACCCCGATACGCCTCTACCTTCTCTCTGATAAACATCCTGCTGACACCATGTATCTAAAGATCAATCTGTGATAAAACTTCACCCTTTTATCAACAAAACGTCACTACCTCGGAGATCTTCACCCAAACACGCGTCAACCTCGCACCAGCTTGCGACACCTAAATAATCTCACCATCATGATGTACTGTCGATATGCAATTGGGACATGCCACCTGATCACCTCTTTCAAGAATACTTTCGATACGTTTCTCGATCATTAATCACATTGCTGCTGATTCACACTTGTAGAACACCGAGATGTCGCACATGCTACCGCCGACGCGATAGCCACCTTCTTGATCTCATTGGACTACATCTGGATAAGCTCTCCATGTTCGCCACCAACAACTTTCCCTTTTATAGGCTTCATTATTTCCTTTTTCGAATACATATAAGATATAAAATATAATTTCTTAAATTTTTAAATCACCATGTATCTTCCATGTTAAGATTTAAACACTTATCTAATCTAAATAGATAAGATATATCTCCCCATGAGATACACATGATTCCTTATCTGTGTGATATGATAAAAGATATATAATATTTTAAAACATATCTCAAATCTAGAAACACCAAAATGCGGGTTGAACCTCAACAATCTCCCCCTTCAGCCCATCAATGGAGATACCATCCAACAAACTCAGTTGGACCAAAAAACTTGTTGGTATTACACCAACCACCATCCTCTACAGAAAAATGACGACTCCCTTTTGCAACTCTGGAAGAAACCTGAATGCTCCCCTTGCAAAAGAATCTCAAACGCCGAAGTCTTTGTCATAACCGTGTCTGCACTTCCAATACCAAAATCAACAATATCTGGCTCCCACAAAATCGTGATCTCCACAAAATATGAAGCACCTTCATGAATAACTTTCTCCCCTTGCTCAAAATCCCGAGCACCTATCACATCACATCTATCTTCAAATTTTAATTCTTTCTTCACTAGTCGCACATTCTGAAGAAAATAATTAGGTGTAAGATCTGGAACACCTCCTTCAACCTGCTTTACAAAACTTATTCTACCTCATGCATGTGCCATTGATCCCCTTTTAAGCTTCCAAATAATTCTCACCACAAATTGCAAGCACAAACCTCCCTTTGATACAACTTGTTGGGGAGAATCCCGATTTCGAGCCGAAAATTGCTTGCCAAAAAATGTTGTGAGAAACCCATCTAAATATAGAAGCGATATGAGAAGAATAAATAAATCATCCAGTAGGATTTTTAATGTGAAAAAACCCTCCCATGCAGAGGATTAAAAAACCACAGGGCAATTCCCAAATATCCACTATGAATTAGAGAGTACAAAGAATCCATGTAATGCCCGAACTTGAATTACAAATGAGAGAGCGTATAAAACTTGTGTGAAAACACACCCCGATACGCCTCTTCCTTCTCTCTGATAAACATCCCGCTGATTCCATGTATCAGAAGATAAATCTGTGACAAAATGTCACCCTTATGTCGACGAAACATCACTACCTCAGAGATCTTCACCCGAACATGTGTCAACCTTGAACCAGCTTGTAACACCTGAATGATCTCGCCATCATGATGTACCACTGATATGAAATCGAGACATGCCACCTGATCACCTCTATCAGGAAGACTTTCAATACGTGGCCTGATCATTAATCACGTTGTTGCTGCTTCACACATGTAGAACACTGAGATGCCGCACATGCTACCACCGACGCGGTAGTCCCCTTCTTGCTCTCGGTGGAATACATCTTGAGCAGCTCTCCCTGTTCTCCACCAGCAGCTTCCCCTTTTATAGACTTCACTATTTCCTTTTTCAAATACAGATAAGATATAAAATATAATATCTTAATTCTTCAAATCACCCTGTATCTTCTATGTTATGATTTATACACTTATCTCATCTAAATAGATAAGATATATCTACCCATGAGATACACATGCTTCCTTATCTATGTGATATGATAAAATATATCTAATATTCAAAAACATATCTCAAATATTGAAACACTAAGATGCGGGCTGAACCTCAACACACTTGTAGTATAAATTGTCGAACAAATCATCTCAACCCGATCAAAGGATTCTCCCTATATAATAAAACAAATATTATGCTTCTAATACTATAAAGAAATAAATTAAACATTAATATAATATAATACATTAATAAAATGTCAATATTTAATAAAAGAGACACATTTGGAGTTATACTGGTAATACCATGCATTGGATTGAGCTGTGGTTGATTCCTACATGTTAAAAATAACTCTTGGATCGTTTTCCTAAAGTATTAAAACAATATGAATGCGTTTTCTTAGTTTTCACTATGTCACATGTTCTTTTTACTAAAATTAATGTCAATTTTAAATAAAAACACACACTTGAAGATATATAGGTTACACTGTGCATCAGATTGAGGGGTGGTTGATTTGTACACATCATAAATGACTCATGGATTGTTGTCCTAAAGTATCAAAACAATCTGAATGCATTTTCTTGGTTTTCATAACACCAGTTTTGTTTTTTACTAAAATGTCATTTCAAACTGGAAACACACATTTTGAGTCATACTGGTTTCTTCGTGCATCGATTTGACAGGAGACTGCTTCATACATGTCACAAATGACTTATGAATCACTGTCCAAAATTATCAAGACAATCTATAATGTCTTGGGTTTTTCCATGTATTATTTTGAAATATTATATGGAATTATTACAAGGCCAATCACAGTGACAACACGTCATTCCGAGGCCTGGTGAGCCCAGAATGGTGGTTTGAACTTTTTTTTAAGTTAAGTTGAGTTGGCGGGTGTGCGCGGTTGTGGCGGTTTCCAAATGGATACCTGGATTAAAAATATGAGAGTATCACTATGTTCAGGATGACAACTTTACCTAAGAATGGGCCTAACCTCAACTAGTGTAGGTCGAGGGAAAAAGTTAATTTTCAGACGTTTTTAGTAAAATAAACTAAAATAAAATAAAATAATTTGAAAAGTTAATTTTATTTTATTTGGAAACATTCACTGCATCGCAACAACGAAACAACTGTTTTGATAATTAATGTCACATCATAATGACTTAGAAAAAACAACCTTGACTCATTAATGTCACATCGTGATGAAATAATGAAATGTGTTCCCTCCTATTAATGGGTTAATTGAATGTTGGTGGTTGGTAGAAAATTTAGTGGAATTCTGGAGAATTCTTGGAACCTTGGAGAGAAATCTCAATCACAAACGACAACAACATGATCGATTGATGCATCTCAGATTCGACAAACCTCAGCAATGAATGTGACACAGAAATCTTTCTTCAACTGAATCGAGGTAGGGGTTTTGTTTCTTTTTTTTTTTGTTTCTCCATCCTTTGATTAAATGACGAACGCAGATCAAACCACGAATAGGTTGATCCGTGGATCGTTCTTTCTTATGGGAGGATTATTATTTTCCGTTTATTTAGGGTTTGATTTGGGAATATGATTTGTGATAATGGTTGGATTATCATTTGATTCTCCCCGTTTAATCCTTCTAACGGGATCTGATCAACATCGTGATGAACAACGGCGGAGGTTCGTTCCTCAAATTGGTTTATTGTATTTCTTCCTATTTTCCTTAAATTCTTCGCATTATTCATGGATCAATGAAAAATGGATCGTTGCACGTCTGTTTCACAATGCAACAGTCCCAATTTAGAGATCCTCCATTGCGATGACCTAGTGGAGGTGCGGCGAAGATGGAGGATGATGAATCGGCTCAGATCGAGAGAGACCGTTCTTCGAATGTTCTTTATGCATGTGGATCGATACCTATTTTGAGGTCTGATCATAGGCTAGAAAACAACTAATATGACTTCAGGACATTAGGGTGACCTTAAGTTTCGAGTTGTGTGGAAAACGGATCATCGGATCGAAGATCAGTGCATCACTAAGTCGCGGTGGAGCAGGTTCGCGTTTCTGGAAATTTCTAGAACACACGGTGTGTATCCCAAAGAACATGACGTGTGGTACTGGGGTTGATGTCTAGGGTCTACACACTACACACGATGAAGAACATGGTGTGCCTCCAGGGAGACATGGTGTGTGGGCCCCACCTAGTGGCGACTAGAGTTCTGGGTGACGGGAGGAACTAACATGGAATGTGACAATCATCACATGACATTTGGGTCCTTATATGGACTCGGTGTGTATCTCAGAAGAAACACATACATGGGGTGGGTACACAGTCGTGTGCTCCACCACAAGGTTAGACCAGGTCGGCTACATGGGCTAACCTGTGTACTGGTTACACAGGATAGAACACACTGGTTGAAACCATGTACGGTCACATGACTGCGTACACAGAGGGAACCCTAGTTACTAGGACATGGCATGTGGTCCCTACTACATGTCGTGTACTTACATTTCTATATGACATGTTCCCTTTGACTCGAGTTGTTACACACAAACATCACCCAGAGTCACGAGACACAGAGTGTAACCCCTTCTACATGCCATGTATATCCTGGAACTTGGTTGGATCCTCTTGTCCACCATTCCTTGGACAAGTTTTAATTGATTTAGTTCCCCTTTAACTCACTCCTCTGAAGATCAGGTATCATTTCCATTCAGAGGAGTATGATCCCTTCAGTAGGACTTTCTGAGATAGAGACAGGTATCCCTCCGAGAGGCCCAGAGTGAGATCCTCTATCCATTCTTAACCCGAGGTAAAGTCAGGTATCAATGTGACTATTCCTAGAGGATGTCAATCCTCTACTTAGTAGGTTAATTTGGATGAGTCCTGGTATTCTCCAAGGCCCTGGCAATGATCATCATCTGTATATCGTGATCGTTCCCCACTTAGGAGTGTGTTCTCCTAGATTGAGTGTATCAATCTTGAGTGACCTTTACCAAAGAACAATACTTCTCAGATGGACGTTATCATAGCTATTAGACTTGTGGAGTGAGTTATCCAGGATGAGTGCTTCGTGGAACCTTCGAACTAAATCCTTAGTGGGGTATGCGGTTGTGTGACTTGTCTCTAGACTATGGGTTTGAGTTTTGAGTATAACTATATTGTGTTTCTCTTGCTATATGTTCAGTATACATATACTGTGTAGTGCTGAATGCACCTTTACTTTGTGTTTTACTTTGTGTTTTTTGGGGTCCCCTACTGATTATTGTTATACTCACACCTGCATGGGCTTTTCTCACACGTGTCATGTCTTGTTCAGACGACCGGCCTTTTGACGATGTCCAGGGTGGACTAGTACCGGACCAAGCTTTCTGAGTTCTATATAGGCCTATTTTTTCTTACGGTTATGAGAATCAATCCCAGTACCTCTTTGTGCTTAAAAGTTGGAATTTATAGCTTGAAGACTCTTGTTTTTGGCAGACATGTATTCCGGTCGAGTTTAAATTCAGTACTTTACTCTCTGTTGTACTCTGTTGGTTGGGTTTAGTTGTATGTGTGCATTTCATTCCTTTTTTTTTCAATTCCAGCATTTGTGAGATTAGAGATGTGTGCGTGAGTACAGGTACTTAGGTAATGCCTCCCATGTTAGTGATATGCCAACTCGGTGATAGTCACCAGCCCCTGGTCTATTGGAGGTGGGATTGGGGAGTCATGGAGTGGGCCCCACTGGGGCGGGTTGTGACAGAGTGTTATCAGAGGTGGTTGGTTCTACCTTAGGGCCAAGAGTCTATTGGATTGGTTTGGGGCAACAATGTTAAGTGTTCCAAGCTTGACTTTCAGGCCAGAGACTCCAGTGTTGGTGCGGGCGGCCAACATATCCATACACCAGGACTCTGATAACATACTTTTCAACTTGGTACATGAAAAAAACTAGTTGCAGGGAAATAAAATAACGGTACATGCATCATATAGGAATGGGTTGTGTTTTTCATGTCCTTTAATGTCAGCTATCCAGATATACTAATTGACCATGGTTCATCTTGTTTCATTACAGGATGACTTCATGACACATACCTGCTAGGATTCAGTAGTTCGATCATGAGGATGACCCCCTCAGTGATGAGGCTTGGACACAGGGACCAATTCCCCAAGCGTTACATCTAGGTGGAGTACCTGTTATACCACCAGTAGTGGAGCAGCCCGTGGTACCTAAAATACCAATAGATGAGGGGTGCAGGCTGAGCGTGCTCCCTGAGTTCCAAAGACAAAGACCCCTTAGGTTATGAGGCAATCCTAACCCTCAGGTAGCTGAGGACTGGCTTGATGTGGTGACTAGAGTTTTCCATCTAGTGAGGAAACCAGCAGACCAAATGGTGATCTTAAAAGGGAGCCTTCTTCAGAGTTCAGTGGGACAATGGTGGATTCTGACCACACAGACTCATGACGAGGAGACTCTTTCATGGATGGAGTTTGAGAAACTTTATAGGGTGGTGTTATCTCCAGTTATTCTGAGATCAGTGCACATCTAGGAGATTCTTTAGCTCCAACAGGGCAGTTTGACGGTGGCTGACTATTCATCGAGGTTCACCAACCTCGCCAGGTACTCGATGGATATGGTTAGAGACCTGTACTTTATATCTTAGACCTTCAAGTGATGTTTATGATGGGACATCCTAGCTAGTGTCCTACCTCTATGAATTTCGACTTATGTTGGGGTGCTAGAGAGAGCCTTAGTGATCGAGAGCTTCTTGGTAGAGCAGAGACAGCTGATGACAGTCAACAGCAGACAAACATAAGTGGAGACCTCGGCATTAAGGAGCTAACGTTAGGCATAGGGATCAGGATGTGGGAGACATCATAGGAGGAACTAGGAAAGGGGATCAATAGTCCATGGCTCTCAGGCTAGATCCAGTCAGCCTAGGGAGAGGTGATGCTACTCGTGTGATGGTAGGGGACATATCGCTTGAGACTGTCCACCCCGTCGAGCTGCTGACAGGGAGGTGGGGGATGGACCACCGAGGTAGAGGAAGAGAGTGGAGTAGATAGACCCTCTAGGCAGTGAATGTGGAGGAGGAGTAGGGAGAGCTACAGGTGGTGGCAGATGTTTTGATCTACTTCCACTACCACACCCAGGAGGTCCGCACCAAGCTCAGGGAACTCGGGGACAGGGGTGGGGAAAACTGCATGTAGTTGAGGCCTACAACCCAGGGACTCTAGGGATGATCCGAGTTACAATATTTGTCTTCTCTACCTTAGTCTCCTTACTTATAGACATAGGTGTTGACCATTCCTCCCTCTCCACATGTATTGGGAGAAACCTTGAGATTCCAGTAGAGTCGTTGACTCAACCCTTATGCTTGTAGACACCTATGGGAGGAGACTCCATGATAACACACCTTTGTAGATAGTTTGATCTTACCCTTGGAGGTGAGAGTTTCAGTTGGAACCTCTTGGTAGTAGCGTCGAGGCCTTACGATGCCATTCTCAGTATCTATTGATTATCTTCAGTCCATGGCTAGATTGACTACTTTAGGCGAAGAGTGCGGTGTTTCCGCAGTGATAGGAGGATGTTTTCCTTTATTGGTGAAAGGGAGACCTAGGAAGCACAGAATGACCTCATGCATAGGTGGGTGCAGTAAATCACTCATGAGTTGGATAGCTTTACCCTCGGAGTAGTAGATGTTGTGAGCTTCTAGTTCCCAGTAATAGTGGCGGAGTACGAGGGCGTATTTCCCAAAGATGTTCCAAGACTACCTCCCTATCGGAAGATTGACTTATGCGTCGACTTACACCTTAGGATGACATTGATATCCTCATCAATGTATTGGATGGATCCCACAGAGCTTTAGGAGTTGAGGGTGTAGTTGGAGGATTTGCAGAGGTAGGGGTTCGTAAGACCCAATGTTTCACCCTGGGTAGCCCTAGTTTTATTTGCAAAGAAGTAATATGGGAGTTTGAGGTTGTTTATGGATTACCGGCACCTGATCTAGGTGACGATGAATAAAAAGTATCCAATATCGAGGATTGATGGCCTCTTCGATCAGCTAAGATGGGAACAATGGTTCTTGAAGGTTGACCTTCGATCAGGTTACCACCAGTTATGAGTACGGGACATGGATATACTGAAGAAGACATTCAGATGCTGCTAGGGTCACTATGAGTACTTGGTGATGTCTTTCGATGTGAAAAACACCCCCAAAGTGTTCATGGGAATTATGAACCGGATCTTTCAAATGAATTTAGACCGGTTTATTGTGGTTTTCATCGACGACATCCTTGTGTACTCGGCATCAGAGGAGGATCACGCAAGACACCTACGGATGGTTCTAGATGTACTCTGAGAGAACCAATTTTATGTGAATATTTTGAAGTGCTAGTTCTGGATTTAGGATGTGAACTTTCTAGGACATGTCATCTCAATAGATGGAGTAGCTATGGACCCAACCAAGGTGGAGGCTGTGTTAGCATGGGAGCCACCTCAGAGCGTGACGGAGGTACGAAGCTTTATTGGGTTTCTAGGATATTATTGGAGATTCATTCTTGATTTCTCTTAGACATAAGCACCAATGATATACTTTACCAGGAAGGGGAAACCCTTCATGTGGACGAAGAAGTTCCATCAAGCTTTCGAGTAGTTGAAACAGAGTTTGATGAGCACCCCGATCTTGAGATTGTCGGAGGAGGGTGTCGAGTACATAGTTTTCTGCAACGCATCAGGGACCGGGCTTGGTTGTGTACTGATGAAGGGATAGGTGGTGATTGCTTATGGTTAGCACTAGTGAAGACTACATGAGAATAACTATCTGACCCATGATCTTGAGTTTGAGTTGGTAGTCTTCACGTTGAAGATGTGGCGACACTACCTTATGGGTGATCGATTTATCATCTACTCTGACCACAAGAGCCTCAAATACATATTCTCATAGAAGGACATGAATCCAAGATAGAGACATTGGCTAGAGTTCCTTCGGGACTATGATTTTTAGATCATATATACTCTTGGGAAGGAGAAAAAGGTGGAAGATTCTCTTAGTAGGAGATCGATTTTGCAACTATTGGGTGAGGTGACAGAATAATTGGCCTCATCACAATTATTATTCGTGGACAGAGAAGATGTAGCTTACCTTCAGTCGATGGTTGTCACCCCTCCACTCTTACAGTGAGTTAGGGAGGCACAAATAGGGGATGTAGACTATGAGGATTTACATGCTCAGTTAGCCACATGACTTACTCCTGATAGATATTCACAAGGTGGGTAGCAAATAGTTCTTTTCAAAGGATGCACTGTTGTACCAGTGGAATTTTGGGAGGAGTTCCTGAGGGAGTTTCATACATCACCCTTGGTGGTACACCCTAGTGTGGAAAAGATGTATCAGGATCTCTGATGCTAGTTCTGGTGGTCAAGCATGATGAAGGTAGAAACAGACCTTGTTTCTTGATGCCTTGTGTGCCAGCAGGTAAAGGATGAGTACCATTTTCTAGTGGGATTATCTCACCCTTGAAAGTTTCAGAGTGGAAGTGGGATGAAATATCGATGGACTTCATAAAACAAATACCACATACATCCAAGGGCAATGATTCCATATGGTTGATCATTGATCAACTCATCAAATCGGCCCACTTCCTATCTATAATGGAGCAGAGTTCCATATAGAGCTTGGGACGCCTCTATGTGTAGGAGATAGTTCGGATTCATGGTGTCCCATTGAAAATAGTCTCAGATCGATAAGGCTGCTTCACATAATACTTGATAAAGTATTACATGAGGCTTTTGGGACTCGGCTATGCTTGAGAACAATGTTCCATCCCCAGACAGATGGTCAGACAAAGAGGACCATTCAGGTTATGGAGGATATGTTGCGGGCCAGTATATTGGACTTTGTTCGTGTTGGGAGGACCACCTAAAACTGGTGGAGTTTTCATACAATAAAATCTACCACTCCACCATTGGAATGGCACTGTTTGAGGCATTATATGGGTGACCCTTCCAGTCACCACTTTGCGGGACCGACCCCTGAGAGTCAGTGCTCATGGGTCCAGAGTTGGTGTGAGCTACCACTGAGAAGGTGAAGATCATCCAGGAGCAGATGGAGACAGTACAAAGCCGGTAGAATTCTTATGCTGATAGGCGATGGAGACCCCTGGAGTTTGAGGAGGGAGACCATGTATTCCTTCAGGTCTCACATCGATGAGGATTATGGATATTTGGCCAAGCCGGCAAGCTATCTCCAAGATTCATCGAACCTTTCTAGATACTGCACAGAGTTGGTGGGGTGGTGTACCACTTAGCTCAACCACCATAGATGCACCGAGTACATGATGTCTTCCACATTTCGTAGCTAAGTACGTATGTGCATGATCCATTTCATGTCATAGATTGGGGGGATCTGGACATCAAGGATGGAGAAACATTTACTGAGTACCAGGTAGAGATTCAGGATCGGTTAGAGAGGATCCTTCCTGGGCGATTGATTCCATTGGTGTTCCTTCAGTGGAAGAATGAGAATATTCAGGAGAGCATGTGGGAGTGGGAGGCTTAAATTCATGCACAGTTTCCACATATATTTGAGTAGCCTTATTTTGGCCTTTTGGGGATGCAAATCCCTAAGGTGGGGAGAATGTAATGTCTTGGATTTTTCAATGTATTATTTTGAAATATTATATGGAATTATTATGAAATCAAGCACGGAAACAGAATGTAATTCCAAGGCTTGGTGAGATGGGAATGGTGGTTTGAAATTTTTTTATGTTAAGTGAGTTGGTGGGTGTGCGTAGTTGTGACAGTTTCCAAACGGATGCCCAGATTAAAAATCTGAGGCCACCGATGCATCTAGGAAGATGATTTTACCTAAGAATGGGGCAAACCTCAACTGGCGTGGGTCGAGGGAAAAAGATAATTTTCATATGTTTTTAGTAAAATAAAATAAAATAAAATAAAATAATTCAAAAAGATTATTTTATTTTATTTGGAAACATTCGCTATAGTGAAACAATGGGGCAACTGTTACAATAATTAATGTCCTGGCATAGGGACTGAGAAACAATAACATTGACTCATTAATGTCGCAGTGTGATGGAATGATGAAACTCATTCTCTCCTTTTAATGGGTTAATAAAATGTGGTCATTGGAAGAAAATTGAGGGGAACTCTAGAGAATTCTTGGAGCCTTGAAGAGAAGTCTCGACAACAAACAACGATGACGTGATCGATCGAGGAATCTCGGATTCGACAAAACTTGAAAAAAAACATGATGTGGTGATCATTCTTCAACCGAATCGAGGTAGGGGTTTTATTGAATTGTTTTGTTTCCCCGTTCTTTGATTAAATGACAAACACAGATCAACCCAAGAATAGGTTGATCCATGGATCGTACGTTCTTGCGGGAGGGTTATTATTTTCCATTTCTTTGAGGTTTGATTCAAGAATATGATTTATGATAATGGTTGGATTATCGTTTTATTCACTTTGTTTAATCCTTCTAACAAGAGCGGATCAACGCTGTGACGAACAACGAAGGAGGTTCCACTACTACAAAATAAGGCTATAGCCATGGTTTGGAACCATGGCTATAGGCCCAAAAACCGTGGCTATAGGTTATAGCCACGGTTTCATAAACTGTGGCTGGAATTGGCATGGATATAGGGCAAAAACTATAGCCACGGTTTGAAACCGTGGAAGAATCCTAAGTTAGGAAATATATATAGCCACAGTTGTAAACCATTACTATAGGCCATTTTCCACGGATTTAAACCTTGGCTATATCCATATAGCCACGGTTTAAAACCATGGCTATATGTCCCCCCATTCTATAAAAAAAACATCCCCCTTCCCCAACCCCCTTCCCTAGCACACCCCATGCCCCCAGCACTTCCCTCCTGCCCACTGCACTTCCCCCCCCCCCCTATCCCACTACACACCCCCTACCCACTGCACTTCCCCCCAGCCCACTGCACACCCCCCTGCCCCCCCTGCACACACCCTCTTCCAGCTTCACTTCCCCCCAGCCCACATGCATAATTCTGTAATTACCTACAAGTATAACATATAATTCCGAAGTTAATTAAATACATACAGAATTCAATTCAGAATTCAGAAGTCAATTACCCTGCACAAAAATGTCTCACAGAATTCAATTCAGAATTCAAAAAGTTAATTTCCTACTAGATTTTCTTTCATTAAGGTTATTAAGCTAGAATATTTACCTTTGTGTCACATAATTGGAGAATGAAGCAAATTTAACTGGCTCAGTATTGATGCTAATTTTAAATTCTACTAGATCGGGCTGCATGGTCTCTTTCTTCTTCTTTCCATCTTTATGACACTGATTTGTGGTGACTTCTAGTTTTTTGGATTTATTTAATGTAGGAAACAATAATTCAAAGTCTGGCCTTATTTTTTTGAAGGATTTTCCACCACCTCTTCCTGTTTCTCATGTACTTAAAATGTTGTGATAGAACTATGAATTCTAATACAATAACTTCATATTTTAATATTAGAGGTCCTTCTATAAAAATTTCATCATTCCCCATACATTTCTCCTCCTCCCCTACTTTTTATTCCTTCTCCTTACATTTAAATTCGGTAATGACTTCTTGAATTGAAACATCCTTTTTCTCCACTTTTTAAAAACTTCTAAAATCTATTTTTATGATGTCATCTCTATTTTTAATGATTTATCATCCATTGCTTCATCCCCATTCTCCTTTTTAGTGTTTTGATGGTTTATTGTATTTCAGAAACTATTTCTTCTTCAATTTTTGGACAATAATCTTCCTTGAAGAATTCAGTTAGTCCACTGGTTTCCAACTCCCTATCCACTTATTCATCTTTTTGAACCTATTTAAATACACATATATCTTCATCATTGTAATTTTCTCCACTCTCAACCACCATTTAATTAATTAATTTTGTCATGTTCCATTCTTATTTTTCATGTTAGTGCTTGAGAGATTCCATTTATTTTTCTTCAGATGAGTATTTAAGGGAGGGTTCATTTTCTTCTATAGGATTCAAAGGTTAATCTTTTCTAGAAATATCAAATGTGCAACAATTTTCATCCTCATCAATCTTATTTTTACCCAGAACCTTCACTTAATAAACCTCCTTCATTTTATCCTCTTTTTCAATCCATACATCAGAATGTAACAAAAAATTACTCACAAGGGAAGCTAACCTCATAATAGATTGGGATAGGTTATTGGTAAAATCTTCTTTCTCTTTAATACCTTCCTCATGTTTTTCCATCATCATGTCCAAAATTTAATTAGTATTCATGAGCAATTCCAAAATTATTTCATGTGAATCCATTTCATGAGGTACATGAAAGGTAGGTCAATCTTGATGGTACTGCTCATCCCAAGATCATTTGGTTTTGAGGTTCATTGTATCCATACAAATATGAACTGTCCTAGCCTACTCTTTATTATTACCATCATTCAGAATTTTGTGTTACTGACGAGGTAGCCTATTTTTGGTATCCTACTTACTCCAATGATGGTTTAACACAGTAAACCTACCCCATACCCTACACTAAAATGACCCCCCATGACCACTACCTTAAACCTCATCCCTTGGCCCTATCCAGCCTTTTTACCACTAACCCCCCAGTCCCAACCTAAACCTACCCCCCCAGACCTAAACCCCAACCTAAACCTACCCCCACCCCGACCTAAACCTAACCTAACCCTAAACCCCTAAACATAACCCTGGCCCTATCCCCCATAAACCCAACACCAACCCCTTATCCTGAACCCCTACCAGTCCCCTTGGACCTAACCAGCCCCCCAACCCATCCTAAACCCCCTATCCCTAGCCCTTTCCCCTGCCTCTAATCCTAACCCTCCCATGGAAAAGCCCTTGCCTCTAGTCCTAACCCTCCCCTTGTATTTATGTCCGACCAATGAAATAATGTCAATAAACCTTATATTTAATATAAACCAAGGATAAAATAACTCATTATCATATTGAAGTCTTCAATATTAATCAAAATTATTCTATAAAGATAAATCAAAACAAAACCACAACCTAAAATGATATATGGCTTGTGATGGGATCCTAATACAGAGTGGGTAAAACAAAGAATATTGCAGCAAAATAGAATGAAAAAAGCTAAAATAAATGGAGGAAGAAGAGATAATTCAATTACAATGTACCGATTTGAAGTGGAAGAACAAAAATTACTTGAATTAATCGCTGGCTGGGAAGTGGGGTTCATAGTTCGGAGAAATCTCGTTTAGGGAAAAATCTTAGAGATGGGTTCTAAAGGAAGTGTGATCAGGAATTAGGGTTGTCATCCTAGAGAGATCCATTATGGAGAAAGTGAGCTCGTGACGGAGGAAGTGTGCTCGCCAAGTAGGGTTCGTTCTTGGGAAGTAGGGTTGGAGGAGAGATCTCATTGGAGGAGCAGATCTCATAGAGCGGAGATATCTGTTCGAGGAGGATAGATTCTATTTAATGGAGGAAGTGGGATCATGGGTTCGTTCTCGGGAAGCAGGGTTCAACAGAGGAGAGATTTTGTTCTATGGAGGAGAGATCTGTTCAAGGGTTAGTAGAGACACCTATTCGATGATGAGTTTAATGGAGGAGAGATTATGTTCGTGGGTAGGGGGTTTTTGGGGGTTTTTTTCCAACAGTTCTTAAAAACCGTAGATAAATATTGGAAAACCAGTTATTACCAATGGTTTTGTTAAACCATTGGTACAATTACCCCTAATATCCAACGGGTTTTGAAAACCATTAGAAAAAATCACCATTTTTTCCCTTCCCCAATAGTTTCATTGAACCGTTGTTATAGGTTACTTAATCCAATAGGTTTTTCAAATCGTTGGTATAGAGGTGTTGGTATAGGTGGAGATTCCACTAGTGAATCTATAAAACGATCTATAAACATGTAATCTTATAACCTAAAAACATTGAAATCTATAAACATGGAAACCTTTTAATCTCCATCATGCATACCTTACAAACAAGAATACCTTCATCCTGTAAACCTAGCAACTAAAACCCACAAACCTAACAACCAAAAAACCATAAAATTAGTAACATGTAAATGTGTAATTCACAAACTATCAACTTATAACTTCCAAACTTGCTATCTTACAAGCCTTCAAACCATTCAACCTATAAACCTGCAACTAGAAAACTTAAAAAAATGCAAACATTCGAATACAAAAGTAGAAAAAAATCATTCTCTTGAAAATAAAAAAACACAAGACCTGTAAAATAAATAAAATAGTAACAATATGTATACATGTGTGGGAAATGACATAAATTTATGTTGTTCACTAAAAATAATTACTTTAATATATCCCATAATATGTTGGATTAGTTAATATAAAGTAAAATAAATAAAATAGTAACAATCTATATACAGATAACAAGGGTGGTCCACCAACTGCTAACAATGTCACAAAGATACACAAATAAGCTTCAATAAATTGGTTATTTGAAACATTCCTGATAGCATCAGTAAAAGAAATAAAATATTAAAGACTTTGCACTAAGGATGCTCAGAATTCATAAAAACTAAAGCTGTAAAATCTGATTAATTACATGGTAACAAAAACTATGTAAACTAGAAAGATGTCAATTCAAGTAAGTGTTGTTTAAACATACCATAAACTTACAAATCATAATGGGGAACTCCAGCAAGGGAATCGATTAGACCAGTTAATTGATTGATCTATAAATACCTGAATAAAGCCATAAATACATTAAAAAATGATAATTATATTAACTAAAGTCTCAGTTGCTTATAGTGTACCAAGGATTTAAAGCGACCCGAAACTGTGAGGTTAGTTCCCCGTTATTGAGTTGTATGAGAGATCCCTATATGTGAAACAAATCATTATAAAATAATATTCAATTGAACAATAACATTCTAACATAACAGATTAAGAAAAGAAAAAATTGGACTCAATAAATGAAAATAAAAATATGAAGTAACTCTAAAAGGATAATTTAGAGAATCCCCCCTGGACAGCAGCCCCCCCACCCCCTCTGCTGGACCCCCCTGGACAGCAGCCCCCCTGGACAGAAGCCCACCCCTAGACAGAAGCCCCCCCTACTGGACCCCCCTGGACCTCCCCCCTTATTGGACAGCAGCCCCCCTGTTGGACCCCCCTGGACAACAGCCCCCCCCCCACCCCCACCCCCTACTAGACCCCCCTGGACAGCAGCCCCCCCCCCTGCTGGAGCCCCCTAGACAGTCCCCCTACTAAACAGTATCCCCCCCCTGTTGGACACCCCTAGACAGCCCCCCCTGCTGGACAGCAGTCCCCCCCCCCCCTGCTGAAGCCCCCTGGACAACCCCCCCTGCTGGACATCAGCCCCCCCTGCGGAAGATTTTTATGTTAAATGTATAATTTTTTTTGGGAAATAACTGGTTAAACTAATATGTACGTAGTGGAGATGTAATGGATATGCTAAAATAAAAATATGTTTGAAACATGATGAAATAATAAAAACTTGCCCAACATTAGTGCTGCAACTAATTTGTAAAGATACACAACTCCAAATAAGATATGGTAAATATTAATGATATTTATTGAGAAGTCATGGTGGTAGGGATATATCTAATACTAGACATAGTTAGATTAAGGTAGATCTATAGGTTAGTAGTCATTCTCATTCCCAATAAGATATGGTAAAAACTAATGATATTGATCAAAAAAGCAGTGTAATCAGATGCATGGAATGTGATAGTTTGATGTACTACTCTTAAGATATAATCTATTGTTGTAGGATTGTTTGATACTAGTGAATATAACTCCATTATTTCTTAATTTCTTCTATATATTTTTGAAATTTATGATTGATATCATCCCTTATGAGATGTAGTTACTAAATTTTCTCAATCAGGAGAATGATCAGGGTTTCAGGTGTCTGTCCTACTCTCTCACTCTTTCAAGGGTCAATCTGGAATGGGATTTCCAAGTTCTGGAAATAATCCTTTTTGATGTAATCCTCAATATGTATTGGAGGATATGTTCTAAGTAAGAAGACCTTGAAATAAAATATAGGAATGGACATGTTTTAAAGACATTATAATATCTAAATAAAAAATACACCATGCCCACTAGGTTGAAAATTTGACAAGGTAATAATGGGAAAAATGAATTATATTCATGATGGGCATGAAATTTTCATTCCCCATTCTATATCAACTATTAATAAATAGAAAAAGAGAAAAAAATTACCAAGTCATATATTATATAACTGGGAGGCCTGAGAAAAATCCAAATTCAGATCCTTATCACATGAAAACTGTAGCAGATACATTAGTATAGGATATCTTGTCACTGAGAATTCTTTAGGGTTTCTCAAGAAAAATATATTGAGATTTAATCATTCAAATAAAAATATTCAGTTTTAATTTCTATTATGAAATGGATTGGTATCATTAATGATCTATGAAACATTAGATAAAATAATTATAATGTACATCATAAATAAAACAAATCTGGATAAAGATATGAAATGATTAGAACATTAATTTATTGATAATGTTCATAAAAAAGGATTAATTAACGCAATATAGAGACTCTATGAGGATTCCATAGAATACAATTGTGATTAGACTATAGTGAGTGTTAATATGCATAAATTTTCATGTCAGTGAGAGACAAACATGAAGGGTCAATTGAACATTGAAGCACCACCCACCTTGCTTATTCCATTGAGCAGCACAAATATTATATAATTAATCTATTCTATTTCCCCAGAAGCTTCCCTTTCTAGCCCATCTAGAGGATTCAAATCATCTAAATAACATAATACCCTTTACTATCCAACTATTGCTGAGTTGTTAAATTTTTTCTCATGATGTCATACAATGGCTGGGGATCAACGATGCCCACCCCCAAATCATGAAAGATCTAGTTAAGACATTCCTATTGTTCACAAAATTTTTCTAGGGGGTTCTCAGAGATTATGGTGATATAATACTACTATATTATCCTACACCATTTTTTCCTCTACAGCAACTGGGGTAGAGACATAATATTGTGGAATGATTGGTAGAAACAGTTAATAATAAAGAGAGGAGATTCCATGTTCTCTTCTATCAAATGATGCATCATCAAACTATCATATTAAAGGTCCATAGTTCTTAATAAAAAATTTCACACTAATTTGATGGCCATCACCTAGATGAGTATGATTCCTTTAAGGATCAATTGAGTCTTGAATCAACTCCATAATTGATGTAGATAGGTGGGTCAGTGATGAAAATTGTTTTTCTACTAGAAGCACCAGCCTATCCTGGACTCCACCCAGGTACACTTCCACACATACATGATAATAATAATAATATAGAAATAAAAGGGTTCTAATAAGCAGAAGTATAATCTCATTATTTGTGTCCTCATGTGAAAATATAATCCTCAATTGGTGAATACTCCTATGGTGTATTTCTCGCCACACACTAGATGACGGGAGGAGAGAAACCATTTAAATGAAAATGAAATGGATGGAAAAATGGTAAGGGGAATATGAATCTAAAATAATCAAATCATCTACACAATCCATAAGAACCCCACCAGGAAGAGAGGTTCTGTATGAATGTTTATTAAAATAACCCCAACCATTTTTGACAATTCGCCTAGTTAGTGTGGGATAAGGCATAAAGATGAAACAATCATACCGGAACAACAATTAAGTAACCTTATTAGGGTCTAATGACATTGAATCAACCTTAAAAAAGTTTATTAGTCTGGTGCAGAATGAGGCACTAGAAATCCAAGTAGTGTTGTGTTATTTATAGTAGTGTAAATGCTTTCATATACAGTTGAATAAGAAATTATAAAAATCCCTAATCCTATAGGGTATTTTTCTTATTGGATATATCTTAGGAGCCTATAGAGTCATGAAATAATCTTCATTGATAGATTATGTAGTCACCACTCGGCTAATCAATCTTCCATCACCGACATGCTAACTTGTATTCTCAAGCATGAATCCCTTACTAGGAAAAGAAACTCATTCAAGAACATGGACATGAAACACACCATCCTATGTCTTAAGGAACTCGTCATACATTACCAATCCAAAAATACAATTTACATCAAAAGTGAGTCTCAATATTAGTATCATCAGAATAATGATAACCCTCATCCACACCTCCTATAGAAACACCATCACCACCTCTCACACCACCAACAACATCATCGACATCTGCATCCGAACCGAAACAAGCACCGGGTCCAGCACTAGGTCTGGCTCCGACTCCGACAGAAGAATCTACATTAGCAGAATGTATCGACATCAAAAAGGCATCAACCGTTGCAGCTGATTCTGGTGGAAGTGTAGAAGAAAGGGCATACATAAATTTCATCATATTTGCAGTTATCGCCTGTTCTGATTTTTGACTTGCTTCTTTGATTGCGGAATTCATTTGTTCTACAAAACTAGAACCGGTACTTGAAGAAACGTTATTAGACCAGTATCGAGATGGTACAATCTTCTTCCTAGGTCGACAAGCACTTTACCCTGATGCTCATCTCCTAATACCTGATGTAGATGATCGTTTGGGCCCAAATTGCCAGGTTCTTTTTCTTCCAATGCCTCTAAAGCATTATGTTGATTGATATATAACATAAATTAAAATGATAAAATAACATAAGTAATTAAATTCAGTAAAAATCAAAGAAATTGAAATATACTTACAATTGCCTTCTCGGTGTCAGTATTTGGAACATTACCATCTTTCTTTTTCCGGCTTGTACAAAACAAAGTTGAGCAAAAAACGCGACCCTCGATATTCAATTCCTTTTTCTGGAAAAATAAATCAATCAATCAAATTTGGATGTTAAAAAAATTACACTAAACAAAGATAAATATTTTAAATGTTAAATTACCTTTATCTGCTCATGATCTGGTAATGAAGTGTGTCCGCGAGTATAAATGTGTTTCATTGAACTCTTGTTTGTTTTATTTCTGTTTAGTTTCTCCTATAAAAAAATAATTATATAAATTCATTAAAATAAATAAAACAAGTAATTTAAAATCGTTTTCAAATAAATAAATGAATATATATATATATATATATATAAATTTAACAAACACCTTAAATACTGGACTCTTCCAATAGCTGATCATTTATTTATATTGTGATATTGGGCAATCTTGAATCACCGGTACTTCTTCAAGCTCTGTACCAACTCTCTTTTTCCAACCAAGATATAAATAATACTTGTAGGCTCACCACATTTCACCTAAATCCATTATCCTTGCAGCCTTCGAATTTTTTCCATCAGGAAAATTATATCGAAGTTGCAGTGGAAAAAATATTTGTTAAGAAAATATTATAAATTTATATATATATAAAAGGTGATTAACATTACTTACCCAAATCTCTTCCCAGGATTTGTCCTTTATTTGTTGTCCAACTGCCTTCTAACTTATCGTTTGAACCGGAATGATATTGTTGTGTCTAACAAGTGTTCCCATAAAACTTTTTAATTCTGTTCCATTTTTATTAATTATAGCATTGTCCTCATTGTAATCAACTATGATTTACGTGTGTCGATTCCAAACCTCGTGCATTTTTGTGCGGTCTCATCGTCTGTTAGAGGCCAGAGCTAATCATGAAACCAAAAATAAAAGAAAATAATATATATGAATTTATCATTAATCAATAAAAATAATGTTTAAACAAATACCAGTAGATGGGGGATCTGCTGACCCCTGAAGTGCTGCATCTGGAGAGGGGGTATCCTCCATGGTAGGTGAGATATCTACAAGAGTACCATGTATAGTAGATGCAAAGTGTACTAATGGAGGCAGAAAACCTGATGGATAACCCTGTACAGATGAGGGTGGATATGGATATGGATATGGCGGTGGGATATATGGGGGCATAGTACCCTGTACAGTAGATGGTGGTAATGGAAAATGAGGGATGGGAGTATGAGAACTACCATCCGATGTGGGTGCAGGAAAAAAGTGATACGGAAAAGGTGGGTATGGATAATATGGAGGTGTCATAATGGGAGGATGGCCTCCTGGTGTCTCAAGCGGCGTAGTAGTAGGCTGACCTGTAGAATTAGTACCCCCTGCCACAATATCATCCTCAGTGGAATAATCCAAGCGTCTCCTCGATGATGCAGCCTAAAATAACATAGATGATAAAATAAAACGAATGATAACAAGATGAATAATATGAAAGACCATAACATTCAAACATAATTTGTACTTACATTGTTTCCAGGAGGAGACCTACGTTGTTTGTTTCTCGGTATTCTTCTACTCCTTTTAGTGTCATCATAATTAGACATTTTGACCTGGAAATTTAAAATAATATTCTCAAATAAATAGAAATAATGCAAAATGTTAAATAATACAATTGTATCATAAAACAATGATATACATTTTCATGTGTGATGTTTATATTGATAAAATATCGAGACTTTTCTATGTTCAAGATTTACTAGTGAAGTGTTTAAACAAAAATTAGTCAGGCAATTAATAGTTTTATATTCAATAATGGTATAAAATATACTAGTTATTTTGATATCATGTATGGAAGTTAAAAAAAAACACATACAATATTGTGATAATATCAGTTAAATACTTACAAATGTGTCAACGCTATATGGGGTCTGTGACAATTTCTGGTTCACAATCTGTTCTAACAATTGCATCATCTGTATCATCAAATGCAACATTCGAATAAATATTGACAGGTTCATCTACAACATTATTTTCATTCATGCCTTCATCAAAAATATGTCTAGAAATAACATCAACAATAATACCAAATTGTGGTTGCAACGGGTCACTTACATAAAACACATGTTTAGCTTGTAACGCAAGAATATAATGTTCATCGGTACGAAGCTGGCGGTTCATATCAATCACTCTAAATCCATAGTTATAAATATGCATTCCTTTTCGTGTTATTGAATCAAACCACTTGCATTTCATCATTGTGACAAGACCATGTGCATAATAATCTAATAAAATGATTCTTTCAACAACACGGTAATATGATATATTTTCTGATTGAGGCTGCCTATCTGAGCACTCGCATAAGAATCTGTTGTGGCACTTATTGTGACATCGTCATGCTGTGTTTCCATTTTTTGCACAACTATTTATAAAAAATTTAAATCCATTGAAAACCATTGACTTACAATCACGTACCACATCGTTTGGACCAAAGGACAATGATTTTATTTCATCTGATACTTCAATCATTGGTAGAGTTAAAACCTAAAAGATACCAATATAGAATATTAAATAGAGACATGTGATTATGTTATGAGAAGAAGAAAAAGAAATCTATTACCTTTGAATTTAACCAGGAAGAAAATTCTTTGTTGTGCAACAATTCCTTCCTCTTAATAGATAGAGAGTGATGTCTCTTTTTTATAATTTCTAAATGTTCTCTATAGATATTAAAGCATTAAAATGTCATAAGATATAAAGAAATCACACAATGAAAAAAATACATATTTATTAGTTTACTTACTTGATATAATCATCAAGCACACCACAGTTGAATAATACTATGCGATGTGCCATTTCCCACTCTTCCCTGCTTAAAGTACACAACGAGTACGATCCAGATATCCCCCCTATTTGAGGAAGTGAAGGAAATGTAGGCTCAATGGGATCATATTTCTCATCTTCAGTTCTCATTAGTCGATTAGACCTCGTAGTGACGTTATCCAAGTACGATGAATAGAAATCCATGCATTCTTGTGCTAAATATCATTTCACAATAGATCCTTAAGGATGATATTTATTTCTCACATAAGATTTCAATGTAAACATCATTCTTTCGGTAGGATACATCCACTGACTCAAAATAGGACCACCAAAGAGAACTTCCATGGGAAGATGCACAGTCAAATGTAACATACATGTGAAAAAAGATGGTGGGAAAATTTTCTCCAAGTCACAACGAATAATCAGTGCATCTCTCTGCAATTTCTGAACAACACTTCTGCACAATATTTTGGCATAAAGATCTCAATAAAATTGACATAACTTAATCACCGCAACTCTAACATTATGTGAAAGTAAATGTAGAATGGCAATGAGAATCAACTCATGTAACAAGACATGGTAATCATGGGTTTTAAGAGATTTGAGTTTCACATCTTGTGTATTCACCCTTTTCGAAATATTACTTGAATAACCATCCGGAACCTTCAAACTTTCCAAGACCTAAAGAAATTGTTTTTTCTCCACATTTGTCATCGAATAACAGGAAATAAAGACTTTCCACTTATTTTTACCAATTAAATCAGGATGAAGTCATGCTCTTATACCCCAATCCATCAAATCACGACGACACCGCAAATCGTCTTTTGTTTTGCCTTTGACATTTAAAATAGTAGCAAGTAACATCTCACAAATGTTTTTCTCGATATGAATTGCATCTAAACAATGACGTAATAAATTCAATGACCAATACAGAAACTCAATGAATATACTTTTATTTCTCCAATTGCTATTGGAATTTGAATTAGCATGCTTTCGCTTTCTAATATTTGATTGACTTTTTCCAAGAACATAATTCAAATCATCAAGTTCTTTAACAATATCAGTCCCTGACATTCATTGAGGTTTCTCATCTGTCACGATGGCATTATCGAACTGTCTCCGATTTTTCCTGTATGGATGATCCATTGGTAGAAAACGTCGATGACCTATGAAGATGAAAGTTCATCAAAACTTTAATCTTCATAAATGTGTATTTTTAATACAAATAGGACGGGATAATTTCCCTTTAGTACTCCAACCAGACATCATTATGTAGGTAGGGAAATCATTTATCGTCCATAATAAAGCTACACGAAACATAAAGTACTCCTTTCTGAATGCATCATACGCTTGTGCACCAACAATCCAAAGCTTATTTAACCCCTATATTAATGGCTACAAGTATATATCAATATCATTTCCAGGATCACTAGGCCTAGATATCAATATACTCAAGATAGTGAACGGCTTCTTCATACACATCCATGAAGGAAAGTTATAAATGTGAATGAAAACAGGCCAAGTACTGTGTGCAGTATGCATTTGGTGAAATGGGTTAAAACCATCCCAGGATAATCCCAATCTAACATTTCGTGGGTTGGATGTAAAATCAGGATGTAACCTATCAAATTTCTTCCAATCCAACCCATTTGTGGGATGCACTATTTCATCATTATCCTTATTTCTTTCATCTTCATGTTATCTCATATTCTTTTCCATTTGTTCTGACATAAAACATTTTTGAAGACTGGGAATTAAAGGGAAGTGCCACATCACTTTCTGTGGTATAAAAGATTGAGATCTATCTTTATTAGTCTTCCACCTTAATGTGTGACACTATTTTCACTAACTCAAGTCTACATTCTCCTTCCAGAACAAACAATAGTCTTTAAGACAAGAATGAATCTTACTAGATGAAAATCCAAATTTTTTCAACCAAATTTGATGCCATGTAATCATTTTCTGGAATACATGCATCATCAGGCATTAAATCCTTAATAAATGTATAGAGATAGTCGGACGCAGTATTACTAAATCCATACATTGTTTTCCCATGATATAATCGCATTAAAAACTCATGTTTTCTCATTTTTCCACATGATTGATATACTGGGGTATTTGCATCTTCTATCAGCTTTCTAACACTCTCAATGTCATCATCCTGATTAATAGATGAGAACTGTGTTCCAGTATTCATTTCCTCTTGAACTGGTCTACATGCGGAGCTAGCTTCAGAAACAAAAGAAAACTGATCAGAAATAAGATTTTTCATACCAATCTTTTCCGCTGAATCGATGTCATTCAACACTTGATCTTTTTCTCCATTGTGATACCACACATGGTAATTTTTTTGGAAACCACTTTTAGTGATATGGTAACTCACTTCCTCATGAGTTAACCAAGGTCTTCCAACACAATCAAAACATGGGCATCGAATCAATCCGCCATCTAAATCATTAGTGAATGCAAAGTCCAAAAAATATTGTAACTCCTTCTGAAATTCATCAGTGATCCGATCAATTTTGTACATCCATTATCTATCCATTCTGAGGCAGATAAACATACATTAAATAAATAATCTAGAAAATTACTTAACATTATATGGATTGTTTTATAAGATATTAAGTAATCATCAATAACAAGTTAATAAAAAACCATAACAAATATATTAAAATTATGGTTTAGGGAATTCATAAATTTTTTAAATTATAAAAATTCACGAATAGTCATACATAAGTTCCAAGAATGAGGATTTATTATAGTAAAAAGAGTTTATATGAAATCTAAGAGATAATAATAATCAACTCCCAAAATTGTTTGGGTTAATTCATAATGAGTTGTGATATTTTGTATTAAATCTACAAATATTTATTGAAATTTAGAGACATTTTGAAAATATAAACCATATCATATACCAAGCATTAATATTAAATAATTGGATGAGAATTACAATGGTAAGAAGATGAGAATAATAACTTGAAGAAGGAATATATTTCAACATTATTGTTAGAATATTAAGATTATATAATTGGAAGGAAGATTAATTATATGAAGATGAGATACAACAATGGACTATCTTAACTTGTGTGTTTTACCCTTGGTAATCCCCATGAGGGTAAATTTTGGTATTACATTCTAATAATAGGACTGTGATATCCTCTATGGGATTAGTTTCAGATAGTGTTTGGGAATCCCTCTGTGTGACCCGGGGTGTGATCCTCTATAATTTTTTATATTTCCCTAGGTGGGTTTTGTGGAATCATTATTACCAACTTATCTATGTGTACAATCCCATACTTAGTGGGATATTCTAGTTATGGTATGGTATACCCCAGATTCCCTTGGAGATACGCCCTATCTATGTATCGAGATCTTCAGAGTTACATTGAGTACATCTTTGGTGAGGTCTGATGAGCATGACCTCTTGGGAATGCACCATTAGTGAAAGCATAGATCATGTTGTGAGTGCAACCAGAAGGGTGTTAAATTGTATCCTTGAGTAGAATATTGTGGATAAAATAATGGTTAATATGCCATTGAGGCATGTTTTATGTTATGATTATATCTAGTTTATTATTCCTATTGCTATATCTCATATTTGTAATGATGTGTCTATGTGATGATGAGATAACTACTCTCCAAATTCCCATTATTTAGTGATTTTGGAGTGTCCTATTGAGCATTGTTATAATAAACACTTCATGGGATCTACCCATATTTTTCATGTCTTATATAGACAATATTCTTTTTGAAGGAATACTAGGAGGACCAAGAGCAGATATAGGATAGTGATATAGATAGACCATGGTTCATGCTAGGTTGTGGCATATGTTAGTAGTCCTGTCCCTCATAACAAGTTAGTCTTTTTTATATATTTTTTTAGGATTTTATTTTCTGCTTTATTCTTTTGATGTGTACAGGTACCATAGGCTAAGGACAACCTTGTGTGTGTTATGCCTACTCAGGGATGGTCACTAGCCCCTAACCAATTAGAGGTGGGTTTGTGGTGTCACACTCAGCTTACCACTAGCCAGGTGGGCCCTAGTGAATCAGTTCATAAAAAACGTCCACCTTAATGTTAATGAATTCAAAAAAATTATTTTACATGAATGAAGAAAAATTCAAAATCATGGAATAATTATTTTACATGTTTTTAAAATTTGGTCTCACCTTCTTTGGTCATTCCCTATTTTTCCCAACTATTGAAAAAATAGTACAACATTCTTTAAACTAGCTGACTCAAAAAAATGTATGTTACTATTTGTGATCTCTCCATGCTATTTTCTCTAATAAAATAATTTATTAACTCATTAAAATTTTACTCACTGTCCAACGGAATAATAAATTTAAGATGAATAACATTTATCAAATTAAAACCAATCAATAGATTGTTAAAATTATTATTATCTAAATACCTCTAATGATTCCATATATCGATGGTGAAAATAACATGTAAGTACCATAAAAAAATTAAGAAATAATACAAGCTCTAGTAAAATAGTGAGTTGTATTTCTCAATAAAACTTCATGGACATTTTGGAAAAGTTGGAGGTTGGAACAGGGAATAATTTGTGGGCTATAAAAAAATTAAAATAATTGAAAGAATAAATTTTAAAATGGGTGAACTGATGATAGTTTCTTTGATATAAAAATTCAAAACTCTAGATAGTCATTGTAATTGTGAAGAATAAAGTGGAAAATAATCAAAATTATGGAAGGATTACAATTTAAGATATAAAGGATAAAATCGTGTAATTTAATTGACACATCAATTTAACACCTAAAAATTCCATAAAATAATCATATGTTATGGTCCCTAATCATGATATTGTAGATCCCTCTCTAAAAGTAATAGTGGGGTGGGAATGAACCTTTTTTCTTGAAGGAAATAATTATGTGGGGCTGATGATCTAGAACACTCATAGTCCATGTAAAGAAAATAGAAAGCACCATAGGATTTATCAACTAAATTAAGAATGTCCTTCATGCTTTGAAAAAAATTATGATGGTCTATTATCACTTTCCATGAGTTATTATTGGTGTTTCCACTATATAACTACAATTATATTCTCTCAAGAATATAACGGGTTAATTACAAGGTATAAAATTCTCAAATTTAGTTGATTCTTGTGATGAATAATTAAGGATAAAAAATATAGTAAATTTGAAGATGTTAATAGTGGTAATATGGAATGTATATTCATATTTCCAAATATATGTGTTCAAGGTGAAAATTAGCACACTGAGTAAAAGATAACAAGAAGCCAAAATAAAACAATAAAGATAATGATCAAATTGAAAACTAATATCAATGGTATAATTTGAAAGAGGTAAAACCTATAGAAAGGAGAAAAGAGAGACTTCTTGAATGTTCTTCTCACTCTCTTCTTCCCCTGTTCTCTATCTTCCTCCTATTGTAATTCTGATTCTTCACAGCTTCTATATAAAAATATACAAAGTCGTCATTATCCAGTTTATAACTTAAGCATGACAATTCATGTTGGTTTTGTGTTCTTTTTTATAGAACCTCACACACAGCCCACTGAAGTTGGAGAATCTAAGGAGAAGATCATTTTCAAAACTCTGCACCGGTCACATTATAAAAGGTTGATGTGGTCAAGTCCCAAATTAGTGGTTACTGTGTTGTATATTGAGGGGCTATAGCAGTTCATATCAGTGTGGAAAGGGGAGTAAGTGTAGAATAATATTAAAAATACTTAAGGTTTAAAAAATTCAACAAGAATGGTGGATGGGGATGAAGGAAGAGACAGGGGATTACCACTGGTGTTGAGGGTTGTGGGGGAGAACCGTCGGGAATGGAGGAGGAGGGGAGGAAGCTCAGAGCAGCTTCACTGGAGGAGGGTCGAGGTGAGGAGGGTCACGACGAGGAGGGGTTGAGGGTTTTGAGGGTTACTGGTGAAAAGGTGTTGGGGAGGGCGATGGGGGTGTCGACCTCGGTGTCAGAAGAGAGGCGTCGGGGAGGAGGGTCGCGGTGAAGAGGAGGGTCGCGGCGAGGAGGCGTCGGGAAGGAGGGTCGCGACGATGAGGAGGGAACGACAAGGAGGCGTCGGGAAGGAGGTTCATGGTGATGAGGAGGGAGAGGCGAGGAGTCTTCGGGGAGGAGGAGGGCATGGTGATGAGGAGTTCATGGCAAAGAGGAGGGCGTGGCGAGGAGGAGATCACGGGGGAGGAGGAATCGCGAGGGCAGGAGGGGTTCATCGGAGAATGGGGGGGTTTGAGGATCGGTAAGAATGAAGGGTCTCCAAAAAATATCCACGGTCATCCTATTAAACTTTGTCTATAAACAAGATATATCCATAGACTGATAGAACTTTGGCTATAGGTCCGCGGCTATAGCTTGAATTTCTAGTAGTGTTCGTTCCTTAAATTGGATTATTGGATTTCTATCTCTTTTCCTTGTGTTCTTCAAGTTCTTCGTGGGGCGACGAACAACAGATTGTTGAGCATCCATTTTACAATACAATGATCCAAAATTGGAGATCTGACATCGCGATGACCTAGCAGAGGTGCGACGATGATGGTTGATGACGAATTGGCTCTGATCAGGATAGATCGTTCTTCAATCATTCTTCACGTGGGGGAATCGATACACATTTTCAGGGCCGATAGGAGGCCCAAAAACAATGGAGATGAATTCAGGATGTTGGGGTGACCTTAACTTTCAAGTTTCATGGAAAATGGATTGTTGGGTCGAAGATCGAAGCATCATCGAGGCACAGCGAAGTAGGTTCATGTTTCTGGAAATTTTCAGAACACACAGCATGTATCCCAAAGAACATGATGTGTGGCACTAGTGGCAAAGACTAGGGTTTTTCTGCTGCACGCGATGAAGAACACGGTGTGCCTCTGGGGAGACAAGGCATGTGGGCCCCACCTAGCAGCGGCTGCAATTTTGGGTGACGGGAGGCACTAACATGGCATGTGACCATTGTCACACGGTGCGTGGGTCCTTATACGGACTCGGCATGTATCTTAGAATAAATACATACATGGGGTGGGTACACAGTTGTATACTCCACCACATGGTTAGAAAAGGCCGAATGCACGGGCTAACCCATGTACTGGTTACACGGGATGAAACACACGGGTTGAAACCATGTAAGGTCACACAGTCATGTACATGGAGGGAACGTTGGTTACTCGAACATGGTGTGTTTTCATACTACATGTCGTGTACTTACCTTTCTACAGGGAATGTTCCCTCTGACTCGAGCCTTTACACATGGTCAACACCTGAAGTCGCGAGACCCAACATGTAACCCCTTCTACATGTCATCTATTTACTGGAACAAGGATTGATCCTATTTTCCATTGTTCCTTGGACAAGTTTCACTTGGGTTAGTTCCCCTTTTACTCATTCCCCTTAAGATCAGGTATTGTTTCTATCCACAGGAGTATGATCCCTTCAGCAGGACTTTCTGAGATAGAGTCGGGTTTCCCTTGAGAGGTCCAGAGCAATATCCTCTCTCCATTCTTGACCCTAGGTAGAGTTAGGTATCGACGTGACTATTCCTACAGGACACTGATACTCTACTTAGCAGGTGAATCTGGATGAGTTTCATTATCCACCAAGGCCCTGGTAGAGATCCTCATATTTGTATCGTGATCTTTCCCCACTAATGAGTGTGTTCTCCTAGAATGAGTGTATCTATCTCTCATGACCTTTCCCGACGAACGGTACTTCTCAGAAGGATGTTATCAGAGCTATCGGAATCATGGAGTGATTTATCCTAGATGAGTTCTTCATGGATCCTTCAAACTAAATCATTAGTATGGTATGCGATTTTGTGACTTGTCTCTAGACTACGGGTCTGAGTTTTGAGTATATCTGGATTGTATTTCTCTTAATATATGTTCAGTATACATATACTGTGTAGTGATGAATCCACCTTTACTTTGTATATTATTTTGTGGTTTTTGGGGTCCTTTGTTGATTATTGTTATACTCACCCCTGCATAGGCTTTGCCCACACGTGTCGTGTCTTGTGCAAATGAGCAGCCCTTTGACGGAGTCTAGGGCAGACCAGTACCAGACTGGTCTTTCTGAGTTTCCTATAGGACGAGGTGTTCCTACAGCTACGAATAGAAGTCCCACGTATAGGTTGGGATTTTTAGATTGTAGACTCTTTCTTTTAGTGGGCTTTTATTCCAGCCCAGTTTACTTTTAGTACTTTACTTTCCATTGTACTCTGTTGGTTGAGTTTAGTTGTATGCATGCATTTTGTTCCTTAGTGGTTTTTTTACATTCCAGCATTTGTGGACTTTGATATGTGCGTGTGTGTGTACAAGTACTTAGACAATTCCTCCTATTTAAGTGATATTCCTACTCAGTGCTAGTCAATAACCCCTGGCCTATTAAAGGTAGGCTTGGGGAGTCGTGGTGCGAGCCCCACTAGGACGGGTAATGAAAGAGTGGTATCAGAGGTAGTTGGTTCTACCTTAAGTCCAATAGTCCCTTGGATTGGTTTGGGGAAACAATGTTAAGTGTCCTGAGCTCAACTTTCAGGCTAGAGACTCCTGTGTTGGTGCGGGAAGCTGACGTATCCATACACTAGGACTCTGATAAACTACTTTTCAACTCAGTACAGGAAAACACTAGTTGTGGGTAAATAAAATAATGGTACATGCATCGTATAGGAATGGGTTGTGATTTACATGTCCTTTAATGTGATCTATCCAGATATACTCATTGAACATGGTATATCTTGTTTCCTTATAGGATGCTTCCATGATGCATACCCACTAGGATTCCCCAGCTCGATCATAAGGATGACCCCCTCAGTGACGAGGCTTCGATACAAGGACTAGTTCCCCAAGCATTACCTCCAGGTGGAGCACCTGATATACCCTCACCAGTAGAGCAGCCCGTGGTACTTGTAGTACCAACAGACGAGGGGCATAGGATGAGAGTGCTCCATGAGTTTTAGAGACAGAGACCCCTTAGATTATGAGGTGATCCCAACCCTCAAGTGGCTGAGGACTAGATTGAGGCGGTGACTAGAGTTTTCTGTCTAGTGAAGACACCAGTGGACCAAATGGTGATCCTAGGAGCGAGCCTTCTTCAGGGTTCAGTGGGACAATAGTGGAGTCTGGCCACACCGACTCACGACGAGGAGACTCTTTTGTGGATGGAGTTTGGGAGACTCTTTAGGGAGGAGTTATCTCTAGTTATGATGAGAGTATTTAAAATATAGGAGATTTTTTATCTCCAACATGGTTGTTTGATGGTGGTTGACTATTCATTGAGGTTCATAAACCCTGCCAGGTACTTGATGGATATGGTCAGGGATCAGTACATTAGAGCTGGGACCTTCAAGTGTGGTTTACAATGGGAAATCCGAGCTAGTGGTGTACCTCTATGAATTTAGACTTATGCTGGGGTGCTCGAGTGTGACTTGGTGATCGATAACTTTTTGGAAGATCATAGACACCCGAAGACAGTCAGCAGCAGGAAAACAGGTGTGGAGACCTCGGTAGCAGGGAGCCAATGTCAGGCATAGGGATCAGGATGTGAGAGATGTCATAGGAGGACCTAGGACATGGGATCGATAGTCCAGGGCTCTTAGTATGGATCCAGTGAGCCTAGGGAGAGTCAACACTACTCATGCGATAGTAGGGGACATCTCACTAGAGACTGTCCGACCCGTCGAGCTACTGATAGGGAGGTAGTGGATGGACCACCGAGGAAGAGGCAGATAGTGGATTAGACAGACCCGCTAGGTGGCAGATGTGGAAGAGGATTAGGGAGAGATGTATATTCTGGCAGAAGTTTTGATCTACTTCCACCATCACCCTGAGGAGGTCCGTACTAGGCTCAGGGAGCAGGGGGGAAGCTACATGCGGTCGAGGCGTATGACCCAGGGACTCCAGGGATGACCCGAGGTACGATCTATGTCTTCTATACCTTATCTTTTATACTTATATACACAGGTTCCAATCATTCCTTCTTTTCCACATGTCTTTTATGAAACCTTGATATTCTGGTAGAGCCGTTGAATCGACCCTTACACTTGGAGACACCTACGGGAGGAGAATTGATGATCATGCACCTTTTCAGACAATATAATCTTACCCTTGAAGGTGAGAGTTTCATTTGGAACCCCTTAGTGGCAGAGTTGAGGCCTTATAATTTCATTCTCAGTATGGATTGGTTATCTTTGGTCCATTCCCAGATTGAATACTTTAGTCAAAGAGTGTGATGTGTCTGCAGTGATGGGATGAGGTTTTCCTTTGATGGTGAAAGGGAGACCCAAGCAGCACAGAATGGTATCATGCATAGGAGGGTGTAGTTGATCACTCATGAGTTAGATAGTTTTTCCCTCATAACAGAAGATTTTGTGAGCTTCTAGTTCCCAGCAGTAGTGGTGGAGTACGAGGACGTATTTCCCGAAGATGTTCCAAGATTACCTCCCCACTAGGAGATTTACTTCTACATTGACTTACACCCCGAGATGACACTGATATCCTCACTAGTGTATTGGGTAGCTCCTGCATAGCTTCAGGAGCTAAGGGTGTAGTTGGAGGATTTTTAGATAAAGGGTTTCATAAGACCTAGCATTTCACCCTAGGTAGCCCTAGTTTTGTTTTCCTAGAAGGCATATGGGAGTTTGAGGTTGTGTGTGGATTACTGGCACCTGAACCAGGTGATGGTGAAGAACAAGTATCCACTATCGAGGATCTAATACCTCTTCAATCAGATAATAGGGGCACAATGGTTCTTGAAGGTTGACCTTCGATTAGGTTACCACTAGTTACAAGTACAAGATGGGGATATACCGAAGACAGAATTCAGATGCCTCTACGGTCACTATGAGTACTTAGCGATGCCTTTTTGATGTGATGAACTCCCCCACAGTGTTCATGGGACTTATGAACTAGATCTTCCAGCCGTATTTAGACCAGTTCATAGTGGTCTTCATTGACTACATCCTTGTGTACTCAGCGTCAGAGGAGGATCACGCGAGACACATACGGATGGTTCTATACGTACTCCAAGAGAACCATCTTTATGGTAATATTTTGAAGTGCTATTTCTTGAATCAGGAGGTCCAATTTATAGGACATGTCGTCTCAGTAGATGTAGTATTTTTGGACCCAGCCAAGGTGGAGGCAGTGTTATCATGTGATCCACCTCGGTGTGTGACAAAGGTACAAAGCTTCCTTGGGTTGGCAGGATATTAGTGGAGATTCATTCTTGATTTCACTCAGACATCAGCACCGATGAAATCCTTTACCAAGAATGGTAAACCCTTCATGTTGATGAAGAATTTCTATAAAGATTTCGATCAGTTAAAATAGTGTTTGATGAGCGCCCCGGTCTTGAGATTACCAGAGGAGGGTGTCGAGTACATAATTTTCTACGACACATCGGGGACCAGGCTTGGTTGTGTACTAATGCAGGGATAGGCGGTGATTGCTTATGGTTTGCACTAGCTAAATTTGCATGAGAAAAACTATGTGACCCATGATCTTGAGTTGGAGGTGGTAATCTTCGCATTGAAGATGTGGCGACACTACCTTATTAGTGAGTGGTTTATCATATACTATGATCACAAGAGCCTCAAATAATTCTTCTCACAGAAGGAACTGAATATGAGACATAGGCATTAGATTGAGTTCCTACATGACTTCGATTTTGAGATCATATATGCTCCTGCTAAGGGGAAAAATTTGGAATATTCTCTTAGAAAGAGATCAAGCTTGTAACTATTGAGTGAGGTGATAGAATAGTTGGCCTCATTACAATTATCCTTTATAGACAGAGAGGATGTATCTTACCTTTAGTCAATGGTTGTCACCCATCCACTCTTATAGTGAGTTAGGGAGGAACAACAAGAGGATGTCGACTGTGTGGATTTACATACTTAGTTATCCATAGGACATGCTCCTGATAGATATTCGCAAGGTGGGGAGCACGTAGTTCTTTTTAGAGGATGCATTGTTGTACCAGTGGCATTGTGGGAGGAGTTCATGAGGGAGTTTCATACATCCCCCTTGGCAGTACACCCTAGTGTGGCGAATATGTACTAGGATCTCTGATGGTAGTTCTGGTGGTCAGTCATGAAGAAGGCAGTAGTAGAGTTCGTTTCTCGATGCCTTGCATACCAGCTGGTGAAGGCTGAGCACCAGGTTCCAGCAGGATTATCTCACCCCCTGAAAGTGCCAAAGTGGAAGTGGGATGGAATATCGATGGACTCCGTGACATGATTTCCACATACATCCAAGGGGCATGATTCCATCTGGGTGATCATTGATCGACTCACCAAATCGTCCCACTTTCTAGCTATCAGGGAGCAGAGTTCCATAGAGAGATTGGAACTCCTCTACATGTAGGAGATAGTTTGGAATCATGGAGTCCCTTTTAAAATAGTCTCTGATCGATATGACTGCTTCACATCCCACTTGTGGAAGGGATTAAATTTGGCTTTTGGGACTCATCTACGCTTAATAATGTCATTCCATCCCCATACAGACGGTTAGAAAGAGATGGCCATTTAGGTTAGGGAGGATATGTTTAGGGCATGTATCTTGGACTTTGGTCCCAGTTGGGAGGACCACCTACCACTGGTGGAGTTTACGTACAATAACAGTTACCACTCCACCAATAGCATTTAACCGTTCGAGTCATTATATGGGCAACCCTTCTAGTCACCACTTTGTTGGACTGACCCTGGAGAGTCCATTCTCATGGGTCCAGAGTTGGTTCAAGCTACCATAGAGAAGGTACAGATCATCCAAGAGAAGATGAAGACTACACAAAGCTGGCAGGAGTCTTATACTGATAGGTGATGGATACCCCTATAGTTTAAGGAGGGAGACCATGTCTTCCTTCGGGTCTCACCTCAATGAGGATTACAGAGATTTTTCCAGGGTGGAAATCTATATCCAAGATTCATAGAACCTTTCTAGATAGTGCATAGAGTTGGCGAGGTGGCATACCGCTTATCTCTACCACTTCAGATGCACCGAGTACATGATGTCTTCTACGTGTTACAGTTGAGGAGGTACATGCATGACCCATCGCACATCATCGACTGGGGTGAGCTGGACATCGAGGATGGAGAGACCTTTGGTGAGTACTTAGTATAGATCGAGGATCAGTGAGAGAGGATCCTTCGTGGGTGATTGATTACCTTGGTGCGTATCTGGTGGTATCACAAGAATTTTCAGGAGAGCACGTGAGAGCGGGAGGCTCATATTTGTGCATAGTACCCACATCATTTTGAGTAGCATTGTTTTGGCTTTTCAGGGACGCAAATCCCCAAGGTGGGGAGAATTTATTGTCTTGGATTTTTCCATGGATTATTTTGAAATATTGTATGTAATTATTAGGAGACCAAGAACAGGGATAACACGTCATTCTGAGGCCCGTTGAGCTTGAAATGGTGGTTTGGACTTTTTTAAGTTAAGTGAGTTGGCGGGTGTGCATGGATATGGAGGTTTCCAAACAGATGCCCAGATTAAATAAATGAGGGTACTGTTGCGTCTGGGATGAAGGCTTTACCTATGAACAGGCCTAACCTCAACTGACGTGGGTTGAGGAAATTTTTTTATTTTCAGACGTTTTTAGTAAAATCAAATAAAATAAAATAAAATAATTCAAAAAGTTTATTTTATTTTATTTGGAAACATTAAATGCAGTGAAACGATGGGGCAACTATTTAGATAATTAATGCCATGCCATAATGACTCAAAAATAACAACATTGACTCATTAATGTCATAGTGTGATGGAATGATGAAATGCGTTCTCTCCTTTTAATGGGTTAATGAAATTTTGGTCATTGGAAGAAAATTGAGACGAACTCTGGAGAATTCTTGGAGCCTTGGATTGAACTCTCAACAACAAACGATGATGACGTGATCGATCAACGCATCTTAGTTTCAACTAACCTCGACAAAGAACATGACACAACGATCATTCTTCAACCTAATTGAGGTAGGGGTTTTGTTGCTTTGTTTTGTTTCCCCATTCTTTGATTAAACGACGAACACGGATCAACCCATGAATAGGTTGATCCGCGGATCGTGCGTTCATGCTGTAGGGTTGTTATTTTCTATTTCTTTGGGGTTTGATTTAGGAATATGATTTCTAATAATGGTTGGATTATCGTTTGATTTTCCCTGTTTAATCCTTCTAACAGGAGCAGATCAATGTCGTGACGAACAACAGTAGAGGTACATTCCTCAAATTGGTTTATTGGATTTCTTCATCTTTTCCTCACGTTATTTGTGGGGCAATGAACAACAGATCTTTACACATCCATTTTACAACAAAAATATCCAAAATTGGAGATCCGACATCACGACGACCTGAGGAGGTGCGACGATGATGGCGGACAATGAATTGGCATGAATCGGGAGAGACCATTGTTTGATCATTCTTCATGCGGGTGGATTGATATGCATTTTCAGGGCCGGTCGAAGGCCCAAAAACAATGGATACAACTTTGAAATGTCAGGGCAACCTTAACTTTTTAGTTTCATGGTAAACAGATCATCAGATCAAATATCAAAGCATCACTGAGGCACGATAAAGCAGGTTCGCATTTTTGGAATTTTCTAGAACACATAGCGTGTATCCCAAAGAACATGCCATGTGGTACTAGAGGTAGTGGCTAGGGTTTTCATGCTGAAAATGATGAAGAACATGGTGTGACTCTGGGGAGACATGGAATGTGGGCCCCACCCAGCAACGGATGGAGTTCTGGGTGATGGGAGGCATTATCATGGCATGTGACCATTGTCACACGGTGTGTGGGTCCTTATATGGACTCAGTGTGTATCTTAGAAGAAACACGGACACGGGGTCAGTACACAGTCATGTACTCCACCACATGGTCAGACTAGGCCGGCTGCACGGGCTAACCCGTGTACTGGTTACACGGGATGGAACACACGGGTTTAAACCGTGTACGGAAACACGACCACGTACACGGAGGGAACTCTATTTACATGGAGACGGTGTGTGGTCCGTACTACACATCATGTACTTACCTTTCTACATGGTATGTTCCCTCTGAATCAGGACATTACACATGGGAAGCACCCTGAGTTTCGAGACATAGCATGTAACCACTTCTACATGTTTTGTATATCCTGGAACATTGATCCTCTTGTCCACTATTCCTTGGACAAGTTTCACTTGGGTTAGTTACCCTTTTACTCATTCCCTCAAAGGTCAGGTATCATTTCTATCCATTGGAGTATGATCCCTTCAGCAGTACTTTCCAAGATAGAGTCAGATATCCCTCCGAGAGGCCCAGAGCAAGATCCTCTATCCATTCTTGAACCTTGGTAGAGTCAGGTATTGACGTGACTATTTCTATAGGACGTCGATCCTATACATAGAAGGTGAATCTGGATGAGTTTTGGTATCCACTAAGGCTATGGCAGTGATCCTCATATGTGTATCATGATCTTTCCCCACTTGGGAGTGTGTTCTCCCAGAATGAGTATATCTATCTCTCATGAGCTTTCCCGACGAATGGTACTTCTTGAACAGACATTATCAGAGTTATTAGACTCATGGAGTGAGTTCTCCTGGATGAGTGATTCATGGAAGCTTTGAATTGAATCCTTAGTGGGGTATGTGGTTGTGTGACTTGTCTTTAGACTGCAGGTTTGAGTTTTGAGTATATCTGGATTGTGTTTCTCTTGCTATATGTTCAGTAGACATATAATGTGTAGTTCTGACTGCACCTTTACTTTGTGTTTTACTTTGTGGTTTTTGGGTTCCTCTACTGAGTATTTTATACTCACCCTCGCACGGGATCTTCCCACACATGTCATGTCTTGTGTAGATAAATGGCCTTTTGATGGATTTTAGGGTGGACCAGTACCAGACCGAGCTTTCTGAGTTCCCTACAGGCTGAGGTGTTCCTACGGCTACGAGTAGTAGTCCCAGTACCTCTTTATTCTTATAGGTTGGAATTTGTAGTTTGGAGACTCTTTTTTTTTGTGGTCTTGTATTCCGCCCTAGTTTACATTCAGTACATTACTTTCTATTTTACTTTTTTGGTTGGGTTTAGTTGTATGCATGCATTTTGTTCCTTATTGGTTTTTTTACATTCCAGCATTTGTGGGATTGGATATGTGTGCATGTGTACAGGTACTTAGGCAATGCCTCCAATGTTAGTGATATACCTACTCAGTGTTAGTTACTAGACCCTAGCCTATTGGAGGTGGGATTGGGGAGTCACACTGTGGGCCCCAAAAGGATGGGTCGTGACATAATCAGAGCGTGTTTTCTTGGTTTTTAGTGAGTGATAGGTTTTGAAATAAAAAGTCAATTTTAAACTGATAACGGACACTTTTAGTCATATTGGTTACACCATGTGTCAGATTGAGGTGTGGTTTATTCCTACACATCACAAATAACTCATGGATCATTGTCCTAAAGTATCAAAACAATCCAAATGTGTTTGCTCAGTTTTTAGTATGTCATTTGTTCTTTTTTACTTAAATTAATGTCAATTTTATATAAAAAGACACAATTGGAGTTATACTGGTCACATCGTGATTCATATTGAGGTGTGGTTGATTCCTACACATCATAAATGACTCAAAGATCATTTTCCTAAAGTATCAAAAGAATCCAAATGCATTTTATTGGTTTTCAATATGCCAACTATTTTTTTTACTAAAATGCCATTTCAAACTAGAAAAATGCATTTTGAGTCATATTGGTCTCATCGTGTTTCGTTTTGACATGATACTACTTCATAAACCTCAAAATTTACATAAGAATTATTTTCCTATCAATTAGTACACAAAATTTAATTGGTTTTAAGTTTAAATTTAAATATACAACATTGTTTAATTCTGAGCATAATTTTCATGCAGGTGTCGATAGTAAGAAGTGTAGATGAATATCAAGAGGGTGTCGAGTAAAGTTCATTGGGATGGTACATGGATTAGTTAATGTAGAACACCAATCAATATGAATTTGGACTATTTTATAAACATTTTCAGTTGTGGGAGTGATTTCTTAGGGTCTTTTGCACTGGATTATCTGAAATGCTTTAGATACTTAATGTTATCAATGTGGTACATGAGAAACTCATCGAGTTGGTGTATTTAATTGAAATTAATGAGGGGGAGATTATATGTAGAAAATATAGTGATTATTTATATTTTTTTGTGTTATAGTTGGATATTTTTTTTGTTTGGTTGTTATGGGGCTGCAGATTCTACAACAGTATTTTTTTTAAATCAATATGTAGCAACGGTTTAAACAGCCGCCATATATACCAAATTATTTTTTAGTGGAGGTTTTTTTGTTTTAGTTGAAGTTTTGCCTCCAAAAAATGACTGTGATATAGTAGTGTTTTAAACCACCACTATCCTTTAAAAAAATTTTTGGGAGGCGAGACCACCGCTGAAACCAAAAAAACACCACTAAACAAACGTTTTGTGATGTTTCATAGAAATCGTCGCCAAATGGACAGAACCGATGTAAGTTGAATGTTGATTCCAACTTTAGTGGCATTTTTTTGGAAACAGTCATAGAATCATATGGTGGCATTTTAAACCACCATTAAATAAAAAAAATAACCACCACCATATGTCTATTTTGTTATAATGGGAGGTGGAGGAAGAAAAAAAATAAAAATGTTCATTGAAGAACGTTACCTCTTCTTCGTGTGACCTCCTTGGGTTTTCACAAAATTCTTTTTAGGTTGGATTTATACCCAAACTAAGGCTTATAGGATGAGAGTATGGAAGTTGGGAAGTGATTTGGGTAGGAATTAGCTAATGAAAAAGGGTTTGAAGGTGTGAATAAGATATGAGAAGGGGTGGCCTTTTATAAGTTAGGAGAGTGACACATTTGTAATTTTTTGAAAATAAAAAGATGTAACCACATTTTTTGCATTCAAAAAGGCTAAAAAATGGAGTATTATTGTTACTTAGACATGATAGGTTCAAAATATGACCAACTAATATATTTTAGACAAAAATTACCATTGTTCGGTGAAAGCCTGCTCCACCCGAGAATTAGTTATTTTATTGTCAAATAAAAATTACAAGTCTCAAAAATCACACAATTCAACTGGCGCAACAATCCATGCTCCACTATGTGCTTTATTTCAACCACCACCATGATCTTAGGGTTCCCCTATCTTCTTAAATCCATTTCGTGCACCGCACACCACTACTTGAACCCTTGACATCGTGTATCCGTCAATGCCCCCTCCAATATGCAAGGGCTTTAGAACCCTAAAAAAGCATGCCTCCTCTATTTTCTATCACGCCTTTTATAGGCCTCTTTCTTTTCAACCGTCCAAATGGTTTAAATGCAGTCAAAATGAGATCTTATTTTTTAGGAAAATTAAAACAAATATTCTATTCAGATTTTAAATCATCCCTATAATAAATATTCTGCTCAGATTTTAAATCACCCCCAACAATATCCACATTGATTAAAAAATATGAATAGTTCACCATCATCATCCATATTGACCTTCAATTACATGCCCAATATTGGCATGACCCACCAGACCCATAACAAGAATAAAAATTATCAAATCTAATGAACAAAATGTTGTGTCTCCACCATGCCATGAACAGCTGAAGAAAATGTCACATTCTTTTTCAAATATCCATTTGTAGACATATCTTTTTAAACATCACCTATAATGATACTCTAGGGCCTCGAAGGAGATTCACCTGTATGAATCAACTTGTATAGATTCCCAACATTCTTCCATTTGATCATGCTCATTACTCCTCGCATCACTTTGAGAACTCCACCACCAGTAGAAAACCTAAAACCTTTGAAATCAAAAATACCCAAAGAAATTAAGTTCATTCTCAGATCAGGTACATAGCTCACATCAGAAAGTGTGTGAATAACCCTATCAAACATACGAACTTGCACCATACCGATTCCAAAAATTCAACTTTCTGACTTATTGTCCATTTTCACAATATCACTGTCATACTTCTCATAACTGTCAAAACATTCCTTTTTCACATATATGATAAGAGAAACTGGAATCCAAAATCTAGTCTGAATCATCCACATCTTCCATAGTTATAAGAAATAAATCACTAGCATACCTCTCATATTAAGTCACAGTATTCACCTAAATTGATTCTTCTTCTGTTTCATCTTCTTTTTCTTCTTTCTTCATTCTCTCACAGAACATCTCACAATTACTTCTCATATGACCTTTTTGGCCACACTCCCAACATAAAAAATCACCTCTTGGTCTTTATTGACTTCGATCTCTCCTTCTCCTTGAACCATTCCTTCATTCTATTGAACTTCCTTGATAATTACGTCCACCAATCACTGCAAAGATCCCACTCTTAACCGATGATACATCATCATTTTTCTTTCATCGAGTCTCGTTCATTAGCAATGATGAAATAACATCATCCAATTTTAGAGTGTCTTTTCCAAATAATAATGTGGTGATGAGATTGTCATATGAATCTAGAAAAGAACCTAACAAGAGAAAAGACTTATCCTCTTCTTCCATTTCCATGGGCACCACGTTGCCTTTATCATCAGTTTTGATCACCACAGAAGACAATTATATCAATACTCTTGTGAACTCATCCAAATGGTTTCCCAAATATCTGCTTTCTGACATTCGAAGATGATACATTCATTTTTTTCAAATATAAATGATTTATCAAAGATTTAGATTTATACCTAGCTTCAAACTTCATCCAAATATCATCTGAATCTGTTAGATTCATCACCTCTCATAGTGTATTGTCCGCCAAATACAATTGAATGGTGCTCATCACCAAATATCTCATATCTTTCCAATCATCAGAGCTAGCCTTCTCCAAATTCTCTGATTTTTTCTTCAATATTTTCATTGTCCCTTCGTGAGTCAAAATATTTTTTACCCATTGTTTCCACAATGTGAAATAATTTTTCCCATTAAACATATCAATATGGATAGAAATATTTGGATGTGAATATCCCATAATTATTCAGTAAGAAAGAATGGATAAACTCCTTTAATACCATATGTTAGGTCAGAGTTTTTAGATGTAGGGAAATAAAATGAAAACCTCTAAAAATTACAGTGGTTCAGTGAAATCCTACTCCACACAACAATAAGTAATTTTATTTTCAGATAAAAATTAAATGTCTCACAAATCACACACTTCAATTAGCATAACAATCATTGCTCCACTCTGTGCTTTATTTCAACCGCCTATGTGTTCTCTGGGTTCCCCTCTCTGCTTGCAGCCATGCCGTGCACTGCACACCACTACTCGAAACCTCATCATCGTGTATCCGTAAAAGACCTCATACAATATTCAAGGGATTTGGAACCTTCTGAAAGCATGCCTCATCTATTGTCTTCCACGCCTTTTATAGGCCTCTTTTTTTCAACCTTCCGCATGGTTTAAATGTAGTCAAAATGAGATCATATTTTTTAGAAGAATTAGAAAAAATAATCCATTAAGATTTTAAATAACCCCCATAAAATAAATATTATGTTCAGATTTTAAGTCACCCCCAACAATTTTAACCCTTATCTTTTCATTTTACCCTCATTACGCTCATTTTTACCTTAATCGCAGTAATTAATTTTTACTGTTTTCACTATTCATTTTGGTTAAAAAAAATCTAAAATTATTAGATAATATAAATTATTATGATTCAAAATATTTAGTCCATTTTTACAAATTCAATTCATAGAATTGGAAAATTTTAATTTAAAATTAATCTTATAGACGTAATCAAAAAGTGGGTTTTCAAAGAGAAAATGTTCTAAAGTTTACAAAGTTTTTATATCAAAATTAAATAATAAAATGATTAAAATAAAATAAATTGGATTAATAGATATATAATTGAACAAATTTTATTATAAAAACAATTTAAATTATAATTTAACTTCATAAATAATTTAAGTGAAAAGACAGTTTTCAATTAAAATTTAGGATTTTTTACTATTCATCAAAAAATTTATCTTTTCATAAAATTATAAAAAATTAAGTCTAAGTTATTTTTTTACATACCAATTTAAAAAATATATTTTTAATTTATCAAATAAATTTTCTAAAATTGGAAAAAATTAAATTTAAAACAAAAGCTGTAGATGTGATGAAATAGCTGGTTTTCAAGAAGTGTATTTTTCAAACACAAGATGATTTTATATTAATTATATGTTTAATAATAATCAATATGTGAATATAAATTAAAAATTATTGATATATAACCTATATATTTCATTTAAAAAACTACTCATTAGGGATTATTTTAATTAATTAAAATGGATAAATATTATGCACTTTAAAACAGTTTTATGGAAAACCCCATTTTTTAAACAAAAAAATAAACTTATACTAAAATACATTATAAAGTTGATTCAAAAGTAAATAATTGGATTAAATATAAATAAATAATACTAATTTAAATTTAAAACATAATTTAACATTTAAATTACTTAATTTATTTAAAATGATTGATAATTTTATAAAAATCGGTATTTTTCACTATTCACTAAAAAATCATTATTTTATGAAGAATCCCATTATTTCACCATAAGTTAATTTAGATATTATGATTTCAAAAATGAAGTTCATTTTATCAAATAAATTTTCTAAAATATCTATAAATTATAATATTTTCTCATAAAAAGCAATAAAAATTATTTTTGAAGAAAACATATTTTTGATGAATATAATTACTTTACTAAAAATTGATTGATTATTTACTAAGTTTTTATAAAGAAATTTATATTGAGTAGTAAATTTATATGTATATTTCATAAAGTAGTTAGTATTTTATCATACCCACCTATTTAATGACTACGATATAACGGTTATATTTAGAATAATATCATTTCATGGTTCGTTGAAACTCGGTGTTGTGTGTCATGCAAACTATTTAAGAAACTTGTTGTTGTGTTTAATGAAAGATAAACTCGGTGTTTCATATAATGAAATCTATCTAAAAATTAATTTGGGAAAAAAATATTTCATAAAACCTGAGGACGTTACAAAACAAACTTAGATTGTCTTGATACATTAGGACACTAATTCATAAGTAATTTATGGTGTGTTGGAATCAGTTTGATCATGTCAAACCGAAACATGATGGTATGAATCAAAATTTGTATTTTTAGTTTAAAATAACATTTTTTTCAAAAAGACGTGTGATTTACTCCAAATTGAGCAAACATATTTAGATTATTTTAATATTTGGGGAAAATGATCCTTATGTCATTTTTGACATGTAGGAATCCACAACACATCAATGTGATTCACTGTGTGTCTAGTATGACTCCAAATGTGCCTTTTTTTTTAAATTGATATTATAGTTAAAAACACACTTCAAATACTCAAAACCAAGAAAACACATTCAGACTGTTTTGATATCTTAATACAACGATCCACAAGTCATTTGTAATGGGTATTAATTAGTCTCATCTCAATCTGATAAAGATGAACCCTTTTTAACGATACATAGAACAATAAAGATTTTTTAGCACTGATAAAGGCTTTTTCTTGAATTGACTATATCTAAATCTATGGTAGTGAGACACCTTTTATCGGCACTTTTTAAGTATTGATAAAAGTCATCATTTCTCAGTGCTGATAATGATATTTTTATTAGCATTTTTTAATGCTGATAAAGGTTGGATTTTAACATCACCTAGATGCATAAAGTTTTTTAGTGGTGATAAATCTTATTTGTAGTGTTTATAAAGCATGGTTGTTAAAAAAATGATGGGTTTTCATGAACTTTTATGTGTCTATAAAGAAATCTCTCATAATTTGATGAAGTAAAAATAAATAAATACAATTTGTGGTATATTTGAATCAAATAATGAATTTTTGGAAATAAATTTATGAACCAAAACATACAAGTTAGTTTTCAAATAAATGAATTAAATTTTAGTTTCATAGCATCCTATATATATATATGGCCTTTATATTAAAAATTATGCACCACAAGAAGATGGTTGTGACTGATTGTGATCAAGCTACGTGGTTTCATCCCATAACCACCAGATGAGAAACCCTAAACGTAATTATTCATCCAGATCAGCATCACACTCATATCATCCATGGAGACCCATTCCAGAGATAGCTTCACTAATTTATTTCAAGCCAGCAACAACCATTATAGTTCACTGGCTGGGATGTGTTGGAGTTGGTGGCCTAGAACCAACTACTTTGTACTTTATTCATTAATAAATGCCTTATCACAACTTGATTGTTCTTCTGTGTGATAATGCATGTGATAATGTCCTAAGGATAGATGTTGCATTAATGGGTCATAGCGGATCCCTGCTATGATGAGAATCCAGAAGTGTCATAACACTATTCTTGAATATATGTTCTATGGCCGAATGATATTATTTGAGGGACACAAATAATACAGGTCATTAGGGGTGAGGACTCATAAAACTTTGAGGCACCTTCTCATGGTGTGCGCCCTTTGTAATATCCAGGAGGATATTATGAGAATGATACCCACCACTAGGAAATCCACATTTCATAGTGTCATTGGATGTTCCTATCTGCAGACATGTGTATTGGTCCTTAGACTTTAAGATTATTATTAATGGGTATTACAACTCGCGCACTTAGATTTATTGACGAAAACTGTGATGACACACTGTTCGCAGTGAGGTAGGATACGTTGGGTGTGTCAGGAGTAATACTGCATTAATAGATAATGCGAGAAAGGATTTGTCCCTTCTGTTCCATAAAGGAAGTAGATATCTCAGGCCCTTTGATGGAATTGATATAGCCTAAATAAATCCATGTCCATGATAAGGTATGGGTGAGTTAAATTCTGGGAAGTCAAAGAAAGAATAATCGAGCACATGGGTTGATGGCACTAGCATGCAACCCGCTTGATTGGATATATTGAGACAAAGGGATTATATTACACGGTAAGCGTTCGTAGGAGGTGACACGTCATTGCGGCATTAAATTCTTTCTCTATGGGTGACTTGGCGTGTTGCTAGATGCTAACCTTGGACTTTAGGCAGGCTCCATCAAATGCCACTGAGAAAGAGGCCTAGAGGGTCACACACTAAGTGTGTCCATGTATCTCAGTTAAATATTAATTTAACAAGTTAAATAAATATTATTCCTAACTGTGGTTTAATAATTATTTAAGGATGCCTGATCGCATTTATTTCGACACTATTTATTCGAGAGAATATATTGTGAGTGATATAATATATATATTTATTATCTAGTAATGCAGTTACAATTATTTAAGAAATAAGTAGCTATTACTCAAGGTCTAATAAATATGGTGGAGGAAATAAATAAAATGAAAAAATAAAAGTACACACCGTGTATATTTATATACACGCCGTGTAGTTTGTTTTTTTCTGGATTCATGAGAAAATATTGTTTATTTAATTAAATGATATTAAATGTAATATGTTGGGCACATGTTAAGTAATAATGATGGTCAACTGTCATTATTAAGACATTGGGTATTACTAAGAATTAAATGAAATGATTAAATGCTTTTGGAAAATTAATTCATTTTATTATTCTAAGTATTATAATCCCAAATTATATTATTCTCAATAAATTGAGATCCATTGTTGTGCACAACAGATTTGGAAATACTCTCAAGGCAAGATATAATTCCATTTCCACCAAGAACGCCCTCATGTTACGAGAGCGAGATCCTCCACCGGATCAAGGCGGTTGAAGGTGGACATCACAAGCGAAGGCTCTTCCGCACTACCACCCATAGATCCCTTCAGCAACGTCCATATATACGTGGCACACGTGTGGATCACTGCTAGAGGAATCCTACACTTGAATTCTATGACGCAACGACGGATCACAGGATCGTGACCGGATACTGCAAAGAAGAAATAATTCCATCAAGGTAATTCTTATGAATTAATTAAATTAATTATAACCAACATATGATGATCCTATCTCAAGGGTTCCCAGACTCTTCTTTTCTTTTTCATTCTTCGTTCTAATCAGAAGATTCGGCGTTTTATATCGTGACGGATCTCGGATTGAATGTCGTTTAACGCTAAAATTAAAGTTCGGCAAACCCACCAACGTTCTTCTGCTATGCCCGGAACCTACAAGTGGTATCAGAGGGGTCATATCGTTGATTATAATTATTTATTTTTTCGTTGGTGATTTACGCATTTAATAATTTAGTTATTTCAATTCATGTTTAATCGTTCTGGAAATCTAAATATCGAGATCTGTTCCTCCTCCCTCGTTTCTCGTTCACCTCACATAAACGAAATTTTTATTTTAATTTTGATTAAAATAAAATATAGGAACTCATCTAGAGGAGCCAAACATTTCTGGATGTACAACACCAGAATACACGGCGTGTAGTTGAAACTAAACACCGTGTAGTCTAGGTTCAATGCATTGACTGATCCACCAAATTAGGCCATGTATTGGATCCTTTCTAAAAATTTAAGACACCGTGTGTTGACCAGAAACAGGTGGCACACAGTTTCCAGATTACACGCCATGTGGTCCAACAGAACACGGCATGTAGTCCCTTCGGGTTCAGGTTGGACCGTGTACCCCGTACACGGCTTGCCCAGCTAGAAACCATGTAGCGCAAAAACTACATGGTGTGTGTCCAAAAGAACACGCCGTGTACTCCGAAATATTTCCGAAGTACATTAACACGCCATGTCCCCGGGCGTGTACTTCAAATGGATGGTGAAGAAAAGTACACGCCGTGTAGTTGGAACTACACGCCGTGTACTGACCCAAATTACGCATATTTATTAAAATTTATTATTATATTATACAAACCCTTGAGACGTGTACCATAGTGCAGGCGTAAAGATGAGGCACAACAGGTGATAGGTGTTTTATATATATATGTGTTTAATTTAACATCTGTGTAATAAATGGGAATTCACTAGGTTTCCTCCAAGGTACAAGTTACATACAAGGATAATTTTAAATGAATTTATTTGTTTAAAATTATGATGGATGAGAATCTCAAGGAAGTTCAGAAAAGGATTTAAGATAAAAGGATTGATTAATTAAAGATAATTAATTAATTCGAGCATGATTTATCTTAAACAAGAACGATTAAATAATTGAATTCTTGTTTTATTTATGTTTAAATATCGTTACATTTATGGATGATCATGAGCTAGACCGAGACATTTTTATGTGAATGGTTTCTTTTAATTTATTTATTTAAATTAAATTTGTTGTCCTATGAGCCATCTCCTCATTAATATGTAGGGCATGCATGCCCAAGGATTATTTTATGTAAAACCCCTTTTTACCCCTCACCTGCATGTGAGATAAATGAATATGTAATGGATGGAGCTCCCAAGCTAGTGGAGGTGGCTCAAGTCAGGAGCCACGACAAAACCAATCCAAGGAGATACAAAGGTGGACATGTGGAAAATTGTAAACACAAACCTGAAAGGTTCAAGGTGTTTCTCCCCTAGGTCTTGGGTTAGTTTATCAACCGCTAGATAAAATAACCGATAAAAAAAGCTCATGATCATACCATTTATTTTATTTCATCCAATTTCATGGTTTATTTATTGTGGGTGTATTGTCACGATCACACAATTAATGAATTAAACGAGCTTGCAAGATGGAACTAAAATAAAACTGGCTTATACGTAAATATTATCTTAGACATGGTTAATCACTTAAGTATATCCCACTTAATATTAAAAAGCATGTAATCAAAGATAATAAAATAGAAATTTATGTATAAGGATAAAATCCCTCAAAAGAAATATTAAGTCGGTATAGCCTTCCATAAATCTTGGTTAGAATCAAACCATAGTTCAAAGTGCTTGACCAACCCTAGTTGGGGTGCTTTCAATTATCGGGGAATTCTAATTCAAGGTTTTGGGTTGACTTGACTTGGTTCGCATCAAGGGTTGGCTGCCACAGTATGACTTGGTGTGACCAAGAGGCAAAGGTTGAGGAAATCCAAAAAGGATTTCAGGATTGGGGAGTCCACTCAGCGGATCCAGGAGCTGTGAGTTAATGCAGTTGGCATTTGGAATGCCTACCTAAAACCCTTCAAGTTGCTTGAACAAACCTATTTGAGGTAATGCGAAGGGCAATATGGATCCTTGCCACTAGAATATTCATGCCACAGAATATTCCGAAGTCAATGGTGAGGGCTATTGGATTTCGATAAAATAGTGGGAGACTAATAAGTATTAATTTATTTATTTGTCTCAATTTTTTGTAATAAAGTACTAAACCTTTTCTCATCTTAATTTTTAGAAATGGAAAGAAAATGACTTCAAACATATCATTGCACACCATACTCGAAAAAGACAACCTCCTCATCGGCACCAATTTCCAAGAGTGGCAGAGGCGTTTACGTGTCGTCCTTCACCACGAAAGGAAATTATATGTGCTGGAGGAGCCTATTCCAGTTGCTCCTGGGAAAGAGGCTAGTGATGAGGAATTATCTCTCTACATGAAACACATGGATGATTCCACATATATCCAGTGTTTCATGCTATCGGCCATGTCTAATGAGCTCTTGAAGCAACATGAAAACATGGACGCGTATAGCATGATGTCTCACCTTAAAGCTCTCTACCAAGAGAAGGCGAGATGGGAGAGGTATGATATCTCCAATTCTTTGTTTACCACAAAGCTTGGAGAGTCTGCGCCAGCTAGGCCTCATGTAGTCAAGCTTATTGGCTACATTGAACGCCTGGACATCTTAAGGATTAAATTCTCGGATGAGTTGTGTACAGATCTCATCCTATCATCACTACCCAAGACCTTCTGTAGCTTCATTGTCAACTATAACATGAGCAGTAATGAGAAGAGTCTATCGGAGCTTCTGACCTTGATTCGCCAGGTAGATAAGGACATTGGGCATGACAAACCTGTGGTCCTTATGGTGAACAAGAAAAAGAAGGACAAGGCAAAGGGGCCAAAGACTTATAAACGGTCTGAAGACCCCGAGCACCGTCCCTCCAAGAAGGGGAAGATCCAGAGGCAGGGAAAGGAACGGGAGGCAGTGTGTTTTATAAGTGGAAAGTAGGGACACTGGAAGAGGAACTGCACCCAGAAGCTTGGGGATGCTAAAGGTGCATTTGTTATCAATTGCAATATTTCTATTTCTACACATTGGGTATTAGATACAGCTTTTGGGGCTCACATATGTATTCAAATGCAGGAACCAAGTAGATTTAGAAAGATCGCCAGAGGAGAGGTGGATCTTCGAGCTGCTAATGGTGCAAGGCTAGCTGCTTTGGCTATTGGTGACTACCACCTCTCATTGCCGACTATAATGATTTTCGTTTTACATAACTGTTATTATGTGCCTAGTGTTACCAAGAACATAATTTCTGTATCTTGTTTGGATATGGATGGATTTTTTTTCAAGTTTGGAAATAAGGTTTGTCTCTTTTATAAGAACAATGTATGTTATGGTATGTCACATTTGAATAATGGTTTGTATGTATTAAATTACGAAAACCAAGTGTTGGCAATCGATAAAGAAACAAACTCACATGACTCATACATCACCCAGTTATGGCATCACCGCCTTGGTCATGTGAACGAGAACGCTTGACAAAGATCTGCCAAGATAGCTATTTAGACTCTATTGAGCTAAAACCACTTGATAGATGTCACACTTGTTTACAAGGAAAAATGACCAAGCCACCTTTTGGAGGACAAGGTGAAAGGGACACAAAGCTTATTGTATTGGTACACATGGATGTGTGTGGACCATTTCCAGTAGAAGCTAGAGGTGGATATTCTTACTTAATTACTTTTACTAATGATTTGAGTAGATATGGCTATTTCTACTTAATGAGGTATAAGTAAGAATCCTTAGAGAAATTTAAGGAATTTAAGAATGAAGTAGAGAATCATCTTGGTAAGAATATAATGAAACTTTAATCGGATCGAGGTGGAGAATATCTGAACCAAGAGTTTATCGATCTTCTATAAGAGTCTGGGATTCTATCTCATCTCACTCCTCCTTATACACCACAGTGGAATGGTGTTAGTGAAAGGAGGAACCAGACCTTGTTGAACATAGTGAGGTCGATGATGAGTCATGCAGATCTTCCATTATCCTTTTGGGGATATGCATTACAAACTGCAGCATACACATTAAACCGAGTACCAACTAATGCGGAAAATGGAATTCCATCCAAGTTATGGAATGGAAGGAAACCCACTTTGTCACACACACGTGTATGGGGATGAGAGGCATTTGTTAAGGGCTTCTCAGGCAACAAAATAGAACCTCCGAGCACGAAGTGTATCTTTATAGGATATACCAAGGAAACGAAAGGATATTACCTATATAACCCTCAAGACAAGAAAGTGATTGTCTCTAGACAAGCCATATTTCTTGAGAGGGATCACATCCCCCAGAAGGATAGTGGGATCAAGATTGACTTTGACAAAGTTGATGCTCAAGATACACAGGAGTTGGTATAGGAACAAGTTCCACAGGTCCCCATGGAAGAGGTTCCAGAAACACAAGTACTACGTAGGAGCTCAAGAGAGGTAAGGGAACCATAGAGATTTGGTTTCCTAGTCACCGAGGATGGTGAATCATTATTGTTGGACAATGATGAACCTCTCTCCTACAAGGAAGCATTAGAAAGCTCAGAAGCTACAAGATGGCAAGAAGCTATGAATTCTGAGATGGATTCCATGTATCAGAACCAAGTTTGGGTTCTGGTCGATGATCCAGTTGATGTAAAGCCTATTGGATGCAAATGGGTATTCAAGAGAAATATGGACATGGAAGGTCAAGTTAGCACCTATAAAGAAAGGCTAGTGGCTAAAGGATTCAAACAACGTCAAGTAATTGACTATGATGAAACCTTCTCGCAAGTTTCCATGTTTAAATCAAGAAGAATCATACTTGCCATAACAGGTTACCATGACTATGATATTTAGAAAATGGTTGTCAAAACAACATTCCTTAACAGGAACCTTCAAGAAGATGTCTATATGACACAACCAGAAGGGTTTGTGACACCAGGTGAAGCCAAACAGTTTTCCAAGTTGCGAAAATCCATTTATGGATTGAAGCAAACATCGAGGTCATTGAACATTCAATTTGATGAAGCCATAAAGGAATTTGGTTTCATTAAGAACGAATGTGAGCCATGTGTTTATAAGTGGTTTAATGGGAATGTGGTCGTTATCCTAGTGGTATATATTGATGACATATTGCTTATTGTAAACGACATACCAGCCTTACAGTTAGTTAAGGACTGGTTGAACAAGTGCTTATCCATGAAAGACTTAGGTGAAGCAGCCTACATTCTAAAGATCAAGATCATTTGTGATAGATCCAAGAGGATGCTTGGACTAAGTCAGGGTACATACATTGACCAGATACTAAAGAGATTTATTATGGAAAAATCCAAGAGGGGATTAGTTCCAGTGTCACATGGCTTACATCTTTCTAAGAAAATGTGTCCCCATACACAACAGGAGAAATATAGGATGAGTAAGATCTCATATGCTTTGGCTATAGGATCCATCATGTATTCCATGTTATGTACCAGGCTTGATGTTGCCTATGCACTGAGCATGGTAGGCAGATATCAAGCAGATCCAGGAGAACAACATTGGACTGTTGTTAAGACTATCCTTAAGTATCTGAGAAGAACTAAGGATATGTTCCTGGTGTATGGAGGAGACGAGGAGCTTGTCATCAGATGGTATACTGATGCTGGTTTTCAAAAAGATCAGAATGATCTGAAGTCACAATCTGGATATGTTTTCTGTCTCAATGGAGGTGTTGTGAGCTGGAAGAGTTCAATGAAGCCAGTTGTCACTGATTCTACAGCGGAGTCTGAATATATAGCGGCTTCTGATGCATCCAAGGAAGACGTATGGATTCAGAACTTTTTCCATGAGCTTGATGTCGTGCCTAACAATAATGATCCCATTACATTGTATTACGATAATACTGTAGTGGTGGCTCTTGCAAAAGAACCAAGGTCACATCAACGGACAAAGCACATACTCCGGAAGTATCACCTCTTGAGGGATTTCTATCAAAGGGGTGAAGTTGCAATGAGTAGAGTGTCCATGGAAGAGAATGTGGCAGACCCCATGACTAAAGTCCTATCTCAGAAGAATCATGAATATCATGTGAGAGCTAGCGGGTTAAAGGTTGTTAGCAGTTGGCTCTAGTCCAAGTGGGAGTCTGTTGGAGTTGGTGGCCTAGAACCAACTACTTTGTATTTTATTCATTAATAAATGCCTTATCACATCTTGATTATTCTTCTGCGTGACAATGCATGTGATAATGTCCTAAGGACAACTGTTAGATTAATGGGTCATAGTGGATCCCTGCTATGATGAGAACCCAGAAGTGTCATAACACTGTTCTTGAATATATGTTCTATGGCCGGATGATATTATTTGAGGGACACAAATAATACAGGTAATTAGGGGTGAGGACTCATAAAACTTTGAGGCACCTTCTCATGGTGTGTGCCCTTCGTAATATCCAGGAGGATATTATGAGAACGAGACCCACCATTAGGAAATCCACATTTCATAGTGTCATTGGATGTTCCTATCTACGGACGTGTGTATTGGTCCTTAGACTTTAAGATTATTATTAATGGGTATTACAACTCACGCACTTAGATGTATTGATGAAAACTGTGACGACACACTGTTCGCAGCGAGGTAGGATACGTTGGGTGCGTCATGAGTAATACTGCACTAATAGATAATGCGAGAAAGTATTTGTCCCTTCTGTTCCCTAACGGAAGTAGATATCTCAGGCCCTTTGATGTAATTGATATAGCCTAAATAAATCCATGTACATGGTAAGGTATGGGCGAGTTCAATTCTGGGAAGTCAAAGAAAGAATAATCGAGCACATGGGTTGATGGCACTAGCATGCAACCTGATTGATTGAAGATATCGAGACAAAGGGATTATATTGCACGGTAAGCGTTCGTAGGAGGTGACACGTCATTGCGGCGTTGACTTATTTCTCTATGGGTGCCTTGGTGTGTTGCTAGACGTTAACCTTGGACTTTAGGCAGGATCTGCCTAATGCCACTGAGAAAGAGTCCTAAAGGGTCACACACTAAGTGTATCCATGTATCTCAGTTAAATATTAATTTAACAAGTTAAATAAATATTATTCCTGACTGTGGTTTAATAATTATTTAAGGATACTTGATCGCATTTATTTCGACACTAGTTATTCGAGAGAATATATTGTGAGCGAAATAATATATATATTTATTAGAGAGTAATGCAGTTACATTTATTTAAGAAATAAATATCCATTACTCAAGGTCTAATAAATATGGTGGAGGAAATAAATAAAATGGAAAAATAAAAGTACACGCCGTGTATATTTATATACACACCCTGTAGTTTGTTTTTTTTTTCAGGATTCATGAGAAAATATTGTTTATTTAATTAAATGATATTAAATGTAATATGATGGAGTGCATGTCAAGCAATAATGATGGTTAACTGTCATTATTAAGACATAGGGTATTACTAAGAATTAAATGAAATGATTAAATGCTTTCAGGAAATTAATTCATTTTATTATTCTAAGTATTATAATCCCAAATTACATTATTCTCATTAAAGTGAGAGCCATTGTTGTGCACAACGGATTTGGAAATACTCTCAAGCCAAGAGAGAATTCCCTTTCCACCAAGAACTCCCTCAAGTTACAAGAGTGAGATCCTCCACCGGATCAAGGTGGTTGAAGGCGGACATCGCAAGCGAAGGCTCTTCCATGATAGAACCCGGAGATCCCTTCAGTGACGTCCAGAGATACGTGGCACATGTGTGGATCACTACTAGAGGAATCCTACACTTGAATTCTATGACGCAACGACGGATAACAGGATCGTGACCGGAGACTCCAACGAAGAATGAATTCCATCGAGGTAATTCTTACGAATTAATTAAATTAATTATAACCAACATATGATGATCCTATATCAATGGTTCCGGGACTCTTCTTTTCTTTTTCATTCTTCGTTCTAATCCGAAGATTCATCATTTTATATCATGACGGATCTCAGATTGAATGTCGTTTAATGTTAAATTAAAGTTGGGAAAACCCACCAACATGCTTCCGCTGTTCCTGGAACCTACAGGACGCAAGAAGGGCGTGCCAGCTCTACTACCTCATGATTTATCACATTATCCTACAACCCATCAGAAGCTAAGATTAAAAACTCATCCTTGGGTTCCATGGATAAAACTATGGTCTCTGGCTCCACCATCACCCACATATTCAGGTGGTCGTCCCCAATGGCTCTTGACACTACCAGGGACCCATAACTCTTGCACTGCCATACCCATCCACAACAAACCCACCCTGCCCATCAAGAACGCCCATATCAAAATATAGTTGTGGTTTGGGGTGGTATTAAAAATACCAGAGGGGGTGGTGCATGCTTACCAGGTTCTCGATTCTCCTCCTTTAGTCTTCTATGGGGGGGGGCAGTGGTGGGAAGTCAGGGCATGTGCAATGTTTCCATGGGAGATGACAAAACGGAATTCACCAGTGTTGGACACCACCAGGCGGTGGTTCCAGATCAGGGTGGACATGCAGCAGGAGCCGCTGCAGGTATGCTGCTCTAGGAACTGGTATTCGGTGTTGAGGTAGTCATGCTTCACGGCCTCCTCGACTCCCTTTGTGTCTCCCTCTCCCCTCCCCACCACCTCCTTCAAAATTTTGTTGCTCATCTTCATGGCAGCAAACTCCGCTGCATGCATGCCACCATGGCCGTCGAAAACCCCAAAAAAGGCCTACGAGTATCTCAAAGTTATCTGATTGGACAACAAATCCCTCTTCCATGGAAACAAAACACTTGAGTTTATCAAATAGACTTAAATTACTTGTTTATGGTCGCTTATGGATGAATAACTATCTTCCATGACTTCCCTCCTCCCTCACCTGTAGTAGACAGAATAGCCATCCCCCACAATCTCCACTGTCTCCCTCAGACCCTCTGTAAATGGTGATGGAGATTTCCAGCTGCTACCCACCACTTCTTCAAAGGGGTCTGGTGCACCAAATCCACCTATCCTGATTGGTGGCACCCATGGGATAAGTCCATGGTAAATGGTGGGATTGGTGGTATTTGTGTCAAACTTGACACCTCCCATGCCATGCATTTAAAAAGAGAGCCAAGAGAGATCCATTGTATCCAGGGGAGAAGTCCACGGTAGGTGGGGTTCTTTATTCAATCACCAATCCGAGCCAAGAGAGCTCTCATGTATCCAAAAAGATCTTGGAGATCTCCTTGTTAGAGAGAGGGAGGTGTAGAGAGGGATTTTTGTAAATCTTTGTTCATGTTGAAATAAATGTCATTTTTCCCCTCCATTATTTTGTATTTGTGGTCAGCAAACCACAACAACTGGATCCAGGAAGCTCATAAAAGCGATGGGGATTTGGAGGCATCCCGGCTTCTTTCATGTTAGCGATGAAGAGGAAAATGATGTTGTACAGATGTGTCCATCTTCAGCTAGCCCAAGGATTATAAAGGCTCTAGGAAGACGGATCCTCAGAGGGATTGGCAAGCTCATGGACTTGGTGTTGGGTGACTGAGTGGAGGTTTTGTGTGGCTAAGAAGAAGAAACTGACAACGGCGAAGGGATGGGGGAGCTTGAGAGTTCCAGGGAATGTGGCATGGTTTTGCTTCGTACACTCAAATCTTTGTGCTTGGGAGGGTGGTTTGTTATGAGGAAGGATTTCTTCAGTGAATGGAAATGGTGGATTGCATCTCCTCATGGTGGAAGCATGTGGAAGAAACATATAAATTGTGTGGCGGCTTCTGTGTTTGTGGTGCGTTGGGTCTTCCCTATGGTTTGACGCTTTGAAAGAGAAACGCCGAGGGTGCTCCTCTAAAACATCCAAGAATGTAACAAATATATAAATATATATACACACAATCCTTCAATTTTAAGATATCTTAGTCACAACACCAATAGAAGAATTCATTTCCTAAAACTTAGGAGGTTATAGAATAACAATACTATCATTGAAAACCAGTTTCATCATTTCAAACAAAATAATGGAAATAAGTCAACATATTCAATAATCACAACATTTTTTCATTTTATTGTTGTTAAAAATAATAATAATTCAATTTCAATTTTCTAAAAAATGAAACAAAGTTATTGAAATGGGGACCCATTAACCATATACTCGACACTACCTTACTACATATCCCAAACACTATCAAAGATGAGTCATTTATTAAAGATAACAAAAAACTCTTTTTGTTAGGCCTGATAGAGGGAACCGTGAATAATTTAATTTATTTATACATATTTATATATTTTTAAATATGATTTATATATCAATAAGTATATACATGTAAATATAATATATAAATATGATTTGTATAACAATATTATGATAAAGAAATATGAAAATCTTATTTTAAAATCTTTATATATATAAAATTATCAAATTTCACTCCAGAAAAAGGTGTTTCCCAACAGTTTTTTTTTGCATTTAGCGACAATTTTCTATTTAGCAGCATTTCGTTTGGCAATGACGGTTTTCTGTTTTTTGTTTTTCTTATTCTTAATTTTTTTTATTTACGTAATTAACATATTTATTATTATTTATTTACATAATTAATTAATTAATATTGTTATTAATTACTTGTTACTAATTTATTTATCCTACTATGCATGCAAATTTCATACATGCCATTCATGTCATGCATAAATCTGGTATATATATATGCTGGGAGAGATTCGAACCCCTTACCTCTTGGATATACTGTAAAGACTTTACCACTTCAGCAAGCTCTTCATGTGGCGAGTAAACAATATGTAATATACTTATACATATACAGATAAAAATAAATAATGATGTTAAATATTAATAAATAAAGAATATATTATAAAGAAGTAATAAACTGTTAATAAATTAATAAATAATAGATAATAGATAACTAATAAATAAATTATAAATAATTATTAAATAAATTAAAAATATGTAATAAATAAATATTAATTAAAAATTAAATAAATAATAAATAATTAATAACCATAAAAAATAAAAAATAAAAAATAAAAAATAATAATAAATACATAAATAATACATAAATAATAAATAAAAATAATAAATGATAAATAAATATTAACTGAATAATAAAATAATAAATAAATAATAAATAAATAAATAATATATATGTAATAAATAAATAACAAATAAACAAATAATCACTAAAAAATAATAACAATAAATAATAAATGATAATAAATGATATTAAATTATAAATAATAATAAATGATAATAAATGACAACAAATAATAATTAATAAATAATATATAATTAATAAATAAATAATAGATAATAGACAATAAATAATAAATAATAAATAATAAATAATTAAATAATTAAATTATAAATTGATTAATTAATTAATTAATTAATAATAAATATGAAATAAATGAATAATAATTAAACAATCAATAAATAAATAATTGATAAATAATAAAAATAAATAAATGATAATAAATAAAAAATATTAAATATTAAATATTAAATAAATATTAAATAAATATTAAATAAATATTAAATAAGTAATAAGTAATAAGTAATAAGTAATAAATAATTGTAAATTCTAAATAAAAAATAATTAATAATTAATAAATTAATAAATTAATAATGACTATATAATTAATAAATAAAAAATAAAAAATTGATAATATGTATATAAAATTTAGTGAATAATAAATATATAATGGAAATAATAAATTAATAATAAAAAATAAATTAATATCAAATAAATATGTAGTAAATAAATTATAAATCAATATATAATAAATAATAAATAAGTAGAAAATAAAAAATAGACAAATAATGAATAATAAATTGATAAATTGATAATAAATAAATAAATAAAATATTACTAATAAATTAATAAAAAATAATAAATTAATAATAAAAATAAATAAATAATAAATATTATGTAATAATATATAATAAATAGTAAATGAATATTAAATAATAATTTAATAACAAATTAATAATAAATAATGAATCTAAATATAATAAAGAAATAATAAATGGATAACTAATAAATGAATAAATAATAAATAATAAGTGTAAGAAATAATAATAAATGAATAACTAACAAATAATAAATAATAAATAATAAATAATAAATGGAAATGAATATATCTGAATAAATATACATATAACGAAATTTACAAAAAAATATATAAACACACACTCACATATATATAATTTTATATGAATATATATATATATATATAGACACACACACAAACACAAGTAAATATAAATGTCTATATATATATTTCCATATAATATATATATATATGCATAAATATGTATAGATATTTACAAATGTAAATAAATATAGACAAATATTCATAAATACATATAAATATCCATGCATGAATATAATTATTTATAATTTTAAATAAATAATGTTAAATATATATAAATTATAAATAAATATACATAAATGTATATAAGCACATACAAATATATATAAATTTATATAATAAATCACTAAAAGAGGGAAACTGTTGAGGCTCAATTTTTACCTTGTAAGACTTTGGAATATTTCTACATATATTTCTAGAGCTAGGCGCTGACAGAACATGCGATTTCAAGGCCCGGTGTGCCCGGAATAAATTTTATAAAAATATTAAGTATTTTTTTATACTATGCACATGTAGAAGACATGATATCTCTCAAATGGTTGCTCAGATTAGAAAGTTGAGGCCAATAATGAGTCTGGAGCGTGGAGTTTACCCTAGGTGGGACATAACTCATTTTGGTGCTGGTCTTCTATTGAAAAAGTCACAGTGGGCGTTTTTGTAAATAAAATAATTAAAATTAATCATTTTATCTTAAATGTCAGATCAAATAAATTTTTAATGGGAAATCGAATTGAAAATATGATATCATTGTTGATTTCGTAATGGGGTGTTTTCCCTAGGGGCGACCTCAGGTGAGAGGATGTGGGAGGTTCAGATTCCACGACCGCTGACAGTCTCATATAAATAAGAGTTTAAATAAATTAACTAGAGTTAGTTTATTTCTCTCACAGGTGGTGCAACTCTGACAATCTATTTCGGACTGTGAATCGGCATCCGAACTTTATTGGATCGTGATGAAAATTCAGGTATTAGTAGATTAGATCACAACGAACACAATGACATATCTAAAATCGAGTTAGGATTTCTCTTTCGGATTCAACACCTCCCTAATTGAATAATTTTTTTCATTTTTGACTTTTCATCATTTTCACTACTTTGATATTCCTTGTTGATGGTCAAACTAACAATGGTCATCGACTGTTTAATTTTTGGATCGCTTGTTCTTCGCATTCTTCATTCGTTCTTCATCGTTAACTTTTCAATTCATTGAAACATTGACAAAACGTGGGGAGAAGCATAGATCTGTGAAGTCCTAAATCCAAGGTGTCAAGATCTATGCTCAGTTTTTAGTTTTGGGCACCAAAGGAGGCACGCCAATGAGTGGAAATGGAGACTACTTTTGGATATTCCGAAACGTTGATGGATCTTTGAGCGGAGGCTATGCTGGTGAATATCTCGTCATAATGAGTCCAGATCTAGTCTCTGATTGAAATTTGGGCAATTGAGGTGTTCTCGGTGGTCCATGGAAGGACCATCGGTGCGGCACCGGCGCATCGGCGTAGGTGGATGTAGATGGTGGCCCGCAAGGCGATGGCGGAGCCATGGGGCGATAGTATGTGGAGGAAACCATGAAGGTTGCGAGTTTAGGCAGTGGTGTAGAACACTAGTGTGGTGGGGCAACAGGGTTGCGGTGGGCCATGGGGGAGAAGGCCAGGTCACAGCGGTTGGACCGAGCTGGAGTGGGTCTGGGCAGTTTCAAACACCGATAACTCCTAAAAAACATATTTTTTGTGTGTCGTCTACACTCTTGCATTTCTCTCATCAAGGAAGATATTTTTAGACTGGTTTAGGACTTTTAAGTGTTGGTGTCATGGCTCGGTTGCATGAAATGATTGAGTTTATTAATAATAATAATAATAATATTCTTATTCAAAAATCTTGTAATAAACCTATATGGAAAACTCGTCGTCTGATTGGCATGTCGTCTGCGGAAATACGACCCTTGCTTCGAGGTAGACTTTTTGAAGTAGTTTTGTGATTTTTATAATTCATGTTCGAGGCTCGGTTTAGGCGTTTGTGGTGAAATGCAGCATTTTCACTAGGTATCTGTTTGGGATGAATGAATATCCAATATCATGTGATTTTTTGAGAGGATCAATATGATTCAATCCAGTTAATATTTTTTGAGATCATGGCGTGGGTCCCATGGAGTATCGTTCGTGCACAATGCTGCAAAATGCATTTTCTTCACCCGAAGTCCGATTTGGGAAGATGAAAAGTTGATACTGTGTATTTTTTCACAAGGATCATGATGGCGTAATACTTTTGATTATCTGAGGCCATTTGAAGAGGCATGTTGGTAGAATTACATTTTCTCTCTTCATATCAAACAATGAGCAACATACGCTTGTCAGCCTTTTGAGCCAGAGGTGCTATGTACTCTAGGAGTATGCTGGCACGCCTAGGGGTACTTGTTCATAGTTAATACCTGAGTATGGATGGGTACACGACCAAGTGATGAGGTGGGGCCACACATTTTGTAGGCCCTACATGTTCAGTGTATTACACTACGAATCTTATATCTCTCGTATCTTCTTCTTTTGGACTTGGATTTTAGCATGCGGGTAGCCTATCCTGAGCATTTTTCCATTTTGAACGTGATGCTACCCTCTGTAGTGGATTTTGAGTTATGATGTGAGATGTTCTAGATGTGACGCCTATCCAGGAAATGTCCAATGACAGCTGTGATCTGGTGTTGGCATATTAGTGCTTTTCGAGAGGTACCATCCAGTAGGGATAAATAGTGTAGTTTCTCGATACCTTCCAAGTGGAATCCCCTTATCAGGTAGGGCGTGGATCCTCAATGACCTAGAGTGGAATCCCCCATCATCATGGGTGTGGGTCCTCTACAACTACTATGAGAGTGGAATCCCCCTGATGCACTAGGGTGTGGATCCTCTATAAAAATAAGAGTGGAATCCCCCATCGACTTGGGTGTGGGTCATCTATCGACTAATTCAGAGTGGAATCCCCCTAACATACTAGGGTGAGGGTCCTCGATGAACAAGAGTGGAATCCTCTTGATGACTCAGGGGTTGGATCCTCAACAACAACAATTAAAGTGGAATCCTCCGGATGCAATAGGGTGTGGGTCCTCAACTTTAGTTTTACTATATCTAGATACAAATCAATGGAGAGGCATGATTTGACGTTACTTTGGACTCAAGAGTAAGAGGGGATATTTCTCCACCGAGATGAATCCTTGTGACGTGACCTAAAATTGTACAAGTGAGACAGACCCGCCCAAATTGAATATTATCAAGGCGTGGTGATTGAGTTCCTTTGACTTGCGTTTTTAGGGAAGACATGAGGGATATTGGCCATCATTGGTGGTTACTTCTGGAACTGTTGGTGACTCTTTTCCTGGGCTAAGCTATGAGATGGAGATCCCATTACTCTCTTGTTTGGGTTTCTTTGACTGAGCATGTATATATTTACACCCTATTATAGTACATACTCCTTGAGTTATAGTTACTCTCCTTCCAGTAGAGGCAAAGATGCTTGAGGAATGTCCTGTGCTTTTTGTGTCTAGCTTCTTTTGGTTGGACAAGTCTAATCTTCTACTATAGGTATAAAAGACTCGATAATAAGTTCACCTTATCTCTGTTTCTAGTTTATTTTGTTTGGATGAGCTTACTTCACTCTTTTATTGGGTTAATCTTCACTTCTTTTACTATACCTTGTTCTATCTACTGATCCCCTCTTTAGTACATCTTTTTCTGCTCACTTAAGCATTCGGGGCATTCTACTGAGTATTTGTATACTCACCCCTACTTAGGATTTTCCCACATTTGGTGTTCCCTTGAAGATGATGGATAGATTAATCGTGACTTCATAGGAGCTTAGGGATACAAGGTTCTTAGACCGCGTGTGATGGTTGTAGATTGGGATCAAGGAGTGGGGCTATCTCAGCTGTTTTACTTTTCCACTTGTCGCCGGGTTGTGAAAATTTCTAGTTGGGTGTGTATTTTTCCTATTTCCCTTTCAGTTTACTTTTATGTACTTGTACTGTTTAGAGGTTGATGCATATTTGTGGTTTATATATAACAGTGTTGTATCTTTTCCATTTTCCTCTACACTTTTTCACTAATTTGGTTGTGTGAGTGTGTACGGGTTCTTAAGTGCATCCACAAGACCCAGGTTCAAAACCAGGTAGAGGCATATTTCTAGGTACTGTAGCAGTACTGTACTCCGTGCGGGTACTATAGCAGAACTGTACATTGTACAGGTACTATAGCAGAGTGTACACTATACAGGTACTGTAGCAGAACTGTACATTGTGTTGGTACTGTAGTAGGCACTGTAACAAGTAATGTTCGGTACTTTAGTTGCTAGAACAATTCACCTTGGGCCACCAGTTTGGGCTTGGAGTCCTTAAGGCTTTCGGGCCACCTAGGCCTTCAGGTCAGTAGGGATTTCGGGCCACCTCAAGGCCTTCGGGCCACATGTTGTTTCCCCAGACACACTACAAAAAAGGAGCAGCCCCATAAGAGGATTCAGAGAAGGTGCACTCACCAGAGAAGAGCCAAATGGATTTGTCAGAATGAGAGTGTATGTATATGCCATCCAGACCAGCCTATGCTTGCATAGGAATCCAAGCCAGACAACCATGAAAAGGTGTAGAGCTACTATCATGACACAAACACTGGGGAGGGGTAGTTCCTTGTAGATAGTTTGGTTGATTTCCCAAGACCTTTGGGTCATGTAATCTCCTAAGCCTATAGGCCTTGTAATCTCTGAGCCTACGGGCCATGTAAGGGCTCCCTGTCATCCCTTGAAAAGGGGGTTATCATAAATCAATAAAAATTAAGGCCTTCGGGCCATTTGGAGTGTGTACAAGTTCTTAGGCAAAGGCCTCCCCAATATTGTTCTGCCTTCGGTGCTAGTTGCCATCCTCTATCCTATGGAGGTGGGCTTGGGGTAGTTATGACTCGAGCCTCGATGTGGGTTGGATCATGACAAAAACCTACAATAACTATAACACCATCAAATCAATATAAATGTAAATCAGTCAAATAAAATCATATATGGCCTAAAAATCAAATGAAGACACTCTTAAACAAAGATAAAATATCATCAAATGTTCAAAAATCATCATATCCAAACTAAAAACACAGTTTTGGAGGCATTTTGAGCCTTTTTGGCCTTGAAAAACATGTTTTTGGTTCTCTTGGGTCACTACTACGTAGATCTTTTCACATGAATTGATTTGATATGTGGTAGAGCTCAAACGGGCACATAGATCAAAATTTATAACCATTTGAAGTTAAAGAATGATCTTCAACTTTTCTTAAAACTATAATAAATTTTATTCTATTAATGCTTACCTAATGATTATCTAATATGACTGTATTTCATTTCTTAAGTTTTTATTTTACTGGTTGTGCAACAAAAATGGAAACCCTGATCAAAAGTTATAGTCATTTGACACTGAATTCTGATTTTCAACTGATACAATAATTAATTTAAGTTTCAGATAAATTATTAACTAATAATTATATATAATTAATAATCAACACATCATAATTAAAAAAATTATAAATAAAATAATAAATTAATATAAATAATAAAAAATACTTATTAATAATAAATAATAATTTAATATTTTTTATTTTTTATTTTTTCTCAATAAATTAGTGGAAGTTTTATAAAAATCACCACTATTTCACAGTGGTTTTCATAAAAGGTTGCTAAAAATAAATTTAATTGTTTTTGAAAAATATAAAAAAAAAACTAAATTAGCGGCATGTGTATGTATGTTGATGTTCATGTACATCGGTATGTGCGTGTATGTATGTGTTTGTGTGTGTATGTTTATGTGTATTTATATAGATGTATGTGTTGTCTATGTGTATGTTTATGTGTGTATATATGTATGCATGTGTATGTACATATGTATGTACGTATGCATATGCATATGTGTATGTGTATATATGTGGATGTACATGTGTGTGTTATGTTGGTTCTAGGTGCAGTGGAAGCGTGCGCTGAGGAACGATATATTAAAATTTCTTTTAATTATCGTTTCTAAAAATCAAGAGTGAGGATATTGCACCTCAAATTTATAATTAATTTATTTAATATCTAAGGAAATGAATATATGGGGTTTGAAACTTTATTCATTGATGAAGGTTGATCATTCGAAAAGACCCTTTCAAATTTTATTCATTACACTATTAGGATCCAAGGATAGATTCCCTCTAGCGGTGATTCACACATGCCCCAGTGATCTCCAAGCAACACCACTCAATCTACGGTTGGTAGCGCAGTGAATCGAATGTCTTGTGTTGTTCGTTATTGACCACTTTTTCTTTAATTTTGAAGAAATCCCTCTTACAATTATCATTATTTAAAGGGAGAGAGGAGGAGCCAAGAGAGAATATTTATATACATATATTAGAATATATAGATAATATATATTAGTTTGTTAATACAGAGACACAAATACACACACACACACATTATACAGGTATATGAATATTCAAATATTTTTTATTTTAAATAAAATGAATATTATTTTTAAATTTATATACGGTTTATATATTTATAAAGATATTTTATATGTAAATATGTTTACATATTTATTTATAAAATTAAAATTTTATGTGTAAATATATACAAATATGTAAATATGTGTGTATACTTAATTATAAATAATAGTACATTATGAAAAATAAAAAAATCTGAATTTCATAATATCCTCATGACCATAAGTATTGAAAATAAATTGAGTATCCACTGAAAAAAGATAATAATACCCCCTTAAACGAGGGTGAAATTCCATTGAATGTTAAAAAATTTGGGTACCCCAACTAAAAACTCAGTTTGGAGGCCTTTTTGGCCTTTTTTGGTCTTGAAAAAAAGTGAATAGGGTCCCCCACAAAAATAATGGTGTAGAACTCATCACAGGATTCGATTTGATATATGGTAGAGCCCAAATGGACACTCAGATCAAAAGTTATGATCGTTTAAAGTTTGAGTCATATTTTCAACTTATTTTAGATTGTTTATTATCATTTTTTATTTTTTATTTTTTATATCTTAAAATTGTTATTAAATGACTATTAATCGATAATAATTATCAAATTATTAAATAATATTATTTTTTAAAATTATTTTATAATTCATTTTCATTAAATATCTTATATATTAAGTGTAAATTCGTCTTTAGGTTTATATAAATCATATTTTTATAAAATATTATATATATATATATAAATATAAATATATTTATATATTAATATATGATTTTTAATGATAAATAATTTTTTTTATGAAATATAAATTTCATCAGCACTAATAAAAGTACCCTTTATCGGTACTAAAAAAGTGCTGATAAAGAGATACTTTTATGAGCATTTTTTTGCACTCATAAAAGCTCGTTTTAACAACATTTTTTTAGCAATGTTAAAAGGCAACGTTATGTAAAGCTAATTATGTGGTAGGGAAACCTCATGTTACATAATAATAATATAATTATTATTTTTTGTCACACGCCAACTTTCGTAAATTGGTTAATAATATTTACCAACTTATAAATAAATATTTATCACTGGACGCAGTCTTGGCCCGTTTAAACTCAGTATTTATTGAATATCCAAATAAATATTTTATTCATAATTAAATATTCCATTCACATACCAGTGGGTAAATATTGATTAAATATTCAATAAAATAAATAAATATATTTTTATTCAAATGTTGACAAATAAATATGTATTAAATATTTAATAAAATAAATAAATATATTTTTATTTACATGTCGGTGAGTAAATATTTATTAAATTTATGTGATCAATATATAACTTGAATAAAATTATTCCTCAGTCTTGAGAATAATATTTATTCTATTAATTAAATTAAAATATAATTTAATCGAGATCAACGGAAACACTTAGTGTGTGATCCTCTAGGATTATTTCTCATTGGAATTATACGGGTTTGCCTAAAGTCTAAAATTATTTTCTAGCAATGGGTTAAGGCACCAAAGACAAAGAACTTAATGTCAAAATTTCAAAAATCAAATACAACCACTCACTATGTAATATAACCCCTTTGTCACAATATCTCATCAAACAAGTTGCACAATGATGTCATCAACCTATATGTTCGATACGTCTTTATCAACGCTATTTATCAGCACTCATAGAGGGAACTATGAATTATTTAATTTATTTATACATATTTATATATTTTTAAAAATTATTTATATATCAATAAGTATATACATGTAAATATAATATATAAATATGATTTATATAACTATATTGTAATAAAAAATGAAAATATTATTTTCAAAGTTTTATATTTAAAAAATTATCAAATTTTTATTAATCAATAAAAATGTTTATATACATTAATTAAAAAAATTATATGTCATGACCCCCTCCTGCTAAAAAAACCGCAATGATGGGAGAGAGATAATGACCCCCTGAGTCCCACCTCCAGTAGGCACCAGGTTGATGACTAGCACCAACGGTACAAAAATCTCATAAAATGGGAGGCATTTCCCTTTATAATAATATATGGTCATAAGATAAGATGAATCATCCACCAATAACTTCATGACATAAATGGTTATAAATAAATTTATATTGAGCAGGACATTTATATTTATATTTCATAAAATAGTTATTATTATTCATACCTGCCTATTTAATGGCTATGATATATTAGTCATATTTAAAATAATATCATTTCATGGTTCACTGAAGCTCGGTGTTGCGTGTCATGCATGATATTGAAGAAACTGGTTTTTGTGTGTAATGCAAGAAAAACTCGGTGTAGCGAATAACGCAAGTTATCTAAAAAAATTCAATTTGAAAAAAAATATTTCATAAAATCTCGGGATGTTACAAAACATACTCGGATTGTCTTGATACTTTAGGACACTAATTTTTAAGTCATTTATGGCATGTTGGGATCAATTTCTTGTCAAACGGACACACGATGAGACTATTATGACTCAAAATACGTATTTTCAGTTTAAAATGACATTTTAGTAAAAAAAAAACATGATATTCTCAAAACTGAGAACACACATTTAGATTGTTTTAATATTTTAGGAAAATGACCCTTAATTCATTTTTGATGTGTATGAATCTACCACACATCAATGCGATGCACCGTGTGTCTAGTATGACTCCAAATGTATCTTTTTATTTAAAATTGATATTTTAGTTCAAAACACAATTCACATACTCAAAACCAAGTAAACACATTCAAATTGTTTGATATCTTAGGACAATGATCCATAAGTAATTTGTGACATGTATGAATAAGGATCACCTAAATCTGACAAAGGTGAGCCTTTGTTAATGGTATTTAGGAAAATAATGATTTTTCATTGCTAATAAATTCTTTTTCTAGCATTATCTATATCCCAATCTATGGTAGCAAGACATATTTTATTGGTATTTTTTTAGTGTTGATAAAAGTCGTCATTTATTAGCGCTTATAAAGTCATTTTTTATTAGCATTTTTTAATAGAGATAAAGTTTAGATTTTAATAGTGTGTGGATGCACAAATTTTTGTTATTGGTGATAAAGCTTATTTTTAGTGTCTTCAAAAGTGCAGTCATTAAAAAAATTATGGGTGTGCATGAAATTTTGTGTGTTTATCAAGAAATCTCTCATAATTTGATGAAGTAAAAATAAATAAATATAACTGGTGGTATATTTGAATCAAATAAAAAAAATTGGAAATAAATATATGATCTAACAAATAAAAGTTAATATTCATGTAAATAAATTAAATTCCACTTGATGGGACTCGGATCCCAGTGTCGCAACAGAAGTCATTGTAGAAAACACACAAGAGAAGAAGATTCACCTGAATCCCTTTTGTCCCCCGAAGGCATTTTATCAATCGAAGAATTTTTATACATCACCAAAAGGATTTTTAACAACACATGAAGTCCTTTTACAACTCACCTAAAGGATTTCTCTCTCAAAACACCGACACCCATGAACATACCATTTTTTATTGTACTGCAAATCATCACAACCTGGACACCCCACTTGATCTTCGCAACCAAGAGGACTTTCGATACATGGAACCATCATGAATCACTTTTCACACCATCGTCGACAATTCTATCTCCATCATCACATTTCATCATCTTCATCATCTTGTTGTCTTCCATCCTCGACACTTGGGCAACCGCAATGGTGGCACCCCCTTCTTTGTTCTCTCCTGGCGACTACATCTTTATCAGGCCACATTCTAAAATATGCTACTGCATCCTCTTATACATACATCATGTACATTTCTCCATTAATGTGGTTAAAATTCATTATTCCATCAATTAAAATTGGGAATTACTCTTCATTAATGTTTGGAGAAAATACTCCATTAATGTTGAGAAAATCCCTCAATTAATAATTTTCTCTCTCCTAATTATTTAAATTTTAAATAAAAAATCCCAAAAATATCCACCTTGATTTAAAATTCAAATACACCACATTCATATCCACCATCTAGGTCAATGTGATCATTGGCTCCATCAAGCTCTAAATGTCACCCAATGAATGGAACACGTTGCATGACACATGTGGCCAAGAAGACTTTCGATATTCCAACAACATTACCGATACCACCATCATTTTCCGATGACATTATTCTGGATGACTGACAGACCACCTAACCCTAGAAACTTCAGTAGTCTTCCACCAAACTCTGAATGTCACCAACAATGGAACACACCTCAGGACTCCATCTGGTCAATCAGAATTTCGACATCCCAGAAACACCTCTGGTAACCCCACTGTCTTCTGGTAACATCTGATTCCTTGATAAAATGCTCCAACATATGCCTATCACCATTTTCTCTGACTGAACACTTCAACCAATCCCTCTGATACCACTATTGGGGTGGTGCCCGATGCCATAGCATAAGTAGTCATTGCAAAAAACAAAAAAGAGAAGATGTCACCCTAAGACCTTTTATCACCTGAAATCATTTTATCACCCGAAGGATTTTTACACATCACCCAAATGATTTTTAACCACACCTACAGTCCTTTTATAACTCACCTAAAGGATTTATCTCTCGACACACCGACACCCATGAATGTACCATTTTTTATTGTACTGCCAATCATCGCAACCGGGACATGCTGCTTGATCTCCGCAACCAAGAGGAATTCTGATACATGGAACCATCATGAATCTATTTGCATGTCATCGTCAAAAATTCTCTCTCCATTATCATACGTCATCATCTTCATCATCTCATTGTCTTCCATCCTCAACACTTAGGCAACTGTAATGGAGGCACCCCCTTCTTATTTCTCCCCAGCCAGCTACATCTTTCTCAGACCACATTCGAAAACATGCTACTGCATCCTCTTATATAGACATCATGTCCATATCTACATTAATGCGATCAAAATTCATTATTACATCAAGTAATATTTAGAATAAATCTTCATTAATGTTGGGATAAAATAATCCATTAATGTTGAGAACTCCATTAATAATATTCTCTCTCTTAATTATTTAAATTTTAAATAAAAAAATCCCAACACCACTTGCCTAGAATCCTATATATATACATGGCTTATATAGTAAAAAACTATGCACCACAAGAAGAAGGTTGCAACTGATTGGGATGAAGCTACAAACTATCCTCCCATAACCAACAGACCAGAAACCCTAAACGTAAATCTTCAGCTGAATCAGCATCACACTCATATCATACATGGATCCCTACACCAAAGATAGCTTCAACGGTTTCTTACAGGCCAACAATTGTCATTTTGGTTCGCTGGCATTGATGCAAGCTGGGAGCACCAGCTCCACTACCTCCTGATTGCTAACCCTATCCCACAACCCATCAGAAGATAAGATTAAAAACTCTTCCTCGGGTTCCATGGACATAACTCTAGTCTTTGGTTCAGCCTTCACCCACTTCTTCGGGTGGCCATCCCCGATTTCTCTTACACTGCCTTACCCATCAAAAACAAACCCACCCTTCCCATCAAGGACGCCCATATCAAAAGTTAGTTGTGGTTTGGGGTAGTCATAAATATACCATAGGGGGGTGGCATGCATTCTTAAGAGGGTCTCGGTTCTTCGCCTTCCGTCTTCTCTGGAGGAGCAGTGGTCGGAGGTCAGGACCTAGGAAACTCCTCCATGGGAGATGACCGTATGAGAGTCACCAGTGTTGGACACCACCAAGTAGTGGTTCCAGATCAGGGCAGTCATCTAGTAGGATCCACTTTAGGCACACTGATCTAGGAACTGGGATTTGGTGGTGAGGTACCCACGCTTCACATCCTCCTCGATTCCCTATGAATCTCCCTATCCCCTCCCCACCACCTCCTTAAAAATCTTGTTGCTTATCTTCATGATGGAGAACTCTGCTTCCATCATGCCTCCATACCCATCGAAAAACCCAAGAAAGTCCTGTTAATAGCTCCAAGTTATCTAATTAGACAATAAATCCCTCTTCTACACAAACAATACACATATTCTAATAAAATTACCAGTTTACAGTCACCTATGGTTGAGTATCTATCTTCTATGACTTCCCATCTCCCTCGTCTGCAGTTGACAAAATACCCATCCCCCATAACCTCCACCATCTCCCTAAGACCCACTATAACTGGCTCTAGGAAGCTCGACAAAGTGATGGGGATTTGGAGGTGTCCCGGATTCTTTCATGCGAGCAATGAAGAGGAAAATGATGTGGTACACCTATGTCAATATTTAGCTAGACCGAGGACTATAAAGGATCCGGGAAGAAGGATCCTCAGAGGGGTCAGCGAGTTCATGGCCTCGATGGTGGGCGACTGAGTGGTGGTTTTGCATGGCTGAGAACCAAAATGTGATGGGGGTGAAGGGATGGTGGAGCTTAGGAATTCTAGGGAAGGTGGCATGGATTTCTTTGGCATAGTGAAATATTTGTGGTTGGGAGGTTGCACTACTGCAAAAATGGGTTTTCGTAGCCCTACCCTTTAACAGCGCTAAAAAAAGCACTGATAAAGGGGGTACCTTTATCAGTGCAAAAAAAGCACTGATAAAGGGTTGCTTTTAATAGCACTAAAAAAGCGCTATTAAAAGTGCTCCTTTATCAGTGTTATTAAAGGGGCCCACTTTATCAGCGTTTTTTTAGTAGCGCTGATAAAGGGGGGCTTTATCAGCGCTTTTTTTATTAACAATAATAAAGGGTATATTTCAAAAGGAAATATTTCATAAAAAATAATATATTGATATATAAATATATAAGTATATATATTGATATAAATATAATATATATATTTTAAATATGTTTTACATAAGTATAAATAGACAACCGCACTTAATATATAAGATATGTAATAAAAATGGCTTATAAAATATTTTTAAAAAAAATTATTAATTAATAATTTAATAATTATCATCAAGTAATAGTCATTTAATAACAATTTAAAGACCCAAAAAAATAGAAAAAATTAATAAAATATCTAAAATAAGTTGAAAATGTAACTCAAACTTCAAATGGCCATAACTTTTGATCTGGGTGTCCCTTTGAACTTTATAGCATATCAAATCGAAGCCTATGATGATCTATATGCTTTCATTACTAGTGGATGGATTTTTCACTATTTTTATAAGAAAAAATATGGCCCAGAAGGCCTCTAAAAATGACTTTTTAGTCCGGATACCCAATTGTTTTAACATTTGATGGAATTTCAGCCTCGTTTAAGGGGGGATTTTTTCCTTTTTTCAGTGGGGAATGAATTTATTCTAAATTATTACATTCATATTGATATTATGGACTTGAAAATTTATCATTTTTTATAATTTATTATTATTTATAATCAAATATATAACAATATATTCCTATTTTTTATATATTCACACATAAAAAATTTAATTTTATAAATAAATAATTAAAATTAATTACATATAAAATATATTTCTCAACATATAAGGATTATCTAAATAAAAAACTAATATCCATTTTATTTTAAATACAAATATATGAATATTTATATACTTATATAATGTGTGTGTGTCTGTATTAAAAAATGATATATATTAATATACGAATAAATATATGAATAAAATATATAACTAAATATATATAAATAGATAGATAGAAATATATATTAATATAAAAATAAATATATAGATATATAAATATATAAATATAATTGTACATGTATATATATATATTAATATATATATATTAACATATGAATAAATTAATATATATATATATATATATATATTAATATAAATATATAAATGTTAATATAAATATATATTAATATACGAATAAATATAACTATATATATAAATATTGATATATTATTAAATGCACATCCAAGTAATATAGAGGAGTGGTAAAGGGTCCAGGCACAGAGTGAGGTCTTGAGTTTGAATCCTAGGGGAGGTAGGGGTGTATGCGATGGTGAAGGGTTGTACTAGCGCTATTAAAGGGGGGGTGCTAGTGCGGTTAAAGGGTTAGGGGTGGGGATGAGGTGTGTTGGGCTGGTAGGGGTATGATGGGGTGGGTGGGGGTACTTTTTAGTGTTGTTGAAGGGGGGTCAAGCATTGTTAAACCCCCCCCCCCCCCTCTGATCTGTAAATTTTAATATTTTTTCATAAAATTTTTTAAGCTTTTATCATCAATTTTAAAAAAACACTGATAAAAGACCCCTTTTATCAATGCTTTTTTTTGTTGTTAAAAGGGGTCTTTATGAGTGCTTTTTTAGCACTAATAAAGGGGACCCCCCTTATCTTCGTTGAGATTAACAACGTTTTTTATCACTATAAATGACATTTTCTAGCACTTTTAAAGGCCATATCTACAGTAGTGGTGGTTTAATGAATGAAAATGGTGGATTGCATCTCCTCATGGGTGTCGTGCAAAGGAGCTGGAATGAGGAGGCATATAAATAGTGTAGTAGGTTTTGTGTTTGAGGCGCGTCGCATCTTCACTAAGGTTTGACACTTTGAAAGCAAAATGCTGAGGGTGCTCCTCTAAAACTTCTAGGAATGTAACAAATATATATATATATATAGACACACATTCCTTCCATTTTAAGATAACTTAGTCACGACACCTATAAGAAGAATTTGTTTCCTAAAATTTAGGAGGATAGAGAATAATAATACAATCATTGAAAACCAGTCTCATCGTTTCAAACAAAATCTTGGAAATAATTCATCTTATTCAATAATCACAATGTTTTATCATTTTTGTGTTGTTCAGAAAAATAATAATAATTCAATTTCTATTTTCTAAAAAATAAAACATAGAGATGGAGACACTACATTACTACAAATCCTGCTTTATCACCACTAAAATAAAATGAAAATAAAGATGATTCATTTCTTAGCTGTAACAAAAACTAAATTTTGTTAGCACTCATATAGGGAATCGTGAATAATTTAATTTATTTATACAAAATTATATATTTTTAAATATGTTTTATATATCAATAAGTATATACATGTAAATATAATATATATATATTATTTGTATAATGATATTATAATAAAAAAATGTGAAAATAATATTTTCAAAATTTTATATATATAAAATATCAAATTTCACTACAAAAAAGGTGTTTAGCAGTGTTTCATTTGGAACAAATTTAAACCACCACTAAATATTTAGCCGCGGTTTTTTTATTTACGTAAGTAAAATATTTATTATTATTTATTTATATAATTAATTAATTATTTCACTACTAAACATATTCCATTTATTAGCATGAAAAATGGATTTTAACAGTATTAAAATGTGCTATTAATCGTAGCGTTAAAAAAGGGGCTCTTTACCCATACTAAAAAAGCACTAATAAAGGACCCCCTTTATTAGCACTATTTTATCACTAATAAAGGACACCCTTTATAAGTGTTATTTTTAACGCTCATAAAGCCCCCCCCCCTTTTGAGCACTAAAATAGATAAAGGCCTAGCAGGCTCTAATGTATTTTTAATATACCAACACACCCCTCAAAAACCTGCAATTTCAAACAATGCTATACACATTTAATGTGACAACATGAATACAAAAATTCCCACCCATAGTATATACAAAAAAACACTGCTATATATATTTCAAAAAATGTTTTATATAATTACATTTATAATTACCCAACAAACATTTAAAAACATTAATGTATCATCTTTTGACGTTCGTGATCCCATCTCAAAAATGTCTGCCCATGGTATTAATTGTTGAACAAATAATCTCAACCCGAGAAAAAGATTATGCCAATATAAGAAAACTAATATTATGTTATCAATAATATAAAGAAATAAATTAAACATTAATATGAATAAATGCATTAATAAAATGTCAATATTTAATAAAAGAGACACATTTGGAGTTATATTGGTTACACTGTGCCTTAGATAGAGGTTTGGTTTATTCATACAAATCACAAATGACTCATGGATCATTTTCCTAAAGTATCAAAACAATCTGAATGCGTTTTCTGAGTTTCCAGTATGTCACTTGTTCTTTTTACTAAAATTAATGTCAATTTTAAATAAAAAGACACACTTGGGGTTATACCGGTCACACCATACATTAGATTGAGTTTTGGTTAATTTCTAAATGTCACAAATGACTCATGGATCATTTTTTTAAAATATCAAAACAATAAAAATGTGTTTGCTTAGTTTTCGGAACACTAGTTGTGTTTTTTACTAAAATGTCATTTCAAACTAGAAACATGCATTTTGATTTATACCGGTTTCATCGTGCATCGATTTGACATGAGACAGCTTCATACACATCAAAAATGATGTATTAATCCCTTATATAAATTATCAAAACAATCGGAGTTTGTTTTCTTGGTTTTCAGTGAGTGACACATTTTGAACTAAAATGTCAATTTTTAACTAATAATGGACACTTTTAGTCATACCGGTCACACCATGCATCAGATTGAGGTTTTGTTTATTCCTACATGTCAAAAATGACTCATGGATCATTTTAATAAAGTATCAAAACAATTAAAAATGTGTTTTCTCATTTTTCAGTATGTCACTTGTTCTTTTTACTTAAATTATTGTCAATTTTAAATAAAAAGACACACTTGGAGTTATACTGGTCACACTATACTTCAGATTGTGGTGTGGTTGATTTTTACACGTCACAAATGACTCATGGACCATTTTACTAAAGTATGAAAACAATATAAACATGTTTTCTTGATTTTTTATATGCCATTTGTGTTTTTTACTAAAATGTCATTTCAAACTGGAAACATGTATTTTGAGTCATATCAGTCAAATCCTTTGTCAATTTGACATGATATTGCTTCATACACATCAAAATAAATTATGAATCTTTTTCCTAAATTATCAACACAATAAGATAATTTTTTCTTGGTTTTCAGCGAGTGACATTTTTTGTACTAAAATGTTGATGTTAAACCGATAACTGACACTTTTAGTCATACTGGTCACACTATCCATCGGATTGAGGTGTGGTTGATTCATAAATGTCAAAAATGACTCATGGATAATTTTTCTAAAGTATCAAAGCAATATGAATGTGTTTTCTCAGTTTTTAGTATGTCACTTGTTCTTTTTACTAAAATTAATGTCAATTTTAAATAAAAAGACACACTTGGAGTTATACCGGTCACATTGTGCATCAAATTGAGGTGTGTTTGATTAATACACATAAAAAACAACTCATGGATCATTTTACTAAAGTATCCAAACAATCCAAATGTTTTTTCTCAGTTTTCATAACACAAGTTGTGTTTTTTACTAAAATGTCATTTCAAACTGGAAACATGCATTTTGAGTTATAATGATTGCATCATGCATTAGTTTGACATGAAACTAATTCATACATATAAAAATGATGTATGAATCCTTGTCCAAAATTATCAAGATAATCGGAGCATGTTTTCTTGGTTTTTAGTGAGTGACATGTTTTGAACTAAAATGTAAATTTTAAACTGATAATAGATACTTTTAGTCATACCGGTCACACCATGAAATAGATTGAGGTGTGTTTTATTCCTAAAAATAAAAAATGACACATGGATCATTTTTCTAAAGTATCAAAACAATATAAATGTGTTTTCTTAGTTTTTAGTATGTCACTTGTTTTTTTTACTTAAATTAATGTCAGTTTTAAATAAAAAGGCACACTTGGAGTTGTACCGGTCACACCATACTTCATATTGAGGTGTGGTTGATTTATACATGTCATAAATAACTCATGGATAATTATCCTAAAGTATAGAAACAATCAAAATGTGTTTTTTTTATTTTCAATATGCCAATTGTGTTTTTTTACTAAAATGTCATTTAAAACTGAAAACATGTATTTTGAGTCATACCGGTTGCATCGTGCATCTGTTTGAGGTGAGACTACTTCATACATGTCCCAAATCACTTATTAGTTACTTTATTAAATTATCAAGACAATCAGAGTCGTTTTTATTGGTTTTCAGTGAGTGACATGTTTTGTACTGAAATGTCAATTTTAAACTGATAACTAACACTTTTAGTCGTACTGGTCACACCTTGAGTCAGATTGTGGTGTGATTGATTCTTAAATGTCAAAAATAAATTATGGATCATTTTAATAAATTATCAAAATAATCTGAATGTTTTTTCTTGGTTTTTAGTATGTAACTTGTTCTTTTTACTTAAATTAATGTCAATTTTAAATAAAAAGACACACTTGGAGTTATACCAGTCACACCATGTACCAGATTGAGGTGTGGTTGATTCCTAAAAGTCACAAATGAATCATGGATAGTTTTCCTAAAGTATAAAAACAATATTAATGTGTTTTCTTAGTTTTTAGTATGCCAATTTTGTTTTTTACTAAAATGTCATTTCAAACTAAAAACACACATTTTGATTCATACCAGTCTCATCATGCATCAGTTTGGTATGAGACTGCTTCATACACGTCAAAAATGACTTATGAATTTCTTTCTAAATTATTAAGAAAACCTAAGTGAATTTTATTGGTTTTCAATGAGTGACACATTTTATACTAAAATGTAAATTTTAAATTGATAACAGACACTTTTAGTCATATCAGTCACACCATGTGTCAGATTGAGGTTTGGTTGATTCATTCACATTAGAAATGAAAAATTGATCATTTTCTTAAATTATAAAAACAATCAAAATGATTTTCCTAGTTTTCTGTATTTCACTTGTTTTTTTTACTTAAATTAATGTCGATTTAAAAAAAAAGACACACTTTGAGTCATATTGGTCGCATTGTGTATTGTATTGACATGTGATTGACTCCTACACATCAAAAATGACCCATGGATCATTATCTTAAAGTATGGAAATAAATATGAATGCGTTTTATCAGTTTTTAGTATTCCAGTTGTGTTTTTTTACTAAAATTTCATTTCAAACTGGAAATACGGATTTGGAGTCATAACAGTTGCATTGTGCATAATTTTGATGTGAGACCACTTCATACATGTTTGTGAATTGATTTCCTAAGTTATCAAGACAGTGAGAGTATGTTTTCTGGTTTTTAGTAAGTGACACTTTTGAACTAATAATTCAAACTAAAAAAAATACTCTTTTATTCATACCGGTCACATAATGTGTCATATTGAGGTGGGGTTAAGTCCTACACATCAAAAATGACTTATGGATCATTTTCCTAAAGTATCAAAAAAACATGAAAGTTTTATCTTGGTTTTTAACATGTCACTTGTTCTTTTTACTTAAATTAATGTCAATTTTAAATAAAAAGACACACTTTGAGTAATACTTGTCACACCATGCATCATATTAAGGTGATGATTATTCTTAAACATTAAAAATGAGTTATAGATTGTTGACCTAAAGTATCAAGACAATATATGTGTGTTTTCTCAATTTTGAGTATGTTAATTGTCTTTTTCACTAAAATTAATGTCAATTTTAAATAAAAAGAAGCACTTAGATTATGTTAATGAATTAGATAATATATAATATTATGATTAAAAAAATATTATATTAAAAAACTTTACCTAATCATTGAATTCTATGTTGTAGCCTTAGAGTCCTATCACTCACAAGCACGATCATCATCGAAAAAACACCGTGACTCAAACAAAGGAATATACCTATATAAGAAAACAATTTTTATGTGAATAATACAAAAAATTAGTAAATCAAACATAAATATGAAAATACCCACTACTTATATAGAAGTCACATCTTTATGCTATTTGTGTACATTCATCTATCAGGTATGATGTCCATTCGTTTCTAAGAAAATATATATCTCCTTGTGAATATGATTCTTTTCTACAGTTATAGTAGTATTGGAAAAATAAAAATACACAAAAGATTAATAATTATTATAAATAAAATAGTAATTATCTTCTAAAATACCTCTCTGTGGATGTTAGTTTGTTGATGAAATATGATCTCACTAATAAATTTACAAACATAATAACCACAATATTTTCCATTTGTTTGTTTCAGACACTATTGAAACATTGAGTAGAATAATTACTTTATTTTGATATGTGTTAGGAGATTGAAATCTTATTATATATACCATGATACTTGTCGAGTCGTATAAATTTTCATGGTCCTCATACTTAGCCCCTGGCCTCATTCCTTATTTTTATTGATATTGATGCAGTACCCTATCATAACAGAATCCTCATTAAACATAATCTAAATTATATAACATGATGTTTAGTTATAAAATTTTGGATGTAGTGTATTAAAAATTGAAAAATTCCATCACGTGTGGTCGGTTTTTTTGGATATCCATGCATTGAATCTTGTAAATAAATCTTTGGAGTATCCAAATTGACCGAAATGAGCATCTAATATTTCATAAAAACAAAAAAAAATAAGTAATAAAGGAAATAAAAAATATATTTGATATGATTAAATTTTATAGTTTTACCCATGAATTGTTGGTATTAAGAAGATTCTATCATCCTAAATTTTACTTTCAAATGATTTGACTAGGCCTACCACTATTTCATACTTTTTATTGGAATCTATTTTTTTGTTCTATAGAGGACATGTGAGGAGTAATGTGTCCAAAAAAAATTCATAGGGAAATACATTCAATTGTTTTTGATATATATGTCTGCCAAAAATATGAAATGTATTTAGTAATAATTAACATAGTATATATGCTTTTGGAAAATCAAATCATGAAAACATACCTCATGTATATATTTACAATTGAGGCTCCTAGCCAATCATAGATGAGGATTTCACTTAAATTATCAACACCAATAAAGTCTTAAAATTCCTCTTCGTACATATTTTTTTCAAAATCAACTATGTGACTACAACAATTTTTTTAACTTTTTCTTTACATGAACCATCAATGATGGTAAATTTGGATATAGAAAAAGTGGGTTAATGGTGCTTTTGGTAAATCTTTTTGATCGGTTGGTCGATCCTTTATATAGTTTTGAGCTGGTATTTTGTTTCACCCCTTCCCTTTTCCCATCTATAATAACATTAATTGGTTCAGACCTTTATTCATTAATTTTTAAAGGTTTAGCTTAAAAAATAAATTGGAAATCAATACCTTCCTATCAATATGTTTTTTAAAAAATGTGATGGTCATAAGATAAATGTTTTAACAGCTTGTTCGGCCATATAAATATCTTTCTCATCAATTGAAATATGTATCTCAACACTCGACTCCTATGATACGCTATTCGATGCTCTCACATGATGTTTTGGAAGTGGTCTGTTGTGTAGAAAGTCCTTTTGGATACTAAAAATTGTAGCCCTTGATACAAGACGATGAGTGAGTGTTGATAGGTATAAATCACAATCATTATCACCCAGGACGATGAGTGAGTGTTCTCTATCTGATTTAAATTTCATAGAAACAATTATTAGAAAATTGATTACCTTGACTAAGACAATTTTTTGATGGGAATGGATCACCCTAAAGCCGGTGGGGGTGGGGAGGGATCTTCACGCAATGGTTGTTCATGAGTTGTTTCTTCTCTTCCCCCCCAATAAAATTTTCTATCAAATATCTTTTCCATTTGAATTATTCTTCAAGGGTAGATACTCTTTCTCTCATTTGTTTCATTTCTTCACTTTGAACCTCCTCTTGTTTTTTCCTCAAAATATGTTTGGGGTGTCACCCAAAAACCCGTACTTCTGATGCGGCCATGCTATTCTGGTTGTTTTAAGGCCACCGATATTAGGTGTTCATCCAATACAGGTTTTTCTAATTCATATGACTATTTTAGATATAAAATATAGGAAAATAAGTAATCCTTTTTATGTAATAGTGATTTAATGAAATTTTTTTATTATGTCATACTTACACATTTTTCTCACACATTTTGTGTGTTTTCATCTATTAGTATCCCATATTTATTTAAACGTGCACCCTTCCATAGAACATGGCATGGGATCGAAGTGGCTTTGGATTTAGAGCAATCAATCTTCATATAAACAGACGAACATAGTTATGTTATTATTTTTATTTCACATAAAAGTATTACTGTAGATTTAAAATATGTACCAATTGTTTTCGAGTGAAGCATACCCCATCCTTGCTTTACGGTATGGGTACATTGGTTTTTTTTCTCATTCCTTATTTCCATAACTCAGTTTTTATTTCATAAATAAAAAATTTTCAATCAAAGTGATGATTCCACATATTTTAAAACAACATATTACTTGTCACGACCCACCTTCTTCAAGATGAGGGAAGTTAAAGCAAAGTGCCACACCCTTCCTTTCTCAAGATGAAGGAGAGATAATGACCCCCTAAGTCCTACCTTCAATAGACCCTAGAGAAGTGAATAGAACCAAGGGTATAGAATCTCATATAGTATTGATGGATTTACTCTTTTTCTAGAACAAGATCAATAGATAAGATGGTAAATCCCAAGAAACTGCAAATAATAAAAGTAAAAGTAAATCCAAAATTCAATCCCACGTGCATGTTCAAAAGTAAATATGATACAAAGTACAAAAAAAGTACCAAAAAAAGAACCAAAATAAAGGAGAATAATCATCAATGACAAATAATCCTGATGCCTGAGCTAGTAAAGTACAACACAATCATTAAAGTCCTCTTAGAAATCTGAAAATAGTTTTATATATGTAGGGTGAGTATACAAGTATACCTAGTAGGGAAACTAAAGCCACTCATGCACAAGTGTGGAAACATACAAATGTACCTTAGAGAAAAAAATAGAACCTCAAAGCACCTACCAAGGAATACTAACCATCCCAACCTCACCAATTCATAGTCACTAAATAGCTCAAGTCAAGTAAAGTAGTAGTATAAGCACATCGATATTAGGGTACCCCACACCATTTTCCCAGTAGTTAACTTCTCATCGATAATATCTAATTTCTTGATGATACCACTCTTACCATATGTAGTCCCTCTTCCATAACCTTTTTGCACACACCTGGGCCTCAAACCACACACAATCCCGCCCACAGACACCTGAGCCACAACAACCACACCTCCCACCCGAAGACACCTGGGCCTCATCCCGAAGACACTTTGGAAAAAAATCCTGGCCTGCAAACACCTAGGGCTCTCATCCACAAAAAACCCTTACCTGAAGGATCTTGGGCTATGGTAAGCCTCAATCCATTATAGCATGCCTAGATATGCTCGAGTAGTAAGAACTCGGAAGAGGGTGCGAGGGAGAAAGTCAGTAACCATTCATCCATCCTACCACCAGGATGTTTGGAAAGACACCCTCCCCTATGAAATGGAGGTTCTCAGAACATAGTGATAAAAAGGGTGGGGTGTGTATAGAAATTACAAGTAACTACAATTTATATATATATATATATATATATATATAGGTAAGTAACACTCATCCCAAATTATAGGTCCCCACGATAGACAACCAACTCATACAGAACCAAATTTGCTGCTACCCCTATATGAACAACCACACAATAGCCATTTCCAAAGCAGAACCCAACCCCTTTTTCATTTAAACACTTGTAATTTATTAATCAAGGGGTTCACTTTAAGTTATTCCATCACTACTGGGAAACTACCAACTGCAACTATACCAAAACAATAAGCAAAAACAAACTGCAGTCCCACTACACAACATCACAAACCCGTATTTACAGTCCACTACTCAATAATAATTCTTCAAAATTATACCACAAAATCCTTCTCTCACAACCCAGGTCTATATCCCCACTTCCAAACAATTCCTAGATGTAGTCCCAATGCATACAAGTTTGTAACCACACCATAGTACCATTGCCCAACTCCATTTGACGACCATGAAACAAAGGTAGTTCAGCTACCTACAAGTTCATCCATTCCACAACCAATCAGTCTCTCAAACTAGGATACCAACACACCTCCCATACATCCACACACACAAATACCTACAACAACTACCATTGACCCACAACCCCACTACACACACATACCACACCCTTCTCATAGAACCAACTCCTCTATCCAACCTTGTACCCACAACCATGCTCTTAAAAGTAGTACCACACAATTCACACAAGGTTAAAAAACTCAATAGAACACAAATATCAGCCAAACCTATTAATAGGATGTGTATACATATTCAGATTTGGTAATCACTATTCTTTAATCCTCTTGATAAACAGGGGTGACCATATAAGGTTTTTCATCCCGGGGCGTTCATTTCATTTAACTTGGTATACATGATTCGCCAGATTATGATTTATACCAATTATTCATAAGAAAACAACTATAGTTGTAAAGAGACACCCATGAAGAGATAAATACCACCAACATCCATGATTTTTAGAAGTATTTATAGCCCCAATAAATCACAACATCAATAAGTATAACAAAATAAAATAGACAATCAAACATCAAACCACTCTTAGCCCGTTATTTCATTACCCCATTATCTTTTGATCACATTACCTTATTATTTATTTCTTTTTTTAAGAAAATTATTCATATGTTATTTACAAGGAATAATTTGTACACCCACCCCTCATGATGCACAATTTAATAGAGACATAACAAATCCCTACCGGATGATCAAAGGATCAAAGTTCCTCATCGTGCCAAGAATAGGGGATCACGCAAGCACCATGAGACTCAAATAAAACTGTTAAGGAGGGGCTCTATCAGAGGTGCATGAATCATCTAGGGGAGAAGGATCTAGGTACACCAAGGGAAAATGGAAAACACACATGGAAGAGAAGATCCAAGACTTGAAGTGTCATATCCTATTTTAAAGGAAGAACTGTTTCCAAAAGTAATTAATCATGGAATCGTTGTAAAGATCACACAGTTAAAGAATATCAAAGCCCCTATAATGTTAGGATGTTAAAGATATATTTAATATTCTTCAAGAAACTCTTAAAAAATACCAAATATGTCTTTAAACTCTTTTTACATCAAATAATATGTAAGAGGGTCGAAACTGGAAATCTGAGAAAAACTGGGAAAACTACAAATGAGTCACTGATGGGTAAGTCACTGATGGGTGAGTCACTGACGTAGAGACACCGATGGGTGATCTAATAATGTGACCTATAGACACTAATCCACCGACGATGATCAACCGACATAACAACCTACCGATGCCTCGGACTACCGACGCCTCCACCTACCGACTCCCTGACCTACCGACGCCCAAACTTGTAACACCCCAAACTTCCACGGTACGTTTACCTTCGAATAATCGATAGCGTGTGTTGTACGCAACCTCGAGTTCTAACACACACCACAACTAATTAAACTAGCCGTTGTGAATAGTAATACCTACTTTTTGAAATCATATATATTTTATATTTCAAAATGGACTTCATTTTTGGATTCGGAATATTGAAATTAGCCTAGGGTGAAATTTTGGTACTTTTCGGATAACTTTTATATTTTGATGAATAGTGAAAATTACTAAATTTTAATTAAAAACAACTTTTTTAATCAAAATAATTAATAGTGATAAATTGTAAATTTGAGTGGTTTTAAAGTATATTTAGAATATATTTTTACCATTTAATATAATGTTGGTCATTGGACATAATTTTACAATTAAACCGAACATAAACAAGTGTCAATCTTTTGATAGTTATTACCTCTTAAAAACACGCTTTTTGTTTTGACAGCGGGAATTAATTTTAAATTAATTTCTGCCACTTCTGTGTTTTGAATTTAGAAAAATGGATTCCATATTTGGAATCAGGATGTTCAAATTGTGTAAATAGGTAACTTTTATTTTTAGACATTTTGAATAATTACTGCGGTAAATATTTTATTTACCATGGTTAAGGGTAAATCCGGTAAATAAGGGTTAAAAAATAATATTATAATAATACTAAATTACCCTAAAACGTGTCTTAACCCTATTTGTTGATACATGGTCGACCATGGTCATCTTTGGGTCTATTTTGGGACCCCATGGATCCACTTGTAAGTGATAATGACACATTATATTAATAAAGCTAAAATAAAAATAAAAATGGCATAAGCTTACATCTTTTAGAAGAACAATTTTTACATAGGGTTATACATGTTAGATTTCCGATTATAAATATTCATTAGAAAGCTAAAACGATTTCCTACATAATTATATTTTATTTATAATTTTTAGACATTAAATAATTTATTTTATTTATGACACAATGATGATGCAGTAATTACTATAATAGTGAAAAATTAAAATAATTGATATTATAAATACCCAAGTAAATATAATATGAAACTTTTAATGAATTAAACTAATTTTCTAGGATAATATGATATATTAGGATTGATTTAATTGACTTTGTTCGAAGTAATCAATCTGTTATGAGTTTCACAAAAATCAACTATTGAATAGTGTCAAAATTGACATAAAAGAGTTCTTAAAACAAATATTATATTATTAATTGATATTAAAATCCTAAAAATCTAAGGTTCGGCCAAGAGACTTATATTATGATAGGTTAATCATTAATGGACCACTTGGGGGTCGCTTGGATGTATATAGTAAGTTTATTAACCATATTATATAAAAATACAAAGAGACATTGTAAAAGTGAAACTAATTAACTTAGAGTTAATACTTAAAGATAAGGTTAATATAAGTACCCAAACCTGTCTAAATTCTATTGGATGAGTTGTTTTCGACCTATACCTACCTCATCCTTTGAATAGTCAACTTTGGAGCCTTTGTAAACCGAATATGAATTTATTATAAATTAATATTTCTAGCTTTTCCAAAGGTGCCCCTCACCCCTCTTATAAAAGGGCACTCCTCCTCCTCTTTTCCTCACACCTCTCAAGCCACTTGGCTCGTCCAAACTCTGCCCAAATAAGCTCCCCACATCCATCTCCTCCTCCTTGAAGCTTCCCCTTAGGCAGAAATCATTTCAACAAGTCCTTTGGTTCCAACCAAAGTGAGTTACCTAAATTAAAGGTAACGATTTCTCTTAAATTATTTTCATTTATTTTGCTTCTTCAACCCCCAAACTCTTTTTATTTCCTTTCTTTTGTAACAACACCAGTATCCTCAATATACTAGGATTTTGTTATAATAAGGATTCAAACTAAACATACACACAACTCCATCTAATGGATGATGAACATAATGTTTCTGTGGATGGCAAACTAACGCCTCACGAAACGATGATTGTTCAAATACATCTTACCGCCTATCATGGTGGTCATTATGATGGAACTGTAATTAAATATGATATTAATGATATATATTTTATATATAAGCTTCTGTAATTCCATTTTATTTCATACCATTATTCGTTTCATGTTGTATATACATACGATAATTCCATTTGAGGAAGTGCGGACTACCGCCCCCTTAAAATGATATGACTCGTTCATACCACACATGGAACGTATAAAGGATGGTGCTAATGAACTTAAGTAAAATATATAAAATATTATATTATACTGGAATAGTAATATAACTATGTATCATTTGGATTCGATTCTTTTAAAATAAAAATTAAATGGAAATAGCGTTCGTGCGTACGTACGGACTACCGTCTCCACGAACGCGATGAGATTCATTCTCCATCGTATCCATTCAAGTATAATTATCATTTAATGATTTAAAAATGATGTTTAAGGACTTGATATAATTCTGGATATGAATAAGATACAACAAACATGACTTATGTAACAAAACATATAAAGAAAATGAGTAAGTTAACACCCGAAACGGCGATAATACTAAGATATTATTATCAAATCAATATTAAAAGATCATATATGATATCATATTAATGTATATGATTCTTGTATAATTTAGTAACAATTATTTCACTATTATACAGGAGGTTAACCTACCCCAACCAAGGAAAAGTACAAGGTAAGGGTTATTTCACAATCTCTTCATTATCCGAGGTTGTATTATACGTAATAATCTACTGGGATCTCTTTATCATCCACATCCATGTTTCTTCGAAATGTATTTCAAAACATTTTTACTATTTACAAGAATATGTGTTAAAGTCATTTATACCCTTTTTTGACTTTTTATAAGAGGTTTATAAAGGAATCTTTCCATCGTTTTCAAAACAAGGTCCTTTTTAACCTTTTCGACAGAATTGAGGTAAGAATGTTTTTTTAACTTATACGGCGGGTGCGGTTATTTTCCGCCGTTATAAAATCGTCGAAGCTTTCCATACAAGATTATAAGAATATTTTCAAAGAAAATGTTTTATTTTATATGGATCTTAAATGATTTCAAAATAAAAGGAGATACTTCTTTAAAAAGAATTTTGATTTCATCTATGTCAACATCCTTTGATGGATTTTAAGATTATTTGAAGTTGATTTATTATGATACAAAACTTCTATATTGTATTGAAGGTTTTGTGATATGTTTGACTGTGGATGTGCTATTTTTATACCATTCATAGTTTATGGTGAAATTATTGACATTTCGTATGCTAGTTTTAATACGAATGTTTATGTTATGTTTAAACCTTTTCATATGGGAATGCATTGGACTTAATAAGTGACGGGTGGAGCCCGCTATAGCTCCTCGATGCATCGGTAGGTCTCATGAGACAAACTAGTGTCTTGGCACAAGGCCTTGACAAAATCTTATTTGTAGTCTTGGCACGAGGCCTTGGCTATGTGGTTATGATAGTCTGGCATTATGCATTCCAACATTATGAAAGTGGTTATTGATATTGCATGTGATTATTCGATTAGTAGAATATCCATGTGAATAAGTAAATGGCATTATTTCATTTTACTTTTGCCATACTATGTTGAAGTTCAATTTTAAAAGGCTTTTGTTTTAGTAATTCATTGCCTTAAATGTTTATGATTATTTTGAATGTTCCGCTATATTGTTATCCTTACTGGGCATTTGAGCTCACCCCTTTTCTATGTTTTATTTTTCCCAGGTAGTGAAGAAGTAAATTATGAATGACTTGCAGGGATATTATGAGGGGTTAATAGTGTGGATATGAAGACTTTGTTGTTGTAGTAGTTTTTTACTTTGAAATGTAATGTAAAACTTTATGATTATATCTAGTGTTTCCAAGGCTACTAAACCAATCGGTCTTTCAGGATTTGATCTTTCTTGTGATCATGCCAATGTTATGTAATAATGCACCGACTCTGGGTAGCTGGGGTCGGGGCGTTACAGTTGGTATCAGAGGAAGTTTAGTACAAACCTTGGAAGCTAGATTTAGATAAACTCTGATTAGAGCACGTAGACCTAAGATGAACTTTGAGGATTAGTATAGAAGAACTTCCTAGAATTTTGGTATTGTAGAGATTTTGTGAGTTTTCCAAGCAATACATCCCTGTCTGGATACGAGCAGGTAGAGGCGGCTCTGGCACAGATGTACCTAGGGGTAAAACCCGAAAACACCGCTTTGAGCTAGACTCGAACGGGAACTGGTGCACGACAACGGGCCTTGCTGCACTCTTGGTTACGACACTCCCGGGGGATATGCTTAGGATAACTCGCATTTTCTTTACAAATCATTATGAAGGGTTTATGAGTATATACTTCCTCAAAGAAAACATTTTTATGATTATGGATTATATCCATAAATAGTTTAATTTATGTTAAGTGTTTTATAAGTATGGGATTATGTATTTTGATTCATAAACTGATCTAGTTTATGCCATTGTTTAGAAATGGCGCCTAGTGGAAGAAATGGAAACCGTATAAATGCACGCACTCCATGTAGGGATTGCCCTCCTGCTCAAGATAATTATAGTGGGGCTGGTGATGCAACTGGTGCCGATCAGCTAATCACCATACTGGGACAACTTACTCAGGTTATGAATAATAACCTTACCCGTATGGAGCACCCTGATCCGTAGCGTGGAGGATCAATGTTAGATCGATTCATGAGGCAACAACCACCAACGTTCAATGGGAGTACAAATCCCTTAGTAGCTGAGCAATGGATAAATTCCCTTGAGAAAATATTTCAGGCTTTGGGGAGCAGTGAAAGGGAAAAAGTTATCATGGCAGTTTACCGCCTCACTGGAGATGCTGATCAATGGTGGTCATTGATTCAAAACATGAAGGAAGATGATGAAGTATCAAATATGGAATGGAGGGAATTCAAAGATCTGTTTTTAGAAAAATACTTCCCTCGCGACCATCGAGCGGATATGGAAAGGCAATTTCTTAGTCTGAGACAAAAGGAGGATGAGAATGTCACAAAGTATGAGGCTAACTTTACAAGGTTAGCGAGGTATGCTGGAGATTATATTCGCAACCCAAGAAGTAAGATTGATCGTTTCTTTGATGGGTTAAAACCATTTCTCCGTCGAGCATTAGTCTCACAATCCTTTTCATCGTACGAAGACATTGTCTCATGTGCTATCAAGACCGAAAAGGAATTCTCTAAGTCTTATGACTTTAAAGCAAAGCAAGAGAAGAAGAGACCTTCTGATCAATCTGGGAATGGAAATAAGGGGAAGAAAGGAAAGGTTGAATATCCATCTTGTGGTAAATGCGGGAAGAAACACCCCGGTACTTGCTTGAAGGGAATGGGAGTCTGTTACAAGTGTGGTGAAAAAGGCCACCAAGCTCATGATTGCAAGGGGAAGAAGGAAGCTACCAACGTTCAGTGCTACAATTGCAGGGAGATGGGGCATTATGCAAATGCATGTACTAAGCGTCAGGAGAACTTACCTCAGAAAAGGCCAAGGGATCAAGGCCAGGCTTATGCTATCACTACTGCTGAGGTAGAAGCTCCGAAAGACGTGGTGGCAGGTAATTTAATGGTTTCCTAAAGTTTAGCAAATGCATTATTTGATTCTGGATCATCGCATTGTTTCATATCTTCCCAGTTTGCTAAGAAAATTAGATATTTCCAATTTGATTTAATAAGGGAGTTGTCAGTTAAAACTCCTAAGGGAAGTATCGTTGCAACAAAGTTTTGTGAATCAGTCCCCATTAGAGCACATAAATTTTCTTTATCTGCTGATTTCATCGTCATACCTATGATTGAGTTTGATATAATCCTCGGTATGGACTGGCTTTCGGACTATGATGCGAAGATTTATTTTAAGTAGAAAGAGGTTACGATTCTTGATGATAATGATAAGGAGCACCTTATTTTTAGAGCAGAATCGTCACCACCTAATTCTTATTTAGATCCACCCCCAGTAGTTCAACTTAATTCAATTATTGGGGAGGAAGAGAATGAAATAACTGTCGGTGAGGAAAGGAATGTTCAAATAGAGGATGTACCTGTTGTGAAAGAATTTGTAGATGTATTTCCGGAAGATTTACCTAGACATCCTCCAGAACGAGAAGTTGAGTTTTCCATTGATTTGATTCCTGGATCAAGGCCTATATCGAAGACCCCTTATAGAATGGCCACTGTAGAGTTAGTCGAATTAAAGAAACAACTAGAGGAATTGAGTAATAAGGGATTTATTCGCCCTAGTGTTTCTCCATGGGGAGCCCCTGTTCTTTTTGTTAAAAAGAAAGATGGATCTATGAGGTTATGTATTGACTATAGGGAGATCAATGCTATAACGATAAAGAACAAGTATCCCCTACCTCGTATTGATGATTTATTTGACCAACTGCATGGAGCTCAATACTTTTCAAAGATTGACCTTCGATCTGGATACCATCAGTTGTGTGTAAAGAAGGAAGACATTCCGAAGACAGCATTTCGAACCAGGTACGGGCATTACGAGTTTACTGTAATGTCGTTTGGATTGACTAATGCACCATCTGTATTCATGGATCTGATGAATAGAGTTTTCAAGGAGTATCTCGATGAATTTGTGGTGGTATTTATTGATGATATATTGGTATACTCCAAAACCTACGAAGATCATGAAAATCACTTGCGCATTATCTTGAAGACTCTGAGGAGGCATGAATTATATGGGAAGTTTAGCAAGTGTGAATTCTGGCTTCAGGAGATCTCTTTTCTTGGCCATATTGTCTCTAAAGATGGAATCTCTGTCGATCCTTCTAAGACCAAGGCAATCCAAGAATGGCCAGCACCTAAGAGTATAACTGAGGTATGTAGTTTTATTGGTTTGGCAGGTTATTATCGACGTTTCGTCCAGAATTTTGCCCGATTGGCTAACCCATTAACGAAGCTCACACGTAAAGGGGTTAAATTTATTTGGACAAAAGAGTGTGAAGAATGTTTCGAAGAACTGAAGAGAAGATTAGTCAATGCTCCTATATTGACTCTACCATCGGGGAATGATGGGTTCGTTATTTATAGTGATGCATCGAAGAAAGGACTTGGCTGTGTCCTTATGCAGAATGATAGAGTTATTGCCTATGCATCACGACAGTTGAAAATTCATGAACAAAAATATCCTACTCATGATCTCAAGTTAGCAGCAGTGATCTTTGCTTTGAAGATATGGAGGCACTACCTCTATGGTGAAAAATGTGAGATTTATACTGATCACAAGAGTTTGAAGTATATTTTCTCACAAAAAGAACTCAACATGAGGCAAAGGAGATGGCTTGAATTACTCAAGGATTATGATTGTACGATACACTACCACCCAGGGAAGGCAAACAAGGTGGCAGATGCTTTGAGTAGAAAAGACCATGGAGTTTTGAACAATATGAGAATTGAAAGGGATCGAATTTTTATGGATCTAGTGAAGATGGACATGGGAATAACCAGGGAAGGTGAAACATCAATGCTTTTTCAAATGGTTTCCAAACCATCTTCACTAGAAAGGATTAAGAGTTCTCAGACCGATGATGAAGAATTCCAAAAGAAGATTAAAGCTGTGAATGATGGGAGATTGAGAGACTTTGTGTATGAAGATGGAATTTTGAAATTCGGGAAGAGACTTTGTGTTCCTAATATACCTGATCTAAAAAGGGAATTGCTGGATGATGCTCATAGTTCCAATTTCTCTATACACCCTGGGAGCACCAAAATGTATAGAGATTTGAAGGAACATTTTTGGTGGGACAACATGAAAAGAGAGATTGCTGATTTTGTGTCAAGATGTATGGTTTGTCAACAAGTGAAAGCTGGAAGGCAACAGCCTGGAGGAGTCATGCAACCTCTTCCCATACCGGAGTGGAAATGGGACAATATTACGATGGACTTTGTCATGGGGCTACCAAAGACTCCTAGAAGGAACGATGCAATATGGGTTATTGTTGATCGTCTTACCAAGTCATCACATTTTCTTGCTATAAGAGAAGATCTACCCCTAGAACTTCTAGCAAGACTATATATTAATGAAGTTGTGAGACTTCATGGAGTACCCCTATCAATTGTTTCTGATCGTGATCCCCGTTTTACTTCAAGATTTTGGAAAAGTCTTCAAAAATCCCTGGATACTGAACTTCATTTGAGCACTGCTTACCACCCTCAGACAGATGGACAATCAGAACGTACTATTCAGACCTTAGAAGACATGTTGAGATCTTGCTCGCTTGATTTTCAGGGTATGTGGGATCAATATTTACCACTGGTAGAATTTTCCTATAACAATAGCTTCCATTCGAGTATTCAGATGGCACCATATGAAGCGTTATACGGAAAGAGATGTCGTACACCAACCTGTTGGGATGATGTTGGTGAAAGAAAACTTGTAGGCCCAGAACTGGTGGAGGAAACGGTGGAAAAGGTGAAAGTAATCCAAAATCACAACAAAGCAGCTCAAAGTAGGCAGAAGAGCTATGCCGATAATCGAAGGAAGGATTTGGAATTTCAAGTCGGTGATCATGTTTTCCTGAAGGTATCTCCGTGGAAGGGAGTCATACGTTTTGGTAAGAAAGGTAAATTGAGTCCCAGGTACATCGTACCTTTCGAAATTCTAGAACGAATTGGGGTTGTAGCATACCGATTGGCAATGCCGCCAAGTCTCTCCAAAGTTCACGATGTGTTCCACGTATCTCTGTTGAGGAAATACATGCCTGACCCAAAGCATGTACTCACCTATGAAGATTTAGAACTGGAACCCGATCTGTCTTATTGCGAAGAGCCCATCAAGATTCTTGATACAAGAGAACAAGTACTGAGAAACCGGACGACGCGTCTGGTAAAAGTTTTGTGGACAAATCATAAGATGGAAGAGGCAACGTGGGAACCCGAGGAACTTATGATGAAGAACCACCCGAGTCTTTTTATGAAGTAATACCCTAGAAATTGCGAGGACGCAATTATTTGAAGGAGGGGAGAATGTAACACCCCAAACTTCCACGGTACGTTTCCCTTCGAATAATCGATAGCGTGTGTTGTACGCAACCTCGAGTTCTAACACACACCACAACTAATTAAACTAGCCGTTGTGAATAGTAATACCTACTTTTTGAAATCATATATATTTTATATTTCAAAATGGACTTCATTTTTGGATTCGGAATATTGAAATTAGCCTAGGGTGAAATTTTGGTACTTTTCGGATAACTTTTATATTTTGATGAATAGTGAAAATTACTAAATTTTAATTAAAAACAACTTTTTTAATCAAAATAATTAATAGTGATAAATTGTGAATTTGAGTGGTTTTAAAGTATATTTAGAATATATTTTTACCATTTAATATAATGTTGGTCATTGGACATAATTTTACAATTAAACCGAACATAAACAAGTGTCAATCTTTTGATAGTTATTACCTCTTAAAAACACGCTTTTTGTTTTGACAGCGGGAATTAATTTTAAATTAATTTCTGCCACTTCTGTGTTTTGAATTTAGAAAAATGGATTCCATATTTGGAATCAGGATATTCAAATTGTGTAAATAGGTAACTTTTATTTTTAGACATTTTGAATAATTACTGCGGTAAATATTTTATTTACCATGGTTAAGGGTAAATCCGGTAAATAAGGGTTAAAAAATAATATTATAATAATACTAAATTACCCTAAAACGTGTCTTAACCCTATTGGTTGATACATGGTCGACCATGGGCATATTTGGGTCTATTTTGGGACCCCATGGATCCACTTGTAAGTGATAATGACACATTATATTAATAAAGCTAAAATAAAAATAAAAATGGCATAAGCTTACATCTTTTAGAAGAACAATTTTTACATAGGGTTATACATGTTGGATTTTCAATTATAAATATTAATTAGAAATCTAAAAAGATTTCCTACATAATTATATTTTATTTATAATTTTTAGACATTAAATAATTTATTTTATTTATGACACAATGATGATGGAGTAATTACTATAATAGTGAAAAATTAAAATAATTGATATTATAAATACCCAAATAAATATAATATGAAACTTTTAATGAATTAAACTAATTTTCTAGGATAATATGATATATTAGTATTGATTTAATTGACTTTTTTCGAAGTAATAAATCTGTTATGAGTTTCACAAAAATCAACTATTGAATAGTGTCAAAATTGACATAAAAGAGTTCTTAAAACAAATATTATATTATTAATTGATATTAAAATCCTAAAAATCTAAGGTTCGGCCAAGAGACTTATATTATGATAGGTTAATCATTAATGGACCACTTGGGGGTCTCTTGGATGTATATAGTAAGTTTATTAACCATATTATATAAAAATACAAAGAGACATTGTAAAAGTGAAACTAATTAACTTAGAGTTAATACTTAAAGATAAGGTTAATATAAGTACCCAAACCTGTCTAAATTCTATTGGATGAGTTGTTTTAGACCTATCCCCACCTCATACTTTGAATAGTCAACTTTGGAGCCTTTGGAAACCGAATATGAATTTATTATAAATTAATATTTCTAGCTTTTCCAAAGGTGCCCCTCACCCCTCTTATAAAAGGGCACTCCTCCTTCTCTTTTCCTCACACCTCTCAAGCCACTTGGCTCATCCAAACTCTGCCCAACTAAGCTCCCCACATCCCTCTCCTCCTCCTTGAAGCTTCCCCTTAGGCAGAAAGCATTTCAACAAGTCCTTTGGTTCCAACCAAAGTGAGTTACCTAAATTAAAGGTAACGATTTCTCTTAAATTATTTTCATTTATTTTGATTCTTCAACCCCCAAACTCTTTTTATTTCCTTTATTTTGTAACAACACCAGTATCCTCAATATACTAGGATGTTGTTATAATAAGGATTCAAACTACACATACACACAACTCCATCTAATGGATGATGAACATAATGTTTCTGTGGATGGAAAACTAACGCCTCACGAAACGATGATTGTTCAAATACATCTTACCGCCTCTCATGGTGGCCATTATGATGGCACTGTAATTAAATATGATATTAATGATAAATATTTTATATATAAGCTTCTGTAATTCCATTTTATTTCATACCATTATTCGTTTCATGTTGTATATACATACGATAATTTCATTTGAGGAAGTGCGGACTACCGCCCCCTTAAAATGATATGACTCGTTCATACCACACATGGAACGTATAAAGGATGGTGCTAATGAACTTAAGTAACATATATAAAATATTATATTATACTGGAATAGTAATATACCTATGTATCATTTGGATTCGATTCTTTTAAAATAAAAATTAAATGGAAATAGCGTTCGTGCGTACGTACGGACTACCGTCTCCACGAACGCGATGAGATTCATTATCCATCGTATCCATTCAAGTATAATTATCATTTAATGATTTAAAAATGATGTTTAAGGACTTGATATCATTCTGGATATGAATAAGATACAACAAACATGACTTATATAACAAAACATATAAAGAAAATGAGTAAGTTAACACCCGAAACGGCGATAATACTAAGATATTATTATCAAATCAATATTAAAAGATCATATATGATATCATATTAATGTATATGATTATTGTATAATTTAGTAACAATTATTTCACTATTATACAGGAGGTTAACCTACCCCAACCAAGGAAAATTACAAGGTAAGGGTTATTTCACAATCTCTTCATTATCCGAGGTTGTATTATACGTAATAATCTACTGGGATCTCTTTATCATCCACATCCATGTTTCTTCGAAATGTATTTCAAAACATTTTTACTATTTACAAGAATATGGGTTAAAGTCATTTATACCCTTGTTTGACTTTTTATAAGAGGTTTATAAAGGAATCTTTCCATCGTTTTCAAAACAAGGTCCTTTTTAACCTTTTCGACAGAATTGAGGTAAGAATGTTTTTTTTAACTTATACGGCGGGTGCGGTTATTTTACGCCGTTATAAAATCGTCGAAGCTTTCCATACAAGCTTATAAGAATATTTTCAAAGAAAATGTTTTATTTTATATGGATCTTAAATGATTTCAAAATAAAAGGAGATACTTCTTTAAAAAGAATTTTGATTTCATCTATGTCAACATCCTTTGATGGATTTTAAGATTATTTGAAGTTGATTTATTATGATACAAAACTTCTATATTGTATTGAAGGTTTTGTGATATGTTTGACTGTGGATGTGCTATTTTTATACCATTCATAGTTTATGGTGAAATTATTGACATTTCGTATGCTAGTTTTAATACGAATGTTTATGTTATGTTTAAACCTTTTCATATGGGAATGCATTGGACTTAATAAGTGACGGGTGGAGCCCGCTATAGCTCCTCAATGCATCGGTAGGTCTCATGAGACAAACTAGTGTCTTGGCACAAGGCCTTGACAAAATCTTATTTGTAGTCTTGGCACGAGGCCTTGGCTATGTGGTTATGATAGTCTGGCATTATGCATTCCAACATTATGAAAGTGGTTATTGATATTGCATGTGATTATTCGATTAGTAGAATATCCATGTGAATAAGTAAATGGCATTATTTCATTTTACTTTTGCCATACTATGTTGAAGTTCAATTTTAAAAGGCTTTTGTTTTAGTAATTCATTGCCTTAAATGTTTATGATTATTTTGAATGTTCCGCTATATTGTTATCCTTACTGGGCATTTGAGCTCACCCCTTTTCTATGTTTTATTTTTCCCAGGTAGTGAAGAAGTAAATTATGAATGACTTGCAGGGATATTATGAGGGGTTAATAGTGTGGATATGAAGACTTTGTTGTTGTAGTAGTTTTTCACTTTGAAATGTAATGTAAAACTTTATGATTATATCTAGTGTTTCCAAGGCTACTAAACCAATCGGTCTTTCGGGATTTGATCTTTCTTGTGATCATGCCAATGTTATGTAATAATGCACCGACTCTGGGTAGCTGGGGTCGGGGCGTTACAAAACTCGTTGATACAAACACTCCTGACTCATTGATACTGATTCTCCTGAATCACCGACACACTGACATGATGACGTACTAAAATTATGATGCACTGACATGATGATGGAAAACTGCAAATTTAGAAAACTCTTGAAATAAGCTACTGTTGACTCTATGAACACCCTAAACATTGGTTTTTCAAAAAGGAAAGGCTAGGGTAAATCTGGGTTATTACATCAGATACCTCTCAAACTATTCTCATCCTTGAGAATTTGAAAACTAACCTAGAATAAATGGGGTCTAAACAACCACCCCTTAAGATACGTCTCAGGAACAAACCTCCTTGTGTTATTTTTAAAGTTAGAGTGAAAACCATGACATCCAATGACACCTCCATGACATATATCTCCTAAAGAACCATGAAAACACTAAGTCCCACTTCCCTAAACAACCATACAAGCTACAAAGGACACAATGTCTAGACACGTTGATTAGGGAGCTCCTTCCTCCATGTTAAGATATTATCCGCTTTGGGCGGCACTGTCTTGCTAGCACGGGTTTAATCAAATCCACATTAATGCATCATGATTAGGGATCAGGTTCTCCCCTACCCATAGTTAGGGCTTTTCACACAAAATCAGAGAACATCGAAATGACTTATAATACAACAAGTGAGGTCAAACATTACATCATAAGAAAGGTACAAAGAAAAACACAAGATAAAACTCAGAACAACTCTGGGTACTAGGAACACATCTATCCTTACCACTCCCAATTTCTCTCCTCAAGGCCACCATGCCTCCATAACACACGAACCAAAGGAATGGTCCACCTATAAAGCACCTTCTCCTCACAATCCTAGATTCTTACTAGTCTCTCCACAAACATCATGTCATCCTCGATATCCAATTCTCCTCATTTAAGGACTTGGGATTCATCATGTAGATACCGACAGAGCTGAGAGACATGAAAGATGTTGTGGATCCTCTCTAGATGCGGTGTCAATGATAGTTGATATTTCACCTCTCCAACTCATCCCAACACCTCAAAAGGTCTGATGAACCTGGGATAAAGCTTGCTTCCTCTTCCAAACCTCTGATATCCACACCGAGGGGAGACCTTTAAGAGCACATGGTCCCCAAGATCTAACTAATTGGGCCTCCTCCTATGATCTTCATATGACTTTTATTGGTCCTAAGCCACCTTCATCCTCTCACGTACAAGTTGAACTTTCTCCATTATGTTATGCACTACCTTTGGTCAAAGGAGGGATACTTACTCTACCTATATCCAGCATATAGGTGAATGAAACAGTCTTATATACAAATCCTTGAATGGTACCTTGATAATGAGAGAGTGATATATATTATTTTATGAAAATTTTAATAGGGGAAAGTGTCATACCCACGATCCTCTGAAGTCTAAAACACATGCTCGCAGCATATCCTACAACGTCTGGATGGTCCTCTTAGTTTTCCCATTCTTATGACGATGGAAAGTAGTACTAAGGTGTAACTAGGTCCCAAAGGCATGTTGTAACCCCCGCCAGACTCATGAGGTAAACTGTTCATCTTGATATGAGATGATGGATCTTGGAACTCCATGCAGCCGCACCAATTCTCTTATGTACCTCTGTGCTAATGCATCCACTGCACTTGACACCTTGATTTCCAGGAAGTGATCCGATTTCATTAATTGATCCACCACTACCCAAATATAATCACATCCTCTTTGGGCTCTGGGTAATCCTATGAATAAATACACTAATACTTCATTCCACTTCCACTTGAGAAAATATAAGGGCTGAAATAGACCGCTGGGAACATGGTACTCGGCTTTCACCTACTAACACACTAAGCATCTTGCCACAAACTCCGCCACTGCCCACTTCACCCTGAGCCACCAAAACTGTTCCCTCAGGACCCAGTACATCTAAGAGACTTTTGTATGCATTTATAGGGGTAAGATATGGAACTTACGGAGAAATACCTTGTGTATTTCAATAGGAACAAACAACTTCTCGTGGAACAACATCTGATTCTAGCTATACTCTGACCATCCTTTCAAAGCATCACTCTGGAAAATGCAATCATGCGTCACTTTAGTCTCTGAGTCTCCCCACCAAGACTCTTATACCTTTAATGCTAAGGAATACTGAACTATCATATAAAAAATATATCCTTTTCCGTTGTCCTTCCCCGCATCCAAGCGCAAAATGTCCAACTCCTTCATTGATTTCTAACCATTCGTGGATTCCTAAACTACCTCCTTCTATGACTTCCTACTCAAGGCATAGACCAACACATTCCCCTTCCCTAGGGTTTAATATATTTTGAAGTCATAATCATGGAGGAACTTCATCCACCTTCACTACCACAAGTTCATGTCTCATTGGGAAAAGATATGCCTCAAGATCTGATGATCCGTGAAGACCAAAAAGCACTCTCCAATGAGATAATGATACCAGAAATTCAATGAGAACATGACTGATTCAAGCTATAGATCATGGGTGGAATAATTACGTTTGTGAGAACATAACTAACTCGACCCATAAGATATTACTTATCACTGTTTTATCAGCACGCATCTCAAGCCTAGGTCGAAAGCGTCATAGAACACCTCGAACATCACCCCTTCCTCTGGAAATATAAACAGTGGGGCCCTAACCAGCTTCCCCTTTAGATAGATGAAAGCTGCCTGGAACTGATCACTCAACATGAAGGTATAGTCTTTTCTGGTCAAAGATATCAATGAAGCTGCAACTTGACAGAAGTCAGGTACAAACCTCTAACAATAGCCTTCTAGACTAAGAGAACTATAAACCTCCACCACATTATTAGGTTCTTCCTAAGAAACAACTGATTCGAACTTCGATGGGTACATATCTATCCCTTTATGAGACACCATGTGTCTAAGGAAGTTCACTTGTCCTATCTAGAACTTTCACTTGGACAACATTCTGTAGAGCTGGTGGTGTCAGAGGACTTCCAAGATAGTCCTCAGATGCTCAACGTGCTCTTCTTTTGACCTTGAGTAGACCAGGATGACATTGATGAACATGATGAAGAACCGGTCCAATAACTCATGAAAAATAGAGTTCATGAGCCTCATAAATAGATATAGCGCATTCATAATGTTGAATGGCATGACCACGCACTCGAATTTCCCATACCTGCACTTGAAAGCAATCTTCAGGATGTCACATTTCTTCACCCTCATCTAGTGATATCCAGACCATAGATCGATCTTAGAAAACCAACCTTCTCCCTTGACCTTGTTGAAAAAGTCATCGATCCTTGGAAGGTGGTAAAAGTTCTTGATTGTCACCTGATTTAGTCTCTAGTAGTCAATGCACAGTCTTAGATGACCATCTGCCTTCTTCATGAAAAAAACAAGTGCACCCCATGATGACACACTTGGATGGATAAAACCCTTCTTCATCAGGTCATCAACCGAAAACCAAAACTCCCACAACTCAAAAGGTGTCATCTGATAGGGAGCCATTGAAATCGGGCGGGAAATGAGTTGCAAGTATATCCTGAACTCGATGTCACGTCGAGGGGGTAGAGTCACAACTTCTTTGGGGAAGAAATATAGGAACTCAATGATAACCCCCAAAACTTCCACCATCTCTGTATCTACTGATTCCACTAACAGCTCGGCTAATAAAGAAAGAAGAGGATCCATATGCCGGCTTCCTTCCTGAAAAATATGCTTGCCGATGAAAGATATGCGTTGGTCGTCCATTTCTAAGAACACAACACTTCTCTAAAAGCATTATATAATAGTATGCACAGAAAATAACCATTCTATGCCTAAGATGACATCGTATGGCTGCATATGTAGTGAAAGAATATCCCCACTGGACTGATGCAGCCCAAACATCAGTCTACATACTCGAAAAACATTAAAAAGACTGGTCTAGCCTCCAACTGGCGTACTCAACACCAGGGGCATGGGAAGACTTTGTACATCTAGTCCCAGAGAATGGGCTACACTGGGTGGAACAAAGGAGTGCGAATCTCCTGAATCAAATAAATAACACACAAGAGTACAAAATAGACTGGTCATACCTCAGACAACCTTTGGCCCTGCTGGAACTGATACCTCTACGGCATGAAACTACCCATGCCTAGATCCTATAACCCTCGGCTATCGACCACCCCCATGAAAACACCCTGGTTAAGGTCCCTAAGGAGTGACTTGAGGTCATCCTTCTCCGAAACCATCTACCCTCTATGGAGTAGGAACTCACTGCCCTTGTTGCTGGAAGGGCCTAACCAGCAACTGCTGCTACTGAGGTGGGTGTTGAAACTTCCCACCCCCATTGTATGTTTCTCGAACTGGGAACTGGTTCCAAAGATATCCAAAACCTCCAAAAACAAAGCACCTCGTTCCTAGGCCCATGGGTAAAGGGTGAGGACCAGGAGATCGAAACTGGAAATGTTGAGGCCTACTCCCCGCTGGTCGAAACCTGGAAGGCCCTGAAGTCGGAGACCTACTGCTAACAACTTTCCCCTTTGAAGAACTCAGCTAGATCCCCTATCATGGAACACCTACCAGTTAGTGCATCATTTCCACTACCTTGGCCTTCTTCCGAACCTCTAAGTATGTTGGTAGAGTGAAGGGGGTGACCACAAACTGAAGAGAAGGTCATAGTTCCTCCTCTAAGCGTCTCACTTGGGACTCCTCATCTAGAAAGAGATCTTGTGCAAAGCATAAGAGATCCTTAAACTTGATCCCTAGTTCCCTCGCCAATATAATCCCCTACTGAGGGGGAGTAGATACTTCCTCTTCTCAACCTTCATAGTGGAAGAAAGGAATTCTACCCAAAACTCCTTCTCAAAGTCATCCCATGAAACACCAGTCTCCTTTCTCTTCCCAAGGTAAATAATCCACCACTGAAGTGCTTCTCCTTGCACCTGGATCACTGCCAGAGGAACCCAGTACTTTTTCAGAGCTCAGATAAAGCTCAGAGTGATCACCAGCTCCTCGATCCAACTTTTTTTCTCCATGTCTGAGACACTTTCCTCATACTTCCCCCAGAGTCTACCACTGGAAGGCACGAAGAATCTTCTGTCATTGGTTATCTTCCTCCTCTTGATCATCCCTCCACTGATCAACCAGGTCAACCTACTAGGCCACTACTACTTGTACCACATGTGGATGACGTCTGGGTGCCATAGCTGAAAAGTAAACAAGTAATCCCTAAGCCTAGGTAGTGTGGGAATTCCCTTTTAGATTCATTTTAACTAATAATTTATTTTAAATTCCCAAAAAACCAAATACACACAAGAACACAAGTCATTATGGTGCATGTAACTTTCCTAGGGTCTCTAACCTACAATCAGTGTAGCCTCACTTGGTTGTTTAGTATGTCCAGAGTCCATGCATCGGATCATAGGGGGCCCTAAAATCTCATGTCCTTGCCAGTCTTCCATAGCCCATTTCTTGCACCAAGTTCACTTAATACCTCTTCCCTACCATCCCATGAAATCCTCACTATGAATAAATCCAAACTCTATCCTACCTCTCAAACTCCCAAAACCCAACCCTCTAATAGCATTTTTTCATAAACCACCTTCTTCAAGATGAGGGAAGGGATATCAAAGTGTCACACCCCTCCTTCCTTAAGATGAAGGAGAGACAATGAACCCTAAGTCCTACCTTTAATAGGCCCCAGAGAGGTTACTAGAACCAAGGGTATAGAATCTCACATAGTATGGAAGGAATTACCCTTTTTCTAGAACAATATCGAAAGATAAGATGGTAAATCCCAAGAAACACCAAATACTAAAAGTAAAAGTAAATCCAACATCAATTCCCACATGAATGTTTAAAAGTAAAGTTGATATAGAGTAAAATAAAAGTACCAAAAAAAGTACCAAAATAAAGGAGACTAAGTAGAAATGGAAACTAATACTAACACCCAAGATAGTAAAGTCCAGCACAGTCCTCAAAGTCTTCCTCAAAACCAGAAAAATGTTTTATATACATAGGGTGAGTATACAAGTATATCCAATAGGGAAATTAAATCCACCCGTGAACAAGTGGGGGAACATACAAATTTCCATATGAGAAAATAGTAGAACCTCAAAGCACCTACCAAGGAATACTAACCATCCCAGCCTCACTAAGGCACACTCACCAAATAGTGAAAGTCAAGTAAAGTAGTAGTATAAGCACATCAATATTTGGGTACCCTACACCACTTTCCCACTGGTTAACTTCTCATCCCTAACATCAAACATATTGATGCTGCCACTCTTCCCATACACAGTCCCACTACCACAACACGCCCGGACACACTTGGGCCTCAAACCACATATAACCCTGATCACAGACACCTGGGTTACAACAACTGTGCCTCTCATCCGAAGACACCTGGACCCCATCCTGAAGACACATGGGGAAGTAATCCTGTCCTGAAAAAAACTAGGCCACTCATCCACAACAAACCCTTGATCATAGGATCTTGGGATATGGTAAGCTTCAAGCCATTATAGCCCTCCCAGATATGCTCGATCGGTAAGAACCCAAAATAGGGTGCGAGGGAGAAAGTTAGTTTCCAGTCATCCATCCTCCCACCAGGATGTTGGGAAAGACACCCTCCCCCATGAAATGGAGGTGTTCAACACTTAGTGCTCAACAAGGGTGGGGTGAATATAGAAATAACAAGGAAATAAAATTTATATATATATATAGTTAAGAAACACTCATTCCAACATATGGGTCCCCACAAAAGACAACCAACTCATACAAAACCACATTTGTTGCTACCCCTATATGCACAACTACACAACAGCCACTAAAAAAAGTAGAACCCAAACCCTTTTTCATTTAACCACTTGCCATTTATTAATTTAGGGGTTCACTTTAATTTATTCCAGCACTACCAGGAAACTACCGACCACAACTTTACCAAAACCACAAGCAAAACCAGATTGAAATTCTACTACACAATAGTACAAAACCAGATTTACAATCCACTATACAAAAATAATTCTTCAAAATTATACCAAAAAATCCTTCTCTCACAACCCAGTTTAATATCCCCACTGCCCAACAATTCCTAGATATAGTCTTACTACATACAAGTTCATAACCACACAAAAACCCCACTATACAATTCTATTCGATGACCATGAAACAAAGGCAGTTCAGCTACCTACAAGTCCATCAATTTCACAATCAATCAATCTCTTAAATTGGGATACCAAAACACCTCCCGCACAACCCCACACACAAAGACCTACAACAACTACCATTTATCCACAACCCTTCTACACACACATACCACACCCTTCTCATAAAACCAACTCCTTTGTCCAAACTTGTACCCACAACCGTGCTCTTAACAAAAACACCACACAACTCACACAAGGTTACAAAACTCAATAGAACACAACACTCACCCACACCTATCAATAGGATGTGTATACATATTCATATTTTTTAATCATAATTCTTTAATCTGCTTGATAAACATGGGTGACCATACAAGGGTTTTCATCCTGGGTCATTCATTTCATTTAACTAGGTATACATGATTAGATAGATTAAGATTTATACCAATTATTCATAAGGAAACAATAGTAGCTGTAAAGAGTTACCCATGCATAGACAAAGACCACTAATGGCCATGATTTTCTGAAGGCTTTACAACCACAACAGATCACAACATCAATAAGGATAACAAAATATAATAGATGATCAAACATCAAACCACTCCCAGTCCGTTATTTCATTACCCAATTATCTTTTGATCGCATTCCCTTCTTATTTATATCTTGTTTTAAGAAAAGTATTCATATTTTATTCACAAGGAATCATTAGTAAAACCACCCTTCATTGTACAAAATTTAATAGAGACATAAGAAATCCCTACCGGATGATCAAAGGATCTAAGTTCCTCCTCACGGAAAGAACATGGGATCGTGTGAGCACCACAAGACTCCAAGAAAACTATGCAGGAGGGGATCTATCACTGGCACATGACTTTTATAGGGGGGAGGCTCTAGGCACACCAATGTGAAAAGGAAAACACACAAGGAAGGGAAGATCTTGTACTTGAAGAGACATATCCTATTTTAAATGAAACGGTTTTCAAAATTCATTAATTGTGGAATCATGGTCAAGATCACAAGGTTCGGGTATCTCAAAGCCCTTGTAACATTACTAAGTTAAAGATATATTTAATATCCTCTAAATCACTCTTAAAAAATCCCAAATAAGGCTTTAAAATCAGTTTATGACAAATAAGATGTAAGAGGGTTGAAACTGGAAATCTGGGAAAACTAGAAAAACTGCAAATGATCCACCAATGGGTAAGTCAGCGATGCGGAGCAACTGATGAGTGAGATACTGATGCAACCTACAGATGCTGAGTCAACAAAAATGACCTACCAACACAATGACCTATCGAATCCTTGACCTACCAATGCCTCGAACTACCAAAGCCTAGACCTACCAACGCCCAGACCTATTGACGCCCTGACTCGTTGATACCGACGCTCATGACTCATCGATGTCGACACCCCTGACTCACCGATGCACTGACATGCTGAAACACTGACATAATAACACAATGACATACCCACACACTGACATTCTGATGCATTGACATGCCGATGGAAAACTGTAAATTTTGAAAACTCTTGAAATGAGCTACCATTTCCTCCTAGAACACCCTAAACACTGGTTTTTCACAAAGGAAAGGCCCGAGGAAATCCAGGTTATTACATTACTAGCCATAATGTACCTAAAAAGACACATATTCATGATGAACAATGAATTTATCCCACACTTATTGGGTTATCAAGTGTGCAGAGATAAGCGGTGGGTGCAAGTTTATTTTCTCTTTAGCATCTTTAAGATAATTTCTCGTTAGAATTGTGCGAAAGCCTCTATGAATCCTTATAGCATACATTAATACATATTTCTTTTTGGATTCATCTAATATAAATAAAATTGGAAAGGGATAATTAATATTAATTCAATGTTTCATTATTTTATTTTTTAGAAAAATAAATAAATGATATCATAATGTTACCATAATCTCGTCCCGCATCAGTGTCTTAAGCCTAACCACAAATGGTGCCATGAATCTACACCAATTGACACACATTGTTGAGTGATGATTCTAATGTAACAACTTAACATGGACTTTTTGGGGTTAACATACTGGCCCCATGCATTCCATCCAACCTCGTATTTAATGCCTTTGATTTTCACCTTAATGATTTTTGCTAACACCATCAAACTACATCATGCCGAGTTTTTTTTACATCGTTATTTCTTCATTGCCTATCATTTAATTGGATTAAACATCATCAATATATTCATATAGATTGGAAACATCAACATTTGAATATGTTCATTGTACCTCTGCACTGGGAGCAGCAACAAGTTGAAAAATTTGTTGTTCCTTAGGATTGAGAGAACCAATATGTGTAGAAGGTTGTTGTTTCTATACACTGTGAGAAGTAGCTAGTTTAGAGACCTTTTGTTCCTTAGGATTGGGGGCACCGAAAAATGTGAATTTAATTATCTATATAAGTGGTTTAACATTTAATTTATATTACATAAGTACAATAAGATGAGGTAACATGATGTATATTACAAAAAAAATATAACTAGATTATTGAACTCTTTTTTTAAAGGATAAAGGTACTTTACCCATAAATTGACTATCCAAATCCATTCATTATGTTCTACTCTAACATGAAAAACTTCGTCTACATTGGGATTGATATGAAATGATTGTGTATCCCAATGAAAGGGTCATCCTTAATTGAATTTCCATATAACCCTTCAGTGGTTTTGGTTGACAATGGAACAATTGACCACTTTTGGTTAGCGGGATCTGGAATATAAAATACTTGTACTTCTTGTGATTCCATTATAAATACTTCATCTTTGTACTCTTCCTTACTGAAATCAACTTTCACGAATCCCAATTCATCCATTTTAATAGAAATCCTATTATCAACCCAGTTGAATTGAAAAATTGGCACTTGTAATTTTGTATAATCTAAATCCCATATTTTTTTGTGATTCCAAATTAGGACATATTCATGGAAATTGGATTTTTTTCCTTAGTACCAGAGATATGCATCACTTCAGCCACAAGTGTAACTCCACTATTTTGTATGGTATTGTCTCCATCATGTTCATTTATATAGAATGTATAACCATTAATTACATAACCATTGTAAGATAATAAATGCACACTTGGTCCTCTGACTATCCATCGAATTCATTCTAAAATTGAATTCAGATTTTCATCTAACTCCTTAAAAATATGGTCCTGAAACCATCCTAAAAACTATTGATTATGTGTATTTGATATCCATATTTTATCCCTTGATGGATTAAATTTCCTAATAATTTATTTATGGGTTTCAACATATGGGGAAACCTCCAAACTATTATGAAAAATGTAATGGTGGGCTTGCTTCCGATCTATAATATTGATTGTGACAACATCTCTTCTAGAAATTCCTTTACCCACAAGCCTCCTAGTGTGACGATATTTTGATAGACCAATGATTTCCACATTGGATAGGTATTCAATATATAATTCAATATCTTCCTCATAAATATATCACTCCACAATACAACCATCTGGCTTACTTTGATTTTTGACATACCCTTTCAAAATTTTCATATACCGTTCAATGGGGTACATACAACTATAGTGTATGGACCACATAGTCGAATATATCTCACCAAATAAACCATCAAATGAACCATAATATCAAATAATGTTGGTGGGAAGAACATTTATAATTTTCATAATATGATGACAATTTATCTTTCCATAGTCAGTAATTTCGTCGGGTCTATAACTTTGATGCATATAACTTTGAAGAAGAAATAGATCTTTCTTAATGTATGATAAACATTTTTGGAAAAAATGAAATGTAATGCTATAGAAATTATATCTTTCATCAAAACATGATAGTCATGTGATTTCAGACCCTTTAACTTTAAATCGGTCATTCAAATGATGTTATTAATATTCGATGAATACCCCTCTGAAACCATTACATCATTCAAAAAGTTTCAAAATGGGTATATCACCTACTTAGAAAGAGTGTAAGTAGTTGGAGGAAGAAAATTTCATTTTCACCCTTCACTGGAGCCAACTCTTCTCATATTCCCATGTCAACCATGTCCAACCTAGCCTTAATTCCATCAATTGTTTTGCTGGGTGCATTTAGAAACATGTCAATGACCTTATCACATACATTTTTTTAACATGTATAACTTTAAAAAAAATGTCTGATGTGCAGGCAATTCAAGTATGGAAATTCAAAAAAAACTGGTATATTTTACCAATAGGTTTTCATAAGGTTTTTTAAAAATGGTTTACAAAAAGTAGTGTCCATATCTTTTACTTTCTCAAATAGTTGATCACCAATTAGTGGAGATGGTGTTTCATGTTCTTATGAACTTCCATCGAATGATGTTATCGAATATCAGTACTTATGTCATTGAGATAGAAATCTACTATGTCCTATAAACATGGTTTTTGATGAATGTTTCAACCTAATTGACTATGTACCTTGTTTGCAAATGGGACACCCTTGAGTTACTTTAATTCTATATCCTAACAAATTTCCATAAGCAGGAAAGTCATTTATCATCCCGTAAAATATGGATCTCAACATGAAATATTCATTTCTATAAACATTGTACAACGTAACACTTGAATCCCCTAATAATTTCAAATCCTTGATCAATGGAGCCAAATAAACATCAATATCATTACCTGGTTGTTTTGATCCTAATATAAGCATAGATAACATGATGTATTCTTGTTTCATGAATAACCACAATGATAAGTTATAAGTTACCAACATAACCAGTCATGTACTGTGAGTGATGCTTTGGAAACCAAAATGATTCACTCTATCTATAGATTACACAAGATAAAGGTTTCTTGGCTCATTTCCTAATTTAGGGTACTCATGATCAATTCTCTTCTACTAAGGAGAGTCCATTGGGTGACATAGTTTCCCATAATTAATCCATGTATTTGCATGCCACATCAATTGTCCTGCAGTCTCCTCACTTCCATATAGGCGCCTAAACCTTAGAATTATTTGAAAGTGCCATACAACTTCCGTAGGACCAGATTAATCTTTCTTGTATCAAGAATCATCATACTTTGGGAATTATTTAAGTGATTTTTGGTACTTGTGAAATAGTATAAAATCATTCAAGTAGGCATGTATTCTTTTAAATATCATACCCATCGATTGTAGCCTTCATTTAGCATCGTATGTTCGGCTCGGTGCTCATTATCTTTTGGGAGCATGTCATTAAAGAGAGAAAGTAGTTCCATAAAATTGGTGTCACTCTATCCATTTCTTGCTTTCAAATTATACAACTTAAGTACAAGTGATAATACTATATATTTAGTGCAATAATTATACAATGGTGTCTTTGCACAAATCTTTAACTTCTTAAACAATTTTGGGTAATCATGAAGTTCATCTTCAACTGCCTGTGTCATTCCCTCAATACAATTTTCATCATCATTCACATATTCAATCACATACTTGATATGGTCTTATTCATTATCCACACTTGTAATCATATTAGAAGATCCATAAAATATAGTGGTATCCCATCCACTAGCTATATTCAATTTTTAATGTGTTTATTCCAACAATTATAACTTCGATATATTTCGTGACAGATCAAGGGTTCTTCCAACTCCTCTGGACTAATTAGTCTTGAATTAAACTAACATAAACAGAAACAAAGGATTTGAGAAGGTTTATATGCATGATATTTTGTAAACATGATGAACTATTTCACTCTATCTTCATACTCTTTTGTCAGGTGATTGGAATCCATCCATTCTTTGTTCATATCTATCCTATTTTATTCAGTAATATTAATATTTAACAAAATAAATACACAAAAGGGGCCTTTAAAATAAGGGGAACTCAACATTTGAATTATAGTTATTATTTCATTTTGTTTTCTAAGACTCATCCCATTCGAAACTGACATGAAACCATAAATAAGATGTAATTTTAGAGGACTCCACTAATTTAATACATTCAGGTTATGTTAGATGCAAAGTGGGTTTAGGAGTTTCCAAGGGGGTTAAAAATTAGTTCACATTTTGCAGGAGTGAGGTCATGATGTATATCATATGGGTTGGATAGAGTTAGTTACACTCCCTTTCCTTGGTGTTATTATCAATCAACTTATCTTTCCTGTATAATGTGATGGTTTTCCTAATTCTATAAAAATATAAACTTAAAATAATATGGAAAAACTAAATTTTAGATGTACTTTGAAAATCTATATATATACTAATGTTAGAAATTTTCTATATACATGTAACCTTAATATGCATCCACAACACCCCAGATTTTGTATCCCTCCCTCCAAACCCAAAAAAACCTCCTACTATCCTGACCCCGATCGAGATTTACCACGTCTACTCACTCCACTCCGCGAATCCCCTCCCTAATTCCCCTCTCCCTACTCTAGGGTTCCCACACTCCTCCCTGAATCCCCCTCCCCAAATCCCCTCTCTCGCTCCCCTCCTCAACTCCCCTCTCTAGCCACGACTTCGCCTCTGTATGATCTGCCTTTGGCTCCTCCGCCTTCAGATCCTCCACCTACGCCTTCTCTACAACCGGTAACTATGCCTTCTCCTCGGCCTCCTCTGATTCTACAATATCAACCATGAATCATGATAGATTTCAATATTATTTATGAAGCTATTGTTGTCATAGACTAATGGTTCTTTGAAAATATTTTGGGTCAACGTCTCTCAATCGGAACGCGAGGAGCTCTACATCAGCTAACATCTTGGCTTGGTAACCCATTTCTTGGCTTCCTCTACCTCCTCAACTACCCTCAACATTTTCATTGTATTTCATCTTCATTATAAGTTTTGGATTGGAAATAATCATCAAGACTCAAATAACGGTCCCTAGCTCCCATCTCTAATGCTCAAGATTCATTTATTTGAGCATCATCATCAATCGCAGTAGAAACCAAACACCTAGTGTAGTGTGATTCAAGGTATTCCTCTTCAAATGAATCTAGGTTTGTGTTCTCTTAGGAGATTAGGCTAGCCCCCTCATCTCTTCATTATGGTTTTATGTGTAAATACATACTCATTTTTTTTATTTGTTTGTTCGTTGGGAGATGAAGAACATGTTTTTAAATGAGAAATTGATGGTTCAGTTGAAGTTGGTACCTAGAAATCCTGGACTACTTAGTATGTAAGCTCATCCAATCAGCCTGATTAATTCTTTGACATTTTCCTGATATAATCATTCTTTTTATTTTTGGGAAAGTGGGATGGATCTCTACATAGTAGTGAATTCATAGCTTGGACTCTTATCCTTTCAATGTGTTCTTTTCATTATTGGTCAAATATAACATCATGTTTCTCTTTATTTAGCTTCATATTGCCATTATAGTCTCATGGTCTATTTGAATCACCTTCAAGTCTCTGTCATGAATGGATTTTAATGTAATGATGCCATTTTTTGTTTCAAAAGAAGATGTATTACTATTTATGTCATATTATATGAATTATATACTTTGTTTCAACATATTTTTTGTTATTTGTTGAGGGCGGTGCCATTGGATCGATTCTATATCAAGATCTTTTGCATGTGTATAATTGGTACTACTTTTTTTAAGATGATATTATGTGCACATTTCAGTTATTGTCATCCCAGTCACCACTCCATACCATTACTGTAACAATTTTTTTGATTGTCCAATATTTTTAAAGGTGTTTTATTTATATAGTTTAAGATTGCTTTTTTTTACAATGTTTTCTTTTAGGTGTTAGAATATTTAAGTGTGTTCCCTCAAAGAGATGAATAGCTTCACTAAAGGGTACACTTTATTTAAACATTTATTCACATTACTCTTTACTGAAGACTCATCTCTTTGTTAGTTAATTACAAATTTTTTACACTAAATTTTGCCTTACCGTTCAATAGTGATTCATGTTTTCATTTTTCTATTTCATTTCAATAGTGACATTGACATGGTTGGATTTATATTCATATTATTTTATTTTTATTTAAGAATTTTTTGAGCTATTTTCTTCTTATGGAAGAGGTTTTGAATCTCTAGGTAGATGATATTGCAGCCTGATTACCAAAGAAAGTATAATTGCCATGATAGATAAATTTCTAATTCCATTTCATCACGTGATCCATAATCTAAAACTGTATGAAACTTCTTGAGAACTACTCATATCAAGGTTATAAAGGTACCATCCTTTCTTCTAAATGCATTTCAATAATCCCTAATTCTTTCATTAGAGGGAAAAAAGTTGCATATATGAAATGAAACTATTTTATAAGATAGAAAATAGATTTATAATTTTCCTTTCAATTATTTTATTGATATTATTATTTTAATTTATTTACATTCATTTTATTCTCATGATGCACTACTATTTTTGTTGTTGTCATTGAGAAATTATGTTGATCATATCAGTGGAATAGATGGGCTATGTAAATTCAATCAGCCCTCAATCTTACCAACCATTACAGGTAGAGGATGACTTATATTTGTTGTTCCTGAAGGCAAGTGACTGAGGGATTCAATTTTACCATCCAACAGACTATTCAATTTGATAAAAATACCATTATTCTCCAATATCAGGTTTTGTTTTCATTCTATGAAACTTTTTCTATTGTTTATAAACTAAAATTTGGATTAAAATACTAAAATAAAACTGCTAAGGCTATAAATTGTTCAGATGACATGGTAGTGGTTGATTTTATATTCATATTAATATCTTATGGTTATGAAATTGTTGAATTGTTTGCTATTTATGGAAGAGGCTTTGAATATAAAGGGAGATGATATTGTAGCCTGATTACCAGATAAATTTTAAATGATGTGATATTGACAGATAACAGTCAAAATCCCTTCCAACACTTGGTCCATGTTTTTAAGCTACATGAAAATTCTTCAGATATACTAATCTAAAGCTGATAATGGAACCATTAATGGTCAGGGTAGTTAGGGCTTTATCTTCCATGTATTGTTGTGTTCTCATTCCATGAATTATAATTATCCACAACTTGTCAAATTCATTGGTTGTGGTGATGATATTATTAAAATTCAACATTTTCTTGTATTCAATATATAGTTATCCTACTTGAGAATCATTCTCTTTACTATTTTTAAAATTTACAGCCTATAAAATAATTATAGAAAAAATAACTTGATATTATTACCACTCAAAAATTTTTCTCATGTTTTCCAGTTTCCTTTTTCAGGAAGCTACCCTTCATCATTGAATGACATCAATATATTGGTGGAAATCATTGGTCCAGTGACATGTACTAAAAATGCTATATTTTATGATAATTAGAAGGAAAAATCATGCAGTGGGTACCACTATCTTAAATGACTAGTTCCATTGTTATATGTAATTGTAATTCACTATTTCTATTGTGACATATGCAATAACATTTGGTGAATGATTTATATACTGCACATTGTAATAAAATTTTATTATAATGTAAGTTGCTGCACTTTCATTTTTTTGGTTATATAAATATTAATTCCAAATTGTAAATCAATACGCTACTATTTCACTATTACACTAGGATATGATATATTAATTAAAACTTATGATGTTTTCAATGTGAAATTAAACTAAAATATTATATTTCCTATTATTTGAATTACATTATATAATAAATAACCATTTAAACTATTATTATTTTTATTGTAAAAATATTCGCTGCAAGATTTTGATGATGAAGATTCCTCTAGAACTGAAAATTTCACCACACATTTGGATTTCGGTATCTTACAAAGGATATTTAACATGGATTTTCATATTATTTAGAGACGAAGAAAATGAAAAATGAGAATATATACTATTTTTTTCCATCAAATATTATTTCACTCAGGTTATCCATGGTTCACCTCCCATAATCCTTTTTGTTACTAGCTACACTAACAACCAGTGGTTACGACGCCAGACAACCTCCTCACAAACCACCTTACCATCACCCATACATTCCTCAAACATCCTACAGACCAAACTCTCCACAAATGGTATGTTACCATACAATCCTTCAAAAGTTAATGATACATTCATAATTCGAAAGAGGATGGAAGCCACAAGAATGACCAAAACCACATTGTAAAGGATTTTTTCATGGATGATGAAAAGGTGTGTAATAGCAGGTTGTTTATATTGTTTTCATATTGGATATTTTATGTTTGGATCAAATTCCAAGTTCAATCATCCATTCCAAAATAAACTCCTCATACATGCCTCTATTTTACTTTATATTTATGGATTATAATGAACTTTTCTTTAAACAATTTAAGAGTAGAAGTTACTAAAGATATTAAGAACCGTGGGATCTTGGGAGTTATTAGATTATCCTATGTATCATATCGGTGTAAAGATTTATTTATCAATGTATTGGTATTTATCAAATTATAGTCTGAATTTTGACATTTATTTTTGATAATATTAATCTTTTACTCCTTGGAAATATTGTCTCTTCCTCTTCTTATAGGACACAAAGTATGTTGCATCAATCTTAAGAAACCTGCCACTGCCCACTTGATTCCCTTTTTTGAACCTATTTTTTTTCCTGCTAAAGTTTTTTGCACTTTAATTATTCATTCACAGAATATATTACCTGTATTTTCTTTCATTGTGTGTGTGCCGCTTTCACAGTTGTACCCAACCTTTTAATATATTACTTTATTCAAACAACTACATTATTCTTAATAATGATTAATACTTTCATGTAATCATTATTTATGTTTTATCTTTGATTTGTGTTCCAGTCATTATTTGTGGATGTCAGGGGACAATACCTTCCATGTTTCAAGTGGAGATGTATCTAGGGACTACTAAGGATCATTAAATACAACCTTGTGGCTAGAATTTTCCCTTCCCCTTATGTTTATGTGGTATATAAATCCACAAGTATTGTGTAAAATTCCACTTCTCAAAAGTTCAAATTTCATAGAAACTTTTTTTCATAATTTCAGGATCTGTTTTGAGATGCACTTTAAAACATGGGATATCAATGTTTTGAATTAGAAGAATGTGAAAATTCCATGTATGGATAAAGAAGGTAAGGGTCTGTTTGACAACACTTTTTGAAAACTACTTATATTACTTATTCCTCTTTGTATTTATAAGCAATGTTTCCTACCCAAATAATTTTTTCTTACTACTTCAAGAATTCTCTATTCAAATGAAGTGTGCTCTGTGTGAAATGAAGCATGTTTATAATGATAACTGGCTTGATTTTGTTCAAACAAAAAGTTATTTTTCAATAATTTTTAATGATGTTTTGAAAATTTGTTATCCCATAATGCATTTTTCACATTCTTCTAATAACTACATTATTCTTAATAATGATTATTACTTTCATCACATAATTGTTTATTTTTTATATTTGATTAATGTTGCGGACATTATTTGTGGATGGCGGGGACAATACCTACCACATTTCAAGTGGAGAGGCATTTGGGGCCTACTAAGGATCGTTAAATACAACCACGTGGCTAGAAGTGCCCCTTCCCCTTATGATTATGTGGTATATAAATCCACAGGTATTGTGTAAAATTACACTTCTAAAAAGTTGAAACATCGTAGATTTTTTTTATATTTTTAGTATCTATTTTGAGATGCTATATACAACTTGGGATATCAATGTATTGAATTTGAACAAGATGAAAATGCCATGTATGGATGAAGAAGGTAAGGATCTGTTTGACAACACTTTCCAAAAACTACTTATAGCACTTATTTCTATTTGTATTTATGAAGTATGTTTTCAATAATGGTTTTTTATTCATGTTATTTAATTTTTTCCTTTTATTATAAAACCACTTCATTTATTCTTCTAAATTGGAAACTTTTAAATATTACATAGCTCCTTCAATGGTTATACTTTTCATTATTGATTGTTTCTCATTCATTACAGTGATATCTTCATATAGAAAAATCTATTGACTGACTCGATGCTGAAGATGCGGTTGAATACAATGTTTCACTATCTTGAGACTTTATGCCAACATCAAATCATTCCAATGATCTTCATCTCCTTATAAAGTATAACATAAAAAAATAACTGACAAACTTGATTGAAGGTTTGTCATACATTTCCAAGGTACTGGAAACACATTCTCTAATCTGTAAGTTTAAAATTGCCTTTTATAAATTTTATATCCACATTTATGACCTCTTATATTATAGTTCACTAATACACTGTAAAACAAATTTCCTATTTTCTTATTTTTCATGTTTGTTTCTAGTAAAATTGATTTCCAATTTTCTGATTTTTCAATTTTTCCCTAATATGGAGGTGGAATATAATGTGAATCTAACATTTATGTATTGGGATCCACTTCAAAAAAACCTCAAATATCTGCTACCTATTTAGTAACATGAGTTTCCAAACTTTTATATGTAGTATCCTCACTTAGTATAATAACAAATATTTGTTACTACTATTTCATTTCTCATCATTTTTTTTCCATTGACATTCTTCTATCTATACCTATTGTTATGTATGTCTCAATTATTTACATTTAGCATTCCAATTTTCATGTTTCACATTTTATTATTATTTTCTATAATTTAAATGGTATGTTATTTTACTACTACCGTATCAAAAACTACAATTATTCCAATGTTCTTTTTCTGTACTTTCTTTTTTTAACATAACATTAATTTGTATACATTCTTAAGTTTTCAATATATTATTGAATTTTGAATATAATAGTTCATTTATAGCGTTGTGTGTATGAATAGGTGGGGTACTAGTTATTTATAAAATCACACTTGAAATCCTATTAAAAAAATCAACCATTTACAAAAATTCTTCTTTAAAATAACACACCATTTTTAAAATAAACCAACCAATTCCAAGTACTATTTCATAAAACCAAAATTCCTTTTTTTAAAGAATTCAAGGAAACCTCATGACCCAGTAGTCTTAATCATTTAAAATGAGAGACAACCCTATATATTTTACAAATTTTCATTTAAACCTTTATACACCCATTGTTAGAATGAAACCAGCATTAAATACGATTTCAAAACAATTACACCCCTCTATGAAAGTCAATCGGGTGAGTTGAAAAACACTTGGCATGCAACCTAAGTCCACGCTAAGTGTTTATATCATTTTAAATATATTTAAAAAAAAAGAGTATGTTGAACACATATAATTTTTTATTAAATGTTTCAAAACACTTGAATCATTTTAAAAGTACCACTTAGGAATTTTCACAAAGACATAAATCCCAAGAGAGGCACTTTATAAAAGATACATGAATAAAAAATAACTAACATTTTATAAAATTTAAATATATAAAAGGTTTACATATGATCAAAAATATAAAGGTAAACAAAAAATAAAATTATTTTCAAGAGAGGCACTTTATAGTAAACATCTTAAAATAACACAAAATGAATATTGTCTCTTTATGACCTGTGGTGACATCTACATCCCATTATCATTGTATATTTAACAAGTTACTATGGAACACCACTATAAAAGTGTGACCCTTTCCTTTTACCTGTATCATAGACAAATAAGTCTATATATGAACCAATGTATATATAGATGGTGTGATAAAATAGCCTAGTAGTATATCATCAAATATTTTATACCATTCATTTTTTAATAAAAACTATTAAATTCTAGTTTTAGGAAAAAAATGAAAATAATTTTATTACATAGGGTTGAGTAAAAAAATTAAAAAAACAAATATTTTTCTTTTAAAGTAAATATAATTTACCAAGATATAACCATAAGATAAAATAATAATAAAATATAAAGCATCAATCATTAAGGGGTACCTACCAAATATTTGTGTGTTCATGTATAATATCATATAAAAGGTAGTAATTGATGTCATACAAACAACTATTTTAATTCAATGTGTTCTAAACAGGCTGGGAAACTATGAATCATGAGCCACCTATATTTTTATATTGTTGGTGAATCATTATAACTATCAAAATAAGATAATATTATATACTATTCTCATGAGAAAACATAACATCTGTCACGAACCAACCCGGGTCAACCCTGAACCGGTCACTCGAGCCGATCCGCGACAAGGCCCGAGAGGCATTCTCAATCCTCCCGAGATGGAGACAAGCACCAGGGCATCGATAGAGATGATGATAATGATTTCTAATAATAAAAATAAATAAAAGAAGTGGAAATAATTAAGATCAACTCAAAATAAGTAAGCAAACAAAATGACTAAATGAGAATTGAAGGAAATAAAAAATAACCAAATGGGAAAACACTATCTCTGTGTGACCCCACAGGTCACTCCCCAACTCAACAATCAAGCATTTCCCAAGGTGATTGCACCCATACTGAAGCCTACACAAGAACTAAAAACAAAAAATAACTATAGGCTTGATTATTAAAACTCGGTAGGTTAGCCCGATAATCTATTCTCAATGCACTTCCTTTAAAATAAAAGAAACAACCATTTTCATGTTTGAACTACACATAAAAACGCAACAATAGTTACAGAATAAGGGAAATGAAAAGAGAATATACATATAAGTAACACATTCAACACTACAAGCACTAAGAATGAGTAGACATAGGTGAACCTAGGAGATCAAGAATAATCTAGATGACATCAATACATGAGACCTCATCCTCATTGACATGTCATAAATGATTAAATAAAAATGCTCAAAATGCTCAAAGATCATTTCTCATGCAGGCCAAGGAAAAATCTCATAGAAATGAACCCAAATGTATCCTCCTACTATGGGCCACTGGTCAGTACCATAACCTACCAGTGTGGCAATCATTCTCAGAATATTCTCTCAATATGCCAAGTTCCTATGTCTCGTGTATATAACAGGGGTGATCCAACTGATGCCAGCCGAGCATCCAATAACAAATATATATATATATATATAATAAATAACAAGAAGCATCACCCTGAGACACTTTGTGGGACAACCTCTTGCCTTGAAACCATTTGAGCACCCGAGAGCCTCTAAGTGTGGGCCTCCCAAACAATCAGTCACAACCAAGGCAAGAGAGTTATCCAAGGAGGGTTTTTATAAAAAAAAATCATCATTTTCCACAAGGTTCCAAATGGGAATTAAACACATTTCACAAAACACCACTTTTAAAAGAACCATATTCTTTCTCCAAAAAAAGGGGCAAGACCACATCTTTCTCTTCCACAACCATTTATAAAATCTCATTTCTTTATAAAACCAAAATCAGTTTGAAACCATTTAGAGATCCTCAAAATGCTACCTCACATGCTGCCAATGTTTTTTTATAAAACCAAACCAAAACATTTTATATCCTAAATAAACCATAAGAGCCAACCGAGCAATTTATCAGTGACACATGCAACATTTACTAAAATAGTTTCTAATTAAGACTCAACCAGGTGAAAACACAAATTTCATGCCATGAACTTATTTAAATTGATAAACCAGGTTCTGAGCAACAGAAACTATGTGAAAAATTGATAAAAAAAATTAATCGAACAAATGGCATGCACCAACATAACAAAATGACAACATTTTTCACACAACAAGAATTGAACTATCAATTCGTACACCAAATAAATTAGCAACAATTTGCAAAAAAAATAATTAGCACAATTATAGGATGAAAACAATAAGAAATAGATGAACTTAAATTATAAAGGAAAGCGCATTGAGAAACCTACCTCGAAACCAAAATGCGATGACAATGCAAACTTGGAACTAGTGTGAGAACCATCCGTACCTCAATCGCATCCTACTGAAGCTAGATTAACCCCAAAATAATGATATCAAATGCAATGGGTCATGGTCGAACCCAAAAATCCAAATATCTATTGTTGGAAACCACATACCTTTCGAGATGAATCTCACTAGAGGGGATTCGCACTGGAAGGGTGGCAGCATGCTAGTTGGAATGATGCCTTCAGGGTGTGAGAAGGACATAACGATGCCAGCAGGGCACGCACCGGCAGGGTACGCGCCGGTAGAGGTGGCGCTATCAAGGAGAAAGGTCGCATGGGAGGTTGGTCAGGAGGCTAATGAGAGGGCATCGGGGGGTTGTGGGCCAGCTGGAGAGGCTGCGGCCACCTGAGGAGGTCGGACAAAGGGGGTTTTCAGCAGTAGGAGGGCCGACCGAGGGTGGCATCGCCATAGAGAAAGGGAGTCAGGAGGGGTCTCAACTGGAGGCTGGGAGAATGGGTGGCTGGGGAGAAGGCTGGAGCCGCGGGCGAGGGGACCCGAAGGGCGGATGTCAGCTGGAGTGTGGAGGGGGGTGTGACATTGTCGAGGAGGAGGAGCGTGTCGGGGGCGTAGCAACAACTGGCCAGTTAGGGAAGAGGCGCCCAAAAGCAGGGGCCATGCTGGGATGGGTGGCTGGCCTGAACACGTGCAGTAAAAGAGGTATTTGGGGTCGGAGTGGGGCATTGGGGGCGCACTACAAGGGTGGCTGAGGTCCGAGGTGGTGTTATGGGGGAAGGAGGCGGCGTTCGTCACTGCAGAGGAGGAGGAGGCAGCGTCCGATGTCCTAGGGATGGGTCATGCTTCACACACATAGAAAAATGGGAGGTCGTGCTAATTGGAGAGAGAAGGGGGGGCCAGGAAACCCTAAAAAAGCAATAAAACTAATCTAAAATAAAATAAATAGAAAACTAACCATAAATTTAATATCATAATAAAAATAATAATAATAATCAAAGGAATAATAATAATAATAATAATAATAATAATAACAATCATAATAATAAATATGAAAATAATAAAAGTATTCACTCATTTTAATTATAATAATATCTTTAACAACAATAAAAATTTTAAATGACGCAATAATTAATGTTTATTTTAATTATAAAATTTATTTATTCCCATTTTCTGAGGACGGACGGTCGTGCAGTTTCCAGGACGAAGCCGCGCGGCTTCTAGATCATGCTCCGCCTATGCGCCCGATGACGTCGACACCAAAAAGCGCACTTTTTAATAAAACCCAAAGAAATAATTCGTTTGGGACTCACCCAAACCCCAAAAAAGATTATTTAAAGGCAGACAAATAATAAAATGAAAGAGTCACACGGTTCGGGGTGCGACAACATCTATTCTACTTAGCTAGTAACATGCATTGGAATAATATAAGTAGTGTCATATAGTCAACCATTCAGGAATATTTAATGTTTTTGCATAACATATTCTGCCTCTTGGTTAGTATATCTATGTTTTGAAAAGAGTTTTAAAATTTACAATCCCTCAAGATGTGTTAATCCATCAATATAACATTGTCAGCCCCATTGTAAGTGTATTTGATTCATGGGTATAGTCATAACATAACCAATCCCTCAAGAAGAGTCATGGTCATCATATAGATAGTTTTCCTTTTAAACATTGTCTTGGGCCTAGGTATAACCTTTCTAGTCCCTCAAGAATATATTAAGAAAAAAAAAGCATTAATAGAGCCTCGTCCCCTTATTAGTGATTTTTTTCAAGTGTAGATAAAGACATCTCTTTATCAACACCTTTTTTCTAGCACTAATAAAGGATTACCTTTATCAGTGCTTTTTTATTAGCACCGCTAAAGGGGTCCCATTTATTAGCAGTTTTTTATTAGCACTGATAAAGTTCCTCCTTTATCAGTGCTTTTTTAGCACTGATAAACATCCACCTTTATCTATGATTTTTTAGCACCGATAAAGACCCCCTTTTATTAGTGTTTTTTTAGTGCTGATAAATTCTAACACTATTAAAAGCTGAATCTAAAGTAGTGGCATGACTTAGTGTATATGTTTTTAGTTTAAATTGACATTTTTATAAAAAAAGGCATGCACTAAAAACTAATAAAACACATTTGGATTGTTTTGTTACTTTATGAAAATGATCCATAAGTCATTTTTGACATGTAGGAATCAAATTCACATCAATCTTACACACGGTGCAAAAGGTATGACTCAGAGTGTTTTTTATTTAAATTTGACATTTTAGTTAAAATCACAAGTCACATATTCAAAACTGATAAAATTCATTTGGATTGTTTTGATACTTTATGAAAATGAATCATAAATCATTCATGATATGTAGGAATAAGCTGCACCTCAATATGATACATGTTGTGCCTAGTCTGACTCAAAGTGTATGTTATCAATTTAAAATTGACATTTTAGTTCAAAACACATTTCGTTCCCTGAAAATTGAGTAAATTTTCTTAGATTGACTTGATAATTTAGGAAAATAATTTATAATTAATTTGTGACATGGAGGAATCAGTCACGTTTTAAACCGACACATGATACTACCAGTATGAATCAAAGTATATGTTTTTAGTTTAAATTGAAATTTTAATAAAAAAGGCACATGACATACTCAAAATCAAGGAAAACACATTTAGATTGTTTTGATACTTTAGTACAACGATCCTTAATTCATTTTTAATGTGTATGAATAAACTTATTATTAATCTGACGAATGGTGTGACTGATATGACTCAAAGTTTATTTTTATTTAAAATTGACATTTTAGTTCAAAATACATGTCACATACTCAAAACTGAGCAAGGAAGTTCGTATTGTTTAGATACTTAAGGAAAATGATCCATAAATCATTTGTGATGTGTTTGAATCACCCACACCTTAATTTGATGCATGGTGCGCCCAATATGAATCAAAATGTATATTATTAGTTTAAAATTGACATTTTAGTTTAAAAATTGTATCACTCACAGAAAGTCAGGAAAACATGCTCGGATTGTCTTGATACTTTATTATAAAGATTCATAGTCATTTTTGACATATAAGAATTAGTCTCATATCAAACCGACATAATATGTAACTGATATGACTCAAAGTGTGTGTTTTCAATTTAAATTGACATTTTAGAAAAAATGACATGTGAAATACTTAAAACCTAGAAAATGCATTCGAATGGTTTTGATATTTTAGTAAAATGATCCTTAATTCATTTTTGACATATATAAATCAACCTCAAATCAATCCAGTACACGGTGTGACCGGTATGACTCCAAGTGTGTCTTTTTATTTAAAATTGACATTTTAGTTCAAAACACACATCACATACTCAAAACTGAGAAAACACATTCATATTGATTTAATAATTTAGGATAATGATCCATAAGTTATTTGTGACATGTAGGAATTAGATTCACCTCAATATAATACACAGTGTGTCCAGTATGACTCGTAGTTTCCATTATGAGTTTAAAATTAACGTTTTAGTTCAAAACGCATAGCACTCACTGAAAACTAAGTAAATGTGCTCAAATTTTCTTGATAATTTAGGAAAATGTTTCGTAAGTCATTTGTGACATTTTGGAATCAATCTCACATCAAATCGACACATGATGTGACTGATATGACTCAAAGTGCGTGTTTTCAGTTTAAAATGACATTTTAGTAAAAAAGACACATGATGTACTCAAACCCAAATAAAGACACATTTTAATTATTTTGATACTTAGTACAATGACCCTTAAGTCATTTTTACATGTAGGAATCAATTGCACATCAATCTGATGCATCATGTGGCTGGTATAACACAAAGTGTGTCATTTTATTTAAAATTGGCATTTTAGTTCAAAACACACGTCACATACTCAAAATCAATAAACCACATTCGGATTCTTTTGATACTTAAGCACAATGATTCATAAGTTATTTGTGACATATATGAATCGTCCACACCTCAATCTGATACACGGTGTGCCAGGTATGACTCAAAGTGTTCGTTTTCGGTTTAAAATTGACATTTTAGTTCAAAACGTGTGTCACCCACTGAAAACTAAGAAAACACGCTCAAAATGTCATAGTAATTTAGTAAAATCGTTCGTAAGTCATTTCTAACATGTTGGAATCAGTTTCATGTCAAACCGACACATGATGTGATCGGTATGACTCAAAGTGCTTGTTTTTAGTTTAAAATGACATTTTAGAAAAAAAGTCATGTGACATACTTAAAACTGAGAAAATGCATTCTGATTGTTTTGATACATTATAACAATGATCCTTAAGTCATTTGTTACATTTAGGAATAAATCGCACGTCAATCTGATGTAGTGTGTGACCACTGTGACTCTAAGTATGTCTTTTTATTTAAAATTGATATTTTAGTTCAAATCACTAATCACGTGCTCAAAACTAAGAAAATGCATTTGGATTTTTTTAATACTTTAAGACAATGATCCACTAGTCATTTGTGACATGTAGTAATCAACCACATCTCAATTTGATACATTGTGTGCTTGATATGCCACAAATTGTATGTTTTGAGTTTAAAAATAACATTTTAGTTTTAAACACACGTGACATATTCAAAAATGAGAAAACACATTCAGATTATTTTGATACTTTTAGGAAAAAAAATAAATCATTTATGACATGTAAGAATCAGCTGCACCTTAGTTTGATACATAGTGTGGCTGTTATGACTCAAATTGTGTGGTTTTAGTTTAAAAAGTGACATTTTATTAATGCATTGTTTCCTATTTATGTTTAATTTATTTCTTTTAATATTACAAACATAATAATTGTTTTCTTAGACAGGTAAATTTTGTTACTCGAGTTGGGGTGGTTTGTTCGACAAATGATACCATGATTGAGCTTTATTGTGAGGGGGTTGGGTGTCAAAGAGAATGAAACCATTGATGTTTTTGAATATTTGTGAGAAATTGTACGTGATAATGTAATTGTACAAAACAATGTATTAAATGTCTGTAAAATAGTTTTTTTTCTTGTATTTGTGATGTAATTTTTATTTCAATTAAATTATGAATTTGTCATATACCTGTGTTTGTTGTTGTAGTGTGTTGTAATTTTAAAAGCTCACTACAATAGTATGACCTTTATCAACGCTATTTCTAACAATGATAAAACAACTTTTTATGGGTGTTAGAAAAACGCTGATAAAGGTGACCCCTTTTAACAGCGCTTAGGAATATAACGATTTTTTAGTGGTGATAAAGGATTTTTCTAGCGCTGAATATAGCTCGATCTGTAGTAGTGAGATGCCAATTATCATCACTTTTTTATCATTGATAAAATCCGGCATTTATTAGCGCTTTTGTTTTAGTATTGATAAAAACACCTTTTATTAGAGTTTTTTTAACGCTTAGATGCATAATATTTTTTTAGCACCGATAAAACCTGTTTCTAGAGGTTTTAAAAACATGATTTGTAGTAGTGTTGTCTTGAACACACGTTAAAAAAATGATGGTTAGGGGTGAAATTGTGTGTTTATCAAGAAATCTCTCATACTTTGTTGAAGTAAAAAATAAATAAATATAACTCGCAGTACAATTGAATCAAATAATGATTTTTTGGAAATAAATATATGATCCAAAACATACAAGTTAGTATTCAAATAAATGAATTAAATTTCAGTTGCCTAGCATGCTATATATACATGGCTTCTATAGAAAAAACTATGCGCCACAAGAAGATAGTTGCGACTGATAGGGATGAAGCTACGTGCTTTCTTCCCATAACCAACAGACCAGAAACCCTAAACGTAATGCTTCAGCCGGATCAGCATCACACTCGTATCATCCATGGAGCCCCGCGCCAGCGACAGCTTCGCCAGTTTCTTGCAACCCAACAACAGCCGTTCGGGTTCACCCGGTGGGACGCAGGCCGGGCGCGCCACCTCCACTGCCTCCTCATTGCTCACCTTCTCCCACAACCCATCAGAAGCTAAGATTAAAAACTCGTCCTCGGGTTCCATGGACAGAACTCTGGTCTCCGGCTCGGCCGTCACCCACTGCTTCAGGTGGCCGTCCCCGATCGCTCTGGACACCGCCAGGGACCCCATAACTCTTGCACCGCCATACCCGTCCACAACAAACCCACCCTGCCCATCAACAACGCCCATATCAAAAGCTGGTTGTGGTTTGGGGAGGTATTAAATAGGGGGTGGCGAGTGCTTACCAGCTTCTCGATTCTTCGCCTTTCGTCTTCTCTGGAGGGGCGGTGGTCGGAGGTCAGGGCCTGGGCCACGCCGCCGCGGGAGATGACAGCACGGCAGTCGCCGGCGTTGGACACCACCAGGCGGTGGTTCCAGATAAGGGCGGTCACGCAGCAGGAGCCGCCGCGGGCACGGTGCTCCAGGAACTGGGAGTCGGTGGCGAGGTAGCCGCGCTTCACGGCCTCCTCGATTCCCTTTGCGTCTCCCTCTCCCCTCCCCGCCACCTCCTTCAAAATGTTGCTGCTCATCTTCGCGGCGGCGAACTCCGCCGCCTGCATGCCGCCATGCCCGTCGAAAACCCCGAAAAAGGCCTGCGAGCACCTCCAACATATTTAATTAGACAACAAATCCCTCTTCCACGCAAACAAAACACTTGAGTTTATCGAATTGAATTAAATTACCTGTTTGCGGTCGCCAATGGCCGAATATCTATCTTCCATGAATTCCCTCCTCCCTCGCCTGCAGTAGACAGAATAGCCATCCCCCGCAACCTCCACCGTCTCCCTCAGACCCTCTGTAACTGGCTCCGGGATGATCGGCAAAGCGACGGGGATTTGGAGCCGCCCCGGCTTCTTTCGGGCGAGCGATGAAGAGGGAGATGATGCGGTACGCCTGTGTCCATCTTCAGCCAGCCCAAGGACTGTAAAGGATCCGGGAAGACGGATCCTTGGTGGGGTGGGCGAGTTCATGGCCTCGGTGGTGGGCGACGGAGCGGTGGTTTTGCATGGGCGAGAAGCAGAAAGCGACGGCGGCGAAGGGGTGGGGGAGGTTGGGAGTGTCAGGGAAGGTGGCATGGCTTTCCTTGGCGCAGTCAAATCTTTGTGGTTGAGTGAATGAAACTCTCCTCACGGGTGGCGTGGGAAGGAGGTGGAAGGAGGAGGCATATAAATAGTGCGGCGGCTTCCGTGTTTTAGCCGCGTGGCGTCTTCCCTAAGGTTTGACGCTTTGAAAGCGAAACGCCGAGGGTGCTAACACTTCCGGGAACGTAACAAATATATATATATATATATATATAACTTGGTCAGGATACCTACCAAATAATTAGTTTCCTAAAATTTAGGAGACAGAGAATAACAATGCTACCATTGAAAACCGGTCTCATCATTTCAAACAAAAGATGGAAATACGTCTAACATATTCAATAATCACAACGTTTTATTATTTTATTGTTGTTCAAAATTATAATAACTCAATTTCAATTTTCCGAAAAACGAAACATTGTGATGGAGACACTACATTACTACAAATCCTGCTTTAACACCGCTCAAATAAAACAATAACAAGGACGAGTCATTTATTAGCTGTAGCAAGAACTACTTTTTGTTAGCTTGAACTGTGGGAGCCGTGAATAATTTAATTTATTTATCCGTATTAATATATTTAAAATATGATTTATATATCAATAAGTATATACACGTAAATATAATATATAAATATGATTTGTATGACAATATTATAATAAAAAATATGAAAATATTATTTTTAAAATTTTATATATAAAAAAATATCAGATTTCACTACAGAAAAAAGTGTTTATCGGTGTTTCATTTGGAACCAGTTTAAACAGTCACTAAATATTTAGCCACGGTTTTTTGTTTTGTTTTATTTACGTAAGTAAAATATTTATTATTATTTATTTACATAATTAATTATTTATTTTACTACTACACATATGCCCTTTAATAGCGTGCAAAATGGATTTTAACAGTATTAAAAAAGCGTTGTTAATCGCATCGCTGATAAATGGGGCACTTTATCCATGCTAAAAAAACACTGATAAAAGACCATCTTTATCAACACTATTTCACCACTAATAAAAGACACTCTTTGTAAGCACTATTTTAAACACTAAGAAAGCCCCCCTTTATGAGTGCTAAAATAGCGCCAATAAATGCCTAGCAGGCTGCAATGTGCTATTAATATAACAACACACCCAACAAAAACCTTCAATTTCAAACAATGCTATATACATTTAATGAGACATTATGAATACAAAAATGTATGTTCATGATATATACAAAAAAACACTGTCATATACATTTCAAACAATGTTTTATATGATTAAATTTACAATTATCCAACAAACATTTAAAAATATTAATGTTTCATCTTTTGACGCCCGCGACCCCCTCTCAAAAATGTCCACCCATGGTATCAATTGTCGAACAAATCATCTCAACCCAAGGAAAAGATCTCGACTATATAAGAAAACAAATATTATGTTAGTAATACTATAAAGAAATAAATTAAACATTAATATGGAAGAATATATTAATAAAATGTCAATATTTAATAAAAGAGAGACGTTTGGAATTATACCGATCACACCGTGCATTGGATTGAAGTGTGGTTGATTCCTACACATCACAAATGACTCATGAATCATTGTCCTAAAGTATCAAAACAAACTGAATGTGTTTGCTCGGTTTTCAGTATGTCATTTTTTCTTTTTACTAAAATTAATGTCAATTTTAAATAAAAAGACACACTTGGAGTTATACTGATCACACCGTGCATTAGATTGAGGTGTGGTTGATTTCTACACGTCAAAAATGACTCATGGATCGTTGTCCTAAAGTATCAAAACAATCCGAATGTGTTTTCTTGGTTATCAGAAAACCAGTTGTGTTTTTTACTAAAATGTCATTTAAAACTGGAAACACACATTTTGAGTCATACCAGTTGCATCGTGTATCAGTTTGACATGAGACTGCTTCACACACCTCACAAATGACTTATGAATCACTGTCCTAAATTATCAAGATAATCTGAGAATGTTTGCTTGGTTTTCAATGAGTGACACGTTTTGAACTAAAATGTCAATTTTAAAATGATAACAGACACTTTTAGTCATAACGATCACACCATGCATCAAATTGAGGTGTGGTTGATTCCTACACGCCAAAAATGACTCATGGATCGTTTTCCAAAAGTATCAAAACGACCCGAATGTGTTTTCTCAGTTTTCAGTAGGTCACTTGTTCTTTTTTTACTTAAATTAATGTCAATTTTAAATAAAAAGACACATTTGGAGTTGTACCAATCACAATGTGCTTCAGATTGAGGTGTGGTTGATTCTTATATGTTACAAATGACTCATGTATCATTTTCCTAAAGTATCAAAACAATCTAAATGCGTTCTCTTGATTTTCAATATGCCAATTGTGTTTTTTTCCACTAAAATGTCATTTCAAACTAGAAACACACATTTTGAGTCATACTAATCACATCATGAGTCGGTTTGACGTGAGACTACTTCATACACGTCAAAAATCACTTATGAATCACTATTCTAAATTTTCAAGATAATCAGAGTGTGTTTTATTAGTTTTCAGTGCGTGAAATGTTTTGTACAAAAATGTCAATTTTAAATTGATAACAGACACTTTTAGTCATATTGGTCACACCGTACGTCAGATTGAGGTGAGGTTGATTCCAACAAGTCAAAAAATGACTCATGGATCATTTTCCTAAAGTATCAAAACAATCCGAATGCATTTTATAGGTTTTTAGTATATCACTTGTTCTTTTTTACTTAAATTAATCTCAATTTTAAATAAAAAGACACGCTTGGATTTATACCGGTCACACCGTGCGTCAAATTGAGGTGTAGTTGATTCTTACACATCACAAATGAATCATAAGTCATTTTCATAAAGTATCAAAAACAATACGAATGTGTTTTCTTGGTTTTCAGTATGTTAATTGTATTTTTTACTAAAATGTCATTTCAAACTGGAAATGTGCATTTTGAGTCATACCGATCTCATTGCGCATCGGTTTGATATGAGAATGCTTTATACACATCATAAATGACTTATGAATCACTATTCAAAATTATCAACATAATCAGAGTGCATTTTCTTGATTTTCAGTGAGTAACATGTTTTATACTAAAATGTCAATTTTAAACTGATAACAGACGCTTTTAGTCATATCAATCACACTGTGCGTCAGATTGAACTGTGGTTTATTTCTTCACGTCAAAAAATGACTCATGGATTATTTTCCTAAAGTATCAAAACAATCTGAATGCATTTTCTTGGTTTTCAGTATGTCACTTATTCTTTTTTATTTAAATTAATGCTAATTTTAAATAAAAAGACACACTTGGAGTCATACTGGTCCCACTGTGCATCGTATTGAGGTGTGGTTGACTCTTACACATCACAAATGAGTCATGGACCATTTTCCTAAAGTATAAAAACAATATGAAAGTGTTTTCTCAGTTTTCAGTATGCTAGTTGTGTTTTTTTACTAAAATGTTATTTCAAACTGGAAACACACATTTTGAGTCATACTGGTTGCATCGTGCGTCATTTTGATGTGAGACCACTTCATAAACGTTTATGAATTGATTTCCTAAATTATCAAGACAATCAAAGTATTTTTTCTTGGTTTTCAGTGAGTGAAAAGTTTTGAACTAACAATTTTAAACTGACAACAGACACTTTTAGTCATACTAGTCACATCGTGCATCAGATTGAGGTGGAGTTAAATCCTACACATAAAAAATAACTCATGGATCATTTTCCTAAAGTATCAAAATAGTTGTTTTGGTTCACTGGTAGGGACACTGGCTAGGCGTGCTAACTCCACTGCCTCCTGATTTCTCACCCTCTCCCACAACCCATCAAAAGCTAAGATTAAAAACCCGTCCTCGGGTTCCATAGACAGAACTCTAGTCTCCATCTCTGCTATCGCCCACTACTTCAGGTCGTCATCCCTGATTGCTCTTGACACAGCTAGGGACCCCATAATCCTGCACCGCCATACCCATCCACAACAAACCCACCCTTCCCATCAAGAAGAATGTCGATATCAAAAGTTGGTTGTGGTTTGGGGAGGTATTAAATATACCAATGGGGGGTGGCATGCGCGCTTACAAGGGTCTTGATTCTTCGCCTTTCATCTTCTTAGGAGGGGAGGTGGTCGAAGGTTAGGGCCTGGGTAACACCACCTCGGGAGATGACATTACTATAGTCACCAATATTGGACACCAGCAGGTAGTGGTTCCAGATCTGGGTTGTCACGCAGTAGGAGCCGCCGGGGGCATGCTACTCGAGGAATTGGGAGTCGGTGGTGAGGTAGTCATGCTTCACGGCCTCCTCAATTACCTTTGCATCTCCCTCCCCCTCCCCTTCACCTCGTTCAAAATTTTGTTTCTCATGTTCACAGTGGTGAACTCCACCGATTTCATGCCTCCATGCCCATCAAAACCCCCCAAAAAAACCTACGAGAAGCTGGAAGTTATCTAATTGGATAACAACTCCCTCTTCCACATAAACAAATAGTTATCAAATCAAATTACCTGTTTATCATATCCTATGGCTGAATATCTATCTTCTATGAGTTCCCTTCTCCCTCGTCTGTAGTAGACAAAATAGCCATCCCTCATAACCTCCACTGTCTCCCTCAGACCCTCTATAATACTATAATTAGATCTGGGATACTCAACAAAGATATGAGTATTTAAAGGTGTCCCGACTTTTCTCATGTGAGTGATGAAGATGAAGATGATGTTGTACACCTGTGTCCATCGTCAGCTAGCCCAAGGACTGTAAAGGATCCAGGAAGACTGATCCTAGGAGGGGTGGACGAGTTCATGGCCTCAATGGGGGTGACAGAGCGGTGGTTTTTCATGGTCGAGAACTAGAAACCGATGGTGGTGGTGGGATGAGGGAGCTTGTAAGTTCTAGGAAAGGTGGCATAGATTTCCTTGGCATAGTCAAATTTTTGATATTGGGAGGGTTATTCAGTGAATAAAAATGGCGGATTGTGTCTCCTCACAGGTGGCGTGCTAAGGAGCTAGAAGGAGGAGGCTTATAAATAGTGTGGCGGCTTCCACATTTGAGGCTCATGGTGTCTTCCCTAAGGTTTGACGCTTTGAAAGCGTAACGTCGAGGGTGCTCCTCTAAAAATTTCAGAAACGTAAATTTATATATATATATATATATACATGGGTTTTTTATTGGGTTTTTAATTTTTTTGACAAACGGGATAGGGTTTCAGGTATTCTTAAAAAAGGGTCCCGAGATGTGTGAACGCGGTTCACACATCTCTCCTCACAAGGATGCATGAATGAGGTTCACGCATCCTGTGCGAATTTTATGAAGGAAGTGTGAACCCCGTTCACGCTTCCTTCAGAATTTTTAATTAAAAAAATCATCAGTAATTATACGTAATAAATAAATATAAATACATATTAATTAAAAAACTCATCAATATGTATATAATATAAATAAATATAAATACATAATAATTAAAAAATCATCAATATGTTTAAGATATAAATAAATATAAATTAATAATAATACATATTAATTAAATAATCAAAAAAATTAATAATAGTGATCATGATAGAAGGGATCTCTTCACATTACATTCTGATTTTTGTGGGAATTTTTTTCCTTATTAGCCTTTATGGATGATGGTAAATAGAAGGCTGGAAGGCTGAGGGAACTAGGGAGGGGAGGGGATGGAGGGAAAGAATTCCAGAACCCCTGGATTCAGATCATTCGGAGGTGAGGAAACCACGGTAAACCTCCAAGAGAGATGTAAGAGGTTGCACAATGACACAGTTAGTGATTTTTTCTTCCAATTTGTTGATTAAATATCATTTAACTGATAAATATATAGATAAAATCTTGTTCTTGACAGGACTGCTAATCATAAACATAGATTTTTGACGTGATTGAAATTTTTTATCTACTTGCAATTCTAACTCGATAAAACAGGTTTTATTTTAGTTATGTGATAGGATCTATTACTCGGTGGATGATATATTTTTTATACCTTATTCTTTTATTTTTTCAGAGACACATAACATATAATACTATATGTGTTTATTACAAACAGTCAGAAGAGGGGAACTAAAAATCTACAATGAAACATGCACACACACAAATATGTTTATAGTATATATAAAATGTGAATATATGTACAATTTGTACTTTATTAAACATATGTTTATATATATATTTATGCAGACAAAAAACATTAATGTTTAGTAAACATGCATTGTAGATATTAATAGAATATATATAAGTAATGTTAACATTATATATATATAACATCTTTGTTAACATAATATATTTAATGACTCCACTGTTTTCCAAGGGTGGTGACAAACTCCTAGAACTTCCATAATTTATCACCTATTAGAGGTACTTGAACTGTAAAATCCTCCAGTGAAGATTGTGAACCAGTAGAAACTGTGTCCTTTTATAAATTTTGAATATGTATCTTCTCAAAATTAGCCAAATGATCTAATTTCATACATCTCATATTGTGGTTTTTTTGATCTTCAATCAAAATCACATACTCTTCACATATATCCATTATTCATTCATGTTCTTCTTCATAAAACAATTTTTGTTAACAAAGACTTGTGTTCCATGATCTTCTACAATTTTACATATAATTTCAAATAATTAATATCAATGATATTTTTAAAGATTTCATCAAGTTCACATATCTTTTCATCCAGAGTATTTTTGAATTCAAATTAAGTAATATTATTAATATTTATTAATGAAATTAACAATATTATTTATTATACATAAATAGATAATAATACTAAGTATTATTATGAATATCAGAAGAGAAATTACTGATTTTGGTAGATAATATGATAATAATAAAACACTTATTAGAAAAATAAACAGAACTTTATAAATCTAAACAGTAAGGCACATACAACATGTATCATAAATGTAATATCAACCTAATCTACACCTGTATCGTGGATGCTCCTCTATCCCATAGTCAGGAATATACTGGATGCATCGATGATGTGTATGCCTATGTCTCTGATTTATCATATGCTGATCCTATATATCATCATCGGAATCCACCTCTAAATCCTTTTGTGTGATAGATGGTGGATGTACAGTCTCAACACCTGTACCATGTCCTGCCTCTAAGGATAGTGGATTCTGGCTGGAACTCTCACCAACATGTGAAGAAGATGGCTGCTATGATGAGGATGTCTGCATATCAAGGAGTAATAAATCATCCAAATCAACCAATTCAATATCTATTATTTCTTTTGGTTGTGAATGAGATGCTGGAGGAGAATTTTACTGATCATAATGAACACCATCCTCCCGTGGAACAACAACATCTGTCTGATCATGATGAACGCCACCCTCCTGTGGAACAGATGCATCCATAACAGGTTCGTCACCTCCTAGAACATCTAGATCAAGCTCAACAGGCTACGAAACCTCACTATCATGTGGTGTATCAAATAAAATTTCATGATAAATATCATTCATCGAAGAAAGAAACTCCACCAAAGTGCTGTGAAAATATGTCTGGTCAGATGCGCCTCTCTCTACTGGATTAGACATGTGAAGTAGATGACTTATACGAGTACCCTGCAAAAAAAATATGTTGTTAAGAAATGTTAATAAAAAAATCTATTGAAAAGTGGAAGGAAGAATGTATACCAACTCTTTAAAGCCCCATCCGTGTCCTATCAGAAATCTGACTGGGGACTTGATGTACCAGGATGCATAATCTAGATGATTGCATGAATGAAAACGTACTGTCCCCACCCATCATAACCAGAACTCCTATTGTATGTCCCATAGGTCAATATATGTGGCATAGTATCTCCTCCAATCAAAGTCCCTATTCCTTGCCATCTTTAAGGAATGCAGTGAAGCTAACTGACTGGGTGGGTCAGGAATATGCTAAAATAATCCAAACTACCTCATAACTTTGTCGGTCTAATGTCACTCAACTATATGAAAATGAATCAATGGAACCATGCAGGAGCCGATAGTAAGAATTTCCATACAATATAGTGGAAGACTCTAGATGATATCATATGTATAAGGAATCTATGTAATATGAAAGAAAAAACAAAATAATCATTTAATAAATGAAGATGATGTATAATAAAGAATAAATATGCAACAATATAAATAATAATCACTTACATCCTCTTGTCAAAGGCTATCTAACATAATTCTATAGGCATGTACGTCATGTCTGGACGAATCTGAATGTCGATGTGTCTGACTCCACCTATAGATAAAATTGTTATAGTTACATTTCATAATAGAAATATATAAAATTAAGTTAATCATTATAAGGAAGGAATAACATACCGTCATCTACATGAAGCCTATACTACAATATCAGCAGCCAATGGTACACGGGCTTTTGGAGATAAATGAGGGATGTGCTCTCATACCCACATGTGAGAAGAACAACACATCCTATGATCTGCATCTTATTGATGCAATATGCACTACAAAATTCCCTGTATGTATATGATAGACAAGAATACCCCCAAATATATCTGCATTCTTGGTCCAAATCCTCCTAAAGAGGTGAATACATCAGATGTAAAAAATTAGTGGAATGATCAACAGAAAGTGTGCCACCGATCAACCTCAAAATATATGCATGTGCATGTTGTAGCATGATGATATCATCATCATCCTCTTCTAGATGTGAGAAGTGATGGTCTAACCATTGCATGCATAATATAACACTGATGATGGACCTACCATCATCATGAAACTCTAGGCCTGGTAATCTATGAACAACCTCAAACCAATATGCTCCAAATCGGTTAGTTAGATCTGCACCATCGATAGGGAGGCCCAATATAATGGACACGTCCTATATAGTAATAGTCATCTCCCCTATCTAAAATGAAATGTATGTGACTCTAGCCTCCATCTCTCTACAAGTGCAGTAATGAGATGATGATCGACAAAGGTGAAGTTGCACATCACTATGCCATAGAATCCAGCACTACGAAGATGGGGGATGATAGCTTGAGGTGGTGCGACATGATATAAATGATGAGATATATGTACACTCGGAGGAGGTAAAAGACATTCCTCTAAAACCAGCCATGATACATGAGTATTCTGGGATGTGAGAAATGGAAAATCTACCATCTTTAAAAATGATATCATCGTTACTTTTTTATAGTGAATTCAATAAAAATCATAAAATTTTGTTAAAAAATATACAATAAGAAAAATAAGGTGCAAAATATATGTGGGTTGTGTCATTGGTTTAGGTTATGAATTTATTATTTTATTGATCTTCAATGAAGTTTAATTTATTATAATTTTTTTATATAATCCAGCAATGTTGAAAACCCTGCTTTGAACATGTGGATGCATGGTATATTCATTTTCATTGTATGTTTATTTTTTTAATAGTTATAGCATAAAAAAACTCTTTATGATAGAATCCAAATATGTGAAAAACCAAACCCGAAACATGTCCAAAATAGAGAAAGTCATAAATAAAATGATTCATTACTGGAACTTCCACATACAAAAAAAAATATACATATTCATAATAGAATAAACAGACTCGATCATGTATGATGGGATGTGGAGCTCTATCCTACCACTTTGGGACATCTCTTATGAGTATGTTCTATTGCATGACAAATATTGTATCATAGTCCCCCTCTTTGTTACTGAGGCCTATCCATCTCATTTATGATTCAAGTTGAATTTGGTCTTCATTGGGGCTGAAACCTAGTAGTATGAAGTTGATAATTAAAAAAATGACTGAAATTGAAAAAAACACATAAATGAAAATAAAACCAACTTAGAAAACTGAAAATATCAGGGATGATAGTCGGTTGATCAACAATCAATGAGATAGAATGAAAGTCACCAACAGGCATCCAAGATGCACTATAATAGTTAATCAAAGTGCTCATGTGATACACCATGTCAATATAGGGATCCCATGATATATTTATTGAAGAAAAAGATACAATAACATGTGCACATGGATATCTCAATGCCTTAAATTTACCGCAATCACATTACCAGTTATCCTGTATCACCACAAGCACTCGACCACTGGTGCATGTAGCCCAGTCACAACACTCTCTTACCTGAAGTCTCTTTTTTCCCTATCAAAGGATACAAAACTCCACCTTGAAGCCTCATTCAATATCTGATCAATATCACTTTGGAAATGCTGACTAAAATGCATACCATTTTCCATCCTCTGATAAGCCTTTTGGGACTGGTTAACAAAGTAGTGCACACATCTATAACAAGTCTCTTTCACCAACCTTGTGATCAAGAGTTTTTTCACACCCTTGAGGACCCCATTTATGAACTCTACTATATTAGTGATCATATGGTCATATCTACTACCACCATCATATACTAATGACCATTTTCCCATAGAAATCTGCATTATACATTCATACACATCTTTATTAGCACTTTGAATCTCTTCAAGTTGTCAATCAAACTTTTCTTGTTGGGGCTCATATGTTGAAACCATAAAAGAATAATGCATTAAAAATGATGTTAAATTTTCTGTAAAAAAAGTAAGTTTAGAAAAACATACCCAACTTGAGGATAACCTTCTTTATTTCCTAATATCTTAAATGATTATGAAAATTACTTGCAATATGACTAATTAAATATCTATGATAATAATTCAGCTTAGTACATGAAACCACATCACTATTTACCGCCTCTATAATCGCTTGATAGTGATCAGATATCAGACACACACCCTAGTTTTGTGTGACATGAATGCGTACGCAAGACAAAAAACAACTCCAGTATTCAAATTTCTTCTTTTCAACAATAGAGAATGAAAGTGGTAGAGAAGAACGATTGCCATCCTGAGTGGCAGCAATGAGTATTACACCTGTATACTTTCTATAAAGGAAATTTCCATCGATCTAAATGAATTTTTTACAATAAGGAAAAGAAATGATGCATGGCATGAATGCCCAAAAAAACCTGTTGAACTTCACCTTAGATCGATCAACCCGGTGATTGGGGGACACATAATCAATAGTGTACAAATGATAAACAATCTAATTGTTAAGAGACAACAATTACATAAGTTGTGGAAAAATTGTATAAGATTCATCTCAATCAGCATACACTTTTACAATTTCTTTCTATTTTGCATTCCAAGATTTTTTATGATATCTTATAGTTATACAACTGTTGAATTATTTCTTAAACAAGGGAAATGGGAACATCCTGACATGTTCATATCATCTCTTGATATAAACTCTGCATCAAGTGAAGAGTGATCCTGTAAAAAGATTGGATACACACAAGTGTGTGGGCATTCTAATGTGGAAATCTTCCAACATGCAAAAAATTTATCATATATCACCCTCAATTGAAATTTACATTCTACCCCACATTTTTTACAACAGATGATATATTTTTTATTATTTGAATCATCAACCACAATTGGGAAATTCCACTCTATGTGGTATTTCTTTATCATATTTTTCATGGAAAGTTTACTTTCAAACTTTTTCCTAACATAGATGGCATTTTCATTTGATGTAGATATATTACCTATAATGCTATGGAATTCAGAAGCTAGTGTAATGACATCCTAATCAAATTGTTGTTCACATGACATTCCTTCAACCAAGGAACTCCATAATGAAGGATGAGTACCACTAACTGGTGGATTCCATGGATGAATGGATCTCATAGAAACCTCAGAAGGATTATTCCACATATCACCCTACCGTGGATGTCTGTCTCTCATAGGAACCCTAGAAGGTTCATTCACCACATCCCCCTCACCCACATCATATCTTAAAGACCCATCAGATACTTCATCCTCAGATAAAATTTCATCCACTATATTAGAGGTACACAAAGGGATGTCTCCTACATTTCCTTCTAAATTTTGATCATCTTCTTCATAATTTGGTTCTATCATAGGAGTCATATGAGAAGTATGCAATGAATAAGACTATTATGAAGGATCGACCTCTATATAGCTCACAAAACATTGTTCTGTAATAGTTAGTTGGGCCACATCTATATAAAAAATCACCACATACAACTCCATCAAACCATTAGCACACTATTTCCTGAATAAGAAAGATGCATCCATCTAATCCTCATCATAGAATGGAGGGTACTCAGTGTGCCAGAAATGTTTAGAATGTTGAAGATGTCAATATGTTATTGAAGCAATGGATTGATCAGCCCTCAGTTTTAACCAACTATGAATCTTATTTCGAACTTCATATAATGTTAGACAACCATGAAGATTCATTACTATTGTAGGTGAAACACTATAGCTAAAACCCTTCTCGGTATAAATTTCCTCACTGTTACAATGAATTTGCGCAGACATGATTACCTAGAAAATAATAATTAATAAAATATTATATACTACATCAAAATTTTAAATTATTTAAATTGATTATGATTGAATAATTATCTTCATCTTGAGATTTTTATTTGTATTGTTTTATCATTATTGAGGTATAGTGATGTTGATATTATTACTAAAGAAAATTTAATATAACGTTATATATTTTTATACCACTTATCAAATGTTTCATAAATTTTAATTACTTATGAATAAATAACCATGACTTGATCTTGAGACTTACTATGTATTAGTTTATTATTATCTAATAAAATAACCAAAACCTATGGGTGGACTTCTAGTGTCTATATTATCAAATATTTCGATAACTTCTAGTCTCCTTTCAAATAGAAATGCCTCTAGTCAAACTTCTATTCTTGAACAGCTCTTTGGGGACGCCTCTTTGGGGACACATTTGTGAAGAATCCTCTTGTTGATCGCCTTTTAATTACAAATTTACTCACATGCATGTGATGGGGTCTAGGGGTATGGAATACATAACTTTTTTAAGTGGAAATGCAGGTCCTTAAAAACTTATTGAAAGATGACTCACATGTCATCAATGCAGAAAAAAAAATGAAATTATTACAAATTATATTGTAAAGACCTGTAAATTTCAAGGATAATTTTTTCTTAAATTATTTGGGATTTTACAAGTATGCAGTTTTTGACAGCACCGGATTCCGAGGCCCGATGTTCCCGGAATCAATTTTTGAAGTTTAGCTCGGGTACGTTCAGTGAACGAATGAGCAGGTTTTTCTATCTTTTGAACCGGTGCTCAGAATTGAAATCCGAGGGCACCGATGGAACCGTAGTGCCGATAATTGCTTAAGAGGACCTTTATCGAAGATACGTTTCCTTGGGAGGATTAGTAAAAAAATGTGGATTAAATGAAAGTAAAATAAAATTGTGTTAAAATTTTATTTCTTTATTCAAAGTGGTTATATCCTAGGTGTGGAAGTTGGGGTGGGACCCACTAGTTACTAACTACCCTTGAGAGGATAAAGGTTAGGTGGGGTCCACAGGATCCCCAACTCTTCACACTCCCTAACTACCTAACTCCCCCCTTTATTTGAGTAACTCCCCTCTCTCCCTCTTTAAGGCTTGCCAACTTAACACACAATTAATTAGACAAATCATGTTTAATTAATTAAGTGAATTGGTTTCAATTTTTGTAATTTGAAATGCATGCCATGTTTTAATAAAATAAGAGGAGTCTTATATTATTTGTGGGTTGGCTCGTTGTGTTGAGGATTGGAGGAGAGAGCTCTAGTTCCTTTGGAAGAACTTCATCCTTCCACGAAGAACGTCACCCTTCGACGAAGAACGCTGTCACCACAAGGAGAGACGACGTGCCATTCCTTAGTCTCATCACAGCTAGTGTGAGATGCCATCCTATCCTTGGACGCATGCCAACGCCGTCTTCGAAACCTTACCTTGCGGTGCCATCTTCCGCATTGCCAGCAAACGACATCGTTAAATCGAGGTAGGGGTTATCTTCTTTCAAGTTTAATTTAACGTTCTTCATTGATTAATTTGACCGCTTGTTATCATCACATTGGGGGAAGATTGGAACACACAAACACGGCTGATCCTCCACCCCTTTTCTTGTTGATCCTCGTTGAACTTTGCGATGAAGGCGGTGCGATGTCGTTGCACTGCGCGGGAACGAGGAGGACCGCGGCCGGAGCAGGCTACGGCGGTGGTGCGCGGCACCGTTGCGCCGTGACGGTGAGGCCGAAGGAACTGTGGTCAGAGCAGGCCACGATAGAGGTGCGTGGTACCGGCGTGGTGCACCGAAGAAATCAAGGGAGGCCGCAGCAGGGGGGCGCGGCGCCGTCGCGCGGCACCGGTCAAGGAAGAGCCGCGACCTTAGGCCACGACGGTCCAACAGGGGCGGCCAAACAACTGGCCACCGGTGCTCCAGGAGGCGGGACCCCCGCATGTCCCGCGACGGCTCAACCGGCCAACCATATTGGTCGGCCGTTTTCCAAAAAAACCGGGGGGTTGAAACCCCCAGCCAGCACATAGGGCGGACCCCATAGGGTCTGCCATTTCGGAGACAAGGGGGCGATGCCCCCCTTCGCACCCCGCTCAACCGCGAGCCGAGCCATGGCCTGCTTCCGAGCCAAGCTGTAGGCTGCGGGCCGGGCCATGCCCAACTGGGCCGGACCCGGACCCGGGTCGGGTTGACCCGGTTTGGGCCGACCCAGGGGGTATTGGGCCGGATCGGACCGGGCCCAAACCCCCTATTTTCGGACCAGGTTCGTTCAAACGCCCATATCTTGGGATACAGACCTCCGATCGATGCACCGTCAGTTGAGTTGGGATCCTTGGATTAATACGGTCACTTAGTTATATTACATTAGAGGTTTTGGAAAAGTTTGGGTACGTTCGGGTTGGTTCGAACCCGAAACTAACCGGGCCCTTGGAGCGGAAACGCCTATAACTTAACGACCGGACGTCCGGATGACGTGCCATCAGTTACATTAATTTTCCTCTTAATGAAACAGTTCTTTTGGATTAGTACACTTGTGGTTTGGATGTAGCTGGAGTACATTCAGGTTGGTTTTAGCTTAAAAACTAACCGGGCCCCTGGGATGGAAAATCCAACATCTCTCAGACCAGGCGTCAGATTGACGCATCGTCTGTCGCGTTGAGTTCCTATTGACGAGACAGAACTTTGTGATACATCAACTATGGACTTTGTGATATTTGATGTATCGAATCCCTTGTCTCGTGGATCGGACCCTCCCGGAATCGAGCGTGCTGTGTGCGGGAACCCTAGAGCTGGCTACGACTGCGACGATGATGATGACTGTACTTGGATCCTACATGGGTTCGGCAGCGAGGAAGACTGTACTTGGATCCTACGTGTGTTCGGTAGTGAGGATGACTGTAATTGGATCCTATGTGGGTTCGACAGCGATGGTTTCTGTACTAGGATCCTACGTGGGTTTGGCAACAACGACTTCTGTACTTGGATCCTACGTGGGTTAAGCAGGGGGGATGATCCAGAGGCTATATCTTTCATCTCCACCCCTCTTCGTGAGTAGTATACCTGTGTGAGCTGAGTCTTTACTTTCAATCATTATCACTCGATAAGATCGACGTGCTTTCCTGTGTGGATTGGGTTGTGCTTTCCTGTGTGGATTGGGTTGTGCTTTCCTATGTGGAATGGGTTGTATTTTCCTATGTGGACTGAGTTGTACTTGGGCTCGTGAGTTGGAGCCGAACAGTAATTGATGACTTAGGTATATGTATGGTCATATACCTAAGTAGAGTTGGTTGATACTTCGTGTTTGTATCTTTCCTTTGTGGTTTATCCTTTGTGGATTCTGGGAGGCCTACGGGGGTATCGGGGTCCCTACTGAGTATCGTATACTCACCCCTGCATGGGCTATGCCCACACTACGTTGTGTTGGTTGCAGACGATAGACAGTGCTGAGCATGGTTGAGGATTGTGGAGCGGAATAGTATCCGGAGGTGGACTATCAGGCGGGACGTACACGGAGCAGAAAACCGGACCCGAGGAGCTGAGGAGACCATATGTACCCACCCTTCAGGTGGGATAGCTGGAGGATGACTCAGTGGTTGCTGATTTACTTTACTGCTGCTGTACTTTCTTTTCAGTTGTACTGTACTTTCAGTTGGGGTTGTATTCTGGCCCATTTACTTTTCAGCACTTACTTTTGTACTCAGTTTACTTAGTGTTTACTATAGTTTGTGTACTCTATTGTGTTTCTATACTTATATAAAGGCAATGACTTCCCTTTTATCAGGATTTATGCCTTTGGTGCTAGTCACCAGCCCCTGGCCTATGGAAGGAGGGCTTGGGGTAGTCACGACACGGGTCCCGAGGACGGGTCATGACAAATTGGTATCAGAGGGAGGTTCTACCGCAGAACTCAGGACTCTGATAATTTCTTCTATGTGAAGCAATAATGTTTAGAGTATTGAGTGTGGTTATCAGTCCAGGGAGTCCAGTGTCGGTGCGGCGGCCGACGTATCCATACACCAGGACCCTGACATCTGATTTTTTGACTCAGTTCACGAAAAAATTGATTGCATGTATGTTTAAAAGTTTTATTTGTGATTACTTTGTGTCAGCTCACCAGGTATAGTGTATTAATCGTGGAACACTTGTTTTGTTTCAGGATGGCCCCACGACGGCAGCCAGCTAAGGTTCCAAGCTTTCTGAGAGATGGCAGCCCACTGAGCGACGAGGCCTCGGTGCAGGGCCCCATTACAATGGAGGCACCGACGATACCTCTACTCGCCGAGCCACCGATGCCACCTACCCCAGCAGCTGAGAGTGCACATCGCCTGAGTGCACTGCATGAGTTTTAGCGTCAGAGGCTGCCCAGGTTTCGTGGGGAGATGGACCCTCAGGCAGCCGAGGATTGGCTGGAGGCTGTTGTTCGAGTCTTCAGATTGGTAGGGAAACTAGCAGACCTCATGGTGATCCTTACAGCGAGTCTCCTGCACGCAGCAGCAGGTAGATGGTGGAGACTAATGCTCCAGGTGCACGATGAGGCATCTCTTCTTTGGATAGACTTCGAGAGCCTCTTCCGCTCAGAGTTCATTACAGCCACCCTCCATGCGGTGCACATTCAGGAGTTACTACAGCTGCGGCAGGGCAACATGATAGTAGCCCAGTACTCAGCGAGATTTACTGACCTCTCGCGGTACTCCACAGACATGGTACGAGACCCATTCTTCCGGCCCCGGACCTTCGAGAAGGGACTGAGGCATGAGATGAAGGCTTAGATGATCTCCCTCATCATTTCGACGTAGGCAGGAGTACTGGAGTGAGCCCTTCTTGTGGAGAGCTTTCTTGCTGAGCCTACACCAGCAGCAAGACCTACCGCAGGGTGGCACGTAGCGGAGTCTTCTGCAGCCAGCAATAGACAGATGTCGTAGAGGTCCAAGAGGACCATACCATCAGGTGGGCGACCTCAGGATACTGGTTCGGAGGTGCAGGGAACATGCAACAGGGCCAGTCATATGAGAGGCAGACAGTGCTATGCATGCGGCAGGCACAACCACATGGCTCGTGACTGCCTGACCCGCCATGCGGAGGAGCAGCAGACGATTGAGGGACCACCTAGGTAGAGGAAGAGTTTTGACCGTGGCGGTCCGCAGGGAGTAGGTGGATGAGGTAGAGGAGCTGGCCGAGCAACAGGTGGTGGACGACGCTTCGGGTCTCTACCACCACCACCACCAGGAGGTCCACCCCCAACCACAGGGAGCTGGCGGACAGAGGCAGGCTCAGCTTCATGCAGTGGAGGCCTATGACCACGGCGCACCTGAGATGATTCGAGGTACTATCTGTGTCTACTCCACCCTTGCTGCAGTTATTATAGACATAGGAGCAAGTCATTCATTCATTGCCACTGCCCTTGTTCGGAGCTCGGAGATTCCGATGGAGCCGTTGGCTCGATCCTTATGGATGGAGACTCCTACGGGAGTAGACTCGACGATTATGCACTGGTTCCGGCAGTGTGAGCTTACTCTAGGAGGCGAGATCTTCGGCCGGGATCTTCTTGTAGCGGCGTCGAGGCCTTACGAAGTCATCTTGGACATGGATTGGTTATCTACGGTCCATGCTCAGATCAATTGTATTAGGCACAAGGTACTGTGTGTCCACACCGATAGGAGAAGGTTCACCTTCACCGGCGAGAAGGGAGCCTTTACAGCACAGGATGAACTCACACAGATGAGAGGACAACCGATCACCCATCAATTGACTAGTCTCATCCTAGGAGCAGTTGATGTGCAGAGTCCGAGTTTTCCTGTTGTGGTGGATCAGTATGCATATGTTTTTCTTGGCGACGTTCCAAGACCACCTCCTCGCAGAGAGGTAGACTTATATATTGACATATTCCCTGGGATAGCCCCAATATCTACTCCAGCATATTGGATGGCTCCCACTGAGCTTCGAGAGCTACGGGTACAGCTGGAGGACTTGCAGGGCAAGGGATTCATTTGACCCAGTGTTTCACCCTGGGCTTCTCCGATTTTGTTCGCCAAGAAGGAGGACGAGAGCTTGTGACTGTGTGCCGACTACCGTCGCCTGAATCAGGTGACTGTGAAGAACAAGTATCCACTTATGAGGATTGATGACCTCTTCGATCAGCTCAAGGGAGCATGATGGTTCTCAAAGATAGACCTCAGGTCAGGCTATCATCAGCTCAGTGTTTGTGACAAGGATGTGTAGAAGACGGCCTTTAGGTGTCGGTATGGACACTATGAGTTCTTGGTTATGCCTTTTGGTGTAACCAATGCTCCAGCAGTGTTCACGAGTTTCATTAATAGGATCTTCCAGCCTTACCTCGATCGGTTTGTCATAGTCTTCATCGATGACATTTTTATTTACTCGACTATTGAGGAGGAGCTTGCCTACCACTTGCAGGTTGTACTAGATACACTCTGAGAGAAACATCTTTATGGTAAACTCTCGAAGTGTCAGTTCTGGATTTAAGAGGTCCACTTCTTGGGGAACATCATCCTTGAGGCAGGAGTTGCAGTGGATCCTGCGAAGATCGAGGCAGTACTTTCTTGGGAGCCACCCAGGAGTGTGACGGAGGTGCAGAGTTTCCTAGGTCTGGCTGGGTACTATCGGAGATTTGTGCCAGACTTCTCCAGAGTTGCAGCACCACTTTCAGCTTTGATGAAGAAGGGGAAACCCTTTGTGTGGTCAGATAGATGTCAGCAGAGCTTCCAGGAGTTGAGATAGAGATTGACCAGTGCACCCATCTTGAGACTACCAGAGGAGGGCGTTGGGTACATAGTTTTCTGTGATGCATCAGGGACCAAAATCGGGTGTGTCCTGATGCAAGAGTGGGCAGTGATTGCCTATGGATCACGACAGTTATTGTAGCATGAGAAGAACTATGCTACCTATGACCTAGAATTAGCAGCAGTGGTCTTCCCCTTGAATATGTGGTGGCATTATCTGATGGGAAAGCACTTTACAGTCTACTATGACCACTAGAGTCTCAGGTACATCTTCTTGCAGAAGGACCTAAACTTGAGACAACGGCGATGGCTTGAGTTCCTTCAGGACTATTACTTTGAGATAGTCTATAATCATGGGAAGGGGAACGTAGTAGCTGATGCTCTCAGCAGGAGGGCGGGCATCCAGCTACTTGGAGAGGCGACGGAGCAGCTAGCCACATTGCAGATATCCTTCATGGATAGAGATAGAGCATCCTTTCTACTATCACTCACAGTCACTCCTCCACTACTTCAGCGGGTTAAAGAGGCACAACGTGGGGACGTTGACTGTGAGACGCGACGTGCACAGATATCCTCAAGACAGGCACCAGAAGGATTTTATGTAGGAGGGGAGCATGTCATCCTTTTCAGGGGACGCACCATGGTACCAAGTGCATTACAGGAGGAGGTGCTGTGGGAGTTTCACACTTTCCCTCTAGTGTTACATCCTGGAGTAGTGAAGATGTACCAGGACCTCAGATGACAGCTCCGGTGGCCGGGTATGAAGAAGGTTGTGGTAGAGTTCGTTTCACGATGCCTCACCTGCCAGTAGGTGAAGGCAGAGCACCAGGTACCATCAGGCTTGGTACAACCCTTAGAGGTCCCAGATTTTGAAGTGGGACAGGATATCTATGGATTTCGTGACGGGACTTCCACGCACTTACAGAGGACACGACTCTATCTGGGTGATCGTAGACCGACTCACCAAGTCGGCCCACTTCTTACCAATCAGAGAGCAGGGCTCAATGGAGAGATTGGGACGCCTCTACGTTCAGGAGATTGTACGGCTTCATGGTGTACCATCATCTATCATCTCCGATCGAGACACTCGCTTTACTTCCCAGCTTTGGAAGGGGTTGCAGGAGGCATTTGGGATGCAGATACGCCTGAGCACCGCCTTTCACCCTCAGACAGATGGCCAAATGGAGAGGACCATGCAGACACTCGAGGACATGCTCCGTGCATGTGTCCTCGACTTTGGTCGCAGCTGGGAGGATCACCTACCTTTGGTGGAGTTTACGTACAACAACAGTTACCACTCCACCATCGAGATGGCACCATATGCGGCATTTTACGGCTGACCTTGCAGATCACCTCTGTGTTGGACAGACCCTGGGGAGTCAGCACTTGTAGGACCAGAGATGGTCTAGGACATGACGGAGAAGGTGCAGATCATCCAGAAGCGGATGAGGACTGCCCAGAGCTGACAGAAGTCCTATACTGATAGGAGGCGGAGACCACTAGAGTTCGAGGATGGCGACCACGTTTTCTTATGGGTCTCACCTCAATATGGACTACAGAGATTTGGTCAGGGTGACAAGTTATCTTTGCACTTCATCGGAGCATTCTAGGTTCTCAGCATGATAGGTGAGGTGACTTATCGCCTGGCTCTTCCACCTCAGTTGCACCAGGTGCATGATGTTTTCCACGTATCTCAGTTGAGGAGATACGTGCACGACCCAACGCATATCATCGACCACGGGGAGCTAGACATTGATGACGTGGTGACATTTGCGGAGGTCCCGGTGGAGATCAAGGATCGACAGGAGCGGGTCCTACATGGACGATCGATTCCTCTAGTGCGAATCAAGTGACAGTATAGGAACCTCCAGGAGAGCACATGGGAGTGGGAGGCTCAGATGCGTGCACAATACCCTCATTTGTTTACTTAGTTTATAATGTAGCTTTACGGGGATGTAAATCCCTAAGGTGGGAGTAATGTAAAGACCCGTAAATTTCAAGGAATTTTTTTTCTTAAATTCATTGGGATTTTATGAGTACGCAGTTTTTGATGGCACCAGATTCCAAGGCCTGGTGTGCTCGAAATCAATTTCCGAAGTTTAGCTCGGGTACGTTCAGTAAATGAACGAGCAATTTTTTCTATATTTTGAACCGGTGCTCGGAATTGAAATCCGAGGGCACCGATGGAACCGCAGCACAGGTAATTGCTTAAGAGGACCTTTACTGAAGGTTCGTTTTCTTGGGAGGAGTTGTAAAAAAAATGTGGATTAAATGAAAAGTAAAATAAAATTGTGTTACAATTTTATTTCTTTATTATAAGTGGTTATATACTAGGTGTGGGAGTTGGGGTGGGACCCACTAGTTGCTAACTACCCTTGAGAGGATAAAGGTGAGGTGGGGCCCACACGATCCCCAACTCTTCACATTCCCTAACTCCCTAACTCCCCCCCTTTATTTGAGTAACTCCCCTCTATCCCTCTTTAAGGCTTGCCAACTTAACACATAATTAATTAGACAACTCATGTTTTATTAATTAAGTGAATTGGTTTTGATTTTTGTAATTTTAAATGCATGCCATTTTTTAATAAAATAAGAGGAGTCTTATTTTATTTGTAGGTTGGCTCGTTGTGTTTAGGATTGGGGGAGAGAGCACTAGTTCCTTTGGAAGAACTTCATCCTTCCGTGAAGAACGTCACCCTTCGACGAAGAACGCTGTCACCACAAGGAGAGACGACATGCCATTCCTTCGTCTCATCGCAACTAGTGTGAGACACCGTCCTATCCTTGGACGCACGCCAACTCCGTCTTCGAAACCTTACCCCGCGGTTCCATCTTCGGAGTTGCTGGCAAACGACATCATTAAATCGAGGTAGGGGTTATCTTCGTTCAAGTTTAATTTAACATTCTTCGTTGATTAATTTGACCGCTTGTTATCGTCATAACAAGGGAAGATTAGACCGCACAAACACGGACGATCCTCCACCCCTTTTCTTGTTGATCCTCGTTGAACTTTGCGACGAAGGCGGCACGGTGCCGTTGCACTACGCAGGAATGAGGAGGACCGTGACCGGAGGGGGCCGCGGCGGTGGTGCGCGGCGCCGTCGCGCTGCGCCGGTGAGTCCGAAGGAACCGCGGCCGGAGCGGGCTGCGACGGAGGTGCACGCTGCTGTCGCGCCGCACCAGAGAAATCAAGGGAGGTCGTGGCCAGAGCGGACCGCGGCACCATCGCGCCGCGCCGGTTGAGGAAGAGCCGCAAACTTAGGCTGCGGCGGTCCAGTAGGGGCGGCCAGACAGCCGGCCACCAGTGCTCCCGGAGGCGGGACCCCCACGGGTCCCGCAGCGGCTCAACCGGCCGACCATAATGGCCGGCCATTTTCCAGAAAAACTGGGGGGTTGAAACCTTCGACCAGCACATAGGGTGGACCCCATAGGGTCCGCCGTTTCAGAGACAAGGGGGCGGCGCCCCCCTTCGCACCCCGCTCGGCTGCGAGCCGAGCCACGGCCGACTTCCGAGCCAGGATGCAGGCCATGCCCAGCTGCGGGCCGGCCTGTGCTAGCCAGGTCGGGCCGCACCAGCTGGACTGGGCCGCATCCAACTAGTCCGGTCTCGGACCCGGGTCGGGCCGGGCCCAAACCCACAATTTTCAGACCACATTCATTCAAACGCCCATATCTTGGGCTACATACCTCGGATCGATGCACCATCAGTTGTGTTGGGATACTTGGATTGGGATGGTAGTTTTGGTATATTAAACTCGAGTTTTAGGCTAATTTTGTGTACGGATGGGTTGGTTCGAACCCGAAACCAACCGGGCCCTTGGAGCGGAAACGCCTATAACTTAACGACTGGATGTCCGAATGACGTGCCATCAGTTACGTTGATTTTCCTATTGATTAGATGGTTCTTTTGGATTAATACACTTGAGGTTTGGACGTAGCTGGAGTATGGTCGAGTTGGTTTTAACTTAAAAACCAACCGGGCCCATGGGACGGAAAAACCAATATCTCTCAGACCGGGCGTCCGATTGACGCGCTGTCTATCGCGTTGAGTTCCTATTGAAAAGACGAAACTTTGTGATACATAAAATCTGAACTTAGTGATAGTTGATGTATCGAATCCCTTGTCTCGTGGAGTGGAACCTCCCAGAATCGAGCGTACTGTGTGCGAGAACCCTAGAGCTGGCTGTAACTGCGACGACGATGACGACTGTACTTGGATCTTACGTGGGTTCGGCAGCGAGGATGACTGTACTTGAATCCTACATGGGTTCGGCAGCGAGGACGACTATACTTTGATCCTACATGGGTTTGGCAGTGATGGTTACTGTACTAGGATCCTACGTGGGTTCGACAGCGACGACTTCTATACTTGGATCCTATGTGGGTTCGGTAGGGGGGATGATCCAGAGGCTATATCTTTCATCTCCACCCTCTTCGTGAGTAGTATACCTGTGTGAGCTGAGTCTTGACTTTCAATCATTATCACTCAATAAGATCGACATGATTTCTTGTGTGGATTGGGTTGTGATTTTCTGTGTGGATTGAGTTGTGCTTTCCTATGTGGACTGGGTTGTATTTTCCTGTGTGGAATGGGTTGTACTTGGGCTCGTGAGTTGGATCCGAATAGTAATTGATGACTTAGGTATATGTATGGGTATATACCTATGTAGAGTTGGTTGATACTTTGTGTTTTTATCTTTCCTTTGTGGTTTATCCTTTGTGGATTCTGGGAGACCTACGAGGGTCTCAGGGTCCCTATTGAGTATAGTATACTCACCCCTACATGGGCTATGCCCGCACTACGTTGTGTTGGTTGCAGACGATGGACAGCGCTGAGCGTGGTTGAGGCTTGTGGAGTGGAATAGTATTTGGAGGTGGACTATCAGGCGGACGTACACGAAGCGGACGACCAGACCTGAGGATCTGAGGAGACCATCTGTACCCACCCTTCAGGTGGGATACCCAGAGGACAACTGCTGATTTAATTTACTGCTACTGTACTTTTTTTTCAGTTGTACTGTACTTTCAGTTGGGTTTGTATTCTAGCCCATTTACTTTTCAGCACTTACTTTTGTACTGATTTTACTTAGTGTTTACTACAGCTTGAATACTCTGTTGTTTTTCTATACTTATATAAAGGCAATGCCTTCCCTTTTATCGGGATTTATGTCTTTGGTGCTAGTCGCCAGCCCCTGGCCTATGGAAGACGGGCTTGGAGTAGTCACGGCATGGGCCCCAAGGACGGGTCGTGACATATATAACCACATAGACAAAAAAAAGACATAAAATTTATATTATGGATTGGTCGGTTATCTCAAGATCTTCCATCACACAATACTCCCAACTTGTTTTTTGATATACTTATTATGTTCTAAATATTATATAAACCTATTACTAGATGAAATATATATTAAATATCTACACCTATTTTCCAAAAATTTAACTTCTAAATTTGTATGTATATATGTATATATATTTTATAATAACATTAAATAAATTTATTTAAACTAATATAATTTAAACTTATAAAAAACAATTACAATATTTAACATTAATGTTATTTTGAATTTTATAAAATCACACACACACACACACACATATTTTCATTCTATACTACTATAAAAATGATCTATTGCCACGGATCTATAGCCCTAATTTAAATGATCTATGGTTATAGCTAAGATATAGCCACACCCAAATAGCTGGGCATAGAAATAACTTATGTGAATATTATTTTGACTGGGTTTCCTCCCTCCCACATCATGATTCTCCTCCCTCCTATCCTCACTGTTCCTCCCACATCACAATTCCTCCTCCCCCGCTGTCCTCATCATTCCTCCTCCCCTTCTCCTCTTGGGATTCCACCTCCCCTCCTCCTCCCTTACCACTCATCCTCCCCTCCTCCCCTCATCCCATCGTTATTCCTCCTCCTATCGTGATTCATCCTCCCCCTTCAACTCCAACACAACAAACAAACCTCCCCACTGGATTAGACGCGGCTCTGACGCCTCCCTACCAACGCGGCTATGGCACTGCCAGCCCACCTCCTCGCCGACACAACATACCCACCTCCCTACGGTCACCTCACCTCCCTTTCAACGCTTCCCTGAGTCCTCCTTCCCATATCCTCCTTTAGTGCACCTCCTATATGGTGATTTGAGGAAGGAATATTCATATATTACCTTCTTTATTGGTTGTGTAGTTCATTATTATTGATGTGGATTCATTGGAGGAGATAAATTATCATGTTACTAGGAGTTACACTCTGTTGGTATATTAACTCTAATTAATTTTTAATTGAGTAACCTTAGCTTCTACAACTCTTATTCAATACTAAGTAATCATAAAATTACTAGAAAGAGGCTCAATTTTTCTAGGTGACAAGTAGGATATGGATGCTACTACATATTTCCCATTATACTAAGTTTAATTTTATTGAGTTTGAGACAATGGGGTTAAATTTTTGTTTCTCATTTTAATTCTTCTGTTTCAATCATTTTCTTCCAATACTATTTTATGTGTTCATTTTTAGTGGTTTGTACATTGTAGTGTGGTGATATAGGTTCATAGTTTTTTATGTTATAGACTCCAAATCATGAGCTCAACTATCTGTACCTTTATTCCACATAATTTAGTTTTAGAGGATACATTTAAGGGGTATTCTGGATGATATCCATGCACCCAAAAAAACCTCTCACAAATAGTCATGCCTTGTAACTCTATCTATCATCCACTACCTACTATAGCTGATACATCCATTTATTCTGAATAAATTTATTTCTATAAGGCCTCTCCATTTTCTCCCATGTCCCATACAAATGGAGTGAATTATTATCATCCCTCATTTATAACTCCCACAAATTAATGTCTTTCAAATATCTTTCCTATTTTATGCTATTGGGTCCTCCATCATCCATTAGATACATGTAACATAAGTTAATTTAATACCTTTGTACTTGATGACAAGGAAATAGAATTAAAATTTTAATAGCTTCATGGTGAAGTTTAAGTTCATCTAGAGAAATAACAATATATTTTGTTATCGCTGGGTATTTGATGATAGGAGATACATCATCCCACTTAAATATGCTCATAATATGATTATTTCCAATCTTGTAAAGGAAAGGGTTAATGTGATGAAGATTGAATTGTCCAGAAGTTTTGAGATGATAAACACTAGTTTGAATAAATGGATCTTTAGGAGGAGGATTTTGAGGGAATTATGTTTTGATACTTTGTACCTAAATTATTTGGATTACATCTAGAAATTGGAGGATCACTTCATCATGGGAGAGGTGAAACCAATGACCACACCCCTAGTTGAACATTTCAAATTGAGAAAGGATAAGGAACACATAGAATCCCATAAGATAATATTGGGTTGATGTGAAGTGGATTTTATAGAAATTAAAGGGTTATAGAAGCTTGGAAATTTCCTTCAAAATAGATGAGTCATTTCCTAGTTTTTGAAAGTCTTACTTTGAGATATATTCTTACACTTGAAAGAGAACCACTATATATGTGTTCAATTTCATAGGAAAGGATTAGTGTCAAATGTAAAATATTTAATTGATATTTTCACTCTAAATAATAAAAGTATTTTATATTTCTTTAACAGAAGTTGGAAAGGAGTTGTTTGGGTTGAAGGGGACATTGAAAGATCTTAGAATGAGGAAATATGATGAGATGTTGTTTTTTGAATCAGATATTGTGAATCAATTAGTAAAAAATATGATGTTTTAATCTAGTATGAATAATATTTTGAGGAATTATCACTTTATCTATAAGTTTTTTAGGGATAGCATACTGGATATATGAAAGATAGAAGGGACTCAAAATATGGTAGATATACTAAAAAAGGTCATTGTCAAGAATGTTTTGAGGGGATATTCACCTCAGTTGAGCTAGGATAAATAAAATAATCATGGGGGAACCATACATATGTTAAGGAAGTTTGAGGAATATAAATAGGTTTATATAAGTTGATGGGGGACTCAATAGTGAATACCAAAAAAAGATTCCAAACTTTGAATATTTTTAGGTTTTATATTTGTGTGTGAAAACAATTTTCAGGTTCCAAAACATATTAAAATAGAAGGATAACCTCTAGAAGAGTAATTTCTGGAACATTGATTAAAATAATGGAGTAGTAGCTAAAAATTATATAAGAATAGAAGTTACTTTAAATGGATGGTGCAGTCAGAAAATGAAAATCAAATATTACCTAACAACTTAGTATAATGGAAGTAGTGTGAGAAATGAAAAGGACCTTCATATATTTTCCTTGATTGAAGAGTATGTAAGTTTTTACTCTTGGAATATTTTAGAAAAGATAATATACTAGTTTATTAATGAATCAAACATAATGTTTTTCTCATGATATTTTTATAATGTGAAAAATATACTAGGTGAATGATTTTAGGTGGTGGGATCCTTTTATGGAATGGAGATATAGTTGTGAAGCTATGAGATATATAGAATCCCTCCTTATAGAGATTAAAAGACATGGCATCTAGTTTCACTGGATGGATTATACTATATTTATTAACATGGATTATTTTATCACTTTTAGTAAATTGTATTAATTTTTGATTCCTTGAATAAAAATAAAATAGTACTCTCTTTGTGGAGTAGGAATCATATCTTGACAATGTAAATATTTTTTATTCTATTTTTTTCTTTATTTTATTTTGATAATTACATTTTGATACTCTTGTATGTGTACCTTTTAAGTGGTTTGTTCATTGTAGTGTTATGATTTATGTCCATATCCTTCTAAGTATTTGAAACCATAGTGTGGGATTGAATGTTGATACATTGTTTCTACCTAAGTAATTTCTAGAAGATATCTTCTAGTGGTCTTCCAAAATGTAGCCATGATCCCAAAAAATCCTTTCACAACTAGCTACATCTTATACCTCAATATACCATCCCCTTCCTCCTTTAGCTTCTAAACAAATATTTTTTAGAAATATTCTTCTTAAAAGTCCACTATATTATCACTTATTCTCTAAAAACATAGAGGGAATAAATATCAACCCTTTTTTCCAACTCCCATTAATTTGAGTCTTTCAGATTTATGGACTCCTTCGGCCACTCAGGTTGTCTATAATTCAAGAGAAGAACATAGTGAAAGCTAATTTTATACTATTTCTCTTGGAAACTAGGTAGTAGAATTATAAGATTAATTACATAGTGATGAAACAAAATTTCATCTGAAACAATACAGATCATTAATATTGCTTGAAGTTTTTCTAAGACCGTATCTTCATAGTCCTATATATCCATGATGATGATATTATTATTTATAGTCTAATAAAAGATATAGTTAATGAGATAAATATTTAATTTTATGGAAGTTTTAAGATGAAGAATCATGTTCCAGCAAAATAGATCCTAGGGATGAGGATTTTGAGGGACTTAAGTTATGATACTTTATACCCGACTCAAGCCGATTACATCTGGAAGGTGGGGAATTTATTCAGAATGAGTGAGGAAAAACTGGTGACCACACCTATGAACAAACATTTAAAATTGTTCAAGTATAAGGAACCATAAATATAATCCATGGTAGAGTATATTGAAAATATTACTTATGCATTATCAGATGTATTAAAAATTTATTATATGGTTTGTACTTGACCAAAAATTGTGAAAGAAATATATCTTGTTCATGATTATAATCTTGTTAAGTTCATGATAATCAACATAGAGATGTATTGATCTATATATCTTGTTAACAAAGAGATCCAGTGCACCCCATGGTTAATAAATTGTGTATATAAAACCCATATCCATATTCTCATGGACTTTCTTCTTTAACTCCTCCAATTCAATCAAGTCCATTTTATAAGGAGTCATTAATATAGGCATAACACCAAGTATGAGTTCTATGAAAAAATAAACCTCAATATCAAGAGTAATACTAGGAAATTATTTATAAAAAACTTCAATGTATTCATTTACAATCATCACATCCTCAACATTGAGTTTCTCTCAAACCATTTGAGATAAGTACCCCTAAGAATGGGTCTTATTACCCATATAATGGAAGTAATTTCTATAGGAACTTCACAATAATCCTTCCATTGATATATTATCATAAGTTAATTTAGGATATGAAATATTATTTCCTTATTCTAGATATTGACGTGGGATCTATATAAAGATATCCAATCCATGCCCAAAATCACATAAAATTTGACTTAAGTGAGAATAATAAGATTTATAGGAAGCAAATTCCCACAAACTTAAATTAGAGAAGAGTTGTATACTGGAGATTAAATCATCTCACCACTAGTATTTTTTATCCATAATTTTATATCTATCCATTGGGGATATGAATAAATAGTCTTAGTGAATTTTTATGATTTTAAGTAATTCATAAAACTAGGCTCAAATAAGATGTTTTCAATATTGAGAGTACTTGTCACCACCCTAATTTCATTATTCTATCTTTCATCCCTAAACCCAAAATTGTTAACATGAGTATCAAGAAATAATAACCATTTTAAGTGATACTATGATAAGGAAAATTAATAATAATATGTCCTAAATTATGACACGTTAATTTAAACATATGATATTTTAGGTTCATCCTATATCAGTTTTACTTTAACAAAGGTTGTTTTAAGATTCATAATTTTATTTTTTTATAAAATAACCCCTAAAAATAAATAAACCCTAATTTGATACAAACTGAGACAACTCAAATATAATATGCATACATATTACAGAACTTGACATGAATATTCATTACATATCATAATAAATCACACCCCAGAATATATAGATTTAGTGTCTTTGGAGACTAGATACATAAAAAATAATTTTATATCCATTCACCAACATATCCCATAAATATTATTCACAAATGATACCCTTATATACATGTTAAAGATAATATTATTCTATATTACATGGGGAATGAAAACATAATAAGGGGTGATCTCAGATACTTAGTAAAGGGTAAACATTAAAGATATCAATCGAAGACCATAAGTGGGATTAATATTAACATGTGGTTATAATGACATAATCAAGGTATATAAACAAAATATAAAAAAATCACACCTAATATAACATTTATAATAAAAAATGATTCATAACCTAATACATTTTTCATAACATAAGAAATTAATCACATGAGTTAAAAAATATGAGTCAATCTTCATGAGTCATAAGAAGATTAAATAAGTACTTTGAAAAACATAAGAATGTGGGATAAAAATAATGATGTTTACATAGTTTCACATGATGTGTGACCATGAATGGACACTTGGGAATGTCCTCATCTAGAACTGGCATGGTAATCCTTGTAAAATTACATGGTGTTTGCATGTGGAACACGAAGTATCTTATCTTCCTAGGGGTGTGCTTGTGTATTCCAATCAATGCTCATGTATTCCCACATATGCTTGTGAAATCTATGTACACATATTGTCTATCCATGTACAAATACATGACATATCCCCTATGGTACAATTAATGTCTACCCACATGGTGTAATTAGTAAACATGCACCCTGTCTTAAATTGATTCTTACATTTGGTGATATTTTTTCTAGAATTCAAATTTAAATTTCTTGTAACTTATGCTACTTAATCATGTTTAATCCACTTTTATTGAAATAGGATGTACCACAAATGTATTTTTTCAATATATTAAGTATAATCAATATTCATGTAGGGTTTCTATTTTTCATACAAGGTGACAGGGTGGAATAACACTCGATTTTGGAGAAATACACCATCATGAAAGATTGGAGCAATGATATATTTTCAAGAAGTGGGTCCTTTTATTTTGTTTCAGTTAATATTTTCTTTTGATTTTATTAAATATGAGTTGTGCTTCATTTTTAAGACAACATTACTCTTATTGATTAGTGCATAATTTATTTAATTTGAGTAGTGGATAGTTTTTTAAACCATTAGAACATTTTTTTGAGTAGTCATGTTTTTTTATTGAGCTGTGGGTCATTGATTAGAGCATTGGATTATCACAGTGTGAATGCACATGTGAGAACCACTATGGGGGGGGGACTGTCTATAGGGGGTGTCTGTCCAGAGGGTATCTATGCAGGGGGGTCTATCTAGGGGGAGTGAAGGGGGGGGACTTTGTATGGGGGAAGGGGTGCTGTAGGGGTTGGTCTATCTGGGGTGGGGGTGCTTTCTATAGGGGGTGATTGTGCAGGGGTGGTATGTCTAGGGGGGAGTGGGGGGGGATTTGCATGGGGGAAGGGGTGCTACAGGGGGGTGGTATGTCTTGGGTATGTTCTGGGGGAGTGGAGGGGGGGATTTTCATGGGGGAAGGGGTGTTGCAGGGGGGGTCCAGTTCGGGGGGGGGGGGGTTGTCCATTAGTGTTGGTGTACTCAAAATTAGGATTGAATATTCCTTCACTGTCCTTAATAATAGTACCACACTCATTATAGGCACCTTTACATGCTGATTGAATGAGGCTAGAATTTATTCCCCTAGTAGTATCAGGCTTGCCAGTGGATTTTCACTAAGTCTTCTATGTATTAGTGATCTGGATAAGTGTATTGATAGTAGGATCTAAAATCTCATCTAAATATTTTGGATCAACTATTCCCTCAATTAGCCTCTCCCTATCCTTCCAATATTGAACATATAAAGAAGATTACCCATCATTCTTCCCATATTCAACTACATTAACCACTGTTAAAGCATCATTCCTAACCTTCCTAGATTCAACTAAGATGTTAGTATCACTTCTAGAAGTACCACCATCCAATTCCATACTTTGATCATCATCATTCCTTGTATCATCCTTATTAAATCCATAAACATCACTTTTAAAAAAGGAATTATCTCTAGAGATAACCTTGGATTTTCCCTTAATTGAGTGGTTATTTTTAACATCGTTTGATATTACAATAAAGTTATACATCACATATTTATCCCTATTGTAAACCCTAATAGAGGAAGTTTGAATAGGTAAATAAAAATTCATAATTCCAAGGTAATTCTTCCCTTTACTGGTATCAAAACTCATAAAAAGTTTCTCCTTTAATTCAATAAGGTCATCTCATACACCCGATTAGAACTAATACCAATTTGAGAGGGTGAATCTTAGTGATGTTTATGATTGATGACCGAAATTCATTTCTGGGATGGGAGATTTTGTTTTTATATTCATATAACCCCATGTGTTTGGAAAGACAACAATAAAGGAAGTGTAATGGGCATCACACATAGAAGATAGTCTTGTACTGTCTGATAGAGTTAATGAATTTTATAGCTTCACATGCATTGGGATACTAGTTTTATTTAATACCTCATCTCTAGTATCTCTTCCATGATAAGGTCACCTGGTCACACCCGCATGTGTGCATCCCAAATCGATATCTTCCACCTATAAATCATAATAGTAATACATACAACTAACCCAACCATGAGATCCTTGAGCTTTATGTTTTAACCCCACAACTACCATCCATTCTACTCTAGTATTTTATAAAATGTGTTCTCTTTGACTTGTCAAATATTCTTTGGATAATGAAACAACTTCCCTGTATGTATGTCCATTGATTCATTCTGAAAATACCCAAAACATTGCGTGAAATGGATGTCTATCATCGGTATTTTTTGGTCACTCTCCCCTAGGACAAGAATTGTGAAAACCATGTGAACTCAAACTATATTAACACAACACTTTATAAAGTGTTTAGGATTCCCTTCATTTCAGTCCTGAAAGACTTAACCTCATCAAGAACATCTTGAGACATGTCTAATTTCACCATTGAAAGATTTTGGAACATGTACCTTTGAGATACAACCATAACACTAAGATCATTGAACTCAGACTTGGTGGTATAAACATCCTTCAAATATCTAACCAGACCATTAACATCATTAAGCTCTTTGAAACTTACTTCAGAAACAACTTTTTGAATAGGAGGGAATGATTGGAGATTCCTAATCAACTTTGTTTGGGTAGTCTTTAACCCAACCAACTTGTCAAAATCAACCATGGGAATAGAGGAATTCTTAATTTCTATAATATCATCATTAGTATATTTTAACTTTTGTTTCATCTCATTATAGTCTCCTCAAATATTATCAAACTCATTTAGAATATCAGAGGAAAAAGATTACATTTTATAAATTTATGAGATCTTACTAATAGAGGGTGATTCCTCATGCACAATAGGAGGTGGTGATGGTATAGTAGAGAACCATGGAGCTGGTCCAAGTGAGAGAAATAATATCCTTGGAGAAAGGGGGAGGGTGCAGGGGGGGTCTACAGGGGGGAGGGGGTGGGTGCAGATGGGGTGAAGGGGGGGTGTAGGGGAAGGGGGGAGTGTGAAGGGGGGTCTGCAGGGGCAGGTGTAGGGGGAGGGTGTAAGAGGCAGGGGGAGGGTGCAAGGGGTGTGTAGGGGTAGGGGGAGGGTGCAAGGGGTGGGGTGGGGTGGGGGGGTCTACAAGGGGTAGGGGGAGGGTGCAAGGGGTTGGGGGAGGGAGCAAGGGGTGTGCAGGGGGGGGGGTGCATGGGGTGTGTTGGGGTAGTGTTAATCCCACCTATTAGACTATATTGTCATATCTTCTTTGATCACATAGTAAAAAAAAGTCATATTTTAGATATTTTAATACTTTTAGGAAATAATTATGCACAACATTTTCATATGACATTATAAGTCATACAATTATCAATGTTGTACAACATAACCACAATTTACATATCATTTCGAGTGCTTCTCAGGACTTCACTCCCAATGAAATACCCTTCTTCTTAACACTGTAACATTGATTAGTTAATCATCAGGAAAAACAACCATCTCCATGGACACATCATTATTTAGTCATCCACCTACTAAACATATATTATCATCTTTCACAACTCTAATATTTCCACCAAAACTCCCATAGAGGGCTTTCAGTTTCTCACAATTTTGGTACAATGTTTTCTCCCAATGTTTGAGGGTGTTTATATGAAGATCATACCCAAAAGAATTGGTATCATTTCACAATGATTTTCAATGATTTGAATAAATCCTATGATGCATACATGAAAGTTTTAGATTATTGTAAATATGCACCAAAGTATACGACATGATATAGTAAAAGCCATCATGTTGTGGTTTGTGTTATCTTATGATTCACGACATGATATAGTAAAAGCCATCATTATTGTGTCATTAATAATTTAAATTATTTGATGTCTAAAAATTATAAATAAAATATAATTATGTAGGAAATCTTTTTAGCTTTTTAATGAATATTTATAATCGAAAATTCAACATGTATAAACCTAAATAAAAATTGTTCTTCTAAAAGATGTAAGCTTATGCCATTTTTATTTTTATTTTAACTTTATTAATATAATGTGTCCCTACCACATACAAGTGGCTCCAAGGGGTCCCCAAATCGACCCAAGGATGCCCATGGTCGGGTATGTGTCCACCAATAAGGTTAGAACACGTTTTAGGGTAATTTGGTATTATTATAATATTATTTTTTAACCCTTATTTACCGGATTTACCCTTAACCATGGTAAATAAAATATTTACCACAGTAATTATTCAAAATGTCTAAAAACAAAAGTTACCTATTTACACAATTTGGACATCCTGATTCCAAATATGCAATCCATTTTTCTAAATTCAAAACACAGAAGTGTCAGAAATTAATTTAAAATTAATTCCCGCTGTCAAAACAAAAAGCGTGTTTTTAAGAGGTAATAACTATCAAAAGATTGACACTTGTTTATGTTCGGTTTAATTGTAAAATTATGTCCAATGACCAACATTATATTAAATGGTAAAAATATATTCTAAATATACTTTAAAACCACTCAAATTCGCAATTTATCACTATTAATTATTTTGATTAAAAAAGTTGTTTTTAATTAAAATTTAGTAATTTTCACTATTCATCAAAATATGAAAGTTATCCGAAAAGTACCAAAATTTCACCTTAGGCTAAATTCGATATTCCGAATCCAAAAATGAAGTCCATTTTAAAATATAAAATATATATAATTTCAAAATATAGGTATTACTATTCATAACGGCTAGTTTGATTGGTTGTGGCGTGTGTTAAAACTCAAGGTTGCGTACAACACACGCTACTATTTTATTCAAAGGAAAGCGTACCGTGGAAGCTTGGGATGTTTCATTTTAAAATTTTTGATGTCCCAATTTATTCAGATAGTTTAAAATATTTTATTTAAAAAGGTATCACTATTAAAAGTTGATAAAAGTGCAATACTGAAAATGAATCTGTTCTTGCATTATGACTAAGAAACTCATAATAGGGATTCTAAAATTATAAGGATTATATAAAGTTCAAAATGTAGTTAATACTATTCATGACCTCTTTTAATGGCTTTTTTTTTGTACGTCATGGTGTGATTGAACTCGGTGTTGCGTGTAGTGCAAGTTATTGAATTATTTTTAAGAAATAACACACTATGAAATCCTGGGGTGTTACATTCTCCCCTCCTTCAATAAATTGCATCCTCGCAATTTGAAATTGTTCTTCAAAAATAAAAGGTTGAAAGTACAAAATATATTTCTGGGAAAACCCACATCGGAAATTGGGTTACTAAAATTTAGTCTTAATATAAGGAAAAGAGAAATGAAAGGGTCACCACCAAGTTATGATCTCGATTAGGAGAACATTGGTGGCAATTAGAGACATATATTTGGAGGAAAAACGTAAATATTTATAGGTAGTGATTGAGGTCATCAATCACAAACAAGTATAAAATTTAGGTCCTTAAACTCATCAATCTATGATGATTTGAAATACCATCGGTCCAAGAAAACATAGGGTATTGGGATAACACATTTTTGACGTTTCAAAATATCTTAGTTGAAATCCCACATCGAAAAATGAATTAATGAGGCCTCTATTTAAAATAAAGAGTGTAAAGTATGAAGATTACTGAAAATAACACATAATAGGGTTCCATGTAGGAAAATATGGATATGGAAGAGAAATCTAACCATCAAGTATCTGATGGAGAGTGGTAGAGAACATGGCTATGAAAAGGCCAACAATCCCAAAGCCATAAATTAGTGATGATTTAATGTACCATCTAGGACAACATTTTTTTTAAAGTTACATTACATAAGGAAGAGGAATTCATTTATGATATTGACTAAGAACATTATGAGATATACTTAAATTTTAAGTAGATTTTCATTCTTTAATAAATTTCCACCACTAACTCAATTTTTTTTAAACGATGAGTATTCAAGAAGACTTGGTCACACTGGAAGAACTAGAATAAACTTCTATAGAATCACATGATCCATGTAGGATAAACCATATATTTACATTGTCTTTGAAGATTAATCAAAACCAAAATGGTTAGTGAATGATCTAATGATCCCCCAAAAGGATATTCATTGAGATAAATATGCACTAATCTTAATTTCTAAAATTAAACCAAAAATACCCCAAAGTTAAATAGATACCATTCAATAAAGAATTGTCCTTATAATCCTTTAATATAATCCAAACTAATATTGAAACCCAAAACATAGAAGAATTTGATTATGTAGTCTCCCATGTTACATTGTATCTCCAAATGACATCAAATACTCTTAAAGTCACATACTTAAAAGTAATTAACATCATCACATATTCTCTGTTATAGGTTATTCATTTCCATAAATAACCCAAATCACTATAAATCAACAATAAAAACGTAGATAAAAATCCACCATTACTCTACAAATGAAACCTCATTGTATTCTATTTTCCTTGGGCATATAGTGTTCCTAACAAAACGAACATCTTCCAAAATAACATTTATCACTTAATCACCAAATAATTTTCCTATACCAAGGGTATTCATTTGATAAGACATAAGAACCCAAAACATCTTATTATTGATCAATAAAATCATTTAATAAAAAAAACAGTCACACTAACCAGGGACTTCACGTAGTCCAGTGGTAGGCGATAAATCTCAATCGCACTTTGGTTGTGGGTTCGATTCCCACAGCTTTGTCCGACGCGATGGGTTGTCACACGGTCTACATGTTGTCCTTTTTCAAAAACTATATTTTATAATATTACCAAAATGAGATAAATTCCTCAAAATAACATAATTTAACCACAAATGTTATATCATACTTTGCATTTTCATCCCAAATTATAATAACTTATCATTTTCTCAAACCCCAATGATCATATAAAACCAAATGGTTATCTATACCTATATCCACAAGAGAAGAGACAATTATTCCTCAAATATCATTCTCACATTGCAAACTGCGGGGTTACAAATACAAGAGAAAATTATTCCAAAGTAAACCCATCAACAAGGAGTGCTAATACTTTTTAAATTTTTCTCCAACCATTTATTTCCACATAGCTTCTTCTTTGACCAAGAAAATATCCTATAGAATAGGACATTCACTCGGGTAATGGCCAGGTCCCCTACATTTACGGAAAATTACTGTAAATGGACTATGGGGACCATTTTTATCTTCTTCCATAGTAATCTTCATTTTTCTTCGGAAATTATTCACTTTATGTCCTTCCTTCCCGCATGTAAAACATTTCGTTGTCCCATTGAGACACTTTCCTGGGTGTCTCTTTCCACATTTCCTGCATAATGAAAATTGAGGTTTCTTTTCTCCATGGTCTCCATTGCTCGAGATCTTATCATTCATCACCTTTCTCTTCCTTGTTGAGTCTGGGAGTTGGTTAATATATATGTTGTTGATCATATTTTTGGAAAACTGATTTGGCATAAAGACGATATCTTTTACGCCTATCAACATTCCATTTTGTTGCTCATCGCCACCACCGTTCCCACCTTGTACATCAATCTCAAAGTCACTATGACTTCCTTGGAATCCAGCCATTGACTAAAACCAGAAAGCATTGTGTGAGTAATAGTAGTCGTAAAATCATTTAGAGATTAAAATGTCACCATATTCTCAATTTGAAACATATTAGGATTAACCAAGGTCATTTACTCTCATCTTATGTATATATTACTTAAATCGGTTTGTAAATAAAATGTAAATTATCCTTAGCATATCCCCCGGGAGTGTCGTAACCAAGAGTGCAGCAAGGCCCGTTGTCGTGCACCAGTTCCCGTTCGAGTCTAGCTCAAAGCGGTGTTTTCGGGTTTTACCCCTAGGTACATCTGTGCCAGATCCGCCTCTACCTGCTCGTATCCAGACAGGGATGTATTGCTTGGAAAACACCCAAAATCACTACAATACCAAAATTCTAGGAAGTTCTTTTATACTAATCCTCAAAGTTCATCTTAATTCTACGTGCTCTAATCAGAGTTTATCTAAATCTAGCTACCAAGGATTGTACTAAACTTCCTCTAATACCAACTGTAATGCCCCAACCCCAGTTACCCAGAGTCGGTGCATTAGTTACATAACATTGGCATGATCACGAGAAATATCAAGTCTCGAAAGACCGATTAGTTTAGTAGCCTTGGAATAACTAGATACATCCATAAATTTTTACATTACATCATAAAAAAACATCTTGTCTTCATATCCCCTCATATTATCCCTGCAGGTCATTCATAAATTAATTCTTCATAATCCTGGGAAAAATATAAAACATTGAAAGGGGTGAGCTTAGATGCTCAGTAAGGATAACATTATAGCAGAAGATTTCATAAATAAGCATAAACACTTAAGCAAATTTATAACTAAAACAAAAGCCTTTTAAACTTGAACTTCAGCATAAGATGGGAAAGGTAAAATGAAATAATGCCATTTACTTACTCACATGGATATTCTACTAGTCGAATGATCACATGAAATATCAATATCCACTTTCATAATGATGGAATGCATAATGGCAGACTATTATAACCACATAGCCAAGGCCTCGTGCCAAGACTACAAATAAGATTTTGCCAAGGCCTTGTGCCAAGACACTAGTTTGTCTCATGAGACCTACCGATGCATCGAGGAGCTATAGCGGGCTCCACCCGTCACTTATTAAGTCCAATGCATTCCTCATATGAATAGGTTTAAGCATAAAATAAACATTCGTATTAAAACTAGCATACGAAATGTAAATACTTTAACCACAAACCATGAATGGTATAAAAATAGAACATCCACAGTCAAATATAACTCATTTGATACAATATGGAAGATTGTATTGTATCACATTAACCTCAATCATGAATAATGAAGGATGTTGGCATAGATGAGAATAATCATCAAAACTATTTGAGAGAAATATCCCCCTTTTCTTGAAAACATTTAAAAGTCACACTATTTGTCAAGAAGCCATTTAAAAATAGATTTTTGAATCAAAGTGTCCCATACCACTTTGAAACTTTTTAAAAGGAGTTTTAATTTCTAAACATTAATGTCCATATAAATAAATCCTTAAAACCATTTTTAAAACATGGACATTAATGAGAAAGATTTATATGAATAAGTCTTTAAAACATTTAAAAATGGTATTTTAGTTAGAGATTATAACCAAAAGAGAGACACTTGAATACAAATAATGGAGGTAATCAAAACATTGTAATATCATGATAATAAAGGGAATTCATGATATACTATGTCAAAGTACATTATATACACCACATAAAAGTGATTTGGTGTATATCAACAAAGAAGTCTCAATGGAATGTAAGTTGAGATGAAATCTCTCATAAAGGACATATCCTTAGGTTAAGGATAAATCAACAACATAATTATGTGTGAAAAATATAAATACACTAAATATGATTGGATATTCAGTGTAAAACAATGAAAGGATATTCACACATATTCTTGTAAAAACAACACCAACGAATTGGATGTTTAACTCAACAAATGGTGAAAGAGTTAAAATTACTCTTATCAAATTCATATCAATGACTTGAGAATTTTCAATGGAGTGATTATGTGTATCAAAAGTATATCCACAGGAAGGGGAGTGGAAATTATGACATAATCAAATGAATAGTGATTCCACACATAATCTTGGGGTAGTATAATCAATGAAATATGCGTAAAGCCAAATGAGTGGAAATTGAAATCTCAAATTCCCTTATCGATTAGGTAACTTACGAAACAAAAACCCATGAAAGAAAGATCATACCATGATGATGTAAATACCCATAAAATAAAGTATATTACACAATGAATACAATCATGGGCAGTACACATACACCACATGAAATAATTAAGTGGTGAACAATGGAATTCTCACGAAATTAAGAGTGAGTTAAGAAACCCCTTACCACGTTAATCAACTGAGTCGTATGGACAAAAGTTAATTACCACCAAATTATTTACAGAATAACATGAATATAAAGATAATCATGATAATATATATCAAATGGCCGTACACAATACACCACTTTCAATAATTTAGTGGCGAACAATGGAAATCTCACAGAATTGAAAGTGAGATAAGAAAATCCCTTACCTTGAACTTTCCCTTAGTCGATGGTATGTTAACCTCCTGTATAATAATTAAAACATTGTTATTAAATTATAAAATAATCATATACATCAATATGATATCATATATGATCTTTTAACATTGCTTTATTAATAATATCTTAGTATTATCGTCATTTCGGGTGATAATCGATTCGTTCTTCTTAAATGTTTGGTTACGTAAGTCATGTTTGTAATGGATAGATTATATCTTATTCATAATAAGAATGATATTAACATTATTTTTAACTCTAAAATGAGAATAATACTTGAATGGATATGATGGAGGATGGATCTCACCGTGTTCGTGGAGACGGTAGTCCGTACGTACGCACGAACGCTACTTCCATTTAATTTTTCATTTTAAAAGAATTGAATCCAAATGATACGTAGATATATTATTATTCTATTATAATATAATATTTTATATATGTTACTTATGTTCATTAAAACCATTCTTTATACGTTCCATGTGTGGTATGAACGAGTCATATCATTTTAAGGGGGCGGTAGTCCGCACTTCCTCAAATGAAATTATCGTATGTATACAACATGAAACGAATAATGGTATGAAATAAAATGGAATTACAGAAGATTATAAATAAAATATGTATCATTAATATCACACTTAATTACAGTGCCATCATAATGGCCACCATGAGAGGCGGTAAGATGTATTTGAACAATCATCGTTTCGTGAGGCGTTAGTTTGCCATTCACAGAAACATTATGTTCATCATCCATTAGATGGAGGTGTGTGTATGTGTAGTTATAATCCTTCTTATAAAAACATCTTAGTATATTGAGGATACTTTTTTTGTTACAAAAGAAAGGAAATAAAAAGAGTTTGGGGGTTGGAGAAGCAAAATAAATGAAAATAATTTAAGAGAAATCGTTACCTTTAATTTAGGTAACTCACTTTGGTTGGAACCAAAGGACTTCTTGAAATGCTTTCTGCCTAGGGGTAAGCTTCAAGGAGGAGGAGAGGGATGAGTGGAGCTTATTTGGGCAGAGTTTTGACGATCCAAGTGGCTTGAGAGGTGTGAGGAATGAGTAGAAGTGGTCTCCTTTTATAAGGGAGAGGAGGGGCTCTTTAGGAAAGAGTGAAAGTATTACTTTATAATATAATTAAATTTGGTTTATAATGGTCCAAAAATAATTGAGGTCGAAGATAAGATGACTCATATTCTAAATAACATCAACCAATAAGAATTGGACAGGTTTTAGATAATATTTTAATCATTATAATCTTATTTATTTAAATGATTTATTAATGAGGTAAACATTGCATCATTATTGTGTCATTTATAATTTAAATTATTTGATGTCTAAAAATTATAAATAAAATATCATTATGTAGGAAATCTTTTTATATTTCTAATGAATATTTATAATCGAAAATCCAACATGTATAACCCTATGTAAAAATTGTTCTTCTAAAAGATGTAAGCTTATGCCATTTTTATTTTTATTTTAACTTTATTAACATAATGTGTCCCTACCACATACAAGTGGCTCCAAGGGGTCCCCAAATCGACCCAAGGATGCCCAGGGTCGGGTATGTGTCCAAGAATAAGGTTAGGACACGTTTTAGGGTAATTTTGTATTATTATAATATTATTTTTAACCCTTATTTACCTTATTTACCCTTAACCATGGTAAATAAAATATTTACCACAGTAATTATTCAAAATGTCTAAAAATAAAAGTTACCTATTTACACAATTTGGACATCCTGATTCCAAATATGGAATCCATTTTTCTAAATTCAAAACACAGAAGTGTCAGAAATTAATTTAAAATTAATTCCCGCTGTCAAAACAAAAAGCGTGTTTTTAAGAGGTAATAACTATCAAAAGATTGACACTTGTTTATGTTCGGTTTAATTGTAAAATTATGTCCAATAACCAAAATTATATTAAATGGTAAAAATATATTCTAAATATACTTTAAAACCACTCAAATTCACAATTTATCACTATTAATTATTTTGATTAAAAAAGTTGTTTTTAATTAAAATTTAGTAATTTTCACTATTGATCAAAATATGAAAGTTATCCGAAAAGTACCAAAATTTCACCTTAGGCTAAATTCGATATTCCGAATCCAAAAATGAAGTCAATTTTAAAATATAAAATATATATAATTTCAAAATTTAGGTATTACTATTCATAACGGCTAGTTTGATTGGTTGTGGCGTGTGTTAAAACTCAAGGTTGCGTACAACACACGCTACTATTTTATTCAAAGGAAAGCATACCGTGGAAGCTTGAGATGTTTCATTTTAAATTTTTTGATGTCCCAATTTATTCAGATAGTTTAAAATATTTTATTTAAAAAGGTTTCACTATTAAAAGTTGATAAAAGTGCAATACTGAAAATGAATCTGTTCTTGCATTATGACTAAGAAACTCATAATAGGGATTCTAAAATTATAAGGATTATATAAAGTTCAAAATGTAGTTAATACTATTCATGACCTCTTTTAATGGCTTTTTTTTGTACGTCATGGTGTGATTGAACTCGGTGTTGCGTGTAGTGCAAGTAATTGAATTATTTTAAAGAAATAACACACTATGAAATCCTGGGGTGTTACATTCTCCCCTCCTTCAATAAATTGCGTCCTCGCAATTTGAAATTGTTCTTCGAAAATAAAAGGTTGAAAGTACAAAATATATTTGTGGGAAAACCCACATCGGAAATTGGGTTACTAAAATTTAGTCTTAATATACGGAAAAGAGAAATGAAAGGGTCACCACCAAATTATGATCTCTATTAGAAGAACATTGGTGGAAATTAGAGACATATATTTGGAGGAAAAACGTAAATATTTATAGGTAGTGATTGAGGTCATCAATCACAAACAAGTATAAAATTGAGGTTCTTAAACTCATCAATCTATGATGATTTGAAATACCATCGGTCCAAGAAAACATAGGGTATTGGGATAACACATTTTTTACGTTTCAAAATATCTTAGTTGAAATCCCACATCGAAAAATGAATTAATGAGGCCTCTATTTAAAATAAAGAGTGGAAAGTATGAAGATTACCGAAAATAACACATACTAGGGTTCCATGTAGGAAAATATGGATATAGAAGAGAAATCTAACCATCAAGTATCTGATGGAGAGTGGTAGAGAACATGGCTATGAAAAGGCCAACAATCCCAAAGCCATAAATTAGTGATGATTTAATGTACCATCTAGGACAACATTTTTTTTAAAGTTACATTACATAAGGAAGAGGAATTCATTTATGATATTGACTAAGAACATTATGAGATATACTTAAATTTTAAGTAGATTTTCATTCTTTAATAAATTTCCACCACTAACTCAATTTTTTTTAAACGATGAGTATTCAAGAAGACTTGGTCACACTGGAAGAACTAGAATAAACTTCTATATAATCACATGATCCATGTAGGATAAACCATATATTTACATTGTCTTTGAAGATTAATCAAAACCAAAATGGTTAGTGAATGATATAATGATCCCCCAAAAGGATATTCATTGAGATAAATATGCACTAATCTTAATTTCTAAAATTAAACCAACAATACCCCAAAGTTAAATAGATACCATTCAATAACGAATTGTCCTTACAATCCTTTAATATAATCCAAACTAATATTGAAACCCAAAACATAGAAGAATTTTATTATGTAGTCTCCCATGTTACATTGTATCTCCAAATGACATCAAATACTCTTAAAGTCACATACTTAAAAGTAATTAACATCATCACATATTCTCTGTTATAGGTTAATCATTTCCATAAATAACCCAAATCACTATAAATCAACAATAAAAACGTAGATAAAAATCCACCATTACTCTACAAATGAAACCTCATTGTATTTTATTTTCCTTGGGCATATAGTGTTCCTAACAAAACGAACATCTTCCAAAATAACATTTATCACTTAATCACCAAATCATTTTCCTATACCAAGGGTATTCATTTGATAAGACATAAGAACCCAAATCATCTTATTATTGATCAATAAAATCATTTAACAAAAAAAATAGTCACACTAACCAGGGACTTCACGTAGTCCAGTGGTAGGCGATAAATCCCAATCGCACTTTGGTTGTGGGTTCGATTCCCACAGCTTTGTCCGACGCGATGGGTTGTCACACGGTCTACGTGTTGTCCTTTTTCAAAAACTATATTTTATAATATTATCAAAATGAGATAAATTCCTCAAAATAACATAATTTAACCACAAATGTTATATCATACTTTGCATTTTCATCCCAAATTATAATAACTTATCATTTTCTCAAACCCCAATGATCATATAAAACCAAATGGTTATTTATACCTATATCCACAAGAGAAGAGACAATTCTTCCTAAAATATCATTCTCACATGGAAAACTGCGTGGTTACAAATACAAGAGAAAATTATTCAAAAATAAACCCATCAACAAGGAGTGCTAATACTTTTTAAATTTTTCTCCAACCATTTATTTCCACATAGCTTCTTCTTTGACCAAGAAAATATCCTATAGAATAGGACATTCACTCGGGTAATGGCCAGGTCCCCTACATTTATGGCAAATGACTGTAAATGGACTCTTGGGACCATTTTTATCTTCTTCCATAGTACTCTTCATTTTTCTTCGGCAATTCTTCACTTTATGTCCTTCCTTCCCGCACGTAAAACATTTCATTGTCCCATTGAGACACTTTCCTGGGTGTCTCTTTCCACATTTCCTGCATGATGAAAATTGAGGTTTCTTTTCTCCATGGTCTCCATTGCTGGAGATCTTATCATTCATCACCTTTCTCTTCCTTGTTGAGTCTGGGAGTTGGTTAATATATATGTTGTTGATCATATTTTTGGAAAAATGATTTGGCATAAAGACGATATCTTTTACGCCTATCAACATTCCATTTTGTTGCTCATCACCACCAACGTTCCCACCTTGTACATCATTCTCAAAGTCACTATGACTTCCTTGGAATCCAGCCACTGACTAAAACCAGAAAGCATTGTGTGAGTAATAGTAGTCGTAAAATCATTTAGAGATTAAAATGTCACCATATTCTCAATTTGAAACATATTAGGATTAACCAAGGTCATTTACTCTCATCTTATGTATATATTACTTAAATCGGTTTGTAAAGAAAATGTAAATTATCCTAAGCATATCCCCCGGGAGTGTCGTAACCAAGAGTGCAGCAAGACCCGTTGTCGTGCACCAGTTCCCGTTCGAGTCTAGCTCAAAGCGGTGTTTTCGGGTTTTACCCCTAGGTACATCTGTGCCAGAGCCGCCTCTACCTGCTCGTATCCAGACAGGGATGTATTGCTCGGAAAACTCACAAAATCTCTACAATACCAAAATTATAGGAAGTTCTTTTATACTAATCCTCAAAGTTCATCTTAGGTCTACGTGCTCTAATCAGAGTTTATCTAAATCTAGCTACCAAGGTTTGTACTAAACTTCCTCTGATACCAACTGTAACGCCCCGAACCCAGTTACCCAGAGTCGGTGCATTAGTTACATAACATTGGCATGATCACGAGAAAGATCAAGTCTCGAAAGACCAATTAGTTTAGTAGCCTTGGAATAACTAGATACATCCATAAATTTTTACATTACATCATAAAAAAACATCTTGTCTTCATATCCCCTCATACTATCCATGCAGGTCATTCATAAATTACTTCTTCATAATCCTGGGAAAAATATAAAACATTGAAAGGGGTGAGCTCAGATTCTCAGTAAGGATAACATTATAGCAGAAGCTTTCATAAATAAGCATAAACACTTAAGGCAATTTATAACTAAAACAAAAGCCTTTTAAACTTGAACTTCAGCATAAAATGGAAAAGGTAAAATGAAATAATGCCATTTACTTACTCACATGGATATTCTACTAGTCAAATGATCACATGCAATATTAATATCCACTTTCATAATGATGGAATGCATAATTCCAGACTATTATAACCACATAGACAAGGCCTCGTGCCAAGACTACAAATAAGATTTTGCCAAGGCCTTGTGCCAAGACACTATTTTGTCTCATGAGACCTACCGATGCATCGAGGAGCTATAGCGGGATCCACCCGTCACTTATTAAGTCCAATGCATTCCCCATATGAATAGTTTTAAGCATAAAATAAACATTCGTATTAAAACTAGCATAGGAAATGTAAATACTTTAACCACAAACCATGAATGGTATAAAAATAGAACATCCATAGTCAAATATAAATCATTTGATACAATATGGAAGATTGTATTGTATCACATTAACCTCAATCATGAATAATGAAGGATGTTGACATAGATGAGAATAATCATCAAAACTATTTGAGAGAAATATCCCCCTTTTCTTGAAAACATTTAAAAGTCACACTATTTGTCAAGAAGCCATTTAAAAATAGATTTTTGAATCAAAGTGTCCCATACCACTTTTAAACTTTTTAAAAGGTGTTTTAATTTCTAAACATTAATGTCCATATAAATAAATCCTTAAAACCATTTTTAAAACATGGACATTAATGAGAAAGATTTAGATGAATAAGTCTTTAAAACATTTAAAAATGGTATTTTAGTTAGAGATTCTAACCAAAAGAGAGACACTTGAATACAAATAATGGAGGTAATAAAAACTTTGTAATATCATGAGAATAAAGTGAATTCATGATATACTATGTCAAAGTACATTATATACACCACATAAAAGTGATTTGGTGTATATCAGCAAAGAAGTCTAAATGAAATGTAAGTTGAGATGAAATCTCTCATAAAGGCCATATCCTTAGGTTAAGGATAAATCAACAACATAATTATGTGTGAAAAATATAAATACACTAAATATGATTGGATATTCAGTGTAAAACAATCAAAGGATATTAACACATATTCTTGTAAAAACAACACCAACGAATTGGATGTTTAACTCAACAAATGGTGAAAGAGTTAAAATTACTCTTATCAAATTCATATCAATGACTTGAGAATTTTCAATGGAGTGATTATGTGTATCAAAAGTATATCCACAGGAAGGGGAGTGGAAATTATGACATAATCAAATGAATAGTTATTCCACACATAATCTTGGGGTAGTATAATCAATGAAATATACGTAAATCCAAATGAGTGGAAATTGAAATCTCAAATTCCCTTATCGATTAGGTAACTTACGAAACAAAAACCCATGAAAGAAAGATCATACCATGATGATGTAAATACTCATAAAATAAAGTATATTACATAATGAATACAATCATGGGCAGTACACATACACCACATGCAATAATTAAGTGGTGAACAATGGAATTCTCACGAAATTAAGAGTGAGTTAAGAAACCCCTTACCACGTTAATCAACTGAGTCGTATGGCCAAAAGCTAATAACCACCAAATGATTTAAAGAATAACATGAATATAAAGAGAATCATGATAATATATATCAAATGGCCGTACACAATACACCACTTTCAATAATTTAGTGGCGAACAATGGAAATCTCACGGAATTGAAAGTGAGATAAGAAAATCTCTTACCTTGAACTTTACCTTAGTCGATGGTATGTTAACCTCCTGTATAATAATTAAAACATTGTTATTAAATTATTCAATAATCATATACATCAATATGATATCATATATGATCTTTTAACATTGCTTTATTAATAATATCTTAGTATTATCGTCATTTCGGGTGATAATCGATTCGTTCTTCTTAAATGTTTGGTTACGTAAGACATGTTTGTAATGGATAGATTATATCTTATTCATAATCAGAATAATATTAACATTATTTTTAACCCTAAAATGAGAATAAGACTTGAATGGATACGATGGAGGATGGATCTCACCGTGTTCGTGGAGACGGTAGTCCGTACGTACGCACGAACACTACTTCCATTTAATTTTTCATTTTAAAAGAATTGAATCCAAATGATACATAGGTATATTATTATTCCAGTATAATATAATATTTTTTATATGTTACTTATGTTCATTAACACCATTATTTATACGTTCCATGTGTGGTATGAACGAGTCATATCATTTTAAGGGGGCGGTAGTCCGCACTTCCTCAAATGAAATTATCGTATGTATATAAAACATGAAACTAATAATGGTATGAAATAAAATGGAATTACAGAAGATTATATATAAAATATGTATCATTAATATCACACTTAATTACAGTGCCATCATAATGGCCACCATGAGAGGCGGTAAGATGTATTTGAACAATCATCGTTTCCTGAGGCGTTAGTTTTCCATTCACAGAAACATTATGTTCATCATCCATTATATGAAGGTGTGTGTATGTGTAGTTCGAATAATTCTTATAAAAACATCTTAGTATATTGAGGATACTTTTTTTGTTACAAAAGAAAGTAAATAAAAAGAGTTTGGGGGTTGGAGAAGCAAAATAAATTAAAATAATTTAAGAGAAATCGTTACCTTTAATTTAGGTAACTCACTTTGGTTGGAACCAAAGGACTTCTTGAAATGCTTTCTGCCTAAGGGGAAGCTTCAAGGAGGAGGATAGGGATGTGGGGAGCTTATTTGGGCAGAGTTTGGACGATCCAAGTGGCTTGAGAGGTGTGAGGAATGAGTAGAAGTGGTCTCCTTTTATAAGGGAGAGGAGGGGCTCTTTAGGAAAGAGTGAAAGTATTACTTTATAATATAATTAAATTCGGTTTATAATGGTCCAAAACTAATTGAGGTCGAAGATAAGATGACTCATATTCTAAATAACATCAACCAATAAGAATTGGACAGGTTTTAGATAATATTGTAATCATTATAATCTTATTTATTTAAATGATTTATTAATGAGGTAAACATTGCATCATTATTGTGTCATTAATAATTTAAATTATTTGATGTCTAAAAATTATAAATAAAATATCATTATGTCAGAAATATTTTTAGCTTTCTAATTAATATTTATAATAGAAAATCCAACATGTATAACCCTATGTAAAAATTGTTCTTCTAAAAGATGTAAGCTTATGCCATTTTTATTTTTATTTTAACTTTATTAATATAATGTGTCCGTACCACATACAAGTGGCTCCAAGGGGTCCCCAAATCGACCCAAGGATGCCCATGGTCGGGTATGTGTCCACCAATAAGGTTAGGACACGTTTTAGGGTAATTTTGTATTATTATAATATTATTTTTTAACCCTTATTTACCGGATTTACCCTTAACCATGGTAAATAAAATATTTACCACAGTAATTATTCAAAATGTCTAAAAATAAAAGTTACCTATTTACACAATTTGGACATACTGATTCCAAATATGGAATCCATTTTTCTAAATTCAAAACACAGAAGTGGCAGAAATTAATTTAAAATTAATTCCCGCTGTCAAAACAAAAAGCGTGTTTTTAAGAGGTAATAACTATCAAAAGATTGACACTTGTTTATGTTCGGTTTAATTGTAAAATTATGTCCAATGACCAACATTATATTAAATGGTAAAAATATATTCTAAATATACTTTAAAACCACTCAAATTCACAATTTATCACTATTAATTATTTTGATTAAAAAAGTTGTTTTTAATTAAAATTTAGTAATTTTCACTATTCATCAAAATATGAAAGTTATCCGAAAAGTACCAAAATTTCACCTTAGGCTAAATTTGATATTCCGAATCCAAAAATGAAGTCCATTTTAAAATATAAAATATATATAATTTCAAAATTTAGGTATTACTATTCATAACGACTAGTTTGATTGGTTGTGGCGTGTGTTGAAACTCAAGGTTGCGTACAACACACGCTACTATTTTATTCAAAGGAAAGCGTACCGTGGAAGCTTGGTATGTTTAATTTTAAATTTTTTGATGTCCCAATTTATTCAGATAGTTTAAAATATTTTATTTAAAAAGGTTTCACTATTAAAAGTTGATAAAAGTGCAATACTAAAAATGAATCTGTTCTTGCATTATGACTAAGAAACTCATAATAGGGATTCTAAAATTATAAGGATTATATAAAGTTCAAAATGTAGTTAATACTATTCATGAACTCTTTTAATGGCTTTTTTTGTACGTCATGGTGTGATTGAACTCGGTGTTGCGTGTAGTGCAAGTTATTGAATTATTTTTAAGAAATAACACACTATGAAATCCTGGGGTGTTACAATATAACTATATTAATATAATTCCTATAAAGTTCCCAAAAATATTATGAACATCCTAAAAAATGACATTAATCATCAAATCACATTTCAACTACTAAGGTTTTCTATAAAACCCTTTTTCTAAAAAATATAATAATCTTAATTGAAAATTATCACCTTAAGGTCAATGATTATATTAACCCTAGAGGTTATTAATAACTTTAAACTTACATAAACAAAATATAAAAGCATTATTCCTCAAAATAACCTTCTCAATAAAGCATATACCAAATCAAAAGGTTATATTCACATAAATGTGTTCCAAAATATCCATAACTAGGTAAAAATCCCATCACATAAAACCTAAAAATTGTATCTATGTATTTTAACACATGATTTAAATTAGAATCATCTATCCAAGAAACTTTAGGTTTATCCTATATCACTATAGCATATAATAGATTTTCATAGGTTCTATTATCTCATTAATCATAATGTTTTATAAAGAAAATGTGAATTAACCCAAGCATATCCCTCAGGAGTTCAAAACTTGGTAAAACGTAAGGGCATGCTCACCATGAACCCGAATAATGGTCGTGAGATATTCAATCAACTTTTTTTACGTTTATTACACCTATATAAATATATACGAAAACCATATCTACTTGAAGTATCCAGAAAGTGATTGGTTTCCTGTAAAATCACCTAATATCTATCTTACCAAAACTTGGGGATGTTATTATATAATTAGACTTATAATCAGAGTCTATAATAGTGTTATATTCCCTAATCTATGTTTTTCTAAATCTAGTTCAAAAGGTTTCTAATAAACTTTCTTTCATACCAACTGTAAAGTCCCCAACCCCAGTAGCTCAAAATTGATGGTCACTTTATTAAATTGGTACTAGATACAAGTGATCATATCCCAAAGGAATGAATAGTTTAACAATTTTGGTAATTGATATATATACTTTAATCTCACATAAATTTTAAAACATACAATATAATAAATTATTTTCTTTGAGTAAATCACTATTCTCTCTAGATTGTCCTTGTATATCAATCATAGTACACTTCTTGAAATCCCAAGGAAAAGAAACATAAGGAATGGGTGAGATTAAATGCTTAGCAAGGGTCACATAAAATTGAATATATCTTGAGTAAATAAAGAAAAATAAATATGGAAAGGTAAATAACTAAAAAAGATTCCATTTAATAAATAAATTGAGAATGAAGAATAACATGGAAGAAGTAAATGATGAAAAAATAATTCCGTATAAATAATCACATGAGATTGAAACATATCCATGAATATCATAACTATAAGAATAATCACATGGCCATAAACAAATAATTTCATAATGTTGTAATTCATAATACTAGACATAATAATCTTACTATTTAAGCTACATGCAAGGAAATATAAAACATACCCTCAAGGCATCGTCCAAATATATCTTATATAAATGGGTCTGGCCTTAGCAAAAAACCCAACATGTTTTGTTTCATAAGATATACCGGTGTATCAAGGTGCTATATAATTTTGATCCACACCTAGCACTTAATAAGTAAAATGCATTCATTATATGAGTAAAAAATACAAATTAATAAACATGTATTATTCAATAGCTATTCAAATAAGAATAACTATCATACATAATATAAATACTTTCCCTTGTAAAACTAATCATAAACCATCCAGAGAAAGAATAATGATGATATCATTACAACATATCCCCAAAGGATAATAAAAGGGTTTTTTTATGAAAAGAAATACTATAAAAATATCATTAAATTAATTCTTTATGGAAACATCATATTCACATTTAAATTAACTTTTAAAAGCTAAAAATTTCCATAATATGAGGAAAAAAGTTTCTTAGAAAAGAATAACTGAATCTTATAAAAGAAGATTCTACGAACTAAATATTCATGACATCAAGAAATTTTTTTTTGTTCAGAGTATGTTAAAAAAATATTCATTTCACATTTTTAGTAAATATCCAAAAAGTAACTCATTTAGAAATTAATATGAATTTTTCTTTTAATTTTTTTAAAAAGTAAAATGTAACATCCCTTCCCCACCCATTGTATTGGGAATAAAAGGAAGTGTTACCAGGCTTGGGTTACTTACCTAAAACACCAACATCTAGGAATAAATTCAATGGGATTCATAAAAAGTTGGGGGATGGTTTTCAATTTAATGATAAAAAACCAAATGAGACAACCATAACAAAAAAACCACTACCTGATGAATGAGTACAATATAATATAACTCAAAAGTAAACAAACTGAAAAAAATCCCAGATTAAAACATGAACCATATTAGAGTACAAAGAAAAAACCAAAACTAAAAAGCACAAATAAAAATAAGATATTGACTCAGAAACTACCAACATTCTCCAATATCAATCTCAACAATCCATGCCCAAGGTATCATGATGCATCACTAAATAACTATGATACCTTGACTTTACCTATATCCCAATATACAACATCTACAAATACACCAAAGTTTCCAAGAATGGGGTGAGTATAAAACTCAGTAGGATTTCTAAAATTATTTCCCTACTCATTCCACCGTGATATAAAAATTTATCACATATATAGAAAAAAATTTATCTAAAAAAACAGAAAATTGACTATATCAAAGCATAGAATAAATTTTCCAAATCAAAAACATTTTGTGGAAAGAAACCAATCAACTCTTCAATACATTTCAAATTTTCATTAGGAACAACAAATTCCATTCCAAAAATCCAACACACACATACAAAAGATTGGTGTTACCATTGATGATGGAACTACACATCTATAATCCATCCCTTTGATGATGGTACTTCACAACCATTATTCATAACATTCAACTCGTGCCTAGCTGTTATGCCCAAATCTTGTCAAACCATTTCAAAAAAATAATATTTTTAATTAAAAACATTTAAAAAAATCACATTATATAAATATATACAAAACTAACATTTTAAAATAACCATTTTGAAATATTTTAACCAATTAAACTTTCCAAAAAACAAATAATTTCCACAATTTCAAAAACCATCACTACAAAGGGTTTCCATCAATATTTGATTTTTTTCACAATTCAAATGAAGAAAATCAACCATTTTAAAATTAAACCATGTAGTTATAATCAAGATGAGTCAATAGTGAACCTACATACCTCACAAACTTAGGAAAAAATGAAGAATGACAAAAATTATTCTTTAAATTGGATTAGATCTTTAAAAATCATCCTTAGATCTTGTTCCCTTTACACAAAAAACCATATATCATCATTATTAGAATCACACACAATAGATATTTCCTAAATGGATTAGATCTATGAATACAAGAGATGGATGAAGAAGAAAAAAGGGAAAAACAAAGAATGAGAACTTACCAAGGAATCAAATACTTTAACGCACCAATATATTCCAACAGATTGCAATTAGATCAAGGGGAATGGTCTCTATAGAATTTTTAAGGAGTTTAAATTGAGTTAGGTTTGGATTAAGTTAGAAATTTGGGGTTAATTAGATGATTTATATTAGATCCAAAAAATTAGGATCTAATTTTTAACGCTGCTTGGTTTAGGCACATGGTTAGTAAAACTATGCACAAACCATTTACCAATCACTGCCTTCAAACAAACCTCACATGGATGGATCACATATTTAGAAAAACTATTCATTAACCATGATAAGAAAATATATCAACAAATTCATGGTTCCTACTTAGTGGTTTCACAGTTTGGAAAAACCTTGCATCGATCGTGTGCCTACTTAGTGACCTCTACTTCCCTTTGAATGTTTTCCTCGACGTGTTTCATGGTTTCTACTAAACAAGACCAAACTGTAAACCTCCATAAATCCCCCAATACATTTAAAAACTTCTCAAAACCATCCCAAATTTATCACAATTAATTAATATAATTAAAATACATAAATAAAGAGTTAAATACCTAAAATTTGGGGTGCTAAATTATCCAAAATATTGGTATTTCCATCCTCAAAATGTAAAAATCCATAATTGTATTGAAATACTTTGGTCCATTTCTCAATCGTATCCTTCTCAGACTCCCACGATTATTCCCAAATTTTACCATGCTTCCATAAATCCCGCACTAGACCGGTGAATTTTATATACAAGTCTTTCTCTTACCAATCCAAAATCTACACTAAGACATGAACAAACATATCATCTAGCTATAGGTCAATGTGATCCCATCAAATCACATGTTTTGGATCCAAATAATAATTACTCAATTGAAATACATGAAAAACATCATGTAATGATCTGAACCTTGGTGGAAATTTCAACTGATATTCCACCTCACAAATGAATTCTATTATCCAAAAAGGGCCTATGTAATTAGGATAATACTTTCCCTGCTTCCTAAAAAAATAATGCTCAAGCCTTAGAGAAAATACTAAGAACACATGATCACTAACCTAAAATGAAAATGGCTGTCAATAATGATATTCATATGATTTATGATGAATCTTAGCCATATCCATCCCTTTACTAGTTAAAAAATATTACCCATTGTCTCTTGAATAGGGCTCCATAGAAATAGTGAAGTATATCTTGTTTCCCCCAAAAAAGTTGAGAGAAATAAGGGTAACCATACAATGCTTCAAAAAGAGCCATATGTATTGAGGCCTAAAAACTATTTTTATAAAATAAATCCAATAACAACATGTATTCCTCCCATGAGCCACCAAAATACATTACAGAAGACCTAAACATGTCTTCCTACATTAGTATCATTCTTTTTAGATTTTCCATTCATCTGAAGATGATATGACATGCTAATTTATGATTGAGTCCCAAGGTATTTATTTAAGTATATCCCGAAATGAGATGTAAACATATAATCCAGGTATGATACTATCGAAAATGGTATTCCATTCCCCTTTATAACTTCAAAAATATAGATTTTATACAATTCCTCCACCATATGAGATTCAATAATAATGATGAAACATGTTGATTTTGTGAGACGGTCCACTATCAACCATATGGTATAATGAATTTGAACCTCCACTGGGATACCTGTGACAAAATCCATATCCATTTTCTCTAATTTCCAAATAGAAATAGGTAATGACTGCAATAGAATCACTGGTCACTATTTCTTTGCTTAACCTACTAAGAGGTGAGGAATATCATTAAAAACTCATCCACTTTTCTTTTTATGCCAACGAACCAAAATTGTGGTTTCAATGCCATATACATATTTTGTATTATAGGATGAACAAACCATATTGAATGGTGGTAATAATGAAGAATTTGTTCTTGATAGGACATAGGTACAACAATATGATCTTGAAAACATAATATTGATCCCTTATCTAGCTTCCATCCACTAATGGTCTCCCCACATTGATTTTTTACCTTATAATCACACATTTGGAATTATATGACTTTCCCTCTTTAACTTCTTGGAAAAATCAAGAACAAAAGAAACTGGGAACAAAATGACCACACTACATTTGTCTTCATAATCTAATTTCATATCGCATATCACCGACAACAGGTTCCACTGATATGAAGCCTCTTTTTCGAACTGACTATAAAAATTTATTTTTAATGCATCCACCGGTGAATTACCTTTACTAGAGGTATACATTAAGTCAAAATCAAACATTTTGAGATACTAAATCTATATTATTTTTATTATATTTAGATATCTTTGTGAGAATATGTGTTTCATGCTCTTAGGATTCGTAAGAACCGTAAATTTCTCACAAATTTGGTAATTATCCCATCTATTTAAAGCATGGACTATAAAAAATAATTTTAAATTGTGATTATGGTATTTATTCTCATGAAATTTTAATTTACATGAGTCATAAGAAACAACATGATGTCCCTTCACGAGAACAAACCCCAACCAAGATCTAAAAGAATCATAATACACCACCTAACCCAATTTTGATTCTGATAATATCAAGATCAGTGATGATGTAAGGCGAACTTTAAGCTCTTTAATAAAATTTTTACATTCAGCATTCCCTTGAAATATAACACTTTTCATTATCAAATTTGTCAATAGTGAATCTAATCAAGAAAAAATAGGAACAAAATCTCAGTAATAACTATATAAGCCAAGGAACCTATGTATCTCAAAGACATTATTTGACAGTTTCCATGAGATTATGATAATTGATATATTATTTTAATATTTCTATAATATATTTATTGATTTTAGAAGAATAAATAATCTTGAAAGAGTTTTTAATGAAAATTACCTCTTTTTAGGTATACTTCCTTTATATCTCTTCTCAAGGACCCCTGGATTAGTCTTTTAATTTCACCAAAACCTATACTTTATGTTTATAGATGTTGATAAGAGAATCATAGAACAATTTTTAAATCTAGGATTCTCAATAAGATGTAATGGAAAGTGAGAATGGGTGTCTATTTATATGTGAGGGTAGCGACACTCTTGAAATTATATGGAGTATTAAATTAATATAAATTAAATTTTTGTGAAAAAATTATCTAAATTGATTTAATTTTTTGATAATATGGCGATTAGTCAAAGTCCACTCACCCAAAGAAATATTTACATGATTTTGTTATGTTTTGACCCAAATCTCTTAGTTTTAAACCATGTTATCCCTTTTTACAATTATCATTATATCAATTCCTTTTTACTCTTTAGGGGTCAAGAAAGTTATTATAAAAGTACAAGTATCCCATAAACGAACCATGGTAAAATTTTTCAACTATATTCCATTAATTTGGTTAAATATTGGATTATTATGAGTTTTAAATAATTTTAAAAAATATTGTTTATCATTAACCATTCTTAATTTTATTTTTTAAAATATCTGAAATATTATAATACAATATGTGTATAACTCATGAAAATTGATTCCAAAATTATATGAATCCAGAGAAAAGGATGAAATGGTCCCAATTTTACCATCCAATAAAATTTATTTAGATCTAGATATTATTTTAAACCTTATTTTTTTTGTTTAACCCCGTGGTTAAAAATTTTAATCTTAACCATGGTAATGACTTTTTAATATTTAAGGGTTATAATTTTACTTATAAGGTAACAATTGGATCATTATGAAAAGAGATAATTTTTTTGAGAATTTATCAACCTAATTTAACTATAGAAATATTTTTATTATTTCTAAATAATTTAATAAAATATTTTTCAATTAAAATTCTATTAATTCCATTTTAAGAACTATTCACATAATTTGACTTGGAATTTTTTTAATGGAATTAAAATATAAACCTTTCATACAATCCTAAAATGCTATATTTACCTAAAAAATTTTCATAACACATTATTTCACCCAAATTTTATTTCTTTTAATATTTTTATAATTATTAATTTTATATTTATTTTTATTAAATAAATATTTTATTGACATTGTGTAATAATTTCAGGTAATTATTTAATCAAAAAAAATTATCTATAAATTACCATGAAAAGAAAAATTAATTATTGTTTAAATGAAAATTTATAACCAAATTATCCTGTTTTTATCCTTATGTAATAATTTTATAGATATTAAATTCAAGAGAGTGAAATTTTGTATTTAATATTTTCTTAAATTAAAATAAATTTAAAAATGAAATAAAAATGGAACCATGTTGCAATATACTTGATACTTGTATATAAAGGGATGAACTACACTCATCCAATAGGATAAATTCATGTTTTTAAAGGAATTTTAATACTTATCACATTAGTTTTAAGCCTAAATAACCCATTTTACCTATACTCTAGTAATAAAAATTTATTATGGTTACTATTCATAAAGAACAAAAATAAAAGGAAACTATTAACCAAATTTTAACATCCTATGTTTTTAATATTTATTATATATAATTGAAATATTTAAATTTTAATATAAATGTGTAAAATACAATGGAAAGATTTTTTTAGAAAAAGGGTGTTTTTAAGAATAAAAATTAACATATATGAGCATCATGATGTATTTATTATTATAATGGAATTAATTAGATTGTTATAATTTTAATGGGTAATATGTAACTAAATACAATATATAATTAGACTTTTAAATTACTTTATTTTTTAAAAGAAATAATTGTACTTGAAATATCAGTATTTTCCTTACCATTGAATAAAAAATCAATCATTTCATAAATGTATCAAAAATTCACTCTGTTATTTGTGACATGGTTATTTAAAAACATAATTTAATTTTTTTAAATAAATTTTTTAAAAGTTGAAAAAATTAATTATATTATTTTCTCACCAAAAATAAATAAAAAATATTTTTTAGGGAAAAATGTATTTTTAAAGAATATTATGAATTTATTAAAAATTGAGATCTCATTTATCAATATAAATGAATTATCTTAAATATTTATACATTTTTTTAATAATTTCATTATTCCTATTAATTCTTAGAAATTAACATCTTGGTTATAACTATAACACTTAAATAACAATATTTTATTGTTTATTTAAGCTCAATGTTGTGTGTTGTATATTATATCAAACAAAGTGTTATTTTAAAAATATTAGGGTGTTAAATATGAGTTGAGTAAAGAAAAAATCCTTATATATGGTCTTATCTATAATATTAGGTATCTCAGGTGCTCAATGAATGACCTTTAGAGGAACAATGGTGCCTGATGAACTTGTTGGCTGATTGGAGAAATAATGATTTTGAGGACTAGGGATTGAATACATGTGCTCCATTATTGTTGAATTTTAATTATAATACCATGTTATATCTAGTAAAGACTCTAAATTAGAGTGTGACATGATGTGGAAATATTTATAAGGTGCTGACTTGATACCCGATTTGTCATTGGACGATGATGATGTGATCCTAATACACAAAAGATTTGTAGTCCCTACAGATATTGTCTAACCAGGATCAATGTATCATAGAGAGGGGGATTGGGTTAATCAATGATATATTTATATTTTATGTTTACTTTCTTTTGAAACAACCTTCATCTTATTTTAATGATTTATCACTTTTCATAAAACCAAACAATCACACATCTAGAGGAACATTAGAATATACAATGTTCACTACTCATCAAGTGTATCTACATCCTTGGTATGGTTTAGAAACAATTCAATACCACACAATCCACTCGAATAAAATCTTTTTTTGTGGATGCAATAAAGTAGGATATAAAATTATTCTTTTAGCACTATGATTAATAAAATAGTACATGCGCTTTCAGTATCATGAAATGAAGTAATAAGAGTTTTTATAACAATTTAAAAAACTTTCACAAGATTCTTAAAAACATGTTACTGTTCTACCTTTTGAAATTTTAAAAATATAAACAAAATTAATTCTTCAATTTCCTATATAGTAATAGATAAAGACTTGTTTGGACTTCGTAATGATACTCAGTCAGATTCCTTAGTCTGATTTTTAATTCTGATTGCTCAGACTGGAAATTTAAATCTATTATAATTCCATTAAAATAATTATTAACTAATTCTATATCAGTCAAAAAACCCCAGTATGATTTCTCTATCTGATCTAGTAACTCTGAATATGATATTTACTCTTATTCTTCTATCAAAAATTTGTTTCCAATAAAGCTCAATATGAAAACCTCTTCTCTCTAAAACATTATGTTCTCCACCTTATCTCTTTACTTGTCAATAGTATAAGTTCCAGAGAGTGAAATTCACTCTAATACATTTATAGGTGCACAAAAAATGGTTTAGTTGAGAATATTAAAAGTTTTTTCACTTAACTAAATTTATTGAAACATCAAATTCCCTTTAATTTTTGATAAATTTTAAATTCTTCATCACTTCTTAACACTTCATGATTCTTCTCAAACCTTCTTAAATATTCTCATAACTTCAACTCACTTTCATCTTTCTAATTTTTCTTCTGTCCAATTGTGATTTTCATTGATATTTTATCAATATGATTAATGCATTTGGTCAACAATAGATTCTTCATTAACTTTCTCTACACTAATTGGAACATATGAATAAAAAATTACTTCTTCTTACAATACCTAAAAAAACTAAAAACAAGCTGCTTATTCCAATGAATCGTATCAAATATTAGATATAGAATTTTAAAAAAGTATTCTTAAAATATTATTTAAAATTCATTAGACTTTGTTTTCCTTTATTTTTCTATAAACATAGTCAAAACTTATAATTATATTAACACTTTTCATTAGAACATCAAAAATAGCTTCAAAACTACTTCAAACAAGGACTTCCACTTACCTCTTCAAACAACCTTTCAATACCCCCATTGATAATTTTTTTGGATGCTTTAAAAAATTATCTTTCCTTATTTTCTTTAGACCGATGATCCTACGTTCGATGAAGTCCATAGTCCAATAAATTTAATTGATTCCAACTTGTTCCAATTGGATTAGTCTCTATTTCATTCTGATGGATCCATTTCACCTCCAGTTCGATGACTCTTGAACCACTTGATAAAAAAACACAACACTTTTTTTATTTTTCTCTTGACCTAAATGAAAATGTATATGAGTTTTTCTTTCGGTCTTGATGAAATTGAATAAAAAAATTATAACTCATTTATTTCATGAACTAAATTTAAGTTAACCCGATAAAAATGGTTGACTGCATTGTTGATCGATCTCTAAATTTCTTACATGAATCAGTCCCAAAAAACTCTACATAAAAATCTTATTCAATGAAATTTTCTTCATATGATTCCATTTTATAACCATAACTGCATCGTATGATCGGAGTCAGGATTACATAAGTGATTCGTGGCACACCACATCCAATGGAATAGTTCCAAAAACTTCCTTCATACTATTATTATGATATGCACCAACATGTTTCTTTGGAGATTTATATATTGTGGATTATTGGTCTAAATAAAAACTAGTATCTTCATATTCTCACGTTCTGAAAAAAACATCAAAGCCTTCAAACAAATCTTTTTTCTTGTGATATTACATCGAAGAAATGAGGTTTGAAACCTTTGAATTCACAAACATTCTTCTTCTAAAAAATTAATCTTGTAACCATTAATTCCTCATGAATTTGAGAAAATTTAGGATAGGTATAAAATCATATAACTTAAAATGAAATGTATTATAACTTCTCAACCTTCAAGAATCTTCTTTATTTCAAATCGAACCTCAAACCGATTAGAAGCATTTTCCCCCTTTACTCCATAAGGCTTGTATCACAATTTTCACATACAACTTATGATTTATGAGAAATACAAGATCATAATATCATCATCATAATTTAATCAGATCCATTCATACTCTAGTACACTCCTTCATTATGATTAAAACATTCATTCTGGACCTAAGGTGAGTATGATGAAACTTTTATTCTTGGAAACTTCTCCTCAATACAATAGACTTTTTTATCATTTTTTCTCTGATCTTCTTAATACAATAATGATTTTTATTTCCAAATATGAAAAGTGATGTTATTTATTTCTCTTTGACAATAATAGACAACACTTTATTCAAAAAATTCTTCCATCTTCCAAAAACAATTTCTTACTAACTTGGTCCCAACAATCTCCCCCTTTGGATTTTTTTCAACCTATATTCATAAATCCTTGAACATTATAACCTTAAGATGTGGATTTGTTATCAATAATTCTAATCCTACATGATCTAAATCATTTTAGGAAAAATATTCTTTAAAAAAACATGTTATCTAAAAGTGGAGACTCATGATACCTCTTTCGATTTTCTTCTCAGATTTTCTTCACATATTTCTTTACTTATTCAACTTTATTATAAACAAAATCTTCCTACAAACACTCCAAAAAATAGTTAGAATATTTCACACATTTACTTGTTGAAATAACATATTACACAAAACTCCCTATACATACGTGATTCCTTAAAAGGTTTAACACATATTAATGGATAGATTTATGAAACAATGACCCCTTGAAAATACTATCCAAATACTAAATGAGATAGCGAAAAAACACATTCCTAAACCATGATGAGAAAGATGTTGGATTCCAATTTTCAACCTCAGTTTTTGAAATACTTATTTTTGTAAAGGTTTTGTGAATATGGAAAAAACTTGTTTTGATACAAGAACATACTCCAGCTTTAATTGATTCTTCTCCCCATGCTCTTTGATGAAGTGGAACTTGATGTCAAATTTTTTTGAATGATAATATTGTACAGGGTTTAGTTTAAGGTTGATGTGACTTTGATTAACATAACATAAAATCAAGTGGTACTTCACTTCAACAAGTATGTCTTTCAGATAAGTCTTTATCCACATAATTTGGGTAGCATATTGAGTGGAAGCAACATACTCAGATTCATATACACTAAGAGTTACTGAATTTTGTTTTTTTTATTTCAACTATTTTTTATATAGAAGTAAAACTCCACTAGATGTGGATCTTATATGATCAACATTTCCTACCCAATCAGCATCTAATTACCCAAATATGTCCATAATTTTTGATCTATCATACCAAATTATGAAATTTTTTAAGCTTTTGATATATCTGAGAATTATTTTTCTAGACAATATATGTGATTATTTTGTAGCAGTCTAAAATCTTCCAAACAGGGTAACAACACAAAAAATGTATGGTCTTGAGGAAGTTAAGTAAAATGAACTTCTAAAATTTTTATAAAACTCTTTAGGGTCAACTTTTTTGACTTATCCTTATTTAGTCAACTTGGTTCGCACTGAAATTAGTGTGGAAAAAGGTTTCTAATTTTATATTCCAAAATTGATAATAAGTTCCTTATAATAATTTTATTGTGAATGAAATAAGTGTTTCTTATTTTATGAGATTCTTAACCAAATAATTTATTTCATTTCACCTAATATAGACATATCAAATAAATTTTTGATCTCTTTATCAAATCTTTCACATGTTCTTTAATTATTCCAAGAAAATATAATTTCATCAACATAAACAAATATAATGAGGGAAATATCTGAGATTTATTTGATGTTAAGATTACTATTAACTTTATATTTCATAAATTCCATATTTCTTAGGTATCTATATAATTTGGAATTCCATGCCCTTGGTTCATGCTTTATCCCATACAAATATTTCTTCATCTTTCACACATAACTTTCATTTTTCCCAACAACAAAGCCACATGGTTGTTCAATATAAAATTCATCATCAAGGTAACTATTCAAAAATGAAGATTTCATATACATTTGAAATTTTTTGTAACTTAATTGTGTAGTAATATATTGAAAGATTCTAATTGTTTCTGACATTAAAAATAGAGAAAAAGTCCCATCAATGTAAATTCACTCTATCTTTGAGTAGCCATTTCAAACTAGTCTAGATTTTTTTCTTATCACTTCAATATATTCATTCATCTTGTTCTATAAAGACCAATTTTTATAAATAACATTTTTGTCATTTGTTTTAGGTATGAGTTCCAAAGAATCATTCTTTTTTAATTGATATAAATCTTCATTGATTTCATGAACCCATTATAGATTCTGAAAAGCTTCACTCACATATTTCATCTGATATTTTGAATATAAAGAATTATGTTTAACAACTTTTAATGTTCTTATTCTTTGAACCTTTTGATGTTGATCACCAATAAATTTTTGAGCTTACACTTACTTCCTCTGCCTATGATGAAATTTTTCCTATTCTTCATCATAACTAAAAACAACTGAGTCTGATTCTTCTTTTTGAGTTAGAATAAAACTATTTTCAACCTTATCAGAGTTCTCTACAAAAATTATTTCATTAAGTTCATTTTTCTTAACTACATGATTTTTTTAGAATCTTCCACATCATTTTCAAAAACAGTCACATCAACAGAGTCAACTAATCTTCCTGAATCATTGATGAAACATCTACATCCTCTCCCTTTCAGATTGTAGACAAGAAAAAATTCCATCTTAACCTCTCTTCTCACACTTTCCAAGGTTTCCAACTTTATTATTTATGATGCATGGACTGCCAAAAACTATTAATATTTTCAAACTTTTAGTTTATCCATAAAATATTTTATATGGGGTCACATATGAACTTGTTCTATAGAAACATTAGTTTTTAATATAAATAGCAGTGCTCATGGATTGCCTCAAAAAGTAATAAGAGATACCACATTAAATTAACATAGTCTACCAAATTTTAACCAAACATAAAATTTTTTCCTTTCAGAAACACCATTCTGTTGAGGAGTGTAAGGTGAATTGAAATCATGCAAAATTCTATACGTCTTAAGATAACTTTAAAATTATTAATTCTTGTATTTACCTGCATTATCAATCATTAAATTACGTACTGAATAACACCATTCCCTCTCATCTTTCCTCTAAAAAGTTTAAACATTTTCATAGAATCTGATATATGTTTCATATACATAACACATGTAATTTGAGTGAAGTAATCAATGCATGTAATCAAGTACTTATCTTTATGAGTTGATTTTTTCTCATTATAACACAAATATCTGAATGAATAAGTTACATGGATTGTTTTTAACAAATATAAACTTTCTTATGCACATATTTTCTAATATTTACTTTATGATAAATTGTGAAACACCAATACAATCTTCTTAACATATTTGGAATTAACTAGAAACTATCTCTATTTTATAATCTGCTCATGTTTCTCTGACACATGTGTCCTAAAATTTTATGCCATAACTAATTCTCTTACATCATAACTAAGTAACAAGTTATTTGAACCTCACTAACTTGGAACATGTTTCATTTTTTACATTGGCCTATTGTAACTATATTTCCATGTTCCTCCCTTTCAAAAAAAAACTCCATGTTTTCTAAAAATAACATTTTTTACCTTCATCACAAAGTTGTGAAACACTTTTCAAGTTGAGTTTTAGCCCATCAACAAAAAAAGATTTATCAAATTTCAACTTTTCTTCCCCAATGATTTCTGATCCAACAACTATGATTCTGAGAGATACATCATTGAAAAATGTCACTATTACTTATTTGATATTTTTCACATTCTACAATTTTTTAAGTCTCCTACCATATGAGAAGAGCACCCACTATACAAGATCCAAGGTTTTTCTCCTTTTGTACCTTTGAGATCAGTTTCTACAATAAGATATTTTTCTTTCCCTTTAACTTATTTTACTTCTGACTTATGACAATTGTTAAATTTTTTATAATACTAACAAAACAAGGCATCCTTTTGAGATATTTCAAGGTTGTTGAATTTTTTCCAAAATAGTTTCCAATGGTTTGAATCTATTTTTAACTTTCACACCAAACTTCCCAGGTTTGTTAAAAACATCCTTCTCAGAATTATTCCATTGAGAGGATGGTCTCTCCTAAAAATTTTCCTTCTGTAATGCATGGAATATTAGTAATGATGTTGATTAAACCAAAAAATATTTTCCATATGTATGAATCCACCACAATACCATCAGTATATATAGAAATGATATTTAGCTCTGTAACATACATTCTATTTGGAGTTGTGAGCATATTTTTCCACAAACTTCTTATCTTTCTCATCAATAATTTATTGACCACTAAACTTTTTATTATCACCCCAAAATCATATTTTTCAAATTGGATTCCTTTATATCCTTATGTAAACTAGAAGTATTATAAATATTTTTTGAATCATAATTTTTAGAAACTTATAACTTATCCACTTTGTTGGTTTTGGCCACATAAATAACTTTCTCATATTTATTCTTCTAAGAAACAATTTTAGCTACATTATCAAGCATTTAAGGCATATTTTGATCCTTATCAGGTTTATCCTTTCTATAACTCTCACCAACATTAGAGATATATTTCTTGAAAATTTTAATCCTCTCCTTAACATTAGAATGTTTTTGTCAGACAAGTCCCAACTCTTCTTCTTTTAACTTCAAATTTAGCTCTTGATGTTCATTGATATTATTTTCTTTTTTAAGAGATCTATTCGAGTCATAAATCTACAGATTAAATTTCTCACCAGGAAAAAATTATATCTGTCCATATATGATGGTTATCATCATATAATACCATAATCCCCTTAATATTCACACAATCCAGATTGTCCATCACTTATTTTCTCCAAAAATTTTAGTAAACAGTAAATGAAGTGAACCTTGGCTCTGATACCAACTGATATTTCCTAGCCAGGATCAATGTATCACTGAGAGGGGGAGTTCTTGAATGAATGATATATTTTTCTTTTATATTTTCTTAATTTTGAAAAAACCTTAATTTACTATTAACGAGTTATAACATTGCTGAAAATAATAAAATCACACATCTACAGGAACACAATAATTTACAATGTTCACTACTCAACAAGATTTGATACATCCTTAGAATGTTTTGGAAGTGATTCAATACCACAAAATCCACTTGGAAATAATGATTTTGTGTGGATAAAAATAAGTTTTATATACCCTTAAACTTGTATAGATATATGATCAATAAAAAATTTTATGTGTTTAAATTTTCACAAAATTATGTAATAATAGTTTATATAAAAGGATAAGAAACTTTCACCAGATTCTCCAATAGTTTTTACTATGATGCCTTGTAAAATTTCACAAATAAAAATTATTTAATTTACTACCCAGTAGCAGGTGATAACTTCTATATACTTCTTAATGATACTCAGTCTAATTATGTAGTTCGATTCCTCAATCAAGAAACATAAATCATACAAAATACCACTAAAAAATTTATGAACAACTTCTGTATCAGTTCTTAAAAACCATTCTTATTTCTCAGTCTGATCTGGTAACATTGAATATGATCTATATTCTTCTACTTTTATCTATTTTTTAGGAAATCTCAATCCATAAACCTCTTATCTATAAAAATTTAAGTTCTCCACATTCTATCTTCACCCGTCAATAGTAAAAGTGTCATAAAGTATACATTACAATCCTCCTTTTATAGGTTCTCTGAAAATGATTTTGGCAGGAATCAGAAATTTTTTCCCTCGTAACCAATTATTTAGAAACATAAAATTAAATTCAATTTTGGATACATATTTGACTTATTTAGTGCTTCATAACTCTTATTGATTCTTAACAATCCTTCTAAAATATTCTCACAACTTCAAATCACTTCTTTCTTTAAAATTTTTCTTCAATACAATTCCAATTATCACTAAAATTTATTCATTACGATGAAGGAATATGTTCAATATAAGTTTATTCATTAAATTCCTCCACACAAATTGGAATATATGAAAATTAAATAACTTATAATTATAGTTCTTAGAACCAATTGAAAAAAAACTTCTCATTCAGATGCTCTGCATCAACTGTTAGATATATAATTCCAAATCATTATACTAAAAATATTGTTGTAACTTAATTTTAATTGGGTTTCCTTTATTTTTTTCATAAAAATATTATGACATCCGAGACCCAGATTCCACTTAATGGGTTACCTGAGAACGGTGGTCCACATGGACATAAGAACATATCCCCAAACAGTAGAGGCTACTGACTAGCAGTGAGGGCCTAGGTTGTGTCTCTGGGGAAACTATGACCTCATTACCAAAGTGCATCACAAAAGTTGAATGTAAAAAAAGGGATTAATAGTGGAAGAAATATAAGTAAATAGAAAGGAAAACATCAAAAGAATAGATACAATATTAACAATAACTAAGAAAACTGTAATAGTATTAAACAACTAATGTTATATCATGTCACATGGAAATTGGAAAATAGGAACACAAGACAGCAGGAAAAACTTGTTTGAAAAATGTATAAATGAAATCAAAGACTATCCCAAGAATCCTGAGATCCCACTTGGTTATCTACTATCAAGCTCTATTCTAAACAAAAAGAAATCACGTGTTTGAAGCCATATGCTTCCCTTTATCAACAACTACAACAATGTAATCTAATCCAGGTACCAAACGTCGCCTAGAGAGGGTGTGAGATAAATCTCAGTAGTGTACCACCAACGATGTCTATAGCATACAAGACCAACGATGTCTATAACATCCTACCCATGTAATGGAAATGTAACAGTGTGAAAGCATGTATATATAATGTAAAGCAGTACAATGTAACTAAATACCCAAGTAACTACTTCATCCCTTGGTTGGTGTCTGAAGATGTAAACAATTCAATATTTTACTATTACAAATTTATAAATAAATCACATGTCAAAAAAAGAGATGGTTCCAATTTATGATAAGGAAACCTATAATGACATTTAATAATGAAGTTACAAGGTAATAACCCATGCAACATAGCCCTAAAGGGTCACCAAATTAGTAATAATTGTAAATTGTATAAGGATAAGAGTGTAATCCAAGGATCATATTCTAAGTAATTCCACAATAAGTTTCCTACTAAATCCAAGGTGATTGTCCAAGGTAAAATAGGGATAAGGAGAGATAGGGCCCTATGGGATGTATCCATGGAACTTACTTGTCAATGATGGATCCAAGGAGTGTATCCAAGGAATCCTTCAGTAATATGTGAGGTATCCTATAGTGTTATACCATGTACCCAAATAATAGACAAGGATCGAGATCTAGGTGGGTATCAACCTATGAAATCGGTATCCTTGAATTAGAATGGGGTTACTAAGTGCTCATGGAATTTTCCAATCAGAATCCAAGGAGGGATCGAGGCAGACCATTCCTATTTATGTATGAAGTCATGTAATATTTCATTTTATTAAAGCCTTTCCTTTCATTATTTTTATATTTTCAAGTATGAAGTAACCTTTTAATCAAGTCATTTGGTTTAATCCTTGCCTTACATTAGAGTGACATGGCCAAGTAGCATGAAACTATTAATTTAATTCATTTAAAACATATTCCATATTAAAGGTTCATTCTTTTACCTTCCATTAATGTGGTAAGGCGTGATAAGGGTATGCAACATACTATTCATTTATATTTGACGCCAAGTCATATACTTAGTATACTTTACAATTCATATTTCACCTTTTATTGTCAATTGTAGCAATTACCTTAGTTGGGTAAACTAGTGAGCAAACAAGGCACTTTCCATTATGAAATTATCTTTATAAAAAATCCATTTAATTTAGAAGTATTTATCCTTAGGAAGTTTATGCCAAAGAACACCCTAATGGTGGATCAAACGTGTCAAAACACAAAACCAAAATTATTTCATAAACATTGACATGGAAAGGATTCAGTTTTGGGTATAAACACTAACAAATAATCACATGTTTTGAAATATCATAACTATAAAATTCTAAAATGTATAATCATGGAATATTAATTTCATAAACGGCACCAGATGAAATTAGTAGGGCCCATATGACAAATCCAAAATCAATAAAACATTAGGGATGATTTTTATACCACCCACATAAGGCTTGTACGACTCTCCTCATATAGTATTGGACATTAATTTGGATCGAATAAAAGTACACATAAGAAAAGGATAAAAAATATCATACCCTAATAACATATTCAAGAGTAAGAGAGAAGGAGAATGGCTCAAGACTACCAGAGTACTTACCGTTACACATACAATGTTATGAAAAAAATATTGATCAGATCCCAGAAAAAGGAGGTCCTTTGATCCCTATGTCAGGACTTCAAAAATCATCAAATTGAGAGAGAAATAGGTCAATACTATTGGTTCTTGAATTAGGGAATAAGGAGAGATCTAATTAGATCTTTAAGGGAAATTTTGTAATTATAACAAAAAATGGATTTTTCATGGCTTCTCCACAGAGTTTGACAAACCATGCGCAAAGTGTGCATGGTTACCTAGGAAGAACACAAAATTTCATAGTTAGACTACATGACCATGCACAAACCATGTGAAGTGGTTATATCTTGAAATTCAAATCTTCATGATTATCCAAACTGTGTGCCAATCGTGCGCTAACCATGCGGCATGGCTAGTTTCCCCAAAAAATGTTTTTTAGGCTCTGATCTTTCCCTAGACACCTTGAAACATTTTCTAACTCATTAGGCATCCATATTAGGTCCAATGTAATGATTTAGACTGACATTTAAGGGATCCATTCCTAAGTGAAAAACCAAGTTCTTACAATCCTTCCCCCTTAAAAGAACTCCCCCCCAATTTCACCTTCCAAGGGTGGTGAAACATTGTCTGAGAACAATTCTAGCCACTCAGCATGTACTTCGACTTCCCTCTCCCAAGTCTCATCCTATACACTGATGTGCTGCCATAGCACCCATAAAATAGGGATAAACCAGCCTCATAGAGACTTCATACTCTGGTCTATGATGCGTATTGGATACTCCTAAAAGGTATCATTAGCTTCTAACTTTACTTTCTTAGGATCAAATGTATAAGATGAATCATCATGATATTGGTGAAGCTATGAGATGTGGAAGACATCATGCATGGAACAGTACCTCTGAGGTAATATCAACTGATAGGCTATCGACCCGACTATCTCTAGAATCTCCAACAGACCTATGTAATGAGGAAAAAACTTTCCCTACATCCATAACCATCTATCCCCTAGCATGGGAGATTCCAAAAGGAAAACACGATCCCTAGCCACGAACTATAGATGTCTTAAATGACAATCAATATAAGATTTATGTTTAGACTGAGAAGTAGTCATACACTTTCTAATTTGCTAAACCTACTCTAAATTTCTCTAAATGAGATGAGGACCTAGTAAGGCTACCTTGACTAACTCTAGCTAGTACATGATGGAACGACATGGCCTATTATATAAGGCATCAAACAGAGCCTTCTGAATTTTCACCTGAAAGATATTATTATATAAGAACTCCATGAGAGGGATATTATTTTTCTAAGAACAACAAAAATAAAGGACACATTTTCATAGCATATCCTCTATAAACTTTATTATCTATTCTGATTTTCCATTGGTTTGAGGGAGAAAATATGTCCTTAGAAGTAAATCTGTTCGCATATCCTTTTTATAACCTTGCTAGAATTGTGAAGTGAAATGAGCATCCCAATCAGAAATGATAGTATGTTGAAACCCATGTAGCTGTATGATCTCATAGACATAAAATATTCTCATCCCATTAATTGAAAAAGTATCATGAATAGGAATAAAGTGGGATGATTTCATTTTTTAGTCAATGATTTCCCATATAGAATCACTACCCATCTGCGACCTAGGTAAGTCGACTCCAAAATCCATCGAAACATCACCCCTTTTCCATTCTGGGACTGCAAGTGGCTATATAAATCCCACAGGTCTCTATTGTGCCGCCTTAACCAACTGATAGGTGGAACACCTAGTGATAAAGCATGCTCTCTGACATTTCATCCCAGGCCACCAATATTGGCATCAAATGTCTCGATACATCTTCAAGATGCCTGGATGAACTGACCATTGAAAGGCATGGGAATCATTCATCAACTCCTCTCTCATATCTGTAGGACCATAGATACATCTCCATAGTCGTAGGATGTTGTCTCTGTCTACAGACTAATCTAAAGGTGGGTTATCTCTTGATATACTCTCATAGTGTACAAAGCCTTCAGAATTTGAAAATTGTGTACTCTTCACCTTCTCAATGAGGGAATAGGTAAATATCAAGGATGAGAGGTAATATTTGTCATGACTATCACGAACCTCTAGAAATAGATCATATAAGAGTTCCATTAACTTTCATTCATCACTAGCTTCTTGTACAACCTATGTTTGAGTTTTCTGAATCAGTGCATCTAAAACCAAATTTCCCTTTCCAGGTGCATATGCAAGATCAAAATCAAAGTATTGTTGATATTTGACCTATATTCAATGTCTAAGGTTCAATTCACACTAATAAAAGATATATTTGAGAATATTGTGGTCTATGTACACCACAAAGTGCTCACCTAATAGATAGTGTCTCCAGCAATGTAAGGCCTGGACAACTGCTAGTAGCTCAAGGTTGTGCATTAGGTAATTTATCTCATGAGGCCTCAACTGCTAAGATCCATACACAAATAATTTGTCCTTTGACATCATCACTACTCATAGGCTGGTTCTTGATGAATCAAATAATACGGTATAACCTATACCTAGATCCAGTTGATTCTAAATAGGTGCCGAAACAAACCTCCATTTAAGTTCCTAAAAGTATTTTTTCACATGATTATGACCATATGAACTCAATACACTTCTTTATAAGACCAGTAATAGGTGAATCAAGAAGTGATAAGTATTTTATAAAACAACTATAATATCAAAACATACCCAAGAAACTTTTTATATCAAACACATTCTTAGGATAATTCCAGGAAACTACAGCACTAACCTTTTCAGGGTTAACCAATACTCTTGATTGTAATATTATATGACCCATGAAGTTAACCTTGTCAATACAGAAGTGGAACATACCAATATTGGTGTAAATATGATGTTCTCTTAGTGTATTCAAAATGATCTCAAGATATTTGGCATGGTCTCTATGAGTGTGATAATACACCAAGATTTCATCCAAAAAGACCACGACAAAATATTCCAAATCAGGTTGAAAGAACCTATTCATCAGAGCCATGTAAACTGTGGGCACATTTGTAAGAAATAATGGCATAACATGGTACTCATATAGACCATACCATATAAAGAAAGTTTTATGAGGTATGTCTGATGGAAGGAATCATACCTGATGATAAACTGATCTCAAGTCAATCTTGGAGAAGACCTTTGCTCCTTGGAACTGTTTAGAGAGTTAATTTATTTGAGGTAGTGGATATTAGTTCTTAAGAATAATATGGTTCAACATTTTGTAATCCACACATAGATGTAAGGTTCCATCCACCTTCTTAGAAAAAATATCAGGCGATCCGCAAGAGGATGTACTGGGCCATATGAAATCTTTGGCCTCTAAATCCTCTAATTTATGATTGAGCTATTGAAGCCCTGTATGTGCCATCTTGTATAGAGGAATAGACACTGGAGATTCTCCCGAAACAAGATCAATTGTAAATTATACCTCTCTCAGTAGGTAATATATAAAATTCATCACGAAATACATCTCTGAAATGATCCACTACTAAAGAAAAATCAACTTTCCAGAAACCTTGATCCTCTATAAAGAAATTTTGAATTTGGGAGGTCACTCCACCTAACCCATGATTCTCTGGTCCAACTCTACCAGCCTGGACATCCCACTCACCCTTATATAGATAATTGCTGATATCTGGTGATGTAAATGATACCCTTAGACAATAGTAGTATATGAAATCATGATAGTAAATAAACAAATCCATCCCGAGTATGACATAGAAGACTGGAATCTTAAGAACAAATAGGATTTATAAGAAAGGGTAACTTTCTACCTCAAGGGGTCTATCCTTAAAATGGATTATACCCTTTGTTCATACCCCTAACGGTGTATCTAGGTTCATTACACCATAGTGATACTTTATCTCCAGATTGAGACTCTCCATGAAAGATACAAATAAAAAAGAGTTTGAATAACCTATATCAAATAAATTAGATACTATAGTAGATTCCACTAGAATAGTAACTCATATTGTAGATGGTCCTACAACTTGATCCTCAGGTATCAGCTGTTATGAATTCAACAAGCTTGATTCACGAACTTGTGAAATAGATGGAATACTATGATCATAACTGCTCTGCTGGAGGTTCTGGTGATCAGGAGTCTAGATACCATGACCACAACCTCCTCCTCATCCAGTCCTATCAGTGCTATTCCAACTCCCTACCAGATGTGGTGTAAAAGAGCTCTCTCCTATATGTAGAGATGGTGTAGATCGTTTTACACTCAAGGCTTGTGGGAAGGTCCTGCAAAAACACTGGAGATGCCTCATACGGTAACAATCCCAACAATCCATTGGGTCTTTATCACATTGAGTCCTCTTGTGCCTCCATCACCCACACTAATGAAACTATATAAGGCTATATAAATGGGCACTATAGTTGTAATTTCCCCAATGAGAGACCTCTAGAGGAAATTTCCTACCACCAGAAGAACTAATGGATGGATGCAAAAATGGTCCTCTATGCCCTTCTATTATTATTGTCCCTTAGGTTACAATTAGTGATAAGAGACTGATTGAATATTATAGAAAAGGTAGGTAGGTCATATACATTCATCTGTGTACGATTGGCATACTAGAGCCCATCATCAAAGCACCTATCACATGCAATCTCATCACCAGCTACAGGTGGTGAAAAGCACTATAACTCTGTGAAATAGGCTTAATACTCCCTAACTAACATAGAACCCTATTAAAGATGCATGAACTATCTAGCACTGTCATCTTTTAGCATATGGTGAAATAATTGATCATAGAAAGTAGTCTAAAAATCAACCCATAATATACCCTAATGAAGACCAACCTGGGTAACCACATCCAACCAACACTTGGTTGATTCTCGAAGCATGTAACTGGAAAGATGAACTCTTGTATTTAGAGGCATTTAAAGATGCACAAAGAAAGATAAGGTGGCCTCTAGAAAAGATTAAATAGCCTATGGACCTCCATCCCCTGAAATGTAGGAGGATGTTGCTGCGGGAACTCGTGAGTCAGATCAACCATCATAGGTGCAACTCGTAGAGCACCATGCATGGACTACATCAGAAGTAGGAAACTATCATGAACTCGGGTGTTGGTGACCAAATCAGGTACAATAGGTGGTGCCCCAAGTACCACTCCTGTAGGTAATAATGGTGGCTTAGGGCCCACCATGTCCTGATCATGGTCGTTTCCACCCTACTGGCGTACAACACAAGGACGTAATGGAGAAATTGGTCTAAAAATTCCAAGAACATACCTTCGAACAATCTTAAAAAGAAATAAATCATCACTAACAGAAGCTAAATATATGAAAAATCACTACCCAATGCATACTACCACATCTTACATCATATATGGCTAGGTATTGGTAAGGTCTCAAATATAAGTATCATTTCATTTTAAATTTTATCACCAGGTTCACTCCTTTACCATTCATAATCAAGATAATATAGGATAAGGACGTGTAACCAATTCACATTAGATGTCATGATTCACTTTATAATGGATCTTCCTTTCTAGTGAATCAGTTCCCATACAACTATCACTAGAAACAACATACTTTTATTTATAGCATAATGGATGGACTTGATAAATTACTCACCCCAACCCTTGAGGTCCCATACACCTTGTGAATTGAGATATGAAGTCACTCATTCACAACCAAGAGTAATAAAAGCAGAAGCTAACTGTTATAGAATCACTCCACAATCTCAGGCATACCAAGAAATGAAAATTAGAAAATTCACCTATATGGCATGGAAATATGCATGATGTGAAAATTATAGAAGTCTATAACGATGCATGTAATAATACTCCTTTCCCTCATATCATCGGGACAAGGATGAATTAAAATCCTCAAATAGAGTAATAATCTATAACACCACACAACATGTGCATCACCCAAAGGTGAAATAAAATCAACTATAATAGAAAAAAGAAGAAAAAAAATTATATTTTAGGCAACTTGGTTTTTACCCGAAACAAGGGTTCACAATTCCCAAGAACTAATTATAACCACGTCCCAAGAATTCCTAATATTTAATATATTATCTCCAATAATAAATAGAAAAATGAACCTCCTTTGATACAACTTTGTGAAATCCTAGACTTAGATGTAAGTTAACGGGTTCCCCTATCCTGGTGGGCCACATGGCGTCAAGCACATATGTCCAAATGATAGATGCTTCCAACTAGTAGTGAGGGACTAGAGTGTGTCCATGGGGAGACAATTCCCTCATTACCAAAGAGGAGAACAACATATGAATGTAAACAATGAGATAAATAGGAGAAGGAATACAAGTAAATAGAAAGAACAAAAAATAATAATAGATACAACATTAACAATAACTGAAACAACTGGAATAGCATTCAACAACTGATGATATGTTGCGTCAATAGAAAACTGGAAACCAAGAACACAAGATAGCCGAAATAACATGTTTGTAAAATGTATAAATGGAATCAAAGACTATCATTAGCATCATGTGATCCAAATCAATCATATTCTATCAAACTCCATCCTAAACAACATGGAATCAAGTGTCCAAATACATATGCTTCCCTCTATCAGCACCTGCAACCATGTAATCTACTCTGGGTACCAAATGGTGTCTAGAGAGTGTGTGAGATAAATCTTAGTGGGCCATGCCCATCAATGTCTATAACATATGGCCCATGTAATGGAAATGTAACAATGTGAAAGCATGCATATATATAGTAAAAATGTATAATGTAACTAAATAACCAGATATCTAATTTATCCCTTGGGTGGTGTTCTAACTTGTAAACAATTCATTATTTGATTATTACCAGTTTATAAATAAGTCACTTGTTAACAATATTGAAGGTTACAAGTTATGACAAGGAAACCTGTAATGACATTTAATAATGAAGTTATAATGTAATAACCAAGGAAATGTAGAACTCACGGTCTTCCAACTCAGTAATAACTTTATATTGGATAATGATAAGTGTGTACTCCAAGGAGCATATTCCAAGGAATTCCACAATAATGTACCTAATGAATCCAAGGTGATCATCCAAGGTAAAATGGGGCTAAGCAGAAATAGGGCCCTATGGGCGGTAAACTTGGTACCAACTTGTCAATGCTATATCAAATGAGTGTATCCAAGGTATCCATTAGAAATATGTGAGGGATCCTATGGTGTCATACCAGTCATCCATAGAATATATAAGGATCGATATCTAGGTGGGTGCCAACCTATGCAAGCCATATCCTTGAATCATAATGGGGTTCTCGAGTCCTCATGGAATTATATGATTATAATCCAAGGTAGGATTGTGTCAGGCCATTCCTTTTTAAGTATAGAGTCATGTAATATTTCATTTGGTTCAAGCCTTGACTTTCATTTGTTTGATAAGGTCAAGTAGGAAGAAACATTTTAATCAAGTCATTTGGATCATGCCTTTCCTTTATTAGTGTGACAAGGCCTAGTAGCGTGCAACCATTCATTTAATTCATTTAAAACATATTCCATATTAATGGTTCATTTAGTTGCCTTCCATTAATGTGGTAAGGGGTGTTATTGATATGCAACATACTATTCATTTACATTTATGGCCAAGTCATATACTTAGTATACATTCCAATTCAACTTTCACCTTTCACTATCAATTGAAGAACATACCTTAGGTGGGACAAGTGGTGAGCATACATGGTACTTTCCATTATGAATTTCTCATTATAAAAACACATTTTATATATAAATGATTACCCTCATGAAGGTCAAGCCAAGGCATACTGGAATGGTGGATAAAACATGTCAAAACACTAAACAACAGTTATAACATAATCTTAGACAGGGAAAGGATTGGATTGTGTGTGTAACCACTAAAAAATAATCACATGTTTAGAATTATCATAACTATATGGTTATAAAAAGTAGAATCATAGAATATTATTTCCATAAATTTTACTAGATTAAATCAGTGGTCCCCAGATGACAAATCCAAAATAAAAGAACTTTAGGGATTAGTTATAGACCACCTAACTTAGGCTTGTATGACTCTCCTCCACCGGTATTGGACCTTGATTTGGATTAGATCATAGTAGATCTATGGAAAGCAGAAAAACACTCATACCCCAATAACTCAGTTGAGAGAAAGAGAGAAGGAGAATAGCTCAAGAGGACTTAAGTACTTACTGATGCACATCCAATGAGATGAACATAAGCTCGATCAGATCCTAGATGATGGGGAACTCTTGATCCCCATATTAGTCCTTCAAAGAGCTCAAAATTTAAAAAGAAATAGGTTAATATTTCTAGTTCTCATATCTGGGAAGAAGAAGGGATTTAATTAGATCATTATGGGAAAATTTGACATTTTACCCATAAAAGTGGCATGTGAACAATTTTTCTACACAATTACTTCGGATGAAGGGGAACTTTCACGGTTAGGCTGAAAAACCATCCATGAATTAATTTAAGTGTTTCTATTTGGAAATTTCAATCTACAAGGTTAGACAAACTACACACCAACCGTGCGCTAACCATGTGACATGGCCATTTTCCCCAAAAAAGATTGTTTCTGGGCTCCAAAATTTCCCCAGAAACACTTGGGACCTTTTTTAACTCATCAATCATCAATATTAGGTCCAAAGTAAAGATTTAGACTAAAATTTAAAGGATACATACCTCAATGAAAAACCAGGTTTTTACACATAATCACAACTTCTAAAGATATCAACACTTCTCAGCAGCATTTCAACATCATCTAAAAAACATATTCAAATAAGAACTTATGTTAAACTATTAAAAAAACATTTCAAGACCCCCCTTGAAATTTTTTTTGGATGATTTAAACAATTATCCTTTTCTTATTTTCCCCAGACTAATGATTCTATGTCTAATAAAGTATAACATTCAATGAATTTAATTAGTTTCAGATTACACATGATGGATCAGTATCTGTTCCATTATGAGGATTACTGTCATCTCCAGTATATTGAATCCTGACCCACATGATAAAAACAATCAAAATTTGTTTTCTTTTTATCTTGACCCAAATTAAAACATATCAGAGTTATTCTTTCAGTATTGACCTAATTGACAAAAAAATCAGATCTTGTTTTTATCTTAAAATAAATGTAATTGAACTTGATGAAAATTGTTGACTACATTGTTGATTGGTCTTTGAATTTATTACATTATTTAGTCCCAAAATACCCCACATAATGTTCTTCTTTAATAAAATTTTCTTCCACTGATTATATTTTTCAACCATCACTGCATTTGATGATTGGTGTCAAGATTACTCCGATGATTGGAGGAAAAACACATATGATGGACCAGTTCTAGAAACTTCATTTATTTTAGATTATGACACACAAAAAATTATTTTCATTAAGATTTATATCTTTTGGATTATAGGTTTGACTAAAATAATTATGTTCTTCTTCTCACATTCTGAAAAAAATTTCATAGCCTTCAAAAAAATATTTTTTTGGTGATCTTAAACTGATGATCTAAGACCTGTAATCTTTTACTTCACAACATTTTTTCTTATATAGATGTTATCTTGTAATCATGAATTACCTATGAATTTTAGAACATTTAGGACCGTCATAACATTGTGTGACATGAAATGGAAATTATTATGACTTCCCATACTTCCATCATTTTATTTATTTCCAATCAATCCGTAAACCGATTGGAAGAACTTGTTATCCCCATTTTCTTCATAAGAATTGAATCAAAAGTTTCCCAAACTACTTATGATTTATTATAACTACAAGATCATAAAATCATCATCAAGTTTTTAGATGATCCATTCAGACTATGGTATACTTCCTCATTATGATTGTAAAATTCATTCTGGAACCAAGGTGAGTTTGATTAACCTTATCTTACAAAATAATTCTCCCCAATATAATATATTTTTTAAGTATTTTGTGTATGATATTCTAAATACAATAATGTGTCTGATTTCTAACTACTAAAAATTCAGTGGATTTCCTTCTCCTTGACAAAAAAGACAACACTTTCTTCACAAAATTCTTCCACCTTAAAAAAAACATCTTGCCAACTTGGTACCAACAATCGACCGTTTGGATTTTGTTTTTAACCATGATTTAGAAATCCATAACCATTGTAATCTCAAGATATGTATTACTTATCAATAATTCTAAGACTACATGAGCTAAATCATTGTAAGAGACAAGAATAATTGACAACAAAACCATACTCTCCAAAAGTAGTGAATCATGAAACCTCTTCAGCTTTTACTCACATTTTCTCTTCAAATCTTGATTTACTTATTAAACCTTCCTATAAAAATAAGTTTCATACAACCATTGAAACAAAAAATTATAATAGTTCATACATTTACATGATGAAATTTTATCTTACCGATAACTCCCCCTATATACATGGTGCCTTATAAGGTTTAGAACATATTAATGGAAGTATTTAGGAAACAATTCACCCCATGAAACTACTACCCAATTATTATACGAGAGAGGGGTAAAAACACATACCTCAACCTTGATGTGAAAGAAGTTGGATGCCCATATTCAACCTCAGTTTGTAAAAGTATTTCTTTGGTAATGGTTTTTTGAATATGTCTGCAACTTGTTCTGATGTAGGAACATACTCAAGCTTTAATTCATTCTTCTCTACATGATCATTGATGAAGTGTACTTGATTTCAATGTTTTTGGATTGAGAATGTTGTAAAAAGTTTATTGTATGTATGATGGACTTTGATTATCAAAAACCTAGAGTAAGGGAAATGTCACTTCAACAAGTAAGTCTCCCAACTGTGACTTCATCCACATAAGTTGGGTAATATCTTGAGTGGAAACAATATACTCAGCTTTATCCATGCTAAGAGTTAATGAATATTGTTTCTTTTTATGTCATCTAACACAAATTTTACCCAAAAAAACACCACTAGATGTGTATCTCATATCATCAACATTTCCTAACCAATAAATAGCTGCATACCCAAACTAGTCAATAATTTATGAGCTATCATAACTAATTATGAAATATTTTGTTTGTTTGATATATCTAATATTTATTTTCCAGCCAATAGATGTGATTATTTTAGAGCACTGATAAATCTTGCACATAAGGTAATAGTCTAAACTATGGCTGGTCTTGAGGTAGTCAACTTCACCAAACATTTAATCAGCATTCAAAACTCTTTAGGGTCAACATCTTTGACTTATCAGTCTTTAGTAAACCTTTTTTCCACGGAAATTAGTGTGGAAACTGGTTTGAAATTTTATATTCCAAACTTATTAAGAATTTATTGAGAATAATTTTCTCGTGAAATAAACATGTTTTTATTATCTTGTGAGATTTTTAACCCAAGGAAGTATTTCATTTCACCTATCATGGACATATCAAACAACATTTTCATCTCTTCAGAAAATATTTCACATGTTCTTTAATCATTCACAGTAAATATATTTTCATTAAAATAAAAAACTAAATTTATGGAAAACTCTTAAATTTATTTGATGTAAATATTACAATCAAAGATTCCATTATTAAAACTCATATTTCTTAAGATGATATCAAATTTGGAATACCATGCCCTTCGTGCTTACTTTATCATATACAAGGATTTACTCAACCTGTACACATAACTTCCACCATTCCCAACTAAACATCCCCAATGATATTTAATATAATCTTCCTTATCAAGTTCACCATTGAAAAATGATGATTTCACATCTATCTGATTTTTTTGTAACTTAATTGTGCAACAATACCAAGAAATATTATAATTGTTTCTAACCTATCCATCAATGAAAAAGCCTCATCAAATTCAATTCCCTCTATTTGTGAGTAACGTTTTTAAACTAATATGGATTTTTTTCATATCACTCCACAATATTCATTCATCTTGTTCTAGAAAAACCAATGTGTACTGATATTTTTTTTCATTTGTATAAGGTATAAGGTCCCAAGAATAATTATTCTCAATTTGATCCAACTCGTCATTCATTTCCTAGACCCATTTCGGATAATCAAAAGCCCCATTCACATCTTTCATCCCAACTTTTGAATACATGTGTAAAAAGTTTTGATGTTATTTTTGTTTGAACATTTTGATGTTGATCACTAATAATGTTTTTAGATTCCACATGCCTCCTCAGTATGGGATGAGATTTTCAATATTCTTCCTCATCACTAGAAAGGGATGATTCAGATTCTACTTCTTGAGTTGGATTACAATTTGTTTCTTCCTTATAAGATATTTTTATAAAAATTCCTTCATTATTTTCATATTTCTAATCTGCATGAGATTTTTTAGAATCTTTATCATCCTTTTAAAAAAAATTCACATCAATTGAGATAAATAATCTTCTAAAATTTTTATTGAAACATTTATATACTATCCCTTTTGAATAATAACCAAGTAAAATTCTACCTTCAACTCTATAATCAAACTTTCGAAGGTTTCCATATTTCTTATTTATGACGCATGGAATCCCAAAAACTCTTAAGTGTCTCAAACATGAAGTTTTTTCATAAAATATTTCAGGTAGAATCATATCTAAACATGATCTATAGAAACATAAGTTTTGAAAGTAAAAAATAGTTCCCATGGATTTCCTCCAAATGAAATTAGAGAGATAATGTTCAAGAAATATAGTCTGCCCCATTTAGCCAAAATTATATTTTTCGGTTCATAAACACCATTTTTGTGAGGAATGTAGGGTGTACTAAACACTTGCTGAGTTTCATGATTATCAAGATATATTAAAAATTATTTATTCTTGTATTCACCACTATTTTATATTCTCATCTACCTTGTTTAATACACAAATTTCTTCTCATATTTCATCCTTAAAATTTTAAAGATCTTTAGAGAATTTACCTTAGGTTTCATATACATAAAAAAAGTAATGTGAGTAAATTTATCAAGAAATTAATGAAGTATTTATCTAACTAAGTTGAATGTTTTCTCATTATAGAATCAATATATAAATGAATAATATCTAGGGGTCATTTTGACCAATTTCCATATTTCTTATGCATTGATTTTGAAATATTTATTTTATGAAAAATTATGAAACACTAATATCTTCTTCTTGACATATCTATAATTCCACTAACACTGTATCTATTTTATAAATTTCTCATGTTTCTCGAGAACATGTTTCCCAATTTTCTATCCCACAACAAATTATCTTCCAATATTACTATGACATAAGTGTTTTGAACCTCACCATCTTAGAACAAGTTTCATTTTTTATGTTGGCCTCTTGTAACTATATTTCCATCTTCCTCTCTTAAAAAAACATCTTTTATAACAATATATTTGTTACCCCCACCAAAATATTTTGAAATACTTAGCAATTTGTGTTTCATCCCATCAAAAATAATGATTTCCTGGATTTAAAATTTTCTTCCCCAATGATGGATAATCCAACACCTTTGATTCTAATACATTCATCATTGCCAAATGTCACTTATCCTTCTTTGATATCTTTCACATTATTCAGTAGTTTTAATTATCTCACTATATGGGAAAAATACCCACTATTAATGATCTAAGGTTGTTCTACTTTTGTATAATTGAGAATGGATTATACAATAAGATATTTTTCTTTCCCTTTTTATTTCATTACATCCAAATTATGAGAATTGTTAAAAATATTTTTCTATGATGGTAAAAAATAAGGAATGATTTTGCAAGATGTCTAGGTTGTTCACTTATTTCAAAAATAGTTTCCAAATGTTGATTTTTTTAAAAATTTCACACTAACCATCTCATGTTTCATAAAAAAATCCTTCCTATAATTCTTCTATTGAGTAGATTTTCCACCCCTTAAAATTTACCTTCTGTAATTCATGGAATAATATTAATGTTTTTGATCAAAGAAGCAGAAATTTTCCATATTTCTAAATCCACTAAAATACCATAAATATTCATAGAATGAATATTTTCTATTTTAAATTACATTATGTCTAGAGTTTTGAGAATGATTCCTAACATCTTTCTTTTCATTCTCATAAAAATGTTGTTGACCACTAACCTTTCTGTTTTCACCCAAACTATTCTTTTTCAACTCATAATTCTTTCTAGCATTATCAAAACCAGATATAGTAGAAATATTTTCTAACTGTGAATTTTTATAAACTTATGACTACTCCACTTTGTTAGTTATGTCAATATACATAACTTTATCATCTTTCTTCTTCTCCGAAACAATTTCAGCTATCTTCTCCTCCTTTGAATGTAAATTTTGATCATTCTCAAGTTCTTCATTTCTAGAACACTCAATAACTTAAGAGATAGAGTTATTGAGACTTATAACCCTCTTCTTATCTTTAGAATGATTTTATTGGACAATTTCTAAATATTCATCCTTTTTTCCTTACCTTTAATTATAGATGTTCATTGGAATTATTTTCTTTCTCAAGAGATTTCTTTAAGTCATCAATCTCTTTTAGTAGTATAAATTTCTCATTAGAAAAACATTAAATCTTTCTAGATCTAATAGTTCTAACCTTTTAAGATAGTAAATACCTTAATCTTAAAATAATTTAGATTCTCCATCACAAATTTTCCTAAAAAAATTCAGTAATGATTAAACTAAGGGTACCTTGAATCTGATAACAATTGATATTTTGCAGTAAGGATAAATGTATCATTGAGAGGGAGAGGGGGAGAATCAATGGTACATTTTTTCATTTAGGTTTTCTTCATTTTGAAACAACATTCATATCCTATTAATTTGTTATCACTTTTTTGAAAACAAAACAATCACACATCTATAGAACACATTAGAATATTCAAGGTTCACTACTCAAAAAGAGTAGCTTGGTCCTTAGTATGGTTTGTAAACAATCCAATATTATACAATTCACTACAAAAAACCCTTTTGTGTGGATAAAATATGTAGGATATATTAATCGTGTAACACTATGATTAATATAATAGTGAATGTACTTCACATAGCAAGAGATGATTCTCTAGTAAAAAACTGGCTTTTAATAACCACAAAAATATATCACTAATGTCCTATAGTGGCTGCCTAGTTTCCTCCAAACAACTGGCACTTTAGGTCTATTTCTATTTCTTATAGCATTTAATGTTTGGTGGAAGCTATAAATTGGACTAGGTTCATCTATAACAACCACCATTTTGCAGTTTCTATGGATGATCTTGAGTTGGGATATAAGAGTCACCATTTAGCAGCCACTATATACTCCTTCAACATTGGATATAGATACTTTCAAATGGTTGCCACTATAGTTTTTTTATTTTTTATTTAAAATTTGATAGCAGCATTCAAAAAACAAATATTTCAAAAAAACAAAAAATATTTCCAAAATATCTAAATCCAGAGACTAGTAAATATATTTGTATCACCATCTTCCAAGCTCCACATCCATCTTCAAATAAAACATCATGAAAAAATTTAATAAAATAATTTGTTCATAGAAAAATATGCCAAAAAATATTTTAAATTAAATAACATATTTTAATTAAATTTTAGTACAACATATCAAAATTATTTTATTTTGAAAATAGATTAATAACTACTAATCATTTAAAAAAATTAAAAATGAATATTTTATCATTCTGAGTAGACCACATGTTCAATTTATGCGTCTACTACTCGCACATGTCAGTAAAAATAATAAGTCAGTTATCCTATGATTTCATGTCATTCCAAGCTTGTTTTCTATGCATTTGATGGTTAAACACACATTTTGGTGTTTTATGATGCTAAAAGTGCATTTTCCATCATCCCGATCAAATACTACCTCTGATGGATGTATTGTATTCTTAACCATTTCAAAATCCCCTCAATATTTTTTATCTGATTTCATGGCATTTGAAGATCATTCCACAGGTTTTGACCCTCAAACACACCTTTTTAAAGGGAGTCAAATATTTAGAAAACCACATATTGAGTTGTTTTACACATATCACATGTCCGATGGACATTTAATCTTCTCATAATTGTCACAAATATTAATAAAATGGTTTTCATGTGATTTAAAATCTTTCATAGGTTTTTTTCTATGGATGTGTCCATTAAACATGCATTTTGGCGTTTTATGATACTAAAAGTGTGTTTTTGGTCTCCCCGATAAAATGCCTACTCAGATTAATGTTTCGTCTACTCGACCATTTCATAATTCACTCCATATTTGTTGTTTTCTGATTTGATGAAATTTGGTGGCCATTCTGCTCATTTTGACCCTTCAGATGCACTTTTCTAAAGGGTGTCAAATTTTTAGAAACCACACACTCAGTCATTTCGAGTAGATCGCATGTTCGATTGACATGTTGTATCATCATACATGTCACGAAAATACTAAGAATTTTTCTTGTGATTTCATATCATTATGAGGTTGTTTGTTATGGATGCGACTTTTAAATTCCATTTTTGGCGTTTTAGGACACTAAAAGTGAATTTTCTATCATCTTGGTAAAATAAAACCTTTGATAAAGGCACCATCTTCTTGGAAATTTCAAAATTCTTTTCATAGTTTTTGTTTTCTGATTTCATGGCATTCAAAAATAGTTCAGATGGATTTTACCACCAAACATACCTTTTTAAATGGTGTAATCTTCAAAAACCACATATTCAGTAATACCGTGCTCACTGCATGTCTGATTGGAATTTCATCATCTTGTGCACACCACGAATAATAATAAGACAATTATCCTATGATTTTAGTTCTTTCTGAAGTCATTTTCTATAGATCTGATCATTAAACATATGTTTTTGGGTTTTATGTCACTAAAAGTGAGTTTTTGGTTATTCTAGAAAAACTATAGCTCATATTGATATTCTATGTGATCGACCATTTCATAATTCACTCCATAGTTATTGTAATCTGATTTGATTATATTTAGAGGTTGTTTGGCTAGATTTTACCACTGAACTAACCTTTTTAAAGAACTCCAAATCATTAAAAACCACATATTTTGTTGTTTCGAGCATACCAAATGCCCGGTTGATGTGTCGTCTGCTCTTAAACGTCAAAAATAATAATAACTTTGTTTTCCTATGATTTCATGTCATTTTGAGGTAGTTTCCAATATATATGACCATTAAATGAACATGTTGGTGTTTTATGATGCTAAAAGTGTGTTTTTTATTATCCTGATCAAAAAACACATTCGATAGACATACCATCTAATCAAACATTTAAAAATTTAATCCATCATTGTTTTCATCCAATTTCATGGAATTCAGATGTCATTCATATAGTTTTAACCCTGAGACACACATTTTTATAGGGTGTCAAATATTTTGAAACCAAACATTGAGTTTTTTTGAGCGGACTGCATTTCCTATTGAATTGTTTTCTCCTCGTACACGTCACAAATAATATTGAGACAATTTTCCTAAAATTTCATGTCATTACAAGGTTTTTTTATGGATATGACCGTTATATACCTTTCTTGGTGTTTTATGATAATAAAAGTGTATTTTCTATCATTGCAGTCAAAAGAAACCTTTCATAGATGTGCAATCTACTTGAACATTTCAAAATTAACTTCACAATTTTCATCGTATGATTTCATGGAATTATGAGGTTGTTCAAATAGTTTTGACCACCGAACACAGCTTTTTAAAGGATTTCAAATATTTAAAAATCACATATTCAGTCGTACCGTTCAAAACAATTATCTAATTTATGTTTCATCAGATTGTACACATAAAAAATAATAATAATATGGTTTCAATATGATGTCAGATAATTCGGTGGTCATTTTCTAAGGATTTTATTGTTAAAAATGTGTTTTAGTGGTTTTTGTCACTAAAAGTGTGTTCTTAGTGGTCCTCTTTGACAAACACCAAATCATATTGATGTTTTGTATTCTTGACCATTTCACAATTCACTCTACGACTGTTTTCTTCGGATTTCATGGAATTTGGATGCCATTTGGCTGGTTTTGACTCTTAGACGAACCTTTGTAAAGGGCGTCAATCCTATAAAAACCGCATATTCAGTTGTTCCAGGAATACCACACACCCAATTTACCTTTTTTATGCTCATGCATATCAAAAATAATAATAATGTTTTTCTAGGATCTAAAGTGTTTATGAGGTTGTTAGCTTTTGATCTGACCGTTAAACGTGCGTTTTGATGTTTTATGACACTAAAAGTTAATTTTCGGTCATCCTGAGAAAAAAAATTCCAACTAAAGTTATACCTGCTCAACCATTTCACAATTAACTTACATATTTTTTTTCGTCCGATTTCACAGCATTCAGATTCCATTCTATTGTTTTTTAACCCCAGGCTCAACTTTTTAAAGGGCTTCAAACATTTAAAACCCACATATTCAGTAGTTATGGGTAGAACACACATTTTATTGACGTTCCGTCTACTCTTGAACATCATAAATAATAATAATATTGTTTTTATATGATTTCAAGTCAATATAAGGTTGTTATATATATATATATGTCTGTTAAATGCATGTTTGGGTGTTGTATGACACTAAAAGTGTGTTTTCTATTATCTCGGGAAAACGGAACCTCCGATTGACATTTTATATGCTCAACCATGTCACAATTAACTCTAAATTTTTTATGTATGATTTTATAGCATTCATATGATTTTCAATTTTGTTTCTACCCCCTGACACAGCTTTTTGAATGGCATCAAATCTTTAAAAACCACATATTCAGTCGTTCCTTGAAGACCACATGTCCGATTGATGTGTCATCTATTATTACACATAATAAATAATAATAAGATAGTTTTATTATTATTTCAAGTCATTATAAGGATATTTTCTACGAATATAACTGTCAAATGTGCTTTTTGGTGACACTAAATGCACATTTTCGGTCATCCCAGTCATATGGTACCACCAGTTGACGTTCTGTCTACTCAACCATTTTAGAAATCACTCTATGATTGTTTTAATTAGATTTCACAACATTTTAATGTTGTTCAGTTGGTTTTAAGCCCCAGACACACCTTTGCAAAGGGTTTCAAACCATAAAAAAAATCAGATTCAGTAGTTATGGGAAGAACATACATCCTATTAATTTTCTGTCTTCTCATTCATATCCTAAATAAAGATTAAATGTTTTCCAATGATTTAAACTCATTCTAAGGTAATTAGAGTTGGGAGTAACCGTTAAACATGAGTTTTGGTGTTTTATGTCACTAAAAGTGCATTTTCAATCATCCCAAGAAAAAGACTCCTCAGATCAAAATTTTGTATACTTAAGCATTTCATAATTCACTATATTCTTTTTTCATCCAATTTCATGGAATTTGGATGTCATTTGATTGGTTTTTACCCCCCGATGCACCTTTTTAATGGTCATGGAACCTATAAAAACTTCATATTCAGTAGTTCCTAGAAGACCACCCATTCGATTGAAGTTCCATCTAATTGTGCACATCACAAGTAATAATAAGACGATTTTACTATGATTCCATGTTATTTTGAGGTCATTAGAAATGGATATAACCATTAAATGCACATTTTGGAGTTTTATGAAAATAAAACTACATTTTTGGTCATCTCCGGGAAACTTCACCTCTGATTGACATTCCTTCAACTATACCATTTGAAAATTCTTTCGATGGTTATTTTTGTATGATTTCACAACATTCTAATGTCATTTGGTTTTTTACCCCCGGATGGACCTTTTAAAGGGCTTAAAATCTATAAAAGCCTCATATTTGATAGTTTCGAGCAAACCAAACAACCGATTTTAATTCTATATACTTGTGTATATGAATAATAAAAATATTATTGGTTTCCTAATATTTAAAGTCATTCTATGTTCATTTGTTATATATATGATTGTTAAACATACGTTTTGATGTTTTATTACACTAAAAGTGCATTTTTAGCTATCTTAGGAAAACAAAACCTCCGATTTAGATTCTATCTACTCAAACATTTTACAATTACCTCTAATATTTTTTTCTTCTAATTTCATGGCATTCAGACGTCCTTTAGTTTATTTTTACCCTCAAACACACCTTTTTAAATGGCGTCAAATCATTAAAACCACATATTCAGTTTTTCTGTAAAAGACGTATGTTCGATTGATGTGTCTTCTTATATTACAAGTTGTGAATTAATAAAAAGATATTTTTACTATGATTTATTGTTATTATGAGAATTTTTTCTATGGATCTTACCGTTAAACACACATTTTTATTTTTTATGACACTAGAAGTGAATTTTTGGTCATCTGGGTCATACGATACCATTGATTTGTGTTCCACATACTCAACCATCTCAAAATTAATCTACTAATTTTTTATCTAATTTCATGAAATTTGGACGTGGTTCAGTTGGTTTTGACCTCCACACACGCCTTTATAAAGGGCGTCAAACCTTTAGAAACTGCATATTTGATAGTTTTGGGAAGACCGCACATCCAATTGATATTATTTATTCTCCTACACATCAAGAATAACAATAATATGATTTTACTATGATTTCAAGTCATTCTATGATCTTTAGCTATGGATATGACTATTAAACACGTGTTTTGGTGTTTTAGGACACTAAAAGTGCATTTTCAGTCATCCTGGGAAAACGAAACCTCCAATTGACATTATTTATACTTGAACATTTCACAATTAACTCTAATATTGTTGTAATTTTATTTCATGGCATTCATATGTCGTTCAATTGGGTTTTAACCATGGAAAAAACTTTTAAAAGGGATTCAAACTTTTAAAAACCATATATTGAGTAGTTTCAGGAAGACCACACATCTGATTGAAGTTGTGTCTTCTCTTACACGTCATAAATAATAATATTATTATTTTCCTATAATTTAAAGTCATTTTAAGGAATTTTCTATGGATTTTACCATTAAACATGCATTTTAGTTTGAGGATAAATCATGATATGGATGTACATGAGGAAGGTAATACTTGAAGTGCTTGTTTTGTTGGGGATACAAGCGGTCAGAATGTGGTTGTTTAGAAAATGAATTCTGATGGATAAATGAATGAATTGGTTCTGTGGGAAGGTTAAGCTTGATTTTAATTACCTTTTTAGAAGAACCAGTGCATTTCTAAAAGGCTTTACATTCTGACAAAAATAGATTATTAATTTATGTATTGTGTGGGTATGAATTCTGAAACATAAATTTAATAATTTTAAGTGTTCCAAAAATTATAAAACAATAAATGACAATTACAAAAATTCAAAACTGGAAATGTTTCATCATGTATCATTATGTAAGTAATATAAATTCAATACACAACTTGTTATACCTATGTCTTTTGAAGAATTGAAGAGGTGAAACTTTGTATGTATTGGAACTCTATTTAAGGCCTTTAAATCAAAGATCTTTTTTTCAACATAATTTAATTTCAAACCTCAAAAAAGGAGAAAAAAGATATATATCCATTTTTTGAAAAAACGTTATATAAAATTTTCACCCAAGAGAAAATTTCAATAATTAAATTCTATGTTTAGAAATTATGTCAAATTATAATCTAAATGGAAAGCAATGTAATCATCAATAACTAAGAAAACTCTGCTTGTTGTGAAAAAAATTAAGAGATGTAAAATAAAAAACTATGTGCCCAACACATCACTCAATCAAGTGAAATTTATTACTATGTTGGTGAAACCTTAAAATTTTGACATGGTATCCTATAAGCAAGAAATTATGTATTGGGCCAATTCCACATGGGCTCCAAGACACCCAACACATTTTCATTTCAAATTACACAACCCACCATGTAATTTCAAATTGGAAATTAATTGTCTAGAAATTTAGTTGACAATATCTTTAAAGTAATCAACTTATTACCACCTAGTAGTGAGACACACACGATTATGTTGAGATGATTTATGTAAATATCTAGGTCTTCATAAGCATTCAAAAATATTGGCAATCCTTGATGTTCTATTTGAATACATCACTTCCCACATCCCACACCCATGGAAAAAAGGTTTGATATGAGCTATTTTTCTAAAACCCCTAAAGAGGACTAAGAAAATAGTATGGAATAGAAAAAACATGCATAGAAATGAAGAAATCCAAACATAGGTACACATCCTAACAAAAATTATATTCCAAAAACTATATAAGAGAGATTATATATATCACCTTGATTTAATCAATAACTAAACTTCTTTGAGAAATTATAGATCCTCCTAGAAACAACATTTCATCATGAATTTATTGAATAAACATTATTAAAACAAAATAGGAATAAATAGAACTAAAGGGTTGGGAATAATTATTAATTCCTATTTCATGTATGATATTAAAATGGAAATGCAAATTACCTCATGCATGAGGTTCATCTTTATTTGGATCACCAATCAAACTGCGATGTTCGCCATCTATATCCAGAGTCTAAAATATATATAGATATTAAGTATCTTAAGCATATTAATTAAATTTGGTTTATTTTAATTTTTACTTATCATGCCACTTGTGTACCATCAATTGGATTTTGCGTCACCACTTCATTGATACATGCTGATATATGTGATAATTTTTCCTCATACTTTGCATCTAACTGCTGAAAATACTCATCTGTACTTCATTGTATATCCTTCATGGAAGCATATAACATGGTCTATGTGCACATCCCTACATCTCTGAATGCACCCATTTCCTCTTATCTAAAAACTACATGTCATGGGACACCATTTACATAAGTCAAAGAATAATGATGATCGTCACGCCACATGAGACGCTGAAATATCTCATCTACGCAAATAGTACTATGATGTTTATCCTCTAGTGGCTCTTCTAATTAGTGTCAAACTGATCCTATAGAATTTACATAATTAATTAAACAAAAAATATGAATAATTTATATGAAATAAAAATAATTTTTTACTAAATAATTTTCTTACTATAACACCAACTACCTCAGGATCACTCGCCCTAAGAGTCCTCACCCATATCGACATTCGATCAGTCAGCTCACCTCACTGGTGTAACTATAATAAATGGGTCCTAAAAAAACATATTTATATTCATGTTATACTAAAATATTCTTAATATATGAATTAATAGTGAATATAAAATTACAAAATATCTGAGTTGTGACACGTATCGAGTACCATGTTTGGAAGGCATTCCCTGCATCAACCGATTAGGTGAACGAAGAGTAGAATAAATATAAATTCAACAAATTTAGTTAATAGACATATGAAGAATTATTCATTTATATATTAAAATGAATAAATTTTACCATCGTCACCTCAATCGACCAAAACACAGCCAAATTCTACCACTGAATGGGATGAATGCCCGATTGGACTAACTGTAGAATGTTGGCACACCCGTAAATGGTATCTTGTGATCTCTCTTCACCATTCCCTTGTAATCATTCCACATGTTTGAGTATTTGGTGATATATACTAATCGAAACTCATCTATATAGGATGTGAAATTACCCTAATAAAAAATAGTTAGTAGCTATGATAATAATAAAAACAATGGCATGAAAAATTAAACATTGAATTTACCTGAAATACCCTCCATAATTTTTCAATCATATCCTTGGGAAAAGTAGTCCAATCATGATTCGTCAGAGGGAATCTAAGTTGGTATCGTACCATTTTCCCAAATTTATGAATCAATACACTTGCATCTTCTATAACTGGATGAAAGGTGTCATCAAATAACACATCTAATCAGGCTACAAAGACCAAGGATTGAACCCATCTACTAACACCCCTTCATCTATTGGAATACACAATAGATACTGATAAATAGAAATTCATAATGAAATTACAATATAATTGAATTTTTAATTAAAAATTAGAAATAGTTAGGGAAATATACTTATTGAAAATTATAATAAATTAATTTAGAAAAATTAAAACATATATACTGACAACATCAGTTTAACCACTATGACCACCCTATGACATACCTACATTAATAAAAAAATATACAGTTATATCAAGAAATTTTTATACGTATAAATCATAAATATTTTTAAAAAAAATAACTGGGAAAAAATTACAATTTTTCACTAATCATGAAAGTCAATCATATATCCTTCAGTCGTGTCTCTAGACCATTGTATAGCTTCTTCTCATACAGCTACGGTTTTTTGGTAAAGTGTTTGATCAGAAAATGTGATAACATCTGGTTCCTCTCATTCATTTAGAAAAACCTCTACCCTAGACATTTTCACAGTAAATTTCCAATTAAAATCAATGCCGATGAGGTAAACATGCTCTACCTACAATTTTAGTATGAATGACTCATTGATTACATCCTCATCCTTATATAGAATACTATTAAAGTTTAATAATGTAAATTTGAAGTGATAAACTTTCATTCCAAGAACTGGACAGACCCAATCACACCTTAATAATATATGTTTCAATCCATGACCATAAATAAACTCAATAATATCCATCATGAATCCATAATAATAACCTGCATCAACAAATGATCAACCAACACCACCATTTAGCATTGCTCGGTTAATGTCAAAATTGATAATATGTAATCAGAATCTATTAGCATCCAATGGCTTCTAGCGACAAGATGTAATAAATGGTCCATCAGCTAGTTGGTTGAGTTCTTTGCTTACTATATGAGTTCTTAAATAAGACATCTTTTGAATATGTAAATTTCACACAATTTAATTGATATTTTTTTTTTAAAATGAAACTAATTTTCAATATAAAAATAATAAATAAATTATTTATACATATGGGAGTGTTAAACCACCCAAGGAATATATTGAAATGATGTTTAATGGGTTTTATGGTCTGTTAGATGGGGATTTCATGTTTCAAATCAGTGATATGAATCCAAAATCACAACACAATAAAAGTTAAGTAATAAAACCAATATATAAAAATAAGACATAATAGATCAACTATGAATCTTACTTTATCAATGGAATAACCTATGGAGTGTTGAAAAACACATATCGATGAGCTTGAACCCACTCATCGCTGTGCATATCAAACGTTATCTCTTCTCCAATTGGACCCTCATCATTCTGGGAGGGTTTATATAAATTTGTTTCAACCTCATAAATATATAAAGCACAAATATTAGTACACTCATCCATTTAATATACCTTTGCAATTGAAGCTTCCAGATTAGCTTTGTTTCACACATTCCGTTTCAATGTATTTAAGTATTTGTCTATTGGAGACATCCAAATGAATTGAATAGGACCACCAACAATGACTTAACTAGTTAAATGCATGATCAAGTGGACCATAACATAAAAAAGACAGAAAAATAGTTTCTCTAGGTGATATAGTGCAAGAAAAATATTATCCATCTTCTCTTTCAAACCACTCATGAGGTAATTACTTGAACATATCTTTCTAAAAAAATTAGAAAATTCAATCAATGGCTCAACAACCTGGGTAGGTAAGAAATCATAAATTGATATAGGGATTAACTGTTTAAGTAGAATATCATTATCGTGAATTTCAAACCCATGTAATGTCATGCTCACCATATTTACATAATTGGAAATATTATAGAAATAACCACTTAGAACCTTTATGTTCTTCAAAATTGATAGAAATGTTTGTCTCTATTTATTAATCATTGTGTGCTATGCAGCATGCTTGTATGCCCGATTAACATCACCGAGATATAGAGTAAAATGTTTTCCCAATCACTACTGGAAAATAGGCCTACTACAAAGCATCTATACCCACGGTTTAGAAAAACCGTGGGTATAGAGGTGATATATTCTAGTCTATACACATTTTTTTTAAAACCGTGGGTATACAATGCCCCAATTTCCCAATTCCATTAGGCTTCTACTCTCAATTTATTATTTCCAGTGGGCTCCCCTTGCATGTAACCTCTCCTCCCCTCCCCAACCGTTACCTCATGATCCTCGCCTCCCCGACCTCGACCTGTCGGCCTCCGCATCTACCTCAACTTCCCGGACTCCTCCTCCCTGCCCCTAGCCCCTCTCGAATCCCTCTCCTCCAGTAAAACCCCCTACCCTCTTGGATCCCTCTCCTCTAGAGACATCCCCGCCCGATCCATGGTCTGGGGTTCCAAAAGTGAGATCCTATCACCGAGTGACATCAATCATACATAAAGGGAGGATCAATCAATAATCTAGGGTTCCAAAAGGGGGATTCAATTCAAAGGTACTAAAATCTGGGTTTTTCAAGCAGTATAAAAGCTGGTTCATGGTGACCACCTATTTATAGAGTCAAGTTCACAAATGTGGAATGTGACTGAAGATTGAATATTTTCTAATCCAGATTCACTTCATTGGAAAGTTTATTGTAGTATTTCTTGATAAAAGATTCAAGAGATAATTGGAAGGCTAGGGATGTCTAGATTCATTTCATCTAGGTTATTCGTAATAGAGTTTTAATTTTGTCATCTATTTTCTCTACTTTTCATATGCTTCTTGTGTCTAGTCCAATTATTTCTACTTTTCAGTAACTGTTAGTGAGTTCTTTGGTAAACCTGCTATGAATCTCACTTGTTTTATTCTAGTTCCATTTTTTATTTACACTTCCTTGGAACAAGAAATTATATTGCTTATTAAGTTATATACTTCCTTATTTCATCAAAATACATCATTCTTTGTCAAATTTAATGCTACAGAACCTTGAAGTAAAGAAATATTGTACAGAAATGTTGAGCAGTGATCAGATTATTCAGGATGTGATTCATTTTTGGAGTCTAAGTAGTTTTGAATTAAATAGTTTATGATTCTCAAAACCACTTAAGTTTCATTAATCACTATCCATGGATTATTGGTATTTTATTTAGTGAATTTATCTTGGATTATAGGTGATCATTAGTCTGAATTAGATACAATGTTTCAACATTAATTATTGGATTATAAAATTAATAATGAGACTGTTCAATATAGTTTGAATATGGGGTATTAAGTTCAATTTAATATGATGTATCTTTTTGAACATAGAAATTTTGATACTCCTTAATAATTAAAAATGAATCACAACGTTGTTTAGTAAAATAAAAACACCACTTTTTTCCTCTTTAGATCCAATTTTTAGTACTCAACACAGTAAAATTTACTAAAGTTTTAGGATTCCCACCATAATTTTGATATTTCACGCATATAAACAATAATATTATGTTAGTAGAGACTTAGTTAAGCAATAGGTGTTCATGAAATATTAATGAAACTTTTTAACACACCAAATTTTGATTAAAGTTCCAGTGATAGATAGAGATACACATGTCCGTGAAACTTGTTCCAACACCTCTGTTTTCCCTTTATTATCTACTTTTTTTCTATTTTCTATTCTTGAATATTATTTTAGGTGTTTAAATGTTTTTATTCAGTTGATTAGTTTTTAATTTGTAGCATTCAGTTGTCTTATCCTACTGTTGTCAATTAGTTTTCATTTCTTTCATGCTGTATTAGTAGATTTAGATAATTGATTAATTTTTGGTTATATTTATATTTAGTCATAGGATTTTTCCAGATTATTGTTAATTTTATATTTAAGTGTTTTAATAAACATTTTTTCCGTATTATATTTTTAATCTTCTAATCTATTAGGTCTAGATTTCATCTACTGCTTGTGTCTAGTCCTGTTATGTATACTTTTCTACTACTATTAGAGTGTTATTTGGTAAACCTACTATGAATATCAACCTATTTTATTCTACTATCAATAATATATTTAATATTTCATGAAACAAAACTCTTTTTTTTTGTTTATTAAGTTATATACTGCCACATTTCATCAAAATCCATCATTTTTTCATCAATTTTCATACAACCGGACATTGAAGTAAAGAAATATAATTTTAAAATTTTGAGTAGTGAGTATATACTTTAGGATTTGATTAATGTTTTGGGTTTTAATATGGTTAAATGTGAGTTTAATAATTTATAATTCTTGTAACTTTTAAGGGTCTTTGATTATTTTTTTCTGATTATTGGGAGATGATTTAGTGAATTACGCTCAGATTATTAGATATCACTAGTTTGAATAAGAGTGAATATTTCATAATTGATTCTTGGATTAAATAATTAATTATAAAACACTTTAAAATTATTTAAATAAATGGTATTAAGTCTGTTTTATAATGAAATTTCTTATAAAACATGATGATTTTGATACTCCTTAAAACTTAAAAATGAATCACAGCCTTGGTTAGAGTGAGAAAAATGATGTCTTTGAATACTCTGCATCTGAATTCCATATATCCTACTATTTAATGTAATCATTTTTGGATGTTTGAGTATGTTGAAGTTAATTATTTCAATATGATTTTTTATAGGTGGGATTTTTTCTATAATCCTCTTATTAATTTTTTGAATTTTAGGGACACCATGTTATTGGGTTCTCTTCTTTTGTTTTATAATGATAAAATACTTGAAGAAGTACTATTTTCATTAGAATGTGTTTTCTTTATTATGGATCAATTATGCAATATTTTTGGTTTCCTCTTCACCATTCATTTCATTTTAGATCACTGCAACTTAATCCTAACTTGTGTTGTGGGTTATTATTTTTGTATATTCTTGATGTTTAGGGATCTTGGGTCCTGTTGAGTCCATGTCTAGATATATCCATCAAGGTCAATGGGTTCTCTATGGGTTTCAAGAATGTTTTGTTCTATTTCAATTATTTTCTTTTTTTAATTTAGGTGTTTTGGTGGTATGAGTTTTTGGTGTTTTTCTAGTGTATTTTGGACCTACTACGGTGGTTTCGAGTAGATATTGTCAAAGGCGACTTTCACATGTATTCATAGGTAGGAATATACATATATAAGTTCCCCCATATATATATATATATATATTCTCTTATGGATGTATGAATATATATTTTGGGCATATGTGTTCTTGTGATTATATATAAAAAATGAATACGTGTGTAAGGTAAAGGGGTATATGAAAGTAAAGTCATATATTTAAGGATTCCCTTGTACATATTTGGCCATGAAAATATGTACATTGGGTTAATATTTCCATATATATATGCAAATGTTCTTATTCGTGAAACTAATAAAGAGAAGATTCGAGTTTCCTTCATCACAAGAAGAACGCATTGAGTTTGAGTTTGGTTACCTTATGCATTGAACATTAAATTTTATGAAACATTTATTGATTGTATTTGAGGACAAGTTTTCATTCTAAATAGTGATATATATTTCTTATAATAACTGTCTGGAATAGACTCGATGAAAACAAAACCAACCAATATAAAATTGAGCTACATTGAATTATACTAAATTGAATGAATTAGGACATCATATTAGTAGGAAAAACCAAAACAATTTGAATTTTATTCACCGATAAAGAGTTTTAGGTTAATTACAGAGAGAGAGATAGTAGAAAAAATACTTAGTATACACTATTTAATAGCTCTAGAATATTGGATTGAAGCAATGCTTCTTAACAAAAAAATATGAGGAAGAAGAAGATGGAGGAAGACAAAGAAAAGAAGGGGATGTTTGAATCCCTATATGAAGAAGTATTATATTTCTGAAGGGCCATATGTGGCCTCCCAAGGACAGGACGTCTAGATAGAAAATTAGAAAATGATTCATATCCTCCCCTGAAAAACAACCCTCTCAGTTAACACCCCCAAAAAATATCCAACAAACCCAAAATATCTTTAAGTATAAAAGAAAAATGACGCCCTTACCACTAGCAACTACTACCCAATGAGTACAAATTTCCCCTCTCATTGCACATATAACCCCAATAACCCTAAGTTTCTAACAAAGAGTAAAACTAAATATTTCTAAATGACTATAGAATAAGTTAAATTACTCTATACTAAAGAGATTAATTAAAAATAACTAGATCTAAAAGAAATCATATCATGTTGTGCCAATATAAATTATACATAAATAATATTATCATACTAGACCTCTCCTGACCTGCAACAATTAAGATTTTATCAGACATAATGAACTAAGATAAATGACAATAAACAATAAAACAAGATTAATAAGTGTAAAGGAAAAATGAGTTGAACTAAATAAAGTGGAACCGTACGGACCTATAATGGATTGAATAAAACCCAATAAAAAATTGAATCAAACATTTTTAAAAAAAATCACAAACTAACTGAACCATTCAAATAATATTAATTAGATTAACCAAAATAGATCTAGATTGATTAAAATCAAGAAAATAGAATTCAAATAGAAAAACAGCATATGAAACTAAATTAGGTAAACTAATATAACCTGAAAAAATATGATATTACAAATGATGGATAAAATTGGAACAAATACAATGAATTCAAACCAATATGACCATAAATAATATGAACTAAATTGAACTAAACCAAATGGATATAAAACAAATAAAATCAAACTGAATCAATTAGAACCCAAAATTAATGAAATTATCCAAGCTAATATTAATAAAAATAAAACAAACTAAATCAAATAAAAATGTCCCAAACAAACATGTATCGAACAAAATCAACCTAACATTTCTTTGTTTTTGATATTCAATCCAAACTAAAATGAATTGAAAAAACATAAAATGAACCATATATTAAAAATACATAACTAAAAAAACTTATTTTAAATGAACATAATCAATTGGATTTGTTTGAAATAAATACAACCAAATTGAAGTGTATGAAAGTAATTTAATCTGAACTGCGCCAAATAGAAATAACTAGTATCAACAAAATTAAAATATAAATAAAACATCCAAGAAAAATCAAGCATAGCTAAACAAAAACAAAAAAAATATGGAACCACATCCTCCTAAACTAATATATTTTGTTTCCTCATTTCTTATAGGAAATGTTTTAGAACCATGGGATATTGTGGTTTTTATATTAGGTTAGTTCCTTGTATAGTCACAAGAGACAGGTATGCTCTAGTTTAGTTTTTATATTATTTTATTTATCAAATCATCCACTTAGGCATTTTACTAGTTTGTAAGGATGAAGGGTAGTTATATTCTGCAAAGGGGGCCAACGGGGAACTGGAGGAGGCTACATAGTTTTATTTGCAGGGGAGGGAGATCGGGGTAGTGGAGGTATTGAGTAGTGTGTTTTATTTTTTTATACTTTTGTATTGTGTTTTTTCTGTTTATTTTCTTTTCCTTTGGTGAAAAAGTCTGACGTATAGATGAGACATGCTATTTTTTTATTTTCTAATACTATTTTAATTAACTATTTGTGGGCGAAATCATTCATAAGTGGTGATTCCTTGATGCACAGACAATTATTATATAAGTTTCTTCAAGTTTTCATATTGCATGAATCAAGGAATATTTAGAATATGTTTCTTATGAATCAACAAACTGAAATTCATCAACTCAATAGATTCATTGTAACAAATAGGTTAGAATAAATATCTTTATGTTTCTTAATTTTTACACCCACAAATACTTCAAGTTAATCAAAATTTTAAAATTTGGTTATTTTTTTAAATATTGGTCTCTTATAGTAACTTATAGTTCCATAACATCATGAATTAACACACTGATAATTTTTAACATGAATCTTTAGACCATCAAATTCTGCAACCCTAATCATATTTAGAAGTCATGGGTCGAAAAATCACACACCTTTGTATCAAATTGTTTTTCATATATATTTCACCGTGTAGTCATATTCTCAATTCATAATTAAATATATAGTTATTGGATTGATAAAAAATTTATTTATATACATGAACCTCCAATGAACCCCTTGTGGTTTGAAAAAAAACACCATATTACATTCATGTATATTATTGGGTACTTCCATCATGCATTCCAGACAACATTACTCACACACGAATTTAGCTATATTGGAAATATAATCCTTCATTTTTCCCAGAATAACATTAAAAATATATAATCCCGCTTATAATATTCTCTACATCTGGATATATGAACTTCTTCAGGTTTAATTTTCCTTAAAATGATATCTTATAATCTTAGGAAAATTATCATCTTGATACCACTTTTAGGATCAAATAAATGTTATTCTTTTATAAATATGGATTCCTACGAGTTATTACATTGTAAAAACTTTTGATATTTGAAATTATGGATACATATATTGTATTACTCCCCATATAAAATATTATATTAATATTTCAATCACGCATTAAAGAAAATAAATCTAAAATTTTCAATTAAAATAATAGTTGGGCTTCAACACCCATTTTACCACTCTTGGAATGAAAAGATTTGATTTTTTTATAGAATTCAATATTTCATGTGGGTTTAGAAAACAATTTATATTAAAATTTTCAGAACATTTTCTTACATATCCTCTAATAATATGTAGAAAATAAAAATCATAAAATATTTCCCAAATATCAAATGAAAGCTAAAGTTCAGATCATAGATTGATATACAATTACTGTCAGCAAATCAGTGATGTGGACCATAGGGGAGTCCTTGGAAGAATGAGTCCCTTTCTTCCCAGAAATGGCACAAGACTTCTCATGAAGAAGAGAATTGTACTAATTTGATCTTTCCTCAAAATCATGATTTATGATGATAGTTACATGCCCACAGGAAACCACAAGCTCGACAATGTTTATGCTGGTTGGCTGTCCAGCTACAGTATAGGAAGCAGTTGATGTGGAATCATCACCCGCTAGGAACAATGATCCAAAATCCACCACTTTTGAATCCACGGATCCAGGTTTTTGAGAGGATCCATCAGAAAACCCGAATTTCCTCAAATATTCCATCAAAAAATTCAGCTATTGGATAATAAGGGATGTATGTAGAAACTCCTTTGTCTCACGAGAATAGGGAGAATGATTTTCATCTCGATGAGGATTCCCCACTTTAAGACACCTAATTATTGAAATATTAACACACCACTCTTTTAATAGACTTCCAAATGGGATAAAATCATCAGCTATGATGACATAGTCTCCACTTATAACCCCAACCACCATTTTAGAAAAAATTTGATTGTGAATCGTCTTGGATTTGGAAGTTTATGGTACATAATTTGTCCAAAATTTGAGATGGGTTTTATTTGGCTATAGTTTATTGACTTTTAGTTTCTATTTTTCTTCATCTTCTAACATGTTATAACTGCATTCAACATACTTGGAAAAACCATGTTCTATAACCTCTAGTGCAAGGTCCTTTTTGAATCATTTAACTTTTGAATAATTCTATTTTTCTTAACTTTTTATCTTCTATGTTTTAGATACTTATATTCTACTCATGATCCATTTCAAAATATAATTTTTTTAATAAAACACTAAATACTCAAACACTTTAATATTTACATCAACTAATGTTAGAAGAATTTATAACTTAGAGTATTCCACATCAACCTCTTCAATTTCTAATTCATAATTTGGAATTTCATTCTATTATGTGATGATCTATGATAATACTTAGAATCTATTGATTTAATTCCATGATTCAAATTCCAAACTCTCTATCCCTCATGTTTTTGGTTCATGTTTTAGACTCAATACATTCTAATACATCTCTGCAAATGATAGAAAAAATCCATCTTCCATAACTAGAATGAATCATGAACTATTTTACAATAGTCATGATGATTGTTAATTTAAATAATCAGTATAGAATATTTTTAAGTAACTTCTAGAATACCATTAAAGAAACCTAAAAATATTCAAAATAGGTAAACCTAATGTATCACTTTGATAGCAATACATACATATTATCTCTCTATCTATTATGTAAGATGTTACTAATATTATGTATCACTATGAGAATACATTCCATTTTCTTAAGATAATTTACCTTCTAGTAAAGTCTTATGAAGATTTTAAGGGTTTTCTCATTTAGATTCTATTAATACATCAACTTCTAATGATTTTTAAGTTATCTTTGGGATACAAAATATCTTTTTTTCTACAAATCATATTTTAAAAATGTATCTTCATTTTTTGTCACTTCAATAAATTTTCCAAACGTGCACAATTCTTCATGTATCATTATCAAGATTCAATTCATATTAGCATAAAAAAAATCATCTTATAACCTGGGTACAATAAATTCTATAATGATTCATCATCTAGGTAATGTTTATATTTTAGAAATAATGCTTCCAGACATCATCTCTGGATGTTCCTGCATCATCTCTCGTACTGCGCACCAGTTCAGGTTACAATAGCAACCCAGTGAAAGAAGGATGTATTTTTTTACAGATCAAGGATCTATACCCATGGTTCTATAACTTTGGTTATATTATGTCTGGTGTGATAATATATACCCATGGTTTAAATAATATTGTTGCTATTATGGAAATCTCTAGGGCTATACCCACAGTTTCTTTAAAACTATGGGTATTGATATATACCAATTCCTTGGTATCCTATGAATTATGGAATCGTGGGTATAGACTATACCCATGGTTTTAGTGGAAATACGCATTATTATAACCCATGTGTATATGTTATTTTTCTAGTAGTGAATTCGATTTCTTGAAAATCATGTCAAGCATTGGCACGGTCCTTTGATTTCCCATTGATGTCTAAAATGGTGCATAATATATTATCACATGATTTTTTTTCAATGTGAATGATATCCAAATTATGTTTTAAAATATTATATTTCCAAAATCAAAAAAAAAAAAAATACTTTGTTTCTTCCAATTATGGCCACACTATCTATTTACAGAAGGAAGATAAGGTAATGTAGGAGCCCATAAATCTTGAAAATCATACACTATAAGGATGTTTTCACAATCAACTTGTGCGTGAATTTCAACTCCACATATTATATGTGGTGATGGTTCATACTCTATATTCCCATAAAATGACACACTATATTTTTTGAACCAGTGCATTGAAGGAAGAAAGAATCTGTGACCAATATATTCCCACTTTCTACAATGCTTAAGCCATATAGATTTTTTACTTTTATTACAATATGGGAAAGAAAATTCTCCCTTTTTACTCCATCCAGATAAGTTATAATACACTAGAAATTCATTAATTGTCCATAAAAAAGTGTCCTGGAGTCTAAAAATTTCATTAGCTGCTGAGTCAAATGTCATTACACCATCGTCCAAAAATTCTTACACCTCATCAATCAAAGGTTTCATATAAATGTATATTTTATTGACAGGTAATATTGATGCCTCAATTAAAGTATAAAGTAACAAAAATGGTTTCCTCATACATACCCATGGGGGAAGGTTGTATGGAACCAACACCACTATTCACATACTACGTGCCACATTTACCATAGACCTAAATGGGATAAAACCATATGCTACCAAATCCATTATAACATTATGATAATTATGGGAAAAGTATAGGAGTCTTTGATCAAACTCTTTCCATGCCAAAGAATATTACGAGTGAGTTAATTTATCAACTTCAATGTTTCTCTCTTAATTACAAGTCCTCAATTTAGCATTTTTACCTGACCCGATGAATCACTTTAGTGTTTGATTCAATAGGAAATAATTTACCCTCCCAGTGGAACCTTTTATCCTATTATTCAAGACCATTCCGGAAAAAATAATACTACCTTGATTAATCTCATGGGCCTTCCACTTGGATGAATAGAAAAAATTACAGGTATTTAATTATGCATTCTCTTTTATGAACAACATAAAGTTATTGCAGTATGAATTAATGGTATCATATGTAAAACTAAGGTCATCATCCAACTTGTGATCTTGATAAAATGACTCTATAATCATCACTCCAGGAGGGAGTAACTTCTTCAAAAATACTAAAAACTTGTCTAATGAGGTTTATGACGACTGATTTAAGGGATTCAGGTGTAACAATTCAACTATTAATGAAAATTTACAAAATTTAGTTCATCCATGATATAATTTAGTACAAAAATCTTTAGTAATTTCAATGAATTTTAATTCATCTCTATCTGCAGAAGAAAGATGAATACTCCATCAAATTTAATCCTTTACAACATTACATTATTTAGGTTGAAACTAACGCATCATATCATTAATCCTTATATTCATCGGATCAAATATTATAAAATAAAATTCTATATAAAATCTTTATGATTAGTGACATGATGTATAATATTCTCCATGAAATTTCCACGTTTTATAGTTTCTCAAAAATCTATTCAAAAAATAGATGTTCTCTAACACTATCCCATTTGAAAAGATATATTTTTTACATTTTTTTGAAGGAAAACTAGTCAAATCACTTTGAAATCCACTAGTGAAATTAATAAATCACTTTATCCCCTCAAAATATTTAGTATAAAACCTATCTATCATATCAATCCAACTCTTAACCATATATGTATTAAATAGAAAGAAAATAATTGAAATATATTATTTAGATTCTAAAAAACTCATATCATTAAAACTTACAAACCAATAATTTCTAATAAATTTTTATGTACATATAAATGAAAGATAATAAAGGTATATTAGAGAAGATATTTTAATAGAAATTATTCACATTTCAAGAAAATAATATTTTCTATATTTTATTATAGTGTATGAAAATATTTTTTGGAAGATATTTAACCTGCATTGAATGACGATCTCAAAACCAAAATTTATGGGCTTTCCAATATTCAAAAATAGAAATTATCCCATATTATGTTAATTGAGAATATTTAAATTATTTTTCATTAAAGATAATATAATAATTATAGATGGTAAAATATCAACCATGAATAACTTCTAAATAATAGTGAATTAGTATTCTTGAAGAAATGAGAGTATAATCGGTTATATGAGTATGAAGGATCTTGATATAAATTATGATCAAGAGTTATTTTATACAAGACATATATATAATTCATCTATGATTGAACTTTGGGATAGATGATTATAACACTCTATTAATGACAAACCATATTATAGATTCATGAAGATCATTTTCATTGGGTTTTAATTCCAAAGTGTAAAAGATTGACCATTATAATTAAATGAATAGGAATAAAAATAGTTTAAAAAACACATTGGTTATGGATGATATATCACCATATTTCATTTATTTTGTGAAAATATTGAATTTTATATATATTAAATTTCAGTGAATACAATATGGATAAAGTATCCCACATTTTGGATGAACCTTCTAAAATTTTGGTGCACTATAATTTTTAATTATTTACTATAAATTTGTGATTTTGAGTTTATAAGTTTAATAGGATCTTGATTTCAACTAGTCGCATAGGTTGATTTCTAAAAGGAAATAATAGAATTAGGTAACACTATTTCAAATCCCCTTTTTAGTATTATTTGTCATCCTACATTGGTAACACATTTGGTACCATATAAAGGATCCTTATAAAGGACTAGTTTGGATAAAGAATAAATGGAAAATAGAATTTCTGTTAATAGTAAATGCATGCAAGATTTTATTTAAAAGAACTATCATGGATTTATGAATTGGGTAGCTACCTCTTCCATATCTATTATTTCCATGTTCATTGATGATGACCCTATTATCCTCACATCTATTGAGAAATATTGTCCCATTATACTTGTTCAAAAAAAGAATATTGAATTTCATGGAAGGTAATGTAATTAAATCATGGTGTCCTTATAAAAAAATATTTTTAAAAAATTGATTGTATTAATGTATATAAATTATAATTAGGATAATCTTGAGAATATCCCTAAAACAAATGTTAATGTAAAAAATTACGAAAAAAGAGAGATTGGTTTGAAAATGTGAAAATGGATAATAATGAAACCATTTATGTGTTTTTAAAAAGTTTTCATTGAAACTAATTAAAAAATCAAAAGATGTGAATAAAAATTAGAGGACTCCACCATGTTGAAAAATCCATTATCATTTGTTCTTAAGAGATTTGATACCAGTCTTTCCTTTCTTAAAGAAATACAATTGATTATACTCTCTCAATATGAACTAAAAATTACACATGATACATTTGAGATAAGAAATCCAATTCTCTTAATATGTTCAAATAAGTTAATGAAATTTCATTTAAGATACTTATAAAACCTAAAATGAAGTAGAAGAAAAAATATTTTACTTTTAACTCGAAATATGATGAAGAATAAGATAAAGGGTGTTAAAAAACCATGTCTCTTAAATTATTTTTTTGGAAATAATAATTATGAAGACACAAAGGTAAACATTATTTAAAATTATTCAATTGTTGTGAAATTAGAAAATTAGAATTTAACTATAAAATGAATAAAAATATTGATAATATAGATGATGAGAAATAATATTCTCTTTGAAAAAGTAAATGGTGTAAATATTTTTCAGAAAAAAAATTTTCTAATGAAAAAAATAAAAAATTTCATGAATTTTAGAGAAGTAGTTTTTTTGAGTAAATAAAATGATAAAAAATATATAAAAATTAGTGATTTCGAGGAATATATTATTATTGAAAAGCATAGAGACTTCTTTAATCATGTTAAAAAGAAAGAAGAATAATCATGTAGTGATAAAGGTGTTAAAAAAATATATTCTAATCATATGATGAAAGAAGAACATGAGCCCAATCACTATCAAAATTACCAAAAACAAGAAATAGATTGCACAATTAGTGAAGGGTCTTGTAAAACTACAATAGGTGTTATCATTCTAAAAATAAATTGATGAATTAAAAAATTTGGATGAATAGACAACAACAAAAGATATATAACCATTTATGTGATTATAAAAGTGGTGACATTGTTTTCATATGAAGTGATTAAGAACATTGACCATTGAATAATTTATATACATGTATCAATATTTTAATAAATAGTTAGTAAAAAACAAATCCAGGTTATAATGATCTGAAAACGTCACCAAATACATATCTATTCCAAAATGCAAAATGAATTTCAAAATTGAATTTTAATAACTATATATGAAGCTTAAGTTTGGTTACTTGGAGGGAACTCAACCATGGGTAAAGGGGGAAACTAAGTTGGGGATCCATGATGGGGTATAGTGGATTAATGATAGGGGCCAGAATACAGGGGATAATAGGGTAAAAGCAACTTGATGAGGGAGGGATGACTCGATAGAGGCATGAGGGTTTGATGACAGGGTGTGATGGGGTCCGGAGGGTTCAACGGTGGCAGGATGGATTGACTAAGGTGGGAGGGCTCAATGGAGGAGCATGATGGTGTTTGGGGGGGGGGGGGTGGTTCAATGGCTATAGTATTTTCCGACGACACCGCATAGAGGCGGGCAGTTATGGGGTTGTGGGGGGGTCATAGGAGCGGTGGGTCATGGAGTCGTGGGAGGGTGAATGAGAGGTGAGAGGAAAAATTAAGTTGGGGATTAAAAATTAGAGAGACCACCAATTGGTGGTTTCTACAAATATCAACAACACCCACCAAATGGACGTCGTCTGAAATCCCCACATAGTAAAACTCAAATTTGTATAAGTGATATAATAAGAGTTTGTATAATAAGTTAGGGAACATTAAACAGAAGCTTCAAAACATGTTAATATGCTTCCTTGTCAACTTTTACAAATATAAACATCAAAAAAATTCTTCACTTTCTTACCTGATAACAGGTAATAACTTATATAGAATTTATAATAACACTCATTCTGATTACTATGTTTGGAAATAAAACTTTTACTGAATATAGATGAAACAATTTAGAACTACGTTTGCATTAGTCCAAAAAACCTAGTCCGATTGCTCGATCATATCTTGTAACTATGAATTCGACCATTATTCTTCTTATTTTGTTTGAAAAAGTTTGTTGAGAAAGCTCAATTTGGAAACCTCTTATCTTGAAAACATTCATCACCCCATTATTTATTCACCTACCAATAGTACATGTTTTGAAAAGTTCAATGTACTTTTTTACATTTATAGGTGCGCTAAAAATGGTTTATGTAGAAATCTGGAAAATTTTTCCCGCTTAAAACAATATTCCGAAACATAAAATTACCTTAAATTTTGGATACATATTTGACTTATTCAGTTCTTATTAACTCTTCATTATTTTTCTCAAACCTTCTTTAATCTTATCAAAAATTCACCTATCTTATATATTTATAATTTTTCTTCAGTCTGATTTTGATTTTCACTATGATTTCTTCATTATGATGAAGGAAGATGTTCAATATAATATTCTTCCTTAAGTTTCTCCACACCAATTGAAACATGTGAAAAAACAAACAACTTCTCATTAAAATGCTCAGAACCAACTAATTTGTTTTCCCATTATGATGCTCCGTATAAACTTTTAGATATAGACTCTAGAGCCATTCTACCAAAATTATTATTTCAAATTTATTAGACATTGGTTACCTTTATTTTTCCATAAACATAATCCCAACTTCTAAAGATATCAAAAATTCTCAAAAGCACTTCATAATCAGCTTCAAAACTTATTCAAATAGGCACTTCAACTTAAATCATCAAACAAACTTTCAAGACCCCCCTTGACAACATTTTTTTGGATGCTTTAAACAATTATCCTATTCTAATATTCCTCTGAATGACGATCCTACATTAGAAGAAGTCCAACATTTGATGACTTTAATCAGTGTCATCTTGTACTTGATGGATTGGTATCTATTACATTTAGATGGATTGGTGACACTTCTAGTCCAATGAATCTTTAACCACTTGATAAAAACACTCAATTTTTTTTTCTTTTTCTCTTGACCAAAATGAGAACATATCAAAGTTATTCTTTAGGTCTTGAACCAATTGAAAAACAAATTCGGGATCATTTTTCTATTGAACCTAATGTAATTCAACTAGATAAAAACAGCTAACTACATTTTTGATTGGTCTTGAACACTTTTACATGAATTATTCCAAACAAACTCCAATTACTAATCTTTTTAAAAAAAATTCACTTTTATTGACTTTTGTGACCATTACTATGTCAGACTATCGATGTCAAGATTACTCCGATGATCCGGGGAAAACTGCATCCAATAGTCCAAATCCAAAAAACATTCTTCCTTTTTTAATACGATAAAAACCAAATAATATCTCTAAAAATATATATCTTTTTGATTATTTGTTTGAATGAAAACTAGTATCTTCGTATTCTCATATTCCAAACAAAACGTTAGAGCCTTGAAAAAAATCTACATTCCTTTATCTTACACAAATGAACTGAAACCAGAAATATTTGACTTACCAATATTTATTCTTCTAAAAACATAAGCTTTTAATAATGAAATACTCATGCCTTAAAGAAAATTCAGGATCGTCATACTATCTTCAGATTTATAATGGAATTTATAATGACTTTCCATCCTTCCTGCACCATCATTATTTTCAATCAAACCTCAAACTGATTGGAAGCACTTTTTCTCACCCTTTTCTTCACAAGTATTACATAAAATGTATTTCAGTAGACTTATGATTTATGATAACTCCATGATTAGTAAATCATCATCATGTTTTTATTAGAGCCATTCAGACTCTAGTATACTTCCTCATTATGATGAAAAATTTAATTCCAGAACTAAGCTGAGACTGATAAACCTTTTATTATATAAAAAATATCACTAATCCAATATAATTTCATAATAATTTTGTGTCCAATATTATGAATATTATAATGATTCTGATTTATAACTATTAAAATGCATGTTTATTTCTTTATCTTTGACAAAAAATAAAAAACTTCCTTCACAAACTTTTTTCAGATACCAAAAAAAACTTCTCTCCAAATTATTCCCAACACCATATTTTATCAGGGAAGAACTGATGAGAGACATCATCAAACATAATTGGGATGTAAATATTGGAGTGAAAAATATGTTATATGACTTTAGCCAGATTTTATGGTGGATATTAACAATGAGAGACATTTTTGGTTACATTTCCGAATGCCTTACCCATTATAGGATAAAGGATGAGAACTAGTGACCTGGTGGTTTTCTCTAACTACTTATTATGCCCATGTAAATGTGGGAGGGTGTCATGATAAAATGTTTCATGGGTTTACCCAGGACCCTAAAGTTACATGATTCTATTTTTGTGTTTTTTTATTAGAGAATGTAGGTTGAACAGATTCATGAGACTCAATAATTTGATGAGTTGGGAAAGCTTAATGTCCATGATATTATTTTCCTGTATAATATTCAATTGAGAATAATATCTGATAGAGATAAATGATTTATTTTTATGTTTAGTTAGCACTTACAAATTTTTATAGTGACTAAATAGAGGTTGATCACATAGTAGTATCCCCCAAAAAATGAAAATTCATAGTAGATGATTCATATAATAGAGTATTTTTTCTAGGCCCATGTTTTGGATTTCAGAGGAGTTTTTGATGATCAAATATCCTTGGTCGAGTTCACATGAAATAAATTCACTAGTATTTGATTCAGATGAAATATTTGAGACTCTTTATGGCTTACAATGTCATTCATCACTTTGTTTCCATATAACCAATGAGGTAGAAGTTATAGGTCCTAGTATGGTACAAGATACCTCTAAGCGAGTGTAGCTGATTTACAAGAGGTAGATCATAGATCAAAGAAAGTATAAATATTATGCCGACCATAATATGAGACTATTGGAGTTTACTTTAGATGAATGGGTTTTTATAAGAGTGAATCATTATTTTGGCCACCAACATTTGAGGAAGTAAGCGAAGATAACACCATGTTATGTTCGACCCTTTGAGATCATTGAGTGGATCTGAATAGTGGTGCACCACCAAGATCTTAATTCTCTCTATCAAGTTACTCATGATGTTTTTCATGTGTCTTAGATCTATAGGTATATTCCTGATCCCACATATGTTATCGACTGTAGGGATGTTGAGATTTAGTCTACACATTGTACACATGACACCTACTATAGATTATAGACTGGGGTGATAAAGTCTAATGAGGGATCAGGGAACCACTTTTATTGATTCTATAAAGCCATGGATGGATCAAGATGATAATTTATATAGAGATATAGATTCGTAGGCTAAATGGACTTTGTTTTTTGAGAAGAACCATTTAAGGAACTTGACATGAACAGAAAGTAATTAAAGGGGGAGAACTGTAATATCCTCACTAAATTTTATGTACTATATGTTTTGTGAATATAAATTTCCCCGTTTCTCCATTAGTTCATCACTGTTAAGGGTCAATTGGAGGATAATTTTTTATTTATAAAGGGTTTGGTAAATTAAGGCTGAAGATATTCACAAAGTCTTGGTTTTTTGGGGGCTGCTAACTACTATCAACCAACCAATGGAGTTAATAAAACTCTACAGTTTTCTATATAACTCACTAGATAGACCATGGTTATAGAAGAACCTAGGTGTTTTTTCCTTGTACACTGGCAGGTTGAGATCCAATACTCATCCAAACGATGGTTCCACTATCCCATTGGAGAGGCCTACCAGCTAGCTGGCACAACATGGCTAGGAGTGCATTAAACACACCCCATGAATTTTAATTTCACTTGGCTTCACAACTTTTAAATTACCCAAATCATAACCAAACCACCAATCTCAAACCAGTTTCCTCCTCACATGATTCTTGATCTCTTCTATTCTTCATCATATGGATATTCAAGGTCAGATCAAACTAGTGACACTAGAATTGTATATTCTCTCTATTTATACAATAAATTAATCCTTATACTTGAGAGTTTTTCATGTATATATGATTTATATATCATTTTTATGCTGATAAAATGTTTAATTATTCCCTCATTTATAGATTGGTGGCAGTTCTAGAAAGTTATGATACATATTGATCAAATCAAGATCTACCCTAAACTACAAACATACTATGATTATGAGTTTGGGGATCATTTTCATAGGACAATTCTTTATGGTGTAATTATTATTTAATTATAATTTATTGATTATTATTTAGTAGAATAAAGGTTGTTTCAATATGTCAATGATATCCTCTTTAACAGAGATTGATACCTCATGAATGGTGTTTTTTTCCATGTAATTCATATTAGATCAACCATCTTGAGACTCTTCATCTTGAATCTCATAATAGAACTCTTTTATTATGATGATTTGATAGTGTATTGAGGGTTTAGATCTATATCCAGGTTTTTATTATATATTTTATGAATAATTCACTCTCCATTATTGAATTGACTATGAATCTGGTTAATTAACGTAATTTCCTTCAACACACCTCGAAATTAGTTTAATTGACATACTCTGTGAGGTATATAATTCTATAATTACCATTATTGGCATTAAATTTCCTTGGATATATTTCCAAAATATTTCCTTTGATGAATTGGAACTCAAGATAGACATCATTAATGTGAAAACTAGTTCTCCATGGGTTTGTTATGTGTTTCAATCTTTTATCATTTTATGAAAATAGAAGTACATCATCAATGATCTTGAGATAGGATGATATTTAACATGAAGGGACCTTGTATACTCCTGGTGACTTGATATGATAATTTTGAGATAACTTGTTTATTTGGGTTGATGGTGATTTCATGTGTGTGTTTGAGTATCCCATATATGATTATGGATCCCATGAGTATTCTTGCCTAAATTTTTAGAATATGTTTTATTTTGATCACATTACTAGTTTATTACAATAGATTCTCGTGATTCCATGTTATAATTCCCATTTATATGATATACCATGTAATTTGTGATTACCATTCCTTGGAAGTATTTTTTTGGAACTTGAAATAGTTGGATCATCATGATATGATTTCCCCTTAGAGTGGGAGTGCACATGACATGACATGATGACGTATATGGGCCTGAACATAGGGTAGGGATATGTTGATTCCTTGAAAATTACAAGTGATAGATTTACTCAATGCATATTGGATACTGAGTATCATGTTTACATGATTCTGTGTGGATTTTGAGTAGCATGTACAATTGAAGTCAATTGTCTTCCAAGTAACATGTTTAGTTGATGCCTAATGGATGCCGAGTAGCATGTTCACTCAATTACTCTAGGATGTTGAGTAACATCTTTTACAAATTTTTTAAGATGTCTTTATTACTAAAATTATCTTAAAATTATTCTTATGAAATAGATACTAAGTTGGTATGGTCGGGACACATGGTGGTTTTTTTCACACATGAATGATCATTATATGATTGTTATGATTGATTGTACATATATTTTTATCATGTAATAAACATATTATACCCATGTATACTTGTTAAGGACACATTAGTGGTGTCCAAATAGTTGTATTACACACACCCTACAAGGGATATTGATGTGCATACAAACTTTATGATTCTGGATCCAAGTAAAGGAAAGGGGCATGCAGTAGATAACTGAGTTATGGAGCATAGAGCTGGTAGCTAGACCAGGTTTCAATATGGTTGATTTCCACAATGTTTATTTATTTCTCTACTTGTACTCCATACTATATATGTCTTGGCAAATTGGGATATCAGTTTATTTATTTTTATGACTTGTGTGCCATCTGTTATCAAATTATGATACTTATATTTTTTCCTACTTTTCTATGTTTTTTATATTTTATTTACACATTTTTTTTATGTACAAGATCACTAAGGGTATAGTATCCCCACAGATGACTCTCAATCCCTTGAAGATAGTCGAGAGCCTCTTCCATATGTTTGTGTGCGGGGGGGGGGGGGGGGGTTCATGAGTTCTTGTTCCTCTTTGATTTAGACTCAGTGGTTTATGATGGGGTGTTACACCGAAAGTAATCACCAATAATGGAGATCACTTCAAAAAACCAAGATGTGCTCTCTATAACCCCTAAATGAGAAAATACCCATGATTTGAACTAATACCAACCCTAAAATTGGAGCAAATTAACATTAGGATTCATAGAGGGATAACAATCAAGGGAGAAGGAAGTAATTGATAAGAGGTAGTGGTTTAATGAGACTTACCATAGAAGAATCCACCTGAATATAAGGTAGGAGACCACCAAATTGGATGGAGAAGGGAGGGAGATCCCAAGGAGGGTAAATCAGGTCCATTCAAGAGATATGGGGAGATAAATAAGGGTTATAGGATTTAGTTTGACTAGGGTAAAAAGTTAATTTTAAATTTTTAATGAATCTGGACATGCCACACCGTTTAGCCAGATGATTTTCCAAACCGTGATCGAATAGTGAGTTGACCACTACCTAACCAAAATTCACTCATACGGTTTACATAGGGAATCACATGGTGGAAAAAACATGCATTGAACATTCCAAATGAAACCATCAAATAGTACATGTGTTATAATTTTTTACAACGTGGTTTTCCAAAAAAGTTCACAAGTCATGGGCATAAAAAATGACTCACTAGAGGCCATGTTTGGTATATCTTAGAAACCACATGGTTTGAGACTCAATCATGTGAATCCTGTGTAGAAAAACCATGTTCATAACAAAATTAATTGAAAGGTTCATCATAGAAAGGTAGTAGAATAGTTTCTTCTAAACTATGTATGTAACCCTGATGGTCTATTATGGAAGGTTTGTTAAACGATTTCCTCCAAAATATGCATGAAAACCACACAAAACAAGAAATAAAATACAAATTTATTTTCATCAAACCAAAACTCCATGGAAACAAAAAAAACCACAAAACATGTAAATAAATATAAAATAAAGACCACAGTGACATAGTGGGTGTTTTAGTGTTAACTCTTATTAACCTACTATATTCCCACGTAGATTTCTAATGTGGGAAAGTGGGGTGCCCTACCATGGCATGATAGAGGGTGACACATCATGATGATTATTGGTAGGAGCAATGCAATATTTGGACTGGTGATATTCTGTGATGATTATTGGGGGGGGGGGGTATAAGACTAGTGGAATAATGTGATGCAAGCTAATCATTTGGGAATTTCGGTCATCATCTTCAATGGCCTTTAATCCACACTCAATTGGGCCTTAGGTATATCTAGAATTTAGGCCTTTGAAAAACTTAAGGTAATAAAATAGGTCCTGTAGGTTCTTTCTATTCCATATAGGGAGAGATGAGGCTTGAACCACAAGAGTTATTAGGTTCATGTGTATTTATGGTCAATAATCCCTTCTACAAAATATATAAATACAAAAATACATATAATCACACACACACACATATTGTGACATTTATTTTTAATGTTATGAAATACTATTATATATGTAATATCATAAATAAATAAATAAATAAATATAAATAAATAAATCAACAGCCATACATAAATATAAATTAATATAAATATCCTTATAAAATAACACACACACAATAATTAATATATTAATGTCATTTATTCAGTTATTTTTAATTAAGAATAATTAAATTTTTTCTTTGGTATATTTTATTTAAATGTATGTATATACGTGTATATTAATTTTATATAAATTACATTTATTTATATTTATATAATTCTTATTTTAAAAAATATATAAATACACACACACATGTATATTAAAATAAATATGATTACAAATTTATATATTCATATGTAGCTTAATATATAAATTAATATATATATATATATGTTATAATATCCATTTATTTATTCGTTATTAAATAATTATAATTATGTTTAAACATGTGTGTGTGTGTTTATATGTATGTATATAAATATGTATCTATATATGTGTGTGTGTCTCTCTCTCTCTCTATATATATAATAAACACCTTTTAATATCTTATTTAAATTATCCAAGTTTTAGAAACATGGTAAAAAGCAAATTCGTGATATTTTTAAAACAGGGCTAACAAACATAGACATCGAAGCCACATTTTTATTAAAGAATGTATAAACTAAAAAATATTCAGGTTTTAAAATATAGCTAAAGTAGACATTTTTTTATTAAAACATGTGTAAATTTATTTTTAGCCTCGCTTTAAGAAAACACAACTCAAAAATTGGAAAATTACCTATTTTTTACACTGTGAATGAGTAAGAATATGTTATTTTAGAGTAATAATTTCACTTTTAATGAATCTTAGTGACCTTGAAATCAGGTTATTAAAGTGATAAATTTGATTTGAGAAATAATGGATGAATAAGATAAAGAATAATTAATAAGTAGAGGATAACACTAGCATTGAAGACTTGAATCTCCTATTAGAGAGCGTCTTGTAAATGAAATATTTGAGAATTATTATTGTGAGAAAAGGTTACCAAATGTAGGATAGTCATGTTAGTGAGATAATTTGGTTTTTTATTTAATATAAAATTGAATGAAAAGTGTGTTTTTATGTGGGGATTGAAGCGATCCTTTTACAGGTGAGATTGAGTGGAATTTTCCCAAATGCCCACCCCTTAATGTGTAAGGAAATGATTTTTACATTTAAAGTGTATCCAAAGTTGAAAAACAGTAGATATAGAAAATGGGTAGGTTGATCATGTCTCGATACACTCATTTATAAATAATTTTTTAAGTCTTTATCCCTTATTCTAACCATTTAAACACATTTCAGCCTTTATTGTGGAGATTAACTTTTACCATGGTAACTTATTTTTATGATAAAAAATGAAATTTATATCATTATATAATTTTGATCTAATGATTAAAAATTTAGATTCAATTTCATCTAATTCAATTAGAAAATATGAATAAGTTATCTTTTAAATGAAAACATAGAAAAATTATATATAATTGTTTTTTATACATTTAGTTTTCTTAGTATTATTTCATATCAATTACTAATCTAATGATCATTTATTCATTATTTTATACATTGAAACATAAACTTTAGTTAGGATAATCCTTTAAAAGTGACCAATTCACTATAATGAAATAAAAATATGCAACATTTCAAATAGAAATTATTTGAAAAATAACCCTTTCAATATTAAAAAATATTATTCACATAATATGAAAAATAATTATCTTTATTTTATCCATATAAACATTAGAATATTTATTTAAATTTATTAAACACATAAAATCATTATTTTTTAAAATAATTATGATAGTATGTAATGAATAAAATACATATTTTATAACAAAATAATTTAAATAATTTTTTTATTTCATTGTAGAATTATTTACAATTTTTGAACTATTAAACATTTAATTTGTTACTAAAAATTACACAATTTCAATTTACCTATTAGAAATATGTATATAAAATGATCATATATCCAATAATCAGATATTTAATAACCATATGTTCAGTGATCATATGTCCAGTGACCATATGTCCAATGACTATATACCCAATGACTATATATATAATTTCCATATGACATTACTATAAATAACCTTACATGCATATCTAAAATAATTCATCATTTTCTCTAATTTAATTATCATGATATTTATTATTTTTATAATGTGTTTTATTCTTTATATAGTTATCATCAGTGGTATGATCCTCATTGAAGATCATGATGATGGGATTTTTAACCTTATGGTTTTCTTGTTAACTAGTGGTTTAATTCCTTTAGTAATTTTACTAATTATGTTTCATCTAGTTATCTCATAATGTATTTCGTCTTGTATTTTAATATTATACAGTAATGAAATAAATCATAGTTCATTTTAGTTCAGTTTTACGTGTATCACAACATTTAGAACACATGATATTTATTTAAAGAAGAATAAATACATAATTCATGGGGTGTTAGATTATGATACCCTTAAATTAATCTTCCCATGAGAATTAAATATTTTGATGAAGAAAAATTAGGATATTTATGCCTCATTTCATCTTCAGGTTTCCATGTTTCCTCCCCACACTTACAATTCCTCTAGATAACATTAACTAGGTTAGTGGTTTTGTTTTATATTACTTTATCAATATGATCCAAGATTTATATAGGCTATTCATCATAAGAGAAATCATGTTGTTGTTATAATAACATTGATCTTTGAACACAAGAAGCTTAATCTATGTACTTTCTTAAAAGTGATACAGGGGACACATCATAAACTAAAGAGAGGTTGGGTGGAAGTGAAATAATATAAACTATTGTACCCCCATGATTAAGGATTTTAAAAGGGGATATTGTATATGGTTATCCAAATCCCATTCTTATTGAATCTCATAACCCTCTTCTATGCTGTTATTCAAAGGAATACATTGTCTCTAAATTTAAACTCTAAATATCACCAACAATTATTAGTGTAGCACTTCTATTGAATTTATAAAATTTTAATGTATCATGGAATGGTTTTAATTTTCTCTAACATCACATGAGAAATATTGGATACTAGATTCATATACTATTAAAAATCATTATAAAATATTATATTTCTTCACTTATTCCCATATAGAGCCTCATATGGTTTTATTTTAATACTTTAATAGAAACTAAAATTATATGAGAACTCTATTAGGGAAAGGTGCTGATCCAAACATCATTTGAAATATATTGAATAGATATCAACATATCTTCTAATGTTTGAATGGTCTATTATGATTGACCATCAGTTTGGGGATGATAAGTTTTACTTAATCTTATATCTTTATCCATTTCTTTTATAATACTTATTTAGAACTTTGAGGTAAACCTTGAATTTCAAATATGTATAATTTAGAGTGTCACTCTATACAACATTATATCATCATTTATGCATATCATGGAAATTTGATCGAGCATGAAATATTTTTCAATAATAATGAATTGTGCTTACTTAATATGGTGATCAACTACAAACAATTTTTAATTATGGGATTTAGAGGTACTAAGAAGATAAATAATGAAATCTATGGTGATTTTATCTCATTTCCATACATTTATGGGTAATGTTTATATCACCCCCTTAGAATTCTATCATCTTGACTTAGATTTATGGAATATTAATAATTAATAAATATACTTTAAAATTTATCTTTTCATGTTTCCCATAGAAATTATTATTAAAATATCTATACATCTATGTTCCTCTTGAATCAATAGAGAATAATAATCTATGTGCATCATCCAAAAACTCCTTCTTCAATTTCAGTATTTTAGGGAAAGATATTCATTTTCTAAATCTTATAATTCCATCATTATCAATATTGAAATCTTGAATATACCATAGTTATATATATATATATATCCTCATTTTATGTCTCCTTAATTGTCCCATGGATAAAAGATTGAGTATTCACTTATGAAAGATAGGATTTCTTCCCTTCCCTTTTGATTTCAAGGTATATAATTTTCAATACACCAGTGTTGGGTCTTTTTAAATACTCATCATGGAAAAGTCCACACAATCCTTTCTACTCTGAGAAACAACAACCTTGTTATCCTTCTCATGGTGTTATTTTTAAATGTCCACATTTCTAAGAGATATTAACTTCAAAGGAAATATGAATTTTTGATCCTAAAACATGGGTTGTTGTAAGAATTGGGATTCTGTTTAGAATTAAATGTATTAGATAATGTTAAGGAGATGTTTTTTGGTAGGTATTGAGGCCTGAAATATGTTTTAGGTACTAAGGTTAAAGTCAATATAATTAGTTTGGAATTTTAATTTTTGGAAAGGTTTTTTACCAAATCACATGATAAACAAACTGTTTGGGAAAACCATGTGATTAAATAGTTAGGGTTGTTTTTTCTTAGGTTGTTCTCATAAGGTAGGTGAAATATTTTAGATGAACCATGAAAAACATTAAATTTAAATTTTAATAAGATATGCATAATTTTATTATGATTTTTTAAATTATGTGTCCACATTGTATACATATGGTGAAGGATGGATAGTTCTGACCAATCTATTGTCACACAGTTTGGAATACTATGTGGATAAAACATAAAAGTTGTGGCATGCTGGATAATTTGGGATATATGGTTGGTTCATGGATTTTCAAACTTTGTTGGAAAACATGTGGCATAAAAGATTTATTTAAAATAAAAAAATGTTCAGTTTCCATGTATAATTTTAAACCACATATCCCTTCCTATTACACATTCAAACTAGGTCTGAGCTCCCATTTCTTCTCCTTAAACCCACTTAGGTGTGGGGTGTTTTTATAGTGATTTCATAGAGATTTGGGGTGAGTTATTTATATTTATCACTTAACTCTTCATCTACATATTTAGGGATTTATTTTGGATGTTTCAACTCAGTTTTTAGTTATGATTTCCATTAGAGAAATGTTATGATATGCTAGAGATTTTTCTCAGCATGGATAGATAATTTCTTGAGAGGATGAAAAAATATTGTTTCACAACACTTCATTGAATGTACAGATCATAGTTTATATATCTAGTTTTATTGAAAAAATTGGGTAAAATTAGATATTTATTATAGTAATTTAATTGGTTCTTTTGTGTGGCTTAGGTTTTGATTAATTTCAGGAGTAGACTATATTCCATTTCTTGAAGTTTAAGTGAGATGTTGCTACTTAGAATGTTTTTAGGAAATTATAACTAACTGATTTAATTTTTTATAAATGATTAGAATGTTTTATAATTAATTAGTTCAATGTACTAGATCGATGTAGATCCTCTTATGGATGGATGGTGATTGGTTGTACTTAGATGAGTATGATAAATAATTTTTAGGTAGTTAATAAAGGAAATGAATCCACATGAAGTTGTAGTTCCATTGAATATATCCCTATGGTCTATAAATTTCACCATGTAGCATGTGATATGTAGTATTTAAATGTATGAGTGATTAAAATCTAATTAGATAATTTTTTTTGACACATACGGATGAAATGAAGTGTCAAGGGTCATGATTGACCCTTGAACCAAGTTTATTCCTTAGATATAGATGATCAAGGGCTTTATTATGAATTTTTTATGTGTGACACATTGAACTTTTATGGGTAAAAATTAAATGAATTTAGTGAGTGTAGTGGACCTTGAGATAAGTTCCCTAGTGACCTCTAAGTAGAGGAGGGTGATGGGCTATAAATGGTTGGCCTTAGGATAGGCTGTAAGGGAACTCTAAGACTCCTTATATCCTTAAGGCTAGTTAAGATAAGAACGAGGTGATTGTTCCTACCACATTTGGTATGTGAGTACCTAGTTAGTTTCTTCTTGAGTTTGATTTTTGATAGGTTGTGGGAATGATGGACAACCTAGGATGACTCAGGAAGTGAGATGGGATTTATTCTCTATACCTATAGTGATATGAGTATGAAATTTTTACTATGAGGTTTTTGAGGCTATAATATGATCATGAAAATGCTGAGGAATTATTTGGACACTAGGTGATGATCTTGGTTCAAAATATGATAATGAGAAAGAGGATCCCGTGTAGGTTGTATGGGTATAGGTGTTACCTAGGGGACCTTGGTAGATTCACTAGTATCATGTTGACCCTACAGAGGGTTAGTGAAATGAAGAGAGCATTTTAGATTTTACGTTCCATGTTAGAACCTATAATATATGTTGTGATCATGATATTACTATAGTTATGGGTCATGGATGGATGTGTGAGAGGCCAATCATAGAGATGTGTAATGAGTTTGGGTGAATGGACATCCCATGTTTTTATTATAATGAGAAGTTACTTGGTGGGAACTATTCCCCTATTTATTACATAATGTATTCACAAGTAGATACAGGCCCCAAAAACTGATATATTAAATGACTAGGATACTCCATAGGATCAGAAACTATGATTGATGATATGAAGAGATTATTCAGACAAAACCTTGGATCTAAAATTTTGGCCTGATATGATAATATTTCAAGGGAGATACCTAGGATCTAGTGTTTGGGTCAGATATAATGAGATGACCAGGATGATACCCTAGATCATGCATTTGGGAATGATATGACGAGATGCCTAAGATGATATCTAATATTTGGAATTTGGGATTTGTATTATGATAATCCTAGGATGATACCCATGATCTTGCTCTGGGGATTGATATGATTATATGACTATGAAACTCCCTATTATTTTGTGATTTAACCTAATATTATCCGATTCCTAATAGGATTCCTAGAATCTAGTATTTATCCATGGTGTATTCATGTTCATTTCAAACCAAAGTATGACTTATATCCCCTCTTTGTTATGCATTGTGCTCAGATACACTCGAAAATTGGCCGAAGAATGTATGGTAAATCCCTAGTGTCATCTAACAACCCGAGGATCGATGGTAACTATTTTTTCATTTGTAGGCCTTGTATTTATTTTATAATAATTTCAAATGTTCATTCACTATATTTACTGGTCATGTTAAGTACACTATTGGTGGTATTTGAATAACTTATAATCACACTTTTTTCTAGAAACTATGATACTTTTGTACCAAATTATACCACATTTATCATAGGTTTATGTAGGGAAAAGTTCCATTGCTACATGATAGAGTGGTATAAATTATATTAAGTTAAAATATATATGAGATAAGGCTTGGTTATACTATTAGAACCTAATATATTTATATTCTTTTATTTATTTTGTAAATGTGATTAACCTAATGGTTAATCTGTAATGGGGTATGATTGCAGGTTTTACAATTTACTTTTTTATAGATTTATTCTTGTTTATTTATTCTATATGAATTAATTACTATTATTATATATGTTTCCTAGTCATTTCCATTATTTTTCACTATAATATGATCATATTGTATCCCTAGGTAAAACCCTATACCCTTATAGTGATTCAGAAGCCTTTAGATTATAGGGGGGGGGGGTGTTCTTGAGGTCACATTAATCCACTAATGGAGACACCGATCAGTGGTCTCTATCCAAGGGAGTATTATAAAGAGGTATCTAAGATTTTTTATTTGGGATTACTATTTAGGGATATGGTAGATAAGTGATCTGGGAATGGGTTGGATCTTGCGATAGAATATGAAAAGCTCATCACAATCACATTTTTTTATTGGATGTTCGGATTACTAGGGATATGTGATTTTTGTTGTGGTTTTATTTGTTATAATTTTGATATTAATTAAATATGATGTGTATATTGAGATTGTTGTTATAGTTTTATCTCTTTCCCAATTAGAAAGTGGATAGGGTTCATGCATCATTATTAGAATATATGAATCCCAAGAAATTAACAAGATTGTGTTTGATTGATATCACTAATTAGGAGGGTTTAGTTGTTTAAAGTCCTAAAAATAAATTATTTTTTCTCATATAAATTAGTGGTATCGATCTACTCCACTGGACCTGATTTTTCTTCTTTTTTATGATAGGTCATTTGGAATCTGTAGAGGGATTATACTTAATATAAAAAATATATTCCCACTTTTAAGGGATATATATTGGTCCCTATTGGTTTAGATTAGGCATTTGATACATTGAAACTAATTCCAAACAAAATAGGTTCAGTTATTTAATTTTTCCACAACAAATTTTACGGTGTTTTCCTATATAGATTCTTGGAAGAATTTTATTTGAACAAACCATATGGTCATGGTTCAACTCAACACAAGTCTTCATAGAATTATGTTATATTGTGTTATGAAATTTTGTTATGGTCCTTGAGGTTGTATCCTCATATATTGGAAACCGGTGAGGACCAGTTCCCTAGAGTATTATGATGATGACATAGAATGTGATACCTTATATATGAATATTTGTGTGAATACAATACTGAGTGTTATGTCATAAAATATTAATTATGATATTGAGATAACATAATTGATGTTTCCCCATTAGTTGTGTATTCTATGAGTTTTGATTTATTTTATAGGTATGAAATCCTTATAATTTGAGATGTGGCTCAATATATTGGTGACCTGAGTGCTATGTTTGAGATAAGATGTGATCTATGATGGTAACATGAGAGAGGGGTTAGAAAGATCTTGTGATTTTCCTTGATATGGTAAGAATTAGTAGATGTTTTAGATTATGATATTGATTAATAGAGAGTTATATAAGTTATATGGTATAAGAACATGGAATTCCTTGTAGTGTCATGAGATAAATCACTTTGAGTGATAGTGATTTTGTTATCTAGGGTAGTTTTGGAGAGAAGGATCAGTAATATTCCTATTCTTGATGATTTTGACTATATCTCTTGATGATATATAATATTATGAACCTACATGTTCATATATATAATGGATATAGAATAGGGTTATGTTTTTTATTTTGAGATGACATTCGGAGCAGTGGGTGATCCTATGTTTGGCCTTGGCTCAAGTGAGATGCCTTTAGTTTATTGGAAATAAATCATCGAGAGAGATGATTTTGGATTGATTAGATTGACATCAATGAATCATGGATTGTTATTTATCTTTGTGAACCTAGGTTTAATGACATGCCACTAATGGGATAATATGTTGATTTGTGTGATCGGGTGGTATGAGAGTGTACAACTATTGAGTTTGAACATGATCAAATGCCCCACACCGGTTATGTGAGATTATATTTGGTGTATATTTGAGGGAAGCCATGTGTGGTATGGGGGATGATAAATTTGATGAAATTATTATGGGATGTTTGGACCACTATGATGATGAGAACACCATGGATGGTTAGTGTCAAGGGTTGACAGGATGGTTGAGAATTTCTTGAGAGGAGTGACACACATGGATATGGAACCTGTTGAGTTTTTTTCTTAAGGAGATGTATAAGGAATGACATATGTTTGGGAGTTCACTAATATCCATTAAATAATTTTACCCTAATTATAAATGGATTTTTAATGGATTCCAAGGATGATCTAACTCATTAGTTGTGAATGAGTGGTTATTAATGTTTCATGAATGTGCTCGATATGAGTGGGATGACCATGATCACTCATTATGTGTGATAATGTATGGAGCATGGGATATGTAAATTGGGGTTTCTGTTCATCATTGTGATTATATTTATACTCCTTTACTGGGGATAGTCTTAATGATTATAGAGGTATGACCCTTGTGTGATTAGGGTCATGGGTGCAGTGAGACTGATCATTGGAATGGTCGAGGCGACATTTAGATGATTGTGAGAACTGAGAATACAATCTCATCTAGTTCATTGTTAACACTATATTTTTACAGATGATGAATTGGATGAATTCTATGTGTGGAAGTGGGTTTAAGATTATTTTTTTATCCAAGGATGTGTCGGATCAATGTTCTGGCAGTACTCAAGGTGAGGGCATGAAGGATGATGTAGGATGTTAGTGATCTAATCAAAGACTACAATAAGAATTGGATTTAGACATTTTTGTGGGTATTTTAATGGTTTTTGATGCATTTTAGGATTTATGAGTCATGTTTGGATGATGTGAAAATGATTTGGTGGATGAGGTTTAAATTTTTGAGAATGTTAATCCATAGATATATAACCTATATTTTTACATGAGTGTTGGTGCTGTGAGTTAGAATCCAAACCAAGTGTGTTGATGGAACATTGTGAATTATTTTTTATTTGTGTTTATGATGGTGTGGGGCATCATGTATTGGAATCATCCTTTATTATCTGCGACTTCTTGTGGGGAGTATCATGAGATTTTTAATAAATTTATTGACTATATGATATTGTATTTATATCAACATGTACCATTAAGTTATATCTTCGAAATGGTGATGGTGATGAGTGGGTAGCTCAGTTTTGGATGAATATATCATTTTTAGAGTTACAAAATAAAATATTATTCTTTATTTAGAGATATAATGTGATTATTTGGTCATTAATCCGTGCTTGATATATGTTTGGTTTGATAGTTAAAATCCCACCGTGGATTCTCATGGATGATATGTTCTCTGTTGGGGAGGATGTAAAACCAATATTTTTACAGGATGTGAAATTCATAGGAATTTTTTTTTCATAGTGAAGAGTTTAATTTGATAATTGTGATTCATATTGGAATTTCAAGGGATATAGCATCTCAAGGATATATTCTTTAGATATGGATTGAGGACTAGGTGGTGTTTTGGGTTTTCATGTGAATGTCAAGATCATAGGATGGAAGTTAGATTTTTAGAAAGGGTTTTTCCATATCACACTATTATCAAACATTTAGGAAAAAACATATGAGTAAACATTAGAGGTTATATTTTATAAAGTGTGTGCTTCATGGTTGTTTCATAGTTGTAGATAAACCATGAAAATCCAAAAAATTTGAGTTTTAGAAGTATTTTCATGTGTTACAAACCTACCTTGGTAGACCTGAAATGTCACTCGATCTATTTCATAATAAGGCCTCAAGCACACCTCTCCACAAACCAGAGGCTATCAATGATTGGTGAGGGAATATTCCATACAATGGGGAGAATATTCCCTCAAATCAGATGATAATAAAAGTGTAAATAAACTAAACATATATGCTTCCATAATCAAACATTAGTATATGTATAAATAATCAAATGCATCATGAGAATTAAATAATAATATGAATGTATAAAAAAATAGAGACTCACTAGCATGTGAAACATACAACAACTAGTCACCCACAATTCTAGGGACATATACATAATATAAAAACTAAAAATAAAATTTATGTGGCTCTCAATCAATCCATGAGCTATACCCCATACTTGATATCCACATAAAAAAACTATACCACCTCAATCCTCAAAATATACATGAGTAGTCCCACACAATCAAACAACATATAGCCTATACATGATCTATTATGAAACCTATAATCAACCTATAAGAAAACATAAGATCTTCATGTTCACTGAGGTATTAGGTGAGAGATAAATCTTATTATAACACCCCTAATAGTGAACCTATAAACAATTTTCATAAAAATTTCTTTCACCTATTGTATTCCCAACCTAGTAAAAAATTAATAATAGGTGAAAATAAATAAATAAATAGGGTTATAATAGAAATAATACATAAAACAACCAACCCAAAGATCTAGTCTCATGTCTTAGGTAAATACACACATGCTTTGACCCACCCAAAAGGATTTATAACATGTGGATCATCTAACTACATGACGTCATGAATTTTGTTCAAATTTACACAAGACCTCCATGATTTGTAAAACACGAAAATAGTAATGAAGGACCCTAAGTTGTAATTATAGACATCCAAAAAAATAAAAAACATACTAGATCCTTAATAATCTAATAGCATGATCTAAAATGAAGATAGAAACTCTAATTTACATGTAATAACCTATCAATGTCCCAATAGTCCAATAGAAATCATCAAGCTATAAATAAATATGATATTGTACACTTCCCTAGGGGTCTAGGGCTTAGTTAGAAATATTTTCCTAGGGGTACTAATATCCATCTTAGAGTGATTAAAATCCATAGTATCTAACATCTATCAAGTTTATAAATATCAACAATAAGGTTGTCCATTAGTTGGTTCGGGTCTGGTTGATGAAATTTTTGGATGCGACCCGATCAAAAGAGGTCGGGTTAGGTTGGGTCGGGCCAGACATGTTTTTTAGATTGGACCCAATTCAACCCAAACTATACTGAATCATGTTTTATTGGTTTGGGTCAATGGGTTTGTGGTAAAAAATTAGATTCATTCTAGATATCCTACAAGATGTATCCACTTTGACATGTCATGACCATTTTCACCTCCACCCAAGATGGAGCTTCCTCCCTACACCTCTAATATCTAGCAACAACCATTGTCATATCTCTGTATAAATGTCTGAACAAACTACACCAATATCCCATGATTAAATTAATATATTATTACTATTTATTATTATATTATGACTTCCAATTGGTTCTCTTGAGTCATGTAATCAATATTCTAAAAAATATAGGTAGTAGAGAATCCATCATCGGTGGAGCATAGATTCTAATGAAGGTTTTTCCATTCATGGTTGTTCAAGCTTTGGGGAATCTTATCCTCTCAAAATCCTCCCCAATATTTTTAAAACCCAACAATAAATTTCACTTATATCCCCCCATTGTAGAAAACACACTGAGATAAACTAGTAGAACATTATCCTCAAAAATTGAATGATTTTTTTTAGAAGTATGAAAAAACAATTGATCCCCGCTTCATGTAAAAATGTTAGTGCTTCTGGGTTCAGTCCCAAAATCAATAAAAATCACTTCACAATTCTCTCTGGTTGCATTCCTTGGGTGAAAACCCATCCCTCAGCTTGGACCTAGAGAAAAAATAGCTCCCCTCCCTAGTGGGTCTGGAGCCGCAGTCACAGGGGAGACGAACTGGGTAGACATAGGTGTGATGGAGACAACGTAAGAGGAAGATGGTTATGAGGAAATTCCCTTGGGGTTATTGTGGTGGAGTGGTGACTATTGGAAAAGGTGGAAGAGATGATGGAAAGTAGGGTGGGATATGTAGATAGAATAGTAGATTCAGGGGTGATGTGTGGTTGTGATAAAACCAGCCGGGCGGGATAGATGTAATGGGTGTAGGATGGAAAGGAGGAAGGAAATGGAGAGGTAATTGGTTTGAAAGGGAGGGTGGTATTAGATTGAATTATGATTATATGGTTGTGTTAGAGGGAGGACCAACTTGGAATAGCGTAGGTAGTCATCAGGTTGGTTGGGTTGGGTGAGGTTTTGTTTTTTTTCAACTCGTGAACCGACCCAACCTAACCATGGGTGAACCAAAAGTAACCTGAACTATGCATATAATTTTTTATCCCGACCCATCCAGACCCAAATTCGTTGGGTCAGGTTAGGTCGATCAGTTCAATTTGGGTATGGAAATCCCTACTCAACTAGAGGGGTGAAGTTATCCAGATCACCCATTGTTTCCCTAAGACTCATCTAAAATCAATATATGACCAATATAGGGGAGAAGAAAATCAAAAAATATATCCAAATTATTAACTAACTATTTCCTAATGGTCTCATATTACATCTAATCATGAGAAAAAATGGCCTGAAACATCCTAAAAAAGGCCACCAAATCCCACATCGATTAACTCTAAAACCACTCATCTAAACTACTATACCATAAGTGCAGATCATCTCACATTCAACAAATCATGGGGTCCCATAGTCCCCTATATCACATAATTATAAATAATTCCATAATGTTCTCACCCCTACCCTAATTAGGGGTCAAATAAATATTGGGATCCAACAATCTCTGAAAACACAACAAGAGAAGCACACCTTTCTAGTTTCTCCTTCATATTTTTTAAGATCTTCTATCAAGTCTACAATAAAGATACTCAAATTATCAAAGGTACACAATAAGAACATAATTAGATACATTTATATCATTTAACCCATCTCAAACTTGATATAATTCCATCCAACATGCGGTATTATCAAATGACCATTTGAGTCCCACAACTAATTTTTGATCAACAATGCATCCATAAGGGAATCCTTGAGAGTCACTCTGAATCATATCAAGACACATATCTACAATAACTACCATTCTTGACACAATTTATTCTTATGCTTTCCCAAAGTATAAAATTGAGATAAACACCAAGAACTAGTTTAAAGACTAATCCTCTCAAAACAACAAGTGATTGGTCCTGATGATTAAGGAATACTCTAAGAAAAATAAAAAAACCCCTTGGTATTACCAAGACAATTAAATACTCAATAATACCTTTTTAGAATCATCCATATAACCTTAATTAATCCCCTTGGAACCTCCCATGTCAAGTCATCAAAAAACCCACAACCCTCACTTGGGTCATACACCACATCTCCCTTAGGAAATCCATCAATAAAAACTTAAAAGAATCTACATACAACCTTACACTCACCTGGAGGTTCCTAAATCTATATACTCAAGGAAAACCTCAGGTAGATCCTCAACCAACCCAAGTGATCACACCATGACCCCTAAATATGAGCTTGCCTCACTATCAAATCTCACTTAGGATATGACACTCAAAAGGAAATATAAACATTCCCTTCTCAAGGTTCAAGGATATGGAGGGAATCCAAGATCCTACCCTTCACTCCCTATACACATCACCATAAAAAACCCTTGGTGTGTTCTTGAAATAAAATCAAAGGAAGAGGGTACTCTTAAATAAGTCTCTTATTTAAGGCATCTGAAACCCAAGACCTATCCTATTGCCTACCCAAAAAAATCTTAAGTGATTCTAAATAGTTCAATGGAAAACATTAAAAAATAATTGAATGTATATATAAAAGGAAAATACACAAAACTAAACCCCCAACCTATCTCATGACAAAACAGCTGAAGGTTTAGGCCTAAATCTATTCTCAAAAAATACCCAATGAACCTGAATAATTCAATATCAATAAATTGAAATAACTAAAACAATTTATAACTAATTAATTAATTAAATCCAAATAGGTATTGAGAGTAAAAACTCATCTAGGAATAACCACTCTAAAAAACTATGACCAACCATCCATGAAAGGTCCATGACACACTTAAGGCACTAATCTGGGAAAAATATAAAACTCAAAATGAAAATTCAATAAAAATTACATTTGATTTAATTGAAAACTAATAAAAAAATCCTCCTAGTTTTTATATTGTTTGTTATGATGAAAAGAAATGGGCATTCCACATCCTCATACATCCTCTCACCAGTGCACACATAAGCCCCTTCATTTCTGATGGATTCCACCAATCCCCAATGGAATCATAACTAAAACGCCAAAAAAGAGACAATGAAAATTAACCATAAGGATGTAAGAGGAAGGATAAGAAGAGGTGAAAAATTATTAGACCTCAAATCGATAAATAACACACCCAAAAACATTTCTAAATCATAAGGAGTTAAAGAGAAATGGAAAGATGGGGTCTCTGCTTGTCTGTATGCATTATGTGAAAGAAAGGGAGGGGAAAATACTTAAGCATAAGGGGTAAAATGGGTATTTTTACTTTAGGTAGCCACATGGTTTATCTGTATAGTTTTCCAAACCATTAATAAGGAACTACCTAGAGAAAAATAACCCTAAATTATTGGACACACAATTTACTAATTATGAGAAATCCATGCCAAATGACTCTATAACCACTCTAGAGTTTCTCAGATGTTTTGTATAAAATTCGGCAAAATCCATGCACCTAATATCTAGAGACACAAACCGCACAAAATTTTCTCTAGACTCCACAATATTTTTCCTTAACTATGATAAATCCATGCTAATAAAAATATTTAATAAAAAATGATATAAAAATTACCCAAGTAATATAGGGATGCATGTTTTTCACTAATCTCTTCATGCAAAACCATTCACAAATCTAAAACTAGCATGAAATCTCTAACCCACACTCAAAGCCCCTAATCATCAACCAAGAACCTGAGCTACCTCTTGGGACTCAAACCACAAATTGAAACACTTCAAAAGAGGCTAAAAATATCTAAATTTGAATATAAATCATAATTCACAAAAACAAACCCTTAACAGGGAAAAGAATCAATTATATAATAAATTTTATAAACCATAATGATGAGGATCATTAAATATTGGTTGGTGTATGGTTTGGTAAACTATGAATCCAAGATTTTTGAGGGGAGATCATATTAGATAGTTCTAAATTCATGGTTGGAACATGGTTTGGTAAACCATGTGAACAAACTATGTGAGGTTGGGAGCCTTGGATTCTGAGGGATGCATGGTCAGTGCGTGGTTTGGAAAATCATGTGGCTAATAAGATTTAATTAAAAAGATAAATGAAAATATTTTCCTATTGAATTTTAAACCATCTATCACTTTTTTTATCACATGGATAATACATAGAATATCTCTCCCCCTTCCTTCTCCATAAACCCCAAAAACATGGGGTGTTTTTATGGAAATTATATGGTGATATAAGTTGAGTTATTCCTATTCTCACTCTATTAATATTCTCCCTCTTTAGAAAAAATTTCTGGATGTTCAAACTGTGGTTTTTCTAATGATTTCCACTAAAGAATGTTTAAAATCATTCAATATGATGGATATTTTTCTTGGCATGGATATATGATATCTTGGGTGGATGAACATATGTCTTTTCTTGTCCATTCATTGAAGTTACATTACTCAATGAATTTATCTAGGGATTTGGTTAAATTGGGATAAATTATTAATTGATTTAGGTAATTAAATTCTGTATTTTGTGTATATTAGGTTAGGGTTTGTTTTAGAAGTGGACCACACACTATTTATTGATGTTTTGTTAATAATACGTTGATTGGTGAGTTTTTAATAAATTATACTTAATTAAATTAAATAATATAATTAATGATAAAATTTATGATTAATTAATTAAATGTGATGGATTTAGATAGATCCTCATGTCAAAAGGTGATGATGATTATACATGGATGATATTGGGTGACATTCTTCAAGTTATTATTAAAGGTAATAACTCCATATGAGGTAGGTGGTCTCCTGCACATCTCATAATGGTGTATGCATGTCATTATGCATCAGGTGATATGTGTTCTCACTATATATGGGTGATTGAAATTTAATTTTATAATTTTGTTATTAATACATATGGTTAGAATGAATTGATAATGGCTACGATAGACCCCTAACACTAGTTGGTTCCTTAAACACCGATGGTCGGGTGCTTGGTTATAAATTCATGCAATGTGGGAAACAAAGCCTATAAGATTATAGATTAATTTAAATGAATGAAGTGTATTATACAATTATATATGTGTCTTAGGGACCTTCGAGTAGTAGATTATGATGGGTCAAGAATGGTTATCTTAGTGATATTATGTATAGGATACTGAAGATGCCTTATATCCTTGGGTAAAGTTGAGATAAGAATGATGTGAGTGTTCTTGCAATGGCCCCGACCCCATAAGCCTAGTGTTAGTGCCTGGAACACGGTCTGTAATTTATTTTCATAAAAACATGCATAAATATATTACACATATCATTACATCACAGATAATATTTTGGGTTTAGGTTCTAGAAAACTAGATACAAATGATACATTTCTTCAAAAACATTAAAAAGATAAACATTACATGGTTTCCATAAAGTTGGAGTAATCAAAGAATGATTAATCTACAAACCCTGAAAAAATAAATTGAAAACATAGGGTAATATTTTAAAATACTCATTAAGGGGTTTTAAAACAAATTAGTGAAATTACTTTTCAAAACATCCCTTTAAAATAATTACAAAACATTTTCTTAAATGGTAAACAACATTTCTAGAAGCACGCCATCAACATTTTTAAATGGTTAATTGAATACATTTATAAGGGAAACTCATACATAAGAATTTATACAATTATTAAAAAGCTACAGATGAAACATATATCAGAGTACTCATACAAGTACAATAAATCATGTAATGTTTTATAATCAATAAATTGATCAAAATAATTTTTGGGTGACATGCAAGGATGATGATAAATAAATTAACGCATGTTTATAATTGAATAATTAACAATATCATGATTCACTTAACACATAAAATGAAATTCAAGAAATGAAATATGAAATATCAACTTCCGTATAAAAATCATTATATTATCACTTTCCAAGTATATACATCATTATTCCATAAGTATTTATTACCATTGTAAAATATTCTTCACCAAGGGATATTATACTATTCTAATAATCCCATGGTTGGTTAATTATTAATAACATATTGATAAAATTAATAATGGCAAACAATCCTAAAATTTTGTTGAGTCCTCTTGCCAATACCATACATAATCATTCCGTTAAATCCTCATTCCATGATTTAGTTTGTCTCATGAGACCTTCCGATGCATCGAGAGGCTACATCAGGCCTCACCCGCCACATAATACGTCTAATGAATTCCTCACAGGTCTAATTATCTTCAAATCAATGGGTCCCATACCAATTTGAATTATCATTTTTTGTCTTTTTTTGAAGTGTCTCATACCACATTAAATAATTAATTTAGGTACTTGATTTGAAGTGTCACATACCACTTCAAATAGTTAATTTATGTCTTTTATTTAAAGTATCCCATACCACTTAAAATAATTAATTCATTAGTCATTAGATTATCATATGTGATATATTAATAATAGATTGACTGGGTTTTTCACATTAAGTAATAATTCATAGAACCCTTGTTCTATGAAAATAAACATTCAATGCTTTAAAATACATGTTTTTTAATTTAAGATAGAAATCAATAAACATAGAACCATGAAATGATAAATAAAAGTATCAAACATTATTAATACATAAAATTAAATAACTAAAGCATTCATTGTGGAAGATATCTGTAAAACAATTATTTCATGTGAGGTATTCATGTATAAGAAAATAATAAAATACATTTTACTACATGTGATTATATATATGTGTTTGTAATCAAAATTTTAGTCCCACATTCTATAATATAATTTATAACTTTTATATGCATAAATATAAAGTTAATTTCATTTACAAGGTGTGGACTTTTTTTTATAATTTCTAGGCACATAAAAACAAACAAGGTTTTGTTATTGTTTTCCCATAAAATTGCATCATGTGTATCGTAGAAAATCATCACCCGATTAAAATTAACATACTTATTACATAAATTAAGACAATTATATACGTGATTTTGGTTCTTATATATATATACATGGGTTTGAAAATTATATAAAACCACATATGCATATAGTGTATACATGGGATTTGCACAATCAAAAAAACGTTTGATAAATCGTTATAAATATTGTACATCTAAAAAACATAATTAATTACTAAATTATGTTTCATGAAATCATTATTAAGATTATAATTAAAAACTATATGTATATATAAATATAACCATATATACACATATATGTTTATATGGTCTAATTAAACAAATCAAAATAGAATCCTTACATGTTTTACATGTATTTAAGAAAAACATATTTTAAGTATTCAAAAACCATATAAACAGATTTTGTTTGTTTTATAAATGAACATATATACATATAACCATATATACACAAAGTATATATATGGGTTTCATATAATAAAACCAAATCTCATTTTTAACCTTATATGAGTTATGTAAGCAAAGTATATCGTATTAATTTTCATCAGTCGAAAGAAATATGAAACAGAAAATATGTGGTATATATATAAACATATATACACAAAGGTGTATATATGGGTTTTTTACAAAGATGAAAAAGCCTAATAAATTGCTTACATGAATTCAAGAATGAGGTGGAGTCAAGAAGGGTTCCCTGGAGGTTTGGGAGGAAGAAAAATCATAGGGTTATGGGTGCAAAGTTATTTTATATAAATTGTATATATATATTTTTATATACACCATGAATTAAACATGGAATTATAAAAAAATACTTGAGAGGAGACTTAATTGGGAGAGAAAAATCATTCCAATCAATGAAAACTTCAACAAAATGGTTCCTGACAAAGTGTATAAATATATACACATATAAAACATGGGAAACTCACATAGGGCCAAAGGGTTTGGTTTTAAAACAAAACCGTGTGTGTCAGGCCTATGAAAAAAAAAGTGGAGGATGCTATAGATGGAGAAAAGAGGTGTCACATGTCAAGGAGGAGAAAAAATGTTGAAATGGAGGGATATTGGTGCAGCATGAAAAAGAAGAAGAAACAAGGTGGGGGAAAAGAATAGACGACCATGATCATTCGGGTGAGATTAGGCAGATGTTGTAGATTCCATAGTTTTAAAAAACAGATGGACGATGAAGATTTTATTGAGGATCTAATAAAATAGTATCAATGAAATGTGGTATTTAAAACGAGATGATTGACCATGATTAGATCATAGGGAAATAGAAGGCTTGGATCACATCTCATTAAAATGGATGCATCCCACATAAAAAAACACTGAGGTTTCATGACTCCTTTAAAATAATCAGCACCCCATACCATAAGAAATTAACTCTCTTCCCCTTCCCTGGTACCACCCTATAAGGGTTTCTTCCTACATGATCACTCTACGCCAACCCCCTTCTGCCGTTCCGCCCCGTATGGTGGCACTGTTCTGGTCCCCTCATGCTTATGTGGGTGAACATGGTTAGGCGTGCAAGATACCTTCCCCCCCGACCATGCTGATTTTCTTACTAGGGAGAGACTCAAATGCCCATAGAGGTTCCTACTAGCCTTCAGGGCTTGGCCTTCAAGGATTTCCTTGACCAGGGCCTCAAAATGTTTTATAAAAAATTTATTAATTTATTTAACAATAAAAAGAAAAAGAATATTATAAATGTAATTAGTTATAAAATCATTATTTCTTATGAATAAGTAAAATATTCCTTTATTATTTGTAAAATCATACTTCCCCATTATAAAAGTAGTTATTCCTTATGTTTTCATTTATTTTGAGTTTTAAAATATTGAGTTTAAAAATACAATTTCATAAAACATGTCCTTATACATAGAACATCGTGATTACTATATTTTTTTTAAAAATCCAAATATAAATTATATCTTTAATTAAAACTATGTTATTATTTTATCATTAAAATAACATTAAAATATTTAAAGCAGTTGGAAAATATTTAAAATCCTTAAAATAAATATATACTTAGAATACTTACACTTAAAATACCTAACGATTATAAATGTTTTGACTGTTACTAGAACCAACAGTCACATTAAGGCTCTAATGTTTAAAATCAGTCATATCACTTTCAAGGCCTTATAAATACTTGATTAGGGTGTTTCAATAATAAAAAACCAAATGGTGAAGATGGTGCTTTACATTCCCTTTATGCTTAGTTCGGTTGCTATAGATTTGGCCATAATGTTTTTTTATTGTGACCAACCCAAAGGATGTGCACTAACTACATGGTCAAGTTTTAGTGTCTGGTGGTCTCCAAATAATTTGGAATGGTCTCCTAGTAGGAATTCTAGGTTAGTAAGGGTCCTTTGATCTTATAGAAATGAAATATTTTAGTATTCTTATTGAATAAAACATGTCTCTATTATTATTCTAAATCTATTTATTTCATATTCATCATTTTTAAACAAAACCATAATAATAATAATAATACTAATAATTATCAAAATATTATTGTTACAAATTAAAGTTTTTTGGGGCATTACATTATCCCCTGGAAAATAATTACATCCTCACAATTCCATCGGTCACTTAAGCTTCCCAGAACCAACACATAGACATCACTCTTGATATCACTTCACCAATTCCATAGTATTTGGTGATTATATATTGTCATGGTGTCTAAATTACTTTTAAAATGTTTGATTTCTTTGGCCCAAACACACCTTGAGCAACTAGAATAAAACTCATGTATGGAAGGATCATGCCTCAGGTGAAAATAATGGGGGGATGAAAAGCTCGGAGATATCAAAGAGGAATTTATTCTTATAGACCAAGTGGACCACCTTGTTCTCTAGGATTTGAAAATTATAAAGGAACCCATACGAACTGAAGTTTAAGAGTTGAACAAGATAAGATTCTCAGAGGTCTCCCGCTACTGTAGCTTCCTAAGAAATTCTCAAAGATAAATAACTTTCAATCCTGGTAAAGAATCAGAAGAGACCCATGATGTAATTTCCCCATCATGCATAAAAGGAAAGTTGTGCATTCTCTATGAGGAAGTAAAAAAAAACCAACCTCAGAAATAATTCAAGTATACTAGTGGTATTGGACACCTGATAAAGTCTTTTTCAATACAAATGTATGTTTCCAAAAGGCTTGAAAACAGTAGTACATGACTTTAACATTATCATTTCTAATATCTCATCGGGACGAGACACCAGATTATTTTTCATGTTTCTCCATTCCATATGAAAATTTCAAGAAATAATTACACATAGCAAAGCATAAATAAATTTTAAGTCTTTTTCTAGTTTTCCATAACTATCTAAACCGATCCTCTGATACCAACTATGACAACCCCGACCCTAGAAGCCTAGGGTCAGTTCCTGATACATGATGTGTAATTTTTTTTCAAAAAAACATGCATATAAAAATTACACATTTCATTCAATTATAGGAAATATTTTTGGTAGAGGTTCCAGAAAACTAGATACAACTGATAAATTTCTTAAAAAACCTGAAAAATATAAACTTCATATTGTTTCCATCACATAGGAGTTATAAAATATTGATAAATATACTAACCCTAAAATGAATAAATTGAAAATTTAGGTTGATTATTTAAAATGACATGTATGGGGATTTAAAAAAAATTAGTGAAAATCCTTTTCAAAACATCCCTTTAAAATAATAACAATTTTTTTTCTTTAATGGTAAACAAAATTTCCATAAGCACATCGTTAACATTTTTCAATGGTTACTTGATAGAATTTATAAGTAAAACTCTTACACAAATATTTATACAATTATTCAAAAGATGCTGATGAAAAAGATATCAGAGTACGCATACATGTACAATGAAGCATGGAATACTGCGTAATCCAGAAATCGATCAAACTAATTTTAGGGTTAAATTAAAAGATGGTGATACAAAAGTTAACACATTTTTATAATTGCATATTTAATATAATGATTCATATACCACTTAAAATGAAATTCATGAAATGATAGATGCAATATAAACTTCTATATCAAAATACTGGTATTATCACTTTCCAAGTACATACTTCATTATGCCATAAGCATTTATTACCATTATAAATGATTCTTAACCAAGGCATACTCTACTAGTAAAATAATCCCATGGTTGGTTAATTATTAATCCCATATTGAAGAAATTCATAATTCTAAATAATTATAACACTCTGTCACGCCCTTGTGCCAAGACCGTATATAATAATTCTATCAAGGCCTCGTGCCATAAACTAGTTTGGCTCATGAGACTTTCCGCTGCATTGAGAGGCTATAGTAGGCATCAACCATCACATCATACGTCCAATGAATTCCTCATATGTTTAATTTTCATAAAATCAAAGTTTCTCATATCACTTTCATTTATCATTTTATGTATTTTATTTGAAGTGTCCCGTAACACTTCGAATAATTAATTTATATCTTTTATTTGATGTGTCCCATAACACTTAAAATAGTTAATTTATGTTTTTTACTTAAAAAATCCCATACCACTTCAAATAATTAACTCTATAGTCTTTAAATTATCATAAGTGATATATTAATAATATATTGATTGGGTTTGTAACATAATGTAATAAATCATAGAATCCCTGTTCCATGAAAATAAACATTCAATTATTTAAAATATATGTTTTTGAATTCAATATAGATATCAATCATGTTCAGACCACACACTGATAAATGGATGTATCAAATAAATTAATACATTAACATAAATAACTAAAGCATTCACTATGGCAGATAGATGTAAAGCAATTATTTCGTGAGAAGTATTCAAGAATAAAAAACAATTAAACACATTTCACTACATGTGATTAGACACACACACACACACAAATATATATATTTATGTGTAATCAGAAAATTAATCCAACCTTCTACCCTATAATTAGTAACTTGGAAATGAATGCAGGTAATGTCAATTTAATTAACAAGGTGAGGTCTTTTTGTTATAATTTCTAGGAACACAGTAAAAAACAAGGTTTTGTTATTATTTTCCCATAAAATTGCATCATGTGTATTATAAGAAATCATCAGAGGGTTAATATTAAAAAACTTTTCAAAAAAATAAAGACATTCATACATGTTTTTGTGGTTCTTATATATATATATACATGGGTTTAAAATTATATACAACCACATATGCACAAAGTGAATACATAGGATTTTCACGATCAAAATAAGGCTTGATATTATAAATATTGTACATTTCAAAAAAATAATTAATTACTAAATTAGGTATTATGAAATCCTAATTCATATTATAATGAAAACCTATATGTGTGTATATATATAACCATATATACACATATATGTTTTTATAGTCTAATTAAACAAAACAAAATAGAATCCTTACATGATTTACATGTATTTAAAAAACATATTTTCAGCATTCAAATACCATATAGACTTATTTGTGATGTTTTATAAATGAGAATATATACATATATCTGTATATACACAAATTGTATATAAGGGTTTTATATAACAAAACCGAAGTTGATTTTAACCCTTATATAAGTTATTAAAGAAAAGTACATCGTATCAATTTTCATCAGTTGAATGAAATATGAAATAAAAAATATTTTGTATATATATATATAAATGTGTATACAAAAAAATGTATATATAAGTTTTTCACAAAGAAGTCAAAGAAAAATAATCCATTACATGACTTAAAAAATGAGGTGGAGTCGAGTAGGGGTTGCTGGAGGTTTCGGAGGAAGAACATTTATAGGACTATGGGTATAATGTGAGTTTATATACACTATATATGTATTTTTTTATATACACCCAATATTAAACATGAATTTATAAACAAAGACGCGAGATGAGACTTAATCATGAGATAAAAATCATTCTAATCAATACAAACTTAAAAACCAAATGGTCACTAATAAAGTGTATACATATATATACATATGAAACACATGAAACTCACATAGGGCTCAATGGTTTAGTTTTAAAAAGAAACCGTGTGTGTTAGACATATGGAAAAGAAGAGAGGAGGGGGCCACATATAGATAATAAAGTTTTCATGGGTTAAGTAGGAGAAATAGTGGTGAGAGGGAGGGATAATGGTGCATCATGAGGAATAAGCATAAGAAACAAGGTAGGGGAAAATAATGGATGAGAATGATCAAATGAGTGAGATTGGATGACTGTTGTAGATTGAATAATTTTAAAAAATGTATGGATGGTTGTGATTACATAAAAAATCTAATCTAATGGTCTCAGTGAAATGTGGTTTTTAAAACAAGATGAGAATCCAATATTAGATCGGAGGGAAATAGACGGCCTAGATAGTGTTCCATAAAAATGGCTGCTTCCCACATCGAAATCACAAGGTTTTTGGGACTCCTTTAATATACTCATCACCCCATCCCATAATCCATTAACTCTCTTCCCCATTCTCGGTATCACCCCATATCGGTTCCTTCCTACGGGTGCACCCTGCACACCCCCTTCCATTGTGACGCCCCGCATGGTGGCACTGCTTTGGCCCCTCTTGATCCTATGGGTGCACACACTTAGGCATGCATGTTGCCTCCCCCCGGTTGTGCTAGCTGGATTTATGGGGATAGGCTCAACTGCCCACAGAGGTGCCCACTAGCCTTGAGGACTTGGCCTTTAAGGTTGTCCTCATCCAGGGCCCTCCAAATGTTTTATCAAAAATTTATTATTTTATTTAAAACTAAAAATAAAAAGAATATTATAAAAGTAATTAGTTATAAAGTCATTATTTCTTATGAATAAACATAATATTATTTTCTTATTTGTAAAATCATACACCCCACTCTAAAATTAATTATTCTTTATATTTTTATTTATTTTGAGTTTAAAACTATTAAGTTTCAAAATAAAACTTCACAAAACATGTACTTATACTTAGACCATTGTGATTACTCATTTTTTAAAATCCAAATCCAAATTATATATTTAATTAAAACTATGTTATTATTTAACCGGGGATATAACTTCAAAAATTTGAAATCCTTTTAAAATATTTCAAATTCTTAAAATACATATATACTTATAATACTTATACTTAAAATACCTAACGACTATAAAATTTTGTGACTGTTTCTAGAACCAACAGTCACCTTAAGTCTCGAATGGTTAAAAATGGTCATATTCTCTTTCAAGGCCTTATAAATACTTGATTAGGATGTTTCAAACATCAAAAACCCAAATGGTAAAGATGGTGATTTACATATCCTTGATAATTAGTTCGGTCGCCATAGCTCTGGCTATAATGTTTTTCATTGTGAACAACACAAAGGATGTACACTACCTACTTGGTGATGTTGTAGTTTTTAGTGGTATCCTAGTAATGTTAATTGGTCTCATAGTAGGAATTATTGGTTAGTAAGGGTCATTGGGTATTATAGAAATATAATATTTCAGTATTCTTATGCAATAAAATGAGTCTCCATTTTTATTCTAGAAGTATTTATTTTGAATGCACCATTTAAAAAACCAAAATAAAAATAATAATAATAATAATCAAAATAATCAAAATAATCAAATTATTATTATTATGAATTAATGATGTTTGGGGTGTAACATTATCCCCACTCAAAATAATTGCATCCTCGCAATTCCATCGTCTACTAAATCTTCCTAACACCAAGCCACAAAAAACACTCTCGATATCCCGTCATCAGTTCTATAGGAGTTGGTGATTCTCTGTTGTCATGGCATCCAAAGTAACTCTGAACTATTTGATTTATTTGGTCCAAACACACCTCAATAAGCTAGAATCAGACTCATGTATACTTGTATTGAACCTCAGGTGAAAATAACATGAGGTGAAAAGCTCAGAGATATCAGAGAGGACATGATTCCTATAGACCAACCAGACCACCTTGTTCTCTAATATTTGAAAATTATAAATCCTCCAATAGGAACTGAAGTTTAGGAATTGAAAAAGATAATATGCGCGGAGATCTCCCGCTTCTGTAACTTCCTAAAAATTTCTCAAAGATAGATACCTTTCAAACATGGTAAAGCATCTGAAAATACACTAGATATAATTTCCACATCATATATAAAAGGAAATTTTTTCATTCACTATGAGGAAGTTAAAATACCAAATCCCTAGAAGAGTTGGAGTATACCAGTGGTACTAGACAATTAATAAAGTCATTTGCAAGAAAACAGTAGGTTTCTAAAAGGACCGAGAACATCAGTATACGATTTCAGCATTATCATTTATAATATCTCATTGGGAAGGTACACAAGATTAGTTTGTAGTTTCTTGCTTCTATCTAAAAGTTTCAAGAAAGAATTAAACCTAGAAAGGCATAAATAAATTTTTTAGTCATGTTCTAATTTTCCAGAGTTTTTTAATTGATCATTTGATACCAAATGTAATGAACCTGACCACAGAATCCTGGAGTTGGTGCCTGAAATGTGGTTTCTAATTTTTTTTCATAGAAACATGCATATAAAAATTACACATTTCATTCCATTATAGAGAATATTTTCTATTTATGTTCTGGAAATCCAGATACAGTAGATACATTTCCTCAAAAACATAACATATATAAACAACATATTGTTGCCACCACATAGGAGTACTCAGAGCTCGATAAATATAATAACTATAAAAATAATAAATATAAAATGTATAGTGAGAATTTAAAATGCTCAGAAAGGGGTTTTCAAAGAAATTAGTGAAATACTTGTTCAAAACATCCCTTTAAAATAATTATAAAACATTTTATTAAATGGTAAAAAAAATTATAGAATCATGTCGTCAACATTTTTCAAAGGTTACTTGAAAACATTTATACTGAAAACTATGACACCATAATCTATAAAATAAGTCAAAACCTATAGATAAAATAGATATCAGAGTACACATACATGTACAATGTAGCATGGAATGCTGCATAATCCGAAAATCGATCAAAATAATTTTAGGGTGACACGAAAGGATGATGATATATAAATTAACACATGATTATAATTTCATAATTAACAATATCATGATTCAATTACCACTTAAATTTAAATTAATGAAATGAAAGATGCAATATGAACATCTGTATCAAAATCCTGATATTATAAATTCCCATGTACATAATTCATCATGCAATAAGAATTTATGACCAATATAAATTATTCTTAACAAAGGGATATTATACTTGTTTAATAATCCCATTGTTGGTTAATTATTAATCACATGATGAGAAAATTAATAATTCCTAGAAATATTAACATTCTATTGAGGCCTTGTACCAAGACCATACATAATCATTTTGTCAAGGAATCGTGTCATGATATAGTTTGTCTCATGAGACATACCGATGCATCGAGAGGCTATAGTGGGTCTCACCCATCACAAAATAAATCCAATGAATTCCTCATATGTATAATTATCTTAAAATAAAAGTTTCACATACCACATTGATATATATTTTTATTTCATTTTTTTGATGTGTCCCATACCAATTCAAACAATTAATTAATGTCTTTTATTTGAAGTGTACCAAACTACTTAAAATAGTTTATTTATGTATTTAATTTTATGTGTCCCATACCACTTCAAATAATTAATTCCTTAGTCAATAAATTACCATAAGTGATATATTAATAATATATTGATTGGGTTTTTTCACATAATGTAATAATTCTTAGAACCCTTGTTTAATTAAAATAGGCATTCAATGATTGAAAATACATGTTTTTTAATTCAAGACAGATATAAATCATTTTCAAACCATTCACTGATAAATAGAAGTACCAAAAAGATTAATACATAAACATAAATAACTAAAGCATTAATTGTGGAAAATAGCTGTAAAACAATTATTTCATGTGATGTATTCATGCATAAGAAAATAATTAAACACATTTCACTACATGTGCTTATATATATATATCTATGTTTTTGTGTAATCAAAAGATTAATCCAAACTTCTATCCTATAATTTATAACTTGGAAATGCTTTCATGTGAAGTCAATTACATTAACTAGGTGAGGTATTTTTGTTAGAATTTCCAAGCACACGATAACAAAACAAGGTTTTTTATTTTTTACCCATAAAATTGCATCACGTGTATTGTAAAAAATCATCACCAAGTTAATATTATAAAAGTTATTAAATAAATTAAGACATGAATATATGTGATTGTGGTTGTTATATATATATACATGGGTTTGAAAATTATATACATATACATATGCACAAAGTGTATATATGATATTTTCACAATCAAAACAAGGTTTGATAAATCCTTATAAATATTTTATATTTAAAAAACATAATTAATATCTAGATTAGGTTTTATGAAATCCTTAATCAGATTGTAGTTAAAACTTTTATGTATATATACATATAACCCTTTATACACATATATGTTTATATGGTCTAATTAAACAAATCAAAATAGAATCCTTATATGATTTACAAGTATTAAAATAACATATTTCCAGCAATCGAAAACCATATAAACAGATTTGGTTTGTTTTATAAATGAACATATATACATATAAATGTATATACACAAAGTGTATATAAGGGTTTTATATAACAAAACTGATGTTGCTTTTAAACCATATATGAGTTACATAAGAAAAGTACATCTTATCAATTTTCATCAATCAAAATATATATGAAATAGAAAATATTTGGTATATATATATATATATACATTCTTATATACACAAAGTTGTATATATGGGTTTTTTCACAAAGAAGACAAAGCACAATAATCCCTTACATTACTTCAAGAACAAGGTGGAGTTGATCTGGGGTCATTGGAGGTTTGGGAGGAAGAAAACTCGTAGGGTTATGGGTGAAAAGTGAGTTTATATAAAATGTATATATATATTTTTAAATACACCACAGACTAAACATGAAATTATAAACAAAGACTCAAGAGAAGACTTAAGTAGGTGAGAACAATAATTACAATCAATAAAAACATAAACAAAGGGATTTTTGTTAAAGTTTATATATATATATATATAAAACATGGGAAACTCACATAGGGACCAAGGGTTCAGTTTTAAATAAAAACTATGTGTGTCAGTCCTATGGAAAAGAAGGGATGAGAGGCCAAAGATGGAGAAAAGAGGTGTCATAGGTTAAGGAGGAGAAAAAGTGGTGAAAGGGAGGGCTATTGGTGTGACACGAGGAAGATTAAGAAGAAACAATGTAGGGGAAAATGACAGACAAACACGATCATCAGAGTGAGATCAGATGACTGTTGTAGGCTCCACGGTTTTAAAAAATAGATGGACGGTGGTGATTACATCATGGATCTGATCGAATGGTCTCAGCGAAATGAAATATTTAAAACTAGATGAGTGGCCAATATTAGATCAGGCAAAAATAGTAGGCTCGAATCATGTCCCATTAAAATGGCCATATCCCACATCGAAACCTCTAAGGTTTCAGGACTCCTTTAAAATAAGTAGTGGCCCAGCCCATAAGCAATCAACTCCCTTACCCCTCCTCGGTATCTCCGTGTACCGGTTCCTTCCTATGGGTGCACTCTACACCCACCCCTTGCCGTCGTACTGCCCCACACAGTGGCACAACTCAGGTTCCCTCATGCTCTTGTGGATGTGCATGCTTAGGCGTGCAAGATGCCTTCCCTTCGACCTTGATGGACGACTTACTGGGGAGAGGATCAAATGCCCATAGAGGTGCCCACTTCCCTTTAGAGCTTTGTATTCAAGGCTATCCATGACCACAACCCTCAGAAATTTTATCAAAAATTTATTAATTTATTTAACACTAAGAAGAAAAATAATATTATAAAAGTAATTCGTTATAAAATCATTATTTCTTATGGATAAATAGAATATTATTTTTGTATTTTTAAAATCATACTTCCCATTATAAAATTACTGATTCCTTATGTTTTTATTTATTTTGAGTTTTAAAATATTATGTTTCAAAATACAATTTCATAAAACATGTCCTTATACATAGAGCCTTGAGATTACTATTTTTTTAAAAAAATCTACATAAAAATTATATCATTAATTAAAAATATGTAATTATTTTACCAGGGCTATAAATTTAAAATATTTAAATCATTTTAAAATATTTTAAAATTTTAAAATACATATATACAAATAATATTGTACTCAAAATTCCTAACTTCTATAAAAGTTTATGAAAATTACTAGAACCAATGGTCGCCTTAAGGATCCAATGGTTAAAAATGGTTATATTCACTTCTAAGTCCTTATAAAGACTTGATTAGGGTGTTTCAAACATCAAAAACCAAAATAGTGAAGATGGTGTTTTATATATCCTTGATACTTATTTTTGTCACCATAACTTTGGCCATAATGTTTTTCATTGTGATAGACCAAAAGGATGTGCACTACCTACATGGTAAAATTGTAGTGTTTGGTGGTCTCCCACTAATTTTGATTGGTCTCAAGTAGGAATTCTTGGTTAATAAGGGTCTTTTGGTCTTATAAAAATGTATGATTTCAGTATTCCTATTGAATAAAAGATGTCTCTATTTTTATTCTACATGTATTTATTTAGGATTCACCATTTTTAAATAGAAAAAAATAATAAAAATAATAAAAATAATTATCAAAATATTATTATTAAAAATTAAATATGTTTGGAGCGTTACATTACCTCCCCTAAAAAGAAATTCATCCTCGAAATTCCATCATGCACTTAAGATTCCCAGAACCAACCCACAAACATCACTCTTGATATCCCTTCACTAGTTCCATCGGAGTTGAAGATTCTCTATTGTCATGGTGTCCAAAGTACTTATAAACTCTTTGATTTCTTTGGTCCAAACACACATTGAATAGCTAGAATCAAACTCATGTATGCTAGGATCAGACCTCAGGTGACAAAAACAAGAGATGAAAAGCTTTGAGATACCAAAGGGGACATGATTTCTATAGACCAACCTGACAACATTGTTCTCTAATATTTGAAAATTATAAATCCTCCCATATGAACTGAAGTCTAAGAGTTGAAAAAGATAATCTATGTAGAGGTCTCCCACTTCTGTAGCTTCCCAAAAAATTTATCAAAGATAGATAACTTTCAAACATGGTAAAGAATATAAAGAGAGGATCGATACAATTTCCTCATCATGTTTAAAAGGAAAGTTATGCATGCACTATGAAGAAGTAAATAAAATCCAACCACCAAAATAATTGGAGTATAAGAGGGGTATTCGAAACTTGATGGAGTTGTTTTCAAGACAAACATTAGATTATGAAAGGATTGAAAACATTAGTACACTACATTAACATTACCGTTTCTAATATCTCACCGAGAAGTGAAAAGAGATTAGTTTGAGAATTTCTTCTTTCCATCTAAAAATTTAATGACATATTTAATCCTAACATGGAATAAATAAATTTTTAGTCATGTTCTAGTATTCCAGAGTTGTTTAAACTGATCCTATGATACCAAAAGTAATGACCCCGACCCCAAAAGCCCAGAGTTGGTTCCTGAAACATGGTGTGTAATTTTTTTCACAAATACATGCATATAAAAATTACATATTTTATTCCATTATAGAGAATCTTTTCTGTTAAGGTTCTTGAAAACCATATACAACTGATATATTTTTTCAAAAAGTTAATAAAGATAAACTTCATATTGTTTCCATCACATAGTAGTACTTAGATCTAGCTAAATATACTAACCCTGAAAATAGTAAATTGAAAATTTAGAGTGAGAAATTAAAATTCTCAGTAAGGGGGTTTTAAACAAATTAGTGAAATTCTTTTTCAAAAAATCCCTTTAAAATAATTACAAAACTTTTTTTTAAATGGGTAAAAAAATTTATAGAAGCATGTTGTCAACATTTTTCAATGGTTACTTGGAAAAATTTATAAGTAAAATCCTTACATAAGAATTTAAAAAATTATTCTAAAGCTATAGATAAAATAGATATCAGAGTACACATATATTTAAAATAAAGCGTGGAATGCTGCATAATCTAGAAAATGATCAAACTAATTTTCGGGTGACATAAAAGGATGATGATACATAATTTAACACATTCTTATAATTTCATAATTAACAATATCATTATTCACTTACCAATTAAAATGAAATTTCTGAAATGACAGATGCAATATAAACTTCTATATCAAATTCCTGATATTATTACTTTCCAAGTAAAAACTTTATTATACCATAAGCATTTATTACCATTATAAATGATTCTTAAAAATGGGATATTCTACTAGTATAATAATCCCATGGTTGGTTAATTATTAATCACATATTGAATAAATTCATAATGACGAACAATCATAACATTCTGTAGAGGCCTCGGGCCAAACCATACATAATCATTATGTCAAGGCCTTGTGACATGGCCTAGTTTGTCTCATGAGACCGGCTAATGCATCGAGTGGCTATAGAGGGCCTCACCCATAACATAATATGTCCAATGTATTCCTAATATTTCTTAATTTCTTAAAATAAAAGTGCCATATACCACTTTGATTTATCATTTTATGTCTTTTATTTGAAGTGTCCCTTACCACTTCAAATAATTAATTTTTTTATTTTATTTGAAGTGTCCCATACCACATCAAATAGTTAATTTATCACTTTTATTTGAATTGTAACATACCACTTAAAATAATTAATTACATAGTCCTTAAATTATCATAAGTGATATATTAATGATAGATTTATTTGGTTTGTCACATAAAGTAATAATTATTGAAACCCTTGTCCCATGAAAATAAACAATCAATGATTTAAATTTCATATTCTTGAATTCAATATACATATCAATCATGTTCAAACCATGCACTAAGAAATGGATGTATCAAATAGATTAATACATAAACTTAAATGACTAAAACATTCATTATGTTAGATAACTATAAAAAAATTATTTCATGTAATGTATTTTTGTATAAGAAAATAATAAAACACATTTTACTACACATGCTTAGACACACACACACACAAATATATTTATGCTTAACCAAAATATTAATCCAACCTTCTTTCCTATAATTTATAACTTGGAAATTCATGCATGAAAAGTCAGTTGCATTAACAAGGTGATGTATTTTTGTTAGAATTTCTTGGAAGACGGTAACAAAACAAGGTTTTACTATTGTTTTCCCATAAAATTGCATCGTGTGTATTATAGAAAATCATCACCGAGTTAATATTATCAAACATCTTAAATAATGTAAGACATGCATGTATGTTATTGGGGTTTATATATATATATATATGGGTTTGAAAATTATATACAACCACATATGAAAAAGTGTATACATGGGATTTTCCCAATAAAAACAAGGTTTAAAAAAGCCTTATAAATATTTTACCTTTGAGAAACATATTTAATTACTAAATTAGATTTTATGAAATCCTAATTTAGAATATAATTAAAACCAATATGTACATATACATATAACCATATATACACATATGTGTTTATATGGTCTAATTAAAAAAACAAAATACAATCCTTACATGATTTACATGTTTTTTTTAAAAATATTTTCTGAATTCAAAAACCATATAAAATGATTTGGTTTGTTTTATAAATGAGCACACACACACACAAACACACACACACATATATATATAATATTATATATAGAAAGTGTATATTTTGGGTTTTATATAACAAAACAAATGCTGATTTTAACCCTTATATGAGTTATGTAAGCAAAGTAAATCGTATCAATTTTAATCAGTCAAAAGAATTATTAATCAAAAAATATTTGGTATCTATATAAAAATGTATATACACAAAGGTTTATATATGGGTTTTTCACAAAGAATACAAAGCATAATAATCCATTACATGACTTCAAGAATGTGGTGGATTCGAGTTGGGGTTGCTAAAGGTTTTGGAGGAAGAAACCATGTAGGGTTATGGGTTAAAAGTGAGCTTATATAAACTCTCTCTCTCTATATTTTTATATACACCACCTATTCAACACGAAGTTATAAACAAATACTATAGAGGAGACACAAGAAAGAGCAATCAATCATTCTAATAAATGAAAAATTAAGCAAAATGGTCACCGATAAATTGTATAAATATAAATATATAAATAAATATATATATATATATAACATGGAAAACTCACATAGGTCCCAAGGGTTTGGTTTTAAAAAAAATTGTTTGTGTCGGGCCTGTGGAAAAGAGGAGAGGAGGGGGCCACAAATGGAGAAAATAGGTGCCACAGGTTAAGGAGGAGAAACAATGGTGAAAGGGATGGATACTGTTGTGTCCTAAGGAGGAATAAGAAGAAATAGGGTAGGGAAAAGAACCGACATCCACAATCATCTGATTGAGATCGGATGACTATTGTAGGTTCTGTGGTTTTAAAAAATAGGTGGATGGGGGAGATTACATTGGGGATCTGATCAAACTATCTCAGTGAAACGTGTAATTTAAAACAATATGGGAGTCCAATACTAGATTAAAGGGGAATAGGAAGCTTGGATCGCGTCCCATTTAAATGGCAGCATCTCACATCAAAATTGCAGTGGTTTCGAGACTCCTTTAAAATACTCAGCGCCCCAGCCCATAAGCAATTAACTCTATTCACCCTCTATAGTACCGCACTACACCGGTTCCTTCCTGCAGGTGCGCTCTCTGTCTGCCCCTACCACTGTTCCACCCTGCATGGTGGCACTGCTCTGTTCCCTCATGCTCTTGCGGGTGCACATGCTTAGGCATGCAAGCTTCCTCCCCTGGATATGATGGATGGCTTTTAGGGAGAATCTTAGTTTCCCAAAGTATTTTGTTGACCCTAGAGTGGTTTAGTGTAGAGAATTGGGAATTTTTAATTTTGGGTGTCTTCTTAGAACCTGAAATCAATGGTGTGAACCTAATATATCTTTAATTATGGGAATAAGATTTATTCATGTGAGTCCAACCTATAAGATGTGTAATGTTTTTGGAAAATGTTCAACCCATGTTTTTATTATAATGAGATTTTATGAGGCGAATATTATTCACCCCATTTATTATACAAGGTATTGTCAGGAGGATTATAGAAATTCAATAAAATATATTATACACCTAGGATACTCCATATGAACCATATACTATTACTAATAAAATGAAAATATTCCTTGGATTATACATGGGATTTGGAATTTGTGATTAATATAATAAGATTTCATAGATGTTACCTAGGATCTGGTGCTTGGGACTGATATAATGATATGCTTAGTATGATACTAATGAAAAAGAATTTGGGAATGATATAATAATATTCTTTGGATGACACCTAGGATCTATCATTTGGGATAGGTTTTATGAGATGATTAGGATAAAACATATGATCTGGTAGTTGGGCCTGCTAGGATGAAATTCCTTAGATACTCCCTAAGATCTGGAATTTGAGTATGATATTATGAGATGCCTAAGAGGATTCCTTGGATATGGTATTTATAAATTGTGTGTGTATTTTCATGAGAACCTAGTATATGACTTGTATCCCACTAGTGTTATGAGACATTCTCATGGGAACTTAAAATTAGATGATATAGCATCCTTAACCTAAATAGCCACATGAACACTACTTTCAGGATGGGTACCACTAGCCTTAGGTGAACCTCACCAAATGGAAAAGGATGCCAACTACAGCAGAAGGTTTAAAGAGAGAGAATGGGGAGGGTATACCCTCACGGAAATATTTAATAATGTTCCCAGTAGATAATATATAACATGAAACAGAAAAGTAGGAATAAGTAGACACAAACTAGACCCACTAATGGAGGATGAATAGTCAATAAAAATAAATAGAGGAAGAATAAATGAATAATGTAGCATAAACAAAGGACACAATCCCAACATGCCTCATAAAAATAGTAAAATAGAGTATTCGAATACTACTGGTCATACATATTAGTATACAAAAAGTGATTTTCGATGTATAACTACAACAACTAAATACATATAATGCATGATAAAAACTGAAAGAGAAATTAAAGAAAAACACTATTTGGGAAAAGACCTCAAGGTCCCTTCCTAACATCCCATGCTAAATATCCACTATGATCCAGTTCCTGAACCCGAGCATTTACCTGAGTGAAAAAAATAATGTATAAATTCATCCTGAAGGGCCTATTTAGGGTATGATAATGAGTCTCAGTAAGATACCACCTAGGTGTGCAGACCCAATATAAGATCATAAGCTAGTTTGTATTATTGTTAATAAAACATCATGTGAATGTAAACACAAACTTCCTTGGTTCTCAAAATCCACCAAGAAGGAATCCCCTACCTCATCCAATGCCAGAATTATGGAAGAGGAGATGAACTTGACCCATAGCCCAAGGTATCCTATGAAGTAGAATAATCTAGGTAAACCCCTGGGATCCACCTCTGATGAAATATCTAGACACCATGTGCCTCTTAACACCTCCTGTCTCAACAAGGCCATTGAAATCATGAAGGAACTCTGAAAAAAAGTAACAGGTGCCTCGAACCCCTACTCAAAATTAGTCTTCAGATAAATTCCAAACATCTAGAGGGGTAATGATATCTAACCTAAAATAAAATCACCATCAACTCACAACATGATGTCCTAAGAAATGTGGATCTACATCCTTCCAAAACAGTCCAGGCTTAATGACCTCAATGTGGAAAGCCTCATCCCCCAACTAATAGCCTTAATTCCATCATCCAAAGTATCCTCACCTTCCACATGGATTTCTATGATCTACTACCCCCATAAAATAACATAAGACCTACTACCAAGGGCCTCTACCCACATGAGTGGTCAATAGAACATCATCATTAAGTCAACCTATGTGCACATGACTCTATCAATGATTTTCCATCATAGAATAGTTAAAGTCACTAAATATTACTTAAGAAACATCCAAATAGAACTTTAACCATTCCATCAAATATCATGTTCCATTATTTCAAACTGACAGCCTTTCAACCTCAAACCATAGTCCACAACTCCTAACTAGTGATCACATCACACATGTAATTTGGGAAAAGCCCAAACCAATGACCATGTTGCCTCAAACCCATTATCTATTCCACTTCAATCCCTCAGTCTCATCCCACCATGATCCAATGGGTTATATCACATGTAAATCAAGAATTTTATATTTATATCCCAATTAAAATAAAAATAATAGTATAATTGAATTGTACAATACCAATTAAAAAACACAAATTAAATTAAGAACCCTTCCCATACTAATGACCCAAGGTGTTATACAACCTCTAACCCGAACTCGCACATATAAAAATGGCTAGGGCATGACCAAAGGAATCCCATAGGGTAATAAAATCAATTTAACATCAAGAAATCAACTTAACAATGTCTTTCTCAAATACCCAATGGTGTGCTAAAATCCACACCCCACAAACACCCACAAAATAATGAACACAGGTATGGACCACCTACATTGGACTTGTAGATGTAGGCAAATCTGGTATTTCCCTACAAATCCAAGAAGTTTGGATGAACTGGATGTTACTGTCTAATGCTCTAAAAATAGGGTAAAATTACTCTAATGGGTTTAGCGCTCCAGGAGGTTATAGTAAAGGAGAGAAGAGGAATGTTTGATATAACCCTTAACTCTATGGTTCTAACATACTAAATTGATCTAAATGTTTAGAAATGAAGAAGGGGGGGGGGGGTCAAAGAGGAGGAAGAAAATAGAGGGTTTCCTCCGCTTCTATATGCAAACCACATGAGGAGGAAAAAGAAGTTGAAAAAATATATACAGATAGGGGTATAAAATTATTTTTTCCTCAATAATGAGGATGTATAGATAGCTCAAATAGTTTTCCAAACCGTGTGACACACACTATCCAAGACTCTAGGTCTGCATGGTTACCCCGCACGATTTTAAAAACCCTGTGCAAACCATATGGGACCACTCTATCAAAAAATGTTGAAATGGATATATGGCTGTACTCCTTACCCTACACTGTTTTAAAAAATGTACATCAGTTCAAAATAAGGGTTCACAATTAGCTGGAAGAGGCTGCACAATTTACGCTAAACCATCCACCACAGCCTGGGACTCTAAACTTGGTTTTCGGGCCTCTAATGCTCCCAAAAACCAACCTAACACCCAAGGAACTATCTTAGAGTCGAAAACCATACAAAATAATGATAATGGGTTAGAAAAAATCTCATAATTTAGTTATGATGCTTGAAAAATTAATTGTCATACCCACTAATTACAAAATTCAAAAAGGGAGAGGCTTTCAACCTGCTCAAAAAACCACGATGCTACAGATTAAGAGTGTATAGTCAATCCTAGGTGTCACCACATAACCTGAGGATTGACAGTGATTATTTTATCATGTGTATTCCTTGTATTTATTTTATAGTCATTTCACATGTGCATATACTATGTTTATTGGTTAAATCAGGGGCCCTATTGGTGGTTCTCTGCTGATTTGTACTCACTCCCTCATTGGGAAGCCATGTCACCTGGGTATCTGTGAATAAATCATTTATTATAGGTTCGTGTAGGTTAGAGGCCCAAAGTTTCATGATCGAGTGTGATAACTCAGATTGAGTCAGAAGATAGATGTGATATGTCTGAAGAATAATATTAGAGCCTCCTATATTTCTATTGTTTTATTTATTTTGTATATGTGATCATCCTCATGGGTGATTAGTCATGATGTATGACTATATGATTTTTTAATTTAACTTTTCATGAAATGATTTCAAATTATTTATTATATTTTCAATAATTATTATGATTGTAGATGATTCTTGGTGATTTCATTATTTTTTACTCTAATATGTTTGTATAGTCTCTCCATGGTAACACCAAATACACTCACTACTAGCCAAAAAACTCTAGTGTACGGGGAGGAATTTCTCTGGTCATGTGGAAACATAAATAAGAAATTTATTATTGGTCTCCAGATGAGGCATAATCATAGTAATATATTGATTTTTTATAGTCCATAATCAACTCTAACCATATCATTTAGTACATGTTCAACTCCTTATATGTGAATATATACTTTAAGCTCTTTTTATATGTATATATTTAATAATTTTAAAAATATAGATAATTATACCACATATTTAACAAAAATATTATATATATTGTCTTCATGTTAAGCGTCTGATCAATTTTCTTATAAATCTTTAATTGACATGATTAATAAGCTACCATCTTGTTAATTTTCAGTAAGAAACACCCCAATCCATTATTTGTTGCATAACTTTATATCCAAAACACTTATCCATTATATAGTAGTGAGATAATAGGTGTTATAATCATCCATATCTTAAGATCCTTGAAATTTTTGTCACATTCATATATCTAGAGAAATTCAATTTCCTTCTCAATTAACATGGTTAGTGTATTTGAAATTAATGAGAAGTTGCTAACAAAGAATTGGTAATATACATCTAATCCAAGTAATCTATAGATATCTATTGTATTGGGTAGTATATTCCACTATTAAATCACCTATATCTTTAAAGGACCCATATATATACCCTTTCTTATCATTACATGACCCATGGACGATATTTTTAGTACATAGATTTAAAACATAATAAATTTTATGTATAGTTTTTCCCAAGGTATTCAACACAATCCTAAAATCATATTCACAATATTTCTTAATATTGGAATATATGAGAATATATTCTATAAAAACTACAAAAAATATATTGATTTAATCCCTAAATTCTCTATTAATTATATCCAAGAAGATAGTTGGGGATTTTTTACTTTTTAATATAATAACTATACATTCATAGCGTTCATATATTATAAAAAAAGATATCGTGGGTACATATATTTTCACCCTTAATTAATGATATATGGGTTTAAGGTAAATATTTGAGAAGTATTGATCCCATCACATTGGATCAAAAAATCCATCAATACAAGGTAGTGGAAAATTTATGTTGATCGTTATCTTGTTATGTTTAAGATAATCAACATAGAGGTGCATTGATCCATCTTTTCTCTTAAAAAGGAGCATTGGTGGACCCCACAGTGAATTTATAGTGTGCATAAAACCCTATTAAAGATTCCACTAGATTTTCTTATTTATTTCTACTAATTTAATTAGGTCCATTTTATGTGGCATCTATGATATAAGAATAATATCAGGTATGAGTTTTATGGAAAACTTAACCTAATGATCTGGGTGATGACTAAAACACACTTTAATAAAATATCAATTTATTAATTCACAATAACTATATTCTTATTATTTACTTTCTACCAAACCATTTTAGCTAAACATACCTCATGATTACATGGAAATACCCATACAAGGTAAGTGAAATCTATAGGGAGTTCATATTCGTCCTTGCATTTATATACGATCATAGGTTGATTTGAGACATGGAAATTGAATTAAATATATTAGAAATTAACAAGAGATATATATAAATAGGGTCAATACATTCCACAAAAACAATTTTTTTTACTAAAGGGATAAATATAATAAGAACAATATCACAAAATTCAATTATATAATAGTTGTATATTGGGATAAAATCATCACACCACTTGGTGTTTCCACCTAAAATTCAAAATCTAACCTTTGGGTATTTTAATTAATAATATTATATACATTTAAATAATTAATGTAATTCATAGATATAGTCTTAAATAAAATTTATTAAATTTTGATTACACCTCTCACCACCCAAATTTAATGATTATATCATTCATCCTCTTACTAAAACCCAAATGGTTAGAATTAGTGTTAAATAAAAATATTCCTAGTAAATAATCATATTCTAATGAAAATAAATCCTATTATTTCTTGACTTGTTAAACTGTCATTTCAACTCACTAAATTTTATGTTTAACTCTTGAATCACTTTGTTAATCCTATAACTTTCTTTTCCGCAACATAACATGATTTAATTTCCCCCATTTTTCTTTATAAACTTATCCTAGAAATAACCTAAATCTCACTATGATACTAAGAAATATTACCTAACAGTAACATACATACATATAATATTATTTTACAATAATATTTATTACATCTCAATATAAATCACACAATGAGAACCTATATGTTTTGTGTATTCAGAGAGTAGATATATAGCCAAATAATTTTACAAACATTATTGAACATTAAACGCACATATTTTTCACACAAGATACCCTTATAAATATAACAAACATACTATCCTTCTTCATAATGAAAATAATGGAATCATAATAAAGGGGTGAACTTAGATACCCAATAAGCGTAAACAATAGAGATAATAATCAGATATTATAAGTGACCATAAGATGGAAATGTGAGTATGAAGAAATAATCTATTTGAAAATAACATAAGAAAATATTACCCAATACAACATATTTAACAATTTATCATTGATGAGATATGGTTTTTGAAATAACTTAAGACATGTGTCACAGGGTTGTGGAAACCTAAGTCTTTATTACATATCCTGAAAAGTATAACATAGAATTTCTATATAACATTGAGTTTTGGGATAAGAATGTGGAACATATATATGAATATAAAACAATTACATATGTCAAGACTTACAACCAATACCACCATCACATAGTGGGAATAGTAAAATAATGGATTAGGATAACTCTCTAACCCCATAAGCCTAGTGGACATAGTCTTATTGTGGATTGGGTTCACTACCCCTACCCTTACATGTCATCCCATAAGATATAAATCTTTACCCAATGCATTATTGGGATATATAATTATAAGCCCACCCATTAAAGAATGAAAACCATACATATTAGTTCAATATTAATATGAAAACACCAATAATTACATTATACCATGGTTAACCTTTGAGAAAGAATAAATTTTTAAAATAATCATCATAAGTAAAAAATGAATCATCTTAAGAGGGAAATAGGATTATTCCTTTAGAACACATCCTAAGTTGAACATATAAAACATTAAAGGGTATTTAAGTAGATGAGAAACACTTTATAATAGAAACAACAAATTTTTTTGAAAAATGAAAATAAATATTCTTTAATTTTGGAAAACTTTTATTTTAAAAGGAAATAATTTATATAAAATAAAAACAAGATTTACATTATAAGACCATGATAAATTATAATGTAATAGTTTCAAATAAAACTATGTAAAATGGTGGGAGAAAGCGATTATGCTAAAAATGTTTTCTAAAGAAATTCCTACTCACTTTTTTAAAGAAAGTCCAAGATGATTGAAAATGACCCATTTAAAAAATATTTTAAAAAATTCCTTTTATAATTACATAATGAAATAAAATTTAAATATAAAAAAACATTATCAACCATATAAATATTGATAAAGACATCGAAAAAAATATAAAGAATACGGACATGGAAGAGAAATATTCTTAACCAAAAAATGAGATAGGTTGTCACCACTTATAGGAAACTTTTCACTTGTAATGGTAAGAAGACATGTAAAACCCAGAAATAAATTTATTATAAACATGTTTTAGTTTTAGGGATAAATAACATATAATTTTATGCAATGGAAATTTAGTCAAAGAAAATTTGGATTTAAAAGTGAGATTTGAATGAAACCATTTCCACTTTGGTAAATTTTAATTCAAAAGACCTTTAAAAAGAGAACCTAAGGTAAATCTATAAATAAAATCAAATAAAAGAATATTATTATAAAAATAATTTATGGGTATTTATAAATTTTCCATAAAATAATTTTTTTTTTCAATATTAAGTATTTATAAATGAGTGGAAATTGAGATGAGGAAGCATTACCTCAAACCTCCATTTGGTCAAACACCCTATAAAAAATCTATAATAAATTTTAGTTTGTTATTAATATTTTTAAAAAAAATTATTTATATTTATTTTACTTAAGAAAATTCATTTTTAATTCCTTATTACTTACATTATAAATTTTTATTGTTAAAATAACATTCTAGTGTTAAGTGTTCAATTTTATCATGCATGCTTCAGTTTGGAGGTTTTAGTAATAACTCTTTTATTAGGGAATAATCACCTAAAAAATAAAAATTAAGATTTAAAATATATATTTGAATTATATATGTTGTACCATAGTTATTTTATGGTACTTATGGGTATGGTTGATAGGGAATGCTTAAAAGTATTCTTTTCATATATTATTGAATTAACAAAAAAATTGAATTTATTGTTGAATATAATTTAGAATATTACAACACTAAAAATATTAAAACATCTTAAATTAATCATTACTAAAACATATTATCAGTATTTATGTTTTATTAATTATTCATAATGTAAATGTTATAACATCATTCATAGAGGTGGAAAAACTGGCCCTAACAAGAACACATTATAATAACCGAATGAGTAAGAACATGTCATTTTATAGTAATAATATATATTTTAATTAATAATAATGATTTTAAAAGTAATTTTACTGAAGTGATAAATCATATTTAATAATTTTTTTGACTAATATAAATAATATTGATTAAATATAGGATATCACTAATGTTTAAGGCTTAAATATCCTCTTTGAGTGCCACTTGGAAATGCGGGACTTGGGACTCATTATTATGAATAGAGGTTCCCAAATTTTGGACAGTATTTTTAGGGATATAGTTTGGATTTTTATTCAATATAAAACATAATTAATGGTATTCCATTAATTTGGTCGAGGAGGGGTGCTTTTATAGAAGAATGGTATTCCATTAGTATATATTAATATGTTTATTTAATAATGAGATGATATGTTTTTATGAATCTAGATTTTCCTATTTACCCAATAAAATCTAAATAGAGGAATATGGTTCAAATAAATGAGTATCTCAAGAATATATAGTCAAGGAGGTTCATCAAAGTAAATTACAATGAATACCTAAGGCATATGGATTTGATTTATATATTCACTTAATGGAAGAAACTAAAAATTGTATTATTATAGATACTATCGTTTAGTTTAATATAGAGTATGATCTAAATTTTTTCCACGAATCCATGTCATGTTTTGATGAATATATTCAGAAGGAAGCTATAAATGGTGAAATTGATGCTATAAATGGGAGGAATAATTGATTATTACTCAACCATCCTTAGGTTTTAAAACTTATAGGCTATAAGTGGGTTGATTGAAATGAAAAGTTTATAGTATAGTTGAAAAATATAAAGCATGATTTATAGCCAATGAGTCTACTATGAATGAAATAATCAATTACTTCGATAAATTCACTACTATGGATAAGATTTTTTCTATTTTAATTATTCCCACAATCTCCACCATATATAATTTTTAAATTCATCACATGGATGTGAAAATGATATTCATGAATTTTGAATTAAATAAAGAAAATATTTGGAATAATTTAAAGGATTCATAGTAACAAGAAAATAATTTAAAAAAAAAATTGGTGTGGTTTGTATATTGTTTTAAACAAGCACCAAAATAATGGAATGATAAATTAAATTAATTAATTTTATCAAATTTATTTATAGTTAACCAATTTTATAAATGGGTTTATATTAAATTGTAGAATAATAATGGTGTATTTATTTTTTTATACATTGAGGACATGTTAATTTTTTGAACTAATGTGAATCACATAATTGAGAATAAATCAAATTTTTTCTGGAAGTATATATAATATATAATCAGGTGAATAAAATTTCTTTTTAGGTATCATTTTTTGAGAATTATAATTATAATTTTATTTATAAATCTCATTATATAGAAAAGACGTTAGAGTTGTTCAAAAAATGTGATTATTCACCAATTTCTACCCCGTATTATTCTAGGAGTAGGATGCTACCAAATCCTTGTAGGGTAGTTGTTCAAATAGAATATAAACGGGTTATTGGTTATCTCATGTATGTTATGACAAGTATAATAACTGATATTATAATTATATTTTATGATTCCGAATGTATAAAAGTAATTCAGGTTATTTATATTGGGATTCAGTTAAAATAGTACTCAAATATAATGAACTGACCCATAAACTAAGACAAACTTCCATATATCCTAAAGTGCATTCCAGATCTCCATGGTAAAGGGAAAATGATCATGAATAACCAAGAATATTTTGGTAATTGTTTCAACCATGGTAAGTTTAAAAGACCCATCCATAAATTTGGATGACCACAACAATAACATCAGATTCAAAAAAACTTAACCTAAAATCTAGAGTATGCATGTAACAAAAAATACCATAAGTAGAAATTAACATCATAAAAATAGGCTATAATAGTACATATATACATGGTATATGAAGTAACAACCCAAAACTAAAAAGAATTGGAATAGTGAAAAACAATGCCCATACATACATCCCAAGGAGAAGAAAATCCCAACATGACTCAACTTGACCCAACACCATGAGATCTTATCTATTCTAAAAAAATACGGATAAATATAATCAATAATAGCCACCCAGGTACTTAGTGCTTTTGACATTACATTTTTCCTACAAAAAAAATTCTATATACACTAAAAGGTATATATAGGATTTAAAGAACCTAACCCAATAAGATACCCCCATAAATATCTTTAATAATTTTACCCATGAAAAAGTAACAAATTTTATTAAAAACCCTTTTCTAAAATAAACCCGTTTGATCACCATTTTGAATAAAAAATAATTTGGAATAACTTTGTTTTTTCTTAAAATAAACCTCTTTTCAAAAATAACTTTTAACATGGTTCAAATAAAAAAATAGTGCAATAAGGAAAAATATTCTTAACCCTCCCCAACATGACATAACAAGGTATAAGAATAAAAACAATCATTATATAACCAATATATGTAAATGGGAATAGCAAAAATCATCACATAAAACATGGAGCATATAGAATTATTAATTGAATATAAACTAATATGACATGAGTAAGTGAACTAAGGGATTCAAACAGAAGGGTATAATATGAGTGTGTCTAAACTATTTTTTTAACCGACTAAACAAAGTGGGAGATCTCATGGTCTTCCTTGAGCCCAACTCCAAGAGCTATTATGGTCTCTTGAAAACCTAATGGAAGATCCCATGATCTTTCTACTCGATTGATCTCATGTTACCTTGTAAAAAAATAAAATCTCTCATGGTATTCCTCCCCGAAGGATCTCACTGTCCCTCATACAACCCCTCTCTCACACCCTAATTAACCCATGTGTGACTCCATGCCAACATAATCATAATCATGTTCCAATCGATAAAAATTCATTCTATAATAAATATTCAAAAAAAATTACCATATTTTAAAATACATTTCCCCAAAGAAAAAAATATCTCTAAAACCATTTAATAAATACTTTGAAAACCATAAAATCTCATTGAGCCATTTTATCAAACAAAAGGTCTGCATATAAGCCACACCCATTTGGGAAACCCTTTTGAAACACCCAAATTTAGAAACCAAGACATATATAATATAAATAATTGGAGACTCAACAAAAATAAATCAATAATAAGGAAATTTGGGAAACATAAACTAAATGCAATTATGAATTTAATGGTAAGCCATGGAAAACACCATTATGTAAAGACATGTACCCTAGATATGGATCCAACCTCATCGTGTTCAATGACGAGCACCCAAAATAGGTAGGAGAATACATCACACACTTAAACCACATAAAAAAACTGAATACCAAAATTAAAACCCTAGATTCATCCAAAAACACAAACTAGGGTTCTAAAATTCATTAGAAAAGGAATAAAAAACAAGATAATGGGAAAGGATAATGAATAATAAAAGAAATGACTTACCTCAAGTCAAAACACCTTGATCCCAAGGAGTAATCACCAAATAAGAATAGGGAAGGATTCAAAACCAATGGGGAGGGGCTACACATGATGGGAGGATAAAATAAGGTCTAAAAGGGTATACAAATTAGCATGGGAAAAGTAGAGAAGTATCAATTTTTAAGTGATATTGAATGGACACAAGGTTTGGACACTTGGTTAGTTGAACTGTATGGGATCAATTTTATTCCAAAAAACTAATCCACATGGTTACTCTAGGGTGTCATATAGTTTACAAAATCATGCTCAAACTATGAAAACCCCCATTTTCTCGACCCAGAATACCCTTTCACCATTATCCACATAGTTAAAAAAATTATGTGCCAATTATTGTCCTGGTTTGTTTTCCTTAAAAAATATTATTTCTAACGCTTAGGGCCCCATAACCCCAAAAAAAGACCAAATGAAGATGTTAAAATTTGAAAAAAAAATAGTGAATGGTAAGGTGTCCCAAAACATCCCACCATGAAACTTTCTACCCCCAGAATGTACTAAAGCAACATCAAAAGAAAATAGGTGAGGCCACTACTCCCTCAACTAGGATTCCCATTCTAATGTCTTAGGGATATCGTTGCCTCAATTCCAGATAACATAGTCCAATGAGATAAACTTACCAAAAATCCCATTTTCTTGATAATCCAATATATGAATAGGATACACCACCATAGAATCATCAAGGTCAACTTCCAAATCCTCTAAATCCAAAACAAGATATGAGCCCAGATTGTATCTCTTCAACTAAGAAACATAAAATAAGACATGGATCAAGGTTATCTATGGTGGTAACTCTAACAGATATGATAACTTCCAAATACAATATATAATAATAAATTACCCAACATAACATGATGCCAAATTTCCAAAATTTCCCAAGCAATGATGCCCCAGTAAAATGGATTTATGATGGAAAACATTATCACCAACATAAAAATTTAATAGATTATGATGATGATATGTATATGAATTCTATAAAATAAAAGCTCTTGATATGATTTTTTGAATCAGGCTCACATATCTTTGTCAACTCCTGGATGATACTTAGTCCCAAAAAGGAATTATTTCCCACCTTAGCCCAATACAACATGGATTAGCACAACCAATCATATAACACCTAAAATGGGGAAATCCTGATGGAGGCATAATAACTATTTTTATAATAAAAATATCCAACAACAAGTTCCTTTACCATAGACTCCTGAAATTAAGAACACATGAACAAAATATATCCTTTAGAGTCAGGATGATCCTATTAGATTGATTATTTATCTACAGGTGATATGTGGTGATCAATATTAACTCAGTTACCAAAGCCTTCTGAAGTTCTTTCTAATACCAATATTTGAAATGGGTATCCTGGTATGAAATGATCATTAAAATCACTCCATGAAATTAATAAACTTCTCAAACCATCATGTGTTTGAGGTCATCTACCTTCATCAACTCCCTGATGGAAAGAATTTGGGTTGATTCCATTAGATGGTAAGAAATCAACCATATTTCATCTTTCCCACTAAGAGCTCGAGGTAGCCTAATAAAAAAATAATTACATATATCACTACACTTCCATACTATAATGGTATGTGGATGTAAAAAACCATTTGGTCTTTTATTCTCATATTTTATCCTCCAGAAGGTCAAGCATCTGGAGAAGAAACGTACAACTGCACGTCTCCTCCTAGGCCACAAATACTAAAATCTAAAGGTATAAAACATCTCGGTTACTACAAGGTGAATTACCCAACTAAAATGATGAACTCTATGAATCAACTATTATATTAAGACCAAAGAAACAAGTATATGCCTTTTGAAATGGAGAGAACCATCGGTAGACTGAGACCCGTCACTCGAGGTCACCTCATCAGTGAAGACACTACTAATATTCTAGCACTTGGGGTCAGATACATACTCACTTCTCACCTGATATATGAGATGGGGTGTAACTTGCACACTGGTTAAGAACACATTCTCATCATCCTCCTACACCTCATAAAAATTTAAGTAAAAAATCATAATATCCCACTCATTTGTTGATTCTTAAACTGCCTGTACTTGATGATTCATTCTTAATGAATTAGTGACAACATTCCCCTTCATGATTTTATACTGAATATTTACATCAAAATTATAAATATATTATACCTAGAGTCTTTTTATAAGGTTCACATCCCTTTAGGTAAAAATATACTTCAGGATTTTATGGTCCAAATATACTATAAATCACTCCTAGAAGATGTAATGTTTCAACTTCTTCAACACACGCATTACAATTACTAATTACAGGTCATGAGTGGGATAATTTCATTCATATATGAATATATTCTAAGATCCATATGCAACTACATAGTTATCTTACTTTAACACACATCCTAACCCCACACTAGAAACATCAAAATCCACTGAAAAAGATCTTACAGTCATAGGAAGAATCAAAATAGGTATGGATGTCAAATGTGACTAAAACTATTGAAATGATCACTTGAGATTCTCATCACAATCAAAATATAACCATTTCCACATCAATGATGTCAAGGTAGAATATATCTAGTAGAATCCCCAAATGAAACATCTATAAAAACTAACCATGCTCAAAAAACTACTAATCTCAAACACATTTTAGGTTGTTCTCAAAGAATGAATACTTAAAATTTCTTTGGATCAATTGAAAATCGTACCTAAAAAATCATGTGGCATAAAAAATTCAAATCCATAATACAAAAATAGAATTTTTATAGCTTGGAATACGGATGGTTCCCTCTCAAAAACACCCAAAAAACCTTTATTTGGTCTGCACGATCATCATTTATATTAGAATACATGAAGATTTCATCCAAAAACATGAAAAAAAAATGTCTAAAAAGAAGTGGAATATATGGTTCATTAATTCCATAAATAATGTAATAGGATTTTTAATCCAAAATAGAGTATCCAAACACTCAAAATGTGCAAAAATTATTAAAAAGGTGGTATTTGTAATTTACTATTTTTAGACCCTCAACTGGTGGTACATAAATATTAATTCCTTCTTTGAAAACCAATGGGATATTTTAACATAATCGATGATATTTTCAATTATAAAAAACATTTATATATTTCTCATAGTCACCTAGTTAGGCTTACGATAGTCTATGAAAATGTATGGTCCTCTAACCTCATTCTTTTAAAATAGCACTGGAAAATCCTGTGGTTATATGATGTGATAAATAAATACCTTACCCTTAAGTTCATGTAGTTGGACATTAAACCCTTTTATCTAGGCCAAAGACATATTATAAGACTTAAAAAAGACAAAGATCATCACGAGGAGTAGATCGAAAATGAATACAACCACTTTCTGGGTTGATAATTCCAAAAAAATCCTCTAGAAATAAATCTAGGAACCTATCTGACACTATTGGTTTTTTATCCACGAGACCCTACATAGAAGCATCTAGATGAAACCTTGAAAACTATAAAAAGATCAACCTCAATTCCAAAGAAACTATACCTTCCATCCTTGATCATGGATCCCAATAACCTTAAATGAATCGAGTGTTCCTATTTGCTATAAGGAACTAGACCAACCAATTATAGCTGTTGACTAGTACCTTAAAACCAATCAACTAATCTATACCGATGATAAGGTATAGAATATAGATGTCCAAAATATGGATGTTATAGACAAGTTATTTTTCTACCTAACATAACACTCAATGGTTTTGAAACCTTTCTCCTCCATACCCAATAATGTTATAAAATCCATAATATATGGAATTAACTCAGAACTTAGACCCAAATAATTAATCATTTTATGTCTAATAAATTAATGAGATGTGCCAGTGTAAAATAAAACTAATTCCATGGAATATATAATAATCCCCATACCTATCATGGTGGCTCGAATAGAATTTGATTCCTCTAGTATAAATAGGTTTCATGGAGATGCCTTGGCTCAGAACCACCATGTGAATTATTTCCCTAGTGAGAACCTCCCTTACCATGAGAGAGATATCCTAAATCCTTGGAATTATATGACTATTCTAAATAACACATTGAGAGTATGGAGCCTACACCACTCCCTAGTGAAACAAGTTGACATAATAACTAAAGCTGAATTTGATGTCCACACCAATTTTATGACCTTGGAGTCTTGCATAAATTATTTATGGTGTCTCCAACCATCCCATACTGAATAAACAAAATAGGTTTACACCACAAAGAATTCATTGGTGTCACTCTTGAATACTACTATAAACTCTAATACTTTCCAATGCGAGAATCATTCAGCTTCTTCTTCAGTCTCGACAAAGAACTCTAGCTACCGTACGCTACAAGAACAACACTGAGCCCTATCGTTTCATTCAAATATACCTATTCCATAACTACCATATCAGCCATCTATGAATAAGATGTTACAAGGAGAAAAATGGTTATAGATTTGATCTATGATCTCATGTCCCTCTCAAAACTTTAATCCTTGATTTAAACATTCTTGAAGAGATACATAGAGATTTGAACCGACTCCGAAAAATTAGAGGCACACTTCATCACTGAATATCCACCTAATCAAACATAAAAAACTCATGGACCTTATCCACCCTCAAGGTCTCCGAGTAGAACAACAAAAAAAAATCTAGCTTAAAGGTTGTCCATTTGGGATCCTCATTTATCCTCAAAAACACTATCCACTCCCAGCACTCACTACCAATCCTTCCAACACATAATTGGAATAACCTGTCTTAGAGGTGTTAGGGTTATTTATGAAATCAAATAATCACACGATATGATCCAACAAATCCTTAACCTCACTGGGTCTATTTTCTCCTTAGAAGAACGATGTGTTTTTTCCTTGTGAACTCTTGAGCATAAATCATCATCCATGTTCATATCGAACACTCACCTAACCCAGTGATTGGATCTGATAAATCACCAACTCCACAAAATCTTGATCAAGAGGAGGGTTTTCCAATGGGGTGTTCTACAAAACACCCTATTTATTCTTGGATGTGGTCCTTCAGGGAGGATATATATACCAGACACATATCAAAAGCTTTATCAAGAATATTTCCATTTCAAATCACAATATAAGAACAAAAAAACACTCATCATGGATACCAATAAGAGAAAGTGGCATCAATAAAAACTCCAACTAAAAAAATAGATAAATATATATATTTTATTATTTATCACTATGAATAGTTTTTCCACACAGTTAAGAAAACCATGTAGTTTTTACTTGATTTTGAAGGTAATGCCACACAGGCTGCACACAATTACTGCTAACCATGGGTCTTAACTGTAAGACTCCACCAAACCTCCATGTTTCACACAAAAAATCAAAAATACCTCAATATTACGAATTTAATCAACACTAATAGGAAAATACCTAAAAATAATATAAAAACAATAAAAAGACTTAATACCTAACTAGAATCCCATAACACCCAAGGAATCTTGAGGTTTGACATGAATAAGATATGTCTATGTACACTCATGTTCCTACCTACCAAGTCTCGATGCTCTTAGAACTATTCTACCAGGAATTTCCAATTAATAGCCACCTATAATATTATGTTTTAATGAACCAACCCAGTTAGACCTGGTCCATCACCTGAGATGGTCTGAAACATGGGTTGAACTACCTTACTGATCACCATGGGTTGGAAAAAAGAACAAACATAATAAACAATCTCTTAGGACCAGTTTAGCCCCGGGTAAATCGAAATAACCCTTCCATAAAATGGGATGACCGCACCAATAAAATCAAAGTCAAAAATAATTAATATAACATCTACAGTATGAATATATGACATGGAAATACCATAAGTAGAAATTCACATCATAAATGTGATTCCATACTATGACATATATACGTAGAATCTAAAGTCAAAACCCTAAAAACAAAATAATTGGAATATAGAATAAATTCCCATACATACATCCCAGCGGGTACAAAATACCTAATGAAATCCACATGTTCAAACTCCATGAGATCACATATCTTACTCAAAAACATGAACGACATTAATCAATAATATCCACCCAGGTACATGGTTCCCTTTCCATCAACCATGTCCATCAGACCAAATTCCACATACCCTTGAAGGATTTTTTTGGGTGTGAGAAACATATCATAGTAGGATAAAAACAAGAATTTATTTAACTATTTGACCCATAAAAAACTAATAAATTATTTTTAAAATAGTTTTTAAAAGTAAACCACATTGATAACCATTTTATTTAAAACCTTCCATTAAAATCTATTTGGGTTTTCTTTCAAAAAATTTATTTTCTAATATAAAATATTAACATGGATCAAATAAAGATACAATTACACAAGGTAAAAGTTTCTCAACCCACCACAAAAATTCATAACAAGGTATAAACATAATTATCATAATTTTATAGCCAGTAGATAAAAATAGGCATAAAAAAAATAATCACAACAAACATGGAACTAAAATAATTCATAAAGGCTTATAAACCAATTAGATATGAGTAAGTGAACCTAGGGCCCAGCCATAAGGTTATAATGTGAGTGATTCTAAACAAATGATGTATGATTGTTAAAAAAAGGGAATCTCTCACAGTCTTCCCCAGACCCAACTTCAAGATCTCTCAAGGTCTGTCAATAAAAAATGGAAACTCTCATGGTTTTACTACCCAAAGGAACTAATGGTAATTTGGAATCCAAAATTAAATCTGTCAATTTTTTCTTCCCTAAATGTTCTCATAGTCCCATAGAAAACCCATAATTCACACCTTTGTTTACCCATATGTTACTCTCTTCCAACATAATCATAAAAAATATCCAATACAAGAAAATCCATTTCCGAAGTAATTTTTATAAATAACATTAACATTTTATAAAACAACTTTGAATAAGGTAAAAAATTTCTAAAACCAGTTCCTAAATCCTTTCAAAACCATAAAATATCTTTGATCCATCTTATCAAACACAAGGTGTGAATATATTCCAAGACCATTTGTAAAACACTTTTTAAACATAAAAATTTCCAAAACAAAACATAAATAATATCAAGAATGGGATAAAAATAAACCATAAATTAATCAAATAAAATTTAAGAAACATCAAACAATTTTTATTATAACTTTTTAGGTAAGCCATGTAAAACAGTCTTACTCAACTACGTTAGAGATGATTCCAACCTCATCTTCATCAATAAAAGACACCAATAACAGGTAGGATAAGTCCTAAAACATGTAAAAAACATAAAAAAAATCAATAAAACACCCATTAAAATTCTAGGTTTAGCCAACCCCACCATTTAGGGTTCCACACATCAATTTAAATGGAAGAAAAAGTAAGATAAGGGAGAAATGAAGTAGAAAGGACAAAGAAAATGACTCACTACAAGTCAAATCACCAAGATCCTAATATGAAATAACCAAATAAGAAGAAGTATAGGTTTAACACCAATGAGGATGGTATGAGCATGATTGGAGGAGAAAACTAGGGCCAAGGTCTATATAAATTGAAAAGTGAAAAATAGTAAAAGATCACTATTTAAGTGTGTTGTATAGGACACCTAGTTTGGCCACATGAATGGTAAAGGATGAATCAACCGTTCAAGAGATACTATGTCCATAAAAACCAATATAAAAGGTTACTAATGGGTGTTACACAATTTAAAAAATCATTCTCAAGCTATGAGAAACCCTACTTCCCCATCATGTAGCACCTTTACATGGTTAGCCACAAATTTTAAAAACTATGTGCCAACCATGCAACCCATTTTTTTCATCTAAAACACCCATTTCTGACCCCAAAATCAGATAACTCCAGAACCAAACCAAATGTAAAAATAAAACTCAAAATCTTACATTGATGTAAAAGATTGGGTCTCACATAAAATTTATTATGGGTAGTATGGATTATTATATATGTTATAGTGGAAATCAAATGGTGTTGGAAGGATTTTATATTGAAATGTGGATTACTAATATGGAGGATCACTCTACTATTAATGTTTGTATTTTATACACATAGAGGTTTAAAGATCACTTAGGGACCAAGGAAATAAACTTATTGATGCTAGATTCTTATTGTAAACCAATATTCGTAGTATAGGATGGTAGATGATGTATTTGGTTTGAGGGTAAGTGAAAATTATTGTTATGTATATTGGATTTGTTGAATCAAGTATTGAAACAAGTTTATAAAGATCAAGACCTAATACTTAGACAATACACTAAAGGGAGGGATGCAATGGCCAATCTGCACAAAAATGCACTTCGGTTGATAAATGAAATTGAAGACTTTTGTGATTTTGGATCACCAATCTAATAAGTTAAAAAAATTCAATAATTATCAAGAGTTAAGGAGAATATAACAATCTCATAAAGGATATAACAAACCAATAGAGTTCCACCAATACAAATTTTAATGAATTAAACACGTCATGGGGAAAGTTATTTATAGCCAAGGGGGGATACAATGTCCAGGGGTCAACTTTACCCTAGTGAAAATTATTAATCCTACCTTGACCTATTTAAGTAAAAATGATATGGTCTAATTAATAATTTCCTTAAAACCATCACATCTATATTGACTTTGAGGATGTCTAACACATGGATACAAAAGTATATAACTTTTCTTTGATTCCATAGCTGACAAAAATTAATTTTCTTTCTTCTAACCATGAAATTGAAGATTCTTCAAATGGATTGTTCATAAAAAGTCATACAACCAATTTTGTTGGGATTCATACATCTGATTTAGGGTTAAATATGAGTGATAATTATTTAATTTACCACTTTTATTCATGAACCATGGGTTTGGGCTACCTAATTTAGTGATATAAGATATTGTTTCAACATGTAGTCACTTTAATCTTACTTACATCATTAGGCCTTACAAAACCAAAACTTACCTAATATTAATTCGATCAACACCATTTACTCAATTAAAATAATCCACCCCATATTTAAAATTATCCATCCTTGAATATCTATCCGATACACCCAAATTATTTGGAATAATTAAAATATTTAAATTACTAATGAAACCACACACACTTGAAAAAGAAATCTCAAAATAAAAGTTATTAATTCCATGAATTACTAAGAAAAGTCCATCTCCTTGAGGCATGAGATTTGTTTTTTTGTTAATAAATATTTCTTATTATGGGTAAATCCATAATAAACCACATTGAACAAATTTAACTTGTTTCCAACCCTTGAATTCTCAATTCTTGTATTTTAGAGTCATTTTCTCAAAATTTACCCTAACTATTTGAAGGAGTTTTGTGAAAAATCATGTACTCTTATTCACATCCATGATAATAATTTTCTATAATGTTTCCCTAACAATATAAATAATGGAAAATGGGAAAATCATAAAATAATGTTAAAATAGAGAGAATTTAATAATAGTGTTTTTCCTTGTTATAGGGGAAATTGACATCTAGTAGACACTCCTCCCAATAATTTAAACATATGTTGCTGTTGATGTCTCTTTGAATTTATTTTAACTCTCAAATGAATGGAAAACATAGTGACACCTACTCAAAAAATACACCATCACAATGCTACAAAAATAATTAAAAAACATTTTACAAATAATATATTAATTTGTTAGTGTTTAACATTGAAACTTTATACATATGTATTAGGAGGTTTTACCATGAAATCAAAACATCTTTAGCGTCACCTTTTTTAAATAATATTTTTTCTACTAAATCATTTAATTTTCTCTATGTTTTTCTTTATAAACAATATTTTTTCTTTTCTCTTAACCTCCTCTATCCTCACTCTCTCTCTCTTTTTTCATTTTATATAATATTTTATTCATCACTCATTTTTTTATTCTCTCTAAAAATTAAATCATCCAAATTTTGTTTAGCAGACATAAAGATGATAGTTATAGGTCCCCATCAGAGTATAAAATAATAATATTTTATAAAACCATCATGAGTGACATAATGATCTTATTTCGAGGGTTGACCTATAATAAAGTTTCATGCCTTCATTGGTACAATATCACATAGTGCCTCATATTTTTATGTCCCAATATTGAATAAGAAATTCACCTAATTTTTATACCTTATTCTCTTTAAAATAATTTAATCATTTAAGATGGTATGGATAACATTTCTTCAAATATGGAATCCCAAAATTTCCAATAACTCAATTCTCTCCAAATTAAATTAACTCCCCCAATCAATGATAACACTAACAACCTTCCAATTTATTTGAAACCATGTATGGAAAATGTTTTACCTTTTCTACTCACTTTCCATCATTAAAGTACTCAAAACTCTTTTTGTGATGAGAATATCACCTTTTTAAGTAAATTCTCTAGCATCGATTACCAAGGAATCCTCCTCCACATCATGTAATATCTCTATATAAATATCCCATTATCTATTCTTGTTTATGGTTAGGATACTTATGTTTTGGAATTCACTAGAAATGTGACCCAATACTTGACATTTGAATTACAAAATATCTCAATTCTTTGTTTGGTTATCCTTAAAATAATATTTTCTTATGTTTAATAATTACCTTTTAACTTTTATTACCAACCAATACATTGGGAATATATTTTTCTCAAATATAATTACAATAATCTATCCATGGAATGAGAATCATAGTTTGTATCATCAGGTTACTTATCATTTGGATTTGTATCATTCTATTTTTGTTCTTTTGGATTATATCTTATGTCTCCATATGGTGGTACATCACCACTTGATAGAAAACCTTTAGATTGAGCCCATGTAAACTCTATTCTATGGGTTCCTCAATATCTTCTTAAATGTTATCTTAAATCATAGAAAGTTTAATATTTTTATAATAATATTCAACAGTCTTACTCCCTTGGGTGAGGTATTAAAGCATGTTATAAAGGTCTCTATTATAGAATGAGGGAAAACCACTTCATAAATGGAAACATATAATCATCCCAATTATATATTATAAATCATATATATCAGGACATATCATTTTGAACATGATCCCACTAAATTAATGAATAATCAATAAATTCAAGGGATACACATTTTACCATTTTCTCTTTAGAATATATATTTTAAGAGAAAACTTTCTTGACCATAATCTCTCATACCAAGTATTCCTCCATATATAATTTCCATTGAAATAAATGTACCTTAAAAATGATCCCACCAAGTATATTATCATCATGTGGTATCCTTTGGAAAACTATAAGTTTGTAGAAAAACCACTTTCTCTCTATGAGATCCTCAAAATAACTATCCAAATTTTACATATCATCCTCCATGATATGGGGGTAGCCTAGAGTTGAAGAATTACATAGGTTGTAATAGATCATAATTAGGCTTGATTTATTCATTAGGTTATCAATACACTCAAAAAACACCTCAAATTTTATATCAGTAAACTTCTATAATTTTTTGACTAATGCTTCAATTTGAAGTTTCATTGATTCTAATGTTGGGAATATACTTTTTTTCTCCATAACTTAATTAATAAATTAATTTTCATTGATATTATACAATAATAATACCCCAAAAACATGAAAAAACATAAGGAAAACATAGAAACACACCCCATACACTCACACACCATATGTATACACTCACACTCAGGATAAGTTACACAGGCATGAAATGATACAAACATAGAATCAAGCTTAAAAAGGTACAAAAAATGGAATTAAATGCACTCACACACGCACTCGAAGGTACACACACACTTGAAAATCCCAAATGCACACACCCACACTCTCAAAAAGTTACACAATGAATACTTTTTTACTTTTTCTCTAAAATAAATTCAAATCCAAAGTTCTTATAAAATGTAATACTTTTTGTGGATATAATGTGTCACCAATCCTTTTATAACCATGAATATGTTGGGAAGTGGATTAACCCACTCCATTTGTGGGGGAATGGTTCACAAAATGGAATTGGGTGGAAAATAACGGTTGAAATATTGACAATGTTTGTAAAATGGTGGATCAATTTAATAGATAGTGTTTTTATAATTGTTATAAAAGAAAAAAAAATTAATGATAATAAGTGGAAAATACTGTAGTGAAAATGAATGGTGATAACAATTAAAAGAGGAAAGGGGTGGAAATGGGTCTTTAAATTTTTTTTATTTAATATTTCACAAAATTAGTATTTTTAACAAAGTAAAGAACAGTATCGAGGGTTGAGAAAGAATTTTTTGTTGTTTTTTTAGGGAAAAAATTATATAGAGTAGGTGTAACTGGAAAGATTAATGTATTAATATTATATTAATATAAAAATTAAATAATTCAAAATATAGGAAACATTATAGAGGTTTTTAATGGAAATATTTTTTAAAAGGTGGATATTGTGGAAATAAAAAAAAGGTTTGTGGGAAAAATTAATGGAAATAAAAGGATATGTACTTACCATGTTAAGTTGACATCTGATACCAATTAATAAAAGATTCTTCAAGTTTTATAATGTTTATAGTACATGATGAATAATTAAATATTTAGTTATAAGATAAGTAATGAATTATTGATATTGATAGAGGTTTTGTGGATGCATTTAATCAACCAATGTTATAACAATAATATACTACTTTGTCGACAATATAGTCAAGGGAGGGATATGATGGAAAATCATCACAATAAAAAATTTTAACAGAGGGATGAAATCAGGAGATTTGTGATATTGGATCAGTGATATGATAAATGTCATAAAAAATGAAAGATTAATAATAGTTGAGGAGATTATAATAATCCCATATGGAAGAGGAAAATATCATAGAGAGTAACTAATAAGAACTTGAATGAATTTTAAATTCCATGGGGTGGATATTTATAGCTACGGGAGGATACAAAGGTCAGTGGTACAATTTCCCTTAGTCCGAAATCAAAATACCACATTTTCCACTTAAATTAAAAAATATAATGTCTAACGAATACTTTTTAGAAACTTATCACACAAATATTGACTTTTAGGGTGTGTAACACATGGATCCAAAAGTATATATCTTGAAATTGATTCTATATCCCATTAGAATTGAATTTATTACGTATAACCATGAATTTGAAGATTTATCAAGTGGATTGTTATTCTAAAGTCATGAATCCATTGTTCTTGTGATTCATAAATCTCATTTTTGATTAAATAATAGTGATAATAATCCCATTTTCAACTTCCATGCATGCATAATGGATTTAATCATATTAATATAGAATGATGGGATACTATCATCAGTTATAGTCCATTTAATATTACTTGAATTGAAACTCCAACTATACCTGATGATTAATTGATTCAACGCCATTAACTCATTTCAAATCACTGGTATAATATATTACATTATGGATTTTAATTTTATTTCTTTATAATATACTAGAAAAAATATGGAATGGTTTAGATATATTTTATAAATTATAACATTGTGGAATATTCCAATGTCTCTAGTTTCTATAAATGGTGATAGTTAATAAATATATGATTTGGGGTAAAAAAATAATTATAATGAGAAATTAATAAAAAATTCCATAGACATAAGTATGTAATGAAATTGATAAAAAATGGTATTATAACTATAGAGTTTGTTAGATAGAGTTAGAATTTAGTGGATCCACTATAATAGATAATTTCAATGGACTTAGTGTACAAAACATCCATATGTATGAGTTTAAGGACCTTGTCAATGAATCACCAACGATAGAACCTCAATTTAATATTTGATGATTATTAGGAATCTAACACTATATTATTACTAGAATTTATCCAAAAAAATTATAACAAAGTAGACAGAACTTGGAGGAAATTAATTTACGATAAGGATCCCCTTGATCTTTTGATATTATAATATATAAGTACATCACACCCTATACACCGCACCATGCCGACCTCACACACACTCAATAAAAAATCTCGCAATTCACACACAACATTCATAAAAAATAGAAATTAAACAAATCAAGGAAATTTTTAACACTTTTTTTCATGGATTTGGAATGATTCCCAAATCCATGGGATGAACATTGATGCATTTCCATTCTAATAGAAATATATAAGAATTAAAATTACTTTTGTAACACCCCAAAAGTTCAAAATACGAAAATCAAGTTAGTTAATATGTATGAAACACAAGAAAAAAACTAGAAAGGAATATAACATATATAGAATTTATGATATATTTACTATTTTTTATAAATTTTATCTACTATATATATTTCAATGCACGTAACACTAAGTCATCTTTCATTACACACAATACCATGTTTTACCAAACTAATGTACATTATTAAAATATTATTATTTAATATAATAATATAGAAACTAGTTTTAAAATTGGATGTTATGAATTGGATTAAATAAATAATAAAATATATGGTTGAATTCATTGTTTAATAATTAATTGGAAATGAAAATAAAAACAAATTTAATATAAAGAATTTTTTTATAAAGATCTATTTTTATGCTCCCAAATGAAATTTATCTTAATAAATTAAACTAATTAATATTAGTGAATGATATTAATGATTTTTATATATTAAATATTCAATAAAATATTTTTACACTCACCTAATATATTTGAGACTAATAAAATAAGAACAAATCCATTTCTACCCATAAAATATGTATTTTTTTAAAAGTGGTTTTGTCACCTTATAATGGTGAACTTGTTTTAAAAATAAATATTTAATCTTGAATTAATTATGTTTAAATAAATAAAAATTATTTTTCAAATAGTAATTTCAAAATTATCTTTCGGTGAGTTTTTAATATTTTCCTGAGAAGTTTTATTTTTGATGAATAATGAAAAATATTGAATTTTAATTTATAACCGACTTATCATATAAACAAATTATAATGTTAAATTATATTTGAAATTGATCTCGTAGTAAAATCAGATCAATTATATATCTATAAATCCAATTTATGTTATTAAAATGATTTTTATATTTAATTTAGGTATAAAAACATAGTAAACTTTTGAACATTTTCACTTTAAAAATAAGGTTTCTCTTCCCATCTACAGGATTAATATTAAATTAATGTCCACCACTTCTATGATTTTAATTTGTAAATATGGATTAAATATTATTAATCACAATAATTTATAAATTCTAGTAATTTCAACTTATTTTATGAAAAAATATGATCCAAGAAATAAATATTAATTATAGTGATTAAGATAAAAATTAGTTTGATTAGTGGATAAATATTAATATTAAGGGGACAAATATCATAGAAACATGTCTAAAACCCATTTTATGACCATATTTCTACCATATACTCTATTTTATCGATAATATTTCATTATTTTAGGCACAGTATGTACGGGAGGCCACCAAATAGAGTTTACCTTTTTATTTTTATAAGAATTCCACTCATCATCCACTACAAAAGAGAATTCACTCCCCCCCACTATGTAAAACATATCAATACTTATGGATTATAAAGACTATACAAAAATGAATTCCAAACATCACTCATCCCATAATATATTATTTTTTTGGATTTATGTCAATCCAAGTAAATCCTTTGGTATAAACTATAAGGAGTTACTAGAAGAAGAGGTAATGTTATTAAACGATCACTTTTGTTTTATTTCATTCTCTAGAAATTAACATATTATTACATATTTATTATATAATAAAATAATTATAATGAATAATTTTAGATTTTATTATGTTAAGGGAATGTACTACACCCATACACACTTTCATCAAATGGTACACACAATAATCATTCGTGAGTATAGCAGGCTACCGCCTCACTAACTGATGTAGTTCTTTCTTCAATTAAAATATTTAAAGGTTGGGAATAATGATGGATTTATAGTTTATATATTAAATAAATTATATTTATAATTTATTTATAATTTTTTTAATTACTATATAAAAAATAACATCATGATTTCCATTTTGTGAAAATGTGATAAAATCATCTATGGACTTGTGGACTACCACCTCCTCAAAGCGATTTGATTCGCTCAGGCATTACATGAAGTATTTTAGTGATGGGTTTAAAAATAATATGTGATATATATATCATAAACATGATACTTTTATTATAATATAAATAAATAAATAAATAAATATATGTATATAGACACACACACACACACCATACATTGATTTATTTTAATACGACCAGAAAATGAGAACAACATTCCTGCATATGTACGACCTACTGTCTCCATGAACGATTAATTTTATTTCCTATAAAGAAATTTTATAGATTAATATAAATACATATATACTAAAAATTTAATATATTTACATCATTTTTTACATTCTTTATATGATTAAATCTAGATCCCAGAAAAAAGAATAAAAAATAATAAGTAAAAACATACTCAAAAAACAAGGCAATATACACCTGAATCAACAGAAATAATTAATGTTTTTTAGAAAATGATTGATAAGATATTATAAAATCATTATATATGATATTATTATTATTATTAAAATGTATCTTTTTAATGTTAATAACATTCTTATAACCATTATATATGAGGTTAATAAAAGTTCGTCCAGGTAGAAGCTCAAGGTATGGGATTTCATCTCAATTTCATTTCCATTAGTCATATTATAATGTTATGATCCTGATTACTTTTTTATGTAATTTACACTACCCCTTAACATGTAATATCCCAAATAATTAATTATTATTGACATTTTAATTTTCAATTTTACTTATTCATTCTATAGATATTTGAATTAAATGTCATCAAGTGGTAAATAATTGAAAAACCTAATTTATTTTCATTGGGTTGTATTAAATACTTGTTGGAATTAATATTATAATATTATATGTATAATTTATTATTATTATATTATATTGTTTTTAATTTTTTTTATGTGGATTTATATCTGATACACATAATCAATTCATTGATTAATTTTCACTGCAATATTATGACCATTTTAAGGGTTTCTTTCACAATCTAACTCTAATCAAGATTATTTATTCTTGAATTTAAATTGTACGAAATTATATGGTCATTATTTTATAAACCATTAATTTTTCTTATCCTCTTGTTATTCATGATCTTTTTGAATTAATAGTACCATTTTTCACTCATTGGTACTTACAATATTTTTAATAAAATACGACTTCATTTCTATATTTGGTCCGAAATCTATTTTCTTCCAAATCTATGTTTTATATAAATAGTTTAAGAAATGTTTTGAACCTTTTAAAATGGTTTATTTAAAATATTTTCAAGGGAATATTCTTGTCACCTTTTGAAAAATTAAAATTTTATTACCTTTTTAATGTGTAAATGTAATGTTCCTTTTACCATGTATGACATTTATAGATTTTCCCACCATCATTTTATTAAAGATTCATTTTCATGTTTATAAGGTTAAATTTTAATAAAAATTATTTTAAATTAGATTTTAAAAAAATTACTTTCACATTGGTTTTCAAAATGAAAAGGATATCTCACTAAAGAATTTTTTTAAATATATTTTTATTGTATTTCTATGCATCAACAACAAAAACCATTATTATTGCTGCAATGGGTATAAATCATATTGATACCACCATTATTCTTACATTGTATGAATTATGATTATTTTGACTAAGGATAGTATTGGCATTCCCTTCATCAAAATTATTTTTTATTCATTAACTTCCCCTTGAGTTATTTACTTTCTAGTGCCCTATGAACATTAAATTTCCCCTAAATATCCAAAAGATTTATCATGAATATGATTATTTCCTAAAGGGAACACCATTTTTAAATATTTTCTTTACTTTTAATTTTATTTCATTAACTCAAGAAATATTGATATGTTCATATCCTTTAGTCAATAGTGGTATTTGATAAGACAAGTTTTTAAAGAATTAAATTGATTATTTGATAAATGAGGAATGATTTAGACCTGAATGGATAGGTGTAGACTAGTTTAATATAGCCCTGCAATTCATAAATAGGTCTCATTAGACAAATTAGTTAAGATATTAGTAAATAAGTTATTATATATAGATTAAATTGTCTTATAAAGGGACTTGACGGTAGTGGTTTAATATGCTAGATAAATAGAATCCAATAATTACATAATTTTCATCATTCAAAATCTAGTTAATATTATCCATCATATATTCAATGTGAAAGCATATATGGATACTTTTCATTTTTAGTATATTGATTAAATAGAATATTTTTTAGTTATTTACATTTGTATATTCTTTATGTCTTATTCAGTTAATTAAATTGAATGTGTGTTCAATTATTTTCACTTCTATATTGATTATGTTTAATGATTCATCATAGAGTCCAATGTGTATTACCCTAACTAATAATTTGAGCTCACTTTTATTTTATTTCCTTTACTTAGGATTACATGAATTGTACTAAGGAAAATATATAAGGATATTCTATATCAAATAAATTTATTATAGAAAAAGTGAAAAAATAATGTTGCAATTTTTGTATTCATTTATAATATAAGACTCATGTCTGCATTGAGTTTAACAAGAGTATTAAACTTTTTAGTCCTTTGGGATGCTATTATCTTTTATCTTATGAAAATATAATATTAGAAAGCACGAGTCTAGGTTTCTAGGGTTGAGGTTGCTATAGTTGGTATCATAGCAGGTTTAGTAGAAACATTGAGAACTAGATTTATGAAAACATAGATTAGGGAACATAAATATAAGGTATACATTAATGATATGTATAGAATAATATCCAATTTTTTTTTGATAATTTAGATATTATGTCGTCTTTTCTAGGATTACATCCCTATATGGATAGTATAATGGGTATATGTGTTTAAGGTTGAAGATAAGGTTAAAGACTTAAACACGTATTTTAGGATTTATGTGATGGGAGTCTGCCAATATTAAGGAAGTTTTTGAGAAATTTATGGAAAGTATATGTTTTAGTGAAAATGTTATTTTAGGAATAGTGAATTAAATTTTATACAAAAAATTTTAAAGGTATTGATAAACTTTGGGGATTTTATACAAATAATATTTTTTAAATTTAAAAAAAATAGGTTTTCATGAAAACCCTAGTAAAAATATTATTTTATGATTAATTTAATTTGAAGTATTTCTATCATACATTTTGATATCCCTATAGGAATTATATTAATTATGTTTAGAAAATTAATAACCTTCTTGAAGGGTGACAACCCATCACTTCCAGCAAGGTGATGGGGCTTGAACCCATGACTAGAGGATGATAACGGTTTCATGCCTACCAAAAACCCATGTGATTACCTAGTTAATATGTCAATATTTTCAGTTAAAAATTTGAAAAAAAAGTACTAATGATAAACTAATTGTTTTACATTTTTTAGAGATTAAAATATTATCTATATTGGTTTTTAAAAATAGTAAAAAATAGACAGAAATACTATTTACTTTTTTTGGGTCTTACGTTCTATTAAAAGTAAATTTTAGTGCTTGAGGAATTAAAAAAATTCATCTATGGATATTCATTTCCTGTAGTAAAGGGACATATTTTAAATTTATCAAAGCATAACAAAAGGAATAATTTTTTTAATAAAAAATAAATATATCATATATTTATATTTCATTACATTTTTATGCATTAAAATAATTATACAACATTTGGAAAATGATATTGAAAAAAATTTATTCCTAATACCTTATTTTTCTAAAACTGATGGTATTTTAAATAATCATATATTTATGGTTCTGAGCCCCGAAAATTTCCATTTATTATTTGATTTCTTGTGATCAATGAATGTAACACCTCAGGTAAATAAAGAATATGACATTTTCATATTTATCCATATTTGTGAATAAAATATTAATATAACTTTAAAGGGGACTCTATGCTCGATTGCGTACCCAATACACAACAACGAGTTTCTTGGGAATCTTACGTTGCACACTAATAATAAAATAATATTATTTTAAATTGTAGTTAACACCTAGCTGTTGTAATGGCGGGAATGAACATAACTAACTACAAAATGATTATATATTTTTGTCAAATATTTTTACTTTTTACAATAAATGTTAGAGGATTAAAAATGCGAATGAATCCAATTTTAAGCGTAAACATTCTAATATTCATTAAAAGGTCGATTAACCGCCTTTTGATAAAGAACCTCTTTTAAATACACTTTTTGACAATTTAATTTGTTATATTTGACAAAATAAAATTCTTCTTTAGAATCGGGACATCAAAATTTACTTTGTGTAAATTTTTTGTATTTTTATGATAAAGTTCATTTTTTAATGAATAGTGAAAAATGTTGTATTTTAATTCAAAACCTCTTTTTAATGTAATTTATTTATATGATTAGATTATCTTTTGAATTGGGTTTAAAGTGAAATTAGAAAATATTTTTACCATTTAATCCAACAGTGGTCGTTGGAATTAATTTCATCTTGAAATTGGACTTAAACTACTGTTAATCTTTTGATACTTATTGTTTCATAAAAAAACACTATTTGCTTTGACAACGGGAATTATTTATTAAATTAATTAATTTAACTCATATGTTTTGAATTTTTTAAAATAGACATCATTTTTGAATTCGGAATATCAAATATAGCTTAGGGGGAATTTTTGGTATTTTTCTGAAAAACTTCAATTTGAAATGAATAGTGAAACCACTAAGTGGTAGTTAAAGAAACAGATTTTTTTTTAAATGAAACTTTTCCACTTCTGTGATTTGATTTTTAAAAATCCGACATACATGGTTGTCATTAATAAGTAAAATGTGGTTCAATGAGATTAAAATATTTTTTGGTGAATAGTAACTTTTAAGTTTTATTAATCACGATTAAAGGTAATTAGTGTAATTTAAGGTAAAAATAATGTTTTAATAATATGAAATGACCTAGACACATGTCCTAACCCCATTTAATGTGTCATGGCCGACCAATAAAATCCATGGGTCAACTTGGGGACCCCATAGAGCCACTTTGGTAGGAAAATGACATAAATAACTTTTTATTTAAAGTTAAAATAAAAATGTCACAAACATGAGTTGTTTTACTAAAAAAAATTTTAAATGGGGTTATTCAAGTCATATTTTTGACTATAAATATTCGTTAGATATCTAAAAAAATTTACTACATCATTATATTTTTTTATAATTTTTAGACATTAAATAAATTAATTTATTTATGACACCGTGATGATGTAGTGATTACCTCATAAATGAACGATTTAAATAAAACAAGAAGATAAGGTAAAATATAAGTCTTAAACTTGTCACAAACCTATTGGATGGGTGGATTTAGAAACCTTATCACCTTATCCTAGAAATATATCCTTTTGGAACCTTTTAAATCTAAGAATAATTTTATAATAAAGTAATATTTTATAACTTTCCAAGAGTGCGCCTCCTCTCCTCTTATAAAAGGCCCCCACCTCTACCACCATACACACACCTCTGAAGCCTTTGGATCGGACAACCCCTGCCCATTTCACCTCTCCACATCACTATCTTCATCATTGGAGCCTCACTTTGGGCAGAATCCTTTCCAAGGAAGCCTTTGAGCTCAAATCAAAGAGAGTTACCTGATTTAAAGGTAATGTCTTCCCTTGTGTTCTTTTGTCTTATTTTGCTTCTCCAAACCCCTAACTCTTTTTATTACTTTTTTTGTAACAAAACTAGTATATTAAATATACTACGATGTTGTTATATGAAGTATTTGAGCTAAACTTTCACACACCTTCGTCTAATGGTTAAAGAACATACTGTTTCTGTGGATGCCGAATTACTGCCTCACGAAATGATGACTGTTCAATATTCTTTTAACACCTTCAAAGGTGGCCATTAAGATGTCAATATATTTTTATATGATATATAATATGTTTTTTCCCTTAATATTCTTTATTTTTCATTTATGGAATACCTTTATGGTTTCCATTATGGGTAAACGTGATATCTTCATTTTAGGAAGTGCGGACTACCGCCCCCTCAAAGTGATTTGATTCGTTAATGCCATATGTGGGACGTATAAAGGATGAAATTAATTGTATTACATATTATATCCTACTGGAATTATAATATAAATTTATATCATTATTATTTAATTCCATTTAATACAAAAAAAGAAATGAAAGTAGCGTTCATGCTTACATACGGCTTACCGTCTCCATGAACGATACATTTCATTTCTTATCTCCAAATGTTATGTACTATTATAAGTACAAATATATAATGGTTATATATGTAATATATTAAATCTAAATGATATATATCATTATGTAATTATAATATATATATCTCTCATTTTTTTTAATTCCATTAATCTGACAAAAAATGAATATAGCGTTCATGTGTACGTACGACCTACCGTCTCCATGAACGGTGATTTTAATTTTTTTCCAAATGCTATGGAATAGTATAAAATGAATATATACAGGATATATATGATATTTAAAACATAAATACTATTCTAGATATTATGTACCTATAACTACATGGAAAATTCTTTTCCAACATGTTCAATTTTTACTCATGTACCGAACATCGACAACCATGTTTGATATGAACTAACTTTATTAACCAATTATTATAACATTACAATATGTGATATGAACTGAATAATAATCTTTAAAGTAGGTCCTTATGAAATTATAAATTGCCCAAATTTTATTATTCAGGAGATTAAAGAACGATCGAGTCATTTCGGACACGAGGTAAGGGATCCAACCTCTCTCTTTCTTTTTAAGTACTCTCTTTTATGTCATTTCTTTTAAGATCATATTTATTATGTTTAGGGATGATATTTTATATTCCCCATACTGTAATTTTTATTTTCATATTATGAGAGACCCTATTTTATCTCGTAAATCCATTTTTGGAAGTTTTAAGTGGCGTCGTTAGGCTGCCGAGTTTTCGTAAGGGATTTTTCATCTCACTTTTATTCCCATGACATTTATGCTATGTTTTCCACTATTTACTTTGAGTGGTGTATGTACTGCACATTATTATACTCTTTGTGTAATATAATTTCATTTATGGGTATTTAAATCTTCATTGTATGACCCTTCTTCCATGGGGTGTACGTTTCGAAAGTTACCCAACTCGTTAATGGGACCTTTCACCCTCCTCGTTTTAAAAGACTTCTTTTGTTATGTCTTTTAATTCACATAATATTATGTTGGGATATGTTCTTATATATCATTATTTATGTAAATTTTATGCCCAAGTGATGAGATACCATTTTCTCTCTCATCAACTCATTTTCTGAATTTTAAAGTGACATCGTTAGGCTGTCAGATTTCTATAAGGGAACTTCTTAACCCACTTTCAATTATTTGGGTTAAACCTCGACATATTGATTTTATTATGACAAGATTATGTGTGGAATCTCTATGTTGTAATTTCCACAAAACTTTGTGTAGATATACTATTTCTACACATAATCATCTCATTGATAAATTCTTACGAACTTGTATGGGAAATAATAACCCAATCTCATTTCATTCAGTTAAGTACCTATGTCATTGGTTCTATTTTTCCAAGATTATGTGTGAATGACCTATGATTGTTTTACACTTAATATCCACTTATATTGGGTGTATTTATATTTCTCACATATAATTATGGGATAGATTTATTTTTAATTTAAGGATACCATCTTTATAATGGATTTCATCTCAATTTACATTTCCATTGAGACTTCATTGTTGTTATGCACCAATTCACTCTTATATGGTGTGTATACTGTCCTTTGACATATTATATCATGAACCCCTTTATTCTCATGATATTATAAAGCTCGGATTAAATTTTATTCCTCAATTATTTGTATTCAAGTGTCTCTCATTTTGTTAAAAAATCTTTAATAAAAATATCGTTTTAAATGTTTTAAAGATTCATTATTCTAAATCATTATCTTTAATGTCCATGTTTTCAAAATGGTTTTATGTATTTATTTATATGGACATTAATGTTTTAAAATTATAATTCCATTAAAATCTTCAAAGTGGTATGGGACACTTTGATTCAAAAATCTCTTTTAAATGGTTTTTGAAAATGGATTGATTAATTCAATATCTTGGAATTACATATTGTGATTGCAAATGAAATGTTGTAATTAAAAAGTATATATTTCAATATTTTATGTGTAATGATGGTACTTAAACATTTTACGGGTGGCTATGTGATAAACCATATGACGGGTGGTGTCGTGAATACCAGGACGGGTGGTTACGTTATAACCTCCAATGCATTGGGTATGGAAGTTGGCTGTATGGCTATTCCATTAAGTATATGTGGAAGTCGACCATATGGTTATTCCATTTAAGTATTTTTGAGTCCCAAGTTACCTTTATATGTTATGTGTTATTTATATGGGTTTTATGGTAATCTTTTGGTTACAAAAGGGTTAGTAATGGCCTTTCATTCCATGAATATTTTTTACTACTTTATAAAGGTGAAAAGTATTACTTTGGTAAAGTATTCATGGTTTACCTATTGTTTTGAAAAAAACTAACAGTTTTCCTTCTTTGTGTATCCTTTACTGGGCTTTTTATGCTCATCCCATGTTTTTGAAATGTTTTTCACAAGACTTAAAGATGAATAGGGTCAAGGATGGGTTCAAGGAAAGACATTCTATCTAAAACATGGAACTAGACATGTTTCTTTTTAAGAGTTTTTTTTATTATTTTATGGAAACTTAGTAGAAGTGTCTACTATGTAATCTTTTGAGATGTAATAGTTATGACCTAATTATCTAAAACTCTAATCCTGAAAATATCCTCTATGTTAATTATTCATTTAATTCATGATTAAGTAAGGTTTAAGGCAGGGGCCTTATAGTTGGTATCAGAGGTCTGTTTAGATAACTTTAGAGGTTAGGGTATTCTCTAAGCATAAGTAACATTACCAAAATGGTTAGGATTTCAGAAAGAGTCCTAGTTTTAAATAAAGTGATTGAGTAAGTATATCTTAGTGTTTATCTTTCTCATTAGTACATGATGGTTTTGTTGATATACTCACACTGGCATTTCTATTTTTAGTGAATGGATGGATCTAGCAGGCATCAAAGTGACAATAGGTTTGAAGGAAACTATGGTGGTTCTCTAATTAAGAGACTGGATGAAATGGGGGATTCAATGAGGAAACTCATGGTTGTTCTAAACCAACTATCAAGGAGTCATGATCAACCACTTGTACCTTGGTATGTTCTATAATGCATCATGTATGAGATGACCAATCGATGTGGAAGTTCAGGTAATAATTATAAAGGTAACCATTAGGTTTTATATGATCATTACTTTTGAGGTAATTATGGGTTATTATATGTTATGATGGAAAATGAAAGGCATGATATAAACTTGAGGTTAAAATATGTTATGATTATTTTTGAATATTTTATCTCATTTTGGGGAATTTTTTAATAATTATGTACTTTTGGAAAAAGGACAACATGCAGACAGTGTGACAACACGTCGCGTCGGACAAAGCTGTGGGAATCGAACCCACAACCAAAGTGCGACTGGTATTTATCTCCTACCACTGGACAATGAGAATTCCCTGGTTAGTTTGACTAATTATTTTTAGTTAGATGATTTTAGGAATCAATAGTAAGTTTATTTTGTGTTATCTATGGAAATTATTAACCTATCATGGAGGATGTGTGATTAGGTTAATTACTTTTCAATATGAGACTTTAAGAGCAACTGATGTTATTTGGAGAGAAATGTTAATTTGTACCTTGGAAGACTATGTCATTAAATCCTTCAAATATTTGGGTTTCAATCATAGTTTGGTTTAATTTGAAAAATTTTATGGGCAAATTGTTTATCTAATGGTCTTCGTTGAACATTGGGTTTGTTGGACAAATTTTGGAGATTAAGAATAGATTTTATTTTTTATAAAGGATTATTCATTTGTGGATCTTGTTCTAACATTTTTTGGTTTTGGATTTTTTTTAAGACATGGGAAATATATAGTTCTATTTTGTGTATTTGGTGATTCTCAAGAAGTTGATTATAGTACTCTTAATGCGAACAAGCCTTCCTAAATACTCATCTTTTGGAGAAAATATGAGTTTGATTAAGGAATCTAGTAAAAGTTGAAAGTCTACGTGACAAGTAAGTATGTTTCATTATGATTTAGTTAAGATCAAAAATAAATTCCTCAATGAAGAGTAACTTAAAACAAAAATGTTGTCTGTTAACTTTTCCTAATGGGGAATCGAATACCATTTAACCCATCACAAGTTTCTGAATTTCTTATGGTTAACTTTCTCCTAGACATGTTTACTATCACTCTCCCTCAGAACATGACCCTTTGTTTTGTTCTCCATATCCATGTTTCCCTACATGGAATCCTAGTATGAGTTAACTCAGGTGACCTTTGTACTTCTCTTTATTTATTTTAAAATGATTCTTTTACTGACTCTTGTTCCGATGTGGGATTTTCAATGAAGTTTCCAAGCCCAATTTTAAAATTGTGAGGATGCAATTCCCAAAAGGGGGGAAGAATGTAACACCCCAGGTAAATAAAGAATATTAAATTTTCACATTTATCCATATTTGTGAATAAAATATTAATATAACTTTAAAGGGGACTCTATGCTCGATGGCGTACCCAATACGCAACAATGAGTTTATTGGGAATCTTACGTTGCACTCTAATAATAGAATAATATTATTTTAAATTGTAGTTAATGCCAAGCTGTTGTAATGGCGGGAATGAAAAGAACTAACTTCAAAATGATTAGATATGTATGTCAAATATTTTTACTTTTTACAATAAATGTTATAGGATTAAAAATGCGAATGAATCCAACTTTAAGCGTAAACATTCTAATATTCTTTTAAAGGACGATTAACCACCTTTTGATGACGAACCTCTTTTAAATCCAGTTTTTGACAATTTTATGTGTTATATTTGACAAAATAAAATTCTTCTTTAGAATCAGGACATCAAAATTTACTTTGTAAATTTTTGGTATTTTTCCGATAAAGTTCATTTTTTAATAAATAGTGAAAATTGCTGTATTTTAATTCAAACCACTTTTTAATCTAATTTATTTATATGATTATATTATCTTTTGAATTGGTTTTAAAGTGAAATTATAATATATTTTTACCATTTAATCCAAATGTGGTCATTGGAATTAATTTCATCTTGAAATTGGACTTACACTAGTGTCAATCTTTTGATACTTATTGTTTCATAAAAACAGGCTATTTGCTATGACAACGGGAATTAATTATTAAATTAATTAATGTAACTTATATGTTTTGAATTTTTTAAAATAGACATAATTTTTGAATTCGTAATATCAAATATAGCTTAGGGGGAATTTTTTGTATTTTTCTGAAAAACTTCAATTTTAGATGATTAGTGAAACCACTAAGTGGTAGTTGAAGAAACTGATTTTTCATTTAAATGAAACTTTGCCACTTCTGTGATTTGATTTTCAAAAATAATACATACATGGTTGTCATTAAGAATTAAAATGTGGTTCAATTAGATTAAAATAATTTTTTTTGTGAATAGTAACTTTTAAGTTTTATTAATCGCGATTAAAGGTAATTAGTGTAATTTAAGGTAAAAATAATGTTTTAGTAATATTAAATGACCTAGACACATGTCCTACCCTCATTAGATGTGTCATGGACGACCAATAAAATCCATGGGTCAACTTGGGGACCCCATGGAGCCACTTTGGTAGGAAAATGACATAAATAACTTTTTATTTAAAGTCAAAATAAAAATGTCACAAACATGAGCTTTTACTAAAATAATTTTTAAATGGGGTTATACAAGTCATATTTTTGACTATAAATATTAATTAGCAATCTAAAGAGATTTCCTACATCATGATATTGTTTTTATAATATTTAGACATTAAATAAATTATTTTATTAATGACACCGTGATGATGCAGTGATTACCTCATAAATGAACGATTTAAATAAAATGAGAAGATTGGGTAAAATATAAGTATTACACATGTCCCAAACCAATTATATGGGTGGATTTAGAAACCCTATCACCTTATCCTCGACATATATCCTTTTTGGACCTTTTAAATCCGAAAATCATTTTATAATAATGTAATATTTTATAACTTTCCAAGAGTTCCCCTCCTCTCCTCTTATAAAAGGCCCCCACCTCTACCACCTTACACACTCCTCTCAAGCCTTTTTATTGGCCAAACCCTTCCCATTTCATCTCTACACATCCCTCTCTTCATCATAGAATCCTTAATTTGGGCATAATCCTTTCCAAGGAAGCCTTTGAGTTCAAATCAAAGAGAGTTACCCGATTTAAAGGTAATGTCTACCCTTCTGTTCTTTTGTCTTATTTTGCTTCTCCAAACCCCTAATCACTAGTTATTAATTTTTTTGTAACAAAAACAGTATCTTAAATTTAATAGGATGTTTTTATAAGAATTATTATAGAAACACTTTCACACACCTTCATCTAATGGTTAAAGAACATACTGTTTCTGTGGATGACAAATTACTGCCTCACGAAATGATGATTGTTCAATATTCTATTAACACCTTCAAAGGTGGCCATTAAGATGTCACTATATTTATATATGATATATTATATGTTTATGTTTTCCTTAAGCTTATGTATTTTTCATTTATGGCATACCTTTATGGTTTCCATTATGGGTAAATGTGATATCTTCATTTTAGGAAGTGCGGACCACCGCCCCCTCAAAGTGATTTGATTCTTTAATGCCATATATGGGACGTATAAAGGATGGAATTAATGGTATTACACATTATATCCTAATATAATTATAATATAACTTTATATCATTATTATTTCATTCGATTGAATACAAAAAAAATAAATGAAAGTAGCGTTCATGCGTACGTACGGCTTACCGTCTCCATGAACGGTATATTTCATTTCTTATCTCCATATTTTATATAATATTATAAGTACATATATATAGTGGATATATGTGTAATATATTACATCTAAATGATATATATCATTCTGTAATTATAATATATATATCTCTCATTTGGTTTTAATTCCATTAATATGACAAAAAATGAAAGTAGCATTCATGTGTACGTACGGCCTACCGTCTCCATGAACGGTGCTTTTAATTTATTTTTCCAAATGATATGGAATAGTATAAAATTAATATATACTTGATATATATGATATTTAAAACATAAATACTATTCTAGATATGATGTACCTATAACTACATGGAAAATTATTTTCCAAGAAGTTCAATTTTTACTCATGTACCGAACATCGACAAAAACGTCTGATATAAACTCACTTTATTAACCAATTATTATAACATTATAATGTGTTATATGAACTGAATAATAATATTTAAAGGAGGTCCTTAAGAAATTATAAATTGACCAAATTTTACTATTCAGGAGATTAAAGGACGATCGAGTCATGTCGGACACGAGGTAAGGGATCCAACCTCTCTCTTTCTTTTTAAGTACTCTCTTTTATGTCATTTCTTTTAAGATAATATTTATTATGTTTGGGATGTTATTTTAAATTCTTTATATGGTAAATTTTATGTTCATATTATGAGAGACCCTATTTGATCTCATAAATCCATTTTTGGAAGTTTTAAGTGGCGTCGTTAGGCAGTCGAGTTTTCATAAGGGATTTTTCATCTCACTTTTATTCTTCTGACATTTATGCTACGTTTACCACTATTTCCTTTGAGTGGTGTATGTACTTAAAATTATTATACTATTTGTGTAATATAATTTCAGTTATGAGTATTTACATCTTCATTGTATGACCTTTCTCCATGGGGTGTACGTTTCGAAAGTTACCCAACTCATTAAGGGGACCTTTCACCCTCATCTTTTTAAAAGACTTCTTTTGTTATGTCTTTTAATTCACATACTATTACATTGGGATGTGTTCTTCTATATCCTTATTTGTGTAAATTTTATGTCCATGTGATGAGATACCATTTTATCTCTCATCAACTCATTTTCTGAATTTTAAAGTGACGCCATTAGGCTGTCGGATTTCTATAAGGGAACTTCTTAACCCACTTTCAATTCTTTGGGTTAAACCTCTACTTATTGATTTTATTATGACAAGATTATGTGTGGAATATCTATGTTGTAATTTCCACAAACCTTTGTGTAGATATACTATATCTACACATAATCATCTCATTGACAAATTCTTAATAACTTGTATGGGAAATAATAACCCAATCTCATTTCATTGAGTTAAATACCTATGTCATTGGTTTTGTTTTTCCAAGATTATGTGTGAATGAACTCTGATTGTTTCACACTTAATATCCACTTATATTGGGTGTATTTATATTTCTCACACATAATTATGTGATAGATGAATCCTTAATTTAAGGATACCATCTTTATAATGGATTTCATCTCAATTTACATTTCCATTGAGACTTCATTGTTATTATGCACCAATTCACTCTTATATGGTGTGTATACTGTCCTTTGACATATTATATCATGAATCCATTTATTCTCATGATATTACAAAGCTCGGATTAAATGTTATTCTACAATTATTTGTATTCAAGTGTCTCTCATTTTGTTAAAAACTCTTTAACAAAAATATCATTTTAAATGTTTTAAAGATTCATTATTATAAATCTTTGTCTTTAATGTCCATGTTTTCAAAATGGTTTTCAGTATTTATGTATATGGACATTAATGTTTTAAAATTATAATTCCATTAAAATATTAAAAGTGGTATGGGTCACTTTGATTAAAAAATCTCTTTGAAATGGTTTTTGAAAATGGATTTATTAATTCAATATCTTGGAATTACTTATTGTGATTTCAAATGAAATGTTGTTATTAAAAAGTTTATATTTTCAATATTTTATGTGTAATTATGGTACTTGGACATTTTACGGGTGGTTACTTGATAAACCATATGACGGTTGATGCCGTGAATACTTGAACGGGTGGTTACGTTATAACCTCCAACGCATTGGGTATGGAAGTTGGCCATATGGCTATTCCATTAAGTATGTGTGGAAGTCGACCGTATGGTTATTTCATTTAAGTATGTTTATGTACCAAGTTACCTTTATATGTTATGTGTTCTTTATGTGGGTTTTATGGTAATCTTTTGGTTACAAAAGGGTAAGTAATGGTCTTTTATTCCATGAATAGTTTTTACTACTTCATAAAGGTGAAAAGTATTACTTTGGTAAAGTATTCATGGTTTACCTATTGTTTTGAAAAAACTAACAGTTTTCTGCCTTTTTGTATCCTTTACTGGGATTTTTATGCTCATCCCAAGTTTTTTAAATGTTTTCCACAGGACTTAAAGATGAATAGGGTCAAGGATGGGTTCAAGGAAAGACATGCTATCTAAAACATGGAACTAGACATGTTTCTTTTTAGGAGTTTTTTTATTATTTTATGGAAACTTATTAGAAGTGTCTACTATGTAATCTTTTGAGATGTAATAGTTATGACATAATTCTCTAAAACTCTAAACCTGAAAATATCCTCCATGTGAATTATTCATTTAATTCATGATTAAGTAAGGTTTAAGGATGCTGCCTTATAATGAACTCAATAAATCCAAAAAACTATTTATACTTTTCATCTAGGTATATATCTTTACATTACAATAATGTTCTCTTACATAGAAACCTAGTTTTATGTTATTCTCTGTGAAATTTGTAATTTAAATTCCCTTTTATTAAGAGGGTATTTTATTAGACCTTTTATAATGTGGGGTTTTCAAAAAATTAATTGTGAAATATCAAACCCTATATTTCCATGATCAAGTTTAAATTATGAGGATGAAATTTATTTAAGGTGGGGATAATGAAACCGCCTGAAAGTTAAAAATATGAACATCCAATTTGATAGAGTGTATCACACACAAAAAAAGTGTAAAAAAAGAATATAACCTCATTATACCTTATTATATATTTAATATTTCTAATATATTTAATCTATTCCATCATCTGGAATGCACGCAACACTGAGTTATCTTGTTTTACCTCGAAGACTGAGTTTAGCCAAACAACAATATATTATTAAAATATAATTATTTAGTATAATAAGATATAAAATATCCCAAAATTCGAGGTTATGCATAGGATTAAATACATTATTAAAATACATGGTTGAATTCATTGGTTACCAATTAATTAGAATTGATAATAAAAACCAATTGAACATAAAGAAAATGTTTTTATAAAGAACTATTTGTATGCACCCAATCAAAATTTATGTTAATAAATTAAATTACTTACTATTATTGAATTATATTAATTAAATTTATGAATTATTTATTAAATCACTTTTTTTGAGACTCAAACAATATATTTGTTAGAAAAAAGATAAAAAAAATCCAATTTTACCCATAGAGGCTCTATTTTTCTTAAGTTAGTTTTTCCGCCTTTTTAATAGAATTTTTTTTAAAACTAAATATTAAAAATTTTATAAATTATATTTGAAAATATAAAATAAATTTTTCAATTTTAATCTAAAAATTATATTAGGGATACTATTTTTTATGAGAAGTTTCATTTTTTAATGAATAGTGAAAAATATTGAATTTAAATTTAAAATAGACATTTCATCTAAATAAATTATATTTTCAAATTATATTTTTAGCTAGTTTTAACATAAAATTAGATCCATTATAAATATATTTATCCAATGTATTTCATTTTAACCATTTTTACATAGACTTTAGATATGAAAACATAGTAAACTTTCAAACATTTTCACTTTAAAACCCATCTTTTTTTCCACTATGTAGGATAAATTTTAAATTATTTTCATCAGAATTTGTGAATTAAATTTTGAAACATGGTTTAAATATTTATAATCATAATAATTTATAATTTATAATAATTTAGATTAATATTTTTACAAATAGTTTTATTGAATCTAATTAAAAATAATTACAATGAATACGGTAAAAACGAGTTTACTTAGTGGATAAACATTAATATTAAGGGGAAAAGTCTTGGAAACTTATCCAAAACATATTATCAAGAAATATTTAAAGCATATAAACTATTTTATAAAAATTGTTTCATTATTGGAGGTATAGGATGTAAGGGAGACCTCCCAATAGTGTTACCTTTTCATATTTACAAGAATACCACTTCTCATCCACTATAAAAGCGCACTCATTACCCCAATACTTCACACCAATAAGGAATTATGGATCATTAAAACTATTTTTAAATGACTTAAAAATATATTAAATATCTTTATTTAATATTTTTTGGAACAGAAAGAAAATCATGGATGGATATTGGTATAAACTAAAAGAAGTTGCTTGAAGAAGTGGTAACGTTCTTCCATAAGAGATTTTGATTAATTTATTTCCCAACCCATCAATAATTCTTATATATTGATTATATAATAAAATAAGTAGCATTAATATGATGATATTTTTTTATGTTATGGTTATATTCTACACTCACACACACTTGCATAAAATGGGAGACAAAAGCATCATTCATGTTTACGACAGACTTCCACCATTAAAAGTTGGTAATAATGATGGATTTATAGTTTATATATAATGTATATGATATTTATATTGTATTTATACATATATAATAACAATATAACATATATATTCATGTTTTTCATTTTGTGGGAATACGATTACATTGTTTGTGTACGTGTGGACAACCGCTTCCTCAAAGTAATGTGATTCAATCATGCATTAAATAGAATGTATTAAGGATGAATTTATTAAAAATATGCTATATATATAACATAAATACGATATTGTAATGATATATATATATCACCTACATTTCTTTTTTACAATAAAATATGAAAATGTAAACACAATTTATGCATTCCTACGACTATCCATCTATTAAAGGTGTATTTCATTTACTATCACAAAATTTTATTGATTACTATAAATAAATGTGAAAAAAAATATTTAATATTTATATCACGGTTTAGAATCTTGATATGATCAAATAATGATCTAATTAAAATGAATAAAAAATAATAAGTTAAACCATAGATAAAAAATTAACACCCAAATAAATGAAAATAATTAAAGATCATTAATGGATGAGTGATAAGTTGTTATAAAAGGTTAATATATGATAGTATAAGTATTAAAATGTTAATGATGAAAGTTAATAACATGATTAAAACCATTATACAATAGTTTAAATCATTTTTGACCAATATAAAGTAATAGGTAATGGTTTTCTTCTCAATTTAATTTCATTGACTAAAATTATAATATCCTAAACCTAATTAATTTTATATGGTTTATATAGTACCAGGTGACATCTAATATCAAGAATAGTTAATTATTTATGGTACATTATGTTTCAATTTGAATTATTTCATCTATGGACATTTTAATTAAAAGTTACCTAGTGGTAAAGAATTGAATAACTCAATTTCTTTTCATTGACTTATATTACTTCATCGTTGCCATTAATATTATAAGAATATGTGTATAATGTATTTTTATATCTTATTTTTCTTTTATAGTTGTGTTATATGTATTTACACTTGATACATATAATTTATTCAGGGACTAATTATCACATAAATGTTATGATCTTTTAAGGGTTTATTTCACAATCTCATTTTAATTGACATTGTTTAATCTTGAATTTACATTAATGGAAATTATTTGATCATTTTTAATAAAACATTGTACTTAATTCAAATTTATTTATACATGATTGATTTCTAGCGATAGTAATACTTTCTACTATTCGATACTTAAAATATTTTAGAAAATGTTTTTATGAAAATCTGACGTTATTTCTCTCTTTGGTAAGAAATCTATTTTCTTCCAAAACCATGCTTTATAAAAATGTTTTGGAAAATATTTTTAAACATTGAAAATGTTTTATTTAATTTTTTTAAAGGAATATTATTTTCACTTTTTAAAAAAGTAAAATTTCCTACCTTTTTTATGTGCAATGGGAAAGTTCTTTTTACCGTGTACTACATGTAATAATACGCTCATTTTCATTTAATTGAATATTACTTCGAAAGTTTATAAGGTTAATTTTTAAAGAAATTTTTTTAATATTTATTTTCAAATAAAAACATTTCAAATGGTTTTAAAAAAATATGATATGTTCTGAATAATATTTTTAAGGTTATTTTTTATGTATTTATATTCATTAATTACAAAAACCTTATTATTACTCTAATGGGTATACGCCATATTGACACCACACATATTATTCCTTTTTATGAACTATGATTTTTTATACCAAGTATAGTATTAAAATTCATTACCTTGAATCATTTTTGTAGTCATTAACTCCACCATTATTTATTTACTTTATAGTAACCATTGAACATTAAATTCTCCCTAAATTTCCACATTATTTATCATGGATATGATTATTTCCTAAAATATGTACAATCTTTACATATGATATTTAAATTAATTTTTTATTGAATGGGGAAATATTGATAAGTCTATATCCTTTACTCAATATGGATATTTGGTGTGGCACACTGTTCCTGAATTAAATTGATTATTTGATATATAGGGAATAATTTGGAGATAAATTGATGAGTGAATATTGGTATAATATATCCCCTCGATGTATCGGTAGGTCTAATGAGACAAATTGTTTAAGATGGAATTAAATAGGTTATTACCTACAAATTAAACCATTTTATGAAAGATATTGACTGTAGTGGTTTTATGTGTGAGATACATGGAGTCCGGTATTTAAATCATTAACTTCATTAAAAATTTAGTTATTATTATCCATAGGATTTTACATATTAAAAAAATTAATGGATACATGCCATTTAAAGTCTATTAATTAAATGAAATGAGTTTTTAGTTATTTAAATTTCTATATTATTTATTTTTCATCTATTAATTTAAATCAAATTTGTGTTTATTTTTTTCCTTTCATATTGATTATTCTTTTTGATTCATAATATATTCTACCGTATCTAACCATTTATAAGAATTTTATATCACCCTTATTTTTTTCATTTCCTTAGGACTTCATGAAGTGTACTAATAGAGATATTGAAATATATTCTAGATGGAATAACGTTATTCTCAAAAAAGATAAAAATTTGTTTTAAATTTTGTATTCATTTGTAATACAATAATGATGTATGTATCTAGTTTACCAAGACTACTTAACTATTATTTCCTTTTGGATGTGATTTCCTTGTATTTTATAATAATTTAATGTTAGAAAAAACGAGCTCTGCGATTCTGGGGGTAGAATTTATACGAATTTTTCCAAATCATCATATTAGAAAATAAATTAAAATTAATCTTTAATCATTTTATTACATGTGTAAAAGTGGTCTAACTTACTTTATAGTAACATCTAGTCATTTAGTTTCATTAACAACCAAAATTCATGAACATGACCCCATTAAACATGATGATTTTCAATCTTCTGTAGAAATTTGATATCTGAAAATTGACTTTTCGTTAATAATGAAAGGGAAGATCAATCCTCCACTGTTAAAGAATGATAACCCTAATTATAAATTCTAATAAAAATCATGTGTTAAAATTGAAAACTAAAAATTACCATTAGATGATACTATCATATGATCAAACTTATTATATTGAAGAGATTTTTCTACTTCTACCATGAACAATAAGATCGAGTTGTCATATAGAGTTCCACATTAAAATAGAATGAATTTTTCCCATTAATAGGTTTAACACTCCCAAAAATCTCCAACTTGAGTACTACTTCCAGGAAATCCGTTTAAACTCTCCAAAAAAGAGGTAAATTATTAATCATCTATAGAAAATAACAAGCAATTATTTATATGTCCTTCCAGTCACCCAATTCCCACTAAGGAATAATATTGGATCAAAATTTATTAGATTAATTTATTAGTGGACATATTCACTGAATTATATTTTCCACCTATCTTTGTCCACTCTATAACCTTTTCCTCTATAAAATTTCAGATAAATTGATGTATTAGGTCAATGTGTTTCATCCATATATGAAACATTGGATTCTATGCCAAGTGTATTGCACTATGACTATCACAGAACCATACTACACCATCACAGTATTTAAAATTACTTCTTATAAGTGAATCAAAAATATTAGTTCCTTTCTAACTTCTGTTATTACTATATATACATATTCCATCATGAAAAAAGTAACCACTTTTTTTAGTTGCGACATCTAGATGATGGTCATTACACTATAGGTGAACAAAAACCCTATGGTGCACTACTAGATGTTTGAATCCCAATAAATTTTTGTGTCGATTTACTATTGTAATGAGTCGTTTTTTCAAATGTGTAGGGATGTATCATCCAATCCATTAAAAAATTGTATGATTCACTATAAAGGCCCTAACCCTAGTATCTCAGAGCCGATGCCTTACTTTATTATATTGGAATAGATAGAATACATGAATCCCAAAAAACTATCCAGTTTAGTTGTTTTGGAATCTAGATTACATACATGATCATTAAATTACAACTTTAAATGAAATACAACATAGAAAATCCATTGTAATCAATAATAAAGTCATAGATTATCCCTAAAATTCCTTCATAATATATATCTTTACATCTTTGGGAAATAATAGAACATAAGAAAGTGGTGATCTCAAATACTCAATAAGAGTGTGTAATATAGTGGAAGATAATATAAATTATAAGGCATGGTGAATGATTAATAAAAAATTCCAATAGAATATAATCTTGATCATAATATGGCATGAATAAAGGCTTAATAAATAATCCCATATAAATAATCATATGAGTCTTAACCATGGTTATTATACTACTCTAATTATCACATGATTTATCAATTACTAATATCATAATTAGGGAATTCATATTACAGAGATCATAAAAATACCATCAAGGCCTCTTCCAAGACATATGAAAATAAATGGTTAAGGCCTCGATAAAAATCCATTTCTGTTTTGTCTCATGAGACCAACCAATGCATCAAAGGGATATAGTAGGCACCACCAATCACTTAATAAGTCCAATATATTTCTCATATGTATGATAAAAAATAAATCTTTAAATAAATGTGTTCTATATAACTTTTAAATATTTTAATCCTAATCATATATGGAAATACTCCATAAAAATCATTGATAAATTCTTGGGAAAAATACTCTTTAAACATTCCAAAGTGTCCTATACTACTTCGAAACATTTAAATCACAATCCCTCTGAATTAAAAACCTTAAATGAAACTTAGAAAATCATATGTCTAATAAGACTCATAATATGATATATCAAAGGGTAGTACATACATTACATATAAGAAATAAGTGGTGAACAAGGAATATACCTAACAGAAGGAAAAGTGAGTCGAGAAATATTCATTTTTTTACCTGGGAAAGAAGAGTTATTTGGGAAAAATTTGTGGTTTTCATAAAATAATATTTTAAAAACTTTTATACTAGAAAATAAAAGGTAATGAAAATGAAATTATATTTTAGGCATAAATGATGTCCAATTAAAATGAAAACCTGTAAAAATACTGTTTGAGAAGCTTTTGAAATGAGCCTCTTTAATGTAGTTTAAGGGAAATATTGAATAGTATTTAAAAATGGAAAAAAGAATAATTAATTTTATAAAACCATAAATGAAAAAAATTAATTTTAATGATAAAAGTTATTATTTTTAAAAAATAATGGCATCTTTAAAAAATTTATTAGTGGTACTTTAAAATGGGTAAGAATTTGGAAGGATCCCTCAAATCGGACTTTCCTATAGAGATGTAATGAAAATAAATACTTATAAAACACGTATTATCCCATAAAATAAATATGAAATGATCTGTATATATGATTTTGGAACACATAAAAATTATTTAGAATAATTATATAAAAATAATTAATAACTAAATTGGGGTAAATAGAGAGAAAGAATAACATCAATGGAAAATATAGGTTCGGGAAGAAACCTTTACCTAATGTTAGAAAGTGTTCTTAACTTATACGTAACATTGAGTATAATGAAATTATATTCATTTATAATTTAATTAATAAACTATTAAATATTTATTTGATTTATTATAATTTTATTAAGTTCATTTATTGTTCTTTTGACGAGTTATAAGATACAATTTTATCATTCGAGAGTGTTTGTTTCCTTGGTTTTCATGATCGATTTACTTGTATACGAATATAGAAGTCCTTGTAAAATGGGAATAGATATACAGAATTTAAGTTATATTTTATTAATTGAAATAAAAAATATTAAATGGTAATATAATTCATTTGGTTATTTTGGGTGATGATGAATAATTAGATAAGATGTTAGTGATAATCGCTTAAATTATTTTGGCCTTTTTTTGATAATCACAAAATAGTTTTTTTAATTAACATCGTATCTATATAATGGATCTAGAATATTACATAGTATGTAATAAATATTTTATAATATTTTTTAACCATAAAATGGTTTTATAACAAGACACGATGGAGTTAATATAAATTGAAAAACTCTTCGGCCTTGAATGCGATAAATCAGTACATCATGAACAATGTTTTCATTTTTAGAAAAAAAGGAGAGGGAAGATATTTTATGAGGGATTATTACATAAACACAACAATATTACAACATATATAATATACTTTAGATATAATGTAAATTTTATATAGGGTGTGAGGAGAAAATAATAAAAGAAAAGAATATGAAAAGAAATTAAAATAAAAAAGTGTGGTTTTTATATCTTGATTTTATCCTCCTTGTGAACCACTTTAAGGGGATTGGTTTTGGATTTTTTTTTGAGGAAAAAGGTTAATATACATGGTTTAGGGTCTTGTAAAGAGGATTGGGTAGAAATTTTACAAGGGAAAAAATTTTATGGCATGAGGAGAAGGGGTGATATTTATAGTGGAGGGGGTGTTTTCTCATTATTTTATTCATTAGTTTATTAATTTTCCTCAGAAATATGAATAGATTTAGAATTATCAAAAAATATATTAAAATAATTATTTGAATTTCGTGATTATAGTGCTTACATCATCCATGATTGAAGTAATAGTGTATTTAACATATAGTGTATTTATACTGTCAATTACCATATTTTACTATTTATAAAAAATTCAAGTATTTCAAAAAAATCCTGAATATTCACCCTAATTTTTTTTCATAATTTAGATTTAAAAAATAAACTCCATTTTATGAAAATAATTTTCTAAATATAAAAAATTTAATTTTAAAATAAAATCATCATTTATTAAAAAAATACTGATTTTAAATTTTTAAACGATTTTATAACAGTTTGAAAACTTGATTAAGGTCTCAAAAAATTATATTTTAATCAAAAGATAAATAATTATTTATTCATGAGTCTATTTTAGAAAAATATATTTTCTTTTAAATAATTATATTAATTATAAAATTCGAAATAAATAGTTACAACTTATAAAAATTCAAATACTTAATTTATCTTTTTTAAAATATATATTTACTTCTTCCATGATATAAATGTACCATATTATTATTTATAAGATACATAAATTTTATTTATACTTTATTAGGTGAGGTTATTATTCTAAGGTCCACATTACCTTTCCTAACAGTCAAATTATTATTCCAACGGTCACTTAACTATTCATCAAAAAATGAAACTTATCATAAAAATACAAAAAATTTAACCATAGAAAATTTTCTTATTATAATCTAAAAAATAATATTTATTTTTTCAAATATAATTTATAAAAGTTTCAAAATTTATATTTAATATAAGTTCACCATTAAAAGGTGGCAACACTGTGTTTAGAAAATATAGCCGTTTATGTGTAAGATTGGATTTATTCTTAAGTTATACCTTTAAAAATATATCGGAACAATGTAAAAATAATTTATTGTATATATAATATAAAAATATAATTATTATATTTTATTAATATTGATTAATTTAATTTATTAAAATAAAATTTCATTGTGAGCATAAAATTAGTTTTTATAAAAATAAATCTTGTATATTCAATTAGTTTTCTTTTCTAATTAATTGGCAACCAATGAATTCATTTTATAGACATGTGTAATAAATATTTTTATAATTTAATTAATTTCTTTAATTCATGAAATTCCCATCATCTATGAGATAACTTTAATAATTAAATATTAATATTTAATCATTTTTATGCTCATAATCTATTAAAGTAGTTGAATTTAAAAAGAGTAATACCATAAAATATTAGGGGTGTTAAATCCACATTATGGAATCCTAGAGATCTATTATTAATTTTTACATAAAATTAATGACCAAATACATTAAATAATAAAATATCTTGAAGCGTACAAATCATGGAGAACATCAGGATACTTACCATTGGTACAAATGACACTTTCACCATGTAATAGACACCAACTTCCATTTCAAGCACCTTACACTTATATAGTTTGAAATTTCAAGATAATTTAGTTGAGTATGGATTTTATATAGGCATATTAAACATTTAAATGAACTTATAAATGTCTTACCTTTGATATAACACCAAATTACTGAGTTTCTTATCTCTCTCAATCATTGTTGAAAAAATATTGTTTTTCTAACAACAATAATTTTTATAAAAAGATATAAAAAAGTAATGGTTCAGTTTTTAAATTATATTTTCTTTATAAATATCCTAAAACAATACATCCATGTATTGAATCAAGTTTTATGAAAATTCTATCATTCCATGCATTCTGATAGCAATGTTGATACATGTTTTAATGACTGAAAGCTTCTTCTGCCATAAAGAATCCAAATTTCTAGTTCCACTATCCTATCCTATGATTCAAGTCATAAAGGATCATTTTTTATCTTACACACAAAGTTCCCATTATATTTCTATATTAAACCAATGGGTTAGTTCATATAAATTTCCTTTTCTACCTCTCCCGGGAGAAAACCCTTCTTTATATCCATTTTCTCTAAATTAAAATTGTTATACACAACCATTCTCAACCCCTTACAAATGGTATTATTTTTACTATTAGTGATAAAATTTATGATGAATATAATACTTATTTCTATTTTAATCCCTTCATCACCAATCATATCTTATACCACATCCTTCTACCAGCTCCCTCTTTCAAATGGAATTCCTAGTTGTTCTCGAGAGCCATTTTCCCCTATTGTTACTTAGTTAACTCTCATATTATAATGGTATCCAAATTTTTTTACAATGAATATTTTACTCCCACATTTATAATTTAATTTATAGTGGAAGCCTCTTTCAGGGTTTCATTATCTCCCTCAACTGTTAAAATTATAAAATTCATGTCGGCCATAAATCATTATACTAGCTGCTTAGCCCTGGATGATATTCATAATTGAACTTATGAGACTTATCCTTCTAGAAAAACAATATATGTTGTTATATTTTCTGGAGCATAATATTCATATTCCTTAACTTTTAGAGATACACCTTAGCCTTAACTAGTCCCAGTGAATTTTGGCACATCTTTATCTTTTCGCACTTCTAGAATCCTGATGCTACCATCTAAACTCTCCCAAACTATTTTTCTTTCTAGTATCAGTATTTTGATAAACATGGGCTTATTTATTTGTTTTAATACTCATATATTATACTCCATACAAGTTCTAATGATTCAATAGAACCTTCTCATTGAAGATAATATATTGAAACTTGATGGCTTGTAATTTATCATCTTCCCACAGTTGAAATTCAATTTTTTATTACAATATGAAATAATGAAGAACAAATTGAATATTAACTAGATTATATATTGATCTTTAGAATCCACATTATTCACAAATACTACAAAAATTGAGGTCTTTATCAGAAAATATATGTTCTATAACTTCCTATTCCATTAGAGTGGAGGAACATATATTAACCAAGTATGCTACCATGTTCACTTCTTCTGAAAATATTCTTTAGTTATTCAAAAGTATACTCACATACATTATACCTTTTTTAGTTAATGTTTTGTTTATTTACTTTTCCACATCATCATATTGCAGTGTAATGGGCACATTTATCTTTATAATGATCCCGTTATTTATACTCAAGTTTTTAAATTTCTTACTATTGTACATTCCATCATTGTTAAATCTTATGAATTTTAACTTATGAAAAGTTTCCATACCAACTGTTTCCATTTATTGAATGATATTAAAATTAATATATCTTTTGATTTAGAAAGTAAATTCATAATTTCAATGTTGTATTATAAATTAATGTTACAATGTGACGCTACCCACCACGAGATTGGGCTTGGACATGCTCCCAAATGTCCAAGAGAACCAATTCTAACATTGAGGCTCTTGGATTCAATATATTTAGGTTAAAAGAAACCATTTTCTACTTTACAAGAAATAAAATCATAGAAATTATTTATTTAGTGTGATCAATGTTTAAAATACCTTTTTTACATTGTAATTTTTATGTTTTTCTTATATAGATGCATGAGAAGACAATACCATGACTCCGAGCCCTTAGATATTTTTGCTTTAGAAAATGTTTCTCCATCCAATCTTCTGGTCAGATATAGGATCATTTTATTTATTCCTACCACCACAACTATGGATCCTCAATTCACCATAAAAAATTTATTAGTGAAAAGATTACCACAACATGCCTCCTCTATAAACCCTAAATAAATTAAATTCTTTCATATTCCTAAGATGTTTCTCAATTATTTCAATTATAATATGATCCCATTATTTATTTATATTTTTAAATAACCCTTAACCATAACTTATATATATTAATCATCCACCAAGTTCACTTTAATTATTCACCTAGACACCTAATTTACCATACATCCCTTCTCTTCTATTGAATGAAATGATGCTCCCAGTTTAATCACCCATAAATCCACTAAAATGATAAAACGTAGTAGAAAGATTTTACTTCCCTAATCTATACTCAATGAATTTTAATTTAACAAATCTTTGATTCTAGTTATCTTCTTATAAATGTTTCAATACTTTTTAAAGTGTCCTTTATTCCCACATTTCGTATATGTAATTCCAGGGAATATTGATTTATCCCATTATATCTTTCATGACTTATCTTCTAATCTTTGATGAATTATCCATTGAGGTGAGCACCATTTATTTAAATATTTATCATGGTCTAACATGGTTCTTAAGTCTCCCTTTGTATGTGTTATTCATTCATGATTATGTTCTTTCCATTATAAAAAACTAAATTAGTTTTACAATAGTAATTACCAACTATCATTACCATTGTATTCCAAAACACAAAAAGTGATGGAAATATTAGAATATCCAAAACATCATCCTCAAACTTATAAATCATTGAATAGAGCTATTCACGGATCATGTTAAATTTTTTCGCATGATATTACAATGGTATACCTTTTAATAGCCCCATGTTGACCATCCTCCACATCATGAACACTTTTAAAGTGGTGTAGGATTATCATAAAGGTCTTCTATTTCATTTATCAACTATACCACATTATTCAATACCTTGATGTTAAAGTCTATTCAACTTATATTATTTGACTATATCCAATGGGACATCCAAATGATCTTTGAATGGGATATTCCTATATTTTAATTCCATAGAAGCTAAAATACATTTCATTGAACTTATCTACCCAAATCTCACCTTTTTTCTAAGACATGCATTCTGATACCAGTAAAATACTACTTCATTTAAAAAACATTAATATAAAAAAGTGTGAATTACCTGAGAAACATAAAAGTGTGCTGATGAGTGAGATGAAACCATAAGATCTAATGCCACTTATTGGGAATCTAACACTGGAAGCTGACCAGATTATATCCATTGGTAGTACCATACAGAGGAAAAAAATTCATGTCATATCCTATTATAGAAGGATTCCCCCAATATTCGTGTACTAGAATATAAGAATACGTTAAACCCTACTCACCACTCCAGTATGACATCATACACACTGAATAAAAACTCTCATGAATCATGCACAACAATTATAAATAATAGATATTATAAAAAATAAATTTTTTTTGAACACTTTGGTTTTATGTGTTTTGGATATTAGTCGTAATTCCATTGGAGAAACACTTATTCCTTTATATTCTAATTATATAATTGAAGAATTAGAATCACTTTTTCAAAGTTATAAAATTCAATAACCCATTACATGTAATATTATTTCACTTTATTACACATGTACAAGTGGTTAGAATTACTTTATATTAAGTAAAACCTGGTCATCTAGTTGCATTAAACTCTAAAATTCATAGATGTTATTTTATTGAATCTCAATACTATAAATATCTTATAGTAATTGAACCTATAAAAAATAACCTTATATGAACAGTAACAGGGATAATAATGACTTTTATAGTAAACCATTATAACCATGATCCTAAATTCAATTAAACATCATACATTGAAACTTACCACTTCACATGACCATTAGATGATACCATCAACATATAAAACTACATTTGTCGAAGAGATTCTACTACTACTACCTAAACAATAAATACTAACCTAGAATTGGGAGTATCACCTTCTTTTATAATGAAATGAATCTTCAAAAGGCTTCACACTCCTAAAAATAACTTCAAAAGTATATGTAAAATATAGGAAATTCTATCATTTGTGTGAAGGAAATAGTAAAGGTATATTTAAGCCAAGTAAAATAGTGTTTGGTTCTCATTAAAAAAGGAGGTTGAGTTAAAAAATTTCCATGAACTAACGATATCAAAGACGCATTTAAATACAAGAACACATTTTTGGTTCAACTATGTGAATATATGAGTGAGGATACTCTAAATAAATTATGATATATCTCTCAAAAATTCATTAAAGGATAAGTGAAACATGGACGTAAAGGTTCTAGGAGTAGATGACAAAGAAAAGAATTTAAATATAATTTTTTAGGAAAAAATATATCTTATAATAATAATTACATGGTCAAAAAAGGATCAAAATGTTTCTCTATTCGTATTTAATTTTTATTTACTATGTAAAGGTTCAAATTTATAGATACCTTTATTTTTATAATGTCTTCCCAAGAGATTATAATTTTGGTTTTTCAAAGGTATTTTTAAATACTTTAAAACTATGGGATATTGTAGGATTTTAAATGTTTTTAAAAATATTTCTTTTTTTTCATCATTGCATTTAAAATGGGGAGAAATTTTTAATTCCATGAAGATAATCAGGTTAGAGTGAGGTCACCTTTATAATAAATCACATTTTAACTTCTAAAATTGATAAATTACAATAATATAACAATAGGGAATGCAACACTATATCTCAATGTGTTCATATAAAATTACTTAATGTGGAATTTTGACTGTGCACTTTAGAGGTGACTTTACTTTTTTTGAAGGATTAGTAGGTTTTACCTATTTTGGACCTTTTTAAAATGAGTACATATGGTGGTTCAACCTAGTAGTCCCAAGAAGTATGATTTGGAATACCGATAAAATGAGGAATTATCTAGTTGACATATCTATGCACTTGCTGGTGAAATCTATTCCAATTATTTAACAGGCTGTGATCTAATAAAAAATATTAAACCATAAAAATTCATGAATTTCTAGATATAGTCTTCATTATATGGAAAATTAATTACAGGAAATTTAATTACCTTTAAAAATCCACTCTCAAATTTATATTCCTATCGAGTCTGCAAAAAAAAACATCAAAGGATCTTTGTTGGCGTACAAAAATAAACTCCTTTCACTACTCCCTTGATTACAAAAAATCTTCAAGGGTGAATATATAGTGAGTAAATGTGTGGGGTAATGATCAACCATTATATCATAAATAAGATTCACTTGGAACCCATTTTACTTGAATTTTTTTTGGAGTGAATATATTATCAAGGACAGTGACATTTCAGAATGATATAATGGGATCAATCTACTATATTCTATGAAAATTCCCTTCCTTTACAAAAATATATCACAGAAAAATGTTAAATATTAATTAAAAAACATATAAAAACAATTTTATCCCTAAATAGGTTGGGAAATACATAATGAACCAAAATATATAAAATAATGGAGTTCATCTTGTTTTATCCTATAACATTGGATTTGAGATAATTTAATTAATTGGTATGAATTAATTTTTTTATTTAATTTGATTAATGGTTCATTTAGTCCTATAGGACTTAAGTGGTATGTGGAAAAATCAACTAACATGATTAAAGTAAAAAATTTCACCCCCCATTACTAGAATATTTAACTTTATAAAGTATAAAATGAGAAGCAATTATGATGGGTGGAAGAATATTATAGTGAGGTCTCTATACTCTAAATAATATTAGGGTTCTTGGGAGTGGAAGCATGGGTGTTTGAGGGAGGCTTGGGTTTCCTAACTTCCCAACCACAAACCATAGAAGATGTGTGGAAGGCATCAAACAGTGATGGAATTAGAGTTTTGTGGGAGAATCATTGATCAAGGTTTTTTGAAATCGTGGGTGGGAGAATAGGTGTGTTGGGGTGGCTAGGGGTATCAACAAAAGTCATGGACAAGTGTTGGGGGTGGGGGTTGTGTATTGGAAAAAGGGAGGGATTAGAAGGGTTTTTTTTACTAATTGTGATGGTTTAATATTCTAATTCATGGTTTATTAGTGGTTATCAAAACCTCTATGTATTTCACAATCATTAATCATTTAGTGGCAGTTTTTCTTATTAAGAGGTGGCTTTAAATGTGGTATTTTTTCGCCACATAGAGTTACTTTTCTGTTCATTTGGTGGTGATTTATTTAAAAAAACATCCAAAATGAAATAGGGGATATGAACATAATGCTCGATATATACATTATAAATAGTTATATTTAGTGATGATTTATGTTAACTGCAAATAAATAGATATCTTAAAATATATTTTATAGATTTCATAATAAACCACCACTAAATACATAAAAAATAATTATATTTTTTAAATATTTATTAAAAAATATACATAGAAAAAGTTGACATATAATAAAAAAATTCATATATGAACATAAAACTCATGATACATACACCCTCATACATCCAAAATAATATATATACATCCTTAGTAAACTGATAACCTCATTTAAACCATTACCTCAGGGACCAATATATAAATATTAAATATGTTTAACAATAACAACCCATGACTAATATATGTCTGTCCTATGACCTCAAATGTATCCATCTACCAGCACATCATGTCATCAACTTGAACCAACCACATCATTTCATCAAATGGAACAAAAAATAATATTGAAATTATAACTGAATATAGTAGATTTAAATTATAGTGGAATCATTAATAATATTTAAACATACAAAAAAAATTAAGAACCATAATGAGTGACTTATGAAGAAAATTATGGATCTAAACAATAATACTACTAACTTTTTCCATCATATTTCACCTATAATAAAAACTAGATCATTTAAGAAAAGAAATGTGAAAGATAATATAAACAAAATTTATTTAGAGTGTTACAAATTATATTTAATATTTTTTTATTAAGGAAACAATTTTTAAAATAAAATTAAAAATAAATCATATATAACCCTTTAGAAATATAAATTTACCTATTTAAGATATGATACAATAGTTGGATTAAATATGGATAAGTTTATAACAAACTCATCATTTTTTAAATCGACATGCATTATGATTGAAATTTACATAATACAATGATTTTAAATATATTGATAAGGAAGCATTTCTTATATTTCAAAAATAACTCGGTGGTGGTTGCCACATAATTTAATATCAATTTGAGGTCATTTACTATGATTTTGACCACAACATACAAGTTTTACTGTTTTAAAACAATAAAACGCATTTACATGAATCCTAGAAAAAATATAACTCAAAATGAAAATTTTTTTATTCATCAATTTCAAAAACAAATCAATAGCATTTTTTCCCAGGATCTCACGGTCACCCTACATTGTTTTCATGGTTTTGACCCCTATACACATGTTTTTTAATACTTTGGTATCTTTAAAAACTATTTTTTGAGTCATCACAAGAACACTGCATATTGGATGGAATTGTTACCTATGTGTACATGTCAAAAATAATTCAATGGTGATTTTTACTCAATTTCATGTCAATATGAGGTTGTTTTTAATGGTTTTTACCATTACACAAACATTTTAGTGCTTCAAAACTCTAAAAAAGAATTTATGGGAATCCCAAAAAACTATAACTCGTAATGACAATCCATTGATTCATAAATATTACAAATTAATTTAAATTGTTTTTTCTATAATTTCACGATCATCTAACATCGTTATATGGTTTTTGACCCCCTAATACATGTTTTTGAATACGTTCGTATCCTTAATTTTTATTACTAAGTCATTACAAGAACAAGAAACCTAAGATGGATTTTTTCTATGAATACAAATCACAAATAGTAAAACGGTGGATTTACAATGATTTCACATCAATTTGAGGTCATTTGTTTTGGTTTTGATTTTTACAAATACATTTTATTGTTTTAAAACACTATCGGCATCTCGAGAAAACTATAGCTCAGAATTATATGATGTAAGTTCTTATATTTTAAAAATAAATCTAACGTCATTGTGTTATTATTTATTCACTATAAAATATTATTTCCCTAGTTTGACCCCCATATAAATTTTTTAAAGACTTTTTTATCTTTAAAATCTATTTATTGAGTCATTATGTGCACACCACACATCATATGGTCATTTTTCCAATTCATACATGTTAAAAATATTTTATTGGTGGTTTTTCCTTGATTCCATGTCAATACAAGGTCGTTTTCTGTAAATTTTACTGTTACACACATGTTTTAGTGTTTTAAAAGACAAAAAAGGTGTTCATAGGGATTCTAGGAAAATCGTATCTCGGAATGACATGCCACAAGTTACTAAATTTCAAAAATAAATATATTTTTTTTCTTATAATTTAACAGCCATATAATATTTTTTATGTTCTTTGAACCCCTGACACACATTTTTGAAGACTTTAGAATCTTTAAAAATTGTTTATTGAGTCATTTTGAGTACACAACATGTTATATGGATATGTTTTATACTTTTACACATAAAAAATAATTCAATGGTAGTTATCCAATGATTTCAGGTCAATCTATGTTCATTTTCTCTGGTGTTGTCCATTACATGAATGTTTTAGTGTTTAAAAACTCTAAAAACACGGTTATGGGTATCCTTGGAAAACCGTAACTCAGAATGGCATACCATTAGTTACTATATTTCAAAAATTAATATATGGACATTATAATAGGATTTTATAACCATCCAATTTCATTTTCTTAGTTTTGACCCCCAGGCATATGTTTTTAAAGATTTTGGTATCTTTAAAAACTATTTTTGAGTCGTTTTCATTTCACTACAAACCAGATAAATGTATTTTACATGGATATATATCAAAAATCATTAAAAAGTGGTTTTAAAATGATTTCAGTTCAATATGATGTTATTTTCTATGGTTTGGAAAATTATACACATGTTTTAGGGTTTTAAAACACTAAAATTGCATTTACGGGCATCCCAAGAAAACCATAACTCAAAATGACATGTTGTCAACTCATAAATTTAAAAAATATAAATGTAGTTATTTTACTATAGTTTAATTATCCTTGAACACATTAAGTAGTCATTATGACTTGATATGATTGTTTAAAATTTAAAAGTATCATTTTTTGCTTCAGAATGTCGGCCACGTAGCCAAAATTGAGCAGTGAAGCTTGAATTATTTACAAACATTAGGGAAATGATCCATAAATAATATTTGATGTATTAAAATAGTACGTACAACAATTTGACCTTTGAGATGGCTGGTATGACATAAAGTGCATGTTTTCAATATAAAAGTGTCATTTTAGTTTAAAATGTCGATCACATTGTCAAAGATTGGAAAATGAGCTCATAGATTTTTTTTCAAACATTCAAGAATCCATTTATAATTCATTATTATGTGTAGTAATTGACCATACCTCAATCAAATGTGTAGGGTGAGTGTTATGAATCAAAGTGTATGTTTTCAATATACATTTCATTTTAAATTTAAATGCCTATCACATAGTAAATACTGAGAAAACTATCTCAGATTATTTTCAAACATTATTAAAATGATTCATAATTAAGTTTTGATATGTAACAATTGAATTAACATAAATCTGACACAAAATGCGGTCTATTTTTCTCAAAGTTGATGTTTTCAATATAAAAGTGTCATTTTATTTCTATTAATGGAAGATGAATGTGTTCTTTTCAAATCTGTGAATGATCTATGGACTATAGAATTTACATTGATAGGATAAGCTATAAGGATTAAAGTTTCCTCATGTAACATGATTTCCATCATCTATAATACAAAAACTAAATCATTTTCCATTGTTTAACAACATTGATCCTATTTTTTCATATAAGATTCATGTTACTGAACATTTTCTTTCATCCTTGAATTTTTTTTGCGCCTCCAGATCAACATGTCTCCTTGAACCCCCAATTGGTGTATTAGTATATGATAATGACACCCAACCAAATAAAGTTGACAGTGTGGGCCTATAACCCATCCCATGTACATTCTTGGTATACTCCCTCCCAAAAAGGATTAAAACTGCATCATTCTGGGATACTGATAATGATTTTAAATGGTTCACATCCCAAGATTCATAAAATTTTACCTGTTAATACAATAATATTATCAATGATTTTTTAAATTATATAAATTTTATAGTTTTATTTAATTAAAAAACGTTTCATTACATTTTAATGTTTTTTCATTATATTAAAAAAATAATGAAAAAGAAATTATAACAACAAAAAAATACTTAAACCTCATTAATTGGGGCATGCAAGATATATCAAAGGGCACACATAGAGCTAATTGGAAGTCTTTAATCAATGTCTCTATACTCATCTAATTGTATTTAAGGATTGTTTTTTGATATAATTTATTTTCATATATTGTGTTTTTATATTAATCAAATAACATGAAATATTAATTAAAAGTACTTTCTATAACATATATTGTACGTTTAATAAAAAAATCCTTGGGTTTCCTTTGAATTTTATGCATCATCTCTGTTTGGCCAACAATGTGACCTAATTCATTAGCCTTTATAAGAAATGTATATAGGTTATAAAAAAACCTTGACTTATAATAAAACAATATAAATAATAATGGATAAAATACAACTGATATTTTATTTGTTGAAAACATTGCGCCCAAATGATATCAGTAATGAATTGTTTCTCATAATTCATAGTATTTTCTTAGATAATTAAAAAAATAGGAACATTATTGAAAATAATAATTTCATTGTGTTTATGTTATTAATATACTGTAGAATATATAATTACCTCTTGAGATGCATCTCTGTTAGTATTAGAAAAAATCTTCCACAGATCTTGAGAACCACCTTTAGGAAATTTCTCATACTTTTTTTGCGAGCTAGAGATGTTTCATTAAACTTATTCAATAATATCCAATTAAAATCACTCCATTTATTGATAAATTTTTTTAGAGTCCATGGGTGTGAAAATATGTTAGGGGCATCGAAATGAGAAAACATCTTGAAAAAAACACAACACATTATAAATATATTTATTACTTTACTCATGTATTTGAAATTAGTTTTCACCAAATTTTTAAATTAAAATAACCTTTAATTTGTCAGGAAAGACTTTCTTTTTTCAAGATATGGTAATATGCCTCTAATATTTAATATTAATGGGAAAGCTCAAAATCTCACATGAAAGCTACTCCAGAATATATCCATTGATTCTGAAAGCATCACTAGTAGGCACCTCTAACTCATCAAATGGAAAGATAATATTTATGTATTTTAGGTCCCATACATCTTCTATGTTCATATTTATATGTATTCTATTGTTATTTTTATCTATTTAAAAAAATTCATTAAACAAATAATAAAATGTATATTTTTTTGTATGCTGACATACATACTAGTAAAAGTAACTCGACAATATCCCATAGATGGATGGATGACCAACTTCTCTATTATTAGAGGTGCATCAGATGGTGGTCTGCTAATAACATATGGGGAAACTTCTCTCTCACTATAATTCTCTAGTACAACAAAATCACTCGGACCTACTGATACTAATGGTGTTGGTGGTGTTCATTGAGATGTTGATTGACTTGGATCTTAAGGTCTTTTTGTTCCCAACATTCCTATAGTTTAAATGGTTTATAATATATTAAATTCACAAAAAAAAGACTAAGTAACATTTTTTTACAAAAAAATAAAAAAAATGTATAATATACATATATACAAAACACTTTTAAATGATAAACGTTAATATAGTTTCATTGCCAATTTATACATTTAATTATCATCATCTTCATTGTCTTCACTTTTATTAACCTCTATTACGATGTGTACTTCATTTTAATCCTCTCTTGTATGTTTTATTATTTCAATATTTTTTGGATTTTTTTTTCAATGTTATATGGTTGAGTTGGTTCACTGTCACAAAGTACCAATTGATCTTCATTTCCCATATCATAAAATTCTATCTACTTTATGTGTAAAAAAACGCTACAACCTTATTTTATTTATTCATCTACATAATAAACAATATTTTCTTCTGAATCTAAGTAAAATGTATCAATATATGAATTCTCATTAGTATTTATTAATAAGGAGAAGTTGAAGGAAGTAAAATGCTATGAATCTTTAATTATCCCCCTATTTGTGTTGACCCACTTGAATTTGAATAAGTTAACTGATAAGTGACCATGATTGTATAATTTGAATACATCAATTATTTTCCCAAAGTATCCCACCTCTATATGGGTAAATACACCACTATTTTGAGTATTCAAGTGTTATTAAAGATAAATGGTATAAAACAGGAAGCTATGAATATTCTAGGCATATAATCTCTTAGAATTCCTTAGAGGACCACAATCCAAAAAAACATTTTATATTTCATCTTGATTCTCAACATTTATTATCTAGAAAATTAGATATAAGGTGTTACTTTTAACTTTGAAAAAAAATTGTATGTAATTAATATAAATATGTGCATATAATTACATGATGGGTGATAAATTCTATAATCACATTATTAATAACTTTCATTAATTACAGCTCATTTTGAGCTTGAACCCTTAGTTGCCTCTTTGTTTACAATCTCAATTAATTAATAAATAGATTACTAATAATACCATTGAGTAGAACATATCTATGAAATTTTAGTAACTATAATTCAATCAATATAAAATTTTAACCCTTTCTAATTTTTCATCCAATAGTTAGAAATATTGATGACTCATTTTCATAATGAGAATTAGCGGAGATACTGTCAATATATACAACATAATTGAATGTAGTCTCAATCCCATAAAAATACTTATAATAGAAGGCCAATCACACATTGACTATGTTATATTCAATAATAAATCCTTATGATTGAGCTTTATTCCTCACATATGTTTTCAAATAACCTAAGTATATGATAAAAAAAATAAAAAACACATTAAAAATATTTACGTGAAGATTTGATAAAATTGAATTCATCAATGAAATTAAAAATTATATTAACATAGAAATAAATTGGATACATCCATATATAGTGTACTAGTCCACCAATATTACTTTCTTTAACCTAATAAATAGTAAAATGAATAATGACTATAAATAATTAAGGGGAAAATAACATCTCCAAAGGAAAAAGGGTTAAAAAAATTCTTTCTCTAGGTATTTCAAGCTCAGTTGGATTTCGATTTTTTCCAAAAATATATATATTAATGGTAAAAAAATTATCTTTAACTAAAATTACATTTATGGTTATGTATTACGCAATTACAATGGAAACAAATTATCTATTAGAATATGTGAGCAATGAATTTTCGATCTATGTAACTGTTGTTGTTTTAAGTAAACACACCTTGAAATGTTACTTCAAAATCTAATCAAAAATTGTATATTATTTATTGTTTGAAGGAATATATCTTTCCCAATATTTTCCTTTGTAAAAATAGTCAAATGATACTTTACATTCTAATTTTCCCACTAACCATTATTTTTTATTCATTTATTTCAAAATCCTTATAAGCATTAATGAAATCCTTTAATTTACCCTACTCACTAAGAAAGGTAAAAAATTACATTATCATAGAAGATATTCTCAATATAAATTATTTAAAGATTATGATATGTCAAATAAAACTCCCAATAATGGGGTTTTAAAAATATACCCTTTTCTTCCATTTTTGTGTTACAACTTTTTTGAACACTATACCTCTAAACCTTTTCCCACCTTCTTTAAACTAATTATATTTTTGAAATTCTATAGTGACATTCATTAATTTTACTAGGATTTATGAACTAGATATCACCATAAAAGACTTTATCAATTCAATATATCCATTTAATGGTGATCTATTAAACTAGAATTTATGAGAAGCATTAAGAAATTAATGATGATATATAAAGTACCATTTTATACTATGAGTTAATAATTGAGGTTCAAACATAAAATTAAAAACGTGGAAATCCAAACTTGTATGATTTTACTAATCATATTGGTTTCATAGTCAAGTAAATGAAATAATTTTTCATTTTAATGTATCATGAATTTTTAATAGTATTCTCTTTAAAAAATCATATGTTTCCATGCCATCACCCCATAATTCTCACAATTTTTTGATTATAGGTTTAGTGTATACATCAATTTAATTTACAAGAATTTATTTTCCAATAATAATCATCAAAACAATGAAAGAATTCATATTCATATACATACATTAATGTATATTATAGGGTATTAATACAATATGGAAAATTCTATAATTAGCACATAAAGTACCAAAAGGGTTAAAACCATCATAATTCAATCCCAAACATACATTCCTAAAATTTAAAGGAAAATTTTGCTATAATGATTCCAACACCTTCCATGATGTTGCATATTTCAGATGTATCATCAAATCATCATTGTTAATATATTGGGAATGCCAATTCATGTGACATGCATTCTTAGATGCCATTAATAATATTTTCAAGCATGGTTTTTGAGAAAAGAAATGAAAGAAATTTATAGGAGTTTTCTTCCTCTGTATCATCTAGGTGTTTCATTGATTCATACTCTCATTGTTGTTCATTAACATCCATATAATTGTATGAAATCTTATTAATTATTATTTATCAAAATCTTCTCCTCAATAAATCATTCAATACTTAAGGAATACATATATATTTTTAGAATCATGTTTTTTTTTCTTGACGAGTTTATTCATCTCATATTATGATGTAGGGATGTCAGATTCACTAAATAGATCATAGATAAAAATTAACATCATGGATATTTTATTATTTTTAAATTCATAGAGACACATTATATTATAAAAAATATGTTTTAAAGATAATATGCATATCAAGAATGAACCTATATCAGTATCAAGTTCTCTTATAATTCATTTCTATTCAATAATCTCTTAAATTTACAATCATAACACTAATATTTTACACTACTATCCACCGATAGGTTTTAAATTGAATAATATAAAAATTCATCGAAACACATGGAAGACCAAGGTATTTTTTTAAGTTAAAATTATACGACCTTTATTTATAGGTATTTTTTGCCACTCTTCTCCATGTGCATTCAGATATACATATATAAATACTTAACTAAACAATTAAAGTTATTTTTTAACATCACACAATTTCATCATTGACATGAGTAAAATCAATATTTGAATTAAGATAAATTTAATATTAAAATTTTTTAACTAAACATGAAATTTTAAACATAAATGAATAAATATTCCCCCTCATAATAATATGGTTTGATATTATGGAAGAAGGCCACTAAATTAAGGAGAGGGAAACATATAGTGTGGAGGTTAAATATACGATCCCAAAAACCTCTAACTTATATTGAATTAGGGGAAATAAATGATGGAGTTAGAAGAACAGGGTAGCAAGGAATGAGTTTGGGATCATTAGCCATTTTGGGTGGTGGTCATCGGGAAATGTGGAAGAGGGGACCCATTCTTTGGAGGTTCCCTATTAGGTGGCATCGTCGTAGTTGGCGTCGAGGGCTGGTGTTCATCAATGGTGGATATGGTTGGGGTTATGGGTTGGTGTCAAGGGATGGGGTATTGTTGGAAAGTGGTTGGTGTCACGGGAGGGAGTGTCAGTATACAGAGAGGGAGAGTTAGTAGACATCATCAAGGGAGGGGTGTTCAAGATAGGGTTGGGGGTGGTGGGGGGGAGGATGGTGGGTTGTGTTGCGGGGGTGGGGTTTGGGTTTTTGAGAGTTAGGGTTGGGGTGGGAGAAGGTGGGGGTTGTGTAAATTAGGTGTTTAAGTATTTTGAGTGGTTTTATTAAATCTTCCACTAAGACTTTTTTTTTATATTGGTCACTAGGGTGGAATGTCTATCTTCCCTGAATTCTATACTCCATTTCTTAAAGTATATGTAATAGTCATCCCTAATAATCTCTATCATCTCCCTTAGATCATCATTATTTGATTTCGTAACTTGATCAAGGAAGCTCAACGAAGGGAATGGGATTTGGCATTTCATGAACCTCTTTTAGCCGAGAGTTAAATAAGATAAGATGTGGTATTCATGTGTCAATATTCATCCCACCAATGTATAGTAAATGATCTTGGGAGATGAATCGTCAGAGAGATTTTTGATATTATAACCATGGCAGTTTGTGATAGAGAAAATGTTTTTCCTGGATAAGAACCTGGAATAGATGAGATCAAAGGGATGGAGAATCATTGAAGTTCCACAGATGGTGGCATGGTTATAATTCAAAAATTCAAATTTCTATTCATAGATTAGTGATGTGTTTTTGGATGGTTAGTCCTCATGATGAATAGTTTCTCAGTGAATGAAATTGGGGAACTAAACCTCCTCACTATGGTGGAAAATGGTGGAGTTGGAAAGAGAAGACATATAATTATTTTCAAAAAATCTATGTCTCAGTTTCATCACATCCTACCTATGGGTTTTCACTTTGAAAATGAATCACCGAGGGTGATCCTATAAATCATTCTAGAATTTATCATGGTTTTGATTTTTTTAAAATATTTTCAAAAATAAATAACAAAATAATTTAATGGGGGAAGGGAAAATATTTTATTAAACATTCATTTGATTAATATTGAACCATAAAAAATTAGGTTAGAGTGAATTTCTATAATTTCTCTGAGAAGTATCATTTTTTGATGAATAGTGAAAATACTGAATTTTAATTCAAAACTACTTTTTATTTAGTTTACTTATATGGTAAAATTATATTATGAATTAGTTTTCAAGTATAATTAGACCAATTTTATATAATTTAATCCAAATTTTTTCATTGTAATAAATTTCACCTAGAAATTGGATATAAAAACTTAAAAAATGTTTGAATATTCATTCTTTAAAAACAAGCATGCTCATCTCGTATGTGGGATTAATTTTAAATTAATTCACACCACTAATGTGATTATATTTTGGAAAATGGATTACAAAAATTTCTGATAATGGTAATTTATAATTTCTAATAATAACAACTTTTTTTTAGAGAAAATATTAGTGGATGTAATTAAAATTAATTACCGTGATTAAAAGAATAATTATCTTAATAAGGGACTAAAACATAAACATAAGGGAACAGTGACCATGAAACTTATCAAAAATACATTGGATGGAATGTTTTCTAATTTATACTCAATTTTCTCAAATTGGGATCATTATTGGGGGAATAATATTTAGGTTATACCTCTTAATAGTGATTACCTTTTTATATTTACAAGAATTCCACTCCTCATCCACAATAAAAAGGCACTCACTCCTACAAATTATTCAAACATCTCAAGACCTTTGGATCACAAACAATCTACCCAAATAAGATCAAATAATTACTAACCTAATAATAGAATCCCCAACTTGGGTATAAATAAAACCATGTAAACCCTTTGGTGAAAAGTAATAGGTTTTACCCAAAGAAGAGGTAACCTAATTCAACAAGCTCTTTTGTTTTATTTTATATCTCCACCCACTGAAATATTTTTATTACATAATTATATAATAACTTGTGTATCCAAAATATAATTATTTTTTATTATAATTTTTTTACCTAAACTTTAATTCATTTCCATCTAGTGGGTAACAAAATTATTTTAAGTTTGTATGGTAGACTACCACCTCAGGAAACAATGATTGTTCATTTATAACATTACTAAATCTCATGGTGGGAATTGTGATGTAAACCAGATTTATATATGATATATGTGATATTTATATTTTCTTGATACTTATTTATTTTAAATAAAAGTTTCACCTTAATGTTTTTCATTTTTTGTATATACGATAACATCGTTTGTGGATGTGTGGACTACTGCCTCCTCAAAGCGAAGTGATATGTTCACACATTACATGGAATGTATAAAGGATATTTTTAATTAAAATATGTGATATATATATATATGAGATAAATATGATAATTTAATTATAATTTACATTTATATATATAACCTTTACTTTTAATTGTTTTAAATATGACAATAGAAATGAATATAGCCTTCATGTGTACGTACGACCTACCATCTCTATAAACTGTGCATTTTTTCTTATCTCCAAATATTATGGAATATTATAAATACATATATACAGAATATATATGATAATGAAATCATGTATTACACTATTGATATTATGAAATCATGATTTACATAATAATAACAATAAGTAACAAGTAAAAAAACATGGAATACTAGGAAATTAACACATGACATAGTGAAAAAAAATAAAATATTGTTAACAAACCGATAAAAAGATATTATAAGAAGTTAGTATATGAAATTATGAATATGTTTATTGTTATGGGATAACTTAGTAACATGTTTTAAAAAAATATATAGGTTATTAAATACCACACGTTAAAAAGGAAGGATAAGATAAGGGATTTTCATCTTACTATTTACATCTATGAGATGAATGTCATATTCACCACTTAATTATTTTGGGTGGTTTATATACATCCAATTTTGATATATTATATCACTAATCCTTTTATATTCATGGTATTTATGGATTTACATTTAATTTTCACATCTAAGGTATTTTTACTTGAAAAGGACCAAGTGGTAAATGTTATCTTTTCCATATCACTTTTTTTTGTGATTATTAAATTTATTTTTAAACAATAAATTATTTATGATTAGTTTTATTATAAATTAATTTTCTCTTAAATATCTATATTCTCATGTAATTTCAATTATTATTTATTAAATTGTATACGATTTTTACACACACTGTTCACTTTAAATATTGTTTAATTAACTATGGAATTATTGATAAATTAGTAACCCTCATTAAATAAAGATATTTGATAAGATATATTATTAGTGAAACAAATAAATTATTCAAAATATGAGAAATTATTTAGATAGGTACGAAATGGGTGGATCCCAGTTACAGATATCTCCTTGATGCATCAGTAGTCTCATGAGATGAATCATTTTATCCAATCAGATTAGTTTTTACACAACAGGTTATAAACTATCTTATGAAAGGTTATGATGGTAAAGGTAGAATGTACCTAGGAAACATGGAGTCCTATAATTAATAATTTAACTCATTTATAATTAGTTATTATTCATTCATGTGATTTTTTCTTTGACATTTCTATGGATGAATTTCATTTTTTGTTTATTTGTTAAATGGAATGTGTTTATGTTATTTACCTTTTTATATTGTTTATGAATTATCCAATTGTTTATATGGAATGAGAGTTATGTTATTTACCTTTATAAATTGATTATTCTTATTTATTTAAGATTAATTTCTATATATGATTACCCTTTTGAGAATTTTATCTCACCATTCTATTGATTCACTTCCCCATGATATGAAGAAAAAATCATTAAATAAGCTTTTCTAGGAGGTTTTTCATCTCATTTTATTTTTTAACTTGTTTTTTTGTTTTTCCTAATGTAATTTATATACCGTGTAGTAATATAGCTTCCAAAAACTAGAAAAATGATCAATAATTTTTAATTTGAATCTTGTATCTATGATAATGTAATAAAGTAAGGCACCGACATCGAGCTTCTAGGGTCGGGTAATTATAGTTGGTTTTAGAAGAAGTTTAACAGGATGCTTGGAAACAAGATTTAGAAAACATAGATTAAAGAACATTAAACTAATCTAGATTTTTAATAAAATCATAGAATAACATCCTATAATTTTGGAATGTATATAATATTTGGGTATTTTTAGAAATACATCCATTTCTGGATACTACAAGTGGATGTGGTTCGGGTAATAGTGTACCTTGGTTTAACAACTCTGAAATGGTGTATTGGGCCTGAATTTAGCATAACCAGATACATGATAATGGGCCTTATGGTGAAACTATTTTGAAACTCTCTAGGGATATTCTTCAGCTAATTCAGATTCTATTTAGCTACTACTATTAAGGACTAAACAGAAAATACATCTGCAAAGAAACTATTTTTATTATTATGAGATTAGTTATAGAAAATATTTTCAATTTATGATTACTATTTAATTAGTTTTGGTATTATACAAAATTTTACATAATGTTATGATCTAATATAGTATATTCTATTGTTTATAAATAGATCCTAGATGGAGTGGTGGTATTTGTACCCATGGACAATATAGAGGTTTTCCTACTGACAGATCCGATATAGTTGGTATAGGAACTAAGAAAGTTATGGATACATTAGAATAGATTAATTGGGTTATGAAACATAACATTGTTGAGATAGATCAACCTATTCTATAGTGATATTATCTATTATTGGATATCTTTATATAAGAGTGGGACCCATCAATTATTAGTAATTTTTACGCAACAATGGATGAGAAATGTATTATGTATTTTGAGAAGATATTCATTGCATTGGGATGTGGTGAAAAGGAAAATGTTACAAATATAGTGTATTGTATCAAGTGAAATTCTGATAAATGGAGGTTTTTGATCTAGAAAACTATGGAGGAAGAAGAAACAGAACTCATGGAATGGGTAAATTTTAAAGAGATAGTCTTAGATAATTATTTCCCTCATCGGAAAAAAATGGGGATGATGGAAAAGTTCCTTAGTTTAAAGAAAAAGTATGAAGAAACTATTATAGAGTCTGAATATACCTTGACATGGTTAGTGAGGTATGATATAGATTACAAATGAAATGTGGTGTGGAATGTTGAAAACTAATTTTACAGTCTTAAGAAAAATATCCAAAGGGTATTTATTTCTAAGACTTTTTCATCTTACGAAGGGATTTTTTTATATACAATCAAAATAGAGAAGGATTTCTCAAGTTCCTATATATTAAAATGAATCCAAGATAAGAAGAGTATTATTAACACTATGAAAAAGGGAACGAGTCAAATAATATAAAGAGAATGAATGATTTTTAAACATATGATAACCATGGAAACAATTAACAAAGTAAATGCTTAAAATATTTGGGAGTTTGTTATATGTTTGGAGAAAAGTATACCCTGAAAATATAATGAAAAGGGAAGAAGGAAAACACTTCTATTAAATGCTACCAATGAAAAAATATGAGAAACTATTAAAAATAATTCCACAAGAGTCAAGAGAATATACCTTTTAATAAGCTATGGGTTCGAATTCAAGGATATGTTACTAAAAATACTGAAGTGTAATGATTAATTTACTTCTATATTTGGATCTAATAAATATGGTCTAAAATTATTTTATTAATGATATTATCATCACATGATTTATGGAATACATGGGGATTGAACTGAACTCGTCTTTCATTAAGGATTTGATATTGTATGTTGAATGGTATCATGGAAAGTGATTTGGTAGAAAGTTACAATTTTGGAAAAACACATGGTTAAGGGAAAGATAACCCATAATATGTTCCTAATCATGAGGAAATGATATTGGAATAAGGAGATGATTGATTTGGATAAATTAAATTTGACAATACTGACAAACTTGGGACTGATTAATTATTTTTTTGAATAAGTTGTTTATGACATCATTGATTGAGTTTACAATACTTTTGGATTTAAGAAATATATCAAGAAAATGTGTTTGACATAACGAGTAATGAATAATGCATGTTTCTAATAACATTTTATGGTAATTCATGTTACTAACATATTCATATTTTTGGTATATGTTGATTAAGAGCCACATCATTCTATTTGATATGTTCATTTTGGGAATTTAGTGACTTTATTTCAAAAGTTTTTGATAATAATCATTTGGAAAAGATAACCATTTATGAAATGGTTTATGTTTATATTGAAATGAGTTTTAGAGATTGATGTCCTACTTTACCATATGATGAGAACTATTCTAATAAATGATATATTAATTGTTTATGGAAAAACTAAAGGATATTATTATGTTCATGAGATAGAATCATATATTTAATTAAACTATTATAGAGTGAAATAATTCTTCAACTCTAGGAAAAGGTTTTTGAAACAAAAATTTCATCTTATTATAATCATTTTCGAGGATATCAATGGCGTTTTTTACACCTCTAGTTTATATAATTATGTTCATCAACTTTTATCTAAATATTTTCTCTATCACTCTCTATCATCTCTTGACAGTTTTATTTTGGTTCCACATTCATGTTTTCACTAATGTTCTCATATTTGGAAGCCTAGTCTTTTTCTGACCTTGGCATTTTCTTTTCCCTCTCATTAATAAGATATATTGTTAACCCTATTTATTATATGGAATTTCCAACAATATTATTATCTAATACCAATACCTTTATTACCAAGATCAAGCTTAAATTTTGAGGACTCAATTTATTTAACGTGGGGAGAATGGAACACCTCAAACTTCTAACATAGGGAAATTATGTTTGATGGAGTGTATAACACACAACACCATGATGTAAAAGAATATAATATCCTGATACTATACAATATATATTCCTTTTTAAATATATTCAATCTATTCTATGTATTTCAATTCACGCAACATTGATTTTACCTAGTCATTGCATGCATTGAGTTTTCTCGAGGGCTTGTGTTACACACAAGATCGAATATTACTAAATACTATTAATATTATTATTTAAAATGAGTGGTTTATCTTTTTCATTAAATTTTTGTTATGAATATAATTAAATAAATTATTAAAATATATAGTTTAATACATTGGTGACCAATTAATTATAAATTAATATAGAAACCAATGAATATAAAGGGAATGATTTTATAAAATGACAATTTTTATGATATGATAGGATTTTTTCCTTAATAAATTAAATATAGTTATATTATTGGATATTAGTAATGGAATATATATAATATATCTTAAATAAAATATTTTTTACATTCATCCAATTGATTTTATAGGCATAAAATAAGAATAAATAAATTTTATGCTTGAAAATTGTTTTGTTATAAAGAGGAAATTTTACCACCTTTTAATTGAGAACCTACTATAAATATGAATTTTTAAAATTTTATAAATATAATATCACAAATTAAATTTTTTTTTATTGTAAAATTTCGAAATTAGTTTCTGGTGAATTTTTGGTATTTTTATCAAATGTTTCATTTTTTGATGAATAGTGAGACATACTGAATTTTAATTCAAAACTATTTTTATAATTTATATATATATTTAAATTAATTTTTTTAATATATTATTAAACCAATATTATATCAATTATTCCAATTTATTTCTTTATAATCAATTTCACCTTGAAATTGGATATAAAAACCTAACAAATGTTTGAAAATTTAATCGTTAAAAACTCGTTTTCTCATCCCTTTTACAGGATTAATTTTGAAATAAATTTAGGCCACTTATTTGATTGGAATTATGAAAAATGAATTAAATATTATGAAGCAAAATAATTTTTATTTTATAATTATATAAAAATATTTTTGAACAAAAATATTAGTAAAAGTAATTAAAATTAGCGATTAAGAGAATAATTAGCTTAAAAGGGGAAAAAACATTAAACATAAGGGACAAACAAACATAGATACTTTCCAAAAATACATTTTATGGTCAATTATATACCATATAATCACTTTTATATAATTTTTATAATTATTTTAGGTACAATATATAAGGGATACCTCTCAATAGTGTTGATATTTTTACATTTAAAAGAATGCTACGCCTCCTCCACTATAAAAAGGTAGTCACCCTCCTATTTATTGAAAAATATAAATCCATTTTTATCACCCAAAACATTTACAAATAATTTCCTTAAATAATTCCACTAATCATATATTATTCACCTTCTTTAGAAAAAGATCCAAGGAATCCATTTAGTGCAAACTAGGAGTAGTTACCCAAAGAAGAGTTAACATGATCCCCCAAGATATTCTCTTTTATTTTCCTTCACCACCCCCTAAACTATTATTATTTCAGGATTATATAATAACTTCAGTATCATAAATATAAGTATATTTTTTTATTATAAGGTTTATAATTACATCTCAACACACTTCCATCTAACGGGTAATGGACTTGTTGTTCGTGTGTACGACAGACTACATTCTCACGAAATAATGATTTTTTATTTTATCTTCACCACATATCATGGTGGAAATTATGATGAAAAAAATATTTATATATGAAATATGTGATATTTATATTGTATTAAAACATTTTTAATTGTTATATAACATATTCCTTAATTATTTTCATTTTGTGTAAATACGATAACATCGTTTGTGGACGTGTGGACTACCGCCTCCACAAAGAGATGTGATATGTTCAAAAATTACATGGAATGTATAAAGGATGGGTTAAATAAAAATATATGATATATATGAAATATATTTTATAAAATAATTATAATTTAAATATATATATAAATATATATCATGTACTTTTAATTGTTTTAAAAATGACAAAAGAAATGGAAGTAGTGTTCATGCATACGTACAACCTACCATCTCCAGGAATGGTGAATTTCATTTCTTGTATCCAAATATTATGGATTATTATAAAAACATATATAATAGATATATATAATTATGAAATAATTTTACTATCTAGATATGATTATCTAATGATCTACATAATAAGAAAAATAAGTTACAATTCAAAACATATTTGAAAAACTAGGCAATTAACACCAAAATAGTGAAAATAATGAATGATTGTTTACAAATGGGTAATAATATATAATAAAAAGTTAATATATGATATTATAAATATTATTATGAATATGGTATAAGTTAGTAACATTTTTTAAGAAACTACGAAGGAGATTAAAGAACACATGTTAAAAAGGAAGGATTAGGTAAGAGATTTTCATCTCACTATTTACATTTGTGAGATAAATGTCATATTCCCCACTTAAATATTTTTTGTGGTTTATATAATTACCCTTTTTTATATTATATCATGAATCCATTTATATTCATTGAATTTATTGTTTTACATTGAATTATCTCATCTAAGTCATTTTTCCTTTAAAATTACCAAGCGGTAAAAGTTATATTTTCCATATCACTTTCTTTTTGGAATGTTAAATTTTAATTGAAACAATCACTTCTTTATGATAATTTTTTGTATAAATTAAATTTATATTAAATATTAACATTATCAAGTTGTGGATATTATTATTTTATAAACAATATACCATTTTCACATAGGGTGTTCAATTTGATAGTTATTTGATTAATTGGGGAATTATTGATAAATCTGCATCTTTATTTCAATAAATATATTTTATGACACACATTATTCATGAATTAAATTGATTATTAGATATATGAGAAATGATTTGGAATGTTATAACGTATTTTGGGACCAGTTATATTTATACCCTCGATGCATCTGTAGTCACGTGAGATGAATCGTTTTGGAAAATCAGATGGATTTCTACCCGACGTGTTATAACCCGTCTTGTGAATGGATTTGAAGGTAAAGTTTCCATGTACCTTGGAATTATATAATTTAATAATTAATAAATTATCTTATTTAGAGTTAGTTTATATTTATCCATGATATTTTTTCATTTATATATTAATAGATGCATTTCATTCTCAATTTATTGATTAAATGACACGTGTTTTAGTTATTTACATAGCTATAATAATTACACCTTATGATGTTGTTTAAATAAAAATTGTGTTCAATTATATAACTTTTTGATATTAATTATGATTATTTATTCATTATTAATTCCTATGTATACTAACCCTTACTTATCATTTGAGCTCACCCATATTTTTACCTTCCTTATGTTATGAAGAATAATTATTTTAATAATATTTCAAGGAGGCTGTTCATATGATTTTATAATGTGTCATGTTTTATTTTTCTTTCCCAGTATAATAGGGGTATCTTTTATGTAATCTAGTTTTCCAAAACTTCTAAACTGATCAATCCTATGATATTGAAATATTATATCTTTTCCAATGTAATAATGTAATTCATTGAATCTGGTCTTCTAGGGTCGCAGTGTTACAGATAACATCTAAAATCCAAGCTTGGATTTTGTGGCACAACTATCCCAGACCACCCTATCAATTCAAGTGTCCTTCCCATTTGGTGGTGATCAAGAACATACCCATTATGGACCACTTGAATTCTGAAAATACAACATCCAAACTATAAGAAATCCCCAAACAAAAATAAATAATCCACTATGATACCATTTTTGAAAAACAAACATAGGCCAACCCCAATCTGGTCACTTGAGTCATCCCATGACAAGGCTCAAGAGGCTTTCTCGATCCATATGGGATGAAAACTAGTGTCAAGCATAAAATATAACTCAATTGTGAATGATATCAGCCATAAAACATAGATAAATAAAAGACAATAACAAAAACAAATACTAGAAGAATTATAGAAATGGGAAACTGAACAAATTAAAGTAAACATTAACATACCTTCACATAACCTCATAAGTCACCATCATCCCCTGAACCAAAGCCACTTTAAAACGATGAATATAGAGTTGAAAACTACACCAGAAGCTAAATACAAAGATATATGTATAGGAATGAGTATTGAAACTTAATATACATTCACAATCTAACTTCTCCTTATATACTTCCTTTAAAAAAGAATCCATGTATTATTTGTATAAAAATAGGACATATAAAAACATGATTTTATAACTTTTTAAAAAATACAAGCAATAAGATTTCATTTTATGTAAAATTTATTTCCATTATATTTTCAAAATAGCATTTAATGAAAGAAAAACATTTTAGTGAATTATTTACAAAAGGTAATTAATTCTAAATAGGTGTCCAGGTTTGAAAAAAAACAATGTAGTCATTATAAAAAGAAACTAGAAAAAGTGCATTTTGAAGTAGTGTTATGAAATAAAACCACAAAAGAGAGAAATAACAATATTAAAAACCAATGTATCCAGGTCAAATGTGTCCTAGGATACTCATACTTTAGTGATAAAACTATAAAATTTTTTATCATGCATTCACTAATAGAGATGTTTAATCCAATGTTCTAGTAGTCCCCAAAGAATATTAATATTTTTTCCAATGTTGCAGCATAATCCTACCTATGAGATAGGGTAAATTCCTAACATAATATACCAACATACTAATCCATTTAAACCTACCTAGGAACCTAAGGATTCTTAGGATATTCGTTCAAATGGAGGTGAGTTTTTGAACAATATTTCATATATATACACAAGACACATTAAAAAAATCAATTCACTTCCTCACCCCCAAATTTCATTTTAATCATAACCCATTTCCCTTTCTAAAATATGTATCAAATCAAAATTCATTTTACCGATAATACATAACATAAGACACATTTAGAACACACCATATTTCAAATAAAAGGTAATTCCATAAGAGGGGTTCTCATTTCCTAAAACAATTCAAAGTTCCAATCGACCCTCACCCTTTAAAAATAAAAACATTTTATTTAGATAATAAATTAGACATTAGAAATAAACTACATTTAAAACAAGGTCAACAACATGACTAAATAAAGGAATCCCCTAATTGAATCATAGATAATATATGGTATATGAGTGAAAATTGATTTTTAGGAATCAAAATTCACTTTATATTGTATATAAATAATCTATAAGAGTGAAAACACATTTTTTTAAAAATCTAGAAATAATGGAATTCAAAATAATGGATTAGGTATAGGGAAACATTCTCATAACATGCTATCAATGACAACGACCACTTTAATCTACCATTTTGAGCCTGCACACATTTTCACACACACACACACACACATAAATACCCAGGTTTCAATGCAGATATTCTCTTTTAAATGAGGGAATATATTCAAATATGGAATATATATGCCTTACCCATTTATATGCATGCATGTTTCCTCAAAAAAATTCTTATAAAAAGCTACCCTAAAGAGGTCCAAGGTGCACTATAAAAATATTATAATATAAAAAATCACAAAAAAACAAAATAAAACACCAACTAAATTTGAAAATGGAGGAAAACATATCTAAAAGTGATGTAGAGCCCACTACCTTAAATGAAATTTTTTAAAAACAACCCATAACTGAGTCCCATAAACTGTAATAATAAACTATAAAGAAATATAATACACAAAATCGGATTGGGGTTCAACTAGGGAACAAACACCATAAAGGGGATAATTTTTTTTGATGAAAATAAAGAGTAAAGAAGTGGGGAATTTACACAAAATGGCACACCAATAATTTAAGGTAGAGGTGGTCGGAAACCAAAGATAAGGAGAGGATGGAGGAATGCTCTATGGAGGACATTGGTGTTTGGGGTCTTGTGAAATAGTGGAATGTGGGGTGGGGGGATTTGGGGGACGGGGCTCACCGACCGAGTCAAGGGAGATGAGTTATTGGTTTTTTATATAATAATAATAATAATAATAATAATTAATAGAGTTTTTTAATCCTATATACTGCACACAGTTAGCCAAACCATGGGTCAACCATGCACCTAAATTGGAGGCCCTGGACACCCCGCAAGGGAAGGATGCACAATTAGGGAAACTATGTGCCGAACATGTGGATGGCTCTGCTAAAAAATATATACACCCTCCTATGTCCTGAACACATTTCATACTAATTGTACACTATTCGTGCACCTAGGTTCACAAATATGAAAATTTATAATCTAAAACCCATGTTTATCAAAAAACCTAGAAAATGGGCTTAAATATAATTAAATAGTTAATTATAATTAATAAGTCGGCATTGGGGTGTGACACTACTAGTGACTCTCAAAGTTGTGATTGTGATATAATCTCTAGGGCACCCAACATATAAAGATGATACTCTATAAGTTTCTCAAACAAAGGAAAATATGGGAGAATTATGGTCTCATTTGTTAATGACACATACTAAATTCCTTAATAGATGAAATTTTCTACACATACCAATATTTTCGAATGGAAAATGAGTTCTAAGATGATTTAGAGAAAAAAAATCACTAAGGATGCGATGAGAATGAAAGTCCAAGTAAGGAAGATTATTTTATATAAAATGGTAGATGGTAGATCTATTATAGAGACGCTTCATAAAATACAACATATCTTACCTCATGTAAAAAAAATAAGAACACTGATTATGGAATCATTGTCATGCCCATGGTTGATAAACTATCCAATTCTTGGAATGATGTTATGAATTATCTAAAACATAAGAAGGATGATATTTTCCTTAATGAGTTACTTAACTAGCTACAAATTGGGGAGGAATATAAAAACATAAAGAGGGGAATGAACCTAAATATGATAAATTCAATTTTCTAATTTTGAATGGAGTGGGTCTATATAGATTCTTGAGATGACCCAACAATAAAATATGTACATATAAAATCATTATATATGAATATTCATTAAATATTATAATAAATTATTTACCAAGAACCTATAAGTTTAAGGTACATGAAAAATAGATATATAAATTAATCTTTTACAAACATTATTCAACATCTCCATAAATTATTCTTCACACTTGATACACTTCTAGAAATATCATAGATAATACTGTATTTCCTAACTTGGGGAATAAAAACATAATAAATGGGTAATGTTAGGTTTCCAGTAGTGGTAAACAAAAGAGATAACCATTAATGATCTTAAGTGAGAATAAGGAAAACTTGTGGGTATGAGGATATAATCATGGAGGATGAATACAACATAATAAAATCATACACAATAAAGCAAATATCATTAGTCATGACTCATGATATAAGGTTTTTGACCTAACATAAGAAATGAGTTATAGGGGTTTGGAAACATGAGTCAATAATCACGGGCTTTAAGACAGAACACAAGAATTTATCATAACATAGAGTTGTGGAATAAGAATATTAAACATACATAATAGTATACATCATTTATTATGTCTAGGATTACTACTAAGATAATTATCACATATTAGACAGATTCCCATAGTGTATTGGTTTCACATACCAATGTAATAAACATATTGTACAGATTCCCATAGTGTATTGGGATCACTCCCTAGTTCTATAAATTTATTTTAAAGTTATAAAAATATTTACCCAATGAATTGGTGGGATACATAATTCTAATCCATTCCATTACATAAGGAAAGACCATACATGTGTATTCCACATGAACATGAAAAAATTTATAATTCTATAATAACATAATTAACTTGTTAGAATGAAACACGTTTCATAAGAATCATCATAAGGAGTAAAAATGAATCATATAGGGAAAGAAAAGGGTTGATTCCATTAAAATATATCTGTATAGGAACATAAAAAATATTAAAACATATTAAAATAGATTAAAAAGACATTATAAGGTAAATAATTTCTTCAAAAAATGAGAAGTAATATTTTTTATTATTTTAAAACTTTCAATTTAAAAGGTAATAATTTATAAAATATAGATCATAAATTTCACATTGGAAAATCATGAAAATTTGTAATAGAATCATTATATCTAAAATCAGATAAAATGAGGGTAGAAACTGATTATGTGAAATTTTTTTTAAAATTGATTCCTTTAATGATTCTTTAAAGAAATTAAAAGTCATTATAAAATGAAACATATGGAAAAATTAGAAAAAGACACCATTAAAAAATTTTCAATAATAGTTAAGGTTAGTAGAATATGACCTTAAAGAATTATATAAGTATTGAAAATAACATCCTTAAAATGTAAGAGAAGATGTATCCATTATAAGATGGCCACAATGGTCTCTCTCTTAACCTTATTCTCCTTGAATACTATATTTTCCTCTCATGTTCTCGTACTCTAGAATCTCTTTCATTGGTTTTCTATTCTTCTTGCTTTGATGTTAGTGGGATGGTTCCCACACTTGCTTTGAGACCAACTTGTTCTTGTCTTCCATATCTGATGCATTTCACTTCCCCTTTTGTGAATTTTAAAAGTTGGTGTAATTTAACCCCTTTTCCACATTGATGGAATTGTTCGTTTGGATTTCTATTTTTCTCATCTTCCATTCATGGTTAATCTGCTTCCTCTATGTTTTTCATATTAACTAAAACATCAACTAGTTTTACTTACCCAATTTATATTTTAGTTTGGAGGTATTATATTAGTGGTTTATTCCATCCTAGTACTATTAAAGCACTTTATTTATTGGTCTTATCAGTTTTAGGTATCTATCCTTATATCCTATAGAGTTTCTATATTAAACTTGGATCAGTGGTGACTAGGTGTTTTAAGATATTATTCATCACTAGCAGGCATTTTTGGGTGCAAGTTTATGAATGGTTAGTTTTTTTATGAGAGTAGGTGCATTGTTTTTTTTTGTTTTTGATGATTTTCTTGTTGTTTATAATGGTTTATACTACATCAAAAAATCAATTTGGATATTTTTTGAGTACCTGGCATTTGTTGATTCGTTGGATGGTGTTGATATATTGTTAGGGTTATGGTTTAGTTGTGTAGTTCCAGAAGTATTGTTTTTTCAATGATTTGGTCTTATGAACAGTTATATTAGTAACATTGGTATGTTGATGTGGATTTTCAATGTAGTTTTTTGTTCTCTAGTTGGTGAAATTAGAGTTTTTTATGTTTACAATGAAAGAAAATTCTCTTTGTTTGTTGATGAAAGGATCAATGATGATTCAGTCGTGCGTAGTCTGGCATTCATGTGGAGATGATGGAAACATTTATTATGATTTGACAATTATTGGGTGGTAATGCATATTATTTGTGTTCATCTCAAGATGGGTATGGTTCTTATTATAGTCTCTTATATGGAAGTCTCATATTTGGGTTTTGATTTTTTTGTTTTAAAATATTAAATTGGTATTTTTTGGTTTGAGATTTGTTTTTTATTTGTTGTAATCAGTCAGGGTTTTGGGGTTTAGGTTGGGCTCACACTTACCCTAAATTTTTTTTATAAAAAATAACAACATTATTGATTTGGTGAAATCCATAATAGAATATGAATTATATGGACATTGAGGAGGAATATTCCCGACTAAAAATATTAAAAAATATTGAATCCACTTACAAGAAATATTTTCATTCAGTTGTTAACAAATGGGATGTGGAATGGTAATAAGACAAGTAAAAAATAAAAAAATTATATATTAGAATAAAATGGATTAGGTTTTATATAGAAATAACATAAAGTTTTCTCCAATGGATATTTAGTCATAGAGAGTCTAAATTTCAATGCGTGGTTGGAAAGAAAACATGACAACTTTAGTAAATTTTGAATCAAAATCCCATGATAGAGTGAAAATGAGATGGATTTATAAAACCATTTAATTATAATAAACCATGAAAAAATCGTTATTATAAAGTGATAATGGGATAAAAAAATCCCAAAATGACTAATAACACCAATGCATGCATAAAATAAATCTCACATCAGAGTACAACAATATGTTCTATAAAATGATAAGGGTAAAAAATCCCAACAAAACTAGAAAAGAGTCCAAACTACCCAGAAGTAGGGTACTATTGTATTGAAAAATACCAATATACTCTTTGGTATGTCAATCCGGAAACTATGCCCTGCCTACTCCCAGTCCTCCTAGGATACCATCAAAAGGATTATCTTCTATATAGGACAAAAAATGTGCATGAAAAACCCGTGTAGGGGATAGTATAAAAATAGCTAGTAGGAATCCTTAAAATCCCCACACATAAACCATCAAGAATAGTCAGTTCATAATAATAGTGCATTAAAGAAACATAGATATTCTCATACAGATAACTATTATTTAGTGTTTGCAACCAATACTTGTCGCTAAATGATATTGGTTTAGGATTTTACATAATTTTCATTCTAAGAGAATATAATCCCTAGTCCATGCTATCCCTGGTGATGCTCATTCAAGAGGTCATGGTCATTAAGCCCTGCCAAAGAAGTAACCATTGGATCTATGAAGATAATTTCACATAGGTTGGGGGTTAGACCTAGGGCCACTTGGGGAAACAAAAAACAGGAATGGATCTATATTCTAGATATGAGATAAATGCCCCATTCAGGGTGGTCAAATTATTATAAATAAATATACCTATGATTGATAGATGATCCCACCCAAGTCCCACAAGGGGATACACTGAACACTCTCTGAAACTGAACCCATCAAGGGGATCCCAATATGATGATGATGATGTAAGGCCATACTTTTCCATTTTTAGAAGGGATCGTAGAATATCACTCAACTATACCAAACCTATACTAATGAAATGAAGGGCTATACAAATTCTCAAAGTGAGTACATGCTGTGTAATAGGGGTACCCAATGTGTCTTTCCAACCCCTATACCACCCATGTCTCACCATATCATATGTCATGTAAGCTTCAACAGAAATGGTATGTACCATATGGTAAAAACACATAGAGGCCAACTGACACCCTTCACATGCCATATATCCATCCATGTGTACACTTAGGCATGCTTGTGTATAGTGTCCATGCCTATGTACTTGGCTCTGTCTGAGTGATAGGAAATGCCTATGTACTCTACCCATTTCTATGTACATAGATGTGTCCATTCTCTTGTACACCTAAAGTACACTCTTGGCTATTAGGAATGGTTCATGTGGTTAGTGATAAGTGCCATATAGAATGAGATATTTATCTTTCCATGGACACCCTAGAGCCATAGTCAGGGATCCACATGCTGTGTATCTCTATTTTACCCACTGTGTTCAGTGATATTACCAAATACCCCAAAAATATTATCTGTATACACTCTCACCACCATCACCTTTAGGCCTTCTACTGATCTCACTCCAATATCATAGATCTCATCCAATTAATCCCTACTATCGCCATTATTACAATTCTCTCCATTCTATTCAATTGGGAAAGTCTATCACCTCACATCATCATCAAATGTTAATGTTTAATGAATAAGACCAATGATCCATTTTGATCCACCTATAAAAATACCATTTCATCATCACACCTTGATCACACCATTTATTGTGAACTTCTCAATTGATATTGACCCATTTTAATAAAAAATGATCACAAATGATGTAATACCTTGTATTCATCGAACAATGAGCCAATAAATTTATTGAAATATACATAAAAAGAAATGGGGGAGATAAAAACCATATTCATGAAGAAAAAACCACAATATCTATTCATATCATTCTCCATTAATTTTTATAGATTATATTAATGAATAATAATAAGAAATAATAAACAAATAAATCAATCATAAAATAAATGAATCATCATTGCATCAATCAATTATTTTTTGTGGAATTGATCTGCATTCGACAGAAGATAAAAAATAGGATGAATCTACATAAATAAAAAATGCAACATTGAGCTCAAATTATTCACTGAAAAATTATGATCCTATATAATAATGGTTGGAGAAATCCATAAACTCTATTAGGGTAGATGATTCTTTCAGTATTAATCTGATCCTCCGATCTAATGTAATATTCCAATCATCTCCTCCAATGATCTCCACTTAATAATATGAATTATGAATCTTACCCTATGAATTGGTTATAGTGGGGTTTAATTAGAAGAGGTCTTTTTCTCTGCACCAAAACATAAAAAAATAAATAAATTTAGTGAATTAATTAAATTATTTTATTTTTTATGCCTGTAGAGGAACATTACCAAAACATATGATACGAAAAAATGGTATGTCATGGTTAGTGTAAAAAACACTTTATACACTCAATGAAGACCTTGGAATTATGAGATGATGCTCCATTCAATATTAATTCAAATTCTTTAGGAAACCGACACATGGATGATCATAATATATTTAATATATTAAAAAAATTAAATTCTAGGCTCATCAGGGCTTGAAATATTTCACCATCTCAGTTCCTGGCTCCAAAAGTATTATTATTTATGTTCAAGGATTCTACATTGAAAAAACTATAAAATTACATATATGGCCTCCCCATGTAATGACCCTCCTTCTTCAAGATGAGGGAAGGGATGAAAAATTAAAGTGGCCTTCCTTCTTCAAGATGGAAAAGAGATAATAACCCCTGGGTCCCACCTCTAGTAGGCCCTATGGTTGAGAAAAATTCCAAGGGTATAAAAATATCACATAAAATGGGAGGAATCACCATTTTTATAGTAACCAAGATTGGGAGATAATATGTATCAACCTAAAAAAACTCTAAGACACACACACACACACACACACACACATATATATAAAGAAACGAAAAATCCATCCCACATGCATACTTAATGTAAACCTGCTAAAAATAAAAAGAAAACTCAAAAGAAAAAATATAGGAAATGAAACAACAACTATCCCGACAAAAGACCTAGTAAATTCCATCATAGTCTATATAATACCCTTGAAAAAAAATTTATATACATTTGGTGATCATACAAGATTAATACATAAGAAAATCCAAATTCATCAGTGCACAAGTGGGGAAAGAATACTAATTTCCCTTTGAGAAAACATCAAAAACTCAAAGTACCTAATATTCTATACTATCCACCCTAACATTTACAAGACACTATCCTTAAATAAAAAAAGTGTAATGTAAAGTAAAATAGTAATCACTTCCATATTTGGGTACCCCAAACCACTTCCATGGGTTAATTCCTCAACTTTAATGATGAACGTCCTGATTCTACCACACTCCTCCATAAGCACCACGATCACAACCTGCCTGCACACACCTAGGCCACATACCACATTTGACCTACAAAAACCTTGGCCACAACCACATCACACCCCTCTGGTAGATACCAGGGCTAAAAAACTACAACATCATCTCGAAGACACTAGAGAAAGTATATCATATCTTATCTTGAAGACACCAGGGAAGAACACCTTGCCCGTAAAATCCTTGTCCTCACAACCGCACCACAACCTAGATGAAGAGTCATGGGCTACCAATGACTAAAAGAGGTGGTCTAGAAGAGCCAATAAACAACCATACATCCTCCCACCCGGATGTTGGGAATGATAACCGTCCCCCATAACAAAGGGGGTGTTCAGCACGTAGTGCTAAACATGGGTGGGGTGCATGTATAAATCACAAGGAACTACATGTATATATATTGGTACCAAACACTCATCCCAACCTACATGTTTTATATATTCAAAACCTTCCCACACCTAAACTTCCTTTACTTCCAAACATACACGTGAAAACCACCACGAACACTGGTCACATATATAATTCGGTAAATGAACCCACTTCACTACAACCCACGACTCAAAAAAAACCCCTAGAAAATTTATTTGACCAATTGTCATTTTACATTATCAGCTCATTCATTCATTTATTCCATACCTACCTGGGTAACTACCAAAGACTAAAAACATTATAAGGTGAAGAAATTATACCAATCACTATGAAATCTAAACAAAGAAATAAAGGACAAGTTAACAAAATCCATTCTAACACCCATTCATAAAATAACAGTGTTTGGAAACTCCTGGTGAATGGACCATGCATGTGAACACCATCCTTTATCAAAATCATCGCTCATAAACCATCCCTGGAAACCCCACTGCATGAAAATGAAAACATCCAACAAAACAAAACTCGCCTATCTTGTAGTCCCACTGCACACTCCCCTCTCTTGAACACCCATTCAACCACTTCCACCATCATTATTTAAAGTAATTCCACCCAATCCTTCCTCGAAACAAGAAAACCCCCCAAAAAACCTCATTACTACTACACTCAGAAGCCCCACTACACAACAACACCACACCCGACACAACCAAAAACATAAAAATAACACAAATTGATCTGGTATCCTCATTGCCCAACCACTACCGAGATACTGTCCCACTGCATAATATGTTCATCCATTCCAGAATCAACCAATATCACAACATGAGATTCTATTACACCACCTGCACCACCCCATACTCAAAATGACACTCCCATACACAACAGCACATGAACAACACAAAGACAAGGCTAAATAGAACCACACACAACACACAACCACTCTAACAGAAAAATGTTTATTCAGATTTACTAGAACTCATACTTTAAGTCCAATTGATAAATATGAGGTTATAGAAAAAACGTTCTGTCAAGGGAACCCATTTATTTAAATGAATATACATGTTTAACAAATTTAATAATGACATTTTCATTAACGGAGTATCAAAAAAATGTATTCACAAACCAAATAGGTGGGAAAATAGAGACCACAAACAACCATGATTTTTAGAATTCATACAAGCCATAAAAAACAAGACATTGATAAAGGATAATGTATAAAACAAAGATATCATCATCATCATATTCTCAGTTCCTTATTTATTAATTCTTATTATCTTAGTTAAATTTGGGTCCAACATTATTCACAAGGGGACATGAGTAGACCCACCCCAAATAAAACATAATCAAAAGAAAGACGAATTACATACGTACATGGATAAATAGGTGACCATCAATTATTCCTTGCGCCCAAACAGGGGGTGCATGAGAAGCAGGAAAACTCCATGGAAAACTAGATCGATGGGTACTGCACAAAACATGACTCCATGGGGAGGAAAGGCTCTAGGTAGACTGAGATAAAAAAGAAACACATAGGGAAAAGAAGATCTCAGCCTAGAAGAGAAGGATCCTATTTCAATGTAAGGGGGACATTTTTAAAGGACACTCTATGATTGTTGCATCATCCTCAATATCCAACTCTACCCAGTCAAAGAAAATAGAGTCATCATGAAGATACCGAAGAAGCTGGGAGACATGAAAGATACAGTGAATCCTCTTCATCTGTGGTGATAATACCAACTAGTATGCCAACTTTCCAACTTTACACAACACCTTGAATAGTCTGATGAACTTTGGAGAAATCTTAAACCCTCTACCGTACCTCCACTTCCTATGTCAAGGAGAAACATTCATGAACATGTGTTCCCCAACCTTTAAATTCAAGGGCCTTATCCTATAATTGTAGTATGACTTCAATCAGCCATTTACTACCTTAATCCTCTCATGTACTAGTTTCACCTTCTCAGTCGTACTCTACACCACATCCGAACTAAGAATAGATGGCTTCCCAACATCAGTCTAGCACAAGGGTAAACGAAATGACCTCCCATAAATAGCCTTGAATGGATCAATACCAGTGGATGAGTGATAGATATTATTGTAGGAAAACTCTACCAAAGGAAAATGTGGTATCCCAGATCAAACAATGTTTAAGACACTTGCTCATAGAATTTTCTCCAACATCTAGATGGTCCTCTCTGGTTGCCCTTCCATCTAAGGGTGGAAAGCAGTGCTGAGGAATAACTGAGTTATAATAACATGATGAAATAACCTTCTTAATCATGAGGTAAAATGTTTATCCCAATACGAGATGATGGATATCCAACCCCCATGCAGCCACACCACCTCGTCCACATACCTCTATGTTAAGGCATAAAATATGCTTGACTCCTTGATCACTAATAAGGGATCAAATTTCATGAACCGGTCCACCACTACCCAGATTGCATCACATCCTCCCTGAGCCCTAGGTAATCCTATGAAAAAATCCATAGAGATGTCATCCCACTTTAACTCAGGAAAATATAAGGGATAAGAAAACAACTGGGAATGTAGTGTTTAACCTTCACCTACCAGAACACAAGGATCCTTTCCACAAACTCTTCTAGAGCCCGATTCATTCTGAGCCACCAGAACTGTTCTCTCAAGCCACAATACATCTTGGAAACTTATAGGTGTACCTCTAAGAGTGAGTTATGACACTCATTTCAAAATACCTTATGCATCACCACTAGGAAAAATGGATTTTCATGAAATATCATCTAATTATGAACATACTTCATCCATCCCTCCGAAGCATCACCCCGGTCAGAGTGATCACGCATTACCTCTACCTATGAGTCTCTCCAATGAGACTACTCCACCTACTACCTCAGAGATGACAACACCATCATCTAAAACAAACATCCTCTGATCCTATCCCTTCATTTATCTAAGTGCAAGGCAACCAACTGCACCATTTCTCTCTATTAATCCACAGATCCTCGAACCACCTCCTTCTATAATGTCCTACTCAGAGAATCAATCAAAAATATTCAACTTTTATGAGGTTTATGATATCTTAAAATCCTAACTCTGGAGAGACTCTATCCACCTCCACTATTGCAAGTTCATATTTCACTTAGATAAGATGTACCTCAAGATATTGTGATTTAGGAAGACCAAAAAGTACTTCCCAATGAGGCAATGTCTCCACAACTATTACACAAAAACAACTTCTACAAACTCTAGAGCATGCGCGGAATAATTTTGTTTGTGGGGATGCAACTACATAAACCCATAAAAAAGCACTCCTCAATTATTCATCATCAAACATCCCAATCCATGTTCAAAAGAATCACAAAACACCTTGATCATCACCCCTTACTCTAGAAACCTAAGCATAGGAGCATTGACCATATTCCTCATAAGATGGCCAAAAGATGCTTGACACTGCTCAGTCCACACAAAAGCCCAGTAATATTTATTAGTTTCATCCACAAAGAATCTACTCAAGAGAAATTAGGTATAAAACTCTGGTAATGGCAATCTAGACTGTGAAAACTGTGAACCTCTACAACATTATTAGGTTCTTCCTAAGAAATGACTACCTCGACCTTCGACGGGTCCACTGCAACACACTGCTTAAACACAACATGTCCAAGGAAGTGGACGTCTAGTGTCCAAAACATGCACTTTGACATATTTCCATATATATAATGGCTTCATAGAACTTCCAAGATAGTCTTGAGATGCTCAGTATGCTTCTCCTCTGACATTGAGTACATTAGGATTTTGTTTATTAATACGATGACGAACAGGTCTAGAAACTCACGAAATATAAAGTTCATAAGTCCCATTAACATGAATGGCGTTTTAATACCATCGAATGACATAAACATAAACTTGAAGTTTCCATACCTACAATTGATTGTTTTTTCTAGGATTCCACCTTCCTCCACCTTCAACTGAGGGCACCTAGACCACCGATCGATCTTAAAAACCCAACTTTCTCCCCTTAGGTGGTCGAAAATATTTATATCCTTAAGGCAGGGTAAAACTTGTTGACCATTTCCTGATTCAACCTATGTTAGTCTATACACATCCTCTGACCACCATTATCATTCTTTGAAAACATGACTAGAGCACCCCATAATGACATAATGGGATAGATAAAGTACTTCTTCATCAGATCTTCAATCTAGATCCACAAATCCCACTACTCAGAAGACACCATCTAATAAAGAGCCATTGAAATCAAATTATCATAGGGTTGTAAGAATATCTCGAAATCGACATCACATCGAGGGGGTAGGGTCACAAAATCCTAAGTGAAAATATCCAAGAAATCTCAAAAAAATATCAAGGCCTCCACCATATTAGTATCCATCGATTCCACTAACATGTTGTCCCAAATGAAAAAAGTCCCCATAGGTCGACGACCTACCCGACAACTACACTCGCCATCAAATTCCACATGTTGTCTACCCACATCTGAAAACACGACTATTCTCTAGAATCGGTCAATTAAAGTACACACAAAGTAGAACTGGTCGACACTAAGGATAACACCATATGGATACATATATATATCATAGAGAGATCCCGACTAGACTAATATGGCCCCAAAATTTGTCTAAATCATAAAAAAACCTCAAAAAAGTTGATCAGGCCTCCGACTGGTGTATTCAACACAAGGGGCACAGAAAGTCTCTCTGTGTCGAATCCTAGTGCATGGGCTAGAATGGGTGAAACAAAGGACTATGATTCTCATGAATAAAACAAGGCACAAACAAGCGTATTGAACAAGATGATCGTACATCAAACGATCTCCAGACCTATTAGAACTTCCGCCTATCAAGCGTGCAACACGCTATGCTAAACTCCTCTTCCCCTCTATTGTCAGCTGCTTCCTTAACCAAACTCAAGGAGAGGTACCAGTGGAACACCCTGAGGTCGGCCTCAACCTACTCTATCTCCCCTCAGGGGAGTAGGAACCTTTTATCATTGCTTCTAAAACAACCATGCTGACAACTGTTGCTGAGGTGGGCACTAATCTTTCCCACCCCATCATACTGAGCTCTAACTAGGCACTGAATCTAAATGTTCCCACATCTTCCAGAAGAAAAACCCCTCAGTCTGAGGCCTATGGGAAAATGACGAGGACTAAAAGTACATAACATGAACTATTTAGGTTAACTCCCCACTGGTTGAATCCTTGATGGACCTAGTGTGTGAGACATACTGTAGGATGATTTTGCCTTTGTAGAACCCTGATAGCTCCCCTATCATGGTAGAACTCCTAGTGAGTGAATCCTTTCACCCTATTCATCCCTCTTTTGAACCTCTATGTATGTTTGTAAGATGAAGAGAGGAAACACATACTAGAGGGAAGGACATAGTGCCTCCTCTAAATGTATTTCTCGAGATTCCACATCCGGAAAGTGGTCCTGAGCAAAGAGAAATATTACCTTGAACATTATCCCCAACCCTCATACCAACATGATCCCCTACTATAGGGAGAGTATCTTCTATTTCATCTCAAACTTTATCATCAAATAATAGAATTCTACCAGAAGTCCTTCTTAAAGTATACCCACAGAACATCGGTCTCCCTACTCTCCATGTGGTAATGTGTCCACCATTTACATGCTTCTCCCCCAAAATGGCTCACTACTAGGGGAACCCAGTGCTATGTTGGAGCCCATATCATGATGAAGGTGATCAGTAGCTCCTTGATCCAACCCTCAATATCAATGTTTGAGAGACTACTCTTTTACTTTCCTTAAGTCTATCGCTATATTTCATGAAGTATCTTCTACCACTGATTGTCCTCCTCCTCTGTGTCAACCCTCCTCCGATCAGTTGGATTTCCCTACTAATCCTCCACTTTTTGAGCCACTCATGAATAGTGAATGAGATCTATAACTGAAAGGTAAAAAAGGATTTCCTAAACCTGAGTAGTATGGAATTAATTTAGGATTCATTTTAAATATTTTTTATATTTTAATTTCTCAAAAATTCCCTAAAAGACAAGAAAAAAAGTCATCATGATACATGTACCGTTCATAGGGTCTCTACCCTGCATTCGGTGTAGCCTAACATGGTTGCTCTATAAGGATAGAGTCCTCTCATCAGATCATAGGTGGCCTAAAATATTGTTTCCTAGCTAGTCTTCCCGGGCCTATGTCACACACCAAGAGCACCTGACACTATTTCCCTACCAACCCATGCAATCCCCACTGTGCCTAGCTCTAAAATCCATCCTATATTTCAACCACCACCTTTGATACCATCATTTCATGAACCTACTTCTTCAAGATGAGGTAAGGTATGTAAAAGTGAAATGAACTTCCTTATTCAAGATGAAAAAGAGATAGTGACCCCTAAGTCCCACCTCAAGTAGGCCTTTGAGTGGTTACTAGCACCAGGGGTATATAAATCTAAAAAAGTGGGAGGAATTACCATTTTTGTAGTAACCAAGATCAAGTGATAAGATGTATCAACCTACAAAAACTCCAAGACACATATATATAAAGAAAATGGAATCTATCCTTCATGCATGTTTAATGTAATACTAATTGAAATACAAAGAAAATTCCAAAGTAAATGCCAAAAGAAAAAATACTGGTTGCGACACAAAAACTATCCCAATGCCTGAGCTAGTATGGTCTAGCATGGTCTATGTAATACCCCTAAAAACAGTTTTATATATGTATGGTGAGAATATAGGTATAATCAGTAGGAAAATTCAAAGTCACCAATGCACAAGTGGGGGAATCATACCAATACCTCTATGAGAAAACAAAAAAAAAACTAAAAAGCACCTAACATGTTATACTATCCACCCCAACATCACCAAGTTACTCTCAACAATTAAAATAGGTCAAGTAAAGTAAAATAGTAAGCAAATTGATATTTGGGTAACCTTCCCCGATTCCCACTAGTGAATTTCTCATCCCTAACAGTGAATTTCTTGAAGCTAACATGCTATTCCAGAAGCGCCATTGTCACAACCTACCCGCACACACCTGGGACATATTCCACATCTGGACTGCAAACACATAGGCCACAAACACATCACATCCTACCCCTAGACACTAGGGCCACAAAACAATAACCTCATCCTAAAGACACTAGGGAAAGTACAATGTATCTCATCCCATAAACACCTGGGAAGAATACCATGCTCGTAGACACCCAGGAAACCTGCCTGAAGAGTTTTGGGCAACGAATTCCTAGAAGATGGAGCAGAGAAGATCCAACAACCATCTATCCATCCTCTCACTAGGATGTTGGGAATGTACACCCTCCCCCATAATAATGGGGGTGTTCAGCATGTAGTGCTCAACACAGGTGGGGTGCGTATAGAAATCACAATGAACAACAAGTATATATATAAGTACCAAAAACTCAGCCCAACCTATGAGCTTCTATAACAACAAACAATCGACACCAAAACTACCCTTGACTCCAACCCTACATGCACATACCACCACGAATGATGGTCAGTTCTGTAAGTCACTAAATGAATGCCGCTTCACTATAATAAACAACTAGAAACATACCCACAACCAACTCATTTAACCAGTTGTCATTATGAATTATCAATTCATTAATTTATTTATTGAATCCCTAGTAAGAAAACTACCAAACATTGAAAATGTTATAAGGCGAAGAAACCATACCAACCATAGACAAATCCAAACAAAGAAAAAATGGCCAAGGTAAAATAATCCATTCTAACACACATTCATAAAATAAAGGTCCATAGAAACTCCAAGAAAAAGGACCATGCAATTTAACACCATCCTTATTCAAAATAATCCCACCTAAACCATCCTTATTAGCCTTACTGCATGAGAAACTCATCATTCAGAAAAAAAATCTCACCAAGCTAACAGTCCCATAGCACACACCCCCCTCTTGAACACCCGTTCAACCACTACCACCATAATTCTTCAAAGTATTGTTAATATTTCCTCCCTCTCAACTATAAAAACCCCCAAATAATATTATTACTTCCACAGTCAGTAGCACTATTGTACAAAAATACCTCACCCAACACCCCTTTAAACATAAACATAACACAACCTAATCCTGCAACCTCACTACCCAACCACTTACTAGATGTAGTACCACTACATAAAAAGTTCATCCATTCCAAAATCTAACAGTCTCTAAACCTATGATTCCATTACACCACCTATACCACCCCATACTCACAACCGCACTCCCAGCCACATCCCCATTTGAAAAGAATTAAAACAAGGCTGAACAGAACCACATACAACACACATTCAAAAAAACAAGGAAAAATTTATTTAGATTTTGTAGCACTTGTTATTTAATTACACTTGATAAAAAAGTTATTATCACAGAACAAGTTAGATATTGGGGAATAAATTTTTTAAAACAAATATATGTGGTTAACCAATTTCATAATTATACAGTCTTTCATAGAGATCAATAAAAATTATTCACAAACCAAATAGGTACTCAAATAGGGACCTCCAACGACCGTGATTTTCATAAGGCATAAAACCCTTGAAAGCACGACATGGATGAAGGATAACTTATAAAACAATGCGATCATCATCATAATCTTACTATACATTTATTTATTACTTCTTATTATATTCATTAATTTTGGATCCAACTGTATTCACAAGGGGAAATGAGTACACCCACCCCACATGATACATAATTAAAAGAAATATGAAAGAAATCCATACTTGGAACAACAAGAAACCAATGATTCTTCATTGCACCAAAACAGGGAGTGCGTGAGTAGTAGGAAAACTACATATAAATCTAGATCAATGGGTACTGCACAACACATGACTCCATGGGGAGGAAAGTCTCTAGGAACACCAAGATAAAATATATATGAAAGAGGAAAAGAAGATCTCAGATTAGAAGAGCCAGATCCTATATTAATGGAAGGGAGACAGTTTCAAAGGCCATTAAAGTTGGAGCATGGTCAGGACCACGTGGTTTACTATTTCAATGTTCATGGAGTATTAGGATACTAAATATATAATTAATGTCAATTGAAACACCTTTAGAAACACCCAAACAATCCTTTAAACTCGATTTATGTGAAATAAAATGTAATAGGGGAAAAACTAGAGAAACTGGAAATGAATCACTAATGGGTGAGTCATTGACATGAGTCACTAACAGTGACTCATCAATTCTTGACTCACCAACTGGACTCACCAACACAAGTCGCTGAAACCACTCACCGACACCAACCACTAACACCACTCATAGATTCGACTCCCCGATGCCACTTTACGACCCCAATCTCTAATGCCACTCACTAACAACACTCATGGATGCCACCCACCATCGCCTCCCACCGATGCCACTCACCGACACCACTCAATGAAGCCACTCACTGAATCTACATACCAACACCACTTATCAATGCATGACCTACCGACGCCCTGACCTATTGACATCTAGAGTCACCGACGCCCTAAGTCACCAATGGCTTGAGTCACCAACATTGAGTTACCAAGGAAAGATACCAACGTTGAGCCACTGATACGACACACTGATGCCTAACTGACTAATGAAAAAACATGAAAATTGGAAAACACATGAAATGAGATACAATTTTCTCCCAGAACACCCCAAACACTGGTTTTTTTAAATGTTTGGACCTAGAATATTAGATCCATTACACCCCACAATAAAAACATATCGATGAAAAGAGATTACCAGAATTAGAGAATATCCCATGGGAAACACAACTACTAAGAAAGGATCCAAGACAAAGTGGCCCTAGTGAAATGATTAGTAGAAAAAATATCTAAAATTTCCATTTACCCAAACATATAAGTCTCCAAAATCTCGAGACTAACATCACATTAGACAATGAAAATTAAAGGATTCCATATGAGAGAGAACAGTCCATGAATAAAACCACCTAAATGAAATATTCCCAATAAGAGAAGTCAATGTTAGCCTTAGAACAATGTATGAAAAGAAAGAAATAGGGACATCATACTTGGTACACCAAGACCTTGATGAACCCATATAAATAGAAAATGAACCCTATATGTGACTACCTACATAGTGGGTATCAATTATACTAGTTCATAAGAAAAGGCCCAAGACATCGATTTCCAAATTCCCTGAAAAAAGATACTCAATTTTAATAGAATACCCATAGAAAAAATGGGAACCACTAATCACCAAAGTGAGAACCTCTCTATGAAGGGTAAAATTTTACTAAGAGGACTCAAGGGAAACTTAATGAACAAAACCACCCAAGAAATCTCGAGAAGGGATAAACTCACAGGGTGGGTATTCAGATTTAAAAATCTTTTTGGGGATTGGGTAAGGATGTCATCCAAACGATCAAACTTTTAAACTACAAGAGACACCACCTAAAGAAATCCTATAACAAGAACTTCTGAAAATCCATCGAAACATTCTATGTGGGAAAACGGGTCAAAAAGACATAAATTTAAATTAAGACACATCAGAATATAATTTATCCCAAACTAGAAAATACATAGGAAAAAGTAAAAACCTTGTGAAAAGAAACCCACCCATATTCAAAACCAAAACAGAAAACAAAAATCATCACCCCTTTAAAAATGAAGAGACAAATATTCCAAATATCTTTTCAAGAATCTTATAAAACCCAAAAAGTTATGCTCTTTTTAGGGAACCAAAAAACATGGAAATATTGTATTTCATTAAAAAATAAAAATTAATTTCAATTACATTTATAAAATGATTTTATAAGTTTACAATTTCACCCTCCACTCTAAAGTCATGTTCCAATGAGAAAAAATCACGTTAAATTTAAAAAAACCCATATAATCAATTTGAAATAATTTAAATACCCCCTTCCAAAATATTATAATTTTTTTTTCATTTATAACATTTTAGTAGAATAAAACTTTAAACCCAAAAAAATAAATATTAGATTCAATTTTTTTTTTAATTTTATAAAATATTCAAGCTATTTTTTAAAATCAATATTCCCCACAAAATTTCCATTTACACAATTTAAAATTTAAAATTCAGTTTTATTCCATTTAAAAAACATCACAAATTATTCAAAATACAATAATTAAAATCTTGAAACATCAAAACTATATTAGAGGGACTAGAGGTTTTTCAAGAATTAGACACATGGTTTAGTATACCATGTTTTAGGTATATAACCACCCCTAGATGTCATGTTGATTCAGGAATTCAGGCTCCACATGTGTTGATAGTCTAAGAGTTTTCATTGTGATACTCAAGTAAAATCCTATTATAATTCATCAAATGATGAAAAGTAATTTAAATGAACTAGAATACAAGAATTAAAAAAATAATAAAGCTTAAATTCCCATGGAAACTCATGATTCATCACAAAAAGTGTTTTCCATAAACATTGTAGTACCTTCATAGATAGTCCTAACAGTTATATATTCATCTAATTGTATAACCAAAATAAAAAAGGGAGGCTATGATACCATTTTTTCATGCACAATCCCGAGCATTCCATCTATCAAACACCTGAGGAATCCCATGACAATTCCTGAAGGGCATTCTAGATCCCCATAGTATGACACAAGTTCCTAGATATCAAGGAAGGACTATTTGGGAAAACATTATCCCAATAAATAATTAATAAAATTAGAAATATAAATTAAATAAATGTTTGTCATGAACTATCTATAATCTCAAAATCCATTCTGGTGAAAAATATCCCCACTACTCCATTATGAACCTCATTCCTAGTCTACAATCTTTTGTGTATAGAGATTCATGAATGAGGGTATAATATACCCACTAATCCATTATGAAACTAATTTCTAGTTTCCAACCTCTTGTGTATAGAGATGCATGCATGAGTTCATATGTCACTCTAACCTAGATTAGGTGATTCATTATAGGGTGTTAAAATATCAAAATATTCTTTTTATAAAACTTTTAAAACATTTTAGGAAATCTTTATTTAATTTCACAATGTATCACATAATATTGAATCCATTATGAACATAAATAAAAAAATACTTATAGATAAACTATAAAACACTTTTAAATCCTATATTTTAGTGGTATTAAATTATATCTTTATCCATTCAAACAAAATGTGTGACCCCATGGGACAATGTAGCATTGAAAATAAATATGATTATTTGAATTCAAATATATATATATATATGTATATATATATATATATTCTAAGAGAGGATTCTAAAAAAGAATAAGTAGAGTTAAACTATTTATAGATAAAGAATGATCTCTATCTAACACATATATCTATTTACATATGTCCACTATTTGTATCATATACAATCATGAATTTTCATATGACACCTTCATGCAAGAAATTAAATAAATGGCATTCCATAGAGTATGTCAATCCTGTATAACCACTCATATGTTGTTGATTATTTGAGTATAGACCGACTATATAGATGAATACATAACATGTCACTTATCTTTATGGTTGAGAAAATCATATTACTATCAACCAATAGATAATAAAATCATTATTATTATCTAGGTATGGTTGTAAACTGCTTTATTCTATCTCAAATGGCTACCTATATGTCATAATCATTATAGGAGAGGAAAAATCCCATCTTGGTTAACCATTAATTGATGAAATGATAAAAAAAATTACCCAAACACCCATGATTAACTATGAAATAATGATTTCCTAATAAATGTATTAATTTATGAAGGTTATCATGATAGAAATATTAATAACCTCAAGAATGGGTATATCCTAATATGAAATAATAAACCATAATATATCAAATATATAGTGTATGACACTCTATGAGGTATAATTTTAGGGTCAACCAACTCAAAAAACTCTTCGTAGGAATCATGATAATATTTTCTATCCCTATATGAAATCCTACACATTAAACCCATAAATTTTCCCCACAACATATAATATTCCATGAAAAACATCAATTTGGGATAATTTAATTTTGTACCATGAGAGGTTAATTATCATATACTTCATGTCATATATGTTTCCAATGTGAAAAAATGTAAAGGTGGTGTAAACATTCTTTATAATATGAAACCCTTTATATTATTAAAATATTTTATGAATAACAACAAAACCATACAAAAGTGTCTATTTAATGATATCTTATATGACAGACTACTAGATTGACTATATGTTGGCTGCATGTTTATAGTTTATTAATCACATTACATCTCAATATAATTTTTACCACATATATATGTGACCACATAATAAAACCCTCCTACTAAACTCTTTAGAAAGTAAAATTTATAAATAAATAAGGTTTGAATAATGGTGAGACTGAGGAATCATAAGATTAAACTTCATATACTTTAACATAATATTCAAATTTTCTTCATTCAAAAAATAAAATTCTATGAAGTTAATAACTTCAATAATTTACCTAAAAATATTTATTACTTCATCATCATCATCATCATCATTCTTGTAACCCCTTCCATAAAAAATTCTCACTAAGAATATTTTGGTAAAAATATATTAATCTATATATTTTCTTTTACTAAAACATCTTGAACTCATAAAGGACATAAAGTGATTTTCACTTCATTATGGTAACTAAATGAAACTATTTAAATTTATATTTAGCTATATCCCTAAAATTTAAGAAATTATATAAAATTCCATTTGAAGTTTCAATGGAAAAAATATTTTTTTCGACACATTAATGTTCTTTAATTCCAAAAAATCCTCCCACTAGTATCTTAGAAACTATTTTCCCACTAGAATATCTTTCTAAGATACAAAAACACTTTAATGTTATGTTATAAAACTTATTTCCATTAGTGATAATATTTAATAAATAAATTTGTATATACAGAGCATATATGATAATTATTATGGTAAAAAAGGGGCTATATACCCTGAGGGGGGTGAATTAGGGTATGGATATTCTTTTCTAAATTCTTCCTACCATACTAGATATTGACCTCTTTATCATAGAGGGTCACTTTTTTTTTCAATTTCGTGTTTATTATAACCACTTATTTTCTAATTTATTTGATGATGATGCTTTGGATGAAATGTAGGGAAGAAATAATGAATACACATAGTTTTTTACTTGGTTCACCCTCACTGGGCTACAGACAAGGAGCATAAAACAGTGATGTGCCGCTGTACCAAATCCACTAAATATCACTGAAAATAATGTTTGGGGTGGATCACTTTAATGCCCAGACTCACTGCCATTACAACGTTTAGAGTTATCTTACTGTGTTCCTAAGGGATACTCCCAGTTTCACTATATCTGGCCCACTATCTGTAGAAATGATAAACTTCTTACTCTTCCTTTTCTCACCGCTTTGGAAGGGTTCCATTCACGATTTATGGACTTGTAGGTCCCTTCATTTTCATGAATACATGAATCCTCACATATATATAGATTCTATGTTGAAGTTCCACTTTCATGGACATATGAATACCACATTTCCACTGAACACTATGAAATACCTTTTGAAACTCTTTCTCAAAGCACACTTCCTTTGTGAAGCTTCCACTTTTGCAAAGCTCAAAAAATCGATCACAATTCCCCTACCTCTTCACAAAGCTCAAAGATTCGAAAATATCACAGGTTTGTAAGGATCACTAAATTTAAAATATCACTACATCGTAGAGCTCACTAATTCATAAAGATAAGACTATTCGTTGTGAATTTGAAAAGAAAAATAATCCCTTATGAAGTGAACATCCTCCACAAAACTGAACTAGCCTTCACGGCACAACTTCCTTCCACAAAGATCAAAAAACTTTTATGGATCCCACTTCCATCGGTAAGCACACATCCTTCACAAAACACCTTACATTGTGAATATCACTAAGATAAAACAGAAGAACCCATCTTCACGATTCTCTCAATACATAAAATCATTGACTTCAGTTAAGAATTTGCAGTCTTTTCTCAAAGATCAAGATCTCTTTGAAACCATGATTTTCAAAGCACCATATGATTCACAAAATCAACATGAATCTATATTTTATCTCCCAATCTCATATATAATGAAAATGGATGGCCTCTAATTTATATGCATGATCTAATGTGAAACTGCACTTTTTCCGGTATGATTTCTGAATAGGTCAAAATCATCTCTACGGTGCATCTTCTTTTCGTAAATCACCATGGAAATTTTTAGATCATAGAGCTCATGTTAATCGTGTAGAATTCCCTCAAGTCCATTGCGTTGCTACAGCAATAATCCCTCAAAATTATGTTCACCTTTTCTATTCATGAAACTTATCGTAATTGCACAGTGTTCATTCAATTCCTTTGCACCAATGTTGCAATGATCCCTCGCAATGATCTTCACCTCTAAGTTTTCAAAGCTCATCATAATTGTAGAGCTCACCATAAACAATATTCAGGTCTTTTAGAAATAAAATTAATAAATCCCATCTTTGAAAAACTTCTAGCTTTTCCATATTTTTATGATATCTTCAATGAAATCCAATTTTCATGATGCTCAAGAAATCCAATATTTGGGACCCCAAGAATTTTGAAAACACTAGAAAATAGTTACAACTTGTATCTATTCTTTTTTACATCCTATAGATCTTCAATTCCCTTTTCACGGTTCTTTGTAAACATGGATTGTTAAAAACATCTCTGGAACTCAATAATTCACCATGAAAACATTATTTGTCCACAATCACAACTAACCTAAAAAATGCTGAAATTTTACATTGAGGGTTTTTTGGACAACATTAATCTATGTACTTGGAGTTTTATTATTAAAATATGAATGTTTGTTTAAAATATTTCTCCAAATGTGGTGGGATTACATAATTAATATTTTTAAGAACACTTGTATTTTATTTATTCTTGGTAATTTTTTGTATCTTGTTCTCCTTTTCAAAAATGATATCAAATTTAAAGAATCATAAACTAACAATACCTAATATATCATCTAATATGTTAAAAATAACTCATTATTAACAAATAACTTCTCATAGATCCATCAACTTCTATAATCACCCCATGTTTCTTCTACAATCTATCATTCAATCGGACTATTAGATCTCCTTTCCTTAAGATTTATATGAAGGATTATTCTTCACAAGGACCTCTTATTTATTTTGTTCACATGTTAATTTCAATTATTCATCATTGTGTGACCTTTTCGAAACCTTTGATTCACAATGAAAATCAACAACACTCCCTGAAGTGGCTCATATTGATGTTTCCCTTAATGTATTATAGTGATAGTAGTGTGGTGATGCATACATATTCTATGGTTGAAAAATTTTCATAGATGGTTTGGAAATTACATTGGTCAAATAAAATAAACCACATGAACACCAAAACCATACCACACTAGATCAAATTAAAATGATATCATTCTTATATTTTGAAGATGATATCATTAACTACATTCCATTTCGGGATGTTTTCTCACATTTCATGAGTTTTACTTCCATTTATTAGAATCACATAGAATAATTATTCTATGTGATAATTAGTTTGTATTAGTTTCTTGAAAAATATATTCTATTTTCAAATAAGATAAATAAGATAAAAATACACCTACTTTATTATATCAATCTGATTAGGATTTATATTACTTTCTATTCAATTCCTTGATTCTTAAAACCCTTTGATTTTTTTATTTAATTCAATCTATATTCTCCATTAATTCCTTCCTCTATTTTGAACTCATGTATACTCATATCATTTTTAATTTATATATTTTATAACATTTATCCTTCAATATCAATTAATTGATTTCTATAGAACTAATAACAGACATGGAATATAAATGTAGTTTTACAAACCCATTCAAATAGAACATAATAGTTCTATTATATGGAAATATTTCCAATCCTCCTAATATGTTCTTTTAGTTTCAATGAATAATGATAACTATTTTAAAAATGAAATCTTCTTTTTCTAGAATGAAATTTTACCCTTTGGTACAACTAGAATAGTAAAAGAGCCTACTCATCCTATCTCATACTCATTTATTATTAACACTATATAGAAATAGGGTAATATTTTATTATACTTATTCATATTATTAGAACATTTCCCACAATGATTGTATAATTTATTATATATTTAGATAAATCCATAAAGGAAACCTTTAGTTCTTATAAGTATTTAACACCCAATCATATTGAGTACGTGAGAAAACCATTGTTCATTCTATCTACAAACATCCAATTATTTTAAACATCATTTGAATCCTTCTAAATGAATCATAAGTATATATATTCAATTATTGAAAAAAATCAATAGTTTTCTACTCAGGAAAGTGTTTCTCTAGCACATCTAATTTTCACTCATCCATAATAAATATTATAATGATTTGTTCTAATTAAAGAATTTTATTTTATTATGGTTATAAAATAAGAGGATTTATCTCAATGTAATGTTCAATGGTGATAATGATATTATATCTTTAACCAAAGCTAATATCTGAGGAGAATCATATTTTACATTAATTTTACAATTTTTTTTAAATATACTCCCACCATTCTGATGACCCATTTTTTCAACCATCATATCCATTACTGAGAAAATATTCATATTTCACTAATTAGTATGACCGATTTTTTTATTAATATCACTAATTATCAATTTATATAGGCCATCATTCTAATCATATCAGATTTCACTCTACAATAGTTGAGTATATAAAACACATTATAACCAATCATATAAATAAAAACAACATTATTATATTATTATCCTTTATATCATCTATTAATAGATTTTAGACCAAAATAAATTCTAAAACATGAGTTTAATCTAATATGGGTCACCCATTTCTTTCTTTCTAGAAAAACGATAATCCATTGTCCCCTTGATTTAACATGAATCTACTTGGAAGGTTGTTTGAGGTCTTGAAATATGTTTTCTTTAAATGTAATAAGATTATTAGTCTTTAAAAGTGTATTGAATATCCCCAAAATATTTCATGTTATTACATTTACTTGTTCGTGAGATTATAATGATTTATCTTTAAATACTATCTATTTTAAGAAATAAATATGTTTAAACCATATTGATTGGTGAGTCTTTTCACAATTATTAACTTCTGTATTGAATTAAAATTTCAATATAGTGGTATTCACCCATAATAAAATGTTTCTTATGCATAAGGTACTTAAAAACATTTAATTTAAAGGGTTAGAATGACATTGAATCAAAAATCCATTTTAGAGTAATCATATAGTGATAGATTTCCAACTCCCAGGTTTCTAGATATGGAATAATCGTCTTTGATACTGAGAAACCTAACATAATATCCCCTACCCAATGTTAATTTACTCAAGAGAGACCACAATTCCATAATAATTATAATTCCAAATATTTATAAACTATAATTATCTTCTTAATTAAATAACATATCCTTGTAAAATTGTGTTTTTAGGTAGAGGAAAAGAAAATCAATTATCAGCTCAAACATGTAACTTATTATTTTTATCTATGATAATTTATAAATTAAGTTTACAATTTCCTACTAAAACATGAATAAAATCATAATATAATAAACATAGTCATGAAAAAAATTTGGTAATAAACTAATGAAATAAACATATCATATACTTTAATATGAAATATATTATTTATAAGCATTTCATAAATCAAGAAATTATAAACACAATATAATTTAAGCTTGAACTATATGTATTATATAATTAGATTTATGTAAAGAACCTAACCCTAGTATCCCAAAATGGGTGGTTACATTTTTGTACTTTCACTAAATACAAGTAATATCATCTCAAATGACTGAATAGTTTACTAGTCTTGGTGAACTATATATATACTTTAAATCATCATTATATTTCAAAATATAAAACCAATCATATTAACTTTTTTTAGATCACTTTTGTCCACTTTACCATATCGTTTCATATCAATCATATATCACATACAGGTATCCTAGGAAAAGAAAACATAAGGGGTTAGCTCAGATGATTAGTAAGTGTATGCATACTATAGAATTTAAATAAGGAAACAATAATATGGAAATAATAAATGATGATCAAATAATTCAATAAAAATAATCTAATATGCTATAAACATATACATGGATATGATAAAAAATAAAATTATAAAAAGTAGTTTAATAACTGAAAATATAATTATGGAATGAATAATTAAGACATATGAAAGTTAATGTTGAGGAGTTGGCCAAGACATATGAAAAAAATGGGGAAGTCCTTAGCTAAAACCCAATCCAGTTTGTCGAATTAGATCCACCAATTCATCGAGGGGATATAGTGGGACCCAAAAGTCACGTAGTAAGACCAATGAATTTCTCTTATTAATAAACAATACATCTTAATCAACACACCTTAATAATTGATAATTTTACATTTTTTATGAACTATCATAAAGAATGTCAATACCTTCCCTATTAAAAATGACCATAAATAATTTGATGAAATATGGTGGATGGTATCATTATTGTATATATTCCAAATAACATTAAATAAATAATATAACATCCTAGGACCCACACTCCTAGAATCGATGAGTGAATCATAAACTTTGTCTTTCTGGATTTGATGCTGATAAAGGTAACCCATTTTTTACATCAAAACTATACAAAAAGAGATGAAAAAATTGGATCACATATATCCTAGAAGAACTTTTATGTTTCGAGTCTTAGATAATTAGGATACACTTCTACATAAAAAATTCACATGAAATTAATTGTAAAATTTTCCAATATAAACTATAATTTATTTTTCACATTATGACATCATCATCATCCATATAAAATCCCTTCTAGAAATAATTCGTTCAACATCATTATTTATAACCTAGGGAAGATGGAAACATAAGAAGGGTGGGATCATATTATTATTAATGGTAAATAAAATAATTAACAAATGAATTTAGTCAATGATCATAATATGTGAATAAGGATACAAAGAAAAAATCCTAGTGCATTATCTGATAATAAAATATCTCATACCCATAAATACTTAGATCATAAAATTTTAAATCATGTCAAATAAATGTGTCACTAGAATCAAAAATCATGAGACATGTGATATGAATTTTGATAAATAAAACTTTTATAAACCAATAAAAAGTAGTTAAAACATAATTTGGTAACCTAGAAAATCATATTCTTAAAACACGTTAAATACACTTTTTAATTAGAATAACTATAAAACCAAATTCTAATATAATAACTACCCAATGCATTGGAATGCTACATGGGAGCACCCATCATATAAGCTATAATAGGCTCACCCAGAACTATCTGTGTCACCCATAATCAAAGATATAATGGGCTCATCCAAAGCTATCTGGGACACCCCATCATCCATGATTTAATGGGCTACCTGATGCTATCTTCACCCCCACATCATGTAATATGTCTAAGAACAACAACATGAATAAAACTTAATGAAACATTAATTATTCCTTTTATAAATTTATTGAACCGTTAAAATTATAGTGGATTCATGTCAATATCTTTGAAACATGATTAAATTATGGAAAGGAAATGATTTTCATAACAATATCTTTAAAACATGATTAACTCATTGAAAATAAATTCGTTCTACAAGAATATGATTGAAACAATGATAATCCATCCAGAAAAAAGTAAGATTATTGTATAAATAAGAAGTATGACTACTGTAGGATAAGTAAAAACAAGGTCTATTTAAATTGATTTATATAAATACCATTAAAATATCATTTAAAACATTCTCATAAAAAATATCTTCTGTATTTTCAAAAATCAATTTTTATAACATAAAACAGTTTGAAAATCCATTTCTTTGAAAAAAACCAAGGAAATAAATAAAAAAAATTTAAAAATAATTAAAAAAAAATATTTTTTTTTAAAATCCCTTCCCTCAAAAATGATCTTAACTTATCATTTAAAAATATTTTGAAAGCATTTTTCATTAAATATTATATTGAATAAACACATATTTATGGCCGAAGAGGGAAATAAGGTTATATTTACTTAAAAACACTCTGTTAAAAATTTTAAGAAACAAAGAGTGTGAAAAATGGTACAATTACATGGAATAATCATGAATAATAATATAATAATATAATTCATTATAATTATAATATTTCAATATCAGAGACTTAATCAAACACAATCATGATAAACGATGGGATTGTAACCCAAGACTCTTACCACTTTTGTTACTTTGAATCATAATAACTATGAAGGAATAAAATTAAATGAAACATATAATTTCTTCAAAATAAGTATATTTATGATATAACATGTCATAGGAGAGGAATATACATCTTATAATAGAAGTTTTGTGTATAACACAACATACGTCTCAAAGAAGGAAAATTGAGACAAACATACTTGTCCTCTTTGGTAATATAAAAACCAAAACCCCATGAAATAGAGATCATAAAATAGATATTTAAATCCACATAATTTTATATATAATAATAATAATATACATTCATGGGAAATATTTACAACACATAATAGAAAAAGTGGTGAATATGACATGTATCTCACAAAAATAAAAGTGAAATGAGAAAAAACATTACCTCATGATTCCATTTGGTTGAACATGATTTCACCTAATTTATAGTGGTTTTAAACATGTTATTAAATTATTAAATAACCATATTCAAAATTTTAATATCATATATGAATTTTATGACCTTTTATTACCAGTTTAATAATAATTACATGATTATGTTATGCTTCAGGTAATAACCATTTTGTATATTGTATACGTTTTGAACTACTATTTTGGTTCAAATTACTTTGATAACTGTTTCATATTATAAATAATGTAAAACCTGATATAAATATAATATATATTCGTTATATATATTTTTAGAATAATCTATAAAATCTACTAATAGGAAATGAAATACACTGTTCTTAGAGATAGGGGGTCATACATACACAGGAATATTGTTTCCATTTCCATTGATTATTGAATGAAATAAAATTAATTCATATATATATTTATATATTATCATTATAGTTGAATTATTCTATCATATAGGCCACACAAGTTTATTAATCCCATCTTTAATACATTCAATGTAAATTGTGAATGAATCACATTGCTTCGCGGTATGGTAGTCCAACGTATACATGAACAATATTGTCATATTTGTACAAAATGTAAATCATGAAGTTAAGTGTCATATAATATTTATAAAATAATAATAACATCATAATTGACATAATTATCATATATAAACATTATTTCCCCCATTATTCTCAACCTTGAAAGGTGATAATGCAAAAATTAATGACATCAGTTCAGGAGGCGGTAGTCTGAAATACACACAAATGATGATTTCGTAAAACATTTCATGGATGTGTGTGTGGTTATAGGTAATAATATTAGTATATGAACATCTTATTATTGTATATATATATGATACTGAGGTTATTGTATATCCAATATATAAAAATAATTTAAGGTCTTTAAGGATGAAGTAAAACAAAAACGTTCATTGATGAATGTTACCTCTTTGTTGGGTAACTCCTTTTGGTTAGAACCAAATGCATTACTTGGTTTGTTTTATGACTAAAGATAGGATTCTAGGATGATTGGAGTGAGTGTTTTATGTGATTTGGTAATATTTTTACCATGAAAAAATCAATAATAGGTGTGAATAAGTGAGGGGAGTAAGTGCCCTTTTATAGTTCAGGAGGAGTGAAATTCTTGTAAATACTTGAAATAATTTACTATTGGGAGGTCTCCCTCACATGAGGAAATTAGAAAATGAAAAAATAATGTATTTGAAGGAAATTAAGGTCGATAAAAACTAGACAAAAATAAAATCTGTATTTTTCATTTTGTTCCTTATTGTTTATGTTTAACCAATTTCACCCTTTTTGTTTTCACAAAAATAACTAGTTTTCTAAGAAAGCTAATTTATCCATTAAGACTAAATTAATGTGATAATTATTATAAAATTTACACCCAATAATTATTAATTTTGAAGTAATTTATAAAATAAAAAACCGATGTTATTGGGAAAATAATTTTAACATAAGAACATGTAACACACAAAAATACTACTTTAACTCTAACCACACTAACAACGTTTTTTTGATTTAGGGGTCAATTTGAATGTTATGAAGGATAAATTAGTAAATTAATGGAAAATATTTTATATTTACTAAAATATATTAATCACTTGGTAGAGTATAGATTTATTATTAATTTTAAATCGTTTCACAAGATATGATTTAATATAAAATAATATTAATTCCAATTTTGACTTTATTTATTTAAATTAAATTTAAAAAATTCTTGGAAATGATGTAAATTTAATCAATTAATTTCATGAATTTATAAAATTATATATTTATATCAAATTAATTTCGGAAAATAATTCATTCAATTTACTTCACTTTTTATATTCTTAGTGTCAATTTTATTAATTTGTTATTAACTAAATAATTACTACATTGTATTTTCTTAAGCCTTTTGAAGAAATTATTTCTATTATAAAAATTAGAGATTAAAAATTATGATAACAAATGATAATTTACCTTTCAAAATAATATCAAATATCAAACCTATTTTTTCCCAAACCCAAATCTTTTTAGATATTAAAATCAAGGAATGTCCTATTTTTTTCTTTTTCTTTAATTAACATATTATGTAGGTGAATTTCATTGAATATTATTACCAATGACTAATATAAATATATAATAAGGTGATAGGTGTCTAAATATGTCTATAAAATGGGTGCTGGAAAAATTTGTATGTAATTTGGCCCCTTATGTTTAATGTTTAACTACATAGTAAGATAATTTTTACCACAATCATTGTAATTAATTTTAATTATTTTCACAAATAATTATGGTAAAAAATATGTTTCTATTAATTTTTAATATAAATTATGATGATTCCAAAAAACGAATCAATTTTTTCAAATTAAACTTACATAATTGGAATAATTTAATTTAAAATTAATCTCATAGACATGAAGAGAACATAATGTTTCAAAGTGAAAATGTCCAAAAATTTACAATGTTATAATATCAAAATTAAATAAGAAAATGAGTCCAATGATTTAAATCGGATTAATATATGGATTTTTGAACTATATTTACTTTAAATCAAATTATAAATATAATTAAACATTATAAATTATTTAGATGAAATGTAGTATTCAATAAAAATCTAGTAATTTTTACTATTCATCAAAAAATGAATCTTCTCAAAAAAATACCAAAAATTAAACCGAAGATAATTTTTATATTACTATTTAGAAAGTGAAGTTTACTATTTAAAATAAATGTTATAAACTTTTCATAACAGTTTTTTTAAAAGTGTGTCACAAAAAGGTCAGAAAATATATTCTTCAAAAAATGATGTTTTAAGTGCAAAAAGAGATTTATTTTTATATATTTTCTAGAAAACACATAGGATCAAAGTTAAAAATTATAATTAACATATAATATATAAATTAAATTAATATAGTCTAATAAGAGTGATTTTTTAAGCTCAGTGTTTCATGTTACAAATGTTAATCTCGATATTGCATGTAAACCCAGATATAATTTCCTTATTTTAAATTCTCAGGGTGTTACACCCCCCATTAATAAATAGAATCCTCAAAATTTAAACTTTATTTCGGTAATAAATGGTGGGAAATTAAAAATACTTATTTTTTAAACCCAAATTGTAAAAAGGTTAATAAAACATACTCTTAATAAGAGAGAAAAGGGCATATGATGGTCATCTAGAATAACTCCTAACTGGATTTCCAAATACAAGAACAAATGTGGGAATAGAGGATATGTTTAAATATTTATAGGTATTTTTTGAGGTCATTGATAAAAAAAATTTAATGATCAATGGAATGTTAAGGGCCTCAGAAAAATAAATCTTTGGTGATCGAAAATCCCTTCAATTCATTAAAATTTAAGGTAATACTATAATACATTATATCAAGATCTATTTCCATGATTTATAGAATTATATTACCATCTAAAAAAAGAGAATATGGAAATATAAATACATGATTAGTATAATATTATAATTTAATTAATTTTTACCATAATATCATACTTTTCTCCAAATTTTTAGTATTCAAGATGATTTTTTAATACATGATGAACTAAAATCAACTTTTAAATACCACATAACCATTAAAGTTGTAGTTAAGATACTCCACCAATCTTTAGAAATTATACAAAACAAAAACCTTAAGTTAAAGGTAAGATAATTCCAAAAAATTTATAAAACATCATATGATACATTAATATTCCAATTTAATACCCAAATATCAAATGAAAACATTCCATAAATAGATATTCTTAAAATTCATGAAATATTTCTGACTATGTTTGAAACCAAAACATTTGAAGGATTTTATTATATATTCTTAATAGGTAAATAATATATTATTACTCAAATAAAACACCATATGTTTCGGAGATAAACATTATATTTACCTATAAAAAATCATACTAACCAAGACAATACATTGGCTAGTGGTAGGTGTGAAACCCTAATCATCCTTCAGTCATGGGTTCAATCCCCACCGCCTTTCCGGATATGAGGATTTTCACCCAATATACTAGTTGTCCATTTTTATTTAAACATTAAAACTAATAAATAAATAAATGACACTTAATGTTTTTCTTAGGGGTTATAAATACCTCATAAAAATTGTCCCAAAAAATGTCATTAATAACATCATAATTTTTACTACTTAAATATCTAAAATGGTGGTTGTGATAATTTGAACTCATGATCGACCCATGATGGTATCTAAAAATCTTCAGATAAATTCCCATGAAAACACACTAATATCCAAATTTATCTAAATCATTCCATTGATACCAACTATAACAACCCAAGACCCAGACCTTCAGATCCAGTGATGAAATCATAAACATTACATTTATATATTTTATATTAACAAGTGTGACATATTTTATTCCTTATAAATCTTTCCAAATAAGAAGGAAATAATTGGATCAATTACATCCAAAACGACCTTTAGATTTAGATTTTTATCAAATTAAGAAAAACTTATATATAAAAAATTCTTGATACTTTAAATTATAATTTTTCCGACTTAACCAATCTTTTAGTTTTCACATTAAGACATCATCATAATCCATATAAAATTCATTCCAAAAAAACATTTTTGAACCTCATTATATATAAACTAGTGAAGATAAATTCATAAGAATGGTGAGCAGAAATTCTTAGCAAGGGTAAACGTAACCATTAATAATTAAATTTAATCAAAGAGTATAAGAAGTGAATAAGGGTATAGAAAAAATCATAGTGTATGAGAGAATCATAAATAAAATCATATCCATAAATACCTGGATCATAATATATGAAATAATGATAAAGGAAAGATTTATCCAAATCAATAATCATGAGCCACGTGAGCTCTATCTCAGTGAACCCATTGTATAAGAAATAAAAGGCTCAAACAGCGCTATCTAGAACACCCCATTATCAAAGATGTAACATGATCAAACAGTGCTACCTGGGAAACCATATTGTCAAAGTTATAACGGTATCCCCTTGTTATATTAGATCCACCCCATTACAAGTATGTAATTTTCTTACCAGACACTATTTGGGCCACGCAATCTTATAAGATGTCTATGAACCAACACATGAATAAAAATCATAGAAACTATCATTATTTAGTTTATGAATTGGTTAACCCATGGAAATTAAATGGGATTCAGATAATTCTATCTGACTCATGTTGAAATTGTAGGAGAGAATTGGGTTTCATAATTTTTTTAAACATGACTAACCCAAGGAAAAGAAATGGGATCCCTAATAATCTCATTGAAACAATCATAATTAATCAAGGGAATGAAGGTGTCTAGTATCAATAAAAAATATTCTCATTAGAGGATAAGTAACAACACGAGTTTTTTATTTTTATTTTTAGATATACCAATAAAATATCAATAAAAAAAATTCTATACAAAAATATCCTTTTCATTTTTCAAATCACTTTTTATAACACAAATTATTTTGAAAATCCATTTCTTTGAAAAAAACATTAAAACATAAAAAATATTCATAAAAAATATTTTTTTAATTTTTTTAAAAATAATTTAAATTTAAAAATAACTTAAAATAACATTTAAAAACATTTTTAAATAATTTTTTATAAAATAATTTTTTAAGGAACACAAATTTTAGATCGTATAGAGAAATGACATCAAATTTTCGTAACAAAAAATTTTAAAAAATTTTAAATAACAAAGATATAAAAATTGTACAATTAATTTGAAGTATCATAAATAACTATTGGAGAAAATAATTCATGTTAATTATAATATTTCAACAACATTGGATTAATCATACACAATTTGGATAAATAATGAGATTATAACAAAAGACTCTACTACTTTTGTAACTTTAAATCATAATCCCCAAGAAAGAATAAAATTAAATGAATATTATAAAATCATAAAAAATAATTATATTACTGAAATATAATGTTATCCTTTCTGAAAATACACCTTATAAAAAAGTATAGGTATTTAACTTAACAAATGTCTCAAAGAAAGAAAATAGTGGCAAAAATACCATACCGATTTGTTATATTTAAAATCGAAGACAGCATGAAAGAGATATAAAAATGGATTTTTAAATCCCATTTAATTTACGAATAATAGTCATATAATTAATTCATGGGAAGTATATACACCAAAAAATAAGAATATGTGGTGAATATGTCATGTCACTTAGTTAAGAAAAAGTGAGATGATAAAAACCCTTACCACATGCTTCCTTTTGGTCCAACATGATTTAAAATCTTGTATAGTAGTTTTAAACATGTTATTATATTATGAAATAAAAATATTAAATTTTTTCGTATCATATATAATTTTAATGGCTTTTTATTACCTATTTATTAACAATTCCATGTTAATGTTATGTTTTGTGTAATAACTATTCTTTTTTTTTTGTATATGATATGACATGCTATTTTTGGACCACTTACTTCAGTCATTGTTTTATAATATTAAATATTTAAATTATGATATAAATATCATATATATTCATTATATATATATTTATAGTAACCCATAAATTTTAGTGATAGGAAAAGAAATACACCATTCCTGGAAACGACATGTCATACGTACACATTAATGTTGTTTCCATTTTCATATCATATTGAATGAAAAAAATTAAATGTTATATATATATATATATTATAATTGTATTATAATTATTATTTTATATATGTCACAAATTTTTATTAAACCCATCCTTTATACATTTCATGCAACATATGAACAAATCACATCTCTTTGTAAGGCTGTATTCCGCCGCACACACGAACGAAATTGTCGTGTTCCCACAAAAGGGAAAGAATAAAGATATGTATTATATAATATTTATATTAGAATAATATCCTCATAAATACCATAAATATCATATATAAATAGTATTTAAATTTCTATTCCCAATCATTAAAGATGGTAATGAAAAAACAAACAACATCGGTTTGCGAGGCAGTACTCCTCTATACATAGGAATGATGAATCATTAACACATTTGATGGATGTTTCTATAGTTATAGGTCAAAATATTATCATAACTTCATTTTAGTATAAATATAATACTTATTTTATTATATAATCATGATATAAAACTAATTTAATGTGTGTAAGGAATAAGTAAATAAAAAATGATCGTCGATGAACATTACCTCTTCTTTAGGTAACTCATTTTTGTTAGAATCAATGGCCTCCCTTGGTTATTTTATGAAAAAATTAAGGATTATAGGATGAGATTAAATAATTAGGAAAGTTATTTTGGTAGATTATAGATGATAAAAATGGCTTGAGATATGTGAAGAAGTGAGGGGAGTGATTTACCTTTTATTATTGAGGAGGAGTGGCATTCTTGTAAATACTCAAAGAATATAATTTTGGGGGGTCTCCCTCACCTAATTTGATTAAAAAATTAAAACATAATGAATTCTGGAAAGTTTATGTATGATAAAAACTCACACCATTTAAAAAAAATTGTTTCATTTTATTTCTTAGCCTTTAAGATTACTCAATTTTGCCGTTTTTGTTTTTATCACGGTAATTGGTTTTATAACTTAGGTAATTTTTCATTTAAGAAAAAATTAAATTGATTATTCATATAAAATTAATACCCCATAATTATGAACATGATATAAAATTTTTAAAATAAAAATCTCTAGTTTTATGAAAATTAATTTCAAAATAATTCCATGTTATGCAAAAAAACAATACTTTAACCCAAACAACAATAACAATTTTTTACTATTTATGGGTCAGTGTGTTTATAATAATAGATAAATCAGTCCATGAATGAAATATATTTTGTATTTATTAACATTACAAATTCACTTGGAAGGGTTTATGTTTTTTATTAATTTTAAATCATTTGATAGAATATCATTTGTTTAGGATATCATTAATGTCAATTTTTAGAACATTTATTTACTTTAATTTTAAAACAATCATTTAAATGATAGAGTTTGAATATAATAATTTAAAACCTATGTAAAAATTTATATTCATCTAAAAAATAATGGAAGAAAATAATTCTTCCATTTAATTCACTCTTAATATTTTCATTATTAGTTATTTTATTTAAAGATTAACTAAATAATTACTCCATTGAAATTTATTAATAGTTATAAGTAATTATTTAATATTTAAATGTTAAAAATAAATTATTATATGAATAAAAATCCAAATTATATTTCAAAATAATATATATAATGGAACATATGTTGTTTTTAAATATCCCAAAGATTTATAACTTTTAAAATCAAGGATGGTTCCTTTTTTGTCATTGTCATTACTTAACTTATTTTATAGATCAATTTCACAGAATTTTATTCCAAATAACTCTTAAAAACAAAGAATAATGTTATAATGGTATAAATATGGACAACTAATGGGTGTTGGATAATTTGGTATGTCATTTGGCCCTTAATGATTAATGTTCAACCATAACGTATACTCATTTTACCTTACTCATTATAATTCATTTTAACTTTTTTCACAAATAATTATGGTAAAATTTTATGTTGGAATCAGTAGATAAATTATTTATTATGATTCCAAATAAAGATGGTGTCTGGAAAAATTCAACCCACAAATGTTGTAGAATTTAATTGTGATGCCAACAAATGTTTTTAATGTGAAAATATTCAATAGTTTAGAATTTTTTATTTAACAATTCAATATGAAAATGATTCCAATGACCTAAATTTTATTAATTAATGAATATTTTAACTATTGTGACTTTAAGACAAATTAAAAATATAATTTAACTTTATAAATAATTTATAAGAGAAGGAAATTTTCAATTAAAATCTATTATTTTAACTAATTATTAGAAAATGAAGCTTCATAGAAAAATATCAAATATTAACTCTTGGATAATTTGGATACTTTTATTTAAAAAATAAAATTCTATTTTTCCAAATAAAAATATAAATTTTTCAAAAAATTGTTTTCAAATAAGTGCACCATAAAATTAGAAAAATATTTTTTTTGGGAAATACTATTTTAATTATAAAATTGTATTTATTTATTTCAATTTTATTGAAAACACATAGGATTGTTGTTAAAAATTAGATTGAATAAATAATATATAATTTTAATTAATAAAATCCAAAAAGAGTGATTTCATTAAAATTTGTGTTGCATGTAACGTATGCTAATCTCGATATTGTGAGTAACACATGCCATACTTTCTTTTAAATTTTTCGGGTGTTACAATGTTTTCTGAAATATATTAACATAATTTAAAATGTTTCTAGGAAAATTTATTGTCGAAAATTTCATTTCTTCTTTGAAAATCACAGTTTTAAAATCTATAAACTACCCACATTATAAATAAATCATTTTATTTGAAAAGAACGTTGTAAACCTGTACATAAAGCCTATAATCATTGAAGAATCATGATATTTTTAAATTACATTCATTTCACATATGTTTAAAAATAACCTTTCATAATTTTTCATGAAAAGTCAAAAATTACCCCGTTTGGAAATCAATAAGATTTTTTTTAAATATTTTCAAAAAATAAAACCTTTGTAAATATGATTATAAATAAATAATTTGATAATAATGAAAAAAATTGAAAACAATTTTATAAAAAAATTACATGTGAGATAAATATTTATTTGATGAGACTATGGAAAATAATCTAGAATAATGATGAGATTTTGAAATATACCCTTACTACATGTGTTTCTTTTGAATCGCAATCCCTATAACAGAAATAATTTAAAATGAAACCTAAAATAAAATTAAGAAAAATATATTCATGAAATATTAAATTTAATATTTAGTAAATAAACCACAAAAAATAAATAAGTGGTGAATTTGACATAAGTCTCACAGAAGTAAAAGTGAGGCGAGGAATCTATTACCTTGGTTCTGGCTTCCTTTGTATGTTTTGAACCCCCTTTATAATACATAAATATTTATTATTTATTTAATATAGAACCATAGTAACATATATATAAATATATAATAACATTAAAGATTAACTTACAATATTTTACCGCCTGCTTGTTTACAATTATTTATTAATATATTGTTCCTAGAAAGAATTGCTTTATTTTTTCAATCATTTTTAATTCATTAGTTTGGATCATTATAAATTTATTATAGTTACATGATATCAATAATAATATTCATTATATAAATATATATATTTAATATATATATATATATATATGTGTGTGTGTGTGTGTGTGTATATATTAAGTCATCAAATAAAGAAGGGTAGAAAAATGAGTTACAACATTCATAGAGATAGTAGGTTGTATGTATGCATGAACGCTGTCTTTTTTTCAATGGCTGCAATGAAAGAAAGGTAAATACTTATTAAACACTAAAAAATAATTATTAATTCATATATAAATCATATATATTTATTAAATCACTCATGATAACAATCTAATTAAAGTAGTGATGAAAAATAAATTACACCACTATGTAGAGACTATAATTCGTACGTTCACATGAGAGATGTTTTCTCTTGACATAGGTTAGAAAAGAGAGGGAAAATGACTGTATAATAATCATAATAACATCTCAATATATTTATGATACTATATTTATTATTTTAGTTTAGTTACAACATATGAAGAGGAAGTTGAATAATTAATAAACATGGAAGATTCGGTATACATGATTACATCTTCTTCATTGAACTTCATTTAGATCTAATTTTAAGATACATATCGTTACTGTTTTAGAAGGTAAATAGCCTCAAGAACATAGATATGGTTGTTTTCAAGAATAAATTTTTTCAGTGTTTCTTGATATATATGGATTAATGTGGTGTAATGAAGTTAAGGAAGAGGTTCTCTTTTAAAAATGATGGGTTGAGTATCCTTGGAATTTCTCTAAATGTTACATTAATATAAATTATTCTTGATGTAAAATTTTCTCTAAAATTGATATATTTATAATATTATGTGAATATTATTCTAAATAATTTCATCAAATAAAATTTGGAGAAGTTTTGGATTTGTTTTAACCCATAGTTATTAGATTTAACCCCCATTAACCCTTTAGAAAATTACCATACTGTTAAAATTTTATACAGCCAAATGGAAAATAATGTCACTAAAAAATACCAAAAAATATAAAAATGTAACATAGTATATGTAATTAACCATATCTAATTGATTTAGACATATCTAAAATTCTAATGAATTTAAAATCATTTAATAAAATATTATTTTCATAAAATATCAATAATGTTTATTTGGGAACAATTTAATTAGATTGAATTTAATAGAATCAATAAGACAATGGAATTAAAATAAAATGTATAAAAAACTATAAAATGTGTAATTTTTATATAAAAATTTTATTTTTCACATTAACTTCTTCAAATTATACTACTTTTAATTATTTTAAAACCATTTATATTATTTTGAAAATTATTAACTAATTATCGCATCATCAATTTTTAAGCATTTAATGTAGTTATTTCATTAAAAAAATTAAAAATAAATTACTATAATAAATATAGATTGTTTATCTTTTAAAAAAATATTTATAACCAAACACATACTCTGGTAACCGTAATGTAAAAATCACTATTGTCAATAAAAACATGAGTGAATTTTTTGACTATTCTTTACATAGAATATTATAAAGGTAATAATATCATAAAAATAGAATAAAGGTCATATAAATTAATATAGAAAGATTATGGAAGAAAATGAAACATAAAAAAATTTAGTGAAGTTTTGGGGTCATTTTTTAGTCCTTATCATTTCATTTTTAACCATAATTACCCAATTTAGGCTTTACTGTCGTAAAAAGAAATTTACTATGATTTTTATTCACAATTAAAACAAATAAAAGTGAAATTTTTTGTAAATGTATACGTCCTGATTCCCAATATAGAATCCATTTTTAAATATTCAATTCTTATAAGTTTAAGAAATTATACTAATATTAAAATAGAGAATACAAAGAAAATTTGTTTTTTCTGAAAAAATCCTTTTTAGTTTAAATATTTTTTATATTAAATTGAACCATAAAAATGATTCCAATGAACTAAATTTGATTATTAAAAATATTAAAGAGATAATTTTACATTGATACCATTTTAAAATAAAATGGTACTTTTTAAAAATTTCAAGCAAACAAAGAGTTTTCAATAAAAAGAAGTATTTCTACTATTCCCAAAAAATTTGAGCTTTTCAGAAAATTACCCAAATATCACCCTAATATAATTTTGATATTATGATTTGAAAAATATTACTCTTTTGTTCAAATAATGTTTTGTGAAATTTCTAAAAAATATTCATAATATCTCCTCATAAATGGTAATAAAAATCATTGTTTGAAGAATACATATTTTGGAAGAATAAATTGATTTTTCTAAAAATTGAGTTCTTAATTTTTAATATTTAATAAATAAATTATTATTAATTTGGACCTATATATATTTCATAATTTGGTTGATCCTATTATTTAAGGACTATGTTGTAACTATCATTTTTAAACAGTAATATTTCACATTTTGTTGATGGTTTTTGTTGCGTGTTGTATATGCTACTGAACATATCATTTTTTAAAATATCATAGTTTTTTGAAGCCCATGATATAAAATAGATAAAATATATTTTAAAATAAAAATTTTATAAAATATTGAGGTGTTATATTCTCCCCCGTTAATATATTATATCTTCACAATTTGAACATTTGATTGGAAATCAAGTGTTTTACATTTTAAAATTACATTTTGGTAAACACACATATTAGTAATTGTCAATAAATAATCCTATTAAATAGATGTAGAGTTATGTAAGAGAGTTACCAAAAAACTTGGTTTCCCAATAAGATAACAATAGTGAGAATTAGAAATCAGAACATGGAAGAGAAAATTAAACCCAAGGATTAATAGTAATTAATAGAGAACATGGTCATGAGAATGTTAACAAAAAAAACCATAAATCTGTTATGATTCAAAAGGCCATTAATTTCTCAACAATAAAAATGAAAGGATAATATTTTTATTTCATGTTCTCTTTCATATAATCAAGGTGTTATTTTACTATATAGATAAATCACATGATAAAATAATCTGACTTGATTTTTCTTATCTCATAAACAAAATCTCATCCTTTAGTGGTGCTTTAATCTATTTAAAAATAATATCTTACACTTAGAAATGGATTTTTTAGATTGAAATTTTTATGCCTAAATAACTTCTTAATGAATCATATGATCCATAAGTCATTCTTTCAGCCTCTAAATATTTACTGAATCCAAGATGGTTAGTACACGTTATCGAATATGATAATTCATACCTAAATCAAAAAAATATTAAAATATCAACTTAATCCATTAAATTAGTAATAAATATTATGGATCCATAAAAATATGTCAATGAGAAATTCAAAAATCCAAAAATTAATGAATAAGTTCACTAAAATTCTAAAATAAATTTATCATTACATCACTATAAAGTTGCTTTTAATTTCAAATATAAACTCCATGATACCATATTTTTCTAAAGCATTTTAATATGTTGAATCAATGTAAAACCATATAGAAAACATGTATTATTATAAAATAAAATCATAGATTATCTAATATAGTCCAATAATTCAATAAATGTAGTAAAATAAATCATGAATTAAATCACTAACCATTTTAAAGGTCATTAATAAAATACCATTTAATATCATCTCAATATCAAGAACATATTATGATTTTTACATATTTCATGTATTGTACAAAAATACTACCTTATATCTAATCACTTTTTCTTGGTTATTTTCACCAGTCAATATATGCTTTAAAATCCGTAAGAAAAACTTTTTTTGTAAAATATTTACATGTTTCATTATTCTTATAACCATAATATCCTTAATATAATATTTCAAAAACATAATTATTTAATACAAAAATAAAAGCACCTTAATGAATCCACTTTTACTATATTAATATAATAAGATTGACCATGATCCCTTTACTTGTTTGGAGATATATTCCCTTTTATCCTAGGTCATTAGTTTATACAGTGCCTGAAATCCTTATAGTTGAAGAATTATACATTGGAAGTTTTTTTCATTCCCATGAAATCACAAGACTAGTGGATTTTATCTATACACTTGTAGAAAACGTCAATTCTTTCTATGAAAGAACCAGGATGTTTCTCTCTATAAATTGTACATATGAGATAAATAATTCTTTCCCTTCTTCAAATTATATATTTTTTATTCTTACATCTTTTTCTTCCCTATCAATCCTTCAAAACTGTAAGACTTGTGGAATTATATAAAAATCTTGACAGAAAATGATAATATATGCTCAAATTATGAGAATATTTTGTAGACTAGTTCCCATTGAAGTATTTTTTATTCCCTTCAAATAAATGGTCAATATTACTCTTTTGATTGAGTAGAAATTCCATAACATGCATGTATAACCTTGTAAAGTTAGCTTCATACATAGATTTGTTTTCTTCCTTTGGACTCTGACTAAAGAGTTATCCCACTATATATCCTCATTCTTCGTGAGGAAAATATTTATCTAAAAAAATTCCCATAAAATCCTTTAATTCCATGATTGATATTCTATCATAATAATTAATATTTTGAGAAAATGAAAACCATTGATATTCATCCCCTAAGTGATTATAAACATCCATGAAAATCATATCCTTTTTATTTTATCCCATAGTGTCAAATATCATCTCTAAAGAACCGATCTTTTCCTCAGCTACAAATGGATTTTGCGTCCCATTAAATGATGGAGGTTTCTAATGCATGAAGTGGTCTAGCATTTTTACGCCACATTGAATATCAGAAAGATTCTCCATACAGATAAGGATATTACTCTTTACTTGATTAATCTATCCCAATATAGTTATAATTTATTCATCTATAGATCCAATGTTATTATCAAGCCTAGTAGGTAAATCCCTATGTGGATTATGTTCATTTATATGGTTCCCATTTCTTTAACTGGGAACCATTTCTAAATTTTGTCATATAATAGATTATATTATAATATTATGAATCATAACATATATTTTCAAAACTAGTGAAACACTTAACAAAAATTAATAAAATGATCTCAAAATCAAAATCTTGGTTTCTTTGGTAATATTTTTTGTATATTTTAATAAGGTTATGTTCCTTAATTTATGTTTTCATAAATATTGTTAGAAATGTTTCTACTAAAATTTTTTTGTTATCAAATTTATGGACCCTGAACCTAGTAACCCGAATTCAATTTTTAATTTATTATATTGATATTAATACAAGTATTCAGATCCTAATGGACTAAATAATTTATTAGCCTTGGTGAACTAGACACATACTTGAAAATATCATTAATTTTTTAAATTTAAGATAAAACATATTATTCTCTTTTTGAAACCCATTATACCCTTTTTTTATGTCTCCAAATAGATAATAAATTACTTCATGGTATCCTGGGTAAAAAAAAATAAGATATGCATGAGCTTAGATTCTTAATAAGGGTATTCATACAATAAAATCTAAACGAGGTACAAGTAATTTGGAAAGAGTAAATGATAATAAAATAATCCCATATAAATGATATCATAATATAGAAACATATCCAGTAATATAATACCAAATAAAATAATTACATGGACATATGAAAATTATTTTATATTGATGGAATGCAAAATGTTGGACATATAGAACTTTTTATCAAGGCCTTGGCCAAGACATCTGAAAATAAATGGGTATGGCTTCAATAAAAAGATAATGTAGTGTATCTCATGAGAGATAATGATGTATATAGGGTATATAGTAGGCCCCACTTTTAACTTACTATGTTTAATCAATTTCTGTTATTAAAAAATATTAAATTGAATAAATATTCTTTATCAATCTGTAACCGTCAAAATTTGAAGAACAATCAAACGAAATGTCAACACCTTCTATAGTAAAAATTATCATAATCCATACAATGAAACATGGTGGATAATATTTTTATATCATCAATATTAGATTTAAAAAATTATTTTTACATAGATGAAAAATACATTAAAATGTTTCCAGGAATATTTCTTGAGGAAAATACCCTTTCTAAGTTAAAAATAACTTTTTGAAAATATGAAAACTTTAAAGGTAATAATGATATCATTTTATTTTACAATGAACTTGTAAAATTATAAAGGAAACCGAAAATAATTGAGTAATCAAGATAGTGAAAAATTACACTCATTCTATATATTCATAAAAAACATTCCTTTCACACTTTTAAAATAAAAGTCAAAGAGTACCTCATTTGGAAAATGATAGGAATATTCCTTTTAAATTGTTTTATAAAAAGTAATACATGTTTAAAAACGAATTTAAACAATAATTAGAGAATATTATTTTTATTTCTTCTTTTATAAAACATGGATATGAAAGATATATATTCTTCTTCTAAGGCTTAATCATAAAAAATCCAAATAATGATAGGATTATGAAATAAACACTTACTACATGGGCTTCTTTTAAATAATAATCCCCATGAAAAAATTCAAAATAAACATAAATAACATGAATAAAAATATATTGAAGATATATTATATAAATTGGTAAGTATATACACCACAAAAAATAAATAAGTGGTGAATATGGAATAGATCTCATAGAAGTAAAAATGAGATGATAAAACCATTACCTTAGGCCCGACATCCTTCATACGTGTTTGAACCTCCTATATAATAAATATAGATTTATTATAAATATATTCCATAACCATACACATATATTTATATAACATACCATTTTTATTTACTTATAATCATTTATCACCCATTTACATTCATTCATAATAATTGGGATAAAATAATGAGTTACACCGTTCATGGAGACGATAGGCCATAGGTACACATTAACATTATTTTATTTTTTAATGGATGTAATGAATTAATGGAAAAGAATAATTCAACATTATAAAATAATTATTCATTAATATATAAATATAAATATATATATAATATATATCAGTTTTTTGCATATTTATAACCATCCACATAATGTTGTGATGAAAAAATAATTACACTACTATGTGGTGATGGTAAGTTGTACGTACGCACAAGCGATGCATTAAATTTATGTAGGATAAAAAAGTGATGGAATATGAATGTATAAAATAAATAATAAAATATTATTATATTTGTGATACTGGATTTGTTATTTTAGGATGGTAAAAAAATTAAGAGGAATTATACAAAAAAGTAAACATGAAAATGTCAGTAAATAAAATTACCAATTCTTTGGTGGAATTCCTTTAGATATATTTTTAAGGCACCTTAGGTTTCTCTTTTAGAAGATTAAGAACCTTATGAAATTTTATAATGATGTTGGTAGGATCAATGAATTTGTTTTGGATGATCTATTTATATAAAATTACTGTAAATAAGGTATCGAATGGTTACCCTTTTATAATTGAGGGGATGGGAATTCGGAGAAATTCTTATAATATTAAATTAATAAAAATTATTTTTGATGTACAAGTAGAAAAAATTGATATAATATTAATATAATGTGATTATAATTAGAAATAATTTCATAAAATAAAATTTTAAAAAGTTTATGATTTTTTTCCAACATTTTCTTTTAGTTTTAACCCATATTAACCATTTTGAAAATTATTGTACCATTAAAATTTTCTGCTCTCTAAGGTTCAAAAATTTTACTAAAAAATTTCAAACAACCCATAAATGGACAATGACAGATTTAATTAACCATACTTAACTATTTTTTTAATATAATATATTTATGAATTTAAAATCATTTATTAAATTATTATTTTTTTAAAATAAAAATAAACTCAATTTTAGAAATATTTATTTAGTTTTAATTTTATAACAACAAAGAACAAAAATTAATTTGAAAAAATTTAATAAAAAACAATATAAAGTGTTATTTATATCTATATTTTTTGTATCACATTAATTATTTCAAATTTTAATAATTTTAATGATTCTAATATCATTTATTATATTTTTTTCATTAATAAAAAAACCAGAGCATTAGTATTGTGCATGCATTATTGGTAATTATTTCTCCAAAAAATAAAAATAAGTTAATATGATTAAGATAAATAATTTATTTTCCAAAATAATATTTTTTACCAAAAATTTACTTTGGTTTTACCTATGTTAAATATATTATTGTTATTAAAAGAAAGAGTGTGGCATTTTTGAATTTTCTTTACATAAAACATTAGAAAGATCATAATATCATCCAAATGGAAAAAGGTAATATAACTGAATACTTGTTGAGTATGGATGAAATTAACTCACAAAATAAATTTAAAGTAAATGTTTGGGTCATTTTTTTGCCTTTATAATTTTATTTTAAACCATAATTACCGAACTTTCCCTTTATTGTGCTAACCAAATTTACTATAGTAATTATTAATAAAACAATATAAGGTAAATTTAATAAATTTGGAATTCCCAATTCTAAATCATGAATCCATTTATAAATATTCAATTCCCATAAGTGGAACTGACTGATTTAATATTAAAATGAAAACTCCAATGAAAAGTAGTTTTTCAAAAAAAATTTTGTTTTTGTGTAAATATGTATATATACAAAATTAATTCATAGAAATTATTAAGATAATATGAATTTCATTATTAATGATATTAAATATCTAATTTTGAATTGAAAACACTTAAAAAAATGGGACTTTATAAATGCTTGAAAAAAAATATTGTTTTTAATAAAACATTGTATTTCTTATTATTCACTGGAAAATCAATTTTTTTGAGAAATAAGAAATATTAACTATAATATAATTTTTATATGCTTACTTAAAAAATAATATTCATTTCTTCAAATAGTTTTTTTAAAATATCTAGAAAATAATAATAATAGTTTCCCACAAAAGGTAATAAAAATAATTTTTTAAGAAAGTGTATATTTGAAGAATAAATTGATTTTATAAAACAATTGGCTCCTATTTTACAATAATTAATCAATAAATTTGAATTTATTATGAATTATATATATTTCATAATATAATTTATATTATTCATACCCGTCAATTTAACCACTTTGTTAAGATGGTCATATTAAAATAAGAATATTTCATGGTTTGTTGATGCTTAATGTTGTATGATTTATACATGACAAAAAATTACATTCTTTCTAAATGTAAGATTTTTTTGAACCCCAAGATATCAATTATAATAATTTTTTTAAATAAACATACTGTTAAATCTTGGGCTTTTACAATAAATATAAATACCTAATATTTACCTCTAACACAAACCCCTTCACATAGTCATTTTCATGGATTTTAATTGTAAATATATGATATCATGAAATAAGGGTGTCACACAATTAATATTATTTAAAACATGATTGACTAAATTACAAAAAAAAATTATATGGTTCAGATATCTTTTATTTGATAAAGGTTTTTTCAATTTTCCCATTTCTAACTAATTATTATGAAGAGTTAATAATAATAAATATAAAATCAATTTTTTTTATTATATAATTTATAAATATTTATAAATTTAATATATTCTTTATATATATACAATTTATATTCAAATCACAATATATGAAATATAATTTCAAAATATTTTGAATATTAAAAATTAATATTTATTTATTTTTTATAAATGTATTATAAATATTTAATCACCAATTAAAAAAATATTACTATTAAATAATTTATATATATATTTTAAATATAATAAATTTCTCAAAGTTAATTTTTCTCTTATTTATAAACAATTTATACAATGTATAATCAATTCAGATTTAATAAAATTATAATATTCAAAATTTTCATGAAATCTTATTTTATGGTATGTAGGTTTTTAGATGGGACAAATGATGCAAGTAAAATATATCATAATTGATGATAGATAATAGATAGATTATAATGGGTCATAAAAGTGCACTTAACATTAATTAAGAAATACTTGTAAATGAAAACATATTATATGGATTGATATAGAGGCTTATTAACATTAACCATTTGATGCCTGAAAACCATATTTTATGATTAGAGTTGATATTTCCTAAGTGATACAATGATCTATTTTTTATACATGGCATGGCACTATTCTCAACTATGATTACCCATGTCATATGATGAGATACAATAAAATGATGGATTTATTTGTATCACCCACTACAAAATCAAAAATCATATTAATTTCTTATATCATAGCTTAATGTATATAATATTATAATGAAAAACATAGTTGAAATTATATATCATTCCAATGATATCACTTATCATAAAACAATTCGTAGTTTAATTCTTATATCCGTCTTAACAAAATAAAATATGACTTTAATTTGATATTATTTTTCTTCAATTTATACATGATTTTAAGAATCCATGACCCCAATATGGCTCTAATATTATTAAAGGGTTTATATGGATCGAAAAACACTTGTTTTAGTTAAAAAAAGATAGTATAAATCACAAATTCCCAAGATAATCATGTTTGAATCTAAAACCATGTACAAATATAAATGAAGAACTTATATACCTTGCAATGATGATCCTTTTTTACATTCTTTTATTAGTGCTTGATGAAAACCAATATAGAATAACCAAAACAATCATGCCTCCATTGTGTATCCATGTGTTGAGCTAAATCACCCGACTATTTTAGAAATACCCTCCTTTCGTCTGTGATATTCTAGAATAGCGGGTTGAAAAGGAAAGAGGATGTGATCTAAGAGAGAATAAGGTAAAACCATAATGAAAAAGGGTCATACTTGTAACATCCCATCTGAATGGGTACTTATTTTTTTTAATCCATGGGGATGCTCCATGATCCCATATAAAATTTAATTATACATTAATGATTTTACAAGTAATTTATATATGTTATAATTTCAATGCATTTTTCACTTATGTTCACTCAGTTCTCCCATGCATTTCATTTTATGGGTTGTCTCTATTATTGATAACTTAAATTATAGGTAAGATTACTCAAATGTTAACAGTTAACAATACACTTCCATATGAATAATATACTTCCAAGTGAATCCTTTAATATGTTTCAAAAAACCATAGTATAGATGATATTTTCATATGACATATCTATGTTGTACAATATGATAGGCTTGTCAATGCCATAATTTATATAAATTAGGTCTTTATATGTACCCAAATCAATAAAATATGGTATTATTTGGTTCTTGAATGTCATAGAATATTACATTCTCTTATAATCACTTATGATATTCCCAATATACATCGTATATATATATATATAGTTTTTCTGAATAACACTATCACATACCCTTTAAGCCTCCTCGGATGACATGAAACTCTAATGTAACATCACCACTAGGGGTACTCTTGGATTATTTCATGAACATTGCACAGAAATATTTGAGAGATTCATGGAATAAAAAAAATCCTTTTTGAGATTATTTGGCTTCCCATCCTCTATTTTTCAGTATGTACACCACAATATTCCCATGATGACCAATCCTTTCAAACCAAGAGAGAAGAATCACAACCGATGGGGGAGGAAATTCTAAAAAATCATGAATCACTACAGTAAAGATAACACACTTCATTACAAGAAATATTCTTCAAAACAAATTTTGGTATTGAATATGAATGTACGAATCTCTCCCCCATTTATATTTAGTTGATCTATCATTCCTCCACAAAAGATTTTCCAAAGTAATAAATCATATGTTCATTACCATATCATATTTTTTCCAACACTCCATAGGACACTCTAAAAACATCACATCCTCCAAAATATCTAACCCACCAAAATAAAAAATAATGAAGTCATCATTAAGATATAAGAAAATCTGTGTTATTTAGAAGATTTCATAGAGTTAATCTACCTGGGTTAAAATCACTAAACTATATTCCACATTCCAATTAGTTTTAATTACTTGAATAACCCAATAAAAAATATAGAATTCTTGATACCCCAACCAAACCACAAATACCCTTGAAGAGGATAAACCTTCAAGAAAACATTATTAAAAGAATATAACTCCAATGACATATTATATTGATTTATATAAAATTATTGCTTAACCCATCCATCCTTCATTATCTCTTGAATCAATTTAACCTCTCCACTGTAATTTAGCCAAATTCATTCCAATGATCTCAGAATCTCTAACCATAAACCAAATAAAAGGTGATCTAAATGGATTACCATATAATACATAAAATGGTGAAATGGGAAAGGATGTGTGATAACTATTATCATAATAAATCTCAACCATGGACAATTCAGTCACCCATAAAACATTGAAATAAAAGAATGCATTCATGAAACATTTCTTGAAATGTAAAGCCCCGACCCTAGATAACCAGAGTCGGTGCATTATTACATAACATTGGCATGATCACAAAATATCAAGTCTCGAAAGATGGATTAGTTTAGTAGCGTTGGAAACACTAGATATATTCATAATTTTTTATATTACATCATTAAGTGAAAAACTACAACAACATATTGTCTTCATATCCCCTCATACTATCCATTTGGGTCATTCATAAAATACTTCATTACATCCTAGAAAAAATAAAACATTGAAAGGGGTGAGCTCAGATGCTCAGTAAGGATAACAATATAGTCGAAACTTTCATAAATGAACATAAAAATTTAAGGCAATGTATAACTAAAAAAGCCTTTTAAAATTGAAATTCAACATAATATGGCAAGGATAAAATGAAATAATGTCATTTACTAATTCACATGGATATTATACTAGTTGAATAATCAAATGAAAATATTAATATTCACTTTCAAAATGACGGAATGCATAATGCCAGACTATCAAAACCACATAGCCAAGGCCTCGTGCCAAGACTAAAAATAATATTTTGTCAAGGCCTCGTGCCAAGACACTAGTTTTTCTCATGAGACCCACCGATGAATCGAGGAGCTATATCAGGCTCCACCCGTCACTTACTAAGTCCAATGCATTCCTCATATGAAAAGTTTGAAATATAACATAAACATTCGTATTAAAACTAGCATATGAAATGTCAATACTTAATCCACAAACCATGAATGGTATACAAATAGCACATCCACAGTCAAAGATAACTCATTCAATACAATATGGAAGATTGTATTGTATCAGATTAACCTCAATCAATAATAATGAATGATATTGATATAGATGAAAATAACCATCAAAACTATTTGAGAGAAATATCCCCCTTTTCTTGAAAACATTTAAAAGTCACACTATTTTTCAATAAGCCATTTAAAAATAGATTTTTGAATAAAAGTGTCCCATACCACTTTGGATATTTTAAAATGAGTTTTAATTTTCAAACTTTAATTTCCATATAAATAAATCCTTAAAACCATTTTTTAAAACATCGACCTTAATGAGAAATATTTAGAAGAATAAGTCTTTAAAACATTTAAAAATGGTATTTTAGTTAGAGTTTCTAACAAAAAGAGAGACACTTAAATAAAAATAATTGAGGTAATCAAAACTTTGTGATATCATGAGAATAAAGGGATTCATTATATACTATGTCAATGTACATTATATACAACACATAAAAGTGATTTGGTGTATAACAACAAAGAAATCTCAATGGAATGTAAATTGAGATGAAAACTCCCATAAAGGCCATATCCTTAGGTTAAGGATAAATCAACGACATAGTTATGTGTGAAAAATATAAATACACTTAATATTATTGGATATTCAGTGTAAAACAATCAAAGTACATTCACACATATTCTTGTAAAAACCACACCAATGAATTGGATGTTTATCTCAACAAATCGAGATTGAGTAAAAATTACACTTATCACGTTCAGAGCGATGACTTGAGAATTTATCAATGGAGTGATTATGTGTATAAAAATTATATCCACAGAAAGGGGAGTGGAAATTATGACATAATCAAATCAATAGTGATTCCACACATAATCTTGGAGTAAAATAATCAATGAAGTATTCGTAAAGCCGAATGAGTGGAAATTGAAATTTCAAATTCCCTTATCGATTTGGTAACTTATAAAACATGCACCCATGAAAGAAGGATAATTCAATGATGATGTAAATAGTGATAAATTAAAGTATATTACACAATGAATACAATCATGGGCAGTACACATACACCACATCCAGTAAATAAGTGGTGAACAATGGAATTCTCACGAAATTAAGAGTGAGATAAGAAACCCCTTACTTTGTACTTTTTCATTGGTCGATGGTAGGTTAACCTCCTATATAATGGTGAAATAATTGTTATTGAATTATAAAAGATTAATTTACATTAATATTATATCATATATGATCTTTTAACATTGATTTGTTAATAATATCTTAGTATTATCGTCATTTTGGGTGTTAACTTACTCATTTTCCTTTATATTATTTGTTACGTAAGCCGTGTTTTTTATGGATAGGTTGTATCTTATTAATATCCAGAACTATATCAAGTCCTTAAACATTATTTTTAATCATAAAATGAGAATTATACTTGAATGGATACGATGGAGAATGAATCTCATCGCGTTCGTGGAGACGGTAGTCCGTACGTACGCATGAGCGACAATATCATTATTTTGATGTAAAAATAATTTATAATTGGATGGTATATCATATATACAGAATAAATATCATGTTATATTTATTATTTACATGAATTCCACATAATTATTATACCCATCCAAATAAAAATGTTTTGAATAACAATTACACCACGACCTGGAGACGGTAAGCCGTACGTACGCACGTATGGTGACATGTCATTCAAAGGATGGATAGAATTCTGAAATATGGTTGTACCATGTTTATAATAATATATAAGTATATATAATATACTGGAGATATCATTTTATAATGGTAATAACAAATAAAGAAGAAGTGGAAGAAGAAAGGAGCTTGAAAAAGGGTGGTGAAAACATTACCTCTTCTTCTGGTTCTTCCTTTTGATTTGATCAAAAGGGCTCCTTAGGTTGGCTTTCTGATCAAACTAAGGCCTCTAGGTTGTATTTAGGGAAGTTGAAAGAGTATTTGGTCATGGATTGGCCGATCCAAAAGGCTTTTAATGTGTGAATTAGTGATAAGGGGGAGTTCCCTTTTATAAGAGGGGTGAGGGGCACCTTTGGAAAAGCTAAAAATGTTATTTTATAATAAATTAATATTCGGTTTCTAATGTATCCAAAGTGGATTATTTAAAGGTTAAGGTGGGGATGGGTTGAAATGTACTCAAACAATAGAATTTATACAGGTTTGGGTCATTATATTAACCTTATCTTTAAGTATTAACTCTTAGTTAATTAGTTTCACTTTTACAATGTCTCTTTGTATTTTAATATTATATGGTTAATAAGATTACTATATACATCCAAAAGACACCCAAGTGGTCCATTAATGATACACATATCATTATTTAAGTATATATGCCGATACTTATATTTTTATGAATTTAATATCAATTAATAATATAATATTTGTTTTAAAAACTCTTTTATGTCAATTTTGACACTATTCAATAATTGATTTTTTGTGAAAATCATAACAGAATTATTACTTAGAAAAACTTTAATTAAGACAATACTAAAATGTCATTTTAACCTATAAAATTAGTTTAATTCATAAAAAGTCTAAAATTATATTTATTTGGTTATTTATAATATCAATTATTTTAATTTTTCACTTTTATGGTAATTAATGCATCAACATTGTGTCATAAATAAATTAAATTATTTATTGTCTAAAAATTATAAATAAAATATTATTATGTAGGAGATATTTTTATATTTCTAATGAATATTTATAATTGAAAATACAACATATATAACCCTATGTAAAAAATATTTTTCTAAAAGATATATGCTTATGTCATTTTTGTATTTATTTTAAGTTATATAATATAAAGTGTCATTATCACTTACAAGTGGATACATGGGGTCCCAAAATCGACCGTAAGATGCCCATGGTCGGACATGTACCAACCAATAAGGTTAGGACACGTTTTAAGATATTTTATTATTATTATAATATTAGTTTTGTACCCTTATTTCCCGGATTTACCCTTTAACCATGGTAAATAAAATATTTACCAAAGTAATTATTCAAAATGTCTAAAAATAAAAGCTACATATTTACATAATTTGGAAATCCTGATTCCAAACATGGAATACATTTTTCCAAATTCAAAACATAGAAGTGGAAGAAATTAATTTAAAATTAATTCCCGTTGTTAAAACAAAAAGTGACTTTTTAAGAGATAATAACTATCAAAAGATTGACACTTGTTTATGTCTGGTTTAATTGTGAAATTATGTCCAATTACCAACATTGTATTAAATGGTAAAAATATATTATAAATATAATTTTAAAACACTCAAATTATTAATTTATCAATATTAATAATTTCAATTAAAAAAGTTTTTTAATTAAAATTTAGTAATTTTCATTATTCATCAAAATATGAAAGTTATCTGAAAAGTACCAAAATTTCACCCTAGACTAATTTCGATATTACAAATCCAAAAATGAAGTCCATTTTGACAGATAAAATTTATAAAATTTTAAAAAGTGGGTATTACTATTCATAATAGCTACTTTGATTGTTCGAGGTGTGTTATAACTTGAAGTTGCGTACAACACACACTACTGTATTAATCAAAGAGAAACATACAGTGGAAGCTTGGGGTGTTACATTCTACCCTCCTTCAATAAATTGCATCCTAGTAATTTTTAAAATTGGGCATTGGAATATAATGGAAAGACCCACATCGGAAAAAGATTCAATAAAACTATCACTTAAAAAGATAGAAAGATAAGTACAAAGGTCACCCGGGATAATATATACTAGGATTACCAATAGAAAAACATGGATATGGATGATAAAATAAGTGTCAAGTTATGATGGAGAGGGACATAAAACATGATCAGGATAAAGTTAACAGTAAGAAATCCACAAACTTGTGTTGGGACCAACAGTCATTAGTCTCCTAGTAGGAAAAGTAAATGGACAACAATTTTTTTATGTTTTAAGTTACATTTCATAAGGATTAGGAATTCAATTCAAAGATTGAATAATAAAATAAAAAGATATAATTACTTTTTATATAGAGTTTCATTTTTTACTAACTCATTTTTTCTAAACGATGATTATTCAAGAAGACTTGGTCACACTGGAAGAGCTAGAATAAACTTCTATAGAATTACATGATTCACACAGGATAAAATATATATTTACATTGTCTTTAGAGATTAATCAAAACCAAAATGCTTAGTACAAGATCTAATGATCCCCCAAAAGGATATTCCTTGAGAGAAATAAACACTAATCTTAATTTCTAAAATCAATACCCCAATGTTAAATAAATACCATTCAATAAACAATTGTCCTTAAAATCCTTCAATATAATCCAAACTAATTTTGAAACCCAAAACATAGAATAATTTGGTTATGCAGTATTCCATGTTAAATTGTATCTCCAAATGACATCAACTACTCTTAAAGTGACATACTTAAAAGTAATTAACCTAATCACATAATCTCTATTATAGGTTAATCATTTCCATAAATAACACAAATCACTATAAATCCACAATAAAAACATTGATAAAAATCCACCATTACTCCACAAATGAAACCCCATAGTATTCTATTTTCCTTGGGCATATAGTGTTCCCAACAAATCGAACATCTTCCAAAATAACATTTATCACTTAATCACCAAATCATTTTCCTATACTAAGGGTATTCATTTGAAATACATAAGAACCCAAATCAACTTATTATTGATCAATAAAATCCTTTATCTAAAAATAATTAGCTACACTATCCAATGAATTCACGTTGTCCAGTGGTAGGTGATAAATCCCAATCGCACTTTGGTTGTGGGATCGATTCCCATAGCTTTGTCTGATGTGACGGGTTGTCACACGGTCTACCTGATTTCCTTTTTCAAAAACTATATTTTATAACATTACCAAAATGAGATAAATTCCTCAAAATAACTATGAAATAATTTAACCAAAAATGTTATATCATACCTTGCATTTTCACCCCAAATTATAATAACTTATAATTGTCTCAAACCAAATGATCATATAAAACTAAACTGTTATTTATAACTATATCCACAATAGAAAAGATAATTCTTCCTCAAATATCATTCTCACATCGAAAACTGTAGGGTTACAAATACAAGAGAAAATAATTCCAAAGTAAACCCATCAATAAGGAGCACTAATACTTTTCAAACATTTCTCCAACCATTTATTTCCACATAGCTTCTTCTTTGACCAAGAAAATATCTTATAGAATAGGGTATTCACTCGGGTAATGGCCAGGTCCCCTACATTTACGGCAAATGAGTGTAAATGGATTCTTGGGACGATTTTTATATTATTCCATAGTACTCTTCATTTTTCTTCAGCAATTCTTCACTTTATGTCCTTCCTTCCCGCACGTAAAACATTTATGTGTCCCATTGAGACACTTTCCTGGGTATCTCTTTCCACATTTCATGCATGATGAAAATTGAGGATTCCTTTCTCCAAGGTCTCCACTGCTAGAGCTCTTATCATTTATTACCTTTCTCTTCTTTGTTGAGTCCGGTAATTGGTTAATATATATTTTTTTGATCATAGTTTTGGAAAACTGATTTGGCATGAACACAATTTCTTTTACACCCATCGACATTCCATTTTGTTTCTCATTTTTACCATTGTTCCCACCTTATACATCATTCTCGAAGTTACTATGACTTCTTTGGACTCCAGCCATTGACTAAAACCATAAAGCATTGTGTGAGTAACAATAGTAATAAAATCATTTAGAGAATATCATTACACCATATTCTCAATTTGAAACACCTTAGGACTAACCAAGGTCATTTATTATCATCTTATATTAAAATACTTCAAATTGGTTTTTAAAGAAAATATAAATTATCCTATGCATATCCCTCAGGAGAGTCATAACCAAGAGTGGAGCAAGGCCCGTTGCCGTGCACCAGTTCCCGTTCGAGTCTAGCTCAAAGTGGTGTTTTTGGGTTTTACCCCTAGGTACATCTTTTCCAGAGCCGCCTCTACCTGCTCGTATCCAGATAGGGATGTATTGCTCGGAAAACTCACAAAATCTCTACAATACCAAAATTATAGGAAGTTCTTCTATATTAATCCTCAATGTCTATCTTAGGGCTATGTGCCCTAATCAGAGTTTATCTAAATCTAGCTCCCAAGGTTTGTACTAAACTTTCTCTGATACCAACTATAACGCCCTGAACGTAGATACCCAGAGTCAGTTCATTATTACATAACATTGTCCTGATCACAAAAGACCAAATCTTGAAAGAACGATTAGTTTAGTAGCCTTGGAAACACTTGATATATTCATAAAGATTACATTACATCAATAAGTGAAAAACTACAACAACATATTGTCTTCATATCCCCTCATACTATCATTGTAGGTCATTCATAAAATACTTCTTCACATCCTGGGAAAAAGAAAACATTGAAAGGGGTGAGCTCAGATGCTCAGTAAGGATAACAATATAGCCGAAACATTCCTAAATAAACATAAATCTTTAAGGCAATGTATAACTAAAACAAAAGCCTTTTAAACTTAAACTTCAGTATAATATGGAAAGGATAAAATGAAATAATGTCATTTAATTATTCACATGGATATTGTAGTAGTCAAATAATCACATGAAAATATTAATAATCACTTTTATAATGACGAAATGCATAATGCCAGACTATCATAAGCATGTAGCCAAGGCCTCGTGCGAAGACTACAAATAAGATTTTCTCAAGGCCTCGTGCCAAGACACTATTTTGTCTCATGAGACCCACCGATGCATCGAGGAGCAATAGCGGGATCCACCCGTCACTTACTAAGTCCAAAGCATTCCTCATATGAAAAGTTTGAAATATAACATAAACATTCGTATTAAAACTAGAATACGAAATGTCAATACTTAATCCACAAACTAGGAATGGTATAAAAATAGCTCATCCATAGTCAAATATAACTCATTCGATACAATATGGAATATTTTATTATATCAGATTAACCTCAATCGATAATAATGAATGATATTGACATAGATGAAAATAACCATCCAAACTATTTGAGAGAAATATCCCCCTTTTCTTGAAAACATTTAAAAGTCACACTATTTTTCAAGAAGCCATTTAAAAATAGATTTTTGAATCAAATTGTCCCATACCACTTTGAATCTTTTAAAAGGAGTCTTAATTTTAAAACTTTAATGTCCATATAAATAAATCCTTAAAACCATTTTTTAAAACATGGACATTAATGAGTAAGATTTAGAAGAATAAGTCTTTAAAACATTTAAAATGGTATTTTAGTTAGAGTTTCTAACCAAAAGAGAGACACTTGAATAGAAATAATTGAGGTAATCAAAACTTTTTAATATCTTGAGAATAATGTGATTCATGATATACTATGTCAATGTACATTATATACACCATAGAAAAGTGATTTGGTGTATAACAACAAAGAGGTCTCAATAGAATGTAAATTGAGATGAAATCTCCCATAAAGGTCGTATCTTTAGGGTAAGGATAAATCAACGACATAGTTATGTGTGAAAAATATAAATACACTAAATATTATTGTATATTCAGTGTAAAACAATTGAAGGACATTCACACATATTCTTGTAAAAACCACACCAATGAATTTGTTGTTTATCTCAACAAATCGAGATTGAGTAAAAATTAATCTTATCAAGTTCATACCGATTACTTGAGAATTTATCAACGGAGTGATTATCTTTATAAAAAGTATATCCACATAAAGGGGAGTGGAAATTATGACATAATCAATTGAATAGTGATTCCACACATAATCTTGGAGTAAAATAATCAATGAAGTATGCGTAAAGCCGAATGAGTGGAAATTGAAATTTCAAATTCCTTTATCGATTTTGTAACTTATGAAACATGCACCCATGAAAGAAGGATAATACAAGGATGATGTAAATATCCATAAATTAAATTATATTACACAATTAATAAAATAATGGGCAGTACACATACACCACATGTAATAAATAAGTGGTGAACAATGGAATTCTCACAAAATTAAGAGTGAGATAAGAAACCCCTTACTTTGTACTTTTTCCTTGGTCGATGGTAGGTTAAACTCTTGTATAATGATGAAATAATTGTTACTGAATTATAAAAGAATCATTTACATTAATATGATATCATATATGATCTTTTATCATTGATTTGTTAATAATATCTTAGTATTATTGTCATTCTGGGTGTTAACTTACTCATTTTCCTTTATATTATTTGTTACGTAAGCCATATTTGTTATGGATAGGTTGTATATTATTCATATCCAGAATTATATCAAGTCCTTAAACATTATTTTTAATCATCAAATGAGAATTATACTTAAATGGATACGATGGAGAATGAATCTCATCGCGTTCGTGGAGACGGTAGTCCGTACGTACGCACGAGCGACAATATCATTATTTTGATGTTAAAATAATATATAATTGGATGGTATATCATATAGACAGAATAATTATCATGTTATATTTATTATTTACCTGAATTACACATCATTATTATACCCATCAAATAATAATGTTTTGAATAACAATTACACCACGACGTGGAGACGGTAAGCCGTACGTACGCAGGTATGGTGACATGTCATTCAAAGGATGGATAGAATACTAAAATATGGTTTTACCATGTTATAATAACATAAAATTATATATAATATACTGGATATATTATTTTATAATGATAATAACAACGAATGAAGAAGTTGAAGAAGAAAGGAACTTGAAAAACAGTGGTGAAAACATTACCTCTTCTTCGGGTTCTTTATTTTGATTTGATCGAAAGGGCTCCTTAGGTTGGATTTCTGATCAAACTAAGGCCTATAGGTTGTATTTAGGGAAGTTGAGAGAGTATTGGGGAAGGGTTTGGCCGAGCCAAAAGGCTTTTAATGTGTGAATTAGTGAGAAGGGGGAGTGCCCTTTTATAAGAGGGGTGAGGGGCACCTTTGGAAATGCTACAAATATTATTTTATAATAAATTAATATTTGGTTTCTAATGGATCCAAAGTGGATTATTTAAATTTTAAGGTGGGTATGTGTCTAAAAACACTCAACAAATAGAATTTATAAAGATTTGGGACATTATATTAACCTTATCTTTAAGTATTAACTCCTAGTTAATTTGTTTTACTTTTACAATGTCTCTTTGTATTTTTATATTATATAGTTAATAAACTTACTATTTACATCTAATCGACCTACGAGTGGTCCATTAATTATAAAACTATAATTATATAAGTCTCTTGGCCAAAAATTAGATTTTTAGGAATTTAATGTCAATTAATAATATAATATTTGTTTTAAAAACTCTTTTATGTCAATTTTGACACTATTAAATAATTTATTTTTTTGAAATTCATAACAGAATGATTACTTCGAAAACAGTTAATTAAGTCAATAATAAAATGTCATATTATCTTATAAAATTATTTTAATTCATTAAAAGTCTAAAATTATATTTATTTGGGTATTTATAATATCAATTATTTTAATTTTTCACTATTATGGTAATTACTGCATCATCATTGTGTCATCACTAAATTAAATTATTTATTGTCTAAAAATTATTAATAAAATATCATTACGTATTAAATCATGTTATCTTTCTAATGAATATTTATAATCGAATATCCAACATATATAACCCTATTTAATTTTTTTTAAAGATATATACTTATGTTATTTTTATATTTATTTTAACTTAATTAATATAATGTGTCATTATCACTTTCAAGTGGATCCATGGGGTCCCAAAATCGACCCAAAGATGCCCATGGTCAAACATGTATCAACAAATAAGGTTAGGACACCTTTTAGGGTAATTTATTGTTATTATTATATTATTTTGTTACCCTTATTTATCGGATTTACCCTTTAACCATGGTAAATAAAATATTTACTGAAGTAATTATTCAAAATGTCTAAAAATAAAAGTTACCTATTTACACAATTTGGAAATCCTGATTAAAAATATGGAATCCATTTTTCCAAATTCAAAACATATAAGTGGCAGAAATTAATTTAAAATTAATTCTCATTGTTAAAACAAAAAACGTGTTTTTAAGAGATAATAACTATCAAAAGATTGACACTTGTTTATGTCTGGTTTAATTGTGAAATTATTTCCAATGACCAAATTTGTATTAAATGGTAAAAATATATTCTAAATATACATTAAAAACACTAAAATTAATAATTTATCAATATTAATTATTTCAATTAAAAAGGTTTTTTAATTAAAATTTAGTAATTTTCACTATTCATCAAAATATGAAAGTTATCCGAAATGTACAAAAATTTCACCCTAGACTAATTTAGATATTATTAATCTAAAAATGAAGTCCATTTAGAGAGATAAAATATATAAAATTTCAAAAAGTGGGTATTACTATTCATAACGACTACTTTGATTGGTCGAGGTGTGTTAGAACTCGAAGTTGCGTACAACACACGCTATTGTATTAATCAAAGAGAAGCGTACAATGGAAGCTTGGGGTGTTACATGAAATTTTTTCATCTTCAACCCTATTTGTTCATCCATAAAAGGGAGAAAAGTTGTATTAATGGAAAAATAATAACCACACTTGGAGCTAATCCCATCCACACTGATTTAGTGAATCATGAATCGAGATTCTAAATTATCATCTTTGGGTGTACTTTAATCCTCATCATATTTTACGTACTATGCCCCATCAACACATCGACCATAGTCAAATATTTAATCACTTGGAAATGATATAACATCATTAATTGATACAAAATAACCCATATATTTTTAGATAACCCTTCGGATCAATGAAATAACATTAAAAAACCCATGTATACATCATTCTATTTCAACTAAAAAACATTCATTGTGTCTAACATACAAGCTTGAACTTGATTGTCAAGTTCAACCCACCAAAATGTATGGAATAAAGACATAAACTCTTATATTGAGATCTACACACATAGATACAAAATATTATCACTAAAATAATGAAAAATAAATTAAAATCCCAAATACATTACCAGAGGGGTGCTATTGAACTCTCTATAGATCACTTGTCACATCACCTATAGAACACATGATAATTTAAAAAAACACATGATTCTCACCATCCATTATTTATCCATAAAAATTTTACATCAATGTTATGGGATATCTCCAGTCATCCACTATAAGATTTCCCAATAATTATTTTTCCACTTTCTAAATCAAAGGAGAGTAGTCCATTATTTAATACAGATAAACATCATCATTGACTGTCTCTATGTCCAAATTCAGTGCTGCAACTCCCCTATAATTCTCTACTTATCTGTACCCTCATGAGAAATATGTTCATATATATTCTTACCCAGAACATTTTTCAGTATATTAGCTCTCCATGTAGTATAAGAGATATCATAGTCATAATCCAACAAGAAATCCACCCATCTCTATTGACATAAATACATGAATCACTGAGGAAATATATAATATTAAATACTGAAGTCTATTAATAATATAAATTGATTTATGATGATATTATTATTATAAAAACTCAACATAATCACCAAAAATAAATCTGATGATAATGGGTGGTTTATATTTCCTAATTAAAATATGGTTGATTAGACCAATAATAGATAACAACTCAGTCTTGAAACAATAAATAACATAGGATAAGATGTGAATTATTACAATAAAACATAACTATTAATCCTTATTTAGGAATGTGAAGTAAAAACAAGTAATTAAATTATAATTTAGATACTCAAATTAAATTTTACATTGATCCTTATAAAACATGCATAATCCATCTTTGTGAATGTGGATAATTTTACCATAAAATTATAGAAATCAAAGATGAACATCCTGTAAGAACTTGATATACCAGGAAGTTAATGCATCTATTCCACATTCATGGATTCTTCCTATGAAATTCCAAACTAAATCATCGACAGATCACTAACCACACCCTATTAAGGAAAAACATATGTAAGAAAATACATGTTATATACCCAGAACTTATACTTAGAAAACATACCATTCATTTAGTTTTTTCAAAAGGAGCTCTTAGACTATATTAAAAATCTTGGTATGGTATAACTATATACTTTAACATATTAGGTTTAAATTGATGAAAAATACCAAATATTTATCCAAGAAACCATAAAAATGTGTTTTCATCAAATCTATAAATACTACAAGGAGATTCCTAATAATAAAGAGAATTTATAAAAATACAAAAGACCTGTAATGATACATGAAAGTGGTCTTCTAAATATATTTCTCCCTAAACCACATTTGATGATATACTAAAAACATATCAACCCCCATGAATCGATAATTTCCCATCAATTGAATGGATAATGTTTTTGAATTGACCCTTAAGGGATTCACCTAGAATTGAGTCAGTATTAGTGTGGCACACCAATCCCACCTCTAATAGTCCATGGTTTGGAGATTATAACTGAGTAGATATACCTCAATTATGATAGGCCTTATCCGAAATAAACATATACGCACTCATCTATCCAAGTACAACACAACTATAAATGATAAATAAAACTGCATAAACACATGATGAAACAAAGCATGTTATATCATATAAGAATAAATGGTGTGTTAACATACATATAAATCTAAATTATAATGTGTAGAAAAATATTCCCAAACAGAAACAAGGAGAGCCCCAACCTAACATGTGGTTAAATCCCATGCATGATTGTTTAAACACATACCTAGTAGGATTCCATGAAAAAACAAGAGGGATAAAATATAAATAAAAAATAATCTCAAAACATAAGATATAATGGAGAGAGAAACCCAATAAATAGATATGATCATAGATGTAACTAAGTGAATAGATAAGGGGAATGATAGATAGAGATAAAATTATTAATATTTATAGCTAGCTAAGGATGATGAGTCTACTTATATCTTGACGTTCTGATGTTATCTTGATGCCAGTAGCCCAATGTAACGGACTTCACTGCTTTAAAAATATTACCCTTTTTATTCAATTAAATGTTGTTAGTTTCACTATGATAGATACCCTAAGGGGGGGGGGGGTGAATTATGGTATGTAAAATTAAAAAAACTGCCCCTTTTGATCTTGTTTTGTTGTTAGAAAGAACCTTCTTCTCTCTCTCCCTCCCATTGCATAGTATGAATGAATATTAAATCATGCACATGACACATCAATTTTACTTGGTTCACCCTCTATATCGAAGGAGCATACACCATCGATGTTCCAATGTACCAAGATCCACTATAAGTTCACTATGGATTACAATTTCAAATCAGACTCACTGTCAATCCCGGTTTTCCACCATTCAAAATTTGAGAACACACTGCACTCTAAACTGAAGTGATCTCATTACTTCTTCAAAATATCCCCTCACAGATTATAAACATGTCAGTATCTTTATTATCACTAATGAATTCATCCTACACTGTTTATAGATGTTCTATTGAAGTCGAAACTTCATCCAATGATGAATACCCCTTTTCCACTGAACACTAGGAAACACACTTTGGAAATACCCTTTCAAATCACCCTACTTCACGAATTTCCCAATTTTCAAAAGATCAATCAAGTATTTGTGAATCTCATACCTCTTCACGAAGCACACACCTTCACAGTGTCACGGAGCTCAATCCATTGTTGAGGGCCTTCTTTCACGAGGCCCACTGAGCTAACGTGGGGTACACAACTTTCACAGAGCTATATTAGCTGCATCGAAACTCTTCTTTCACGAAGCACACTACCTTCGTGAACAACCTTAAAAAATTGAGAGGAACAATTTTTTTCTTGGAAAGCACTATACTTCTTTCAAGGTTGTTGAGGCCCATTTATAGGTAATTACAATGACCCTCAAACCTTCTGCATGACGTCAGGGCCCCATCATCTCAAATTAGAAAGCTCTAAAATTTCCTCCAAATTTTTTTTATATTGCAAAGAACCACAAAAATTTTCAGATCATGGAGCTCATCTTAATCGCTGAGAATTACATCAATTCCTTCACACCTTCGCTGCAAATATCCACTAATAATTCACTTCTCTGCCACAATTATCTTTAACTCTATTGTTCGTGAAACTTGTCGTAATCAACCCAAAAAATGCCTGAATGTTACCTTGAGATATTTTTTCCAAAACAATGTCTTAATAAGTAATATGGTTATACAAAACAAATGAATTTATTTTGTTATATTATATCCAATTGAATTTAAATTATAGATATATATCATTACCATTGATAATATTATCATTGAATAATGATCACATGACTTGTATAAATATAGGGTTTTAAAAAAACCAATTGAAATAGAAAAAGGAATTGATTTCCTTAACCAGTAGGATTGTACCATATGAATTCCAATTATCATAGCTACCAAGGAAGAAAAAAATTTCATGGATTTTATATAGACCAATATCAAGATGAGATCCAATTACTTAAGAATGAGTGAAACTATTTACTGGAGAAGTTGAAGCTCATTGAAATCAAGACCCAAACCATGTTCGTCGAACCACCTCATGAAAGACCCACAATCACACACCTTACTCTTATGGAATTTTTTAGTGTATTAAAGGGATATGTATCAAGAAACTAGTAGTATGATTAAGTAAAAAATTCTTATATTGAATAATGAATGTATTTTCATCTTATTATGGTTATTTTTTAAATGATTTTTATTAGGATGCAATAATGAAATTTTTTTAATTTTGGTTAATTTTTAATTCTAATTATTGAATTTATGAATTAATGGATTTTTTAGAGAAATAATATTTTAATGGAATATTATTATTAAATAATTTTTATCAATTATACATGATCATATAATTTTTATAAAGTCAAATTTAATTTTTATTTGGGATCGAAAAATGTTATTGTAAAAAATTCATCATTTTCAATCAATGTCGATCACTATGTTAAAAGGGAAAATTCACATATTTATAAAATTATCTAGATAAAAAAAATTTGAATGAGAACATCAAAATTATTCAACTATCAATTTTTCATAATTTTTTGAGAGTTTAAATTTTGGGTAAAAATTAAATACTATATAAATATAATTTTTTATTATATCATAAAGAAAAAAATGGGAATTAATAATTACTATAAATTGGATACCTAGAAAATTTTATTTTTTCCCTTTAAAATAATGTTATTTTGTGTTTATTTTATTTAATTTAAAAATAGTTTTTGAATCCTTTGAAACTTATGAAATTTTTAGGTGTTTAAAATCTTTTCTTTAAGAGTGTGAATTGTATCTAAATATTTAATGGTAATATTTTAATAATTTAACCCTTTGAAATTATTAAATAATTAAAAATAGTCCCATTTGGTAGAAATCATGGGATAAAACCATGAAATGGTTCATAGTTTTGGATATTTTATTTTTAAGATTCCCAAACCAAAATACTAAAGAAACCCACATCCATTACTTACCTCAACTCTATATATTCCTCCCAAGTCACCCCATGGTCTCAATAAGACCTTCCTAAGACATTAGATTCAAACATTCATGTAAGGGATCTTCAACTATCCTCTTTTATCAAGAACTCCATTTTTGTTATATATTTTAATTTCCAATTTCATATTTAAAGATATGTTCTTCCATATCACCCTTGCTTAAAATTTGATGTATAATTTATTCTATCATTTCTCACTTTGATTTAACAATCCCATGAACCTTTATGTACAACCATTATAGTGCCGAAATTCTGTAAGGGATCCTCACCTTCCATTATTTATTAACGATTATTTATGAACTTATTTATTCTATATTCATTTCCTAATATTGGGCAATGTATTTCCATATCCCTAATTATAAAAATTTTATTTCCAAATTATTAGATACCCCTTTATCTATCATAAACCATTTTTATGAATATTTATCAAATTTCAATATGCTGCTGAAATTTCACTAAAATTTTCTAGGCCAAAATTATTGTGCAGTGAATTCCATACCCATTTTTTAATCAATTTTATTGACCTTTATGATAATATAATTATTTATTTCACAATTTCATGTATTTATTCCACATTACTTGATTTTGGAATAAATTATTATGATGATCGAATCCATATTTTATGATCTATGTAGAAAACATAAGCATGAGAATTAAATGATTATGATGGGTGTGACTAGATAGTTCTTGAATGAATTGGGTAATGTTTACTATCATTATACATCATGTTGGGATTTGGATATATATAATTCCTTTTTGAGAATTTTTCCACCGTGAAGTCTAGGCAGATTTATCCTTAGCCTAAGTTTATGATTCAGTGTTTTAAGTTATTTCAGCATTTCACATGTTATGATTATCATGTTATATCACAAAATATTAATGATATTCCTTTTATGGTCCATTAATATGCCTATTGTCTAAAATGTATTATATTAATCATGTTATCCCTTGTTTATTCACTTACATGGCTTTATAGCTCAACCCTTTATTTGGTTTATCGCCATATTTTCCCATACAGTTTTAGGTAAATTGCAATATTATGGTCATGTCAAGGAAGTGTTCATTAATGTTTTTTGTCCAATATTATAATTTTCTATGTCACGTACCTACTTTCCAAAGACACTAGACTACTCAATATTTTTTTTATTATGTGTAATTTTATGTAATAAAACATGTATTAATGTATAATAAAGAGCATAGTTTTTATACCAAATGCAATCCTCATCATATACAAGGGACCCATTCATCGCCACTAGAACATCATAGACAAGGGAATGCTGAGCTTAAGAGGGTTGAGGACCCAAACATTATCTAATCTTGGTTAGAAGGGGCTACACTCCCCAGATACAAGAACCATGCCTCGAGGTGTATACAATGGGGGTGGGAATCCATCTTTTATATGATATGGGTGACCGACACCCTAAAAAATGTGTGTTTTTAGGGGGATTCCAACCTCATTGTCATTGCAGATATCATAATCAAGTCTCTAAGTAATATAACTATTCTAGAAGAAGCGATATACTCCATCCACCACGAATAATATCCCTGATATTGAAATAAATATCACAATTATATCTTCTATGAAATTTTAATCATGAAATAATTCTCATGAGTTCAATTCCAATTTTCTAATAAGGAGATATGGATGGTAGATGATTTTTAGAAAATTAGACAACATTCATCTTAGTGTACATGGTGTGTACCCCCAAATCCTACCATGGATTTGTTCCAATTCCTAATATAGAATGTGAAATATATATATACATGACCTATCTTCTGACATCTTTAATCCCTATATATGGATAAGTTGGACAATTAGGGTCACATGGTATGTGGTCTATCAACATATTTTTGTGATATTTAACTTATTTTGGAAACCTTTCAACCTCTATAATTATACTATTATGGGGTGTGTTCTTCTATAACAAATGATGTAATGTTATGAATTTTGATTAAAGTGAAGTACTCCCCCTAAAGCTTTATGCATCTGTCCCTCCCACTAATAATCTCTCCAATAGATTTTTCTATGATTCTAAAATCAAAATAAACTCTTAAAGTTGTATTTTTTTCATCCTTATTTAGTTGGAAATTAAGATCCCTGTTGACAACCATGAATCTAGTCATGCCTCTATTATCAAATGGAGGTTTGACCCTCTATTATTAATTGGAGATCCACCATGGATCATAATCACTTGTTTAAACCATAATCTCTATTTTAACCAACCAAAACAAGAATAAATCTTGGGTTTGATCACATCTTGAACCATATTACATAGTCAAATAACTAACATACCATAGATTAATGATGAAAATTGAAATAAATGAGAGGAAAAAGAACAATTAATGAAGTATGTTAATTAATGTCCATTATGAACATGACCATTAATCATAACCATGAAAAAATATATTAAATAAAATTCAAAATATATTAAATTATAGAGTGAAATAAATGATTTAATTTTAAGGTTCATGTTTCAGAAATAAAAAAGAAGAATTACAAAGCACATAAATAACGCATGATCCATATAAAAGATAATGGGGAAAATCCATAAATAAAAATTTCTTACCTCATCATTGGATCAATTACTAATTAAGAAAAATTCTATATCATTGTATACAATGAGATCCATTTAATTTGACAATATATCATCAATTTCATCCTTAATCATTAGTTAATTCTTGCCATGGTGACACTCTTAATCGACTTTAAGATTGTGCAGATAATATTTTATAATTTCCATAGTAGGGATTAAATATATTGAGATCTAGTAAATGATTTAATCATGTAATTAAATCAAGTTTTTTTTAATTAATTAAATTCATCTAATTATCTACCCATGACTATTTATTGACCAGAGATTTGATTTGAACTAACTTTATATCATGCCAAGAGTAAAATGGAAAGCATGAATATATTTGTTATATAAAAATTACATAAGCATAAATAAATTATAAATATAATAAATATTATATAAGAATAGAAATTATATCATTATTAAAAACCATTAATGGTGATAATGTTTGAATGAACAACATCGGTTCATGATGCGGTAGTCCGCCATACATATGAACGATGATTGCATATCTCATTTGACCGAAGTGTGTGTGATTGAAGGTAGAACCCTAAATATAAAAAAAATATTTGTATATTTATTAAATTTATATTACCATATAAATATGAATTAAAAGTAATTTTAGGGTTTTAAGGAATAAATAAAACAAAAACTTTTGTTGATAAACATTACGTCTTCTTAGAGTATCTCTTTTTGATTTTCACAAAAAGACTTCATTGGCTGGATTAATTCCCAATGTAAAGATTATAATATGAAACTATTTATTTTGGGAGGATATTTTGAATTTTTTTTGGGAAAAAAATAGATTATGATTTGTGATGTAAATAGTATAAGAAGATCCCTCTTTATAAGAGAGGGGGGTAACACTTTTAGAATTTCCCAAAAGATTAACTTATAATAAATTCAATCTCAATCCAAATAACTCCAAATGGAAAGTTATTAGAGTATGATATGGTATTGGATGGTAATATAATCAAACAATTTAATTTTTACTGATTTCAATGTAATTATAAATGTTATCATTTTTATTAACCCTTAGTTAACCTATTTTAATTTTAACTACGCTAACCAATTTATCAATATTAAATGGTTGAGAGTTTTAATTATAAGGTATAAATTTAAAAATAAATTGTAAATTTATGATATTTTAGAACATAATTTATCCCCTTTTTTGTTATTTATGTTTTTCTTTTATTTTTTTAATAATTTAATAAAATATTATTTTAAAAAAATATAATTTGTGTCACTTTTGAAACTATTCACAACACTGACTTTATAAAGAATTTTACAATAAGAGAAATTCTATAATATTAATTTAATACACCCATAATATTTCATATTCACCTATAAATTTTATGTATCACCTTAATCAATTCAATTTATATTTCTTTTAATATTTTTAACATCACTTAATTAAGTTTTTTATTAATTGAATTATTACAACATCATCATTGTATAATTATTTATGATAATTATTTATATTATAAAAAATTAATATAAAATTACATGATGTGTATAGAAGATTTATATTTAATAGGAATATAAATAGTTTAGAATAACTTATATTTAAATTCATATTAAAAATATTATACTTTTTAAAAGTAAGAGTGTGACATTTTTTCACTCTCATTGATTTTAATAATATCGAAACAATTTTCAATGACAAGTGTCCATTAAATAATTAAATTTCAGACATTAAGTGATAAGGGTATAATTAAATTCATCCAATAATATTTGGTCATGTTTTAGGGTAGTTTTCTAATATTTTTAATATTATCTTTACCCTTAACCGTTGTGATAAAAATTTCAAAGATACTATTGTTATTAACAAAAAATAAAGGTTACCGAATTATAAAATCTAGAACTTATGATTAAAAATATGGAATCAATTTTTTACAATTCAATATACATAACTGGCTAAAATTAATTTAAAGTTGATCTCTTTGACATAATGCAAAAATATTATTTAAAAGAGAAAAATTCCAAAAGTCCTAAATGTTTTTATATAAAATTTCAATGTAAAATTATTTCCAATGACATAAATAGGATTAATTGATGTAAAATTATAATAATTAAAAATTAAAACAAAATAAAAACGTAATTTATATATATAAATAAGTTATAAAACATCTTTTTTCAAATAGAATTAAATATTTGTTACTATTCACTAAAATATGATTCTTCTCAGAAAAAATAACAAAAATTTATCAAATATAATTTTTTATTTTAATATTTAAAATAAGAATTATACTTTTTAAATATAATTAATTAATGTTTAAATATATATATATTTAAAAAAAGGGCACCATCAAAAGGTGAAAAACTATCTTTTTAGAAAAATACTTTCTTTATTCTTTAAATTGCATTTCATCTTATATCATATCTAGAAAACAAATAATATTAATTTTAAAAATTATATTGAATATATTATATATACACATATCATAAATATTTTCTAAAATGAGTGATTTGTCTATTTTATGGTTTGAAACACACTTCTTCAATGTTTGTTTATAAAAAACATTTTATTTTATTTTAAAAATGGTGTTTCATTAATTTATAATTAATTAGTAAAACAATTATATATATATGTTTAAACAATTATTTAATAATAAAATTAATTTTTTTCATACCTCCCATTATAATGGCTAGGTTATAATTATCCCTTCTAAATAATTACAATAATAAAATATCATTTCATTGAAACATAGTATTGTGTGTCATGCAAGCTAAGACAGTGTTATGTGTAACATAAGACATCATGAAATGAAATTATATTTAGAGAATGTATCATATAAAAATCATAGGGTGATTCATTCTACCTCACAAAAAAGTAATTTCACCCCCAAAATTAATATGGGTTGTTAAAGGTTTAGTACTTGAAAGATCCCTTAATAGAAACCCACATTGTAAAAATAAATACAAAAACTTATATTTAAAATGCGAAAGTTAAAAACATAATGGTTACCCAAAATAACTTATAACTTGGTTTCCATATAAGAGAACATAGTTGGAAAGGGAAAACATGGACATGAAAAAGAAATATAACTATCATGTTACAATGGAAAGTGATAGAGAACATGGTTAAGAGAAAGTTAATAATCACAAATCCATAAATCTGTGAAGATCTATGGGACAATTTGATTCATTGTAAATAAGGTTACCAGGATAATTCTTTTTCATTATTCTTTTCCCAAATATAAATAATACTTACAATAATATATACTTACATGGTTTCATTCCATTTTTAGGCACACTCTCATCTATTAGTTGTTCATCGATAATTTCTACTTTATTTCATATTCCATGATATGAAGTTGAAATTGTAATACATACTCATGTAGTGGATTATAGGATCCATAATAGGATGTGAAATTCTTCCCTCTGTCTATAGTTATCATAACAAAATGGTTTTCATAGCTTATCCAATATTCATAAATCAGCATATGGTTAAGTAAAAAATTAATTTTTGAAACCTCATACAAAGTTCAAAAATTGTTTTTCATATATGGTTACCCTTAGAAGCCTTTCAAAAGATTAAAATACAAAATGTTAAAAATATGCTTAAAAAATTTAAAAATTTTACTTTTTATTAATCCCCCAAACAACTTGATGTGTCTCTTAATTGTCACACACCAAACATGTGAAGACCATTATCATATACTCTCTCGAATCATGGAAATAACCTGAATTACCATAAAACCTTAGAGAAAACATGCATGATTTCAAATATTAACTCTTTTGTCATACAATAAATCCAAAATTTCCCTAAATTCAATCCATGATATCGTAAAACGCTTTTTAATCAGTCATATCTTCATTGATACTATCCCATTTATTTTATCACAATCAAACATCAATTTATTACATTATCCCAACATCATGAACATATTTAGGGTTTTCCCTCCCTTAATTATGTTTTTTAAAAATATCAAATTTTTGTTAAGTCTCTTTTCTTGTCCATCAGAACCATTCAACATATTCTTATAAATACTTATCTAAAATGATAAATTGAACAATACTTATATATGTTACATTCCATATAACATAATTCTTGAATCCAAATATATAAATACATTGATTATTTCACGTCATCCTTAATCTATTCCCAAGGCTACGTCATCCTATTACATAATACCTATTTCATTTCAAATTTCACCTACAGTATCATAATCAGAAGAAATATAAGCATTACTTGTACATAATTTCTGATTATCTTTATGAGAATTACACTTAATATATCTATTTTTATAATGCCCATTCTCTCCACATTTGAATCATAAAATGTTAACCTTGTTTGTTCTAGTTCCAGCTATTGACTAATACCAGAAAGCATAGTGTGAGAAACAATTATCTTCAAATAAAAACAAATAATCATATTAAATTACTTATACGACTCAAAAATAATGAAACCACTTTAAAATATATCACACCTTAGGATTATACTTAGATAAATTCCTAGATATACCCTTGTAAATATCCCTACAGATATCACTATTTTTTTCTCATCTGAGTATGCAAAGGTTGACTAAACCTTTTCTTTGATATCAAAGATAAAGAACCAAGAATAATATAAATTTAAATTATATCATTTTTGTGTCATATTTCATTCATTACACAAACACATGCCCAAATATCATATTAGTTTATTGAAATTAGAAACTTTATATATAAAATTATAGTTTGGTGGAATATTTTTAATGTCTCCCACAACGATCTTCCCCATTATCACCATTAATTAAAATCATTCTTTATATCTTATGGAAAAGAAACACATGAAAAGGGTGGGTATAGTTTCTTAGTAAGGGTAAAAATGGGATCGATCAATCATAACATAATAATGCATAAGTACATAAAAAATATTTTAAATATATAATATCCTTTATATCATTGATTATTATATCATGTTATAGAATAAATCATATAAGTTCATAAAGAATAAAGAACATATTACATGAGAGCATAACAAATGACATGAAATTGTGGAATAAAAATAAGCATATAATATATTTTTTTTATTAGTAAGGGATCATTTCGAAGACCATCGTAGTAGATGAAGTACTTTACTGAACCATGATCCCTCCCTATTCTATCCACATATTATTGAATCGTGTTTACTCCATTTCCCGTCTTGTATTACTGAACTGAAATAAATTCCTATTCATGTATAGTATATCACATGAGATATAAATCATTACCCAATGCATTAGAGGGAGATATTGGTCCCACCCTTCACATAATTAAAACTATACATAAGTGTTTAATATGAACATTAATAATATCAGAACCTATAAAATGGTTTGTTTCATGAACATTTCATCATAACATATCTCATTGAAAAAACTTTCTTAATAATGAATCCATGGTAAACATAAAACATTATGAGAATAAATAATATTGGTATCCTTGGGTCATATCCCCTATAAAATATAGGTAACATCAAATAATATTGTCTTATATGGAAATTTATTTTGAAATATCACTTGAAATAATTCTGAAGGAAAATATCCTTTCCATTTTAAAAACACTTTTTATATCACAAAACATTTAGCGAACATTTTCCATTGAAAATAAACATTAAAAAATAAAAAATAATCTTTTAATACTATTTCAAAAATATTTTAAACCCAGTTTTCTTAAAATTTCATAAGAGATTATTTTAAACACTTTTAAAACCTTTTTAGAAGACACAATTTTGAAGGAACATAGATTTCTTAATGAAGAGTGATTAAAATTTCATGAACCATAAAATATAATTGAAATATAGATATTTATGATACCGCATGTAAAATTTTATTATATAAACCTTGTAAAATAATATAGGCGCATTACATAACATGTGTCTTCAAGAAGGAAAATTAAGACAAAATTATATTACAGATTTGGTAATTTTTATCCTGTAAAACCCATGAAAGAGGGATAATAAAAGTAATATTTAAATAACCATAAATTTATGGATAATTATTATAAAATACTTTCATAGGTAGTATATAAACCACACAAAAGGCATTAGTGGTGAATATTTCATCTCTGTTGTAGAATGAAAAGCGAGACTAGAAATACCCTTACCTTATGTCTTGACTCTCATCATACTCACAAAAACCTAATTTATTATAAATATAAGTTTATTATAAATCTATTACAGAAAATTATTCAATTATATCAAATCATTCATGATTTATTTATGTTTTTATTACTTTTCTATTAAAAATCCTTTGTTAATGTTACGTTTCGGGTAACAACTGCTTTGTTTTTCAAATGTGTTTCAATTTTTCATATTTTTAGTCCCCATAAATATATCATGGTTTAATAATTTATAGATTGATAATAATTATATAAATATCATATATATTTATTATATATGTCTTTATGAAAATCTATAAAATATAGAAATAGAGAATGTCATTCACTATCTATGGAGATGACCGAACATACATATGCATGAATGTGGTTTCAATTTTTTTATTGTGTTGAAAGAAAGAAAGAAATGAAATATATGAATATATATAATAGAACTATGTATAATTATTATTTCATATATATCATATATGTTCACTAAACTCACCCTTTATACATTTCAGGGAATATGTGAACAAATAACATCTCTTTGAGGAGGCGGTTGTCCACACGTCCCCAAATAAAGTTACCATATTTACACAAGATTGAAAGAGTGAAAGTATGTGTTTTTTAATAATTAATGAAACAAAAATTAATCATAAATATCATATATATATATATAATATAAAATATAATTCCATAATTTTTTACAAATTTGAATGGTGGTAATGGAAGGACGAACAACATCAGTTCGCAAGGTGGAAACCCACCGTACACACAGACAACGATTGTGCATCCCATTTGATGGAAGTGTGTGTGTGTGTATGTATGTATAAAACATAATATGAAAAAATATAAGTTTATTTTGGATTATTATAATATTATATAAACATGAAATAAAAGTATATTAATGGGATTATTATAAGAAATAAAATATAAAATTTCGTTGAAAAACGTCACCTCTTCTTTGGGTATCTATTTTTCATTTCCACAAAAGGACTAATCTGGTAGGATTTGTTCACAAATTAATGAGTATATGATGAAGTGAGTGAATTTTTTAGGATATTTTTATGATGTTTTTCCAAACCAAATATGTTCTGAAGTGTGAATAAAAGAGATGAAGATATGTTCTTTTTATAAGAGATGGGAGGGGCACTTTTGAAATTTCTAAAAATACTGGTTTATAACAATTTCAATATCAATCAAAATACCTCCAAATGGAATGTGAATCAAATATAATGTTTGATATGGTTGTAATATATTCTAAATGTAGAATTTATATAGCTTTTTTCGCCATTTCAATCCTAATAATTTTGATTTACCCTAAATTAACATATTCAATGTTTAACTACAACAACAACATTTTGGATATTAAAATGTTGAAGGTTATACTTATATAAAGATAAAATTAAACCATAAATTGTTTATTTATGATATTATAAAACATAATTTATCCTCATTATACTTATTTATTATTATTATGATTCTTAAATAATTTAATAAAATTTAATTTTCAAAATATCTTTACTAATAATTCTGAAACTATTCATAACATTAACTTTAATAAAATAAATAAAAACACTAACATCAAAAAATTCATTTAATAGACCCATAATATGTCATATTAAACTATAAAATACTTGTTTAACCTTAATAAATTAATGTTACATTTATTTTATTATTCATAATATCATTTAATTGAGTTCATAAAGAATTGAATAATTACTACATCATCATAGTATAATTATTTATGATTATTATTTTATTACTAAAAATTAATAATAAAATTCTACAATGTAGATGAAATTTTATTTTTTCATAACAAAATATATAGTCTATAATATATTATATTTATCCTCATATTTAAAATATTATACTTATTAAAAGTAAGAGTGTGACATGTTGGATCTCTCTTTGATTTTAATAACATAAAAGTCATTTTCATGGAAAAGTTTCCATTAAATAATTAAATTTATAACCTTAAATGATAAGGGTTGAATTAAATTAATCAATTTTTTAAAGTGTTAGGTTAGTTTTATAATATTTATAATATTATTTTTATCGTTCACTTCTTGATTTACACTTAACCCTGGTAATAAAAATTACTAAATTTACTATTCATATTTTCTGAAAATAAAAGGGAACTTATAAAAAAGTTTTGCAATTATGATTAAAAATATGGAATCCATTTTTCACAATTGAAAACACATAATTGGATATAATTAATTTTAAATAAATCTTGTTGATATAATGAGAAAATGGATTTTTAAAGTGAAAAAGTCCAAAAGTTTGAAATGTTTTTATATCCAATTTAAACGTGAAATTTGTTATAATTAACTGAATTGGATTAATTTATCTATAATTGTAATAATAAAACTTCAAAAAATCAAAACATAATTTAACTATATAACTAAGTTATATGAAAAAGAATATTTCAATTAAAAATCAATAATTTTCACTCATCATCAGAACATAAAACTTCTCAAAAAAATAAATTAAAATTAAACCAAAGTAAATTTTGGTATTAGAATTTCAAATAAGTATTTTTTTCAAATAGAATTTATAAAACTTTTAGAATCTACGTTTTAAACAACCGCACCACCAAAAGTGGAAATAAATCCTTTTTTGACAAAATACTTCTTTTATGAATAGAGATGGATTTTTTCTTATATACTATATAGAAAACACATAATATTAATATAAATAATTATATTGAATTATATATATATTTCACTGATATAATCCAACATTTGTGATATGGTTATTTGTTGTCGTAGAACACACATGTTCATAGTTTCTCAGAAAAACATTTCCTTTTATTTTAAAAAGGTACTTTAATTCATTTATAATTAATTTTTCAATGAATTTTATATATATTTTTAAACAATAATATCATCAAAAAGTTAATCTTTTTTATAAAGTCCTTTATAATGGATAGGTTATAATTTTCTTGTTTAAATAATAATAATAATAAAATGATGTTTCATTGAACGCTAGTGTTATGTGTAATGCGAGCTAAGACAATGTTCTGTGTAAAAAAAGACCCCAAAAATCAAATTGTTTTGAAAAACTAAATCTTGTAAAAATATCAGGGTGTTACAATAGGATATCGTAATGCACATAGAGACATCAAAATTCCCACTTCAGTTTGTCAAACTCATGAACCTCCAACTAGTGGTAGACGAGAATGAGGCTAGTCATTGATAAACAACTTGAACCATTTAGCTGGTTGATGAAGTCCTTGAATCATAAAAATGTGTAATTATTATTGATCATCACATGATTTAGTTTATTATAATAATAACATATTCTCAAGATCATATCTGTATTCTTAGAAAACAACAATGGAAATTACCACAAGGACACATAGGTTTTGATAAAAACCTTATATTAATAGTCCTCTAAGAACACCCTCAACTCTCGAAGCTCAACCTGGGATGTCTTATATATTAAAAAATATATTAGACTGATCCATGGGTGTGAGTCAATATATATTTCAATCCCTATATTTTTATTTAGACCTCACCAATCTGTAGTGAATAAATCCATCTATTCATCTACTACCTCTATATGTCAATTATTTAAATAAAATCTCCAACCGTTGAGAGATAGTTTTTAGATACAATATCATGAGTCCGCTCATTCCTCCACCATATACTTTTTTTCAATGAAGGATAATATCATCCCATATATTGATAAGAACATAAATATTATATGGGGATAGTCTATCAAAAATCATACCATGGATAACTAGTCCATAGTAAGGATTAAATAATAAAATTTCATCAAAACTATCAAGAGGTTATAAATAAATATCTCTCCACTGAGAATATACTCACATTATCTGCAGATGTGATAAATTATGGAATACATTTTCATGGGAAACTATAACCTCATCTACTGGGATAAAGGATTCAATGAAATATCGTATTCTCAAAAAAAGGGATAAGGTGATGGAATAATAGATCACTCCTATGTCTATAATTATTGGTTCTAAATTAGAGAAGACATAGATCATACCTTGAATCATCTCATTCCCACCCTAATGATATCCTTCTATAGCTTGCAAAAGATCATGTCCTCAACCACTATCCCTTTGAGCCTAGTGTGGACCACCTTGGGGTCATAGGGGAAAGCTGGGAATAGAGTCATCCTTCTCATTTAGATCAACCCCACGGGGACCTTCCAAACCCTGATAGTGATTCTACCTTTTCCACAATATCCCTTACACTATCAATACACCATCTATTGTATATCAGACATGGTAGTGTAAATATATGGGACCATACCCATTGTAATCAGAAAACTTTCTATCTCTCATCAAACTAGATCTATTAAAGGATCCCCACACAAATGATCGATGATATTGGTAATTCCTTCTTGATAACCTAATATCCCAAGAAACTCATGTAAAATAGTTTTTAGCTACAAAAGATAACTCCACTCTATAATGTACACTATTAATTCTAGTTACTAAACACTCTTATAAAAGGATACTCTCTATCACTAAGGCCCGATCTATTAAATGACATCGGTAAGTGTTCATTGTAGAGACCCAAAGCTTGACATACATAGACATTACATTAATCTTGAAGAATATCTAATACATAAAAAAATAGACACCAAAGGACTGTAATAGTTTAGTGTCTTTGGAAACGTGGAATATAAACTTCTGATCATGTTGAAAGTTCTTTAAAATCTCCCATAACGATCTTCCCCTTTTTGTTTCGTTACCTAAAACCTTTGTTTTAATCCTGGGGGAAATGAAAACATAAAAAGGGTGAGCTCAAATGCTCAGTAAGGGTAAGCATGGAGAAAATAAAACAAACCATATATATTTGAACATAAAAACATGAACATAATGTTTAAACGTCATGATCTTGAGAAATGAAATAAAATATAGCAGTACGTAAGGCATAGATCATAATGGAACACCAATCATAATAAAATAGCATGGGAATAAAACTTGTAATTTTGGAAAAACATTAATCACATGATATGATTTCCATAGTATCCAAGGCATTGCTGCCAAGACCATCTTAGTGGACAAAGTCCCTTACTGAACCGGGCTTACTTGTCGTTCCATCCCTGTATTACTAAACCAGATTTACTTGCCACTTCAGACATGTCTATCTCATGAGATATAAATATTTACCCAATGCATTGGAGGGAGATATAGGTCCCAACAATCTCATAATGAAATCATTCTTACGTATGCCACAACATAAACATAAATCATTCATCATAACCCAAAGAATAAAATGGGTTTTATAAAAATCATCTCATTATAACATAATCCATATAAAACAAATGGATAACATTTCATCATAATATAAGTGAAAAAATTTAAATCATAGAGAAATTATACTTGAAACATACACATATGAAATAATGTCATCTTAGATGGAAAATGGGTTTGATAAAACACTTGAAATAAATTCTTCAAGAAAATATCCTTTCTTATTCAAAATCATTTTATTTTCACAAAATTCCATGAAATTTTAAAAGAATAGTATTTTGTTGAAAATAGTCATGAAATCCTGTATAGTAAGATTCATGAAACCATAAAAATCTGTTCATGCTGTATAAGTTAAAAAAAATTCTTCTCTTACTTTTTCTGGAAAAGTCAAAAAGTACCTCGTATGGTAAACCAAAAAAAAATCCTTACATACCATGTAGTAAAAGTCAAAAATGGGTAAAAGGAATTTAAATATAAATGAAATAATATTTATAAATCTTGTACATGGATGATAAATATAACCGCAGTAAAGACTTACGTATAAGCAATCATGGATTAAAATGAGATTGAAAATTTATCCCTTACCTTAGGTCTGATATGCTTCGTATGTAACTGAACCTCCTATATAATGATTTAAATAATTTCATTCAATTATTACAGAATCGTATTCATTTTTATGATATCATATATGGTTCACTTATGACTTTATATTACCCGTTCTTTTGTAAATTCCTGTTAAATTAGTGTTTTGGGTAAAATGTTTTCATTTATCATCCGTGTTTTGACTTTTAATTATTAATATAATTACTTAGATCATGATTTAATAATTACATAATATAATACATGATTTATATATAATATATATTCAGAATATACAAAATATATCGATTAATAAATACACCGTTCATGGAGACGGTAGGCTGTACGTACGAATGAACGCTGTTTTCGTTTACTTATTGAATTAAATGGAATTAAGTAAATGAAACATATATGTTCATAAATCCAGTATCATTATTATGTAATATATTTTATTATTTTTTATTATATATACTTTATAATCATACTTTAATGGTTAATCATGGAAAATGAATCTCATTGCATTCGTGGAGACGGTAGTCCGTACGTACGCACGAATGATGATATCATTCCCATGATCATGGAATTTTATTGAAGTTTTTGTATAATATTTCAGAATCATTATCACTTTACAATAATAATATATAGTTATTTATTTATAGCATTATACCCATCCAAGTAAGGTGGTGGTGGAAAACAGATTACACCATGGTGTGGAGACGGTATTTCGTACATATGCACGCGCGGTGATTTCGTTCTCCGTAGAATGGATAGAAATTGAAATAGGGTTGTCTCATATATATAATAAAATATAAGTATATGAGTGATACATATGTTATTACTTCATAATGAAACAACTAAAGAAGAAGAAGAAGAAGAAATAAATTTGAAAGAATCGGTAATGGGTATTACCTCTTCTTTGACATGCTTCTTTGAAACCTCCTCTTACGGCACCAAGATTGGTCTTTGAAGAATAATAGGACCTCTAGAATATTTATAGGGATGTTTAAAATGGAAATGGGCAGGGGTTTTCCGAGCTTGAAGGCTAAAAGTTGTGTAAGGATGAGAGGGAGGAGGTGCCCTTTTATAAGGGAAGAGAGGGGCACCATGGGAAATCTCAAACATATTAGTTTAATATAAATTCAAAACCCACATAAAAACCTCAAAAAATGACTCAATTAAAATATTAGATGGTATAGGGTTGTGATCTAATCAACCAATCGAATTTAGACATTTTGTATCTTATTTTAAACCTTATCATTTTTATTTATCCTTATTTAATCTATTTATTTTTATTTGTGGTAATAAAATTATAAATTTTAAATGGTTATAAATAATCACTTATGTGTTGTTAATTTTAAATAATTGAATACTTTATGACTTTTTCGACTATATAAATTTCAATTTTTTTTATAAATATTTTGGAGATTTTTAAACAATTTAATAATATGTTATTTTTATAAAATAACAATACTGTCAATTTTGTCACTATTTTTTTATTTGAATTTAAATAAAATACACACAGAGGATATATTCAAAATAAAATTATTTAATAGGTTTTTAACATGTCATATTAATCTATAAAATTAGTGGATCACATTTAATAGTTCATCTAATATTTATTTTACTATTTTTAAAACCATTTATTTGATACTTCTCATAATAAAATAATTTCTACAAATTTTTTTTATAATTATTAAATATACTTATTTGTTGCATAAAAATTAAAAATAAAATACTAGTATGAAGATAAATCTTATATATTTCCTAAGAATACTTTTAGTCATATTTATATTCTAAGAAACTGAACTTTTAAAATGTTATATTTATTAAATTATGAAGGTGACAACTTTGACATCATTTAAAATAAAATACTATAAGTGTCATAATCATTTTTATAAGACTCCAAACGGTCATATATTCGGTCATTGGATGATTATTGTGTATATATAAACTACCAATAAGTTTTTTTCAGGTTTTTGAGCCTTTTAATAGTTATTATTATTTTAATAAAAACTATATTACTTATTATTCACTAAATAAATAATTTCTTTGTCATTAATGTATAAGCTATTAAGGTAATTAAATATCTCTTAAAAATTATAAATAAATTACCATGATAAATATAAACATTTTATATTTAAAATTATTATTTATAACCAAATTTATATTCCGTATAAACTTATATTAAAAATACATTAATTATTAATGTTGAGTGAGACATATTTCACTTTCCTTTAAATAAAATAAACTAAAGGTCTTAATCACCTCCAAGTGGGTTCCAATGGATTCTATTTCGACGAAAATATTCCTTAGGACGAAATATAATAATCCAATTATATTAAGACAATTGTTTGGGTAATTTTATAATATTATATTTTCCATTAACTACCTGATTTGCATTTAAATATGGTAAATAAAATTTACCGTAGTTACTATTCATAATGGCCAAAAATAAAAAATATCCCATAATTTGGACCCACTGATTCAAAAATGGAATATATTTTTCTAATTTCAATACACAAAATTTTTAGAAATTAATTTAAAATTAATTCCGTTGTTAAGAAAACGAGTTTTAAAAGTTAAAACATTGCAAAAGATTGAAATGCTTTTACCTATGAATTCAATGTAAAATCAATGATAATGACATAAATTATATTAAATGGTAAAAATATATTCTATTTATACTTTAAAACCATTAAATATTATAATTTATCCATATAAATTATTACAATGAAAAAAGTTGTTTTTAATTAAAATATAACATGTTTATACTATTCATTAAAATATGAAAGTTATCAGAAAAATATCAAAACATTATCCAATGTAAATTTTTATATCCTAATTCAAAAGAATAAGTTTATTTTGTAAAATGTAATGTATAAACTTTTCAAAAATTATATTTAAAACGGGTGCACCATCAAAAGGCGTCAAAACTGCATTTTGTGAAAAATACTTATTTTACGCGAAAAAATTAGTTTTTTCTCATACCATGTACTATAAAATGTGTAAGATGAATTATAATGTCATAAAACTAAAAATGTATTTATTACTATTCATAATGTCTAGTTTATAATAATATTATAACTATATATCGTTGTTTAGTGTATCATGGTATTGCGCACAACACATGCTATCGAGGAAGGTTGTGATTGTGTCTAATGCAAGCCAAGTCAGGGTTGCGCATAGTGAAAGACTTTTTTGTTGTTTCATATAACAAAATATAACCATCTTTCATTTATAAATTGAGTATATATATATATACACACTCAATTTTGCATAGAATAACTACTATCAAACAAACTTGAAATTTTGTGTAACACGATCCAAGATTAGCATTGCGTATACTGCAAGCTAATACGATGTTGGGTATAGGGAAAGATAATCTTGGTGTAGCATACAACAGAAGATATGATAGAAATAAAAAAGAATATATCTTATAAAATCTCATGGTGTTACATTCCACCCCCCTTAAAATGAATTTATCCCTTGAAATTTGTCGAAGTTATAAATGTTTTACTACTTGAAAGTTTTAATAGAAACCCACATCGTAAAAAGGAATACCAAAACTTCATTTTAAAAATGAAATTTAGAATCATAACAGTCACCCAAAGTAACTCAGCACTGGGTTTCCACAAAATACAACATAGGTGAAAATATGGATATGGAAGAGAAATCTAACCATCATGTTCTGATAGAGAGTGGTAGAGAACATGGCTATGAAAAATCCAACATTAAAAAAGCCATAAATTTGTGATGATCTAAGGTTGCATCTGATTCATCAGATATAATGGCACTAGGACAAGATTTTTTGTTTTCAAGATCATTTCCCTAAAGTTTAATAATTTGAATTAGAAGAAATACTTACTTTATTTTGATATAATCTCACCGTTGTCCGTGCCTTGAAAAACTTCCACTTAATCTTTTAATGAAATGAAGTTGAGTTTGTCATTCGTGATGTATTAGCAGATCATGTGATATAATGATGGGTCATTTCATCTATCTCAAACAAAAGGTTAGCAATAGTTAAATACATAAGTCGATCTATCGTATATCATTCCAAAAATGGACATATACTTCATCTATCGTACCGCTTAATAAAATAAAAATAGTTTCTACTAACTAGGGACTTCCTGTAGGCTAGTGGTAGGTAATAAAGGAAAGTCGCACTTCGGTTGTGGGTTCGATTCTCGGAACCTTGTCCGACGAGACGGGTTACCGCCCATCCTATGGGTTTTTCTTTTTCTAAAACTGTACTATTATAACATAACAAAAAGTTCTAGCCTTAAACAATACTAATTTATGTCCAACATAATCCATTCCAATATTTAGGTTTATCTAAAATACTTCTATACAATCTTATAGCATAAAGATAATGATTACTAGAAATTTCATCAAACAAGCTTGTGAATACCATCATTTATCCCCCATATATCAACCAATATATCTTGTTGGTCACATTCCAAACTTGTGAATATCTTAATCATGTATTTTCTTGAAAAATGAATACCCATTGAACCTTAGTGAAAACATGAATGCTGTCAAAAGTAAAGTCTTTCCACATACCAAAATCCCAAAATTTCTATATACTCAAACCATGATATCACTTTGTCCTTATATCAATCATGAGCTCATGAATACTATAATACATATTATTTTCTCCTTATCCCTTCATTATGCTCCTATTATCTACTTTAAAAAATATTTGAATAACCTCTCATGGTTACTAGTACCATTCAACATATACTATCAAATACGTAAGAAAAACAATAGTGTAACAATCCTTCGATGCGTCGTTATTCCATAGTACCATTACCTATACAACATAACTCTTGATAAACATAAATAATTCCACTACCTTCTTAAACCATTGACTGAGCTTCATCATTGTATTCCTCAACACTTCGTTCATCTCATATACCATTTTTACTCTCTTCATCATCATCAACATAAATACTACCCATACGACCATTCTGGTTCTCTTCATGATATTTTTCCTTAGGGAATTTGTTTTCACAGTGCCCATACATTCCACATTTAAAACATTTAACCATTGTTGATGTCTTAGCTATACCATTATCCTTGTCCATGGTGTTAACTGAACCTTTTCCTTTGCAATTACTGCTGTTGTGTACTTCTTTTCCACACCCAATGCATCTTATAGTTCCTTTGAAACATTCCCCTTGATGCCTCTTCCCACATGACTTAAATGAGGGAAATTGAACTTTCTTTCCTCTATGATCATCATGAAACTCCATATTTCTCTTATTAGCTGAGTCTAAAATCTTACCAAAGTTGAGATTATTGATCATATTATGAGATTGCTGATTAGGAATACTAATGATGATTCGCCTTCCAAATTTCATTTTATTTGGTAGCTCATGAAGAATATCATTACATTGTCCATCATATCCTCCATTATCGTGAATCCTCCAGCTTCCAGCCATTTTCTAAAACCCAAAAAGAATAGCGTGAGAGTAAAAAATCATGATAGGAAAACAGCATAATAAAGAAGTACATTCAATATCTAAAATCTTAGGTTTAATTCTAATATGGTTTCCTTAATTCTAGGACTATAACCTATAGTTATACTTAACCTTAGGGACATCCCTAGACATACCATAGACATATCTCTAGGGATCTCACTAAAGTTCTCGCATCCTAGTTTCCTAAGGATGACTAATCCTTTCCTCTGATACCAACTGTAGAGACCCAAAGCTTGACGTACATAGACATTACATTACTCTTGTGGAATATCTAATACATATCAAAAATAGACACAAAAGGACTATAATAGTTTAGTGTCTTTGGAAACATGGAATATAAACTTCTGATCATGTTGAAAGATCTTCAAAATCTCCCCCAACAATCTTCCCCTTTATGTTTCCTTACCTAAAACATTTCTTTTAATATTGGGGAAAAATAAAACTAAAAAAGGGTGAGCTCAAATTCTTAGTAAGGGTAAGCATGGAGAAGATAAAACAAACCATATATATTTGAACATAAAAACATGAAAATAATGTATAAACATCACGATCTTGAGAAATGACATAAAATATGGCAGTACATAAGGCATAGATCATAATGGAACATCAATCATGATAAAATAGCATGGGAATACAATTTGTAATTGTGGAAAAACATTAATCACATGATATTATTTCCATAGTAGCCAAGGCATTGCTGCCAAGACCATCTTAGTTGACAAATTCCCTTAATAAACCGTGCATACTTGCCGTTCCAACCCTATATTACTGAACCATATTTACTTACTGTTTCAGCCATGTCTATCTCATTAGATATAAATCTTTACCCAATGCATTTTAGTGAGATATAGGTCCCACCCCTCTCATAATGAAACCATTCTTACGTGTAGAACAACATAAACATAAGTCATTCATCATAACCCAATGAATAAAATGGGTTTCATAAAAATCATCTCATCATAACATAATCCATATAAAATAAATGGATAAAATTTCATCATAAGAGAAATGAAACCATATAAATCATAGAGACATTATACTTGAAACATACAGATATGAAATAATGTCATCTTAGATGGAAAATGGTTTTGATAAAACACTTGAAATAAATTCTTGAGGAAAATATCCTTTCTTATTCAAAATCATTTTCTTTTCGAAAAAGTCCAAGTAAATTTAAAATAAGAGGATTTTTTTTAAAATATTTATGAAATAGTGTAGAGTAAGATTCATGAAAATATGGTGTTATGAAACCATAAAAATCCATTCATGGTGTATAAGTTAAAAAAACATTCTTCACTTACTTTTGCTGGAAAAGTCAAAATGTACCTCGCATGGTAAACAAAAAAGGATTCCTTACATACCATATAGTAAAATTAAAAAATGGTTAAAAATGACTTTAAACATACATGAAAACATTTTTATAAAACTTGGACATGTATGATAAATATAACCCCAAAAAATACTTACGTATAAGCAATCTCGGATAAAAATGAGATTGAACATTTATCCCATACCTTAGGTCTGATATGATTCGTATGTATCCAAAACTCCTGTATGGTTATTTAAATAATGTCATTGAATTATTAAAGAGTCATATTCATTGTTATGATATCATATATGGTTCACTTATGACATTATATTACCCGTTCTTTTGTAAATTCATGTTAAAGTAGTGTTTTGGGTAAAATCATTTCATTTATCATCTGTGTTTTGACTTGTAATTATTAATATGATTAATTATATCATGATTTCATAATTACAGAGTATAAAACATGGTTTATATATAATATATACTCAGAATATACATATTAGATCGATAAAGAAATACACTGTTCATGGAGACGGTAGGCCGTACGTACGCATGAACGCTGTTTTTGTTTCCTTATTGAATTAAATTGAATTAAGTAAATGAAACATATATCTTCATAAATATAGTATCATTATTATGTAATATCTTTCATTATTTTTTATTATATATAATTTACAATCATAGTTGAATGGTTAATCATGGAAAATGAATCTCATTGCGTTTGTGGAGACGGTAGTCCGTACATACGCACGAACGATGATATCATTCCCATGATCATGGAATTGTATTGATGTGTTTTTATAATATTCCATACTCATTAAAACTTTATAATAATCATATATATTTATTTATTTACACCATTATACCCATCCAAATAAGGTGGTGGTGGAAAACAGATTACACCACAGTGTGGAGACGGTATTTCATACGTACGCACGCACAGTGATTTTGTTTTCCGTAGGATGGATAGAAAGTGAAATAGGGTTGATTAATATATATAATAACATATCATTATATGAGTGATACTGATTTTATAACTTCATAATGAAACAACTAAATAAGAATAAGAATAATAAGAAATAAATTTCAAAGAATCTTTTACGGGTATTACCTCTTCTTCGACGCGCCTCTTTGAAACCTCCTCTTAGGGCACTAAGATTGGTCTTTGAAGATAACCAGAACCTCTAGAATATTTCTAATGAAGTTTAGAAGGTAAATGGGCAGGGGTTGTACGATATTTAAGGCTCAAAGTTGTGTAAAGATGAGAGGGAGGAGGTGAACTTTTATAAGGGAGGCGAGGGGAACCTTTGGAAATCTCAAAAATATTAGTTTAATATAAATTCAAACCCCACATAAAAATCTCAAAAAATGACTCGATTAGAAGATTACATGAGATATGGTTGTAATATCATCAACCAATCAAATTTATACATGTTTGGATCTAATTTTATACCTTATCATTTTGATTTATCCTTATTTAATCTATTTAATTTTATTTGTGGTAATAAAGTTCTAAATTTTAAATGGTTATAAATAATCACTTATGTGTTGTTAATTTACCATAATTGCATAATTTATTATAGTTCTTACTATATATATTTCAATTTATAATTTTTAAATATTTTTTAAATTTTTAACAATTTAATAATATGATATTTTTATAAAATAATAGTAGTGTCCATTTTGACACAATTCTTTTATTTGTATTTAAATAAAATCTACACAGAGGATATATTCGAAATAAAATATTTAATAGGTTCCTACATGTCATATTAATCTATAAAATTAGTGTATCACATTAAATAGTTCATCTAATATTTATTTTACTATTTGTAATACCATTTATTTGATACTTCCCTTAATAAAATAATTTCTACAACATTTTTGTATAATTAATAAATATACTTATTTGTTGCAAAAAAATTAAAAATAAAATACTAGTATGAAGATACATCTTATATATTTCATAAGAATACTTTTAGTCAGATTTATATTCTAAAAAACCCTACTTTTAAAATATTATATTTGTTAAATTATGAAGGTGACAACTTTGACATCATTTAAAATTAAATAATATAAGTGTCATAATCAATTTTATAAGACTCCAAAAGGTCATATATTTGGTAATTGGATTATTATGATGTATATATACACTAAAAATAAGTTTTTTTCAGGTTTGTGAGCCTTTTAATTGGTATTATTATTTCAATAAAAACTATATTACTTATTTTTCACTAAATAAATAATTTCTACATCATTAATGTATAAGCTATTAAGGTAATTAAATATCTCTTAAAAATTATAAATAAATTACCATGATAAAGAAAACATTTTATCTTTAAAATGAGTATTTATAACCTAATTTGTATTCTGTATAAACTTACATTAAAAATACAGTAATTATTAAAGTTGAGTGAGACATATTTCACTTTCCTGTAAATAAAATAAACTAAAGGTCTTAATCACCTCCATGTGGGTTCTAATGGATTCAATTTCGACCCAAATATGCCTTAGGATGAAATATAAGCATCAAATTATATTAATACAAGTGTTAGGGTAATTTTATAATATTATATTTACCCGTAATTACCCGATTTACCTTTTACTATGGTAAATAAAATTTACCGTAGTTACTATTCATAATGCCCCCAAAATAAAAAGTATCCTATTAACATAATTTGGACACACTGATTCCAAATATGGAATCCATTTTTCTAAATTCAATACACAAAAGTTTCAGAAATTAATTTAAAATTAATCCTGTTTTTAAGAAAACGAGTTTTAAAAGTTAAAACATTGCAAAAGATTCAAATGATTTTACCTATGAATTCAATGTAAAATTAGTGCTAATTACATAAATTATATTAAATGGTAAAAATATATTCTATTTACACTTTAAAACCATTAAATATTATAATTTATCCATATAAATTATTACGATGAAAAAAGTTGTTTTTAATTAAAATATAGCGTGTTTTTACTATTCATTAAAATATGAAAGTTATCAGAAAAATATCAAAACATTATCCAATGTAAATTTTTATATCTTGATTCAAAAGAAAAATCTTATTTTGAAAAATTTAACTTATAAACTTTTCAAAAATTATATTTAAAATGGGTGCACCATCAAAAGGCGGCAAAACTGCATTTTTTGAAAAATACTTATTTTACGGGAAAAATTTATTTTGTTATCATACCATGTTCTATAAAATGTGTAAGATAAATTATAATGACATAAAATTCAAAATTTATTTAATACTATTCATAAAGGCCAGTTTATAATAATATTATAACTATATATCGTTGTTTAGAGAAACCCGATATTGCGTACAACACACACTATCGAGGAAGGTTGCGATTACGTGTAATGTAAGCCAAGTCAGGGTTGTGTGGAGTGAAATACTCTTTTGTTGTTGTGTATAAAAAAATCCAACCAAATTTCATTTATACATTGAATATATATATATATATATATACAAACACACTCAATTTTGTGTAGAATAACTACTATCAAACAAACTTGAAATTGTGTGTAACACGATCCAAGATTACTGTTGCGTATACTGCAAGCTAATACGTTGTTGCATATTGTGCAAGATAATCTTGGTGTAACGTACAATAGAAGATATGAAAGAAATTAAAAATAATATATCTTATAAAATCTCAGGGTGTTTCATGCATAGAAATACTACTCTATCTCATAAATACCTAAAGAGTCCATTCTCAAACATTTATCCCTACAAATATCCATATCAAACTATATCGAGAGTGTAGTGAATTATGTTGGAACACCTTGATGCATACTCTATAATAGTCATATAAACCTACTAAAACTTCAAATTCTCATAAATCCTCACAAAGAGGAAGTTTAAAGGATAATACTCATTTTTTAACATGTTTTGAAATTAAACCCATTAGAGTGTTCAAAATAATGGGTCCTAGTGGATGGAATCCACAGGCTCCTTGATACTTTGAGAATAAGACATGTAATAAGTGTAACCATCTGATCAGTTAGAGTCCACATGAGTTATAATATTTAGTCTATAACCTAGAGAAAATCCTCTACTTCCTCGAGGTCTGGATCACTATGAAACCTAATCAGTCTCAACTACTGAAAAAATGAAATGTACTCAAACAATACGTATCTTTTTCCTGTCCTGCTAAAACAAATTCTGCTAAACCTTAAGATAAATATTATCCTAAACTATTGGGGCTGGGTCCTTGATTTTCTCTACGGGTGGAGGCACTACTTTTTACTCTTCTCAGGGGAACACCTCAACAAAAGGAACCTATAATGAAGCATCATCACTCAATTGGCCATCACCAAAATCCTTTATCATAATCCTAGTTGACTGTCATCATCATGGAATAATAAAGGCTAACAAGACTGACCACGAGAAGCTGAGAATATATAGAGAGTTAACTCAAAAAATACATGGAAGTTAATTTTTTTTGAGGATATTCAATTCATTTCATGAAAACTGTTGTATCCGCACACTGAGTAAAAAATTAGGATATCAAAGACCGGATGTATGGATACATTGGAAATCACACCGCCAATAGATTCTCTTTCTAAAAATCCAAACTTGAGACACCTTAATACCATTTCCCTATGTTTGAAAACAAATCCTCACAAAACATCTTACCTAATCACTTTTCCTAGGACATATCACTATATCATGATTCAACATATCAAGACCACACCAAGACTGGTGGTAGGACAAGTGTGACGCCAAAGGCACACCACATATATGCTATTAGATATAGACTAGTTCCAAGTAGGAATATCATTAATATGGGGGGAATCAACCAAATGAACTTGCAGACACACACACATGAACACATCCATGCATATCACTATTACATAGGATCAATAAAACCATTCCAACCTTGGAAGAGATAATGCATGTGATTACATATATGAATAACTATAATGTAGAAAAATAAAATCCAAAGTATGATTGGGAAAAATACATTCCCAACTAGAAAAAAGGGATTCCCAAATTTAAAGCTAATGATGAGGAAGGTGCTACGCATTAACTAAAATATCTACCACCACCTGCGATCACTTTCACCATGTAATCCTAATATTAAAAAACACTCAGCCTGCCAAGGTCACAATCTAATGAAATTCCATCTATATAAGACATTAAAATTGAAGTAGAAAACTATTTTTGGGGTTATTATATACAAAACCAATAATATTCCCCAAAAACTGAAGTGGTAATAAATATAAAGAAATAATAATCTAAACCCACATGATGAAGATTGGATAAGAAACACAATAAACATATATTATCATTGATGAAATAAAATGAAGAGAGAGAGTATGCTCTCAATTTTCAGAGACAGATAAGGATGATTTGTTTTCCTATAAATAAATGTTTTAGTGATTTTCTAATTCTAATATCCCAATATAATCATGAAAAGATATGTGTGACCTATGCATAATCAATGGCATCCCACAATTTAGGTGGTACTAATCCAAAGAGTGTAGAGTACCCAAACCTGATATTCTATTGACAATGAGGGGATTCCACTCCATATATAGAATAACATTGAATCATGGTGTGTATGGGGGGGTGTTCCAATTCTACTTGTGTAGGAAATTAGTTGCCTTTAAAACTAACCTATTCATGGCATCAGGGGGTTTCTTACCTCGATATCATTTCAAAGATCACACTCGAGTGTCACTATCAACCCACCATGATATAAAGAAGACAACCAATCATTCCACATTGAACCATATCCATGATATTGAAAAAATATAACCATCATGTTCTACAAAAAATTATACTCATGAACAATGTCTCATGAATCTAATTCATAGTACCAAAGAAGGATATATGTGATGTTGAACACTAGTAGACAAATTTATAGTGTGTCTCTTGGTGGAAACATGGTGTAATCCCAATTCCTCTATAATCCTATCCCACTGCCTAACTTGGAATGTGAAAATCTATATAAATGAGAGTATCATAAGGAATAAACATTTGGAAACACCTGTGTTTTTCAGTGTTTACTCCCAATACATGTCATGAATAGCATGGTAGTGTTTCACAATGTGTGTTCCCACCACATATCCGGGGTATTTAACATAGACAAAAACACCAACTGCTAATGGAAGTGATCTACAGAGAATGTGTTCTTCGAACACACATGGTGTTTATTCATTAATTTCCCCAAAATAAAATTATTCAACCCAATGAATTCTTGTTTCATCGATATAGCCACAAATCTCCTGGATAACATCATCTAGGATTCTGAAATGGAAGAAAACTACTTCAATCACCGATTTCCACCCACTAGTTGTTAGAAATTAGGATTCCCATTGATCCTCATGAAAATCATTGTGTTTATGTCTTAAAATGAAGGTTTAAAACATTATTGATCATCTAAAATCTACCATGGACTACCATTTATTCTACAAATCATCATATCCATTATCAGTCTCACAAAACAACATGAATTCGGGGTTCAATCATGTCTCAAAATAGATTGGGTAGTTGAATTGAAGGCCTACAAAAGGCTAATGATTATAAAACAAAGAAAGGATGGATGGAGGGAAAATTAATGAAATAAGTTCATCAATGGATATTAGGAAATCAACAATCATTTACATCCACCAAAAAAGAAATAAAATAAATAGTGAAATAGATTAAAATCAAGAGTAAATGAAATGGTTAAATTGGTTGGACTAGGATTTAACAACATCGAATAAAAATTCCAATGAAGATAAATAATCTATTCTCAAAATCACAATTATCGAGGAAGAAATCCAAAAATTACAAATCCATACCATATCATTTGACTTATCTCTGATGAAAGTATCCATTGAATCCAATAATCGATTCATGAATTACTCCATGATAAATCATTTATTATCTCCATGGTGTCACTCACAGTCCCTTATAAGGTTATGTAGTTAATGTTGTTTAATTTCATTAATATGGAGTACATATCGTGAGTGTTTGGTCAAATTCTATGTTAGGTTACAAAATTATTTATTTATTTTAAACAATTTAATTAATTTAACTATCCTCCTATGATTTCACATCAACCAAATATCTAATTTAGACAAACCTTATATCATGTATTGGGTAATACCCACATTCCAAGTATGATGATGGCCTCATACCCACATCTAAGATTATTTTTATGAGTAAAAAAACGAATTTGGAAAGATTCACATGGTTATAATTAATATATTTAATATATCAATTAGAGGGGCCTGAAACACTTATAATACTTTTCTAAATATCTTAAAAACGATATAATAATATATTGAATATAAAAATTATATGGACATGATAGATAGAGTCACTATATTAATTTATCAATCCTTAGGAATATATAGTGATTCTTCACTTTCAATTGGTTGAACCACTAAGATCCATGAAAGGATAAAAATCACCATCTTCTTTATTCAAAAATAACTATAGTTTCTAAGGTGATACTATGGTTCAAATGAATATTTTATGTAATATATTGTTAATATGAAACCGTAACTAACACAACTTCAAGGTAATAAACTTAGAAGGTGACGTATAAATCATAGAAACACTAGGTTGAAATTATATCCCAAATTTTAGATCTCATCAAGGAAGTAATACGATATCCACTTTAGAAAATATACAAGTTCTTGTGAACTTGGGATAGTGATTAGGGTCGAGTCTTGGATCAACCATGTGACTTTAGACCCTGTAGAAGTGTTTTATCTCTTAGTACTTGTATAGTAACAAGCATTCAGTGTTGGAACATAATCAAAGGTGAAATTTATATAAAATGTTTATTATGTGTGCTTGACAGGAATATACCATTATTTAAGGTTTTAAAAATATTTAGAAGATGTTAAATGATTTTTCAGAATTTTTTGGGTGTTTTGGGGGAATAAAATATACATTCAAATATTTATAAATGTAACAATTTTTTGGTAAGAGTCAGTTTTTCAGAAATAGCTATGTCTTGAATGAAATTGAAAATAGATAATTATGGAATCAATATTTATATGTTTGAATAATTTTATTGTAGAAAATTGAGATGTTTTGGTGTGTGTAAGACATTAGAATAATACTAATTCATTATATTAATAATTTGAAAAAGATAATTATGATAATAAGATTTTGTTTTTAAAATCTTTAATCAAGATAGTAAGTTATTTTCAAATGCCTAACTATGATATTAATGCTTTTGAGAAAACCTTACTAATGATAGAGAAGATATTTTTAAATCCTTATTACAATAGTAATAACTTTGTGAAATCCCCAAAACAATTTCATAGATTTAAAAATAAACTTACTCATTATATATGAATTTTAGGAAATACTTAATATGATAATAAGGCTTCAGGGAAAGCCTCACTAAGATGGTAACACTTTTCCCATTTCAAAATTTTAACTATGATGAAATATCCAATGTTTTTTTAGAAACCCCCTAAATGATATATATGTTGAAAAAATATTATAATAGTAGGAATTAATATATTTCATGTCTATAAATAAAAAAATAAAAAAATAATATCTCCTTATTATCTTCTTCTTAGGGGAAGCAACTTTTCCATTTCTTATACGAATCATATTCCATTTGAAATGGGTGGAAGATATGGGTAGGGATAACAGTTTTTATGTGTCATTTTTGTATTCCTCTTAATTTCATCATTCCTCTCCAAAAAAACCAAATATAAATTACTTTTTAGACTCTTGTGAATCTTTTAATAAAACATTAACTACATACATATTATTAATGAGTGAAGTCTTTCATACCCCAAGTATCTTGTTCTTATATTTTTCTGTTATTATTCATGTTTTATGTGATTCATAGGAAACATGTGAGGTTGGGGTGGTCTAGGTGAGTCTTATAATGAATCTACTCGGAGTTTTTTTCATATGGATTATCAATGGTATATCCACATGTAAAAATATGGGTTTAGGACTGGTGTGACTTGAATTGTGTGATATAGGATTCCTTTATTAGTTGGGCATGTTGACACTAACTTTGTATGACTTTTTGTGATTTTATGACTGATTTGGTTCCATGGGAGCATGTTTGGTATAACCCATGCGCAAATCAATGATTTTGATCCTTATAAGTTGGGAGACATGGATGGTCATGATGACACATATGTTGTTGACCATTTCTAAAGGTGTCAAAAGTGGTTCATAGGTGGATATGGGGTTTATTAATAGTGTGACTTATGATGTTTATGATAACATAAAACTTTTCTATATGATTTAGGCTTTCGGGTATTGTGAAGACATTGAATAACCCAGAAGGTGGTTTGGTCCACTCATTATGGGTGCATGCCTTTGTAGTTTAAGTGGAACTAAGGATTGTGTTGAAAAACAATATAGATAAAGTTCCCATGTATAATAACATATATTGTGGTAGTCTATACTAACAGATGTGTTCATGAGGATCACAATTTATTTTGGGTTTGGTGGTGCATGATTTTGGAAGGACTGGTATTGTCGTAACTTGGAATTTTTTGGGAAGTTGAGTCACCTATGGTTAAGAATGTGGAAGCCACTCAGACTTGTGTTATGGTTTGGAGACATGAATTTGGTGTGTTAGGGTGACTTGAAATGGTTAGGTGGTTTTATTATCATGTTATTTCATTCATTAGATATTTTTTTGGAAGGTGGAGAAATCTTACGATATGATGTAATATTGATTTGCATTCTACTCTGACACTGGAAAAGTATGTAATGACTCACTGGGGATTGGATGAGGTGAGTGGAGTGGGTTGTGCATTATGTTTGACTACAAATTATTGTTCTCTTTCATACACTTCTATATGTATGGATATATGTTAGGGACACCATTTATGGAGATCTACTGAGTATATACTCACACCATATATGGGAACTTCGAGATTACAATAGAAATTATGGTTATTTGTATAGAAAAGGGAAAAGGTTTGACATCATGAATCTAATGATGTGTAGAGATGTAGGTGGTGCACATGCTTGATGTAATGATTTGAGACACGATTTGGGTTGTTCCTTAGTATCTACATGATAGTTAATTTTGGTTAATTTTTACATGTATACATGTGATCAAATCATTAGTGACCTTGGTTATTCTTTATTATTCTTATATCATGGTAAATATTTGAAAACGTGATTATATGTTTATTTTTTATTATTATTTTTTGTTTTTAATATTGTTTCTACCATGTTTTCATTGATATAATCCATAAAGAGAGTATATTATTCCAATTATCACTCCACAAACCATCACTTATACTTGACATACTTTGGAATATGTGGAGGCTTACCTATGGTTTTGTGGTGAACATAGTCTTGGATCTTTTGAGGGGTTTAGAGCTAAGGGAGTGTCATAATGTGATATTAGAGCTTCAGTGTTACATGGTAATAGATGAGAGTATTGGTTCAAAAGTTTTAAAAACTGGTAATATTAAATATTTATTTTCAAAATCTAGGTTATTATTTTGGTTTTAGTATGACTCAAATCTAGGGATGTATTGGAACATGGGATTGATTCCATGTTTTGTGTTTGGTCAGCATCTACAAGAGCTGTTATTTATGCTAAAAGGGAAATGGTAATTTTTTTCCAATTTTTGTGCTTATAGTTTAGTTATTTTATAAATACTATACTATTCTTTTTTTATTATTTTTTGTTTCGGAGTATAGTCCCTTAGAGAAAATAGGGATTAATAAAACATCATGTTAGGTATATATGGAGTGCGAGAAATATGTGTATTGGAAGAAATTTTTGTTTGGAATGTGGAATATAAAGGAAGGGTTTATCTATTCAAAATTTTATCCAAAGGCTAAACAATTTATTTGATGGTATCATAGTGTAATTCAACTAAACTAAGTTAGGAAGGGTAGTGTTTCTAAAAATTGAATGAGGTTAAACTATTTAATGTTGGCAAAACAACCTACATGGTGTTTCCCTATATAAATTGATGGTGCAATTCAACTAAGTCATCCCTAGTATGTGATTCCTAATGTGAATGGACATGTGATCTTTCATGTTGATAGTGTGTGTGGAACCTTACCCTGATAGGGGTAGGCATGGAATATAAGGCCAAATGATATGTGACTTGGTTGTGGTGGAGAAGTGTAAGGGATAATGGGTTACACTACCAATTACAAATTTCCCTATTTTCCATAGTTAGACCGTCATATCAATGTTGATTATGGTATTTAGTTCTCAAAAATATGCCACCCGGACTACTTTCGTTAGAGCCTCATGTGGGTGGAGATGTGGTGCTATTAGGGTATGAACATGAAGAGTCCCCTAGTGGTAAGGTTGAGAATTAGATTTTGGAATAAGCTATATGGTAGGAAGGACAACCATAAAAGGTGGAGGACTTGGTATGTGGTAGCATGAAAAGCTTTGGGATATATGGGTATGATTTTCCTAGAGTATTGATTGTGATTCTTAGATATGTGTTCCATCTAAGATATACCTATCACATAATTCCAATCGCAACATCCCCATTTTGTTTTAGTGGGAGGTTTAACCACATAAATTAGAGAATTAGAAACTGTTTATACAAATTATATTTGAAAATATTGATATTCAACTAAGGTATTCAGTGAAGCTGGCCACATATTTACTCAGGGGACCAGTAAAGAACCGGTATGAAATATAAGTACAAGTAAGAAGACATGAGTGGATGATGTGGAGGGAATTTGAGAATTTTTTTTGATAACTTCATTACTAAGAAATTAATAGTTTAGCAATACCATGAGTTATTTTACTTATAGTAGGGAGAGGCTTTAATTACGTATTATATTTTAAGGATCCCAGATCTGCTATATTTTTCACAGATTGCGAATGGGGATGAGATATCCATGGTGATCTAGTTTGAGGCTGGTTTACGACATGTTATTTAGGTAGATGTGAACATATTTAGGTTAACTTAATTCATGTAGGCTGTGAATTAGGTTTTGATACTTGATTAGAATTTTATGGTTAGTAGCATACCAACCTATATAGTTAAGCTAAGTGATATAGTTAGTGGTGTTTTGAGTTTCTATAAGTAGTGTTTTGATAAGACCTAATAAGGTATTCAAAGAAGAGGTGTGATGATGCCGTAACTAAGTGGAGTATAAAAAAATTATTATTGGAACATGAGACATGTTTGGGTCTAGTGTGATTAGACATCGAAGAAATTTAGGGAATGTTACTAGATGAGTAATTTGTAGAGTTTTTATAAAAGGGCCTCAAAAATTGATGGGACATAAGGACAGGTCCAGACTTTAGGATTTTAGGTAGGACTGAGAATAATATGAGGAACTAGTGGTTAAGAATCATATTCACATGTGGGATATGGTTGTGATAAAAATACCTGATGAATGAGAGAATGTTCATAGGGGGATATAGATCCACCAGAATGATAGCCTCTAGTCATTCATGCTTCAGTCTAGTAGAATATAGTTGATCTAATGTATTTAGAGTATTTTAGAGATCCAATGAGAGTTAAAGGTATTTCCTGAATGCATGAAAATGGGTTTTCATTTTCCATAGTGGATATAGGTGCATGGATTTGTCCATGATAAAAATATTAGTCATGTGATGGTTAATGGGTGAGATTTGGATGCAATTAATAGTAATTGAGGGGTGCATTATCATAAAAAATGAATGTGGTACTTAGGTAGAGAGGGAGATAAAATGTATAATTAGGTTTGATTTGGGAAAAAAGGGAGAATCTAGTATGAATCTAGTTAAAAGGGAGCATGGAATAAGATTCTGGATCAAATGATTAAATTCATATTATATAGGTTGGTGGAAAAATATTACATTTGATTATGTGGATAGATTGTATGTGAATAGAAGGATAAATGTAATGGAATCAATATGTCAATAAGTTAGGCTCAGATGAGACTAGACAGAATAATTTTATAGTGGGAAGATCCCATGGAAGGAATCGTTTTATTATGTTCGGTAGCTAGGGAAGCCCGGGTATATGGGGAAGAGATATATGTATTTTATGCAATCTCAATGTTGTGAGAATATGTGGAGCATGATACTAAGTTTTTTGTAAGAAGTTGTTGGTAAGATGATAATTTTACTTAGGGATGAGTTATTATATGGTGGGGAGGTTTTAGGGTCCCAGGTATTTAGAATCAGAATTTTTGTTGAGTTTTGAATCGACCCTATGATTTTAGACCCCATAAAGGTGTTGGAAGTTTTAGTATTGGTCGAGGAACAAGCCTTGAGAGTTAGACTTATATCAGGTCTCTATGTTATATAATTTTTTTCGTATGTGTTCTAAATAAACAATATACCATCATTTAGGGTTTTGGATCTATTTGAAAGAGGTAAAATGATTTTTGAATTTATTTGGGACTTGCGGCATATTTTGGGGAACATGAAAAAGGTAATGAATGAATAGTCATATTGTTGGAAGTAAGAGTCACATTATAGTGATAAATTTACATGTCAAGATAATATAGAAAAATTTCTATTTTTGGAATAACTATTCCTATGATAAACTTATTTTTAATGGAAAAAAGGCTATGTATTGGTGCGAGTAATGCATTAAGCAAGTTAAGAATTTTGGAGAATCCTTTATCATGAAAGTATGGAATTTAGGAAATCCTTAAAAAAATATAAACAAAATTGGAAAATTTTTACTCATGATAGTAAGTATTTTGGGAATGCCTTGCGAAGAAAATATGGCTTTTGGGAAAGCCTTAAAATTATCATAGGGAATTTGAATTGGACATACTATAATATCAATACATTTCCCTTCGATAAATTTTAAATATGATGATTCTTTTTCATATTTTTTAAAAAATACTTAGGTTATTTTTTTTCAAAATCCAAAAAAGTTTAAATTAGTGTATTATATTACCAGAAAATAGAAAAAATATCTAAACATTATCTTATTAATCTATTATTATATTAGTGAGAATTCAACTATATATTTTTAGAATCTCAAGATGTTTGAAAAAAAGGGGAATCTATGTTTACTATTAACCATTAATTTATAAACATTTTATAGATTTCTTTATATTAATTATTCCCTTTAAAAAACCATAATTTTATGTCTTTTTAAGACTCAAGTGTTTACTCGAATTAAAGCTATTCTAGCTATAGATTCATAACAAGTGAATTCCTGAATAATTTACTTTGTTTATGCCATGATTTTTTGGAAGTTATACATTTTTGTGGGATTAATATTAAAATATTAGAGTAGGGTGTTTTGGGTGAGACCATGAATGATAAAACATGGATTTTTCATTATTTATATAGGTTATCTATGGTTTAACCCTGGCTGAAAAATGGGTTTTGGATAGGTTTGGTTGGAATTGGGTGACATGTGGTTTGATGGATGGTTGGGTGTGATGATTATAGTTATGAATATTGGATTTATGATGTGATGAGTAATGTGGTTCCATAGGATTGTTATTCTTCTAACAAATGTGACTCTGGGTGATTATTATAATTTTAAGGGAGACAATGTGGTTGACTGAGTTAATGCATATGGTTTTGACCATTAGAAATGAGGGTATTCTGGTTCACAGGTGGTGATGGGGGTTCGTTGATGGTGTGAGATAGGTTTTTAGTTATTTAATTAACTATTGGTGGCTAATGGAATCATTAGGGTCAGGTGCACATGGGGAATAAACCATGTGGTTGTTTAGTCCACTCATTGTTGGTGGAGTCCTTCATTGAAGTAGTGGAATATGGGATGTTGTTGACCATCGATATAGAGGAGGTGATCAACATAGAAGTAGTATATAGTGGTTTTTGAGATAATGAGATGGGGGCTTGAGGATCATAAATTATTCAAGGGTTGAAGGTCTATAATTTGGGAAGGAGGTGTATCACCATAATTTATGGTTTTTGAGGCTATTGAACCAACTATTCCAAATATTGTTGAAGTCCCAAGGAATTTTGATATAGATTGTGGACGTTCCTTTGGTCCATCTGGATAAACCATAATGTTTATGTGGTTATACTATACCGTGATTCTATATAGTATGGATTTGGTTGGATGGTTTTTCTTCCGGTATGACATACTGTAGATGTATTATTCCACCTCGGTACTGATTAAGGATGATAAAGTCACACGTGAGGCCAGCTACGATACTGGGAGTAGATTTTGTCATATGTTTGATAGTATTTTGTTTTGTTTTTGCATGCACTAGTTTAGGTATTGATATAAGATAGGGACTCCATTTTTATTGGCATACTGAGTTTATACTCACACATTTCATGGGACCTCCATGAAACATGAAGGATTTATAGTTCTTGGAATAGATAATGGAAAGGGTTAACATTAAAAATCTAATGATGAGTGGATGTTCATGTAGTGAACATGAAGTATGTAAATGTTTTGTAGATGGGTCAGGGGGTTACTCAGTTTTGGTTTAATATTACATTTTTTGTTATTTTTTACATGTATATATGTGATCATACAGTACGTGATATTGGTTATTCTATATGTCTCTCATGGAATGGTAAATATTTGGTAAAGTGGATGTAAATTTATTTTGTCCTATATTTTGTGTTTTTAGAAATTTTCCACTATGATTTTATTATTATTATATACAGATAAAGGGTATAATATCTCCATTATCACCTCATATAAACTCCCTGCTACTTAAAAACCATTGGAATACTGAGTAGAATTCTAAAGGTCATGTGGAACACTCTATTATGGAAACTATTAGGTGGTCAAGTATCGGGGGATCATTACAAAGGATATCTTGGAACTCTTATAAAATACATTGAAACTCTTATATCTGTTCCACTATTTAAATCATTATCAGGATTGATGACTATGGTGAATGAGGAAAAAAAATATTCAATCCTTCTGAGAATATCCCTATCAAATAAACATCACATATTCACCTCCCAAATCAAATAAAAATAAATCATCTCTAAAATTAATGAATAACTCATGCACTGAGTATAACTATCAACGTCGATGATGAAATTGTGTGGAAAAATTTGAATGAAGAAGAATTATATGAACTATCAATACCATATAAGTGTTAACATACACCCCTGACAACCATATTTCAATTTCTATTTACCGATAACTGGTGTTGATAATATCAAGGTTCTAGGTCTTGTATCAACCTTAAAACCTAATGATCTGACTAAATCTGGTTAATTAAAAATATAATATCTCATTTGTCAATAAAATAATGTTATAAGGTAGAAAATAAGTATTCCACACCTAAAATGATAATGAATTATCGAAGTTATAGAAAAGTTTTCTTATGCGTCTTTATATGTCATAAAACATTTCCCCACTGCACTTGGTGTATTAAACCACCTTGTCTATGCTTAGTTTGAAGTCCTTTAGGGTGAAGAACATTTTTGGGATATACTCCCCTACCTCATGTCACATCAATGACCCAAAATAGTAGTGAATTTTATATTCATTAGGATATGGTGACAAATGAGGGTGGAAATATAAATGTCTATCCACCTTCATTTAGTAAATTTTGTACTGAGTATAGAGAAATATTTTACACATGTGATGTCGATGTACTTTTTTTCAATATAAATAACACAAAAAGATCAATTTTTATAGAATTTGAAGAACTAATGGATCTAGATAAATGAGTGAAGGAGGGATATGGGAAACTCATCATTATTCGATTTCATGACCTATCCCCTCCAAGAACCCCTCTCAGGTTTATAGTGAAGATGAGAGTGAGCCCCAAGGCATGTCTCTAATAATCTATGAGTTAGAAAATTTCATCGATGGTATAAAACATACAAACGGGATATATTACCTAATTATAACCTCATAATAAAAAAACAAACCACCAACTAACACAATATTATAAATAAACCAATAACCTCGTTAATACGACAATAAATGGATAATTTTGGAGAAATACAAATCCCATGGATAAATACCATTAATACCATTAGGTAGTGACTTTGTATAAAAAAATCTTGATCCAAGCTAGTACAATTCATCTTAGTCTCCAAAATTACGTTTGAAACCATAAAAATTGTTCATAAATACAGGATGATCATAATAAATATACTCATTAGGATCATACTCAATACCTCTAATGAAAATATAAAAAGATAATACTAATGCATCAATGAAAAATCAAGAGAACCAACAAGCACCTATCATGTCAACTACAACCAATCATCACTAAGGATCACCCACAAAATATCACATATAAGAATACAAAAAATGTTATTGAATAAAAATATAATATGGTACCCCATATCCACTTTCCCATTGGTTTTTCACCCTCATGCCCCAACATCAAACGCCATGTTCTCTTAATACCTTCTTCAACGATACCAGAACACACAATGTCTCATACACACCTCTTGTGTCTTGTATAATAGGGAAATATAAATATCAATGATATCAACCTCATTCCATCCTATAATTAATGAACCCACCATAAATACTTACATCAACATCACTACATCACATCCCATCAACACCCAGTAGGGTCTTCAGTGAAACTACCCTATATCCTCATCTAAATTTTCCACATGGTTTGGTATTGCACCCATAACTCTTCATTCACACCCCACATGGAATGATGGTACACCATGAAACCATTCCAACACAAATACCTAGAAGGTTATTCTTATATACCACATACTATGATAGTAATCATGTACTTACTGTGAATAATCATATACCTACTACACTTGAAATGGAGAGCGGGGAAGGGGGAGATGCTAGCCTTCCATTCCCTTTCCAACCTTGATGTTAAAGGGAAACATCTGGTACCAAAGGTATATTAGGAATCAGTAAGGGTATTTGGCGTGGGTGGGACACATATTGAAATAAAAACTAAATAAATCATATAATAATATATGCCATGAACAAGCATATTCTAAAGGATTTCATAGAAACAAACATTAAATTAATCCAACAATACCTCCCCACTACCACCACATCACACTAACATTATTTCCAACTACATCACCACAACCATCCTGACATCCAACAAAGTCAAGCATATCAATTTTTTTTGCAGTTTCTAATTAACACACTACAATTCTATTTCTGTATTTTTCCAACTAAAAACAATCCTACATTCATTAAACTATTTATGTCCATTTTTACTAAAATACAACCAAATTCATCACCCAAAAATTTTTATATCCATTAATCATACATTCCAATCAATAGTGTTTCATTTTTAGATGACAATTTATTTCATTCCAGCTAATCATATTTATTTTCATTATTAACAATTATATTATATACCACTAAGAAACAGCCCTATGGTCCTATTCCAATTGAATAATCTCTTTTCTATAACAACCCACTTATTACCACTTCCAAATATGGAAAGGAATCCACAAACTCATTGTACAAACCATATCCTCAACCATATTTCATTATGAAACCCATGGAATATACTAGAACACTCATGGAAAAAACATCTCAAATAGAATCATGATAAAAACCCATATCCATAACAATATAATTTAATAAAAAAACAATTTAGGCATCATGTAATATCACACTCTTACATATTCCATATGTTTTCCACCAATTACATTCTTCCACAGAGCTAGATCATTTTTGTCTTTAAGATATTAGCCTTTTAATAATGGTTAATCCATAAAATACATAGTAGTAACAGACAAGATTCAACAATGTCAGTGATTTTCAGCAATAACAACGAATAACCACCAAGTGAAAGATAAATATCATGAAATCAAGTAAACATGTGTTATTTTTCCATTTCCATTCAATTTTCCATATTCTTGTTCACTATATTTATTAAGTTAATATAAACTAATATCTCAAATTAGGCTAAATCATGATAATACTACAATTTATACCATAAAAGATAGATTTCTCAAATCCCCCACCTCAACCAGATCTTTACAACCACTACATAAGAACAAGGATAGGAAGAGACCATAGCAAGATTGATATCACTAATAGAAACCGCTAGATACCTAATTCACAATAATTGTATTCATCCAATATCTTTATCCTTATGTATTCTAACAATAAACCACATCCAAAAACATATCTGGATGAGTAATGGTGTGAAAACCAACAAGGAAGGGGAATATCAACTTGAATCATATATAATCAAGCTCCCAAATCCATGAAAGAGGGGATGAAAGGAATCCTAAAATATCGTTAGATTTTCTCATGTTTTATGGGAAATATTGTCCAAGGTATGAAATTTATGATAAGATCCAAATTTATACCTGTGATGCAAAATATAAAATCATGATACATGGGTCAAAACTACATTGTAATTGTCATGTTTTTCTAAAAAACCACTTTTATTGGGTGACATGACTTACCAAAAATAGTTTAAGTTAATATAATCCCATAAATCAAGAATAAATTTATAACTATATCTTAAAAAACATATAGAAAACCATGATGTAAGGTATACATCTTTGATAAAGGTTAGAAAAATTAAACCCCACTATGGTGTAACTAGAGGTTAATGTCATAGGGATCTAAAAATTTATAGAACCACTAAAACCTAACAATCTAAGATCCAAGATAAAACCCATAGGATCACCCCACAACCATGTGGCTTCCCATATTTATGATATATCTTTATCACTAGACTACAACACTAACATATTACTATGATTAAAGGGTACTTAAGATGGTAGAGCCACAAAAATCTATCCCTCAGGCCCCTAAGATACAATTACTAAAACCAAACCATAGAAAATACTTTCAGTAAGTCTCTCATAGTGAATAAAAAACATTAACTTGATGATCCTTTCTTCTATATGAAGTTTTAGGTCAACCACGACAGATCCTTCCACAAGTTCCTCTTGACATCTGTAACACCCAAAACACATAAAATAATGTGATGAGAAGTTCCAAACCATTATATTAGATACCTATAAAATTTTTCACTTCCAAAATAATCAATAACAAAAATTTGATGAAATCTAGTGACACCAACAACAAATAATGTCCCAGTAGATACCTCGCAATTATAACAACGCCACTACTAAAGCATAAAAAACCTAGAGAAATAACTCATCAAGTATTAAAGAAACAACTTAATTTAATTTAATACAAAATAAAGAATATATTCAATAATAAAAAAGGATAATAAATATATCTTGATATAATAAGAATTCATTTATGACTCCATTTCCCATTTATTATCCTTCAAAATGCTATTCCTTTATAGAACATGAACTATGGCTAGAACCCACCCACATAGTATTCTTCGGAGGTTCTTGGATCTTGACTGAAATCTCTATGAATATAATATTATCCTTGATACCCAAATTGACATAGTCGTGGAAATAATATTCTTTATGGAAACATTTTCAAAGTTAAGACATGTGGAAGATATCGTTGACCCTAGCTAACTATGTTCAATGTTCCAACTAATACACCACTTCACCAACATATTTCTACACCTGAAGAGGACCCATGAACATGGGCTAAATATTAATAAATTAACCAAAAATATATTTCTCATGATGAGATGAAACCATTAATAACACATGTTCACCATCTTAAAACTCTAATTTCCTCCTCCTCTAATCTACATAAGAATTATGATGGTCCTACACCACTTTTATCCACTATAGGATAATTTTAATCTTATCTATTATAAATTTCATCACATTTGGGGAAATTCCCATTGATTACCAATATATAGCTCATCACAACAGATAATGAAAATGATTCTTATATAGATCGTCAAAAAACAATAAGAAAATAACTACTTAGTAGAGTTTTTTTATTTCACAGTGGTTTAATCCACCTCAAAATGGGTTTGCGATGTTTTAAAAAAACCTTCACTGAAGTTAGTTTCAAAATCCAATACATAGTGGTTCATTCAATTTGGTGGTGGTTTCTAGTAAACTTCGTAGAATGTGTATCTAGCAGCATGTTTTTTTGTTTTCTTGAATGTTTTTCTACAAAAAAACATTGATAATTTAGTGGTATTTAAAACCACTATATAATTTTTTATATTGACTAACACTTCTAAAATGAAGGAATCAACCACTAAAATGAAAAAACCTTCCATGATATTAATATTGCATCATATTTAGTGGTGTTTTTAACCGCCACTAATAACAAAACATACCATATTTAGTAGCAGTATGAACCATCGCTAAATGTTTATTTACAAAAAAAATATTATTGCATATTCTGAAGCATAGAACAACCCTAAAAAATACACAAATTTGTACTTGTCATCATTAAATTAACAAAAAACTACCCAATCATACACTATAAAAAAATATTTCACCATAGTCCAATAGAAACAACTATATATACCACTATATAAAACCACAAGAAACAACATCAAAACCTATATATTTCATTGTCCAATTAACAAATTGTTTTCACACCTAAAATGAAACCCAAACTCATCATTAACCAAAAAAACCCAACACCCATGAATCTTTAATGGAAGAATACATGTTACCAATGTTTTGTATGCTTCTTTCACAAAAACTAATCCAAAAACACTTCTTCCACCATATTTTCAAAATGGATATCCTTGGACAAGAGGACTTTCTCCATTATCTCTAGATGAAGACCCCAATGAAAAGATAAGCTTTCAACTACTCCAAAAACACCACCTCCAAATAAAAGTAAACCTTCTCTTTGAAGTGTTCAACATAAGCCTTCAACATATGCTAACTTTTCTGGACACTTATGAACTATTCCCTTTTTAACATCTTCACCCCCATACGCATAATCCATTTGAAAAATATGGACTTAAAAACATCCAAGGTCATCCCAACTTGCATCATTTGTGGGGAAATCTCCCATTAGGCGAAATATGGACCCCCAAGAAGACCCATAACATGATGAACTCTAAGAATGTCAGGAGTTCCAAACACTCTGAAGACAGGTTCAACATTCTCAAGCCACTTCACCACCTCTAACGATACTCTATTTCTATAGAAGATGGGCAAATATTTAGGAGAACCAAAAAAAGGGTGACACCCACTATAAAATTTTGGGACCTTTATGGGTGGAATATCCTAAATAACACAAAAAATATTTTTTTATAAAATATATTTCTAACAATATTATTGGATATATAATCCTAAATACATGATTTTAAAAATTTAAGTGAAATCGAATAATTCAAAATGATTAAACATTAAAAATATTGAATAAATTGATAATGAATCCCATTATAATCATTATAATATTTATAGAGAGTTTAAAATGATTTTTATCACTATATGAAACATTAATCCTTGAAAAATAAATAATATATTTAATATATTAGTTCGGATCATATGTATAAAAATAATTAATTTATTTTCAATGGATTATCATTGAAAAAATTTCATCCAAAAAAAGGCAATTGATGTTGAATTATTTGAAAAGGGAAATAATAAATATTCATGTTATTTTGGTTGGAAGGATTAATGATTTATGATGAAAAATGAAGAGAAAAAAAACATAAGTTTAGATACATCTTAACATGGTCAGTTTCAAGACACTTTCTGGGAGACTACTAATAACATGATCAAATATAAATACCTCCCCCACTTTTAGATCATTTTACTCTACAAAATTCCTCCAACCAATCCATGTTTTTGAAAATTCATAGTGCATAAAAAATTCATTTCCAAATTTCTAGACTGATATGAATCCCAAATGTTAACTAGGCTACATATTTTTTAAAAAATTATCATGGTGAACTAGTATGGTAGTTACTGAAAACATGGTGAGACATGTAGAGGAAAACAAATAAAAGAGTGCGAGTGGGAGTGATAGCTTCACCATGAGTGTTGGATTAGGGCTCGACAATCCTATGTTCCTAATTTTTTATGGATGGGGCCTTACTGCAATTTTCTTCCCAACCTATTTAAAGAGGGTAGGATATTTCTGTTTCTGACGTGTCGAAGATGGAAACAATAAAAAAGGTATTAACTTGATACATGTATATAAGTATGTAACTATAGTTGATACTATAAAACTCAATAAACATCCAAAATCCTTAATGAAACAAAACCCGGTGGCCACGAATCATGGTTTCAAGGAATATACAATCCCTCCCAAATTCGTGGTCCCTAGGTATGGTTTCATGAAGGCTGGAAGCAGTTCGTCAAGTTCTTCATTATAAGATATAACTACTTATTCTTCTTCACATATCAACTATATTAAAATATTGTTGTCACCGTGTTTGAAATGTTGGCAATAGAAATAGCCTACCAAATTTTATAAGGTAGGGAATCAAATTTCAGTATTCCCCCATCCAAAAAACCATGAACACAGGGTTGTCAAACCCGAATCCTCCACTCAAGGTGAAGCTGCATACCCCACCCTCACTCTTATTTTTGTGTGCCTCTACTTGTCTCTCAATGATTGTTGAAACTTCAATACAGGTTCCCCAAGATAATTTTCAATAAAAGATGAAACCTAATCAGCATTTGTGATTTATATCATTCTATAAATTGGGAAGTGAATTTCATTATGTGTCTTGAACATTCAAAAACATGGCTTGGTTGGAGGAATGTTAAAGAAGAAAATGATCAGAAAGTGGGGGACGTATGTATATTTGATCATGTCATTAGCAGTCTCCCTAAAAGTGTCTTCAAACAGACCATATTCAAATGTCTCTAAAATTATGTTTTGTGTTATTTTTTTTCATAATCCATTAATCCATTCTACCATAAGCACATATATATTTACTATTATCCTTTTAAAATAAAACCACATCAACAACCTTTCTTTTTTGATTGTAATTTTTTGATGATAATCTATTATAAATAAATAAATAAAAACACATAAGTATCACTAAATAAAAAAATAGATAAATGTAACTAAAAAAACCCAAGCAATTATAAAAAGAGTCATATATGTACCAACAATGTCAACATAAAAAATGGAAATCAATCATGGATAATATTACATAAAATAAAAGAAAAAATTTATACATTTACTATTTTAAAATTGGAATCATTGGAGAAACAACCTAGGGTCACTAAGTCTAGGTGAACCTTGTAATTTTCTATCACCAAAATAGTGAGTCCAGTGAGGGATGGGCAGGGGGCACCAGAATGATGGCAGGGGGAACCGAGAAGATGGAAGGGACAATGCTAATTTTAATTCATAAAATTGTGTATTATTCATACAAAACATGACCCACATATAGATAACTCATGATACATTAAGAATTACTCGATTGATTTGGGGTTATATAATATTAGGTCCATTCAATTCATCATAGTAACTAATATATATAAGTGTGTGTTTGAAAGTAATATAAAAATAATCATAAATCCATCAAAAATAATAAAATGATAAGTTGTGGAGATAAAAATAGCATCAAATGAAATAAAGTAAAACATTAGGTAAATACACATCAACCATGATAGTGAATAATATAGTATTTACGACATGTTTAAAAAAATTATATATATAATTCAAATATTTCCCTAGACATTAAAATAGAAACGTATGATTAAAATAATTATATTTCATAATATTCAATGGTTATATCAAATAATATAAAAAATACAATAAAATGAATCTTGATAAGAACATAGAGAAAACAAAATAGAGATTATGGAAAGAGAATTCAGATCTTTTTTTTAAATTGTTTATAAAAACAGAAAATGAGTCACATTAAATAGTTCTTTCCCAAAATGGATTAAAGGATTTTAAATGAAAATTTTAAAAATACAGCTTCAAAACAATTGAATACTGGAAATAAATATATTTTATATAGAAGAATATTTGGGGATAATGTAGAAAAATGTAATTTTTTTCAATTATATAATTCATATGGTTTAAATTAATGGATGAGTCGGGATAAAATCATAAATACATTAGTATCCCATTAAAAGTAGGGATAATAAATCCCAAATAACATAAAAGAATTATGTTATAGATATGTTAAGAGTATAAAAGAGATATAAAGAATATATCATCAATAACTAGAAAGACTTGGAGGCCCTCCTATAAACTATATAGGGTATGAACTTTGAATATTTGTAAGAGGAAAAGAGTGAAGTAACACCTTGAATGTAAATGTATTTTTATAGTATTTTGAGTATGTTATATATAATAGAATATGGACATTTAATAAAAAATATATGATAAAAGAAGACTCAAAAATAGAAAATATCTTCCCTCGACTTCCGACTTGGATTAGTACATGCATCATAAACCCCAAATAATCAAATTAATTTAATTAAATAGTTATTTTAGAACAGTTGTTATGTATATAAGATTCATTATTGTTCATTTATGCTCTATTATAATCATGTTTTTAATATATTTTTTTCATTTCCTTCCATAGAGGTATGCTTGTTTCACAATTCCTAGGCTGTATCAATTTATCAGTAATGGTAAAACTTCATAACAAACGATTCAATAACTACATAATTAGGGTGAAATAGATTTATTTCCATTCCAAAAGATCAAATGGTTCCCAATAACAAACACTACGGGAAAAATGGGTATTTGCGACGGGTTATTTGCGATGGGGATAAATCCCGTCGCAAATAGTCCTTTTAAAAACTTATTTGCGACGGGGGAATTTTCCCGTCGCAAATAAGTTGTGATTTGCGACGGGTTAGCTTGCCCCGTCGCAAAAGGACTGGCGTGCTTTGCACGCCAAATCGCGGGAAAGATATTTGCGACGGGAATCTACCCCCGTCGCAAATAACCGGCGGCGGTAAAAGCTATTTGCGACGGAAATCTACCCCCGTCGCAAATAGTATGTCAGCAGGTTATTATTCGCGACGGGTCCTGTCGCGAATAATTATTTAACCGTTGACCGTAATAAATGAGGGCTAAGGTATTTGCGACAGGTACTGTCGCAAATAATACTATTTGCGACAGGTATCCCGTCGCAAATGATCTAACCTATAAATACCCCCATCCGTTTTTTTCATTCATTCTCAAACTCAATCTTATCCTTCTCTCAAAACTCTATTTTTATATTTCAGAGTTTCTTAAGTTTAATTTTTTTTTTCCGGAGTTGATATTGAAGTTTTCAACAACGATCAGAGATCAACCTCAGATCAATTTTAAAGGTATTTATGTTCATTTTAATTTAATATTTATTTTAAATTTTTTATTAGTTTCAATTATTCTTAATTAGTTGTAATTTAATTATGTTTACATTGTTTTGTTACTTAATAAATTTAAATTATTAGTATTCATTGTTCATAGTTAATGGTACTTAGAAATAATTAGTAATAATTTTCAATAATTATGAATAAATGCTAATAATTAGTAATAAATACCAATAATTAGGAATAATTAGTAATAATTACCAATAATTACCAATAATTAGTAATAATTTCACATAATTACCAATAATTAGTAATAATTAGTAATAATTACCAATAATTAGTAATAATTAGTAATAATTACCAATAATTACTATTAATTTGTAATAATTAGTAATAATTACTAATAATTAGTAACAATTCTTAATAATTATCAATAATTAGTAATAATTAATAATAATTACCAATAATTAGCAATAATTGGTAATAATTGGTAATAATTACCAATAATTAGTAATAATTCTTAATAATTATCAATAATTAGTAATAATTAATAATAATTACCAATAATTAGCAATAATTGGTAATAATTACCAATAATTGGTAATAATTACCAATAATTGGTAATAATTACCAATAATTAGTAATAATTACAAATAATTATCAATAATTACTAATAATTATCATTAATTATCCATAATTAGTAATAATTACAAATAATTATCAATAATTAGTAATAATTATCAATAATTATCCATAATTAGTAATAATTACCAAAAATTACCAAGAATTACCAATAATTAGTAATAATTAATAATAATTACCAATAATTAGTAATAATTACCAATAATTAGTAATAATTAGCAATAATTACCAATAATTACCAATATTTAGTAATAATTACCAATAATTAGTTATAATTACCAATAATTACCAATAATTACCAATAATTACCAATAATTAGTAATAATTAGTAATAATTACCAATAATTAGAAATAATTAGTAATAATTACCAATAATTAGTAATAATTAGTAATAATTACCAATAATTAGTAATAATTACAAATAATTATCAATAATTAATAATAATTACAAATAATTACCAATAATTAGTAATAATTAACAATAATTAATACTAATCACCAATAATTACCAATAATTACCAATAATTACCAATAATTACCAATAATTACCAATAATTAGGAATAATTACCAGTAATTAGGAATAATTACCAATAATTAGGAATAATTACCAATAATTAGGAATAAATACCAATAATTAGTAATGGTTCGTAATGATTACCAATAATTAGTAATAATTATCAATAATTAGTAAGAATTGCCAATAATTAGGAATAATTACCAATAATTCATAATAATTAGTAATAATTGGTAATAATTAGTAATAATTACCAATAATTACAACTAATTAGTAATAATTAATAATAATTACCAATAATTAGTAATAATTAACAATAATTACCAATAATTCGTAATAATTAGTAATAATTACCAATAATTAGTAATAATTACCTATAATTAGTAATAATTATCAATAATTAATAATAATTACCAATAATTACCAATAATTACCAATAATTACCATTAGTTAGAAATAATTACCAATAATTATCCATAATTAGTAATAATTACCAATAATTACCAATAATTACCAATAATTAGTAATAATTGGAAATAATTAGTAATAATTACCAATAATTACCAATAATTACCACTAATTATTAATAATTAATAATAATTACCAATAATTAGTAATAATTAATAATAATTACCAATAATTAGTAATAATTAGTAATAATTACCAATAATTAGTAATAATTACCAATAATTAGTAATAATTACCGGATATGGATAAATCAATGTAGAAATCCAAACGGTTCTGGTTTAAATCCAGTATATGTAGAGGGTGTGGAGACTTTTTTATCATTTGCGGCATCAAATCCAAAATCTGTTTCAGAAGGCAAAATAAAATGCCCTTGTAGAAAATGTGCATTGAGAACGTTTGACACGTTTGACAAAGTGGGGGGACATCTCTTGTGTTTTGGTTTTCAACCAGATTATGTTTTTGGTATCAACACGGTGAACGCAGTTCTAGAGCAAGTGATACTAACTTGATTGCAGATCCATCTCAGTTTCAAGATTTAGTACATGATGTTGCAGGTTCATCTGTTCAACATACAAAAACTCCGGCTGATATAGCTTCAAATCCTGAGTTGGCACCATCTGAATTTTATGAGTTGTTGAGGTCTGCTGAGGATGCATTATATCCTGGCTGCAAGATGAGCAAATTAAAAGCAGTTTCAAAATTTATGGCTATCAAATCAGATAACGGAATGTCAAACACCTGTTTTGACTAGATATTTTCTTTGCTTAAAACACTGTTACCCGAAGGAAATGTTTTTCCAGAAAATTACTATGAGAGTAAGAGGCTGGTTCGAAATTTGGGACTTACTTGTCAGAAGATTCATGCATGTTCAAATGACTACATTTTATATTCTGGGGAAAATGAGTCATTGGATAGTTGTCCCACATGTGGAAAACTGAGATATAAAGAAGGATAACATGGGAAGTCTGGTTTGATTCCTATAAAACAGTTGAGATATTTTCCGCTTACATCTAGACTTCAGCGTTTATTCATATCTAAGAATACACCGACAATGATGTCATGGCATAAAGATAATATTTCAACCGATAAAAGCTTGAATCATCCATCCGATGGTGATTCATGGAAACATTTTGATAGAGTGCATCCATCCTTTGCTTTAAAAGCTAGAAATGTTCGACTATGACTTTCCACTGATGGTTTCTGTCCGTTCGGATCTTATGGTAGTCAATATTCATGTTGGCCTTTTTTTTAACTCTGTAAAATTTTCCTCCATGGATGTTGATGAAGGAGCCATATATCTTTTTGACTTTACTAATTCCAGGACATCCGAAGAAAAATATTGATGTTTATTTGAAACAATTGATTGACGAATTGAGTTTATTGTGGAGTTCTGGTGTCAGTACATATAATGATGCAATGAAACAAAATTTCATACTAAGAGCAGCATTGATGTGGACAATTAGTGACTTCCCGGCTTATGGGATGTTATCTGGCTGGATTACACACGGTCAGAAATCATGTCCTTACTGTATGGGAGAGAACAAAGCATTTATGCTCGTTCATGGAAAGAAACTTTGTTATTTTGACTGTCATCACAGATTTCTTCTAGATGATCATCCTTTTCGTAGAAATAGATCTCATTTCAGAAAAGGAACAGTTGAAAAGGATGGACCTCCAAAAATGCTATCAGTTTCGGAGTTAAAATCAGTTGTATTTTCATTACCTCCCATCACTTTTGGTCCCATAATAAACCAACAGAAAATTTCTAGTTTTGGGAAAGAACACAATTGGATTAAACGTAGCATATTTTGGGATTTGCTATATTGGTCTGATTTGTTGGTCTAACAGATGTTAGATTTCATGCACATTGAGAAGAACTGTTTTGATAGTTTGTTTCATATAGTTTTGGATACACCAGGAAAGAGCAAAGACAATGTAAATGCATGTTTAGATCTTTCCCAAATTTGCAGGCGTCCAAAACTGGAACTGTTTGAGAATGTCAGAACAGAAAGGTTACTGAAACCAAAAGCAGTTTATACACTGTCTAAAGAAAACGGTTTATTATTTTGTCAGTGGATTGCAGATTTGAGACTTCCAGATGGTTGTGCTTCCAATTTGGGTAGATGTGTAAAGAATGGTCATATTACTGGATTAAAAAGTCATGATTATCATGTTATAATTGAAAGACTTCTATCCATTGGATTAAGAGGTCTGTTGAATTCTGTGATTTGGGATTCCATAACAGACACGTCTCATTTTTTTCAGGAAATTTGTGCGGCTACAACAGATTATGATGCTCTATGAAAACTTGAAGAAGATGTTGTTGTAATTATATGTAAACTGGAAAAAATATTTTCGCCGTATTTCTTCGACTCAATGGAACATTTGATGTTACATTTGCCATATGAAGCCAAATGTGGAGGTCCAGTACAATTTCGATTGATGTACCCATTTGAAAGATGCATGCAAAAATTGAAAATAAAAGTACGTAACAAAGAATCTGTTGAAAGATCTATTGCAGAAGATTATTTGCAAGAGGAAATTTCTATTTTCTGCCCCCATTATTTTGAATCTGAGTATCCTTAAAAACACAACCGAATGGGATGGAACGAGAGGAATATTGATGAAATCGACAATCAATTATCTATTTTCAACCATCCAGAGCTTGGTTTTGGTGGAGTTTATGAACGCTGGCTTTCGGATGATGAACATCATAGAGCTCATACGTATGTTCTGCTCAACTGTGAAGAGATGACATCATTTGTACTGTAAGTGTTTATATCACTTATTCTATCAATTATTTTACAGTAAATAACTTTTGGTTTTTATAGGTTGTCTGATAATCATATCAAGAAAAAAATTCCACAAATTACAGCAGCTGCTCTCAAAGAATGCCGACTGAAAAATTTCTCTTAGTGGTTTCAAAAACTGGTAACATAAATTCTTTATCTTTTAGCAACTCATTCAATGTATAGTTTACTATATTGATAATTATTTCACAAATTTTCAGGTGTCTCGACATGCTGATAAAATTGACAAATGGCTGTGTATATTGAGTAACCCACCTTCCAAACTTGTTAAAACTTATAATTCATATGTGGTGAATGGATTTCGACTTCACACACATGCATATGGGGAATCGAAAAAAACAATGAACAATGGAGTTAGCTTGAGAGGATCTCATCATCGAGAAAATGAAGTTGACTTTTATGGCATACTTGATGAAATCATTGAACTCTGTTATCTTGGAAAACATTACATAACCATGTTCAAGTTTCGGTGGTTGGATACAGAGAGAGGCGTGCATGTTAATCCGACTCATGGAATCATCGATATTAAATGTAAAAGTGTTCTCGCAGTAAATGAACCATTCTTATTGGCTCAACAGGCACATCAAGTTTATTACGCAAAGTACTGTGCTACATCAAGAGACTTGACTGATTGGTGGAGTGTAATAAGAATCAAAATTTGAGACAATCAGTTTAGCCAAAGTGAATGTGATTTCACTGATGTGCAATGAATTGAAGTTTTTCAAGAGAGTCATCAAAATCAATCTTTTTTACAAAGAGACATGAGTGTCGATGACGACACCCCACATTTAAGAGTCGGTGATGACGATGATGTTAATGATGTCACATATGAATTTGAAATGGTAAGAGATGAAGAAACTGGAACTCGAATGGATATCAATGATGTTGAGGAGGAATATGAAGATGACATTAACATATATGAAGATGATGATGAATCTGAACACTGATAAATTCCATGGTAGTTATATACAATCATAATATATAAGTATATGTATATATAATAGTAATTATCAATTATTTGCTAACAACATTAACATTTTCTATTTCAGATGGACGACGAGACATTTTGTGAGTTGGCGGATGCTGACCTACCTTTCGATGCGGATGAGTTGCTGGCAGATGACCCTCAGCCTGCAGGCGCTCCAGGGAATACGCGGAGGGGGCGCGGTCTTGCACAATTAATGATTTCTGACCCTATCCCGGAGCGACTTCCACGTCATGGGTTTGATCCACGCACACGGAGGTGTGATAACCTGTGTGATAATCTGTGGATTTGACTAAGATTTCATTAATCTATTCACATAATAAATGTTTATTATTTTTACAGTTTTTCGCATATAGTAGTCGGACAGGGCAGCGCTATTTTGCGCAACTATTTCTCTCAGCCGTGGACCACATGGGAGCAGATTCCCATTGATGTGCAGCAGTCCATGTTCGGCCATTGGTTAGTACGTACGTAAATAAATAATTTTTATTTTGAAAATTATTTCATTTATAACTTGATATTTTGATTTATTTGTTGGGTTTATGGTATCCGATCGAGGATACCATGCGTGACGCCATCCACAAGGCATGGGAGGTGTCCATGCGTGATCGCTTTTGTCAGTTTTTTCACAATTTAAGAAAAGCTGCCACGAAGAAAGAAGGAGTGTCAGATTTTGACGAGTCATGTAGAGCACACCGACCTGAGTACATTTCATCCCATGTATGGGATGGCTTATATGAGCACTGGTTGAGTGGTGCCTTTCAGAGGAGATAATCGGTGGGGAGGCAGAATCGGGGGAGATAGGAGGTGACTCATCGAGGTGGGAGTCGTTCTTTCAGTACTCATAGACAACATCTGGTACGTACATTATTTATAAATATTTTATATAACTATAAATATTAACAGTTTATTTTTTATTCTTATAGGCTGTCAAGCACCCTGATATTACGGAGTACGACGTATATCAGAGGATGTATAGTGATACTGCTACTGGGGAGCTCAGAGGTGATCGTCAGCATCACATCGTGGTCAGTATTATTTGTTTTCATGTTTAAAAATTAACTGCATATAATATATTCACAATTTTAATTTTAAATTGCAACTACAGGAGTCATATGAGGCTGCAGCGTCACAGACCCGGCCTGAGAGTCAGGCCGAGTCATCAGATCAGACCATTGGCCGTCAGTTTGATGAGGCGGCATGGATGCAGGCCACCCAGTATGCCTTCGAGAAGGGTCGGGTAGTTGGTATTAGCTCTCAACTGACTCCCAGAGATTATTATGGCAGTGCTGCGATGTCGGCGTCCAGCTCGAGAGGACCTCATGCATCTTCTTCTACTACACAGTATGAGGATCAGTTGTGATCTCAGACTGCACTGATAGAGAGTCTCCGACAAGAGCAGAAGCAGATGCGTCAGCAGCAGCAGCAGCATGAGGAGGAGCGTCGACGCCAGCAGCAGCTGTACGAGGAGCAGATGAGTCGGGGGCAATAGCAGCACCAGGAGAAGATGGAGTACATGCACCGACTCACTCATTCTTTAAGGATGGAGTTTCCTCCACCAACATTTACAGATCCCCCCTCCCCCCTTCTTCAGATTAGAGTTTGTTTTTATGTTATAAAGTTTGTTAAATCAAAATATGAATTTTTTTCTATTCGTAGTTTCTGTCTCATTATAAAATATTAATAATATTATATTTTGAAATAACAATATTAATATGAATAATAAAATTATTTATATTTTATAATATTAAATTTTATATATATATTAAAATTTTATAATATTATAATTTAATTATATTTTTTTGTAATATTTGAATTATTTTAATATTTGAATGTAAAATAATTCTATTATTTTTATATTAATTAAAATAACTTATTAATTTTTTTTATTTATGAATTAGAACTCTAATATTATTATATTAATTAAATCATTTATTAATATTCTATTATTTTTTATTTTTGAATTATAATTCTATTATTATTATATAAATTAAAATTATTTATTAATAATTTATTATTTTTATTTGTGAATTATAATTCTATTATTATATTAATTAAAATCATTTATTAATATTTTACTATTTTTTATTTTTGAATTATAATTGGATTATTATTATATTAATTAAAATAATTTATTATTTTTATTATTTTTATTTTTTTATAGGATTTGCGACGGGATACTATGCCTGTCGCAAATAGTATTATTTTTATATCCATTAAAATAATTTAATAATAGTTGTTAATTTTTTTTAAAAACATAATTGCGACGGGTCCCGTCACAAGTACTATTTGCGACGTGCCCGTCGCAAATACCTGTTGCGATGGGGCCCGTTGAAATTACTATTTTAAAAGTTTTTACAAATATACGGAGTAATATTTGCGACGAGAAGGATACCCGTCGCAAATAATATCTTTAGCGACGGGCCCGTCACAACTAATTGTTGTTGCGACAGCGTTTTCTGCAACGGGCGATTTGCGACGGGCCCCCATCGCAAAAGGCCATTTGCGACGGGATCCCGTCGCCAATGACCCGTCGCAAATACCTATTTTTCTAGTAGTGAAATTTTATTACATTCTAGAGTAAATTGAATTAGTGAAATTGTTATCATTTATTAGGGTGTTCATATATGTGATTTACCATCCATTTTAAAATTAAAGGGGAACTAGTATGTTCATTGAGAACTGCCATGATACCTTGTTAGAGACCTATATTGATGATAAAAAAATGGAAACACCATGGTATTTACATATGGTCTATACAAATGAATCATGTTATTTAATATTATTGTTTAAAGTGTATGTTATTCCTACCCCTAAATTAGGTTTTATTATAAAATACATATCCTAATAAAAATCATCCAATGTTTAATTTAAGCATACATAAAAAAATTACGTAGATATAAAATTAAAGATTATAACTACCGCTATTTATTATTGATCAATCCATATGTAAATCAACCTTAACTGTGAGGATGTGATCACAATGTAGAAAAGGGCTCTGGGAGATCAGTATCTGAGGGCTTAGGATGGGGCTTGGATAGAAATGGATCGTCTAGTGAGGGTTTGGAGGGATTTGGCTTGAGTTAAACTGGTGAGGTATTTGAGGGATCGGGCTCAGACATGGGGGGATTTGAGGGCTTAGCCTCAGGAGCCGCTGGCTAAGGATTGGAGGGCCAGATATCAAGAGCCGCTTGTAATGGTTTGGATGGATTAGGTGATCCTGGTGGGGGTGGGGGAGGGGTAGTTAGGGTGCTAGGTTGTGGGAGGAGTGGGGTGGGTCAAGGGATAAGGAGAGGAGCTAAGGGAAATGTGTGTTTTTTATTCAAAATTGAATATTTAGCTACAAATTTTTAAAAACTATTGTGAATTCCTAGAATTTTTTTAGCGATGGTTCACAAAAAATCCACCAAAAACATTCGCTAAATGATGATTTCGGTTTTTTTAATGCATCCATTATAAAAGAATAGTGAATAGTATTGTTGAAAGAATACTCAAACAAGGGTATGTACCTCACCAAGGTTAAACCAAAATTCATCATGCAATACCATTACACAACCTCTAGTATTTAGATGGTCCACTCTATCAATCCATATATCATACGATGGAAAAAATTATAAGGTGAAATTTGAAGCCCAAAGGATGCTAAAATCCTCACTAGAATCATGGGGTGAAATAAAGATATCAATAAAAATAGATGGTTCTTAGTACCCTATAAAACTACCCCACCTCATCCACATACTACCTCACTAAGAAATCTATGTTACCTGACTCTCTAATCAGTAAGAAGTGGCCTTATTTCATCAGCTGATTCATAATAATCTAAATATAATCACATACTCTATGGGATATAGATATACTAGTGGTGAAATCCATTTATATCTCCTCACATTTCTACTCAGGGGATCCCATTGGATGAAATAAATATCATATAACATGATTATATGTCTTAACCTATTAATAAAACATGAATTCAAATACAAACCATTTCACAAATCACATGATCATAGTTTACTGAAGAAATCCTTTTAAGGAAACAACCCTAATCAAGGAGGGATGTGCCATAGAACACAGCAAACATCACCCCCTCATATGGAATATGGAGAATAGAGGCATTGATCTATCTATCTATGAGTTAATTAAAAATTTTCTAACAATGATCAGTATATAAGAAGGCTCAGACCTTATGGGTTCAAATTTTTAAAGTGGATTTTACCTAAAAGATGTTAGCCATGACCCTCAGATAATAGCTTGAAATAGAAAAGAAACTATTAAACTGTAAAAAATTATTAGTTCTTCCCAGGCAATAACTATCCCGATCTTTGAGAATCTACTTCCAATCAATATTGAGACACTACAAGCCTATGGAATTAAACCTACTAAATCTTAAATTTACACATGAACATCTTCACATTTTATTTGATAGTGATGAAGGATTTGTAGAATAACTCTATGGTGCTGAAAATGATCCTTCTATGATCTCATGTATATGTGGTTTTTATCAATGAATAGAACAATAAAATGATCCCATAACTCCTGAAACACAAATATTTGGAGTCCGATGTATTTTTTAGGGTAATTATGAAATATAAAAACTTACAAGAACATTAAGTTCCATTATCATATCCTGAAATTAGTGTTCAGAGTGTCTTTCTCCCTGAAACACAACTGGTGATATCAAGACCATTGAACTATCTTTAAAAAAATAGCTAAATTAATTCAACTAGTTGAATAGTTCTTCAATCCATGTAAGTGGGTAATAGTTATAGGCCTTCAATGTATTCAACCAATTTTAGTGTATATACAACCTCAGAACACCATTCATCTTCTTAGAGAACAACATAAGAGTACCCAAATATGAAACACTAGGCCAAAAGAAACCATTATACCTAGTATTTTCAATTTGAATCTTCATATCCAGATTCTAAGAATGATCTATTTGATAAGGATACATTGATATCATAGTGTTTCATAGTTTTATCAATATCCTATACTTCATATCACATTGAAGTGATAAAGCCAAAAAATCATTAGGTAAAAAATTAGATAACTCCTCCACGACATTGGAAAACTCCACAATCTGTTCCCATATATAACATAATGAAATGTTTGGTAACATAGAAAATAATTACTTCAAATATGTTTAAATAATCTGATTATTTAACCCAACAATGAACAAAACATGTTGTCCATACTTATAACAGAACTCAACCCTACTGTACAAGCATTCAATAACTACTTATATTGAATAATATTGGTCGATGCTGAGAATGAATTTTTTTTATATATTTTTTATAATGACATCCTTAAATGAATTATACTACCCCATTATCAGCTCATAATCCCAACACACATTAAGAATACTCATCTTACCTAGAACCAGTATGGTCAACGCTAGAGGTTCTAGAATCATATCTATTTTGATCCCCAGGGAATAGACAATGTAATGTGTAAAAAAGTGTGAGTATATATAGAATCAGAAAAAGAATATGCATAATATAAGATTAAAATGAAAACCTCAAATAAACACTAGTCCCTTCAACACTCGAACATTAATAGCATGAATTTGTCGACATCTTTCTCCACTACCTCACCACTGATGATAACATCAACATCCATGCCCAGTCCATATCCCTAAGGGAATGTGATATAATGGGGATCCCCTATAATTGATCCATATAACCTTAATGGAACAATGACTCACTACACCTGTAACTAGTATGACCTCGATGAAAACATATATTTCCAGGGATAATAAGGGACATGGATACCTCTCCATAAAAACCAACCCAAATATCCAGGAAATAAAATCATTAATATCCATAACTCCCACATAAATATCACATCAGTTTATCGGCCCCAATAGGTGTGTGAAAAATATTGGATCTAGGAATTGAGGAGAAGAAAGGTACTACGGTTGACCCTTATCTAGATGAATCCTCGAATTCTTTATCACTTGAAACCCACCACCAAATTTTTTTCTCCAAGAGGTACCCTAATGGATCCCCTCTCAAGATTATATTGAATGAGTATAAACCCTATAAATCACCTCCACCTTATTCTAAACCTCTAGGTACGAGGGGAACATAAATGGTGTTATCTGATAATGAAGAAATAGAAGTAGTTCCTCCTCTATGGACCAATATTGAAACACCCTATCCAGAAATATATAATTAGAGAATAATATTTTTTCACTAAGCATAATCCAGAGATCTCGTATACGAAAGATACCTTATTGAAGTGAGAGAATAAATTGAATATTCTCCTCCCTTAATCAATGATATAAACTCTATATGAAACCATCACTGAAAATCATCCCAAGAAACATATTCTTCTTTCTGATCACCTGGATATATGATCCACCACTACCATAAAACACTCCACTTATGGCTAATGTACAAAAACCTGATACAAATCCCAAAATCAGATTAGGTTTAATGTTATATTAATCTTCTCAACCCAATATTATGTCCCTATATAAGATAATCTCCCATCACACATAGTCAAACCTCGATGATGAATCTCACAAAACACCTTTTTATAAAGATCATCATCCTCAACGGGATCAATCATACAATGGTTGACTAGGTCATCCTATTGAACTTCACAAACTAGAACATTGTGCAGATGATGAACAAAAAAAACCTTTAAAAATAAGAAACCAAACTCTTTACCCCTAAAGTATAATATTATTTTAATAATGTTTAATTAATTAGATTCATTCACCTAAATTTAAAAAGAAGAGTAAATAATCCCAACGCATGTACCTATTCCTGGTCTATAACCTAAAATAAGAACAGATTTACTTGGTATTTTAGAAAACATAGGATCCTTACCTCAGTTCTTTGGGGGTGATCAAATATAATTTCCAAGACTATATCCCCAGTTTAAAACAAGAGGCAAGAACAACTGATTTTATTTTTCTATCAACCAATGCAGAGCATTCAAGTCCCTAACACTAATATCCATATTATCTCTCAACCAAAATCTCTTATACCACCCTATCATGACCAAAACCTTTATAATCCCCTACCATTCCTACAATGAAGACAAGAGGTACCCTCGAGGCCCACCTAAAATAGTCTTAGGGTTAAAAACTAGCACCGATGTTATAAAATATATTAATGATAGGTGTTTCCCTGTTATAAAGCATTAATATAGAAAAACAACTAATAAACACTATAATATAAATTATCCAAATTCCATAATAATCCCATAATTCCTGAGTAATTCCATAAAAATAAAAATCCCAATGTGAAATACAAATAAAATTATTAGGTAGAGTCTATATAAATAAACCCAATATCCAATGTAGTACTGTCAATATCAGTCTGCATACTCTAACTAGAATCATAAAAAACAATTTTTATATATACTCTGTGAGATAAATATTTATACTTAGTCATATAATACTCAATAACACTTGTTAACATTTTGAAATATAATACAAATGTTTAGTAAAAAAATACCAATAAACTCCTATCATGTTAACTACCATCTAACTATTCCATGTCTAACTCACCAAATAGTTCATCCAAGAATAGAAAAATAGTGTCAAATAATATAATAAGAATGTTTCCCATACACAAATCCCCATTAATTTTTCACTCTCATGCCCCAAAATTAAATAAAAAATTATTCCAATCCTTTTGATAGCCATTCCATAACACTCAGTATATCATCAACATGTCTCGTATCTAGCACAATAGGGTATCTTGATCTTGAAGGAAACTAACATCATACCCTCTTCTTAGCAAGAATGACTCAAACCATATATCTTCACAAAAAATTCACTGAATCACATACCATCATTAAATTATAGGGTATTCTATTGAACCTATCCCACACCTGATATCAATATCCCATATGATCTACTAGTGAATATTTAATTCCTTATTCATACCCAAGATGGTTTCTTTATACATCGTGTTTCAATTCTCACATTAAAACCCCATAGTGTTTTCTAATACACCTCATATTTTGGAAGTATGGTTGGACCTACCTCATACCGTCACAATATGTACACCACATAAAAGTGATAGCTGTAAGATGTAGAATTTATACACCCATTCCACAACCAACTTAAATGTAAGGGTAAACAACTAAGAACCAAAATATGTTAGTAATTGATATGGTTATTTAGCTCAGGTGGGATAAACCATAAGGAAGTCATATATATATATATATATATATATATATTCTACATAAAATCCTAATATAAAGGAGTAACACCAATCAGTACTAATGAATCCCACAAAAATTTCCACACCCCATCCTACACACCATATATTCTTTTTCAAACTAAATCACCCAAACCAGCCTCACATCCCATGAAAACAGAAACATAAAACATGTGAATTCTTCCATTTAATCACCCCACCATTATATATCCTTTTATACCAATTAAAAATAAATTTACATTCCTTAATTTTTCCAGTTACATATTTATTGAAAAACCTCTTAAGACATCACCCCCATTATTTCAATCCACAGATCATTCATTTCAAGAATTAGTGTATCATTTTTAGTTGTTAGTTCATTTTATTATACCTAACCCAATTAAATTTCATTATTAACAACTCTATTCCATTCTATTAGAAATTTACATAATTTTCTCATGCCAAGAAACTGTGACATCACCCATAACAACCCACTCATCAATTCTTTCAAACCATGGAAAGAACAAACAACCAAACTTCACAAACCCTAAACTTAACCATATTTCACAATGACACACATGGTAATTTACACAACACCTTTTTGGAAATATTCAAGAAAAAATCCATAAAAACACCAAAACATATCCAAAACAATAATATATTTGACAATACACATTAAAAATTTTATCACCAAAAATTGTTTAACTCTTATATTTCTATGATGCATTTGAAAAAATTCAGTCATCACATAAAAATAGTTCATTACCATCATTATGTGATTATCCTTTTATAAAAGGTGACTCTAAGAAAATAAAACAATAATAATACCCACTATTAAATTTTTTCTGTAACACCCCAAGCTTCCACGGTACGATTATCTTTGAATAATACAGTAGGGTGTGTTGTACGCAACTTCGAGTTTCTAACACACTGTGACCAATCAGAGTAGCTGTTATGAATAGTAATACACACTTTTTAAAATTTTATAAATTTTATCACTCAAAATATAATTCATTTTTGGATTCAGAATATCGAAATTATCCTAGGGTGAAATTTTGGTACATTTCGGATAACTTTTATATTTTGATGAATAGTGAAAATTACTAAATTTTAATTAAAAATAACATTTTTAATAGAAAAACATAATAGTGAAAAATTAATAATTTTAGTGGTTTTAAAGTATATTTAGAATATATTTTTACCATTTAATACAATGTTGCTCATTGGACATAATTTCACAATTAAACCGAACATAAACAAGTGTCAATCTTTTGATAGTTATTATCTCTTAAAACACGCTTTTTGTTTTAAGAATGGGAATTAATTTTAAAATAATATCTGCCACTTCTGTGTTTTGAATTTAGAAAAATGGATTCCATATTTTGAATCATGATTTCCAAATTGAGTAAATAGTTTTCTTTTATTTTTAGACATTTTGAATAATTACTTCGGTAAATATTTTAATTACCATGGTTAAAGGGTAAATCGGTTAAATAAGGGTAAACAAAATAATATTATAATAATAATAAATTACCCTAAAACGTGTTCTAACATTATTAGGTGATACATTTCCGACCATGTGAATCTTTGGGTCGATTTTGGGACCCCATGGATCCACTTGTAAGTGATAAGGACACTTTATATTAATTAAGTTAAAATAAATACAAAAATGACATAAGCATATATCTTTTAGAAATACATTTTTTACATAGGGTTATATATGTTGGATTTTCAACTATAAATATTCATTAGAAATCTAAAACGATTTAATACATAATGGTATTTTATTTATAATTTTTATACATTTAATAGTTAATATTATTTATGACACAATAATGATGCAGTCTTTTCCTTATCAATGAAAGAATCAAATAATAGTTATTATAAATGTTAAAATAAATATTATTTGAATGTTTTGATGATATCCATGAATTTTATTGGTTTATATGACATTATAAGATTTCTTAAATGAATTTGGTTCGAATTAAAAAAGTTTTTAAGACTAACAAAAATCAATTATGAATAGTGTCAAAATTGACATAAATAAGTTTTTTTTAAAAAATATTATATTATTAATTGATATTCTATTCATAAAAATCTATGGTTAGGCCAAAGGACTTATATCATGATAGTTGTGTCATTAATGGACCACTTGGGGGTCAGTTGGATGTATATAGTATGTTTATTAACTATATAATATAAAAATACAATGTGACATGGTAAATGTAAAACTAATTAACTAAGAGTTAAAACTAAAAGATAAGGTCAATTTAATGAGAAACACCTGTCTAAATTATATTGGTTGAAAGTATTTAGACACATACCAACCTTAGACTTTTAATAACACTCTTTTGAGCCATCAAAAACTGAATATAAATTTATTATAAACTAATATTTCTAGCTTTTAAAGATGCCCCTCACATCTCTTATAAAAGGGAACTCCCCCTTCTCACTAATTCACACGTTAAGAACATTTTGGCTCGGCCAAAATCTGCCCAAATACTCTTTCAAATTCCCTCACTTCAACCTAGAGTCCTTATTTTGATCAGAAAGCCAACCTAAGGAGCCCTTTTGATCAAGTCAAAAGGAAGAACCCAAAGAAGAGGTAATGTTTTCCCGACCCTCTTTCAAGTTCTTTTCTTCATCAAATTATTATTTATTTGTTATTTAAATTATAAAATAATAACTCTAGTATCTTCTATATACTGTGATGTTATTATAAATATGTAAAACCATATTAAGTATTCTATCCATCCTTTGAATGACATGTCACCATACGTGCGTACGTACGACCTACCGTCTCCACGTCGTGGTGTAATTGTTATTCAATACATTATTAGTTATATGGGTATAATAATGATGTGTAATTCATGTAAATAATAAGTATAACATTATAATTATTCTGTTTATATGATATACCGTCCAATTAAATATTATTTTAATATTAAAAGAATGATATTATCGCTCGTGCGTACGTACGGACTACCGTCTCCACGAACGTGATGAGATTCATTCCCCATCCAATCAATTCAAGTATAATTCTAATTTGATGATTAAAAATAATGTTTAAGGACTTGATATCATTATTTATATGAATAATATAAAACCTACTAGAAACAAACACGACTTATGTAACAAAACATATGAAAGAAAATGAGTAAGTTAACACCTGAAACGCCGATAATTCTACGATATTATTAACAAAGCAATGTTAAAAGATCATATATGATATTAATGTATATGATCCATGTATAATTCAATAAAAATTATTTCACCATTATACAGGAGTCTAACCAACCCTCGAAAAAGGAAAAAGTACAAAGTAAGGGGTTTCTTATCTCACATTTAATTCCATGAGATTTCCATTGTTCACCACTTATTTATTGCATGTGGTGTGTGTACTGCCCATGATTGTATCCATTGTGTAATATTATATAATTCATGGATATTTAAATCATATTTTTATGATCCTTCTTTCATGGGTGTATGTTTCATATGTTACCAAATCGATAAGGGAATTTGAAATTTCAATTTCCACTCATTTGGCTTTACGCATACTTCATTGATTATTTTACTCCAAGATTATGTGTGGAATCACTATTCATTTTATTATGTCTTAATTTTGACACCCCTTTATGTGGATATAATTTTGATACACATAATCACTCCATTTAAAAATTCTCAACTCATCTGTATGAACTTGATCAGAGTAATTCTTACTCAATCATGATTTGTTCAGTTAAACATCCAATCCATTGGCGTTGTTTTTACAAGAATATGTGTGAATGTCCTTTGATTGTTTTACACTTAATATCCAATATTATTGAGTTTAATTATATTTTTCACACATAATTATGTCGTTGATTTATCCTTAACCTAAGGATATGTCCCTTATGAGAGATTTCATCTCAATTTACATTCTATTGAGACTCTTTTGTTGTTATACACCAAATCACTTTTATATGGTGTATATAATGTACTTTGACATAGTATATCATGAATCCATTTTATCTCATGATATTACACGGTTTTTATTATCTAAATTATTTGTATTCAAGTGTCTCTCTTTTGGTTAGTAACTCCAACTAAAATATCATTTTAAAATGTTGTAAAGAATTTTTATTCTAAATCATTCTCATTAATGTCCATGTTTTAAAAATGGTTTTAAGGATTTATTTATATGGACATTAATGTTATAAAAATAAAATTCATTTTCAAAGTTTCAAAGTGGTATGGGACACTTTGATTCAAAAATCTATTATGAACAGCTTTTTGATAAATAGTGATACTTTTGAATGCTTTCAAGAAAAGAGGGATACTTCTCTCTAATTGTTTTGAAGATTATTTTCATCTTTGTCAATATCCTTAATTATACTCAATTGAGGTTAATATATTACAATAAAAGCGTTTATATTGTATTGAATGAGTTATTATTGACTGTGTATGTGCTATTTTTATACCATTCATAGTTTGTGGATAAAGTATTGACATATCGTATGCTAATTTTAATACGAATGTTTATGAGGCCTTAACAAAATAGTGTCTTGGTATGAGGCCTTAACAAAATTCTATTTGTAGTCTTGGAACGAGGCCTTGGTTACATGGTTATGATAGTCTAGAATTATGCATTCCATCATTATGAAAGTGGTTATTAATATTGCATGTGATTATTCGACTAGTAGAATATCCATGTGAATAAGTAAATGGAATTATTTCATTTTATATTTTCCATATTATGTTGAAGTTCAAGTTTAAAAGGATTTTGTTTTAGTTATACATTTCCTTAAATGTTTATGCTTATTTATGAATGTTTCTGCTATATTGTTATCTTTACTGGGCATTTGAGCTCACCCCTTTATATTTTTTATTTTTCCCAAGATGTGAAGAAGTATTTTATAAATGACCTACAGGGATAGTATAAGGGGATATGAGTGTGGAGACAAGATTTCATTTTAGTTTTCACTTTATGATGTAATGTAAATATGACAAATGTATCTAGTTATTCCAAGGCTACTAAACTAATCGGCCTTTCGAGACTTGATCTTTTTTTATCATGCCAATGTTATGTAGTAATGCACCGACTCTGGGTAACTGGGGTAGGGGCGTTACAGTTTTTATCAGAGGAAGTTTAGTACAAACCTTGGAAACTAGATTTAGATAAACTTTGATTAGATAACATATCCCTAAGATAGGCTTTGAGGATTAGTATAGAAGAACTTCCTAGAATTTTGTTATTGTATAGATTTAGTGAGTTTTCCAAGAAATACATCCTTGTCTGGAACTAGTAGGTAGAGGTGGCTATGACATAGATGTACCTAGGGGTAAAACCCGAAAACACCACTTTGATCTAGACTTGAATGGGAACAAGTGCACGACAACGGGCCTTTCTTCACTCTTGGTTACTACACTCCCGGGTGATATGCTTAGGATAATTTACATTTTCATTACAAACCAATTTGATGTATTTTAATATAAGATGATAATAAATGACCTTGGTTAATACTAAGGTGTTTCAAATTGAAAATATGCTGTCATGATATTCTCTAGATGATTTTATGACTACTTTTATTCACATAATGATTTCTTGTTTTAGTCAATGGCTAGAGTCCAAGGAAGTCATAGTTACTTTGAGAATGATGTACAAGGTGGGAACGGTGGTGGAAATGAGAAACAAAATGGGATGTTGATAGGTGTAAAAGATATCGTGTTCATGCCAAATTAGTTTTCCAAAAATATGTTCAACAACATATATATTAACCAACTCCTGGACTCAAAAAAGAAGGGAAAGGTGATGAATGATAAGAGCTCCAGTAGTGGAGAACGTGGAAAAAAGAATACTAAATTTCCATCATATAGGAAATGTGGAAGGAGACACCTAGGAAAGTGTCTCAATAGAACAAAGAAATGCTTTACCTGCAGGAAAGAAGGACATAAAGTGAAGAATTATCGAGGAAAAATGAAGAGTACTATGGAAGAGAATAAAAATGGTCCCAAGAATCCATTTATAGTTATTTGCCATAAATGTAGGGGACCTGTCCATTACCCGAGTGAATTCCCTATTCTGTAGGACATTTTCTTGGTCAAAGAAAAATAAATGTAGAAATAAATGGTTGGAGAAATTTATAAAAGTATTAGTTCTCCTTGTTGATGGGATTATAGTGGAATAATTTTCTCTTGTATTTGTAACCCCGTAGTTTTCCATGTGAGAATGATATTTGAGGAAGTCTTATCTTTTCCCTTGTGGATATTGTTATAAATAACAATTTGGTTTTATATGATCATTGGGTTTGAGGCAATTACAAGTTATTCTATTTTGGGATGAAAATGTAAGGTATGAGATAATATTTCTGGTTAATATTATGTTATGGTTATTTTGAGGAATTTATCTCATTTTAGTAATGTTATAAAATATATTTTTTGAAAATGGACAACACGCAGACTGTGTGACAACCCGTCGCGTCGGACAAAGCTGTGGGAATCGAACCCAAAACCAAAGTGCGATTGGGATTTATTGCCTACCACTAGACTACGTGAAGTCCCTGGTTAGTGTGACAAATTATTTTTAGTTAAATGATTTTATTGATCAATAATAAGTTAATTTGGGTTCTTATGTCTTGTCAAATTAATACCCTTAGTATAGGAAAATGATTTGGTGATTAAGTGATAAATGTTATTTTGGAAGATGTTCGCTTTGTTGGGAACACTATATGCCCAAGGAAAATAGAATACTATGTGGTTTCATTTGAGGAGTAATGGTGGATTTTTATCTATGTTTTTATTGTGAATTTATAGTGATTTGGGTTATTTATGAAAATGATTAACCTATAATAGAGAATATTTGATTAGGTTAATTACTTTTATGTTTGTGAATTTAAGAGTATTTGATGTCATTTAGAGATACAATTTAACATGGAAGACTAAATAACCAAATTCTTCTAAGTTTTGGGTTTCAATATTGGTTTGGATTATGTATATGGATTTTAAGGAAAATTGTTTATTGAATGGTGTTTATTTTGCTTTGGGGTATTGATTTTAGAAATTAAGATTAGTGTTTCTTTCTCTAAATAAATATCCTATTGGGGGATCACCAGATATTTTACTAACCGTTTTGGTTTTGATTAATCTCTAAATACAAGGTAAATATATAGTTTATCCTTCATGGATCATGTGATTTTATAGAAGTTTATTCTAGATCTTCCAGTGTGACCAAGTCTTCTTGAATACTCATCGTTTAAAAAAAATGAGTTAGTTGTGGAAATTTATTAAAGAATGAATCTATACATAAAGAGTAAGTATATATCTTTATTTTCTTAGTCAATCTCAAAAATTAATTCCCCATCTTTATGTAATGTAACTTAAAACAAAAAAATGTTGTCTGTTTACTTTTCCTACTGGGAAACTAATGACTATTTTTCCCCTCACAAGTTTGTGGTTTTCATGGTGTTAACTTTCCCATGATCATGTTTTCTATCCCTCTCCATCTGAACTTGACACTTAGTTTATCATCCATATCCATGTTTTTCTACATAGAATCCTAGTATTGGTTATCTAGGGAGACCTTTTTTACTTCTCTTTCTTTCTTTTAAATTGATAGTTTTATTGGCTCTTTTTCCGATGTGGGACTTTAAATTATATTCCCAATCCCAATTTTAAAAATTTCAAGGGCGAAATTTATTGAATGAGGGGAGAAGGTAACAACCCAAGCTTCCATAGTATGATTCTATTTGAATAATATAGTAGCATTTGTTGTACGCAACTTCGAGATTCTAACACACTGCAACCAATTAAAGTAACCGTTATGAATAGTAATACCCACTTTTTGAAAATTTATAAATTTCATCTCTCAAAATGGAATTCATTTTTCGATTAGGAATATCTAAATTAGCTTAGGGTGAAATTTTGGTACTTTTTGGATAACTTTTATATTTTGATGAACAGTGAAAATTACTAAATTTTACTTAAAAATCACTTTTTTAATAGAAATAATTAATAGTAATAAATTATGAATTTGAGTGTTTTTAAAGTATATTTAGAATATATTTTTACCATTTAATACAATTTTGGTCATTGGACATAATTTCACAATTAAACCAGACATACACAAGTGTCAATCTTTTGATAGTTATTATCTCTTAAAAACATGCTTTTTGTTTTAACAACAAAAATTAATTTTAAATTAATTTCTTCCACTTCTATGTTTTGAATTTAGAAAAATAGATTCCATATTTGGAATCAGGATTTCCAAATTTTGTAAAAATGTAACTTTTATTTTTAGACATTTTGAATAATTACATCAGTAAATATTTTAACTAACATGGTTAAAGGGTAAATCCGGTAAAAAAGGTAAAAAATAATAACATTATAATCATAATAAATTACCCTAAAACGTGTTCTAACATCATTGGGAGATACATTTCCGACCATGGGCATCTTTGGGTCTATTTTGGGACCCCATGGATCCACTTGTATGTGATAAAGACACTTTATATTAATTAAGTTAAAATAAATACAAAAATGACATAAGCATATGTCTTTTAGAAAAAAAAATTACATAGGGTTATATATGTTGGATTTTTGACTATAAATATTAATTAGAAAGCTAAAAATATTTCCTACATAATGATATTTTATTTATAATTTTTCAACATTTAATAGTTAATATTATTTATGACACAATAATGATGCAGTATTTTCCTTATCAACGAAAGAATCAAATAATTGGTATTATAAATGTTAAATTAAATATAATTTGAATGTTTTGATGACATACATGAATTTTATTGGTTAATATTACATAATAGACTTTATTAAATGAATTTTGTTCGAATTAATAATGTGTTTAAGACTTTATCAAAAATCAATTTTTGAATAGTTTCAAAATTGACATAAATGAGTTTTTAAAACAAATATTATATTATTAATTGCTATTATATTCCTAAAAAACTAAGGTTCGGCCAAAGTAATTATATCATGATAGGGGTGTCATTAGTGGACCACATGGGGTCTCTTGTATGTAAAAAGTAAGTTTATTAACTATATAATATAAAAATACAAAGTGACATGGTAAATGTCAAACTAATTAACAAAGAGTTATAACTTAAAGATAAAGTTAATATAATGACCCAAACCTGTCTAAAATCTATTGGATGAAATTATTTCGACCCATCCCTACATTATACTTTTAATAATCCACTTTGGAGCCATTATAAACCGAATATGAATTTATTATAAAATAATATTTCTAGCTTTTCCAAAGGTTCCCCTCACCCCCTTATAAAAGAGAACTCCCCATTCTCACTAATTCACACATTCAAAGCGTTTTGGCTCTACCAAAACCTACCCAAATACTCTTTCAAATTCCATCACTTCAACATAGAGGCCTTAGTTTTATCATAAATCCAACCTATGGATCCCTTTTGATCAAGTCAAAAGAAAGAACTCGAAGAAGAGGTAATGTTTTCACCACCCTCTTTCAAGTTCCTTTCTTCTTCAACTTCTTCTGTCTTTATTATTTCCATTATAAAATAATAACTCCAATATATTCTATATACTGTGATGTTATTATAAATATGGTACAACCATATTCATTATTCTATCCATCCTTTGAATGACATGTCAGCATACGTGCGTGCGTACGACCAACAGTCTCCACGTCGTGGTGTAATTGTTATTCAATACATTATTGTTTGGATGAGTATAATAATGATGTGTAAATCATGTAAATAATAAATATAATATTATAATTATTCTTTATATATTATATAACATCCAATTATAAATTATTTTAATATCAAAAGAATGATATTATCATTTGTGCGTACGTACGGACTACCGTCTCCACGAACGCGATCAGATTAATTCCCCATCATATCCATTCAAGTCTAATTCTCATTTGATGATTAAAAATAATTTTTAAGGACCTTATATAATTCTATATATGAATAATATACAACCTACCCATAACAAAAATGTCTAATGTAACAAAACATATAAAAGAAAACGAGTAAGTTAACACCCGTAACGACAATAATACTAAGATATTATTAACAAAGCAATGTTAAAAGATCATATATGATATTAATGTATATGATCCTTGTATAATTAAATAAAAATTATTTAACCATTATACAGGAGGCTAAACTACCCTCGAACAAAGAAAAAGTACAATGTAAGGGGTTTCTTATCTAATTTTTAATTTCGTGAGATTTCCATTATTCACCACTTATTTATTGCATGTGGTGTGTGTACTGCCCATGATTGTATTCATTGTGTAATATACTTTATTTCATGGATATTTAAATCATCATTTTGTGATCCTTTTTTCATTTTTGTATTTTTCATATGTTACCAAATCGATAAGGGAATTCGAAATTTCAATTTCCACTCATTCGGCTTTACGCATTCTTCATTGATTATTTTACTCTATGATTATGAGGGAAATCACTATTCATTTTATTATGTCATAATTTACACACCCCTTTCTGTGAATATAATTTTGATACACATAATCACTCCATTAAAAAATTCTCCAGTCATCGGTATGAACTTGATAAGAGTTATTTTTACTCAATCTTGATTTGTTAAGATAAACATCCAATCTATTGGTGTTGTTTTTACAAGAATATTTGTGAATGTCCTTGGATTGTTTTACACTGAATATACAATTATATTGAGTGTATTTTAATTTTCCACACATAATTATGTTGTTGATTTATCCTTAACCTAAGGATACGACCTTTATGAGAGATTTCATCTCAATCTACATTCCATTGAGACTCCTTTGTTGTTTTACACCGAATCACTTTTATATGTTGTATATAATGTACTTTGACATAGTATATAATGAATCCGTTTATTCTCATGATATAACAAGGTTTTTATTTTATCAATTATTTGTATTCAAGTGTCTCTCTTTTGGTTAGGAACTCTAACAAAAATTTCATTTTAAAATTATCTAAAGATTTATTATTCTAAACTTTTCTCATTAATGTCCATGTTTTAAAAATGGTTTTAAGGATTTATTTATATTGAGATTAATGTTATCAAATTATAATTCCTTTTAAAAGTTTCAAAGTGGTATGGGACACTTTGATTAAAAAATCTATTTTGAACAACTTTTTGATAAATAGTGATACTTTTGAATGTTTTCAAGAAAATGGGGATACTTCTCTCAAATAGTTTTAAAGATTATTTTCATCTTTTTCAATATCCTTTATTATTCTCAATTGAGGTTAATCTATTACAATAAAATCTTCCATATTGTATTGAATGAGTTATGTTTGACTATGGATGTGCTATTTTTATACCATTCATTATTTGTGGATAATGTATTGACATTTCGTATGCTAGTTTTAATACGAATGTCTATGTTATGTTTCAAAAGTTTTAATATGAGGAATTCATTGGACTTAGTAAGTGACGGGTGGAGCCCGCTATAGCTCCTTGATGCATCGATAGGTATCATGAGACAAACTAGTGTCTTGGCACGAGGCCTTGAAAAAATCTTATTTGTAGGCTTGGCACGAGGCCTTGGCTACGTGGTTTTGATAGTCTGGAATTGTGCATTCCATCATTATGAAAGTGGTTATTGATATTGAATGTGATTATTCGACTAGTAGAATATCCATGTGAATAATCAAATAGAATTTTTTCATTTTATTTTATCCATACTATGCTGAAGTTCATGTTTAAAATGCTTTTGTTTTAGTTATACATTCCCTTAAATGTTTATGGTTATTTATGAAAGGTTATGCTATATTATTATCCTTACTAGTCATTTGAGCTCACCCCTTTCTATGATTTATTTTTCCCAAGATCTGAAGAAGTATTTTATGAATGACTTTTAGGGATAGTATAAGGGGATATGAGTGTGGATACAAGATGTCTTTTTAGTATTCACTTTACGATGTAATGTAAACTTGACGAATGTATCTAGTTATTCCAAGGCTACTAAACTAATCGGTCTTTCGAGACTTGATCTTTTGTGATCATGCCAATGTTATGTAATAATGCACCGACTCTGGGTAACTGGGGTCGGGGCGTTATAGTTTCTATGATTTGATGCAATTATTTTGATTAAGAACCAAGTGAGAGAGTCATATCATGAAATAATGTAAAAAAATGAGATATGCCCCATTCACATAAAATTCTCTAATTCAGGTTTCGTGTATTTATTAGGTTAATTCATACTACTTTTTAGAAGAATAAATATTCTTGTTAATCCTACAATTTTAAATAAATAATGGTGGTTTGTTGAACCCCATACCTCAACGGAATCCTCTCACCCATTATGAAATAATTAGAAGATGAAAAGATAATCACAAAATTGATATCAAATAAGGGAAAACTCTAGAAAACCTTGGAAAATAAGCATCATTTTCCATTAAAGTCACCCTAAAATATTCTAAGAACACCCAATTTCTATGAAATTATTCTAATTAGGAACAAAAAGAAAACCAGAAAATAATGGGGATGAAATTACATTGGAAAACATATAATTGAACTCTCAAAGATTAGGATTAAAAAATAGAGGTTGAAAGGTCTCCAAAAAACACATTAGGGTAGACAATGAGTCAACATAAATAGATTTGTATGAATGAAATTTTAGGGATCCATCAAATTTAATCCCAAATTGAAAAATACAACTCTACAATTTAAGGGTGAGTAACACATGAACAAGGGATATGTTCCTCCCAAAACCATAGTCAAAGGGTGTCAGGAAATTCAAATTTTGGAAATCAAGGAAAATACAAACCTAGATTCTATAAAAATGAGAGAACAACATAGTTTAAGGGATAACTTTATAGTACTAAATCTTTAATCTAAAACCCCCAATGAAAAAAAATTTCTATGGCCTAAGGACTCCCAAATCAATAAAACCTCTGAAACTAGAAAATCTGAGATATATGATAAAAATATGAGGGCCATTATATAATAATTTAAATTTATATATTTTAGATAGACAATAGAACAAAAATAATGGAATAAACAAATGCATATGTCCTAAGGTCCCTAATATGGTATGGAAACCAAAATCTTTTCCCCAGGTCCCCATGCTATAACTTCTAGTACACCAACAAATATAAGACTTCTAACTAACCTATAACTATGAAAATCACACATAAATACAGTAATATTAACTTCTAGAAAATAATATAGCTTAGTTTCTATAAATCCATCCTCAATCCTGCTATTGACATCCTAAACAAGAAAAAAATGCAGTATAATAGACCTAAAATATCATGACCATTATAATAAAAAACATTAATTTATAGATAACCTTAAAAGCCCAATATATAACTATATTCCATGGAAATTTATGATAAGTTACATCATGAGGTGAATCCATCTATACTAAGGAATTATTGATGAATTTAGCCTTCATGATCACCCTGTAATAGGTCAACAATATGAATGGTAAGACATGAAAATAAATATTTTGGTGAAAATCCATTTATAAATTCTATAATCTTATCTTTTTATCAATTATCATATTAGAGCAATAGAATATTAATTTTATAAAAATGACCTCAGAATGTCACACACTCAAAAATCCCCTATCAAATGGTGGTAATTTCCAGTTACTACACAACGCTTAGTGTTGAAGATAAAATATTTGTCCACAATTGGCTTATAAACTTATAAAAGTAACATATGATTCATCATGATCCTCATGATAGGAGATCCAAACCCATTATAAAACTCATTATAAAAAGATAAAAACCAAAGGAATCCAATTATTTAATCATGTTCAAATCAATATAAAAGAAATGTCAACCTCCTCTAGCTATTGATCTGTCTCTTAATCAAAGATGAATCCCTCAGACATCAAACAGTAATATTTCTATAACCCTCAAAAAGTATTCATCCATAAATATCCCTCTCTACGATAAAATATCATATAAAAATATAATCCTACTTTACATCGCATAAATTATCTACATGATTTCATCATTAACTTACTACATATATAATTTTTTTTAAAACTCATAAGAAAATACTGAATAAGTAATTTATATTCTTTTAATTAAATTAAGTTAATTCCTGAAAAATATTGTATAAATTCATATATATTAAAAAAAATGATAATGAAAGGACTATACTTAGGTCTCTACTCATTAATATGTAAACGCTTACATGAGTTATTTGTTTATTATTGGTTCCTTATTTTAATTTGCAGCGAACCTTCTATAACCAAGACAAACACCTTGCCCTACATCACAAGCTAATCTTGCATTAATTTTTTTCCCTACCAATCCAATTAAATCCACACAATTTCATACGTATGAGTCCATCCTAAAAGAAGACACTATGCCTGATACTAATTTTTCATTACCTGAATCCATTATAACCCATCTTGGGTTGGTAGTGAGCCTATGTATAATCATCAATACCTAATAGCAACAGTCCATTCATTGATGATTAATTCAATGGGTATATAAATCTAACATTGGAGGCATCTCCCTTTTTAATTATATGAATTCAATGATAATAAAAATAAAGTTCAACAATTATATATAATGAAAAATAAACAATAAAAAATTAACACTGGTATTCATGTAATTTTACAAAAATGAAAAGAATATGAATTTTCCATATAAATAACAATAAACATACTATCGCTAATAAGGATAACAAAACCCCTTCAACAAGACTGAATCACTATGTTACAAGCATGTAAGTTTCATCCCATCATAAAACATTGTCCTTCAAATCTGTTGAAATAATATATTAAATTAGGGATAATTTAAAAAGTATACATATAATGTTCCTCCCTAGAAACTCTCATGTTAATGTGTAATAAGCATACTAAATCGGATTAAGTAAACCTTGAAACTGACAAGCCATCTCATCTGATGTCAACTGAAAAACCATCCCACAACAAGGAAAATATAAAATTATTCATCTAGTATATCTATAATAAATTAGGAAAATATAGAAAAGGTGGTTCCCAACAACAACTTTCTCACTATTCAAGTAACTAGAACATATGAATGACATACATACAAGGACTCCCATCCCATACCATATCTATATACTATAACATCATATTTCATCGACATACAAGAACCTCATAATTAAATTTTATACCAAAACAACATACCATAACCCCATACCAAAACCACATATCATAACTATAACCACTTCTACGATTATATGGAAGAGTAGAAGAGGGGGTGTAGTTAGACATCCAATCTGACAATATCCAAAATATTTGGGGTTTACCCAATACCCAAATCCCCATATGAGAATGATTTACATTATCTAATAAAATTAGTTGTATAAAAAAATAAAAAAAAAATCATATAATGATATATAATATCTCACATATCTTATCCTAAGGTCCATATTCTATTAAGTCACCTATAAAACTATATCTCATCAGCTATATCATTACTACCAAAACAATTTACAAAGCCTCTAACTATACACAATAATTCAAAATATTAATCACCAAATTTTATTAACACTTCACCACATCATTAATTAAACTTGAAATGAATTCATAAGTTTCCATATATAATAAATTATAATATTAAATAATTACCTTAGTAATTCATTTTTTATTTATATTATTTTATTCATGAATACATAAATCCTATTAATTCATTACACATCAAACATAAAAAACCATTTATTTTCTTTCAGTTTTTCATTAATTATTTCCTTAATAATATTGTAATAAGTAAATTCCTTAATTTAAACAAAATAACCTCATTATATCACCATACATATATCATACTGAAACATTTTTAGCTCTATTAAATACTTACCACATGTATATATGTTAGAATTTTTAGGAATGGTTATGTATGTACATGTTATCATTTATATGATTGTAAATAGAGACTACTATAGTTTTATATGGCTTAAAAAAGTAGTCAGTAGAGGAATCCCATATAGGTGGGTTCCTAGAAGTTATGTTCTAGATGATGTATATAACCCATTAGTAATCTGAGATATTAGAGAATAAGTTACAATATACAAGGTTTTATGATGTTATTGTATTATTTTTTTCCTCACAGGCTTGCATAAAAGAGTAGGAATAATGTCTTTAGAATGTCACATTTGAGGTAACATACACTATTAATTAATGGTTGGTATTAATGATTCTTTACTATAGAAAATTTGAGGTTATAATTCATAATGGAGATAGTCCTTTGAAAATATAATGTTGGTACAATAAATGGACTACCTGGGACCCACTATAAGTGGGTGGGACCACTTGTACCTATGTACTAATGTGATTAGTAACCTACTTATATAGTTAGATAAAATTATTTTAGCCATTTTAATTTATAATTTATCATTTCTTAGTAGTGATCTCCCATAGATGGAAGTCTAATGACAAAAACACATAATCCCTGTGTTTCCTTTACTAGAATTTATTTTTGTTTTATTATCTATTATGTTTTCCTTGAGTTTGTATGAGAGTATGTATGTTGACCCCCTTAGTGTAGAGATTAAGGGTTTATGTTACTTACTAGGTTTCTAAACATTGATGCTTGGGGTTCATCTAGTTTAAAAATGTTTTATGGTTCTCTATTATACACATTAAATATTTGATGGAATAACATACAGTAACATATGTGTGAGTCCTAATAAGTGGAATAAAATCATTGTTTTAGATCATAGAATCACACTCAATAGAAAACTAGGTAGAATTTATTATCATCATTTTATTTAAATTCATTTGAAGTTTACTATTAACAGAAGGTCATTCATTAGAATAAATAAGGGTTTGGATTAACAAGTTTGATGGGAATGAATTTGGATTCATGATGATATATATAGAAGCCTATCTAATTCAGAAGTACCTAGAAGTTTCATTGATCAGAGTAAAACCAATGATAATGAAAAAATGTAGATTGGGAAAGTATTAACACAAAGATTTTCAGATTTTTCTTTGATGTCACTAGCTCCAAATGTGAACTTTGACATATATAAACTGATGAGAACATAAGAGTTGGTGGATTCTCCAGAAGACATGGATGAAAATCCTATATTGATGAACAAGGTTTTTAGGATGTGGCGGTTATTTGGAATGTGAATGTTGATTGGTAAACCAATGGAAGATCATAAGAATTAATTTATCATGATCTAAGGGATTTTTGAATCTATTAATGAAATTTTTTAAAAGATCCGTAGTAACAAATAATGTTATCATCACTATCCATGTCTTAGTACGTGATGATAACTAATGTAAGTAACTCTTGAAGGAAATAAGATATTTTGTTTAATGAAATCCAAGGACTCATATCTAATGAAGAACTCTGATGTAGATAAGTATAGGCACCTACTATAACTTTATATAATATAGAGGGTATAAGATAATATCATTAGTGATGAGTTTTGATGAAGAAAAAATGATAATTCCATAGAGAGGAGTTGAGGTAAATCAACTAGAACTAGTACCACTTGTTGGAATTGTGTAAAAATATGGAATCTTAAGAATTATCTCATGTATTAGTGGGAAAATTATGGATAACATATTTCAAAATTTCTATTTCTATTAATTTTGTGGTACTGGGTATTATTAGTATACTAATATGTTTCAATGTTCCCATAGAATTATATAACATAGATTCATGAGCATCATTTTTTTCTACGAAAAAGAAGGGATACATGGCGAATTATGTATCTAGAAGGTTTGTAAACGTATAACTAACCAATAATAAAGCTTCAAAGGTTTTGGGTAGGGGTTATGTTAGGGACAAGATGAAGACTAATTGTTTTCTTTACTTGATTTTCATGTGAAATATACCGGGTTTTTGTAAAACCCATATTTCCATAGGACATCTAAATCAAGTAGGTATTAGAAATAAATTCACAAGTGGAGTATGGAAGAACACTTAGGGTTCCATGGTACTGTCCAACGGTATAATGAATGTTATGTTTTATTTTATGGGAAGATTATATAGAATATTTTTTGGGATAACCTTAAGAATTTAAAAGCTATCAAATTGTTATCTCATATATATTAGTGATAGGAATATGTGAGTTATAGTAGAAATGTATATATCAAATCTTGACCACATAGAATTAAAAAATTTATTTTTTTTATAGTCAGAGATAAAAATACTTTTGCATTAAATGTTAGTGGAATCATAACAAAATGTTAGATGTTAGGGCTTGGACACACAGATGTCTTGGGATCTTCTCTATTTTGGCCTCATGAAAGATTAATTTACAAAGTTAAGTTCACTGATTAATATAAAATAATGTTTGAGTTTTTTATGAAGAAACAATATTGGGTGTTCAGAGTGTTTGTTTAATATAAGTCCATGATGGATATAAAGTCCAAATTTATGTTCAGATACTTATGGTATAGTAGTTGTTTTGAGTACAAAATGAAATCAATGAAGAAATTTTTCAAACAAAATGGAATAGGTCTGTGAGAACAATGATTAGAACACTAGTGTAAAATAGTGTAGTTGAATGTATAAATTAAAAATTAAAAAAATATAGAATTAAGGATTAAATTTATTTATAGGATGATCATGTATATTTTTCTAAAAGATATCAATTTTATAGTGTACCTTATTTGTGTTATTCATTATGATCCTTTGGGATAAGATATTCGAGAGTAGTTGTAGAATTTTAATGCAGTGGAGGTTATCCATCATAAATTTTTCATAATCCTCTACTATATCCTTGTAGATTTAAAATATGAGGATAAAACCAAAGAGAAGTCCTCTAAATACTTATTTATGGGATCTGTTGATGAATATTTTGGATTCTATAATTTGGTTGTTTAAAATTGGATGATTTTTAGAAGACGATAGGTTATAATTAATGAGATGGTCTTGTGGAAAGATTAAAACTTTTTTGTAATGTAAATTGAAAATAGATAATCATCTGACCATATCTACTTTTATATGAATGTAATTTAAACAAGGAAAAAATATTCATAAAGTTAATGGTGAAATAAAAGCTCATAAATTAGGCCATTATAATATTTCTAGAGATATCCAAAAATTTTATATTTTGGATCAATTTACTTGAAGGTAAAATTCTATAAGTTACAGTACTAGAAAGATTAGATCTATTGGTTAAATTTCAAAGATCTGCCAAAGTTAGATGACTAGTAAATAGGTTTGGTTTTAATATAGACATATTACTTTTAACAGATGGTGGAGAGATCGTGTTCCTATAATATGTGTTTAGTATCAATATATCTAGAATTTCAATGTTTTCCATTAATTATGAGTTTTATTTTTTTCATTAAAATAAAATTTATAAGATGAAAAATTTACCAGAAGGGAAGTGTGTGCTATAGAACAATTGAATCTCTTATTTTAAAGAATAAAAATATTGTAGGGAGAGTTATATAACTTGACAAAGTGAATGTATTTCAAATTAAAGAGGGAATTTATTTTTATTTAATGGTATTTAAAAACCCATACATAATGACAACAATGAGTTTGGTAACTAATTCTACTTTTCACTTATAAAATATGGAATTAATAAACATTTCATTATAGTGATTTAAAATAATACATCTTCATGAAGTAACAAACTACTTTTGGAGATAATTAGAATTAGTATTTAGTGTTTAAACTAAAGAGGAGTTCATATGGATTGATGTAGGATCCAAGGTAACGAGATCAGAAGATCATTGTGTTTATATAAGAGAAGGGTTTCATTAATGAGAAAATTAGATCACAATTTATGCTAATAATAATTTTAGGATTTGATTTCCATCAGAATAATCCTTTATATTGATGAAATTATTATAGAAAGTCTAGAAATTATATAGATTCTATAGTTGATATGAGATTTGATTAGAATGTTTCGGAAGAATGATTTTGGTTTGGATAATAAAATTTTTGGGAATGAGTATTGAGAGTGTTATTATGTCTAAAATTTTGGTTTTATCTAAATGGGATTACAATTTAATGGTCATATAGATATTTATTATGATAAAATATACTATATTCTCGAATCCATTGGTCATACACTTTAAATTATGCAAGGAGAAATCCATAAAATTTATGTTGATATGTAGTATATGGTTCAATTTATATTTTCATTTTATTAGTTAGTATTATATATTCCATTGTATGTATTCACCCAAACAATCAACTTGTAGTGGAATCTATTACCTAGTTCATATAGAATCATTATAATGAATACTAGGAAGAAGTTAAATTTATCATCTGGAATCTCAAAGTATTAAAAGATACAACCTTATGTTTTAGGAAATATGATCCATTGTTGGAGTATGTAAATATAGAATTTGGGGGAGATTCAAATTATAAAAAGAGTAAAACATGATATATTTTTTCATGTGGAGAGAATATAGTTAGCTAGATGTCAATGTTGTAAATAGTGGTATAATTATCCTCATTAGAAGTTGAATATGGGGCAAGAACTAATGTGGATAAAGAATTCATATGGTTCAAGTGTTTATTGGAGGAGTTTATAAAGATTTATGGAAATGGTTATCACTAATTTTATAGTAAGAGTGCAATCTATTTATCTTAAAATATGGTATTTCCCTCACAGATGAAACACAATGATATGAAATTTCACTTCACTCATAAGTTAATATATGAGATATCACTTCAGTTATAAATGATATTAACAATAGAAAAGGCAATTGACATATTCACCAAGGTTGTAGTAAAGGAAAGTTTATAGAAGTATTGTTCCTTAGTGGGATTAGGTAAATCAAAAGATGGTAGTGAAACTATTACTAATATTAAAATATAATATCCTTTTCTAGACTATGTGTTGGAGGATTTTGTGGTTTCCCTGAAGTAGTTTTCAAGTGATAGATTTTTATAAATGGCGGTGTTTGTTCATGTTGTAATTTGGATGACCCAAAAGAGAAAATCCATTAAATTTATTTTTCCTGATGAAGATAATATTAGTGTAATCCTGTGGAGGTGGATAACTAGAAGCTACACTCTAGATGATGTGTACAATTTTTTATTTATATTGAATATGTGAATAAATTTTACAATACGTACAATTTTCTGATGTTTATGGACAATCTTTTTTATCATCTATATGCATCGAAGGGAATTATAATGCTTCCATAATTTTTTGTGTCGGGTAACTTGCACAGTTCACTAGAGTATACCATTCAGGTATATTTTATAAATGAATTGAGATTTTACCAAGATCAATGGAGGGACATTCATGAATATTGAATGTTAGTGTAATGATTGACTGGGACCCACTATATGTTAGTGGGGACCCTGTAAAGGTGTATTGGTGTGATTATTGATCAATATGGATGATCAAATAATGTAACTGAAGTCTTTGTTATTTATAATTAGTCAAAGTTTTTTATTGTTCTCCTATGGATGTAATAATAGTTTTCAAATCATGTAGTTCTTAATTTTTCCCTTACTTTTCGTAATTTCTATTTAATATTTGTTGTTTGTGATATGATTTTTTATGAGTGTGTGTATATCAGTTGAACCAATGTAGTGATTTTGGGATCATGTAACTTCTAATGTTCTTGAACATTTTCATCAAGGGGTTTATATTATTTTAAAGGAGTCTCTTTTTTCTTTGTTCAGTGTGTTGATGTTATATAGGTTTAATATTTTGTAATTTGGGGTTGAATCCAAACAAATAAATGAATATAATTAATTAACGTATACTGCATTCCATTGAAAATCATTTTATGTTAAATAAATATTATAAAATTGGTCAATATAATCCACTAATATAAGAAATATTAAGCATGGTAATTTATTATCATCAATAGTAAATAAAAAATGAGAGAGTTCCCAAATCACCATCTTTAGTAAATTTTTATAACACTATGTTATTAAAGAATGATAACTGGTAATAAAATTTCAATGTCCCCATAATGAAACAAAAAAGAATCTACAATCCATAATTTCCATTGTAAATACTCATAAACCACATTCATATACTCTCAAGGAAATTGAATTTAGATAGGAAAATAATAATCAATGAAATATTACATCAATTCATTTGGATCCAACCTCATAATATAGAGATATTCAAAAGTGGGAAAACAAGATTTCAATTTTCTAAAAACCTTCTACGGCCAAAAAAATAGCCTAGGAGAAAAAACTATGTGTAATGAGAAAAACCACCAAAATTTAGTAATAAAAAGTCAAAAAATGAAATTACAAATAAATGATAGTAATTTCGGTGAAATAAGAATTGTTCGACTAGAAATATGAAAATGAAAATGAAAATCCACAACCTCCCCTTAAAACTCACAACCACCCACCATTCAAATTCAATGTTATCAAATCCAATTATTGTATAATATATACCATTAAGTCATAATTTACCATACTAATAGATGAATAGAATATTCATTATAAAATTTAGTCTATATTTCTCAATCAATATCCTCTTTCCAATTAAATTTATTCTTCCTAATAAATAGTCATGATATAATAGAAGATATATAATACCCCAATTTTATAAAATAAGAAAATATTTTTGATAGAATATATTATTTGATAAAACAAACCCAAACATTCTATAACACCATGAGATTTTGTGAAATATTTTTTTAATTAATTTAATATGTTTATATTTTTCATTTCACACAACACCGAATATAGATTTTGTTATATTAAGGAAGCAAGTTTGGATTTCATTATATAAATAACAAATTTATTCTTACAATAAAAGAAACACTTATATTATCTTGAGGTACATTAAACACTATGTTTGTATTGTGTTATACACAATTTTGAGTTCCTTCGATTCCATTCATTACATGCAAGGCCTAGTTTTACCAACCTATAACATACTATTAATGTTATTATTAAAATATTATTATATTTATCACATATCCATTGAATAAAGTTTATGAATAATAATAATTTGATATAAAAACATTTCAAACATTTGAACATTTTCACTTTAAACACCCATTGTTTCATCCAGTTTGTGGGATTGTTTTTAAACTAATTCATTAAAATTATATGATTATAATTTATAGAAATTGATTCCATATATCAAATCATAATAATATATAATGATTAATGAGGTCGACTTTTTTTTAACAACAAATTAGTGGACGTATTAATTACCACGATTAGTATAAAAAAGAGTATACTTAGTGGTTAAACATTAACTTAAGAGGAAAAATACTCAAGAAAATTATTCAAAATATATTGGATGGAAATATTAAGAAAATTTACTCTCTATTCTCTAAAATGAATAACCATCAGTGGCACATGATTTAAGTCCGACCTCTCAATATATATTACCTTTTTATATTTACAGGAATTACACTCCACCTCCACTACAAAAGAAAACTCACCCACTCACGTCCTTACACATATCAATACCTTTGGATAATCAAAAACCTCCAAAATAAGCTCCCAAATTCTCTCTTATAAACCTATAACCCTTAATTTTTGAATAAAGAATACCAAGTAAGCCCTTTGGTGAAAACCAAATTGAATGACCCAAAGAAAATGTGACATCCTTCCATAATATATTTTGTATTGTTTTCATTGTGAAAAACCTCAATTATTATTATAACAAGATTATATAATAACATATGTATCTTTAATATAATGATATTTTTTTATTATAAGGGTTGTACCAACACCTACACACACTTCCATTAAATGGGTATGGAACTTACAATTCTTGTGTAGCACAGACTACCGCCTCATGAAACAATGTCATTATTTTTTTCCCATTACCACATCTCATGATCAGGAATTATGATGGAAATAATGTTTTAATATGAAATATATAATATTTAAGATTTATTTATTCTTATTTAATTATTATATAAAACATATTTTCATACCTCCCATTTTGTGGAAGTATAATAACTTCATCTTGGGTCAAATAGACTACTTCCTCCTCAAAGAAATGTGATTCATTCACACTTTACGTGTAATTTATTAAGGATGGGCGTAGTAAAATTATACGATATATATGAAATAATAATTATAATGGAATGATGTTATATATATATATATATATATTTCATTTACATTCTTTCTTTCAATATGACAATAAAATGAAAACAATGTTTATGCTTACATATAAACTACTATCTCCATAAGTAGTGTATTCCATTTCATATTTCAATATTTCATATATTATTATAAATATTTATATAATGAATATATATTATAATTAAATCATGTTTTTTATTATGTAAATAATTAAATAATTGTCTATATAAGAGGATCCAGAAAAACATGTCAAAACATATATGAGAAACAAAGATATTGTTACCAAAAACATAACATTAACATGAACTTCTTAGTAAATGGGTAATATAATGTCATAATAAAATAATATATTGTATTATATATAAGAATATTATTTTTCTGGTAGATTTATAATAAACTTATACTTATTTTATAGGAGGTTTGAATGTGTTTGAAGAATTAAAAGTCTTAAGGTAAGGGTTTTCTCGTCAAAATTATATTTCTACGAGACTTATGTATTATTCACAACTCATTTATTTTGTGAGTTGTATAAAATTCACATGAATGTATTAAATTATTCAAATACTTAAATTTATGGGTATTTATATATCCATTTTATGATCTTTCTTTTATGGTTTCTTTGGTTCTAACATTACCAAATTGTTAAAGAAATTTTTATCTCAATTTTCCTTCTTGAGATATATGTAATGTTATGTACCTATAATTTTATATGGGGTGTATATAATTAAATTTCACATGTTATATCATGAATATCATTTTCATGGTATTTTAAGATTCAATTAGTTTATTTCATTCATTGGGATTATTATTCAAAGATATCAAAATGGTAATAGTTATTGCTACAATCTCTTCGTTTATCAGGATTATTTATGATTATGATGATATTGATGAATGGTTATGAAAAATATATCTTCAAAACTCTTGAATTTTCTTCTCCTATGGTTATATTTTATATATTTACGTAATGGTACCATTTTTCACTCATTTATACTTAATATAATTAAGAAACCTTTTTTTATAAAATGAGATTTTATTTTACTTTTTGGTCGGAAAACTGTGTTATTCCAAAACCATGTTTTATAAAATTGTTTTCAAAAATTCCATAGAAGTTTCCAAATATATTATCTAATTTTTTTGTCAAAGAATTTTCAATTTGACTACATTTTTTTTCAAATTTATTTTTGATGAAAATTATTTCAAATATTTTTGAAGCTTCCTTTATAAGTCTTCAATTTTATTTTTTAAAAAACAATTTCTAAAGGTTTTATGTTTTAAAATAATTTTTCAGAGAAGAAATGCTATTTTACTAAATAAAAGTATTATAAGTTTTTAAAAAGCATGAATTTCTTTTTTTTTTCCAGTGTTTTGTTCAATGATATTTATTTCAAAATTGTTTCATTTTTTAAAAAGTGATTTTCAAAGAAAGGTTATTTTTGTTTAGAAATGTTCCTAGTGATCTTTCAAAATCATTCCACATATACATTAAAATACTTTGATATATATTATTATTTACTGGGGATAACATCCAAGGACACCATTCATATTCTTTATTTTAATGGTTTATGTTTACATCATATGTAGTTTATTAAACCCATATCTCTTCCATGGGTTATACCATGATAAAACAATTATGAAACCCACTTTATCTCACAGGTTATTCATTGATGAAGTGATAATGAAACCTATATATTTTTAAAAAGTTAGGATACAGTTAAATTTTTATATTACCTATTTTATTTCATAGGTTATGATATTATGTTTATGAAACCCACCTCTTTTTATGGGTCATGATATGATGAATGTTTTCTTATCTTATGGAACAAGCTTGTATAATTTCACTATGTAAAGGGTGGGACTTATGTCTCCCTCCTATTAATTGGGTAATAATAAATATATAATTATCTCTAGTAGTATATGGGAGAGAATAACAATATTAAAACAAGAGGGTACACATGATGGCATGCCAAGCTCAAAACTAGAGGGTACATAAGAGGGAATCCGAAGCCTGAAAAAATAGGGTAAATGGGAGGGAATCTGAAGATCGAAATAAGAGGGTACATGGGAGGGAACCCCATGACAAACATAAGAGGGTACATGGAAGGTCATCCCAATATTGAAATAAGAGGGTAAAAAGGAGGTAAACCAATGCTAAAAGTTGGTATACTAGTGATTATTCCAAGAATAACATGTTATTAAGGTCTGGGTAGGTACCATTTATATATAATTTTTTCTACTTATGATTATTCCATAATTAAATGGCTTATTCCTCAATTATTCTCTCATATATTATTCCCTTTATTCACTTATGATTCATACATTATGAACTGAAAATATTTATGCCATGAATTCTGATTATGATCTTTGATATGAAGGGTATGATCTTCTAATTTTATGATCATATTCTCATACCAAAATTCTCATGTTATCCATTCAAATATCTCTTATTTACCCGTATAGGTAAAATGAAACCACCAATTTCTTATGTTTCCCTTCCTTGGGTTATGAAGAACATCATAAAGTATGAGTACTAAAAGGAAAAGATATTTAAGGGAGATGTTGAAGATCCTTCAACAAGTTATAAGTTTATGTTTCCATGTTTTCGATGGAACTAAACTATTATAGTCCCCAAGAATTATTTTTTATAATGTGATTAATATAAACATTAAATAATATAGTATCAATATATGTTTAGGATGGGATACTATAGTTTATATAAAAGGAGTGATTTAGTGATCTTCTGGATACTAGGATGGGAAATATTTAATGAGATACCTTGGGATATTTCTAATGTTACATATTAGGATAGATCTAAGGATATAACTAGGGAATAATATATTTAAATATATGTTTAATTAATTATGAATCCTATAATTAATTTTTCATTTTGATTTTGTTTTCTTCTATGATATGTGTTTCTGACACTTATTTCCGAATGTAGTCAATAGTGGGAACTTGAATGAATTCAGTTATCCTTGATTGTTTCATATGTGGAAAGTATGGGAATTATATAAATTAATTTCATAAGTGTACATCTCAAGAAGATAATCTAGATTTTGGTATATGTGTTTTTTATATCAATGAAGATAAATATACTAAAAATAACATTTGGAGTAATGGGATCATCTAATAGTATTGTTTACATTTAACGTAAGAATCATGATTAAATTGAGGTTAAGGAACCATAATACATGATTGATTTTTAATATTCTAGGAAATGGGTATTGAGGAATTAGATGAAGAATCCTGGGTAATGGTTTAAAAATAATGTTTAACAATTGAAGTGTATATGTTTTGGAATGAAATGAATCTGTTTTAAAAATCATGAAATATATAAGTATTTTCACTATAAGGTCTTCATTATGGATTAAAAATGATATTTTTATGGTGATGAAGACATATAAATGTGATTTCATGGAAATGTGTTATTTCTTTTAGGGAAGGAAACACTTAATGCGTTCCTAATGTTGAGAAAATTTTGTTTATCTTGAATAAAGAGATGATTGATTTGGGAAAATAAATTGGATACTACTAATTACCATAGAAATAATTATTGATCTATTGAAAGAGTGGTATATGTTATCATGGATGATATTTAAAATTTATTTTGGTTTTATGGAATATATAAAATAATTTTTGTTTTTTGTAAACAATGAATACGAATGAATGTTTTGAATAATTATTTCATGGAATTCAGGATACTTCCATGTTTCAAGAGAATACCTAATGAAGGTATTCACAAGTCTAGTATATAACAACCAAGGGATAAATTGTGATATATGGGGGATCAATGCTAATCATATTTTGATAGATTTAGTGGTCTTATTTCATTTTTTTTATTTTTTGATTTCATAAGGGTTTTAAGGTCAAGAAATGATAGAATTGTTTAGATAAAATTCAGATGAAGTTTTTGATATTAATGTTTTATCCCACCATATTATGATTTATGAATTTTGAAAAACCTATTATTACCATATTTTAATGATTTTAACTAAATACTGAAGGAATGACTTATAATTATACCTAATGACCTATTAGTACATCAAGAATTAAAAATTAAAATTTTATTTCTTAGAGTAAGAGATGAAGTGGAAATCGAGCAAGACACAAACAAAGGGTTAGATTATGAACATAAAAAGGAATAAAATAAAATAAGTTTATTTATTTATTTTCATATACATTAAAATAATATTTGGAATCTAGGAAAAGGGTATTAATTTTTTTTCCTACTACCTTCATTTTTTGAAATGATGTTATTATAAATCATCATATACTTATGGTTTTAAGGCCCTTGACATTCCATTAATCATTTACTTACTAATGATCAATGATATTTATCACTCTCTATAATTGTCTATGATTTTCATCCATGTCCAACATTCACTCCCAACCTATGTCCTTCAATGTGGAAACCTTATTATGAGTTACTTTGGGTAACCATTATTGTTTAAATTTTACATTTTTAAATAATGTTTTAATACTAATTTTTTATGACATGGGTTTTTTAGAAATGAAATATGATGTACTAAACCTTTGATAAAAAAGCATAATTTTTAGGATGAAATTCATTTGTGGGGGAGGGGGAGGGGTAGAATGTAACACCCTAGGATTTTATGCTTTTTTTAATTAATTTATCCTTTTTCAATTTTATCATTTCACATAATAATAAATATGTCCTTTTTAAAAGAAAAAAACTATATTTTCATTTAATTATATGTATCAACAAGTTAAGCATACACTAAACACAACACATATATTAACCTCTAGTTCATGAAAATAAATGTTAAGATTATGTAACACAAAATTATGAGTTCCTTTGATTACTTACATTACAAACAAGACCTAGTTTTTCCAATCTAAATTGTACTATTAATATTATTTTTAAAATATTAATAGAGTTTTCACCTATCCATTTGAATGGAGGTTATGAATATGATTAATTAAATTATTAAAATATGTTTTGCACATGTATATAAGTAGATTTATTAGGAAAACAATTAACTAGAAATGAAAATAAAACTCTTTTGAAAATATAGAAAATCTTTTACTGGGAAACTATATTTATTAAATCAAAAATGTTTTACCTTAATAAATTAATTGAAAATATTTTGTAAATTTTTTTAATGAAATATATATATGTACAATATTCATTATACTTTTTAACTTTAATATTATTTGTTTTCAAGAAAAGTGTTATTAATAAATCCAATTGTATAGATAAAAAGATGTTTTCTCTAAAAAGTAGATTTACAACATTTTAATGACACACTTATTATTAATATATATTTTGAAAAATATAAAAAAATTAAAAAAAATTTAATTTTTAAAATATAAATATATGAATTTACTTTGGATGAATTTTTGGTATCTTTCTGAAAAGTTTTACTTTTTGACGAACAATAAGAAATATGAAATTTTAATTGAAATATGCTATTTCATCTCATTTATTCATGTAGTAAATTTATATTTTAATTTGGGTTTAAAGAATAATTAGATATATTATACATCAATTAATCTAATTTAGATTACTTTAACCAATTTTCTATTGCAATTGTATATACAAACATTTAAAACTTTTGAACATTTTCACTTTAAAAACCCATTGTTTCGTCCCATATACGGGATTATTTTTAAATCATTTTCTTTAATTTATATGATTACAATTTAGAAAAATGTATTCAGTATTTGGGACCATAATAACTTTTAATTTATAATATGTTTAACTTCATTTTTAATGAAAAATATTAGTTCATGTAATGAAAATTAATTACTATGATTGATGTAAAAACTGGTTTACTTAGTGGTTAAAAATTATCTTAAAGAGAAAAATACTGTAAAATAATCTAAAAAAGAAATTATATGGAAATATTTTTGCCATATCCTCTATTTTATCTAAAATTTAAAATTATTAGATTATCGTGATGTGAGAGAGAAATATCAATTGTGTTTACCTTTTTATATTTAAAATAATGGCACTCATCCTCTGCTATAAATGGGAACTGACCCCTTCAATTATTCACACATATCATTACCTTTAGATCATACAAAAATGATAATAAAACCTTAAAAATTACATCATATAAACCTATAATCCTCACTTTGGGAATAAATCCAAAAAATTAATCCCTTTGGTGAAAACCAAAATGAGTTACCCAAAGAAGAGGTAACATCCTTCCACAAGCTATTTTGATTAATTTTTACACTCCACCATCCCAATTATTATTATTTTATAATTACATAAATAAATAATCATCCTAATTATAATAATATATTATTTTTCTAAGGGTTTTACCTATACAAAAGTCCATCAAATGGGTAAAAAACTCACCATTCGTGTGTATGGAAAACGTCCGCCTTGTGAAATGATGTCATTTTTTTCTATTTACCACCTATCATGGGTGGTAATTAAAATGGAAATAATAATTTTAAATTATATATTTGATATTTAAAATACCTTTATACTTATCTAATTATGATATAAAACACGCCTTGTAATATACCCAACTCGGAAGCTACTAAACCACTGCTCTATATTGGGTCCCCACGTGACCTCCAGCACACCTCCCAACACTCTTAAGGTCTCTGACTAGCAGTGATGGTCTACTAATTAATGTGGGGAGACTATACCCTCATTAACTGATCAAACCATAGTAGAAAACATTTTAAATAGTATAGATAATATGTGATAACCATATAACATGCATAAGAAATAATTCCCAAAAACATGGTACAGAACATAGCCAATAGTAAATAATTCTTGTCAAATAAGAAAGTTCCAAGTGAAAGAAACCCAAAATAAAGAAAAAATGTGGAATTGAAAAAATTGTATAGGATCTAAGTATAGAGCCTCATCCATGCATATCTTATTCCAAACTCAACCCCCAAGTCCAGGGACCTTTCCCTTATCCTAACCTATAACCATACAATTTTCTTGGGTACCCAATTACGCAGAAGCAGGGTGTGAGTACAATTTAGTTGGACACCACAAATTGTGTGAATGAAATATCCAATAAATATATACAGTGTGTGAAAATAATAAATAAAATACCAGGTTAATTAATAAAACTCTAGCCCCATTAGTTAACAAGGCTCACTTAAGTCATTCATACCATTATTCCGAATTTCAATACTTCACCATTTTCATTACCTAGTTATCTTTGATCATGTGTTCAATGGATTATGTATATTCTCCAATCTCATTTCCTAGGAGGATTAAATCATGTAACCTATCTCACAAGGGATAAACACATCATCACATATACAACACACTCACATTGAAGCTTCGATATATGTGGTATCATCGAATGCAGCCATTACAGGAACATAACATCATCACCTTTATTCATCTCTCCATTATGGGGTGGGGATTAGAGCCCTAGTATTAGTTGACTTGTGGGAGTAGAAACTCATGTCAACATAACACACCACCAATCCTTGTGTACATGCTTATATATCCATTCACTGCTCATACACCATATCACAACCAAACATAACAAATACCAATAGAAAAAATTAACAATAACAATAAACATGGGAATTAACAATATGCTAAAACACATTAACACACTTTCCATTTACATTACATAGTCATTTATCAAAATTCCACATTTCACATGACTAAGTCACTAATCATATTCACCAATCCCCCTACATTAAACCATTAATCATACTCCACAATTGTCACATGTTCAATCCCTTAACCCATTCATCATTACCCATGTATTACCCTGCTTATGATTTTCAATTATAATTCACATTACATCGACACATTCATATTAATCCAATTTAACCATTTTTAGGTCAAGACAAAATATACCTTAGTCATTAACCACATTAAGAAAAAAATACCAATTATCCATTATAAATCAACAAATTAACCATTCTACTTGTTCATCATGGGTATAATTTAATCCCAAGCCAATTTCACCACATAACAGTTCTGTTAACCATTTTTGTGAAGGTCTACACACCCAATGGGTGGAACTAAAGAGGTTAAGTCATACTCCATGTATCCCATGGGGATCATGAGTGGTTCAGTTTGTCATTTAAACAAACATTTTACCATAACCCCTTATCAAAACCAAGAATTCAATAAGGGATATCAATAACACAAGATTATATTCCAAAATACTCATAAAAAATATGAGATATTATATGTAGACCACCTACCTCAAATCCGATGATGAACTAACTCTAAATAGAGTTCGTAGATTTTTATTCAAACACCACATTAATCTTTAACCAATATTCCACTTAAAAAAGATTATTTTAGATCTTCAAAAGAATATCACCCAAAATACATTCACTAATCTAGAAAAGAGGTGAATGAAGATGATTAGAGTCACCCATATCTTCTATTCGCAACAAATGGAACTCCAAACAGCCTAAAAATGATGGAGATCAATCCTTGGGAGATCTTGAGGTCTCAAGTTCCTCACTAGAGATGGAGGTAGGGGAAAGGGGGAGAAAATACAATTAGGGTCTTGAAATCACAAAATAGAAAAACTATAATTTTTCTAACTTTAAAGGTGTACATAGCATGGATGCATGGTTATCCAATTTGTTTGCAAACTATGTGCCAACCACTATTTAAGGGAATTTTCGCAGCATGGTTACTTAGGGTGAAAAAACACATATTAAAAACTCTGCAGCGACCGTGTGATATACCACTTTACACAATTTCACGGCTTGGACTCCCACCTTGCATGATTTAAATAATTGTGTGCCACCCGTGCGTCTTGCACAAGTTGGCCTAATTTTCCTTTATTTCGAGTCTTGAATGCCCTTAACGCCCCTAAGGACACTCAAGATCCTGATAAACACCCCAAAACTAAAAAACAATATTTAAACAAAAATTTAAACAAGCACAAACCTATATCAATTTGGTGATCTTAAAACCTCACCACCTTAAAATGGCTCGTCCAAGAGCATGATCGCAAGAATAATTGAGTTTCTGGAGAATCCAGACTATGCCCTTAAACCCACACATCTCATTCCCTTTACCATGTTTCATCCTAAACATTTCCATGATTCCAGAGAACATGAAATAATGGAAAAATATTTCCCCATGAGACTTTATTCTATAATCCATGATAAGAACCAGATGGTGGTCCAAGGATGCATCAACCTCAAGCTCAACATCCTCAACATTAATCATAAGAGAAAGATCAGGGTGATGCTTCAGAAACCGTGAAACAAGAAAACAAATAATTCCTAGTAGCATAATTTTACAAAAGAACCTATCGGTAAGCCATTTTTAAGATCCTCTACACTATCCCAATGACCTCATATACCAGGGTGCCAAGTTTCCCTGCTTTCGAAGTCGAAAGTTACCCAACCTCGGAGGTATAAAATGAAACACACTATCACCCACCATAATGTCCAAAGGTCTAAGACACCAATATACATACACATTCTAACTACACTAAGACATTATCATGCATTTCTAAATAAACTAATCATTTTTTGACATGTCCCGCATGAAACTTAGCTCTAACTGTTTGGACCCTCGAACTTCCAACAAACAAAATAGATATCTTCATAACCTTTCATAGAGCACCTCAAATGTTTCAATCTAAACCATATCCTAATAATAATTTTTATATGAAAATGGATAAGTGACATGTGTTTTTTCCATGATCCACCTATATATTGGACATAAGCTCTAAACACGTCCTCTCACACCTAAATCAGACGCTATGAGTACCCATCCATCTGCGGCTGAATATCCATCCTCAAAAGCACTTGGCTTCCAAGTACCTTATATAATCCCTACTAGAAGTGATATGGGAAGCATGGGTTATGTTCTAAAACTATAGTACTCTGTACTCAATGAAATCACACTATCTCCAGAACATTAAACTCACCCAACTGATCAATGGTAAAGGTCTCATGGATCGGAAGGAAATGATACACCTTTTTATGATGATCCAAAACTACCCAAATCGCATCAATCATTCAAGTCCTCCTTGTAAGAACTGCTACAAAATATATCATTAAATCATACAACATCCATTCCAAAATTGTAAGTGGTTATAAAAAACCATTTAGGAACTGATGCTTGACCTTCCCCAGTAAGCAAGTAAGTCAGCACACCACAAAAACAACAATCACAGTCTTTATCCATGGCCAAAAATACTAACTATGAAGATCACAATATATCTTAGTCGAACCAGGATTCACTTCCCACATCGATTCTTTAAAATCACACATCAAATATTCCCACATACACACTAAAACTACCGCAAGACCAAAATCATTGAAAATACCATAATCACCAACAACCAAACTAGAAGGTGACTCCCCACCCATAAGACCTTCCTTCATATAAAAAAACATAGGATTCTCAAGGTAACTCTACTTGACCTGGCTCAAAAGCACATATTCAACTATTATGGATGGAAGGGAAATCTTCCCCTACCCATCCCATACCTCCAGGTGTTTCTTGAAAAAAAATGAAATAATTCTCCACTTAGATATAGATTCTTAAACCACTAAATTTGGATTCTTCCACCTCAAATCATCAACAACACTAATCCCTTTTCCAAGTGTGTAATCCTACTCTAATTCAAATGAATGCATATATACAACCCATATTAACTATTGATGATTTAAATCACCCTATGAAAATATGTAATTAATACTTTCATGATCGGTAAACACAGTGAAATGACCCCCCAACATGTAATGCCTCCAACACAATATGAAATAAACCACAATATCCATCTAAGGATAGTTGTTATGATAATTTTTGTAATGATGCCTCAAATTTTATGACCCATATGCTATAACACGATCATCCTGAATCAAAAAAACCCTGTGTACAACACCGAACACATAACATAATGATTTGTAACTCTGAACATGATTAGGAAACACCAATATCAGTGTAGTCATAAAAAAATTATTCAATACTGGAAAATCATTCTCACATGACTCAGACAATTAAAACATAACTCCCTTCATGGTTATGTCCAAAAGTTGAAGTACATAATGGGTAAAATATTTAAAGAACCTTTAATAATAATTTTCTAATCCTAGAAAACTATAAACATTAGAAACATTCTAATGATTCTCCCACAACTCAACTACTTGCACTATCTCCAGATCCATTGACACAACTACCTCACAAATTATATTACCTTGTAGATGTAGTTTATCAATCAAAAAATAGAATTTCGATAAATGGGTGTAAAGCCTATGATCTCTTACTGTACTTAGGATGATGTTAAGATATTTGGTATGATTTTCATCAGTTCTAGAGTACACTCTGATGTCATCAATGAGGACAACCATGAACTGATCTTGATATGGGTTAAGTATTCGGTTTATTAAAGCCATGGACATAGTTGTTACACTAGTCAACCAGAATGGAATCACCAATAAATAAAACTACCCATACCAACTCCAGAAAGCTATTCATGGTACATACGAAGGTCTCACCCTCTACTGAATATATCCTAATCCTAAAACAATCATAGAAAACACCAAATAACTTCATAGCTAGTCAAATATATCATCAATTCAAAGAAAAATGTATATATTATTAACTGTTATCTGAATCAACTTCCTATAATTGAAACATATTTAATCTGATTTATCTTCCTAAAATCGACACATAACCTCAATGATCAAAAATACTTCTTAGAAAACAACATGGGATGTCCCCAAGGTGACATAATAAGGAAGATAAACCATTTATTATCTAATTCTTCCAACTGAGCCTCATGTTCCTAGTGTCCTTCTAGAACTATTCGATATATTATAATGAAACTAGCCCCACCCATGATAGTAACTCAATTGTAAACTTAATGTCTCTATCTAGTGGAATCCTTGAGAGATCCTCCATAACAACATCCTTAAACCAATCCACCATAGGAGGAATGAAAATATGATCTAATCCCCCACCATCAATCATAAGACTAGCCACTTGGGTTGTGAGTTCACCTAAATGCTAAAAAATGTCCCCACATGTCTTTCTCAAACATCCCAATCTCCACGAAGGACATAGGTGTCTCCCTCAAGAGAAGTAAATGTTACCCTATGATGGAAACAGTTGATATGGTCTGAATACAACCCCATCCAATCCCTACCCATAATTTGATAAAAACATGACATATCAGGAATAAAAACGTCCCATAGAAAATAGAACCGACTAACCTCCAAAGTATAACCCTAACATTGCCTAATTACCTTATATCATGCCACAAATGGATAACTAATTGACATAACCCCACATAGATGTTCCACAACTAATCCCAACCCAAAAAAATCGAGAGTAAATAATAGAATGTTTGGTGCCTATATCAAATAAAGAACTAGTGAGCATGAAAGCTACAGGAATCGTACCTAAAACTGTAGATGGTCCCACCTCACCACCACCAAGTGTAGACAAAACTATGTGATGTTGTCCTACCCCTCTTTTGTGGGATCTGTTCTGAGTACTTAGCCCTGAACATTATTTCTAGTATTCATGTTGTCTCTCTAGAGTGGCACATACACCACCCCTACTGCTAAAGCTCTTGGAACTCTAACTACCTTCCTCATATAGGGAAAACTACCCCTTCTTACACTCATAATATCCCTTTGACATCCATTATTTCCCATCAATTCAGAGTTCATAAAGAACCTCTATACGTTATAAATTCTACCACACGACCACCACTACATTGTTGTTCAGGGACACTGAAAGAACATGTATCTTGGCCTTCCCCACTGATAAAAAACACACGATCTCCACCCTAAGAGGTTGAACCTATCTTCTGAATACCCTCATCACTTCCACCCTAGTAGAAACTCCTAAAAAATTTCTTCCTACCTTAAAAATACTCACTACTCCACCAAAATAGGGAAAAAGTTGACTACCCAAATCTCCCTTCAGGTTCTCTTCTAAAATAAGGGCCTAATACACTACCTTGAAAAACATTCAAAATAAAAATATTCACTTGTGATAGGATATAATAGCTAATCCCATTCTAGAGTCATTTTCCCATAGCTTCCTCCTCTCGTGCCAATGTTGGAATGAGGCATCCAAAATCGGTGAAATGACTAGCATAATTCATCACTTACATAGCCCCTTGGGTAAAACTCATAAAATCCATATCCTTATCTGGACTCAAGGTCTCTAGATAGAAATTACCCAGAAAATTTTCATGGAAATATTTCAATAACATTCTTTCAGCTAGTTTGTTTTACACCATTATATCCCACCAACACTTTTCCTAACTTCTCAACACATAGGCAATGAACATGACCCGCTTCTCAAAATGTGTCTCTAAATGGTCAAGAATCATCTAGATGGAATAAATCTAGAACTTGGATTCTACTATTACACACTCTCTAGTAAAGGTTTGAGGTTGATTTAGTTAAAATTCATTAGGAATCTCAATCATCCTAGGAAAACCCTCCTTGGTTCATGTTCTATCACATTCATAAAAAAAATGTTTCTCATGGATCTTCTCTTCACTTTTATCCTGGATCACCACATTATCATTCTCCACTACTAGAGGAATGTTTTTGGAAACAACATATTGTCTCCCATATGAAATAATTCTTCATTATGTCATTTCCCTATATTTCCAAACATGATATTTTTATAACACTCAGCATGCAGCCTTCATAATTCCTATAAAAGATAGACCACCACTATCTATAAACAACAAATTTTCATACACTATAGAAAAGGTTATCATAACATTACAATTTCTACCCTCAACCATCCCTAATACGGATCATGGTTAACATGTAGGTAAACCAGCTTATATGACTACAAGTCTTACATTAAACAACATTTCAAAATTATTTTCTTACTTGAAACATGAACCTCTCCTCTTAGGAACATATATCATTTCAAACATCATTAAAATAAATATCTTAACTCCATTAAGAACCTCAATTAGACCAAATTATTTGACCACTATTTGACATCTCACTTTCTTTTTCCCATTTGTATCATTTTATTATACACCACTGTCCTAAAGTTGTTCTAGAAGGTCAAATGCATTCTACCCTTTATGTATCACACACCCGTCTCATGTGTTTACCTATCATGATGCATGCCATATGTATCCCTAGGTTTATAAAATAATTCATGAACATAAAAAACCTATCTATTCTGACCATGAGATAAATATTATAAAACAATCACATCACACAAAAAGCGCATCACCCAATGGTTAAATTTCATCAAATGTTACAATACACAACAAGTGAAACAATTCCAACATTGTGAGACTTGGGTTTTCCCTCATACATGGTTTTTCTAATCCTAAAGAAAAGATCATTTCCATGTCCCAACACACTCTATTATCATTTATAAAATCCCAAATATTGAGACCATAGAAAATAATTGGTCTAATATGACTTTGTAACATCCCCAACCTAAAATCCACTAAACCAGTGTTCTACATCAGGATGGAACATGACCTCAATCGCACCTCCCCATACTACAAAGGTTTCCGACTAGTGGTTGGGGTCTAATAAGTCATACAGGGAGATTATAAACTCTCTATTAGATTAAACCATCATAGATAGAAATTTAAATAGTGGAAATATGATTTAATTACCAAAGAATATACATAAGAAAAATTTCCAAGAAATAATTTACAAACCATATCCAATAGTATATATGTCATGTCATTCTAGATAGTTCCAAGTGACCAAAACACAAAATAAACACAAAAAAATATAAAAAACGGTACTGGAAACAAGTATGGAACATCATGAATTCATGTCCCATGCCCAACTCAACTCCCTAGCAAAGGTCCCTTTCCCTTTTCCTGATATTCAACCATAAAATCCTCTTGGTTACCCAATGGCACCTAAGATGGTTGCGAATACAACTAAATAGGACACCACCAATGATATATACAAAATAACTATTCTAAATATATAGTTCATGAAAATACTAAACAAATAACAAGGTAAATTATGAAAACTGTGGTTCCAATAGTTGAGAAGTTTCACTTAAGTCAATACTAGTATTAATCCTTATTTCAATACATGTACCATATTAATTATCTAGTCCACTTACATCACATGTTCAATGTATTAGGAATATTATCTAATATGAATTCATAAGGGGACTAAATCATGTTCCCTATATCATTATGGATAAAAACATCATCACATATACAACACACTCACTTTGATGCCTTGGTGCAGGTGGTCTCATGGAATGTAACCATTAGGGGATAGAAAAATATCACTTTCCCTAATATATTCATTGTGGGGTGGTGTTTAGAGCCTCAATACAACTTGACTGATGGGTGTAGAACCTTATGTCAATACCCCACTATACTAATCCATGTGAAAAAATATTATTTATCAATTCACCCCACATATAACATATCACCAAAAACAGAAGAAAACCATTGCCAATTGCATTCATTAACCATAAAAATCAATATTGGAATTAAAATTATTCCACAACCCATTAACACACATTCCATTTACATTACATTACCATTTATCAAAATCTCCATTTCTTATGCTTAACTCACTAATCATATTAACTAGTCCATATATATCGAACCATTTAACATACTTCGCAATCCTCACGTGTTTATTTACATCACCCATTCCTCATTACCCATTTGTTAATCCACTTATTCCATTCATGTAAAATTCACATTCCATCAACACATTCATATTAATACCATTTGACAATTTTATGTCATTCCAAACTATCCCTTAGTCATTGAAAACCTCTAGAAAAAACTACTTATATTACCTTATCAATCAATAAATTTACCATTATACATTTTCATAATGGGATCTATTTAATCACAATTAAATTTCACACTCAAAATTTCTGGTAACCATGTTCAGGAAGGTCGGCGCCCCAATTGGTGACCTTAAAATGGTCGAGTCATCCTCCATGCATCCCAAAAGGATAATGAGGGGTTAAATTCATAATTTAGACCCCTATTTAACCAAAAATCACTAAAAAACCAAGAACACAAAAATTGAATACATGAAAAAAATATTATATACACAAACCCACACAAGAAACTATGGGACATAACATAAAGAAAACCTATGTTGAATCCAATGATGAACACACTCCCAATGGATGCCATGGATTTAAATTCAGGGACCCCTTGAATCCAGAAGCTCAATTCTACTAGAAAAGAGTGGTTTAGAGATGTTGAAGATTATCACCCAAAATACAAGCCCTAATCTATAAAAGAGAAGAAAAAAGTGGATTAGACTTGCCCAGATCTTTGATTCACAACCAATGGTTCTCAAAATCGCCTTGAAATGAGGGAGATAAATCCTTGGGAGCTCTTGAGGGATCCAGTTTTTCATTAGGGATGGAGGTAGAAGAAATGGGGATAAAATCATACGAGGGTCTTAAAATCCGAAAATGGAAAAGCATTTATTTTTCTAACTTTGAAAGGGCACACGATTTGGTTGCATGGGTTTCCAAACCATGATCCAACCACTATCTAATAAAATTTTGGCTTCAGGGTTACCTTACGAGACCTACATAGTTTACCAACCATTTTCAAACCATGAGATATTTCAGTTTTGAAAACCTCATGGCTTGGTCTCCCACCTTATATTGTTTACATAACTCTGTGCCAGCTATGCACCTTGTACTGTTTGGCCCAGTTTTCCTTTCTTTTGAGTCCCGAACCCCCAGAACACCCTGAGGGCTTTTTAAGATATCTGAAAACACTCAATTTACTAAAAATAGATTTAAACCAAAATTTAAATAATTAAATACGTGCATAAAGTTCAGGAAACTATATAAATTCATACTTTCAATTTATTGGAAATAAGATAACTTTATTTCTGGATGTGTGGACTAAGACCTCCCCTAAACGATGTGATTCCATCACACATTACGTGTAATATATGCAGGATTTATTTAGTAAAATTATATGATATATATCAAATAATAATTCTACTAGAATGATATTAAATATATATATGTGTGTGTAATTTACTTTCTTTCTCTTAATATAAAAATAAAACAAAATCAACATTCATGCGTACATATGGCCTACCCTCTTCATAAAAGGGGTATTCCATTTTATATTTCTATATTTTATAGAATATTAGAAATATTTATATATTTAATATATATGATATTTAAATAATTTATTACATTCTATAAAAATTAAAATAATCATCTAAATTAGATGATCAAGAATAACTAGTCAAAACATATACTAAAAACAATGTTGATATTCCACGAAACATAACATTATCATGAAATTGTTAATAAATGTGTAATATAAATTAATAATACAATAATATATGGCATGATATATATGAATATGATTATTTTTTATATAAATTATAAAATTATAATTATTATACAATAGGTTTTAATGTGTAAAAATAATTTCAAGACTTAAGGTAAGGTTTTTCTCATGTCACTTTTATTTCTGTGAGAACTATTCCATATTCATCACTCATTTATTTGATTAGTGTATATACTGACCATGAATGTATTCTATGATTATTATTATTATATTATTTAATATTTAAATTTCCATTTTATGATCATTATTTCTTGGTTATTAGGGTTCAAAAGATAGAAAATCGATAAAGAAATATTTGTCTCAGTTTTTCTACTTTCATATATACACCATGTTTAGAAAATAAAATTATCTATTGGGTGTATATACTACAATTGTACAATTTATATATCTAATATAATTATTTTAATGATATTTTAGGCTTCAGGTGATACTGTTATTCTATGGTGATTGTTCTTCCAATCTACCAAAGTGGTAAGATTTATTGATACAATCTAAACATTTATCGAAATTATTTATTATTATTCTTCCACAGATGAAATATTATAATCCATATCATAATAAACCTCATGAATTTTCTTCCCCTAATTTTATTTACAATATATTCATGTAATGGTTTCATTTTTTACTCTTTTTTACAAAATACAATTAAAAAAAAAATTTATTAATAAAATCTCACAATATATCTCTTTTTAGTAGGAAATCTATGTTCTTCTGAAACCATGTTTTATAAAAATATTTTCAAAGATTTTTGATAAAATTAAAAAGTTCCTTTAAAATAAATGGTTTTAAAAAGATTTAAAATATTTCATTATAATTTATCAATTTTATTTTTAATGAAAAGGATTTCAAATGTTTTCAAGTATCCTTTATATTTTGTTATGTTATTTTCAATGAAAATAGCTTCAAAATGGATTATGTTTTAAAAATATTTATTCAAATAAAAAAGGATTTTTTTCATCAAGAAATGTTTTATAGGGTTTTAAAAATATTCCATTTTATATTTTTAAATTTTATTTTCAATGAAATTGGTTTTTAAAAATGTTTCTAGTTTTAAAAAGAGATTTCAAAGAAATATTATTTTGATTTAGAAATGGTCTCGGTGATATTAATAATTAATTTCCCATATTTAGTGAAATAAATTTATATAGTTTATTATTTACTAGTGATATGATCTAAGGACACTTTTACTATTAAATATTTTAATGGTTTATGTTAATTTGAGTAGTTTTTTTATGAAACCTATTTCTTATCCATGGGTTATACCATGATAAAACGATAATGAAACTCACTTCCTTTCATATTTATTCTATGTAGAAATGATTATTAAACCTTTATTTTTTGGCACAAGTTATGTCACTTTAAAATATCACTATTACTCATTACATTTAATTTTCTAGTATATGATTTTTAGGAAACCCATATCTTTTTGTAGGTCATGAGATGATGAATGTTTTGTTATCTTCTTCCTCGAAAAAATATTATTGTAAAAAAAACCCAAAATTTCTTAATAAATGTAAAGTCCATTATACAAGTGAAAATTCATATATTTATAAAATTATTTTGATAGTTTTAATAATGTTTTTTAATCAATATTCTGAAATTATCCAATGGTGAATGTTTCATAATTTTTCGAGAAATATGAGTTTTTGAGTAAAAATAAAATAATTTATAAATATACGGTGTGTATAATGAAATAATAATAACCCAAAAGTGATATAAAAAATAATATAAATGTTATAAAATATCGAATAAATGTTTTAGAAATAAAATAATTTTATTTTGAGACTATTTGATTAATTTTATAAATCCTTTTTGAATCCTCAAAAACCAATTTTATTTTTTAAACCTTTAAAATCCTTCCTTAAATACATGACTGACATCCATATCGGTAAGGGTATTATTTTATTAATTTTAGATAATGGAATGGTAAAATAATTAAAACCAACTCTCCTTGGCAGAAAACATGGGAAAAATCCACGGTCAGTTTTGTGGTTTTGGTTATTTTATTGACGAGTGAAAAACCTATGTTTGGAAAATAATAAATAATTACCCACTCATTTCATATATAAAACCAACCTAGATCCCATTTCTCTACACTAGAAAACATTTTATAATTTAATAACTCATACCTAAACTCTCTAGAGGCCTTACATGGTTCCCCAATCTCTCAAGATTCCCATCCCAAGATTTTGGAATCACACTCTCTAGGAAAGGGATATCGCAGTCTTCTTTTATTCAAACGCCTATTTTATATTATTCCTCCACATTGAAGATTTCTCATGTTGGGATATGCTCTTCAATAATCTCCATTATATCCATTTTAATCATAAATTTTTATTTAAACCCTTCACTCTCATTAATACCACCCATTAACCTTTATATACACCCTTTACCATACTGAAATTCAGAAAGGGTTCCTCTTCTTCCCATATTTGTCCATGTTTATTCATTATGTTATGTATTTTATCTCCAATTAATAATGATGTAATATGTTATTATATATCCCTATTACTATCAATTTTTTTGTCTAATTGATTATATAACCATTTCAATCTCATTAATCTCTTATATGTACATTTATATTCCCCAATTGTTTTGCAAAAACTTCACAGTTATTTTCCATGCCAAACAATTGTATATTGAATGCTTATAATCATTTCATATATAGGGTGTAAAAATTAATCCAATTGTAATTCTTTTATTGGGTAATTACACGTATTTATTACAAACTCCATGATAATTTAATAAAATGTTTTTATAAATGATTCTACATTTTATGATCTATGTTGAACACTTCTTCATGATAATGAAATGAATGTGATGGGTTCGGAAAGAATTATCTAGAGCTCTAATAAATTGGGTAATGACTTTGTCTCATGAGACATCATGAAATGTATAAGAGAGTGAACCAAATCTATAATAAATTATTTTCACTTACCATTGACTTTTGTTTATGATGCAGCGGTTTATATTTTTTCCACATTCCCCATGTTTCCATTATGATTATCTTTGTATATCATGATTGGTTGTTCAACTTTATGATTCTCACTCATTTTATGAACAATTGATATGAAAATTGTCTAACATGATTTATTTATTCATTTCATTATATGTCTATTCCATTACTCGGTTTTAATACTCACCCATTTCTTATGTAATTCCCTAGGTTATCACATGCATATTTATTTCTGAAGGAATAATATGATCATGTTAAGGATGTTATCAATAAAGATAATGTATTCATTATTTTTAGTTATAATGTGACGTTCCAAATTTATAAATACACTAGAATTATTGATTTTTCATGTTTTATTTTTTGTAATACATTGATATAAATCATGAAAAAATGAATAAAGAGTATGTTTGTCATAGTTGGTATCAAATGAAGGTTTAGTGAATTTTTTGGATTAATATAATAAAAAAATAGAAAAAACATTACGGATTATATTAAATATAAGAACAAATCTCTATGTTTTTTTTAATATATATAGTATTTGGTTGACAATAAAATACATCCTTATCTGGATAATTCAAGTAGATGTGTCTCTAGCATAGATGTACCAAATGGTAAAACTCAAAAACACTTCTTTTGCTACATATTTTCGAGAACTAGTGCATGAAAATGGGACTTTCTACACACCTGGATTGAATAACCTAGGGGATATTATTTAGAATTTCCAAATCTCATTACGAACCATTATTATCAGAACAAGAATGTACATAAGAGTCTATGGTAGGAAATAGATCATGGATTATATAGATTGAAGCCTATAAATTATCAAGTTATGGAAATTCATGTCATTTAAAAGTTATATATTTAATGTTATTGTATTATCTATTATGTCTTAAATAGTTTAAATTTAATCATCCTTAATTTTCCTTTTATTCTAGTCAATAGCTCGAAATAGGAAGAACAAAGTCAACAAACATTGTGAAGGTAAATACGATGACTCAGAAAATGAGATAATATTGGTAATTGATAATTAAATAATAGAAGTATTATATCATGGAATTATGGATATAATAATAAATAAATATATAAGTAATTATCCATAGTTGTTTTTAAGGAATTAAAAAAATGCGGAAATGTACCGATAACCTATAAACGTAATTTAGTGATAAAATAATATTTTAGAAAATACATGAATAACGTATTGATAAGACTTAATATGGTTTTTATGTTTGGATAAAACTAAATAGTCTTGGGATTATTTGTATAATATTAATATTATGTTTAAAATTCTTGAAAGATTTTTTGAATATTTATGTGATAGAAGTATAAGATCAAATAATTTTTGTTTTGTGGGGATTAATTATATTTCGGGATGTTTTTATATGGGTTGTGGTAAACTTACACAAATGGTTTAATATGAAGGATTATTTGAGAATAATTAACCTTGGTTTTTAGAGGTATAATCTGAATTTTATGTGACAACCATTGAGGTCAAAACACTCTAATTTTGAGGTTATTAGTGTCATATATAGATATTTATTTAATGAAGGATTTATGATAAATGTTTGGTTTTATTTTTTGAATTTTGAAGATTAATTTTTTAATGTGTTATCTTAATTTTTGGAAACCATTTGGGATTTAGTATGAATGTGAGTAATTTATTCTTATTTTTTGGTGGATAAAATGTGATATATTATAAGATTATTATATTTATTCAACCATTAATTGTTTTTTTAATCTTGAGTTATAATGGTTTGGTGAATAGATAATATTGTGGTGGAAATTTATTCAAGGTTGAAACTATATTTTTAAAGAAATTATATTTATTTATGTTTATAGTATATTTGAAAAAAGAATTCTGTAACTCAAATAAAAGAATTTCAAAACCAATATGTTATCATATTATGATCACTTATGATGAATTGATATATTTTTACCTATAAAATATTTATGGTTTTTGGATCATAAATCTCACATAGTTAGTTATTTATTATTTTTTTCTCTTTAATTTCCTTTTATTGACTTTAGACCAATGATTTCCTACTTATAAACCTAGTTATGTGATGTCCTTCTCACTTCCCCTTTTATGTTTTCATGATAATGTTTTATTAACCCTGTATACAATGATGGTTTTCAATAAATACATTATCAAGTATCAAAAAAATTATTCAAAAGTAAAAGTTTAAATTACAAAGTTGAAATTTATTAAAGGGGGAGTGATGTAACTCCCTATGTTCTTAAAGGATAAAACTATGTTCGATATCTTTTGTGATATGAAACACTGAACCTAAACATACAATGATTATTGAAATATAAAAATTGTATCCTCTCCATTAAATTTCAAGATATGCATAGTATTAAATAAATTATTATATATATATGTACTAAAGTTATTGATAAATTATTAGTAAATAATTAATTCAATTTTGGTAATTTCATTTTGTTCTTGAAATTATGTTTTCTTCAAAGATGATTTTTTATTTATTTTTATGAAACAATATTATAATTATATTATTTACGATTTATAAAATTTATTTGATAAAATGAGCTCAATTTTTTATATAATCATATCAATATTAACATAGGGTGATTTTTTTTTATTTCTGTAAAATATTGATTTTTCAGTGAGTAGTGAAAAATACCATTTTTAACTAAAATTGTAATTTCATTTGATAAATTAAGAAATAAAAAGGTCCCAATATTATTTTAATTTTATTTAAATGAAATAATAGTTATTATATAGATATATATAGTCAAATTAATTACAATTAAAGTATAATTATACAAAATATTAGTATAATTCCAATTTTTAAATAAAAAACACATTTTTATAACTGTTTTAGAATGCATATTATTTCTCCATTAAAATTAATTAAAATAAACCATAATAAGAAATAATTTAAATGAAAATTTTAGATTATTTATATATAATTATGAATTTAAATTCATATAATCAATATAATTAGTTATTTTGTTAAATAAAAAAGTCATCTTTTCCCTACAATAATACATTTTTTATAGAAACTTGATTTTCATGATGCTTGTGAGTTTTATTTTAAATTAAATTATTCCACATATTTGAATTTGTTTAGATATAATGGATTAAATATTTTTAATGATCTTAATTAATATTAGGTAATAAGTTCATTTTATTTATAATAAATATTAATTTATGCTTGAGTGAATATTAATTAACATAATAAAAGAAAAACATGTTATTTAAGGGTAAAAATAATTTAACAAAGAATTGAAAAAAGTAACAATAATTGTTTGAATAGATATATTTATTTTTAACTAAAATAATGATTATATTTATTATATCTATTTATTTTACTTTATAAATTATTAAGTAATCATTTTGATAGTAATTATTTTATGATAGGATAGAAAATAAATTCTACTTTTATGTAATATGAAATTTCAATTATGAAATTACTTTTGATGGATTAATATATTTTTAAATGAATTATATTTTAATAAAATAATATTATTAAATGATAATTGATTATCTTAATTGATAAATAAATTTTTTTGACGTCAAATGTGAATTCAATAATGAATCAAAAATAGTTATTGTAAAAAAACCCATCATTTCTCAATAAATCTCAATTAAAATTTTAAAATTAAAATTCCTATATTTAGAAAATTATCTTCATAAAATAAATATTATTTTTTGGAATAATCTTGTTGGAATTATACAATGGTGAATTTTTCATATTTTTCAAAGACGTTCAGATTTTCTGGTAAAAATTAAATATGTTAAAAATATTCAATATATATTATTGAATCATAATGACCTATAAGTGATATAATAAATGATATAAATTGTACCTATAACCAAATATATGTTTATAATATAATATAATGTTATGTTTATATTATTTTATTAATTTTATAAATTCTTTATAAATCCTACAAAACCTATATTATATTTTATCTTTTTGAAATAATTGTGTTGTAAAAATGACTCAAATCCACATCAACAAGGGTACTATTTTAATATGTTTGATAATTAATCTTATAAAATAATAAAACCACCACTCTTTGGATGAAATTATAAAGAAAAAACATTTTAATTTTTGATGATTTTATTATTTTATTGTATAGAGTCCAAAACATGAATTTGGGAAATAATAAAGAATTACCCACTCATATTCTATATTAAACCACCAAAGATCCCATTTATCTTTCCTAAAAAACCTTTTAAATATAATTAATATTACCTCCTTATCTAATTTCTTGTAATGGTTCAGAAAATATCACAAGAATTTCATCCCAAGATTTTTATATCACACTCTCAAGGTAAGGGATCTCCCACTCTCAATTTATTCATACACCTCTTTTATGTTATTCCTTATAATTTCTATTTTTTTATGTTGGTATATATTATTACATATTAACTTTAATATCCATTTTATTACTAAATGATGAGATAAACCTTTAAATATCCATAATCCATCCCATGAATATTTATATACAACTGTTACCATGCAAATATTTATTAAGTGACTCTCCAATTATCCTCTTTATTCAGGTTTCTTCATCATCTTATTTATTTTATATCCAATTATTAATGTTGGAATATGTTCTCTCATATCCAACATAATATCAATTTTATTTTTACATTTTGAGAGACCCCTTTCACTCTCATTAATCCATTCCATGAACATTTATATGCCTCTGTTATACTGTTGAAATTTCACCGTGATTTGCAATGCCACACAATTGTGTAGGGAATACCCATACCCATTTAATATAAAGGGTGTAAAAGTTCATGAATTATACTAATTATATTTGGGACTGACATGAATGTATTTCATAGTCCTTGAACATGGAATTTTTGTATAATAAATTATTCCTTGTTATATGATCTATGTGGTACACTTAAGCATTATAATAAACTTAAAGTGACGATTGTGCCAAACATTATATAGCACTCCAATGCACTGAGTAATGTTTTAGTCATACGATACATCATGAAAACAATTAATGAGTGCACCTAATCCATCATGGTATATATTCCATCATTATTTCATAGCATTTATCCTTGACCTATGTCTATGATGTCGTTTGTTATATTATTGCTACCTTTTCCGATTTCCCTTTATGATTGTCATGTTGTATCATGCCTCATTGTTCATGTTTATGATTATCACTCATTTTATGCCCCATTGATATTACTATTGTATTACAAGAATAAATTTCTTCATTTTATTACATGTTTATTCACTGAAAGGTATTTATAGCTCACACCTTTCTTATATATGTCCCCAGTTTATCCTATGCAGTTTTATGTATGAAGGAATAATATATGAATGTTAAGGAAGATTTAATTTAATATGTTGTATTAACTATTTTAAGTTGTTTTTAATGTAAATTTTTCCCAAATAATATATACTTATTTATCTTTTAAGCTATATTACATGTAATATTTTGTAATAAATAATGAAATAATATCTAATCAAGACTTGGGTTGTCACAGTTGGTATCAAAGGAAAGTTTAGCTATTTTTTGGGATTAGGATTAGAAATGTTTTGGGAAATATTTAAAGATAATATAAAACATAATAAAGCCAAAATAATTTATTTTAAAGTATATAGATAGTGTTTTCTATGAAAATACATCCTTTTATGTATATTATAAGTGGATGTGGCTATGGAAAAGATATAACTACAAGTAAAACCTGGAAACAACACATTGTGGATGAATAAATAAGTAAGAGGTGCATGAAAATTGGACTTACTACACATCTTGTTTGACAATCCCAATGGATATGATTTGGTAATTCAAAATCTCACCACGAACCATTATTAAGTGAACAAGAATTCCCATAAGAGCCTATGTTAGAAAAAATATCATGGATAACCTAGATTGAAACCAAGAAATTCACATATTAATGAAATAAATTTAATTTATGTATTATAAATTCAATGTTATTAGATTCTAGTTTATGTGTTTAATATTTTAAATGTATGTATCACCAATTTTTCCTTTATTCTAGTCAATAGATGAAAATAGTAAGAACCCATCCAACAACCAATGTGAAAGGAAATGTCATGGTTTCCCAAATGATATAGTATTCGAAATAGAGAATTATGTTACAGAAGTTGTATATCAATGAAATTATGGATATAAAAATCATGAAAGGTATAATTAGTAGCACAAAATATTTTTCAATAAGGATTCAAAAAAATCTTAAATAGTATCGATAACCTATAAAATCGATTTAGAGGTAAAGCAATATTTTAGAAAACACATGATTTAGGGATTGATGAGCCTTAATATTTTTTTGATGTTTGTATACACGTAAATAGTCTTCTGTTGATATGTATAAGTATTATCTTATGTTTAAAATAATTGATAAATGATTTGATTATTTATTTGATTGTTGTTTCGGATCAAATATTTTTGTTTTCGAGGTGTTTAATGGTATTTAGAGAGGTGTTTTATTTGGGTCCAGGCATAATTCCCCACTAGGTTTAATATAAATTATTATTTGAGAATGATTATACTATTTTTTTGATGCTTAATATTAATGTTATATGAAAACCTTTTTGGGTAAAACAATCATTAATTTTGAGCTTATTAGTGTTATATATGGGTATTTATTTAATGAATTATCTATGAAAATCCTTTGGGATTATTTTTGGAATTTTGGAGATTAATTTATTAAGGTATTAGCTTAATTTATTCTAACTATTTTGGAATCATTAACAATAGGATAAACATATTAATATTATTTGGTGCATTATGCGATTTGTTTGAATCTTATTCTAGTGCTTTAGGCATTAATATTTTTCAATATTGAGTTATTATGGTTTAAAGAAAAGATAAGATTATAGTTGAAGTTTATTAAATGATGAAACTATATATTTGAATAAATAATATTTCTTTATGTACCTAGTACGTATTGAAAACTAATTCATTATCTCTATGAAAGTAATCATAAATAAAAAACATTATTATATTATGATCATTTTTTATGAATTGATGGGTTTCTACCAATCAAAAATTCATGGTTTTTTGGTCATATATCACACTCAGTTAGTTATTTAGTGTTTTTTCAACCTTAAATTTCAATATTTTGACTTAACAATATTGTTTCCTGCTTGTAAATATAGTTATGTGATGACCTTCTTAATTCCCTTTCTCTCTTTTCAAGAGAATTTTCTACTATCCCTTTATACGATGTAAGTTTCCAATAAACATATTTTAATGAATCAAAAAATTTCACAGAAAGTAAAAAAATTAAATCATGAGGAGGAAATTTATCAATGGGGTGAATAATGTAATGCCACATGTTATTAAATTATAAAACTATATTCAATAGCTTATGTGATATAAAATAATAAACCCAAACATACATTTATTATTGAAATATGAATATTTTAACATTTATATTAAATTTAGAGACATTAATTGTATTAACTGATTTATGATGTAAATATATATTAATTTCCTAAATGCATTGAAAAATTTATAATAAACAATCAATCAAATTTTAGTAATTTCTTTTTATTTAAAACATGTTTTCTTGAAAAAGGATTTTTTATTTTTTTTATGAAAAAAATATCATAATTAATTTCCTGAACATTTATAAAATGTATTTGATAAAATGAGAACCATTTTTTATATCAAAATATGATGATCAACATAGGGTAGTTTTTTTCGATTTCTAAAAAATATATAATTTTTAGTGAATAGTAAAAAATACAGTTTTTAGTAAAATTATAATTTATTTTGATAAATTAATTAATATAACATTACTAATATAATTTTAATTTGATTTAAATATATTATTTTTGATAATATAAATTATTAGAATTAATATTACTAGTTTTTGAGTTATGTAAGAAAACAACTTATCCTTGAAAAAATATATTTTTTCTAGAAAACTGACTTCGATCGTGCTTGCGAGCTTTTTTTTTAAATTAAATTCTTCCACATTTGTTATCATATTTTGATAAAATGAATTTTATATATCTAATATCATAATTAATATTAGATAATAAGTCCATATTAATTTTTAAACAATATTAATAGTATCTATAATAAATTTTGATTACTATTATAAAAGAAAAATAAGTTATTTATGGGTAAAATTAATTTAACAAAGAATATAAAAAAGTAACCCTAATAGTACGAATAATTATATTTATTTTTTATTAAAATAATTATTATAATTATTTTTTATTTATTCTACTCTATAAATGATTATGTAATCAGTTTGATAGTAATTATATTATGATATGATAAAAAATAAATTGTATTTTTAAGTAATATGTAATTTCAGTTATGGAATTCCTTTGGATAAATTAATTGGGTTTTCAAATAATTTTTTTTTAATAAAATATTATTACAAAATTATTATTGATAAATGTAATTGATAATATAATTTTGATTACGTAAAATGAAATATCTTTTGTGGCTTGAAAACTATTTTTTTCAAAAACCCAATATTTCTCAATAAATGACAATTCAATTTTTCAAGTCAAAATTCATATATTAAGAAAATTATTTTAGTAAAATAACTATTATTTCATAAATAATAATGTTAGAATTATCCAATGGTGACTTTTTCATAAATTTCTAAGACAGTAAAATTTTTGGGAAATTATTAAATATTGTATAAATATACGGTATGTATTATGACGTTATAATGACCCAGAAGTGGTGTAATAAATGAGATAAATTGTATAGGAAAAAATATTTATTTACCATTTGATATAATGTTATTTTTATATTATATAATTTTTTTTTAAATTCTTTATGAATACTCCAAAACCTATATTATGTTTTAAGGATTTAAAATATTTTCCTTATTAACATTACAAACTTCCACATCAAGAATGGTCTTATTATCATAAGTTAGGTTATTAAAAATATAAAATAATGAATACCACCTCTTTTTGGAATATATTATGGGAAAAATCATTGGATGGTTTTTATTTTTGATTATTTTATTATATAGAGCCCAAAACATATGTTTGGGAAATAATAAAGAATTCCCCACTCATTTCCTATTTAAACCCACACATGATCCCCTGTATTTTTACTCAAAAACCTTTTAGAAAAAATTTAATCTTAATTATCCTCTCTATAATCTACTGATTTTCTCCCAAATATCTCATGAAAGCTCCTCCCAAGATTTTGGAATCAGACTCTCATGGTATGGGATCTCCCACTCTCATTTTATTCATACACATATTACTTGGTATGCCTCTTAATTTCAGTTTGTTCATTTTGCTATATATTCATGCATATTATTCATAATAGATATTTTATTCCTAAATTATAATATACCCATTTCAATCTCATTAATCCCTATAATGAATCCTTATATACACCCATTAATATACTGAAATTTAGTAAAGGACTCACTCCTTATCCTCTTTATTCATATTTCTTCATTATTTTCTATTTTTATAACCAATTACCAATGAAGTAATTTTTCCATTAATATCCTAATTACTGTAAATTTTATCTCTATATTAATAGATACCACTTAAAATCTCATTAATCCCTTCCATGAATATAAGGCCCCAGCCTTAAACCTTACTTAATCTTGAGTTATTACAAGATTACACATTGAGGATCTTTTCAGGTTTAGAGTTTTAGAGAATTAGATCATGAAACTTGCATTACATTCCACATTTAAACAAAGTGGTTACATAAAAGATAGTATTCATTCTTCCCATCAAAGGAAACATATTTAAAATAAAACATGGATTCTTCCTTGACACATCTTTGACACTATCATTACATCATGTACCTTTCCCTTGACCTGTGAAAAACATTTCAAAAAAACATGGGATGAGCATAAAAAGCTCAGTAAGGGTTATAAAAATATGGATAGGAAACATGAGTTCATATATACATAAGAATGAAATCATACTTTACCCATAAAACATAGGCACTTTAACATACCTCATCAAATCATGAATAAATCATAGAAATCATAATACATAAAGGTAACTTCAGGCATTCATAACAATCTTACGTAGGGAGTAACCCTCTTGGTTATGTTTGGAATACCCATCACAGTATATTCCCTAAATATCTTTGGATAAACCTTCACGTTACACTCCTTCACGTTACCCAATGCATTGGAGAGCTATATCGGGCTCACCCGCCCTTAGTTTATCACCGAACCACCCGTCTTCATAATAATTCCCAAGAACCTCAACATATTCGTATCACATAAAACATGCATAAAGGAAACATAACATTTCCACCTTTCAATAACAAGATATAAATACAACACATTGATATAAAAACATTATGAAAACCATTTTCAATACCAAAATAAAAGAAAAGTAAAACTAGGTATTTATTTTTCTTTTAAAAAGAAGGCATGGCTTGTAGAGGAAGCCGAAACTCAAATAATGGTCACGACGGCGGAGAAGTCGTTGTCACCGCATACGTACGATAAAAACGTTCCCTTTTGTCTTTTAATAAAAAGTTCGTATAAAAAATATTCCTTTTGAATAAACATAAAAGTCATAGGGGTTTATACACCGTATAAAAGAAGGTTGTGTATAAAACAGAATATGCCTCAATGAAAGGAGATTGAGATGAAGTCCCTTACAAAGACGGTATCCTTGGTTTAAGGATAAATCAATTACATAATTATGTGTGACAAACGAATACACTAAATATAAGTGGGTATTATGTGTAAAACAATTATAGGACATTCACACATAATCATAGAACGACATATTCAAGGTGTATAAGTTTATCCCAAAGAATCGAAATTGGGTTAAGAAGTTCCCTTGCAAAAATTAGACAGCCTAACGGCGTCAATTCAAAATTCAGAAAAAGAGTTGATGAGAGATAAAAAGGGGATATCATCACTTGGGCTTAAAATTTAAATCAATAAGGATATATAAGAACATATCCCAAAATAATATTATGTGAATTAAAAGACATAACAAAATAAGTCTTTTAAAAAGAGGAGGGTGAAAGGTTCCCTTACCGACATGGGTATCTTTCGAAACATACACCTCGTGAAAGAAGGACAATACAACATTGATGTAAATACTCATAAAAGAAATTATATTACATAATGAGTAAAATAATGGGATGTACATACACCACTCAAATGAAATTATGGAAAATGTAGCATAAATATCATGGGAATAAAAGTGAGATGAAAAATCCCTTATGAAAACTCGACAGCCTAACGACGCCACATAAAACTTACAAAAATGGATTGATGAGATAAAATAGGGTATCTCATCATATTAAATTAATGTTTATAGAAATAGGAATATAAAAGAACATCCCCCAACATAAAAAATAGGAGCTTAAAATAAGTGACATAAAGGAGAGTACTTAAAAAGAAAGAGAGAGGTTAGATCTCTTACGAATCTTTGGCAGCCTAACAGCGCCACTCAAAACTTCCAAAATGGCTTGATGAGAGAGAATAGGGTCTCTAATCACATGAACATAAAAATTAAAGAAATATTAATATAAAATAACATCCCAATAACAAGAAATATGAGTTTTAAAAGAAATTACAAAAAAGAGTGTACTTAAAAAAAGAGAGGAGTATGATCCCTTACCTCAAGTCCGACTTGACTCGATCGTTCTTTAATCTACTGAATAATAAACTTGAGTTAATTAATAATTCCTTAAGAACCACTTTTCAAGTTCATTATTCCTTTTATATCACTTATTACCATGTTATACACATTATGTAATCATTAAGTTAATAATGTTTGTTTTGTCGATATTTGGTTCTTAAGTCGAAAGTGGACTTCTTACAATTACATGTTGTTTGTGGGGTCAAAGGTTATTTATATCCAGAATGACAAGCCTGATTTGGATATAATATATATCATATATATCCAGAATATACATGTATTTATAATATCACATAATCATTTAGAGGAAATAAATGAAATGCATCGTTCATAGAGACGGTAAGCCATATGTACGCATGAACGCTACATTCATTTCTATGTAATATTAATGGAATTAAAACTATATGATAGGTATGTATATTTTAATTCCATAATTATATTAATCATTTATATTTAACATAAATCATATATAATAACTTTAAATCCATCCTTTATACATCCCATATATGGCATTAACGAATCACATCACTTTGAGGGGGCGGTAGTCCGCACTTCCTTAAATGAAGATATCGCGTTTACCCATAATGGAAACCATAAAGGTACGCCATAAATTAAAAATACAAAAGATTAAGTAAAAAATAAACATATTATATATCATATATAAATATAGTGTCATCTTAATTGCCACCTTTGAAGGTGTTATAAGAATGTTGAACAATCATCGTTTCGGGAGGCAGAAATTTTCCATCCACGGAAACAGTATGTTCTTTAACCATTAGATGTAGGCATGTGTAAATGTAGCTCGAATACTTCTTATAACAACATCCTAGTATATTTAAGATAATTTATTTGTTACAAAATAAATGAATAAAAAGAGTTTAGGGGGTTGGAGAAGCAAAATGAAACAAAAGGACACAAGCGAAGACATTACCTTAAAATCGGGTAACTCCCTTTGGTTTGAGCTCAAAGGCTTCCTTTGGAAGAATTATGCCCAAAGTTAGGCTTCAAGGAGTAATATAGGGAAGTGGAGAGATAAAATGGGCAGATTTTGTCCGAGCCAAAGGCTTTGGGAGTGTTGTAAGAAGGTAGAGGTGGGGGCCTTTTATAAGAGGAGAGGAGGGGCACTCTTGGAAGGTAAAGAAAAGTCACTTTATTTTAAAATGGTATTCGGATTTAAGAGGTCCCACATTAGTGTTTTTCGAGTATAAGGTGATAAGGGTTTGAAATCCACTCATCCAATAGGTTTTGGACATGTTTAGGTCTTAGATATTACATTATCTTTCCATTTTATTTAAATCGTTAAATAATGAGGTCATCCCTGCATCATAATGATGTCATAAATAATTTAATTTATTTAATGTCTAAAAATTATAAAAAAAATACTATGATGTAGGAAATATTTTTATCTTTCCAATGAATATTTATAGTCAAATCTCTTATTTTTATAACCCCATGTAAAAATTGTTTTAGTAAAACATTTCATGTTTGTCTCATTTTTAATTTAACTGTAAATAAAAAGATATTAATGTCATTTTCCAACCAAAGTGGCTTCATGGGGCCCCCAAGTTGGACCATGGGTTGTCTTGGTCGGCCATGACACATAAAATGAGGTTAGGACATGGGTCATGTTCATTTAATATTATTAAAATATTATTTTTACCTTAAACTACACTAATTACCTCTAATCGCGATTAAAAAGTTAATAAGTTACTATTCACCAAAAAATTATTTTTATCCCATTGAACAACATTTTACTTCCTAATGACAACCACGTATGTCGGATTTTTAAAATTAAAAACACAAAGATGGAAAAATTTCATTTAAACGGAAAAATCAGTTTTTATAAGTACCACTTAGTGGTTTCACTATTCATCAAAAATTGAAGTTATCTGAAAAATCCCAAAAATTTACCCTAAGATATATTTGATATTCCAAATTCAAAAATGAAGTCTATTTTACAAAATTCAAAACATATAAGTCACATTAATTAATTTAATAATTAATTCCCACTGTCAGAGCAAATATCGTGTTTTTATTAAACAAGAAGTATCAGAAGATTGGCACTAGTTGAAGTCTGATTTCAAAGTGAAATTAATTCCAACGACCACTATTGGATTTAATGGTAAAAATATATTATAATTTAACTTTAAAACCAATTCAAAAGATAATCTAATCATATAAATAAATTATAATAAAAATAGGTTTTGAATTAAAATACAACATTTTACACTATTCATTAAAAAATGAACTTTATCAGAGAGATACCAAAAATTTACACAAAGTAAATGTTGATGTCCCAATTATTAAGAAGAGTTTTATTTGGTCCAATAGAATGTATAAGAGTGAACACAAATATATTTAATGATGGTTCACCATCAAAAGACGATAAATGAACCTTTAGTGAAAATTAGGGAATATACGCCTAAAATTGAATTCTTTCCGTATTTTAAGCCTTTATATTTTATTGGATAAATGGAAAAACATTTAAAAACATATATAATAATAATTTAGTTATTTATATCCATTACCGAAAATACAACGGCAACATGTTAACTACCATTTAAAATAATATTATTTTATTATTATAGTGCAGTGTAAGATTCCCAAGAAACTTGTTGTTGCGTGTTGGGTACGCCATCGAGCATAGCGTCCCCTTTAAAGTCATATTAATATTTTATTCAAAAATATGGATAAATATGAAAATGTCATATTCTTTATTTACCTGTGGTGTTACAATGAAAATTTATATGCCCCTGTTATGCTATTGAAATTTCTCCCTGAATTTCCATGCCAAACAATTGTGTTGAAAATACCCATACCCATTTACTATCAAGGGGGTTAAACATAAGAAATTTTACTTATTTTATGTGGTAGTAACTTGTGTGTAATCCAAACAGCTTTAAAATGGAATAAATTTTAGGATAAATGATTCCATGTATTATGATCTATGTTGCTCACTTAAGCCTGAGAACAAAGTAAAAGTGATGATTGTGCACAAAATTATATATCACTAAAATTAATTGGGGAATGTTTTAGACTTATAAGACATCATAAAAGTTATTAGGGAGAGAACCTAATCCATCTTGGGACATTTTACATCATTATTTCTTATTAGTTATCCTTTACATATGTTTATGATGAAGTTTTTTAGGATGTTTCCACATTCCCAAGTTGCCTTTATGATTAACATGATATATCATGACTCATTGTCCATATATATAATTATAACTACTTTTATGACCTATATATATTCCTATTTTCTAACATGTATCACTTCATTCATGTTATACAGTGTTTTTCCATTAATGGTATCTATAGATCCCTACATTCTTATATATGTCCCCAAGTTATCCCATACAGCTTTATGTATGATGGAATAATATGAGCATGTCAAGAAAATTTTAAATACTTCTGATGTATCCCATATTATAAGTTGTTATGTAATTTATGTAATTCAAAAAGACAGTAGGCTTATTGATATTTATGGTTTTATTATGTGTACTTTTTTTAATAAATAATGAAATAAAGTGTAATAAAGAGGAGGGTTATCATAGTTTTCATCAAAAGAAAATTTTTATCTATTTTTTGGATTAGTATTAGAAAAATCTAGATAAAGAATTTGGGATAATATAAAACATAATAGTACAAATATAAGTTTTGGTAATGTATAAGGTCATTATTGTCCAAGAAAATATATCCATATTTAGATACTATAAGTGGATGTGGCTCTAGAACAGATGTACCAAGGGGTAAAACCTAAAAACACTCCATTGTTCTAGACTCAATCAGAAACTTGTTCTCGAAAACAGTACTTTATATACACCATATTTTACAATCCCATGGTAAATTCCATGTTAATTTAAAAAGTCATTAAGAACCATTAATAAGGGAAAAAGAATAAACATAAGATTCTATGTAAGGAAATAGATTATGGGTGAAATAAATTGAAGAATAGAAAATCATATATTAAGAAAATAAATTTAATTTATAAGTTATACATTCAATGTTATTGGATACTCAATTATTTATTTAATAGTTTAAACATGATCATCCCTAATATTTCTTTTATTATTATGAATGATGGAAAATAGGATGAACCTAGTCAAGAACCAATATGAATGGAAATATCATGATTTTTCAAATGAGATATTATCATTAATTGAAAATTTTGTTACAAATGTTGTATATCACTGACATTATGGATATAAGAATCATGAAATATATAAGGATTGATCCCCAAGAGTTTTATATAAGGATTTTTAAATTTTTTTGAATAGTAATAATAACATATAAATGTGATTTAGAGATAAATTGATATATTAGAAAACCCATGATTGAAGGATTAATGACCATTAATATTTTCTAGGTTTGGATAAACCTAAATTGTATTGTGATGATATATCTAATGCTAATATTATTTTAAAAATAATTGATATGAATTTAGATGATTTATGTGATGGATGTTTAGGATCATTTTGTTATAATTTTGAGGTGATAAAAGATATTTGGGGTGATATTTTATTTGGGTTGTTGTATATATACACATTATATTTAATATAAAGGATTATATGGGAATTATAATATTATGTTTTTTTAGGTTTAATAAGAAGGGTATGATAAAACCATTGAGGTTAAAACATGCTTAATTTTTATGTTATCATTGTTATATATGGGTATTTATTTAATGAAAGATCTATGATAATACATTAGGATTATTTATGTAATTCTTGATATTAATTTATCTAGGTATTCTCTTACTTTTTTCTAACCATTTTGGATTTATTTAAGACAATATGAATATCTTTTTATTATTTGATAGATTATGTGATATTTTATAAACATCTAATAGTACTTCAAGCATTGTTTTTTCTCATCATGAGATCTTATCATTGAGAGAAAATATAGTATTTTAGTGTGAATTTTTTAAAGGATGAAATTATAATTTTCAATAAGTTATATTACATAATGCCACTATTTAAAATGGTATTGAAGTTCCTTAATTCTACAAAAATAATCTTAAAACAAAAATTATTTGATATTTTGACAATTCTGATAAACTCATGGAATTTTTACCCTCTATAGATTTATAGTTTTTGAGTCATCGATCACACTTAATTAATTATTTAGTTCTATATTTATCTTCCATGTTTTTGTTTTCACATCCCAACAAAGGTCTCCAATTTTTAAACCTAGTTATGTGATGACCTTCCTTCTTCTATTTACCCTTTTTTAAGAGGATGTTTTTTAACCCCTGTTAGGATGTGGGTTTTCAATAAAGATATATTCAAGTGTAAAAAAAATTCTTACCAATTACATGATTATTGTGAATGGATGAAATTTATTAAAAAGGGGAATAATTTAACACTCAATGTATATAAAATAGAAAAACATGTTCAATAGCGTTTGTGATATGGAACATCGATCCCAAACATACATTGATTATTGAAATATTTCTATTTTGGATATTCTATTAAATTTTTAGCTATGAATATTATTATCTACTATATGAAATATATATATATATATATATATATATACTAAATATATTGATAACTTATTATTAAATAATCAATAAAAATTTTGTATTGATGTTTTGTTCTTAAATTTTTTTTTCATCAAAGATGAATTTTTATTTATTTTTATGAAAAAATATTATATTTATTTTATAAAAAATATAGTAAATTTATTTTATACGATTAAATAAATTTTTGATATCATAATATCAATATTAACATATATTAATATTGTTTTATTTTTCAAAAATACAAATTTCTAATTGAATAGTGGAAAGTACGTTTTTAAGTAAAATTGTCTTTTCTTTTGATAAATTATATAATATAATGGTCCCAATAATAATTTATTCTATTTCAAGGTAAAATAGGTATTATTTAGTTATATTTAATTATATTAATTACAATTAAATCAATTTTACATTGAATTATCGTATAGTTCAATTTTTGGGGTTAAAAACAATTTTTTCTCATAACCGTTTTAAAATACAGAATATTTCTCCATTATAATTAAATAAAATAAACCAAAATTATAAATTACTTATATTAAATGTTTAGATTAGATATATATGTATTTATAAATTTAAATTCATATAATAAATAATACAAGTTATTGAGTTGAAGAAAAAAACACATATTTTCCTTTAAAAAAGAATTTTCTTTTTCCAGAAAACTCATTTCCATCAGGTTTATGGGGTTTATTTTCATTTAAAATTTTCTATATAAATTATTTTAATTTGATAAAATTTATTAAATATTTTGAATTTTCATAATTAATATTTGTTAAAAATTTCATCATAATTTCGAAATAATATTATCAATAACTATAGTGAATATTAATTACGTCTCTAAAAAGAAAAATATGTTAATTAGGCGTAAAAGTAATTTATAAAATAAAAGAAACAATGTAACCATAATATTATTATTAATTATATTTATTTTTCATTAAAATAATTATTATATTTGTTAATTATTGTTTTCCTCTTTATAAATGATTAATTAATGAGTTTGATAACAGTTATATTTTAATAAGATAAAAAACAAATTGTATTTTTATAAAATATTAAATTTCAATTAAGACATTAATTTTAATGAATTGATTTATTTTTAAATTAAATTATATTTTAGTTAACTATTATTATTAAATTATTATTGATAAATATAACAGATAATGTAATTTGTATGACGTCAAATGAAATTTCTATAATGGCTTGTAAACTATTGCTGTAAAAAACCCACCATTTCTCAATAAATGTAAATTTTATTATAAAAGTAAAAAAATAATATATTTATAAAATTATTTTCATAAAGTAAATATTATTTTTGCAATCAGAATGTCTAAATTATCCAATGGTGAATTTTTCATAAATTTTTGCGACAGGAATCTTTTTGGTTAAAAATTAAATACAATATAATATACGATATGTATTATGACATCATAATGACCCATAATTGATGTAATAAATGATATGAAAGGGTATAAAAGACAAAATATATAATCAACCATTAAAATAATTTTTTTATATTATTCTATTAATTTAATAAATTCATTATGTATTCTGTAAAACCTATATTATATTTTAAGGGTTTCAAATGATTATTTTGTAAACATGACTCACTTCCAAATTAATATGAGAATTGTTTTAATATTTTTAGACATTTGAATTATAAAATAATGAAAACCACCTATATCTGGTAGAAACATTCATCTAAAATCATGGGATGGTTTTTTATTTTGATTATTTTATTTTAGAGAGTCTAAAACCTAAGTTGGGGAGATAATAAAGAACTCCCACCCATTTCCTATATAAACCCACACCAAATATCATTTCCCTTCACTAAAAAAATTATAGAATGTACTTACTATGAACCTAACTCTATATATTCCTCCCAATGTGCCTGAAATATCTCATAAAGCATCTACTAAGATTTTGGAATCAAACTCTCAAGAAAAGGGATCTCCCACTCTTTTTTTTTCAAGAACCTCTTTTATGTCACACCTCTTAATTTGAGTTATTTATTTTTGGGGTATGTTCTTAAATATTACTAATAATATACATCATATTAATAAATAATGATATAACCCTTTAAATCTCATTAATACCATTGAGTAATTTTTATATAAACAAGTTACCATGAGAAAATTTAGTTAGGGATCCTCTCATTCTCTTATTTATTCATGTTTATTCATTATATTTTGTATTTCATATATAATTCATAACTATGGGATATGTTCTTACATATACCCTTAATTTACATTTTATGTATAAATTATGATATACCCCTTTCACAATCATTATTCCAATCATTGAAATATATACACCTCGATTATTTTGGTAAAATTTCAGCATGATTTTCCATGCCAAACAATTTTGTAGTGAATACCCGTACCCATTTCCTATCAAAGGTGTTGAACTTTATTAAATTATACTTATTTTTATTTTGGACATAAATTTATATATTAAAAAAATTCATTATCATGGAATATATTTTGATAGTAATTTATTCTACCTTTTATGATCTCTGTTGTACACAATAGCATGAGAATGAAATGAAAGTGATGGGTGCACCCAAAATTATATAGATCTACAATGAATTGGGTAATGTTTTAGCCTAATGATATGTTATGACAGGGATTAGTAGTGAACCTTATACATCGTGGGATTTTTTCCATCATTTTTATTGATGTTTATCCTTAACATATACTTACGATATAGTGTTTTAAGTAGTTTCCATATTTCTGAAGTTTCCATTATGAATATCATGATATATCATGCCCTATTTTTCATTTTTATGATTCAAACTCATTTTATTCCCCATTTATGTTAATATTATCAAAAATTTATTAATTTATTCATGTTATTCCATTATTATTCCTATATTGGGCTTCCTAAATCACCCCTTTCTTATGTATGTCCCCATGATATCCAATGAAACTTTCAGAATGAAGGAAACAGATGAGAATTATAAGGATTTTTTCAATAAACATTATGTATTACCTATTTCAATTTGTTAGTTAAGGTGCCTAGTATCCTAATACAGTAGACTTGTCAATCGTCTAGGTTATATTATGTGTATTATTATGAAATAAATCATGCAATTAAGTGAAATACAAAGTAGGTTTGTTATAAAATACAGAGGTAAATAAATAAACTCTATTTAAACCACAACCTAAATTCATAGACTACTATTAGTACCTCATGAATTATGCATGAAACCAATATATTCCACACATCACATTATTTAAAAGTTTGACTCATTACTCCAAAATGATGGATACCATGGCCTAATGCATAGTCTAAAATTTCAAGCGATAAAACCATTCATATACTCTAACATTTAAATAAATTTCCACCAATGGAATATCATATTCAAGGCAAAATTCACTATATCATCCTTAATCAATATCCTATTCCAATTTAAATTCATGCTTTCTCAAAAATATCCATGACATAATAGAAAATATCATGGTATAATAAATGATCTCTATTTAAACCTCAACCTAAATCCATGACATAACCTTCTTACCTTAATAATTATGAATGACACTAGAATCATCTACACATAACATAATGGAGAAGTCTAACCCACTATGACAAAAATATGGAAACCATGGTGTAATGAAAAGTCACTAATTTCCATTGACAAAATTATTATTACTCTCAAAAAATATTTTTTTAACTTTTTGAATAATTCATGGTGCAACATAGCATTTATAACATTGTTTCATTGTTCGTTTAAAAATTCACTAAACTCAAATTCTTTTTAACCTTCACATTTAGCAGCCTAAAAACACATAAAAAATTATACGTAAAAATTGGGCCTAAAAATTGATGACCAGGTCTGTAGAGTGTCTATTTAGATAAAATAATCAATGAAATGTAATTTTTTCATTGGATATATTCACAACACTTATTTTTATAAATATTTTCCCTTATTATGCTTGTTATTTACTCGAAACCAATTACATAATAAATAAAAAACATTTCAATCTAATATTAAAAAGTACAATTGACTTTTAATGGGGTTTTTATATGAGTTGGATTAGTTCAGCATAGAATTTCAGATGCTAATAACAAAACTAATTTTTTAAATATCATGCCTATTAAAAACCACTATGTGAACACCTATGTAAATTACATTAATGCATTTCATTTTTATGTTTTTTAAGAAAATTTTTTATTTTCAGAAACGCACAACACTAATTTAAAATATATTTTATACTTCATATAAGAGAATAATTTTCTTAGAACACATATAATAGGAATTAAAATAATATGATGTGTTTAATTGATTTTTCATGAAAAAATATATTAATAATCAAAATACAATATATCTTTTTTAGAAAATATTTTATAATTCATAAATTCAAATACTAAATTTCAAATAATTAAAAATAATATATTAGAAATAGTTATAGAATATATGTTAATAGTTTACTATATAGTAATATATTTTTTTTTAATTTTTCCTAAAACCTATTTTCTATAATCTAATTAAAACAAGTGAATGAAATTTTGAAAATATTAACACTTTTCTCTCCTATAAAAAACATAAAGCTTGAAAATGTGTACTTTAGTATAAAACAATGTTTTATTTCTCAAAAATTAAACACAATAGATTAATTATACTTATAAAATATAATAACATATTTTCATTTAAATATTATAATTAACACATGTTTATTAATAAATGTTATGTGATTTATCAGAATATATAACATGAACACCTACACAATTTTTTAAAAACTATTTATTGCTCCAAAAAAAGAAAGAACATGAATTAATTTTCAAAATATTATAGTGAATATATTTTCTAAAATTGATATAAAACTAATTTAACAATTTTATTAAAAAATAATTTCACGGGATACATGATTTATTTTTTAAATGGGGATATTTCTAAACTTTGAACATAAAATATATAATAAGATAATAGAAATAAAAAACAATATTTTTATTATAAAATAAAATAATTATATTTAATAGTGTATTGATATTTAAAAATGTAAATCTATTTCTAAAAAAATTCAATTAATCATCTGATGACATGAAAAAAACTAAACATATAAAACTCAAACAATGATTGCCGATAAATTTTGATTTTTCAACAATATTTCCACTTAACATATTTTCTTTTGATATTAAAAAAATAATGACTTCGTAGAAAAATAAGGTAATATAATTTGAAAATACATTTTTTCATATAATATAACAAAAATAAAATTACTTGTTCCTGAAAAAGTCACATTTCAACTCTTTTAAAATACACATATTTTTTAAGGTAAGGACCCAAATGTATGAAAAAATTTCAATAAGAAAATATAATAAAATGAAAATATCTATCATGTATGTAACATAAAATTTCAAATAAAACATGTTATATTAAAATAATTATATATTGAATTTATCATATAATTTCATATAATATATATCTTAATTTGGAATTAAAACCCATTTCACTAGTTACTTCATAAATAATCTAAAAAATAATTTATTTAGCTTTATAAAAGTAAAAATTCAAAATATTAAAACATAGTTTGAACTAAGGATATAATCATAATTAAATATAAGTATATTTATGATATAATAATAAATATTTTGAATGGATACAACACATGAATAAGAAATAGAAGATGAAACAAATGTGAAATATTCGGTAAAGAATATTACCACTTCTTCTCTAGAATTCCTTACAATTTATTCGTAATGGACCTTGGGTTTTTCTTTTAGAAGGTCTATAACATCATGAAATTATAAAATGATATTTGTAAGAGGAATTTTAAGGTTTTGTATGAGCTATGTGGATAAAAGTAGTGTAAATAAGTTAAGAATAGGTGCCTTTTTATAACAGAGGGGAGGGTCATTCTTGGAATATATTAAAACCTTAAATTAATATAAATTATCTTTTATGCCTAAGTCATAAAAAATTGATATAATAAAAATATAAGTTAAGTACAAGTGAAAATAGATTCATTAATTTTTTTACAAGTTTTGGATATTTTTCTAACCTTATATTATAGTTTCTACCCCTCTTAACCCTTTTACCAATTACCATACTATTTTAATTTCCTAAAATCTAAGGGTAAATAATTTTACTAAAAAATTTCAAATAACCCATACATAGACCCTGGAATATGTTATTAACCATAAATAATTAAATTGGTTGAATATAAAATTTATAACAAATTTAATGCATTTAATTAAATATTATTCCCATAAAATCTGAAAAATTTCAATTTTAGAACTATTCATTTTATTAAAATTTAATAACATTAATGATAAATATAATTTAGAATAAAATCCATCCAGAACACCTTAATATTCCATATTTTTCTATAAAATTTATGGGTTACACTAATTGTTTCAAATTAAACAGCATTTAAGGATTTTAATTTCATTTATTTTATTTTTCCATTAATTATGTAATTTCTATGTCAGTATTGTGTAAGTATTTAATGAAAAAGTTTTTTTTAAAGTAATGATAAATTAATATGGTTAAGATAAAAAAAATTACATTTAAAATATTTTTTATAAACAATCATGTCATTTGGTTTTACCAAGGGTAAAAATATTATAGTTATTAAAAATAATAGTGTGGGACATTTTTCATTTTCATTACATAAATCATTATACATTTCATTATCTCACTCAAATAGAAAAAGGACATATAATACAATATAGGATGATCATGGATTATATTTAGTCATAAAATAAAATTAATAAAAATTTTAGGGTCATTTTTTAGTCCTTATCATTTTTAACCATAATGACCAAATTTATCATTTTTTGTGATAACAAAAGGTACTATAGTTACTATTAATAATTTCCAAAAATAGAATTGACAATTTTAATAAATTTGGAACAACTAATTATAAATATTTAATACATTTTTCATTGTTCAATTCTAATGAGTGTAAGAAATTAAATTATGATTAAAATGAAAAACACAATGAAAAGTAGTTTTTTAGAAAATTTTATTTTTTTGTATAAAAATGGTTTTATACTAAATTAAACCATAAAAATGATTCCAAAGAGATTAATTTGATTATTAATGATATTAATAATGTAATTTTATATTTAAATAACCTTAAAATAAAATTATACATTGTATATTTATGAAGGAAAAATATATTTTTTTATTGAAAAACATTATATTTCATTATTCACTAATAAGTCAATCATTACATAAAATAGCCAAAATCTAACCTAATTCAATTTTAATATTCCTATTTAAAAAATTTTATTCAAATTATCAAGTAAATTTTATAAAATTTCTATAAAATAATCACAATATTTCATAACTAAATATAAAAAAATACTTTTCTTAAGAAAACTTATTGATAAAGAATAAATTTATTTTACTAAAAACTGAGTTTTTATTTCATAAGAATTAATCACAAAATTTTAACTAGATAATATATATATATATATATATATATATATATATATATATTTCATAATATAGTATAACTTATTCATACCCTCTAATTTAATGGTATGTTATAACAATAATATTTAAATGATGTTTGTAATATATAACATACTTTAGGATATTTAATATTTTGATTAAAATTGTCCATATTGGACAATGTAACATCAACTAAGAAATGCATGGAAATAACAAAATATGATATACATTTGTATAATAGACTATTATCATTAACCCCTTGATGCATGAAAATTATACTATATGATTGGAATCGATATCAAATAATTGATTCATTGATCTCTTTTGTATATATAGTGTGTAAAAATTTGCAACGCTGATTTCCCAAATCATACATTTTGATACGAAAAAACTGTTGGATTGATTTGTATCACCTACCACCAATTCACATATCATATTGATTAATTATATCTTAGATAATGATATAATATATTATATGACCAATCATAGATGAAAATATATATAATTTCCAATGATATCACATATTGGAATACAATTCATAGTTTATTATCTATATCATTTTTAATAATATCAAATATGACATCAATGTGATATGAATGTTTCATAAATTTAAGCATTATTATATGAATCAAAGAGCGTGACATGTATCCAATACAACTAAATTTTTTATAAGGATCAAAAAACCCTTATTTAAGGTATTTAAATATAGTATAAACCATAAATTACCATGATCACCATTTATAAAATAATAATCAGGTACAAATACGAATTAATAACTCATGTACCTTTCACTGATGATCATTTCTACTATCGTTGATTAGTTCTTGATGAAAATCATTGATTAATTTCCAAAATAATCATCCCTCTAGAATGTATCCATGAGACGAACTAAATCGCCCAACTATTTCAGAAATAACCTCCTTTCTTCAATGATATTCTAGAATCATAAGTGGAAAAAGAAGGAGGGGGATGAGATCCATGAGAGAATATGGTAAAACCACTAGGATATAAGGTAATACTCTGAAAAACCCATCCCAATGGCCACCTCTTCCCTATATATTCCATAAGTATGATATTTGAGCCTAGGAAGAATTTAATCTTACTTTATGAAATGTAAATGTATGTTCCTTATGTTATAATTTAAACTAACTTAACACTTATGTGAACTTAGATATCCCATGAGTTTCATCTTATGAGATGTATCTATTATTGATAGATTAAATTAGTTAGAAGACTAAAAAAAATTAACAATTAACATTCCCATTTCTTAAGAATCACAGACTACCATGTGAAGAATATAAAATGATTAAAAAAACCATAATTATTATGATATGCCTATTTGTTATATCCATACAATATAATATAATAGGCTAGTAATGAAATTATTTTTCTTGATAATGGATTATTTTAGGCCCAATTCAATGATATACGGTATTCCTTGGTTCTAGAATATCGTAGCACATGAACATCTTATACCATCACTTATGAAATATTCAATATACATCACATATATATTCTCTTAGTGAACCCCACTATCGCATATCTTCTATGACTCCCCTTATAACATGATACAAAAATGTAACACAACCACATTATATCATATTATAGGAATACCTATTATTTATGTCCATTGGTTAAGATCCAACAAACCCACATCACAATTCCTGATGAAACAATTGATCAATACTTAGGTGATGAGTTGATAACCCAAATACATATTGGTATAACATAGTGGACTAATAACTTGGTGAAAATCCAAATACGTAAATCCATATTGGAAATAATCCAGGAAACCAATACCATAATGATGAGGCAATAACCCAAATCCTTCCTGACAAAGATCTAATGGACCAATCCCTTGGTGACCAAACAGTAAATCCATACCTCTATTGGTGTTAAGAAAACAAATCTAAAACTATGCTGCTGATGGGTAAACAAAACCATATATATATCATTGATTTCATAATGTTCCAATAAGATAATTATAATATATTAATTTAGAAATATTTATATGTGATGATAATATATATATAAATCGTTATGTCTCATTATATGAATTTAAATGGTTATATACCAACTTTGATACCTCCCTAAATGGAATTAAATTCCCTAGAACCTACCAACATTTCTTTAAACTATTTATAAATTATACTCCTACCCTCATGTGATTATATTTAGACATAATAAGCTTTAAATGTGAGAAGAATTAAATTCATGAAACAACATATTGAAATGAAACAACTTCCTCAATCCACTTTCCAGTAGGTCTTCTCCCAACCAAATCAGAATGTTCTTTAAAAAAACTGGCATTGTTTTGAGGAATGATTACATGAAAATATCCTAAATATATGATATAGTCAGGGAATAAATATGAATCTCCCTTGTGATATTATTTAACCTCCCATCGTCTCAGTTTCAGTAACTTCACCCAAATACACCCATGATCACTATTCCTTTCAATCCAGGAGAGGGGTATCATGATTGATGGTGGAATAAATAAACAATAAAACAATAATAAATATAGTAAGAAAACCATAATTCATTAAAATAATAATTTTTTAAGAAAACATTTTGATATTAAATCTTCATCTATGACTCTCTCTCCCGTGTATATTCTTCCAAACACTCTTGCCTCCACAAAAAAGTAATATAGGAATGACTAACCAGTATAGGAACTTTTTATAATTGTCTTGGAACCCAATAGGCCACTCTACAAACGTAGTGCCCTCCTCAATATACAAACCAATATAATAAATAATATTGTAGTCCTCATGAATATATATGAAAAGCTATGATATATAAAAGATTTTATATTTTCAACTTACATGGGGTGAAAGTGTCATCCTATATACCACTGTTCAATTTGTACGGATAGCATATATAAAAAATAGGCCCTTCATATATAAACATTACAACATTTTTTGGAATATTTTACAGAACAAGAAAAATACATGTTCCATAAATGTAATAGTTTAGTAACATTATAATCACATAAACATAAAAAATAGACCTTATGTGAGCAATGTCATCCCCCACTACATTCTTCTTAACTATCAATCTTATTATAAATATGATACATAATACATATATTTATAACCGTGGGAAATGAAACATTCAAAGGGTGAGATAGGAAGAATAGAATCCTAATAAGGGGAAAATGAGAGATACATAAGAATAAAATAAACATAATGGAATTAGAACATGAGCATAAAATTTGGTTACCATACCCTACTTATCAAAAATCATAATCATGAGTCATGGAATAAATATTGGAAGTTCATAAGACATGAGTCATACGAGAATCAAAGAACATGTGTAGTGAGCGATTAAGATTTCCATAAGACATAAAATTGTGGCATACACACCTGCTTGTAACAATATGAACATGTTTAAATTGAAATAGTTTCACTCATTTAGTTAAGGACATGAAATCAGTCCCTTTTTTAATTTTATAGAAATACAACTAGGTTCATGCATAAAATTATGAACATGTAATTATGTTCTCTCATATCAGCTATACCTCCTGGATATGAAACCCCACTATTCCCAGTGGCAGCCCTGTATTACTCTACTAGGTTCAATTCATATTCTAACCCTGTCTACCTAAATTGAGTTTACTCCATGTTCGAGTCCTCTCTTACAGAGCCTAGTTCACTCCCCTTTTTAGTACTATCATACTGAACATTGTTTATTCCAATTTCTAGTATTATCTTACTAAATTGTGTTTACTCGTTGTTATATCCTATATATCTCATGATATATAAATCATTACCCAATGAATTGGACGGTGATATAGGTCCTACCCATTACATACTGAAATCATACATACATGTTTCGTTAGAACATAAACATTTATCATATCATAACCTATGAAATTAAGTGGGTATCATAAACATTTTCATGATAACATAACCTATGTTAAATATAATGGTTTCTTAAGAATTTAATCATTTCATAAACTTATAAACTATGTAAAAAGATGCAGGTTTCATAAGGATCATATCATTGTATAACCTGTAGAAAATGAAACGGATTTCATAAAAATCATTCCATCAAAAACATACACCATTTAGAGAATGAATATGAATAGCATACTTGGATCATATACTGTGTAATCCATACCTAACGTCAATAGATGAAATCTAGGATGAAAAAAAAATTATAATGTAAATCATTTATTGAGAAAAATATGCTTTTTATTTTGAAAACACATTTTAAAACATAAAACATTTTGAAAATAATTTTCTTTGAAAATATACCAGAAAACATATAAATAATGATTTTAAATCCATTTTATATACTTTTGAAAACATAAAACACTTTAAAAATCATTTTCATTGAATATAACATTGAAAACATATAAATGAAACTTTTAAAAACATTTAAACCCCTTTTTAAAACAAAAAAAACCTAAATCATTTTATTTAAAAATAACCATGTAAACATATAAAAGAAGATTTGAAGATAATTTAAAAAAATTTATAAATCATAAAAGTTTAAAAAAAATTACATAAAAATGAACATAATAAGTCATTTAAAAAAATTGAATAATTTTTTAGAAAACATTGGTTTGGGAAAAACGTATTGTTGACTCAAAAGAGAAATAATGTTGGATTTTATTAAAAGAATTCTCTTGATTGTCATATATAACAAAGAGTGAAAAAATGGAACCATTATATGAAGATATGATGAATAACCATAGGATAGAAAAATTCATGATAATATTTAAGAGATGTATCATAATATTTCATCAATGGAAGCATAGTCATTAAATATCTCAACAGACAATGAGATTGTAGTAATAAACTCCTACGACTTCAGAAAGGTTGTATCAAAATACTAATGATAGGATAACATTAAATGGATATCAAAACATAATGAAAAAAAGAAAATTCATGAAATAAAATTTCAATGAGATGGTATATACAACTTGTAAAATATTGTTTATGCATAAAATAACATGTGTCTCAATGAAGGAAAACTGAGACAAAATTCTCGTGACACTTTGGTAAATTTGAGACCCTAACCACATAAAAGAGAGATCCCAAAATAGATGTGAAACTAGTCAAAAATTTAGGTATAATATTCATAATATATATTCAATAGTATTATATACACAACATAGAAACAATATTTGGTGAATATAGCATGTGTCTCACAAAAGTAAAATGTGAGACATAAATCACTTACCTTAAGTCTTCACTTTCGTCAAACTCATTCAATCTTTATATATAATAAATATAGATTTTTTATACATAAAAAATAGAAAAATATTCATATATATAATACCATATATTGTTTTATTTTTGATCTATATTACCTATTGATTAACAATTCCATGTTATAGTTTTGTCTTGAGTAACAACCTCTTTGATTTTCGTACATGTTTTGAATTTTTATTCATGATACACATACTTAGATAATTAATTAATCATATCTACTATTATAAACACAATAAAAATCATATTTATTCCATATATATTTATTTATATATATCCATTAAATTTATTTATTATAAATGAAATACAGTATTTATAGAGGCATTGGGTCGTTCATATGCATGAATGGTAATTCTATTTTCTTATCGTATTAAGAGAAAGAAAATTTAATATATTTATATATATATTTATAAAATTAAATTTTTTATCTCATATATATCAAAAAAACACACACATATATATATATTAAATCCATCATTAATACATTTCATACAATGCATGAATGAATCATATCACTTCGTGATTCAGTAGTCTACCGTACAAATAAATGACGTTATCATATTCCAATAAAATGGATAACATATAGTAATGTGTCTTATAAAAATTATATAAACTTAATAAAATGATAAATATCATAAATATCATATATAAATTGTATTTCAGTCATTATTCCCAACCTTAATATGGGGTAATGTAAAAACAAACAACACCTGTTTGCAAGGCGGCAGTCTAACGCATACACAAACAATGATTTAATATACCATTAATGGAATTTTATGTGATTTTAGGTCATTAAAATAACATAAAAACATCTAATTAGATGTTATATAATGATATTATCATTTATAATCATATAAAAATAACTTTATGGTTTTTATGAAGAAATAAAAAAACACTCTTTGATGAACATTACCTCTTCATCGGGTATCCCCTTTTGGTTTGTAGAAAAGGTCCTACTTGATTAGATTTATGCCCAAATAAATGATTATAGGTTGAGATGACAGAAGTCAATTGGTGATTTTTTGATTTTATTGTTGAACCAATTGGGTTTTAATGGTCTAATATATGGGGAGAGTGGGTGTCTTTTGATATGTAGGAAAGAGGATACAATTGGAAATTTTCAAAGGAAAGTTAGGTGTAACCATGTTAAAACCTAAAAAAAAGGAATATATAATGACAAAAATTGGTTCATAAATCTTTATGGTAGAAATATTTCCATCTAATGGATGTATGAAAAGTGCCTTGTTCATTTTCCATTTATGATAAATGTTTAATTCTCTGTGTAACCTCATTTTCCTCTTAATCGCAATGATTAATTTTAATTATTTTTAGTAATAATTTTGGTGAAAAATTAAGTTATCCATATTATAAATTATAAATAATTATTATTAAAAATATGGAATATATTCTTCCCAATTATATTTATATAATTGGAATATATTAATTTAAATTTAACCCCACAAACATATTGAGAATGTGAGTTTGTAAAGAGAAAGTGATAAAAAGTTTAAAGTGTTTTTATATTCAATTTCAACATGAAACTGCTTCAAATGAACAAAATTGAATTATTAGATTTAAAATATCTCTATTTTTTTATTTAATACTAATTGAAAATGTAATTTTACAATACAAATAAATTATATGAAAGGATAAATTTCAAATAGAACTCAATATTATTGACTACTCATAAAAAAATCAAACATTTCAGAGATTCCAAAAAATTCACCCTAAGATAATTTTTACTTTCCATTTTAAAAAATGAATCTTTTTTTAAATATAATTTATAATATTATTAATAATTTTTTTAAAACTATGTGATCTATTAAAAGGAAGTAAAAATGCCTTTTAGAAAAATACATATTTTTAGGCATAAAATTGGATTTATTCTCATATCTTGTGTAGAAAACACCTAAGATAGATGATATTTTTTTTTGAATATATTATATATAAATTTTATTAAAAACATTCATCAAAATTGGTGTGTTTTATTTATTTTAATGAAATTTTTTTGTTTTTAAAAATATCTTTTTTCATAAAATGAATATATTAATTTTTAAATAGTTCATACTTTGATTTATAATTAATTTTTTACCATTGCGATATTTTTATAATCATGAATAAACCATATTTTTTTAATTTAGTTACTCCTTTTCATAATTTCAATTCAAATGGATATTTGATAATAATAATAAAATTTTAATAAAATGAATGTTTTCATTTAATTAATGTAATGCATTTAATGAAAGCTAAGAAGAGTGTTTCTTATAACACAAGCCAAAATAAGTGTTTCATATACCAAAATATAAACTCAATGTTATTTTTAGTGAACTATTAAATTGGTTTTGTCTATAAAAAATTCATAACTTATTGTATCATTCAATTAAATCCATCAATGAATTTAATTTTTTTTAATAATTCTTAAAAACATGAGGTGGTATATTATACACCTTTAAAATGAATTTCATAATTGATATTTATCTTGGTGTTTAATTTTTTAATTATTGAATTCAACTTTCATAGAAACCAATATCAAAAAAATGAATACTAAAACTTTCTTGAAAAAAGAAAAGTTATAAAAATAATGGTTTCCTAAAATAACACATAACTAGGTGTCCACATATGATAACATAAGTGGGATGTGAAAACATGGTCATGAAAAATAAAATTAACAGCCAAATACAGATAGAAAGTGATTAATTTTGTTAGAGGATAATGATAATGATCACAAATCCATAAATATACAATACATCAAAAAAGAAATTTATATCATTAAAATGATGATAACAAGAATAAAAGTTATTCTAAGATCCTTTTATTAAACTTGGATAATTATCATGAGAAAATACACTTACATGATTTCATTATATTTCATAAGAACGATTTCACCCTTGGGTTGTTCCTAGATCATTTTCCACTTCATCTCTTTCTCCATGAAATGAAGGTGGGTTTTTTATTCCTGATGAACTAATCAATCCAATGATCCAAAAAAATAATGATAATCCAATCTCTCTATTATCACTATAAATTGTTAGCACATGTTGTCCAATATGAATAAATCTTTATATGGTGAATTAATAGATTAATCTCTAAAGTTTCATTCAAATATCAATAAAAACCATTTACAAAATGGTTAACCTGTGGACCCTTACAAAATATGAAAATAATAAATTTATAAAAAAGGTCAATAATTTTATTAAAATATACATTACATTGATCCCCAATATATCATAAATAGCTCTTGTTTTTCACATACGCAATATCTGAATACCATCATCATGTATTATCTTGAAAAATGGTAATATCCTGATTTACCATAAATTTTTATTGAAAACCTACATGTGACCTTATTTTAATGATTATTGGATACATTCCTTAAATCATGAAATGTTTTAAACTCCATAAATGATAGTATAAACCACATTTTAAAAAAATAATTAACCTCTTTCCAAAGTAAGTTTTACTATTCAGTTTACTTTATTCTTATACAGCATCTCATTATGAAAAATCAACACTAAATAGTACACACTAGGATCATATTATTTGTGACCTTACTTTAATATAAAACTTCCATTAAAAACGTTTTCTAGGTCATTACTACTATTCAAAAATCTTGTTCAGATTCTTCATGAAAAAAGTATATGAAACAATCATTATATATTTAATAATTATTGAATTCTGATACATAACACTATAATTATACTATATGATTGGAATTGATATCAAATAATTGATTCATTGATCTCTTTTGTATATATAGTGTGTCCAAATTTTCAACCCTGATTTCCCAAATCATACATTTTGATACGAAAAAAACTGTTAAATTTATTTGTATCACCTACCATGAATTCACATATCATATTGATTAATTATATCTTAGATAGTGATATCAAATATTATATGACCCATCATAGCTGACAATATATATAATTTTCAGTGATATCACATATTGGAATAAAATTCATAGTTTATTCTCTATATCATTTTTAATAATATCAAACATGACATCAATATGATATGAATGTTTCATCAATTTCAACATTATTATATGAATCAAAGAGCGTGAAATATCTCCAATACAACTAAATTGTTTATAAGGATCAAAAAACCCTTATTTATGGTATCTAAATATCGTATAAACCAAAAATTACCATGATCACCATTTATAAAATAATAATCAGGTACAAATATGAACTAATAACTCATGTACCTTTCACTGATGATCATTTTCTACTATCGTTGATTAGTTCTTGATGAAAATAATTGATTATTGTCCAAAATAATCATCCCTCTAGAATGTATCCATGAGAAGAACTAAATCACCCAACTATTTCAGAAATAAACTCCTTTCTTTATTGATATTATAGAATCATAAGTGGAAAAAGAAGGAGGGGGAAGAGATCCATGAGAGAATATGGTAAAACCACCAGGATATAAGGAAATACACTAAAGAACCCATCCCACTGGCCACCTCTTCCCTATATATTCCAGAAGTATGATTTTTGAGCCTAGGGGGAATTTAATCTTACTTTATGAAATGTAAATATATGTTCCTTATGTTATAATTTCAACTAAATTAACACTTATGTGAACTTAGATATCCCATGTGTTTCATCTAATGAGATGTATCTATTATTGATAGATTAAATTACTTGGAAGACTAATTTTTTTTTAACAATTAACATTCTCATTCCCTAAGAATCATATACTACCATGTGAATAATATAAAATGATTCAAAAACCCACAATTATTATGATATGCCTATATGTTATATTCATAAAATATAATATGATAGGCTATTAATGAAAGGATTTTTCTTTATAATGGCTTATTTTAGGCACAAGCCAATGATATAAAGTATTCATTGGTTCTAGAATATCATAGCACATGAAATTCTTATACCATCACTTATAAAATATTCAATATATATCACATATATATACTTTTAGTGAACCCCACTATCACATATCTTTTATGACTCCCCTTGTAACATGATACTAAAATGTAACACAACCACATTGTCTCATATTATAGGAATACCTATTATTCATGTCCATTGGTTAAGATCCAAAAAATACACATCATAATTCCTGATGAGACAATTGATCAATACTTAGGTGATGAGTCGATAACCAAAATACATTTTGGTATGACATAATGGACCAATAACTTGGTGAAAATCCAAATATGTAAATCCATATTGGAAATAATCCAAGAAACCAATACCATAATGATGAGGCAATAACCCAAATCCTTCCTGACAAAGATCTAATGGACCAATCCCTTGGTGACCAAACAGTAAATCCATACCTCTATTTCTGTTAAGAAAACAAATCTAAAACTATGTTGGTGATGGGTAAACAAAACCATATATATATCATTGATTTTATAATGTTCCAATAAGATAATTACGATATATTAATTTATAAATATTTATATGTGATGATAACATATATATACATCTTTATGTCTCATCATGTGAATTTAAATGGTTATATACCAACTTTGATACCTCCCTAGATGGAATTAAATTCCCTATAACATACCAACATTTCTTTAAACTGTTTATAAATTATACTCCTACCCTTATGTGATTATATTTAGATACAATTACTTTAAATGTGAGAAGAATTAATTTCATGAAACATCATATTGAAATGAAAAAACTTCCTCAATCTACTTTCCGATAGGTCTTCTCCCAACCAAATCAAGATTGTTCTTTAAAAAAACTGGCATTGTTTTGAGGAAAGATTTCATGAACATGTCCTAAATCTATGAGATAGTCATGGAATAAATAGGCATCTCCATTGTGATATTATTTAACCTCCCATCATCTCAGTTTCAATAACTTCACCCAAATACACCCATGATCACTATTCCTTTCAATCCAGGAGAGGGGCATCACGATTGATGGGGGAATAAATAATCAAAAAACAAGAATCAATATAGTAAAAAAATCATAAATCATTAAAATAACAATTTTTTAATAAAACATTTCGATATTAAATCCTAATCCATGACTCTCTCTCCCATTTATATTCTTCCGAACACTCTTGCCTCCACAAAAAAGTAATATAGGAATGACTGACCAGTATAGGAACTTTTTATAATTGTATTGGAACCCAATAGGCCACTCCACAAACATAGTGTCCTCCTCAATATACAAACCAATATAATAAATAATATTGTATTCCTCATAAATATATATGAAAATCTATGATATATAAAAGATTTTTATATTTTTAATCTACATGGGGTGAAAGTGTCAACCTATATACCACTGTCAAATTTGATCCAATTACTTCAAAGGCCCAACAAAAATAGAGAATTAATTATTCCCCTAATAATAAATGGCTTCCATTGATGAGGATAAACCATTAATAAGACATGATCTCTAGACTGTAACAACAAAGATATCATCTATTTATATATATTTAATTATTGACTACCTCAACCATCCATCATTTTCCCTTGAATTAGATGCACCTTTCCATTTAATTTTACCCCAGATTAGGTATACTGATCTTAGATTGTCCAACCAAAGTCCAAACAAGAAGGGGATCTAGGTGGATTATTATATAATACCTCAAACATTGAAATTACAAAGTATAAGTGATAACAATTACCATAAAAAATCTAAATCAAGAGAACTTTATTCTCACCTAAAACATTGAAATAAAGAATATATGTATGAATTTTTTTGAAGAATATGTGGATATTATACTCTATATATCCATCCTTATAAGGTTGAAATGTTATATTAATGGATAAATAATAATTTAAGTAGGCTGTAATGTGTTCCACACTTATTAATTTATTCATTAATATTGATATGAAATGCTCATTTATGGGAACCAATTATGCATCAACACCTCCATAATATTGGGCTCAATCTATACGTCAATGTCAACCAAATATTTAATCACTTGGAAATGAGAAAACATAATTAATCATTCTTTAATAACCCATATAATGTTATATTTCTTTAATGATCAATGATATCACATTACAAAATCCATTGATAAATTATCATATTTCCACGACAAAACATCCAATGGGTGAAATATACTATCTTGACCGTGATGCATAGCTTTAACCCACAAAAATAAAATTCTTATGAAAAAAATCTACAATGTAGTTATTTATATTAAACCACCACATTTTATCCTAAAAATCATGACACATAAATTAAATTCCTAGATACATTACTATAGGGGTTCTTTGAAAATCACTAAAGATCACTTCTCACATCACCTATAGAACAAATTATTTCCCTCAAAAAAACACATGATGCTCACTATCAATTATTTATCCATCGAAATTATCACTCATTTTAATGAGTAATATCCAAATTTCCACTATAGGATTTACCATATTATATTTTTCCACATACTGAATTTATGGAGAGTTATCCATTATTTGATATAGCTAAACTCTGTCACCAACATCTTCTATGTCTAGATGCAACACTACAAGATCCACTATCATTATCTTATTATCATTAAACTTATGATAAACATATCCATATTTATCCCTATTTAGAACATTAGTTACTATATTACCTCTCCGTTTATTGCAAGAGATATAAATTTCATAATACAATAAAAACTCCACCCACACCCATTGATATAAATGAATATCTCATAAATAAAATATATAATATAGACTCTTTTGGTATATTATTAATATGAATCACTCTATGAAGATATATTTATTCTAAAAACTCAATAAAATCACCAACAATATAATATTATGATAATTGGGGGTTTAGTGTATCTCATTGTGTTAATTTTTATTAGACCAATAAGAGATAATCGCTCGATCATGGAACAATAAATAACCCAAACATAAATGAATAGTGTTACAATAAACCATTAAAATGAATCCTTATTTAGGTAATATAAGTGTATAATAACTAATTATAATCCCTTTAAGCTTCTAAAATTCCATTTGAAATAGATTGTTCAATAAAAATTCATGATCCTTTTTAGTGAATGTTGATAATAGAATTACAAAATTTGAGAATGTAGATATGAAAAACCTATAAGAACATGATATATAAAGAAATCTATACACATGTACAATATTATTTGATTATTCCTATTAAATGAATTTCTTAATCATTTATTGATAGATTACTAAACCCCATTATGGAAAAACATGTCAATGAAAATGGACCTTATATATCCAAGACATCAATTTGGAAAATGTACAATTCAATTGGTTTCACAAATGGTTCTCAAAGATAATAATAATATTACATGTATTATCTTCTTCTATAAATGAATATATTATGAATTCATTAATTAATACTGCTAAATATTTTTCTATTAACTCCTAAAAATATATTTTCATTAATTCTATAATGACTAGTAGAAATTTTTTGAAAATAATGGGAATATATTCAAACTCAAAATACCTTTAATGATACATGAATACAGTCTTCTAAATAAATTCATCATTAAAACAATTAAGGTGTTATCCAGAACAAATATAAACCTCCAAGAGTCAATTATATGCATTAAATTTATTGAATAATTTTCTTGAACTAACAATGGGGGCCCTACCTAGATTAGAAACACGCTAAACATGGTACCCAAAGATAACCTCTAATAGGCCAAGGGTTGGAGACTAGCATCAAGTAGGAATACAAAAACTATGGTATGGCTTAGCCTAATTAAATTTTACACACTGACATATCTATGTACATAAAAAATATAGGATAAATAAAACTATACCACCCCATGATAAAGGAGTGCATGTGATGACCTATATAAATAATCAAAGTAAAAAATTAAAAATAAAAATATATTATACAAGGGAAAAATACATGCCCAATTAGAAAGAAAAGGTGCCCCAACTTAATAATTAATAATTAGGAAGGTCCTACTCATGTACTTTGATACTCAACGCCTCTTATAATCCCTATCACTGAGAACAACTAAGCTCTCCCAACATTAGGATCACTAATGTAACTTTATTACATCTTGTAACTTTCAAAAGGCTTAACACATGTGGGTAAAGATAACATATGGGTTTGTGTATACACACCCAATAAAATTACATGAAAAACTATGTAATTGAAAGAAAAATGCAATCAAATCAACAAAAAATATGAAAATAATAGAGTAAACCCAATAAATAGATATTCTCATAGATGAAACTGAATGAAGAGAGAGGGAGAGAGATAGGGAGAGATAAAGACATAAAGAGAGAGAGAGAGAGTTGAAAAACTGTTGATTCATAGCTAGAATATAATTAAAAGTATACCTGATGATGCATGTTCCAGTGTTATCTAAATGAATATAGCCTAATGTAATACTCACTATATAAAAGGATACCATTCCTCACTTATGAAACTTTCTATCCGAGGGGGTGATGACCTTGAGAGGGATAAGGAGCCACAACTCATCTACACTCATTGATGAGGGGGTTAAACTCTATTGATATAATACCCATGACTTGAGGGGTATACATGATGGGTTTTTAATCTTACCTCTATAGAAAATGGGTTACCCACACCATGACCTATATGTGCCTTCATGGGGTTTCCAACCTCAATGTAACTCTAGATGTCACACTTGATTGTCAATGTTTTCCAACCATGATGGATGAAGTGAACTACTCCCATCAACTTGCACTATATCCTTGATATCAATATAAATCTCACCATCACGTCCTATATGGAATTATAATCAGGAAGGACTACTCATGGGTCATATTCCAAGTCTTAAATAATGAGATAATGATGAAAAAAATTAATTTAAGAGTAAATTAAATATCTATTCATGTGTGCGTGGAGTATATAAAAAAAACAGGCCCTTCATATATAAACATTACAACATTTTTTTTTGGAATATTTACCGAACTAGAAAAATACATGTTCGATAAATGTAATAGTTTAGTAACATTATAATCACATAAACATAAAAAATAGACCTTAAGTGAGCAACGTCATCTCCCACTACATTCTTCTTAACTATAAATATTATTAGAAATATGATATGTAATACATATATTTATAACCGTTGGAAATGAACCATAAAAAAGGGTGAGATAAGAAGAATAGAATCCTAATAAGGGGAAAATGAGAGATATATAAGAATAAAATAAACATAAAGAAATTATAACTTGAGCATAAAATTTGGTTACCATACCCTACATATCAAAGATCATAATCATGAGTCATGGAATAAATATTGGAAGTTCATAAGACATGAGTCATACGAGAATCAAATAACATGTGTAGTGAGCGATTAAGATTTCCATAAGATATAAAATTATGGCATACACACCTGCTTGTAACAATATAAACATGTGTAAATTGAAATAGTTTCACTCATTTAGATAAGGACATGAAATCATTCCATTTTTTAATTTTATGGAAATGCAACTAGGTCCATGCATAAAATTATGAACATGTAATTATGTTCTCTCATATCAGTTATACCTCCTGGATATGAAACCCCACCATTCCCAGTGGCAGCCCTGTCTTACTAAACTAGGTCCACTTCATATTCTAACCATTTCTACCTATACATTCTTTACTCCATGTTCGAGTCCTCTCTTACAGAGCCTAGTTCACTCCCCATTTTAGTACTATCATACTGAACTTTGTTCATTCCAATTTCTAGTATTATCTTACTAAAGTGTGTTCAGTCGTTGTTATATCCTATATATCTCATGAAATATAAATCATTACCCAATTAATTGGAGGGTGATATAGGTCCTACCCATTACACACTGAAATCATACATACGTGTTCCATAAGAACATAATCATTTATCATATCATAACCTATGAAATTAAGTGGGTATCATAAACATTTTCATGACAAAATAACCTATGTTAAATATAATGGTTTCATAAAAATTTAATCATCTCATAAAATTATAAACTATGCAAAAAGATACAGGTTTCAAAAGGATCATATCATTGTATAACCTGTAGAAAATGAAACGGATTTCATAAAAAACATTCCATCAAAAACATACACCATTTAGAGAATGAATATGAATAGTATACTTGGATCATATACTGTTCAATTCATACGTAACATCAATAGATGAAATCTAGGATGAAAAAAATAAATATAATGTAAATCATTTATTGAGAAAAATATGCTTTCTATTTTGAAAACACATTTTAAAACATAAAACATTTTGAAAATCATTTTCTTTGAAACTATACCAGAAAACATAAAAATAATGCTTTTAAATCCATTTTATATACTTTTGAAAACATAAAACACTTTCAAAATCATTTTCATTGAATATAACATTGAAAACATATAAATGAACCTTTTAAAAGCATTTAAACCCCTTTTTAAAACAAAAAAATTACAAAATCCTTTTATTTAAAAATAACCTTGGAAACATATAAAAGAAGATTTGAAAATAATTTAAAACAATTTATAAAGCATAAAAGTTTACAAAATTACATAAAAATGACGATAATAAGTCATTTAAAAAAATTGAATATTTTTTTAGAAAACATTGGTTTTGGAAAAACGTATTTCTGACTCAATAGAGAAATAATGTCGGATTTTATTGATAGAATTCTCTTGATTGTCATATGTAACAAAGAGTGAAAAAATGGAACCATTACATGAAGATATGATGAATAACCATAGGATAGAAAAATTCATGATAATATTTAAGAGATGTATCATAATATTTCATCAATGGAAGTATAGTCATTAAATATCTCAATAGACGATGAGATTGTAGTAATAAACTCCTACCACTTCAGAAAGTTTGTATCAAAATACCAATGATAGGATAACATTAAATGAATATTAAAACAAAATGAAAATAAGAAAATTCATGAAATAACATTTCAATGAGATGGTATATACAACTTGTTAAATATTATTGATGCATAAAATAACATGTATCTCAATGAAGGAAAACTGAGACATAATTCCCTTGACGCTTTGGTAAATTTGAGACTGTAACCACATAAAAGAGAGATCCCAAAATAGATGTGTAACTAGTCAAAATTTATTTATAAAATTCATAATATATATTCAATAGTATTATATACACCACATAGAAATAATATTTGGTGAATATAGCATGTATCTCACAAAAGTAAAATATGAGACATAAATCGCTTACCTTATGTCTTCACTTTCGTCATACTCATTCAAACATTATATATAATAAAAATAGATTTATTATACATCAAAAACAGAAAAATAATCATATATATCATACCATATATTATTTTATTTTGGATCTATATTACCTATTGATTAACAATTCCATGTTATAGTTTTTTCTTGAGTAACAACCTCTTCGATTTTCGTACATGTTTTGACTTGTTATTCATGATACACTTACTTAGATAATTAATTAATCATATGTAGTATTATAGACACAATAAAAAATCATATTTATTCAATATATATTGATTTATTTATATCCATTAAATTTATTGATTATAAATGAAATACACTATTTATAGAGACATTGGGTCGTTCGTATGCATGAATGGTAATTATATTTTCGTATCATATTAAGAGAAAGAACATTAAATATATTTATATATATATTAATAAAATTAAATTTTTTATATCATATATATCATAAAAACAGACACACATATATATATATATATATTAAATCCATTATTGATAAATTTCATACAATGCACGAATGAATAATATCACTTTGTGATTCGGTAGTCTGCCGTACACATAAATGACGTTATCATATTCCAATAAAATGGATAACATATAGTAATGTGTCTTATAAAAATTATATAAACATAATAAAATAATAAATATAATAAATATCATATATAAATAGTATTTCTGTCATTATTCCCAACCTTAAGAGGGGGTAATAGAAACACAAACAACATCTGTTCGTAAGGCGGTAGTCTAACTCATACACAAACAATGATTTAATATCCCATGAATGGAATTGTATGTGATTTTATGTCATTAAAATAACATAAAAACATCTAATTACATGTTATATAATGATATTATCATTTATAATATTATTAAAATAACTTAATTTTTTTTATGAAGAAATAAAAAAACACTCATTGATAAACATTGCCTCTTCTTCGGGTATCCTCTTTTGGTTTGTAGAATAGGACCTACTTGATTAAATTTATGCCCAAATAAATTATTATAGGTTGAGATGACAGAAGTCGAGTGGTGATTTTTTTATTTTACTTTTGAACCAATTGGGTTTTAAGGGTCTAATATATGGGGAGAGTTGGTGTCTTTTTATATGTAGGAAATAGGATACAATTGAAAATTTTCAAAAGAAAGTTAGGTGTAACCATGTTCAAACCTAAAAAAAGGAATATATAGTGACAAAAATTGGTTCATAAATCTTTCTGGTGGAAATATTTCCATCTACTGGATGTTCGAAAAGTTCCTTGTTCATTTTCCACTTATGATTAATTTTTAATCCCTGGGTAACCTCTTTTTCCTCTTAATCGCAATGATTAATTTTAATTATTTTTAGTAATAATTTTGGTGAAAAATTAAGTTATCCATATTATTAATTATAAATAATAATTATTAAAAATATGGAATATATTCTTCCCAATTAGATTTATATGATTGTAATATATTAATTTAAAATTAACCCCACAAACATATTGAGAACATGAGTTTGTAAAGAGAAAGTGATAAAAAGTTGAAAATGTATTTATATCCAAATTCAACATGAAACTGATTCAAATGAACTAAATATAATTATTATATTTAAAATATTTCTATTTTTTAATTTAATACTAATTGAAAATATAATTTTACTATGCAAATAAATTATACGAAAGGAAAAATTTCAAATAGAACTCAATATTATTGACTACTCATAAAAAATCAAACATTTCAGAGAATTACAAAAAATTCACCCTAAGATAATTTTTACTTTACATTTTCAAAAATTAATCTTCTTTTTAAATATAATTTATAATATTATTAATAATTAGTTTTAAACTATGTGATCTATTAAAAGGAAGTAAAAATGCCTTTTAGAAAAATACATATTTTTATGCATAAAATTGGATTTATTCTCATATCTAGTCTAGAAAACACCTAAGATAAATGATAACTTTTTTATTATATTATAAATAAATTTTATTAAAAACATTCATCAAAATTGGCGTGTTTTATTTATTTTGATGAAATTTTTTTGTGTGTAGAAATACTTTTTTCAAAAAATGAATATATTACTTTATAAATAGTTCATACTTTGATTTATAATTAATTTGTTTCCAATGAGATATTTTTATAAACATGAATAAACCATATTTTTTTAATTTAGTGACTCCTTTTCATACCTTTAATTCCAATGGATATTTGATAATAATAATAATAAAATTTTAATAAAATGAATGTTTTCATTTAATCTATGTGTTGCATTTAATGAAAGCTAAGAAGAGTGTTTCTTATAACACAAGCCAAAATTAGTGTTTCATATACCAAAATATAAACTCAATGTTATTTTTAGTGAACTATTAAAATGGTTTTGTGTATAAAAAATACATAACTTATTGTATCATGTAATTAAATCCATCAATGAATTTAAATTTATTTTTTTAAATAATTCTTAAAAACATGAGGTGGTATATTCTACACTTTTAAAATTAATTTCATGATTGATATTTGTCTTAGTGTTTAATTTTTTAATTATTGAATTCTACTTTCATAGAAACCAATATCATAAAAATGAATAATATAACTTTCTTTAAAAAGGAAAGTTAGAAAAATAATGGTTTCCCAAAATAACACCTAACTAGGTGTCCACATATGAGAACATAAGTGGGAAGTGAAAACATGGTCATGAAAAATAAAATTAACACCCAAATACAGATAGAAAGTGATTAATTTTTTTTAAAGGATAATGCTAATGATCAAAAATCCATAAATATAAAAGACATCAAAAAATCCATTGATATAATTAAAATGATGATAACAAGAATAAAATTTATTCTAAGATCCTTTTACTAAATTTGAATAATTATCATGAGAAAATACACTTACATGATTTAATTATATTTCATAAGAACGATTTCACCCTTGAGTTGTTCCTAGATCATTTTCCACTTCATCTCTTTCTCCATGAAATGAAGGTGGGTTTTTTATTACTGAATAACTAATCAATCCAATGATCCAAAAAAATAATGATAATTCAATCTCTATATTATCACTATAAATGGTTAGAACTTGTTATCCAATATGAATAAATCTTTATATGGTGAAGTAATACATTAATCTCTAAAGTTTCATTCAAATATTAATAAAAACCATTTAAAAAATGGTTGACCTATGGACCCTTACAAAAGATGAAAATAAGAAATTTATAAAAAAGGTCAATAATTTTATTAAAATATACATTACATTGATCCACATTATATCATAAATAGCTCTTGTTTTTCACATACGCAATATCGGAATACCTTCATCATGTATTATCTTGAATCATGGTAATATCCTAATTTACCATAAATTTGTATTCAAAACCTGCTGTGACCTTGTTTCAATGATTATTGGATACATTACATGAATAAGGAAATGTTTTAAACTCCATAAATGATAGTATAAACTACATTTTCAAAAAATAATTAATCTCTTTCCAAGGTATGTTGTACTATTTAGTTTACTTTATTCTTATCCAACATCTCATTGTGAAAACTCAACACTAAATAGTACACACTAGGATCATATTATTGGCGACCTTCCCTTAATATAAAACTTCCATTAAAAAAGTTTTATAGGTCATCAGTACTATTCAAAAATCTCGTTCAGATTATTCATGAAAAAATTATATCAAAAAATAATTATATATTTAATAATTATTGAATTCTGATATATAACACTACACTTATTCCACCTCATCCTTAAGACATTCATTAGACTCTGTCATCTTATTCCTGTATTCCTCTTTCATATAGTTTAAAATATGAATAATTTTTTAATAATCATAGACCTCAATTTAATCATGATTCTCACATTTAGTATAAAAAATACCATTAGAATAACCCACAATATTTATTTTTCATTTACAATCTCCTCATCATCAATAAAAACCCCATTATTTGTACAAACTTACACATTATATTCATGAGATTTCTCTATATGATATCGATTTTTATAATGATTATAAATTCCTCAATTAAAACAATCATATATTGATAAAACCTTAGGGAATTAAATATTACCATCCATTTCCTTAAATAATATTTTCATTTTTCTTTATTAATTATTTACACTATAGTCTTATCCACCACACATATGGCATATTTTCATTCATCTGAGACATTTCCTAGAGTTATTATTCCTATATTATTAACATCTATGAAGCTGAATCTTTATTACTCCGTGGTCTCTACCAAATGATATCTCAAAAAACGATATCCTTCTATTCTTTGGTGAGTCATAGAATTAGATTAGTTTGATATTGTTAATCATATTCCATGAAAAATAATTAGGAATAATCATAATGTTCTTTACTCCAATAATCACTCCATTTTACAAATTATCAGAAAATTATCTCTCACATTCAATGTAAACTGAGTACCTTATAGTTACTTCTTTTGAATTAAGTTAAAAATAATAGTTCAAGAAAAAATTATCCTAGAAAAAAACCACATAATCTTTAACATCCTTGGGAAACAAAGAATATTAAATGTTCATATTTATTAATATTTTTAAATTAATTAGTAATTTTACTTTCAAGGGGATTCTATGTTCGATGATGTACCAGATACACAACAATGGGTTTCTTTGAAATCTTACGTTGCACACAACATTGAGTTATACTAAAAAATAATAATATAATATTATTTTAAATTGTAGTTAACGCCTAGACGTTTTAATGGAAGGAATGAGAAAAAATAACTAAAAAATGATTACACATGTTTGGTAAATTATCTTACATTTATCTAATAAATTTAGTGGCTTTAAATGTGAAGTAATCTAATTTTAAGCATAAATACTCTAATATATGTTAAAATGTAGATTTATCACCTTTTAATAGTGAAACCTCTTTTAATCACCTTTTGGTCACTTTTATTTGAAAAACTAAAATTATTCTTAATATTAATAATATCAACATTTACATTGGGTCAATTTTTGGTATTTTTATGATAAAATAATTTTTTTAATGAATAGTAAAAAAATAACGTATTTTAATTCAAAACAACATTTTAATATAACTAATTTATGTGGTTAGATTATCTTTTTAAATGATTTTAAATTTTATCAAGATTATATTTTTACCATTTAATCCGATTTTGGTCATTGGAAGAAATTTCACTTCGAAATTGGGCGTAAATAAGTGTCAATCTTTTGAAAGTTATTATTTCTTAAAAACACGCTTTTTGTTTTGAAAATGAAAATTAATTTTAAAATAATTAATCCAACTTTTATGTCTCAAATATGGTAAAATAAACATCATTTTTTAATTCTGAATATAAATATAGCTTAGGCTGAATTTTTTGTATTTTTCTGAAAAACATCAATTTTTGATGAATAGTGAAACCACTAAGTAGTAGTTAAAAATCTAAATTTTTCATTTAAATGAAATTTTACAGCTTATGTGAATTGAATTTTTAAAATCAGACAAAAATTTTTGTAATTAGTTTGTAAAATTTGGTTCAATAAGAATAAAATAATTTTTGGTGAATAGTAACTTTTGACTTTTATTTACTGCAGTTATTGGTAAATAGAGTAATTCAAGGGAAAAAGAATATTATAATAATACTAAATTACCTTAACACTTGTATTAACCTTATTTAATGAGTCATGTCCGACCATGGGCATCCTTGGGTAGTTTTTGTGACCCCATGGAGCCACTTAAGAGTGATAATGACACATTATTTTAATTAACTTAAAGTAAAGGAAAAAATGACATAAAAAAATATCTTTTAGTAAAATAATTTTTACATGGTGTTATATAAGTTATCACTTAGACTATAAAAATTATTTTTAAAGATAAAACTATTTCCTACATTATCGTATTTTTTTTATAATTTTTAGATATCATATAAATAAATTTATTTTTGACACAATAATGATGTAGTGTTTACCTCATTAATAAATAATTTAAATAAATAAAAATATAATGATTAAAAAAAACAACCAAAACCAATAAAATTCTTATTGGATGATTTTATTTAGACCATTAGTAATCTTTAATTTTACTTTAATTAGTTTTGGACCTTTATAAACTGAAAATCATTATATAATAAAATCATATTTTAACACTTTCCTAAAGAGCCTCTCCTCCCCCTTATAAAAAACCCTCACTTCTAACCCATCCCTCACACCTCTGAAGCCCCTTGGATCACCCAAACCCATCCCAAATAAGCTCTAAATATCCCTCTCTTCCACCTATAACCATTACCTTAGTCATAAGGAACTTCAAGATGTCTATTTAGTTCAAACCAATGGGTGTTACCTGAATTAAAGGTAGCAGTTTCTCGCCAACTCTTTTCTTTTATTTTACTTATCTAGCCCCTAAACTCTTTTTCTTCCTTTTATTTTATAAAAAAACAAGAATAATAAATACACTAGTATTTATTTATGAGAAGTATTCTAACTACACTTACACACACCTCCATCTAATGTGTAAAGATCATACTGTTTCTGTGGATGTCAAACTAATGCCTCACGAAACGATGATTGATCAACTATCTCCTACCGCCTCTCATGGTGGCCATTAAGATGGAACTGTATTAATATATTTTATATATTATGCTCATTTTTTCGATATTATTTTTAATTTTTAATTTATATTATACCTTTATGGTATCCATTATGGGTAAATGCGTTAATTTCATTTGAGGAAGTGTGGACTACCGCCAGTCAATGTGATATGAATCGTTCATGCCATTCGTGGGATGTATAAAGGATGGAGTTAATGAAATTATATATTATATGGTACTAGAATTATAATATACCTATTTATAATTATGTTTTCATTCCATTAAATATAAATAAAAATTAAAGTAGTGTTCAGGCGTATGTACGACTTACCATCTCTAGGAACTGTGCATTTCATTTCTTACCTATAAATATTTTGTTATATTATAAATACATATATATACAAGATATATATGATACATATCATATATAAATCATGAATATAATTCTGGAGATAATGGACTCTTGACCACATGGAAGACTATTAGTTATAAGCTGTTCATTTTTTACTCAAGTACCAAATATCGACAAACAAAAATTATTAACTTAAATGATTACATAGCGTTTATAACATGGTAATAAGTGACATAAAAGGAATATTAAACTAAAAAAATCTTCTTAATCAGGTATAAATTAACTTAAGTTTATTATTCAGGAATAAAAAGGAACAAACAAGTCATGTCATGCACAATATAAGGGGTATTTTATCTCACTTTTAATTCGTTGAGATTTCCATTGTTTGGCACTTATTTATTCCATGTGGTGTATTGTGTACTGAAATTTGATATATATTATCATTATTATCTTAATTTTCGTGGTATTATGTGATCCATTTTTTGGTTATTAACTTTGGTCATACGACTCGATTGATTGCAATGTGGTAAGGGGTTTGCATATCACTTTTTATTCTTGAGAGATTCATGATATGTTTTCCACTATTTCCTTTTGTATGGTGTATGTACTTCCCATGATTTTATTCTTTTTATAATATAATTTAATTTATTGGTATTTAAATATTCATTGTGTGATCATTCTTTAATGTGGTGTATGTTTAATAAGTTTCCAAATCAGTAAGGGAACTTTTAAACCCAATTTTCATTCATTGGTTTAATATTCTAATTCTTAATTATGGCATGGTATTATTATGTGTGGAATAATTGTTTATTTATTTATGTTTTAATTTCCAATCCTTTTTGTGTGGATATACTTTTAATACACATAATCACAAAATTTATAAATTCCCAATTCATCGATATGAACATGATATGAGTATTTTTAACTCAATTTCCATTAATTGAGTTAAACATATAAGTCATTGGTGTTGTTTTTTGAAAAATATGTGTGAATGTTATCTGATTTATTTACATTGAATATATAATAATATTGAGTGTATTTATATTTTTCACACATTATTATGTAATTTATTTATCCTTAATCTATGGATACAGTTTTTATAAGGGATTTCGTCTCAATTTACATTCCATTGTGACATCATCGTTGTCATGCACCAATTCAATCTTATATGGGGTATATACTGTCCATCAGAATATTATATCATTAATACCATTATTCTCATGATATTAAAATTTTATGATTATATGTTTTTTATCAAATATTTTTATTCAAGTGTCTCTTATTTTGTTAAAAAGTATTTAACTAAAATATCGTTTAAAATGTTTTAATGATTTATTATTCTAAATATTTCTCATTTATATCCATGTTTTCAAATGGTTTTTAGGATTTATTTATATGGAAATTAATTTTTTAAAATGAATAATCCTTTAAAATATTTAATGTGGAATGGGACATATTTATTCAAAAATATCTTTATTAAATGTTTTAAATTGTTTAAAAATAGTTTGATAAAGAATTGATTATGTCAATATCTTGAAATGACATATTGTGATTGTAATGTGGAAATGTTATATTTCCATTATGCTTGTTAATGTTTTATGTTATGATTATTTATCTTGGGAATTGTTTACATATATGGGTTGTTCCATGAGAAACCTAGGGTGGGTGAGCCCGAGACAACCCTCCAATGCCTTGGGTATCATGACATAGGTAAATGTGAATGTTTCTCCTAATAGATTTAGGGAATATATTGTTATGGGTATTCTAATGAAACTACCTATATAGCTATGATATCTATAATGTAAGTATGTTATGAATTCCATAATTTACCTTTTTTATTTATGATTTCTGATTGTTATTCATAAATCTTTTGATTTCATAAGGTATTTTATGATTGAAAAGTATTGGTTTCATTAATTTTTAATTATTAATGGGATAATATTTTTATTCCTTATTTTATATCCCTTAAAGTGATTTTTATGATCTTTCCATGTTTTTGAAATGTTTTCCACTAGAATTTAAGATGAATAAGGGTCATGTATGATATCAAGGAAAATTCATGTATTCTAAATCATAGAACTACGTATGGTTCATTTTTATTTTATGAAAAAAGGATACTAAGTAGTAGTGTCTACATGTAATATTCCAGTTGATATGAAATATTTATGTCCTAATTCTCTAAAAAAATAAACCCAAAATGATCCTTAATGTGAATTCTTGACTTTACTCAAGATTATGTAATGTTTAAGGCTGGGTCCTTATAGTTGGTATCAGAGGTCGGTTTAAACAACTATAGGGATTATGAGTTTTTGTTAAACACATGGTTAGTCTCGATGTCTATTATTTCAGTTAAATCCTTTATTTAAAACTTTTTCAGATTAAGGAATTCTGGTTACAATGGAAGGAAGACGATCTCAGATAACATTCTTATCTCTTCTTGATGACATACTTGTAATAGTTATTGCAAAGTCATGTTCGTATGATTGTGAAACTTTTTCTAGAATAAAACTCACTTAAAAGTAGTTGTTTGATATATCAAACACCTCCACTATACCTTGTTTCCATCACGGATCCTGGGTTGTATTTAAACAAATCCCATTTTTACAATATTTTATTATTTTCAAGAAAGGTAAATCTTATCAAGGCATTTTCAAATATTATACCTTATAACAAGATTTTGAGCTATAATATGATTTTGAAAAAGTTTCTGAAGAAGGATAACCTTGAGAAACCTATTTATATTTGGTTCTACAATATATCCTCTTAGAACATACTTATGGTATTTTAAAAGGACCATTAACTGAATGTTTCAACTCAAATTTGGTCTGAATGTTTTATAAAAATCATGTTTTTCAGATGTTTTGAAATTATATGTCATAATTGATTATTTTTCAAAACTATTTTTCTAAAAAAACCCATATGACCCAAGTTGTACTAGGTGGATTTGGATGAAGCAAGAAAATTATTTTTAAATGATCTCAAAATCATTGTTTCAATGCATGGACCTTCTACCAATGTGAACAAGATGACAATGAAACCATGTGTACACCATAATCCCGGTATGATGTTCTTTATTTTGGGAATAGTTTTATTTTATCATATGAGGTGAAATAAAAAAAATGAAGATATGTTGCATGTTTAGGTCTTATTGATTTTTCATGAAAATTATAGTTATAACACAACCTTTTAGGTTAAAACATGTTTTAGTTATTTTTTTAATTTCATAGAAAGGACAACCCATATGATGGGTGACAACCCATCGCGTCTGGCAAGGCCATAGGAATCGAACCCACAACCGAAGGATGAAAAGGGTGTATCACCTATCACTGGACTACATGAATTCCATGGTTATAATGACATATTATTTTAGTAAAATGATTTCATGGATCAAGAACAAGTGGATTTTGGGAATATATGTTATATAAAATGGATATCCTTAGTATAAGAAAATGATTTGGTGATTAAGTGATAAAGATTATTTTGGAAGAGGTTATCTCTTTTGAGGAAACACTATATGTCTTCAGAAAATAGAATAATATGGGATTTCATTTGTGTAATAATGGTTGAAATTTTATTTTGGATTAATTTAGTTTTATGTTTATTAGGTTTATTTATTGAAGTGATTAACTTATCATTGAGAATAAGTGATTATGTTAATTACACCTTATTGTGATACATTAAGAGTAGTCAATGTTATTTGGAGATAAATGTTGAGATTTATTGTGGATGACTATGTTATTAAATTCTTCTGATTTTTGGGTTTCAATCGTAATTGGGATTATATTGAATAGTTTTAAGGGTAGTTCTGTATTTAATGGTCATTATTGAACATTGGGAACTATTTTTTTAATTTTGGTGATTAAGTGTAGTATTTATTTTTATAAATGATTATCCTTTTTGGGTATTATCTAATCTTTTACTAACCATTTTATTTTTGGTTGATGTCTAAAGATAGGGGAAATATACAGTTCATCATTTTAAGATTATGTGATACTCTAGATGATTATTCAAGAGCTTTAAATGTGACTAGTCAGTTTGAATACTAATCGTTTGGAGAAAAGATGAGTTTGTGGTTGAAATTTAGTAAAGTATGAAAGTCTACATGACAAGTATGTATGTTTCCTTTTATTTTTAGTTAAGCAACTAAATAAATTCCTCAATGAAAAGTAGCTTAAACAAAATGATGTATGTTAACTTTTCTTACTGGGGAATCAAGGACTGTTTAACCCATCACAAGTTTGTGATTTTCTGGTGGTTAAATTTCTCCTAATCATGTGTTATATCACTCTTGATCAGAACATGATTGTTTTTTCTCCTCTAAATCCATGTTTTCATGGAATCCTAGTATTTTTTGTCTCGGGTAACCTTTGGACTACTCTTCCTTTATTTTAAAGTGATAGTTTTATTGACTCTTTTTCTGATGTGTGGCTTTAAATGAAGTTTCTTAGCTCTATTTTAAAATTGTAAGGATGTAATTCCCCAAAGGGGGAAGGGTGTAACATCCCGGGTAAATAAAAAATATGACTTTTTCACATTTATTAATATTTGTAAATTAATTAATAATTTTACTTTCAAGGGGATGCTATGTTCAATGGTGTACCTGATACACAGCAATGGGTTTCTTTGAAATCATACATTGCACAAAACGTTGAGTTATACTGAAAAATAATAATACAATATTATTTTAAATGGTAGTTAATGCCTAGCCGTTGTAGTGGAAGGAATGAATATAACTAACTTAGAAATTATTATACATGTCTGTTAAATGTTTTTACACTTATATAATAAATGTTAGAGGATTAAAATGTGAATGAATATAATTTTAAGAATAAATACTCTAATATTCTTCAAAAGGTCGATTTATCGCCTTTTAATGGTAAACCCTCTTTCAATCTAGTTTGGGTCACTTTTATTTGTTATATTTCAAAAAATAAAATTCTTCTTTATATTTGGGACCTCAAAATTTACTTTGGGTAAATTTTTGGTATTTTCTTGATAAAATTCATTTTTAATGAATAGTAAAAAAATGTTGTATTTTAATTCAAAAATTCCTTTTAATATAAATTATTTATATGGTCATATTATCTTTTAAAATTATTTTAATGTTTAATTATATTATGTTTTTACCATTTAATCCAATATTATTCATTGGATGAAATTTCACTTTGAAATTGGGCATAAACAAGTGTCAATCTTTTAATAGTTATTATTTATTAAATACACACTTTTTTATTTGAAAACAACAATTAATTTTAAAGTTAATTAATCCAACTTTTATGTTTTTAATTTGGTAAAATATAAATCATTTTTTAAATTGTAATATCAAATATATCTTAGGCTTAATTCTTTATATTTTTATGGAAAACATCAATTTTTGATGAATAATGAAACCACTAAGTAGTAGTTAAAAATATAAATTTTTCATTTAAATGAAATTTTACCAATTTCTTGAATTTAATTTAAAAAATACAACATACATGGTTGTTATTATTAAGTAAAATTTGGTCAAATAAGATTAAAATAATTTTTTGTGAATAGAATGTTTTGACTTTTATTTACCATGGTTAATGGTAAATATGGTAATTCAAGGAAAAAAGAAAAATATAATAATAAAAAATTACAATAACACATTTAATAACCATATGGGATGAGTCATGGCCGACCATGGGCATCCTTGGGTTGATTTTGGGACCCCATGGAGCCACTTAAGTGTGATAATGACACTTTGTTTTAATTATCTTAATGTAATAGAAAAAATGACATAAACAAATATCTTTTAGTAAATTAATTTTTACTTGGGGTTATATAAGTTATCTCTTCGACAATAAAAATTATTTTGAAATATAAAACAATTTCTTACATTATGGTATTCTTTATAATATTTTGATATCAAATAAATAAAATTATTAATGAAACAATAATGATGTAGTGTTTACCTCATTAATAAATGATTTTAATAAATATGATTAGAAAATTTAAAACAACATCAAAAACCTATCTAATTATTATTGGATGATTTTATTTTGACCATAAGTCTATTTATATTCTACTTTATCTAGTTTTGTACCTTTATAAACAGAAAATCACTATATAATAAAATAATATTTTCACATTTTCCTAAAGAGACTCTCCCACCTTATAAAAAGCCCTCAATTCTAACCCATTCCTCACACCTCTAAAGCACCCTGTCTCACAAAAACCCTTACTAAATAATCTTTTAGGATCCATCTATTCCACCTATAATCATTACGTTAGTCATAAGGCACTTCAAGAAGTCCTTTTGGTTGAAACCAATTACCCCGAATTAAATGTAACAGTTTCACTTAAATTATTTTCTTTTATATTACTTATCCAACCACTAAAATCTTTTATTACTTTATTTTATAACAGCACCAGTATAATAAATATACTAGGATGTTGTTATGAGATGTATTTGAACAACACTTACACACACCTCCATCTAATGGGTAAAGAACATACGGTTTCTGTGGATGTCAAACTAACGCCTCACAAAACGACGAGTGTTCAATTTCATCCTACCACCTATCATGGTGTCCATTAAGATAGAAATGTATTTATATATGATATATATTATGTTTATTTTTTCTTTATTTTTCTTTATTTTTCATTTATATCATACTTTTATGGTTTCAATTATTTGTAAATGCGATAATTTCATTTGAGGAAGGGCGAACTATCAGCCCTCAAAGTGATATGAATCGTTCATTCCATACATGGGATGTATAAAGTATGGAGTTAATGAAATGATATATAATATTATAATGGAATTATCATATACCTATGTATCATTATTTTTTCATTCCATTAAATATGAAATAGAAATGAAAGTAGCGCTCATGCGTACATACAGCTTACCGTCTCCATGAACGGTGCATTTCATTTCTTACCTCTAAATGTTAGGTAATATTAAAAATACATGTATATAATGGATATATATTACATCTAAATCATGAATATTATTCTGAATATAATATAATCTTGACCACATGGAAAACTTGTAATTATAAGGTTTTCATTATTGACTCAAGTACCAAATATCAACAAAATGACCATTATTAACTTAAATGATTACATAATTTTTATAACATGATAATAAGTGATATAAAAGGAATAATAAAGAAAATAAATGTTTTTAATCAAGTATACATTAACATAAGTTTATTATTCAGGAAGAATAAGGAACAAACATTTCATGTCGGACATGGGGTAAGGGGTTTCTTATCTCGCTTTTAATTTTGTGAGATTACCATTGTTCACCACTAATTTATTGCATGTAGTGTTTTCTGTACTAAAATTTGATATATATTATCATTATTATATTTATATTCATGGTATTCTATGATTCATTTGGTGGTTATTCACTTTTGGTCATACGACTTGATTGATTACAATGTGGTAAGGGGATTTGATCTCACTTTTTATTCTCATGAGATTCATGCTACGTTTTCCACTATTTCCTTTTGTGTCATGTATGAACTCCCCATTATTTTATTAGTTGTATAATATAATTTAATTTATGGGTATTTACATCATCATTTTATGATAATTATTTCATGTGGTGTATGTTTTGTAAGTTACCTAATCTGTAAGGGATCTTTTTAACCCAATTTCTGTTCCTTGGGTTAATCTTCTAATTTTTAATTATTTCATGCTATGATTACGTGTGGAATCATTGTTTATTTATTTATGTTGTAATTTCCACTCCCCTTTGTGTGGATATACTTTTGATATTCATAATCACTCCATTGATAAATTCTCATGTCATCGATATGAACTTGATAAGGGTATTTTTATCTCAATTTCCATTAATTGAGTAAAACATCCATGTCATTGGTTTTGTTTTTACAAAAAAAATTTGTGAATGTTCTTGGATTGATTTACACTAAATATCCAAATATATTGAGTGTATTTATATTTTTCCCACAATATTATGTAAATTATTTATCCTTAATCTATGGATACCGTTTTTATAATGGATTTTGTCTCAATTTACATTCCATTGAGACTTCATTGTCAATTTTCATTAATTCCTACTTATATGGTGTATATACTATCCTATGGAATATTATATCATGAATACCTTTACTCTCACAATATTATAAATTTATGATTAAATGTTATTCCTAAAATATATGTATCCAACCATCTCCCATTTTATTAAATACTCATTAATTAAATATCTTTTTAAATGTTTTAAAGATTTATTATTCAAAATCATACTCATTAATTTCCATATTTAAAAAATGGTTTTTAGGATTTATTGATATTAAAATTAATGTTTTAAAATTCTAAATCCTTTAAAATCTTCAATGTGGTATGAGACAGTTTGATTCAATAATGTAATTATTAAATGTTTTTAATGATTTTAAAAATGGTTTGATAAAGAAATGATTGTGTCAATATCTTGAAATGATATATTGTGATTGCAATGTGGAAATGTTATATTTCCTTTATTATTGTTAATTTTTTATGTTATGATTACAGTTATTGGGCATTGTTTAGGTATATGGGTGGTTCTGTGATAAACCTTGGGTATGTGAGCCTGAGATAGCTCTCTAATGCATTGGGTAACGTGACGGAGGTACACGTGAATGTTTTTTCTAAGAGATTTAGGGAATATATTGTTATCGGAATTCCAATGTAACTCCATACATATCTGTGATAGAAATAATGTAGGTATGTTATAAATTCCATAATTTACCTTTATGATTTATTATGTCTGTGTGTTATTATTAAATCTTATGATTTCGTAAGGCATGCTATGATTGAAAAGTATTGGATTAATTCATTTGTGTTTATTGATCGGATAATGTTTTCTTTCCTTATTTTTTATCCCTTAGTGATTTTTTTATTCTCATACCATGTTTTTTAAATGATTTCCACAAGAATTATAGATGAATAACGGTCATGGATGAGACCAAGTAAAATTCGTGTAATCTAAAACATGGAACTAGACATGTTTCTTTTTTATTTTATTAAAAAAATGGATACTGAGTAGTAGTGTATACATGTAATATTCAAGTTGATATGTAATAGTTATGGCCTAATTCTATAAAACTCTAAACCTGAAAAGATCAACAATGTGAATTCTTGACTTAACTCAAGATTATGTAATGTTTCAGGCCGGTTCCTAATATAATCATTAAAAATCACTTATAATATGTCTAAATCATGACACCTTATTTTAAATATTTTACATATTAATCATAAAATAGGTCATACATGATCATATTTCATTTAAATCCCCCAAGATGGTTTGTATTGTGTTTGTGAATTTCCAAATCATATCCCCAGGTTGAGTCAAAACAGGTGTGCAACAAGGCTTGTTGTCATGCACCCAATCTCTATCGAGTGTATCTCAACACAATGTTTTCGCGGTTTTTACCCAAAGGTAAATCTATCCCAGAGCCACATACAATTTTTTTATTAATAAACGGATTAAATTTCTTGTAAAACACATTCCTTATCCTTTACCAAAAATTATAGGACATTTTATTACACATTAACTCATACTTTAACTTTTCATTAGAAACACACCTACACATATCCTTATAAATATGCATAGTGATATCATTAAATTTTTATCATTATAGTTTCCAATTGTTTACTAAACCATTTCCCTGATTCCAACTATAAAAACCTAGGATCATAATAAATAGAAAATAAAACATTTTTTGGAATATTTATTTCACAACAAAAATACATTCTCGAGAACCATAATAGGTTTGTGACTCTTGAAACTAGGAAACGCAAAACTAGTCCAAAAGTGATCTACAACATATCCCACTATTTTCTTTATAATTATCTCCCTTAAATGAAATATCATACATAATACACATATTCAAAATAGGGGGAGAGTTAACATAAAAATGGGTGAACTCATATTCTCAGTAAGGGAAAACATTGAAGATAGGTAAGCATGAAATGAACATAAGGGTGTGAGAACAAGAGTATAAAATTTGAAAACCATTCCCCGAATATCAAAGATCATAATCATTATTCATGGCATATTAATGGTTTTTAATAATATATGAGCCATAAGGTAATCATAGAACATGATCCATGAGAATAAAATATTGGCATAAAACAAATGCTTCTGGTATATACATCAACTTATAATGTGGTGAACATGTGTAAATAGAATCATGTTGACCCATAAAGTTACAGACATGAAATATACCCTTTCATAAATTAAGGTAAATGAAACCATTTCCATGCATAACATTGTGAAAAATGTAATAAGGTTATAAATAAAAAACTATAATTCTTAGGTGGGGCACACCACCAACCCCAGTTGCATATTTTTCTTACTATAATATGTTCACATCCTTTTTTAGCCTTATCTTATTGAATTGAGTTAACTCCCTATTCCAGTCATGTCTTACCAAACATTTTTCAATCCTTTTTCAATTCATATCTTAATGAACATAGCTCACTCCCCATTCCAATACATCAATAACGAATCGAGTTCACTACAAATTACTTCTTGTATCTCATGAGATTAAAACATTTACCCAATGCATTGGAGGGAGATATAGGTCCAAACCATTTGATTATTAAATCATACATATGTGTTCCATAATATCATAAATATTCCTCATATCATAACCCATTAAATGAAATGAGTATCACAAACATTTACTAAATACATAACCTGTAGAAAATATATAGGTTTAATAAATATTTCATTATTTCATCAAAGAATATCCTATGGAAAATAGATATGGTTTAATTAGGATCATATCATGTTTTAACAAGTGGAAGAAGATTTTTTTTTCATAAATATCATTCCTTCAAAATACAAAACATTCAAAGAATGAATTTGAATGGTATCCTTGGATCATATCCCTAGTAAGGCATATGTACCATCAATAGAAGAAATATTAGATATAAAATACTTTTTAATTATATTTTAAATTATTTATATATTAAAATATACTTTCTATTTTGACAACACATTTTCAAACATAAAAAATTTTGAATATAATTTTATTTTTAATTAAACTTGAATAATTATAAAAGAATCGTTGAAAAAAATATAATTTTATTTAAATGTAAAATTTCTTCAAATAATTTTATTTCAAAATTACCATTAATACTTATAATATATGATTTAAAAATAATTTAAAACAAATTTTAAAAAAAAAATACATTATCAAAATCATTTAATTTGATAATACATTTGAAATTTTGTAAGTGAATATTTGAAATTAATTTAATTTTTTAAATAAATTTATATTTTTAAAAATCCTCTTCCATGGATATTTCCTTAATATATTTTTGTGAATGATTTTTTGAAACTTTTTTTTAGAAAACATGGTTTTGGGAAAAATAGCTTTCTGACTATAGGGTTAAATAAATTATGATATTATTAAAAAAATAATTTTAATTATCTTGTGTACCAATTAGTGGGAAAATTGTTTCATTACATAAATATTTGAAGAATAACTAGAAGATAATAAAATTATAGAGAATTATTTGGATATGAATCATAATAATTCATCAATCAAATCATAATAAGAAATAATCTCGATAAACGAAGAGATTATAGCAATAAACTCATACCACTTTGTTGACATTGATCCATAATTCCAAACAAAGGATAATGGTACATTATGGTGAAAATAACATTAAAATAAAGATAAACATGATATAAAATCTTAAATTTTTATTATATAAACCTCATTAAATAATATAGGTGCATAACAAAAGATGTTCCTCAAAGAAGGAAAATTGAGACAAAATTACTTTACTACTTTGGTAACATTGAAACTAAAATCCCATGAAATATAGATCCTTAAATGGAAGTCTAAATACCATAAAATATTATATATAATAACAATAAATTAAAATAAATGGATTTATATACCCCACATAGAATACTGAGGTGGTGAATATAGTATGTGTCTCACAGAAGTGAAGAGTGAGATGTAAGTCCATTACCATTAATCTTGACATTCTTTATACTGATTCAAACCTATTATGTAATAAATATGAGTTTAATATACATCTATAATAATAAAATATTAATATATATAATACTATATATTATTTAATTACAATTTTATATTACTTATTCAACAAAAATTCCATTTTATTGTTTTGTTTTGGGGAATAACTAATTTGTTTTGGGGTATAACTGCTTTATTTTTTGTACATGTTTTGACATGTTGTACATTGAAATTCTACATAGATAATGATTTATTCATCTAAATAATGATATAAATTATATAAATACCATATATATTCATCATATATGATTTTAGAGTAATACGTAAAATTTAGTGATAGGAAATAAAATACACTATTCATGGAGACAGTAGGTTATACATATTCATGAACAATGTTTATATTTTCTTATCGTACTGAAAGTATGAAAATTGAATTATATATATATATATTATAATTATATTATAATTTTTATTTCATCTATATCACACATTTATATTAAACCCACCCTTAATACATTCTGTGTAAAGCGTGGATGAATTAATTTGCTTCGCATGGTGGTAGTCCAGCCTACACACGAACGCAATTATCGTATACCCAAAAAATGAAAATAATTAAAGTATGTGTGAGATAAGATTTATAGAAACATAATTATAATATTAATTTCATAAATATAACATATAAATAGAATTTCCATCATTATTCCCAACCTTGATAGGTTTTAATGGAAAAAAATGACATCAGTTCATGAGGTTGTTGTTCTCCATACACAGGAATGATTATTTCATATCACATTGGTGAAAGTGTGTGGGTTTTTAGTTTTTAATATTAAAATAACATACTATTATTCTATTAATGATACTATAGTTATTTTACAATAATGATAAAAAAATTATTGATGGCATTTGATGGAGAAATAATACAAAAAGGTTCATTGAAGAACGGTACCTCTTATTAAGGTATCTGCTTTTGGTTTGCATAAAAGGAAATAAATGGTTGTATTTCTATCCAAAATATTGATGATAGGTTTATAGGATGGAATTTGAGAGGTTATTGGGGTGGGTACTAGCCTAACCAGTTGGTTTTGAATGTGTGAAGAGAGGGAGAGTGTGGGTTGCCTTTAATAAGTGGGGAGAGGACACATATGGTATTTCTCAAATTAATATTCGGTGCACCCACATTTTTAAAAAACAAAAGGATAAAATATTTCAAAAAATTGGATACATTACGGTTTTGTTGTTAAAATATTTCCATCTAATGTGTTCTGTAAATGTTTTGAGGACATTTTTACCATTACGTATAAATCATAATCCCTTAGTAATCGCGTTCTTCTCTTAATCACAGTGATTAATTTTTGATGATTGTCATGAAAAAATTTCTTAAAATATGAAATTAAAAATATTGTTAGTTCTGAATTATTCTTAATTAAAATATTTAATCCATTTTTTTAAATTAAATTTATATAAATTGAAATGATTAATTTAAAACTAAAGTTGTAGACATATCAAGAAAAAGAGTTTCTTAAACGAAAAGTTTAAAAGTTTAAATTTTTTTATATTCAATTTAAATATAAAATTTATTAAAATGACCAAAATTAGAATAATATATTAAATATTTAACTATTTATAGTTTAAAAACAATTTATAATATAGTTTAACTATATAAATAAATCAGATTAAATGGTAGTTTTTAATTAGAGTTCAAGATTTTTCACAATTCAGATAAAAATGAGCCATTTCTAAAAAGTGAAAAAATAATCCAATATAATTTTTCAATTATTATTTATGAAATTAGGTTAATTTTTTCAAATAAAATTTATTAAAGTTTTAAAAAATAGTTTTAAACTAACTACGCCTATAAATGGTTGTAAAAATGTATTTTAGAAAAATACATCCATTTATGCCAAACATTGGATTTATTCTTATACATTGTCTAGAAAACATAAGATAATAATTTTAAATAGTATATTTAATATATAATATATATATTTCAATAAAATAATTCATCAAAAGCTGTTTTTTTAATTTAAAGAAATAAAACATGTTTGTGCATCGAAAACTAGTATTTCAGAAAAAAATTTATTTTCAAATAGTTCATACTTCTGTTTCTCATTAATTTGTACCCATAAAGTTAATTTTTTAAACATTCATAAAGAATATTTTTATAATTTCATAAATCCTTTTCATACCTTCCATTATAATGGCTAGGTGATAACTATAATTTAATTTATTAATATGTCATGTTTATTTAAAAATTAGTGTTTTGTTAAACAAATAATAAGACTAGGGCTAGGTGTAACCCAATCAAAAATTAGTATTGAGTAAAAAAAATAAAATATCAGTGTTGTATGTACCATAATATAACATTAATACTATATAATGTATAATCATTACATGGTGTTGCGTCTAAATAAATATTAACTTATTGTATCATATATTAAAAGCCATCAAATTTTTTTAATTTAAATAAAAAATTTCATAATAACATGGAGTTTTTGAGTGCCCCAAATTCCACCCCTATCTGTGTCCCACTAGCAAAAATGGCTTGTGAAAATCAGTATACATTGTGTGTTGTTTAGGTAACATGGTGTGTTGGACCATCTAGGGTCCAATTATGTAGTCCCTATATAGGGATCATATTGGTAGGTAGTGCCACATGGAATGCGGCCCTATCACATAGTCATTTGATACTTATATCAGTGTGAACCCCTATATGCCATTGGAAGAAGAATATAGGGAGTGTGTTCTTCTAGAACTAATTATGTGTAGTTAGCACATTAATTGGATATTAAGTCTTCCTCTTAAATATGGTCTTGTCCATCCATACCACCACAGATATCACCTGTAAATTCATATATTATTCTAAAACCGAATGAAACTCCACTATTTGTCTTTTTACGGCCTCCATTATTTATAAATCAGGATTCCTATCGATCCAAAACAGTATCTTCATGCCTCCATTATCATATGAGGATTCAACCCTTCATCATTCACCAAAAATCCACCATCGATCATCATTACATATGTAAATAATTGAATCTATTATTACTCACATAAAACAACAATAATATAGGGTTTGATCACATCTCGAACTGGAATAGGTAGTTGAATCACTGACCTACTATAGACCAATGAATAACATTTGATGAAATGAGGGAGAAAAATTATAACTTATTGGTTCTACTATATAAATCCTTTAAATTTTCCAAGAAAAACATTAAATGGTTGATATTATTATAAAAAAGTCTATTAAAGAAAGGAGATCCTCGAATCTATATCCAAATTCTTAAAAGTAAACTCTCAACAAGGCCTCTAAAACATGGAAATTTCAATGAATCTGTCCATCTATCTTAGTTTTGAATTCCAACTAATCCATAATATGCTCCCAAAAACCTCCAACTAATCACTCCAAAACTATGATGATAAATAAGAATCATCACCATAGATAATCCTTGAGGGTTCCAAATGTTGTTGAAAAATCACCCACAAATACAAGTGATCCAAATTGTCAACCAAAATCTACATTCAGATGGGAAGTATGTTTCTGAAATTGGTAATTTGACCAATAATAAACTAGATAGAATTATATCCACTCACTATTGTATAAAAACTATTACAAAATCTATTGATTTACCATTACACTTCCAATCAAGGATCTCAAGAGGTTAAGTCAAAATAACTAGAACCTAATGATCTACTAGCATTAGTTGAAAAATGGGGCATCGAGTAACAAACATGAAAATACACTATCTCTTACCTACCCACCAAATATATGTTTTAAAGTCTTGGTATAAATTATGCATTCCATGTTACACTACCAAGGGAGATTTATAAAACTACCTCAACGCCTCCTCAAACAGTCTGACCAGATTAATTGTTCATACATAAAATAGGATTACTTTCTTCTAAACATAAATAAATCCATATAGTGCATATCATATGGATATATGGTCTTATAGAATCTCAAAATATATGTCTCTAAATTGATCCTCTGTCACATGGTGTAGGAGTAAATAAGCCACTAATATAGACTAGAGATAACTTTCCCCTCTCTCCTTTACCAAGTTCAATTATTCTGATACCTCTTCTCCCAAGAGAGGATGGTATTTCCTACAAAGGTAATCATTCACAATGTTTTCCTTCCCTAGAGTATATACTGTCTTAATTTTTTACTCCTTCAGGAACTCCAACTAATGTATTTGTATCAATTTGAGTTCTCTCAATGAAAAGATATACATGATACAATGGTTGTCAATGTGAACTACAAAACACTCACCTAGAAGATAATGTCTCCACATATTTTTGCTGAAGACCAAAATTTCAAATTTGAATACATGAGTCAGGTATTTATACTCCTGGGGTATCAATTTGATATACTTTTTAGAAACTACGGTATATATGCATCAATATGAACTCAATCGTAGCTCTATAAGAATAGTAGAACACCATCTACTCATCACCCTCCTCTATTATCATTAAAATAGAAGAACTAGTCAACCACTATCTTATCCCCTCAATGGTTTTCTCACACTACTCAATCTAAGAGAATGTTTACTATTGTCAGGTCCTGGTATTCAATGGGGTCAAAATCCTAGAAAATTCATGCACAAACCTTTGATAGTACCTAACCAAACCAAGAAAAGCCCACACATTTGATACACTCATGGGTGTGTTCCACGATATAATTTCCTCCATATTTTATAGGTCTATATCTACATGATGATAATAGATGCCATACATCAGAATGTAAACCTCTTTAATGCATATCTAACACTTAGAGATATTACATTATAATTTGTTCTCTAAGAGTAATTCTAATACAATCATTATGTGATTTTTGTGATCCTACATTAACACAAAGTAAATGAAGATGTAATTGATATAGAAAACCATGAACCAATCCATGAAAGGATGAAAGATACTATTCCTGAGTCCCCTAGAAAAAATAGGGAACTATTCACACCCAAGGGAACCCGTAGGATCTCAATAAGATAATAGGGATATTAGAATTCCATATTTGGTATGTCTGACTTAAGATCATGTAACTAGTTGTTGAATGGCTTATGGTCAATCATTTATAACCATCATTAAACTTTTAGTTGGTTGAATAGGTAATCAATCCTTGAAAATGGGTATTGATTATTGATTGAGACTTTATTTTGGCTGATGACAATCAAAACATAGACACATGATACTATCGGTCTTCTTATAAAAAAACATTAGAGCTAACCATGTGGAGACACATGGCCTGATAAAACCCAGCTAGTATCAGTCTTGCAACTACACGTTTTGATCCTAGAGCTCAACATGGGCTATCTAATATGATTCCAAAGATATTGAACTAGTCTAGTAGTGGAATTCAATATAGAATTCAATCTATCAATGTGGATGTAGTCCTAAAAATCATTAGGGAAAAAATACATGAATTCCTCCACTATATCTAGAATATGGGCATCATAATATAGTCTCCAACATTTGTATATATCTAGTAGCTTAATGATCATGATCCCCCTAATTCCAGCAATAGAACCATTTTTTCAGTAATGGTGAATATTACCCCATCTTCCCATAAGCACCTAAATATCTTATGAAGATAGTCAATCTAGAAATATATCAGGGATAGCAAGTCTATTCCCAGGATGAAATTGTACAATTTCATCGAAACTACCAAGAGCATTGAATTGATGCTCTCTCCATTGAACATAAGCTCAAAATGTTGGACGATGTGAGAGATTATAGAATCACTTCCCATTTGAATCCATAACCACAACTAATGGGATAGGGGACCCACCAGAATATCAGCCTCTTAAATTGGAGATATGGTTATGAAATAATGGATTGTTTCTATGTCTACTGGTGATAGTTAAAAATTAGCGAAGGCAGAAATCATATCATGAATCATCTTAGGTAGAGCCTTCTAATATCCCTACATAGCCAGAAACTAACCACACCATTGATCTCTATCCTTATAAGCTAGGCTTGGACCGCCTGGTGGTGGTTGGGGATGTAGGGAATAAAATCATCCTCCTCTAGTAGCTCATCCCCATTGGGATCTTCCATACCATCTACCAGCATTACCTCCATGGGGTCTACCATGACCATGCTTGGTAGATCACTGATCATGATGTTACCTTTGTCATAGTGATACTTCTACTATCTGTACCCATCTAAAATACATAGAGTTGAGTTCTCATGATCCATGTGACCCAACCCATCAGAATGAAAACATTGACTAGTTCTTAGATGACTAGATCATATAAAGGAACCTCACTCTGTTGATCTCTATGATTTATCATGCCCCTATTATATCCTCCTATTCCATTAACCTAAATTCTAATTCTTTTCAATTGAATCAAATGAATATTCTCTATAATGTCCACTACTAACTCCAACGACATGACATTCATATTCCAAGAAGATATATTTCACTAAGGCCTACTCTAACACCCTGACATTGTTATGTATTCATAGTGATACAAATCTATCTAATATGTCCCTATGGAGAACTACCTAAAATTTTAATCCTCGAAGTATCCACATCACACCATATCGATAGAGTAGTGAATGATGTTGGTGAACCTCTACATATACTCTCTTTGAGTCATATAATACTATTAAAACTACAAAAGATATTTAACCCACATAGAGTTAATTATCAAAGTACAATACTCATTATGGAATATGTTTTAAAATTTACGGAAAGAAAGAATCTTCTTATAATGGGTTCAGTTGAGCAGACTCCAATAGTGTGTTGTTTATTCATGAAGAAAACTGGTCAAGAGCCCAACCATATAATCAATTATGGCCTACATGAGTTATAATAATCAATCTATAAATGAAAACAAAATCATATGTTTCTTAAAGTCTTTTGTAACCATAAAATCTGATAGGCCTCTTCTTCTGAAGTACATGGAATGAATATAGATTGTATGTATCATCGCCCTGGCCTGGTGAAAAAAATCTGGTACATGACCTGAATAAGAACATTATTATGAAGTTATGGGGGAAGTTCCATGAATTTTCCAATAGGTTGAATATCTAATATTTACTTTTTTAGTGGGAACACCTTGTGAACAATCCCTAATAATGAATTTTCATCACTCCATTGGCCATTATCATAACCCTTTCTTAGAATCCTAGCTGCATGTCATTGTTATGGAGTCCTAAATGATATCATGACCTACAAAAATCTGATGGGAATGTATGAGGATCTAACTCATGATTAATATATATGTAAATAACCCTTTTTATATGATTCATATACAATTGGTTACTTGGAAACTAGTGTTCAGCAAACTGAGTTGAAAAGTATGTTATCAAATTCTTGATTTATGGACACATTGGTTGTCACACCATCACTAGGTTACCTTTTTTAAAAGAAAAAATTGAGACACCATTTCACAATGTATCTATGTCTCAAAACCAATCCCAACAACACATATTACCTGATCACATTATTTTTGATAGACCTCACTAATACCTATCTCTTATGGCCCGACCCATTATGGCCCCACTAAGACCTATGGAATGAAAATCATGGAACCCCAAGCCCACATAGTATAGGACTAGAGACTAGTTCCATGTTGGTATATCAAGCATATGGGATACCTCTTCCTAATAAATGTGTACAAACACTGACATCCACATATAACACGTTAGTGATGGATAAATCAAACCATTATAACCTAGGAGGAAACTATGAATGTGATAAACTCTAAGAATACCTAGAGTGTGGTCATTAAGATCTCCAAAGTATAATGGGTAAATATATTTTCCCTACCAGAAAATGGGAGTCCTAACCTAGAAAATGATGAGGAAGAAGGTCATACTCATGAAAATTTATACTGAATACTACCATCGATCATTGAATCCATATACTACTAAGAACCATAAAAACTAGGCCTACCAAGGTCACCATCTATGTGATTGGGATCTATACAATACAGGACACATAATGTTAGTGAATTTATAGTGGTGAGTATATAAGAACACAATAGGTTGTTCAAAAAACATAAGATGGAGTAAATAGAATTAAATAATCGTCTCAACCGACAAAATGAGGTGGGGGATAAGAATTCCAAAAAAAATGTTATTATCAAAGATGTAATCAAATCATATGAGATATGAAGATCTAAATTTTTATAGAAAACATACTATAATGGGTTTTAGTATTTCTATAAGTACTAGTTATTTCTTGATTCTATTATAATAATGTAATCCTCATCAGATATGGGGGACCCATGAATCAATGATGGAACATCACGACTGAAGGGGTTTTCAACCCAAGAGGTTGGTTGACCCACACATCGAGTTCTCTTGATGGTGTTGGAAATATAATCAATATATATATGAATATATCCTCAAGGTGTGTATGGAGGGGATCCAATACTACATGTGTAGGGAATTAACGAAACACTAACCTATTCATATCTTTAAGGGTGTTTAGAACCCCGACATCACTTTGGAGATAACACTTGAGTCTAAATATCCAAAAAACATGATCGAATAAGGGAAACACTCATTCCATTTTTCAACATATTCATGATATTAGAAAATATCACCATCTTATTGTTCACTCAATTCTATTGAGTATGGACTACTCAAGGATCGAATTCAATGTACTAAGTAAGTAGATACATGAGGTAGAATATTAATAGAAAAGTAAAAAGTGCATATAATAGTGAAATCATAGTATACTATAATGTCCTGATCTATAATTTTCCCATTACTCATCATGGCATGTGAAAATACATATAAACAACATGTCCCTCAAGGAAATCAATGACTGGGGACACCTATGGTTTAAAGTGTGTAATCTGTGAATGAGGGTCAACTTTCCAGGTATGGTTTCACAATGTGTGAGCTCACCATGTGGTTGTCTGATGTTTAAATGTACTAGAAACTCTTACCACTACTAGATGTGGAATATATAGTTAGTGTTCTTATATAAATAATTATCTATAGTTGGTAATTTCAATGAATATAAATTATTCCTCCCAAAGCATGTTACGTCTATCGATTGAGCCAAAACCTTCATTGATAGCTTTATCAAGGATTCTGAAATTAAAGAAAACTATTAAAATCATTTATTTCCAACATCCAGGGGCTAGAAATTAGGATTCCCATTGATCATCATGAATACCATTGCAACTCTATCACCATATGAGTGTTTGAACCTCTATTGTTAATTTGAATTTCACCAAGGATCAACATTTCTTTAACAAATCATTGTATCTATTCTGAATCATATGAATCATCATTATTCTGTGGTTTGGTCATGTCTCAAACTAGAAAGCATCATCAAATTGAAGGCCTACCATATGAAGATGACAAACACACAAAGAAATGAGGTATCATGAAAAAATTAATGATGTAATTTCCTTTATGGATATTAAGAACAAAACAATCAATTGAAACCATGGAAACATATATCAAATAACCATCAGAAAAAAATAAAATTGAGATTTGAAAAAAATATTAAATTTATAAGGAAATAATTTGACAATGTATAATAATAATTATAATGAAGTTAAATAATCCATGCCCAAAATCACAAATATGAAGGAAGAAATCATTAAATAACAAATCCCTACCCCATAGTTGGATTAATCAATGATGGAGAATGTTTTTTTGTCGATGTAGATTACACGATCTATAGAATCTGATCATTCATCAATGAATTACTCCTTTATATTTCATTGACAATGTCCCTAGAGAAATTCTCAATATTCTCGTATATTATCCAGATACATTATAGAATTTCCAAAACATAGATTAAATAGGTAGAGAGTCTGGTAATGTCTTTAATTTGGTAATAAATTAATTTATTTAATTTAATCAATTTAATTCATGTAATTATCCACATGAGGCTACACATCAACCAAATATGTGATGTTGAAAAAAACTATGTCACATGTAGGGAAAAACCTATGTTCAATATTTAATGAAGTTCTTGGTTTCCCCATTTGGGATTACATTTAGGAGGAAATACATTAATTATCAAAAGATGCACGTGCTTGGTTTTAAATATTAAATATTTTAAATACATCATTTATAGGTTCTTGAAACACCAGAAATACCACATAACTCTATTTAAAAACCAATAATAATATATATAAATATATGAAGTATCATAAAATGAAAGTCATATTCTTTATAATAAGTCCTCAATCCTTAGGAATATATAGTGATTTCTCAATATCACATGTTTTAACCCCTAAACATCCATTTAATGATAAAAAACACTATATTCTTTCTATTAAAACAATAATAATGATCCAAAAGGGGATAAAATGGGCCAATTTAATCTTTTATGTAATAGGGAATCGATAAAAAATTTATCTTCTATAACTTTGAAGGAATAAACTAGTAATATGACATATAAACCAGAAAAACATTAGGTTTAAATTTTATACCTAATTCTATTTTATGATATGTATGTAATTACAGAACCTCTTCAGAAAATATTTAATGTCTTGGGTATTTGGAATAGTGATTCAGGTCAGTTCTTGGATCAATAATGTATCTTTAGACTATATAGAGGTGTTATAATGGTTGGTATAGATTTAGGAATTATCATTTAGAGTTGAAAAATAATTAGGGATTTAATTTTTATAAATAACATTTATGTGTTTTTTACAAGAATCTACAATTCTTTAAGGGTTTGGAAGAACTAAAATGATTTTTAAAAAACTATAGTTTGTTTTTGTGACCTGAATCAAAATTTCAAAAATTTGGAAAATGTAATGAATAAAGATTAATTTTGGGGTAATAATTATTTTTAATTGAAAAATGGATAATTATTTAATGTTATTGATAATGGATAAGTATAATATCACTATTCATATGTATAGGTTATTTTATTTTGTAAAATGGATAAGAATTAGTGTGAATATGACTTTCAGAAATACATTACTCCTGATACTCTAGATTTGGTAAAATCCTTACTATGATAATATAGATTTTGGAAATGACATACTCGTGATAGTAAGATTTCTGGGAAATAAAAACTATAACAGTAAGGTTTTTATTGATTCATTACTTAGTACAATGATGTTTTTTGGAAATCCTTATTACAAGAATAATGCTTTTGAAAAGCCTCACTACATTATAAGTTTTTTTGAAATACTTAATCTTGATATTATTGATTTTTGGAATTCCCTTATATGATAGTATGACTTTTTTAAGAGCCTCTCTATGATCTTAATACAATTCCATTTTCTAAATTTTAACAGTGATAATATTTTATTGCATTTTTACAAAAAATCAATTAAAAGATTATATATGTTAGGAAATCAATATAATAAAAGAAATTATGGTATTTCATGATTAGAAAAAAAATCAATGAATTAATATTGTCTTCTTATATTATTCCTTGAGTAATAATTTATTCATTTATTGTTTGAATCTTATGCCATTTTAAGTATGTGGAAGCTTTGTAAATGCCTAATAGTCCATATTTTTCCATTTTCATATTTTTATTTATTTCATCATCCCACTCTAAATAAATGTAATTTAAAAGACATTTTAGATTGTTGTGAATTTTTAATTTAAGAATAAATAGCTAAAGATTCTTAATTAGTAGAATTCTATATACTGTAGGTATGTTTTTCCTTGATTTTTTCTGAATTTATAAATATGTTATATGATTCATAGTAAATATACAAGAGTAGGGTGGTCTGGGTGAGACTAGGAATGAATCCACATATAATATTTCTTTTTTAGGGGTTATCATGTGTAGATTAACTTTTGAAAATATAGGTTTATTAATTTTATTGACTTAATCATGTGATATATGTTTTCTTTTTTGGATTGGTAATGACGATACCAATTATGAATGTTTTTGTTGTGATGCGGTAACTGATGTGGTCACATGGGAACAGGTTTGGAATAACCCTTATGTAAATGGGTGATGTTTGTCACTGGATGTGGGGAGACGTAGATGGCCAGGATGACTCAAATTATTTTGTCAATTTCTATAGGAGGTAAAAGTTGTTCATAGGTTGTGATGGGGGTTCATTGATAGTGTGACCAATGATGTTGGATATATCATTCAGGATGGGTGGGTTGTGGGGAATTTGGGATAATGTAAAGACATAGAATGAACCATGGGATGGTTTAATACACTCATTGTGGGAGGTGGTCTCTGTATTTTAAGTGGAATAAGTGATAGTGTGACAATTATTTAGAAGAGATTCTCAATATATAAGGACATAGTTTTTGGTAGTTGATACCACATGATCTAGGTTTAAGGATCACCATTTTTTTGGGGATGATGGTCAGGTATTTTGGAAGGACTTGTATTGCTGTAAATTGGGATTTCTAAGGATTTTGAGTCAGCTATAGTTAAGAATTTGTAATCCCAAAAGATAATAGACAAGGTTTTTAGTCATGCCTTTTGGTTATCAGGATGACTCCAACTGGTTATGAATATATATTATCATGTGATTCCATGCATTATAGATTTTTTTGGAATATAGAGGGATATTCTACTGTTAAAAAGTATGGATTTATAATTAAACTCTTACACTGGACAAGGTAGGTAAATACTCACTAGGGTATGGATGAGTGGAGTAAAATTGGTTGTGTATTATGTTTGATTACACTGTATTGTTTTTTTCATGCATAAGTATATTTATTGATATAAGATAGGGACACCACTAGTGGTGGACATCTGAGTTCATACTCCCACACTACATGGGAACTCTAGGATAGTTACAGACCCTATGATTCTTGGTACAGGAAAGGGGAAATGTTTGAAAGTAGGAACCTAATGATGAGTGGAGGTTTATGTGGTATAATGTCTTGATGGAATGATTTTATAGACGAGTTGGGAAGTTCCATGGTGTTGAGATGACATTTATTTTTGGTTAGTATGTACATTTAAGCATGTTAATAACTTATGGGGGATATTGGTAATTTTTTATGGCTCTTGTGGCTTGGTAAATATTTTTAATGTGATTTTATGTTTATTTTTTCGTACTTTTTGGGTGTATTAAATTGTTTCTTACATGTTTTCATTATTATTATATATATAAAAAGGTATAGTATCCACATTATAACTCCACAAATAATCATTTTTATTCCACAACCATTGTAATATGGGGAAGTCTTCTAACGGTTATGTGTTGAACCCCATTATGGTAACTTTTGAGAGGTTTATACTCAAGGGAGTGTTACAAAGTGATACCAAATATTGGGATTTATAAGTTAGTTCCTATGAAGGGTGGTTTAAATGTTATATAACCATGTTTTATTTAATATAGGATATTAAAAACAAGGTTATTATTTATATTTTATTAGACCACCAATATAGGAAAGTATTGTAACAAGTGATAGATTTCATGTTTTCTTTCAATTCGACACCTCCATGAGAAGATACCCAAGTTATGATGGTAAATGGGATTTATTTTCATTTTTTTAAGGTTATAGATGAGTTATTTCAGATACACTAAACTATTTTTTATGTTATTTATTTTTGTTTCAGAATCGTATCCCTAAGAGGACAGATCATTTACTCATCCATAATGTGTGGAACATAGGGAGCACATGTCATATGTGTATTGGTTATTTTTTTTGGAAAATGGAATAAAAGATAGGTTTTTTTATATTTAAAGTGTTTTCCATATTCTATACTACATTTTATTTCATATTCTCTTGGTGGAGTTCTAATCATCTAACTAGAGTAGGGTAGTGGTTCCATAAATGAATAGGGGTTCAACTGTTTAATTCCACTGTAACAACATACATTATGTATTAGTATACAAATTTTTAGTGTCATTCTACCCAGTTATACCTAGTGTATGATTCATGAAGTGAATGGTCATATAGTCATGCATGTGTATGGTGTGTGTGGTGCCATACATGATATGGGTAGGCAGGGGCCATATGTCTAGTTGATTTTGACTTCTGTGTGGTAGAGAAGTGTAAAGAATAATTGGTAATATTTCCTATACAGATTTCTCTATATTAATATTTATATTACTATATAAATTTGTTATGTTATTTGGTTCTTATAAAGATTCCACCAAGATAGTCTTCATCACTGCATCAAGAGGGTGGTGATGTGGTGCCACTCAGGAATGAATGGGATGAGGGGCCTGAGGGTGAGTGTGAAATTGAGAATTAGGTAGAGCATCTATTATAGGAAAGAAAACCCAAATAGTTAAAGAAACATGGGAAGTTGAATATTGATTTTCTCAATATGAACTGATTATGAGTTATCTAGAGTATTTATTAGGCATGGTAGGGAGGTGATCCATCTAGGACATACCTACCATAAGATTTACATTAACAACTTCCACTGGTTCTTTGGGGGTGGAGGATCACATGCGGTAGAGTATTAGATTTTTCATGTACAGAGATGATATTTTTCTGGACCACTGAGTTAGTGAGTGATGTTGGCCTTATATATACTAATAGGGCCAAAAAAACTATTGTAGGACATATAGGTACATGTAAGAAATCATGAGGAGATGATGTTGAAGGAATTTGAGACCGTTTTTTGAAGAAATTAATTTCTTAAACATTGAGGGAAGACTAAGTCCTTGAGTTTATATAAATTTAGTAGTGAGGGGCCTTAGTTATTTATTATATTATGATTTTAGTATATCTATGGTATGTTTCACCTAATATTTAAGGAAATTAGATATCCAATGTGTGATATTTTGAGAATTTTTTAAAATATGAATATCAGGGTAGATGATACAATATTCAGGATGACTAAATTATTAGATTTAATTAATTATGTATTGAATATTGATCATAATTTTATGATTAGGAACATACCAAATTGGAATGTTTGGCCAAGTGAGATATGTAGTGGAGATCCTAGTAGCCCGAAGAAGGGAATCAATGTTTCCAAACAATGTAGTCAAAGTAGAGGTATGATTATTCCAAAACTAATTGGATCATAAAAAAATTAGTTTAGGAATGTGGGAAATTTTTGGTTCCAATGTTATCAGACCTTGATAGATTGTTGGGAATGTGACCGGATAGGGAATTTACAGTTCTTTTATTGAATGAACTAATCGATTTCTTATGTTAATGAATGGATCAGACTACAGGATTTGAGGTGGGAATGAGAGTAGGATGATGAAATAATAGTTAAGACTCATATTCACATGTGGGATATGGTTGAAAGATGATTCCCAACAAACGGTTCAATGGTTAGAGTGGGGGGTGGGTAACAACTCCACCAAAAGGATAAGAATCAAGCCTTCATGATTTGGGGAAGTAGTATATGTTTGGGATGATATACTTAGAGTATAGTTCAGAGCCTATGATAGTTATAATAATTTTATGAATGTGTGACCATGGGTAATTTTTTTATATTAGATACAAGTGCACAATGTTTTTCTATAGTAAAATCATATGTTTGGTGTTGGTTTAAGAGTAATATTAAAATTAAATGCATGATAGATGTGGGATACATTGGGACCATGGGTAGATGTGAGAATTTGGTATGATTCATTATAAGAGATGTAATCTGATTTATGTGAGACAAACATGGTCATATATTATAATGTGAGAAAAAAATGGGCATTTGATAAGATATGGGAAGAGATATGGCCATCAAGATGGTGTTCGGTGGTGATAGATGATCACCATAATCTATATGTGGATATATGGTTTGTGAAAAAAAATACAAATTTAATGGTGTCACTATATTAGGAAAAAAAAATTAGGTGAGTCCATGTAGGTGATTTGTATGGTGGTAAGTTCCCATAGAATTAATCATTTTATTAGGTTTGGTATCCATGAAAGTTTGGGTATGTGGGGAAGAGACATATGCATTCACAATTGTCTCAATGTTATGAGAATATATATAGATGTGTGCATAGGTTTTGTTAAGAGTTGGTTATTAATTGGATAATGTAAATATGGGATGAGTTATTTTATGGTGGGGAGGTTATATGGTCCTAGGTATTTGGAATAGTTATTTAGGTTGGGTTTTCGATTGACAGTGAGATTTTAACATAGTTTAGGTGTTTCAAGTGTTTGTATAGACCAAGGAACATGCATTGAGAGTTATCCTAGGCTCGATGGTTTATGTTTTATAAAATGTTTTCACAGGTGTTTTCAAAAATAATCATCCATTATTTAAGGGTTTCAATATGTTTGTAAGAGGTAAAATGATTTTCTATAGTTTTCAGGACTTGTTGTAGATTTTTTGAATCATGAAAAATGTAATGAATAAAGATTCATTTTTTGAAAAGAGTAATTTTATAGTGGTAAATGTATAATTCCACATTTTAGTGAAAAATGGTTATGTCTGGATTCATTATTCCTTATATAGAGTTATATTGTAGTGTAAAATGAATATGTATAGGTGTGAGTATGGATTTTTACCTTACTAAGGAATTTGGAAAATCCTTTCTCATGATAATAAGGATTTAAGAAAAGAATTAATACTAAATTAATACATTTTTAAAATCCTTACTCATGATGGTAAATATTTTAGGAATGTCTTATGATGATAATAAGGCTTTTGGAAAAGCCTTAGTGCAATAGTAAAGATTTTGGAAAGGCCTTTTTAATAATATTAATGCATTTCACTTTTACAAATTTTTGATATGAGTAATTTATTCTAATTTATTTCAAGAAATTTCATAAATGACTATTTATTTTCAGATATAGGTTTCAAATGAGAAATTAGTGTATTTTATGGGTAGAACTTAGTGAGATATTCCAAAACTCTATCTTTTTCTCTCTTCTTTTATAAGAAATAATTTGGCCATATGTTGTTAGATTCTTTTCATTTATAAAGAATGGGGAAGCTAAGGGTAAGTTTAACCATTCATATACATCCATTTTATGATTACTTTCTATTACTTAGTCCATTACTGTAAATCCCTAATTTTAAGTCCATTTATGATTCTTGTGATTCCTTTGATTAATTATGAACTAGAAAGAGATTCCAAATGAGTGAATTAATTTGTTATTTATTTTAGTGTATCCAAGAGTTTTTTGAATATATACATGTGTTATGTGATTCATAATAAACATGCATGAGTAGATTGGTCTGGGGAAGACAACTAATGAAATTGATTGGTGTTTTTTATTATTTCTAGAGGTTATTGAGGGTAGAACAATGTATAGAAAATGGTTTTAGTAATAGAATTATGTTCCTTGTGTGATATATGGTTCCATGACTGTTTGGATGTGATTATTCATGTTATGGATGTTTTTTTATAATGTGGTGACCTGTGAGGTTCCATAGGATTGTTTTTTATAATAAAATGTGACTATGGGTGATGTTGGTAGCAAAATGTGGGGAAAAATTGTTCATAAAGATGATGCATATGGTTTTGACCAATGGTATTGGTGGGACATGTGGTTTTTATTTGGTAATGGGGGCTCACCGATGGTGTGGGCTTGGGTATTTGTGATGTCACTAACTATGGGGGGATGACAGAATCATTTTCGTGTTGTGCGCATTGGGAATGATCCATGTGGTTGTTTAATGCACATATTTTTTGTGTAGGCCTTCAGATATTAAGTGGTATATGGTATGGTGTTGAACATTGATGTAGAGCAGGTGATCACCATAAAAGGACATTGTTGTTGGAAGTTAAGACCATGTTATGGGGGATTGAGGCACATAGTTTATGTTATGGATGATGGGTCAGAATTTTTGGAGGATATGCATCACCGTACCTTAAGATTTTTTAGGTTGTTAGACTGGCTACACTATATAATTTTTATGTCCCTAGGACTTATGATATTGTTTATGGATGTTCCTTTGATCCTTTGGGATGACTCAGGATCATTATGTGGTTATATTAACTTGTGATTCCATGTTTTATAGATTTGGTTGGATGAGGGATATTTCAGGATGATAGAATATTGATATATCATTATACCATAGTACTAATAGAGAATAATAAAGACACAATAGAGGCTAACTGGGTCGATTGGAGTAGATTTTTTATTACATTTGAATCTATTTTAATGTGACTTTTCATAAACTAGTATAAGAATTGATCTATGCTAGGGAAATCATTTTTAGTGGACTACTATGTTCATATTGACACCTTTAATTCCCCCCATAAGACGTGTAATCTTTATGGTTCTTGTTATAGATACGGTAAAAAATTTAATATCATGAACCTAATGATGAGTGGAGGTACAAGTAGTGAACAAGGAAAGAAAGAAAGATTTTGTAGATGGGTTATGTATTCTTCAGTGCTACCCTAACAATATTTATTTGGTTATTTTTTACTTGTATAGATGTGATCAGCCCATAAGTGATCTTGGATATAATGTATGTATTCAATGGAATAGTAAATTTTATGGAAAAGTGATTGTATTTTTATTTTCTATTATATTTTGTGTTTTTTAATTGTTTCTGCTTTGTTTTAATTATATTTAGCTACCATCATAGGTTATAGTGTATCCATTATCACCCAACACACCCTCACTACCACTTAGAAACCTTTTTCATATGGGTAGGTGTGCCTAAGATCATGTGGAAGACTCTATTTTATGAACAATTTAGTTGTACGGTCTTGGGGTCCATTATAAAAGAGATCTTGGAACTCCTATAAAACTCTTAGAAACTCATCATTCTATAAAATGTAAAATACCAACATCAGGCTCATTGATTATGATAAATGAGGGCCTAAATATATGAAATCATTCAAGAAATATCCCTCTATAATAAAATTCATATATTTAAATCCCATTGAAATGAAAATGAATTATCTCTAATTGTAATCTATAAATTTATTCCTTCAATATAACTTTACCATGCTGCTTACGAGATTGTGTGGCTATATTTTCATTAATACGAATTATAAAACCTATCAATTCAACATTATCATTATCGTACACCCCTAACAAGCATTTTTCAATCTATACTATCACCTAAATGGAATTGATAACAGTGAGGCTATAGGATTCATATTCACCTTAAAATATAATGATCTAACTATAGTTGGCGAAATAAAAAAAGTAAATATATCCTATGACAACAATAGAATGCTATATAAGATAAAATTAGAAATATATACCTCAAATGATCATGAATCATCCATGTAATAGAAACATTATCCCATGTAGCTTCCCCCATCTTACCCCTTTAATCTGTTTCTATTAGTTTCTTCCACCACCTCCTCTATGCTCATCTTGAGGTCCTTTAGGGTGAGGAACAACATGGGGATGTACTTCACTTACTTTTTCTATATCAATGGGTATAAATAGTAATAACATGGATATTTATTAGGCTAAGGGGACAAATGATGGTGGAAATAATGAGGACTATTCACCTTTATTCCATTAAATCAATACTGAACATTGTGAAATATCTAACACATGTACTATCAATGTATTCTTTTGTTTATAAAAAAACACCAAGATAAATTTAACTATAGAAACTAATGAACAACCAGATCTAGAGAAATGAGTGATGGAGGGATATGGGAAACTAATCATCATTTTATGTCAGGACCTTTTCCCATAGGGAATCCTTATTGTGCTTGTAGTGAAGATAAAAGTGACCCCAATGATTTTCTGTAATAATCCATGGGTTTTTGACTATCATAGAGTCTATAAAACATAAAAATGGTAGACATTACCTACCAATAACCCATGAATACAAATAAAAGAAATTATCAAGACCATAATATTAATAAACAAAAATCCATAATAATATCACAATACATGAGTAACTTTAGACAAATACAATTCATAAGGAAAAATACCAATAAATTCCTTAGGTAATGATTTTGTTGTAAAACCCATGTTCCAAGCTAGTACTGTTCAGTTATAAAAGCAAATTAACCCTAGAAACTAAAACTAAAAGTTGATATATATAGGGTGAAAAAAACATTTATGCTTAGATTTATCATTATCATGACATCTCATAAAAATATAGAAAGAGAATATTAATGCATTAGTAAAAACATAGCAGAATAAACACATACCTAATTAGAAAACTAACACCTTGAATCATTAAGGGTCTCTCAAAAAATATCACATAAATGCATAAAAATTGTTGAAGAAGAATGTAGTAAGATGTTAACCCAAATCCACTTTCCCACAGGGTATTCACCCTCATGCTGCAATGTCAATAGTATTATGCCCTTAATTCCCTCCACAGTAATTTTGAAACACACCATGTCTCATCCACACATCTGGTATCCAGTATAATAGGGTATTATAAAAATTAATAGCATCAATCTCATGCCCTCCAATTATAATGAATGAAACCCATCATATATACTCAAATAAACATCACCACATCAAATCCCATCAATAACCAGTTGGTTCCTTTGGTGAAACTATCCTATATCATAATCATAATACCCTAAAAGGTTTTCTACTAAAATTGTACCTCCTCTTTCAAACCCCTCATAGTCTGCTAATATATCATGTAACGATTATCACACAAATACCCTATAGGTTTTTCCAGAACATAACATAAAATAGTATTAATATTGTACCAAACTTGAGCTATCATATGTAATCATACACTAGGAAAAGAGAGAGATAGAGAGTATGATGGATAATTCAACTATCCATTCCCTTTTTAACCTAGATATTATTGGAAAAAATCTATCATTGAAGGTATATTGGGTATCAATAAGGTTATTTTATTCTCGTTGAATAAATATAGAAATAAAAATGAAATAGATCACACACACACACACACATATATATATTCCACAGACTAAACTAGTAAAAATAATTTCCTATCAACCGACACTAGAATTTTCATAAATAATCTCCACACTACCACCATATATCACTAACATTGATACCAACTCCATCACCAAAAAAATCCCCACATCATGTAAAAACAACCACATCAAATATGTATAATTTCCTATTAACTACACTACTATTCTATATCCATATTTACCAATGAAAAACAAATTTTGGTTCATTAATCCATTATGTTCCATTTTATTTCAAAAAAAACCTCCCAAGTCATCACCCAAAATAGTTATATCCATTAATCATTTATTTCAATCATTAGTGTTTCATTTTTATCTAAAAGTTTATCCTATTCAGGTACACTATTAACGACTATATTCTATACCATAGGGAAACCGACCAACGATACAATGCTAACTAACCAAACTATTTTTTATAAAAACCAACTCATTCTCTCCTTCCAAACAAAAAAATGTAGCCGAATCCACACATCAGAAACTACAACATCAACAATTTTTCATTATTCCACCCATGAATTCTACCACAAAATTAGTTACACAGAGCTCCCAAGCAACCTAAAAATAATAAAAAACATATTCATGAAAATAATCTTTACTAAAAACACCACAAAAGTTTTAAATACATGTAATATCACACTCTTCCATATTCAATTTATTATCATATCAATTAATTTATTCAATGAAACTATATTATTAATTTCATTATGTTACTATAATTTTATTAGTGTTTAATCCATAATAATAACATAGTAGTAACACACATATTTAAACAATATCTATGATTTTTAGTAATAAAAACAACTACACACCAAGTGAGAGATGAATATTTTCAAAGCAAGTAAACACATGAGATTCACCAAGTTCCCTTCAATTTTCCTTAGTATAGTTCAATATAATTATTACTTCAATACATAATACATTTAAAAATATGATAATTTAATGAAAATACAACAATTTATAAATTAAAGGGATATTTATCAAATACAACACCTAAAATATAGATTTAATACCACTACACAAGAACAAAGAAAGGAAGATTTGATACCAAGATCGATCTGAGAATACCTAAGAAACCTAAATCACACTAGCCATATTCAAACACTCTATTTATCGTAACATATTAAAACAAAATCAAAGATTAGAAAATTTCTTCAGAAAAGTAATGGAGTGAAAGAATGAAAGAAGGGGGAATGGCTCACCATGGATCACATGTACTCAAGCTCCCAAATCTAAGTATCAATGCCAAAAAAGAGGGTCCAAAAGGTCTTATAAAATATCCTTGGAGTTTCCCAAGAGTCATTGGAAATAGTGGTGAATGTATAAAATTAATGGGATCCTCCATATTTATAATAATGCTGGAAAATTTAACATCACGTCTTAAGGATTATGACCATAATGTAATGATCATGTTTTTTTCTAAAACCACTGTACAAGGGTGTCTGAATTTTCAACAACAAGTTTAAGTTAATAAAATCTTTAAATAATGGAGTAATTGGTACCAAGATCCTATAGACTATGTAGGAAACCATCATGGGGGGGATACATTAATGACAAATATCATAGACTTTGAAACACACTATGAAGCAACCAGAGCTCCATGGAACATGGGCTCCCAAATTGATAGAACCACAGAAACCTACCACTCTAATCTCTATTAATAAATAATGGCATGTTTCTATGTCTATTGGTGTTAGTTCAAATTTAGAGAAGGTGGAAATTATATCATGAATCATCTTAGGCAGATCCTCATAATATCCCTATATAGCCAGAAAATAACCACGCCCTTGATCTCTATCCTTATAATCTAGTCTTGGACCGCCTTGTGGTAGTTGGGTATGTAGGGAATAAAATCGTCCTCCTTTAGTAGCTCATCCCCATTGGGATATTCTATACCTCCTAACAGTATTACCTCCATGGGGTCCACCGTGACCATGCTTGGTAGATCACTGATCATGATGTTACCTTTGTCATAGTGGTACTTCTACTATCTTCACCCATCTAAAATACATAGAGTTGAGTTTGCATGATCCATGTGACCCAACCCATCAAAAACATTGACTAGTTCTTAGATGAGTAGATCATATAAAAGAAACCCACTCTGTTGATCTCTATTATTTACAATGCCCCTGTGATATCTTCATATTCCATTAACCTAAATTCTAATTCTTTTCAGCTACATCAAATGAATATTCTCTGTAATGTCCACTACTAACTCTGCCTACATGACACTCATATTCCAGGAAGATATCTTCCATTAAGGCCTACTCTAACACCCTGACATTGGTATGTATTCATAGTGATACAAATCTATCTAATATGTCCCTATGGAGGACTACCTAAACTTTCAATCCTCGAAGTATCCACATCACACCATATTGATAGAGTAGTGAATGATATTGGTGGACCTCTACATATACTCTCTTTGAGTCATATAATACTATTAATACTACAAAAGATATTTAACCCACATAGAGTTTATTATTGAAGGACAATACTCATTATGGAATATGTTTTAAAATTTAGTGCATGATAGAATCTTCTTATAATGAGTTCAGTTGAGTAGACTCCAATAGTGTGATGTTAATTCATGAAGAGTACTGGTCAAGAGCACAACCATAAAATAAATTATGGACCACAAGAGTTAGAATAATCAATCTATAAATTCAAAAAAATAATTTGTTTCTTAAAGTCTTTTATACCATAAAATCTGATTGGCCTCTTCTTCTGAAGTACATGGAATGAATATAGACTGTATGTATCATCGCCCTGGCCTGGTGAAAAAATATGGTACTCAACCTGAATACGAACATTATTATAAAGTTCTGGGGGAAGTTCCATGTATTTTCCAATAGGTGGAATCTCTAATATTTACTTCTTTAGTGGGAACACCTTGTGAACAATCCCCAATAATGAATGTTCATCACTCCATTGGCCATTATCATGACCCTTTCTTAGAATCCTAGCTGCATGTCATTGTTATGGAGTCCTAAATGATATCATGACCTACCACAATATGATGGGCATGCATGAGGATCTTACTCATGATGAATATCGAAGTAAATAACCCTTTTTATATGATTCATATACCATTGGTTACATGGAAACTAGTGTTCAACATACTGAGTTGAAAAGTATGTTATCAAATTATTGATTTATGGACACATTGGTTATCACACCATCACTGGGTTACCTTTCATAAAAGAAAAAATTGAGACACCTTTTCACAATGTATCTATATCTCCAAACCAAACCCAATAACACATATTACCTGATCATTTTTCTTTTGACCTACCACTCTAATACCTATCTCTCATGTCCCGACCCATTAAGGCCCCACCAAGACCAGTGGAAAGACAAGCCTGGAAAACCAATCCCACATAGTATAGGACTAGAGACTAGTTCCATGTTGGAATATCAAACATATGAGATACCTCTTCCTAATAAATGTGTACAAACACACACATCCACATATAAAATGATATTGATGGATAAATCAAACCATTAAAACCTAGGAGGAAACCATGAATGTGATAACCTCTAAGAATACCTAGAGTGTGGTAATAAAGATATCCAAAGTGTAATGGGTAAATATATTTTCCATACCAGAAAAAGGGAGTCCTAACCTAGAAAATGATGAAAAAGAAGGTCATACTGTTGAAAAATTATACGGAATACCACCATCGATAATTGAATCCATATACTCCTAAGCACCATACAAACCAGGCCTACCAAGGTCACCATATAAGTGATTGGTATCTATACAATACATGACACATGATGTTAGAGAATTTATAGTGGTGAGTATATAAAAACCCAATAGTCTATTCCAAAAACATAATATCGAGTAAATAGAATTAAATAATCATATCAACCGACAAAATGAGGTGGGGGATAAGAATCCCAATAAAAATGTAATTATCAGAGATATAATCAAATCATGTGAGATAGGATGATCTCAATTTTTATAGAAAACATAGAATAATGGGTTTTACAATATCTCTAATTACTAGTTCTTTCTTGATTCTATTATAATAATTTAATCCTCATCAGATATGGGGGACCCATGAATCAATGTTGGAACATCACAACTGAAGGGGTTTTCAACCCAAGAGGTTGGTTGACCCACACATCGTGTTCTCTTGAGGATGTTTGAAATATAATCAATATATATTAATATATCCTCGAGGTGTGTATGGGGTGGATCAAATACTAATTGTGTATGTAATTAAGGAAACCCTAACCTATTCATATCTTTAAGGGTGTTTAGAACCCCTATATCACTTTGGAGATAACACTTGAGTCTAAATATCCAAAAACATGATAGAAGAAGGGAAACACTCATTCCATTTTTCAACATATCCATGACGTCAAAAAATATCACCATCTTATTTTTCACTCAATTCTATTGAGTATGGACTACTCAAGGATCGAATTCAATGTACTAGGTAAGTAGATACATGAGGTAAAATATTAATAGAAAAGTAAAAAGTGCATCTATTAGTAAAAACATGGTATACTAAAATGTACTGACATATAATTTTCCCATTACTCATCATGGCATATAAAAATCCATATAAACAACATGTCTCTCAAGGAAATCAATGATTGGGGACACCTATGGTTCAAGGTGTGTAATCTATGATCGTGGGTCGACTTTCCAGGTATGGTTTCACAATGTGTGAGCTCACCATGTGGTTGTGTGATGTTTAAATGTACTAGAAACTCCTACCACTACTGGATGTGGAATATATAGTGAGTTTTCTTATATAACTCATGATCTATAGTTGGTAATTTCATATAATGTACATTATTCCTCCCAAAGCATGTTGCGTCTATCGATTGAGCCAAGAGATTCATTGATATCTTTATCAAGGATTCAGAAATTGAATAAAACAATTAAAATCATTGATTTCCAACATCCAGTGGCTAGAAATTAGGATTCCTATGAATCATCATGAATCCCATTGCAACTCTATCACCATATGAGTGTTTGAGCCTCTTTTGTTAATTTGAATTTCACGAGGGATCAACATTTCTTAACAAATCATTATATCTATTCTGAATCGTATGAATCATCATTAATCTGTGGTTTGTTCGTGTCTCAAACTAGAAAGCATCATCAAATTGATGGCCTACTATATGAAAATGACAAACACACAAAGAAATGAGGTATCATGAAAAAATTAATGAAGTAATTTCCTTTATTGCTATTAAGAACTAAACAATCAATTGAAACCATGGAAACATATATCAAATAACCACCAGAAAAAAAATATTGAGATTTGAAGAAAAGATTAAATTTATAGGGAAATAATTTGACAATGTATAATAGTAATTTTAATGAAGTTAAATAATCCTTGCCCGAAATCACAAATATGAAGGAAGAAATCCCCAAATAACAAATCCCTACCTCATAGTTGGATTGATCATTGATGGAGAATGTTTTTTGTCAATGTAGATTACAAAGTCTATAAAATCTGATCATTGATCCATGAATTACTCCTCTATTATTCATTGACAATGTCCCTAGAGAAATTCTCAATCTTCTCCCATATTATGCAGATACATTACAGAATTTTCAAAACATGGATTAAATAGGTAGAGATTCTGCTAAAGTCTTTAATTTGGTAATAAATTTATTTATTTAATTTAATCGATTTAATTCATGTAATTATCCACATGAGACTACACATCGACCAAATATGTGATGTGGAAAAACACTATGTCACATGTAGGGAAGAACCTATGTTCAATATTCAATGAAGTTCTTGGTTTCCACATTTGGTATTGCATTTAAGAGAAAATCCATTAATTATGAAAAGATACACATGTTTTGTTTTAAATATTATATATTTTAAATATATCATTTATAGGTTCTTGAAACACCAGAAATACCACATAACTCTATTTAAAAACTAAGAATAATATATATAAATATATGAATTATCCTAAAATGAAAGTCATATTCTTTACAATAAGTCCTCAATCCATAGGAATATATAGTGATTTCTCAATATCACCTGTTTTAACCCCTAAAAATCCATTTAATGGTAGAAACACCATATTCCTTCTAATAGAACAATCATAATAATCCAAAAGGGGATACAATGGGACAATTTAATCTTTTATGTAATAGGGAATTGATAAAAAAAATTATCTTCTACAACTTCAAAGGAATAAACTTGTAATTAGACATATAAACCAGAGAAACATTAGGTTTAAATTTTATACCTAATTGTATTTTATGACATGTATGTAATTCTAGAACCTCTTCAGAAAATATTTTAGGTCTTGGGTATTTAGAATAGTGATTCAGGTCAGTTCTTGGATAAATAATTTATCTTTAGACTATATAGAGATGTTATAATGTTTAGTATAGATTGAGGAATGATCATTGAGAGTTGGAAACTAATTAGGTATTTAATTTATATAAAAAAACATTCATGTGTTGTTTACAGAAATCTATAATTTTTTAAGGGTTTGAAAGAACTGAAATGATTCTTAAAAAAAATTAGTTTTTAACTTTGATGATATTTTATTTCATTTTTACAAAAATCCATTAAAAGATTATATTCTTTAGGAAAACAATATAATAAATGAAATTATGGTATTTCATGATTAGAAAAAAAATAAATGAATTAATATTGTCTTCTAATCTTATTCCTTGAGTAATAATTTATTCATTTATTGTTTGAATCTTATTCCATTTTAAGTATGTAGAAGATTTGGTTAAGCCTAATAGTCCATATTTTTCCATTTTTCAAATTTTTATTTATTTCATCGTCCCACTCTGAAAAAATGTAATTTAAAAGGCATTTTAGATTGTTGTTAATATTTTAATTTACAAATAAATAACTAGAGATTGTTAATTAGTGGAATGCTATATACCGCAGGTATGTTGTTCCTTGATTTTTTCTAAAGTTATACATATGTTACGTGATTCATAGTAAATATACGATAGTAGGGTGGTTTGGGTGAGACCAGGAATGAATCCACATGGAATATTTATTTTTTAGGGGTTATCATGTGTAGAATAAGTTGTGAAAATATAGTTTTAATAATTTTATTGAATGAATCATGTGATATATGTTTTATTTTGTGGGTTGGTAATGACGATACCAATTATGAATGTTTTTTTTGTGATGCGGTGACTGATGTGGTCACATGAGAACAGGTCTGGAATAACCCTTATGTAAATGGGTGATGATTGTCACTGGAAGTGGGGAGACATAGATGGCCAGGATGACTCAAATTTTTTTGTCCATTTCTATAAAAGGTAAAAGTTGTTCAGAGGTGGTGAAGGGGGTTCATTGATAGTGTGACCAATGATGTTGGATATATCATTTACGATGGGTGGGTTGTGTGGAATTTGGGATAATGTAAAGACATAGAATGAACCATGGGATGGTTTAATCCACTCATTGTGGGAGGTGGTCTCTGTATTTTAAGTTGAATAAGTGATACTGTAACAATAATTTGGAGGAGGTGCTCAATATATAAGTCCATAGTATTTGGTAGTTGATACCACATGATCTGGGATTAAGGATCACCATTTTTTGGGGGATGATGGTCTGGAATTTTGGACGGACGTGTATTTCCGTAAATTGGGATTTTTTCGGATGTTGAGTCAGCTACAGTTAAGAATTTGTAGGCCCCTAAGATAATTGACAATGTTTTTAGTCATACCTTTTGGATATCAGGGTGACTCCAAATGGTTATGAATATATATTACAATGTGATTCCATGCATTATAGATTTTTTTGGAATGTAGAGGGATATTCTGGTATTAAATATTATGGATTTATAATTACACTCTTACACTGGACAAGGTAGGAAAATACTCACTAGGGTATGGATGAGTGGAGTAAAATTGGTTGTGTATTATGTTTGATTACACTGTATTGTTTTTTTCATTCCCAAGTATATTTATTGATATAAGATAGGGAACCACTGGTGGTGGGCATCTGAGTTCATACTCCCACACTACATGGGAACTCTAGGATAGTTACAGACCCTATGGTTCTTGGTACAGGAAATGGGAAATGTTTCAATTTAGGTACCTAATGATGAGTGGAGGTTTATGTGGTATAATGTTTTGATGGAATGATTTTATAGACGAATTGGGAAGTTCCATGGTGTGGAGATGACATTTATTTTTGGTTAGTTTGTACATTTATGCATGTTATTAACTTATGGGGGATCTTGGTTATTTTATATGGATCTCATGGCTTGGTAAATATTTGTCAATGTGATTTTATGTTTATTTTTTCATACTTTTTGGGTGTATTAAATTGTTTCTAACATGTTTTAATTATTATTATATATGTTCAAAAGGTATATTATCCCCATTATCACTCCATAAATAATCATTTTCAGTCAACAACTCTTGTAATATGGGGAATTCTACCAAAGTTTATTTGTTAAACCCCATTATGGTAACTTTTGAGAGGTTTAGACTCAAGGGAGTGTTACAAAGTGATACCAAATATTGGGATTTAGAAGTTAGCTCCGATGAAGGGGGGTTGAAATGTTATATAACCATGTTTTATTTAATATAGGATATTAAAAACAAGGATATTATTTATATTTTAGTGTACCACCAATCTAGGAAAGTATTGTAACAAGTGATAGATTTCATTTTTTTTCCATTTTTATGGTTATAGATGAGTTATTTTAGATAGATTAAACTATTTTTTATGTTATTTTTTTCAGACTCGTATCCCTAAGAGGATAGATCATTTACTCATCCATAATGTCTGGTACATAGGGAGCACTTGGCATATGTTTATTGGTTATTTTTTTTGGAATATGGAATAAAATAAAGGTTTTATATATTTAAAGTGTTGTCCATAAGTTGAACTACATTTTATTTCATATTCTCTTGGTGGAGTTCTACTCATCTAACCAGAGTAGGTTAGTGGTTCTATAAATGAATAGGGGTTCAACTGTTTAATTCCAATGTAACAACATACATTATGTATTACTATACAAATTCTTAGTGTCATTCTACCTAGTTATCCCTGGTATATGATTCATGAAGTGAATGGGAATATAGCCTGGCATGTGTATGGTGTGTGTGGTGCCATACCCTGATATGGGTAGGTAGGGGCCATAAGTCTGGTTGATATTTTACTTGTGTGTGCTGGAGAAGTGTAAGGAATAATCGGTAATATTTTTTATACATATTTCTCTATTTTAATATTTATATTACTATATAAATTTGTTATGTTATTTGATTCTTAGAAATATTCCACCAAGATAGTCTTCATCGCAGCATCAAGAGGGTGGTGATGTGGTGCCACTCGGGAATGAATGGGACGAGGGACCTGAGGGTGAGTGTGAAATTGAGAATTAGGTAGAGCATCTATTTTAGGAAGGAAATCCCAAATAGTTAGAGAAACTTGGGAACTAGAATCTTTATTTTCTCAATATAATCTGATTATGATTTATTTAGAGTATTGATCATTCATGCCAGGGAGGTGATCCATCTAGGACATACCTACCATAAGATTTACATTGACAGCTTCCACCATTTCTTTGGGGGTGGTGGACCACATGTGGAAGAGTATTAGATTTCTCATATACAAAGATGATATTTTTTTGACCACTGATTTAGTGAGTGATGTTGGCCTTATATATAATCATAGGGCCAAAAAACAATTATAGGACATATAGGTACATGTAAGAAATCATGAGGGGATGATGTTGAAGGAATTTGAGACCATTTTTTGAAGAAATTAATTTCTGAAACATTGATGGAGGACTAAGACCTTGAGTTTATATAAATTTAGTAGTGAGGGGCCTTAGTTATTTATTATATTATGATGTTACTAGATCTATTGTATGTTTCACCTAATATTGAAGGAAATTAGATATCTAATGTGTGATATTTTGAGATTTTTATAAAACATAGATATCAGGGTAGCTGATACAATATTCAGGATGTCCGAATTATTAGATTTAATTAATTATGTATTGAATATTGATCATAATTTTATGATTAGGAACATTCCAAATTGGAATGTTTGGCCATGTGACATATGTAGTGGAGATCCTAGTAGTCAGAAGAAGGGATTCAATACTTCCAAAAAATGTAGTCAAAGTAGAGGTATGATTATTTCAAAACTAATTGGATCATAAAACAATTAGTGTAGGAAGTTGGTACACGTTTTGGTCCAATGTTATCAGACATTGATAGATTTTTGGGAATGTGATCGGATGGGGAATTTAGAGATCTTTTATTTAATGAACTCATAGATTGCTTGTAGTAAACGAATGGATCAGACTATAGGATTATAGGTGGTAATGAGAGTAGGATGATGAAATAATAGTCAAGACTCATATTCAAATGAGGGATATGGTTGTGAGATGATTCCCAACAAACCTATAATGTTTGGAGTGGGGGGGGGGGGGGGGTGACAACTCCACCAAAAGGATAATCATCAAGACTTCATGATTGGGGAAGCAGTATATGTTTAAGATGATATATTTAGAGTATAGTTCAAAGCCTATGATAGTTATAGGAATTTCAAGAATGTGTGACCATGGGTAATTTTTTTTATATTAGATACAAGTGCACAATGTTTTTCTATGGTAGAATGATTAGTTTGGTGTTTGTTAATGAGTAATATTAAAATAAAATTCATGATAGATGTGGGATACATTGGAACCATGGGTATATGTGAGAATTTCTGATTCATGTGAGACAAACATGGTCATCTATTATAATGTGAGAAAAAATAAGCATCTGATAAGATATGGGAAGAGATATGGCCATCAAGATGGTGTTTGGTGGTGAAAGATGATCACCGTCTTCTATATGCAGATAGATGGTTTGTGAAAAAATATAAATTTAATGGTGTCACTATGTTAGGTAATTTGTTTTAGGTGAGTCCATGTAGGTGATTCTTATGGTGGTAAGTTCCCATGGAGGTAATCATTTTATTATGTTTGGTATCCATGAAAGTATGGGTATGTGGGGAAGAGACATATTCATTCACAGTTGTATCAATGTTATGAGAATATGTAGAGATGTATGCATAGGTTTTGTTATGATTTTGTTATTAATTGGATAATATAACTATGGGATGATTTTTCATATGGTGGGAGGTTATATGGTCCGAGGTATTTGGAATAGTTATTTAGGTCGGGTTTTTGATTGACAGTGTGATTTTGACATAGTTGTGGAGTTTCAAGTGTTTGTATAGACCAAGGAACAAGCATTGAGAGTTATCATAGGCTCGATGGTTTATGTTTTATAAAATGTTTTCATAGGTGTTTTCAAAAATAATCTTCCATTATTTAACGGTTTCAATATGTTTGGAAGAGGAAGAATGATTTTCCATAGTTTTGAGGAATTATTGTAGTTTTTTTGAATCATGAATAATGTAATGAATAAAGATTCATTTTTCGAAAAGAGTAATTTTATAGTGTTAAATGGATAATTCCACATTTTAGTAAAAAATTTATATTTTTGGATTAATTATTCCTTATATAGAGGTATATTGTAGTGTAAAATGAATATGTATTGGTGTGAGTATGTATTTTTACCTTACTAAGGCATTTGGAAAATCCTTTCTAATGATAATAAAGATTTAATAAATAAATTAATACAATATTAATACATTTTTAAAATCCTTTCTCATGATAGTAAATATTTTTGGAATGTCTTATGATGATAATAAGGCTTTTGGAAAATCCTTAGTGCAATAGTAAGGCTTTTGGAAAGGCCTTTTTTATAATATTAATTCATTTCTCTTTTCCAAATTTTTGATATGAATAATTTATTCTAATTTATTTCATGAAATCACATAAATTATTATTTATTTTAAGATATTGGTTTAAAATGTGAAATTAGTGTATTTTATGGGTAGAACTTAGTGAAATATTCCAAAAATCTATCATTTTCTCTCTTCTTTTTTGAGAAATAATTTGGCCATATCTTGTTAGAATCTATTCATTTCTAAAGAATGGGGAAGCTAAGGGTATGTTTAACCATTCATATACATCCATTTTATGATTACTTTCTATTACTTAGTCCATTACGGTAAATCCCTAATTTCAGGTCCATTTATGATTCCTGTGATTCCTTTGATTAGAGATGAACTAGAAAGAGATTCCTAATGAGTGAATTAATTTGTTATTTAGTTTAGTGGAGCTAGGATTTTTATGAATTTATTCATGTGTTATGTGATTCATAGTAAACATGCAGGAGTAGATTGGTCTGGGGAATACAACTAATGAAATTGGTTGGTGTTTTTTATTATTTCTAGAGGTTATTGAGGGTAGAACAATGTATAGAAATTGGTTTTAGTAATAGAATTATGTTCCTTGTGTGATATATGGTTCTATGTCTGGTTGGGTGGGATTATTCATGTTATGGATGTTTTTTTATGATGTGGTGATATGTGAGGTTCCATAGGATTGTTTTTTATAAAAAAATGTTACTATGGGTGATGTTGGTAACAAAATGTGGGGAAACATGGTTCATCAAGATGATGCATATGGTTTTGACCAATGGTATAGGTGGTACATGTGGTTTTTAGTTGGTAATGGGGGCTCACCGATGGTGTGGGCTTGGGTATTTGTGATGTCACTGACTATGGGTGGATGACGGAATCATTGTGGTGTTGTGCGCATTGGGAAGGATCCATGTGGTGGTATAATGCACATATTTTCGGTGGAGTCCTTCAATGATTAAGTGGTATATGGTATGGTGTTGAACATTGATATGGAGCAGGTGATCACCATAAAAGGACATTGTTGTTGTTATTTAAGACCATGTTATGGGGGATTGAGGCTCATATTTTATGTTATGGATTATGGGTTAGAATTTTTGAAGGATAGGCATCATCATACCTTAGGATTATTTAGGTTGTTAGACTAGCTACACTATATAATGTTGATGTCCCTAGGACTTATGATATTGTTTATGAATGTTTTGTTTATCCCTTTGGATGACTCGGGATCATTATGTGGTTATATTAACTTGTGATTCCATGTTTTATGGATTTGGTTGGATGAGGGATAATTCAGTATGACAGACTATGGATATATCATTACACCCTAATACTAATAGAGGATAATAAAGACACAATTGAGGATAGCTGGGTTGACTGGAGTAGATTTTTTATTACATTTGAATCTATTTTAATGTGACTTTTCATACATTAGTATAAGAATCGATCTATGCTAGGGAAACCATTTTTAGTGGCCTACTATGTTCATATTGACACGTTTAATGCCCCCGCTAAGACATGTGTAATGTTTATGGTTCTTGTTATAGATACAGTAAATGATTTAATATCAAGAACCTAATGATGAGTGGATGTACAAGTAGTGACCAAGGCAAGAAAGAAAGATTTTGTAGATGGGTTATGTATTATTCAGTGCTACTCTAACAATATTTTTTTTGTTTATTTTATACTTGTATAGATGTGATCGGCCCATAAGTGATCTTGGATATAATGTATGAATTTAATGGACTAGTAATTTTTATGGGAAAGTGAATTTATGTTTAGTTTCTATTATATTTTGTGTTTTTTAATTGTTTCTGTTTTGTTGTAATTATGTTTAGCTACCAGCATAGGTTATAGTGTCTCCATTATCACCCAACACACCCTCACTACCACTTAGAAACCTTTTTCATATGTGGAGGTGTGCCTAAGATCATGCGGAAGACTCTATTTTATGAACAATTTTTTAGTACGGTCTTGGGGTCATTATAAAAGAGATCTTGGAACTCCTATAAAACTCTTAAAAACAAATCTTTCTATAAAATGTAAAATACCAACATCAGGCTCATTGATTATGATGAATGAGAGCCTAAATATCTTAAATAATTCAAGAAATATCCCTCTATAATAAAATTCATATATTTACATCCCATTGAAATGAAAATGAATCATCTCTAATTGTAATCTATACATTTATGCCTTCAATATAACTTATCCATACTGCTTATGAGATTGTCTGGCTATATTTTCATCAATACGAATTATAGAACCTATCAATTCACCATTATCATTATCTTACACCCCTAACAAACATATTTCAATCTAGACTAACACCTAAATGGAATTGATAACACCGAGGCTATAAGATACATATTCACCTTAAAATATAATGACCTTACTATAGTTGGTGAAATGAAAAAGTAAATATATCCGATGACAACAATAGAATGCTATATAATATAAAATTAGAAATATATATCTCAAATGATCATGAATCATCCATGTAATAGAAACATTATCCCATGTAGCTTCCCCCATCTTACCCCTTTAATCTGTTTCTCTTGGTTTCTTCCACCACCTCCTCCGTGCTCAACTTGAGGTCCTTTAGGGTGAGGAGCAACTTGGGGATGTACTTCACTTACTTTTTCCAGATCAATGGGTATAAGTAGTAATTACATGGCTATTTATTACGCTAAGTGGAAATATGATGGTGGAAATAACAAGGTCTATTCACCTTTTTTCCATTAACTCAATAATGAACATTGTGAAATATCTAACACATGTAACGTCAATGCCTTTTTTTGTATATAGAAAAACACCAAGATCAATTTAACTATAGAAACTAATGAACAACCAGCTCTAGAGAAATGAGTAAAGGAGGGATATGGGAAAATAATTATCATTTTATGTCATGTCCATTCCCCATAATGAATCTTTATTGTGCTTGTAGTGAAGATGAGAGTGACCCCAATGATTTTCTGTAATAATCCATGGGTTGATGACTAGCATAGAGTCTATAAAACATACAAATGGAAGACATTACCTACCAATAACCCATGAATACAAAAAAACAATTATCAAGACCATAATATTAATAAAACAAAATCCATAATAATATCCCAATACATGAGTAACTTTAGACAAATACAATTCATAAGAAAAAATACCAATAAATCCCTTAAGCAATGATTCTGTTGCAAAACCAATGTTCCATGCTAGTACTGTCCAGCTATAAAAGCAAATTAACCCTAGAAACTGGAAAGAAAAGTTGATATATATAGGGTGAAAAAAACATTTATACTTAGAAGGATAATTATCATGAAATCTCATAAAAATATATAAAGAGAATATTAATGCATTGCTAAACACATAACAGAACCAACACATACCTATCTAGAAAACTAATACCTTGAATCACTAAGGGTCTCTCAAAAAATATCACATAAATGCATAAAAATTTATTTTAGAAGAATGTATAATATTTTAACCCAAATCCACTTTCCCACAGGGTATTCACCCTCACACTGCAATGTCAAAAGTACTATTCCCTTAATTCCCTCCATAGTAATTTTGAAACACACCATGTCTCATACACACATATGTTATCTAGTATAATAGGGTATTATGAAAATGAATGACATCAATCTTATTCACTCCACTTATAATGAATGAAACCCATCATATATACTCAAATAAAAATCAACACATCAAATACCATCAATAACCAGTTGGTTCCTTTGGTGAAACAATCCTATATCAAAATCTTAATACCCTACAAGGTTTTCTACTGTAATTGTACCTCCTCATTCAAACCCCTCATAGTCTGCTGATATATCATGTAACCATTATCACACAAATACCCTATATGTTTTTCCAGAACATAACATACAATAGTATTAATATTGTACCAAACTTGAGCTATCATATGTAATCTTACACTAGGAATAGAGAGAGATAGAGAGTATGATGGATAATTCAACTATCCATTCCCTTTTTAACCTAGATATTAGTGGAAAAAATCTATCATTGAAGGTATGTTGGGTATCAGTAAGGTTATTTGACTCTGGTGGAATAAATATAGAAATAAAAATGAAATATATCACACACACAAACACACTCATATATATATTCCACAGAATAACCTACTAAAAATAATTTCCCATCAACTGATACTAGAATAGTCATAAAGAATCACCACACCACCACCACATAGCACTAACTTTGATACCAACACCATCACCACAACAATCCCCACATCATGTAAAAACAAACACATAAAATTTATATAATTTCATATTAAATACACTACTATTCTATATCCATATTTACCAATTAAAAACAAATTTTGGTTCATTAATCCATTAAGTTCCATTTTTTTCTAAAAAACAACCTAAGTCATCACCCACAATATTTATATCCATTAATAATTTATTTCAATCAATAGTGTTTCATTTTTAGCTACAAGTTTATCCTATTCAGGTACATTATTAACAACTATATTCTATACCACAGGGAAACCGACCAATAATCCAATTATAACTAACCAAGCTATTTCCTAAAAAACCAACTCATTCTCTCCTTCCAAACACAAAAATGCAGCCGAATCCACACATCAGAAACTACAACATCAACTAATTTTTATTATGCCACCCATGAATTCTACCACCAAATCCTTTACACATAGATCCCAAACAACCTAAAAATAATAAAAAACATATTCATGAAAATAATCTTTACTAAAAACACCACAAAATTTTTAACGACAGGTATATCAGACTCTTCCTTATTCAATTTATTATCATATCAATTAATTTATTCAATGAAACCATGTTATTAATTTCATTATGTTACTATAAGTTTATTAGTATTTAATCCATAATAATAAAATAGTATTAAAACACATATTTAAAATATATCTATGATTTTTAGCAATAAAAAAACCACACACCAAGTGATAGATGAATATTGTGATAGAAAGTAAACACATGAGATTCACCAAGTTCCCTTCAATTGTCCTTTGTATAGTTCAATATAATTATTAGTTAAATACATTATACATTTAAAAATATGAAAATTTAATGAAAATAGAACAATTTATAAAATTAAAGGGATATTTATCAAATACAACACCTCAAATGTAGATTTAATACCACTACACAAGAACAAAGAAAGGGATAGTTGATAGCAAGATCAATCTGAGAAAACCTAAGAAACCTAAATCACACTAGACATATTCAAACACTATATTTATCGTAACATATTAGAACAATATCACACATTAAAAAATTTCTTCAGAAAAGTAATGGAGTTAAAACATTAAGGAAGGGGGAATGGCTCACTATGTATCACATATACTCAAGCTCCATAAACTAAGGACCAGTGCCAAAAAAGAGGGTCAAAAAGGTCACATAAAATCTCCTTGTATTTTCTCAAGAGTCATGGGAAATAGTGGTGAATGTATAAAATTAAGGGGATCCTCCATATTTATAATAATGCTGGAAAATTTAACATCACATCTCAAGGATTATGACCATAATGTAATGATCATGTTATTTTGCTAAAACCACTATAAAAGGGTGTCTGAATTTACCACAACAAGTTTAAGTTAATAAAATTCATTAAATAATGGAGTGATCAGTACCAAGATCCTATAGACTATGTAGGAAACCATCATGGGGGGGGGGGGTACATTCATGACAAATACCATAGACTTTGAAATGCATTATGAAGCAACCAGAGCTCTATGGAACATGGGCTCCCAAATTGATAGAACCACAGAAACCTTCAACTCTGAGCTCTATTATGAAACCAGGTGGGGCACAATACAACCTTTTAGAATATTTTCATCTTGATATATACACAATTAAAGAATATTACTCTACCATATTCCCACAACACAAGGGTCCCCTAGATGGAAGATCCACCAAAATTTGACCCTTATGTCCATACCTAACATTTTCATACACCCCAACTTATCTAGACAATCAAACTAGCCTCTCTTAGTTACGAACAAACCTTCACATAATTAGTTATCTTTATATATAAAATGTTTTCTCAAGAACTATATATCATTCCCAAAACTCTTCCCGATATCTACAACACCAAAAAAATATAGTTCAATGGGATGAAAATGTATGAACCATTATATATTAGATAGAATTAACTTTTTTATCATTCTCATAAAATAAAATGAAGACTTAAAGGAAACCCAATAAAATAAAAAACACGCACTCCCTAAGATATGCATCTAAAAGAATATGATGCCACTACCAATTCATATAATACCTAGATACATAAGTAATAAAGTATTAAAAAACAACTATTTTATTCAATTCAATTCAATACAAAATCAAGTATCTCGTTAGTAAGTAAAAAAGACAATAAAAATATATTGAGATAATAAGAATGAGTTTATGAACCCTTTTATCATATATTCTCATCATCCATGATACACAACAATACACAATCAATGACATGAGAATATCTATGCTGACATCATCAATTATGAGATACATGTAAGTCATCATTGACCCTATAAAATCGTCGATGAAGTTCCAACTGATACACCACATTACCAACATGCTACAAGGCCTCAAACAGACCAAACAACTAGAGAGAAAGATTACACCATTGAACAAACCTCTATTTCCCATAAATATATGAAACACATATGAACAAATGGTCACCATATTAAAAGTAAATTTTCCTCCTCCTATGATCTTCCTAAAAAATATGATGGTCCTACACTAATTTTATACAATATAGGATCATCTTAATCTTTATTATCATACTCTTCAACACATCTAGGAATGGTTTGTTGACTACCAAACATTATCCTAACATAATGAAAAATGGTAAGGATTCATATATATATATATATATATATATATATCCTTTAATGGATTCGTTCATATATATGATTAAAAACTATTTTTGTTTGAAAAATTAACCATGGTTAAGTTCCTCTCCCATGTTCCAATAAAATCCAAGATGTAAGCCTATTATATATCCAACAGTACATGGATGTTTTTCTCTATATAACCATATAGATGGGGATGGAAAAATTATATGGAGAAACTAGGACCTCAAAGCATGATGCAATCCTCTCTTGACTAATGGGTTGAAATGATGATCTCAACAAAAATGATGGTACATAATACCCTGCAAAGCTACACAACATGACACACATACTACCTTATTAAAACATCAATAGAACCAAAATACCAAAATCACTATAAAGTGGTCTGATTTCATCATCTGATCCATAATCACCTAAATATAATTGCAAACTATAAGGGATAGTGGTGCAATAGTATTGAATTCCGTTGATATGACCTCAAATTTCACTCAAGGGATCCTAATGTCCATAATAATCCTCTTGGAACATGATTATATGTATTTAACTATCAATAGAATAAGAATTTAGATACAAACACTGTAATTAATTAATTTATATTAGACAACCAAAGGAGTACTTTCATTAAAAAAACAGAACTAAGGGAGGTAAGTGTCATAGAACATCTCAAACATCACTCCCTCATCTAGAAGCTAGAAAATAGGGGAATTGATCAACCTCTCTTTCAGGTATTTGAAATATCTATAGTACTTATTGTTCTATAAGAATGCATATTTCTCCTTGGTTGTGTGTTTCAATGGAGATATGAACTAAAATAATTTGAACAAGAAAGATAGATAATATCCCATAAGACAAATGAAATAATTAACCTATAAACCATTATTGATATGTTTTCCAAGGAGTAATAATCTTGATCTATGATGAATATACAGAAACTCGTTGTTGAGACACAACATGTATAAGTATTTTCACCTCTGGAATATAAACAACACACTTGAACATCTTCCTATTTATAAATGGTGTGAAAGTACCTGTAGAACAACAATATGGTGCTCAATATGATCGTATTATTATATCGAGTATACATGGATTTCATTGATGAAAATGACCATAAAATTATCCAAAAAATCATATAACATAGAGTTTATGATTCTCATGAATATTTATACACTATTCGTGACATAAAAAATAATGACCATAAACACAATGTGCCTATAACAGCTCTTAAAAGTAGGGTTTAAGATGACTTCCCCCTTGACTATAATATAGTGATAACCAAAACATAAATTCATCTTAAAAATATATATATTTCTTAAACTATATAGATATATCATAAATTCAAAGAAGTCGTAACTCTTTATAGCCTTCACCCCATTCAAACAATTATAGTGTATATAAAGCCTGAGAACACCATCCATATTTTTGGAGAACAACATAAGAGAACACGAAAACAACACTCTGGAATGAAGGAATACCTTCTAAAAAAGATTATCAAAATAAATCCTCAACTCCAAAAGTTCATAAGGTTATATTCTAAAAAGTTCCATTGAGACCAAAAAAGAATGAGGCTATATTCGTCTCTTAAACTCAACATTTCATTGAGGTGATAAATCCAAAACTCCCTCATGGAAAACATCAAGGAAATCCTCCATGAGTTCAAGAAACTCTATAGTATATGCCTCTATTGAACCCAATGACAAGTCTGGTAACTAAGAAAATAATTAATTCAAAGATATTCAAATCATTTCATGCTTCTACTTACGAATGAACAAAACATGATGGCCCTCATGATAATAGAGAAAAAATATCCTCTTGAAGCATTCAAAAAATATTTTCATAGAATAAAATAGTTCAATGAATAGAATAAAGTCATTTGGATATTTTTATTGTATAAATATATATATAATTGAATGAATTTACACCATTATTATTTCACAGCCCCAAAACACCTCAAGATTACTCATCTAAATTCCAATTGTCATTGTCAATTCAATAGGTTATAGAATCCTCTCCACCTTGAGTCACAAGGCATAGAATAAGGAATGTTTAAAAATTGAGTGTGCCTCTCTAGTATGAAACAAAGTGCATTTCATATTATTAGAAAATAAGATGGTATTTTATAGAAACACTAATCCCTCTAGCACTAAAAAATTAATATCGTGAATATATCCATATCATTCTCCACTACTTCAGTACTGATTACCATATCTACATACATGATAAACCCATATCCCTGAAGAAAAGGGACATCATTGGGATCTACTAAATTAGATGTATCTCACCTCGAAGGAAGATAGTCTCACTGACCATTCTTCTAGTATGGCCTATACGAGAACAACTGTTATTGGGTATGATAAGGTACTTAGAAACTTTTCCCATATTGACCTCCCTCAATAGCCAAGAACCAAAATATCTAATAGTCATACCTTCCAAAAATATATCACATCATTCTAGATCCCCCAATTAGTGTAGGAGAACTATTGGATCATGATAATTGAGGGGAAAAAAGTACAGAGGTCAACCCTAAGCTAATGAAAACCTAAAATAGCCTAGTAATTGATACCCACCACCATAAACCATACTTTAAGATATTCCATGGTATATCCCCTCTCATGCTGATATTAAATGAGTATAAATTCTATAAATGACCTATAACTATGTTCTCACCTCTAGGTAGATTGGAAATAGAAATGGTGTTATCATATATTGAAAAACTAGGAGCAGTTATTCCTACATAATAAATATCAAGTCTTCTTATCAGGAAAGAGATTAGGGGAGAATAAAAAGAATTCCTTAAACATGGTCCATAAATCTTTCACACTAACTACCCCATAAAAAATGAATATAATACCATGACTATTCTCCTTCATTTTCATTAATGATAGAATATCAATATAAAACTGTCATTGAAAATCATTCAACGAAACCAATTCCTCATAATCCCCTAGATATATGATCCACCATTTCCAAACAACTCCATGTATCTTAATGATAGAAAAAAACTCCGTACTTAGAACTCAAATAGACCAGAATAAAATAGATCTCAAGCTCCTCCATCCATCTCTCTATATATAGATCAAAGACTCTCCCTTCAAGCATAGTTATACTTCAATGATGAAACTCAAAAAAATGTTTTCCACCAGAGCTAATCTTTCTCAGTATGGTCGAACATTCTATGGTCGACTGGGTCAGCCTATTGAACTTAACTAACTCAAAAAATGTGTAGATAATGACTAATCGAAATATATAAAAAACAAGGAACCAAAATTCTTTTCCCAAAAATAAAAAATTTATTCATCCATTTTCAATTGATTAGATTTATTTAATTTAATAAAATCAGCACAATGTGAATGAAAACACAAATAATCATGATGGGTGTACCTATCCTAGTTCTATACACTAAAAGAAGCACAATTGCACATGGTATTTTAATAAAATCTAGGTTCTTGTATCTTATAATGGGTGTGGGGTGGGGTGGGGTGAGGATTCTTAAATACGATGTCCAAGTCGGTATCCATATCTGGTGTTATGAACTACGATTAGAAAATATTATTTTCCTTCCAACCAATGTAGAAATTACCAATGAATAACAATAATATCCATATTATCTCACGAATAAAATCTTGGATACCACCATATCATAATCCACCCCCATTAGAATCACTTTCCAGACATGTATTGAAAACTAGAGTGACCCCATAGGGGAAACTTTTATTGGACTTGGGTCAGTTACTAGCACCAAGGGTATAAAAAACTAAGGAGATGTATTATTCTATTATAACCAAATAATATTGAAACAAAACAACAATAAACATTAGATTTTAAATTAACATAACCCATAATAATTCCAAAATGCAAGAATAATGTATGGAATGAAAAAAGACCAAGGTAAAATACAAATAAAATTCTTATATGGTGACTCCACATAAAAAACCATGATCAAAGTTAGTATATTCCATCTCGTTTACCAAAATATCCCTATAAACATGAAAATAGTTTTTAAATATAGGGTGGTAATAAATGTAAACATAGTCATATACTACTATATAACACTCATGAAAAAATTAAAATATAATACTAATACATTAGTGAATAAATATATAAAAAAAATGTCTATCAGGTTAACTATCATATTATTATACCAAGTATCAGTTAATAAATATTTCATCCAAGAATAGTAAAATAGTATCAAATAAGATAGTAAGAAGGTACCCCTCAACCACTTCCCCAATAGTTCTTTCATTATCATTCCCTAACTTTAAATGTCATGTACTCCAATCCCTTTGATAACTATGCCACAACACACTATGTCTCATCGACACATCTCATATCTAGTATAGCAGGTTTTCTTTATCATGATAGACATAAACCTCATTCCCGAATACTACCATGAATGAACCCGACCATATATACTCACTTCAACATCACTATATCACATCCCATAAGTACACCATAGGTTCTTCTAGTGTTCTTATCCCATATATTCATCTCCAGACCCCATAGGGTCTGCTAGTGTACATGTACTTCTACATTCACACTATATAGGGTTTGATAATACATCATATATAGATTATTATACAAATATACCATATACACTTCTAGTAAAACAGATATTGGGAAAGTATGGTTATACACACCTGAATTCATCATAATATAAACTACACCTGGAAGGGAGATCTAGGTAGAGGAAGAAGCCATCCAACCATTTCCTCTCCAACATAAATGTTATGGGATTCACCCGAGACCCATAATATTTTGGAAATTAGTAAGGGTTTTAAACATGGGTAGGGAACACATATAAATCACAAGGAAATAATATATATATATATATATATATATATCCTCCTTACAATACTAACCTAAAAAATCAACACTAACTTATCCCATAAACATCCCCACACTACAATATCCTCACCCTACCTTTACTCTCAACTACATCACCAGAACCAGCCCCACATCCCATAAAAGTAGTCACATTATACATGTGATTTTTTATATTAATCACACCATGACTGTACATCCATATTTACAAATTAATAACATATTTAAATTAATTAATTTGTTAAATTACATATTTATTGAAAAATTACCCATTTCATATCCCCCATTCTTTCTATGAATCCATCATTTAATTCAAGAATTTTTGTTTATTTTTTAGGTATGTTTAATTTCATTATAGACAACCCCATTCATGATTATTAGTAAAAACTCTATTCTATACAAATTATAAACTACCAAATTTCACCTATCTGACAAACCATGCCATCACCCTTAATAACCAACTCATCCCCTATTTCCAACCATGGAAGAAGCCATGAAACCCAACAGAAAACACAACCATAATGATATTTCACTATGACACACAAGTTATTTTTCACATCACCTACTTAAAAAACCTCATGAACAACCCAAAAACAATAACAGAAACATAGACAAACAAAAATGTTTTTTCACAATACACAAAATAATTTCCTCACCATGTATATTTAAATACTTCCATATTCATTATGATTTCATATTAATTTATTTCTTCCATAAACAAGTTCGTTACCATTTTTATGTGATTATCATTTTATAAATTGTTAATCTAAAACAAATAAACAGTATAATAACCCATGTTTGATCAATGTCTATGATTTTTAGCATTATTTATAGTTATAAACCAAGTGAGAGAGTCATATAATTAAAGAATGTTAACACATCGGATACACTGATGTCCCTTAAAATTTCTTAATTCAGGTTTGTTATATTTATTTGGTAAATTCGTAATACTTTTGAATAGAAGACATATGCATTTTATTCCTATAATTTACAAAAACTAAGGGATGGTGGTTGAATCCACTACCTCAACTAAAGCTTCACACGTGTTGTTCAAGAGAAGGTAGAGGAACATAATATCCTGTGACTAAGATCACATAAGGGAAACCTCTATAAAAATAAAGCACAAAAATCACCATCATCCATTCAATTCACCCTTAAATACTCAAACAACTTCTCATAGCCATGAAATTCATTAGATGAGGAACACAAATAAAACCCAAAAGAAAGGGGGATGGAATTAAATTGGATCACTTGTAATCGATATCCAAAGTACAAGGATCAAATCCAAGGATTAGAGGATGGGGGTCTCAAAAAATCACCTTAGAGTCACCCAAGACTTAGGACAAAGATTTGGGTATGAAAAAAAAATTTGGGATCCAAAAAATTTAACCTCAGATTGGAAAACATAATTTCATAATGAAAGGGTGAAGATGACATGCGTAAGTGATAGGTTTATTCCAAAACCACAACACACGTGTGTTAGGGGAAACTGTAACCAATTTATGATAATGAGATATAGGAAATAATGTGAATATATACACCCATATCCTTTAAAATTAAGGGAATATAATATTTGAAGGGATACATTCATAGTACATAATCTAGAATCTGTATGCCACTATGATGCCACAAGATATATATGGTGTATGGACTCCTCACTCATAAATCATTATTTTTTTTATTTCCCATAACCACTTTTTGGATGAGTGGGAACTGAAAAATATCTAAAACCCATTCCAAACATGAAAAAAAATTCAAAATATTCAACGAAGGTCACATGACCATTAAAAATTTCACAAAATTTAAAATTAAAATAAAAAAACAATAATCACACCACCACTGTTGGATACACTATGCTTCAAGACACTGACCCTATTGCAACAAATAACCCATCATTATACATACTACCATCAAGAACTGCACACCAGAGACCATCCTCCTCGTCACCCGAGTGACTGCATCCATACCCAAAAAAATGACATCATCACAATCAATAAAAACATCAAATAAGAAAATATAAAATAGAGGAACCATCATTGCTTCTCCCTCATCATCAAAATCGATGATGACTCTCTCACCATAATAGAAATGATAAACAGCTAACCAGACACACAAAACACCAACTGCACTTAGTGAGAATAAAATAATAACTCACAAAATAACACACATTAACTTCACTGATATTTCAGAAGATTAACCACCAAGAATATTTTAAAAACTAGAAAATATCTTCACATGAGAATACCGACTCGGGTCACGGCTAGAGCTCTGATGGCTACTGCACCACACATACCAAAAGCTCATTGATACCATTATGCCAGATCCTACTAGGATATGCACTAAGGAAGATGAGGATTGAGTAGGGATTTGAGATCCCAAGGGTTCCAAACACCAGTATTGTCAATGAAGAAAAAAAAACCTAGAAGAAGAAAAACCAAAATTAAATGAATCCAATAGAACTTGAAAACACTTCGTCCGCCTAACCACATAACCCAAAGAAACTCTGTTACCACCACAAAAACTCTGACTCTAAAAGGCATTATGGACCCTAAGGGTAGAGAAAATCAACGGTGATTGAGGGATTACACAACACCCAACCATCGACAGGAAGGCCAAAAAAGCTATGAGAGGTAACCCATAGTAGCAAGCACCATAAGGGAGAAGAAGAAAATCTAAGGAATAAAAAATACCTAATAAGAAGAGGTACAAAAGAAATAAGCAGAAGAAAAATGGAAAGGGGAACACTGAATAAGTCAGGGATGAGGGGAAGAGATAGCTTATCCAATGAGGGCTTCAGAAACCCTAGGGTAAGAAGGGAATTTGAGAGTGAAGAGGAGCTCCCAAATAATGAGGATCCATCCTCATGCATGGAATATTGAATCGCAAACTGACAAAACCACTGAAAAAAACCACTCCAATATCTATGATACAACCATTAGGATAACAATTAAAACATGAATATTTCACTTTATCTAATATATCCTTAGACCTTGAGTATTCCATAACCAGATTCCTATGTCAAAAGGGTCCTCGAGATGGTAGGGAAATCAAAATCCACCCCTGGTCCGTATGTTAGAACTTATAGTAAAAATCCACATATAAAAACCCCAACTAGACCCTAATGGAAAAAACATACCTCCATATAAAAATATCAACTCCCTAATAACATTTTATTTTTGTCCCTATAAATCCTTCCCCAATTCTCTTCCTAACATCTTAAACATGAAAAAAATGAAAATTAATAAGACATAAATGTTCAGACCATTACAATCAAAACCTTAAATTTATTGATAATAATAAAACCATATATGAAGTTGTATTTAATGAAAAAATATGTTAAATTACCTAAGGAAGTGAATCCATACATAATAAGGTCTTCTCGGTCTCCTTAAATTCAACAAGCATGTTGGTATAAGTTAAAATGTTAAAGGGAAAACATCAAACTAAATATTCCAATGAAAATAATTCTCTAAATTCTACAATATCATATACCCATATTGTAAAAGATGCATTCAATAAAATACTTGTTTTATCAACATCACATCATACTCTCATAGACTCAAAATTATCTACCATATGGTGGGAAATTATTATTATAACACCTTCCTCAGTGTTTAATATGAAAAGCCCAGTCTATAAATGGCTTCTAAACTCATCCAAAGTAACCTATGATTTATTATGATCACCATTATAGGAGATCCAGACCATCACAAAACACTTTATAATAAGAAGAAAAAATAATATCCAAGGCTTTAACCTTATTTGAATCAATCAAAAATTAATCCCAACCTATTCTAGCTAATACTCCATATCTTAATCATAGAAAAATCACTCATACCAAAGAAAATTATATTGATAAAACTCCCACATTTTCTTCCTCCATTAATATCTCTCTCCATGTTCAGATAAACTATGATTATTTATTGTATTCTAGTATACGCATCCTACTTAAAATATGTGTGGTAATCATCTACAACCATGAATATAAAATTTATACAAAACTAATACAACCATAATAAATATGTATTTTTTTATTATTTTAATTAAATTATTTTAATTCATTTTAAATATAATAAAAATTAAAATTTATTCAAAAACATGGATAATGCACATACTATACCTATTTATCCTTTCTATAATCAGTACACTTCTACTTGATTATGTTCTGTAGACCACTGGGTCATTGTGTCAATTCACATGTAACCTTCTATGAACTATATGAAAAACTTGTGATATATATTATGAAAAGAATAAATGAAATTTTTTACTAAAAAACTAATGAAATATTTACCATTCCTTAAGACTCCATCATAAATAATTCACTTTCCCTGATACTACTATACCATTACCAAAATCCATTATAACCTCTCCTCGGTCAGTAGTGAATCTATGTGTAATCTTCAATACCTAACTACAATAGGTCCTGAGTTGATGAATAATTCAATGTGTATAAAAAATTTCTCTCAGTGGAATTTCCCACCTTAATTTTGTAAAATTAATGATAACCAACAATAAAGAAAAAAAACTATAATCAATTAAAACTAAATTGTCCAAATAAATACTAGTGTTCATGTAATGTTATAAAAACCTATAAGAACATAACATATTCATGTTTATAAAAATATGATATAACATCTATTATAAGGATAGCATAACTCCTTCACCAAAATTCAATCATCATGTAATAAGCTAGTGAGGTTAATCATATCCTACAAAAATATCCTTAAATCTATAAAAGATGTAGGTAGAAGTAGGGGTGATTATGAAATTAGACACATTAAGATCATTCCTATAAACTCACATGTTAATATGGAATATGAAAACTAAATATTTAGTGAGTAAATAGTAAAACTAACACACAATATCAGCTCAAGTCTTTTACAAATCCATCACAACATAAGATCAATATCTATATATTATTATAATATATGTATAAAAAATAGGAAAATATAGAAAAAGAAGTTCCCCACACCCACATCCACACGAATCTGGAAACCTTCACATCCTAATGACATACATACTAGTACTCCTATCCCTTACCATATCCACATACAATAACCTCATACTAAATCGTCATACCAAAACCTCATAAGAAACCCTTATACCACACTTGAATAACATAACTTCATACCAAAACCAAACATCACAACCATTACCACTACTATGATTGGAATTAATATTTGAAGAGGGGGAGTAGTCATCCATCCATTCTGACTATATCCTAAATATTGGGGGTTCACCTGGTACCCAAATCTACATAGGAGTATGAGTCAAGTTATCCATATCTGGTGAATGTAAATAAAAATAAATAAAAATAACAATGGTATGTAATATCTCAAAAATACTATCCTAGGGTCCATATTCTATTATTTCATCATTAAAACCACATATCATCACCAATATAATTACTACAAAAAAATTTCCATATCATCTAACAATAAAAAAAAATCAACACATCAGCCACTTTATATGGTTAACACTTCACCACATCATTAAAACCCCTTGATAATCAATTAAAAAATACCATGTATAATAAAATAAAATATAAATAATTACTTTATTACTTAATTTACAAATTTATTTTATTTCATTTACGAGTACATATATCTCATTAATTGATTACACATTAAACATACCATCCCATTCATTGTATATCAACCATTCATTTATTTATTCCTTATTCATATTGATGAAACCACTTACTTCATCAATTTAACCACCCAAACCTCATTATATTACCTCTAGTATATCATAATATAACATTATTATCCCCATTAAATATTTACCACTATAATATATGTTGAAACATTTAGGAATCATTAATTATGTTCATGTTCTGATTTATATGATAATAAAGAGTAACTGGAAAATTCTTATCAGCTTGATGCTGTATTTGGTTGGGGAATCCTATCGTGATGTGTGTCTTGATGTTATGTTATGGATGATATGTACAAGCCATTAGTTATATGAATGATTCAAGTACACATTATAATACATTTGGTTTTCTAATTTTATTATAGAAGTAGTTTCCTTGTGTAATTCCAAAAAAGGGAATTCAAAATGATTACATAATGTTACATATGAGGTAACATGAACTATTCATTAAAATGTTTTCATTCAGGATGGATTACCTTGGAAAATTTGAGGTTATCATTCTCAATGTATAAAATTCAATGAATATCAGAATTTGGTGCAACAGATTTACTAGATGAGACCCACTATAATTGGTGGGACCACCTGTACACATGTAATGGCATGATTAGTAATATAAATGGATGATTTGATAAATTTATTGTAATAATTTTAACTTATTATTATTCAAAGTTTAATAGTGTTGTCCCATTGATTTTGGAAAAATTCCTAGAACATGAAATACTTATGTGTCCCTTTTGTCTTAATTTTCATTTCATTATTTATTTTTCTTCCATGGTTATTTTATGAATTTTTGTATGTCGATCGACTCAATGAAGATATTTACGATTCAAGAAACATCCAATTTTTCTGAACATTGAGGTTAGGGTTCCATGTAGTTTGAAATAGTATTTTGGATATTTATTAAATATATTTATGATATGATGGCTTAACATCTTGTAATCTGTCAATGAATACAAATAAACGGGATCAAATCTTTATTTAAATATCAGAATCACCCTCAATTGAAAAATCAGGTAAATTCTTTAACATGAGATTATTTTGATTCAATTGAAGTTTACTATTATTATGATGGTGTTTCATCATAATAAAGAAACGTTAGGATTGAAATGTCTCATGGGAATGACTTTTTTTTGTGAGAATATAGATGGAAGACTATATAATTCATAAATAACTATATATTTTTTGGATTAGAGTTAATATATAGATAATGGAATGTTATTTTTTGAAAGTCTAGATTAAATATGTTATTATTTACTATGAATTAAATAGAATTTTTTTCCCATTAACATATGGATAATGATTATCACATATGGGTTGATGGAAGATCTTAAATATATGTATGAAAATAAAACATTGGTGAACAATGTTTTCATGATTTGGAGGTTATTCAAAATGTAAATGATGAGAGAAAACATTATTAGGACATGTAATTAAATTTAATGTGATATCAGGGAAACATGAATCAATTTATGTAAATTTTGTAGAAGATGCGTGTTCACTAATATTTTTATCAATACTTTCACTATCTCAGGATGTGATGGTTACTACTATAAGCAACTATTGAAGGAAATCTAGCATTCTATTAGAGGGTATCCAAGGAATAATTATGAATGAATACCTCAGATGTAGAGAAGCCTAAGAAACTATCAAAATTGCATAAACTATAGAGGGTATTAGATGATATCCTTAGTGGATATGTCTGATGAAATTAGATATTATGTCCAGTGAGAGGTGTTTTGGTAAATTAACCAGTATCAACATTGCATGTTGGAATTTTGTGAAAATATGTAATCTCAAGAAGTATTTGATAATTCCGAGGGTGACCTATGGAAGGATAACTTTCAAAATCCAAATTTCCTATATTTCTGTTTCTTAGGGTAGTATAAGATTATTGAAACCTTTAAATGTTCTTGTATAATCATAGAACATTGGTTTAGAAGCATCATTATATTCCATAAAACATAAGTGATACATATGAATTATGCATCTAGAGGGGTTATAAAAGTATACTTAGCTAATAATGAAGCATTAATGATTACAAGGAGGGTTAATTTTAGACACCAGATAAATAATATAAGTTATATTGGATTGAAATCTATTTGAAACATTACAAATTTATAGAAAATACAAATTTACATAGACCAACTAGATAAGGTAGGGATTAAAGTAAAAATTCAAAAATAGAGTATGGATGAATACTCGGGATTTCATGGTAGTGGATAGTAGAATAAAATATGTGTTGTTTTTATGGGGTTGAACATATAGAATGAAATTTTTCGGAATAACTTTAATAATTCGGAAATTATAGAATTTTCATACCATACATATCAGTGAGAAGGATATTAGAGTTTTAGTGTAAGTGGATAAATGTAATCTTAACCACATAGAATGAAAATATATATATGTTTTTTATTTTTAGGAGGAAAATGGAATTATTATTGAATATGAGTATAAGGACAAATAAAATCTAGAAGCTTGAACTTCAGAATGCATTTTTTAGGGACCTACTCTATTACAGTCTCATGGAGGACAAATTTACTTGGTTATGGTAATTGATTATTCAAAAAAAAAGTTATGGTTTTTTTTTAAAACTATATTCATGGTGTTATGAGTATTTTTTGAATATAAGGCCATTGTGGATAAAGATACCCTAATTATGTTGAGATACGCAAGGGTTGATAATAGTTGTGATTAAAATATAAAATTATTTGATGACTTTTTCCAAAAGAAAGGAAACTTGTTTCAAAAAACCAAGTCCAGAACACTAGAGCATAATAATTTAGTTGAATGTATGAATAAAAATTAAATAAAATGGAATTTATTATGATATTTTATTATTGAATATCTATATAAATTTGGTTTGATGATATAAACAGCATTGTTTACCTTATTATCAGGAGTCCTTTAGAACCATAGGTATAAGATATTCTATATTAGATGTGGGATAGTAAAAAAGTGTAGGTTTACCATATTGAAGTATTCAGAAGCCTCTTCGATATTAATATATCTTCTAAGTATGGGTATAATCATTAAGTGAAGTCTTACACATGTTTTTATATGGGATCTAATGATGAAAATTTTGGATTCTAATTTTGGGTTGATAAGGATAAGATAACAGTTTGAAGAAAAAATGATCTCTCCAATAAGTAGTTTTGTGGAATGATTAATACCGGGTTATAATGGAAGTTTAGACAAAATAATAATATAAAATTGTACAAGTGGATATGAAATAAATTTAAATAATTAAATTAGATTCAATTAGTTTATAGGGTACTAAGAGTTTTGAAATTAAGCTATCAGAAGATTTCCAACGATATTAAAGAATGTGAACCATTAGATATAAGTTCTCTAAGGTGAAAATTTGTAAGTTATTATACAATAAGGGTTGATATTTGTGTAAAAATTAAAAGATCTACTAGAATAAGATGACTGTTATAGAGTTTTTTTTATGATGTGAGCTTATTAATTTTGTTATATGGTGAAGAGACCAAGTTCTTTGAAAAAGTGTCTTGTTTTAGGGACTTCGGAATTTCATAGTTTACCATGAATCTTGAGTTTGATTTTTTAATTAAAATGAATATTTAGATATAAGAGAACTAACACAAGGGAAGTTATTGTTAAAAAACAAATGGATCATCCATTTTAAAGAGATAATAGATGTTTGGAAGAGTTATATTTCTTCATTCTGGGATAATGTATTTAAAAAAAGAGGGAATTAACTTATGTTAAAAAAAATTAGTGGTATTTAAACACATGACCACCATGAAATTAATGATAATGGTTAATGATGATAATCTACACTCAGAGAAGATGGAGGTAAATATGGAATTTCTATATGGTGATTTATAAGAATAAACCTACCTAAAGAAACCAACTAGTTTTGGAGATAATGAGAACTAGGATTTGTTTTATACACTACGGAGAATTTCATATAGCTTGATGTATTATATAAGGTAATGGGATCCACATTACAATGTGTTCATGTAGGAAAAGGGGTTCATGCAGAGAAATTTAGATCATTATTTATTCAAAAAAGCATTTTTGGATAAGAGTTTCATCATCCTACACTAATATATATGAAATTATTAAAGATAGAAGTGAAATTAAATGTATTAAAGAGGTGAAATTATATTTTTCGATGGTTTGTGAATAAATATCTTTATAAGGATAAGAAAATATTATGAATGATTATTTTAATATATAGGTATTTGAAATATTTATTTTTTGTCAAATGTATTGTAAGTGATAGGTTATAGCGAGGTTCACTTTGGAAGAATGTATGATAATCTCAACTCCATTGGTTGGGAACGTAAAATTATCATAAGAACACGTATTAAAAATATAATATGAGGTGAAGTGTATGGAGAGAGTTTTTTTTCATTAATGATAGGTAGTATGATGAATTACATTATGCGTAAGAATCAATAAATTTAATTTTTAGGTAGAACTGTTAGCTGGTTCATAGAGAATATAGGTAAAGTATACTAGGATGCAGAGAAATTGATATGTTGGCATCTCAAATGATTGGAAGATACAAACTTGTTTTTTGGAAAAGAAAATTAGTTTCATATGTATGTAGATATAGAAATTGAGGGAGAATAATATAGTTAAAAGATTATAACATGCAATCTATTCACATTTATAGGAAGGAAATTTTTCTAGATCTTAAGGATGTAACTAGTATAGAACAATCCACAATGGATGTTTAATATGACTCATTATCTGAAGTCAGTAATAATTTATATTGTTTAATAATTTATTGGAGGATCTCTAAAAAATTAATAGAAATGTTTATATCCACTATTATAGTAATATTTGTGTACAATTTTTAAGGAATTTCCAACTTCAATCATTGATTAAACAAAATGATATGAAATCTCACTTCATTTAGATGTTACTGAAGGATGTAGTGATTGAGTTTTGAAAGATATCCACAAATGAAAATAATGTTGACATGATCAAAAAGTTTCTGGTCTAAGAAATAATAAGGAAACAATAAGCCTAAGTGGGATTATGGTAATCGACACATAGTGGTGACACTATCACTGAAGAAAAATAGAATGTTTTTTTCTAGTCTACGTATTGGAGGATGTTGTGTTTTCCCTCAAGTAGTTTTTAAGTGTGATATTTTTAAGAATGGTGTTGTTTTCTCATGTTATAATTTATATGACAGAAAGGATAAACTGTAGTAGTTATATTTTCCATGATGAATAAAATAATAGTGTAATCTAGTGGAGGTGGGAATCTATATGTTTTATTCTAGATGTTATATACAGGTGGGCAGTTCTATGGAATATGTGATAAAAAATTAAATTAAATAATGTTTTGTGATGTTTTTGACCAATTTTTTTTATTTCATACACATATATAAGGGAATTATAATACTTCATGAAAGATATATGTGATGTAACTTACACGGTTCACTATAGGATGGTCATCATGAATCATTGTTAAATTAATTTATAGGGTACCATGCTCGATGGAGGGACTTCCATGAATATCAAATGGTTTTTCCACTAATTGACTTTGTGCTAGTATAATTTATTGGGGATACATATAAATATATATTAGTGTTATTATTGATCAACTTAGATGATTTTTTAATGTTATTATAGTATTTTTAATTGCTAATTAATCACTGTGTATCAGTGTTCACCCAATGTAGAAGGACTAACTTTCAAATAATGTAATCCTAATTTTTTTCCTTATCATAATTTTCTTTTCATTGTTTTTTATATGAGTTTTTATAAGTGTGTTTATGTTTTTTTACTCAATGTAGTGGTTTATAGTATGTGTAACGTCATTTGTTCTGGAAAATTGATATCATGGGTTTATGTTCTTTGAATATAGTATTTTGAATATATATTTTAGTATGTTGAATTTATATTGGTTTAACATTTGGTATTTTTTGGGTGCATCCCAATAAAATAAAATTCAATAAAATTAAATAGCATATAATTCAATCTCTTTATTATCCCCTAGGTTCAATTAATATTATATAAATAGTTAAATCCCATCTACTAATCCAAGAAATCATTAAAATGATAATTTGTTAGGAAAATAGTGAATAAAAAATGATTGGCTTCCAAAATTACGTACCTCAATCGATTCTCAAAAGACCATGTTATTGAAGAATGATAGTTGGTAATAATATTTCTCTGTCCCCATAAAGAATCCACAAGGAATCTATAATCTGTCAACCTCACTTGTAGACTCTCAAGGAAACTAATTCTAGGTATATTAAATGGAATCAATGAAATATTATATCAATTTATATGGATCCAACCTCTTGATGGAGAAATATTAAATAGCTATAAACAAGAAAACAAGTTTCCAGAAAAGATTTAAGATCATAAAATGTCAACCAAGAGAAAAAAACAATGTGTAAAGTGTCAAACCACAAAAATTGCGATATAAAAATAATAATTTGAAAATTATCATTCAAGTATAGTAATTTGGTTGAAACAATCATCAGTCAGCTAAAAATCCTTATATGAAAATATAAATCCACCTATCTCCCCTTAAATATCATAATAACCTTCCTTTTAAATTAAAGGATGTAAATGCTCATTATGGTATGATATAAACTATTATTTCAAAATTTTCCATGTCAATGGATAAATATGAGATTCATGGTGAAACTCACTCTATCCTTGTCAATCAATTTTATCTTCTAATTAAAATTTATGCATTCCCATAAATAGTTATGACATAATAGAAAATATCATGGTATAATAACTGAAATCTATTTAAGCCACAACCTAAATCCACAACCAAATATTCTTACCTCAATAATTCTTCATGACATCAGAATCTTCCACACATCACATTATGTAGAATCTTAACTAAGTACAACACAATAATGTATTCTATGAAAAAATGCACAGTCCCTAATATATGGGGAAGAATCCATTCAACTACTCGACCACTTAAAATAATTTCCACTAATAGAATTATTCATGTAGAAACAGAGACTTTATAACATGGTTTTCATGTTATATTTAAAACAAACCAAACATAACTTATATTGATCCTCCTCTAACATAAAAAACACTCATAGAAAAGATTTTACTAAAAATCAGGTCCTCAAAATTATCAAACATGGTCGTAGAGTGTCTTGTTACATAAATACAACAATTAGAGGAATTTTTTATTGGATATATCCACCACATATTTTTTAAATATTTTCTATATTTATATGTCTTATTTATCCACACCAAGATCCATTATATTTAAAAACATTTTAAACTAATTTTATATATATTTATAGTATCATCATCTTTTCTCGATCAGTTTTCTCTATTGAACTTATAATTTTAGAGGATAATTTTGAAAAAAAATTAAATATTTTAACCATTTAGAACCAAACTCTGAACACCTCTATATATATATAAATAAATTATTTTATTTTTCTATGACTTGAAAATACGTTTTCAAAAAATAATATTAATTAAAAATATATTAGATATTAAAATAAAATAAAAATTTTCTTAGAACACATTTAATATGAATTAATGAATTATAATTTATTTAATTGATAATTTAAAGAAAAAATTAATGATAATTAAAGTACAATGTACAATTTTATTAAACTATTTCACAAATCAAACATTACAATACCATATTTAAAATAATTTCCTGTAATATATAAAAAATAATTGAAAAATAGATGTCAATAGTTAAAAATATTTTAATAGCCACATAAAATATGTTAATATTTCATAAAAAATTCATTATGTAATTTAATTAAAAAATTACAGGGAATGTTTAAAATATTTACAGTTTTCTCAACTCTAAGAAAACATAAAAGATGAAAATGTGTACTATATTATATAACTATATTATATATCATAAAACATTAAACATAATATATTCTTTATAATCAAAAAATAATACTAACTCTGTTAATTTAATAATTTTAATTATGAAATGTTAATTAATAAATGTTGTGTGATATAGAAGAATTTAAAACTTGATCACGAATTGAAATTGTTAAAAAAATATTTTTTTCTTCCAAAAAATAATGAACATGAATGAATTTTCAAAATATTTAAACGAATATATTTTATTATACTAAAATGAAAATCATCTAACTAGTTTATTGATATATAATTTCATGGAACAACTAATCTATTCATTATAAAGTGAAATTTATAAAATTCTAACATTTGAAATATCATAATTCATTAAAATGACCTAAAAATATTTTGATTATGAAAAAAAATAATTATATTTAATAGTGTATTGGTATTTAAAAACTAAAATAAAATTTTGATATTTTTTAAATAAACATATTTTCTCGTGAGATATTTAATAAAACTAAAAATATAAAATAGAAACAAAACAACTACATATAAAATATAATATTTCAAACACATCATTATCTATTGTATTTTATAATTATATTAAAAAACAATGATTTCATATGACACATTACCAGATATAATTATAAAACATATCATTCTATAAAATATAAAAAAATAAATTTTTTTCCATTAAAAAGAAAAATTAAAAATCATAAAAATTGGAACATATTTATTTGGGTAAGAATCCAAATGTATGAAAAAATTTCACTTCAAAAATATATTATAATTAAAATAACTATCATGTAACTAAAAAACATTTAAAATTACAAATATTATTATAATAAATATATATATTCAATTTATCATAGAATTTTATATAATATATTCTCTTGTATGGAATTAAAACTCATTTCACTAGTTACTTCCTAATAAATACGACAATTTTTTTATCTTTATAAAATTAACAATTAAAAAAATGTAGACATAGTGCATAACTTAGGTTATAATAAAATTTCACAAAAATGTTTTAATCATAAAAAATATATATTTTTATTTAGAATAATTATAAAAACCAAAAAAATAATCCTAATTTACAAAAATATCAAAAATATATATATTTTCTAATTTGAAAAGAATATAAAATTTAAGGAAAAATAAAATTATTTCTATTTTTAGGTTGTCGCATTTCAATAGTATAGAGAAGAATCATTTTATTTAAAGGAAGAGATAAATAATTATTAAATATTGACAAATAATATGTACTAATTTGAAATCAATAAATATATTTTGCAAGAAACATATCACATAACACATATTCTCTTCATTAAATAGTTAAATTTAAAAAAATTCCATCATAAAAAATATCTTATGCCCTATGAAATAAAATTGGATAAGAATGTTTATAGAACATGTGTAATATAATTTAAATAAGAATGAGGTATTTACTAAAACATTTGAATAAAGAAAAAAATCTCATAATTAAATAAATACATAAAAATTAACATAAATTTTGTGACACACATACTGTATTATTAAATAATTCCACCATTACAACATTAAATACATTAAAAAAATATTCCTCTAAAAATTTGTATAGAAAAATTTAAAACAAGAAACATATATTCCAATATAAAATATTACACAAAGGATGTCTAATTATCAAAATAGAAAGTTATATTTTAACAAACCCTCCCAAATTACCCTAAACAAGAGCTAGTATTCCACTCAGCTTAGGCTTGTACACCCTAGTCCCCAAAGGAAATTGAAACTTAGTACGGGTTAATAATGAAATGTAGGAGAATAATTCTTCTTAGATACTACTTTTTAAAAAATTGTATTTATTTTTACATGTATAATAAAAATATATCAATATATATTCTTGAAAATAATAAATCAAATAAAACAATAATAATTTAATTCAAAATAATCTGTTAAAATACAATAATAAAACAGTATTAAAATTATGGATTATGTGGTTCACGACCTCCATGGACTACCATCCACCCCATCTCTAAGATCATGTAGAAACACATACCCTATAAACATTAAGAAAATTATTAACACTCTAATATTACCTAAAACACAATTCTTGTTACCACATTAATATATGCATCAAAGTGCACATATAGGGGGTAATTATATGTACTTGGTAGGATACCCCTAATGGGTTATATAAAACATTAATACAAATGTTTAAAAAATTATGATATCACGAAATTAGATAAATATAATTGATGTTTTTGTAAGGAGGCACATAAAAATCAATATTCCAACTCAATTTTAAGAAGAAAATGATTTTAATGCCATATCAATCTGGATAAAAGTTTATTATAACAAAAAAATACAGAAAAACTTGAAAACAAGAAGCATACCATCATGGAGTGAACCCCAATGTTCAAATGTATACCCAATATGAGGTCCTATTACTCAAACAGTATATAGATATTAGACACCAGATGAAGTAAAATTCTAAGCTAGTGGTATAATGACCCAATCCTTGTTAAACCATACTTTCATTTTTCAAGGGGAGTTAAGTCTCTCTTTTTTCCAAATGACGATTTAAACATTCGAGATTTATAGAAATAGGTTATAAATCTTTTGAAAAACCCATAAATTATAATTTTGAATCTTCCTCTTTGTATCCATTTTCAAAGAGTATAAATTTTTTTAAGTGAAACACATTTTTTTCATGAAAAATATTTATGATTTTAAACTTTACATCATAATTGTTCTTAATCATCCATAAAACCCATTAAAAGTGTTGAAAATGTGGGATGGTCAGAGAAATCTCATAAAATGAAATATAATAACGAAATAATGAAACCCATTACTATAAATCAAAACCATGAAATTATAATAAAATTATTCTCTTTACCATAATTCACCTTAAAATTAAATAACCATTTATATACACTTGGTATTATGTTTACATCCATATATTTCCATTAAAAAATTCATAAGGAAACATAATGATAAAATAATAATAATAAGGGTTTCATAGAGAATAAATAAACCCATTAAAAACATTTTCTTAAAAAATACCATTTAAATCGTAAAGGGAATAATCATTCCGTAAAAAATATCAGTATATTACCTTATAAAATAAAAGGATTTTCATGAAAACCCATTAGAAATTATATAAAAGGAATTTATGTTTTTGGGGATATCATCTTCATAGTATCCTTACAAGAACCCACTAAAAAATGAACAAAATACCTCAACAATTATATTATTAATATTTGAATGAGGTAATCATTACCAATTAGATTATAAAGCTATATTCGGCTCCCTGTCCTCAGAGATATATCAGGCCCACCCGTCTTTGGAACTATATCAGGCACACCCATCATCAGATCAATATAAATATTACCATATTGGGATCACCCATCATTCATAAATAATTGACAAGGATCATGAAATGAATGAAACATATAAATATTTAATTTCCATTATCAAAATAATTATAATATAATTCTGAATCTATAATCAAAATATTTTTATATATTGATATATCCATATCCTTTGAAACCAAAATTTCAAAATTAAAATACTAGGAACAAAAGGGAATGAGTGTTTTTATTTTAATAAAACATATATGATTATAAAGTAATCTAAATTTAAAATAATGGTTGTGGTGGTGGTAAAATTCATTGGAACTGTATACATTAAAATATATAATTCCTTTTTTCCTTTTTGTAATGAAAGAAAAAATGTTCCATATAAAATAGGTGAAAAGAGACATTTTGAAAAAATTTGAATAAATGTAAAACTATATAAATAAAATTCTATTTATAATTTATTTATTTTCATATAAATCCATCTATAATATAATTTATGTGAATAATATGTAATAAAAATATTTATAAAATAAATATTTAAAAAATTTAAATTTAGGTTTTTAATGTAATTTTTCCCGTACATAGAGTGCAAACTTTAACATATTTTATTAATCTTAATAAATAATAAACATATGTAAATTATTTTATTTATTAATAAAAATTTTCATGTTTACTATTCCTTTTATTTCACTTATATCTTTGTTATTCCTAATTACTTAATTTATTAGTTTACTTCAAACATTTTTAGGTTGTTTAATACATAAATCCGAAATAAAATATGTAGATATAATTGGGTCTAATGGATAATGATTATATCTTTTATAAATTCTCAATTATATTATAATTATCATTTTTATACATTAATTATAATTTTGGAGAAAAATTTGTAGAATGACTATGAAAAATGGGTTATGTTACAGTCATGGTGACATTTGGTCAAATTTTTCATGAGTAATGTTTTCTTTTTTAATTAACATGATGAAATTAAGGTAAGTATTATTATACCTTTTCAAAATGATTATTATATCATATCAATATTATTATTTTATTTTTGAAATCTTAGTTACCAAATATAAGATTTTTTTGATGAAAAATGAAATACATCATCTTGTATGGCAGTAGTATTTATGTACATGTAAGAACAAAGTTCTTCTATTGAGGTATGGATATTTTCATTTCATTTTGTACTTAATGAAATGGGGGAAGAGGTCTAGGGGATGGCTACAATCCTATTACAAAATGGTACAAGGTACTACACACCGTGTACTTATAGGTACGCACTGTGTATGTAAGGATACACACCATGTAATCCTAGTACACAATCACGTAAAGGTCGGGATAGAAAACTATACGGACACAACTTGAAATTTCATGTAAATGAAGTATACTTTTTTAAACAATTAATAAGTCATGAATTACCTTATTTTTTCAAACGGACAGAAATGACTCTCCTTCGACATATGGAATTCCCAAAAACTATGAATGAGGGTGTGGCCTCGATTCATCATCTGATCTTCAATTTGAACACCGTCAGATCTGTTGGATTCCCCTTAGTGAGATCTGAATTCCTACAGAGCCTTTTTTATTGATTTATTATCTCAATGAAGATATTTAAGGTCAAAGTTTTATTCTTGTATTGTATATTTACTATGTTCTAGTGAAAATCAAATCCCAACACTGGATGATGAGAGTCATACTATGACGAGCTAGGTGGTTTTGTGCATTTCATGAATTGTATTGATGTTTATATATGTTGTAGTTCTGTGCACCCAATTTTAGGGATTCTTGTGATTTAATAATGATCATTTTTATTTTCTATTGATGATTAGGTACTTTTCTATATGATTTTAATGCATGTTTAGGGTTTTGAACATTGATTTAGAGCCACCCCATGGGAGCGTTTCCCTTGGATGGCTATTTGGACAAGAATGCTAATGAGATTTGACTTAAATTCCCATTCTTGGGTTGTGTAAAATGTATTTCCCATTATATGAACTAACCATGTGTGAAACATGTTGTGTTAAACCTTGTATTTGTTAGAATTTCATAATCATATTGTTATATGTTTTTTCCACACGAGTTATCCTTATTTGGCCATGTAATAGTTTAATTTACACATGTTGGTTATTATGTAAACTTTTAACACATGATTTGTTTGTGTTAAAGACATTTGATAGTTTAATTTAGATGTTTTTCTTCTCAGATGGAATGTGAAATTGAATTAAATGATAAAAAGGGCCAATTAGCAGTAGGAGAGCCAGAGTCTTGGTAAAAAATACAAGGTTGGGCTCATGTGACTAATTCCATCTTATATACCCTAGGTGAACCATTGTCTCAGTTAAAGGATAATGTATGGGATTAAGAGTTCATTTATGTAAATTCCATGAGATAACAACAAATAGGGTGGTTGAGCTCATTGATTCTTATTTTAAAATGTCTAGTGAGCCGAGGATCCATTGAGAGATAACCATGGAAGACTCTATTGGAAAATTATTAAATGATTATTATGTCACGATTTGACTGTAAAGTTTATATAGGGTTCATTAGGTCTAGTCTAGACCTTGATACTTTATATAATTTACAGAACATGAATAATGAAATGGATGAATTATGATGTGTTTATCAAGCCAACAGACAAGTTGGGATTCAGTCATCGCTTATACCTATTTACCATTGTCTTCAGAGACATCTGTTGTGCTTACATTTTAATGTCTATTTTTTACTTCTTTCACTATTTTACACTTCCTATTATATATATATATTAACTCGTAGATTGTAATATACCATTGCTAGCAGCCGAATGCGATTTAGAATCACACCCAATTTGGGTCATGTTTTAGGCCTAAAAATATTATAAGATTATAGGTACTGATTAGGGAAAGTGTCCGACACCAGGTATTAGATGTGCTGCTTAGGAGTTGGAAAGCATTGGACCAAGTAGAGGCTTGTGAAGATTCCTAGTTTTTTTTTTATTTTGAGACTTATGTTGTGTATTACTATAGATTACTTGTTTGGATGTATTAAAAAAACATGTCGAGATGCATCATCTTTGGTATTGATCGATTCTTGGTTATTTATCTTATCATTAATTCACTATTTATTCCACATATATGCTATTTACTACTTCCTCTATTGCATATTAAAATTATTCTATGTTACACTACCAATGAGGGCATAGTTTCCCCACTATCACACACTAGGCCCTCACTTCTAGTCAGCAACCCTTGGGGTTTGGGGAAATGCATTGGAGTCCATGTGGACAACTGGGTATGGGGTGCCATTTGAGTGGAATTTGGATCATGGACATTAAAAAGTGGTATTAGAGGATTTCATTTCTGGTTTTCTTTATTAGTATGTGATGATATACCGAGATGGAAATTCAAGGGATTTTTTACTAAGTTGTTCCCAGGAGTAGCTACCCCACGTATAGGGTATAGCCAAATTACCTAGAATGAAATTTTATTTCTTTTATTTTGATATGCTACATTTGATTCAATTTCACCATTGGGTGACACACTTGTGTTGCATTATTATTGTTGATATCATTGGGTTCTATTTTGTTACAACATAATGAGATTAAGTTATTCCATCTCATGCATCATATAAGCAACTGTTTGAGATCACAATCCATGAATTATTAATATGCCATTTAGAGAGAATTACTGATTGTATGCAGTTGTGATAGATTTTCATGCTAGATATGTACACTGTTGTGATAGCTACCGTGATTGATATGACTCTTGTTGTGATAGGTGTAATGGTATATGTTATGATTGAATTGGATTGACACCAAAATTTGATCCTTGTGGAGTATAGTCCCTCTTTGATATGAATTTGGTGGATCAAATTTCATCCATAAGATATAGATTTTGTTGTTATGTACTATATGTGATTCCAATATTTTATTCTCGGGGAGTATGGGCCCCCATGGATCAGAATTTGGCACACCATTGCTTTATTTTGAAAAAATATGTTCCAAGACTATTTATGGGGTTACTATCCATAAACCCAGACAACATGACATGTGGTCCTATGAACACATTCCATGTGTTCTTCTATTTGGGATAAAAAGAACTATTCTTAAGTACATGCCATGTAATTGAAGTACACGCCATGTAATAGGTTAATGATTCATCGTCCATGTGAGTGAAAACACGGTTTGTTCTGTTTTTATCAGGACACACCATGTACCTTTTGGACACTCTATGCAGTTATTAATTGTAAGACCCATGTGGATTTTTCCATGTCAAAGTACATGGCCCGGAGGGAAGACCTGAGTACACAGCGTGTGTAAGCCATCCACACTGTGTACCTAGGACCTTTACATGAAAAAAAATATGGCGTTACACGCCCATGTGAGAGATTAAAGGGACACACAATGTATCAGGAAGACACAATGTGTACCTAGGGTGCTTATATGCCGATGATAGTAGGAGTACATGACCATTAAAGTCCTCAAATATATACATAGTGTGTGGTTCCTACACATAGTTTACTCATATCTTTTAAACTTTAGAGGCTTTTATTCCCCTGTTTAGTTCTTACACTTTTGAAATGTTTAACATCGTAAATAATCTTATACTCAGGTAAATGTGGTAGACTTTATAGAGTAATTCCACCATGATGACATCCAATAATATGCTAGGAGGGTGGCGATGATCATACCCCAGAGGTGGTAGGCCATGGGCTACCAGTGGACCCTCAAGATGGTGCAATTATGGAACTATTTTTTATACCAGATGTAGGTTCTGATGTGCTTTTCCGTGAATGATTAATGATGTTCATGGAATATCCTACCACATCTATGGAAGAACTATCTTCAGTGCTCTAGTAGCATTATCCGACTGCATTTTCCAAGGAAGGAGGGCCACATGATGTAGAGCCATGGATAGAGGCCATGTTATTTTTATTTTAGAATCATGATATGCCTCCTGAGAGGAGGGTCAACCTCACAACTTACATGTTGTGTTATTCCGCAAATAGGTGGTCAGATGTTACCTCATAGAAAAAGCATCAATGAGACATGGCTTGGGGAGATTTTTAGACAGACCACTATAACTAATTCTATCACAAGACACAAAGTACCGACAAATCCCAAGATTTTATTTATCTTGAGTAGGTTGCTCTATTAGTTATGTATTACTATGTCTGCTTTATTGATGTCAAGATTGTCACAACAATTATGATGGGGGACACCGATATGTCAATGGATAGGAATCTTGAGGATGGTATCAGGTATGTCATCTGCTCGTAGGTGAATATCTTCTGTCTGAATACTGTATCTGTTATATCGAACTAGGTGCTCAATAACAAGTGGAATTAGAGGGAATATAGAGGTGTGAGCTAGGGTGGTTCAACAATGAGATCTGGTACTGTTTTGACCAGTATCAAGAAGTGTCGTATGGAGAATACACAAATAAAATCTAGTACATAGAATGTATCTTCTAGTAGCCAGGTGGGGTGCTTCCAGTGCAGAATAATTGAGAATACTAGACCATAGTGCCTGATAGACCCACCTAAGTGCTGATCTTGGGGTATGATGTGCCATTTAAAGAGTTTCTGTTGGACATTTCCTCTGGGATTTAGTGATGGAGGGTCTATAATAACTCTATATTTAGAAGCAGGGTCTGTAGCCTCTCACAAGTCATGGAACAGGAATGTGTTAGGCCATTCAAGCAGAGGTAGTAGTCATAGATGTGGTATCCAAATCCTAGGATATCAATGACAACAAGGCAGGTTAGCTCTGGGTATCTAGATATTGTCTCAGGGCTACGGTATAGGCTAGACTTATGCAGTTCAACAGACCAAGCTTGAGCAGGATCCTAGGCCTTCTACTATTAGAGGTACTATTATAGTCACCACTATTTTAGCTTCTATGCACTTTGATATTGTGACATCACATAGTTCTATATATGGGACCATTTTGGAGAGCCTATGGATCCTCATTTTTTACTTTTGATGAAATTATGAAACTGGACACTATGTTAGGGATTAAAATGATAGGTGTGCGATAATGCAAGGAGTGCCCCCTGAAATTGGTGGGTGTCACTTCATTTGGGATCTCATTGTCTTGAAGATGAGGAGATTTTATGTAACACCTGGAATGGATTCGTTAGTCTCCCTTCAATAATTTTTCAATTTCTTTCATTTCATGGTGTGTTTTACATAACCAGTTGGTCGATATTTTCAATATAAGGGAGAGTGGGATATCCAAGCAAGCCAAGATGGAAACAAGAATCATGTTTTTAGTGAGATGGAAAAACAAATTTCCAGTTTACATATGGATGTCTAGGGAACATGTTAGGTAGATTTACCTCTAGTGGTTGATCATTTTAGGGATATTTTCCTAGATGAATTTTCAGGGTTACCTCTAGAGAGATAGAGTGGGGGGTTCATGATCGAGATAGTTCTAGAAGATGCACTGATATACATTACTCCTTATAGGATGGATACAATATAGTTTTAAGAGTTCAAGAGGTTTCTAGAGGATTTAGAGAATAAGGGTTTGATCTGACCCAGTACTTCACCATGAGGTTCACCGGTCCTTTTTACGAAGAAGTTAAATGGTACCCTCAGGATATGTGTGGAATATCAGAAACTGAACCAGCTGATGGTTAAAAACCAATATACCTTGTCACGGAATGATGGTATATTTTATTAGATTAGAGGAGACCATGAGTTCTTGAATATTGGCTTAACTCCAGGATATCACCATGTAAATGTTCAATCTTCTGAAATTCCTCATACTGCATTTTTAGCAGGTATGGTCTATATGAGTATGTGGTTTTGTCATTCAGTCCCATGAATGCGCATGGAATTTTCATGGTAATAATGAACTAAGTGTTCCTTCCTTAATTTTATTCTTTTATTGTGGTTTTCTTTTTTGATATCGTGGTATTTTATCATAACTGACCTGACCATGCCACACAACTTGAGACCATTTTGAGTACACTGAGAGAGTAGAAACTATATGATCATATCTCAAATTTCAACTTCTAGATAAGTCAAATTCATTTCCTAGGTCACTTCGACTTGGAGGAAATAGTATCAGTGGACCCAAATAATGTGAAAGAAGTAGTTACTTGGGAGAATCCCAAGAATGGGTTTGAGGTGTAGAGTTTTCTAGGGCTGGCTGTTTACTACAAGAATTTCATACCGAACTTCTCATGAATAGTATTTCTGATGAAAGGCTTGAAAAAGAAGGTTGTAAAGTACATATGGTCAGATTATTGTGAGATGGCCTATAAGGAGTTGAAAGGGATATTAATGGCAGCACCAATTTTGATTTTTCCAGAGACAGGTAGGAATCATACTGTGTACTATGACATATCAGGTATTGGGTTGGGAGTAGTGCTTAAGAAGGGTTATTGACTCATTACATACATGTCCTGGATGTTAAGGCCATATGAGAAGAACTACCCAACACATGATCTCAAGTAAACCACAGTTGCTCAAGCTTTACACTATTTTGGACCTTACATATTGGAGTATAATTTTGTGGTGTACAAAGACCACAATAGTCTTAAGTAAATCTTTAATCAACATGATCTAAATCAGCGGTCGAGAAGGTGGGTGGAATACCTTCATTATTTTGACATTGAGCTGGCCTACACACCTGGAAGAGGTAATACAATTGTTGATGCACCGAGTAGGAGGACTCAGATGTAGTCAGTGCAGGAGGCCAGTAGAAAGTGATATCTTATGACGTTATTCTCTGTGATGCATTTTTAGGTGCACGATAGTCATTGAATTACATTCATTTCTTCTTTTTATATGACTTATACCCTTTTATATAGATTGAGGGTGAGAAAACACATATATTCAAAGTTCCTAGTCTTTTGTGGGAGTGTAGCAGGTGAGGATACACCTTCTGGTTGGACGGTAGGTGATGATGAAATCTTTCAGATCAATGGACATGTTTGGGTTCCAGTGGAAATACCTGAGGATTTGATGCATATGTTTCGTGCTTCATATTGGGTAGTGCATCCCAGAGTTACCAAGATGTACCATGACTTGTGACGTTAGAACTGGTGGTCCGGTATGAAGAGAGAGTTGGATGGTTTTGTTACGAGATATTCCACCTATCAGTAGGTGAAAGAAGAACATCCACAAACAACTGGGCTTTTACAGCAGTTACCTATTCCAAAGTGGAAATGAGATGATGTCACAATGGATTTCATGATGGGTATATCGAGGTCGCCCTAAGGATATGATATAGTGTGGCTGGTGGTTGAGAGACTTATGAAGGTCACTCACTTCTTACTGATCATGGAGACCTTTGGTGTTGATGAGGTTGGGAAGTTATATATTCATGAGGTGGTACCAATTCATGGGGTCCCTCATTCTATCATTTCATATAGGGACTCCCACTTTACATATTTTTTCTAGTATATTTTTATATATAATTGGGTACATAGGTGCTTCTGTGAAAATTATACCACCCTCAAACTGATGGCCAGTCATAGTGTATGATACATGTGCTGGAGGACATGGTATGAGATTGAATCCTAGAATTTGGGGACTCTTGGGGGAAGCATATTCCCCATGTTATATTTCTCTAGAAAACCAGTTTCTAGGTGACAATATAGTTGAATCCTTATGAGTATCTGTATGGTAGGCTATGTCCATCACCCATGTACAGGCTTGAGGTTGGTGAGGAAGTTTTACTAGGACCACATCTTGTGTAGGTGAATTCTGAGCAGGTCTAGTTGATTCAGAAACGGATGGCTACTGTGTAGTCTCATCAAGAATCTTATTCTGATCATTTCATATTACCTTTAGTGTTTGATCTACAAAATCAATTTTTCTTCTATGTTTTACCAAGGTTGGGATAGAAGAGAATTAGAAGATGGGGTAAGATTTCACCGAGATACGTCAGTCCGTTTGAGATTCTGGAGAGGGTCGGGCTGGTTTATTATTTATTGTAGCTACCTCTGAGGTATATGGCTATACATGACATCTTCCACATTTCTCAGCAACGACATTACTTTTCAGACCTATCTCACACCTTTCATCCCGAGGAAGTGGAGTTACAGGAAGATGTGTCCTTCAAAGAGCATCACATTTGTATTGTGGATCGTCGCATGATGGTTCTCCATGTACAAAGAATTCTATTAGTGGAGATGTTATGGCAGTACGACTGGTGGTAGGGCACGATTTGGGAGAGAGAGGCTGACATACGATCACATTGGCTGGAGTTGGTCTCAGATATTACTTCACCACCCTTCAAGAATAAATTTGGGGATGAATCAATTTAAGGGGGTGTTTAGTAAGAAAATTATTCTTCTTTTGATTTTTGGATCATTCCTTTTCTGTTTGTACTTAAGATAATGAGGGGAAAGTGTTCGAGGGGATGGATTACATGATGTGACTGGGAGCTAAATTCCTTGAATTATAGGTACATATTGTGTATGTAAGGAAACATGTTATTTTATCTGAGTACACAACCATGTAAGGGTTGGGTGAGAAAACTCTACCAAAACATCATGTAAACTCAAGTAAAACCCGTGTACATTTTTTTAATTGATTAATAAGTCGTGTATTACATCGTTTTTCCTGACGGATAGAAATTAATAACCTTTGATGTATGGAATTCCTTGATAATCTAAATGATGGTTTCTTTTCTGATTCATCGTCCGATCTCTAATTCAAACACCGTCAGAGTCGTTGGATTCCCCTCTGTGAGCTCTCGATTCCACATGCGAATTTATTTATTATTTCTTCTCTCGCTGATGTTATTTAAGGTAAAAAATTTATACTTTTTTTATATCTACTCAATTCTAGGTAGAACCAAAGCTCGACACTAAATGAGGAGAGTCACACTATGAAGAGGTAGGTGGTTTTGTGTCTTTCAAAAACTTTCTTCATGTTTATATATGCCAGAGTGCCACACACGCAATTTTAGGGTGTCACTTGATTGAAGAAGGATTATTTTTATAGCCTATTGATGATTAGGTAATTGTCTAGATGATATGAAAGCATGTTTAGTGTTGTGAACCTTGAGTTAGGGCCACCTCATGGCTGTGTTTCCCTTTGATAGTCGTGTGGCTGAGAATTACTATGAGGCTTGAGTTAAATTCACATTATTGGGTTGTTAAAAATGTATTGATCATTTTATGAATACCCAAAGTGGGATATTTTTTTTATTATTCCATGAATTTGTTTAAATTACATAATAGGCTTGTTATATGTTTTTTACACATGATTTATCCTTGTTTGTCCATGTAATAGTTTTATTTACATGTGTTGGTTATTATGTAAATTGTTACCATGTAAGTTGTTTATGTTAAAGAAATGTGATAGTTTAATTAAAATGTGTTGCTTCTGAGATGGAATGTGAAATTGAATTAAATGATAAAAAGAGGTAACTAGTAGTGGGTGAGCCACAATCTCGGTAGAAATGCATTGTCCGGCTCATGTGACTAATTGAATCATATATAACTTGTGTGAACCATTGTCTCAGTTAATAAATAATGGTTGGGATTAAGTAGTTAATTATGTAAAGGCCACGACTGATCCATGGATAGGTTGGTCAGGCTCATTGAGTATTATTATAAAATTTTGAGAAAACCTGGGATCCATTGAGGGATACCCAGGTTGGAATCTATTAGAAAATGATTAAATGATTATGATTTCACGAGTTGATGGTTACTTTTATACAGGGTTCATCAGGCCTAATCTAGACCTAGAGAATTTATATAATTCAAAAAACATGAATAATGAAATGGATTACTTATGATGCATCTTCCAAGTCAAAGCACAATCTTTGATTCATTCTTCACTTATACCTATTTACCATTGTAATTTGACACATCTGATGTGCATACTTTTGAGTACCTATTGTTTAATACTTTAACTATTATATAGTTCCTAGTATATATATATATATTCAGTAATAGATTGGAACAAACCATTATTGTTGCCTATTGGGATTTTGTCTCACACCCTGACTGGGTCATGCTTTGGGCCCAAAAATATTATATGATTGTAGGTATTGATTAGGGAAAGAGCCCTGCGACATGTATTTGATTTGCTTCTTAGGAGTCAGAGAGCACTGGACCAACCCGAGCCTTGCGATGCTTCATAGTTTCATTTATTTTCTTTTATGATTTGAGAATTATGTTGTGTATTACTGTATATTACTTATTTGGATACATTACAAGAACATGTTTCATGCTACATCATCATTGTTATTGAATGATAATGGGTTATTTTCCTTATCTATATTCTGCTATTTATACATGTTATATTTTGTTTACTACTTTTATTATTGTGTATTATTAATCCACTGTATTACACTTGTCCAATGATGGTATAATATCCCCACCATTACACTCTAGGCTCTCACTTATAGACAATAGACTCCATCATTTGGGGAAATTCACTTGAGACCATTTAGAAAACTCGGTACGGGGAACCTGTTGAGTGGATTCCAGATCTGTGATGTTACAGTACACACAGATGATGTGTTTATTTTTCATTAGATGGTCATGTAGATGAAAAATTTTGTAACATAAATTTAATATATATTCATTATATTGTAGAAATTAATTATATTATTTGAAAATTATGATGTTATTTTTTATAGAGGGGGAATAAGAAACCAAATGAAAGTGGTTGGTTAATAATTATATTTCTTCTTAAGAAAACCTCATATGGTTAATTCATAAATCCATCCTAGGATTTTTTTTCCGATCAAGAAAGGGACTGCAGGATGTTGGGAGGAATGATAGGGTTGTTTTTGGATTTATATTTTATAAGTTAAGCTTCTATTTATGTGTGTAAAAAAGAGAAGATAATGTGTCCTTTTATAAGTGGGGAGAGTATACCCTTAGAAATTTATAAAATATTAAGATATATTAATTTCATACTCACACAAAAAAGTTCTAAAATATACCATTTTTAAATATGAGGTGATATAGGGTAGAAATATTTATATCCAATAAGATTTAGATAATCCTTTATGTTATTTTAATACTAAAATTTTTACTATTAATCCTTTTAAACCATTTTTATCTTACCACGATAAATATCTTTTTTTACCAAAGTTACTATTCATAATTAAAAATATAAAAGTGTCCTCATTAAAAAATATGTAATTTATTATTAAAAATATGAGATCTATTTTAACAAATTCAATTTCTATAACTGGAAAATGTTAACTTGAATATAAACACACAAACATGATGAGAAACCATTTTTTTAGAAAATTTTATTTTTATATATATTTTTATATAATACAATTCAAGTATAATATGGATGTAAATGAAATTTAATGGATTATTTTTCACAAAAAGAAAATAATATTACATTGAAACAAATGTATAATAGAATTTTTGTTTTTTAAGACATTAATATAAAAGAAAATGTTCATAACAAATCGGTATTTTCCATTATTCACTAAAAAGAATACTCTTTCTGAGAATTCCCTAGAAACCACTATTTGATAATTTTGAGTTAATAACATAAAAAATGATATAATTTTTTAAAATTAAAATTCTATTATTCTGAAATAGTGATTTTGAAGAAATCCATATAAAACATATAAATTTTTTTAGTAAGAATAAAACTATTTCTTTTTTGATTGAAAAAATTATTAATATTATTATAATGAATATAAATTTAGAAACTTTAATTCATGAATACTAATAAGGTATGATTTTCATTCAATTAATAGTACCTATATTGTAGTATTTCTTCACACCATTTGTAAATTAATTCACTGTAGTTTTATTCATTACTTGAACAAGTGGAGATATTTTTTACTTTATAACGTTTTATGATTTCAATGTTTCATCATCAATGAAATTGTTTTTACAATAAACCATAAATTTGTGAATCAATATATTATATGAAAAAACATCTCTATGAAAAAATAAGAATTGATGAGTCCTCATATGAAGGAATTTAATTCTACTTTACTACTTCATTGCTCAAAAAAGGAGATGCATATAGAACATTTCCCATTAATAATGAAACTTGAAAAACATCATATAATTGGGATAAACCATAAAGATATACCACTAATAAAGAAACAAATATAATATTCTATGAAATTTCATATGGTATGATGACCCATGGACTAAAATTCACATTTTTAACAAAACAAATAACAATATTCCAAGAACATAAAATAAAATTAAAATATCACTTAGTAAAAAAGAATGATCTTCCCTTAGTTACCTGAATTACGTTTCTACCTTTTTTGAGACATCCTCATATGTTTCTTAATGATACTCACCTTATTAACCATTACATATACCAAATTGAATCATAAAAGCTATATTTGACATAGTCATTCTCAAATAGATACCTTCATAGACACTTTTCATATAACTCTACAAAAGGTTATATATGTATATTGGAATAAAAAAATAATATAATAAGAAAATTAAACTAGTGAAATATGTTGATCCCAAATTCCTTGGTAATCTATTGAATAAAGTAAAATAAGTTTTTCCAAAGTATGAATCCTTGTATTTGAATATACATTAGGTTGAGACTAAAAATATCTAAAATTTAATTTATTAAATAAATAAATTTTGAATACTTTTCATAAAATTAGAGTTAAACCTATAATCGTGGAAAGGTATAAGAAAAAGAGGGACCCCAGTAACCTAACAATAACATTAGGTAATAGTATAAAATATTATTTAGATAAATAATATCTCAAATCAGAAGTAAGTGTGTAGACTTAGTGAATCGATCAATAACATCCCAACCTACATTATTACTTTAATATGTATTCTAAAATACCACCCTGAAATCCATAGATATATTTTTCCATATACACTTTGAACTGGTAAAGGCTAAAAAATACCCTTTTTTAAATATCATTAAAACTTAACATGTTGAGAATTAAAACATTTATTGGTAAATTTACCAATATCTATTTTAATTTCATCCCACAAGATAGGTTCTCTACGGTCTCTATACATCATAATGCAATTAGGATGAATGAAAAAAAAATATAAGCTCTACTCAATAATTATCTCATGAAATTTTAATAAAAAGGATCTCATAATATTTTTAAAAATATTATAACCCCTTTATCTTAAATATTAAACTCTAGAAACATATCTTTCTTGAAATATTCTACCTTTTCATATAATACATGATCCTTCATTTAAAATGTATTAAATTTTTATGATATTGATGACTGCACTGACACTTGAAACAATATATGGGATGTTCCTACCTGAATAATTTCAAAACCATCCTTCATTACATCTTTTACCAAAAGTTTAGGTTCCAATCATGACACTATTATTGATGCATTATCTATTCATATTAAAGAATTGTAAACCTTGTTTTCTTATCAATTATGGTAATGAATCATCCAGTCATTATCCTTAATCAGTTCTAAAAATATTCTCTCCCTCACATTCAAATATTTTTAAAGGGAATCTGTACATAAAAAATTCCATGATCAAAATATATTTCACACTTTGGTATATATAAAACATGTCTCCTTATTTCTAATTAAATAACGACAACCACTAGTTTAAGGAAGTGTGTAGGATAATTTTTACCATGATGGTTCAACTGATGTGAATCATAATCAAATACACAATATTTATTAATTAAAAAAAACCAATTACCTATTAAGAATCATCACTGAAGATAGAAGACTCACCATTTATAAGTGGAAGGGAAATAATCGAGCATTCGTTAATATTATTTTCAATTCCTACAAATATTAATCACACACTTTCATTTATAAGAATTTAACAAATTTTTGAGTTAACATCATCAGTGGTAAATATTACATATAATTTTTTCAAAAATCCATCAATATTAAATATCTAGACTAAGAAAAATATGAATATCTAGGATATTTATATGTCATTAAAACTCTTAAACCACATTAGTTTTAGATAGATCAATAATTAATCTATATTTATTTACAATATCTCTGATGAATGAAATATTTCATAATCACAATTTACAAGTAATAAATTTTTTACATAATTTCTTTTTTTAGGGTTTTCTAAAAAAACCAAAATATTTATCCTGATAAACATAACTTTTAGATTATATCAAGATGTTAAAAAATAAGAAAACAACAAATTTGTCTAAGAAATCATGTAAAATCAATTCATATAGTCCATAAATGTAGTTGAATCATTTATCATCCTAATAGAAATAACCATAAACTCATAAAGCCAACACAAATTTTAAAATTTCATCTTTGGAATTTCATCCTACTTCACCTTTTGTTGATGGTGCCCAGAACTGAGATCAACCTTTGAAAAATACTAACCTCCCTGGAGATGAAAAATAATGTCTTCTATATAAAGAAACATATACTTATTCATAAAAATGATTGTATTCAATGTTTTAAAATTAATTCATTTCATTATGGAAACATGTTTAAAAAAACAAAATAGGATCACCCCATGGTGAATTTCTGGGATGAATGGAGAATTTACCTAGAAACACTTGTAATTTCAATTTTAATTTCATAATTTATAGTTGATCCATTAAAGGTTTTGATATCACCTCAGAATCATGTATTTATTAAATTTAAAATTCAATCTCTAAATCATGTTTAATAATAATAAATTCATCATGAAATAAATATAGATATACATTTACTATAGTAACATCTCCAGTTCAAATAGTCTCTTTCTTATCAACTATATATGTAAGACAACTTTATTTTATAAATATAATTAATTTCTCATTTTAATGATATTTTATCAAAGGTATGAATTCATTATTGAATAAAACCCTAAACTCATTATTAAAAAAACATTTTATACTTACAATATATCTTAATATGATAAACCTAAATCTATCACACACCCAAAATAATAGTACAATACATAAGGGAAATTTCAAAAAGGATTTATGAAAACACTTTCCACAAAAAATAAGAAAATTATTATTATAACTTGTTTTTTTACAGTACCCCTTGATGTTTTTACCTAATGTTATGGATTCATTTCTTGAGGTGAGATGTTTTATTTACCAGTAAAATTTTTATAAATTAAATAATTTTTAGATCCCAAATAAAAAAAATAAATTTACATAATATGAATAAAGAAATAATGTCCCTAACAACACAACTTTTTATGGTCCATCATCTATAGAAGTATTCATAAAGGATTTATCCACACCGTTCAAATTTTGAACATGAATAGTTTTATCCATCATTCCAATAATTGAATATATACTCTCACAATGACCCATTTCATTTCAATTAAGACATCTCAGTTGTAGATTTCCATTATTTGTGTGATTACTACTTTGATCATTTTCACTGTAATCCTGAGACAAATTTCTAAACATACCACATTAGAAAACTTACCAAATTATATTAAAAATTCACCAAGGTTTTTTATCACACAAATCACAAAATGTAAACTTTATTTTCTTACCTTAAGATTTATTTTTATAGGTGAATATTAATTTCCTACCAATTGGACCAATTTTTCTCTTATTTTCATATAACACATGATCATCAAAAAAACAATTTCTACATTATCCTAACATAGAACATGTTTCTTATAAATTTATAATTCATTAGAAGCCAATTATCTTTAATATGTTGGATTCTATACTACATAAAAAGAATTAGTTTTACTATCAAGATCCTATATAGAATTTGTTTCATACACTGTGTGAAGTTATCTTTATAATAAGCCACTAAATATTCATCCTTTTGCATCAATTCAATGAATTTATTTTCTATCATAATTTAAAAAAAACATGAAAAATAATACTCAATGAAAATATTCTTAACGTCATCCCATTTCATTATAATAATCTCTTCAATTTCTTTGATATTATTCACCATTGACCTCCAATGATCAACATAACCTTCAAAATGGTAAATAGAAAGGGTTAAATTTTGATGATATGAAAAACCCGTGAATTTTAAAATATATTATAATGGTTTAACCCATCAGTACTTATCATAAGTGAATATTATCTACTAAATATTTCAGGGTTATGTTTCATGAAATGCTCTATAATGGAAATTTTTCTATGTGGTGAACATGGTCTCTCTCTCACAATGATAAAACATGATTTATTACATGTGTCAACTAATTCATAACAAAAACACTACAATAAAAAAATTATAACCAATCCAGGTTACTGATTATGAAGAATATTATCTTCTTGGTACCTTTATACTTTAGCATCCCTTCTTCATACATAGAAAACCATTTGGAATAGAAAATATTTAGATGAAGAAACATGGTAGTATTGAAAAGATATATCATGATAATAATAAATTATAATCTTTTATGGTTCCATGATTACATTATACTAAAATCTAAAACTATATAAACTCTCCTCAAATACTTACTATAAGAAACACACTCCTTATTAAATGCATATTAAAATTTTTAAACAAAAAATAATTTTCTTGTATAACTGAAGATATTTTTTTAATATTATAGATTTATATAACAATGACCTAAAACATATGTAATAAACCAATCCATTATAAAGTTTACACTTCTTCTTAGTATCCATTTATTTCAAAAATATATACATTTTAAAAATGACATATGTTATCTTTTCATGAAAAATAATCATTATTTTCAACTTAACCTCATATTTATTCATAATAATTATTAAAACTAGAAAAAAACAACAGAAAATACAATATGTAAAAAAATATTAAGGGAAATAAGAAAAAATAAAAAATAATCAGATTAGTATATTTAAAAAAATCACGAGATCCTAAAACCTACTTTTCCTTTTCCCCATTAAACAATGAGATAAAATAATCATTTTCTTAAAAATGAATTATTATTTACTAACTAATGTTTAACATAAGACACCTAATAAGATCACATAGTGGTAAAATCATAAAAATGAGGGTTTCTAAGAAAACATAGGAACCCATGAAATTTTTTTCCTAAAAATATACATTTTCAACCTTAAAGGGAATAATTTTTTTACACAAAATATCATTTTCAAAGCTTATAAATGACAAAATTGATTTCTATGAAGAACATAATATATTATTGAAAATTCATGTGTTTTTCGTATTATATCATCTTTATAGAACCCTTACAGTCACCCATAAAAATTTAATAACCTAGTCATTTAAATCTAGATAAATTATCTAGAAACTATTATAACAACCCAATGTATTGGTAAGATATATGAGGGTCACCCATCATCAAATCCATATCAATCCCACCCATCATCCAAGCTATATAGGGTTTAAAAATCATTCCAAAACAATTTAAATGGACTATTATACACATATAACACATAAAAGTTTTCATTAACATCATCAAAATCATAAAGATATACTTTTGCACCCATAAGATATTTTTTTATGATATTTTTATATCCCATTTCATTAAAACCAAAAATTTTAATATAAAATACCTAGAAAATGGAATTGGGGTTTTTTGTTGACGAAAAAATGGAATCATATATTTAAAACCAAAATATCAAATAATTCTTATGGTAGTAAGAAAATATGTGGACATCATATATGTTTAGAACACTTCTTTTGATTTTTTTAAATAAGGAGACAAAATTCCATATAAAATAAGTTAAAAGATTACTTATGAAAACCATTGAATGAATATAAAAATAAATAAACATAAAATTTCTCATATAACTCATTTATTAAAATTAAAATAAAACCATAAATGTATTTTATTTATATGGAAATGTAAGAAAAATAGTTTGAAAATAATTCTTTAAATAATTTAAAATGATTTTTTTATGATAAAGTGTCCCATACCTCAAGTACAACATGCCATAAATATTATTTATATTATGGAAAAATATATGTCTATTAATTATGTGATATATTAATAAAAATTTCATGTTTATTATTCCTTTTATTTCACTTATACCCCTATTATAATTAATTATATAACTGATTAATTTTACTTCAAACATTTTGAGGTTGTTTGTTCCATAAGTCCAAAATAAATTTGATAGGTTGAATATAGCTATATTTATTATGATTGTATATTTTATAAAATATTAGTATTTCCATAATTATAATTTTTTATAGATTAATTATAATTTTATACCCAAATATGTAAGATGGTTATTAAAATTTTATTAGATTGCAATCATGGAGATGGTAGGCCATAAACATGCATTAGAAATGTTTCCATTTTTACCAAAAAATGAGGGAAATAAGGTAAGTATAATATCACCTATATATAATAATAATTATGTAATAAATATAATATTATTTCATTTTTATCAATATTTTTCACCAACCATAATTGTCCCTGATGGAAAATAAAATTCATCACCACATAAGGTGGTAGTCTACACATATGCATGAGTGGTGTTTTTATTTTTTGTTAAATGTTTGAGTAGATAAAAAAGGGTTATACCATAATAATAATATAATCGATGTATATGGTAGATAATAATGTTATTATGTGAAAATGGTTAATATAATTTTGAATGAGGTAAAATAATAAATAAAACAAAAATACTTGGTGACGATTGAAAAATACTCCTCAGACAAGCTCTCTAGGTTTATAAATAAAGCCTTCATAAGATGGTTTTATGATAAAAAGGGTCTATATAATGTGAGTATGGATTTGAGGAATGAATTTGGGTTGTTATTTTCCATGATAAGAGGTTCTTTTTGTGGGCAGAGAAGAAGAGAGGGGGTTTCCTTTTATAAGTTGGTGGAAGGACATGCTTCGATGTCTCAAAAGATTAAAATATATTAATGTCTTACTCTAGTAAAATAAAACTAAAATATATAATTTCAATACATGGGATGATATAAGGTAAAAATATGGCCATAAAATTTTATTTAGATAAATACTAGTTAATTTTAACGTTTATTATTTTTTTAACCCTTTTAACAAATTTTAACTCTTACCTTGGTAACTATCCTTTTTACCAAAGTTAATGTTAATAATGAAAAAAATAAAAGTTTCCACATTTATTTTTTTAGAAATTATTATTTCAAAAACGGAGTCCATTTTTTAAAATTAAATTTTTTATTTGGTAGATATTAGTTTTAAAATAATCTTGCAAAACGCGATGAAAATTTTTTTTATAAAAAAACCTATTTACGTATAATTTTTTAAACAAAAAATAAACAATATTATCAATTCCAATGAAATTTATTGTATTATATTAAATTGATATATATTAATTTATCTTTAAAACCATTCTGAAAATTTAATTTTAACTCATAAATATGTAAAAAATTAAATTTTCTCAAAAATGTGTATTTTCTATTATTCACAAAAAATTTACTTCTTTAGAAAAGAACCAAAAAACCGTTCTAAGACATTTTTGATTTTTTTTAAATAAAAATTGATATCCTTCTTTAAAAAATTACATTCTTAAATTTTTTAAATGATTTCTTTAGGAATACTTATAATATAATTATAAATTTTTAAAGAATAAAACTCTTTATTTTTTATTGAAATATTACTTAATATTATGATAATGAATATAAATCTATAAAATATTAATAATTAATATTAATAAGACATGAAACTGATTTAATATTAATATTACCTATTTTTATACATTTAGAGTGTAAAAACTGAGTTAAATAGAGAAAAATACCTACCTACTCCACAGTTTTGGTATAGGTATATACATATGATTAAGAATGACTAGTGAGAGAAAAATCACGATCTAGAAACACAAATGTCTCTAAAAATACAAAAAATAAGTGATATAATTAAAATAAATAAAAATATAAACATGTATTAATATTTTAAACTCTCATATGACACCCCCAAAACCCCACACCAAGAAATAACCATATATCAATGATAAACATATATTTTATTTCATAAATAATACCAACCAATATTTAAATTTAACATAATTTATCATGAGTGATCCAAATGAGTGAAAGAATCTAAATGATCCAATTTTTCATAATCAAACATATGCTTGTTCTGTTATATATTTTTTTAATAACTCATAAAAACATATTTATAATAAATATTACATCATTTGAATAATCATAGTTCCTGAACATTAGATTAAAATTTAAAAATTGACTTCTTATCCACTTTCAGTCAATTTAGAAATATTAAAAATGAAAAATTATACATAGCAATATCATTTTAAGAAAATTAAAATACTACATTACAATTATTTAAGAACTCTTATATTTTAAAAGGAATAAAATATAAAGCTTTTAAATTGAAAAAAATAAATATTCATATATATTCAAGAAGAATTTTAATCAATAAATTTAAAGAATCGAATATTTTATCAAATGATAAAGGATGTAAATACCCATCTACATCTCAGTATTGAAAAATAAAAATAAAAATCAATAAATTATGTTATAAATTCCATCATATACACCTAATAGTCCATGATGAATAAAATTAATCCTTTATTCAATGAAAAAAACACAATAAAATCTAATAACTCTTGGGGGTGATATACTTACTGTTTAGAAAAACAATGAGTAGAAATATTTTATAAACTAAATCAACTAAAACCCCTATTATTTTGGTAGTGATTCCAAGAGTGACCCCCAAATACTATCTCTAATAGTATAGGGGTTGGAGACTAGAATCAAGGGTTTATAATATATAAAATTAGAGGCAATACCTTATGTAATCCCTTGAAAGTTAATAAGACCACAAATTGACACAATATATAAAAATGAAGCGTGAACAAAAAATTTATACCTAGTATATTCCTCCCTAAAACATTATTTTCAAGTTGAATAATCATACTAATACATAAATGAATACAAAAACCATATTGTAGCCCATAATAGCTAAAGTAAAAACCCATATCACCATAGGATAACTCTCCAAATGCACGTGAAATAAATTTTAAGAAAGTCATCAAAATATAATAAAGGTGGTACCCCACACCCACTTACCCACAAATCTAGTCACCTTTACATCCTGAATACATAACTATTGGAAATCTCATGCCATCCCATATCCATATACAACAACATTATACAAAAATAATATATTGAAGAATCATTATAAACCCATATAACAAAACATTATACCACAACCACATACTATAAATCTTATACCATTACCAAAAATGCCACATACATCAACTAATATCACTACAACACAACCATAACAATATAATAAAGTAAGAGAAAGAGAGGAAAAATAGTTACAAATTTTATTTCTTTTTACCTTTGATGTTTTGGTTTACCTTTTATCTAAAAACTTATATGGGTTACAGTACGGTTAAAAAAATAGGTATTATTTTTTAGTAGTTAGAAAACTATTCATCTAAACATTGTATATCACTATAAATAATCTAGTGGGTGATTCATATACAGACTCTCTATTGGGAGACCGTGCAAATCTAGCAATATAAAGTGTAAAAACATTGTTTTTTAATTTTTTTCCTCTATGATTTTGTATGAACATTATATTAACCTTTAATATTTGTAATGAATTTTTATAATTATTTAATATAATTATAATACTATTTAGTTGTTTTAGAAATGTATTTATGATGTTTTGATATGTTTTGAACATTATATTTTTAATATGTTTTTATAATTCTTTATATTTTAGGAAATTTATATAATTATGCCACCAAAAAGGAGAACTTGTGAACCCTCATGAAGAATATATATATAAATTTCAACTTGTTATTAGAATGTAATGAAAAATGTTTTTTAATCACCTACACCATGAGATAAAGTACTAATCCAGATCCAACATTAATTAAGGATTCAGAATATGAATTTGAGATGTGTAATTAAGGGTTTTTAAAGGGAAATAAATTGTCCAAAACATAGAGAAATGTAAAAAAATACCAAAACAACCATTATAAATATATTTATCTATAAAACAAAATTAGAAAAAGGCAATAATGGTGTACCATAAATCCATTATCCAATATTCAAATTGGTTATTTAAAAATATCATTGCAGATAAATCAATATGTTCCTCCCTCATAGGGTATCTATAGATTTTAGAAATCCCCAAATGCTCTGGAAGGATATACCCCTCTCCAAAGTCTACAAGATACTTGATCTTAATAGATGAAGGGAATGATAACTAGAAAATAATATTATTTTTAAGATTTACGGTTGGATTATTCACTAATAAGAATGACCACACACTGAATGGGTATCAAATTGAATGACATATGAATCTATGAATGAAACATTCAACCATTGATTAATTGATAACTTCAAAAATCACTCCAAATATTTCAACTTTTTCAAACAATCATTTCATTTCTCATATGAATATTTTACCTATTATAAAATTATATGAAATTTTTAAACACATGATAATCACCATTATATTATGGTTGTAACTAATAATGAAAAATGGTGTGTAATATATTATTCGAACTGGGAAATATCAAAAAATATGATAGTACCATTCATAACCACTATGAAAATGTTTATTACAATATTTTGGGGTGTATAGAAGATTGTAAGATTAGGTTTTCTAAACCACCATGCCATGTTTTTATGTTTATAACAAATATCCATCAATACATTCCTTACACTAAAATACCCATAAAATAATCACATTATCACAATATGTCACATTATATGTAAAAATTTATAAAAACATATAAAAAAATATTTTTTATTGTATCCATTAATCATTTTGGTAAACATACCATCAACTTTTACTTCATGTTACATCACATGTAATAAATTTTGAAAATACATCAAGAAATTCATTTATATTTCCTCTAAAAAACATTTTATCTATATCTAATGGATTCATTAACATTATCTTGAATATCACAACCAAATTGTGGACCCCATGGTAATTTTTATTGTTGAAAAAAATATAAATTCCTAAATCTTTAATATAAAGAGAATAAAATCCTTTAGAATTATATTAATTTTGCTCACACTCTAGAGAGATATGGTGGGATATATATGAAACACATGTTCTCTATACCTATGAACACTAAATATATCATATGAAAATGTGTATGCTGATAAAATTTTCTTTTTCAAATACATAAAGTGACTGTGGGACATAATGTTTATCAATCCCATATATCTAACACATACATATTCCATTACCAATTTATAAACTACCCAGATTGATGAATACATCACATGTCATTCTACTTAGGGGATGAGAACATCATATGAACATCACCCAAATAAATACAAAATACCATTTACTATATTAATAAAATTTAATATACTTCATTACTAAATCTCAACCATTGGAAAAAATGTCAAACTAATCACAGAGGGGAAAAATACCATCTTAATTAAGACAAATATTATGAAAATATCCAAAACATTATAACAAAATGGCCTAAATTAATTATCCATGTTTCATAAGTCAGTCCACCATAAGGATATAAATATATAAATGGTCTCTACAGGTTGACAACAAGTAGTAAGGGTATCAAATAATAAATTTATTAATGGTTTCACAATAAAAGTCCGATAAAACACCACATGAAATGCATCATTGAATGAGAATAAATTTATCCATATATTGGAAGATAATGATCATATAAATAATTATTTTAATGATATGAGTCAATAAAATATGTTATAAGGAAATATAATTAATAGAAAAATCGAAAAGTCTTTTTATAAGATGAAAGTGAAGTGATTACTAAAGGTATATATATATAAAACATAAATATAAGGAGATGGTTTAGTGTCAAATAAATATGGAAACCAAAAAACACTGAGAGGATCTCCAAATAATCTACTTGATCTAACACCGTATCATCCATGATCACCCCAAATCACTATACTATCAATGTAAATAATGGCATCAGAATGTTCTCCCAATGTTAGTGGATTTTTTAATTTTTGGCAGACATTAGATAATATGAACCCTATATACACCCAATGGGTGTATCTAGGGTGTGATTCAAAATCCCAAAATTCTAGAACCAACAATCTATATAAAAACCTTCACAATGAAAACTAGTATCACTAGTATAAAAATACAATTTGTAGGAAACCTGTTTTTTTCTATAAAATAGTTATTTGTAAATAATATCATTTTTTTATTTAAAAAGACTAAAAAATATTTGAGTTGAGTAAAAACATGGTAAAAATAATCATATCCCTGAGTAAAAATTGTATAGGAATAAAAAAGATACCAAATTAAAAATAATGTCATGAAATAAGAACATAGAATAAAACATATGATATATAAATGTCTCAATAATTAATGTCATGGGATCTATCCTTTGGTTAATGTTAATAAAAAGAAGGGAAAACTAGGAAATTTAATCTCAAAACAAATGATGGACAATGATGAACCTAAAATAATTATATTAAAAATACTATATTCCCATAACCAAGTGACATCCCCTAGGTAGTGCATAAAATTCACTAGGGGCACAGGCCAATTCCATAAACTAAGTAAGTATTTCACTCATCCCAATTTACCAAGAAAATAACCAAGGAATCCAACATGAAAATCATCTCAATCTAATTCTCATAACAAAGATAACTTCATATAAAAATCACAATATACAGATAACAATAATTAAAAATATTAATAATAAGTTATGGAAAATTGATACTATTTTGTAAACAAAGAAAAAGTAATAGAATGAAAAAATATAAGCCATCCATCAATAATTTATTCAAATCACAATATTTTACTAAAAATAATTATAAATTACAAGAACCAGTAATATAAAATGGGAAAGGATATTATATAGATACACCTACCTAATTTTTTTATCCTAATTTCCATATTAAAGAAATAACAGACTGTGATGAACTAAATTTTCACAAAGCCAAAAATCGATAAAATTTGAGTTTATACACAACCCTATATAAGAGATTAGTTACCAATTTCTACTAGGGAAATATAGTTAGAATAAAAATGGGCGAATATAAGATTAAAATAGTGAAAAAGAAAGAAAATAATATAAAAGAAGATATTACCTCAATGTTTTACACTAAAGATCAGGGGATATTACAAAGGGAGGTTGTAGGGAGAGGTCCATGGCTAGAAGGAATGTTTATATGATGATTGATTGAGTAGGAGAGATTATAATGGGGTTATAATTCTTTAATGGTAAATTAAAGTTTAAATATTTTATATTTCCATGAATGTCACAATGTTTACTAGTGTAGTTTTAGAATCCATATACGAACTATGTGGTAGACATAGGGAAGAAATAAAACTATGAAAGAGTAACTAAAATTGTTATAATTAACATTTCAATGACATTGAAATCCTAATTTATGTATTATGAAACTCAAAATTTGTATGAATAAACCATATGGTTTCTCTTAACCATGAAGTAATCATATGATTACCATATGGATTTATCTTACATAGAATTCATGGATTTATAATTTCACTAACGATGCACTAATCATGATTGCTACATTGGAATGTTCCAATCCCACTGCACATCTTGGGTGTATGGTTATAATTTAATGTTCCCTAACAACGCACATAGATCCATTTACCCCTATTTTATATTTTAAAATCTATAACTCTATATTTTAAAAAAAAAGGAGAAAAGGATAAAAAATAGAAAAAAGTACATACTCATGACCTAAGTGTGTCATAATTATCCTTTCTATTCCCTATTATTCCCACAAAAATTCTTCAGTGGTATTTATTGTAGAATAAATGAAGCGGTTATTCATTATTTAGTTTCTCATATTCCCAAGTACAATGTCTACCTATACCGTACCACCATATAATTTGGAAGATTGGAATATATTAACCCAATAACACTTTATCCTAATATTATATAATGAATAAAATATGCACAAACATTGTGGTGTTAGGTTCCAAATAAAGATATTTCTACTAAACTATATATGATGGGTCTAGATGGTAATTTTTTCAACTAGGATATCTGAATCAAATCATATATAGATTTAAACTAGGGTGGTAAGGCCAAAAGGTATGACTCATCCCAAAGAAATTCCACTTCCAAAAATGGGATAAAATACAATGGATGAAACTTACCCAATTCTCCCATTATATGATTTCCTTATCAAGGTGAAATCATTATAATCCCCCAATAACCAATGATGAATATGAAATAAAAAATAATGATGGTAGTCATACATGTTATAGGGATGTCGAACCGTCACCAATTATTTTTTGATTAGTTTAACGTTATTTGCAAAACCCTGAATAATTTTCCATACCATAACATAATTCTCACCCAATTTGGTTTGTAAAAGATGGGTAAAACATGGTTTCTCATAATCTAAATCAAAGAAATAAATCATTATCGAGGCTTGATAAATGTTATTATAACAAAATTAAACCAATGATAGATATTTTTACCACACAAAACCAATGTCGAGAATTAAATATTATATTATATCATCACCAATCATGATAATTTTTTTAGTTTGAAAATTAATCTATGGGTAATAATCCATACTATGCTTTATCTAAGATCCCATTACATCATGAATACCCCTCTAGAATATATAAGTGAAGCACTTGTATCGATAAGAAATAATAATTTGTGGAACATCATGATGTCTCACTACCTCTTAGACACATAGGTTTCCAATATCTAATACTTTAGTCTATGAAATTTTAAGAAAAAATTATCCAATTTCATCAGTCAGTCAATAATCACTCTTATTAAATTTTTCCCACTTAGAGTCCAAGACAATATAATAGATTGTCCAAAATGATTTCATCCCACATTTATATGGGAATGATATGTGATTTAAATAATCCTATAGGATTATAATTTCAGAAGGCTATTTTTTATAGGTTAGAAACTAAGATAAAACATTAGTAACAAACTACATAATCTTTTAATAATAGACTTTTAAAATAAAACATTATTTTGTCCATTATATCAAAATATTCTGTATAAAATTCATAAAAGGATTCATCTTAAAAACCATTGAAAAAATGTGAGAATATAAATAAAATTTAATTTATAATTCATTTATATCCATATAAATACATCCATATAATTAATTTATGAATATGGATATCTAATATAAATATTTATAAAATAAATATCTAAAACATTTAAAACGAGGTTTTTGATGTAAAGTGTCCCTTTCCAAGAGTCTAATTCATCATGTATATTATTGATATTCTTAAATAATAAACTTATGATAATTAATTTCTTTCATAATAACCATTTTTCATTTATTTATTTTATTTTCTTTATCATTATATTATATTCAATTATTTAAACAATTTAGTTTGCCTATGACATTGATAATGTTCAGCTAGTATGTCCAAAATCATTTTGGTATGTTAACTATTGTCAATGTTTTAATTATTCCATCATATTCTTAATAATAATCATGAGATAATTATTATTTTTATACATTAATTATAATTTTAAACCCAACAGAAAATTTGTAATGGAAAATGAATTACATTTAAATAATAGAGATGGTAGGCAATACACACACATGAGTAACATTTTCATTTTTCAAAGTGCATGTGAGAAAGAATTTCAATGTCATTTTATTTTTCTATAATAAATGTTATATCATAAAAATATTTCACTTGTTTAAATATACTTATAGAAAATATCCATTAGACACTGTTATGAATAGGTAATCACATTTTTTATAGAGGTGATAATCAAAACCAATTCATGAGAAAAAATTTAATTTTTCAATAGATGGATTTTTAAAAAATTGTAAACATATCTTGAATATTATATAAATATAATAAATCAATCATTATAACCATCTACGATTGGAGGTGATGGAAAAAAAGTTTCATCGGTTCATACAATAGTAGTTTGACGGACACACGAACAATGGTCTCATTGAAGATTTTATAGAATTGTTAGAAGGATATGTGGTATAAAAAATCCTATTATACTTCATATACATGTTTTACTATATTATAATGTTCCAATTATATTTTAATGGTGGTATAAGAAGAAATAAAAATAAAATTCTTGGTAAATAATTGTACATGTTCTTTGGAAAACCTCATTATGTTTATATATAATGGATTACTAGGTTAGTTTTATATGTCAAGACCCATCCTCGAGGGCCCATATCGTGACTACCCCAAGCCCACCTTTGATAGGCTAGGGGCAGGTAACTAACACCAAAGACGTAAATCCCTAAACTGGGAAGACATTTCCTATATAACTGTAAACAAACATATCAGAGTACACAACTGGAAGCAAAACACTAGGTAAAATTGTATACATAAGAAGTGTTGGAAAGTACTAAGGGTCTGAAAATACAAGCCCAATAGGATTGTACAACTGAAAATCAAGAACAACTAAAGTAAAATAAAGCAGCTACTATATCATCCTCCAGGATTCCTACCTTAAGGTTAGGTACAGATGGCCTCCTCAGCACTCTACGTCTTTCCTTCTGCTCTGAGTACCATCACACCTGGTGGTCCACCGCGGAGTACCGTCTAGTCCTGCTACTCTCTGCCTCAGTCAGCGCTATCCATCGTCTGCAACCAACACAACGAGGTGAACGCATATCCTATGTAGGGGTGAGTATAATGATACTCAGTAGGGACCCCGAGACCCTCAAGGTCTCACAAAATCCAACAACAATAAACCACAAAGTATGAAATCAACATATAACCCCACTTAGGTAAATGCCCATACATATAACTAATTTATCATGTAATCCATCTCAATCATGAGGAAAAATCAAAAGTCATTGACTCATCTCAAAAACGAGATTTTATTCTAGGGGTAGTAGAAAGTAACATCCATAGTCATACTATCATAATCTCAGCTGATGGTGTACTCCTCATATATAGAGTACAGTGGGCTTGCCACATCACACAGAGGTGCTTCCCAACTTCCTGGACTGTTGTGTTACTCCTCCTGTCGAGTATTGTGGGTCTGTTCTGCTCATATAGAGGAACTCCCCACCACGGGCCTACTGCGTCACACAAAGGCACTCCCCACTGTGGGTCTTCCGCGTCACACAGAGGAGCATCCCAATGGGCTAGTCGAAACACTCCGAGTCGAAAGGTCGACATTCATCAGGTCTCAGCCAGCTACTATGTCTTCATACTCCGCTCACACTTCTCCGAGAGGATATGCTCCACAAGCTACTAGTCAACACTCAAATTTTCATGAAGTTCTATGCAGAAGTTTATAAAAGGTCCGCCTCATCATAGAGATCTCAACACAACAGACGGCGCGTCAATCGGTTGTCCAGTATGTGAGTTATTGGAATTTCCCTTCTAAGGGCCCGGTTGGTTTTTAGGTTCAAACCAACCCATATGTATCCCAAATGTGTCCAAATCTCAAGTGGAGTATGCCAAAACAACCGTCTCACTCGAAGAATTCTGTCGCTGTAGACGGTTTTTCGACCCGACACCCGTAGCCCAAGATATGGGCGAAAAGGTGATAACAGGCCAAAGTTGTTCCAGACTGAGGTCTGACCCGGTCCACAGGTCCGACCCAGCCTGCGGGTCTGACTCCGCCCGAGGGTCCAACCCGGTCCGAGGGTCCCACCCAACCATGGGGGCGGCCCGGCCTGAGGGCGGCCCTGCCCCGCCCGGTGGCAGCCCGGCCCAATGGGGCAGCCCGGCCTGCACTGGGTCTGGCCAGGCGGCCCAGCGGCCTAGCAGCCCAACGGCCCGCGGGCAGTCTGCCTCAGCCGCATCTAGGGAGGAACCGCACGCCCCTTATTCATGAACGATAAATCAGTTAGGGTGTGAGATGAAACCGGTTCCAGGTGGTGTCAGTCCAGACCACGTGGGACCCACTGGGTCCTGCTACACCCAGCTAGTCGAGCGGCCAACCGCTCTAGATCCTCAGCCATAGCCCGCCCTGGCCGTGGATCCCTTGCTATGCGTGGAGTGACGGCACCGTTCTGCTCCGTCCGACCACCACGGTCCTCCTGGCCGCAGCCCTTCCACCCGCGTGGCGCAATGGCGTTGTGCCCCTCTGGTGGCTCGGAAGGCCTCCTTGCTCTGCTGCCGCCCGCACTGGCCGTTGCCCAGTTCTCCACGTGGTGTGATGGCACCGAGCCGCTCCAGCGACACGGTGGCCTTTTCACTACTGGTTTCATTCATGGCCAGCATGTCGTCGGCCGTCGTTGCTCCCCTGGGGTCCTCTCTTCCGGCGGTACCATTGCGTCACTGCTGTCGTCAACAAGTGAAGAAAAATGGGGGGCGGTCAGGCAGTGTTTGATTGGCCCACGCCCTCTATATTAGGGTTTTAACAATCGGCCTCAAAGAGTACAACAAATGACGAAGAACAGAGGGTAAAACTCATAAATAAAACAACCCCAACCTCAGGTTCGTTGATCGTTGACGGTGGAAGGAGAGTTCGGAGAAGACGAAGTCGAAGACGATGTCATCGGCATTCCTCGAAGGCGATGGTTTTGTTCCCCGATCGAAGGTTCCTCGTTGGCGAAAGAGGCTGTTTTCATTAAGAGGATAATTCTCCAAGTTCATCCAAGTTCTTTAATGCTCCCCAAATGAATAGATTCCATCTAAGAATGAAATAATAGATTGGTCTATTAATTAATTGTTCGCATGAATTCAAAATATTGCAAATTTAATTAATTAATGTTCCATTAATTATTTCATGTGTAGTGACTCTTTAATGAGGGTAGTTCAAGAGTTTTCTTGCACTTCTGGGGAGTTCAATGAGTTAGGAATCTCAGGTGGCCCCCACATTAATTATCCTCCCAAGGGAGGTAATGCTCGGGTGGGCCCCACCACTGTAACCTCCCATGGGAGGTTAGGGTATGGTGGCCCCCACCTCCAACCTCCCCCTGGATATTTTAACCTCCAAAATAAAAATAAAAATAAGCTACACTTATTTTTATTTAACATTATTCTTAAAAAAAAACTCCAAAAAAGAACTTCCATTCTCGACCAACAACAGTCAAGGTGAAAGTATTTTTAAGTGAATACTGGCATTGCGAGTTCAACGGTTCTCTTGGATTTTAATTTCAAGGACCGGTTTAAAAGTTATAAAATCCTGCTCACATGTTTACTGAATGTACCCAAACAAAACTTTAGAAATTCATTCCGTGCACACCGGGTCTCAGAATCAAGCACCATAAATATTCATCAACTTGTAAAATTCCCATGTATTTAAGAAAAAAAATTCCACAGAATTTATGGGTCTTTACATTCTCCCCACCTTAGGGCTTTACGCCCCCGTAAGCTACAACTCAAACTAAGGGAACAAATGAGGGTACTGAGCACACATCTGAGACTCCCACTTTCATGTGATCTCCTGGAGGTTCCCATGATTCCATAGAACGTGAACCATAGGTATCGACCATCCACTTAGGACTTGCTCCTGTTGATCCTCAATCTCCACTGGAACCTCCGTGAAACTCTCCTCGTCATCGATGTTCAGCTTGAAGGACCCCGGGACACCCTGAGAGGGGAGGGGTGAATCAGGGTGACCACTTTTTCTTCTAATGTGTTAGATCTTGTTCCCACGTTGGTAGGAACTTGTTGAACCTGTATGATGATTATGATCAAAATGAAAACATTCACATGCACAGAGAAAACACAGCCATTTTTACTTGGTTCACCACTAAGGGCTACGTCCAAGGAGCATACGCCGACATGTTTCCGGTCGTACCTAAATCCACTATGCTTCACTAGCTGCGGATACAAAAGTTCGGGTACAGACAATCTATCCCAGGCTCACTGCCTTTACAATTGTTCAGGGATAGCTCACTGCGTCCCTCGAGTCACTCCCGTTGACTCCCCCTGGCTCACTGCCGTTGGTGAAGTCCCACTCAGTTTATAGACGTGAAGGTCTCTTCTTCATTTGCATAAGAGTGCATCCTTTGTTTTATTTAGATGCTCTATTGAAGTCTGATTCTCACCAGAAGAAGAATATCACTTTTCCTCGAATGTACCGAGTAGTCTCTCGGCTTTCGTGCAGCTCCAAACACGCCGGTGGGCTTCAGCAAAACCAGGCGCGCTTCTCCAAGACAGTCACGCAAGTCCCACTACGGCGCGCAAGTCCACACTGGCGCGCAAGTGTCATCAACACAGATGCGCGACTCTTCCTTCCCCAACTACAAACTTGCGCGGTCCACTTCCTTTCTGTTCCAAACCACCTTGGGCGCACAGCCAAACACCGGCGCGCAAACTCTACTTGCGCGACAAAACAACCACCTGTGCGACTGAACCACATGCGCGACGAGAGCTCGAACAATCTCTCGGCCTTGAACTTCGTTAGAAATGAGGAGGGGTGGTCCAGTATTTATAGGAAAACTGGACCCCCTGCGCGGCGGCGCGCAAGTCCTCGACAGCGCGCAAGTCTTGTCTTCAATAAACTCTGTCGCGCAACTCACTTGCGCGACCCAACCAACACTTGCGCGACCTTCTTTCCTTAGCCAAATTTTGATGTTCTGATCCTCAAAAACATATGGCGCGCAAGTCTTTTATCCTCCAAGAGCACGGCGCGCAAGTATCTTTGCCAAAAACACTTTACTTTATTGGCCGATTTTTAGGCCCAAAAATTTGGCAAACACTGGGAAACAGTGCCACCTTCACTACTATTTTCTGCTTGAACGGTATGATCGCTTTTTTGGTACACACCCTGAACTTCCACTGAGGATTGACAAAAAACACAAACCATACACCAAATCATGCTTTGAATAACCTGGTTCTAACACAGCTCCCCGTGGTCGATGATGTGGGATGGTACATGCACATATCTCCTCAGTTGAGATACGTGGAAGGCGTCGTTCACCCGGTGCAACTGATGTGGAAGAGCTAAGTGGTAAGCCACCTCGCCAACTCTTCTAAGGAATTGGAAAGGTTCGATGATTCTTAGAGATAACTTTCCTCCTCGGCCAAATATCTATAGAACTTATTGAGGTGAGACTCGTAGGAAGACATGGTCGACATCTTTGAACACCAGAGGTCTCCATATCTTGTCAGCATACAACTTCTTCTTGCTCTGTGTAGTCTTCATCTGCTCCTTGATGATATGCACCTTCTCTATGGTAGCCCGTACCATCTCTAGTTCCACTAGTGCTGACTCCTCGAGGTCTGTCCATCATAGTAGCAATCTGCAAGGTTGACCATACAAGGCCTCAAATGGTGCCATGACGATGTTTGAGTGATAGTTGTTATTGTAGAAAAATTCTAAGAATAGTAAGTGGTCCACCCATCTACAACCAAAGTCGAGGACACATGCATGGATCATGTTCTGGAGGGTCTGAATGGTCCGATCATTCTGACCATCAGACTGGGGATGGAAGGTGGTGCTCAAGAGAAGTTGTGTCTCAAAATCCCCCAGAAATCCCTTCCACAACTAGGAAGTAAACCATGTGCCACGTTCGGAGACAATATAAGAAGTTACTCCATGTATACACACAATCTCCTGCACATAGAGGTGTCCCAAGCTCTCTACTAAGACCTTCTCTCTGATCGGTAGGAAGTGGGATGACTTGGTGAGTCGGTCAATGATCACCCATATCGAATCGTGACTCCTGGATGTATGTGGAAGAATCGTCACGATGTCCATGGATATCCCATCCCACTTCTACTCTAGGACCTCTAAGGGCTGAACCAAGCCTGCTAGTACCTGGTTCCCCAACTTCACTTGCTGACAAGTGAGGCACTGAGAGACAAACTCTGCTACTGCCTTCTTCATACCTAGCCACTAGTGCTATCATCGGAGGTCCTGGTAAATTTTCTCCACCCATGGATGTACCACTAAAGGGGACGTTTGGAACTCCCTCAATACTTCGTCTTGAAGTGCAACTGGTACCAATGTACGTCCTCTGAAGAGGATGATATGCTACCCACCTTCTGAAAATCCATCAGGTGCCTGCCCTGTGGATAACTGAACACGTCATGTCTCACAGTCAGTGTCCCCACACTGTGCCTCCTTGTCTCGTTGAAGATGAAGAGGAGTTTCTATAAGAGACTGTAGATAGGATGATCCATCTCTATCCACGAAGGATATCTGTGAGGCATCTAGCTTCTATGTCGCCTCTCCTAGAAGCTTTATACCAGTCCTCCTACTAAGCACATCTACAACAATGTTCCCCTTGCCAAGAGTATATACTATCTCAAAGTCATAGTCCTAGATGAACTCAAGATATCGCCACTGTCTCAGGTTTAGGTCCTTCTGACAGAAGATATACCTTAGACTCTTGTGGCCAGATTACATGAAAAAAACGTTTAGTCATAAGATAGTGTCACCACATTATCAAGGTGAAGACCACTGCTGCTAACTGCAGGTCATGGGTAGATTAGTTCTCCTCATGCTATCTCAGATGCTGAGAACCATATGCGATCACTGCCCACTCCTGCATCAGGATGCAACCAAGTCTGGTATCTGATGCGTCATAGTAGACTACATACCCTACTCATTCCTCTGGAAGCCTCAAGATGGGGGCACTAGTCAACCTCTGCCTCAGCTCTAGAAATCTCTACTAGCATATCTCTGACCACACAAAGGGTTTCCCCTTCTTTGTCAAGGCTGAAAGTGGTGCTACAACTCTGGAGAAGTCTGGAATGAATCTCCAGTAGTATCCATCCAATCACAAAAAAACTCTGTAACACCGTCCCACTCTTGTGTGGCTCCCAAGCAAGTACAGCTTCAATATTTGCTGGATCTACTGCAACTCCAGCCTCTAAGATGACGTGTCCCATGAAGTGAACCTCTCGAATCCAAAACTGGCACTTCGAGAGCTTACCAAAAAGCTGGGGCTCTCGGAGTGTGTCTAGTAATACTTGAAAATGGTAGGCATGCTCCTCCTCTATAGTTGAGTAGATCAGAATGTCGTCAATAAAGACCAGTACAAAGTGATCAAGGTAAGGCTGTAAAATCCTGTTCATGAGATACATGAACACTTCTGGAGTATTGGTTACACTGAAGGGAATAACCAAGAACTCGTAGTGGCCATACTGACAAATGAAGGCCATCTTTTGCACATCCTTGTCTCAAACATTGAGCTGGTGATATCCTGATCTGAGGTCTATCTTCGAGAACCAGTGTGCTCCCTTCAGTTGGCCAAAGAGGTCGTCAATCCTCAGCAATGGGTACTTGTTCTTTACAATCACCTCATTTAGGCGACAATAGTCGACACAAAGCCCCAAGCTCCCATGCTCCTTCTTGGAGAACATAATAGGGGTGGCATAGGGAGAAATACTGGGCCGGACGAATCCCTTCCCCTGCAAGTCCTCCAGCTATACCTGCATGTCACGAAGCTCACCGGGAGCCATCCGATATGCCAATGTAGATATTGGTTCCATCCTGGGGAATATTTCAATGTAGAAGTCCACCTCTCTATGAGGAGTTAGTCCTAGGACATCGTCAAGAAAAACATATGTGTACTAGTCCAACACTATAGGATAAGTCAAACTCTCCACATAAACTACTCTGAGGGTAAGGAAAGCCAACTGGTGAGTGATCTAATGCACCCTCCTCCGAGTAAGTTTGTCCTATGCTGTGAAGGATTACTTCTCACAAGTGAAGGTGAGCATGGTCCCATCTGTGTGGACACGCCACACTTTGCTCCTAATACTATCAATCTGAGCATGGACTGTAGATAACCCTTCCATACCCAAGATGATGTCGTAAGGACTTGACGCTGCTATGAGGAGATCCCACCTGAATTTCTCACCTCCTATAGTAATATCACTCTTCCATAACTAGTGCGTAATCGTTGAGTCTACTCCCGTAGGAGACTCTGACCATAAGGATCGAGCCAATAGCTCTATCGGAATCTCTGAGCTCCGAACGAGGGTAGTGTAAATGAAAGAATTACGGGCACCTGTGTCTATAAGAACTGCATATATGGTGGAGTAGACATAGATTTTACCTCAAATCATCTCTAGAGAATTGTGGTCACATGGATCATCTGGCTGAAGCTGAGCTCTCCCCTGTCCACCCGCTCCCTATTGTCACGGTGGTCCTCCTGGTGGTGGTGGTGGTAACACCTCGAATCGCCACCTACCGCCTAATACTTGACCAGTTCCTCCACCACATCTGCCTGCTCCCTGCGGAATTCCTTGATCGAATCTCTACCTCTGCCTGAAATGTCCCTCAAATGTATCGTGATCATCCGAATGACGGGTCAGACAGTCATGAGCCATGTGACCCTACCCGCCGCATGCATAACAATGTCTGCTCCGGACAGTTATGATACTGTCTTGGGTGACCCACACAACTGATGCTGAGCCCTACGGTCATCCACCTAAGGGTCTGGTCCTCTTCCACCTCTACATCATCTGTCTACTTTCATCCGCAGATGACTTCGCTGCATGTCGACTAGTAGTGGGTATCGCTGCTGGTGATTTCTCGTACATGAAACTCTCTACTAGGAGGGCTATCTCTAACACCCCCACCTGTGTTAGGATGCTGCGCAAGATCATCAATACCCTGATCTCTCACTTGATTCCCTTCTCGAAGGTCTGGGCCCAGAAGAATGGATCTCGTACCATATATGTGGAGTAGATTGAGAGGTCGGTGAACCTATCTGACTACTGAGCTACAGTCATGCTACCCTAATGTAGATGAAGTAGCTCATATATCCACACGACTCGTAGGGTGGCTAGTACAAACTCCACCAGGAACAGGATCTCGATGTCTGCCCATATAAGTGTCACCTTGTCGTTGACCTGGATCATCAGGATTCACCATCTTCCTACTGCTTCCTAAAGGAGGCTGGCCACAAGGATCACCATGAAGTCTGATGGTGTCCCTACTACCCTGGAGACTCTCACCACAGCCTCCAGCCAATCCTCAGCCGCTTGTGGGTCCTTCTCTCCCGAGAACATGGGTGGTCTCTGGTGCTAGATCTCATGAAACACGCTCAAGCAGCGTGCATCATCTTCTGCTGGGGCTGGTGGCATCGGTGGCCCAACAGAAAGTGGTACTACTAGTGCCTGCACTGGTAAAGGGCCCTGCATCGAGGCCTCGCCGCTCGGTGGGATATAAGAGCTTACAACTCTCGAGGATCTGTGGGGAGGCATCCTGAAAAAAAAAATATGACACTGTCAAAAGATTATACCTAGTGAGCTGACCCGATTGATCTGACTTAAGAAAACTTTTAAAGACACACATGAAATCAGTGTTTTTGGGAACTAAGTCGAAAATCAGTAGTAAGGGTCCTCGTGTATGGATGTGTCGGCCGCCCGCACCAACACTGGACTCCTTGAACTGAAAACCACACATAGTAACCATAACACTATTGTTCACAGAAAAGAAATATTAGAGTCTTGTGTTCTGCGGTAGAACCGACTCCTCTGATACCAATTTGTCATGACCCATCCCTCGGGGCCTGTATTGTGACTACCCCAAACCCGCCATCCATAGGCCAGGGGATGGAGACTAGCACCAAAGGCATAAATCCCTAAACTGAAAAGGCATTTCTTTTTTAACTGTAAAAAAACAAATCATATTACACAACAAGAAGAAAAACACTAGTTAAAACAGTATATAGAAGAAGTGCTGGAAAGTACAAAGGGGCCAAAAATACAAACCCAATATGAAAGTACAACTGAAAATCAAGTACAACGGATGTAAATTAAAGCACCTATTGGATCATCCGCTGGGTTTCCTACTAGAAGGGTAGGTATATATGGCCTCCTCAGCACTCCACGTCCGTCCGTCTACTCCGAGTATCGTCACACCGAGTGGTCCACCTCCAAGTATCATCCAGTCATGCTACTCTCTACCTCAGTGAGTACTGTCTGTCATCTGTAACCAATACAATGAGGTACGGACATAGCCTGTGCATGGGTGAGTATAAAGATACTAATTAAGTACTCCTAGACCCTAAATGTGTCACAAAATCCAGCAAGGATAAACCACAAAGTATGAAATAAATAGATAACCCCACTTATGTATATGCCCATAAAAATACCTAAGTTATCAAGTAATACATCTCAATCATGAGGAATAACTCAAAATTTATTGACTCAGCTCAAAACCAGGATTTTATTCTAGGGGTATTAGAAAGTAACATCCACATTCAAACTATCGGAATATCATCTAATGGTGTACTCCTCCTCTATAGAGTAATGTGGGCTTGCCGCATCACATAGAGGAACTTCCCACCTTCCTGGATTGTTGTGGTACTCCGACTGTCGAGTACTGTGGGTCTGAAGCGCTCACACAGAGGAGCTCCCCACTATGGGTATGCCACCTCACACAGAGGTGATTCCCAATGGGCTAGTCAAGACACTCTAAGCCGAAAGGTCAGCAGTCGTCAGGTCTCAGCCAGCTCCAAGGTCTCCGTACTCCGCTTGCTCGTCTCCAGGAGGATCCACTCCACGAGATACTGTTCAATACTCCAACTATCATGAAGTCCAATTTATAAGTATCTCAAACGTCCCCCTCATCATAGGGATCTCAACGCAACAGACAACACGTCAATCAGACGCCCAGTTTGTGAGTTATTGGCATTTCTGTTCCAATAGCCCGGTTGGTTTCTAGGTTCAAACCAACCCGTATGTTTCACAACTGTGTCCAAACCTCATGTGGGGTATTCCAATAGAACCATATTTCTCTAATCTTTCTGTCGCTACAGAAAATTCGTCAATCGAACACCCATAGTACATGATATGGGAAAAAAACTGAAAACAGGCAAAAGCGGGTCCGGATGGGGGTCCGACCCGGTCCGCAGGTCGGACCCGGTCCACGGGTCCAACCCGGCCCGAGGTTCCATCCAAGGATGAGGGTCCGACCTGTCCCATTGGGGAGGCCCATCCTGAGGGTGGCTCGGCCCAGAGGCCCACGGGGGGTCCGCCTCAGCCGCATCCACAGGTGAACCGCGTGCCCTCTGGTTCCTGAACGGCAAATCCATTCAGCTGTGAGCTGAAACCGGTGTCAGGTGGCGCCAGTCCAGAACTCACAGGGCCCACAAGATCCCGCTCCTCCCGGCTGACCGAGCGTCCAGCCTCTCTAATTCCTCCACCGCGGCCCACCTTGGCCACGGCTCCCTTGCTCCGCATGGCACGACGGCGCAATGCTGCTCCGTCCAACCGTTGCAGCCTGCCTGGCCGCGACCCTTCCACCCACATGGCACAACGGTGCTGCACCACTCTGGTGGCCCGCGCTGGTTGTGCCCTTGTTCTCCACACGGCGCGATGTTGCCTTGACCCTCTAGGGACCCAGCGGCCTTTGTGATACTGGTTTCCTTCATGACCAGCCCGTCTTCGGCCGTCGTTGCACTGCTACGGTCCTTTGTTCTGACGACATCGTTTCACCACCGCCATCATCCACAAGTGATGAAAAACAGAGGGCAGCTGGGCCGTGTTTTTTCATCTCTCACCCTCTATGTTTGGTTGTTAACAATCAGCCTCAAAGAGCACAAAAAAACAACAAAGAACGGAGGGAAAATATCATACATAAAACAACACCTACCTCAGGTTCATTGATCGTTGATAGTGGAAGGAGAGTTCGGAGAAGATGAAGTTGAAGACGACGTCGTTGGAATTCTTCAAGGGTGATGGTTTCTTTCCTAAATTGAAGTTTCCTCATTGGCGGAAGATGTGTTCTTCGTTAGGAATATAATTATACTAGTTCTTCCAAAGCTCCCCAAATGAATAGATACCAACCAAAAATGAAATAATAGATTTGTATATAATTTAATTATTGGCATGAATTCAAAATATTTCAAATTTAATTAATTAATGTTCCAATAATTAATTCAAGTGGAGTGGCACTTTAATGAGTGGAGTTCAAGAGTTTTCCCCCACTTATGGGGAGTTCAAGGAGTTAGGAAGCATGGGTGTCCCCCACCTTAATTATCCTCCCAAGAGAGGTTATTCTTAGGTGGGCCCCACCACCATAACCTCCCATGGGAGGTTGGGGTGTGGTGGCCCCCACCTCCAACCCCCTTTGGAGATTTTAGCCGCCAAAATAAAAATAAAAATAAGCTACAATTATTTTTATTTACCTTTATTCTTAAAAAACTCCAAAAACTAAATTTCATTCTAGACCAACTGATGTCGAGGTGAATGCCTTTTTAAGTGAATACTGGCGTTGTGAGTTCAACGATGCTCTGAGGTTTCAATTCCAAGCACCAGTTCAAAAGTTATAAAATCCTGCTCAGATTTTACTGAATGTATTTGGAAAAAACTTCAAAAATTGATTCTTGGCACACCGGGCCTCGGAATCAAGCACCGTAAATTTTTGCGGACTCATAAAATTCCCATTTATTTAAGAAAAAAATTCCATGGAATTTCCGGGTCTTTAAATTATAATCAATAAAAACACTGGGAAATTTGAATTGATTTAAGGAAGTTATTTTGGTTGGTATTGATGGATCCAAAAAGCATTTGACGTATGGAGATGAGAGGAGACTGGGTGTCCTTTTATAAGTGGGGGAGAGAAAACACGAGTAATTTTTTTAAATAAATAAAACTTATTAATGTCTTACTCATGAAAAAGGAATCCCAAATATAAAAATTATGAATATTAGATGATTTAAGGAAGAAATAGGTCCATATAATAGGATCCAGACCAGTTTCTAGGTCATGTTAAACCTTATAATTTAACCTTAACCCTTGATAAACCTATTTTATCTTTATCCATGATAAAAGATTTATCATTTTTCTACTATTAATTATTACAAAAAAAATTAACATCTAAAAAAATATTAATTATGATGATTCAAAATACTTAAACCTTTTTATCATATTTAATTCATATAATTAGTTTAAAATAATTGAAAATTAAATTTAAATAATATGTTGAAAATAGTTTTTTAAATAATTATTTTTAGTATACAAATGTTTTTATATAAAATTAATGTATAAAATTAATTTAAAATATTTTATTTAGATTATAATAAATCTAATTGAAATATTTTTTCCTTTTTTAAAAAAAATGAACTTTATAAATTCTTCAAATGAAAAGACTGTTTGAATTTTTTTTCCTTTTTCCCTCTTCACAAAAAGCCATATTTTTATTAAAATTATCAAAAATTCATCCAAATATAATTTCGAATTGATGATTTAAAAAATGAATCAAATTTATTCGACATAAAATTATATAATTTTAATATAAACATTCAAAATAAATCCATATTATGTAAGAAAAAACAATTTGGTTAGAAATAAATCTTTTCTACTTTTTATTTAAAAATTACCTAATATTATTATAATTTATATAAATCTAAAAAATATAATTAATGAGTATTAATTGTAAATAAAAATAATTTATCTTAACATTACATGAGCTATTAAATAAATATTCACAATAAATATGAGTCCAAACTATAATGGTACAGTGAAAATAAAACCTCAAACATAATTTTTATTCAATGATATAAAGTTGTATTAATGTAATCAATATTGTAAATATTATTGAAATTTCACCCAACTTGATAAATCTTCTTAAGGCATGCCTTCCATGATTAACCTTGACTGATTCCTTGTTAATATATATTTTAAAATAAATTTGGTCTTATCTTTAATATTTGATACCAGTTGATATATGAATAAAAATTGGGATATTCTATGATGGATGAATTTTGGTAGTTATATTAACATAAAACAATCACTATTTCTAAAATTTTCAAGATTAAACTTGAATTCCATCTCCCCTAATGTCTAACTAACCCAATATTGGAATAAGGTTGGTATTACATAAGCTCTTCAATGTGATGAATAGGGATAAAAATGTTTCCCGACCAAAAAATTCTTTCATTACAGATCTAATGTTTTTGAAGCTCATCATGATTGAACCTCTCTAACTGCCCAATTTTTTTCTTCTTTAGAAAACATAGATTTATCCCTTTCCAATTTTATTCTTAGTTAGAATATCCTTATTTACATGATATGGAAAGACACATTCATTTTTTACATTTATCTCTATCTTTATAGAGTCATCTTACTAGGATGGAAAAATATTTAATAATTCCTTTTTCAAATTCATATCCTTGATCATGTGTGTGAAATTATTCCATGTTAAATAATCATAGATACCAGTAGTCACATATTCTCTCTCTTTGTTTTCAATTTTTCTAGTAAAAACAAGAAGAAATCTAAAAAATGTCTCCTTTCTACTTAATCCTTTTTCACACATCATTACTAGTATTATCATAACCATTTTTAGGAAACCTTACATACTCTTCATTAATGATACACACTATTAAACGAATAATACTATCTCTATATTTAATTAATTAATTTTAAATTCTATATTTATTCTATATTTGTTGATGTTGATAGTCATTTTACAATGTCCCATGATGTGGAATCCTTTATAATAGTAGAAGCATATCATAGTTATGGTTTTAAAACCACTTAAGATTTCATTTTTGACTTCATGGGAGTGATTAATTTAACATTATTATTTTGTACACTCCACAACGAAAGATTGAATTCTTTCATCACCTACATCCTTTTTTGTCGTGTCCCTGATTTTATTTTTGAATAATATTATTTCAAAACATTTATACACTATAACCCTTTATAGTCGTGACTACTTGAGTTGGAATAATCAATAAAATTTTATACTCACCAAAATATATTCTTTTAAAACCAATTAATCCTCATATTTTCTATTTTCTTTGAATCAGTAGTTTTATTTATCCCCTAATATTTGATTCACAATATTTAAACATTTTGTAACTTCAATTTACTAAACTGTTCTTCTAGAAATCAATATCCATGTGTAAAAACCTCTAACAACACTATAAGTGTAAAATGAATCATCTCCTTTTATATTTAAAAGCATGCTATCTGGATTTAGTTTCTTTCCATTTTAGATGAAAACTCCAAACTTTTGTGACATAAATGGGGGTTATTATATTCATATAAATTAATATATACACTATTTATATTATAATAAATTTATTTTTATTTTTATCCTTCTATACTTATATAGTTTTAACTTTTAGTCTTTCAGTTTGTGTCAAAAAAGATTCAGTGAGAAAATAATTAACTAGATTTTCATTTAGCTTCTTCTATGAGATGGTGTTGGGATGATCAATAGGTGGTTACTAGATAATTTTAGCAACCTTAGGAGTCTTATTTGACGAAATACCCTTTGTAGGGAATGTTTTGGAAGCACTCATTTTTATAGGTTCTTGTATATATTATATTTGGATGACATTCATATTTATTAACTTCACATCTAACTATCAACATTTCATGTTGAGAATGTACTTTTGGTTATTGAGTTTTTTCACTCAATCATTAAATTATTTATTTATGTTGTCAATCATATCCTCATTAATTTTATTATTATCCTATAGTATGTTTTCAAGATCTTTTCTTTGGTTTCTTTTGACTTCCAATGATGCAATTTTGAAATCAATATATTCATTGTATAATTTCACTAATTCATGGATAAATTCTATGAAAACATTTTCAAGAATCTATTTTTCCAAAAAATCATTGAAATTATTTATTAATAAAATGAAATATTTCATTACAAAATTTATATACATTCATCCTTGGATTTCGAAACTTTTGCGATGGATTTATAGATAGTTACCTAATTTTTAAATGACCATACATTGTATCAGATTATTTTTGTACCTATTAATTTTCTAATTAATATAACATAATGTATGAAAATATGTATATAAAAACATAAATGTAAATATTATTCATATAACCATTAATTTTAAAAATTAATTCACTATGTGAATTATTAAACACATCTTCATCATATATTTTACTTGTATCATTAATGGAATAAATTTCATGAGATTTAGCCCTATTATAACCATCAGATAGTGGTGATTCCTCTTAATATTTTTATTCATCTCTTAGCTTCTTGGAAACATTAATATTAATTTTTCAAAATACGTTGATGAAACCTACAAATAAATTTTAATAGGGATATATTCAAAATTTTAATTTTAGGCTCTTGTGAAGCTGCTTAAAGTCTACACATCATATGTTCCAATAAAAAAGTCAATCCTTATAAATTGTAACGTCCCCTAATATGGTACTCTCTCACATAGACAAATTTGGAAGGTTATTAGACCTCAAGGGAACATACCTATATGCAAGAAGTTGGATTCTAGGAATGAGGGTATAGAGAACAAATTTGGGAGAAAATACCCCATGGCACTGAGTTACAATACAGTAGAAATAATCAAATATCAGAGTGATACAAATTGAAAAAAATAGTACAACACAACATATAAACCAAATCATAAATATAAACTAATAAAATACAATGATACTAATATAATAATTTAATTAAAGGATATAATGTATCTAAATATCATGCTTGAAGTCATATAGATAAAATTCCATCCTAAAACAGATAAAATAAAAATACCCTTGTCTAAAATTCCATGTTAGTGTAGTCTTCATGATATAACCCATATAACATGAAAAAATAAAAAATATTCCTTGATATTTTCCATACATGGATCTAGATAATCTGCTAAAGTAACAAAGGAATATAGAATAGGCTATGAGTGTAACATAGTAGTTAAACACTAACATGTATAATGAAAACTACAATGATAGTATGTGCATGAAATAAAACGATTAAATAGGCGTATAAATTAACAACATAATATAGTTTTACAATAAAACTTCTTTGGGACCATTCCATAGTAACTTTGATCATATATAATTACCATGCCAATCGTATCCACATGTCTATGGCACAATCACATAACCCTAGAAAATCCATATAAATAATACCTTCAACATAACGAGGCCAATACCTATAATCATTAAATAAAACTAGTATAAGCCCTTTATATATTCATTTAAGAACAACCCAACCAACCTTTATATATAATAATTTCAAAATTATCAGGATAATCCATCTATAAAATCATTTCGTATTACTATTTACTTAGAGGTGATTCCTTGGTCAATGACCAAGGCACAAAATATTATTAAAAAATCAGAGATTAAAAAATTTTAAAGATTGGGATCTTTTTATAATCATTATCACAAATCTAGAGAAGATCATCAATAATGTCAACCAGTTAAGATATATCTTGGATAACTCCCTTGTTTTCAAGACCATCCACCATCATATTCGCATCATAGAAGGTATGAGATACAATGTAACTAAACTCCAATAAAAAATGAAGATAGTCCATCCAAAAGTTGTAAGTATCCAAGAAAGATGCACCACTCCATTCAACATGACCTAGAAAACTGTGGTCGAATCATAATCAATCCAATTATTACTCCATCAATGTTTCATAGTAAATTATATAGTGTGGATCACACTCATCATTTTAGCTTCCAGAAATGAGGTGATTCCATAGCTTCCATATAAACAACTGAGACATTTCCCTAGATGGTATCTAAAGATAGCACCATAACCTGAGGGACATAGATTTCCCTTATGGGCTTCGTCCACATTCAATTTAATCCATACTAGTAGTGGGGCTTTCCAGAACACTTTAAATGTATGAATAAGATGATGATAGATTCTGTAAATCTAAAGATGTCGAAGAATATAAAATTCATTTGTCATAGTTATCACTGTAAGCCATCTGAATTGATGTTTCTTCTCAAATAGCACTGAGGCTCATCATCCGACCTTCATTTACATGGAATGAGGAATTTCTATGACTGATATCATTTCTATCATACTAGATCACATATAAAAGCTTCGTAGTAGCAGCTAAGAAAATATTTGTGATTTCTAGAGAGGTTTCAATTTCCATACAACATTATAGCTAGAATCCAAATATAAATTATAATTGTAGGATTAAGAAAACAAAAATCACAAGGAAAAGTGTTCAATCAATCCAATTACCACACTACAATGAAATGAATGTATAGCAGTAGTTTTTTATTTGGCGGAAATTTAAACTGCTGTTATATGGTCACTCAATGGTTTTAGAAAACCACCACAAAATTTTTTGTTGGCAATCAACACGGGGAGGATCCATATATTTAGTGGATGTTTTTGGAAAGTGTAGTAGAACATGTACTTCACTACGGTTTTTTATTTTTTAGAAGTGGTTTTTTCTTTAAGAAAATAACTGGAATCAAGAGGCGGTTAAAACCACCTCTAAAGTGTGAAACTTTTACCAAAACACACCATTAATATGGATAACATCACCGTTAGGCCATATTTTGTCATATTTAGGGGAATTTTTAACTACTACCCTAAAAAAAATATAGTGGTGGTTTAAACTACAGTAAAAAAACTATATCTAGCGGTGGTTTGAACTGCCACAAAATCATGAATAACAACAAAAAGCTGTGGGTTCTGCAGCCTTAGAACCTTCTTCAATAACAAAACATCATAGAGACAATCATATCATACATAAAAACAAATTCATTATGAATACATGTCCCTTAAATCAACCCATCATCCTAATTCTTCCTTTCCACATTGTCATTCAATATTCCATCCACTAGATCACATTTCACCAAGATGTCCATTCCTCCCCACTAATGACATCTACTAAATGATATCATATAAAATTATACTAAATATATCAATAATGATATAATTATAATTAATTCCACATTGATTTACCTAATAATAATAATTCAATAACCACAGTAACCAAACCTATAGTTTAAGGGAAACATATCATTAACTGGGTACGCCAATACATAACCATCAAGGAAATTGTCATCAATACAACACATTGTTATACCCTTATTAAATTAAACATTTAATTGGGTCACTCATAAAATATTTATATTAAATTTATCATATTTTTAACAAAATACAATTCTGGTATCCCATTTATTAACATAAAATCTGGTTTTTTTATTCATCACATAATTACCACAGAATTACTTCATACTTCACTTCAATACTCCATACTTAAATTTAAAACCTATCATGGATAATAAGTAACATATACAATTCATGGAATTTTGTAAAAAAATTGAAAAATCATGAATAAAATGGAATAAATATAATGAAATATATTTTAGCATACATTCATAATAGAAATAATTTAAAATAATTGTAGAATTATATTTAAACAAATGAAGTAATATTAACATCATAATTTGATTTGACATTATTTTTAATCTATAAGTTCGAATTAACATGTGATCTGATATAAGAAACAATAGAATACAAATATTACTGCTAGGATATTGCTTTTTTAAAATGTTTCATTTTATGAGTAATAAATCATCAATGTAATTCTTGGTTGAAAATATTTTCTTGGAAATGCATTTTATGTAACTGAAAATAATGATCATATAACATGATTTTCTATTATTGCAACATTAAAGAATCATATTAAAAAACCTTTCGTTACAATCCAATGAAATAAATACATATAATTTCTAATATTCCATTTTTTAAATTTATATGATTTTTAATTAATACATATTTAACATAAATTTTAAATAAACATAACTAATTTTATATAAATAAAATAAATCATCATATTATTTATTGAATTATTAATAAAATAAATTTAATATTACATAAATAAATTAGTTAGAATGTAACAATAATATTTAAGAAAATATTATAATAAATCATACATTATAAATATATTGTGACCATAATAAACACAATAAAAACACAATTTAAAATTTTAACTTAAATATACTCCTATGATAAAGATGAATAAAACTTTCAAAAAAATTTACCATGAAAACAGTTCATTTTTTACACAAAAATGCTCAGTTGGCTATCAAAGTCTATGCGTTGAATCATAGATGGCCTGCTAATACATGGTTCCTACCTAGTAGGGCACCATGAAAAACAAATGAGAAATAGTAGGATATAATTGTCAGATCAACATGTATGTAAAGGAGAGATAGGAAACTAAGCATTATATGTGATCATAATGAAATTTCAATAGCTATTTCTAGTTGAAACACAACAAATAGACACATGGTTATACAACACAAACATTCAATAAACATTGTCTTGATCCCATCTATAATATAAAACAAGATAAAAATAACCACATTAGACTTACTGATACATGAACCAACCCCCTATACTAATTTTTACCCAATGATTAACTCTACTCATCACCCTCTCCATCTTTATGTCTACCTCTTCTTATTGGCACCAGTGAGTAAATTATATAGAAAATTAAACAATGTTGTATATTTATATTTAAACAAAAAATCAATAATAGTTTTTGAAATAAATGATTTTAAAATTGTGTGATTTACCTTCTCTCCACCATTCGTTAATAGCAATCCCCATTTTGTTTCAAAATACCTCAGATATTAATGGTCCCAAACCCATCCTACAAACTCAACCAGGATGCTCCTTTCCAACGACTATTCCAACTACGTTGTCCTGGGAAACTGAGTAGGACTCTGTGGGATTAAAATTACATTGTTATCTAATTTTTACCTATAAATAAAATATCATTCATATTAGAAGAAATATATATTAACATAGTGACAACTAATAATAATTTATTATAATGAAAAATGATTTCCTACCTCCATGTCTTTAGTATAATCATTAACAAAACTGTCATCACAATTTTTATGAACATTAAACCACACTTCTGTTAAAGATGCATGGTGGCCTAAACTCTATGAATCCATTGAACAAAGATAAATCCAAAATTTAATATATTAAAATGATATGATTGTCTACTAAATATTTAAAATAATGAAAATATTACAAGATTTAATCAACTTCTAGAAAAAATCTTTGACCACGCAGTGTGAGTATAATGATTCCTCCGTGGATTTCCTTTCATTTAGTCAAATATAATTAAGTTCGTAACATATATTTCAAAAAATTCATTTAGAAAAAAATCTAAATGATAAAATATGCACAATACTAAAAAATAAAATACACATAACAATGATAATGAATGAGTGTACAAATTACATAAGTGGTTGATAAATGAATGGATAACTAAACATACAATAATTTTCTTCTTTAATCATGTGAGTTTCCTACTCCATCAATACATCATCTACTTCATCCACTCTTTCAAGACTAATATTTTTAATACCTTGATGGGAAAATAAATCTGCTTCTTGTAATTGATGGGATTAAATTTCAGAGGCCCAATCTGTCACTTCATCACCCATAACAAACAAGTATCATTGTTTTAAATGAGAAACTACACTCCACCATTCATCCATAAAATATTTCACATTATATACCATCTTATATTGTTATGATAAGATATATAGATCATGTTGTTCATGGTCACCGACATCCATCAAGTAAGAGAAGTTCACAAAATTAAATTGAAAAAATCTATGTTAATGACCCTGATAATATCAACCCAATTTCATTTGAATAAAACAAATAAAAATTCCTCTGGTAGTTTAATTTGATAATATTATTCAACTTTACATTGTATTTTACATCCAAAAATGAAAATATTCCACTATTCAGTGTTTTCAAACCCTCTTCCTAATTGACTATACAAAATCTTAATCTATTCACATTGTAAGTGTTGCACTTTCTAGATTGTTTTAGAGGACATTGAGAAAGAAACATGAAATATTCTTAAAAATGTGCTCATGTATCAATATTCATGATTTGAACAAATTAATAAAAATTATTAGATTTATAGAATATATGTGTCAACCAAATATCCATATTGATTGTAATATTTATGAACATACATGTTGTAAAACCTATTACACAAGATCTTTATTAACATCTTTGGTAATATCATTCTCATTTCATGATCATCATTTCATTCATCTATTTTTTATATCCTAAACTATTCAATAAATGGATATAAAATTTCACTATTTAGCAGCACAAATCTATGTATCTATAGTAATTTCATTTCAATAAATGTAACATTTGATCTCTTCCCAACTAATCAGCCAATAACATGAATGATATTAGATTTCACATGTATTTTAGATTGATTCTATGTGTCATAAACATGTCCAACTTGATTTAATCTTATATTAAGGTCATCCATGTATCTAGAACAAAAGGTAAGTCACTCCTCTTCTAAATAGTAATTAAAAATATATCCATCAGGTTGAGCTTTATTTTTCATGTTAGATTTAAAATGCCCAAGATATCTTTTAAATAAAATAATAAAACATAATTAAGTATTTAATTAAGTGATAATATAATTTTAATAAAATGAATAATATATAAATAATTTACCTCTCAATTGGATACGTCTATCAATAATGTATGAGAGATCCTAATTTAGCTTCCTAAAACAAATGCATAGTTAAATGATTTATGATGGTAAAAAATGACAGAGGAAAGATCATCTCCATTGAAAAAATTTCCATTAAAAATATCTCCTGATGGTTTTCAAGATGAAATGTATGTATAGTTTCCCAAAATAATTTTATGAAAAATTTTTAGAATTGGATTGCAACAAGAGTAACCTTTTCAGGTAATAATGTACACATTTCCAATGGAAGTAACTACTGTATCAAAATATGTGAATTATTACTTTTCAATCCATGTAACCTATGATGATATAAGTTAACACAAATTTAGATGTTACTTGAATACCCATAAGATGCCTTAATATGTTTTAAAATTTTAAGGAATGTATTTTTATCCCTATTTTTAATTGAAAAAATTTCAGGAATATACCTTCCATTTTTACCTGGGTAGAGATCACGCTTTATGTTCATGGCTTGTATGTATTTCCAAGCATTGAGATGATCCCTCAACATTCCATTCCCATTAAGTAATGTGATGATCAAATTGTCACAAACATTATTATCAATAATCATCACATTAAGATTAATACTCAAAAAATTAAATACCAAATATGGAAGTTTGAAGAATATCAATTTTTATTCCATTTATGAGTTCTGATTTCACTTCACGATGAATATAGAAATCATTTCCAATTTTCATTAAAATTAAGCACCTTCCCAAATTCTGTTTCAATATTTTCATGTTGTCCCAATATTTCAAAACCTATTAAAACTTTGGAGGTGGTCTAAGATCAATGTAACCATTGATTTTTTACCTTTTCGGCTGAAATTTATGAGATGCATCGTGAAATATTCGACGACACAAGAAGAACCATTTTCTACTATGAGGTAGTTGTTCAGACTCAAAATAAAATTTACAAACAGGACAATCCAGACATGTGTAAGTGTTCCAACTAGATAAATTCCCAAGTCCAGGGAAGTTACTAATGGTTCACATTAGAGCAGAAGACATTTTAAACATTTTTATAGAAGATGCATCATATATCTCAACACCTTTGTTTCATAACACTATTAATTATTCAATTAAAGGAATAAAGTATACATCAATATCATTTATTGGCATTTGTTTTAATGGAATAATAATCAAAATGAGAAAAGATTATTATATCATACACATACATAGAGGAAGATTTTAAGGGATCAAAACAAACGGCTGAATTCTATAACTGGTACTCAATGTCCAAAATAAAAATACCTTAAAACAATATTTTTTAATAAATTTAGAAATCTATAACTAAATTCCAAATAAATTTCTATTTAAAAATTTATTTTCACAAATTAAAAATTTTAATGGGGTGAAAATACATTTCAAAACATGATATCCATTTCATAAATAAATAAGATATTTCACAAGAATATTAGAATAATAAAACATTCTATTCTAAAAATGAAAACAGGGTATTCATGTGAAAACCTATTTATACCAAAATCAAAAAACCATGAAATATTTTCAAAAATCCATTGGTATATAAAAAAATATTTGCAATTTCATAAAAATAGAATTTACAAAGTAAGAGAATGCTTATAATTGTAAAATAAAACATATATTATACAAGATATAGTTGGGTCAGATCTGTATTCTTAAATTTATTATAATGTATTTAATAAACATATATTTTACAAGATATATTGTTGTGAGATCATAATTCTTCTATTTATAAAACTAACAGCGTTTGTTATTTTATTTAGTATCAGTTATTATCTCCCTTTCACAATATCTCTATTCAGAAGACTAATATATTGAGAAACAAAATGTTCTTATTTTATGTATTTGAATTTAAGTTTTACATTAAATCATACAACTTATTTCATCTTATTTCAGACTACCCCTATTTTATTTTGAACCAATTGATCATAATAGACCAAAAATTTAAACCATAAGGGGAAATTGATATCTAAACAGTTCCACCTCATCAATGTATGTCCAAATTATTAAGAAATCATGTTTTGCAGTTTGAAATCACGAATCAGGGTATAATTGAGTGGGAAAAGGTTAAATATAACTACTTCAACATTTTTGGAGTGTAATAATCATTATTTTATGGAGATATAAATATTTTTATCACCCATTAAAACTTCCCTCTATATATTCATAGTGAAATAAAGTAATTGTTTTTGGGAAACCTTTGTCTGAATCAACTACAGTGCAAAAATACTTACACAGAAAAGAGGTCCTCAATTTACCAGAGACTTCCAATATATAATTTTATCCTATTTTCAATGAGAAATAAATATTGTTTCATAGACCACATAAATTTGGAGGTGTCTATATTTTCAAAAAAAATCTTTTATAGAATTGATATATATACCTTGATGTATCTATCACAAATACTCTTGTACTAAAAAATACCACATAATTAAATTATAACATGATATTTTTCCTAAGGGTGAAACCACCTCCATTACCCATTAAAAAGTCTCCAAAACAATATAAATGTAGTGTAATTATATTTTTACTCTTATCTATTATTGTTAAGAACACTTTAACTCGAAGAGGGTCTAACTAGCGGTGATGGGCGGTGAGCATCGGGATCAGCGCTGAGGGACAAGATCGACATCGAGGGATGGGATTAACGGTGATGAGGGTCTGACTGGCGGTGATGGGTGGCTAGCATTGGGATCAACAACAAGGGTTGGTATCAGCGGTGAGGGATGGGATTGGCAGTGAATCAGGTTCGTAATGCATTACGGGGGTCAGGGGTGATGTGTCGTGGGGTTGGGTGAGAAGTGTCGAGTTTGTAAAAAATGGGAAGAATTAGAGGTGGATTTTAATAAACCACCACTAAAAAACTACTGCTAATGTAATATTTTGTAGTAGTTCTATTTTTATTTAAATTAACACTTCATTTATCAATTTATATCATAAGTTGTTATCATTTATATGTACCAACCCATCTCATATCAAATTATCACTAGTTAGTTCAAAAAAAACTAATTCATTTTACATGGTGATTCAATCACAATCAATCACCTCAGGTGTTATGTCATGCTAAAATGTATTTTAATCCCAAATATAGTTCATTATTTTTCAAGGGTTTCCTCACCTTGTAGGTTTCTATAAGGTAAGTCACAAAAATGTTTTATCCAAAGATATCCAATGATTATTTGGTACACAGGATTATAATCTCCAATTAATCCATAATTTGATACCTAGGTTGTGATGGTGTAATCACATAATATTTCATTGGCATAAACAAATATAATCAAACCTGAGGGATTTTTTCAAGACCACCTTCCTTTATATGGTGGATAAAGAAACACTCTCAATATAGAACACCAATGAAGAAATAATGTGAAAGAGATCACAATGAAAAACTATTTAATAGAAATATGAAGGTCAAATCCATAGTCAACGGCTATCAACATATCACAATACTAAAATGGATAATAGAGGAAGAAAAATATAGAAAATAAAGTGAAGGAACTCATGAGATATTAAACACTAGAACAAGCAGTTTGGATAGAATGAATCACCATAAAATCACCTGATATCATCATAGGTTTCAAGAGAGGATTCTCCATGGTGGGTGAAAATAAAATAATATGAATAATGTGGTTTAAAACTGAAAATAATAAGATATTCAAGATTTGAACTCCTTTCATGGCCAGAATTTAACCATTTATAAAGAAATGTCCAAAAATGTATTACCTTAGGATAAAATTACCATGATTGATCATTTAACAACATGAATTAAATTCATGGCATATAAATGTTTCAGACTATGAACTAGATATCAAAATTTGAATGAAAATTGGTTTACTCCCTATAAACCAATCATTCCCTGAAATTTTTCTACAGATAGCTCTGAGTATACCTTCTATAGAAAAACCCAAAACTAACCCAAAATTTTTCCAAACCGAGGAAAATATCTCATAATCCATTTGAAAAATTTATACATAGAATCTATTAATTAAATAAAACACAGATCATTGTAATTTAGATCAATTTACCCTCTTAAATATCTCCACCACCAATGAAAAGGATACACAAACAAGGTTTAAAGAAGAAAATAAAACACCAGGAAAATAGGTTCAATCAAAACATAAGAGGGATGTAACTGGAAATGATAGGATCATAGAACCTCACCACTGTATTAAATATCATCACTAATAGGCTCTAAGAATCAGTTTGGGGTCTCAAAATACCTTCCAATCCATTTTTATCACAATTCAGGTTCCCTCTACCATGAATCCTCTAGAACATTCCTCAGATACCACTACACTCAAACAAGAGGTATACCCCATGCCTAGATATACTTGTCATTTAAATTCAACATCCATATCAAATTCACCTCCATGGGGGAATCTAAACCAAGGTCAACCTAGTAAATGTCTATCACATCATAAGGGTTAGGATAATATCTTTAAATCTACAATATATGAAACAAGTCATGCCTGGCATTGTAGAACTCTAGAATGGCTAATCAGTACACCACTGGACCATCCCTTTCCACTCTCTCAAATGGTATGAGAAAAATTGGTTTAATATTTAGTTATTTTCTGATATGACCTTTCCCAAACCAAGGAGACAACTAATGGAAAAATGATAACCCACCTCAAACTCTAGAGGTAATCTCCACTGGTCATTATCCGATTTCTACCTACTCTATTTGGTTACCAACAACCTACTGATCAACCGTACCTACTCAGAAATCTCATACATGTGATTAGGCTCATCATGTGGTGACCAAAATTCATCTAATTAATAATGAGGACAACAAAATGGCCTGATATAAAAAACTCTTATGGTTCTATCTGAATCAATACCCAAATGCTATTATTATATACAAACTCTACAAGTTCCATATTATGCTTCCACGAACCAACAAAATCTAAAACACATACTCATAAAATATTCTATATAATCTAGAAAGTCTACTTGGATTCGTTTTCATTCTGAGGATTAGAGGTTGTGCTAATAATAACCCATGATCATAGGACATTCTGAATACCCTTCTATCAGAAACAATAATCACCGGAACACCATGAAAAATAACTATCTGTCGCCTGTAAATACTACCAATATCATCAATATTTAAGGTCTACCTGATGGGAAAGAAGTGGGATACATTCATTTGTCGATCCAAAAGCACACATACTACATCATCCTTATGAGGATTCCTTGGTAATCCTGTAAATAAATCCATTGTGACAGCATCCCACTTACACTATAGAATAGGAAGAAGTATTAATAGCACAGTAGGCCTCTAATTCTCAACCTTCACTTGCTAATAGGTTAAACATCTCTCCTTGAATCCCAATTACATCTTGTTTATTCCTGGCCACTAGTAATTTGTATGGATATGATGATACATCTTTGTATGATCTTTATGTACCATCCATCTAAAATCATGAAACTTTCTCCTCATATCCTCATGAAAGGCCATAGGAAGTCCTACTTAGACTTGTAAACATAGATTATTTCCACTACCAAGAGACAATAATGATGGTGGCTCCACACTATATATATTTTCCCTTAGAGATAATCTCTCCCAATCAGATGAATTATTTTTTTTATTTGGAATAAAATCACATGTATAATAGTTGTCAAAGTCTTAACTACTCATCTGCGAGACTCCATAATATATAGATTCATTTATAAAAAGAGTGAAATATTTTAGGATTCATAAAAAGAGTCCAAGAAAGTATCCATATACATATTTTATCTAAAAGAATTAGAAACGATGATACCCTTTCATTTTGTATAATCTAAATCAAATTCAAATGATTATAGACACTTGACTCACCACCTCTACTAAATGATTAGGTCCCATTGAGAAAAGATGTATTTGAGTCTCTTGTGGTCTCTGTACTATAAAAAATATCACCTAAAATTTAGTTTATCCAACAATTGATGGAATACACTACCACAAATAAATCAAGATAATGAGCAGGATAATTCATCTCATGTGTTCTCAGCTTTTTAGACCATAAGTAACCAATCATTCCTCCAGTATCTGAATATCTATTAGTCTAATTCCATATTCATCATTGTACACAACATATGCCTCACATGGTATGGAGAAGGTGAGGATTGGTGCTTATTTCATCCAACAATTTAGTTCTTAACAATATCACTAATAATCATTTGACAAAACAAACATCACCCCATTCATGGTCATCATGGACCTCGGTGCTTCCATATAGAATAATTCCTAGATGAAGTATTGGTAATAACCCTATAAACCTTGAAAACTCATAATCTTGAAGACATTATTGGGATGATATAAAGATTCCATGGACATAACATTCTCCATGTCCATCGATATCCCAACCTTTTTGATGACATGGACCAAGAAGTTCACTTTCTAAATCTAGAAACTCCATTTGGATACCTTGGTATAAATCCAATTATTTATCAATATACCCAAGATGATGTTAATATGTTAATATTGATCATATTCCAACTAGAAATATACTATTATTTCATCAATGAAAACAACCAAAAACTGATCTAGAAATGGGTGAAAGATTCGATTCAACAAGCCCATGAATATCAATGGTGCGTTCTATAGAGTGAAATACATCACCACAAACTCATATAATCCATATATGATCCTAAAAAAATCAAGAGGTATGTGTAATGGTCTCACTCTCAAATGGTGATACTATGATATCATGTCTGTATTAGAGAAAATTTGGGCCCCTCTTAACAGATTGAAGAGTTCATTGATGCATGGAAAGGAAAACTATTTCTTGAACATCATTTGGTTCAATTTATGATACATCACACACAAGTGGAAGGTAAAATTATCTTTATGGGAAGAAATAATGGGAGAACACCATGGAGATATAGTAGTTCATATTAAACCCATAGTTTCATGATATTCCAAAGTATATTTCATTTTCTGAAACTCTTCTGGTGACATCCTCTTAGGAGGGATAAAATCTATATTTGTTCCCAACACCATCTGGATTATGAATTGAATTTCATGCTCTCATGGTAATATATTGATATAATATGGAAAAACTAATGAAATGTTTCCACTATTAGAGGGAATTTATCCTATTACATTGCACTATCTTGAAGACAAAAACTTGTTATCTAAGGCATGAGACATTATAATCCGCTTTTAATTGGTCATGTATGTCCATCCTAAAGATCCCACTCTCCTCAGTGAAAATAGATGACTCCTAATAGAGATATAAATGTAACTATCATATGGTAACACTTGATATCAGCTTGGTACAGAAAAATCCAGTACATACTAAGAATAAAATCAAATTGTACCATTTCAAGCACTTAAAATTCACAAAACAAATGATTACAAAAAAAATTATAGAGAACATGCCATTCACCATTTGATATTGTTTAATCTCAGCATAAATTTTCTTCTAGTGGTCAATAGACCATATACTCTTTCCAAATCAAAGAATAAATAGTTTAAAAAAATTAGAGATAATGGAATTCAATTCTCCTGTATGAAACAAATTACATGAAGGTGTAGATGATAGAAGAATTATATCTCTGATTATAGAAAATCCTTCATTCAAACTAGTTGAAGTAGACTTCATAGCATGAAGTCAAATTACCCCTCTACCCCGGGCTCTAGTATGAATCTTTTACATTATCTCCTCTTCTTGGAACTACCACTCATGCATGGCGTTACCACTCCCACTGCCTCGGACAAAAAATACAATGGAACTCAAACTTCCAACATGTTTAGTGGCAGATGAGTAATTTCTATACGCTAAAAATATTCCTAATACCTTGAAATTTCTATGATACTTCATTACCATAAAAAATCCATAAATGTGTCCCAACCTATAAAAAAACAACACTCCAATGTAGGGTACAAACAATGAGGCCACTTGTGGCCAAACATGCCACATTGATATCACTACAATGGAATAATGTCTTGAGATGGCTGCCACTACACTGATTACTCTTATCGCAATTTCATTCGTGATAAATATCATAGAGGCTCTTTTTTACACATGAATAAGAGCTACCCATTCCACTTTCTAAACTATCCCGGACGTTTCTTGGGGTCCTCTCTCATATTTTATTCCTCGATGAGAGACCGATTCATCATTTCTGAAATTATACTCAAGAAAAAAAACAATTACCTATGATCATTCCCATAGTGAACCCCATACTAGAAAATTTCCCTCCTCGGATAACTCATTAGATACTAATGGTTGCGTAAAGAAGTATATATTATGGAAACATCCTTCATAGTCCATCACTAGCATGCACTCATATGTCTGGTTCATGAAAAGATAATGATTCTCATCCCTCAACCTCTCCGTATTGAATTTTATTAGAAACATTACATAAAATTACTTCTGGGACAACTTCTACTACTTCCTTGATAACTTTAGAATGTATATCCAACACTTGGATGGTTCATGAATTATTTATGCAACAAGACTCACCCTTCTATCTACTAGTGTCTGAAGATTCTCAAAGATCCTCTGAACTATCTCGATCTATAAAAAATCCTCTTATTGGTCTCCCTCCCTAGTAAACATAAGTAGATGATGAATCTAAAACAATCTCATAATATCATTCATTGAATGTATAGTGTGAACAATATCCCTTTCCATGGATCACATAAACCACATGATGCTATTGTGATGATGAACATCCATATGATCAATAGGATCTATTGGAAGCTATTTTTTAGCTATGTTAGGAGCATGATAATCACTACTCTCCTGATGTTTAATTCAATGAAAATTAGTAGTAATTTTCTCTACAAGATAAACACACTACTTAGAACATTGGATAACAATTAGGTCAACCATAGATGGTGAAAACAACAAAGAAACAATGACTCATGGTCTCTCTAAATGTGGATTAACATGTGAATTTTATGACATAATAGTTCAATTATTCCCTTTTTTCAAATATAACAGTTATCTCATTTCATATTTATACATGAAAATATATCACGGACTGTAAATATGTCCCTATATGAACAATTAATGTCAATATGTATCTCAATGTGCCTATTATGATTCATCAATACTCATCATGTTCCATATCAGTCATGGGTACAAATGTCAGGAAACAATAATGTTATATTACATAAGAATATCTTATGGTGAAGATTATAAAATGTAATAAGTGAACATCAGGAACAACAATCCCATCCCTATACACTCTAATTTCCCCCACACATGGGTTATATACTCCCATAAACAATCTCATTAACATGTCCTTGGAAATTATCTTATACTTTCTTCCATTTTTAAATAGTAATGAAATAGAGAAGAAACCCAAACATATGATACCACTTTGAACATACCCCAATCGCACACTCTCTCACAAGGTCAAATCAGGCGGGTTACTATACCTCAAGCATACCTCCATATATTCCAGAGGTTGTCGCTAATACTGTGGACATAGAGAATATTGTGGGGAGACTATACCCCTTGGTTCATAGTTAAAATATAGTATAAAAAAACAAATATTTGAGTTAAATAAATAGAATGAACAGTACAACACCACAAATAATCCAAACCATATATTTCAACCAAGAAAATCCAATGATACTAAGCTAATAATGTAATAATTGGATAGAATGTAGATAATATCATTCTACAAATAATAAATATAACATACCATTATAATACAAATAATCTAAAAATAACTCAGTTTTAAACCTCGCGTGGGTCCCCTTTCCATGCCACCAATCATACCGTTATAAACAATAAAAAATAAGGCCCCTTACCCTAGTCCAAAACTACATCCATGCCATTTTTGGGTACTAAATGATGGGATGAATATGTTTTCAGTATAACTAAACAGGTTAACACCACCGTGTTGAATCAAAACTATCTTGACTGTAAGTGAATGCAATAATGTAATAATACAAGAGTATTAATTATTCAATTAATAAATTATAACGACCAACTTGATTCAACACCATTATAAAAATATATTTGATCATTTATCATTACGTGCTAACCACAACCAAAAATCCATTACATAATAACATAACTATGGAAAATCTCTATGCATAATCATTTCAACATAATTGGGTGGATCCCTATAATCATTAGAAAGAAAGAAGGACAAGCCCTCTATATACATATTTCAACATAATGAAGACAAGATATATACAAAATAATTTTACAATAATCAGGTCAAGGCCTCTATACATTAAATTTTAACAACCAACCAAATCCGTCAATAAAATAATTTCATCACAACAAGGACAATCAAAATATATAATCATTTTAGCATGAAAATAGTCCAGGCCCTCTATATATGCATTACAACATGAATCACAACATAAGTAAAAATTGCAAGAATAACACATCATAACATCATAATCTGTAATGGTCAATCCAACCAATTCCCACATGTCTTTCAATTCCCCATTTATTCATGAAATTATAACTTAAGGTATTGTCATGCAATTTTACACACCCATTGCATATGAAATTTTCACTCATCATTTCAATAAACAACTAATTTATTTTCAAGGTGAATCTATCAAAAGAAATCACTTGAGGTCTCATGTCATGATAAAATATATTTTATGCCAAAACCCAGTTAATTATTGTGTATGGGTAGGCTTTCTCTACAATAGGACACAATCTATGTATCAAAACTGTTATATCAAATAGTATTCAAGGATTATTTCAAACACATGATTATCAGCACCTATTATTCTATTAGTAAACGCACGGATTGTGTTGGTGAAATCGCATAATATTGCACACACTTAAGCAACTAAAAGAATACAATTGGGTTTTTTTAAAGACCACATACCATTATATAGTGATCAAAGAGACACTCTCAATATGGATCATTTATGATAAGGGATTGAGATCACAATGAAAACATAGATTAGACGAACATTGAGATCAAATCCAGGTTCAATGATGGTCAACATATTGGACAGTTATAAGAAAGAATATAAGAAGAAAATGGTGGAATCCAAACTGTAGGAACACAATAGATATGAAACACTATACCGTGATGTCTAGAATGAAGGAATCACTTGAAAATCACATAGAATGTCCCTATGGTTTGAGAGTTTAGGATTCGTTGTTGTTGAAAAAATATCATATGCATAACATGGTTTAAAAATATTGTTCCTATTATATTCATGACATGAATCCATTTCACGATGTAAATTTCTTGATTTATAAGATATAATAAAGAACCCACCACATCTGGTTAAAATAACCCTGATCGATTATTTCATGATGTGAACCAGTTACATTTAATGTAAACATTTTATGCTTTGAACTAGTCATGAAATCTTTTTATTAACATTTTTAAATTATAAAAACCATTTATGAAATCAAATTATCTAGAAGATATCTCTCAACCATATTTATATAGATTGAATTGGAACCAACTTTGATGATTTCCATACCTGAGAATAACATTCATAATCTCACCGAAAAATTTACACCCAGACTCTATTAAATTAAACAAATACATAATCCTGACCCTTAGTTAATTTCCCCCCAAAAAGATCTCCACCCCAAAGAAAATTTTCAAACCAAAGGTTTTAATAAGAAAATAAAACCAAACTAAAATAGGTTCAACCAAAAACTAATAAGTACATGCCTATAAAACACAGGATCCAAAAAAATAGATCTAATCAGTGGGAATATTTTCACTATTTATACATGTTATTCTTAGTAGACTAATGTGGAAACCTAGTTGGGATTAATTGGGTGTTGGTATATTTTTTTCCAAATTCCAATAAACATTTATATCTATTTTCACCCTTTGGTTTTGAACCTTATTCACCAATTAGGATGATTTTATATTCCATTCATTACATAATCACATACACGACATGCAACAAATGCATTGAAGTAAATTATGTCCCATATATTTCTAATATGTTTATTCTCAATATGAGAGTCCTACATCTAATAATGAAATGTTTTCACCATAACACCTTGAAATTTTATGAAATATATTTTATAGAAAAAATTAACATTCTTTGATAACTGGTGCTATAAGAAACACTGTATTTTTATAAAAATGACATAATATTAAAATATTATTATTTTATATGATTCTAATTGTTTTTCTATTAGAATGGTTTGTATGAATATTATTAACTAAATTATAAAAATATATTGTTTAAAAATATATTTAAAATGAATTCTTTTGTGTTTAATTCATTTCAATGAGAAATAACAGGTTATTTAAAATAAAGGAAATCGTTTTCAGAGGAAAAAATATATTTTTTTCACACAAAAGTGTTTTAACCCAAGAAACAATAAAAATATAATTTTTTAGTGATTTTAATGGAAATTGAATATTATATATTCAATAATATGTATAATATTTATCTTATTGGTTTTCTAGTTAGTTGATAGGAATAAATCCAATTTTAGATATATCGATTTCATTTTTTCTAAGATGTATTTGTGTGAACTTTTTCACACTTATTTTAAAATAGGTATTTTATAAATTAATAATTTTTTTGAAAAACATAACTCTTTTTTTCATTCATCATTTCAAATTATTTTGGGGTAATTTTTCTAAAATTTTAAAAAAATGTAATTTTTACAATGATTAGTGATAATATGGGGTTTTATTGTTTACTTCCTTGTAATTTAAAGCATTTAAAAATGTAAAAAATTTTGAATATTGTTTAAAATATAAAAATATTTCAACTAAAAATATATTACTCTAATTTATTTCTTAAAAATTAATTTCACATTGAATTTTTATATAAAACCTTTTTAAACATTTGAAACTGTTCCCTTTGGAAAACTACTTTTTCATATGGTATGTGAGATTAATATTAGTTTAAATTAAGTCAATTCTATGAGTTGAATTAGAAAAAATGGATTCTATTTTTTAATCATAATAATATATTTTATCTTATCAGTTCAACTTTAATTTTTACCCTTATTAATATTTAAAGTAATAATTTTTCTTATCGTGAGTAAAAAAATTGGTTAATTAGGGGGGTTAAAGTAAGATGATGGCGGTAAAAAATAAAAGAAACTCATAAAAACCCATTATATGGAAATATTTCAAACTTATAAAATCTAATGATATAAAATAACCATGTTTTGTACTTTTTTCAAATTAAAAACATGGATACACTTTTTTCTTTTCAGATATATCAAGTGTGGCCACTTCCTAACTTATAAAAGGCCACCACTCTTCTCCCTTATTCACAACTCCTACACATTTGGTTTCAGCCATGAACTATCCAAATAATTTTTTAAATTCACACCCCTCATCCGAAATTCATTTTTATGGTTAGTAATCCCTTCTAATAAGTATTTAGGATTATTCTTAATAAGACCCTCCAAAGAAGAGGTCAATTTTTTAAACATGCTTTTTATTTTATTTATTCCTCCACTTCCTTTAATATTCCCTAAATATTATACAATAATAAAACCTGTATTAAAAATATACTAAGATGTTATTATTCTAATTTAATAACTTAACTTCATCTCCTCCTCAATCAAATGTGATATGAAATCATCATTCGTGTGTACGACAGACTACCGACTCACGAACTAATGTTATATGTTTTCCTTACAAAAAATATCATGGATGGATATAATGATTGAATTAGTATTTATATATGATATTGGATATATTAATATACCTATGAATTTATAATATCACATAAATATTCTTACCTCTCTGCCTATTTATGAATAATAACATCTCTCATGTTTATGAAAAACTAATGCCCCACAAACGAATGCAACATGTTTTTCATTTATATTTTACATGGATATGATTAATTTATGGTTAAATTAATATATAAAATATTTATAACATATTTATAACATTTTAATTAAGATATAAAATATAAATTCTTACTTTTAATTATGTGGGTATATGATAACATTGCTCGTGCATATAGTGACCTGCCTCCTCAGGAAGCAATGTGATTTGTTTTTCAGATACTCTTTACATAGACAATAATAATGATAAGGTAAAATAAAAATATGATATATATATATATATATATATAAAATTAAAATGATTCTAAAATAGTAGTATACTATTTACAATTATTTATTTCAATCAACAGATAAAATAGAAACAATTTTAATGCATACGTACGACCAACCATCTCCTTGAACAAGGTACTTCATTTTCCATCTCTAAATTTTATGGATTACTAGAAGTACCTAAATAATTAATATATATTATATTTATGTCTTTTTTAATGTTATAAATATTATGTAACCATGATTAATGTAATATTACTCGAAGTATCAAATCAAAACATATATGAAAACAAAGTAGTTATTTCCCGAAAAGTGAGTTTAACATGGAATTATTAATAAACAGGAAATAAAATGTAATAATTAAATCATATATGGTTTGATATTTATAATTATTGTTTTATAATATATCTATAATAAACATATATATTTTTATATAGGCTAATTTAATGTGTATGTAGGATGTTTATATGCAGAGTAAGGGATTTTGTCTCAATATTCCTTTATTGAGACATATGTTATTTTATGAATATATCTTATTTTATGAGGTGTATATAATTCCCTATTGACATTATATATAATTAATTTAATTATATTAATGATATTTCATTTTTTTAATTAAATTTATTTTTTCTCAGGGCTTATGATTCAGTGTCATTAAAGCTGTAAATGTTTTATGATATATTTTCATAATTTATCAGGATTGTTTTTGTTTATACTTCCTATGAAGAAAATTTTTGATCCATATCTCATGAAACACGTGAATTTTATTATCCCATTGTTATTTCATGATAATAAATGAATTCCCCCAATTTTACACTATTTATACACTCCATATTTGAATATAATATTTTAAAGAAAAAAATATATTTTTCTCTTCAGTAAAAAACCCCTTTTCATCCAAATCTATTTTATCTAAAAAAATTAATAAATATAAATATTTTATAAAGTATTTATTAAATATATATTAATAATTTTTTAATATTTTTTAGATAGTGTTTTAAATTTAATCTTCATTTCATTTCTCAAACAATTCCCTTTTGAATTTTAACAGAAATGAAAAATGAATCTTTTTTACCATCTACAACATCAATGGGACATCCCTCTATCATGAAAAGTATTTTATTTTATGTTTACATATATGTATTAAAGGTAATTTACAATGAAATGGAATATGAAAATTTTATATTTTTTAAGAATTATTTTTCAAAAGCTAATAGATATTTCCCTCAAAGAAGGTTTTAAATTATCTTTAATGATTCCTTTTATAATTTTTCATGGTTATTTTGAATGAAAAGGATTTTGAAAATGTTTTATTAATTTTGAGTTTTGAAATTTTATTATCAAAGTGGAATGACTATTTTCATCACAAGATATTCCAAATGATCTTTCAAAATCATTTCCATCTAATATAAAATCCTTTGATATTAAATATTCTTTACTATATATTTTATAAAATGATGTCATTCATATTATTTCCCTGAATAGTTTATGTTTTTGAAAATTTATTCTTCTCCCTGGGTTATATGATGATAATATTCTTATGAAACCCATTCCATTTCCATAGGATAAGCTATAATGAATTGATGAAATGTTTTATGCTACAAGGAAATGTTTATGAAACCAATTCCATTAATTGGGATCTAATAAGATCATGTATTTATAAACCTTATTCATTTTGATGGGTTATGGGGTGATTAATGTTTTATTATTCTTTTTCACACCTATGTATGTTTTTCAATATTCAATGGTGGTTAAGTTATAAACAACTTCAGGTGGGACCTATATTACACTCAAAAGCATTGGGTGAAGATAGAAATATCATGAGATAAAAAAGAAAGGAATGGTGAGTGATCCTAGTTCAGTAAGGGACTTTAATAACTATGATAGTCTTGGGCGTGAACCTGGACTACAATGATGGTTTGGGAAGTGAATCCATTACTCTCTGATATAATTTAAAATTATCCTTGAATGCAAAATAAATATCGTTTTATGTATATGTGTATTATAAAAATCTATGACTCATGCCATCATTATAGTCTCATGGATTATGTTCTTTTATTCTAGTATGATTCATTTATTATGAACTTCCACGATTTATGTCATGAATCAGGTTTATGATCTATGAAATGTAGGTTATGGTTTTAAAATGTTATTATCATATTCTCATATTTTTTTTCTAATTATATATTAATATCTACCTTATATACCCTTATTTAGAATTTGAGATCACACATTCTTATGTTTCCTTTCCCTATTTTGGATGAAATGTATTATATTTGATATTTCCAAGATGGGTTATAGTTATGTAAAACATAGAGAGAGTTGAAATATCTCACTTAAGGACGAGTTGTTTATGTGTAAACTTTTCCAAAGGCACTACACCTAAATGATTCTAGCATGGATCATTATGTTATGTATTGAATATTCATCCATGGAGATGTAAATTTTTTGGTTGATAAGTCTGGGTCTTTAGAGTTAAAAATAAGGAAATGTCTAGTTAACATTTGAAAAATATGATGAGAAAATATTTGTGAGATCTCTAAGGATATTTGTAGTTATATTTCTTGGGTTATGTCTATGGATGAGTATAAATATGAATCAATATATAGGAAAATGTCTTAGAAGTTTGGTAAAGGATAGAGTGAGTGGTTTCTAAGAAATTACATCCCTTTCTAGATACTATATGTAGATGTGGCTCTAGGAAAGTGGAAAATAAGGGTAATAAATATAATAAGTGTGTATTGATATGAACTTGATATTAACCTGGTGTATGGAAGTAGGTTTTTCTGCATAATTAGTTTGACAATCCCATTAGATATTCATTAGAAACTCACAAACTCTTTAGGAACTATCATAAAGTATTTGAACAAAGACCATGCATGGGTCAGGTTAATCCTAAGGTTTGTCATTATGAATATAAGTCATCATGTTTTAGACACTGTATTTTTTATTCTTCTGGATTATTTGGTTTTAACATTTTAATTATAGTTTCTCAGAAAATGATTTTTAGTTTTAGTGAAGGGATAGAACCAAAAGAGAATAATGTTAAAACTGAACATAATGGAAAATTTGGGGACTATGAAATTTTTTTTTATTATGACCATAGAGATTAATATTGTTATTATTACTAAATGTCTATCATTATATATGATTGGAAACATGAACTTTTTTATGATTCCTAAAGAACCAAAAAAGTTAAATTTAATCTTTCACGAAAGTTGGTGTGAAAATGAATGTAGATGGGCGAATATTTAGCTTCTTGCTATCAATAAGGTGGGGGAAAATAACCTATAATAATGTCTAAAATGGAGGGTAAGATGTTATATGGGGTGTAAAATATGGTTATAGTGTGATTTTTTAAGGAATAGAATGTATTATGTGTGAGGAACATCGGAAATATCCAAATCAACTTGATGCACCCTGTGTTAAATTCTACACTAAGGAAGGACACATTCCTTACCAATCATTGTTTTTTAATGATCTAATTATTTATGTATTGGGAACCAATGATTATTTTGTAGAAATAATTTTTTCCAATGTTATTTGGGTAGTAATAATTATAAAACACATATGGATTTTATTGATTTTAGACAAAAACTTTTATCCCTGTTGTATTATCCTAATATTTATAGATGCCATCATGGGATTAAGAGTTTAATGTTTTTAATATATTCAAATTATTAGACACATATTTTGAGTTATTATGTGATAGGATAATTTCAAGACTATGAATTGTTTTGGAGACATTTATGGTAATAAAACCCATTAGGTTTGTATATATTTATATGGAAGAAAATTATTTGAGTAGGAAGCACTTTACATTTTATGGGACTATGATTAATGGAATTGGTAACTTTATGGTTTCCTTATATTTGATGTTTAGTAAATTATAAGATATTGTAATTTTGATTTTTTTTCAATTAGGTAAATATAGTTTAGGAAAAGGATAACCCGAATGTTGGGTGATGACCTGTTACATTCAGCGAGGCCATAGGTCATAAACCCACAACTAATAAAAGAAAAAAGTATAGTACCTACCACTAGTCTTTGTGAATGATTTTTTCTTATGGAGAAATGTAAAGAGAGGTATTCGTGAGTATATATCTTTGTACCTAGTATTTTAGGAATTTAAGGGTAAGAGACAAATGAAGAATGGGATACTACAACCATTATCTATAAAATAATAGAAATGGGAAAACATCACCATATATATTTCTGTTAGACTCCTAAATACCTATAAATAGAATAATTATATATGGTCTTTCGCCTACTTCATTAAAATTTCATCACACTTCATCTCTATCTAAGATGATTTCTATCTGTATTAGGTTTCTAGAATGTAAATTTTAAAAGTTGTAATATTTCATAGATTATCTCATTCAATTGTATCTGATCAGGATCCAATGTCTAAATTAATGTTTTTTAGAATAGATTTGGAATATATTGAAAATCTTTTGAGTTTAATCACTTTTTATCAGTCTAAAAGATATGGAAAATTTGAGAGAATAATTAAAACCCTTGGCGATATGACAATATTTTGGTCAATGGATTTTAAAGTTGGTTCTTATCAACTTCCTCTAATTGAGTATTAATACAATAATAAATTTCACTCAAAAATTAAAATGGATAATTATGAATCCATATAGGAATTGAAGTGAAAAACTAAAACATACATGAATGTAGATATTTAATGAAATCTATTGGTACATAATCTAATTGATGAAATAGATGAGAATGTTAGACCCCTTAAATAACACATAAGGGTAGCACAAAGTTTATAAAAATGTGATGCTGATAATAATTGATATATAGAAATTTAATTTGGTTAGAAATTTTTTCTTTGAAATCCGTAATTTAAAAAATAAAGGAAAAATATTTCTCTGTTATATTGGTCCCTTAAAAATTCTTGAACATATCAGAATCGTAGCATATTATGAGGTTCTTCCACCAAACATCTATTTGGTTTTTAATGACTTCCATGTATATCCCATGAGTAATTATATATCTAAACCATAAAATGTATGGAAATCTTAGTCCTTACCACTTCAGCATGATATTTCTTATGATGAAAAACCAAATAATATTATAGATCATTGAGATAATGTTTTGTCTAACAAGACAACTAACCCTATTAATGTTTAGTGGAGAAACTAATAGTTTAAAGAATCTATATTGGAACTTGAGGATGTAATTATGTAGATGTTTCCTCCTTCATTATACTAGATGTGATAAATTTTGATTAGAAAATTCAATTTTAAGGTGGAAGAATACAACAACCTAAGATTCTTAATTTTTTTCCAATAAATTTAATTACATTGATAACTTGAGGTACACACAACATTGAGTTTTAAAGAATCATGTCATAGTATTAAAATATTAATTTTAAATTTTATAGTTTTTTTCTAGCTATTGTAATGAAATGTTTGAATAGGATTATCTAAATTAATAAAATATAAGTTTGTTAAAATTTATAAAAATTCAATTATTTAGTGACCGATTAATTAGGAATGAAAATAAAAACAATTTGAGGAAATGGGAATTTTTCTCGAGAACTATTTTATGAACACAATTTCATTTTACCATAACAAAAATAAAAATAAATTTTGGTGATTTATTTTAATTTAATTTATATACTATATATTTCATAAAATGATTAACATTAATTTTTTATGTTTCATAGAAATGTGATAATAATAAATTCAATTTTATAATTAAAATCTGTATTTTTATAAAATATTTTTTTTCTAATTTTCTTCTATCGTTTTAATATTTATAATTTTAAATTTATAATTATTAATTAAAAAATAAAATTCATTTATGAAATTTTAATTTCAAATATATATTTGGGATATTTTTTTATTTTTCAAAAATGACAAAATTTTCAATGAATAGATAAAAATATATGTTTTTTAGAATTTTCATTTTATTTGAAGAATTTAATATATTATAAATTAATTTAATACGGTTTTGGAATTAAATTTTGTTCAATTATATATCTTTTAATCCATTTTAGGTCATTGGAATGAATTTCATTTTAATATTTGATATAATAACTTTTTAATCACTGGAATAATTTATCTTCGGAATGATGCCTTTAATCACATTAGTGCGAATAATTTTATATTAAATCCTCCCACTATGTGACATGAATTTGAAAAAATTGATTCCATATTTAGAATATTTTGTATTATCCAATTAGATATACTTTTGTTTTTTCCACTATGAATTGTAAAATTTAAAAATGAAATTATCGTGGTTTGGGTAAAAACAGTTTATTTGGGGTTAAATGAAAAATATAATAGTTAAAAATGAACCAAAACATGTCCAAAACCCATTGGATCGGCATATTTTGAAATTATCACCTCTTAGGTAATATAATAACACGTTTTATGTCATTTTTTAGTATAAAAAATGTTGTTATACATTATTCTTTAAAAAAATAACCAGTGTGTCCTCTATTCACTTATAATAAGACACCAACACTCATATCCTATATAGACATAAAAATACCATTGGTTTATCCAATATAAATAAATATACTTTCCATTATTATTTATCCCCATCATAGATTCATTATTATTGTATGAAATACCTCTTTATAAGGCTTTAGGTGTAATCCAAAAGCGGCTCTTCGAGGAAGTGGCTAATTTCATAAACAAGTATTTTTGTATAATTTTTTATTCCAATGCCTTTAATATTTTAAAAACATGGTAAAATTATAAATCCATTATATACCATATACTAAGATGTTATTATTCTAATGAAATAACATATATCATTATCATGTTCTATAAAATAGTATAAAACCCATCTTTTTTGTTTTTGGAGGACTACCACTAGCGAACCGATGATATTAATTTTCCATCACCACCTATTAAACATGTAAATAATGGTATATTTAATTTTTTATATGATATTTATTTAATTTTAATACCACATATACATTCGTACATCCAAACTTGTTGGAAAATAATAATGTGTCTCATGTGTACAATGGACAGCCACCTCACGAACTGATGTGATGTATTTTAATTTCTATTTTATTAGATTTTAATAATGATGGATTAAATGAATATATGTGATATTTTTAACATATTTAGAGATCTTGAATTATGATATCACAAATACCTTCTTACATTTCGTTCTTTATGAATAAGATAATGTTTCTCGGGTGTACGGTGAACTATCGCCTCACAAAGTGATGTAATTCATTATTCACATAAAATTTACCTGGAAGGTAATAAGGATTGGATTAATTAAAAATATGGGGAATATATATGACATAAAAATGAATTTTTAATGGTAATATATTTCATAAAATTATTTCCTTCAATCTGTTGGATCAAAATAAATATGCAGATGGATAAACACAAGGGTGGGGTGAGTTATATGTTTAAAAACATTTATTTTTAACCTTAAAATAAAAATAGTTTAACAAGGTTAAAAAACTGTATTAAAAAACAACTTATGTATTTGAATGATAATCAGACTTGGCCCTTAGGGTCGATGAACAAAATTTCGTAATCAACTAGATGGTGATATGTATTCTAGAGGTTGTAATGAGTAAATGATTTGATCTAAAAAAACATATAGAATCATAAGTGGTAAATAATCAATGTTTAATCATATTCATTGTAATAATGATTTAATCAATGTAATCATAATATTAATTTTAATCACACTAGTTATGATAGATTATGGAATTTGAAAAATAGTGATACTATCTTAAAGCATATACAATCGTAATCGGAGTAAAATATATTCACAAAGTAATTAAGATTAAAAAATTTTTATCTTAATCAATATTATTATGATAAAGAAGATATAAATAGAAATATGAATATAAAAGGATTAATGTTCTATTACATGTAGTCGAAATAAAATTGTTCTGATAAAATATGTAATAAAAATGAATTGAATTCTATTACCCCAAATAGAGGGGTTTTCAATAACCTCGGACAAAGTCCTGTTATTTTATACATAAAATAAATTATTTCTTTCTATTACTATAAAAACCCTCAATAATATGATCAATCTATTTAGATATCCTTTCGAGACCTTGAAATGATGATCAGATTTTTTCTATATGCCTAACATTGACAACCCTCGATACGATGATCTGCTCTTTCTTACTATCCCCACAATCCCTTGATAAATAAGGTGATCATATCCCATTTATTAATATACTTTTAATCCATCAATATTAATCACATTAATCAGGTCATATAATGAAAACATAATAGATCCTGTAGGTGGAAAACAGACAAGGTTTCCTTAATAAAGACTCTCCCTAAACCAATACAAAAGACCAAGAACAAATTTTTCATGTTTTTTCAGTTTTAAAAATTTATAAGGGAAAAATAAATAAAATAACTAAAACATATAGTAGAATCATAGTTTCGTTCTCATCAAATTAGTATTGACCTCTTCAAATGACCAAGAATTTATAGTCAAGCCTCTAATAGTCATATTGATCCTACAACTGTCATATTATCTTCAAGATTTTCATGAAGATGTAGACACCTGAAACTCCAATAGTCATATTATAAAATAATTAATATCATCATTTTTATAGACATGTTTATTTTTTAAAATTTATACATTACAACAAAATATGGTTTTATATATTTATAATTTAACCTTTATTCAATCCGATGGATTTCATTATAGATTTTCATTATGATTTTTTATATTATTTTGATTCCAATAATATGTGTTATGATGTCAAATCCCATTTAAACTTTTTTCAATATGTATGAAAGATTGAACATCTTTAAAATGATATAATAATTTGAATCAAATAATTGTCAAATCTATTCTTATTATGATAATTTTAGTGAATAACATAAGCTAATATTCATGAATACATTAATTCTAATTATAAGTATGATAAAATATATATTATTTATATAAAAAGTATTAAAATAAATTGGAAATAAATGAGGTACTAATTATGTATTTAAGAAAGATTTTGGGATATCTATTATAAAAGGAATGAGAAAGTTAATTGAAATTTTTAAATAAAAAATCTCCACCATTTTGGAAATCACAAACCACAAGACATAATAAAAATCACTTTAAAAAACATAAGTTCTTTATCTTTTTGGTATATCATATTTTGGATTTAAATGTTAATACTTTTCTCCCCCTTGGTTTATAACTCATCTGAATACAATAGTGAATACGACTAACTCCTTCTAAGGATAATAAATCCTCTAATAATCATTTTCACTTCTTTATAAGTGTTTCTCCCATCACATAATAAACTAAACTCTTTCTATAAAATTATCCCCCTTTCTATAAATTTACCCCCTTCGTGATTTTCAGAATGAAATAGTGAAGAGTGTTGTGATACTTGAAAAGGGTTAGAGAACAAGTATACAAAACAAGTTGTTGGGGTACTTGATCATTAAAGAACATTCATCTAAAAAATAATTGGATGATATTCAATATAATTGTTAGTAGATGAATTATATATTCATTTTCTGTCACATTCAAAAAATAACAATAATAGTTGTAAGAAAATATTCTCTGTTTGGAACCAAATATCCAATAATTTTCTTCAACGTCTTAAACTATTTCATGCCCTCTTCAATTTTTTCCATAAACTATTTCTGAGATATGTTTTTCTTTTCTAGATCCAATATCCCTTATTCTTGAATATAATACTTTTTATATTTTTCTTTAATATTTTCTTAAAAGATATTATTTTTGTCTTCTTTATCTTTAAAAATTTCGTAGAAAACATTATTTTGATTATTCAAGTAAAAAAATTTATCTTTATTGTGCTAGAATATTGAAATATTACTAAGAAGAAAAATTACAATTAATTGAAAATATAATATTTCATGAGTCTATTTCTCTAATGTACATCTAAACTACTCAACAAATTTTACCCTCGTGACCATGTCTTTTGAAATAACGCTGAAATCTATACCAGTTTCATTCAATTATTCTTATAATTTTTCAAAATTATCATTTTGACGCTTGATATAATTATCAAAATTATGAAACCATTTGACCATTTTATTGACGATTTTCCTATGAGCCTCAACACATTCTTTAAAAATATTGTAATCTACTTGCAATCGCATCTACATATATTTTTGGGATTTAATGATATTAAAATTTTAATATTTATTTTAAACAACCAAATCAACTTTGGTCTCTAACCTGGGAAAGTAGAGAATTTTTTTCTCCAATCTTCTTAAAGTGTTTGTAACTCTGTAATACAATTGATACGTTTATTTTTTCTATTTTGTTAAATCAATCACTTCACTATCAGGGATCTTGTAACCTCCATTTAACATGATGAAATTTTCAAGTATAGTATTTATAATGGATGGATTCAATTAATTTCTCCAATACTCACAACCATATCCATCAAAAATAGGGGGTCTATTTGGATTGAGTTAATCTATTGAGCTGACATTGATTCCTTCTAACATTAAAGCAAATTAATAAATTATATTCCAAAATACTTGATAGTATAGGAGGAATTTATTAAAAAGAAGTTGACAACATAATTTAATAAAACGTGGAAATGTAAATATAAAAAAATTATCAAGAATTTAGTAGTGGAAACCTCCTATAATACCAAATATATATATCAGTATATAAATAATTGGCTCTAATACAAATTATTGGATTGAAATGAATACTAGATAGATAAACACAGGTTAGGGGGGTTGAAATTCGAGTGTAAAAATATTATTTTTTAACAATAAAAGAAACATAGTCTAATATGGTTAAAAATCATATACAAAAAACCTCTTATTTATTTAAATAATAATTAGACTTTGAACTTGGGTCTGGCGAACAAAATATTTTCATCATGTAGATTCCAATATGTATTCCATAGTTCAGAATGATTAAGTTATTTTATCTAAATTGTTTATATAATACTAAGTGGTATCATAATCAATGTTCAATCTTATTCAATTTAGAAATGATTTAATTATTAAAATCAAAAAATAAATCATAATCATAATGGTTATGATAAATCAAAGTATTATAAATTTAATGATTCTGTCTTAAATCATATAGAATCGTAATCATAATAAATCATATTCACCAAGTAATATATTATAGTAAAATTGTATCATAATCAAAGATATTATGATAAAAATGATACAAAGAGAAATATGATTATAAAAGGATTCACTTTCAAATATAGGAAGTATAAATAAAAGTCTTGTAATAAAATAATAATAAAAATAAAGAGAATTAGTTTATCCAAAAAAAATGGTATCCAATAACCTCATATGAAGGTCTCTTATTTTATGCTTGCAATAAATTCTGTCTTTATTCTACCAGAGAAAGACCTCGATATGATGATCGGTCGATCTCGTTATCCCAATGAGCTATCGATACGATGATCTGATTTTCCTTTTCTGCATATCCCTGATATCCCTCAATATGATGATTAGCTCTGTCTTGGTATCCCTGCAAACCTCTATCAATAAGTTGATCAGATCCTCTATCTTCTTATACTTATAATCAATCAATTATAATAAAAAAATAGGATCACACAAATAAAATATAACATGTTCATAAAATGAAAACCTGATAAGGTTTCCATAATAAAGACTCTATCGAAATAAATAAAAAAGACTAAGAACAAAGTATTCATAGTATATTCACATTAATAAAATTTATAGTGGAAAATGAAATAGAAATGGGTACTATAGAGGCATAATAATTCAGTTCTCATCAAATTTGTACGGGTCTCTTAAAATGATAGTGTTTTTATAGGCAAGCCTCCAACTATCAATTTGATCCTCTAACTATCATATTTTCTCAAAGATTTTAACAAGGACTTGGACACCTGAAAATTCAAAAAACATATTTTAAAATAATTCACACCATCATTTTGATATAAATATTTATGCTATAAATTGTATTTCATTACAATAGAATATAATTTTCTATATTTTGAATTTAACCGTTAGTCGATCTGATGGAATTCTGTATAGAATGTCATTTTGATTTTTTTATGAGTCTGATTTTGATGATACCAGCCCCGATGTCAAATCTAATTAAAAATTTTCTATATAAAAATACAATATAGAATGTCTTTAATATGATTTGATAATGTTAATTTGAGCATTATTAGATATATGATCTTTAAATAATTATAATGAATAATGGAATTTTTTTATTGAATAATTTAAAACTAATATTAATTATTGTAATATATATATGTTTCCTATAAAAAAAATCTTATAGTACATTGGAACTAGAAAATTCATTAATTTTGTATTTAAGAAATAATTTTTAATTTCCAAAGCAAAATGAATGGCAATTTCAAAAGAAACTTCTGAATCAACACAATCTTCCATGAAAATGGAAACAACATTTATGCTTATGTTTCTCCTACCATCTCTAGGAACAATGTATTTCATTTTCTATATCTAAATTTTATGGATTAATAAAAATAAATATATAATGAATATATATGACATTATTATAATTTGAATTTCAAGAGATGAGGTATCCATGATAAATAAAATGGACCAAAAATAAAAAATCAAAACATACATGAAAACAAAGAAGTTATTGCCCGAAGCACAATGTTGACCATGAATTACTAATAAATGGGTAATCAAAAGTCATAATAAAATAATATATAGTAATATATATATATATGTCTATATAATAGTTTAATAACAAAATTATATTTATTATACATGATCTTTGAACATATACAATGGAAGTTGATACTTATAGTAAGATATTTTTATCTCCATTTTCTTTCTTTGTAACATATATTGTGTTATGATACTATATTACTTTATGATAAGAAGAAATTGGTGACATGAATTGGTTTCCCAATTCATGCCCCCTGAAAGAATTTATTAAAATCAAAAGGGTATGTTACAAACTCGAGGTGCAAATAGCTTACACCAACATAGGATTATTAGAGGTACATGAAAAAGACTCAAAATAAGACCAAAACCAGAAAATGAAGCCCTCCATAATGAGGTGACCATAAAAGAGTAAGAAACGACCTCCAAGTGAGTCCAAACTCATTCTTCACAAACTTCAAATCTGAAATCGCAAGAGGATTATCCATCATGATAGCTGAAAATCACTGCAACAAGGAACTCATCCATTATAGAAATACCCAAGCAGAAAAACATTCAAATCCCAATTCAGCTTTTATACTTCAAGAGAAATCCCCTTCTATCCAATATAACAGAAACACCATGCTACTCAGGGGAAATAGAGAGAATGCACAAAAACCGGAAGATCAGAGATCTGGAATATATACAGTGCAATGATCAATTCTGTTGAACATCAAAACATTGATTCTAAACACTCAGCAAATTTAAAAACTACCAGAAAGACACCCCAATCAGATAGCAGTAGAAAAAACTAGAGTAAAATTGAAACCCTTCAAGATATCTTAGAGGTCTGTAAAAATGAAAAACAATCGGCTAGTAGAGCTGAACCATAAAGGATCCAAACTGCTCTTTCATCCAAACTCAGAAAGTAAAGAATCTGTACAAAAACCCCACCACAATGAACTGTGTAAACTGAGAAAAAACAGTTCTGAAAGAGTTTTCCAATAGAGAAAAAGACAACCCCAGGTGAGAATACAGTGTAGTAATAAAACCCATCTTCTTTCACTCCAATAAATGTAGGACAACCGAGTAGAAAAAATCAGATCCATCCATAAAGGCTCCAAGTAGAAACGAAATAGCCTCCAACTAAGCATATCTTGATTAAATTATGGAGACTGCATAGACATCTTTATTCTCTCGTTAAAAATAAAATGTTTAACATTGAGATATAGCTCAGCAGTAATGAAACCTTGTTGAAGTTTATGGTGGGCCAACCTTTATTGCCAATCCATATGAACATTACATTCCTTAATTTCATCCTCTGTGAGGTGCTTTGAAAGGTATTATAAAGATATATCTGGATCATCTGTCTGGGGAAGGTCCTGAGGAAGTTTAGAGGGCTTTTCCATTGAAGGTTCAGTAAGAACATCCTGTGGAGGATCAGATATCTTTCCCCAAATCTGCCAGGAAGTTTGTACATGCCATCCATCACCCCAATGACTCATCTTGCTGCTCATGTGAAGCTCCAGAAACCATAACAGCAAACGATGACTCCATAGCAGATAAGAACATGCATCAAAACTTCAATCTTCTAGGAACATGCAAATCCAGAGAATCTAATCCAGAAATCCAGCAGTGAAAAATGCAGAACATAGAAAATGCAAAGGATTGATAGTATAACAGCTTGGAATAGACCAAAAGATCTAGCATATACAGCACACCCTGCGTTCTTGAAACAAACAGATCCAGAGAACATAGCATAACTCGAACAGACCAGAAACCAGAGTGAAAAGCTGGAAAGAAAGCCCAACATGGTGTCACAAGCATCCCAAATAGTCTGCTTAACAGAAAGAGCAAGCAGAACTAGAAGCATCTAAAGAATCACTTTTATCTGAAAAAAAGCAGGCTAGCAAGAAAGTCAAAGCCAGAAATCCTAGCAGGCTCCAAAAGAACTGATGTTGCAACAACCAATAGTACAAGAGTTGTTCAGATCAGAGAGAGGGATTCTCCATCCCATGTCATAACAGAGTAGAAACAACCAGAAAAAAGGGGACTCCAAAAGACAGTCAAATCAAAATACTATGACCAAGTAGAAGTAAGAACCAGCTCAAAGAAGAATAAGGCCAGAACAACCTCCACCAAAATGGGACAATAATCTGAAGCTCAAACTGTTACTTTAAAAAGGGGGAAAAGATCCTCAATAAACATTGAATCATAAAAACAGGCTCCATTTTGATCCAAAGAGAAAATCAGACATCAAGCGAAGAAGGAAAACCAACAGACAGTGCAGCCTGGTTGCATGCTTTCTCAGAAAATCCAGAAGCACAATAGGCAGCATGACAAAGAAATCCAAAACATAATCAGTTTAAGAAATTTTTCCTGATTCTTTCATTGTAAATTTCCTTCTTTGCAGCCAAATAGGATCTCTTAGTGATCTCTCCTTTCTTAAAAGTGTTATATAGGATTTCATCACTGAGTCCCTCTGAATAATCAAGAGCTTCACAAGTTGGTATAGTGTTATTATCATCCCTTTCAGCTTGTTTCTCCTTCTCTACATGATGATTTTTGATAGGGGAATAAACATTATGTCTATCAATGTCCAAAGAACGAGTGACAATAGTCCTCTCCACATGGGAAAAATCCCTACATTTTCTAGTTTTTTTTGGATTGGGTGTGACAAACCCATATGCATCTACTATTGGTTTTTTACCTTTCTGGGCCATGTCCCTTAAGTATTTCTCCTCAATATTAGTAGATTTATCTTCTTCAGTGCTTTGTGAGAGACCATCTTCAGAAGCATCACACCTCTCCTTTTCCTCATCTTCCTGAGTACTTTCTTGTATTTTCACTATCGTCCTATCGTCAAGTGGGGGTGTGGGGTTATGAGGTACATTTGCATTCACCACAGAGGTTGAAATCCCCTTCTCACCCATATCCAGAGAAGATCCTTCATGATCCCATCGTGAATCACAATGTTCTAGAGGCACATTAGAATTCTCGGGGACATCATTGGCAATAGGAGTCTCAGTAACATCAACAGGGTTTGATTTAGTAGGATTCAAGTTAATTTTAGCATTGACTTTTTCTACCCAAACTGCTTTGCAGCGAGTTTGAGGTGGTTCAGAATTTTTTGACTCAAATTCTCCCATAGAATGACCAACTTTGTAGCAGGAATTACAATATGGTGGAACATTTTCAAAAACCACCTCTTGAGAATAGCCTTTATCACCATTCTGAAGCCAAAATCTGGAAGGCAATGGTTGAGATATATCTATCTCAGTGCAGATTCTAGCAACTGAGGGATGAGATAAATTCAAGGTGGCAGAATCTAATCTAATCGGAGTTCCAAAAAGACTTGCAATGGCAGTAAGAGCATGCTGCTTAAAGAAATGCAGAGGCAGACCTGGGAAACCGATCCAAAGGGGAACGATAGGGGGCTCAGAACCAAGTTCAAAATTAGGAGACCACTTGAAGACCTTCATTGAAGCCCCCCCAAAAGACCAATAACCGCGAATCCAAAATCGATAATAGTCATTATCCGAGTAGAACTGAAATACAACATTAAGAGAGTTAAGAAGTCCAATCTGGAAGTTTGTAAAACCTATTTTCTCAAGAGTTTTGCGTAAGAAGAACAGAGAAGGTCAGTTTTTGATAAATCGGCCAACAAGAAAAAATCAAAGATCTGAAGCAAGTTCGATTACCTCATCTTTGGAGAAACTAATCGCCGATAGACCTTTGTGTCGGTATGTTTTTGGAGTAAAAAATCTGGAGGCCTTCGAATCTGTGCGAGGGATTCTACCTGATACCACTTCTACGAAGGATCGCTCATCTTGGAGCCCTTGATCGGCAAAGTTAGGGTTACGCCTATCACCTGAGAGCATCGCCTTCCCGTGAGCCTCCATCCTCGAGTCAAATTCCGCCCTCCGGCCTTACATTATGATAATTATATACTATAAATTTGTAATGTTAAATCATGAATATTCTTATATTCATGATATTTTAAGTATCAATTAGTTTTATTATTTCTATGGGATTATGATTCAATGTTACCAAAGTGGTAATTATTTTGTGATATAATCTCATCATATATCACTATTTCATATGTTTATGATTCTAATGAAAAATATTATGATCCATATATCAAGAAACTCAGGAATTTTCTAATCCATTATTTATTCTATGAGAATATTTTTTACCTTCATTATACTATCTTTATAACCTTAATATTTCATACAAATGCTTTTAATGAAAACTAAATTTATATTTACCTTTGGCCAAAAATCCAGTTTGTTCTGTATCCATGTTTTCTAACAAATATTTCCAAAGGTATTTAAAATTATCCAAAGATTTATTAAAGTATTTTTTAGCCATGTTTTTTATTGTTTACAATGTTTTTAAAAATAGATATTTGTATCATTTTCAAAAAAAATCCAAATGTTTTTTTTCTGAAACTATGAATGGAATATTTATTTAAACAATTTTTACATGAATAATATTTACCTTTACCCGATCAATTTTCTTCCTTGAATATTTCCCAATAAATTTTAAATGTTATTTTAAAATTAATATATTTCTAAAATGTTTTATTTAATGAATTTTTTTTGAATGCTTAAAGGATAATTTCTACAATAATTTCATTTAAATTGCCTATAAATATTCCATTATAAGTTTACAAGGTTATTTTCCAAGGAAAAGAATTCTGAATTTTTTTACGAATTTTTAGTTCGGAATAATTATTCTTTTTAGGGAATCACTATTTTCCATAATATATGTTCCATCTAATATTTCAGTATCATTTTCCATCAAATATGACATATTTTTATATTAATTAGTCTTTACTAGGGATTTGATCAAAATATACCACTATTATTCATTATATCAATGTTTTCTATTTATGAAACATATTTCCCTTAAATGGGTTATACCATGATTAAATGATTTTAAAATCCATTCCTTTTACATGGGAAAAAATATAATGAAATGATGAAATGTTTTATGCTATGATGAAGTGTTTATGAATCCCATTTTTTTGGGTTTTGATATATTGAATGACTATGAACCCTTTTTCTTTTCATGTGTCCAAATATAATTAATTTTTTTTATCTTGTGAGAAACTTATGTTTGTTTTTCATAAGGTAAAAGTGGTTACACATTAACCAAATTTATATGGGACTTATATATCCATACAATTCACTGGGTAAATATTGATATATCATAAGATAAATAGGATTATAAAGGGGAGTAAACCCAGTTCTCTATGGGACATTATCTGCTATGATAGTCTTGGAAATGAACCATGACTACTATGAGAGTTTGGGGGGTAAAGTTTTTATACTATGGTAGCCTTGGAAATGATCCTTTAATACTAATGAAATTATGTTGTATAATTATGCCCATGCCATAAGTCTATGAATTATGAAAATATTATGTTCTCATTGTTTATGACATTTGAATCCATTATGATTGATGTTTTTTTTAAATTTTATGATTTATTTCATGAATCATGTTTACGATCTATGATATACTAGGAATGGTTTCCAAATGTCATAATAATATTCTCTTACACTTTTTCTAATGATATATTGATATCTACTTTGTTTTCCTAAAAAAATTGATCTCACAAGTTCTTATGTGTAATTACCCAAAGTTATGATGAATGGTATTATGTATGATATTTCTAAGAAGGGTTATAGTTATGAAAAATATAGTGGGAGATGACATTTCTCAATTAAGGACAAATAGTTTATTTTTATATGTTTCAAAAGGAAGAAGACCTAAATGATTATAGTATATTTTTTAATTTTATGTAATGAATATCCATCTACAAATATTTCATATTTATATATGTTATGGTTTCATATATAAATTCACCATGATATATATTTTCCCCTATAAATCCATCCATAAATTATAATCCAGTTTTGTGAAGTTATCATCAAAACATAATATCAGAATATTGCATAAGTGAGTGTTTACTTTATTAAAAAAGTTTGCTAGTAAGACATAAAACAGAACATAATTATATTTTTATACCACTAGATTTCCTCATCTTCCAACCTTGTTGAATTTTGTTAGAAATATTTTTTTGAGGGATGTATTCATACACTACGAAGTAATCTACTTCCACCCTCAGAATCTCCCAATGCCTTCTAATTATTCATATAAAAAGCTTACAACCCCATATCTATTTATTTATTTCTTCCTATTTATTCTTCAGAAAATCTTTTATGGATTCTAATTCTTCATATAAAATTCTTGAAACCCCATATCTGATCCAGAATTATTCTTCATTCTCATAGAACTATTTATTTTATTCATGAAATTAATGTCATATTATAAGTAGACATACATTCTTCAAGATAACTCATGCTTCCTAAAAGATTTATACTGTCACGACCCATCCTCGGGGCCCATGTCGTGACTACCCCGAGCCCGCCTTCTATAGGCCAGGGGCTGGCGACTAGCACCAAAGTCGTAAATCCCAATAAAAGGGAAGGCATTGCCTTTATAAAGTAACAATCACTACAGAGTACACAAACTGAAGTAAACATTAAGTAAACTGAGCTACAAAATTAAGTTTTGGAAAATTAAATGGTTCAGAATACAAACCCAACTGAAGTAAAGTACAACTGAAAAAAAAGTACAGCATCTAAAAAGTAAAGCAGCAACTCCGAGCCGTCCTCTGATAATCCCACCTAAAGGGTGGGTACAGATAGTCACCTCTGATCCATGGCTCCAGTCATCCACTCTGAGTACATCCCATAAAGTGATCCACCTTCTGGTACCATCCAGTTCCACGAGCTTCCACCTCGATCAGCGATGTCCGTCGTCTGCATCAAACACAACGTAGTGCGGGCATAGCCCGTGAAGGGGTGAGTATACGCTACTCAGTAGGGACCCCGAGACCACCGAAGGTCTCTCAGAATCCAAGAAGGATAATCCACAAAGGAAAATACAATCACGAAGTAACAACCAACTCTACATAGGTATATGCCCATACATATACCTAAGTCATCAATTCCAGCTCGGCTCTAGTACACAAGCCCAAGTACAACCCAATCCACACCAGGAAGCATAAAACATTCCACATAGAAATTCAAAACCCAATCCACACATGAAAGAAAAAAAATCATATCAATGATAATGATTGCAAGTCAAGACTCAGCTCACACAGGTATCCATTTTTGAAGAGGTTTGGAGATGATTTTGTGTAGCCTCTGAGTTATCTCCTCTACCGAATCCACGTAGGATCCAAGTTTAGTTGTCGTCGATGCCGAACCCACGGAGGATCCAAGTTAGTAGTCATCGCTGCTGAAACCACGGAGGATCTATGTATAGTAGTCCTCATCGTCGAACCCATGGAGGATCCCTGCGTATTAGTCGAACCCACGGAGGATCCAAGTATAACAGTCTTCCTCGTCGAACCCACGGAGGATGCCAGTATGGTAGTCTTCCTCGTCGAACCCACGGAGGATCCCAGTATGGTAGTCATCCTCGTCGAACCCACATTGGATCCTAGAACGGAATTCGTCCTTGTCGAACCCACGGAGGATCCCAGTACGGTAGTTGTCCTCGTCGAACCCACGAAGGATTTCAGTACAGTCATCGTCGTCGCTCTAGCAGCCAGCTCTAGGGTTCCCGCACACAGCATGCTCGATTCCGGGAGGTTCCTCTCCACGATCCAAGGGGGCTTGATACATCAACTGACATGAAGTTCAGAGTTTATGTATCCCAAAGTTCTGTCTCATCAATAAGAACTCAACGTGACAAAAGGCGCATCAATCAGACATCCGGTCTAAGAGTTATTGGCCTTTTCGTCCTAGGGGCCTGGCTGGTTTTTAAGTCAAAACCAATCAGAACATACTCCAACTGCGTCCAAACCTCGATTGGAGTAAGACAAAAGAAGCGCCTCACTAAGAGGAATCCAACAAAGTCAACGACACGTCAATCGGACGTCCAGAGCTCAAGTTATAAGCGTTTCCGCTCTGAGGGCCTGGTTGGTTTCGTGTTCGAACATACCTGGCCATACTCAATGTTCTCCGAAACCCTAAGTGTAATATACCAAAATGACCATATCGATCAAAGAATCACTACTCAACTAACGGTGCGTTGATCGGAGGTCTGTATCCCATGTTATGGGTGTTTGAATAGAACTGCCTAATAGTATGGGGTTTGGGCCTGGTCTGACCCGGCCCAATACCCCCTGGGTCTGCCGGAAACGGGTTGACCGGACCCGGGTCCGGGTCAGGGTCAGGCACTTTTGGGCACGACCCAGCCCAACTGGTGCAGCCCGGCCTGGCTAGCTCGACCCGTCCTCTTCGGTGCGGCCCGGCCCGGCGTGGGGATCCAACCCGGCGCGGGCGGTCCGGCCCGATGCCGGCGGTCCGGCCCGGTGCATCCGATCCGGTCCCATGTGGGCATCCGCGCTGAGCGGACGTGGAAGGGGGGGTGATGCCCCCCTTGATTGAAGAAAATATCCCCCTTTGGGGGGGCTCGCCTATGCCACCTGCTGGGGGTTACGACCCCCAGACTTCTAGAATTCGGCCGACCGTAATGGTCGTCCGGTTTCTGTTGTGGGACCTTTTGGTCCCACCCCCCTAAAGCACCGGCAGCCGGAGGTCCGGCCGCCCTCCTCTGCACTGCCGCGGCCCTTGTCCGCCCGACGCGGCATGACGGTGTCACGCCCCTCCGCCACGGCCCGCCCTGGCAACGGCCCACCCCGGCCGCAACCCTCCATGGTGCTCCGGCGCGGTGCGATGGCGTCTCACACTTCCACCGTGGCCCAACTCTGGCCGCGGCCTCTTTCGGTCTCAACGCCGCAGCGTGACGGCGTCGCGGTCCTTCGTTGTGGCCCGCACTTCTTGCGGTTCCTTCGTTTCTGCATGGTGTGACGGCACAGTGTTGCCTCCGTTCCAAGCCACAAAATACAACAACAATGGGGAGGCGGGTCGGCCGTGTTTGTGAGGTCCGACCTCCTCCCATTATATCGATAGAAAGCGGCTACTTTTTTAACGATGAACGTCTAAAATAATTATGAATGTAAAAACAAACCTCTACCACAATAATGATGTCAAAATTCTGTGTCGCGTTTGACGACATCGGCGTAGGTCCAAGGTGGATGGCATCTCACACCGGCTGCAGAGAGGAGAAGAACGACATGTCGATCACTCCTTGCAGTGATGGAGTTCTTTGTCGAGGTATTGACGTTCTTCACGTTCTCCAATGAAGAAGACGAGTTCTATCTCCTCCAATTCCCCACACAACCCACCAACCCCAAATAAACTCAGACTCTTCTTATTTTATAACCCAACACATGCATTTCCAAAATTTAAAAGTTAAATTAACTTAACTTAATTAATCTTGAGATTTTCAAAATTAAATGAAGTAAAGTTGGAAACATTAATGTGAGGGAGTGTCACGTAATTAAAGTGGGGGTTTTAGAGATGTTAGGGAATTTGAAGGGATGGGGCTCATGTGGGCCCCACCTCACAAAATCTTATCAAGAGGATTTAGGTTCAAGTGGGTTCCACCCAACTCCCACACATGGGGTTAAATCACTTGGAAGTGAAATAAAGTCGTACACAACATTCTTTCACTTAACACTTAATCCATTTTTTTACAACTCTTTCTGAGAAAATGAAACTCCAATGAAGGTCTTCTTAAGAAATTATCGGCGTTGTGGTTTCATCAGTGCCCTCAGATTTCAATTCCAAGAACCAGTTTAAAATTTAGAAAAACCCGCTTGTTCGTTCACTGAACGTACCCGAGCTAAACTTCAGAAATTGATTTCGGGAACCCCGGGCCTCGGAATCAGGTGCTGTTAGGAACTGCGGACTCGTAAAATTTCAAAAAAATTATGAAAAAAAAATTCCATGAAATTTCTGGGACATTAAATTACTCCCAAGTCAGGGCTTTACGTCCCCGTAATGATTCAATACACACTAAGGAAAACAAAGTTATTGAGCACGCATCTGAGCCGTCCGCTCTCATGTGCTCTCCTGGAGGTTCTCGAGCTACCAGTGAAAGCGCACTTGAGGAATCAAATGTCCACGTAGGACCTGCTCCTGTTGATCCCCGATCCCCACTAGACCCTTCGCAAAAGTATCTGCTTCATAAATTTCCATCTCCCCATGTTCGATGATATGCGTCGTGTTGTGCATGTATCTCCTCAGCTGAGATACGTGGAAGATGTCATACACTCAGTGCAACTGAGGTGGAAGGGTCAGGTGGTAAGTCACCTCGCATACCCTGATGAGAACCTGGAATGGTCTGATGAAGCGCAGAGATCACTTGCCGCCCCGGCCAAATCTTCATAATCCAAGTCGAGGTGATACCCAGAAGAAAATGTGGTCGCCACCCTAGAACTACAGTGTTATTCATCTCCTATAAGAATAGGACTTAGTCTACTTTTTGCAGTCTTCATCCGCTCCTGGATGATCTGCACTTTCTCTATTGCTGCCTGAACCATCTACGGTTCTACACGTACTAACTTCAACACTATCCACAAAGGATATCTGAAAAAAGGATAGCCGCTCCGTTGCTACTCCAAGTAGCCGGATGCCCGACCTCCTGTTGAGAGCATCAGCTACTACGTTTCCCCTTCCCAAGAGTATAGACTATATCAAGGTCATAGTCCTGGAGGAACTCGAGCCATTACTACTATCTCAGTTTTATGTCCTTCTGAGAGTGGATACACTTGAGACTAATGATTTGATGAGAATCATAAACCGTTCTCTTGACGAAAAGCGGGTGAGACTAGTCGTTTGTAAGTACTCATCTCCACCCTTCTTCGTCTACGATCTACAAAAGATACTGAGATTCCTTCTCTTCTGAAAAGAGAAATCTGGTCTCATCCCATGTATGAACCACGTTCTTTGCCTAATACAGTCATTCCTGACAAGAATGCTACTATTTCATGCCATGGACGATGTCATAACGCCTCGATGCTACTACCATGAGATCCAACCATTACTCTCACCTCCATGAGTCAAGTCACACTGTCATCAGCAGTGTGTGGTCACTAGGTCTCCTCCAGTAGGAAACTTTGAAGTGAGGGTCAAGTCAATAGTTTTAACCGGAACCTCTCAGTATCAACTACATAGAAAGGACAAGGAAGAAAACTTCACAAGAATATGCGTATTTTATTACTGCAGCTCAAAGTACAAAGACACAAAGCTTCCACAAAAAAAACATCAAAAAATCTAGAAGCATTATGAACAAAAGTCCCCATGACTGGATCTAGTCCCGCTTCTGTCTATCTGCTCCCGGAGCTCCATGGTCTTAGGTCTCAACTGCCTATAGCTGATCTCTCCCCTGTCCACCCATTCCCTACGGTCAGGGTGGTCTTCCTGGTGGTGGTGGTGGTAGGGCCTCAAAGCGTCGCCCACCATTTGTTGCACGACCAGCTCCTCTGCCTCGTCCGCCTGCTCCCTACGGACCTCCACAGTCGAACCTCTTCTTGGGAATTCCCTCTACCTCCTGTTGCTCATCTGCCGGGCAGGTCATGCAGTCTCGAGCCATGTGACCCTGCCCGCCACATACATAGCACTGCCTGCTCCTCGTGTGGCTGGATCCCCTTTTTGTGCCCCATACAATTGAATCGGCATCCTAATATTTCTCATCTGATGGCCTGGACCGCTTGGACCTCTACATCAACTATCTACTGCCCGCTGCAGAAGACTCCGCTATGGGTCGTCCTGCGGAGGGTCTCACCATTGGTGACTACTCAGCGAGAAAACTCTCCACTATAAGGGCTCTCTCTAGCACCCCCGCTTATGTCATGATGATAAGGGAGATCATCGAAGCCCTAATCTCATGCCTCAGTCCCTGTTCGAATGTCCGGGCCCAGAAGAATGGGTCTCGTACCATCTCTATGGAGTAGCGCGAGAGATCGGTAAACCTCACCGAGTACTGGGCTACCGTCATGCTACCCTACCACAACTGTAGTAGCTCTGAATGCGCACCTCACAGAGGGTGGCTAGAACAAAATTCAATAGGAAGAGGCTATCGAAGTACGTCCAAAGAAGTAATGCCTCATCATGCACCTGGAGCATCAGGCTCCACAATCTACCTGTTACCGCGTGCAGGAGACTCGCCACAAGGATCACCATGAGGTCAGCTGGTGTCTATACTAACCTGAATACTCGAACGACTTTCTCTAATCAATCCTCGGCTACCTGAGTGTTTGTCTCTCCATGGAACCTGGGCGGTCTCCAACGCTAAAACTCATGTAGTACACTCAGGGGATGTGCACTCTCAGCTACTGGGGCTGGTAGTATCGGTGGCTCTGCGGGTAAAGGTACTGTCGGTGCCTCCGCTGTAAAGGGGCCCTGCACCGAGGCCTCATCACCCGGTGGGCTGCTATCTCATAAGTAACAGGGAACCCTAGCTGGATGCCATCGTGGGGCCATCCTGAAAAGAAACAGGTGTGCCACGGTCAATACAGTATACCTGGTGAGCTGACATAAGTAATCACAAAGAAAAAATTGAAACACACATGCAATCAATGTTTTTGTGCACTGAGTCGGAAATCAGAAGTCAGGGTCCTGGTGTATGGATTTGTTGGTCGCCGCACCAACACTGGACTCCCTGGATTGATAACCACACTCAATACCTTTAACATTATTTCATCATATAAAAGAACTGTTAGAGTCCTGATTTCTACGGTAGAACCGAACTCCTTTGATACCAATTTGTCACGACCCATCCTCGGGGCCCGTGTCATGACTACCCCAACCCTGCCTTCCATAGGCCAGGGGCTAGCGACTATCACCAAAGTCATAAATCCTAATAAAAGGGAAGGCATTGCCTTTATAAAGTAACAATCACCATAGAGTACACAAATTGAAGTAAACACCAAGTAAACTGAGCTACAAAAGTAAGTGCTGGTAAAGTAAATGGGCCAGAATACAAACCCAACTGAAGTAAAGTACAACTGAAAAGAAAGTACAACAGCTGAAAAGTAAAGTAGCAACTCCAAGCCATCCTCTGGTAATCCCACCTGAAGTGTGGGTACAGATAGTCACCTCTGCTCCATGGCTCCAGCCATCTGCTCTGAGTACGTCTCATCCAGTGATCCACCTCCACGTACCGTCTAGTTCCACGAGCTTCCACCTCGATCAGCGTTGTTTGTCGTCTGCATCCAACACAACATAGTGCGGGCTTAGCCTGTGCATGGGTGAGTATACGCTACTCAGTAGGGAACCTGAGACCACCGAAGGTCTCTCAGAATCCACGAAGGATAATCCACAAAGGAAAAATACAATCACGAAGTAACAACCAACTCTACTTACGTATATTCCCATACATATACATAAGTCATCAATTCCAGATCGGCTCCAGTACACAAGCCCAAGTACAACCCAGTCCACACAAGAAAGCATAACCCATTCCACATAGGAATTCATAACCCAATCTACACAGGAAATCACGACAATCATATCAATGATAATGATTTAAATTCAAGACTCAGCTCACATAGGTATCCATTTTCGAAGAGGGGTGGAGATGATTAGGTGTTCCCTCTGAATCATCTCCTCGGTCGAACGCACGTAGGATCCATGTTTAGTAGTCATCGCTTCCGAACCCACGGAGGATCCAAGTTTAGTAGTCATATCTACCGAACCAACAGAGGATCCAAGTATAGTAGTCATCATCGTCGAACCCACGGAGGATCCCAGCAGGGTAGTCGAACCCACAGAGGACCCTAGTACAATAGTCATCCTCGTCGAACCCACGGAGGATCCCAGTACTGTAGTCATCCTCATCGATCCCACAGAGGATCCCAGAATGGTAGTCGTCCTCGTCGAACCCATGAAGGATCCCAGTATGGTAGTCATCCTCGTCGAACCCACGGAGGATCCCAGTGCGGTAGTAATCCTCGTTGAACCCACGAAGGATTTTAGTACAGTCATCGTCGTCGCTGACGCAGGCAGCTCTAGGGTTCCCGCACACAACATGCTTGATTCCGGGAGGGTCCGCTTCACGATCTAAGGGGGGTTGATACATCAAATGACACGTCGTCCAGAGTTGATATATCCCAAAGTTCCATCTCGTCAATAGGAACTCTATGCAACAGACGGCGCATCAATCAGACGTCTGGTCTGAGAGTTATTGGCTTTTTCGTCCCAGGGGCCCGGTTGGTTTTAAAGTTAAAACCAACCTGACCATACTCCAACTGCATCCAAAACTTGAGTGGAGTAATCCAAAAGAACCATCTCACTCAGAGGAATCCAAAAAGGTCAATGGCATGTCAATCAGACGTCCAGAGCTCAAGTTATAAGCATTTTCGCTCCGAGGGCCCGGTTGGTTTCGTGTTCAAACCAACCTGGCCATACACAAAGTTCTCTGAAACCCTGAGTTCAATATACCAAAACGACCGCCTTGATCCAAGGATTGCTACAAAACTGATGGTGCGTCGATCAGAGGACCGTAACCCGTGTTATGGGTGTTTGAAAGGAACTGTCCGAAAGTAGGGGGTTTGGACCCAGTCCGACCCGGCCCGATACCCCCTGGGGCGGCCCGAACCAGGTTGACTCGACCCGGGTCTGGGTCCGGCCCGGTTGGGCGCGGTTCGGCCCAGCCTGGTGCGGGGATCCGGCCTAGCGCGGGGGGTACAGCCCGGCGCGGGCGGTCCGGTCCCATGCAGGCGTCCGTGCTGAGCGGACGCAGAAGGGGGGCACTGCCCACCTTGATTGAAGAAAACGGCCTCCTTTGGGGGGGGGGGGCACCTATGCCACCTGTCGGGGGTTACGACCCCCGGACTTCAATAAATCTGGTCGGTCGTAATGGTCGACCGGTTGCTGCCACGGGACTAGCTAGTCCCGCACCCCTGAAGCGTCGGCGGCTAAAGGTCCTGCCGCCCTCCTCTGCACCGCTGCGGCATTAGGTCGCGGCCGTTGTCCACCCGGCGCGGCGCGACGGCGCCGCTCCCCTCCTCTGCGGTCCACCCCGGCCACGATCCTCCGTCGAGGCCCGCCCCGGCCGTGCCCCTCCGATGCGGACCGCCCCGGCCACGCCCCTCCACCATGGCCCGCCCCAGCCACGTCCCTCCAGCATGGCCCGCCCTGGCAGTCACCTGCCTCGGCCCACCCTGGTAGCGGCCCGCCCCGGCCGCGGCCTCCATGGTGCTCCGGCGCAGCACGACGGCACCGCGCCCTTCCTCCGCGCCCTTCCACCACGGCCCGACTCCAGCCACGACCTCTTTCGGTCTCAACGGTGCGGCGTGATGGCGCCGCGCTCTTTTGTCGTGGCCCGCACTGGTCGTGGTTTCTTCTTTTCCGCGCGGTGTGACGACACCACGTCAACTCCGTTCTAAGACACAAAATACAACAACAATGGGGAGGAGGGTCGGTCATGTTTGTATGGTCCGACCTCCTCCCATTATACCGATAGCAACCAGCTAGTTATTTAACGATGAACGTCTAAAATAATTCCGAACATAAAAACAAACCCCTACTTCAAAAAAGATGTCAAAATTCGGTGTCGCGGTTGACGGCGTCGGCTTAGGTCCAAGGTGGATGGCGTCTCACACCGGCTGCGGAGAGGAGAATAACGGCACGTTGATCACTCCTTGTGGTGATGGAATTCTTCCTCGAGGTCTTGACATTATTTTCGTTCTCCAACGAAGAAGACGAGTTCTATCTCCTCCAATTCCCCACACAACCCACCAACCCCAAATAAAATAAGACTCTTCTTATTTTATTACCCAACCCATACATTTCCAAAATCCAAAAGTTGAATTAACTTAACTAATTATTCTTGAGCTTGTCAAAATTAAATGAAGTAAAGTTGGCAGCATTAATGTGAGGGAGTGTCGCATAATTAAAGTGGGGGTTTTAGAGATGTTAGGGAATTTGAATGGATGGGGCTTGTGTGGGACCCACCTAACAAAATTGTATCAAGAGGATTTAGGTTCAAGTGGGTTCCACCCAACTCCCACACATGGGGTTAAATAACATGGAAGTGAAATAAAGTCGTACAAAACATTATTTCACTTAACACTTAATCCATTTTCTTACAACTCTTCCCGAGCAAATGCAACTCCAGCTAAGGTCTTATTAAGTAATTACCGGAATTGTGGTTTCATCGGTGCCCTCGTATTTCAATTCCGAGAACTAGTTTAAAATTTAGAAAAACCTTCTCATTCGTTCACTGAATGTACCCAAGCTAAACTTCAGAAATTGATTCTGGGCACACCCGTCCTCGGAATCAGGTGCCATCAGGAACTACAGACTCTTAAAATTCCAAAGAAATTAAGAAAAAAAAATTCCTCGAAATTTCTGGGTCTTTACATATACACCACAATTGCATTATCTTCCCCACACTATCATTTAACATCCTCTCACATTTCCATAAAGGAGATATATCAAATATTTCATGCAAGGAGAAAATGAATAAATAATTCATAATCCATATCCTCTAAATATTTTTTCAACTACAACACATGGGGGATCCCTCTATTCTCCACTAAAATTACATGAGTGACCTTTTATTTTTCATTTCCCATATTTCACTAAACTAAATATATCTCTAAAATTTATATAGTAGACTCTATATATAAAAACATTTCTAAAAAACTAATAATAAATCAATCATTTAATGATTTATAAATTATACATCAAACATCGGACGGTCTTGAATAATCTCATTTATGGATAAAGATATTCAATAAAATAACGTACTGACATAATCCTTGAATTTGTATACATAAAATAGCATCTCTAAAAAACCATCATATTTTCTTATTTATATTAAATACTCATTTGTGATATTTTAATCACTAAAATTCATCACAAAAACCCTCATATTTTATATACCATGACATGAGTAATCAAAAAGTTCTTTATTTTTGTTTGGTTAAATTATTATCCTTAGATATCAACATGATATTTTTTATTCATTGATTTAAGATATTACTATTATTTATTTATCTTTAATCACTCATAATTTGGTGATAATATAATAATATAAAATAAATATGGGAATATTACAATTTTACATCATCCATTGATAAAAAATACTGATTTGGAAATATCCTATCTTGGAAATTAGATGAAATAGAACATTGACATTCTCGATCAATATTATCTATATAAATATTTATTCATGGATTCTCATATGTTCATGTTGTTTTGAACATGGAAGAATAATATGAGAATCATTAAAAATCATTTTCTATTTTAAATCATACAATATTTTATCGTATCTCATAAAAAGTATAATTTCGTAAATTCAACTGAGTACAAAGGATTAAGAAGACAACACATCTATATGTGGGCTTCAACAAAGTCTTAAAATATAGTTCAAATTCAAATATTGGGACTTTAAGAGTCTGATGTGGGAACATATAATTTCTAAAACCCTTGAAATGTCAAAAAATATAATTACCACACAACTTTAATGTATTAAACCCATGGTTATATGAACATAAAAAATTCATATCCATACTTTAAAAAGACATAAGTTTAGTGTAAAATACATATGAAGTATCAATTTATAGATAAATATGAAGTATGATATCTTTTATAAATCATATAAGTTTCCTCATAATTCATACACATAGCATGGACCTCATATGGGATACTTAAAAACTCTTAAGAAATAATATATATCCAAATTTTCTGTTCCAGAAAAAAAAAGACTTCGTCAAATTATTATAGGGTTTTCAAATTCTAAAAAGTGAATTTAATTCACTTCAAAAAAACTTAAAATATATTAAAATAATTCCAACAAGTATTATAATAATTAAAAACCTTTTGATCATTTTTCCAAGGTTCTTAGAACAATGTAAATAATCATGTATATTATTTTATGTATTTCAATTTATCTCTCATTCCAACTTCACTCTCAGTCATTCCAACCCCTACTCTAGAGGGTTTTCTCAGAAAAATCCAAAACCAACATTCTATATAACACATGGATTGATTATCCATAATCTTACCTTACTTTCTTCATAGAATAATTAATCTTCAATCTCCCCACTAGCTATATACTTCCAAATCGCATTCTAAACTATTGTAGATAAAAAATCAACTTCAATAATTGTCTTTGAAATTATATTCAACATACAAAGCATATGATTTTAGGATTTATCATCTATCAACATCTTCATTGTTAATTTTACTTTTTCAATAGAAGATATTTTCTTACTTTTCATATTAAATGGGAACCAAATCTAACTCTATTATTCTTTAACATATATTTACATTCAATCATTTTAAAAATAAATATGTAATCTTATTCTTAAATATATTTGGTAACTTCATATATAATGATTAGAAATAACTAAAACATAACCCACATGATATTATATGAAATAATGGTTTACCAGTAATTGAAAAATGATATTTTAAAAAAAATCCATTTTGGAAATAAAATAAAAATCAAAAGTCTCTTTGAATTTTTTTTTCTAAAATTTTTTTTGGAATAAAACTAGTTTTACAATGAATTTCATATGAAATCCATGGAAACCCCATAATTTATAAAATAGAATGTTATGGAATTAAAATAAATAAGTATAAATAATTCTAAAATAATTTAATTAAATTATAATATAGTTGAAAAAACCCATGTAATGTTCAAGAACTGAAGTTATTCCTCAGGGAAGGTAATTATATAGAGACCCATACTTCAATTTCTTTAGAACACGATTAAATTCTTCAAGAACGAAGAGGGTAGAGTTAACTAGAACATTGTAAACCCTAAAATACATGAAATTCATGATTTGAACAAACCCTTTCCATTAGATTGTCTAGAATGAGATGATCCAGAAATATTATAAGAGGAAAAATGTAGGAATTTGAAAATAGAATAGAGGTAAACAATGAAAAGAAAACAAAATGATATTATCTCAATGTTTTTACTAAAAATCAAGGGATATCACCATGGTATCATAGAAGAGGAGATCTGTTGTATAGAGGAATGATAATATCTTTTATAATTGGAAGAAATAATGAAAAATAGGTTATAGTTCAATACTAATAGATGATTATTTTATGATTTTATACTTTTGAGAAAGTAATATGATTTGGACACATATTTTAGGAAATTATTTCCGAACTGTATGGTAGCCACTAAAAAAATGACAGTATGTAAGAACACTCTACATAGTTAATAGTAACCATGAAATAATGGTGCACTTACCATGTAGCCTTATATTATATAGCATGAGACTCACCCTTAATAAGAATATATGCCACTGTTTCTTTTAAACAAACACTATCTATGAACTAGTTTTGAGAACATATCTTATATAGCATTAATGTCTTCAGTATTTAACTAACCATGTGCTAAACATAGAAACTCCTATAAAAATATCACCACCATTCAACTGAATTGTCTGTATGATTAACATGTACTATGCACTAACATTTCATTGAATATTGTTTCCTAATTTTTCATTTTTTAATCATTCTACTTTTTATTCTTTTTAAAATAAAATAAATTATTGAAATAATAAAAATAAATAGATACTAGCGACCTGATGATATCAAAAATATACCCATATTACCCCAAACTATATAATCCACATGTATTTTGTAAGAAGGATATCGATGTATAAAGTTTGAATTGGTATATACCTTCATAACCTTATGTACATGGATTAAATATGAAATATACACCCCAATCAGACCAAAGATGAAATTTATTACACTATATGTGTATTAAATCGTAGGTAATTTAGTATACAAGAATTATTTTCTATCTCATGATGATATTGCACTTATATTTAATAAATCAAAGCCTTTATAAACTATATATTTTCTCAAAAACTATAGTAATCTATGATGAAACCTATTTGGGGATAACATAATGTTATACTTTAAGAGCTAAATTATTATTTCACTTCATCTAATAAATGAAGCCAACATGAAATAATGATAAAATGGATACTCTCTATTGTATACCATTATATATTATATATTCTTAAACTCCTTAAATAATAAAAAACCAACTATATATAATCAGAAACATAATTATATTCCATGAGATAGAAAACCATTGAAACCTTATGTTGGCTGTACATTTCTATGTATCCATCAAAAATAGTCCTCCCACTTATCACTTTTATTTTGTAACATTTATATTTTTTTAATTATTTGTTCGAAATATGAATCATATTCCAAATTTTCAAATTTATGGACATGGAATTCAAACTCCATCACATTAAAAATATAAATTTTAAAATGATAATGACTTATTTATTTTACTTATAATTATTTCTATGTTAATTATTATCATAATTCTAGGAATCGTTCCATAAATGAATCCTTCACGATATATTTATAACTAATGTTTTTACTAATATATCCTAAAATATTTTTTAATTAAAATTTATATTCAATTAATTATGATAACTAAACGTAAAACATAATATTTATTTTTGTTTACACACTTTATAGTCTTTTAGGTTAACAAGTGAAATTTAAATTCAATTTTGACTCTATAATATTTCGTTGTTGTAATTTAACCTCTATAAGTTAAAATATATTATCATTAAACTCAGAGAAACAATATTCTGTTCATATGATCATGATAAGAAACATAAAAATATTATATGTCAACAAATTAAACTTAATTGGGTTAGTGTGAATATTTAAGAAATAAACTATTAACAAGAGTATGAGATATGATATTAAATGTGATTATAGTAATATTTTAGAAATGATATTTTATTCTTTAAAATATTTCACCGAGACTAGTTGGAATTCTATTTCTTTATATTTTATCTAAATTATAAGATGACCACTTTTATCCTGGGTTTAACTACCTTTAACCATATCATTATTTATACAATTTTATAGAATTTGACGAATCATAATATAAGTACTCACCACTAAACATTTTTTAATCTTGAGTTATATGTGAAGAATTAATTATCTTATATTTGAGGATATCTTTGGGATTAGAGTTTTAAGGAATTATAACATAAATCATATATAACATATGAATATAATAAAAAGAGGAAAATTTGTATTTGAATCAATTTTACCACAATATGTAGCTTTTAGGATAAAACATGATTTATTTTCAAGAAAAATATTACTAAATTTTAGCTTGAATTATTTCATTCCCTTAACGTTTACTATACACTATTAATTTTTCAAAAAATTTTTTATGTTCAGAAAAATATCATTAAGGGATAGAAAAATAAATAAATCCATTAGTCCAATGTAAATATTAAAAAGCATAAAAGTATTACTTTTATAGTGATGGACTTTGGGTGAAATAAATAAATAATTTTCTCATGAAATAAACGCACATTTTACTCAAAAAATAAAGCAATTCTATTGAAAGAATAGATAAATCATATAGGTATCTCATTGTATCATTATATATATCACTATAATAAACTGAGAATCCATATAGTCGCATTCCATACTGAATACATTGGAGGACTATCATAGACAAACCGGTCCTTGGTTTATAACATAACCAACTTTCATGTGTCTATAATGTAAAAAATCATCATTTCTTTATAATGAAACCACTTTTCCTTGGTTGATAACATAACCACCCATCAACATAAATAATATCCATGAACTATAACATAATCATAACACAAAAGAGCTTTATTTTTTCAAAATTATGCATTAAAATATTATCTTTACCCATAACGAAAAAAATAAATATGAAAATATAAATCAAATTTAAAATGACTATTTTTAATACCAAAATAACAAATAAAATTAAATAGGGTTTTTATTTTAATAAAATATAAAATATTTTAATGTAATCCAAAAATTATATAATGGTTACAAAAGTGGAAATGTAGATTTTACAATATATTTTAAAGTAGAATGTTTATTTTCTTGTTTGTAAAGAATGACCCACATTTAGTGGAAAATTTGTTTTTTAAAAGATATTAAAATAAAGTACCAAGTTAAATTTTAAAAACTATCATATATATAATGATATTATTTAAAAAAAATTAATTGAAGATAAATTGAGTTAATATATAAAACTTTAAAAGATATTTTTTGGAAGAAAAGTCACTTATCACTTTATAAATAATTGAATCATAACCCCATGACGGAATTAAATTAAAAAAATTTAAATAAAATGATACTAGACAAATTTAGGATATAAAATATAAAAGGTTCTATATATACACCTCATAAAATAATATTTTCACATAACATCAAAATATGGTTCAATGAAAGGAGATTGAGACAAAGTACCTTACATTGAGTCCGACTCATCGTGTATGTTCTTTATCTTCTTAAATAAGATATTTATCACAATTATTTAATTTACCGAGAACATTTTTCATCTTTATTATACCTTTTACTCAAATATTACCATGTTATACATGATTACATAATCAATTAGCTTGACATCTGTTTCTTTGACCATATTCAGCTTATGTGATAAAAATGACTTTGGTAGGATAATTATGGTCAAAGTGATTATTATTTAAAAATATATTTAATAATAGTAATTTTTAAGTATATATAATATTTATGAAATAACTATACTCTTAAAACTAATAAATAATTATTGTTATGAAAAATGAAGTATGTTACAATCATTGAGATGGAAGGCCATACAAACGCTTGAGTAACATTTCCATTTTTGAGTGATCATTATGAAAAGAGGTAAGAAATATTTTATATTTAAATAATTATTATAATATTATATATACAATAATATTTATTTATATATAATAAAATATATCATTCATGTTGTGTGGTGATGAAAAGAGTTTCGTATCTCTTCGTGAATTTGGTTGTCCACACATAAACAAATGACATTATCATTTTATAGTGATGGAAATTTAAGTGATGAAATGGTATATTATCTTATTATAATAATTAATATGTCATTAATATCTTTATTATTTCATTTATATCCAATATATTAATTAATATTATCTTTATTACCTTCCACGTAGCATGTTAGTGGAAAATGAATCACATCACGTTGCGAGGAGGTAGTATTCTTTACACGTGACAGACTTTATCATACCCCCTACAAAATAGAAAATAAAATAGATATATATGGAATAATGAATCCATAAATATAATAATTATGTAAATATCATATATATATATATATTATTTCCTTTGTCACACGAAACCTTGATAGGGTTTAATGGAAACCATGTAACATCGGTTCGTGATGCGGTTGTCCTCCATTCAAACGAGCGATGTTATCATTTCCTATTTAAGGTAAGTGGATATGGATTCAGGTTATGCACTTAAAAGAAATATTTGTATATGATATATAATGATGTTATTATATGATAGAAAATAAAAAATATTTTATGGTTCTGGATGAGGAAATAAAACAAAAACTCTTTGTCAAGAGTTACACTTCTTCTCGGACCACCACTTTTGGATTATATGTAATGCATTCCTAGAATGAAATTATTTCCAAAAAAAAATCATTCCAAGATGAGGCGATGGACTTTTGGAATTTATTTTCATAGTTATTTTCCTAATATAAATAGTTTTAGGGTGTAAAGAAGATAGTAGATTGGGAGGCCATTTTTATGTGAGGAGAGTGGCACATCTATAATTTTTTCAATGAAAATAGTGTAAAATAATTTTTCTTAAAAAAAGGTCTAAAATGGTGTATTATATATGAATATAAATTATAAGGTCTTTATGTGTCAATAAAACATATTAGAGAAATGTTTTTAGGTCATTTTTTTCCAAAATTGGTTAACTTGACCCCCAGTAAATCCATTTTTACCTTAACCACTATAATTAATTTTGACAGTATTCACTATTACTTTTGGGATCTTTTGTTAATGAAATTATTAAATATTATAAATTATTATGATTCAAAATATAGAATAAAAGTTTCCAAATTAATTTCATATAAGTGAACAAATTGAATTAAAAAACCCATAGACATGATGAAAAACAGGTTTTAAAGAAGTGTATTTTTCGAGCAAGATAAGATTTTATACTAACACTACGATGGATAATAAAAATTTTCTGAATATAAATTAATATTTATTGATATACAATATTTTAATTTAAATTAAAAAATTAATCTTTATGTATTATTTTAATTAATTAAAATTGTGAAATATTTTGAATTTTGAAACAATTTCTTAAAAATTCCCATTTTTAAACTAGAGACAAAGTGTACTAAAATCAAATATAAATTTTATTGAAATATAATTTAGCAGATTAATTATAATAAAATAATACATAGGTAAATTTGAAATATATATAAAACATATTGATAATTTTATATTACTTAATTTGTTAAAAAAATATTTTGTTTACAAAAATATGTATTTTTCTATATTCACTGAAAAATCAATATTTTCTGAAAGATCATAAAATTTCACCCAAATTTATTTATTTTTTAACTATTTAGAAAATAAAATTATTTTTTATAATTAAAATTATTTCATTTTTAAATTAAATATTTAAATAAAACTTTATAAGAAAATATTTTAGTTAAAACTATTTCTTTTTTTATTTAAAAATTACACAATAATATTATGATGAAGAAAATCTTAAAAGATATTTGTTATATAAAAACATCAGTTACTAAACATAATAAGTATTTACAAAAAAATAATATCACATTTTTCATAATAAATAATTTTTTAAAATAGATTATCTGATCATATTAGAAAAATAAGATTAAAATGTACATGTTTTATTCAGATTCAACTGAGATTTAGATATTACATTTCATGCACTCCATGAATTGGAAATTATTGAATTCATCACATGAATGAATGCTATATTATTATTCAACTAATATAAGGATTTTAAACATAGTTATATTTAAAATAATTATAAAATATATATTTGGTGGTATAGACCTTCAAAAACAACGAATTTATTCCTATAAAATTAATACAAAACATAATATTAAACTGGAGTTTCAAAAACCCATTCAAGGAATTTAGATAAATCTCTATAATATGAAAAATATGTTCTCACTTTATAATAATAATTTATTTCTCAACAAAATAACGATCAATATTTGATAGTAATTTTTTTCCTTCTAACATTAACATTTACCCATATGTACTGTCATCACTACACTGGAGCCTAGAATCCTCATGTACAATTTTTTTATAATGAATAATTTTAGAATACACTATCAAATTTTAACAAAATCATTCTCAATTTCATAAATTCCATATAACTATTACAATAATTATTCAATAACTAGAAGAGGAATTAAGGAAACCTTTAGTCACTGTAATTATTTCGTACACATAATAACATTGAGTATATGGATAGATAAAAATATTTCCTTTGATCCCCATGCATAAAATTACATTGAAAACTTAAATAAATCCAAATGTTATTCTGTTTAAAATCTATATTTACTTCTTGAGTGAATTTCATAATTTAAATTTCATGATGAGGTTTCTCTAACACATGAAATTTTACTTATTACTTGTGAACTATTCTTATGTTTCTATACAAGTCCAAGAAGTTGGTTCCATTAAGTTTATAATTATAAAAATTTGATCATTATGATTAAATATGAAGACGATTCCATTATATGTATAACAGAAATATTTATTAGAAAAGTATGACTTTTTACATTCATTTTATATAGTATTTTATTAAATGTGTTCCCAATATAAATGACGACCCATTTACAATTCATCATAATCATTTGTGGGAAAGGATCTATATTACACTAAATAATGATTCCACTTTAATTTTCATCTTACCTCATAGATATATAGGTATACCATCTTTTAAATAATATCATATATGAATCTTTGAGGGTTGATTTAAAATCTCATTTCCCTAACCATCGTATAGATCAATTAAACATTATTCCATTGGTATCCTATATGAATGTTTCCTTGCTAATTGTAACAGAAATAAAATAGCCAAAATAGGAGCCTAATCCTTTTAAGGACACCCATTAATTTATTTCCTTACAAATTATAATATATGAGAACTAAAATTTATCATGGAACTACCTAATGGATGATCAAGGTCTTGAAAAATATTATTTTTGATGGAATCTTACTCTTAGTATTTTTAAACAGGATTTAATGTCACCATATCATCTCATGTGTTATATTTTACCAATTTAATGCTTCTAAATATATTTTTTTAAATCCCAATTATGTCCACTAAATCAATAGGTTCAACCATATTGTTGTTAAACTCGTTACCCAACCCAATTTATATGTTACTAAACTAAATTAAAAGCTATCTATATCTGTACTTATAAAAGTAAATCTAATGGAACGTGAAAAACATTCATATAAAGGATTCAAATCATATGAAATCAATAAAAATATGAGTAAACTTGGAGAAACATATTTCGACCTCAAATTTGGTAGATGGATCCTATACTCCCAAACCAATGAGTAGTATGACCAAAAGTCAATCTAACCACAATTCATTACTCAATATAGTACTGTATACCATTTTAAATCAAATATCTAATATATATAAACAATAATTATCATGTTAATTCATGATCATGGCCTATTACAAGTCAAATTCATGGTAGAGTAATGCTACATTGATAATCATACCCAACATGTAGATCCTTAAATTGATATACAATAATTTAAAGGAGTAGTTAAAACACTTTTAGAAAAAATCAAGCAGCATAATTCATAATATAAAATTTATTTTCTTGAATAAATTAAAGAATAATAATAAAATAATAATTAATAAATTTATATGTGAGATTATATTTTTGAACAATATATAAGTAAATTATAAACAATTTAAAATCTATGTAGTAATAAAAATAAAAAATTTAATTTAACTCTAATAAAAAAAATTCATATTATCATTTACATGGTATTAATATTAACTCCTTTTTATTTTATAATATCAGATATTTTATGAAAACTTTTTTTATCAAATAGAATCCAATTTATATATTGTCATTTTTTAAATAATCTTAGTATCTCCTATTTGATTTTATTTAAACCGGTGATTAGTTGATCCAAAACCCCAGTTGAGATAGTTTAAATAATTTTCCAGTATATTCAATATTATAAAAATATTATATTTATATTTTTTAATAATTTATAAACAAATTATAATAATTTATGTTTCACTTTATTTTATTTTATAAAATTTTGATAAATTATTTACCATGAAAATCCACTATAAAATAAAATCAAATCCACCAAAATGATTTTTAGTCTATTTATGTTCACCCATGGGGGTGGTTCTAAAGATGGTTTTTGGAAATATTAACAAAAAAATGTCATTAAAATTATGATCAAAATAAATTACAACATAGTATTATTTACCATGGATAAAACTCTTGTAATGAGAAACAACATTCTTATTGTCTAATATCCTATACACTTTGGTCATGCGGTTATACCATTGGCCATGACAATTTTTGAACCACTTCAAGTAACCATGTCATTATGGGATTACTTTTTGGGCCATGTTATTCTCTTCGAAATGTTTTTATGGGAAGGAGATCAGAAACTATAAATGGATTGGAAATGTACACTATTATATTGTTACTACTCATAGTATAGGTCAAATTGTAATACTTGATAGCTAACTAAGATGTCGGGGATCGTCCCATGATGATATATTTCTTTATATTTCTCTACACTTTCATATAATGTATATTTAAGATTCACAATGTTAGGGACAATAAAAAAATTTAACAGAACACCAATTTTCAGTTTTAAGGATTTCATGGTTTAGTAAAATCAAGAGTAAAAATGGGTATTTTTTATTCGGTTATACTACAGTGTCTGAATTTTTTCCTTTCTATAATTCTTGACTAATTTCAAGATAATACCAAATATTCATAGATGTTATTTTATTACACTAAATCAATTTAGTGTGATAATACTTACAATAATGTTAGAGTAATATAACATCAAAACCCCAAAATAACCAGGATCTGTCTATATATTTAGAATGAATAATAAAATGATGACAATAATATATTTCCTTTCTCTAGCCAATCCACGTTTAATATATGAAGGTAATAAAGAGATAGAGGGTATCATATTAGTTTGAAGTTTTCTATTAAAGTATCGTCACATAAAAATTCTATGTGACTATATAAGTATTGATCCAATTAATATTATTATCTAAGATATTTTTTTAATTTATATAAATTGATAATTTCACAGAACCCTATAACTATTCTAGATTATTTAAACATTATGTCCATTCCTTAAAATTGTCATTTAACATTTTAATGATTAAATAAAATATTTATACTTCTGATAATCATCAATATATGATATTTGTAACTGATAATAATATGTGTTGTAGAAGATGGTGGCTGAACTAAGAAGTATCATATAGTATAACAATCCCATGCATGTACACTATAACATAGTGTATTCCACTATGATGTGGTGCACATAAAGATTAATTATGACATGGTCCAAGCCACCAAAACATTTTGAGTAATCTAGTGTAAAAATAAATTGATAATCCTCCTAAATTGTAGGAGATGAGTATTAGATGGAGGATATGAATAGAAATGTTATTTTCCTTAAAATTATGATGAAATCTAAAGTCAAATACACCAGATTCATGTTTCAAGGTCTATGTGTGAAATAGTTGTATTCAATAGTGCAGTCCAATCATCATGTGGGCCTATCCTATAAGAAATTGATTAATAAATTATATAATATAACATATTTTTTTAGGTATGTACCCCTCGAGTTTGTTGATATAACTCCTTAAGCTACATGATTTGGTCTGAACCTTGGTTATTAAGCATTATTCATGACTGGTGTAAATGATTCTTCATTATGGATCCTTTAGGTGTGTTGTAAGGTATAAGACAATATCATGAAGATCTAGGTCAAAGCGTAGAGTCATGGGAGGAGGATAATATAATCCACTAACAATTTTGTAATTGTTGTTCCATTGAGGTAGGCTATGGAATATGACAATTGATCACGATCACATGGAGAGAGTTTTTGTTTTGAAAGGGGTTGTGGTGAAGTTATGTTCATTCTTACAAATTAAATACCCTTATAGTGTGGAGATGGTTTTTGTTATAGCATCCATATTAGGTTGATTGGTTATATTGCATGGTGTCTTAGTATGTGTCATTGTTTCTCTCCCATTTTATAGGATCCACACCATAGAAGAACCATGTTTTTCAGATATGGTTTGACTAGGCTAGCTGTGTTTTGATTCCTTGTTCTATTTCATTGTTCTACTTGTGTTAGCATGTTCTATGGTAGGGTTTGAGTTTTTGTGCCATGGTATTCTATTTTATAGAATGTCTACAAATACCCCAAAATATTATGAATATTTTCTCTCCAATATCTTACTCTCAAACCTTCAGTTATCCAACGATATTTTCTAAAATTTTGATGCTCTTTTCAATAATATTTTACCTCTACCTTATTGGGATTGATCTATAGTGATCCAACCCCTTCCCTCTATGACCTATATGAATTATCTTCAAACTAGAAGTAATATATAGAGGATCTTGGTCTTCATGGACTATTGTTTTAATGGAGGATGAATTTGATTTATACTTTGAATATTGAGGAATTTTCCCCACCTTCTATAATTTTGGGGTTGGTGGTCGAGAAAAATCGCTTAGTATATCTTTTAAATTACTCTTGTGTGTACAATAAGTGTGATCACACCTTAACTCCATGAGCACAAACTATATAAAATTATTTTCATTCTTTTTTGGAAAATCAAATTGCATAAACCTCTTGTAGATCTAACTGGGTCATTGGCATTATGATAAAATTTGTGGCCACTCTATAGGTGAGCCTTAATGTGAACATATAAAGAAATGGTATTTTTAGTGTGGAAACTAACTTACACTCAGAATTAGCATAAGAAGGTAAATGGTTATTTTGTTAGAAAATAAATCAAATGAATTTAATATTTGAAATGACATGATATAATGGTTCATTAGAGGTATAATGGAATGACAATGATAAATGGGTGTGATTGATAATTAGAAATGGATTTTTATAGTTTATATGGTAATTAATGCTTGGATAAATGGAATGAATTGGTGAATTTTAGTAAATAAATTTTTAACCCATGTAGCGTGTGTGGGAAAAATTGAAATTATTTGCACTCGGTTATGGTGTAATTTTTATAGGGTTATACCTAGACATATTGTAATTTTTATAGGGATCTACTCTAAAATATTTTAATACTTAACGGGATATTCCCATTCACATTTTAATGCTAATAGTGATCTCACTAGATATAGTGTAATTATTATTAGAATTTTCTCCATTATCTTATTTTTATTTCTAGGATAAGACCTTAGTATGGTTGTTTCTAAGGTTATCATGATACCATGGAAATTTCACAGACATAAAACATTATAACAATGTAGGTGCTTATATTCCTGAGTGTCATCCCAAAACACAATGGTCAAAATGTTTATTTCATGTACAACATAATTATGTTAAATTAATACCATGTTTATCACTATATTTCATATTATATATACTCAAACCATATTTTTTATACATTGTTGGTGGTGGATGCTGAATTTTACTCACACCCTATTTGGGCCACCCTTTGGTACCAATGTAGATTTAATGTATGGAGATATGGAAAAGGGACAGGGGACCTTTTTTGGTTGATTAATTTTTGGATGTGTGATGCCCTAAACCCATAATGTATCATTGAAATAAATGAAAATTTTGTTTTAATATGAATTATTATTTTTGGTATAAGTAATTAAATTTAAAAAAAATGAACTAAATAAATATAGAATGAAAAGATAAGATTTTATTCTATAAATCACAAAAATGTTACATTAAAATAAGGCTAACAAACCATAACTATCTTAAAATACCTATTTGAAGTCCTATTATGATCACTATAACACCACAAATCATAAAAACAAGACCAATAATTTAGTGAATATCCCTTGAGTCTATCATAATGAGAAACATTGTGGCACATACTATAGAAAAGGCACTAAGTGTCAAGGTAATGTAGAGAAACATCCTTTTTATCCAAAATAGTTTGATGTTTTGAAATTCAGTAAACATTTATTTGTAAGGTATTTTTAACTTTTGAAGATAAATATGACCGTTATTTAATACTAATAGTAGTTAGAGTTTAGAAACATTTGACCGTTGGTATTTTTATAAAACCTTTATATTTTCATTAAGTAATTCAAATTCTTTAAAAATGATCTAATTATTTTAAAGTAATATATTTCATTGGATGATTACATGGTTGTGTTTTATATTTATATTTCGAAATTAAAATGTTTTAAAACTCAAAATCAATACAATGTTATGAAAATAATGAGATTTAGAACTTTTCTAACTATGATAAAGATTTTTTTTATATATAAATAAACTAATATATATGTTTCATTTTTTTAACTATTTGTGTTTAATAATATTTTGATAAAAAAATATTTTGAGTACCCTATATAACTGAGGAAAACCTTGAAGTCCAAGTCCTTAAGGATTGTGGGAATATCACAAAGGAATCTGAAGTTTGACCAAGTCAGGACTAGTGTATTCATTGTGTATGTTGATTTGAACACAATTCGTGCATGGTGTGGGATAAGTGGGCACACAAGCCCTTTTATAGGGCCGAGTTAGGCACGAGCAGAGTCTGATCCAAGTTGTACACTCTCATAGGTGAGGGTGGGACAAGTCATGTATAGGGGTCCCATGTTTAATGACCCAACTCGTGTGTTTGTTTCATGTAATTAAAGGAAGAAACATCAAAACTTATAATAAGGTCCTGAAACCATCTTGGTTTCAATTTCGGAAATGGATTTTTCCATGAATTTCAATCCAGGATATCCGTTCTCACCATGAAATATCATAGCCATCCACACCAATAAATCCTTTGAACTATGCCATTATATCAATTCTATTTTGGTTATCATCAGACATCTGATCTGGACACATCAAATTTAGACTGTTTGAGCCTTTTAAAAAACATGGGATATCTCATGGTTGTCTGATATCAACAATCTAATCTCGATTGTTCATCCCTTTTTAAATTCATATAGACACCACATCCATCTGATCAGACTGATACTATCACATCCCATTATTTTATTTCCTCTCCTTCTTTGGTGAACCCCATGAACCAATGAGATGCAACCCACAAATTTCTCTTCCTCCACTATTTTTCCTCTTCCTGTGACCCACCCTTAACTCTCTTCGGACCCAACCACTTTATTTTTCCATTAGTCTACTATAAAATGCAATATTTTATTTTCTACCACATTTAATCCTTATTTATGATTCTTTAATGTTATATATGATAAAAAGACCGATTAATTTACGGTTTACATTGATTAGGGTGTTTGTTCTCATCTGTAATATTCATATTCATGTTTCTTTGTTTATATTTAATGTTTTAATCGTATTGTATAAAAATATATATAAACCTTATATAAACGCTCTTTTTCACACATAAACCTAAGGGTTTCCTTCTTCCCAACACTCCATCGACCTCTTCTTGATTTTATATCCTTCTTGAAGTTATGTAAGGGTTTATTTTGATTCGTTTTCATTATGTGAAACCCTTATATACATTTATTTGTATATATGGTTATATATATTTTTTAATACTAATATGATTTTGGTTTTCATAAGATTTATATTAGTGATTAACTAGAGTGTTTTATGTATATAATTTTTGTAAGGATTTACTAAACTTCATTTTAGTTATGAAAATTCCATATATACACTTTGTGTATATATAGTTTTAAATAATTTTTAATCTTAAACAACTTTAGGTTTTCTAAATGTTTATTATGAGTATTTAAATGATGTTTATGATGTATTTAACATTTGAAAAGGTTTTGTATGAGATATTTTTGGAGTTTTCTAAACTCATATATTTGTATTTTATATATGGTTTTGTATAAATGGAATACCCAACATATTTTAATATTCTATTTAAAGGATGAACAATTGTTTTAAAATGCGTGTTTCCCTGCCCACATATTTGACAAAAGGATTATTTTTATTCTATATTAATTTATGCAATGCCAATATATATATATAAGTTTGTACACTTTCATAAATATATGTCAATCTTGCATTCATTTAAAGTTGTTTTTAATGGCATTAGCTTTGCTATGATTTTATGTTTTTCTTTTTTTACAATTTATTGGATCAAAAATAAAATTTATTTTTAGACATGAATATATTTGTATAAAGATATTTGTACTCACCCTTTTACATGTTTTACATTTATAAGTCAATCTATGAGTTTAATTTTTTTTATTAGATGGATTAATTGTTCGTGTAACACCCCAAGATTTCATAGTGTGTTATTTATTCAAAATAATACAATAAATTTTACTACACGCAATACTGAGTTTAAGCGCACCATGACTTACCAAAAAAGCCGTTCAAAAGAGGTTATGAATAGTATTAACTAAATTTTAAACTTTATATAATCTTTATAATTTTAGAATCCATATTATGAGTTTCTTAGTCATAATGTAAGAACAAATTCATTTTCAGTATTTCACTTTTCCAAATTTTAATAGTGAACCCTTTTTAAATACAATATTTTAATCTTTTTGACTAAATGGGGACATCAAAAATTTAAAATGAAACATCCCAAGCTTCCACGATACGCTTTCCTTTGAATAATATAGTAGCGTGTGTTGTACGCAACTTCGAGTTCTAACACACACCACAACCAATCAAACTAGCCGTTATGAATAGTAATACCTACTTTTTTAAATTATATATATTTTATATTTTATAATTGAGTTCATTTTTGGATTCGTAATATCGAATTTAGCCTAAGGTGAAATTTTGGTACTTTTCGGATAACTTTCACATTTTGATGAATAGTGAAAATTACTAAATTTTAATTAAAAACAACTTTTTTAATCAAAATAATTAATAGTGATAAATTATGAATTTGAGTGGTTTTAAATTATATTTAGAATATATTTTTACCATTTAATATAAATTTGGTCATTGGACATAATTTTACAGTTAAAATGAACATAAACAAGTGTCAATCTTTTGATAGTTATTATATCTTAAAAACACGCTTTTTGTTTTGACAGCGGGAATTAATTTTAAATTAATTTCTGTCACTTCTGTGTTTTGAATTTAGAAAAATGGATTCCATATTTTAAATCAGGATGTTCAAATTTTTTAAATAGGTAACTTTTATTTTTAGACATTTTGAATAATTATTGCGGTAAATATTTTATTTACCATGGTTAAGGGTAAATCCGGTAAATAAGGGTTAAAAAATAATATTATAATAATATTAATTACCCTAAAACATTTCCTAGCCTTATTGGTTGATACATGTTCGACCATAGGCATCTTTGGGTCGATTTTGGGACCCCATGGTGCCACTTTTAGGTGATAGGGACACTTTATTTTAATTAAGTTAAAATGAATACAAAAATGACACAAGCATATATCTTTTAGAAAAAAAAAATTACATAGGGTTATATATGTTGGATTTTAAATTATAAATATTTATTAGAAATATAAAAAGATTTCCTACATAATTATATTTTATTTATAATTTTTATACATTAAATATTTTACTTTATTTATGACACAATGATGATAAAGTAATTACTATAATAGTGAAAAATTAAAAGAATTGATATTATAAATAACCAAATAAATATAATATGAAACTTTTAATGAATTAAAATAATTTTCAAGGATAATATTATATATTAGGATTGATTTAATTGACTTTTTTCTAAGTAATCAATCAGTTATGAGTTTCACAAAAATCAACTATTGAATAGTGTCAAAATTGACATAAAAGAGTTCTTAAAACAAATATTATATTATTAATTGATATTAAATTCCTAAAAATCTAATGTTCGGTCAAGAGACTTATATCATGATAGTTTAATCATTAATGGACCTCTTGGGAGTCTCTTGGATGTATATAGTAAGTTTATTAACCATATTATATAAAAATACAAAGAGACATTGTAAAAGTGAAACTAATTAACTTAGAGTTAATACTTAAAGATAAGGTTAATATAAGTACCCAAAACTGTCTAAATTATATTGGTTGAGTTGTTTTAGACCTATAACCACCTTATACTTTGAATAATCAACTTTGGATCCATTAGAAACCGAATATTAATTTATTATAAATTAATATTTCTAGCTTTTCCAAAGGTGCCCCTCACCCCTCTTATAAAAGGGCACTCCTCCTTCTCATTTATTCACACCTTCAAAGCCTTTTGGTTCGGCCAAAATCTTCCCAAATACTCTCCCAACATCCCTCAATACGTCCTAGAGGCCTTAGTTTGATCAGAAAGCCAACCTAAGGAGCCCTTTTGATCAAATCAAAAGGAAGAAACCGAAGAAGAGGTAATGATTTCACCACCCTTTTCCAAGTTCCTTTCTTCTTCCACTTCTTCTTCCTTTGTTGTTACCATTATAAAATAATAACTCCAGTATCATATATATACTGTGATGTTATTATAAATATGGTACAACCATATTCAGTATTCTATCCACCCTTTGAATAACATGTCACCATACGTGCGTACGTACGGCTTACCGTCTCCACGTCGTGGTGTAATTGTTATTCAATATAATATTATTTGGATGGGTATAATAATGATGTGTAACTCATGTAAATAATAAATATAAAATTTTAATGATTCTGTATATATGATATACCATCCATTTATATATTATTTTAATATCAAAAGAATGATATTGTCGCTCGTGCGTACGTACGGACTACCGTCTCCACGAACGCGATGAGATTCATTCTCCATCGTATCCATTCATGTATAATTATCATTTGATGATTTAAAAAAAATGATGTTTGAGGACTTTATATCATTCTGGATATGAATAATATACAACCTATCCTTTACAAACATGTCTTACGTAGCAAAACATATAAAAGAAAACAAGTAAGTTAACACCCGAAACAACGATAATACTAAGATATTATTATCAAATCAATATTAAAAGATCATATATGATATCATATTAATGTATATGATTATTTTATAATTTAATAAAAATTATTTCACCATTATACAAGAGTTTATCCAACCCCAACTAAGAAAAAGTACAAGGTAAGGGTTATTTCACAATCTCTTCATTGTCCGAGGTTGTTTAAACGTAATAATCTACTGGGATCTCTTTATCATCCACATCCATGTTTCTTCAAAATGTATTTCAAAACATTTTTATCATTTACAAGAATATGGGTTAAAGTCATTTATACGCTTGTTTGACTTTTTATAAGAGGAATATTTTCGTCGTTATCAAAACAAGGTCCTTTTTAACCTTTTCGACAGAATTAAGGTAAGAATGTTTTTTTAACTTATACGGTGGGTGCGGTTATTTTCTGCCGTTATAAAATCTTCAAAAATTTCCTTACAAGCTTATAAGAATATTTTCAATGAAAATGTTTTTTTTTATATGGCTCTTAAAAGATTTCAAAAATAGAAAGAGATATTTCTCTAAAAAGTGTTTTGATTTCATCTATGTCAACATCCTTTGATGGATTTTACGCTTATTTGAAGTTGATTTATTACGATACAAAACTTCTATATTGTATTGAAGGTTTTGTGATATGTTTGACTCTGGATGTGCTATTTTTATACCATTCATAGTTTATGGTGAAATTATTGACATTTCGTATGTTAGTTTTAATACGAATGTTTATGTTATGTTTAAACCTTTTCATATGGGAATGCATTGGACTTAATATGTGACGGGTGGAGCCCGCTATAGCTCCTCGATGCATCGGTAGGTCTCATAAGAAAAACTAGTGTCTTGGCACAAGGCCTTGACAAAATCTTATTTGTAGTCTTGGCACGAGGCCTTGGCTATGTGGTTATGATAGTCTGGCAGTATGCATTCCAACATTATGAAAGTGGTTATTGATTTTTGCATGTGATTATTCGATTAGTAGAATATCCATGTGAATAAGTAAATGGAATTATTTCATTTTATTTATGCCATACCGTGTTGAAAGTTAAAGTTTAAAAGGCTTTTGTTTTAGTTATACATTGCCTTAAATGTTTCTTCTTATTTATGAAAGTTTCCGCTATATTGTTATCCTTACTGGGCATTTGAGCTCACCCCTTTTCTATGTTTTATTTTTTCCAGGAAGTGAAGAAGTAAATTATGAATGACCTACAGGGATATTATGAGGGGATATGAGTGTGGATTATGGATACATTATGTTGTTGTAGTAGTTTTTCATTTTATGATGTAATGTAAGACTTATGAATATATCTAGTGTTTCCGAGGCTACTAAACCAATCGGTCTTTCGAGATTTGATCTTTCTTGTGATCATGCCAATGTTATGTAATAATGAAACGACTCTGGGTAACTAGGGTCAGGGTGTTACAGTTGGTATCAGAGGAAGTTTAGTACAAACCTTGGAAGCTAGATTTAGATAAACTCTGATTAGAGCACGTAGACCTAAGATAAACTTTGAGGATTAGTATAGAAGAACTTCCTAGAATTTTGGTATTGTAGAGATTTTGTGAGTTTTCCGAGCAATACATCCCTGTCTGGATACGAGCAGGTAGAGGCGGCTCTCGTACAGATGTACCTAGGGGTAAAACCCAAAAACACCTCTTTGAGCTAGACTCGAATGGGAACTGGTGCACGACAACGGGCCTTGCTACACTCTTGGTTACGACACTCCTGGGGGATATGCTTAGGATAACTCTCATTTTCTTTACAAATCATTATGAAGGGTTTATGAGTATATACTTCCTCAAAGGATACATTTTTATGATTATGGATTATATCCATAAAATATTTAATTTATGTTATGTGTTTTACAAGTTTGGGATTATGTATTGTTATTCATAAACTAATCTAATGCATGCCATTGTTTAGAAATGGCACCCAGTAGAAGGAATGAGAACTCTAGAAATTCACATGATACAAAGAGAAAGAAGGATCATATATTTTATGGTCTTAATCCATAATTTACAAGAGAAATAGTCTCGCATGTATTATCATCATATGAAGAAATAATATCATGTGTTGATAAGATAAGTAAAGAGTTTACTGAGTCCTATGGTTTTAAAGGGAAGCAAGAGAAGATAAGGATGGAAGAGAGAAAGATGGATAAAGGAAAGAGGGAAAAGAATAATTTTCCCATATGTGATAACTATGGAAAGAAACACCCTGGAACTTGCCTGAAAGGAATGGGAGTTTGTTATAAGTGTGGAGGAAAAGGGCACAAAGTACATGACTGCAAGGGTAAGAAAATGGTTTCAAATGTACAATGCTTCATTTGCAAAGAGTTTGGACACTATGCGAACCTATGTCCCAGTCATCAGACTATGACGGAAATGATGCTATTGGATAATAATAATGTTATGATACTACCACAGATGAAGAGGAATTATTAGATTTCTTATGTTGATTATGTCATTTGAGTGTTGTATCAACAATGTACTTGTTATAATAATTATGGAGTATTGTACTGCAGTACTATTTCATTAAGGACTTGAGATTGTGTGGAACAAAGAAAAGTGACTCAATAGTAGGATAAATTTTTGGAAAATATATGGTTGAGAGAATGATAAACTATAATATAGTTCTGATACCGAGGTAGTGATTTTAGAATAATACATGATTGTTTTGGATAAATTATATTGGGTATTCTTGACTACCTTTGAACTGATTAATGACTTGTATATTCCATCATTGTTGGGGTTTAAAACATTTTTGGATTGATGAAGTATATCCAGCATTCTATATGGAATAAGGGAGAATGAATGTAATCAATAAGGAATATGGTAATTCAGGACGTTTTAGTGTATTAAAAGAATACATGATGAAGGTATTCATATGCTATTACGGGGTAAAAAGGATCTAAATTATGTTTACCTTCCTTATAAATGTTGGACTGTGAGTTTGGACAGAATTATTTTGGATATTTCTAGTTTGGATTATTTTGGATTTCCATAAAAGGACAACCCGGAGGTCGGGCGGCAACCCGTCGTGTCCGGCAAGGCTGCGAGACTTGAACCCGCAATCGAAGGGTGACAATGGTGTATCACCTACCACTGGCCCACGAGATGTCCTGGATTAAATAATGTAGTTTTTTTAAAAGATCTGGTAGATGAATTATAAATTCATTTATTTTGGAACCCTATACGAATAGTATAAATAGAAATATTTTGTACGTTCTATTATCTTTTAAAGTGAAAGATGAGTTTGTGGTAGAAATTTATTAATGGATAAAAATCTAATTATAAAGTAAGTATATCTCATTATTATCTTAGCTAATCTCATAAATAAATTTCTCAACATTAATAAAAGGAACTTAGAACAAAAATGTTGTCCTAGATGGTACCTTAAATCATCACTAATTTATGGATTTGGGATTGTTGGCCTTTTCATAGCCATGTTCTCTACCACTCTCCATCAGATAATTGATGGTTATATTTCTCTTCCATATCCATATTTTCCAATATGTAACCCTAGTATGTGTTATTTTCGGTAATCTTCATACTTTCCACTCTTTATTTTAAATAGATGCCTCATTAATTCATTTTTCGATGTGGGATTTCAACTAAGATATTTTGAAACGTCAAAAATGGGTTATCCCAATATACTATGTTTTGTTGAACCGATGGTATTTTCAAATCATCATAGATTGATGAATTTAAGGACCTCAATTTTATACATGTTTGTGATTGATGACCTCAATCACTACCTATAAATATTTACGTTTTTCCTCCAATTATATGTCTCTAATTGCCACCAATGTTCTCCTACCCGAGATCATAATTTGGTGGTGACCCTTTCATTTCACGTTTCCTCATATTAAGACTAAATTTTAGTAACCTAATTTCCGATGTGGGTTCTCCCACAAAGATATTTTCTATTTTCAACCATTTATTTTCAAAGAACAATTTCAAATTGCGAGGACGCAATTTATTGAAGGAGGGGAGAATGTAACACCCCAAGATTTCATAGTGTGTTATTTGTTCAAAATAATATAATAACTTTTACTACACGCAACACCGAGTTCAAGAGCACCATGACTTACCAAAAAATTCATTCAAAAGAGGTTATGAATAATATTAACTAAATTTTAAACTTTATATAATCTTTATAATTTTAGAATCCATATTATGAGTTTCTTAGTCATAATGTAAGAACAAATTCATTTTCAGTATTTCACTTTTACCAAATTTTAATAGTGAACCCTTTTTAAATACAATATTTTAAACTTTTTGACTAAATGGGGACATAAAAAATTTAAAATGAAACATCCCAAACTTCCACGATATGCTTTCCTTTGAATAATACAGTAGCGTGTGTTGTACGCAACTTCGAGTTCTAACACACACCACAACCAATCAAACTAGTCATTATGAATAGTAATACCTACTTTTTGAAATTATATATATTTTATATTTTATAATTGACTTCATTTTTGGATTCGGAATATCGAATTTAGCCTAAGGTGAAATTTTGGTACTTTTCGGATATCTTTCACATTTTGATGAATAGTGAAAATTACTAAATTTTAATTAAAAACAACTTTTTTAATCAAGATAATTAATAGTGATAAATTATGAATTTGAGTGGTTTTAAAGTATATTTAGAATATATTTTTACCATTTAATATAATTTTGGTCATTGGAAATAATTTTACAGTTAAACCGAACATAAACAAGTGTCAATCTTTTGATAGTTATTATCTCTTAAAAACGCGCTTTTTGTTTTGACAGCGGGAATTAATTTTAAATTAATTTCTGCCACTTTAGTGTTTTGAATTTAGAAAAATGGATTCCATATTTGGAATCAGGATGTTAAAATTTTGTAAATAGGTAACTTTTATTTGTAGACATTTTGAATAATTACTGCGGTAAATATTTTATTTACCATGGTTAAAGGTAAATCCGGTAAATAAGGGTTAAAAAAATAATATTATAATAATATTAATTACCCTAAAACGTGTCCTAGCCTTATTTATTGATACATGTTCGACAATAGGAATCTTTGGGTCGATTTTTGGACCCCATGGTGCCACTTTTAGGTGATAGGGACACTTTATTTTAAGTAAGTTAAAATGAATACAAAAATGACACAAGCATATATCTTTTAGAAAAACAATTTTTACATAGGGTTATATATGTTGGATTTTAAATTATAAATATTAATTAGAAAGAGAAAATGATTTCATACATAATGATATTTTATTTTTAATTTTTAGACATTAAATAATTTAATTTATTTATGACACAATGATGATAAAGTAATTACTATAATAGTGAAAAATTAAAATAATTGATATTATAAATACCCTAATAAATATAATATGAAACTTTAAATGAATTAAACTAATTTTAATGGATAATATTATATATTAGGATTGATTTAATTGACTTTGTTAGAAGTAATCAATCTGTTATGAGTTTCACAAAAATCAACTATTGAATAGTGTCAAAATTGACATAAAAGAGTTCTTAAAACAAATATTATATTATTAATTGATATTAAATTCATAAAAATCTAAGGTTCGTCCAAGAGACTTATATCATGATAGGTTAATCATTAATGGACCACTTGGGAGTCACTTGGATGTATATAGTAAGTTTATTAACCATATTATATAAAAATACAAAGAGACATTGTAAAAGTGAAACTAATTAACTTAGAGTTAATACTTAAAGATAAGGTTAATATAAGTACCCAAACCTGTCTAAGTTCTATTGGTTGAGTTGTTTTCGACCTATCCCCACCTTATCCTTTGAATAATAAACTTTTTATCCATTAGAAACCGAATATGAATTTATTATAAATTAATATTTCTAGCTTTTCCAAAGGTCCCTCTCACCCCTCTTATAAAAGGGCACTCCTCCTTATCATTTCTTTACACCGTAAAAGCCTTTTGGTTCGGCCAAACTCTGCCCAAATACTCTCCCAACTTCCCTCACTACAACCTAGAGTCCTTAGTTTGATCATAAATCCAACCTAAGTGAGCCCTTTTGATCAAATCAAAAAGAAGAAACCGAAGAAGAGGTAATGATTTCACCACCCTTTTCCAAGTTCCTTTCTTCTTCCACTTCTTCTTCCTTTGTTGTTACCATTATAAAATAATAACTCCAGTATCATATATATACTGTGATGTTATTATAAATATGGTAAAACCATATTCATTATTCTATCCACCCTTTGAATAACATGTCACCATACGTGCGTACGTACGGCTTACCGTCTCCACGTTATGGTGTAATTGTTATTCAATATAATATTATTTGGATGGGTATAATAATGATGTGTAACTCATGTAAATAATAAATATAACATGTTAATGATTCTGTATATATGATATACCATCCATTTATATATTATTTTAATTTCAAAAAAATGATATTGTTACTCGTGCGTACGTACGGACTACCGTCTCCACGAACGCGATGAGATTCATTCTCCATCGTATCCATTCAAGTATAATTATCATTTGATGATTTGAAAAAATGTTGTTTAAGGACTTTATATCATTCTGGATATGAATAATATACAACCTATCCTTTACAAACATGTCTTACATAGAAAAACATATAAAATAAAACAAGTAAGTTAACAGCTGAAAAAACGATAATACTAAGATATTATTATCAAATCAATATTAAAAGATCATATATGATATCATATTAATGTATATGATTATTGTATAATTTAATAACAATTATTTCACCATTATACAGGATGTTAGCCTACCCCAACCAATGAAAAGTATAAGGTAAGGGTTATTTCACAATCTCTTCATTATCCGAGGTTGTTTATACGTAATAATCTACTGGGTTCTCTTTATCATCCACAACCATGTTTCTTCAAAATGTATTTCAAAACATTTTTATCATTTACAAGAATATGGGTTAAAGTCATTTATACCCTTGTTTGACTTTTTATTAGAGGAATATTTCCGTCATTTTCAAAATAAGGTCCTTTTTAACCTTTTCGACAGAATTAAGGTAAGAATGTTTTTTTTAACTTATACAGCGGGTGCGGTTATTTTCCGCCGTTATAAAATCTTCAAAGATTTCCTTAAAATCTTATAATAATATTTTCAAAGAAAATGTTTTATTTTATATGGCTCTTAAATGATTTCAAAAATAGAAATAGATATTTCTCTAAAAAGTGTTTTGATTTCATCTATGTCAACATCCTTTGATGGATTTTATGCTTATTTGAAGTTGATTTATTATGATACAAAACTTCTATATTTTATTGAAGGTTTTGTGATATGTTTGAATGTGGATGTGCTATTTTTATACCATTCATAGTTTATGGTGAAATTATTGTCATTTCGTATGTTAGTTTTAATACGAATGTTTATGTTATGTTTAAACCTTTTCATATGGGAATGCATTGGACATAATATGTGATGGGTGGAGCCCGCTATAGCTCCTCGATGCATCGGTAGGTCTCATGAGACAAACTAGTGTCTTGGCACAAGGACTTGACAAAATCTTATTTGTAGTCTTGGCACGAGGCCTTGGCTATGTGGTTATGATAGTCTGGCATTATGCATTCCAAATTATGAAAGTGGTTATTGATTTTTGCCTGTGATTATTCGATTAGTAGAATATCCATGTGAATAAGTAAATGGAATTATTTCATTTTATTTATGTCATACCATGTTTAAAGTTCAAGTTTGAAAGGCTTTTGTTTTAGTTATACATTGCCTTAAATGTTTATTCTTATTTATGAAAGTTTCCACTATATTGTTATCCTTACTGGGCATTTGAGCTCACCCATTTTCTATGTTTTATTTTTCCCAGAAAGTGAATAAGTAAATTATGAATGAACTGTAGGGATATTATGAGGGGATATGAGTGTGGATTATGGAGAAATTATGTTTTTGTAGTAGTTTTTCATTTTATGATGTAATGTAAGACTTATGAATATATCTAGTGTTTCTAAGGCTACTAAACCAATCGGTCTTTCAAGATTTGATCTTTCTTGTGATCATGACAATGTTATGTAATATTGCACTAACTCTGGGTAACTAGGGTCGGGGTGTTACAGTTGGTATTAGAGGATATTTAGTACAAACCTTGGAAGCTAGATTTAGATAAACTCTGATTAGAGCGCGTAGACCTAAGATGAACTTTGAGGATTAGTATAGAAGAACTTCCTAGAATTTTGGTATTGTAGAGATTTTGTGAGTTTTCCGACCAATACATCCCTGTCTGGATACGAGCAGGTAGAGGAGGCTCTCGCACAGATGTACCTAGGGGTAAAACCCGAAAACACCGCTTTGAGCTAGACTCAAATGGGAACTGGTGCACGACAACGGGCCTTGCTGCACTCTTGGTTACGACACTCCCGGGGGATATGCTTAGGATAACTCTCATTTTCTTTACAAATCATTATGAAGGGTTTATGAGTATATACTTTCTCAAAGGAGACATTTTTTATGATTATGGATTATATCCATAAACTATTTAATTTATGTTATGTGTTTTACAAGTTTGGGATTAGGTATTGTTATTCATAAACTAATCTAATGCATTCCATTGTTTAGAAATAGCACCCAGTAGAAGGAATGAGAACTCTAGCAATGCACATGATACAAAGAGAAAGAAGGATCATATATTTTATGGCCTTAATCCAGAATTTACAAGAGAAATAGTCTCTCATGTATTATCATCATATGAAGAAATAATATCATGTGTTGATAAGATAAGTAAAGAGTTTACTGAGTCCTATGGTTTTGAAGGGAAGCAAGAGAAGAAAAGGATGGAAGAGAGAAATATGGATAAAGGAAAGAGGGAAAAGTATAATTTTCCCATATGTGATAACTGTGGAAAGAAACACCCTGGAACTTTCCTGAAAGGAATGGGAGTATGTTATAAGTGTGTAGGAAAAGGACACAAAGTACATGACTGCAAGGGTAATAAAATGGTTTCAAATGTACAATTCTTCATTTGCAAAGAGTTTGGACACTACACGAACCTATGTCCCAGTCATCAGACTATGCCGCAAATGATGCTATTGGATAATAATCAAGTTATGATACTACCACAGATGAAGAGGAATGATTAGAGTTCTTATGTTGATTATGTCATTTGAGTGTTGTATCAACAATGTACTTGTTATAATAATTATGGAGTATTGTACTGCAGTACTATTTCATTAAGGAATTGAGATTGTGTGGAACAAAGAAAAGTGACTCAATAGCAGGATAAATTTTTGGAAAATATATTGTTGAGAGAATGATAAACTATAATATAGTTCTGATACCGAGGTAGTGATTTTGGAATAATACATGACTGTTTTGGATAAATTATATTGGGTATTCTTGACTACCTTGGAACTGATTAATGATTTGTATATTCCATCATTGTTGGGGTTTAATACATTTTTGGATTGATGAAGTATTTCCATCATTCTATATGAAATAAGGGATAATGAATGTAATCAATAAGGAATATGGTAATTCAGGACGTTTCAGTGTATTAAAAGAATACATGATGAAGGTATTCATATTCTATTATGGGGTAAAAAGGATCTACATTATGGTTACCTTCCTTATAAATGTTGGACTGTGAGTTTGGACAGAAGTATTTTGGATAGTTCTAGTTTGGATTATTTTGGATTGCCATAAAAGGACAACCCAGAGGTCGGGCGGCAACCCGTCGCGTCCGGCAAGGCTACGAGACTTGAACCCGCAACCGAAGGGCGACAAGGGTGTATCACCTAACACTGGCCCACGAGATTTCCTGGATTAAATAATGTAGTTTTTTTAAAAGATCTGGTAGATGAATTATAAATTCATTTATTTTCGAACCTTGTACGAATAGTATAAATAGAATTATTTTTTACATTCTATTATCTTTTAAAGTGAAAGATGATTTTTTGGTAGAAATTTATTAATGGATAAAAATCTAATTATAAAGTAAGTATATCTCATTATGATCTTAGCCAATCTCATAAATAAATTCCTCACCATTAATAAAAGGAACTTAGAACAAAAATGTTGTCCTAGATGGTACCTTAAATCATCACTAATTTATGGCTTTGGTATTGTTGGCCTTTTCGTAGCCATGTTCTCTACCACTCTCCATCAGATAATTGATGGTTAGATTTCTCTTCGATATACATATTTTCCAATATGGAACCCCATTATGTGTTATTTTCGGTAATCTTCATACTTTACACTCTTTATTTTAAATAGATGCCTCATTAATTCATTTTTCTATGTGGGATTTCAACAAAGATATTTTGAAACGTCAAAAATGGGTTATCCCAATACACTATGTTTTATTGAACCGATGGTATTTTCAAATCATCATAGATTGATGAAATGAATTCTCTACATTTATAAATATAATATTTTTATTCATAATGAATATTCCATAATGAATACTATTAATTATTAAAGTTTAGGATTTAATTTTAGTGACACTTCGTTTTATTGGTGTATTTTTAAACATGAATGATAGTTATCTTATATTAAAAAACATGTATTTACATATATAAAATGTATAATTTCATGAAACATGGATTTTTAAGAGTTATTATTTTATGTGAAAAACCTAAACAATATATTATTTTGTATGCACCTATTATCATCACATGTGAAAATGGGTGCCTGTTTGTCCATACATTTCATTGATAAATTTGATACAACTATTGACAGTTGTATAACTCACAAACCATACAATTTTTAGATTACTGTTTACATCTATCACATGATTCGCTTTATTTAAGAAGATAGAAAATTATTTCAAGTTTTTTATATATATTTTATGATAATATATAGAGTAATAACTAAACATTCCAAGGTGGTATGAGATAATTTGGATTGTTTAGTGAATTTGTTTCATCTATGCATAAGACTAAAATAAATTAATGTGGGATGGGAGAATTTGATTTAAAGGCATATTCTTTTTAGAAAAATGAATAATTTATGGGACTTATAATGTGACTGGTGAGGCCCGCTATAGTCTCTCAATGCATCAGTAGGTCTCATGAGACTAACCAGGTCTTGGCATGAGGCCATGACAGAATGATTATGTATGCTGTTGTCATGAGGTCTTAACATAATGTTTATGGTTTTCATGCAATATGAATTCCCTCATAATGATCCTAGTAAGTGGAATTCCATGTGATTAATTAGCTAATAATTTATACCTGGAAAATGATCAACCTCTTAAGAACCAATGAAATTATGTTTTATATTTCCATGTGAGCAAGGCTTGGTGTATTATATACATTTATAACAATTCATTAAAATTTTGGTTTCCAAAAAAAAGGTTAAATCATATTGTTTTATGTACAACATGGAATAAATGATATTTCATGTGTATATTATTATCAGAACCTCTGGAATGTCATTGAATGATTGTGTTTTCTCATTACCCAATTTATAAGATGCACACATGAATTTCTGTTCAAGTACATGAATATTTTATAATGCATTCTATTTGTAACTCTTAAATAAGTATAAAAATTTTGAAGAATGAGTTATCCTAAAAACTATTTCAGAATATCTCAAGAAAATTTTGATGACATGTTATGTGAATGATTAATTTCCATTATTTTAATACATGTTTTTTAAAGAAATGTTTTAATGGAAAATTTAATTTTTAATGGTTTTGTTTTAAAATCCCTTATTTGGCATTATTGTTCTCACCCTATGTATTTTAAATTATTTTTACAAGTTTAGTGGAAGTGCTATAATAAATTATTAATGTAGATTTATATATCTGATGATACATTTCTTAATGTTTACTACACTTTGTAATTTTTTACTTGAATGTTTTACTGAATTCAAATTCTCCAGAACCTAGGCTGGTAAAATATCCTCTGTTTAATGTGATGTTATGTATTTATTCTTGTTTCTTTTATAAAAAAAATTGTACACAGAATTTTTAAGGGTTGAGCCTAGTTTCTCGGCTTAGGTGAGGCATCGTCTTCATCATTGGGTGAAGGCCTCAGTGGGCGATGACATTGGATCTGGTTTGTGGAGGCGTCTACGCATTGGGGTGTCTACGGGCAGATAATTGGATTCTAGTTCTTCTCTAATGTGGCTTGGATTCATCCCCGATGTGGTTTGGATGGGGGAGGTTCTCTTGGTTCAGGCTTCTAGTGGTCATGCAACTTTCTGGAAGATCAAATATGAAGTTTGTTGGCAGCCTGTCTTCATATTTCTAGTTTTGATTCTTTACCCCGCCTTCATGTTGTAGTTCAAAGCCCTCATCGTTCCCTACACTAGCATCTTATTTCTCTGTTCCTACTCAAGGTGGATCAAGAGTGGGGTGATGTCACGACCCCCTACCCACAAGGTGTACCCCTCCTGGGCTGGAAATGTGATAAGGGAGATAATGACCCCCGAGTCCTGCCTCTAGTAGGCCCTGGGTTGGCGATTAGCACCGAGGGTATAATAACACACAAATGGGAGGCATTACCCTCTAAGAGAACACATGAGAAAGAGAGAGATAAGATAAACACCAATAAACTCCAACTCAAAACTGGAAATATAAAAGAAACCCAAGTGCACAAATGGAATGTCATGCAAAAGTACTACAACATAAAGGGAAAAACAACAAGTACCCAAAAGAAAGTAAAAATAGCTGCAACCACAAGCCCAAACAGCTCCTGTAACCACAAGCTAGTAGAAACAAGCTTGATCTCCAACCTTCTTCAAGTGACCTGAAAAACAGTTTTTATATACATAAGGTGAGTATAAAAGTATACTCAGTTGATCCTCCCTGAATCCTCTCATGCAAAGGTAAGAAAGCATGCTAAAGAATAGTGAACAACAAGTGAAAGTAACTTGTCACCTAAACAGGTAAACTATGTTCCCAACCTCACCATGGGTACTCTCACTAAGTAATTCATACAAGAAAATAGCATATAATAAAGAATATCAAGGGTACCCCTCTACTACTTCCCCACTAGTTTGCTACTTTTCCCTAATGACATATGTCTTGTGCATATCTCTAAAAAGGCTTGCCCGTAAACACCTGGGCTAAGCACCACAATATGTACCTCATGCACCACAAAGGATTGCCCTCAAACACTTGGGCAAAGCACCACACCATCATCACAACCAAAGTAACCAGATCGTTTCAGGGAGCCACTATAGCTAGCGTAACCTGTATCATACATTGGGTATTATACCTAAATCCATTACAGCCCTTACATTGAGTAAGGATCCTCAATCCATCATAGCCTATACACGTTACATCTATATTAGTCCATAGGATACTATATCTAGAATATATGGGTGTGAATAACCACAAGCTATTATATCCTTCTACACACATATATGGGGAAAACTAACCGGTGTGCCTAACGGAACAAGTATCTCCCAAGAGAAAAGAGTGGGGGCAAAGGGGGTATTGAGCCATTCATCCTCCCACCGGAATGTTGGGGAAAACACCCCCCCATGGCTCAGAATCCCCGGGGTGTCATTTTTCCTTACTCACAGGGAGGAGTAGCATATAGAAACACAAAAAGTAAAGAATATATTATAAATCACAACCACACTATGGGCATAACCTAGTCTTAGACACAACTGCAACTAACTTCTCTCGGACTCCGGGCTGCCACTTCTAATACTAGGTGTCCTAGAAGCACACAACCATTTAAAGGGATTTACTAGATTTATTTATTCCCTTTTTATCAATTTCACTGTACGTTAATTAATTCCTTAGACATTAATTAACCATGAACCAATCCACATTAAATTTCCTTAGCAACACACCCAAAGCCAACTGCTCCTTCAACAGTTTTCAACCTCTTCATTATGTTTCAACGAACACCAACCCCATGGGTTAACACCATTTATTCAAATATTCATTACAGAATTACTTTTCCATATTCCCAGGCATTCTAGAAAAAACATTCTATGCTACTAAACACAAGGGGCTCAACACGGTGAGTAGATGTACTACCCGTCGAGTCGTTTCCACCTATAGCAAGAGCGTAGACCCATCCTCCCTTGAAAAGCTAGACACAGAAAGCACGTTCCATACCCCGCGTGTCTTCGTCTCCTTCAAATGAAGGGTAAGCAAGACCAACTTCCTTGAGTAGTGGGGAAAAGTAGAGCATACAATCAATCAAAGAATTAGCTAGCATTCAACAATCACTTCTATCCCATTCCATCATCCTTGATTTCCTCCCCGACACCCACATGCATAAACCGATGCACCTCGCCACTCTAGGCATCATCCGCTGCCACATCCAAAAGGCCATTATTCCTCCACATATCACAACACCCCTCCAGGGTCACATCACAACACAAGAAGAAGGAAATCAAACATCACATCAATTGGGATCTTGGCCCTTTAACAATCAAGAGGGTAACTCAGAACCCTTCCAGGAATTATCAAACAATCAACTCTTTAATTCATCTTGAATTAATAGATTTAATTCATGGGTTCCAAAACCAGGAAACCAAATCAGTAAGCTATCACAAATTAATTATACAATTAATTTGATATGCCTTTAAACAACAAGCACCAACATGATTAAGGTTTACCATCCAACTTAATTAAACATGCACAACGAAATTAATTTTATTAACATCAAATTAGAACAATAGCAACAGCCAGATTAATTTACTTGCCTCTTTATATTTAGCCAATTAATTATCAAATAATTCCAGATTTACATTCATTATCAATTTCATCAAGAACAACATGAAAACAATCAAGCAAAATATATCAAACTATCTAGAAAATCAAGAGGCGAACCATTATCACGGTGCATAGCAACAACATGCGATCAAACCAATTCTTTTAATCTGGTTCAAGTATTTAATTAGTTCAATTTCATTGTGATCCAATGTGATAAATCATGCTAACTCTATGATTGCACATAAAAAATTAGAGAAGCAACAAACCCCCTACCTTAAGGTTTTTGATGAAAACCACGACGGTCGAAGAACACTCAAGAAACACGGGTCGATTCTCTAAAAAACCCTCCTTATATCTCTCCTCCTAGAAAGATCAAGACCAAAGCTCACCACAACTGGCATACACACACTTAGATCTACCCATAACGGGTGTTGATCTAAGAAACTGAGAGAAGAGGATAAGTATATCTAAGTAGATCTAAGAAACCTTACAAGAACGTGGAAGAACGATCACATACCTCAAGAAACCAACTTCGATTCATCAAGAGTAGCCTTCAGATCGCCTCCAAAACTCTTAGGAGAGGTTCTCCTACCTTCAAGGGAGGTTAATCCCGAGTTATGGCCACTTAGAGGCTTAAACGAACCATTTAGAGCCAAAACAAGTTAAATCCACAATTTTGGATCTAATTTAAGTGCTCGTACGGTTTTCTCGCATGGTTAGACAAATTGTACGCTAGCCGTGCGGTCGATAATGCCTCACTGAACACACCTCGCACAGTTAGGCTGCACGGTTAGAGAAACTATGTGCTAATAGTGCATTAGCCACTGGCTCTAACACCAGCCTCGCATGGTTTGGACACATGGTTTATACAAACCGTGTGTCTCCCGTGCGAAAGCTATCTCCCTTTAGTTTCCCTTAAAATTCTACCCAAACGCACCACAAGTCGCCTTAACCTCCCAGAACACCTCTAACACCACATTTTCTCAATGCAATGGACTGGAGAGGTCCAGGCCATTACATCAGATACCTCTCAAAACATTCTCGTCCTCATGAATAAAAAACCCACCTAAAGTGAAAACAAAACGGGGTCTAAACAACCACCCCTCGAGATACCTCTCAAAATAGAGCAAACCACAAAACAACAAAGGTATCCATCTCGTAAACATGAATGTTTCATAACCACATCAGCTACAACGATACATGTAAAGAGTTAAACATCAAACAACTCTGGTTACTTAGCACATATCTGTGACTCACGTTCCCAGGTACTCTCCTCCAAACCACCATGTTGCCACAAGACACGAACCAAAGGAATAGAACACCCACACAACACCTTATACTTGTGGTCTTGGATCTCCACAAGTCACTCCTCAAAGGTTTCATTATCATCAACATCAATATCTCCCCAATAGATGATGTGAGAGTCGTCATGAAGATAATGATGGATCTGTGATACATGGAAAACATCATGTATCTGACTCATCTGTGGGGGAAGTTCTGATCGATATGCCACAGCACCAACACGAGATAACACCTCGAAAGGCCCAAAAAACTGGGGAGAAAGCTTACTTCCATGTCTAAACCTTTGCTGCCCGTGATGGGGAGTCACCTTCCAAAACACATGATCTGCAACATTAAACTCTAACGGTATCCTTATTTGATCGGCATATGCTTTCTGAAAATCCTGAGTTGCCTTCATCCTCTCACGAATCACATGAACGATATCTTTTGTATTCTACACTAGTTCTGGTCTGAGAATTGCTGACTCTCCGACCCCAGTCCCACACAATGGAGAACAGGAAGGCTAAACATACAAGGCTTCAGGCGTCATGCCGATGGTGGAGTGAAAACTATTATTGTAAGAGAACTCCACTAAGGGTATGTTCCTTATCCATGAGCCTCTAAAATCAAGAACACAGGAGAGTAACATGTCTTCAAGAGTCTAGATGGTTCACTCTGTCTGACCATCCATTTGAGGGTGAAAAGCAGTGCTAAGGTATATATTAGAACCAAAAGCATGTTGGAGACCCCTCCATACCCTAGAGGTAAAATGAGGATCTCGATCAGAAATGATTGTCCTAGGGACTCCATGAAGTCTCACCACCTCTTCTGGATACTTCCTTGACAAAACATCCAATGAGCTCAACTCCTTGATCACTATGAAGTTGGCCAATTAAGTTAAATGATCCACTACATCAAAAATAGCATCATGTCTTCCCGGAGCTTGAGGTAAAATAGTATCGAAGTCCATTGATATTTCCTCCCACTTCCAATGAGGAATATTTAATGGCTGGAGAAGACCACCTGGAACACGATGTTCGGCCTTCACCTTCTGGCAGACTAAACATCAAGACAAAAACTATGAAACCGCACGCTTCAACCCAGGCCACCAAAATTGGCTCCTCAAGGATCGGTACATCTTTTTCACACCAGGATGTACCTTTAAAGGTGAACTATGGAACTCTCTAAGGACTATATCCCACATCATCAAAGGAACAAAAGGCCTTCCATGATACAACACTCAGTGTTGTTCATCCTCAGACCAACCATCAGGGGGCTCACCACAAACAACTCAGTCTCTCCAGACCTCCACCTCAAGATCCCCCAATTCGGACTCTTATACCTTCTGTATCAGGGATGACTGTACCGTCATCTGATAAAGACAACTTCTACCCCCAACTACTCCCATATCAATATGTAATGCTGACAGTTCTTCCATTACTCTCTAGGAATCACTAGATTCATGTACAGCATCAGCACGTGACTTTTGGCTCAGTGCATCAGCTACAACATTCCATTATCCAGGTGTATACGATATTTTGAAGTTGTATTCTTGTAAGAACTCCATCCACCTACACTGTCACATTTTCAAGTCACGCTGGGAGAAAACATACTTCAATCTCTTATGATCGGTGAAAACCAAAAAGTGCTCACTGATGAGGTAATGTATTCATAACTTCAGAGAAAACACCACGGCTGCCAAATCATGATCATGGGTGGAATAGTTGTGTTCATGGGGATGCAACTACCGAGACCCATAAGAAACAACTACCCTCTGCTGCATGAGAACACAGCCTAACCCAAGATGTGAAGCATCGGAGAAGACATGAAACTGAACTCCCTCGGTTAGAATATAAAAGGACTGGAGCACTTACAAACATATACTTTAGATAATAGAAGGTTTTCTGACACTAATCAGTCCATATGAACACTTTATCCTTCCTATTCAAAGCTACTAGAGGAGTCACAACTTTGGAAAAATTGGCTACGAACCTCCTGTAGTAGCCTGCGAGACCAAGGAAACTTCACACCTCTGACACTGTTTTGGTGGCTTCCCAAGACATGAATACTTCTATCATCGATGGATCCACAACTACTTTCTGTTGAGACACAACATCACCCAAAAAACTTAATTCTCATGCCCAAAACTTACACTTCTACAACTTCCCAAACAGCTGATGTTTAAGAAGAACTCTCAAAATAGCATGTAGATGCTCTGCATGCTCCTATTCTGATATATAGTACACAAGGATGTCCTCGACGAAAACCACCACAAACTTGTCAAGGAACTCACAAAACATATAATTCATCAATCCCATGAAAACAGCTGGATCATTTTTTATGTTGAACATCATTACAATGAACTCATAATGCACATGAAGACAACAGAAAGTAGTCTTCAGGATATTCTCATCCTTCACAAGCATTTCATGATATCCTTACCCCAAGTCAATCTTTGATACCCAACTTTCACCCTTCAGTTGATCGAATAAATCATCAATTCAAAGAATAGGATAGTGATTATTTATTGTCACTTTGTTTATGCGGTGATAATTGAAAAACAACCACAAACTGTTGTCAGCCTTCTTCACAAACAAAACTGGTGCACCCCATGGTGACACACTTGGCTGAACAAAACCGAACTGCAACATACCATCAAGTTATATACGTAGCTCTCGTAACTCATAAGGGTCCATCCTATATGGATATATAGAGATAAGATAATCTCCTGACTGTAGCTTGATCTAGAACTTGATCTCTCATCGAGGGGGTAATGCTACAACCTCTTCTGGAAAGACATCAGGGTACTCCTCTATGACTCTAGGAAATGCCAACTGCTGAACCTCTAAAGAACTCAGCATCAACTCAGCCATAATGGATGATAAGGATGGAACACTCATATGACCCATCCAAGGATCTCGATCACAAAAAAACACCACTTGCTCTTCATCCGCACCAAAGAAAATGACCTTCTTCATGAAGCAATCCACGATATCTTAGACCGAATACAACTAATCCATGTTTTGGTTGAGATCATATGGTTGTATTCGTAAACATAGAAAATCTCCCCTAGAGTGGTGTTTCCCAACACTAGCTCACAGTCTCTACATAATTCAAACAAGTCAGTTCAACCTCCAACTGGCATAGTCAACGCCAAGGGAACTGGAAGCCTCTCTACCTCAAGTCCCAAAGCATGGAAAAGGGTAGGTGATATGAAATATTGTGTCTCTCCTGAATCAAACAAGGCATACACCAAGATATAAAACAAGCAAAGGGTACCTCGAACGACATCCGACTCATCTGATGCTGGCAACGCTAGAGCATGAAGCTGACCACAACCTCATCCACGGCCTTTCTGACCCTAATGATGACCACCACCATGGTCGCGGTCTACTCTCTGAGGACGGGGAGCGTCATGGGGTGTTCCTCTGCCTGCCCCATATACCCTCTGTTGATCTAAATCTAGTTTAACAGGCTGCTGCTACCTCGGCTGGAACTACCTCAATGGAGGAACCTGGAGTGTAACGCCCAGTGCAGGATGACCACTCTGAAAGGTCGATCACTCCTGCTGTAGATGTCCCACCACAAGAAAAAAGTTCATGATCCCTCGGCATAGGCCTGAGAGTTGCTGCCTCTAGAGAAACGAGATGTGAAGGGCTGGGACCTACCCTCGGATGAATGGAAACACTTCTTCCCTAAAAACCGAGAACCCTAGACCACAGCTTTGCTTCATTAGGGATTATGGTGATCCCCTCTCATGATGATTCGGTCCTGGACAAAGTCCTCTCGACAACCTATGCCCTCGCCAGCACCTCAAGATATGTCTTCAGTATAAATGGGGTGACCCGGAGCTGGATCTCTGGATGCAAAGCCTCCTCGAAATGCCTTGACCTTTCCTCCTTATCTGGTAACAGGTCTGAAGCATATTGTAAAATATTCCTGAAATGGATTCCAAGATCTTGAAAAGTAGAGCTCCCCTGTCGAAGGGTAAGAAGCTCCTGGCGACGGGATTCCTTCGCAGTCGAAGAATGAAACTCGACTACTATCTTGTCTCAGAACACCTCCCAATAGATCGTTGAATCCTCATGATCCCCGAGGAACAAGACCCACCACTGCCTCGCAACTCCATGAAACATCTTCAAACCTAAGTACACCCAGTGCTCCTTCTGATCACAGATCAAACTGAATCCTATCTCGACCACCGCCAACCAGTCTTCCATGACTGCATCTGAAACAGAGACCTCGTACTTCTGCAAAATATGGCGCTGAAACTCTCATAGTGTCTTCCTCCAAGTGTCGTCATCATTAACCTCTAATCTACGGCGATCTGTTGAAACAACCTACTGAAAATTTTCTTCTCAAACCAGACGAGGACGTCGACCTAGAGCCATACCTATAAAATAACAATCATTAGAGATCCTAAACCTAGAATATGTAAGACTCAACATTAATTATTTAGTTGTTTTCTTTTATTCATTTTAGGTTAACCTATCCCAAGGTCTACCCATTCAAACACATGCACAAAGAAGAATGATGCATGATCCTTTCCTAGGTCTCTACCCTGCAACCAGTATCACCTTTTTTTGTAGCCATTGTAAAATTAAAGGTCCATACATCAGATCATAGGGATCCCTAAACACCTATGTCTCAGCCAGTCTCCAGTGTTTACCTCACTTGCTAAACATGAATGACACTGTTTCCCTACCAACCCATGCAACCTCACCTATACCTAACTCCAAACTCCATCTTATCCCTCAACCATACCTCTGATACAAATCTATCATGACCCCCTCCCCACAAGGTGTACCCCTCCTGGGCAGGCAAAGTGAGAGGTAAGATAATGACCCCCTGAGTCCTGCCTCCAGTAAGACCTGGGTTGGCGACTAGCACTGAGGGTATAGTAACACACAAATTGGAGGCATTACCCTCTAAGAGAACACATGCGGAAGAGAGAGATAAGATAGACACCAATCAACTCCAACTCAGGTCTGGAAATATAAAAGAAACCCAAGTGAACAATGGAATGCCATTCTAAAGTGCTACAACAAAAGGGGAAAACTACAAGTACGCAAAAGAAAGTAAAAACAGGTGCATCCACAAGCCTAAATAGCTCCTGCAACCACAAGCTAGTAGAAACCAGCTTGATCTCCAACCTCCTCCAAGTGACCTGAAAAACAGTTTTTGTATAAATAGGGTGAGTATAACAGTATACTCAGTAGGATCCTCCCTGAAGCCTCTCGTGAAAAGTTAAAGAAAGCATGCTAAAACTCTGTGAACAAAAAGTGAAACTAACTCATCACCTAAACAAGTATACTAAGTTTCCAAACTCACCATGGCTACTCTCACCAGGTATTACATACATGAATATAGCATATAATAAAGAATATATAGGGTACCCCTCTACTACTTCCCCAATAGTTTTCTGCTTTTCCCCAATGACATATGTCCTGTGTATCTCTCTCCAAAGTCTTTCCCACAGACACCTGTGATAAGCTCCACAATCTGCACCTCGTGCACCACAAAGGCATTCCCATAGACAGCTGGGCGAAGCGCCACACCATCCTCACATCCAAAGTAACCAAGTAGTTTCTGGGAGCCACCACAACTCGCGTAACGTGTATCATACGTAGAGAATTATATCTCAAGCCATTATAGCCCATACATCGAGTAAGGATCCTCAAGGCATCATATCCTATACACGTTACACCAATAGTAGTCCATATGATACTATATCCATAATATATGTGTGTGAATAACCACAAGCAATTACGAACCTCTACACACATATATGGGGAAAACTAACCGCTGATCCTAGTGGCCGAATTATCTACTAAGAGAAGAGAGCATGGCCAAAGGGGGTAATCATCCATTCATCCTCCCACCAGAATTTTGGGGAAAACACCCCCCCCCCCCAGGGCTCATAATCCCCAGGGTGTCAATTTCCCTTACTGACAAAGTGGAGTAGTGTATAGAAACACAAAAAGTACAGAATATATTATAACTCACAACCACATTATGGTCATAACCTAGTCTTAGACACAACTGCATCTATTGTCTCTCGGACTCTGGGATGCCACTTCTAGGACTAGGTATCATAGAAGCACACAACCATTTAAATAGCTTTATTGGATTGATTTATTCCCTTTTTATCAATTTCACTATATATTAATTAATTATTTAGACATAAATTAACCATGAACCTATCCACATTAAATTTCATTAGCAACACACCCAATGTCAACCGCTCTTTCAACAATTTTCAAACTCTTCAGTATGTTTCAACAAACACCAACCCCATGGGTTAAAACCATTTATTCAAACATTTATTATAGAATTACTTTCCCATATTCCTAGGAATTAAAGAAAAGCATTATCTGCTACTAAACATAAGGGGCTTAACATGGTGAGTATATGTACTACCCGTCGAGTCTTTGCCACCTATAGCAAGAGCGTAGACTCGTCCTCCCTTGAGAATCTATACACGGAAAGCACATGGCATACCTTGCACGTCTTCACCTACTTCAGAAGAAGGGTAAGAAAGACCAGCTACCTTGAGCAGTGGGTAAAATTAAATCAGACAATCAATCAAAGAATCAGCAAGCATTCAACAATCACTTCCATCCCATTCCATCATCCCTGGTGTCCTCCTCAACACCCACATTCATAAAATGATGCATCTCGCCACTCTAGGCATCATCTGATGCCACAAAAAAAAGGCCTCTATGCCTCAACATATCACAACACCCCTCCAGGGTCACATCACATCACAAGAAGTAGGAAATCAAACATCACATCAATTAGGCTCTTGGCCCTTTAACAATCAAGACGGTAACTCAGAACCATTCCAGGAATTATCAAACTATCAACTCTTTAATCCATCTTGAATTAACAGATTTAATTCGTAGGTTCCAAAACTGGGAAACCCAATCCGTAAGCTATCACAAATCAATTAAACAATTAATTTGGCATGCATTCAAACAACAAGCACCAACATGTTTCAGTATTACCAAGAAACTGAATTAAACATGCACATCAGCATCAATTTGATTAACATAAAATTTGAATAACAGCAACAACCATATTCATTTACATGACTCTTTATCTTTATCCAATAAATTATCAAATAATTCTGGCTTTACTTTATTTATCAATTTCATCAAGAACAACATGATAACAAGCAAGGCATAGATATCACACTATCTAGAAAATCAAGAGGCGAACCGTTATCACCGTGCATAGCAATAACATGCGATCAAAACAATTCTTTTAATCTGGTTCAAGTATTTAATTAGGTCAATTTCATTGTGATCTGAAGGGCTAAATCATGTTAACTCTATGATTTCACATAAAAAATCAGAGAAGCAATGAATTCTCTACCTCAAGTTTTTTTATGAAAACCACAACGGTCGAAGAACGCTCAAGAAACCCGGGTCGATTCTCCAAAAAACCCACCTTTGATCTCTCCTCCTAGCCAGATCAAGACCAAATCTCACCAAAATTGGCATCCACACACTTAGATCTACCCATAACGGGCGTTGATCTATGAAACCGAGAGAAGGGAAGAAGTAGATATAAGTAGATCTCTGAAACCAAACAAGAATGAGGAAGAATGATCACACACCTCACGAAACCGGCTTCAATTCGTCAATAGAAGCCTTTGGATCGCCTCCAAAATGCTTGGGAGAGGTTCTCCTACCTTAAAGGGAGGGTAATCCTGAGTTATGGCCTCTTAGGGGCTTAAACGAACCATTTAAAGGCAAAAAAAGTTAGATCCACAATTTTAGGTTCTAATTTAATTGGACGCATGGTTTCCTCACACGGTTAGACAAACCGTTCGCTAACCATGTGGTCGCTACTACCTCACCAAACACACCTCGCATGGTTAGGATGAATGGTCAGACTAACCATGCGCTAACCATGTGTTAGCCACTGCCTCCAACACCATCCTCACACGGTTTGGCCTCACATTTTAGACAAACCGTGCGCCTCCCGTGAGAAAGCTATATCCATTTAGATTCCCTTAAAAGTCCACCCAAATGCACCCCAAGTCACCTTAACCTCCCAAAACACCACTTTCACTGCATTTTTAGAAATCAATGGACTAGAGAGGTTCGGTCCATTATAGGTGATGATGAGGCTTTGGGATTTAGGTTCGGTGGTTGTCAGGGTTCTAGGGGAATGTTATATGATGTTGGAGAGGTTCTGGGTTCTCTTCCGCAAGGCGATTAGTGTCATTTTGTAGGTTTTATTCTTCATTCGTTGGCAAGGAGGGACTTTTGTATGCATTGCTAGCTCGGGTGGTGATTTCAATGATAGTGGTAATATCTGACAGTGCCTTGTCTTGCCTTTCTAGCTCTTAGTTTTACCTTCTAATCAAAAATGATAATAGTTCAGTAGGGTTCTATTGCATGGTGTATGACTAATCCCGCAGTTGATGAGACTGGTGGTTTCTGATTTAAGTTTTAATTTTGAATTTCATTTTTTCTGGTGGTGGTTTTGGTATCTTTTGGATGTTTTTTTTAATGTTTTCATGCTATGTGATCCCGGTTTTGGTGTGTTTTGGTCAGCTTATGTAATGGTGATTCAACTGGACTCGAACACCTGAATCAATCCCCATATGAGTATTTAGAGATAGCATATCACCTTTGGAGAGATTTTTGGATTTGGATGTTTGAGAGGGTATGGATTCAGCCATCAGATCAGGTTTGTGCTTTGACACATGACACATGCTAGTAGAACAGTCTTGCAACAATGGAGAGCTTCATCACATTCAAATGCCGGGGAGGGGCAGTTCAATGTTGTCAGTTTAGATTTATTCACTTTGACCTTCGGGTTGTAATTTTTCCTATGTTCATGAAGTCTGTTTGGGTTTTCCCCCTTCTTCCCTTAAAAAGGGGATCTATTATAATAAAAAATATTTAAGTCCTTCGAGACGTTCGATTGATGGGGTATTTCAAAACATCATGCCATTTTGGAATATAAGGATGGTTCTCGGCATTCCCTTGACACATAGTACTTATCCATAGTACATTACATAGTGTTTTTAATTATGAATATTTGAGGGATGTTTACAACTTACATGGTATACTTTTTATTCTTAGTGGTCTTCTGGTGATTCTCATAGGCCTTGTAATATGTATTCTAGGACATTTATGATCTTTTGGCCTTTTTGAATTGAAATGTTTCAATAATTTAATGAATAAAATATTCTATTTTCATTCCTCATGTTTTAATTCATTTGATTTATATTTCATTACTAGCACAAAAATACAATAACTCATATTAAAACAAAAATGTTGTTTCTTTCAAAGATAAATTATGGGTACGGGGTGTCACAGGATGGGTTGGAACATGGATATGGGACTAACATGGGGTTTAAGACCAGGGTTTTGGAGTCTTCTATTGATTATGTTGGTCTATTATTTTTATTATAATAAACACATCATTTATATACATTCAAAATTCCATTACATGGTTTCTATTATTGTAGGAATTTTTTTTGGTATTTCCTTTATTCTAATATGACTAAATGATGATTATATATATTTATAATACTATTACCCATTACTATTTTATTGTTTCTAATATATTTGAAACATTATAATAGAGGGTATAGTATCCCCACAATTTTATTTACACACACTACTTTCATAAACTTATGGAATGTGGGGAAGTAAGCCCGAGCTCAGCCTTCCCATCCATCTATTTCATTTGAGGAGGCATTGAGCTTGTGATATTACAAATTCACTAAATAGTATCATCCTAATATCATTAATTTTTATAATGAAAATAAATTGATTTATTCACCATAGTATAATATATCATTTATGGGGGATGCTACCCGCTTAAATGAGATAGTGAAATTTTTACTAGATCCTATTAGAAAGGATACAGTAATGAAACATTTCTTGAAATTTTATCTTTACCATAATGTTATAATGAAAGTTTTCCAATTATGTTTAACATATTATATTGAAGTAGTGAACAAGAACATGGTGGTGGAGGTATATCTACATAAAATGACTATAATAGTAAGAAATTATTTCCTGGTTAGTGGTTGAAATAATGGATTTTCTAGAATTAAGAAGAAGTATTTGAGTTTAAATATGAATTTATGGAAGTCCCAGGTAGACACTAAGTCCTTTTCTCCAATCAATTATAGAAAAAAAATTGACTATGTGTTACTAATGTGGAAACATAATATATTCTAATAACTTCTTTAAAGGGTTTCCTAATAAATTATTTATGTGTGACCAATTAAGTCATCATTACAGATATTATAAAAGTAATTATTATTTTAGGAGTGGGTTTGGTTTTATTACTCAAAAGGGATATCACACAAAATATAATAATTAAAAATTGTAGGAACTCATTCTTATGGTACAAGAAAAAGTGGAATGAGTTAAAGAAAAGAAATACTTGTATGTTATATGTAGGTAATAAGTCTTTTTTTCTTAAATTTTATAAGGAAAAAAATATTATGTGTCACAAATATAGTATGATAAAATATTTACACTCACTTTTGAGAAGTTTCATAATACATTTAATATTTATATAATGATTTTCATCATAAATAATTTTATATAATGAATTCATAGTAGAGGATTAGTGGTGGTATTATTATTTTAACGAGATCTCATTATAAATTCAATGCATCTATTTTTTTGCATCTGGTTGTTATGATTTAAGTGGAAAATTTTATCCCCATTTATGGGTATAATAAGATACAAAATTACACTGTTATTTGAGGAAATTCCAATGATCAAACCATATTAGAGTGATTATTTATCATAGAGGAAATATATACTAAATTTGAATCTATATATATCAAAGTTATTGGAACCATTATATATGAATAGTCTATGGTTATTTCTTTGTTTGATACTAGATTATTTCATTAATTTTTCTCATTAAGGGTAGTGGATCTATTAAATTTACATACACGGTCTATATTTAGTTATTATATTTCTTATATCATCTAGGGAATAATAAATATAAAGGGACAAGATTACCCTCATGTGATATAATGATATTTGATATTTTGATTACATGTTTTTTACTTGTCTTTGATATGGAAATATTTTATCACATTTTAGGAATGGACTTGATGCTCATGTTAGACACCTAATTTGACTATAAATATCAAAGACTGAATTTTTTACTTGAAAAGAGGTCCCACTTATTTTACAGTGAGTTGGATCCTAGGTCAGGATGGGGTGTAACTATTATTCATGATATAGAAAATTCAACATTTCATTTAATTACTCTCATCCTAGATGTTATTTAAGGGAATCTATGAAGTGATCATTCACATATGTAGAGGATTTCCCACGAATTATTCCCAGATTATTTATTTGTATTTTCATAAGTGATGGATATTAAATGATATTTTGATATACTTCTATAGATGGTTGGATTTATATACCCTATTAAAAAATTGATTCTGTGGAACAAGTGGAATTAAATTTGAATATATGATTTTAATGATAATGTATTCCTTCTTCCAACATTTGAAAATGGGTAGATCTTATGATGTTTTCCATGAAAGATGATATGATTTAGTGCCTTTGTATTGATTATAACAATATTTAATAGGTGATAATGAAAAAATGAACCTATATACCTCATTTATAACATTATTGAATAATTGAAAATTTAAAGGTGGTTTTTAAAAATTGTCCTTATGATTGCATAACCCCAATCGAGTGTTAAAGAGAAAGATATTCTAGATCTTATTTTATAAAAAAGGTTGTTATTTTTAATAAATAGTCACTCCCTTTGGATTATAAATTTTTCACTAATATTTATGATAATGATTAAATATATATTCCATGGATAGCTTGAAAACTTTTCATTGTGTTTGTTTATTAAAAAATTGTTAAGTCTAAATGTGATGAGGAGCATGAGCATCATCTTGAGATTGCACCTGATATTCTTAGAGAAAATCATTTGTATACTAAATTATCCATGTTACATTTTTGGATTAAAGAAGTTATATTTTTTAGAAAAGTGGTGGTTAATAATTTAATATTAGAATAACTGAAAAATACTGATGTTTATATTTATTCAGAGATTTTAAAAAAAATTGAGACAAGAGGCTTCTATTGATTGGTAGGATATTATAATTGGTTTTTACAAGACTTATCAATGTTAGAATCTCCTCTATCCACTCTTGAATGTAATGGATTATAATTCCCAATGAACACAAAATTCATAAACTCATTTAATTAACTCAATAGGGGATAGATATGAGTTTTTATTTTATTTTTACCTCTGTAGGTTGAAAGTTATACCAATTATTATGATAATTAATGTGTGGGATTGGGTTTTCTTCTTATACAGGGAAATTATATAGTGATGTACGGCTCTCAAAAATTATTCCCATAACAATGATATTCAATTGGTAGAAATCATGCATGTTTTTAAATAGTGGAATCACAATTTGTTAAGTGGAAAATTTAGTCTATAAAAAGTAGAATAGTCCATAATATATCGTTCCATATAAAGATATTAATCCTAGACTGAGATTATGAGTAATGTATCCCGATACCTTTTCCTTTGACGTAGTTTATCATCTTAAAAAATTATAAGTTTTTTATGAATTCCTCTATAGTATATTAATAGTGTAGGAATTAAAGGATTCTAATGATGAATTGAAACTTATACATATCCTTATTGAATATAATTAAGATATAAAAGAGAAGGATGATTATATACTCTTATAAAATTTATAATCCACCCCTTCAATTTTCAATAAATGTTTAAGGAGGAACAATAAAATACTAAATTGAAATGTGTTAGGGGAATTTTAAATAACCAATGGTGAATAGTCTCTCTCTTCTGATGTGGATCTTGGTTTCAAAAAGTTTGTTGTGTTTGACCTTTCTTCATGTCATGTATATATAACTAACTTCAAAAATTCCTAATGGGATTCACCAAAAGCTTATAGATAGAAATATTGTGATGTTAAAATTGAATATTGAAGTCCTTGATTGAGATTAAAGATTAATGTTTATGTATCTTATTAGCATGCATAACAAAAAGTGATGTTTGAATATTGAGTTTTTTCCATATATTAAAAACCATTTATATTCATATAGAGATGTAGGATGAGTTATCTATGGATTTTATGATTAAAATACTTTAATATTTATATGAAAAAATGTAATATGGGTGATAATTTATTAACTAACTAAATAATATAACATTATTCCAATCAAATAATGATTCAAATATGAAAATCTTATAATTTTAAACATATAAAAGATTTTAAAGTTTCGTAGGTTCCAATAAATAATTTTTTTATACTATGGGGCCTATTTTACAAAATATTGTTTAATAATCCTACAAAGAGTGATGCTAATTCAATGAAGTATTAACATGACATTTGAATCCTAAAACAAAGTTAAATATAGATTTCCACAAATATTTTATAATATATGAATGTATGTTGTTTTCTTAAATTCATAGGATCATCGGTAAGTCATATTCCATTTGAACAGTTCTTATAATATAATGTTATAAATATTTAATTAATATAGACTATTTAAATTCCTTTATAGTTGATCATAGAAACTGCCCATTTTGATGGGTTTAATTTATTAGTGATTAGTTTTTTGGTCAATTTATTGTGTAATAGATTAATAAAAAGTTTTATTTGTCTCAAAATTCATTGGTTATGAATCAATTTATTTAGAAGGATTACGTGGATTATCATCGATAATAATTTTAATTCTTCGTTGGGGATCAATATTTTTTCAAGTGTTCATTTTGACAGAGAAATATTAGTTATAATATTAAATGCAAGATAAAGCTAAGATATATTGTTCTACTTGAGATTTTCGAATGAATAATATAATTCACTTATTATATAGTCATTATTACCTAGATCATTCAAATCTAAAATTTATTCAATGTTTCGCAATTGAATAAATATCACCTAATTTGTCCCATATTATTTCTTATAACGTAAATAATTTGTATTATGATTAAAATGTAATGGGAAAACCTAACTATATTTTTTACAGTTATCATAAACTGTTTTAAATATATTCATATTGTTTTAATTCACTAAAAAATTATTAATCTTAAAAAATGATTGGGTGACTATCATTGATGAAGAAAAACTTATCAATACTATTTTATATTCAACACCCATGATGACATTATGGAGCCAAAAACTAGGTTACTATGGAGAATTTTTACACCCAAAATGTAAATAAAACGTTTTTATTTTTCTGTTATATATGTTATTGAGTTTCTTTAGAGTTATGTGGATAAATTTATATTTTTTAGAAAAATTTCTCAAAAATCATTGGGAATTGTCTTGGGTCAGGGACGATGTATAGAAGGAATAAAAGACAAAAAATGAAATGTAACAATTTTTCTTGATTAAACCCATAGATTAACAAACTATTCAGTCAAACCATACATTTTTTTTTAAAAAATAATATTTTTATATTTTAAACTAGGATTTAATTTCTCCCAAAGAATAACCCCACCCCTAGTTAACTCGAATGTATCCTAAGGAGGACTCTAGGGGGATTATCTAGATAATCCCCCCTTTATATTTTATTTAAGTTTTGTTTTTATTTAAATCTGGTTGTTTGAACACTTTTCTTCATCATAAGCTTCATCAAACATTTTTTTCATTCCTATTTTGATATATCTCTCCTGATTATTTGTTTCCATGTTTGGAGTTTGTTTTAATTTTTGGGTTTTATATGTTTGGGGTGTAATAATTAATTTTTGGGTCCTTACATACTCTAATATAATGTTATTATCTTCTTTCATTTTATTTTCAGTAGGTGGTCTTATTCTGTGTCACCTCTATTGATATAAACCCTAATTATTTTGTTTCTCTAAACCATTTTTTTGTGTAATTTAATATATCTTTGAATTAAAAAAATCATATTTTGAAGTATGATACTATATTCAAGAAAAATTGTATGTCTATTCTATTGATATTATATATATGACTTGAGTAAAAACTATTTTAGATTATTTTATTATGAAAATACATAAATTAAATTGATTTAGTGTTTCTATCCCATTTTGGATATCATTAATTTTTTATGTTCTTAAATTAATATTTTGGTTATCTAAAAAGTCTATTTCCATATATGATTTTAAAATTTCCTAATATAATATGGTTTTGATTGGTTTTTATAAAGTGTATTACCTATTATTTTATGGAAATTTAAATTAATATTATTTATATTAATATATATGAATGATATTTAGGATTATTAGTGTAATAAATTATCTCTTTTGAGATTTAATGGGTCCTTTTTTTGAGAGGGAGTTTACAGTAGGTTTTGTGTTTTAAATCTTACAATTACGATATTCTTCATTATTTTAAAACTTATTTGGAATTTGAATCATGTAATTGGGGTCTATATTTATAAATAATTTAATATTTATTACTAAATAATACATACCAGTTGGGTTCCCCCATCCATTAAAATATTGTATATACCAAGTTAGTTAGTATGATTACATCACTTCTATTAGGTCCAAGATAAAATAATTAAATGATAAATACCTGATCCTTATTTCTATAAAGGGTGAGAATTTTAAACATTTCACTCTATATGAATCTCTTAATGTTTCAATATCATGATTTTGATATGATAACCACTTATAATACATTAATGTTTCACTTAAAAAAGTTTTTTTCCATTATAATTATATAAAAATTAGAAATTTTATTTTTCATTTTGGTGGGAATGTAGAGAATTATTAGAGGAATCTTACTGGGTTTATACTCATTCCCTGTATACACACAATTGTTTTTCTACAGTTGTTGTCTCCAAAAACTTATTTAAAGGAAATTATAACACCCCAAAAATTTAATAACCACAAATTACATGATTTATAACAAGGGTTACAATTTAAAAAAATCCTATGATATTTCTAGTTTATATTTATAGAGAATTAGTAAAAATATTTCATAAACATGTTAAAATTTATACATTGTATCCATTTTTTTCCAAAAAACATATTCCTTATAAATACACAGTTACTTTATTCGGGGTAAATAAAATATATAAAACTCTAAATTTATTCACTTTTCTATTAATCCATATGACTAGTGAAAAATAATTTGAAAACGTTCATTGAAAAATAAAAAAATTATTAAGGAAAAAAAATAACATAAACCCATTATTATATTTATAAACTAGAAAAATCAATAAAAAAAGATTGTGTTTTTCACAATAAACATTAACCATGAATATTTTTTTACATTTTTTATGAAAACAACATAATTTATAAATATATTATATAAAAAATTTGACAAGTAATCATAACATAAAATCATAACTAGATGGGTTTTTTGGAAAAAATAAAATATAAAGAATATATTTCTATGAAAAATCCCTTTCTTAATTATTATAAAAAATTTCAAAAAATTCCTTAATAACATAAGTTAATTTTCTTACCTTTTGAAATAAAGTGGGATTCTTTATAATTTGTTGTAATAATATCATATAAGTAAATTAAGAAATTATCCTTATATACACCATTATAAGAACCCTTATAATAGAATCACCTAACCAGATACATCCCATTTTCTTTAGGGGTAAAATATCTCCAATATACTCCAACACTATACCAAATTCATAGAAAATATATACTGAGATCACTCATAACCAGAGAAATATTCACCCCCTTCATTCTTATAAAATTTTCAAGAATCATAGAATAAATAACACATGTATATTTACCTATTATCATAAAAATAAATTTTATTTGAATACAATCTCATATGAATTAACACTTTCTGTTATCTCTTATATAGGATGGAAGGTTTCCATTTACATGGAAAAAACCTGAAAAACAAAAATTTCCCAGAAAATTGAGAGAAATATTTTCTTCAAAAAAACCATGGAAATATTTAATGGTGTCATGATAAATAATAATTTCAATGATGGTGGGAATATTATGTTAATCTTTATATGTACAAAAATTCTATTTTCAAATGTTTAAAAAAACTAAAATTACCCATATAGAAAACATTAAAACAAATCATTTTTAAAACATTATAAAGAATGTCAAGTATGATCCAAATGAAATTTATCAAACATTTTTTAATAAATAATAATATTATTTAAAATATTTAAAATAACACGATAATGAAATAAATATTTATTAAAATAATTAAAAAAATTATTAATGGAAAATTCTTGAAATTAATTCCCCTCTAGAATCGTAAGTTCAATAACTCTATAATTATAAAACTATATTATTTTAATACATGGTTATTTTTTTATTTATATCTAATTATTATTAATAAATTTATATAATTTATTAATTTTCTAGTTTCTAAAATGCTTAATTTTACATTGGATGGTTTAGGTTTGTTCAATTTACAACATAAAAACCACATCAGTTCATTGGTAGTGGTCAATGTTGATATGCATAAATTACCTCCAGAATCATATACATGTTATATTTATCAAATTTATTCAATTTATAAACATTTAAAAACTTCCATGTAAGGAGGTCATGAAAAATAAACCATTTTATTTCATTGAGACTATAGTTCATACATACCCATGAATACCCTAGTCATTGTAATAATGGGTGGAAAGGAAAAAAATTAAACAATATTTAAATCATGTAGAATAATAAATTAGTTATTTATTTCAAATTTATTCATTAAATACATCCATATAACCAATATGTTGTGGTAGATATGAAAACAATAAACACAACGCTTCATGGAGGAGGTATTCGACATGTACACGTATAAGACAATATCAATTTGTAATGGATGGAAAGATTAAAAAGTTAGGTAAAATATTATATTTAAAAAATAATTATAATTTTATAAACATAATATGAATAACTTTTTTCAATATTTTTAACAATATATATGATCTGGTGATGAAAAATGAAAGACATCGCTTCATAGAGGTGATATTCCACATGTAAGCAAGAGCGACACTTCCATTTATCATAAGATGGAAACGGTGATGGAAATGAGTTTTACCATAATAATAATATAATTTTAGTATATTTAATTTACTAATGTTATTAATTCATCATTTTTGAAGAATATTTTATGGTGTTAAAATAAGTAATAATCATGAAATTGGTCCTCTCTAACATATACCTTATTAATATATATCACCATTTGGATACCACCTTAAGCCTTTAAGGATATGTCATTTAAGAGACAAAAACCTCTTGGATGTGGTGTAACACCCTAAGAATTTAAAAATAAATATATCCTGTAATTCACACAACATTGAGTCATTGTGGATAAAACACTATTTTATTATAATTGTTTATATAAGATAGTTATAACCTAACCAGGAAACATAATTTTTCCAATTCTGTGATTAGAATTTCAAAAAACAGACATACACCATTGTGATAAGTATGTTTTTAGAGTATAATTGGAACAAAATAATATTTTGGTGAATAGTAATTTGACCCTTATAAATAGTCATTCTAACTATATCAATAGTAACTTTACTTTTATTAATAGTAATCTCACCCATGACATTATAAATAAAATTTTTGCACATTATAAATGAGAGTGAATTTTTCAAAAATTAATAATTAAGTGTTAGTATTATTGTGAGTAGTAAATATTTAACTACAATTTAAAATTTAAATTTTTTTTTAAAATAAATTTCATTTTCATTAAATGAATTCCTAAATAATATTTTTTCCCTATGATTTTTGAGTAATTTTTTGAGACCTCAATTTTTTTTGAAAGTATTATAAAATAAGTCTTAAATTTAAAATATACATTTTTCAAATATATAATTATTTTACATAAAAATTAAATTTCAAATATATAAAAAATTATTTTGATAAAATGTATTCCATATTTGAATTTTACATGTCAAAAATTATTTGGGTGAATATATGTGACTTTTATGAAATACATGAATTTATGGTGAATTGTGAAATTCAATAATTTACAAAATATGCTAAATAAATGAATTGATGCTTCTTGTTTGAGTGATTGATGATGTAAAATTGCATTGGTTCTAACTCACATGCAATTATTATTGTTTTTTAAGAAAATTTTGGACTATTAATAGTCTTTATTCAAACTAATAAAATAATGATTAAAATAATGGGAAACTATCCTCTCCTCCACTATAAAACCCAGCCCTCACTCCCTCTTCTCTACACTCCTCTAATACTTGATGCGACTCAATGTTCCACCCAAATACTCTTTACTAGTCCCTAACCACGTCTAGGAGACCATGGACTTTCAAAAAATCAAAACCCTTTCCCAGAAGGAGGTTCTCTTTTAGGTTATTTCAAGAGGTAAATCCTCTTCCTTTTTTATTTAATTTCATTTAAATTAAATTCTTATCTTATTCTATCTTAACCTCCTATTTACAATTGACTTTAATAACTCCTGTATCATCTATATTTTGTAATTATATTATATTAATGTAATAACTATTATAATCTTCTCACTCTCTCTATTTTCTTTTATAAACTAAATCAACACATGAGAGGTTCCAATTTACAGCCCTAATGGACAAAAAAATTTCCTTCTTCAAATTTTTATTCAAAGATGTTCATGAAACCATTTTAATGGTAGAGAAATATTTTAAAATTTATAATATAGCCCTTTTAATTCGCTGGAATTAAAATATAAATGTAGATAATGTTATTAATTTATTAATTAATTGATTTAATTTGATTTTATGGTACTTTTCGGTCACGTGAAAAATACATTAAGACATAGTGTAAGGGATTTCTCATCTCACTTTTATATCCATGAGATTTTTATTATTTGGAACATATTTATTTTATGAGGTCTATGTATATTGAAATTTGATATATATTTTAATTAATTTATTTATCGTCATGGTTTTAAATTATTCATTAGAAGAACTTTAATATTTGGACATACAATTCAATTGATTATATAATAGTAAGGGTTTTCTCATCTTACGTCCTTTTTTGTGTGATATTTATTATTCACCCCAATTTCTTTTATATGGTGTATGTATATTAAATTTTTTTTAATATATCATGGATATATTCATATTCATGGTATTAAATATATCATATTATGTTTATTAATTTTTGGGAATATGTTTCAATTGATTTCAAACTAGGGGATTCCACCTGAACCTTCATTTTTCCATCGGTTCATTCTTTCACTATCAATAGAAAAATGTAATGTTTATTTATTATTGTATAATTCTTATTTATTCTGTTTATATGTTAAAAAATTATATGTTCATATTATTTCATATTTTTTTATGATAATTTTATTTTTTTAAAATTGTTCCCTTCTCAATTCTTCCCAATTAACCAGTCTGATTCCATGGAACCTCTTGAGTTCTTATCCATTTTCAAGTGTACTATAAAATATGTTTTAATAATTCATATTTTTCCTAAAATTTCACATTTTATCATGATAAACTAACTTGGTTTATTTCTAGTTTAATTGAAACAAATATGTGTTTACAGTTTAAAATTTATTTAATATTTCCCTTAAACCACATTAAATTTTTTATTTCTATAGTTTCAAAAAAACTATTTTTACATGATTTCACCTAAGTGGGAAATCATATATTCTTAAAATATAATTTGAATGTCCTTAAAATTTATTTTTTGGGACATAAATATATACAATTTTATTTCATGACAAAAATAAATGATTTTCCAAAAGAACTCTTCTTTCCAAAGTAAAAAGGAATTTTTCTCATCTCACTTTAACATTTAGTAGATATATGACTTTTCACCACTTATTACTTCAATTTTATGTATTTAATACCCATTGGTATATCATATAAATAGTATCATTATAATCATAATATTTTAATGTATTATAATTTGAATGTTTCAATGTTGAATGAGACACTTTATAATGTTGAAAGAATATTTCCTCATAGATTTTCAATTAACTCATTTAAAATTATATTCATATTTTTTAACATACATTTTTTAATATTGTACTAAATTTTGGTATATCTATTATGATATAATATATCATATATTTTTGAATGGTTGATGATCAGTTTGACTGTGGATGTTTTAATTTGATACAATTTATGGTTGTAGTTAAAGTATTCACATTTTATATGCTAGTTTTTAGATACGAATGTTTATGAAGTTTTTGTTTCACAATTTTTACATAAGGAATGTATTAGAATTAGTAAGTGATGGGATGGTCCTACTATAGACCCTAGATTCATTTGTAAGTCTCATAAGACAAACTAGTTTGGGGTTTTACTGATTTATGTATGGTATCAGTAGGAGGCCTTGAAGGTATGATTATGATGTACGACATTATGCATAACCACATTATGAATATAATATTTGATAGTCCATTCAATTATTTAACTAGTATAATATCTCTGGTTAGGTTTTATTAAGAAATTCTTTAATCATTTTATGATCTTTCTTCAGTATTCTCAAGTTTACATTTAATTACATGTGAACTTTCATTTATTCACCATGCCTTATTATTTATGATTTCACTGTATTTCTTTTTATTTACTCATCATTTGAGATCACCCCTTATTATGTTTTATATTTCCCCATAATGTAATGATGTGTATTATGAATTACTTTCAGGTATAATCTTGGAGTTATTGGAGTTACTAATGGATCTACTATATTGTTTTAATTTCAAGTTGTAATGTGGAACTTATGTACATATCTTGTTTTCCAAAACTACTAAATGACCTAGTCTTTGAGGATGAAACATTATTTTAGTCATTCCATTGTAATAAAATAATAAACCGGCTTTGGAAACTGTGGTTGGCATGTTAGAGTTAGTATCAGAGGAAGTTTAATAAAATCCTTTTAAAACAACATTATGAACATATAGACTAGTGAAAAAAACCCTAAAATGGTATTTGTGGATTAGAATTCAAGAACATACTATAATTTTGAAAAGGTATATATTATATGGATCTTCATAAAAAAATACATCTCTGTCTAGATAATAAAAGTGGACAATGTTCTGGAATATATATACCTAGTATTAACAACTTATACAAGGTGTTCTAATCATAACTCAGGGTAAACTGGTACATGAAAATGGGCCTTACTGATCAACTGATTTGACACATTGGGGGGAGATAATTAGGAAAAATAAAATTTTATTTAAAAACCATTATTATGTATTTGAATATATAATTAAAATGTATAATATAGGTTAGACCTAAGGTGTTTTATATTGAAAATATGTGGTCATGATATTCTATAAATGATTATAAATTTTTATCACTATTACTATTGTTATTGACACTATCATTTCTAGTTTTAGTAAATGGATGGAATCTAATGGAGTCATGTTAACATTGAATATAATGGAAAAGTAGGTGGTGATGAACAACCAACTGGGATGTTGATAAAAGTGAAAGATATCAGATTCATCCATAATCATTTTTCCTAAAATATTATTGAAAACATATAACTTAACCAACATCCAATCATACTAATGAAGAGAAGAATTGAGATTTATAAGAGCTATAGTAGTGGGGACCATGGATAAAAGAAGTATTGACTACTACTGTTCATGAAATATGGAAGGAAAAACCTAGGGAAATGACATAATGGAATGGAGAAATACATTATGTGTTGGAAAGAAGGACATAGAGCAATGATTATCCATGGTAAAATAAAGCATACAATGGAAGAAAATAAAAAATATCCTATGAATTATTTTTTAGTTAGCTTAATTCAATGTAATGGACCAAGCCATTAACCGAGTCAATTCTCTATTCTATTGGATAACCTCTAGACCAAGGAAGGCCCTATGTGGAAATGAATTAATGATGTAATACTTTATGGACTTTATATAGTAAATCCATATTAAATAAATTATTAGTAATTGATCTTATTCCAAATATGTCTATCATATTTATTTTGTATGATATATGGTTTTTGAAAAATGACATGCCACATGTTGGGTGACAACCCACTATATTCCATAAGACAATGATGTTTGAACCAAAAACTGGAGAGCTACAAGGGTGCAATACCTACCACTAGCCTATGTGATTTCCTGGTTCTCATGACTATTATTTTGTTAAAACATCAAATTGATGAATTTTATTTTGAATTTAGGTACTTTTTTTATCAAATAGATAACTTTGGGACTTGAAAATGATTTTGTGGTTAAGTAATTAATTTTATTTTGGAAGACTTTCAAAAATTTTGGAATCCTTCAAGACATTGGTAATTGATTTTTTTGAGGAATAAATATTTAATTATATTATGGAGTCAAATATGATTTTATAGTATACATATGGTGATCCAATCTATTTATGTAAATAGATATTATATCATGGATATTTTGTGATAGTGGAAATTAAATACTTGGTATAAGCGATTAAGTGTTATGTATGCCATTTTTATGACTATATGAACAAAACCTTCTTGATTTTGGGTTCATAGTCTAAAATGATTATTTTTGAATAATGATAGAAATTTTTAAAATAATCTATATTGAACGTTGAGATTTACATTTGAATTTTTAAGATTAGTGTTTATTTTCCTCAAATAATTATTTTTTATTTGTTTGGAATTATCTTATATTAAGATAACTATTTTGTGTTTGGTTTATGTATAAAGACAAGAGGAATATATAATTATATGTTTGTAGGATCTGTGATCTTTAGAAGTTAATTCAAATTCTTTTGGCATGAAAAAATCATCGTGATCGTTCATTACTAGTTATAGAGAATGAATTGAAGATAGATCAAAACACAACTAAAGGATTATATTATTCTAATGACAAGGAATGTAATAAATTAAGTATAATTTCTTAAGTTCTTATGTAGATAGTAAATAAATCCTTCAATTCAAGTAAACATATTTTGTAATAAAAACATTATCTTTGCAGTATTATTTCTGAGAAATCAATGTTCTTTTAACTGATCAGAAAATTTATATATTTTTTACGGTTAACATTTTAATGACCATGTTCTCTATTGATTTCCATCAAAACATGTTACTTTGATTATAATTCCACGTAAATATTTTCACATCACACTAATGTCACCCTATTTGACTGAGTAGTTTTATAATAACCTATTCATTTTCCTTCCCATATTATTAAGAGTATATTTTATTAACACTATTATCGATGTGGGTTTCTGAAAAAGGGAATTTTTTCATATCAGCCTTTAACTTTTTGAGTGTAATTTTAAATTGCGTAGATGCAAATTATTGAAGGTGGGGAGATTGTAACACCCCAATAATTTAAAAATAAATATATCTTGTAATGTGTTATGAAACATTAAATATGAATGTCATAATTATGTTAACTCCCATTCCCAATGAACCCCTTCTTGTGCCCAACCTTTCATATGCCAACTTTGGTATACTTTGTACTCTATAAATACATGTATGTGATTAATGAAAGTGGGATGGATGGTTGGATCTACATTTGTGTTCTATACTTCTTGTATTTATCTTGTATTTGTATTTCAATTTGTCATCTTCATCGTCATACGCAAATACGACATCCGCTTTCTCAACGATGCGCTTCGCCTACGATCGATCTTACATTTCCGGTTTCGAAATGCTTCACAGTTTCAATCGGTGTTCGATCAATTTTACAACATGTTATCAGCAAGATCGTCTTCTTCGCATTGTACATCATGATGTCGCTGCCTTCATCCCCATCATCGGCATAAGAAAAAATTTGTGGGAAAAAGGTATGTCACATGTTTTTATAAACATTATTCTTTTGACATACTCTTTCGCGTGTGCATAGACTCTACTCATTCAAAAAGGTACATCAAAAGGGTGAGTCTTATTTTACATATAAGATATTGCTATATTTATTTTCCCCCTCTTGATAAATCTGAAAATAATATATGATTTTCATAATCATTTGTTGCGGGAAAGTAATGAGCTCTTAAAGAGGTGTAATGACTCACGGTTTACAAATTTCACTTCATTCCCTGGAGAGAATGTATTTGATTAATAACTGATGTGGTCGATTTCAGGACAAAAATCATTCATCAAATTAATAAAAAACTACACCACCAGAAGTGGTGGAATGATGAACACTGCATACCCGCCGTACGTCGAGATGAAGTTTGATGAACATCACGTACCTGTCGTACGTTGAGTCAAAGTTTGATGATCATTGCATACATGTCATATGTCGATCCGAAATTCACTAATCATTCCATGAACCATAAAATTTCATATATCTTATTTCTTGTTAACCCTGAAGGTGTCAAGTTTGATTATTATATATAAAGGTTCATGATATAGATGATATTTACTTTGAATATTTGTAAATATTTGTTTTATTTATTTTCTATTTCTTTTATTTCTTATAAAATGTTTTAGAGAAATTAAATATTCTTGATAAACAACTGTAAATATATTTTATATATATTAATCCCCCGAAGTGGATGAAATTGATGAAATTGCTGAATTAAATATTTATGCAATTGTCTTGAAGACACTATAAAACTCGAACAAATAATTTTATTCTATTCCCTGGAGTGAATGAGAATATTTATTGAAAATGTTTTATTTCATTCCCCGAAGTGAATGCAAATATACCTAATTTTATTATATATCAAGTTCGAGGTGAAAATGATGTTTTTTGAATGATCATTGTGTTGTATTTGTTTATAACAAATAATAAAAATATAACTACTAGAAATGGTTTGATGATAGTAAATATTTACATAGCACAATGAATGTTATTGATATTTATAAAATATTGCATCCCTAAAGGATGATATGAAAATAATGTCCTTTGACATTATATTGAAGAATATCTTCATTTATCATTTATTGTTCTCGCAGTAACAATATCAAGAGAAACATTATTATTTATCATATTCCTCTGGTTTATCAATATCATCTCATGTAATTCATCTATCCCCTGAAGTGGATATTTTTGTTCATATAATTCATAAATGAAATGATTGATTTACATAGTTTTGATAATCTGATATATATTATGAAAATGATTTTACCACCTGAAGTGGTTAAAACAATGATCATCGTAATCAATAAAATTTATATTTTATGCAAGATGATCATTATTGATAAATAATAAATTATCATTCATAGATCATGAAATCCGATGAATGAATCCATTCCTTGATGTGAATGTAGTTTTAACTACTATATCTCATTCCTTGAAGTGAATGAAATTATTCATGATTTTTTTTATGATTTATGATATCATGAATATTTGAGAGTTGACGAGGTTTGATCAAATGATTTATCTTTTATTTGATAAAGTGAATGTTGTTTATGAATTATAATTTTGGATGGTGATAAGGTATGTGTTATGAATCCAGAATATTCTTCCACATTAGTTATCACTACTACATTCACCAGCTTTAAAAGACGTGGGAGCTCCTATCCCAGGTAGATGTATTGTAAAATAATATTTGGACCCGAAGTTCCAAAATATTTTGGCCAGAAGTTCTAAATTATGCAATAATCCTCTTGGTGATGGACCTAACCTGTTATGATTATATTATGAATTCATCAACCACTATAAGTGGAAATTATAACGACAAATATGAGTTTTCACAATGAAATATCCTGAAGATCTTATATGTGTCGATCTTGAAGAAAAAAATTATTTTGATTAAATTCTTCAAAAGAACTCATATATGCATTAGTATATGCTCATATAAGTACATTTACTGGTAGTGAAAATTAATAAACGACTCCAGAAGAGCAAATATATTTCTACTTGGTAGTACAAATTCTTAATGCTTTGTTAAGTCTCAATGAGATATATGAATGGTATTCTTTAAAATGAATATCATATGGAGACAAAAGAAGTACCTCGATATGTAACCAGCATTCATAAAAGTGATTATAAAGAATTTTTTATGTACAATCGAATCAATAATGGTAAACCAGAAGTTTACTGATCCTAACACCTCAAATATATGACATGATGATTTAGGCCATCTAGGATTATTTATAATGAATGATATTGATTCAAGTATACACGAGCATCGATTTATTAATAACATAGTATACATCCATCAGGGGGAGAATGATGAATTTATTTAATGCATGTCTATAAAATTATCAATGGATTTATTATCATTAAGTCTTTATGAATTCCCCCTGTATGATAATTTACCATGAGGTACCCATTTTTGAGGGAAATTATTTATATCATTAGCAGCTATTATGGAAATAAATTTCCCATATACTTATTAAGAAGTATATTTGGGTGCGCCCACCTACCATGTGATCTATATATATGAAAGATGCATCCACTAAGTGATCACATGTGTTATTTTCTGCTGGTGAGTATACATTGCATGATATGAATGTTGATTAAATGTAATATTGAGTATCATATATTATATGGTCCTACAGAACCATGGAAAAGATGCTCACAACACTTACATGAATGTAAAGTGTTGAAAATCAATAGTCTGATTATACACACCTGAAGTGTGGTTGAACTGATTATATAAAATCATTGGTCATCATGAGTAGAAATCAATAAATATATTTTCCCTTGAAGAGGAAAATTAATATATCTACAACATTATATCTTTTTAGATATTGTCCCTGAAGTGACACTAGTACCAGAAAAAATTATGAGATCTCAATCAAATGTTGTTGATGATATATTTTTAAAACTCATTGACTATGGATTTTTATAGATGTCGACATCATAATAATTGGACAAAATTATTAAAGGAACATATGAAATGTTCAACATATAGAGTTCTGGATTGATTATCTGAACTATAAAGACTATTGAATATCAATGATCTTATATTCTTCCTTATTTGGATATTTATATGAATCCCAGAAGGATTTGAAACACCTGAAGCAGATTCAAAATTATGGAAGTTTCACCCAATCTGATAAATTATGCATTGAATTGAATAAGATTTATCCATATCAAGTTAAGGAAGAATATAAGTTGAATTTATCATCCCATGGTTTGTATGAATCATTGTATTATTAAGGTGTTTTGAAAAACATCTACACTCTTGAATAGTTTTCTGAAATCAATGAATTATTTGATCATGAAATTACATGGAATGTCCTTGTATTTTGAATTAATCATCCTGAAGATGAAATATTAAATTTTTGGAATGTTTTTACCCTTAATGAATAGTTAATGTGATAGATTTCATACATAAGGGGTTGATAAAGAACATACTTATCCCAGAAGGATTAAATATAAATGCACATTTTATTAATCTGTGAAGGATATACATGTACATGTGCATATGTATCTTGTAAATAACAGTGAATCATTTTATGATGCAAGTTAATGTTCTCCCCTTGTTCATTGAAATCTAAAGGGTATAAATAATTATTCTTCCAAAATTCAAAACTGAATGTTTTAGTTATGAATTAATCATGGACATTCTATGTGATAAATGATGATAATTATGAATGGTAGATGTAATTGTTGTACTCTTTTTCCCTTAGTCAAGTTTTTCCCACTGGGTTTTCTTGATAAGGTTTTTAACGAGGCAACACTCAGGGGACTTGATGTTATTGTACTCTTTTTCCCTAATCAAGAGTTTTCCCCTGAAGTATTTTTCCTTGATGAGGTTTTTAATGCGACAATCATACATCATAAAAGATATCTAAAGGAATGTTATAAATTATTATGGATATCTATTACTAATGGAAATTGTTGGCCTTCCCCAAGAGTTATAATCTTCAATGAGACAATTCATTATTTTTGGTCTTCCTCCCATGTCCTAAAGATGTAATTTAATAATAATATTAATTGATGTCCTAAAGACATAATTAAATGATATAGTTAGGGAGAGTTGGGATTGCTGCAATCTTTTTCCCTTCATCAGGTTTTTCCCACTGGGTTTTCCTGGTAAGGTTTTTAATGAGCCAACATGACATGGAAATCAATTACTTTGGATTCACTTATTTTTCCCACAGGGTTTTTTTAAGTGAAGATTAAAATAAGATTCCATGAAATTATGACATCCAAGGGGGAGTGTTATGAAACATTAAATAAGAATGTCATAATTATGTTAACTCTCATTCCCAATGAACCCCTTCATGTGCCCAACCTTTCATATGCCAACTTTGGTATACTTTGTACTCTATAAATACATGGATGTGATTAATGAAAGTGGGATGGATGGTTGGCTCTACATTTGTGTTCTATACTTCTTGTATTTATCTTGTATTTTTATTTCCATTTGTCGTCGTTATCATCATACGCAAATACGACATACGATTTCTCAACGATGCGCTTCGCCTATGATCAATCTTATATTTCCGGTTTCGAAATGCTTCGCGGTTTCAATCGGCGTTCGATCAATTTCATAACATAATGTACAAATAATGAGTATTTCTAAAAAGAAAATTATTATTATAATTATTTACATAATATTGTAATAACTGTAACACCCCAATATTTTATAGTATGTTATTTCCTTTAATTCAATAGCTTGCGCTACACGTAACTCCAAGTTTGAGCACACCATAACTTACCAAACTAGCCGTTCAAAAGCAGTTATAAATTTTATTAACTAAATTTTGAATTTTATATGATTTATATAAATTTATAATCTATATTAGGTGTTTCTTAGACATAATATAAGAACAAATTCAATTTTTTCATATAAAAGAAGTATTTTTCAAAAAAATGCAATTTTACCACCTTTTAATGGAAACCCAATTTTAAAAACAATATTTGACACTTTTATATATTAAATTTAATGAAATTAAATTATTATTTATAATCAGGACATAATAATTTATTTCGGTTTAATTTTTGTTACTTTTTAATAACTTTTATATTTTGATGAATACTGAAAAATACTACATTTTAGTTGAAAACAACTTTTTAAATAAAAATAATTTATAGTGTTCAAGTATGTATTTGAATTGTTTTGAAGTATAATTATATTATATTTTTATCATTCAATACATTTTAGGTGATTATAAGTAATTACACATTAACATTTTACATAAACACATGTCAATCTTTTGATAGTTTTTACTTTTTAAGAAACCACTTTTCGATTTTGACAACGGTTATTAATTTTAAATTATTTAATGAAACTTATATGTTTCTAATTTTTTAAAATAAAATTCATTTTTGGATTCAGAATATCAAAATTATTCTAGGGTAAACTTTTGGTTCTTTTCTGAAAACATTCAATTTTTGATGAATAGTGAAAAACACTGCGTTATAGTTTAAAACCGACTTTTTTTTAAAATAATTATTTATTTTATTTAAATTTATTTTAAGTAAAAATAGATAATAACACCTATATAATTTCAATATAATTCATTGGAGTCATTTTAAAATAAAATTAGATGTATAAAATTTTATTTAAATTTTTATCGTCTTTTACCCACCTCCTTGGAGCATTTGAAAATTTACATAAAACATAATTTTACTACTTCTGTGAGTTGAAATTCAAAAATTAGAGAGAAAAGGTTGATATCAGTAAGTAAAATATGGTTCAATAAGATGAAAATAATTTTTGGTGAATAGTATCTTTTTAATTTTCTTTACCATAGTTAAAAGTAAATATGATAATTAAGGGTTAAAATTATATTATTATTACCCTAACACATGTCCTAATTCTATTTGATAAGTATAATTTGACCAAAAACAACCTTATTAATAATATTTGATCCTTTAGGTCCACTTGTATTAGATTAGGACATTTATTATTATTTAATTCAAAGAAGAATTAAAAGTGTTAAATTCAACGTTTAATAACTAAACCTTTTATAATATTTGGTTACACATAAGATAAATTCAACTATAAATATCAATTAGAAATATAAAAAGCTTTACTACATTATTTAATTTTATTTATAGTTTTTAGACATTAAATAATTAAATTTATTTATGACATAATAATGATGCAGTAATTACCTAATTAATGAAATATTAAAATAATTGATATTATAAATATCCAAATAAATGTAATTTGAGACTTTTTATGAATTCCACTAATTTTATAGGTTAATATTACATGTTATAGTTGGTTATATGAATTTTTTTAATTAATAATTCTGTTATGATGTTAGCAAAAACAAAATACCAAATAGTGTCAAAATTGATATAAAATTGTTTTTAAAACAAATATTATATTATTAATTGATATTATATTCCAAAAAAACTAAGTTTCGGCCAAAAGACTTATATATTGATAGGTGTATCCTTAATTAACCACTTGGTGTTCTCTTGGAATTTTATAGTATGTTTATTAACAATATAATATAAAAAAAGAAAGAGACATGGTAAATGTCAAACTATTTAATTAAGAGTTAAATCTAAAAGATAAAGTTAATATAGTGACCAAAACATATCTAAAACCTATTGGTTTAGTGGTTTTAGACCCATAACCACCTTATCCTTTAAATAATTTATTTTGGATCCATTATAAATAGAAAATAATTTTATTATAAAATAATATTTCTAGTTTTTCTTATGGTGCCTCTCACCCGACCTATAAAAGGGAACTTCCCCTTCTCTATAATTCACACCTTAAAAACAATTAGTCACGGCCAAAACCTACCCAAAAATCCTCCCAACTTTCCTCCCATAATCATAGAGGCCTTAAATTATCCAAAAATCCAGCCTAAGGAGCCCTTTTGATCACATCAAAAAGAAGATCCCGAAGAAGATGTAAATATTTCATCTCCTCTTTCAAGTTCTTTTCTTCTTCCACTTCCCCTTTCTTTGTTGTTTCCATTATAAAATAATAACTCCAGTATCTTCAATATACTATGATATTATTATAAATATGGTACAAACATATTCATTATTCTATTTGTCCTTTGAATGACATCTCATCATATGTGCGTACATACGGCTTACCGTCTCCACATTGTGGTGTAGTTGTTATTCAATACATTATTATTTGGATTGGTATAATAATGATGTATAATTGGTGTAAATAATAAATATAACATGATAATTATTTTTTATATATGACATAACATCCAATTATATATGATTTTAATATCAAAATAATGATATTGTTGCTTGTGCGTACGTACGGATTACAATCTCCACGAACGCGATGAGAATCATTCCCCGTCGTATCCATTCAAGAATAATTTTCATTTTATGATTAAATATAATATTTAAAGACTTAATATAATTCTGAAAATTAATATGATACATACCATCCATTACAAATATGGCTTACGTAACCAAGCATATAGAGGAAAATGAATCTATTAACACCCGAAATGAAGATAATACTAAAATACCAATATTACAGGATCATATATGATATCATATTAATGTATATGGTTATTGTATAATTTAATAACAATTATTTCTCCATTATATAGGATATTAATTTACCCTAGACCAAGTAAAAGTACAAGGTAATGGGTTTCTTATCTCACATTTAACTCAGTGAGATTTCAACTGCTCGCCACTTATTTATTGCATGTGGTGTATTGTATACTGACATTTGATATATATTATCATGATTCTTTTTATATTAATGTTATTATATGATTCATTTTTTGGATATTAACTTTTGGTCATATGACTCGATTGATTACAATGAAGTAAGGGGTTTTCATCTCATTTTTATTTCCGTGAGACTCATGCTATATTGGACACTATTTCTTTTTGTGTTTCGTATGTACTGTCCATGATTGTATTCTTGGTGTAATATTCACTAATTTATGGGTATTTAAATATTCATTGTATGATTCTTCTTCCGTGGGTTGTATGTTTTATAAGTTACCAAATCGGTAAGGGAATTTCAATTTTCAATTTTCACTCAGTGGGCTCTACGCATACTTCATTGATTATTTTTCTCCAAGATTATGTATGGAATCACTATTTATTATTTATGTAGTAATTCATACTCCCCTTTGTGAGGATATACATTTTATATACATAATCACTCCATTGATAATTTCTAAAGTCATTGATATAAACTTTATCTTAACTCAATTTCCATTCATTGAGTCAAACATCCAAGTCATTCATGTTGTTTTTATAAGAATATGTGTAAATGCCCTATGGTTGATTTACACTTAATATCCAATCATATTGAGTGTATTTTTATTTGTCACACATAATTATGTTATTTATTTATCCTTTACCTAAGTATACTATCTTTATAATGGATTTTATCTCAATTTACATTCCTTTGAGACTTCATTGTTGTTATATAGAAATTCACTTTTATATGGTGTATATACTGTCCTTTGACATAGTATATAATGAAATCTTTTATTATAATGGTATTATAATGTTTTGATTACCCCATTTTTTTGTATTCAAGCATCTCTCATTTGGATAGTAACTCTAACTAAAATATCATTTTAATTATTTTAAAAATTTATTCATCTAAATCTTTCTCATTAATGTTCATGTTTTAAAAATGGTTTTGATGTTTTCTTTATATGGTTATTAATGTTTTAAAATTAAAATTACTTTTAAAAGTTTCAATTTGGTATGGTACACTTTGATTCAAAAATCTCTTTTTAAATGGCTTCTTTGACAAATAGACTGACTTTTAAATGTTTTAAAAAAAAGGGGGATATTTCTCTCAAATAGTTTTGATGATTATTTTCATCTATGTAAATATCCTTTATTATTATAAACTTTGGTTAATATATTACAATACAATATTTTATATTATTTTTAATGAATTATGTTTGACTGTGGATGCGCTATTTTTATACCATTCATGGTTTGTGGATAAAGTATTGACATTTCGTATGCAAGTTTTAATACAAATGTTTATGTTATGTTTCAAACATTTCATATGAGGAATGAATTGGACTTAGTAATTGATGGGTGGAGCCTGCTACAGCTCCTCGATGCATCGGTAGGTCTCATGAGACAAACTAGTGTCTTGGCCTAAGGCCTTGACAAAGTCTTGTTTGTGGTCTTGGAACAAGGCCTTGACTATGTGATTATAAAGTCTGGTATTATGCATTCCATCATTATAAAAGTGGCTATTGATATTGCTTTTGATTATTAGACTAGTAGAATATCCATTTGAATAAGTAAATGGAATTATTTTTTTATATTTACAATAATATTCTGAAGTTCAAGTTTAACAGTTTTTTGTTTTAGTCGTATACATTACCTTAAATGTTTATGCTTATTATGAAATTTTCCGCTTTATTTTCATCCTTACTGAACATCTGAGTTCACCCCTTTCTATGTTTTATTTTTCCCAGGATGTGAAGAAGTATATTATGACTAACCTATAGGGATAGTCTATGGGATCTCAGTGTTGTCTATGGAAACAATGTTGTTGTATTTTTCCGTTTTATGATATACTATAAACCTTAGGAATGTATCTTGGACTTCCAAGGCTACTAAAATAATCAGTCTTTCGAGACATGATCTTTTGTGATCATGCTAATGATACGTAATAATGCACCTACTCTAGGATTCTAGGTTGCAGCTTTATATTTGGAATCAGAGGAAGTTTATCACAAACCTTAGAATATATATTTAGATAAACTATGATTAGAACACATTAACATATGATAGACTTTGAGGATTAGTATATAAGAACTTCCTAGAATTTTGGTATTGTAGAGATTATGTGGGTTTTCTAAACAATACATCTCTGTCCGGATACGAGCAGGTAGAGGTGGCTCTAACACAGATATACCTAGGAGTGAAAACTCTGACAAGGAGTTTCAGGCTTGACCCATGTTATCTTGGTACATGAAAACGGGCCTTGTTGTACTCTTCATTATGACACTCTCAGGGGATATGCTTATGATCATTCACATTTTCTTTACAAACCGATTTGAAGGATTTTAATATAATATGAGAATAAAAAACCTTCATTAATCCTAATGTGTTTTAAATTGAAAATAAGGTGTTATGATATTCTCAAAATGATTTTATGACACACACTATGCTTTCTTGTGTTAGTCTATGGCTGGATTCCAAGGAAGTCATAGTAACATTGAACATGATGTACAAGGTGGGTACAATGGAAGAAATGTGCAACAGAATGAAATGTTGATAGGTGTAAAAGATATCGTGTTCATGCTGAATCTGTTTTCCAAAAATATGATCAACAACATATATATTAACCAACTCCTGGACTCAACAAATAAGATAAAGGAGGTTAATAATAAGATCTCCAGTAGTGGAGACCATGGAGAAAAGAAAGCTCAATTTCCATCATGAAGAAAATGTGGAAGGAGACACCTTGGTAAGTGTCTTAATGGAACAATGAAATGCTTTATGTTTGAGAAGGAAGGACATAAAGTAAAGAATATCCGAGGAAAAATGAAGAGTAATAGGGAAGAAAATAAAAATGATCCCAAGATTCCACTTACAGTCAATTGCTGTAAATGTAGGGGACCTGGGAATTACCCAAGTGAATGCCCAATTCTAAGGGGTATCCCCTTGGTCAAGGAAGAAACTATGTGGAAATAAATGGATGGTAAAATGTTTAAAATTATTAGTGCTCTTTGTTGATGGGATTAATTTGGAAGACTTTTCTCTTATGTGTAACCCTGCAGTTTATTATGTCAAAATGTTATTTTAGTAATAATTTTTTTTCTATTGTTTATGTAGTTATAAATAACTATTTAGTTTTATATGATCCTTGAATTTGAGGCAATTACATTTTATTAAATTTTGGGATGAAAATGCGAGGTATGAGATAACAGTTATGGTTAAATTAAGTTATAGTTATTTTGAGGAATTTATCTATTTTTGGGAACAATATAAAATATAATAGAAAAGGACTACATGCAGACTGTGTGACAATCCATCTCGTCGGACAAAGTTGTAGGAATCGAACCCACAACCATAGTGCGATTTGGATTTATCACCTACCGCAAGACTACGTGAAGTCCCTACTTAGTGTAACTAATTATATTTAGTTAAATGATTTTATTGATCATTAATTTGTTGATTTGGGATCGTATTTCTTATAAAATAGATATCCTTAGTATAAGAAAATGATTTGAGGATTAAGTGATAAATGTTATTTTGGATGACATTCACTCTGTTGGGATACTATATGCCTAAGGAAAATAGAATACTATGGGATTTCATTTGAGGAGTAATGGTGGATTTTTATCTATGTTTTTATCATGAATTTATAGCTATTTGGGTTATTTATAGAAATTATTAATCTATCATAGAGAATATGTTAATTGGTTAATTACTTTTAAGTATGTGACTTTAAGAGTAGTCGATGTTATTTGGAAATACAATTTAATGTAGAATACTGCGTAATCAAATTCTTCTATGTTTTGGGTTTCAATATTATTTTGGATTATATTGATGGATTTTAAGGAAAAGTTTTTATTGAATGGTATTTATTGAACTTCAGTTATTGATGGTTTTTTTTAGAAATTAAGATAAGTATTTATTTCTCAAAAAGATTATACTTTTTGGGGATCATCTGATCTTGTACTAACCATTTTGGTTTTGGTTAATCTCTAAAGACAAGGTAAATATATATAGTTTATCCTTTGTGGATTATTTTATTCTCAAGAAGTTGATTCTAGTGCTTCAAGTGTGACCAAGTTATCTTGAATACTCATCGTTTGGAAAAATAGATGAGTTAGTGGTAGAAATATTTTAAAGGATGAAACTATACTTATAAAGTAAGTGTATATCTTTATGTTCTTATTCAATCTCATAAATAAATTCCTCAACTTTATGAAATGGAACTTAAAACAAAAAATTTTATCCATTTACTTCTTCTATTAGGAAAATAATGAATTTTTATTTCATCACAAGTTTGCGGTTTTCTTGTTGTTAATTTTCTCCTAATCATGTTTTCTATCACTCTCCACTATAACGTGACACTTATTTGGTCTTCCAAATCTCCTACATGGAATCCTAGTGTGTGTTATCTCGGGTGACCTTTGTACTTATCTTTCTTTCTTTTAAAGATATAGTTATATTGACTCTTTTTATGATGTGGGACTTTAAATGAAGTTCCCAAGCCCAATTTTAAAATTGCGAGGATGAAATTTCCAAAAGGGGGGAAGAATTTAACACCCCAATATTTCATAGTAAGTTATTTTCTTTAATTAAATAGCTTGTGCTACATGTAACACTGAGTTCGAGCGCACCATGACGTACCAAACGAGCCATTCAAAAGCAGTTATGAATATTATTAACTTAATTATGAATTTTATATACTCTATATAATTTTAGAATCCATATAAAGTGTTTCCTAGACATAATATAAGAATAAATTTAATTTTTTCAGATAAAATAAGTATTTTTTAAAAAAATGCAATTTTACGACCTTTTAAAAGAAAACCCTTTTTAAAAAAATATTTGACACTTTTATATATTCAATTTAATGAAATTAAATTCTTCTTTATAATCGGGACATAAGAATTTATTTTGGATAAATTTTCGTTACTTTTCCAATAAGTTTTATATTTTGATGAATACTGAAAAATACTAAATTTTAGTTGAAAACAACTCTTTCAATCGAAATAATTTATAGTGTTACATTATGTATTTGAATGGATTGGAAGTATAATTAGATTATATTTTTATCATTTAATACAATGTGGGTTATTATAAGTAATTTCACATTAAAATTTGACATAAACACATGTCAATATTTTGATAGTTTTTACTTTTTAAAAACCTGCTTTTCAATTTTGACAATGGGAATTAATTTTAAATTAATTAGTTCAACTTATATGTTTCTAATTTTGTAAAATAGAATATTTTTTTTGGATTCATAATATCAAAATTATCTTTGCATAAATTTTTGGTATTTTCTGAAAACATTCAATTTTTGATGAATACAGAAAAACATTGTGTTATAGTTTAAAACCGACTTTTTATTTAAATAATTATTTATTTTATTTAAATTTATTTTTATTTCAAAATAGATATATAATACCTATATATATTCAATATAATTCATTAGAGTCATTTTATAATAAAATTTGAGGTATAAAATTTTATTGAACTTTTTACCGTCTTTTACCCACCTCCTAGGAGCATTTGTAAATTTACATAAAACATAATTTTGCTACTTATGTGAGTTTAATTTAAAAAAATATGAGAGACATGGTTGATATCAATAAGTAAAATGTGGTTCAATAAGATGAAAATAATTTTTGGTTAATAGAATCTTTTTACTTTTATTTACCAAAGTGAAAATTAAATAATTTAATAAAGGGTAAAAATGATATTATTATTACCCTAAAACATGTCCTAATTCAATTGGATAAGTGTAATTAGACCAAAAACAAACTTAGGAGTAAAATACGATCCTTTAGGTCCACTTGTATTAGATTAATACATTTATTATTATTTAATTCAAAAAAGAGTTAAAAGTGTTAAATTCAACGTTTAATAACTAAACCATTTTTACCATAGGGTTAAACCTAAGATAAATTCTACTATAAGTATTCATTATAAAGATAATAAAATTTCCTATATAATGGTATTTTATTTATAATATTTAGTCATTAAATAATTAAAATTATTTATGAAACAATGATGATGCAGTAATTACCAAATTAATGAAATATTAAAATAATTGATATTATAAATATCCAAATAAATGTAATTTGAGACTTTTTTATGAAATCCACTAATTTTATAGGATAATATGATATTTTAGTGTTAGTTTTATGAATTTTTATAAAGTAATAATGCTATTATGAATTTAGTAAAAACAAAATACCAAATAGTGTCAAAATTGACATAAAAGAGTTTTTAAAACAAATATTATATTATTAATTGATATTCTATTCCTAAAAATATATGTTTTAGAAAAAGGACTTATATAATTATAGTTGTATCATTAATTAACCACTTTTGGTTCTCTTGGAAGTTCATTGTATGTTTATTAACCATATAATATAAAAATACAAAGAGACATGGTAAATGTGAAACTATTTAACTAAGAGTTAAATCTAAAAGATAATGTTCATACAGTTTACCCAAACATGTCTAAAACCTATTGGTTGAGTGGTTTTAGACCCACTCCCTCCTTATCCTTTAAATAATTCATTTTTGAGCCATTAGAAACCGAAAAGGATTTTATTATAAAATAATATTTCTAGCTTTTCTTAAGGTGCCCCTCACCCCTCTTATAAAAGGTCACTCCCCCTTCTCGCTAATTCACACCTTCACAACAATTATTCTTGGCCAAACCCTGCCAAAATATCATCCCAACTCACTTCCCTTCATCCTAGAGGACTTTCATTAGTTATAAAGCCAACCTAGGGAGCCCTTTTGATCAAATCAAAAGGAAGAACCCGAAGAAGAGGTAAATATTTCATCACGTCTTTCAGGTTCCTTTCTTCTCTCACTTCCTCTTTATTTGCTGTTTCCATTATAAAATAATAACTCCAGTATATTCAATATACTGTGATGATATTATAAATATGGTGCATCCATTTTCATTATTTTATCCATCATTTGATTGACATGTCACCATATGTGCGTACGTACGACTTACCGTCTCCACATCGTGGTGTAGTTGGTATTCAATACATTATTATTTGGATGGGTATAATAATGATTTATAATTGGTGTAAATAATAAATATAACATGATAATGATTATTTATATATGATATACCATCCAATTATATATTATTTTAATATCAAAAAATGATATTGTCGCTCGTGTGTACGTACGGATTACCGTCTCCACGAACGCAATGAGATTCATTCCCCATTGTATCCATTCAATAATAATTTTCATGAAATGATTAAAAATAATGTTTAAAGACTTAATATAATTCTGAATCTTAATAATATACATCCCATTCATAACAAACCTGGCTTACGTAACCAAGCATATAAAGGAGAACGAATCAGTTAACACTTGAAATGACGATAATACTTAAATATCAATATTAGAAGATCATATATGATATCATATTAATGTATACGGTTATTGTATAATTTAATATCAATTACTTCACCATTATAAAGGAGATTAATGTACCCTTGATGAAGTAAAAGTACACGGTAAGGGGAATCTTATCTCACATATAATTCAGTGAGATTTCCATTGCTCGCCACTTATTTATTGCATGTGGTGAATTGTGTACTTCTATTTGTAATATATTACCATTATTATTTTTATATTCATATTATTATGTGATAAATTTGGTGGTTATTAAATTTTGGTCATACGAATCGATTGATTACAACGAATTAAGGGTTTTTCATCTCACTTTTATTCTCGTGAGATGCATGCTATATTGGCCCCTGTTTCCTTTTGTGTGGCATATGTACTGTCCATGATTGTATTATTGGTTTAATATAAAATAACTTATGATTATTTAAATATTTATTTTATGATTCTTATTCCATGGGTTGTATTTTCATAAGTTTCCAAATCGGTAATGGAATTTCAAATGTCAATTTCTACTAAGTGGGATTTACGCATACTTTATTGATTATTTTACTCCAAGATTATGTGTGGAATCACGATTTTTATTTATGTTGTAATTTACACTACCCTTTGTTTGGATATAATTTTGATACACATAATCACTCCATTGATAATTTCTCAAGTCAGTGATATAAACTTGATCTTAACTCAATTTCAGTTCATTGAGTTAAACATCCAAGTAATTGTTGTTGTTTTTAAAATAATATGTGTGAATGTCCTCTGATTGATTTACATAGAATATCCAATAATATTAAGTGTATTTATATTTTTCACACATAATTATGTAATTTATTTATCCTTCACCTAAGGATACTATCTTTATAAGGGATTTCATCTCAATTTACATTCCTTTGAGACTTTGTTATTGTTATGCAGCAATTCACTTTTATATGGTGTATATACTATCCTTTGAAATAGTATATAATGAAATAATTTATTCTCATGGTATTATAATGTATTAATTACCTCAATTTTTGTATTCAAGTATCTCTCATTTGGATAGAAACTCTAACTAAAATACCATTTTAAATGTTTTAAAAATTTATTCTTTTAAATCATTCTCATTAATTTCCATGTTTTAAAAATGGTTGTAAGGTATTATTGATACGGATATTAATGTTTTAAAATTAAAATTACTTTTAAATATTTCAAAGTGGGATAGGAAACTTTGATTCAAAAATCAATTTTTAAACGACTTCTGGACAAATAGTGTGCCTTTTAAATGTTTTTTAAAAAAAAGTGATATTTCTCTCAAATAGTTTTGATGATTATTTTCATCCGTGTCAATAGCTTTCATTATTATCGATTGAGGTTAATCTGTTACAATACAATCTTCTATATTGTATTGAATGAGTTATCTTTTACTGTGGATGTGCTATTGTTATACCATTCATGGTATGTGGATAAAGTATTGACATTTCATATTCTAGTTTGAATATGAATGTTTATATTATGTTTCAATATTTTCATATGAGGAATTTATTGGACTTAGTAAGTGATGGTTGGAGACAGATATAGCTCCTCGATGCATCGGTAGGTCTCATGAGAAAAACTAGTGTCTTGGCACAAGGACTTTAATAAATTTTATTTGTAGTCTTGGCACATGGCCTTGACTATGTGGTTATGAAGTCTGGCATTATGTATTCCATCATTATAAAAGTGGACATTGATATTGCATGTGATTATTCGTCAAATAGAATATCCATGTGAATAATTAAATTGCATTATTTAATTTTATCTTTTCCATAATATGCTGAAGTTCAAGTTTAAAAGGATTTTGTTTTAGTCTTATAAATTTCCTTAAATGTTTATGCTTATTATGAATGATTCCGCTTTATTGTTATCCTTACTAAGAATCTAATATCACTCCATTTTATGTTTTATTTTTCATAGGATGTGAAGAATTATATTATGACTGAACTGCAGGGATAGTCTATGGGATCTCAGTGTTGTCTATTGAAACAATATTGTTGTAGTTTTCCATTTTATGATGTATTGTAAACCTTATGAATGTATCTAGTACTTCCAAGTCTAATAAACTAATCAGCCTTTCGAGAAATGATATTTTCGGACTATTCCAATGATACATAATAATGCACTGACTCTAGGCTTCTGGGTTTGGGGCGTTACAATAACCTACCACTGAAACATAATTTTTCCACTTTTGTGATTTTAATTTCAAAAAACAGACATACATCGTTGTAATCATCAAGTTTTCTAGAGTCTAATATGATCTAAATAATTATTAGGTTAATAATTACATGACCCTTATGAATAGTAACATTACCCTTATCAATAGTAACGTGTACCTTATGAATAGTAAACTCACCCATGAATGTATAAATAAAATTTAGCTACCATATAAATGAGAGTGAATTATTTACAAATTAATAATTAAGTGTTTGTATTTTTTTTGAGTAATAAATATTTAATTAGAATTTTAAATTATAAAATCTATTTAAAATAAATATTTTCATACAATTTATTCCTAAATAAATATTTTTTATCCTATGATTTTATGAAAATTTTATGATCCCTCAGTTAATTTTTGAAAGTATTATAATTTTTTTAGATTTTGAAATCTATTAATTTTCAAGTAAATAATGATTTTATTTAAATATTAAATTTCACATATTAAGAAAAATAATTTGATAAAATGGATTACATTTTTTAATTATACATGTCAAAAAATGGTTTGGTTGAATTTTAGAAATTTTTCTAAAATACAAGAATTTTCGGGGAATATTGAAATTCTATAAGTTATTAAGTATACTAAATAAATGATCTTTTTCATCATGATTGAGTCATGGATTAAGTAAATGTACAGTGGTTTGAAATAATAGGCACTTATTAATATTTTTAGTCACATTAATATTGAATCTTCGTTGTTTTTAGTCACAATAATAAAAGAATGATTATAATAAGGGGACAACCATTTACTCATCCACTATAAAAATTACCCCTCACTCCATATTCTATTCAATCATCTAAACCTATAATCATCTCAATGTTCTACCCAAATAATTTTATGTATTCCATCCTAACGTATAGGATCCCTTGGGATTTCCAAAAGTCCAAAACCCTTTCACTTAAGATGGTTATTAAAGAGGTGACTTCAAGAGGTAAATCATATTCCTTTTTCATGTAATTTATTTTCAATTTATCTTCTATTCTTATTATATCCTATCCTAATATGTCAAATTGATCATGATAACTCTAGTATAATATATATACAAATATTATATCATGTTAATGTGACCACCATTGCCTATATCTTGATTGTCCCTCTTTTATTTTATAATTGAAATCATCATACGAGACGTTCCAATTTACAACCTTCGTGGATGATGAAGTTTCATTGTCAAATTCCTATTCAATGGTAATCATGAAACAATTTTAATGGATATGATAGATATTAAATTCTATAATATAACCCATTTTATGTTCCAAATGTAACATATTTACATAATACTAAATTATAAAACAAAATGACTTTGTTATGATCAATAACAACCATAATAATCCAAACGATTTTATCCAGATGAACTATCTAATGATTAATCCTCATAAAATAAAATAAAAGATATATATAACCATGTAAAATTATTTATGTTAATTAATAATATATAAATTCAATTATGTATAATTATATCCATTCCACATGAACTTGCATACTCATATACAATTATGTCTATCATAAAAACCAAGGAAACCAATGCTCTCGAGCGATAAATTTGTATCATATAACTCATCCAAAAGGAAATAAATTAACTTAATAATATTATAAAAAATAAAATAAAATTAGATAAGGTTATTAAATAATTAATTAATGTATTTGATTTTATTGTCTATGTTGTTATGTTTTAGTTCATAATACATTCAATCATAAGGTATGGGGTTTCTCATCTCACTTTTATTTCCGTGTGATTTCCATTATTCACCATATATTAAATGTATATGGTGTATGAATACTGAAACTTGATATAATATAATAAATATCTTTATATTCATGGTATTAAATAATTCAATGGATGATTGTAAAATTTTGGACATACAATTGAATTTATTACAATGTAATAAGGGTTCTCTCATCTCCCTTCCATTTTTTAGAGATATTCATTATTCACCACTATTTCCTGTGTATAGAGTATGTTTACTACCCATTGATGTAACTTATAATGGATCTTATTATATTCCTAGTAATAAATTTATTATTTTACCTTTATTAATTTTGGGGTATATGTTTTGATTGATTACAAACTAGTAAAGGATTCCACCCAAACCTTCATTTTTTTCATTGGGTTATTCTTCAACTATACAGACCCAAATGTAATGTTTATTTAGTTTTTTTTAATTACTATATATATTGATTATATGTTCTAAAATATTATATTTAGACCATTTCATTTTTTTATGATAATTTTATCTTCTAAAATATTTCCCTTCTCAATTCTTCCTGATAAACTATACCGATTTAAGGAAACTTCTCGAGTTCTTACCCATTTTCAAGGGCACTATATAATATTATTTAAGTCATTATATTTCTCATAAAATCACAAATATTTTTCATCAAAAACTAACTTGGTTCATTTCTAGTTTTATGAAAACAAACATGCCTTTCTGCTTTAAAATCCCTTTAATATTTCCCTTAAACCACAATAAAATGTTTTATTTATAAAGTTCCTTAAAAACTTTTTTACATGATTTAACTTTAGTGGGGCATCATTTATTCAAAAATATAATTTTTATGTCCTCAAATTTTATTTTTTGGATATATTTTTTTACAATGTCATTTTATGACAAATATAAATGATTTTCCAAAAGAACTCTTCTTTCCCAAGTAAAAAAGGGTTTTCTCGTTTTACATTAAATTTTATGAGATATATTCCATGTTCACTCTTTATTCCATGTGTGTGATGTATATAATGACCTTTATATTATCACATAAAGTGACTAATTATTCTCCAAATATTTTAAGGGATTATTATTTTTAGGTTTCAAAGTGGTATGAGACACTTTGGAATATTTAAAGAATATTTTCTCAGGAACTTTTTAATCATCTCATTTAAAACTATCTTCATCTATGTCAGCATAATTTATTAAATATTGTACATAATTAAGGTAAATATATTAGGAAATTAGCTGTCATATTTTGTTTAATGGTTCATCATCATTTTGAATGTGGATGTACTAATTTTATACCATTCATTGGTTATAGTTAAAGTATTCACATTTCATATGCTAGTTTTTCAATACGAATGTTTAAGTTGTTTATGTTTTACTAATTTAATATTAGGAATTTATTGGACATAGTAAGTTACATTTGGGGCCTTCATTATCCCCTATATGCATTAGTGGGTATAATAAGAAAAACTAGTTTCGATTTTTACACATTTATGTATGGTCTTGGTAGGAGGCATTGATATTATCATTACGATGTATGAAATTATTAATTTACTCATTATAAATATATTATTTGATGTTTCATGTGATTATTTGACTAGTATAATATCCATGACTATGTTTTATTGTGTAATTATGTAATCAGTTTTTATTATTCCCTTATTATTCTCAAGTTTACTTTTAATGGTATGTGTACTTTCATTTAATCACAATGCCTTATTATTTATACTTCCACTGTATTACTTATACTCATTGATTATCATAGAACACCCCTTTATTATGTTTTATATTTCCTCATGATTAAAATAAGTGTATAATTAATATATTTAGGGGATAACCATGGAGTTATGGGAGTTAATAATGGATTTTCTATATTGTTTTTCATTCCATGTTTTATTGTTGAACTTATGTATATATCTGGTTTTACAAATCAATATAACTACCTATTCCTTTGAGATATAAATTTCTTGTAATTATTATAATGTAATAAAATAATGCACTAGATTTTGGCAAATGGGGTTGGGGAATTACATGTGGTGATGTATATTTTAGAGATTTTGGGTCTGGAATTTGATGAACTAGAGTGCTAAAAATGTCTAAGTACGGAAGGATAAATGGTTCCACTATATAAGTGAGGGGAGTACCACACTAGTACCAATTAAATTCATTAAAAATTTAATGTATTATTCAATAAAATGTGGAATGTAAAAAATTAAAATTAGAATATAATGTGATAATTGTTTAAATTACATCATAAAATAAGACTTAATATAATATGTTGTGGCTTTATCACTTATTTTTTACCATATTTTACCTGAATTACCCTTTATCTTTGGGAATCATTTTTACCATGTTACTATTAAAATGATAAAAAATTATATAGATTACATAACAAAATTTGGACCCCCTAATTACAAATATATTAAAATTATGATTCAATTTTTATAATTTTTAGAAACTAATTTTATTATATGTGTGAAAAATTGAAAGAAAATAGTTTTTAGATAATTATAGGATAAAATTCACTTATAATAAAAAAAATGTTTATTTGTATGGAATTTTTTTATTGTTTTTTCAAAAATGGATCTTATATTAATTTCATTCAAAATACAAAAAAAAATATGCCTTTAAATTACCTTATATAATGAAAAGAAATGATTGTTTTTTAAAAATTGTCTTTTTTTCTATTCACTAAAAAATTTGTATTTTCACAAAAATCACAAAAAATGATCCTATGTCATATATAATATATTTTTTAAAATAAAATTAAGTCCCTTGAATGAAATTAAATTTTTAAAATCAATAAATGTATAATTTAAATAAAATTATGTAGTTCTGGGAGAAACAATCCAGTTAGATAAAATAATCGTTTTCCATTTTAAATCTTTTATAAATATTTATATAAAATTATTATGAATTAAAATCTATAAAAATTATTCTTATAAATCATTTTATTTATTTATTTAGAGAAATTATTAGCACTTCAAATTATTCCTCCATTGTGAATTTTCATCCTAGATAAAAATTGCATTACATAAATAAGTGAGAGTAATATATTATAATAGTATTTTATGAATACCTTGTTTCTTACTCAATCATGAAATTATTCCATAAAAATTTAACTTTTACAATCACCTTATTTCAAGTTACCTTTTTTTCTAAAATACTTTAAAAACCAAAATCTTTTAGAGAACTTAACTTATGTTTTATTAAATAAAGATACACATAATATAATCACTAAAAATATAGAGACATAGTGTTCCTGGTAATTATATATATAACCACAAATTTCAATAAGGATATATTGAAATTAATTGAAAATCCATAGAATTACCTTGTAATTATATTTATCTTCTATAATTTCATGAAAAAACTGAGGGATTTATATAATAAAGGGGTGTTCTATTAATCATAGATAGAAAAAATCATAGAATAACTTGATGAAAGTAATACAGTGAGTCAATAGGAATATCATTGTGATGTAAAAGGGTGACAATCGAGAACATGAACATCAAATAAGGGAGTAAGATGATATCATTAATGAGACATTAAAATATGGAAATAATATAAAAGATAACATCCTAAACATAAGTTAATGCTAACCTCTGAGGAATCTAAACAATGTGTGCTTAGGATGACCCCCAATGAACCATACATGGTATATCATGAGATAAAACATTACCCAATGCATTAGATGGATATATAATTCGGGGCCCACGCATCACATTAATATTATTTACATGAATTGTTTTCCACATAGATCATACAACATAATAATGTAATTCATCACACTTTATCCCATGATTAAGGATAGTGGGTTAAATACCTATAAATACCAAATCAATGAAGTATTTATACATATAGGTAAACACTATTGACTGAAAATTATTATGGGTACTAAAAATAGAAAATTTTTGCATGGACAATCATAAGATAAGTTTACAAGCATAATAGCTATACATAAAGGTTCATATAGGGGTATAATGAGAGTTAAAGGTTGTCAATCATTACTTGGGAAACATATATATAGTAAAGGGATGTGTAAAAATACAATAAGAAAAAGTGGAAACCAAAAGTCATAATATAATGAATCTAATTGACTAAAAAGGATGAGAGAATCCCTTACATTGAGAGAGTGATTCTAAAAGAATTGGATGATCTTCTAAATAACTTATAAACATAGTTGGAGGGATTTAAAGATGATGATGAAGATGGAATTTTTTATTACTATATTTTTAGTGTAGATGAATGGATGTTTGGGAGGATATTTATAGCAAAACAGTGGGGGATTATTTTTTAATTTTTTATCATATGGTTTGGACATTATGTGATAAAATATTAAAAAGTAAAAACCTTCCTATAGTTTTTCCCATAGTTGTTACCTAAGACGAATCTATTTCAATATTTTAATTTTCTAATAAATAAACTCAATAATATAATACAGTTGATAATTTGGGTGTGATTCATGTAAATAAATAATTGTTTTTTAAAAACATGAAATATAATACAGGTTATGTATGATTCATTATAGGTATGTAAAATTAACCAAATACAAAAATTATATTAATATACAAATATAATTTCGGTCATAGATTCCTTTTATAGTATTTATTGCACCAATTTTGGGATATTATGATTTCATAATATATACTATATATTATAACATATTTAATTTTAAACCAAGTATTCCACTATCTCAAAAAATTATGAAAACCCCACTGTTGCCTAATTTAAATATACAAATTTCAAAAAATAATATTAATCATACCAATTTATTTATAGTTATGGTAATTTAATTTTTTTTAAAAATCATTACATGCTAGTAATCCTAGTTTTTATGTTAATAAAAAAATTATGACCCTTATAAAAATTACATTGGGATTCATTAAATAATAATATAATTTATATCTGAATAAATATTATTCAATATGATTATTATATTTAAATTAAATTCATTTAAAAATTTAATGAATTATCAAAAAGTGTATTTTAATTGAAACTATATATAATTACCAAAAATATAATTTTAGGTTCATCGTATCAAAATATAATTTTTATCAAACTCATTATTTTATCATATATTTATTTGATGTAATAACTAAAAATGGGTATGTTTGATAATTATTTTATTAAAAATAAATATATAAAAACTAATACTACTAGAGGTGGTTCATCGAACATGGTTTGAGCCATGATCTCTCTTATCTTGAAATTCTTCCATAAAAAGATTCATTTTGGTTTCAATTATTGAATCTCAGGTTGGGCTTTATCAAGGGATAAGTTTTTTTATTAAATCTCCATCTGAAGCTTTGATAAATTATATTCATAGGGTTTGATCCTATAGGTTGATTCCATCTATTCTTCCATATTTTTCATTTAGACTTCATCATAACCTATAATATATATTAATTTTAATTGATACTATATAAAAACTATATTATAAATAATTATTATTCTTAAATAGATTTTCAGATTATATAGGAAAAATTTTCTAATGGTCTAAAATAACAAATGTAGTGTTGGGAATGTATTGTCTCAACAATATTCTATAAATTTTATTGGTTTTGAGGATCACAAATACCCTTGTTTGTTTTACTAACGATTTTATTTTGTTTGTATTTGAGAAAATTCATATTCTAGGAAATTTATATTCTTATATTTAAATAATATTCATAAATATATTTGTGATAAATATTTGTTAATATGTTCTTAAATATTTTAAGCATATTCTAAAAACACTATTCCCCATTTTTCATTTACTGGAATTACTATTTATTCAATACGTCGAAGAAAGTAACATTTGGAACATACCTTATGTTTATGTTGAAGGATCAATGTGTGTGGTAAATCAAAATTATGTTTAATGAAGCGTATGGTTAAGTAAAATTATGTTTGGATAAGAACATTCTGGGTTTTAGAATGAAAAATTAGGGTTAAAGAACCCTACGTAAGTATGGAACATTACAAACATATGGATCACCAGCCTTACTTTTGTGGTCAACCATACATTTGGGAAAAGTGAACGAATGGATAATCAATGTTATGTTCAGAGATCTATGATGACATAGATTAACGTAGGGATCATCAACCTACATTATGAAGTTGAACCCTATGTTAGTTATTTTTTGTTTTGTAAAGGAACCTTACATTTGACTTTTTAATGTCAGAAATTTGAATTTTCGTCTTTATCCAAGCATTTTGCAACAGTCTTTGTGGAATTTCATGATGAATTAAAGATAGATTTCAACTGATTCAAAGCTCATTTTAAATGATTTAAAGATATGTTTACAACACATATTATTACTACTTTTCTTAAGGTAAGTTATAGTTATTATGAGTTGTATTGATTGAATTTCAATTCACTCTATTTGTCAGGCATCTTTTACGGATTTGAAATCTTGGTCTTAGATATATTAATTTAAATATATCTTTCTACATCGAATATTTATCTATACATAAAAATATAGATATTTCCTTTACTGTATTAATAATTTATATTCTTCAAGATTTCTTGTAAAATTATTTTACACTCCTACAACGAACATGCATTTCAGAAACATAGACTACATTTTGGAGATACATATTCTTAAGTCTAGAAACATGATGCTCTTTTTTTGTTCATAAAGTCGAATATCTCTTGTGCAACCATATATCTTGAGATATATTTCAAGTTTTTTATTCTTCTATAGACAAGATCCATATTTTTTCATCTGTTTTCTACTGCAACTGTGATCTATATCAGTTTCTCATCAATCTATATCTTATATATCATGAGTTTCGGCTACTCGTATTCAGTCATGGTGGAGTGTCTGGTTCTTGCAGTAAGAGTTGGTTCAATCAGTTCCCTATAAAAGAACCAGAATCCTATCTTTTTTAAACCATTATTTGTAAGGGTGAAAACTTATGGTACTCAATTCTGGATCGGTCTTATCATACGAGGACCTTACTTGTGATATTCACCAATCCCACTGAGAGGGTGATTGTTGGAGTGGACATGGTGTTTTTCTTGCCCTCAAAAACTATAAATTGTAGTGATTTGTTCTCTGCTCATATATAATGCATATAATCTCATACAGAAATGTCGCTATCTCTATCTACTATTGATTTGATTCTAAAAAATTATGAAATCTATTAAAAGGACACAATTAACCCCCTCTTGTGTTATCACTATAGACATTCCGACCTAATGTTTGGAATCAAAGGCTGAGCCTTTTAGTAGAGCTATGACAAGATAAAGTCATAAGATCTATATTAGTGATGGCAGTGGAGAATCTCAAGGAAGGAATGTAAAAGGTTCATTCTACATATTTCAATTTTGAGAATTATGTATGCTGGAAGTCTCGAATGATAATATACATAAAAAATAATGGCTTTAGAGTATACTCAAGGATTACTACTCCATAAAAAATTCTTTAAAAACATAAAACTTGGTCTACTACTAGAGAGAATGAGTATGATATGAATTCAAAATCAATTAATGCCATTATTTTTTGTCTTGGACCAAATGAATTCAACCATGCATCGCAATGCGCAACTACCTATAAAATGTGGTAGATAATTGGAGTATCCAATGAAGGTACTGATGATGTTAGACAAATGAGATATGATACAATGAAATTAATGTTTGATACTTTTAGAATGTATGATGGAGTGAGAATCACATAGATGGATGGAAGGCTAATAGAAATTGTTAATAATATAACATCTTTAGGTGAGCCTATCAGCCTTTTGGATCAGGCATTGAATGTTCTAGGAGTTCTACCTACAATGTGGAATGGAATTTCTATTGTATTCTTCCACTGAGAACCAGTCAATAATCTAGAAATGAGAGAATTTATTGTAAACTTAATGATGTATGAGGCTGGAATGGGAGATGAAGTTAACGATCACAATGTCCTAATAAAAAAGGATTACACTACTCGAAAAGTTACATCGCAAAAGCAGAACAAAAAAATGAAACAAGAAGGAATAAATTAGGGCTCATCTGATTCAGAAATTGAGTTGTATCAGTTAGATAGAAAATTTAGTAAATTATATATGAATAATAGAGGATTCATAAAATCCCTCAAAAAATATTGGAAAGAATCAAGGGAAGTTATATGAAACGAATGAAAAAATTGGGTCATATAAGACGTGATTGTCCTCAATTGAAAGAAGAGAAGAGAAAGACATAAAAGAAATATCAGAAGAATGATAATTATGAGAAAAAGGAAAAAATAGCTATGGAGGCTTCTAGGAGTGTTTTTGAAGACTCCAATAGCTCGTCAATCTCTGTTTCAGAGTAGGACGAATCGAATCTTAAAGGTAATTTGTGATTTATGGATAAATAAGATAAGGTACAATCCTACTATTCATTTGATTCTAATTCTAGTTATTCAAATGATAAATTGACTTCTTATTATACTATTCTAGAAGAAAGATATGACTCCATATTAAAGAAACAAAAATCCTTCAAATTTTCATTATTCTCTTTTAGGACAAAGGGATACTTTACTTAAACAACATCATGAGTAAGTTAAGAAATATTGTTCATCTACTATAAACAATAATGACCATGAAAATAAGATTTAAAAACTATAGGATGACGTATAAACCTATAAAATTGTTGCTCTTATATTTCCAAGAGGAGAAAATATACTAAATGAAATTCATTGTAAAAATGTAATTAAAAGGGGAAATTTTTGTATTGGAAGTAAGGGTGAAAAACCAAAACTATACAAACACTATTTTGTTTTGGGTTCTAACAGCAAAAGAATGTCTACTGTTAAATGTTTTTATTTTGGAATTATTGGACATTATGCTAATGAATACTGTTTATGAAAAACTCAATTATGCGGTTTCAAACATGTTTAGTATTGAAAAGAATTATCTATTTTTAAATATAACAGTGTTGATCAAAATAAATCTGTTTGGATTCCTAAATATTTGATAGCAAACACTACTGGACCCAAAACAATATGGGTACAAAAACAAACATTTGTTTAATTTGGCCTTATTGGTAACATGACAAAGAAGAGAATAATATATATATGGTGTATATAAAATGGATGTTCAAGACATATGAGTGGAAATTAATAAAATTTATGTAATCTGACTATAATAGATGGATGCCTAGTCACCTTTGGCCCTAATGACACATGAAAAACTATTGGACTTGGAACGGTTGGAGATCTAGATACTGTCTCAATTAATAAAGTACACTATGTTTAAAGATTTAAGGCTAAAATGATAAGTATTTATCAACTCTATGATTTTGGATACTATGTTGATTTTTCTAAAAATTATCATTCTCTTTTAAATGATAATTTACATAAATTTAGAGCACATAGAATAGATAATGTCTACAGTTTGGATTTAAATTCATTGTGTAAACAGAAACTGAACTATTTATCTTTTGAGAGAAATAGGTCATGGATTTGGAAAAGAAGATTTGGTTATTATAATATTTTTTTAATTACATAAGTTATATAGAAACAATTAGTTTCAGATTTACCTTATATCAAATTTGATAGCGATTGATTCTGTGATGCATGTGAGATTGGTAAGAAACACAAATCTTCTTTCAAATGCGTTAAAAACAGCTACTTCAAATCCCCTATAACTTATTTTTATGTATATTTGGACAATCTAGAATAGAAATTTTTCCTGGTAAATTATATATATGTTTTAGTTGATGATTATTCTATATTTACTTGGGAATATTTTCTAAAACTCAAAAATGAAGCTTTTTTTATTTTGGATTGTTTTTATAAACATGTTGAAAATGAAAAAGGTTTTAGGATAATTTCATTAAGAAGTGATTGTGGTAGAGAGGTTGAGAATCAATAATTTAATTCTTTTTTCTCAAATATGTGTATTAAACACACCTTATATCCACCAAGAACACCTCACCAAAATGGAATTGTTGAAAGAAGTAATAGACCTTTTTATGAAATGGTTAGAACTATGCTAAATGAATATAGACTTCCAACTTACTTTTGGGCAGAAGTTATAATCACAACATGCTATATTATAAATAGTATTTTAATTTAACCTATTTTTAAAAATACCCCTTATGAATATTTTAATAATATAAATCCTATGGTAAAGTAATTTAATGTTTTTGGATACAAACTATATATCTTGAACCCAAAGGATAATCTGGGAAAGTTTAATCCACAATTTGATGAAGGAATATTCATAGGATATTGTGCAACTTCTAAAGGATGATGAGTTTTTAATTAGAATTCAAGTATTGTTGAAGAATTAGTTCATGTGAAGTTTGATGAAACAGATCCATTCAATAAATAAAATGATCAAACAGATAGAGATGATGAATCTTAAAATAACATGATAATTGATAACAAGAAAATTGACTTTGAAATTATAAATGAAAATAAGTCTAGTTCAAGAGAACATGATATTGTTAAACCTAAAATTTCTCTTCCTAGATAGTCAAGAATCTTGAAGAATCAACATTTAGAGACTATTATATTATATCTATACATAGGAATAACAACTAGAAAAAGTGATGAAATCCTAGTGGATTTATTTCTTTTCTATCTCAACTATAGCCTATGTCTTTTGAATAAGATTTAGAGTATGAAAGTTTGTTGTTAGTAATGAAAGAAGAGCTAAATATGTTTAAAAGAAACAACGTATAGAAATTAGTGGAAGGACCATAGATTTATCTAGTTATAATAACTAAATGTGTCTTTAGGAATAAAAAATATGATCATGGTATTATATCTAGAAACAAAACTAGACTAGTAGAAAAAGGGTATAGTCAAGAAGAATGAATAGATTATGATGAATCCTTACCTCTCATAGCTAGACTAAAAGAAATTATAATTATTTTATCCAACAAATCTCATATGAATTTTAAATTATTTCATATGGTTGTAAAACCTACCTTTTTAAATTTATATTTAATGGGGCAATTTTATGTTGAGCCACCACAAGGTTTTGAAAGTTCTCAATAAGTAGATTTTGTTTTTAAACATACTAAATCTCTTTATGGCCTTAAAAAATCACATAGAGATTGGCATAAATTATTATGTTCATTTCTTTTGAAAAAAGGTACTAATTTAGTTCTGGAAGACCCAACCTTATTTAAGAAAACAATTTGCTCAAATTAATTGTTAGTTAAAATCTAAGTTGATGATGTTATTGTAGGATCCACAAATAAAAAACATTACAACATTCTTCAGAACTTTTGCAGAATGAATTTGAAATGAGCATGATGTGAGAATTAAATTTCTTTTTTTGACATCAAATTTATCATAAATATTATATAAATATATTAAATAGATGTAAATACATTACTGATTTATTGAAAAATTTTGGTCTTGAGAGCATCAAGACATAATCAACTCCCATGTGTACTAATATTAATCTTGACTTGGATGAAGCTAGAAAACCAGTGGATAACAAGTTATAAAAATGTATTATTGGATGTTTTCTCTATATTACTACATGTATACAAGATTTTAGGTTTTCAGTATGTCTTTGTGCTAGATTTCAATCAAATAAAAAAGAACCCCATGTTGCTGCTGTAAAAAGGTTTTTTAGATATTTAAAAGGGATAGTTGTTCAATATATTCTTTTTCCAAAAAATTATGATTTTAATTTATTAACATATTCAGATATAGATTTTGGTAGATGTATATTAGATAGAAAAATAACTTCCGGAACTTGTCACTTTTTTGGAAAATCATTAGTTTCATGGTTGAGTAAGAAGCAACACTCAGTTGCAGTATCACCAGCCGTAGAAGAGTGTGCATCTGTAGGCCGTTATTGTGCACAAGTGTTGTGGATGAAAAACTCTAATAGACTTTGGACTTAATTTTTATAATACACCTATTTTATATAATAATAATACAAGTGCTATAATCATTTCAAATAATCCAAAAAGTCATTCTAGAACTATATATAATGATATTAGACCTCATTTTCTAAGATATCATGTTCTCAAAAAGGATATATCCTTATAATTTGTTAACAATAAATATTAAGTATCTGATATTTTTACTAAACCACTACCCTATACTTGTTTTTATTTTAGTATGGGGGTGTTAGGTTTTTTTAATTTTTAATTATTATATTTTAATTTATTTTATTTTATTTTATTTTATGGGTAATTTATTTCTGTAAATATTATTAGCTTTTCTTATTTTTATCTTATGGTATTTCTGTTAATCTATGTTATTTTAAATGTATTTACACCATGTAATAATTAATTTTTTTTCATAATAACTCTTCCACATGAGAAACGAGGTCATGTTTCATCTATTAGAAACCATTTTTCTTCCAAACCACTCCATTTCCAAACCTTTTGTTTACCCCAAAAAAACTCTTTCCTCTAAGCCTAAATATTATTCCTTCCAATCCCTAGAAAGAGAAAACCTCATATTTTATGATCTTCCAAAATGAAAAAATCCAAGAGAATCGGAGAAGGAGAAGAAAGTGAACCCAAACGTTAAAGAGTTTCAGGGAGAACAATTCTTCTAGGAAAGGTGATTGATATCTAATGGTTATATTAGATGAAAATAATCCAAAAAAAACTGTTATCAATTCAATTAATTGAGAAAGATTTCAACGACATCAACTCAGAATTTCTCTATGAGGTATAACTAAATTCATTTTATAATGGTGTGATGTTTATTTTTGGATATTCAGAGGATATGAATTTTTCTAGTATCGAAGTTAGGGATTTCTCTACTACTTCAACTAAGGTTGAAATTTATTTGAACTATACACATGAAGGATTTTTCCATTGTGATCTTAAATCAATTGGTGATATGGAACATCTGTCTAATGACATCATGTCTTTTCTATTCAATTTGATGCACATTATAAATATATTTTTTTAAAGATTTAGAACCTGACCATATAAATTTTTGAGAAGTTTATTCAGATAAGAATAGCGCCAAGGATGGATGATATTGAGAAAATTATTTAACAAAACTTGTATGTCATGTTTCTTTTTCAATGCTATATCAAATTGAATTTTCCATGGTATTTATTTTGGTATCTTCATTACTACTTTTCCCCAGATAAAAGAATGCATTTTTATCCATATGGACTGATAATTTAAATGATTTTATTTAAAAAGGACACGACCAAATTGGCTGAGGCAAGAGTAAAACTTCATCATAGTAATGTTTTGAATTATGGAATGTTAAGAAAACATTTATTTTTCTAGATAATTGTAAAAGGAAAATTTTTTCCTATTAAAGATGAGGAAGAAAACATCTCCGGAGCTATTTCTCAGTGGAGAAAGAAGATGTTCAAAATGAAGGTGTAGTTAAATTGTGAACAGATTTAATTTCAAAACCAAATAAAATGAGGCTTATATTTAACACAAAATAAGAAGAAGAAGAGCATAGTAAAAAAGGGACTTGTTAGAAAACCAAGAAAATGAAATTCTCATCATGTTGAAGAACAAATTTTGGATTCTAGATAAGAAAAATGCTCTGTTCATTTAGAAGAAACAATTATTAAAGAGGAAATTAGAATGTAGTGTCAAGATAGAGAGGTTTATATTGTACCTATGGTATGCGAATAAGTACCAGAGAGAATTATGGTAGAAACATTTCAAAAAAAATAATACTACATCTGAAAATGTTCAATCACATATTATCTGAGAAGAAGTTAATGAACAAGGAGCTATTTAAGAAGGTAATGTTTTATAAGAATTAGTTATATAAATTCACACTTTAATTGTAGATAAGATTGTGGTACAATCAAATCATATTTCTGGTGATCAGACTGATGTTTTATATAATCAATCATTTTCTTGTGAAGAATCAATAATGAAAATAGTGGTATATCCATTTCCAAAAGATGGTGCAAATCATACTATGAATGTCGATGAGAGGACATCTGATTCATTATCACATCAAGTTGAATAAATTGTAATTAAATTCAATAATTCTCAAGAGGATAATGTCACTCTATTATAGGAAATTGAAATTTCAAAGAGAAAGTTTTAGGATCTTAATGAGAATACTATTTCTAGATGGGATTTGTATTCCTTCAAAAGGGACATGTTAAATGAGATTGGGAAGATTAGATCTAAAGCTACTTCGAAGAAAAATTTTACCAATTTAAATTCATATATAAGTAGTCAGTTCAATTAGTAAAAGGTTTAGTAAAATATCTAGTACATCTACTCCTACCTCTTCTACATGTCTAGAATAGATTATAAGATTTCAGGGCTTTACATTTGTTATGGGAGACATAAATAATCAACTTTAGGACCTTCAACGCAAGAGTTCCCCTCTGTCAGTTTTATTATATAATTAGAAATTTCTGGTTGATCAGTTAAATCAAAGATATCCTAGCATTAGATTGATGTTATGTTAGTTTTTAGAAATGTTGGAGCTGTTCATGAAGCAAGAGTAAAGTTTTCATGAGTTTCTGAAGGTCATCATAGTTGAAAATATGGAAGTCAATAATAAATCTTGGATACTGATAATTCATCTAGGAGAAAATATGATGAATATGCAAAGATTGTAGATGGATGAGCTAAAGGATATGTTTGAATCTATAAAAAATTCAAATCCAGTCAATCCTTACCCTTTTTTCATTTTCCTAACTTGAACCATGAAAACTATAGTTTTTTCGTCTAAGTTAAAATCATTTTTTTATTAATTTATTTATTGATCAATGAACTTTTTTTATCTATATGTTATTTTTTATTATTTTATTTTCTTTTATATGTTTTTTAGTTAGCCAAAATACAAATCTCTTAGTTTGTTACTATTACTTAAAACAATCACTTAACATTCTACTCGATATTAAATGGGTTTTGATATGTTTCAATACATTCTTTTTGATATCACAAAATGTGGGATAAAATTAGAAAAATGAAAAAAATTATTTTATTTGAGAGATTTAGATAAACATAAATATTTCTTTGAAATTTACCTATAGGGGAGAACATTAAATATTTCTTCTTTATCGAAATAATTTTGTAAAATTGACATTATTTTTTTTAATGTTTAAAAAATTCTAAATTATATTTCTAATATTATAGTATTAATTTATGGGACTTGTGATCATTAGAAAGGGATATATTTTTGTACATGTACTTTTTCAACAACACTTTAAATATTGTTGATTTTCATGCTCAAAAATACCCTTGTTTTTTTACTAATGATTTTATTTTGAGTTTATTTCATGAAATTTATATTCTAGTAAATTTATATTCTTAACTTGAAATAACATTCCATTATTTATTTTTGATAAATATTTTTCAAAGTGTTAGGAATGCTCTTGAGAGTATTCTAGAAACATTGTTCGCCATTTGTCGTTTACTAGAATTACTATTTATTCAATATGTCAAAGAAATTAATGTATGGATCATACCTTAATTTTATGTTGAAGGATCGACACGTATAGTTAATCAGAATTATGTTTGAAGAAACAAATGGTTAAGGAACATTACATATAGATATAAACACTATCTTTGTTAGAAAGAAAAAGTATGGTTAAATAACCCTACCTAAGTATGGAACTTTACAAATGTATGGATCATCAACCTTACTCTTGTGGTCAACCTTACGTTTAGGAAAAGTGAAGGAATGGATGATCAATGTTACAATCATAGATCTATGCATACATGGATAAACATATGGATCATCAACCCTTAGTTATGAAATTGAACCCTATATTTTTTATTTTTCCATTTTGTGAAGGAACCTTACGTTTGAATTTTCAATGTCAGAAATTTCAATTTCAATCTTTATCAAAGTGTTTTGTAATAGTCATTACAGGATTTCATAGTGATTTAATGCTCGATTTTGATTGATTCAAAGCTCATTTTATATGATTTAAATATCCATTAAAAAAAGAGATTTTAACTCTTATACTTAAGGAAAGTTACGACTACTCTGAGCGATATTCATTGAATTCGAATTCACTAGATTTATCTTGCATATTTTACAGATCTTAAATCTTTTTGCGAGATATATTGCTATAAATATATATTTCTACATTAGATATATTTATATACACAATGATCTGGATATTTCTTTTATTGTATTGATTTTTGTTATTCTTCATGATTACTTGTGGAAATTAATTTACAGTGCTACACCGATCAAGCTTCTCAGAAACAAAGACTACATTTTGGAGATACACATGCTCAAATATAGAAACACGATGATCTATTTTTTTGTTGTCATTAAAATCAAATATCTCTTATGAAACCTGATCTCCTCATATATATTTGAATTCTATTAATCTTTTGAATACAATATACATCTTTTGGCAGTTGTGTGGTGCTTCAACAACGAGCTATATTTGATTCTCATCAAACTACATCCTATCTATCATGAGTTTCATCTACTCATATTCAGTCGTGGTGGAGTGTCAGCTTTTCGCACTAAGATATGGTTCTATCAGTTCCCTGTAAAAGAAACAGATGGCTCCATTTTTTAAGCTTCTGTTTGTAAGGGTGAAAACTGCCTACACTCATTTGTGGATGAGTCTAATGATACGAGGACCTTACCAGGGAAATTCACCAAGCCCATTGAGAGGGTGATTGTTGGATTGAACTATGGTATTTTCATTCCATGAACCACTATAAATTGATTTTCTTTCTTCTATTCTCATATCCACTGCATATAATCTCATACATAAACATCTCCATCTCTATCTATTGTTGAGGTGAATCGATATAATTATGAAATTTTTTATAGGAACACAATTCACCCACTCTTGTGTTATCACTATAGCCATTCCTACCTAACAAGTAGTGCATGTTTTCTTATGAAAAATAAGTTACATAAAAAGACATTCATTTATTGAAATGGAATTTTATTTATGAATTCCTGTGTCATTATATTATTTCCCTTCAGAAATTTTAAGCTTGAAATTTTTAAAAAAAATTATTTGGGGACTCATATTTCACCACCTCTTATGGTTCCCATGTTTCTTCCTATATTTTTTAATTATACCATTGTACTTTGACCATTTGAGTTATATTTTTTGTTGGAATGTTTCTCTATGACCAATAAAATTCATCAGTTTCTCATCATATAAAATATAATTTCATAAATGTAACACCTATGGATTTAATAAAAGTTTTGGTATTGGTATATACATCCTCCAAAATTACACAAGGAATAGATAATGTACTTGATATATGTTAGATGTGAGTGTTATTTGTTTATTCACAGAACTGATGACATGAAGGATTTAAAAGGGGGTGATGTATCTAGGATTATGGTTTCACTACTTACCAAAAATCATGTAATTCTTCCTTGGTAATATACAATAAAACAACACATATCATTCCTTAAAATATAGGTCACATCGATGGTTGTATGGATACCATTTATATTTACTTTGCATGGATTTCATATAATAGTTAATGGATTTAAGATTCTATTTTATCTCCTAGATAATATTAGTTCTAATCAGTTTTCTCTCACCAACTTCTTCCCAACATATAGGAGTTTAACACCACTTCCTATATATAGACTCATATGCTACCATTTGAATGCAATAATAGAAACTATTTATATATGATAACTCCACTAGGGGAAAGTGGTTATCCCACTATTCTTATAAAACCATTGAATAAGATCTCAACATTTCATCTAGAGTATAAATTATTCTCTCAAATTGACCATTTTCTAAGGTTCATATGTAGTATAGAAACCTAGACTTATATCTAATTAAGGCTGTATTCTTCTCCATAATATCAAGGTAAACCAGAGATTTCAATAAGACAAAATAGAGAGTGAAACTGTTTATAATCTTACCACATCACTTACATACTTATTATCATGTTTTCTGAAAGGGAAATATTCGTTAATATTAAGGAAATGATAAGACATTGTATTGAGATATACTACCACCAAGATGGTGTTATTTCCTATAAATTTTTTATATAGTTCTATGATAAAATCATTGGTTATATTTTTCATTTTCTATATTTGTGTATGAAATTTATGAAATATACTCTTTGAAATTATTCATTCATCTTTGAATTATTGATATTCCATGCATCAAAATACAAATTATGCAATCTTCCACTTCATTTTACCCGACTATATGTTTTGATTAAAATATTTATAAGTATTATTACTTATTAGATAGATAGAGAAGGAAGATCTATAAACATCATCCATAAGATCCCTCTTCTGTTCTAGTTTCAATAGGACAGATATCATAATTCTAAACCTCATAACTCTAAGTTTTGTAAAGTTTTACACTATAATATTATGTACCATTCTTTTTAGTTCATTTTTTCATATTGGGCCACCATGATCCTCTCAAGAATAGATGGTAGAGAAGATATTTGAGAAAGGTAGCATTTCATTACTTTTATATTTCTTATGTCTATCCTTGTAATATAGTATATTATTGGATACCTTTAAATTCTCATCATATATAGGGAAACAATATCCTTATGACTCAGTGCATCAATAAAAATTTCACCTTCCTTTTACTTTCATGGACTGAAATATCATAATCATTGATCAGATATAAGAACCTTCATTGGAACAGATTTAGATCCTTTTTGGGAATATATACATGATGATTTTATGATCCATATATATGTCAAAAATCTTTATATAAATAATATGTTTCAAAATATAAAATATAAATATCACTGATGCCAATTCCAGATCATGTGATTGGTAGATCTACTAATTGATGTTTAATTGGTGGGATTCATAAAATACCACTTTTCAATTTATAAGAGTACATAACCCAATCCCTTTTGGATGCATCATTGTTGATAAAAAATAATTCTCCACTCGTTCTTAATGTGAGAATATGTTAATTTATTTTCCTCTTATTTAATCTTTTATATATTTCATCACATTCATTAGTCCAGAAAAACATCACTCCCTTCAATGTTGGTATAGAAAGAGTGATTTAAAATAATGAAATGATTCTCACAAATAAATTATTTTAACTACCTAATATAAGGAAAAAATTGTTCTCTATCATTGATATTAGTACAGGACATACTAAAATTACCTATATCTTTTAAGGATCCATATAGAAAAATTTTGTGGTAATAAAATTACCTATTAATGTTAGTTTCTCTTAAAATGAACATTCTATATAATTTTCATAGAAAATTTCCTTATTAAATGTCTCAGATATATTATTTAAATGATAATCACTCTCTTATGTTCTTTTATGATAGATAATTATATCATCAATAAATAATAGCCAAAATATAACGATATAATCTCTAAAGAATATATTCATTATGTCCGTGAAGATACCTAGATCATTAGTGATTTGAAAATGCATTACTCTAAAATTTTAGTGTCTACACATTTTATGAAAAAGATTCATGGGGATATCCTCATTCTACATCTTTACATGATAATATTCTCAGTGAAGATCCACCATAGATTTATACTAGGATCCAGGGATATGATCTAATAAGTCATCAATCCATGATACTGGATATTTTTTCTTTATCGTGAACTTGTTGAGATTACGATAATCGGTGAATAAGTGCATTTGACCATCCTTCTTCATGATGAAATGTGTTTGTTTACCCCCCAATGAATTAAATAGTCATTTAAACCATTTATTCAAATTTTATTGTAGTTTCTTCATCATCTCTTCAATTTAAATAGTTTCCATTTAATATAGAGTATTTGATGTTTGGAACGATCAAGGTATATGTTTGATTGAGAACTCAACCTATCAGTTTGGAGGAATATCAGAAAATTTTTTAGGGAACACATCATTATATTCACATACAATTAGTATTTCAATAAGGATGATCTTTTCATTAGTCTCAATCATTTTTGCTAGATACACATTCTAATGAAGATATATTATATATGCTTGATATAATGAGTAAGAAATATATTCAAACACATTATTACATTGTTTTATAATTTTAGGGAGATTCATGATATAGTGGTCGATTCCCTTACCTTGGAAATTTATATAGGATCTACATAAGGAATTCCAATCGATAACCAAAGTTGACTCAAAATCTACTAAAGTTAGTATCATAAGGTTAGTTGGTAAATTCATCTTGTAAATATATATAGTGGATAAGTAATTTACTTGGGATTTAATAATTTCCCCATCTTCTATATTCACTGATTACTTATCATCCTTATGTTGAGTTGGTTTTTGAATAGTTATTCTAAATATTCTTGATGTGAATGAATTTGTTGAACTGGAAAAAAAATTATATCCCCTATCTATGAATTAATAATTACAGTAATAACTGCAACTTCATTATTAGGATCCACCTCAATAGTTGTGATGTGATATGCTCTTCCTTTCCCTCTAGACCTTGTAATTTTTTGGTACTAGTAATCTTTGAACATTCTTGTCTTATTACCTTGTTTCACACAGTTCCCCTGATCCATGTAGTTCTAGAATTGAACAATAGAATAAGGGTTGACTATAACATTAGTTTATTCCATCATATTGGTGGAATTTTCCCTATTAGTATTTTCTATCATGGTTACCCTACTTAATTTTCCTAATGTATTTCCTTGTCCCCAGTATAAATTGTTTGGGATGCCTCTTCCTCCACTTTTGACAAGTGAGATAATGGAATTTTTTACCATTGTGATATTTCTCTAATCACTCTTCTCGAATTAAAATATATTATCATCTTCCAATTTATAGACATGTGAGACCCTTTATAGTCACTGATATTCATTTAAATTTTTATGGATCATCATACAATTACCACATAGCTATAAATATTCAGAATCACCAATTTTTTTCATATTTGAATTTATCCCACTAGTTAAGTGGTGAAATTTACATTGGGGGTTAATGATCACGAAAGTAGAATAACATGATAGTCTCATGAAAATTTCTGCATACACAATGTTGAATTATTCTTCCCTTTTATTCAGCCCGAGGAAACCTCTCCCCATTTCATGATAGAAATTGGGAGGAAAAAATTTATCAAAAAAAATCCATGAATTATTTATTCTCTATCATTTCTATCTATTCCTCGAGTATAATTTTATTGAGAAATGTCTACCATTGATTAGTTTCTCCTAAAATGTGGTAACGATCTATAATGACCATCTGTTTATCATTAAATTTAAGGATATAAAATATCGTCACAATAGGGTTCATATATTGCTCCACAATTAAGCGATTAAAATAAACACCAAATTATAGAGGCATCTATTCCATAAAATTATCAATTAAAGCATTATATTTTTTGGGGATGTGGTTTTTCCTTGTGATTCATTTTTTATTCAAAACCAATGTCAATTGGGTATTTATTTTCATGAATATTTCTATCCATACACCCATTGGGTTGTTCAACTCTTTTGATAATTTTTCACATCACCCATAACATTGGTTGTTTAAATGGTTACAACTATTTCCATCAATTGACTAAAATAATTGAAAATTAGGGATGAGAAATTTTAAACTATAAAACACAAAATGGAATAATATGAACATTAATGTGATAACTCATAAATGGAATATATTCATTAACCTGTAAATTTATAGATTTTAATATAACTTATATATAGTCCATTTCCTATCATAAAATTATTTAGCATTTTTTGCATTATAATGGATTTTAATTATTTTGTCAATTTACCATAGCATGTCACCAAAGAGTGTCAAATAAATCATCTTGTAAGGCCACTTTTTTTGTAAATGGGTGATGATTGAGTTAATATGAAATGCACCTTTTTAGTTCAATTACATCAAGGAACAAAAACACATGATCCACATCCAACTATAGTGTCTAGACTTTGATTTTTTTCATGGAAACCACTAATTATTAAATTTACCAAAATTTGGGGATGTTTTCAGATATTTGGACTTATACATAAGGAATTCACTATGTTTTTCTAATCTCAATCCCCAAAAATAACAATGCCTTTCCCAGATACCAATAATGTAAATATAAAACTTTTATGAACCGTAACACATATTTTATTACATCAAGATACACAATAAAAAATATCAAAAGATTGGGATGTATAGTTTCTCTGGGTAATTGTACACATATCCTAATAACATGAAACATGGATATAATAACATTATTGAAAACTCCGTTATGGGGCCTTATAATTTTATTAATCTTCTAAAATTTAATTGGATATCCTGAGAGAATACATAGGAAAGGGGTGAGATACAAAGCAAAAAAAATAGAATAATCAATGAATAAAATGATGAAAGTAAAAATATAGTTCATGATTCATTTCATGTTGATGTAAAATTTTGACATTAAAAAACATGAACACCAAATAATGATATAATATGATGACATCAATGAAACATAGAATTGTAGAAAGAATATAAAACATGAAATCATAAAAAAAAAGTCAAAAATAATTATTGATGCATCATTACATATTGTTCTTAAGAGAATCTACCAAGCACCATGGATGGTATTTCACGAGATAAAGGATTATCCAATAACTTGCAGGGATATATAATTATGGGCCCACCTATCACATTTATATTATGTAGATGAATTTTTGTTCCACATATATTAGAAAACATAAGAAAATTTACCATTACTTTTGATCCCAATATTATTGGGTGTGGGTAACAAACATTGAAGTGCAAAATAAAGGAAGGATAGGTACATCTTGGTGGACACCCTATAATGGAATTGGGAATGGTTACTCATGATAAAAATTTATGGCTTGGAAAATCATGGGATAGTTTAAGTAGTACAATGTGTGTCTATAATTATCAATTGAAATGTTTAATGAGAGTTAAAGGTGGTATATCTATACTTTCGAACCATTAGTATTGTAAAGGTATGTGATGAATGACATCACAAAATTAAAAATTTTAAATTAAAAGTTCTATTAAAAAGAAATTACTTGAATATAAATGAAGTGGTGATAATTCTTTAACCTATGAGGGAACTTCTAAAATCCCGAGAAGAGATTATTAAGAGCTTTGGAACACCTTGAGTGGTATTTATAGAGGTATTTGGAGATGGAAATAATTTTCAATGTGTTATGAGTGAATGGAGTAGGGGGATGGCTTGGTATTTATTGATAAAAGTATGTGAATTAATTATTAATTTATAATCATTGGTCTTAGACTTTATGTTATAATATAATAAGAACCAAAATCTTCCCATGGTTTTTCCATTGATTCAGAAAAATAAGTGTGGATTTCAGTATTTTGTTTTTTAAAGAATGGAATTCCTTAAAATAAAACCATTGATGATGTGGAGGTGAATCATGTTCATAAATAACTAATTTTTAAACCATAAAATATAATATTTGTTTGGATAATTCATTATAGGTTTATAAAATTAATCATATTATATTAATAATAAAAAAATTTAATGTGGAATTCAATTCCTGGTGATATATTCATTTTTTAGTATTTATGAAAAAAATTGGGATATTATGATATGATAATATATACCATATACTTAAAACAAATTAAATTATTCCCCAAAAACTTGGTTAAGCCCAAAAATTATGAAAAATTACCCATCAGATAATTTAGATTTTTTTATTTCAAAAATTATATTTATTTTATCAATTTTTCATTCTATTTATGATAATAAATAAATTTTAAAAAAAATATAATTATTTTGTAAATAGCACTAGTTTTTTCGTTACTACCCACTTTAAGACCCTTATATAAATTACATTGGACTTCCTTACATTATAATATCATTTATATTTAAATAATGATAATTTCAGAATAATATTTTATGAAAATAAAATTCATTTAAAAAAATATATAATTTATAAAGAATTATGTTTTAATTAAAATTATATATATTTCCCAATAATATAATATAATATTATCTGCATCAAAATATAATTTTTATGAAACTATTTATTTAATCATATATATGATGAAATAATGAAAAATTAATATGTAAAGTCACTATTTTAATTAAAATAAAAATTTAAAAATATATACTAGTAACTTCTAGATATATAATCTTTATTACACTAATGTACACCCTAAAGGTAAGGTGTGTGATGGTGGTACATTCTTGTGGTGGTTCGATAAATATGTTTTGTGTAATGATCTTGATAAGCATGAACTTCTCTCATAAATAGTTTCCCTTAATTTTAGTTGTTGAATATCAGCTTTAGATTAGTTATGGTCAAAACCTAGAAGTGTTATCTCCCTTGCCATATCCTATAATTTGGATTCATTGGTATGATCCCACTGGTTGAGGGAATTAGTTTTACGGCTATGTCAATTATACTTTATCATAACCCGTAATATATAATAAATTTAATTTTCACTATAGAAAAGATATATTTTCAATGGTACTAACTCTTAGTGATATTTTAAATTTGACATGATATATTTTATAATGGTCCAAAATAACTATTGTTTGGAATCTTTTTTCTCAAAATTCAATAATTATTAAGTCATTTATTCATTCAATATTGAATTTTATTTATTAAAGGGTTGGTCATTATAGATAAAAAATCTAAACTAGTTTTTGTTTTCAAAAGATAGAATATCATCTAATTATACCACATCAAGACTCAAAAATTGAGATGAATCAGGTATGTAATTTCATATAAATTAAATATGAAACACATATTTTACTTAAGATAAACTTTTTGGTAAAGATTCACTATAAGAAACAAGTCATACCTTTTCTATAATTTATATGGTCCAATAACTAATGATATTAAATTTACTTATATTACATAATTCATATATCAGTCCCATGTATATAATTTAATAAAAACATGATCTCCAACCTTATAAGAGTGATCTTTTCATTTGTGGATTGTATAATGATTATGACTACTCTATGGTCTCCTCGTGTTATACTAAATCATCATTACCTTATCAACCATTTCTTCAACCAATTATGGTAATAAGAATTTTCTCTCACAAAATTCATCCTAATATTCTGGATTTCCTGTTTTTTCGATATAATTCCTCAAAAGGTACCATATATATACATAAATGAAAACCATTATTACATGAAAATTAAAATAATTATATTTATTGATACAAAATTCATGATAATCCGAAGATTAATACCAAATAATATATTCCTAATCTCAATTTTTTTAACTATCCATTAAATAATGGATTAAAAGTTGTGCCGAAATAGAGTTCACTACCCAAATAATTCTGATGTACTTTAAATTTTTTTTATATAAATATGATATCATTATAGGATACAATAGATAGGGGAACTACTCATAACATAATTGTATCTTTAAGATAATTTCCTAAAAACTATTCAAAATACATTGTATCCCATTTAGGTATAAATTATGTATATTCAGTCAAATGATAAGTAGTAACCCAAATCTTATTATTAACTTGAGATGTGTTTGGTAATCCCACCATAATATCGATAAATCCATTTTCCTATTTCCATCTAGGTATTGGAAAAGGATGAATCATCCACTTCGATAGTTTTAGATCATTATTAGCATGTTGATTATTCAAACATGTCATTGTAAATTAAAAAGTATATTTCTTCATACCTTATATCAAAAATATTCCCAAAGGTGTCTTTATATATCAGTGCTACTTGTACAGATATAAAATATAGAGTTGTGAGTTTTAGATAATATTTCCTTCTCAAAATTATATTCACTTGGCACACAAATCCTCATTCAAAATCTAATAACACCTTTATTAACAAAATTAAATACAAGAAAATTACCCTTTTGGCCAATTTTACTCTTTTTAATCAATAAAATTCTTAATCTTGAACCTCCATAATTCAATCTAACAAATATCGTAACACCTATACCTGATCCAAAATAGAATAATAATATGTATACATAATTTCAAGGCAAAAATAATTAAATCATAAATAAAATGATAATGTTACATTCATATTATAGTAAATTATGTATTATATTTTTGACTCAAGGCATTAACTACCTCATTTTGTTTACCTAGATGATAGTGAATTATGAAATCAAAATCCTTAATAAGTTATTATCATATTCTAAAAATCAAGTTCCACTATTTTTGAGGTAATATATATCTTATACTTTCATGATCCATATATATTTCAAATTTCTCCTAATATATATGGTTTCTCTAGATTTTTAAATTAAAATTACTATATCTATATTAATTTCATTCGTAGGATTACGCTTCTTATTTGTTTTCAATTGAATAAATGAATACATGATAACTCAATCATTCGGTATCAAGGAACAAACACTTCCTATCAAGGAAGCGTCACTGAAAATAAAAAATTCAATATTTCCTATTGAAAATGATAACATTGTAGTATTAACCAATGCTATTTTCAATTCCCCAAAAAATTCATCACATTATAGTTTTCAAATGAGTTTAACTCCCCTTCCAGTTAACATAATTAGTGGGATGGGTAATTGAGAAAATTTCTCAAAAAACAATTTATAAGAAACTGCTAATCTAAGAAAACATTGATGTTTAATGACATTTGAAGTTCATTTACATTATTCCAATTTAAGTTTTTGAAGGACCGATAGTTATGACTTTATTATAAATAATATTTCCACAAAAAGTTTTTTATTTCCTATAAAATACACATTTACTGAAGCATTGAAAAGTAATATTTTCTTATAATATATAAAAACAATCCTTAGGTACATCTCACGATATTCATAGCTTCTAGATAATATGATAATTTCATCGATAAATACAACCACAAATATATCCCAATACCCATTGAACACTCTATTAATAAGATTCATAAATACTATAAGTTAATTTATTAAACCGAAAAAAATTACCAAAAACTCATAATTACCAATCATAGTATAAAACATTATCCTTAGAATTCATTCCTCCTTCGCCTACAACATGTGATACTTGGACCTGAGATCAAAATTGACAAATTAATTTTCACCATGGAGCCTATCAAACTAGTCATCAATATGGGCGAAGAAATAGTTTTTCTTAACTTTTATGTTAATGATTTTTCTATAATCAACAGAAAGTCACATGGAACCATTTTTATATTAAAAAATTGAATAAATCACTCTAAGGATATATTCTAGGATGGGTGAAATCATTTCAAGAAACATTTTTAGATTCTTTTTCAATTATAAAAACTCAATTTAAGCCATTAAATAAGTTTGTTTAGTAATAGGTTAATCATTGGGAACTAATACAACAGTATAAACAATATCTCCATGATGAAAAAATGGGAAAAATAATTCATAAATACATCCAAATATACATTTTTTGTTGGAACATACCCAATTTAAATAGTTCTTTTCTTCTAAATAATATTTAAAACACTTTGTTAACCTCAATATTTTATATATTTATCATATTCATGATATGTTATCAAATATTTGAATTCATTTTTATACTAAAATAGAAACTCATTCTGAAAAATAACTTCTTTAGCTCTGTAGTCTATCTTATTGTGATAATCAAAAAGGCCAATACATTTATAGAATAATATAAAACCCTAAAATGGGAAATAAAATATTCATTATTGAAAACCCTTTCCACAGATAATAACATGGATATTTCCATAATTTATTTTTTCCTTTATAATAAACCAAACGTTTTTAACAAATTTTACAAATTATTTTCATGAGATGGTATTTCCATTTTAACTATAATTTTCCCAAATATAAATTTTTTTATCCCGAATTAATTATGAAATTTTCATAGTCTGAATAAACAAGTAATATACCTATCACCAATAAATTTTAGGATCCTAAATCTTCCAAAGTATTATAAAAATAGTTTATGAAACTTTTTGTTTCTGATCATAATGATTAACACCTTAAGTAAATAGCATTTATAAATCCTTGGCATAAAGACCCAAAAAATTGTAATTAAGGAATATTACTACCTAATTTTTATTATCGGTCTACCCATTGACATTTCACTATTATTTATATACACGAACTATATGTTTTAGTTTCAAAATTGGTAACAATTCTTAAATATCATAATACATTCTCTAGAATTCGTTATTCCACAATTATCATAAGAGAGTAATTGGAATTTCATAACTTTACATTTCTTTGATGAATATTTCTACAATGACTTCCTCCTATATTTATTCTTATCCTTTAGGTTCTAATTTTTTTAAAATTCCCTCTAAAACTTCTCAAAACACAAAATAATCTACTCATAACTCCAGAACCACCATGTAACCAGATCCCCTCATAAACATGGCTTCAAACCTGAGTAAAATCAATCAATTTTAATATATTAGAATAAAATTTAATTTTTTTATACCTAGAGAATATTGTAAATTTATATTCATATGAGGAAAAAATTCCTCCCTGTTTTTGATAAATTTAGGTAATTTAAATTACATAATAAGTTGAATAAAGACATAAAAATATTTTTTAAGGAATAAATCATCAGATACCCTCCACTACATTGTATGAATTTTATTATTTTCATTGGTGAACATAATGAAATACCATTATTGATCAGATTCACCTTGAAAATTATGAATATAAACTATTACCTTTTGATATTCATAATATCCCAGTACATCAAATATATATTCCATAGAATTGATTTATCCTTTATCATTCATTAGGTATGAATATCCACAAAATTATAGAGGGTTTGATTTCATTAAATTATCCACTATAGACTTGAAACTCCATGGAGGATTCAATCATTCTCTTTCATGGGTTCCACAAAAAATATCCCATGTCAATTAAGTCAATAAAAATTTTCTATTTTCCAAAAATTATAGGTTATTGATTTTGGAGGATATTTTCCTCTTTATTCAATCAAATTTTAGCTACCATGATACCTATATAAAAAAACTATTTTCAGTAGAAATATATTAGATGATGCATTATGGAAATCATTTAAAGATATATCATGATAATATAAAGATAAATTATATTGTTGTTGAATTTTATTTTAACAAAATCCTAATGTATGAATGTATTTAAAACCGTTCACGGATACCAACTATAACATCACATACCTTATAACATATATAATTACATGATTTATATTTTATTACATTTTATAATTTCTATGATTGTTCTGGTTTATAGTTTTATATAATTTGGATTTTTTAGAGTGTATATTTTAAAAAAATATCAATTTTCCCAAATAAATATGTTATTTATAATGACACACTTTTTTCATTCGAGGTAAGTACTATATCTAGAATAATGTATTTATTAACCTCTATTATAAAGCCTATTCCCTATAAAAAATCACTTTAAAATGTGGGATGAGAATAACAATGCTCAATAAGGAATATAAAAGAAATGAAACCAATTATTCCATTTGTAAGTCTAAAAAAATCCATAAGAACATTTTTTTGACAATGAACATGTAACATTAAATATAAATTTACTTTTAAAATAAAAAAAATTATTTGTAGCTTTAATATAAAATATTTGATGAAATAATAAAGGTAAAATCATAATCATAAGGGTGTCTTAGAAAAAATTAAAACACATGAATACAATTCAATGAATATAATCCTTTCACTATTGTATAATAAAGGACATAAACACTCTTTAGGAACATAATATAATTTTCTATTATTTTGAAATCATAAGATTTCCTTTATAAACCATTGTAAGAATATAATGTAGGTACCTTTTGAATTTAAATTTATATTCACCTTTATAAGGGCCCTTACAATGGAATCACCAAACCATATAATTATATTATATCCAAATAGTAAACAATCATTGGTATATTGTACCACTATAACCAAAAAATTAGAGAGATGTGTTAGGATCACACATTATTAGAGATATATCGGGCTTACCCGTAATTATATAAAATTTTCAAGAATGATAGAATGAATAAATCACATATATATTTCACTTTTATAATTAAAAAAATTTTAAAAGGCATTTAATCTCATGAAAATTAATAATTTCAGTTATCTCATGCATATGAGAAAAAGACTACATTTACTTAGAAAAAATATTAAAACTAATAATTACCACAATATTGAGTTAAATATTATGTTTGAAAATGACCATTGAATCCTATATATTAATCATGATAATTAATAATTCCTATTATTTTGGAAAAAAAAAATTCAATCCATAGACTCTAGAAAAATTCTCTTTACAATTTTGTAAAAAACATTTGAATTAACCCATACAAAAAATGTTAAAAGAATTCCTTTTAAAGAGTATATATTTAAATCCATGTTTATTAAAAAATGAACATTAAAAACTATTTATCCATAATTAATAATAGTATATAAAACATATCAATGAACATGGACATAGAAGACAAATATTTTAAGACAAAATGAAACAGTGTTCAAGAAGAAAATCCCTTACATTAATCACCATATTTATTTATACATTCTCTAACTAATGAATAAAAAAATTTAATTTGTATTATTATTTATTAATTAACATTATCTTTTTCATTTTCATTATTTAAATTATTTATATTTAATTAATTTCTATGTTTTTTTATGTCACTAAAATCATTAAGTTCAAATTTGATTTTTTTGGGCAATTCAGTTTATAGCCTTAAAACGACATTAGTGTGTTGACCGTGGTCAAAGGGGTCATATTTTCATTACCTAAATAACATTAAAAATGTTATATTTATAGTATTTTTAAAATATCTATACCTTTAAAATAAACAATGAAAGGTAGTCATGAAAAATGACCCACATCATTTCTTAGAGATGGTAGTTATTAAGTAACCATGAACACCATTTTAAATTTTCTAATTTGTGGAAAACAAAATAAATTTGATAATATTTTACTCTCATAAAAAATAAATATGTTATTCATTTCATATTTTATGATTATTTTCATTATTATAACCATCCTTGTAAGGTAGTGTTGAAAAATTACTTTCATCACTTCATGAAGGCAATATTCTATATATACACACACACGGGATATTATCAATTTCGAATACATTGAAAGATTATGATGTTTAGAAATATTTTTTATTTATATTATCATATTTATTTAATAAATATCACTTATATTAATTTCTTAATAATTTTAACCATCCATATGATCTGGTGGTGGAAAATGAAACACTTCTCTTCATAGAGAATATATTCCACATATATGCACTAGTGATGTTTCCTTTTATCATAAGATGGAAAATAATAAGAAAATGGGTTAAAACATAAAAATAATAAATTTTTTTTATATTTAATATAGTTATTTTGTTATTTTATCATGGTTGAATAAAATTTTTAGGAGGTATAAGAGTAAATAAAATTGAAATTGGTCAGTTAGGACTTATACATTCTTCTCATATATCTCCCTTAGGGTTACACACTAATCCCTCAAGGATAGGACCTTTGAGGATAAAAAGAACTCTAGGACGTGAGGATGTATTTTTTAGGTGGTTTGGTTAGGTCTCTTTTGAATTAATGTTCTTAGGGGATGGGGGTGAAGTGGTACCCTTTCAAATGTTAGTGGAGTGACACATTTTTACTTATTCGAAGTTGTAAAATAAAATTATGATTATTCAAGAGAAATTGAAAAAAAAACTAAAATTCTATTTTATGGTGGTGAGGGCATAAATACGAAGATCCAATAAAAAGTTACATATTATTTTCTTCTATTATAAAAATGGTTTTACATTAATTAACATATTTTACCCTTTACCATAATGATAATTTTTTACCATGCTTACTATTCATAATTAAAAAACATGAATTTGACCTTAGTATATAATTCAAACAGTTCATTATAAATATTTAATAAACTCAAAAATATTAAATTTTTATAAGTTTCAAAAATTATATTTAATATATGTGTTCAAAACGCAATGATATATAGGTCTTATAAATTAACTAAGCATAAAAATAAACTTATACCGAAATAATTTTTTTATTACTACGGAATAACCTAGATTAATTTTAATAAAATGGATCATAATTTAATTTAAATCAAAATATTTAAAATATTTTTACTTTTAATATATATGATTTAATTAAAATAAATGATAGTTTTGCAAAAATCACCCCTTTCACTATTCCCTAAAAAATAAATATTTTCAGATAAATCCAAAAAATTCATTTAACATTATATTATTTATGTTAATTAAAAAATTGAATTCCTTTTAATAAAAGAAAATCTATAAAATAATTAATTTTATATTTTGAATAAAAATTTTGTAATTCATTTAAAAAAAATGTTAAATAAAACTATTTGTTTTTCATCTTAAAACGTTTATTAATTTATTTATAAATATATGATAAATATAGATCTATAAAATGAATACATACAAATAAAAATATTTATTTATTTATATTATATCCAAGGTAATCATAGACATAATTCCCTTTATTTTTGTATAAGATTATAATAATGATTGGATCTACATAAGAGGTAGCATTTAGGAGATACTAACGTGTCACCTAGTGATTGAGCATCATTTTTTTGTCTTATTTTATTTTGATTTCTAGTTCATGTATCTAGATATATTAATCATTATGTATGTTTTAATCCTTCATTTTCTATTCATTTTAGCCTTTGTAGATATGTCTCTAAAATTTGGTGTAAATCATATTTGTGGTATTTTTTATATGTGTTGTATATAAATGTTATGATCGGCTTATAATTTTTGTTATCATTTTTTAAAATGATGTATTTTTTTAAATCTATTTTTTGTTTTAATACCTATTAGAAATTAATTTAATTTTTTGAATGTGATTGTAAAATATTGGGTCTATCATGAAATATTTTTGATAACAATATTATTTTTATGATTTTAATTTAATAAATAATACACATTCCCAAAATATCTTTTTGTACACATAAAAATTATGAAAACCTATGGAGATCAGAAATTTTCCTTAGGAATTGTAACATTTTTATCAATATATTGAGCTCAACTAAATTGTTCAGTATATTACCATTTTTATTTTACCATTCGCCTCTACTGTTAAGGCTAATAAATGGTTTATGATTGGTTTACAACCATCACACATGAATAACAAGGATTGACCGAAGGATTTTTCATTTGTAAAAATATCTTATAAAGGAAAACAATTATAATTATTGATCACTAACATTAAAAAATAAAAAAAATGATAAATATAATAATAGCGACACCCTCAATATAGTTTTTCTCTAACATTATCCATAGAGATTTTTCCTTTATCATAATCAAATATTCTGAAATATAGAGTCAAATATAATTTTATTTTATTTTATAGTCTTCTCACATATATAAATATTAAATAGGTTTTATACATTTGGTCCATAATTTTCAATAATTATATATTTAAAAAGAATATAACTATTATAAAATTGTTATTACAGTTATATATGAGAAAATTTTTAGTCCCACGTCAAAAATAATTGTGAATATACATTAAAACATTTATATTTATATAACAAATAATGATACCAATAAATAAAAAAAGATAAATATCATTTCCATATCATTAAAATAATAAATGAAATGATTTAATTTTGAAAAAAAATATTGTAATAAAATGGTTGTTTTCATATTTTTGTGTAATAAATTTGTGAAATAATATATTCTTTGAGAGTGAGAGAATATTGAAACCAAGAGGTTGGGTAAAAGAGTAAATTCAAAATGGTGAAAAAGAGTAAATTCAAATGTTATTTGTTTTTGAAAGGAGGCTATCGTAACCATGAAAAAAATATCATTGAAATATATGGAATTAGTGTATGGAGATGATCATGGAATGTCATTAAATTTTAGGAGAGAAATTATTGATGTAACTATAGTGAATATATAAAGTATTTTGAAAATAAAAGGTTGTAATGGATAATTAGTGAACATAAATCCCTAAAAATGGTGGATATATATTACAAGGATGATATAATAATTAAAATATATATATATATTATCTTAATAAGGTACTGGAAGAACCATGAGAATTCATGGATGTATCTTGAGATGTTGGAATCTATTTTGGTAAAGGAAAAGGGAACCATGCTATAATAGGGCACATTACATTGTAAGGAACATTGGAAGAATGGGGTTATTTTTTATGAAGGTAAAACTACTCCATAATTTTTTTAGCAATCTATAATATATTTTTTGTATGAATAAATTATTCTACTTGGGAAATCAAATTTCAATGAATGAAGTATCACAAGTTTATTTTTTCCAAGATATTTTTGTGATGGATGAAGGTTTTCTTAAAAAAGGATATGTAATACATAAGATTATTATGTTAAAATAAATACATAAATAACTAAATATTATGGGGAATGGTACATGAAATGACAGACGTTATTCTACAATGAGAGAAATGATTATTCCTCAAGATGGGCCCTGTGAAAATATTATTTGGGGTATTTTTAGTGAAATATTTACCACAACGAAATGTCATTGGTTTTGACCTAGTGGAAGAAATTTCAAAATGATAGAGGGACCAATGATATATTTGTGTTAATTTGGATCTATATATTACACTAAAAAATATAATTCAATTCAAAAATAAGTTTGATCAATGAATATTTAGAAGGATCGACCCCATTATTATAAGGATCACGTTGGAATGAACACATTATGAGTGGGGGTGAATTAGTGTGGGATAAATTTTTATCTATTTGAAACTAATATCCTCTATTTATATCTCTATTAGATATTAAGTGAATTGTTATCATATCACCTTCACATGTGGTTAGATACCATGTATGAAAAATACTTAACTGAAAAAACACATGTGTTTTTAATGAGGTTCCCCTCCAATGTGGATGTCTAATACCTTAATGTATAGTGGTTTTTTTTAATTAAAAACTACTTGATTTTTAATATCAAATAATTAATCATAATGTGGACTTCCTTAGTTAAATTAGCATGCAAAAAACTAGGTATAATGAAAGGTTTACCTTTGAATCACAATTACATAGGATGGATATCTTTCCCACCAAAACTGACCAATAGTGTATAAAAAGTCTTCTTAAAAATACTAGACTGATTCAGATCATCTTTTTAGAGTTTTATAAATCATAATATATTCCTTGTATTCATCATTAAATGGGTTGTATCATGTATGTATTAATCAGTAACTATCTATTATTATTATAATTTTTCTTTATTCACAATAATATGAATATATGATGGATTGGTATTGTCAACAATATTTTTTAACCCAAATACATAATTATTAAATATCAAAAAATTCACCAGATATTCTTCACCTTATGATATTTTATGTTCACAACATATAATAGAATTATAATATTGGTTTTATTAACTTCATTATAAAATGTTAGTTCTCTAAGCTTGTATCAGCTTCTTCTAATTTATTCTTTGAGAACTATTAAAAAAATGGGTATGATATCTCAATGTTTCAGACACCATAAATCTTCTCCTTGGTTTTACATCTCAAAGAGTTTAAATGTTTTGATTTAGAAACGTGGGGTGCATGGGAAGCATGTTCTTCATGAAATATTTTATGCTACTATAATCAAGAACACACTATGTCATGTAGTCTATATTATATTTATCAAGAAAGGGAGTTTCATCTATTCAAAAACCATATGTATTGTATTAAAATTTAGAATACATAATTTATACAATTATATAGTGGATCAATACTCTTAACATAATGATTCTCAAAAAATAATCAGATACAAGTGGGACTCTACTCCATGCTCACATAAACAGATCACATGAGTCTATTCATTAAACTTTTTATAATGAATCTCATCTTGTAAATAATTAACACCATGCTTTCACAACACATTATTTAAACACAATTGAGTTTCTTTTATTATTCACATTATCTAGTGATTCTTATAGGTTTCTTGTCATCTACATGAATGCTCATATTGTAACTTCCTACATCTTCACATATCCTAGGAGTTGTGTGATACATTTCTTATCCTTCTTTTGACTAGGGTGTCCTTCAAAATCTCTATTTCCTTTGAATAAAACAAGATCCTCTGAATATAAATTGCCATCCAACGTTCCTGGCTTATTATTATTGGTATATATAGAAAATGATCCTTTGAATCTCAAATGATTTTCTTATTGTGTTCAACTTCCTTAAATGCATCATGATCTTGTATAATTTTAAGGATTTTGAAGTATGGAATTCTCAACATTATAAAGATCACTCCACAGAAAGTATCAAGGATTCTCTTTATCATTGATATGGAGCCCTTTTTTTGTGTTCTCAGCTTTGTGTGATCTAATCCTCCATCATGAAACTTCCTAGAGGACACGTGATTTTTAAATGTAAAAGGGTGAATGTAATGGATCCTATTGGTGAAGAAACCTTCAATGTATGATATTATTCATAGGGTTTCTCGATGATACACAATTGATTCTCATGATTGAGGATATTTATATGATGATATCCAAACTATATATCCCAAATGCATACATGTATTCAACCATGTCTATGACCTCTTAATTTTTCTATATTCATTAGTACCATAATATTTAAATAATTAAATACATTCACATATGATATTTCATGCATGGACTCAATAACATTACACATGTATCAATCTCTAAAATTTATAACTAACATGTATAGAATTAGGGACATCGAATACTAGTCATGAATAGAATATAAAACCCTAATTGGGTGGTAGGAGTGGATTTTTAGATTTATCATATAACATGGATAGATTGGATATAATTAATTCTATTTAATACAAACTTTTTATGGAAGAGTGAAAACGATGAAATTTACATATCCCAAATCGATATGGAAATCATCTATCCTCCACTAAATAAGAAACAATTTACACACTACTAATGAGTTCCATGATTTGGGTTTAGCTCTTAGATTCCACTAGCACCGACCCATGTAGCCACCCTTATTCCACTATTCCACCCAAAATAGTATCTCAACATTCCTCTATGAATTCTATCAGCACACTATGAATTTGTGTTCCGTACGAGATCACCCATACCACCTGGGGATATACATGTTGACCAACCTCCCATGTAGTTGTTCAAGGTCCCACATGTGTTTTATTTGTTGGTCCTTTGTTTGAAAGTGTATGGCCATATTTTATAAAACATTATTATTAAAATAGTGTCTAAAATATCAACCCAATTCCAATTCCATCTCAAAAATATTCTATAAAAATATTAATTTTTTCTCGGGCCATCAGAACACTCCTTCATCCAAATATGATTATAAGTATCAAAAACCATTTATTTATTAAACTTATTCAATCATATTAATTATTCTTTAAAATTTATTTTATCTACAAAACAATATCACTTTTACTTGATAATCATGATTGGTTCAAAAATAATCATAATTAAATTCATATCATCCAAAACATAAAATATGACCATTGAACATCACAAAGAAATACCTTTTTTAAAACCATAAATTATCCAAATATTTCTTTTTTAATTATAAATGAATCAATAAGAAATTATTTATTATTAACATATAATATTTTAATATTTGTAATGAAACATTTACCCTCATAAAAACATTCACAATTCAATGAACAATATTTTCTGAATACATTAATATTCAAATATTATAAAAATTGGGAAGTCAAAAAAACACTTCCAAGATAATATCCTTCCTCCATAAATACTGATATCAACTGCTTCATCACTTACTAAATTACTAATAATAAATAAATAAAAAATTGAAAATATTATCATCAATATCCCTTATATATTTCTTATCAGTAATAATATTGAAAACAGGATGTCAAAATGTTTTATTTAATTCTTCATTCTTATTAAATATCTCTCTATACTAATAAAAAAATACTCGATGTGAGAGGATGACATCATTAATTTAATATATATTGTGAAATCAATTATCTTACTCTAAGTCTACTTTTTTCATTCTCACTATATAATACAATAGGGTCTAATTTAGATATCAATGATGTCCTTTATCAATTTAGTATATAACACCTAATGATAGAGAACAAGTTGTATCCTTAATTAGAGACTTCTCATTTGTTTTTCAAGGGGATGGTAATTAACTGATTCCCATTGATATAATTCTAATGGAACATCTATGAAACCACATAATAAAATTATCATGACACATTCGACTAGAAATTAATACTCTATTTTCAACATATAAAATAAAAACATTCAATTATAATTGGTAGGTGATGTTAAAGAATTCAGTCCTGAAACTCCATCAATAATGATTTTTTTAATTTCATTGATTCATTTATGTCACCCCACTAAATATCAAAGTTAATCTGATTTTTTTTGTGAATAATGTTATTGTATTATTCACACATATATCATCAATGACTTCTTAAATAGTAGGCTTTCGTAGATATTGGTTTTGAATGAAATATAATTCATTGTGAAATTCTATTAATGATCCAAATATCAAGGAATGATCAATCATTTGAATTCAACAAGATTGGTCTTTTTATTAGTTGTTCATATAATTGTTAGTTAATGTGAATAAGAATTGTAGTGAACTCATCCATGATGTTGACTTTAAATTGGTTGATCATATATGGTAGCTTGATTATTTTCATCATGTTTGATCTCTTTTACTTTGTGACAAACAATTCTCAAGATACCATTAGATATTTGAAACCAACAGATTGTATTCCATTAATAATGGAATGATTATTCTCTCTTGTATATGTAAAAATATTTTTTTTTCACCAGTTCACCTCCAGAATATCGGTATGACCTTCAAATCTAAAAAAAATACTAAAGAAACACAAAGTATAAAGGAATAATGGGGTTCTCATTTGTTTCTTAGAAAGATAAAAAATTCTGAAAACTTCTTGACACCAATAAAACTCTTTTCTTTTCTCCTCAATGTGAGAGTGAGCACTTAATTATGACTATACCTACTTTGATAGTATACATGAGTATCATTGAATCATTACTTTCATTAGTAGTAACATTGTGTGCAATTTTATCATTAACCATTTTCATCATTAAACAGTTATCACTTAGTGCTTTCCTGATATTTTTTTCATCCTTTCTTTAGTTGTATTTATGAACAAACAAATTATATAATATTTGAAAAAACTTCATTTTTATTTCAAATTGAACTTATATGAATTTATATTAAATTTTTTTTGAAAACCTCTCTTGAAATTAAATTTCATCATGTGGAATATTATTGTTTCCTTTAGAATATTCCCTCATTATTATCCGTTTAATTTTATTTTCTCCCTCTAAAAAAGATGGAAAAATTTCTAGTATATCATTAGGAATATTCAAAATATTATTGGTAGTTAAACTTGGATTCTCAAGATTTTCTTTTACCATATGAACCGTTTTTAATTTTATGATTGATTCATTCCTTTCTTTATTTATCTTAACTCATTCCATTGTGATGACCATGGCATGCTTATAATGGTCCATGATGTGGTCTCTTCTCCTAGAAAAGAAGAAATTTATTCATTTTCATGTATCAACCTTATTTATAATCATTGTATTTGTATTAGCTTCATTCTATTTTAATATTCTTCAATATGAATTATCTTTATTATTAATTTATTGTGTTATTATATTTTTATCTTTTTCAATATCAAGATTGAATGATTTATACTTGTCTGTATCCTTTTTGTGTTCACTACCATTTCAAATACCACAAATCTTATTCTGACATTCCATTTTTTTATAATATCCAGACTCTTCCATTTCTTCTATAGCCTTTTCTTCTTATAAACTTCTTTGATCCCACTTAGTGTATTTATATTTTTATTCTCATATAATGAATTATTATACCAAAAATTATATTTTATATGTTAGAATCTATCATGACACTAATAGTACCAAAAACATTGATATCTTATCATTAAAAATAGCATAGTTTTATTTACACACATTCAATATTTGGTATGTTTTATCATTTAGTTTTGATTATTTAGGGTAACAACTTAATATACACATAACTTTCATAACCACAGATGTTGTAATGATCAATTTATTACATTTATTCATCATTTGTTTACACAATTTATTATTTTGAACATGAATTTTCCAGAAGTTATTAATTAGTATATAAAATACTATCTATGGTTGATGGTACCATATTATTTTAGACTACAAGATATTATAAGGTTAATTATTTCAACCATTACTTTATATTAGATAGGGGTCTTTTAGGATAAGAAATCGTTTAATAATTTTTATAATAGTAGCTCTTGTGGAAATAGATCAAATTCAGGTTTTTTTGTCTTAGCTTGAGTATTTATAGAATTTTCCATTTTTACATCAGGATCAAAATATTTCATATTTATGATGTTTTTTCATCCTCCACTTATTTCAATATTTGGTTACACTTTTTTCTTGGTCTTTTCAATTTCATCATCATTCATTTTTTTATTCTTCTATAGAATAGTTTCAAACTTCTTGATATTGTTTTCTTTAATCTTTGATTATAAATTCTTGAAATCTATGGTAGAATTTTATTTTCTTCTAATTCCTGACATATCTCTTAAAATCCTTTTGTGGAATTATCCTTTTAATGGATTTTATTCAACAACTCATTTTTAAAATAGGATAATAATTCATCAATCTCAATGTTCAGTGATTAGATCCAAATTTCATAGAAATCATTACACTATATTTCACTCTTTCATATTGTACATTCTTGATATTTTTCATTATAATGAAAGTTCTTGATCTCTACCACTCTTGGAATTACACTATTTACGGATATAAACACATGATATCACCCTTTGTTCAAATAAACTCTCTATTTTCATATATTATTACTACATATGGTTAATCTATTCATGTATGGAATTCCTCTAACATTTAAAATTTTAATTTTATGAAGAATTAGATTCAAAACTTGTGATTTTTGTTTTTCGAATATCCTGGAAATCATATCTGATACATAATTTTCATCTTCCGAGGTAGATCTATTGTATATATCCTTGTTTATTGATAGAACTAAGAGATCTTCATCATTAATAAAAAACTTTTAATTAATATTATTAATGTATAGATAAAAAATTATTTTTAATTTTTTTATAAGAGTATTCCTTCTTCATCATTTTCAATTCATTCATTTATCCATTCTAAAAATTACTGGTTGAGAATGAATTCTAATTTTCCATACATAAAACTCCTCAATATTTTCAGTCTAATAATTTCTTTTACTACGATGTAAAAAATTCTAATCTTCAATACCGACTCATTCCTTAGGTATGCACTACATCCTATAATAAAAAAATTAAATATTCAAGAAGATTCACATAAGTGAATCACATAAGAGGTGTATCCCCTATAATACCAATTGTTATGATCACATTGGTATGGAAACAATAAGAATGAGTGTGAATTAGTGTTTGATTAATATTTATCCCTTTATAATATTTATCCCATTTTTTCTCCTTTATCATTTATTTAGGGGAGGGTTCTATTATTTTCTTCAACTGTAGTTCTAAATCTTCAAAAAAAGATACTAAAGGACAATGAAAAGAGGGTTTTAATAATTTTCACTTCTGATGTGGATTAATACATCCTAGGATTATGATGGTAATTATCCTACATGTTTGTTGTTAAATTGTATTATCAATGAGGTTATGGGAAAGGGGAATTCCTTGGACTTCTATTCATAGAGAATACCTGTTACAATGAATGATTTATATTTGAATCATAATAATATAGGATGCCATCAGGTCCACCTGAAGTGATTAATAATTTATAATGATTCATCTTCAATAGATATAAATTACTTTTATAATCTTACTCAAATTTAAGAAATCACAAGAATTTACTCATATTCGCCAATCAATGGGTTGTAATGTTTATGTATTAAACAATTGCTACCTATTAATCGCCTTCTTTATTCACAATAATATGAATATATTGTACCCTTTTAATATAAGAGTTCATATGTAACCCAAATTGATAATTATCATATATCAATTTGGTCACCAACTCATCTTAACCTTATGATATTCAGTGGTCACAATATACAATATAATTATAGTGTTTGTTTCTCAAACTAAGATATTGAATATTAGTACATGATTATTTCCACAAATTATTTTATTTTATTCTTTGAGTACTAAGGATGAAAATGGTTCATATATAAAAATTTCTCAATAACACATAATATTTTCTATAGTTTTACTTTACAAATGGTTGAAGTGTTTCAATACATACTTTAGGGTGCATGTCATTCGTGTTCGGCATGAAATTTTTTCAACTTTTATAAACTAGATCTAAGGGCCTCATGGATCCAATGATCTTTTATTTTCACAATGGATATTCTTCATATTGAAAATAAAATATATTTACATGACCTCAAGAATTTATCATGTATATAAGTATGTGGTGGATCAATTATCTTCTCATAAGGATTATCTTGAGATTATTAGACACTAGCAGTCCTACACTCATTCCTCGGAATAATATATTAGATGATCCTCTCATATCTTATTGGTGTAATAATTTAATTTGAAAAGATAATGAACTTCATATATTCCTGTAACATTAATTATACATAGAGTCAATGATTAAATTATTTTCATTTGAAAATGTGGATTATGATTTTCTTCTCCTTCATGTGAATTCTCGCACATGTTATTTCTAATTACTTGTATAATGGTAGAGCCATATAAGATCATTCTTCTCTCTCACCTGAATTAGTTATACTAAAGATTCTATATTTCCTTCTTATAAAAGTAGATCCTAAAAATATAAAATTTTATTCATCATTATTAGTATCGTTCACTCAATATTTAAATAAAAGGATCCTATTATTCATCTAAAGGTTTTAAAATGATTCATACATCAGTTAATTGATAATGATCTTGAAAATTTTTAAGTATTTAGAATATCTAAACTCTCTAAATTACCTTGGTCATGTGACTCTGAATATTTAAAAGTCTCCTTATATTTTTTATGGTTCTCTCATGGTCACATACATAGTTTCGTGTGATTTTATTTTTCTTCATGCGTTTCCATATTAGGCACATGCTCACTGAATGTAAAAGGGTTTTTAGTATTGTGGATATCCCCTATGGAACCTTATTTCATATACTATTCTTTAAGTGATTATTTGGAGAAATGTGATGGCTTCACATGATTGGTATTATTTATGAAATGAGTTACTTCTTACCGTTAAACCTAACTCCATTCATGTGTTCATAAGTGTGGATGGACCCTTGTAATTTTTACCAATTGAAAGTTTCAAAATATTTGAATAATTTTATGCATGAATGATATATATTTCAGGTATAGACTCTGGTTGATAATGCATCTATCTCTCTTGGTTTGATCATTCAACATGGAAGAAATGAGAGGATTTTAAATCTATTTATGAACAAAATTGAGAACCATCATCAATATTTAGAAGATGATGTTGACTTAAAACATATGACATTGATAGATTTTATCAAATGTATTATATTCTATAAGTATTTATAAAGGAAGATTTATAGTATCATGATTTATGTAGTCCACATCAATCTAGGGAAAGGATTTCCTAAAAATAATGAGAAATCTCATCCCCATATCCAGTTATTTTTGAGTAACAATGTCCACTCATGATTTCAGCTAGATCCAACATATACCAAAAATCATTATATATCATGACACCCCATAATGTTTATCCACTTGATCATATGTGATTTATGACAATGATGTGGCTTATAAATCCATATTCTCTAACCCATTCTACCCGATTATGGATATGTTGACCAACCTCCCATGTGGTTGACCATGACCCCACATGTGTTGTTAATGTGGGAAGTTAATTTTCTATACTATGGCCATTTTTTTTTACAATTTTTGAAAAAATATTTAGTAAAATATGAAAATAATTCCAATACCATTTCAATATTCTTCTTAAAAAATTATAAATATTTTTCTCATGGATATGAGAACTTATCAAAGTATAAATATATATAATAAGCTTAAAAAAATATCAATGTATGGAACATCTTCAACCATTATTATCTTTTATACAATGTTATTTCTCCATAAAATATTAACACTTTTCCATAATAATTATGAACAGTTCAATAAATGTCACACATTAATTCACTTCATCTAAAATATAACATATGACCTTTGAACTTAACATGGATGAATTTTCTTCAACAACATAAAAAAAATAATTTTTAAAATTTTATTATTTTATTAGATTCTTTAAGAATATTATTTCAAAGTAACAGATAAAATTCTAAACTTCTAGATGAAAATTTGACCATGATAAATATATCATAATTAAATGGACATAATTTCTTTCGAACTTTAATATTAACACATTACCAAACTGGGGAACAAAAAAACACATTTACAATATTTTATTCTAACTGTATACATTTCTAAATAATTTTCTATACTAAATAATGACTTATTGAGAAAAAATACAAGAACAACACAATGAGGTATCACCAATTATTTAAGGAGGCTAAAAACAAACTATTTTTAGAGGATTGCCTAAAAAATAATATTGCACCATAGGGGTAATCATCATTCTTGGATTTTGGAGTATTTTTATTAGGTTGACTCAGCCTTTTGGGATGAATGTAATAATAGATAAACCCATTGTAAACATGTTATAAACTTATATTGTTGTATGAATGATAATTGAGAATTTTGTATTGGTGAAGGGTTAGATCACGAAAATATTTATAAAAAATAATATTTAAATTTTGATGTATAAAAAGATGTAAGTAGAATTAAATTGACATATTTGGACTTATATATAAGATCAATCCATTTATTGAGGTAATACTTTCTAAATATTATTGAATGGGGGAAGTATCGATGTGATTATAATTTCACTGATCATATCAAAAATATTTTATAAGAAACAAATCACAATAATGGTAACTAATTTATGGAATTGTTCTTCATATAAAAGAGTTATTACTGTTGTGATGGTTTGGAAGACATTGATTCAACATTATCATTGAGGAGTCTCCCATTTTGAGTTGTTGAATAAGATTTTGATGTGGTGAATTTTAATAAATCATGAAATCTTGAGTATTTTATTCCAAATAATTTAGGCCCAAATTCTAATATTGAAGGAAGTTACATGATTATATTCTTATTATTTCCTCAAAGTAGTGTGAAGAGAAATAAATATAGGGAGTGACCCTTGGGTGTGTTTGGGTGACTAGTGAGTGATCCTAAAACTATTGTAAATGTGGTGAACCCTATTGTGAAGTGACCATGAATAAAAAATTATATCCACTATATAGTGCATATAGTGTATTATGGTACACCAATACATCAATATTTGTATAAATCATGGACATAACTGATTATAGGTGATCTAATTAAAACCCCATGTCTTCTTATGATTTATATTTATAAATTATTGATTATCATTCTATGAGAGAAAAATCAATGGAGATATAGGTTAAATGTTTTCCTAGTTACAATAATTTAAGATACAATAATTAATATGTGTCAATTTTTAGGAAATACATTTAATTTAGAGAGAACTATTATTATCCCCCTGGTATGGGTGATTTGGGACTTATATCATTATCCACAATTCCAATGAAGCTGTATTGAATCCTTAGTGATCTTATTTGAAGATTATATTTTACATATCTAATTTAAGATTTTTTTCATAGAAGAAATCATTAATGATGACTCTTATTTTTAATTCTAATTACTTTAATGATTTTATGAATGTGATGACATTATTTTTATTAGTAAATGCTGAAAATGTAATGGATTATATACATCATGATTTAGATATTAGAAATCAAGTTGAAAGATTTCATGATTTAGTAATAGAAAAATCATTGTTTGATCAATCAAAAATTAGGAAAATAAAAAACCTTTCAATGTGAAACTATATTTTAGTTATGGAATCTTTTTTTAGAAACATCTAAAATTCACAGATATGGTGTTATATACTTTAAAATAATATTAAAAACAAAATAATAATATATCATCAATTAATGAAGCTAAACCAAATGTACTTATTAAAAAAAGGAAAGATCTGAAGGGGTAAGGAAAATAAAACTCATAACAGAATGAAAAAATCAATGATGTAAGATTGAATGTATTTATTGAAAAATATAATTCAAATATTATTTTAGAAATAACTTGTAATTAAAAAAACTAATCCTCCCTCAAGAAGTTATATTGATTTGATAATTCTAGTGGGGAAGAAGTAACAATATCGAGTCATCACTTTGGGGAATATTCTTGTAGTAATTAAGATGAGATTCAACCCTTATAAGAGTAAATGGATCAATTAGAAATTATCCCTTGATTTTAACATGAATTCCAGGAATTATTTGTATTAAAGAACGAAATACTGAGACCAAAAGTGTTAGATTTAATATAATCCATCTATATGATAGGTAAAAATTTAAAAAGTCAAAGTGATATACTTAGAGAACCTGTACATGAATTTTAATTTAAAAAAGAAAGGTAGAAAGAATTTAAAGCTCCTTTACCCTTTGAAAAAAATAATATAAAGAAATGATCAAATATAATTAAAGATATGGTAATGTAATAATGGATGTCGATACTCCATTAATATATACAAATTTGAAAATTATTAAGCCTAAATGAGTTTCAAATATCAAAACAAAAATTTATAGATTCCCCATGGAATCTTCAACATGTGAATTATTTAATAATAAAATATATAGTATGTAAAAACTAGAAATTATTACTAAATTTAGAAGTAATATATCACAATTAATTTTTTTAATTGGGAGTTATACTACTAAGATTATGTGGGAAACACCATTGATACTTGTTTGGAATCAAAATAGATCATCAACAGAACGAAATATACCAGACTATCTCATTTTAAAAAAAATATTTTTCTGGCCTGACCTATTGGAAGACATGTTATCTGTACTATGAATAAAAATAGGATGATCTAATAAAATAATAAATTTGATATATCTTACAAAAATAAAATCATATTTCCCATGTTAAAAGGTAGGAATGAATATAAAAAATAATTGGTTCACTTCGAATAATTGATTTATTTTCTTGTAATATTATGCGGAAGGAAGTAATTAAGGTGTGTATAAATCCCCAATGGTTGATTATTAAAATAAAAATTCAATGAGTAAAATGTTTTAATATAGATGTTGAAGAGGGATGATTCACCTATTGAAAAAATAAGGATAAACACTCCACAACTTAGTCAAAAAATATAAACAAATATATGGTATCCTTAATCGATATTGAAGAGGAGTAGCATGATGCATGCCAAAGTGGCCACACTAATGTCACTACTAATTTAGAGGTAAATATTGGTAGAAGATCCAAATTATTGAAGAGGAATATGATTAAGAAGAAAAAATGATGCATCAATGGAATAAAAATGAACAATTATGATTAGTCTTGTAATTGAAATGAGTTCCATGCTGAAGGATATTGAGGATTCAAATTCAAATATCTAAAAATAAGTAATTATGAGCGATGTTAATCAATGGAGAACCACATAAAAGGCACCGATGTGTATTTTATATAAAACATTGGTTCACCCTGACCAACCACAATTCATGACTAGAGGATATTGAATTAATAACCCTTACCCCATACATTTAGTTTTTATAATTGTCAGAGTTAAGATATGATCCATGGGGTAATTTCAATTAAAAGGGTGAAATAATTTAAAAACCTAATGAATGATTTGTGAGTATATAAACAAATAAATTGTTTTATAACTAATAACTAGTTATATGAAGATTGTATTTGAGTTTATAGGTGGAATTAGGTAAATTCCAATAAGTATAAAATATCAATATAGATTAAAATTATTGTGGAATCTATTTAAATATAGAATTGTAAGGAGTGGTATGTAAATTCATGATATATTGATCTTAATGATAAATTAATGTTGTTTAGAGTCTAATTTTAAGTATCAAGTGGTATAAGTCCAAATATTGTGGTATGAAATTAGTATCAAGAAATATAAAGGGGCTAGAGAATATGAAGAAAGAGAAAAATATGATACATTAAAGGGGACTTATTGATTTATTTAATTTTATCTAACATATAATAAAATATAATTTAATTCAATATACATAATAAATATGAAAGGATACTCCCATGTTGAACATTTTCATATTAATTAATAAAATATTTAGTGAGATTTAGTGGGAGTTTCTTACAAAATATTTAAAGGATCCTAATATTTAATGGATTATTAGTCTCATATGGAAATGTTTAACAATTATAATAGAATAAAGATCATATAAAACCAATGATATCATGTATTTGTAAAAATTAGTGTTATAAATTTGGTCAATGTATGGTATGTGTAACACCCTAAGATTTTTTTATTTTTCTTTGAATTGATTTAATATTTTTAATATTTTTTTACCTCACATAAAACTGATTATATTTTTTTATTATTATATAAAAGCAACAAGTTTAGATTACGTAATACGCAAGAACAATTTAATCTTTCACTACACACAACACATATTTTTCTAGCGCCACACACAACACTAAGTCTCTAAGAAATAACAAGTTATTATTATAATTATTTAAATGAGAGAGTAATAACCTAGAAATTTAACATAGTAATATGAAAAGAAATAACTATTTTTTAAATTTTATTTATATTTTTTCACATAAATAGAACATATTTATAATGAAATGTCTATATTTTTTTATAGTATTTATATTTTTATAAATACTATTTTCTTAATCGAACTACATTTATGTCCTTATATGAAGAATAATAGAATTAAATTTTTCTACTCATAGAAATTGAATTTCATAAAATAAAAATCATTTTTGAATTTGTAATTTCAAAATTAATTTAGGATGTATTTTTATTATTTTTTATTGACATTTCATTTTTCGATAAATATTGAATATTACTACATCGTAATTAAAAAATTTCTTTTTTTGTTTAAATAAATTTTGTACATTAAATTGATTTTAAATCCATAATTGATCAATTATACATATATTAATATTATTTATTTCATTGGAATATATTTTATCTTAACATTATATATAAAATCTTATTAAACGGTTGAATGTTCATTTTAACTGTCTTTTTTCATGTATACAAGATTAGAATTAATCTAAATTTTATGTTACCAAGATTTGAATTTTGAAAAATAGTCATACGTGGTTGTACTCACTATGAAATTTTTGTACTAATAAGATAATTTTTTTGGCAATTAGTAACATTAATATTTTTATTTACCATGATTAAGGGTAAAATGGGTAATTAAATATACCAACAAATTTTCTAATTTTATAAAATTACCCTAAAAATTGTCCAAATTTCTTTGTTAAAGTAGAATTTGAATAAAATCAACATTAGTTATAAATTATAACCTTTTCAAGAAACTTGGATAAGAATGTTACATTTAATATATTTTATTTAATGATTAGTAAAAAATGTCATACCTATAATTTTATTAATTAAATTATTTTTAATATAGTTTTATACATACACTAATAGAAAAATTACCAATACCAACAATTTGGAACTTTTGGTAGAGGTCTCCAAACTGTTGGTATAGACTATACCAACGGTTTAGAGGATAGTTGGAAAGTTTAGCATTGGGATAGGTCTATACCAATGGTTCTGGAAAAATCATTGGTAAATAACTATACCAGCAGTTTGTCAAACCATTGTTATAGGTTATATGAAAAACCATTACCAACGGTTTCATAAAACCGTTGGTATAGGTGATTGAAAAGAAATCCCATCTTTTTTTATCCCAACACCTCCCGTTAATAATTCAATGACCTAACCACTAACCTAATATAACTTTTGGGTACATAATTTCATAAATATATATATATATGTATATTCATAATTATATTAAATTTTGATTTATTTAGTTTATTTTGAAAAAATATTCCACAAAAAATATGTGTACCTATACCAACGATTATCAAAACATTGGGGTAGACCTATACCAATGGTTTTGAGAACCCTTGGCATAGGTTATTTGTTTTCTTGGTCTATACCAATGTTTTTAGTGAAACCGTTGTCATAGGGTGGAACTATACTAACGATTTGGACAAAACCGTTGGTATAGGTCCAAATTAGTGATCCAATACCAACTGATTTCGCCAAAAATTGGAATAGGTCCAAATAAGTAACCTTATACGAATGTTTTTGGCCAAACCGTTGGTATAGGTCATATAAGTGACCTATACCAATGGTTTGCCCAAAACAGTTGGTATTGGTCCTATTTGAATTAGTGATAAAATAAATTCTACTATAAATATTCATTTTTATTATATTAAATTTATCGTTATCATCATATTTTATTTTGAATTTTATAGAATGCATAATTGAACTAAAGGATTTTATAATAATGATGGAGTAATTGTTTAATTAATTGAAATTTAAAATAAATGATAATAAAAATATTAAAATAAATATAATTTGAAATAATTATTGAAAAATAAAATTTTATAGATAACATAGAAATTTTAAAGATACATTACTTGTTTTATTTATAATTTATCTTGTTGAAATGATATTTTTTTAATAGAAAAACTATAAATTGTATAAAAAATAACAGAAATGAAACTTTAAAAAAATATTTTATTAAATGATATAAAATTCATAAAAATATTAAATTCATAAAACTAACTAGAATAAGGTGAAATATTTCATAAATTATCCACTTGGGGTCGTTTTGGAATTGTATAGTTATTATATTTTCCCTAATGTTTAAAAAGATCTGTTTCCATAATAAGAGCTAAAGGGTTTAACTAAAGGTTAGAACCAAAATATTTGGTTAATAATGTTTCCTAAATATGTCTAGAAAAAATTATTTTTCAATATTTCACCCCATACTCATCTAGTAATCTAAATAAATCACTTTTGAGGTATTTGAAATTGAATATTAGTTTATATAAGTTTAAAATTTTAAGAGTTCACTAAAGTGATCCTCCTCTCTTTTATAAAAGGGAACCACCTCCCCCACTACTCACGCCACCTTGAGACTTATATATAGATAAAACCATGACCAATTATGTTATCATCATTCTCAATTATGTTCTAGAGGTCCTTGTATTCCCAAAATACCATACCTTATGTCCGTAAGAGGTGATCAAAAGAATGTCCACCGAAGAAGATGTAATTATTTTACCAATCCAATTATGTTTCGTTTCTTCTTTTACATATTATTATTATGATGTTTCCATAATAAATTAATAAATAAATTTGAATTTATAAGGACCTTTCCTTAAAAATGACATAATCTTGAGTTAAGTCATGAATTCACAGTGAGGATCTTTTTAGGTTTATAGTTTTAGATAATTAGGCCATAACTATTACATTAAATATCAAAAATTACAAAGTAGACACATCTACCCAGTTTCCATTTCTTTCATAAAATAAATACTCTTAAATATAAAACATGTCTAGTTCAATGTTTTAGACGTAATGAATATTCCTTGATCCCATCCCTGACCATATTCATCTTTAAGTCTTGTGAAAAACATTTCAAAACTTGGGATGATCATATAAAGTTCAGTAAGGGTTATAAAGTATGGAAAGGAAACATTAACCCATAAATAAATAAAAATCAACGAAATCATATTTTTCAATCATAAAATAACTCATAAAATAAAATTATTTATGAATAATACATAGAAAACATAAATCTTAATGGTAATTTCGGGCATCTATAACATACATATGTTATTGGTTTCATAGCTACGTAGGCAGTTACATTTGGAATACCCATCACTGTATGTTCGCTAAATCTCTGAGGAGAAACAATAATGTTTACCTCCATAACATTACCCAATTCAATGGAGATCTATCTGGGGATTACCCACCCGAGGTTTATCACAAAACCACCTGTATACGTAAAAAATTACCAAGAACCATAACATAATAATAACACAAAACAAATCATAATAGAAAGGTATCACTTCATTATTGTAATCACAATATATCATTTCAAGATATTGAAATAATCAATGATTTCTCAAAACCATTTTTAATACTGAAATACATAAAAAATGGTATATGGTATTTTTTTCCTTTAAAAAAACTACGACTTGTTAATGAAGCCAGAGATCAAATAATACTCGTGTTGACGTAAAGGTCGTTGTCACTACATATATTAAAAAGACACATCCCTTTTTGTCATTTAGTGAAATGATTCGTAGATAATGATTCCCTTTAAATGAAATGAAAATATAAATGTGTTTATACATCATATAAAATAAAGTCGTGTATAAATCAATATATTCCTCAATTAAAGGAGATTGAGATGAATCCCTTAAAAAATTCGGCAGCATAACGGCATCACATTAAAATTAAAAAAAATGAGTTGATGAGAGAGAAAATTATCTCTCATCACCAGGAAATAAAATTTAATGAAATAATGATATATAATAACATATCCCAACATAAGAAAATGTAAATTAAAATAAATAACATAAAGGAAGTCATTGACTTAAAAAGGATGGTGAAAGGTTCCCTTACAAAGATTGTATAATTAAATTAAGGATAAATCATTGACATAATTATGTGTGAAAAATATAAATAAACCCAATATAAGGGGATATTAAGTGTAAATAAATTAGAGATCATTCAAAGATATTTATAGCATAAAATAATCAAGAAGTAGAAGTTCAACCCAAAGAATGAAAATTGGGTGAAGAAGTTCCCTTACCTCATGTTTGTCTTGACTCGTTTATTCAATATTATTAATGAATAATATACTCTCAAGCTAATTTATAAATTATTCAGAACCTTTTTAATGTTTATTATTCCTTTTATATCACTTTTTACCTTGCAATAACAATTATTTAATTATTTTACTTCATATCGGACATTTTGTCGATGTTCAGAATTTGAGTTAAAAATGAACTTGTTATACTTAAAATTTGTCCATGTGGTCAAAACTGCATTATATATCGAATTATATTCATGATTTATATATCATATATATCATATATATCCATTATATATGTATTTATAACAATATATAACATTGGAACATAAGAAATTAAATGCACCGTTCATGGAGAAGGTAAGTCGTACATACGCATAAACGCTACTTTCATTACTCTTTTCATTTTAAAGAAATAAAAACAAAATGTTAAATTGGTATATAATAATTAAAGTATAATATAAAAGTTTATATAAGTCACTTAATTTCATTAACACCGTCATTTATAAGTTCCACGTATGGTATGAACGAGTCATATCACTTTAAGGGGGAGGTAGTCTTCACTTCCTCAAATGAAATTATCGTATTTATACAACATGAAACAAATAAAGGTATGACATAAATGGGAATTACAGAAGAATATTGATAAAATAAAATAAAATAAATATCATATATAATTATACTTTCATCATAATTTCACCATGAGAGGTGGTATAAGAATATTGAAGAATCATCGTTTCGTGAGGCAATAGTTCACTGTCCACAGAAACAGTACGTTCATATCCATCAGTTAGAGGTGTGTGGAAGTGTAGTTCAAATCATTCTCTAAAAAAACTGGGTATATTTACTATACCATTGTTTTCATAAAATAATGTAATAATGAGAGTTTAAGGGGTAGGAGAAGTAAAATAAAATTAAATAACTTAAGAGAAGAAGTTATCATTAAATCGAGTATCTCCCTTTGGTTTGAACCAAACTTTTTACTTTAATTTCTTTCTACCTAGGGGAAGGATTATAGAAAGAAGAGAGGGATGTAGGGAGATTAATTGTGTAGAGTTTTTATGAGCCAAGTGTCTTGATATGTGTGATTAATGGGTTAGAGTTGGTGTCCTTTTATAAGGTGGAGGAGGGGATCTTTATGAACGTTTGAAAGTATTATTTTATTATAAAATGAATTTTGGTTTCAAAAGGCCCAAAAAATATTTAATTTGAAGATAATATGCATATAATTATAGAAAATAATCTAATAATAATTGGACATGCTTTGGATATTTTTTAATCCTTATCATTTTTTACCTTCTGTTAACTTATTTAAATTTTACCATATTCATACTATAAGGTTATTATATTTACAATAAAATTAAAAGAGACCCAAAAATGGACCATTAATGAAAATTTTAACATCATATATGTCATTTGGCTGAGTCTTATATATTAATATTATTTTAACATTTAATAAAATATTTTTTAAAAAAACTTATTTATGTCAATTTATAAACTATTCATATCATGACTTTTTACAAAAATCTATAACAACATTATTTTGAAAAAAACACTTCATTAATTCAATGATAATAAGTCATTATTATCTCTAAAAATAATTTATTGTATAAAATGTTTCAAAATAAATTTATTTTAATAATTAGTATATCATTTATTTGAATCCTTAATTAATGAATCAATTACTGCATCACCATTATGTTATTTATTTAGTGTCTAAAATTTATAAATAAAATAATAGTATATAGGAATTATTTTGATATTTAAAATGAATATTTATTGTTGAATATATAACTTATATAAACCCAAATAAAAAAAAAATACTAAAAGATATATGTTTATGTCATTTTTGTCCTTATTTTAAATTAATTAATATTAAGTGTCATTATCACTCCCAAGTGGCTCCATGGGGTCCCAAAATAGATCGAAGGATGCCAATTGTCAGAAATGTATAAACCAATAGGATTAGGACACATGTTAGGGTAATTTAATATTATTATAATTATATATTTTTACCCTTATTAACCAGAATTACCCTTTAACCATGGTAAATAAAATATTTAATGAAGTAAATCTTTATAATGTCTAAAAATAAAAGATAACTATTTACTAAAATTGGACATCCTTATTCAAAATATGGAATCCATTTTTTTGCATATTGAAAACACAAAAGTTTCATATATTAATTTAAAATTAATTCTTGTTTTCAAAACAAAAAATTTGTTTTTATGAAATAATAACTATCGAAGAATTGACACTTGTTTATGTCAAGTTTCAATGTGAAATTACTTCCATTGAAAAAAATTGGATTTAATGGTTAAAATATAATCAAATTTCACTTTAAAACCAATTAAATAATGTTAGAGAATTTCATTCTTAATATTGAATTCATTCTCATTTTAAGCCTCTAAAATTTATTCGATAAAAGTAAAGACATTTAACAAAAAATTATAACAAAATTTTAGTTACTAATGTACAATCCATACAATACAATTGATAGGAGTTAAATACCATTTAAAATAATAAATTTATTTTCCTTGAGATAACTCATTTTTGTGTGCAATATACGATTTTAAAGAATGACATTGTTGGGAGTTGTGTACGCTATCAGAATTAAAATCCCCTTTAAATTAAAATTAATATTTTATTCAAAAATATTAATATATATGAAATTTTCATATTCTTTATTTACATTTGATGTTACATCCTTCCCAATGTTGGGAATTGCGTCCTCAAAATTTTAAAATTTGGCTCAGAAACATCATTAAAAGTCCCACATTGGAAAAAATTCAATAAAACTATCACTTTACAAGAGAGAAAGAGAAGTAAAAAAGGTAACCCAAGATAATAAATACTAGGATTCCCTAAAAACATGGATATGGAGGAGAAAAAATGTGTCAAGTTCTGATGGATATTGATATAAAACATGATCAGGAGAAAGTTAACCACTGGAAAACCAAAAACCTGTGATAGGTGAAACCGTCTTTGATTCCCCTGTAGGAAAACTAAACAGACTACATTTTTTTGGTTCCATTTCATAAATTTTTAGAATCCACTCAGTATATTGACTAATTACATAAGTAAATATACTTACTTTCAAATAGAGTTTCATCCTTTAATAAGTTTCTACCAAAACCCCATATTTTCTCCAAATGATGAGTATTCAAGATAACCAAGTCACACCTGAAGAGCTGGAATCAAATTCTATAAAATCACATAATCCAAAAAATTTGAACTATATATTTCCCTTTTCTGTAGAAATTCACCAAAACCAAAAATGGTTAGTACGAGATCAAATAATCCCCAAATAGGATAATCCTTTATAAAAATAAATATTACTCTTAATCTCCAAAATTCAACAAAAAGAACCCAATGTTCAAGAAAGACCATTAAATACACAATTGTCTTTAAAATCCATCAATAAAATCCAAACTAGGATTAAAACTCAAAAATCAAAAGGATTTGATCACATAGTCTTCCAAAAAAATCATAACCTTTATCTTTATATAACATAGGTTACTCTTAAAGTCTCACACTGGAACGAAATTAACTAAATCACATATTATCTATGATAGGTTAATCAGTTCGTTAAATTACCCCAATCACCATATATTCATATTAAAAACATATATTATTTGAAAAGAAAATTTCAACCATTAATCCACAAACAAAATACAATATTATTCTATTTTACTTAGGGATATAATATCCCAAAATAGAAAAGATAATCTAAAATAACCTTTATCACATATTCAATAAATCATTTTCCTATATTAAGGATATCCATTTGATAAAACATAATATCCCAAATAAAATTATTCTTGATCAATAAAATGATTCAACTAAAATGAATAAGTCATACTAACTAGGTACTTCACACAGTCTAGTGGAAGGTGATAAATCCCAATTGCACATTGGTTGTGGGTTCGATTACCGCATCTTTTTTTGATGGGACAGGTTGTCACGCGGTCTGTGTGATTTCCTTTTTATAAAACTCAAAAATAAATCTAACATGATTTAACCTAAATGGGTTTTTAATACCATTCATTTTTATCCCAATTCATAATGACCTCAATATATTAATTCATAAATTCTTTTATATATTTACATTTTTTAACCATTATAAAATAACATTATTCCTAAAGAAATAACATCGTACATTGATCATGGTGGCCACCTAGTTTCATCATCATCTTTTTCACATAGATAGATGGTCCATACATTGTAAAACTTTTTTGGAGATACTTTAAAAAAATTTCTTCTGTCATCCAAATACACCTTGTAAAACTTGGTTCATATGGGAGTTCGGAGAAAAATAGTTTTCAAAAATAATCATGTATGACATATAATTTCAAAACATCTGATAAAAACTGATTTTTATAAAATTGTTGGACCGAGTCTGAGTTGAAAATTTCAATCAATGGTTCTTTTAAAATACCATTATTACTTTCTAAGAGACTATATTATAAAATCAAATATAAATAAGTTTCTTAAGGGTCTCCTTCTCCAGCACCTTTTTCAAAATCATAATATGCTTCAAAATTGTGTGATAAGGTAAAATGTTTGAAAATTCCTTGATAATTTTTACCTTTGATGAAAATATGATAATATTTTGAAAATAGGATTTAATTAAATACCACACAAGATCCATGATTATATCGAGGTATAGTGGAGGTGTTTGATATCTCAAACAATATCTTTCATGTGAGTTGTATGTTAGAATTATTTTCACAATCATCCGAACACAACTTTTAAAAAATTATTGCAAGCATGTCCTTAGAAATTGAATGTCATTTTGTTTGAGATGCTCCTCCTTCCATTGGTAACTGACATTCCTTGATCTCAAAAAGTTATAAAACAAGAATTTAAATGGAATAATAGACATATGGACTAACCATGTGTTTAACAAAAACACATAATCCCTAAAGTTGTATAAACCAACCATTGATACCAACTATAAGGACCCAACTTTAAACATTACATAATATTGAGTTAAGTCAAGAATTCATATTGAGGATATTTTTTATTTTTGAGTTTTAGAGAATTAGGACATAACTATTACATTATATCTCAAAAATTACAAAGTAGACACTTCTACACTATTTCTATTTTTTTAATAAAATAAAAACTCTTAAAAAAAGATACATGTCTAGTTCCATGTTTTAGATAGAACGACTTTTCCATGATCCCATCCTCGACCCTATTTATCTTTAAATCCTGTGAAAAACATTTCAAAACATGGGATGATCATAAAAAGCTCATTAAGGGTTATAAAATAATGAAATTAAACCTTAACCCATCAATAAATACAAATCAATGAAACCATAATATTCAATCATAACGTACCTCATTATATCATAAGATTTATGAATAGAGCATAGAAAACATAAATATTAATGGTAACTTGTGGCAAACATAACATACTTATGTTGTATATTTCACAGCTATGTAGGGAGTTACATTTGGGATATCTATCCTAGTATATTCGCTAAATATATTTGGAGAAAATTTTACATTTATCCTAGTCATGTTACCCACTACATTAGAGAGCTATCACAGGATCAACCACCCATTGTTTATCACGGAACATATCATATATATAAACAATGCCCATGAACCATAACATAATTGTAATACATAACACAAGCATAAAGGAAAGATAAAATTTCAACATTGCAATCACAATATATAATTTCAAGATGTTGAATTAATAAAAGCATTATCAAAACCATTTTCAAATCCAAAATATGTAAAAAAAGGTATATGTTATTTATCTTTCTTTTAAAAAACACTACGTCTAATTAAAGAAGTCATAGATCAAATAATACTCGTGGCGGTGGAAATGTCATTGTCACCGTGTACGTTAAAAAGAAACATTCCTTGTAGTCGTTTAGTAAAATATTTCATAGAAAAGGATTAACTTTGAATGAAATTAAAAGGTAAAGGTGTTCATACATTTTATAAAGGAAAGTCTTTTATAAATCAAAATATTCCACAATGAATGAATATTGAGACGAAGTCCCTTACAAAAATTCAGCAGCCTAATAACGTCACATTAAAATTAAAAAAATGAGTTGATGAGAGATAAAATGATCTCTCATCACATGAACATAAAATGCATGTAAATATTTATATATAATAACATATCCCAACATAAGAAAATGTAAATTAAAATACAAAATGTAAAATAAGTCTTTGACTCCAAATAGATGGTGAAAGGTTCAATTACAATGAAAGTATCATTAAATTAACGACAAATAAATGAAATAATTATGTGTGAAAAATATAAATACACCCAATACAAGTGGATGTTAAGTGTAAAATAATCTGAGGTAATTCACACATATTTATAGCATGACATAATCAGGATGTTGATGTTCAACCCAATGAATGTAAATTTGCTGAAGAAGTTCCCTTACTTTGTGTCCGTCACGACTCATTTTTTCCTTGTTATTCGTGAATAATAAAATAAAGTTAATTTCTACTTGATTCTGAACCTTTTTAAAGTTTTTTATTTCTTTTATATCACTTTATACCTTTCAATAATAATTACTTTATTATTTGATTTCATTTTGGTTATTTTGTCGATGTTTGGAATTTGAGTTTAAAATGAACATGTTATAATTAAAATTTTTATATGTGGTCCAAAGTACATTAGCTCCATAATTATATTAATGATTTAGATATCATATATAACATATATATCTATTATATATGTATTTATAATATTCCATAACATTTGAACATAAGAAATGAGATGCACCGTTCTTGGTGACAGTATTCCGTACGTACGCATGAACGGTACTTTCATTTATCTTTTCATTTTTAATGAAATGAAATATTAATGATACATAGGTATATTATAATTCCATTATAATTTCATATTTTATATATGTTACATAATTTCATTAACACCATAATTTTTTTGTTCTATGTATGGTATGAATGAGTCATATCACTTTAAGGGGGTGGTAGTCCGCACTTCCTCAAATGAAATTATCGTATTTATACAAAATGAAATGAATAAAGGTATGTTATATATGGTAATTAAATAATAATACTGATAAAATAAATTAAAATATATATCATATATAATTATAGTGAGATCATAATGGCCAACATGAGATGTGGTAGAAGAATATTTAGCATTCATCATTTCGCGAGGCAGTAGTTCGCCGTCCACAGAAACAGTGTGTTCGTATCCATCAAATAGAGGTGTGTGGAAGTACAGTTCGAATTCATATCATAAAAACAACCTAGTATATTTATGATACTATTGTTGTTATGAAATAAAGAGATAAATGGAGTTTAGGGGGTTTAATGAGTAAAATAAAAGAAAATAACTTTAGAGAAAATGTTACCTTTAAATCGGGTATCTCCATTTGGATGGAACCAAAAGGTTTACTTGAATTGAAATATTCCAAGGGGAAGTATTCTAGAAGGAATATAATTATTTATGGAGATTAATTTTGTAGAGGTTGGATGATCCATGGGGCTTCAGAGGTGTTATTAATTGGTTAGAGTTGGTGTCCTTTTATATGGGAGAGGAGGGGCTCTTTATGAAGGATTGAATATATTATTTTATTATAAATTAAATATTAGTTTCCAAAGGACCAAAACTTATTTAATTCTAAGATAAGTTGAATATAAGTCTAAATAAAACCATACAATAATAATTGGACAGGTTTTGGGTATTTTTTAATGTTTATATTTTTTATTTAACCTTTTGTTAACTTATTATCTTTTACCATATTCATACTATAAGGTTAATATATTTAGAATAAAATTTCAAGAGACCGAAAATGGATCATTAATGAAATTTATAACATAATATATGTAATTTAGCCAAATCATAGATTTTTATGATGATTTTATAATTTAATAAAATATTAAAAAAAATTAAAACTCATTTATGTAAATTTATAAACTATTCATATCATGAATTTTTTTAAAAATCTATAAGAACATTATTATTTCAAAAAACATCATGAATTAAAATATAACAATTCATTATTATCTTTAAAAATCATTTATGGAATAAAAATTTTCAAAATAAATTTATTTTAACAATTATTATATGATTTATTTGAATCCTTTGTTAATGAAGCAATTACTGCATCACCATTGTTCCACAATTAAAATTATTTATATAATATATGAAAATTATGAATAAAATAAGAAGATGTGGGAAATACTATTATATTTCAAATTAATATTTATAGTCCAAGGGATAAAATATATAAACCCATTTAAAAATTGTTTTACTAAAAGATATATGTTTATGTTATATCTGTCCTTATTTTACATTAATTATTATAAAGTGTCATTATCATTCCCAAGTGGCTCCATGGGGACCCAAAATAAATCCAAGGATTCCCATTGTTATAAATTTATCAACCAATAGTATTAGGACACATGTTAGGGTATTTTAGTATTACTATAATAATATTTGGTTACCCTTATTTACCAAATTTACCCTTTAACCATGGTAAATAAAATATTTACTGAAATAAATATTCATAATATCTTGAATTAAAAGTTACCATATACCCAATTTGGACCTATTGATTCCAAATATGAAATCCATTTTTCAAAATTCAAAACATAGAATTTTCAGATATTAATTTAAAATTAATGCATATTGTCAAAACAAAAAGCGTGTTTTTAAGAAATAATAACTATCAAAAGATTGACATTTGTGTGTATCCTATTTCAATGTGAAATTTCTTCCAAAGACAAAAATTTAATTAAATGGTAAAAGTATAATCTAATTACACTTTAAAAACAATTAAAAACATAATATATCTATAAAAATAAATTAGATTAAAAGGAACTTTTGAATTAAAATACACTATTTTTCACTATTCATTAAAAAATGAACATTATTAGAAAAATACCAAAATTTCATCCAAAGTAAATTTTAATGTCCTGATTCTAAATAAGAATACTTTTTTAAAAATATAACATATAAAAGTGACAAAAACTATGTAACGCCCCGACCCTAGTTACCCAGAGTCGGTGCATTATTACATAACATTGGCATGATCACAAGAAAGATCAAATCTCGAAAGGCCGATTGGTTTAGTATCCTTGGAAACACTAGATATATTCATAAGTTTTACATTACATAATAAAATGAAAAACTATTACAACAACATAATGTCTCCATAATCCACACTCATATCCCCACATAATATCCCTACAGGTCATTCATAATTTACTTCTTCACTTCCTGGGAAAAACAAAACACAGAAAAGGGGTGAGCTCAAATGCCCAGTAAGGATAAAAATATAGCGGAAACTTTCATAAATAAGAATAAACATTTAAGGCAATGTATAACTAAAACAAAAGCCCTTAAAACTTGAACTTTCAACATTGTATCACATAAATAAAATGAAATAATGCCATTTACTCATTCACATGGATATTATACTAATCGAATAATCACATGCAAAATCGATAACCACTTTCATAATGTTGGAATGCATAATGCCAGACTATCATAACCACATAGCCAAGGCCTCGTACCAATACTTCAAATAAGATTTTGCCAAGGCCTTGTGCCAAGACACTAGTTTGTCTCATGAGACCTACCGATGCATCGAGGAGCTATAGCGGGCTCCACCCGTCACATATTAAGTCCAATGCATTCCCATATGAAAAGGTTTAAACATAATATAAACATTCGTATTAAAACTAGCATAGGAAATGTCAATAATTTCACCATAAACTATGAATGGTATAAAAATAGCACATCCATAGTCAAACATATCACAAAACCTTCAATACAATATAGAAGTTTTGTATCATAATAAATCAACTTCAAATAAGCGTAAAATCTATCAAAGGATGTTGACATAGATGAAATCAAAACTCGTTTTAGAGAAATATCTCTTTCTATTTTTTTTGAAATAATTTAAGATCCATATAAAATAAAACATTTTCTTTGAAAATATTCTTATAAGCTTTTAAGGAAAGCTTTGAAGATTTTATAACGGTGGAAAATAACCTCACCCGCCGTATAACTTAAAAAAACATTCTTACCTTAATTCTGTCGAAAAGGTTAAAAAGGACATTGTTTTGAAAACGACAAAAAGATTCCTCTTATAAAAGGTAAAACAAGGGTATAAATGACTTTAACCCATATTCTTGTAAATAATAAAAATGTTTTGAAATACATTTTGAAGAAACATGGATGTGGATGATAAAGAGATCCCAGTAGATTATTACGTATAAACAACATCGGATAATGATGAGATTGTGAAATAACCCTTACCTTGTACTTTTCCTTGGTTGGGGTAGTTTAACCTCATGTATAATGGTGAAATAATTTTTATTAAATTATACAAGAATCATATACATTAATATGATATCATATATGATCTTTTAATATTGATTTGATAATAATATCTTAGTATTATCGTTGTTTCGGGTGTTAACATACTTGTCTTTTATATTTTTTGTTACGTAAGACATGTTTGTAAAGGATAGGTTGTATATTATTCATATCCAGAATGATATAAAGTCCTTAAACATCATTTTTAAATCATCAAATGATAATTATACTTTAATGGTTACGATGGAGAATGAATCTCATCGCGTTCGTGGAGACGGTAGTCCGTACGTACGCACGAGCGACAATATCATTCTTTTGATATTAAAATAATATATAAATGGATGGTATATCATATATACAGAATCATTAACATGTTATATTTATTATTTACATGAGTTACACATCATTATTATACCCATCCAAATAATAATATATTGAATAACAATTACACCACGACGTGGAGACGGTAAGCCGTACGTACGCATGTATGGTGACATGTTATTCAAAGGGTGGATAGAATACTGAATATGGTTGTACCATATTTATAATAACATCACAGTATATATATGATACTGGAGTTATTATTTTATAATGGTAACAACAAAGGAAGAAGAAGTGGAAGAAGAAATGAACTTGGAAAAGGGTGGTGAAATCATTACCTCTTCTTCGGGTTCTTCCTTTTGATTTGATCAAAAGGGCTCATTAGGTTGGCTTTATGATCAAACTAAGGCCTCTAGGTTGTAGTGAGGGAAGTTGGGAGAGTATTTGGGCAGAGTTTGGCCGAATCAAAAGGCTTCGAAGGTGTGAAGAAATGAGAAGGAGGAGTGCCCTTTTATAAGAGGGGTGAGGGGAACCATTGGAAAAGATAGAAATATTAGTTTATAATAAATTCATATTCAATTTATAATGGCTCCAAAGTTTATTATTTAAATGTTAAGGTGGGGATAGGTCGAAAACAACTCAACCAATTGAATTTAGACAGGTTTGGGTACTTATATTAACCTTATCTTTAAGTATTAACTCTAAGTTAATTAGTTTCACTTTTACAATGTCTCTTTGTATTTTTATATAATATGGTTAATAAACATACTATATAAATCCAAGAGACCCCCAAGTGGTCCATTAATGATTAACCTATCATGATATAGGTATTTTGACTTAACCTTATATTTTTAGGAATTTAATATCAATTAATAATATAATATTTGTTTTAAGAACTCTTTTATGTCAATTTTGACACTATTCAATAGTTGATTTTTTTGAAACTCATAACAGATTTATTACTTCGAACAAAGTAAATTAAATCAATCCTAATATATCATATTATCCTATAAAATTAGTTTAATTAATTGAAAGTTTCTTATTATATTTATTTAAGTATTTATAATATCAATTATTTTAATTTTTCACTATTATAGTAATTACTACATCATCATTGTGTCATAAATTAATTAAATTATTTAATGTCTAAAAATTATAAATAAAATATCACTATGTAGTAAATCTTTTTATATTTCTAATTAATATTTATAATCTAAAATCCAACATATATAACCCTATGTAAAAATTGTTTTTCTAAAAGATATATGCTTGTGTCATTTTTGTATTCATTTTAACTTAATTAAAAAAAAGTATCCCTATCACCTACAAGTGGCACCATGGGGTCCCAAAATTGACCCAAAGATGCCTATGGTCGAACATGTATCAAAAACTAAGGCTAGGACATGTTTTAGGGTAATTAAGTATTATTATAATATTATTTTTTAACCCATATTTACCAGATTTACCCTTAACCATGGTAAATAAAATATTTACCACAGTAATTATTCAAAATTTCTAAAAATAAAAGTTAAATATTTACACAATTTGGACATACTGATTCCAAATATGGAATCCATTTTTCTAAATTCAAAATACAGAAGTGGCAGAAATTAATTTAAAATTAATTCCTGCTGTCAAAACAAAAAGCGTGTTTTTAAGAGATAATAATTATCAAAAGATTGACACTTGTTTATGTTCGGTTTAATTGTAAAATTATGTCCAATGACCAACATTATATTAAATGGTAAAAATATATTCTCAATATACTTTAAAACCACTCAAATTCTTAATTTATCACTGTTAATTATTTTGATTAAAAAAGTTGTTTTTAATTAAAATTTAGTAATTTTCACTATTCATCAAAATATGAAAGTTATCCGAAAAGTACCAAAATTTCACCTTAGGGTAAATTCGATATTCCGAATCCAGAAATGAATTCCATTTTAAAATATAAAATATATATAATTTCAAAAAGTAGGTATTACTATTCATAACGGCTAGATTGATTGGTTATGGTGTGTTAGAACTCGGTGTTGCGTACAACACACGCTATCACATTATTCAAAGAGAAGCGTACCGTAGAAGCTTGGGGTGTTACATTCTCCCCTCCTTCAAATAATTTCAACCTATAAATTTCAAGAATACTTATCACATGAAAAGACTCGGGTGGTTCTTCATCATAAGTTCCTCGGGTTCCCACGTTGCCTCTTCCATCTTATGGTTTCTCCACAAAACTTTTACCAGACGTGTCTTCCGGTTTCTCAGTACTTTTTCTCTCGTATCAAGAATCCTGACGGGCTCTTCACAATAGGAAAGATCGGGTTCCAGTTCTAATTCCTCATAGTTGAGTACATGCATAGGGTCAGGCATGTATTTCCTCAACAGAGATACGTGGAACACATCGTGAACTTTGGAGAGACTTGGCGGCATTGCCAATTGGTAAGCCACAGCCCCAATTCGTTCTAGAATTTCGAAAGGTCTGATGTACCTGGGACTCAATTTTCCTTTCTTACCAAAACGTATGACTCCCTTCCATGGTGATACCTTTAGGAAAACATGATCACCGACTTGAAATTCCAAATCCTTCCTTCGATTATCGGCATAGCTCTTCTACCTACTTTGAGCTGCTTTGATGTGATTTTGGATTACCTTCACCTTTTCCACTGTTTCCTCCACCAGTTCTGGGCCTACAAGTTTTCTTTCACCAATGTCATCCCAACAGGTTGGTGTACGACATCTCTTTCCGTATAACGCTTCATATGGTGCCATCTGAATACTTGAATGGAAGCTATTGTTATAGGAAAATTCTACCAGTGGTAAATATTGATCCCACATTCCCTGAAAGTCAAGTGATCAAGATCTCAACATGTATTCTAAGGTCTGAATAGTCCATTCTGATTGTCCATCTGTCTGAGGGTGGTAAGCAGTGCTCAAATGAAGTTCAGTATCCAGGGATTTTTGAAGACTTTTCCAAAATCTTGAAGTAAAACGGGGATCACGATCAGAAACAATCGATAGGGGTACTCCATGAAGTCTCATAACTTCATTAATATATAGTCTTGCTAGACGTTCCAGGGTTAGATCTTCTCTTATATCAGGAAAATGTGCTGACTTGGTAAGACGGTCAACAATAACCCATATTGCATCGTTCTTTCTAGGATTATTTGGTAGCCCCATGAAAAAGTCCATCGTAATATTGTCCCTTTTCCACTCCGGTATGGGAAGAGGTTGCATGACTCCTCCAGGCCGTTGCCTTCCAGCTTTCACTTGTTGAAAAACCATACATCTTGACACAAAATCAGCAATCTCCCTCTTCATATTGTCCCACCAAAAATGTTCCTTCAAATCTCTATACATTCTGGTGCTCCCATGGTGTATAGAGAAATTGGAATTATGAGCATCATCCAACAATTCCCTTTTTAGATCAGGTATATCGGGAACACAAAGTCTCTTCCCAAATTTCAAAATTCCATCTTCATACACAAAGCCTCTCAATCTCCCATCATTCACAGCTTTAATCTTCTTTTGAAATTCTTCATCATCGGTCTGATAACTCTTAATCCTTTCTAGTAAAGATGGTTTGGAAACCATTTGAAAATGCATTGATGTTTCACCTTATCTGGTTATTACCATGTCCATCTTTACTAGATCCATGAAAATTGGATCCCTTTCAATTCTCATATTGTTCAAAACTCCATGGTCTTTTCTACTCAAAGCATATTCCACCTTGTTTGCTTTCCCCAGGTGGTAGTGTATCGTGTAATCATAATCCTTGAGTAATTCAAGCCATCTCATTTGCCTCATGTTGAGTTCTTTTTGTGAGAAAATATACTTCAAACTCTTGTGATCAGTATAAATCTCACATTTTTTACCATAGAGGTAGTGCCTCCATATCTTCAAATCAAAGATCACAGCTGCTAACTCGAGATCATGAGTAGGATAGTTTTGTTCATGAATTTTCAACTATCATGATTCATAGGTAATAACTCTATCATTCTGCCTAAGGACACAACCAAGTCCTTTCTTTGATGCATCACTATAAATAAAAAACCCATCATTCCCCGATGGTAGAGTCAATATAGGAGCATTGACTAATCTTCTCTTCAGTTCTTCGAAACATTCTTCACACTCTTTTGTCCAAACAAATTTAACCCCTTTACGTGTGAGCTTCGTTAATGGGTTAGCCAATCGGGAAAAATTCTAGACGAAACGTCGATAATAACCTGCCAAACCAATAAAACTACGTACCTCAGTTATACTCGTAGGTGCTAGCCATTCTTGGATTGCCTTGGTCTTAGAAGGATCAACATAGATTCCATCTTTAGAGACAATATGTCCAAGAAAAGAAATCTCCTGAAGCCAGAATTCACACTTGCTAAACTTCCCATATAATTTATGCCTTCTCAGAGTCCTCAAGATAATGCGCAAGTGATTTTCATGATCTTCATAGGTTTTGGAGTATACCAAGATATCATCAATAAATACCACCACAAATTCATCGAGATACTCCTTGAAAACTCTATTCATTAGATCCATGAATACAGAGGGTGCATTAGTCAATCCAAATGGCATTACAGTAAACTCGTAATGCCCGTACCCGGTTCAAAATGTTGTCTTCGGAATGTCTTCCTTCTTCAAACACAACTGATGGTATCCAGATCGAAGGTCAATCTTTGAAAAGTATTGAGCTCCATGTAGTTGGTCAAATAAATCATCAATACGAGGTAGGGGATACTTGTTCTTTATCGTTATAGCATTGATCTCCCTGTAGTCGATACATAACTTCATAGATCCATCTTTCTTTTTAAAAAAAAAGAATAGGGGCTCCCCATGGAGAAACACTAGGGCGAATAAATACCTTATTACTCAATTCCTCTAGTTGTTTCTTTAGTTCAACTAATTCTACAGTGGCCATTCTATAAGGGGTCTTCGATATAGGCCTTGATCCAGGAATCAAATCAATGGAAAACTCAACTTATCGTTCTGGAGGATGTCCAGGTAAATCTTCCGGAAATACATCTACAAATTCTTTCACAACAGGTACATCCTCTATTTCAACATTCCTTTCCTCACCGAAAGTTATTTCATTCTCTTCATCCCCAATAATTGAATTTAGTTGAGCTATTGAGGGTGGATCTAAATAAGAATTAGGTGGTGATGATTCTGCTCTAAAGATAAGGTGTTCCTTATCATTATCATCAAGAATCGTAACCTCTTTCTTCTTACAATAAATCTTCGCATCATAGTTCGAAAACCAGTCCATACCGAGGATTATATCAAACTCAATCATAAGTATGACGATGAGATTAGCAGATAAAGAACATTTATGTGATCTAATGAGGACTGATTCACAAAACTTTGTTGCAATGATACTTCCCTTAGGAGTTTTAACTGACAACTCCCTTATTAAATCAAATTGGAAATATCTAATTTTCTTAGCAAACTGGGAAGATATGAAACAATGCGATGATCCAGAATCAAATAATGCATTTGCTAAACATGAGGAAACCATTAAATTACCTGCCACCACGTCTTTCGGAGCTTCTACCTCAGCAGTAGTGATAGCATAAGCCTGGCCTTGATCCCTTGGCATTTTCTGAGGTATGTTCTCCTGATGCTTAGGACATTCATTTGCATAATGCCCCATCTCCCTGTAATTGTAGCACTGAACATTGGTAGCTTCCTTCTTCCCCTTGCAATCACGAGCTTGGTGGCCTTTTTCACCACACTTGTAACAGACTCCCATTCCCTTCAAGAAAGTACCAGGATGATTCTTCCAGCATTTACCACAAGATGGATATTCAACCTTTCGCTTCTTCCCCTTATTTCTATTCCCAGATTGATTAGAAGGTCTCTTCTTCTCTTGCTTTGCTTTAAAGTCATAAGACATAGAGAATTCCTTTTCGGTCGTGATAGCACATGAGACAATGTCTTCGTACGACGAAAAGGATTGTGAGACTAATGCTCGACGAAGAAATGGTTTTAACCCATCAAAGAAACGATCAATCTTACTTCTTGGGTTACGTATATAATCTCCAGCATATGTTTCTAACCTTGTAAAGTTAGCCTCATACTTTGTGACATTCTCATCCTCCTTTTGTCTCAGACTTAGAAATTGCCTTTCCATATCTGCTCGATGGTCACGAGGAAAGTATTTTTCTAAAAACAGATCTTTGAACTCCCTCCATTCCATATTTGATACTTCATCATCTTCCTTCATGTTTTGAATCAATGACCACCATTGATCAGCATCTCCAGTGAGGCGGTAAACTGCCATGATAACTTTTTCCCTTTCACTGCTCCCCAAAGCCTGAAATATTTTCTCTAGGGAATTTATCCATTGCTCAGCTACTAAGGGATTTGTACTCCCATTGAACATTGGTGGTTGTTGCCTCATGAATCGATCTAACATTGATCCTCCACACTGTGGATCAGGGTGCTCCATACGGGTAAGGTTATTATTCATAACCTGAGTAAGTTGTCCCAGTATGGTGATTAGCTGATCGGCACCAGTTGCATCACCAGCTCCACTATAATTATCTTGAGCAGGAGGGCAATCCCTACATGGAGTGAGTGCATTGATACGGTTTCCATTTCTTTCACTAAGCGCCATTTCTAAACAATGGCATAAACTAGATCAGTTTATAAATCAAAATACATAATCCCATACTTATAAAACACTTAACATAAATTGAACTATTTATGGATATAATCCATAATCATAAAAATGTTTTCTTTGAGGAAGTATATACTCATAAACCCTTCATAATGATTTGTAAGGAAAATGAGTGTTATCCTAAGCATATCCCCTGGGAGTGTCGTAACCAAGAGTGCAGAAAGGCCCGTTGTCATGCACCAGTTTCCGTTCAAGTCTAGCTCAAAGCGGTGTTTTCGAGTTTTACCCCTAGGTACATCTGTGCCAGAGCCGCCTCTACCTGCTCGTATCTAGACAGGGATGTATTTCTTGGAAAACTCACAAAATCTCTACAATACCAAAATTCTAGGAAGTTCTTCTATACTAATCCTCAAAGTTCATCTTAGGTCTACGTGCTCTAATCAGAGTTTATCTAAATCTAGCTTCCAAGGTTTGTACTAAACTTCCTCTGAAACCAACAGTAATGCCCCAACCTTAGTTACCTAGAGTCAGTTCATTATTAAATAACATTGGCATGATCACAAGAAAGATCAAATCTCGAAAGACCGATTGGTTTAGTAGCCTTGGAAACACTAGATATATTCATAAGTTTTACATTACATCATAAAATGAAAAACTACTACAACAACATAATGTCTCCATAATCCACACTCATATCCCCACATAATATCCCTGTAGGTCATTCATAATTTACTTCTTCACTTCCTGGGAAAAATAAAACATAGAAAAGGGGTGAGCTCAAATGCCCAGTAAGGATAACAATATAGCGGAAACTTTCATAAATAAGAATAAACATTTAAGGCAATGTATAACTAAAACAAAAGCCTTTCAAACTAGAACTTTCAAAATTGTATGGCATAAATAAAATGAAATAATTCCATTTACTCATTCACATGGATATTCTACTAATTGAATAATCACATGCAAAATCAATAACCACTTTCATAATGTTGGAATGCATAATGCCAGACTATCATAACCACATAGCCAAGGCCTCGTACCAAGACTACAAATAAGATTTTTCCAAGACCTTGTGCCAAGACACTAGTTTGTCTCATTAGACCTACCGATGCATCAAGGAGCTATAGCGGGCTCCACCCGTCACATATTAAGTCCAATGCATTCCCATATGAAAAGGTTTAAACATAATATAAACATTCGTATTAAAACTAGCATACGAAATTTCAATAATTTCACCATAAACTATGAATGGTATAAAAATAGCACATCCACAGTCAAACAAATCACAAAACCTTAAATACAATATAGAAGTTTTGTATCATAATAAATCAACTTCAAATAAGCGTAAAATCCATCAAAGGATGTTGACATAGATGAAATCAAAACTCTTTTTAGAGAAATATCTCTTTCTATTTTTTTTGAAATCATTTAAGATCCATATAAAATAAAACATTTTCCTTGAAAATATTATTATAAGCTTGTAAGGAAAGCTTTGAAGATTTTATAACGGCGGAAAATAACCGCACCCGCCGTATAAGTTAAAAAAAACATTCTTACCTTAATTCTGTCGAAAAGGTTAAAAAGGACCTGGTTTTGAAAACAATGGAAAGATTCCTCTTATAAAAAGTCAAACAAGGGTATAAATGACTTTAACCCATATTCTTGTAAATAATAAAAATGTTTTGAAAAACATTTTGAAGAAACATGGATGTGGATGATAAAGAGATCCCAGTAGATTATTACGTATAAACAACCTCGAATAATGAAGAGATTGTGAAATAACCCTTACCTTGTACTTTTCCTTGGTTGGGGTAGGTTAACCTCCTATATAATGGTGAAATAATTGTTATTAAATTATACAATAATCATATACATTAATATGATATCATATATGATCTTTTAATATTGATTTGATAATAATATCTTAGTATTATCGTTGTTTCGGGTGTTAACTTACTTGTCTTTTATATGTTTTGTTACGTAAGACATGTTTGTAAAGGATAGGTTGTATATTATTCATATCCATAATGATATCAAGTCCTTAAACATTATTTTTAAATAATCAAATGATAATTATACTTTAATGGTTACGATGGAGAATGAATCTCATCGCGTTCGCGGAGACGGTAGTCCGTACGTACGCACGAGCGACAATATCATTCTTTTGATATTAAAATAATATATAAATGGATGGTATATCATATATAAAGAATAATTAACATGTTATATTTATTATTTACATGAGTTACACATCATTATTATACCCATCCAAATAATAATATATTGAATAACAATTACACCACGACGTGGAGACGGTAAGCCGTACGTACGCATGTATGGTGACATGTTATTCAAAGGGTGGATAGAATACTGAATATGGTTGTACCATATTTATAATAACATCACAGTATATATATGATACTGGAGTTATTATTTTATAATGGTAACAACAAAAGAAGAAGAAGTGGAAGAAGAAATGAACCTGGAAAAGGGTGGGGAAATCATTACCTCTTCTTCAGGTTCTTCCTTTTTATTTGATCAAAAGGGCTCCTTAGGTTGGCTTTATGATCAAACTAAGGCCTCTAGGTTGTATTTATGGAATTTGGGAGAGTATTTGGGCAGATTTTGGCCGAAACAAAAGGCTTTGAAGGTGTGAAGAAATGAGAAGGAGGAGTGCCCTTTTATAAGAGGGGTGAGGGGCACCTTTGGAAAATCTAGAAATATTAGTTTATAATAAATTCATATTCGGTTTCTAATGGCTCCAAAGTTGATTATTTAAATATTAAGGTGGGGATAGGTCGAAAACAAGTCAACCAATATAATTTAGACAGGTTTGGGTACTTATATTGACCTTATCTTTAAGTATTAACTCTAAGTTAATTAGTTTCACTTTTACAATGTCTCTTTGTATTTTTATAAAATATGGTTAATAAACTTACTATATACATCCAAGAGACCCCAAAGTGGTCCATTAATGATGAAACTATCATGATATAGGTCTCTTGGCAGAACCTTACATTTTTAGGAATTTAATATCAATTAATAGTATAATATTTGTTTTAAGAACTCTTTTATGTCAATTTTGACACTATTCAATAGTTGATTTTTTTGAAACTCATAATAGATTGATTACTTAGAAAAAAAGTAACTTATATCAATAATAATATATCATATTATCCTATAAAATTAGTTTAATTCATTAAAAGTTTCACATTATATTTATTTGTGTATTTATAATATCAATTATTTTAATTTTTCACTATTATAGTAATTACTACATCATCATTGTGTCATAAATAAATTAAATTATTTAATGTATAAAAATTATAAATAAAATATAATTATGTAGGAAATATTTTTATATTTCTAATGAATATTTATAATCTAAAATCCAACATATATAACCCTATGTAAAAATTGTTTTTCTAAAAGATATATGCTTGTGTCATTTTTGTATTCATTTTAACTTAATTAAAAAAAAGTGTCCCTATCACCTACAAGTGGCACCATGGGGTCACCAAATCGACCCAAATATGCCTATGTTCGAACATGTATCAACCAATAAGTCTAGGACACGTTCTAGGGTAATTTATTATTATTATAATATTATTTTTTAACCCTTATTTACCAGATTTACCCTTAACCATGGTAAATAAAATATTTACCACAGTAATTATTCAAAATGTCTAAAAATAAAAGTTACCTATTTACACAATTTGGACATCCTGATTCCAAATATGGAATCCATTTTTCTAAATTCAAAATACAGAAGTGGCAGAAATTAATTTAAAATTAATTCCCGCTGTCAAAACAAAAAGCGTGTTTTTAAGAGATAATAACTATCAAAAGATTGACACTTGTTTATGTTCGGTTTAATTGTAAAATTATGTCCAATGACCAACATTATATTAAATGGTAAAAATATATTCTAAATATACTTTAAAACCACTCAAATTCATAATTTATCACTATTAATTATTTTGATTAAAAAAGTTTCTTTTAATTAAAATTTAGTAATTTTCACTATTCATCAAAATATGAAAGTTATCCGAAAAGTACCAAAATTTCACCTTAGGCTAAATTCAATATTCCGAATCCAAAATGAAGTCCATTTTAAAATATAAAATATATATAATTTCAAAAAGTAGCTATTACTATTCATAACGGCTAGTTTGATTGGTTATGGTGTGTTAGAACTCGGTGTTGCGTACAACACACGCTATCACATTATTCAAAGAGAAGCGTACCGTAGAAGCTTGGGGTGTTACAAACTAGATTTAAAAAGGTTTCTCCATAAGAATATGGTAAAACGAAATTGTAATGAATATTAGAGTATTTCATTCTTAATATTGGATTCATTCACATTTTAGGCCTCTAAAATTTATTGGATAAAAGTAAAGACATTTAAAAAACATTTATAATCATATTTTAGTTACTACATTTAATTTCTACCAATAAAATGGCTAGTAGTTAACTACAATTTAAAATAATAATAATATTATATTATTTTTGGTATAACTCAACGTTCTGTGAAACATAAGATTTCTAAGAAACCAGTTGTTGCGAATTGAGTATGCTATCAGACATAACATCCCCATTAAAGTAAAATTAATATTTAATTCATAAATATTATTAAATATGAAAATAGCATATTATTAATTTAACTAGGATGTTACAGAATATGTATACTAATATGTTATTATGACTCTAGAACAACCTTATCCATTATTTTATCCATCCTGCGAAAAACAATATCCCTATGTCTGCATATGTACCATTTACCATCTCTACGTAGTGGTGCAATCTATTTTTCATCACCATGTTTTATGAATGAGAGCTAAGATGATATAAATGATTATATATGATATTTAAAATAAAATTATACCTATTTAATAATAATATCATGTTTGTTATTTTACCATAAATTGTTTTGGGAAATGATAACGTTGTTCGTGCGTACGTATAGCTTACCGTCTCCACGATGCGATGTGAATCTTTATTCAAATATATTTAACATTGATGGTAATAAGGGTGAATTTTATGAATATATATGTAATACATGACATTAAAATTATTTTGGAAGAATTATAAATCATATATTTTCTTTTTTTTAACCAAGCAAGAAAATAAAAACAGCATTCATGAGTACGTACGACCTACAGTCTCCATGAACGGTGTGTTTCATTTACATTTATGATTATTATATATACTGATATATGGAATTTATATGGTATTTATATCATTGTTTATGTTTTAAAAATAATTTAATCAATATATAAGTGTGAGAATCAAGAATTTATTCTTATATAATGTACAATTAACATGGCAGTTATCACAAAAAACAGTGTTTCATCATGGAACTGTAAATAAACGGGTAATATAAAGTAATAAATGAAACATATATGACATCATAAAAATTATTAAGATTATTTATAAGTTATTAAAATTTTTAAATCCATTATACAGGTGTTTTGGACACTTATGGAGGGAATCTGACCTAAGGTAAGGGATTTTTGTCTCACATTTACTTCTAGTAGAAACATTCTATATATAGTACTTATTTTTACTATGTTGTTTATATACTAAAAATGAATTCCTTTTATTATTATTATCCATAATATTATTGTATTTTCATATACATATAATTTTATTTCCTTAATGGGAATTTTTTTACTAATTATATAGTTTTAAGGGTTAATTTTGCAATCTCTTTTTTATTCAGGATTGTTTATACATAATTATCCACTAGGGATTTGTTATGTTCCATGTACATGGTTATTAATAATTTATACCAAAATATTTTTACTATTATCATGAAATTTATTAAAAATAATTATACAAATCTACGATTTATTATTAAATGGTTAGAAATGAATCTATTTGTCATTTTTCTAACGAGGTACTTTTTGAAATTTCTAACAAAAGTACGAGAATGGTATTTTTTAACTTATATAGAATGAATGTATTTTTACAAATTCATGGATCCTTATTAACAGAAAGGGTTCTTTATATTGTTATAATCCTATTTTAATATAAAAAAATTTCTTTTAAAATTGTTCATCATTTTATGAAAAGGAAACTACTTCAATAAAAAAAAGTATATATTCATTTAGAGATGTTTTAAATTATTTTTTGTGATTATTTTATCTATTTACAATAGGGTTTCAATGAAAATGGTTGGAAAAATGATTTATGTTTTAAAAATATTGTTTTCATGTTCCAAGTGATCTTTTAAAATCCTTCCCCAACTAAGATGACATACTTTTTTATAGTTCAACAATACTATTCATATTTGTTCTATAAATGGATTATGTTTTAATGTTTTGATGTTTAAAAAACCTGCTTCTTTTCAAGGGTTATGATTTTGGTGAAATTATTAAGGACTATGTATATTTTCCCAATGTTATGATATTATTTCAGTTTTATAACACCCATAAAAATACATTGGTTATGATATGATTGGTTATAATCTTATGGCACATGTAAGTATGATTTCATTATAATATGGGTGTGACCTTTATCTACGTCCAATATATTAGGTAAAGACTGATATCTCATGAGATAGACCTGATGAACCATGTATTCATAGAAAGTATTGGGAGCGAACCTTTACTACCAAATATGGTTATGGGAATGAACTAGGACTACAAAGATGGTTATGGGAGTGACCCATGACAACCAAGATGGTTTGAGAGGTGTAAACATACTAGCAAGATGGTCATGGAAGTGATTCCTGGACTACTATGGAAATTAGTATTATATGCTTACGTGTATTCTATAGTTCCATGTTTTACTCATATATTATGCTTTCATTGATCTAGTTCTTTATTTTCATGTGAATTATTTTTTATTAACTAAGAATATTTAGGACATGATTCATAATTAAGATCATTGATATGTAGGGAATGATCTATTTTCATGATCACGTTCTCATACCCTTATTCTCATGTCTATGTTTACATGTCTCTACTATGTACCATTTCTATGAATCTGAGTTCACCCATTTTTTTTATGATTCCTTTTCCCTAGGTTATATTGAATACTTTTAGTTAGGTTTACTAAAGTGGAAGATCATTATGGGAGATATTAATGATATTTCACAAAATTAGAAGAATATGTTCCCTATTTCCATAGGTAGTAAAATAATACGTTATTTGGGTGTGTATTTGTGTAATGTGTAATGTATTTGTGTAATGTGTAATGTATTCCACAAAGGTGATATAATTTCTAGGTATGAAAAGAACGGTCACTATAGTTGGTATCTGAACAAAAGTTTAGTTAACCTTCAGAAATTAGGATGATAAAACCTTTGTAATATCCCTAGGTTTATTTCTAAGGGTGTTTCTAGGAATTTATCTATGTATAAGTCTAATAATGGGAAAAATAATAGGAATATGTATTATATTTTTTGTAAAGGATAGAGTGAGTGGTTTCGTAGAATTACATACCTGTGTGGATGCTATAAGTGGATGTGTCTCTAGAACAGGTGTACTTAAGAGTAACAACTCTAAAATGGTGTGGTGGCCCTAACTCATCGTAACTTGGTACATGACAACGAGCCTTGAAGTACACCTACTTTGAAACCCTCATGGGTTATTCTTTGGAAATTGAAAAAATCTTCATGAAACATTATGATTTATTTAAATAGATGTTAGCTATGTATAACCAATGATGAAAATAAGGTATCATAGATTTATGAAGGTGTCGTAATTTAGACATTCTATAAGTGACTTTTTCTGATTATGTGGTTCGCTATTATGATAAATGTTTGTTATAATATTATTTTTGTGTTAGTTTACAGGTGTAACCTAAAGAGAACCATGTTAATAGTGTTTGCGATGTATAATGGAACAAATTTTCCACATAGGAAACCGAATGTTATGGGAGATGGAATGGAGAATATTGTTTCTATGACCAAAAAACCATATCAATCCATGAATCCTTATAGGCTTCCAAAAGAGTAATGGAGGGAATAAGGTTCTCTGGAATCCTTATTCAAGAAATTTCCACCCTATTTTAGTATAATAACTGATCTACTAGTTTCTCATAAATGGATTAATAAAATTGAAATGGAAGTTTTAAATCTCCTCTATTCAAAACATAAAAAAGAAAAGTTGTGAACATATATCTTGGAAGGTAAAGAGAATGTGTAGTAGAATATTATTAAGAATATGAGGAAACAAGATGATATTAACCACATAGATTGGGATGATTTCAAAAACATATTTTTTAGTGTGTACCATCATCATATTATTAATAAGAGGATATTGAAGTTACCCATCTATATCATGGTTATGATAAGAAAAGTTGGACATAATTCAAAGAAAACTCTAAAAACTATAGAGAAAAGAAAATACGATTTTATTTATGCTCAAAGTGTGGAGGGAAATACAAAGGAAGTTGTCTTTAGGAGATTTATAAATGTTTTATGTGTATAAAGGTTGGTTATTAGGCATTTTAGTATCAATGTGATGGGAATACGTTACTTAAAATTGAAAATATAGATAAAGACACATATAATGAACCTCCCCTGCTCCAGTACTATAGGTTTAAGGAGAATAGGAATTATGCTAACCACTGTCCTGATCCAAGGGATATCAATGATGATCTACGTTAGCAACTTATTAAAGATAATGTACAAGGATAATCTCATGTGATCACTGTTGGAGAAGCGGAGTATGAAAACAATGTTCTAGAATGATTATGTGTTTATGTATTGGAATTCTAGATTATTGTTATAGAAGTTGTTTTATGGTATTAACATATAATGAAATATCTATATATTGGTCCATTATAGTTTTTTACTTAATAGTTTATGATTAATGGTTCTTATAACCATGAAATGTGATTGAGGTAATAAGGTGATATTTTTGGAAAAGGACGTGATTAAGGGAAGGATAACCCTTAATATGAGCATGCTATTGAGGTAATGGTCTTTGGATAAAAATATTTTGGATATTAGTAAGTAAATTGGAATATTGTAGTAAACTAGGAACTCATTAAGGATTTATTAACATGTGGGTTATGATTTAATGGGTGATTTTTACAAGTATTTAGGACATAGAATAATAAAACATTAATGTTCTCAGTAAGGATGTATGGTAATTGAATTCATTACTATGTTTCAAAATAATACATGATTATGGAATTGAAATTTTTTGAATGTGACAAACCAAAGTTTCCTTGTGATATATGGGAGATAAGAATTAACTGATTTATGGGAACCTCTTCATAACGTCTTGGATTTTTTAAATTTTGGATGGGTTATAGGATTATCCATTTAAGGAAATTATATGGTGAACTTCAGATAAGTTTGTAAGATTAATGTATTATCTATCCATTGGTGGATTTATAAATATTTTATATAATTTTATATCCTTTTTTTTGTTGATAGATAGAATGACCTATCATTCTTCTAATGATTTTCTAATGATTCAAGAATGAAAAATACAATTTTATTTATTAGAATATGAGATTAAGTGGAAATTGATCTATGAACAACAAAGGGAAAAGTTATGCTAATATAATGTAAGTATATCTTCTCTTAAGAATTATTCAAAATTATGAAAATGGATCATGATGTAAATGGTTGTCATGTTATCATCATTTTCATGATATCAATGAACATTTAATGTTTCTTTAGTTTATGGTATTGTGTTTTTTATATTTCTCTATATCACACACTTTCTTGTGATCAGTGATATTTATCAATTTCTATGATTATTTACGCATTTACCCCATGCCCAAATCTTTATCTATATTCTCATACCTAGAGACCTAGTTATGATTATTTTGGGTAAATAATATTTTCCAACTTTTCCTTTTTAAAAGGATGTTTTTGAATTCATTTTTATGATTTGGGTTTCTATGAAATGAATAGTCAAGTATTGATCCTTTGATATCCTAAACATATTGTGTGGTCGAAATTCATTTTAAGGGGGGTAGAATTTAACAAGCCATGATTTTGTGAATTTAATTTTTTCGAATTCATTAAATCTTTTTATATTTATCAATTCACATAAAACTGTGTATATAATTTTGTTATTATATTAAATTAGTATGTTTGTATTATGTAATACATAACTCCAAGTAAATATTGTACTACACACAACACCGGCTTGGCTTGCACTTCACACAACACTAAGTCTCTGTGAAATGTCAGTGTGTTATTATAATTATTTAAATGAGATAGTTATAATCTAGAAGTTAAACATAGTTATATGAATAGTAATAATACTTTTTAAATGTAATACATATTTTTTAAAAAAAAAATTAATAGTACATAATAATATTGAAATGTATAATTATTGGTAATGTCTTTATGTGTCTAGAAATACAACAAGATGAGGGGTGATAACCCCCAAAATTGATCATAAATCATGAAATCCTATTATAAAAAATTGTGTATGAGGTAACCCGTAACAAAAAGTAAGAAATATTCCAAAAAGAAAACTTAAATTATGGAACAAATTATTAGCAAAGAAAAGATGGCATAAAAGGAAGGGAAGAGTTTCATCATCCCCATAAAAGAATGTGTTCCAATGCGATTGGTCATAGAGGAGTGTCACCCCCTTTCAAGAGGTTGTACCATGTCAGCGGAACAAAAGGGAAGGTCATTCCTCCCATAAACATAAAATGTAGAGGGACAATTGGATGATAGATTCCATCACATCTATCTCTTTTTTGAGCCACCAACCTGATAATGCTCCTAAAAAATCACATCAAGTCAACCTGATTCTACAAAGATCAGTACCAAAAACACAACAAAAATTCAATAAAGGAACCCATCTATCAAAAAAATAAAAATGGTGGGATTATGGGTGTCAATACACCCATCCATCTTCTGAGGCTTACCACCCAACAATACCAAATTACTGAAACCAAATGCAATAAAATAGAATTCCCAACCTCAAGGCCAACAAAAATTCATCAACCATGAAAAAAACAACATGAATCAAAAAAAGATTCAAAAAGTAAATCATACCTCACATGACAGTTCATCAAACCATTACGACATCTGTCAACCCATTCCAAGAGCACCAACCATGATTAATTGAAAATCCAACATCTGAGGTAACCAAAGACCATTAGTTCATTAAGTAAGCAACTGAATGATCCTGATCCACCATCACAAGAAGGATCCATCAGTTAAAAAGATTCCATCACCATCACCTGAGGGATTCATCGGATGAAAAATCCTTAAAGAATGATCATCACACAAAACTAATTACCACCATGCCCCCCACCTGAGGGTCAATCCGTCTGAGATGTCCAGAATGGAACTGGGGGAGAGGAATCCAGAAAAATCATCAATCAGAGCCCACTCCACCTCACCTCCAACAAGGTCATAGGAATAGTCCTCTTCTGAAAACAAATGAACCTAGCTATAGCAGCAAGACGTGGTGAAATGGTCATGACGAGTATAACCCATGAGGGATGTAGATGGAAGGTCCATAGAGACCATAATGTTTAATGATGGAACGTGCATGAGGAAAAAAGAAAAAATCCATTGAAGCTGTAGAAAATACCTCAGATCATAAAACAATGATCTACTCCATTCCTCCTACCATCATCATCAAGAGAGTGTAGCATCATAGACCACTGTATGACCCTATCCATCATCTAAATACATCGCCACACACCGCCGCTTTCCACCAAACTAATCGCTATCGCCTGTGAGATCAAAGGGACATCGAATCAGGATGAATATACATTGATCAAGAATAGTTATGGGAAATAAAAAGAGTCTGATGTTGATATCAAGGGTGAAACAAGAGGAAAACTTTTTAGAGGGAGTAAATAAAGAAGAAATTGACTGTGAAGGACACAAAGTGGTTCGTTGAGACAGAGCGGGAAAGACACGAGATCAAAATAAAAGGGATCCAACTCAATTTTTGAAAAGGTACAATGAAAACCTAGGTTTCCTAGAGTGGACAACTGAGAGAATGTGGAACAATATTTCTATACGAAGTGTGTTTTCTTCATATAAAAACAATTTTCATAAGGGAACATCTTTTTTATGTCCTTCTGTAAACAATAATAAATTTAATTTTAGACAGTCATAAAAATTATATTTAGTAAAATAAACATAATTATTGATTATTTAATGTCAAAATTAACTGAGGTTAAATTGTTAGTATTTTTCTATGATGTTTCATTTTTTGATGAATAGTGAAAATTACTGCACTCTAGTTGAAAAACTGAATTTTTCATTTAAATGATTATTATAATTTAAATTGAATTTAAAGTAAAAAATAGATCTATTATAAATATATTAATCTAATTGAGGTAATTTTAATATTTTTATTATTAAAACTATATTTCAAAACATAATGAACTTTTGAACTTTTTCTTACCCGTAGTCTTGTCACATTTATGGGATTAGAATTAATCTTACTTTTTCTGTTTATCTGATTTGAATTCTTAAAAATGTACATACATGGTTGTAATAATTTTTAATATTTTTTTCGCATAACATCAACTTATTTTTTTGGAATAACACCTTTAGTATTTTTATTTACCACAATTTAGAGTAAACTGGGTAATTAAATGTAAGAAATAATATTATAATAAAATAAAATTACCCTAAACATGTCTTAATTTTATTGGAAAAGTTTTTTTCAATTGAAATAAATAATTCAAGGAAATTATAAAATTTTTAAGCAAATTGGGTTAGAATATGACAGTTATTATATTTTATTTAAAGATTAGTTACAATTATCATTGTCATAATTTTAATTAGTAAATAATTTTTAATAAAGGGTTATACATAAGTTAAATTATTATATAAATATTAATTTAAAATTTAATAACTTTATCTTTGTCATGATATTTTATTTTTAAATTTTAGTGTACATGTCATTTAATTAAAGGCCTGTATAATAATGATGAAGTAATTGTTTAATAAATGGAAATATAAAGTAAATAAAACTAAAAATGTTAAAATAAATATAATATACATAATTAATTGAAATAATAATTTTATAAATAAATTAGATATTATATATATATTGTGTTATTTTAAAGTTATAATGTTGTTATGATATTTTAAAGAATAAAAATGATTTATAGTTTCAAAATAGACATGAATGATAATTTAAAATAAATAATATTTTATTAAATGATATAGAATTCGTAAAAATAAATAATTGGTACAAATAACTATAATAAGGTCATATATTTCATTAATTTTTCACTTTTTCCTCTTTTGACATTTTATATTAAATATATTAACCCTAAATAGTAAAATAGCTAAGTTGTCATGGTAAGAGTTAAACAGTTTAAATAATGTTTAAAAAAAATATATGAATAATAATGTAACCGAAACCTGTATAAAAATCATTGGATTAGATTATTTCTACCCATCATAATATTAGATTCCAAATAACTTACTTTGGATCTATTTGAAATAAAAAATCAAATTATATTAATTTAATATTTTAAGAGCTTCCTTGAGTGCCCCTCCCCTGTATTATAAATGGGACCATCCTCCCTAACTTCCTCACACCACCGTGGTACTTATTTCTTGAAACATACCTACCCATTTATCATATAAAAATTCTTATTTATGTTCAAGTGGTTATGGTCTTCCAAAAATACCATCACGTGTGTCCATAAGAGGACATCCAAAGCAAGTCCAACAAAGAAGAGGTAATTGTTTTACCAATCTAGTCAATTTATTTTATTCTTTTACTTCATTATTTATGTTATTTTGTTAGGAAAAATCCTTCAATGTGTCCTCTTGGTATTTATTTAGTGTGATTATGTTTTTTTACAATTCTAGATAGCTGGGAATGATGACGGTTAGTGTTCTACAAAGTAGGTTTCTAAGGTGGAATAATTTCCCAATCGTTGCAAAAATTTTGTGTCCAAAATTTTTAGCGTTGATAAGAATGTAAAATATGGATTTCATTGAAGATGTCATCAAAATATATAAAACATGTGTGTTTTTTAAGATATACCGCATTAAAAAAATTCGCGAAGGATTAATGTATTCTGACAGCGACTTATGCGAGTATGACGAGTATCGAAAAATAGAAAAGGTAACGATCATCGCGAGTGGAGAATTTTAGTGGTGAAATGATTTGATGAAAGGCTCCATGATTATTATGAGCATCACAAACGAAAAATATCCATTGATTTTTGTGGTGGAAAAATGGAAGAACAATGAAATGGTGATGATGTGGCCTGAAAGGTTCTAGAATTTTTGGAATGCATAGAATATTCCTCTACCCCCTTTTAATGGAGATAGTGAGATACTCAACAAGAACACTAAGTCTCTGGGTTCAAAGTGGTTGTTCATAGTGGCAGTTCATGAAGGTGGTTTTCAAATAAGTTTGAAAAGTCTGTAAAAGAAAACCGAATGATCTAAGATTCATGAATGTATGTGAATTTAAAAAGGCTATGTGAACTTTGTGAAAATTCAAGAGCACCATGAAGGCTAGTTGAGTTTTGAAAAATAGGGAGTTTCGTGAAGGCTAGTTTAAGATTTTCAAAATACAGAGATTTTGGAATGCTAGTTTGAGCATTGTTAAAGCTTCATTAAGTTTTTCTTAAGACTTTTGAAATATGGTGCATTGCGAAGTTTAGTTTGAGATTCATGGAATAAGGAGCTTCATGATGATATAGTTCTTTGAGAAAGTGTTTGAAGAGGGATTTCATAGTGTTTTGTGGTAAAGTGGTGTTCATTAGTGGATGAAATTGGGAAGTAAATATAGAATCTATAGAATGTGGAAGATGAATTTATTTGTAAAAATTAAGGGACCTACAAGTTTGTAAACTATGAGTGGATCCCTTCTAATATATGTAAGAAAACGAAGAGGAAGACGGTGATCCTTCCCACCAATAGTGAGACAGAGGAAAAGACATAAGGAGTGACCCTTGGGAATGTAGTGAGAAAACACTAAACCATGTAAAGGTATTTATCCATGTTATAGATGATATCTATCCCTAACTACCATTATTATCAATGGTCCTTAGTAAATTTGGTATGATCATCACATTGATGTTGTATGCTCCTTGAATATAGCCCTATAATGGTGAAGCATGTAAAAAATGATGTGTCCTTGTGATTTCTTTACTTCATTACATTCAAATAATATTCATCCGATAAATAATTATATAATAATATCAACATTAAAAATTACATGAAAATAAGGTGACCCCTATTATATTGATGTTATGATCAAGCGGGGAGGGAAATATTTTGAAATAAAATACCCATAACGTGATTCACCCACCCTCTCAGGGTATCTTTCTCTTTTTGAAACTAAAATATTTCAATACTAAAGTAATAACTACAATACCATATATATATATATATATGTTATTATGGTTATGGTAAAACCATATCTATCCATTTATCCATCATACGAAAAATATATCACCATTCTTGTGTGTATACGATTTACCGTCTCCACACCATGGTGTAATCTATTTTTCATCACCATCATTTATGACTAAGAATTATAATTATTGTAATTATAATATATATTATATTTATAAATTAATTATTCCTTTTTAATAAAAATATCATTTATTCCTTTTTACCATCTTATATTTTGGGAAAATGATAATGATGATCATGCATAGGTATGGCTTACCATCTCCATGATGTGATGTGACTCGTTATTCACATTTATTTCACATGGATGGTAATAAAGATTAATTTTTTTAATTTATATGTTATATAAGACCTGAAATTTATTCTTTATAAATAATACATCATATATGTCATTTTATTTTAACTCGATAAGAAAATGAAAACAATATTCACATGTACCTTCGACTTACCATCTCCATGAACGATTTATTTAGTTTATCATTAATGATTATTAAAAATAAATATATAATCAATATATATGAAATTTATACCATTTTAATATTATTAAAATAATTAAATCATGATCTATGTATTATAATAAAGAATACAATGTAAAATCACGTATGATTAACAATGCGGTTATCACCCAAAACATTGTTTTAAATTTGAATTTTAATAAATAGGTAATATAAAGTCATAAATGAATCATATATGATATCATAAATATTTTTATGATTATTTTAAAATTTAATAATATGGTTAAAACAACTCTAAATTATTTTTAGACATGTACATAGGGAATCATACCTAAGGTAAGGGTTTTTGTCTCACCTTTACTTCTATGTGGCACATGCCTCATACACTACTTGTTTATTCTACATGGTGTATGTACTTACGATGAATGTATATTTTGAGTATTATCCATAATATTAAATTATTTTCAAATCCATATAATTTCGTTTCTTTCATGGGGCACACAATTTTACAAATTATAATGTTGTGAGGGTTAATTTGACAATCTATTTTTTTATTTGCAATTGATTATATATAAGTATTTACTGGATAATATTTATCTTCCATGTATATGTTTCTAAAAAATATATTCTAAAATATTTTTAATATTCATATTGTATTTTTTAAATCCATTTTTCCCATTTATGACTTATTTTTAAATGGTTTGGACTGAATCTTTTATTGTTTCCCTGACAATGTACCCTTTTACATTTCTGAGAAATAGATGAGAAAAATATTTTTTTAACTTATACAGCACAGAAATATTTTCCTTCTTTCATGACTCATTATTTTCTTGAATATTCCATTATAATATTACAAGTTTATTTTCTAATAAAATGTATTCTTTTAATATTGCACATCATTTTAATAAAATTAAGCGATTTCAATGAATAAATGATATTTTACTAAATAATTGTTTTAAATAAGTTTTCATGATTTTTTATATATTTTGATAGTGGATTCAAATAAAATGATTTTGAAATTATTTTATGTTTTATGAAAGTTGTTTTCATCATCCAAGTGATGTTACAAAATCCTTCCCCGTCCAGGATGAAAGAATTTGCTATAGTTCAAGAATACCATTCATATTATGTCTCTGAATGGTTTATGTTTTTATGGAATGATATTTAATAAACCATATTATTTTCATAGGTTATACTTTTGATGAAATCATTATAAACTTTTTATCTTCTCTACAATTTATGATATAATTTCATGTTTACAACACTGTTTCTATTACATTGGTTATTATATGATTGTTTATGATCTCTGGGAACAGGTATGAATTATTTCCTTATGAGATTAGTGGGACCTATATCTCCCTCTAATGAATTGGGTAAGGATTGAAATATCATGGGATAGAAATGTTGAACCTTGTCTTCTATGATGTTATTGGGATCAAACATTGACTTCCAAATATGGTTATGGGAATGAACCATGACGGCCAAGATGGTTATGGGAGTGAACCATGACTACCATAATGATATGGGAAGTGAACCCATACTACCATGATGGCCCTATAATAAATGTATTGAATATTATGGAAATTATTATTATATATTTATGTGTCTTCCACAGTTTCATATTTTATTCCTATGTTATGATTTCGTGGATCATGTTCTTTATTTCCTTATGATTCATGTTTTAAGAACATCAAATATTTATTCAATGATTCCTATTTATAATCTTTGATATGTAGGTTATGATATTCTATTTTCCTGATCATGTTCTCATACCCTTATTCTCATGATTATGTTTATATGTCTCCATTATATACCCTTACCTAGCAAATGAGCTGACCCTTTTTTCTTATGTTTCATTTTCCTAAGGATTTAAAGAATTTTTTTCGTACGGGTCCAAAGGGGAAGATCATTATGATAAATGTTTAAGATCATTCACCAAATAAAATGGATGTATTCCATGATTATAAAGGCACTAAACTAATATGGTATTTCGGAGTTTCGGTGTTTCTTTTTCGTAATGTATTATGTATTCTGAAAAAGATATGTAATGTCTATGTATGAAAAGAAGGGATCGTTATAGTATATCTCACACACCTTATTCTATATAGATTATTCATTAATGATATTTTGAATGTGTTATTGATATTACATGATGATAATTTAGGTATGTCAAAGGATAAATTATCATATATTTATAGAAGCATGTTATTTAATTGGATAACATTGAAATTGTTAACATAAACACTTTTTTATACACAAAGGTATGACTCAGAATGATTAGATTATTTTATGAAGATTATTTACAAAATTTTATGATCACTCTCTAAAAATAATTTATAATATAGATATAATAGAAATTGATTTTGAGGATGAAATATAAAATTTTAATTATACCTAAAAAGTGGAGATATTGTTATTGGTAAAAAAATGCTCAATAAATCACGGAGAGAAGCTAAAATGTAATGGATCAAGAATGAATAAGTTGTGAACAAAATCTAAAGGAGTATTATATGTTTTTTTAGGGCCCCAATGTTTTAGAGTGAAATAAAATTGTTTTATGTTATAATGTTTTTGGAGAAGTCATATATAAATTGGGGAGTACATAATCTCTAAATATAGATTATTAGAGAATAATTAAGATAAATTTACTTTATTCACATCTATAGGAGAGTATTTTTAGTAATATTTGGAATTTCATATAAAATAATGATGGGATGTAATTATATATATGAAAAACAATTGCATGATTTTTATTGAAAAATGGAAGAATATTTGACAAAGATACCACTACATATTTCATTGAAAAATGGGGTGATTGAAATAGAGGATTTATAAAATATTATATTTTTATTTTATTTACAAAGGGATAAGAATAAGAAGAAAAATAAATACATAAATTATTCATTAAAAATAAGGTGTAGGAATGTGGATATATATTAACAAATTTATTGTCAAAAAATATAATGGTGGAGAATGTTTGAAATAAGATATTTTTATTTGATTTTTTGAAAATAAATGTTGAGATTTAATGTTATCAATCATGTAATTTTTTTACAATGATAATATTTTTAATCCAATAGGTAATGGATTGAAGAGAAATCAGAAGATTTATAAATTTAGAAACCTAATGGTTGTGTGGTTGAGAGAATAGAATGTTACAATTGTAGAAAACTCAACATTGACATATATAAAATTTTTGTATAGACATGAGCATGAAATATATTTGGAGACAATAATAGAATGTAATAATGTCATGATAATAAATACAGGAATTATTTGGAATGAAAACGTTGGTAGTGTCTCATATTAGAAGACTGAGAAACAAGATTGTATAAGAGAAGATAAAAACTTACAGAATGGTAGATCTAGATTAGATAATGATAAATGAGGAAAAAATATATTTATTGTTGAAAAAAAATTCATTATTTTAAGTATTGGATTTCATAGAAATAATCAAATATGTTTAAATATTTTTTGGAGATGGATGATAAAACCATTACATTTTAGGTCACATTACACCATAATTGGTTTTAGAAGATTGTTGATATTCAAGAAAAATATAAACACTGCTATAGTTTATTGTATCATACCATATTAGATTCTTTGTATAAATTTATTATTTTTTATAGAGAATTACATCATAATTAATGGATGATTATGCCTTGTTTATTTAGTGTAGAGATATTTTTTGATGGATAAAAGATTGAACCAAGAAAGATTTATATTACCTTGTTGTTCTAACATAATAATAAATTCTTAGAGGATTAGGGATTATAGTGATGGTTACACACAAAAAAGGATTGGGAATTAAATAAAATATAAAAAAATAAAGAGAAATCTTTCAAAATACTGGTTCTATATATTTTATTGGGAAATATATACAATATTGTATGGTCATAGGTTATACTAAAGATAATGAAATTTCATTATAATGGAGGAATCTGTGAAATAAATTTTTTTCTCTAGAGATTGATATTGTTCCATAAAGTATAAGGTCACACCATAATATGTTTAAGGTGGGGATATAAAGATGGATATACCTAGTGATCTCAGGAGCTTAATTTTTTTCTAATTCCTAAAAAAATATGTCATGATTCAATTTAAACCTTAATTCCATGATTTTATAAATATTTATAAAATTCTATTTTTCTTTTTTAACTAAAAACATGTAGATTAGTATTGATATTTTGAATTTTGACTCAGCCTTGATGTAAAAACTAATCATAAATAAATAAATGAGACATTTATCAAGATATAAGGGAATTTATTGAATGAGAAATGATAAAAACCGTTAGATTAATGGTTGGAGTTTGAAGATCATTAAAATAACTATAATGGAAGTTCAACAAAATAATGTAAAGGGAAGATAATGGCATAGACATATTAAAAAATTACACTAGGTAATAAATATTAATATAGATCATTCTCATTGTATTTGGTTAAGTAATTGATGCCTTAATATTCTAATAATTTCATTAAAGACATTTAGATTTTGATAACAGAAGACAAAGCATAATAAATGTAATTTTATTATGGAATTATTCTTTATCTGGAGAAGTTATTATTACTCTGATCATGTGGAAGATATAAATTTTACCCTCTCAATTTCGAGTCATTCTCATATATCTTTGGATAAAAAAGGAGTAGTGAGGTAGATTTTAAAAAAGAATCAGATCTAGAGTTTCATGATATGAATGATTTATTATAATATTTAAATCTCGAAGATATTTATATGTCTTTAAAATAATTCTCTCCATAAAGTTGTACATATTGATGGATGAAAATTCAGTGATCCTTTTGGTAAATAGTGATTGATACCTAAATCCTTGTAAAGGTAGTTATCCATGGAATAATGTGACCCTCAAAAAAACATTATTGCCCCAAAAATGTGTGTATTGTGGATTTTTTTCATACTGACACATCATCTTGTGTATGATCCAAGTGTGTAATGAAACCTACATAATCCATGTAAAAATAAATGAACTCTGGTTCTTTACATATATTTATTTGTGTTTTTTATTTAGTGATATATTATTTAAGGTATATATATTGATCATGTTTCTTATGAAATGGGAATAAGATCTAATGATGTGTGTATGAGAGATTTTAAGATAAAGGTTAATTTGTAAAGAATCATGATTCAACACAACTTGGAGTGCCTCAAAACAAACAGTATAACTTGTTGGTTACAAAAAACATAGAATAATTACATTTTTTCTTACCATGAGAATTTTTTCCTGAGTCAAACTGTTGATCATGAAAATAAACCATGACCATCCAGAGAATTATAGATTATTACAATATCTATAATTTAAAAAACACAAGATAAAACCCACAATATTAAATGATTCTATATTGAAAACATTTTAAATTCATAAAAAAAATTCCTAAACATGTATTGAATATCATGAACCAATAATTATAATTTGTTAAAACTCGGAGTTTATGGACTCGAATATTTCATGTTTTTTAGAATCATTAATATTTTTAAAAAAAAATTATATTGAAGAAGGTTTTAAATTTTTTGATGATGTTTATATATATTTACTGAAGTTTATAATTGATAAATAACTGTAAAATAATAATTTTATAGTTTATATAATGGTAAAAAAAATTCATAGGCAGTGTAAGAATAGTTTTTGTTATTCATAAAATTCAAATAAAAATATTTTCACCTTACAAGTGTGGTTTTAAAATTAATCTACCTTCCTAAAAGTAAATGTAAAAATATAATTCATTTTTAAGTGTTTTTTATAATGGATTAGGGTCTACAAGATTATTTTTTTAAGAATTAATTTGAATTTTAATAGGCTACATAAGCGTCATTGATGTGGAGGAGTTATTCTATAACATTTGGTGGTATTTTTCAATGTTTGTATAATAATGGTTATATCTTTTTTAGGATATGAATGTGTTAATTAAACTATTATAAATAATAATAAATTATTTTAATTTTTGATGTATGTGTGTAATAATGATACATAACATTAATTTGATCGATAAAAAATAGTTTTTAATTTTCTATAAATGTCATGCAATGGTTTTTTTATTGAAATAATGATAACTAAATCAAATAATTTGTGATAATTTTTATGAATAATTAAACAAAAAGTATATGGTATTGTCTGGTCCTGAGATATTTTAATTAATATTCAAATTTATATAGTGTTTTCATAAATATAGAATATAAGAAAAATTACATGAATATATTCATGTAAGTTTCATATCAATGATAATGATGTCAGCCAAATATCACATTATTTCAATTGTACATTTTGTTTCTGTGGTCTAGATGAATTATTGAAAAGATATAGAATGAGTAATAATGAATCTTGACATGTATATCATTGACCATTGTAGAAAGATGATTTTGTAACAATATAATGTAGTTTTTTAACTTATATATAATACTAATAAATAGTTTTTTTAATTGAATGTTTTATTGGTGGATGATGAAAGTGAATGAGAAGATTGTTATCAAATAATATAGAATAAAGTAAAATTCATGGACTATTTGAGTTGTCATGAATATATAGAAAATGAATGATAATGAAATTTATGGTAATTGTATTGAAGAACATAAGAACCCATTAATGAATTAATGATCATTATATACACTATTTCATTCATTCTATATACATAAAGACAATATGAATCATCATTCCCCATTAAATACCACATATAAAGAGGATTATGGGGTGTTTATTTAGGAAATAATATATAAGACAATAATTGTAAAGGCAGTGAGAGTTATCTTGGAATGACATGGACTAAATTATATAATCACAATATCAGTTATATATTAATTTATCTATACACCAACATCATATTATGTGTATGGTTATTTTCTATAACCCTTTTGGTTCATCTATGTTAATATGCCATATATTGTTTGTAAATTATTTCGATTATTAGTATAATTATCTATATTAAATTTATGATTGACTGGTGAATAGTTTGATTTTTTTTGTTACATGGAAATAATATCCATTTTAATGGGGAGTTTTCAAATAATCATTGATACCCTAATTTTACTCCATCAAATAGATTCCTCATTAGACCTTATCACCAAAATAATTCCATGAAAATAATGTCATTCTATATTAAACATTATATCATTTTGATTAAACAAATTCTTATACTTCATCCTTATGTAAATGAAATGAGTGTCATAAATTTACCACTGTGACTTGTACTCATTAAAATGAAGAACAAATATGACCATGGTGTTACCATTAATCATGACACTAAACCATCCTTTAGTGAGTAATTTATCCTCTATTTCATAATCCAATGTGTGACATCACAAGACATGGTTATCATTTCATATAGTTTTTCACACCTGCATATCCTAGATTCAAGTATTAAAATATATTTTTTACATAATTGCATGAATCCAACTAATAGAACCAAATTTTACCTGTCCATAAATAATAAATCAAAATAATTTTTTCCTTACATAACCCAAATAGTATTTTCCTAGAGATTTATATAGCTATCTAAAGCATCACTTATATAATGAATATCATTCATGCCTAAAAATTTGAGAAATAAATATATCCAAGTATAAAAATTTATATAACCACATGGATAATAATAATTGATTTCATAATGTTGTAGTTAATAATGTTAAAAATTAAAATCATATTGTTTATGCCTCCTCCAAAACAATATATATACAGTTAAAGCCTTATTACAATACAATATAAATAATTTGGCAGGCATACACTGAATACCTAAGCTAGTTCTTGTAAAAATATCTATAAATGCATCAAATAGATTTGTAATATGAAGACCCAACCATCACTTAGTATGTCCAAGGCATTCCTTATTTGAGGTAAATGAATAACATTATAATACATATTCAACATGCCTCAACAATAATCATTTGTAATAGAGCATGGAAAGTGTCTATTTATAAGCCAGGGGAGTGGCATCTTTACAAATATTAATAAATTTAAAATGTAATAAAGTCCTTTATGTTGGAATGTGACTCCAATTTAGACTAATTTAATATATTGGGTAATTTATTGTCTTAATACACTCAAATAATCACATTTTTAAATGTTTAACATATATTTGAAGCATAATAGCTTAATTTATGACTAAAAATAAAACTGAACTCATTGAAATTTTTTAATAAAATGATCCCAAATATGATATACATGTTCTATGATTCAATACTAAGAGGTAATAAAAATAACTTTTATTATATGTTCACAAAATAAAAAGAAAACCATTTATTGAAAATCACTATTTCTATAAGAATGATTTTATACCTTACGAATTATTAATTTTTATTCCTATTGAATTAATTTGATTATTTTTAATCAAAGGGAACATATTTTTATTTTAAAATATAATAAAAACTAAATTTATCTTTTTGAATTATGTTTTGAAAACTAATAACATCTTTTATTGGAATAAAAACATTATTTAGATTTGAAACGTGTCCAAAGTTGATTTATAAGTTCAACATAATATTTTTAATTGAATCATATTACTTAATATATATATATATATATTCTATATAAAACATTTCATACACCATAAAGTAATTCTTATATCATGATAGTGTCATAAAATTGATTGAATTAGTAAAATTTGTACTTTTTACGATTCACTGAATAATACACTATTTTATAAAAATCCAAAAAATTTACCCAAAGATAATTTGGATAGGATTTATCCAAAAATTAATTTTATTTCATTAAATTAAATTTCAAATTATCATAAATATATCTACTAAATGAAATTTTAAAATATAAAGGAACCCATATTTTATTTAATAATTAACTTTCAAAATATCAAGCTCCCATAATATTATTCCATATCAATTTATATTTTATTTAGTGTAAATTTATTAGTTAATAAATTGAATTAATTTTAAAGTAATAAATTTATAAAATAATCAAAACATGTTTTTTAAATATTTTTTTGATATTGAAATATATTAATTGTTTCACACTAATTATTTATTTTCCAATCATTAAGTTTAACTAGTAATTAAATAATGCAATTTAAGTATCATAATTGATCACAATATTTATTTGTACTAAATTAATATTCCAAAATTGTTTTAGTTTACTATTTCATGAAATTGAATCTATAAAACATATTAGTTTTTAAAGGAGGATTGTATATTGAAACATAATGGTGTTATATTTTCACCCCTAAAATAATGTGCATCCTTAAAACTTTAGTTTTATCATATCAAAATGAATGTGTCTTGAAATAAATATAATATTAGATGTTTATATTTAAAATTATTTTTTCAACTCGGAAACTTAGTATTTATTAATTTAATATTTCTAAAACAATGTATATACCATTATAAGACTCATACGTAGTTTTCAAAACCATACCTTGATAGGTGAGATATATTTTCCACAATTCCATAACAACAATTTTATCCTTTGGAAGTTTTATGATTAGTTTTTCACATATGATTTATCTATTATTCAAAATGATAAATATCAAGAGGATTTTTTAGGTATGATACTTTTTTTATTATTAATGGATTATAATATTCAAAAAAGAATTTTATGTTATTCCTCTCATCTAGGGATATTTACTAAAGCCAAAAATTGTTTGTACAAGTACATATAATTCTGAAAATATAAAATAATTTAACATGATATTTAGAATAAACAAATTTACCTATAAATATTGAATAATAAAATGCAAGGATCAACTAAAACAACACCATAAAAATCTCAATAATTTTTTTTGAAAAAATTTGAAAACCTAAAATAATAATTATTGACCAAATATTTTTCAAAATCGACATAAAATTGTTCTCCGTACACCATTAATCACTCATAGAGTCTTATAAAAAATAAATATACCTAAATCAAATATTCTCTAAAATATAATATTATTTACTGAAAAAGTTGAATCACCATAACTCGAGAATAGAAAACATATATTATTACAAAACATAACTCAATATTTATTCCTCAATTAATATTTAGGTGTTCGACATAAAATCCCATATTACCTTATAATTTCCCATTTAACATAATTATTATAATGTTCTTAGAAATAAAATGAACATCATCAAAAATAATATTATGAACCTAACCACAAAATCACTTTTCAATCCCATGTTAGATCTAAAATTTGAAACATATGTTCCTAAAAATGTAGTTACCCTTTATCCCAATTATGAATAATTACCTCATCCTCAGACACTATATAAATCCAAACAATTATTAATATTTTAATCATAAATTATTCCTAAAACCCATTATATATCTTGAAAAGTATCATCAATTAATTTTTAATACCATCACATAAGACATCATAATTTTATCTTTACTTTGGAAATTATGATCATTATTAAAGCTTATCAATCCTTAAATACAATATAACTACATAATAACCCTTAAAACCCAAAATATAGATACATCAGTAATTACAAATCAATCAAAATAATTTAACCCTGAATTTATATCTTATTCTTTAATAATTATTTCCTATAAAAAATATGAATCACATATTATGATTTATCAATAAAAATATGATCTTGTTCCATACATTAAATATAAAAAACTTTTAAAATTATTCATTCCTTTTATATATCATTATCAGTTTATTCAAATATTATATATAAACAATATAAACGATGGTTAATATGATATTTCTAATATAATTCATGTGATTTAACCCAAGTTCATAAAAATTCCTCATACACAAACTCCCAAAATTTAAAAATTTCAACCGATACTTCTAGAAAAAAATTATTACTCTCAAATATGGTAACTAAAAGATTATTTTTTCCTATGTAGTTTATTTCTCAATTTCCTCCCTTGAAACATATGAGGTATATTATTGCTCATTGGATAAATTTACTTTGAAACTTCTTCCCATATTATTGATATGTATGAAGTTGAATATTTTGACATATATGATCATTATTATATGAAATTCCATAAAAATACAGTTATCTATTATTTGGTGAATTAAGAAAATCACCTTGGTGTTTTTTGTAAATAAACATATAGATATCTAGTTATATATTATCATATTAATTTTCAGATCAACTCTTATATCATTTGTCTTCACATCTAGGAAAAAACCACATTTCCCTTCACAACAATTGTTAAAATGGTTATTTAGATTTCATTACATCTTCTAAAACAAAAAATGGCTAGTGTGAGTATATTAAGTAGAATAATAATGAAAATTAATATGTGTAGGATGAATTAAAATATATACTAAACTCTTTTATTTGATATTAATCTCTTTGGATTCAAAAAACAATAACTATATTTTTGAATAACACATTTACCTTTATGGTTTTAGTTTACTTTTAATATATCATCCCAAACCATCATATTAACTATTGAATATTTCTAAATATTTTTATTTATACTCATTTAGTAACATGAAAAACTATAAATTTATATAATCTATACTTTGATATAGACATTACTATACCATACATGGAAATCCATGATTTGGTGCTGAAAATATAATCTTTACATACTAGCTTAAAGCAAACCGGTGATACCCAAATTTAAAAATATATAATAAAACAACAAAATAAGTTGCTGAGACACATATATATCTATGAACAGGTTAGTTTTATAAACATAGATAACTAGGAAAATACAACTTTACATTTCCCATATATTTATCATCCAATTAATTTTTTCAAAGTATGCTGAGATTTCTATTATTCTATTATAATTATTCATTATTTCCCAAAACATTATCTACACATAATACCCTTCTAAATATATCATATATATTAAACTTATTTATAATATGTATAAATGGAATCATAAGAATCATGATTAAATATACTATGTAAGATAAACCATACAACATAAGGAATCAGGATTAGATAAGGTATATACAATATGGATGGTTGAATCATAAATAAGTATTCAATATAATAAACTAGATGAGCATAAATTATACCAAAGGATAAAAAATGTAAATAATTAGATGGAAAAAATAAGTCATTTCAAAATAATGGAATTAATAATTCGAGATATCACAATCATACCATCATGGTTTCACCCAAAACATCATATATATAATCAAGGCCTCATTCCAAGTCATCATAATAAATTAGCTTAAAAACACTGAATACCATTGATAGTTTTGTAACATGACACCTACTGATGCATTAAAGGACTATATAATATCAGACCTGACTCATAACATAATTATTTGAATGCATTCATCATATTAATGAAATGAAAAAAAATATAATACATACTCAATGTTACTTAGAAACAAAAATTCACATTGGAAAAAGAGCATAAAAATTTTCAATATTCCCTCAGTATATATTCAACCATCCATATCAATAAATTTCCATATATATAGAACTAACATGTGTATATATTTTTAAGGTTTCCCCATTTTAAAAATGAGCTATATTTATTTGTAAAAACCCATAATATGATTTATATAAAACGGGATTCTTACACTGTTTAGAGTAATGGGTATAAAAATAAGTGAATATTTGAAATGACACAGAATAAATCAATGATAAAAAAGAGTAATTCTCATATATAAGAGCATTAATTAATCATAAATAATGGTGTTTTAGTAAGGATATGTTGTTTTGGATATAGAGATGAAAATAGAAGTTAAAATTTAATAAATAATTTCATTAAATGATTTGAAAACATTGTTACAAATGTAAAGCTCAAATTCAATATCAGAATTATTGAATTGATGTTTCAATAATAAATTTTATAATATTTTTATAAAATTATTTATAATAATTTAATTTTTGAAAATAAAGTATTTATAATTAAGAAAATTTTAAGTAGAAGATCAAAATATACATCAGTGGAATTAATTTCCTTTTTAATGTTTTTAAGAAAATAATATCCCTTTATTTTCAAAATATTCACAAAATATTTAGAAAATATATTATTGTTGGTCAAACTAGATGACTCAAGAGGGGGGGTGAATTGAGTATCTATAAAAATTTCTGTTAAAAAATTTTCATTATAAAATAATATCCCCTTATAATAATAAACACAATGTCAGTTTGTAGAGAATTTATAAAAGTATTGAAGGTTCAATTTGGTTCTAAGAAGATTGATTAGTTCTCAATTGTACCAATCCTATGATTAGTAAAAAATTTGAAACAAACCTACAAATTAAAAATATATGTAAACACTTAATAAACTAACTATCAATGCTCAGTTTATCTTAATGTAGGATATACTTAACACATATGAAATATAAGATAAACAACACAGTGGATAAATCAAGAGGTTTAGTCTCAAGATGAGACTTAGTCCTCTCTACATGGTGATCACCTGCCACCTAGAAGTTTATATTAATAAACTTTTGATCCACATCCTGGATCATTGTTCACAACAGCACACCCGGCTATCCAGGTTACAGTTGACCTCTACCACAGTTATTTGTGGGAAAACAAATAAATAGATCACACAGGATCTCTTCCGCAGTTCTTCGAGGGATACATGTGTAAGAAGGAATTGAGAGTGAGTATATTTTAATATCTTGCAGTTATATTCAGGAGATAGTGTGTGTGACAAATATACACACTCCTCAAATAGTAACGATAAAACACAATAGAGTTATGAAACAGAATAGATTTAAGAATTCTCTATGTCTTATGTAGAAATGCTTAGGACTCAATAGATGTTGAAAAAATGATATTTGAGTCCTCTTCTGAAAGTTGACATCATCACATAGTATCTTAGTTTCTATAATCCAACTTCCAGATGTGAAAAGGTTTAGCTCATCAATGAATCGTTGTATGGTGAGATCCAGTATAGTGTTTCTTGTTCGAAACTTCTTGTGATCTTAGTATTTTTGTTATTATTTTTGCATTTTTTCACAGTCTATTTTTCAGCGTGTTCTTTGAGATCTCTTTATTTTGTTAATGTAGTCCTTTTATACTTCAAGGTCCACTAGGAATGAATATCTCCGCACATGCATGTACCATTTACTGTCTAAGGGTAGTCATACAGACACCATTAAATAATTTCAGACACATTAATTTGTCTAAATATGACTGTTATAAATTAATTTGAATTAATAAAATGGAAACAGTTTTTTATGACTATCGGTGAGTCATATTCAGTCTGTTGTCTTCATCTTGGTAACATCAATCTATTATCTTCAGTGAGTCATCATTAGTGTGTTGAACTTTGGTGTGTTGACATTGGTGTGTCGATCTTCAATGTGTCGAATTCGGTGTGTTGACTTTGGTGTGTCCTCTTCGGTCTATCAAAATTTGGTGTGTCAACCTCTATGTGTCGAAATTCGATGTGTCTACATCGGTGTGTCAAATTCGGTGTGTCGAACTTCGGTCTGTCTAACTTCGGTTTGTCGACTTCTATGTGTTGAACATCAGTGTTTCATCTTCGGTGTGCTGAACATCGGTGTGTGGAACATCGGTGTGTCGAACATCAACGTGTCAACCATTGATGTTACAAAAATCATTACAAGACTATGAGTTATGAAAAATACATGTAAAAATACACTTGTAAACATATTGATTCATGAATAGGTTATTGACTTATTTAACTATATTGTTATGTATGACATAATTAATTTACATGGAGATATTAAATAGAATTTTAATATGTATATTGACATTATTTGTGATTATAAAAACTACAAAATCATAGAGGTTCCGACAATCTCCCCCTTTTTAATAATCACAAATTATGGCATACATGCAAAAATATATGGAATAAAGATAGCCTAAGATAGAATTCTACACTAAATGTAATTGAAAATATAACTAATGTATTTCCTTGATTTAACTTTTTAAAATAATGCTCTCCTCAGTAAATGGATTAAGGTGAGTAGATGCCCTATGTCATAGACTAGAAAAACTCCCCCTTAGATAAAAAATGTACTACTTCGGTATAATTGATGCCTTATTTTTCTCCCCCTTTTGGGATTAGAAAAAAACAGGGAAATCCAGTAAGGATAAATAATATAATAGAAAGAAAACATAAGGATTCTCAATAAATGGCATAAAAGTACAAGGCAAGAAAAAAGATAAAAATCCCTATCAGAAGATACAATCCATCACGAAGGGTTTGGATGCTGAGTTGCTTTTCCTTTATCTAAAGGATCCGAGGGAAAAGAAGAAGTTTTGGGAGTGGCAGACGAAAGAGGTGGTCTGAAGATAACACCAGGCAAGGCACCACCTATAAGAACAGTAGCTGAAAGGGTAGGTTTCCATTCTAACAACACACGACTAGGAGTCTTCTTTGTAATGATCTGTCAAATCTGGGTAAGAGCCTGAGAGACAGTCATTGGTGAAGGAGGTCAAGAGGTAGTACTAATTGAAGCATTTGGAGGGACCACAATAGCCTTGGCTTGAACATGAATATAAGGCTTAAAGAGATTTATAAAATCATTAATGATTTCCCCAATATATTGAATCACATTCTCTAAGTCAGCTATATCTTCAAAAAATTTACTTATCAAAGGGGTATATTCTTTCAAATGGAGGACTTTATTCTTGAATGCATCTGTGAATGGATGAATTCTAAGATTTTCTGTGAGAAACTTGAAGCTATTGATGAGATCATGCTTGTTATAAATCTCCATAAAATACTTATCCACATTTTCCAAATATCTTTCTGAGCTGTAGAGTCTTCATTTGTGCACTGTCTGACCATATTGTATACAATATCTGTATTTCGATGTAATATTTCAATAGTTTCTTTGTCTATAACACTCTAAAGTTTTTTATTTTCTCTCTCATCACAACATTGAGAGAATCCTTATCAGCAACATAAATTTTCCCACTCTTGGAAATAGATGGGCCAGTCAACATCTTCTCAAGATCTTCTTTCAACTTCATCATATTCTCATTGAGTAGATGAGTTACAAATTTCTTAAGAACTTCTAGAACACCACTAAATGAGGTCTTGATGTCTGAGGTTAAATAATTTTACTCATTTCTCATCTTTCTTACTTTTTCACTCAACAAGGTGTTGTGTCTACTAATGGTTTCTACTATAGTAATGAGTTTATATTGAATCTCATGGATAACCATTCTTGTAATCTTTGTTGCATCAGCATATGAGATACCTATGGAGGTGGAGGCTTCACTTTTAAATCCATATGAGGCTATCACAGACTCACATATATCATTTTTAAATTTCTCCAAATCAGCCATAGTGACATAGTCACTAGGAACTGACTGAGCTACAAGTTCTACTGGTGGAGGTGTAGTTGGTGGAAGAGGTGAAACAGTTTTTGGTTCATCCTGGATTTGTGGAGAAAAAGAATGAGGTACCCTCTCCTCATTTGAGTCATACTCTTAACTAAAAAAATGAATCCTAGATCATTATTCTACTCTCTATCACAGGTCCAGCCTCTTGGCTCAACAGTATCAATTCTGATCCTCCTTCTCCGAGTCTCAGAAACAACATCATCAATATTAACTTCTTCATTCTGGTTTCGGGCCATAATAACTTTTTTTTGAATAGGGACCAACTGAACTTCAGGTTCTGCTTGTGCTCCAGCCACTGCAACTTCAGCAGACACTTCCTCAAACCAAGGCATTGGAACTTTAGATTCTTCCTCTTGGACAAAATCTATAAGATCATTCTATTCCTGAATGATTTCTTGATTTTCATCATCTGTATGGGGTGGTGTATCCTCATGTTCAACATCTCTATTACAAATAGCCTGTTGTTCATTATGCTCATCACCATCACCAACCCCATGTACAGATTCCTCACTAGATCTGTCAACCACCTGTTGACCCACATTTAGAGTCAATCACATGGTTATTATTTCCTCCATTATCACCATCATCCTCAAAATCACCATCATCATCATCTAATTCCTCATCTGATTTACTAACATATCCTTCAACTCCAGTAATGTCAGTTTCTTCCTCATCCTCATCACCTAAAAAAGATTCCTTTGATAAAAAATCCAAAGGTGGACTAGCAGGTCCGTAAGTCATATCATTGGGACATTAAGCAATATCAGGATCACTCTTATCATCAAAAGGAGATCCATCTTCCCTTGGAACTTCAGGATCAACTTCATCATCAGAATAAACTAGAACCTCTCCTTGTTTAAGACCTGTGTGAATATGGTCCTTTGGTCAAGAAGGGTGGTCAACTAGATTGAAATCCTCATACAACCTTTCCTTATCACCTACCCAACACCTCTTTCAAGGGTTCCAGAAGATTTTCATCCTCTTAAAAATGTATTTTTGAAGACAAACCCCACTAACATAACTTAACAGTTCATCTCCATTTTCCACACAACCTAATCTTTTCAACATAGCAGAAATTATCCCCGGATAGTATAATCCGGTTGCATTTTAGATAGATTAATCAAATCAGATATATGCACCATTAGATACCTACACATATTCACTTTTATCCATGTTTCAACAAAAAGATCAAGAAAACATCCTGATACTTCACAACATATAAATATCCCTTCCTTGGGTAGATTTGATGTTGTATGAATTTAAAAAGAATTCTTACTTCTCATTCATATTCATTTGCAACAATCCTCCTAGATTCTCTATTTCCAGTCATCTCCTTTAGTGCATCTTTATAGGAGAAAAAATTTGAGGAAGGTGTAATATTACTAGGATAGTAAGTATAGACACCTTCATGGGGAATCTCTAAGAATTCAACCCATTCCTTGTACGAGAAAGCTATCTTCATTCCCTTAACAACTGATTTCATTTTTTCTGTCTTAGATTCATCCATATATATCCTAAAATGCTAATAGAACTCATTCACTAGATAAGGATAGTAGGGTATTTCATTGTTGTAGAACCAACTATGCCACCCTTGAGATTCCAGAACTTTAAAAAAAAGGATTTTCTTGACAGAAGACACTCATCATACACCGCCTTTTTAGCTGAAACCACTTGGATTTCAAAGCTCAGTTTCATAGTCCCACTGGACTCCCCATTCTGAATCTTAGCATAAGGAGATTTTCTAGGTTCTTCCACTGTGCGCTTAGTCCTCACCATAACAAGGCTTTGGATTCCAACAAATTTGTAAGGCCGTGAGTTGAGAGGAAGAGTGACAAAAGGTAAAAGGATTTACGGTAGAGAAGAAGGTGAATGGTCGGGATGGATTGAACTAATTATATCATTTAGGGATTGTAACTCATAAATTATAAAAATTTAAGTACGCCCAAAACAAGAATACAAAACAACATCATTTTAGTTAAAACAGACATAATTTACAAAATAATCATTAAATACGTCGGTGTCAATTAATCGGTTTTATAAGATTGGTTTCAAGAAAATTGGTTTTAAGAAGATCGATTTCATGGATCAGTTTCAAGAAGATCAGGTTCAAGGATCATTTTCAAAAAGATTGGGTTCATGTATCAGTTTCAAGGATCAGTTTCAAGAAGATCGGTTTTGAGGATCGGTTTTATGAGATCTATTTCAAGGATCAGTTTTATGAGATCAGTTTCAAGGATCGGTTTCATGAGATTAGTTTCTAGAAGATTGGTTTCTTGAGATTGGTTTTAGGAAGATAAGTTTCAAGGATTGGTTTCAAGAAGATCAGTTTCATGAGATATATTTCAAGAAGATAAGTTTTATGAGATCGGTTTCAAGAATATCAGTTTCAACGATCAGTTTGAAGGATCTATTTCAAGGATTGGTTTCAAGGATCGGTTTCAAGGATTGGTTTCAAGGATCATTTTCAAGGATTAGTTTCATGAGATTAGTTTCAAGGAACAGTTTTATGAGACTGGTTTCAAGAAGATCGGTTTCATGAGATCGAATTTAAGGATCAGTTTTAAGGATTAGTTTCAAGGATCGGTTTCAAGGATTGGTTATAAGGATCGGTTTCAAGGATCAGTTTCAAATATTGGTTTCAAGTATCAGTTTCAAGGATCAGTTTCATGAGTCCTCTACCAATTTATTATTCGTTTTTCTTTTTTGATGTAATTAATTCTCTCATAATTTAAGAGTTTGGTGAATATATCATCAAACTGATGTTCAGTCCCAATAAACTCAAGAGTTATATCAAATTTTTGATAATGATCTCTCAAAAAGTGATGTCTTACATTAATATTATTTGTTCTAGAATGAGAAATTTGTTTTTTAGAAATGTTAATAGCACTTGTGTTGTCACGGTTTATGGGGATATGTCTGAATTTAAATCCATAGTCTAATAAGGTGTGGTTCATCCACAAAATTTGTGCACAAAAACTACTTGCAACAATTAACTCTGCTTCAACAGTTATAATGAAACTGAATTTTTCTTTTTTAAAACAATATGATATTAATGACTTTCCTAAAAAGTGACATATTCTAGAGGTACTCATTCTATGTAACATACATCCACCAAAATATGCATCTGAATAACATACTAATTTAAAAGGTTATCCTTTTGGATAGAATAGTTCTAAGTTATTTGTATATTTGAGGTATTTGAAAATTCTTTTAACACTATTTAGATGTGACTCTTTTAGGTTTTTATGAAATCTCAGACACATACACACACTCAACAGAATATCTGGACTACTAGAAGTTAAGTACATTAAACTCCCAATCATTCCTCTGTTAGCAGTTTGATCAAATGATTTTCCATTTCCATCAAGATCTAACTTACATGTAGAACTCATAAGGGTTTCACTACTCTTAATTCTATCAAATCCATATCTTTTCTAAATATCCTTTGTATATATACTTTTATTTAATACAATACCTTCTTTATTTTTAAATATTTGAAATCAAAGAAAATATTTATGTTCACCGATTAAACTCATTTTAAACTCACTTTTCATTATCTTTGAAAAATCATTACATAAAGAATTTTTAGAAGATCCAAAAACAATATAATCTACATATATTGGGGATATTAAAACTTCTTTAGAAACACTTTTTATAAGTAAAGTAGGATCTTCACGTCCTTTTGTAAAACCTTTAGAAATAAGAAAATTACACAACTATTCATACCAAGCTCTTGGAGCTTGTTTCAAACAATATAAATCTTTCGATAATTTGAACACAAGATTTGGAAAAAGTGGATTTGTAAAACATGGGGGTTGTTCAACAAAAACATCCTCAATTTTATAACCATTCAGGAATTCTCTTTTGACATCCATTTGATAATGTTTAAAATCTATGTGTGCTGCATAAGCAAGTAAGATCTTAATTGCCACAAGTCTAGCTACTAGAGAAAAAGTATCTTTATAATCAATTACCTCTTCTTGATTATATCCTTATGAAAATATTCAATATTTATATCTTACTATATTTAAATCTTCATCAATACCTTATTTCTAAACAACCATTTGGTTCCTATGGTCAAAGTTTATTTACATATATCTACAAGTTTCTAAACATTATTTCTTTCAAACTGATTAAGTTCTTCTTGCATGGAAATTACCCAAAATTCATCATTTATTGAATCATTGATATTTTTAGGTTCAATCTGTGATAATAAGGCTTGATGTTTAACCTAGTTTCCCAAGGAAGCTTTGGTTTGTGTTCCTCTATCTAATTCTCCAACAAAAACATCTAAGGGATGATTCTTGAGGGTCATAGTTGGTCTAGAGAACGTAAGACTTGATATTTCAAGTTGGTCAGGTTGATCTAGCTCTCTATGGTTAGTATGTGGTGAATTTCCATAACTGGAATTTTTCATAGATTCCATCACATGATGATTTGAGGTTTTATCATTAATTTCCAGATTGGACATATCCTCTTCCACATTTTCTAGAGAGGTCTTGGGCTCATGTGGATATGCTTCATCAAACGTGATGTGTACAGATTTATCCACACGTTTGGATTTCTTATTAAAGACTATATAGGCTTTAGTAGGTGTATAATATCCTAGAAATATTCTTTCATCACTTTTGGAAGAAAATTTACTTAAATTATCTTTAGTGTTTAGAATATAATCTTTACATCCAAACACTTTAAAATAACCTACTTTGGGTTTCATATTATTCCGCTACTCGTAAGGAGTTTTCTTAAGAATTGGTCTAATTAAGACCCTTTTTATTATGTAGAAATCTATATTAATTGATTCATCCTAGAAATAGATGGGTAAATCATTTTCATTAATCAAGGTCCGAGTAATTTCTTGTAAGGCTCTATTTCTTCTTTCTACCACACCATTCTGTTGAGGTGTTCTAGGTGCATAGAAGTTATGATTTTAGCCATTTTGTGAGAAGAAGGCTTGAAAATATTTATTCTCAAACTCACGACCATGATCACTTCTTAAGTATTTAATCTTAAATCCACTGAGATTTTCTACACTCCAAGCATACATAGTAAAGTGATAACTTGCTTCACTTTTATGAGATCGTAAAAAGGTCCAGGTGTACCTAGAGAAATTATCTACAAGAACATAAACATAGTTCTTCCCATTGAGAATTGAAACTCTAGATGGTCCAAACAAGTCCATGTGAAACAACTTGAGTGGTTGAGAAGTAGTTACTTCTTTATTTGGTTTCAAAGATATGTTATGTTAATTTATTTTTTGATAAGGATTACATACATTATTATCTGGAAACTCTAATTTGGGTTAGTATCTAACTATGACATTTTTAGTTAATTTAATAAGTGATAATATATTACAATGTCCAAGTATTCTATTCAAGATACATGACTTTTTGTGAAAGTAATTTAGACAAGAGAGATTTTGTGAGTCTAGTGTGTCTAGATTTATAGAATATACATTATCATTTCTAAAGGTAGTAAATACTAAAATATTCTTTACATCAGAAACTTTTCAGGAATTGTTTTTGAATATAACATTAAATCCATCATCACATAGTTGATATATACTGAGCAAGTTGTATTTCAGTCAATCAACATATCGTACATTAGAAATTGAAATTGAGTTAGGATTACCAATATGGCCTAGGCCGATGATTTTTCCTTGACCATTATCACCAAATGTGACATGTCCTCCATCGATCTTGATAAGACTTTTAAAGCTTGAAAATATCCATTCATATGTCTTGAACACCCAATGTTCATGTACCGCATATTTTTACATAAAATCTTTAGGTAGCTTACCTAAAAAAGAGTTTATCCAAGAAATGAATTTGGTACCCATATTTTTCTGGGTCAACACACATATTAGTAATATAAGACTTAGGAACCCACAACTGTCTTATGGTTTTCCTATATGCAAATTATAGAGTATTTGAAAAATAAATTTTTTTGGTCCTAAAAAATGTGATACAGTAAAAGAATTTTTTGAACTGGAACTTGCAGTACATTTCAAGTTTTTGAAAATGGTAGTTGATTTTCTAGATTTGGGGACGAAATGTGATTTGGATAATTTCTTTTGACCTGGATGATATCCTATCTCAGAAATATACTTAGCAGTTATTTGTTTACCAAGAATTTTAGTAAGAGTATTTTACTGTCAGTAAACATTTCTAAGTCATTACTTAATTTCTCAAAAGACATTTTCAACTCGTTGTTCTATATGAGTAGTTGATAATTTTCTCTTTTTTAGCTGTAAGTTCATATTTTGTAGTCAAAGTAAGAGAATTTTGTTTATTAAAATATTTATACTTATCTTTTAACTCATTGTAGGTTTCCTATAACATGTTTCAATATTCAAATAGTTCATTATTTGTCATATTTTCTGACTCACATTCAGAATAATAAGAGTTATGTACAAGAGAGTCTAAGGTTACCTTAGTTGTGTTTTCCATGAAATACATATTTTCCATGTCATTTTTCCCATTCTAAGAAGAGCTTGATTCACTTGAGCTATCTGCGGAGGCACTCGAGGTGGCCTTCACTACTTTATTATACCTTATATCCTTATTTTCCTTCATTTTTTTATTTTTAATCTATGGGAAGTCAGCCTTAACATGTCCTTTCCTTTTTCACTCATAACAGATTATCTCTTCAGATTTATCATTTCTTTTCCAGTCCTTTTTATAATTTCCCTTTTTCTCATACTTTCCTTTGTAACTGGGATTTTTGACGAACTACTTTTTCCTATAGAATTAATTAAATCATCTCGCCAACTAGGACATTTTTTCATCACTTTTTGAAGAAAATTCATCACTTATTGACCTTTCGGTATTAGCTTGAACATTTTCATTGTCCTTACCTTTAGATGTAGTTGTCTTGAAATCTACAGGAATTCATTTTGGTTTATCCTCCTCTTGACTTACCTTCAATTCTTCTTCATACATCATTAATTTTCCAATCAATTCCTTTACAAGAATTTTATCAATATTGCATTATTATTTGCTAGACACAGATATTCAACACCTTCTTTCTCGTAAGAATCGCAAAATCCATATGATCTGCTCTTTAGCAATCACTTATATTCTAAAAGAAATCATGGGATGTATGATTTCAATAAACCTGAGTTACATATTAGAAATTGACTCATAAAGATTCATTATAATGTTATATTATTTGATATTATAAGTACTGAATCACATTTCATTAACATTAGATGTTCCATCATGTGAAACAGAGAGAATATCCCAAATTTCATGTGTAGTTTTACAAGAAAAAATATTGTTAAACTCTTCATATCCTAGTTCACAGTACATAGAATTAATTTCTTTACATTTATTGTTATAGGCTAATTTGGTAGGTTCATCCCATGTGCTTGTAACAGTTTCAGGTATTTCATATTTACTTTCAATAGCAGTCCATATTTCCAATCCCATACTTTCTAGATGTATTTTCATTTTTAAGCTTCCACTGAGCACAGTTAGTTCCATTAAAGAAAGGTGGTCAATTAGTAGAATCCCCTTCCAATCTATTTTCCATGATAAAGTTTGTAAGAGAATTTCAAAGAGATAAAAATTTAGAAATAACAGAAATTTGAGGATCTTAGAAACACAACTATAATCACAGTTGACACGATTTGAAAAACTAACTATAACTTTCAAGAATCTTTGATACCAAATGTTAGTCGGAGTAGATTACTCAATAGGGGGGTAAATGGCATATTTATAAAAATTTCTGTTAAAATGGGTTCTTTAAAAAATAATATCCCCCTATAATAATAAACAAAAAGTCATTTTGTAGTGAATTTATAAAAGTCTTGAAGGTTCTATTTTGTTCTTAGAAGATTGATTAGTTCTCAGTTGTACCAATCCTAAGATTAGTAAAACATTCAAAACAAACCTACTAATTCAAAATGGATTTAAAAACATTCTGAAATAACTATCAAAGTTAAGTTTATCATAATTCAAGAAATACTTAACACATAAGAAATATAAGATAAACAACATGGTGGATAAAAAAAGAGGTTCAGTCTCATAATGAGACTTAGTCCTCTCCACTTGGTGATAACCTTCTACCAAAAAGTTTATATTAATAAACTTTTTATCCATAACCTAGATCAGGGTTCACAAAAGCACACCTGACTATCCAGGTCACACTTGACCTCTACCATAGTTATTCATGGGAAAAACAGATAAATAGATCACACATGATCTCTTCCACAGTTCTACGTGGGATACAAGTGTAAGAAGGGGTTGAGAGTGAGGTTATTTTAATACCCTCCAATTATACTCATGAGATAGTGTGTGTAACAAATATACACACTTATCAAATAGTAATTATAAAACACAACAAATTTATGAAAGAGAATAGAGTTATGAATTCACTAAGTGTTGCGTAGTAATGCTCTGGACTCAATAGATGGTGAGAAAATGATATTTAAGTCCTCTTCTAGAAGGTGACTTTAGAAGAGAGTGTTTCTGTTTCTGTTATCCAGCTTCCATATGTATAAATTTCATCTCATGAATGTCTTGATGTACAGTGAGATTCAGTAGAGTGTTTCTTGTTAGAAACATCTTGTGATCTTTGGCTTTTTATTCCTCTCTTTGTCTAATCGCCCAGTCTGTTATTCAGCCCGTTCTTCGAGATATCTTTCATAAGCCGATGTAGTAAATTTATACATCTAGGTCTGCTAGGCATGAATATCTATGCATGTTCATGTACCTAAAACATTCTACGCATAGTCCTTCAGACAACATTAAATAATTTTAGAAACATTAATTTGTCTAAGTATGATTGTTTGAAATAAATTTAATTAATAAAATGGAAACAATTATTGATGATTATTGGTGAGTAATCTTTGGTATGTTGTATTCGTATTGGTAACATTGGTATCTTATCTTCTATGATCCATATTTTGTGTGTTTAACATTGGTGTGTTAACTTTGGTCTGTCAAACTTCAGTGTGTCGAATTCGGTGTGTTGACTTTGGTGTGTCAGCTTCGGTCTATCAAACTTCAGTTTGTCGAATTCAGTGTGTCGAACTTCTGTCTGTCGACATCTATGTGTCAACTTTGGTTTGTCAAAATTCAGTTTGTTGAACTTTGGTGTGTCGACTTTGGTGTGTTGAACATCGGTGTGTTGAACATCAGTGCGTGGAAAATTGGTGTGCAAACATTGGTGTGTCAATCATCAGTGTTACACGAATCATTACAAGACTAAGAGTTATCCAAAAATACATATAAAAATATAATGGTAAGAATATTTATTCGTGAATATGATATTGAATTATTTAATTATATTGTTATGTATGACATAATTGATTTAATTAGAGATATTTAATGGTATGTTAATCTATATATTGACATTATTTGAGATTATAAAAACTAAAAAATCATAGAGGGTACAACAATTACATTGGGAAATCATCAAAAAATTTAATGGAAAGGAAATAATAACTAAATTAATGATTGTGTGGAAATACGTTAATATATAAATGGATGTAAATATATTTATTTCAAATTTTGTAAAGAATGTCAAAATGTTGTTTTGGGAAAATATAAAAATATTACTTATAAAAATTAAATAGAATACAAATTTTAATTTAATTTGTTATTAAAAATTATTTATGTATATAAAATAACTTTATTGATGAAAAATAAAGAATACATATACGGATAAAAAAGAATATTGACAAAAATAGAAATAAATTAAATTGTTCTTTAAATAATTGTTTATGTATATTCTAGCACAAAAGAGTTTAGTTATGGGAATAATATATTCAATGAAAATAAATAAATAGAGGATAAAAAATATAGGGGATTTGGGATTGTAAGAAAATATAAACCACTTAATGGAAATTTAAATTGAAACATTTCTAAAAAAGTGACAGTACAAAATAAACTCTTACATATTTGGTAACATCCAAATACAAGAATATAAAAATTTAAATTATGATACGTACATATAAATCCCATGAATTATATAAATGATTATATAAGAATATTTTCAGGTGGGTTTATTCATACCTTATAAAAGATATCATGGTGAAAAATATGAACCATGTCTCAAAGAATCAAAATTTAGGCCAAAAACCCTAACATGTTACATAACACTTGAATAAAAACCTCTTGAAAGATAGAATGATAAATGTAAAATTAATTACCATTATTAAATATTTTACAATGATAAAATATTTCAAATAAGAAATATGCAATCAAAATAATTTATATAGGATCATAATTCAAAACATGAATCGAAGAAGGATTTTTGATATGAGAAACTCGAACCTTGGATTCCCCCTTGGTCAGATGCATTCAAACTTACTATGAAAAAAAATTATATTTATTATTAGTTTATATAATATCAATATCAATAACTATATTAATTAATATCATTTATTCAAAAAAAATTACCAATTTAACCATAAATCTTTATTAAAATCAATTATTTACGTGTTAACATTTCTATTTCATATATATATATATATTCATATGGTTGTTCCGGTCTATAGACATTGTTTTTTGTTTTAATCACCTATTTGATGTTAATTATAAAATATATATCAAATTTATATATAAAATATAATTTTAGGACCCCTAATATATGGATGTTATAAAATTTAATTACATCAATATATAGAGGTGGTTGCATACACGTACACACAAGCGATGTATTCATTTTTTAATGGATGGGATGAAATTAAAAAGAAATGTTTTATCCTTAAAAAATTATTTATCTCATAAATAAAATATATATTTATTAATTAGGATTAAAAAGAAACTGCATTACTTCATAGTGGGCGCAGTTTGCCTATATGCCTAAGTAATGATTTCATCTTCGAGAGGTAGGAAATGTGATATAAAATAGTCAGTCGATATACATAATTATATTTCCATAAATTAAATAAAAATAATTTTTTATATTATAATGTTTATAATATATTTAGTGTAGGTAGAGGAAGAAATAAAATTTAATGAATTGGGTTATTACTTATACATCCTCTTTTGATATCATCCTTTAGATTAAACATTAAGGATTCTTAGATGAGTATTTTGGGATGAAATGAACCAATAGGTTGTGTATAAGGGTTTTGGGAGGATATTTTGATAGATATTCTTCTATATTATAAACCTCTACCTCCATATAGATGTCCAGTTATGAGTTTTCCTTTTATAATTTAGGGGAGTAACAACTTTTTAAATATATAAAACATTAAAATATATTAAATTTATTTATCATTAAAAGTGAGTCTAGTTTAGTCTAGGTTAGAAGAAAATATAATTTATGCTATAAATACACTCATCCAGTCACATTTAGATACTTTTATGATATATTTTAATATTTATGTCTTTTTAACGATCTTAATAATTCTCATAACCTTTTCTATGGGAATAAACATCGACCAAAGTAACTTTTCATGATGAATATAAATGAAATTTAAATCAATGAAAAATTAAAACATGATTACCCAAAATATTAAATAATTTGTTTAAGAATAAATTTCAATATCTGGAATAAATTAAATTCAATATATATTGGTAAAATGTAATGAAAAAAAAAATTAGAAAAATAAACCTTTTAAGAAGAAAATTGATTTATATAAAAAACATGTATTGTTTCCCATAAAATTAAAATAATTAATTATCAAAAAATTGGATTTTTATAATTTTAAAAACAATCATTAATAAAAAGGAACTTTTTTAATACTTAAGAAATAGATAATAACAGAATAGTTTTTTTTAATAGAATAATCACCAAGATTTTGAAAAGGTAAAAAATAGATTTTCTTGGTTTAAAATTGTATTTTTAATTGAATTATATTAAATAATAAATATATATTTAGTCCGTAAATAATATTTTATAAATAATATATTTATTAATGTATCAGGATAATTTCATGAATATTAAAACATTTTTAAAATGAATAATTTATTATTATTCACCAAAAATCATTTATTTTTGAAAAATCATAAAATTTAACCATGATATAATTGTGATATTATGAATAAAAAAATTAATTTTATTTAATAAAATTTTTAAAATTCATAAATTTTTATTTTAACATAAAATAAAATATATAATTTAAAAACTATTTATATAGAAATAAACTCTTTATATTTCTTGTGTCTGTAATATTATTTCACATAAATTTATATTTAATTGAGTTTAATTTATTAGTTCATACCATGAATTCTTTATATAGTAATAAATTTTTTAAAATAAAATTTAGGTAAAATACAATTCATTGAAAAATAACCCATTTTAAACATTGAATTATTTTAATCATATCACATTCATTGAAAATATATGCCCTTTTAAAAATACCTTGTTTTAAAAATTAAATATTACCCAGTTTTAATTGAAACATTACCCAATGAGATAAATCATGATAAATTCACAATTCAATTAAAATTGATATAGAAAAAATACCATACCTCATGAATTTCAACATTCCTCAAATAATAACGAAACAAAAAACAGCATATCTTTAATCACATATTCTATAAGTTTTCTAGATACCTTTAAGTAGTCTTCACCATGAATAAAATAAAAATAATCAATAGAAAAACGTGATAAATTAGGAAGATAATACCCTATAGCATGGAAACATATAATGACATAAACAAAACCAATCCAAGACAAAACCATAAGATAATAAGAAAAAAACCACCTCAGATCACCACCAATCAATCATAAAAATATAATGATAAATAAAAATTAAAAGGGAATCAAAATATCCTGAGAGATGACTTTTGGAATTCTAGGGTTTGGATAAAAATGGAGTATTTTGTTAGATTCTGAGGGTGAAACACAATATATAAGAATTATACTAAATACAAATTTATTGAATAAAAGGTTCAATTATGTCACAAATGGATTGAGTCTAAGGGTCATCAAAAAACACATCACGTTGATCCTAAAATCCAATTACAAAATCCTTTTAAGAAATAAATATTCACACCAAGATTTTTTGGGATTGATTTACCAAACCCAAACCTTCCTCCATTCTCACTTTGAATTAAAGGATCATTTGGGATATACCACATCACGAACAACCCCACTCATGATGTGAACTAATATCTAGATCTATGAAAATCATTTCATGCCATGAATTCCTCTCAAAAATATATTTACTCTCCAAAAATACACTAAAACCACTCATGTTTTCTTCCAAACACCTCATACATTGGAAACATGTAATGGAATGGGATAGAAGGATTCATGACCTTACATCATATTCCTTGAAAATAATTATTTCCAATGAAAACTAAAATTAAACCTAGAGAGATGGGAAGAAATATGGCCACCCAAAAAAACCCCACATTATATACCTCTAAAGTATTTCATCATGAATCGTGTAATACCATCTCACTTTAAGGGACATGATGCTAGTCTATACAACACCCTCCCCAAGGAGGTACTTCTTTCAAAGTGTAAAGGGAATAAACAAGGTATCAATGAAGATATAACTATATAATTATCAAGATAAAGGTAAAAATCATAAAAAATAATTAAAAATAAAGATTCAAGCATTAATGAACTTGATATACTAAGTGTGTCTCTATAACTCAGGTTCCCAGTTTCCCTCCTCCACACCACCATGTCTCCTCAAGACATGAATTGAGGGAATAAAATGAATGTAAATAACCTTCTCTTGGTTATATTTGATATAACTAGTCTGTTTCTAGAAGGATTAATCATAAGAAAAATAAATCTCACCCCAATCTATGATGTGATGATATTATTAATATTTTTATGATGTTATGATACATGAAATAAATGATGGATCCAACTCATCTACATGGGAAATGCTAACTGATATGTGAGGACTCCAATATGCACCAACACATAAAATATCCCAAATAACAAGGTATAAATGTTTCTCCCTTTAAAAAAACTCTTTTACCCATGATGACGAGTCAACTTCAAGAATAAATGATCAACAACTTCAAAATCATAAGGTCTGCTTATATGGTTTTCATAAGACATATAACAATATTACACCTCCTCCATCTGCTCGTGAATCACTGACACTATTTATATCATTCTCTAAACTAATTTCAAGATCATAATAGTTAAATCCCTATAACAAACCTGAACCAAGAATCCTATAGGTAGTCATTACTTTATTATCTTTCTTCTTGATTTAAAAACCCTGAATCTAGTAAACAAGAGACAGTGCCAATTTTACTACATTAGAATAAATACAAGGGGGTGAGTCCTAAATTAATGATTAGTTTATTAGTTTTTTAGAAATAGATATATAGGTGATAACAATTTTATATTTGTAACAGAAAATACTACAAAATAAAAATAAATGTTAATGAATTACACCCTTGAAAAGTTGTTCAAAAATTTATTCTTTATAACCTATGGAAAGGAAGAAAAATAAGTGTGAGATAAAATGCTCAGTAAGGGTTACATACAATGGAATCCATAATGAATCAATAAATAATAGTTTATTTAAAAGTTAAAAAACTGAATAGAAATTACATTTATCAAATAAATTGGATATAATTATTAGATAAAGAATATTCAACATAGAAAGGTAAATAACTTAACACATATACCATTTAAATAAAATGACCTCATGGATAGAAAATTAATTATTAATATTTCATCCAATGTAAATCATGCACATTCCATATTATCAATAAACAAGAATGAAATTAATCTAGACATATATCACTGTGAAAATATCATATATGATAATAAATGAATTATTAATGAAGGAAACAATTAATTATTGGACATCATGATCTCTGGAATCATGATAACTTTACAGAAAAAATATTTTACAAGAGGGTTTAAAAATAAATTTAGAAACCTATTTAATTAGGAAAACATAATTTCCTCATATTACCTTTCAATTTATCAAGGTGTTATAAAATTCTAATCCCCACCAGTCACTGCATGCCCAAAGAATTCCATATATATGAAAAAATAGATTAAATTCTTGAATAATATGACCTATCAAAAAATATCTACATTAATTAAATAACCCAATTTTATCAATATTTTCAGAGATACAAAAAAAAATTCCCACAATGGAACTATATATAATAATGATATAATTTTTATGAAATATTTATATTCATGATACAATGAATACTGCTAAACTATAATTAAAACACTAACAATAATGAATAAATTTTTATTCATGATAAATACATAAATAGATTATTATATACACCACATAAATGTGAATAGGGGAAGCTGAAGAAATATTTCACTGAAACTGAAATTGAGAAAAAGTCCCTTACAATGATCGTAATATTAGAGTAACAATATGTGAGTAGATTATAGGTGGTGAATTTAAATCCATATAAAATAAATATAAATAAAAAAATATTATATTAAATATTATTTATGCGCATAATTTTAGAATTTCAAAGACAATGAAGAGGTAATATAACACAATGAAAAGATATTGAGGTATTACATTTTTTTACCACATGGTAATTTTAAATAAAAATACCAATAGATGAAGTAATAAAAAATAAAAATTAAATAACATGATTTATGTAATAGTTAGTATATTACAGTTAAATGGTGTAGTGTGTGCACCATTTAAAATAAATTTGGAACATAATAATAGAATATGCCTCAATGAAATGAAATTGAGACTGAATCCCAAACCTCATGATTTCAATTATTTAAAAATGGTTTACCATCAGTATAATGGTATTAATCATGTAATTAATTTATATATTGGTGTTATCATACTATAATTATTTAATAACATTTGAAGGAGGTGTAAGAATAAATAAAATAGAAATGTTCATTTAGGAATGTTACCTCTTCTTTTGATGGCCTCCTTAGGTTTATAACAAAAGGCTTTCTGGGATGGGATTATGCTAAAAAATATTATATTATACGGGATAAAATTAGGTAAGTGATTTTGGTATGTCATATCTAATCCAAATTTCTTTGGATGTGTCAATAAGGGGGGAGAAGGGTTGGCCTTTTATAATTGGGGTCAAGTACATGCATGGAATCATTGAAAGGAAACAATTAAACCTGGTTATTATCAATAAAGATCCTCCATAATGTGTAATTAAAATCCATAGATGTGCTAATTTCTAAATACTTCAATAAAATGGGGTTTGGACAAGTTTTTTGGTCCTTTTTACCATCATTTTATTAGTTTAAAGAACTAGTAATCAGTTGTTACCCCAACCAAGATAATTTTTTTTAATAGTTTTACTATTCATAATGTTAAAAATTTAATTTAAACATTCCATGTAATATATATTTTTCTTATTTAAAATATTTAATCCATTTTTTCTAATTAAATTATCATAATTGAATAATCTAATTTAAAATTATACCCACAGACATGATGAAAAAGCGAGTTTCTTAAAGTAAAATTGTCTTTCGTATGGAATGTTTTTATATTAAAATTGAAGAATAAATTGATCCCAATCACATAAATTAGTCATAATGTAATATATTTAGTCTAATTTTACTTTTAAACCAATTAAAAATTTTATTTAGCCCTGTAAAAAAATTAAATGAAAATATAGTTTTCAATAATAGTTAGTATTCTTCACTATTCATTGAAAAATAAAACATTTTAGAAAAATACCTAAAGTTCACCCTATTAAAATTATGACATGATGATTTGAAAAATGAATTTAAAATTATTACTTAAATTTTAAAAAAATCATAAATTTATTTTATAAAAACTGCACAAGAAGCGACAAAAAAATTCTTTGAAGAAATATAGTTTTTTAGAAGACATTTATTTCACTTTCAAATGATTCATAGTTTTATTTAAAATAAATTGTTATAAAATTATTTTCTGTAATATATATAAATATTTTAATTTAGTCTTCTATATTTATACCATCTTATTTAATGTTTAGGTTATAATGGCCATGTTTAAATAATATTTTAATAGAGTATCCCATTTCATCAGAACTGGGTGTTGAGTGCATCACAAGCTATGGAAGAGAATAAATTTATTAAAAAGGGAAAAATCATAAAGTCTTGAGGTGATATATTGTTCTATCCTAAAATAAATTCCCATCTAAATTTAATGGATAAAACATTCTTAATAGATGAGGGTGGTTATTTTTTATAACATTGTCTGATTCCCACATTGCTTCCCGATTTTTCTGATTTCCCCAAACTACCTTTACCAGTCAATTAATATAATTATTAAATACATGGTCTCCTGTATCAATAATATATATGAAATCTTAATATTAAGATAGATGAGGTTCTAAATCTATTTTAGATCTTAACACATTTGTTGGGTTGGGCATGTACATCCTTAACAGTGATATATAGACATATCATGAACTTTTAATAGACGTACTAGTATTGCTAATTGATAAGCTAAAAATCCATATAAATCAATAATTTCAAGGTTTTTAATGTATCTTGGTCTTATAATCACATTATTTTTGAACCTTATAACTCCCAAACATAGATAAAATTTAAAGAAAACATGATTCCCCACATGAAATTTGAAATCCTTCTTCTTGTTGTCTATATATCCCATTTTCCTACATTGAGATACTTTAATGTGATCCTGAATAGTATTTACCTTTATTATCATCTATTTAAAATATTCTAGTACTACATATTTCTATTTAATTTTTTATTCCTCCATGTTTTTGTATGGCATGTCTTTCCCTATAATGCTTTGTAAGACACCATCTGAATACATTAATGTAAAATATATCTATATGGAAATTATACCAATGGTAAATATTGATCTTATATACCTATAAAATAATGTGAGAATTAACATAGTATATATTTCATTGATTGAATATTCCTTTCAAAATGTCCATTAGTTTGAGGATGGTAAGCGGTGTTTAAATGAAACTAAATATCAAGATCTGTATGAAGACACTTCAAAATTTTGATCTAAAATGGGGATCATGATTATAAATAATTAATGTAGGTACACTATAAATACATAAAACATAATTAATATAGATAATTTGGTTTATATCTAGAGGTAATTTTTTTGGAGTGAGTAAATATAGATATTTGGTCAGGCGATTGACAGTAACCCATATCACATCATTATTTCAAGGAGTTTTGTATGTCCTCTTATAGGTTCTATAATAATATAATCCAATTTCAACATAGGAATAAGAAGAGGATCCATGACTCCTATAGGATTCTATATTTTATTCTCGACTTGTTGAAAAATTAGGCATTTTAATGCATATTCCACAATTTCCAACATTATGTTATCCCGCTAAAAATGTTTCCTAAAATTCATATACATCCTAGTGATATCATGTTGTATAGAGAATAAATAACTATATGTTGTAAGAACCTGGTTCTTAGTTTTCACATACGGGCTTCTTCTTTTTCCTTTTCCTTAAGTGTTTTTGAGAAAATATGGAAAATGGGTAAAAATCCTAAATTTTGGAACTACACGCCGTGTACTTTTCCACACGCCGTGTACTTTTGGCCGTGTTAGGATGAGTACACGAGTCGTGTAGCCATGTCGGCAACGAGGGGTGTAGGAACCGACTACACTCCGTTTAGTGGTACCTTACACGCTGTGTAGTCAGTCGGCAGGCTTAAATAGTAAGGTGGTGGATTCGCCGCAAGCCGGGCGATAGTACACGTCGGGTACTTGGGAGTACATGTCATGTACTCATGTCGACGGCTGAACAGTGTGGCGGTGCCTCCAGAGTAACAGTTAAATAAAAGAAGTACACATTGTGTACTCAGAAGTACACGCCATGTACATTGTATTTTCAGCTTAAAACAGGCAGTAGCCTCCTCATTTGGGACAGGAGACACTTGAGCCAATTTGGAGCCAAAGGAGGAGGCCGGACCTTTGAAGATTCACCGGGTGTTCGTCTGGAATTGGTTTCTGCCTCGGACGATCCCGTCGAAACCACACGGCGGGTTCTTACCAATTCTTCTCCTAACAAGAATTATTTACATTTGAATGGGTTTTGTTCTTCGTCAGATCTATGCCGTTCTTGGGAGTTTCTGGAGTCGGTGTTCTGGTATAACGTTCGTTGGCGTATAAGGTAGGTGGCTTTGTGTTTATTTTCCAACTGTCGTGTGTTTTTGTGCATTTTTTGTGCCATGAACCCATGTTGGGGTGTCGTGTGGCTGAGGCCATTTCTATATTTAATTCCTATAATTGCATAGGTGATTAAATTGTGATAATAGAATGCTGGTTGGGATCATTGCTTGGATCCGGAACCACCCTGGGGGTGTGTTTCACTATTTAGCCGTTTGGCTAGGATACCTGAGGGTATGCCTTAAATTTAGTAATTGTAGAATTTCTTTGAGAGGAATTGATTGTTTACTGCATTTTGACATGTTGGGCATGGCCCGGTTACCTGTTTAGCCTGAGGGCATTGTTGTGATTAGCCTGTGGGAACTGCACTATTTGGCCCGAGAGCTGTAGTTATTTTGCCTGAGGGCAACCTTTCATGCCTGGGGGCTTGACTTATGTTCCTGAGGGTGACAATTCCTATTCCTGAGGGAAATTTCTGTTACACCTGAGGGCTATACCTGCGGGTTGGATTCTTCTTATGTGAGGGTAATTTTTTTCTTGTCTGGGGACGTGGACTGCTTACTTAGAAATGCACTGTGGTGATTTCTAGTATTTAATTAATTAAATGAATAATAAAATAGCAATTTAATTGTTAAGTTAGTTACTTCTTAGTACTTCTTACTTTATTTCATTTTACTATTGCACACTGTTGTTACATGCTTACACGCAGTTGGGCATGGGCCATTGGTGGGTGCCTACTGAGATTTATTTCTCACACCCTGTTTGGGCCATGCTTTTCGGCCCAAACAGATTACGTTTCTACAGGTTTAGATAGGGGCAAGAGTCCCTATATAGGTACTTGACTATTGCAGAGGAGTAGAAGGGCATGGGATCGAGCCTAGGCTCGCGATGCCGCTGCCAGCTGTTTGCTTTGCTTTGTTATACTCTGCTTTCTATTGTACTGTATTGATGTATAACATGTTTTGGATGTTTTCTTAGAACTTGAAACATGTAGCATCATCTTTTATATATTTTTGGTTATATCCATTGCAGTTGTTTATTTCAGTAGTTGTATGGTTTACTACTTCCGCTGTCGTTGTATGTTTATTTTGGTATTCCGTTGTGCTACACTTTGACAAATGAGGGCATAGTTTCCCCACTATCAGACCTGGGCCCTCGCTGCTAGTCGGCAGCCTCTGGCGTTTGGGGAAATGCGCTTGAGGTCACGTGGAGAACCGGGCTCGGGGCACCAGTTGCATGGCACCCGGGTCTGGGACATTACAAAGTGGTATCAGAGGAGTTTCTTTTCTTTGACTTACTATTTGGAGTCGTAGTCAGGGATAGGATGGAACGGTAGTTGGTAATAAGTTTTGCCTAGGCGTAGCTAACCCATGTACAGGGAAAAACTAGTCTACCTCGTATTTTGCATTCTTTTGATTTTTCAATTTTACGGTTGATATGTTTTCACCGTTGAGTGATGCACTTTGAGATTGTGCTGTTTATAATTTATCTATGGGTTCCCTTTAGTTGCAACCCGATTAAATGAGGGTATTCCGTCTCATGCATCATATAGTCACATGCTAGATATCACATTCCATGCATAGTTTCCATGCCATGTAGGTGCATTGGAATTTGCATGTTGTTGTGATAGTTGTTGTGCAACCAAAGAATGCTATTGTGATAGCTACTTGATACATACATGCCCTGTGATAGGGTATTCCTTATATGAGCTTGTTTAAAGAATGGACGCCAAACTTTGGTTTTTGGGGAGTATGGGCCCCCATTGACCGGAATTTGGTGGATCATTGACTATTTATGGGTTATAACACATATGAGATGTCAAACTTTGATTCTTGGGGATTATGAGCCCCCACGGATTGGAATTTGACACTCAGGTTTTGGTTTCATTAATTTCTGGGTTCCGAGGAAGTTTCTGAGGCATACTGTCCGGAAACCCAGTATACACGTCGTGTATTATTTTTATACACGCCATGTATGTTCTTCTGTTCGGGAGGAAAAATGAACTTTTTTAGTACACACCGTGTACTCGGAGTACACGCCGTGTAGTCTCCTCCTGTGTCACAAACCGTGTGGGTGGTGACACGGGGTAGGGAAAGGCTTGGGTAGAAGACGACGTGTCCATGATAGACACGACGTGTAGTGCTGACCCGGAGTCTGGCCGTGTAACTAACAACATGGGTCGATGAACTCCTTGACAGAACACGTCGTGTCAATGATAGACAAGCCATGTAGGGTTACTTGGGGACTCGGTCCTGTAACTAACAACACGGGCCGGTGTCACCTCTCCCTGAACACGCCGTGTACCTGTGGGACACGCCGTGTAGTCTTGTCCGAGGACAGACCGTGTGGTGTTAACCATGTGGCTGGGAAACGGGATGGTGTACATGCCGTGTGTGGGTGTAACACACCATGTGGAGTAAAGCCGAGTAGTCGGCCGTGTCACAGACGACACGGGTAGTTAGAAAATAACACCGTACACACCGTGTAGATATTATACACGCCGTGTAGTTTTTTTGAACGGAAGTCGTGTGGCTTAGCCATGTATAAGGACTCGGGTAGGGGAAGGGAAGTCAAGTACACGCCGTGTAGTCATTGTACACGCCGTGTAGTCTTGTCTTGCATATTTTGAAATGCTTTCTTACTCTTGTCATTTGTGGTTCCTTCGCTTTTAGTCTTAATAATCTTGAATCTGAGGTGTGCTTTTGACCTTGTAGTGTCATGCCTCCTAGATGACTGTGAGTTGTTCGCCAGGAGAGCGGCGACGATTATACTCCAGAGATGGTGGGACATAGGCTACCAGTTGATCCAACAGTAGAGCCAGATGTGACACCAGCTGTTATACCGGACACAGGCATAGAGGCACAGTTCCGTGAAGGTTTTATACGGTTTATGCAGACCTTTCAGGGAGCACCGCAGGCTGCCACATCTATGGCCGAGCAGACATGTATATTTCAGCAGCAGCATCCGCCTATGTATTCAGGGGATGGCAGACCATAGGCTACGGAGTCTTGGTTGGGGTCGATGCAGACTATTTTCGATCATCTTGAGATGCCTCCAGGGCGGAGGGTCAAGCTCGCGACTTACATGCTGCGTGATTCCGCCAAGAGGTGGTGGGATGTTACCACCCAGACAGAGCATCATAGGGACATGGCGTGGGAAGATTTTCAGGCAGTATTATATGACTTCTTCTTTCCCAAGATGATGAGGGAAGATAGAGCTCGAGAGTTCATGAATCTGCAGCAGGTCGCTATGTCGGTGATGGACTACTCTACTCGTTTTACAGAGCTTCAGTGTTTTGCACCCGTGCTGGTGGGTGATGAGACGTTGAGAGCCAGATGTTTTGAGTATGGTCTTCGGTATGACATCTGAGTGCTGGTGAATGTTTTCAGGTTTCCTACTGTACATGTGATTGTAAACCAGGCATTGATTACAGAGATGAACCTGTGGGAATCTAGTGGTGTAGGCCAGGGTGGTTCAGCACCAATTCCTGGTATTATTTATGCTGGCAAGAAGAAGAGATAGATGGACTTCTCTCAGGGCGGCAGTACCGGCCAGGTATCTTCTTTAGGTGGCCTGGTCAGGTGTTAATAGTGTTGCAGAGAGGGACACAAGAGACCTCAGTGTCCACGAGACCCAGTAGAGTGCCGAGCTTCCAGTAAGATAGGTCATCTGCAGTGCTTTTGCAGGGCGTTTCCACCACTGGCTAGTGAGGGGGGTTCTGTGCAGACTCCTTGTGCGGGAGAAAGACCAGTGGCTTATTACCAGTTAGGGAACTGGAATGCGTCAGGGCGTGCAGGCAGAGATGGTGGTCATGGTCGTGGTAGCCAGACACCAGGATTTCAGAGGCAGCAGGGTGGGACAGCTCAGGGTAACCAGGCTGTGTCGCAGGGCCGCGGTACTGGGCAAGAATATGTAGTGCAACAGACCCAGAAAGAGCAGGATCCCGGACCTTCTACAGTCAGAGGTACTATTCTAGTGGCTTCTGTTTTATCTTCAGTACTTTTTGATACGAGTGCTACACATAGTTTCATATTTGTGCTCGTTGTGGAGAGCCTTGGGCTCTGTGTTTCTACTTCTTCTGATATCATGACTCTAGACACTCCGTTGGGGAATAGGACGGCTGGTGTGCGTCAGTGTAAGGAGTTCCCTCTTGAGGTTAGAGGGTGTCAATTCCTTTGGGACCTCTATGTCTTGGAGATAGAAATCTATGACGTCATTCTTAGGATGGACTGGTTGGTTGATTTTCGAGGCTTTGTAGACTGCTATCGTCACAGGGTGTGTTTCACGTCACCAGAGGGCGGAGAGTTTCTATACAAGGGCGAATGGGATGTTCAGGTGAGTCGAGCTAGACCAGAGCATCATGGGCGAGGTGGAGTCACAGCCCAGATTTCAAGTTTATATCTGGATGATCAGGACACTTGTCAGATGGATTTCCCTCCAGTTGTTGATCGTTTCAGGGATGTCTTCCCGGACGACTTTTCAGGTCTACCTCTGGAGCGTGACGTTGATTTTTCTATTGAGATAGTGCCAGGAGCAGCACCGGTGTCCATTCCTACTTATAGGATGGCCACGCCTGAGTTGTAGGAGCTCAAGAGGCATTTAGAGGAGCTACAGGAGAAGGGTTTTATCCGACCCAGTACTTCTCCTTGGGGTTCTCTCGTCCTTTTTGCAAAAAAGGCGGATGGTACCCTCAGACATTGCATGGATTATCGGAATCTGAACCAGTTGACGGTTATGAACTGATATCCCTTGCCGAGGATAGATGATCTTTTTTATCAGCTTTGTGGAGCACGAGTGTTCTCTAAGATTGACTTGAGATCCGGATATCATCAGCTGCACGTGAGACCATCTGATATACCGCTTACAGCTTTTCGGAGCAGATATGGTCTGTACGAGTACTTGGTTATGTCTTTCGGACTCACGAACGCGCCAGCAGTTTTCATGGATCTGATGAATCATGTGTTTCATCTGTATCTTGATTCATTTGTGGTAGTATTCGTAGACGATATCTTGGTGTACTCTCACACTCGACACGACCATGCCACCCATCTTGAGATCGTATTGAGTACACTAAGAGAGCATCAGCTATATGCTATGCTCTCAAAGTTCAACTTTTGGATGGACCGGATTCACTTCCTGGGTCACATTATCTCAGAGGCAGAAGTTGCAATAGACCCAGAGAAGGTGAGAGAAGTAGTTTCCTGGGAGCAGCTTAAGAACGTGTTTGAGATACGGAGTTTCTTAGGGCTGGATGGTTACTATAGATGCTTCATACAAGACTTCTCCCACTTAGCAGCACTGTTGACAGGTCTGACTAAGAAGGGTGTGAAGTTCGTTTGGTCAGAAGCTTGCGAGACATCTTTTCAGGACCTGAAGGGAAGGTTGACATCGGCACCGATCCTGATACTCCAAGATCAGGGGAAGATCTATACAGTTTACTGTGATGCATCAGGGATTGGGCTGGGAGCCGTTTTGATGCAGGGCGATTGAGTTGTTGCGTACGGGTCTCAGTAGTTGAGGCCAGATGAGAGGAATTACCCGACACATGATCTCAATTTGGCTGCAGTTGTTCACGCGTTGCGTTGTTGGAGACATTATCTGTTGGGAGATCATTTTGTGGTTTTCACCGACCACAAAATCCTCAAGTATATCTTTACTCAGCGTGACCTGAATCTGAGACAGAGAAGGTGGGTTGAGTACCTACAATCCTTCGATTTTGAGCTTGCCTATACACCTGGAAAAGGTAATGCAGTAGCCGATGCACTGAGCAGGAAGACTCAAATACAGGTAGTGCAGGAGGCCAGTGGTGAGTGGCAGCTCATGACTTTGTTCTATGAGATGCATCTGGAGGTGCATGACAGTAAGGGGTAGACTTATCTTTCCTCGTTAGCTGTGACTTCTACCCTCCTGGACAGAGTGAGGATGAGGCAGATATCAGTTTTAGAAGTCCTAGTTCTACAGGAGTCAGTGGCAAGTGAGGACCCTCCTCCCGGTTGGACGATAGGCGATGATAAGGTTTTGCATTTCCATGGATGTGTATGGGTTCCAGGGGATATACAGAAGGAGCTGATGCGGGAGTTTCATGCTTCAACTTGGGAAGTTCATCTCGAGGTTACCAATATGTACCGTGACTTGAGACGTCAGTTCTGGTGGCTGGGTATGAAGAGAGAGATAGCTGGTTTCGTTACGAGGTGTTCCTCTTGTCAGCAGGTGAAGGAGGAACAATAGAGGCCAGCTGGGCTGTTACAGCAGTTTCCCATTCCATAGTAGAAATGGGATGATTTCATGATGGATTTCATGACGGGATTGCCGAGGTCACCTCGAGGCAATGACACCGTGTGGGTTATTGTGGATAGACTCACGAAGGTAGCTCACTTCTTGCCGATCAAGGAGACCTTCAGTGTTGACAAGCTTGGAAGGCTGTATATCTGAGAGATCGTATGTCTTCATGGGGTCCCTTATTCTATCATTTCAGATAGGGACGCCCGCTTTACGTCTTGTTTCTGGCAGAGGTTTCAAAGGGCGTTGGGTACACAGGTGCTTCTGAGCACATCATACCACCCTCAAACAGATGGCCAGTTAGATCGGACGATACAGGTGCTAGAGGACATGCTACGCGCATGAATCCTAGACTTTGGGGGCTCTTGGGAGAAGCATATACCCTTTGTTGTGTTTGCCTATAACAATAGTTTTTAGGAGACTATTGAGATGGCACCATACGAGGCGTTATATGGTAGGCCATGCCGATCACCCTTGTTTACTGCATTTTGACGTGTTGGGCATGGCCCGGTTACCTGTTTAGCCTGAGGGCGTTGTTGTGATTAGCCTATGGGCACTGCACTATTTGGCCTGAGGGCTGTAGTTATTTCGCCTGAGGGCAACCTTTCATGCCTCGGGGCTTGACTTTTGTGCCTGAGGGTGACACTTCCTACGCCTGAGGGAAATTTCTGTTACGCCTGAGGGCTATACCTGCGGGTTGGATTCTGCTTACCTGAGGGTAAGGTTTTGCTTGTCTGAGGACGTAGACTGCTTACTTAGAAATGAACTATGGTGATTTCTAGTATTTAATGAATTAAATGAATAATAAAATGGAAATTTAATTGTTAAGTTAGTTACTTGTTAGTACTGCTTACTTTATTTAATTTTACTATTGCACACTGTTGTTGCATGCTTACACACAGTTGGGCACGGGCCTTTGGTGGGTGCCTACTGGGATATATTTCTCACACCCTATTTGGGCCATTCTTTTTGGCCCAAACAGATTATGTTTGTGTAGGTGTAGATAGGGGAAAGAGTCCCTATACAGGTACTTGACTGTTGCAGAGGAGTACGAGGGAATGAGACCGAGCCTAGGCTCGCGATTCCACTGCCAGCAGTTTTCTTTGCTTTATTGTACTCTGCTTTCTGCTGTACTGTATTGATGTATAACATGTTCTGGCTGTTTTCTTAGAACTTGAAACATGTAGCATCATCTTTTATATATTGTTGGTTATATCCATTGCAGTTGTTTATTTCAGTAGTTGTATGGTTTACTGCTTCCTCTGTCGCTGTGTGTTTATTTTGGTATTCCGCTACGCTACACTTTGACAAATGAGGGCATAGATTCCCCACTATCAGATCTGGGCCCTCGCTGCTAGTCAGTAGCCTCTGGCGTTTGGGGAAATGCGCTTGAGGTCATGTGGCGAACCGGGCTCGGGGCACCCGTTGCGTGGCACCCGGGTCCGGGACGTTACATATGTGTCATAAAAAAATTATTTTTAGATATTGTATAGATTGAACACATTTTCTCTTTCCCAATATTAGTATTCCATCACTAAAAAAATTCTATCAACTACCCATCATTCAAATGTTTGATTTTCTCCCAAAAAATATCATAATCTTATTAAGAACTTTTTATAATTTCTAATAAATATGGTTTTGTAATCATTTGATAAACGAGTGATGTAATATCATCCATATTAATTCTTTTATCTATATTTACTAGATCCATAAACATATTATCCCTCTCAATAATAATTTGGGTCATAACCCCATTTTCATTCTTGCTCAACACATCTGCTACCTTATTTTCATTTCCATACTTGTAATGTATTGAGAAATCAAAATCCTCGAGTAGATCAAGAGATTTAAGTTTCCATATATTGAGATCTTTCTCTTAAAAGATTTATTTTAGGCTATTATTTTATAGGTATAACTCACATATTTCACCATATAGATAATTTATATATATCTTTAAAGAAAATATTACAAATACTAACTCCAGATCATGGGTTGGGTTGTACTATTCACATGTTCTCAATTGGAATTGTGCATAAGAAAAATTTTTATCATTTTTCATAAGAAATCAACCCAATACATTATTCAATACATCACTATATATAAAAATAACATCATTTCCTTATAGTAATGTATAAAGTGTAGTGTTGACCAATCTCTACTTAACTATGTCAAAACATTCTTCAAATTCCTTTGTATAAATAAAATTAATACAATTAAATGAAATCTTGGTTAATGGGTTATTTAATTAGGTAAAATTTTTAATGAATCACCAATAGGAATGAAACAAACCAATACAAAACCTTAACTCGGTTATTCTTATTGGAGTGGGCCACTGTCTAAATTCTTTTTTTCTTCATGGGATAAACTGAAATTCCATACATGGAGATAATATGGACATGAAATAAAGCATCACGAATCTAGAAACCATGGTTCCTAATTTTATAATATAATTGTTTCCACTAAGAGTCCAAAGAATGATTTATATGTTATTTTCAAGGTCCTCGTATCTTTTATAATACACCAAGTTTTCATTAATGATTTCCAAAACCACAACATCCAGAGAGTATTTTAATACTCTATTCATTATATACCCAAAAACTGAGGGTTTATTATTCAATACAAATGGAATTACAATAAACTTTTAATTCTCATATCTAATTCTAAAAGTTGTCTTGAGAATTTCTACCCTCATTACTCACAATTAATGATAATGATATAGGATTTCAATCTTTGAAAAATAATAACCTCTAAGACTTTGATCGAAAAAGTCATCAATGAAGGACACATGACACTTTTTATTTATCATAATAAAACTTCTTTATATATAATCAATACATAGAATCATGGATCCATATTTCTTCTTATAAAAGTGAAAAATGGCTCCCTAAGGTGAAACACAGGGCCATATAAATACCATATCACACAAATACACTAGTTTATTCTTAATTCCCTTAACTTTCTAGTGGCCATTCTATTTGAGGTATTTAATATTAGTCTAACATCATGTACTAATACAATGGAAAACTAGAAATCACGATTGGGTTCATATCTGGGTACTTTCATCAGAAATATATTAAAGTATTCATGTCCAATAGGTACAACCTCAATTTAATGATTTTTTTCTCCATCCTTATATTGTGTTTCTCTTCATCCCTAAGAATCTAAAATATAAGAGCTAATGTGGGAGGATCTATTCATGAATTAGATGATGATTTCTCCATTCTAAAGACATGTAAATCCTCATATTCATTTTGAATCATAATTTTCTTCTTCTTTCAATAATTTTTAGCATCATATTTTAAAATCCAATCCATTCTAAGTATTATAAAAAATGATACCTAAGGTATAATAAAAATTTCAGAAAATAAATCATATTTATGTATCGTAACAGGTATTTCCAGATACATACTTATTGTTGTGAGACATCCCATAGGCTTTTTGAATTAAAACTACCATCTTAAAGTAATAGGGATATGTCTAATTTTAATTGAAAAACTGGGAAGAAATAAGAGATTATGAGGATAAGGATTGAAATAAAAAATTAAATTTGAAGATATGGTTAATGTTCCTTACACTACATCATTAGGAACCATCCAACTCAAATGTAGTAATCACATAAGATTGGGCTCCCCCCTTGGCCTCTTCTATGATATAATCCGTTGACTCTTGGGATATTTTTGTGAATAATTACCCATTTAATTACTACCAAAAAACTAAAAATAATTGATTTGTTTCTTCCCCTTTCATTTATAAGTCCAATAACCCCCATTTATATACTTATAAAAAACTATCATGCCCTTTAATTGTCTCCCATGATGATTCATCCATTAGTTTTAAGAAGGATTAAATTTCTTTATTATCTTCTGTTTGTCTGAAAAATTACTTTTTCACTTGTGTATGAATTCCCTTTTCTTCTCATATTTCCATTTAATATGTATAATATAGGGAATTTTTTCTCTTTTTTTATAGGTCCTAAAAAAATTTCCTTAGATAATGAAAAAATTTAAGAGACCAGTTCCCTTTAAATACTTGGCTTAATCCCTTCAACAAAATGGTCAATGTTGTACTCTACATTTCATATATATCTATAGTGCACATAGATAACCTTGTAAATGTATCCTTATACTCAACAATAATTTATTCTTCCTTTTACTTTAATATAAGGAAATTTCTCATCATTTAAATTTTCATCTCATGAGGGTAATATTTTTTGAATAATATCTCTTTAAATTATTTCTATTACATGAGTTTTATTTACTCCTTCTCTATAGTATTATGGACTAATAATAACCAATGAGAATAATAACCTTTGATACAATACATTTCATGTGTAACCATTTCATTTTCATTGTATCCTAAGGCCATAAATATCTTCTCTAGAGACTTAATCCATTACTCAACTACCATTGGATTGGTAGTTACACTAAATTATGGTGTAATCTATTACATAAATTGATCTAATAAATTATGATAACATTTTGGAACCATATTCTCAATAATCAAATTTTTTTTCATAAGCTAATAATTATACCTTAATATTACCATATTCTTTTCAATTACCAAATAACCTATGGTTTCTCCCTCAACATGGAAATATATTCATTATCCAAGAGTATTGATACCATTCATATATATAGGGGTAACTTATAAACAATGACATATACTTTATTACCTCTTGAAATTATGAATTTTTAATAATAATGTATTACTGAAAATATTATACAACACTTTACCTAAACCAAAAATTTATGCATTATTAATCTTGGAATCATAATTTCTTTGTTTTGGATATATATTTATTTTCAAATCCAAAATAATGGTTTTTAATGAAAATGTGAATAATCCTATGTTTTTTCATTAGAAGTGTGAAAAGAGGTGTGCATTAAGACCCATTTTTTGTGCAAATGGGTGATGATCAGGTGAATCTAGATAAACTATTTCTGTACTTATTAACCATATGTACATCTATTTCAAAACCACATACTCTTTTAGTATCTATCTAGGGATGTGTTTATAAGAAAACCTATATAATATATTTGTTTCTAAAACATTATGATGTTATTATATAATTATCATCAAATTTTTTCATGTGGTTATGTTCCATAATATATGTTTTCTATAATCAAGTTCCCAATGTTTCTTATAATATTTCTCTAATACAAACTGTAACAAGAATGACTCTAGTAACATGGAGCTAGTTCCTACATTACTATATTAGTATAGATACAAGGGGATAAAATCCCAACGATCCGACCAATTTAAACATTTTAGAGAACTAGATACATATATGAAACCCATTTTATAATGAGAGCGGAAAATAAATCAGAATAAATAACTAAAGAAATTGAAATTCATCATTGAAAACTCCATCAATGGTATCTTATTCACATCACGGTGAAGGGATGAAAAATAATGGTGAGATAAAATACTCAGTAAGGGTTACATACAACTATAGCTATTACGATTCAAAAAAATATAATCAATATGTAAATATAAATTATTGAATACACATTCCACTTAAAAAAATTACTAATGATTAATAGTTAAGGAATAATTAGTATGCAAAGGTAAATAAATGAAAACACGTGTAATTTAATTACATAATGAAAATGAAATTCATCCAAAGATAATAACATTTTGAAAATACTTGGATAACAAAAATTTAGTTATTAATTATGGAAATTCATAATTATTGGATGTCATGATCTTATGAATCATGATACATCTACCATTAATATATTTTAAATTTGGTTCAAACATATAGGTAGAAACCCATATTATTTTTCAAACTGATTTGTCTCATGAGATCTATTGATGCATTGAGGGAATATATAATTATGGGCCCACTAATCCTTTCATGTACAAAAAGTTCCACATATATCAAATAATTGATTTAATTTAGGAATAATATTCCATATCAATAAATATCTAAATTATTTAAAGAACATGAATTTTTCAATATTTCTGCATTTAATCAAATAACAATCAAAGTAAAAAATTTATGTAGTAATGGTATATAGTTTAGGAAATATTCATATCCATTATAAAAAGAATATTTTAAAACAAAAAGTAGATCATTTACCAAAATTAATAAATATGAATTCATGTGAAATACATCAATGGGGTAGTATATACACCATATAAAAGTTAATAGGAGTATATAAAAAATTATGTTTCATTGAAATGGAAATTGAGACAAAATAGTATTCAATTTTCATAACATTGAAGTGAGAATTAATGAATCGATTATTTTCATCAAATTCAAGTCCAAATAAAAAAAATATAAATAAAAAAATAATATAGTAAATATTAATTACACACAAATGATATAATTTAAACGATAGAGAGGATGTAATATAACTCAATGGATGGAAAGTGAGTTTTAAAATTATTTTCCACTTGGTAATTTTGATTTCAAAATATATTTAATGAATAATTTCAAATTAAAACATAAATTTAAATGAATTATGAATTTATAGTGATATTAAAATTAAAATGGTTTATATGTACATCAAATAATGGAATTTAGGAAAACAAAAATAGAATATGCCTCAATGAAGGTAAACTGAGATGATGTCTCTTACATAACACTTCCAATTACTTGAGCATTATTTACGATATTTAATAATAGTTTAATGAATGATATTAATTTAAAAATAAAAAATACCCACACATATAATATCACATCGGAGCATCTTATTACATTTTACCACTCGTTCATTAATAATATTTCATTATTTTCATGGTTCTGGGTGTTAATGTTTTTGTTTTATCATGCGTGTTTTGTTATGAAATTTCAAGTTCTTATGTATAGTATATATATATATATACAAGTTATAAAAAAATTATATTAAGGTTATAAATATCATATTTACTCATTATATATATATTTTATAATATTTAGTAAATTCTAACTTGTAAATTGAATAACATCTCTTTGGGGGATGGTAAGTCGTATATACCCATGTTGGATGCCATCATTCCATTATCGAGTGAAAGGGTAAGTAAGTGTGTGATATATTAATTTTATGGAAGAAATATCATATCATATATATCTCATATATTAATTAATTTTATCTATATTACATTCCATGTAAATATACGTGAAAAATAAATTATATTTCGTCGTGAGGTTGAAGTCTGCCATACATATGAGGGACATTATTGTATTTTAAACAGAATAGAAATTAAAGAGGTATATGGAATATTATAATTTCATAAGTATAATAATATCACTAATAATATATAAATTTGTTAAATAAATCATTATACATATCTTTGAATGGTGGTTTTGGAAAACTAATTAAATCAGTTTGTCCGGCGGTAGTCTTTCGTACAAACGATCAATGGTTTCATATCACATTTAATTGAAGAGGAGAATGGTATAGGTAATGAAAATAATATAAAAACATCTTAGTATATTTTATGCATTTTTTTTATAATTATAACCTTTTTATCATGATTTTAAGGAGGAGGAAGAAGAAATAATATAAAAAAATTCATTTAGGAATGTTACATAATCGTCGGATGACCTCATTGGTTTAAAAAAAGCTATCATAAGAGAGATTTATGATCAAGAAAGGATTATTTTATGAGGGGAGGGAATTATTTATTTGATTGGGGTTAGTATGTTTTGATGTAAATGTATAATTATTTTTGAAGAGGGTAGGATAGGGGGTTTTATTTTCTTAGCAGGGGAGAGGACACATAGGGAATTTCATAAAAGAGATAATTACACCACATTTTTATCATCTGAAAAGCCTAAAAAATGGGAAATTATTTATATTTAGGGGTTATATGGTCTAAAATTTACTTAAAATGGGGTTCTTAGAAGTTTTTAGTTTAGTTTAACCCTAATATTTTTATTTTAATGCACAGTAAATAAGTTTTTACCATAACCATAATAATGAACATTTACTGATTTTACAATTGATAATTATAAAAAATTAAGATGAAAATATTAGATAGTATATAATATTCTGATTACAAATATGGAATTCACTTTTTCAAATTTAATTCACATAATTATCATAAATTAATTTAAAATTATACCCATAGAAGCGACGAAAAAACGGGTTTCCAATGAGAATATTCAATGATGTATGGAAACAATTATTATTTCAATTGACATAAATATGACCCGTAATTAAATAAAATAGTTAAATTGTAATATTATTTATATAATATTAATTTAAAAACAATTTAAAATTTAATTTAAATTTTTAAATAATTTAAATTAAAAGGAAACTGTCAATAAGAACATTATTCTGCAATATTCATCAAAAATAGAAACATTTATTAAAAATACCAAAAATCATACCTAATTTAATTTTTATATGATTATTTAAAAAATTAAGAAAATTTTCTCAAATATATTTTATAAAGGTGTGAAAAAAGTGTTATATCATAAGTGCACAATAGGTGATGAAACCATTTTCTTCGAAAAAATATTGTTTTTTCATAAATAAATTTATGTTTCTTTAAAATTGTATTTACATTTATTTATAATACATAGGAAAAAAATTGTTTTTTTAAGAAATATATTTTAGTTATTTTAGTTATTTCTAGTCAAACCGTTTAATTTAATGACTAGGTTATCATTGTTTTGTTTAAATAATATTTTAATAGAGTATCATGTTTAATTTAAGCACAGAGTTGCACACATCAAAATATATTGAATAGACTGAATTTATTTTAAATGAATTAAATAATAAAATATTGATTTTTTAAATTACAGATAATATATCATATCCCAGTGGATCAATTAGTTCACATCTCTTAAAAATCCACATACATTCTTGAATCCATATATACATTTTAAAACACATTAACACAACATAGTATTTTATTTAATATCATCATTATTATATCTAGAATATCCTTTCATATCAATTATGGTAAAATTCATCATATACTAGGTAAACAAAACAAAATAATATTGTTAGCTCAGGTTTTCAATAAGGGAATGTGTACGTCAGAATCATTCATATAATAAATAAGGCATGAATTATATGTAATGAAAAAATAATGATCAAAAAATTCCATATAAATAATTACTGGAGCTTGAAACATATACGTGGATGAAATAAACATTCCAATAATGATATGGAAATAAATAATTGATCTCATAATTAATTAATGTATGATGATAGATATCATAAATTTACTATTATGGCATCATCCCATGTAATATTACATAAATGCGAAAGGCCCTGGCCAAATTCATGACCTATTTTTCCTCATAAGACCAATTGATTCATTTAGAGGATATGTAAATTAAGTCCCCACCCAACACATTATTTGTTTGATGAATTATACATATGAGAAAACAATAAAACTTAATCAACATGCCTTATTAATCAATTACATTTAGTAGTGTAATAACTTTAATATAGAATGTCATTACATTGCCCAACAAATATTATCATTTTTCTTACATTGAAATATTATGGATGGTATAATTATATTATATCTTTAGTAACCCTTATGATTCATCAATGAACAATTACATAGATAAAAATATGATTAAAATATCACTCAATGATTTCATTAGGTAAGTAAAATTGTCATTTTTAAAACACTAAATTAAAATTAAAATATCTCCAAAATATATGGAATTTTTTTCACTAGAATGAACCATGTAAATTTGTAAAGTAAGATTCAATGTAAATATTTATCATGATGATTGAAAAATTCATTCATGTATTTCACATTAAAATAACATTATATTTAATCCTTTGCTAAGAAACTCATTGATCAAAAAGTGACAAAAAATCCCATTTTAAAAAAAATTATAGATATTAAAAAAAATTCTAATAAAAAATTTAATAAATAATTATATAATAGAAAAAAAATATTTAAATTTTTTAAAGAAAACATTTCCATGGATGAAAAATATTCACAAAAAAAGGATAATGTTAGGTATCCTAAAAACAATCATCCCAACTATTAAGAAATATATAGAAAGAAAAATAAAATAAAAACATGTAATTCCCATTAATTAATGGAGGATAAAAAATAGATTATTTTTAAAAAAGAATGATAATATAATTTCACAAATGGTAACTTAAACATTAATAATTTAAAATAATGTTGAGATTGTGAAATAAACACTTACCTCATGTCTAACTTACTTTGTATGTTCATGTGGCCTCCTTTATACTAAATTTAAATTTGTTATAAATTTATAACAAAACAACATATATTCATATAATAACATATATTATGATCATATAACATTTCAATTTATCTTTATTAATAATTCCTTATTAAATTCATAGTTTCTAAGTGTTAATTATTTTCATTTTCATGTATGTTTCAGTTCAGTAGTTTCATTCATTACATCCTGATCATGGTTATATAATTTCCATAATTTTAATAATGATATAAATATCATATATTTTTAATATATAAATATTTATAACAATCTATGGATTTTTTACAAGTTAAACGAATCATATCACTTCATAGAGGTCGTAGTCCACAAGCATGAACGAGCGACATTATCATTTTTCATTAGTTTAAGGGTAATAAGGTAAATGATATATTATATATTTATAATAATAATTATTTAATGTTTTTAATATATATATATTCATATATATATATTCCTTATATTCATCATTATTACTTTTCCTACGTGTTGGTGATGGAAATCAAATTACATTGGTTCATGAGGCAGTAGACCATCGTACACACAAACAATGGTTTTAATTCCCATTTGATGGGAAAAAATATGGAAAAATAATTATAAATAAAAAAATAATATATTATTATATGAGAGATATGGGTACTATTATATTAAAATTATTTGGACTTAATATAATGTGGTTAAATATAAGAAAAATGGATAAATCTAGTAAAGAATATTTTATCTTCTTTGAAATAACTCTTTTAGATATACTACCAAGGAGCCCAATAGAAGAAAACTAAGATTGAAAAAACATTACTTATTTTATAGTGAATTTTTTAATTCAATTATGTAGGGTTTGTTTTGACATATTTATCATGGTGGTGTAATGAGGAGAGAGGTGGTGTGTACTTTTATAAGTGGTGGGAAAGACATACAATGATTTTTTAAAGGATTAAATTATTATTGTTTCATATTCATTTAAAAGTTTCATATAAAATGTTAAATTTCATGATTAGGTTGATATATCTGAAAAAAAAACTTCATCAAATAATAATTTAGGTGAAAATTGTGGCTCTATCACATAGGTTTAACCTTTTTTACCCATTTTACCCTTTCTACATAGGTATTAATATTTCTACCATTATTATTAATCATAATGACCCAAAATTAAATTAGAATCATTTATAAATTTTAAAACTATTTTTATAAATATTTAATCTATTTTCTAATATTCAATCTATATAAATCATTAAACTTAATTTAATATAATAATGAGAAGAACAATGAAAAATGATTGTTTGAAAAATTGATTTTTATGAATAAAATTATATTTATAAAATTATCAAGTATAATATTGATCTAAAAGGTCTAAAATAAATTATATTAAACAATAATAATGAAATGAAATTTTAAAACTAATCATAATTAATTTGGTATTTTAAAATACAAGAAATGAAATGTAAATTTTCATAAAATTTAGTATTTTCTCTATTGACCTAAAAGTCAACATTTTTAAATAATAAAGAAAAATAACTATAAACAATTATTTATATTTTGATTTAAAAAACGCTATAAATTTTATATATTTTAATTTATAATGTAGGTAATAGTTAATTATAATATTAACGAAAAAAATGCAATCAAAACTAATTTTTCAGAAATCATATATTTGAAGAATAAATTAACTTTTCTAAAAACTGAGTACTTATCAACTATGAATTAATCAATAAATTTTCAGTAAATTAAATATTTATGCATAATTTTAATAATTTGGATAATACAATTCATACCCTTCAATATAATGACTAGTTGATAACGGTCACATTAAATTGTTATATTTCAATAGTATATAATGGTCATTTTAAACTCATTATAGCATGTAAAAATGAAATCAATGATATTTAATTTTTTAAAGATAAATATTTCATAAAATAGGATTGGGTTATGTTCTTTCCCATTATAATAATTTATTACTCAGTATTCTATAACGTTGATATTAAAATTGTGGGTACATTATTCTCATCACACCCTCAAGTTCCCAAATAGATTTATCTAGTTCATAGTTATACAATGAAACTTTCACTAAGTGAGATGTATTATTTGGTATTACATTCTATATAAGATCCCATATATCCATCGATTATTACTTATAAGATAGATATTTATCCATTTATAAGACCTATACCTTCAGTATATTTAATGGATATGTTATATACTTTTTCATGAGAGAGATATGGAACACATCGTGAACATGGGGGAGATTTGGTGGATGCACCAAGTGATAATGTACTGTCCCCATACTATCTAATATTTTTAATGGAAAATATTCCTTGTGATCAACTTTCCCTTATGTCCAAAAAACCTTCTTCCAAGGAGATATTCGTAGAACTACCTTGCCACAAACTCTAAACACTAGATTTCTCTATTCATTGTCAGCATATCAATGTTTTCAAATATGATATACCATTGTTTTAAATCAAATTCCTCTAACCATACTCTAAATTTTATTTTTTATGTGTACAAAAAATTACAGTATGTGAATATTCATATGAACATGAAAAATATGTCCATACATAAACTTATGGTCATGAAAAGTACATCCATGCATAAAAACGTGGACATGAAAATCATGTCCATTCATATAAATGTGAACATGAAATAAGGTTTTTGTATAACATTTTTACCTCATGAGTTATCCATAATTACCCAATTAATTAGAATGGAATAACATACCCTCCCATTATATAATCATAAATCCAATCATATGCATTCCTTATGTTCATAAAATTTGTCATGGCAACTTAAGATGTGGAAATGAAAATGGATTTCACTGATATTTCATCATTTTAACCATAAACCATCCATGAAAAGAATAAATACGGTATCATTGGGTCATATAATTTGTATGTCATAATAAACATCAATGTATGGTCAGAGTATGACACTCAAGAGGGGGGGTGAATTGAGTTCCTGTAAAAATTTCTATTAAAAATTATTATTTTAAATTCCATGAAAATTAAAAGTCAACTGACCAGTTATCTAGTAGTGAATTTATAAGATCTTGAATGTTCGATTAATTTCCCAAAGGATTAATTAGTTAGCAGATATATCAATTTGATAATTAATAAAACTTTTGAAACTATTCTAATGTGTCAATAATATTATAAACACCTTCTAAGACTAACTATTAGATTGCAATTTAGTTTTATAAAATATGTGACAAAGCAGAGTAAAACTAAAAGTAAAAGAACAACAAGAATAAAACAAGAGGTTCAGTCTCAAGAAACTACATAATCCTCTTCATTTGGTAATCACTGACCACCATTCTGATTAAACTAAAAAATAGTTTGATCCACACCCTGAATCAGGGTTCCCAACACCACACAAGCTGTCCAGGTCACAAGACCTCTACCATAGTTATTCATGGGTACAAACAACCAAGTCACATAATATCCTCTTCCACATTTATCTGGGGGAGTTAAAAGGTCTAAAAAGGAATGAGTGGAGGGATATCTTGTATCCTTCAATTTGATATAAGAGACAATGTGTGATTTATAGGCAGATATACAAACTGCTCAAAAGTATGTAAAAATGCACACAAAAGAAAAAACAAAAATAATAAAGGATTTAGAAGGCTATGCCTATCTTGAGATGTACCTCTGGACTCTTCATATTTAGCTAAGATGAATTTTAATCCACTTCTAGATGTTGACCCTAAAAAAAGTGTTGTATTATATCTCCTTGTTACAAGTATGGTTCAATAGGTATATTCTTCTCATTCTTTGACATGATGAAGTAGTTTTTCATTTCGATGTAAAACTTGATTGAGATTTCCCCATGTGTTCTTCCTTTTGTTCTTGGGTTCATAGTGGGTGCATGAGAGTCACAGATGCTCTTCAGTATGACTCTCACGTGGGCACACCATGATTACTGTATTTATCTTCAAATTGATTTTATATTTATGGGGTATTATAGAGAGCATGATATTTCTACGTTCATAGGTTCATAGTACCCTGTAATGTCTACTAGTGTTCCTATAAAATATTATTAAATATGTATGTATCATTAAATGACTCAAATATGACCATTTGGAATAATTTTAATAAATGAAATAAGTGACTCTTATATTAGTGAGTTAGTGTATTTGTGATTTAAACTGTCGGTGAGACATTAGTTAGTGACTCAGCTGTCAGTGAGATATTAGTTGGTGAGTCATCAGTTGGTGAGTTGTCATTTAGTGAGTCCTCAATTGGTGAGTCTATGTATTAGTGGGTCATATTTCTATTTGTGTCTCATTTATTTTATCTATGATAGTGACTCATACTTAGATAATTTTTTATGTTCTTTTTTCATATAGTACAACAAACCTAGATTATGTTAACACCCACAGTTACACCTAAATAATCAGTTGCATGCTCATTTAAAATTAATCATACATAATTAGTTATATTATTGAAATGATCTGATATATTAGATAATCTTTTACATTATTTAGGATCTTTCATAAGGTAAGATATGTGACTTGTGATTATGACAATATTTGTTATAATGTGGTAATATATATGTTATAATATATGTGATTATTTGTGATAATTAAAACCATTATAGTTAGAGATAGTGGGAAACAATATCTTATGGGACAACAATCGTTCCATTTTGATGATCACAAATCATAGAATTATATTGCATAATTTGTATATTATTAAAATAAACAATCTAATAAAGATTAATAGGCTAAAAAATAATTATGGTAGGTAAAATTTATTAGAGTAAAATAATCTAATAATAATGCATCAATGTCTCTATATTTTAAGTAAAGAAGAATACATTGGAAATTCTCAATAATTTTATCTTGGTTTTGGGATTAGATAAAAGTAGATGTTTAAAAACTAAAATAGAAAAGTAGAAATAGTGAAAGAGGAAAATCCATAAGTCCTATAAAAAAGAATAGATCCAAAATAAATATTAGGGTTAATGGGTTACTTACCCTTAAAAGATGGATCAATGGAATGTCTAGTAGGAGGTGGATGAGAAAGAGGAGCATCTAAAAGAATCTTCATAGGAGGGAAAGGAATTATTATAGGAACATATGGTGTCAGTCTTGGTTTGTGCTGGTATAATAGTCAAGGTTGAGTTTGGTATGTGATAACCGGAAGAATTTGGGTCAAGGTTTGAGCAACTATCATTGGAGATTAAGTCCTTTTCAGATCATAGTGAATAGAAGTAGCATCTAGAACAACTATGGATTCTCTCTAAACATGGAGGTATGGTTTCAGTATCCTGATAAAGTCCTCAATGATTTCTCCTCCATAAATCATTGCTTTTTCAAAGTAATCTTGTTCTCCATACATTTTTCCAATAGAGGAAAGTCCCTAAATCCCTTGACCTGTTCTTTGAATGATCTTCTAACTAGGGGTAAAGTAAAATTTTCTCCCTAATACGTAAAGTGACTGGTCAACTAGTTCTTCAGGTAAATCTTGTAGAAATATGAATTAATACTGTTTGTAAGCTCTTCTTGAGTGGATGATTCTTTCTTGTTATAAAATATGACCATATCATTCACATAATCACAATTCTTGTCAATATTTTTTGTGCAGCAAAATCTAGAGGTATCAAATAGATACTTATGCTCCTCTTTTACAACAGTTCTGATTGCTTTAATATACAGAGTCTGAGTTATCTTACCAGATGTGGAAGGAATAACATTAGGAGTTGTTATTGAAGTAGATTTCACAATTTCCATTACTTCTTTTATCAGTTTGGAATAATAAATAATTTAATATGAAAAACAAGATCTATAAGTCCTTTCATGAAAATATTTATTATAGTCACATACTTAGTTATTAAAGCATCGATACCCGAGGATAACTTATTCATCTCATTCCCAAGATTGGTGTTTTATGCCATAATGTTTTAGCAGTTGTAATAAAATTTGGTTGAAATTACTTTATCACCATCAATGATACTAAAATAGCATCATCATGAGATGCACTTGAATAGGCAGGAGTAGAACTAGATGTTCTACTTATCCTTACACCATAAACTATGGACCATATATATTTAAAGTAATCATTCAGCTCAATGTTTTCTCTTCTAGCTTTATCAATATCATAACACATCTTAAATTATACTTAATGTATTACTAATTAACATATGAATTCCTTTAATTTTTTGAAATTTTTTTTAGTGACATGGTCACTAGGAAGGGTCTCATCCACGGGTACCCTCGCAATAGGTACAAAAATTTCATCATATGAATCATGTTAATCTAATCATAGTTCCAGATTCCTAAGATTCCACTCCCATTAAGCCATTACATCATTATCCAGTGTTTTAAGAGTTTCAATCCTTACTCTCCAAAGTTGATTCTCTTCACCAGCTTGAAATTCTCTCGCTTAAGGAACCCCATCAATGTCATATTTCTTTGCATCATTCTCCCCTTATGATTGATATCTCTTCCTTAAATACATTTCTTGAGTAGTAGGTACAAACTCTTGATTATTTTGATGTTCCAAAGGAGCATCCACCTCAACTCTATCATCTTGTCCATCTTCACAACCATCATCACTACTATTGTTGGCATGATCATGTTCAACATCACCTCTATCACCATTTTCTTCATTTACTTCCTCTTATACCTATTCTTACTCTTATTTAATATTTCTAGAACCATCAGACTGTCCTTCTTCTCTTTTACTTCTTCTTCATTTTAGTCATTAGAATCATACTCCTCACCGCCACTCACTTCTATTTCCACTCCATCTTCATAATCCCTTAAAATTGATTTTATTGAAGGTAATGATAGTGGTGGACTAGGATATCTATAGGTTTTATAGAAGGACTTATAGAAACATCAATATCACTCCTATCATAAACATGATACCCTTCACAATCATCTCTAGCATTGTCACCACCTTACTCGTCAAATTAATTCCATTTTTCATATGGACCCAAAAAAGGGTCCATCAAATCTCTTAGTCTGGTAGGGTGATCCATAGGAATGAATATTTCATAAAATTTATCATAATAAAAACAAACCATCTCTTCAATGGGTTCCATTTAATCTTCATTCTTCCATAGATAACTTTATTCAAATAAAAGGCACTAAATTATGATACAGTTTCATCACTGTCGTCCACACATCCATTTTCATTCAACATAATAGATATCATCCAGGGATAAAATAAATAATTTGTCTTATATTAGGTTTTGGTCATATAACTTAATTGAACCATTAAATACTTGAAAATATTAACCTTAACTATATTATTCAGTAAATAAACTAGGTATACAGTCTGATACTTCAAAGAAAAACATCCCATTCCTAGGAAAAATTTTGTGCTGGATGAACATAAACAACATTATTCACTCTAATATTCTTAGTAGCAACTGACCATCGATGATATTCATTGTATGTATGTTATTTTAATGCAATCCCAAGGCTGAAAATATCACTTTTAGGTGGAGGAATACCTTGATAGTCATAAAAAACTCCTTTAAGAAGAAAAATGAGACATTCATCCCACTGCTTGGAAGAGAAAAAAATACTCTTTCCTTTTACCATTGATTTTATCCAATAGACACAACTTTCATATAAGAGAAACTCAACATTCATATAGAACTCATGCACCAGCTTTAGATAATGTTCTCTTCAATTATCAGAAAACCACTTATTCCAAACATGATCATGTTTAAATTTCAGCATCACTGACTTTCTCTCCAATAGACACTTTTTAAACACATATTTTTCTGAAGATACTATATTATTTTATAGCGCTCAATTTACTAGACCAAAAGCTCCTATGAACTCTGCTTTTTACTTATTTTCAGGCATAGACATATCAAAGTATCCTTTAGTAGGGTTCTTCATAGTTACCATTTCGAGATCTTGGTTGAAGTCTATAATGTGAATGGTCGATGGTAGAGTGATCAAAGATGGTCTCAAGGTATGTAATAACATGGAACAATTCAATTTTATATCTGTTAGAGCTTAAATCAAGTTAAAATAGTTGAATCATGAATCAGGTTTCATAAATAATCAAAACAATGTTGTTTTTTGATAAAAATATAAAACTCTTAAAATTGTGAATCATCAGTGTCAGCATAAAAAATGTGTCATCATGAAAAAAGTGTTGACATAAAATAGTCGGCATGATAGTTTTGGAATGATAGAGTCGAGATGGCTGTGTCAGAACGAAAGAGTTGGCATGACATTGTTGGAATGACAAAGTCTTCATGACAAATTTTCTATGATTTTACTAATGATAAATTCTATAAAAAACATATAGATTAATCATTCATATCCCATGTCTAATGTAATTAATTATTTTAGAGTTAAATGGCCTAATGAATATATCATCAAGATGATGTTAAATTCCAATAATGTTTAAAGTGATATCAATCTTTAGATAATGATCTCTCAAAAAGTGATGTATTACATCAATATGTTTTGTTCTAAAATGAGGTAATGGGTTCTTAAATGTTTTAATAGGCATTGTATTTTCAAAATTTATAGGTATATGTATAAATTGATATCCATATTCTATAAGTGTGTGTTTCATTCACAAAATCTGAGTACAATAACTACCAATAGATTTGTATTCAGATTCGGCATTAAATAATGGAACAAAATATTGTTTATTACTACACCATAAAACCAAATACTTTCCCAAAAATTGAAATGTTATATAGTTGATCTTTATACCTAACTTTCATCCACCAAAGTCAGCATCATATTAACTCACTATATCAAACAATTCTCCTTTAGTTTAAAAAAAATAAATTGATAGTATGTTTAAGGTATTTGAGAATTTTCATAACAAAATTTAAGTGAAATTATTTGGGGTTAGCTTTCAAACAGGCACACATACTCACAAAAAACATTATATATGGCCTACTACCATTCAAGTAGAGTAAACATCTAATCATTCCTCTATAAGTGGTTTGAACAACATATTTACCATATTTAACAAGATCCAAATTATAAGTAGTACTCATTGGAGTGTCACTAATTTTATTGATATCAAATGGAAATCATTTAAAATATATTTTTTGTATTTACTTAGATTTAAAATGATACATTAATTATTTTGAAATATATGAATTCCATGAAAGAATTTGAGTTCACCCATTAAAAACATTTCAAATTCACTTATAATCATTTATGAAAAATCAATACATAATTAATTTCTTGATGATCCAAAAATAATACCATCTACCAAAATTTGAACTACTAAAATATCTTTATAATTTAATTTTATAAAAAGAGTAAGATAAGAAATTCCCTTTGTAAAACCATTTATAATGAGAAAAGTTCTTATTCTATCATACCAAGGTCTTGGAACTTGTTCTAAACAATATAATATTTTTTTAATTTGAAAAAATTATTTTTAAAATGAAGTTTTGTAAAACTATGTGGTTGTTCAACAAAAAAAAATCATCAACTATATACCCATTTAGGAATTCACATCTAACATCTATTTTATAAATCTTGAAATTAATATGGGAATTATCATCAAGAAGGATTATGATGGAATCAAATATAGAAATAGGTGAAAAAAATTCTTCATAGTCAATTTTTTCTTCTTGAATGGAAGCTTGTGAAACCAATCTAGCTTCACTTCTAAAAATATTACCAGATTCATTGACTTTGTTTCTAAACAACCATAGAGTTCCAATGTTCATGGTGTCTTTGGGTCTATCCACTAGTTTCCAAATATTGTTTCATTAAAATTGATTAAATTCATATATCATATCCATAACCGAAAATTCAACAATAATTGAATCATTTATGTTTTTTGGATCCATTTGGGATAAACATGTAGGATGTTCAACCTGGTTTCTATAAAATGATATAGTTTGTGTCACTTTATCTATGTCTCCAACAAAAACATATAATGGATGGTTATTAAGGGTTCTGGTTGGTCTAGAAAAAGTGGGGCTATTAATTTCAAGTTCCCTTATAGGTTTGGGTTTATCATGTCCAGAGACTAAAAATTTTTCAGAAATTTTAGATTCTACAGATTTCTTTACAGGGGGATTAGAGGAGTTTTCATTTATTTAAATATTTGACACATTATATTCAAGGTTTTATAGGGAGTTCTTAGGTTCAGGTGGATATGTTTCACCGAATTTGATAAGAAAATATTCTCCAACACACATAGTTGTTTAATTAAAGACACTATAAGATTTAATAGAGGTTGAGTTACCTAGGATGATTCTTTCATCAATCTCAGATGAAAATTTTTCAAGATTGTCCTTTTTATTAAGGATATGGACATTACAACCAAAAATATTGATGTAACTAACATTGGGGTTTCTATTGTTCTACAAATAATAAGGAGTCTTTTTGAGGATATGACTAATTGAAACTCTATTAATTATATAGCAAGCTATATTCATATCTTTATCCTAAAAGTAAACAGGTAGAACATATTTATTAAGCATTGTACATGTTATCTCTTGAAAACTTCTATTTATTATTACCAAAACATCATTTTGTTAAGGTGTCTTATTAGAAGTGAAGTCGTGATTATAGCCATTGTGTGAGAAAAAAGATTCGAAGTCTTTATTTTCAAACACACTGCCATGATCACTTCTTATGGGTTTTATTCTAACTCAACTTAGATTTTTCACTGCTTTAGCATACTTAGTGAAGTAAGTACAAGATTCAATTTTGTAAGATAAAAAATAAGTCCAAGTATATCTTGAAAATTCATCTACGAGATAATAGACATAGTGCTTCCCATTAAGACATGAAACATGAGAAGGTCCAAACAATTTCATGTGATCCAACTCTAATGGTTGAGAAGTTAAAACTTCTTTCTTTGATTTGAATGTTATCTTATATTTTTCATCCTTTTGAAAAAGACTACAGACTTTTCATTTGAAAAGTAAATTTTTCCAAGATCATTGACTAGTCCTTTTTTGAGTTTTCTTTATAAGAGAGTGTAGATTACAGTATCCTAATATTCTATTCCAAATACAATAATATTTGTAAAAGTAACTTAAACAAGAAACATTTTGGGAAACAAAAGAATCTATGTTAATAGCATATACATCATCATTTGTAAGAGCAGAAAATATTAGTTCATTTTTAGAGTTAAATACATTTCAAGAATAATATTCAAATTTAACATAAAATCCATCATCACATAATTGTGAAATTATAAAAAAATTATATTTCAATCCCTCAACAAAAATTTCTTTAGAAATTAAAAGTGAGTTAGAGTAACCAATCTGGCCTAGGACAATTATATTTCCATTATCATTTCAACCAAAAGAGAAATATTTAACGTCAATATTGATTAGTTTCTTAATTAATGAATAGTATCCTATCATATTTCTTGAACATCCACTTTCCATGTACCACTGACTCTTAGAGGATCTCTTCAGACAATGTCCCTGCAATATAATCAGAACAAAAAAGATTTGGGTACCTAGATGTTTTTGGGTCAAGTAACATTAATAATCAGTGCTTTAGGTACCCACAATTGCTTCATGGGTTTACTATAAGCATTATGTGACATATTTTAAATGTAGACTCTATTTGGTCTCGAAAAACTAGAGGTAATAAAATATTTTCTAGAACTGGAAGTAAAAGAAAAAATTTCATTTTTAGGTACAAATGTTTTTTTCCAAATTTAGTTAAAAAAATGAGTTTTAGATATGTTTCTCTATCTAGGATCATATCCAATATCAAAATTATACTTAGGATCTATCTGTTTACCAATAATTTGAGAAATATTATTTTTCCCATTGGTAAACGTTTCTTGATGTATCTTTAATTTCCCATTAGACATTTTTAGTTCATTGTTTTCTGTAAGCAAATGAGCATTATTTTCCTTTTTAGTAGTATGATCAGACATAATATTTATAGTGACATAATTTTGTTTCTATAAATATTTTTATTTATCTTTTAATTCATTTCATGCATCTTGCAACATGTTACAATATTCAAATAGTTCATCACATGTCATACTTTCAAAATCACTATCATTTTCAGAATAATAAGAATTATGTATAGGATAATATAAGGTTACCTCAAATGAGATTATCATAAATACATATTTTTTATGTCATTTATCTCCTCATGATATGATGCTGATTCAAAGGAGATATCCTCAGAGAAAGTCTAGGTGACCATCATAGCTATCTTATACTTATTGTAATTTTTTTCATACTTCTTTTTTTATTTTAATTTTGGATAGTCAGCTTTTACATGTCCTATCATCTTACATTTATAGCAGACAATCTCCTCTAATTTTCCATTTATTTTCAGGTCCTTTTAAATTTTCCCTTATTATTATATTTTCTATTATAATTGAGATTCCTGAAGAACTTATTCTTCCTATAGAATATTTTGACTATTCTAGCCAGTTGAGCCATCTCTTCATCACTATCTGATGTTGATTCATTATTACTAGAGCTTTCAATAGAGTCTAGTGCCTTCTTTTTTCCTTATTATTAGAGGTAGTAGTATTAAAAGATATATATTTTCACTTAGGTTCATCCTCTTCTTCTTGGTTGACTTTCATCTCTTTTTCACACATCATCTTTTTTTCGATGATTTCATTGACAGGTAGTTTTCGGATGTCCCCTAATTCTTTAATGGAGAAAGAATTTCCCCTCCATCTATCAGTTAAACATGTGAGAATACTCATAATTTGTTTTTCTGCAGTAATAACCTTTCCTAGAGATCTCATCATGTTAACAATCTCATTGAACCTGAGATACATGTCCTAAATATGTTCATCTAGCTTCATCTAAATGTTATCATATTTAATAGTATATGTGTTAAGCCTTATTTCCTTAAAATTAGTTGTTTCTTCATGAAAAATAGAAAATGTGTCCCAAATTTCAAAGGAAATTTTACAAGTACACATTTAGTTGAATTCCTCATCTCCTAGTGCACAATTTAAGGCATTCTTGGATTTACAGTTATTACTATAGTAATATTTCGCAGTATCATCCCATGTATTTCTAGCATTATATAAGAACTCATATTCAGTCTCTATAGAAGTACAAATCTCAAATTAGATAATCTATAAATTCATTTTTCATTTTAACATTACATTCAGTATAGTTTGTTCCATTGGAAAATAGAGGTTTGTTGGTAGCAGCACCTTCCAGTAAATTTTCAATAATAAAATTTTAGAAAAATATTTTAATGAGATAAAAGTTTATTATTAATAAAAATGATATGATCATCGAAACACAACCAAAATCATAACTGACAAAGTTTGAAAAAAGCTTTGAAAATAAAAAATTTGAAAACCTATGAAATCAAATTTTGGTCGGAGTATTACAATGAAGAGGGGAGTGAATCGAGTTACTATAAAAATGTATGTTAAAAAATTATTATTTTAAATACCCACAAATTAAATAGTCAATTGACCAGTTAACTAGTAGTAAACTTATAAGAGCTTTTTTGATTGATTAATTTCTTAGAAGAGTGATTAGTTCTCAGTTATATCAATTTGATAATTCAAATAACATTTGAAACAAATCTAATGAGTCAATACTATTATAAAAACATTCTAAGACTAAATATCATAATGCTATTTCCTTTTTTAAATATGTGACAAAACAAAGTAAAACAAAAAGTAAAATTACAGTGAAATTGAATCAAGAGGTTTAGTCTCAAGAGGATATATAATTCTCTACACTTGGTGATAACCTGAACCAATGTAGTTTAAATTAATAAACAGTTTGATACACTCCCTGGATCTGGTTTACAACAACACATAATATGTACAGGTGACAAGACCTCTACCATGGTTTTTCATTAGTACAAACTACTAGGTCACACAAGAACCTTGTCCACACATACCCATGGTAGTTAAAAGGTCTAAGAAGGTATAAGTGGAGGGATATCTTGTATCCTTTAATTTGATATAGGAGACAATGTTTTCTTTATTGAAAGATACACACACTTCTCAAATGTATGTAAAAAATGTACACAAGAGGGAAAATAAAAATGAGAAAGGATTTAGAAGGCTTTTTCTGTCTTGAGATGCAGCTATCGACTCTTCAGATGTATCATAAATGAGTTTTTAGTCCTCTTCTGTAAGTTGACACTAAAATAGAGTGTCATATTCTAGCTCCAAGGTACATGTATAGTTTTTTTGGGATATTCTTATCCTTAGTTGATAGGCTGAAGTAGTCTTTTGTTTTTATGTAAAGGATGATTTATATTTCCCCATGTGTTCTTCATTTTGTTCACGGGTTCACAATGGGTGAATGGAATCATGGATTTTATTTAGTACGTCCCTCACGTGGGCACACCACTATTATTGTCTCAATCTTCAAAATGATTTTATATTATTGAGCGCCGACAGAAAAAATGATCTTTCCACATGCATAGGTTCATCATCCCATATATCATCTATTAATGGAATTGAAAATATTATTAAAAATTTAAGTATCATTAAATGACACAAATATGACCGTTAAAAATAATTTTAATAAAGAAAATTGAAATAGTCTATAGGTGACTCTTCTGTCAGTGAGTTAGTCTGTCTATGAGTCATCATGTTAGTGATACATCAATTGGTGACTCTTCTATCAGGGGGACATCAGTTAGTGAGTCATCAGTCAGTGAGTCGGTAGTCAGTGAGTCATCATGTCGGTGAGACATTAGTTGGTTAGTCATCTATCAGTGAGACATCAGTCAGTGACTCCATACATCGGTGAGTTATTTGTCTTTCGGCGAGCCATCAGTCAGTGATAAACTAGTCCATGACTCTATTCATTTCTGAGTCATTTTTTTATCGTTGTCTTAGTTCTTCTTTCGGTGACAGTGACTCAAACATAGATAATTGAAGATGTTCTAATTGTCTTACAGTACAACAAAGTATGAATGTGTTAACACCCATAGTTATACATAGATAATTGGTTACTAGATCATTTTGACATAAAAAATATAATTAGTTATATGATTGAAATGAAATAATATACTAGATAACCTTTGACATGATTTAGTATTTTTCGTAAGGTATGATATGTGAATTGTGATTAAAACATGATTTGTGATAATGAGGTAGGATATATGTTATAATATATGACAAGATTTATTATAATTAAAACTATTATAGTTAGAGATAATTTCTAAAAATATCCTAGGGACCAACAGTTTATTATCATTTAAAAAAATATATAGCATCAAAAGATCATTAAAAACTTTTTTTGGGAAATTAACCATTCCATTTTAAAATTAATTCCTTAAAATATAAATTTTTAAAAAATATTATTAAAAATATTTTATTTTAAAATATATATTATATCTTCTAATAGTGGATTTAAATCATGTATTCATCATGACAGTATGATTTTTTTTCACACAGTATAAATTTTAAAAAAACATTACCTTTAATTTTTTTTGTAAAATTTCCAAAAGTTCCTCATTCAGAAAATGAAAAGTTGGTTTATTTTAAATAATTTTTTATATAATGAAAAGTTTGGAAAAAAATTTGTTAAAAATTGATATAAAAAATCCTTGAAAAACATTTTAAATTGCATGGATATGAATGATAAATATTTCTAACTGAATAGTAAGATTAACTAATTTTTATTAAAAACACTATTTCAACCTTTTGAGTAATTTAGGAGAGAAAAATAAAAGAAAAACATTTCTAATTATAAAAATATATATATGAGAAGAAAATTCATGAAATTATTGAGAGGCGCATCATAATGTTTCACCACTATAAACTACATCATATACAATCTTGACAAAGAATGAGATTATAACATAAAACACAAAAAGTTTTGGTAACATTTCATTGTAAAGACCCATGAAATAAACTACCATATAAGAATATATTAATTTTATAATGTTTATGATAGTAATACTAGATTACATTCATGTGTAATATATATATTAAATAAAAGAAAATTTTGGTCAAGGTGGAATATGTCCCAAATTAATAACAGTGAGATGAAAACCCCATACCTCATGTCTGAATTGCTTAGAAATTTTGTTAAACTCATATTTAATAAATTTAAATTTATTATATTTATATAACAGAAAACATTTATGTGATTATCATATCATTTATATCTATTATACATATAAGTTTTTTTCATCCATGATGGTAGTGATAGAAATATCAATTATACCATTCATGTAGACGATAGATCGCACATACACATTAACATTGTTTTAACATTTCAATGAATGGAATGAGAGGAAGGTAAAAAAATCAAATTTATAGAATTAAAATTACATCATATAAATAATATATATTCATAAATTATATCATTATTACGATATATGTAAAACTAAAATGAAAAATGAATGGCATCACTCCATGGAGGTGGTAGGGCACACGTACGAGCATGTAACCTTATCATTTTTCAACAAAATGGATGGTAATAAAGGATTTCTGATATAGTAATTAATGAATCATAACTATGTAATAAATATCAAATATAAACATTAAACCCATAAAAATAACATTCAATAAAATATGGGGATATAAAATTAATTGTATCACTATGTAGAGACGGTAAGTCATACATACACACGAGCAATACATTAACTTTCCATTTGATGAAAAATATTGTATATAATGGTGTTTTAATAAAAATAATTTTATTTAAATATATTTAGGATATAGAATTTATTATTTTATGATATATACCAACAATTTTTATGAGGTTAAATAATAATAATAAAAAGGTGATCAGCTAAGTCGATTACCTATTAATTGAATGAACATATTTGGATCACAACTTAATGACCATAGGTTAGGTTTCATTGGGAGGAAATAATATATATAACATTTATAGGTATGTTTAGAAGATATTATTATAGGTTGTGGTTAATAAATAATGCTCCATGTGGTGTGAAGATGAGAAATGTGTGGTGTTATTTTACAAGGGAGGGGGATGGCACACATTGAATTTCATAAAATATTGAAATATAATAAAGTTATTCTCCATATAGATACATCAAAATAGAACTACAAGAAAACCTCCGTTTAGCGGCGGTTTTTTTGTGGCGGTTTTAAAAACCGCCGCAAAACGCGTTTCGGGCCGCCGTTTCGCGGTGGTTTTTAAAACTTCCGCGAAAAAACCGCCGCTAAACGGCAAAAAAAAATATTTTTTAAAAAAATATTTTTATTCTTTTTTTAATTTTATTCGAGGATTAGCGGCGGTTTTTTAAAAAACCGCTGCGAAATAGCGGCGGTTTCGGTAAAACCGCCGCGAAATGAAATGAAAAAAATAAAAAAATACGAGAAACCCCGAACTCACTAAAACGACCATAACTTTTGATCTAGGCGTCCGTTGAAGCGCCACGACCAGTCAAATCGAATCTCATGAAGAGATCTAGAGGAACGTATAATCACAACCATGAGACGGTATAAGGTGCGGATGATATGAGAGTTATAAGAAAGTTGAAAAAAGTTCTCCAACTTCAAATGGCCATAACTTTCGCTCCGGGTGTCCGTTTGGGATCTACCACATATCAAATCGAAGCCAGCGAAGAGAGATATGCACCAAATCAATAGAAGAAAGCTTCTTTCATGTTTTTCGACCCCAAAAACCCCTCCGAAGGCCTCCAAAACCCTGTTTCTGTCACCGGTGTCTCGTCAAACTTGTCTTCAAACAGACCTAACTTTCGATCTGCATGTCAGTTCGGCATCCTCCACCTGCCAGATCATACCTCATTCCATGAGCTTCAGTTTGACTGGTTGCGGTGCCCACATTCACTCCTAGATCATATTTTATGGCCTTTTTAGTGGGTATCGGGTTTGTTATGTTTTTCAATGCCTCGTTTCTAGCACCCGTTCCCCGTCAGCTTTTTTTAAAATGGTCATAACTTCCGATCAGGCTATCCATTCGGACTCTTTCACCTTTCAGGTCGAAGATCGTTTCAGGATCTTTGATTTGATAGGTCGCGGATCTAAAACGGACTCTCGGATCATAAGTTGTCTCCGTTAATGTGAGTCCAATGTTTTTGTCTCTTTATGACTGTTTTGACAGGTTTTAATGGTAGTTCCTTTTATTACTGTTTATTTGGGTTTCCATGACTTGTTATCTTTATCAATGATTTTTTATGCGTCATTATGATGATTATTTTGAATTATTAAGGAGTTTTCTAGAGTTGTCACGAGTTTTCATGCGTTCTCAATATTTCTAATGTCTCATTCTTCATATGCTTCTCCATCCTTTTTCATGCGTTTTCATGATTTTTCATCCCTTATCACATCTTTTCATACTTTTTCATGTGTTTCCTTTATTATTTATTATTTATTATTTATTATTTATAATTTACTTTAATTTATTTATTAGTTATTATTTATTAGTTATTATTTTTTATTTATTATTTATTATTTATTATTTATATTTATTTATTAGTTATTATTTATTAGTTATTATTTATTAGTTATTAGTTATTATTTATTATTTATTATTTATTATTTATTATTTATTATTTATATTTATTTATTATTTATTTTTTATTATTTATATTTATTTATTAGTTATTATTTATATTTATTTATTATTTATTATTTACAATTTATATTTATTTATTATTTATTATTTATATTTATTTATTATTTATTATTTTTTAATTACTATTTATTATTTATATTTATTTATTATTTATTATTTATTAGTTATTATTTATTATTTATATTTATTTATTATTTATTATTTATTAGTTATTATTTATTATTTATTATTTATTATTTATTATTTATTATTTATATTTATTAATTATTTATTATTTCTTATTTATTATTTATTATTTATTATTTATTATTTATTATTTATTATTTATATTTATTTATTATTTATATTTATTTATTATTTATATTTATTTATTATTTATTATTTATATTTATTTATTATCTATATTTATTTATATTTTTTATTTTTTATTTTTTATTTTTTATTTTTTATTTATTATTTTTTATTTATATTTATTTATTTATTATTTATTATTTATTATTTATTATTTATTATTTATTATTCATTATTCATTATTTATTATTTATTATTTATTATTTATTATTTATTATTCATTATTTATTATTTATTATTTAATATTAATTATTTATTATTTATTATTTACTATTTATTAGTTATTATTTATTATTTATTATTTATTATTTATTATTTATTATTTATTATTTATTATTTATTATTTATTATTTATATCTATTATTTATTATTTATTATTTATTATTTATTATTTATTATTTATATCTATTATGTATTTATTATTTATTATTTATTATTTATTATTTATTATTTATTATTTATTATTTATTATTTATTATTTATATTTATTTATTTATTATTTACATTTATTATTTATTATTTATATTTATTTATTATTTATTATTTATATTATTTATATTTATTATTTATTTATTATTTAATTATTTTTTATATTTATTTATTATTTATAATTTATTATTTATTATTTATTATTTATTATTTATTATTTATATTTATTTATTTATTATTTATAATTATTTATTATTTATTATTTATATTATTTATATTTATTTATTATTTATATTTATTTATTATTTATTATTTATTATTTATTATTTATTATTTATTATTTATTATTTATTATTTATTATTTATTATTTATTGTTTATTGTTTATTATTTAGTATTTATATTTATTATTTATATTTATTATTTATATTTATTTCTTATTTCTTATTTATATTTATTTATTATTTATTATTTAATATTTAATATTTATCTTTATTTATTATTTATTATTTATTATTATTTATTTATTATTTATTATTTATTATTTATTATTTATTATTTATATTTATTTATTATTTATTATTTGTTATTTGTTATTTATTATTTATTATTTATTATTTATTATTTATTATTTATTATTTATTATTTATTAATTATTATTTATTATTTATTATTTATTATTTATTATTTATTATTTATTATTTATTATTTATTATTTATCATTATTTATTATTTATTATTTATTATTTATTATTTATTATTTATTATTTATTATTTATTATTTATTATTTATTATTTATTATTTATTTATTATTTATTATTTATATTTAATTATTATTTTTTATTTATATTTATTTCTTATTTCTTACTTCTTATTTCTTATTTATTATTTATTATTTATTATTAATTATTTATTATTCCTTATTTATTATTTATTATTGATTATTGATTATTGATTATTGATTATTTATTATTTATTATTTAGTATTTATTATTTATTTATCATGTATATTTAATTATTATTTGTTATTTATATTTATTTATTTTTTATTTTTTATTATTTATTATTTATTATTTATTATTTATTATTATTGATCTTATATCTATTATTTATGTATTATTTGTTTTTTCAATTAATATATATAAGTATATTAAATTCTGTTTATTAACTACATGGCGAGGTTGGTGGAGTGGTAAAGTCTTTAGAAAATATGCAAGAGGTTAGGGGTTCAAATCTCGCCAAACGCAGAATTTCTTTATATTGCATGGGATGTGCATGTGCATGGGATGTGCATGTGCATCTGCATGTGATGTGCATGCATGGATAAATAAAGTAAATAAATAAAATAAATAAATAAAATAAATACAAAATAAAATAAATAAAAAATAAATACGAAATAAAATAAATAAAATAAATAAATAAAATAAATAAAATAAATAAATAAATAAAATAAATAAATAAATAAATAAAATAAATAAATAAATAAAATAAATACGAAATAAAATAAATAAAATAAATAAATACGAAAAATAAATAAATAAATAAATACGAAAAATAAATAAAATAAAATAAATACGAAATAAATACGAAAAATAAATAAATACGAAATAAATACAAAAAATAAACAAATAAATAAATATATATATAAATAAATATATAAAATAAAAAAATAAAAAAAAATTAAAAAAAAAACCACCGCTAAATCATTTAGCGGCGGTTTAAACCGCTGCTAATAAACCGCCGCGAAACGTTCTGCGACGGTTTTGAAAACCGCCGCGAATAGTTTCTCGACGCACGATTTCGCGGCGGTTTTTCAAAACCGCCGCCAATCGATTTAGCGGCGGTTTGAACCGCCGCTAAATTCCTTTTTTGTCGTAGTGTAGAAATGAACTCGAATAAAAAGAATATAGTGCAAAAATAAAATCATACATTACAATTTTAATATAGTTATGGGTCATTTCAAATATTATCTTCTTTATTAATTCATTCGATTGTTATTTCTGACCTTAACCTTGTAAACAACTATTTAATCTTTTAAAGTGTTAATAACGTTACCATAAATTAAAAAATGACTCATAAATGGGACATAGTTTATATGTTAAGCCATATTAAATTAACATAGTCAGTGGTAAAATTTTAATTAATTTTATATAATTTAATAAAATATTATTCATATAAAATACCATTAATATCAACTTTGGGACTATTAAATTAAGTTACATTAAAGACACCATGAAAAACAGTAAATTAAAAGATAATTTTTTGATAAATGCTTACTATGTCATTTAAATATAATTTTATAGAACACTTTATCTAATGAAATTCGATTTATTTTAATATATTTATAATCATTTATTTTACTTCACTTTTAATTAAATAAATACTTCCTATGTGTTTTGTAACAATTTTAGGTAATTATTTTATAACTAAAAATAATTAATTAACATGATAAACAAAAAATATTTATAATTATAATAAATATTTATAACTAATCAAACATTCTTATTATCTTTATTACCAAAATTAAATGAAAATAAAACCAAGAGAATGATATTTTTTTAATTTCTTAACTAAAATTATTACAAATTTTTAAATCACATCCATATGGGAAAACTCATGATATATCCAAATCCTGGATCAATATTGACAAAATTCACTCATAAAATAATATTAATACAATTTTTTTAGGAATTTTCAAGTCCTTATCAGATTAATTTTAATCCCACATACCTAATTTAACCAAACCATAGTGATAATTATTTACTAAAATTACTATTCATAATGAAAAAATTAAAAGGGAAATATTAACCTAATTTTTAAATCATGATTAAAAATGTGTAATAAATTTTTCAAAATTAAATCTCCTAATGAAGTTGAAATTAATTTAAAATAAAGTAGAAAATATAATAGAAAACATTATTATTTAGAAAATTCCCTTTTAAGTGCAAAAAATATATAACAAATATGAGTATAAATTTCATTAAAAAGATTATAATTGGATTATTTTCATCTAAATAAACTGAAAGAATTTTAAAAATAATGAAAAATATATATTTTTATTTTTAAAAACATAAAAATAAAATATTTTTTAAAAATGAAAATCAACATTTTTTACTATTCATTGAAAAATCAATATTTTCATAAATATATAAAAAAATAACCATAAGATAATTTCGTAATGATGATTTCATAATAGTACCATTTTTATCAAACAAAATTTCAAATAATTTTATAAATTATTTTTAACATTTTTCTCATGAAATAAATAAAAGCCATTAATGAAAAAAAATATATTTTTAAAGTATAAATGAATTTACTAAAAATTGAGTAATTCTTTATGATGAATTTTTCAATTGATTTATATTTAGTTGGTCATTAATATAAATTTATTTTACAAAGTAGTAAATATTACTCATAACAATGAATTATGATGGCTTTTTTATAAAGGACATATTTAAATAGTAATATTTAATGGTTTGTTTATTCCTGGTGTTGTATGTTGTAGAGACCCAGAAATTCCATATAATTTTTTTAATTATATGGGATTATTACGAGTCTACAGAAATTAACGATGGTTGGTTCCATTGGCAGGTGTGCCCGGAACAGATTTTTGATTTTTGTAATGTACGTTTAGTAAACGCACAGGCGTTGTTTTCTATCGTCTAAACTGGTGCTCAAATTAATAATCTTAGGGAACCATAGAATCCGCAGTTTTAGGATTTTCTTAAGGTAAGCTTAACTTCAGCCGCATTAGGTCGATTGAAAATGTTAATTTTTTAGAAATTAATAAAATAATAAAATAAATGATGATTATTTTATTCCTTTTTGGAAACTATTAGACAAATGGTGGTGGGCCTGCAGTGTAGCATCATTCCATTTAATGGCTTGACCCTCTATCTTTTGTTTAATCATGCCATTGGGGAAATTTAAAAAGACTGTGTAATCGCAACGTTGATGGAATTAAAGAGGTTCATTAATTATACTCATTAATGAACCTCGTTAATTATGTGGTGCATTGATCATCTCCTCCCTTCTATTTAATCTAAGCTTAGGATTGGGTTTTGAGAAAGCTATGAGAGGAAGATCTGGCGAAGCGCCGATGACATTCCGCCTCGACGAACAACAAGATCAAGTGGTGAATATTGAAGGAATCAATCCGGAAACAACTAATGCTGACAACCTCATCAAACGTGGATTCTTCTTCCACATCTGATATGTCTCCTGTGAATTCGAGGTAGGGGTTTAGTTTAAATTTGAGCGAATTTGTTTTGTTTCCACATTCTTTAAAAGAATGACGAACGCAAATCAACCAAAATGAGTGATTCACGATTCGTGTGAAACTGCAGGTGGTTATTGCGGGGAAAATATTGAATCGGGTATATCATCATTTTTTTTATGTGATGTATTAATCACTCCTGCATGATATGATGATAACATGGAGGGTGTGGACCCAACGTACAAGGCTCGTACTGTCCACTGCTTCAGTTTTTTCAGGTTCTTCAGGGGAGGATTTTAACCTCGATGAAAACTTGAATATGGGAGCCACACAGTGACAGCAACATCCTGAGAGGCCCGTAGGTGGAATCAGAAAGTAAAATGGACAACCAAAGCCCACCTAGTGGCTCGCGGAAGTCCCACTGGCCACAGATGGAGGCGACGCCCATAGGCACCGTGGTGGGCGGAACAGGCGGTCGACCCTCGGTCGGCCGCGTTGGCAGAAGACGACGCGCTGTCACGCACACGGTGAAGATTCGTAGCTTTAAATCCACGGAAGAGGGGACCCGCACCCCATGGGTCTTGCTCACTGGAGGGCTACGCCACCTGGTTCCACCCATTGATTAACCTGAACGACTTTTCCCATCGGAAGGGGGCTCCGCCACCCAACTGGTTGACCGCTCTATCCATAGGTTTGGGTCACCCGGCAGGCCGGGCCGGTTAGTAGCGTAGTGGTCCGAGCCCATGGTCGTTCCCACTCGGGTTGGCCCAGCATGTTCGGTCTGTTTTGGGTCGGACCTGGGTCAAGACGGCCCAGGTCGGGGCAGGTCAGACTGGACCTTGACCTCTTTCGGCCTAGATAATTTTAAAAACCCATATCTCACAAACCATACATCCATTTGATGAACCGTCTATAGTGCTGGATTCCTTGGATTGAGATAGTCCTTTTGAAATACACAACCTGATTTTTGGAGAATGTTGGAGTACGACTGGGTTAGACCGAACCCAAATCCAACCGGGCCCTCGATACTAAAATGTTTATAACTCACAGATCAAGCGTCTGATTGACGCACCGTCTGTGGCATTGGTACTCTTACATCATAGCGGTCCATTGGGATACTCCTTTGTGGAACGTCGTGGCAGTTGAGGCACGAACGATATCTTAATGAGCATATACTACCGAACTCAAGTGCACCAGGTGCAGAGAATCATGTAAATGCATGTCATCATTATAGTGACCATGCGTGGATTAGCATCATATAGACCCTATGTGAATCAGAATTATAGAGACACTATGTGAATCATCATTATATCGGCCCTATGTGGACCAACATAATAGCAACCCTATGGGGATCAGCATTATAGCGACCCTGTGTGGATCAGCATCATAGCGACCCTTTTTTAATCAACATTATAGCAAACCTTTGTCGATCAGCATGATCGACACCCTATGTGGATGAGCATTATAGCAACCATGTAGGGATAAAAATCATGGAGACCCTATGCATATCATCACCATAACGACCCTAAGTGGACTAACATTCTAAAAACCCAATGTGAATTAGAAGTGTGTGACTCGAAGAGGACCAAATTTAGAGAGGCCTTTCGTGGATTAGCGACCGATGACCCTATGGGGATCTACAATGAAACAAATACTTCATGGTTAAGTTATGAAAAATTAATAATGGAAAAAAATTATATATCTTGAGACTAATCATCATTATTCCTGAACTCTGATTTGTATACCTGGTTTGAGATGAGTATTTTTCATTGTGATTTGTGATTGAGATTAGGCTTTGTGGTATTCCATGGTGGAATTTGGAGAGACCGTTAGGGGTCTTGGGGTCCCTACATGGTATTTTATACTCACCCCTACATGGGCTTCACCTACTCCTTATTGTTTGTTGTGCAGACGATGAGTATCTTGACTGGGACTTTTGGGAGCCAGGACAAGGCGATACAAGGAGGTGACTGGTTGACGTGGAGAGCTGCGAAGATGAGTTGTACCTACCCTTTAGTTAGGATCCTTGGTGGATGATCTCATGAGATTTTTTCTATTTTATTTGTATCTTTTTAGTTGGCCTTGAATTCTAGCCCCTTCACTTTTAGTAAACACTTTTACAACTGCAGTTTTACTATGTGGGTTAAATATTGTTGTGTTCTTGGTCTGTGTGTTTCTAGTTTTATAGGAAATGTCTTCCCATTTTCTTTGATATGTTTTTCTAGTGCTAGTTTTCAACCCCTGGCCTATGGAAGGTGGGTTTGGGGTAGTCACGTAACAAGCCCCAGGGGACGGTTCATGACAAATTTTTATCAGAGGGAATCACTTCTACCGAAGAACTAGGACTATGATCTTTCCAATGGTGCAATAGTTCTTTGTGGTTTGAGTGCATTTTTCTATTTGGGGAGTCTAGTGTTGGTGTGATGACCGATGTATCAATACACTAGCACCCTGAATTATGATTTCCAACTCAGTTCATGAAAAAACTGATTTCATGTGTTTAGGACTTTTTTTACTTTTGATCTCTTTGAGTCAGCTCACCAGGTATAACATTATTACTGTGGAGAACTTGTTTCCATTCAGGATGCCTTCTATATATACTACCTTCCAGTATTCTAGAGAGAGTTCACAATGATGGACCACTGATTGATGAGGCTTTGGTGTCAGGCCCCCTTACAGGGATATCACTTTCAGGTGGTGCACCAGCAGTACCCCCACCCGTGGGGTAGCAGTTGCCACCATCCCCACTAGCGGAAGGTGCATAAAAAATGAGTGTGTTGCATGAGTTCTAGTGTAAGAGGCCTCTGAGATTTCATGGTGAGACATATCCTCATATAGCTAAGGATTGGCTGGAGGCTTTAGCATGATTTTTTTGCTTCGTTGAGACATGAGCATAGAATATGGTGATTATTTCTGCTAGACTCTTCTAGGGAACAACAGGGAGATGGTGGAGCATGACTCTATAATTACATGATGAGGAGACCCTCACCTGGATGGGCTTCAAGAGACTCTTCAGGGAAGATTTCATTTCAGCCACTCTATGCTCTGTGCATATTCAAGATCTCCTGCACTTACAGTAGGGTTCCTAACAGTGGCCCACTACTTGAAAATATTCACAGGCCTCTCACACCACTCCACCGATAGGGTACGAGACCCTTTCTACAGGGCCTGGACCATTGAGAAGGGTTTCTGATGGGAGATCATCGCATCAATGATATTTTTAAATATCTCAATGCAAGCTGATGTTCTCAAGAGAGCTTTAGTGGTGGAGAGCTTCTTAGCTGAGTAGGCACCAATGGTGAGAGCCACCACAAGATAATAGGAAGCTGAGTCATCTGCAACAGGCAGTAGGAAGATGAAGAAAAGTTCTATACAGACCAAACCTTTTGATGGAAAACCCCAGGATGAAGGTTTGGAGGTGAAAAGGTCATGAGGTAGTGCATTCCAGTAGAGGAGAAAATTGTACTTCACGTGTGGAGGGCAGGTCCATATGGCTCGTGACTACCCAAACCGTTGTACTGGCGATCAACAGATAGTCGAGGGACCACTAAGGCCGAGGAAAAGATTCAAGTGAGGAGGTCTGAAGGGCGGCATATGTGGTATAAGAGAATTTCGTGTGGTAGCCAGTGGGTGGAGATTTTATGTTCTACCATCACCACCTCCAGGTGTTCCACCCTGACCTCAGGGAGTTAGCGGACATGGATGGGCTCAGCTTCAGGAAGCTGACGCCTATGACCACAGTGCTCTAGAGATTATTTGAGGTATGATCTTTTTCTAATCCACCCTTTCTATAGAACTTATAGAAACAAGTTCCATTCACTCTTTATTTCCACAACTCTCATTCAAAGCTCAGAGATTCTGGTAGACCCATTGGCTCAATCCATATGATTTTAAACTCATATTAGAGAGGATTCGATGATTAGAAACATGTGTCGGAAATGTGATATTACTCTTGGATTCTAGATCTTGGGTGGGGATCTCCTAGTAGCAGCTTTGAGGCCTTATGATGTCATCTTGGGTATAGACTGGTTATTCATTATCCATGCTCAGATTGACTATTTTGGGCACAAAGTGTGGTGTGTCTTCAAGGATGAGATTAGGATTTCCTTAACCTACAATAAGGGAACCTTTGTAGCATAGAATGGACTTTTTTAATGGTGGGTGCAACCAATCACTCATCAGTTGGCTAGCCTTAACATCAGATCAGTTGACCTGTGGTATCTGAGTTATCCTGTAGTGCGGGAACAGTATGCTGACGTCTTTCCTAATGATTTTCCAATACTATATCTTTGTAGATAGTTATATTTATACATCTACATGTACCCTAGGGTGGCACTGATATCTACCACAACATATTGGATGGATCCCACTGAGCTTCATGATTTGCTGGTACAGTTGGAGGACTTGTAGAGGAAGGGGTTCATAAGGCCCATTGTTTTTGCATGGGCATCCCCTATTTTATTCGCCAAGAAATAAGATAGGAGTCTAAGGATTTGTGTGTACTATCGGTACCTGAACCATGTGACTGTGAGAAACAAGTATCCTCTACTAGGGATCGATGATCTCTTTGACCATCTTAAGGGAGCTCGATGGTTTCCGAATATAGACCCGATATTAGGCTATCATCAACTCAGGGTATGAGATGTGGACGTATCGAAGATAGAAGTCATATGTAGGTATGGGAATTATGAGTTATTTTTTATTCCATTTGGCATGAAAAACACTACAAAATTGTTCATGGTGTTCATGAACAAGATATTATAGCTTTACCTCGATCGCTTCGGGGTGGTCTTCATTCAAAAAATCTTGATATACTCGGCACCGGAGGAGGATCACTCCACGCACTTGCTGATAGTTCTGGATACACTCTAAGATCACTAGCTTTATGGTAAGCTCTCAAAGATTCAGTTCTAGATACAGGAATTACACTAGGTAGAGAACATTATCTCAAAGTCTGGAGTTAGAATGGATCTAGAGAAAATAGAGGCAGTGCTTTCTTGGAAGCCACCTTGGAGTATGAATGAGGTGCAGATTTTTCAGGGATTTGTAGGGTACTACTTGAGATTTTTACCTGACTTTTCTAGAGTTTAAAAAACCTTTTCATCTTTGGAAAAGCAGGGAAACCCATTTCTGTGGGAGGAGAGATGCCAATATATTTTTTAGAAGCTAAGGCAGAGACTGACGAGTGCCCCCATCTGGACGCTACCAGAAGAAGGAGTAAGGTATGTAGTCTATTGTGACACATTAGGGACCGGAATAGGCTATTTCCTAATGTAAGAGTGAGTGGTGATCACCTACGGCTCCTGATATATGAGACACCACGATAAGGACTATTCTACCCATGACCTAGACTTAGCAGCAATGGTCTTTGAACTGATGATGTGGATACACTACTTGATGGGTGAACATTTTATTGTTTATTCTGATCACAAGAGTCTCTGATATTTTTTCTCTAAAAATGACCTAAAATAGTGAAATTGAAGATGGCTACAGTTCCTCCAGGACTATGACTTTGAGATATTCTATACTCCTAGGAAGGGGAATGTAGTGGTAGATGCAGTTAGCAGGAAGTCTGGTCGATAGTTGCTGAGTGAGGTGACATAACAGCTAGCCACGTTATAGATATCCTTCATGGACATAGATGTAGAGGCCTTCCACTAGTTTATGACTATCACTCCCCCACTCCTTCTGTGAGTTCGGACGGCTCTGCTTTGGGACATTGAATTTAAGGCCTGAGGTGCTCAAAAATCCTCAACACATGATCTTAATGGATTTTTTGAAGGTGGGAGCACGTCATCCTCTTCAGAGGATAGACGATAGTTCCAGTGACGCTATGAGAGGAGTTGTTGAGGGAGTTCTACACATCCCCTTTGAAAGTACATCCTATAGTAGCGATGATGTACCATGACCTCCAAAATCAGTACTAGGGGCCAAGGATAATGAAAGCAGTGGCAGAGTTCGTATCATGATGCCTCACTTGTTTGAAAGTGAAGGACAATCAGCAGGTACATATAGGATTTTCTCATCCACTTTAGGTACCATCATAGAAGTGGGATGATATATCAATGGACTTCGTGACGGGCTAACATGTTTTTCCAGGGGTCGTAATCCCATCTGAGTGATCATTGACCATCTCACCAAGTCGGCCCACTTTCTACCCATTAGAGACTAGGGATCAGTAGAGATCTTGGGAAGTCTCTTTATACATGATATTGTACGGCTTCAAGGGGTTCCATCGGTGATCGACTTAGAACGCAACTCTTGTTTTACATCCCTCTTATATAAGGGATTACAGGAAGCATTCAGGACTCAGCTACGCTTGAGCACCACCTTTCTTCCTCAGATATATGGTCAGACGGAGAAGACCATACAGACCCTCGAGGACATGCTTTATGCTTGTGTCCTAGATTTTGGTCACACTTGGGAGGATCAATTGACATTGGTGGATTTCTCATAAAACAACAGCTGTCACTCCTCCATAGGCATGGAAACATTTGAGGCCCTATACGGGCGACCTTGTAGGTCCCCACTATGCTGGACAGACCCAGGGGAGTTAGTACATAGGTGTCTAGAGTTGTTACAGGCTACCATAGAGAAGGTGTAGATCATCCAGGAGAGGATGCAGACTGCACAGATTCGGATGAAGTCTTATGCCGATAGGAGACGTATACCCTTGGATTTTGAGGAGGGAGACACTATCTTCCTATGGTTCTCACCCTGATGAGGATTACAGTGGTTTGGATGGGGAAAAAATCTATCTCTGAGGTTCATTAGACCTTCATAGATCCTCAATAGAGTAAGCGATGTGGCATACACTCTAGATCTTCACCCTCAAATGAACTGAGTGCATAAGTTTTTCCTTGTTTCACAGCTGAGGAGGTACGTTCATGATCCATCACACTTTATCGATTGGGGAAATATAGATATCGACGATGGGGAGACGATTTCAAAGTTTCTGATAAAGATATAAAATCAATTGGAGAGGGTCCTTCATGGGTGGTTGATTCCTCTAGTGCAAGTTTATTCATAGCACATGAACTTATAGGAGATCACATGGGAGTGGGAGGCCTAGATATGTTCTTAGTACCCCCATATGATCACCTAGTTTTGTTGTATCTTTTAGGGGCTAAAATCTCTAAGGTGGGGAGAATGTAAAGACCCAAAAATTCTATATAATTTTTTTAATTATTTGGGATTATTATGAGTTTGGGAAAAGTGAGAGCGCTTGATTCCAAGGCCCAGTGTACCCAGAATAGATTTTGGATTTTTTAAGGTACATTCAGCAAACATGCGAGCATCATTTTCTATAATTTTAACTGGTGCTTGGATTAAAATTTTGAGGGAACCGTTGAATCCGCAACACTGGGATTCACTAAAGGGAAGCTTAACTTAAACAACATTAGGTCGAGTGGAAAAGTTAATTTCATGGACATTACAAAAAATAATAAAATAACCAAAGATTATTTTATTTCATTTTTGAAACCCTTGGACAAATGGTAGTGGGACCACAGTGCAATGTCAATCCATTTAATGGCTTGACTCTCTCTCTCTTTTGTAACCACGCCATTAGGGAAAATTAAAAGAATTTGTAACTGCATTGTTGAGATAATTAAAAAGGTTAATTAATTATACTCATTAATCACCCTCATTAATTGCATGGTTCATTGATCCTATCCTCCAATCTATTTAATCTGATCTTGATCATGGGTTTTGGGGGAGCTGTGAGAGGAAGATATGGCGAAGAACCGATGACCTTCTACCCCGATGAAGAACTTGATCGAGCGATGAGCATTGGAGGAATCAATAAGAAAACGACAAACTCTGATGGCTTCATCAAATGTGGATTATTCTTCCACAACTGTGACATATCATCTAAATCTGAGGTTGGGGTTTTGTTTAAATTCATGCGAATTTCTTTCTTTTCCCCATTCATGAAAAGCATGAGAAACGCATATCCAAAAAAATGAGTTGATTCATAATTAGAGAGAAATTATGGGTGGTTGTTGTGGGAAAATGATTGAATGGGGTTTATCATAATTTTTTATGTGATGTATTAATTACTCTCACATGATATGATGTTAACGTGGAGGGCGAGAGACAAATGAACAAGGCCCAGACCCTCCAACACTTCAGTTTTTGTCGCATTATTTGGGGAAATCTTGTGAACTCGAAGACAACTTGAATCCAGGAACAATGTTGTGAAGGCAGCATCTCGGGAGGCCCGTCGGCACGATCGGATGGGAAAACAGACCACCAGAGATCACTCAGTGGCCTATAGAAGTTCCGTCGACACGGAACCTGTGAGACAGCAGCATTAGGGGCTGTAGTGGTTGGCTAGGGTGGCCAGCCCTCAGTTGGCCGCATTGGATGAAGGCGGTGCACCCTCGTGTGCCGCGGTGAAGAGTTGTAGCTTTGAAGATGCAATAGAGGGGACCCACACCCCATGCATCCCGCTGATAAGAGGGTGGCACCATATGGAACTCCCAGTTGATTAACCCAAATGGATTTTCCGTTTAGTAAGGGGGTTTGTCATCTAGGTGGTGGGCCATGCCAGCCATCATCCTAGCTCACTCTAGTGAGTCGTTCCCAGCCATGGAAGGTCGAGATGGTTTGTGGCCCAGCGGGCCAAGATCACGGCCAAGCCTACATGGGAAGCCCATCTGGTTTGGGTTGGGCTGGGTGGGAACCGGTTCAGTTCAAGTCGGGTTGGGTTGGCCCAGGTCGGGGTTGTTTGGGTCGGTATGACCGGGTCAGACCAGACTCAGAACCCTTTCGGCCCAGATACAGTTAAAATGTGGTATCTCACAGACCATATGTATGTTTAACGAACTGTCTGTGATTATGGAATCGTTGGAATGATATGTTCCTTTTCAGATAAGTTTCCAGAGTTTTATAGAATCTTAGAGCATAGCTGGGTTGGATCAATCCCGAATCCAACCGTGCCCTTGGTACTAAAAGTCTTATAACTTGCAGACCAGGCGTTCGATTGACATGTCGTCTACCATTTATGACCCTTACGACTTGATAGTTTTTTGGGTTACTCCATTGTAGAACTTCATGGTGGATTAGGCACGGAAGATATATTGATAATAAGATACTACAGAACTCAATCACCCCGGGTGTAGAGAATCATGTGGTTGGCTGTCAACATTATAACGAACCTATGTGGATCATCATCACAACAACAGTGTGTGGATCAACATTGTAGAGACCCTGTGTGGATCAACATTATAGAGACCATGTGTGGATCAACATCATAGAGACCTTGTGTGGATCAGGATCATAGAGACCCTATGTAGATCAACATAATAGCAACCTGGTATGGATAAACATTATAGCAACCCTCTGTGTATCATCGTTTTTGTGACCCTGTGTGGATCATCTTGATAGTGACCTTGTGTGGATTAACATCATAGAGACCCAGTGTGAACTATCATCATAGAGACACTGAGTGGAATATAACCATAATAACCCTATGTGGATCAGCATTCTAGTGACCTTGTGTGGATTAGTAGTGCACAACTTGACAAGGACCAGCCTTAAAGAGTCTCATCGTGGATCAGTGACAAATGAACTTATGTGGATCGACAATGAAACAAATTCTCCGTGGTTCAGCTGTAGAAACTTCCTAAAAAATAAATTGATATAGCTTAAGACTAATCATCTTTATTCATGAACACTGTGTTGTATACCTGGTTTGAGCTGAGTCTTTCATTTTGTGTTTTTTGATTGAGATCATGATTTTTATTTTTCGTTAGTGGAATTTTGACAAAACTTTGGGGGTCTCGGGGTCCCTACTGGGTATTTTTATAATCACCCATGCATGAGATTCATCCACACCTTGTTGTGTCATGTGTAGATGATGAGCGGCTTAGCTAAGACTTTAGGGACCCATGACCAGGTGGTGCACGGAGGTGACTGGTTGATGTGGAGAGTTGTGGAGAAGAGATATACCTACCCTTTATGTAGGATCCTTGGGAGACAATCTTAAGAGTTGTTGTCTATTGTAGTTGTATATTTTCATTTGGGCTTGTATTTACTCCCCTTCACATTCTATACACACTTTTCCTAATACAATCTTACTATATGGGTTGCATCTTTCAGTGTTACTGGTCTGTGTGTTTGAAGGTTTAAAGTCAATGCCTTCCCATTTTAGGGGATATGCCTTTCAAGTGCTAGTCTCTATCCCTTGGCCTTTGGAAGGGGGGCTTGGGATAGTCACGACATGAGCCCCGAGGGATGGGTCATGAAAAATTTCACTTAAGGAATCAATGAAATTTTATATAATATTTATAAAATATAGGATTATTAAATTACCCACCCAACTTAATATGTTTTTCCTCATAATTAGAACTTCTTTTCGCTAATCCATTTTTTTATATTTAAAAATGTTTTTGTGAAAACCCATATTATAAAAAGTTTTAAAAATAATTTCTATTAAAAAGGGAATGGGAAATATAATGGTCATTTGAAAAAACAAAAAAAATAGGTTTAAAAACATGTTAATATTAGTGGGAAGTTAAAATATAGACATTTAAGGTAAAATAACACCCATGTACTAATAGAGTGTGATTAAGAGAACGACAAGGAGAATGTTAAGAAACCAAAAACGATAAATATTTGATGGGTGAAAAGATAATAAATCTATTTTAAATTAATGTAAGAGTATGAAAATTTATTAAAACATCATTTTTTTGGTTGAGGGATCAAGATTGAGAACATGAGAAAATATAATTAAATTATTTATTTTTACACCATAATAACAACTTCAACATTTGGTTTTTCTTCAATCCATTTCAAAATCATCTTTTATTGTATTAAATGAATATTAAAGATGTGTTTTTAATTTCTAGAGTTCTAAAATTAACATTCAATGGATCATAAAATCCATGTAATAATGATAAGTCATTCTTATTATGACCATATTTATTGAAACCAAAACGAATAGCATATGTTATCCAATTCGATAAATCATACATTATCCTCAAACAATAATAATTTTTTAAACATATTCAATTTCATAAATATTTGAACCTATGACTACTATAATATGTGTTTGACCAATATAGAAAATAAAATATGATTTGATATCATATCCTTCCATGATCAAATCCAAAATAATTTTAATCAATCGTAATATCTAATTCCAAAATGTATATACCTTGATCATACATTCCCTAATATATAACAATAATTTACCATAATAAAGTCACATTATAATCATATTTTCTAATAAAAGATAACTCATAGATTATTCTTTAAATAAGATATTTTTTTATCCAAGAATATTTGACTAAAAATTCATTTTTTATTATCCAAACACTTTTGAAGAAAAAGCGAGAAACCGACAAACACTTTTGAGGAAAAGGGGAAAACCCACCATGACTTCAAGACTTACAACATTAAAACATCAGAAAACAAATCATCTCATTCCACATACCAAATAAAACCACACAGTCATTCAAATCATGAACCTGAGTGCATGAACGTCAGAAGAGCTTGAACAAAACTCAGAATTGGACTCCTTGAATGTCGCCGATGAGACCATAAACATCAGCCCCAAAACCACCAACCCAGTGGTGAACTCTGATCAGAGTTCACCCAAACCTTTCAGCGACGTGAGATGGTCCAAGAACACATCCACAAAATGCAACGAAGAAACTAGATCAAGGTAGTCTAGGCATTTCTGACGCCACACCCAACTCTACAGAATCCAGTCACACCAGTCTCGCCACACCAGTCTCACCAATAGCAACACTAGCATCAAATTATAACCCAAGAAGATCAAACCAAACCATTTCAACAAACCAAATAATTCCACTAAACCAAACCAACTCATGAGAATCAGAACATAAGGCCCCCCTCCCTCCGAGCCCCAAGATCTAACCTCGAACACACCAATGCACGCCAAGCCAACGACAAGATGGGATGAATCCAAGAAGAAGAATCAGATTTGGAAGGTTTCCTTGGCAGATGTTGCACACACCTGAGCCAAAGCTAGAATCCGCAACAGAACTCCAGCAACCATCAAGGCCGATGGTGAGCACACCGGAATTGAAGACGAGGACTCTGAAGCCGTGGAAAGAACCGAAGCCAAGAGGAGCGAACTCGGCACCTAAACGAAACCCCAAATCAAGGAACATTGAGGTCTTCTCACGTCAACGCAGATATGAAAACTCGAAGCCATAAGCAAAACAGATTTGCAGTCGAACATACCAGATCCAAAGTGAGATCCCGAAGCTGAAGGGCTCGAAGAAGCCGCCAGAAAACCCAAACCAAAGCTGATCCAAACAGATCCATCACCGATCGACATTGTTCCTAAGTGAGACAGCCATCGATGAAGCCATCATGTGCCTGAGTAGGGGAGGGAAAGACCTGGTGAATAAACCCTAGATGCGCAAGGAGAGGAATGAAGCCACCACTCCGAGGCCTATGTTAGTGTATGCCTCCAAGAATATTTGAATTTGAGGATTATGTTCATCCTTACCTTTATAAACAATAAAAGTATTGATTTAGAATCGGAAATATGATTTACTTATTACAAAAATTTATATGGAATATTTGTAGGGAGAGTTAATCAGTGATTAGAATAACATAAAATATCAATAATGGTTAATATTTCAAGCTGTATTTATTCATATAAAAATAACTATGGTGTCCCCATATTTATAGTGGAGTATACAAGTGCCCTAAATATCCTAATTCACTTCAACTATTGAGATTTCATATTTTTTTCCCTCTGTAAATTATCTTAAGAAGTTGGTGTAGATTGTTATTCTCATTAGACCTTGGATTAAAAAAAATAGTCTCATAATGCCTAAATTTCTTTAATTTATAAAACTAATGTTTTAGGGGTGCATTATGTTGAGCTCTCTCTATTAATTTCATTAACATTCATATTAACATTAATTTTCAATTCTATTCCTTGATGTCAAGGATTATCAAACATGAAACATCATACTCTTCAATTCAATCAATAACCTGATGATTTATCCTTCCCTTATTATTTTAAAATTGTGGGATTAAAACTATTTATTCCTTATATGTGTCATACAGTTGATTTATTCATAATTATCCTTATTCCTTTTGTTTTCACCATAACCTTGAGTATTTCTATCTTTAATTTCCACTTTGAGTGCACATGGAATAATTTCTTCATAACTTATAAATTCCCTTATGTATAATTCAAATTTAATACTTGGTTAAGAAATACTAAAACATAAATTAATTTTTCTTTTAGGGTTGATGATTAAAATTAAATCACACCATGTAATTATTTTAAAATTTGGCTCATAAGTACCAATGGATCCATCATCTTTCTTTTTAATCTCATGTTATTACTTCTCAATTTTTTATATGTAGAATATGAGGAAAGTACATAATACAAAATAATCCCTCAAACTCATACCTTTACATGGATTAAATTTCCCCTTATTTCCTCACATTAGTTATAATATTCCACAATTGATCTTCTTAATCTTCTAAAAAATAAACAGTTAGGACCACACCTTCCTGGTTTATTCACTGAAGAATGGAAATTATTTTTTCTTTCTCATTAAACTAGTGCTATAAAACTACTGTATCAGAGGAACTATAAAATGAGGGTGGTTGTTTTCTCATAAATGACTCAATAAAATTTTTCCCCCTCTTTGGTGCATTTGAAAGTTCAACATAATTTATTTTACCACTCATATCATTAAGGATTTGAGTGAGTATACCCACAACATATTTTACCATAGTTTCTAAGAAATTTTGTTTATATTGAGGTTTATAATTACATTAGACATAAAATTTATTGTTTAAATTGTTACTTTGGGTTATATACATTGATTAAAATTGAAAAATATATTGTGTGGAACAATAATCATCACAAGATATCATATAATGATGAATAATTATTCATACAATTTTTAAATCATTAAAACTTCTTTCCAATTTATGAATGCCTCTTTTCAATTTATTACACCTTTGTTCTAACATATGTCATACATTGTAGTTATTTATTAAAATCCTTCAAAATTATTTTGGATTATTATTTGAGTTAATCCAAACATATCCCATGTATGTGTTAAACTAGGTGTGTAGTGAGGGAACACTCACTGTGCACTGGAATGATGAACGATATGTTCATGCCCAAATATTTTTGGGATTACTACACCTAGATTCTACTATGAAAAAATAAAATAAACTTATATTATCTAAGAATTTTTTTTCTAATACACCACATAGTTTCAATAATACCAAAACTCTACAATTTTATTCTATAATTATCATTAATCATAGGGTTTTCAACCAAGTTATTGACTCCTAATTTACAAAGAATGAAAAATCCTTTATCTGATACCAACTACATTGACCAAGGATCCTCATACACGGATATAATATCTTGAAATATTATTAATATAAACAATTAACATATATAAATCCAAGGAATATAAATTATTAGTGTCTTTGGAGACTAGATACACAATCTCTTATTTTAAATAATATCATAACAATATTCCATAAATATCTTCCCACACAGTAATCCCTATAGACATATCTTACATAAATCCATTTCTCATAACTTAGAAAAAGAAATAATAATAATTTATTAACATAAATTATCAATAGGGGTAAACATGTGATATATCAATGATTATAAAAATATAAAATGAAACTATGGGTTTGTAAAAATGAGCATTATATATGAAAACCAAACCCTAAAAACCATTGATCATAATATTGAAACATTTCATGAAGATTGTTATTTAATTAACCATGAATCATAAGGAAATCCATTAATATGACCCATGTGAAAATAACATTGGAATAAGACATATATTTTTATAACAAAAAAAACTTATAATAATATGAATTTTTATAAATAGGGATAGGTTCAGTCATTAAGTAAAGTTCATGAAATTCAGGACCATTTTTTCTTATGTAAATATGATTAGGTCTATGAATAATATTGTAGACATTAAATATATGTCGTTTCATTAAATATTTTATAAGAAAAATGGGACCATGAATAAAATTACGGATATTAAAACTAGGTCTTAGAATAAATTCATGGAGATGAAAACTAGCTCCATGCATAAAATTTTGATAATGAAATCAGGTTCATAAATAAAATTTTTAACTCATTAGTTATCTTACTTTACCCAATTAATTGGAAGGATATAACATACCCACACATCACAATATCATAAATCTATTCATATGTATGCAATAAGATCATAACAACATTAATCATAATATAAACCAAGGAAACATAAACTAGTTTCATCAAACATTCATCATTATTACCATGAACCATCCCGTGAAAGGATAAATATGGTATCATTGGATCATATCCCTTGTAAATAAAAAATAAACCTCCATGTTTATTGTTATTCAAGAATAAATATTCTTTTAAAAGATCATTAAAAACCTTATTGGGGAAAATAAACACTCCATTTTGAAGTAAATTCTCTACAATATAAAAATATATAAAATATTACAGAATTTCATTTATTGTAATAAAATAAAAAAATTAAATGGAAGGTTCAAATCATTGATTTTTCATGATGATGGGTAATTCTGTTCATACTGTTTAATATAAAAAACATTCCTCCTATATATTTTTTAATGAATCATGAAGTACCTCATTCAGAAAATGTCAAGAAGATTAATTTTTAACAAATTTTTTAAAAATTAAAACATGGAATAAAATTAAAAAAAACATAGTACAAACATAATTATAAACATATTTACAAAATATTTACATAGAGGATAAGTATTCCTAATCTAATCATATTAAATACTTGATTTTCCTAAAAACATTCATTCAGTAACATGAGTAATGAAATAGTGGAAAAAGTAAAACATTTATTATATAAAAAAAATATTAGAGAATAAAATCCATGATATTATTGATAGTTATATTATAATATTTCATCATTATAAACATAATCTCATATAATCTCGATAAATAATGAAATTTTATCATAATACCCTTACTAATTTTCTAGATTTTGAATCATATTCCTCATGAAAGAAATAACCATAGATGAATATATACATCACATAGTTTTTTTTGATAATAATCAAAAAATACATTAATGGGTAGTATATACATCATTTAAGAGAAATACTTGGTGAATATGAAATGTGTCCCTTAAAAATAAAATATAGACGAAAAAACTGATCTCAAGTTGAACTTGTTTAAAATGATATTAAACTCATATATAATATATATATATTTATTTATTAATCATCAATAAAACAATAATGTACATAATTATTATATAATATATGTTTATTATATATAGATATATATTTAGTGTATCCCATAATGGTAGATTTAGGAATGTGAATAACAAAATTCATAGCTTTTGTAGGTCATACTTAGGCATGAACACTATTTCAATTTTCAATGGATGGAATAAATGAAATTTAATTAATAGTTAATATTTAAAGAATAATTATTATATCTTATAAGTCATATATATTCAAAAAATCAATCTTTATTACTTTCCATATAAAAAAGAAATTAGAAACGATTCACATATTTTAGTGGAGGGGAAGTCCACACATTTGCAAAAGTGATATTATCATTTTCCAACAGATTTTAAAGGAATAAGATTTAATGATATTATCATTAAATAATAATATTTATTCATAAGTACCATATATAAAAATTAAATCCATCATAATACCCATCCATAAATTATGGGGATGAAAAAGGAATATTATTTCTATATGGAGATGGTAAGTCAAACGAATACATGAGTGGATGATAAGTGTACAATTTCACAAAATTGGTAGGAACATACACTTCAGCTTGAGTAATTTTGAAATATTATCCTTCTCCCCCTAGATTCTTCTATGATAATTTCCCATGAAATTTGCTACATTGTATGGATTAGTTCTCTATCTCATTATATTTAATTTAATGTAATTTTTTGGATTGTCCCTTACCCTTTCATTCGTGATCATGATAGCCCTTCTCTCTATGCTTTAAGAGAACACATTTTACATTAAATAATGTACCAGGGTGTTTCCTTCAAATATTATCACATATTGAAAATTCTGCCTTATCTTCTTCCCCTTATCCATTTTTTTCTTTAGGATGTTATAAACCTTCCTCTAATTCTATTTCTTTTCTTTAATATCATAATACATAGAGAATTATTTTTTTATCTTTATTTCATTTAATATTGTATCACCCCTATTTGAGGTATATGTCCTTTTTTTATGTATTAAAAGTGCATGAGATGAGTTGGGAAGATGTTGGGAGAGTATGGAATGATTTTGGATGAGTTTGGAGGACTTTAAAGGGCTGCACAGTTTGAGCATTGTTAGTGGAAACCGTGAGGGTTCCCCAGGAAACTGTGTGGACCCTTGTTCTCGAGACAGTAGGCCTCGCATGGCCTATGTGTGGTTTTCCAAACCATGTGAGGAAACTATGTGGACCCTGGCTCTTGAGGTAGTGGTGTACACACGGTTAGTGCACGGTTTGACAAACTATGCAGGCTAACCGTGTGGCCACTTAAAGTTAGGTTTATAAGTTCTGAGCTCAATCGGGATTACCTCATTTCACTCCTCTCTACCTTACACTCGATACTCACTCAGGTTTTTGGGTTCTCAGGGGTTTGGGGTGCTCTCCCACTCGTTTTGGAAGCGATTCGAAGGGATTTCAAGGTGGTTTCAAGGTGGTTTCTCCCAGGTAAGTCTCTCCTCTTATTTCTTTTGTGGTTTCCTCTAGATCTCCATATCCCCCTCTCTTAGGTTTCTAGATCTACACATGTTTTTTTTAGATCTAGGGTTGGGGTTGACTTGGATGTTAATTTTAATGCTTTTGATGTTTAGGAAATGTGATCTAGAGAGGTTTTAGTGGTGCGTTTGTCGGATTTTAGGTGCGGTGGCTTGTGGGTCGATTCCTCGGGAACCCTAAAGGTAGGTGGATTCTCTCTCGACTCCACATGGTTAGAGATAATGGTTATAGTTGCAATTAATTTTTTTTCTTGAAATTAATTGTGTTTTGATGTGCGAAATCGGTGGAAAATCCCTTGGGTGATGTTTTAGGGATTTTTGGGGAAAATAGGATTTTGTGGTGAAATGCTTTTGTTGTGTATTTTAAAATGGAGATTTTAAAATGGGATGGTATGGTTGATTTGTGAAAATGATCAGTTGAAATAATTTTCAATAAAAAGTTTGTTTTATTGAAATAGGGTTTGGCATGGAAAATGGTTTTCAATAAATGGGTGATTTATTGAAGTGAATTGACATGTAATGGAATTGGATGATTACATGATGTTGTTGTGACTGTGATGGATTATATGCTTGGTAGTGCTTGGTTGAATTGTTGTGTGTAAGTGGGTGGTAAGTACCATAATAATAAAGGGGGTGGATACTAGACAGAAGGGCCACCGTCAATGATAAGTGGACAGAAATAGCCACTAGTTGTAAATGATGAAATGGGTTGGACGGAAGCTCCACCGTTATGGTTGTTTTTTTTGTGAATTTCTTTGCAAGATGGAAGTTCTGGTGCTAATGTGAAATGGTGAATTGGCTTATTGAATGTTTGTTGGATTTCCCTTGGTTTCGTGGATTGGATGTGATGGCCTGGTAAGGGCACGTTTGGCTTATGGAAATGGTTTCACTTGTGTTTTATTTTATATAAACTACTTTATATAATGTTCTAATGGTTTTATCCTAGTGGCCTATGTAGGGAAGTCATTTTGGGAAATCCTACTGAGTTTTAGTACTCACCCCCTGCTTTGGAACGTTGGTGTCTTTGCAGATGTTGTGTATCGTGGTGTGGGAAAAGGTAAAGCATCAACCTCCTTTAGTGGTGCATTGTGATGTCTTGGTGGAACTTGGAGCTCGGAGTGGAGTTATGGTGGTTTCATGGCTCGTGGTGTTCTTGTTGAGTCTTCCGCATTGTACTCTGATGTTTTATTGGGTTGTGTGGGCATTTGAGATTATGGATTATCAGGTTGTCTTTGGTAATGTATGAGTTTGGTTTTGTTGACATGCATCATTTAGTTGTGGTTGTTTGGTTAGTTTTATCTCAAGGGAAAATTGTTCCCCTATTGTTCTCGGAGCCCTCGGCATCTATTTCCAGCATTTAGCGCCTTGGGAACGTCTCTTAAGGCAAAGTAACCCTCACCGCCTCCTCAATCCAATGAGGTAGGGGCAGGGTGTAACAAGTGGTATCAGTTTGTTCAGTGCTTTGGAGTTGATTCTCAGATTTGGTGTTGACATTCGTTCTGTTACATTCCTTGAGTCAGGATGGTTGAAAGGCGTAGGATTTTCGGAACTTGGAATGTATATCATAAAAGGACATAGCTAACCCTTTTATGTTGAAATTCAAGTTACCGGGGAGTTGGGTACATAAGTGTTTTGGAGACACTTATAGGCATTGGATATCTCATTGTCGTTGGTGTATCCAATGAGATGATCATGACATGCATGGTAGAAATGACTTCCCTCTAGGATGCATAATTCATTGGGGTATAATGATTTATGATGTTATAAGAATATGTGAAATTGTAATGTGAATAAATTGGTATTTTGAAAATGGTTTGGTTTTCAAAATAGTGAAACATGGCACATGAGGAAAAATGTGAACTGGTGGAAAGCCTTGATGTGATAATGTTGTGAAATGTGATTTGAAATGGGATTTCGTGATGTCTATGGAGGTGAGAATCATGGTTTTTTGTTTCCTTTTTATAGAAATGGCACCGGGTAGGTGTCGTAGAGACCAACCGGAGGAGGTTGCTGAGAATGAGGTTGCACCTGAGCCTTAGGTGAACCGGTAGCTAGTTCAAAGTATAATGCAAGCTTTCCAAGCTGTGGGAAGTGGGAATAGAGTGGATGAACCAAGGATTGTGGATCATGTAGTTCAGTTTCAAAAGCAGAATACAACCATCTTTAGGGTTGATTCAGATCTAGAAAGGGAAGAATCATGGTTTAATAGAACGAACAAGATTTTTGAGTTCTTGGGAACGCTGGTAGAGCTGAAAGTGAAGTTGGCCACGTATATGTTGGAAGATATTGCCCTTCAGTGGTGGGAGTTGGTAGTCCAAGCTGGGACAAACCAGGGTATGATGTGAGAAGGTTTTGAGGAATTGTTTAACAAATGATTCTACCCACATACGTTCAGAATTCATCGTACGACTGATTTCATCATTTTGAAGCAAGAGCTTATGTCGGTGACGGAGTATGCAGCTAAGTTTATGAACATAGTGAGGTTTGCAACCGAGGTGGAGGGTAGCACGTCGTTGAAGGCAATGATCTTTGAAGCGAGGTTAAGGCAAGAAATCTATTCAAAGATAGCAGTACTGTGTATAGATGATTACACGGAGATGGTGAATAGAGCCTTGGTGCCTAAGAAGGATCAGTTGGGCACTCCAGGCGGGGGAAGCATGATAGTACCTATGGGGAATAGTGGGAACTCTAACATTGGGTTCAAGAGGAATAGGGACACTTATTCCTAGGTCAGGAATATAACATATAATTCAATGGAAGGATCAGTGAATCTTCCTCTGAAGCCCCAGAGTAAGATGGGATGTTTTCTGTGTGGTTCTACTGGCCACATCAAGCGGGATTGTATGACACAACCTCGATCATGACATAATTTTAAGAAGATGGGGCATTTGAAGCGTTAATTTTGGAATTCTCCAAGGTTGGGTGTGTGTGACACCCCTCAGGGATCATAGACATCGTATGCTTTGATGGGACGGGGAGAGAAGCATACCCCTCGGCAGCAGGGTAAAGCGGGTCATGATGATTCTCAGAACACCACAATGCCTCAGCAAGGCAATAAATAATAGAGTTTGGCAAGAAAAAATGTGTTTGGAGCTGAGCAGGTTGTGGTGGATGATCATTCGGGACCATCCACGGTGCGAGGTACTATTCTTTTAAATTCTACCTTGATGTAAGTGTGGTTTGATATAGTTGCTTCACACTCTTTTATTGCTGCATGTCTGGTTGATTTGCTGGGTTTAAGGGTAGAAATGATTCCCTCGTTTTTGAAACTTCAAACTCCTCTGGGTCGAAGAGAGTGTTGAGATTTATTATGTGGATAATGTTGTATTGTTGTGGGAGAGGTTGAGATAGTGTGGAACTTCTCAATGCTTGAGATGAATGGTTATGATGTAATCCTTGGAATGGATTGGATGGTGGATTTTAGGGCCCACATCGACTATGATGCGCGGACAGTGGCTTTTACGACACACGATAGAGTCATATGTCTCTATAGAGGAGAGAAGCATGAAAGAAAGGGTGAAACGGGTTTGTTGGCACTAGCACTGGGAATGTTATCATATCAGTTGGAAGTTTTTTCATTGGAATCGGTAGAGGGTGTTGAGCAGAATGTTCCTTTGGCAGTGGTGGATCAGTTCATGGATTTTTTTTCCTGATGAATTCTCTGCGTTAACTCCCGTAAGAGAATTGGAGTTTACAATTTATCTCCTTCAGGGGAATAGTACTATCTCACTTCCGTCTTATCGGATGGCACTAGCTGAATTGCGGGAATTGAAAATCTCGTTGGAAGAGTTTGAAAACAAAGGGTTTATCTGGCCTAGCACGTCTCTGTGGTCAGCGCTAGTGTTGTTTGTGAAAAAGGCGGATGGAACCTTGAGGGTATGTGTTGATTATCATAGACTTAACCAAGTTACGATAAATAATAGATATCCACTTCCACGAATTGATGATTTTTTCGACCAGTTGAGGGGAGCCTAGTGGTTCTCCAAGATCGTCCTGAGGTCAGGATATCATCAATTGCGGGTGAGGAAGAAGGATATTTCTAAAACAGCTTTCAGAAGTAGATGTGGCCATTAGGAATATGTGGTTATGCCCTTTGGTCTAACGAATGTTCCAGTGGTGTTTATGGCATTGATGAATTGTATATTTCAGAGATATTTGGATTCATTTGTGGTGGTGTTTGTCGACGATATTCTGGTGTATTCAAAGACAACGGTGGAGCATGAGAATCACTTGGCGGCAGTGCTGGGGATCTTGAGGAATCGTCGGTTGTATGCCAAATTTTCAAAGTGTGACTTTTGGATATAGGAAGTTCGTTTTCTTGGCCATGTGATTTCTGAAAGGGGTGTTTCAGTGGATCCATAGAAGATAGAGGTTGTTGTCTCATGGCAACTACCAAATAATGTGTTTGAGATACGGATTTTTCTTGGTCTAGTTGGGTATTATCATTGTTTTTTTTTCATGATTTTTCATGTTTGGCTTCACCAATGACAGCTTTGACAAGAAATAATGTTCCATTCCAGTGGAATGAAAAGTGTCAGCAGTTTTTTCAAAGAGCTAAAGGGTCATCTTACATCAGCACCAATCATGGTTTTTCCATAATCAGGAAGAGGGTACATGGTGTATTGCGATACATCAGGATTAGGGTTGAGGTGTGTTCTCATGCAAGGGAATCATGTGGTTGCATATGGCTCACAACAGTTGAGAGTGCATGAGAATAACTACCCAACTTATGATTTGGAGCAGGCAGCAGTGGTCCATGCTTTGAAAGTGTGGTGTCATTATCACTTTGGTGAGAAATTCATGGTATATACAGATCATAAGAGCTTGAAACACATTTTCTCACAAAGAGATTTGAACTTGAGGAAAAGTAAATGGATGGAATATCTACAGATGTTTGATTTTGACTTGATGTACACACCGGGTAAGGGAAATTTGATGGCGGATTCATTAGGTAGAAAATCATATGCTCAGGTGGTGAAACAGGCATCAGACCTGTGGAAGTTGATGTCAGTTATTGCTGATATACGATTGGAATGTGAGGACCAGTGCGATAGAGTGGTATTCTTTCCAGTTTTTTTTTTTTTTTGATTCCTGACTTGGAGGGCCTGGTTAAAGAGGCACATATATCCGATTCTGAGTGTGTGACCGTGGGGTCGAGACTCAATGGTGGGGAGACCATTGAGGGTTGGCAACTGAATATAGATTCAGTTCTGTGTTTTCGGAATCAGATGGTTGTATAGGTTTCTTTTCAAGAGGATCTTCTCAGGGCGTATCATCATTCTAGGTGGGTTTTTCATCTTGTAATTCATAATATGTATAAAGCATTGAAAGTGTTGTTCTAATGGGCCGGTATGAAGAGAAGTGTGGTAGAGTTTGCTTTGAGATTCTTGACTTGTCAGCAAGTCAAGGCAGAGCATCAGAGGACAGCAGGAATTATGCAGTCTTTACCAATACATGTTTAGAAGTGGGAGAAGATAGTGATGGATTTTGTCACAGTTCTCCCAAGAACGGTCAAGAATAACAATACCATTTGGGTGATAGTGGATTAGCTAACGAAGTCGGCCCATTTCATCCCGATTCATGAATCTCATACGGTGGAGGATCTTCCAAAATCTATATCCGGGAGGTGGTAAAGAGGCATGGTGTTCTAGTTTTGATTGAATTAGATAGAGATCCACGGTTTACATCTCTTTTCTGGAAATCCTTACAGAAAGCCCTTGGAACACAATTGATGATGCGTACGGTATATCACCCTCAGAAGGATTCTCAATCCGATAGGATGATACAAACTATAGAGGATATGTTGAGAGCTTGTGTCATAGATTTTGGTGGCTCGTGGGAGGAGCACTTTTCTTTGGTTGAGTTATCATACAATAATAGTTATCAGGAATCCATACATATGGCTCCGTTTGAAGCATTGTATGGGCGGACGTGTCATTCTCTACTATGTTGGGTGGAAACAGGTGAGTCTTCGATGGTTGGACCAAGTCTCATCCAGGAGATGACGGAGAAGATAAATTTGATCAGGAAGAGAATGGAGACGACTCAGAGTCATCAGAAATCACATGTGTATCATCATTGACGACCATTGTCATTCCAGGTGAGTGATTATGTGTTCTTGAGGATCTCTCCTAGGTTGGTACATTGTCGGTTTGGGAAGCAGGTAAAGCTATCTCTGAGGTATATTGGACCTTTTGAGGTTCTTAAGCGGGTTGGTGAGGTGTCTTATCATTTGGCTCTGCCACCACGGTTTAGTGTGGTGCACAATTTGTTTCACGTCTCGCAATTGAAAAAGTATCAGCCAGATCATGACCATGTGATTCGATGGGATCATGTTGAGCTACAACCAAATGCTTCATTGGTGCACGTGCCAGTGTGGGTTGTGGATATGTAAGAGAAAGTATTTCATGGTAAAATCATTAGTTTATTTCGTGTTTTGTGGCAACATGGTCAGATTCAAGAGGAGACTTGTGAGTGGGAGAAAGAGATGGTCGAGCAGTGGCCCAAGCTCTTTCGGCAAAGGGCGGGTTCACTACTTTCCGAGGACAAAAATTATAATAGTGGGGAGAATATAGCACCCCCGGTTTGAGGTATGTGGCAGTTTTTATGATATTTTTATGTATTTAAAGTGCATGGGATGATTTTGGAAGAGGTTGAGAGAGTTTGGAATGGTTTTGAATGAGTTTGGAGGGTTTAAAAGCAGTGCACAGTCTGAGCACGATTAGTGGAAATTGTGCGGGTTCCCCAAGAAACTGTGTAGACCATTGTTCTCGAGACAGTAGTCCTTGCACGGCCTGTGCATGGTTTTCCAAACCGTGCAAGGAAACCATGCGGACCCTGGCTCTCGAGGTAGTGGCGTGCGCACGGTTAGCGCACAGTTTGACAAACCGTGCGGGCTAACCGTGCGGCCACTTAAAGTTAGGGTTATAAGTTCTGGGCTCACTCTGGATTGTCTCATTTCACTCCTCTCTTCCTCCCACTCGAGACTCACTCAGGTTTTTGGGCTCTCAGGGGTTATAGGTGCTCTCCCACTCTTTTTGGAAGCGATTCGAAGGGGTTTCAAGGTGGTTTCAAAGTGGTTTCTCTCGGGTAAGTCTCTCCTCTTGTTTCTTTTGTGGTTTCCACTAGATCTACATCTCCCCCTATCTTGGTTTTCTAGATTTACAATTTTTTGTGAAGATATATGGTTTGGTATGCCTTGGATGTTAATTATAAGGCTTTTGATGGTTACGAAAGGTAATCTAGAGAGGTTTTGGTGGTGCATTCGCCGGATTTGAGGTGTGGTGGCTTGTGGGTCAATTCCTCGGGAACCCTAAAGGTAGGTGGCTTCTCTCTCGACTCCACTTTGTTAGATCTAATGGTTTTGGTTACAATTAATTTGTTGTTCTTGAAATTAATTTTGTTTTGATGTGCGAAATTGGTGGAATATCCCTTGGGTGATGTTTTGGGGTTTTTTGGGAAAAAGAGGATTTTGTGGTGAAATGATTTTTTTGTGGATTTTAAAATGGATATTTTAAAATGGGATGCTATGGTTGATTTGTGGAAATGATTGATAGAAATGGTTTTCAATAAAAAGGTTGTTTTGTTGAAATAGGGTTTGGCATGGAAAATGGTTTTCAATAAATGGGTGATTTATTGATGTTAATTAACAAGTAATGGAATTGGTTGATTAGATGATGTTGTTGTGACCGTGATGGATTATATGCATGGTTGTTCTTGGTTGAATTTTTGTGTTGATGTGGGAGGGAAGTACCACTATAATAAAGGGGGATGGATAGTGGACGTAAGGGCCACCATCAATGATAAGTTGACAGGAAGATCCACTAGTAGTAAATGGATGAAACGAGATGGACGGAAGCTCCACGGTTATAGTTGTTTTATTGTGCATTTCTTTGCAAGATGGAAGTTGTGGTGCTAATGTAAAATGGTGAATTTTCTTATGGAATGTTTGTTGGCTTTCCCTTGGTTGCTTGGTTTGGATGTGATGGCCTGGTATGGGCACGTTTGGCTTATGGAAATGGTTTCACTTGTTTTTTATTTTATATAAACTGCTTTATATAAATGTTCTAATAGTTTTATCCTAGTGGTGTGTGTAGGGATTTAATTTGGGGAAATCCTACTGAGTTTTAGTACTCACCCCCTACTTTGGAATGTTGGTGTCTTTGCATATGTTGTGTACCTTGACGTGGGAAAAGGTAAAGCATCAACCTCCTTTAGTGGTGTATTGTGATGTCTTGGTGGAACTTGGAGCTTGGAGATTGGTGTGGAGTTGTGGTGGTGTCATGGATCGTGGTGTTCTTGTTGAGTCTTCCGCATTGTACTATGATGTTTTATTGGGTTATTTGGGTATGTGAGATTATGGATTATCTGGTTGTATTCGGTAATGTATGAGTTTGGTTTTGTTGACATGCATCATTTAGTTGTGGTTGTTTGGTTGGTTTTGTCTCAAGGGAAAATCATTCCCCAATTGTTCTCGGAGCCCTAGGCATTTATTGTCAGCCTTTAACGCCTTGGGAACGTCACTTAAGGCCAAGTAACCCTCACCACCTCCTCAAGCCAATGAGGCAGGGGCGGTGTGTTATAGATATTATATACTCATATGATGACAATGATTTGTAAACTAGTGCACTTTGAAAGATCAACATTATCCCCTTATTGAAATAGTTAATAATACCATTTCAATTACATACATCGTATACAATATTCCATACTAACCTTATTATGTTATCATATTTAGTCATACTTATTTCTACTTTCTTTTCCTTAAGACTTTGGACATATATCTCCATATCCACAGGGTGTTCATGAGGAAAATAGTTTCCCAAGAAAAGTACGTTAAAATCACTCTACTCCATTCTCTTAATTTTCTACACATCCTTATTATTTTAAATTAATGTAATCCACTGATCCAAATCCCCCATGAGATGATAAAACTAAATGAAAACACCAACCCCTTCATTAATTCCCAAAGTGAGAAATATCATTTCTAATTAACATAACACTCTCGTATCTTCTAATAGGTCTGTGGTTCCATTAAATGATATAGCCCTTTTTCTCATGAAATTTTCTTATTATTGTCACACCCCATTTTTAAAAAAAACAAGATAGTCCATATGGGAAGTATTGTTGTTTATAACTTGAGTTTCATTCCCAAATATATTTATAATTACTCCAGCTCCCCCAGGCTCCAGATCCAGATCCATATTCATTTTCATTCCCATGTGGAAAATCTATACATAGAATATATAAATTGATAAGTATTCCATTAAATCTATTAGGATCCATTTATAAATAATGGAACACACAAAAAATTATTATAACATTATGAAAGATAAAGTATAACTATATAAATGATGAAACCAATTTAATAAATTTAATAAATTTAATATTTATTCATATATAATCTCAGAATAATAATATTAGTCTCTTTGGGAATATCTGAAATTAATGAAAAAAAAATTAAATATTTTATATTGGTATGTAATTACTGTGTAAATAAACAAAAAAATATCCCCAGTGTATATCTAGATGTTTAGTCTTAGTCCCAGTAATCATGAATCTATGATGATTGATTTAATATACAATACACCTCTTTTAGAGTTATTAACACTTTGTTTATATCTTAAATAACAACATCCACTTACAAGTATCAACTAGGGGATTTATTTTTTAGGAAACCACAAATTTTATATCTTAAAAAAATTCAGGATAAAATCTTCTACTCTGACATATACCTAGAGTTTGTTTTTGGTTTACAGACTCTAAAATATCATTTTATAATTATATTTATCAAGGTTTAAAATAAAATATCCCTTGATTCCATCTATAGGAACTCTAACCCTAGTAGTAAAGAGATGGTGGTAACATTATTATATTGGAAGTGGATATAATTGATGGAATCCCCAAGGATCAATTAGTATAGTAGTCATGGAAAAATAGATAAATTCTTGATTGCAACATTACATTTATACATACAAAAACACAACATAGTATTTTATTCGATATCATCATTATTACCTCTATATAATTCATATATATTAACCATAACACTCTTCTCAATATCCTATTTAATGGAATAAATAATAATATAATAACATATGTTTGACTATTTAATATTTACAGTGAAATTTATTATAGAATAAATAAGAAATGAATAATATGGATGGAATAAATAACGATCAAATAATTCCATATAAATAATCAATTGATATTGAAACATATCAATTGATGAGAAAAATACTATAATAAACATGTGAAAATTAATAATTGATCTCATAATGGTGAAATTCATAATTCCAAACATCGTAAACATACCTTCACTACCTCATTCCATGTCTTCTGAAATAAATTGAAAAGACCTTGGAAAATATCCAATTTTTTTATCTCATGATACTTACTAATACATCGAGGATCTATGTATTTATGGGCCACACATTTCACATAATATGATGAATTTACTCATCATATAAATAAATAATAAATGATAATAAAAATGACTTAATTATCAATAACTATCTACATTGGACGATGTATCATGAAAATTTCAATTCATTTCCCTTCCCAAATGATAAAAATCCATCTAAAAAATATGTTGTATGGTTTCATTATAGTGTATTCTCTGTAATGAATAACATTCATCAAAGGATTATGGAATAAATCAAAATAACTTTAAAATACCACTTATTCATTTCTTGATGAATATACCATTTTCATTTTGAATACATTTATTTCAAATATCAAAAAATTATATAATATAAGGAAATTTTTTTTCATTGGAATTATCCATTAAAATATGTAAAGTAATATGTAAATAAAACATTATTCATGTTGGAGAAAAATGCAATCCATGAAGTGTATGTTAAAATATTTATTTAGTTCAATATTTTGGTATAAAGGGACTTGTATAGAAAATGATTAGGGGAATCATATTAATTTTTTTATAAAATGTCAAAAATATTTAATAATGGATTTAATCATCCTTTTTATAATAGTAAGATAATTATCATATACATTTTAAGGAAAATTTGGAAATATAAGAATATATTCCCTACCAAAAAAACCAAGGTTGATCTTCCTTATAAAAAATATTTAATTTTTTTATGTACAAAAAGTGAAACAAATGAAAGGAAATAATATTAATTTATAAAGGAACCCATAGGAAAATAAAATTCCTTAGTTTTAAGATATAAAAATCATAACAAACATCTAATGTAATCCTAAACATAAAAAATCTAAAAAAATGATGAGATTGTAAAATAAAATCTTAACATAGTCCTGACTTGCTTCACAAGTCCTTTTATACAACAATATAATAAATTTATATTTCTTATAATTTTATATAATGACCATATTAATAATTATAATATCATATATGATCCAATTATAAAATTTTAATACCCTTTTATTGATAATTCATTATTAATATCGTCTTTTATGAGTGTTAAATATTGTTTATTTCATGTTAGTTTTGATTTCGTCATTCTAATCCATAATAAATCATCATTGTTCAATCTAATATAAAATTAGAATCCTGATATAACTATCATATATATGAATTATATCAATATTTATAATCATTCATTAAAATGGGACATGATAAATAAATCACATCACTTTATGGAGGTGGTAGTGCACATATATAAATGAGTGTAGTTGTAATTTTTTACAAGTAGATGGGTGGGATGATAAATAAAATATTATATTTTCTAATAATCATAATTTTTTATGTTTATAATATATATATTAATCATTTCCAATATTAATACATATAATGTGAGGATGTGATATAAAACAAATTACATCAGTTTAAGAGGTTGTAGTCCACCGAACATACTCCCAGTGAATTTGAATATATTTTGACAGATAAAAAAAAGAATAAATATATTGAAATAAAAAAATAATTTTTTATTATATGTGAGATAATGGGAATATTGTAATATAATGTTTAAAAAATATTATAAGGTTGTAAAATAAGAAGAAAGATGAATTTTTGTAATGAATATAATTACCTATTCTTTGAAATAGCTCAACTAGATCTCAGCTTTGGGATCACTAGAATGAAATCTCAACAAGAAAATAGAAAATTATTTGTTGAAAGGGTAGGTTATAAGTAAAATAGATAGTTTTTGGTGGATCCACATGTCCCAATATGGTTTAAAGAATAGATATAAGGGTTTTACTTTTATAAGAGGGGGAGGGACACACCAAGACTTTTTAAAGGATTAAAATATTATTAAATAAAATTCCTAGAAATTATTCCCATTAAAAATTAAACATTGAATATAAGTTGGTATGTTTTTAAATGACAAAATTTGTTATGAATTCAGATGAATAATTGTAGCCTTATCACTTAGGTTTAACCATAATTTACTCATATTTACCCTGTATATTGATGTTGAAATGTTTTTACCATAGTTACTAAAAACATTGAAAAACTAAATTTTACTCATTATAAAATTAGGAAATTAAAATTCAAAATATGGAACAAATTTTTCAATATTTAATATATAGGAGTGGAAGAAATTAATTTAATATAATAGTAAAAAACATAATTAGAAACACATTTCGAAAAAAAAATATTTTTTAAGTGTGAGATGTTTTTAATAAAAAGATCTACTATAACATTGATAAAAATGAAATAATTTGATTTATCATTAATATAATGAAAAAAATTAATTTTTTTAATAAATTCATATCCAAATTTTTCTTTTAAAATATTATAAAAGTAAAGATAAATTTTGTTAAAAATTATTATTTTCACAATTCACCTAATAATCATTTTTTTTCAAAAAAACTCCAGAAATTCACCCTAAGATCTTTTTGATATGATAATATTATAAATGATATTATTTTACTAAAATTTATATTTTTAAATTGAATAAATTTAATTGTAAAATCCATAAACAAGATTCTATAAAAATCATTTTTGAAGAAAACATAGTTTTGATTAACAAAATGATGTTACTAAAAATTGAGTGCATATTTTTCATGAGTCAATCAATAAATTTTCAGTAAATTAAAACTTAATATATATTTATTTAACTTCTTTAAACTGATTCATACATTCTAATACCATAAATAGGTAGTAATTATCACATTAAATAATCACATGTAAATTTTATATCATAGTTTTTTTAAACAAAGTGTTTCATGTAAAACAAGACATATAAAAAATTAAATTTATTTAAAGAGAAATATAACATAAAACCTATAATTGTCACACTCCATGAACCTAGTGAACCACACTGAAAAATGACATGGAAAACCATAAAAATAATCATATGATTCCATAAAATGGTGAACTGAAAACTGTTTTTATAAGAAAACTCAACCAAATGTGTGTGCCTCTACTAAAAACCTAAAAAATCAAATACATAATTGTGCTACATGTTTCAAGATTATAGACGGTCCACTCATGTAGAAGAAAAGAAATTTTGTGACACAAATGAGAACCAAAATCATTATGATGACCTCTCTACATCATGTAAGGGAAAAAAGATTAGGATCAAAGACAACCATCCTCAAGAATCCAAGAAGCCACACCACCTCTTATAAATATAGAATCAACAAAATCTCTATTAACCTCTACTAATGTATTGTTAATAAGTGATTTGATATTATCAAATTATCCAATCTCACATGTATAACATTATAAATATCTTGAGATCAAGGTAGAATAGTGATAAAGTCCATCAAAATTCCCACTAAATTCTACTAGTGAACATCTAAGGGTTGTAGAAATCCATGTGGAACATAATGTTCACAATTCAAATTCTGGAAGTCTATAGAATAAGAAAACAAATATGCACTAGACTGAATTAACCATGGCTATAAAAATTGACCACTCAAATCATGATACATATTTTTTATGCCAATATGTACTGATATCGGTGAGTTCTCAAACTAATGTAGACCCAAATCTCACATCAATGAAGTCAAAAAATACTACCTTTAAATAACACTTAGTGTAAATTATCCTCATAATATCAATAAGAAAAATAAAAAAATGTAAATAGATATTTATATTCATCTACCTTAGAATCAACCAATTAGGGATCCTCCACACATTGCACTAAATACTATTATACCATAATCTGATAAAGAATACTCTACCACAAAACTCTCCCATATCATGATGGATCACAAATATCTCCTCTATTAATCTCCATGAACCCTCATAGTTATTCACATCACCAATACGTTCTTTTTTTCTTAATACATCATCGTTAAATTTACCATTCTTTGGTGTATTATAAATTTCAATGGCATAGCCCATTATAATAACATCCAACATTTTTTTATAAGCTCCGGTAATGCTAGTACAATACATGCATCATTCTATTCTTTTTATAGTAACCCAAGAATCATTCTTTGATAAGGCTTTATCCCCAAAACATCAATGAAAACACAAACATGACCAAATTGAGATCATGGGAGTTATATTTATGTTTATATGGTCATAACATCCATGATCCATATGTAAAAACCAATCATTGTTATATCAAGACACTTATAAATATTAGACACAATGTTTCATAGACAACCACAAACTAAACACCCTATTTTTTATAATAGTGATTATGGGTGTGACAAAACTTCTTCTTTGGATAATTGAAACTGGCATGGAATTGGTCAATCCTTAATAGAGACTCCTTTTTTATCAAGGATATCAAATAAGATTCAATTCAATAGAAGCGGGGTATTAAACTCCTTTTATATCCAAAATAACCAAGGAAACTATATAAATCTGAATCATTCTTGTTGGTATCCCAATAGATGACTGCGTCAATATTCTATGGATATATGGATACCCCACTATGGTATAATACATTCACCATGAAACAAACTTCACAATCTGAGAACTCACACAGAAGTATGGATCAATTATCAAATTAATCACCCAAAATAAACATCCACCGATCAAGCTCATTGGTTTTATCATTCTCTGAGTCCTCATAATACATTTTAAAATGGTATTTCATCTACATAATATATGATATTTGTTGAAATAGACCATGTAGGTGTGAGTTTAACAATACCTAGTAGGACACCCCAGAAATATTAAATATAAATAATTTAGTGTACTCAACTCATCAATACACGTGTTCGTCAATTAATATATTAAAAATAATGATAAATAAAACCATAGATATACTAACAATATAATCAATGTTTCATGAAGCTATCAACCAATTCCACGGTGGCTGGAAATCGGTCGGCCGCAAGAGGAAAGCATCCCTATCGCACCGCTGGAAGGAGGGAGCTGACTGGAACTGTCATCCAGCTGCATCACGCCGAGCGGGACCTTTCAGGCAGGTTTCGCGTGCCAGTAGGCGGCGCTACATGGATATGTCGGGATGGCCAAGCCGAACGGTCTATTGGACCATTCAGAATACTGAGGGGTGTCTCCACCTGGTGCGGTAAGGGAGTGCCCCACCATGACAAACTGCATCCTGCTGGGTGGACCGCACCCAGCCGGGCAGACTGTACCCAGCAGAGCAAGCCGCACTGAGAGGGCCGCGCTGAGTGGGTCGGGCCACCCCTAAGTGGGTCGGGCTGGTTTTCGGATAAGAAGGATGGGCCCACCATGGACCAGCCCATCCGGTCCAGACCCGGACTGGGTTGGGTCAACCCGAACCGGGTCAGACCAGACTCGGACCCATCTGGACCCAAATACACCTTTTTGTCCATATCTTGAGAACCGGGCATCTGTTTGACGAACTGTCTGCAGAGATGGGACCCTTGGAGCGATAATGTCCTTTTGGTATACTCCACTTGAGTTTTGGATAATTTTGGAGTATGGTCAGGTTGGATCGAACCTGAATCCAATTGAGCCCTCGTGACTAAAAAACTAATAACTTACAGACCAGGCATCCGATTGATGCGTCGTCTGTTGCGTTTGGTTGCATATAACATGACAGACCTTTGTTATAATTTTTTTAGAAATTATTGGAATTTTATGTATATAATTATGGATTGGGGAGTGTAACCTCCCAAAATCAAGCATGCTTAGTGTGGGAACCCTATGGATGACTGTACATGAGGAGTATTTAAATCATGTGTAGTCCATCTTCAGATCCTGTGTGGGTAAGCACTCAGGGATCCAGTGTGGGTCAGCACATACCGATCATGTGTGGGTCATCTCCAGATCATGTGTGGGTAATTCTCAGATCCTATGTGGGTCATCTTTGATCCTCGGTGGGTCAACAGCAGAGCTTCTTGACAAAGTATGTTGATCTAGCAATACAGCTAGTCAACTATACATACATAATCAAGTTAAACCTTGTGTGAGTTGAGTCTTTACCTTTTTGGTATTTACCTTTGTGTTATTCTACTATATGGTGATACCTTTGTGGTTTTTACCTTCGTGGTATTACACTGTGAGGGGATACCATGTGGTACTTACCTTCATGGAACTCTTCTTTGTGGTGTTACCTTTGCGGTACTTACATTTGTGGTATTCTTTCCTTCATGGAAGTGTTTTTTTTTGGCTAAATAATTGGGCCTTGTGTTTCTTTATGAATGATATGGGTTTACTTGATAACATAGGTATATGTATGGGGATATACCTAAGTAGGGTGGAGTATTGTTTCGTGCTTTGTGGTTTATCTTTTGTGGATTATGAGAGACTATAGGGGGTTTTGGGGTTCTTACTGAGTATCTTTATACTCACCCATGCACGGGCTACACCCGCACCTTGTTGTGTCTTATGTAGATGACAGAAAGAACTGGTTGAGGTCGATGGTACCAGGACTAGAGGCTACTCGGAGATAGAAATTAGACGTGATGATCCGCAGGGACGACCGTTCGAGAGCTATACCAACCCTTCGAGTAGGGACCTTGGTGGGTGTTCATAGGATTTTTTTGTAGTTTTACTTGTACTTTCCAGTTGGGCATGTATTCTTTTCTTTTTTACTTACTATACACACCCTTTTTACTATATAGTTTATTTTGTGCTAGTATCTTGATGTGTGCTTGGTTTGTGTGAGTTTACAAGTTTAAAGGAAATGCCTTCCCGGTTTTAGGGATATTCTTTTCTGATGTTAGTCGCTAGCCCTTGTCCTATGGATGGTGGGCTTGGGGTAGTCATGACATGGGCCCTGGGGGAAGGTTTGTGACAAGGTCTTATAAAATAAATATATTTATTTATTTATTTATTCACTCACCATTCTATGGAAATTTTCAAGAATACAACCAATGTCATACAATGTTTTGTCACACTTATCATAAAACCTGCATTCTAAAATTAGAGATGGTATGAAAATTCCCATTCGAGTCCCCATTCAATAGTTGTTACACTATTTAACAAAAAGAACTATGCATGTGTAATATTAATATATTTAATATTAAAATAATATAATAATTGATTCTCTCAATCCTTTGAATCTCATTCTATCTTAATTCTTGTATTTGAAAATATTATTACATATCTTCCATATCATTACAACAAAAAACAATGATTTTACATTTTGTGACTATTGGATGGTGGGAAAAAATATTTGAAAATTATAGGATAAAAATATGATTTAAGACTGTTATGTATAATGTATGAATATTCATCTGAAAAATATAAAATATACACCACTCAATTACCCTTACAAATATGAAACTCCATACACATTTTATGAATAACATGGGCCCTCGGTTAAAATTTTAATTATATGAGGGATTTCATCCAAATTATCCCTTTTTTGTATTCTTAATTTGTTTTTATTTTATTCTTTTGTAAGATGATGAGTTGAAAAGGGAAAACGTTAATTAATAATAAATCAAGTAATTAATAGCATTGAATAATTCAATATCATCTATTTTTTATTCTTTTTTTTATTTCTTTTTTTTCATTTTTTTGAGAATTGGTTTATATGAATGGACTATATTGAATAATGAATATTTAAAAAATTTATATCTATTTATTAAAATAATTAAACACTTATGACCAATCCTTAATGAATATATTCTCAAATAACAGACATGAAAGTCCCTACCCAAACATTCAAAATGAAATATCCATAAAAAAATATTACTAGTGAAGTTGTTAAGAAAAAATTGTGTTTTAGTGGGGATAAAACATAAAAGGAAATTAATGTATTATAAGGGATAAACAAGTGTAGATTTAAAGGGTAGGTCTCAAATTAAAATGTGGATAGTGAAAGAATACCTCAATATTAAAAATCCTTTTAGTGAACTCGAAATCAAGGAAATATAAAAGACATCAAGTTATGTATATCAAAACATGACTCAATACTCCCAAAAAATAGATATTTAAGGAAAATTTAAAATTTTTTGGGAAATATCTTGGGTTTGGTGACATATTCATTTTAGAAAATACTATTGAACATGAGTTAAGAAATAAATCATGTAACAACCCAGACGTTTTTTATGATATTAGATTCTTGTAAAAATGTGTTTTATATTATAATATTTTCCACACATAAAAATTATAGAGGAACAAATAAAACCATATCTCATTGAAAATAATCATTACATTATTCATATATTAAACCAATTAAAATACCAAACATTATAAATATACAAAAAATATAAAATAGAATAGCTAAATGGAAAATATGGATCACCCCGATCCATTAAAATCATCTCCCACAAAAAGAATACATAAATGAAACAAATTATTTATAAATAAATCATGTATTAAAAAATAATAATATAGAATTGGGATAAATTTTATTGTATTTTTATTAAATTAATTAAGTGGAATTTATATTTTATAAATGGGAATGATACCATTGGGATTTGGATGTTATATGATAGTTGGTCAAATATGACCATTGGTCAATATACCCATCAGTCAATTTGACAAATAGAAACTATTCCTATGAGTGATCATTTTCTAATTATAATTATTGTTTATATTTAGTAATGATAGTGGATAATTTATAATGAATGGATATATGATGACATCAACCAAGAGTCATGCCAACTAGAGCCCATTTTTCTAGAAATTTTGAGGGAGGTAGAATTACTTGTTTGCCCTTGAAAAATCCAAATATGATCTTCAATAATTTAGTCTTGAGTGAAATATCCTATTGGAGAAGTTATATTTAGTAAAGATAACAACATTGTCGATGTTAGCTGATCCACCCCATGAAACTACAACCCTTACACACATTACCATTATATCGTATGAAGCTGAAAAAAGGAGTTACATATCCTGGCCTAATAAACATAAAATATTATTTTATTTTCAAAAAAAATATGTTTTTCATAAAATCTTATTAATAGTATCTTTTAAAAATAAAATATATTTCTAACTGAGTTGAATTTGATAAATTGATTTATAGACACATAAAAAATTATTATCTTTTAGAAAAGATATAAATTTTTATAATCAACTGTGGTATTATTTATAATGGGTTTTAATAAAATAGTCTTTTAAAAAATATTAATTAAATATAAATGATACAATAATTTTACAATGTCATGGGAAGTTTTTAAAAGCACCAGAAATTTGAATGTTCGTAAAAACTTCTATTTTTTCAAAAAAAAAATTTATATTTAGAAGTTAAAAATACCATATATAATTTTTTTATAAAATAAATATTTATTTTTGAGATCAAATAATTGAAATTTGGTAAGAGTGAATTTATATAAAATTTCTAAAAACAATTAGTTTTCATGAATATTAAAAATATTGTTTTTATTTTCTGATATGTCTTATGACATAAAAATTATTTCATAATGATTTAATATTTAATTAACTAAAATCATTGAAAAACCCATCATTTTATTAATATTAAAAAATTTAATATATTTTATACAATTCCCAAACCTATAAGTGACATTTAAATGTCTAAAATATAAAATTTCAATTTACAAAAATTAGTTTGTGGAAAAATTATTTTTCCATGACAAAAGATGTATTTAAAAATATAGTTCATTTATAGAGGATCTAAATAACCTAAAATGATACTTATATCTCATAATAAATGAAAAAAACTATGGGAAAGATAATGGTTTTCCATTTTCTTCAACCTAGTATTCCAAGACCTATATTTAGAAATGTTTTGACAATTCCTCCTCATTTCCAAGAAATACCCACCCATTTCACCACTCCACTTGAGTACTAATCTATCATCCAAGATTATATGGTGATATTTCCTCCCAAGGAGTCCCAGTTATTTCTCTATAGTCCCTTAAGGCTCCCAAACTCATCATTTTCGAGTAACTCTAGAAGGCAAGGGAAATATCTACATCTATTTAACATTCATGTTCTATTTTTTGTGGTAAGTACTTTAATTGGAACATAAATATATTTTTTCAACATTATGTTATCCAAATACTATATTAATAATCTTCAATAATTGTGGTACCTTCATTATCTTCATTATACCCTTCTCTAAAATCCATGTTTTAAATTCATCATACGGCTAAATTTACTTATCAAATTTCCCTCTTTTGTGTTAGAAATTAAAACTTATTTTATTTGTATGGATACCCTATCCTCTAACAATTAAATGGTTAATAAAATAGTTTTAAAATTATTTATTTACTCAGTAATAAACATATATGAATCCTGAATTCTATTATTTTTGATTAAAATTGACAAAATGTTTTTTTAAACAAGAAATATTGTACGCCATGATTTTGATAAGAAACTAGTCCTTTAATATACATGTGTAATTAAAGAAATTATTTTTTTGATATATGTGGATCAAATTAACAATTTCATATGGAGGTTGTTCCCTGATATCACTCCAATGCATTTGGAATCAAATTTAATCTCTAGATCTGACATGTTTTATGATTCCTTGGTGAATAAACTTGGTAATTTTTATTTACAGCACCTCAGTGATAAATCATCGTGATATTCAAATGAAAGTATCAATTAATTTTTTTATCCACATTTACATGTTATTATTCTTGTTTTTATTATTACGATATTCCTCTATTTCATGCATTATTTTTATGACTCATGTTTTTATTAATATGTCTCAAGATCAAATGTTATTTGTTTCTCATACATATTCTTTTATCGGGCTTCATGCTAACCAAATTACTTAGATTTATGTCCCTAGGATATGAGATATAAAAATAATTTCTTAGGTAGAATCCATGAACACGTATTTCATGTGGATTAGAATAATGTTTTATATTTTTCTTTATTATGTACATAATTTTCAAGAAATTGAACTGTAAAAGATTCTTCACTTTTTTATGTAATGTAATGTTTATTTAATAAAATGTAGGTTCCCATAGTTAATACAAAATTCTTGTTTATTTGTTTATTAAAATTAATACTTTAAATCATTAATATGAACCCTAAGAATTAGTACAAATTTTAGAAAACGACTTAGTATTTTGGTGAGTGTTCTGTAAGTTGATTCCAAGAAAATAAAAGTGTTTCTAGTTATTGTTAGTGGATGTGGATCTAGAATAGATATACCAATCAATGTCACTAAAAACATCACATTAAGCTAGGCTCATTCTGGAACTAGTGCTTGAAAATGAGCCTTAATACACAAATTTACTGATAGTCATAGGGTATATGTTTGGTTAATCAGATGATTTTTATAAAACATTATGAATTATGTATAAAAAGTTTAATTTTTATTATATGATACTGATAACATATTAAAGAAGGATGTTTTAGGGCATAAAATCCCTTTAGAATTACAATATTCAATAAAGTAACATGTTTCTCACTAATATTTTCTCCTTCATGACAAATTATTATAAATGGTAGGAACCACTAAAATAGTAACTACAGCGGATGATGCAATAACAACATTGTCATAGAATCAGGAATGGAAAATCTGTGAGGATTATGACTCAATTAACTCATGTTATGAAAAACAATTTAAATCATGTCAAGAGACCAAATTCACCTTTATGGGAATAACCATTATTTGATTCTATCATGAGGCAATGACAACCTTGTATTATTGGACTTACCAACCCATTGACTTATGAATAATGTATTAGCTCTATAAAAATGATCTTTTCTATTATTAATTGTTCAAAGATTGGTAATGTTACCCTGGATGTATATCTCTTAGAAAAATAATTTTATCTATGGTGGACAGCAATTAAAAACATGAATCTATTAGGGTGGGTCGGTTTTATGAAATGGGAATAGTTCAGAGGAATATTTTACAATAAACTTTTACCCCATTGATTTGAAAAATTAGGTAAGTAATTCATAGAGATGAAGAAAAATTAATGTGAATCAATTGTAATATATGAAATGAACATTACAATACATTCTTGATAAACCTATATATATTTTATGGACCCTGAGGGATTGGTTGGTATATTATTTTGTGTAAGGATGCCCCACAAAGAGAGGAATTTCAAAAATAAAGACTATGAAATCTATGAGGAGATAGTGTGAAGTTATATAAATTTTGAATTGGAGTTTAGAGAGACATAGTGGTCACATTGGTTGGAAGAAAAGAAGAGAGATGTGGAGTCAAACATAGGGAAAAAATTTGATTACAGGATTAGATGAAAGAATGTGAGAAATCCAATGTTCAATAAATTTTGGAAGAAGTATTTGGTGAACTAATTATATGGGAGTGTAAATTTATACAAGTGTATAGGAGACGGACTTATAGATTTGAAAAATCATGGTGAGGTAAATCCTCAACTTCTCAACACTAATTACAAATGGATTATGGTGTTTGACCACCGTATGTTTATGGATTCAAGTGTGAATTGTTTGTAAACTTTTAAAAACTATTTTAAAATCATATGATAATGAAGTGGAAAAACCATCATCCTTTAGAAGTCCAAGAGAGAAAGGAAGAGAATTTTCTGTCACGATGATAGAAGTAGAGGATCCAAATGATGTGGTATAAAGTACACTATTATTTCCCATAAAAATACAATGTACATTAATTTAATATGGTTTTATGAATTAATTGATTTCATCAACATTTTCAAATAATATATAACAAATCCCTAAACATCTATAAGTATTTTTCTTAGTCAAGATTTCCATATGAGTTATCCTAGTATCAATAGTGATATAAACTATAGTATTAACTTTGGATAGTACAATCACATCAATAATATTGTTTTTATTCCAATGGTGGAGTTGACACTATTCTATGGATGGAATGGATCTCAAGGTATAATTCTAAGTTCAAATGCATATGAAATGAAATTTCATTAGTCCTAAAAAAGACAGCCTATAGTTATTTTCAATAGAATGATATTCGGACCTAGTATTTGTCTAGAATCACAACCCATATCCTTTTTTATGGAATAAATTAATAAAGGGGGATAATGAAATGAAATTTTTTGGATAGAAAGTGTCCCCAACATTCATGAATAAATTTATGTATTTCCTAAAAAGTTAACTGGACTTACATCATAAATAGAGGTGGAGTTCTCTGTTAAAATCATACCTATAACCACGATAATATTATAGACACTATAAATAATGAAAAATGTTGATTTAGAAGAATTATATAAACAAATTCACAATCATATGAATAAGGTATGTATCTAACCACGTTTTTCCCCTTTGGGAGAAAATATTTTCTCTATAAATATTATGGATGGATCAATGCTTCTATGAATTGATTATAGAGAAATCAATGAGATCTTAGTAAATAACATGTACCCTCTCCCATGAATTGATGATCTATTTTACCAACTTCATGGGGCCCAATTCATCTCTTTGATTGACCTCTGATCAAGGTATCATTAATTAAGGGTAAAGAAAGAATATATTAAAAATAATTCCATCTTAACAAGATATAGGAATTCTGAGTTTGTTTTTATTACCTCTAGATTTAATAATGTTCCTTATATATTTATAAATATTATTAATAGAGTATTTATGGTCTGTATTGAAAAATTAAAGGTAGTTTTTATTTTTGAGATTTTTATATAATCTAAATTTCATGAAAAGCAAGGGGATCATAAATGGTTATTTTTAAAATTAAGAGGAGGATAAAATATTTCGAAAATTAATAAAATGTGATCTTTGGTTACAAAAAATTTCATTATTAGGAAACATTGTAACCAAAGAAAATATCTCATTTGACACTTCTAGTAAAAATGAAATATAAGAGTCTTATTATCCTAAAATAGTTACTAAGAATCATAGTTTCAATGGTTTAGTAGTATATTATAAGAGGTTTGTGAAAAACCTTTCATGGCTTTCTAATAGAGTAACCTTGATAACTTGGAAAGAAGATTTTTTTATTTAGAAAAGTTAGTGGGAAGATTTTTTCTATAAACTAAAGAATAGATTAATTATTATACATGTGTTATATCTTCTCTCTATTATAGAAGGTTTGGTTATTTATAGTGATTCATATCTGAAATGGTGGGGGAACATTCTCAAGAAAAATGAAAAGGTGATCACATATTCATATTGAGAGTTAATTACTTATGAAAAGAACTATAATACACAAGACCTTGAGCTTGATACATTTATCATTTCTTGGAAATTATGGAGGCACTATCCTTATGGGGTGAAATGTGATATTTACAAATACAAAAAAAATTAATTTTATATTCACTCAAAAGGAATTGAAAATTAGAAAAATGATAATTGTTTCACTTATTAATGACTATGAATTTCCAATTCATTATCACATTGGAAGATAAAACATTGTAACTAATTTCATATTTTGGAAATACCCTTTTATGATTGTAATGATGAGGATTCCAGGTCATTCATTGATAAAAAAGCTAGTATGGTTGAAAAAATATATCATGATGGAATGAAAGTCATAAAACCTATCCAAACTTTTTTATCAACCATAATTTTAAATATTATAAAGAGAAATCAAGTAGAATATTTTTTATTATAAAATAAGATATAGGATTTCAATAATGGGATGTTTATTGTATTCAATATTGATTAACAAGGTGTACTGAATTTTCATAAAAGGATATGTGTCCCATCAATTCCAAATAAAAAAAGTATATCATGGATGAATCTAATAGATCTACATTATCTAGACATCCGAAAAGTACCAAAATGTTTAGTGATGTTTGTGATCATTATTTTTGGGATAATATGAGCACAGATATTGTTTATTACACTATAAGGTTCATGGGGTGTCAACAAGTGAAGGTGGAGAGGAAACTTCTAAAATCGGTATTGTAAAAACTACCCATACAAACATGGAATTGAGACAATATCACAATGTACATCATCATGGTCCTCCCAAGAACAACCAATGTAAATAATTTGATATGGGTTATAGTGTATTGAGTCACCATGACATCTCATTTATCACTATTAGAGATTATTTCTTTGTTGACCAACTTTACATGATATACAGAATGGATGTTTTGAGGATGCATGGGTTCCACATTCTATTATTTCTAATCATTATCCAAGGTTCACATCTATCTTCTTGATAAGTTTTCTATACTCATAGAAAACTGAATAGACTTTTATAATGGCCTATCATGCTCAAATTCATGGACAATCTGAATGGAATACTCAACCAATCAAGGATATGATGATAAAAAATAATGGAATTTAATTTAGGATGCGATCAACACCTTCTAATAGTTTTTTTCTTATACAAAAACATTCTCCATTCGAGAATTCAAAAGAAAAAATATAAATATATTTGTGGAAAGAGATGTAGAAGTCCTACATGTTTGGATAATGTAGGTGAGAGGATGTTTCATGTGATTGATCTTGTACAAGATATGATAAAAAAGTTTTATTCCATCCAAAAAATAAAAAAAATTCTTAGAGTTGGTAGAAAAGATATTCTAAAAACCATCTATGGGGCATAGAGAATAACATTGGAGAAAATATGTTCCTTCAGGTAATACCATGGAAAAGGTTCATACTGTTAGGAAATAAAGGGATGATTATCCCATGGTACATTGGCCCCTTCGAAATCATTGATTGAATATGAGTAGTGGCTTATCAACTGACACTTCCAACAAATCTATCTCACGTTCATTATCTATTCTACATATCTCTCTTGATAAAGGACATTATTAATAACTCTCATATACTGAATCCAAAGGTGGTACAATAAAAATATGGCCTCTCTTGTTAGGAGCATTTGATGTAGATCTGGGATCATAGAGAAAATGTTCTACTCAAATTAAAATACTCACCTTGTCAAAGTGTGGTAGAGGAACCATTAATAATAACAAGTGACATAGGAACTAGAGTAGGTAATGAGACAAAATTACCCTCACATTATCTCAACTGAGAAAATTAGATGAAATTTTAGGGATGAAAATTCATAAGGTGGGAATAATGTTACAACCTAGAGATTTTAATTGATGTTTGTTTCCTAAGAAAATGAGTGTTGTATTATAATATTTTGTACACATACAAAATATTAAGGAACCAAAAAACCTTACATTGTTAATAGTGATCATTAAATTAATTATCTATGAAACCACTTAAAATTCTAACATTACTACTAAACAAAAAATATAAAACGGAATTGATAAAATAGAAAATTATGGATCGACTCAATCTGCTAAAATAATCACCCCTGAAAAAAATATATAAATGAAAAAAATATTAATAAAATAATAAAAAAAATTAAAATGGAAATATAACCTGAAGATAAATTTTAGAGATTTTTTAGTGAAATAATGGAGTGGTATTTATGGGGTATATAGAAAAATGTGACCATTTGAATTTAAAATTTATATTACAGTCAGTCAAATATAACTTTTGGTAAATATAAATATTGGTCAATTTGAAAATTTGAAGCTATACCCAATGGTTGTAATTTAATCATTATAATTTTTTCTTATAAGTAGTATAAACATATTATAATTGATGTAGAAAAGAGAAACTATGGCCTCAACCATTTGAGTCATTCCATTTGAAGACCATTTTTCAGAGCATGGGATGGATTTAACATAAATGGGGGTCTCCCTTAATAAATCCCAAGATGGGACTCAATAATGGAATATATAATGAAGTTGCTAACGAGATATGTTTATGTTAGTGTAGATTACCAATCTGTCAATGTTATTTGAGCAACCTCATGAAACTACCAACATCATACACCTAACTGTTAGGGTGTATGGGGGGGTAATAAGGGGTTATGTATTAAGGCCTTCAATTAATAATTTGTAATATATACTATATAATTCATATGTTTATTCTATCAGTTTAATTTAATAATAGTTTCCTTAATTCAATATTTTTTTAATTGAGATGAATTTTGTAAATTGCTTCCTTGACAAAAATAAAACATAAATCTTTTTTTAAAAAGATATAATTTTATTTATAAACCAAGGTATTTTGAATAATTTATTTTTACTAAATATTATTTTGAAACACACTTATTCAAATTTAAATGATATTATAATATTATAACACCCAAGGAAATTCTTATAAGTGTCAAAAATTTGAATGTGTTGTAAAAACTGATATTTTTCAATAAATAAGAATTTATTTATTTAAAAGTGTTAATTCCCATAGTTTGAAAAACATTTTGATAATATAAATATTAATTTCTAAATTAAGTCAATAAAATTAGGTTAGACTCAATTTATAACAATTTTATAATATAAAATATTCTTCAGTGAATAATAAAAATACATTTTTGTTTTTTTGATATGTTTTATGACTCCATAATTATATAATAAAGATTTAATAATTAATTAAAAAAATAAAAGACAGAAAATATTTTTTAATTGATATTATTCATTTTTATATTTTTTTATTTCCAAACCAATATGTTATTTTTTCAAGTATAAAATTGATAATTTTATTTTATAACATTAATTTAAAAAAAAATATTTTCCATGCCAAAATAACTTTTTAAAAATGATATTCAGTTATGGTGGATTAAAATATCAAACAGTGTGACACAACTTTCCAAACCCATGAGAAAAAACCATTATTAGGACAATGTTTATCATTTTGGACAACCTAGATTTCTATGATCTATATTTGGAGATTATTAAGAAATTCCACCACTTTTCCTACTAACACCCACCCATTTCACCATTAACCATCGATTTTGATTCATCCGCACAAATTTTAGGTGATTTATCATCTCATGGAGTCCCAATAAGGTGTCCTTAATCTCCTAAGGTTCCAAATCATAGGATTTAGGAGTAACACTTCATGGTAAGGGAAATCCCAACTTCTCCTTTCCATTCATGTTACCTCTTCATGGTATGTCTTCTCATTTCTAATAAAATCTATTTTAGTTCACTTTATATTATCTCATTACTAAAATAACATTATTTTATCAGTGTGGGACATTTTTCTCCATAATTCTATCATTTTATAAAAACCATGTTTTATACCCATTATGGTGCCAAATTTATGTCTCAAATTTGTCCCTTTTATCTTGTAAAATATGTCTTATTTTATTTTTATTATTACCCAAACCTCTTCCTTTTACATGGGTATTCAAAAAAATTAAAAATGATTTATTTATTTAGGGATATATATATATATATATGAAACCCACATTCCCTTTTTTAGGGGTAAAAATATCATAATGATCATGTATTTAAGAACATTTTCATGTCGTGCTTTTGATATGAAACCCATCCATTATTCTCCATGAGTTTTTAATGAAATGATTTATTATGATCTATGTGTCTCATATTTATTATGACATATGAAATGTTAACCATGACATCTCTTTAACTTATTAGGTAAAGAATTTAATCTTTAGGGATGACATGTTTTATGGTACCTTTGTGAATAACCATGGTAATTTTAATTTGTGGAACCTTGGTGATGTGATTATGATTGTATAATTTAAATATTGTATCGAAATTAACATGTTAGGATTAATTTTTTATATTATTATGATATTTTTATTCTTTATTCCTTATTTTTATGCCTCATGTTCTTATAGATATGTCTTAAGATGATATGTTATATGTCTCCCTTGCCTAGTCCCTTATTGGTATTCATGCTCTCCCATTTCCTTTGATGTATGTACCCATGATATGAGATGAAACAAAAGTGACATAGGGTGAAACCATAAAGAATTGTTTCTAGTGGGATATAATAATATATTATTTTTTCATGTATTAATACCTAATTTCCAAGAAATTGAACTTCAAAAGATTGTTTATTTTTTTCTATGTAGTGTATCATTTTTGTAATAAAAGGTGGAATTCTATAAATGAAACATCCTTAAATTAAATGATGTGAAACTAGGGAATAATAATCCATATAATAAATTATCTAAGTACTTACATATTAAAATAATGAAGTGTTCAAAAAATACGATGATGATTTAATTTTCCAAAATTATTTAGTTAATCTAAGGATCCAAAAAAATTATTTTTCGTTATAAAAAATACATGAAAATATTTATATATTAAAATAATAAAAAAATTAAAAGGAAATAAAAAATTATACCTAAAATATGGTTGAAATCTCCGAACCCTTACGTTTTGACTATAATTATTTAAGAAAAAAAATTGAAAACGGTATAAAACCAAAAAAAATGGAAAGAAACAACTTGAGTTTATTTGTATAGTGGTGGCCTTGAGTTAATCTTCTAGATACATACCGTTTTAATCTTTAATAAAATCTTGTAAAAATGAATCATTTATTGAAATAAATAAAAGAGAAGGGAAAATAAGATAGATCATGGGTAAAACCCCTATGGTGGTTCTATATTTTTACAATCCCAAGTCAGTAAATGACACCATATCATTCACAATTTTATTGTTTATGAGGTTTATTGCTAAACATCCAACCCAAAATCTTTTTCCAAATATCCATAATTGGGTACAAACAGTTCGATTCTCTATATAATATTTTAAAATTCTCAAAACCTATAGCCACCCACACTTTCCATACATAGATATCACATCTTATTATATGAATATTAATTACATGAGATAAATATCAAGGTAATAATAATATAGAAATAGTTCCTTTTGAAACATGGAAACATAATCAACTGGTTTATACTTGAACTAAATCTTCTCCCACCATGTTATTCATATATCGAAACCTTCATAAAAATATTATACATAATGCTATTCTTTATAACCTATAGTATGAAACATAATAATGGGTGAGATCATATTCTCAGTAAGGGTAAAAAATGGATATATCAATGATCACATAATAATGATATTAGAATAATGATATGAGAACATGATCTTATCATATAAAACCATTACCCTATATATCATAGATTATCAAATTGTGTCATGGAATAAAACATGGAAGGTGAAAAGTCATGAATCATAATGGAATCAAAGACTTTAATACATGATAGTATATATATTCCAAAAGACATTGTTTTATGGAATATACATAAGCTTACCACACTCTAAATATGTATAAATAGAAATTGTTTTAAGCATTTCATTAGGACATAAAATTAGGCAATCAAATAATCATATGGACATGAAAGAAGGCCCATGCATAAAATTTTTACAATGAAATCAGGTTGAAACAATACAGATCATTACCCAATGAATTATGGGGGGATATATAACCCACCCATTATTGGTTATAATGTGACCATTATCCTTAGTTATAACATAAACATCATTGTTACTTATAACATAACCACTATCACATAATGAAAACCAAACATTTGTGTGCCAAAATATCGTAAAAATTTAATAATTCCAAAACCATGAAAATAAATTGGTTTTATGAACATTTATCATGTTTTAACCCATTAATGAACTAGGATTTATATCATATTTATCATATTATAACCGCTGAAAATAAATGAGATTCATAAACACATAAACAAAAAATAACCCATAGATATATAAACCTATATTCATCATAATATAAACCATCTTGATAAATAATAAACATGCCATTTTTGGATCATTTTTTGATGAATATTAAGTATCATAAAAGGATATCATATTGGATGGAAAATTATTTAAAAAAAATAAAATCACTTCTAACTTTTCTTGAGGAAAATAATCTTTCCTTGAAAAAAGATTTTTAAATCTGAAATTATCCCAATAAACTATTAATACATTTATATGAAAAATATTTAAATTATATAATGGAATATTTAAAAAATGTAGGCGACAATAGGATATTCTGTTCACATTATAAATATTAAATTAACGATTCCTTTCACATTTTCTGTAAACGAAAAACATTCCTTTTTTGAAAAGTGGCATAGAGATTTCTTTTATATACTTTTTAAATATCAAAAAGGTAAACTTTGATTTTAATATTCATATATGAACAAAAGAAAAAATGAATCAAATATTTTTATAAAACATGTATTTTGAATAAAAAGGGTTTTTGATTGAAGTGAAAAATAAAACCAATTTTCATTAAAAACATTATTTTCGAATATTAAGAACATAAAAGGAGGAAAAATGAAGCCAAAACATGTATTATATATAAATAAATAGTGGATAAAAAAATTCATGAAATTATTGGGAAATATATCATTCAATTTCATCATCAAAAGAACAATCATAGACAATCTCGATGAATGATGAGATTTTAACATCAAATAGTTACCACATTGCTATCTTTTGAATCGTAAGACCCATGAAATAAATATATATATATATATCCCAATATTTAATGAGATGAATCATAAAATTATTCTATGGGACGTATATTAATATCACAAAAGAAACAAGTGGTGAATATGGCATATGTATCACAAAAAAATAGAGAGTATAAATCCATTACATTAAGTCTTGACATCCTTCGTACACATATAAACCTCATGTATAATAAATATATGTTTAATATAATTTTATTTCACAACCTTAATTATATTTTTCATACCTTATTTTGTCTACATATGATAATTTCTTACACATTTATTATCAATTCCATGGTAAATTCATGTTTCAGGTAGAAACTGGGTTACATTTCATGTATGTTTTGATTTAGTTTTGTTGATCCTTTACTATGTTATTTGTTCATTAATATTTATAATTATAACTATTATATAAATATAATATATATTAATCAATAAATTTTAGTGATAGAATATTAAATTCATTGTTCATGGAGACAATAAGCTATACATACACATTAACGCTATTTCCAATTTCTTTAATGATGGAATAAAAGAATGGTAAATAATATATTACATTTTGTGAGTCATTATTAATTCATATATATATATATATATATATATCAAATATATTCATTAAATGTTTCGTTATTACCTTTTATGTAAAGATAATGTAAAAAATTCAAATCACTTTGTGAGGAGGTAGTCCAACATACACATGTTCCATTTTATCATATTACTAAGGAATGAAAATTAAGAAGGTATATGTGATATTATAATTAAAAAATTATAATAATATTTCTAATATCTAATATATAATAATTACTTCCATCATTATATATATCCATGAGAGGTGGTGATAGAAAATGAATTACAATGGTTTTTGAGATAGTAGTCCACCGCACAAATAGTTGAAAGTTTCATTCACTATATTTTAGAAGAGGATATGGATATATATTATTAAAAATAGAATACTTTCATTGTTAAATATTCATGTTATTATAATTTATTTATTAATACATGAATGAAGATGATATGATAAGTATTAATAAGATTGTGCTTAGTGAAGATAATTACAATCTCTTATAACAACCTCATTTGGATAGCTTATTAATGACCCTATGGTTTCTCTTTTGGAAAAAAAACATCCATATAACATGGATAAGGATTTTGGGGAGAGATTTTGTTTTGGTCTTGTTGATCCAAATATCATGATAGGTGTGAATATGTGAAGGTTCGAGGTTTCCTTTTAAAATTAAGGGGGAGTATCACTATTGTAAATAAACAAAACTTTTCAATATTGATAGTCATTATCCACAAAAATTCCTCAAAAATTGATTAATATTTAATTTTAAGAATTATATGGTTGAGAAAAACATCCACCACACCTAAAAATAAATGTTTTTTAAAAAATTCCTTAGCTTCTAAATTTCATTACCTGCACTATTTTAGTATCCACTACATTAACTAAAATTTTTATCTATATTAATTTTCATTTATGAAATTAAATGAAATGATAATTATTAGATAATTTTTATCAATTGGTTTTAAATATTAAATATAATTTATTAAATAAAAAAAATTTGTGTGTTGAAAGTTAATGTTAACAGAATCCAATGAAATACCAAAAAACTTATTTTTATCTTTACCATTGTAACAATATGTTTACTATTTAGGGGTCAATATAAATATTATAACTGAACCATTTATCCATAAATGAACTATGGTTTAAATTTTTAAATATATACAACTAAATTTGTAGATTATATGTTTTTTATCATTTTTATCATTTAATAAAAAGTTACTTGTTATAAAATTACATTCATGTCAATTATCCAACTATTCATTTAATTGGCTATTTAAAAAAAATACCAAGGTGTAATTATAATATATAATTTTTAAACTTGTATATCATGTTTTAATAATATATAAAATTAATTAAATAAAATAATTCATTCAAATTATATTACTTTTAAATTTTTTAGTATCATTTATTTTATTTTTCTATTAATTAATAATTACTTCATTTTTATTTCTTATAATATAAATAATTATACAATAAGTAAAAATTAAAAATAAATTACACCCATAATGTAAATTTGATAATTCTAAAAATAACCATTAATATTCATTTAAATATTTTTTATTTCTTTGTGCGAACATATAATTGTGATTTAAAAGCAAGTGAGTGATATTTTGTCTTTTTCTTTAAATATATTATTATATTTGTCACTATTGTGGAAATGTGTCCCAAAACATCATAAAAATATTTTATAAGATAATATGGTTTTAAATATTTCCATAAAATAATAATTATACATGTATTTAGGTCATTTAATCCCTAAACATTTTAGTTTAACCCCTAGGTAAACCTCTTTTAACCATAACCCTTTTTATTAATATTTAATATTTCTACTATGTATGTTGAAAAAAATTATGTTTGAATAAACAAATAATTTTAAATTTTATGATGAAAAAAATTGAATAATTTTTTAAAATTCCATTAAAAGATGGGAAAATATTATTTTAAAATTAAACCCCAAAAAATGATGGAAAATTGGTTTTCCAATGGGAAACTGTTCATATGCATATAATTATTTAATATAAAAAATCAATATTAAATCAATCCACATGATTTAAATTAGATTAATAAATATTTTAATTATATATTTTTACTTTTAGAAAAATTTAATAAGTATATAACTTTAGAAATTATTTAAATTAAAGGTTAGTTTTTAATAAAAATTAATATTTTTTAGTATTCATTGAAACTTTAATCTTTTTAGAAAATTCTAAAAAAATATCCCAAAGATAATTATAAAATTTGGACTCCTGCTAAAAATTTATTTGGTTCAAATAAATTTTATTAATGTTTATAAAAAAATTATTTTTTTCACAATAATCAATAAAAATTATTTTTTAACAAAGAATTGTCCAATCATATAAATACTTTCAAAAATAATTAATTTCTTATTTAAAAATACACATTATTTATCTAAATCATGTAGAATTAATTCCATAAATATTTATTCCAACTTATATTTCTTAATTTAATAGCTCGGTTATAACATTATAATTGGAATAATAACTTTAATAGTATATGATGATTTGTTAAATCTCAATGTTGCATATAACATAAAAATTTAAAGAAATTATATTTATTTGAATTTTTTTCATAAAATATCATGGGTTATAATTATTACCATATTATATAATTTTCATCCTCATAATTTGAATGTGATCATTTTAATGAAGGGATTGAAATTTGAAGAGTAATTCTTGGAAAAAAACGCATAGTAAAAGGGGTCAATAAAACATCCTCTTGGAAGGATGGAAAAAATTTCAATATTTCATCACATAACTAGGTTCCCATATGGGAAAAAATAGTGATAAGTGAAAAGGAGGACATGTAAGAGAAAAAATAATACCCAAGTAAAAATATGGATTGATTAAGAACACTTTTAATCGAATGTTAGTAGCTATAAAGCCATAATTCTGTGATGAGTTAAAAGATCATTGATTAAAATAAAATAAATGTAATAATACGACATTTTTGGATCAATATTATGTTTCTAAAAGTTTAGTGAATTTTCACTATCATGATATAGAACCTGATAAAATTTACATAATTTATTTCCTTTTATTTCAAAAGCACTATCTCACTATTTAGTTTTTCTTTCATCAATTTCATCTTTATGTCTTACTCCATGAAATAGATATGATTTTATTCACCCTTGAAGCACTTAAAAATATTAACCTCTAAAATATAATGATATGTTATTCTATATATCACTATTTATCGTAAAAAATTGTTAGAACATGCTAACCAATATGGATAAATCATTATATGAAGAAATAATACATTAATCAACAAAAGCATATCCAATGTTCAACTAAAATCATCACATAAATGGATAAAATTAAGAACCATAAAATGTTTATATGTTTATAGAAAATGTCTCAATATATCGAGAATCAAATTATCTTTAATCCCACAAGTATCATAATGTATCTCCCACCTTTCACATTCCAAATGTGTGAATAATTTGGTCATGTGTTCTCTTAAAACATGGTAATAATAAAAATTACCATAAAATCACAGTGAAAACTTAAATTCTTTCAAAAACTAACACATTCCTCATTCCTTAAAAAATAATAGATAAATCAACATATTACATTAATCCAAAAAAGTTTAAAACCATAAATTATAACATAAATGACATTGTCATCAAATCCTAAATCATTGATAAGGTAATAAATGTTATCCAATTTACTATATCCCTATTAATAAACATCTTATCTCATCATAATTATCTAAACATCCAAAACACATTAAGGAATATCTTTCCCTTAATCATATATTTTTCATAAAATATCAACATTTCATTAAATCACGTTTCTAGGTCATTGGTAACATCCAACATATTCTTGAAAATCCTTAATGAAAAATATAAATATAAAAGTACTTATATATTTCCTAATGATTAGTTTAGAATACACATAAATCAGTCCATTTAATTCTTAAACCATTTACTAGGATTCATAATCATATTCATTAATACCACCTTCAGTTTATATATCAGTTTTAGTCTATTCATCATAAATAGAAAAACCATTACTCAAAAAACCGTTTTTTATTCTTATTGGGATTTCACTATTGGAAGTTAATTTTCATAATACCCATAATTTTAACATTTTAAAAATTTAACTGTGAATGATACAATAAGTAAAATATTATTCTCATCTACTGTTTTAACCAAACATTTCATTTTTCCTTAGTAATTACTTATTATGTTCCCTTTTACCCACACAATAATATTCTCAATAATTTGAGACATTCTCTTGAGTGATTATTCCCACATTTTTAACACAAAAGAAAATGAATATTTTCCCTCTATGGTTTCCACCATAAATACTCTCATTTAACTCTACACTTCACTTATTTATTGATTCCAAGAGTCAGTTAAGGTGAATGTTTTTAGTAAAATACCATGATAACAATTTAAGGAAAATCAAAAATATTGTCAGTATAGTAATCAACATATTTGTTTTATCAAAAACACACTATATATCATATTCATTTTTAAATCGGCTCCTTATGGTACCCTCCATTGATTACAAACAAAAATCATTGTTTTTCAAATAGTTTAAATAGTAGAGAACTATAAAATTAGGATAAATAATTTATAGGATAAAAAAATAATGAAACTATATTTTGGATTAATGATAGACTAGTTTCAACCTAGGCCTTCTTTGATTATCATCTACTCAAATCAATAACAATGGGTCATGAAAAATGTGGTTTAACTATGTAATATCCCTATAGAGTATTAACTTAGTTTGGTGCTTTGGTCATTTTCCATGTATCAGGAAATTCTTGAGGAAAGCATGATATTCATTTATCAGATTTATTACCCAAAGGTACATTTTCACTCAAACAACATCCATGTGTAGTGTCGTGATAGGGACGTATTTCTATAAAACCATGAAATATCTTCTTTAAAATAACTTTTGGAAGATATCATTTAACTAAAATTATCTTATGGGTTCTAAATAAGGTTTTCTCATACTAAATTATAAAGGATAACCAAACCAATGATTAAATACCCACTATAGTGACCTCCCCACACTTTTCATAAATAGATTTAAAATAATAATGTATGAGTATTCATTACATAACATAACTATCCATTCCAGATTTATATATGTCTATAGTCGTTGGAAACTTCTAAAATTCAACAACTAGTTTATAGGTGAACTACATTTCCCCCTACTATGTTCATCATAAATATCACCCCTCTTAAGAATATCATACAAAAAACATTTCTGATAACATAAGGATGAAAAATAATAACGGGCGATCTCAAGGGCATTATAACGGTAAAAAAGTATGATATAAATAATCATATATTAATTACACATGTGTAAGGACAAAATAACACGAGCTCAACATTTGAAAGCCATACCCTACATATCATGTATCTTAAACTCCATCCTTGATATGAATATTGGCAGTTCATAAGACATTAATAATAATGGAATAAAAGTACATAATCTATAAGAGTATAAACACATAACAGGAAATGGATTCCTGTTATACACATACTATTATAACATTTTTAACTTGTTTAAATAGAAACAGGTTTAGTCATTTTGTAGGTGGAAAATGATATCATATCCTCACATAATCTTATGGACATGAACGTAGAACCATGTATCAAAATATTGAACAAGAAATTAGGTTCATGCATAAAATATCATTAACTATTGAAATAGAGGGAGATAAAGGATCCACCAATCATTTATTAAAACATGACTAAATTCCATGGTAATAACATGATCATCATCCATGGTTATAAAATAACTGCCATTAAATTGTAAAGACACAGAAATTCTGTGGTATTTGTTTGTTAAATACATGGGATTTTTATGAGTCTGTGAAAATTTACGGCGCTTTATTCTGAGGCTGGTGTGTTCGGAATCAACTTCTGAAGTTTTGTTCGACTACGTTTAGTAAACATACGAGTGGGGTTTTATAAATTTTTATCCGATGTTCAGAACTGAAATCTGAGGGCACCGTTGAACTCACAGCACCGTTATTCACTTAAGAATACTTTCATATCCACAACAGTGAGTCGAGGATAAAAGTTAGTTTTTGGGTTTTCTAAAAAAAAAAAAATAAAGTGTAACACTTTATTTTATCTTTTTAACTACTATGTGAGTGCGGGTAGTTGGAACCTCCCCTTGGGAGTTTATGGTGGGACCGCTACACCCCAACCTTCCATGAGAGGTTATGGTGGTGGGGCCCACCTAATCATAGCCTCCTGTGAGAGGCTACGACATGGGGACCACCCGAGACCCATAACCTCTCTATTAAATGATAGGGGCGAGGACCACCCGACCCCTATTGATGATAGAGGATAAAACCTCCCACCTCTCCCTATTTAATGAGGGAGATCCTCTATCCATCCACCTAATTAAATGTGACCCTTCTCATGAATTTAATTAGGTGGGTCCCACTCATTTAATTCATTAATTTTGAATTATGTGCCAAAGTAATAATAGACAACCCCTCCTATTATTTTTATTGGAATAATATTTTTTTTGGTGGAGGCTTTGAGAATAAATGTAGGGAGAAAATCTCCCAATGAAGAATGTGAAGATCCCAAAGAACGTCGGCGGTGCTCTTTCTTCTTCAACTTCTTTCTCGGCCACCTACTGATCAACTCACCGCAAATTCATCAACGAACTGACGCTGCTCGGAATTGAGGACGTGCGGCAGACGCGAAAAATGACAGTCCCCTCCGTCTACCATTCGTGACTTCGTCAACAAACGACAAGCATTGGGCGATGAATCAAAAGGTAGGGGAATTTTGAGTTTGACTTTTTTTTTCGTTCTACGTTGTTCAATCTTGGTTAATAAATTGATGAATGATATCAACGTAAGGAGGAGGGATCATACTGCATGAACATGGAGTGACCCTCACCCTTGTTGTTATCGTTTGTTGATGACGTAGGCGGAGAAATGACGGTCGGCGTCGGGCCGACCGCAAAGGAAACCGTTCGGCATCGGGCTGACCATGAAGGAAACCAGCACCACGAAGGAAACCAGTGGTGAGAAGGCTATCGGGTCACCAAAGGGGTGCGGTGTGAAGGCCTCTGGGTCGTCGAAGGGGCGTGGCGCTGTCATGCCACGCAGAGAACCGGGCCACGACCAGGAGGGCTGTGACCAGGTAGGTCGTGACAGTGTCGGAGGGGCACGGTGTCGTTGCACCACGGCAGAAGAAGGGGCCGCGACCATGAAGGCCGCAGCGGTCGGATGGGATGGGCACAACGTCGTCGCACCGCGCCAGAGAAGAACCATGACCATAGGCCGCTGCGGACAGAGGAGGGCGGCTGACTGAGCTGGCCGCTGGTGCGTGCTACAAGCGGGACCCAAAGGGTCCTGCGGAGACCGGTTCGGTTCCACACGATGACAATTTCTTAAGATAGGGGTGTGTAACCCACCCACCCACCCCCCCCCCATACGCGGCCAGCCGGGCCGCTGGGCTCGCCAGCCGGCCACGCCGGCCGCCTGCTCGGGTCAAGCTTTCCTCAGGTCGGGGCACCCCCTTAGGCCGAGCCGCCTACTCGGGCCAGGTCAGACCCATGGACCGGGTCGGACCCCAGTTCGAAACTGTTTGACCCGAACAAACCTTTCCGCCTGTATCTTGGGCTTCGGGTGTCCGATTGACGAACCGCCTACAGCGATGAAAATCTTGGAGTGAGACAATTCTTTTTTAATACCCCACTTGTGGTTTGGATATTGTTGGGGTATATTTGGGTTTCTTTGAACATAAAAATCAACTGGTCCCCTGGAATAGAAATGCGAATAACTCACAAACTGGGCGTCCGATTGACGCGCCGTCTGTTGCATTGAGACCCCTATGACGGGGCGGACATTTGAGATACTTATACTTGGGACTATGTGATAGTAGAAGTGTCAACTTGTAGCTCATGTAGAGGATCCTTCTAGAGACGAGAAAGCAGAGTACGAAGACCTAGTAGTTGGCTGATACCTGATGACTGCAGACCTTTCGACTCGGAGTGTTTCAACTAGACCAGTGGAAAGCGGCTCTGTGTGACGCGGTAGACCCACAGTGGGGAGTGCCTCTATGTGATGCAGCAGACCCATGATACTCGACTGGAGGAGTACCTCAGTAGGTTACGAGGTGGAGTGCCATTGTGTGACACGGAAGACCCACAGTGGGAAGCGCATATGTGTGACACAGCAGACCCACGGTACTCGACAGGAGGAGTACCACAACAATCCAGGATAGTGGGAAGCACCTCTGTGTGATGCGGCAGGCCCACAGTACTCTATAGAAGAGTACACCACCATACGAGGTTTCATCAGTTTGACTGGGAGTGTTACTTGTTACCACCCCTAGAATAAAATCTTGATTTTGTGATGATTTAATGACTTTTGAGTTTTCCTCACGAATGAGATGGTTTTCTAGATAACTTTTTTATATGTATGGGAATATACGTAAGTTGTGGTTATCTGTTGATTCTTTACATTTTGTTTTATCCTTGATGGATTTAGTGAGACCATGAGGGTCTCAGGGCCCCTACTGAGTATAGTTATACTCAACCCTTCACGGGCTATTCCCGAACCTTGTTGTGTTGGTTATAGACGACAGACAGTGCTGACTGAGGTGTAGAGTAGCAAGACTGGACAGTACCTGGAGGTGGACCACTCGGCGTGACGGTACACGGAGCGGATGGACGGGCATGGAGTGCTGAGAAGACCATCTCTACCTACCCTTTGTTTAGGAATCCCGACAGAAAACCAAGTAATTGCTTTACTTTATTTCAGTTGTACTGTATTTTTCAGCTGTATTGTACTTTACTGTTGGGCATGTATTTCCAGCCCCATTACTTTCAACACTCTCTTTTGTATACAGTTTTACTTAGTATTTTACTTCCAGTTACGTACTCTGTTATAAGTGTTTCATTTTATAAAGGCAATGCCTTCCCTGTTTAGGGATTTACACCTTTGGTTCTAGTCTATAGCCCCTGGCCTAGGGAAGGCGGTCTTGGGGTAGTCACGATACGGGCCCTGGGGGATGGGTCATGACAAATTGGTATCAAAGGAGTCAGTTATATCGAATAACTTAGGACTTTGATATTTCTTTTCTATGAAGCAATAGTGTTAAGAGTACTATGTGTGGTCTTCAGTTCAGGGAGTCCAGTGTTGGTGCATCGGACGATGTATTCATACATCAGGACCCTGACTACTGATTTCTGATTTAGTGAACAAAAACAATAATTGCGTGCATCTATTTAAATGTTTTCTTAAGTCATCTCAACCAGGTCAGCTCACTAGGTATAATATTTTGACTGTGTCGCAACTATTTCTTTCGAGATGCCTCCCCGCAGAGCCTCGAGAGTCATATGCTCTGACATCCCACCAAGTAATTAGGCCTTGGTTTAGGGACCTTTACCAGTAGAGGCACCATTGGTTCCGCATTCTGTTGGGCCACCGATGCCACCTGCCCTAGAAGAAGATGATTCACACCACTTGAGTACGTTGCATGAGTTCCAGCACCATAGGCCACCCAGGTTCCAGAGAGAGACAGACCCACAGGTGGCTGAGGATTGGATGGAGGTTGTGGTGAGAGTCTTTAGGCTAATAGGGAGACCAATAGATCCTATGGTGATCCTTGCTACGAGTCTCCTTTATGAAGCAGCAGGAAGATGGTGGAGCCTAATGCTCCAGGTCCACAACGAGGTGACGCTACTTTGGAAAGACTTCGAGAGCCTGTTCCAGGAAGAGTTTGTTCTAGTAACCCAACAAGTGGTATGGATACAAGAGCTACTTCATCTGCAACAGGGCAGAATGACAGTAGCACAATACTCAGCGAGGTTCACCGACCTCTCACGCTACTCCACAGATTTGGTACGGGACCCATTCTTCTAGGACCGGACCTTCGATAAGGGGCTTAGGTGAGAGATCAGGGCCTCAATGATCTCCCTCAGCATCCCGGCACAGGCAGGGGTGTTAGAGAGAGCCCTCCTAGTGGAGAATTTCCTTGTTGAGCAGTCACCGTCAGAGATACCTACCACTAGTAGACTTGCAACAGAGTCTTATATAGCTAGAAATAGATAGATGATGTAGAGGTCCAAGAGGAACAGACCCATGGGTGGATGACCGCATGACTCTGGATTAGTTGTTCGGGGCACCCGGGGTAGTGAATTATATGCCAGGAGCAGATAGTGCAACTCATGTGGTGGACAGGTTCACATGGCTCGTGATTGTCTGCCCCGCCGTTCAGATGATTAGCAGACAGTTGAGGGACCTCCCAGGCCGAGGCAAGGGTTCGATCGAGGTGGTACGCAGGGTGTAGGCAGACATTCCATAGGAGCTGGTTGAGGTACTGGTGGTGAACAATTTTTCGAGGTGTTTCCACCACCACCACATAGAGGTCCACCCTAACCGCAAAGAGCATATGGATAGGGTAGATACTAGATTCAGGTTGCTGAGGCCTATTACCATGGAGCTCTAGAGATGATTCAAGGTACGATCTGTGTCTACTCCACCTTAGATTTTGTTCTTATAGACACAAGTACCAGTCATTCTTTCTTTTCCACTACCCTCGTTCAGAGCACAGAAATTCTAACGGCGCCGTTGTCTCAATCCTTATGGTTAGAGACTCCTACGGGAGTCTTGATGATTAGGAACTAGTTCCGGTAGTATGAGCTTACTCTAAGAGGAGAGAGCTTCGGTTGTGATCTCCTCGTAGCGGTGTCGAGGCCTTATGATGTCATCTTGGGAATGGACTTGTTATCTACATTCCATGCTCATATTGACTGTATGAGGCGCAAAGAGTGGTGTGTCTGCACGGATAGGACCAGGTTCATCTTCGTCAGCGATAAGGGAAACTTTGCAGTGTAGGAAGGACTTACTCAGAGGAGGATGCATCTGATCACTAATCAGTTGGCCTGCCTTACCCTCAGAGCAGTTGAGATGGAGAGTCCGACTTATCCTGTTGTGGTGGACCAGTACACGGATGTTTTCTTTGATGATGTTCCAGGACTAGATCCTTGCAAAGAGGTGGACTTCTACATTAACATGTACCCCAGTAAGACACTGATATATACTCTAGCATATCAGATGGCTCCCGCTAAGCTTTGTGAGTTGTGGGTATAGCTGGAGGACTTGTAGGGGAAGGGATTAATCTGGCCCAGTGTTTCTCCCTGGGTAGCCTCGATTCTGTTGGCTACGAAGGCGGATGGGAGCTTGAGGCTCTGTGTTGACTATTGTCTCCTGAACCAGGTGAACGTAATGAACAAGTACCCTTTCCCGAGGATTGAAAACCTCTTTGATTAGCTCAAGGTATCTCGATGGTTCTCAAAGATAGACCTCAGATTAGGCTATCACCAGCTTAGAGTTCAAGGCGAGGATGTGCAGATGATGACCTTTAGGTGTCGATATAGCCACTATGAGTTCTTGGATATGCCCTATGGCGTAACCAACACTCCATTAGTGTTCATGTGTCTCACGAACAGGATCTTCCAGCCACACCTCGATCACTTTTTCGTAGTCTTCATTGACAAAATTCTGATCTACTCGACTTATGAGGAGGAGCATTCCTACCATTTGCACGTAGTAATGGACAAACTACGAGAGCACCAGCTTTACGGTAAGCTCTTGAAGTTCTAGTTTTGGATTCGAGAGATTCACTTATTGGAACATGTCATCTCGGTGGCTGGAGTTGCAGTAGATCAAGAAAAGATTGTAGTGGTACTTGCTTGGGAGCCACCCAGTAGTGTGACAGAGGTACATAGTTTCCTGGGATTGGCTGAATACTATCAGAGGTTTGTTCCAAAATTCTTTAGAGTTCCAGCACCAATATCAGCCTTAATGAATAAGGGGAAACCCTTCGTGTGGTCGGAGAGATTCCAGAAGAGATTCTAGAAGCTGAGGCAGAGGTTGACTAGTGCCCCCGTCTTGAGGCTTCTAGAGGAGGACGTAGGGTGCGTAGTTTACTATGATGCATTAGGGACCGGAATTGGGTGTGTCCTGATGGAGGAGCTAGTAGTGATAGCCTATGGTTCTCAGCAGGTAAGACAACATGAGAAGAACAACACTACCCATGACTAGGAGTTAACAGCAATGGTGTTTGCCTTGAAGATGTGGCGGCACTATCATATGGGCGAACGTTTTACCCTGTACTATGATCACAAGTGTCTCAGGTATATATTCTCTCAGAATGACCTGAACCTGAGACAATGGCGTTGACTTGAGTTCCTCTTGGACTATGACTTCGAGATAGTCTATACTCTTGGGAAGGGGAACATTGTTGCAGATGTGCTCAGAAGGAGGACTGGTATTTAGCTTTTAGCAGAGGAAACAGAGCAGCTGGCCACCTTGCAGATATTTTCTTTGTGGATAGGGATATATAATCCTATCTACAGCCTCTTACAGTCACTCCTCCACTACTTCAGCAAGTCAAGGAGGCGCAGCATGGGTACACTGACTATGAGATGTGGCATCCTTAGATATCCATAGGGCAGGCACCTGATGTATTTTTTGAAGGTGGGGAGAACGTCATCCTCTTTAGAGGAAGTACCATGGTACCAATTTCACTTCAGAAGGAAGTGTTGAGGGATTTCCACACATCCCCATTAGCGGTACATCCAGGAGTGGCAAAGATATACCAGGACCTTCTACGACAGCACTGGTGGCCATGTATAAAGAAGGGGGTAGTGGAGTTTTTCTCTCGATGCCTCACTTGACAGCAAGTGAAGGTGGATCACCAGGTACCAGCAGGCTTGGTTCATCCCTAAGAGTTCCTATGGTTGAAATGGGATGGGATATCCATGGACTTCGTGATGGGTCTTCCACGTACATCCCAGAGTCATGACTCGATATGGGTGATCATTGACTGACTCACCAAGTCAGCCCACTTCTTACCAATCACAGATCAGGGATCAGCAGAGATCTTGGGACGCCTCTACGTGCATAAGATTATGCGTTTACATGGAGTATCATCCTATATTGTCTCCGATTTTGATGCACGATTTACTTCTTGGGTGTGTAAGGGGTTGCAATAAGCTTTTGGGACACCGATTTTCTTGAGCACCACCTTCCATCCTCAGACAGATGGTCAGACCGAGAGGACCATCTAAACCCTCTAGGACATGCTCCGTGCATGTGTCCTCGACTTCAGTCATAGTTGGGAGGATCATCTTCCATTTTTTGGAGTTTTTGTACAACAATAGCTATCACTCTACCATCGATATGGCACATTTTGAGGCCTTGTAAGGTCGACCTTGCAGATCACCACTATGGTGGAAAGACTCAGGGGAGTTAGCACCAGTGGGGCCAGAGATGGTACGACCTACCACAGAGAAGGTAAATATCATCCAGGAGCAGATGAAGACTGCACAGAGTAGACAGAAGTCGTATGTTGACAGGAGACAGAGACTTCTAGAGTTCAAGGATGGAGACCACATCTTCCAAAGGGTCTCACTACGATGAGGTATATGGAGATTTGGTCGAGGCGGAAAATTATCTCTGAGATTCATTGGACCTTTCCAATTCCTCAGCATATTAGGCAAGGTGGCTTACCACCTATCTCTTCCACCTCAGTTTCACAAGGTGCATGACATCTTCCACTCATCTCAGCTGAGAAGATACATGCATGACCCTTATCACATCATCTACAATGGGGAGCTAGACATCAACAATGGGGAAACTTTTACGGAGGTTCCAGTAGATATTGAGTATCAACAAGAGCAGGTCCTACGTGGACAGTCAATACCTATGATGCGTGTTCTCTAGTAGCATGGGAACCTCCAGAAGAGCACATGGGAGCGGAAGGCTCAGATACATGCTCAGTTCCCCATTTTTTCCTTAGTGTGAGTTGTAGATTATGGGGACGTAAATCCCTGAGGTGGGGAGAACGTAAAGACCTGAAAATTCTGTGGATTGTTTTTTAAATACATGGGATTTTTATGAGTCTGTGAAAATTTACGGTGCTTTATTCCAAGGCCTGGTGTACCCAGAATCAATTTCTGATGTTTTGTTCGGGTACGTTCAGTAAACGTACGACCGAGTTTTTATAACATTTTAACTGGTGCTCAGAACTGAAATCTGAGGGCATCGTTGAAATCGAAGCGCTAGTATTCACTTAATAAGACTTTCACATTGACAGAAGTGAGTCGAGGATAAATGCTATTTTTTGGATTTTCTTAAAAAAAATAAAGTGTAACACTTTATTTTATTTTTTTAGCCGCCATGTGAGTACGGGCAGTTGGAACCTCCACTTGGGAGTTGATGGTGGGACCGCCACACCCCAACCACCCATGAGAGGTTATGTTGGTGGGGCCTACCCTAGCATAACCTCCTACGAGAGGTTACAACGTGGGGACCACCCAAGACCCATAACCTCACTATTAAATGTTAGGGGTGGGGACCTGATAGAAAAAATATTTTCAAATATTTTATTCTGAATTTCAATTTTTTTAATCCTACCAATGTATTATTTTAAGGGTAATTTTCACATTTTATGTTTTAGGAGTATTTTTTAGCTTAATTGGAAAAATGACTAATTTTGGATTTAAACAGTTTTCATTTATTATAATTTTTCGAACATAACTTTTTCTAAAAGCATCCAAATTGAAAAATTATATTTTTATAGGTTTCTATGTTCCATGAGGTTCATTTTATCTTTATGGATCCAAAGCTCAATCAACCATTTGGAAGCTCAAATCTAGCTCACAATCCATGCCTTGAAAACTATGTACAGAACTGCATAATTTTATTGTTGGGCCCACATATAATAAAGTAAAGAACCATTGGAGATGAAATTTTACATCGATCTAGAAGAAATCCTGGGGAAGATGTTTCATTAATATTTAATCGCATGATTATGTCATTAACAAGGTCATTAATGGGTTTTAAATAGGTGTTTTGGAATATGAACATTCTTCCTGGCAGAATTAAATACTCTGAGTGGGGCGGAAATAACTAATTCATTTCCTAGAAAATGAAGCTGAGATTTAGTGGGTAGACAGAGGAGATAAATGGGAACAACTTTTAAGAAGTACCAAGTTTAAAATTCTGTCATTAATGGGGCCATAAACGAGCATACATTCAGAGAAGAATTTTGGATCCAAATTTTCACACATTCTCCCTATAAAAGAGTGTGCTTTCTTCATTCCAAAGGGTTGGAAACTTAGGAATATCCTTTTTTGGAAATTATATGTAGTTTATTATTTTATTTTATTTTATTTTAATTATGTAATTGCATTAAATTTTTTAATTCAAGTGTTCTCTTTTCACTCTTATTCTTTATCTCTTTTGTTTTCTCTCCCCGTTTTCTTTTCACTGTGAACTCTTATGCTCGTGATCATGAGTAGCTAACCCAAGGAAGTTCCCAGGGGAGTAATCCAGTGATGAACCCAATTCATTAAAAATTTATATATTAATGTTTCTTATTTTATTAGAGTTATACTGTCACGACCCGCCTTCACCAAAAGGAGGGAAGGGTCAGCAGATTGCCAGGCCCTTCCTTCTTTAAGTTGAAGGAGAGATAATGACCCCCGAAACCCGCCTTCAATAGGTCCCGGAGTGGCGACTAGCACCAAGGGTATAGGAAATCCTCGCAAATGGAAGGCATTACCCTTTTTATTTTATAGGATCGAAAGATAAGGAGGAGAAAACACGATAACACCAAGGTAGAAAGAAAAGTAAAGCCAAAAGTAAACCATTCCCACATGCATGTTTCAAAAGTGAAAGCCACAAAGTGCAAGAAGGTGACTACAAGGTAAGTACCAAAAGAAAAAGAGAAACAACTGCAACTGCTCCAAAAGTCCGAGCTAGTAAGGTCCTGCGTGATCCCAGAAGTCCTCCTGGAAACCTGAAAGCAGTTTTATATACGTAGGGTGAGCATACAAGTACACTCAGTAGGGAAAACCAAGACTCTCGTGCACAAGTGGGGGAACGTACTAAAGTCCCGTGAGAAAGAGTAAACCAAACACCTAACAAGGAAAACTATCCATCCCAGGCCTCACCAAGGCTCGCTCCCCAAATAACACAAGTCAAGTAATATATATATAAGAGCACATCGATGTTTGGGTACCCCGCGCCACTTTCCCACTGGTTATTGAGACATCCTACGCATCGGACCAATCCCGCCATTCTCACCGCAGTCCCACTGCCACACCCGCCCGCACACACCTGGGCCACAACCACACGCAGTCCCACTGCCGAATCTCGCCCGCACACACCTGGGCCACAACCACACGTAGTCCCACTGCCGTATCCCGCCCGCACACACCTGGGCCACAACTATCACATGTAACCATGCCTGCAAACACCTAGGCCAGAACAACCACCGCTACGCCCGAAGACACCTGGGCTAAAGGATCCACTGCCACGCCCGAAGACACCTGGGACTCATCCCGAAGACACTTGGGAAACCACCTGCCGCACACACCTGTCCAACCACCACAACACCCTGCCCGATGGTTCTTGGGATAATAATGGACTTCAAGCCATCACAGCCTGCCCGAAGATACTTGGGCTATCCGGGAAAGGGAGCAGAAAAGGAGCTAATAACCATCCACTAAGTATAGTGTTGGGAAAAACACCCTTCCCCCATAAATGGGGGTGTTCGGAACTAAGTGCTCAACTTGGGTGGGGCGCTAATAAGAAACACAAAGCTACAAGTATAGATATAGGTAACAAACACTCACCCAAAGATTAGGTTTTCCTAGCCAACCTACAGAACACAACACCACTACACCCAAGTCACAGTTCACGACCCTTGCCCACAAAACCATTTGTCCCATTCTTGTTCCACGTTCAGTCAAAATGTTCAATTAATTTTAAGCACTACTGGGAAACTACCATAAGCATAACCAAGGAAAGCGTCAAAAGCATAGATCAACCAAAACACTCACACCCGGTTCTGCCAATAGAGGATCTCTCCCCAATTTGTGATGGAAACTCACAACCACTGAAACCATACCAACAGGAGATCCCATCCCCCAAATTCACACAGCCACCGAGAGTATAAAAAGAACAGGGGATCCCATCCCCTCCCACATTTCCAGCAAACGGCCCGAAGGGAAAACAACCAACTACCACTACCAACAAAAGTCAGGGATTTTCAGATTTAAAATATTTAACACACTCCATGATTTCAAATTTCCATGTGTTCTAACCGGGAGTTATCACAGAAGGGTTGATCCTGGTGCTTTCAACTTATTTAGCCGGATATACGTGATTAACCAATTTCACAGCAGGAGTTCACAATTTCAGCAACCCATTTAAAACATCACGAGGGGATTCAAGTACACACACACGACCACCAACGGCCTCAATTTTCAGAAAACATAAACCAGTACAACAAAAGGGATGATCACAAGATAAAGCATAAAAAACGATCACAACCCCTTCCCCTTCTTTCTTTAGAACTTAGTTTATTATCTTCATTAGGGTTTGGTTCAACCAGTTCCATAAGAACAAAAATAACGCCCACCCCGCATGATACACAAAAGTGAGAGACGAAAGAAATTCCCTACTTGTTGATAGATGATCGACGTTTAGGCCGGGGGAGCGGAACTTTACGGATAACGATGCGGCGGTCCCGATGCACCAGAAGAGCCACGATCGAAGAAGGGGGGAAACCACGGCCTAACCCTTAATTTATAAGAGCCGGGAACGATTGAGATAAAAACGCCGAACCGCGTAAGACGTGGAAGTCGTGGGTTGACCACGCGGCTTGACTCATCATTAAAGGTGCTGAGTGGTTTAAACCGACTCATGAGCCGATTCAGTATTTAATTAAACTTTTGTGTGCGTTACTGGAACAACTTGGCAAGGCCGGGTGACGTCAGCCGGTTCCGCCGATCAGTCACACCGATCGGTCTCACCGATCGGTCGCACCGATCGGTCGCACCGATCGGTCTCACCGATCAGTTTCCCTTAAGGATCCGGATTTTGGCAAAGGAAGGGACCAAGGGGGGTCTGGGTCATCACATCAGATACCTCTTAAACGATTCTCTTCCTCGAGAATCACAACAAACCAGAAGGAAGGAGAGGGTCCGAACAACCATCTTCAAAAGATACCTCTTAGGAGTGAACCTCTGCTAACTAAAAACACTCTCTTGACAAGAACTAAGCAACATACCACGCCAAACAGCCCGTTCATGCGGGTTTGGGGAGTTCCCCTCCCCCATGTCAAGATATTATCTGCTTTGGGCGGCACTGACTCGCCCGCACGGGTTCAATCGCATCCACCTTAATGCGCCTTGATTAGGGGTCGGGTTCCCTCTTCCCTTTAGCCGGGGCTTTTCACACACAACAGAGGAAAGGAACTAGTACATTTCATAGCCAAAAAGGTCAAACGTTCCACCACAGCAGGTACAAAAGGAACAAAGCTCAAAACAACTCGGGGTATTGGGCACGCATCTGTGCTTCCCTTTCCCACGTACTCTCCTCGAGCCCGCCATGTCTCCACAACACACGAACCAAGGGAATAGCTCTCCCACGAAGCACCTTCTCCTTGCGATCCTCGATCATCACTAGTTTTTTCACAAAGGTTGCGTCGTCCTCGATGTCCAGTTCACCCCAATCAAGGACGTGTGAATCATCGTGCAGATAACGACGGAGTTGGGATACATGAAAGACATCATGTATCCTTAGCAGCGGCGGAGGTAACGCTAGCTGATAAGCCACTCCGCCGACCCGCCGTAACACTTCGAAGGGTCCGACGAATCTGGGGGAAAGCTTACCCCCCTTGCCAAACCTCTGTTGCCCACGCCGGGGGGAGACCTTCAAGAACACGTGGTCTCCAACCTCAAACTCCAAGGGCATTCTCCTGGTATCAGCATACGACTTCTGTCGATCCTGGGCCGCCTTCATCCTTTCCCGTATGAGCTGAATTTTCTCTGTCGTGTTCTGAACTACCTCCGGGCCAAGGATGCCTGCCTCTCCTACTTCGGTCCAACACACAGGTGAACGGCATGGCCTCCCGTACAGAGCCTCAAACGGGGCCATACCGATGGTAGAGTGGTAGCTATTATTGTAGGAAAACTCTACTAGAGGCAAGTATCGCACCCACGACTCTCCTGAGTCCAGAACACATGCCCGTAGCATATCCTCCAAGGTCTGGATGGTTCGCTCCGTTTGTCCATCTGTCTGGGGATGGAAATCAGTGTTAAGGCGTAACTGGGTGCCGAACGCATGCTGCAATCCTCTCCAGATTCGTGAGGTAAACCGTGCATCCCTATCCGAGACTATAGACCTCGGAACTCCATGCAACCGCACCACCTCATTCACGTAATTCCGTGCCAAAGCATCCATAGTACTTGACTCCCTGATTTCCAGAAAGTGAGATGATTTCGTCAAACTGTCCACCACCACCCAAATGGCGTCGCACCCTCCTTGGACCTTGGGTAGTCCCGTGACGAAATCCATTGAGATGCCATCCCACTTCCACTCGGGAACAGCTAAAGGCTGCAGTAGGCCGCCTGGAACCCGGTGTTCAGCCTTCACTTGCTGACATACTAAGAATTTGGCCACGAAATCTGCCACCGCTCGCTTAACTCCGGGCCACCAGAACTGCCTTTTCAGCCCCTGGTACATCTTGGTAACTCCTGGGTGCACTGTCAGGGGTGAGTTGTGGAACTCACTGAGAACCTTTCCACGCATCACTATTGGAACAAACAACCTTCTCTGGAAAAGAATCTGGTGCTGACCATCCTCTGTCCATTCTCTCGGAGCATCTCCCTGGTCAAACCGATCACGCATCACTTCGCACTCGGGGTCTCCCCACTGAGACTCCTCCACTTGTCGAAACAGAGACGACCGCACTATCATCTGATATAGGCAGCCTCTGCCACTATCCATCTTTGCATCCAGGTGTAAGGAAGCCAACTCCTCCATTTCCTTCCAGGTATTTGCCGACTCTCGGACCGCATCCTTCTGCATCCTCCTGCTCAAGGCATTGGCCACCACATTGCCCTTGCCCTCAGTATAAGAGATTTCAAAGTCGTAGTCCTGGAGGAACTCCACCCATCTCCATTGTCGCAAGTTCAAGTCCCGCTGGGAGAAGATGTACTTTAAGATTTTGTGATCTGTGAAGACCACAAAGCATTCCCCGATGAGGTAGTGCCGCCATAACTTTAGCGCAAAAACGACCGCTGCAAGCTCCAGGTCATGGTTGGCGTAGTTACGCTCATGGGGGCATAACTGCCTGGACCCGTAAGAGATCACCCCTTGTTGCTGCATCAACACGCATCCCAGACCCTATCCTGAAGCATCACAAAATACCTCATAGGCCATCCCTTCTTCTGGTAATCTCAACACTGGGGCACTAACCAGCTTTTCTTTTAGGTAGCTGAAGGACGACTCGCATTGCTCGCTCCACACGAAAACCTAGTCCTTCTTGGTCAAAGCCGTTAAAGGGGCTGCTACTCGGGAGAAGTTGGGTACAAATCTCCGGTAGTAACCTGCCAGTCCGAGGAAGCTCCGGACTTCCGCCACATTCTTGGGTGCTTCCCAAGAAACAACCGCCTCAACCTTTGATGGGTCGACCGCTACCCCCCGCTCAGACACTACATGCCCGAGGAAGTGCACTTCTCATGTCCAGAACTTGCACTTTGACAACTTCCCGTAGAGCTGGTGCTATCGGAGGACTTCCAAAACTGTCCTCAGGTGCTCTGCATGGTCCTTTTCTGACCTTGAATAGATCAGGATATCGTCGATGAATACCACCACAAACCGATCCAGGTATTCCCGAAAGATGGAGTTCATAATCCCCATGAACACGGCCGGGGCGTTCGTAACACCAAAGGGAATGACCACGAACTCGAAGTGCCCATACCTGCACCTGAACGTCGTCTTCGGGATGTCGCTATCCTTTACCCTCAGCTGGTGGTATCCAGACCGCAGGTCGATCTTTGAGAACCATCCTGCCCCTTTCAGCTGGTCAAAAAGATCATCTATCCTCGGAAGAGGGTAGCGATTATTGATCGTTACCTGATTCAGCCTCCTGTAATCGATGCACAACCTGAGGCCACCATCTGCCTTCTTTGCGAACAAGACTGGAGCACCCCACGGTGACGCACTTGGATGAACATAACCCCTCTTCATCAGATCGTCAATCTGTATCCGCAACTCCCGTAGCTCCGAAGGTGCCATCCAGTAAGGAGCCATCGAGATTGGTCGAGAGCCGGGCTGTAGGTCTATCCTGAACTCAATATCACGTCGAGGGGGTAGAGTCGTCACCTCCTCAGGAAAGAAGTCCATAAATTCACGAATGATCTCTGGTACTTCCACCATTTCCGCATCTATTGATTCTATCGTCAGTTCGTCCAACAAGGAGAGGAGAGGTTCCTCCCTCCTGTTTCCCTTCGGACAGCTCCGCTCGCCGGTGAAAGTAACACGCTGGCCGTCCAGACCGGAGAACACCACCCTTGTTTGGAAACAGTCGATGACGGCGCACACAGAATATATCCAGTCGATGCCTAGGATGACATCGTACGGCTGAATCTGTAGCAGAAGGAGATCCCTAACCGACTGATGTGGTCCTAACATCAGTCTACATCCCCGACAAACGAACAGCAAGTCGGTCTGACCTCCAACTGGTGTGCTCAACACCAGGGGCACTGGAAGTCTCTCGGCATCTAGACCCAAGGCGCGGGCAAGACTGGGTGCAACAAAGGAGTGCGAAGCTCCGGTATCGAACAAAGCATAAGCAAGAGTGCTAAACACACTGATCGTACCTCGAACAACCTCTGGCCCTGCTGGAACTGTTGCTTCTGCGGCGTGTAACTGTCCACGCCCAGCTCCCCTGTCCCTCGGCTGTCGGCCACCTCCCCGACCACGCCCTGGTCGGGGTCCCTGGGGAGCGCCCTGAGGTCGGCCTCCTCCTCCAACGTCTGCCTGCGGAGGAGCGGGAGCTCGCTGTCCCTGCTGCTGCTTCCGGAAGGGTCTGGCTGGAAACTGCTGTTGCGGAGGATGCTGGGGATGACTGCCACTACTGTACTGCACCCGGTCGGGGCACTGACTCCGGAGATGTCCAGGGCTCCCGCAGATGAAGCACCGTGGTCTCGAGCCTGAAGGAAAAGAACGTGGGCCAGGGGATCGAAACTGAAACTGCTGCGGCCTGCTCCCTGTGGGTCGGAACCTGGAGGGTCCCGATGCTGGAGGCCTGGCGCTGACGGCCTTCCCCTTCAATGGTCCCAGCTGGATACCTTCTCGTGACACTCCGCCCAGAGCATGCATCCTTTCCACCACTTCGGCCTTCTTCTGAACCTCTAATTACGTCGGAAGGGTAAAGGGGGTAACAGCATACTGGAGGGAGGGTCGGAGCGCCTCCTCCAAACGTCTTTCCCGAGACTCCTCATCGGGAAAGAGGTCCGGAGCAAAATGCAGGAGGTCCTTGAACTTGATTCCAAGTTTCCTCACGGAAATGCTCCCCTGATGGAGGGAGAGTAGCTCCTGCCTCTTCTCCGCCTTCATTGTCGAGGAGAGAAACTCCGCCCGGAACTCCTTCTCGAAATCTGCCCAAGCAACCTCAGACTCTTTCCTATTCCCCAGGTGAAGCATCCACCACTGACGTGCCGCTCCTCGCATCTGGCTAACAGCCAGAGGAACCCAGTACTCATTCGGGGCCCGAATCAGGCCGAAGGCTATGACTAGCTCCTCTAGCCAGCCTTCCGTCTTCATATCGGAGGTGCTGCCCTCATACTTCTCGACGGCCTGTCGCTGGAAGGCTTGAAGAGTCTTCTGCCACTGGTCGTCCTCTTCCTCTCGATCAGCTCTCTGCCGATTGGCCAAAGTAGTCTCAGGAGTCTCGATCGCCTGTACCACACGTGGTCGCCTTCCAGGTGCCATAGCTGCAAGGTAAACAAGGAATGCCTAAGCCCAGTAGTGCAAAGAAAATCGTTCTTAAAACTTATTAAGATTTAATTTATTCTTAATTTCCCAAGACATCCCAGAAACATAAGAACACAAGTCATTATGATGCATGTACCTTTCCTAGGGTCTCTACCCCGCAATCAGTGTGGCCTCACTTGGTCGTTCGGTAGGCCCAGAGTCCTTTCATCGGATCACGGGGGGCCCTAAAATCCCGTTCCCTAGCCGGTCTCCCCTGTCCTAATTCACGCTCCAAGGTCACCCAACACCGTTGCCTTACCATCCCATGCAATCCTCACTGTGCCTAACTCCAGACTCCGTCCTATCTCTCAACCCCACCTCTGATACCATTCTGTCACGACCCGCCTTCACCAAAAGGAGGGAAGGGTCAGCAGATTTCCAGGCCCTTCCTTCTTTAAGTTGAAGGAGAGATAATGACCCCCGAAACCCGCCTTCAATAGGTCCCGGAGTGGCGACTAGCACCAAGGGTATAGAAAATCCTCGCAAATGGAAGGCATTACCCTTTTTATTTTATAGGATCGAAAGATAAGGAGGAGAAAACCCGACAACACCAAGGTAGAAAGAAAAGTAAAGCCAAAAGTAAACCATTACCACGTGCATGTTTCAAAAGTGAAAGCCACAAAGTGCAAGAAGGTGACTACAAGGTAAGTACCAAAAGAAAAAGAGAAACAACTGCAACTGCTCCAAAAGTCCGAGCTAGTAAGGTCCTGCGTGATCCCTGAAGTCCTCCTGGAAACCTGAAAGCAATTTTATATACGTAGGGTGAGCATACAAGTACACTCAGTAGGGAAAACCAAGACTCTCGTGCACAAGTGGGGGAACGTACTAAAGTCCCGTGAGAAAGAGTAAACCAAACACCTAACAAGGCAAACTATCCATCCCAGGCCTCACCAAGGCTCGCTCCCCAAATAAAACAAGTCAAGTAATATATATATATAAGAGCACATCGATGTTTGGGTACCCCGCGCCACTTTCCCACTGGTTATTGAGACATCCTACGCATCGGACCAATCCCGCCATTCTCACCGCAGTCCCACTGCCACACCTGCCCGCACACACCTGGGCCACAACCACACGCAGTCCCACTGCCGAATCTCGCCCGCACACACCTGGGCCACAACCACACGCAGTCCCACTACCGTATCCCGCCCGCACACACATGGGCCACAACTATCACATGTAACCATGTCTGCAAACACCTAGGCCAGAACAACCACCGCTACGCCCGAAGACACCTGGGCTAAAGGATCCACTGCCACGCCCGAAGACACCTGGGCCTCATCCCGAAGACACTTCGGAAACCACCTGCCGCACACACCTATCCAACCACCACAACACCCTGCCCGATGGTTCTTGGGCTAATAATGGACTTCAGGCCATCACAGCCTGCCCGAAGATACTTGGGCTATCCGGGAAAGGGAGCAGAAAAGGAGCTAATAACCAGCCACTAAGTATAGTGTTGGGAAAAACACCCTTCCCCCATAAATGGGGGTGTTCGGCACTAAGTGCTCAACTTGGGTGGGGCGCGAATAAGAAACACAAAGCTACAAGTATAGATATAGGTAACAAACACTCACCCAAAGCTTAGGTTTTCCTAGCCAACCTACAGAACACAACACCACTGCACCCAAGTTACAGTTCACGACCCTTGCCCACAAAACCATTTGTCCCATTCTTGTTCCACGTTCAGTCAAAATGTTCAATTAATTTTAAGCACTACTGGGCAAATACCATAAGCATAACCAAGGAAAGCGTCAAAAGCATATATCAACCAAAACACTCACACCTGGTTCTGCCAACAGAGGATCTCTCCCCAATTTGTGATGGAAACTCACAACCACTGAAACCATACCAACAGAAGATCCCATCCCCCAAATTCACACAGCCACTGAGAGTATAAAAAGAACAGGGGATCCCATCCCCTCCCACATTTTCAGCAAACGACCCGAAGGGAAAACAACCAACTACCACTACCAACACAAGTCAGGGATTTTCAGATTTAAAAGATTTAACACACTCCATGATTTCAAATTTCCGTGTGTTCTAACCGGGAGTTATCACAGAAGGGTTGATCCTGGTGCTTTCAACTTATTCAGCCGGATATACGTGATTAACCAATTTCATAGCAGGAGTTCACAATTTCAGCAACCCATTTAAAACATCACGAGGGGATTCAAGTACACACACACGACCACCAACGGCCTCAATTTTCAGAAAACATAAACCAGTATAACAAAAGGGATGATCACAAGATAAAGCATAAACAACGATCACAACCCCTTCCCCTTCTTTCTTTAGAACTTCTTTTATTATCTTCATTAGGGTTCGGTTCAACCAGTTCCATAAGAACAAAAATAACGCCCACCCCGCATGATACACAAAAGTGAGAGACGAAATAAATTCCCTACTTGTTGAAAGATGATCGACGTTTAGGCCGGGGGCGCGGAACTTTACGGATAATGACGTGGCGGTCCCGATGCACCAGAAGAGCCACGATCAAAGAAGGGGGGAAACCACGGCCTAACCCTTAATTTATAAGAGCCGGGAACGGTTGAGATAAAAACGCCGAACCGCGTAAGACGTGGAAGTCGTGGGTTGACCACGCGGCTTGACTCATCATTAAAGGTGCTGAGTGGTTTAAACCGACTCATGAGCCGATTCAGTATTTAATTAAACTTTTGTACGCGTTACTGGATCAACTTGGCAAGGCCGGGTGACGTCGGCCGGTTCCGCCGATCAGTCACACCGATCGGTCTCACCGATCGGTCTCACTGATCGGTTTCCCTTAAGGATCCGGATTTTGGAAAAGGAAGGGACCAAGGGGGGTCTGGGTCATCACATATACCGAGGGGGGTCTTAGTGGGTAAGGAGTCTTTGTGTCTCTACTTTCCACCCGAGGTTTAGCTTTCACTTCTGCAATATTTTCCCTTGATCGAGGAGGTGGATGTGTGGTCTCTCAGCGATAGTTTAGAGTACCATATGTTCACAAACATATGCAGAGGAGGATGTTCATGCATACTATGGAGAATTTTCATTAAGTAAATTCAAAACTAATAATGAGACGATAAAGGTTCACTCTGGGTGATGCTCTCGGGAATGTCTCCTTTCTGTCTTAACATCACTTTGTCTACATTCATTCTGTTGCATTGCATCTGCATATTTACTTTTAGTATTTCATTATCATTTCTAAAATATCCTTTTCATTATTTTATTTCATATATATATATATATATATACATAGTTAATTAGAAATAGTGAGGGATTGACTGCAAAAGGCTCCTCAAGAGATCGACCTAGGTCAGCTACTATGTTGCACTTAGTATAAATATTTTTGAGAGCGCGCATGACAACACTTCATTAGGACCACCCAACCCTTATTGATGATGGAGGATAAAACCTCCCACCTCTCCCTCTTTAATGAGTGAGAGCCTCTAGCCATCCGACTAATTAAATGTGACACCTCTCACGAAGTTAATTAGGTGGGTCCCACTCATTTAATTTATCAATTTTGAATTACGTGACAACGTAATAATATAAAACCATCCTATTATTTTCATTGGGATAATCTTCTTTTTGGTGGAGGCTTGAGAGGAAATATAGGGAGAATATCTCCCAACGAAGAATGCGAAGAACGCAAAGAACACAAAGAATGCCGACGATGCTCTTTCTTCTTCGACTTCTTCCCAATCCACCTACCGATCAACTCTCAACAACATCATCAATGAACCGACGCAGCTCAGAATTGAGGATGTGTGGCAGACCCAAAGAATGACAGTCTCCTCTGTCTACCTTTCGCGACTCCGTCAAAAAATGGCGAGCGTCAAGTGAAGAACCAAAAGGTAGGGAAATTTTGAGTTTGAATTTGTTCCATTATACATTGTTCAATCATGGCTAAAAAATTACTAAATGATATCAATGTAACGAGGAGGGATAGGACCGCACAAACACGGCCTAACACTCCCCCTTGTTGTTCTCGTTTGTTGACGACGGAGGCGGAGCAATGACGGTCAGCGTCGGGCTGACCACAATGGAAACTGGTCAGCGTCGGGCCGACCGCGAAGGAAACCAGCAGCACGAGGGCCCCTGGGTCACCGAAGGGGTGTGGTGTCGTCGCACCACGCAGAGAACCGGGCCACGACTAGGTGGGTTGTGGCGGTGCTGGAGGGGAGTGGTGTCATCGCACTGCGATAGATGAAGGGGACATGACCATGAAGGTCACGACGGTCGGATGGACTGGGTGCGGCACCGTCACGCCTCACTGGAGAAGAACTGCTTCCATAGGACGTGGTGGACATAGGAGGGCGGCCGGTTGAGCCGGCTGCCGGTGCACGCTACAGGCGGGACCCGAAGGCTCCCGTGGAAACCAGGTCGGCCCAAAGTGCCGGCTGTTGAGGAAGACAGGGGGTGTAACCCCCCCCCCCCTACGTGGACAGTCGGGATGTTGGGCCAGCCATCCATCTGGCGACACGGGCCGCCAGCCAGCCAGCCTTGCGGGCTGCCAGCCAGTCGGGCCACGCGGGCCACCAGGTCGGGCCGCCCCGCAGGGCCGGGCCGCCCCGCAGGGCCGGGCCGCCCCCTCGGTTCGGGCTGCCCACGGGCCTGGCCACCCCCACGAAACGGGCAACCCCCTCAGGTTGGGCTGCCCACCTCCTCGAGCCGGGCTTCCCTCGGGCTGGGCTGCCCACTCGGGTGGGGTCAGTCCTGCAGACCGGGTCGGACCCCAGTCCAAAACCGTCTGAACTGAACACACTTTTTCACCCGTATCTTGGCCTTCCAGTGTTCGAATGACGAACCTCTTGCGGTGATGGAAATCTTGGAGTGAGATAGTTCTTTTGGAATACCCCACTTGAGGTTTGGACACAGTTGGGTTACGATCGGGTTGGTAGGAATATAAAATCCAACCAGGCCCCTGGAATGGAAATGCCAATAACCCATAGACCGGGTGTCTGATTGACGCGTTGTCTGTTGTGTTGACACCCCTATGATAAGGCGTACCTTTGAGATACATCTACATGGGACTACGTGACAGTTGGAGTATGGACCGATAGATCATGGAGCAGATCCTCCCGGAGATGAGCATGCGGATTACAGAGACCTAGTAGCCGGCTGATACCTGATGACTGCTGACATTTCGACTCAGAATGTTTCGACTAGCCCCTAGGGAAGCGCCTTTCTGAGATGTGGAAGACCCACTTTAATCAAAAGGAGGAGTACCTCAGCAGGCTACGAGGGGGAGCACCTCTGTGTGACACGGCATACACACAATGGGGAGCACCTCTGAGTGACACAGTAGACCCACGTTACTTGACAGGAGGAGTACCACAACAGTCCAGGATAGTGGGAAGCACCTCTGTGTGACGTGTTAGGATCACAATACTCTATAGAGGAAGAGTACACCACAAGACAAGGTTTCGTCAGTTTGACTGGGAGTGTTACTTGTTACCACCCCTAGAATAAAATCCCAGTTTTGAGCTGAGTTAATGACTTTTGAGTTTTCCTCATGAATGAGATTTGTTACTAGATAACTTAGGTATATGTATGGGTATATACCTAAGTAGTGGTTATCAATTGATTCCATACTTTGTGGTTTATCTTTGATGGATTTAGTGAGACATTGATGGTCTTAGGGTCCCTACTGAGTATCGTTATACCCACCCCTTGTACGGGTTATGCTTGCACATCGTTGTGTTGGTTGCATACTACGAATAGCGTTGACTAAGGCGGAGAGTTGCAGGACTAGACTGTACCCAGAGGTGGATCACTCGACATGACGGTACACGGAGCCGACGGACGGGTGTGGAGTGCTGAGGAGACCATCTGTACCTACCCTGTAAGTAGGATCCCCGTCAGACAACCCAGTAGCTACTTTACTTTCTTTTAGTTGTATTGTACAGTTCAGTTGTATTTGTACTTTACTATTGGGCTTGTATTTCCAAACCCTTTACTTTCAGCAATCACTTTTTTATATAGTTTTACTTAGTGTTTTACTTCCAGTTGCGTACTCTATTGTGAGTGTTTTAGTTTATAACGGCAATGCCTTCCAAGTTTTGGGATTTATGCCTTTGGTGCTAGTCTCTAACCTCAGGCCTATGGAAGTTGGGGTTGGGGTAGTCACGATATGGGCCCCGGGGGATGGGTCTAGACCCAAATAATAAAAACCATATATATATATATATATATATATATATATATATATATTAAAAAAGACCATAAAACATTCACCATATTAGAATCCAAGAAATGAAATTACATTCAAAAAAAATTATCATATCATAACCCATGAAATGAAATAGGATATGAAATATATTTATCACATAAAAACATATTTAAATTAATTGGGTTCATAATAATTTCATCATAAAATAACCTAGGAAAAATAAACTCGTTTAATAAAAAAAATTCATAATAACATAAACCATCCAGTGAAAGAATAAAGATGATATCATGGGATCATTTCCCCAGAAAATATAATGTAACATAAAAGGATGTCATCCTAGATGGTGAATTATTTTGAAAGAAAAATAACCTGCAATATTTCTTTCGAGACAAAATTTCATTGAAATTAAAATTTTCAAATCTATAGATTCATAAAATAATGTTGAAATAATTTACATTGAAAATAATATTGACAACATATAATGATATATTTAAATAATTTAGTGTTACTTATTGAGGTAAATTCTATTCATGTCATGGATATTTAAAAAAATATTCATTCACATTTTCAGAAAAATCCAAATAGGCCATTTTTAGAAAATAGCATGAAGATTCCATTTAATTTTTTTATAAGGATAAAAAAATGTAAAATTTAATTTAAATAATTATTTAGTAACATTAACCTATTCATGATTTTTTTATTAAACATGGATATATATGAAAAGGGGGTTTTGACCGAAGTGATAAATAATGTCAATATTTATTCCAAAAATTATTTTTGAATCTTCAGTACATAAAGAGAAGAAAATGAATGGATTTAGTTTTATAAATTAAAAACCAAAGGGGAAGAAAATTAAGGAATTTATTGATAAATATATCATAATATTGTTTCATTGAAATCATAATCATAAACAATCTTGATAAACAAAGATATTGTTACATCAAACCCATACCACATTGGTATATTTTGAACCATAATCCTATTGAAATAAAGAAACACATATGGATATTTATATCACATAATTTTAATGATAATAATCTTAAAATAAATTCATTGGTAGTATATATACTATGTAAAATAAATAAGCTATGAATATGATATATGCCTCCAAGAAATAAAAGAGAGATTACAAATCCCTTAGATTATGTCTCGATTTCCTTCATACACATCCGAACATCATGTATAATAAATATAGGTTTCTTATATATATATATATATATATATTATAACCATAATTATATATATCAAACAATAAATTATTTAATCATGACCATTTAAAAACTTTTTGTTAAAAATCCAATATTAAAACCGTGTTTTAGGTAATACACCGTTCATGGAGATTGTTAACCTTACGTAAATAAGGATGTTGGTTCAATTTTCTCGACAGCAAAAAAAAACCTAAAATTTAAACAATATATCAAATTTCATGATTCATTGTGGAATCATATATATCACATACATTCATTAAATTATTCGTATTACCTACCTTATAAGGAATAAGTTAAAAAAGAATGGCATCACTTCTTGAAACGGTAGTCTGCCGTACACAAGATCAATGATATCTTATTCCCATAGAATAGATTGTAACATAGTATATGTGATATTATAGTTCATTAAATATATTAATATAACAAATTTCATATATAATCAGTAAATCCACCATTATATCTATTTGTTAGTGGTGGTGATGGAATATAAATTACATTAGTCATTTGGTGATAGTCCCCCATACACACTATCAATAGTTTTGTCCCCAAATTAATATAAGAGGATGTGAATAAATCCTATTACATAAACAAAATATTATATTCTTATAAGTTAGATACTATTTAATTGGATTTATTAATACATTAACTAATGTGGTAAGAGGGTGAATAAAAACAATGTTCTTTGGGGAGAAAATTTACTTGGCTCAGAATAACCAACTTTGGATCAACTATTATGGACATTAGGGTTGGTATTTTGGAAAAAAATAGAATATCTAGAAAGTGTTTAATTATGAAGTAGAGATATTTTTCTAGGGTTTTGGAAAACTAAACAGATTTATAGTAGGGTATTGTTGAGGGGAGGAGGTGAAATTTTATAATTTATGTGGGGTTGAATTTTTATAAATAAAATTAATATTCAATAATGGGGAGTAACACATAACCAATAAGACTCAAAAAATTATAAATAATATGTTTATGGGTTGATATAGTCATTATATAACTCAAAAAAAATAAAAAATAACTTTTAAAAACATTCTATTCTTTAACATATATGTTTCCTTAATTTTACCATTTTAGTTTTCACTCTGGTAACTGTCCTTTCAATCTAAGTAAATTTTCATTAAAAATAAAAAAAATGATGATTATTAGATAATTTTTACCCAATGGTTATATATATTGAATATAATTTATTAAATAAAAACCCATTGTGTAAGAAAAATTAATTTTATCATGGGCACATGAAACACACAAAACCCAGTTTTACATGTTACCATTGAAATACTATTTTTACTATTTAGGGGTCAATATAATTATTATTAAAGAAACATTATTAATTATATGGAATATGGTTTATATTTTTTAAAATATTTAATTATATTATCACGGGATATTAATTTTATGAAATTTAAATTATTCAATAAATTTTTATTTTTTTTTTAAATAACCTTAATGTTAGTTTTTACATTATTAATTTTATTTGACATTAAAAAAATCAATAAAAATTGGAATAATAATATATTTTTTCACACCTTTATATCATGTTTTATTTATAAAAAAAATTATCAAATATAAAAATTTATTTAATTTATATTAATTTTAATATTTTTTGTATCATTAAATTTAGTTTTGTAAGAACTAAATAATTAATACGTCGGCATTTATTAAAAATTGAAAGTAATTATATAATTACTAAAAACTAAAAAAATTACCTTTATTAAATTAATTGAATTAATGTTGAAATGAAATTCATCATTTTTTACATCATTATATTTTCCTTTATGAACACACAATTGAAAATTAAAATAAAGAGTGTGATATTTTGTTATCTTCTTCACTTGAATTATAATATTATTCACATTCAAGGAAATGTGTCTGATATGAAAATTTAAATATATACTAAGGTAGTAAGGGTCTATATGTGGTTATAAAATTTTAATATTACAAGTTTTTAGGTAAATTTATCTGTTATCCTTTCAGTTTAACCACTCGGTAAACCCCTTTTACCATTAACCATAATAATCAATTGTTACTGCTTTTATTATTCATTTTGAATAAAAATTAAGTTGAAATTATTATATAATATTATGTTTCATGATTATAAATATGGAATCAAATTTTGGAAATTCCATTCCTAGAATTGGACGATTTTAATTTAAAATTAATCCCACTAATATGTTGAAAAAACTGATTCTTAAAGATAAATTTTCACAATAATAGAATGTTTTAATATCAATGAATAATATGAAATAGATCCCAATGATAAAAATTGGATTTATAATTATATAATTGAACTAATTTCTCTTTTAAAACATTTTTAACCAATATATAACTATTTTAAACTAATTAAATGAAAATGTAGTTTTTAATTAAAATCAGTATTTTTCTCTATTCATAAAAAAATTAATTTCCTTGAAAATTCTATGAAATTAACCCAAAGATAATTAATATTTGTATATTCAAAAATTTAATTTTTTTAAAAATATTTTTTATAATGTTTTAAAAAATATTTATTTATTATTTGATCATAAAAATAAATAAACCACATGTTTTAGAAATACATATTTCAATGTATATAAAGAATTTAATAAAAAATTATTTATTTATATATAAATAAAAATATTATCTCTAAAAAATATATACATAATTTTAAAGTTTTTTTATTCTAATTTATATAAAAAATTAATGGCTAAGTTAAATAACCCATGTTTGAAAAATATTACTAATAGTCTATCTTGATATGTTAAAACGTGGTATTGTATGCAAATCATGTCGTTGAAAAATTACATTTAGTTGAAAAAAAATCATAAAATATTAGGTTATTAAAACATGCATGTAATAAGAAAGAGAAAATTATAATTGAAAAGAGACATGCAATTGAAGGTAGAGGGTATCCATATCGACTATCATGGTGTCCTCCTCTATGCTATATAAAGTGGATATCGAGTAAATAGATGAATCCACACATTCATTATAACATCTCACATACCTGACTATATAAATTACATGACAGAAATAAAATATTGAAATATAATACATTCCCAAGACCTTTCCAGTTTATAGTATTATATAATTAATAATAAAACTAACTAAACAAAAATATATCATTTTAACTAATGGAATTTTTTTCCACTATATAAAAAATTGATTAATAAACAATAATTCTTACATGTTACCCAAAATATTATTCCCACAAGTTTTTATTATAGAAAAAACAGACAGATATATTTCCATCATAACCTAGGAAAATTGATACATAAGAAAGTGGTGAGTTTTGATGCTCAATAGGGGATTATTTAGACAATAAACATAAAATATTATAAGCGGGGATCAGATGATAATATCAGTACAATACAAATACATAATAAATTTATACATAATAAATAATAGATAAATAATCATGGCATAAGAAAAATAATAATATAAAAGTGTATAATATCTTAGAAATGAGGCACAAAAATGGAATGTAACAATGTTAGAAAAGAAAGGAAACATATAAAGTTGGCATAACATTAATAAATAACATGGAGGTATAGAATAAGAATAATCATAGGAAAAAACATGAGAGAAATATCATAATTTTGGTGCTTCTGTGAAAAAACATATTATATCCATTCCTGAAAATGTGAGAAAAAAAATTATCCCACTCATCTATGAAAAAATATTTATGTAACTACCTAACTATTTAATTATATATAAACTTGGAATAATTTAATGGTGTGTGATATATTTTCCCACTAATTATCACCTATTAAAATATTTTCCACATTAATAAATCATCGTATCATAAAGAACACATGGATTGAAAATGGGTTTCATATCCCTTTTTAAAGGCATCACATAATTATAACATTTATAATTCAATTAAAAATAGAGATAATATAACCATGGAAAATTAATGTGTATATAAAGATATAAAATAAATTTCTAAGAAAATAAAATAAAATAATGATAATATAGCATATGATATTTATACATAGTTGTTAAATTATATATATTTAAGTCACTAATTACCCCAATCAATCAATGTTAGGGAATATATGTGAGCATCTATCAATAAAAGGATTAAAAAATGGGTATTCACTGTAGAAATCCTTTAGAAGAATAATTATGGTTATACACAGATGAATTTTGGAATGAAAAGGGTTGTGATAAATTATTTCTATTATAGAGATTTAACATTAGTCATTTCAAAAAACATAATTAATTTCCCAATGGTTAGATAAAAAATTATTTTAGAGTAATAGTGTAATTTTTGATAGAAAATCATGAAAAATAACATTTTTATTGGGAAAAAATTATAAATTAAACTCATCGAATAATTTTTAAATAATTAAACGTTAAAAGATGAATCTTGTAAAGGAATGATCAAAATTATGGAAAATCATTTCATTTTTAATTTAATTTAAAATAATCTTCTATTTTTTTAGAATGAATGTATAAATGACATGGTCATAATTTTATATTGAAAATAACTTTTCAAATATTTATAAAGAAAATTTATTTATTTATCAAAACATTAATTTTTAAGACATTTGTAGTGATAGATTCATGAAAAATTCACACAGTTTTTATTGAAATTATGTGTATTGGATGACAAAAAATTACATTTTAAAATGATGGAAAACCTTTTGAAATATATTTAATTACCAATGATGAATACTAAAATCAGAAAAGGTATATTATATTTTTATTTTAAAAATAAATAATGATAATTATGAAGTTGATAGTAAATAAAAAATATTATATTTCCCAAAAAATAAGAGACATTTGAAGGTATGGAAGATATGGTCATAGAGAAAATGATGCGTTGGAATGAATAAGAGTTATTCTTTCTAAACTAAAAAATTTATTTGATAGGGTATTTCATCATGGATGGAGATGTTGATATAAATAAGAAAAATACCAAAAAAAGTGAAAATACTAGGGAGAAAAATAAATTAGGGGACATAACTGTCTTATTAGATCATAATATAGTATAAAATTTATTTCTCGAGGATAAATATTTTTAGTGGATAAAACTATTATTAAAAGAGTAAAATTTAAATAAAAACTCATTGAATGAGGAAGATAATGAAATTGAAATTATAATACCAGGAATGAAAGATATTTCAAGGATAAATGGATCAAATATGTAGAATATAAACAATATAAAATAAATTATTCTAATAAAAAATTGTATCTCAAAGAAAGGAATTTGATACAATAAACACTTGTAGCTTTTCTAATTCTTTATTCAAAACCACATGATAAAATTTACATGGAATAGAGTATAAAATAACATGACATTCAAGATAATAATGAAAAGAATATATTAAATAGTATGTAGCCACATGAGTCAAATTATGATAAGGTGTATGGTAACAAATATGTTTCAAGGGGTGAGAACTAAGATGAAAAAACCTTAACTTGTTCATAAAACATTCAATTTATGAAGATAATGTATTGAAGAGTAAAATTAAGTTTATTATAACTATATTAAATACTTATTCATATATATTGTGTTTATTATTTACCATTTATATAATAACCCATTATTTTTATACATGGATATTTTGTCTTTTTAGATGATTATTCACTAAATTACACAAACACTTGAATGAGGACTATAATAGTTTACTACATTTGGAGATTCAAACCCATTAATATAATTTGTCGAAGTATCTTAAACATATCATAAAAAGATCTTTCTCTTTAGTATTCCAACTTAAAACCTTTCTTCATAACCAGGGAAAAGGAAACCTGACAAAGGGTGAGTTATGATTCTAGTAAGGGTAGAAATGGGAGATACATAAGCATAACAAAATAGTATGATAACATAGTCGTAACTTTTGGAGATCATTCCTTGCATTTCAAAGATATTATACATGTGTTATGAAATAAATATTGGCAGTTAATAAGATATGAATCACAAAAAAATTAAAAAGCATAATCCTTGATATCATAAAATTGAAAAAAGACATGAAATTGTGGGATATACATAAACATTTAACATAATGAACCTGAAAAAATAAAATCCAGTTAAATGATTAATTTAAGGATAATAATTCAGTCCATTGAATAAACTTATGGACATGAACACTAAGTCTATGGATAAAACTTTTTAAATGAGAATCAGGTCCATGCATAGAATTTTGATCATGAAATGAGGTTCATGCATAAAATATATACCTAAATCGTTATTCATACATAACCATTAAATTTTAGGTATATATAGGTTACAATAGTCAAATAATTAAATCATACAGATATGTTCTACAACATCACAAATCATTCATCTCGGTAGAAATATTGAAAAGAAATTGTTTTCATGAAAATTTCATCATAGAATATCTTATTGAAAAGTAACGGTATTCATAAATATATTTCCATAAAAACTTAAAGAACTCAGTGAAATAATATGAATTAGATCCTTGGATCATATCTCTTGTAAAGTATTAGTAACAACAACAGATGTGATCTTAGATGGAAAATAATTTTTAATGATTATTTTAAATCATTTTTTGAGGAAATATCCTTTCTACTTTTAAAATTTATTTTAGGTCATAAGGAATTATCAAAAAAAAATCATTGAAACTATATTTGGAAAATTATAAATGAATATTTTGGAAATATTTTAGACCTCTTTTAAATCATTTTCCTTGGGACTTTTTGAAAAATCATTTAAAAATATTTTTTAATACATTTTTTTAAAGAATGGTTTTTGAATAAGGAAAACATACAACTGAAGGTAGAAAAACATTAAAAGAAACATATAGTACCATTAAATAAATAATATTAAAGAACCAAAATGTAAATAGGAATTATATAAACCTCATAAAAGAATATAGGTGCATGACATAACACATGTCTTAATAAAATAAAATTCATAAAAAATTAAATTACTAATTTGGTTACTTTTGAACCAAGAACACCATGAAAGAGAGGACAATAAATTTATAGGGAAATACAAATAAATTTATGTATACGTACCATAAATTAAATTTTTGGGTAGTATATACACCGAACAAAATAAACAAGTGGTGAATATGTCATAAGACTACCTATAATAAAAGTGAGAGTAGAAGTCTACAAACCTTGAGTCCGGATTTCCATCATATATTATGACAAATATTTATTCCATATAAATATACCATATAAAAATATTAATTTATATCAAACCATATATTAATTATTTATTACTTTATATTACTTATCATATATCAATTCCATGTTAAAGTTATGTTTTGGGTAACAACTGTTTTGTTTTTCCTACATGTTTTGACTTGTTATTATTGATCCAATTATGTAGATCGTGATATATTCATATCTATAAGAATAATCCTGAAATAAATATCATATATATTTATTATATATGAATTTAGGGTGATTCATAAAAGTTATAGGTAGTAAATAAAATATACATTTTATGAAGAAGGTAGGTCATACGTATGTAGGGACATTGTTTTCATTTTACTGTCAAATTGAAAGAAAGAAAATTATAAGATATATTACCATTATGGAATAATTTTTATTTCATATGTATCACATAATTTTGTTTTAACCGTCCTTAATTCATTCAATGTAAATTATGAATGAATCACATCGCTTAGCGAGGCAATTGTCTGTCGTACAAATGAAAAATGTTGTCGTATTCCCAAAAAATTGAAAGAATGAAAGTATATATGATATGAAAAATAAAAATTAAAAATTAAATTATAATTATAATATAAAACAAATTTGAAATATAAATACAACATTATTCCCAACAATTAAAAGTTGTAATGGAAGAACAAACTACATCGGTTCGCGATGGGGTAGTCCGATGTACATAGGAACAATAATTGCATAACCCATTTAATGGAAATGTGTAAAGTTATAATTCAGAAAAATAAAATAAAAAATCTCAGTATTTATATGATCCTAATTTTATTATATAAACATGAAAAAAAAATATTTAAGGGGTTTAAATAAGAAATCAAAAAATGTTTATTGATGAACGTTACCTCTTCTTCGTGTATCTCCTTTTGGTTTTACCTAATGGAAATCCCTAGTGGGATTTATTCCCAAATTATGGATTATAGGATTAAGGGATCGAATTTGATATGATATTTATATTCTTCATTGGATGAACCAAATAGGTTTTCTATTATGAAGATAAGAGAAGAAGATGCACCATTCTATAAGAGTGGAGACAGGAACTCTTAAATTTATTCAAAAGATTAATTCATGATAAAATCAATATTTAAAAAATACCTAAATATTTCCATGGGTTCAAAGATAAGATAATACTATGTATTAATATCATCATCCAATATATTTCAGATAATTTCTATAGTTATTTTAAACATTTTCATTTTTATTAACTTTTGTTAATCTATTTTAATTGTAATTTTGGTAACAAATTTTTACAAATTGAATGATTTTAATTTTTACCTATAAAGTTTCAATTGGACCATTAATTTTAAAAATATGATATTTTCGACCATAATTTATCCCCATCTTTCTTATTTAGGTTTCTTAAATATTTTAATGATATATTATTTTCATAAAATATCATTAGTTCCATTTTTGATACTATTCATTAAATTGAATTTTGGAAAATCAATATAACATAGAAAAATAATCATTTAGTACATCCCTAATATGTCTTATTAACCTATAAAATTCATGGTGTACCTTAATTAATTCAATTTTTATTTCTATGAATATTTGTAATGTCATTTAATTGCTTTTTCCATTAATTGAATAATTATTACATCTTTGTTGTGTAATTATTTATGATAATTATTTCTTTATTAAATAATAAAAATAAAATACAATGATTTATTTGAAAATTTATTATTTTTGAATAATATTTATAGTCGTACGTATATTCTATTTATCCCATATTTAAATTAATTTACCTATTAAAAGTAAGAGTGTGACATTTTATTAGAATGTATGTTTTTAATAATATCTAATTAATTATCATCTAAAAATTTCCATCAAATAATTCAACTTATAACCTTAGGTGTTGAAGGTGTAATTAAATTCATCTAATAAAATTTTGGATCATTTTAGGGTCATTTTATAGTCCTGATAACTTTTTTTATCTTCAATTATTTAGATTACCATTTAACATGGTAACAAAAATTAATAATGTAACTATTAATATTGGGAAAAAATAACAGGTTCATATTACTAAATTCATAAATTATGATTAAAATATATTTAATTATTTTTCAAAAAAAAATGAAAATAAAAGTGGATAAAATTAATTTAAAATTAACTTTAATTTAATCTAGTAAATGGGGTGAGAAAATAGGGTTTTAAAGTGAAAATGTTTAATAGTTTGAAATGATTCTATATAGAAATTTAATATAGGAAATATTAAAATGAACTAAATTATATTAATAGTTTTTAAAATGATATAATTTAAATTTCAAACCAATTAACAATGTAATTTATCCTGGTAAGATATTTAGATGAAAAATTTGTTTTCAATTAAAATGCAGTATTTCTTTACCATTCAAAAAAATTAATTATTCGTCAAAAAATACCAAAATGTCACCCTATGATAATTTTAATATTCCAAATTTAAAAAAAAATTCATTTCAAATAAAAAATTTAAAAATGTAAACATTTATTTTTAAAACATGTCTTACATTTAAAGGAGACAAAACTACATTTAAAGAACAACTTTTGATGCATAAAGATGGATATGCTCTTATTTTATGCATTTAAAACTTATTGAATAAATTTAGAAACATTTATTTCAATATATAACATATAAATTTCATTAATATAAATCACAAATAGTGATTAATTTAATTTATTAACATAAAACTGCTTTTTGGAATAAAAATAGATTTATATAAAAACACATTCATTATTATCAGTTAGTTTTTATATTAATTTCATAGTAATTTGTAACCCAAAAATTAATTTAATAATTCAAATACATTTATTCATTCATTCAATTCCGAAAAATATGTGATAACTATAATTATAAATAGTATATTTTTTTCTAGTAAAACTCGACTGTTCATGTTACACAATATATTAAAGGAACTCATTATTGTGGGTATCAGGTTCCAAAATTAGTCTTGAATATTTAAAATGAAAAAATATATATTTTTTGTAGTAAAATATTTTTTGTAATGTAATATTTTATGGGTGTAATGTGGAACATGTGAAATAAATTAATTTTAGTTTATTTAATAATATAATAATTCATAAAAACTAACTATGTGATATTCTACCCCCATAAATATGAACTTCCCCCTCTAAATTCATTATAAAATAGAAAATATTGTAATAATTAAATCTCAAAAAATAATAAATATCCCACATATCTTCTATAAACTGGTGGTTTCGCAACAAAATTTGAATATATAAGTGATCCTGTTTCATAGAACTTTCTCTATTAAATAAAGAATCTCTATCAATTTTTAATAATAATAAATTTCATTCTCTAGTGGTATGACCTTTTTGTTTAGTATATATGAATGATTAGATATGTACTTCCTATATAGTGATACAAGTAACACATAATAGATTTTAGGGATTTTTTGTGGAAGCAGCAATCGATATACCATCACATTGATATGGTCTATTATTTCAAAATGGATATCTTATCTTTAAAAATTTTAAATTACTCTTATAAAACCCAAGTTGGATGTTTGATAATTTCATAGTGGGAAAACAATATTTTCAAAATTTTCATTAAAACATCCTCTTGGAATGATGGATAGTAATAGACAAAGATCACCACATAACTATGATTTTGATTAGGAGAACATTAGTGGAATGTTAAAACATAGATAAGGGATAGAATTTCAACTATAATGTTCTGATAGAGAATGATAAGAAATATTGTCATTAAAAGGTTAACTAACACAAAAAAATAAACTAAATAGTTCAGAAAAATGACCATGATATCATTATAAATGATTATAATTGAATAAAATTTTATTTTAAAATCATTTTAGAAACAATACTTTCTTGATTTTATCTCATAAGTGCAATTTCACTATTTGATTGTGCCTTGATCAATATTCATGTCATCTCTAACTATAATAAATTAAATGAAAATTTTAATAGATATAGAACTTGTGGATCATAAGATCCATAATGGCATGAAATTTCATTAATTCTATCTCCAGTAATAATCATAAAAAAATGGTTAGTACATGTAATATAATATGCATAAATACTCATATGGTCAAGTTAAACATTAATATCTAAAACATCATCTAATGATTATGTTAAATAATTCCATAAATGTTTACCCTTATGAATCTCCCAAAATAAATTTAGAATTAAAGTAATCTAAGAAATTGTAACATAATTTCTCTAAATTACTTAACAATGATCTCCCATATTTCATAAAGTATATCTTTATTGTCACATTAAAAATATTCAAATACCTGTATCATGGATTCTCTTGAATCATGTAAATAACCTGAATTGCTATAAAACCTTGTTACAAAAAATGTATTCTTCTTTACTCTGTAAATATACTTTATTAGATATATTCCTAAAATCAAAAATTGTATTAAATACTATTCATGCTAGAATAAACTACTTTGTCAATAAATCATTAATCTAAACTATCGTAACTAATAATAGTCAATTTAATTTTTTCTTATCAATAATATTTTTATCCAATCTATAGACCATTTCCCCAACATCAGAAAAAATTAAGGGTTATATTCACTTAATCAAGAATTTTCATTAAAATATAATCATTCTATTAAATTAATTTTCTATTTAATTAATACTATTCAATATACTTTTTTAGATCCTTAATGAAAAACTTACTGTAAATTGAAATTGTAAATTTAGTGATTTAGATAATACAAACATTTAATTCTAATGTATTAAAATTCATTTATCCCACTTTATTCTAAAAATAATAATTAATCTTAACACTTCTTTAATTTCACATGTAATATATAGGTTCTTCATCATAAACAATATAACCACTATTCATACAACCTTGAGAATTTCTCTACGATATTTTCTTATAGGACATCAATTTTCACAATTCCCATACATTACATAATTAAAACATTGATCAATTGATAATATGATAGGGAGACCAATATTCACATTCATTTAATAAACTAAATTATTCAATTTTTATATTGCAGTTAATTTCTTTTTTTCATCCATTTTTATAACTAAAGAATATTATTATTCCACTAAGAAATTTAGTTGGGTCTTTTTCAAACATTCTTGATATATATAAAATTTTATCTTCTTTCCCGAATAGTCTCCACTACATGAAATATTAGTGAACTACTTCCTTATTATATTTTGTGAGTTTAGGAGTTGGTTAAGGTATACATTGTTAATCACCTTCTGTGAAAAATATATATGCATGATTCGAAAAACCTTCACTCTTGTCATCCCCCCCCCCATTTTAATTCTCATTAACAAATTTTTCTATCTCACTCGGCATTAACATAGTTACTTTTTGTTCCATCCGTCGACTAAAACCATAATCATAGTGTTAGAGTTAGTAATTATAATGGGGGATAACATAATATAAGGAAATTAATTGTAAAATTTCAATCCATAAAAACTTATATTTAACATATGTTATTTATTATCATTACCAAAACTCTAGGGTTGTAACCTAGATATATACCTAGGGTTCTTAATAATGTTTTCTCACCCTTATTTCCAATGGTTTAAAAAACATTACACTAATAGAAACTATAACATTTCAAGATGTTCATAAATAGATATTACATATTCTAATATGAATATTCATTACACTAAAAAAACACATGATTGATGACTATAATAGTTCAGTGCCTTTGGAAACATGGAACACATTCTTATAATTTTAGTGAATGATCTTAAATATATCTCATAATAATTGTCCCCTTTAGTACTCCAACATAAAGGCTATCTTCGTAACCTGAGGAAGGGAAGCATAAAAAGGGTGAGCTCAAATTATTAGTAAGTGTAATAATGGGAGATACATAATCATAACATAAGTGTATGAGAACATAATAATATGTTTTGGATATCATACATATCATGTCAAATACATTACAATTGAGTCGTTACATAATTACTGGATGTTCATTGTACATGAATGATAATGGAATTAAATAACACAATACATGGGACCATTACATTGAACTATGACATGATATTGAGGAATAAAAATAAACATGTAGGTTTGTAAACATGTATAAATAGAAACATATTGAATTATTAAATTATGGACATGAAATTGATCTCCTACATAAACATATGGACAAGAAAACCAAGTCAATGAATAAAATTATGGACAAGAAATCTAGTCCCCAACATTGAATTTTGAACATGAAATTAGGTTCACACATAATATATATACCTCATGAGTTATCCATAAATAAATAACACATTATAGGATGATATAGTTCCCACTATTAAAGTAACTAAATCATACATATATGTTCAACATGGTCACAAATCATTCATCATGCTAGAAACCATGAAACTAATTTTTTTCATAAGAATTTCATTATATCATATCTGATTGACAAGAAATAGGATTCACAAATGTAATTCCATAATAAAAAAACCATTAAGTGAAGGAATATTAATGGAATCATTAGATCATATCCCCAGTATGTAATGAGTAACAATAATAGATATCATCTAAGATGGAAAATAATTTTGAATGTCCTTTTAAAAAATATCTTGTGGAAAAAATCCATTCCACTTTGAAAACCACTTTCTAAATAAGAAAAAATTTATCAAAACCTTTTAATTGAATATAACCTTGAATACTTATAGGAGTATTTGAAAAATATATTAAACATCTTTGAAATACTTTTACTTGAAAATTCTTAAAATGTCATTTAATAACATTTTTGAAATCATTTTTAGAGAACATGGTTTTTTAATAAGAAAATTTCCCAATTGAAGAGAGAATAAGAACACATGAAATATATAATGTCATGAAAAAAATTATATTCATGAATAAAAATTCCAAAATTCATTATATACAACTTGTATGTGAATATAAGTGCATAACATACCATGTGTCTCAATGAATGAAAATTTAGACAAACTTACCTTACTAATTTGGTAAATTTTAAACTGTAAACTCCATAAAATAGAGATCATCATATAGATATGTAAATAAAAATAAATTTATTGATAAGGATAAAATATAAAATTCATGATATTTTTATGAACCAAAATAAAAATAAATTAGTGGTGAATATGGAACAAGTCTCGTAGAAATTAATGTGAGATTAGAAGTCCCCTTATCTTAGGTCCTAATTTCCAACATACAAGTTTGAAAAATAAGGTATGATAAATATATGTTTGTCATAAGATTATTAGGAATCCATATGCATATATATTATATAGTATATGGTTTACTTATTACTTTATATTACTCATTTATTAAAAATTCCATGTTAATGTTATGTTTCAAGTACCAACTAATTTATTTTTTGTAAATGTTTTGACATATAATTCTTGGTCCAATTACATATATCCTGAGTTAATCATCTATATTATGATAAAATTTATATAAATATAGAATTTATTAACTATATACATATTTATGTTAATTTTTTATGGATCTCAGTAGAAAATAAAATGCATCATTCATAGAGATGATACATTTTAGGTAGACATGAACTATGTTTTAATTTTCTCATCGGATTAAAATAAAATAAATTATATGATATAATATCATTAAAAATTATTTTTTACATCATAAATATAACATATTTTTATTAAAAAATCCTTAATAAATTCCATTTAAATCGTTAATGAATCACATCCCTCCGTGAGGTGGTAGTCCGTCATACACACGAACAACATTATCATATTCCCACAAAATAGAAATCATAAAGGTATGTATGATATAACAGTTTCAGAATCATAATAAAATTATGAAAATAATATATATCATAACAAAACTATAAATCTGTCATTATTCCCGACCACTAAGGGTGGTAATAGAAGAAAAATGAAATCAGTTCGTGGGATAATAGTTTTTCTTACACATGAACGTTGATTTCATATCCTGTTTGATGGAAGTGTGGAAGTTTTTTTGACCATAAAAGTATATTTATGATATCTAGGATATTATATAAAAATTAAATAAAAAAAATTAAATGTGGTTTGGAAATTAAAAAAAAATCATTGATGAATGTTACCTCTTCTTCAGGTATCTCATTTTGGTTTTCACCAAATGGATTTGTTGGTTAGATTTATTCCCAAAATTTTATGGATTTTTAGATAAGATATTGTAAGGTTTTAATATCAACCAATATATTTTAGGCATTTTTTGGTTTTATTTTAAACCTTGTCATTTTGACTAACCCTTAGTTAGTCTCTTAATATTTTAACTATGATAACAAAATTTTCAATATTAAAATGTTGTAATTATTACATATAAGGGATAAATTGGACCATATATGGTTCATTTACGATATTTTAGACCATAATTTGATTCATTTATCAGTATATAGTATTTTTATGTATTCTAAATAATTTAATAAAATATTATTTTTATAAAATAACAATAATGACAATTTTGATACTATTCATTATATTTACTTTAAGAAAATAAATACAAAAATAGAAATTCAAAAAAACTAATTTAATAATTCACTAGTATGTTATATTCAACTAATTTTTTGAATAAAATTTATTACTTCAGATTATATTTCTTTTAATATTTCTAATATAACTTTACTGAATTTTTAAATAATTTAAAAATTGTTGCATCATCATTGTTTAGTTATTTATGATAACTATTTATTCAATAATTAATTAGAAAAAAATAAAATGTTGTAGATAAACCTTTTAATGTATCTAATGATATTTATTGTATATAATACAATCAATTTAAACAAATATTTAAAATAGTACACTTATTAAAAATTAGTGAGTGATATTTTGGAACTCACTTTGATTTTAAAAATATATATGTACATTTCATTAAAAATTATACATTAAATAACTTTATATTCAATTTTTTGTGTTAAGGTTTGAATAAAATTCATCCAATTAAAACTTTTCGTGTGTTAGGGTCATTTTATGGCCCTTGTCACTGTATTTTTAACCTAAATTACCCAATATATCCTTTACCATGGTAACAAAAATAAAAAATGTTACTATTAATAATGGAAATATATAAAAGTCACCTATTTACTAAATTTTTACAATCAGATTCAAAATATGGAATCCATTTTTCAAAATTAAAAACAATGAAGTGGCTAAAATCAATTTAAAATTAATCATATAGATGAGGTGAGAAAGTGTTTGTTTATAGTGAAAATGTTTAAAAGCGTGAAATGTTTTAATATAAAAATTTAAAATAAAGAAGAATAAAATTTTCTAAATTGGAATAATGCATGTATAATTGAACTATTTTATACTTCAAACCAATTCAATATATATTTTAACATTTTATATTAATTAGATAAATAGTTTGTTTTCAATTAAAATGTAGTATTTATGTAACTATTCATAAAAAAATAAATCTTATCAGAGAAATACCAAAATATCACCCTAAGATAAATTTGATATTAAATTTTCAAATAAGAATTTTTTTTAAAATAAAAATTTTAGAGGCATACAAATATAAATTTAAAACAAGCTTTCTATTAAAAGGCAACAAACAACCTTTTACAAAAATTCAACTTTTTATGTCAAAAAACTGAATTGTTTTTATTTTATGCATTTAATAATTAATGGATGAATTTAAAAAAATTCATTGAATATATAATGTATAAATGACACTAATATCGTTCACTAATATTTATTAATTTAATTTACTATGATAAAATTTATTTTTTGAAATAAAAAAGGTTTTTTCATAGAAACACATCATTTATTTTCAATTGGTATTATTTGCATTTCTAATTAACATATAAAAAGAATTAATTTCATAATTCAATTAATCATACTCATTTATATCATTCCAATGACTTGGTGATAACTATCATAAAAAATATTATATTATTTTCCTGTAAAACTCAACCTTGTGTGTGAAAAAATATATCGAAGAACATATCGTTTTCTGTAGCACAAGAGAAAATTAGTCTTGCATGTGTTGCATGCTAAACACTCTATTTCGTTTAGCACATGCTTGTGTATTAAGAATGATTTACATTTTGTAGCATGAAACACATGTCATCAATTAATTTAAATTTATTTGGAAGACTATTATCCATGAAAACTAGGTGTTTTACAATTTACTGTCATATGATATTATTTTTTATATTTTTTTCTTATGTTTATGTGAAAATTAATTCTGTGTCGACTAATTTAGGTAATTCTATAAATTGATGATCATATTTTAATGATATTTTAAAAAATTAGTATAAACAATCTAAAACCACAACCCAATAATTATTTTATTATTAGATTATAATAATATTAGTATTTATATTACCATATTCATCTATGATAGTGTTTTATAAAATTTTTTAAAATGGTGGTTAAACCAAAAAAATATGAATATAATATATCTCATTGGGTGAGTATGGTTAAGAATGTGTATAATATAATTATAACATAATAATAATGATATTTTTATATTTTTTTCTGTGAAACTTATTTTTTCAGTTTGGATTAATAAGGAAAATCAATATGCAAAAAAGAAAAAATGTTACATTATTGAGGCAATACTCTTCACAAAGCATGATTAACATACTTTTGTTTTTCTAAGTATATAGTAATGAATAATTATTTTTTGTTCCATTAATATAATAATAATTAGTTTTACTAATTATACTACTGTACTTATATTTATTTTTCTAGGGTTGGGTTAGAAAGGAAATATTACAAATAAAAGGATAAGGATTATGTAATACTCAGTTTGGTAACTTAAACATTCTCTTAAAATTCTCCTTGGAAATTTTGGGTTTAGGAGTACTTATGGTAAATGAGGAATTTATTTCATTCAAGTAAATTTTATAATATGAGAAATGGGTAGGATTTCAAAGAAATTTCAAAGTGCATGTGTAAATTTGAGAGGGTGGAAGTGATCCCCTTCTATATGTGATGAAAATGGATCTTCTATGAAGACACATAATTTTTCAATAATGGAATGATACTAATCCTGGGTCAATAGTTACAAAATTGATAAATAACTGAGTTTGGGGGTCGTATTAAGATTATAAATCATCTAATAACCAATTCAAAAAAAGTTCGAAACATTTTTCAATCCTTTTACCATTTTATATTTTACAATCTATCAATTCTTATTTTTTAGTTGGTAAATAGATTCTAACCTCATTGTTTATATTTTATTAAATATATTATTTATACCCTATATCATATTTTTAGTTTTATAAAAAAAATCTATTCTCATAATATTATATTTAAAATTATTGACAATATAACGTTACATTTTAAATGATATCATTTAATATATAGAAAAATTGTTATGTATTAAATTTTTGTTTTCAAAATTAAGTGTATTTAATATCATTTAGTATAGATTAAAATTTTAATTAGGTTAATGTTATTATATGTAGGATTAAAAATTATATTAAAGAAAAAATTAATTTATTTTATTACATAATAATTAAAGAATATTAATGTGACAATTCATTGAAAATAATAGTTTTATCATTATAATGTATATTAACATAAAATCCTAGTAATCTTACTTTTATTCCATAAAATGAAATTAAAATTATTTTTTACTATGAATTTGTTGATCTAAAATACTAAATCTGTTTTTTTATTTAATTTTTATAATTGATAAAAACTGCATTATAATATAAGTGAATATAAATAGTCTCTTTATAAAAAAATAACATATATTTCCAAAAAATTAAAAATGGTTGAAAAGTCATATTTTTCTTATATTTTTATATAAAAATTGTTTTTTAAATTTAATATATGATTTTATCAAATTTTAATTTTTTATTGGATTCACAGATAGATAAATCTTTTGGAAAATAATAAAAAATGATTAATTAAGTAGGATGATACGGTCAGACATAAGATTTTGAAGGTAGATTTATGTTGTAACAGAGTAAAGGGAAAGAGAATCACAAAATCTAAATATTGAAAATGATAAATTGAGAAGAAATATAGTGAAATTGGATTTAAAAATAAATAAAAAATTGTGATATACATTTATTACATGTGACTTTAATGGATAAAAGATGTGGATCATACTGTGAGAATATTCACAATCCCACACATTACACACCATGAAAACAATTCTAGATATTAACCACAAAAAAAAGATTAATAAATGGTGAACTTGATGGAAATTATTTGGGTTCCCAATTCTTTATGACCTATTATGATACATTATGACCGAAGACCATTTAGTAGACCACATATAACACTATGAGGATATATTTAAGGCTATAAATAATACGTTAGGGGTGGATTGAAAGATATTCGTTTTGGAGGATCTATCATTGTTTTGCACTATAGGTATACTTTTTTATAGATTTTCTTTTCTCTTTTTATTCCCAATTTATTTTATAATTTAATTAATTTAAATTTTAATTCATGTGTTCCAATTTTTTCAATCCCAATTTCTTTCATGTCTCTCCATATCTTTCACAGTCGATCTCTCTTACATCTATTCACCATGATATCTTTTCACTTATCCATGGAAATTGACTAACTCAAGGCATGACCTTGGGATTGGTTTTTGGGAGTTCTTAACTATTTTTCTTTAATTTAAAATTTTTTTGTATAATTCATGGTGTATGGGAGAGAATTTCATGGGTGTGGCAGAAGTCCACCCCAACATAGATATCAATTTAACTTTTATTTTCTATCAATGGTTGGGAGATTTGGTTTTCTAAAGTGGTTTTCTATGCATTCTAAAAATCTTGACCCAGGTGGAGAATAGAAATATATGTAAGGAAAGATATGTATTTTTAAATTTAATTCTATAATGAAGGAACCTATTTATCCAAACCATAGGACTAAGACATTTTATTCTAACATTTATTCTATATTTATATACATATTGGTTTTATTATTTCTATTCCATTACTCTTTTAAAAACTAAAAAATATTTTGTTCATAAATAATAAGAAAATAATTATATTATGTGGAATAGAACTAGTGATTGTACAAATCATGATACTCTATAAGTGAGAAGACCATGGTTATCCACTATACTTCATTAGGAAATTAAATTAACATTTTTGAACTCCATAGGATAGGCTCATCAATGGGATTTAAAAATTAAACAATGTTGTATTCAATGAATTATTACACTTTATAAAAATATTATTTTTGTAGAAAATAATTCCTTAAAAACATTTTTGAAAAAATGGTTCTATTTAAAAAATTGATATATTATCAATCTTAAAAAAATAAATTATATACGAAAAATATTAAAAATAGTCACCATATAATTTTTAAATGTTTAATAAAAAATGAATCAAATTTTTATAAATTTTAAATTAAAAAATTAAAAAAAGTTATTCTAAATAAATATATGATATATAAGTAATAGATGTTTTTATTAACAAAAAAATAATTTTTAAACTTAAAGTGTCTTTATTCATATTTCTTATAAATTATTATATAATATTGTGTTCGCATATTAGATTATGAATCTAATTATTACCACTTATAATAAACTATTATCTGTGATTAAATAAATTTATTAAGATTAAATATAATACCCCACTTTTAAATGGTTATTAGAAAATAATCCTTTATTTTGAAAATTAATTAATGAAAAATAATAATGTATATTTTTTTTATGATTATATTTATATTTAGTAATGATAAAATACATCATGTACATTTAATATACCATGATTTATTTTAGTCGGGTATTGTGTGTGACACACGCTTTTGATGATAGTATTAATTTAAAAGGTCTAAAATCTAGGGTCATTACATTCAACAACATAAATAAATGTAATTTTCATAATTTTAATTATTAATACATAATGAATTTTGGTGAGGGTACTCTAACATATTCATAATTTGGGATATAACATCAAATATGACATCTACCATAGTCTTTTAGTCTATATCATGTTACATATCATTCCTTGAATAGTATTAATCTTTCCTAAAATCATATACTATAATATATATATATAACAGAATCATAAATTTTCCAAAATATAACTTTCCCAAAACCATATAAATCTCAAATATTGTAAAGACCCGTAAAATTCAAGGGAAATTTTTTTTCTTAATTTTCTTTAGAATTTTACAAGAGCGCGGTTTCAGACGGCACCTGATTCCGAGGTCCGGAGTGCCTGGAATTAATTTCCGAAGTTTGGCTCGGGTACGTTCAGTGAACGAACGAGCGGGAATTCCTAACTTTTGATCTGGTGCTCGGAATTGAAATCCGAGGGCACCGATGAACTCGCAACGCCGATATTCGCTTAAAGAGACCTTTTCGGGAGTTGCGTTTGTTGCGGGTTGTAAGTTAAGTTTTGGGGTTTTCAGTTGAGTTAAATAAAATTTGTGTAAGACAAATTTTATTTTTAGTTTGTTAAAAACCTACCAAAGGGGGTTGGAAGTGGGACCCACACCCACTTAACCTCCCTTGGGAGGATTAAGTGTGGTGGGGCCCACACGAACCCCTAGACTTTTCAAGTTCCCTTAACCCCCTCTTAATTGGCTTAAGTTACTCTTAATTAATTTTGGGGGTTAACTCTTTTGAATTTCAAACTTTTGAAATTCTTTTATGTTTTGTAATAATAAAATAAGATGTTATCTTATTTTATTATGGGTTGTTTGTTTGTCCCCTTGAGAGCTTTTTGAGAGCTTCCTCTTCATCTTCAAGCTCTGACGAAGAACGAAGAACGCTCAAACTCCGACGAAGAACGACGCCTCTCTTCTTCGTCCTCGGTGTCAACAAGAGGGAACGCCGCTTCCTCTTCGGACCTTCTTCATCGGCATACGAAGATTCGACAACGACTCTTCCTCCGCGACACCGATATTTCACGACTCCGTCAACGTGCGACTATCGAGGTAGAGGTTCTTGAGTTCGTTGTTTTCTTTATATTTTGACTTTCCTCAAGACTTGACGAGGAACGCTCTTTTTCCGACGAAGAACGCCGCACCTCCTTTCTTCGTTCACCGTGTCAACGAAGGGGACGCCACCTCTTCTTCGGACAACCTTCGTCGGCAAACGAAGATTCGCCAACGACGTATCTCTTCGGGCATATCTCTTCGTCAACGGATTTGACGAACGACGACCACGACGCCCGACCTCCGCGACGCCGTCTTCCGCGGAACGTAGACGAATCTTCGAATCTTAAACCCGAGGTAGGGGATGTTGATTTAATATTTAATTATCTCATTCTTGCTCGTGGTTCGTATGACTAACGTGAGAATGTTGTTTATTTAAAGTTGCGTTATTAATTTAACGTGAGGGGGCTGGACCGTACGAACACGGTCGAACCCCCTCCAACGTTCTTGTTTGTTCTTGCGGGTGGAAGCAAGTGGCGTGGTGCCGTCGCACCACGCGGTTGATCGTGCATTTATTTTATGCAACGCTGTCGTCGCGCGCACCATGAAGAAACAACAAGAACGCGACGTCGTCGCGCCGCGTTGAATGATTATCAAAGCACGGCGAAGGGGCGCGGTGCCGTCGCACCGCGCCGGTTGACGAACGCCGCGGCCGGTTCCGGGCCGCGGCGGGACGAAGAGACCGCGGCCGGTTCCGGGCCGCGGCGGAAGAGAAGACCGGCGGCCGGGCCGCCGGCGTCGGAAGTCGAAGGTGGGACCGGAATTTCCGGTCCCGTTAGTGAAAACCGGCTGGCCAGCTGGCCGGCCGGATGACAGGAAACCGGGGGAATAAATCCCCCGGCCGTTTCAACAAAACCCCCCTCTTATTGAGGGGGGCGGTTCCATGGAAGGGGGGGGGGGGGGCAGCAGCCCCCCGGTTTAATTCAAAACCGGCCCCCACGTGGGGGCCGATTTGTTGCAAACGGCGCGGCAAAGCCGCGCCGCCCTTCTGAAGAAGCGGGGGTTAGCCTCCCGCGAGCGGCCCCTCGCGGCACCCCGAGCTGCCGCGGCTCCCCGCGCCGCCGCCCCGGGGGGGGGGGGGTCGAGCTGGGTCGGCCCGGACCCGGACCCCCCCCGTTTCGAACCAGACTTGGTTTTTGGCCCATAACTTGAGCCTCGGACCTCCGAATGACAAACCGTCTGCGGAAACGCGATCCTTGGATCGAGACGGTCGTTTCGATATATCGCACTCAAGGTTTCGGTTAACTTTGAGTTCGGCCGGGTTGGTTCGTTCACGAAACCAACCGGGCCTTCGGAGCGGAAACGCTCTTATCTTGAGCTACGGACGTCCGATTGACGTGCCGTCAGTCGCGTTGTGTTCCTTTTAGTGAGTCAGATCTTTTGGCATACTCCGCCCGAGGTTTGGACGCAGGTGGAGTACGGTCGGGTTGGTTTTGCCTTAAAAACCAACCGGGCCCCGGAGACGAAAATGCCAATAACTCACAGACCGGGCGTCCGATTGACGCGCCGTCTGTTTCGTTGACTTCCTCTTGATGAGACGGAACTTTTGACATACTCCGCCCGAGTTTTGGATACAGTCGGAGTATGGCCGGGTTGGATTGTACTCGAAATCCAACCGGGGCCCCTGGAACGGGAAGGCTGATATCTTACAGACAGGACGTCCGCTTGACGAGCCGTCAGCAGCGTTGGTGGTTACGTTGAGTAACGGTCCCTTTGAGTATACCCATTGGGAGTTCGGGGTACAGTTGAGATACGGCCGGGATTGGTTTCGCTCACGAAACCAACCGGGCCCCTGGGACGAATAGGCTAATAACTCACAGACCGGGCGTCCGATCGACGCGCCGTCTGTTGCGTTGAGACCCCTGTGACGAGACGGACCTTTGAGACACTTCTTCGTGGGACTTTGAGATACTTGGAGTATCGACCTGTAGCTCGTGGAGCGGACCCTCCCAGTGACGAGCGTGCGAAGTACGGAGACCGTGTAGCTGGCTGAGACCTGACGGCTGCTTGACCGACTCGACTTGGAGTGAGTCGACTAGCCCAGTGGATGGAGCACTACTTTCTGAGGTGCAGACCCATGGCGGACGGAGCACTACCTGTGTGACAGTGCAGACCCGCGGTGCTCGTCCGGAGAGTACCTCAGCAGGCTACTAGGGGGTGTGCACTACGGTGTTTGGGTGACATACCTCGGCGGGAAGCACTACTGTGTTTGGGTGGCTGGCCCGCAGTACTCGACAGGAGGAGTACTTCAGCAGTCTTAGGTTAGTGAGCAGTACCTCGGAGTCGTGACAGGACCACTGTACACTCTAGAGACGGAGCTCTTCAGCAGTTACGGTTTCGATAATGAAAATCCTGGTTTGAGCTGAGACTTTGACCTTTGTGTTTCCTCATGATTGAGATGGGTTACTTGATAACTTAGGTATATGTATGGGCATATACCTGGGTAGTGGTTATCCGTTGATCTCATGATCCTTGTGTTTCCTCATGACTGAGATGGGTTACTTGATAACTTAGGTATATGTATGGGCATATTCCTAAGTAGAGTTTATCTGTTGAGATCTTCTTGTGTTTATCCTTGTTGGTTTTAGTGAGACCTTGAGGGTCTCGGGGTCCCTACTGAGTATCGTTATACTCACCCCTGCACGGGCTATGCCCGCACCTCGTTGTGTTGGTTGCAGACGACGGACAGTGCTGACAGAAGCCGAAGGTTCGAGGACTGGACGGTACCTGGAGGTGGACTATACGACGAGGCGGTACCCGGAGGTGGACCACTGGGCGGGACATACTTGGAGCGGATGGCGGGACCCGAGGAGCAGAGGAGCTATCTGTACCCACCCTTCAGGTGGGATTTCCAGTGGACATCTCAGTGTAGCAGCTTTACTTTTCAGTCGCTGTTTTCCCTTTCGAGTTGTACTTTACAGTTGGGCTTGTATTTCCGGCCCCTTTTTACTTTTCAGCTCTTCTTTTTGTACTTAGTGTTTTACTTCCGCTTGTACTCTGTGGTGCTTGTTTTCTTTATAAAGGCAATGCCTTCCCAGTTATCGGGATTTTACGCCTTTGGTGCTAGTCGCCAGCCCCTGGCCTATGGAAGGCGGGCTTGGGGTAGTCACGGCACGGGCCCCGAGGACGGGTCGTGACAAATTGGTATCAGAGGAGTTCGGTTCTACCACAGAACTTATAACTCTGATGTTTCTTTCTGTGAAGCAATAGTGTTGAGAGTACCGAGTGTGGTTTTCAGTTCAGGGAGTCCAGTGTTGGTGCGGGCGGCCGACGTATCCATACACCAGGACCCTGACAACTGATTTCCGACTTTGTGCATGAAAACACTGATTGCGTGTGTGTTTTCAAAGGTTTTTCCCCTTAAAACAGCTCAAACCAGGTCATCTCACCAGGTATAATCGTTTGATCGTGTTACGTTGTTTCTTTCAGGATGTGTTTTCTCAGACGACCAGCTAGAGCCCGGAGGGATGAGCGTGCTGACAGTCTGTCGAGCGACGAGGCTTCGGTACAGGGCCCTCTTGCAGTTGAGGCACCAGCGGAGGCACCAGCGGTACTACCATACGTTGGGCCACCGATGCCACCAGCCCCAGCAGTAGGCGATGCACGACGCTTGAGCGCGCTGCACGAGTTCCAGCGCCAGAGGCCACCCAGGTTCCGGGGAGAGACGGACCCGCAGGCGGCTGAGGTTTGGCTGGAGGCTGTGGTGAGAGTCTTCAGGCTAGTGGGGATGCCGGCAGACTTCATGGTGATCTTTGCTACCAGCCTCCTTCAGGCACCAGCAGGTAGGTGGTGGAGCCACTTGTTTCAGTTTTGCGATGAGATGAACTTCGCATGGGAAGACTTCGAGACCTTCTTCAGGGTGGAGTTTGTGCCAGTATCTCTACACCCCGAGCGTGTACAGGAGATTCTGCCTTTTCCGCGTGTTTTTCGATCAGAAGCCGAGTCATCTGTGGGCAGTAGACAGATGATGTAGAGTTCCAGGAGGACCAGACCAGCAGTTGGGCGATCTCGGGTTTTAGGACCGGTGGTGCGGGGCACCCGAGGTGGGGTCAGAGCCAGGCGTGCCAGAAACGGACAATGTTACTCCTGTGGCGGAAAGGGTCACCTGGCACGTGACTGTCCGACTCCTCGATCCGCAGGCTTGGAGGGAGCCACCGAGGTTGAGGCAGCGACAAATGCTTGAGCAACAGTAAAGCAGGTGGACAGGAGCGGAACTAGTGGATACGTCTCTTGTACTTCTAGTTCCATGTTGATGTTGCTTTTGTGTAGCGTCTTGTATTATGAGCTGCAATAATAAAAGACGCATCCTTTGTGATGTTTTCATTCCTGTCCTCTTTTGTGATGTTACTAAGAGGTTCCAGTTGACTGTTGACTTGACCCTCACTTGTGAGACATCTACTGGAGGAGACCAGTTACCACACACTGATGCCGGCAGTGTGACTCAACCCTTGGAGGCGAGAGTAACGGTTGGATCTCTTAGTAGTAGCGTCGAGGCCTTACGACGTCATCCTTGGTATGGATTAGTATCATCCATGTTAGGATTGACTGTTTTAGGCAAAGAATGTGGTTCATCCAGGGGATGAGACCAGGTTTCTCTTATCGGCAAAGAAGAAATCTCGCAGCTCTTATGGGACCAGAGATGGTCCGGGCCACGTCAGAAGAGGTCCATGTCATCCAGGAGCGGATGAGGACAACACAGAGCCGGCAGAAGTCATACGCTGACAGGAGGCGGAGGCCACTAGAGTTCGAGGATGGTGACCACGTCTTCTTGCGGGTCTCACCTCGACGTGGTATTCGGAGATTTGGCCGAGGCGACAAGTTATCTCCGCGCTTCATCGGACCCTTCCAGGTCCTCAGCAGGGTTGGTGAGGTGGCTTATCGCCTGGCTCTACCACCTCAGATACACCGGGTGCATGACGTCTTCCACGTGTCTCAACTGAGGAGATACGTGCACGACCCGACGCACATCTTTGACCATGGGGAGCTTGACGTTGACGATGGGGCGACTTTTACGGAGGTCCCGGTGAAGATAGAGGATCGACAGGAGGGGGTCCTACATGGGCGATCGATTCCTCTTGTGCGCAACAGATGGCGGCACGGGAATCTCCAGGAGAGCACATGGGAGCGGGAGGCTCAGATGCGTGCTCAGTACCCTCTTTTGTTTCCCTAGTTTTTGTTGTATCTTTACGGGGACGTAAAGCCCTGAGGTGGGAGTAATGTAAAGACCCGTAAAATTCAAGGGAAATTTTTTTTTCTTAATTTTCTTTAGAATTTTACAAGAGCGCGGTTTCAGACGGCACCTGATTCCGAGGTCCGGAGTGCCCGGAATTAATTTCCGAAGTTTGGCTCGGGTACGTTCAGTGAACGAACGAGCGGGAATTCCTAACTTTTGATCTGGTGCTCGGAATTGAAATCTGAGGGCACCGATGAACTCGCAACGCCGATATTCGCTTAAAGAGACCTTTTCGGGAGTTGCGTTTGTTGCGGGTTGTAAGTTAAGTTTTGGGGTTTTCAGTTGAGTTAAATAAAATTTGTGTAAGACAAATTTTATTTTTAGTTTGTTAAAAACCTACCAAAGGGGGTTGGAAGTGGGACCCACACCCACTTAACCTCCCTTGGGAGGATTAAGTGTGGTGGGGCCCACACGAACCCCTAGACTTTTCAAGTTCCCTTAACCCCCTCTTAATTGGCTTAAGTTACTCTTAATTAATTTTGGGGGTTAACTCTTTTGAATTTCAAACTTTTGAAATTCTTTTATGTTTTTTAATAATAAAATAAGATGTTATCTTATTTTATTATGGGTTGTTTGTTTGTCCCCTTGAGATCTTTTTGAGAGCTTCCTCTTCATCTTCAAGCTCTGACGAAGAACGAAGAACGCTCAAACTCCGACGAAGAACGACGCCTCTCTTCTTCGTCCTCGGTGTCAACAAGAGGGAACGTCGCTTCCTCTTCGGACCTTCTTCGTCGGCATACGAAGATTCGACAACGACTCTTACTCCGCGACACCGATATTTCACGACTCCGTCAACGTGCGACTATCGAGGGAGAGGTTCTTGAGTTCGTTGTTTTCTTTATATTTTGACTTTCCTCAAGACTTGACGAGGAACGCTCTTTTTTCGACGAAGAACGCCGCACCTCCTTTCTTCGTTCACCGTGTCAACGAAGGGGACGCCACCTCTTCTTCGGACAACCTTCGTCGGCAAACGAAGATTCGCCAACGACGTATCTCTTCGGGCATATCTCTTCGTCAACGGATTTGACGAACGACGACCGTGACGCCCGACCTCCGCGACGCCGTCTTCCGCGGAACGTAGACGAATCTTCGAATCTTAAACCCGAGGTAGGGGATGTTGATTTAATATTTAATTATCTCATTCTTGCTCGTGGTTCGTATGACTAACGTGAGGATGTTGTTTATTTAAAGTTGCGTTATTAATTTAACGTGAGGGGGCCGGACCGTACGAACACGGCCGAACCCCCTCCAACGTTCTTGTTTGTTATTGCGGGTGGAAGCAAGTGGCGTGGTGCCGTCGCACCACGCGGTTGATCGTGCATTTATTTTACGCAACGCTGTCGTCGCGCGCACCATGAAGAAACAACAAGAACGCGACGCTGTCGCGCCGCGTTGAATGATTATCAAATCACGGCGAAGGGGCGCGGTGCCGTCGCACCGCGCCGGTTGACGAACGCCGCGGCCGGTTCCGGGCCGCGGCGGGACGAAGAGACCGCGGCCGGTTCCGGGCCGCGGCGGAAGAGAAGACCGGCGGCCGGGCCGCCGGCGTCGGAAGTCGAAGGCGGGTCCGGAATTTCCGGTCCCGTTAGTGAAAACCGGCCGGCCAGCTGGCCGGCCGGATGACAGGAAACCGGGGGAATAAATCCTCCGGCCGTTTCAACAAAACCCCCCTCTTATTGAGGGGGGGCGGTTCCATGGAAGGGGGGGGGGGGCAGCAGCCCCCCGGTTTAATTCAAAACCGGCCCCCACGTGGGGGCCGATTTGTTGCAAACGGCGCGGCAAAGCCGCGCCGCCCTTCTGAAGAAGCGGGGGTTAGCCCCCCGCGAGCGGCCCCTCGCGGCACCCCAAGCCGCCGCGGCTCCCCGCGCCGCCGCGCCGCCGCGCCGCCGCCCGCCGCCGCCGCCCGCCGCCGCCGCCCGCCGCCGCCGCCGCCCGCTGCCGCCGGCCACCGCGCCGCCCCGGGGGGGGGGGGGGGGGGGGGGGGGGGGGGTCGGGCCGGGTCGGCCCGGACCCGGACCCCCCCGTTTCGAACCAGACTTGGTTTTTGGCCCATAACTTGATCCTCGGACCTCCGAATGACGAACCGTCTGTGGCAACGCGATCCTTGGATCGAGACGGTCGTTTCGATATATCGCACTCAAGGTTTCGGTTAACTTTGAGTTCGGCCGGGTTGGTTCGTTCACGAAACCAACCGGGCCTTCGGAGCGGAAACGCTCTTATCTTGAGCTACGGACGTCCGATTGACGTGCCGTCAGTCGCGTTGTGTTCCTTTTAGTGAGTCAGATCTTTTGGCATACTCCGCCCGAGGTTTGGACGCAGGTGGAGTACGGTCGGGTTGGTTTTGCCTTAAAAACCAACCGGGCCCCGGAGACGAAAATGCCAATAACTCACAGACCGGGCGTCCGATTGACGCGCCGTCTGTTTCGTTGACTTCCTCTTGATGAGACGGAACTTTTGACATACTCCGCCCGAGTTTTGGATACAGTCGGAGTATGGCCGGGTTGGATTGTACTCGAAATCCAACCGGGCCCCTGGAACGGGAAGGCTGATATCTTACAGACAGGACGTCCGCTTGACGAGCCGTCAGCAGCGTTGGTGGTTACGTTGAGTAACGGTCCCTTTGAGTATACCCATTGGGAGTTCGAGGTACAGTTGAGATACGGCCGGGATTGGTTTCGCTCACGAAACCAACCGGGCCCCTGGGACGAATAGGCTAATAACTCACAGACCGGGCGTCCGATCGACGCGCCGTCTGTTGCGTTGAGACCCCTGTGACGAGACGGACCTTTGAGACACTTCTTCGTGGGACTTTGAGATACTTGGAGTATCGACCTGTAGCTCGTGGAGCGGACCCTCCCAGTGACGAGCGTGCGAAGTACGGAGACCGTGTAGCTGGCTGAGACCTGACGACTGCTTGACCGACTCGACTTGGAGTGAGTCGACTAGCCCAGTGGACGGAGCACTACTTTCTGAGGTGCAGACCCATGGCGGACGGAGCACTACCTGTGTGACAGTGCAGACCCGCGGTGCTCGTCCGGAGAGTACCTCAGCAGGCTACTAGGGGGTGTGCACTACGGTGTTTGGGTGACATACCTCGGCGGGAAGCACTACTGTGTTTGGGTGGCTGGCCCGCAGTACTCGACAGGAGGAGTACTTCAGCAGTCTTAGGTTAGTGAGCAGTACCTCGGAGTCGTGACAGGACCACTGTACACTCTAGAGACGGAGCTCTTCAGCAGTTACGGTTTCGATAATGAAAATCCTGGTTTGAGCTGAGACTTTGACCTTTGTGTTTCCTCATGATTGAGATGGGTTACTTGATAACTTAGGTATATGTATGGGCATATACTTGGGTAGTGGTTATCCGTTGATCTCATGATCCTTGTGTTTCCTCATGACTGAGATGGGTTACTTGATAACTTAGGTATATGTATGGGCATATTCCTAAGTAGAGTTTATCTGTTGAGATCTTCTTGTGTTTATCCTTGTTGGTTTTAGTGAGACCTTGAGGGTCTCGGGGTCCCTACTGAGTATCGTTATACTCACCCCTGCACGGGCTATGCCCGCACCTCGTTGTGTTGGTTGCAGACGACGGACAGTGCTGACAGAAGCCGAAGGTTCGAGGACTGGACGGTACCTGGAGGTGGACTATACGACGAGGCGGTACCCGGAGGTGGACCACTGGGCGGGACATACTCGGAGCGGATGGAGGGACCCGAGGAGCAGAGGAGCTATCTGTACCCACCCTTCAGGTGGGATTTCCAGTGGACATCTCAGCGTAGCAGCTTTACTTTTCAGTCGCTGTTTTCCCTTTCGAGTTGTACTTTACAGTTGGGCTTGTATTTCCGGCCCCTTTTTACTTTTCAGCTCTTCTTTTTGTACTTAGTGTTTTACTTCCGCTTGTACTCTGTGGTGCTTGTTTTCTTTATAAAGGCAATGCCTTCCCAGTTATCGGGATTTTACGCCTTTGGTGCTAGTCGCCAGCCCCTGGCCTATGGAAGGCAGGCTTGGGGTAGTCACGGCACGGGCCCCGAGGACGGGTCGTGACAAATATATTATACCACAATGAAAACATACATTATTCTATAACATAACACTATCATTAAATATATAATGTAATTAATATCTTGTTAATAAAATAAAATGATAACCAATATATAAAATAGTCCCAAAAATTGGATGAACTTCACCAAAATATCATGCATAAATTATTATTACCATGATTAAAAAAATATAACTTAAATTTTAAAATATAGTCGACCATTTATTTTCTCAAAATCAAGATCACATGAATCCTAAGAGTTATCCATCCCTCAATCATGAGTACTTAAAAAGTTAAACCGAAAAATTTTCTTTCAAATGAAACCACCATTCAACTTTATTGATAAAAATTAATATTTTTTTCCAAATATTAAATTAAAAAATACTAAAGAAAGATATTTTTAAGCTTCAAATAATCCACCAAACATTAAGAGTATACCAGAATATGATCGATAAACATATCTAATTATTGAAAGTAGGTAATAGTGTCAATATTCAATATATATTTAGATAATAACCTAATAACATTAGTAAAGACTATAAAACTCACTTTTTTATCATAACACACATATAATATGATTCTCAACCATATTGGTATACTCCATTAATTACTTCTAAGACACAATTATTTTTTAGGTATATCTAAATCACAGTTTCGTTTAAATGATCTTGCATAAAAAAACTAAAACCACAATGTTTATGATAATATATAAAATAATAATATGAAAACATCAATCCAACTATTTGTTCAACTATTACACCTTCATTTATAAAACACGATCTAATTGGTTGAACATGTGATACTATTTTTTCAATTATTGGTTATCCATTTTAATTTTTCTATTAGGCTTTCTTACATAATTAGTTGGCATAAAACTCAAAAGCATCAAAATGTTTTTCTTGTTGATCCATTTTGGGTTAAATACTTAAGATTATTAGTTTATTTTGATTGAATTAGGGACATTTGGTTCAACACCAAACACACTAAATCCATGGTTCAATACATGGTTGTCCATAAAGATCCCTATTTAAAATTGGAAATAGAATATTACTAGGAAAGGGGGCCACCCTTCGTTTAGAGCATTAGGGTAGTACCAATGTGAAATTTCCAGATTAGCCTCAACAAACTAATGTGAAGAACATTTAAAGAAAAAAACCTTAAATTAGGCATAATTACATGGTGGGTATTTTTTAAGTTGGATACATTCAAGGATACCATATCCATGGGGATGGTCATGGGGATGATCAGGCTAGAATCTAAACACCATAAATGACCTATGTTAATTTTGGACCCCAAGTGCTTCAAAGAGAAAACCCATGAGAAATCAATGTGGGGTATTACAATATATTTTAATTCTTTATATACCATATTAATCATTAAAATCTTATCCATTTATCTTTTTTTAATGGGATGAGTTCCAATGAAGTTCTATATGGATTTCTGAGTATTTTGAGCGAAAGGCATCACAAGATTATCCATAAAACCCATTCAGTGACTACATATCCTTGAACCTATACATTATAAAATTATATTATATCATGTATTAGAGGTTGTAGGTAGTTTATAATCATTCAAAATAATATGATATTAAACCCTCTTCCATGTTCACTTCTCCTTGTGAGATAAAATTTTTGGCATTGTTCTACTGGATATGAAGACTGTCACTATCAACAATTGATATAGGGTATGTGATAGTTCTACAATTTGGAGAGTTCTTTGACAGGATTGATGAGAATGCTATGATATTACATAATGTAATATATTATAGTAGTTTTTAGTATGTGAGATTGTTCTGGTTGGTTTTATACATGGATTCTATAATGATAAATTTGACAAACATTTATTCTAACCCCAAAAAACATATGGTTATAAGCCTTGAAAATCATGGTCCAATATATATAGATTGTTTTTACAAGTTTGGTTGTGTTTATACCTAGGTAGATATCATTTCTTGGTATTTATATTTAACGTAAAGAGGTTTTCTCATGAGACCCTAGTTTGGATGAGTTTTATACTTCTTTTGATGTTTTGTATTATTTGAATAGTATTTCATAGCCTATAAAATCTCGATATTCCATGTTATTACTTTTTATTTAATTTATAACTTATTAAATATTTCATACCTTGTGTAATTTCTTGCTGTGATATGTTGTAACTATGAATGTTATTCCTTATATGAGGATTAATGCATATCTTGTGGAAAAACTATTTTAGTGTTCATACTGACATGTGGCCTTGATGGATTTAGATTGTTCATTAGAGGGGGATCATGGGTGAAAAGAATCAACATACATGGTAACATGTAGGATGGTTAATGACTTATCCATAAATTATTACCCCATGTAAATGACATAAAACATTATATAGGATTCTATACAGGAAATTATGATCTACTGATGGGGAATGTCCCTGCATATGAGAGAGTGTATATTTTTTGGTAATTCTAGGAATGTATTCCATAATAGGTGAGAAATTGGACATTTTGAGTGTTTGATAATTTATATTAAAGGTAGTTATAGAGTAATTCCCTAAAATTTGAATGTGAATTTTAATTAATTTCAGAAGAGTTTACATGGAATGATCAATGTCTAGCAGTTGAATATTGGTTATAATCATTTTACACAGACACAAAGAATATACGACCATAATTTAAGGTGGATTTGTTATCATATTATTTCTTGGTACCTGGTTGATATTATTATTTAGTGTTACATTACTATAAATTAGGTCCTATAATTACATATACATGTGAACCTATGTTAAGGATGCATTTGTGTTTCCCTACTTAGGTTATACTGACACCCTGGATAGGAATTTTCGATACGTGTGTAGGCTTCAAGGTTAGGGGCACATTAAAGGAAAATTTCCAAATGATGGGGTGTAATGAGATGGATCTAGGTGATTTAGGTTTGTTATAAGAGGATACCGGATTAAATCCATAATGTTTTTTTATTTACATGTCTTTCATAGGTTCTGTTTGACCTTCCACTTTGTTGTCATTGGTTTATTTTTTTTATGACTTCAGATACTTTCCATGCAATGTTTTTATATAATTGATAATTTATTCTATTTTTTATTATATGTTGTTATTTATACATATCTTTATCGATACTGAGGGTAATTTAACACCATTAATGGTGTTTGAAACATTGATTCTAGTCAAAAACATATTGTTTATAGGGAGGTATCCATGAGTCCATGTGGAAATCTAGTTTAGAATTAATGATTCAGGATGGGGTATAACATGTATCCACTAGTATTTTAAATCTAGGTGTGTTATTTGGCCTCCTTTTCATGCATAGAGTGATAGTTGAGTTAATATACAACTATATCTTTTATAGGTTTATTACACCTAGCTACATATATTCTAGAGACTGGATCATGTTGTAGCTTCTTGAAATAGATTCTATATCTAGAAAAACCTCAAACTCAAAGAAACACCAAAACTTCATGATTCTAACCTATAAATAGAATTGTACCTTAAATATTCTAAACATATCTTATCATAATCCCTATAAAATTTATAATCATAACTCAACTAACAAAATGGGGGGTGTATAACATTGAAATTATGATCAACCATAACTTATCAACATTAGATGCAATTTCTAACCTTTATATTATCCGAATCATATTATATAATAATCATTAATTTTATTTAAACCCTAGTATGAAACCAATTATAGTAGCATGCATATGTGACCATATATATTATATGATTTAATGAAATTAATTCATCTTAATACATTCCTTGGACTTTAAAGGTTTGGAGTTTTATAGAATAATGACAAAAAATTAACTAATGAAACACATGTATTTTCAAATAATGAACATTTATTATACTGTATAAAAAATTATCATTCTACAATACGTATTCCACATTTATTACAGGATTATCCAAACAATATAATATTATAGAAAAATAATAAATATTACTTCTATTCATATCCTAGGGAAATTGAATCATAAATAAAGGGTGAGATCAGATTCTCATTAAGGGTAATAAAAAATGATAAACCTTAAAGATCAAAAGTGAGTATAAGATGAAAATATTGGTATAATATAGATAAATAATAATGTTATTAACAACTAATCGTATATCACACATCATATTGTGAATTATAGAATCACATAATAGTGTAGAATATTTTATAAAAGAGTCATAAACAAGTAATATAACATAGACATAAAATAAGTGAAACATAAAAAGGATTCATAACATAAAAAAACAAAGATATAGTACAAATAAAAAATATCAAAACTTTTGTGAGTAATATAATTATTCACACACCGATGTGAACAAACTCATTATGTACATTCTTGGAAATGCAAGAGAACCCATTATTCCCATATTTGTTTGAAAACACATTTCATTCTGGATTTCCAATATTAGGAGATACTAACATAATCCAATGCATTAGAGGGTGGTATAATAATTCACCAATCATCAACCATACAAATGTGTTCCATATAAATAAATCATTATCATATCACAAAGACCTCATGGAATGTAAATTTGTTTCATATCCTTTTCAAATGGAAAAACATAAAGAAACACTCATAACTCTATACATTATCATAAGATTATATAATCATGGAAAATAAATGGGTATCCAAATATATTTTGTCAATTTAAATGCAAATATCCTTTAATTAAGATAATATATCACATTTTATGAGACCATATAGATAAATGGTAAGCTTTTAGGTCATTAATTTACACAATCAATGTATGTTACGATGTCTAGGTGAACATCCATATATTTGTGGAATAAAAAAACTCCAATTCATAGAGAAAATAATTTGGAAGAATAATTATGGTTTTACACCAAAGATGATTAGGAAATACAAATCCAATGATTAATAATTATTATTATTACTATTTTTTGTTTCTAATTTTTGAAAGAAAAAGTGAAGGATGAAATTATAAATAAGGAATAATTTTAGAATAATAGTAAAATTTTAAATTTCAAATAATAATGGAAACTATTCATTTTCAATGAAAACAATTTAAATAAATCATATAGAATAATGGTAAAATAATATATCTATTTAAATAATATATCATGAGAAATAACATACAAAATGATGGGAAATATTTTCTTTTGAAACATGTTTAAGATTAATTTTATTTTCTTATTTTTATAAATAATGTTTATTGTCATGGTAAAAGTTTTATATTGAAAAAAATTTCAAAAAGGTTGACAGACTCTTTTTGAGAAATATTAAAAAATTAAATTTTACTAAATATGGAATTATGTATCCCATAAAAAATACATAATTTTTGTGTAGATAAAATATGATGGAGAAGATAAAACATCTGATTTTTAACGATGGGAAATTATTTTTAAATATTTTGGAATAATGATATTTAAAATCGACATCATAGAAATTTTATTATATTTTCCTTTTAAAAATAGTTAATGGAAATTATGAGGATCATAAAAATAATGCCTATTATAGTTCCCAAAATGTGATGAAATCTTTTTTGGGAAGTAAAATATTGGCATGGAGGAAAATATATGTCTAAAATAATTGGAATTATACTTTATATTATAACTTTTTTTAAGAGGTTATTTCATCATGTAAGATGATATCAATGAAAATTGGAAGAATATATAGTAAGTATAGAAAAAAAACTATAGATAAAATGATTTATTAGGACAAAAGGGATTATAATATGATAACAAAGTATAAAATATCTGACTCAATGATAAATAATTTGAGTCAGTAAAACTGTTATGGATAGATTAACATGTAAATAGAACACAAGTTAATGAAAGAGATCATGAAATTGATTTAATAATACCCTTAATGAATGATAATTCCTTGATTGATGAATAAAATTGGTTTCTTATAAACCATATAATCAAAAGTATGTTCATAATGAAAAACTTTCACAATGAAATGGATCTAAGACTACAAACCATTATAACATTTTTATTTTTTTAGTCAAAACCCCATGAGAAAATGAACATAGAATAAAGAAATAAATATAATGAAATATAAAAGAATAATGATAAAAAATAATTAAAGGGAAGTAAAGTAGAAATAAGACATGGTATATAATAAGAAATATATATCATGGGATGAAAATTAAGTTAAGAAACCCTTTCCATGTTCTTGATTCATTCAGCATGAGAACCAAACTTTCTAAAAACCAAATTAAGTTTATTAGACAAAATTTTAGGAAAATTATTCACTTATTTTTTATTTAATATATTCATTTAATTATTATATTATATTTATTTAATATATTGTTTCTTTTGGTAAAATATTGAATTAGTTTTGGCTTATTTCATTAATATTAGTGATCAATAATGATATGTTAATATTAAGTAAAATACAATATATGGTAATTATACAACCATAAACCAATCATTATTTTATTATTAACATATAATAATATATGTATTTAATTTAATATAGTAATAGATGATCAAGTATTTTCATTTTTCAAGTATGTTGTTAATCTATCCTAAACATGATCACCCTATGTCTCTTTTAGTGGGTATGGGTAAAGTAGTGTATAATTTCAATTTAATGGACAAATAAAAATTTAATTGATGTGTTTTAAATTTTTTTATCACATACTTAGTGTCATGGATATATAATTTAAATCAAGTAGAAAATGGAAAAACATTATTTCATGCAGGCGGTAATACCCACAATGCATGATCATTGTTATTTTTTTCAAAGAGGATGAGAATAAATAAATATGATTAATTATATTAATATAATTATAATTAATTATAATAATTATACTATGTTCATTATCTCAGTATAGATATTTTATTTTTGTATGAGATTTATTATAAAGAAAATTATAAGTTTTATTCAATACACACATTGTTACCTTAATAATTCTCTTGAATATATCGTTATATATAAAGGGAATATGGTGACTAGGTGGTTTTGTTAATGAGAAATAATTATATTATTGTAAAATGTTTTACTGTTTTGAGGAATGTTTATTGGAAATGTGGATCATTAATTTATTGGAAGTGACCTAATTTTGTATGTGAATAAATGGACACTTTTGTGAACACCTATTATTGTTCTATAATGGAATGACACTATTGAAGGTTAAATGGTTTAAAAAGAGAAAATTAATGGATTTTGGGAGATATAATATCATTATTTCATAAATAATTCATTTAATGAAATGTTTTAAACATGTTTCAATCCTTTTACCACTTTATTTTCAAATTTTACAAATTTAGTTTTGACCATGTTAACTAGTTTTTTACCCAAGTAGTTCGTATTTTATTAAAATTATATGGTAATTCTTTAAAAAAAATTGGATGTTATAAATCTTAATTTTGGGTCCATATATTCTTGTTCAATTTATATATAAAATAAAAATACATTTTCAATTAAAATATTTAATATATCTAAAAACTATTTTATAGAAAAAGGTTGTTTTCCCTTAACTGTTATTAATATAAATTAGTATATATTACCAATTGAATGATTATTATTGCATTAATATATAGTTTTAAAAGATATATTATATTAGAGGATAATTAAATTTATTAGACTGAAATTAGACACTGTGAATAAAATAATTATTTTTAAATAAAGATTTTTATCATTCTCTCAAAAAAATTATTTTAATCATCTTGATCATATGTTTATTTATTAAACATATAACTTACCTTGCGACCACATATGATTATTTTTATCCAAAATATGAAATAAATTTTATTATATTTAATTTCTAAAATTTATTAAAACTATTTTATAATATAAGTTAATTAAAATATTTTATAGAGTAATAATTAATTATGTCTCCAAAACAATTTCACATCAGTTTCATAATTTCAATAAATTACTTAATAATTAATTATTTTATTTTATGAAAATTTATTTTCTATAAAAAATGTTTCTGAATATTTAATTCATAAAAATTTTGATATTAAAAAAATTGTTATATTTTTACTCTTAACATAAATATCATTTATTTTATAAAAATTTCCAAAAACTAATCAGTAGAAAATATTGACATGATTAATCCAAAAATTATTATAATTATGTAAAATTAATATTATAATATCTATAATTTAGTGAAACTATTTTCTTGTTATATGATATTGAAATATATCATGGATTATGTTCTGAGCTAGGTGTTATGTCTGAGTGATATTCAAATGCCTGAGAAACCCATAAATAATTTTATAAAAATATTTAATACATTTATATAAAAAATAGATAAATTTTTCAAAAATAATGGATTATATTATGAATTTATTCTCAAATAAAAAATTTCAGTCCATGGTTGAATTCATGGCATGAGAATTACCCAAGGTGTGACCTAAATTTGTTTAACTCCAGACACCCAGTCGAGATAGTCGTTGGTAGGTGTATTTAATTGAATTAAATAGTCAAATTATTTATTTATTTTATGAAAATGCTAATCAAATTCTCTATAAATACTCAATTATTAATATTTTATATGGTTACATAGATAAACACAATGAGAATTTACATGATCTTTGATGACGATTGTTTTTAAATCGGCATTGGGAAATGACTGGTGATCCGGTCAAGGTTGCTCAATAGGGATTGGATGTGGTAGATAATAATCATCCATATAAAATTAACTCTTCAACAAATATCAATCCATAATCAAGGGGGTGATTTTCAATTGTATTTCCCAGCAATGATTATATTTTTTTATCAGGGATATTGATTTTCTATTTTGGATTCTATGTGTTCCCACCCATCTTATGAGCCAATTATCAATATTTGTTGTTTTGTTAAATTAACTATTTTTTGGCATGATCTCACCCTAGATTCCCAACATTGAAATTTTTTATCAAGAAATCATGACTAGTAGTTTTTATAACCCTTTTTATTGTTATGTTATCAAATTATTTCTCACCATCTTCATAATTGGCCTATAAAGTTGTGTTTCGACATTGGTGGGCTGGGTTTAAGCATGAAAAAACTGATAGATTCATGGTGGTTGAGAAAAAAATTATTTGGATGGATATTTTGTGATATATTGAGATTCATTGTGGGATTTTAGTAAATATTTAAATATACTTGGGATCTAGGGAAACTGTCATGTGACATGAGGTATACAAGATGCACAACAGACCACCATTGGTGTTTTTGTTATAATTTCCATCAAATGGGCAGGAATTTTTGGATAAAAGAAAACCCCAATAGTTTCAGAAGGTGAAATATTGGGAATTGTGATGGTGGATGAAATTCTAGAATTCATATAATGAAAAAGAATTTCTACAGAAAACCGGACTACACCAAGTGTAGTTTGATGAAAATATATTGTTTAATACCCCACATCTACGACGACTAGGGTCTGAAAAAAAGGATCATATGTTGTGTTATTGTGCCTTATGATGTGAAAACCTACCAGGGTTTCAAGGTCATGGTCCAGTAGCAAACTCCCATGACCCCAGGCAGGAAGAAATTCACCTGTACTCTGTGAATACGTCGGCATGTTCCAGTACCTAGGAATGGAAAGGTAAACAACAAAGTACATTGGCATGGAACAATGAACCCAGTCACAGCCAAGAGCAATAGGATAGTCAATTAGTGGCTAAGACACACAACATGGATCCCTAAAATCCATGTATATTTTCATGGCCCTTGAGTATCTTTTAAAGGATAACATGACTAGGAATAAGGGTAAGAAAACCCATCGTGTGGCCCCCAATACACGTTGTGTACTCAAAAACAACCTCCACCATGCATACATATTTTTATAGGATTATAACTTTCCTTTTCCATAGCTTATGATTATAATTTTCCCATGTTGAAAATGATAGAAGCCATGATAGAGGATTTCTAGATATGAAGTGGAATATTCTAAGAGTGATTCATCTTTAAGAAACACTTGATTAGGGAAGTGATCAAGAAGGGTCATCCAAGATAGTGGATAGTGTGAGAAATGAACTTTTCATATCAGGGTTTGGGTTCCCCAAACTTCTTTCACAAGTTTGAGTGTCACACCATGACACACTAGGGTTTGGTTCCTATACCTTCTGATTTGATCCTCCCTTAAAAAATAGGGCATTATTCCTCTAAATTTTGAGTGCAAACATTCTAAATCACTAGGGCATGAGACATATATCTATATAGTGACACCCCCATGATAGAATATGGAGTGGGTCCTCTACCTTCTGAGTAGACCCCCATGAAGTACTAGGGAATGGGTCTAATGTCAATTGAGTTGAACCCCCTAATTCCATATTGTGTGGGTCCTATATCTGTTGAATAACACAACCATAATATTCTAGGGAATGGGTCCTCTATATATTATGTGATAATCACTAACACGTTATGCCATGTTTCCTCTAATTTTATATTGTTCTCCTCAACTATATAATATAATAGTGAGTTTTGGATCATCCACACATTTACTACTTTAGACACACAAGATACTTAGAATCAGAGACAAAATTGATGGAGCTTTTGACAGACTCATTGACTTAGGCTGGGATGGGAGAATAAGATCCAAATTCACTCTCTTCTAGGTTTCTTGTATAAACTTATATATCTATGAATATTTTTTTTTACTTCCACCATACTTTTCTATGCGATGAATACTCATATATTATGTTATTTTACTCCCCCATTATATTTTAGGGCTTCCAACTAGGTACACATATACTCATCCATCTACAAGATTTTGCCACACATGTGGTGTCTTATGAAGAACATGGACAGATCTATGGTAATTTCAAAGTATAATTGGGATTCCCAAGTGCATAGGCCACATAAAATCACTAGGATTTGTGATTAGGATATGAGATTTATCAAATATTTTTTATTTACTACATTACATCAGATTGAGACCTCTTATTCAAGGTGGGAATGCATTTTTTCCTTTACACATTAGATTAAAATATCACAGTCTTTTTTTACCTAGATTTTAATTCATGCACGTTTTTTATTCTAGTTGTTATAGTCCTTTATTATTATTCAAGGATCTGGTTAGGTGAATGCATACATATACATTAGGAAATTTCCTCCCATTTTAGTTATTCCTTCTTGTCGCATGTCTCCATACCCTATCAAATGGTCATAGTATTAGGGTTATGGTGGCCTAGTTTTTCACCAGATAAGTGTTCCCCTGTTGGTTGGGTTGATACCAAGTAGTATTAGAGCAGTTCATTCCTTGGATGGGTTTTAGACTTTTCCACATAAAAAAATATTGGGACTTATGGAAATGGAGTCAATGTGTCACAAGTGTGTATTTATATGAAGGAACCTAGTATTTGTGTGACAGTTGACATATCTATTAAATTGGAAACTAATTACCTGCTTATTGTCTTTGAATACAATGAAGTTAGTTTCAGGGAACATTGGTACATGAATTATGTGCTATTAAATCATTTGACTATCATTATGTATTCAGATCCTCAAATATATTTTCTCAATTAAGGGTGTATGTGTTCATAAATTTTATGATTTCCTATCAAATAAACCCATCTTGGTTACCAATTAGTAATAACAATGATAATCTAATGAGGGATGAATCCTCACTTTAGGGGTATCTCGTGATATTTTCCCTCTATGTGGGTATGTAGCAGCACCCAAACCTATTGATTAGAAGATTATTCTAACTGATATGGATATAGATGCATGAAAACATTGTTCATTCCATGTGTTCTAGTGCAATATGTTACTAAAGTTTATATTTGAGTGATATCATTGGGAATTAGAGTATTTCCTTGAGTTTGTGATTTTTTTTCAGACTTATGAGAGTCCTGAAGGACCAGATGGTTGAACTTGCATCCTGTTTTATTTGTAGAGAATCCACTGGTTCTGGTTGTACCATTATATGACACACCTTTTTTGAGTGTTCATTGTATGATCTAGTGATAGAGATCACACTGGTGTTTTTTTTGATCTAGACTCTCTTATCATGTGGTTGCGGTCATACCTGATCTAGTGGTATAGATACCCTTCTTGGATATGAACCCTTTCAATGGTGGTCCTCATAATGAGACCTCTCATATATGATGTTGGGAATCATTATATCCTTGTAATAGAGATTTTTAGAATTGATTCTATGATTCAATAATGGTGGAAACATCCCCAACTGATAATGTTCTTTTTACGTGTTTTAAAGATATAAGTGCAATCCAATTTTCTAAAGAGTATTGCTTCTAAGAATGGAGGGTTATCTCATTTGACATGTGTGATTCGGGATGGTTGGTGTGATGATGTGTGAGAGTAGGCCCTCTATTAGTAGAGAAGGTAGAGAAGGTAAATGGTGATCTTTATAAAGAAGTGGATTTTGTCTTGGATGCTAGAGTGTGGATCTTGTTATGACCAGTGTCTCCCCTGCTCTAGAAGTAGTTCTAGCATAGAGTTGTAAGATACATTTACATAGACACAACCCCTGTTAAATACTTACTAATAATAGTGGATTCCATTACTATCGACCCTTATGTTGGAGGATCCTACTGAGAGGATCGAGGATCACATGTTTTGGTCGATGGTGTGATCATTATCTATGAGGATATAGATCCCCCAACATAATATTTTCATAAAAGCTGTATGACCATAAAATGTTTTCCTCAGTATGGAATGGTATTCTACCAACAATGTGAATATTTTTATAACTATTGAGTGTGTAAGTGATTCCAGTATTTGGTGTGGATATTTAAACCTTTGATATGGATTGATCTCTGGACAGAGCTCTATGATCTCATTCATAGGAGGTATCATCTTATTAATTATATGTCTTTTATTAACATTGGAGTAGTGGATTTTATGAGCCCTAAGTTTATACAATGATGGTGGGGTTATGATGATGTCTTTCATAAGTATGTTTTGAATTTACCTCCTGATCCTGAGATAGATCTATTCATAGAATTTCAAAATGGAGGGCATGATGTTTGAACCTGAAAAACACATTTCCCCAAAGGGTTGTGAGATATAGTGGTTCAGTTGGGGGGTCTATAGTGGTATTATTTTGTACTACCTATTGTTTTAACCTAGGAAACCAATGTGTAGTATAATAGGGAGAATAATGAGATCTTGAGGTGGGGTGTGGATTATCATCACCCAAACCAGGGGACTATTAGGGTGAATTATCCACCACCAGGAATAGATATCTTATAAGACATGTGGAATAAGGAAAATTAGTTTTATAATTTGAACTAAAAACTAGTTATCAAAAAATCTATGCTTGAGAGGATTTTATACCAAAATATGATTTATGATGTTGATGTGGTTTCTTTTAGTGGATGGTGCTACCTAGAAGCACATTGGATACACCAGTAGTGATGAGATCATTTTGAACTCGGTCCTTCAAACTATCATAGATCAGTTTTTAGTAGTCTTCTTCATTGGCACCCATGTGTCCATGGAATCTTAGTATGAGCACGTGGGAAACATGAGGATATATTCATTACATGCTTCGAGAGTATAAGTAACATGGGGGAATTTTATAGGTAAATTTCATGATTTAATAGGTTTTTGGAGGACTTCATTCTGATTCTAGTCTATATGACCTCCCTAAAATAGAAAGGGAATCAATTTACCTAGACTAAGTAGTGTTAGAGATCCTTTAAATAGATGAGGTTGGGGTGACCTGTTCTTCAATTTCGAAACTACAAATGGATGTCATAGAGTATGTATTTTATTGCAATACCCTTAGATCTAGGCTCACCTACATGTTAATCCATAAGTAGGTAGTGATCACATACAAGTCATGGAGTTGAGACCCCATGGGTAGAACTATGTGATGCAAAAGATGGATTTAACTGTAGCAGTCTTCGATATAATGATGTAGAGGAATTGTCTTCTAGTCGAGTAGTTTGTTGTTAATCAGACCTTTTGATTTTCAGTTATATCATCACATAGAGATACCTAAAATATATATATATATATATATATATATATATATACATTGGTTAGAGTTATTTTAGGATAATTAATTTGAGATAGTCTATAATCCTAGGGGGGAAATGTGGTGGTATATTTTATTACTAGTAAGTCTAATTCTCATTTGGCAGAGGATGCATCTATGTAGTTGTCTTCTTTTTAGATAAATCTAATGGATTATAGGTTTGAAACATATATATGGTCAATTGTGTTGGATAATCCAGTTTTATATAATTTGTGGATGGATTAGTTGGGAACAAACAAATGTGAGGTCATATTTGACTAGATATTCTCAATATACTCACTAAAATTATTCTATGATAGATGGAATCACATTATCCATTTTGAGGGATGGATAATTGTTCTAGTCATGTTGTGAGTTGAGGCGAAGAAGAAGTTTCATGAATATCATTTGTTTATGAATCATGGGGTATATAAGATATAAAAATATATTAAATGGTAATTTTGGTTGACTAGAATAAGGTGGATCATGGATGATTTAATCTCTTAGTGTCTCACATGTTAACTGGTAATGGTTGAGAACCCATTTACAAAAATATTGTTTTATCCTCTTAATATCCTAAAGTGGAAATGGGATGAAATATACATTGAAATTGTGATATGTGTTCCAAAAATAGTGAGAGGCCACAGTTCCATCTGGGTGATAGATGAGTGACCTATAATGTAAACTAAATTTCTCACCATTAGAGAGAAGAGTACAATGATGAGTTTGGAGATGTTTTATATGGATGATATTATCCTCTATTATGTGGTTCCAAAAAAATTCTCTGAAAGTGATTCTTAGTTCATTTCATTTTTTGTAGAGGTATGAAGGAGGAATTTGAGACCTAGATGAGGATGAGTATTTCTTTCACCCCCATACAGATGGGTCAACCTAACAAACTACCTATGGGTTAGTGGATATGATGAGGGATTCTATGTTAGATTTTGGCCAGACTTTGGGATGATGGCTCTCATGTAGTATATTATGGTTATAATTATAGTTATAACCCTAATATCTGAATGGATCATTTAGAGGACCTATAAAAGAGACCATTTAGGACACCCTTATTGTTGATTGAGATTTGTGAGACATCTATTTTTGTGCCAGAGATTGTTCTAGTGATGATGGATATTTTCCATGTAATTCATGAGCAGATGAGGACATCCCACAATAGGAAAAAATATTACTCAAACCGATTTGACAAGACTTTTGTGTTTGATTTGGGAGACCATGTTTTTCTAAGATTCTCACCATGAAGTGGATTTTATATATTATGTCAGGGATGAAAGATATCTTTGTTGTTTATCAGGATATTCAAGATCTGGTTGAGGGTTGGTGTGCTTTATCACTAATTAGACATTGTAACATAGTTGGACCTGATGTATGATTTCTTCCATGCAGCACATCAGAGGAGGTCCAGGCATGATCCTATGTAGGGTATTGACTGTGGACATCTGGACATCGAGGATAGAGCCAACTTCATAGAGTACCTGATGGTGAACAAGTTTCAGAAGGTGGGGATCTAACATGTATGGACCATTCCATTATTTCATGTGCTATGAAAATGTGGGATTATATAAGAGTGTTCTTAGTAGTGTTAGTGTTACATATCATCTTTTTATGCCATCCATTTTGATCATATTATCATTTTTCAAGGTGAAATGATTTGAAGGAGGGATTAATTTAGAGACCCTATTTTTCCATGTAATAATTTCAAATATATCAAGGGATATTTTTGGAATGTCGTGTTGAGACGGCGCAAGATTCCAAGGCCTGGTGAGCCAAGAATTATTTTTCTTAAAAAGATTAAATATATTTATGTCATAGGGGGTAATGTTTTCATAAATAATATAATATCACCTGAAAAAAATTAATTGAAAATATGAGACCATTAATGGATCTGGAATGTGGTGTTTACCCTGGGTCAGATATAAGGATGGTTGGAATGGATTTTTGGTTGAGGAAACCATTGGATGGTGCACTTAATTAAAATAAATAATTTATTCTTTTATTAATTAAACTAGTTAAATACTTTATAAATACTCCATTAATTTTTTTTTCAGTTTTAGCCATATAAACCCAAGGAGGAATTATACATAATAAAAATAATATAATCAATTATCCATGATCAAATGATTAATTAAGGGAAAAACTAAAATTAACAATCCCTAAATATATTATGTATCAATAAATTAAGAATAACATGATTTCTAGTGACGAGGATGATCTATTTTGTTATCTACTTATTGATTTAGGGATTTTTAATTTTAGTTTTTCCCATAATTAATCATTTGAGCATGAATATTTAACTATATGCTTTTGATTATTCATAATTAATCCCTTCGCACGATCTCATTGTTGAATAAAATTGTATTATTGAATTGATTAATTTATGTCATGATATCACCCTTGATTGAGGAAATTTAAATTGTTTTCTAAGAACTAGTGGAAAATGATGTTGATCACTATTGTGATATTTTCTACACCATCATTCTTTATGTTATTCATCCTTGGCCTAAGGGGTCATAGTTCGATTGTCCCATAGTGGGTTTGAGTGAAATTTAACCTCCAAATTTGAGTTGTTAGTGAAACATTATTAGTATGTTTATTTTTATATGGATAAAGATTCAATATGGGATTTCAGTAATGATTTCCATAGATCTAGGATAAGGGAAATCTAACGGGAAATGAGTGGAATTATGGATAGGAAACAGACTCTCGAGGGTGATTATGATGAAAAATCTAGCTACCATCGGGCAAAAATAGATGTTCGGTGGAAAACCCCACAAGATTGAGGTGATTAAGCGGGGGGAATTTTGGTGGTTGTAGATTTAGAATCTGCATGATGTATATGAACATGACCAAGATCATAGGACTATACCCCAGGTGGCTAATACACACTATGTGTGATCCATACACATGTTGAATATTGACATGAACTATGATCATTGTCCATATAAGAAAATGAACAAGTAGTATAGTAGGACCACATGTGTTGTAGCCTCCATACACACCTTTTACCCCTATAAGAATCTTACACCAATATTTTTTCTATTTTATTGGTTTAGGTTTTGGAATATCAGTAGGATATCCTGATTATTTTTCAACAAAGAACATTATTGTATCAATCATAGTGGATTTATATATATGACACAGAATATTATGAAGAATAAACTTCATTTGTTGACACATGATGATGACAAAGATCAGATCTGATCATTAGAGTCATAGACAGAGGTTGGAAACCCCCTGTCTAATTAGGCTATGGGACCCTGATACTCCTTGTACTATTTTGAGAGGAACTATCTTACACAATGGTGTGTGGGACCTCAATAATCTAATTAGAGCCCCCATTAAACATTAGAGAATTGGTCTTCTACCTTCCGAGTGGAACTCGCCTGAAGCATGAGTGTGTGGGTCCTCAATCAGTTGAGTGGTACCCCTAAAACACTATGGTGTGGTTCCTTTACCTTCTTATTTTCACCCCACTATCTTACAAAGGTGTGACATCCTCTCTCTAATGAGTAGAACCCCCACCCCTGACACGCTAGGGGATGTGTCCTTTATGTACTATGTGGAAAACTCTCACTCACCAGGGAATGTTTCCTCTATCTAGTAAGTTCCAACCCTAATATATCTAGAGTGTGGGTCCTCTACATAGAGATTGTACCCTCTCGACTATGAGGAATAATGGATAGGTGTGGGTTCTCAACATAGTTACTTATCCAGACACACAAGATGCTCTATATCATAGATGGACTTACTGGTGTTTTTGGAAGACATTTCAAAATAAGATGGGTTATGAGATAGAGATCCAATCTATATCCCATATATTAATGTCACATGAGAATATATATATCTATTAATATTATTTTTCATTTCCCACCTACTTTTGGTTGAGTTGAGTAATTCTATGGTGTCTTCTACTTCCCCCTTTTTAATTTTCGGGGCATCCTACGGGGTATTTATATACTCACCCCCACATGGCCTTAACCCACATTTCATGTATAATTTAGATGTGGGATAGACCATAAGTCATTTTAGAGGAGAATAGATATAATCAGATGAATGTACAATATATGATGTTTGCGCTAGGAGATCAGGAGTCGGGTCTTTCAAAAAAAAATTCCATTCTAGTTGTTGTTAGGTTGGGAAATTTTTTATGGATGGGTTTGTATTTTACTAATACATTTCAGATTACACAATTTCACACTTTTTTATTCCCAATTGGTTACTACATGCATATTTTCCACGAAATATGATATTTTATTTTATAATCATTCCAATGAAATTCTTTATGGAGATGGTTGGGTGTGTTCATATAGGTACATTTGAAAAATGCCTCTCATTTTAGTTATGCCTTCTAAATTACTATTTATATCTCATAGTCTCTGATGGTGGGAATGGAGTTATCGATGCACAATTTTTCACTAGCATGGAAAGGCTATTTGGTTCCTCCCAATAAATATTGACTATCATAAAAATAAAGATATAATATTTTGGGAAGAAATGATTTTAATAAAAAACAACCCTTTTAAACATAATGTGTGTTTAATCATATTTCATATATATATTTAAATAATTTAATATTGAATTATTAGTTTATAAATATACTAAATTAATATTATATAAATATTTTAATTATTATTATTTTAATTTATTATGGAAAAATTATGTACGCCTTTTTGAATGGTTCTTTGAAATGCATAATTTAAAAACAACTAATTAAAAATAAATAATAATATATAGTTAATTTATTTTATTATTATATTTTTATTTACTAATTATTATATATTCATGTAATTATAATATTTCATGGTCCATTTTACTATGTTATTATGTTAGATTAGTTTTATTTGTAACAAAAGCTATTAAATACCATATTAATTTAAAGGGTTTAAAATATCAGATCGTAACATTCTTCCATCATTGAATATTTTATGTCCCTAAAATTTTCATTATTACTCACTAATAAAATAAGTAGAGGGTATTATAATCATATTCCTCATTCGAGATAGAATTTATAATATAACATAAATGTTACTCTATTAATTTATATCAAGTTATAAATTTTTCATAAAAAATATTAAAGTTCCATATAATCATATATACAAGTATTTATATACCATAATCTTATATTCTCTAAGATATAAATTTCCCAAATCCATTTAGACACGTATGGTATTAAATAATATAATAAAATATATTATTTTAAAAATTAACACTATCATGAATCCTTGAATGGTATGATTCAACAGGTCATAAATTACACACTATAGAATATATTCCATAATCCAAAAAATGCGATGAACTTCACAAAAAATATCATTAACCTATAATAATAACAAGGTTAACAATACTATTTAACTTATTTTTTCAATTTAAATTGACCATTTATTATCTAAGAATAAAAAATATACAAAAACTATGAGCTATCTAACCATAAAATAAATTTTCTTCCAAAGATATCCCAAAAAAACATAACTTTGTTATTGAATCACTTTTCAATGTTATTGATACCATTAAATATTGTTCTGAATCCATTAATGTAGTAATATTAGATAAAAACCCTTAATAGTTTCATATAATTATCAAAAAAATTAGAATATACTAAAATATCATTGATAAAAACAACTCATTAATAAAAATAGAAATAAATATCAAAAATTAATTTATATTAAGGTGCCAACCTCAATAACGAAGGTAATACTAGGAAACTCACATTTTCTATCATAATTGGAAAATTATAATATTATCAACCATTTATCTACAACCCATTATTGAATTATTATACATAATGGTTTCTAGTCATATATCCATCATAACTTTATTTTCATTATCCCATTTCCATAAAATAAAAAACAAAAATATTAATGATTATATCCAAAATATCAATATGGAAATATCATTCTGAAGATTTATTCTCGTGTAATATCCTAGTTTTTATGCATTTTAATGATAATGTAAATTTGGGTCAAATTATTTATTTTGGACCTAATATGGATGCCTAATGATTTTACATATGTTTCAAGGTAGGGGTGTATGGGACTTTTTAGAGCTAAAAACCACAACTAGTGGAAGAAATAATTTATTTTCATGGTTAGTCGATTCTTTGTTAACTATCATTCACAGTTTCTCCTAACATTGTAGAGTGTTTATATGTTAAATTTATTGAACACATTCAACCATAAATGTATGGCCAGTGTAACACACCTATGTGGATGGTCTATAGTTTTTAGAAGATCCAGATGGCATGGTTGGTTCATGGTTTCTCAAACCATGCATCCAACCAGTGTGATATCCCACTTTTGACTATGAGAAGCACATGTTTGGCACACAGTTTGAACAACTGTGTAGACATTCCATACGACCTAGTAATTTATGGGTAAAATAATAGTTTTCCAATAAATATATTTTAACCTCATCCCTCCTTTCATTTTATCCTCATGTAGACAAGAGGCCTCCCTTTCCTCTATTTAAGATCCCTAAATCCTCCTAAGCTAGGATTATTGAAATATTCATCTTCTGGACTACGATTCGTCAATCTATTATCACATTGTCCTCATTCAATTATTCTCTTAATTCCTTAGGAATGGTTCATCATTTATCTTTTCATCCTTTTCCCGATTTGGATGATGGATCATATACCCTTATTTTAATTTGTTAATTAACTATTCTATTTTATTTCTATCCATATAAAACTAAGGCTTGATACTAGATTAGGATATTGAAATATTATTGTGGTAGGGTCTCTTTGATTCATCCCTCAAATTATCATTATTTTATAATTTGATTCCATTGTGTCCATGTAGGTTTCACCGGGTATTTTGTTTTAAATTAATATTCCATTATTATAATGATCATGATCGTATTATAGATCTCTATCTATATATGTTCTTCACACTATTGGATGTTAACACATCAATGTCATTCACCCCAAGTAGAGTGATTCCTTATTTACATCTTTATTGGCATTAGTATGATTATTTGTACCACCGTTAGGGTGTGTTGTGACTTAAAATTGATAAGTTATGTGTACTAATATCACTAATGGATACATAATTCATAAATTGTTATCACATGGATAGTTTTCAATTGACCTTCATAAGTTAAGTGTTCTAATTTATTAAATAACATTTAAAATGTTAAATGAAATGTATATTTATAAATATTACATTTCCTGGTTAATGAAAAATTAATTTCATATGGTTTCATGTCCATAGCCCACATTGTGATTATTGTGAATATGTAATTTAATGTATGTAATAATTGATTATGGAATCAAATTAATAACAATTTTAATGACCACTATAAAATTAACCCATTAAATTTTTATAAATAGAATAGGTAACTTATTTCATGTCTTCTTTATCCTAATCACCTAGTATAAAATGAAATGGTTTGGACTAATTGAATCATTAAATGATATGAGTATTACATGTAATTAATTATATAATGAATTATGTATAAATTTTCTATCGCATATTGACCTTTTTATCCTTATTGGAGTGATCAGACATGATCTATCCATGGATTCTTGAGAGAATTCTTTGATCACTAAGAAAATTACATTCCAATTCAAGGAGCCTAATTTCAGTGGAGATAAAAACCATTGAACATGGTTCATGTCTACTAACGGTTTCCAAAAATTCTTCCATGGGATACCTTCCTTATCTTTTAAATTATTATTATTCCTTGGATAATATCCTTAGATCCATCTTGATGACTTCAGACATGTGGATCAGTGGATTCACCCCATTTCACCCAGTAATACTTATCATATTTTACCTTAGACAGGATCCTTGGACTCATTTAGAATCTTTTATAGTGGAATTTCATGGTAGATTCCCCTTAGATTAGAATCATACTACTTATATATATAAATAAAGTTGTTACTGGGTCGGATCGACCCATCTAGTCAAGAATCCTTGGTTATTACCTTGGATCCTCTTTTTCATTATCATTATTAGACAATTACATGGTTATAGCCTAGATCCTTTAGTACTATCTCAATTATATATAATACGGTTCCAAATTATAATAAACTGAAACCAAATTAAATAAATAATACATCTTCAGACACTAGTTGAGGTTGATGTTGGTATGATCTATTTATATTGGTGTATTGACTTTACATTCATATATACCTACACGCGGTTCGAATTTATATTTACATACTGTATTTGTATAGACACCATTTTTGGAGGGCTATATAGATTAATATCACAACCTATTTGGGACCCTGATCATATATGTAAAGATTATATGTATGAAGGTATTGATATGTGGAAGAATCTATCTTTGGGGACATGATATTTCTTGGTCTCTTAGGATTGAGCTTGATAGCCGATGATCATCCTAGAACTAGAGATACAAGATAGTTTTGGATTATTTCTAGCTCTTCAATATATAATATATTTATTTCAGCGATGTATACCTATTATTATGTTTTTAGAGACATGACACTACATCATAATCATTTTTATTTGATAGAATTCGTTTTTTGAATAGATTATTATCGATATATGATTATACGTATCTTCTACTGCCATCTTGATTATTTATTATTTTATTTGGCTGTTGTTATCTATATTTTATTTGGTATTATATTTGATGTTATACACTTTGACACAAGGTCGTAGTCTTCTAATGAACCCACCCTAGTCCCTCAAGGCAATCGTAAATTCTCTAAAATATAGGGAGGTGCACTTGAGGCCTTATGGTCTGCCATCATGGGCACCCATTTAGTGGAATCTAAGTCGGGACATCAAAAATTGTTATCATATCCATTTTTAGTTTCTTTTCTCTTATTTTTTGGAAATATAGAAAATATATTATGAACTTTTTGAAATTTGGTCATAATCTGTGACTAGGAGTAGCTAACCCACATTTAATGCAGATAATAAGATTCATGGGAATGGGGAAATGCTTTTTTGATTTTTTTTATTATAGTTCATATTCTCTCTCCATTGGTTGATGCATGTAAATTGTGGAATTTTATATTATTTATGGATGTTTTACCTTGGTTTGGTGTGGAAATTATTATTACTACATGAATCATCATTCTCATCTAGAATTTACATTTATTGCATAAGCCATTCTATATAGGTGAGTTTGACTAAATTAATTTATTATTTTTATTGTGTTTATTGAAGGATAATTGGTTTTTATAAATAATCATGTATTGATAACATATTATACAGGGTGTGGAATTAATTATTTAAATGTGACAGCAGCAGTCTAATTTTTTTTCTATATATGTTGTTGGGGGCATCTTAAATAGGTGGTTTCTACCCATGCTGGCTATATTCCTTTGGTTTCGTGAGCTTCTCCTTGAATGCGATTGAGTGACTACAAGTTTCAAATTATGAGGTATGAGGGACCTCATAAATTGGTTTTGGGTAATTAGTGGAATATAGCCACAAAATTTTACAGTCAAATTCCCATACTGAATGTACAATTGTTAATTAGAAATTAAATGGGTGTCACTTTCAGTTATAAAGTGTATAGTCCTTTAGTAGCTAAGTCTGAAGATCAATTTAATCAAATATTATTATATTTATAAAGGAAAATACAAACATAAAATGAATATATTGAATTATAAAAATAAAATGGTTGCTACTAAATGAAGAGGAATAGTGTGATTTACCTTCCACCTATTGTAACCTATAGAAATAAATCCAAGTATATACCAATTCCCTAGACTTATAAGTTGGTAGTAGGTTTAGTAGAATGTGGGTAGTTGTTCCTTTTAATTATGATCTTATTATATGTTTTCTTCTATATTATTAAAATATTTATTTGAGGTATGCGTGTGGCATTTATAGAGCTGGGCAACAATGATCATTGATTCATGCTCCAAGAAGGTGGTGAAGACCATGATCAAGAGACGGTGACCCCTAAGACACTATTTTTAACACCAGGAGTTCCACTTGAGACACCAACTTCTATATCTTAACTAGGTACTAATTCTTATCTATGATATAGTTTTCTGCATCTGATGCATTCCATGAAGGGTGATCAAAAAAATTCACATATTATGGATGATATGACCGTTGAGTATTAGTAGTAGAATCCTACCATATTTTTAGGGGATAAAGTCTGTCGGATGATGTGTCTTAGATAGAGGATTAATTATATATTTTTTTGCATGTAGATATGTATCCATAATTGAGGGTCAATAATTCCACCAACATTATTTCTAATTCCACTTAATGCTGGTGGGATGTAATGACATAGGTTGGTTGTAATAAGGGAATAGTTTAGGTGTACTTCTTTGATTTCTTCTTTCCTCTAATGTTGAGATCTGATCATTTTAAAGAGTTCATGCACTTGTATTAGGTTGTTATTTATGTTACAAAATATTCAACATGTGTTTTTTAATTTCAATGATTTGAACTGCGTCAAAAAGATGCTAATATATCACAAGAGTGATGTTCTGAGGATGAGATCATGTATTCCATACGATCATGTTGTATTCCATGTTACTATTTTCATTTTTTTGGGTACATTATCAGGATCTTATAACTCATAAAAACCTAATAGAATTCGATTTTACTGGGCACATTGGTTATGTGAAGAGGAAGAGTATTTGTACATCTGGAAGTAGGAGTCGTAGCCTTGGGGTTTCTCCTCAGACTAGTGGTGGTGAGAGTATTTGAATTATAAGCTCTGTTATATTCTATATATGTGGTCAAAAGGGGAATTTTAATCCACAGTAGATACTCTATTTTGTGTCATGATTGAGGTTGTATGGGCCATCTTCAGAAATTATTACATACCTCTCCACCTTCTTCTTGTTTAATAAGTTTCTCCCAAACTACACCTTCATGGGAGGGATCAGTTTCACCCCATTTTGTGGGAAGGTGGATTATCACCTGCAGTATTGGAAGAGTAATAGGGTTAGGCCATTTTAACATACTTCTAACTATCAACTCCAATAGGGTGTACTTTCCAATAGTAGTCCAGTTGTAGCGTAGGGCCATGCATATGGTTGGATTTAAGCATTGCAGCTGATAACTAAGGATCAGAGTGTAGGGATGTCAACTATATGAGGGAATATTCTAGAAGCCTTTACAATTGTATCAACTTTATTTTATATAGGTTCTTTTAATTACTTTATATCCTTACCAATCATGGAATGTCTCGGGTGGGAAATTTATAAATTCTATGGTGTGAAGACTGAAGATACACCATTGGGGGTACAACATGAGGGAATACACAAATGTAGTGACTACCCATTGAGTTATGAAGTTATCCATTATTGTGGGACCTTGTTATCCTCGAGATGATAGGATTTTATGTCTTTCTTAGGATGAAATAATTGATCCACTATCAATCCTTTCTGGACATCAATCGTCAAAGCATATCGTTTACATAATCATAAGGTAGAAATTATCTTCACATGGGTATGTGGGATGTCTAGGCCGGTAGATGTAGACTAGTTCATTATGGATTAGGTTGAGTGATATCCTTGTATTTCATATCATTTAATAGAGGAGTATTCTTGACTACAAATATATTTTCCACCATTATTGGATCAATTTAGGGATTCAATTTCAAAATAGTCTCTACCATACCACTCGAGAGAGAGGTAGAGTTCCCAATCGATTTAATTCCAATAAAATTATCTATTTCCATTCCCCCATACATAATTTCAAATATTGGGCTCATGGACCTTAGGATACTATTTGAATATCTAATGTCTAAAGGATTTTTCTGACATCGTACGTCTTCTTGGGGTTCACTCATGATTTTATTGAATATGGAAGACAAGACCCTTAGGCTGTATATGGATTAAAAATAGCTGAACCAACTTATGATTAAGAACTAATATCTACAGACATTTATATATGATCTATTTGACCATATTCATGGAGCTAGGGTATCCTCAAAGACTTCCTTGATTTCAAGCTATCATCAGTTGTGAGTAATTTCATTAGATATACATTATATGGATTTCCATAGTTGGTATGGTTTATATGAGTATATTGTAATGTCATTATATATTACAAGAACGTTGATTATATTAATGTAATTGATGAATATGTTTTCTTTCCCCTACCAGGATTCCTTTTTCATGGTCTTCATAGAAGACTTGTTGAATTATTTGTGTACTCAAAGATTATATGATGATCAATTTGTGGTCAATTTGAATACAATGAGATATAATCAAATTTTTAATAATATTTATAAGTGACATTTCATGTTTGAATAAGGTAACTTCTTGGGTTATATAATCTCATAATCAAAAGTATTGGTTGACATAAAGAAGGTGAGTGATGTTGTTTCCTAGGAGGATTCCGATAATGTGTTTGACATATGGGGTTTATTTGGAATGGATCGATGTTATAGGGTTTTCATATAATACAAATCATTTCCTATTTCACCTCTTAATTGTGATAGAAAATAGGTTGCAAATTTCCTATGGCCAGAAGAATGAGTGAAGGAATTTTAGTTTTCAAATTGAAGGATTACTTTGTCACCAAGTTTGATTCTTCTAGAGCCTAGAAGATGCTTCAATTTCTTATGATACATAAATCATTAGATTTCATGTATTTCTTATGCATATAGATCAATTAATAACATATAGATCTCAGTAGTTGAGGAAAAATTTAAAAAAATAGTCGACACATAACCTTTTGGTAAAAATATATGTCCATGATGTATGGTGCTAGTGAAACTATCTAATGGGTTAGTCATTTGTGGTGTACACAAACCATAATATCCTCAAATATAATTTTATGAAAAATGAAATTAATCTCCAAAGGAAATTATTGGTCGAATACCTTCATTATTTAGATTTTAAGAATGCATATATTGCATAAAAGAGAAATTCAGTAGAAAATGCGCTAAGTCTGAAAACTCAACCACGTGCCATATAGAAATCTAGGGATGAATGGAAATTGATGTCCCCCTATTCTGAACAACATATTGAGTTTCATTAGAGTTGTGATTTTTTTTCTTACATCATTGGTTCTTCAAGAGATTTTTTCTGGTGGGGTAAAACCTTTATATTGGTCTGTAGATAGATAAGACATCCTACATATACATGGATGTGTCTACATTTCAATAGATATGAGAGGGGAACTAATGTGAGAGTCCCACTCATCTCAGTGTGATTTTCTTTCAGGAAGTTCCACGATGTATTGAGATATTCAATGCTAGTATTGGTGGCCTAGGATAAAATGTATTATCATCAGTTTTATCAATAGGTTTTCCATTTTTCAGTATGTGAAGGTGGATCGCTATAAACCTAAATTATTGTTACAACAATTACAAATTCTCTGGACGAAAATGGAAAGATATTGAAATTGATTTGTTAGTCTTCTTACTAAAGTCTCCTTAGGGAAGTGACACATTTGGGTAGTCATGGATTTATAGATGAATGTATCCCACTTCCTTCCTATATAGGATACATTATTAGTTGATGATATGGGAAGATTTTATGTTTGTGAGATTATACGTCGACATGGGCTCACTCATAATATTTCTAAAAAAGGGAATCATTTTTCACATTGAGGTTCTTGAAGGTATTGTAGATATCTATTGGTACAGAGGTGATATTGTGCACAAATTTTGACCTTCAGACCAATGGATATTCAAAATGGATGATACTGGTGATTGAGGACATATTCCATGTAAGAATCCATGTGTTTAGTTTTTCTTGAGAAATTTATATTCCTATATTCAAGTATACATATAATAATACATTTCTTGTTGTGATTTTAATTTATTTGTATGATGATTTTTATAGTAGATAGATCTATTGATGCCTATGCTAGATAGAGACTGGAGAGGTTGAGATACTAGGTCCATATCTTATTTAGAAGACTTAATCATGGTTCCGCTGATCAAGAATAATATGTATAATGATCAGTCAAGAAAGTAATATTATACTAGTTGCCATTGTTAACCTCTTGAGTTCAAGGCCGAGGATCATGTTTTCCTACGACCATCACCAAGAATTGATCATAGATGTATATATATACATCAGAATTTATCACCTCATTATGTTAGTTTGATGGAGATCTTGGATAGAATAATGATGGTAGACTATTAGTTTCTATTTACTCCAAGGTACTATTCCTTTCACAACATGATCAGTGTTTTAGATCTTCCACATTATCATGATGACCTATATAACACTTTTGATCATGAGGGGTTATATGAGATGTTGATCCTTAGTTTGAGGAGTATTCTAGAAGCATCACTAATGAGAGCTCTATGGACCTTACAAGATGGTTTATACCTTTTATATGGGTGCTATCGTAGCACGACCATATAAAGTAAGAAAATTCAGACCAGGAGGCTTACTTACATGATCAGTGGCTGGATTTTTTCTCAAACATTGTCTTTCCAGAATTAAAAGGTGTACACAAGGAAGAGTTCCTTTAAATGGAGGGGAGAGACAGTAAGATCACAATTTTTATGTGAGGTATGGATCCTTTCAATTTTAGTATAATTCATTATTTTGGACTTCAAATGGATTCTTAATGAGGTTGTTGTTGTTTTTAGGGTGTTTGGGGCATGTTTGATGCTCGTAACCCCATCCAATTGAAGAAATAACTTGGACACATGGTTAGTATAAATAGTGAAATTCAATCCGTATGACTATTCATAATTGCATTAGGAAATTTTAGAGGGAAACTTTTGGTTCATGGTCTATCCTAACCTCATTCCCAACGATTAAAATGAGTGTGGTTGGTCTACAATTTTTATTAGATCAAGATTTATTGGTTTATGCATGTTTTCATAATCCATGCAGCCAAATTGTGTAAGGTCCCTCTATAGAAAGTGGAAGGTGAATAATTTGAGAACGGGTTGTCCAACCATGAATCCAAACTATGTGAACCAATATTCAATACATAAATGATTGTTTCCATTAAATATATTTAAACTTTACCGGTCCTTTCATTATCTCCTCTATTTGATAAGAGGCCTCCCATTCATCTGTTGGAGAAATCTAAAGAACTATAAAATAATATTATTGATATATTTATCATACAGACTCTGATTTGAGATCCAATCATTACATTAGATTCCTCTAGGTCTGATCATCATTTCATAGGCTTATTTTATCATTAATCATTCCAGATTTTGAAATTTTTTAATATTGGATCATATGCCATATTCTTTGGGAATTGATATCTTCTTCTGTTTTCTTCAAATCTAGGCCATACTAAGGGCCAATACTAGATGGGGAATGTTCTATATTCTCAAGGTAGGTATTGTGCAACTCATCCCTCAATTTATCCTCATTTTAAACTATTTCTATTGTTTTCATATTAGATTCCCTGATTTTTTTCTCATTAAATTCATATGACATAATTATAATTATCATGATCATATTAAAGATCCCATTTTGTACATCTCATTCACACTATTGGAGGTTGATACCATAGCTATATCTAATCCCAGAAGGGTGTGTCCATATTTATTCCTTTAGTGAATTTCTAATGATTATATGTTCCACCGTTTAGGTTTGCTTCAACTTAACCTTGATATGTTAAGTTTCTTTATATAACTAATGGATCCTTAACTGATAAATGATTTGAAAATGGATAGTTATCACATATACATTTTTGGTAAGTGACCAATTTAATTAATTAACCTATAAAATGTAAAATGATATGTATGTTTATCAATATCATTAGGCATAATTAATGATAAATGAATTGCATTTTGTTTCATTTCATTAAATCACATTGTCATGCTTATGCAGGGTAATGGTATAAACCTAATAATTGAATATAGAATCAGTGTAAAAATTACATGCATTTCCTCTATAGAATCCACACATTAAATGTTAAAAAATGAATTAGTAACTGATATCATCTTATTTTTAACCTTGTAACCAAGTATGAAAGGAAACTCAATGAACAAATTGATTAAATAAATAACATGAGTATTAAATTTCCTAAATTAAATAATGTATTATGTAAAATTTGCCTATTACATATGAACTATAATATCTTTATAGGGGTTTTTAATAATTTATCCATCCTTATATTCTTTATGGATTTCCCTGAGGACTCTGAGGATACCATTTTGATTAATAGAATTTTTTTCCAATGGAGATACCCACCATGAAACATGGTCATTTTATACTAGAAGACACCCATAATAATACTATAATATTATTTCATTGACTTCTATATTATTAGGATTCCTTGGATACACTCCTTACATCTATATTCATGTATTCAGAATTGTGGCCCCATGGATTCACCATATTTGTTCAATGCATTCTTAGACTATGATACCATGGATGAGATCCTTAGACACTGATAGATTATTTCATAGTATGATCCCCTGGTATATACACTTTGGATTACAATAAGACCCCTTATTTATAGAATTTCAATTTTTAGAGGGTTGGATCAGCCATAGAGTTCATGGATACATTGGTTGTTACCTTGGATCTTATTCATTATAATCACAATTATTGGATTCCCTGGTTATACATTGGATCCCCAAGACTTATATCTGTAATATACACTATTTCTGAAACTTATTATAAATTGGAACATAATTAATTAAATAATAGTTATTTAGAATCCATCTAGAGATAATGTAGGTATGGGAAATTTATATTACAATATTGTCTTTATTTTCATATACACATGAACATTGTTTATATGTAAATTCCCATACTAGAATTGTATAGACACTATTGGTGGTGTCCTATTGAGATTTATCTCACACCCTATCCAGGAAATCGGTGGTACTTGAGAAGATTATATGTATGCAGGTGTTGATAAGGTGAAGAATCCCTCTTTAGAAACCAGATCTTGATTGCTTGTTAGGATAGATCTTTGTAGCTGATGAATATGCCAGTGATTGGGATGATGTATAGTTTTTGGATTCATTAATTTTTCATTTGTATATAATTAATTTCATGATACATTTTATACTATTTTCCATTTTTTAGAGACCTAAAATTACTTTATCTTTTTTAGTTGATAAATTCCAATTTCTTTGATGATTATTATTGATCTATCTCAATTCTTATTTTCTGATTCCCTATTTTTTATTTGTTATTATGTTTTCTAAATTGCACTAAATATCTTACTCTTATCATATACTTTCGGTAAAAAAATTTATATTATTAGGGAAAAACATTAAATATGGAAACTCATTCCATTTAAACTTATAGAAATTTCTCCCACTATATTAAATAATATAAATCCCTAACAATTCATCAATGTTTCCAATAAGATTATCCAAAAATGTACTCTTTTATAAACATCAAAAAAATTATGTTTCATTAAAACATTGGGAAATTTTACTATAATAATGTGGCAATCTCAGATGATTAGAATGTTTGAAAATAATCTAAATACATCAGAGATCACAAATGAGATTAAAAATATAACATTGGTAATATCCTGATACATAAAAAAGTTATACAAAAAATATCATAGTTTTAAAATAATAGGATAATAAATAGATTAATAGAAAATTGTGGAATATGTTATAAAAATGGTATAATGATGGAATGAATCATTTCCAAAAAATAAATGAAACATAGAATGTTGAAAAAACATGACAGGACAATAAAAAAAAATGGACCATTCATAATAATAGGAAACCCATTGTGAAGAAAATAATTATACCCATTCCTATGTAAAACTCATTTTGTACACAGTTGAAAATGTAAGCATACTCAATATGCTAAGACTGGTGTGATGTAACTCTTCATGACTAGAAATAACAATGTAATATTATATATACATAAACCAATTAATTAGAGGGTGATATATGAACATACTAATAATTATCCATACATATGTGTTCCACATAAAATAAACAATCATCATTTTATTTAAAATAAATTGAAATAAAGTGGGTTTCATATCCTTTTCAAATGGAATCACATAATGAAAAAAATTCATAATTCTATTATTGATAAAGACATGATATACCAACAGAAAAATGACTATCCAAATATATTCAGTAACTTATTAAGAAAATACCATTCAATTAATATAATAAAGTGTATGATATTTTCATAATATAGAAAATAGGTATATGGTTTGGTTAATAATTTCCCAAAAAAATTGATGCTATGGAGCCTCAGTGAATACCATATAATCAAAGGAATCAAAATTATGTTATTCAAAGTGGAATGGTATTGAGTGAATAACTATAGTTATAGTTTAAATGTTATTAATAATAAAAACAGAAATTACATAACATTTCACTTATGTGTATTTAACATTGTATATTTATGAAATCATAGTAAGATAATAAACTGGTAGATGAAGAATAATTTTACAAGGTTAATAAAATTATTTATTAAAAAGATTGTTGAAAATGACCACTTTTAAATGAAAGTACTTTAATAATTTTTAAAAAATACTTCATAAAGTCATAAATTGTGAAAAAAAGATTAAAAATGAAATAAAATCAATTCTCATGATGGAAATTTAAAAAAAATCAGTTTTATTATTTTTACAATGAAAGAATATATTATAATATGATCAGTTTCTTTTAAAAACAATTTTTGAAAATTATTTAAATGAAAAAAAATTAGATATATTAAACCAAAAAAATTTATAAAATATAAAATATTGTATTAATGAAAAAGGAGAAAAGATTTTATAGAGAATTCATGGAATTAAAGATAAAATATTTGATTTTGAAAGGATGAAAAACCTTTAAAAATATTTTGAAATATCCCTATTAAAATCCCACGATGTAAATAGTAAATTAGATTTTTTTTTGAAAATAAATAATGAGAACTAATAAGAAGAGATTAAATAATCCATATTAAAGTTCCAAAAAAGATAGTATAACTATAAACAGAATGGAAACATGGACATCGAGGAAAAATCCTTTAAATGTAATGGGAGTAAATCATTCCAATTCCAACCATTTATTTGAGAAGGTATTTAATAAAGGATGATGATATTATTTAAATTAAATGACAAACCTATATAAAAAACGTATATACCACATAGAAAAGTAATTTCGATGATAAAAGGGACTTAAATTTCATAATCAAGTAGAAAATTTATGAGTCAATGGGAGTTAACTTGATTCAATAAAATTAATACTCTTTGAGTAACATTTAGATCGAAACCCCTTGAATTAGAGAGAGCGTGAAATTGAAATTATAATACCACCAATGACTTTTTTAGATTAATTAATTAAATATATATTATATACACCATAAAATCATAATTATGGGTATAATAAAAATGTGTCTTAATGAAATAAATTTAATGCAATAAACCCTTATGTATTTTTAATTTTTTGAGTCAACACCCCTTGAGAGAATGAACATGGAATATATCATTGGATATCTAAAAAAATAATTGAATCATGATAAAAAATATTATATTATATTTATATAAACCATTAAAAATAAAACATTATTTATTATAAGAAATATGTATAACGGAGTGAAAATTAAGTCAATTAACTGTTACCATATTCCTGATTGATTCTCTACATGAGCCTAAATTTATAAACAATCAAAAAATATTTATAATATAACATTTTATAAGAATTATTTATTTATATTAAATTTAATATATTAAATTTAATTTAATTTAATATTTATTTATTATATATTTATTTTATTATGTTTTCATTTAAATTGACTCAGGGTCATCTTAGTTTAGAAATGTTATAAATTAACTGGATATTTTAATAATAAATAAAATATATAATCTAAAATTACCAAATTAATAATATAAAAAATATTTTATTATTAATTTATAGTAATACTTGTATTTATATTCTTATAGTTATCCATGATAGTTTTTTATAACATTGTTCATGTTGGTGGTTAAACCAAACTAAAAAATGAACATGTTATATCTTGATGTGTGGGTGTAGTCACAGACGAGTATTTGATAATTATAAAAGAATAATAATTATATTTTTTATATTTTTTAGTTTTTTTAATAATATTTTATATGGTCTTATAAGATAATAAAAATCGGGATGATGTACCGAAAACATTACTTTATAAAGGTAGTAGTCCACACAACGCACAATCAGTGTTCTCTTTTTTTATCTAAGTGGATGTGAAGAAATGAGTTACTATTTTTACATTAATATATTAAAATTTTAATATACTAATGATAATTAGGTAAATATATTTTTATTCATAGTTTATGTTTCTAGGATAAATATGATGAAAAAAATTGTTAGGATTAATTAATATTCACTTGGGAACCATGAACACCTACATGAAAGTCTCCACGATAGTGATAAGATTGGGATATATTATAAGGACCACAATATTTTTTTCATGATATATAATTTTAGGATATTAAAATTTGGATATGATTGAACAAAATTTATGGTATTTTCACCTTTGATAGGGTGGAAGTGATCCCTTTTTATATGTAAAAATAATTGAACTTTTATGAACACCCATTATTTTTCAATAATGGAATTGCACTATTAAAGGTTAAATAGTTCCAAAAGTTAGAAATAATGTACTACAGAGTGATGAAAGGATCTTAAATTCTCAACACCAATTTTTCACATAGTTTAAACATTTTTCAAGCCTTTTATATCATTTTATTTGAAAATGTACTTTGTAGGATTTGCATTGTAACCGGGGCTTTACACAATTTGTTTATAATTTATTACAAAATATGGGGTATCTCTAGTTTCCAAAGTTTTATATTCTAATCCTAAATTTAGGCTCCATATAGTATAATTAAATTTATAAAGAAGATAAAATTACTAATTTTATTAAAATATTAAATATATTGAAAAACTGTTTTATACATAAAGGTAGATTTTCATAACCTAAATAACAATTTTAAATGTAATGTTTCATTAATCTTATTCCATAAAAATTTTACATAACTGAATGTGGAAATATCAGTTTATAAATCTAATTATTACATGACATAATAAAAATTTAACTATGAACAATTTAATTTAATAAGGTAAAATACCATAACCTTTTTTAAAATGGTTTTTCGAAAGGCATCCTTTCTTTAAAGATATTAATTCATGAAATATAATAATATATAATTATTTTCATATATTACCAACATTAAATTTTATGATTATTTTATAATTAATGTAATTTTAATATTCAATGGTGAATTTTAGTCAAGTTGTATGTTATTTTGGTGTTTTGTGTGACATGAGATATTAAATATTGTATTAATATAAATGGATTTAAATCAGGGGTTTTTACATGATCGTTGAGCGCTTCTTCTTGATAAGACTCCTATTTGAATTTCATGATAGTGTTATGTTAAATATTTTCATCATCATGTTATTTTTTAATATATAAGATAATTTTGGGCTTTGAAATATTTGGGATGTTAGAGAAAGGAGACATATAGGGCTTCTAAAGTTGGGAAAACTCTTAATAAACAGATTCAAAAGAAATTTCCAATTCCTTATATAGTCTTACAATGAGCTCCTACTCATGAATGAATGCCACTTTAAATCTATTTGTAGGAGGGTAAATTGGTAATTTTAACATCCATCATGGAACACATTTATGTATTCTTGTAATGAAGGAGGAATGATATTTTATTTTTCTTGACCAAAATTTTTTTAAATTATACAAGAAGTGAATGAAAACTCATTTTTTGACAAACTAGATCAATAATTTTGATGTTTTCATGAACTTTATAGCTAAAAGATTATTTTTTAAAAGTATATATTGGTTATTGGTAAATTAAAATAATTAATCACTATAAAAACCCATAATGACCAAATTTTTTTAAAAAAATATTTTACAATGATCACCTAGTTTTTTATTATGAAATCTAAGATATTTTGGGTTTTTTATGAAAAATAATTTGTTAAATTGTTTCATCTCCAGGGAAATTAAACCAAATTGTAATTATTGATATTTATAGCACCCCAACATAATTATTTCTTATTTTTATACAAATATATATTTTTTCCTAGGTCCGACCTCTCGAGGAAGTCACTCACACATATTAAATTCATATTTTCACTATTTATAAAATAATATATATATTTTTTTTAAATATGGTTAATTATTTGAAAATAATCATATATTTATATTTATATATTAATAAAAAACTATGAAAATAATTTAGAAATAAGAAAACTATTTCCCTTGGGATTTTAGAGTGACTATATCATTTTTCATGAAAATATAATTTAGGATACCCTATTTTAGGAGAACATAAAAACCAATCACTCACCAACCTCCTATTAAAATTTGGATAATCAAAACCCAACACATTTCCTTGTTGTAAAATATCTGTTAAACTATTTTCATGAAACATCTTTTTCACACCTCAACCCGATAATTCTACAACACTGTATGAATCATTTTAATAACGGTAGAGGGTGGAAAAAATAAACCGGTTGAAGAAGACAATGGAATATAAATAAGAGAAAAAAAATTAATAAATAAAATTAATTACATTTGAAATATTAGAAAAAAAATATGTAAAAAATTTAAATTATGACTAACTCAAAATATCAACACTCTCTCATCAAACAGTAATAAGTGATCAATTATCACAACTATAGAAATAAGTGAAAATTGGTGGGGGTATAAAAAATAAATATATATATATATATAATATAATGAAATAAATAAAAAATATGTCAAAAATTTTGAATATAACAAAATAAAAAACACTTCTTGTCTCCTAAAAATAGATATATCTTCGAAGGAATATGGAGAAAAAATTTGGTAAAGATGAGTGGTGGATCATTTTATTTCCAAATATGTACTCGAACATATATTCATTTTTTGACCATTAATGGCCCAATCAAAGAAACCAAACTTCTATAAGGTCTTTAAATAAAATATGTATTTTATTAATAGAATTTCATTATTTTTAGAAATGTGTTGAAATCATTATTTTTACATTACATGATTGAACGTTTCTGGACAAAAAGACCCTTAAAATTACAACTCTACAATTTCCCATGCATTTATGGCCATTAATATAGCTAAATCTAACGAATCTATAGATAATGAAAATGTACCTCAGCCTCGACATTGTCATACTTTACATTTTTGGATCATTTTATATGTTTATTTTGAGATTATCAATATTTCTATTTTATGAAATAATAGTTCTTCAGCATACCCCCCTAAAATTCACCACTCATGAATTATTCTTAGATATATCCAGTATAAAAAAACCTTTGGAAAATGGGGAAAAAATTGAAATTATTGATCTAAAATTTTAATTGTAATGAATAATTTTATCAATGTAACATAAAATATTTATCAATAGATCATAAAAACATTATATTCAAGGAAATGTAATAAATTATACGATTAAATAAACAAGTACGTAGAATCATTATAATTGATCACAAGGCATTGTCACGTAATCAAGTATCAATGAATATAATCCATAAGGTTGATCGTATGTATATTACAAATAACATGGAAATAAAAAATGAAAAATTGATATAATAATCAGGATCCATAGATTCTTAAATTAGGAATATAGTCGTGGAATAAGTAATTAAAATCATTGCATATGTTAGTTCCCTCTTCCAAGACCATAATAAAATTATATACAAATAGAACTATATCTTTTCCTCCTACAAAATTTTTTCCATATATGAATAGATCATTTTGACACATAACATTGAGGATTATGTATCACTACCTATATACCCTAATAATCCCCTAAAATAGGAATATTTACTGAGTTAATTATATAGTTTAATAAATTTATTCCCAAACAAAAAATAATGATAAACCCAAAATATTTGTTCAACATATAGAAATCATAACTCAGAGAATTATTAAACCATAAAAATAATATTGGATATATATAAAATCTAATGAAGTAAAAAAAATATTATATGGAATAAAAGTGGATGATACCATTAATTTAAATCAACAAATCCATACATGTCTTATCAATAAATGATTGTATTAAAATATTTCATATGTAGAATAAAATAATTTTCATTCATATCTATAATTTTATATTTTCGATCACTATGTATGGTTACATAGGTGAATAAACTTAAATTAGAAGAAAAAATTATAGGTTACTCATAGTAGAATGGAATTAGAAAATGGATTTTCATTACATAAACGTTGTTGATAAAGAAAAAAAAGGTATTTGTAAATCAATACTCATATATATATCATTTAGTCATCAAAATTAATTCATATAAGTTTTTATATTGAATCAAAGGGTTATCTTAGAAAAAGTTACACTTGAGAAAAAGGTATAATTGGGGGGAAAAGAATAAGGGATGTTTAATTGATATAAAATTAAATAATAATAAAATAGGTGAAAAATAATTTAGTGGAACATAAGAAATCATAAAATATTTATGGAATCACATTGGTAGTTTTTTAAAATGATGAATTATTTAATGATAAAGAAAATAATAGATTAAATAAAATTTTCTTGAAAAGTAATAAATATAATAATATTTATATTAAAATATTTTATAAATGTGTTATAAAATATAATAATACCATTTAAAATTTACCATGATAATCAAGCGATAAATAAAGGCAGACAAAACATGAAAATAATTTTTTTAATGTTTTAGAGATTATCAAAAAATAGTAAAAAATTACACTCAAAATAATTTTAAAAATGTGAAAAGTAATTTAATTATTTATTTTAATAATAAAAATTATATTAATAGAATCTATAATAGAAATAATGGTTAATACAAATAAATGTGGTGTGGAATATAGAATATACATGAAATCAGAAAGAAATATATTTTCAAATGTTTCAACTATTTTAATGAAACTCACATTGATAAAAACATTATTATACATACTTTCTAGTAAAAAAGGTGCAATAGGAAAACTATATAATATAATATATAATAAAATTTCATCATAATATTGGAATGTATTTTAATAAATAATAAAAACATGGAAAAAGAACACCCAAAATAGGGTGTATAATTTTTTCTTTATAATGAAATATTTTATGAATCAAGAATAAAAAAATTGTGGATCATGACATAGAATTTAGAATTCAAAAAGAAAAATGAAAAATTAAATCGTGTGGTTTTGAAGGGAAAGAACAAGTCAATATTATTAAATCATAGTCAATGTAGAAAAAGTAAAATACATAATGAATAGAATATTGAGTCAAGAACACTCATATAACATATTTTATATTCACATTTTACATAGTTAATATTTATGTTTAGTTTACATTGATCATCATTAGTTATTCAGTTTAACTTTTCATTTTTTATTTAAATATGGTGGTCTTGGTCATAATTCTATTTTAATGTGTTAACTATTTATAAAATACTCACTGTTATTGAATAATATATCAATAAAGAGTTTTTTCCATGTTCAATCCATTTATGTTAGTGGTACGGTTATAAAATATGAAATCCATAACACACTTATTTCTATAATTTTAACAATTGTAATTTATTATATTAATATTGAATAAAAAATAATATATAATAATTAAAAATTATAAACACAAGATGAACTCATCATTAATACCATATATTATTAAAATTAATATTTCCATAACCATCCATGTTGAAAATTTAATATCATTGTTCAAATTGGGGAAAAATGACCCAAACATGGGCATGCTAAACCAAATTGAGTTGTATTAATACTGATTAATTTTATTATAATTGTAATAATAATTTAGTATAATGATATTTTAAGGTTTTTTTAAAATTATAAATCATAATTAGGAAGAGGTAGAGGATGAAGATAATGGAAGTAGATTAGAAAGTGACGAAACTTATAACGAAGAGTCTAATATTCCTATAGGATAATTTTCTATTTTTAATTCAATGGGAATTATTCTAATTGAAATAGGATAAAAATTATGATAGAGGATACTAGGGGATGTAATATTTTTATCATATGGTTTTAGTAAATCAATTTACAAGGTCATATTATATCACTAAGAGGTGGTGTGATAAATCAATGATACTCTTTTATGATTTCATCTTTTCAAATAAACACCTGATTCTTATTAAATATGATACCCTCCATATATATATAACATCCTTACCCAAATATAGAATTAAAAAATTAAATGGGACACAATAAATTTTTACAAGGTTCGCTCCCCTTGCACGAATCCCACTCCTTGTTGTGATCAGTTATTATCCTTGATAACAAGTTATCCATTTTACAAAAAAGTCATTATAATATAAAGGAATCACCCTACACCCATAGTGTGTCACACACATATAAGAAAATTTAACCATGATACATGAAATACCACTATGAATTCCCATATTACACAATAGATATCTATACTAAATTACATATTTATTTTCCGCTGTGAGTGTTTTAATAATGCTTCTTGTATCCTTTTTAAGTTGATATTTAGTCAGCTAAAAATTTCCCTAAGTTAATAAGATATGATATATTTTATCTAAAACTATATTTTCTGATCTGAATCATAATAACATCTCTTTATGAAGATGTTATTAATTATTTTAAAGTCATTTATTAGGTTTTATATCCATTTTATTTCTTAAATCCAATATAACTATCTTATTTGGTGTTTTGTTTTGTGAGTCACCCTATAAATTACTCTATGATATAACATTTTTTTGGTTTATTCAGATTTTGGTATAAACCAACCATCTTTTCATATAATGATATGAAATACCATTTTTAAATGATGTGAAATCATTTTTTTACATTGGGTTTCATTGACATATTTAATGATTGATATTTCAAGGGACACATAGGTATGGATATTTATTGGTGGGTTCCTATCACACCTTACAATATATTATTTAAGCTATTATATATCCTAATATAAGAAATGGGTTATCAATAATGATACTTGAGTCACTAATGGGATACGATTTACGACACACATGTCAGTACTGGGTAACATAAAGTAATTCATGAGCCACTATATAATAGGTCATTGTATTTTGATTCATAGACCACTACGTAATGTTTTACTATGATTAAGTTTGTTATATAGGTCCCTATTTTGATATGTTTCAATCAAATGACACATTTTAATGTCATGGGACAATGATAATGGTCCCTAATTCATTTTTATTTTCTCAAAAACTTATTTCATATTACAAATTTTTTAATTTGAGATCGCATGTCCAATTATCATGTATTATGGAAAAATCATTTTTCAATGTTTTTAATAATCTATTTCTCTGGTGATCATGCTCACTCTTATATTTATGATCTAACTGTTAATGACAGATTGATAAGTTTTTTCATTACTGATTTCTTGGACTAACCACTTTTTTATGTTCCCATTTTAAATTTTATGAGGATTCAGATAATGCATGATAAATATTGAAGAGACACTTGAATGGTTCGATTATGGAGAAATGCTCGCAATTATTGAAAAATAAGTTTTATATAAAGATAATATTAAATGACACTAAACATTTGATTATTTTTTATTTTAAATTATTTTTGAGAGGTAATGTAAAATATATACACTTTTAACATTGATTGTGTCGCTTTTTATAAAATAATATCTATAAAAAATGTGTTTTTTTGTCCCAGACCTGGGTGTGAAAGTATAGGGAGCATCTGTTGGTATCATAAAATGGGTTAGTTATATTTGGGGATTATGACTATAGAACATTAGTTAATATAATAAGGCCAATTATATGTATAAGGAAACATCATGATGTTTTATAATATATATATTCATTTCTTTATTAAAAATTTAATCTCTCTATTAATAGAAAAAGTGGATGTTGGATTTGGTATAAATATACATATGGATAATAACCTAAAGTGGCTGGTTGTGTATTATCTCAATCATCACTTAGTGAATGAAAAAGAGTTATAACTATAGACCAAGTTTGAAACTCTTATTAAATATATCTTAGTGATTCACATTGTATTTATAAACCATTGTTAGAGGACCTAATAGAAAAATTAACATAGAAAACCATGAAATTAAAAAATTATTATATTAGGATACACATGTAATTTATGTTTTATTTGTTTTATGTTAATTATTTTACCATCTATAAAATTATTTAATATTTGTTCTTACCATCCCTTTATTTATTTATTTCTTGAGAAAGGTAAAACTTAGTTTACAATAGGTGTTTTCTATAATACAATGATCACCCAAATGAGATACTAAATGGAATGTGAACATGAATTGAAAAAATCATGTTTATTCTCAGCCAGCTTCCATTAAATATGATTCAAAAACTAAACATTAAAAAACCAAAAAACTCATAAATCTATTCAATGATTAAATTTCATATATGTTTAGGAGAAAGTGACAATGAAGGAAAGAATATTCAACTCTTCACATGTTAAGAATATGGTAACAAGAACCCAAGGGAATTTATCAAAGTAATAAGGAAATACTTTAACTGTAGAAATATTGTTCATCAATCTCATGATTTTTAAATAGAGATAAAGATTTTATCCAATACAAGAGAAGATATAATGACCCCAAGTAATCATCCTCTTATACTTCAATGTTTCATATTCCCAGAGTTTTGGCATTAGGAAAATTTATTACATAACCTTATGGATAACAAGGATTATACAAATCAAAAACATTCATGACAAAGAGAACAAGGGAGAACATATACAAGAGTAAGAGATAAACTGGATCCTAATAATAGAGGTACAAATATCCTACACTCTATATTTTCATATGTATTATTTTATTCTCCTTCCATCAACTCTAATATATCTTGGGAGGTCTTCTATGACCATAAAATCACCACCAGGTTCATTAATATAGAATTTTAATAGAAAATTACTATTATATGATTATTATATATCATGATGGTGATTTTATAAATTTTCTTTATGAAAATATTATTACTCATCGTTTAGATGAAATTTATGTAATTTTAAAAAGAGGTTATCAATATCTATATAAAATGTAAATTTATCACAAAAATATTTAAACAACTATTCATATTTCAAATTAGCCTAGATCATGTGTCTAAGAAAAGATGGAAATGAACCCTATAATAAGATTATTTCCATTACACGAGTCTTATTAACTGATCATGAAGGGTTCCTACCACAATCGATTAAAGATAATCTTAACATTAGGAATATGTATATTATATCTCCAAGTATTACCCATGTTAGTAGGGTTTACATCTCATTAGAAATTTTTTATTGATTTAGGTATTTATTAAGTATAAACACACTACTTTCTAAAAGTAGGTGATAATAAAAATTGGTAGAACATAATTTATATATGGGGGAGAACGTAACACTGTGAGATGTCAGTTTCAATTTCCCATGAAAAATTAATTTCATGAATAATTCTTTCATAGGAAATACTACACTAAATAATACCATAATGAGTTTTACTAAAGTAAAATATAACAATTTAGAATTAATATTAATATATTATAATTACACAATAATAAACAACAATAAGAAAAATTAAAGAATAAAAAAATAAAACAATATTATAATACAACTGTCATACTGTCATTATTCTAATATTTATTCGTAAACATCATAACACTAATAAAAACTATCAAAAATGATTGATCACTAAAAAATATACAAGCATTCTTATATCAAATTTTATAAATGGGATGTATGATTTTAGTATATATATATAAGAAAGATGTATGATAAAAAATGGAAAATAGAAATATGGTCATTGGATATACATGTATCAAATATGTATACTAACACTGTGTATTCTTAGTAAAAAATGTAGTAGTTTGAAAAAATAAATGATGAAAAAAATATAATATTTAATTAAATTGTTTTTAAGTGTTAAAATATTCGTATCAAATAATGATATGATAGAATTAAAAGAATGGTTTTAATATCAATAAACAGATAAAATAAAATTATTAAAATATAAATTTTAAATTATAATAGACCACATCATATAAAAGAGTTATTTCCCAAAGAAATATTTTTCTAAAAATTGTGTGTGTTTGTATTTTAATAAAATTAATCTATATAAAAGAATTATTTTAATAAAATTTGTTTATAATATACATCAAGATATAAATAAGCATTTATCTAGTAGTTTTAACTAGGAAACTAATAAATTAATATTATTCATTAAAGGTAAATTTTTTATAAAATTTTTCTTATACATTATGCGTTCTTAAATTAAAATTAATTATTCAATATTTTATAAATTTATTCATATTAAAATTCTTGTTTATTTATAATAATTATTTTTAAATTATTTATTAAGGTAAATATCATTTTTTCATAAAAATAAGTTATTGAAATTTTATTTTATTTCAACTATAATGGTAAAATTATTATTTCTAATAACATATTTTAAAAAACATTATGTACTTTTTATCTAAATAAAATGAATCTATTTATTTTAAATATATATTATATTTGTTGGTTTAAATGTAAAAAAAATATTACCACTCATTAAATTATTAATTGACTGGTAATAAGAATAATAATAATTAATTTTTAATAAAATAATTTTTCAAATATAACAGTTTTCATTATATTTTATGTTTCCATTTAAAATTTTAAATCTAAAATATTTGAATTTGAATTTGAAAAAATAATCTTTTTTTGGATTCATCATAACAATATTATATTAGGATGTAATTTTTCTAGAAATATTAATTCTTATGTGAATATTTAGAATATCAGTTTTACCAATTTTATGAATTAATTAGTATATAATGTTGACATAAAATTTATGAATCATTTTTATAGACTAAAAATGTATTTTATAAGTAAAATTATACATTTAAAAATATTAATTTTAATTCAAAAACCATTATTTAATATTTTAGATCTTAATATATATTTTTCTCTAGAACTATTTGAAATGAATTAAAAATTTATTATTTTATAAATCATTTGAAACATATTTATTAATTCAATATAATAAAATTGATATCATATTTATTATCTAAGGGTTTGAATTTTTTAATAATGACTATTTTATTTTTTGGAACAAAATAATTTACATTGCTAAAAATTACATACCATTTTTAATATTAAAATTGTTATAAGGGGAAAAGGCCTAAAATATGTTACTTTTTTTTCAAAAATGATTATTTTTTGGGATTTATCCACCTTAATTCATTCAATATCCATTAATTCCCACTTATTTATCTACTTTCATTGAATTATGAACCTCTTAATACAATAATGTAACTTCTCCCAGCTTGTAAAATGATCCATTCACAGCCTCACTTCTCTTCATACCACAATACCTTTAGTTCAATAAAAAACAACCCTAATACCTCCCAATTATTCATATCAACATCATATATGATTTCTTATGAACATACATCATATTGGTTTTCTTATAATCATAATTACAACCCTCAACTGAATAATTTAAATTTAAGCTGATTCATTCCAAGTAGTAATTTGAAAATTTCCACATCACACCTTTTCATTTATATTTATTCAATTATTATTTTTAAAAATAAAATTAGATTATTCCATAACTAAAAAATTATTTCATCATACTTATCATAGTGATGAGTTATTATAATGATAGAACACTCATTATCTACATTCCACCTTTTTCTTTACCAAACTTAGAGTGTTGTTCATGTTATGTGATGACTACTGCCTCCATGAACAACATGTTTTATTTTTCATCACCAAATTAAATGTATGGTTATAAATATTAATTTAATGAAAAAATTTATACTTATAAAATTATCATGATTCTTAACAAATTTAGCATTTCCCACCTTCCACTCATTATATGGAATATTAAAATTTCATCGATGTGTACCTACGGTCTAAAACCTCCATGAAAAATAAATTTCATTTTTCATCACAACCATACATGGGTAATTTTAAGTATATATTTAATGTAATAAAATTATTTTTATGAAATTATTTTGGATATTAAATGATCAAATTAATATTTAACTTGTTCTTGAGATACCAACATTTTTTCATAAAAATTTACTTAAATAAATTCTTTAGTGATTCCATTTTAATGAAATATTTTAAATATTACCATAGAAAGAAATAATAAAAATATAAAAAAATATAATTAATATATAATATTACATTGATAAATCTTGTAATTCTAATTTTATAATGATGTAATGGGGATCGATATCATTATTTTAAAGTATGAAAGAAATAGTCAAAATCAATAACATCCAGTGATGAAATTAAAATATAACTGAAAAATAAATATATAATAAATAATTAATTTTGAATATTATATATGGTCTTAAATATAAATATGATAATGAAATAAGCTATTAATATTTTTATATTTATTATATATCAGGTTAAATAAATATTGGTGAAGTCGGGTAAAAATAGTAAGGGATTTTCTTGACTAAACTACTTTTATGGAGTTATAACTATTACTCATTGAATATGGTTTCAAAAGATTGATTTATTATATCCTATGATGAAAATAAACCTAAATTATTCATTAATGTATAAGGAATTACATTCTCAAATCAAATAAATCTTCTTTTATTAAATTATTTCATCATAAAACTTGATGATGTTTAGAAGATTTTATATCTTGTCCAAAAAATATCTTAATATTCTATGTCCATATTTAGTCTTCAATCCAAAAAAAATATTTATTATTGAATTAAAAATATGTCTACTTATCATTATATTCACATTTATCATTAACTATTTCATAAGGAATAATTTTAACACTTTCATGATGTGGGTTCCAATAAAATTATTTTTAATACTAAAATGGTGTTTCACTTCATGATATTATAAATTATCATCTACTACAAAATTCCATTGAAAAAACATTCTATATTTTTTAAGGATTATTTATTAATATATTTCTTTTAAAATTTGGTTTCAGAAACACGTTAATAAAAATTATAATGAAATTGGTTTTTGAGAGTGACTAATAACATCATATCTTCATGCATATATTAAAAAATGTTTTTTAAAGACCATTTTTATTTTTTTCATCAATGTTCCTAATTTACTCCAATAGATCTATCTCTTAGGGGTCTTTTTTATAATTCAAATGATAAATTCATCTCTTAAATAAATCTATTCGGTGATTAAAATTTTGGTATCAATCAATATTTATTTAATATCAATTTTCATGATACTATTTGGAAATGATAGGAAACAAATTTTCAACCCAATTCTTTTCATGATATAATGAATCATTTATATCATATGGAACAAATATTCATGAATTTTGGTAGGTGGGGACTTATATCACCATAAATTTTTTTTCTTAATGTTCTACATATTATATAATAAAAATAGGTTGGGATTTATGATACTCATGTCACTAATGGGATAAGAGTTATGATAATTGAATCACTAATGGGTCACATGTAGGAATGACTAGGACAACATATAATTATTCATTTTATTTTTATTCTTAAACCCCTATGTAATGTATTACTAAGTTTATTTTTTTCTATAGTTTATTATTATTCTGTGTTTCCATATCATTTAACATTTTAATGTAATTTACTAATTATTATGATCCATGTATCATGTTTATTATCTCAAAATATTATTCAATGGAATTTTTTTATTAATTTGAGTGTACTTTACTTGTTATAGTAAGATATGGAAAATTATTATTGTTCCTTGCTATTTTCAATATGATATTAATTCTATGCTAATTATTTCTCACATGCTTATTATTAAAACCTTGATGATATGTTGATGAGTTCTTCCCCTCTTAATAATTTTAGATCACACAATTTTTATATCACCCTTAACTTGGTGATGAATATGAGTATAACTTATGATAATTATAGAAGGAATTGTAGTGTGGTTTGATTTAAGAGAAATGTTACCACGTATTATAAAACATGTTTCTTTTTGAAGATATTCCACAAAAAAACTACACTATCGGTTATTTGGATTATGAGATTATTTTTTATATGTTATGTGAAATTTATTCTCTTTTATCATTGATTGACTCACTCACTATCCAATATATATATATATATATAATTGGTTTTTAGCACCAGACCTAGTAGTGAAAGTCCCATTTACCTTTAGAAATCATCCACCACAATTCAATTCCCATAAGTATATAAGATATAAAAGAAATAGTATATATGTAAGTATATCCATCCCCTCCACCTTTAGTTGATATATCATAAGATAAAATATACCTATGAATATTGTGATAAGTGTAGACCCATAACCACTCTATGTGATGGTAATTTCTCCATCTCTTCCTGTTAAAAAATACAACTATGAGCTCCATGTTTTGGGATGAATAGTATATTCTCATGAACTCCTAAGATCCTAAACCACTAAATATTCATTATCTTACTTTTCATTAGCATACTTTTAAGAAAATTATTTTAGGAATAATTGAACACCACATAATCAACTTTCTCCTTCAAAAATTGTAGAATTTTATTACACTTGAATATATAATTTAGCTCCACAAATTATCACTAATATAAGTAAATATCTGCAAGTGTATTATCCATCTCTTCTTCAGTAGTAAAGGGACTTGTGATTCTAGATAAATACCCTATGAGTATCCAACAATACTATTCTAACCGAAAAGATGTAATATACCATGATCAAATTTTTAAGTGTAGCCCAAGAGAATAGATCATTGATCATCATGGGGTCGTTAACTTCCCCACCATTTTATATGGATTACCATAGAAATTAGGCATCACGAATTAATAATTTCACCTTCAATAGTTTACTAATTATGTGGAAAAATCTAATAAATTTTATAATAATTTGAAAATTCTGATCATGTGCACCCTCAATCCCAAAATAGATAATATTTTCATTAATGAAGAATGTCATAAACTACCCCATGAATTGATAGAAAACATGGTTCATGAGTCCTTTGAACATTGAATTTGAATATTTCACTCCAAATATTATCACTATAAATTCAAAATTCCCACTTAAGTATATAAATTATAAATTTAGAACATTATCCTCACAAAACAAAATCTATTGGTATCTAAACATGAGGTTGATTTTTGAAATGAATTTTACCCCTTAATAAGAATAATGTGATCATTAATTCCCTGTAAAATTTATTTGTTTTTAATTATAAACTAATTTAGATAATGATAATATATAAAGTGAATATTTCACCCATTTAAATTTTGGGATATAAAATAATAGATGCCTAAGGGGACACATTATGGTTCATGATTACTTTCTAAAAAATGTTTTCAAACCATACCATCTTCACCTTAATCTTGGACTAGATTATCTAATAGGCCTATTTTGATATCTTTTTTCCTATGAATAAAGTTGATATATAATTCAATATATCAAAATAAGGGGAACTTCAAGATGTCATATGGAAATATCCATGTATTAATCAGTAATTATGGGAAGATGGTCTTTTAATTCATCAATGATATAGAAGAACAATGTCATTTACTAGTGGGTAATCTACTAAAACGTTATATGATTATGCCTTATCTATCATTCCTAATGATCCCTTCTTCCAAAGAGGGAGTGCCCTGATCCCTTATCTCTAATAGACACCACTATCCAATATAATAATTCTATGGAATAATAGACTAATGAAAAATATTCCACACCCTGGATGATGTTGATGGGATTTTTTCCTACCATAATGAGGTTATATGAGAAATAATATACATAACTTAAAATAGAACACTTATGGTATATATTGGTGATAATGTGGTTTTTCTTAGAAGGCTTCCTTAATTTAATTTTTTGGTCTTAGATATCCATTATAATCACTGACTCTCAAAATAATAATGAAGTGATACTTGAGTGGATAGAATTAATAATGAAAAATAATGGTTAAAATGTATAGAATACATTTATTATACCTTGAACAATGTCTGGTAGGTCCATGTTGTATCCCTTAAAATTATGTAACCATATGTGGCCCAAGTCACCAGTTCTATGATATAGGAAAGTACCACAATGAGGTAGTGCTAGTAGAAGTTGATCTATGTGTTTTCCACATCTAAATCCTCCTTTTTTGTTTTTATCACCTCTACCAAATGTAGCTTATAATTAGCATCCCTAGGCACTGTTGTGAGATCCCTAGTCTCAACACTACCTTTGACATGTATGTTTATCTATTGTACATCCATAGCTTCTCTATGCTATCATATTTTTCATAGAAGTACTTATCCATTCTTCCTCAACCACCACAATCATAGCAAATCCTATATCCTTTTTATTAAAATATATATGAGTTTTCTACTTTTTGTTCCCTATGTTTGGGGTTATGAATGTGTATTCCTCCATTACTGGGATCTTGATTCTTTTCATTGGTTTCTTGTAGAAAAAATTATTTAACCCAATAAAACCCAACCCTTACCAAGCTATAGGGTACATATTTATTAGATTTTTCATAATAATCAATTCTCTCACCATTATCCCATTATATATGGGGATGCATAGAATAAAACCCATATTTATATTTCCCTTAGAGTATATACTTGAACAACTATGTTTAAAGAAACACAACACATGCCATATAAAAAGTGTAACTTTTGATCTATGTGACCCTTTCTACATAATCAACGTTTGTCACACTTCCCAGTTGAAGGTATATAAATTATTTTAATTTAACAGTACATATTTTCCTAGGATAAGAATATTTAAAAAAAGGTTTATAATGTAAAAAATGATTATATAGGATCATTTTTCATTTATTTTTTTAAAATATGAGTTATGTATCACCTAACAGTAAATAACTCTCAATTCCATAATTACCATATGATTTGTGGGAGTCTAAAAAAGTAAAAAAACTATGTTTGTTTCCTCCAGCGAGTCTCAGTGGCCTATATATTAGGCACATATGAAATCAATGGTATCATCTTATTTTATAACTTGAGAAGAACATTTAGTATACATTTTTTATAAACAGAATCAAATAGAACCACACCTTTCTTATAAGGTGTAGGATCTCACCACTTCATGATTGGTGTTTGATCTATCATCTACATAATAGGAATATGATATACACACTACTCTCATAGTAGAGATACATATTTACCAATTTATCTAAATTATACCTTTTAAATTCATTGATCGATAAAAGGATGATCTAGTACAAGAACTAGCTCTTAATTAACATCCAACATTATCAATATTGGATGTTATAGAGATATAATATTTTACTACACTAGATAATCCCATGGTAATTTAGTATAAATGGGTGTGTTAAATATAGAAGGATATTGTAATCAATGACTTAATATAACATTATTCATGCATGATTCATTCTTTACCCCATAAATGATGAATTTTTCTTCATAATAGATAAATTTATTTCCAAAATACCATTGTGATATTTTAGTGAACCATGGACCCATATCTCCCTATTTTGAAATCTAGATCAAAGGAAACACATTAATAACCCAACCCATTGAGGACCCCCAAGGTTAATAGTTAATCTTAGTGTGCCACCCCATATCCAACTTTAACAAGACATGGGATACTGATTTGTTCTGAGAAGAAATAACCCTAATGGGAGGATTTATTAAAAAAATACAAAAAAAACATCTCCATATTCACAATAAATCCAACTGTTATAAATTTTATACTAGGAGAAACATCCAAACCATAGTATAATATGCATGGAATATACATAGACATTCCATAATGATATGATAAGGGTAATCTATGGAAATATGAATTAATTATAATGAAATATTCCTATGAAATAGAAAATATAATTAAAAGAGGGATAAAAATTCCTTATCCAAAAAGCTCCCAACACGAACACTAAAAAAATACACCGTAAGGAACTACTAAGAACTAATGATATGAACAAAATACCCTTCATGATTTTAACTGAAAAATATATTATTTGGATGAACACTAAATGTTTGAGAATGAGTTATCATGTAAGACTGAATATATAAATACCCTATTACACAACAAGAAAAAAAATATAGTACTAAATTTAAATTCATCACATAAATAAGAATATAACATGTTATTCTAGTAGGTAATGGATAAAAAATAAGGGCTTGACGCCAAAACATAATAACCATATTCCAAAAGGTTTTCCTATAAAATATTATGAGCATATGAGGAACACTATTTCTATTGAAATGAATGGAAATGGAAATCACTTAAAACACTCGATAGATGTTATTCTGATCATCTAAACCGCCTCAACATAAATGATTCAAATACCACCAAGAGGAAATTAATTAAGCATTCACATAATGCTTTTAAAAAATCAACCTTCTTTTGGGTATATTCACTGGAACTAGATTGATATCAAACTTAATTATGAAAAAAAATAAATGATCACACATCACAAAATAAAAAGGGATAAAACACTATAAAACATAGTTTATGTGGTTATTAAACACATTCTACTTACGTGGGAGAACAATTTTAATATTTTTATTTAGGATATATAAGTGAGATAAAAAATCACCCCTCAACTCTTATCAAATTTAAAAAATCCTAGATGTGGAAAACAACTCACATCATCTTAGATTAACCTCAAATTAGAGAACCACCTATAGTAATAGATGCCTCTATTCAATGATTTGTTTTCCTCCACATTCGATATTCATATTTATCATCCTATTAACCTAGGAAACCGTCTATAAAGTATTTAAAAATTTGATTATTTCAAAATATTGGTACCATGCTCACAAACTAATCATCGATTTTTCAGCTTAGTGAATACAATCAATGGGAACTCCATATGATTGTCTCTGACCACCAGAACTCTAACTAATTAAAACCTTCTGATAGACTTTATCTGATGAGACTTTATCTGGTAGACTTTATATGATGCAGATGTCTATATGGTACAATCAATCTTGTATCATTGAACCATAACCATATTATTCCACTATTTTTCCATAATTTTCTTATAAAATCCATTCAAAAAATTCCCCTTAGTGGTATAGAAGAAATCTCACAAAACCCATGAATCTCCCACATGTTTTTTTAGGATTTAATCCTTCATTAATCATGCTTCTAAAATTATCATCTTTCTGATTCATGAAATGTTCTCAAATCCATATGATCATCTAATTTTTAATTGGTAAAATGTTACCACAGACATTCTTTCAATATAACCTTGGAATACATATTTATAATATTCTTATTCCCCAAAATATTTTGCAGATACAATAGTTTATCATATATATAAGTTCTTATTATGTGACCTTTTAAGTTAATATGTTTCATTAATTCATGATACATTGGACCGTTAGAAATATTAATGTTACTCTAACTATCACAGAATAGTATTCCTTTTCTCAATCATTTTTTGGTTTAATTATGAAAGCACATAAACCATATCAAATATTACCATACCTTTATTGTAGAAGTATATTATGATTCCATTATATATAAAGTAACAACTAACATTAATATAGACGTCCAATTCACCGTTATTCCACCAATTTAAAAAAACATTTTGTACATTTCAATGAGTCTATGTGTCTAATAAAATATGCATTTACAAAATTGTTAAATAAATCAGCATCATTGAAATATAAAATTTCATTTATGATCCTTTCAAGTATATAACAATCCATTTAATTTATTCCCATTGTTTCCTTTATATATTTTACAAGAAACAAATAAATACATATACTAAAAAAGAATTTTATGGTCATGTAAAGATAGTTTCATAAATAAGAAATCCATGAGGTGAAGAGAAACGAACATTTTCTTCACTATGGACTTTTCTATATATTATTGGGGATTTTTCATTAGAAACATTGGTGTTTCTATGAGGGGAGTTGGTAAAGTTTTATAAGTTTTCATTATTAGTCATTAAATGGTATTTTTGATATATTCCTTATTATATAAAACCGAATGGATTGTTTTACCATTCCACTAAATTCTCATACACAATATTTTCATGTTTTTATAATTTTTTTCATGTCAATCCTTCTTGAAAAATTATTCTATAAACTAATAATCAATATATCATCAAAATAAAATAATTGAATGATATATGTTGCACTAATGTAGTATAACATATAAGTCCACTCATACATGGATATTACATCTTTTAAATGGATTTTCATTATAATAAAAAAATATGCATGAGTACCATAACAGTTTATTTTCATTGGAAACTTGGAATGTAATCATCATAATTCATGAAATATCTTTAATTCATCTAAAAAATATCTTCTCCTTTAGTAATACGATATAAAAACCAGTATTCATAATTATGGGAAGGAAAACATAATAAAGGGTGAGATAATATTATTCAAAAGTATAAAAAAGGGAGATATAAATGTATATAATTAGATTAAGTGTATGATAATAGGGGCATAACATTTGAATATCTTACACAGAATGTAAAAGATCATAATATTGAGTCATTACAAAAAGATTGGTATTTTAATAGACATTAATCAAAAGGGAATCAAGGATGACAAGTTATTAAATCCTAACATCGGAATAAGATGTAGAATTGTGGATTATCAATAATTATAGTAAATATCATGTCTAGGATACTGACTAGGAAATTAATAACAACTATCCCTTGTGAAAACCACGCATGTTCCTACTTCAATCTTATGCTAACTACCAGTTTACCCTATTTTTTGGGATTTTAATAACCACTCATGTACCCTCATTTTTGTTATTGGGATGACCACCCATCTACCCTATGATCTTATAGTACATTTATCATTACCCAAAGCATTTGAATGAGATATAGGTCCCACACGTCTCAAAATGAAATCGATATTTATGTGTGCAACAAGATCATAAAAATTCAACAAATCATAACACATGAAATATTAATGGGTTTCATAATCACTTAATCATGTCATAACCTATATACAATATACATGTTTGATTATACATTCATCAATTAATTATATCATATCCTATATAAAGAAGTAGGTTTCATGAAAATTATATCATAGTGTAACCCATGGAAGAGAAACATGTTTCATAAATATAAAACATTCCTAGATATAATAATAATGGTATAATTAGATCATATCACCAATAAATAATAACTACATAAAAGGATGGAATCATTAAGAGATAATGATTTTGAATGATTATATGGAATATTTGTCGAGGAAAATAAATTTTCTTTAAAAATATATTTTCAATACTAAACTTTATAAAATATTTATGAGGTCTTTGCTTTCAAAATAAGCTCCAATACTTATATTCCATGTTTTAAAAATAATTTAAATCATATCAAGAGTAAAATATAAATTTTTTTGTGAAGAAAACTTTTTAAAACAATAAAAGTGTTTAAAGTAATTTTCTATGAAAATAACAATGAAAAATTATAAATTATGCTTCAAATAAAGTAATTGTAATGATGTTGATAAATTTCATTCATACCGTACAGGTAAAAAAAATATTCATTCAAATTTTTGATAAATTCTAAATAGACATTATTTTTTAAAATGACTTGAGTATTCTATTTAAATAGTTTTTTAAAAATTCAAATATCCCAAAAAAAATATTAATGATTTTTTTTAACATCATGATAAATTTTTTTCTTAACATTTTTTAGGAAAATATGGTTTTTGATGACATAGTATTTTTTAATAAAAAGATTTTTTTTCATGAAAACATTCTTTTTGAACAATTGAGTACAAAAATATAGAGAAATGTAGGGAAAAAATATATTCCCATGTAATAACTAGAGGATAATGAAATTCATAAGTTTCTAGAGATAAATATCATAAGACACTATTATTGGAAAAAAATCAAAAACAGTCCTGATAAATGCTGAGATTGTAGCATAAAACCTTTACCATACTAGTAAAATTGAAACATAATTCCCATAAAGGTATATAATTAATATAATCCAATAATTACATTACAATATATAAATTAACTTAGTTTAATTTCAATGGGGTCATACATACACATCATATAAGAATATCGGTGCATGACATAACATATGTCTCAAATAAGTTAAATTGAGACAAAGTTCCCTTACCACTTTATCTGTCTTTTTAATCATAATATATAATAAAGAAATAAATTAAATAACACACAAAATATCAGAAAAATAATTATATTCATGATATATCATTTAAAATGGTTAGGATATACACCACACAAGAGATAAGAGTAGTGAATTTTCATATGAATCCCAGAAATAAAAAATAGACTAGAAATCACATACTATATTAGTAATGTTTTGTATCGTAAACACCATGAATGTGATATCTCAAAACAAATCAGTAAATCCCCATAATTACTAGGGTAATGATTGTAATTCCCTAAACCTAGAAGCCTAGAGCTGATGCATTATTTCATTACATTTGAATAATGATATGGAATCAAATCCCGATGGTCCGATCAGTCTAGAAGTATAGTAACACCAGATTATATACAGGATTTCCATAATACATTTGAAAAAAAAATATTCTACATAATAAACTAAATTAAATTGAAAAATTGAAACTTCATTCAAAGATCTATTTTTCATGACCTGGGGAGAGAAATAAATAAGGGTGGGCACAAATTCTCAGTAACACTAAATATAATGGAAAAAATAATTAATCAATATATATGGAAAGGTAGATAACTGATAACACTTTACATTTATACAAATAGATATGGAATAATTAGTATGGAATAGTAAGAAACTAATATAGATGCCATAAATCAATAAACAGATAATGAATTACATCTATAGATATGTTGATGAAAAATATCATGGATAAATAATGATTGAAACTAAATAAGGGAAATTATTTCTTAATAGATGTCATTTCTAAGATTCATGAATAACTATACCATCAAGAAAATTCACAAGATTGTTTTAAACCAAAGATAGAAACCCATTTAATTTGGCCAACTTACTCATCTCATGAGAACTTATTGATGCATTAAGGAGCTATATAAAGACTGGGCTCCAATCATCAATCCCAGTCCAAAAAATTCCTCATATTAAATAATAGAAAATTTATTCTTTATAATATATCTATATTGATTAAATAATACATAACGGTCAATATTTCCTTAAAATAACCAAACAACTATCAAATTAGAAACCATATGTAAAATGGTATATGGTTTTGGAAATACGGATGTCCATTGTATAAGAATATTGATATTCATGTAAATTTATAATGAAAAATTATTAAAATATAGTGATTCTTAAAAATAATTTTAGCCATCAAAAAAGGAAGGGAGATTTCAGATATAATAACTAAGAATAATCTTGATGAGAATAATCATTAAATATCCCAAAGTGTCCCATACCAAATTTAAAAAAATGACTCATAATATTAAGAATATTTTGAAATTAAATTAAATAGATAATGTCATTAGAATAATTTTATTCATTATATAACATGAAAAATATTGTGTATACACTAAATAAAAGTGAATCGATGCATAATAACAAATAAGTCTCACTGAAATGTAATATGTGATTAAATTACCTTACCGCATCCTTCCATTTGTTGTGTGGTATTTATCCTCTTATATAGTTGTTTAAAATTTGTTACTATATAATAGAATAACAAAAATCATGTTCATAATATAATATATTAGTTCCTAATAATATTTTATTACCATGGTTTTGAACACTCTTTTAGTAATTTCACCATTTTGGGTGTTAATTGTCTAGTTTTCTCAAGTAAGTTTTAACATGTTATTTGTCGTTATCATTAATTACATCATAGTTTAATCATATAAATAATGAAAAGTATGGATTAATTATCATATATGTATTTATAGTAGTCCATTATATTTGGACATTAAAATGAATTGTACCATTCATGTAGACGGGAGGTTGTATGTACGTATGAACGCTAATTCCTTTTCATTGTTGTATTAAAATAATGAAAAATGAATTATAAATAGGAATATTATAAATCTTTAATCATATATATGTTATATATATTACATATTATTATTAAAAACATCATTTATATGTTCCATGTGTGTATAGAATGAGTCATATCACATTGATGGGGCGGTAGTCCAGGCTTCCTCAAATAAAATTATCATATTTCTGAAAGATGGAAAGAATAAAGGTATGTTATAAAAAATTAAATAAAAATGAATATATTATAAATATCATATATTTATTTATAAACATATTCTCTATTATAATTTCTACCATGATTGGTGGTAAAAGAAAATTAACCAATCATCGTTTCATGAGGCAATAGTTTTCAGTAAACAGAAACAGTATGTTATTTACCCATTTAATGAAGGTGTGTGTAATTGAATATAGAATCATTTAAATAAAAAATCCTAAAATATTTATGATAATTTATTTATATAATAATTTAATAATGATATTTTAGGAGGCGGATAATGGAGATGAAACTAGAGAACTTGAGTGAAGATGTTACCTCTTAAACTGGTAACTTATATTTGATTGTAGCAAAAAGATTCCTTAAAAATATTACATCCAAAAGTGTCGATTCAAGGATTATGGGGGGATGTTATGAATATATTGGTGAAGATATTTTCCAAACATAAGTGTGTTAAGAGGTGTTAGGAATGGTGAGAGGTGGTGACCATTTATTGGGAAGGAAAAGTTCTCACTTAGAATTTTTGGAAACATGTTAGGTGGACACATGTTATTATATAAAAAATCCATAAAAAGACAAAAAAATAATAATGGAAGGATTATGGCCATTATATGTCCATATATGTAGTTATGGACTAGTTTCTAGGTCATTTGGGTCTATAAGTTAATGGTTCACTCCATTATTAAGCATATTTTTTCAAAATAATTATAAATAATTTTAATTAAAATCACAAATTTTTTTGGATAGAAACTATTTTTACCTTATTAAATTATAGTGATTGAAAAGGTTTTATTCATTTTTCCAAAGTCCAATCAAATTATTGGAAAAATTAATTTCAAATTTCTTTCGTAAGCAGGATGACAACATGAGTTTTCAAAGTAAAAACATCAAAAAGTTTGTTATGTTTTCATAGTCAATTTAAAATTAAAATTTATTATAATTACATGAATTGTATTAATTGGTAAAAATATTATATAATTATAATTTAAAACCATTATAGATAAAAATGTATTCTTATAAATAAATCAGATAATAAAATTGAACTAAAATCCGATATTTTTTACTATTCATTAAAAATGATATGTTTTTGAAAAATACAAATATTTCACCATTACCGAATTTTTATAATTTTATTTAGAATTTGGATTATATTTTGAAATTATAAATCAATTAAAGTTCCAAAATTGATTTTTAAAATGGGATCTTTTTTAAAAGGTGGTAAAATTGCCTTTATAAAAATATAAATTTTATGTGTAAAATAGGGTTAGTTCATATCTTATGCATGTAAAATATAATGGATGAATATATAAAATATTTTAATGAATATATAAAATATATATTTCATTAAAATTATTAACTAATTTTAATCAAATATATTCATTAATACAAAACTCCTTTAGATTCAATTAAATTATAATATGTCTTTTAATATAAATTTTTTTCTTATTATTGATTATCATTAGTTGTTAAGAAATGATTTAATTTTATAATTATAAAAATAATAAATTTTCATAATTCATTTAATACTATTAATAACCACTAACATAACTGGTAGGATATATCATAATATATAAAATAATAATGTTTTACTAATACATAGTTATTTTGTGAAACTCAGTTTGGCATGTAACGCAAGCTATCGTGAAAGTTCACTCTTGCTTAGAACTCAAGATAAATATATGTTGTGTTTATTAAAACAAATATCATGTATTAAATATATATAAAATAGTAAATATATAGTATAGTTTTTGGATATTATATTTCTTATGCGCATGGTGAAGCATGTCCTCCCAACCTTAATTAAATTGCATCCTCACAATTTAAACATGGTAAATGGATTAAAAAATTGTTTTTGAAAGACCCACATCGTAAAAGGTTTAATGTATCATTTTCTTAATAAAAGATAAAGGAATGTACAATGGTCACGTAAATAGGTCCCTTTGTGGGTGAAAAGTGGTGGGAAATATATTCATGTATACAAAGGAAAAAACTAAAACTAATGTTATGATAGAGAATCCTAGATAACATGTTTATGAATAATTTAACAATCAGAAACCCCTAGAACCGTGATAATCTAAGGTCCATTTTATTCATCATAAATTAAGGTACTGTGCAAAAAAATGGAATATCAATTTTCTTAGATTTGAGGAATTCTTTCATATTATAATAATATAAATAAATATATGTTTCTATAAACACCATAATTTTCATTGATTACACCATGAACTATTAGTACTTCCTATCTTATTATATGATATATCGTATGGTAAAGTAATACATTACCCTAAAAAATATCATCCAATGATCAACTTAAACAATTTTATATATGGTTAAAATTTCTAAAAGATTATGTTCCAACAATTTAAAATAAGGTCACTAGATATATCAAATGAACTTATCAATATATTTTAATCAACATAAATTAGATCTAAATTTTCATATTCCAAACAATATAATAACTTCATCATGTATCCTCCTAAAATATGTTAATAACTCGAATCACCATATAAACATATTCAAAACATGCATTCACACTTATTCCAAAACTAAAACCCAGTTTATTGAATATACTCCTTATATCCAAACATGTTGTAATCTCAATTAGTGATAGAATGGTCTACAAGTTCAAAAGTCATTAATTAATTATAAGTTTGTTATCAATTTTTTCAGATAAATAACGTGTTCATAATTATCCCAACATAAAGAATATTTTAAGAGTTTTATTTTTCTCAATTATGTGTATTCTTAAAAGATTAACTTCTTCTGAATCACTTTTCGCTGTACCATTTAGCATAAGATATCATATCCTTAATGAAAAAGTACTATAGTACAATAATTATATGTTCCATAGTTCATAAAATCAGAATATTTATGATAAAATATTCAATTGAAATAATTATTTAATAGTAATATTAATCACTAATATTCTTCAACAGTTGTATCACTACTTAACCATTATCCAATAGCATTATTTGGGGTATACTTCATTGATTCTTGGGACATTTATTCCCATAGTGTCCCATCTACATTGAGTTGAATCATTGTAAATTGAAAACCATCTTCCTACCCTTAAACTCATGGGCATAGTGTCCTTTTTGTCCAAAATTATAAAAACCTCCCATTCCCATCAAGAAAGTACTAGAGTGTTTTATTCAACAATTATCACATGTCATAAAATCCTTCTTTCCCTTTGTATTCCTCAACTCATTCAATTTTTCATGGTGCTTGGATTACCTCTTCTTATCTTGGTTTCTATCGAAGACATAGGAATTCATGAATTAATTATCTATCTCATTGGATCATTATATTATTTTTTCATATGATTCCAATACTTTGGAGATTATTTCCCTTTGAAATTTTAGATTAATACAATGAATGATATGAACTTTATTACTATTTGGATAATGAGCATTGGTGGAGTTCACATTCCTTTTGATATGTTCTATTTCAAAATAGTGGAAAACACTATATTAAATAATAGAAATAATGTGTCTACCCAAAAATAGTAGAATACATTACATAAATTGAAAATTCTATACAAAGATAATCTCATAATCTTAACCATGATATCTTTGGATATATCATTACTTTCAAGTCCTTCAAAATGGCTTGTAAAGAAAATTTGAATTATTCTATGAGTATCCACCATAAGTATCAAAAAAGGTGTGTATTATAGCCTATTTTTGTGTACTGGGTTACCCTATGTCAATCCTGGAACACCTTGTCAGAGTTATTACTCCTAGGTACATCTATGACAAAACCACGACCACTTGTAGTATCCAAACATGGATATATTTCTAGGAATACCTAGATGATATATTCCTTACCAAAATTTTAGGATTTTCTTTAATAAATATAATAAAAGTATATCTTAGGTTTTTTCTCCCTAATCTATGTTTTCTAAATCTAGTATGTATGTTTTCTATTAAAATTCCCTTTATACCAAAAAAAATGACCTAACACGAGAAGCCCAAATCCGATGCATTATTTTATTACATTGTCATGATTAAAAGAAATCAAATCACGATGGATATATCAGTTTACAAATCTTGGAAAGATAGATTAAAAATTTTATTCCCATAATACATTGGGAATCCAAAACAAAAAATGTTATGTAATAAATTGAAATAAAATGCATCCTTGAAAGCTAATTCGATGTTCCCTTCTTCGTAACCTAGGGAAAGAAACAAAATAAGGTTGAGCTCCATTTAATTATAAGGGTAAATAAAAAGAAATAAATAATGAATCAATCTATACGGAAAGCTAAATAACTTGTCACACATTCTATTCACACATATAGATAAGGTATAATTAATAATTAATGGTAAGAAACTGTAATTCATGTCATAAATCAATAAATTAAGAATGAATTACATGAAAAAATATGTCGAAACAAAATCTCATGGATGAATAATAACTAAAAATAAATGAGTTAAATAATTTATTAATGGAATTCATGTCTAATGAACTTTAAAACCTATATAGTCAAGACCTTTCACAATATTGTTTAAAACCACAAATACAAAACCATTTAATTTGTCCCACTTATTCTTCTCCTAAGAACTAACTGTTGCATCAAGAAGCTATATAAAGTATGTGCTCCACCCATGATTTCTAATAAAAAACACAAATCACATCAAATAATTAAAATAAATAACATTCAATTTAATATATCCTTATTTAATAAATAATACATAATTATCAAAATTTCCCTAAAATAACCAAATAACTGTCAAATTAGACACCATATGTAAAATGGTATTCGATTTAGGTAATACAAATATCCAATGTTTGAGAATGTGGATATTAAATTAAATTTACAATGAAACATGATTACAATATTGTTAGTTCTTTAAGATAATTTTAATAATCATAAAAGGAAGTGAGATTGAAAATATAATCATTTAGAAAAATTTTGGGGAGAATAATCTTTAAACATTCCAAAGTGTCACATACCTCTTCGTAAAAATTGTATCATTAACTACAAGAAATTTGTGAAATTAAATAAAACATATAGTGTCATTAGAATAGTTTATTTCATTATCTAACATGGAAACGTATATACATACACTAAATGAATTTGAATTGGTGAATACTAAAAAAAAGGTCTCAATGAAAGGTAAATTGGGATAAAATTCCCTTAACATAACATTTCTTTAGTTTTTTGGTCTTTAAGACTCATATATAGTGGTTAAAAATATGTTACTATCTTATACTATAACCATACATATGTTTATAATATAATATATTATTTCATTATAATATTCCATGACCCTTTTGTGAACAATCCTTTAATAATTACACTATTTTGGGTGTTAATTTCTTATTTTTCTTGAGTAAGTTTCATCGTATTATTTCTTGCTATCATTAATTAGATCATGGTTTCATCATATAAATAATGTAAATCATTTTTCAATTATCACATATAATCATTATATATGTATTTATATTAGTCTATTAGATTTGAAGATTCAAAATTAAGTTTATCGTTCTTGGAGATAATAGGTTAAACGTATGCAGGAGTGGTACTTCCATTTTATTATTTTATTAAAATAATTAAAACTGAATGGTAAATATGTATATTATAAATCTATTATTATATATATTTTATATATGTTAAATATTTTTATTAATATAATCCTTTATAATTTCCATTTACAGCAGGAATGAGTCGTATCGCTTTGATGGGGCGGTAGTCCACACTTCCTCAAACGAAATTATAATATTTACACAAGATGGAAAGCATACTGGTATATTCTAAATAAAAATTAAAAAATTATAAATATATTTTAAATATAATATATAACATAGATAAATATATTTTCTATCATAATGGACACCATGATAGGTGGTAAAGGAAAATTAAACAATCATTGTTTCGTGAGGTAGTAGTTCATCGTACATAGAAATAGCATGTTCATTAAACATTAGTTGGTGTTGTCCATAATTTTAGGATGAATCCATTACAGGAAAATATACTACAATATTTATTATAATTTTTTTTTGTATAATAAGAGAATATATATATTTGAGTGGGTGTATAATGAAAATCAAACTAGAGAGTTTGAGAGAAGACGTTACCTCTTAATCAAGTAACTTATTTTGGGTTGCACCAAAATAATTCCTTGGAAGCCTTGATAACCAAAAATAGGATCCATGTTTGGGGGAGGAATTTTTGGAATCTCATTTGATAGATCTTGGATGATCTTATGTGTTTTGAGAGGTGTGAGCAATTGGGTGGTGTGGTGGACTTTTATATGTAACAAATTGGACTCACTCGGAATATTTGGAAGCAAGTTAGGTGTAAAAATTTCCATACTAAAAAAAGTCATACCCAACCATAAAAACTCAATAATTGAATGATTATGGCAGAAATATGTCCAGCCAAGTTTTTATTGGAATGTTTCTAGGTGAACTGGGCCCTTAATGTAGAGGTTTAGTCCTTCATTAAGCTTAATTTTTCCCTAATTATTGTAATTAATTTTTATTACATTCACTAATGTTTTGGGTAAAATAAATTAATTAACTTATAATAAATTTTAAATTATTATTAATATAAATTCGTAATCCAATTTTTTAATTTCCAATAACAGAAGTGGTAAAAATTAATTTAAAAATCTTCCCATAAGTGGGACAAAAACAAGGATTTTAATGTAAAAACAACAAAAAGTTTTCTATGATTTTATAGTAAATTTAAATGTGAAATTGATTATAATAAACTAAATTGTATTAATTGAAAATAATTTTATCTAATTAAACTTCAAAACCAATATATAACATTATTTTATGTTATAAATTAGTCACATGAAAATTTTATTTTGAACTAAAATTGAGTATTTTTAATTGTTCGTTAAAAAAGATATGCACACTAGAAATTAAAAAAATCACCATAACCTAGTTCTAATTATTCTATTTAAAATATTAATCTTATTTTTTACATATTAAATTAAATAATGTGTCCAAATTAATATTTAAAATAGGTTTTCCATTAAAAGACGGTAAAATTGCCTTTATAAAAATATAGGTTTTTATGTTTAAAATACGGATTGTTCTTATATTATGCTTGAAAAAACTAATATATTAATAGAAAAAATATTTGATTTAATATATAACATATATATTTCATTAAAATCATTCACTAATTGTAATTAACTATTTTTATTAAAACCAAACTTCTCTTCAAGCATTTAAATAATAATATTTCTTTTTTATATCTAAGTGGTTATAATTTTATTTTATCATTATTTGGTAAACAATGAATTCATTTTATATTTATATAAACCATAAACTATAATAATTAATTTAATACTATTTATAACCAATAACATAACTACTATGATATATCATGTTAAATCAAACAATAATGTTATAATGATACATTGTTTTTTGGTGATAGTCGATCTTGTGTATAACACAAGCTATCGAGGAAGGTATCACTTGAATGAAACATAAGATAACATGGTGTTTCATTCATTACAAGATATATCAGATATTAAATATATTTAAAATAGTAAATATATATTACAGACTAGACTTATTATATTCCCTTACATATTTGGTGATTCATATCATGCACGCTATTGAATATAAGTTTCTTAATCTAGAATTATTGGGTTTTATAATCATCATAAGATACATTCTTGGAAAATATATAGGCCATATAATGTAAATACATGGTGAATATGGCATGTTTCCCTCTAAATTATAAAAGTAGGACAGAAATCCATTCCCTTAACTCTCAGATTATTTTCACACAGGTTTGAACCACCTCTAAAATAAATATAAGTTTATTATAATACTATTATAGAATAATAGTAATATATATATTTATATATATCATTAAATATATGATTTAATTATTATCATTTATTAATATATCTTAAATATATCCTTGTTAAAATTTTGATTCATATAATAATCGAATTGTTTTCCGTATATGTATTGATTTATTGTTTTTGATTATCTTAATTTGATCATAATCCTTTAAAATAGAGAATAATAATAAAAAAATAGTTATGTTATTTATACATCAATTATAATTTTAAAACCAATCATGAAATATAGTTTTGAGAATGGAAGTACATTAAGATCACCTAGATGGTATGTTGTACATACGCATGAGAATGATCACTATTTTTCAAAGATAATTTTACAAAGGGCGTAAGTAATATATTATATTTACATGATTATAATAATATCACAAATAAAATGTTATTTCTTTAAATATAATATTCATAAAATCTATTTGGTGTGGTGATGAAAAGAGAGAGTCACATCGCTTCGTGAAGGCGATAGTTCACAGGTACCAGAATGACGTCATTATCTCTTAATGAGTGAAGAGATATGAAATAAAATTATAAATTATCATTTAAAATTATAAATATGTCTTTTATATCACAAATATTTATCCTTATTATTTTCTATGATAATGTTTTTTGAAAATAAATCGCATCGATCCATGAGGTGGTAGTCAACCATACACATGAGGGACCTTACCATATCCCATATTGAATAGAATTTAAAAAGTGCATATATGATACAATTAATCATAATGAATAATTTTTTTAAAATATCATATATATATATATATATATATTATAACAATTAAAATATATAATTGTTAGAGGTGTTAATGGATTAACTAATGACTATGGTTCGCAAGTTAGTAGTCTGTTGTACTCACAATCGATGAATTTGTAACCCATTGATGTTAGTGGTGATGGTTTTAGGAAATTAACAAAAAAATATAATTATATTTAATATAATGGGGTTATTATATCATAATGTGGTAATAATAATGGGAGGAAGTGTATAAAAGAATAATATAGAAACACTCATTCATAAACGTTATATATTCTTCGAGAATATTCCTTATGTTTGCACCAAATTGCTTAATAGTTTGTATTTATGTCCAAAAAATGAATATATGACAGGATTAGGTAATTTCAAAAGTGATTTAGGAAGGTCTTGTCCCAAAAAAAATGTTTTTATAGTGTGAAGAAGGGAGGAGAGGGGTGGATTTTCATAAATGAGGTGAGTGACACATTTGTAACTCTTTTAAAAGAAATGGTATTCTCATATTTTTAACTTGGAAAAGGATATTAAAATGATAATATTTGATCAATAGAAATAATTAGTACAGTTTTTTAAAAAAAATTGTAAAAAATTATTATTATATAAATAAAATTGTGATGATTCTAAATAACGAATCCATTTTTCCAAAATAAATTCAAAAAATTTCTAGATTTTCATTTAAAAATAATCATACAGAAACATTGAGAATGTTAAGTTTTAAGGTGAAAATGTTGGAAAGGTTGAAATGATTTTATATCATAATTCAAAATGAAATTGAATGAAATGGCCTGAATTGGATTTATGGATATATAATTGAAATAATTTTAATTAAAATTATTTTAAAATATAAATTAACTTAATTAATACAGTAAAAAAAAGTTAGTTTAAATTAATATTCAGTATTATTTGCTATATATCAAAAAATTGAAACTTTTTAAAAAAAATATCAAATACTAAACATAAGATAATTATTATTTGATGATTAAGAAAATTAATCATAATTTTTAAAATAAATTTTCAATTTTTTTAAATATATATATTTAAAATAATTTCACAAAAATCGAAGTTATGATGTTTTTTTTAAATACCATTTTAAGTGTAAAATTTGATTTAATCTTATTTCTTTTCTAGAAAACACATAAGATTAATGTTAATTAGTTGATTAAATTTATAATAGATAAATTTCATTAAAATAATACAACAAAGCTATATTTTTTTATTTATTGATGTAAAACATCTTTTATTTCATAAAAATGTTATTTTAGAAAAGTATTTCTCATATTTTGAAATACTTTTAATTTTATTTTAAATTAATTGGTCATTATATAAAAAAATTTATATACATGTGTAAAAAATATATATTCATTATTTAATTTGTCCTTTTTGAACCCTCCATTCATATTTCTATTTGATAACTATCATAATATATAATAAAATTTTAATTATATGTCATATTTCCTTTAACTTAAATGTTGAATATAATGAAAGATAACCTCAGTTCTATGTGTAACACAAGCCAATATCAGTGCTACTTGTAATACAAGATAAACTCATTATTACATGTAACATTAGTTAAACTTGACATTTCATGTAATGTAATCAACACTCAATGTCATGGCCAAAAAAATATTAAAAAATTTAAATTTATTTTTAAAATTATATTTGAAAAAATCTCATAGTGTTACATTCTACCCTGATTAAAATGAAATTCACCCTTGAAATTCTTCTCAATCATAAACGGTTTTACCTTATAAAAATTACTTCATATTAATTCATATCATAAAAATGAAAAATAAAAAATATTTTAATAATGGAATGTTTGAAATATAACAGTTTCTTAAAGTAAATCATAAGTCTTCTTCGACACTATAATCAAAGGTGGGAAGTGAAGAACATGAAAGAAAAATGTAAATAATTATAAAGAGTTATAAATATCACTAATAAAAATAATTAGGGTGTTTATAGAAAGTTAGTGACTATAAAAAAATAGGCCAAAAAGGCAAGGAAAAAGAAATTTATATCCTAAAAAAAGGTGATAATAGGGGGGAAATTATTTCAAGATCATTTTCTTAATTTAGATTTATTTTCATGAGAAGAAATACTTAATTTATTTTAGACAATTTCATAAGAATGGGATCTCCAATTGTAATTTCCTTGATCAATTTCAACATCAACTCAAAAATCCAATAAATGAAGTTGAATATTATATTCATCAAGTAGTAATGGATCAAAAGTTCCTTATATTGAATGAAAATTCATTTCTTCTATCATTATTTTTCATAAAAAATGTTATGAAAATGGTAAATAATATGAATAAATCTTCATATTAAAAATTAGTACATTAATCTATAAATCATTTTCCAACATATCACATAATAATTTTAACCAATGGTTAAACTTATGACACTACCTATAGATTAAAATCCAAAATTTAAAAATATGGTCAAAACTTTTTTAAAATAAACCTATCATTAATCCCCTGAACAACATAGTGTATCTCATAATCATAACACACCAAACATGTGAATACCTTCATCATGTGTTGTCCTAAATCTTGGTAATAACAATAATTATAAAAAAAAGTCAATAAAAACATGTATTATTCCTTTTTTATTTCAATAAAACCATAGATTATTGAATATGTTCCATTGATCCAATAATGTTGAAAATAACATAAATGATAATATAAACAAATTTTTTAAAAGATCCATTATCAGATCTAATGTCAAAAATAATAAAAAAAACATAAATTATCAATACCAATCCTATCTATATCCATATTAAGAACTAATTTCTCAACTTCATCAATATATTAATGGTCATATTCCCCTAATTAAAATATTACATTTCCATGAAATTACTTGTCTAAGACATTAGTAAAATTTAATATATTTTTAAAATCATTTACTAAAAACATATACTTAACAATGCTTATATATTTGAGTATTTATAATCCAGGGTTTCGAGTACATAAATACTTCAATCATGCCACTTCATTCTGAAACCATTAAATTTTATTCATCAAATTTTTATATTAACACTTCATTCCTTTCCTATATAATGTGTTGTCTTTTTTATCAACAACAATATTACCATTACTCATGAAGCCTTATTTATTCTATTAATGATAATTCCATTTATGATATTGATTTTAATAATGAATATTATTTCAAAATATATAAAATTTATCCATTAATAATACACAATGTATTCTAATATTCACATCTATTTCATTTACTAATGTATTCTTTTTTCCATCACAAATATCTTGTTCTATACCGTTATTCTACACACATAAACATCTTCTCGTTCTTTTTATACATTCCCTTGAAATCTTCTTTTCCTTTTATTGACACATAGGAAACTGAATTCTCATTACTACATGATCTCCACTACCCATACTCCTAGGTAACTCAATCATGCTTCTTTAGCGAGTCCAAGATTTGGTTAAGGTTCACATTTGTAATCTTAATCCATGATAACTCATTATGAATAATCCCATTATCCATCCCTCAAATAATAATCCCATTTATCTACTCATCGGTAAATTTATATTCATATTCAATGTTTTCCCAATTCCTTCTAGTTCCCACCACTGACTTAAACCAAAAAAATCATAGCCCAAGAAATACTAATCATAGTGGAAAACAAATTATTCATTAAAAATCACTTTCAAGATGTCTAAATCATGAAAACATTATAGTATATTTCCCCTTATGTTTATCATAGGAAATTCATTTTCATCGTCTATTTAAATCCTTCATTATGGTTGAGAAAGTTTTTGTGAACTTTGAAAGCATGACACCTAGGAGTATCAAAAAAATTGAAGAAATGATCATTGTTGTGCTCTAGATGATGGTCAATTAAAACTCATTGTTTTCATTTTATTTTTATTACCACTTGATACCTCTTTTCCAAATCCACGCTCACTTTTAGTATCTAAAAAATAATGTAATTACTTAGAAACAAATGTCTCTAAACATTACAAATGTTCGAGGACATTTTCCTACACCCCTACTCATACATAGACTTATCTGTAGATAAATCACTATAAACCTCCTTAGATATATCCTTGGGTATCTCAGTAAATTTTTCTCATCCTAGTTTCTAAAGGATAATTAAAACTTTCCTCCTAATACCAACAATAGATACCTAAGACTCTCATACAATGATATTACATGTTATTATATTAATAATAATTACATTAAAAAAACACAAACCTATAGACCAAATTAGTTTAGTGAATTTTAAAACATGAAATATAATCCTATTAATTCATGAAATAAGGGAGATATATAAGTATTACAAAAGAATATAGGCACCAGAACATGATCTTAAATTTTTAAAACCATTCCCTTCATATCAAAGAACACAATCATGATTTATAGAATAAATATTGGATGTTCATAAGACATGAATAGTAAGTGAATCATAGAAAAAGATCCATGAGAACATAAAATTGGCCCATGACATAGAAATGTGTCATATATATATAATCTAATTAAATATTTTTTCAAGGATACCCACAATGAAATTCATAAAATATAAGGATTGGGCTAGCCACCAGTTTACCTACTTCGGTCTTTGGATAACCACCCATGTACCCTTGTATTTAGGCTTCAGATAACAATCAGTGAACCCACCCTTTTGGTCTTGTTTTACCACTTGTGTATCATATGATATTGTAGAACATTTATCATTATGCAATGAATTGGATGATGTGATGTGTCACCATCATTTTCTTCTACATTTACTTATCTACTATATTTATTTTAAAGGATGCATGGATAAGTCTGATGACCTCTTCTATGATCATGAATGATTCCATATTCACCGTCCTTTCTATCACATTCATCTTTAAATATGTCCTAACCAACCGTATGGGTCCGAGTCAGCTACAACTGAACTTCTCATAAGACATCAAGGACCTGAATAGACTGATACCTAAGGTCAAGAATTATGACACTGACTTTACATACATCCAAAATTGTAACCATTACATGCATCATCATGTTCATAATTTTTGAGTTTCAAATTTTTTTTGAATAGATAACCATTAAATATGGATAAATAATTGTTTGGGTTCATCCATCTATAATATATTCTCCATCAGCACTTCCTAGAGTGATATTGAATGCATATATTCCTTGTTTATTATTTTGGGAAGTCTTTCCATGGATTCCAAAGTGGATTATGACATTGAAAAATGAGGTTGTTTAATATATTTATACATTTTATATGAACTACTATTGGTACTAGTGTTAGTGGCACTTTGTGTCTTATTATGCTGGCACATTTATCTCATTATATTGAACATGGACACAGTTGATTTCCACAAATGTGTATGATCCAAGTGGCATGAATAGGTTGATTGTATAGCATATAATAGTCACTATGATATGGGTTATTATGATTACATGTCATTTGTGATGGGACCAAGAATATTTTGTTGGCTATGCCCCACCTCCACGCATATAGGTTCTGGGTTGAGCTTCTTGACAACCTATGAATGTGAACTTTTAGTTTTTAACCAACAATGGTACCATAGAACCTTTAAACTATTATTGATATGAGAAGTATACAATCTTATAATTGAGTGTTTTTTGAAATTCTATGATGAAATGTTTATTCATTTTTTACATTTTTATTCATACTAAGTTTTTAATTTTAAATAATATCTTAGATTAATTTATAATATATAAATTTTGAAGGCCAATTCATTTTAAGGAGATATAGGTATCATTTTTCACATAGTAGAAACCATATTTATCTATTCCATATGATCATATACATTGAATATATCATAAACCATGAAATAAAATTCTTTTCATCAACATTTTATTATATCATAACCTATGGTAAAGAGATAGGTTTCGAAATCATTTCATCATTTCAATATATTATAACAACTAAAAATAAGAGGTTCTAATAAGAATTTTATCCTGGTATAACCTAAGGAAGAGAAATTAGTTTCATAAAATACCATAATTAAATATTAAGGATGGTATCCCTGGATCATATCCACAATAAAACAGAAGTTACATCAAAGCCTGTAATCTTAGATAAAGAATGATTTTGATTGATTACATAGAATTTTTATTGTGGAAAATAATTATTCATTGAAATATATTTTTAAAACTAAACAATGTAAATTATTTTAAAAATATATTTCTTTAAAAATAAACATAAAATAATATAAAAGAATCTTTAAAATCATTCAAAACATTCCTTGAGGAAAATATTCATTTTTCTTCAATTTTTTTAAACACAAACCATTTTAAAATTCTGGTTTTTTTGAAATTGACTTATTTTTTAAAATGAATCATGAAGGAAAATAATAGTCATGATATTTTGACATTCCCATTATTCCATACATGTTAAAATAAATATTTCTTTCACATTTTCAATAAAATCCAAATGGGTGTTATTTTTGAAAATAACAGAAAGATTACATTAATTTTTTTAAAAAAAGTTAAATATTGTTTAAAAAGTATTTAATAAGTCATTTTTAAAAAAAAATATAGAAACAATATAGGAAAAATTTCATAGAATCTTAGTTTTGGATGAAAATTGGGTTTCTCCAGAAAAAAATGTTTTGTCATAAAACTGTTATTTTATAAATCATAAGTACATAGATAGAATAAAAAAATGAAAAAAATGTAATTCTCATGGAATAATGAGAGGATAGGGGAAGTTGTTAGTTTATTGATATTTCAGTCATAAGATTCAATCATCATAATAAAAATCATAATCAATGTCGATAAATGTGGTCATTGTAACTAACAATATTCACCACTTTTGGAATGTTGAAATGTAAGTCACCTGAAGTGATTTACTTAAATTAAAAATAAAATATAATGAGTAAAATTAAATTAATGAAATTATAAATCAAAGGTGATATATATAAACCAAATTTAAGAAGATTTATTCATAATATAAAATATGTCTCAAAGAAGGAAAATTGAGACAACGATCCCTTACCCATTTTGAAATCATTTGAATAATAATCCTCAATATATGATAACATAAAATAAAAATTTAAATATCATGAAAATAATGTGAATAATTATACAATATCTATAAGATGAAAATGATAAACCAAAAAAGAGACATGAGTGGGAAAATTTAAAATGTCTCCCTAAAAGAAAAGAGAGACTAGAAATCCCTTACCTATTTGGTAATATTTTGATTCATAATCCCCATGAAAAAGATTTTATAAAATGGATACGTATATAAAATTATCTTCATGAGGTTAATCATATATTACATTCATTATATTTATAGACACTACATAAATTAAAAAGTATGTTATTATGGCATGTGTCCCAGTGATGTTCAATCTGAGACGAAAATATATAACCTTAAATCTCGACTTATATCATACATGTTTGAGCCTCCATTATGTTAAATATATATTTATTATATAGTTATTATAGAACCATAATCATATATATCATACCATATTTTTTCTAATTTTGATCATTTATTACCCATTTATATTGAATTCCTTATTAAAACCATATCCCTGGTAATAACTAATATGTTTTTCATATGTTTTTTGATTTTTTATTTTCGATCCTATTAATTACCTCAAGTTTACATAAAAAAGTAAATAAAAATAATGAAAAAATAATTATATTTACAAATAAATTAAAATTTAAAAAAATTCATGAAAGTTTTTTTTTATAAATGAATTGTGTTATGATCATGGAGATGGTATGTTGTACATAGAAATGAGTTACGTTTCCCTTTTTCGATGACAATTATGGATATAAGTTAAGTGATATTTTATCTTTAAAAAGCATCATAATAACATAGATATAATATTATTTCGTTAAAAATACTTAATAATATAATCCATGATCTTTTTTTATGGAAAGACAAAGTCACATTGGTTTATGAAGACAGTCGTCTACACATTCACGAACGATGTTATCATATATTATTAAGAGAAAATAAAGGAAATAAAATGATATATTATATTTTCATAATGATAAATGTATTTAATTTCAAAATTATTTATCATATATACCATATATATTTATCCTTTTTATCTATTCGTTAGATCATTATTGAAAACAAATCAAATTCTTTCACGAGTATGTTTTCCACTGTACACAAGAGTGACACTATCATATCCCCTATAAAATGAAATATATATATATATATATAATATAATGACTCCATTGGTGTAATATTTTTTTAAATATAATTTATATAATTTATATACATCATTATACACAACTGTGAGAGGTGATAATAGAAAAATGAATGACATCAATTCGCAAGGCGGTAGACCTCCATACACACAAATGATGATATAATAACCCATTTTATGGAAGTGAAGATGGTTGTAGGTAAAAAACATAAAATAATATAATTTATGTATATTAAAGACAAGAAAGTTACTATATAATCGTTATATAAATCTTATTGAAAGAGGTGGAGGAATAAATAAAACAAAAATGCTCATTTATGAACATTACCTCTTCTTTTGGTATCCATCCAAAATTTTCAACAAAAGCCTTCATATGTTTTATTTAAATTCAAAAGTAAGGCTAATATGATGTTATGAGGGATGTTAGAATCTAATTTTTTTAGGATTTTCTAAAAAATAGGGTTTTATGTAGTGAATATGGTAGGAGTGTGGGTGTCCTTTTATAAGGGAGGTTATTAGCAAAATTGTATTGTTTAGAAAAGATAACGTTTAGTAACAATGTTTTCTAATTTAAAAAAGGTTTCAAAATTGAAAAACATAAAACCTTAGACATGATAAGATTGAAATATTTCCATAAAATATATTTTATACATGTTTATAGGTCATTTTAAATCTTATATTTTTATATCAACACTACGGTAAATGAATTTTTACCTAAATTAATGTAAATAAATATTTTCACTATTTTTATATTAAGTTTGGTCAAAAATTATGTTGAACATATTGCATAATATAAATTATTAAGATTAAAAATATGGAATCCATTTTAAAAAATTCCTTTTAGATATTAGATAATTATTTACTTAAAATTAATCCCCCAAATGTGATGACAAAGTTGTTCGTAATAGAGAAATTGTTGGAATTTTTGAAATGTTTTTATATTGAAATTAAAATGGAAATTTAATAAAATAAATAAAATTGGATTAATGGGAGTATAGTTGAAAAAATAGTAATTTTAAAAAAAAATATATAGATTATCTAAATAAAAAAATTAAACAAAATAGTTTTTTTCAATTTAAATTTAGTATTTTCACTATTCATCATAAAAATGATAATTTCCAGAATAATTTGAAATTAAAAACCTATGATAATTGTTATATGATGATTTAAACATTTATTTTTACATTTTTAAATAAATTTTATATGTTTTTTATTTTTTACAAAATAATTTCACAAAAAAAATGAGAGAAAACTTCTTTTTAGAAAAATATAGCTTTCAAGTATAAAATTGGATTTATTCACATCTATTATCTAGAAATGACATAAGATAAATTTTAATAAGTCTATTGAATATATATTATATAAATACCATTAAACTCATTTACGTAATGTGTCTTGTATAATTTATTTAGGTAAAACATGGGTTTTTTTAAAAATTAGTTTTGTAAAAAATGATTTCTTTTCTTTTAAAATTATTTTAATTTTCATTTAAATTTAATTGGTTACCAAAAAAATATTTTAGATACAAATATAAACCATATATTTTCATAATTTACTTAAAAATATTCATACCCTCAATTTCAATGGCTTTATGATAACCATAATTTTAAATAATGATATTTTAATAATATATCACATATTTTTAAAAATCAGTTTTTTGTATAATTAATGATAAGCCTAGTGTTTTATGTAAAACAATAAAAAAAATTCTTATAACAAGAGATAAAATAATTGTTTCATGTAACATAAAATAAAATAAATATTTCTTGTAAATCAACATAAACTCAGTGTACTGGGTTACAAAATATATCAAAATTATTTAACATATCAAGAAAAAACATTTCGAAAAATCATGGGGTGTTACACACAATGCGTCTAGTAAAAATTTTACAATCACATCCACTAAAACCTTACTCAAGAATTAATGTGTCAAAAATCTGATTACACTATTATGGATCATTCTTTACTCCATAAATAATTTATTTCAACTTAAAAACCAGATCCTCCTTCAAATGAACTTTATAACCTTTGGGCTAAACTATAAAAATTTATTTCTCCAAATCCCCATGAAGAAAATCCATCTTCAAATATGTTTTATCCAAATTTATATCATCAAACAAAATAATTATAAGAACTATTCAAATAACTATTTTCATCACTACTGGTGAGAATATATTAGAAAATTCAATTCATTCCTTTTACTAAAAACCCGTCACCAATGTATTTTCTTCGTACCTTTTACTTCCATTAATTTTTTTCATTCAAATGAAAACACTATTTTTTCTGAAGAATATTTTCATTGTGAACATTCAACTAACTCTAATGTATTATTAATATTTAAGGAATTCATTTACTCATCTATATATATCTTTTACTATATTTTATCTCTATGAGAAGCTACATATTCTAAACATTCTGGATTGTATACATCCATAAGAAGTTAATTTTTCATAGTAGAACTAAACCATTGAACGAGTATTCTAATATGAGTTAGTCTTTTTAGAAAAATATCAAGGTAATATAGTATAACATCTCTATATGATACTCCTCTATCTGATATTTCACTATTGTAGGGTCCTGAAAAATCCGCAATGGTGATTCTACCCAGTTCCCCCCAAAGAATTAGGGGGAAGAATGGAGAAAACTCAAAGGATGCACAAAGCCGAACAGGTCTGCAGACCGGCCCAAATGATGATGCCACGTGGCCAGTTCCGCGAAGCACCCCCTCAGTGGACTATTTTCGTTCACAGAATGGAGGTGGAGATCCTCCGCGGGCACGAAGCAGGACAGTCGCCAAATCGGTCCACCGTCACAAACCGCCCCATTTGCGGACTGTCACAAACCAGCCTGGTCCGCATCCGTTGTCATTCGCATAATGGAGGCAGAGACCTCCGCAACCGCGAAGCACTCCCCGAGCTCATTTGGTTCACGGGGGAGATGTGCTCGATGCCCCCCTCGAGTTGTGGATTGACCGGGTCATCCATGAATCAGGCTATCGATCGTGGGCCTCCGCATTAGGTGTCTCATGACCATAGATATATCTCTTTTCCCACTCTATAAAATGATACCGGGGGATGGGAAAAAGTGAGAGGATTCGGAAGGAGATCGACCAGATTCGGGTGGAACGATTTCGAAGGAAGGTTTAGGATTTCACAGCGAAGTTCCATTTCACGAACCAGAACAGGTATAAACCTAGGAACGAATTAATAAGGAACCAAAGAATGCATAATAACTAGATGAACTGTAAACTTAAAATAGCAAAGAAAAGAAGACCATGAACCATGGCCCCTCTGCGGATGCACTCCCCGTGGAATAGGGAGTTTATGCCCCTTTTCCAATTTTTCGCACCACGTATCATCCTCCTACGCGATCGAAGCCCTGACCGACAAACCCCCAACAGGCGTCGCCCTTGGATGCCACTACTCGCATGGAACCCTCCGCAAACCACCCTGGTACGCGGATCGAACCTGAAGTTGTGAACCACCTTGGTTCACTGGATGCTCATCGTTCTGTGAACCACACTGGTTTGCGGGATGCCCATCAGTTTGCGGAACACCCTGGTTCGCGGACGGCTTCTCCAGCCGCGTGGCACTTCACTACGCGAAGGGCGCCACTACCCATACCCCCGTGTGGCTCACCGAATCATTCGGAGTTCCCATTCCCCGAGCCATATAAAATCCTTCCAATCCAGCCTGATCCTCCATGACTCCCTCATTGACCTACTCGTCGGCCCTGAGCCTAGGCCCTCACCAGAGCCACAAGACCCGTGTGATATAACTTTCAGGCGCATCAACGCGCCGTTTTGAGTTCACATACCCATGGTAAGTAGGGGCGAAGGGGTTGACCCGACCCTTGAGTGGATTTCCGAAGAATTCATGGGTCCACATTCCCATGGTAATGTAGAGTCTGATCTTGGGAGTCCCCTTTCTACCCTCCACTCATTGAGGCCGGGACACTTCTCCCTTCTTTGGGGGGTAGTAAAATACCCATCAGAAGGAAGCCCCCATGCACTTCTATACTTCCCCCGGGAACAAGAGAGGTGACGGGCACAGGAGCACCTCTTTCCCTCTCCCGCTACGTTTTGTCGCCCTGGGCGTCCATCTCGGAGTAAGCCCCGACCTTATGGGCTGCTCCATGCATAATCCCCACCCCACTTCTCACGGACGCACCTTTTGCGACGTGATCGTCTCGTCCCTACTGCCTCTTGTTTCTCACACCGAGCATGACTCACATGGGCTTAGAGTAAGTATTGATCATGAAATCCTCTCCTAGGTAGCCTCAAAGCGTAAGACCCACTCATGCGAACTACGTGGACTTTGATTCCCTACCACAGGGATATGTATGAAGCCTCCACGAGGTTCAAGCCCGATCATTGTCGGACCCCCAGGTCCACTTTCACGTCGGCTTTCCGACACTCCTCTTCAAACTACATGGACTTTGATCCCTATTGCCTAGGTAGGGTACGTAGGAAGCCTCCCTGAGGTTCAATCCCAATAATCGGTCGATCCGACTATCTTCACGTCGGTTCATCACACCAACACTGGTGCCGTCTCAATGAGTCTAGATTCCTCGGGGTCATTAATCCAATGAGGGATGGTAAACCTCGGGAAAAATGATTCTAAAACCTTGAGTCTAGCTGACCATTTCCAACCAGGATTAATCCGTGGATACTATTCTTCGGTATAAACAAAGATTTGTGAACATATGAACATGTCTTAAATCTATAAGAGAGTCCCGGAACAGGCAATAATTTTCCCCCAAAAGGGGTACGATGAGCCCGACTTCCCATCCTCTCGACCAATGTGAGTTATTAAGTATTGTTGGTCAAATCACCCAGTAAATGCCTTCCTTCGGAAAGCAGGTCCATGTATTACTGGATATGGAACCGTTGGGCGTTTCGAGGTAGAAAACGATGCACCCAATATGAGTGATTAAGTAAAACCCAACCTTCTCTAATCAACCGTTGGGTAGTGCACATTTCTTCACCACGGCCTCGTCGTGCACCTCCGAGACAAAAAATAGTGAACCCGATGTGAATCTTTAACCGAGCATGACAGATTTTACCTAATCCCACCATGTGCCCCCTTTATGCTCACAAGGAGGTCCAAGTAAGGTCATTAATTACGCATGGGATCATGAGATATTGCATTGATGGGTTTTTTGTTTGTACTTGTTAAAAAAATTTACAGGTACCATACAGTACTCCCTTTGATCCAATAGCATCCCGAAGGAACTCACAGGTGTGTGCTTCTAACTATGCAATGACAAGACTTCCTCACCAATAAAGGACCCAGACACCTAACAAGAATCTTCAATGTTGGGTCTCAGACACATTGATCCAAGAGTACCACGTGAACGGTACTCTCCCAATGGTGGAGGTGGACATGCATGCCCTCTAATCTGCCAGGACTCACCGATCGCCTGCACAGTAGTGGCCGCAAAGGCAGATCCAAATGGCCCATGTTTCTATCTCCAACCATTTCGAGAGTCTATCCCCAGAACGGGACAATGCGTACCACCCTTATCTTAGGGAGGAATATGAGGTCAACGTTGAGGACTTCATCCCTGCCGAATGGGGGTTCCTCTCTAAGGCCCCCGCTAGAAGACATCATCGTGGTCACTCCGCGACTCAACATCCTCACGCTCAAGAGGATGTAGCCCCGAGGATCCAGGCCCATGCTCCCTGAGCTCCATCCCCTCGGACCACCCGACAAGGGCTGAAAACATACAACCAGGGACTGGTCATCACCCTTGTCCCTAAGGAGGAGCTCCGCTGCCTAGTCACGGAGATGCATTACGAACAGGCACATACATCTGTTCATTCCTCCAAGGCCTACCATCCAGACATGGCGGCCTCATACGAGCAAGTGTGCATCCCCACCAAGCTCCATCAATCCTGTCACTCACGCAGGACGACACCTACCCAGCAGGCACCTCTCTCTACCTAGGGTCCTGAAGTCCACCAACCAGAAGTGGTGGTGACCCAACACCTGCAGAACCAGGTTCTAGAAGATGCTTCAAACGTCTACCATCCCGATGTGTTGGCAATCAACAAATCCCGCCATCCAGATGTGGTGGCAACTCATAGGAAGGCACGTCTCCTTGCCAATAAAGGCCACCAACTTGATATGGTGGGAAACTAACATCTGCAGGGCTAGCTCCTTGTGGATGCATTTAAAGTATGTCATCCCGATGTGGCGGCAAATGGAGAGATAAACCGACATATCCTGGCCCAGGGGAAGATTAGTTCACCTGCCCCGACATAAAATAATTGTCAGTACCCACTGACCACCGAAGGACCGGAGTAGGATATTCCTACTCCGATACCAGAATGGGCCTTCATACCTGTTCCAGCCAAAGATGTCTCTCTGCATATCCTGGCAATGATGGAGGAGCAGGTATCTATACCAGATCATATCTTGTAAACTTTACAGAATGTAATTTCATCAGTAGCAACAGCAAGGACTCGGGCCCGTGAGCCCGTCTCCCCAATTGAGGCGACTCATATAAGAGACGAGATAGCCACCTCGGAGCAGATCTGCATCCCTGCTTCTACCCAGGAGGGTCTCCGGTTATATTTCGTGATGCAAGGGCAACCGGATCAAGCAGCTTCACTCGTTCCAACTAGGGGAAACTCGTCCATCATGGTGGATGCTCCAGAGCATGCATATATCCCTTCTAAAATACAAGATATTCGTCGGTGTACCCCAGCAGCATCATGGGACCCAATTAGATAGGGACCCAAAGGTGAAGGCCATTGTCAACAGCAGACGGTCCCCACTGCCTGCAAGAAAGTTCCCCGAACGCGCTGAAGGTAGCTGGAAAATAAAGAGAGGATTCATGACTCCGCTCTTCTGGAAGCTGGGGTTCCCGATGCTGCTAAGAGAATATCGAAGGCTCTGAACCCTGCCCACACATTACCATATTATGTGAGTAGCAGTAGCAGTTGCGAAGGTCCTCCCTGCAATGTCGCTACCGGCAGCTCTAAAGGTCCTCCCCAGAGCACCCACGGGGGCCTCCCCCGCGGGCATATAACGATCGATCACAAGAACTTCTCTTTTGATGTGAGTCACAGAAACCCTCCATGTGACCAGAAGATCGAGAAGTAAGAAGGTCCTCCACTTTCTGCGGTCCACCCTGAAGGTCCTCCTCGGGGTGTACGCTGCAAACACTCTCCATGTAGTGGGACCATAGATTATGATACTAGTATTCGCTATCATAGTCACAACTACAAAGGCCCTCCCCGTAGTGACGTCTCATCGCGACAAGAAGGCCCCCCCCCCCTTATCGTGGCCTACACTGGAGGTCCTCCCCAGGGGTTACGTTGCAACGACACTCAGCACAGTCGGGCATCAGATCACGGTGGTAGTCCTCACCACCCTGATAACGGAGGTCCTCCTCATAGAAACGTCAAGCAATGAGAAGTCCCTCCCCTCGTTGTGTTACATTCTGAAGGCCCTCCCCAGGGTTTTCCTCATAGAAATTCTCCATGAGGCAGCTGTAATGGTAGTCCTCTCCATTGTAACAGCTGTGATGTTAGTCCTCGTGCCCACGGCTTCCATTGCGAAGGTCCTCCCCGTAGTGGCCCCAAGAAACAAGAAGGTCCTCCCCTTGTTGCAGTGTGTCTTGAAGGCCCTCCCTGGGATACAAACCAAATGTCAAAACATGATGGTAATCCTCACCATGATGGAATTTGTTGCGAAGGCCCTCCTCGTAACAATGCTACATAGCCAGAAGGTCCTCCCCTTGCTGCAATACGCCTTGGAGGTCCTCCCCAAGGTATGCACTGCAAAATTCCTCTATGCAGTGAGGCGTTAAGCTGTGATGGTAGTCCATTCCATTTCGGCCTCCATTGAGAAGGTCCTCCCCGCAATGACATATCATGTCAACAAGAAGGTCCTCCCCCTGCCGAATCAAGCACATAAAATCCCTCGTATGCCGAGGCACTCAGAAGGATGAGATCAAGCATGTCAAATTCCCAGTTAATCACCAACAACGTCCTTCTTCAATCAGGAGACATTCTGGGGCCACATTCATCTTCTGAACCACCTCAGAATTTCCCACATGATGATTCATCACCAACCAGTCCCACTACCTCCGACCACACTATCAGTAGATGTCTCAGTTGGGCCGACCAGGTAGAGGAGTCACTAGCGGAGGAGTATGCCGACATGTTGCACCTGAGGAAATGACTAGATAGAGATGATATACCTGTTATTTTTTGGCCCACAGCCACCTATAAATTCGACATACCCAGAGAATTGTTGGAAGAATGTGTGCATGACATCCACTACAATATATGGACAACCCTCCGCTGAATGAAATCAAGCTTCCTGCCCTATGACGTGTATGTAGACCACGTCAAAACAATAGGAGACCTCGTGCGTCACATCGACCTGGAAGCCCTTCCTTTGGCGTGGCAACAGCGACCCGAGGGGTGCAAAGGAAACATGGAGATAGCCTGCCTCCGTGCGGTGCACCAGCTGCGTCGCCTCATCGGTGACGCTTCGATGGGAGTCCATATCAAGGGATGGGGGGAACATGGAGATTTTCATTTCACTCCGCTCCCTTCCCAGAAGAACTCGTTCAGTATGGTGTCTTACAACGTTATCACGTAAAGATGGAAATCAAGTGGTATCCCTGTTCGTGAAAGGCAACACACCCAGCAGAGTCAGGCCTTGAGTAAGTCCCAAAAGTGTCAGGCCCGACGGGAACGAGCCATTCAAGAACTCCTGAATCAGGCCACTAAGAGCATACAATAGGCCTCTCACCTAAGAGAGGCCAATCAGAGATCTTTTCATGCCCCCCCCCCCAGAAGGGATTGATTCATAGAAGAACTCAGCACCAAACCCAGTTCAACCCCGAATGGGGGCACGCAAGGTCAGGAAGGTAGCGATTGTCGCAACCACTACTGCAATCCAGGGTCAACCCCATCCTGTAGGGCTAGGGTAATTTTTAACAACAAATTCCCTAGTAATACTAATAAAAACGGGAAGAGACCCAGCGTCCAAGGAATGGAGCCAACCCCAGCCCTCAGGGCTGGGGGCATTATTACCCCCTCAACAACAACCTCCCCATGAGAGTCTGTATTCTCTCGTCTAGGGAGGAAAGTCAGAATAGGAGGTTCCAATCTTATCCCATCATTTGAATCATCATCCCCTCCAAGAGGAAGGCACACTGTAAGGTCGCATCAAAGAACTCTCTGCATCACCCTTCGTCGAGAAGTCTGAAGGCAATCCCGGCACATGAAAGGGAAGGCCAGTAAAAGACGTGGTAGATCCTCTTCCTATTTGGAAGATTAAATCATCTCTGCCTCGCGATATGCATCTATCTATGTCATAGAGGTTAACCCCATGGGTGAAACCAGAGATGATCCAAATCAGGATGGAGGGGAGATGATGGTTCTGGTCAGGCTGCAACCCACAACGAACCACCAGGTGTGCACACCCGGAACCAGAGGGTTGCTTTAAACATGGAATCCCCTTCAGCTAACATTCCTTCGCTTAACCTGTGAGCATCCAACAAGGATAAGAACAAAGGACTGGTTACCCTTAATATGTCCCCTCCTCTCGACAAAAACAAGCCACTCATGTTCAAAGAGAGGTTAGCTCGATTGGAGGAGGAAATGAAAGAATTAATGAAGCTTAACACCGAGATACTCTAGAGGAACCGTCTTATTGAAAGCACGCCCCAAGAGGATCCACATCATGCACTCCCGGTAAGTTCCCCTCAAAGACCAAGTTTTTCCCTGGTAAACGAAGCATGGTCAGGGCTCCGGTCCAACGAGGCGCTCGGCCCATCCAACTACCCAAATACGGATCTGGATGAATACCAATACTTCCCTCCACTCAGGAAGAAATCGGAGAAAGTACGCCCAAACCCTCCGAGGTTGTCTCAAACAGCATATGCACACTTGGTTTCGGCTGATCTAGATGCTTGAGCAATGCCTCATGCTACACTTTCACGAGACCGGGCCTAACAGGATGTAAACCAGGGTCTCACCAACACCATCGAGGCACTAACAGCTTGATTGGAAGATATTGAGGTCTGATGCGCTCCGATACATCCTGAATGAAAGCCCTACCCAGATTGGGTGAGCAACACGCCACCTCCACCCAATTTTGGGAGCCCTGTATTCCCTATCTTCAATTGACCAGGTGATCTGGAACTGCATTTGATTCATTACGCATCCTATTACAACCCTATGATGGGGACTCCATTACAACAAGATGCAGTGAAACTCAGATGCTTCGTATAGACCTTGCAAGGATCCACCTTTGTTTGGTATACGATTCTACCATCCTAGTCAATAAAAAGCTGGGAAGACCTTCGGTAGAAGATCATGTTCCATTTCAACTCAACATTACCTAAGACGACGGTCAGCAACCTCATGAATTTCAAGCAAAGGGAGAACGAGAGGGTCTCAGATTTCATCGCTATATGGAAAGGTATGACCTACTATCTGAATAGTATAATGCCTCAAGATGAGTTTCTCTCCATATGCATCGACAATCTTCGAGATGAGTTGCGGACACTGCTCATACCAGTGGATTGCACCACTGGCTTCCGCCATCTCTCGGCTATTGCCTAGAGAATTGAGGACTCTCTACAGCGGACCAATTTGAAGTCCCGAATAGCCTTGAAGGCTCCCACAAAGAGAGAAGCCAGAGCTAAAGTGTCCTCTGTCACACTCAAGCCAGCCCCTGTGCCTTCTCCACCACTTAGGCCTCCTCCAAATCATCAAGGACCCCCTGAACATCAGCAGCAACCTCCGCCTAGGCGGTACGATAGGAGAGGATCTAAGCGGAACTAGTTTGAGGAACGAAGACATAATGCATACTCGTTCCGAGAGGATCAAGTTTGCTGATACTTCATCACCGCCATGAATTGAAACTTGCTCCGCCTCCCGGAGCTGAGGAAACCCAAAGAAGTCGGTCGTGATGACAGGACAAACTACTGTTCTTAACATCGTATGTTGGGTCAAAATATTCAGGAATGCTTCGTCTTCAATGACCTCCTTCAAAGGATGGTAGACTCCAGGTAGGTCAAGCTGGGACCACCCCCAGCACATGTGACGTATATTTCTACCACTGACTTTGACAAAGGTGATGGATGGTAGGAAGTCACCAGCAAAAAGGGTCAGAAATTTGATAATTGTATGACTCGTAAGACTATCAACCAAGCCTAGAGCATACTACGAGCTCAGCTACGATAGCCAGTGTTGCCGCCAATAGCCCCAGATGGCGCACAACTGACAGTATCGGCCTCAAAAACCTCCACGATCTGATCATCCAGAAGTAATCAAAAAGGGAGGAGACAAGCGCAAGAGGATCAATCCGGAACAAGTCAGAAGTTAGCCCCGACGCTGTTAGATTTCATGCCCCCAAACATGGCTCCACGAGCACTGACCCACCAAATAACACCATCCGGGACGACCGACCAGGTTGACCTATCAAAGGATGAGGAGCCGATCTTTGGTTCCATCAATGTCATCCATATTATGTAATTATTCTCTGATGAAGGGTATGGTTATGAACCTGAGTTCCCGACATGAGGAGTAGGGACAAGGAATTGCAGAGGCATGGGATACCAGGGGAGGCGCAGTCACGGCTGAAACCAACCCTACGCTTGGACCTCTTCCCAAATCGTCAATATCGCGAAGACCCATGGGAGAGCCCTTTAATGGACTCAGTAGGATAACGAACATCCCTCCACCTCCACAAGCGGCCACTCTTCCCCCGTCATTCTGGGATACCCATCAGAGGAAGACCAAGTGTCTAACTGCCTAGTGCACACGAACAAACCAGCCGGGCCGAGTCCCCAGAACCTGGGGACATCATCAATATCTGGACTCGTAGTCAGTCCCTCCTCGTCACGTATTCCAACTCCCAAGATGCCTGCTAGAACTCTCCCGCCAGCAGAGAAGCGTCGGTAGTTGGAGAAAAAGTACGACATCCTTAGTAGTTGGCATCAGTACTAGCCAAGCTGTCCATCCTGGAGGCCTTGGGTTTGTCAGCCGACCTCAGGGAGGTGCTTATTGAAGCCTTGCTCAGCCCCCAGAAGTTTCAAGTTGAGGTAGCTGCCGTTGAGATTTACCAGACAGAGACTTGCTCGGCTGAATGCAATGCAGTGATCTACTTCACTGATCTAGATGAAGATGGCATCGTGGAGGGACACATTAAACCACTATATGTGTCTGCACACTAGATGATGTTGAGATCCGCAAAGTCTTTATTGACAACGACTCTAGAGTTAACCTCCTTCCCCTACATACACTCCGTAAGTTGGGATACAGTGAGGGTAATTTAATACCCTCGGCCACGAATCTGCTATGTTATGACAAGAGCGAGCAGAATCCAACGGGACAAATTAATCTAAAGACCCATTTTGGCGACCTCGTGGCCTACTCAGAATTCCTGGTGGTCTAGCAGAACACAGCATTCAATGCCCTACTGGGAAGGACGTGGCTCCATAAGAACATGGAGGTTCCTTTATCCTACCACCAGTGTATTAAGTATTGCGTCAATGGGAAAAGTGGGGCACTGCACGTCGACAATGCCCCTTTCAAGCTCTCTGAGTCACACTACATTGACGTCAGGTTCTATGACAAAAAGAGGAAGAATCCTTTGGTCAATGGTGTTGACTGGATCCCCACTCCAAATGGTCTGTAAGTGGTTCTTGACGACCCCATCAGGAAGCTTGGCAGAGACTACATACTTCCCATCAACCATATTGAGAGTAGGGGTTCAAGTTTAGACACACACTCAGTTGTCTTCATGACTTCAGCCACAATGGCCAAGTGTGACAATGTGGGAACATCCGACAACCCACAATATGGGGATTAATACTTGAGCAGGGATGCCTGCGATGCCTCACCCTCAAACCCCCGAGAGCCTGGGCTGGAAACTCTCCCCCTTTCAGATCAAGAAGATGAGGATTTGGGGGCAGAAGAGAAGGAAGATCTTATGGATGCACCTCCCGCATTTGAGGAAGGTATATTCAACACTGTGGATGCGCTTAGGGAAATAAACCTTTGTACCGAGGAAGATATGAGGCCTACTCTCATTAGTGCAGCCATGTACCCCAAGGAGCATGAGGTATATACCTCTTTCTTAAAGAAACATCGGGATTTTTTGCCTGTAATTACACAGAAATGTCGGGACTCGATCCTGAAGTGGTGACGCATCATCTGGGTCTTCCAGAAGACCACAGGGGCTATAAACATGCCTCTATAAGGACACTTCCCTCACATGCCACAAAAATAGAGGCTGAAGTCGGTAAGATCATTAAAGAAGACTTCATTCAGGAGGTCCAGTACCCCCATCTGGTTGGCCAACATCATCCCCGTCAAGAAAAAGAACGGGCAAATCTACTTCTGCATCGATTTTAGAGATCTAAATCAGCATTTCCCGAAATATGACTTCCTGGTCCCAATCACCAAGTTATTAATCGATGCAACGGTCGGGAATGAGGCTCTATACTTTATGGACAGCTATTCGGGCTATAATAAAATCAGGATGGCCTGAGAAGACGAGGCATCCACTGCCTTTAGGGCCCTCAAGGAATATTTTGTTATAGGGTCATGCCCTTTGGTCTCAAGAATGCTGGCACCACATATCAGCATGCCATGCATCGTATTTTCAAGCCATTCCTAGAGAAATTCGTCGAATTTTATGTATATGAATTGGTGGTCAAATCAAGACAGCACCCAGATCACCTGTCTGACCTTGAGACCATCTTCAACAAACTTCAACAGCATAGCCTGAAGATGAACCCCTTGAAGTGCGTCTTCGGGGTTACCTCAAGGAAATTCCTTAGCTTCGTTGTACGTCATCGCGGCATCTAAGTCGACCCTTAAAAGACAAAGGTTATCCATGGCTTGCCACCTCCTCGCAACCTCACTAAGTTCATAGAATTCCAAGGGCACTTGGACTATATCAGGTGATTCATAGCCAACCTGGCAGGAAAATGTTTTTCCTTTACCTGGTTAATGAATAAGGGAGTCACGTACCAATGGATAGATGACTTCCAAGAGGCATTTGACAGCCTAAAGAGGTACCTTTTAAGCCCACTGGTGCTCATGCCCCCGGTCGAAGGAAGACCTCTCATCCTATACGTGACGTCCCTAGAGGGATCACTGGGAGCCTTCCTCACGCAAAAGAACGACGTCGGCAGTGAAAATGATCTCTATTACCTCATCCGAATGATGATTGATGTTGAGACTCGATACTCAAAAATCAAGAAGAGCTATTTGGTCTTGGTCTTCACAGTTAAAATGTCGCGACATTATCTGCAGCATCATGAATTCCATTTGGTATTGCGTAATAACTTGCTAAAGTACATCCTATGCCGCCCCGATGCTGACTGGGTGCCTATCTCGATGGGCAGTCATCCTGCAATAGTTTGAAATCCGGTTTGTGCCTCAAAAAGCCATCAAGGGCAAGGAATTAGAATATTTTTTGGAAGAGCACCCCTCAACAGGGACTACTGCACTGAACATCGAGCTACCGGATGAAGACATCTTCACGGTTCAAGAGGAGCTCCCAACATGGGAAATGTACTTCGACAGCGCATCCCAAAGCCCAACTGGGAAGAGGATGGAAGACCCCAAATTTAACAAGGTGGTCTTGGAGATAATACTAATTTCCTTGGAAAAGGAAGTCTTTTCGTATTCCTTCCACCTCTCAGAGGGATGTACGAACAATGAAGTGGAATATCAAGCCCTCATTGCAGGCCTGAAACTCACACTCCAGGCACAAGTACAACACCATAACGTAAAATGTGACTCGGAACTGGTCATTAAGCAAGTCAATGGTGACTATTCTATTAAAAAGGAGGAGTTATTCCCCTGTTTGACCATGTGTGAGGGTTAATGGCGGAATTTTCCATAGAACCAACATTGACCTATATTCATCGGTCTTAGAAAGACCTGGACGATGCCTTAGCCAATGCGGCTATAGCCTTTGCTGACCTAGACCGAGATGAAATGTTAATCAGTATTGCTCACCATTGAATGGTCTTGCTATTTGTCCAGACCAAGATGGAGGTGATTCCTGAAATCAGTCATGTCCCTGAGCCATATTCTCCCACCACCAGTTGGATGACCCCCATTGAAAACTACCTTCAATGGGGAGAACATCCATCATACAGGGATAAACGAGAGCAAATACGGATAAGGGCAATCAACTTTGTCCTATGTGGTAGTGCGGGTCAACAAGAGGTCCTCTAAAAATGAGGCCTCAACAGAGTCCTCCTCAGATGCATTGATGGAGAAGAAACTACCACCGTCATGACTGAAGTGCATGCCGGAGTATGTGGAGCACATCAGCTAGGGACCAAGAATTCCCATCAGGTTCGGAGGCTTGGGTACTATTGGCCCACAGTGGCACGAGATTGCGAGTGCTTTACTGCAAAATGCCACTCGTGCCAAATTCATGCCAACTTCATACACCAACCCCTAGAGTTACTTCATCAGTCCAAGTACTCCTAGCCATTTTCTATCTTGGGAATGGACGTCGTGGGACCATATCCCCCCGCCATATCCAAACAGCTGAAGTATATCCTCATGGAAATTGACTTATTTTCCAAATGGGCAGAAGTTGTACCCCTTAACGAAGTCAGGGCATGAAACATTGTCAGCTTTGTGAAAACCAATATCATCACCAGATTTGGTGTCCCTCATACCATAATAACGGATAATGGCACCAACTTATGCTCTAATGAATTGGAGAAACTATACAAAGAATATGGTATCAAGTCTAACCACTCATCCCGCTACCATGTAGTGTCCAATGGACAGATAGAGGATTTCAACAAGACCCTGTCCAACATTCTCAATAAAATGGTGTACAAAGACAAGAATTCATGGTCGGATAAACTCCTCCATGAATTGTGGGCTTATCAAACCACAACCCGCACAGCTACTCGGGCTACCCTGTACTCCCTAGTATATGACATAGAGGTGGTCCTTCCCATTAAACTCCAACTTCCCTCACTCCGTGTTTCCATTTGTGATCAATTATCTGACGATGAGCAATCAGAAAAGCGGCTAGGTGAATTGGAACAGCTAGACAAGAAGTGACTGCACACTTTGCACCATCTAGAAGTCTACCAGAACTCGATTGCACGAGCCTTCAATAAAAAGGTCCATCTTCGGTCTTTCTTGGAAGGAGAATTGGTGTTGGTCCTCCGGACCCCAATGATACCTGGAAGTAAACCGCCAATGCTGGAGCCCAAGTATGAGGGACCATACGTTATACACAAGGTCTACTCCAACGGAGCATATGTCATGATCTCCATGGATAGGCAATTCACCATGGCTCCTACCAATGATAGGTTCCTGAAAAAGTATTTCACATAGATACCAAAAGTATTGCGCATCCTTACCGCATGACGTTAAACTGCACAGATTTTAGAGAACTACGTACGGCTTGATTCTTGCCCTCTCAGGATACGTAGAAACACCAAGGTTCCCCATCTTGGCCTAGCCATCCCCGAATTAAAGTTAAAAATGTCCTCTCTCCCCCATGTACGGACCAGACCTACACGAGGTGTATTCTGCATCCTTACCACATGACATTAAACTGCACGTATTTCAGAGAACTATGTACAGCTTTATTTATTCCCTTGCAGGATACGTAGCGATGCCAGGGTTCCCTGTCTTGGCCCTACTACCCCCGAATTAAAGTTAAAAATGTCCTCTCTCCCCCGTGTACGGACCAGACCTGCACGGGGTGTATTTCGCATCCTTAGCGCACGACGTTAAACTGCACGGATTTCAGAGAACTACATATAACTTTATTCTTGCCCTCCCAAGATACGTAGAGATGCCATCATTCCCCATCTTGGCCTAGCCACCCCCGAACTAAAGTTAAAAATGTCCTCTCTCCCCCGTGTAAGGACCAGACCTGCACGGGGTGTATTCTCGCATCCTTACCGCACGACGTTAAAATTCACGGATTTCAGAGAACTACGTATGGCTTGATTCCTGCCCTCGCAAGATACGTAGCGACGTCAGGGTTACCCATCTTGGCCCAGCCACCCCCGAATTAAAGTTAAATATGTCCTCTCTCCCCCATGTATGGACTAGACCTACACAGGGTGTATTCCTCATCCTTACCTCACGACGTTAAACTGCACGGATTTCAAAGAACTACGTATGGATTGATTCATACCCTCACAGGATACGTAGCGATGCCAGGGTTCCCCATCTTGGCACAACCACCCCCGAATTAATGTTAAAAATGTCCTCTCTCCCCCTGTGTACAGACCATTCCTGCACGGGGTGTATTCCATGTCCTTACCGCACGACGTTAAACTGTACGGATTTCAGAGAACTATGTACGACTTGATTCCTGCCCTCATAGGATACGTAGCGATGCCAGGGTTCCCCATCTTGGCCCAGCCACCCCCGTATTAAAGTTAAAAATGTTCTCTCTCCCCCGTGTATGGACAGACCAGCACGTGGTGTATTCTGCGTCCTTACAGTACGACATTAAAATGTACAGATTTTAGAGAACTATGTACGGCTTGATTCCTACCATCGCATGATACATAGCGACGCCAAGGTTCCCCATCTTGGCCCATCCACCCCTGAATTAAAGTTAAAAATGTCCTCTCTCCCCCGTGTACGGACCAGACCTGCACAGGGTGTATTCTACGTCCTCACTGCACGATGTTAAGCTGCATGGATTTCATCGCAAACCACCTAAGATATATGGCGAAACAATATGGAAATACTCCTTGCACATTTGGATGCATCCTCTCCATACATCAGACTCCATGGCCCAGACAATTATGGATCCTCATAACCATTCATGGCCATCGGAAGTGGAAAGGCATCGACCCGTGGACTTATTTGCATGACTATACATACCATGCCCTCAGCGGCTCTGCATATTGATATCCCCTGGCCTGTCTACCAAAGGCACGATTTCCACGGGCGACACTCTTCCTAGCTCCATACGCTTACCGGCCTCAGAGCCCCCATACCATACCTCCTGATCCAAAAATTTATGGCCTAGTGGTTTATAAGTCCATCCCCTTTTTACATCCAAACGTCACCAGGGTAACCCTGCCTGGTTAGCCTATGTATCCGCCCATGGTTCACATGAAGACCTGCATCTATGAACATCATGCCAGGACTAGGCTACTTCGACTCAACGGAAAATTGCATTGAATATGTTTCTTGTATGCTCGGACAACATTATCCCCACATTCCAGACTATGTATTGTGAGCAATCTCGGATTTTCATAATCATTCATGGCCATCGGAAGTGGGATGTTTTCGACCCAGGGACACTGTAACACCCCAAGATTTTATGAAAAATATTCTTTTTAATTTCATTAATGTATTGTGTTGTACGCTACACCAAATGGAGCTTTCATAACACACATCCCTGACTTGGATTTCATTACACGCAAGCGCGACCTTCCACGATAGCGTGTGTTGTACGCAATACCGAGTTTCGCTAAACAACGATATGCTATTAAAATATTATTAAAACAAGCTGTTATGAATAGTAATACCCACTTTTTGAAATTTTATAAATTTTATTTTTGAAAATGGACTTCATTTTTGGATTCGGAATATCGAAATTATCCTAGGGTGAAATTTTGGTATTTTTCTAAAAACTTTCAATTTTTGATGAATAGTGAAAACACTGGGTTACTATTTAAAAAGAAACTTTTTATTTAAATAATTATTTATTTTATTTAAATTTATTTTAGGTCAAAATTGATACATAATACCTATATAATTTCAATGCAATTCATTGGAGTCATTTTATAATAATTTTAGATATATAAAAATTTTATTGAACTTTTCACCGTCTTTTACCCACCTCCTAGGAGAATTTTCAAATTTACATAAAACATAATTTTACCACTTTTGTGAATGGAATTTTCAAAATCCGAGAGACACGGTTGATGTTAGTAAGTAAAATGTGGTTCAATTAGATGAAAATAATTTTTGGTGAATAGTAACCATTTACTTTTTTTACCACAGTTAAAAGTAAATAGGGTAATTAAGGGTAAAAATGATATTATTATTACCTTAAAACATGTCCTAATTCTGTTGGATAAGTGTAATTCAACCAAAAACAACATTAGGGATAAAATATTACCCTTTAGGCCCACTTGGATTAGATTAGGACATTTATTATTAATTTATTTAAAGAAGGGTTAAAATAGTTAAAATAAAAGTTTTATAAATAAATCATTTTTAATATAGAGTTATACATAAGATAAATTCGACTATAAATATTCATTATAAATCTAAAAAGATTTGCTACATAATGGTATTTTATTTGTAATTTTTAGACATTAAATAATTTAATTTATTTATGACACAATGATGATGCAGTAATTATCTTATTAATGAAATATTGACATAATTGATGTTATAAATACCCAAATAAATGTAATTTGAGACTTTTTATGAATTAAAATAATTTTCTATGTTAATATGACATTATAGTATTGATTTAATTAACTTTTTTTGAACTAATCATTCTGTTATGATTTTCACAAAAATCAATTACCAAATAGTGTCAAAATTGACATAAAATAGTTTTTAAAACAAATATTATATTATTAATTGTTATTTTATTCCTAAAAATCTAATGTTCTTCCAAATGACTTATATAAGGTTATATATGTTAATAATAAACAACTTGGGGTTCGTTTGGCTTGTTATAGTATGTTTATTAACCTTATAGTGTAAGAAAACAAGAAGACACGGTAAAAGAAAAATTATTTAACTTAAAGTTAAATCTAAATGATAAGGTTAAAATAGAAACCTAAACTTGTCTAAATTCTATTGGATGAGAGTATTTCGACCCATACCCACCTTAGCTTCGAAATAACTCAATTTGGAGCTATTAAAAACTGAATATGACTTTATAATAAAATAATATTTTTAGTTATTCCAAAGGTGCCCCTCTCCTCCCTTATAAAAGGGCACCTCCTCCCTCTCTTTCTCACACTACATTGAGCCTTAAAGCTCGGCCAACCCCTGCCAATTTCTCTTCTCCACTTCCCTAGAAACATCCTAGAGGTTCTGGTCTTCTTCAAAGACCAATCTTAGTTCCCTATGAGGAGGTTTCAAAAGGCGTGTCGAAAGAAAAGGAGGTTCGGATACATACGAATCATATCAGACATAAGGTAAGGGATAATTTTGCAAATCTCATTTTTATCCGAGATTGCTTATTCGTAAGTATTTACTGGGGTTATTTCTATCATCCATGTCCATGTTTTATAAAAGTGTTTTCATGTATGTTTAAAGTCCTTTTTACCTATTTTTGACTTTTACTACATGGTATGTAAGGAATCTTTCTTTTGTTTACGTTACGAGGTAATCTTTTGACTTTTCCAGCAAAAGTACGAGAAGAATGTTTTTTTTAACTTATACAGAACGAACGAATTTTTACGGTTTTATAAAGCCTTATTTTCATGAAGATTCCTCTAAAATATTTCATGACTATTTTCAACAAAATATTTTTCTTTTAAAATTGCATGATGTTTTGTGAAAAGAAATTGATTTTGAAGAAGAAAGGATATTTTCCTCAAGAATTCATTTCAAGTGTTTTATCAAAACCATTTTTCATCAAAGATGAAATTATTTTATATGTGTATGTTTCAATTATAAATTCTCTATGATTTACATGGTTTCACTTTTCTTATTATGAAATGATATCCATTTCTTTTATATGGATTATGTGATGATGGGATGATGTTTATGAAACCCATTTTATTTGTTGGGTTATAATGAATGATGTATGTTTATTTTTTGACACAAGTAAGAATGATTTCATTATGAGATTGGTGGGACCTATATCTCCCTCCAATTCATTGGGTAAGATTTATATCTCATGAGATAGACATGGATGGAACGGTAAGTTAATTTGGTTCAGTGTTACAGGACTGAAACGAGGAGTGAACTCGATTCAGAAAGGGATTTTGTCCACTAAGATGGTCTTGGCAGCAATGTCTTGGCATATAAGTCCCCAGCCTTAAACCTTACTTAATCTTGAGTTATTACAAGATTACACATTGAGGATCTTTTCAGGTTTAGAGTTTTAGATAATTAGATCATGAAACTTGCATTACATTCCACATTTAAACAAAGTGGTTACATAAAAGATAGTATCCATTCTTCCCATCAACAGAAACATATTTAAAATAAAACATGGATTCTTTCTTGACACATCCTTTACACTATCATCACATCATGTACCTTTCTCTTGACCTGTGAAAAACATTTCAAAAACTTGGGATGAGCATAAAAAGCTCAGTAAGGGTTATAAAAATATGGAAATGAAACATGAGTTCATATATACATAAGAATGAAATCATACTTTACCCATAAAACATAGGCACTTTAACATACCTCATCAAATCATGAATAAATCATAGAAATCATAAGACATAAAGGTAACTTGAGGCATTCATAACATTCTTACGTAGGGAGTAACCCTCTTGGTTATGTTTGGAATACCCATCACAGTATATTCCCTAAATCTCTTCGGAGAAACCTTAACGTTTCACTCCTTCGCGTTACCCAATGCATTGGAGATCTATATCAGGCTCACTCGCCCTTAGTTTATCACGGAACCACCCATTTTCATAACAATGCCCAAGAACCATAACATAAACGTATCACATAAAACATGCATAAAGGAAACATAACATTTCCACATTTCAATCACAATATAACATTTTACTATATTGAAATAATGAATCTGTTCAAAAAGAAACTATTTCCAAAACCATTTAAAACATTTAATAAGGATATTTTTGAATCAAAGTGTCCCATACCACCTTGAAGCTTTTAACATTTTAAACCATTAATATCCATATAAATAAATCCTTAAAACCATTTTGAAAACATGGATATTAATAAGAACAAATCCTTAAAACATTTAAAGCGATATTTTGGTTAAAGGGTTTTTACCAAAATTAGAGACACTTGAATACAATAATTGAGGAATAACATTTAATCAGAACTTTATAATATCATGAGAATAAATGGATTCATGATATAATATTCCAAAGGAAAGTGTATACACCATATAAGAGTGAATTGGTGCATAACAACAATGAAGTCTCAATAGGGATGTAAAATGTTATGAAATCCCTTATAAAGAAGGTATCCTTAAATTAAGGATAAATCAATCTCAAAATTCTGTGTGACAAATATAAATACACCCAATATAATTGGATATTAATTGTAAAACAATAAAAGGTCATTCACACATACTCAAAGGATGACATATTCAATAACTACATGTTGAACCTAAAGAAATCGAAATTGGGTTAAGAAGTTCCCTTGACAGCCTAACGGTGTCACATCAAAAAAAAGGGAATCTCATCACTTGGACATGAAATTTACATCAATAAGGATATATGATAACATATCCCAACATAACAATATGTAAATTAAAATACCCAACAAAAGAAGTCTTTTAAAAAGAGGAGGGTGAAAGGTTCCCTTACCGACATGGGTATCTTTCGAAACATACGCCCCGTGAAAGAAGGACAATACAACATTCTTGTAAATACTCATAAACTAAAGTATATTACACAAAGAGTAGAATAATGGATAGTAAATATACCACTCAAAGGAAATTGTGGAAAATGTAGCATAAATCTCACGGGAATAAAAGTGAGATGAAAAATCCCTTACGAAAACTCGGCAGCCTAACAGCGCCACTTAAAACTTCCAAAAATGGATTGATGAGATCAAATAGGGTCTCTCATAATATTACAATAAAATGTACATAAATATGAATATAAAAGAACATCCCCCATCATAACAAATAGGATCTTAAAAGAAGTGACATAAAGGTGAGTACTTAAAAAGAAAGAGATAGGTTAGATCTCTTACGAAAATTCACCAGCCTAACGGCGCCACTCAAAACTTCCAAAATGGATTGATGAGAGAGAATAGGGTCTCTCATCATATGAACATAAAAATTACAGTAAGAGTAATATAAAAGAACATCCCAATAATAAGAAAGATTATCTTATAAGGAATGACATAAAAGAGTGTACTTAAAAATAAAGAGAGGAGTACGATCCCTTACCTCGGGTCCGACTTGACTCGATCATTCTTTAACGTCCTGAATATTAAACTTGAGTTAATTTCCACTTTATTAAGAACCTTTTTCTAGTTCATTATTCCTTTTAGATCACTTATTTCCATGTTATAAACATTATGTAATCATTTAAGTTAATAATGTTTGTTTTGTCGATATTTGGTTCTTAAGTCGAAAGTGGACTTCTTACAATTACATGTTGTTCGTGTGGTCAAAGGTTCTTTATATCCAGAATGACATTGCTGATTTGGATATAATATATATCATATATATATAGTATATACATGTATTTATAATATCACATAATCATTTAGAGGTAAGAAATGAAATGCACCGTTCATGGAGACGGTAAGCCATATGTATGCATGGACGCTACTTTCATTTCTTTGTCATATTAATGGAATTAAAACTAAATGAGAGGTATGTATATTTTAATTCTAGAATTATATTCATCATTTAGATGTATCATTCATCATATATATCCATTATATACATGTACTTATAATAGTACATTACATTTGGGGATAAGAAATGAAATGCACCGTTCATGGAGACGGTAAGCCGTACGTACGCATGAACGCTACTTTCTTTTCTATCTCATACTTTAATGGAAAGAAATAATAATTATATATAGGTATATTATAATTCCAGTATAACATAATATATAATAACATTAAATCCATCCTTTATATGTCCCACGTATGGCATTAACGAATCACGTCACTTTGAGGGGGCGGTAGTCCGCACTTCCTAAAATGAAGATATCGCGTATACCCATAATGGAAGCCATAAAGGTAAGCCAAAAATGAAAAATACAGAAGCTTAAGTAAAACATAAACATATTATATATCATATATAAATATAGTGTCATCTTAATGGCCACCTTTGAAGGTGTTATATGAGTGTTGAACAATCATCGTTTCGTGAGGCAAAAATTCGCCATCCACGGAAACAGTATGTTATTTAACCATTAGATGTAGGTGTGTGTAAGTGTAGCTCGAATACTTATTATAACAACATCCTAGTATATTTAATATATTGTAGTTTTTACAAAAGAAATGAATAAAAAGAGTTTAGGGGGTTGGAGAGGCAAAATAAAACAAAAGGACTCAAGTGAACACATTACCTTAAAATCGGGTAACTCCCTTTGGTTTGAGCTCCAAGGCTTCCTTGGGAAGACTTATGCCCAAAGTGAGGCTTTAAGGAGTAAGAGAGAGAAGTGGAGAGACAAAATGGGTAGGTTTTGGCCAAGCCAAAGGCTTTGGGAGTGTGGGTAAGGAGGTAGAGGTGGGGGCCTTTTATAAGAGGAGAAGAGGGGTACTCTTGGAAGGTAAAGAAAAGTCACTTTATTTTAAAAAGAGTTTCGGATTCAAAAGGTCCCACGTTGATATAATTCGAGGATAAGGTGATAAGGGTTCGAATTCCACTCATCCAATTGTTTTTGTCCATGTTTAGGTCTTATATTTTACATTATCTTTCCATTTTATTTAAATCCTTTATTAATGAGGTAATCGCTGCATCATCATGATGTCATAAATAATTTAATTTATTTAAAGTATAAAAATTATAAAAAAAATACTATGATGTAGGAAATCTTTTTAGATTTACAATGACTATTTATAATAAAAAATCTGACTTGTATAACCCCATGTAAAAATTGTTTTAGTAAAACATCTCATGTTTGTCTCATTTTTACTTTAACTTTAAATAAAAAGATATTAATGTCATTTTCTAACCAAAGTGGCTTCATGGGGTCCCCAAAGTGACCCATGGGTTTTCTTGGTCGTCCATGACACATCCAATGAGGTTAGGACATGTTTCAAGTTCATTTCATATTATTAAAACATTATTTTTACCTTAAACTACACTAATTACCTCTAATCGCGATTAAAAACTTAATAAGTTACTATTCACCAAAAAATTATTTTTATCCCATTGAACCACATTTTACTTCTTAATGACAACCATGTATGTCGGATTTTTAAAATTCAAAACACAAAGATGGCAAAATTTCATTTAAACGGAAAAATCAGTTTTTATAAGTACCACTTAGTGGTTTCACTATTCATCAAAAATTGAAGTTTTTCAGAAAAATCCCAAAAATTAGCCCTAAGCTATATTTGATATTCAGAATTAAAAAATGAAGTACATTTTACAAAATTCAAAACATATAAGTCACATTAATTAATTTAATAATTAATTCCCGTTGTCAAAGCAAATAGCGTGTTTTTATGAAACAATAAGTATCAAAAGATTGACACTAGTTTAAGTCTGATTTCAAAGTGAAATTAATTCCAATGACCACTATTGGATTTAATGGTAAAAATATATTCTAATTTCACTTTAAAACCAATTCAAAAGATAATCTAATCATATAAATAAATTATATTAAAAAGAGGTTTTGAATTAAAATACAACATTTTACACTGTTCATTTAAAAAAATGAACTTTATCGGAAAGACACCAAAAATTTACACAAAGTAAATTTTGATGTCCCAATTCTTAAGAAGAGTTTTATTTGGTCCAAAAGCATTTATAATAGTGAACAAAACTATATTTAATGACGGTTCGCCGTCAAAAGGCGATAAGTGAACCTTTAGTGAAAACTAGGGCATATACGCCTAAAATCGAATTATTCTCGTATTTTATGCCTCTATCTTTTATTGGATAAATTTAAAAACATTAAAAAACATATATAATCATATTTTAGTTATTTCTATCCATTCCCTCCAATACGATGGCTACATGTTAACTACCATTTAAAAATAAAATTATTTTATTATTAGAGTGCAACGTAAGATTCCCAAGAAACTCGTTGTTGTGTGTTGGGTACGCCATCGAGCATAGAGTCCCCTTTAAAGTCATATTAATATTTTATTCACAAATATGGATAAATATGAAAATGTAATATTCTTTATTTACCTGGGGTGTTACATCCTTCCCCCCTTTTGGGAATTGCGTCCTCACAATTTTTAAAATTGAGCTTGGAAACATCCTTGAAAATCCCACATCGGAACAAGAGTCGGTAAAACAATCACTTTATAATAAAGAAAGTTAAGTACAGAGGTCACCCGAGTTAACCCATACTAGGAATCCATGTAGGAAAACATGGACATGGAGGATAAAACATAGGGTCATGTTCTGATGGAGAGTGATAGAAAACATGTTTAGGAGAAAGTTAACAATAAGAAAATAGCAAACTTGTGATGGGTTAAATGGTGTTGGGTTCCCCAATAGGAAAAGTTAATAGACAAAATTTTTGTTTTAAGATACTTTTTATTGAGGAATTTATTCATAAGGAAACATAATCACTTATCATGTTGACTTTCAACTTTTACCAGATTCCTTAATCAAACTCATATTTTTTCCAAAAGACGAGTATTTAGGGAGACTTGTTCGCATTAAGAGTACTATAATCAACTTCTAGAGAATCACCTAATCTAAAAAAGAGAACTATATACTTCCCATGTCTTTAGACTTTAACCAAAACCAAAACCAAATAGGCTAGTACAAGATCAGATAATCCAGAAAAGGATAATCCTTTATAAAAAGAAAATCTATGCTTAATCTTCAAAATTTGTCCAACAAAACCCAAAGTTCAACGAGGATCATTAGATAAACAATTTGTCCATAAAATTCTTCAATGTAAACCAAACTAAGGTTGAAACCCAAATATTTGAAGGATTTAGTCACATAGTCTTCCAAGTTAAATTGTAACATTTATCTCCAAACAACATCAGTTGCTCCTAAAGTCTCGTATTGAAAATTAATTAACCTAATCACATATCCTCCATGATAGGTTAATCATTTTCATAAATAACCCAAAATCAACTTACTCTTAATTCATAAAATCATCTAACTAAAAAGAATTGGTCAAACTAACCAGGGACTTCACGTAGTCCAGTGGTAGGCAATAAATACTAGTCGCACTTTGGTTGTGGGTTTGATTCCCGCAGCTTTGTCCGACGCGACGGGTTGTCACATGGTCTGCGTGTTGTCCTTTTTCCAAAACTATATATTTTTAAAACATTCCCCAAAACGAGATAAAATCTTCAAAAATGATCATAACATATTTTAACATCAAGTTTATCTCATACCTTTCATTTTCCAGCATATCATATAATAACCCATAATTACCTCAAAAGTAAGGATCATATAAACTCTAATTGTTACCTTTATAATTATTAGCTGAACTTCCCCATTAATTGGTCACCTTGTACATGATGCATTACAGAACATACCAAGGTTCAAGTGGTTTATCATGACTCCTTGATATTTGGTTTATAACAACCACGAGTTTCCTCATTGAATCCTCCATTTTATCTAGTATCTTAATCAGAGAACCACCACAGTTTCCTTCAAACCTGTTGTCTATTTAGTGCCTGTTAGATCCATCCATTCACTAAAAACATAAAAGTAAGTGTGAGTATATCAACAAAACCATCATGTACTAATGAGGAAGGTAAACACTAAGATATACTTACTCATTCACTTTATCTAAAACTAGGACTCTTTCTGAAATCCTAACCATTATGGTAATGTCACTTATGCTTAAAGAATACCCTAACCTCTAAAGTTATCTAAACCGACCTTTGATACCAACTAGAAGGCCCCAGCCTTAAACCTTACTTAATATTGAGTTATTACAAGATTACACATTGAGGATCTTTTCAGGTTTAGAGTTTTAGAGAATTAGATCATGAAACTTGCATTACATTCCACATTTAAACAAAGTGGTTACATAAAAGATATTATTCATTATTCCCATCAACGGAAACATATTTAAAATAAAACATGGATTATTTCTTGACACATCCTTGACACTATCATCACATCATGTACCTTTCCCTTGACCTATGAAAAACATTTCAAAAACTTGGGATGAGCATAAAAAGCTCAGTAAGGGTTATAAAAATATGGAAAGGAAACATGAGTTCATATATACATAAGAATGAAATCATACTTTACCCATAAAACATAGGCACTTTAACATACCTCATCAAATCGTGAATAAATCATAGAAATCATAAGACATAAAGGTAACTTGAGGCATTCATAACATTCTTACGTAGGGAGTAACCCTCTTGGTAACGTTTGGAATACCCATCACAGTATATTCCCTAAATCTCTTCGGAGAAACCTTAACGTTTCACTCTTTCGCGTTACCCAATGCATTGGAGAGCTATATCGGGCTCACCCGCCCTTAGTTTATCACGGAACCACCCATTTTCATAACAATGCCCAAGAACCATAACATAAACGTATCACATAAAACATGCATAAAGGAAACATAACATTTCCACATTTCAATCACAATATAACATTTTAGTATATTGAAATAATGAATCCGTTCAAAAAGAAACCATTTCCAAAACCATTTAAAACATTTAATAAGGAGATTTTTGAATCAAAGTGTCCCATACCACCTTGAAGCTTTTAACATTTTAAACCATTAATATCCATATAAATAAATCCTTAAAACCATTTTGAAAACATGGATATTAATAAGAACAAATCATTAAAACATTTAAAGCGATATTTTGGTTAAAGGGTTTTTACCAAAATTAGAGACACTTGAATACAATAATTGAGGAATAACATTTAATAAGAACTTTATAATATCATGAGAATAAATGGATTCATGATATAATATTCCAAAGGACAGTATATACACCATATAAGAGGGAATTGGTGCATAACAACAATTAAGTCTCAATAGGGATGTAAAATGTGATGAAATCCCTTATAAAGAAGGTATCCTTACATTAAGGATAAATCAATCTCAAAATTATGTGTGACAAATATAAATACACCCAATATAATTGGATATTAAGTGTAAAAAAATAAAAGGTCATTCACACATATTCAAAGGATGACATATTCAATAACTACATGTTGAACCCAAAGAAATCGAAATTGGGTTAAGAAGTTCCCTTGACAGCCTAACGGCGTCACATCAAAAAAAAGGGAATCTCATCACTTGGACATGAAATTTACATCAATAAGGATATATGAGAACATATCCCAACATAACAATATGTAAATTAAAAGACCCAACAAAAGAAGTCTTTTAAAAAGAGGAGGGTGAAAGGTTCCCTTACCGACATGGGTATCTTTCGAAACATACGCCCCGTGAAAGAAAGACAATACAACATTCATGTAAATACTCATAAAAGAAAGTATATTACACAAAGAGTAGAATAATGGATAGTAAATACACCACTCAAAGGAAATTGTGGCAAATGTAGCATAAATCTCACGAGAATAAAAGTGAGATGAAAAATCCCTTACGAAAACTCGGCAGCCTAACAGCGCCACTTAAAACTTCCAAAAATGGATTGATGAGATCAAATAGGGTATCTCATCATATAACCATAAAATGTACAGAAAGAGGAATATAAAAGAACATCCCCCATCATAACAAATAGGAGCTTAAAAGAAGTGACATAAAGGTGAGTACTTAAAAAGAAAGAGATAGGTTAGATCTCTTACGAAAATTCACCAGCCTAACGGCGCCACTCAAAACTTCAAAAATGGATTGATGAGAGAGAATAGGGTCTCTCATCATATGAACATAAAAATTACAGTAAGATTAATATAAAATAACATCCCAATAACAATAAATATGAGCTTAGAAGGAATGACATAAAAGAGTGTACTTAAAAATAAAGAGAGGAGTAGGATCCCTTACCTCGGGTCCGACTTGACTCGATCGTTCTTTAACATCCTGAATAATAAACTTGAGTTAATTTCCACTTTATTAATAACCTTTTTCTAGTTAATTATTCCTTTTATATCACTTATTTCCATGTTATAAACATTATGTAATCATTTAAGTTAATAATGTTTGTTTTGTCGATATTTGGTTCTTAAGTCGAAAGTGTACTTCTTACAATTACATGTTGTTCGTGTGGTCAATGGTTCTTTATATCCAGAATGACATTCCTGATTTGGATATCATATATATCATATATATCTAGTATATACATGTATTTATAATATCACATAATCATTTAGAGGTAAGAAATGAAATGCACCGGTCATGGAGACGGTAAGCCATACGTACGGATGAACGCTACTTTCATTTCTTTGTCATATTAATGGAATTAAAACTAAATGAGAGGTATGTATATTTTAATTCCAGAATTATATTCATCATTTAGATGTATCATTCATCATATATATCCATTATATACATGTACTTATAATAGTACATTACATTTGGGGATAAGAAATGAAATGCACCATTCATGGAGACGGTAAGCCGTACGTACGCATGAACGCTACTTTCATTTCTATCTCATACTTTAATGGAAAGAAATAATAATGATATATAGGTATATTATAATTCTGGTATAACATAATATATAATAACATTAAATCCATCCTTTATACGTCCCACGTATGGCATTAACGAATCACATCACTTTGAGGGGGCGGTAGTCCGCACTTCCTAAAATGAAGATATCGCGTATACCCATAATGGAAGCCATAAAGGTAAGCCACAAATGAAAAATACAGAATCTTAAGTAAAACATAAAAATATTATATATCATATATAAATATAGTTACATCTTAATGACCGCCTTTGAAGGTGTTATATGAGTGTTGAACAATCATCGTTTTGTGAGGCAGAAATTCATCATCCACATAAACAGTATGTTCTTTAACCATTAGATGTAGGTGTGTGTAAGTGTAGCTCGAATCCTTATTATAACAACATACACTAGTAGAATACTAACCTATACCAACGGTTTGGAACCGTTGGTATAGGCCTCCAAACCGTTGGTATAGCCTATACCAACGGTTTGGAGAACCGTTGCAAAGTAAGCCGTTGGGATAGGTCTATACCAACGGTTTTCCCAAAACCGTTGGTATAGACCTATCCCAACGGTTTACAAAACCGTTGGTATAAGTAATATGAAAATCTATTCCAACGGATATAAAACCGTTGGTAAATGTATTTCAAAAAAAAACATGTGCTGGGATTTGATCCCACGACCCCTTGTTTATAATCGAACGACTTAACCACTAAGCTAACATCACTTTTGTAAACATAATTTCATAAATATATATATGTATTATCATAATTATTTAAAATTTAGATTTATATAATGTTCTCAGGTAGCAGACCTGGAAGAAATGAAATAATCTATCCCAACGGTTCTCAAAACCGTTGGGATAGACCTATCCCAACGGTTCTCAAAACTGTTGGGATAGGTGGAAATTTCCAGGGGGTGAATGTTGGATTTGGGGATGAGTTTTCCCAACGGTTCTCTCAAACCGTTGGGAAAGGGGGGGTCTTTCCCAATGGTTCTCTCAAACCGTTGGGAAAGGGGGGGTCTTTCCCAATGGTTCTCTCAAACCGTTGGGAAAGGGGGGGTCTTTCCCAATGGTTTGGGAGAACCGTTGGGAAAGGGGCCTCAAAACACCCCTTTCCCAACGGTTCTCCCAAACCGTTGGGAAAGGTGGGGTCTTTCCCAACGGTTTTGGGAGAACCGTTGGGAAAGGGGCCTCAAAACACCCCTTTCCCAACGGTTCTCCCAAACCGTTGGGAAAGGTGGGGTCTTTCCCAACGGTTTTGGGACAACCGTTGGGAAAGGGGCCTCAAAACACCCCTTTCCCAACGGTTCTCCCAAACCGTTGGGAAAGGGGGGGTCTTTCCCAACGGTTCTCCGAAACCATTGGGAAAGGGGGGGTCTTTCCCAACGGTTTGGGAGAACCGTTGGGAAAGGGTGTATATAAGTGTTGGGAAAGATCCGATTTCCAGTAGTGATACTAGTATATTTAAGATACTGGAGTTGTTACAAAATAAAAGAATAAAAAGAGTTTATGGGGTTAGAGAGGCAAAATAAAACAGAAGGACTCAAGTGAACACATTGCCTTAAAATCGGGTAACTCCCTTTGGTTTGTGCTCCAAGGCTTCCTTGGGAAGACTTCTGCCCAAAGTGAGGCTTCAAGGAGTAAGAGAGGGAAGTGGAGAGACAAAATCAGTAGGTTTTGGCCGAGCCAAAGGCTTTGGGAGTGTGGGTAAGGAGGTAGAGGTGGGGGCCTTTTATAAGAGGAGAGGAGGGGCACTCTTGGAAGGTAAAGAAAAGTCACTTTATTTTAAAAAGAGTTTCGGATTCAAAAGGTCCCACATTGATATAATTCGATGATAAGGTGATAAGGGTTAGAAATCCACTCATACAATTGGTTTTGTCCATGTTTAGGTCTTATATTTTACATTATCTTTCCATTTTATTTAAATCCTTTATTAATGAGGTAATCGCTGCATCATCATGATGTCATAAATAATTTAATTTATTTAAAGTCTAAAAATTATAAAAAAACTACTATGATGTAGGAAATATTTTTATCTTTCCAATTACTATTTATAATAAAAAATCTGACTTGTATAACCCCATGTAAAAATTGTTTTAGTAAAACATCTCATGTTTGTCTCATTTTTACTTTAACTTTAAATAAAAAGATATTAATGTCATTTTCCAACCAAAATGGCTTCATGGGATCCCCAAAGTGACCCATGGGTTGTCTTGGTCGGTCATGACACATCCAATGAGGTTAGGACATGTGTCAAGTTCATTTCATATTATTAAAACATTATTTTTACCTTAAACTACACTAATTACCTCTAATCGCGATTAAAAACTTAATAAGTTACTATTCACCAAAAAATTATTTTTATCCCATTGAACCACATTTTACTTATTAATGACAACCATGTATGTCGGATTTTTTAAATTCAAAACACAAAGATGGCAAAATTTCATTTAAACGGAAAAATCAGTTTTTATAAGTACCACTAAGTGGTTTCACTATTCATCAAAAATTGAAGTTTTTCAGAAAAATCCCAAAAATTAGCCCTAAGATATATTTGATATTCCGAATTCAAAAATGAAGTCCATTTTACAAAATTCAAAACATATAAGTCAAATTAATTAATTTAATAATTAATTCCTGCTGTCAAAGCAAATAGCGTGTTTTTATGAAACAATAAGTATCAAAAGATTGACACTAGTTTAAGTCTGATTTCAAAGTGAAATTAATTTCAACGACCACTATTGGATTTAATGGTAAAAATATATTCTAATTTCACTTTAAAACCAATTCAAAAGATAATCTAATCATATAAATAAATTAGATTAAAAAGATGTTTGGAATTAAAATACAACATTTTACACTATTCATTTAAAAAAATGAACTTTATCGGAAAGATACCAAAAATTTACACAAAGTAAATTTTGATATCCCAGTTCTTAAGAAGAGTTTTATTTGATCCAAAAGGATGTATAATAGTGAACAAAACTATATTTAATGACGGTTCGCCATCAAAAGGTGATAAGTGAACCTTTAGTGAAAACTAGGGCATATACGCCTAAAATCGAATTATTTCCGTATTTTATGCCTTTATCTTTTATTGGATATATGTAAAAACATTAAAAAACATATATAATCATATTTTAGTTATTTCTATCCATTCCCGCCAATACAACGGCTACATGTTAACTACCATTTAAAAATAATATTATTTTATTATTAGAGTGCAACGTAAGATTTCCAAGAAACTCGTTGTTGCGTGTTGGGTACGCCATCGAGCATAGCGTCCCCTTTAAAGTCATGTTAATATTTTATTCACAAATATGAATAAATATGAAAATGTCATATTCTTTATTTACCTGGGGTGTTACATGGCTACTATGGAAATCATAACATGTGCTTAATGGTTGCCACAATTACATGTTTTATTCCCATGATATTTTATCATGATTGATGTTCCCTTATGATATATGCCTTACGTACTTCCAAGATTCATGTCTTTGCTCAATATTTTGATGTTTAGATTTTATGTTCAAGTTTTTGCATTCAAAATTTTATGGATTGTTTTATGTTCTCTATGTTTACCCTTACTGGGCATTTGAGCTCACCCCTTTTATGTTTTCCTTTCCCCAGGATATAAAGAAAGGTTTTAGGTAATAAAAAAAGGAAGATCATTATAGGAGATGTTGAAAATCTTTCACCACGATTAGAAGATTATATTCCGAGTTTCCAAAGACACTAAACTATTACGGTCCTTGTGTGTTTATTTTTGTTATGTACTAAGTATTCTGAAAAAGTAATGTAATGTCCATGTACGTCAAGATTTGGGTCTCTACAGACACCTTTTCATGACTCTTCATACCATGCCCTCAGTGGATATGTATATTGATAGCCCCTGGCCCGACTACCAAAGGCAATATTTCCTTGGGTGACACTCTTCCAAGCTCCATACGCTTACCGGCCCCAGAGCCCCCACACCCCATCTCCTGATCCGGGAAACCTCAGAGTTGCAGTATAAAACTTTCATCCCCCACCCTGTTCAAAGTATATCTGAGCATGTTGACTCAGTTATCATTCCAGTGACTACAGCAATAGTCACCCAGTGGTCCGAGCTCTATGACCGATAAAATATGAGTACTTCATCCTTATCGCACGATGTTAAACTGCATGGGGCAAAGGAACACCCTCATGCACAAAATAAATCAGTGCAGGTAGCTCTCTAAGCTTTAACAACAACCAGGGCCAAGTATGCCCGACATGTCCAGACATTTTCTTACCGAATGATAGACTTCGTGGACCGGACAGTGGCAGATCCTCATAACCATTCACAACCATCGGAAGTGGAAAGACATCGAATTGTGGACACCTTTGCATGATTATGCATACCATGCCCTCAGCGGCTCTGCATATTGATAGCCCCTGACCCGTCTAGGAAAGGAAACATTTCCACAGGTGACACTCTTCCTAGTTCTGTACGCTTACTGGCCTCAGAGCCCCCATATCATTTCTCCTGATCCAAGAAGCCCCGGAACCACAATTTACCCCAATCAATCCCCTTTCCACATCTTGGGCACTCCAAGATATTCAAGCCCAGTTAAATTCTGATGAAGAGCGGCCTTTGCAACTAAGTACTTACCGCATGACGTTAAACTACACGGAACGTCTTGGATGCTTGGCATAAAGCTGCAAAGACCAATCATTAACCATCCCGAGAAATGCCTTCAACTACAAGAATTTTCACTGGTTTAAAAATTCCCCCGTCCTCGCTGCATGATGTGAAACTACACAACAACCTTTAAAATTGCTCCATGTCCTTACCGCATGACGTTAAACTGCACAGAAGACATCCTTACCGCATGATGTTAAACTACAAGGAATGTCTTTGCCACTTGGCATAAAGCTTCAAAGACCATGCATTAACCATCTTGGGAAATTCCTTCAACTACAAACATTTTCACTGGTTTAAAAATTCCCCTCATCCTAGTTGCATGATGTGAAACTGCACAACACCCTTTAAAAATGATCCTTGTCCTTACCGCATGACATTAAACTGCACGGAATGTCTTGTCTGCTTGGCATAAAGCTGCAAAGACCAAGCATTAACCATCTCAAGAAATTACTTCAACTACAAGCATTTTCAATGGTTTATAATTCCCCCCCCCCCCCCCGTCCTCTCTATATGATGTGAAACTGCACAGCTCCCTTTAAAAATGCTCCCCATCCTTACGGCATGATGTTAAACTATACAGAACCCGTCCTTGTCGCATGACATTAAACTGCACGAAATTTAAAAGTTCTCATGTCCTCACTGCATGATGGTAAACTGCACAGCATCCTTGAATAATGCTCCTCGTCTTTATCACATGACGTTAAAACTGCACGGTCAAACCCATCATGGGTTCAGTAAGAAATGGAAGCTTTTCTCTATCCCTCAGTGCACGAGTCAGACCTGCACGAACCACCGTCTCACACCAGCGTGAGAAGGAATGACTTCACCTAGTCTCGGGATATTTATCCTAGATGCTTCTCCCATATCCAGGCACCCTCTCCTCATAAACCATACTCTGTACTCAGAAGAAAAAAAATCTAAACTCTCATAAGCCACCCCTGGTTGTCCTAATCTCAACTTCCCTAAAGTTGCTCGGCCATCGGGAGAATGCAATCATTGACCCAAGTACACCTTTGCATGACTATGCATACCATGCCCTCAGCAGCTCTGCATATTGTTAGCCCCTGGCCTGTCTACCAAAGGCAAGATTTCCTCAGGCAATGCTTCTCTCTGTACGCCTCTTGGCCCTTGAGCCCCTATCCCGGGATTCGGAAACCCTCTGAGATACAATTTACCGTTTTCTTTCACAACCCTGCCTGAATATTGTGGAACGTCTCTGATGAGATTATCGAGGACCAGGAGAAGCCGTTCCATTATAGATAATGTCCCAACTGCATGACATTAAACTGCGCCAAGCTCCAACTATCCTTTACGCTAGATAAATGTGTAGGACAGGAACCTTTCTTCCACACTCCTGATTGATACAGATGTTCTCAAAACCATTCAGATGTCACATACCCTTTCCAAGCCACCCCCGGTGGTTTTCATAATTCTCCAAGCCACCCATGCTGGTTTCCATAAGCCGTACTTTCATGAAGTCCTATGGCCATTAGAAATGGAGAGTCATTGACTTAAGGACACGTTTGCATGACTATGCATTTCATGCCCTCAGCGGCTCTGCATATTGATCACCCCTGGCCCATCTACAAAATGTATGATTTCCTTAGGCGATGCTCATCCCACCTCCACATGCCGATACGACTCCCATGTCGTGAGACATTCCTTACATATCGTTCAAATCTAAACACACTCCTCCACATGCATCTGAAGGACATTGAGACATCTTTTAATCAACCAAACCTCATTGGGGCCCTCTCCCCACCATACTTTGTCAAAGCTGTTTGACCTAAAACATCATTAATGATATTCTTGATGGAGGGACTTTAAACTGCTCACAAAAATAGGCACAAAGCCTGTTAGGCCGAAAACCCAAAAAGGGAGACCTAAGCAAAAGTCGGGCCACACCCGCTTAGTCCACACTAAATGGGCCCAGGAAAAATTAGGATATTAAAAGAAAAGACAAAAAGTTTTTTGGGTTTTTCTACAAAACCCTAGAAATAGTCAAACTATGCTCGCTGGACCCTATGATCCAGGAAAAAGATAGAGTTTGTTTCTATTTTTCTTGAGTTATGATTAATTCTGATTCAGTGAGTTGTTATTTACACAACAATTGTTCTAGAAACAATCAAATTTTACAGCAATAGAAGATTTTCATAGGCTGTATTACGTTTTAAAAAAAGGGGAGGGGGGAGGACATCCACAAGCTGGGGTCTCTCCCTCACAAAAAAAAAGAGGGGTAAGTAAAACAGAGAGTACCAGAATGGCTCTGATGGTCATAAAAAAGCCTGACTTTCTCTATCCACTAGATCAAAAACCGAGCGGTGAAGGTTTTTGCGAGACTCCTCCAGCACGGCCTTCTCCCTAGCCTCAACCTCAGCCACTGAACGAGTATGCTCCACTATTGTTTGGAGATCGTTGATTCCTATCCTGGTGGCTTCAAGATGACCAGTAATAGTTGATAATTGATCCCTCAGAATCGCTGCCCATTCTTCACATTCATGTAACTCGAAGGATAGGATAGTTGCTTGATCTCGAGAGATCGCCTCCTACGCTATCAGCTGATGGAGCTGTATCATGGCTTCCTTTGGGTCTCGGGTCCCGCAATGAGAGGAAACGATATGAGCAAGTTTGCGTTCACTAGAGGGAACTTCCTCATGGGCCATGACAACTTGGAAAGAGAGAGAATTGAACTGTCGATAGTCAAAGCCACCTGACCCCAAACCCATGAAGAGTTGTCGAAGAGCTTCGGTTTTAGTTACCATCTCAGCTAGAGGAGTTTCGGCAACAATCTCGCAAATCTGGGGCCAGGCTCACCTGCCCACTACTCGGTGGTCCGCCATGACACAAGGATCTTTGGTATCCTTGTTTGATAGCACGGGAGAAAATTCTGGCATTGCAATCAGCACAGGCATGTGCACGCCAGAAGACGGTTCCAAAGCTGGAAGGTCTGATGCTTCTAACCCCAGTTCTGGCTTGGGAATCAAGTTGTTGAGTCCGGTATCGGTCGGTAAAACTTCAGGAATTGTCTCGTTAGGACCCAAAGCCACCGAGTCATCCTCATCTGCATCCAAGATGGTTGGGTTCATCTGAACTTCGACCGTAGAGGGGCTGGGAGAGGAAAATCCCTTGAGTCTCTTTGACCTACGAGCCATCAGTCGGCCCTCCCTCAAAGCTGATGAGGAAGGTGTGGTAGGCACAACAACCACAATGAATCCTGACTTGGGAACCTGCTGGACAGCCTTCCCCAGCATCCCATTTGGGTAATGTTTTACCCACATTCTTGTGTACTCCAAGGATAGGCTGGCAGCCACTCCCATACCAGGCAAGAGAATGCTTGTGTCAGATCCCTCCCACATCAGAATCAACCACCATTGACGGATAGTGGCCAGGTGCAGTCCTCGAGCCCGAGGAGGGGGAAGGGAAACTTGGAGTTGCATACACCCAAACTGACGGGAGAAATGATGGGGACATACAACTCACATAAAGAAACCCCATCAATCTGCGCGGCCAAAAACCTGTCCCGCAGCGAAATTATGTATGAACGTTCCTCAAGGCTCCCCCTGTGGCTGTAAACCACGACGCTAGAAGGAGTGGGGTAGGGAGAGAAAGCAAACTGGGGGAAGTCACTCAATATCTCAATGATGTCATCAGAATTGAAGGACTTCAGACGAACCCCAGCTATATCATGCATAATAGGCCGGAAAGTAGGAATCGGGATGACTGTGTTATGACTATACTCATAACAGCGACAATGATTCAATATCCAGCCATATAAGAATTTAAATGTCCCACTTAAAAGGTCAGGTGACCCGCCCTCCTGCATGTGGCTCAGCAGTTTGTAAATACGAGCCAAATTGGGCATGACCAAATTCACCGGACGACCTTCTGCCAACTCAACTGCCATCAACAAGGTGCAATCCCTGACACCTGGGTTGATATACCGAGAAGGGAATAGCCACCCGCTAAAAAACATAGAAAATAGGCCTGTCAGTCGGAGCATAGGTGGCACACCGGGGTGCACCTCGTAACCCCATGAAATGTAATCGCCCGCCTCTAGAACCGCCCAGTAGGAACCTTGGATGGTTCGTTACTATTGAGAAGGATGAGTCCGGGGGTGCTTGATCTTCGGCACAGGACCAGTGGTGTTCAGAAATAACCCTATCCAGGTGCTATAGGGAATAAGAGAGCGGGCACGCAAGGCCTGACCCAGTGATTGCTCCACCATAATCAGCAGATCCCTCGCCAACGAAGGCACTTGTTCGACGTCTTCCCACGCACCGGGAGTGGGAAAAAACTTGTCGTACATCTCACCGATGATTGGGAGCCCTCCCAATTGATAAATGTCCCACACACTAATGCCAGCTTCTCCATGGGCAAGGTGGAAAGTTTTAGTGCTTGAACACCAGTGACTGAGCAGGTTAGGCGGGATCAAAGATGGTGGGTAAACAAAAAATTGGGAAGCCCACATTGCGGAGTATAAATTGACTGCTTCCAGTGAATCAGGAGATTCCTAAAAATGATGATGGACCCTAAAGGCCCAGGCCCAGTCATTCGAGAAAAGCCCGCCAGAACGAAGATCCAACCTGGGAATCCACCCCGCGTCTGGATCCACTTGAGCGAGGTTGATTATGGAGGAGTAACTCTTGACGACAGCCTCTTGAGAGAAGTATTGTGTGTACTGATTTCTTTGGGTCCAAACAAAACCTCTCAAAATGAAAGAGTCTTTCGGATCAGGATCAGAAATTATCTCCCTCGATTGGGCGAGGTTCTCCTGAATACACTTCAGCGACGCTTCCAAGAAAGGTGACGGAAGACCTGAGAAAGTAGGGAGGATAGAGACGTTGTCTTGTAGACCGAAGCCGTAAAGTGGAAGTCGATTTGATAGTGGATAACTCAGGAGCTCAGGAGAGAGTAAGTCCTACAAGACACCATCGTCGGGATTGATGGAGTGACTAGGGTCCTCTTCGATGCTCTCCGTTATACGAATCATGGCTAGACGTCTCCCTGAACCAGTCGGGAGAGGCTCAGTAGTAGGTCTGGGTGCAGGGAAAGGGGGAACCATGTTTTCTCCTTGCATTATGAAGACCATCAAATGGTTAGTCTGGAATAATAAAATAGGTACAAAGGAATCGAGAAGCCTTTGTGAGCAGGCCTCACAAAGTGGTTCGTGATGACGGCATCCCGTGAACCAACCCTACGCGGAAGGGGTTCACGGTATGCTAGCCTGCTGGGCATTGGCCAGAAAACCGCGAACCAGGTTGCTCTGCGGGATCCTAATCCCGGATTTAAATAACTATGATTCAGAAAACTTAGGAAGTTTTCAAAGTCCAAAAGGTTTCAGTCCGCGGACCATCAAAACCGCGAGGCGAATTTATCTGCGGCACGTAGTGACTTACATTTTAATTAATTAAAAGTATTGGTTCGCGGTTTGGAAATTGGTCCGCAGGTGAAGGCGACCACAAAGGAGGAATGATTTTCGGAAAGTGGCAGCTGGTTCGCGAAAGAGGTGTTTCGCGAAGGAATGAGCACGCGGAGACAAAAAAAGAGAGAGGGCTCTGGTTTCGCGAAGAATCCAGTAAAAGACAAAGGAAGGGCCCCCCATATTTATGGGCATGGTCCCCTACTTGGTCCACCCTTCTACAGCAAAACATCCAAGTTTCAGGACCACTCTGCATCAGAATGGCCTCCTCTTCGTTCTGATCGGACCCCATTCCGATGGGGGGAATTTGTAGGGTCCTCAAAAATCCGCAAAGGAGATTCTACCCAGTTCCCCCCCAATGAATTGGGGGGAAGAATGGAGAAAACCCGAAGGATGCACGAAGCCGAACCGGTCCGAAGACCGGCCCAAAAGATGACGCCATGCGGCCGGTTCCACGAAGCACCCCCTCCGCAGACTATTGTCGTTTGCGGAATAGAGGTGGAGATCCTCTATGGGTGCGAAGCAGGATAGGCGCCGAACCAGTCCACCGTCACGAACCGCCATAACCGCGGACCATCACGAACCAGCCCGGTCCGCATCCGCTGTCGTTCGCGGAATGGAGGCGGAGCCCTCCGTGGCTGCGAAGCACTCCCCGATCATGTTTGGTTCGCGAGGGAGATGCACTGTATGCCCCCCGCGAGTTGCGGATTGACCGGGTCATCCGTGAAGCAGGTTTTTGGTCGAGCGCCTCCACAAAAGGTGCCGCATGACCATAGATATATATCTTTCCCCAATCTATAAAAGGAGACCGGGGGGATGGGAAAAAGGGAGAGGATTCAAAAGGAGATCGATCAGATTCAGGTGGAAGGATTTCGAAGGAAGGCTTAGGATTTCGCAGCGAAGTTCTAGTTCGCGAACCAAAGCAGGTATCAACTTGGGAACAAATTAATAAGGAACCGGAAAACGTATAATAACTTGGTGAACCACGAACTTAAAAATAGCAAAGAAAAGAAGACCGCGAACCATGACCCCTCCGCGGATGCACTCCCCGCAGACTAGGGAGTTTATGCCCCTTTTCCAATCTGCCGCACCGCATATCATCCTCCTACGTGGGCAAAGCCTCGACCGACGAACCCCCGATCGACGCCGCCCTTGGCCACCGCTGCTCACATGGAACCCTCTGCGAACCACCCCTGGTACGCGGATCGAACCCGAAGCCGGGAACCACCTTGGTTCACGAGCTGCTCACTCTTCCGTGAACCACCCTGGTTCGCAGGATTCCCATCAGTCCGCGGACCACCCTGGTTCGCGGACAGCTTCTCCAGCCGTGTATCACTTCCCTACGCGAAGGGCGTCACCACCCATACCCCCGTGTGGCCCACCGAATCCTTCGGAGTTCCTGTTCCTCGAGCCATATAAAATCCTTCCAATCTAGCCTGATCCTCCACGAATCCCTCATTGTCCTACTCATCGGTCCCGAGCCGAGGCCTTCACCAGAGCCACCAGACCCGTGTGATATAACTTTTAAGGGCATCAACGCGCCGTTTTGAGTTCACATACCCACGGTAAGCAGGGGCGAAGGGGTTGCCCCGACCCTTGAGTGGATTTCCGAAGCATTCCTGGGTTCACATTCCCACGGTAATGTGGAGTCTGAGCTCGGGAGTCCTCTTTCTTCCCCTCCACTCCTTGAGGTCGGGACACTTCTCCCTTCATCGGGGGTAGTGAAATACCCATCAAAAGGATGCCCTCATGCGCTTCCGTACTTCCCCCGAGAACAAGAGTGGTGACAGGCATAGGAGCACCTCACTACAAAAAAAGTTACCTTTACCAATAGAAAATTACTGACAGATAATATATTTGTTGGTAAAAATGATTAATTCCAACAAATATTAAATTCTGTTGATATTAACTATAAGTACCAACAATTATTTTTACCAACAAATATATCTGTTTATATTAGTAGTTCAATACCAAAAAATCTTTTCCCAACATTTATATTTGTTGTATTATCATAATAATACAAATAATTGATTTACCAATAAATGAATATGTTGTTATTAGTTATTGTTACCAACAAATCTTTTACCATTTAAACAATATGTTGCCAATAAATTATTCAATAATATCAAATACTTCACAAAAAATGAACATATAGATATATATTTACCCATTACAAGGATATCATAATGATAATAAAAATATATAATTAATTAAAATATCCATAATTTAGTAATATTTATTGGTAATTTATATAGATTCATTCACATATAATCCTTATACAATATAATTTTTTTATATAAATTCATAACTTTTTCATTATAAATATATATATATATATGCAAAAAAAAACTTATATTTCCCCAAACCACCATGCCACCCCCCGACCCCAATTTTCGTGACCCCACTCCCCCAACCCTACCTTGTTCCTACAGATGGTGTTCCCCGTAGCCGGGATTCGCCGTGGCCCCCCTCCCCAACGCTACCTCGTTCCCGCAGACGACCTTCCCCACAGATGGAGTTCCCCGCAGCCGACTTTCCCCATGCCCCTCCCTAACCCTACCTCATTACCCGCTGACGGCGTTCCCCACAAATGACTTTCCCTCAAACGGAGTTCTTGGCGGACAGAGTTCCCTATGGGTGGCGTTCCCCACGGCCGGCCTTACCCGCGGTCGGCATTCCCCATGGACCTCCCTGCAGGAACCCCTTTATCATTTACATATTATCTCTCAAGAACAACCCCTCCCTCTCCCCGGCTAGCGTCGCCCTCGGACATCATCGCCCGAACCCCCTCCCTGTTCCCAACTGACATTCTCGTGCGAAATCCCCTTGCCGGAACACCCTTTAGTAGGGTACCCAATATCCCCTGGTCTACATCGGTTGTTAATCAGTAATTTATCTCATCTCACTTCTCTACTTTCGATCCCTAGTCAACCTCCAGTAGCATTTGCAGTATTCGATTCCATTTTGGTTCTTCATGTGTGTTAGGAATACATTATATATTGATCTAGAATTTTTGTTCCTTACCATGTTTTTTAATCCATTTTGGAACTCTGTGCTAGGAATGGTTTCTTAGGTGTATTTATTTTGATGCTTAGATTTTTCATAGCTTCACTTAAGGTGTTGGATGTATTTCTTCAGGTAGAGTTACAATCAGTTTTTCAATTCTCAGTGCCCCAATGTTTTGGATTGTTTTATAGTCCATAGTTAAAAGCTATCTTAGATACGTAGAAACGCCTTACATGGAATCTGAAGGACCATGGTTTAGTCACCTTAGTACCTATATATGAAAATATTGATTTAGTAATACCTATTTTGTTTAACTTATGCATTAAATGTTCATACTTCACATTTTAAATGATTGTATGGTTTAATAGTATGGTGACAAGTAATACTTGTTAGTAATTTCATGTTATTCTATTTTAATATCATTAAAATTAGGTTTATCACTGCAAAGTCATAAGTTTATTGTGACTGATAATTCAGGTTGACATTTAAGAATCTTACATTACTCATGAGGGTACTTTCTACTTTAATTTACCATTGATGCTTATTATTTTACTTGCTGATAAAAAGATTTTTTTCAATCATTCAAATATCTTGACAGAAAGAACTCTATATCTTATTGCAGATTTGTATCAATCAATATTCAATGTTCTGTATTTTTTTGAACATAGAAAATAACTTCATTATTAGATATTCATTTAAAATCACAAAAAAAAAATAATGATGTTGTTTCCTCTGTTAGTTGATTTCTAACTCATGAATATACCAACATTTTTAAGATGTAGTTCAAGTGTGCAATTTTTTGTGTGATTCCCTATGTATTATAAATTATGATTTTAATGAACAATCAAGTTTTCCATGTGTATTTTTATATAATTTAACCATGGTCATGAATTAATTTGGGCTGAGAGAAAAATGGATGCACGGAGACTGACTAAAATTGGTGGGTTACATCAGGTGTTGGTCGGAGAGTGATGGCAAGAGAGGGGGGGGGGGGGGTGAATTGCCTTTTACAAATTAATTAACAATTTAAAAACAATTAATAAATGCAGCGGAAATAAAAAGGGGCAAGACACAATTTGATAACGGAGTTCGGTTTAAACCAAAGCCTACGTCTCCGCTCTCAACTCAACCGTTGAGAGATTTACTTCAGCTTGCTTTTTAATGGTTGTAGCAAGAAACCTACTAGCCGTTTTAAGGTAGGCTAGATCACCTTCGTACAACTTGCTTTTTTATTATGGTTGTAGCAAGAAACCCAAAATGAAAGTGAGGAAGAAAAGGATGGTTTGTTTTAATACAAACCCAATGAAGAACTAAACAATTGAAATAAATAAATTATAACAGACTTGAGGAAGCCTTGAGCGCCAAGAGTGTGAGAGTAGTTGATGTAGAGGCAGCCCAAGCTTCAAGGATGGAGGTGGATCACAAGTAGCCTTAGAGATTTGTCGTTAGAGCTTCAAGGGATCAAAATATCATTCCAATGTTTTGGGGGGTTGTTCCCAGCATCCATCCTCGTCTATTTATAGGAGAAATATCCCCAAATACTTCAATATAGCTGTTGGAGGACTTCCGGAGCCGTTGGGGGTCAAAAGTACAAGTCTGGTCAAAGCCCAACGGCTAGTTTGACTGGGCTTACCGGCTGACCGGTGCTTGGCCACCGGCTGGCCGGTGCTCCAGACAGAAGGCAGAGCTTTCTATCTGGGCTCCACCGGCTGACCGGTGGCACCTGGCAGAGAGCTTTGCTTCTGCCAGAGACCACCGGCTGGCCGGTGGTAATCCACCGGTTGGCCGGTGGACTCAGAGAGTCCTTTTTCCAGTCTTCTTGGGCCAACTCTTTGACAACTTTTTTCCTATCATCAAACAAACTTGAAAACAAGTTAGAACACGATGAGAGTGATTGTGATCATTAAAATCCAAGAGAGAGGGGTACAACAATCTCCCCCTATTTTGATGATCACAATCACAAATGAGAAAGCTTTTAAAAAGGATATGCCAAGTAAAAAAAAAAGAAACTTGGACATGGAAAATTTTAGAGATCATACAAGAATTTCATAGATGTATCATGTATTGAAAATGATATTAATCTTGAAAGGATTGAAATAAAGAGAATGATTCATTTTGAAATTGTAACCATAGGTCATTTAAAAGAAACAACTGAAATCAATAACTTAACCATTTAAAAACAGATTTTGATGACAGTAATGAATTAAAATTGAACTTTTAAAAAGATCACTTAATTAAATGAAATAAGTAACTATGTAATAGAGAGCTTTTCTCCCCCTTTGGGATTATCAAAATAGGAGGAAAAGTATGAAAGAAAATTAGAAAAACAATAATAAGGAAGTAAGCAATGACAAAAAGGATTGATGGATAAGACAACTTGAATTTTATAAAAGATGAAACATTACATAGAAAGTTCAAAATACAAATACAAAGACAAGCCAAAAAACAGGAAAGACTCTATTCACTCCTAGCGGGCCGAGAGTGACGGCGACGCCTGAAGGTCGGAGGAGCTGGAGGAGCCTGGACCGCCTCAAAGCGACGATCAAGAGAATCGATCCGAGAGTGAAGCTGATCAAACTGAGAGCTGAAGTAAGAAAACTGTAAGTCGAGCCGGGTCTCAATCTGATCCTGGAAGCGAAGGAATTGATCAGCCGTCACCGACAAGCTACCAGTATCAGCGGGAGGGGGCACAGCCTCAGCAGGCTCCGGTGCATCATCACCCGCTCCATCTCCCTCATCAGCAGCAACAACAACAGCCTCACCTTTGTTGTCACCACTCCCTTCCTCTTCATCATCACCACTGTCCTCACTATCTGAAAGAGGATAGGCAGCGGCAATGGCAGGAGGCATGGCATGGGTAGGAGAGTGTGAATGTTTCTGAGGGGAGTAATCCTTGAGAAGGCCCTCCTTGTCAGTAATCCACCCCTGACGCCAAGGATGCCAACGAATGTTCATCCGTTGCACCATCATAAAATTGATGATGCTATCCTTCTTTGGCTGCTCGAAGGAGGTAGCACGGAGAGGGATATCAAGAAAGGTAAAGATTTTGGTCAACAAGCGCCCGTGAGGTAGAGTTTTGGACCGGCGCGGGTGCTCAGCCACATAAGACATGGCCCGGAACAGGAACCGGACCAAATTGAAATGAACGCCTCTGGTGATATAAGAAAGAAGATAAATGTCAATAAATTTCACCGTATCGTGATCACCGATACGGGGTGCAAGGGTGGTCTGAATGAGGCGCTCAATGATGCGATGGTTAGGGGAGAGCTGGGAGAGCTTGACAATGGGATCGGTGGGCTGCCCTGTGAGATGCTCAAGAGCGACAGCAAGATCAAAATCAGGGTCCCGAAGAAACTCCCCCTGAGCAAAAGCATGAGGTCCAACATGAGGAACCCCTAGCATCCTGGCAATCTCCAAAGAAGTGATAGTGATGCGTTGCCCAAGAGCGGTGGTAGAGATGGTATCGACGTCGTCAGAAACCGACCACGTCAGGTGAGCATAAAATTCTTTGACAAGAAGGGGATAAATAACATCCTTCTCAGGAGGTTCAAAAAAAGAATGCCAGTGTTGATATTCAATGATGGAGAAAAGCTCGAGACGAGCAGAAGAGAGCCAAGAATAATCAATTACTCTACCCGGCAGAATGACTTTGTCATGCCAAATGTCCGGAAGTTGAGGGATTGAAGGAGGAGGAGGTGCTTCTTGAGCGATTCTATTTCCCTTGCGTGAAGAGCGAGGACCCATGATGACAAAAGGGAAAAAAATTGAGAGAGATTGAGAGAAAATGAAGTTTGAGAAGGCAAGGAGGAAGAAAGGAAGCTAGGGAAAGGAGGAGGCGCGGGTCTGGAAGAGGCGCACGAGAGAGAGAGAGAGAAATGGGAAGGGTTTTAATTTTAACCCTTCCTCCGGCCGGCCCAAAAAAGGAAAACCCGACACCACCAGTTAACCGGTGATGTACCACCGGTTGACCGGTGGTATTGAAATTCATAAAAAAAATTAAAATAAAATAAAAATAAAAAGAGTTTAAATAACTTAAAAAGAGATATAAGCAAGCCAAAAAGAGTCAAATATTTAATAGTGCTCATTGACGAATCATTCCTAACTCCTCCTTAATAAAATCAAAACGTTCAACCGGGAGCGGTTTGGTAAAAATATCAGCTAATTGGAAATCAGTAGAAATGAAGTCCAAAGTGATATCCCCTTTTTGAAAATGGTCACGAAGGAAATGATGCCTTAAATCTATATGCTTTGTCCTAGAATGTTGTATTGGATTCTTAGAAATACTAATGGCACTAGTGTTGTCACACCGTATAGGGACATGATCGTAGGAAAGGCCATAATCCAAGAGAGTGTGCTGCATCCAAATAATTTGGGCACAATAATTACCAGCTGCTACGTACTCGGCCTCGGCAGTAGAAAGAGCAACACAGTTTTGCTTTTTGCTACTCCATGAAACAAGGGACTTGCCTAGCAGATGACAGGTTCCACTAGTGCTCTTACGATCTAATTGACATCCGCCAAAATCAGCATCCGAATATGAAGAAAGTTCGAAAGAAGTATTAGAGGGATAAAACAAACCAATGTTTTTGGATCCTTTTAAATACTTAAAAATTCTTTTGACCGATTTAAAATGAGATTCTTTGGGATTGGCTTGAAAACGAGCACAAAGGCAGACACTGAACATGATGTCAGGACGGGTCGCAGTTAGGTAAAGTAGACTCCCGATCATACTCCTATAAAGCTTGTTATCCACCGGTTTCCCGGCTTCATCTAACGTAAGTTTACAAGAAGTACTCATGGGGGTACTAATTTCCTTTACTTGATCCATACCAAAACGACTCAAAGGGACGTTTGTGTAATACCTTAACCGGTTACAAACCTAAAATCCATAGTGATGGCTTCTTCCTCACAAGCACCCGAAGGGTATTCCATGAATCGGGCTCCATTCTTTGATGGAACCGACTATACTTATTGGAAAACTCGCATGATTACATTTCTTAGAAGTATTGGCTATCCTATATATAGAATTGTTATGCAAGGCTACACTCTCTCTAGCAAAGATGAGTCTAAATGGACCCCCGAAGACATTGCTAATTTTGAGCTTGATGGCAAAGCCATGAATGATCTTCATTGTGGGTTAGACCGTAATGAATTTAATCGTATTTCTACTTGCACCACTTCTCATGAAATTTGGAAGCTTTTGGAAGTGACCCATGAGGGCACTAACAAAGTCAAAGACACTAGATTAGATATGTATCGTCAAGACTTTGAAAGTTTCACCATGCACCCACACGAATCTATTACGGAAATGTTTACTCTCTTTACTGATGTGTGTAATGGGAGAAAGTCTCTTGGAGATGATGTTTCTGCAGAGACGATGGTCAAGAAGATTCTTTGGGTCCTACCAAGCTCATGGGCTCCAAAGGTGACGGCAATCCAAGAAGCGAAAGATGTCAAGAAAATGCCGGTTGAAGAACTCATTGGATCACTTATGACCTATGAGATTACCATGAAGAGGCAAGCCGATAAAGAAGGTAACATCTTCAAGGAGAAAAAGAACATAACATTCAAAGCAAAGCAAGAAAGCTCCTCCGATGATAGCGAATCCGAGATTGCACAACTTGCAAGAAAAATGAGCAAGTTCATGACGAAAAAGAAGAATTTTCAAAGGGCACGAAAGGAAGAGCCAAAAGCAGAAAAAGAAGTTACATGTTTTGAATGTGGAAAGAAAGGCCACATCAAACCGGAGTGCTCTCTTTTCAAGAAAAGGTTAAAGGAAAAGAAAAACAAGAAGGCTTTCAAAGCGTCAACATGAAGTGCAAGCGATGACTCCATGTCTTCAAGCGACTCAAGCGATGAAGGTGGAAAATGCCTAATGGCATTTGATGAGGTATCTTCTTCCGACTCCTCTTCCTCATCTTCTTCTTTTAATAATGACATGTCTTATGAAGATCTCCAAAACGCGAGAGATCAATTAGAGGAAGGTTTTCATGAACTTACTTCTAAATTTTTGGCTTTAGAAAAGAAACACAAAATTCTAATTTCTGAAAAAGATCAACTTCTCAAAAAGAATGAGGAACTTGCCCTTAAGGTCCAAGATATTCCAAATGTTGATTCTTTGAATTCAACTATTAAAGATTTAAGGGAATCTCTTGCCAAGTTCACCCAAGGTGAACAAAATTTGACCAAATTGCTAGGTTCTCAACGTTCGGCTAGAACCACACATGGACTTGGCTTTAACAAGCAAGCCACTTCTTCTAGAGCACCCACTACTTTTGTAAGGGGGAGCTCTCAAAATAAATTTTGTAATTATTGTAGAAAAACCGGACATATGATTTATGAATGCGATTATAAAAATGCTAGATATGGACGCCCCAAAATCATTACCTACTCGGATGAATATCTTAGGATGTATCCCTCTAGACAAGTATGGGTTCAAAAGTCTCTTTTAGCTAATCTTTCCGGACCCAAACTTATATGGGTACCAAAATCTATTTTCTCTTGATTTTGTAGGATAAACACCAAAGAAGTAGGCCTTCGAAAGGCCCGTGGTATCTCGACAGCGGATGCTCGAGGCACATGTGTGACGATCCCTCCGAGTTCAACTCCCTTGAAGAATTCGATGGAGGATACGTCACCTTCGGTGACAATTCAAAAAGCAAGATCGTCGGAATAGGTACCATTGGTTTTGGTAGCACCTCCTTAATTAAAGATGTTTTATTTGTTAAAGGTTTAAAACATAATTTAATTAGCATTAGTCAACTTTGTGATAGTGGTTTTTCGGTGAATTTTCAAAATGATTTATGCAATGTGTTTGATTTTCAAAACAAATTGATATTTTCTGCTTCCCGTTTTCAAAATGTTTACATTATTGATTTAAAGTCTTTAGCTAGCCAAAATGTTAAATGTTTAAGTGCTCTTGACAATGAGTCTTGGCTTTGGCATAGAAGGTTGGGGCATTGTAGCTCTCATTCACTTCTAAAGCTTAATAAGAACAAGCTCATCCGTGACCTTCCTAAACTTAAGTTTAAGAAAGATTTGATTTGTGAGTCATGCCAACTTGGCAAGCAACACAAATCTTCTTTCAAATCTAAGAAGGAAGTGTCCACTTCAAAATCTCTTGAGCTCCTTCATCTTGATCTTTTTGGTCCTACCCCTGTAGCAAGTCTAGGTGGAAAATCCTATACCTTTGTCCTTGTAGATGACTTTTCTCGTTTCACTTGGGTTTTCTTTTTTAGCTCATAAAAATGATGCTTGTAGAACCTTTTTGAAATTCTCTAGGAAAGTAGAAAACAAAAAAGGATATAAAATTATATCGCTCCGTAGTGACTATGGAGGTGAATTCGAGAACAAAGAATTCGATGAATTGTGTTCCTCTCAAGGATACAATCACACCTTCTCTGCCCCTAGGACTCCACAACAAAATGGAGTGGTTGAAAGGAGAAACCGAACTCTCCAAGAAATTGCTCGAACCCTCCTTAGTGAATTCAATCTTCCTCAATATTTCTGGGCCGAGGCGGTAAACACTGCTTGTTATACTATCAATAGAGTCCTTGTAAGACCCCTTCTTAAGAAAACCCCCTATGAACTTTGGAAAGGCAAATTGCCCAAAGTTGGTTATTTTAAAGTGTTTGGTTGTAAATGCTTTGTCCTTAACACAAAAGATAACCTAGGGAAATTTGATGCCAAATCCGATGAAGGTATTTTTCTTGGGTACTCCAACTCAAGCAAAGCCTATCGTGTCTTCAATAAACGTTCAAAAACCATCGAAGAATCATCTCATGTCAAATTTGATGAAACTCTTCCAAAACCTCACCCGGTTATTGATGATGTTGAAGATAAGCTTGATAAGCTTCATTTGAATGATTCCTCTTCTCCTCCCAAGGAGGATGACCATCAAGAACCCTCTTCACCTTCTTCGCCTTCCACCTTGCCTAAGGTTTGGAAACCTTCTAGAGACCATCCTTTAGAAAATGTTATAGGTGATCTTCAAGCCGGTACTCGAACTAGAAGATCAATCCTCAACGAGGTTGAACATCAAGCCTTTCTTTCTCAACTAGAGCCTCAAACCATTAATGATGCTATTAATGATGAGAATTGGGTTCTTGCAATGCAAGAGGAACTAAATCAATTCTCTAGAAATGATGTTTGGACTCTTGTTGAAAGACCCAATGATCATCCAATTATTGGCACTAAATGGGTTTTTAGGAACAAACTTGATGATCAAGGTAATATAACCCGGAACAAGGCTCGCCTAGTAGCTAAGAGCTATAATCAAGAAGAAGGAATTGATTATGGTGAAACCTTTGCGCCCGTTGCTAGATTGGAATCCATTAGGATCTTGTTGGCATTCGCCGCTCACTTAAATTTCAAACTTTTTCAAATGGATGTTAAAAGTGCTTTTTTAAATGGTTTTATTTCAGAAAAAATCTTTGTTGAACAACCCCCGGTTTTGAAGATCCAAAATTTCCAAATCATATTTTTAAGTTAACCAAGGCTCTATATGGCTTAAAACAAGCCCCTCGGGCTTGGTATGAGCGGAGGGAGGGGTGAATTGCCTTTTACAAATTAATTAACAATTTAAAAACAATTAATAAATGCAGCGGAAATAAAAAGGGGCAAGACACAATTTGATAACGGAGTTCGGCTTAAACCAAAACCTACGTCTCCGCTCCCAACTCAACCGTTGAGAGATTTACTTCAGCTTGCTTTTTAATGGTTGTAGCAAGAAACCCACTAGCCGTTTTAAGGTAGGCTAGATCACCTTCGTACAACTTGCTTTTTTATTATGGTTGTAGCAAGAAACCCAAAATGAAAGTGAGGAAGAAAAGGATGGTTTGTTTTAATACAAAACCAATGAAGAACTAAACAATTGAAATAAATAAATTATAACAAACTTGAGGAAGCCTTGAGCGCCAAGAGTGTGAGAGTAGTTGATGTAGAGGCAGCCCAAGCTTCAAGGATGGAGGTGGATCACAAGTAGCCTTAGAGATTTGTCGTTAGAGCTTCAAGGGATCAAAATATCATTCCAATGTTTCGGGGGGTTGTTCCCAGCATCCATCCTCGTCTATTTATAGGAGAAATATCCCCAAATACTTCAATATAGCCGTTGGAGGGCTTCCGGAGCCGTTGGGGGTCAAAAGTACAAGTCTGGTCAAAGCCCAACGGCTAGTTTGACTGGGCTTACCGGCTGACCGGTGCTTGGCCACCGGCCGGCCGGTGCTGGGCCACCGGCTGACCGGTGGTCGAGACAGAGAGCAAGCTCTCTGTCTGGTTCCACCGGCGGGCCGGTGGTCGAGACACCGGTCGGCCGGTGGCACCTGGCAGAGAGCTTTGCTTCTGCCAGAGACCACCGGCTGGCCGGTGGTAATCCACCGGTTGGCCGGTGGACTCAGAGAGTCCTTTTTCCAGTCTTCTTGGGCAAACTCTTTGGCAACCTTTTTCCTATCATCAAACAAACTTGAAAACAAGTTAGAACACGATGAGAGTGATTGTGATCATTAAAATCCAAGAGAGAGGGGTACAACATCAGGCTCTTTCCCAATGCTTTGGGCATCCACCAAACTCTAGCGGGAGAAAGCTAGAAGTTTGACATCACCTTCACCACTCTAGCGGTGGGCTTAAAGGTCATTATTGAAGGCTTCCATGAGATGGGAATTTTCAGCACTTTATGTATTCAATTATGGGAAAATGGTGAGTTTTTTTGTTTTAATCTTGTTATGAGCTTCCACTTGTTTTTTATTTGTTTAATTGAACAAAATGCAATCGATCTGCCATATAAAACATATTTTTCTACTTCTTAATTTTTTATATTTATTTATAATAGAAATATTCTCAAGAACACGAAAAATTTTATTTCAAGTACTTGAATAAAAAACATTTAATGAAGTAATAAAAATCATTTACCATCTGCTGCCCTTCTTAGCGACAACCATAAATTTATAGAGAGCGAACCCACCTTGGTGACCACCCAATATTTTAGACAAAATATTCTTCATGTCATCTATTGAATACATTTAAATCTCTAAACTCATACCCATCTTCCGCACCAGAGTACCACCTAGAGATTTTTTCAGAATGGAGGCTACATTTAATAATGAAGAATGTCCTAGGCCTAACATTAAGCACCCTGCAGGAAATACCAATAAAGGCGGGTGCGCTCATAAATAAGGTGGGCACTCCAATTTCATCAACTACTTCCTGAGTATTTCTATCAAACATCTCTTGAGAAACTTTCCTGTGAATAATCTTAGAGTCTCAACCTAATTAACTATTTGAGTACCAATTTGCAGAAGTTCTATCCTTAAATTCATGAGATGTTAACAATGATGATGAAAAATGCTCAATGTGCAAATCATTTTTTTATACTTTGATATATTTTTATTTTGGTTTCAATTCATGCAAATAGCACCAAATTGAGGTTTCTTACTAGTATTGAAGATGGTTCGATTTTTTTCTTACATGTATTAAAGTCAGGATTGTTTTTTGTATGCTTTTTGGATGTGTATGGTGGGGATCTTGGAGCCGAAGGTCGTGGTATAGAAACTACTTGATGTTTCTCATTGGTGATAGAGCTTGCATGTTGGTCGTCGGGCATGGATGGGTCACTGGTGTTGGGGTGCTTAAGGATGTGGTATAGCTGAAGCTAGCTTGCTGGTCTTAGGGCATGGATGAGTTGGTGCTGGTGGAGTCGACTCACTAGTACTGGGGCATGAATGAGTCAGTAGTACTTGTGGGGGGGGGTGATGGTCCTGTTGGGGTGACAGGTCATGCATTTTTGTATTGCATTTTGTATTATATTTCATTATTAATATAATTAATATTTTTCTAAGTTTGAACATTCATGTAAATATTTTTCGGTTTAATAATTAAAATAGATGAATTATATATATGAGAAATTAATAAATATAATATAAAATTTTACTAGCAATAAAAATTTATAATTTTTATTCAAATATAATTTATAAATAGATATTATATGTTGATAATATTATTACAAACAGAAAAATTTGTCATAATAATCTGTTGTTAAACACTTTAACCAATATATATATTATCTGTTGGTATTATTATAATTGTAACAGAACTATTTTATCTGTCGCAAAAACATTTAGTGACAGAATTTTTGCCAAAAGTTTAGTGACAGAGACATATATGTTGGTAAAACGTTTTACCAACAGAAAATGTACTTTTACCAATAGATATGTCCCTGTTGGGAAAAGTTAAATATTTTGTAGTGCCTCTTTCCCTCTCCCGCTGCGCTTTGTCACCCTGGGCGTCCATCTTGGAGTAAGCCCCGACCTTATGGGCCGCTCCATGCGTAAGCCCCACCCCACTTCTCACGGACGCACCTTTCGCGACGTGATCGTCAGGTCCATGCTGCCTTTTATTTCTCACACCGAGCATGACTCACGTGAGCTTAGAGTAAGTATTGATCATGAAATCATCTCTTGGGCTACCTCAGAGCGTAAGCCCCACTCATTTGAACTACAAGGATTTTGATTCCCTACCACAGGGATACGTAGGAAGCCTCCACGAGTTTCACGCCCGATCACCGTCGGACCACCGGGTCCACATTCACGTCGGCTTTCCGACACACCTCTTCGAACTACGTAGACGTTGATCCATGTCTCCTGGGCAGGGTACCTAGGAAGCCTCCCTGAGGTTCAAGCCCAACAACCGGTCGATCCGACTATATTCACGTCGGTTCATCGCACCTACTCTAGTGTCGTCTCAATGAGTCCAGATTCCTCGGGGTCATTAATCCAACGAGGGATGGTAAACCTTGGGCATAAATGATTCCGAACCCTTGCGTCTAGCTGACCGTTTCCAACTAGGAGTAAGCTGTGGATATCATGCTTGGGTATAAACAAAAGATTCGCGAACATATGAACATGTTTTAAATCTATAAGAGAGTCCCAGAACATGCAATAATTTCCCCCCAAAAGGGGTACGATGAGCTCGACTTCCCATCCTCTTGACCAATGTGAGTTCTCAAGTATTGCTGGTCAAATCACCCAGCAAACGCCTGCCTTTGGAAAGAAGGTCCATGTATTACTGGATATGGAACCGTTGTGCGTTTCGAGGTGGAAAACGGTGCACCTGATATGAGTGATTAAGTAGAACCCAACGTTCTCTAATCAACCGTCAGGTAGCACATGTTTCTTCCCCACGACCCCGTCGTGCGCCTCTAAGACAACTATCATGTACTGTTCTTTCTAATAATTATCCATCCAATTGAATAATTGTTGAAGAATGGTCTTTTGAAGTTCCCCCATGAAGTTTTTAGTCAAAGAAGTAATTTAGTAACATTTGTTTGAACATAAAGAACATCAATAGTTGATCTAAACTAATTATCCTTCTAAATAAATTTCACATAATTCCATAAATGCCCTTTATTTTAAATTATATATCTTCTTTGGATGACTATTTTATTTTCATTATCCCACATGTGATATCTGATGTTTTCATTACCATATCTAATGATAATGAACCCCTTAGATTTATTATTTTAATTATCTGTATATTTATCCTTGATACGAAAATACGTGATACTTCAAAGACCTTGATATTTCTCACCCCTGGTCTATTGTGATACCAATTTTCTATCAGAAATTATTGTTTCACATCATAAATTGTACATCTCTACAATAAGTACACCACTATATTTTTATAACCTACGAAAATTCCTAAAAGCATTCCATAGTGAAGCCTCACACACTAAGCTGTCTCTTACATGGACTAATTCACCCATTCTACTGTTCTATTTTATTATAGACTTCATAAAATAATCTATTTATACCTAATTCAATTACTCTGAAAGAAGTTACAAATCTTGTGTCTAGTTTACCCCCACCATTTTCTATCTTTAAATACTTAATATTTTGTTTTAACTCATTTTAACAAAAATATTCAACTTAATAATTTCCTAAAAATATCATATTTATTCTTCCAAAAGTAAACATATACCATTATAATATAATCATCTATGAATATTACAGAATATGGAGATCCTATATTGGAATGAACATGGGAAGGTCCCCAAACATCATAACGAAAATGTTCTATATTTAAAATGTTTTTATTTTTTCATCCATGTTAATGAAGACTATTTTCAGTTAACACATCATGAAAAAATCACAATTTTAAATGATTGCGTGATCAAATTTTAGTATAACCATTACAAGTAGAATATTCTATATCTTATCACTAAGGTGAAAAAGCCTATAATTATGGACTTCTTATCCATCAAATAGAGTTATTTGGATCACTACAGCATCATACATACATTTAATAATTTAAAATGTTCCACTTTTTTACTACATTATAAATCACTAAAGACCCTTTTTTGATTATCCAAAATCCATTTGAAACATTTATTCCTAAACTGACATCATCAATTTTCCCTTGGGATATGAGTTTCTTTCAATGACATTGATTATTTATATCATACTTCTATCTCAAGAAACATCTCTTTTTTAATTTAATCCCAAAATATAATTTCTTAGAAATATAATGAGCTTAATAATCATAAAGATATACTCTACCCAAGATTAAGTGTAAATAATCCATCATGCATCCTCATTTACTCATTAAAAAAATATAAAAATAATTCAATACACCATGAATACTCTAGAATTATCATACTAAGTATGAGGTAGTTACCTCTATTCATTGCACTGACTAAGTTCATCGGTCCAGAAGTTGAATACTCTAAACAATTCCTACAATCATTTCTTAATATGTATATTCTTCCCTTATTTATAAATACCTATAAAGTTATACTTATCTTGAATTATTCATTGGGACATATCATCTGAATACTTCTTGTAATGGCCCTTCTATTGAGTTGGCCATCCCCATTCGGTAGTATTGAAATAAAATCATGGTAGATCTTCTAATTCCTTCCACCTCAACTCACCAATCAACATAAATTTTCAAATGTTACAAAAAAAGAGCTATATTCCGACTAGAATGTTTGAGTTATATCACCATGGAATCCAAGAATTCCAAGAGTGAATATACAAAATTAAAAAAACCAGACATCATTTTTTAAAATATAACATCATTGTTTTGAACTAATATTATATCATATTAAAGTAATTCAGATTATATGATTTGGGATTTTAATATGATAAACTCAATAATAAAAACCTTTGAATCATGATATATTTTAAAAGACTCATCATTATACCATACATGTCATTCAAAATAGAAAAAGATTAGTCATATTCTACTCTCAGATATTGAAAGAAACCTTCCGAGATAGTGAAATCTATATTGAAGATAAAACTACACTACCACCTATCCCTATTTCTTATTGTCCATTATTTCAATAAATTCAAAAGAAAAAATAGTATCACAATTATTCTATTTTATAAGGTACTCTAGTTTCACCCTCCAAAAAGAAAAATCCATTACGAAAAAGTATCTTCATTTGAACCATTCCATCCATTAATGTCATTCATTAAACAATATCTTGCATGAAAATGAGAATATAAACTTGTATGTTGGGGGAGAAATATAACCAACCCTATAGTAAAACATATATAGGACTAGGAAAATTGAATCAACACACTATCGTTCATAATGAATAGACATATCAAGCACTTAAAACAATCACTAAATTTACTTCCTATCATCTCGAACTACACGTTATAAAATCACTAAACATAACTAAAAAGACTTATTCCCTATTTTATTTTCCTACAGTGGGGAAAGGGTCAAAGTACATGTAACACCTTAAGATTTGATGAGAAATACTATTTTTAATTTCTTTGATTTTTTGTGTTGTACGCTACACCAAGATTAGTGTTCTCTATACGCAACACCGTATTAGCTTATAGTATACACAAACACTATTCTTGGCTTGTGTTGCACACAAGAGTGTCCTTCCTCAATAGCTTGTGTTGTAGGCAGTACAGAGTTTCACAAAACAACAATATATTGTTATAATATTATTATGAACTAGACAATATGAATAGTATTAACTGTATTTTGAATTTTATAACATTATAATTCATCTTAGTCATTTTCTAGAACATTTTATGAGAACAAAATCAATTTTTCATATAAAGGAAATATTTTTCCAAAAATACAGTTTTGCAACCTTTTGATGGAGTACCAACATTAAATCTAGTTTTTGACATGTTTATGAGTTCAATTTGACAAAATAAAGTTATTCATTACAATATGTATATAAAAGTTTACTTTGTATAATTTTTCAATATTTTTCTGTTAACTTTAATATTTTGATGAATAGTAAAAATACGCTAAATTTTAATTAATTTTTTTTCATCAAGATAATTTATATGGTTAAATTATAATATTGAATGGTTTTAATGTATAAATAGAATAGATTTTTACCATTTAAAATAATGTATGTAATTATTGTTTCGGTGCGGATGTGCGTCAGGTTTCTGTTCCGACGATGTTCCGCCAGGACGCGTTCGCGCGTGCGCCCGTCGACCCGAGGGGATGGGCGCGCGCGGCTTGTGGTCCCGCAGTCCCGCTTTCCAAGGGCAGGCGCCATTCGTCCCTTATTTAGGGGCGTCTGCTCCTTGATCGAAACCGGGATGATGGGATGTCGGCTCCTCCTTCCGTGGACGTCTCCTCGGAACTCGTTGCCTAATCCGGGTCTCCCTCATAGATTTAAGAATGTTCGTGAATCTTGTTCCCGGCGCCATATCTTCATGGACACCGGTTAATTACACTGCTTCCGCCCAGACGCTCCAAGGAGTCTGGTCGGGGCAGCAACCTGCGGTGAGGAGACCGGGTGGCTCTGGGTGTCGGGGGCGTGCCTTAACACTGCGACTCTGCATGTCTGCCTTCAGTCCCTAATAGGGCTTCTCGAAGGCGTGATGGCCTGAGGCATCCCGCGCTAGGTGCGGGGAACTGTGTTACCTAAGGTTTTCCTCAGCTTCCCATGTTTAACACGGGGTATGCCGTGAGTTTAACGTCCAGCGGGGACGACATCGGACTGATCAACACGAGAAGTGGATCAGATGACAGAACCCCTTGCGGGGAACCTCCGACGCTGGGGCCAGCACATGGGCGGCTTCCCGAGTGGAGCGGAGTGGAATGAAGTGGCATGACCCCACCAGGATGTGGCGGCCCGGGTAAGGATCAGGATGGATGATGAAGTGAAGAGTTTGGACCCCATAGGGGCTTCCTACGTACCGCGCGTTGGCGTGGATCAAAGTCAGCGTAGTTCGAATATACAGTTTAACGTCATGCTGGACGTCAGCAAGCCGACTCACGAAGAGGTCGAGGCCGCCGGGCGGAGGATTGAACCGAACCACCTCGCACAGAGGGGGATGGAACGGCCGGGTGGATCACAGTTTCACGTCATGCTGGACGTTGAAAGGAGAAAAGGGAAGTGAGGAAGCACAATGGAGATACACATGTGCAGTCTCCTACAAGGGCGGATTCATAGGTGAATCGACGCGAGTGTGAACCCAGGAGGGGTCCACTGATGGACGAACCGACGTGAATACGACCGGGACGACCAGGTGGTGGGATTGAACCTCGGAGAGGCTTCCTACGTACCCTGTTTAGAAGACAGGGATCAAAGTCCACGTAGTTCGTTCTGTCTGTAACACTCTACCCCCGTGGGCGAAGGCCACTCCAATCCCGACATCCCTGCAGAGACGCGCGGGTGGGGGCCACATCCAAACCGGGGGGATCCTGCGTGCGAGACACGGGATCGGGTGATGCGGACGATTTAACGTCTTGCCGGACGAAGTACAGTTTAACGTCGTGTGTTGAGGACGAAGCGGACGGTTTAACGTCTTTCCGGACGAAGTACAGTTTAACGTCGTGTGTTGAGGACGAAGGTGCTTGGCAGTTTAACGTCTTGTCGCGCGGACGAAGATGGTTGGCAGTTTAACGTCTTGTCGCGCGGACGAAGTACAGTTTAGCGTCCTGCAGGACGAATGCTGAACAGTTTAACGTCTTGTAGCTCGGACGAGACTGCCGCCGATGGGTCCGTATCACTTCGCGCGAGCCTGGAGGGCCGCACGGGAAGACAACGCACGGTGCGGGCACCCAGGATGAAGATCATCGGGCGCCACGCAGGCGGGTACCCTCAGGGGGTCAAAGGGGGCGACCCCGGCGGATTGCGCGCAAAAGAGAAGCATGGCGCGCAATACCGCGGGTCGGCGCACAAATGGGCGGGCTGGCGCGCAATTGGGCCAGCGCTTTGCGCGCAGAAGAAAGAGATTGCGCGCACCGGGCTTCGGATAGCGCGCGGGGGCAACAGCTCATTCTTTAATCGAATGGCCACTTTAAAAAAGGGGGGTGCGCGCAATCGGGCTGGATTGCGCGCACCCGGGGCAATTGCGCGCAAGAGGCTTCTTTTGCGCGCGAAGGCCTTTGGGTGAAGAATTATTTCAAAGGAAACGAGCCAAGGGGATTGCGCGCGAAGGCGAACCCCGAGGCCTTTTTGTGCGAAAGAAAAGAGGTTACCTGAAGATCGGCATTGCGCGCGGAGGGGGTTGGATTGCGCGCGCGAGAGACCTTTCGAATTCCGGCAACCTTCAAAACGTCGGGGGTCGCCTTATATTTATAGGCAACCCCGGGCGCGGAATCTGGTTCGCGGGCGCGGAATTCCCTTCGCGGGCGCGGAATCGGGCCCGGCGCGCAAGGGAGTCGCGCGGGCAACGGGCGCGCAAAATTGCGCGCCGGCCCAGCGCATTGCGCGCATCCCGGGAGGTTTGCGCGCGGCTCGTCAACTTTGCGCGCGGGTCTCCAAAATTCCGCGCAAGGCTTCCGAGCCCTCCGAAACGGGATTCCGACTCCAAATATGACCTCGCTTCCCGCATCCGGAGCTTCGTTTGGGAACAACGGACTTTTCCGGCGTCTACAAAAGCCCCCCCTCGGAATCTGATCGGTGAGAGGTCGCAACGATCGGGTTCCGAGGGAGACGCCGGAATGCCGAAGTCCTGGGCAGCGCGGGACTTTTGGCTTAACGTGCTCAACCACAATTCATTGTCTTGCGGGAGTGTTAACCAAGCTTCAGGCATCCACAATTGGGCCTGGACTTCTAGAGAAAAGAGGGAGATCATCCCTAGGAAAGGAGACCTCAGACCTAATCAATGTATCATCCTCCCAACTTGTTCCGACACACGAGCGGGACAACGCTAGGGGCGTTAAGATTTTATCCGAACATAGGGAAATGAGAAAGGGTGAATCGCGTGTCCCGAATTTAGAAATCCACAACGGTCGGCCTTCCAGGAAATGCCCAAGACGGCAAGCGGACAATGGATCAATCGACCGTACTACTGCAATAGACGGACCGAAGGTCATCATTCATATTGCAAGAGGCGGATCACATGTCATCGTCAATGCCGCTTTGGGGGTTCCTTCAGGCACAAGGGTGGAAATCCAGATCAACAGGGCATGCGAAGCGTGGGGCGAAGTGATGATTTGTTCGGACAGAATCCAACGCTCTCAAAATTGCGCCACCGTGGGGAAAGTGTATTAGGCGGATGCACTAATCTGGCCGTTAATCACCTCAATTCTCAGACAGAACCTCTTTGACGAGGAAACTGTCGCTTCCCATCATTGCAATGGGGCATCCCGAGCTGAATCGGGGAAAATATCACAATCGCACCACTCTACCAGAAGCTAGGCCAGACGGCCGACGACAAGGAGGGGCGGGACTTAGCGATCCCCGAGGCTGGACCCGAGTCGAGATGCCCGAGCATTCCTACGTACTCCATCAGGCTGGAGATCAAGCCACACATAGTTCTGAAAGTGCAGTTTTAACGTCATGCGGGACGTAGAACCCCGTTTGGGGAGATCTTAGTTTAAGGTCGTAGAGCTCGGACCATAGGGGCAGATCTTAGTTTAAGGTCTTAGAGCTCGGACCATAAGAACCTCAAAGCACGCCACATCGTGGTCCCATCCCCTGGATATGCAAAGATGCACTGAGGGATAGTGTCAAGAGTGCCGAGATTTTTCCTGGTCAGAATGAGGGGTGGAAAATGTAATGTGAATCATGTGGCCATTCACTCAAGGACTGGGGGCACCGGCGTGACGATATAAGAGTACTGCCGACCGTGGCGGAAAAGCAGCCTCAATATCGCACTGACCGCTGATGAAATGAGGCAGCAAACGAGCATCAACCGCTCAAGCGCAGGATTCATATCGATTTGCTGCCCGAGGCCCTTGGGGGCACCAGCCCGAGTCGGTGGGAGAGCACTGAGGCATTGTGTCCAAACCGCTCACGGGGGCTCCACCCAGGGCGTAGGCGATGGGTCCGAATGAAAGGGAGCACGAAGCCTGAAAAGTGGAAGGAACCTGACCAAGCTGAACCTGACCCTCCTGGCAATAAACCAGAGTACTCTTGACACCGGTGGACCACTGCAAGGGGTCGAGGGACACGCCTTGAGGGTGACCCAAAGGCGGCGGATTCCCCAGAGAAGGGGGAATCTCTAAGAGGTGGGGGGCTGGACCCGAAGTTTCAAACATCCGAGCGTTCCTACGTATCCCATAAGGATGGGAATCAAGCCATACGTAGTTCTTGAAGCGCGACGCAACACAATCGGGCACCAGCGCGGGGAGGGGTGCGGGTCTGGCCCTCGCACCCAGAAGAAGCGGCATTTGATATTTCTTGTTTGTCCTTAAAGGTGGATGGTTTTTCTTTGTGCAGCGACATACCTGTGATTAGGGAATCTCTGGCGTCGCTACAATAATCAAGCCATGAAAGGCATTGATAAATGGCGTGGTTATTAACCAGCGCCCAACGTGAGTGTCCTCTGAGGAGAACATCACGATACAGTGCCGTTTCTCGTCGGGCGGCCAAGACGATCACAGTTTACGGTCGTGTGGTAGGACCGGACAACACAGTTTAAGGTCGTGTGGTTCGGACCATGGAGGAATCCGCTTATTGCGATATGGCGGACCCAACGGAGGTGGGAACATACCCAGCCCTGCGGTCACGCACGATTCCAGGAGAAAGATCCTGGGATAGGGGCCTGCGTATGTCCATCACCCGAGGGGCAGAGATGCTAGCCTCCAGTTATAATGGGCCCAGAACGCGATTGTTCGGGCGACTCCTTCCTCCTTATGGGGACGAGGGTCCAGCTACACATGGCCCTTAGGGAGGACATCAGCATATATCCTTGGTGCTCAGATCGTGGGAGCCTCGACAGACACCATTACCCTGGTTGGCCTGCCTAACGTGTAGAGGTGTACTGAAGGTCAGTATGAAGAGAGTGTCGAGATTCCACTACAACGCACAAAGGCGGAGTGTGATGAGGACTGCGCAACCAATGTTCAGAGCCTGAAAGAGCCGACATGGCGATCAAGGATGTCGCTGACCATATTCGCAACACAACATCCGATCGCGTCAGCCTAGGACGGGGCAAGCAAACGAGCATCAACCGCTCAAGCGCAGGATTCATATCGATTTGCGGCCCAGGACCCGCCGGTAAATCGACCCTGAGCGGTAGGAGAGCACCGAGGCATCGTACCCAAACCGCTAACGAGGATCCCTTTGAGTGAAGGCTCGAACAAGAGGAAGCGCGAGGCCCGACAAGCAACACAGGACTTGTCGGGATTGAATCCGACGCCACGGGTCATAGACCTGAGTACCCAAAACATGCTAACAGATCACCGGAAAGGGTCGGAGGACTCACCCTGAGAGCAACCAAGAGACAGCAGATCCCCGTGATCAACCAAGAGACGGGGCTGGACCTGAGACACAAGCGTCCAGGCGGTCCTACGTATCCCATAAGGATGGGAATCAAGCCGTACGTAGTTCTTGAGGGGCAGTTTAACGTCATGCAGGACGAAGATGGGTGTGAGGTAGTCTCACACACGGGGGAGGCGTACGACGCGGCCAGTAGACCAACGTGAATGAGGACATAATCCCCCGCTCACGCGTTACGCCTCGCACAAAAAGGAGGGGAACTTGGGCCAGAGGCCCAATGCGGGATAGAGATTCCCGGGAAATGGGGCTGGGCCTGAAACATGAATGTTCAGGCGGTCCTACGTATCCCATAAGGATGAGAATCAAGCCGTACGTAGTTCTTGAAGTGCAGTTTAACATCATGCAGGACGAAAAGAGAAAGGGGGGAGCAGAAGGCATCCCCAAACGTGGGGGGCGTTCAGCGTGGCGAGCAAACCGACGTGAATGAGGGCATAGCCCCGCGTTCACACCATACGCCGCACACCCGGAGGCAACTGGGCCAAGGGCCCGAGATGGGATGGAAATTCCCGAAGGATGGGGCTGGGCCTGAAACATGAATGTTCAGGCGGTCCTACGTATCCCATAAGGATGGGAATCAAGCCGTACGTAATTCTTGAGGGGCAGTTTAACGTCATGCAGGACGAAGATGCTTGGCAGTTTAACGTCTTGCAGCGCGGACGTGGTACAGTTTAACGTCATGTTGGACGAAACACTGGGCAGTTTAACGTCTTGCAGCGCGGACGATGTGCTGGGCAGTTTAACGTCGTGCATCTTGGACGTGGTACAGTTTAACGTCATGTTGGACGAATGCTGAACAATTTAACGTCTTGTAGCTTGGACGAAGTGCACTCAGGCAAAGTACTGCTTGAGGAACCTAGCGTTGGTGGGAGGAGTGACACGCTCACCATCTATAGTCGCTAGGGAGTACGCGCCATTGGGATAGACTTTGTGGACGACAAGAGGTCCCTCCCACTTGGGCTCCAACTTGGGTGGCTTTCTGCCGGGGATCATTGGCGCTCTTAGGGCCAGTACTAGGTCACCCTGCAGGAAGGAGCGGAGGCGAACCTTCTTATTGAAAGCTCGAGCCATTCTGCTTTGATGCCTCTCCAAGTTGTGCAAGGCGCGAAGTCTATTCTCATCCAGTGCTTCCAACTCGACTAGACGGGCTTCAGCAGCTCTGTCCGGCGCTTGCTGGTCGTAGACCGCAGTGCGCAAGGACGGTAACTGGATCTCGATGGGCAGGACGGCCTCAGCTCCATACACCAGGGAATAAGGGGTCATCTGGGTGGAATTGCGAGTCGTCGTCCGATAAGCCCAGAGGGCGTTGGGGAGCTTGTCCGGCCAACTCTTCTTGTTCTGACCAACCATCTTTTGAAGAATGTTAGAGAGGGTTTTGTTAAACGCCTCAATCTGTCCATTCGCCTGCGCATGATAGAGAGATGTATGATTCGAGCGAATGTTGTACTTAACGTACAACTTCTTCAACTCGGATGCTCGGAAATTGGCTCCGTTATCCGTGAGGATAGCGTGAGGCACTCCAAATCGATGAATGATGTTGGAGGTCACGAAGTCAGCGATCGAACATGATTTGACCTCTCTGAGCGGAATCGCCTCTGCCCATTTGGAGAAGAAGTCCGTGGCGGTCAGAATGAACCGGCACTGGCGAGCCGTCGCCGGCGGGTAAGGTCCCACAACGTCCATCCCCCAGACTGCAAAGGGCCAAGAATACCTGGTGGTATGGAGAGGCTCCGGCGGCCGATGCACAAAGTTCGCATGAACCTGGCACGCATGGCACCTCCTGGCATACTCGATGCAGTCATGGATCATGGAGGGCCAGAAGTATCCCAACCTCCGAATCTGGTGGGACAGCTTTGGCCCAGTCTGATGGGCACCGCATGAACCAACATGAACCTCTTGCATGACTCGTGGGATCTCAACTCCATGAAGGCAACGGAGGAGAACACCATCAAATCCGCGTCTATATAGGATCTGCTCCAGGCCGGGACTGCTCTGGAGGACAAACTGCGATGCGCGGCGTCGAACTCGCTCGCGCTCGGCCCGATCCGACGGGAGAATGCCATGTTGGAGGTACTCAACCAAAGGCGTCCTCCAATCAGGGGCTGGTTCGACTGCCATATCTGGGGTACTCGGGGCTCCGGGCATAGGGGCAACCGTGGTGAGATTACTTACCGACGGGCCGCGATCTCCCTCCGGGATAACGGGAGCGATGAGCCTGCGATGCGTCACGCGAACGATCAGGTTATCCTGTTCAGGCTCTGCAAGTGACGCAGCAAGGCTGGCCAAAGCATCTGCTCGACCGTTCTGCGACCGGGGAATATGGACAATTTCTGGCCGAGAAGGGAACTGGGCCATCAGAAGGAGGGTGCACTCCAGCAACGGCACAAGTTCCGGCTTCCTGACAACATAGTCGCCATTGATCTGCTTAACGACCAGCTCAGAGTCCCCTTTCACACACAGATGGGGCACGTCGATCTCGAGAGCTAACTCGAGGCCGGTGATGAGGGCATGGTATTCCGCCTCATTGTTGGTACAGCCCTCTGACAACAGGAAAGAGTATGGCAGCACAGCTTGCTCCGGGGTAATGAAGACGATACCCAAGCCCACTCTGTTGAGCTTAGGATTATCGAGCCTTCTACCGGTGGGGCTCCGGGAGGCACCGTCAAAGTGCATCTGCCAACACGGATCGACATGATCGACCGAGAGAATGGCCTCATCAGGAAAGCCTAGATCCAGCGGCTGATCCGCGGAGGTCGGGTGAGCAGCCAGAAAGTCTGCCAATGCTTTCCCTTTGATGGCCTTCTGAGACACATACCTGATGTCGAACTGCTGGAGAATCACAGCCCACCGCACTAGATGGCCAGTCAACATAGGCCGGCTCAGGATATATTTCAACGGGTCTACCCGAGAAACCAACTGTACCTCATGGTGCTGCAAGTAGTGCCGTAATTTCTGTACGGCAAATACGAGCGCCAGGAAGCTCTTCTCGATGGGGGAATACCTGACTTCCTCATCGAGGAGCATGCGACTGAGGTAATAGAGGCTATTCTCTGTTCCCTCGTTGTTCTTCTGGGCGAGAAGGGCACCCAGGGACCGTTCCAGGGCGGTCACATAAAGGACCAGCGGCTTCCCGGATACAGGCGGCATCAGAACCGGAGGTTGAAGCAGGTACTGCTTGATTTCCTCGAAAGCGGTCTGACACTCTTTATCCCATACATAGGTGGTACCTTTCTTCATGAGCCGAGAAAAGGGCTTACACTTGCCGGCCAGATTCGCGATGAATCGGCGTATATAGGCTAAGTGGCCTTGGAACCCTTGCAGTTCCCGGATGTTACCTGGGGGAGGCATCTGGCTAATCACCCTGATCTTCTCCGGGTCGATCTCAATACCCCGGTATCTTACCACAAATCCAAGGAACTTTTCGGAGGTGACCCCGAAGGCACACTTCAACGGGTTCATCTTCAGGCAGCGAGACCGAAGGAAGCCGAACACTTTCTCAAGATCTTTGAGATGGTCCTGACGCTGGCGTGATTTGACCACCAAGTCGTCGACGTAGCATTCCACCAGTGTGCCGAGGATTGGCTTGAATATGCGGTGCATCGCCCGTTGGTAGGTGGCACCTGCATTCTTCAGGCCGAAGGGCATGACCTGGTAACAAAAGATACCTTGGGGGGCCCTGAAGGCAGTGAACTCCTCATCCTCAGGGGCCATCCGGATTTGGTTGTATCTGGAGTATCCATCCATGAAGGAGAGGGCTTGGAACCCTGCCGTGGCGTCAATCAACAGCTCTGTCACCGGAAGGGGAAAATCATCCTTCGGACAGTGGCGGTTGAGATCGCGGAAGTCGATGCAGACTCTGATCTACCAGTTCTTCTTCCTGACCGGCACAATGTTGGCCAGCCATTTGGGGTACTGAACTTCCCTCACGAAGTTGGCTTTGATAAGCTTGTCAACTTCGGCCTCAACCATGGCACCGTGGAATGGGTGCATCTTCCTGGGAGGCTGCTTGAACCCGCGATGGTTCGCCGGGAGACCAAGGCGGTGGACGGCTACCTGAGGATCTAGCCCTGGCATCTCGTCATAGCCCCAAGCGAACACATCACGGTGATGTCTGAGGAAGTCCACGTACTGCTGCCGCTCTTCAGAGGGCATGGCGGCACTGACCAATGTGGGTCTTGGATCTGCTTCGGTTCCAAGGTTCACCTGTACTAACTCATCGATCGTGGCGGAGACGCCCTCCTCAAAGGCTGGAGGTGCATCTTCCACGTCCTCTCCACTCGGGGAGGGATCGTCCACGGGAGAGACTGCGTTGAAAACTGCATTGGGGCTACCAGATCCTGCTGGGCTGCTGGTGCTGGCATGGGCGGTTGCGGTCATCTCATCAGGAGACTCACAGGCCGTCGAGACCATGGCCACGTCCAACCGATGAATCGGGAGGACGTAAGCGTCATCCAAACTTGCCCAGGGATCACTTACAACAGTGACATGCTCAACCTCACCTGCCAAGATCTGCTTATCCTTGCTCTTGTAATAGTCCGCGTCCAGATAGCGGGCTTCACATGAGGAAAAAAGAGAGGCATCTCCCTGAAGCACGCCTACTCGACCTTTAAGGGAGTATTTGAGGCATTGGTGGTATGATGAGGGAACCGCCGCATGAAGGTGGAGCCATGGCCTGCCCATCAATGCGTTGTACGCAGTGTCTTGAGAGACTACCATGAATTCGGTGTTGGCAACCAAGTCACCGAACTGGGTCTTCAAGCGTATCTTGCCGACCGGGGTTTGCTCGGTGCGGTCGTACCCCTGGATCCTGAGGTCGGAGGGGATCAAGTCATCCTCAGACAACCCCAATCTCCAGAGCGTCCGAGTTGGAATCGGGTTAATCCCGGACCCCGTGTCGACAAGACAGCGCCGGACTTCAAGGCCATTGAACTGGCCAGTAACATACAGCGGACGAATGTGCCCCTGTATAGGAGGGTCTTCATCCTTACCAGAGAACGAGATAACTGCCTGACATTCGGCGTCCTCAATCGTTTCGGCGTGAAAGGCCTCTGCAGCCGCAACCTCTGTCTGAAACTGGAGGGGGCTCTTCAGGGCTTCAGCGAGTGCCTCGCGCATCTCAGATGACATGCGCAGAGCCTCAAGGATGGAGAGCCTTGCTGGGATGTCGGCCAAGTGCTTCAGGACATCATACTTTTTGGCCAAGCGCGAGCCCCTGGTTGCAGGAGGTTGCTCTGCGGTTGGAGGCATGACGGGCCTTGCTGATTGGACCGACGGCCGACTGGTGCTTGGCGCATCCCGCTGTTCATTGGTTGAAGCCCGGGAAGTAGTCACCGTACTGGGGTCAGGAGGCCGGGACGGACTTGCGGCAGGGCGGAGCTGATCGCGACGCGGCTGAGACGGTACTGCCTGGTCCCACACCACAAACAGTGGCGGAGGCGAATCCGTCATCCCCGGATGGGGGGGCTGCGCACGCTGAGCTCGGTTTTGAGCCTGCTGCCTAGTCTCAGTGGCGTGCACGTCCTGGCTGGAGGTACCAACTGCTGTGCCCCGGCGACTCCTGTTGTTGCGGTTCCTCCGACGGTGGCGACGACCGGGGACACTAGGGAGGTCCACCTGGTGTTCTTCAACGTCGGGAACTGAAAAGAGATTTACCAGCTCGACGGTATTAACCGAAGCGTACCCAACACTGTCATCGGACGAATCATCCATCGCCGGGCGGATCCGAGGAGGGATCCCCATCTCCGGGGGCATGAAATCGCCGAGAGTGCGGGATGGTGGCGGAACTGGTGGGGCGCGCTCTTCCTTCTTGCGCCGCCGCCGTTTGCTCTTCTCGGAAGAGGCAGGCTGGGATGACGATGCCGAAGCAGCACCCGCAGATTCTGGGGGCTCAGGCTGATTCAAGCGCGCACGGATGATTCCATGGGCGCGAATGATCATCTTGCGGGCCATCCAGTTTTTATACTTCTGGGATCCGCGGTCGGAGACCAGCTGCCATTCGTCCTCATTGCCGCTATCGTCATCTGATCCCACGAACACGCCCGCCACTTGTGCTGGAGCTGGGCCCAACCTGATTACATTGTTGTTAATCTGGTCTTGGAGCCAGTCCTTAAACACGTAGCACCGCCGGATGGTGTGCCCCAGGGCCCGATGGTAAGGGCAGTAGCGGGGGTTATCCGTGAGATGTGCCTCCTCCGGCCTCTAACACTCAGGCAGTCGCACAATCCTCTGCTCCAGGGCGCTCCGGAAATAACCGGGGACCTGATCCTCGTGAAATGAGTAAGTCAGGTATCGCGGGCCCCTGGGAGCGTGGTCTTGACGAGGGGATGGAGGGGCCTGCCGAGGAGGTGGACCCTGATTATCTCGCCTGGGTTGTGGCGGTACATTACGCGGAGGGGCCGGCCGGTTCTGAGGCTGCCGCTGCTGGGCCGGGAACTGAGCCCGTGGAGGCGGATTCCTGTGAGGCTGTGGAGCTGGCCTCGCCGGCAGCAGCTCCAACGGCCTGGGGGCCTCTATCTGGGCAACAGCAGCGGGCTCAGCCCTGCTGGCTCTCCTTGCAGGAATCATAGGAGGCAGCGGGTGTGCCTGACTGGCCTGTTGCAGGGCTTCCTCAAGACGTTGAGCTTTGTCTGAGAAGTCCCTGAACCCTCCGGGGTAATTCTGAGTGATCAGGGAAGGGACCAGCTCGGTCTTGACGTTCCCGACGCACATTGTCAGCAACTGCTCCTGAGTCAATGGCATGTCAAGGGAATACGTGAGACCCTTCCATCGGGCGACGAAATCCGCGACTCGCTCATCAGGCCTCTGTTTGCACTTGAAGAGGCCTGCGATACTCGTCTTCCGGGTCGTGGAACTGAACTGGTAGAGGAATTGTCTACGAAGGTCCTCCCAGCTAGTTATCGACCCGACGGGGAGCTGGCTGTACCAGACAAATGCTGGCCCTTCCAGTGTCTGGGCAAAGCAGCGAAGCTTACCGGCCTCCTGTTGCGCCGGAGTTCCCAACATAGGCCCGCACCTCGAGTTGAAATGGGCCAAATGCTGTGGCGGATCTCCAGTCCCGTTTAAGGGGGCGAAAGTGGGATTCCAGAATCCCGGAGGTGCCGGTATGTCATCCACCCATGCTGGGTATGGCTTGCCGTCCGGTGGGATCGCCACTTGCCGAGTCTCCAAGGCTTCCAAGCGGGCGATGAGTGCCGCCATCGGATCGTCCGGACATGGGTTCCAGTCCTGGCGAGGATCTCTAACCACGAGCGCATTGCATGGTCCTTCAATCGGGTCGTCGACCGGGTCGTCGAACTCGGCAGCTCGTGGGATGGCGGGCGGAGCGGCCCTTGGGGCGGCGGGAGGAATCCGAGCGGGGTCTCTCAGGTAATCACGCCGCTCGGGAGGGTGCGGTGAAACATACCGCGCCCTCTTTCCATAGGCAATGGCCTCTCCCCTGTCGGCAAACACGGCATAATCACGGTTGCCCGGGAGAGCCTCATCGAGGGGTGGTTGTTCCTGTCCCTGCTGTCCTGGCCTAGGATCACCGTAGTCAGGCCGCTGTTCTGCAGCGCGCTCGGCGAGGAGCTGGTCAACTAGCTTCTTCTGCTCGGCGAGCTGTTGACGTAGCATAGCCTTCTCGGGATCCTCATCCGCCCTCTGCGTGGAGGCAGATGGGTCGGCGGGCTTCATAGCCCCGCCGTGCTCTTTACCTTTGCTGACGTTTCGGCTCAACGTCAGTGCTTCAGTGGGTGTGGGGAGACCCAGGAGGTTCCTCTGGTGACGAGTAACTCTCGCCGATGGATCCAACAACGGCTTGTCTTCGGGGGGAGAGCCCCCGTCGAGAAGTTCCAAGCCGTTCCCTTCCCCCGACAGGTCAGCCATATTGACCGTTTCCATCCCCGGGGATGTACCCTCAGGGCCACCCAGTAAATCGGGCTGTCGGCGAATCGCACTGAAGCGTAGGGCAGCGTACTGCCCCCATCCACGGATATACACGTGGGGAGTGGCTCCCTTGATAACCTTGCGGAGTACTTGAAAACACTCAACGCATCGTTGTTGGAGGGCCTCGTGGTGCCCAAATGACCCGGGGTGCCGAACCGCGGGGAGCGTGGCCATGTCAATTTGACGGCACTGCTCACTAATATCCTCCAAGTGCACTTGACTCCCGGGATATGGCATTTGTAGGCGGTGAAGACGGGAGTGAGTCTCCCGGAGAGTTCGGCGGAAGCATTCGAACTCATCCGGGGTGAGCGATTCGGGTGCGTCAAAGTCCGGTCCTGTGACTGGCCAAAACTTCTCAGGGAAGTGGCCCTCTTCAAGGACGGTCCAGAAGCTCCACGACTCAAACTCGGGACCCAGGTCTCCTTGGTCCTCTTCAATGACTGGGAATGGACGGGGAACCGGCAGTGGTGCCGAGGCGGGCCGCCGGGCCGACGGGCTGGCCGGCGGTGAATACGGCGAGCAGGCCGATTGGCCTCCATATCCCGGGCCGCCCTCTGAGGGTGGCGGTGCCCCAGCCACCACATCACGATAGGACGGGCCGGTGAGCGAACATCCTGCCGTAGCGTCGGTGCTCGCCGAGGGTGCACTAGATCGTGGTTCGACCGTCGGTCCCCAGAAAAAGTCTCCGGCTTCTCCGATCGAGGAAGAAGGTGCTTCCGGAGGGGCCGGTACCAACCGCAAGCTTGATCCTTGGGGGTCTACCAGGCCCTCACTACTCCGGATATACCTTCGGAGAGAAGCGGGGATCGTATCGATCTCGCTCTCAGGAAGTACGAGGCTGACGTGCCGCATTCCTACCCCTGGCCCTAACTGGCGGGATCGGGGGGAGGGCTCCGTCGCCGAATCATACTCCGCCTCTGTATCAGAGAAACGAACCGGTCGGATCTCTGTCCGGAATTCCGTAACATTCTTCCCTCGGCGTCGACGCCTCGCCTTCCTGCCCCTGGGTGGTTCTTCGGGGCATGGCTGATCTCTATCCTGGCGTCCTCCGGCCACACTGGTGTTGGGGCCAAGAGGACTGGAAACCAAGGTGCGAGGAGCACCGGGACAGATATCAAAGGGGACGCGGGGAGAGATGATTCCGGGCAGGCCTCCGGGCCGGGATCGAAAGGTGGGGTGACCCATGCCTCTCAGATCGGCCACACGGAGTAGACCCTATTGGTGAATAGCGCTACCGCGAGGTGGTCCGCGGTGGCTATTGCCTATACCAGCAACCGGGAGAGTCAACCCAACCTGCCTTTGGGGCGGTCGGGGCCTCGATCCAGGTCGGGCATGGAAGTGCCCCTGCTCAGGATGCGCAGGGGCCTGGTGACTGGAGCCAGCAGTGGCTTGAGCCAACGCGACCGCTGTTGCTAGGGCCCCAAGGTGGGCATCCTCTTCCGCTTGTGCCCGACGTTGGCGTCGGGACAAACGAGTCGGGATGAGCGGCGCGGGCAGGTGGAGAGCCCGTTCTTCGACTTGAGAGGCCTGGCGGCGGTGTCGCCGTGGCCTGACAGGAGCCCTTATCGCGGATCCCTGGAGCGAATCTCGGACAGGGTGGTCCCGGGCATCTCCCACCTCATCCGCATAGGGGAAGGAGTTGTCAGAGCGCTCCGGGGATAAACTCCCGAAGCGGTTGGACGTCGAGGTAGGCAGCGGTGCCTCCCTGCGCGGCCCTCGGGGGCGGCGTTGGTGGCGAGGTGCAGCTTCCTCGAGGTCTAGGCGAGCCATGTCCCTGGTGGGGATGACTCCCTCTTCCTCATATCTCCGCACCAAGTTGTTGATCACCCTTCTCTGGATGACCTCCGAGGGGGAGAGAGGGCGTGGTTGCCCCGCAGCTGCGGCTGCTGGGACGGCTGTGGAACGGGCGGGACCGCGCGGAGTAACCGCGTCGGTGTTTCCCCTACCCCTGCTCCAGTGGGCGGGTGGCGATCGGGCACTGGATTGGGCGACTTGATTCCTGAAAGCAGGGAGAAAAAACCCATTAACACTGACAGGAAAAGGAATCGACAACCAACCATTAGTGCCACGACGCCTTCCATGGGGGGAACCCAGGCCCTCGACGTCGTGAGACGGAGTGCCCAATTTCCCTTCCCCAGCCCCTGGCGGGTTCCGTGCCCCAGTGTTGAATGCTTGGTCGAGCAGCATGCTGGTCTTCCAACAACTCTGAAAGCCATCGGTCTTCGTATTGAGAAGAGATTCACGTCGGGTTCACCATTTTTCTGTTTCGGTGCGGATGTGCGTCGGGTTTCTGTTCCGACGCTGTTCCGCCAGGACGCGTTCGCGCGTGCGCCCGTCGACCCGAGGGGATGGGCGCGCGCGGCTTGTGGTCCCGCAGTCCCGCTTTCCAAGGGCGGGCGGCATTCGTCCCTTATTCAGGGGCGTCTGCTCCTTGATCGAAACCGGGATGATGGGATGTCGGCTCCTCCTTCCGTGGACGTCTCCTCGGAACTCGTTGCCTAATCCGGGTCTCCCTCATAGATTTAAGAATGTTCGTGAATCTCGTTCCCGGCGCCATATCTTCATGGACACCGGTTAATTACACTGCTTCCGCCCAGACGCTCCAAGGAGTCTGGTCGGGGAAGCAACCTGCGTTGAGGAGACCGGGTGGCTCTGGGTGTCGGGGGCATGCCTTAACACTGCGACTCTGCATGTCTGCCTTCCGTCCCTAATAGGGCTTCTCGAAGGCGTGATGGCCTGAGGCATCCCGCGCTAGGTGCGGGGAACTGTGTTACCTGAGGTTTTCCTCAGCTTCCCATGTTTAACACGTGGTATGCTGCGAGTTTAACGTCCAGCGGGGACGGCATCAGACTGATCAACACGAGAAGTGGATCAGATGACAGAACCCCTTGCGGGGAACCTCCGACGCTGGGGCCAGCACATGGGCGGCTTCCCGAGTGGAGCGGAGTGGAATGAAGTGGCATGACCCCACCGGGATGTGGCGGCCCGGGTAAGGATCAGGATGGATGATGGAGTGAAGAGCTTGGACCCCATAGGGGCTTCCTACGTACCGCGCGTTGGCGCGGATCAAAGTCAGCGTAGTTCGAATATACAGTTTAACGTCATGCTGGACGTCGGCAAGCCGACTCACGAAGAGGTCGAGGCCGCCGGGCGGAGGATTGAACCGAACCACCTCGCACAGAGGGGGATGGAACGACCAGGTGGATCACAGTTTCACGTCATGCTGGATGCTGAAAGGAGAAAAGGGAAGTGGGGAAGCACAATGGAGATACACATGTGCAGTCTCCCACAAGGGCGGATTCATAGGTGAATCGACGCGAGTGTGAACCCAGGAGGGGTCCACTGATGGACGAACCGACGTGAATACGACCGGGACGACCAGGTGGTGGGCTTGAACCTCGGAGAGGCTTCCTACGTACCCTGTTTAGAAGACAGGGATCAAAGTCCACGTAGTTCGTTCTGTCTGTAACACTCTACCCTCGTGGGAGAAGGCCACTCCAATCCCGACATCCCTGCAGAGATGCGCGGGTGGGGGCCACATCCAAACCGGGGGGATCCTGCGTGCGAGACACGAGATCAGGTGATGCGGACGGTTTAACGTCTTGCCGGACGAAGTACAGTTTAACGTCGTGTGTTGAGGACGAAGCGGACGGTTTAACGTCTTGCCGGACGAAGTACAGTTTAACGTCGTGTGTTGAGGACGAAGGTGCTTGGCAGTTTAACGTCTTGTCGCGCGGACTAAGATGCTTGGCAGTTTAACGTCTTGTCGCGCGGACGAAGTACAGTTTAGCGTCCTGCAGGACGAATGCTGAACAGTTTAACGTCTTGTAGCTCGGACGAGACTGCCGCCGATGGGTCCGTATCACTTCGCGCGAGCCTGGAGGGCCGCACGGGAAGACAACGCACGGTGCGGGCACCCAGGATGAAGATCATCGGGCGCCACGCAGGCGGGTACCCTCAGGGGGTCAAAGGGGGCGACCCCGGCGGATTGCGCGCAAAAGAGAAGCATGGCGCGCAATACCGCGGGTCGGCGCGCAAATGGGCGGGCTGGCGCGCAATTGGGCCAGCGCTTTGCGCGCAGAAGAAAGAGATTGCGCGCACCGGGCTTCGGATAGCGCGCGGGTAAAACGGATCATTCTTTAATCGAATGGCCACTTTAAAAAAGGGGGGTGCGTGCAATCGGGCTGGATTGCGCGCACCCGGGGCAATTGCGCGCAAGAGGCTTCTTTTGCGCGCGAAGGCCTTTGGGTGAAGAATTATTTCAAAGGAAAGGAGCCAAGAGGATTGCGCGCGAAGGCGAACCCCGAGGCCTTTTTGCGCGAAAGAAAAGAGGTTACCTGAAGATCGGCATTGCGCGCGGAGGGGGTTGGATTGCGCGCGCGAGAGACCTTTCGAATTCCGGCAACCTTCAAAACGTCGGGGGTCGCCTTATATTTATAGGCAACCCCGGGCGCGGAATCTGGTTCGCGGGCGCGAAATTCCCTTCGCGGGCGCGGAATCGGGCCCGGCGCGCAAGAGATTCGCGTGGGCAACGGGCGCGCAAAATTGCGCGCCGGCCCAGCGCATTGCGCGCATCCCGGGAGGTTTGCGCGCGGCTCGTCAACTTTGCGCGCGGGTCTCCAAAAAAATGGTTTTAAAAATATTAAAATAAATATTATATTAACTATTTAATGTGCTTAATGAATTTTCAAGATTAATATTACATGTTAGAAATAAATTAAATATTTTGGTTCGAATATATTTTCTGTGTGGATTTTATTTATATTCAAATAATTGAATAGTGTCAAAATAGACTATTGATAGTTTATAAAAATAACATATCAATAAATTGTTTAAAAATCACAAAAAATATTTAAAAATTATAAATTGAAATTTATATTGTCTAAAATGTTATAAAGTATCCAATTATAAATAATTCACAACACATAAGTAATTATTTATAACAATTTAAAAATTACAACTTTATTACTGCAAATAAAATTAAATAGATTAAATAAGGATAAATCAAAACGATAAGGTTTAAAATAAACTTAAAACATGTCAAAATTTTAGTTGTTGATAATATTACAACCCTATATCATCTCATATTTGAATTGAGTAATTTTTTGGTGTTTTTTAGGTGGGTTTTGATTTTATTATAAATTAATATTTTAGAGGTTTCCAAAAGTGCATCTCTCCTCTCTTATAAAAAAGAACCTCCTCCCTCTCCTCTTCACAACATTTTTAGCCTTAAAGCTCTGACCAACCCTATCAATTTCTCTTCTCAACTTCCCTAGAAACATACTAGAGGTACTGGTCTTCTTCAAAGACCGTCTTTAGTGACCTAAGAGGAGGATTAGAAGAGGCACGTCGAAGAAGAGGTAATATCCTTTACCGATTATTTCAAATTCATTTCTTCTTCTACTTCCTCTTCTTTGGTTGTTTCATAATAAAGTAATAACATCAGTATCACTCATATTAGGATATATTATTATATATATGAAACAACCCTATTTTACCTTCTATCCATCCTACGAAAAACTAAATCATCGCCCGTGGGTACGTACGGCTTACCATCTCCACGTCGTGGTGTAATCTGTTTTTCCACCACCACCTTACTTGGATGGTTATAATAGTCAAAATAATAACTATATATTATTGTTATAACATAATACTAATTCTGAGATATTATATCATCCACTCCAATTCCATTCAATAATTATGGGAATGATATCATCGCTCGTACGTATGTATGGATTACAGTCTCCACGATGTGATGAGATTCATTCGACATGTTAACCATTCAAGAATAATTATAAATTATATATAATAATTATTGATGAAATATATGACATAATAATGCTACTAGATTTATGTATATATATATATATATTTCATTTACTTCCATTCAATTTAATAAGGAAACGAAAACAACGTTCATGCGTACGTACGGTCTACCGTCTCCATGAACGGTGTATTTCATTCCATTTATCGATCTATTATATATATATATATTCTGAATATATATTATGTATAAATAATGTTTTACATTCTGGAAGTAATTAATCAATATTTAAGCAATCATATGAATAATTTTAAGTCAAAACACATATGATAAATGAAACGATTTACCCCAAAACGCTGCTTTAACATAGAATTGACAAAAGAACGAGTCATATAAAGTCATAAGTGAATCATATATGATATCATAAATATTATTATGGTTCTGTTACAAGTTAACAATATGTTTAAACCCACTATACAGGTTTTTTGGACATGTATGAAGGAAATTGGACCTAAGGTAAGGGATAATTATTTCAATCTCACTCTTATCCGAGATTGTTTATTCGTAAGTATTTACTGGGGTTATGTTTATCATCAATGTCCATGTTTTCTTAATTTTTTGTCATAAAAAGTTTAATATTATTCCATGTATGTTTAAATACATTTTTACCCTTTTATTACTTTTACCACAAGGTAATAAAGGAATCATTCTTTTGTTTACCAAACGAGGTACTTTTTGACTTTTCCAGCTAAAGTATGAGGAGAATGTTTTTTTTAACTTATACGACATGAACATATTTTTTACCATTTCATAAGGCCTTATTTTCATGAATCTTAATCTACATGATTTCATTATTATTTTCAACAAAATCTTTTTCTTTTAAAATTACATGGAATTTTTTGAAAAGAAAATGATTTTGAAGAAGAAAGGATATTTTCATCAAAAATTCATTTCAAGTGTTCTATCAAAACTATTTCCTATCTAAGATGACATTATTTTTTAAGATTATGTTTCAAGTATAATGTCTCAATTATTTACATGGTTTTATTTTTCTTATGATGAAATGATATCCATTTGTTTTATATGGATTATGTCATGATGGGATGATGTTTATGAAACCCATTTTATTATTTGGGTTATGATGAATGATTTATGTTTATTTTATAGCACACGTAAGAATGATTTCATTATGAGATGGGTGAGACCTATATCTCCCTCCAATGCATGGGGTAAAAATTTATATCTCATGAGATGGACATGGCTGGAATGGAATGTAAATCCGGTTCAGTATTACAAGGCCGCAACGACAAGTAAACCCGGTTCAGTAATGGAATTTGTCCAAAATGATGGTTTTGGCAGCAATGCCTTGGATAATTTAGAAATCATATCATATTCTTAATGGTTTCCCACAATTACATCTTTTATTCCCATGCTATTTTAACATGATTGATGTTCCTTTATGATCTATGCCTTATGTACTGCCAAGATTTATTTCACAACTCATGATTTGGATGTTTAAACTTTATGTTCATGTTTTTTTAAGTTAAAATGTAAATGGTTTGTTTTATTTTCTCCATTGTTACTATTAATGAGAATTTGAGATCACCCTTTATATGTTTTTATTTCTTGAGGATATAAAGAAAGGTTTTCGGTAAGAAAAAATAGTGGAAGATATTTATGGGAGATGTTAAAGATCTTTCACCATGATTAGAAGATTATGTTCCATGTTTTCAAAGAAACTAAACTATTACGTTCCTTGGGTGTCTATTTTTGTTATGTATTAAGTATTCCACGAAGGTAATGTACTGTCCATGTACGTCAAGTATGGGTCTCTACAGTTGGTATTAGAGGAAATGTTTAGTTAACCTTTGAAAACTAGGATGTGAATGCTTTAATGAGATCCCTATAAATATTTATAGGGTATATCTAGGGATGTAACTAAGGCTAAGTATAAGTATAGGTTACAGTCCTAGAATTTTGATAATGATCATGAATAACCTAGTATTAAACCTAAGATGTTAGAGGTTGAAAGCACTCCCCTTGATTATGTTATTTTCCTAGTATGATTTTTTCCTCTCACACTATTCTCTTTTTGGGTTTTATAAAATGGATGGAAACATGAAGATTTATGTTAACAGAGAATACGATGGACAATGGAATGATATTCTTCATGAAAAACTAAATGAAACGGGATTTTGAAGGCAAAACATAGTTATTATGCCTAATCAGAAATATCATAATATGATCAATAATATCAACTTTGGTAAGTTTACTGACTTTCCTAATAAGAGAGAGATGAAGTTTCATGATGATCATAGAGGAAAGAAAGTCCAATTTCCGTCATGTAAATCTTGTGGTAAGCAACATCAAGGATAATGTTTCAAAGTAAATGGAAGATTCTTTGGTTGTGGAAAAGAAGTGCACAAAGCTAGCAATTGCAAAGGAAGAGGTTCAGTTAACACAATGGACAAGGATAATGGTATTGATAAGACATCAACTATGGTTAAATTTTTTAAATGTGGAATTTATAGGAATTATGCAAACCAATGCCCTAATGTAAAATATCATCAATAAAATCAGCATGGTCGTATGATTATCATTTATGTTGATGATGATGAAGAGACTACAAATGATATAGGAGATGAAAGAAGTGTTGAGGAATAAAATGATAAAGATCGGTCAATGGTTTAAGAAGGTAGTGTAATGATATTATTTTTATCAAGAATAATGTATGGTACTATGGAATAAAGAAAAATCTAAGGATTGTTACATTGTTGTCTTTCCTTGAGTATTTGAAAGTATATGATGAATTGTACCGGTAACCATGAAAAGTGATTGAAATATTTTTGGAAAGCAGATGATATGTGTATAATTAATGGATAAGGAGAAAATAATATGTTTGATTGTCTTAATGAGATCATGGCTGATATAAGGACAAAATGACATCATGGTTTGAGTATATTGAAATTTTGGGATTGTGGTATGTGGAAATAATTAACTTTGGACAGAATTCGTGTTTTCACTAAGGTTCTATGGTAATTCATGTTTCAATAATACATGATTAAGGTATTAACATGTTTCATATGTGATCAACAAGATATATGTTATTATATATGGGGGATAAATTATGGTACTAACATGCTTGTTATATGACCTTTCTAATAATCGTTTTCTTTATACTATGAGTTTGGACAGAAGTATTTTCGATAATCCTAAAGATTGAAATGGATTAAGTTAAACCTCAGATAGTATTTTTTAAGGCTAGAACTTTTTGATATTATGAAATGTTATAATAGTATAGTTTTAGAAAAAGGAAAACTCGTAAGATGGGCAACAACACGTCACGTCAGACACGGCTTTGGGAATTGAACCCACAACAGAAGTGTGATGGGCCTTTATCGCCTATCACTAGCCTACAGGATGTCCCCGGTTACTAGAAATTAGTTTTATTTTATTGATATATGAAGTATAAGTCCATTTTTGGATCTATATACGATTAATATCACCATATATGGACTTATGTATATTTAATATCTTTTGCTAACCTTTTGTTTGCGATAGATGGAATGACCCATCATTCTATCACATGATCAGTTAACACTTCACGAATGAAAAATTCAACTTCATTTATATAAGATATGAAGTGGAAATTTTTCAAGGAATGACCAACGACGAGATTGTACCAAAATCAAGTAATTTTTTCTTCAAATTCAATTTTTTTAATTTTTTCGAAATGATCTTGAAAACCAAAAATGTTTTCCTAGTACACACATATTTGATTACTCAGATGGTATCTTAGATCATCACAAATTTATAGATTTTTTATTTTTGTCATTTTCATAGCCATGTTCTATACCACTCTCCATCATAAAATGATGGTCAGATTTCTCTTCCATATCTATGTTTTAACCTATGTTCTCCTATGTGGAAACCTAGTGATGAGTTAATTTGGGTAACCATTACGTTTCATACTTTAGGTTTTAAAATTAAGATTTAATATTTTTCTTTACGATGTGGGGTTCTTTGAAAGAAACTTTCAAGTAGTAAACTATTTTTAACCACGATGAATTTTGAGGGCGAAATTCATTTTAAGGGGGTAGAATATAACACCCTGAGTGTAACACCCCAAGATTTTATGAGAAGTATTATTTTTAATTTATTTGATGTCTTGTGTTGTATGCTATACCATGATTATCTTGCACTATATGCAACACCGTATTAGTTTTTAGTATACACAACACAATTCTTGGATTGTGTTACACACAATTTTAAGTTCATTTGATGGAAGTTATTCTACGCAACATTGAGTGTATATATATATATATATTCAATGTATAAATGAAATATGGTTGGATTCTGTTATATGCAACAACAAAGGAATATTTCACTACATGAAACCCTGACTTGTCTTGCATTACACGCAATCGCGACCTTCCTCAATAGCGTGTGTTGTACACAATACCGAGTTTCACTAAACAGCGATACATTATTAAAATATTATATAAACTAGCCATTATGAATAGTAATACCCACTTTTTGAAATTTTATAAATTTTTTCTTTCAAAATGGACTTCATTTTTTGATTCAGAATATTGAAGTTAGAATAGGGTGAATTTTTGGTATTTTTCTGAAAATTTTCAATTTTTGATAAATTGTGAAAAAACACTGAGTTATAGTTTAAAACTGAATTTTTATTTAAATAATTATTTATTTTATTCAAATTTATTTTTGGTCATAATAGACACATAATACCTATATATGTTCAATGTAATTTATTGGAGTCAATTTATAATAATTATAGATATATAAAAATTTTATAGAACTTTTCACCGTCTTTTACCCACATCCTAGGAGAATTTGCAAATTTGAAAATTTACAAAAAACTTAATTTTACCACTTCTGTGAGTTAAATTTTGAAACTCCAATAGACACAGTTAATATCAAGGAGTAAAATGTGGTTTAATAAGATAAAAATAATTTTTGGTGAATAATAACTTTTTACTTTTATTTACCACAGTTAAAAGTAAATAGGGTAATTAAGGGTAAAATGGATATTATTATTACCCTAACATATGTCCTAATTCTAATTGATAAGTGTAATTCGACCCAAAATAACCTTTGGAATAAAACTTGACCATTTAGTTCCACTTGTATTAGATTAGGACATTTATTATTATTTAATTTAAAGAAGAGTTAAAAGAGCTAAAATCAAAATTTAATAACTAAAATATTTTTAATATAGGGTGATACATAAGATAAATTCTACTATAAATATTAATTAGAAATATAAAAAGATTTACTATATAATGGTATTTTATTTATAATTTTTAGACATTAAATAATTTAATTTATTTATGAAACAATGATGTTAAAGTAATTACCTTATTAATGAAATATTAACATAATTGATATTATAAATACCCAAATAAATGTAATTTGAGACTTTTTATGAATTAAAATAATTTTCTAGGTTGATATAACATATTAGGGTTGGTTATATGAATTTATTTCAAAGTAATAGTGCTGTTATGAATTTAGAAAAAACAAAATACAAAATAGTGTCCAAATTGACATAAAAGATGTTTGAAAACAAATATTAAATTATTAATTGATATTATATTCATAAAAATCTATGTTTCGTCAAAAAGACATATATAATAATATATATGACATTAATGAACCAATTAGGGTTCTATTGGTAGTTTATAGTAAGTTTATAAACCATATAGTGTAAGAATACTAGAAGACACGGTAAAAGTTAAATTATTTAACTTAGAGTTGAATCTAAATGATAAGGTTAAAATGGTAACATAAACTTGTGTAAAACCTATTTGTTGAGAGGATTTAGACCCATCCCCATCCTATCCTTGAAATAAGTCATTTTGGAGCCATTATAAACTGAATATGAATTTATTATAAAATAATATTTTATGTTTTTCCTAAGGTGCCCCTCTCCTCCCTTATAAAAAGGCACCTCTTCCCTCTCCTCTTTACACAATTTTGAGCCTTCAAGCTCGGCCAATCCATGACAATTTCTCTTCTAAACCTCTATAGTTATATCATAGAGTTTTAGGTCTTCTCAAAATACCAACTCTAGTTCTCTAAGAAGATGTTTAAAAGAGGCACGTCGAAGAAGAGGTAATCTCTTCTACCGATTCTTTCAAGTTTCTTTCTTCTTATACTTCCTATTCTTTAGTTGTTTCATTATAATGTAATAACATCAGTATTACTTATATACTGATATGTTATTTTAAATATAAAACAACCCTATTTCACCTTCTATCCATCCTATGAAAAATGAAATCACCGCGCGCGCGTACGTACGGAATACCGTCTCCACGCTGTATTGTAATATGTTTTTCTACCACCACCTTACTTGGATGGGTATAATGGTGTAAATAATAACTATATATGATTATTATAACATGATACTAATTCTGAGATATTATACCATCCACTCCAATTCCATTAAATAATTATGGGAACGTTATCATCGCTCGTGCGGACGCATGGATTACCGTCTCCACGACGCGATGAGATTCATTCTCCATGTTAACCATTCAAGAATGATTATAAAGTATATATAATGAATAATAATTAAATATGTTACATAATAAATATTCTGGATTTATATATATATATATATATATATGACATCTACTTACTTCCATTCAAGTCAATAAGGAAAGAAAAACAATGTTCATGCGTACGTACGACCTACCATCTCCAAGAACGATGTATTTCATTTCATTTATCTATCTATTATATATATACTGAATATATATGATATATAAATCATGATTTAAATTCTGGAAGTAAATAAATCATGATATATGTAATAATAATATCAAGAACAACATGTCCAAACACGTACGATAAATGAAACGATTTTACCCAAAAAACTTCTTTAACATGGAATTGACAAATGAACGGTTAATATAAAGTCATAAGTGAATCATATATGATATCATAAATATTTTTATAATTTTGTTACAAGATAATAATATGTTTAAACCCACTATACCAGAGTCTCGGACACATAGGAACGAAATTGGACATAAGGTAAGGGATAATTTTTCAAATCTCATTTTTATCTGAGATTTCTTATACATAAGTATTTACTGGGGATATATTTTTCATCCATGTCTATAAATATGTTTTTTATATAGTTTTTAATATTCTTCCATGTATGTTTAAAGTCATGTTTACCCCTCTTTGACTTTTACATTGTGTTATGAAAGGAATCTTTCTTTTGTTTACCATACGAGGAACTTTTTGACATTTCCGTTAAAAGTACGAGGAGAATGTTTTTTTAAATTATACAGAATGAACAGATTTTAACAATTTCATAACGCCTTATTTTCATGAAGCTTAATCTACAATATTTCACGATTATTTTCTACAAAAATAATTCTCTTTTAAAATTTGCATGGAATTTTGTGAAATGAAATTTATTTTGAAGAAGAAAGGAGATTTTCCTCAAGAATTCATTTCAAGTGTTTTGTCAAAACTATTTTCCATCTAAGATGACATTATTTAGTATGATTATGTTTCAAGTATAATGTCTGTATTATTTACATGGTTTGATTCTTCTTATAATGAAATTATATCCACTTGTTTTATATGTATTATGTTATGATGGGATGATGTTTATGAAACCCATTTTATACTTTGGGTTATGATGAATGATTTATGTTTAATTTGTGGCACAAGTAAGAATGATTTCATTATGAGATGGGTGAGACCTATATCTCCCTCAAATGCATTGGGTAAAGATTTATATCCCATGAGATAGAAATGGTTGTAATGAAAAGTAAATACGGTACAGTAATACAGGGCTGGAACGGCAGGAAAACCTGATTCAGTAATGGACTTTGTCCACTATGATGGTCTTGGTAGCAATGCCTTGGCTACTATGGAAATCATATCATGTGATTAATGGTTTTCCACAATTACATGTTTTATTCCCATGCTATTTTATCATGATTGACATTCCATTATGATCTATGCCTTACGTACTACCATATTTAATGTCATTGCTCAAGGTTTTGATTTTTAAACTTTATGTTCATGTTTTTTAAGTTCAAATGTATATGGGTTGTTTTATTTTCTCAATGTTTACCCTTACTGAGAATTTGAGCTCACCCTTTTTATGTTTTCTTTTCCCCATGATATAAAGAAAGGTTTTAGGTAAGACAACAATAGGGAAAGATCTTTATGGGAGATGTTGAAGATCTTTAAACATGATTAGAAGTTTATGTTCCAAGTTTCCAAAGACACTAAACTATTACGGTCCTTAGATGTCAGTTTTTGTTATGTATTAAGTATTCCACAAAAGTAATGTAATTTCCATGTACATCAAGTTTGGGTCTCTACAATTGGTATCAGAGGAAAGGTTTAGTCAACATTTGAAAACTAGGATGCGAAAACTTTAGTGAGATCCCTAGAGATATTTCTAAGGTATGTCTTGGCATGTCCCTAAGGTTAAGTCTAAGTATAGGTTATAGTCCTAGAATTTCGGTAATGATCTTAGAATTAAACCTAAGATGTTAGAGATTGAAAGTACTCCCCCTTGATTATGTTGTTTTTTTAGTACGTGTTTTGCCTCTCATACTATTCTTTTTGGGTTTTAAGAAATGGCAGGAAACAAGAGGATTCATGTTAATGGAGAATATGATGGGCAATGGAATGATATTCTTAATGAGCAACCAAATGAAATGAGATTTTGATGTCCAAATATTGTTATTATTCCTAATCAGAAATATCATAATATGATCAATAATATCAACTATGGTAAGTTTCCTGACTCGACTAATAAGAGAAAGATGAAGTTTCATGATGATCATATATGAAAGGAAAGTTCAATTTCCCTCATGTAAATCATGTGGGAAGAGGCATCAATGAAAATGTTTCAAAGTAACTGGAAGATACTTTGGGTTTGGAAAAGAAGGATACAAAGCTAGTAATTGTAAAGAAAAAGGTTCAGTTAACTACATGGACAAGGATAATGGTATTGCTAAGACATAAACAACAGTTAAATGTTTTAAAGGTGGAATGTATGGGCATTATGCAAACCAATGCCCTAAGGGAAATTCTCATGAAGAGAATCAGCATGGTCGTATGGGTAGTATTTATGTTGACGATGATGAAGAGACTACAAATGATATATGAGATGAAAGAAGTTTGGAAGCTCAGTCAATGGTTTATGAAGGTAGTGTAATGATTGCATGTTTATCAAGAATAATTTATGGTACTATGGAATAATGAAACATTTAAGGATTGTTACACTATTTTTTTTCCTAAAGTATCTAAAAGTATATGTTGAATGGTACTAGTAACCATGAAAAGTGATTGAAATATTTTTGGAAAGTAGATGATATGTGAAAATTAAAGGATAAAAAGAAAATGAAATGTTTGATAGTATTCATGAGCTCATGACTGATATAAGGACAAAGTGACATCATGGTCTGAGTATATAGAATTTTTGGGATTTTGGTATGTGGAAAGAGTTAACTTTTGACAGAATTCATGTTTTCACTAAAGTTCAATGGGTATTCATTTTTCAAGAGAATACATGATTAAGGTATTCACATATTTGTAATGTGACCAACAAGATATATCTTATGATACATGGGAGATAAATGATAGCATTCACATGCTGGTTATGTGACCTTTAAAGTAATCGTTTTCTTTATACCATGAGCTTGGACAGAAGTATTTTGGATAAGCCTAATGATTGGAATGAATTAAGTTAGAAATAAGATAGTATTGTTTAAGGCTAGAATTTTTTTTGATATTATCACATGAATGTTATAATATTGTAGTTTTAGAAAAAGGGACAACCTACAGGATATGTGACAACCTGTCGCGTCGGACAAGGTTGCGGGAATCGAACCCATAACCGAAGTGTGGCAGACCTTTATCGCCTACCTCTAGCCTATAGGAAGTCCCTCGTTAGTAGAAACTAGTTTTATTTTATTAAGCGGTATGATAGATGAATTATAAGTCCATTTTTGGAATCATATACAATTAACCTCACCATAGATGGACTTATGTATATTTGATAACTTTTTTCTAACCTTTTTTTGAGACAGATGGAATGACCCATCATTCTATCTCATGATCTGCTAACACTTCATGAATGACAAATTCAACTTCATTTCTTTAATAGATGAAGTGTAAATTGTTCGAGGCACGAACAATGGTGAGATTGTACCAAAATCAACTAAGTATTTCTTTTAATTCATCAACATTAGGAAAATGACATTGAAATCCAAAAACGTTGTCCTAGTACCCTCATATCCAATGAATCATATGGTACCTTAGATCATCACAAATTTATTGCTTTGTGATTGTTGGATTTTTCATAGCCATGTTCTCTACCACTCTCTATCAGAACTTGATGGTTAGATTTCTCTTCCATATCCATATTTTCACCTATATTCTCCTATGTGGAAACCCAGTGATGAGTTACATTGGGTATCCTTTAGGTTTCTAACGTTCCTTTTTAAAATGATGTTTTAGTATTCATTTTTATGATGTTGGTTTCGATGAAAGAAACTTTCAAGTAGAAAACCATTTATAACCCCGACGAATTTCAAGGGAGAAATTCATTTTAAGGGGGGTAGAATGTAACACCCTGAGATTTAATGAGAATTATTACTTTTAATTTATTTGATGTCTTGTGTTGTATGCTACACCAAGACTATCTTACACTATACGCAACTCCGTGTTAGCTTGAAGTATACACAACACTATTCTTGGATCATGTTACACACAATTTTATGTCCGTTTGATAGAAGTTATTCTACGGAAAATTGAGTGTATATATAAATATATATATATTCAATGTATAAATGAAATATGGTTGGATTCTGTTATATGCAACAATAAAGGAATCTTGCACTACATGCAACCCTGACATGGCTTGCATTACACGCAATCGTTACCTTCCTTGATAGCATGTGTTGTATACAATACCGAGTTTCCCTAAACAACGATATGTTATTAAAATATTATATAAACTAGCCGTAATGAATAGTAATACCAACTTTTTGAAATTTTATAAATATTTTCTTTCAAAATGGACTTATTTTTTGGATTCAGAATATCGAAATTAGCCTAGGGTGAATTTTTGGAATTTTTCTAAAAACTTTCAATTTTTGATGAATAGTGAAAAAACACTAAGCTATAGTTTAAAACCGAATTTTTATTTAAATAATTATTTATTTTATTTAAATTTATTTTAGGTCAAAATAGACACATAATACCTATATAAGTTCAATGTAATTCATTGGAGTCAATTTATAATAATTCTAGATATATAAAAATTTTATAGAACTTTTCACCGCATTTTACCCACCTCATTGGAGAATTTGCAAATTTACATAAAACTTAATTTTATCGCTTCTGTGAGTTGAATTTAGAAAATATGAGAGACAAGGTTAATATCAAGTAGTAAAATGTGGTTCAATAAGATAAAAATAATTTTTGGTGAATAGTAACTTTTTACTTTTATTTACCACGATTAAAAGTAAATAGGGTAATTAGGGGTAAAAGTGATATTATTATTTCCCTAACACATGTCCTAATTCTATTGGATAAGTTTAATTATACCCAAAATAACCATAGGAATAAAATATGACCATTTAGGTCCACTTGGATTAGATTAGGACATTTATTATTATTTAATTTAAAGAAGAGTTAAATGAGTTAAAATCAATGTTTAATAACTAAAAATTTTTTAATATAGGGTTATACAAAAGATAAATTCGACTAAAAATATTAATTAAAAAGCTAAAAAGATTTCATACATAATCGTATTTTAATTATAATTTTTAGACATTAAATAATTTAATTTATTTATGAAACAATGATGATGCAGTAATTACCTTATTAATGAGATATTAACATAAATGATATTAAAAATACCCAAATAAATGTAATTTGAGACTTTTTATGAATTAAAATAATTTTATAGGTTAATATAACATATTAGGGTTGGTTAGATGATATTTGGTCTAAGTAATAGTGCTGTTATAAAAGAGAACCTCTTCCCTCTCCTCTTTACACAATTTTGAGCCTTCAAGCTCATCTAACCCCTGCCAATTTCTCTTCAAAACCTATGTAGTTATATCATATAGGTTTTGGTATTCTCAAAATACCAACTCTAGTTCCCTAAAAGGAAGTTTAAAAGAGGCACGTTGAAGAAGAGGTAATCTCTTCTACCGATTCTTTCAAGTTTATTTCTTCTTCTACTTCCTCTTATTTAGTTGTTTCATTATAAAGTAATAACATCTGTATTACTTATAGACTAATATGTTATTATAAATATGAAAAAACCCTATTTCACCTTCTATCCATCCTACGAAAAATGAAATAACCGCGCGTGCGTATGTACGGAATACCGTCTCCATGCCGTGGTGTAATATGTTTCTCTACCACCACCTTACTTGGATGGGTATAATACTGTAAAGAATAACTATATATGATTATTATAACATGATACTAATTCTGAGATATTATATCATCCACTCCAATTCCATTCAATAATTATGTGAACGATATCATCACTCGTGCGTACGGACGGATTACCGTCTCCACGACACGATGATATTCATTCTCCATGTTAAAGATTCATGAATGATTATAAAGTATATATAATGATTAATAATGAAATATATGACATAATAGAGCAACTGGATTTAGGTATATATATATATATGTCATCTAATTACTTCCATTCAAGTCAATAAGGAAAGGAAAACAGCATTCATGCGTACGTACGGCCGACCATCTCCATGAACGGTGTATTTCATTTCATTTATCTATCTATTATATATATACTGAATATATATGATATATAAATCATGATTTACATTATGGAAGTAAGTAAATCATGATATAAGTAATAATAATATCAAGAACAACAAGTCCAAACACGTATGATAAATGAAACGATTTTACCCAAAACACTTCTTTAACATGGAATTGACAAATGAACGGTTAATATAAAGTCATAAGTGAATCATATATGATATAATAAATATTATTAAGATTCGGTTACAAGATAATAATATGTTTAAACCCACTATAGAGGAGTCTCGTACACATACGAAAAAAATTGGATTTAAGGTAATGGATAATTTTTCAAATCTCATTTTTATCTAAGATTTCTTATATGTAAGTATTTACGGGGGTTATATTTTTCATCCATGTATATAAAAATGTTTTTTATAAAGTGTTTAATATTCATCCATGTATGTTTAAATTCATGTTTACCCCTATTTGACTTTTACATTGTGTTATGAAAGGAATCGTTTTTTTGTTTACCATATGAGGGACTTTTTGACTTTTTTGTTAAAAGTACGAGGATAATGTTTTTTTAACTTATACAGAATGAACAGATTTTTACAGTTTCATAACACCTTATTTACATGTATCTTCCTCTAGAATATTTAATTATTATTTTCATCAAAAATAATTCTCTTTAAAAAATTTCATGGAATTTTGTGAAAATAAAATAATTTTGAAGAAGAAAGGATATTTTCCTCAAGAATTCATTTCAAGTGTTTTGTCAAAACTATTTTCCATCTAAGATGAAATTATTTAGTATGATTATGTTTCAAGTATATTGTCTCTATTATTTATATGGTTTGATTCTTATTATGATGAAATGATATCCACTTATTTTATATGGATTATGTTATGATGGGATGATGTTTATGAAACCCATTTTATTCTTTGGTTTATGATGAATGATTTATGTTTAATTTTTGGCACAAGTAAGAATGATTTCATTATGAGATGGGTGGGACCTATATCTCCCTACAATGCATTGGGTAAAGATTTTTATCTCATGAGATAGACATGGATGTAATGACAAGTAAATCCGGTACAGTGATACAGGGCTGGAACAGCAGGTAAACCTGATTCAGTAATGGACTTTGTCCACTATGATGGTCTTGGCAGTAATGCTGTGGTTACTATGGAAATCATATCATGTGCTTATTGGTTTTACACAATTACATGTTTTATTCCCATGCTATTTTATCATGATTGATGTTCCATTATAATCTATGCCTTATATACTACCATATTTAATATCATTGCTCAATATTTTGATTTTTAATCTTTATGTTCATGTTTTATTAAGTTCAAATGTATTTGGGTTGTTTTATTTTCTCAATTTTTACACTTACTGAGCATTTGAGCTCACCCTTTTTATGTTTTCTTTTCCCCATGATATAAAGAAAGGTTTTAGGTAAGAAAACAAAAGGGGAAGATCTTTATGGGAGATGATGAAGATCTTTCAACACGATTAGAAGTTTATGTTCCAAGTTTCCAAAGAGACTAAACTATTATGGTCATTGGATGTCAGTTTTTGTTATGTATTAAGTATTCTACAAAAGTAATGTAATGTCCATGTACATCAAGTTTGGGTCTCTACACAGAGATTTTATGAGAAATATTATTTTTAATTTATTTATTTTTTTGTGTTGTACAGTACAACAAGATTAGCTTGCTCTATACACAACACTGTATTAGCTTATAGTATACGAAAACACTATTCTGGGCCTGTGTTTCACGCAAGATCGACCTTCCTCAATATCGTGTGTAGTACGCAATACCGAGTATCACAAAATAACAATATATTGTTATAATATTATTATAAACTAGCCGTTATGAATATTATTAATTGCATTTTGAATTTTATAACATTATAAATCATCTCAACCATTTTCTAGAACATTTTATGAGAAAGAAATCAATTTTCCATATAAAGGAAATAATTTTCCAAAAATGCAGTTTTTCAGCCTATTGATGGCGCACCCACATTAAATCTAGTTTTTACACGTTTATGAGTTCAATTTGAAAAAATAAATTTATTCATTGCAATAAGTATATAAAAAATTTCTTTAGATAATTTTTTAATATTTTTTTGTTTACTTTAATATTTTGATGAATAGTAAAAATACACTAAATTTTAATTAAAAACAACTTTTTTCATCAAGATTATTTATATAGTTAAATTATCATATTTAATGGTTTTAAAGAATAAATAGAATATATTTTTACAATTTAATATAATGTAAGTCATTATCATTAATTTTACATTGAATTCACTGGTAAAAACATTTCAATCTTTTGCAATGTTTTATCTTTTAAAACACGATTTCTCAACTGTGAGATTAATTTTAAATTAAAAACTGAAACTTCTCTATTTTGAATTTGAAAAAATGGATTCCATATTTGGAATCATTAGGTCCAAATTATGTTAATAGGATACTTTTTATTTTTAGGAATTATGAATAGTAACTACGGTAAATTCTATTCACCACAGTTAAAGGTAAATCAAGAAATTAAGGGTAAAAATAAGATTATAAAATTACCCTAACACCTAGTAAAATTTTATTGGATGAATCAAAGTCGACCCATATAACCTAAGGGTCGGAATAGATTCATTTCATAGACTTTTGACATGAAAATCTTGTAATTATTTTTAAAACAAAAAAAGTGACAACATGTCACTCTCTTATATCTTATAAGTGTAATAATTTCAATTTAGTAATAAACTTCATAAAACATCAAAAATAAATAGTCTACAGAAATCTAATAAAATTATCTACATCATGTGAATTTATTTAGAATTTTTTGGGATTAAATAATTATCATTAATGGTAACACAATAGTGATGTATAAATTATGTTATTGATTGAAATATCAAATAAATGGTTTTTAAAATATTAAAATAAATATTATATGAACTATTTAATGTTCTCCACGAATTTTAAAGATGAATATTATATGTTAGGGATATATTAAATATTTTGGTTCGAATATATCTTCTGTGTGGATTTTATTTAAATTCAAATAATTGAATAGTGTCAAAATTAACGATGTATATTTTATAAAAATAACATATTATTAAATAGTTTAAAAATCACAAAAATATTTAAAAATTATCAATTGAAATTTATATGGTCGAAAATTTCATAAATTATCCAATTATGGACAATTCACAACACATAAGCAATTTTTTATAAGAATTTAAAAATTATAATATTATTAGAGAAAATAAAATTAAATAGATTAAATAAGAATAAATCAAAATGATAAGCTTTAAAATAAACATAAAACATGTCAAAAGTTTATTTGTGGATGATATTACAACCCTATATCATCTCATATAATAATTTAGTAATTACTGGTTGTTTTTATGTGGGTTTTTATTTTATTATAAATTAATATTTTAGAGGTTTCCAAAAGTGCCCCTCTCTTCTCTTTTAAAAGTGAACCACATATCTCTCCTCTTCACAACATTTTGAGACTTCAATATCGGCCAAAACATATCAATTAATCTTCTTCACTTCCCTAGAAACATACTAGAGGTCTTGGTCTTCTTCAAAGACCTACTTTAGTGCCCTAAGAGGAGGTTTAGAAGAGGCACGCCAAAGAAGAGATAATATCCTTTACTGATTCTTTCAAATTAATTTCTTCTTCTACTTCATCTTATTTTGTTGTTTCATAATAAGTAATAACATCGGTATCACTCATATTCTTATATTTTATTATAAATATTAAAGAACCTTATTTCATCTTATATACATCCTACGAAAAATGAAATCACCACGCGTACGTACGTATGGCTTACCGTCTCCATGCCGTGGTGTAAACTGTTTTTCCACCACCATCTTACATGGATGAGTATAATGGTATAAATAATAAAAATATATGATTTTTATAAAATAATACTAATTCTGATATATTATATCATCCACTCTAATTCCATTTAATAATTATGGGAACAATATCATCACTCGTGCTTACATACGGATTACCGTCTCCACGATGCGATGAGATTCATTCTCCATGTTAACCATTCAAGAATGATTATAAAGTATATATAATAAGTAAGAATGAAATATATGACATAATAATTTTATTTTATTTATGTATATATATATATTTCATTTACTTCCATTCAATTTAATAAGGAATCGAAAACAGCGGTCATGCGTACGTACGACCTACCGTCTCCTTGAACGGTGTATTTCATTCCATTTATTGATCAATTATATATATATTCTGAATATATATTATATATAAATCATGTTTTACATTCTTTAAGTATGTAATCATGATCTAAGTAATCATATGAATAATTAAAAGTAAAAACACGGACGATAAATGAAACGATTTTACCCAAAACGCTGCTTTAACATGGAATTGTCAAAAGAACGGGTAACATAAAGTTATAAGTGAATCATATATGATATCATCAATCTTACTATGGTATGTTAAAAGTTAATAATATGTTTTAAACCACTATATTAGTGTTTTGGACACGTACTATAGAAATTAGACCTAAGGTAAGGGACAATTATTCCAATCTCGTTCTTATCTGAGATTATTTATTCTTAAGTATTTACTGGGGTTATGATTATCATCCATGTCCAATTTTTTTTAAAATGTTTTCATAAAATGTTTACAATTCATCCATGTATGTTTAAATTAATTTTTAACCTTTTATGACTTTTACCACAAGGTATGGAAGGAAACTTTCTTTTGTTTACCATACAAGGTACTTTCTGACTTTTCTGGAAAAAGTATGAGGAGAATGTTTTTTAACTTATACGACATGAACAGATTTTTTACGATTTCATAACGACTTATTTTCATGAATATTACTCTACATGATTTCATTATTATTTAAAAAAATCCTTCTCTTTTAAAATTACATGACATTTTGTGAAAAAAATGATTTTGAAGAAGAAAGGATATTTTCCTCAAGAATTCATTTCAATTATTTTATCAAAACTATTTAACATCTAAGATGAAATTATTTAGTATTATTATGTTTAAATTATAATGTATCTATTATTTACATGGATTTATTTTTCTTATGATAAAATGATAACCATTTGTTTTATATGGATTATGTTATGATAGAATGATGTTCATGAAACCCATTTTATTCTTTGGGTTATAATGAATGATTTATGTTTATTTTTTGGAACACGTAAGAATGATTTCATTATGATATGGGTGGGATCTATATCTCCCTTCAATTAATTGGAAAAAGATATATATCTCATGAGATAGACATGGCTGGAATGACAAGTAAATGTGGTTCAGTATTACAGGGCTGGAACGAGAAGTAAACCCGGTTTAGAAATGGACTTTGTCCACTATGATGGTCTTGGAAGCAATGCCTTGGATTATATGGAAATCGTATCATGTTCTTAATGGTTTTCTACAATTACATGTTTTATTACCATGCTATTTTATCATGATTGATGTTCCTTTATGATCTATGCCTTAGGTACTGCCAAGATTTATTTTACAACTCAAGATTTTGATGTTTAAACTTAATGTTCATGCTTTTTTAAGTTCAAATGTATATGGATTGTTTTATTTTCTCCATGCTTACCCTTACTGAGAATTTGAGCACAACCTTTATATGTTTTCTTTTTCCGAGGATATAAAGAAAGGTTTTAGGTAATAAAACAAAAGTGGAAGATCTTTATGGGATATGTTGAAGATCTTTCACCGTGATAAGAAGATTATGTTCCATGATTCCAAAGACACTAAACTATTACAGTCCTAAGTGTCTATTTTTTATGTATTAAGTATTATGCAACAGTAATGTAATATTCATGTACGTCAAGCTTGGGTCTTCACAGTAAAACTAGATAGATACTAATATAACTATCTATCAATGGTTTGTACAATAACCACCTCCTCTATATTTTTTGTACATGAACTAGGATGAGAGCCCACCTAATCACCAAATAAACATGATGAAAACACTTCATAGATGTCGAGAAAAAAATCTGAAAAAATGATTTATGTGGGTCAAAAAAATGTTCCACAGACATGGGAGAAGAATACTAAATTTTCATTTAGGTTATATAAGTGAAAAAAACATAGATATCAAATACTCTCCACTTTACATAGTCCTAAAAAATTAAGTCAGAAACCCAAATCAGATTTTCCTAACAAAATAGTTGAACCACCACCTCTATTAACATAGGTCTCCATCAACTGAACTAGTTACTACACCTAATAATATTTATGGTCATCCACCCATTGACCTAGGAAACTCGTAATACAGTTTTTAACCCTATGAAAACTGATAAAAACTAGTAACCATTCCCAGAATACATGAATAGAGTTACTTAGCTAGTTAACACTATTTTTGGGATCTCCATGTGATTTCATTCATCTGATGGACTCTATTTGATAGACTCTATTTTATGAGACTTCATATGATAGGCTTTATCTAATTAAGATGTTTGTTCGATGTACTCTGTCCAATTTCAATGAACCCTTACAACTAGATTCCATCATCCATCCATCTCTATTTGATTAACTTTATCCTAAAATTTCATTCTGATGAGATAGAGGAATTTAAAAAAACCAAAAAAAAAATTACATTATAACCGTTTATTTATACATGGTAAAATACATGTCTCATAATACCATATATTATTAGATTCATGAATTTTATGTCACCTACCAAAAGAAATAATTGTAGACTTATTCCTCATCAATGTAATTATGTTAGTAGTGGATGTACAGAACCCATATGGTGTACCCATGCGTCATTGAGTATAAGAGGGCGGTCATACGACTACTAACTCAGTAGATGTCAGACCCAAACCAAATATAGAATGGGATCTTATCACCCCATCATTCAGGTGGGGGACCAATGCCATATCTTGGGAGAGAAGTGAAAAACATATCACCCAACCTATAACTAAAATGGTTTCCCATGCTCTAAACCTTGATTTAGTAACTTAAACTATAATTTATTTAATAGATTCCCACACAATCTTTATTATGATATACATGGAGTAGCAAACCCCCTGTATACTTTACTGATATCACATGAATTCAATCATAATCATCTATATAACAAAGATACTCATAGATATTTTAAAACATCAAAATCTACCTATAATTTCAAATAAGATATTACAGTTGCGATCTACCAGAAAAAACACACAATATGTAAATTTAAAATGTATAATTCCAATATTCTTGTTAATAAAAGATAAAAATAACATTAAAGGGGTGTATCAGGGCACGTGGAGGCCCCTATGTTATGTAACATACTACTGATAATGGGTAGAGGGACACCACTAAACTATTATTAGGGTACTATATGCTATTGGGGAATTATCATGAGGCAACACCTATGAACCACCTCTATGGAAGGTTTGGTAAGAGTAAACCCAACCCACATCCCAAATTTTCATCATCTTCCAAGATAGTTGGGTGGAATATATCAAACTATAGACTATCCTATGTACCACCTAATCCCAGTAGGGTCTCAACTCCCAACACATATACCCTCACTATTCAAATGGGGATGTGTTTTTTAAATCTCATAGTCATCCCAAAAATCTTATCAAAGTGCATGTGGGGACGATGAATGGTCATCCAATGGTCTCAACCAACTATCCCCCCCATAAACCAACCATATAATGGGATGATCAAATGATCACCCCTGGATAATCTAATGTACATTTCTTTTCAATTTTTACCATCCCTAAAAACCCTAACTTTTTATGAGGTATGATTAACCAACACCTTGGTTGACCACCACTGCTTGAGATGTGACCATCCCTCCATCTTCTCTAAATTTTCCTCTCCCTTTGCAGATTACACCTATTCTATGTGTTGTGATACCTGAGTAACCTCCTCCAAACAAAATCATTATATCATTCATGAAATCCCTGATCCACCACTCACCTTTTTTCATCACCCACTATATCCTAATAGGAATGGTGGAAGTGATTCGATGATTTTATCTACTATGTGGGAGAGAGAATAAAGTGATTGATAGTAAGAGAGAGGGAGGGGGTGTTGGAGAGTCGATGTGGTGGAATAGGTGTAAGGAAGAATTTATATAGATCCACTACTACCCTATGATCAGTGATATATTCATAGAAACTCATAAAATGTACAAATAATTTGTTTTAATGATGGACTCTAGTGTTCTAGTGAGACTTACCCCTCTTACCTAATTTATTCAACTAAAAATGAATTGAAAATGAGATTCAAAAATTAGAAAAATAAATATAAGTTTGAAAAATTATAAAATATTGATATATATATATAAAATATTAGAACACAAATTATTGCGACAATTTATATTAGGGTGAATAATTTTAGATTAAATAATGAATTAGAATGGGATATTCTTATACTTCAAGAACCTACCAACATTCCAACTAAAATAACCTGAAATGATAATATCCTTGGTATATATAAAGAATGGGTACTCCCTTAATTATAGATTGTAATAAAATTATAAAAGTCCCAAAAATGGTCTAGGGTAAGGGATTGATCCCAAATAATATATTATGCAACTCTTATTAAAAATGGCATTTACTAAGAAATTTTTTTCTGATAGATCATTCATTCATTTTACCATTTAAGAGATATTGTTAATTCTTTATATTTATCTAACACATATTATTATTTTAAATTTTAATATTTTAAAATAATAATTTCTTATAAAAAATTTAACCATTTATTCTGAAGTGAATAAATGTACATGGACCTAATTCATCTCCATGAGATTGATAATAAACTCTCTTTTCTCAAAAAACAAACTAAAATCAAGAATAAAATTCACTTTTTCATAACTAAAGTTCCATTATCTCTAATTAAACGAGTAATCCAAACATCTAAGTGATGAGGGAGTTAACCCTTGAGACCCGAGTATAGCTTCCACCTATGATAAATTTAATGAAGGAAATATGAAAAAAATACCTTTCTAAATATCCTCTTTAAGTACCCATAACACACATAGGGATAATAAAAATTCTAATGCTCATCACCTCTCATATCACTCTTTATTAGACAAATAATACTCATCATGTCGGGAGTTGACATACAGTGTGAACTTACCATCCATTGTAATCACCATAGTTGTATGTAGTCTAATGTAATTATTATAGGATATCAATACAACTTTTTCTTCCAATTAGATACCATGCAGAAAATTATTCATAGCAATTATGACATTATCAAGAAAAATATTTTATAGATCAATATGTTTTATCCTTAACTTTCATGTCGTATTTATCTCTCTATTCCACTGATATTCTAAATTGATTTTGAGGAACAAGTAATTTTTGAATATCATCATTATTGAGATTGTGGAAAATGTCTAAAAATAATATTAATTATGTTCCCATGAATTAAAATAATACATATAAAACAAGGACACTTCATTAAAATTTTTCAATAAAGATATACATGTTTATGGAGAAATATTTGAGTCACTAATATCACTACAAGATCCATACTAGGTACATAACCACCTTCAAATACCACCATTACTATTCTCATCATTAGGGATAATGTGGATCTTTTTAGGGTATACTTAAGCGTATGATATAATTTTTTAATATATAATTATTCATGTCAAAAAATTATTATATAAATAATTTTTATGATTTATAATATTGTTCTAATATTGAAAATTATTAATAATAATTATCATTGATTTGTAGTATGAAAAAATAAATTATTAAAATCTTATTAATAATTAAAGAATTATAATAATTTAATCCTTATCCATTAAATAAAAAAATTAATTCTATTCTAATCTATTTTTTTATATGTTCATTTAGATGGTAAAATTTTATCATTCAAAACTCTAATTTTATAAAATAAATTTCATATTTAGAATTAGTACATCAAAATTAGGTAGGTGGGTAAATAAAATTTCTTAAGAAAAGTTTTATGATGGTGAATAGATAAATATTCATCTAAATTGTAAAAACAAAAAATAATGTAAAAATGATTAATAAATTAATTTATAAAAAAATTAAAATTTTAATAAAATTTTCTAAAATATTTTTTATGAAAAAAATTGATTTATTTCAGTTTGGGTATTATTCTACTAATAATTATATTTCATAAATATTAAATAATCAATATTTGAAAAAAAATTCTCTCAATATTTTCTATAATAGAAACCTTCCTTATCCATTAAAAACCATAACTCATGTTTAGTTTTATCTCCTAAATCATATCGATGAATCTTCCTTATAATCATTCCTTGTCTTTAGTAACCTATGGTCACAAGAAGTGGTCCTAAAGTCTCTGCCATAATGAAGTACCTTGAGTGATGATATAAATCATTAATGTAAGTAATATATTTTTATTAGTCAACTTAACTTATCCCATATTCCTAACCCTTATTTAATGTAGTTATTCACTTTAATAATATAACAATAATGTTATTATACTTTCATTATACTGTTATAATACAAAAATATTGACTTATTTATGATCATTGTTTTCATTTTTCACATTAATTATTGGGATAAATCAACCACTTAAAATAATGTTTCTACTATATTGAACATTTTAATATCATCAAAGTTTTAAAAAAATAAAAATAGATATATAGTTTATTTTATATGAATTTATAAAATTTTTAGTGTTATTTAATGTAAATACCAAAATAAATATTTATTGTTAGGTAACTATTCATTATAAATAAAAATAATTAAAAATTTATAAATGATTTTTCCTTGAAATAACTACCTATGAATCAATCAAAATGATATTAAAAAATTAAAAAAAACTATTATTGTATTACTAAATTATGTTAATTATTCATTGGATGGTCAACTCAGGTATACAGAATGACGGTCGAGACCACTTTACAAAAGAAAACATCTAATTATTAATATAAATAATGAATGACTAATAAATAAGTGATAATTATATTTATATGATAAGTATTAAATTAATTTTATGTTCCCATGAATATTATGTACCACTAAGATGGGGAGGGGTGAATTATTGGAATTCTTTCATAATTTCCTTTTATCATAAATTAACCATTATAACTTATTAGAGGCTCAATACACCCACATTTATATATCACCCTTAATCATATTAAATGAATCAGAAAAGTGAACAAAAGGAATACATGGTTTTATAATGTTCATTACCAATGTATGTACCAACTCCATAATTTTTATAGATCCTTCTAAGACACTAATTTTTTCATTAATAACATAAATTATTATATAGGGATATTCATTCCTATAAGGACCCAACCTTAAACATTACATAATCTAGCAATTTCAACTATTTTCCAATTATTTAAATTCAAAACTATCATTTTGGTTTAGAGTTATATAAATTTAGGCCATAAATCATACATATCAACCACCATGTATAGAAAGTTTTTACCATTAAAATAGTATCCATTTATTCTGAAACCAAAAGAAATAAACAAAGAAATAACCACATGATTTCTTTCACAAATATTCATAACATTTAAAATAACATCCTTCCATCTATTAAAAATCATTATAACCTGTTAATAAATTTTAAAAACATATTGTGTGCTTAAAAATCTCTGTAAGGTATTTAAAAATAAGGAATAAAACCATTAGTCCATGAGTACTTATAAACATATGAAATTATTTCACAAAGAAAAACTTCTCACCGATATATACTTACTTTTTGATAAATTAGATTTACATAAAACATTAAAGAATATATATATATATATATAACCATAAAGGTATATTCAGGAATTACTTACTTCTATTGTAACCCTCACGTCTACCTTATGATTTGTAACCCACACGGCTACAATGAGATTTAACCCTCACAACTACCTTATAGTGTAACTAACATAATTACACTTAGAGTAACCACACATCTGACCTCTAACATACACATACCTAATGAATTGGAGAGATATATAGGAACCACCATTCATCATAAAAATTCCCAATAATAAGAACATAATCATAGAACATCAATAATTATATAAAAACACTGTTTTTGAATTTCATAAAACAGATTTTTAAAACATGATTTTTATAGGAAAGTCTTTTAAAAATAATATAATTGAAGAGATAATTAATAAAATGATTGGATTTTGAGTATAAACTTTAAATACACATAATATATCATAATATAAACGAAATTAATTAAACAAAAAAACTCATTATCATATAATTAGGGATGTAGATGGTTAACCCAAAGAATTTAAATTGGGTTATGAATTCCCTTACTTCGGGTTCATCTTACTTAAAATGTCTTTAAAAATCATGTATAATGGTTAAAATAGTGTTATTATTATTTTAAAGTTACATATTCATTTTTATAACACCTTATACAGTCATTTTATAACATCATTCCACCTATTTATTAATAATATTTTGTCATTTAGATTAGTTTAGGTGTGTTCTTTAAATGGTTTCCATATTTGGTTCGTAATTGATTTTCATGTCAAAATGAAGTGAATCACTAGAAGTGGAATGAGTTTTTATTAATATGTTTCCATAATATTAAAATTATTCTATAAATAATTTTTCTTATATTATATGAGGATGAGTCATTAGATAAATCATCAATGATTTTCGTTTGGATCATTTTGGCTGTTCTTCGATTATCACGAACTTTTTTCATCATATACCATTAATATTATTTGTATAAGTTAAATATAGAACATAAGAAGGGTCATATAATATAATTAAACAACTTTTTATACCATTAAAGTGGTTTTACAACCATATTTGAAGGAAGAAATGAAAATTGAAAATACATTTTCCTCGATTTTGGTAAATCTGCAAATCGCGAATGATGTTTTTAATTTTAGTATAATAGGGTGAGGATAAGAAGTAAATTGATGAAATTTTCCATAAAAAGGATAAAAACCCATCATATATATGATTATGTAACATTAATTTAACTTGTATAACAATGTGTGAAGATAGTATTAGAAAAAAAAACTGAAATGAAAACACATGAAAATAAAAGAGGATTTTTACCTCTTGATCTCTTCTCCTTGATATCACCCTTAAGGAATTTGGATTTAGAATTTTTTTTAGACCAGTAGGTATTAGACATGGAAAAGAAACATGGGATGTGTATTCTGAATAATATAAAAAGTTATAAATTCTTGAGAGGTGTGAGAGTAAGAGGGGGGTGACAGTGGTATTTATAGTGGAGGAGAGGAGGGGTTTTCCATTATTTTAATCCTTAGTTTAATATTTTAGATCAATAATATGAATATTATTGATTAATGTGACCCAAAACAGTATTAAGTGAATGTGAGTTCGAATAAATGTCCATTTACAATATCCATGACTAAATCATGATGCATAAATTCATTTATTTTTCATTTTTATGTAAACTATCAAAATTAACTATTCACAAAGAAATCAAGTATTTCAGAAAAATCCCTATTTTTACCCTAACCATTTTTTGAGGTTTAGAATTCAAAAAGGAACTCAATTTTTCAAAAATAATTTTCTATATATGATTAATTTAATTTTTATATAAAATTATAATTTATTCAAAAAATAACAATTTTAAAACTATAACACATTTTATATCACCTTGAAAAATAATCAAGATATTATTATCATTAACCTTTAGAAAATAAAATAATAATATGATTTAATATTAAAATGGTTCCTATAACTATTGATATTAATAGTCATTAGGGTATTTTATTATTCACAAAAAAATTGGTTTTATCAGAATTCAAATAACTTACAGATCCCAATCGTAGATATATGTTTTTCCAAATTCATATCATAGAAGTATAAAAATTATTCTAAACAACTATTTATATCTATCTATGTAAAAAAGTGTATATAATCATTGTTTCATGTATTTCTCTTTATTTTTAAAACCATGGGGGTGTTAAATTCTCCACGCATTTTAAAATTGTGTCATCATAATTTTATTTACTTATAAAACAAATAATGTTACCTTTACCTCGTATAATTTTTTGATTCCCATGTTTCTTCTTCATTCATATGGTTCCTCCAAAAAACCATTACTGATTGGATTACCTTTTTCTACAATACTTATTCTCATTGATCAAGAATCTGAACACGTTTCTCTCCATAAGAAATATTCTCTTCCAGCTGAACTGCTTCGGGGCTCAAAACATGAGATAAATCCGGCAGATACATTCTCAACATAGAAACATGAAAAACGTTATGTAACAAAGTTAAACTCATAAGAAAAGATACTCATTAAAAGGCTGTTATAGCTTTATCTAGAATTTTATAAGGTCTAATGAACTGTGGATCTAGATTTTCTTTATTATCAAAATGCATAACACTTTTCCATGGTGAGATTCTAAGAAAAATATGATCACATGCCCTGAAAGAAAATCCTTTACTCCTGTTATCTACATACGATTTTTCCTTTTATGAGCAATTCTCATGTGTTTCTATATCATATTCACTTTCTCAACCACTTCCTCAACTAATTGTGGTCCCATCGAATTCATTTCCTATAATTCATCCCAAGAAGAAGGAATTCCACATCGCTTCCCATTTAATTAATCAAAAAATGCCATTTGAATACTAGAATGAAAATTGTTATTATAAAAAAAATTAGCTAAAGAAATATGATGATACCATCTTCCCTGGTAATCCATTAAACAAATATGAAGCATTTCCTCCAAAGTCTAAATCGTCTGTTCTAACTACCCATATGTTTGAGGAATAAAATCTATACTAAAATTTAATTCTATTCCCAATGAATTCTGAAGGCCTTTCAAAAAATTAGATGTTAACCTAGGATTATGGTCAGATACTATCGAAGTAGGAGCTCTAGGTAACATGAAAATATATTTGAGATATAGTCGAGAATGGCGGTTTGAAGACATAATATCTCAAATAGGAAGGAAATGAGTATATTTAGTCACTCTATCAATAATATCCCTGATTGAATTGTTACCTCGAGAAGTATTTGGTGGTCCCCCAATGAATTCCAGGGATATATTTTTCTATTTCCAATCCGACACTGGTAAAGACTGAAAAATCCCCTTTGGTAACTTCCATTCTTCATTAACCTATTTATATTCATTCATTTCACAGTAAAATCTGCAATATCTCTATTCATTCCATCCCATCGGTAATACTTCCGAAGGACTCTTTACATCTTTTTTCTTCCAGAATGAACTAATAATAGCAAAATATGATCTTCATAAAAAAATATTTTATCAGCTGAGAATCACAAGGCACACATAATCTATTTCCTAATCATATAACAAAATCTTTATCAATGTTAAATTCCTGAAACATACCCATTTTAACCAATTATACCATTTTTTGTAACTTTAGGTCATCCTTCTTGTGCTTTCTTCATTCTATCTGAAAAATTAAATTTATTGAATCCTAAAAAAATATAGAGTAATTTCCTACACCAACAACTTCCAAGAAAAAATTGATCAAACCATTATAAAATGGTTTTCGTTCCATTCATAACATTGTTAATGACACATGATGTTTTTTGGCTCATGTAATATTCCACATTGTATGATTTTTTAGGATAGTAATAAATCATGAAATCATAATATGTTATCAATTCAAGTCATATTATGTGCCTCATGTTAAATTAATTTTTAGTTAATATATACATCAAACTTTTTTTATCAGTATATATTTCACATTCGGCTTCAAATAAATGATGCCTAGAAAATTTTAAAGTGAGAACCACACATGATAATTTCAAATAAATTATGGGAAAATTCAACTCATGAGGTTTTAGTTTTCTTTAAGCATAAGAAATTAAAAGATCATTTTTTATTAGAACACAACCAAGTCCCTTTAATGAATCATCACTGTATGTTACACACTCTCCATTTCTGGAAGGCAGGGTCTAGATTGGAGAATTCACCAATCTTATTTTAAAATCCTAAAAATAATAATCACATTTTTTTATCCAAATGAATTCATTCCAATTACAAGTTAACTTAGTCAGTGTAATAGATAACCATATAATTGTTTCAAGAATCCTCCAGTAATAGTTTTGCAAATGAATAAAACATTGATTCTTGGTTATATTTGTGGGTATTGGCCATTCCTTAACAACTTTAATTTTTTCAGGATAAAAATTTGTTCCCTAATTATAAATAATGTGACCAATGAAATAAATATACTATAACCAAAATTCACACTTAATAAATGTTCCATATATTTTCATATCTTTTAAAGTTTGAAAAAAACCGTTATATTTTTTTCATACTCCTCTTTACTTCTAGAATATACTATAATGTCATCAATACAAACAAAAAAAACTTATCCAAGAACTCATGAAATATTTTATTCATAAGACACATTAATATATTAGGTTCATTAGCCAAACCAAATGGTGTAACAGAAAATTCATAAAGACCATATCTAGTTTAAAAATATATTTTTGGAATGTCATCCTCTTTCACCATTATCTGATCGTACCAAAATATCAAATCAATCTTAGAAAAATACTAATCTCCCTAGAGCTGATCAAGAAAGTCATTAATGTGATAAAAAGTATACCTATTACTATTAGTAATGTTATTCAAAGATCTATAATCAATTAAATGTATCATGGATCCATATTTCTTTTTAATAAAAAAATAGGAGGTCCCCATGGTGAAGTGCTAGGAGGAATGAATCCTTTGTCTAGAAACTCCTATAAATAATTTTTCAATTAAAAGAAGACACATTTTATCCCATATATAAGGGGAATTTGAAATTGGATTAGCATCATGAACTAATTAAACTATGAATTGAACAACCCTGTTAGGTATAAAATAAGGTAACTAATTAGTAAAAACAAAAAGGTATTAATTTACCACAGGCACATCATTAATCTGAACACTTCCCTTATTTTCAACAATATGATCAAGATAACAATAATTTCTATCTTTTTATAGTTTCTCACCTTCCGAGAATGTTATCATTTGTATTACTTCTTTATTGTATAAAAACCTAATCTCTTTATGAATAATAACTTCTTTAGCTCTGAAATAAATCTTGGAATTATAAAAACAAGCTAATCCATACCCATAATGATATAAAAATCTACTAAGGGAAAACAACATGGGTTTAAGGTAATTAATTTTCATAGATAAAAATAGTATGATTCTTAAAATTCATTTTTCTGTAAAATTTTTCCTTTGTGTTTTAACAATATGTTCTCGTCTCATTGGTTGAGGTGATATTCCCAATTTACCAGAAAATTTCTCACAAATAATGGAATGTGTAAATATCGTATCAATCAAGACTTTAGAAAAATATAAGTTAATGAACAAAGTATCTAATAACACTTCATTGTACAGACAAACATCTTCTAATGTAGTCACAAAAGGATCAAACTACACTTTTTTTTCTTATAGTTTGGATTCTTTCCTTCACTTAAATCATTCTTTGGGTAGATATTTTCTTAATGACTCGTATCACCACATTTGAAACACATTATAGTTTTCTTATCAAAATTGATCTTAAGATAAATTTCATTACATTCTCAAGAAATATGTCCAAACCTAACACATTAAAAATACTTCACTATATTAGTAAGGCCATCCCTATTGTTCTTTTTACCACATTTTTCATAAACTAGAAACTGAACTTTCTTACCATCAGATTTCTTTGATTGATTCTTACCCATTTCTTTATATCTGGACCTCTATTTTTTTTATTTCATTGTGGGATAAAAACTTATTTCAAATTTCTAAAGAATAAAATACCATCATGAAAACCATCCAATCAATATAAGTAAACTGATTCTATATTTGAGTAGATTGGAATGTGATTTCAAGTGCATCTCAGGATGTTACTAATAATGGTAATTATTTTTTGTAATAGATGGTTGTGTGATGAAGATGATCCCATTTATAGTGTTTCTTGTTTCAATTTAAATCATGTTGATACTAAGATAAGATAATATATTCTATTTTCTTTGATCGTTATTTAGAAAATAAGGAATCTGAGTGATTACTCTATATTGTCCAAAAAAATTTGACATGAGACTTTACTTCCATGTGTGACATAAATAAAGGAGAATTTAATAGATATAATTTGTGATTATCACATGATTTTTTATAACACTTATCCATTATGTATGTTTATTCATTATTCATGAATTCTGGGTATGAAAATCATTTTCGAGTGAAGATTGATTTTTAAATTTTGATATAGGAGAGGGTTCCTTAATGTCCTTTCAACTCATGGAAGTCTCAAATAGGTTTATATTAAAAATAACCAGGGTTTTCTTAAAATTGACCACGATTCCATGATGATAGACCGTGAAAATATTAAATTTCACTGATGGTACCTTGAATGAAAATTTCAACTGGTTGATATCAAAAATCAATTTTCAAACTTTTGTGAACTATAATTAAAGGTCATAACATCTATAAAGATGTTGCTAAGAATTTAAAACATGAAAAACACAAGGATTTCTACTATATTTCCAAAAACATATATATAATTTTTGCTCAAACAATACTTTTAGGTAGACCTAGAATTCGATAAACTAAAGTGAATCAATCTGTAACAGTTTAACCCTTATAAAACCCTATTAGTTATGGATACTTATCACTTGGGTTTCATTAAAATTAAATTATATTTTTAATACCCATCCATGTATGAGGGGGATTTGGAACCTCTTGTCTCATTAATAATTTGTTCTAAGATTGGGGACAGAATGTTTTCCAATGGATTGTAGTGATTTAAATCCTTTAAACCAATGAAAACTGTATTTTCCTATTTTTGTATTAAGAGATATAATATCTTCTAAAATTGTATGTTTTGAAATGAAAATAATGATCAATATTTATTTAATCAATATTATATCATAAATATATATATTCAATAAATCTATCCTTATTACTATCTATGTAATGTGGATGTGAAAAATGAATCACATATATTCATAGAGGTGGTAGTCAAATTGTATAGTTGAGAAATGATATCATTTTAAAATAAATTGGAAGGTAAGAAGGTAAATAATATATTTTAATTACATGAGAAAAATTATTTAATAAATATCAAATATAAATATATAATATATCATAATTATAAGAAAGTATATAAAGTTATGAAAAAATAATCTTATCGCTACATGAAGGTGGTAGTCCACACTTATGCCTGAGCGATGCTTCAATTTCCTATTTGATAGAATGCAAATTAATTTTTTCCCATCATTATAATTTGATATTAATATTTTAATAATATGTAATTATTTATGTTATTATGAATACAACAAATTTATTAGAAATAAAAGAGGAAATAAACTTTGAATGAGTCATGTAAGATGATTACCACTTCATTTAAAGATAACTTTAACATAAACCTTAAGACTTATTAGGATGGTCTTAGTGGAAGAACATAAGATCTATGATTAGGGAAAGAAGACATAAAGGTATTAGCATGGGTATTTTCTATAGAAGAGTGCTCCAACATTCTTAATAAAGGAGAATAAGGTGTTCCATTTAATAAATGAGGGAAATGGAACACATAGATCTTGTTAAAATATTAAAATATAATTTATATCATATTAATGTAATGTAACATTCCCAAAAAAACCATTGTATTGGGCTAGGTTAGAGTTGAAACTAACCTTTGGTGAAATCACCACCAATGGATGATGATAAATTCCAAGGGCATAGTAAAACACTATTGAATGATATTATATAATGAACAAACACTACCTGAAAAGAAAAACACACACATAAAATTCAAATATATAATGTTTGAGTAATAGTGATACATCTCAAATGAAAATAAATAAATAGTAACATCATTGTAGATATGATAAGGAAAAAAATCCAAATAAAATCACCATGAATAACCACTTATATTTCATCACTCTAAAGAATCTAGGAGATAACACCAAGATCTAAATCCCAAACTGAGAAAGAAGAATTAGGATGTACTAATAGATACATCTATGACCTATCGTTTACCTATGTTATAAATAATAACATCTATATACACAAGAATTTTCATATAGAGTGAGTGAGTAATCATACCCAATAGTATTTCCCCAATATAAATTACAAATTAAATCACTAGGTCAAGATCATCATAACTAATAGTTTAAAAAATAATATTTAATAAATTAGAAACACCAGGGTATTTATTAAATTTAAAATATTTAATTTCCGAATCTGAAAAATTTATCCACATGAAAAAAGTTTAATTAAAAAAAATTAACAAAACAAATATGTCTATCACTTCTTTCCACTAGGCCTATACGATCCAAGAATCACAAACACACATACAATACCTTATAGTTGATTTTATTATACTCGTTAGAGGTTTCTCATCGGTCCACTACATCATCATAAGGTAACAAATATCTAGGTGTATCAATGCTAAATTCCACATATTCAAGGTCACATTCAATTAAAATGAACACACTGAAACCATTTTTCCCATGTCCCATATTAATTCATTCCACATAAACCACTTCTTACCATTAAAATAATTGATCAATATTTTTCATATATTAAATGGAAACAATATTTTGAAATGAAAATATAAAATTATAAAAAAAACTAAAAATGGATTTTTTTATAAAATATCTATAATTTTCCTTTTCAAATACATGAAAAATATTCACAAATACACTAATCCTTTAATATGTAGAATAATTTGAGAGGAGAAAAAATCCACCTACATGTCAATGGGTAACCAAACCAAATAATGAAACAAAGAAGCCTCTTGACATGGGATCGCAAAACCTTTCCATAAATATATGAAATCAATTTCTAATATAAATATATTATTTAATATATATAAATAAATAAATATATATCTATATCTATATCTATATAAAATATATTTTTGGATATATGAGAGACAATATAAATATATCTATAGAGCACAAATAAGAAAAAGGACATACCATCAATTATAGAGATCAAATTCACATTGAATCACAAAAAATTACCTTCAAAACAAAACAAATCACTAAATATTCCAAGATGAGGAGATGCGTTCAAGATCATGATAGAGTAGTTGAAAAAATAAGAGTTTCAATGATGAAATATAACTTATACACTATTTCATTGCGTATTTAATGCATGTTTCATATTTAGGATACACAATTTATCTTAGAGTTTTAAAAAAATTCACAGTCTATTATCTCAAAACTAGATATTTCGAAAGTTTTAAAAACCATTTCACAACTGTGTGGATGAAATTTTCTATTATGCATGAGAATACCTAGTTGACCCACACGGCTGGGAAAACCCTATGCATGTCACTATCAAGAAAATATCATACCATACAGTTTACTGTATGAATCTTTAAGATTTTTTCTAACCATAGTCCAACCATGAAACTACCTAGTGAATATTATAATCTACATTATTTATTTCCAAGAAATATTTCATGGTTTAAACTAATCATTCTCTAACTATGTTCCCTTAAAAACCCTTCCAAAACTATCCAAACCTTTCAGAATGTTCATAAAACTCAACTTAATTATTTTATAACAAAAAATACATAATAAAAGGGAAGTGCACCTAAATCTGAGTGTGTTATATTATCCACTTTATTGGTCTTTCTCTCTAGACAATGTTTTATCTTTCATGTTCTCTTGAAATTATGGATCCATTACTCCAACATAATGGACTGTAATTCCCATGTCTCTTATTGAATATGACCATTCCACCGAAATAATCATAATAAAAAGATATATTTCCCAAGAAAATATATGCTCCTTTATATACAAAATTCATTTCAGCACATGTATAAATATTAAATTCATCTCAAGAGACATATGGTCCAACATAATAACATATTCATGACAAGTTTTGTATATAATGAATTAAGTTACATGAAATAAATTTTATATAGATCTAAATCATGGTAGTATGGAATAACATTAATCTAAATAAAAAATTCATTATAGTATCTCAATAGGGCCAATGTACAGAGGAGGCAACATTATTTCAATACCAAAACAATGATGTCATAGCTTTGAAGAGTCTCTCAAGAAAACAAGATCCCCCACATAAAACTATAATGGTTTAGGATTATGATCTGTATATGAATTCTAATGTCTCTAAGAAATTTCCCTTCTTTTCCAATTCATTTAAATACTCTCCATCATATCTTGTAGAAGGTTTGACCGGATAGATGAAGTGTCCCCCATTTCAACCCAAAATAGTGGAGAACAATAAGTTAAACCATACAATGATTTTAAAGGATTCATATATATCATAGAGCTGATAGATAATATTATATAAGAGATAAAAAATGATATATGATCTTCCAATGTGCCTCAAAATCCATAATACATTCTCTATGATGAAGAAAAAGTGTTGATTTTTCATTGTTTTATCCATCCATTTTTAGATTATAAGTTGTGTAATGGTCAAATAGATTTTGATGGACTACTATAATAATCTCTAAAATTGAGATGTAAAAGTAGGGTCTCTAGAAAAAACAATTGTAAAGTGAAAACTAAGTTGCTCAACAACTTCATGACTGTAGATTTTTTATAATTATTCCACAATATTGGATTAATGAATAGGGATGATGTGAGCTGAATTTGTGAAATGAAATACATTAAACCATATGGAATCATGATTCTAAACATATCTTGGTATAACTATGAATAAATCCATAGATATAACATCCAAGTTCACATTGGTATATGTAATCATTGAAACATTGTAACTATCTATTGAATCTTCACCTTGTTAAGGTGAAAAATAATGAATCTAGAAACATACTATTCTTCTTTCCTATTTCTCATATCACACCAAAAAAAATTTCTCAGTTCCATATAAATTGCCTAAATTCGTGGATGAACAAACAATCTTGAGTGGTGATAAAATGAAAGGAGTTGTACTTGATAAGTTAGAGGAACATCATTCTAATCTCTAAAATGTAACCCATATATCACACGTGGAATCTGACACTCAATGGTCTCGACAACATTGATATTAGACCACATTTATAGAGATTTATGGATGGATTTCTTAGTGTATTTAACCTCCTCAATCAAATGAGGAAGATGAGAAACATGCATGAAAACTTAAAAAACAAATTTCTTAGAAAAATTCATATTTATATCATCTATAAAAAACATCATATCCCACTAATATGAATCATATTTAATGAAATATCCATATGACTTCCTACTAAACAAATCAACCATATAATTTCATTTTCCTACTGTATACATCAAGTCAATGTCAAATATCAGAAGATATTACATGTATCTACATTTCCTTAAATTCAAATATCATGGTGACATGATGATTTTAATTCTTTTATTATTCATAAACACCATGAACTTCTCACTAATGAGAAAATAAAGCCATGTTTTTAAGGAATATAATACAATAGAAAAATCCAAATCAAATTTCATGTAATATTTCTCACACTCCAATAATATGCAAGATCCATATTCCACAACACAGTCTCTTTGAATGATAACACATCCCATATTGGATCCTGATGTATCACAATAGACCATAAAGCTTCAACCGTACTCTGGAAAAAATATAATAGGGGATGATGTAATATTAACCTTAATCTCAAAGAAATTTTTCTTGGAGGATTCATTATTTTAGAAAGTAATACCCTTCTTTTTCAATGATTTCATCAGAGAGGCATGTTGAAAAATTAATGACCAAAAGTTTATTAATACACTTCCAGGTCTAGGAAATCACATTTATCAAAGAAGTTTGTCAATGGTAAATAAGAGATAGAATATTCTATTTTAAGGGTCAATTTAAAACACTCATTCAGAAAAGGTTTGGATAAAGAAACATACAATTTATATCCATAAATCAAACCTTAAAATCCATAATTTATGGAAACATAATCATATGATATCCAATACTATTCCCAATAGTTTTTAATGACCAGCCTTAGTTTTATAATACACCAAAATATCATCGTTAATTATTTTCAAAAAGAAGTGAACATAACTTTGAAAGGCCAATTTCAGTAATTCTAAAACCACCGATAGTGAATGAGTATGAAAAAAGGGATTAACTATATATTCATAATAACCATAAGGACTCTTTAATGTTTTCTTTCAAATATTCTATTTCTAAACATGAATTTTGAGATAACCTCATTTTTAAGTCTATATCAGAGAACCATTTTGCTTCAATCAATTGATTAAATATAAATATAAGTTTTTGGAAGAGAAATATTTACCAAAACTTGTTTTATCTTAAGATAAACCACTTAAACTAAAGAGTAACATTCACATTCTACACAAATGGAATTTGTGCTTCCCAAATATATGTACTTGGTCAAATGGGCTATCTTCATACCAAATATTTTCTCAAAACATTAAATTCCAATAATTATAATTTTTTAATCATATAACTTTAAAAAAAATAGGATGGGTCCCTAGTAGGATATCATCTACACATTTAACTTCTATTTTGGGTGGAAACCTAGTGAACCTATTGGGAAATGCGTCAGGAAATTGAACAACAATGGTAATAAAATTTATATTTTCAAATGCATTAATATTTTTCAAAGTAAATATGAAAAATTGGAAATAGATATTCTCAAACCATATTAATAATGGTCCTACTATTAATGAATTATCATCATAACTATTGGAGTTGGTTCCCTAGAAACCAACTTCTTTGTACATTATGATAAAACGATATTCATTGGATGAATATTAATAAAATCCTTATCAAATCATGATTATTCTTCTGTGTGACATAGTATGCGATAATGTCTTAAGAATATCTATCACACTAAAAGGTAAGAGTTTATCCCTTTTATGCTGAGAACCCAGAAGTGGTATGACACTATTGTTGAATTTATGTTCAATTACTAGATGATATCATTTGAAGGGACAAAAATGAAATAGGATATTAGGGATGATAACTCATGAAACATTGAGCATCCTTCTCCTAGTGTGCCCCCTTGGTAATATCCAGGGTGATATTATAAGAACAAGACCCGTAGGTAGGAAATATACATTCATATGTTTCATTGTAAGTTTCTATTAGAGGACATGTGTACTAGTACGTAGACTTTATGATTATTATTCACGAGTATTATGACTCGTGCACATAGATGTATTGACGAAACCCTTGACGACATATGTTCATGGCAAGGTATGATATGTTGGGTGTCTCATGAGTAATATTTCACTAATGAATAATGTGAGAAAGGATTTTTCACTTATACAGAAGTAGATATCTCATTCCCTTTCATGAAAATTATATATCCTAACTAAATCCATGGCTATGGTGTTCATTATGTAAGTTTAATTTTTTGGAAGTCCAAGCATGAGATATTGAGAACATGGGTTGGTGGAACTTTCATGTAACCCACTTGATTAGAGATATTAGGACAAAGGGATTATATTACACGATATGTATTTGTCTGAAGTGACATGTCATTGTGACATCAACTTCTTTCTCTTGGGTTCCTTGACCTATCGCTAGAAATTAATATTAGACTATAGCCAAAACCACCTAATTCCAATGAGAAATAATCCTAGAGGGTCACAAACTAAGTGTAACGATTATCCCAGTTAAATAGTATTTTATTTAACAAGTTGAATAAATATTATTCCCGATTTTGGTTTAATAATTATTCAAGTATGTGTGATCAGATTTATTTCATCGCTAGTTATTTGAGAGAATATATTGAAAATATAATGTTTATTTATCAGTTAGTAATGAAGTTATATTTATTTAATAATTAAATTGTAATTATTAATGTACCAATAAATATTAAAGAGTATTGGTGGACCAAGTTATGAGTCCAGTTAGAAATAATATTAAATACTGATTGGTTAAATAATATTTAAATATAACGTAAAAATGAAGCACATTTCATGGAAATAATAGAATTTATATTATTATATTACATGGGGTTTTCACAAGGAATAATAAATTAATTAACATATGTTGTGCTAATTATTTATTATTACCTTATGAATTAAATTCATTAAGCACATGTCATGGAAATGAAACCAATGATATTACTATTTGACATGGGGTTTTCACATGGAGTAATAAATTATGTAACGAAACTTGTTAAAATTATTTATTATTACCTAGTAAATTAAATTCTTTGTTATGTTATTATCCTCTATATAAGTCAAGAGTTCATTCCATCGTCTAACCAATCATTTTGTGCCCAACATACTCAGAAAAATTCTCTCGAGCCTAGTTAACTCTTCCCTCTCTCTAAGAACGCTCTCAAAAACAAGAGAGATCCTCCTCTTTTGGATCATGGAGAATGATATGGAATTTATCCCTATGGTTATTAAAGGCCGACATCATATGTTTAAGAATTGTCCTTGATAGCATCCACATACCCTTTTTATGACGTCCAGAGATACATGGAGAATATATGGATCACCACTAGATTATTCCTATCCTTGGATTCAACATCGTAATGAAGCCACGCCTTGTACCCATGGTTGGATGCATCAATTAAGAAATAATCACCTTGGAGGGAATTCTAAAATTTAATTAAATTAAGTATAATTTTTTTTTCGATCGTCTCTTATCACTTCCTAGTTCTCTCCTATGTATTTGATCTTTGATTCAATTACATGGATACTGGTTTTCATCATCGTATTGATCCCAGATTAATCATTTGTTATGTAAATTTTAAAATTTGGGTACACTGTGCTTCCACTATGATCAGAACCTACAAGTGGTATCATATGGGTCATATTGTTGTTTATAATTATTTAAATAATTTTTTGATGATTTAAGCTTTAATAAATTTGTTTTTCTATTCTTGTTTAATTGTTCTTGTAATATGAATTTAACGATCTGTTCCTCCCTTATCTTTTCATGTAGATCTAACAAAAATTAATAATTCTATGAAAAAAATTAAATCGAGGATCTCATCAGGAGGCACCGATGGTTCTATCCAGATATCACTGAAATACACTTCGTTTAGTTGGATATACATGTTGTGTATTTTTGTTCAATGCATCAGGTGTAATTCTATAATTACTCAAAACATGTACTTTAATGACACGTTGTGTCGTTAATTCTTACACTGCATGTTGACCAAGGTAGACTAACACACAATCATCAGAACTACATGTCATGCTGTGAACTGGAAAAAATGAGTTTTCCCTTTGGGTAAGGGTCATTTCGTGTATCCCTTATGCACCTTTCTAGATTGGTGACCATGTAACACAGAGTTTACATGGACTTTGGACCACTAGAAATGTCATGTACTCTGAAGATTTCTGAAGTACACCTCACATGTCATTTCCCCAGTCATTTACTTTGGATGGATGGTGAGGAGGCTACATGTATTGTATTCAAATATACACGTCGTGAAATATTTCCATATTATGGAGATTTAAAAAAAATTATTATATAATATAAACCCATGAGAAATGTACCATCGTGTGGGAGAAAAGCTGGGACACAAAATGTGAAAGGTGTTTGATATATATATATATATGTGTGTGTTTAATTTACATCCATTTAATGTTAAAATATCTTAACATCATGTATGTGTTGTATTACAATTATAATTCTTTGTGCATGATACATGTCACAAAGAATAAAGTGAATACAAGTATAAATACATTCTTGGTAGTTTTTGATGGATATTCACTAGGTTACTTCCATGGTACAAGTTATGTACAATGTTATGTATGAGAATCTCAAGGAAATTATGAAAAGGATGATGATAAAAGGATTTATTATTTAATGATAATGGTTATTCAATTAGAGAATAATTTATCTTAATAAGAATGATTATAAATTTTAATGACAGTATTATTAAATGAGTAATTCGTTGCATTTATATGTATAATCATGAGCTAGATAAAACATTTGTATGTGATTGGTTCCCTTTTAATTTATTTATTATATTAAAATTGTTGTCTTTTGTGCCTTATCATCATTAATATGTATAGACAATGTTCCCATAGTTTATTTTATTTATACACCCTTAAACCACTCACCTATGTTTGAGTGAAAATCATATGTAATGGATAGAACTCCCATGCTAGTAGAGGTGGTTCAAGTTAGGACCAGGGAGATACCAATCCAAGGAGATACAAAGGTGGATAGGTGGAAAGCTATAAACATGAACCTTAAACAGTTCGAGGTGGTTGTTCCCTAGTTCAAGGTTAGTTTATCAATTGTAAGATAAACCAACCAATCGTAAATCTTGTGATCATACCCTTAATTTTTTTCCAGTTGTATGGTTATTAATTATGGATGTTTGACGCGATCACATAATTAATGAACTAACAATCATACAAAAAGGAACTAAAATAAAAACTGATTATACATAAATATAATCTATACATGGTTAATCACATTAGTATATCCCACTAAAAATTAACAATAATGAGAAACGATAATAAGTGTAAATTTACACATAAAGGATAAAATCACTCAATTGAGTATTAAGTTGTTATAACCTTCCATTACTTCAGTTAGAATCGAATCATAGTTCAAAGTGCTTGACTGACCCTAGTTGGGGTGATTTCAATTATCAAGGAATTTTAAATAGATGTTTTGGGTTTCCATAACATAGTTTACATCAAGGGTAGACTACCATAGCATGACTTTGTGTAACTGAGTGTCATCAGTTGATGAAATACAAAATTAAGTATTCCATGATTGGGGAGTCCACTCAATAGATCAAGGAGCAGTGAGTTAATATATTTTTCATTTGGAATTCACAGCTAAAATCTTTCAAGATTCATGACCAACCCTTGTTGAGGTAATGAAAAGGGAAATATGGATCCTTGATTCTAGAATGTCCAAGCAACGAGATATTTTGAAGCCAAGGGTGATGTCTATTGGGTTTTAAAATAATTGTAGGCGACTAATAGATATTATTTATTTTATTTGTATATATTTGTAAAGATAAAGTATTAAAACCCTATTCATCTTAATTTATAGAATCTTTAATCAAAATGAGACCAGACATATCATTTTGATCATACTTTATAGGAGAAAACCTTCTCAACATAACAGATTTACAAGAGTGGTAAAGGTGCCTTCGATTATCCTTCACCATGATAGGAAGCTTTATGTGCTAGAAGATCCTTTACCAATTTCCCCAAAAAGTATGAAAAGTGGTGAGGAAATCTTTGTGTACAAGAAACATCTTAATGTTGATACATATTTTCAGTGCCTCATGATATCATCCATGACCAATGATCTCTTAAAGAAACATGAGGAAATGGATGCTCATATCATGATATCTCACCTTTGGGATCTCTATCAAAATAATGTGAGGAATGTGAGATATGATATCACCAACTATTTCTTCACTAATAATCTTAGAAATCATGTTCCATGTAGACAAAATATATTTAATCTTATTGGATAAATTGAGCATCTGCACATCATAGAGATTAAATTCCAAGATGTGTTGCATATAGATCTGATACTATCATTGTTGTCTGTTATCTCATCTTATTTTATTGGGAATTATAATATGAGAAATAATGATAAGAGTATATTAAATATTATTACTCATATTCTCAAGGTTTATAAGGACATGGGGCGTAAAAACCCCACAATCCTTATATTGAATATAAAAAGGAAGGAAAAGGAAAAGGGGAGTAAGATTTATAAAAACTCTAAAGCCTACGAGCACTGTCTGAATGAGAAGAAGAAGATCTAGACAACGGGAATGGAAAAGGAGGTAGTATGATTATCATGTGTCATGGTAGGCCACTGGAAGAGGAACTGTACCTATATTCAATTGGAAGCCAATGGTTCTTTCATTATCGAGTGCAATCATTCCATTCCTACACAAATGGGTATAAGATACACCTTGTGGGGATCACATCTATATTCAAATTCTAGAACCTAATAGATTCCAAAAAATTTCCAAAGGAGAGGTGGATATGCGAGCTACTAATGGTGCGAGAATAGATGCTCTTTCCATTTGTGACTACAACCTCACAATACTAGCAGGAATGATTTTTATTTTACATGGCTATTATTATGTACCTATTGTTACCAAGAAAAAAATTTCTGTATCGAGTTTAGATTCAGATGGATCTTCTTTCATGTTTAGAAATAAATATAGGTACTTTTATAAGGAAAACCTATGTTAAGGTATGTAATATTTTAAAAAAGGGTATGTATGTATTAAATTATGAGAACCAAGTGTTGGAAATTGATAATGAACCAAGTTCACAAGACTCATAAAAAGCCAATTTTCAGCATCACTGCCTTGTAAATGTAAATTAGAAGTGATAGAAAAATCTCTATCAAGAGTGTTATTTAGACTATTCTGAGCTAAAACCACTTGATATTTGTCATGCTTGTTTATAAGGAAAAATGAACAAACCACCATTTTTTTGGACTGGGTGAAAGGGCCATAGAGATTCAAGGATTGGAAGACACTGATGTGTGTAGACCATTTCAAGTATAAGATAGAGGTGTATATTCTTACTTCATTACTTTTAATAATGATTTGAGTTGATATGTATATGTATACTTAATGAGGTATAAGTATGATTACTTTTAAAAATTCACGGTGTTTAAGAATGAAGTATAGAATCAGCTTGGTATGAAGATAAAGAATTTTTGATCAGATTTAGGTGGAGAATATCTTAACCAAGAGTTCATCGACCTTTTACGGGAGTCTGGGATTCTATCTTAACTCACTCCACATTATACACTACAGTGGAATGGTGTTAGTTCAAGGTGGAACCGTACCGTGTTGGACATGTTAAGTTTGATGATGAGTCATGAATATCTTCCATCATCCTTTAGGGGATATGCATTACAAACTGCGACATACAGTTTAAACTAAGTAACTACTTAGGAATCAAATGGATTCCCTTTGATCTATGCAGTAGAATGAAATGCACTTTTTCTCATACACATGTATGGGTATGTGAGGAATTTATTATGGATTTCTCTAGTAATAAACTAGCACCCCGGGGCCTGAAGTGTATCTTTATAGTGTATCTCATGGAAACAAAAGGATACTACATATACAACCTCTAATACAAGAAAGTGATTATTTCCACACAATACATATTTCATGAGAGTTATCACATCCTAAAAGACTTTGACGATGTTGATCCTTAAGATACACAAGAGTTGATTGAGGTTCAAGTTCCACAGGTCCCCATAGAAGAGGAAATTCCTGAAACACATGTACAGTGAAGTAGTACAAGAGAGGTATGTGAACCATAAGGATATGGGTTCCTTGTCACTGAGGATGGTGAATTATTATTTTTGGAAAATGACAAACCACTCTACTACATAGAAGTATGAGAAAGATTAGAGGTTGAAAAATGGCTATAATCTATTAATTCTACAATGAATTCCATGTTTTAGAACCATGTTTGGGTTATGGTCAATGCCCCAATTGATGTAATGCATGTTGGGTGTATATTGGTATTCAAGAAGAAAATAAAAATGGAAGTTCAAGTTAGTAGCTATAAATAAAGGATAGTGGATAAGGGTTTTAAATAGCGTCATGAAATTTACTATGATGAAACCTTTTCACCAGTTTCCATGGTTAAATCCATAATAATCATACTTGATATAATAGATTTCCATGACTATGATATATGGTAAATGGATGTCAAAAAAACATTCCTTAATGAGAACATTCATGAAGATTTATATATGACAAAAACAGAGGGGATTATGACACCAAGTGATCCTAAAAGGGTATGAAAGTTACAGAGATCCATTTATGGATTAATGATAGCATCTAGGTAATAGAGTATTCAATTCGATGAAGCTATAAGAGAAATAAGTTTCCTTAAGAATGAATGTGAGACATGTGTTTACAAGCTATTTAATGGGAATGTGGTCATTATCCTAGTGGTGTATGTTGATAACATATTGGTTATTGGAAATGACATACCAATCATGCAGTCAGTCCAAGACTGGTTGAAAAATTACTTATCTATGAAGGACATAGGTGAAGTAGCTTAAATTATAAAGTTCAAGATCATTCATGAAATATTCAAGAGGCTTTGTGGACTAGTCAAAGTAAATAAATTGACCAGATAATAATGATATTTAGTATGGAACAATATAAGAGAATATTGGTTCTAGTGTCACATGGTATACATCATTCCATGAAAATGTGTCCCCAGACTCAACAAGAGAAAGATAGGATGAGTAAGATTCCATGCACTTCAATGATAGGATATATAATGTATAACTTGTTATTTACTAGACTTGATTCTTATTGTGCACCTATCATGGTAGGTAGATATCAAGAAGATCTAAGAGAACGACATTGGACTACTGTCAAGACTATCCATAGGTATCTGAGAAGAACTGAGGATATGTTCCTAGTGTATAGAGGAGACATGCATCTTGTCATTAGAGAATATGCTGATTCTGGGTTTCAAAAAGATAAAAAATGATCTGAAGTCATAATTAGGATATGTTTTCTATCTCAACAGAAGAACTGTGAGCTAAAATATTTCAAAGAAGATAGTTTTTGTTGATTCTACAAAATATTCTGAATATATAGTGGCTTCTGATGCTACTAAGGATGCCATCTGGATTCAGAAATTTGTCCATAATTTTGACGTGGTTCCTAGAAATAAATATCCCATTACATTGTATTATGATAATATTGTAATGGTGGGTCTGGAAAAAGAGCTAAGGTCACATCAATGGAAAAAGCACATACTCTGAAATTATAACCTCTTGAGCGATTTCTATCAAAGGGGTGAAGTTGAAGTGAGAAGAGTGTCAAAATAAGATAATATGGTGGACCCCTTGAATATAGGACTTTCTTAGTAGAATAATGAATTTTATGTTGGATCTAGCAGACTGAAGGTTGTTAGTAGTTGGATCTAGTGAAAGTACGGGTTTATTAGAGTTGGTTCCTTACAAACCAACCTCTTTATACTTTATGATAAACCTGTATTCATGGAATGACTATTAATAAACTATTTATAACAACATGATTGTTCTTATACATGTCATATAATGTGATAATGTCCTATGAATATCTATTGCACTAAAAGTTCATAGAGGATCCACACTATGATGAGAACCTGGAAGTTCCATGAAAATTTTATTGAATTTATTTTCTATGGTCGGGTGATATCATTTTTAGGGAAATAAATGATAAAGGATATTAGGGGTGGGGATTAATTAAACATTAAGGCACCTTCTTATGGTGTGAGCCCTTGGTAATATCCAGGATGATATTATGAGAATAATACATGCCAGTAAAAAATCCACACATATAAGTTTCAATCGATGTTCCTATATACGAGCATGTGTATTGGGCCTTGACATTGAGATTATTATTAATGGGTGTTATTACTCACACACTTACATGTATTGACGAATACCATGACAACATATGTTCATAGTGAGGTAGGATATTATGGGTGCAACACGGGTAATACTACATTAATGAATAATATGAGAAAGGATTTGTCACTTCTACAGAAGAATATATCTTGGGACTTTTGGTGGAAATGGTATAACCTAACTAAATCCATGGACATGGTGTTCTATGGGCATGTTCAATTACGAGAAGTCAAATAATAAGAAACCGATCATATGGGTTGATGTCAATTTCATGTAACCTTTTTTATTGGAGATATCAGGACAAAGGGATTATATTACATAGTAAGTGTTTGTATGAGGTGACATGTTGTTGCAACATCAAATTCATTTTCTTGGGAACCATTACTCATTTCTATATAGTAATCTAAAGCTTTAGGCATGTCTGCCTCATTCTATCAAGAAATAGGCCTAGAAGGTCACACAATAAGTGTAGCCAGTATCACAGTTAAATAATTTATTTATTTAACAAGATGAATAAATATTATTCTTGGCTTTAGTTTAATAATTATTCAAGTATTCCTACTCACATTTATTTCATGATTAGTTATTTAGGAGATTATATTGAAGACTGAGTTTTTTTATGGGTGAATAATTCAGTTATATATATTTAATAAATAAATATTCATTATTCAAGGCTTGATAAATATTGAGAAGGACTGGTGGAAATTTTTTTGGGCCCGGTGAGAAATAATATTAAATAATATTTTGTTAAATAATATTTAAATATAACATTCAAGTTAATCCCATGTCATGGAAAAAATAGCATTTCTATTATTATTTGACATGGGGTTTTTACATGGAATAATAAATTATGTAATGATGGTTGTGCTAATTATTTATTATTACCTGTTGAAATAAATTTTTAAGGACATTTCATGGAAATAATAGCATTTATATTATTGTTTGACACAGGTTTTTCACATGGAATAATAAATTAAGTAAAGGAACCTATGATAATTATTTATTATTACCTAGTGAATTAAATTCCCCATTATGTTATTATTCTCTATATAATCCAAGGGGTAATTCCATCGGCTAACTAATTATTGTGTTCACAAAATACATGGAGAAAATATCTTAAGCCTAGAAAATTCCCCCCTCTCCAAAAACACTCTCTAGACCTAGATAGATACTCCTCCATTAGATCAAGGAGAACCCTTTTGATGTGATTATCAAGGAAATCAAAGGTGGACATTGTAACAAAAAGGATCTTCCACATTATCCCCCAAATACCCCTTCAGTAACATCCAAGGATAGGGGAGCACATGTGGATCATCAATAAAGATTCATATCCTTGTATTCTACATCGCAATGAAGCCGCACCTTGGACCGGTGGTCGGAAGCATCAACGAGAAAAGAATCACCATGGAGGAAATTCTATAATTAAATTAAATTAATTATAATCAAAATGTGTCGATCCTCTCTTCTTAGTTTCAGGTACACTTTTTTTCCTTTTATCTTTGATTCAATTCCATGGAAAATGGCATTCACTATCATATTGATCCCAGATTAATCATCATATATGGAAATTTTCAATGTTTGGTACACAACCATCATGCGCTTCTGCTATAACTAGAACCTATAATATCCCCCATAATGATATGTTTAACACCATCAAAAAATGTGAAAATGACCTCCCATGCATAATTCCCAATGTGTCCCTTCAATGATGCAAACTAGTCCCCTCCCAAAATTAGGTACAAGTTGTCTAGTTCCAAAATAGGGAAATACAAAATAAATTCAGGCTCATTGATAGGTATATAACACACTACACACTTAAAGGGTATACATTCTCATTGGATGATAGGTTTTTGAGGTTTTAATAGATGAGGTATCACCTCAATATAAAACTCCATAATATTGATAACACGATATGTAATGAAATTATTAGATGTTTCACAATCAAATAAAACTTGTATGATAGTAGATTTTAAAAGAATAGTTTCATTCACTATTAAAGGACTATATTGATCCTTCATGATCTTATTCTATTCACTATAAAAATGATTACTTGGGAAACTAAAAAATTCTTTATTACAATGATGTGGTTGTGATAATTGATGACGTGTTGGTGTGATACTATATTGACATTGGGTTTCTTTATTATAAGGAAGATTACCACTTCATAATGATCGATCTGTATGATCATTAGAATTGTAATATATTTTTGGGGATTTGGTATCAGTTATCATTAGTGTCTCCATATAATAATTTTTTAATATATCATAACATATAAACATTATGACATTACCAAAAAGATTTTTTCCATTATCTTTTTATCTTTTTAAAAGTTCTACACTGGATATATCCCATTAGTATATTTGGATGTGGTGGAAGATTAACTAATCCAAGGGCCTAAGATTGTAGCGATACAACTCCTTGAGACTGTCTATCCCTCATTAGATTCTTAACAACATTATATTTTACAACAATTCCAGTAGAAAAAAACATATTTTTTTTGGGATTCCAAACTATAACTTTTTATAAAACTATAAATCTATTAACAATGACCATACAATCTATAATATAGTAGACCTTTACTTTAGAATGATTCCCTGGTCATAGTCAAGACTCAAAATGCCGTACACTAAAGATTCATGAAAATATACATCGAGATACTGATACAATATAGTCAACTAAATATTTTATCATTGATAGATTACCTTTAATTACAAAAAATAAGTCTATAATTTGTGAGATCTTTATGGTGTGAGGATATATTTTTTCTGAATAATTCCTGAATGTCTTCCAAAATTTTGACCATTTAAATTTTAGCTTGGATAAATAAATACCACCATTAGCATGATAGATCCTCTAAAACTTATACTGAAAATTTTACCTTTAGATCACATTGGCTATGAGGAAAATCAAATATCTGGTTCATTATATTGAGCCACACATTTTCATTTTTACATATTGAATTTAACTAAAATATTGGATGATTTTATTTCCAAAATTGACTATAATGATCCTCCAATCAAAGATCATCATTTTGATTTTGTATTTTGACATATTGAAAATCATGCACAATTATATGAACATGTTGTTGGTTCACCAGTGTAATAGGTGAAACAATATTTTTTATATCACCTTCTTACAAGTTTCTATATCATCTACCCAGTTCCATTTCCTATATCCCAAAAAACCTACTTAGTCATCACTCAATAGGAACTACTGGCCTATATATTCCAAATAACCATAAGAACCCCACATTAAAACTATCATTTCAAAAATCATAAATTTTTACTATTGTCCAAAAATAATTAAAAATAAAATAAAAAATTCAATCCTTGAGGGATGTTCTAATATTAATTCATGATATAATATAGGCATTTTTTAAATAGTTGAAGATGAGATGAAAACAAACATAGAAGTTTCTTAGAACACTTGTGTACTCAGAACACCCTAGTAACATGAAATTCATCCAAGTAGGCCAATTACACCATATTATGCTATGTAATTGATTTTCCAATATTCTTATTTCATTGATACACTATGTGAGAAATCCCTATAAAAACAGGTTTTCCAAAAAAATATTGCTATATAACACATCTATAGATACACTTTTTGCAAAAATGTGGATACTGGTCATTATTCAAAAGCTATATCCACAGTTCTATAGAACCATGGATATATATCATACCTATAACCATAGTCTCTTAAAACATGGCTATAGTTTTTCCATGTAAGTGTGAGGAAAGATATTTCCCATGAAAAGGGGAAAGAATCCCTATTTCAATGTTTTTTCACATATTACTATGATTATATATATATATATATATATTAACAAATAGTTTCCTATAAGGTAGTGGTTATGCAGTGGGATCCAAATACAAAAGGTAAGGTGTTTGAATCTGACTAGTGTAATTTTATTCTAAATATATATCCATGGTTACACGAGATTTAGCTATAACTATCAATTAGGGGAATGTAGCCTATATACATTATTTAAAACTTATTAATAGACATATTTTCATAGTGGGAAATCTAGAAAGTTATTAATACTCATGAGAAAACCATGGCTATATGTTTTATTTCCATGATGGAAAACCATGGAAGTGACCCAAAAAAACCATGCATAAAGTATTTTCCCATAATTAGGACAATACGAGCCACAACCAGCTCGAACCTTTTCTATAAGAAATATTCGTAGTTTTATACTATTTTTTATATGATTTTTCTATATGTGACTCCATCCCAAGAAAATGGAATAACCAATCCCGATTCAATATTAATTTTCCTAATGAAGAGCATTTTCATGGGACAGGTTGGATGTTCCACTAACATTAGGTGAAATACTCAAGATAACAACAATAGGAAATAAATTAAAAGGTCATATTAACAAAATTTAGTTTATTTTCCCTAAATAAAAATCAAAAAATGAATTTATAAAAAAAACTAACCAAAATTTATTATGATTGAGTAATTACGATACAACCAAAATTAAAACTAACTAAAAAGAAATATCATAGTACTATTTAAAAAGTAATAAAATACAACATGAAGAAACAAAAGGAAATTATAATGATGTAACACCATTTTAGAATCACTCCAAGTGTAACACCCCAATATTTCATAGTATATTATTTTCTTTAATTAAAAATCTTGCGCTAAACATAACACCGAGTTCGAGCACACCATGACTTACCAAACTAGCCGTTAAAAATCAGTTATGAATAATATTAATTTTATTTTGAATTTTATATACTCCATATAATTTTAGAATCCATATTATGTGTTTCTTATACACAATATAACAACAAATTTATTTTTTTCAGATAAAATAATTATTTTTCAAAAAAATGCAATTTTACCTCCTTTTCATGGAAAACCATTTTTCAAACCAATATTTGACACTTTTATATATTCAATTTAATGGAATTAAATCCTTCTTTATAATTTGTATTTAAAAATTTATTTTGGATAAATTTTTGGTACTTTTCTAATAACTTTTATATTTTGATGAATACTGAGAAATACAAAATTTTATTTGAAAAAAACATTTTTTATAAAAAAATTTTATAGTGTTAAATTATGTATTTGAATTTTATTTAAGTATAATAAGATTATATTTTTATCATTTAATACAATTTAGGTGATTATATGTAACTTCACATTAAAATTTGACATAAACACATGTCAATCTTTTGATAGTTTTTACTTTTTAAAAACCCTCTTTTCGGTTTTTTCAACGAGAATTAATTTTAATTTAATTAATAAAAATTATATGTTTTGAATTTGGTAAAATAGAATTCATTTTTGGATTCGGAATATCACAATTATCTTAGGGTAAATTTTTGGTATTATTATGAAAATATTCAATTTTTGATGAATAGTGAAAAACACTACGTTATAGTTTAAAACTGACTTTTTATTTAAATAATTATTTATTTTATATAAAATTATTTAAATTAAAAATAGATATATAATAACTATATAATTTCAATATAATTCATTGGAATCATTTTATAATAAAATTAGATGTATAAAATTTTATTGAATTTTTACTGTCTTTTAGCCACCTCCTAGAAGCATTTGCAAATTTACATAAAACATAATTTTACTGCTTCTGTGAATTGAATTTGAAAAATCTGAGAGATTCTGTTGATATCAATAAGTAAAATTTGGTTCAATAAGTTGAAAATAATTTTTGGTGAGCAATAATTTTTTACTTTTATTTACCATGGTTAAAAGTAAATAGGGCAATTAAGGGTAAAAATGATATTATTATTACCCTAAAACATGTATTAATTCAATTTGATAGGTTTAATTAGACCAAAAAACAACCTTAGGAATAAAATATAATATTTTAGGTCCACTTGAATTATATTAGGACATTTATTATTATTTAATTCAAAGAAGAGTTAAAAGTGTTAAAATCAATGTTTAATAACTAAACTATTTTCAATATAGGGTTATACATTAGATAAATTATACTATAAATATTCATTAGAAAGATAAAAATAATTCCGATATAATGTTATTTTATTTATAATTTTTAGACATTATATAATTAAATTTATTTATGACACAATGATGATGCAGTAATTAGCTAATTAATGAAATATTAAAATAATTTATATTATAAATATCCAAATAATAGTAATTTGAGACTTTTTAAGAATTTCACTAATTTTATAGGTTAATATTACATGTTAGGGTTGGTTATATGATTTTTTTAATTAATAATGCTATTATGAATTTTGAAAAAACAAAATAGAAAATAGTGTCAAAATTGTCATAAAAGAGTTTTTAAAACAAATATTATATTATTAATTGATATTCTATCCATAAAAATATAAGGCTTGGAAAAAAGAAATATATAATCATAGGTGTATCATTAATGAACCACTTGGGGTTCTATTAGAAGTTGATACTATGTTTATTAACCATATAACATAAAAAAACAGAGAAATGGTAAATGTCAAACTATTTAACTAAGAGTTAAATCTAAAAGATAAAGTTAATATAGTGACCCAAAACTATCTAAAAACTATTGGTTGAGTGGTTTTCGAGCCATACTCACCTTATCCTTTAAATAATTCATTTTGGAGCCATTATAATCAGAAGATTATTTTATTATAAAATAATATTTCTAGCTTTTCCTAAGGTGCACCTCACCCCTCTTATAAAAGGGCATTCCCACTTCTCTCTAATTCACACCTTCAAAACCATTAGGATCAGAAAAAACCTGCCCAAATACCATCATCCTTGAGGCCTTAAATTAGTCATAGAGCCAACCTACAAAGCCCTTTAGATCAAATAAAAAGGTAGAACCCTAAGAAGAGGTAAATATTTCATCACTTATTTCAAGTTATTTTCTTCTTCCACATCCTCTTTCTTTGTGGTTTCCATTCTAAAATAATAACACCATTATATTCTATATACTATTATGTTATTATAAATATGGTAAAACCATATTCATTATTCTATCCAACCTTTTAATGACATGTCACCAGACATGTGTACATAGGGCTTACCTTCTCCACGTCGTGGTGTAGTTGTTATTTAATACATTATTATTTGTATGGGTATAATAATGATTTATAATTTGTTTAAATAATAAATATAACATGATAATGATTCTTTATATATGATATACCATCCAATTATATATGATTTTAATATAAAAATAATGATATTACCGCTTGTGCGTACGTACGGATTACCGTCTCCACGAACACGATGAGATTCATTCCCCATCGTATCTATTCAAGAATACTTTTCATTTCATGATTAAAAATAATGTTTAAAGACTTAATATCATTCTGAATATTAATAAGATACATCCCATCCATAACAAACATGAATTACATAACCAAGCATATAAAGGAGAACGAATCAGTTAACACCCGAAACGACGATAATACTAAAATATAAATATTTGAATATCATATATGATATCATATTAATGTATATGGTTATTTTATAATTTAATAAAAATTATTTCACCATTATATAGGTTATTAACATACCCCCGACCAAGGAAAAGTACAAGGTATGGGGTTTCTTATCTCACATTTAATTCAGTGATATTTCCATTGCTCGCCACTTATTTATTGCATGTGGTGTATTGTGTACTGCCATTTTATATATAATTTCCTGATTTTGTTTATATTAATGGTATTATATGATTCATTTGGTGGTTATTAAATTTTCATCATACTAATTTATTTATTACAATGAAGTAAGGGTTTTTCATCTCACTTTTTATTCCTATGAGATTCATGCTATATTGGCCACTATTTCTTTTTGTGCGGCATATGTACTTTCAATGATTGTATTCTTGGTGTAATATAAATTAATTTATGAGTATTTAAATTTTCATTTTATAATCCTTATTTTACGGGTTGTATGTTTTATAAGTTACCAAATCGGTACGGGAATTTCAAATTTCAATTTCCAATCAGTGGGCTTTACACATAGTTCATTGATTATTTTACTCCAAGATTATGTGTGGAATCACTTTTTATTATTTATGTAGTAATTTACACTCCCCTTTTTGTGGATATAATTTTGATACACGTAATCAATCCAGTGATAATTTCTCAAGTCATTGATATAAACTTGATCTTAACTCAATTTCCATTCATTGAGTTAAAAATCTTCGTAATTGGTGTTTTTTTTCAAGAATATGTGTGAATTTCCTCTGATTGATTTACAATAAATATCTGATCATGTTGAGTGTATTTATATTTTTCACACATAATTATGTCATTGATTTATCCTTTACCCAAGGATAGTATCGTTATAAGGGATTTCATCTCAATTTACATTCTTTTGAGTCTTCTTTGTTGTTATACACCAATTCACTTATACATGGTGTATATACTGTCCTTTGACATATTATATAATAAAATCCTTTATTCTCATGGTATTATAATGTTTTGATTACCTCAATTGTTTTTATTCAATCGCCTCTCATTTGGATAGTAACTCTAACTAAAATACCATTTTAAATGTTTTTAAAAATTTATTCTTTTAATTCTTTCTCATTAATGTCCACGTTTTAAAAATAGTATTAAGGTATTATTTATATGGATATTCATGTTTTAAAATTAAAATTACTTTTAAAATTTTCAAAGTGGTATGGGACACTTTGAATCAAAAATCTATTTTAAACAGCTTCTTGACAAATAGTGTGAATTTTAAATGTTTTAAATAAAAGGGATATTTCTCTAAAATTGTTTTGATGATTATTTTCATCTATGTCAATATCCTTCATTATTCCCGACTGAGGTTAATCTGTTACAATATAATCATCCATATTGTATTGAATGAGTCATGTTTGATGGTGGATGAGCTATTTCTATACAATTCATGGTTTATGGATAAATTATTGACATTTTGTATGATTTTTCTAATACGAATGTTTATGTTATGATTCAAACTTTTCATATGAGGAATTCATTGGACTTAGTAAGTGATGGGTGGAGCCCGCTATAGCTCCTCGATGCATCGGTATGTCTCATGAGACAAACTAGTGTCTTGGCATAAGGCCTTGAAAAAATCTTATTTGTAGTCTTGGCACAAGGCCTTGATTTTGTGGTTATAAAGTCTTAGATTATGAATTTCATCATTATGAAAGTGGCTATTGATATTTCATGTGATTATTCGACTATTATAATATCTATGTGAATATGTAAATGGAATTATTTGATTTTATCTTTTCCATATTATGTTGAAGTTCATTTTTAAAAGGCTTTTGTTTTAGTCTTATACATTGCCTTAAATTTTTATGCTTATTATGAAAGTTTCCACTTTATTTTAATCCTTACTGAGCATCTCAGCTCACCCTTTTCTATGTTTTTCCCAGGATACGAAGAAATATATTATTACTGACCTGTAGGGATAGTCTATGGGGATTATAGTGTTGTCTATGGAAACATTGTTGTTTTAGTTTTCCATTTTATGATGTAGTGTAAACCTTATTAATGTATCTAGAACTTCTAAGGCTACTAAACTAATTGTTCATTCAAGACATGATCTTTTGTGATCATGCCAATGATACGTAATAATGCACCAACTCAAGGCTTCTGGGTTTGGGGTGTTACAGTTGGCATTAGAGGAATTTTAGTACAAACATTGGAATCTAGATTTTGATAAAATCTGATAAAATCACATTACCCTAAGATAGACTTTGAGGATTAGTATAGAAGAACTTCCTATAATTGTGATATTATAGAGATTATGTGGGTTTTCTAAACAATACATCCATGTCTGGGTATGAGCAGGTAGAGGTGGATCTGACACATATGTACCTAGGAGTGAAAACTCTGACGAAGAGTTCTAGGGTTGACCTGGGGTATCTTGGTACATGACAACAGACCTTGCTGCACACTTGGTTACGACACTCCTGGGGGATATGCTTAAGATAATTCAAATTTTATTTACAAACCGATTTGAAGGATTTTAATATTAGATGAGAATAAATAACCACAGTTAATCCTATGGTGTTTTAGATTGAAAATAAGGTGTTATGATATTATATAAATGATTTTAAGACTCACATTATGCTTTCTTGTGTTAGTCTATGTCTGGATTCTAAGGAAGTCATAGTAACATTGAATATGATGTAAACAGTGGGCAAGGTGGAGGAAATGAGCAATGAAATGGAAAGTTGATAGGTGTAAAAAAATAGTGTTCATGCCGAATCAGTTTTACAAAAATATGATCAACAACATATATATTAACCAACTCCCAGACTCAACAAAGAAGAGAAAGGTGGTGAATGATAAGAGATCCAGTAGTGGAGACCATGGAGAAAAGAAAGCTCAATTTCTTTCATGCTGGAAATGTGGAAGGAGACACCTAGGGAAGTGTCTTAATGGAACAAAGAAATGCTTTATGTGTGGGAAGGGAGGACATAAAGTAAAGAATTGCCGAGGAAAAATGAAGAGTACTATTGAAGAAAATAAAAATGATCCCAAGAATCAATTTACAGTCATTTCCGTAAATGTAGGGGACTTGGGAATTACCCATGTGAATGACCTATTATATAGGATAACCCCTTGGTCAAGGAAGAACCAATGTGGAAATAAATGGATGGTCAAATGTGTCACGACCCGTCCCGGTGGGGCCCGATCCACAACTCCCCAAGCCCGCCTCCAATAGGCCAGGGGCTGGTGACTAGCACTGAGTAGGCATGCTACTAACATGGGAGGCATTGCCTATAAACCTGTACACATGCACACACATATCTAAGCCCACAAAGCTGAAAAGTAAAAACTACTTAAGATGGAAAAGATGCATGCATACACTAAAACCCAACCACAGAGTATGATAGGGAAGTAAAGTACAATAAAGTAAAACCTTGGGCCAAAAGTAAAAGACCACCAAAATAAAGTCTGCATCAAAGTCCAACCTGTAGAGAAAGGTATTGGGACTGAAACCTATCGCTGAAGGAACACACCTCGGCCTGTCTGATCTCACTGAGCACCGTCCGGTCCTGGTCTGCCTAGAATCCTGTCAAAGGCTCGCTCATCTTCACAAGACACAACATGTGCGGGCAAAGCCCATGCATGGGTGAGTATAACAAAACCCAGTAGGACACCCCGAAAACCACAAAGGAAATACAAACAAGGAGAAGACCACAAAGAAAGGTACAATCAGCTCTACACAGTATATGTCTATGGAATATATAACAAGAATATCCAAATATACTCATACAAAAATGACCTTCACGATATCACCACTAAGATCCAGTACGAAGATTCCAATAAGCATACCACTGAGATAACACACTCCTAGTTCTGAAGAGAGAGACACGAAGTACTCATTCCGGGAGAACACACTCCACAAGTACCTTGGGAACAAGATGCTCAGGTGAGGATCACAACCAAGCCATGGGATGATTCCGACAACTCACTCTGAGCTAATCTGCTAAGCAGAGGATCGGCGCCCGGGTAAAGTTGGTCACATCAATACCAAGAACTCTACCTAGGGTTCCAGGAATGAATAGAGGATCTGACTCTAAGTCTCACAGAGGGGATTCCAACAACTCTAATTAGGTAGTTTTGCTGAAGGGATCATACTCCTATGTAAATGAAATGATACCAGAACCTTCAGGGAAAAGACCAAGGGTACGAACCCTAAGAATACTAGTCCAAGTCACAAAAGACAAGTGGCTCAATCCATGAAGAAAAATTTACACGGCGTGAAGTATGGTTACACGCCATGTTCCTTGACCCCGGGTACTGCTCGTGTAAATAGCCCGTGTCCTTCGTTCAAGCTGTGCAAAGCCAAACTACATGGCGTGTAATAAAGTACACACCGTGTTCCTTAACACCGGGTAATGACCGTGTAAACGGCCCATGTCCCTCGGCTAGTCGAATAAAAAGAAACTACATGGCGTGTAGAAGAAAACACATGCCGTGTTCGAGCGCCTGGGCTCACTCAGTGTACGCTGGCCATGTTCCCGTACACGGTCTCTGCCAGTGTCTGTGTTGCCTACCCGTGTACTAGTACATAGGGTACCCCGTGTATCTGGCCGGGTCTGGCCGGGGAGGGGTATACATGGTGTGTCCATGGCCCTATATCCTGCCCATGTTCGTGTACTCCCGGAGTACACACTGGGTAACCCTACTGATAAACACACGCTGTTTAGCCCATACTACACGGCGTGTAGTCAGAAAATTCCCAGAACCTCCATCTTCTTCCCCACACTTCGGCCGATCCTTCAGATCTTTGTTTTCTCATCAGTTCATCCTGATACTCTAGGGTTTAGTTCAAATTATCACACGAACACCGAAACGGGTGTTTTCGGCATTCAAATCGGATCATAAACCTCGAACGATCCGTCCGAAGAAAAACGCCCAAAAACCCGAATATCCCAAACCGTTCCAAATCGCTCGTCGAAACCATCATCGCACCTCCGTGGAATTGCTTCGGGCTTGGATCTTGAATCTTGGATCTTTGCGCCAACAAATGAATGTGCAACGATCGATTTCCTCCAAGAACTCGTAGAATGCAACGAAGAACGCTAGGGAGAAAAGAAATAAGGATTTAACAAGGGGGGAGAACCTCGATCATTGTTCGTGATGATCCGGGTTCGTCGCCATTAGATCAAAACCACAACAATAAAAAGATTATAACTCTCCAGTATTTGATCTCCCGATATAACCCCAAATCACACCCACCCACAAAACGATCGATCCGCGGGATAATATGTTTGTGAATTAGCCTGTGTTCATCGTACAAAATAAAACAGGGGAAGGAGAAATCAATAACAATCATCCTACCTGGATTCTCTGCATTTTCCAGTGAAGATCCGCTCACTGCATCGTCATCGCCGTCAAAATCTGTCAAGAACGTCGCCGCCGCCGCGTTGGGGGTTTCCTCCAGAACCTCCAGAGCCACCAAGGGTTTTCGGGGTTATGGGGTTTATAACCCTGGACCCCCTACATAGGCCTTTATTTAAAAAGAATGAAATATACAAGATTTAAAATATCTCGCTGCAGAAACAAGATTTAAATAAAATATTTTTAATTAAATATTTTATTACTGTTGCGTCCAAAACCCAGATTTCACCATCGACCTGTGCCGGACGATGTTAGGCCTAGACTTAGGTAAAATCACTATTTTGAACGCAATGGTGCCCTCAGATTTATGATCCGGGTACCCGTTTGGTAGTTATTCCACTTTTTCAAGAAAACCACACATGCACGTAATTTAATTATTAAATTAAATTCAAACATTTGTTCCGGGATCACTGGGCCTCAGACCTGCACACCGTCACAAAGCCTGGTCTCAAATTAATTCCCATATAATATTAAAATAATCCATGGAAAAATCCGGGACATTACATCACACCCACCTTAGGGATTTTACGTCCCCGAAAATCTAAAACAAGGGCTACTCAAAAAGATGTGGGTACTGCACGCGAATCTGAGCCTCCCACTCCCACGTTCTCTCCTGGAGATTCCCGTGCTGCCACCAGACACACACCAAGGGATTATCTCATCCACGAAGGATCTTCTCCTACCAATCCTCGATCTCCACTGGGTACTCAGCAAAGGTCGCTCCATCGTCGATGTCCAGCTTTCCCCAGTCGATGACGTGCGATGGATCATGCACGTACCTCTATAGCTACAACACATGGAAGACGTTGTGTACCCGGTCCATATGAGGAGGTAGATCCAAGCAATATACCACCTCTCCAACTCTACTCCGAATCTGAAAAGGGCCAACGAACCTCGGAGATAGCTTGCCGCCTCAGCAAAATCTCCACAATCCCCATCGAGGTGAGACCCGAAGGAACACATGGTCTCCTTCCTCGAACTCCAAGGGCCTCCGTATCTGGTCAACATAAGACTTTTTCCGACTCTGTGCAGTCTTCATCCGCTCCTGGATGACCTGCACCTTCTTTGTAGTAGCTGTAACCATCTCTGGGCCCATGAGTGCTGACTCTCCCGGGTCAGTCCAGCAAAGTGGCGACCTGCAACGTCACCCGTATAGAGCCTATAATGGTACCATACCAATAGTGGAATGATTACTGTAGTTATAAGAAAATTCCACCAGTGGTAGGTGATCCTCCCAACTATGACCGAAGTCAAGTATGCAAGCTCGTAGCATATCCTCCAGGACCTGGATGGTCCACTCTGTCTGACCATTAGTCTGGGGATGAAATGCTGTGCTCAAGCATAACTGGGTCCCAAAAGCTTCCTACAATCCCTTCCACAATAGGGATGTGAAACGAGCATCACGATCTGAGACGATCGTAGATGGTACTCCATGAAGTCGAACTATATCCTGCACGTAGAGGCGTCCCGAGCTCTCTACTGAACTCTGCTCCCATATGGCTAGGAAGTGGGATGACTTGGTGAGTCGATCAACGATCACCCAGATGGAATCGTGTACCATGGACGTGCATGGTAAACCTGTCACGAAGTCCATGGATATCCCGTCCCACTTCCACTCTGGCACCTCAAGGGGCTGAGTCAAATCTTCTGGCACCTGGTGCTCAGCCTTTACTTGCTGACAAGTAAGGCACCGAGAAACAAAATCTGCCACACTCTTCTTCATCCATGAAGGAAAACTGCAAAGAGGCCAACTTCCTTGTCTCCTCATCCAGCAACTGCGAACTGGATTTCCTACTGAGAGCATCTGCCACCACATTCCCCTTCCCAGGATTATAAATGATCTCAAAGTCATAATCCTGGAGGAACTCAAGCCATGACCTCTATCTCAAATTCATATCCTTCTGAGAAAAGATATATCTGAGACTCTTGTGATCAGAGTAGATGGTAAACCTCTCTCCCATCAGGTAGTCCGGCCACATATTCAATGCGAAGACTACCGCTGCCAACTCAAGATCATGAGTCACGTAGTTCTGCTCGTGTGGCCTCAACTAACGCGAGCCATAGGAAATCACCGCTTGCATCTACACCAGGACACAACTGAGCCCGGTTCCTGATGCGTTGCAGAACACTACGTACTCAACACCCTCCTTTAGTAATCTCAAGATCGGGGCACTCGTCAGACTCTGTCTCAACTGCTGGAAATCCTGCTGGCATCTCTCGGTCCACACAAAAGGCTGTCCCTTTCGGGTCAAAGCTGTCATGGGTGCTGCAATCCTGGAGAAATAATGGATGAATCTCCGATAGTATCCTACCAACCCAAGGAAACTCCGCACCTCCATCACACTCCGTGGTGGCTCCCATGCTAGCACTGCCTCCACCTGTGCTGGGTACACTGCTACACCATCCGCTGAGATAACGTGCCCCATAAAGTGGACCTCCTGTAACCAAAACTGACACTTCGAGAGTTTCCCATACAACTGGTGCTCTTGGAGTGTGTCCAGAACCATCCATTGGTGTCTCACGTGCTCCTCCTCGGACGTAGAGTACACAAGGATATCATCGATGAATACCACCACAAACCGATCTAGATAAGGCTGAAAGATCCGGTTCATGAGTCCCATGAACACTTCCAGGGAGTTCATCATGCTGAAGGGCATCACTAAGTACTCATAGTGACTGTAGCGACATCTGAAAGCTATCTTCGGTATATCCTCCTCCCGTACTCACAACTGGTGATAGCCTGATCGTATATCAACCTTCGAGAACCATCGTGCCCCTCTCAAATGGTCAAAGAGGTCATCAATCCTCGGTAGTGGATACCGGTTCTTCATGGTCACCTAATTTAAGCACCGGTAATCCACACACAGACTCAAGCTCCCATCCGCCTTCTTGGAAAACAACACTGGGGCCGCCCAGGGTGAAACGCTGGGTCTCACAAATCCCTTATTCTGCAAGTCGTCCAGCTGCATCCTCAGCTCACGAAGCTTTGCAGGAGCCATCTGATAAGTTGATGCTGATATTGGGGTCGTCCCGGGTTGCAACTCAATGCAGAAATCTATCTCCCGATGGGGAGGTAGCCGAGGTACATCCTCCGGAAATACGTCCTCATACTCAGCCACCACTGCTGGGAACCGGAAACTCGTAACATCTGCCACGCCAGGGGCTAGGCTCGCCAAATGATGTGACATTGGCTGTGCCCTCCTATGCACGAGTCCATCCTGCGCTGCCCAGGTCTCTCTTTCACCGACAAAAGAGAACCTTGTTCCATCATTGCGGACACACCGCACCCTTCGCCTAAAACAATCAATCTGGGCATGAAATGTGGATAACCAATCCATGCCAAGAATGACATCATAAGGCATCGACGCTAATACGAAGAGGTTCCAACCGAAACTCTTGCCTCCAAGGGTCTGTTCACACTGCCTACAAAGGTGTGTGATCTATGAATCTTCTCCAGTCGGTGTTTCTAAGCGTAAGGGTCGATTCAATGGCTCTACTAGAATCTCAAGGTCTCGAAAAAGGTAAGCAGCCAAAAAGGAATGACTAGAACTTGTGTCTATAAATATGGCATCCAAAGTAGAAAAGGCACAGATAGTACCTCTAATCATTCCGGGAGTACCGGGGTCATAATCCTCTACCACCTGCAGCTGCCCCTGCCCCTGTCCACCAGCTCCCTGAGCATGGGTCAGACCTCCTGGGGGTTGTGGTGGTAAAGGGTCGAAACGACGACCACCTCCAGCAACTCTCCCATCTCCTCTGCCACATCCACCTTCTCGCGGATCTTCCTGATCCACACGTTTCCTCTACCTCGGTGGTCCATCCAATGATCCCATGTCAATAGTACAGCGGGTCGGACAATCTCGAGCGAGATGTCCCCTGCCGTCACATGAGTAACATCGCCTCTCTCAAGGCTGGCTAGATGCACCCTGTGAACCCTATACGACCGATCCCCTGTCTTGGGATCTCCTCTGGAAATGTCTCTCACGCCTGGGTCCCTAACGTCGGTTCCCTGCCGCTGAGGTATCTGCTCCAGCTCGCCCACTACTGACAACTGTCGGCTGTCCCTGCTCTGCCAGGAAGCTCTCGACCACCAAAGCCCACTCAAGCACCCCAGCATAAGTATGAATTCTCATAGGGATGATGCTATCTCGGATATCTCTGCACAAGCCCTGCTCAAAAGTCTGATCTCTGAAGTACTGATCTCTGACCGTATCCATCGAGTACCGCGAGAGGTCGGTAAACCTCAATGAATAGTCGGCCACCGACATGGTTCCCTACTGGAGCTGAAGAAGCTTCTGTATGCGTACTGCTCTTAGGGTAACTGGTGAAAACTCATCTATGAAGAGATTCTCAAACTCTGACCATGCAAGAGTCGCCTCGTCGTGAGTCTGGTTGACCAAACTCCACCATTGCCCTGCTGATCCCTGTAGAAGGCTCGCTGCCAGGATCACCATCTTGTCTACTGGTGTCTTGACCAAACGGAAGACTCTAGCCACTGCCTCAAGCCAGTCCTCTGCTGCCTGAGGGTCAGGCTCACCTCTAAACCTGAGGGGTCTCTGTCTCTGAAACTTGTGGAGTGCGATCAGCCTATGCTCCTCCTCCACTGGTACAGCAGGCGCCAAACACTGCCCCACAGGTGGCGGGATAACTGGCATGCCACTTGGTGGTAGAACTGGGGGATCTAGTCCTTGTATCGAAGCTTCATCACTGAGGGGGTCAACCTCATGATCGAGCTGCTGGATCCTAGCGGGTGCGCATCGCGGAGGAATCCTGTTTAAGAAACATGATGTATCATAGTCAGCAAGTATATCTGAAGAGATGACTCAAGAAGGACATGGAAACCACAACCCATTCCTATATGATGCATGTACCATTATTTCCCCCCTTGCAACTAGTGTTTTCATGTTCTGAGTCGAAAATCTTGTTATCAGAGCCCTGATGTATGGATACGTTGGCCGCCACACCAACACTAGGGTCCCTGTATTGAGAGACGAACTCGAAACACTTAACACTATTGCCCCAAACCAACTCATAGTCTCTCAGTCCTATGGTAGAACCGACCACATCTGATACCACTCTGTCACGACCCGTCCCAGTGGGGCCCGAGCCGCAACTCCCAAAGCCCACCTCCAATAGGCCAAGGGCTGGTGACTAGCACCGAGTAGGCATGCTACTAACATGGGAGGAATTTCCTATAAACTTGTACACACACACAAACATCTCTAAGCCCACAAAGCTGAAAAGTAAAAACTACTAAAGATGGAAAAGATGCATGCATACACTAAAACCCAACCACAGAGTACAAAATGGAAGTAAAGTACAGTAAAGTAAAACCCTGGGACAAAAGTACAAGCCCAACAAAAGAAAGTTTGCAAAAAAGTACAACCTGTAGAGAAAGGTACTGGGACTACAACCTGTCGCCGAACGAACACACCTCAGCCTGTCTGATCTCACTGAGCACCGTCCGGTCCTGGTCCGCCTAGAATCCTGTCAAAGGCTCGCTCGTCTGCACAAGACACAACACGTGCAGGTAAATCACGTGCAGGGGTGAGTATAACAATACCCAGTAGGACACCCTGAAAACCACAAAGGAAATACAAACAAGGAGAAGACTACAAAGAAAGGTATAGTCATCTCTACACAGTATATGTATACGACACATATAACAAGAATATCCAGATATACTCATACGCAAACGACCTTCGTGATACCGCCACTAAGATCCATCACGAAGATTCCACTAATCATACCACTGGGAGAACACACTCCTAGGTCTGAAGAGAGAGACACGAAGTACTCATTCCGGGAGAACACACTCTACAAGTACCTTGGGAACAAGATGCTCAGGTGAGGATCACAACCAAGCCATGGGGTGATTCTGACAACTCTGTTTGAGCTAATCCGCTAAGCAGAGGATCGACGCCCGGGTAAAATTAGTCACGTCGATACCAAGAACTCAACCTAGGGTTCCAGGAATGAATAGAGGATCAGGCTCTAAGTCTCATAGAGTGGATTCCAATAACTCTATTCAGGGAGTTCTGCTGAAGGGATCATACTCTTGTGTAAATAAAATGATACCAGAACCTTTAGGAAAAAGACCAAGGGTACGGACCCTAAGAAGGCTAGTCCAAGTCACAGAAGAAAAGTGGATCAAGCCATGAAGAAAAAGTTACACGGTGTGTATTATGGTTACATGTTGTGTTCCTTGACCCTGGGTACTGCCCGTGTAAATGGACCGTGTCCTTCGTTCAAGCCGTGCAAAGACAAACTACACGGTGTGTAATAAAGTACACATCGTGTTCCTTGACACCGAGTACTGCCCGTGTAAATAGCCCGTGTCCCTCGGATTTTCGGATAGAAATCAACTACACGACGCGTAGAAGAAAACACACGCCGTGTTCGAGCACCTGGGCTCGCTCCGTGTACGCTGGCCATGTGCCCGTTAACGGTCTCTGCTCATGTCCGTGTCGCCTTCCTGTGTACCAGTACACGGGTTACCCTGTGTATCTGGCCGGGTCTGGCTGGGGAGGGGTATACACGGCGTGTTCGTGGCCGTGTATCCTACCCGTGTCCGTGTACTCACGGAGTACACGCCAGGTAACCCTACCGATGAACACACACCGTGTAGCCCATACTACACGGCGTGTAGTCGGGAAATTCCCAGAACCGCCATCTTCTTCCCCACGCTTCGGCCGATCCTTCAGATCTTCATTTTCTCGTCCGTTCATCCCGATACTCTAGGGTTTGTTTGTCCTTATCACAGGAACACCGAAATGGGTGTTTTCGGCCTTCAAATCGGATCATAAACCTCGAATGATCCGTCCGAAGAAAAACGCCCAGAAACCTGAATCTCTCAAACCGTTCCGAATTGCTCGCCGAAACCATCGTCGCACCTCCGTGGAATTGCTTCGGGGTTGGATCTTGAATCTTGGATCATTGCGCCAACAAACGAATGCGCAACGATCGATTTTCTCCAAGAACGCGTAGAACGCAATGAAGAATGCAAGGGAGAAAAGAAACAAGGATTTAACAGGGGGACAACCCTCAATCATTGTTCGTGATGATCCGGGTTCATCACCGTTAGATCAAAACCACAACAATCAAAAGATTATAATTATCCAGTATTTGATCTCCCGATATAACCCCAAATTGCACCCGCCCGCAAAACGATCGATCTGCGGGATAATCTGTTCGTGGATTAGCCCGTGTTCATCGTAGAAAACAAAAACAGGGGAAGGAGAAATCAATAACAATCATCTTACCTGGATTCGTTGCATTTTCCGGCGAATATCTGCTCTCCATGTCGTCGTCGCCGTCGAAATCCATCAAGAACTTCGCCGCCGCCGCGTTGGGGGTTTCCTCCAGAACCTCCAGAGCCACCAAGGGTTTTCAGGGTTATGGGGTTTGTAACCCTGGACCCCTACGCAGGCCTTTATTTGAAAAGAATGAAAGATACAAGATTTAAAATATCTCACTGCAGAAACAAGATTTAAATAAAATATTTTTAATAAAATATTTTATTACTGTTGCATCCAAAACCCAGATTTCACCATCGACCTGCGCTGGCCGATGTATGGCCTAGCCTTATGTAAAATCGCTGTTCTAAACGCAACGGTGCCCTCAGATTTCTGATCCGGGTACCCGATCGGGAGTTATTCCATTTTTTTTAGGAAAACCGCACACACGCGTAATTTAATTATTAAATTAAATTCAAACATTTGTTCCAGGGTCACTGGGCCTCGGACCTTCACGCCGTCGTAAAGCCTGGTCTCTAATTAATTTTCATATAATATTAAAATAATAAATGGAAAAATCCGGGACATTACAAAATGTTTAAAGTATTTGTTCTCTTTGTTGATGGGATTATTTTGGAAGACTATTTTCTTATGTGTAACCCTGCAGTTTATTATGTGAAAAATGCTATTTTAGGAAGAATTGTGTTTTCTATAGTTTATATAGTTATAAATAACCATTTAGGTTTATGTGATCCTTGAATTTGAGGCAATTACATGTTATTAAATTTTCGGATGAAAATGAGAGGTATGAGATAACATTTGTGGTGAAATTATGTTATAGTTATTTTGAGGAATTTATCTCATTTTGGGAATGTTATAAAAAATAGTTATTTTGAAAAAGGACAACATGCATACCATTTGACAAACCATCACGTCAGACAAAGCTGCTGGAATAGAACCCACAACCATAGTTCGATTGGGATTTATCGCCTACCACTGGACTACGTGAAGTCCCTGGTTAGTGTGACTAAATCTTTTTAGTTAAATGATTTTATTGATTAAGAATAAGTTGATTTGGGATCCTATGTCTTATCAAATGGATATACTTAGTATAGGAAAATTATTTGGGGATTAAGTGATTAATGTTATTTTGGAAGACATTCACTCTGTTGGGAATACTATATGCCTAAGGAAAATAGAATACTATGGGATTTCATTTGAGGAGTAATGGTAGATTTTTATCTATGCTTTTATTGTGGATTTATATAGATTTGGGTTATTTTTGTAAATGATTAACCTATCATAGATAATATGTGATTAGGTAAATTACTTTTAAGTATGTTAATTTAAGAGTAGATGATGTTTTTTGGAAATACAATTTTATATGGAAGAATGCATAATAAAATTCTTCTTTGTTTGGGTTTCAATATTAGTTTGGATTATATTTATGTATTTTAAGGACAATTTTGTTTATTTAATGGTATTTATTGAACTTCAGGTATTGTTGGTTTAATTTTAGAATTTAAGATAAGTATTTCATTTTCTAAAGGATTATACTTTTTGGGGATCATCTGATCTTGTACAAACCATTTTGGTTTTGGTTAATCTCTAAAGACAAGGTAAATATATATAGTTTATCCGTTGTGGATTATGTGATTATCTAGAAGTTGATTCTAGAACTTCAGGTGTGACCAAGTCATCTTGAATATTCATCGTTTAAAAAAAAGATGATTTAGTGGTAGAAATTTATTAAAGGGTGAAACTCTACTTAAAAAGTAAGTATATATCTTTATATTCTTAGTCAATCTCATAAATAAATTCCTCAACTTTATGAAATGGAAACTAAAACAAAAAAAGTTACCCATATACTTTTGCTACTAGGAAGCTAATGAACATTTATCTCATCACAAGTTTGTGGTTTCCATATTGTTAAATTCCTCCTAATCAATTTTTCTATCACTCTCCACTAGAACATGACACTTATTTTATCTTCCATATCGATGTTTTCTTACATGGAATCCTAGCGTGGGTTATCTCGGGTGACCTTTGTAATTCACTTTCTATATTTTAAAGAGATATTTATATTGACTCTTTTTTCGATGTGTGACATTCAATGATATTCCCAAGACCAATTTTAAAATTGCGAGGACGCAATTTTCAAAAGGGGGAATAATTTAACACCTCAATATTTCATAGTATGTTATTTTATTTAATTCAATAGCTTGTGCTACACGTAACACCGAGTTTGAGCACACCAGGACTTACCAAACTAGTCGTTCAAAAGTAGTTATAAATAGTATTAAATGAATTTTGAATTTTATATACTGAATATACTTTTAGAATCCATATTATGTGTTTCTTAGACATAATATTAGAATAAATTCAATTTTTTTCAGATAAAAGAAGTATTTTTAAAAAAAATGCAAGTTTACAAACTTTTAATAGAAAAACCTTTATAAAAACAATATTTGACACTTTTATATATTAAATTTAATGAAATTAAATTATTCTTTATATTCGGGACATAAAAATTTATTTCTGATAAATTTTTTGTACATTTCAAATAACTTTTATATTTTGATGAATACTAAAAAATACTAAATTTTAGTTGAATTTTTTTAATCGAAATAATTTATAGTGTTAGATTATGTATTTTAATGGTTTTGAAGTATAATTAGATTATATTTTTATCATTTAATACAATTTAGGTGATTATAAGTAATTTCACATTAAAATTTGACATAAACATGTGTCAATATTTTGATAGTTTTTACTTTTTAAAAACATGTTTTTCAGTTTTGACAATGGGAATTAATTTTATATTAATTAATGCAACTTATATGTTTCTAATTTGGTAAAATATAATTCATTTCTGGATTTGGCATATCACAATTATCTTAGGGTAAATTTTTGGTATTTTTCTGAAAACATTCAAATTTTGATGAATAGTGAAAAACACCGTGTTATAGTTTAAATCTAACTTTGTATTTAAATAATTATTTATTTTATTTAAATTTATTTTAAGTAAAAATTGATATATAATACCAATATAAGTTCAATATAATTCATTGAAGTCATTTTTTAATAAAATTAGATGTATACAATTTTATTGAACTTTATACCGTCTTTTACCGACCTCCTATGAGCATTTGAAAATTTACATAAAACTAAATTTTATAGCTTCTGTGAGTTGAATTTAAAAAATTTGAGAGAAACAGTTGATATCAGTAAGTAAAATTTGGTTCAATAAGATGAAAATAATTTTTGGTGAATAGTAACTTTTTACTTTTATTTACCACGGTTAAAAGTAAATAGGATAATTAAGGGTAGAAATGATATTATTATTACCCTAACACATGTGATAATTCTATTTTATAAGTGTAATTAGACAAAAAAACCTTAGGAATAAAATATGATCCTTTAAGTCCATTTTTAATAGATTAGGATATTTATTATTATTTAATTCAAAGAAGAGTTAAAAGTTTTAAATTCAATGTTTAATAACAAAACCATTTTTAATATATGGTTACAAATAAAATAATTTCAACTATAAATATTTATTATGGAGATAAATAAATTTCATAAATAACTCTATTTTATTTATAATTTTTAGACATTATATTATTAAATTTATTTATGACACGATGATGATGCGGTAATTAACCAGTCAATAAAATATTAAAATAATTGATATTATAAAAATACAAATAAATGTAATTTGAGAATTTTTATTAATTAAACTAATTTTCTTGGTTAATATGACATGTTAGGGTTGGATAGATAATTTTTTTAAGTAATAATGCTGTTATGAATTTAGAAAAAACAAAATACCAAATAGTGTCAAAACTGACATAAAAGTGTTTTTAAAAAAAATATTATATTATTAATTGATATTTTATTAATAAAAATATAAGGGTTGAAAAAAAGACTTATATAATGATAGGTGTATCATTAATGAACAACTTGGGGTTATCTTGAAAGTTTATTGTATGTTTATTAACCATATAATATAAAAATACAAAGAGACATGGTAAATGTCAAACTATTTAACTAAGAGTAAAATCTAAAAGATAATGTTAATATGGTGATCCAAATCTGTCTAAAACCTATTGGTTGAGTGGTTATCAACCCATACTCACCTTATCCTTTAAATAATTTATTTTGGAGCCATTAGTAATCGAAATTTATTTTATTATAAGATAATATTTCTCGCTTTTCCTAAGTTGCCCTCACCCCTCTTGTAAAAGAGCACTTCCCATTATCTCTAATTCACACCTTCAAAACCATTAGGCTCAGAAAAACCCTACCAAAATACCCACCCAACTCTCCTCCCTTCATCTTAGAGGCCTTAAATTAGTCAGAAATCCAATCTACAGAGCCCTTTTGATCAAATCAAAAGGAAGAACATGAAGAAGAGGTAAATATTTCATCACCTCTTTCAAGTTCCTTTCTTCTTCCACTTCCTCTTTCTTTTTTGTTTCAATTATAAAATAATAACTCTTGTATCTTCTATAAACTATGATGTTATTATAAATATGTTTCAACCATATTCATTATTCTATACATCCTTTAAATTACATGTCACCATATGTGTGTACGTACGGTTTACCGTCTCCACGTCGTGGTGTAGTTGTTATTTAATACATTATTATTTGTATTGTTATACTAATGTTGTATAATTGGTGTTAATAATAAATATAACATGATAATGATTCTGTATATATGTTATACCATCCAATTATATATGATTTTAATATCAGAAGAATGATATTGTCGCTCGTGCGTACGTACGGATTACCATCTCCACGAACGTGATGAGATTCATTCCCCATCATATCCATTCAAGAATAATTTTCATTTGATGATTAAAAATAATTTTTAATGACTTAATATAATTCTGAATATTTATAAGGTATATCCCATCTATAAAAAACATGTCTTAAGTAACCAAGCATATAAAGGAGAAAGAATCAATTAACACCTGAAACGACGATAATACTAAAATATCAAAATTAGAAGATCATTTATCATATCATATTAATGTATATGATTATTGTATAATTAAATAACAATTATTTATCAATTATACAGGATATTAACATACCCTCGACCAAGGAAAAGTACAAGTTAATGGGTTTCTTATCTCACATTTAATTCAGTGAGATTTCCATTGCTCTCCACTTATTTATTGCATGTGGTGTATTATATACTGTCATTTGATATATATATTAAAATTATTCTCTTTATATTCATGGTATTATGTGATTCATTTGGTGTTTATTAACTTTGGTTATACGACTCGATTGATTACAATAAAGTAAGGGTTTTTCATCTCACTTTTTATTCCCATAAGATTCATTATATATTGGCCACTATTTCCTTTTGTGTGGCTTATGTACTATCCATGATTGTATTCTTGGTGTAATATAATTTAATTTATTAGTATTTACATCTTCATTGTATTATCCTTATTCCAGGGGTTGTATGTTTCATATGTTACCAAATTGGTAATGGAATTTCAAATTTCAATTTCCACTCAGTGGGTTGTACGCATACTTCATTAATTATTTTACTCCAAGATTATGAATTGAATAACTATTTATTTTTTATGTAGTAAGTTCCACTCCCATTTTTGTGGATATAATTTTGATACACATAATTACTCCATTGATACTTTCTCAATTCATTGATATAAACTTGATCTTAACTCAATTTCCATTCATTGAGTTAAACATCCAAGTCATTGGTGTTGTTTTTACAAGAATATGTGTGAATGATCTCTGATTGATTTACACTGAATATCCAATCATATTGACTGTATTTATATTTTTCACACATAATTATTTCATTGATTTATCCTTTACCTAAGGATATTATCTTTATAAGGGGTTTCATCTCAATTTACATTCCTTTGAGACTTCTTTGTTGTTATGCACCAATTCACTTTATATGGTGTATATACTATCATTTGACATAGTATATAATGAAATCCTTTAATCTCATGGTATTATAAGGTTTTTATTACGTCAATTGATTGTATTAAAGAGTCTCTCATTTGGATAGTAACTCTAACTAAAATACCATTTTAAATGTTTTAAAAATTTATTCTTCTAAATATTTCTCATTAATGTCCATGTTAAAAAAATTGTTTCAAGGTTTTTTATATGGATATTAATTTTTTATAATTAAAATTAATTTTATATGTTTTAAATTGGTATTGGAAACATTTATTAACAAATATATTTTTAAACAGCTTCTTGACAAATAGTATGAATTTTAAATGATTTCAAAAAAGAGGGATATTTATCTCAAATAGTTTCGATGATTATTTTCATCTATGTCAATATCCTTTATTATTCTCGATTGAGGTTAATATGTTACAATACAATCATCCATATTGTATTTAATGAGTTATGTTTGATTGTGGATGTGCTATTTTTATACCATTCATGGTTTGTGGATTAAGTATTGACATTTCGTATGATAATTTTAATATGAATGTTTATGTTATGTTTAAAACTTTTTCATATGAGGAATTCATTAGACTTAGTAAGTGATGAGTGGAGCCCAATATAGCTCCTTGATGCATTGGTAGGTCTCATGAGACAAAATAGTGTCTTGGTACAAGGCTTTGACAAAATCATATTTGTAGTCTTGGCATAAGGACTTGACTATGTGGTTATGAAGTCTAGCATTATGCATTCCATCATTATGAAAGTGGATATTGATATTGCATGTGATTTTTCGACTAGTAGAATATCCATGTGAATAAGTAAATGGAATTATTGGATTTTAACTTTGCCATATTATGCTGAAGTTCAACTTTAAAAGGATCCTATTTTAATCTTATACATTGACTTAAATGTTTATGATTATTATGATAGTTTCTGCTTTATTATTATCCTTACTGACCATTTGAGCTCACCCCTTTCTATGTTTTATTTTTCCTAGGATGTGAAGAAGTATATTATGCTTGACCTGTAGGGACAGTCTATGGGATCCCAGTATTGTCTATAGAAACAATGTAGTTTTAGTTTTCCATTTTATGATGTAATGTAAACCTTATGAATGTATCTAGTACTTCCAAGGCTACTAAACTAATCGGTCTTTCGATAGATGATATTTTGTGATCATTCCAATGATATGTAATAATGCATTGACTCTAGGCTTCTGGGGTTGGGGTGTTATAGTTGGTAACAGAGGAAGTTTTTTACAAACCTTGGAATCTACATTTAGATAAACTCTGATTGGATCACATTATCCTAAGATAGACTTTGAGGATTAGTATAGAAGAACATCCAAGAATTTTGGTATTGTAGAGATTATTTGGGTTTTCTAAACAATAAATCCCTATCTGGATACGAGCAGGTAGAGGCAGCTCTGGCACAGATGTACCTAGGAGTAAAAAATCTGATAAGGAGTTTCAGGCATGACCCGGGGTATCTTGGTACATGACAACGGGCCTTGCTGCACTCTTGGTTACGACACTATTGGAGGGATATTCTTAAGATAATTCACATTTTCATTACAAATCGATTTTAAGGATTTTAATATAAGATAAGAATAAATAAAAATCATTAATCCTAAGGTTTTTTAGATTAAAAATAAGGTGTTATGATATTATCTAAATGATTTTATGACTCACACTATGCTTTCTTGTGTTAGTCTATGGATGGATTCCAAAGAAGTCATAGTAACATTGAACATGTTGTAAAAGGTGGGCATGACGAAGGAAATGAGAAAAATAATGGAATGTTGATAGGTGTAAAATATATCATGTTCATGCCGAATTAGTTTTCCAAAAACATGATCAACAACATATATATTAACCAACTCTCGGAATCAACAAAAAATTGAAAGGCAGTGAATGATAAGAGCTACATCATTGGAGATCATGGATAAAAGAAAGATCAAGTTCTATCATGCAGGAAATGTAGAAGGATACACCTATGGAAGTATCTTAGTGGAACAAATAAATTCTTTATATGTGGGAAGGAAAGACATAAAGTAAATAATTGCTGAGGAAAAATGAAGAGTACCATGGAAGAAAATAAAAAAGATCCCAAGAATCCATTTACAGTAATTTTATGTAAATGTAGGGAACGTGGGAATTACCCAAGTGAATACCCTATTCTATAGGACAACCCCTTGGTCAAGGAAGAACCAATGTGGAAATAAATGGACGGTCAAATGTTTAAAAGTATTGGGGCTCTTTGTTGATGGTATTAATTTGGAAGACATTTCTCTTATGTGTAACCCTGTAGTCTATTTTGTGAAAATGCTATTTTAGGAAGAATTGTGTTTTCTATTGTTGATATAGATATAAATAACCATTTAGGTTTATATGATCCTTGAATTTTAGTCAATTACATGTTATTAAATTTTGGGATGAAAATGCGAGGTATGAGATAACATTTGTGGTGAAATTATGTTATAGTTATTTTGAGGAATTTATCTTATTTTGATAACATTATAAAATGTAGTTTTTTTGAAAAAGGACAATACACAGATCGTGTGACAACTCGTCACATCGGACAAAGCTGCAGGAATAGAACCCACAACCATAGTGCGATTGGGATTTATCGACTACCATTAGTCTACGTGAATTCCCAGGTTAGTTTGACTAGTAAAACCATTTTATTGATCAATAATAAGTTGATTTGGGATCTTATATATTATCAAATGGATATCCTTAGTATAGTAAAATTATTTGGGGATTAAGTAATAAATGTTATTTTTGAAGACATTCGCTTTTTTGGGAATACTATATGCCTTATGGAAATACAATACTATGGTATTTCATTTGAGGAGTAATGGTGGATTTTATCTCGGTTTTTATTGTGGATTTATAGTGAGTTGGGTTATTTACAGAAATGATTAACCTAACATAGATAATATGTTATTAGGTTAATAACTTTTAAGTATGTGACTTTAAGACTAGTCGATATTATTTGGAAATAAAATTTAACGTGGAAGACAACATAATGAAATTATTTTATGTTTTGGGTTTCAATAATAGTTTGGATTTTATTGATGGATTTTAAGGACAATTGTTTATTTAATGGTATTTATTGAACTTCAGGTATTATTGGTTTAATTTTAGAAATTAAGATAATTATTTCTTTCTCTAAAGGATTATAATTTTTGGGGATCATCTGATCTTCAACTAACCATTTTGGTTTTGATTAATCTCTAAAGATAAGGTAAATATATATAGTTTATCCTTTGTGGATTATGTGATTCTCTAGAAGTTGATTCTAGCACTTCAGGTGTGACCAATTTATCTTGACAACTCATCTTTTGAAGAAAATATGAGTTAGTGGTAGAAATTTATTAAAGGATGAAACTCTATTTAAAAATTAAGTATATCTCTTTATTTTATTAGTCAATCTTGTAAATAAATTCCTTAACTTTATGAAATGGATCTTAAAACAAAAAAAATGTTATCTGTTTACTTTTTTACTAGGAAACTAATGAATGTTTATCTCATCACATGTTTGTGGTTTTCTTGTTGTTATAATTATCCTAATCAATTTTTCTATCACTCTCCACTATAACTTGACACTTATTTTTTCTTCCATATCCATGTTTTCCTACATGGAATCGTAGTGTGGGTTATCTTGGGTGACCTTTTTAATTCTCTTTGATTATTTTAAAGAGATAGTTTTAATGACTCTTTTTCCAATGTGGGACTTTCAATGAAGTTCCCAAGCCCAATATGAAAATTGTGAGGACAAAATTTCAAAAAGGGGGAAGAATTTGACACCCCAATATTTCATATTAAGTTATTTTCTTTAATTCAAAAGCTTGCGCTACACGTAAAATCGAGTTCAAATGCACCACGACTTACCAAACTAGCCGTTTAAAATCATTTATGAATCATATTAACTGAATTTTTAATTTTATACACTCCACATAATTTTAGAATCCATATTATGTGTTTCTTAGACATAATATAAGAGAAAATTCAATTTTTTTAGATAAAAGAACTATTTTTCAAAAAAAATTCAATTTTACATCCTTTTAATGGAAAAATATTTTTAAAATTAATATTTGACACTTTTATATATTCAATTTAATGAAACTAAATTCTTCTTTATAATCGGAACATAAAAATTTATTTTGGATAAAATTTTGGTACATTTCAAATAACTTTTATATTTTGATGAATACTAAAAAATACTAAATTTTAGTTGAAAACCAAATTTTTAATCAAAATAATTTATAGTATTATATTATGTATTTGAATGGTTTGGAAAAATAATTATAATTTATTTTTATCATTTAATACAATTTAGGTGATTATAAGTAATTTCACATTAAAATTTGACATAAACACATATCAATCTATTGATAGTATTTACTTTTTAAAAGCCCTCTTTTCAGTTTTGACAATGGGAATTATTTTTAAATTAATTTATAAAACTTATATGTTTCGAATTTGGTAAAATAGAATTAATTTTTGGATTTTTAATATCAAAATTATATTAGGGTAAATTAATTTAATATAAAGAAATCAAATCATGTCGAGGAGAAATTAGTCCACACGTCCACGAGCGACGTCATCACTTTTTAGTGTGGGTAGAGGATAATAAAGAAAATGTTGTATTATATTTCATGAAAGTTAATTATTACATTAATATCATAGATACTTCATTTATGTCACATATGTTTTAAAAAAATAATCCATAATACATTCCACCTAATGTGTGAATGTATCACATCGCTTTGAAGAGGCGGTAATCCATAATTTCACAAATGATGTCATTGTATTTACACAAAATGGACTGTGCAAAGTTATGTGTTATAAAAGAATTAAAGAATAATAAATACATAAGAATTATCACATATCTCATATATAAATATATTTTTAATCATAATTCTCAACCATTAATTCATTGAAAGGAAAATATAACAATCATCATTTCAAGAGGTGGTAGTTCACCACACACATAAATAATAAGTTTTTTACCCATTATATGGAAGTGTGTGTTGGAGTATGAGTAAACATTATAATAAAAAAATTGTATATTAATTATACTAGTTTTGTTATATAATAATTATATTAGAATAATTTATTGAGTAGAGAATGAAAATAATATAAAAGTGATTGTGGAAGGATGTTACCTCTTTTTCTAGTAACATCATTTGGTTTTCACCAAATGGATTCCTTTTATTGATTTATACCCATTTTCCCCTCGAAACTCATATTTTACATAGTAATTAGTACTTATATATGGTTTCCATCAGATATATTTATGGAATAGGCAACACCCAATGGTTCTATATCCAAAGGGACCTTCCTTATAATGGTAGAATTTATTTAGGATTGTTAACCTACGATAATTAAGAATTCACATTGGTTGAGAAATGGGATTTCAGGCTCATCACACCATTCTAGGGGAAATTATTTCCTAATCTGGGAATCTATTATATATTTATGATATTTTTATGAATCCTTGTTAATTAACCATTTATAATATAGGTTTCCCTTAAAATTTAGAGTCAATTATCAGTATGTGTGAAATTTAGAATCTCTCTTATGTATTAAAGGTTTTTACTTAATTGATATATCTCTATGTATTAGAGTATTTAAATAAATAGTATCCTCTCATATACTACATAGAGATTCTTTATCCAATGTTATAATGATGTTGGATTTTAATCCACTCAGTGGGGCACTCTGTAATTTATGGTTTTCCAGGTAGATGAAATTCATTTTGATGTTAGTATCATTCCCAGAAATGGGATTTGTATTTATCTACCTAAAAGAAATCAAATCTATCATCATTTGGTTCCAATTAATGGGACACATATAACCTTTTAATGTTGTTTTATAAGGAAATTACCATAAAGTTTAATGTCTTATGTTAAGGAAATCTGGGGAGAAGGTTCCTAGTCAAAGCTTAGTGCGGTACTTATGCCTAAGAAGCCCAATGAAACTGGAAGGGATACGAGTTTCCATGTTGGATTAGACCCTACTAGGAATGTGGCCCCAAAATAATAGGGTTTAATTGGAGTGTTGGGTTTGAACGTCTGGGAGTCTTACTACATATCCCACTTGGATGAGAATCAAATCCCACGTAGTTTGGTATGTATCGCAGGGGAGTATGGTCATTTGAGGTAAATAGGTTGGGGCTGACACTTAAAGAGGATACCCTGCTATCAGTGTACACAATAATTTTTTTTAACACATTGACATTAAAGGGGTACTTAATTTGGGGCTTACTCCATTGTAGGATACCCTCATTAATGGAATTAGAGTTGGAATCCTTATTAGGATGTAGATTTAGCTCTGGCCATTGGTGAAGACTTCATATATATCCCAATTATGGTGTAAATCAGAGTTATCATAATTCATAATATTAGATGGATTGTTTGGATGATGTGAGAATCCAAAATATCTATTCCCACACGAGTCTTACTCAGTGTGATAAACAAGAAGATCCAAACAATTCAATAAACCACACACTTTCTCTTCCACTGATGGAATATGTTGATACTTAAGTGAAAGAATCAAGTGTGATGGTGGATAAAGGAATGAAGCGCTGACCCCTTCAATGTGAAATGAAATTGAAAGTCCATTGGTCTATCCTAAATGTCTATGGGCTTACTCTACGAGTGATTCCCTATAATTGGTCCTGTATTGTAAGGAGGGTACCATTCCCTATGTCAAAAAGAAATGGAAGTGTGACATGTACCTTTCCTATTAGAGACTTGATATTTGGAGTATTCGAGACTAAATGGACAGGGACATGGCTTGAACTCTAATCCTCCAAATTGGGGACATCCCAAAATTGTATTTGGGGTAAGGATCTAAGTGACTATAGATATACAGATCTATAAAAACACTAAGGATTATGACTCCCTTATATGAAAAATGTGGGAAGCCTATAACTATTGAAATTCAAACCCAGATAAGAGATACACTACTATGTCTTTCCCAATGGTTTGATAAGTCTAGAGGTTTTGTTGGAGGTTTCAATTTTCTCCCTTTTATAAAATGGAGGCAAGGATAGAGAGGCACCTCCATGGTTGGATTATTAGAGGCCTTCAATGATCGCTCATGTTGCTAATCTCTATAGGTTTTCTATATTGGTTTAACACATAGGTATACCACACAGGTCCTATAAGGAATTGAAAAATGATTAACATAGGAAGGATAAGCTTATGTGAGCTTGATATACTATGAGATATAGACTAAGGGTAACAGAACATGGGTGAGGTTTTAACATAAGCACCCTGGGTGTCCCTTGATGTCCTTAGAAGCATCCTGCATAGGTCCTTGTTTAATTAAAGTACCTTGATTAGATGACTTCTTCCTATGGAAGGAGGGTCTTTAATCATATTTTTTTATTTAAACTCTAAAATAATCCTAATCTAGCCTATAACATATAATTATTTCTTCTCTCATGTTTTTATATTTCTACCTGAGAAAATTAGGGTGACCTGGGTGAAAGAGTTACACAATGGGGGCTTTGGAAGTTCTTTTAACTTTCTCAGTTCTGAAAATAGGGAGCCCAAGTTTCTAATTTATAGGCAAGGAGGGGGATGGGTGAAAGGTGGTTGTCTGTGTAGGTCTTTAGTGTATCTCCATAGTGTACGGTGTGAACATTATGCTACCACGTAGTTCCCTGTCGAAGGTCCTCATTGTAGGTCCTTAGTGTAGGGGGGTGCACATTGGGATGCAAGGGATTGAGCTTCGCTAGGCTCTTGATGCATAGGTGTACCGTACAGGTGGCCTAGTCGAACCATCTTATAAAACATTCTTCTATATACCATAGGGCTTTTTCCCCTATACCCCTACTCAAGATCATTTCCAGACATCGGGCTAGTGACTTCACTACCGTCACTGAACCTCTGAAAAATAGAGAGTCGCATTGTGAACGTTTTCGTGACTGATTGAGGTTTTTTAGGTTTGCAGAACATGGAAATCCAATATACGCCTTCACCATAAAGTGATATTTTTTACTCAAACTTTTAATTTACAATCTAGGCAAGGTTTACATCTTCAATTATTTGGATAAGTACATAGAACATATTACATGGTATCAACAAAATACCCCCCACTTAGAATTAGATTCATTCAGAATGAGAAGAATCTTATTCTAAGGAAACATTATGGAACTTTGAAGCATTCCAACATCATTTTGTGAGTTGGAGAGTTATGGAAAGTATTGTAATATTCTATATTTTTTTCCTAATACATAGAGATTACTGAGCATAGATTGACAATTTCTAGGGTCCTATAGAAAACCATATAAACATTATGTCTTTTATCATTTTATTGCCCGACATTTTTTAAACCATAAAAATTGTTGGTCTAGCGAGCTGCAAATCATATTTTTTTCAGATTTACCTTTCTGGGATTTCATCCTGGTGAATGATATATATATTTTAAGGGGATGTTTAAAGGCCTGTATAATGGAATAATATTTCTCATGTTTAAGGTTGAATATCTTTGACGATGAATTTTGAAATTAGAACCCAAACAATGATTGATGTCTTGGAAGGTCTTGATATTCCACATATATTTCCAAGGGGAATATTGATTCATGACTTTTATGGTTAAAAAATATAAAATTTTAAGTATTTTAATAGAGGATTCCTCTTCCATAAACAAAGATACCAATATCTGAAAAAAATATGGGGGTTTTTTAATGCAAGGAGAGTTAGGGCCTATGATGCATAGCCCAATAGTGGTATCCTTTGACTGAAATGATCTCTATGTGTGAAAATGATGTAAGGAAAACTGGGTAATGTAATTAATGGTTTGGTAAAATAGTTCCCATGAATTATAAATGTCTATTAATGATGATAAATGGGGTTTAAGATTTGGATGTCTTAAGACCACTGTGGGTGGACTTACCAAGGAATGATTTCTAAGAATTAAAAAATGGCCATTTGTGTTAACATATGAATGAATGAGAAACTAATCCTACATGAATTTGATGTGTGAAGAAATATACATTTTTCATAAAGGGGATTTCTGATAATTTTTTATTCCATTTAATATAATTATGTAAGGAAATTATGTTGTGCAGTTTTAATTCCTGAATCAAAGACATTATGTTGTGCAGTTTTATGTCATGCAACAAATCCATTATGCTATTCAATTTTATGTAATGCCAAAAGGACAATATTTTCTGCAGTTTTAAGTCATATTGAATGGAAATTAAAGTATTTTTTTATAATATGCTATTCAGTTTCTAGTCATGTATCAAGGAAATTAGTAGGATTTAATTTAATATATTTAACTATAAGAAAAGATTTGTGAATATACAATTTCTTTGTCATTTGTTTGGAAACATACTAGCATATTTAGGTATATAATGGAATATTTGTAATCTATGATTTGGTAATTTCTAGATATGATTAATGACATGGGAAAATGGTTAATGGAATTAAAAGATGTTTTTTTTCAAGAACGATGTTCCCACAATTTGACGAACCCATTATGGGGGCTATATTATGAAGGGAAAACTGATCTTGGGATGCGTAGCCAAAAAATGGTATCTTTTTGCTGAAAGGTCAATTTTTTTTGAAACTTATACAAGGAAAAATATGGTTAGGTACTTCATATTTAATAAAAATATATCTTTGGTATAAAATATTCTATTGCTAAAAGATGAGGAATGTTTATGGAGATTAAAATTTTCCAAAGCACGAAGTTTGGTTAATGGAGAAAAGTACCTAGACACAAAAAGAGTATTTTTAGTCATTATTTCCAACAAAATGGAGTTATATACTTTCTACAAATGTCTGATCCAAACATAAAAAATATTTTGTCTGTAGTTTTAAGATCATACGACTAGGAGAAAAATATTCCATAAACAATGGATGACATATGGTCAAAAGATCCATGATTTTTTAGTATTCTTTGAATAAGTGAAGGGAAAAAAGTAAACCATAGCCTTAGAGACATTCTGGTTGAGAGGAATGATATGGTAAAAATATTCCATTGATAAAAACATTAAAATATGGGTTCGTACATACAATCATTGATGTTTTTATGGGGATAGAAGAGACTTCTCCCAAGAACAAATTTACCATCATTTAAAAAACCCGTTATGGGGGATTTATTATGTAGGTACAACTATCGCATGTGCTACATATCCAAATAGTAGAATCTTTTGGTATAAAATCCACTTATGTGAGCATCTTATAGAAGGCCACCTAGGGAAATGTACAACATAGTTAGGAAAAAGTGTTATCAATTATCAGGTATTCTATTAAAATAAATCAATGAAAAATTATGAATATGTAAATGTATTCATGATTAAGAGTATGAAATGTTAAAGGGGTAATATCCAATGCTCAAAATAAATATTTATATAAACATTGACCATTATTTTTTATCCCTTACATATATCTCACTCATATGCAAAATGGGGATATTTTTTTTTTCCCTTAGTGGGATCTATAGGGAGAGGTCCCAGAATAATGGTCTCTTATATAAAATGTTTATTGTATGAAATAGATGGGGAATTTTTTTATCATGTGGTTGGGACTTATATTTAATCCATAGTTTCTAATACAAATCTCAAATAGATGAGAATCAATCCACACATATTTTTTGTAGTTCTATGCATTTTATCATCATGAAACAAGGATGTGAAGTGATTCCAATGTGAAATAAAATATTGTAGATGGACTAGGGGATATGACCAAAGTGTAACTACGTATATTTATTATTTAAGAATCAATCCACATGTAGTTCATAAATAATGTTTACCCCACCTTATTTTAAGTCAAAATTGGGGAATACTGGGTGGTTTGAATGTGGGTTCATAAATACAATGAGAACATTTATTTATCCACTCATGCTAATTTGACCCATACATGAGATAAAAAATCATCAATTCCATGATGTTATGGCTAGGTACAAGATTGAATGTTTGGATTTCACTACGTATAACATATGGATGAGAATCAAGACATAAATAGTACATTGTAATTTAATGAAGTCTAACGTAATGAAGTAAGGACATGAATGAACTATTGTAAAAAAGATAGATATTGTGGTTGGGCCTATGTTAAAACCAAGGTTTCACTTTGTGTCTTGATGAAGCATGAATCAAGCCACATGTAGTTCTTGAAACATTTCCTTTTTGGTTTGATTCATACAAATAGGGAAAGAAGGGGGTGTTTTGTCATGGTGGTTGGGCCCAAAATTATAAATCTAGGCATATCTATATAAACCATTGAAATAAGAATAGAGCCATACATAGTTCTTAAAACTATCTTCCCCCACACCGATTGAGTTTAATGTGAGAGACATAGTATTTTAATAAATTTTGGAATAAAAGTTAAGATTAAGACACTTGATTGTATGAAAATCAAACCATGTATTCTGGAAGAGTACATTATATACGTTTAGTACATATATAGGAAGAAAAGGGAAATAAATTTATTCATGGTTGTAGCTAGGCCCAAGACTAGAGATCTGGGAATCAGTTCATATCTCATTTGAATGGGAATCAATCCCCACATTGATCTTGATGATGGTATTCCCTATGAAAATATGACTCATAAAAACAAGGTATATGAAAATTTTAATTTTCCATGGTGGGGCCCAACATTGATGATTCTGGAATATCTATGTATCTCATATGGAATTAGAATCTAGCCAAATGTAGTTCTAGAAGATCTGGGTAGTTTAACATCTTATGGCAAGGACGTAAGTCACCTAATGTGAAAGAAACATTATGGATACAGTGGGGGATAAGACCCATCTATCACTATGTATCTTGCTTGGGATAAGAATCAATCCACACATAGTACTTGAAAAGGAGTCCCTATGTAGATCTGGTTCAAACATAGGGAGAAATGAGACTCATGTGTCACTAGTGAGTATAAATGATATGAGTAATGCATTTTCATGGTAGCTACTCATTTTTTAAAATAACCACAATAAATTTCTATTTTTTTGTATCTTTGGGAACTTCTTAACATCAAATGAAGGAGACATTAACAACATAGTTTAATGTCATGTTGTGAGGAAAAATGATTTCATGCAGTTTAACATCATGTGACAAGGAAAAATATTCTACACATTTTAATATTGAGAATCATGGACACATGTGGTTTATATGTAGTTTAATGTCTTACAATTAGGACATAGCTCTGTGTTATTACACAAAGTACTTCTATAAGAATATTTCACTGGATGGAGTTGTAATAAGTTTCCATACATTTCTATTATGTAATAAGCTCCATTATAGTGTACCATATGTATAGAATAGGGTCATTCTTTATTTGGATCATGTTTTGGAGGATTCTTTACTGGTATTATTGGGTTTCAGAGGAAAAATATGAATTATACTTGTAGAAATAATTTTAGGAATTTTTTTAATAAATCAAGCTATTCGATTCAGATAAAATTCCAAGTGATTCAAGGTATGAAATATCCTTTCTTATATTCATTATAGATCATCAAATCACTTCTGAAACTGTTCATCTGTAGATAACTAGTTACCTATGGAAACTCAAAGTGAAGGAAATTGAAATTCAATTGGAAGAACTACTTCATTCCCACACACTAACGAATATGTGGTTGATTGGGTTGAAGTATGAGTAGTAGTCAAATAATCCCCAAAATCATGAAAGATATTATCAGGCCAATATTTTTTATATTTATCCACAATATTTTGGAGTATCTCTGAGGGCATCTTGTGGAAATCCTCTATAATTACTTTGGTTGTAGCATGGTATCAATAAGAATTGTTGGATTTGTTATTGTGATCTTTATGTAGCTTCTTTAACTCAGGAGAACAAAAATTGGTACCAGTTTTTATCAATATGGTATGATAGACACCAAGTATGGTAATGATGTTAGCATTGAAAAATCTGACAATGATTTTTCCCATGACTTACTTGAGAGGTAATTCCTTATCCCATTTGGTGAATAAATCTATAGCAGTAATAATATACTTGAACTAGTTAGTTTTACCTAGAGTATAGGGTCTTAGTAAATCAATTCCCCAAATAGAAAATGGCTAGGACTATTTAACTGTATGTAGAAACTATGGGGGTTGATGAATGTATTAGGCTTTCATCTGGTAGGGATGACACTTCTTAGTAAAATATGTGAATTCTTGTGTCATTAGTGGCCAAAAGTATCCAAAACTTTGAATTTCCTCAAAAATCCTATTCTCATGCTGATTATCAACAAAGGCTCTTGCATGTACATATTTCATGACAACATATGTTTCATCCCTATCATTACGTATAATAAAAATTTCATCGAATCCTCTCTTATATGTAATCTTCTAGTGATCTGGGCCATCATAAATATTGAAATTAACTACTCATCATTGGATCTATTCTATTTTAGTTATCACTTGAATAAGTACCCCATTTTAGAGATATTCCATGATGGGTGTCATCCATCCCGTGTTATGACCATATGGCTCAAAAATGGGACTGATTTAATTGAGTTCCTCCATTTTTATTTTGAAAAAAATATGATTCCACTCAATGATGAGAAATTATAATAAGTGTTTTATCCCAATTTGGTTATTCCAAGGCTATGGATACATTTTCCAATGCATCAGCTTGGACATTTTGTGACCGAGGGACATAAGACAATGTTGGATCTGAGGGAAATTCTTCCACTAACCCTTGAACATAATCACACAAGGGAATGCTTTATTCTTTTTTAATTTCATTATCCCCATTGATTAGTTTGATAACCAATTTAATATCAGATTTCACTTTTGAGAAATCCATTAGTTCTTTGAGTGATAATTCTTGGCCTGTACTGAGAGCTTGATATTCTACCCCATTATTGTTACAACCTTCTGATAACAAAAAGTAATATGGAAACACCACCTTTTATGGGGAGATAATAAAAATTCCTAACCCAACTTTGTTGAGTTTAGGGTCTTCCATTCTCTTCCCCATTGGACTTATAGAAGAAACATCAAAGTATACCTCCAATATTTAGGGACTATATTGGTTAGGGAAAATTTATTCATTAGGAAATTCAGTATTCAATAATTTCTCTTCCGCATATGGGTGATCTTAAAGCAAATAATATAAAACATGTCCTTTTACTACTTTTTATGTAAAAAATGTATATCAAACTATTGTATAATAATAACCCATTGTGCCAGGAATCTTGTAATAATTGGATGATTGAGGATAAATTTGAGTGGGTTATTGTGAGATACCAAGTGGACCTCATGATGCTGCAAATTGTGTCATAATTTTTGAACTAAAAAGATTAATTCTAGTATTATTTTCTAAATATCTGAATATCATTTCCCTACATAGAACAAGGTTTGACTGAGATAATAAGAATCGTTTTCATTATCATCATCATTATTTTATGCTATGAAGGAAACCAACGATCACTCCATGATTATCACATAAATAATAAGTGTCTTTCCTCAACATGTGGCATCAGTACTAGTGGGATCAAGAAATACTTCTTGATGATGTAAAATGATTCCTGGAATCCCTTGATCCATTTATATGTGACCCCCTTACTCATAAATTTGGTGAAGGGAAAACACATTCCTTCCCAATTGGCTATGAAGAACCAGATATAATCAATGTTTCCTTGAAGTCCTCTCAACCTTTATAGGTTTTGAGGAGGTGAAATTCCAAGGATAGCCTTATTATTATCAAGATTGACTTCGATGCCATGATTAAGTATAAAAAAATGGATAAAATATCCTGAGGTTAGCCCGAAGGCACATTTGAAGGGGTTTATCATTAAATTGTGCCGCTGAAGCATGTGGAATATAGTCTCAACATTACTCAAAAGATATTAATGTTGTTTTGACTTGACCACTATATTATCCATATACCATTAAATGAATTTCCCCAATAAATGTTATAAAATGTTGTGCATTGCATTTTGATATGTCACACCATCATTATTCAAACCAAAGGGCATTACCCGATAGTAGAATATTCTTTAAGGTGATATAAAAGCTTTATATTCCTAATTTTATGGGGATACTGGATTCTATTATACCCAAAGTATCCATCCATAAAAGGTAGAGCTTTATAGCTTGTTGTTGCACCAATAAAAAGTTCTGTGATTGTGATCAAAAAGATATATTTGGTACAATGCTGGTTGAGATAATTGAAATAAATGGAAACACTGATTTTAACATTATAATTTTTAGTGGTACATTATTTTCCATCTATTTGGTATATTTAACCTCCATGATAAAATCATATTTGATAAGCTTATCAACATCATCATCAATTTTAATGGCATGTTTTAGGTGCATTCTTCATGAAACTTGCTTAAATCCCCGATTCATTTCTTGAAAAACCAAATGATGGGTGTCCATGTCAGGGTCAATGCCTGGAATGTCTTTATATTTTATAGAAAAAACATATTGTTGTCACTTTATACATAATGGATACACCTATTTCTCTTAGGAATTCATGGCTGCACTAATCAGAGTGCATCATGGGTCTTCTTATGTACCCAACTTTATTTCTTTGAGTTCATCCACATTGGTGGATATCACTTCCACAAATGTTGGAGGGGAGTCCCTGATGTATTACCCTAATAACTATTCCTCATGTATTGCTTCATCTATTTCTGCTGGAATGGTTGGTGATAAAGAAAGACATTTAGATCTAGGAGAGGAGTAATTATTTGGAAATACTGAAGAAGAGGAAATTGTTTCTAACCCAGCTGATAATAAAGGGTCTTCCTAGAGAATTGAACGGAAAATGATGGGTGGGAATTAGAATCCCTATCTTTCTCAATTAATGAATCAACTTCTTCCAACCTGACAGATTAAGAAAGACTTGTTGTAGTTTAATAAATGGAATGAAAATAGATCTATTTATGCTTCCATTGCTGTTTGGTAAATCAATAATTTACCTTGTGTGGTCATTCTATGTTTCCACAGCTGAAATTATAGAATCCATTAAATGAGTTCTTGGATTTGGGTCTATCATTTTAATTTTATTAATAGGAAACACATAATCTACACTGAGATGTTTGAATGGCATAGGTGGGATCTTTTCCAAACCATTTACATAATTGATCATTATTTTATCATTTTCCATGGACTATGTTATCTTTTCATGATAGACTTTTTCCTCAATATACATAAATTCACATGTTTTTAATTGGGACTTGTAACCATGAAGTGTAAAAATTTTAACATTGTAGAAATACTTGAGACATTGGTGGTATAATGAAGGCATGGATCCTTGTTGATGTATCCATGGCCTTACCAGTATAATTTTTAAAGTTGTGTCCTATCAGACAACCATGAAATTTTAATTAGATACAAGATTCTAAAACTCAGTTATGATTGTAATCTCACATAGAGGTTCATTCTAATTCTTGTAATAACCTTGTAACATCAAAGTGGAGGGAGATAAGTTAAATTTAGTGAGACCCAAACGATGAAGTGTACAGATGGAAATGAGGTTGAATCCTGAGCCATTACCAATGAATGCTCGTCAGATGTATATATTGTTAACCATTCCAGATAACTTCAAGGGATTGATGATCCTATATACTATATCATTCTCATCTTGATGTATGAAATATATTATTGAATGAAAATTTTTAGGATCATTCTCTATACAGTAGACCTCTGGAGCAGCAAACTTGATTTCAAACTCATGAGGACTTGACCAATATTAAATATGTTCTTCCTGAATATCTTTTGAGAGACTCCAAGCATCCAGGATGGATAATTTATCCAGTACTAGGGCCAAATACTTCAAAATGTCTTACATTAGGTCCAAAGGTCTTCATTTCCCTGTATGGAGATTTGGTTTTATAAGTACCTTGTATGTTTATGCTCTTGATGTAGATTGACCATTTTTCGAGGTAGAAGCTGGAAATGATTCTTCTCTTGGAAGATTATGTTTACTTGATCTTACCACCTACTGAGAATTTGGTGGCATAACATCTAATCGATCTTCCAAGATGATTATTTATAGGTCGATCTTTTCATGTGTGGTGTAATTCAGTTTTTTCATACTGAGACCAATGATGTTCTTCCACACAAGTCTCTGATGCATAAATGGTTCAAGTAGGGGTGTAATTAAAATAGTGTCTTCTAGAATACCCACTTCTTCCCCTATATCATTGACCTCTACATCTGCTTCCCCAAATTACCCAATCAAGTACAGGTAATTCATGTTCATATTTATATTGTCTGTTTAAAAAGCGATCTGTTAAGTGGATAAATTTAATATAACCAAAGATCAACTCCCCATATAATAAAGATTCTACCTAACATGTTAGTTCTAGTTGTGTCGTTTTGTGGTCCAGTTCCCATGATTTTATGATAGATGGCATGAAATCTTCTAATTTCAAAGAAATTTTTTTCCTTAACACGATCTTAAATTTTTATTCCTTCTCTTTATCCATCTGACTATGTCACTTCCATGAGGATTGGCCTTTAGAGGGCTGATCTTTTCATGAAAATGGATTTGTTGCAGCAGAAGTGACAAGAGGTATAGTCAGTTGTTTCAACATTGTTCGTAGAATTGTATGTGATTGATTGTTCTTTTTCCTTATCATCTAATCATAAAACTTCTATACATTTTTTCCTTTGGACATTCTTCCATTATCCTTCTTCCTATGGATCGATTATAGTAACACATGCTACCTAGGCTGATAAACTTTTATATTTCACTTTTCTAAAGTCCACCATTTTTTACAGGAGATAATTGAAAATAAAAAACTCCTCGATGAGGTGTACCATCATTACATGTATGGGACAGTAGTTATGGAATACCTCATCTCTTCATTTTTTCTATTTCACGTGCATTGTAAACTGGTCTAAGTTGTTTTCTTAGGCTAAAATAAAGTAACCGGGGACTTTTTCATTTCGATAAGAATAGAACTTTTTTAACTCCTCAAATAATCTATGAATTTGATATTTTATATCATATTGATGTAAAGGGAATTACTAATGATGCTTAAAAGGTGGATATCTATGGTATTATGAAGGATTTGAAGTAGAAACAGGTAGAGGTTCTTGCTTGAGAGTAACTAAAAATACCTTTAATTTTCTCCTTCTTCTTCCCAGAGATGATGGGATTACTCAAGATTTGTATCTTGTCTCTATTATGGAGTTTTATAATTGTTGAGAAATATAGGAAAAATACAAAAACACTCTTATGTGTTTCATAGTTATTAAGGATGTGTGTAACTCATCATGGAAGTTTGCAACACAAATTGGAAGCAAGTTTTCTAAAGGGAGTGGTATATTCAAGGAATATGTTAATCCTTTCGACCGAGCAATGAAATATGAATCTATTTCACTCTACCTTTGTTTTTAGTTCATATGATAAAAACTATTTTCTTATAAAGTGTTGATCCAAATTGGAAAATAAATTTCTTATGGAGTTCATCCCATCTTCTAATCGATCAAGACTACAAACATGTGTACCATACAATGGCCCGACTCTGTAGTTATTGCAAAAAACATATGAGTATTATTGATTATTGTTATTGAGGGGTCTAAATCTTCTAATCATAGAGAGAGTTTAAATGCTTCAAATTATTACCAAGATATATCAAACCGTTAATGATTAGAAATTTGGTATTCACAATGTTTGGTGGGGGAGGAATCAGATATACCAATTTTGGTGTAAGCCTTATTTTCTGTTTTTAAAGGTGTGTGTTTTCCATTGATAGATTTAATTGGAGTTTTTAATGCCTAAGTGGAATTAATTATCATTTTAGGAATATATGGATGATTTGGAACCTATAATGGTACAACAACTTGAGCCTGAACTAGTAAAGATACTGGTAGGACCACAGGTGGTGATGCTGTCGATATTTGTCTTGGATAACCCATAGGGGAGGACACTAAGTATGTGATTCACCTTATTCTAGCTATGTACCTATTGTAGGGAATTTATTATCCACATCAGTAGTTTCAACAAACCCTCTTTGATTAGCAGCTCTTACTTGAAGAGAAAGTTGAGGATTTTCTTACAGAACTTGTTTTGCAAGAATATTTCTTCTATGTAAATCTACATTGAGTATTCTGAAATATTTGATTTCCTCCTCTTACAGGGAAAATAATTCTTTAATATAAAGAGATTTAACTTATCCAAGAAGCAGGTGAGACATAATTTAACCATTTCTATTCTCCCTATTAGGGGCATTTTGAAAATTTAGAAGTAAAGTATTTGAGGGAATGCCTTGATTCTGGGAAATCCTTCGATTTCTAGTATGCACACCTCCTTTATTTTCTTTAGTAGGGATCATGTCAGGAAAATGAACTCCATCCGCTAATTTCCATGAACTAGAATAAATTTTTAGAGGATTTTTCATAATTTCATTTAAGATAATTACTGACACATAACGCATTGAAGGTAATGTATCTGTATCTTTGTGAAATCACATTATTCTTCATCACCCATGATACATTGTTATCCAATTTTTTTTCTCGAAGAATTGTTTGATGGATTGTAACCTGAATGAAATCCTTGGATAGATTTGTTGTGTGTTCAATTTTTTTTATTTTCCCCTAATTTGGAGAAAACTAACTTCAACTGAGGAGGGAATTGTGGATGTTAAAAAAACCTTAGCCTTGCAGGCTGAGGCTATTCCTATTCTATATCATCATCCCTTCAAGTTTTTTTGTTGACTTTGGTGGTTGGGTTAAAAAATACCCCATAATAATGGGTTGGGGTGGTTCTTGAACTATTATGGATGATATCAGCACAAATTCTCTTCCGGTCTTATGAATTCTAGTCTGAACATTGGCTAGGTGTATTATCTAAAACACACTTAAATCACCTATTTTGGAAGACTGTTATTCTATTTCAGACATTTGTGTGATCTGATGTATTACATCCTATAAGTGATAATTCTACTCACTATTTTTATAGAATTTATATAAAAACTTCTAAGTAGATTTATCTCTTAGGTCCTAATATTTGAGAAAAATTATTGATGCCTATTCATACTGAGTATCTCTAGAATTTGATTGTTGCAGTGGACCAGAGAAAATAAAATTACTTGTGACCACATTAAATGGTATTTTCTGATTTTAGAACGTAATTGAATGAAATTCTCCATGTTAATCCAATCCTCTGATATGAACTCCATACATGGTTTCCATGATCAATTGTCATAACCACTTTAATTCATTGAGGAATTCACATTGAAGGGGCTATTGTTTCTTATTGTCACTTGGATGTCGGTAAACCTTGATAGGTGACAAGTCAATTTAGAATTGAAACCCTTATATAACCTTGACATGACATTGATAGTCATCATAAAGCATTATTTTAGATTTTATAGGATGAATAGTCTTCTATATGTTGAGGCAGATGTCATCAATACATTCTTCCTCAAATATATCTGGAATGTTGTATTGAGTGGTTGTTAATGTTCAAAACTTTTCTAGTATTTCACCCTTAGAGATTTGTTTTCTCATATTCACGATTTCTTCTTCATCAGTTAGTATTGGTTTCCCAACTTTGTCTGACCAGAGCGGACACTTATTTATTGCTTTATTACAAGCAATGGAATCAGTTGGTGTTTCCTCCTTAAAATTCGAGGAAAATTACCCAAGGGAGGTTTGGATAATCATTGTCTCCATTGGATGACTTCTGGCTGAGAATGTATTTCACCTGTCAGTAACAAGGCACCATATGTCACTGGAATTTTTCTTGAAATTTCCTCATAAAAATTTGTGTTTCTCATAACTAAATTTCCAGTTGTTGAATTTTCTAGATGATGAAAAATGCAGTAGAAGAGAGAACATTTGCAGTGAATTTTTTCATGGGAAGGACCACCATGGTGAATTATATCAAGGGTTAATTCCTATTTCTCCTTAGACTTCTAGCCACATAAAAGGTTTCCCTTACTCTCATCTAGAGATAAGTTCTTGAGATTGACCATATTTTCATGATGTTGGCCTTTATGATGAAGTTTCTGATAAATAAATTCAGAATTACAATCACTACTCCAATAATTTAGTAATTGGAGGGTAGGAACTTGAGACGCAACTGAAAAATGTATATGGGAATCATTAACTCTAGCATTAAGAGGTGAAAGATAGCAAATCGTCTCTTGATTCTCCATCTTTCCTTATTGGGACCTCTTCTAAGATGCTTTCTTACACATAGGTGGGGCCACTTTATATGAAATATGGTTATAATGAGCTAGTATATGTGCCTGATTTGAAGGGGATGTCAAAATAGATTGAATATATCTAATTGGAATGAGTGTATGTGATTGATCTTTTATTCTATATTATATGTGGAGTATGCACTATAACCCCCTAAACTAGAACATATGTACGTATTTTCTCTAGGATATCATGCTGGTGAGTCATCTTATGTATGGGGACAAAATTATGTGTTTTACATCCATTATTTTTTATGTTTACATTAGGATATTCTAGAAATAATCCAGAAATGGGTAGAAATTTATGTCTCCCCATTCACCGTTTCCAAAATGTGTTTTGTGACTTCAGTTGAGGGAACGAGAATATATGTACATTCTATATTTGGAGTATATGTATGTACTTATTACTATCCTCCCTTACCTTTTAGTGGGTACTGACATTACTCATGTCTAGGGGAAGAGAGTTGGATCTACCCTATGTTTTCATCTAATATTTCTAACTGACTTCTTTGGGTATTGTCAATCGAAACATTTGGTAGTCTTGATGGATGCTGGCAGGTGTATATGTCTACTGGCTAGTTTCCACAACATTTGGTTGGAAGGATTCCTTGAATGCATCCATATGAGTCTTCTTGGGAGCTGATAGAATATAAGAAGGTGTGTGTGCCTTTTCATTATACTCCATAGGTTTTGAACAATGAGATTTGTTGGGTGCTGCCAAAAGTTTATACTGGATGGAGGAGTTAAGGCGGATAAGTGTATCTTCATGTTCATTGTTTTCCACCGAGATGGGTTGACAGAATTCCCCATAGGGAGAAAAGGTAAAAATCTGCTCCTTGTTGTCCGACTATTGTCCCTCAAGGTTCAACTGGTACTCCCAGGTCTGATGGACCTGGGTCAGAAAGCTGAGGAAAACTCCCTCATCTTGGTGAGGGTTTACTACCAAAGATCGTTGATGGTGGTTATTTTTGGATGGAGACTTCATGAAGGAACCATTTTTCTTCATGACAAGGTCTTGGGTTCCCTCTTGGTCTTCCTCCCTTAAAATATGGGAGGTATTTGTGATTGCGTTCTTTGTATAAACTCTTGAAATGGTTGAAGTCGGTGGTTGGAATTGTCTTCTTATGGACCATCAATCATTGTTGACTAGATGACCGGGGGTCATAATTTATTTGGAGGGCAGGTTGGGTAACGTAATAGTTCAAGATAATACCGTGTTGATGGTACTCTATGACCAATCCAATGAAGACCCATCATTGAAGATGTTTAGTTGGTTATGACGTCCTTTGAGCGGATAAAAAAACAACCCAAGTAGTAGTCAGTGATATTATGGGTGAAATATTGAGGGAAACCATTTTGGAATGAAGGGATTTCATATTATGAATTTTCTTTTATATATGAGAAATAAAAACAACGAACTCTAATAAAGAAACATTTTTAGATGAACACATGTGTGATTGATTCCCTTTTCTTTACCCCCTTTTATAAATGAATTTGGGACTAACAGATGGGTAACACTATCATCTTAGTTAAGGATTCATGAAAGGTTCACCATTTCCCCCACTCAAAATGCATGTTATGATTAGGAATCACTACATCTGGATGGTTTCCATCAGATATATTTATGGAACCGGAAACACACAATGGTTTTATATACAAAATAACCTATTTTCCAAAGGTATTAGTTTGTTAGGTTTGTTGACCTACAATAATTAAGAACTCACATTGGTCGAGAGGATGAGAGGTCAGTCTCATTACACCTTTTGGGGGAGAATTATTGCCTACTACATGAATCACTTATAGATTTAAGATATGTTAATGAATCTATATTAATTTATTTAAACATAATTTAGGTTTCGATTAAAATTTTCTATCAATTAATAGCATGTGTGGAATTCATAATCATTATTATATATTTTATGTTCTTCAATAATAGAGATATTTATATATATTCTAGGTTCTCCATCAATGGTATCCTCTCATAAAATACTTATAGATTCTTTATCTATTATTTCAATGATGATGGTTTTTATGCCACTTGTTGGGGTACTCAGGAATATATAGCCATCTAGGTATATGAAATGTGTTTTGATGTTGGGATCATAACCATAGATGGGATACCTACATATCCTTGTGAAACGAATTAGAACTCTCTTATTTCGGTGCTGGTTAATGGGACAGAACATACCTTTTAAGGTCTTGTGAAAAGTACCTAACTATATAGTTTAATGGAATGTGGTAATTATATCTAGGAAGAAAGTTCCTAGTAAAATCATAGTGTGGGAATTATTTCTCTGTAGCCGAAGGAACCTAGAAAGGATATGAGTTTTCATGTTGGATAAAACCTTACTGGGAATGTGCCCCAAAAATAACAGGCATGATTTGTAGTGTTGGGTTTGAAACTTAGGGAGGCTTCATACATATCTAAATTAGATGAGAATCAAATCCCCCATAGTTCAATAAGTCTCTCAGGGGAGTATGGCCCTTTGAGAGAAATAGTATTGGGCTTAATCCTAAATATTATGCCCTTGTAACATGGTGCACAAGAGATGTACTAACTAATTGAAATTATAGGGGTAGATAATTCAGGTCTCACTCCAAGGTTGGATAAACAAATTAAATGAATTAGATTTGGAATCCTAAGTTGTATTTCCATTGAGCTCGGGCCATGGGTAATGACTTCCTACATATCCCAATTATGGTGAGAATCAGAGTTCTCACAGTTCAAGATATAAGATGGATTGTCCCTATGTTGGGATCATCACAAATATATAATCCCACACGAGGCATGATTGGTTTGAGAAAAAATTGAAAATGAAAGATTTAAAAAACCAAACACTTTCTCCTCCACCGATGGAAGATGATAGTATTATGGAAAAATAATCCTAGGAGATGGTGGAAGATTGAGTTGAGTAGTGAACCCTTCAATGTGAAATGAAAGTAAAGGTCATTGCGTCCAGCCCAAAATGATAAGGTATCCATCTAGGAGGGATACCCTTGAATTTTTCCTATAGTGGAAAGAAGATAGAATTCCTTGTGTCAAAATGAAATACATGCATAAACTGTACCTTCTCAACTAGGGACATGAGGTTCTGAGTTTTAGAGATGTGAAGGGGAGAACATGGACCAAACCAAAATCCTTCAAACCGGGAACTTCCCAAAACTTAATATTGGAAAAGGATCCATGTGAATTTAGATATACATACCATCATTCCACCCAAGGATGTTGACTCCCTTATAAGACAAATGTGAAAATCCTCTCACTGTAGAAATACAATCCCAAATGGGAAACACACTGATGTGTCTTTCTGAATGGTTTGATGAGTCCGGAGGTTTTGGTGGTGATTTAAAATTGGTCCCTTTTAGAAAGAGAACCAATGAGAAAGATTCCCTCCATGGGTGGATTAGAATAGTCCTTCAAATATGGATCATGTAGGTGATCCACATAGGTCTTCCACACAGGTATGTCGTGTAGGTGTACCACGTAGGTGTACTACGCATGTACTAGGAGGAATAGAAAAATGATAAGAAAAGAATGATAAGCCTGTCAGAGATTTATATGACTAGTGAAATAGAATAAGGACAAAAAAACTTTCACGAGGTCTTAATTTAAGAACCTCATGTGTCACTTGATGTACATGGAAGCATCCCACACAAGTCTTTTCTTAAGGAATGTACATTGTAAAGATGACTTCTTCCTATATAAAGAGGTTAATTAACTAGATGTGTTGTATTTAAATCATTGAAATGATCTTGATATTTCCCATCTTAAATAATTCTCTATTATATTGTGTTTTTATAGAGCTACTTGAGAAAATTTGGGGGACCTTGGTGAAAGAGATAAATAATGGGAGCTTCAGGTGTTCTTCCAACATTTTTAGTTTTGAAAATGCAGAGACTAGGGTTCCTATTTATAGTAAAAACGGGGGCCGATCGAAAGGATGATGTCTTCATAGGTCTTCGACAACGCCCCACAACATATATCTTTTGCATAGGGGTGAGAACATTATGTTACCGCATATGTCCCCGGTGGAGGTCCTCAGCGTAGTTTCATGGCATAGGGGGTTGCGCATTGGGATACATGGGAATCACATAAACTTGCTCCTTGATTCTTATGTGTACCGAGGGGTGGTGTGTTCAAATCACCTTGTAAAACATAATTCTTAGTATTGCGAAAGCTGCACCCCATACCCATTCTCGGTATCACTGTTGAGCTTTGGTCTTGACACTTCAGGATAGTGCCTTCGCTACCGTCACTGACCCCCATGAAAAATGGAGAGTCCCACCGAATGCTTTTTTGAGCCTAGTTGAGGAATTTTTGGGCTCTGAAACATAGAAATCCAAATCTACTCCTTTGCCTTAAAGACATATTTTTTACTCAAACATAGTATTTACTATCTATGTAAGTTTTACATCTTCAATTCTGTAGAGAAGTGCATGGAACATATTTATTGGTGTAAAAACCCATATTTAGGATTCTATGATTTGATGAAGTATGTTGGGAGACTATTTGGTCATATTCAAGGTGGGTAAAAGTGTCTTTAGGGGTGCGAGGAAGGGGAAGAGTGAATTCATTTTTATCATTTAGTGGGAGTATAAATCTTGTAATTACCAAAATGTAACACCATTGGGAGGTATCCCTTACATAATGTAACTACAAAATGATATATTAATGTATTAAAGGGGATTTATGGTCATAGAAAAACTCCCCTATAAATAATATGTGCATTTTTATATTTTTTTTCCATAAACTCTATGTTTCCCCAGTTTTATCCTTTTAGTTATTATTAAAAAATATTTCTATCCAATGTAATTTAACCAGTAAGTCTAAATTAAAGTGAAATTTATAAGAAAATATATATCCACTTAAATATAAATATTATATCTAATTTTCAAAATATAAATTTCTTGTTTTCTACAAATTATTTTTAAAACAAGCACATGTAACACACCAAAACATTGCTTTATCTCGGACCGTGCAAACAACTTTTTTACTATCTATGGGTATATATAATATTTATAAATGATAAATATTTATATTAATATATAATATTTGATATTTATTGAAACATATAAATAACACAGAATAATATAATTTTTTTTAACAATTTTATATTATTTAATAAAATATCATTTATTATAAAATAACATTATTTTCAATTTTGACATTATTTATTTAATTTAATTTTAAAAATATAAAAAAATATTATAATTCATATTTATTATTTCAAAATATTTGTTAAATGATATTTTCATCCTCAATAATAATAAAATACTATAATTCAATCAATTTACTTCACTATTAATATTTATAGTATCATTTATTTTAGCCAATTATTAACTAAATAATCCTTATGTTGGTGTTTCTTAAGAATTTAATGTAACTAATTAATCTATAAAAATTACAGATATATAATTATATTAATAATAAAATATTTAATTTTCAAGAGGATATGCATAACTGAAATTATATTGTTTTTTTATATCTAAATATTTTACAACTATTAATGGTAAGTACAATTACTTTTTTGTCTTATTCATTACTCAACTTATCATGTAGGGAACATTTATCAAAATATTTCCAAATAACTCAAAAAATTATAAAATAATGGTATATTATAGAAATAAAATAAGGAAATGGGCTTTTTACAAGTATCTAGTTCATTTTTATGTTTAAGTTTAAGATTTAGTCACTTGTTAAGTTGATGTTACCCAAATCGCTATAAATAATCTTAATAACATTTACTAAAACATTTCAGTATAAAACAATGTTTATATTATTAGACATAAAATATCATACTGAATAAAAATTTATATATATATTTTTCCAAATTAAATTTTACAAAGCGACTATATTGTGCTTAATGTCAATCATAGAGACGTAGCGATAAAATAGATTTTCAAAGTAAAAACATTCAAAAATTAAATATTTTCTTATATTAAATTTCTATATAAAATTTATCATAATAACCTAAATTGGATTAATATTTTTATAATTTACCTGTTGTGAACTTGAGAACCAATTTAAAATATAATTTAAAATTAATAATTATTTAAATGAAAATTCCGCTTTTAACTAAAATGCAGTATTTTTCACTATTAATCACAAACTGAATCTTTTTATAAAAAAAAATATCCTAATCTAACATTGAAATTCATAATTAAAAAATGAATTTTCATTATAAAAATAAAATTTATGAAATTTCTTAAGTTTTTTTAAAATAGTTGCGTCATTAAGAGGAGGTAAAACTCAATATTTCTTTTAACGCAAGCTAACATAGTATTGTGTGTAGTGTAGAAATAACATTGTGTGGAATATAGAGGAATATAGCAACAAACTAAATTAATAATCTAAAATGAAAATATTGTAATGTATTGGGGTTTTACATTCTCCCCATCCTAATTAAGTTGTGCCCTCACAATTTAATCCTGTTCTCCATAGTATTCGGTTTGATATTTGAAAAGGCTATTATTGAAAGACCCAAATCTAAAATAGAGTTAATAAAAAATATTATTAATTAGTAGGAATGGAAAATTTGAAGGTCACTACAAAACTATAATTTCAAATAGAAGACCATTAGTGAAATTCTAGATATGGAAGAGAAATATAACTATCATGTTCTGATGGAGAGTGATTGAGAAAAAGTTCAGTTGAAAATTTTAGACCACTAAACCATAAACCAAAGGTTTGAATAAAATTCCTTTATATCCTAAAAAATAATAATAATATGACATAATTTTAATATGGAACCCTTTTTTAGAGTTTATATAATCTTTATGTCTCTTTGAAAATAATAATGATATGTTTCTGTAAAAACAATCTTATCCTTTGATTACAATTAATCTATTTATACTTCATATTGTAGAACATGATGCGTTATATAGTAAATTAATAAATTAACCAACAAAACCACATAAAATTTTAAAAATAAACCATTTCTTAAATGGTTAACCTTTCCAATACATCTTGATCCAACAATTTAGAATAATTTCTAATGTAGTCGGTTGTATAAATTATACATTATCCATATCAATCGACACATTATATAACATCATTATCTCATTATTAATAACATATGAAGGGTTAAATTTATCAAAAACACATTTTTTCAAAATGTTTAAATTACTACTGAATCATTTTTCTTTGTACCATTCAAAATATTATCTCAAATAATTAATGAAAAAGTACTATAGTATAATCCTAATATATTTCATAAATCATTTTATGAGGTAATCATCAAAAAAATACATTTACAACGTATTTAATATATCAAAATAAAGATTCACATCAATCCTTCCACTCCATTTGTTTCAACAAAATATGATTTAACTCGATCCATAATCTTCATATAGGGTATATTCTTTTAGCACTTAGTGGGGTTTGATTTTTTTAGTTCCACATATCCTTACAGATGAATCACGGAACATTAGAAAGTCAATTATTTTTATTTTAATCCTATTCTTGGTGTTATTTTTCTCCAAACTAGATGCAAAATCGTTTCCCTTTTAATCATGTACTAAGGTGTTTCCTTCCATAAGTATCGCATGTTGGAAAATCCTTCATTTCCATTTACCCTTTTTCCACATTTTTATCCACTATCTGATCAATCATTTTATTCCCTTAAATTATATAATATTTAGTGAATTATTTTTCTATCTTTACTAAAAATAAAACTATTTCATATGAGGAAGAAAATGATGGAGGCTCCAGATCCCTTTAGAGACATGGGTTAAGACCTTAAAAGAAATGGAAAATATTGTATACCATGTCATGTATGTAATTAGTTTCATACCTTAATATTCTTTTAATGGTAGCTTCATAATATGCAACACTTATCTTCCTCTTTTTTCTTTAAACTAAGGAACTTTCTCCTCATCTCGATTTATTTCACACAACGGAAGTATTTGTTTATGAATGTATCCTTAAAATATTTCCATTTCAAAAGTCCCATATCATTATTTTCCATATTATTTTGGATCAATGACCACCACTAATTGAAATCATCTCCAAAATAGTAAATTGAAAGTGTGTTGTTTTACTTTTCACCAAATCCCAATGCTTCAAATATATTCTCCAAAGACTTAATCCATTTCTTAGTTATAATTGGATCATTGGTCCAATTAATGGGTGGGGGCCTATGTCGCATAAATAAATAAAACATCAGAGTGTCTCATTACGCAATAGGTTTCTCCATCTATGAAAAGTAACATTTAATAACATGAATAAGCATAAAAAATATTTCTATAACATTCTCAGTTCCAATACCGGCTATATTGACATTATCATTAGGGAACCCTCTACATTGGCCATGATTGTTGGTACACTTATTCCTTCAAGGATACAATTACTTAAAATGGTATATACAATAATAGATCATAAATCTATAAACATTGTATAATTATTAATATGAGGGTATCAATTAAAATAAATTGAAAATGTTATGAAAATCTAATCTCATAATAATAAACATGATTTCTATAAGGATTCATTTAAATCCTTCATAATTTTATGTAAATAAAATTTTATTTACCCAATATATATCCCTTTGTAGTGTCAAACATAGTACGTAGTAAGGCCCATTTTCATATACCTGGATACAATGAGGTAGGCCCAAAACACCTTATCCAAGTTGTTTCCCATAGGTAAATCTATTCCAGATCCATTTCCACTTGTACTATCGAGACAATGATGTATTTCTAGGAAGACCCACCTAATATCTAATTTACAAAACTTTTATTAAATTCTTATGTTCATATATTCAAAGACTAAATTTGGGCTATGTTCCCTAATATATGATTTTTAAAACTAGTTACCATGGTTTATTCTAAACATCCTCTGATACCAACTTTAATGCCCTGACCTCAAATGCCTGGAGCTGATGCGTTACTTTATTACATTATCATTATTACAAGGAATAGAGACATGATGTACTATTTAGTTTAGAAGTTTTTCAAATCCATATTGGATATAGGATACCCATAATATAGTGGGGAATAGAAAATAAAAACATGATACATTATAAAATGAAATAAATAATATCCTTTAAACAGATTCAAAGTATTCATCTTTATAAAAAGGGAAAAGAAGAATAATAAGGGTGATATCCAATGATTTTTCAAGGGTTTGTATAGTGGAATCAATAATGAATCAATGATAAAAAATCAACATGACAAGGTAAATAATAGATAACACTTTCCATTAATATTACTAGATAAGGAATAACCAATATTTCAAGGTAGATAACTGAAACACGTCCCATTTAATAAAAAATATGAGAATAAAACTAATCCTTGGATATTATAACTAGTTTTATAATTAAATGGAATAAAAAATATAAATACATAATTATGGAATTCATAATTATATATATTTAAAACATATCATCAACACTTTGGGCCAAGAATCTATTACTGTTAAGGCTTAATTTCAAGAATCTTCCATTGTCAAAGATTCATGCCACTTTTCAAATACTATCAATTCATCATGATAAGAATCTAATAAATGGGTAAAAAATTAGGAAAAACCTTATACAGTTTGTCTCATAAAACATATCGATGTATAAAGGGGCTATTGTAGGCCCTCCTGTTACATACAAATCAAATATATCCATTATATTTAAAATAAATGATTTAATTAATAAATAATGTACATAATCATCAAATATCCGTATTTAATAAATAAAACTTTACTATCAGTAATTACTTAGTGGAGTAAAAGTAACATAAAGGTCTGTTTATTTTGATGAATGGGTATAAAATTTAAAGAACATTAATATAATCTTGAGGAAATTAATCATAAAACATTCTAAAGTGTCCAATTCCACATTGAAACATTTGAATCATAATCCCAGTGAATTAGTCACATTAAATGAAAATTATATTAAAATTATAAAAATTGATTCATGTTATAACATGTAAAGATGAAGTATATACACCATATAAAAGTGAATTAGTTCATATATATATATATATCAATGGAATAAAAATTGAGACAACATCCAATAACATGAGTCTGACATGTCATAAGTGTATTTATATTATTGAATAACAAACCTATGATAAATATTTACTTTAATCATAACCACTTTCATGTTTATTATTACTTTTACTTCAAATATTAAAATGTTGTATAAAAATACTTGAACAATGAAGTTTACATCAGGTTTTTTAACTAAATGTCGTTGATGTGTTAAAATGACTTTGGTAGGTTAAACATGGTCAAAGGGTATGTTATTTAAACATATAAAAAATAATAATCAGGAAATAATTATAATATTTATACATCAAATATAATTTTCAAACAATTATTAATGATTCATAGGAAAAATGATCCAACGTTAATATCATGGGGATGATAGGTTGTATATACACATGAGTAGCATTAGAGTTTTTCAATGATTGTTTTGGAATGGATATAAGTAACATGTTATATTTAGATAAAAATAATTATATAATAAATAACAAGTTATTTCATCATATATACTTTTACATATAATTTTTATAATGTAAAGGAATCACATCATGTAGAGGAGGTGATAGTCCACACATCCATGAGCAACGTCATCACTTTTTAGTGTGTGAAAGGATAAACATGATACTCATGTATTATATTTACAGCAAGTTAATTTAGTCATTAATGTCATATATATTTAATCTATGTTACATATGTGTTATTAGAACCATTCTTAATGCATTTTATGTAATATTTGATGGTATTACATCTCTTTGAGGAGGCGGTAGCCCACACTTCCATAAACAATGTAAACGTTTTAGAAAATATTGAAAGTATTAAGGTATGTATTATAAAATAATTAAATATGCATAAATACATAAAAATATCATAAATATCATATATAAATAGTGTGTCTATCATTATTACCAACCATTAAAGGTGATAAAGGAAAAAAAGAAACAATCATCATTTCTTGAGGCCATAGTTCTCCTCACACATAAAAAGTATGTCCATTTACCATTAGATGGATGTCTGTGTAATAACTGGTAACACCATTAGAATAACCATATCTCAGTATTTTGGTGATACTATTGTTATTATATTATAATGATATATTAATAATTGAAGGAGTGGATAAAGAAAATAAATTAAAAGAGCTTGAGGAATGATGTTACCTCTTATGTGGGAAACTCTTTTTGGTTTGCACTAAGGGATTCCATGGATTTATTTATGCCCAAATAGAGGATCTTATGTTGAGGGGGTGAACTTTTTAAGACTATTTGGGAAGATTATGGATGATCCAAGTTTCTTATGGGTTGTTAAGAAGGGGAAGAGTGAATTTCCTATTATAATGGATGAGGAGTGACATTATCAGAATTACCAAAATGTAACATTATTGGGAGGTATATATTACCTAATGTGACTAGAAATGGAAAAAATAAAATATTAAAGGGGAATTATTTTCAAGAGAAAACTCCACCACAAAAAATAAGTTAATTTTTAAAATTTTTATAACTTCTATGTTTCCCCAATTTTATCATTTTTTTATTAAATTAGATATATTTTTAACCAATGTAACATAAAAACTATAAATAAATTATAGTTAAATTTATTGGAAAATATATACCATTTTAAATATGAATATTATATTTAATTAATAAAATAGAAATTTCATGAGTTTGGGAAATTTATTTTTAAATAAGTGCATGTGATTCCAAAAAAAAAAACTGCTTTAACTAGGACCGTGAAAAAATGTTTTTACCTGCTATGGGTGAATATATTAATTATAAATGATCAATTTTTCCATTGATAGAAAATATTATAAGATTATTGACACTTAAAAATCACTTGAAAAATTATATTTTTTTTATTAATTTAATTTTTTAAAAAAATATAAATTATTTTAAAATAACGCTAATCACAATGTTAATATTATTTATTTAATTTTATTATTAAAAATCAAAAAAATATTGGAATTCATATTTTTTAAGCTATAAGATTCCAAAACTGATATATTCATTCATAAAATAATTAAATATAATAATTAAATTAGTTTACTTCACTTTTATTATTTATAGTCTCATTTATTTTACTTAATTATTAACTAAATAATCACTATATTGGAATTTTATCAGTATTTAATGTCACTAATTCAACTCAAAACAATTATGATAAATATTTATGCCAAAAATAAACAATTTATCTTTCATAATTATACTTATCTACTAAAATTTGTTGTTTTTTATCATAAATTTTTACAAATTTTAATGGTCTGAAAGGTTCAATATTTATGTGTTTTCTTACAAAACATATCATATTTGAAAAATTCATGAATATTTTTCCATCTAATAAATATAATTTGAAACAATTGGGTATATGGTTGACCTATTTGTAGAAAATGGATTTTTGACAAGTGTCTAGGTAATTTTGGCTCTTATGTTTATGGTTTAGTCACCAGTTATGCTTAATTTTACCTTATTCATAGTAATTAATTTTAATTAATTTTACAAAAATTTTCAGTCAAAAAATATATTAGTCTTATTAGACTAAAAATACCATACTAATTAAAACCGTGTATGTCCATTTTTTTATATTCAATATTATGATGTGTTTAAATTATGTTTAATGAAAATCCTGTAGATGTGGTGGAAAAGTAGATTTTTAGATTAAAAACATTTAAAACTTTAATAAGCCATTATATACAATTTTAATACATAAATGATTCCTATTAACTAAATTGGATAAATATATATATTGTTTATCTATTGTGTCTTTTAGAACTAATTTAAAATATGATTTATCATAAATATTGATTTAAACGAAAATGAAATGTTTTATCTAAAATGCATTATTTTTCACAGTTTTTCAAAAAATGAAACATCTCAGAAAAAGATTCATTATACGTTAATAATGAATTTTTCTTAAAAAATGACATTTTTTTGAAAAATATAATTTATAAAATTGCTAATATTTTGTTTGAAAATAGGTGTTCCATTAATAGGAATTAAAACATAGTTTTGTGTGTAATGTAAGATAAATCTGTGTTCTGTGTAGCGTAATCAAATCATGGAGTCGCGTATAAAGAAATATTGAAACAAAATTATTGATTATTCTAAAATGAATATATTTTAAAAGTCTTGGGGTGTTACACTAGAGATCAAAAAAACTTTTTTTTTTCAAAACACATGTTTTCATATCAAAAGGAATCACCAAATATAGTAAGGGGAGGAGAGGAGTTTAAGAGATTTAGAGAGTTAGTGTCACATAAAAGTTTAAGGGGTTTAAATATGAGTCAAAATATAATTTATAGATCATTTAATTCACATAACATGGTTAGAACCCATGGTTTGTAAAATCTTGTGCCATCCAGGGTCCCACTACTATCTAAAAACTTTAGAGTCTCACAATTGGGCCACATGGTTTAGGAAATCAAGTGTTAAACATGCATATTTTATTACCAATAATCCAAGATTCTATGTGTTTTTATTTCATGGTTTTTAAATATATTCACCAATAGGGTTCATTCTACTATCCAGAAACTCTTATCCCACATGGTTTCATCCATGCATCTTCATTGTTTGGGAAAGACATGCACTAACCATGCACCTATATTTTGGATCCCAACATATCCTTACACATCTTCTACAAGATAGTGATCATTTTCCAAAAACCATTATCAATATTTATACAATTAAAAACTATTCCAAAATACCCTAAGAATCAAAATGAACCAAAAAATCATCTCCGGTATTATATAAATTAAAATACACAATGAAAAGCTAAATTATATAAAATCAGGTTATGTTACATGTCATGTGGCACAAAATGTTTATTTTTTTTGATTATAATACATAATATGGTATAAATACCATCAAATAATAAAATTTATACATGTTTAAGTAACATAATAAACCTAATCTTTTGGTTTAATCCCCTAGTTAACCCTTTTTATCTTTAATCATAGTAACCCATTTTATTGACTTTAAGGGTCAAGAATTTACATCTAAGGTGAAATGTGGCACACAAGTGGTCCGTATATGAAATTGTCAACCATTTATAACCCTATATACCTCTATAAATATTTTTTGGGGTTTAAATTGATTAATAATATATTATTTATCATAAAATATCATTAATGGGATTTTGAGGAAAATTTATTTAATTTAAATTCATAAACACCAATAATGAAATGAAATTTGAATCTAAACAATTATCATCATTTATAATTTGTAATAAAATATTAAATTTATTGAATTTTACAATTAATTCAAAACATATTGATTTTATTATTATAAATCATATAACATGATTTCTCTAATTCTTTCACAAAATATATATCGGTGTTATCAAATCATTTAATGTAATTAAATAAACACTAAAAAATTTGAAAAAAAACTATTATACAAATATTTTATTTATAATCAATAAAACCTTTCATATTCATTCATAACTTCTTTTATCCCCATGAAACATATACAAGAAAGTAAATTTAATAAAGTATTATTTTGTATTTATCCATTTGATAAAATAATATATATGTAATATTTAAAAGAAAAAGGTAATAAAATTCAATATATTCATATTCAGGATGAATTATGTTTAAAATCACTAATACTGTCACATCCATGGTATTATTGTGAAGAAATTTATCAATTATTTTTGTTCTTATAATTATTATATAGCTTTCTGGAGTGATTTGGTCAAAAATGGTTGCTTCAGACTGAAATGAATGATTCAAATGCTTGTTTTAGGGTTAGGGAAAACCATGAGCTATACATGGGGATAACATTCACCCTAAAAATTTTCACTAGATGGGCCTCATGATCATGACAAAATCATGTCTTCCTCCAATTATAATCATGCACTAAGGATAGTGGTACAATCCAAGGCGCATGGGTGAACACTCCCTCCAGTTAAACCATGTGTCCTATTTTATATTTTTCATAGAGGTGTCCAATGATTAGAGCACGGTGAGGAAGACCATGGAGAAAAAAAATAAAGTATTCTAGAACATTAATAGTCATGAAATATCTAAAATACCACTCCTTGATATCAACCCCAAATCACCCACCACTCTTCCCATTTGAAATAACAAACCATGGACACATGTCCCATACCCTCCCACTCACTTGGACTTCATCATTTGGGTTATTTCAATATGGATTATTCAATAAATCATCAATTAAAATTCTCATCTATTTTCTTCTTCCTTAATCACATTCACTTATCCCTTATTTATGGTTTCCTTTCTTATCAGGAAGATACATTTACCTAATGTGGGTTAAATCTTGATTCTTTAGTTTTTATCTTGTTGGTTATTATTTGATATTACCTTTTTATGGTATTCTATTTCTTCATTTGAAGATTACTACCAATTTCAGGTGATTTCACAAAAAGAGGAAGGTGGTTTAATTCCTTTTCATTAATATAAATATTTTTATTATTCTTAATATATTTTCCAAATTAATTTTATAATTTTACAAGGTGGTGTGAAATTGTTTTTTGTGGTCCTTGATGTGATTCAATTGTTGAATGGTAATGCCTCTTTGTAAATGGTCATTTTTAAGGTATGGTTTCAATTTTATGAATTGAAATTATGTGAAATGGATTCACATGACATGGAAATTAGATAGACCACTAGGGAACCCTAATTATTCAATGTGGATTTCAATGGATTAGTACACTATTTTGGTCAATTGAAAAATGATTAGGGGTCATTATGAAGATCATACTACAATAATAATTTAATGAAAAATGATTACTTGGGGAATGATATAACCTTGGTTGATACATCTATAGTGGATCATGTATGAGAACATTAAATATGGTTTTTTCACCAAGGTATGAGGATCACGAGGACATAAAAATATAGCTACATTGGTAGTCACCCATGGTGACTCCTGTTCATTTTAAATTGTTTAAGTAAAATATTTTTGGGGTTAGATGTTTGTATAAATAATATCTATTTTATACCAAATTTGATTAAGATAATTTTTCTGAATGATATTGAGTGAGAATTTCTTGTAATTTTATTTAATGGAATACTATGGTGGTATCCTATAAGGAATTTTGGCTCACACACTTTATACACACTTGGTTGTATGCAAATTATTTTTTCTATAACTCAGGTAAATAATTGAACTTCCCTAGTGTTTATGGTGGTTTCATATGATAGAGGTTTTTTGGGAATGTGTTTAATATGATGTAATGGGGTGTATATGCACATTCTATATGGAGTTCTTTCTGTCTAGTTGGTTGTAATACCCAGAAGATTCTAAAATAGTAACTTGTATTTGATATTGTGTAGCGTGTAATGGAATATAATATACTGAGTATTATTAATATATTTAATAATTTAAATAAATTCAACATGTTAAATTCCTTACAATTAATGTGATACTGATTTATTCTCCGAGATTCACAATAATGAGTTTCTTTAATGGCAAAGCTTGCACTACACGCTAGACCGAGTTCTACCAAACAATAATATATTATTAAAATATTATTATTTATTATAATAAGATATAAACTATGTATTATGTATAGTATAGACTAACTTGTTAAAATCTATGGCTTATAAAAATATAATATGAATTCACTTGTTACTAATTAATTAGAAATGAAATTGAAAACCAATTGAATATAAAGGGAAACATTATTAAATATATGCTCACAAAGATGTTTTATCATCTTAATTTAAATTAATTATAATTAGTGAGTGATATTAGTGTAATATATAAATATTTTATAATCAATATCATATTTTTTATATTCATAAATTAAATTTGATAAGCATAATATAAGAACAAACCTAATTTTACAACAAAAATACTATAGTTTTATTAAGGCACTTCTACGGCCTTTTATTGGTGAACCTACTTTAAAAAAATTGTCGAAATTTTATAAATTTTATGCTTCGAAAACATAATATTTTAAATATTAACATAAAAATTATTTTCGGGTTAATTTTTAATTTTTAATTTTTGTGATGTTTCATTTTTAATGAATAGTAAAAAATATAGAGTTTTTGTTCAAAACTCTTTTTTAATATGATTTTTTATAATGATAAATTATAATTTAAATTTATTTTAAAGATTAATTTGACGATATTATTATAAATTAATCCAATTTCGGTCATTTTAATCAATTTCACTTTGAACATGACTAAAAAAAGATACCAAACTTTCAGACGTTTTTACTTTAAAAACCCACTTTTTCATCCCGTATACATGATTAAATTAAAATTAATTTATTCCACATATATTATTTGATTTTTAAAAAATAAATTCCATATTTTGAATCAATTTTTTTTTTAAATTTATAATATGGCGAAATTAGTTTTTTAAAAAACATATTTTTTTAAATAATTAAAATTAATTAAAATTATTAAGGTAAAATTAATCATGAAAAAGGAAAAAACCATAATCTTAAGGGCCAAAATGACCAAGAAACTTGACCAAAAAACTTGTCAAAGAGACATTTTATGGCCATATTTTAACTCTATTCCTACTTTTATTAAAATACGACCATTATTGGATCCACAAGCCATGTGAAAATTGGGGGTATAATTCGCTTTCGCAAAATTTACAAGAGTGCCAATCCTCCTCCACTATAAAAAGGCCTCCTCTCATCCAACATACTCACACCTCTCTAAATACATTGGATATCACAATATCTGCCAAAATATCTCCTAAAAATACCTCCCCTAATCTTATAAACCTCTACTTTGGCAGAATGTAATCTAATAATGCATTTTGTTCAAACCAAAATGAGTTACCAGATTAAGAGGTATCATTTTCTCTTAATATTGTTAGTTTTATTTCCATTATACACTCCCAAAACACTCCTTATTCCATTAATATATAACAAAAACAATATCATAAAAATATTAGGGTCTTTTATGATATTTTTTTACCTACACTTACAAACTCATCCATCTAATGGGTAACAAACATATTGTTTCTGTGTACGGTGGACTACCACCTCACAAAACGATGAATGTTCATTTTTTCATTTACCATCCATCATGGTTAGAAATTATGATGGAAAATATGTTTATACATCTTATATATGATATTTATTATGTATTTAAGATTACTTAATTTACTTATAACACATATCATTATACATTACATTTTGTTTAGAAATGATGACATCGTTTGTTCAAGTATAGACTACCGCCCCCTAAAAGTGATGTGATCCATTCACACGATACATAGAGTATATAAAAGATGAACATAATTAAAAATATGTGAAATATAATAAATATATATGATGTTATTTAAATAATTACCTTTTTATAAAAATAATATATATCATTTTATTTATTACCCTTTCACACACTTAATAATAGTTAACTTCATTCAAAAATGTGTGGATTACCACCATCCCAACTTGATGTGATTAATTTTACATAAAAATATTTATATATATAAATATATATGATTAAATAATATTGTGTTTATAATATAATTATCATTATGTAGTTATATAATTATACTTACATACTTTCCATAATGATCATAGAAAAATGAGAATGTTACTCATCCATACATACCGCCTACCATCTCCATATTTGTAAATTTGATTTGTTTTCATAACCATATTTATGGATTGGTCTTAAAAGAATAATTGATGTATTAATATAATAATTATTTAATTATTATTGATCTATTGATTTTAAATAATGACCCCTATGACCATATTTTACCTAGTAATGTAATTTTTGACACGTATTCCAAATTTGGTCAAAACAACCAAAGTAAAAATAATTGTTTAAGTAGTTTTATACAACATAGTAAATTTTTTTCTAAAATTAATGATAAAAATAAAAATTTTTATCAATAAAGTAATTATTTAACACAACTTTTTTATTTATGAATATAAAAACACAATATAAAAAGTAGAATAAATGTATGGGATTTCATATCAGGTTATATTCCATTGAGGTGTATTTGTTGTTAAGCATCTAGTTTATTTTATATGGTTTATATACTTCCACCTGAAATTATATATAAAGTAAATATTTATTTTGATGATATTATAATCATTGATAAATTTTAATACTTCATTTAGATTATGAATCAAATGTTTCAATGTGGTATGTGACACTTTGGAAAGTTTAAATATTATTCTCTTTAAGAACGTTTATGATGATTATATCTAAATTGACACTTCATTTTTTATTTGTTTACATTCTCTTGAAATAACATCTTTATTTTTTTTTCACTTAATTTCTTATATATGGTGAAAATAATTCCCCTTATTCATATAATATCGTTATTAAATATTTTTTCATGATAATTATAGTTTTAATTTGAATTATTTCATCTATGGGTATTTGGGTGAAAAAGTTCCCAAGATGAAATGAATTTCATAACAATTTTTTTTTCATTGGGTTATATTGCATCCTTATTATCATTAATATTCTATGATTATTTGTATACTGAAATTGAGTGTCTATTTATGGATTTAATCTTATATATGTGGACTTATAGTTCATAAAAATAATCTACTCATTGATTGTTTCTCACTCTATCATCATGATATTTTCAAGGGTTTACTATACAATCTCTTTTTTTGGGATTTTTTATACTTAAATACCCATTAGTATAAATTATTCATTCATATCCTAATAAACCCATTAATTTATTTCTCTACTAGTTATTCATTACCTTTAGTAAGTAATAATACCAATTTTACACTCTTTGGTAATCAGAGTGTGTTAGAAAATGTTTCTAAGAAATTATGATTTCATTTATCTCATTAGTTAGAGAAATTATTTTCTTATGAAACCTAGTTTTCTAGAAATGTTTCAAAAATAATTTATGATGATTTATTAATGAAATTTTTACCATTTTTTTTCTTTTACCAATGTTTTGAAAATAATGTTCTTGTTGCTTTCTGAACAAGGAATTTTCTATCCTTTTTATCATTCTAAAGGAATGTTCCTTTCCCATCATATGTCTAGTATATATTTAATCACATTCATATCACTGAATCGTTCTTTATATATTTAAAAGGTTAATTTTTATATTTTTTTTTTCAAAAGTGGTTTTCAAACAATTTTTTTTCAAAACGTTTTTCCAAACAAAGGATATATTAGTAAAGAATGATTTTAAAAGATATTTTTATTTATATTCATCAATGACATAAACAACTTATCTTATTCCACATGGGATGTATTTTATTGATAATATACATATTATTCCTTTGTTTGGTTTCTGATTTATTTGGCCGAGGATAGTATCAACATTCAATTCTTTAATTTGTTTTTTAGTCCCCTTGCAATATTAAATATTCTATGATCCTTGAACATTTAATTTTACCCTAATTACCCATTTCATTTTTCATGGATATTTGAATTTCCTAAACTATACACCATTTTAACTTTGGTTTCTACTTTAATAGTCATTACATTATTTTTGGAAAATATTTATAATTATGTATTCCTCATTCAATATGGATATTTGATAAGGAAATGTATTTATTTCGACTATTCGATATGATGAATGATTTGGATAGGGAATGATAAGATTATCCTGGAATTAATATGGATTATCAATGCATCAATAGGTTCTCATCTGATAAATATTTTTTGAAAATTAAATAGGTTTCTATCTGTAGTTTTAAATCATATTTTTAATGTTATTGATGGAATAGGTTTTCATATCACTCAAACTTCATGTGCATTAAGAATTAATTTCCCTCTTTTAGTTTTAGTTATAGTTATTATTCATTCATGAGATGCTGTGTCAATATCTTTTTGGATACATTTTATTTTTAGTTCACTAATTAAATGGAATGTGTTTTAGTTTCATAAATTTACATATTACTTTTTTACTTATCTATTTATTTGAATGGCATGTGTTTTCTTTTACCTTTCATTATTTATTATTCACTTATGTTTCTATCTATAGATTTCATGGAGTGTGTGTTAATTTATGTAAATTTCCATGTTGATTTATTATTATTGATTCATTATTGAATCCACTATACTTTAGTCTTACTGAGAATTTTAGATCACCCTTATTATGTTTCCTTTCTAAAGGAATTCAACATGTATAATGAGAAATTATTGCAAGGATATTCTATATAAGATAAATTTATTATCCTCTATGTTATATAGAAAAAAATTATATTATAATTACAGTATTATTTTCTCATGTATATATATGTTTAACTAAGACTACTATACTAATAAATTCTTTGGTATTTGATTCATTGTAATCATGCTAATGTAATTGATATCTCACACTAGATTTAGGATTCTAGGGTCAGGTTGCTACACTGATCCCTTTACTTTTTTGATTATTTTGATTTATGGGATCTAAATTCTAAATTCATTACTGTTGGGATAATTTTTTGACACATTGTTTTTAGATGTTGGTTATTATATGATTTAATTGTTGTTTTTTTGATGGAAATTTTTTTATTGGATAAACCATTCCAAAAGGTGGCATATGATACATATGAATTGGTTTCTAGTACATTGGGACCGAGATGAACCTTTGAACCATGACACTAGTTGGGTTAGGTGATGGGTTAGATGGAATACTAGGACATTTCATGAAAAAATGTTATCATAGTAGGTTTTTTTGATTTCTAAAGGTCATGTTATTTGGGTGTTTCTGGATATAGATGAGATAGAACTGTCAGGTCTTGAGTTTTCTGTTTTTGTGTGACGTGTCTAGATAACACACCTCATGATTGGCCTTAGGCCCCCTTGGGATGTTTAGGATATGGTTTTAATTCTCCAAAATTTGTGTTATATAGGCATGAGTCTATGAATGAACACCGATATGGGGTGGAGTGGTTTAATCAGTTGTTTGATATCTTTATAGATTAATTTTAATTCATGTTCTTGTTTAAAACTATGTTTTTTTTTCAAAATCTTATTTTGGTGATTAATTGATTGTTTCCATTTTTTTATTAAATGGTGTAGAATCATGCCTCCCCATATACATCCAATTAATTAAAGAGAAATTCATAGAGGTAATTTCCCCCCACAATTTGATTTATGCTTAGTAGAATTAGTGGTTCAGGCTATTTAATCATTGGATATATGAGTGGGATCTGGATCTTATTAGGAAAAGGATACAAAAATGAGTATAAAGAAGGAAAAAGTTTAGGAATCCCTAAATAATGAATCTACTTTCATTGAGGGAATAAAAAACCCAAATATAGTGGAGGAAAGGATGAAAAATAAAGAGATGATTTCCAGGTTTCTTGATACTCTTAAAGCGATCAAGGAGAAATGTGATTCATTAAGATTGGATGGCCCTAATCATAGGTTGTGTGACTATATTTTCCAAGTATCAAATCATGAGAGAATATGTTGGAAATATTTCAAGGACATATTCAATGAGTAATATTTCCCTAATAATATTTCCATCTCTAAGACCCATGTGTTTCTGAATCTACACCCAGGGGACCTGAACATGTTGGAGTATGACAACCATTTATCCGAATTGGTAAATTTCACATCTAATTTGGTTTCTAAAGAGGATCTAAAGTGATATTATTTTGAAATGGGGTTTCATATATATATTTGATCGAATTACTTATTGATTAACTGGTGGAAATATGCTGAAGTGGTTGATCAATCCCTAATAGAGGAGATTGATCCATCAAGTAAATAGGGGTTATCTGGAGATGTTTCAACCTTGCTATAGGGAGGTCCTAACATGTCTGATAAGAAAATTATGTGTAATAAGTTGGAGTAGAAGGGGGCTTGTATCACTAGTTACCTATCCTATCCACCTTTTTGTACAACATATGGTGGTGGGTTGACCATGTTTTATCAGTGTAGAACCCCCCAAACATGTAATAAAGTAATGTTCATATCCACCGAGGTGATCTCACTAATGTGGGATTAATGGGTTTTTGTAGTATTTTTTCATAATCTAAATCCCATATTAGGGTGGCGTGTGTTACTTAACCCCTTGAGGAATGATAGATCATTTAGAGTACTTTAGAATAGAGGGCTCTAGGATTGGTAGATGTTGTGGCAGGGTAGGATCTACATCTAGGAAGAGTAACCTTAAGGAAGAACATTATGTTATTAGTTATCTCTAGGAGGAAAAAGATTCTAGGAACCTTTATTCTCTAGATCAAGTTATAGTGGAATTGGATGTAGTACCTATGAATTTTAAAGACATTATTCTTATTGCATCATCAAATACTCTTTTATTGTTTGATATGAGTGCTTCTAATTTGTTTATGTTTTCCCTCCATATGAAATTATTGAAACTCTCAATCAATCTTATATCATATTCCATGGATTTATCTAGGAATATAAGAAAGAATAAGTAATAGTTGATCATATGTTAGTCTTTTAATATCTCTCTATGAGGAGATGAATTGGAATGTGACTTCATTATTCTATAAATGGTTCTTTTTGACATGATAAGTATTTGACTCGATAGTGAGTTTTAAGGTGTGTATCGATTATTATAATTGGTTTCTAACTTTTGATGCACATAATGGGAGTAATTAGATCATTTAATGTGAGTGGGATCATTAGTTCGGGGGAACCAGACCTCTACTTCTAGAATGGGTCAACCTTTTTGTCTAGGTCTCCTATCTTATACTAGAGGATGATAAAAGGGGCTGTTATAAAGATATATCTCTTAGGGAGAATTATTTTCTAGTGGTATTTTAATAATATATCTTAGATTTACCTCCATAATGGGATTCTGAGTTCACAATTAATTTGGAACTAGGAACAAAACTGATATCTCTTCCTTCATATTAAATAGCCAAGACAAAGTTCATATAATTAATGAAACAAATGGGTTCTTTGAAAAAGAAAGGATTCATTTACCCAAGAAAATCACCTTGGGACACCTAGTGATGTTTTATTAAAAATTTAGGGATCCGTCCCACTGTAAATGGACTTTTGGAAGCTGGAAATTGTCAAAATCAAAAATAAATAACCCTTTACTCACATTTATGAAATTTTTTATCCACTCATGTGGGGAAGGTTGTAATCTAATATTGACATGTGATACAGGTATCACGAGGTCTGGGTTAGAGTGGAATAATTAATAATACAACCTTTTGAGGGTGGTATGGAAACTTTGAGTAAAATTTTCATGCTTTTAATATTGAAAAATGATCTAGTTTTTTCGTGGCTCTTATGAAACATGTGTTCCATATGTTCGAAAACTCTTTTCATGGTGTTTGTGGATGATATCATGAGCCACATTTTGATAGAGGAATAACATGAGCATCATCTAAGGATTTTCTGGGCACCCTTCAAGACCTCCTTAAATTTGAAATTCTTCCTAAGTGAACCTTATGATTCTGGGAAGTCAATTTTTTGTGTAAAATGATATCAGAAGATGGGGTTTCAGTGGACACTAAGGAAATCATAGTAGTGATGTCATTAGGCCAATCAAGGAACATCTTCAAGATTAAGAGTTTCTTTGACCTAGTAGGATATTAAAGGATTTATCTCAAGGAATTATCTCGACTTGCTTCTCCAATGACCACAATTACTTGAAAGGGGTGCAGTTTGAGTTGAGAATTCAATATTATGTGTATTTTGAATATCTTACAAAGTGATTGAACACCACACCAATTTTGATCTTTCCTAAATCTAGAAATAGTAACATTGTCTTCTATGATTCTTCATGTGTTGTAATTGGGTGTGTTTTAATTTTGGATGACCATGTGGTGGTGTATGGGTACCTCTTTCTCATTCCTCATGAAATAATTTACCCAAACCACAAACAAGAACTATAGGATGTATTGAATTCCCTAAATAAATTATATCACTATCTTTTTGGGTATAAATTCATGGTTTACTAATATTATAAGAAATTGGATATAAGTTTTTTCCCAGATATATTTCAATCTGAGGTAGCACTAATGGGATGTGTATCATCAGGGGTTTGATTTTGATATTTTCTACAGATCAGTTAAAGTTAATGTGGTAGCCAATGATCTATGTATGATGAAACCAATTCAAGCCCTGAAGGATACCAATGATTAATGGAAATTGGTGGGGATTCCTTTCAAGATGCACCTATAATCCAAGGAGTGTAGTGGAGTAATGTCTTTACTAAGATCGAGTTGGAAAGAACTATTTTGGAGATGATTTGGGAAGAAAATCCAATTGATAGATTGTGCTGATGATCTATTAATATTTTAAATGGTAATGTGGTTCCCATAATGTGATCTACATCCTATGAAGGAATCATTTGCTTCAAGCATCTCCTTGTGGGGCCATTATATTCACTGAAGGAGTTGATTCATGATAGGCACTAATCATTGTGGTCTATTAAACTTGAGATCACCATGGGTTTTTACCAAATTCTATATCATTTTTGTTATCTAGGTGTGAGGTGTGATATAACCGACTTTATATTTAGTTTCATTAATTATCATCATATTATAGTTGAAAACCATATGGCCTATAGTTTTATTCATCCACTCCACATTACTACTTAGATGTGGAACCAGGTCACCATGGATTTTATCATTGGGCTTCCTCAAACACCCCAATAAAGGAATATTATTTTGGTGGTTAATGGAATTTTAAAAAAAGTCCACCCATTTCATTCTGATTATGGATTCAACCATGGTGGAGTAGTTGGGCCAGTTGTATGTCTAAGATATTGAAAGGATTTATGTTGTGTCACCAGATATAATTTTCTATAGGGATCAAAACATTACCTCTCAGTTCTAGGAAACAAATCAGAATTAAATTTTTTCATATATTAAACATAGTGTGACATACCATACTCAAATAAATAGTCTAACGGATTGGAAAATCCATATTTTCTATTTCATGATTTGCGCATGAACGTTACATTTTAGAGGCTCATGGTAAAACTAGTTGGGATTACTATAATTTTCATATAATAAAAATTACCAATCCTCAATAAAGATTTATAACCTTGACATGATTTATGTTCATCCATGTATATTTATTCCTTGTTAGATAGAAGCTGGGGAAACTTATTTTGTCAAACCAAGAAATGTTAAAAAAAACACATAATGATTTATTGATTAAGAAGAAGTTATTGACTGTGTAGAGATTATATAAGGATTATGAAGATCACTAGTTCTGAGTCGTAGTGTTATGAGTGGATGATCTGGTGTTTCTAAAGGTGGAACTCATTTGGGTCACCATCATCTTGCTATGAAGGGAATTCTTACCTATAGGCATACCAGACCTTTTTATATCACTAAGAGAATTGGAAATGTGGAATACTAGTTAGCTTTATGGATTAAGTCAACATCGATACAAGATGTGTTCCATTTCTCACAATTGATGAAGTATTACATGGTCTCTTATAATGTGTTTAATTAAGAGGAATTGTATCTAAAACATGATTTATCTACGCTTGATTTACCATTACTGATTATGGATTCCTAGGTAAAAGTGATTCAAATTAAATTTTTAATGAGGGCTTGAGTAACTTTGAAGTATTAAAATAAGACTATAATAAATATGAGAAAAAGTCTTGGGTGGAAGTGTAATATCCACATTTATTCTTTAATTAAACTCTTGTTGAATTTCTATGGGTGTAAATTATTCATAATGGGAATAATATTCACATACGTGGTATTATTTTGGTGATTATTATTTTTTATTTTTGTTATTTATTTTATTAAATTTATTTGAAAAATTATTTTGATAAATAAATTTTTTTAGACTATATAGGATGAGGTGAATGGATGTCATACAGTTAAGGGAAAATATGATCTATCCAAGTTGGAACTATGGACTCAGACAGTGGCCTTGTGCAGATCACATAACCTATCACACGAGTGTGCATGCACATGGGGTTAATTGTGTTCCATGGATCATGGCACATTTTGAGGAAAATTTATTTGTGTATGGGAGTGATCCCACTCAATTTAAACTATTTGGACTCTGTTACCTTTGTATATAGATGCCACATGGCTGGGGTATGGTCTAGATGATGGTTTAACCAAACTATGTGGTCTTCCAAAACATTAAAAATAATTAAATTCCTAAACTATCCCTCACTAATTTTATCCCCAAATCACCCTATAGTCATCACGTTCTGCCTCCTAATCCCAATTTGAATATCACTATTCCACTCATATCCCTCTGACATTAATCATTCTGTTATTCTGGCACATCTTATTCAAGAAATCATCAATTAAACTTCTCCTTTCCCCTATTCTTTCTTCTTATTGGTCCCATCCCCCTTATTTCTTCTGTCCTATATTCAAAAGTGGATAGATTGAACTAATTTGGGCTCAATATTGTTTCTTTTGGACAAATATTTATGGTTTTGGGGCACTATTTCTTTTTTTTTCTATACATTTATAGGTTTATCAATTATAATCCACATTTTGGTTTTTCCAAGAAATAGGTTTGAGGTTGAATTCCTTGGAATTATTTCATGATTTTATTATTCTTTATTTAGTTCCAAAATGGGTTTTATAAAATTATCATGTGGTAAGAATGTTGTTTTTATTGGTTTTTGGTTTATTTTAGTTATTTAATGGTATTTCCTTGGTGTAAATGGTTGTGTGTAAAGTTTGGTTTCAGCAGCTAGAATTGTGATTACATTTAAGGGATTCACATGACATAGAAATTGGATAAAGAACGTGTGAACCTAAAGTATTCTATGTGGGGTTGCCAATATTATAATTCCATTATCATCAGTTGGGAAATTTCATAGGATCATTAGAAAGTTCATGCTATAATACTAACTAATTGAATGATGATGAATTAGGGACCACTAGAACTTTTGATGTGACCACTCGAGTGGATCATTCACGATAATGTTATATATTGTTATATAACCAAGGTATGAGAATATGAGGTCCATAAAAAACTATAGACCTCATGTGTTTCCCATGGGGACATGGTTTTATTCTGAACTGTATAAATTACATTAAAACATGTTGGATCTTTATATAAGTAAAACTATTTTTGTTTCAGATATGTTTAAAACCAATTATGGTTGAAAACTAGAAAATTAATTTATATTTTCATGTAATTTTATAGAATATTAAGGTTGTATACTACTGGAAATTTTGTTTCACTCCCAACATATACCCTCATTTGTATATAGATCTTTTATTTCTGACTCACCTAAAGGAAATGCCTTCTTCTATGTTGATGTTGTGTCATTGTGCAAGTAGTTACTTTGGTAAGGTATTGATAGTGGTGCAATGAGGTGTTGAGACACATGAAACATGGAGGTCATTTTTTCTAGTTTATCCCCTCCCATTTGTTGATATTTTTTTGGGTGGAAAATAATTAATTCTTAAATTACGTGATATTGGTTTTCATTAACCCCTTGAATTTAGATATTGGTTATAATGTGATGTAATTATTTTTCTGGTTGGTTAAATATTTCAATTGATGAACTATTCCTAAAGGTGTCACTATATACCTATGAATTGGTTTCCATCCCATTGTGATCAGGAATTGCCTTCAGGCCCTGCCACATGATACGTCATGTTTTATGTTTGATGGAAGAACGAGTTGGTTCATGAAATGTTCAATAAGATGCATTAATTTTTTAAGGAGATTTTTAGGACTTGTATAATTTATTTAACATTATTTTTCCCATTATCCCATTACCTAGGTGAAAAATAATCATCACAGTTACTATCCATAATAAAATAAAATAATTAGGAAATATATAGCAATATTGAACCTAATGATACAAGGTAAAGACTCCATTTTTTAGTATTCAATGTATGGATGATGAATAAATAATTCTATATTTAAATTCATAATAAAAAAAGTCTTTTCTAAATTTAGTTTTTATACATCAAAATGAAATTATATAGAAATGAAATATAATTTTTATTCCTATTGATTTATTTAAATAATCTTAAAGAAAATGGGTATTTTTATAACATGAAAGGAAAATAAAAAATATAATGATGCTTTTAAACTACACGATTTAATGAAAAGAAATGAAAGTTTTATAAAAATATATATTTTTCAGTATTCACTGAAAAATATTCCTTTTTTTAGAAATATCTTAAAATTTCACCCTAAGATAATATTAAACTAATAATTTTTAAAATTATATTCATTATAAAAAATAAAATATGTATTATTTGGGGAAATTAATTCCAATTTACCTGAAAAAAATACAATAAGATGCATTTTTGAAGAAAATAATGTTTTGATACATAAAATTGAATTACTGGAAATTTAGTACTTTTTCAATATGAATAAATAAATAAATAATCATTATATATAACCTATATACATATTTATTATAAATTTTTTATTCCTTTTTATAATGTTAATCTAAACCCTTGGTTATAAAGGCAATATTTAAATAAAACCTTTATATTTTATATCACTGTTTACCTAAGGATGAGTATTGGTAATAATAAATCCATTAATGATATTATTATTTAAAAATATATTTTCATTTTTATATATTATCAACCCCTTAATTAAATTGTGTCCTACAAATTTTGATCATATTTAAAAATTATTCAACATTTTAATATACCTATATTGATACTGACACCATACAAAGGGATAATAAAACATCCTTTGAAAAGGTGAAGTATGAAACATAAAGGTTGATGAAATAAAAAAAATTAGTGTAATAGAAATTGATAAAATATTAGGAATCATAAAATATTGAAATTATGGAAAAATAAATTCCATGGAATAATAGCGGGTGTTACAGAACATGATCATGATAATGTTAGTGAGAAAAAAACCATAAATCATTATGCGATAAGTATGGCCATAAATTTATGTGATATTAGGTTAAAAGGATAACATTGTTATTAAAATATCATTTTCCTATAGTGGAGTTAATATTTTACTATCAATTTGGATGAAAATATAAAATATATTTTCTAGAATTCTTTTTATTTCATATGAGATATTTTTACCTTTGGTTTTTCTTCGATCAATTTCTAATCTTATCTAACCTATTTTTCCAAGAAATGAATATTAAATATTAACTATTATAACTAGATTAACTAAAATTAACATTTAATTGATCATAATATTTTTAAAATAATGATAATTAATTCCCATTATATCTAGATATTTACCAAAACTAAAATGGTTAGAATAATTTATCAAGTATAGTTAAATTTTCATTTAATGATATAATACATTAATCTAAAAACCATAACAAAAAAACCCAGTCTTAAATTCAAACTATTAAATAATAGTTAACTTTATGAATCATATATGATATGTCTATCCAAATTCGAAAACCAAAAATATGAATGATTTGATAATTTATTATTTTCCCAGATCAAAGCTAACATTTATCCACAAACAACATAATGTAAATCATAATGTCACATAGAAAACACATGAATATCATTATTAATTTTTCTTATAAAACATGAAAATAATTTCCAAAAATAACTTTAATCATAATAAAACCACTATAAAATAGTATATAAATCCCTAAATTTTCTCAATATTCATTCAAAAAATTATTATTTTGTTAACCATATATTATTACCAATAATTTTCAAAAAATCAGTGTATTAACTTAATCACTAAAGAAAATTAAATCTCATTGTATGGTATATGAGATTTTTTTTTGAAAAATATGAAAACCCTTTTATCTTAATTAACCATATTAACATAAAATATCATGATATACCTAATGGTTATTTATATCTTTAAAATTATATAATAAAATATCAATTTCTTTTACCTCAACTAATCCTTTCACTAAACATCATACTAACCAAAGGGTTATATTCCCAGTAATATCTCCCAAAATATCATAAATCATCTTAAAATATAATTATATATAAACTAAAATGAGGTATATATTCCCACTATATTATGATCAACATTATTCTTGTTGACACATTACTATTTAGGTTTATCCTATATCAATATGGAATACCATCAGTTTTCATTGGTTTTATAATATCATTCACCATAATGGTTTTTAATGAAAATTTCAATTAACACAATAGTTTACCTTGGAGTTTTTTTCCACATGGTCTGTCTTAGGGCCACTCTTCATCCACTAGGTATGATCAATTAAATAACCAATCCAACCCTTTCTGAATTTTTATCCACTGTGGAAAATATTAAAAAACAACCTCTTTATTCCATCATCCATACATGGATATATTTTATAGGAAAACCACACAATATCTACTATACTAAAACAACATGATTATACCATATAAATATACCTATCCCTATAATTTTTCATTTGGTTTCTTTTCTAATATATATTTCCTTAAATATTTTTCCTAATGGTGCTACTAAAATTACTCTTATATAAATTGGAACACATCAACTCTAGTAAAATAGAGCCAATTTTTTTATTACTATTTTGGTATAAGATAAAAGATATCAAATCCCGAATAATAAATTAGTTTATAAGTATTAAAGGGACAAAAATACATGATTCTCACATTAAATTTTAAAACATGAAATAAAACTCCAAAATCTAGTGAGGACATTGTTATTTCCTTTAGTATGTCCCAAGATTCATCCATAGTTCCCTTCACATTATCATGGGGAAATGAAAACATAGTAAATAGAGATCTTATATGGTTTTTAAGGGTAATAATGAGAGATATAAATAATAAAATAGAATGATATGGTCATAAGGATTTGATAACATAATAATGTGAATGTTCTAATCATAATATTTTCATACCAAAAAATTATTAGATCATTGTATCTGAAATCATGACATATCTATAAGCATTATTATTAATGGTTTAAAATAAGAAATAATAATTCAAGAGTCAGAACATTGGAACGCAACATCATAATAATAAAAAATCATAATCTTTTCTACATAACTATTTGTAATCATGTCTACACATAATCTTTTGAGTGTCACTATAATAAAAACTACTATCCCAATAAAAAGTGAACATTGATATTAAAAATCATGTACATGAATATTATTACGAGGAAATATAGTAGCAATCATAATAATTCAAAAAATCGAGATCATATATATTTTTATTCATATCCATTAATATCATTATCATCTCAATACATATTTATATAATGTTACCCAATGTAAAAGAGGTCTTCAACAGACCCAAAAAACATATAATGAAAAAATAAATATATGTGCCAATATATCATAAAAACTCTCATAAAATTTATAATTTTATATCCAATTATAATAAAATGGGTTTAATTAACATTACATCATTTAATCATAGCATAACACATGTAAAATAATCAAGATCCCTGTATATTTCATGTCAACATAATCAGCTCATAGGGAATTTTTTTTTGTATAATCATCCATAAATAATAATCATCATAATCCATACACATGGAAACATTTGAATTTATCATAATATCGTATCCCTAATGATTCATAAAAATCGTTATAGTATATTTAAAAGCATGAAAAATTATGCCAAAATATTGTTCATTCCCTTTTTTAATACATTTGAGGGTTAACTATTATTTTTTATGACATTTGATCTAAAAAATCCCTAAATATTTAGAAAATTATTTTATTTTATAATAAATAATGAAACATGTAAATTAATATTGAATGTAATGAGCATTATTTATGGTGGAAAAATTCATTAGTGAAGTAAATGATAAAAAAAGGATTAATTTCACATTTTTTTATAAAATGTTATGAAAAACCAATTCAGAAAAAATTGTAACAAATAAATTTTAAACATTTTAAAATATATTTAAAATATTTTTTAAAAGGAATTAAAGTATTTATTAGATCAATGAATTGAATATTTGTAAAAATATTTAAATTAACATGGACATGGAAGAAAATTTTCAACTACTAAAGAGGAAATAAGGTCATTTTTTCTAAAGAACATTTTCTCTATCATTTTCATAGATAAAGAGAGAGAAATGATACTAAAAATTTAAAATTATAGTTATACCAATATGAGAATAAAATATATAGGTTTTAAATTATAATGATGACATTATTAACCATAATGGAAAATTAATGATAGGCCATAAAAAAATTAATTTTCTTTGTAACTTAAATCCCCTACTGCATTCATAAATTATGAATCATAATAACATGAAATAAACAAGGAAAAATAAAACATTAAATACCTTGAATATATATTTTCATGATTTTTCACATAAAAGGTTAAATATATTCACCCTATGTATGAAATATTTGGTGAATACAACATATGTCGTACAGAAAAGAAATTTTAATGAAAAACCCTTACCTAAAGTATCTTCTTAATTGATATGAATTCAAAGCTCTTCTTTAGTAATTAAATATTATTATATATCTATTTTTTAATCATAATAATACTTATTATACCTTATATTATGTACATATAACATATGATCACCAATTAATTAACAATTATTTACTAGAATCAATGTTTTGTGTGATAACATTTTTATGTTTGATGGATGTTTTGGTTTGGCAGTTCTTATCCCTACACATTGATCATGGTATTTTAATATTAAAAATATTAATAATTTAGTATGTATCATATGTAATAATTATATACACATTTATAAATATTCATATAAAATTATGATTAATAATTAATTATTTCACAATAAGGAGACGATAATTTGTACGTACACACATGTTACGATTCCTCTTTCTGATCGATGGAACGAAAGAATGATAAATAATGATTAAAAATTAAAGAATAAATATTATATCATTAATATAATATATTATCATTAAATGTGTCTTTCTTATTCTTTATGTAATGATTAAATGAAAAATGATTTACATCGCTTCATGGAGGTCATAGTCCACACGTATGCACAAGCAACATTACTATCTTTCAATGGATAGGAATATAAGAATATAGATTAGATATTATAATTTAATAAGAATAATTATTTCATAAATATCATATATTAATAGTAAATATATCTTAATAACCAACCATTTGTTATGGTAATGGAAAATGAATCATACTGCTACGTGGAGGTGGCAGTCTACACATACACACGAGTAATACTTTCATTTACCACATGATGGAAAATATGTGATAAATGGTCTTCCCTTATAATATTAGTATCTAAATATATCAATGGTATTATATTAATTATGTTAATATATATATATATGATTTATTATATGTGGAAGAATAAATAATCATTGAATGAGTACAACTAGATGATAGGATTTTCTCAAAGAGACCTCCTCCGGCTCACACCTTATGCCTTATTAGGTTGGTCTTAGGGGATAAGAAGATTCTACAAGTTAAATTTAATAATGCTAATTATATATTAGTATAGTGGTTTTACTATCCATTGTTCACAAACATTGTTAATAAAGGGTAATATGATGTTCAGATTTATAAATAATAGAAACGACACATTTGGAATTACATAAAATATTTAAATATAATATATATCATAATGATGCCATTTGGAACCAAATTTAAATGATTTATAATTAATGACATTATATGGTCAAAATACCTTCATCCAATAAAATTTAAAAATGTTTATATAACATCATAAACTTTATCTTTTGTTTTAACCCCATTATTACCCCATTTTAATCCAAATAACGATAACACATTTATTAGATTTTAATGGTCATAAATTTAATGTATGGATAAAATAGGATAAAAATCAGTCCATGTAATAAAATTTATTACATTTTTAATCCACATATCCACTTTAAATATTTTTTATCATCATATTATTTATGAAATTTTTTTGTAATAAATATTAATTTTTTTTGGATTATTATTTTAACTTAACTAAAAATACATTAATATATAAATTAAATAAAAATATAAAAAACTTATCATCGTTTTAACTTTATTTTTACCTATTTAATATTTTTAATAAAATAATAAATCCAAAAACTTTTATTTTTTTCTTAAAATCATTTACGTTGTTTTCTACTATTTTCAAAAGCATTACATCAATGTTCTATCACTATTTAATGTAAATATACTATCAATAAAAAGTAAAAATAATTTAATATAATAAAAAATATTTCTGTTCAAAATTATATTTTATATTCATTCATAACATCTTTTTATCCCAATGAAAATATAAAAAATAATATAAAATCAAGAAAGTGATATTTTTTATTTATCATTTTTTAAAATTATATACCTGTTATAATCAAAGCATGTTTGAAATAAATTTCTATATATACATATCTAGGATGAATTATTTAAAACAGACACATCCAATAGGTTGAGACATGTTTTTAGTGTGATTTTTCATCCTTATCTTATATTTTTATCCTTGTTTTACCTATTTTATGCTCACCACGCTGACAAATATTTAACAACATTATTATCTATAATAGATAAAAATAAAAGGAAAACATTAAATTTTATTGAACATACTAATTAATAATAAAGAATCCATTTTTTAGTAATAAATTTCTAGAATTTTGAGAAATCATATTTAAAATATATAAGTAGAACATAATGAAAATATACATTTCATTTTTTTTAGAAAAACAACGAACGTATAAAAAATTAAATATAATATTGATTAATAAGAAATTATTAAGATTATTTTCAATAAAATGTAATTTATGTTAATTTAAAAAAAATACAAAATATGATAGAAATTTTAAATTACATCATTTAAAGAAAATAAATGAATGTTTTATAAAAATATATATTGTTTACTATTCCTTGAAAAAAACATCTTTTTAAGATATATCCCATAAATTAATCATAAGCTATTATAAAATGCTAATTTATAAAAATATTCATTCATTAAATTATAATTTCAAAAAATGGTCTAAATGTTTTGTAATTTCCCATCCAAAAATGGAATAAAATCCATTTTTGAAGAAGTCTCATTTTTAAAGAATTCAATGATTTTACTAAAAATTGAGTATATAATTATTATGAACTAATTTCTAGATTTTTATGTTGTAAAACCTTTATAAATTATAACATAATATAGTTATTCATATTAATAATTGATATTTAACGATTAGGTTATAATGCTTACAATTAAAAAATAATATTTCTATATCATATCAGAGTTTACATAAATCATAAGGTTTCATGTTTTTCATGCTATTAAGGATAATAATATTTTGAAATAAATTTTCACGGTGCTACATTCTCTACCCCAACATAAATAAATTTCATCCTCAAAATTTTTAATATCACTAATTAAAGGATTAATATTTGAAAATACCTTTATTGAATAACCACAATGTACTTGGGGATAAAAAAACTTTTAACAAGGGATGTTGGAAAGATAAAGGTTACCTAAAACAACGCATAATCAGGTTTCAAAATTAGTAAAACATTAGCGGGAAGTATGAATTTTTTAGGATAGGAAAAAAATATGTTATAGAAATAATATAAATTGATATAGAATATAATCATGAAGAAATTGATACACATGAATCAATAATTGAGTAGTAGATAAAAAAGACTATAAATTCCTCCGAAATGATGGTAAAATGACTAGTTTTTTTCAATTTCCTTTTCCAAAAATGGAGGTATTATTTTACTATCAAGATATAGATTACTATTAAATATAATTAATTTATTTATTTCCATTTCATAAGAAAAAATTTAACATTTGGTTTTGTTTTTATAAATTCTCACTTCTATCTTATCTCTTACTCGAATAAAAGAATGTTTTAGATGAATGGTTCATTTATTAAGAACTAAAATTTCTTTTTAATAGACCATAATATCTCTAAAATAATGTGATTAATTTATACTATATATAGATAACAACTAAACCCTAAATGGTTAGAATAAGTTATACAATATGAATACATATTCATATAAAAAAATAATACAGTTTTCCATAAAACCACAGTAACAATTCCCAATGTTTAACATAAATAATATCACAAATGTTTAAAATTAATAATTTTTCAAATTAATCCTAAACAAATCCAAAACCAAAAAATCTGTAATATTTGATCACATATTGGATTCTAAGATTAACATTAACATTTAACTTAAAACAAAATAATGTAGCTCATAATGTCACATATGAAAATTTTTGAAGACCATGATAAAATATTATCTTAAAACATTGAAATAATTTCCCAAAATAACATAAATTATCATGAAACAATAATAAAATAATATATGTTTCCCTAAATTTACCCAATATAGATTCCAATAATTATGTTTCCCTTAATCATATAATTTTCCTAATATAGTTTTCTTCTTTATAAAATATTTCTAATCACTTATTTTCCAAATATCTTTTTAATCTCATCACTATTTAAAAAATAAAACATGTGTTCCCAAAATATGATAGTCCTTTTATCCCAATTAACTATATTTACATCAAAGATCATAGTAAACCTAAATGTTTCCAATTATTTCAACTTATTCCCACTACACATAAAATTATTATACATAAAATAACCATTTCACTATAACACATAATAGAAAAATAGTTTCATTCCCATCAATTTATCCCAAATAATTATTAACCATATTTAAATCTCATCACATACAACCTAAAAATGGGAATATGTTTTATAAACCATAATATCATCCTTAGAAATTTAAACCCATGATTCTTTATATTCATCACATATCACTATGGAATGTTATATATTACCTTAAGTAATATCCTATAATTAATAATAATGGTTCATAAAGAAAACATGAATTATACCAAGAATATCCCTTGAGATTGTTAAGCAATATTTATAGACCTAGGCCCACTCATCCTACACAATTGACATTGACATAATACTAAATCATACCATTTCATATATTTTTTCCCTAGGTGAATATGTGATACAACGACATCAACATTCCTTTATCAACACAAGTATGTATTTTTTTATAAAAATCATGAAATACTAAATTTTCCAAAATGACCTGATATTACCTTATACATAGAACTATCACTAAAATATATTATATGGTTGTCTTCACAATAAAATGTTTTCTTAAATCTAGTTCCCAATGTTCCAGCTAAACTAAAACTAATACCAAATGTAATACCTAATCTCCATTATCTCTCAGATAGTTGTTATCATACTACATTGGCATATGATACATGAGACCACATTAAAATGAATCAAATAGATTATTAGTATTGGAAGACAAGATACACACATGATTCTCACATTACATTTTAAAACAAGAAATAAAAAAGAAAATTATGGTAATAAAATTATTCTTTATTCTATTATATCATTGGAATAATTGATAGATCTCTTCTTATTATCCTAGGTAAAGGAAAACATAATAATGTGTGACTTAAAATTTATAGTAAGGGTAAAAATAGGATATTTCAATCCTATAAAATGAAAAGTTAATCAGAATTTTATGTTAACATAGTCATGTACATATTATTAATGTAAAATAATATTACCTCGAAAGGCATAGATAATAAATTCCAAAATCAAGTTATATCCAAAATAAAAAAGTGCGATAAAGTAGAAGTCAACATTATAGAGTCATCACCTAGGCATGTCGAATCCAAATCATATTAAATCATAATCAAGTTAATATTGTAATTTACAGCCATGTCTGTGTATAATATTTTGGGTATAGCTTGAAGAAATCACACACACACACACGAAATTTTAACATCTCTATTCACAATAATGTCCACACTTGTTCTTTAGAGAATAGATAGTAGACATAATACCCACATATTAAAATATGGATATATTTATTCATTTTCAGATATATGTTTTTCATCATCATCTCAAGGGGAATCTATATCAAATTACCCAATGCATTAGAGGTATTTAACATACTCACCTATCACATTTAAAGGATGATACATATGAATTCAATAATTAAGAAAACTCATTAATTAATATTAGCATAAACTATTATAAGTAAATGGGTTTTATAATCATTCTGTCATTTCATTTTACCATAGATCATGGAAAGAAATGAGCCTCATAAATATTTCACTCAAACAAAATTAACCTATGTGAATGAAATAGGTTTCATTGAATTATCCTTAAATAATCATCATCATAATCCATTCTATGAAACAATGTGGATGATATCATAATATTATATATTTAATGAAATATAAAAAACATTAATTTTTTCTGATATAGATGAATAAATAACCATATAATATAATTTCAACCTTTCTATAGAAATATAATAAAATGAACTTTTCATTAGAAAAAATTTATACTAAAAAAATGGATAAAAATTTTTTTGTGGAAAATAAACACTGAGAATTATTGAATAATCTCCCAATAAATAAGTATTCATTATGTTGAGAAAATTTTTTCAGGTGGAAATGTTAAAAAAAATATTCCTTAAACAATTTCATTTGAATACATTTATAATTATCAAGTCCCCAAATAGTTGAAAAAACAATTATTTATTAAAAAAATTTGAATAAATTAATATATGATTTAAAATGAATTTGAAGATGAATTGGGACATATAAATCAAAATTCCGAAAAATAAATTATTTACCATGGACATGGTGGAAAATTTCATCCTCCAATGATAGAATGAGGTCTGTTTTCAAAAAAAATTATTCATTTTCAATAATGTTTTTTTTGAAAAATGGAAATGTTAAATTAAATTTTCATGACTTACAATTAGATAATAAAATAGTCTTGTTTTAGTGGATATTTATCTTCTAATTTATATAAATTTAATATTTAGCATATACAATCATGGAAATATGTGATATTATATCATAAACCAATCACAACTTTGGTAACTTTTGAATCATTACCCATACAATATAATTAACTTCTAAAGAAAAAATTAAATACCATTAATTTCAATATATTCATTACATATCATATCAATAGGACAATATATACACCAATGAAAGAAACAAGTGTTGAATATGACATATAAATCACAGAACGAAAAGTGAGATGATAAATTCTTTAGTCAAGTCTCATCTTTCTTATTACAGGTTAAACCACACTATATAACAAATATATGTTAAATATAAATAAGATATAGAACCATATTCAAACATTTAATTTAAAATATAATTTACTTATAAGATCTTATCACCCTTATATTAGAAATTCTTTATTGATACCACTATAATGGATGATAAGAATTTCATTTTTCTTGTAGGTTTCTGTTTAAGTGTTCTGGTCATCATAGTCTAATAATAGTTACATTATATTCCTAATTTTAATTATTACATAATTTTAATATTTAATCATTATATAATATTGTTAAACTATGAATTTAAAGTGGTGATGAAAAATGAATTAGATCACTTGTTTGAGATAATAATCCACATATACCCTTATGTAATGTTACCAGTTTTTGATGGATATAAAAGAGAAATGATAAATAATAATTCACCTTTTTTGAATAATTATTATATCATCAATATCATTAATATTAATTAAATATATCACCCTTACCATCCTTTGAAATTTTAAATGAAAAAAGTCACATCCCTTCGTGGCGGTGGTTGTCCACACATACAATCTAGTTAATTTTTCATTTTACAAGAAATGGGATGGTAAAAAGGTGTATAATATCTTAAAAGTATTTCATAATTATCATATATAATCACTAAATCTATTATAATAACCATAAAATAATTATGGTGATAAAAAATTAATCATATTTCTACATGGATGTGCTAGAACACATGGTTTCTTAAGTGATGATTTTATTTCCTATTAGATATAATGAAGGTGATAAAGGGTTATCTGATAGTAATTATAAAAAAAAAATATATTTATGATACGATTTTCATAATTTCAGGATGGGTACAATCAATTTAAATAAATTAGAAGAGGAAATAAACATTGTTAGAGCCATGTAAGATGATTACCTATTCGCTGAGAGACCTCATTTGGCTTAAACCTAATCCATCCATTGGATGGTATAAGGGGATAATAATAAATTACTAATTTATGTAATTTTTGGAAGGTAATAGGGTAGTTATATTCTAATATTGATTTATCAAACTATATTAATGAAGAAGAATATGAGCTTCCCTTTTACAATTAAGGGAAATGTCATACTATGAATTATATAGAATATTTTAGAATTATATTTATAATAATCATTTCATGGGGAAACAAATGTCCATAATTTAACTTTAAGAAGATTATATGTTCAAAATTACTTCAACTAATAAAATATATAATTTTTATGTTACTTTTTGAACTATATTTTTAAAAACCCTTATTAAACCCATTTAATATTAACTTTGACAAAAAATTATTTAATATTTAAGGGTCATAAATTTATTTATAAGGTAATAAGTATTATAAAAATTTTCCATGAGTGAAACATTATAACATTTTATGCATGAATTTTCCTATTTTAATTCTTTTTATTTTAAAACTTATTATTAAAATATTTTTTTATATAAGATATCATTAAATTCTTATAAAGACTACATATTTAATTTTTTTTCATAGACGTAAATACTGTAATGGAATTAAAATATATACACATGTATCCTCATTTATAAATTATAATTAATTATATAATTCATATAATTCCAAATTCATCCAAATCATTTTAATTTTTTTTATTTTAAAATCATTTTCCTTGATTTTTAATAACTTGCACAAGTATGATATTGACGCCATAAAATCATATAAGATAATTATGTCATTAGTAAATTTAAAAAATATGATACTTTTAAAAAGACTATATATGAATAAAATAGCCATTTATATTAAATATTATTTCCTTTTTTTCCATATGTCATCATATAAGTAAAATAAAAATCAATAAAGTGATATTTTTTATTTATCATTTTCAAAACATAATATTGATTTCATAATCAATGTAATGTTGCAAAAAAATTTCATTTTTTATTATATACTATTCTTTTTTTTTGAAAAAATCTTAAAATATGATAATGGAAAACTTTTTGTGGGTTTTAGGCTATATCTCATAGTTTTAACCTCGTTTTACCCATTTTACCATTCTATTGTGACAATTGTTTAAAATAGTTATTATTCACAAAAAACTAAAAAAATAGTGATATTTACACAATTTTAACCTCATGATTCTAAATAAGGAAACCATTTTATGGTTAAATTTCATGATGTTTCTAAAATAAAGATTAATATAATTGTATAAATTGATTAGAAAAACTATTTCTAGAATGTTTCAGATTAACAATAAAAATGAACTCATACCAAATCAAATGTAATCAAGATTAATATAGAATTATTTATATTAATTTAAATAAATGTAATCATATTTTTCTTTATATAAAAATAAATAACATTATGAGATGTTTTAATTACATGATATAATAAAAAGAAATGAGTGTTTTACAGAAATCTGTATTATTCAATTTTTACTAGAAATACAACTCTTTATGTAAAATTAAACAAAATCACCATAATATAATTTGGACATATGTATTTACAAAGAAATACTAATTTCCTAAAATAATATTTCTAATAATTTTATATATTAGTTATAATCCAAGAGGAAAAAAATAATAAAAAACAATTTTGAGAATTTTTTTAAGAATAAAAAAGATTTACTAAAAATTGAATACATATCTTTTATGAATTAATAGAAAATTTAAATATATAAATATTATATAAATATGTTTCATAATACGGTTATTCCTATTTATAACACCAAATTATCATTTATTTTATAATTGCCACATTGTAATAATAATATTTTTTTCACTATGTAGACGTTTTCTTAATGCTAAAATATACATGTTAAGAAAGCTATTGAGAATTATATTTTTTAAAAGTAAACATATATTTTTCTACAAGAGTTCCAATAATTGGTCTAAATTGAGAATTAAAATTACCCAAATACTATTACCAGTCTCTTGTATCATTGAATGTTAGGAAGGCGGAGTTACGAATGTTTAGTGGTGGTAGAGACAATTCCACCAACATTGGACTATGATTCCTCTCTCAATACAGTAGCATTATTCATCCATCCATATCTTACATTTGGATAGTAATGGAATTTATATTCTTATATAGTAATTCCTCTTGAACTAAAATTTGAGTGTGATCATTTAGTGTAGCCTAATTTCTATTCCATACATATACATGACTTTGGTGACTAACCTATGTCGTCCTAGAAATGATTTTTTATGTTGATTCACTAGTTGATGGAATTACTACCATTAAAACACTAACGGAGTTAATTATAATGTTTTATATGATCCTAGGTTTATTAGATTGATTAATCCTACCTTTATTATTCAATAAATATCTTGCATAATGGTGTCTGTCACATTAGGGATTATTACTTTTCTTTGGAATTACACTCTATGATATAACTTTTTTGAATACTCCCATTGTAAATATATTTCAAAATTTATATCATATATTTGAATTGACTAATGTCTTATTTATAATAATTATACTCAACTTATTCTTGTGGTTGGTGGGATGTGTATATTGCTACACCCTTACCATTTTTTTGACAAGATCAATTAGTGGGTGATAGTGTAATGTTAGGAGGTTTTCCTAGATCATGGGATTCACTTTTATGTTGAGTAAAAACACATTATTTTCACACATTAATATAGATCAAAAATTTTATTGATGTCTCTTAATTGTAATAGCCCTATACATCAGTGTAATGTGCTAGGTCATCTATATTGTTTTTGTTAATGAAATTGTTAGAATTGAATCATGTGGTAAAAAAGTCCTCATCCATATGAGAGTAATATGTATCCTCTTATACAACAATGTATATTCATAGAGTATATTATAATCTTTCCCTATTTTTTCTTTTCAAGAAGATTACTTTTATTTGTGTCATATATAATATGTAACTCCCCATCCATATTTCCCAGGATAGGAAGTAGTAGAAAACTCAAATATTGTGATTTAGAGTGATACTTCTAAAACATTCACTAGATATTATATTGATTGAAGTGGTGGGTCAAGGAAAAGAAATGATTATATTTTATAAGTATTTCATGCAATTATTCCCCTAATATAGATAAAAAAAATCTCTTTTTTAGTGGAGGTAAAAAAATTTCTATAATAGTGTGATGAGGTTATTTATAAAATGTGGAAATCATAAATGCATCCCACCCATTGTTTGTGGATTCTATAGTAGTGGATGGGTTAAATATTACCCCAACCTATATGATAGAGTAGAACCTACATTAAATTTTATGGCTAGAAAATTCTTATTTTCCTTCCAAGATCATATCCTTGTATGAGTTTGGTGTAGTGTATACCTCATTCAGTCTGGATGGGATGTATCTTCTACTATATGTTGTTCATGTCTCATTAAAATATTCTTATAAAAATTTCATAAGGATTTTATAATTTTTAGCAGGATTAAAATTCCATTATATTTTCATTCTAATTGAGATTGACTTTTTTGTGGATTCATGGAATGAAGGTTGGGTAAGATTTTCCAAACACCATACACAATTATTAGATATGTTTCATGACTATTGGTAATAACATTGTAATATTCCCTAGTGAGATGACTATATTCAATAGGGAGTAGAGTTCAATTATTTACACCATTATTTCCCCATCCCCAAACACAAACATTAGGAATAAAAGATTTGGAAAGATAGGGATGTTCTGTTAAATTTTCTAGGTAGGCCAACTTAATATTCTCACATGCTCTACCAAATTTGGGTTTCTAGGATACATAGAGAATGACTGGATCCACAAGATGACATTTACCATATAATGTAATAAGATGATTGACATATCCCTCAAAATGAATATAACTGTATGTATATGATGTAATTTCACCAATATATTTTACTATTTATAAGGAATATAATACTCTTAATTAGTCCTTATAATTTCACAATAATGAGTAAAAATGGTGTATAATTATACTTTTAATTCATCTTCATTCAATTATCTTTACATGATGACGTAATTTTACTTACCTTTTAAGAGATTTTATTTAGCATCTTCAAAAAATAATGGTCATTTTCTTACCACTTTATTAAGTAGAGTAGGATTTTTAGGATTTTTAGCAACTTACTTATTTTTATAGTCTAGAGGTGGAACTAATGATTACCACTACCTCCATTTTCCCATTATATGGGGTTAAACCCTATATGATAATGGAATTCCTAGTGTATTTTATTTTGGGTTTTCAAGTGTCTTTTAGTGTGATGGATTATTTTTGTTGACTAAGGAGTAGGTAGTACCTTCATGTAAAAGTGATGTATAATCATGAGGACGAACTTTTTAATGTGAATTATGGGGAGGAACTCCATGTATATGTTATTTGGTTTTCCTGGGGAGGTCCTTCACAGTTGTTTATATCTTGATCATCTTAATGGTGAAATATCCATTTTAAATTTTTTATTGATTTTAATGGTGAGGACCTCCATAGTTACTAATTTCTTAGTCTCTATTTTTTGTGAGGACCATTAATTAAATTAACTTCTTGATCACTATGATGAAATTTTTTTGGTAGAGGATTTTTTGACCATTGGAATGGGTAGAACACTATTTTAATTGTTCTTCCCATCATAAGAAGAACCTCCATGGAGGGTACACTGTGTAGGTCCTATAGATTTTATCTATTATTTTATTCAAATGGATAGTTCCTACATTTATATTAGTCATTGTAATTTGAGGATTGCATATTCAACAAACAAAATGGAGTGGGACTTTATAGTTTTTGTATGATGGTTTTTCTTATGGTGGAGATTTATAGTTAGTCATAGTGTCAATATAGATAGAACATCACTAACAAGGAATCTGGAGAGGTCTAATAAAGTCTTATACTTATGTATTTCCTGATGGAGACCTCTATACCCAATTTATTTCCAGATATTATTAGAGGGTGGATGTCCACAAATGAGGAGGGCCTGAATGAAGATCTCCCCAAAGTGGAATTCCCAGCCTTCTTGATGTGATATTGTTTGGAGGAACTCTATTAGAATTATTTATTTCTTCCAATTATGAGTTTTTTCGAAATTATTCACAAGTTCTTTCCCTCTCACAATCCAAGGGTTCATTCCAATAGTAATCATTAATGAAATTTAAAGGGGTGTTTAGGATACTAGAGGCATGTGGGTAAATTATTTTATCCTGGTCCATGATAATAAATGGATATCAGTGGTATTGCATCATTGGTGTTTCATTCTGAACAACATGATAAGGTAAAACTTCTTTAGTGACCAGCTAGGAAATTAATTATGGTTAGTGATGGAATCATCCATGGTAAACAGAATACCTTATATACTACTCTAAAGTGACTATGGTATGTAGTGAACATCACCCTCATTGACCATTTATTAATGTGTGTTGATGATTCCTCACTCTTCGAAAATGATCCTCATCAAAAGTAATGTTGGAATTAGGGTCGCATACCCCCTTATAACCAACAATTGATTTGATGACTGTTGTAGACTGAACTCATCTAGTTTTTTGTAAAGTTTTTTTATTTAAAAATGAATTAATTGTTCACATATTAACAACAATTAGTTTTTCTTCAATAATCGGAGTCATTAGGTTGGCGATTGTGTGTGTTGTGATTTTAGGGCTATGACAATCATTATGGAGGTTTCATAATTATTTGGGGTTATTGAATGATGATTCATAACTATCTTGGATAACCAATGACTACCCCATTCAATGACTAGTAAGATGATGTTGTGCTCTGTATTAAATGATTAGGATATTTATATTTGAAGGGGAATTATATGAGAATAAAAAAAGTTATACCCATCAATATAACATAAAAACAAGAGTGAATGTTCAGTCAATCTATTTTAAAAGTAATATATTTCACAGTAGGTTCAGTATTATATATTTCCAATGATTTTATATTTTTTTTCATTAACCTATTTAAAAATGTTTGGTGGAAATTATAATTATCTAAGGATTTTTAGTATATTATACATTGAAACTAAGTTGATAGGTGATCCATCCATCCCATGAGTGAGAATATTATCTAGTTTATAACACTTTTATAGATTTATGATTTTTTATAAATTTGTGATTGTTAATAATATTGACTTCCCTTATTATCAAATGAGTTGGTTAAAAATGTTAATCCATGGAAAAATATAATAGGGAATATTTATATGTATATATTATTGGTTCTCTATCTTCTCTTTTATTTATTGATTATATAATAGTTTTAAGCCAACAATCATGTACTCTAGAATGTACTAACATCCTTAGAGGTGGTAAATTTTGTAAAATCATGATTAGGCCCATGATTATTTTATATGTATACCAATAAATGGAATAAAAGTATATATATTTTATAATTAATTCTTGAGGACCACAATACCTTATAAGATCATGTGATAGAGAAAACAGTGGCCCCTTTTTTTCATTCATCAATGATAAATGTTATTCAATTTAATTTCAAACTTTATGGACCATTAAATATTTTTTTAATAATACGTTGAGTGGTTACATGTAGTTTGAAGAGTGGTGTAATAAAAAACTAGAAAATATTACTATAACATTTATTTGGTATGAGATCTATCCATGATAATCCCTTTCTGGTTAACCTGATTAATTAGTGTGTTAAAGGTAGGTTGAGGCTTACACAATAATGGTGGACCATTTTTTTGTCATCCAATCATTTCTAACTAGAAAATAATGGATTATTAGATGGATTGGTGTTGAAAAACAATGGGTAATTTTTTGGGATAAGAACAAATTGGAGGCACATTAACATATCTAGCTCATTAATTGAATAAAAGAGTATGAAAATCTTCTTAAGAGGTATAAGGATAATATTTGATTATCTAGGAAGATTTTCCTAGACTGATAATGGATTCATTACTTTTCAATACATAAGATCATTTATTATCAATGAAATATATGATTGATTATATTAATGGGATATTATTTTTTAGGAAGGATAGTAAAAGGAAAATTTCTAAAATATTCCCAATAAATATTATAAAAGAAATAAAAAATCAATATGATAATATAAATGTTTATAATTACTTAGTAATGTAATTTAAATGGATTTGGGGGAACCCATTTCATAATAGTATTATTGAGGTTACAAACCAAAAATGAGGGTTTTTGTAATATAATTTGGGCTATTTAAGTGTCTATAATTCAATTAAAATGAATCCTCTATGATGTTGCTACATTCGGCAAAACATTACATGGAGATAAACTATTATGTTTTTGGTAGAATATAGTTCAATAAGCATAAATGTTATAAAATATTAGGGTTTTGTAAGAATTAATGAGGTTAACTAATGATAATATGATTAATTTATAGCCACTACATAGGTTTAATGTACTGGGAAACCCTCCATGCAAGTTTTAATTGGGACACATATAAGGCTTCACAATTTATTTTTTGTGGTCAATGTTGTCATATTTATACGTAGAGGGTACATGGAAATTAAAGAATTATGTGGAAGGTTATATTTTACTTCTGATAAAAATTTAATGTCTACATGATAGAATTATTCTTTTAAAACCTTCAAATGAATAATTTTCCCACAAATGAGGTGATTTTTTTTTTTGAAATTTGGGAACTAAATATTTTTACTTAATCAAAATGCATGTACGAGGGTTATTTATAGAAAACTAGACATAACCAATGCACAATGAATTTGGGACACAAACAAAACCACATATTTATTTAAAATAAAGGTCTTGATTCCATTATGTATTTAATTTTACAAGGACATTATAAAAATATATTAAAATATTAATTTGTTTCCAAATACTGATGTGGCCAATATATGGTCCCTTTATTAAGAATTACATAATCTTGATTAAAGACAAGAATTCACATTTAAGATATTTTCAGGATTATTTTTTATATAATTAGGGAATAAATTTTACATAACAACTGAAATATTAATAAATAGACAATTCTACACATGATCCATTTTTTAACAAAAAACATTAAAATAAAACATGATTCATTTTCTAGATAAAAATCTTATTGACTTATTTCTTTATCTTACCAATCCTTAGACCCAATTGAATCCATTTCAAAAATAGGTAACGATCCCAACAATCTTCATAATGGATATAAAATAATGAATGAATCCATTAGTCTATGAATATTTTAAACTCAAGAAATCATTTTCCATAAATCATTATTTTCACCCATACAACATATACCCTTTAGCTTACCTTATGAAATCAAAATATTCTTATATGAATCATATTAATAATAAATAATAAATTTAACTTTTCTCATCTATATCATACATACATTATATCTTTCACATCTACTTAGGATGTAACCTTTATGGTTACATTTGTAATACCCATCACATTATATTATGTGAATCACTTAGTAGAAACCCAACTGATTAAGCCTTTCACACTTTCCAATGCATTGGAGAGATATAACATGCTCACCTACTCTAGTTTTATCAAGGAACCAAACTTATTCATATGTAATTCCCATGAACCATAATATAATCATAACTCATAAATCATGCATAAACGAATAATAACTTTCTAACTTTGAATTCACATTTCATTTTTTACAATTCCACACACTCATAAATGATAAAAAATTATCGGAAAATCAAAGTGTATATATATAAAGAAAAAATAAAAAAAATTAAAAAGACATAAATTATTAAAATTTAGTTCACGACGTATATGTTAAATAAAACATTCCATGTTAATGAAATAATCAATCAAATTTCAATGAAAAATTAAAACATTTAATACAATATTTTTGAATCAATGTGTCCCATACCACTTTGAAAATTTTGAATGTAATTAACATTTTAAGGAACTAATTTGCATATAAGTAAATTCTTAAAACAATTTTTTATAACATGTACATAAAATAAAAATATTTTATAAGAATAATTCGTCAAAACATTAAAGTGAGGCTTTTAGTTAAACATTCCCTACCACTTAAGAAATACGTCAATATGAATCATTGAATAATGACATTAAAATGATATAATAATAATGAGAATATATTAATTCATGATAAAACATGTCAAATTGGATATATATACACCTTATAGGATAATAAATGTGCATAACATCAACATATGCCTCAATGAATAGAGATCGATATGAAGTCCCTTACCCTGAGTCTGAATTGTCTCATACATTATTTAACATCCTGAATAATAAAATTAGGTTAATTTAAACATTATTCACATCCCTTTACAAGTTTATTATTCATTTTATATCGTTCATTACCATTTTATAACAATTATATAATTATTTAAGTTCACGTTGGACGTTTTGTTGATATTCGGTACTCGAGTAGAAAATGAACATGATATGTTGTAAATTGTCTATTTAGAAATAAGACCATAATATAAAGAATAATAATAATGACATTATTTTCACTTTTATACATAAAATATACTTTTAAATCAACCCATTAAGTATATTTACTATAAATGAACAACAGTATAACCATAGAGATAGTATGATGTACGTATGTATGAGTATCATTTCCCATTTTCCATTGGTTATTATGGAAAAAAGGGATATACTATTTTATCATCATATATTTATTGTCACATAATTAATTATTTATAAATAATTTAAATACAAATATTTGTATTATACAAGTAATTTAGTGAATAAAAACAAATAACATCACTACGTGGATGTGATAGTTTACACGTACGCACAAACAATTTTAACATTTTCATGTGCATAGAAAGTAAGAACATAGTTGATTAATTATTATCTTATAATGATTAATATTTCATTAATATCACCTATGAAAATTAATTTCATCATTTTATTTATTCTTTAAATAAGGTGATGAAAAATGAACTATACCGATTTGCAAGGCAGTATGCCGCAATACACACGAAGAAAATTTTAATTTCCCATTGGATGAAATTGGAGATGGATTCTGGTGATGATATTAACAGAATAACATCTCAGTATACCAAGGATACTTTATTTTTTTATTTCATTATGGTTGGAGGATTTTTTAAGGAAGTGTAATAATAAATTAAATAAAAATACTTAAATAAAACGATAGATCTTTTTTAGTTGATCACCTTTAAGAACACCTTAACACCTCTAAGGTGGATGTTATGCCTGTACTATGTTCTAAATAACATGGGGAGATATTTTCTTAGTGGATTTTCATAAATATTGTCCTAACCAGATGGTTCTTTATTCATGAGTAATAGAGAAGAGTGGGTACCTTTTATAGAAGAGGGGAGGGGCATCCTTGTGACCTCTTAAAATTTTAAATTTATATAAATTAATTTTTTAATCCAAATGAATCCAACATCAGTTATGTATATGATACGATTAGGATAATTCTAAATCCTATCATCCAATAATTTTTATAGATTTAATGCTTTTATTTTAAAACATATCATTTCGGTTTACCCTTATTTAATCTATTTTAATTTTAATTCTTGTAACAACATTTTTGATATTAAGAGTCTATAAATTTTAATTATATTCAGTGAATTTCCATAGATGTATATTTTATTAACATATAGACATTATCATGTTAACCTTTTAATTTTTATATATTTTTATGATTTTTAATAATTTAATGAATTATTATTTTTATAAAATATCAATAGTGACAATTTTAAAACTATTTATTTCAAAATTTAAATAGAGTGATAACATCAACCACTAAATAGAATTAAAATATGTCATTTTCCATTAGAAATTTTTTTTTGTGTAATGTAAATAATTTTAATTATATATATTTTCATATTTTTTTCTATCATTTTTTTTATATTTCTATGAATAAAATAATTATTGTATCATTGTTGTGTCAAAATTTATATGAATTATTTTATTTCTAAAATAAATAAATAAATTACCCTAATGTATAAAATTTCTTTATATTTATTGAGAGAATTTATTATTTAAGTTATAACATATTTATCACTATATAAAAATTATTATAATTATTATAAATAAGAGGGTGACATGTTGTTTCTTTTATTAAAATATTTATACCACATTAATGAAACAAATGACCATTAAATGAGTTAATTAAGATCCCTAAGTGTTAAAGGTATAATTATATTCATCTAGTTGGATTTTTATAGGTGTCAGAGTAATTTGGTTGTCCTTATCATATTGTTTGTTACCCTAATTTACCTGATTTCCCTTTTATAATGTTTAATAAAATTAACCATAGTTACAATTCATTATATTCAAAAATTAAAATTAAACTATTAACATAATTTGGACACAGTGATTCCAAATATTTAATATATTTTTCAAATTTTAAAAAATAGAACTTTCGGTAATTAATTTATATTTATTCCCCGTTAACAATACAACAAAATAGGTTTTTAGATATAATAACGATCAAAAGACTGGCATGTGTTTATATCAAATTTCAATGTGAAATTACTTAAAAGGATAAAAAATGATTAAATGTTAAAAAATTATTTAATTATAATTTAATCCCAATTAAAAGGATAATTTTACTATACAATAAATTATATGAAAAGGCTATTTTAAATTAAAATGCATTATGTTTCACTAGTCATTAAAACATGAATTTCATCAAAAAATACCAAAATTTCAACCAAATTAAATTTAGCTGTCCTTATTCTAAATAACAGGTTTATTTTCTCTTATTTAACTTATAAAAGATTCAAAAATTAAAATTAAAATGGGTTCTTTATCAAAAGGTGTAAAGTTTCCTTCTTCGAAAAATAATTATTTTATTATTAAAAATAGATTTTTTATATTAGGAAAAGAAATTAAATGAAATGACTTTGAAAAATTAAATTCAATATATTTTATATATATTTCATTAATATAATAAAAAAAGTGAGATTTTATTATTTTTTAAACACAATTAATTACACCTAAATAGTTTTCCATAAAACACATCCTTTATATTAAATTGGTTTTTATTTTAAGTTATAGTTTATTTTATAACCAATTAATCATTATATAAACATGTGTGCAACCCTATTGTCATAATTTTATTATTACTATTCATTCTCTGCATTGTAATGAATATGTTACAATGGAATCATTTAAATAATAATATTAAACTATTCGTATACACTTGATGTGGCGTATAGTGTACTGTATTGAAAATATTCTTTCTTTTTTAAAAACATATGGGTTTACATTTTCTCATATTTAGGAATTACATCCTTATATTTTTTAATTTATATTCGGTATCTAAGGTATGGATTTTCAAAATACCATTATTGAAATACTAATGTGGAAATATGATTAATTAAACTTCTATATAAAAGGAAAGTAAGAAATGTATGAAGGTCGCCTAAGATAACACATACTTGGAATCAATGTATTAAAACATGGATATGAAAAAAACAATCTATCATGTCCTAATGAATAGTGATAGAAAACATTATTAAGATTAAGTTAACAACCAAAAACCCCATAATGTTGTGATTAGTTAAAAGGTATTTGATTCCTTGGTATGAAAAATAAATTTATAAACTTTTTTTAATATCCTTTTCATCATGTTTTGTAATTAATTTACTTAATTGACTAATACCATAAGGTAACATACATAATTTATAAGTATAGTTTCATCCATTGTTCAATTTCCACCATAATCTCATCTTTTTATCGAAACAATAAGTATCTAAGTTGATTTTTTCACACATGAAGCCCTAGAATCAACTTCTATAGAATCACATAATCAATAAAAGAATAAATATATATTTTTCCTATCATGAAAAATTATCCAAAACCTAAATGGTTAGTTAAAGGTAAGTTAATTCTCTAAAGTTAATAAACATTTATATGATAAAACCTACATTAATCTATAAATTTCTATAGTAATACCCAAATTTCTAAATTGACCATTAGAAAAATAACTATCCTTAAAATTCATCAAAATATTCCAAACTATTTTTGAAACCCAAAAATAATAAAGATTTATCATATATTCTTCGAAGATAAATTTTATAAAGTATAATCAAATAATACCAATCGGTCTTAATATCTCTTACCGAAAAGAAATTAACCAAATCACATATTATCTTAGATAGGTTAATAATTTCCATAAATAACATGAATTACCATATGTACAAAATAAAATCATATAATATTAAAAAATATAACTAAACATTAACATCTCAAATTAAATTTCATAGTATTCTATTTACCCTAATCATACACAGTTTAGAAAATAGTAAGTGTTATGCATGATAAAATGTATCACTTGATCCCCAAATCATTTTCGTATACCAAATATATCCATTTTACAAAAAATAAGTTCTCAAAAAAAAAAATAATTCTTACTCCATCAACTCTTTTAACTAAAAAATGACATATTATTCAAGGTCTTCCAAGAGGATAATGGTAAGTGTAAAACCTTATCGAACATTAGCTGGGGGTCTGATTTCCATAGCCTTGTTCGATGGGATAGGTTTTCATCATTCCTATAATTTTTCCATTTCAAAAAATAATATAATTTTATAACATTACAAAAATTATATTAAAGAATAAAAAAACCATAAAATGTTTTATCGTTAATGTTTATCTGATACATTTCATTTTAAAACCCAAAATGTAATAACCCATAATTAACTCATAATTAATGATCATATAAACCCAAATGGTTTTCCATACCTTTGTAATTATGTCCACAAACGAAATTATAATTCTTATTCAAATAAAATTTTAACATAACATACTTTAGGTTTACACATAAAAGAGAAAATTCATCCTATATAATCCCATAATCAAAAGATCATTAATAATTTTAAAAATTTCATCATTATATATTCTATCATAACTACTGAATCCCTGATATGGTGAATTTTTAATCATTCATAATTATTTGGGATCCTTTAACCATTCTTTTCCAAATTATTCCTCAGTAAATATTTCATACAAAAAAATACATCAATCATGTCCTAATATTCAATAACGTCAAAACATGAGAAAAAGATAATATATATCTCTCATATGTCGTTTTTAGTTTCTTCATCTTCAATTGGAATGGAAGTAGGTATTTCTAAACATATATTTGTATGTTCCCCCTTATTCCATTCTAGAAAATTCTTTGTATGACATTTATTTTCATAAATACATACTCCCCACATTTAAATCATTCAATGTATAAATCCAAAAGAATGTATATAGCTTTTCCAGAGTCAATTGAAGGCTTCCTTTTACCTTGGCCGATTATTCCATTATGACATTCATTACCATATCTATAACATATTCTTGTACCTTTAAAAGATTTTCCTTGGTGTCTACTTATACATCCTCAATAAAATATATCATTTAAAATACTTACCATTATTATTTTTACCTTAATATCCACAATGATTCGTTTTTCTCAATTATTATTCATTAGAAAACTCTTTAAGGTTCTAGTGGTTTATCATAACTCATTATAGTTTGTTTAGAATATCCATTATAGTTCTCATTAAAACCCCTATTTCATTTAGTTTCTTATTTATAGAACCACTATATTTTCCTTGACAAACACTATTACTTTGGTGTATTCTTGAACCATCCATTTACTAAAACCAAAATGTTTAGTGTGTGTATATCATTAAAGTCATCGCATACTATTCTATAATGAAGATAAACACTATTATATACTTATCCCTGTTATCTCAACCCATTAATTTTATCTAAATTAACTATAAATCTTTTGAATATTTCTAGCATTATGGTTAATATATATCTTTTCACTTATTCATTAATAATATACAAAACACTAAAGTAATCTAATTCATCCACCAAATACCAACTATACGGCCCAATCCTTAAACATTACATAATATTGTGTTAAGTCATGAATTAACATTTAGGAACATTTCAGGTTTAGTGTTTTAGAGAAATAGACCATAACTATTATGTAAAATCTCAAATAATACAAAATAGATACCTTTACTCACTATCTATTTCTTTAGAAAATAAAACTCTTAAAAAATAAAACATGATTCCTTTTCTTGATAAAAATGTTCTTGAAATATTCCTTTCTCTTAACCATTCATATTCCCAATGGAATGAATTTCAAAAACATGTGATGAGAAAAAAACCCAGTAAGGTGTATAAAATATGGAATGACACTGTCAGTCCATGAATATTTTAAAATCATATAAACATTATCACAAAATCATAATTTTCACCCACACAACAAAAAGCCTTTATCTTACCTTATGAAATAAAAAATTCATAAAAGACTAATAGAAATAATAAATCATAAATGAAACTTGTGGAAACTATATCATACTTATATAGTAGCTTTGAAACCTATATAGAGAGGAAACTTAACGGTTACATTTGTAATACCCATCAAAATATATTCAATAAATCTCTTAGGAGAAACCCAAAAGGTTAACCCCGTCTCACTATCCAATACATTGGAGAGAAATACCGGGCTCACCCACCCTCATTTATCATGGAATCACCCATATTAATAAACAATTCCATATAACCATATTATAATCATAACACATAAATCATGAAAAAAAAGAATAATTGCATTCCCACTTTGAAATAATATTTCATTCTTTTACAATGTCACACAGTCATAAATGATAACACATTATTTCAAAAGAAAAGTGAAAAGTATTATAGTAAAGATAAAAACATTAAAGTGACATGAAAGAAAAAAATTCATCTCATGATGTAAATATTAAATAAATCATTCCATGTTATTAAAATAATCAATCCAATTTTAAAACACATTTAAAGAATTTTAAAATAAGAGTTTTGAATCAAATTGTCCAAAACCACTATGAATAATTTGAAAGGAATTAAAATTTTATTATATTACTGTCAATATAAATAAATCCTTACAACCATTTTGAAAATATGGACCTAATATAGAAATATTTTATAATAATAATTCATCAAAACATTAAAATGAGTTTTTTAGTTAAATATCCCCTTTCCACTTATGAAATATAAGAATAAGAATAATTAAAGAATAAAATTTAAAAAATAATTAAATTTCATGATAATATATTAATTCATGTTATAAACTATCAAAAGGGTTGTATATAGACATTATATGATAATAAAGAAACATAACATCAAGATATGCCTCAATGAAAGAAGATTGATAAAAAGACCCTTATCTTGGGTCTGACTTGTCTCGTAAAATTTTTAGGTTCCTGAAAAATAAATTTAAGATAGTTTTGAAATTATTCAGAAACTCTTTCAAGTTTATTATTCATTTTATATCATGTATTACCAAGTTATGACAATTACATAATTATTTAAATTCGCGTGGGACATGTTGTCGATATTCGGTACTCGAGTCAAAAATGAACTTGATATGATGTAAATTGTCCATGTAGTCATAATTCCATAATATAAATAATAATATTAATGAAATTATTATCAGTTCTATAAATAAAATATTCTTCTAAAACAATCCATTATGTATTATTATTAAAAAAAATAATGTTATAATCATGGAGATGGTAGGTCATACATACGCTTGAGTAACATTTTCCGTTTTTCATTGTTCATTATGGAAAGAAGGGAAGTACTATTTTATCATTACATAATGATCATAAAAAATAAATTTCATATTAATCTTTTAAATATAATTATATATATCATACAATTTATTTAGTGAATAAAACTGAATCACATCGCTTCATAGAGGTGATAGTTCACACGTACGCATGAACACCGTTATCATTTTTATGTGCAATTAATGTATGAACACTGTTGATATATTATTATCAAATAATGATTAATATGTCATTAATATCACATATGAAAATTAATTTCATCATTCTAGTTATTCTTTAAATATTGTGATTAAAAACAAACAATATCAATTCATGAGGCGGTATTCCATTGTACAGATGAACAAAAATTTCATTTCCAATTTTATGAAATTGGAGATAAATTCAGTTGATGATATTAACATAATAATATCTCATTATATTAATTAGACTCAAATTTTTGTTTCATCATGGTTGTATGATATTTTGAGGAAGTATATGAAGAAAAAAATAGAAATACTTAAAGAAAATGATACTTCTTCTTCATTTGATCGCCTTTGAAGAACTAGTTAACACCTCTAAGGATGGAGTTCTACCTAAAATATGTACTCAAGAATTTGTAGAGGAATTTTATGAATGGTTTTGGGTAGATATATTCCCAAAAAAAGTGTTCTTTATTTATGAGTAATAGGGAAGGGTGGGTACCTTTTTATAGGAGAGGTGTGGGGTGCCCTTGGAAAGTCTTAAAATATCAAAGTAATATAAATTAGTTTCTAAATACACATGACTCAAACATCAGTAATTCTTAAGATATTATGAGGATAATTCGAAATCCTATCATCCAATAATTTTTATACATGTATTTATTTTATTTTGAAGATTATCTTTTACGTTTATCCTTAATTAATATATTTACATTTTAATTATAGTAAGAAAACATTCAATATTATGAGGATATGAATTTTACTTATAAATGGACACTTAATGAAATTATAGACCTTATCAATGTCACATTATAATTTTTTATGATTTTTATAATTTTAAAATAATTTAATGATATATTATTTTTGTAAAATATCAATAGTGTAAATTTTGAAAATATTTATTTCATTGAATTTAAATAAAATACCAACCGGGAGATAAGTTCTATAAAAACAATTTAATATGCATATAATATCTCATATTCACCTATAAAATTCTGGGAGTACTGAAATTATTTTGAATTCTATTTATTTTAATAATTTTCATATAATTTATTTGATATTTTTATTAATAAAATAATTAATGTATCGTTGTTGTGTTAGTATTTATGGTAATTATTTGATCTCAAAAAATTATAAATAAATTCTAGTGATATATATAATTAATTTATATTTATGGATAATATTTATTATCATTTTGATATCATTTTTGTCACTAAATTAAAATTACCATATTTATAATAAAAAAGAGAGTGACCTGTTGTAACTTTCTATCAATTTAATAATATTTATATCACATTCTTGGGAAAAGTAACTTTAATGTGTTCATTATGATTCGTAGGTGTGAAGGGTTGACTTTTATTCATAAAATAGGATTTTGGTAGGTGTTAGAGTAATATTCTTGTCTTTATCATATTGCTTGATACCCTCATTTTCCCGATTTACCTTTAACCGCGTTAAATAAAATTTATTGTAGTTACTATTCATACTATCCAAAAAATAAAATTAACACATTAACACAATTTCGACCCAATTATTCCAAATATGGAATCTATTTTTAAAAATTTAAAACATTGAATTTTTAGTAATTAATATAAAATTACTATTTGTTGTCAGAGCCATAAAACATGTTTTTTAAAAGTTAAACCCATCAAGATATTGACATGTGTTTATAACTATTTCCAATGTAAAATTAAATCCAATGAAAAAAATAAGATTAGATAATCAAAAAATTATTTAATTATACATTAAAACCAATTTAAATGATAATTCTACTGTATAAATAAATTATATGAAAAATAAGTTTTCAATTAAAATGCCCGATGTTTCACTATTCATGCAAATATGAACTTTGTTAGAAAAATAACAAAATTTCAAACAAAGTAACCATTTATGTCCCTCCCCAATTTTTTTTCAAATAGAACATATAAAGTGTCAAAATATATATTTAAAATTGGTTCCCCATCGAAAGTCAATAAACCTACCTTTTTGACATTTACCTATTTTATTCTTCAAATTTGATTTGTTTGTATGCAAGTAATATAAAATACATAAGATGATTTTTAAAATTAAAATTAAACATATTTTTTAAAGACCCAAAAATTACTTAGAATTTTTTTTAAATACACGGGATTTTTTTAAGTCCGTGAAAATTTACGGCGCTTGATTCTGAGGCCCAGTGTTCCCAGAATCAATTTCTGAAGTTTTGTTCGGGTACGTTCAGTAAACATACGAGTGGGATTTTATAACTTTTGAACTGGTGATCAGAATTGAAATCCAAGGGCACCGTTGAACTTGCAACACCGAAATTCATTTAAGAACACTTTCACCTTAATGGTAGTTGGTCAGGAATAAAAGTTTGTTTTTGGGTTTTTATAAAAATAATAATAAAATAAAGTAAAACACTTTATTTTATTTTTATGCTGCCATGTGTTGAGTGTGTTGGTTAAAATATCACCTTGGGAGTTGGTGGTGGGACTTCCACACCCTAACCTCCCATGAGAGGTTATGGTAGTGGGGAACACCCGAGCATAACCTCCCATGGGATGATAATTGAGGTGGGGACCACCCGAGCCGCATAACCTCCCTATTAATGATAAGGGTGGGGACCACCCAACCCCTATTGATGGTTGAGGATGAAACCTCTCCACTGTAACACGCCAGACTTCCACAGTACGCTTCTCTTTGAATAATACAGTAGCGTGTGTTGTACACAACTTCGAGTTCTAACACACACCACAACCAATCAAACTAGCTATTATGAATAGTAATAACCACTTTTTAAAATTTTATACATTTTATATTACAAAATGGACTTCATTTTTGGATTCATAATATCGAAATTAGCCTAGGGTGAATTTTTGGTATTTTTCTAAGAACATTCAATTTTTGATGAATAGTGGAAAACACTGAGTTATAGTTTAAAACCGAATTTTTATTTAAATAATTCTTTATTTTATTTAAATTTAATTATGTTCAAAATGGATACATAATACCTATATAAGGTCAATGTAATTCATTGGAGTTAGTTTAGAATAATTTTAGATATATAAAAATTTTATTGAACTTTTCACTATCTTTTACCCACCTCCTAGGAGAATTTGGAAATTCACATAAAATATAATTTTACTGCTCTTGTGAGTGGAATTTCAAAAATCTGAGAGACATGGTTAATATCAAGGAGTAAAATGTGGTTCAATAAGATAAAAATAATTTTTTGGTGAATAGTAACTTTTTACTTGTATTTACCACGGTTAAAAGTAAATAGGGTAATTAAGGGTAAAAATGATATTAATATTACCCTAAAACATGTCCTAATTCTATTGGACAAGTTTATATAGACCAAAAACAACCTTAGGAATAAAATATTTTCATTTAAGTCCACTTGGATTAGATTAGGACATTTATTATTATTTAATTCAAAGAAGAGTTAAAAGAGTTAAAATCAAAGTAAAATTACTAAAACATTTTTAATATAGGGTTATACATAAGATAAATTTGATTTTAAATATTAATTAGAAAGATAAAATTATTTCCTACATAATGGTATTTTATTTATAATTTTTAGACATTAAATAATTTAATTTATTTATGACACAACAGTGATGCAGTAATTACCTAATTAATGAAATATTAAAATAATTGATACTATAAATTTACAAATAAATTTAATTTGAGACTTTTTATGAATTACACTAATTTTATAGGTTAAAATGACATATTAGGATTGGTTATATAATGTTTTTTCGAAGTAATAATTCTGTTATGAAATTATCAAAAACAAAATACCCAATATTGTCAAAATTGACATAAAAGCGTTTAAAAAAATATTATATTATTAATTTATATTCTATTACTAAAATTCTAAGGTTTAGAAAAAGGACTTATATAATGATAGGTGTACTATTAATGGACCACTTTGAGGTCGCTTGGATGTATATAGTAATTTTATTAACTATATAATATAAAAATATAAAGATACATGGAAAATGTAAAACTATTTAACTAATAGTTAAATATAAATGATAAGGTTAGTATAGTGACCCAAAACTGTCTAACATCTATTTTTTGAAAGGATTTCAACCCATACCCACCTTAAAATTTAAATAATACACTTTGAGTCAATTATAAATCGAATATTAATTTATTATAAAATAATATTTCTAGCTTTTCCAAAGGTGGCCCTCACCCCTCTTATAAAAGGGCACTCCCCCTTCTCTCTAATTTACACCTTCAAAGCCTTTTGGATCGGCCTAACCCAACCCAAATATTCTCTCAACTTCCCTCACTTAGACGTAGGGACCTTAGTGTGATCAGAAATCCAACCTAAGGATCCCTTTTGATCAAATCAAAAGGAAGAACACGAATAAGAGGTAATGTTTTCACCACCCTCTTTCAAGTTCCTTTCTTCTTCAACTTCTTCTTTATTTGTTATTATCATTATAAAATAATACCTCCAGTATATTCTATATACTGTGATGTTATTATAAATATGGTACAACCCTATTCATTATTCTATCCATCCTTTGAATGACATGTCACCATACGTGCATACGTACGGTTTACCGTCTCCACGTCGTGGTGTAATTGTTATTCAATAAATTATTATTTGGATGGGTATAATAATGATTTGTAATTCATGTAAATAATAAATATAACATGATAATTATTATGTATATATGATATACAATCCAATTATATATTATTTTAATATCAGAAGAATGACATTGTCGCTCGTGCGTATGTACGGACTACTGTCTCCACGAACGCGATGAGATTCATTCCGCATCGTATCCATTCAAGACTAATTCTCATTTAATGATTAAAAATATTTTTTAAGGAAATGATATCATTCTAGATATTAATAATACACAACCTATCCATAACAAACACGGCTTATGTAACAAAACATATAAAAGAAAACGAGTAAGTTAACACCCGAAACGACGATATTACTAAGATATTATTAACAAAGAAATGTTAAAAGATCATATATGATATCATATTAATGTATATGATTCTTGTATAATTTAATAACAATGATTTCACCATTATATAAGTGGTTAACCTACCCTCAAACAAGGAAAACTACAAGGTAAGGGTTTATTTCACAATCTCTTCTTTATCCGAGGTTGTTTATACATAATTATATACCGGGACCTCTTTATCATCCACATCCATGTTTCTTAAAAAATGTATTTCAAATAATTCTTACTATTTTACAGACTATGAGTTAAATTCATTTATACCCTTTTTGACTTTTTATAATATTTTTATAAAGGAATATTTCTGTCATTTTCCAAACAAGGTCCTTTTTAACCTTTTTGACAGAATTAAGGTAAGAATGTATTTTTTAACTTATACAGTAGGTGCAGATATTTTCCGCTGTTATAAAATCATCTAAGATTACCTTACAAGCTAATAAGAATATTTTCAAAGTAAATGTTTTCTTTTATAATTATGTTACTTTTGAATGATTTCAAAAAAGAGATATTTCTCTCAAATAGTTTTGATTTCATATATTTCAACATCCTTTGATGGATTTTAAGCTTATTTGAAGTTTATTTATTATGATACAAAACTTCCATATTATATTGAAGGTTTTATGATATTTTTGACCGTGGATGTGTTATTTTTATACTATTCATGGTTTGTAGAGAAATTATTGACATTTCGTATGCTAGTTTTAATACGAATGTTTATGTTATGTTTAAACCTGTTCATATAAGGAATGCATTGAACTTAGTAAATGATGGGTGTAGCCCGCTATAGCTCCTCGATGAATCGGTAGGTCTCATGAGACAAACTAGTGTCTTGGCACAAGGCCTTGACCAAATCTTATTTGTAGTCTTGGCAGAAGGCCTTGGCTATGTGGTTATGATAGTCTGGCATTATGCATTCCATCATTATGAAAGTGGTTATTGATATTGCATGTGATTATTCAATTAGTAGAATATCCATATGAATAAATAAATGGAATTATTTCATTTTATTTCTTCCATATTATGCTGAAGTTCATGTTTAAAAGGATTTTGTTTTAGTTATACATTTCCTTAAATGTTTATGCTTATTTATGAAAGTTTCCGCTATATTGTTATCCTTACTGGGCATTTGAGCTCACCCCTTTCTATGTTTTATTTTTCCCAGGATGTGAAGAAATATTTTATGAATGACCTATAAGTATAGTATAAGGTGATATGAGCATGGACTATGGAGACTATGTTGTGGTAGTTTTTATTTTTTGATGTAATGTAAACTTTATGAATGTATCTAGTTCTTCCAAGGATACTAAACTAATTGGTCTTTTGAGACTTGATCTTTTGTGATCATGCCAATGTTATGTAATAATGCACCAACTCTGGGTAACTGGGGTCGGGGCGTTACCATTGGTATCAGAGTAATTTTAGTACAAACCTTGGAAGCTAGATTTGATAAACTCTGATTAGAGAACATAGACCTAAGATAGACTTTGAAGATTAGTATAGAAGAAGTTCCTACAATTTTGGTATTGTAGAGATTTTATGAGTTTTACGAGCAATAAATCCCTGTCTGGATATGAGCAGGTAGAGGCGACTCTGTCACAGATGTACCTAGGAGTAAAACCCGAAAACACTGCTTTGAGCTAGACTCGAATGAGAACTGGTGCACGACAACGGGCCTTGTTGCACTCTTGGTTATGACACTCCCGAGGGATATGCTTAAGATAATTCTCATTTTGTTTACAAACCATTATGAAGGGTTTATGAGTATATACTTCCTCAAAGAATTTTTTTTATGGTTATGGATTATATACATAAATTTTTCAATTTTTGATAAGTTTTTTACAAGTATGGAATTATTTATTTTGATTCATAAACTGATCTAGTTTATGCCATTGTTTAAAAATGGAACCTAGTAGAAGGAATGGAAGCTATATAAATGAACGCACTACATGTAGGGATTTACCTCCTGCTCAAGATAATTATAGTGGAGCTGGTGATGCAACTATTGCTGATCAGTTAATCACCATACCAGGACAACTCACTCAGGTTAGGAATAATAACCTTACTCGTATTGAGCACCCAGATCCACATCGTGGAGGATCAATGTTAGATCACTTCATGAGGAAACAGCCACCAACGTTCAATGGGAGTAAAAATCCCTTAGTATCTGAGCAATATAGAAATTCTTTAGAGAAAATATTCCATGCCTTGGGGAGTAGTGAAAGGGAAAAAGTTATCATGGAATTTTACTACCTCACTGGAGATGCTGATCAATGGTGGTTATTGATTCAAAACACGAAGGAAGATGATGAAGTATCAAATATGGAATGGATGGAGTTCAAAGATATTTTCTTAGAAAAATACTTTCCTCATGACCATCGAGCAGATATGGAAAGGCAATTTCTGAGTCTGAGACAAAAGGAGGATGATAATGTCACAATGTATGAGGCTTACTTTACAAGGTTAGCGAGACATTCAGTAGATTATATACGTAACCCAAAGAGTAATATTGATCATTTAATTGATGGGTTAAAACCATTTCTCCATTGAGAATTAGTCTCACAATCCTTCTCTTCGTATGAAGATATTGTCTCATGTGCTATCAAGACAGGGAAAAAAATTTCTAAGTCTTATGACTTTAAAGCAAAGAAAGAGAAGAAGAGATCTTCCGATCACTCTGGAAATGGAAATAAGGGGAAGAAGGGAAAAATTGAATATCCATCCTGCAGTAACTGTGGGAAGAAACACCCTGGTACTTTCTTAAAAGGAATGGGAGTCTGTTACAAGGGTGGTGAAAAAAGCCACCAAGCTCGTGATTGCAAGGGGAAGAAAGAAGCTACCGATGTTCAATGCTACAATTGTAGGGAGATGGGTCATTATGAAAATGAATGTCCTAAGTGTTAAGGAAACTTACCTTAAAAAAGGCCGAGGGATCAAGGCCAAGCTTATGTTATCACTACTGCTGAGGTTGAAGCTCCAAAAGACGTGGTGGCAGGTAATTTAATGGTTTCCTCAAGTTTAAAAAATGCATTATGTGATTCTAGATCATCGCAATGTTTCATATCTTCCTAGTTTTCTAAGAAAATTAGATATTTCCAATTTTATTAAACAATGGAGTTGTCAGTCAAAACTCCTAAGGGAAGTATCATCGCAACAATGTTTTTTGAACCATTCCCCATTAGAGCACATAAATGTTCTTTATCTGCAGATCTCATTTTCATACCTATGATTGAATTTTATATAATCCTTGGAATGGATTGGATTTTGGACCATGATGAAAAAATTTATTGTAAGAAGCAGGAGGTTACTATTTTTAATGATGATGATAAGGAACACCTTATATTTAGAGTGTAATCATCACCACCAAATTCTTTCCTAGATCCACCCCCAGTAGCTCAACTAAAATCAATTATTGTGGAGGAAGAGAATGAAATGAATATGGGTGGGGAAAGGAATGTTCAAATATAGAATGTAACAATTGTGAGAGAATATGTTGATGTGTTTCCAGAAGATATACCTGGACATCCTCCAGAATGAGAAATTGAGTTTTCCATTGATTTAATTCCTGGATCAAGGCATATATCGAAGACCCCTTATAGAATGGCCACTGTGGAATTAGTTGAACTAAAGAAACAACTAGAGGAATTGAGTAATAAGGGATTTATTCTCCCTACTATTTCTCCATGGGGATCCCCTGTCCTTTTTTTAAGAAGAAAGATGAATCTATGAGGTTATGTATCGACTATAGGGAAATCGATGCTATAACAATAAAGAACAAGTATCCCCTACCTCGCATTGATGTTTTATTTGACCAACTGCATGAAGCTCAATAATTTTCAAAGATTGACCTTTGGTCTGGATACCATCAGTTGTGTGTGAAGAAGGAAGACATTACAAAGACAACATTTTGAAACAGGTACGGGCATTACGAGTTTATAGTAATTCCTTTTAGGTTGACTGATGCACCCTATGTATTCATGGATCTAATGATTAGAGTTTTCAAGGAATATCTAGATGATTTTGTGGTGGTATTTATTGATTATATCTTGGTATATTCCAAAAGCTACGAAGATCATGAAAATCACTTATGCATTATCCTAAAGACTCTAAGAAGACATGAATTTTATGGGAAGTTTAGAAAGTGTGAATTATGGATTTAGGATATTTCTTTTCATGTCCATATTGTCTCTAAAGATGGAATCTTTGTTGATCATTCTAAGACCAAGGAAATCCAAGAATGGAATGCACCGTCGAGTATAACTGAGGTACACAGTTTTATTGGTTTAGTAGGTTATTATCGACGTTTTGTCCAGAACATTGCCCGATTGGCTAACCCATTAACGAAGCTCACACGTAAAGGGGTTAAATTTGTTTGGAAAAAAGAGTGTGAATAATGTTTTGAAGAATTTAAGAGAATATTAGTAAATGCTCCTATATTGACTCTAACATCGGGGAATGATGGGTTTGTCATTTATAGTGATGTATCGAAGAAAGGACTTGGTTGTGTTCTTATGCAGAATGATAGAGTTATTGCCTATGCATCACGACAACTGAATATTCATGAGAAAAACTATCCTACTCATTATCTTGAGTTAGCTGCTGTAATCTTTTCTTTGAAGATATGGAGACATTATCTCTATGTTGAAAAATGTGAGATATATACCGATCACAAGAGTTTGAAGTACATTTTCTCATAGAAGGAACTCAACATGAGGCAAAGGCGATTGCTTGAAATACTCAAGGAATATGATTGCACGATACACTACCACCCGGGGATGGAAAATAAGGTGGAAGATGTTTTGAGTAGATAGGTTCATGGAGTTTTGAACATGATGAGAGTTGAAAGGGGTCCTATTTTCATGGATTTAGTAATGATGTATATGGGAATCACTATGGAAGGTAAATCATCAATTATTTTTCAAATGGTTGTCAAACCATCTTTACTAAAAAGGATTAAGATTTCTCAGACTGATGATGAAGAATTTCAAAAGAAGATTAAAGCTGTGAATGATGGGAGATTGAGTGACATAGTGTATGAAGATGGAATTTTAAAATTCGGGAAGAGACTTTGTGTTCCTGATATACCTGATCTAAAAATAGAATTGTTGGACGATGCACATAGTTATAATTTCTCTATACACCCTGGGAGCACCAAAATGTATAGATATTTGAAGGAAAATATTTGGTGGGACAACATAAAGTGGGATATTTCTAATTTTCTATCAAGATGTATGGTTTGTCTACAAGTGAAAGCTGAAAGGCAATGGCCTGGAGGAGTCATGAAACCTATTCCCATACTTGAGTGGAAATGGGATAATATCCCGATGGACTTTGTCATGGGACTACCAAAGATTCCTAGAAGGAATGTTCCAATATGGGTTATTTTTTATCATCTTACCATGTCAGCACATTTTCTGGATATAAGTGAAGATATACTACTGGAACGTCTAGCAAGACTATATATTATTGATGTTGTGAGACTTCATGGAGTACCCCTATCGATTGTTTCTGATCATGATCCATATTTTACTTCAAGATTCTAGAAGAGTCTTTACAAGGACATGGATACTGAACTTCATTTGAGCACTGCCTACCACCCTCAAATAGATGGACAATCAGAACGGACTATTCAAACCTTAAAATACAAGTTGAGATCATGCTCACTTGACTTTCAGGGTATGTGGGGTCAATATTTACCTATGGTGTAATTTTCCTATAATAATAGCTTCCATTCAAGTATTTGGAATGCACCATATGAAGCTTTATATGGAAAGAGATTTCACACACCAACCTGTTGGGATGACGTTGGTGAAAGAAAACTCGTAGGCCCATAACTGGTGGAGTAAACGATGAAAAAGGTGAAGGTTATCCAAAACCACATCAAAGCAGCTCAAAGTAGGAAAAAGAGCTATGCCAATAATTGAAGGAAGGATTTGGAATTTCAGGAAGGAGATCATATTTTCTTGAATATATCTCTATGGAAGGGAGATATATGTTTCTGTAAGAATGGTAAATTGAGTCCCAGGTACATCGTACCTTTCGAAATTCTAGAGAGAATTTGTGCTGTAGCTTACCGTTTGGCAATGCCGCCAAATCTCTCCAAACTTCACAATGTGTTACACGTATCACTGTTGAGAAAATACATTCCTGACCCAACACATGTAATCACCTCTGAGAAATTAGAACTAGAACCTGATATATCTTATTGCGAAGAGCCCGTCAGGATTTTTGATACTAGAGAACAAGTTCTAAGAAACCGGATGACTCGTCTGGTAAAAGTTCTATGGAGAAACCATAAAATGGAAGAGGCAACGTGGGAACCTGAGGAACTTATGATGAAGAACCACCCAAGTCTTTTCATGTGGTAGTAGTCTAGAAATTTCGAGGATGAAATTATTTGAAGGAGGGGAGAATGTAACACCCCAAACTTCCACAGTACACTTCTCTTTGAATAATATAGCAGTGTGTGTTGTATGCAACTTCGAGTTTTAACACACACTACAATCAATAAAACTAGCCATTATGAATAGTAATACCCACTTTTATAAATTTTATACATTTTATCTTTCAAAATGGACTTCATTTTTGGATTCAGAATATCGAAATTATCCTAGGGTGAATTTTTGGTATTTTTCTGAGAACATTCAATTTTTGATGAATAGAGAAAAAACACTGAGTTATAGTTTAAAATAGAATTTTTATTTAAATAATTATTTATTTTATTTAAATTTAATTAAGGTCAAAATGGATACGTAATACCTATATAAGTTCATTGTAATTCATGGGAGTCAATTTATAATAATTTTAGATATATAATAATTTTATAGAACTTTTCACCGTCTTTAACCCACCTCCTAGGAGAATTTGGAAATTCACATAAAACTTAATTTTACCTCTTCTATGAGTGGAATTTTAAAAATATGAGAGAAACGGTTAATATCAAGGTGTAAAATGTGGTTTAATAAGAAAAAAATAATTTTTGGTGAATAGTAACTTTTTACTTTTATTTACCACGGTTAAAAGTAAATAGGGAAATTAAGAGTAAAAATGATATTAATATTACCCTAACACATGCCCTAATTCTATTGGACAAGTTTATCTCGATCAAAAAAAAACCTTAGGAATAAAATATTATCATTTAGGACCACTTGGATTAGATTAGGACATTTATTATTATTTAATTCAAAGAAGAGTTAAAAGAGTTAAAATCAATGGTTAATTACTAAAACATTTTTAATATAGGGTTATAAAAAATATATATTCAATTTTAAATATTCATTAGAAATCTAAAAACATTTCATACATAATGGTATTTTATTTATAATTTTTAGACATTAAATAATTTAATTTATTTATGACACAATGGTGATGCATTAAATACCTAATTAATGAAATATAAAAATAATTGATATTATAAATATCAAAATAAATGTAATTTGAGACTTTTTATGAATTAAACTAATTTTATAAGTTAATATGACATATTAGGATTGGTTATATAATTTTTTTTGAAGTAATAATGATGTTATGAAATTATCAAAAACAAAATACCCAATAGTGTCAAAATTGAAATAAAAGAGTTTTTAAAAAAAATATTATAGTATTAATTGATATTATATTCCAAAAAATATACGTTTCGTCCAGAGGACTTATATAATGATAGTTTTATTATTAATGAACCACTTGGAGTTCGATTTAATGTATATAGTATGTTAATTAACTATATAATATAAAAATACAAAGAGACATGGTAAATGTCAAACTATCTAACTAAGAGTTAAATATAAATGATAAGGTTAATATAGTAATCCAAACCTATCTAAAATCTATTGGTTGAAATGGTTTAGACCCATACCTATCTTAACCTTTAAATAATCCACTTTTGAGCCATTAGAAACCGAATATGAATTTATTATAAAATAATATTTCTGGATTTTCCAAAAGTGCCAATCACCCCTCTTATAAAAGGGAACTCCCCATTCTCTCTAATATACACCTTCAAAGCCATTTGGATCGTCCAACCCTAACCAAATATTCTATAAAATTCTCTAACTTCTACCTAGAGGCCTTAGTTTGATCAGAAAGCCAACCTAAGGAGCCCTTTTGATCAAATCAAAAGGAAGAACCCGATTAAGAGGTAATGTTTTCACCACCCTCTTTCAAGTTCCTTTCTTCTTCAACTTTTTATTTATTTTTTATTCCCATTATAAAATAATAACTCTAGTATATTCTATATAATTTGATGTTATTATTAATTTGGTACAACCATATTCATTATTCTATCCATCCTTTTAATGACATGTCACCATACGTGCGTACGCACGGCTTAACGTCTCCACGTCGTGGTGTAATTGTTATTCAATAAATTATTATTTGGATGGGTATAATAATGTTGTGTAATTCATGTAAATAATAAATATAACATGATAATTATTCTGTATATATGATATACAATCCAATTATATATTATTTTAATATCAAAATAATGATATTGTCACTCGTGCGTACGTACGGACTACTGTCTCCCCGAACGCGATGAGATTCATTCCCCATCGTATCCATTCAAGAAAAATTCTCATATAATGATTAAAAATAATGTTTAAGGACTTGATATAATTCTGGATATGAATAAGATACAACCTATCCATAAAAAACATGGCTTATGTAACAAAACATATAAATGAAAATGAGTAAGTTAACACCCGAAACGTCAATAATACTAAGATATTATTAACAAAGCAATGTTAAAAGATCATATATGATATCATATTAATGTATGTGATTCTTTTATAATTTAATAAGAATTATTTCACCATTATACATGAGGTTAAACTACCCTCAACCATGAAAAATTACAAGTTAAGGGTTTATTTCACAATCTCTACATTATCCGAGGTTGTTTATATGTAATTATTTACTGGGACCTCTTTATCATCCACATCCATGTTTCTTAAAAAATGTATTTCAAATCTTTATTACTATTTTAATGACTATGGGTTAAATTCATTTATACCCTTTTTGAATTTTTATAAGATGTTTATAAAGAAATCTTTCTGTCATTTTCCAAACAAGGTCCTTTTTAACCTTTTCAACAAAATTAAGGTAAGAATATGTTTTTTTAACTTATACGGTAGGTGAAGATATTTTACACCATTATAAAATCGTCGAATCTTCCCTTACAAGAATATAAGAATATTTTCAAAGTAAATTTTTTCTTTTATAATTATGAAAATTTTAAATGATTTCAAAAAAAGAGATATTTCTCTCAAATAGTTTTGATTTTATCTATGTTAATATCCTTTGATGGATTTTAAGATTATTTGAAGTTTATTTATTATGATACAAAACTTACATATTTTATTGAAGGTTTTGTGATATGTTTGACTGTGGATGTGTTATTTTTATACCATTCATAGTTTATTTAGAAAGTATTGACATTTCGTATGCTAGTTTTAATACGAATGTTTATGTTATGTTTAAACCTGTTCATATAAGGAATGCATTGGACTTAGTAAGTGATGGGTGGAGCCCGCTATAGCTCCTAGATGCATCGGTAGGTCTCATGAGACAAACTAGTGTCCTGGAACAAGGCCTTGACAAAATCTTATTTGTAGTCTTGGAACAAGGCCTTGACTAAGTAGTTATGATAGTCTGGAATTATGAATTCCATCATTATGAAAGTGGTTATTGATATTGCATGTGATTATTCGATTAGTATAATATCCATGTGAATAAGTAAAGGGAATTATTTCATTTTATTTCTTCCATATTTTTCTGAAGTTCAAGTATAAAAGGCTTTTGTTTTAGTTATACATTGCCTTAAATGTTTATGCTTATTTATGAAAGTTTCCACTACATTGTTATCCTTACTGGGCATTTGAGCTCACCCCTTTCTTTGTTTTATTTTTCCTAGGATTTGAAGAAGTATTTTATGAATAACCTACAGGGATAGTATGAGGGGATATGAGTGTGGACTATGGAGACTATATTGTTGTAGTTTTCATTTTATGAAGTAATGTAAACTTTATGAATGTATCTTATTCTTCCAAGTCTACTAAACTAATCGGTCTTTCAAGGCTTGATCATTTGTGATCATGCCAATGTTGTGTAATAATGCACCGACTGTGGGTAACTAGCGTCAGGGAATTACATCTAATCTCCCTCATTAATGAGGGAGAGCCTCTTGACCTCCCTGCTTAATTAATTGCACCAACACATGTGTTTTATTAATGAGAGCCTCTTGGCATCCTCTAAATTAATGAGACAACACTTGTGCATTGAATTTGGTGGAGCCGGGTTTTTAATTCTCCTTTTGGAATTGGTGTACCAATGTAATATTGGACGACTAATCTAATATTATTTCATTGGAATTTCTATTTTGGTGGAATTGAGATGAGCTTGGGAGAAAAGTGCTCCCAACGAAGAATGCGAAGAACGCCAGATTTCTTCTTCGACTTCTTTCCTCGAATCCTACCGATGTGGAGCGCCTTCCACGACTGACTCATCTCGAGATTCAGAGAGCGTGGTGGATGAGATGAATGAATAATTCTTTCATCTTCTTCCTACGACTTCAAACATCAACGAACAAAGAACAACAAATAATAAGGTAGGGGGTTATTTCATGTTGATGCTTCCCTTTTCTTCCTCTCGTTGTCGAATGGAAAATTGATACAAAGTGTGGTAATTAATTGTTGAGCTTCAATCTAATGAGACAAATGATATCATTTCTAAATGCGGTGGCTGTGGGCCAAACTAACATGGCCTAACCCCTTCCTCCTTTCTTAAATAATGATTCTTCGGCATGGCGATGAGGTGATGGCAACAAAGGGAGCAACGACGACGGCTGCGCTACCCATGGCCTCCGTGAATCGCACCGCCCCCATGGCGCACCTATACTTCCGGCCGAACACCGCCATGTCCCACACCGCCTGCCTGCACGCCGCCATGCCCTACGCTGCCTGCCCGTGCGCCGCTGCACCCCACGCCGCATGCCTGCGTGCCGCCGCACCCCGCGCCTCCTGCCCACGCACCGCCGCGCCCTGCACTGCCTGCCCACGCACCCCCACGTGCCACCGCGGCATGCCCAGCGCTACCAGTGACCTGCACGACACCCCCGTGCCCAGACCGGAACCCCTGTGCACTTCCCCTGCACCACCGCGGCCTGCCCGACCCACCTGCAGCCTGCCCGATGACAGGACGACCTACCTGCGCCCCACACGGCCTGCCTACTAGACTCCCAGCCACTGACGTCTCGAGCCACGCCCATCGTGGTGATAGTTGAACCAGCCCTGGCCTTTAGGTTGAGCCACCTATGTGGCGGCATGCGGGTCGAACCACCCTCACAGTCCGCTAGGCTGGGCCCAACAGATCGGGCCTAACATAGCGGGCTGACCCGCCCAACGGGCTGGGTCAGACCCATTGGGTCTGTCTAGGTTGACCCAGACCAGGTCGGCCCATACTGGGTTGGGCCCAGTCTGTCCGACCGGGTCAGACCAGACCTGAGCCCACTACCGACCCTTTGCTTACATTGGCCATATCTGTGGCACCAGATGTCTGTTTGATGAGCCGTCAGTGGTGCTGGTAATCTCGATGAGAAACGGTCCCTTTGAGTATACGTCACTAGATTTTGGGGTATAGTTGAGATACATTCGGTTTGGTTCCTACACAAATCCAACTGGGCCCCTGGGACTAAAAAGCTAATAACTCACAGACCGAGCGTCTGATTAACGCGCCATCTATTGTGTAGAGACGCGTATGATGCAGTGGTCCATTGAGATACTTCTACGTGAGACTTCGTGACACATGGAGTATCATCTAGTAGCTCGTGGAGTGGATCCTTCTGGTGACGAGCTGACACAGTACGAAGACCTAGTAGCTGGCTGAGATATGATGAATGCTTGACCGATTTGACTCAGAGTGACTCGACCAGCCCTGTGGGGAGCGCCTCTATGTGATGCGGCATACCGATGGTGGAGGAGCACCTATGTGTGAGTGAAACAGACCCACGGTACTCAAAAGGAGGAGTACCTCTGCATACTATTAGGGGGAGTTCCTCTGTGTGATGCGACAGACCCACGGTGGGGAGTGCCTTTGTGTGATGCAGCAGACCCATGGTACTCAACAAGAAGAGTGCCTCAGCAGTCCAATGATAGTGGGAAGCGCCTCTGTGTGACGCGACATGCCCACTGTACTCGATAGAGGAGGAGTACTCCACCATCCATAGTTTCGATAAAAAAAATCTTTATTTGAGTTGAGTCAATGACCTCTATGTTTTCCTCATGATTGAGATGGATTATTAGATAACATAGGTATATGTATGGGCATATACCTAAGTAATGGTTATCCGTTGATTTTGTACTTTTTGATTTATCCTTGTTGGATTTTGTGAGACTATGAGGGTATTGAGGTCCATACGTAGTATTGTTATACTCACCCATGCACGGTCTTTGCTCGCACCTCATTGTATTGGATACAAATGACGTGCAGCGCTGACGGAGGCTGAGAGTGCCAGGACTGGATGGTACCCAGAGGTGGACCTTACGACGTGTCAGTACACAGAGGAGTGTGATGGACGTGGAGTGCTGAGGTGGCCATCTGTACCTACCCTTCAGGTAGGAACCTCGGAGGACAATTCAGGAGCTGCTCTTTACCTTTCATTTGTTTGTCTCTTTTTCAGTTGTACTTTTACTTTACAGTTGGACTTGTATTTTTGGCCCCTTTTAATTTCCCTCAAACTTTTTGTATACAGTTTTTACTTAGTGTTTTTCTTCTAGTTGTGTACACTAATGTGTTTTTATAGTTTTAAAGGCAATGCCTTCCTAGTTTAAGGATCTATGCCATTGGTTCTAGTCTCCAGCCCCTAGTCTATGGAATACAGGCTTGGGGTAGTACGACACGGGCCCTGGGGGACGGGTTTTGACAAATTGGTATCAGAGTGGTCAGTTCTACCGCAAAACATAGGACTCTGATATTTATTTTATTCGAAGTAATAGTGTTAAGGGTACTAATTCTGGTTTTCTGTTCAGGGAGTCCAGTATTGTTGCGGGCGGCCAACGTATCCATACAGCAGGACCATGACTTCTAATTTCTGACTCGGTGCATGAAAACACTGATTGCTTGTGTGTTTTCAAAAGTTTTTCTTTAAGTCATCTCAACCAGGTTATCTCACAAGGTATAGTCTATTTAACATGTCACATCTGTTTCTTTTTGCATTCCTCCCTATGGATGACTAGTTAGAGCCTCGAGAGTCATACGTACTGACAGCTCACTAAGCGATAAGGCCTCGGTGCAGGGCACTCTTCAAGTTGAGGAAACAATGGAGGCACCAGCGTTACTACTACCCATTGGGCCACCGATTCCACCAACCCCATCAGCAGATGATGCACGCCGCTTGAGCATATTGCACGAGTTCTAGTGCTAGAGACCACCTAGGATCAGGGTAGATATGAACCCACAGGCTGGTGAGGATTGGCTGGAGGCTGTGGTGAGAGTCTTCAGGATAGTAGGGACACCAACACACTTTATGGTGATCTATGCAGCCAACCTCCTTCAGGAATCATCAGGCAGCTGGTGGAGCCTAATTCTCTAGGTTCATGTCGAGGTGACACTTCTTTGGGCAGACTTATAGAGCCTGTTCTAGGCAGAGTATGTCCCAGCCACCCTTTGAGTGGTGCAGATACAGGATCTACTGCATCTACGGAAGGGTAGCATGATGGTGGCGCAGTACTCACCATGGTTCACAGACCTCTCGCGCTACTCAACTGATATAGTACGCGACCCGTTATTTAGGGCCCAGACCTTCGATCATGGAATCAGGCAGGAGATCAGAGCATAGATGGTCTCCCTCAGCATCCCGATGAAAGAAGGGGTGTTAGAGAGATACCTCCTAGTGAAGAGTTTCCTTGCTGAGCAGTCTCTAGTAACAAGACCCACCACTAGCCAACATGCAGCGGAGTCTTCTACAGCTGGCAGTAGACAGATTTCGCAGAGGTCCAAGAGGACCAGACCTATAGGTGTTCAACCGCATGATTGAGGATCAGTTGTGCGGGGCACACAGATTGGAGACACACATGCCGGTAGCAGGTAATGCTACTCATGCGGCAGGCTTGGTCACATGGCTCACGACTGTCCGACCTACCGCTCTGATGAATAGCAGATAGTTGAGGGACCTCCTAGGTAGAGGCAGATATTCGATCGAGGTGGTATGCAGGGCTCAGGTGGAAATTGCAGAGGAGCTGGTCAAGCAGCTGGTGGTGGACGATGTTACGAGGTGCTATCGCCACCACAACCAGGAGGTCCACACTGACTGTAGGGAGCAGGTGGACATGGGAGAGCTCAAATTCAGGAAGCTGAATCATACGACCATGGTGCTCTGCAGATTATTTGAGGTACTATCTGTTTCTACTCCACCTTAGTTTTAGTTCTTATAGACACAAGTTCTAGTCAATCTTTCATTTCCACTACCCTCGTTTGGAGCTTGGAGATTCCAAAGGATTTGTTAGTTTGATCCTCATAGCTAGAGACACTAACGGGAGCTGATTCGACAATTACGCACTGGTGCCGGCACAACAAGCTTACTCTAGGAGGAAATAGATTTATCTAGGATCTCCTAGTAGCGGCTTCTAGGCCTTACAACGTCATCTTGGGTATGGACTAGTTATCTATAGTCCATGCCCAGATCGACTGTATTAGGCGCAAAGTGCAGTGTTTCCACACAGATGAGACTAGGTTTACCTTCACCGGTGAGAAGGGAGCCTTTGCAGCACAGGACATACTTACACGAAGGAGGGTGCAACCGATCACTCATCAGTTGGCTTGCCTCACCCTCGGAGTGGTTGATGTGGAGAGTCCGACTAATCCTGTAGTGGTGGACTAGTACACAGATGTTTTCCTAGATGATGTTCTAGGATTACCTCCTCGTAGAGAGGTGGACTTCTACATTGACCTATACCTCGGGACGACACCGATTTCTACACCAGCAGATCGTATGGCTCCCGTTGAGCTTTGCGAGTTGCAGGTATAGCTAGAAGAATTTCAAGTAAATGGATTCATCCAACCCATTGTTTCTCTCTGGGCAGCCCCGATTCTGTTCGCCAAGAAGGAAGACAGGAGCTTGAGGCTTTGTGTCAACTACCGTCGCCTGAACTTGGTGACTTTGAAGAACAAGTACCCACTCCTAAATATTTAAAACCTATTGGATTAGCGAAAGGGAGCTCAGTGGTTCTCGAAGATAGACCTCAGATCAGGCTATCACCAGTTCAGAGTTCGAGACGAGGATGTGCAGTAGACGGGCTTCAGGTGTCGTTACAGCCACTATGATTTCTTGGTTATTCCCTTTGGTATAACCAATGCTCAAATAGTTTTCATGAGTCTCATTAATAGGATCTTCCAGCCTTACCTTGATCTCTTTGTCTTAGTATTCATTGACGACATTTTGATCTACTCAACAGTTGAGGAGGAGCATACCTACCATTTACGGGTAGTACTGGACACACTCCGAGAGCACCGGATTTTTGGTATGCTCTCGAAATTCCAGTTTTGGATTCGAGAAGTTCACTTCTTGGGAAATGTTATCTCAAAAGATGGAGTTGCAGTAGATTTGGCGAAGATCATGGCAGTACTTACTTGGGATCCACCCAGAAGTGTGACGGAAGTACAAAGTTTCTTGGGATTGGATGGATACTATCGAAGGTTTATTTCAGAATTCTGTAGAGTTCTAGCACCACTATCATCCTTTATGAAGAATGGGAAACCCTACGTGTTGTTCCAGAGATTCCATCAGATCTTTCAGGAGTTGAGGTAGAGGCTGACTAGTGTCCCTATCTTGATACTTCCAGAGGAAGGCGTAGGGTACGTAGTCTACTGCGATGCATCAGGGACCGAACTCGGGTGTGTCCTGATGTAGGAGCGAGAAGTGATTGCATATGGTTCTCGGAAGCTAAGAAAACATGAGCATAACTATGTTGCCCATGACCTGGAGGTAGCAGCAGTGGTATTCGCCTTGAAGATGTGGAGGCACTATCTGATGGGCGAACGTTTTACCATGTACTCTGATCATAAGAGTCTCAGTTATATCTTCTCTCAGAAGGAACTGAACCTGAGACAATAGATTTTGCTTGAGTTCCTCCAGTATTATGACTACAAGAGAGTCTATACTTCTGTAAAGGGGAACATTGTTGCGGATGCACTCAGCAGGAGGACTTGTATTCAACTGCTATGAGAGGCGATAGAGTAGCTGGCTGCCTTTCAGATATCTTTTGTGGATAGGGATGGAGTAGCATTCCTACAGTCTCTTACAGTCACTCCCCCACTCCTTCAGCGAGTCATTGAAGCACATCATTAGGACGCTAATTGCGAGACACGACGTGCTTAGATATCTACAGGGCAGGCACCTGATGGATTTTCTGAAGGTGGGGAGCACGTCATCCTCTTCAGAGGATGTACTATGGTACCAATGACACTTCCGAAGGAAGTGTTGATGAAGTTTCACAGTTCACCTCTAGCGATACATCCAAGAGTGTCGAAGATGTATCAGGACATTAAACGATAGCACTGGTGGATAGGTATGAAGAAGGAAACAGTGGAGTTTATCTCTCGGTGCCTCACTTGTCAGCAAGTGAAGGTGGAGCACCATGTACCAGAAGGCTTGGTTCATCCTTTAGTGGTCCCAGAGTTGAAGTGGGATGGGGTATCCACGGAATTCTTGAAGGATCTTCCACGTACATCCAGGGATCATGACTCGATTTGGGTGATCATTGACTGACTCACCAAGTCGGCCCACTTCCTACCGATCATAGATCAGGGCTTAGTAGAGAGCATGGGACGCATCTAAGTGCATGAGATTGTGCGTCTACATGGATTACCTTCATCTATTGTCTTTAATTGTGACACAATATTTACTTCCTGAATGTGGAAGGGGTTGCAGGGAGCTTTCGGGACATATCATCACTTGAGCACCGCCTTCCATCCTCAAACTGATGGTTAGACCGAGAAGACCATACAGACCCTCAAGGACATGCTTAGTGCATGTATCCTTGACTTTGGTCATAGTTGTGAGGATCATATACCTTTGGGTGAGTTTGCGTACAACAACAGCTATCACTCCACCATCGACATGGAACCTTTTGAGGCCTTGTATGGTCGACCTTGTAGATCATCACTGTGCTGGACAAACCCATGGGATTTAACACTAGTGGGGCCAAAGATGGTACAGGCTACCACAGAGATGGTTCAGATCATCCAGGAGTGGATGAAGACTGCATAGAGCAGACAGAAGTTGTATGCTTACCGGAGACGGAGACCTACTGAGTTCGAGGATGGTGACCACGTCTTCCTACGGGTCTCACCTTGACGCGGTCTATGAAGAATTGGCCGAGGCGGCAAGTTATCCCCGAGGTTCATCAGACCATTCCAGGACCTCAGAAGAGTATGTGAGGTTTCTTACTGCATAGCTCTTCCACCTCAATTTCACTAGGTGCATGATTTCTTCCATGTATCTCAGCTGAGAAGATACGTGCACAACCCTTCTCACATCATCGACCATGGGGAGCTGGACATCGAAGATGGGGAGACATTCACGGAGGTTCCAGTGGAGATTGAGTATCGATAGGAGTGGGTCCTATGTGGAAAGTCGATACCTCTGGTGTGCATTCTTTTGATAGCATGGGTACCTCAAGGAGAGAACATGGGAGCAAGAGGCTCCGATGCGTGCTCAGTATCCCCATTTTTACCTCAGTGTGAGTTGTTTCTTATGGGGGTGTAAATCACTAAGGTGGGGAGAATGTAAAGACTTGGAAATTCCATGTAATTGTTTTTAAATACATGGGATTTTTATGAATATGTGAAAATTTATGGCAATTGATTCCGAGGCCCGGTGTGCCTGGAATCAATTTTTGAAGTTTTGTTCAGATACTTTTAGTAAATGTACGAGTAGAATTTTATAACTTTTGAACCGGTGCTCAGAATTGAAATCCAAGGGATTTTTTGAAATCGCAGCGCTGGTATTCAATTAAGAAGACTTTCACCTCAACGACAGTTGGTCAGGAATAAAAGTTAGTTTTTGGATTTTTATAAATAAAATAATAAAATAAAGTACAATACTTTAATTTATTTTTAAGCTGCAATGTGTTGAGTGTGTTGGTTAAAACCACCCCTTGGGATTTGGTGGTAGGACCGCCACACCCTAAACTCCAATGATAGGTTAGGGTGGTGGGGAACACCCGAGCATAACCTCCCATGGGATGATAATTTAGGTGGGGACCACTCGAGCGGCACAATCTCCCTATTAACGATAGGGGTGGGGAACACCCGACCCCTATTGATAGTAGAGGATGAAAACTCTCCACCCTCCCTAATTAATTAGGGAGAGCCTCTTAACCTCTTTGTGTAATTAATTGAGCCAACACATGTAGATGTGGTTGCTGGAAGATCCGTAGATGATGTTCCTCAGAAGGCTGAGGCTTCAGAGCTCAAAATCTCGCCCATGCTCTTTCGGTATAGAGGGCAGGATGCGATTTCCTTCTCAGAAACTGAGGTAAGGTCTCTTGCTGAGGATTTGCGCTTTTCCCTCATTGGCAAATTCACGAATCGAAAGCCTTCTCTGAAATATATTCGTTCTGCGCTTGAATCCATGGGATTTTCGGGTTTCAACTTAGGACTCCTAAATTCTACTCATATAATCTTTAGATTCCAGACTGAAGCTGAATATTATAGATTATGGGTCCGTAGAGCATGGTTTTTTGGTGGTTGTTTTATGAAAGTTTTAAAATGGGATCCAAATTTTGATCCGCACATTGAATCACCGGTTGTGCCAATCTGGTTGGGTTTTCCCGAACTGCCACTGCACCTCTTTAATCAAAATGAATTGTTTCCTATTGCTAAGCTCATTGGTAATCCATTGAGACTTGATTCTGCCACAAAGTCACTTTATAGGCCTTTTATTGCAAGAATTTGTGTTGAAGTGGATGTTTCAAAACACTTGCCTTCACATATTTGGATTCAGAGTGGTAAACTTGGTTTCTCTCAGGAGATTCTGTATGAGAGATTGCCAGACTATTGTCATAACTGTCTCAGGCTTGGCCATCCCTCTAATTTCTGTAGCAAGAATCAGGGCTTTCCCAAGGTTAAAAAACCTACCTGGGTTGAAAAAGGTCATAAGGCTCAAGTTGATCAAAAAGTTTGCGCGAGTAGATTGGATCGTGCTCATAATTCTGAAAATCAACTTTCAGATTTTACTACTGCGGTTATTGAAAATACAATTACTCCCTCTTGGATTAAAACTATTGGATCCCAGCACTCTAGTGCTTCTAAGAAAACTGAAACTCAGATTCCCCTTCCCCTTCAAGAACAAAAGGATTTCGCTGTACCTAACGAAAATTCAGGGGAAGAGGATCATGATGTATTAGACTCTAATGCTGAGGAAGCTGACCAATCTATTCAGATGGAAGAATCTTTCTTAAATAATATGGATAAAAAAGGTAAAAAACCTTTGGTAGATGAGGATGGATACATCACTCCACATCCAAGAAAAACTGGAAGACGCAAAGACTACTCAAACATAGAACGTACCATTGTTACTAGATCAGTGGTCATCTCTAAAGCTGATCAAGTAGAAACTTCCCAAGAGAAGCCTCAAGTTGAGACTCCCAAATCAGAACCTACTAATTATCCTCAGGATAAGCCTCAAGAATCAATTTCTAGTACTGTTCTGTACTACTTTTCTCCACATTTTGATGAACATGAACTTCAGGAGTGGATCAAGCATATGGATACGCAACAGCAGATTGCTCAGCAAGAGCTTCAGGAAGGTAAGATTTCAAAGGAGTAATATCTTTATATTAAAAGATCCATCTCCATTGAAAAATCAAGGATGAACAGCAAATCAAATTGATTCTGACCTGTTTGATTCTTTTGTCTTGATTAACCCTGTTTTAGAGTTTTCTGTCCCATTCTACAGATTTTTTGACTGCCATCAATTCAAAGGATTTTCAGTAAAAGACTGCTTTCTTTTGGTCTTTTTGAGGCCACTTACATGGATCATTCTCTGCTGGATATTTTTTCTATATTCTAGTTTGCTGCTGAGCTTTTGGGTTATATTATTTTCATTCTTGGAACAGGTTCTGATCTGGTCAGTGGTATTCTGATTGAGTATGAGCTGAGGCTTTTGGATCAACTCAGTGCAGATCTCACTCATTTCGATCCAGGATCCTATCATGCTTTCCTGTTTATCTTCTTGTTTTGGTTGCTTTTTTATTTGGAGTTCTCTTTCTGTTTTTCCTTCAAAGAGATCACCTGTTTGGAAGTATCACTGCTGTGCTCATATAATGAGCAGTTAAACTAGATGGAAGTAACACTACTATGCTCATATAATGAGCAGTTAAACTAGATGCTGTTTGGAAGGACTTTTGATTGATTGATTTCCAGCATGATGTATCATATTGGAGGCTGCTGTCCTGGTTGTCTTCACGTTTTTACACTATGTTCTGCTTGTGCTCATGATGATGCTGAAGCCTTGGTGGAGGACAAGTTCTATGGTTTTTTTGGCTGGCTTTTCTTTGGTACAGTTGAATTCCTTTATCATGTACCCCGACTTACTCCCTGCTGGTGTAAGTTCATTACACCTCGAATTTGTAACACATCTTATTTTGATTTTAATAAATTCCTTCTGGGGCATGGATTGGGACACCAGTTCATGTCACCACTTCTCATAAAAAAACATGTGTTTTATTTAGGAGAGCCTCTTGGCATCCTCCAAAATAATGAGACAACACTTGTGTATTTAATTTGGTGGAGTCGGGTTTTTAATTCTCCATTTTGAATTGGTGTTCCAATGTAATATCAGACGAATAGTCTAATATTATTTCGTTGGCATTTCTCTTTTGGTGGAATTCAGAGGATATTGGGAGAAAAGTGCTCCCAATGAAGAACGTGAAGAATGCCAGATTTCTTCTTTGACTTCTTTACTCAAATCCTACCAACGTGGAACGCCTTCCGCAACCAACTCATCTCAGGATTCGGAGAGCGTGGCAGACGCAAAAAACGATGAATTCTTTCATCTTCTTCCTGCGACTTCAAACGTCAATGAATGACGAACGACAAATAATAACAATGAGCGTTATTCCATGTTGATGCTTCCATTTTCATCCTCTCATCATCGAATGGAAAATTGATACAAAGTGTTGTAATTAATTGTTGAGTTTCAATCTGATGACCCAAATGACGTCATTTCTAAACGCGGAGGGTGCTGGTCAAAATAACATGGCCCGACTCCCTCCGTCGTTCTTTCATAATGATTCTTTGGCATGGTGATGAGGCGATGACAACGAAGGAGGAAACGACGAAGGCCGCGCTACCCGCGACCTCCGCGACTCGCACGACCCCCACGATGCACCTATACTTCCGACCGAACACCGTCGTGCCCCGCACCGCCTGCCCACGCGCCATCGTGACCCGCACCACCGCACCCCGTGCAGCCTACCTGCGCACCCCCGCGCGCTGCCTGCGCGCCCTCGTGGCCTGCTCAGCCCTATCGGAGGCCTGCCCGGTGCCTCCACGCACTATCCACACGCCCCTGCGGCCTGCCCGGCACACCCGCGGACCGCTCGACGACCTGTCGTCCTGGCCGCGCCCCTCGTGGACTTCCTGCTGGCCTCCCGGCCGCCGACCTCCTGAGGCACGCCCCTCACAGTGTTGGTCGAACTAGCCCCGACCTTCAGGCCGAGCCGCCTGTGTGGCGGCATCCAGGCCGAACCGCCATAGCAGTCCGCTGGGTCGGGCCCAGCGGACCAGGCCTAACATAGCAGGATGACCCGCCCAATCAGCTAGGTCAAACCCATAGGGTCTGTCCAGGTTGACCCAGACCACGTCGTCACAGACGGGGTTCGGTGGAGTCGGTCCGACTGAGTTGGACCGGACCTGGGCCCAATAAGGACGCTTTGCTGACTTTGGTCATATTTGTGGCACCAGACGTCCATTTGATGAGCTGTCAGCAGTGCTGGTAATCTCGATGAGAAATAGTACCTTTGATTATACCCCACTAGAGTTTAGGGTATAGTTGAGATACGGTCAGGTTGGTTCGTACACGAATCCAACCGGGCCCCCGGGACTAAAAGGCTAATAACTCACAGAACAGACGTCCGATTGACGCGCCGTCTGTTGCGTTGAGACCCATATGATGTGGTAGGCCTTTGAGATACTTCTACATGAGACTTCGTGAAACATGGAGTATCAACTAGTAGCTCATGGAGTGGATCTTTCTGGTGAAGAGAAGAAAGAGTACGAAGACCTAGTAGCTGGCTAAGATCTGACGACTCCTTGACCGATTCGACTCAGAGTGACTCAACTAGCCCAGTGGGGAGCACCTCTATGTGACGAAGTAGGCCCATGGTGGAGGATCGCCTCTGTGTGAGTGCGGAAGACTAGTGGTACTCCATAGGAGAAGTACCTCTGGGGGCTATTAGGGGGAGCTCCTCTGTGTGACGCGGCAGACCCATGGTGGGGAGCACCTCTGTGTGACACAGTAGACCCATGGTACTCAACAGGAGGAGTGCCTCAGCAGTCCAAGGATAGTGGAAAGCACGTATGTGTGGCACGACATGCCCACTGTACACGATAGAGGAGAAGTATGCCACCAGGCATGGTTTTGATAATAAAAATTCTGGTTTGAGCTGAGTCAATGACTTTTGTGTTTTCCTCATGATTGAGTTGGGTTACTAGATAACTTAGGTATATGTAAGGTCCTACACCTAAGTAATGGTATCCGTTGTTTTCGTGCTTTGTGATTTATCGTTGTTGGATTTTGTGAGACCTTGATGGTCTCAGGGTCCCTACTGAGTATCGTTATACTCACCCCGGGACGGTCTATGCCCACACTTCGTTGTGTTGGATGTAGACGACGAGTAGTGCTGACGGAGGCCGAGAGCGCCAAGACTTGACAGTACCCGGAGGTGGACCTTACGACGAGTCGGTACACAAAGGAGATTGACGTACATGGAGTGCTGAGGATGCCATTTGTACCTACCCTTCAGGTAGGAACCCCAGAGGACGATCCAAGAGCTGCTCTTTACCTTTCAGTTGTTTTTCCCTTTTTCAGTTGTACTTGTACTTTATAGTTGGGCTTTTATTTCCATCCCCTTTTACTTTCCAACACACTTTTTGTATATAGTTTTTACTTAGTGTTTTTCTTCTAGTTGTGTACTCTGATGTGTTTTTTTATAGTTTTAAAGGCAATTCCTTATTAGTTTAGGGATATAGGCCTTTGGTGCTAGTCTCCGACCCCTTTTCTATGGAAGGAGAGCTTGTGGTTATTACTACACAGGCCCCGGCGGATGGGTCGTGACATATTTCATATATATTTCATTAATATAATCAAATAATATTGATTTTATTATTTAATAATGATAATTATTCAAACTTAAATAGTTTTTTCATAAATCACATCCTTTATATTCAATTAGTTTTCATTTTAATTTATAATTAATTTTCTAACCAATGAATCATCATATAAAAATGTTAAAACCCTATTTTCATATTTAAATTAATACTATTAATGACCTCCCTTATAAAAAATATGTAATAGTAGAACCATTTAAATAATAATATTAAATTTTCTATTTAAACTTGATGTGGTGTATCACTTATGATATCGAACATAGTCATTCTTTTTTAAGACATATTTGGTTAATCCAACCAAATAAATTATTTCAACCACCTAAAAAGGTCACTACTGGAATGATAATGATGTCAATAACTATACATAATCTTTAATCCTAATTAAAAGACTTTATTACCACCAAATAAGATAATCCCCACAAACAAAGATTGATGGATACATTAAATCAATACATATGGTATTCAAATAAAATATCCACTATATAAGAATCATATTCCTTCCCCAAAAAATATATTAGTGGTACCACATGTTTCTTATGGGATCTATTTCATTATTATATGGTGATAAATTCTTTTTATTCTATTTGTCTTATATTGGGATGGAATTTCCATTCCTTATTGGAAATTGTTTACTAATTTCATCAAACCTCAATACCCATGTTTCTTATTCAATTAAATTTCTAGAAAGATTAAATATATATACATTCAAATAATCTCTATTTATTTATTAATCTAACTCTCTATATCCTTTTACAATATTCTTATTCTCTAAGTATATTTTTATCATATTGGGATGTTGTATAATGTAGTGTTTTCAATGTTAAGGAAAAAACCTTGAGAACAGACAATACATCATTCTATTCAAATTCCTTATGTGACAATGGTTTGAATCATGTTAATTTTTTTTGGATAAACCACAATTATAAAATATATTTCTTATATTGGAGTATTTCTTATTGAATTGTTTATTCATTATCAAAATTATAGGAAAATATATTTATAGGTCATTTCAATGATAATTTTATAGAATTTATTAAATATATATTTTTGAAAGATATTTTTTTGAGTGATATTTGTGAAATAGATATACAAATTAATTTTTATTATTTATTTTAACATTTATTCAATAAAATAGATATACATGTTTATGATTTTAAATTAATGTATTTGGAAACATTATTGTGATGAATTTTCTATTTTTTCGTTGTAACATTTTATTATATACATTAAATATTATTATTTTTTTATTATTTTCAAATAGTTAGTGAAATTGATGTAATTTTGAATATAGAATTAACATATTTAAAGTAAAATATATGGAATTTTTTTAGACATTAATATCCCTAAAGTAAATAATTTTTTAAATGAAATCCATGGTCGATTAGAATTTTATTTTCAATAATAAAATAAATTGGAGTTCGATATATGTGATTATGTTATTGAAAATTTTTTAGAAAAATTTTATTTTAATTAAATTAAGTATGTTAGAATTTTTTTCAGAGTTTAATTTTGATCCATGATTGATTTTGTTAAATGTTTTTACATTAATTTTCTTGAAAAGTGTAATGACCTAGAAATTATGCATATTTTTTTTTAATTATATGGAATTATTACAAGATTGTGAAAATTGAGGGCACGTGATTCTGAGGCCTGGAGTGCGCGAAATGTTCCATCGAAAATTGTTAAACATTAAATAGTGTGTGTGAGCAGTTTTCTTGAAAAAGTGGAATAACTCTTAAATGGGTGCCCATATCATAAATCTAATGGAACCATTTCATTTAGGATATCAGGTTTCCCTAGGCACAGATTATGTTTAGTTGGAGAACTCCTCTAGTGAGAAAACACAAAAATAGCATTACCAGAAATAATATAATTAAATAAAATTATTTTTTATTCAAATTAATATAACTCATGAACATTGACCTAGATTAAAAATATGCGACCACTAATGAACTCATGAGGGTATGATTTCCTTATTCAAATCCTAACATTGGTTGGCATAGACCAACGATGGAAGTTAGTTTTTGGCAGTAAATAAAATAATTAAGTAAAAATTATTTTATTGTCAACTCATTATACGTCCTAAATTGTAACATAGATTGGAAATCTAAGAGCATGGTTGATCTTGTGAGGGTGTGTTCCCCTTAGGTGGAGCCTAACCTCGACTGGCACGGGTCGAGGGTGACTGTTAATATTTTCTAGACTTTTTTAAGGTACGTTCAGTAAACATGTGGGCGGTGGTTTCTATCTATTGAACCTACAGTCAGATTAAAAATATGATGGCACTGTTTAATACACAGTGCTGGGATTCACTTAAAAAATCACAACTTTGACTGGTAAGGGTCGAACTAAAAAGAAAATTTTTGGACTTTACAAAAATAGTAATAAAATAACTCCATGAGTTATTTTATTCTCTTCTCACCATTATGCAGCAGATGGTGGTACCGTAGTGTAACGTCATGCCTGAATGGGAGTCATTTAATGATATGACCCTTGGTTTGCGTAACCACAATGTTCGTTGAATTAATGGCTCATTAATTATAGTTCATTAATGAATCACATTAATAAAACACAATGTGGGTGGTTCCTTTTCTTCTATTTAAACAAACCTATGTAATGGGTTTTGGGGATCGACATGAGGAATCTCTAACGTAACGCCATCGAAAACCTACTCCAACAAAGAATGAGGAATGAATGAATTCCAATGAAAACCTTCAAACACAGACCCTTCTTCCTCATCCACAACTTCTTCTAATGAGTTCAAGGTAGGGGTTTGACTTGATTAATTTCTAAGAGTTTTATGAATTCATCTTCTCTTGATGATGTTTGAACTATCCCATGTTATAATGCCAACGCGGAGGGAGCATGCCTAACCAAACAAGGCCTATACCCTTGTCTAATTTTAATTTGGTTTCATTCTTCGTGGGTGACCGAGCAACATGACGCCATTGTGAAACCAAGGCCAAGAAGTGTTGGCAGCGTCCCGGGTGGCCCATAGGTGTAGACATGAAATAAATTAGACTTTTGGAGCTACACTAGTGGCCCGCGAAAGCTCTGTTAGTGCGGTGGCGCCACTGACTGGGGGGAGGCGATGGTCGTCTCACATTGGCCGAGAGGGGGCTATAGTGCTCGAAGGTTCTGTGGCGGACATGGGCGTCCTGCCTTTGTTGGCCACAATGACGGTGGGTGGGGCACCGAGGAGGAGGGTCGCGACTCTGATCCCTGGAAGAGGGTAGACCCTCACCCACAGGCCCCACTATTGATAGGTCCACATGGACTAGTCAGATAGAGCAGTGCCACCCTGGCACCGCTAATTAGGGAGCCCAAACAGACTTAGTCCGTTTTGGGAGGCGGACTACGCCCAACTGGCAAGCCGTGCCCAACCGAGGGGGTCGGGCCAAGCCCATGGACCCACAAGCCGGACCGAGCCCATCAGGCCAAGCCAAGCCCAGCTAGATCAGGCTAGGCCTAGCGAAGTGGTTTGTATCATTCTGACCAGGTCGGGTCAGTCCAACCGTGTCAGACCGAACCCGGACCCTTTTTAGCATAGTTTCACTTAAAGGGGTTTATCTTCTAAACCAGACGTCCGTTTGACGAGCTGTCTATGGATCTAGAACCCTTAGGATGAGTTGGTCCTTTTGTGATACTCCCCTTAGGTTTTGGATAATGTTGGACTATGGTTAGTTTGGATCAGACTCCAATGCAACCGGGCCCTCGGCATAAAAATACCTATAACATACAGACTAAGCATCCGATTGAAAAGACGTAATTACGTTGGAACCCTTACAATATATCGGTTCTTTGGGTTACTTATTCTTGGGGCTTCTTGGTGGTTGAGGTATGATTGATGGATTGACAAGTGGATCTTTCAGAATCAATCGTGCTAAGTGCAGAAATCCAGTGGCTGGTTGGTACTGGAATAAAGAATAGCGATCCCTTATGTTGGTTAGTAGCTAGAGATCCTCTGTGTGGATTAGCACCTAGAGATCCTATGTGGGTCTTCACCTAGCGATCCTCTATGGCTATTAACCTAGAAATCCTATGAGTGGGTCTGAACCTAGAAATCCTCTAAATGTGTCAGCACCTAGCGATCCTATGTTGGTCAAAACATAGATATCGTCATAGGGTAAGTACCTAATGATCCTATATAGGTCATCAATTAGTGACGATGTTAGGTCTTGCAGCAAAAGACTCTCAACAGAAAAAGATGATTTAGCTTTGTGACTAATCAACATTATTCATGTTTTTTATTTTATACATTAGGATTCAGACGAGTCTTTACTTGTGATTGTTGATTAGGATTATGCATCATGGATTTTAATTTTTAGAATTATGGGAGACCTTCGGGGGTCTCAGGGTCCCTACTGGGTATTTTTCTACTCACCCATGCATGGGCTTCGCGTGCACATTATTGTTTCTTGTGCAGATGATGGAAAACATTGACTGAGGTTAGGGAGTTAGGACATGATGATGCACGGACACAAACAACTGACGTGGAGAGACGCAGTAATGATTTATACCTACCCTTCAGGTATGATCCTTAGCGGACATCCTCAATAGCTATTTTCCCTTTTTCTATATTTTCTTTTAGTTGGGTTTGTATGCTAGATGATTCTGCTTCAGTTCACACTTTTACTTTCAGTAGATATACTACATGGTTTTCTTCTTGTTTGGTAACTAGTCTATGTTCTTACTGGTTTAAAGACAATTCCTTACCGTTTTAGGGATATTACTTTACAATGATAGTCTCCAACCTCTTCCCTATGGAAGGCGGTCTTGGGTGTAGTCATGAAACGGGCCCTAGAGGACGGGTCGTGACAAAGAGGTATCAAAGGTCGGTCGGTTCAACCAAAAGAAATAAGAGTCTATGTTTTCAATTGATCAATAGTGTTAAGTGTCATGAGTTTGGATTACAGTTTAGGGAGTCCAGTGTTGGTGTGGCAGCCGACATATCCATACACCAGGACGCCAAATTCTTTTTTCTGACTATGCACATGAAAACACTAGATTCTTTTGTTTTGATAATGTTATTCAATTGTTATCTTTTGAGTCAACTAACCAGGTATAACATACTAACCGTGGTTCATCATGATTCTATTTCAATATGGATCCATGTAGACAACTATCTAAGATTCCAATACGTGACCATGAGGATGGTAAATAGAGTGATGGTTCTTTAGTACAAGGATTTTTTTTTCACAAGATGGTACCTTCATGCGGTGTCCTAGAAATACCACTGCCCATTGGTCATCAATTAATAGTGGTTCTACCTGTAGAGGACACATATAGTCTCATTTCATTACATGAGTTTCAGTGACAGATACCCCTCAGGTTCTGAGGTGTGCTCGACTCACATTCAATGAGTTTCTGTCTAGCTAGGGCCTCATTAGATCATATGGAAGTCCATGCAGTGAGTATTATATATGGATTAGTCGGGTCATGGTAGAGTTTAGATTACCCCAATCCTATGATGATATGAATTTTCCATGGAAAAATATTGATAACCTTTCACATAGAAGGGATCTCTTTCCATAAATATCTAATGGGTATGTGTTCGCAAGAGCTTCTACAGACTCGGCATGATGACACGTCGGAAGCGAGTAATTGTTGAGGTGTATCGACAATTCTTAGTACTCGATGAATATGATACAAATAGTGGTTCAAGGCTCAGACCTCCTAGAGAGATTTTTTTATAGACAACTGAGCTAGAACTATTCCTCTTTTCATTCTTACTTATGTTAGGGTGCTTGAGATAACCTTTTTGGTTGAAAATTATTTTCTTGAGCAGATACATCTAGTGAGTGTCAATAGTGGGAAAGTAGGAACCCGACGTCTGTCTCAGATACGTGGATGTGTAAAATGTTTCAGTAATAGTATGCAATAGGGATAGATGAATCTATAGGGAAGCCGACATGGAAGAGGAGTTAGGAGAGAAACAATAAGGTGGTATACATTTCGACATGTTACAACCACCACCCAATGTGGTCCCCACAAGGCTCAGGGGGCTAGAGGACAGGGGAATAGAGTAGCATAATGTGTTCAATGAGTGTAACCCAATGGCTCCAAGAATGATTCGAGGTAAGGTCTTTGTCTACTACTAGTTTTTGTATTAATAGACATAGGTACTAACCATTCCTTCTTGTCACGAATCTTGTTCAAGACTAAGAGTTTTCGGTTAAACCACTGACTTGAACCATACATATATAGATACTTATGGGAGGAGACTCGATAATCAAAATTATGCAAATGGTGTTTTTTTACCCTTGAGTCGAGAGTTACGGTTGGAACCTTTTGGTGGCAGTGTTGAGGCCTTAAGACGTTAGTTTGGGTATGAATTTCTCATACACATATCATGCTCATATTGAAAGTTTTAGGAAAAAGGAAGTGGTATATATAAAGTGTTGGAATGAGATTTTTCATGGTCAGAAATAAATGGAATCCCAGGCAGTGGGAGATAAACTCATTCATAGGAGGGTGCAGCTAATAACTCCTGAGTCATCCATCCTTACCCTTATTGCAGAAGGTGTTTTGAGTTTTCTGTTCCCAACAGCAGTGGCAGAGTGTGGGAACAACATTTTGAATGATGTTTCTAGGATTACCTCCACTCATAGAGATGGACTTATTAATTGGATAGTACCCAATGATGCCACCATTATCTACAAATGCATATTAGATAGCTCCCACAGATCTCTAGGAGATGAGTGTATAGTTGGGAGAATGGTTTACTATCCACTTCGATCATAAGAGACTTGGGTATATCTTATCATAGAAGGAAATGAACCTGAGATAGTGGTGATAGTTGAATTCCATCCTAGAATGTGACTTGGAGATAGTCTACACTCATGTGAAGGGAAGCGTAGTAGCAGATGCACTCCATAGGAGTTTGGGTCTACACCTACTGAGTGAGACGATAGAGAATCTAGCCGCGATGTAGATATCCTTTGTGGATAATGATGGAGCAGCTTTCCTCTAGTCAATGAATATCACTCCCTCACACTTTCACTGAGTTAGAGAGGCCCAACATGTGGATGTTCACTGCGAGTCCCGATGTGCTCAAATATCCTTATGGAAGGCTCTGGATTAATTTTAGATAGGTGTGGAGAACGTCAAACTTTTAAGAGGGAACACCTTGGTAATAGTGACATAATGAGAATAGTGGTTGAGATAATTCCATACATTAACTTTGGCGGTAAATCATGTTGTGGAGAAGTTGTAACAAGACCTCTGACATCAGTACTAGATGCCAAGGATGAAGAAAGTTGTGGCAGAGTTTGTTTCACGATGCCTCTATTTTCAGTAAGTGAGAGCTAAACATCAAGTTATAGCTTGGTTGGGCACAATTTTCACCTCTAGGAAAATTATCACATGGAACAGACCATACAGACCATGGAGGACATGTTTTGTGATTTTTTCTTGGATTTTTTTCACATATAGATGGACCACCTACCACTGGTAATGTTTGTGTACAATATTATTTATCACTCCACTGTGGGCATGGAACCATTTTAGGCCTTGTACAAAAGGCCATGCAGATCACCTCTATACTGGACAGACAAAGGGAAGTTATTACTCATGGGTCCTGAGTTTGTAAGGGCTATCACTGAGAAGGTGCAGATCATCCCGGAGAAGATGAAGACTACACAGAGAAGGAATAATTCTTAGGCTGATAGGATATAGAGACTCTTGGAGTTCTAGGGGGAGGACATGTCTTCCTATAGGTCTCACCCCGATGAGGAATACATAGATTTGGCCGGGGCGACAAGCTATCATTGAGGTTCATCAGAACTTTACAGATTCATAGAAGAGTTGGCAAGGTGGCGTACCACCTATCTCTTCTCCCATAGATGAACTGGGTGCATAATGTTTTCCACGTGTCACAGCTGAGGAGATACGTGCATGACCCATTGCACTTGATTGACTGGGGAAATCTTGACAATGAAAATGGAGAATATTTTGCAGTGTTCCACATAGAGATTGAGGATCAACTAGAGCAGGTTCTCCAAAGACAGTCGATTCCTCTGGTGTGATTTAGATGGAATCACGGTGACCTATAGGAGAGTACATGGGAGTAAGAGGCTTAGATTCATGCTCAGTACCCCAGTTGTTTGATTTAATTTTTTTGGGTTTTGGGGATGTAAATCCCCAAGGTGGGTAAAATGTAAATACCCAGAAAATTTGTATAATATTTTTTAGTTATATGGAATTATTATGAGACTCTAAAAATTGACAGCATGTGATTCCGAGGCTCTAAGTTCCCAGAATGATCTAGAATTTTTTTTAGCTTTAATAGAGTGTGATTAGTTTTCCTGAAAAAGTGTAATAAATCTTAAACGGTTTCCCCGATCAGAAATCTAAGGACACCGTTGAGTTCAAGATAGTGGGTTTACCCTAAATGTGATTTAATATTAGTCCACATATACCTCTAGTGAGAAAACCAAAAAAAATACATAACCATAAATTAAATTATTAAATAAAATTATTTTATTATTTAAATGATTATAACTCACGAATGGTGACTCGGATTAAAACTCTAAGACCACCACTGAACTCACGAGAGAATGATTTCCTTAGAAAGATCATGACACTGGCTAGAACGATCCAACTGTAGAAGTTAGTTTTATGCTATAAATAAAATAATTAAGTAATAATTATTTTGTTGTCAAATACTTATAACTACTAAATGTTAACTCTGATTGAAAATATGAGAGTAATGTTGATCTCATGAGGTCGTGTTCTCCTTAGTTGGATCCTAACGTTTACTAGCATGGGTCGAGGGTGATAGTTAATAATTTTTTATCTTTTTTAAGATACGTTTAGTAAATGTGCGGGAAGTGATTTTTATCTTTTGAATCGGGGCTCAAATTAAAAATACAAGGACACCGTTGAATTCGTAGCACCAGAGTTTTCATAGGCGAAGCATAAATTTGAACAGAAGGGGTTGGATGAAAATGTTAATTTTTTGACTAGAAAAATAATAAAATAACTCCATGAATTGATTTATTCTCTTCCTAGCATTGAGCGGAAGATTTTGGGACCACAGTGTAACGTCAGGCTTGAATGGGAGTGATTTAATGACACAACCCTTGGGTTGAAAACCATGATGTTCGTTGAATTAATGGAATATTAATTTTGGTTCACTAATGAACTATAAAATAAAAAGAAACATGGGTGGTTACTTTTCTTCTATTTAAACAAAAATATGTCATGGGTTTAGGGGACTGACGTGAGAAAGCTCTGATGAAATACTGGAAGAAACCTACTCCAATGAAGAATGGGGAACAAACAAATGCCAATGAACACATTATAATGTGGACCATTCTTTATCATATTCAACATCTTCCAACGAGTTCAAGGTAGGGGTATTTCTTGATTTATTTATAATACTTTTATGAATTCATCTTATATTGATAATGTTTGAACTATCCCCTATTATAACAATAACGTGGTGGGCGTGGGCCCAACCGAACAAGGCCAGGACCTTCAGCCAATTTTTCTATGGACGAGTTCTTCATGGGAAACCATGTAGCACATCAGCTTGGTGAAACCGAGGCCACACAGTGTAGGTGGCGTCCCTGATGGCCTGTAGGCACAGAAGGGAAATAAATCAGACTAATGGGGCTCCAACAGTGGGCCACGTAAGCTTCATTAGTGTGGAGGGGTTGATGACTGGTGGAGGCGGTTACCGGCACTTTCCGGCCGTGAGGGGACAACGACACCTGAAGGTGCCATGACAGACAGGGGAAGTCTTCCTTTTTCGGCCACATTGAAGATGGGTGGCATGCCATGACGGTATGCTACGGAGGAGGGTCATGGTTCTAAGACACAGTGGAGGGAGGACCCGCACCTGTGGGTCCTGCTGTAGATCATCCCACGTGGGCCGGCCAGGTGGAGTGGTTCCACCCAAGCACCGCTAATTAGGGATCCCAAACAGACTTAGTATGTCTGGGGTGGTGGACTACGCCCAGCTAGTGGGTCGAGCCCGCGTCCAGTAGGCCTAGCCTATGGCTAGCGAGCAGAGCCCGCGTCCCACCAGTCTAGATTGGGCCCAGCTAGGCTGGGCTGAGCCCAACCAATTCAGACCAGGCCCAATGGACTAGGTTGGGTCAGTCAGATTGGGTCGGACAAGAATCATACCTTTTAGCCTAGTTTTTCATAAAGGGGGTTTTCTTCTAAACCAGACATCTATTTGAAGAAATACCTACGGAACTGGAACCCTTAAGACAAGGCTCTCCTTTTGAGATACTCCAAATGAGTTTTGAAGAATTTTGGAGAATGGATGCATTGGATCGGTCTCAAATCCAACCAGGCCCTAGAAATAAAATGACTATAACTTACAGACCGGGCATCTGATTGACGTGTTGTCTATTGTGTTGGAACCCTTATGACAATCCAGTTATATGGGTTACTTAATCATGGGACCTTATGGAGGTTTAGGAATGACTGATGTCTTGAGGATGGGATCCTCCAAAAATAAATCGTGTTATGTGTGGAAATCTAATGGCTTGCTATGAAGTGAAGAATATATAGTGATCCTCTGAGTGGGTCAGCATCTAGATATCCCTTAAGTGGGTCAGCACCTTGTGATACTCTGTGGGTCTTCACCTAGAGATCCGCTATGGGTATGCACCTAGACATCATCTAATAGGTTATCACCAATTGATCTTATGAGTATGTCAACACTTAGTGATCCTTTGTGGGTCATCATGTAGCGATCCTCTGTGGGTCAGCACCTAGAGATCCTTTTTGGGTTAGTACCGAGTGACCATGTGTGGTCCTGCAGTGAAATTAACTCAATATAATAATATGATCTTACTTTACGACTAATCATCATTATTCATATTCTTTATGTTATATATCTATTTTGACTTGAGTCTTTAATTGTTCCTTGTGATTGGGATCATACGTTGTGGATTTTACTTTGTGGAATTCTGGGATACCTTCAGGGGTATTGGGGTCCTTACTGTGTATTGTTATACTCACCCCTGCATGGGATTTTCTTGCACCTTATTGTGTCTTGCGCTGACGATGGAAAACTTTTACTGAGGTTAGGGATTCATGACCATATGGTGTACAGAGTCAACCGATTGACATGGAGAGCTGCAGTGACAAGCTATACCTACCCTTTTGGATAGATCCTTGGCAGACGACCCCAAGAGATATTTTCCCTTTTTGCTGTATTTTTTTAGTTGGGCTTGTATTCTGGATCATTCTTCTTCAGTTCACACTTTTAATTTCAGTAGTAAAACTACATGGTTTGTTCTTGTTTTGAACTTAGTCTGTGTGTTTTTTGGTTTTAAGGCAATGCCTTCTCATTTTACGGATATGCATTTTCGAAGCTAGTCTCTAACCCCTGGCCTATCAAAGGCGGTTTTGGGGTAGTTACAGCAGGGGCCCTGGGAGACGGGTCATGAAAAAAAAGTTCATTAATATTTCCTATTAATCAATTTAGTGGATATATATTACGGCTTGTAAAGTAATGTATATTTATAATAGAGGGTTATCTATTATTGTATACAAAATGAACCTTGGTAGATTATAAAATCTAAAAACCTGACATCCACCTTTCCTATTCAAGACCTAATTGAAACTTTATTTGAAATCCCATCACACTACCATATTTAAATTTAGGAAACCAATTCTTCTATTCATGCTCCTGATGCATAAATATTTCACTCTATACCTTCTAAATCCCAAAACAAGTGGTAGAATACATACTATTTCAACACCCTATTGAAATAATAAATGAATTTTTCATTTGAAATGTGGGAAAATAAATAAACATCATATATCCTTTAAATGAATTAATGAAACTCAGTGAAACCAATTACCCACTCTTACAACACCCTAAATCGTTCATTTCAATCAAACTTTATGTAAAAAAAATATCCACACCAATGCTCTTTCCCACACTACCATGAAGCCCAAACTAATATCTCCACCCACTCTTTCTAGTTCCCGCATTGTCCATTGGAAACATATTTCATTCAAAACCAAATCTATGTTTTCTAAAAAAAAAATTTATGAGTTACCTCGTCCTTTATTTCCAATCTCATTCAGTGTAAAAACACAACTTTTTTTTTCAATGGAAATTCCCTTCTTATAATTATGACTTATGGTGTAAATCAAAAATATCCCATAGAGATATCGAAATTGTATTTATCCTAAATTATTAATTAAAAATTAGTTATCAACTTTAAAAATAATAATTGAAAATATTACTGAGGGATAATAAATTGAAAAAAAAAATAGTAAGAATAAGAAAATTTGGATATGGTCGATCAAATAGAATGAACACAGTCATTTAAAAATAGTATAAATAAAACCTAATGCTAATAATAAAATATAAAATTAAAAAATTATTTATACATAACCTTTGGAGAAAATATAAATAGAGAATGAATGGTAGGAGAGTTATTTATAATAAGTAGTAAACCCTTATGACCATAAGAATTATTAAACGGACAATGGAATATTACAGTGGCCATTTAGAATAGTAATCTAGTCATTATAATAGTAACCTCATATAACAATGTATAAATAAAACTTTTGTGTCTTAGAAATTATAATATGATATATTTATATCATGGTATATGTAAATAAATTTTTTAAAATGATAAATTTGATGTTGGTATTTGTTTGAATCGTTAATGAGTATTAAGAATTTTATAATAAATATATCAATTTAAATTAAAATTAATTTTGATAAAATAGTATTGTAATATATATATATATATATTATAATTATAAGGAAATTTTAAAATATTTTAGATAATTTTGGGAGTTTCATAAAATTTGTTATTATATTAAAAGCATTATTTTAAAATAAATGATGATTTTAATTAAAAATTAAATTGATCATATTTAGAAAATTACTTTCATAAAATGGATTCCATTTTAGATATCTAAATTTCAATAAATTGTCAGTTTTTTATCTATTTTTTTTAAAATAGTTAAATTATTTGGGGAATAGTGAAATAAGGTAATTTACAGTATTTAAAAAATATGTGAATTATGGTGTCATGGATGACGTATGGATTAGGTAAGCACTAATTAGTTCAAACTAAAAGCACTATTTACTTTACATAGTCTTAGTAATCCACACATTTCCTGGACTTGTTCCAAAATAACATGAAAATGAATAAAATAATCAAAAAAACACTCTCATCCCCTTATAATTACCACCCCTCAACACCTCATCTTCTCACGTGCTCTAATAATTGGATATTTTCAATATTATTACAAATTCCAATTCCACGCCACTTCCACACATCTTGTAATTGATAGTCTCAACAAAATACCAATTCATAGTTCCTCAATGAGGTTCTCAATTAGATGATATTCCATAGGTAAAATCCTCATTCTTTCTCTTTTAATTTACTCTCATTTCTTATTTTCAACTATCCTCCCCTATCTAAAATTTAATGATAACTATATTTCAATATATATATATAAAATTTATTAAAATAATATCCATCATAAAAAATTTTCACTTCCCCTTTTATCATAAAAATGAAAACATCATCTATGTTATGTCCATTCACCGCCTTTGTGTGCGATGATTTTTCGTTTTCCATTACTGCCTTCATGTCTGGTCATAAAATGATTATAATGGTCATAAAAGATTTGAAATTTATATTATAACTTATTTTATGTCTTTTAAATAATATATATACATAATATTAAATAAAAAAACAAAACTAGTTCATGATGATTAAAAAACCACCAAAAATAAACGAAACATTTATCATTAAAATTTTATCATATGAATCATCCTATTATACAAAATTAAAATGATATATGTTACCATTTAAATTTATGTATGTACATTAATAAAATATAATTTCAGTTTTGGAAATTTATTCAAATCTTCAAAAACATCTATAATTATACACAATAAAACCGACCGTGAATCCATTCCATGAATGCTCCACGAACAATGAAATTAAAAATTTTAACTCATCTAAATAGAAATAAATTAGCTCAATAATATGAAAATAAATTAAATAATTTTAGAAGAGTTTATGAACTATTAAACTACTAAATCTATATTGATTATCCAGGAAATTATTTTCAATTGAAGAATACTTTCAAAAATAATATAAGGGATCTCTCTAAAACTCAATTTTTTTCCTTCAGATTACGATTTGATGCAATTTACACCAATTTATTTCTTCATTAGTTTTTTTAATATTTTACATTATCTGTATACATTTCATATTTATGTATATACATCATTCCATTCTTCATTTATGGGGAAATAAGTATTTTAAATGGTTTTCTATTCAATTCCTCTTGATAAGAAATCCTAATTAAAGGGAACTTCCCAATTTTGTACCCCTTTTCAGGTACACTCCATAATCTACTTTAATCCAACATTATTTTCCTAAAATAACTCCTTCTGGTACAAAAAACTGAGTTAGTTAATTTCTGATTTTACAAAAAACAATTATGCATTTGTTCTCTTTAATGTACCTTTAATATTTTACCTTAAAATTTTGGAAAGTGGATCAGTTATAAGGTTTAAAAAACACTATTTTTACATGTGTTATTATATGTTAGACATATTTTTTCATGATATATTCCTATTTTAAATGATAAATTTCCATGAATTATTTATATCAATTTTTTCATGGAAACCATTATTATACACAAATTGGTTATGCCTTATGACATGAATACAATACCATTTTATAACTGTGGGTAACACTTATATTCATTACTTATGTTCGAATCTCCTTTTGGCACACATATAGATGAAAATTTTATGATGGGTTCACCTAGATAACTCTCTAATGAATTTCATATTATTTATTCTCAAGGGATTGCATGTATGTTATTAGGGAGTAAACATAATCTATTGTGGTACTTTGTCCACCAAGTGATATTGATATGGAAGTTAGCCTAAACTCACATTTTTTTAATATGTTATAATATAGACACATTCCTTTGATTACATAAATACATGATCCCATTTTCTATATGTTATGATTCTAAATGTATAATTCTATTTAATTCCTATTTATTCCATCATGTTATTCTATTTACCTCCTTTTTTATCCTTTTTTCTAAGGTTTATTACCTTAATGGTCATTTTAGCTCATTTTTTTGTCCATGTAATCCCTTGATTTTCATATGCAGATGTATGATCTCATAGGAAGTTATAATTTCATTATTTAACATTAATATACATATATTTTAAATCAATTATCATGTTTTATATTTTATGAAACTATTCACCCACATTCCATAGACATTATGATCCTTGGTTTGTATTTGATGGTTAATTATGGTTAATATAATATAATAATATATGAATAAGGATAGGGTCTCTATAGTTGGTATCAAATAATGGTCTAGTTATTCTTATATATTAGGAGTATAATATTGTATTAATATCCCTAGTGATAATTCTATCACCATGTATAACATATTTTGAGTGATAGGGAATCAAAACTAGGGTATACTATTAATTTACAAGTTTATCATTCAATTTTCAATGATCACTTTTTTCATTCTTATTAGCTAAGTATTCAAGAGCCCATATTAATAATTTCATCTAATTAGTTAATATATTGATGTAGGGGAACTCATTCCATAAATAAATGTGATAGGAAATTTGATGATTTCCCTATATAGAAGAGATGCTAAATTTGTGTTGATTGGGAGCCCAAAACATCATAAGAGTACTAGAATGACTATATCATGTTATGAATAATTACTGTAAACATTAGTAACTCCCCCATTATTATAATGAAAAAAGTTTAGGTCAAATATTTTTTACTAAAAAAGAATACTATCATTAACATATATTTAGATTCCCTCATCGTAGAATAATGGATTAAGTTTATTGATAAGATATTTTTATTTCCTCTAGGGATCAGAAGAAGAGAAAGTTGTGATGAAGGACTATTGTTTTGATATGGAAATTGATCAGTGTAGGAAATTGTTTAAAAATATGATGTATAAATTGGAAATTGATTCCATGTAATGAGAAACACTACTAAATATTTTTCAATAAACATTTTATCTGAACACTCTATTTTAAGATGGAAATGGATTTCCTCAAACTGAGGAAAGATCATGATTAAACTATTGGGGAATATGAGGAAAAAATTACATAGATTGTGTGATATACCTCTATATATCTAATGAACACAAAAAAGAAAAGTGAAGCTATTAGGTATTGGGATAATCATGGATCTAAAATAATACATGGTAATTCGATTCTTTGATAGCTATGAGGAAATAATTCATTGTTCCATTAAGGTTGAAATAGGGAGAATCTACTATTAGTAGTCTTGTGGGCCAATATAAAATATAGGAAAATGGGTTTAAATACAGTAGTATCAATAGATAAATACCATGATGGAAATAAAACCAAACATCCCATGTGTTAAAAGTGTGGGAAGAGGAATCCTGTGAACTATGGAAAGGGAACCAAGAGATGCTTAAATGTTGAAGAGAGGGGCACCAGACTGTTTTTTTGTGGAGGGATTTAAATAATCCCACTAATATATAAGAATAAAGGATTTATAAGACCTAAAATTATCAGGTATTTTTGGATTTTAATTATAAGTGTCTTGCATGTTTTTCATGGAAATTACCTACGTCTTGGGTTGTAATAGGTATTCAACAACAATAACCCCAAAGACAGCATGGAAGGGAATATTCGATTACTGCTTCTATGGTGGAGCAAAAAAAGTATGTGGTGAAAGGTATTCTAGTTATTTAGTATGGAATAGAGAAATAATTTTATTATTCTTTTTATACTCATTCTTTAATATCCTACATGTTTAGTACAACTATTCAAAAAACATCAAAATAAGAAGGTTGAGTAATTTGTGACAATAGTGATTGTGGAAATTATTGAATCTAAAGAATGTAATTCATTACAATTCAGTGTTTATAGATTAAAACTCATATAAACCTGTATCTTAAATCCTTTTTTGGAGTTCAATTACATATTTGGAATAGATTAGATATCATTATATAATACTAATAAAATCTTTTGGGAAATGGAGATCACTCTTTGCATCCTAAGGAATCCTCTAATTCTACACATGTACAAGGAGGATGATGAATATCCATTAGATTTTTTATCTTAATTTTTCATATTATTTCCTTATTATCAAGCATATCTACCTCAAATTAATGACACAATGAAATGATCATGCTCGATGGAGTGCCCATTCCGAGAGATTAAAAAGATAGGTTCCCTAAAAAATTTTATGGTCTTCATCCTAAAAGAGAGGTTGAGTTATCAATTGATCTTATGCTTGGTTATCTACCTCTATCAATGACTCCATAAATCATGGAGACTATTGAGTAAGATGATCTGTGGAAGTAGTTACAAGAGAATCTATACAAGGGTTTTAAATACCTGAGTGTGTCACTGTGGGGTGCACTAGTTCTATTCATCAAGAAGAATGATAGATCGATGTACCTCTATATTGATTACAATGAGATCAAAAAAAATCATGATAAATAATAAGTATTCCATGACACAGATAAATGAATAATTTTCTCAAATACATGAAGGAATGAATTAAATTGGAGGAAGGAATATACTCCCATGATTTCATCTTGAATGAGGTATGGACACTATGAGTTCATAGTGATTCACATCAATCTTACTAATTCCCTAGAAATATCCATGTTATTAATGAATAGAGTATTTATATATTACCTCAAAAATATGTTGTTGACTTTATCATTGATATTCTGATATACTCCGAGAGTAAGTATATGAGGACAATTTTACTATTTGCTAAAGATTTTATGATGGGAGAAACTATATTCAATGTAATGTAAATGTGAGTTATGGATGTATTAAGTATCATTCTTGGGGAAAGTTATCACTGGTAAATAAATATATGTGGACCCTTCTATGATAATCCTAATTGAGTAGTGGACTTGAATATAATATGTAACAATGATCCATAGTTTCATTGTTCTAACTTGTTATTACTGATGATTTTTGATGATATTCTCATGATTTTCAAACCCACTATCAAATTTGACTCAGAATAGAGTAAAGTTAATATAGACTATTGAATGTGAATATTTATTCAAATAGATGAAAATTAGGATTATCACAACATGATTCCTCACACTACTGATAAGTGGGAACTTTTTTGGTATACAATGATGATTAAAAAAGGATTAGGATGTGTACTCATGAAATATGATAATATGAAAGACCATGCTTCAAGGAAATTAATCTTTTTGATAAAAACTATCCCAAATATTATATAGAATTATTGGTTGTTATTTTATACATGAAAATATAGGTACATTATCTCTATTCAGAGATGTGTGAGATATATACTCATCACAAGATCCTCAACTGTATATTCACATAGAATAAGCATAATATGAACCAATAAATATTTTTAGAGCTCATCAATGATTATGACTGCTCAATCCACTATAATCCGGGTATATCCAATAATGTGATAGATTCTATAAGTAAAAAAATATCATTCATCATTATCAATGATGAGAATTTAGAAATATATAATGTTATTAAACTTGTAAAGGTTGGACATGGGAGTCATTGAGGAAGTAACATCATAAATCCTTTCTCAACTAATTTACCAACCATCAATTTTGGATAAAATAAACGATTCTAAAAGATATGATGTGGAAATTTAGAAAAAGGTGGAATCTAAAAGAAAGGGTAAAACCTTAGAGAAAAAATTTGATGAGGAAGGAGTTATAATATTTTATTCATGGATATGCAATCCATCCACTCCAGAGATAAAGAAAGAGCTTCTAAATGATGATTATAACTCAATATTGTCTATTCACATAGTTAGCATAACTATGTATAGAGATCTCTAATAGCACTATTCATGGGAAAATTTAAAAAAGGAGATCGATGAATATACATAAAAGTGTTTGACATGTTATAAAGTGAAAGAGAAGAGACCAGAATATATGGGAATGATAAAACCATTACCCATACCAACATGGAAATGAGAAAATATCACCATGGATTTTGTCCCCGGACATCCAAAGAAATCTAGAGAAAATAATTGATTATGGGTAATTTTGGGTTTTATTACAAATATATATCACTTTATTCCAATTAAAGAGGAATTTTCAGTCAATAATCTAGCACATATATACATTAATGAAGTGGTGAGGCTACATGGAGTACCACTATCAATTTTATCAGTTTGAGATTCGTGATTTAAATATATGTTCTGAAAATAGTCTATAACATGATATATATATATATAGATCTAAATTCTAATATGACTTATCTTCCTCAAACTAATTTCCAATCTAAACTAAAAGTTTAACCACTAGATGACATATTCATGTCATTATCTACATATTTCAAATGTGGATGAGACTGACATATAGTTGTGTTCAGGTTATTTTATGATAATAGTTTTCAATCAAGCATCCAATGTCACCATATTAATCCCTTTATGAAAAATTATTTGTATCAATTGCAAGAAGGGATTCATTCATTGAAAATATGATACCGGGACCTAAAATGGTTAAATAAATGTTATAAAATGTGAAATTCATTAAGAAACATATCTAGGAAGCATAAAGTGGAAAGAAGATCAATGAAAATAGTAAATAATGGGACATAGATTTTGGGGTTGGTGTTAAGTATTCCTCCACTTATCTCTATGTATGAGGGTAATGTGTTCTGAGAAGAAAGAAACACTAAGTCATGAGTACTTTTACCTCATGGAGATTATTGATTGCATCAATGATGTTTCATATCGACTAGAAAATTTACAAAACTTGTCTCTTGTATAAGTAAAATTATCTATATCCCTCTAAAGGAAGTACATACCTAGTCCCTCATGTGTACTAAATTCATTGTTGATATAGCTAGAAAATATAATGGATTATGAGGAACATCCGGTGAAGATCACATACCATTGAGATAACATTTTATGAAAAAAGAATATTGAACTGGTCAAAGTACTATGGAGGAACCCTAAGTAAGAAGATGAAACTTGAAAACCAAAGAAAGACATGAAGAATAAGCACCCTCACTGGGATTCACCAAATAAGTAGAATGAAATTTTGAGGATGATATTTCACAATGGGGGACGGATTTAATGACCAATAATTTTATCAATTGAAATTACCTTCCTATAATTTTGTCATATAGTATAAATAAAAAAAATCACCTAGAGAAACTATCAAAATATTATTCTCATAAACGATTAATGATAAATTAGAGAGAAAATAATCCAATAATAATTTCAAATATTGTACCATTATAATGAATAGAAAATAAGATAATAAGAATAAGAGATTTTGGATCTTCTTGATCCAATAGAATGACCATACTCAAAAACAATATTATAGAATTAAAACAAAATATTAATAAAAAAATATTAATTTCAAAGAATAAAGTATATATATAATTGGTAGGAAACAGATATAATTGATAAATGTTTGTAGATTTATTAATAAGAATATTTAAACACCTATGACCATTAGAAATCAAATTGTTTGAATAATAATAGAATTTTTGAATAGTAATGACAACATTAGTAGTAGTAATATATCCATTGTAATTATAACCTAATATATTAATGTATAAATAAAATTTATATATCCTTTTAGGAAAAAATGATATTTTTATATCATGGTATAAGTAAATAAATGCTTTCAAAATGATATATTAAATTTTGTTATTTTTTTGAAACATTAGGGATTATATACAATTTAAAATTAATATAATTATTTAAATGAAAATATATTCTCATAAAGAGGTTAAAAAATTATTATGTTGTTGTATAATAATTACAATATAATTTTTTATGACCTTAGATAATTTTTCAAAGTGTCATAATATATGTTATAGTATTAAAATCGGTATTTGTCAAAAAAATGATGATTTTAATTTAAAATTTAAAATTTAATATTTATAAAATTATTTTCTTAATAATGGGTATATTTTTGAAATATTCACATTGAAATGTGTTCATGGTGAGTTTTTTGGTACTTTCTAAAAAATGACCATTTTTGGTGAATAGAGAAATACAATAATTTAATGTATTTAAAAAAACAGGAATTAATGAATCATAGATGATGTATGGATGAGGAAAAAACTAATTAGTTAGAAATGAAATGATCTATTTATAGTAATAAGATAAAAAAATAAACACTATTTATAGTATTGATCTAAAATAATAAACAAATTAATAAAATAATTAGAAATAACCCTATCCTCCCCTTATAAATACTACACTCACCACATATTCTACTCACACATTCTTTGCATTGGAGTTTAATAGTATTCTGGCCAGTTCATATCCCACTCAGCATACCAACGTACTAGTATTTCTTGTCTCACCAACAGAATAATTCCATGAGCCTTTAAGAGGTTCTCAATGAGACTATATTCAAGAGGTAAAATCGTCCTTTTTTTAATTTCATCATTTTCTTATTGACCCATAACATCTTGTAAGATGTCATGTTTTTGTGATTTTTTTTTCAAATAAATTAAATTGTATTAATTTTTTTCATTGAACCTATAACAATGTTCCTAAAACACAACAATGACTTATCTTAAACTATACACAACACCGACTTGGCCATCATTACACGAAACACTCAGTTTCCAAAAAAAACTATTTTTTTATAATTATTTAAATGAAATATTTATAACCTATCCATTAATAATATTAATATGAATATTAATAACTAATTATTAAATGTTTTCAAATATATAATACATATTCACAATTAATTGTTTATTTTTTTATAATGCCTTTATATGTTTATAACTACCATTTTCTTAATTAAACTAATTTTTATGTCGTTATATGAACAGTAATAAAATTAATTTTATACCATCATATAAATTGAAATGTAAAACATTTTAATTCAAAAAGTCAAAATTAAATTTTGTTTAATTGTAGCTATTTTTCTCTAAAGTTCCATTTTTTGATGAATAATGAAAAAATATTGCATCATTGTTAAAAAATATGTTTTTTCATTCAAATAATTATAATAAATTAATTTGTTTTTGAAGTCACAATACGTTAATTGGAAATATATTAATCCAATTTTATTTGTTGGTATCTTTTTTATATTATAATTATATATAAAAACTGATTTAACTTTTGAAGGTTCATTTTACTAACCTTCTTGCCACGTGTGCAGGATTAGCATTAAACATAATTTTACCACTTCTATGAATTGAATTTAAAAAAAAAACATAAATGAATGTAATAAGTATGTTATTTATAGTATAACGAGGTCAAATTATATTTTTGTGAACAGTAACATTTGATATATTTTTTTAATTTTATTTACCGATGTTAAGGGTTTGTCAGGTTGTAGAAGGTAAAAAACATATTATACTATTATAAAGTTACCCTAAAACTTGTAATAATTTCATTAAATGTGTGGTTTTAGACTAAAATAATCCTTAGGTTAATATTTTTAAATTTCAAGCCACTTGGGTAAGAATAACATATTTATTATATTTTATTTTAAGATAAGTAAAAAATGCAATACTGATATTTTAGTAAGTTAATCATATTTTATATTGGGTTATACAAAAAATAAATTAAAAAATAAACATAATTTGAATTTTAATAAATTTATCTTCATTATAATATTTTATTTTTATTTGTTCGAGAAGAAAAAATTTAAATAAATACTTCTATTATAATGATACATTAATTGTTTTATTAATGGAAATATCAAGTAAATGATATAAAAAATATTAATATAAACATAATTTGACATAATTAATGACAAAAACTAATTTTATAAAAATATTATAAATGTTATATATAATTTATATATGTTATTTTTAATTTATCATGTTGTTATGATATCTTATAAAACAAAAATAATAAATTATATCAAAATTTATAGAAATGATACATTCAAATAAATAATATTTTATTAAATGATATAAAATTTATAAAAATACATAATATAGAAAAATAATTAGAATCAGCTTAGAAATTTCATTAATTATCTACTTGGGATTTGTTTATCATTTTATAGTAATTATATTAACCATAATATAGAAATGAATTTAACTTGTCATAGTAAGACTTAAAGGGTATAACTAAGGGTTAAAAAATAGATAAGGTTAATAATGTTAACTAAACCTGTCTAGTAAAATTATTTGAGAGAATTTTGACACATACTAATATTTCATTTTAAATAACTTACTTTTTAGACATTCTAAATCTAAAATAAATATATATTAATTTAATATTTAAAGAGTTTCCTAGTGTGCCCCTCCCCACTCTTATAAAAGATAACATTCTCCATCGCTTTCTCACACCACCATGAGCCTTATAGATTGAAAAAACACAAAATAAATATACTCTCATAATTTTTAGTTATGTTATATAGGTTATACCTTTCCAAAATACTATCCCTAGTGTCCCTAAGAGGTCTTCCAAGGAAAGTCCACTGAAGAAGAGGTAATTGTTTTACCTATACTATTAAATTTCTATTATTATTTTACTTCTTATTCTTATATTGTTTCCATAATAATTTATAAATAAATCATCATATATAAAATTAATTTTTTTTACAATTATGATACAACCATATCCCTCATTTTATCCATCCTATGAAAAACAATGTCACCATGCATGCGTACGTATCACGTACTGTCTCCACACACTAGATTAATATATTTGTCATAAAAATATTTTATTAATGATAAATATAGTGAATTTAATGATTATATATGATATTTATTATATTATTTTTCAAATATAATAATAATATAATTTATACCATTTACCCATTAATATTTTGGGAAAATGATAATGCTGCTCATGTGTACTTATGGATTACCATCTCCATGATGCGATGTGACTCAATATTCACCTATATTTCACATGTTTGGTAATATGGATGAATTTTATGAATATATATTATATATTAAATTAAAATGATGGTTTAATAATAATACATGGTGTAAATTCTGTTCTTTTAACTCGAAATCAATGAAAATAACATTCATTCATACGTACATCCTACCATCTTCATAAATGTTTTATTCCATTTATCATTAATGATAAATATAAATAGTTTTATAATAAATATATAATATATTTATATCATTTTTTATATTATTTATCTAATTAAATAATGAAATAATTATGAGAATCCAGAATACTATGTCAAATCACGTACGATTAACAATGCGATTATTACCTGAAACATTGCTTTAACATGGAATTGATAATAAACATGGAATACGAATTCATAAATGAATCATATATGATATCATAAATAATTATATAATTCTTAAATAATTTAATTGTGTATTTAAAACCACATCACATGATTTTCAGACACATATGGATGGAATACGACCTAAGGTAAGGGTTTTTTTGTTTCACATTTACTTTTGTGAAACACATGCCATATACACTACTTGTTTCATCTACATAATATATAAAATTCACAGGAATGTATTTTAATATTCTTAAGAATAATATTATTGTATTTTCATATCCATATAATCTTCTTTCATTAATAAGGAAAACTATTCTAAAGAGTATAATGTCGTAATAGAATTGCATTTTGATTTTTTATTTCTGTTAGATACATTCATTATTTATCAGTAATTTATTTTGTGTGGTGTAAATTCTTATCATGAATGTAATATATGGATTTTACAAAATAATTTACAAGTATTTACACATCCATTTTTTGATATCTATTCTCAGGGGTTTTTGGTTGAATATTTACTGAAAGAGTAGGATAGTTTGGTCTCAATTTTCCTTCTTTGAGACACATGTTTTTTTATGTACCTATGTTATTTTAGGAGGTGTATATAATACCATTTTACATTTTATATTATGAATATTCTTCTCTTACAAATATTTTATACATTGTGTAATTTTATAGGGATTATGATTGAAATGTTTCAACGTGGTATGTTTGAATATTATTTTCATCAAGAAATGTTTTAAAAGACCCCTTAATCTGTTTTTAAAGAAAAAGAATTTTCAATAAATGTTTTATGTTTTAAAGTGTTTTCAAGGATTACCATGTAATTTTAAAAATATATATTTTAATAAAAAGTGAAATTAACTTTTTTAAAGATTCCTTGATATGTTCTCAAGGGAAAAAGGGTTTTCAAATGTTTTCAAAGATTCTTTACAAGTTTGAATTATATTTTCAATGAAAAGAATTTTGATAAATGTAATGATTAAAAATTAATTTTTAATAACATTTCTTGTTTCATTTTATCATTCAAAATACTTCCCTATATATGAAATAATACTTTCTTACAGTTTAATAATACCATTCATATACTTTATCAAAATGGTTTATGTTTTGGTTGCATGATTTTTAAGAAACTTTCTTCCTTATATAGGATATGATTATGATGAATTGATTATGAACCTTCTATATTTCCCAAAGTAATGATATGATTAACTTTTTATAAAACACATTCCACTACATTAGTATTGATTTGATTTTCATGATCTTATGGAATATATATATGTATGATTTCATTATGAGATGGGTGTGACCTATACATCTCTATAATGCATTGGGTAATGATTGATATCTCATGAGATAGAAATAAAGTACCATATCCCCTAAAATGGAATCAGGAGTGAACCATAACTACCAAATATGGTTATGGGAGTGAACCATGAATAATAGGATGGTTATGGGAGTGAAACATGACTACCAAGATGGACTTGATAGAGATTCATTGAATACTTTGGAATTCATTATTATATACTTATGAGAATGTCAAAATTTTTATTTTTATTCCTATATTATGATTCTATGGATAATTTTAATTATTTCATTATAATTTTTGTTTTAGGAACTACCAATATTTAAACAATGATTCATGTTTATGATATTTGATATGTAGGGTACGATATTTTATATCCCTCATCATGTTCTCATACCCTTATCCTCATTATTATGTTTACATGTCTCCATATTTTACCCTACTGAGTATCTAAGATTATCCTTTTTCTGATGTTTTATTTTCACTAGGATATAAAGAAAGATTTTAGTAATTTTTACAAAAGGGTATGATCTTTTTTAGGACCCGTCCCTCGGGACCCGTGCCGTGACTACCCCAAGCCCGCCTTCCATATGCCAGGGGTTGGAGACTGGAACTAAAAGGCGTATTCCCTAAAACGGGAAGGAATTTCATTTAAATAAAAGGAGAAACAAGAAGCAACTGTGAAGTAAACTGGTGTAGTAAAAGGAGTCCTAAATTTAAAAGGGGATGGAATACAAGCCCAACTGAAAGTACGAGTACAACTAAAAAGTAAACTGGTGTAGTAAAAGGAGTCCTAAATGTAAAAGAACACAACAAGAAGCAACTGTGAAGTAAACTGGTGTAGTAAAAGGAGTCCTAAATGTAAAAGGGGATGGAATACAAGCCCAACTGAAAGTACGAGTACAACTAAAAAGTGAAAATATAAATAAAATGAAAAAAACAACTAAAAAGGGAAAAAAACTTCTAATTCATCCTCTGAGGATCCCACTAGAAGGGTAGGTGTAGATCGCCTCTTCAACACTCCAAATTTGTCTCTCTCCTCCACGTACCACCTATGTCTGGCTCCCTCAAACCTCAGCCAAGCTTCTCATCATCTTCACAATACAGAACATGGTGTGGGCACATCCCATGGAGGGGTACCTATAACGATACTCAGTAGGGACCTTGAGACCCCCTAAAGTCTCTCATAATTTCACTAGGACAACCAAAAATATTGATCTCAATACCAAATCACAATGAAATAGACACATCTCAATTAGAGCCTCCACTTAAACCAGGTATACAACACAGAGAAATAAGATTCTAATGTTGACCCACACAGGTTCACTATGAATGATGATAGCCAGCCATAGATTCTCTAGGCCTAGGAACATGTAACATTCCAAGTCAAAATGTCTAAAACCTCAGGTGTTGGAGAATTCCTCCTCTAATGAGTATAGTGGGTCAACCTCTTCACATAGAGTCAGTTCCCACTAACCTTGGACTGTTAAAGAAATCCTTTTTTCAAGTATTGTTGGTCTTCCGCGTCACACATAGACACTCCCCACTATGGGTCTTACACGTCACACATAGGCGCTCCCCTCTCGTGGCCTGCTGAGGTAATACACCTATCGAGTACCATGGTTTTGCCACATCACATAGAGGTGATCCACACTATGGGTCTTTCTCATCACACAGAGGCACTCCCCACTAGTCTGTCGAGTCACTGCAAGTCAAAAGGTTCGCAGTCATCAAGTCTCAGCCATTCCCAGGGTTTTGTATGTAGTTCTCTTGGGAGAACCACTCCCCATTCCAATGATAAAATTTGAACCATCACAAAGTCCCACAAACAATTAACTAGATGATTCATTGCATTATAAGGGTTACTATGCAATAAAAGGCACATCGACTGAACACATGGTCTGTGGTTTATTGGCATTTTAGTGCTGATGGCCTAGTTGGAATCGGGTGCGATCTAACCTATCTCTACTCCATGTTTCTCCAAAACTCTCATGGAGTAAGTTAAAAATATCATCTCGCTCCATGGATCCCAATGTCGTAGACGGTTTTTCAAACGGACGTCCAGTTCTTGAGATAAGGCCTTTTAAGTTTTTCTCATCCTGGTTAGGCCCAGGGACGGTCCGACCCGGCCCAAAAAATGGGTGGCACGACCCACAAAGTGGCGGCCTGTCAGGTGGCAGCCTTCTAGGGTGGAAGCCCCACCGCATCAGTCGGGATATGCAAGGGGGTCTGCCCTAGCCACCACCTGGGGAGTGACCCCTGGTTTTTCCCGAATGGTTGAGGGAATTTCGGTCTTCTGACTCCATTCATGGTCGGCTGACTTGCCGGTTGACTTCTCCAGTGGCACGCGATGATGCACCTCTCCACCACCTGTGGTCGGATAGGGTTTCAGGTGCCTTCCTATGGTCGTTGCGACTGACAAGTCACATACCTCTTTGCTCACTGGTGGCCCACGATGGCACACTGTGCCTCCTCTACGGTTAGCCGGTGTCGGTTGCTCTGATGACCACCACGGATTTTTGTCATGTCCTCCTCTTGCAGCGTGCGTCGACACGCAATCCCCCACGTATCCGGTCTATATCTTAGAGGTGTAGGACTTCCATGGAGGGCGTAAGATTAGCAAAGTGGTGGAGGGTTTGGGCCGTGTTCTTTAGGCTGGCAAGCTCCTCTATATCTCGTAAACAAGGGGGAGGAATTTTAAGGGTTTGAATTATCAATTGAATTAAACAACAAGATAAAACAAACAAAGATAACCCAAAACAACCTCCTAAAAATGAAAATGAATCATAGGTTAAACCGTTAGTCTATTCACCCATGTGTTTCGTATTATTTAAGAATGTAGAAGAGGAGAATCATTTAAAAAAGAATAAATTATTAAACCCCTACCTCGAAAACCCATTGGAGAGCATTTGTGCTTGAAGTTGGATCATGACATTCTTCCCACAATTAGTTCCCAAAGACTCCCCTTGTACATTGTCCATCGGTTTGTGGTTTGGTGTCTCCTATCACCTCCTGCTATGATCGGATCCGTCCTCTAAGAGTTCGGCATTTCCGCACTCATTCAACACTTCGTTTCTTGGTGAAGATGTGCTGATACCCCTCCCCAACATCTATATATTTAGGAGAGGGGGAGGGTATGTAACATCGTGTGGAATTAATAGGGTCTCATAAATAAGGAACCTTCTTAATGCCCCAATGAGGTCGTTACTTAGGATTGGCAGGTCAAGTCATTTATTGACTTGACACATCACTGGTCCCACACCTTTCTTGTCCATTGGAAGATATGAAATAAAATGATAAAATTATTTTATTTCATTTCTTTTAAATGTCACAAAACATAAATTCTTCTCTAAACCAATTGTGGTCAATGTAACGTCTCCATTAAGTGAATCCTAGTGCTATGGATTCAACTGTGCCCTCAGATTTTTAATCTGAGCACTAGTTGAAATGTTAAAAAATTCCACTAACACATTTACAAAACGTACCTTAAAAAAGTTCAATAAATTATTTACATTGAACCTCAACCCACACCGGTTTAGGTTAGGATCCCACTATAGAGAACACACCCCATCGAACTCGACGACACTCTAAAATTTTCAATCCGAGTTACTGTTTAGATGTTATGGATTTTATAATATATAATTGTCACTTAATAATTTTATTTACGACCAAAAACTATCTTTCACTGGTGGCCCGCGCCAACCAATGTTAGTATTTGACTAAAAAGAGCATACCCTCGTGAGTTCAATGGTGGTCTCAGATTTTTAATCTGAGTCACCTTTCATGAGTTATAATCATTTGAACAATAAAATAACTTTATTTAATTATTTTATTTACGATTATTTCATGTTTGGGTTTTCTCATAGGAGGAATGGGCCGACTAATCTTAAGTTGCGCCTAGGGTAAACACACAATCATAAACACAATGACGCCCTTAGATTTCTGGTCTAGGGAATTGTTTAAGAGTTATCCCACTTTTTTTTTGGAAAACTGCTTATACACGCTAGTTAAAGAATAACAAAACTCCGATGGATCATTCCGGGAACTCCGGCCCTCAGAATCGTACGTAGTCAGATTTCACAGTCTTGAAATAATTCTATATAATTATAAAAATTGTACAAAAATTCCAGGACATTATAATCTTTATGAGAGATGTTGATGTAATTTCAGAAAATTGTTACAATGTGTTCGATGATTCCAAAGGCACTGAACTAATACAATATTTTGGAATGTGTTTGTATACTATATTTTGTATACGAAAAAAGTGAGTAATGTCTATGTATGGAAATATAAGGTTTTTATAGTTAGTATGTGAGGGATAGATTATTTATCCTTTAGAAACAATGATGAAAAATCCTTGGTGATATCCATATGTTTATTTATAAGGATATGTCAAGGGATGTATCTAAGGGTAAGTCAAATGATGTTGAGAATTATTGGGAAATAAATTGGATTTTTTCCAAATTATATAGTGAGTGGTTTCCTAGCATTACATCCCTATATGGAAACTAAAAGTGGATGTGGATCTAGTATTGATGTTCGAGGGAGTAACAAATCTGACATAGTTTGTCAGGACTGACTCAACTTGACTTGGTACATGACAAAAAGCCCTGTAGCACATCTGGTTTGACAATCCGATGGGGAATGCTTCTAATATTCACAAAATCATTACAAAAAATCATAAAATATTTAAAAATATGATGATTAGTAATAACCTTGGATAGAAATGGGGTGTAATATATGAAGGAAGGTCTGAAAATTTTGATATCTTATAAGTGAATTATCTTGATTATGTGGTTCCTTATTATGATAAATGTTTCTTAATATATATTTTTGGTTTAGTCAATACACATAACCCAAAGGAACAATGTTAATATTGATTGTGAGGGTCAAAAATGAAACATTTTCTCCTATGAAACATAATATTATAGGATTTGGAATGAAGAATCCAGTTTCTATGACCATAAAACGTATCTAGACATGAATTATGATAGGATTCCAAATGACCTAAGGATGGAACAATGTTATATTGAATCCTTCTTATGGAACAATACAACTTCTTTTAGGGGAATGACCAATCAACTAGTTGATGATAAATTGATATATACCATTGAAAATATATTTTTCAAAATTTTTTATTCAGAAGGTGAAAGAGTTAAGTTGGGAACTTATTGCATGGAAGATAAAGAGAATCTATGATGTAACATTACCATGAACATTAGGAAAACAAGATAATATTGAATCCATGGAATATGAAGAGTTCAAGAGCATATTTTTCAGTATGTAACTTCCTTCTATTCGTCTTAAAAAAGGGTGATTCATGTCACCCATCTATCTCAAGGTTATGATAAGAAAAGATGGATTGAATTCAAAGGAAACACTAAAAACTATTGAGAAATGAAGATTTTATTTTTCTATTCTTATAGTGTGGAAGAGAACATGGAGAAAATTATATCAAGTGGATTGATAAATGATTTATATATGGAAAAGAAGGTCATAGATAATTTTACAACCAATGTAATGTGAATAAGTTGAATGATCCAAAGATTAAACCTCCCAAAAATCCTTGTTTCAAGTGAAAAAAAGGTATTATGCTAACCAGTGACCAACACCAAGGTTCAGTGATGATGATCGACATGAACAACCTCTTATGTCAAGGGATAAGGGGATATCCTATTTGATGTCTATTGGAAATTTGGAGTATGAAAATGGTGATTTTTAATTGTTGAGTGTTTACTTAGTGGAAGTAAATAATAATGTTATAGAAGTAATTTTATGTTATTAAGGAATAATGAAACAACTATGGATTGGACCACTATAGTTTTTACATAAGAAATTACAACCATTTACTAAATGGTATTGGTATCAATGAAAAGTGATTGAGGTAATAAGTTGAATATTTTGGAAACACTCAATTAAGGGAATGATAACCCTTCATATGAGAATGATGATGAGATAATGATATTTGGATAAAGATTTTTTGGATGTAAAAAATTAAATTAGAGGGTAATTAATTCCATAGAACCTATTAAAAATTTATTGAAAAGTGGTTCGGGTTATCATGGATGAAATTTAAACTTTTTAGACTTACAAAATATATCCAATAAACCTTGGAATAATAGAACATGTATGTTTTCAAAAAGGGTGTATTATAAATCAGTTTATTAAAATGTTTGAAGATAATACTGAATTAATGTATTCAAATGTTTGGAATCTGACAACAATGAACTTCCTTATTATATATGGTATAAAATTGTTAATCTAGTTTATCACACCACTTTCTAATGTTATAAAATTTCAAATTTTAGAAGGATTATATGTTTATACATTTATAGAACGTATAATTTAACCTTTAGATGATTTCTTTAGATTAATGTATTATCTTACTATAGGTAGACATATGTGTATTTGAAAACTTTTGTCAATATTTTTTTTGTGATGAAGAAATATTGAATGACCTATCATTTTATTTCTATATCTCACTATCATCTAACTCATTAAGAGTGGAAAATTCAACATCATTTCATGGAATAGGAGAAGAAGTGGAAATAAATTAAGGTACCACACAAGGGTAGATAATTCTAAAATCATGTAAGTATATATTTTCAAAATTCATCTACTTTAGGAAAAAGTGTCTTGATGAAATTGTTATCTTCCTAGCTTTATTTCTAATGAATCAAATGGTATCATAGATCATCATATATTTATAGATTAAAAATTGTTAACTTTCTCATAACCTTGTTCTCTATCCCTCTCTATCATAACTTAATAGTTATATTTCTCTTTAATGTTAATGTTTTCATTTGACACCTATGTTATCATATATGAGAACCCCGTTATGAGTTACTTTGGGTAACTGTTATGTTTAAAACATTAAGTTTCAAAAAGGATGTGCCATTATTCATTTTTACGATGTGGGTTTCTATAAATGGAACATTGAAGTATTAAAAATTTATAAACGAGACGAATGTCAAGGGAAAAATTCATTTTAAGGGGGTTATAATGTAACACTTCGAGTATTTAGGAACATTTTTTCAAAAAAAATTAACGTTTTAATGTCTTTCACTACAATGTGTCAAATGCTCATTCTATATAAAAATAACATAGTTTTCTATATATGCAACAACAACTTGGATTACATGACACACAATACTATGTCTCCACGAACCATCTATATTTTATATTTATTTACATGATATAGTTACAACCCTGCCATTAAACATAGTAAAATCGATTGTAGGTATTAATTTTTAAAAGTTTCACATAGATAAATCATACTGAGAATTTAGTGTACAATTTTTGGTAAAGCATTTACAAGTTTAAAAATAATATTTTCAAAAAGGAAATAATTTTTATACCCAGACATGAAAAATAATCATATTATTTTTAGACACTAATAGAAATTTAATTTTATAAAATAAACATCAATTTTTGAATTTAGAATATAAAAATTAACATATGAAGAATTTCTAGTATTTGTTTTGTGATGTTTCATTTTTTTGACGAGTATTGAAAAATACTATTTCTTAATTAAAAACTATGCTTTCATTTAAATAATTATTATACATTTAATTTATTTTAAATTAAAAATAGATCAATTATATATATATATATTAATCTAATTTAGGTCATAGGAATATTTTTTATATGAAAATTATATTTTATAACATATTTATATTTTGAATGTTCATTTTATAAGCATTTTTTCTATGTCTGTGGGATTAAGATTAAACATAAATTTTCTATTTATTTAAATTTAATTTTGAAAAATGAACATAAATGGTAAAAATCGATATGATATTTATAATCTAATGGGAACAAATTAAATTTATGGCAAATAATATCTTTAGTAAATATATTATTTTTTCTTTACTGTGGATAAAGGTAAATCTGGTAATTAAAGATAAAAAAATATTATTATATAATAATGATACATCAAAACATGTACTAATTAAATTATATTAGTGGGTTTCAAAAAAAATAAACCTTTAGTCAAAATTATGATCTGTTTATGCCAATTGGGTAAGAATAAGATATTTATTATATTTAAATTATAAATAAAATAAAATTTCATAATCATTATTTTAATAAGTTAATAATTTTTTATATATGGTTATACATAAGATAAATTAGACTATTAATAGTAATTTTAAAGATAATAAATTTATCTGAATCATTATATTTTATTTTAAATTTGGACAGAAGAAATTATTTAATTAAATGCTTGTATAATAATGATGCAGATATTGATTAATTAATGGAAATATCTTGTAGATGATATTAAATATATCAAAATAAATATAATTTGACATAGTTAATAACAAACACTAATTTTATTTATAAATTATAAATGTTATATATGTTTATATATTATATTTTTTATTTTGATGTTATCATTCTTTACGATATTTTTTGAAGACAAATCATAAATATTTTATATATTGACATAAATATTAATTTAAAATAAATAAAAACATTATTAAAAGGTAAAAAATTCATAAAAATATATAATTATAAAAAATAACTAGAATAAGATTAAATATTTTATCAATTATCTTCTTGGGATTCTTTTTTCATTTTACAAATATTATATTAACCATAAAATGTAAAAAGCAAATTTGTCATTATAAGAGTTAAAGGGTATAAATAAGGTTTAAAAGAAAAATTTAAGGTTAAATATATTACCTAAACATGTAAAAGATTAATTGTATTGGAGTATTTCAACCCATAATTATCTTAGATAAAAAAAACTCACATTAGAACTATTTTAAATATAAAACTAATTTAATTTAATTTAATATCTTAAGAGTTACCTAGAGTGACCCTCCCCTCTCTTATAAAAGGGAACTTCCTCCCTCAATTTCTCACACCACAATAAGATTTATAGATCCAAAAAAACCTAACCAATTCTTCTCTCAACAATCTTAATTTTGTTCTAGTGGAATTTTTCTTCCAAAAATACCATCCTAAGGGTCCCTAAGAGGAGACCCAAAGAAATTCCACCAAAGAAGAGGTAATTGTTTTGCCAATACAATAAAATTTGTTTTCTTATTTTACTTACTCCTATTATATTGATTCCATAATAATGTAATAGATATATTATAATCTATATAATAATAATTAATTACAATTTTGGGACAACCATAACCTTTCTTTTATCTATCCTATGAAAAATAAAATCACATTGCGTGCGTACATAAGAGTTACTATCTCCACATTGTGGTGTAGTATATTTTTCATCACATTATTTTATAACTAAGAATTTTGACAACATTAATGATTACATACAATATTTAGACTATAATTATACATATTTAATAATAATATCATGTCTAACTTTTTACCATATAATATTTTGGTAAAATGATAATGTCGCTCCTGCGTATGTATGGCTTGCCATCTCTACAATGTGATGAAACTAGTTATTCACATATATTTAACATGTATGGTAATAATGATGAATTTTATAAATATAACTATTATATTTGAAATTAAAATGATTCAATAATAACAATACATCATAAATTCTATTTTGTTTAACATGAAAAGTAAATGAAAATAACGTTCATGCGTACGTATGACCAACCTTCTCTAGGAACAATGTTTTTTCATTATTATTAAATATTATAATAAATATTTACATAATAAATATATAATATATTTATAACATGTTATTTATTATATAAAAAATAAAATCAATATCTGAGTATGATAATCAATAATAGCAAGTCAAATCACTTATGATTAACAATGTTGTTATTACTTGAAATGATGCAATAATATGGAATTGATAATAAATGGGTACTATAAAGTAAAAAATGAATCATATATGATATCATAAATGTTATTATGATTATTTTATAATTTAATAATATTTTTTAAATCACTATATAGGAGTTTCCGACATGTACAGAGGGAATCCAAACTAATGTAAGTTTTTTTTCCTCGCATTTACTTTTAGGAGACACACGCCTCATACACTACTAGTTTCTTCTATGTGGTGTATAAAATTAAAATGAATTTATTTTATGAGTATTAACCAAAATTTCATTTAATTTTAATATCCATTAAATTTTATTTCTTTATTGGGGAATTCTATTCTATACATTACAATGTTGTAAGTGAATTTCATCTCACTTTTTATTTCTGTGAGATACATGCCTTATTTATCACTCTTTTATTTTGTGTGGTGTATATACATCCCATGAATGTATTATATGTCTTTTAAAAAAATTAATTTATATGTATTTGAATATCCATTTGATGATCTAAATTTCATTGGGGTTTATGGATCAAAAGTTACCAAATGAGTATGGTAGTTTTGTCTCAATTTTTATTCTTGCAGACACATGTTTTATTATGAACCTATGTCATTTTATGAGATGTATATACTAAAATTTAACATGTTATATTATGAATATATTTATATTAATGATATTTTATTCTTCATGTAATTTTATGGGGATTATGATTTAAATGTTACAATGTGGTATGTTTAAATATTATTTTCCTCAAGAAATGTTTTTGAAGACATCTGATGCCTATTTTCAAGAAATTTGATTTTAAAGAAATGTTTAATGTTTTAATTTTTCTTTTTAAGGATTCCATTATAAGTTTTAAATGATTTTTTTTGAATAATAAATGATTTCATTTTTAAGCATCCTTCATATGTTCTCAAGGATAAAAAAGTTCTCAAATGTTTTCATGCTTTCTTCACAAGATTTCAAAAAATTATCAATGAATTTTTTTTTGAAAAAAATTATGTATTAAAAAGTTATTTTTATGAAAATTTCATCTTCAATGTGATCTTAAAAAATATTTCCCCATCTCAGGTCATATAATTTTTTATAGTCTATAAATACTATATATATTATTTTTAAGATTGGTCTTTGTTTTGATGGAATGACGTTTTATAAACCCACTTCTTTTTATGGGTTATGATTTTGATGAAATGATTATAAACCCTATATATTTTCCACAACTTATTATATGATTACATGTTTATGAAACTCTTTCCATTACATCGGTTATGATATGATTGTTTATGATCTTGCGGCACATGTTTGTATTATTTCATTATGAGATGTGTGTGACTTATATCTCCCTCCAATGAATTGGGTAAATATTTATATCTTATGAGACAAACATGACGGACCTCATCCTTTATAAAGTTATTGGGAGTGAACTGAAACTACCAAAGATAGTAATAGGATTGAACCATTTGTACTAGGATGGTTATGGGAGTAAACCATGCCTACCAAGATGATATGTGATGTGAACCTATACAACCAGGATGTCCTTGGTAGAGATTCCATTAATAATATGTAAATCATTATTATATGCTTATTTATCATCCACAATTCAATGTTTTATTCCTATTTTATGATTCTATGTATCATGTTCATTATTTCATTATGACTCATGTTTTATGAACATCTAATCCTTATTCCATGATTCATGATTATGATATTTGATATATAGGTTATGATATTCTATTTTCATGATCATGTTCTCATAAAATTATGCTCATGACTATGTTTATAGGTATCTATTATTTATCCCTATAGAGCATATGAGATCACCTTTTTTCTTATGTTTTCTTTTAATCAAGTTATAAAGGAAGGTTATGGATATGGGGACTAAAGGGAAGATATTTATGGGAGATGTTGATGATATTTAACTAAATTAGAATAATGTCTTCCATGTTTTTAATGGCACTATCCCAATACGGTTTTTAGGCATGGGTTTGTGTAATATATTAAGTATTCTGTAGAAGTGATGTAATGTCTATGTATTAAAAGAGAGGGTTTCTATATATCCCCTTTCAGAAATAGAAATATAACTACATTATCATATATATAGTTTATTTTTATTATGTTAATAGAATATTCATCATCAAAAATATTCTATTCCCCTATTATCATAAAAAATGAAACCATATTTCATGATATGTCGTTTCACTACCTTCATGAATTAAGAATCTTCTTATTCTATATATTTATTCCAGGATGGTCATAGAAACATTATAATGGTCGAAAATTCTATTAAAATATATTTTATAACTTTATATATTTTTTGGAACTAATATATATACATATTATTAAATATTAAAACAATAATAGTTCACAGTGATTGAAAACGCACAAATAATAATCAAAATGATTATCATTAATTCTATAAGAAGTTAATCACCCTAATGTCAAAAAATATAACAATATATGGTGAAATTTAAATATATGAAATTTAATTAATACCATATAATTTCCCTTTTTAAGAGTTTTTAAATTTTACAAAATCATCCATAACTATGCACAAGAGAACAAACAATGAAACTGTGAAATAAACGATCCCCAAAAAATGAAATTAAACATCAGAACTAATCTAAATATTCATAATTAAACTTAATAAAATTATAATTAATAAAATATATATAAGTGGTTCTGATATAATTAAACAATGAATCTATTTTTTTATCCAGGACATTAAGTGCATGTGATGAACACATTCGAAAATAAGTTTAGGGATCTCTCTAATCAACTATTTTTCATTAAGGTTAGGCATTCACTATTTTTACACCAATGTATTTCTTTATTATTAGTATATAAATATTATAAATTTTATTTATATGTTCCATTTTTTTCTATCTAGATCAATTCATCCTTCTTTTATGGTGCAATACAAATTTCAAAATGATTCATTTTGTATTCTTCCTCACAAGAAATCTCGATAATGTGTAACATCCCAATTGCATACCCATTTTCAGGTACGCTACATAATCTATTTTAATCCACCATTATTTTTCTAAAAATACTCATTTAAACAAGAAAAATTATGTTTTTTCATTTCTATTTTTATACATAGTATTATTCTTTTCTTCACTTTAAAGATTATTTATTTTATTCCCTTAAACACCAATAAAGTGGATAATTAATAAAAATTCATAAAAACTATTTTTAAAAGATTTCACTTCAGTCGGACATCCTTTTTCATTTTCTATTCCTATTTTCCATTATTAAAATCCATGTATTATTAAAATACATTATTTCATGAACATCATTATTATACACCCATTGGTTTATCCTTATGACGTGATTATGTTACCCATTTCTTTCTAAGGTAACCCTTATGTTTATTCATTATGTTTGATTATTTATTTGTCACACATATTATTGAATACATTATTAAAAGTTCTCCTAGATAGAGCTTCAACGCATTGGGTAATGTTTACTCTCATAATACATGTTGTTTGAGATTAGGTAGTGAACCTAATCCATTATGGGAATTTGTCCACTATGTTATATAGACATAGTAGTTATCCTTGACTCTATTTTATGTTAAGAATTATGTTGTGGAAAAATACCTATGTTTCAATTATTACTTGACACCATGTGATATAATTTATGATTTGGTATGTTTATTCATTTTCCATTCCATTTTATGTCATCGTCTTTTTACTTATAACTCATGGGCTCTGTTTTTTTCTTGTGTTTATTCCCTTACTGGGATTTTTAGGTCAAATATATTTCCCATATATTCCCTAGGTCAACATTAGTAGGTCTAGAATCTCAATAGTAGTTAGGATCTAATTATTGAAGATTAATATAATTTTTTTTGAAATTATATTTCTATTTTATAAATTTTATATACTGAGACATAAAAATACACTAGAATATAAGATCTTCAGTTTATATTTGATGGTTAATTTTGACTAAAATCAGGTAATAAAATTTATAAAAAGAAAGGGTGTCTATATTCAATTATTTTAATCCCATTAATAACTATTCTCAGACCTATCCACACTTGAAGATGTTATGTTCAGCTCTAGAATATTATTTCTATACCCCATCCTAGTAGTTATGTCCATTATAATTCCATATCTAGAGGTTAAATGAGTCCACCGGATCCCATATTGTATTTCACACTCATATATAGATGTTAATACATCTAAAATAAGAAAAATTTGATGAATTCATTCCAAAACATTCTAATGTTCTGGAATATCCTAATATGAAGATCTCTTTCTCCCTACAAATGATATCTTATCCAAACACATTAAAAAGAAAATAATATTTTAGATAACTGAATTGAATCCATTATATATCCTAAAAACTTTATGAGTTCTTCATGGAGCACACCGCAAGCTTGAAACATGATACATTAACTCAGAAATTTATAAACCATATTGATTTAGGTAGTTAAATAGAAATGGGATAATGTAAGATTCCTTGCATAGAAACAAATATGAAGCAGTGAAGCACACCAATTTTTTGATTTTTATAATCTAAATAATATTTTTATAAGATAATTAAAAAGGACCACTAGATTTATAGTTTTTTTCAATATAGTGATATGTGGATAAAGTCACTATCGTGAAAAGAAAATTCCACAAATTTTTAATATCAGAAAGATAATTTATTTTATTATTTATCTAATTATACCTAATTTTAAAATGAGAGTGTAGGAACTCAAAGGGGATTATACTAAAATTTTCTAGGTGGTGTGGGGACACAATTTTTAGGGGATATGAAAACTATTTATATGGTTTCTTGACCTTATTCAAGATGTATTTTAGGGATGTTTTCTTTAATTACATATTTTAATTTTCTATTTTATACATGAAATTTTATTTTATTTTTTGATATAGTTTTTTTCATAAATATTATATGAGGTGAAAATGAATTATAGGGTTTGGATAATGTAATTGATAATCATTTAAAAACTTCGAGTATCATTTATTATTAATATAAATGAGGTTCCACTTCAACAAATTCTTATTTAAATCTAATTTATTTTATTTAATTGAAGAACTAACATGAAAAGGTAATTTTACTCTTTTTATCACAATGATATCTATTTAAATTATTCATAAAAATCCAATGGTTTGATTCACTAACCATTATTGGGATAATAATAAATTCAATGAGTATTTATGTTTATATTTAAATATATAAACCCTCCAAGTGAAACAACTTTGATAATGATCTTTGTTCTAAGTGGTGATGAATTATAGATTTTTTTTTAATTAAGGGATATACCAATGAACTGATAGAATAAGGGTAATACTTATAAATTTTATATGATTAAGTTATCTATTATATAAAATTTCAATCGATTGTTATAAGGTTCAACAGAATCAAATAGGATGTTTTTTGGATAATTGATGTGGATACCATTTCAACCCAATTTTATCATAACAATCTACTAGTCTGGATAATGATATCAAAGATTAAATTTAATTTGATTAACTATTTGAATATTGACACCATTAACATTTTTATATTATTCCATTCCATCTTCTATTATACTACTATCTACTAATGACTCTTAATTACATTCATCTTGATTCCCACTATCATCCTTCAATTTTATTAAATTATAATCATTTTCTAATTTTATCATAGATTGATATATTTGAACATTTATTCAATCTAAATTTATCAAAACACCTCAAAACGATATAATAAATATGAACATATATATTTCCCTATTATTTTTGGACTAAAAATTAAATAAATAATTGAATATTAATCCATTTTTATTGTCTCACATCCCCAATTTACTTTCAATGTGTTAATAAAATAAAAATTATTTATTTTAATTCTTCTATGATGGGAGGTATCCAAAATATTGTGATATTTACAGGAAGGGTAAGGTTATTTTTATACCATATTTAATGCCTCATGAAATTTTATATGCATCATGTCATAATTTTTCTAAAAAATATTTTCTCACTAAAATATTCATTTATTAGAAATTTATTATTTAAATAATAATTCGATGAATGTTTAAATAAATTGTTTCATATCTTGATACTATAAAAATTTCAATTTAAACAATAAATAAACATGTTTTACACTAATTCAATCTTATGAATTATATATTATATTTAATTGAAAAGATAATTTCTCATTTATATAATGTATTATTATCATAATATATACCATACGTATTTAAATTTTAGTCATTATATATTTAATAGGTCTAATTAAATAACAATATAAATATAATATATATATATATATATATATATTTATCATTAAAACAACATGTTTTTATATATATTTAATTATAAAATAATATTCACTTAATTTGAACATGACTGATATAAAAAAGAAAATTAATCTTATAATGAATATGTAATTAATTATCAATAAAATAATAATTATTAAATAGAAAAAAATATAAATCTAATCCATAATAATAAAAGGAATACCATTCAGTAAAAATTGAATTATTTTTCAACTGATGATTTCATTGTATTTAAATTTATAATTTATAATTTTTAAAGTCTTAATTTTATAAAATTTAATTGTTTTTTAATTATAAAATTGAAATTATCTTCGGGTGAATTTTTTGGATTTTAATTTTTATAAAACCTTAAGAATGTCGTTTTTATGAATATTTGATGATTTAATACATCATCAGGATATAAGTGTGAATAAATTTTAAAATCATTTAAATTTATTCTATTATTGGAATAATTCATTTCTAAATAATTATAATAATTGATAAATTCATTTTATAAATTTTCAGCCTTCTGAATTAATTTATTCTAATAAAAATAAATTATTTATTAATTACCTTTAATTAAGTGTTTCTAAAAATCCATTTATTTTTAGATTTGTATTAATGTCATAAAAACATGTATTTTTTATATCAAATAAATTAATATTATATGAATGAATATTTTTTACATTCCTTGGCGTAAATGATAATGTAATCCATATAATATTAAAATCCCTCCCTTGTTGCTTTAAAAAATACCCATGTTCCACCTCTTTTTACACACTCCAGAAAAACATCCACATTCCAAATATATCACCAAATTCCTCTCTACACATACCTAGAAACATCTCATTGGATCTGTTATATAAAATAAATTTTTTTAGAAGGTCATAGATTTAACCCGAAGTAGGTTTCACAAGAAGAAATGTAATGGTTCCATCATATCATTTTTTAATTTATAATAATTTTGATTTTAAAACACATTATAAATACAATTATTTTGTTACAATGATTCAATTAAAACAAATTAAATATAATTTTTCTCCATTATTTTTTATATATATCCAATTCTCTATCATCAAAAATTATTTATGAGTATTTATTGATTTTAAATATGGCCCTTGAATCCCATTTTTTAATTCTTAATATACATTTACACCATCAATAACATAAATTATTGAATAAAATTAACTTTTTAGTAGTGGTTTTACTATAATTAAGTATTATTATAAAACTAGAATATCAACAAGTTTAATTCTTTTTTAAAACCCTCTTAAAAATAACGTTTCACTGAATCTGGATTGACATTACCAAAAGGAATGCCAATAGTTTATTTATAAATTGTTCTTTTGATATGTGTTCCAAAAAACTTATTTTTTGAGATAATATTTCTTAATATTAACAAAAAATCATTTCAATTACTATTAAATGATAAATAGGCATATTAAAAATGTGAATAAATGTAAATAGTCATAATTAAGTTTAAGCATAAAACAAGAATAACATAGAATAATAAATTAATTCTATCGATTTAATGACCTATAGAGATAAATATCTTTTCTAATTATATGAAAACTATACCATTAAATTTTCTGATTATGTGGAACCATTTTATACAAGCTTTCAAATATTACCTCTATGGAGAATATGTTCTAGAAATATAAATAGATAAGCCTCAAAATAAATGATAAAAACTAAATTTTTTAAAAATTGAGTATGGAAAATAATAAATGAATTAAAAATAATAATAAAATAATTATAAAATTGATATTTTTTATAAACAAATATGATTAAAAATATAATTTCATTTTTCATGATTTTAGATGAGAAACCAAAAAAGTGAAGAGTTAAGGTAAGTGTTTATTTATAAATCATCATTATTTTCAAGTATTATTTCTCTATAATTTCTTATATATTTCAAAATAAATATTTTAAATGTACAAATTACTAATTTTAATTCATTTTTATTGAATTTATAGCCTAATTGTTTTATTCAAGGAATTGTTGTTCATTCCATTGTTCATAATGGTTATTTCTCATTCATCCCTATTCTTATGTTTTTATTCCCTATCATCATCCATCTATATCTAGATTTTATTTTTTACCATATATATAGTAATTATTTTAAATTTAATAAAATATTTTTATAATTTCAATATATTTTAGGTGACCATACATCCTTTACTGTATATGATGTTAACATATATATTTTAACCAAAATTGGAGGGTTTTTACCTAGAAATTTATTCAATTTATTAACATGAGAAATATTTACAATGAATAAATATGTTTTTTCTGTATGAATAATGTATAATTACATAAACTAGTAGATTATGTGTTGTATTTTTATTAATTCCTTTCATATAAAGAATTTATTTAAATTATTGAGAGATAATTGAGGAATAAAATTATATATACCCTCAAAGCATCAATATGTCACATGGGACAAACTAGTTTGTGCATTTAGTGTGTGGTTTCCCATTTACATACGATGGTTTGGTAATGGTATTTATTGTATGGTAAAAAATTCTAGAATTATGAAATCTTTCATTTTGAAATTTATTCTTGTTATCCATGTGATTAGAAATTTCCATTTTATTGTCTATGGTATGATTTGTACTCAGTTATGGGGGTTTTTTAAATTCCAACATATTATGTATATCATTAATATTCCAAATTATAGTTTATTTATTTCTACCCATTATTAAGCATCAAATACCAAAAAATTATTTTTTCCGATTTTATACAGAAATAATGAAGAATAATAATTTTGATCTATCAATATTAAATTTGGGATATTAATGTTTCCAAATTTTTAAAATGTAACATACGTTTTCATTTCAATGTATTGATCAAATATTTATTGATTATCTTGAGATTATTAGACTCTTTATTTTAGATTCACTAAACTTGATAAAAAACATCCATATATATGGAGTCTGTGTTTTTAAATAGGTCATTAGTTAATGCTTAGTATAAACTTCAAGAACATGATTTAGATGAATATAGTTATATAATAAAACATTTTGAGAAATTCAAAGGAAACCAAAGAAAATTTTATATAATGGATATTATTTCTGATACAAATTATTAATTAATGTGTAATAAATAAATATATATGATTCCCAATTTAGAAAATGGCAATGAATTTTATTATGAAAATTTTTGATTCCATATTGGAGATATGATTTATATGTCATTTTTATGTGTGTAATTAATGGATTTAAATTCTTTTTTTTTGAATCCTAAGAAATTATTTAGAATAAAATAATGATGTAGTTAATGTTTTATAATATATAAATGTTCAACTTATTATTTTTTGTATATGTATTTAATTTTATTCTATGAAATAATGTAATATTTATTTGAAATGGTTTTTTATCTATACGTGGTGGTTTGGTTATGAGAATTGATCTTTATATATTCATAAATGATATAGTGATATTTTAATTCAAAAAACATCATTATAAGGCGTTGGAATCAACGTAAGAGACTAGTGAATTTTAAATATCTTGATCCATAATTTTATTTTATTAGTATTTCATTATATATATATATATATATTTCATTATAGATATCATGGAAAATATTTTAATTCTAGTTTATATTTCTCCATTTTTGGGACTCCTCTACTATATGATTTTCCTTTTTTAGTAGTTTTTTTGTGTGTATGATAATAAGGATCATAGATTATCTAATTATGTAATAGGTAGTTGTCCCATGATGATTAATACGAGTATTTTAGTTACCATAATGATTATTATTATAATGGTGTTAAATGAAAGTCATATTTAAAAAATATATTGGGAATGTTCTATGATCCCCACAAATGGTTTGGATGGTTCTTTAATTTATTTATATTCTAATAATGGTTTTCATGATATCTCATTTCATTAATTTATATATTTTATAACATATGAAATTATTATTTTAATCAAATATCATTTAGAAAATTTATGTTTGTTTTGGTATTTGAGTGTGAGTGCATGTAACCCTTGAATGTATCCAACAGTATTTTTCACATAACATCAACCCTTGGTGTATAAGTAGATTATTTTTTTTAGATTTGGTTGTTTGATGTTTTTCATTTAATATGAGTTAGAACTTTTGTTTAGAAATGGATCTATATGGGAGGTAGAATATGTTGTTAGTCAAAAACCATTAAGGTATAGTTTTTTTACTACAATTAACTAATTTTGGGATGTGTGTACTTATTTCATATGAATTATCCAATATTTGTATAGTAATTATTATAGTATATAAGGATTGTGTGTTTTATATTTATTTATGGTTTAGTATTCTATTATATTCCATGTTTTTAGTTCATATTAAAAATTTTATTTTTCATATTTTATAATAATAAAAATTTATAGATGTGTTTAGTTGGATATCATGTTGAAATACAATAGTTTTATTTATTGTTTATAATTATTAGATCATTCTCATTATTATATGTGAATCCATTTCCAACTGTGCTAGCTAATGATGATTTATAATGCACTTTATGTCTTTAACATTCCTATTTAAGTACAATGGATCAATATTTTCGAAAATTATTACATAAATCACAACCTAAAAATTTATCCATTTCTTATATCAACATTGGGGGATATGTGGATCTCTTTAGGGCTAAATGTTTTAGAAATTAGGATTTTATCAATATATAAATATTAAAATGATAAAAAAAATTATGTATATTATATATTCAATATAATTATGTAGATTACATTAGTAATTAATTAAAAAATAATAATAATCAATAAATATATAAAAATAAATTATATAATAAAATAACTAATTTATTAATAAATAATATAGATATATTCATTCATTTTCTACTAAGTGTTTTTTCCTTTGAATTGTTTCAATATATTATATATTTTTATTTAAGTGTTAAAATAATCATATTAAAAATACAAAGTTAATAAAATTTATTTTATATTTGGAATGAGGTGGATATAATTTAATAGGATAAATTACATTTTTTTGTGAAAATTTAATTTATTCAGGTGAATATTGAAACTCATAGCTAAGTAGTAAAATGATAAATCTAGTTAAAAAATTAATAATTTTTTTAAAATTTCACATTATCTACAACTTTTATGGATTAAAAATGCATGAAAACACCATTTTTGAATTTTATGGATCACATTCACTTAAAAATTACTTTTCTTACACATTAAGAAATAAAATTTATTTAAAATATCTACTAATTTATATTTATAAATAGAACCTTCCATTACACATTTTTAAAGACAAATAATGTTCACATTTCTATCTAATATTTACTAATGTTATCTTATATATAACTCTTCCCCATATTTTATATCCCTAGGTGTAACACCCTAGCCTAGTCAGGCTAAACTCTTTCAAGATGGTTAATGTTAACTAACATCAGTTATGCCACTTCTTATGATAGTTTCTTTTGAAAAGTATTAATTTTTATTAATTAATATTTTGGAAATAATACACTTGATATAAAAGATGGTAACTATAATATATAACAAAATTATCACATAAATAGCCACTAGGGTTCACAAATGGAATTACAGTAATGATACAACTATATATAGAAATAAAAAATCAACACATGATATATGAAATAAACTCAAAATGAGCATACAAGTTATATATTTAAATAATAACCCATATACATGATAATATACAAAATATAATTTAATAAAAACTATATAAATGGATACCCATTTATAAAATTATAATTCATATCCCTAGACCCTTCTCCGAACCCCAACAAGATACTTGGGCATGGGAACTTTTAAAATCTACATCCTACGCCTCATATAAGTTGTAAGATCTTTATATTTAACAGGGTGTATGATTAAGGTGTGATCATAAAACTAAGTAATAGAACCAAAAAGTTCTTTAATTTTTTTTTATGATAATGTATTTTAATCCAGTGAAAATAATTTAATCTATAACATAAAACATAAAGAAAATTATATTTTTATTTTTCATGGTATTAAGATTTATAAATAGATTCTTTATCTCAAGTCATCCAATCCATCGATGATATAGTGATGTGGATGATAGTGCATAGATATTGCAACCAACATATCTCTCATAAAAATAAATTATGCTTTGTGTTTTGTTGGTATCACAACCAGTATTTTAATAAATTTAATTGAATATAATTAATGGGTTTAATATCCTTAGATGGATAATAATTCAGTGGTATTCAATATAAATAATGAAATTCCATAAATAATATAGTATATCTATAAGAAATAATAAAATATTCTTGATGGAATCTCAACCACATTAGTCGTTTATCAATCAGTGATTCACAGTGATGCATGAATCTATTTCATTTTCACTACATCATTATAATTAAATGATACATGATTATTCTAATCAAAATATTATCCTCTCTATTAAACTAGAAAATATTGACCCCCATTAAATGAATCATCTCCCATTAAAAATGTTGTATAAAAATAGTTTTCATAATAAAAGACTCTAATTTTTGTATATAACCCCAACTTTGGTTCTCTAATACACATCTCACATGTTGTTTATCATAGGTCCTGACTCACAAAATTTGTTCTAGAAATATACTAACATATCTTTTATTAACCAAGAAAAAAAATTATTAAGAAACATATTATTTTAATTCCATGAAATATATGTGTTGATAAGTAGTGGAAATTATTTTCAATATGTTTTATGTAATGAAGATCCATATTTGATGGTTCACTAAGACACACACCATGTAAATTATTATTTGGTTGAACCCACAACCATCACAATTGTTGTGATTACCTAAACCATAACACATACTAAAATTAATAAATAAATTCCTACCTCAAACTCACCTCTAATAATCAGTTTACTTGACTACCTTATAAAAGGGTATAAATCCAAATAAATATCATTGAGATGACACAATTATTAAAAAAAATTCAAACAAAAAATCATCATGACCCCTATTTTACACTATAGTAGTGTGTTGTCTTCTTCTCACCCAATGGTACTAGTTATTCTCTAAATTAATTTTCCATATCACCACTAAATATCCTCTTTTAAGTGATCCCATAAGATTGAAATATCATTTCCATAACACCTCATCAGACTCTACCCTTATCATATGTCCTTCATCAACCATCAACATTCTAAAACCACTAGAGGAAATAATTCATTATGATACATATACATAAGTAAATTTGGTTTACCATGTAAATCCTTAACAAAAATTAAAATTCATAATTTAAAGGTAAAATTATCAACCACCAGTATGATGATAAATTATCTGACAAAACCACTGGAAGTTCTACACCCATGAGACCTCATATCCTATATAATATAATATATCCTAGGTTATTCAAATATTTTATCCCACGTAAAAAATATTTTAAAGAACATTTCAAATAAAAAATAATCATAAACATTAACAATATATGTTATATGATAATTTGAAACAATAAAACATGTTACAAATATATTTTTTTTTATAAGAGACACTACCCAGTCAACGTCATAATTTGATAATATTTCATTACATATTTAGTTCCCCCAAATCTAAATCCCATCAAAGAAAAAAATCATTCTCATAAAATAAATTATATATATATATATCTATTAATATATAATGGATATCTTATCTGGTGTTTTTCTAAGCTATATCGTCAAATATATCCAATTGATCTAGTTAAATTCTCTTGAAATTTAGAAATTAAAAAAATAGTGAAAAGTAGGGAGTTTTCACATAAAATAGTGATATATATCTAAAATGAAAAAAACATACTAAGATAAATTGTGTATATTATTAACCTAAATGTTAGGAATTAGACAAAATTGAGTACTCATTGATTTGTTGAAATATAGATCTCTAAATGGTATTGAATTAGATTTGTTGATAATAGAAGAGGGGGAGATTATCCTCTGGTATTATACTATAAGACCCCATTCGTAACTGTAATAAATAAACATATTAATTAAATAACAATAAAATAAATTTCTTTTTGATAACATCATCATAATGAAATTCACTTTATAAAATCAAATTCATCGTAACTATAAGGACCCAGAATTAAACAATGCATAATCTTGAATTAAATTAATAATTCACATTGAGGAACTTTTTGGGTTTAGAGTTTTATAGAGTTTGGTCTTTATTACTACATTACATATCAAAAATTACAAAGTAGACACTTCTACTCTGTTTCTAATTTTTTCATAAAATAAAAACTCCTGAAGAAAATGAGGCATGTCTAGTTCCATGTTTTAGATAGCATTAATTTTTCTTGATCCCATATATGACCATATTCCACTTTATGTCCTGTGAAAAACATTTTAAAAACATGGGATGAGAATAAAAATCTCAATAATGGATACACAAAGAGTTAAAACTCATATTTTTCTTTAGAACAACATGTAAACCATGAATACTTTATTATAAGTAATACTTTTCACCTTTATGAAGTAGTAAATAATCTTTATTGAATAAAAGATCAATACTTACCATTTTGTAACCAAACGTTTACCATAAAACCCATATAAAGAACACATAACATATAAGGGTAACTTGGGACATAAACATACTTAAATGGAATAACCATATGATCAACTTCCACATGTATCACAAAATGGAATAGCCATAAAGATGACTACTATACCCAATATATTGGAGGTTATAACGTAACCACCCGTACTGGTTTATCATGACACCACCCGTCATATGGTTCATCACATAAACACTCTTAAAATGTTCAAGTACCATCATAACACATAAAATATTTTAAATATAAACATTTCACTAATAACATTTCATTTACAATCACAAGAAGTAATATTGAAATAGCCATTCCATTTTCATAAACCATTTAAAAAGAGATTTTTGAATCAAAGGGTCCCATACCACTTTGATGATTTTAATAGAATTATAATTTTAAAAAATCAATGTCTATATAAATAAATACTCAAAACCATTTTTAAAACTTTGAAATTAATGATAATGATTTAGAATAGTAAAGCATTAAAACATTTAAAATGATATTTTAGCTAAAGAGTTTTTAAAAAAATGAGAGACTCTTAAATAAAAATAATTGAGGAATATCATTTAATCAGAACATTATAATATCATGACAATAAAGGGATTCAAGATATAATATGAAAAAGGATAGTATAAACACCATATAAGAGTGAATTGGGGCAAAACAACAATGAAGTATCAATGTAAATTGAAATTTAGATGAAATCCCATATAAAGACGGTATCCTTAAATTAAGGATAAATCAATCACATAATTATGTGTGAAAAATATAAATACACCCAATATAAGTGGATAGTAAGTGTAAAAAAATCATAGGTCATTCACACATATTCGTAGGACGAAATATTAAATAAGTACAAGTTTAACCCAATGAATTGAAATTGGGTTAAGATGTTCCCTTACAAAAATTCGAAATCCTAACAGCGTCATTTTAGAATTTAGAAATTGATTTGATGGGATAAAAAGGGTGTCTTATCACTTGGAAATAAAATTTAAATAAATAAGGACATATAATAATATATCCCAACAAAATGATATGTAAATTAAAAGACTTAACAAAAAAGAAGTCTTTTTTTTAAAAGAGGATGGTGAATGGTTCCCTTACCGAATTGGTAACTTAGAAAACATACGCCACATGAAAGAAGGATCATACAATGAAAATTTAAATAATCATAAATGAAATTATATTACACAAATAGGTCAATAATGGGTAGTACATACACCACAGAAAAGGAAATAGTGGCAAATATAGCATTAATCCCACGAGAATAAAAAGTGAGATGAAACCCTTTACCACGTTGTTATCAAATGAGTTGTATGACCAATAGTTAATAACCACAAAATTAATTACAGAATACCATGAATATAATGAGAACAATGATAATATATATATATATATATTTCAAATGGTAGTACAAAATACACCACATTAAATGAATATGTGGAAAACAATGGAAATCTCACGGAATTAAAAGTGAGATAAGAAATCCCTTACCTCATTGTCTGACTTGACCAGTTCATTCTTTAATCTATAGTATAGAAATCTAAAGTTAATTTCTAATTGATTAAGAACCTTTTTCAAGTTTATTACTCTATTTATATTAATTAATAACATTTTATAAATATTATGTAACCATTTATGTTAATAATGGTCTTTTGTCGATATTTGGTACTTGAGTAAAAAATGTACTTCTTATAATTACAAACTGTTCTGGTGTTCAAACATACATTATCTATAGAATGATATTCATTATGTAGATATAATATATATCATATATATCCAGTATATCTATGCATATATAATAGTACATAACATTTGGAGATAAGAAGTGAAATGTACCGTTCATGGGGACGGTAAGCTGTACGTACGCATGAATGCTACTTTCATTTTTATTTATTATTTTAATGGAATTAAAACATAATGATACATAGGTATATTATAATTCCTATATAATATCATTAAATCTATCCTTTATATGTCCCACGTATAGCATGAATGATTCGTATCACTTTGAGGGGTGGTAGTCCGCACTTCCTCAAATGAAATTATCACGTTTCCTCATAAAGAAAACCATAAAGGTATGTTATAAATGAAAAATACAGAAGCACAAAGAAAAAATAAAAATAATATATATCATTTATAAATTCATTTCCACCTTAATGTCTACCATGATAGGCGGTAGGAGATAATCAAACAATCATTGTTTCATGAGGCGTTAGTTTTCCATCCACAGAAACAATATGTTCTTCACCCATTAGATGATGTTGTGTGTAAGTGTAATTAGAATACTTCACATAACAACATCCTAGTACATTGAGGATACTTTAGTTGTTATAAAATAAATGAATAAAATTTTTTTAGGGGGTTTTAGAAGTAAAATAAAACAAAATAAAACAAAAGAATTTAAGAGAAATTGTTACCTTTAATTTGGATAACTTCCGTTGGTTTGAACCAAAAGGAATTATTAAAGTGCCTTCTGCCTAATGTAAGGATTCTAGGAAGAGGATAGGGATCTAGGGAGATTAATTGATTAGATATTGGAAGAGAAAAAAGGCTTGAAATGTGTGATGAATTGGTAAGAAGTGGTGTCTTTTTATAAGGTAGAGGACGTTCTCTTCAAGAAAGTTTGAAAAATTTAATTTATTATAATATTATCTTTAGTATGAAAAGGTATAAAAATCATTAAAGTTGAATATAAGATGACTCATGGTCATAATAAAATCCTTTAATAAAAATTGGACAGGTTTTGTGTATTATTTTAATATTTATAATCTTATTTATTTAAATCATTAATTAATGAGGAAAATACTGCATCATTATTAGGTCATATATAATTTAAATTATTTGACTCCTAAAAATTATAATAAAAAACCCATGATGTAGTAAATCGTTGTATCTTTCCAATGAATATTTATAGTCGAAATGATGACTTATATATCCCCATGAAAAAATTGATTTACATAAAGATATTTGTTTATGTCATTTTTGCCTTTACTTTAAGTTAATTAAAATAAAGAGTAATTATAATTCATAAGTGACTCCATGGGCTCCAAAACTATACCCATGGATTCCCATGGTCTTCCATTACTCACCCAATAAGGTTAGAACAAGTTTTAAATTAAGTTGGTATTATTATGATATTTGTTTTACCTTGAATTACCCTATTTACCTTTAACCGTGGTAAATAAAAGTTAAAGTTACTAATCACAAAAAAATATTTTCATCTGATTGAACCAAAGTTTACTTACTAATAACAAACATGTTTGTAGGATTTTTTAAATTCAATTCACATAAGTAGTAAAATTTCATTTAAATGAAAAATTCAGTTTTTGAACTACTACTAAGTGGTGTCACTATTCATCAAAAATTGAAGTTTTTCAGAAAAATACCAATAATTAAACCAAATATATATTTGATATTCCAAATTAAAAAATTATTTATAGTCTAAAAATTAAAAAACATAGAAGTTTAATTAATTAATTTAAAATTAATTCCCATTGTCAAAACAAATAGCATGTTTTTAAGAAACAATAACTATCAAAAGATTGACACTTGTTTATATCCAATTTCAAAGTGAAATTAATTCCAATGACCAAAATTGGATTAAATGGTAAAAATATTATTTAATTACTCTTTTAAACCCATTAAAATTTTAATTTGACTATATAAATAAATTAGATTAAAAGGAAGTTTTGAATTAAAATTCAGTATTTTTCATTATTCATAAAATAATAAACTTTATCAGAAAAACACCAAAAATTTACCCAAATTAAATTTTGATATCCTGATTCTAAAAATGAATTTTATTATGTCAAATAGATATTATAAAAGTTAACACAACTAGATTTAAAGAGGGTTATCCATTAAAAGGCAGTAAATCGACCTTTTAAAGAATATTAGATTATTTGTGCTTAAAATTAAATTCATTCACATTTTAATCCACAATCTTTTATTAGATAAATGTAAAAACATTTAACAAACATATATAACCATATTTTAGTTATTTCTATTCATTTACACAAATAAAATGGCTATGATTTAACTACCATTTGAAATAATAATATTATATTATTAGTGTGCAATGTAAGATTTCAAAGAAACCCTCTGCTGCGTATCAGGTACGCCATCAAACATAACAACCACGTTAAAGTAAAATTAATATTTAATCCAAAAAATATTAGTAAATATTAAAATTCCATATAATTTATTTACCTATGATTTTTACATCCTTCCCCATTTTGAAAATTGTGTACTCACAATTTTAAAATTTGGCTCAGAAACATCATTTAAAGTCCCACATCGGAAAAAGTGCCAATAAAATTACCACATTAAAAGAAAAAAACAAACACAAAGGTTACCCAATATAAATTATAGTTAGATTATATGTAGGAATACATGGATATGGAAGAGAAAACAAACCATCAAGTTCTGATAGAGAGTGATAGAAATCACGCTTAAGAGAAAGTTAACCAACAGAAAATCACAAACTTGTGATGTGTTAAGTGGCCTTTGATTACCCAGTAGGAAACGTAAACTGACAATGTTTTTTGTTTTAATATCCTTTTCATAATTTTGAGGAATTGATTTACTACATTGAATAAGAACATAAGAAAACATACTTACCTTCAAGTAGAGTTTCAGCCTTTAATAAGTTTTTACCAAAAACTAATATTTTCTACAAACAAAGAGAATTCAGAAAGAATTAGTCACAACAAAAGCACAAGAATCAACTTCTAGAGAATCACATAATCCAAAAAAAGGCTATATATTTTTCCTATCTTTAGTATGAGATCATATAATTCTGAAAAATGATAATCCTTTACAAAAATAAATACTATTATTAATCTCCAAAATTCAACAAAAGGTACCCAAAGATCAAGAAAGACTGTTCAATATACCATTGTCTGTAAAATTATTCAAAATAACCAAAGCTAAGGTTGTAACCGAAAACTCAGAAGGATATAGTCACATAGTCTTCCAATGTAAATCTAAGCATTTATCTCCAAATAAAAATCGACTACTCTTAAAGTTTCATACTAAAGTGTAATTTTCCAAATCAGATATTCTCTATGATAAGTTAATCATTTCCATAAAAAACCCAAATCACCATATGTTCAAAATAAAAACATATATTCTCCCAAAATATAATTCCACCATTACTCATCAAAAGAAAATATAATTATTCCTTGAATAACATTTTCATATATCAAACTTTAGGATTACACAAACTATAAAAAATTCTTCCAAAATAATCCCATCATCAAAAGATCCTTAATACTTTTAAGTATTTCATCATCTTAAAATCTACCATAACTCTTGAATCCCTTATATGTTAACTTCTTACTCATTAAACATTCATGATGATCCATTAATCATTCTTTACCAACTTATTCTAAAATACATCTTTCATACAAACAAAATCATGAATCATATCCTAAGATTCAATAATGTCAAGACATATGTTAAGAAATAATCCATACCTTTCATTGGTCATTGTCAGTTTATTCATACTCAATTGGAATGGAATTAGGTATTGGTAAACATATATTTGTATTATCATAGTGATCCCATTATCGAAGCATCTTCATAGGACATCTGTTTGTATAATGACCATGCACACCACATTTAAAACATTCAATTGATCCCTTAGAAAGAACTCCTATCCCTTTTCTAGAGTCAATTAGATGCTTCCTTTTTTCCATGGTAGTTTCTTGCTTTATGACCTTAATTCCCACATCTATATCATCTTATCGTCCCTTTGAAGCATTTTCCTAGGTGTTTCTTTCCACGTCCTTGACACATAGGTTTTTGAACATAATTACCTTTATGATTATTACTTGAACATCCGTAGGGATTTGTTTCTCGCATATACGATGCCTTATAAAAATCACCAAGGTTTAGGTTATCAATCATGAATCCAGGTAGTTATTTGAGACGAACCACAAGAGTCCTTATTATAGACCCCATTTCATTTAGTTGCTCATTCAAAAAAATTGTCACAGTTTTCTTCACATCCTCTGTTACTTTAGTGCCTACTAGATCCAGCCATTTACTAAAGCCAAAAAGGTCAGCGTGAGTATATCATCATATAATATCTTATGATGATGGTAAATAATAATCTATACTTATTCATGTTATCTTAATCTCATTAAAAATAACTATGAATATTTCTAATATGTTAACCATTATGGTTATGTCAATTATTCTTAGATAACAACCTAACCTCTAATGTTATCTAAACTTACCTCTGATACCAACTATAAGGACCTGTCCTTAAACATTGCATAATCTTGAATTAAATTAATAATTCACATTGAGGATCTTTTTAGGTTTAGAGTTTTAGGGAGTTAGGTCATTACTATTACATTACATATCAAAAATTACAAAGTATACACTTCTACTCAGTTTCCATTTTTTTTTTCATAAAATAAAAACTCTTGATGAAAATGAGGCATGTCTATTCCATGTTTTAGATAGCATGAATTTCCCTTGATCCCATCGTTGACCCTATTACAATTTATTTCTCGTGAAAAACATTTCAAAAACATGGGATGAGCATAAAGAGCTCGGTAAGGGATACATAAACAAGGAAAATTATTAGTTTTTTTTCAAAACAACATGTACACCATGAATACGTTATCATAAGTAATACTTTTCACATATAGGAAGTAGTAAATACTCTTTATTGAATAGAAAATAAATACTTTCCATTATGTAACCAAAAGATTACTATAAAACCCATATAATTAATTCATAAAATATATATAACTTGGGATATAAACATAAATAAATGGAATAACCATACGGTCTACTTCCACACATATAACTAAATATAATAGCCATACGACCGACTTCTATACCCATTGCATTGGAGGTTATAACGTAACCACCCGTCCTGGTTTATCATGACACCACCCATCATATGGTTTATCACATAACCACCCGTAAAATTTCTGAGTACCATTATAACACATAAAATATTGAAAATATAAACATTCCACTAATAACATTTCATTTTCAATCACAAGAAGTAATATTGAAATAATCAATCCATTTTCGTATACCATTTAAAAAGAGATTTATAAATCAAAGTGTCCCATACCACTTTGAATATTTTAAGGGAATTATAATTTTACAACGTTAATTTCAATATAAATAAATACTGAAAACCATTTTTAATACATGGACATTAAAGATAATTATTTAGAATAATTAATCTTTAAAACATTTAAAATAAAATTTTAGTTAAAGAGTTTTTAACAAAATTAGAGACTCTTGAATACAAATAATTAAAGAATAACATTTAATTAGGACATTATAATATCATTTGAATAAAGGTATTCGTGATATAATATGAAAAAAGACAGTATATACACCATATAAGAGTTAATTGATACATAACATCAATGAAGTTTAAATAGAAATGAAAATTGAGATGAAATATCTTCTAAAGACGGTATCATTAAATTAAAGATAAATAAATAACATAATTATGTGTGACAAATATAAATACACCCAATATAAGTGTATATTAAGTATAAATCAATCAGAGTTCATTTACACATATTCATAGGATGACATATTCAAGAATTACAAGTTTAACCTAAAGAATTGAAATTGGGTTAAGATGTTACCTTGCAAAAATTTGAAAGCCTAACAACGTCACTTTAAAATTCAGAAAATGAGTTATTGAGATAAAAAGGGTATCTCATCACTTATACATAAAATTAATATCAATAAGTATTTAAAAGAACATATCCCAACATAATAATATGTAAATAAAAAGACATAACAAAAAGAAGTCTTTTTTAAAAATAGTAGCATGAAAGGTTCCCTTACCAATTTGGTAACATAAAAAACATACGTCACATGAAAGAAGTATCATACAATGAAGATTTAAATAATAATAAATGAATTTATATTACAGAAATATTACAATCATGGGTAGTACATACACCACACAAAAGTAAATAGTTTAAAATATAGCATGAATCTCACTGGAATAAAAAGATAGATGAAACCCTTTACCACGTTGTAATCAACCGAGTCGTATGACCAAAAGTTAATAACCAAAAAATAAATCATAGAATAACATAAATATAATCAGAATCATGATAATATTTATATCAAATGGAAGTACACAATACACCCCATGTAATGAATAAGTGGCGAACAATGGAAATCTCATGAAATTAATAGTGAGATAAGAAATCCATTACCTCGTTGTCTGACTTGACCCGTTTGTTCTTTAATATCCTGAATAATAAAATAAATTTAATTTCTACTTGATTAAGAACATTTTTAAATATTATTATTCTTTTTATATTAATTATTACCATGTTATAATAATTATGTAATCATTTATGTTAATAATGGTCATTTTTTCTATATTTGGTACTTGAGTCAAAAATGAACTTCTTATAATTACAAATTGTTCATGTGGTCAAACATCCATTATCTCTTGGATGTTATTCATGGTGTAGATATCACATATATCATATATATTTAGTATATATATGTATTTATAATAGTACATATCATTTGGAGATAAGAAATGAAATGCACTGTTCATGGAGATGGTAAGCCGTACGTACGCATGAACGCTACTTTCATTTCTATTTCTTAATTTAATGGAATTAAAACAAAATGATACATAGTAATATTATAATTCTAGTATAATATAATATATTATATCATTAAATCAATCATTTATATATCCCACATATGGAATGAACGAGTCATATCACTTTGAGGGGGCGGTAGTCCGCACTTCCTCAAATGAAATTATCGCGTTTACCCATAATGGAAACCATAAAGTTATGATACAAATGAAAAATACATAAGAATAAATAAAACATAAAAATAATATATATCATATATAAATTATTTTCCATCTTAATTTCCACCATGATAGGATGTAGGAGTTAATCAAACAATCATTGTTTTGTGAGGCGTTAGTTTGCCATCCACAGAAATAATATGTTATTTACCCATTAGATGGAGGTGTGTGTAAGTGTAGTTAGAATACATCTCATAAAAAAATCCTAGTATATTGAGGAGAGTGGTGTTGTTTTATGATAATGTAATAAAAATATTTTAGGTGGTGGGAGAAGTAAAATAAAACAAAATAGAACAAAATAATTTAAGAGAAACTGTTACCTTTAATTTGGGTAACTTCCTTTGGAAAGAACCAAAATGACTTCTTAAAGTGCCTTATTACTAATTTAAGGATTATAAGAATAGGATAGGGATGTAGGTAGCTTAATTGGTCCGGGATTGGATGAGACAAAAGGCTTGAGTGGTGTGAAGAATTTGTTAGAAGTGGTGTCCTTTTATAAGGGGGAGGAGAGGCTTCTTAAGAAAGTTTGAAACCATTATTTTGTTATAAACTTATCTTAGGTTTTAAAAGGTCCAAAAATCATTAAATTAGAAGATAATATGACTCATGGTAGAAATAAAATCATCCAATAACAATTGGAAATGTTTTAAATTTTATTTTAATATTTATAATGTTATTTATTTAAAGCATTTATTTATGAGGTGAATATTGCCTCATTATTGTGTCATATATAATTTAAGTTATTTGACATCAAAAAATTATAATAAATATACCCTTATGTTTTAAATAATTTTATCTTTCCAATGAATATTTATATATGAAAATATGACTTATATAATCCCATGTAAAAATTGATTTACTAAAAGATATTTGTTTACGCCATTTTTTACTTTACTTTAAATTAATTACAATAAAGTGTAATTATCATTCATTAGTGGATCCATGGGGTATCCAAATAGACCCATGGATGAACATGGTGGAAAAATACTCATCCAATAAGGTTAGTACCCGTTTTAAGGTAATTTGTTATTATTATGATATTGTTTTTTCCTCGAATTACCCTATTTATCTTTAACCGTAGTAAAAAACTCAAAATTTACTATTCACCAAAAATTATTTTCATCTTATTGAAATTTTTTTCTTAATAATAAAAACCATTTATGTAGGATTTTATAAATTCAATTCACTGAAGGAGTAAAATTGAATTTAAATGAAAATGTCAGTTTTTGAACTACTACTAGTGGTTTCACTATTCATCAAAAATTGATGTTTTAAAAAAAAATAAAAACAATTCTGCCTAATATATATTTTATATTACAAATTAAAAAATAATTTCTATTTTACCAATTTAAAAAAATATAAGTTTCATTAATTAATTTAAAATTAATTCTCGTTGTCAAAACAAATAGTGTGTTTTTAAGAAACAATAACTATCAAAAGATTGACATTTGTTTATTTCCAATTTCAATGTGAAATTAATTACAATGACCAAAATTGAATTAAATGGTAAAAATATTATTTAATTACACTTTAAAACCAATTAAAAAGATAATATATCCATATAAATAAATTATATTAAAAGGCAGTTTTGAATTAAAATACAGTATTTTTTACTATTCATTTAAAATAAAATTTATCAGAAAAATACCAAAAATTTACCAAAAGTAAATTTTTATATCCCGATTCTAAAAGATAATTTTATTTTGTCAAATAGGTCATATAAAAGTGACCACAAGTACATTTAATGAGGGTTCCTCTATTAAATGGCGGTAAATCGACCTTTTAAAGAATACTAGATTATTTGTGCTTAAAATTCGATTCATTCATATTTTAAGATACTAACTTTTATTGGATAAATGTAAAAACATTTCACAAACATATATAATAATATTTTAGTTAGTTATATCCATTCATGCCAATACAACAACTATAAGTTAACTACCATTTAAAATAATAATATTACATTATTAGTGTGCAACGTAAGATTTCAAAGAAACCCATTGTTGCGTATCAGGTACTCCATAAAACATAGAATACCTTTTAAAGTAAAATTAATATTTAATCCAAAAAAATATTAGTAAATATGAAAATGTCATGTTCTTTATTTACCTGGGATTTTATAATAACAGTTGGTCTAAATATCAGTTTCTCTTTGAAAGTATCAACTTCTCCCCATTAATATATCCATATAAATTACACAGGACTCATGACCAATATACATCTATTTTTTGAGATCGATTTCATAAAAATCCTCTCACTGACCAAAATCCATCAATTATTAAAATTATTGGAATTCTGTTTGGTAATTTTCAAGGCTTTCATGGTCAGAATCTTGAAATGTTCACCCCATTTAATTGCACATATGTACGATACTTGTTATTTTTATCCTTTATTAAATTCCATATTGATAGAAATGGAATAATAATATTATTATTATGATTTTCATAAATTTTATTCTATGATTTATTTATATGTCTCCTATAATCATATTGGGCATCATCATCTTGTTTTCTAATGATTTCTTTTGGGGTGATCATATGTGGATCAGGCCATTTGTAGTATTTTTTATGGTTCTACCCTTAATTTAAAAAACTATAATTTCAAATTATCCATTTGAAATACACTTCTCATCCATTTTTGATAGAGAATATTTAGGGTAGTGAAACTAGTTCTCTCATGGTAGAGAGATTTTAATGTGGTGGGAGAATAATAGAGTATATGGAAGTGTCTTCCTCATAGTCTTCCTATAGAAGACAAAAGATCTCATTCCCTAAATACTATAGTAGTGAAAAATGGACTGAACCCTATCTAGAATCTGGTGATGAGTGGTGAACCTTTTAGATTTATATCCCATCATCATCTATAGACTATGGAACACAATATGGATGATCAGTTAGATTAAATGTGGTTAGAAATGAAGAAATTATATATTTATTGTAAGAATTGTATTGTCATATGTGTATTATTTAGGAGAGGTGTGACTTTATTTTTAAATCATCTTCTAAGAAGGTGATAACTTATCATATGAATTTTTTGGTTTAAAACAGCTTACTTCCCTTAATATTTAGCACATGAATTGGTTTATGGGTCTCAATTAGAATCGTATCGACTTTGAAAAGGGGGAATAAAAAATTAAGGAATATAAGAATAAAATTTAGAATATATAAGATTAATGATTAGTAAAATATCATGTGAGGGAGTGGATAGAGGAGGTAGAATTCATTACCTATTTTGAGGTTGATAGTATAGATGAAATCAAACCATATGTATTTTCTAATTATGTAAAATAAATATATGAAGGATAAAAATATCCACCATGAAATAAGAAAGGGGAAAACAAATGACAATGTAGATTACATAGTGAATTTAGGGAATAAGAATAGAAGGTTCAAATATATTTATCACTTTCTAAAATCTATAGAGATGATATATATAAGAAAATGGGTGGGATTTTATGATTTTTATTATAAATACATAGAGCCTAAACAAACTATTCTAAATGATGTACCTTTTAGTGTTGGGAAGTATTAAGAAGACCAAAATTTAATATAAAATAAAGGGAGGGAAGGGAGATTCGGGAATGAAGAATCTAGACTATCAATCATTTTTGAAATGCTGATACAATCCAAGAAGAATATTGAAGAATATTTTTTTCCATCCAAACCATAGAGGAAAATAGTTACAATATTTATGCAAGTGTGGATAAAATAAAAAATTAAATAAAAAATGGAATGAATTAGTGATCAAGATCATATATATCATTATGGGATTGATGAAATAAACATCTATATGGATGACTATATCAATTCCTCAATGATGATGTATTCCCACCCAAGTAACTCATCCATGATGAGTCAGAGTGGGAAAAATATCATATTTATTGGAGTCTTTAAAGAGAGGTCTATTTCAAAAAATTATGACTTTTTTAGATGGATTATATTTTCCATTTTGTGATGTAATTTATTTTTTATTTTTTCTAGCTTGTTCAGTTTCCCACTTAAGAATAAAATCATTGTTTTTTTAAAAGGAAAAATATAATTTGTTGGAAATACATCGATATCAAACAAAATAATAAATTTCAAACTAATAATATAGAACTCTAGAGAATCATAGTATAAAAATAATGAAAAATAATTAACATTCATTGAAACAAAAAATAAAAAAATTATTGGAATGTAAAATATATTATAACTAGTAAAAAAGTTGAATTATTATATAAGTATTAATTCTATATATATGTGGGGTAATAAGATAGTTGTAAGGATATAGTGACCATTAGAATCTAACTATTGAGAATTTAAATGTTAGGATATTATATTTCCAATAGAAACAGTATAATTGTAATTTAACCATTAAAAAAATAATATTATTAATAGGGTTTCAATCTCTATCCTTGGTTTGGTACCTAATAAGATATGGGTTTCAAAATATATCACCACTTATATCATTTAGTTGATCCAAATACTTTTTATCAAGAGGCAAAGAGATGTAATGATTCCCAACCCCTTTTCTATATTTCTCTCTTGATAGCACCCAACACTTATGGTTATAAGGATATCATTTTCATTCCTTCAAAAGGGAAAATATAGGTTATGGGTTTTCAAATATTTATCTTAATTTCTCTTTTGAAAGAAATTTTTACTCATTTAGAATTAAATTTATAAACATGTTATGTCTAATTATTTTAATTCCATGACTATATAATGAAATCATCTTTTCCACTTATTGTATTACCCATAAAAGTCTTTATGTTTTCAAAATATTTCAATATTATAATAATCATGATGGTATTTTTTTATCATTCATTTTGTCTCCAAACACTTCATTTATTGATTTATTTCTATTAACAGCCGTCAACTAGAAATGTATCCCACCCTACTACAACATAATCATGGATATCTTCCACTAAAATGTGAATATCATATTATCCCAACCTGATTAATGGATATTCGACTAAATCACTACATAATTTAATTTTTGGGGAAAATATGTAGTACCTAAACATACATTACTACAATTTATATAAGTATGTATTACCTTTAAATTTTCACATAAATTGGTTATTTGAAAACTAGGACCTATATAATTTTATTCCTCTAAATTTATATTTTTATTCATTTTCATGACAAAACCTCATTTTAAGGTTGAGTGGGAACCTGAATTGGTATTATATTATGTTCTATGAAATAATATAAATAATTTCATTACATATTTAAATTATTATTTACATGTATCTAATAGAGGCTCCAAACAATCAGGTATTTATTTCACTATAGATCAATAAGAATAATATCATAAGATAATGAATCATTCTTATCTGAGTTATTAATGAAAACATCCATATTGATCATCCTAACATTAAAACCCTATTAAATAATTTTTTTAGAGTGAATTCATTTTTTATTTATTGAGTAGTTTCAATACTAATATGTTTTTGACATTTGTTGTTATAATCGTTCTTTGGTTTATTAACATGGTGTTACTTTCCATCATTTCTACTTTTTAATGAACCTAAATGTATAAAGTATTATTTATCATTCCTCCATTAATATTCATAAAATAGGAGTTTCTATTGGTCTTGATAGGTAAATAATCAAAATGACTATCCTTAAGTGTAGTTTAATTTGTATAAATATCTAATATGATATATACTTTATTGATATCTAGTGTATTGCATTTATTTGTTTTATTAACCATATTACGTGAGGAATCATATTCCATTAATATCTCAGTATATGGAGTGTTTGGGTTATTATATTTAAGTTACATTATCTAGGTTTCCCCCTTGTAGGAATACATGTCATGTGTCTTTATATTTTTCCTCAAAAAATATGGTGTGCATCTGTTTGGGAAGATTGCAGTATTCCATCATCTTCTTGGTTTTTTACCTTGTTAACTGGATAACACCTGTAATAAAATTCAACATTATATTTCAATTTTTCACCTCAGAAAATATTCTTTTAATACTACCCATCTATCTAATATTTTGAACTACTATATAAATAATCATCTTTCCCCACTAGATCAACTATGGACTTTTCACATCCCTCTATATGCAGTTGTTCTATTTCCCAGTCATCGATTCATTGAATCTGGTTTGTTTTATTTTCAATTTTCATGGATTACAAAAATAATATTTTAACTTTTCAAGGTTTTCATCTCCTATGATTTCAAATATTCTATTCATCAAGACATCAGAATCTATCTCTAGCTGAATAACAACTTTACTGTGGGCTATTTGTTTTCCCTACACAACATTTTTACTAAATTGATTATTAGAACCTTATTAAACAATCCACTTAGAAAGGACAAAAATATTTTTCCACATCACATACTATGGTACCATATATATATATTATTTCTGTATACATGGACCCCAATATTGGAACCTAACCATTAGGTTCTGCACACCTAGTTCGAGTGCTATCTCCATGATCTTCTAATGCCTTAAAACTATTAGTGTATAGAATTGAAATCACCCCATTTGTAGTGGTAGTCTGATTATTGTCTATATATACAATTTTGGGAAACTCCATATAATATACTAACCACCCTTTTAGAACTGGTTGTGGAGAACCTCTTAGTTTGAGTATATTTCTCTACGCTAGTAGACTTACCAAATATTGTCTTAAAAGATATAGTATTTTCATTTTTAATAATTTTTTTGATCCTTTCCATTAATGAAAATGTTATGGTGAATTACAATTTATAATATACTCACCCTTCACTACAAATGAGACTCCTACTAAAGGTTTCCCAATCTGAGGCATGAGAAATAATAATTTAACGAGGACACAAACTCCACTGACTAAAGAAATATTAATTCATACTCAACCTGAAAAATTATTAAATCTTTTAGAGGTTTGGATACATCTAAATCCACACATATATGAGTATCACTAGGTTTAAATATAGACATATATTTATCATTATTAAGAAAAAATATTTTAACTAATTTCCCTTTAATATTTAAAAGGATAAGATTTTGAAATAGTAGGAACATGGTCAAAAAACAAACAGGAATCAACATAGAAAGAGGGTCATGATTCCTATAGAAACTATATCCCCATATTGAAATATAAAATATTATTCCTTCAAATTGAATATGAACAATAGACTAACCTAATTAATTTTATTTTATTATTGTAATGTGGAGGGGAAATGATGATCGTATAGGAAGATAAATATTGCATGCACATTCAGTACAATTGAGTCATTCACGTTTCAATAAAAGGTATCAACTAAAAAATCCAATACTGAAATGTAAAAAATGTAGAGATCTTGGAGATTTTACACCTTGGTGTATTACTACTTAATAAATTAGAATAATTAGGGGCCCAATGTGTAGACCATTAAATTTTATCCTCAAGGGGGTTAGGGGAAAATATAGGAGAGATGATTAAATATTAAAGGGGTAAAGTGTATTAAATGGTCCATAAAAGGAATGATGAAAAACTCCTCCCTCCACTATTATATAGATGAGAGATTAGGAGGCAAGAAAATCACAGCCAACTATTGTGCCATCATCCTGAGAGCAAGATGGTTTCAGGAGCCTAAGTAAGGGAGTGTGATATTCTATTATAAATTACGACATAAAAATTCAAATAATAGAAAAATATGAAATATAATATAATTGGTAGGGACAATAATTATTTATCCCCTTGATTAATTTATATGTATATGAAGAATAACTCATTTTGAGGTACTTGGTGCCCAATGACCCCTTTATATATGATGTCTTCGCTAAAGGCATTAAAATTGTTATAATATTTATTCTAATATATAATCAATCACAATGAATTAATTTATTATTATTTATTCCATTGATTATATATTCCATGTTTATTTTATTCCATTTGATACACATTTTATTATTTATTCCAACTATATTATTTATTCCATGATTATACCATGTTAGCTTCCACTGCACTCTAACCCATAATTTGGATTGTATTTTCACCATGAAACCATTAAGATAACTATGAATGATATAAGGTCATGTTTGGAGTCAAAATAATATTTCTTTGAATCTTTTTTATGTAATTTATATTTTCAAATGTTAAATATTTATCTTTTCTCCTAATACTAATAAACCATTGGATCATATATCACAATATCTCCAATATTCTTAATTTTTTTTTTAAAATTAAAACTAGATATATGTTACTTGTTTTCGGTGGTTACAGTTGATATCCTATCAATTCATTGTAGAAATATTGAGAACTAGTGACATAACTATAATAGTGTATGAAAAAAATATAATTTACATTATTCATAGTGAAATGCGGTGTCTGGCCAGCATCGACACTCAGTGAGGATATTTTTGATTACTCAATATCCCATCTCAGGGATTATATTTTTCATATGTTTTTATTTAAGAAATAAAATATAAATGGTTAAGGTTTTTTGTAGGGTTAGTATAGAAAAACTAATCTAAAGAAAGAAAATCACATAAGTCATTATGGAATAATTGGATCTAGGGTTTGGTTACATGAGTTCCATCATTATCAATTTTAAATTTATAGGATTATTTTGATAACACATCCCATCATACCTGATCCACCAGCCCAAAATTATGTTATATGATATAGCACACATGAGATATCTATTTGATAAACTATGTCTCACCTGATCTAATAATAAAAAATAATAATCACATATCAATCGAGAATGTGATACCATTATATACCTAACATGATCATATTGCATTTATTCCTCGACTAACCTTACTCTATCAAATATTTAGTAGGCTACATGAAGGGATGGAAATAAGGTTTTGAATGGAATAGAATATAACTTTGTATAAATACATTGAATAATGTGAAATCACTTCCATAACCCCTAACATAGTCAATACATCATTACAAATCAATTAAAACATTAAGAAATTAGGAAAAAATATTAAAAACAATGTTAATACCACTAATTCAATCACACATCTAGTAAGACACTCCACCATCATGTATTTTTGTTTAGGAAATATTGAATTTAAATAAGAAATATATTGGAGGCAAATAGAAACACTACTGTCATAAAATGAGGAGAATGAAATTACATGGAATAAGAAGGTAGTAAAAACCATCTCTATTATTGATCAGGGACCCGAATCCCCCCTATGTAAGGAATCATACATTTAAAAAGGTAGAAATTTGGGTTAATATTAACTAATATAGAGTAATTTCACTAAAAACATAAAACAAATCAACAAAAATGAATAATTAATAGATAATCTAATCTCAAATTAAATTTCAAATGGTTATCGAATAAAATAACACATATTTCAGATTACCCAAAACATTATCTTGAATCATTAATATATTAGATATAAATAAAAATTAATAGGTATAATTTAGATTATTTTCCACAAATACAATCTATAATAATTTTATAAAAAATCAATAAATATGGTTTATAGATATATAAAATATATTATAAAAATAATTTTATAATGAAAAATTCATTAAAATAATAATACCATGTGACTAAAAATATTATATAAAATAAATTATAAAACCATCATAATTATTGATACATATATAGAAATTCAATTTTTAAGATTTGGCATTAACATACTTGCTTTCTTTTGTTAGTGTTTAAATAAATCTTGTTTGATATATTTTGTTGAGTTGACCATAAATTAATTCATTATCTACCATACAAAACCACATAAGAGACAATTCAAAACACTATAAACTTTTTAAATATTAATTTTTAAAAATTTCGTGAAAATATATCTAATTTTTAACAATTTTTCATGTGAATATTATTTTAATGAAGAATTTAAGTTATTGTGATAGTTATACTAACACATAATTTTTTTAACAGATCTATTTATACCATTAATGATATTATTTCATTATATCATGGTGGTCTAGTTTTCCTAATAGTTTTTTAAAATTCAAGAAGTAATGCAGAGAACATAGATAAATTTCCAAAATAAAAATGTAGAATATTGTAATTGATTGTTACATATATTTATGAAAAAATTATTACCATTAAAGTAAATTAATTTAATTTATCAAATGATCAATGGATTTAGATTAATTTTAATTGCCTTATATAGTCAAAGTTGAATATTGAACAACCTAATATTTTAGTTTTATGTAAACATTAATTATATTTTTTTATTTATTAATTTTAATATGATATAGTGGATATATGGAAAGGATTATCATGTAAAGATGACTTGGGATAAATTATAATTGTAACCAGTTTTTGACATTAATGAATCTCTATTTTTCATTTATTATGAAAAAAATAATAGAGATATTACCATATCCAAATTACCCCAAACTAAAAAAATTATACAATAACATGAAAGGATGTAATCATCAACTTACATCCTCTCATTTTATTAGATTTTACTTCAAAATTCTCAAAGAATCATTTTTTAATTTCCTCTATATATTAATTATTTTATATTATATAAATACTGTTTTATTTAATGGTATTATTAGTGAAAATAAATTAAATAAACATTGAGTGTTGTTTTTCAATGAATTAAATAAAAAATTACACACATATATATTTATCAAATTAATATTAATAAATCATCATATAGAGTTCTTTGGTTTTTATATAGAGATAGAGGTGTTTTTTCAGAGAACCAAAAATATCAATATAGACAACTCCACTAATATACAGTGGTGTTAGTGGTCTACAATGTATTTTTTTAATTATGAGTATCTTGTAATTTTATGCATGGAGCTGTAAATGTTTTTAGTAATATACTAATTTTATTTATAGAAAAAATGTCTAATGCTTGGAATGAAAGAATATTTTTATTTATTCTATATATAAATTTCAAAATAAGGTAACATGTCAAAATAAATAGTATTAGGGTAGGGAAGATATATTTGTTGGATTTAATAATTTTTAATATAAACCACATAATGTTAGAGTAGAGAATTATGTTGTTTTACATATTCTTTTTCAAAAATTATGTTAAGAATCACATTAAAATGTGTTAAGATAAAGATTTTATTGAGATTATTTTAAATAACTTTCTACTATCATAATAGACAGTGTTAAGATAAAAATTAACAAATGTGTGTTTCTATTGTATTTTTAAAGATATAATATATTTAAAAATATATCTTAATTTAAGATCATGGAATTTTATTAGATTGAAATTTTATAAGGATATACTCTAGAAATGGAGAGACTATCGAGACATATTATATAATTAAAACAATTCACTCATAGAGTTCATAAATATTTTTATGATTGAGATTTATTATATGAAAATAAAAAATATATAAACTTTGTTTTGGATCTGATTAGTGTGATCAAACAATTTTGTTTTAATTGATAGAGAGTCATAAATTGTGAAGGGAGAAGTGATAATTCATGAGTAACTGGTTGAGAACCTAGATAAAAATTCATTTTACTTGAAAATTTATAATAGGAAATTCATTTATTTTTTTCGATACTTGTACAAAATATCATTGGAATCACCTTTGATAAATCCTAATACAGGTGAATCATATAATTTTGTTATATTATATCCTATAATTATTTTACTTGTAGTGTATACAGAGAAGGATTTACAACAAACCATGTTAACTTGACCACTGAAATGAATGTTTTTAAATAAGAAAACCTAGTTCACCCCCAGTCATGGAATATTCCCTAGTGGGTCTAACATGTGGTATAAGATAATAAGATTATTTTTCTAATTTATATGTTATATCTTCATTTAATATATTATTGATCAACAACTATAAAGTAATAATGATATTTAATGGTCCTATTAATTAATTATATTAGAATAATATACAATTATATTATTGATATCATCGAAAATATTTCTATGTGACATTCATGCATGGAATTAAATTTAACATTAAAAGAATAACACACTTGTATATAGATATCAAAGAGCCTTATGTTAATACTAAAGGAGTCAATTCATTATGATGAGTATTTCCCAACACTATATGGATGAGGATGATGTTATGTTTGTCCATTAAGGTTAAGTGGGAGAAATTTTTAATTATATTCAATAGAGATAAAAAGATAAAGGAGTCCATGATTCATACTAATTAAAAAAATATAGAGAACTAAGTTATATTGAAATCATTTATAATGTATATTTACATATAGGGGAGAAACATAGACATGTATTGATTTATGTGAAATTGATAATTGATATTTATATAAGATTATGGTTACTTCCTCTTGCTAATATGATGGTTTTATGGATTATAGAAATAGACCATGTGAATATATCCATTAATGATTCTAGAGGAATACTCATGGGGAATGATATGAGGATGGATGTAGATTATTATACATTAAATGGATATATAATTATAGATAGTGTAAAAAATATGACGTAACATACCATGGAGGATGAACTATATGACAAGGTGGTCGAAGAATTTATGAAATTAGATTCATTAAAGATCAAAAGATTAATGTAATGTTCCATCAAATGATTCCACTAACATGATTTTATTATGGAGATTTTAAGAACCCAGATATAAAGTGTCCAAATAAATATTAATAATATATGGGGATTATTATCTAAATTAACTAAATCCACATGGGATGTGAAGGTAAAAGAGATGACAAAGAAAAATTTCATAAAAATGATGATATAAATACACATAAGGATGATGGATTAAATGAAACAAAATGTGACTTATATTATTATGTAACATACAAAAATAGAAAAGATGATATTTTTTCCATTTATAATCCTCATGTCCATAATGATAGGGAAAAAGACAAATTATGAAGTTAAACATGTTGTGGGCCTTAATGTTAAGAATATAAATAATATTTTACTGATTTGTTTTTAGAATGATGGAAACTAGGAAAATGTATTTCAATATGAATCCAAAATGTATATATATGATAAATAAGAAGATAATGATGAGTTCACAAATGATATAGAAATAAAAAATATGAAACATTAATGAAATTAAAAATTTTATAGAGATCAAACTCAACATGCAGGACGAAGCATAAATAATATATGGGATGGTAACTATAATGAATTATATATTATAATTTATAGGTAAGGACCTAGAAAATTTACTGACAAGACATATAATATTGTATATTAACAAAGAGTGATGACACTATGTATAACATATTATATATGGATAAATGTTATAATTTTTTTGGTAAAGGAAAAATTTAGAGAAATTTAAAAGACACATTATGATTTTATATAACCATAGTGATGAAATCATAATTGAAATGAATAATTGGGTTGATGAAAAATGAAAAATCATTAATAATTAATAAAAGTAGGATTTCAATATTGGTTGACACAAATACTATTATTATATCAACAATGAATACATGTTGAAATTCAACCCAAAGTTGGAGTTATTTTTATAAAAATAATACAAACTATGAAAAATTATATTCTATATAATAAATACAACTCAAGAGAATATTTAATATTATATAGTGGAGAATAATTCACTAATATTAATCTATTTTCCATGGATATTAGTTTTTTATTATAGGGTATAAGCAAAATCAATGTAACATTATTCAATAAAGAAAATGAGTGTACCTAAGGAGATGAAAACATATGTTAATCCATAGTTAATAGAGTTATCAATCATTATAAAAATAAAAAAATATTATGTTCAATTATAAGGATGAAAAATCATCAGAAAATGACTAAGGTTATTATGAATCAGTAATTGATGAAAAGAAAACATTGGATCAAGAATAATTTTTTTAGAAGGCTCTCGTTTTAGAAACTACATTAAGTACAAGAAATTGATATTTAATTTGGAATCATGTATATGGTTTCACATTAAATATGATGGTAAAAATTAATATTTTTAAGGATATAATATAAAATAATTAATGATCAATATTATAGTATAGTTATTAAGGATTGAAAATCACAGGATTAATGAAATTATAATTTTTAGGTAAATACATTTAGAAAATAGATCCATCTATAGTGAAAGGACTTATCCAAAACATAGTATTCTTAAGATAAATGTGCAACATAATATTGAAATATTTATTACGATATACACATGTATGATCAATAGAAATGAAAAATGAATTATAATTCATAGAATCAAAATGAATATTAATCTCTACTTTATAAATGGAGAAGATTATGTTTTTGTTAATTATAATTAATTTTAAAATATAATATGTTAAATTTAATTTTTTAGAAGATTTAATAATCCATGGAAAAATTAGTGATGTATAACAAAATAATGTTCCTATATAAATAAAATTATACCCATATATGTACTATTTTAAAAAAATTCAAATTATTCAAAATCCATTCAAATCATTGAAAAACAATTAAATTAGATGTCTTGAATCAATAAATTTTTATTTTTGGCTAATCAGTCAAATGATTATTGATGGAATAAGGTACCATGTACACCTAATATAAAGCAATAGTTTCAAGGTATACATCACAGATATCTCTCACAAAATGGGGATGATTAATTTTATAACATGATATCATATATTGGCCAAGAATATGAAAGTTTTGAAAATTCCAAAATTGATAAAAAATGGAAATCAGTTTATTGATTTCCTTGTGAAATATTTTCTCAAGGATCATAAGATAACTGACCATATTTCAATAATTAGAAATAAATAAATAAATAAGAGTGTGAAAAGTAGATTCTATCTATTCTAAATTATTAATATATTAACAAAAACAAAATAAGTACTAAAAAATAATTTCATAATGAAATAAGTCTTGATATAAATTTACATCAAAAATAGATTTTTTTATGTTTGAGAGAAGAGATGAAACTATAAATGATGTGAAACTTTATGAATCATACTTGATAATACATATAGATAACTTACTATAAATGTTTTATTCTCTCTGATAAAAAAATACACCAATTTGTGGAATATATAGAGGTTAAATGCAAATTTATATGTTATTCAGTATTTCAAAACATATTTTGTACTTTTTGGATGGTTGAATAATTTCTTATGTTAATCAGGTTATAACATACAATTTTTATTCATGTATCCATGAACCTTCACTTCCTACCCCGGTTGCCCCATCATCTTTATATCATCCAAAAAACACATTTTCACTAAATCCATGCCATTATTTCCCATGAATATTCCCAGAATCCATGCTCCCACACACAATTAATTAGAGAAAATTTTACCACCATTACTAAAATAGGGGTCCAAATTTTGAGGTGTTTAATGAACAAATCCCTACCATTCTACCCATCTTTATATAGTGTCCAATATCCAAGAACCTATTTTTTATGTTACATCACATTTATTTTAATGTTTATTAAATTTAATTTTATATGAACTGGAGATTAAGTAATAAAATATTCTTAGAGAATTGATAAGATTGAAAAAATGAACCTCTTAACCATGTTGTTTCATATCCATAAGGTCAATAGACACTATAACTGATGAAGAACACAATTTTCCTTCTCTGATGATTTTTGGACATTGAAATTTTAGTAATGTAATCTCAGTTTAAGAATATTGTTGTTCCATAAATAAATTAATGGTGATTTAACTTTGATACATAGAACCTTGAACCACCACTAAGGTTATTGAAACCCACTCAATGCATAGAAGGAAAAAACATCATGATAAATATGACCATTTCTAGAAATGATTGATGGAGTCCTCAAGGATCTTAGTTTGAAATAGTTGGTAATGACTGGGTGGGAGGTACTTGGCACACATTGAAGCTAGACTTTATTTCACCTATAAGATGAGAAGGCCACCAAAAGTTAAACATGTAGGAAGATTCAGAAACAACCAGACCAAAAAGATTAAATGCATTATCAAAAATAAATAGAACAATAAAACCATCAATATGAAAAAAATAAAAAACAATGAATGAGAAATAAGAAACATTTATTCGTAAAAGGATTAGTGTGGATGTAATGATTTAAAAAAATTATCGAAGCAAGATGAGACCACTAATGATCCAATGTCTCTATAGATGTTTTCCAAAGGATATAGTAAATTGTGCTAAGATACCTTGGGTATATGAATCAACATAATAATTATGAAAACCATACCAAGGATAATTACAAGAGAGACTATTATAAGATAATAAATAGAGGTTTTATTTAATATCACATGATAATAAATCAACTCTAATGAAATACCTCCAATTAAAACACATTTATGACATAAAAACAAAACAATGAGAATTAATATATGAAAATCTATAGTAGTAATGTATCAGATAATGAATCGATTTCAAAATCAATATTGATTCTCTTACTGAAAGGGGGAACCTATAATTTTACTATTCAGAGTATACAACTCCCAAGATCTCTAACTATAATCCATCAAAAAATAATATCATTGATATTTATATAAATGATATACCTATAAATATTATGCATAAAGGATTATAAAATTAATATTTTATAAGAAAACATTAATTATATTATAGAAAAAATTATTACAAGAGACATAAATTCATGGTAAGAACAAATGATAAATATTTATTTAGGCATTTACATTGATTATGATGGTAAAAATTGTAGGTTTTTATCTCCCAAACATAAAAAATAAGATATATTATTAGAATACAATGAATTTTTAGATATAATATAACTCTTTATAAAATAAAAAGGTTTAATCCTATATTCAAATTGATACACTTATCAATTATAGAGAAAAATAAATTTTATGAGGACAATTATGATGATATTTTGTTTAAATATTTGAAGTAAGAGCTAGATAATATATAGAAAATTAGACATGGGAGATTATTATGAGGATAAAATAATTTTCTTTGAAATAAAATAATTTTTCTTATAAGATTAATAAAGATGGAATTGTAATTTAGAATAATACGTAAAGTGAATAAATGTGACAATCCAAGATTTATGGAATTTCCATTAATTATATTATTATTTTAAAAAAATATCAACATTGATAAATGTCAATTTTTAATATATTTCGACTACTCTAGACTTTATAAGACATTTAATGATGAAATAATAACCTGAAGAAAATAGAAAAAGTGTTTATTTATATTCCAATTATATTTTATTACTTATGTCTTATTAATTTGTATAAAAAACTAGGTCATATTTTGAGGAAAATTTACATTCATATAAAGATATATTTTATCATAGAAAACGTGGAGTATAGACTAGTGAGATTAGGGTATGTTTGTAAAAAAGGTCAATTTTTAAATATTATTTTAAAGGAAGTACCTATTTAGACTTTTAATGAGAATAATATGAATCATGGTATTCATTAAAAATATTTGTTTCAATATTATTTCACATAATGATAATGAATGAGGTGGGTTTATTATGGAATATTGTTTATTGTTTGAAATTAATATCAAGAATACTCTTTTAAACTAAGAGGTTATTTTTTTTCAATTTACTATGTTTAAAACTTAATATTTTTAAAAACATTGAATGAATTATCAAGAAACACTATAGTATATTTTATTATAAATATAAAGAATTTTTATATAGTTTTTATTGATAAAATTTGAAAATTTAACAACAAATAAATCAAAATTATATTGTAAAATCATTATATTTAATTCCATGTTGTTTGGATGGATTTGATGGATTTTTTATTAGAGATAAAAAATACTTTGTGGAAGAATATAGAATGTGATGGTGGTCCCAAAAGAATGTTAAAAATGGAAACAATTATAACAGGATGCTTATGGAAGTATATAAGAGATTTTCTCATAGAACTATTTAGTAAAGTGTAAAAATAATAATTTAGGGTTTACAACATAGTGTGAATAATATTATAAAAAATATTTTTATAAAACAGAATATTAAAGGATAGTGTTGGATATTAGTGATAAATTTATAAATATGGGAGAAAATAAGGAATAAAATAAGAGTAAATCAAAATTTATTTATATTTTAAGAGAATATTTGACAAAACATCATTTTTTCATTACATTTATATTAAATTAATTTATAATAAAAACTATGTTATTATATTTTTCCATTAAATAATCTATGCTAAAAATGGGCAGTTGTTCATTATTATTGGTAGTATGTTGGATGTTTTTATAGATAAAGATATTTTAGTTTTCTAGATAAAATTGTACCATTATTAATGAATTTTTTTATTATTAAAAATATGTATTTAAAAATTAGAAAAGAAGTGATATTTTTAATGTATTAGTACATAGAATTTATGGTTTTATGATTCAATGCTTGTCTATAGGTATTATTCTATTGTAACGGAAAAAAATACAAGAGTTTTAAATATTTAAATCAATAACTAAGGATTTTTATATCAATAAATAAATGGATTTAATTATATTAATGAAATGATTTCAGTCATACATTCAATATATATTTGTTAGTATTAATAATAAAACAATACATTATTTTAGAACTGATATTTTTGAATGATATGGAATATATATTTTAATATTGATTCTGATTATGTTCTAGTGTTATTAATTACATATATTTTTCAATAAAATATATTATAGAAAGGAGAGTGAATTATCACTCTGAAAAATACTTCCCCAAAATAATAATATATTAAAGGCGTGATTAATCATTATTTTGAAAATGGGGATTCATGTAATGCTAATAAAATAATATAACACTTCTCTATTTTTTGATTAAGTTTACAAAAAATCACTTCTAAATGAAAATTCATTATAACTTGTGAAGTTATTTGTGATATTTTAAGAGTAATGGGCTATTAAAATAGATGAATATTGAGTTCACTCTAGTTATTGAATATTTTTTCAAAGTGAGTATGTAATATGGAAATAGAATTATCATATACATTATTGTTCTAGTCTAGTGTGTGTGTGAAAATATTAATATTTTCATCCCATAATATTTATTACTATCATTTAGTGATAATAAGATAATTTATTCCTAAATAATAGTAGTTACAAGACTATTGAATGGAAATTTTTAATTGAAATACCCAGGTTCACCCCTCATAGGAAATATTCCCCAGTGATTCTAACACTTAAATATATATGTCCCAATATTTTTATATTTACATTAAATAATTTTATCCACACACTTTAACACCTATTATTTTCTTTTTCTATTCAATAGGTATAATTATACAAGGCCTTTATATATTAGAACATAAATAGTTTGTTGTGTTGTTTCCAAATAAGTAATATGTTTTTTATTCTCCCCTTGGGTGTATTATTTACTCCCAGTGTGTATAGTGCTCTCAATTTTAGTCATGTTGGGAGGGTTATGGGGTTTCATTGATTTAAAACACTTTTTTTTATTTTGTTATCCCTTATTTACATGATTATTTAATTATATTTATTTATTATTTATTTTTATACAAAATGATTTTTTTGAAAATGGAGTTTCATTTTATTTTAATTATATTTTTATAATTTAATTTAATTATATTTAATTCTTTATATTATATATATATATATATATATGATTGCGTTTTTTTGGTATAAACACATTTACTAAAATAGGTAGTATATATAAAAATATATCTTACTACATAATGGTAAGTTATTATACAAAATATTTTATGAAATAAAAAAGATTCTCTCCCATTATTTATCTAAGAAAATGTATTTTTAATTGAGGTTATTTCAAATGTTATTCTTTTAATGAGTTTAAAATTTTTAATCATTATTCCCCCTACTAAGCTAAATTTAAGATAAAATGTTTTACCATGGAGTTCATGTTATTTTATTGATTACAATATATAATCTATGATAAATTCCAAAAAGAAATATTTTATTCCTATTATAAGTGAAATCCTCAAGATAGTAAGGAAATGTTACTTATATGATTGGTTATTTTATTATCACCAGCAAATCCCCATTTAAGATCATAATTAAAATCTATTTTGAAATTATATTCTGTGATTTTTAAGGTATCATTGAATATATGTATGGGAAACTAATGTTTCCTTACAGGGAATGGTTCTATTAGTAGTATATATTATCATAATTACATGGTAATGAATTTCATAATATACTCTCAAGGAAAATATGAGTTTAATAGTGTTTCATATTGTGTTTCTATATATATTGCATGGGATATTATTTTCAATTCCAACTATAAAACTTATTATGTTAATGGTATATTATAAAAAATTAATACATGTCATTTAGTTAGTTCCAAAATTAACTAGGATTAATATATTTTTGAAATGTACTATTTTATTATTGAGATTATCAACACAATGATTACTCTTGAAAAAGTTATAACATAGAAGAAACACATTGTTTAGATTATTGAAATACTTCTATAACATGTAAATAAAATAATCAATTTCTAGTATAGAGTTCTATTATATTGAAATAATTTATGATTAATAACTAATTATAATTATATTTTTGTACTGATAAGGAAAATATCACAGATTGTAGTCACTAAAGAAAAAAAATGATATTCCAATAAAAAATTATAAAAATGTAATGTATATTATATATGTGGATTTAATATTATAAAATATAAATATTAAAATAATGATGAGATAGATCTCATATTTTGGTGATTCAAAAAATGTAAAGAAGATACCTTTTGAGTGGTCATTCAACTAGAAAGGGAAATACAATAAAATTGGATATTAAAGGAAGTATGGAAGGTTTTGTGAAAATACTAGATATGGGTAAAGTGAAAAATATAAAATTAGGTTTAGGTTTCCATTATTAAATATCAATATAGTGGTATTGGAAGCCTATGATTTATGGGTTCTTCTAGTAAGGTACCCTTTACCCTTATATCTGTTAAAACTAAAATGAATGATAATTTTTTTATTTATAATGATTAATTATAGATTTTCATTCAATGAACCATTTGATGAGGTTATGGATAAGTATTTTATTGAATATTTTAGGGTTAATTATAAAGTAAATTATACTATTTATATCATATAATTTAAAAATAGGATGTTCTATTAGGATAAAATTCTAGAAAAACAAATCTTTAAAATGTGAATCATATTCTGATGTCTATGAATGAGAATATTGAAAATTAAATAGAAAATATTAACGAATTAAAATTTATGTTATAAAAACATGGTTCCTAAAGTCCTTTCATATAAAAATGTATTAGTTTATCAGATTGTAAAGTAGATAATATTTGAGAATAATTCTGTTGTTGAAGCTATTGGTTCATCAAATAGATGTACATATCTTATAATTAATCCATATAGAACTATTGGACATGAATCTATCTATGATTATAATAATATATTTTATTTTATAATATAAATTTAAAAAATATTATATTTTAATTAATTTATTATATACATGATAAATATATATGAATATCAAATGAAATAATTAGTAATTATTAAGAATAAAAGATATTTAAATTGCAAAAAAATTAATAACAATTTTAATGTTACATATTTTAATATGTATACTAAAATAATATTTTAATGCCCTATGCCTAATCAACAAGATTATATCTCAAAATGGATGGCCACCTGACCTCAGGCACACTAATTCATATATCCTAGGATATGAATAATGGGGAGGAGTAAATACATACAGTAGTGTGAATATTACCATTGATATGATTACATTAAAATAATTTAATTAAAAAATAAATAAAAAACCATATAAAAATATAATTTATCAAATAAATGATATGTTACCCAAAAAAATATGTAATTTAAATTATAACAAAATGATAATCATAGTAAATTCATACAAAAAAAATTTAAAGGGTTATAACCATTTGTAGGTGATCATAGTCATGTCAGTATAATTTAACCAAGAGTAAACTAGGAACAACTATAGAAGAACAAGAATTTGACCCAACAAAACCTTCATATTCCTATTGTGTACCTATAGATCAACCAATTGCATAGGGTCCTTCCCCATACCAAAATCCTAAAAAAATGATGTTTTTCGGTTCATTGAGGTTCACATGTAGTCTATGAGCACATAACAATAAAGGAATCTATCAATAGATATTTACGAAAAATCCCAAATATACGTGGGTGAATTTATAAAAATAATATGAAAGAATTACTGAAAATAATAATACAATTTGCTTCATTTTTTGATTACCATGCTAATGTGACACTTGAACCTAGGTATAACAGTATCTATCTATGGAAGGATTAATAATAAATCATTTAAATAAGTGAAAAATATGGTGGTACTAAATTACCCTTTTTGAAAAATAAATATCATTATTAGAGTTTGAATCATGGATAGAGGGATAACATATGATGTGTCATAGGAAGATTTCAAGTCATCATGTACTAAAACTATAATCCAACATTAGGAAGATAATTCCATAGCATACACTCATGGAAACCATGTTTATCTATAATGATTGTGTAAATGAGAAGTTAATTATAACAACAATAAGGGTTATAACTACACAGTCAACCAAAACAGTTCTTTATAAAATTAAACTCAATTAAGAACATTTGATAATAACTTCGGCCACACATAATGTAATATAGGAAATTAACCGAAAAATTATCTAATGTATATAATTTTTGTTTTACCTTGGAATTTTTTAATTATTCCAATTATATTCCAACATAGAATCTATTTGTATCATATATACACCATTAACATTGGCATACATGATACTTTCTGATCAATTCATTCTTGAGTAACATTCCCCCACTCATACCATAACTGACTTTTTTTAATTTACTCGACGGACAAATCAAATATGAATTTTCCTATGAATTATATCATTAATGATTTCCAAAACATATAATCATTTAATTGATATCTTTTAAAACACCTTATAAAACTAGTGTCAAACCATGATGAATCTATGATTAATAAAATGTGTGTTGATCATTACATATGTCTCCAGGATCATGAATATATTATTATATTGATCTAATCTATCTAGGAAACTTTTATGGTTCCCCAGAAATTCTAATATAGAAAAAAATTATAATCCAATACAACAACACATGTATACATCATAAAAAAATGTTATAGATCACATACATCATGTTGTTAGGTTCTAGTCAACTAATATTTAATTCCCAATTAATATATAAAAAAATAATAAAATTTTATAAAATCACCACGAGAATAAGTTATGTATAATGTAATGATAATAAAAATGGAACAAGTTATATATTAAGGAATTTGTAAAGTAATTCATACATTATAAATCTAGAATAAATTTATCTCCATCCAATATGAAACCATGTTATGATTTGGGATTGAAAACCAAGTTTGAAAACGAAGAGATACACTTTTTGGTTTGTGAGTCTAAAATAAAAAGAGGTATGTGAAATTTCATGAAAAGGGGTAAAAAAAGACAAAAAAATCCCTCATTTCTTTTATTTTTCCCATTTAAACACCATTGTTCTTTAACTATACTATATATTGGATGTTTATTCCTGATTTACAATACCGATAATTCATTAGTTTCCTTAGAGATAACAACCCAAACATTAGACACATTATTTACAATTATTTTAAATTTTATTCATTATGGTTTTATTCTGCATCTAATTATAATTAAAGGTCACCCATAACACCTTTTTTACATCCAAGCCTCTACAAAATCAACTCCTCGAGGAAAATTCAAGCTAAAACACTTAAAAATAATTATATTAAAAAAATATGAAAAAATTCTGCACATTTTAGGAACTACCTACTATAGGGAATCTTATATCTAATATGTATCATAGACCCTATTTTAATAGTTGATCCATCAATTTAATAAATATTAATAACTACTAATCACTTATCACATTTTATATTTTCTTGTAATTCCACTCTACTCAAGCCATATGAACGATCATTCCTCAAATATTTCAGGCCTATTTGAGAGATGTCCTACCACTAAGATAAGATCGTGTAATGAATAAAATTTAGGTGATAATGATAATAATTTTTTTAATAAAATACCTAAATAAACCACACAACATGATGACTTAAAAGGATAAATATGGGGTTTTAGGGGATAATTCTTGGTGTCTAGTAGTTTTTATCTTATCACTTGTGTAATATCCTTATTATTCATGATAAAAAATATGTAGATGCAACAAGAAGGTTTTTATAAAATTATACATGTCTTCTAATGACTAAAATTATGAAAATAAATCACTAAATATATCTTACTATTATAACTGATATTCCTCATCCTTTTATACGAGCCTTTGTGTTAATAGCTATTTTATGCAATATTATTTTTTAATCCCCTAACCCAAACCATCAAGACTTAGCTGAAGATTGAAATGAACCAATTAATACACCCATACACATAAGAGGATTTTGAGTAGCTATGATGGTATGAGAAAATTCAATGGGTAGTTTATAACATCGATGGACTACCTATAGTTCACGGTATGGTCCAAATAATATTATAGTTTTCTGCATGCTTGTTTGAGAATAGTTCTTCCCTTTTATTTAGATCTAGTCATGATATTTATTGAATTGAAATATTAGTAAAGATATATTCACATATAATTTCCCTTGAAATATTTTTTGTGATAAAAGTGTACCATAATTAATGATACCCAAAATTTCATATAGATGTTAACGATTATGGATTTTTTTTGGACATGATGATTATATAGATGATATTTTTGATTTTATTCTTAGAATTGATCAACTAACCAACATTCAATCCATCACTTATTCCTATTGGTGATGGTTGGCCTTTATATTTCCCAATGTAAAGTAGTTCATGATGGAATGTGAGGGGGAGTTGGGAGTAGGTAGAGTGTGTCAACATATGATCTATCATGGCATGATTATAATGAATGATATAGGCTTGGATATTTAGGAAAGAGTAGTGGTATCCCCATAATTTCTCCTATAATTATGGACATAAATCAGAAAATATTTCTAGAAAAATACATAAGACTTCCCTATATGATAAGAATTTTAGTTCTATATAAAACTCTTGACAACTGGGCATTCAATTTCAATATAGACTATTTATATGTCATTAGTCAAGTTAATGGAGCTCAATGTATTTCTTAAGGACCTAGAAGGGAATTATTTGTTAGTCTAAGTAAATCAACCTGTTGTTAAATTTTTTCTTCCCCAAGAGGGAAAAAATTAATCTTAGACTCATCATAGATCACTGGAAGCTGAATTAGGTGACTATAAAGAATATATACTTTTTTCTCAGGATTAATGACCTCTTTGTATTTTTTGGTGAGCATAGTGGTTCTCAAATATTGATATCTGATTGGGATATCAACAGTTGTAGTTTAGAGAGGATGAAATTTAATAGACGGAATTAAGGAGTAGGTACGGGCTGTATGAGTACCTTTTGATTCTATTTGGACTTATTAATGATGAAGTAGATTTTTTGGTTCTCACAAATAGGGTCTTCTATGAACACCATGACTCATTCTTCCTTATTATATTAATTGATATCCTCATTTACTCATCATCCCTATATTAGTATGTTATGAATCTTGAGATATTTATGAGTGTATTGATATCTCATTTAATTTATTCCAAGATGTAAAAGTGTCACTTTTTTATTTAAAAGGTGAAATTATTTTAAAATTTTTTATATCTATTTTAATAGAGAATTTTGAGGTATTAAAGTCTTAGACATGACCTCATATCATGTTTTCAATAATTTTATTTCTGGATATAATCTGTTAGTACCAATGTTTCATCGTGGAATTCAACCATTTATCAATACCCATGAAATAATAGAAAAATACATGGGTAAAGCTTTTATGGCCAGACAATTGTGAGGATACATTACATGAGATATATGGGAGGTTCAATGCATATGCAGTATTGATTATTCATGATAATAAGATCTTATATTCCTTTTCTTAGATCATAAATTGGTATGGTAAATGTTTTTATATTGATGGATTAGGTAGTAAATTATAGGTCACATCAGTCATGACCGCATGGGAGGAACTATCATACCCCTAACATAGAGACGGTATCCACCATAATTAATTTCAATTTTTTGAAATAATATATCTATAGGGATATATTAACAACATATACAGACCATTATATACTCTTATATATCATCTCATAGTGTGATCTCAATTTAAGAAAGAGGTAATGGGCATAACACCCACACAATTTAAACATTTAGATTAATTGTGTACCATGTAAGGGTAACATCATTTTATGTTTAATTATTTACAATACCTATATAGCACAAAATTTGGGTGAATGAGGAATAAGAAGAATAATTTTGCCTAATGAGAATATTGAAGGATTAGTGGATGGATAATTTTAAGTAACATTGATCGATAAAACATTCCTCAATAGTTCTCACATCCTCTTTAGTAGACTATGTGAAGGTTAGTTAAGAATTTAATCTAGAGTGTCTTGTGATGTAGAAACTAGCATGTGATGACCTAAAACATTGGTGGTCATTGGAATATGATGATGTAATCCTAGTACTTGGGAGAGTCATTGTACTTGATTCCAATATTGAAGAGATTTTTATACATTTCTGTCAATAAAATTGGGGGGGGGGGGTGTTGGAGTGACCGAGATGTACCATGAAATTAGGTAGACTTTATGGTGACCAGAGATGAAGATGAACATTGATGGTTTTTTACAGTTTCATACATACTATAAGATAAAATTTGAGCACCAATATCCTTGTTAATTTCTTTATCCTTCTTTTGTGCCCATGTGGAAGTGGTATATGTCATGGTGTACTTTTTGAAAGGGATTCCTAGAACATAGAGGATTTGTGATTCTATTTCAATTATTTTTTGATCCACTAACAATATTTCATAATTTCATATCGATCTACGAGACTCACTTTGTATTTTATCTAGGAAATATTCATTCCCATGTAATTATAATCTTACATAGACTTACATTTATATTTTTATATAAAATATATCTTAATTTTATATTACCGATTTGGTTGGGCTTGTAGAAGTACGTAGGAACTCAACTGAGATTGATTATATGGTTCCATCAGTATGTAAATATACATTAAGAGTGATATTTTAGTATATTAGAGTATATGATTTAAGACTATGCTTTGGATTTTGGCGGATATTTGTATGATCACCTAGCATTGGTTGAGTTCACATACAACAATAACTTTCAGGTTTTGATTAAGATTGTTCTTTAAGAGTCTTTTATGCTAAGAAATTTTATTCTACTCTTTTTTAGAACAAATAAAGTGAGGAAGTATTTTAGTAGTCTTTTATAGTAAAGTATACCTTTAGGTGAGTGGAAGTGAATTAAAATAGTTTATCAAAGCTCAAATAAAGTATAAATATTATTCCATGAAAAGGGCTTACCTGTAGAGTATACTATAGGTGACCAAGTTTTTCTAAGTGTTTCATTAGGGATTGGCCATTATTATTTTATAATGAAAGGGAAGCTATATTTATGGTATATCAGGAACTTCATTATCATGGAGTAGATTGGCATAGTGGCGTAAAAACTTGATAATTCTAATCATTATAATGGTATAAATGATTTGGTTCCTCTGACAGATCTCAATATCTAAATAACTAATCAAAAACATGTTATATAATGTTGGGATGTTGATTTGGAACCAAGAACATTATACATGGAATTATATGTGAAGCATATATAATATAGTTAGAAATAATTATAATAAAAGATGATGACACTTTTCAGGATTATATGGATGCATAAATAAATCTAGGATCAATCATTGGAGTATGAAGAATGTGTTAGGAATCAATGGCCTATGATTTTTTATTATGATTCCTAGAGACTCTTATTAAGGATGATAAGCCTTTAGAATGGGGTATTTTAATGTCCTGAAGTGTTTAGGTTTAATTGGACATTACATAGTTTTGATTTTTTTCATCATTGGGGGAATATTTATGTTGTAATTAGGGAATTATATCATAGTAGTTATCTTTTATGATTCATGATATATTTTCATACCGATTTCATAATGAATGGACTATAGAGTGGAGGACTGAAGGAGGATTTCATGCCGATCTTCAAATTTTATGGCCACTAAGTCATGGAGGAGTTGATGTAGTGTAGTTTTCTTGTGAGGTCTTAGTGGTTTCTTCGTAGTGGTGAACATTTCACCCACTTACATTATCCTAGTTTATAAGATCTCATCACTGATCACTATGTGGATATCAAATCCACCTTTAACTATGTACCACTACTTCATGGAAAACTCCCTTGCATCACAGTCCTATAACTTTTCGAATTCAATATAGCATAAACCTATGTACTTCTCATCGGGCATGATTTTCTATATTATCTATAAATTTTTATTTCTTATAGATCCCAGTATTCACTCAGACCTTTATCTCGAACCATTAGCAACTCTATGGAATCTTCTAGATATCCTCCATCCCAAAATCTCTTGGATCAGTTCATGCAATTGACAGTCAACCCATGACATTTAATGTTCAATATCATTCCCTTATTTATTAGTTTCTATCATTTTTATTATGGTGAATTACATGTCTATAAAAATATAACATTTCCCTTCATTTTGATTGTTTTTAGAGTTGAGGATGAAGTCTATTTTTATTATCAAGCATAATAACCACTTTTAATTATACATAGAGGGGATCCCAGTACATATTCCCAAAGCCCAAGAATCTTATGCCTAATTTTATTGGCCCGACATCCTTAGGATAGAAATCCTGGATACTCCGCTTGAAAGCCCAGTTTTCTCTATTAAACACTTCAATGAATAGTACTCCAATAGTACCTCCACTACTATAGTTCCTACTACTGTACTCACTGTCTCTATAGTACCATTTCTACTACAGTCCCACTGCTATTATAGTTTTTCTACATGATTTCTAAAGTGTAGCTATAGTTACCTATAATTCTACGCTACCCAGTTTTGAACCTGAGTCATTTGGATTTAGGCTTATGGGGTATACCACTCGGGCACCATACCTACCACAATAAACTTCGGTAAACATTTTTCCTTTATTGAGATTATTATTAAGTCTATTTTATAATGATTTGAGGTTTTTTATAGGCTCTTTATAATGAGGAATTTATCTTTTAAGAGAGCTCAGGTGTGACTCTCTTATTATACCTCAATGAATTTTAGATGTTATCATCAGCAAGATGAAAGTTGGACATTTCTTATAATTTGGCGCACCTGTGTAAACCTTTTTAGTATGGTATAATTATTAAGTTAGCATTGATTTAATTCCCATTAATTATTACAATCACATTTTTGTGTGGGTGTTTCTCATTATACCCACTTTCAATGATTTATTGAACGATAATTCTATCAAAGCTTTCCATAATGACTGATGTTTATCACATGTTTATATATGTTTCTATAGATTTTTATGATGACTTTCCTCAGTTTTATTTATATGATTTTTCATGTATTATGTGTTACATTTCTTTTAGAAATATTTTTTAGATCATGGAATATTATTATTTTCTTGGTTTGATTCTCCCATAGAGGGGGATAACACATGACTTACGATAGTAGAAACCTCAAACAATGTTAATGTTTGGTAGTATGCTAACATTATGCCCTGTGAAAGTTGAGTGACATGCTATATCGATTCCTTGTGGATTCTAAGTGACATATAGTCTTGATTACATATGGATAATGAGTGACATGTTCATTATCTTTGTGGTGATATCTTGATCGCTTTAAACATCTTCATTTTCGTTCTAAAATTCTTCCATATTAGGTATGGTGGGGGCTCATGGAGGATTTTTTGGATCATGAAAACTAAATATATTATTGTTTATTTTTGGTTGTATATTTATTTTTATCGTATAATATATATTTTATACAGTTTAAAACACATTAAAGATGAATTTATAGTGTCCCACTAGGGTTTTTAACTAAGTTAATGTATGAACATCTTAATGTTCATATAGACTTCATATATAGGGATCCATGTAAGGGCATGGTAAAATTGGTTAATAGATGAGAAGTGGACATGGATATAGTATCAATAAAAGGACATACTTCAAGGTAATTCATTGTTATTTTTTATTTATTTAATTTCACCTTTTTACTCTTGTATATATTTCATCAATTGAAACTGGTTTATTTGTTTTTATTACATAAAATCCATCAGTTATTAAATTTTGATTCTTCATTTTATTCTATAATTATGTTGTGTTTTTTAGTATAATATTTATATACATGGGGTATGGCTATGATACTAATAATATAGCTTTCCATTGTTGATTCATTTTCCTTAATTTCTAATAATTACACGCTTGAATTTGTGGAGACACACCAGATGTATTCTAGCCCTCTAGCTCAGACCTTCAATTTTTTGTTGGGGTGATAGAATTTTATTAAGCATGAACTAACTTTGTGGACCTCTCCAGATTTCACATAACCGAAACTTCATCATTCTCATAAAAATTACAGAATTTGTTGATGATGTATTTATATAGATATATCATACGTTTTTATCTTCATCAGTGGCCATTATTGATCCACTTATCGCCATAGACCCATCCTTCTACACAAGTAATTATTTCTAAATCCCATCTAAAAATCATCTTGTATGATACCCATATATTCCTATTAAAATCCTACATTATTATTATAAAAATATTGGATAATAATCTATGGATACTTGGGATTTTATTGAATCATAATATAATAGAAAATATTATTGTTCCAAATAAAGTCAATGAAAATGAAAAAAACCAAATAAAAATCTATTATTATACTAAATAAAAAAACATAACATGGGCATAAGCTTATGAAAACCTGTGAATAAAATTTAAAAAACATACCCTATATATTATAGATCATAATTATCATTCTTAGAATAAATCTTTGCATTTCATGATACATGAATCACAAAGGAATCAACAAACATTATACATAAGATAAAAACATAGGAACAAAATAATAGTTCGTGGAAAACACAAAATCATATGACATTCTGTACATGTATAAATAGAAACAGGTTAACACATTAAAGTTAGGGAAATGTAATATAACCAACCCATAAACATATTGACATGAAATTAGGTTATTAATAATCATATAGATTTGAAAACAAGTTCATCACATAATATTATGGCCATTAGAACATGGTCAAAAAATAATCTTATGGACATGATACCTAGTTACATTCATAAAATTATGAACATGAAATATGGTTCAAAAATAACTCATTTACCTCATGAGTTATCAATGTATACCAAATGATATGGAGGGATTTCTCATACCCAACTATCATATAATCACAATTCATTTATATAACATCCATAACATCAAAAATTATAACACATCACATGAAATGTAAATGTGTTTTGTAAATAAATATCCTCACAGCCATAAACCACCCACAGAAAGAATAGTGATAGTATCATTGGATCATATACCCAATAATAAATAATTAACATCCTATGATGATATCATAGATAAATGATTCTTTTAAAGGATAATGAGATATTTTTTTGAGGGAAATGTCATCTCCAGTCACAAATAACCTTTTTTGAACATATAAATTTCTTAACATTTATGGGATAAAATTCCATTAAAAATATATTTTGAAATAAGTAATGGAATATTAAAATCATTTCTTGACTATTGTATTGAGAAACTCCATTCATGCAATATAAGTTAAAATAAGACATTCCATTCTTAACTTTATAGAATATTCTAAAATAAAATCATTATGAAAACTAAAATAATGTCCCATTTAAATCATTTTCTAAAACATCAATCATGTTTAACAATGATTTTAATCAATTATACTAGAATAAATAAAACCATCATTAAAATATTTTTAGAAAACATTTATAATGATAAATATGTTATTTTGACCATAGTGTGAAATAAAGTAAATTTTCTACAAAAATAAATTTTCTATCTCTTGAGTATAAAATGTATGAGAATTAATAGAAAAAATTTTCTCTAAAAAAATCATATGATAATAAAATATATGAATCTCTAGGGAAGTAGATCATAATAGTTGACCATAAAAAACAAAATCATAAATAATATGGATAAATAATGAGATTATAAAATGAAACAAAAACCTCATTTGTAAAATTTAAATAATAATAACACTGAAAGAATGATATTTATATAGATATGTAAATTAAAGAAACAAAATATTTTATAAAATATTTTTTTAATAATTATTATTCAATATCTTGTGTTACATAGAACACATAATTTTAATAAATTGTGATATACTATTACTGTTATTAAAAAAAAATGATAATTATAACATTGAATTTAAATGTGGAAGTATCAACAGTAATATAATTTCTAAAGATATTAATTATAATGGTATTATAGAATTATCATATTTATTAACATGTACTTAAAATTTAGAGAAGGCGTTACATGCTTCCAAAATATATTTTTCTATGAAAATGAGGTATATTTCTTTTGTGTATAAACAATAAAATTAAATATTGAAAATTTTTGAAAATATATTTGATAAAGTTAATGTCACTTTTTGGAATTAAAATATTAAAAAAATTTGGGTTACTTTTTAATAATTTCTTGAAACGATTATTATTTTTGATGAATAGTGGATAATATTGTTTTTTATTGAAAACTCCCTTTTCATTTAAAAATTTCACATGTTTAATTTTTTTGAGTATGGGTTTGAATGTAAATTCAATTCACTTATATTTTTATTAATTCAATTTATTTGATTGTAACCAATTTAATCCATTTTTTTATAAAAAATATTCTTATACTTTGGATAATTGTCTCTTTGGAAACATGGTTTTTCATCATGTTTGTGGGAAATATTTTTAATTAAAATTTTAAAATTCATGATATGTATTTTTGGAAAATTTATTAAATATTTGAAATAAAAACTATATAATATTATATAATGTGTAATACTTTATGTTTTACCATAATGAATTGAAAAATGAGCAAAAATTAATTATCGTGATTGTGGTTAGAACTGGTCTACTAGGGGTTAAACTAAAAACATAATTAGTAAAATTACCAAAAAAATTCAAACTAAAATGATATACAAATGATATACCCTTATCACCTCCAAGGATTTATAATTACTCACTTTTGAGATAATCAACATGTGAAAAAACTATTTAGACTCTATTTATTTAAAACATTCCATGTTTGTCCTCTCCACTGCCAATAAAAGGCCAACTCTATCCTCTCTAATTCACACTTACAAAAAATTTTAGTTCAGAAAATACCTAAAATATTATCATCCATGAATCCTTAAAATAATTTAATATTCCTTTTTTTGATAATAATTACCTTTGATGATGGGATTACATTAAAACCAAAAGAGTTTCTTCGAATAAGAGGTAAAAATATTAAGCATATATTTTGATATTATTTTTGAATCCACCACCTGTAAATCTTGTTAATATATTGTTGTATAATAAAACTAATATATACCAAATAATTATATATTATTATATTAATTTAAAAACTTATATCCATATCAAATTCTATCAAACGTGAAATGAAACCATCGCTCGTGCAGAAAGCAGAATTCCTCCTCACAAACTATTATTATTTGTTTCCCATAAATGCCTCTCAAGGATGTATACAATCATGTATTAAATGATAATATAATATTTTTATGGTATTATTTTAATTTAAGAATTTTAATTTCTCATCTATTATTAAAACATCATCTATGATGGAATGAAATAATGTTGCTTGTGTGAACGGTGGACTACCGCTTCACGAAATGATGCACATTGTTCTTTTATTTCCATTTTACATGTATGGTAATAAGTGAGTAATTAATAAAAATATAAGATGTTTTTAAAAATATTTTAAATAATGAAATAATATATCACATATAACTTCTATCAATTCATTCTGTGGGGGATACAATAATGTCACTTGTGTGTATGGTGGACTACTCCCTCGTGAAGTGATGTGATTAATTTTTTAATAATTATAATAATGATAGTTAATAAAGAAAATATTAATAAATATATGTGATATATAAGAAAAATTAATTATTATGGAAAGGTGAATTACTATTTACCATTAATTTTTCATCCATACATTAAAAATAGAAACATATTTCATGCGTACATACAACCTACAGTCTCCAAGAATAGTGTATTTCATTTTATATCATTATCATTTATGAATTACTATAAAATACATATATAAAAAGTATATATTAAATATTTAATATTTCTAAAATTATGGATATTATTAAATCATGATAAAATTAAAATAATGGATAATACATTATTAAAATATACATAAAAACAATGTAGGAATTTCTTAGAACGTGATTTTAACATGGAATTTTTAATAAGTGGGTAATGAAAGCTTATAAGTAAATAATATATGGTTTGATCTATATAATTATGATTATATAATATATGTTTAATAAACATAATTTTATTACACTGGAGGTTCAATGTTTTATGATGGAAATTGAGACATAATGTAAGGGATTATTTTCAATTTCTCTTCTTTGGGACAAATGTTATGTTATGCACTTATATTATTATAATATTTGTATATACATCCAATTTAACAATAAATATAATGAATTTATTTGTTCTAATTTTTTTATGATATTAATTTAAAGTTATTCATTCATGGGGCTTAAGAATTAATGTTACCCAAGTGGTATGGGTTTTATGATACAATCTCATTATTTATCTGGATTGTTTATGTTTATGCTTCTGATAATGAACTATTTATATCTATTACTTATAAAAATAATTACATTGGTTATCCAACTTTTATGTCATGAGAATACATATTTCCACCACATTTCCCTCTCTTTATATGAAAAGGGTTCAAAATAATTTTTTTAAGAAAAATAAATTTTTTTCTCTCTTTGGTCAAAAACACTTTTTCTCCAATTTCCATTTTTCCTAAAAGGTTCTCAAAAATATTTTTAACATTATTCACATGTATTATTAAAGAAATTTTTACCCATGATTAATTTATTTTAAAAATGAAATTAAAATTCTTATAGTTTTCCAAACAAGGCATATTGGACTTTATTGAAAATTTGATCGGAACCACTATTTTAACATAAAAAACACTAATTTTTTTTATTATCATGAATAATAAATAATTTTAATATTACCTTATATGTTTTAAAATTTCTTTTCTAATATTATGTTTACTTTAATAATATGGAAATTTGTATAATTTAAATAATGTTTTTATAGTGAAATGGTATTATCCTCATGTAATGTTTTGAATGATCTTTAAATAATCCATTATAAGTTTCCAAAGTTTTTTTAAATGAAAAGGATTCTGATAAATGTTTCATATATTCAAAAGTGCTTATTATAAGTGAAGAGGAATTTTTTTTCACCATGTAATTTTCAATTTGATCTTTCAAATATATTTTTATCAAAGATGAAACCATTTTATGATATTTATTATTACCTTAAGATTTGATACTATAAGAACATTCTTATTATTTTTTTGAAGGGATAATGTTCATGATGAAAATATTTTTATGAAACCCATTTATTTTCTATGTTTTATTATGTTATAAAATTATTATAAAACACACTACTTTTTCCATGGGTAATTATATGACGAGATGATGAAATTATTATGATACTTGTTTATTTTCCAGGTTTATTCAATGATTCCATGTTTATGAAATACATTTCATTAAAGAGGTTCTAGTATGATGAATATATTTTTATCTTGTATCCCACGTTTATATTGTTTTCATTATATGATGAGTGGGTATAATATCTCCCTCAAATTCATTGGCTAAATATTGATATATCATGAGATAAATAGGAATATAATAAGAAGTTATCATAGTCCATTAAGGGAAATTATAAATCATGACATTATTAGGAGATAACCATGACTATTAATATATATTGGGGAGTGAACATATTATACTGTGAAATCCCTATATAAATCCTGGACGAATATGGAAATGATTTTCTTTTATTATTTTTATTCCCCAGATCTATTCATGTGTTTTTCTATCATATCTAATATGCATTTATTCCATTGTTATTCATTTATTGTGAATATCCATGATTTATTTCAGGACTATATTTTATGATCTATGATATGTAGGGTATGATTTTCAATTATTAATCTCATGTTATCATTATATTAGGCTCATTTATTCTTATTTTATCATTGCTATATCCATTTTTTAACATCACTTGGAATCTAAAATCTCCCATTATTAGGTTTCATTCACCTATATATAAAGAATTTTTTTATGTATGACAATTTTAAGAAGGGATCTATATATGATTAAATTATTAGGAGAAGATGATTTTCACCTATAACTAGCTTTTTACATTTCCAAACATGGTAGTCCAAAATTATTGTGGAATAAATATTTATCCTATTTAATGAATATTTAATTATTAATATGTAATATATATGTATTATAATTATGGTTTTCTATATTTGGTATCAGAGTAAGGTTTATTTAATCATTAAAAACAAAGATGATGAAATGTTTGTGTGAACCCTTAGGGTAAACAAAAGTATAGGTTATAGTCATATGTTATAGTAAATAAATGATTTTCTCTTCTGAGAAATACATCCCTCTTTAGATACTAAATGTTGATGTTCTTTTGGAACATATGTATCATTGGGTTATAACTCAAAAATAGTAATGTAGTGATTGACATGAGGATTACGTGGTAAAAAATAATGGGCCATACTTTTCACCTGGTTTGAAAATCTCGATGGATATACATTATTTAATTCAATTTTTCTTTAAGAAATTTCATGATGGATTTGAATAGAAGATGATCATGGATCACTAATTCTAAACCAATTTTTTTCGTCAATTTCATAAATGTGTCTGGATTTATAATTAATAAATGATTTTTCGAGACTATATGTTTTCCACTACAATTATTGTTCCTCACACTCTACATTTTAGATTCAGTCAGTGGATGTAATGAAAAGAAACATGGTTAAAATATAATGTGATAGAATTTTTTTTTGAGGGAAACCAAATTAAAATATTACTAGAGGGAATGATATGGAGATTATTACCAATCATCAATAATTATATTTAATTAATAATGTAAACTTCAATGAGATTCCTAACACATAAAATAAGAATAAGATGGAATTTTATAAAAGTTCATGTGGTAATGACCATATATGAAAGAGGATATGTATTATTACAAGTCAATAAGGTAGGAAGAATCACCTAGAAGAATATCTGAAATGGAGTGGAATATTTTTTATATGATTTAAAGAAGTTCATAAAGTGATATTTTAATGAGGTGTTATATTTTCTATGTATGGGAAACATTGGAATTAACAAAGTCAATTCCTTTTCCTAATAATTAAATTATAGACCAAGTATTGAAAAATTGTATGTCAAGATTTAAAGTTGAAGGATTATAATATTTATTTGTTTTGAATCATGTATTATGTTGAAGAAGTTTTTTTTCCAATTGTATTTGGGATATAAGACATTATGTATTGTGCTAATTTTGGAAGAACATATTTCTCATGTAGGATTAACATAAAAGTTAGGGATTTCATCATGGGGTTATAAGTTTATGGTTGATCAAAACATCAATGAATGAATTTTTTTTTGAGGTTTTATGTGTCAAGATTTTGTCATGATTAATGATTTTTTTGGAGATATTTCTTGAAGTTTAACCCATTAATTTTGAACATGGTTTAGTGAAAAAAATAATTTAAGGTGATATTACCAAGACATCATACTGTACAATGTATGGACACTATAATTATATAGTTCTTTAGTTTATATTTATTAATTCTACCATTATCTTAATCAATTTAATTAATAGAGTATTTAAAGATTACCTTGATTAGTTTGTGGTAAAAATATAGATAGAATTATTATTTATACATAAAGAAAGTAAGAGAATTTAGACTGCTTGAGTATTCTATTAAAACCATGAGGATGGGAAAAGAATTTAAAAACATATAAAGTGTGATTTTGGGAAATAAAATGTAACACTTTTGGCTCATGTAATCTATAGAGTGGATATATGGGTTAATCTGTCAAAGGTGGAGGCTATTAAATATTAGACTAGACCAATAATGGGGACTGAGATTCCTATTTTTATTTGTTTAAATGGGTATTATTTATAGTTTTGGAAAATTAAAATGAATATCTACTAAAACCTCTAACCTAACTTGGAAGGTAGTTTAGTTACTCAAAAGGAATGAATGTTAATGAAATGTGGAGAAGGGTTTGTAATTTATATTGATACATACATGAATATATTTGGATGTATTCCCATGAATAATGACATGGTTATATCCTATTCCTCATTAAAATTAAATGTTAATGATAGAAATTTTTCAACTCATTATTTGGAGTTAGTTTCAGTATTTTTTACTTAAATATATTTATAAATTATTTTTATGGTGAAAAGATTTATATATAAACCGATCAGAATAGTTTAAGTTATATATTCACATAGAATGAGTTTAATATGCACCAAATAAGATGGTTGGATCTCCGTAATGATTATTAATTCTCAATACATTACCCCCAAGGGAAGGAAAAGAAGGTTAGAAATTCATTGAGTTGAATGAATCATAATAGTTTATTTATGTCGAGGATAAAAAAATCTAGTGTTTAATGATTTAAAAATATGGATCTTGAAATCTTAAAGATGTGGAGAAATATTCTCTCCCTCAAATATGTTTTCAAACCTATATATACATGAAGATAAAATAGATATAAAGGACAATATGGATCTTCTAATGAAGGTGAGAAATTATCTTGAGTTTAACCTTCATAATGGTGGATTAAGAAATTTAAATATTCATTTTATGTGTTCCATATATAATTGTTTAAAGAAAGAGATGCTAGAGGATGTACATACTTATTCATTCCCTATTCAACCAAGATGTATAATTGGGAAAAAATATCTAAAAGAGTATATTTGGTGGGGTGGGATGAAGAGAGATACCACATATTATGTTTTTTAGTTCATCATATACCATAAAGTTATGGATGAAAGGAAAAATAATAATGGAATGTTAAAACCATTACCCATATGAGAATGGAAATAAGAAAATTCACTAATGATTTTACTTTCAGACTCACAAAAAAATTAATAGGAAAACTTTTATTTGGGTTTTGGTTAATCTCTTTAAAAACACATCACATTTAATTACTTTTAAATAATATATTTCTATAGGAAAATATTTAGTATATACATTAATGAAGATTTAATGTTTAATGGAGAGACAAATTATACTACATCTAATCAAGATTTGATGTTTACCACCAAATTTTTGAATAAATCATCAATATTATATTGATACGATGTTGAGTTACAACACTCTATATCATCCTAAAAAAGATGGTCAATATTACACAACCATTAAATATTAGAGTATATACTTTGATCTTAGTCACATTATTTCAAAGTTTGTTGGGAATGACACCTTCCTCTAGTTGAGTTATTATAACAAAAATATCGTATACTCAAGAATTTAGATGTCCACATATGATACCTAATATGTAAAGTAGTGTATAACTATATTTTACTATGATATAATTTAGAGATATAAATATATTGGCACATGAGGTAGATGAATAAATTTATGACCTAATTAGAACCATTTAACAATACATAAGGATGGAATAATGTTACCAACCACTTAATTATGAAAATAACAGATATGCTATGAGATTTTATGTTGGTTAGAAGGTGTTTCTATGAATTTTTCCATGATATAAGGTAATTATATTTTGAATGAATGGAAAACTAATCCCTAGATATAATGCCCACTTCAAAATTCTTGATCATTTTAGGACTTTATCTATTTGGTTTCCACTCTTCCCAAACCTCTCTCGAGTCCATGATGTGTTCCATGTATCTATCTTGATAAAGTAAATTCTTAATCCTTCCCATGAAATGAACTCATGAGTATTCACACTAGAGAATAGTAATTTTTATGTGGATCAAAAAGTTGATATATGGGATTGTATAATGAAAAGTATACAAAACAATATCACTCATTTAGCCAATGTTTTGTTGTGAAACTACTAGTTTGTGGATGTTATCTATGAAAACGAGGATGTAATGAGGCATAAGTATCGTTAGATTCCAACACAAAATTGGAAAAATTTTGTTGGATAAAAACATTTAAAGGTAATATAATATAACACCTAGAGGTTTTTGGATTTTTTCAAATTTATTTTGATAGATTTTATTACATGCAATCATGTTTTAACATACCATAATATATTATAAATATTATTATTTAAACTATAACATTATAATTTGTTAGTTAAAATTTGATTTATGAATATTAATAACCACCTTTTTAATATTAAGTATTATAGTATTATATAAATAAATCATATTTATAAAAATTATCTTAATTTTTATTAAAGTCATTATATGAATCAAAAATACATTTTTCTGAACAAATCTGATTTTTATTTCCTTTATGAATAAATAATAAAATTAAAATATTAAAAATTTATGAATCTTATTTGAACTTTATTTATTTATTTTTGTAACCATCATTTCAATATTTATATTATGAAAAATGTTTTATAATTTACTAAAAAGTTTAAAATTTTCAACGAATGGTGAAAAATATTAGTTTTTAATGAAAACAACATTTTTATTCAAATAATTTATAAAGTGAAATTTTTTTTATGATAGCATTAAAAATTAAATTAGTAAAAATATATATTTATTATTTAAATTTTTTCCATTTGAGCCATTTTATTATGTAATTTTTATATAAAAACGTTTTATATTGTTGATGATTTTCTCTTTAGTAAAATACTTTATCATTATGTCTATAGATATTATTTTATGTTATATTTTCTTATTTATGTGAATAAAATTTTGAAATTAGATTCCATATTTTGAATGATAATAATTAATATTTTATAATGTTTTGAAATCAATTTTTTAAAACAATTAATTTTAAAAACACTAATAATTAATTACATCAGTTAAGGTTAAAACGGGTTCACAAAGGGATTAAAATAGAAAAATATAAGACGTAAAATGACTTAAAACCTATACAAATACATTTTTATAGACATATGTCGACATTATCACTTATAATTTTCAATAATGAAAAATTTTGGGGCCTCTTGGGAAGTGAAAAAGTTGGGTAAACAATATTCTTTTCAAAAATTCAGTTTGAATCCTCTCTCCCACTTATAAAATGTCACCCATATCTTATCCAATTCGTACTTATGATGAAATTTTGGTCATAAAAAAACTCTCCAAATGACATATTTAGTTCCCTTTAATCATCATAGAGGATTTTTTTTATGAATCTGTCCCAAGAATGCATTACTGGTAAACCTAATAAACATCTTTAAAGAAGAGGTAAAATTATTAAACATGTGTTTTTTTGTTTATTCATTCACCTATTAAATATGTAATAAAAATATTTTTATATTTTAAAAACTAGGTGTCCCATATAATGTGGTGACATTTTGTTATTGGAATAACCTCTATCCATCTCCACTTCAATCAGATGGGAAACAAAATTGTTGCTCCTGTGTACAGTGGACTACTGCCTCACAAACTATTGTTATTCATTTCCCATCACCATATATCATGTCTAGATATAACATTTTATTACATGTTTCTATGAAATATTAATGATGTTATTTTACATTAATAATTACAATATCACTTATATCGTTTTATATTCCATTCCATTGGAAAACAATAAAGCTTCTCTTGTGTATAATGGACTACATCCTCTTTAACAAATGTCATGTGTTTTTTAATTTCCATTATACTGTAATGGTAATAAGGATATGTTTAATGAAAATATAAGAAACTTTTAACATAATTATACCACTGTAATTATGAAACTAAATATACCTTCTTACTTTCTATTATGTGGCGAACAAACTAATATTGCTCATGTATATAGTGGAATACAACCTCATGTGAGGATGCGATTAATCTTTAAATAATAATATTAATTTAAATTAATAAAAATAATGTTAAAACTATATGATATATATATGTAATCATAATGATTTAGGAAAGGGAAATTATTATTTAACATTTTTTGTTCCACCGGTTAAAAAATTAAAATATCGTTCATCTGTACGTACGACATACCACCTCCTTTAATGATGTATCTCATTTTCTGTATATAAAATTAATGAATTTTATAACACTGTTAAAATTATTTATATGATTAAACCGTAATCAATGTAAATGTATGTTAAATAAAACAATCAAAACATATATGAGAAACAAAGTAGTTATTTCCTGGGATATGATTTTAACAAAAAATTGCTAATAAATGGGTTATAAAAGGTAATTCGTAAATTATATTTATATGATATATATTAATTGTTCTAGATTATATTAATAACAAAAATATATTTATTATAAATTTTTTTCTAATTTTTATACAGTAATTTGAGACATAAGGTAACAGATATTTATCTCAATTTGTATTCTTTGGGACATTTCTTATGTTTTGAACCTATATTTTTTATGATGTATATATGCATCCCCATTTACATGTAAAATAAATAAATATTATATACTCATTATATTATAAATTTTTTTAATATAATATTTTAATGTGTTTTATGATTCAATCGTAACTATGCAGTAAGGTTTTTAAGATATCATCTCATCATTTATCGAGATTGTTTATGATTAGAATTCCGAGGATAAAATATTATGATCGATAACTTAAGAAAATCATTAAATTTATTATAATATGGATTTTTAGTATAATACATTTTTTCCATTAATTTCTGTCTCATTATGTACTCAGTAGTTCAAAAGAATGTATTTTAGAAAAAGAAACTTTATTTTTGTCTTCAGTCAAAAAACATGTTTTTTATATCTAAATTTTATTATAAAGTTATTATTTTTTAATTTTCAAAATTATATTCTAAAGATATTTTTATGAATATTTAAATTTTAAATAAATAATTGGAAATTAATCTTTATGTTATTTTCCCAAAAAAATTCTCATTTGAATTGTATGAACAATCTAAATGGAATTATTATTTTAAAATACACTACATGAGCAATATTTCCCTCTATGAAAACTAATGAATATTTTCTTGATTCCCCTACATGTTTTCAAGGTTTTGTTAAATGAAAATTTATTCCTTAAAATTTTGTATTTTTTTTATTTTAAATATATCATTTCAATTTGAAATAGTTTTTTCCATAAGAAATGTTTTAAATGACCTTTAATGATTCTTGTATTAATTTACAAGGTTATTTTCAATAAAAAGAATTTTTAAAGTATTTTTTACAATGAGGAAGGTATATTTTCCCCCATGAAAAATTTTAAGTGGTATTTCAAAATCATCTTCCATCTATGATGACATCCTTTTAGGTTACTTATTCTATACTAGGGATATGATCCAAATATAGCATTCATATAATATATCTGAATGGTTTATGTTTATTGTGATAAAATATTTATAAAAACAATGTATCGTCAATGTTTATTCCAGGTAAAATGTATCATTAAAACTTATTATTTTTAAAGGTATATCCTATGATGAGATGATGAAATAATTATGAAATGTGATTTTTTCAATGGTTATGCTACGATGAATGTTTTTTGATTCCTATTTATTTTCATGGGTTATCACATGATTAAAGATATATGATCTTATAGAACACGTATGTATGATTTTTATTATGTTATTAAAAGGACCTAAATATCCCTCCCATACATTGTTATGATTGATATTTCATGAGATAAATTATACTATAATGGAATGAAAACCTAGTTCGGTAGGGGAATTTTCCCACTATGATAGTTATTGGAGTAATTCCTGACTACTATGATGGTTTTTTGAGTGATACCATCTGACTATTATAGATTTATAAACAATATGAAACTACTATGAAAAATTATAATTTTATATGTATTCCAATATAATATTACAATGTTATAATATCTTAGATTATATTCATTAGTTCATTTTTTACTTATTTATTAGATATTTGCATGTTTTGTGTCATGTATCATTTTTTTGATATATGGTATACAAGTTATGAATTTAAGATTTCAATGATCATGTTCTCATACCATTATTTTCATGTCATTCTTATGTGATCATTCATATATCCCTTTTTTACTCTCACTATGCATATAAGAACACCCTTTATTTTGTTTTCATTCTATGGTTATGAAGAATGTTTTTATATATTATAATTATAAAAATAGTGATTAATTTTGAGAAATCAGTGGTATAATATGTAGTTAACCTAAGAACCAATTTACATGTAATATATTTCAAAATTTACTTGACCTAAATGAATCTATCATGGTTCGTTATGTTGTTATATAAATATTTGTATATTAAGATGAGATATTTATGTATGAGAATTATGGGTCCTTATAAAATTACCCATAAAACTCATTAGAATAATTGTTAAAGACATTATCCCCTTAAATGAAACTAGTGATGAATATGTAGTGTGTCACCTAGAAATAAAAAAATTATTCAAATCCCAAAGCTCGGGTCTGACATCATCTATAAGTGTTTGATCAGCATATTATTTAAATGGTCTACTTTAGTTCTCCTCAAAGGGATCATATGTTTGGTCTTTAAAAATATCTATAACTTTATAATGTGTATAATTAATATCAGTTGAGATTATCAAAGGTTATGGTCATTCTGGATGACTCAATCTAAGGGGAAGAAGAGAAAAGAGCGGTGTCTCTTTATAATTGATTGGAGGAGAACTCTTGAGATTTGTAAAATGATTAAATTATAATAAATTAAATATCTAGATTTTTTTTCCAAATGGACATATATTCGATTATAATTTTGTATTAGGTTTTAATACCATTAACCAATAGAATTTGGATAGGCTTAAGTGGCATTTTAAACCATATCATTTGGTTTAACCCCTTAATTAACCCATTTTAACATTAACTATAGGAACTAAATTTTCACTCTTATAGGGTTACAATTTTACATATAAAGTTATTATTGAATCATAAATGAAAAATAAATACATTTTCATCATATATTATCCAAATTTTTTCTTCCAATAAATATATAATTGTTAATTTTTTTTTTCAAAAAATTACTTATATAAAATATTATTAATGTCATTTTTGTTTCTATTCTTTTAATTTGACATGAATGAAATAAATAAAACATTAAAATTAAAATATATGGATTTTAGAAATCACTAATATGTAATAATTATTTAAAAAGTTGGTGGATCATAAAAACTATCTAAAATTATTTTACTTTTATCATTTTTAAAATCATTTATTTTATTTTTATATTAATTGATGAAATATAGTGTTAGTGTTTCATAAGAATTTAAGGTAATTATATAATTACTAAAAATTACATAAAAATTTATAACATGAAAATAATTTTTCTATTTCTGATTTAGCTATTTAGATTCAATTATAACAATCTTTTTTCTCTATGTGAAAATTTTGGAGATATTTCAAATTGAGAGATTGACGCATTACAACTTTCTTTGGTGTTAATGTTATATTGGTCATTATCATGGACATATTTTGATTGAACAATTTAATATCAATACTATATTTTGATAAGGGTCGAAATAACTTCTTCCAATAAGAATAAGGTTAAAATTTTATCCCTTTATCACTATGTTTTATCATGGATTAACCCATGTTACCATTTTCTTAGGTGATAAATTTAGCCACGATTACTATTCATACTAATTAGAAAAAACGGGGAAATTTACCAAATTTAATCGTTATGATTCAAATTATGGACTTTATTTTTCAAAATAAAAAATTTAAAAGTGGCAAATTTTAATTTTAAAAATAATCGAAAAATAAAAAATAGAGCCATATTTAAAAAAAATCATTTTTAATTATAATACATGTTATTTTCTTATCCCATGAATAGAAAAAAAATAAAATGGATACAAAAATATTAAATTGAATATAAAACCTATATATTCTTTAAAATAACTAACCAATAGTGGTTAATTTAATTTATTATTATATTAATACATTGTATACATACAAACAATTTACCATAAAAATATTTCACTAAATTTAAAATGATTTTTTTTTCATTTCTAAACAATTGATAAACAATTAATTTTTTAGTACATGTATATTCCATACATTTCATATAATTTAATAAATCATATTCATAAAATCCAATATGTTAGTTAGAATATAACTATAACATTAAATAATAATATTTTAGTAGTATATTAGGGTTCGTTTAAACATGACATTATGTGTAGTACAAGCAATCATTGAAATCATTTTTTTAGAAAAAAATTCATAAATTCAGGGTGTGTTATAATATACACCCATTAAAATTAATTTTTTCACTTAAAAGCATGCTGATATAATAAAATGGTTATTTTTATGTTTTATTACATCATTGGTTTTCCAAGTATCTTCCCCTTATTTCTGATTCCTCCATAGAACAATAATGAGGTGAGTAATCCTATTCCATATCACTTTATTTCTATGATACCATATTTATACTTCTGAGTCTTCATAATAAAGATAATTATTTGGTAGTATACCCTCTATTTTTAGTCTTAATGATGTAAAATTTTCCTATTGGAGGAATTAATAGAAAAAAATATCACCAACATCAAATACTATATCACACCAATAAGGGTCAAAATAATATTTTATTATCCCTAAGAATTCATGATGGAATATTGAATAAATCCTAAATTCTATACCATTTACTCTACTAGATCTAGTCCCAGTAGATTTCAACCTCCAAATTTATCCCATTAAATTGTATGCCTAAAAATATTTACATATATGGATTCATAAGAACATATTTGAATGATATAGTGAATAATATTATTCTAAGAAAAAATTATTTAAGAAATTTTTTATCCCAACAAAATTTTTAATTAATTGGATATGAGATTATCATATCCTTTATGGTTTGAGTGACTCTCTCAGACTAGCCATCTATATTTGGATGATATGTTTTACTGATACAAATTTTTTTATTCAAATCCTACTAATGACTTTACCCAAACATTTAGGTGTTCCACAGATACGAAAAAGACGCAACATAATGAAGTAATCCATGTTAACATTGTTGAGTCAAAAGTTTTCTTTTTTACTTCTATATCTTGTTTTGGAAATCAGAAATGTCTTTTACCATGCTAATCGTACTGATCATGCTTATCATATTGACCATGCTGATCGTACTGACTATGCTGATCGTACTGATCATGCTTATCGTACTGACCATGCTTATCGTACTGACCATGCTGATCGTACTGATCATTCTAATCGTACTGATCATTCTGATCGTACTGACCATGCTGATTGTACTGACCATGCCAATCATACTGACCATGCCAATCGTACTGACCATGCTGATCACACTGACTATAATTTTTCGTACTGACTCTAGAAATTGTATTGACTCTATTAATCGTACTAAGTCTTATAAGCCTACTCACTTTGTATCATTTCAAAACATTACAGAATAATACTTATAATACTAATACTTCATTACATGCTTAATTTGGTACTTAGTCAAAAACACATGTTTCATATTAATCGTACTCTTGTTTATCATCTTTGTATATATTTTGTTTTAACCAAAACGATCTCACAAAGTTAGTTACAAACTAATCAAAACGATGTCGTGTTTTTTGTTTCAATCTGACCGTTATAATGCCAGGTGTCCAAGTCCCTCTGAGTTTTTCAGAGAAATTTTACCATTGGAGGCAATATGACCGTTGGAACCTGAGGCCTATAAATAGGAGGTCATTTGAAGAAAAGAGATGTATGTATACATATATGAGACTGATCATTTTGTGCTATCAAGTTCTAGAGAGGGATACTGTGACTTCTCTCCTGCTTCATGCGAAATCCTTGAAACTACAAAACGTGAACAACTCGTTCTTAGTTTTTTTATTTCTATAAGTGCATTGTTTGTGCTTTGTGCGACTGATCATCGTATCGAGGGCTTTCAAGTTATTGAAAGACAGAGGTTCCGATTACCAACAAAATCGAGGGCTGCCGGGGATAAGAAGACAAGATGAACCGATCATCGTATCGAGGGCTGTCGGGGATAGGCAGATAGATGTAGTGATCATCGTATCGAGGGCTTACCAAGGTGGTGGTAGGACAGACCTTTTATCCTAGGTAAAAGGATAACCCTTCTCTTTGGGTTAAAAGGATTGTAATACTTTTTACATTTTCGCTACCAATTGTATTAGAAAGGATATGGTTTTTTTTCCATTTCTATTTCATATACATTTGTAATTGTTCCAATAACACTTATACTATTACATTTTATATTGTTAGATTCTATATGCTTTATGATAGAATCTCACACTTTTGTATTACTCTGATTATTGTATTCATCTTGAATACAATTGCTTTACTTTTCTTATAGTATTATATTTTATCATACCTTTATATTCAATACAATTGTGGTTGTTTGTTTTTTATTGTGAATTGTATTAGTTTATGATCATTTAAACTAATTTCTTAAGTGTTTAAACACAAAGTTTTTAAACCTACAATTAACCCCCTCTTGTATTGTTCCATCTAATATACATATACATCTACATATTCTATCCAACAATTGGAATAAAAGGAGGTTTCTACTGATTTGTATTACTTGTTCTATTTCATTCAAACATTCATTTTAAACAACTTACTACACTAACGTGGGGAGTGGAAAAGATTTTTGTTTTATTAGATGAAAGGAATGAATATTGGGTCGATTGATAATATAAATGCTTCTAGACCACCAATCCTTGATGGGAACGATTATGAGTACTGGATAGATCGTATGAAGTCATTTGTTATCAATAACGGTGTAAACAATTTTATTATGCCTACTGGAGGTTACAAAATTCCTGACAAGGAAATCAGTACTTTCACTAACCAAGAGAATCAAGAATATCAACTGAATTACAAGGTACACAATACTTTATTATGTTATATGACCAGGAATATATACAGCTAGATATATTCTTGTGAAGCAGAGAACTGTATTTGGAAGAAATTGGAAGTCACACATTTTGGTACATCCAAGGTTAAAGAAACAAGAAGAGAAACTCTTTGAGCAGAGTATCATGGATTTGTTTTTCCTTATGGAGAGCCAGTGTAAAGTGCAACAAAGATTTATGACAATTGTCAACAGTTTACAATCTATTATAGAGAAAGGTCTTGATGATAAAGCACTTGTAGACAAGATTTTAGACATAATGCCAAATGAATGGGAGTCAAAAAGGACAACTATTGATGAAAACAGAAAAGTTTCCCAGATTACTCTTGATGAACTCTTTGGAACTCTTCTACATCACAAAACAAGAATGAAGAGAGATTCTGATTTCAACAAGAAGGAAAATGGAAATGGAAGGGTATCTTTTACATCAAAAGCTAAAACACCTGAAAGGATAATAAGATCCAAAGCCAAGAAAGTTTTTTTTATTAAAATAGAGTGATAGTGATCACTTGGATAATGAGTTAGCCAATCTTGCTCAAAGGATGAACACGATTATAGGAAAGAAAGAATTCCAATACAGATTCAAAAAGAAAGATAGGAAGGATAGGAAAGATTTAGAGGTAACTTGTTATGAATGTCAGAAAGTAGGACATATAAGGCCTGATTGTCCTTTACTAAAGAGAAAAGACAGAAAGGATAATTTTTTGAAAGAAATAAGAAAAAGTAGTACAAGACAAAGACAAAGAAAGTCTTGAAGGAAAATGATACTTGGAGTGCAAGTGATAGTGATTCTTCAGATAATTCTTCAAAATACGAATCCTTAGGACAAAGAAATATTAGACTTATAGACAGACTACCAATTGAAGATCATTGTCTCATGGCTAAGGTAAACAATGCAGAAGCCATTACAAATTTTTCCCTAAATGAAAATTATACTGATAATAAATATTATGAGTCTTCGAATGATGATTCTTTATCATCAGAAGATGATATATTAACTTCTTTTGAAGAAGTATCTAGATTTTCTAAATTACTTGAGAATGAAAATTCTAAACGCATGAAAAAACTTGGTAAAACAAATTCTAGAATTTAAATTTTAACTAATGAAGTATCAGATCTTTCTAATGATCTTGATATAAAAACTTCAGATTTTGAAATTATTTTAAAAACCCTTGAGAAAGTCAAATCTGATTAGGATAAACTTTCTAAGGATCTAGAAAATGTAATTTCAAAGAAAAATGTTTTAGAGCCTAACTCTAGTTTAAAATCAAATCTTTTCTAGGATAAAAATCTAGTTTTAAAACTAAAGTCAGAAATAATTTCTTTGAAAAATGTTTTTCAAACTTTACTTGTGGTAAAGAGAATTTTGAAAAAATGAATTCTCAAATATGGACTTTGAGAAATCATTCTGGAATTGGTTATACTCATTCAAAACCAGTTTTTAGTAATAACTATTTTGTTCCTCAAAATACCCCTTTTTGTTCTAAGTGTCAATGTGGTGGACACTGGAAAAGAGAGTGTAATATAAATAGAACCCAGTATTTAGGATTTCATAAATCTCATTTTTCAAAACAAATGTGGATTCCTAAAATTCTTTTATCTAACACTTCTAGATCCAAACAAGTTTGGGTTCCAAAAAATTAATTGATTATTTTTTAGGAAAAGAAGAAGTGTACCAGCAAGAACATTTGGTATGTGGATAGTGGTTTTTCTCAACACATGACCGAAGATAATTATTTGTTTGAAAAGATTATCAAAACAAAAAGAGGAAAGGTTACCTTTAGAGATAATGCTCAAGGAAAGATTGTTGGGATAAGTAATATTGTTTTTCTTGGAAAAGTTCTTATTTCAAATGTTTTGTGCATTAAAGGTCTTAAGCACAATCTCATCAGCATAAGTCAATTATGTGATGAAGGTTACCTTGTGAATTTTATAAGTGATAAATGTTTCGTTCACAATTACAAGGATGAATTTATTCTATCTTCCCATAGGCAAGAAAATGTATACACTATTAACTTAGAAGACCTTAGGAGACAAACTTTACCTTGCTTAAGTGCAATAGAAGACTAATCATGGCTATGGCATAGAATACTAGGACACTACAACCCAAGAAACCTTTGTAAACTCTCAAAGAAAAGACTTGTGAAGGGACTACCGGATCTTAGATATGATTCTTCAAAAATCTATGATCCTTGTAAATTTGGCAAGAAACATAAAACTAGCTTTAAGTCAATTAATGAAGTTTCAACTTCTAATGAATTAAAGCTAGTGCATAGGGATCTTTTTGATCCTTCACAAACTGGAAGCATTGGGGGAAAATACTATGTATTTGATTTAGTTGATGACTTCACTAGATTCACATGGGTCTATTTTCTAACAAAGAAATATGATGCCTTTTCCTATTTCAAAACATTTAGAGCCCAATTTAAAAATGATAAAAACCTACCATTTATAACTATTCATAGTGATCATGGTGGAAAATTTCAAAATTCTGAATTTGAAACTTTTTGTAGTAAGAAAGGTATTACTCACAATTTCTTATCTCCAAGAACTCCTCAGCAAAATGGTGTTGTTGAAAGAAGAAATCGTATTCTTCATGAAATGACTAGAACCATGTTGGGTGAATACTCAATTTCTAAGTACGTTTGGGCTGAATCTGTTAATACTGATTTCTATACTATAAATCGTGTTTTAACAAGACCTTTTCTTAATAAAACACCTTATGAATTATGGACTGGACGAAAAACTAAAGTATCATACTTCAAATATTTTGGGTGCAAAGTATTCATTCTGAATACTAAAGATAATCTACACAAATTCACACCAAAATTGGATGAGGGAATTTTTCTAGGCTACTCCACAACTTCTAAGGCTTATAGAGTTTTAAATAAAAACACTTGTACTATTGAGGAAACAATACATGTAAAATTCGATGAAACAGATCCTTTTGTTTTCAAACCATCCCAACCTACATCCTCGGATGTGTTTTAAAAAACTAATTATCAACCTGTGTTAGTAGATCCTTCTAATAATGAAAATGTTCAAGAAGATACTTCTAAAAATTTTTCCCTAGAATATTTTCTTCTATATTTTTTTTAAAAGGTTGGGGCCGAAGCCTCATTATTATTATTGAAACAAAGAAAATACCTCTTTAACTAGGTATAGGGAGACCCATTACATAGCCCAAAGGCCCAGTGGGAATTTATCCAATTACATAGCCCGTAGGCCCAATTTTTTGGCCCAAAGCCCATTCTGTGAATAGTACTGCTACAGTACCCGTACTGCTATAGTACTCGCCGCTGATATAGTGCTCCTGCTGCCACCACAATACCCCTTCTAATGCTACAATTCCGCCGTTGCAACAATATCTCGACTGCTACACTACCCTGCGCCTAATGAGTATTGAACCCCCATTTTCCATGTAGAATTATGGGGTGATTACCACTAAGCCAAACCCCAACTACATATGTTTATGAACATGTTTTACAAAACCCAAATCAATTGTTTTTTAGGAATCATCCCAGTGATAACATCATTGGTGATGTAAATCAACCTGTAAGGACCAGAAATTACTTAAGAAATGAAATAGAACATCTTGCCTTTCTTTCTCAATCCGAACCTAAAATTCCTAGTGAGGCATTAGGTGATGAATATTGGATTAAAGCAATTCAAGATGAACTAAATGAATTTGAAATTAATCAAGTCTGGACTTCAGTTGAAAGACCTAATGAAACAACTGTAATTGGAGTAAAATGGGTTTTTAGAAACAAATGTGATGAAATTAGAATCATTGTATGAAATAAATCAAGACTTCTTGCTAAGGGATATAATCAACAAGAGGGAATAGACTACGAAGAAACATATGCTATGGTAGCTAGACTTAAATCTATTCGTATTCTATTAGCCTTTTCATCATACTTTCATTTCAAATTATTTCATATGGATGTTAAATGTGCTTTTCTAAATGGCTTTGTTCAAGAAGAAGTTTTTGTTGAAAAACCTCATAGTTTTCTAGACCCAAAATACCCTAAGCATGTTTTTAAACATACCAAAGCACTATACGACCTTAAACAAGCCCCTAGAGCATGGTATGATAGACTTACATGATTTATCTTACAAAAAAATTATGCAAAAGGTACAGCGGATCCAACCCTTTTTATAAAAATGGAAAATAAAAAAGTTTTGATTGTTCAAATTTATGTTGATGACATCATATTTGGATCAACTCAATAATCTTTAACTGATTCTTTTGCTAATTTAATGAAATCTGAGTTTGAAATGAGTATGATGAGTGAGTTAACATTCTTTTTAGGTTTTCAAATTTCTCAAAAACTAGAAGGAACATATATATCTCAACATAAGTATGTTAATGACTTGCTCAAAAAGTATGGATATGACAATACTAAAATTATTAGTACTTCAATTGGTACCTCAAATACACTTGATCTTGATGAAACTGGGAAACCAGTAGATCAAACAATCTTTAAAGGTTTGATAGAAAGTTTGCTATACTTCACAGCTAGTCGATCAGACTTAATGTTTTCTGTATGATTATGTGCAAGATACCAATCTAATCCAAAAGAGTCTCATTTAAAATCTGTAAAGAGAATCTTTCAGTATTTAAATTGCACTATGGATTTAGGACATTTTTACTCCTCTGGAAATGATTTTGTTTTATAAAGGTTTACAGATGCTGAATTTTGTGGTTTTAGAATAGATAGAAAAACTACATATAGAACATTTCATTTCTTAGGATATTCTCTTGTTTCTTGGTCCTGCACGAAACAATACTCGGTAGCACTTTCCACTACTGAAGCTGAATATGTAGCAGTTAGAAGTTGTTGTGATCAAGTGTTATGGATGCAACACACACTCACTAACTATGGATTGAGTTTTTCCAAAACTCAAATTCTATGTGATAACAATAGTTCCATATCTCTTATTAAAAACCCAACACATCACTCTCACGCAAAAAACATCGATATTAGGCACCAATTTCTTAGGGATCACACACAAAAAGGAGATATTATTTTACAATTCATCGGAATGAAAGAACAACTTGCTGACATTTTTACAAAACCATTACCTTCCGATATATTTGAGTTTATAAAATAGAATCTAGGAATGATTACATTAAAATAATCATTCACATATACTTCATGTTTTAAATTTCCCCTTACATTAAATAACTCCTCTTAGAAAGGGGTAGAGCATTTCTTACTATGTTTCTTTTTATCTTACGATCTTTAATTATCTATTCTCCTGGTGTGTGTTTTTGTATTTCTATTTATTGTATTGACAGTTTTATCATATTATTTACCTATCTATTTATCATATTGAATATTTTATTATATTATTCACCTATCTGTCTATCGTATCGTCCGTTCATGGTAATGAATTTCTTTTCCATCGGCATGACCGTTCATGGTGATGAATTTCTTTTCCATCAGCACGACCATTCATGGTAATGAATTTCTTTTCCATCGGCACATCTGTTCATGGTAATGATTTTTTTTCCATCAGAACATCCGTTCATGGTAATGAATTTCTTTTCCAATCGGCACATCTATTCCTGGTAATGAATTTCTTTTTCATCAGTATGTCCGTTCATGGTAATGAATTTCTTTTCCATCAGCATGTCCGATCACGGTAATGAATTTCTTTTTCATCGGCATGTTCGTTCATGGTAACAAGTTTTTTTTCCATAGGTTTGTTAGTTCATGGTAACGACTTTGTTTTCCATCGGCATGATGATTGATGCTATTCTTTTTCTTCATACACTTGTGTTTTTTTTCTTTCACTATTAATACTATATAAACCAACAATTACCTTACGATCTCCGATAAGTACATACTTTTCATTTTTTTTAAAAAAAATTCTTTTTTTAATCCTAACCGTTGATTTCTTTTCTTCTAATATCGTCTGTAGAAGACCAACGATCATTTTTTGCCGCCTATAAATAGACCCCCCCAAACCCACACCGATCTCTCAGGATTTGTGGTGAAACTCTACTCCATCGATTTAAGACTCCGTACTATCTTTAAAGCGGCTTCACCTATATGTCTCAATACTCTGCTAATACTCCCGCCAAAATGTCTTCAAAGACTTTTACAGAGAAAGAATTTTTTAGAGAAAGGTTAGTTTCTCGAGATTTTTTTGATTCATAGAATTCTATAATCAGAAGAATCATTTTGTTTCAAGGCTGGGAGAATTTATGTGTTGAAAAATATGTTTCTCAAGATCCGGTTCTTATTGATGAAGTTAGTTGGTTTTACAAAACTGTATCTTTTGATAAGAACATGACTATCAACTTTGCTGTGTACGATATAAAGTTATCAATATCTGTGAAACAAGAGGACCATTTTCTAAATGTCCCAATAGAAGGTGATTCTTTCTGTCCATCTCATAAACTACCAGATGAAGTTGGTACATTTAACAAAGAAAGTGCTGAGAAATATTTGTTTATTATAAATGAAGAGAAGTGGAAAGTGTCTCATCTTTCCCCAGATAATAGATTTGTGGCTCTTTGGATGCAAGGTTTTCTTATCCCAAGGAAGGGGATAGAGAAACTCTGAAAGTTTCTGATATTTTTATTCTTGACTATCTTATAAATATGAGAAAAGTAAATCTCATGGGATACGTTTTTGAAACTATCAATAATATTAAGTCAGGAGCAATTAACTCCCATTTGATTATGTATCCATACATTCTTACAAAGTTCATTCTCGAGAGTATGAAGTTTTGTAATATTCCTTTGAAAGGAATCTTGGTAGATCTGAAGCCATCCAGGATCAGTAAGAGTACTTTGAAAAAGTTGAATGTTTGTTTTGATCAAAATTCAAAGCTTTTTGTAAAAGATTTAGAAGCTGATTTGACTCAGAATCAATATGCACCTATGCCTATCAAAGACAATCCTTATGTTGGTGCTCCTTAAAAGTCAGATCCACAAACTAGATCAAATCCTAAGAAAAAACCGATGTACATTAAGGAGGTTGTGGCCAAGTGGAGAAAAGATAGAGAACAGAGAAAATAAGGTGAACCAAAGTTCGGTCTTGACCTAGCTGAAGCTTTTGCAGAAAGAATAAGGGTAGAGGAAACCCTTCATGATGAAAATAAAAAGAAGACTATTTTGAAAAGAAAGTCTCAAGACTTTGATATCTCTAAAGTCTTGAAAATGGATGAGGATGCTAGTTCTCAACTAACTGAGGAAGTGAATCAAGAACCTATCGTACAGATTCTTCAAGATAAAGAAAAAGGGAAACAAATGTTGGAAGAAATACAGGAAGTTGAAGAAGAGGAAGTAGATTTTCTTTTAGAATTCCTTAGAAGTTCAAAAAAGAGCAGAGAATAATCTTACCAAAAGAAGAGTGAAGGTACTCAACAAGTCCTTCATGCTGATCGAACACTAGCTCAATCTTTTGAAACTTCAGATAAAATACCTTCTCAAGAAAAGAAAGGTGCACAATATTCTCATACTGAAAATGTTATTATCATCAGTGATAAAGTGGAATAAGAAATAAGGGAGAAAGAAAAAGAAAAAGTAAAACATCTAGTCATATATTCAACCCGATCGAATGAACTGGATTCGTATGATGAGGATACCGAATCAGAACAGACAATTTCTCTAAAGAAGACTAACTACATTGTTCATGTGTTAAGGAGAATTGAGAAGACCATCCCTTACTTTCCCAAGCTTGAGGGAAACATTGATTTCATTACTGACAATCAGAAAAAGAAGTTCGGCTCTGTAATAGAATTGAGAAAGAGAGTTTTTTCAGTTGAAGCCAATTGAAAGTTCTATCTGAAAGTTTGGTAGCTCATAAGAAGGATTGCAACAGAATGACCAAGTGGTCATAAAAAATAGAGAGCTCAGTTAATGACCATGAGATATCAATTGAAGACATAAGAAGGTTGTCAAATGATCTTGCAATTTCTTTCAATAAACTTGAAAAAGAAACTATTGAAAGACTGAATCAGGTTACTCATGGAGCTGATATTCCTTCAGTGAAATAATTTACAGAGAGAATGACTGATTTTAAGTCTGAATTCTCGAAGGTTACATCTTTAAAAGATGAAATAGTTTTTTTGAAGAAACAAAATTCTGTGTTATCCAAAGATAACAAGAATTTTCAAAACAGAATTGATACTCTTGAAGAAGTAATCAGAGTCCAGTAAGATACCATCAATAATAAAGATCAGTTTTTTTCCGGGCAACAAGAGCTTCTCAGATCTCAGGGTGATTCAATTTCTGAAGACAAGAAAGAAATCAAAATAATGAAAGCTGTTCTTCATGAATTGATAAATAAGGAAAAGGAAAGAGAAAACAAATGACTTGTATTTGTTTTTTTGTGTGAACACTATCGGTTATCATAATGAGATTTATGTTACTCTTTCTATTGCCTTGCAATTCTTTTCTCTAACACTTTTAGGAATCTCAAGTTTACCCCATTATTTTTGTAAATCACAAAGGGGGAGAATGTTTTACAAAGGGAGAATGTTTTAAACAAATACTTTAAAACCAAGGAAAATCTACGAATATAATCCTTAGGAAAATACATACCTAATGGGGAATTAGTTGTATTCAATTTCATATTCAGAAGAGTTTCCAATAACTCAGGGGGAGATAATTATTTCTTTTTGTTTTTACTTTGTGTTTTATGCTTTCCAAAAAGGGGGATATTATTTAGTCAAAAGTTTTCTTTTGACTTATATATATTGTTTTAGAAATCACAAATGTATTTTACCATGATGATTGTACTGACCATGCTGATCATACTGACCACGCTAATCGTACTGTTCATACTGATCGTACTAACCATGCTGATCATACTGACCATGATGATCGTACTGACCATGCCAATCACACTGACCATTCCAATTGTACTAACCATGCTGATCGTACTGACTTTAATTTTTCGTACTGTCTCTGGAAATTGTATTTACTCTATTAATCGTACTAAGTCTTATAAGTCTACTCACTTTGTATCATTTCAAAACATTACACAGTAATACTTATAATACTGATACTTCATTACATGCTTGTTTTGGTACTTAGTCAAAAACACATGTTTCATATTAATCGTACTCTTGTTTATCATCTTCATATATCTTTTGTTTTAACCAAATCGATGTCGTGGAGTTAGTTACAAACTAATAAAAATGATGTCGTGTTTTCTGTTTCAATACGACCATTATAATTCCAGGTGTCCAAGTCCCTTCGAGTTTTTCAGAGAAATATGACCGTTGGAGGCAATATGACCGTTGGAACCTGAGGCCTATAAAAACGAGGTCATTTGAAGACCAGAGATGTATGTATGTATATATGAGACTGATCATTTTGTGCTATCATGTTCTAGAGAGGGATACTGTGACTTCTCTCCTGCTTCGTGCGAATGCCTTGAAACTAAAAAATGTGAACGACTTGTTCTTAGTTTTTGTATTTCTATAAGTTCTTTGTTTGTGATTTGTGTGACCGATCATCATATTGAGGGCTTTCAAGTGATTGAAAGACATAGGTGCCGATTACCTACAAAATCGAGGGCTGCCGGGGATAGGCAGACAAGACGAACCGATCATCGTATCGAGGGCTGCCGGGGATAGGCAGACAGACGTACCGATCATCATATCGAGGGCTTACCAAGGTGGTGGTATGACATACCTTTTATCCTAAGGTAAAGGATAACCCTTCTCTTTGGGTTAAAATAATTGTAATACTTTTTATATTTCCGCTGCCAATTGTATTAGAAAGGAGATTGTTTTGTTTCCTTTTCTATTTCATATACATTTGTAATTGTTCCAATTACACTTATACTATTACATTTTATATTGTTAGATTCTATATGCTTTATGATAGAATCTCACACTTTTGTATTACTCTGATTATTGTATTCATCTTGAATACAATTGATTTATTTTTCTTATAGTATTACATTGTATCATACCTTTATATTCAATACAATTGTGGTTTTTTGTTTTTTATTTTGAATTGTATTAGTTTAAGATCATTTAAACTAATTTCTTAAGTGTTTAAACACAAAGTTTTTAAACCTACAAGTCACCCCCTTCTTGTATTGTTCCATCTAATATACATATATATCTACATATTCAATCCAAAAAACTTTCCAAATAATTAATACAGATTAAATAAATTTATTTAAGATAGAAGTATTCTATAATTCAATGTAAGTGTGTTGACTTTGTATAGTGATTGACTACACAGAAAATAGCATTGTTCAAATTATATATTTTTTGGATATTATGATGATGAAATCCACGATGATATTTTACCATTTCCTTTTTGGTTTGGTTAGTGGTTTCATGATCCCCTTTAACTTATTTCTCTTATCCTCACCTTTTTTAAAAACTATACACTATGATACCTACTCAGAAATATCAATCATTATTTTCACCCACCGTAAATGTTATTTTATATCTCTATAAGTCTTAATACTTCTAGGATGAATAGAGAATAATGAACTATAATCATAATTTAATTACTCCCTCTCCAAATCATATATTTATATAACACATACATGGTTCCAAAAATGTATCATTCCATTATAATCAAGGTTAAATTCATAAAAAATCGACACATTCTCCAGTAGCTCTACATATTCCTTATGTGAATCTTAATTATACCCCTGTAAAGATGGTTGAAAACTTATTTGAGAAATATAATATTTTTCACCACCCTTTAATTTTTCAATATATAACATTTTCAAATAAAAAAATATTAAATATTTTTTTATTCTCATCACAGATAAGATAAAATTATTTTTTAAACTCAGAGAATCATTCACATTGGTCACCTTCCAAGGGTGGTAGTTTATTGAGTACTCATAATATTTAATCATATCCAAACATATTTAATGGTTCGTATTCAATAATTTCTATGTGAAAATATAATATATACTTTTATTATCATTATACATATCACACCTTTATCCTTGATGATTATTCATATATATCACTAATGAAAAACATAATACAACTAACTATAAATCATGTGTTATGTAATTATTCTAATGTACATTCAATTGGTGTGAGCCCTGTGATATATATATATATATATATATATATATCATTATTCATGAAAACACATTAAAACACCTTATTTGATTGATGACTATATTTTACAGACCTTTCTCCAATACAAGGTAGTGTAAGAGTTTGTGAACTAACTAACCTTCTCTTAATATCCTTAATCTTTTCTTCATAATTGTCTTTCAAGATGAACACATCTCCCATCTGATTAAACTTGGTATGTGTATTTGAAATCTCAAAGAAATTATCGATTATGATCTCAAATAAATTATCAATTAGGTGACAATAATATAAAACAAAAATTAGAGAAATTCATATCTTAGTCAATCTTCTAGGTTTGTGCCAATGTTTGACATCATATATCGTTGAACGTTCTACTAATATACCCTCACATGAGATTCTATGGGAAAATGAAAATATCAAATCCAAAATTGATAATTGATAAATTTTGAATATATATTATCCTTTTTAATGTTATGAAACATAATACTTATGTGATTATCATGATCTTTCTCACCCTTTTTCAAAATAAGGATTTCATCTATACACACTACCACAAAATGATCAATGTAAGATCTAAAGACTCTATTCATTAAATAAATGAAGATAGAGGTGGAGTTAGTATTACCAAATAGAATAACCATATATTTATAGTTTACATAAAATTTATGGAATATTTTCTTCATTATATTTCCCTGGACACTCAACTGGTGATATCCAGAATGAAGGTGAATAATGGAAAATTATTGAGTTACAAGTAGTGGATCAAACATGTCAACGATACTAGGTAGAACGTACATGATCTTGATTTTGATTGTGATAATTTAATGATAATCAATATATCACGACATTAGTCTATCATTATTCATAACAAAAATAATAGGTAATCCATAAGGTAATGCACTTGAAAAAATGAGTCCCTTATCAATGTTATCTTGGAGTTTTTCTTCAATTTTGAAAAATCACATAGGGGAATTCAATATAAATTCATTAAAATATGGTTAGAACTAGTTATAAGATCTATTTAAAACTCAAACTCACTACTCATTGGAATAACATGTAATTATTTTGGTAATACATTAATAATATCATACATAATAATCTTATCATTGATGTAAAGTTTCCCCCCAACTGCCTAAGATAGACACCCTTTGGAATAAGAATCAAGACATATATAATGGATGTTATTTCAATTAGAAGTTAATAATTATTATTGTATTGATATACGGTCATAGGTTGGTTCATAATGTAAATCATGAAAACCCTTATATGGTTATTTATTTGTGGATTATGTAATGAAATATAATTCAAATGCATAATAACATTTAATCAACCAGAGGAAGAATATTAAGATTGATAGTAATTTCATTCCTGTAAATATCAGTTAGACTATTAGGGGTTTTCACTGATAATGTAACATATAAAAATTGTTTTGTAATTTTTATATCCTTAAAAAATCCATCAAATATAAAATATTTAGTAGTACTAGAGTCGAATAAGACATTAGCAATTATAGAGTGGATAATAAGCGTACCTTTTCAATTTTCTCTGTAATTCCCCTCGTCAGAATTTGTGATCACATGAGATTTCCAATTTTACCTTTATTAAGATTTTTCTTATTTTGATTTTATTATGTAATGTTTGGATTTAATCATTGGTTTCAATAATTTATATAATCCATGCATATGAAACACTATAGTGTGGGCAGTGCATTCAACGGAGAGTTCTATATATCCACTTCATTAGTCAACTTTGTCCCATAATTTTCAAATCCTATTTCTTAGTGATATTCCCTTATACAAATAAAAAATTTACTAGTACCCTTATTACAATTTCAACCATGTCTCATTTTACACTTCATGTTTGAAAAAATATTATCTTCTTTACTACAGAATTTTTTGAATTTATTTTGAATTATATTATTATTTTTTTATAAATACTATGTGATGGGTATGGAACTCTAAAATCTATGTATACCTTGATAGTAAATAAATTTTTTTATTAATATCTACTAGTGTGTCTTATGGATAAATACTTTCAGAGATCTGATTATGAGCCATTGAAGAATTGATCAACCATACATTTAAGTAAAATGATAATACAATAATCATACACCATAGGTCTCAAAAAATATACCTCATATGTTCCAACATATTCTTCATCATTATACTTTATCTTAAAAAATTAATTCCCCATTTCACTTAAATAATATGATTGAAGTAATTATTGAAAAATAATCTCATTAACTCATACCATTCTATAGATTTAATTTCTTCCATGAATCTCATATTTTTTATAAGAGTCCAACATTGATCTACCCCACCTAATGAACAACATAAAATATATTTATCTTTTTCCTTCCATGAACACTACAAAATGTGATATTTTTTTTAATGGTAAAAATCCATTTTTCACCTACTAGTGGATTAATGGAACTGATAAATGAATGTGGTTGTTTCCTTATAATGATATCAATGGAACATTTTTAACTCATTTTAGAAATTTTAAATTCATCATGATTCATTGATTTAGAATCTTGTATGAGCACAAAAATTATATTTATCAATCTAACACCAATTAAAACTAGTTTCTTATGAGGAATATAATTATATTTTCCACCACATTCTGTATTGACATAATTACTTTGAGTTCCAACCATTTAATAAATCCAAAAATTATAATCTGATACAAAATATTCCTTTTGGAAACCCATAAAATAATGAAAAATAGTTTAAGGATGTCTATATCAAGACACATTAATTTAAATATATAAAACCTTATGTTTAACCTAGGGAACCCATGATCATTACCAAAACATTTCAATGTAATCTTACACTTGGACCGATCCCCATGGTTATCACTATTTTATTCTCATTAGAGTTTCAGAGGATAATTAACCATAATATCATTCCAAATATAGTGACCCATACATTTCATACAATGATGTTACATTATATTACATGAATATGCCTTATATAAAAAAGGATTCACCCAAAATCATATAGGTCTAGTATCTTCTAAAACAAAGATACAAAAAAAATGTTTCATATGTGAATTATAAAATATCCCATTAAGTTATTAAAAACTAGAATTTTTCTTATGAATATCATACTAAATACCTTTCACTATAACCTAGGGAAATGAAAAAATAATAATGTGTCAGATTATATTCTCAATTAGGGTAAACAAGGGATATATAAATGATTAGGTAATCATAACATGAGAATAAGGGTATGGGATATGATCATAACATATGAAAACGATACCCTGATGATCAAAGGTTATAATCACAAGTCATATAATAAATATTGTTAATTAATAATAACTTAATCCTAAATCAATCAAAGAATTTCATTCAGGAGATTATAACATTAGCTAAAGACCAGATTTTAGGTAATATACATAAAATCATAATATTTTTAAAATTTATAAGTAGAAACATGGTCGCAGATTATATTTAGGGAATGAAATGATGCCCTCTAATAAACATATGCGTATGAAGTACGGTCGACACATAATCTTATGTATATCTAATATTAGTCCATGAAAAAGATTATATACAAGAAAACCAGGAAAATAAATAATCTTATGTACATTAATTCTAGGTCTATAGAAATTTTTTTATACCTGAAAAAAGGTTCATTCATATCATATTTATTTTATGAGATATTCATATTTTAAAAATGAATTTGAGGGATTTCTCAAACCCAACCATCACATTATCATAATTAGTTCATATAAATTTCAAAATATCATAAATTATAACATATCTGAAGGAAAATAAATGGGTTTTTAATCATCTTATATTCTTAATTGTAAACCATCATTGAAACAAAAATGATGTTATTATTGGATCATAACTCTAGTGATACATAAGTTACACTAGAAGATAAAATCATAGATAGAAATTTTATTTAAAGGATCACATTAAAATGCCCTGTATGAAAAAATCATAGTCACTTTGAAATAATATTTTTAAAACATAAAAATTTGAAAAATATTAAGGAAATATATTTTCATTGAAAAATAAATTTGGAATCACATAATGTATGATTCAAATAATTGATCGATTATAATGGATGTAAATTCATTTCATGATGTATTTGTCAAAATTAAATGTTCCTTTCACACTACAATGGAAAAGTAAAAAAGAACCTCATTCAGAAAATTAAAAGAACATTTCTTTTAAAAAATTTAGTGAAAAGTAAAACATGGTTAAAAATTAATTTAAGGAATAAAATTTCAATAGTAAAAAACATTTTTGAAACATTTTTTTAATAAATGTATATGTATGGAAATGGGTTTTCAACTGAAGAGTGAAATAATGTCAATTTTTCTTAAAAAGACACTTTAGTTCCCTTGAGTACTAATAGTGATGTACATAAAAGGAAATCATATATTGTGAATAAATAGTTATAGGAGAATAAAATTCATGAGTTTATCATGAGTCAGATAATAATATTTCTTCATTATAAACACAATAATAAATAATATTCATATATAAATATATTTTAATATAAATCCCTTACTATATTGGTAACATTTGAATTATAATCCTTGTGAAGGAAAAAAGTATATGGATATGTAAATCACCACAATATTCATAAAAATAATCACAGGAGACATTCATGGATAGTATATAAACCACATAGAAGAAAAATTTTCTCAACATGTATTTTAACTCATTAAAATAAATTTTAGAAGAAGATATATTACCTCAAGAAATATATATTTCATATGTGTTCGAAAAACCTCTTATTTCAAATAAAACATCTTCATATCCTTTAAAGGATCTTGGGGTCAGTGTTTTGTAATAAAAACCAAATGCTAATTAATATGTTTATAAGGTATTTTTTAATTTTTTGTTTGAAGAAGATGGATCAATGGGGTGAGAAGAGGAGAAATGACGGTTGGCCATTTTTGTTGAGGGGGGGCACTATTTCTAGTTTATAAAATATTAAATTATAGAAAAGTAATTTTCCATGAAAAATTATTCTAAATTGAAAAAATCAAATATAAGGTATGATGTATTTGAAAAAGCATCATCTAATATAATTTAATCAGATTAAGTCATTCTTTAAACCATATAGTTTAGTTTAATAGCTTGGTTGACCTATTTATGATAAACTTTTTTCACTTTTCAAGGGTAGTAATTTTTTTATAAGGAAAATATTTAATCATAAATGGAAAAAGGATGATATTTTTGACCATATCTTATCATATTTGTCTTCATTGATTCTTTACAAATTTTTTAATATTTTAATAAAATATATTCTTGATGAAATATAATTAATGTAAATTTTTTAGTTATTAGTTATATTTTTCTATAATAACATAATGAAATAGTTTCAATTGAAATATAATAATTTTAAATATAACTAATTTTTTAAATTTTATTAAAAAATTCACAAAAAACTATAAATCCTTTAAATATTTTTACTTTTAATATTTTTGAAGTATATATTTTATTTTTCTACAAATTAAGAAAATACAATATCATCATTTCATAAATATTTAATGTAATTATATAAATATTAAAAGTTTTAATTAAATTACCATCAGGGAATTAATTTTTTATGATCGAAATAGAAATTTATATTAATTTATAACCTATTTTTTCTCTATGTAAACACATTAGAAATATTTAATACTAAGAGATGAGATTTTCCAACATTCTTTGGATTGATATATTATAGCGAATGTCCCATGGACACAAGTCCATTAAAAAATAAATTTATTGGGTATGATGATAAAGGAATAATTGAAATAATCTATATAGAATTCGGATAAAAATTTATGTCCTTGTCACTTATTTTTAACCTAGATATACCTAAATTATCGTTTACTGAGATGAAAACTTTTATCACAGTCCCTATTCATATTGGCCAAAAATAAAATGGGTATATTTAAAAAAATTTAATCTCTTGATTATAAATATTGAATCCATATTTCAAATTTCATATTTTACAAGTGGTATAAATTATTTTAGAAACAATCATGCAAAATATTATAAAACACACATTTAGAAAAACTAATTTTTAAACATAAAATATATTTTATTATTATACCATGTATTGAAAAAATATTAAATGAAGGATAAAAATATTTATTGAATATATAATTTATTAATTTCATGAAAATTATTTACCAGTTGTAATTAATTTTATTTATTAAGATAAAAATTCATTACACAAATTAAAATAGTATTTAAGAAAAAAAACATCTTTAAATTTTAAAAAATATATTTTAATTTTTTATCAATTTATAATAAACTAATTTATTTTATAAATATGTAAAGAAAAATATTTTCAAAATTTAGTTAGTCCTATTAATTCCCACCATTCCAATATCTATGGAATAACTGTCCTGTTAAAAAATAATATTTTAGTAGTATATTTAGTTTTGTTTAAACATGGTGTTGACTGTAATGCAAGATATTGAATAAATTAAATTTATAAAAAAAATTCATAATATCACTAGGTGTCACAAACATGCTTCGTAAAAATGAAAATTAATAATAATCAGATGGAAAATACGATCACTACTTGAAATAATATGTATATAAATTATGTTACTCTTCCATGAACACCTCATAGTAAGAAGAATTTATATACAACACTATTTAAAGGTCTATTATTGAATAATACTAGTTTTGATAGTGCTTGTGAGATATATCCATAACATTTCATACATTTTACCATAAAGGTAATGGAATACCCTTTTAGGATCTACTCTCAATATAATATCCCACGATTTGAAAACACGGAATCCTCATCCACAGTTATCTTTTATATATAGTAATAACATTAAAGATATTAATTTTTTAGAAGTTCCTTACTTTATATGATAGTATGATGATCACATTAAGGTTATAACTATAACACCCTGACCCCAATTTCCCTAAGTCGGTGCATTATTTTAATACATTACATTGATCATAAGAAAACCAAATCCTAAAACACCGATCGGTTTAGAATACATGGAAGATAGATTACATACACGATCTTTACATTAAATCATGAAATTAAAAACTAAATAGTGTCTCCTTTGAACAAAAAAATATCCCTTGGACTTTACCTATAGGTCAATCATAATATTATTCATCAAATCTGGTGGAAAATGAAATAGAAGAAAGGGGTGAGCTCATATGCTCATTATGGATAAAAAATATAGTAGATGCTATTATAAAAAAGAATAAACTATTAAGGTAAGGTATAAAACTGGAACACTAGAATTTTAAAAAGAATATTCAACAAAATATAGAATTAATAAATCAAATAATTCCATTTAAACATTCACATGGATATTCTAAAGGTTGAATAATCATATGAAATAACAATAACTAATCTCATAACGCGGAAATTCATAATGTCAGATATCATAACTATACCATCAAGGAATACTGCCAAGACCATTACCATACAATCAAGGCCTTTTACCATCAAACTAGATTGTCTCATGAGAATTACCGATTCATCGAGGGGCTATAGTAATCCCCACCCATCACTTACTATGTACAATGCATTCCTCATGTGAAAAGGGTGAAACAGAACATAAACATTTGTATTAAAACATGCATACAAAATGAAAATACTTTAACCATAAACCATTAATGGTATAAAAATAGAACATCCATAGTAAAAAATATAATAAACCCTTCAATACAATATAGAATATTTTATCTTAGTAAATAAACCTCAATAAATTATAAAATACAAAAAATTGATGTTGACATAGATGAAAATAATATAATAATATCATTTATACTATTTGAGAGAAATGTCCGTTTGAAAACAATTAAAAGTCACGCAATTTATAAAATAAGACATTTAAAATAAATTTTTTGAATGAAAGTGTCCCATACCACATTTATACCTTTTAAATTTATTAGAATTTTAAAACACTCATGTCTATATAAACAAATCTGTAAGAAAATTTTGAAAACAAACACATGGATGATAAATATGACTCAGTAGATACTTAAATATAAGCATTATCGGATAATAATGATAATGTAAAATTGAACCTTGCATAAAAATAACAAATTAGAAAAAAATTTAATGAACATAAAATTGATATAAAATTTTCTTTTATAATCCTTTTTTATACATATAAATATTAATGTAAAATAATAATAAGAAAACTAGAATGGGGAATAGATTAATTTGTTAAACATTGAATACATCCCATACCACATTGAACATTTAACTAATAATCCCAATAACACAAAATGAATCATAAAATACCACTAAGATAAAATTATTCTGGATATCAAATATAATAGGAGTAGAATATACACCACATACAAGAAATAGGTGGTGAACATGGCTTTTGTATCATGAAAATTAATAGTGAGATTAAATTCCATTACCTTAGGTCTGATACTCTCAATGCATGTAAGAAACTCACGTATAATATTTTTAAAAATAGTATTAACTTATATCTTAATTATAATAATATATATTATTTCATATATTATTCTTTTATGAATTTATATTACACATTTATTAATAATTCCATGTTAATTCAATGTTTTGGGTAATAATTTCTTTGTTTATCTTACACATTTTGACTTGTTACTCCTGATCATATTACATAGATCATGATTTACTTAATTCCAGAATGTATAATATAATTTTTATATCATATATATTCATAATATAAATATTTATTAAATATTTATAAGTATATAAAATGGAATACATCATTCATGGAGACGATAGGTCATACATACACATGATCGTTCTTTCCTTTTTCTTGTCATATTGATAGGAAGTAAGTGAATGTCATATATGTAGACACACACACACAGATATATATATATATATATATATATAGTATTCGGGTAGAATTATTATTTCATATATTTCATACTTATTCATGATATATGTTTTTATAATCCTTCTTGAATGTGGAATAAGGAGTATTAATCTCATTGTGTCGTGGAGACGGTAAGTCGTACAAACTCATGAGTGACGGTATAATTTTTTTAATGATTAAATGAAATATAATTGGATGATAAATTGTATATAAATAAATATCATTTTATATTTAATATTTAAATACCTTATATTCATATTTATACCAATTTATATGAAGTATAGATGAAGAACAGTTTACACCACGACATAGAGATAGTATGTCGTACGCACACACACATGGTGATATTGTTTTTCATAGGATGGGTAAAAGAAGGAATATGGTTTTACCATGATTATAATATAATCTCAGTGTATGGATGTTACTGTATTTATTACTTGGGTATGGAAACAACATAGAAAGATATAGTAGAAGAAGAAAAGAACTATGAAAGAGGTGATAAAACAATTACCTCTTTTCTAAGCGTCTTAATTTTATTTTCCCAAAAGAACTCCTCGGGATGGATTTATGCCTAAATTATATACTCTAGGATGTAGTGAGGAATGTTGAGAGAGGAAATTTTCTAGGGTTGGATGAGATAAATGGATTTTGAGGTGTTAATTAATGAGGGGTAGAAGCTCCCCTTTATAAAAGAGGTGGGGGGTACCTTTGAAAGATCATAAAATATTAATTTATTATAAATTTATTTTCGGTTTGAAATAGATATAAAGTGATTTATTTTGAAGATGAGATGAGGACGGGTAGAAATCCTCTAAAATAATAAAATTTATATAAGTTTTGAGTTTCTTTTAAACCTTAACTTTTTTGTTTACCACCAATTTATCTTTTTTAATTTTAAAAGTGGTAAAATATTTTTATTATAAATAGGCTATTAATTTTACTCATATGGGTTAAATTTGACCTAGTTATAAAATTAAAGTGCTTTTAGACATTATAATAGTCACTTTTTTATTTTAAAATACTTTTATATTTTTAAATAATTTAAAAATTACTATTTTATAGAATATCAATTATGTCAATTTTCACACTATTCATTTATTGAATTTAAATAAAATACAAAAAGAGAGATAAATTTAAAAAACCATTCAATAGTATTAAAACATGTCATATTAACCTATAAAATTATTTTATGGAATAAATTATGTCATATATTTTTTATTTTAATATTTATAATATCATTTTTTGATTCCTTCATTACTAAAGAAATCAATACATCATGATTGTGTGATAAATAATTATAATGACTTATTGTCTAATAATTATAAACAAAAAAATATAAGGTAGGAATTTTTTTATTTTTAATTACTACTTATAGAATAAGAAATAATTTATATAAACACATATTAAAATTGTTTTATTATAGAGATACATGCTTATAATATATTTTTCTTACTTTTATATTAAAAGTTATAAGTGTCAAAATCATTCTAATTGGCTTCCAAAAACCAATTTTTCGCCCCAAGGATTGTCTTGGCCAAGAAAATATTACCCAGTAGTATTAAAACACATGTTTTGGTAGTTTTATATTTTTATAATATTATTTTTACCCTTATTTAACTGATTTACCCTCAAACCATGCTAAATAAAAATAATTATTGAAGTTATAATTCATAATATCCAAACTAATATGGACCTATTTACTTTATTTAAACATAATGATTCCAAATATTTAATTCATTTTTCCTATTTCAAAACACCAAATCAGAAGAAATTATATTAAAAATAATTCTTGATCTCAAAACTAAAAATGGGGTTTAAAGAGTTAAATCATTATAAAAGATTGAAATGGTTTTACATCAAAACTCATAGTAAAATTAATTAAATTGACCAAAATGATATTATATGATAAAAAATATAGTCTATTTATACTTTATAAACATTCAATAATATATTTTATCCTCAGAAATTATTTCGATCAGAAAAGTTTTTTTTAATAAAAATTTAGTATACTTTTACTATTCATCAAAATTTAAATCTTATCAGAAAAAATATCATAAAATACTCCTAAGTAAATTTACAAATCATGATTCAAAATATAAAAGTTATTTTGTGAAATAGAAAATATTAATGTGTCAAAACATGATTTAAGATTGGTGGGCCATTAAAAGGCAGCAAAACTGTATTTTTGGAAAAATTATTCTTTTATCTGAATAATGGAATCTTTTCATAAATCATGTATAAAAATGTCGTAGTATGAATATTAAAATTATATAAAATATATAAAATTCAATTTTTGGTTAATAATATTTATAAAATATTTTTAAATGGGTAGTTTAATGGGCCGTGGTGTGGTCGAACTCGGTGTTACGTGTAGTACAAGAAAAGTTAGTGTTTTCTATAGTGCAAGATTATATTGGCATAGTCTAAAAAAAAATATATTGAATTTATTTGAAAAACATATCATAGAATCTTAAGGTGTTATATTCTCCCAACCCTCAATAAATTTCATCCTAACAATTTATTCTAAGGATTTAAAAATACCTTTGTTGAATACCCACATCACAAAATGGATTAATGAGACGTCTATTTTAAAATAAATAAAGGGAAGTATGAAGGTCACCAGAGATAAAAAATACTAGGGTTCCTTGTTGGAAAACACAGACATGAAAGAAAAATCTAATCATCTTGTTCTGATGGAGAGAGATAGAGAACATGATAAGGAGAAAGCTATAAATCACAAAGCTATAAATGTGTGATGATCTAAGAGACCATATGATTCACTGGAAAAAGGACTAGGATAACATTTTTGGTTTCAAGATCCTTTTCCTAGAGTCGAAGAATTATTTTACTATTTAGAAAAGCACCTTATCATTTTATTTCCATGTCATAATCTTAATCTCACTCTTTGGATGTTCTTAAATCTATTTTAACTTCATCCATTACACATGGAAATGAATGTTAAAAATGTATTTTTCAAACCCAAATCAAATTTGATAAATCATAAGGACCAATATTATTTCCATTGTTCTCTAAATATTTACTGAAACCACAATGTCTAGCCCAAAGTATCTGATAATTAATACATTAAACACAAAAAATAATATTTAGTTTTCAAATTACACTAGTCCATCCATAAGAATCTACCAAAATATTTCCTTCCATGATCAGTGTCCAAAAATTCTCAAAAAAAAAATTAATATAAACATTAGATTCCCCAAAAAATGTAATTTAGATCATATTTTCAATAAAAAAAATGATCACCCTTAAATACCTAATAAAAAATTAAATTCATCAATATCCTTAAAAATGGAGTACTGCATTACAATCCTAATATATCACATTACTCATATAAACATAATATAATAAAATAATTCTTCAATATAAATACATTAATCATTCCACTTTGACCGTAGTAACAACATAAACTTATCCTTGATCTATTTTCTTCTTCAAATCTCTATTTACTTGAAGCATTGACAATAATTTTTATAATGTCCCATCTCTTTACAGATTAAGCATCTAATATTGGTAGCTTCTTTTATTCCCTTACAATCATGATCTTATTGACCTTTCTCACCAAACATGTAACAAACTCCCTATACATTCATATAAGTACTAGGATGTTTATTTTCACAATTATCACATACGGTAAAATCCTTCATTCTCCTTTTCCCTTTATCCATATCTTTCTCAACCAATCTCTTCTTGTATTTGTTTACTTTAAAGTTATAATAATTAGAGAATTCTTTTTCCTCTTGATAACACATGAGAATATATCTTCATATAATGAGAATGATTGTGAGACTAGTGCGAGTCGGGGGAATGGTTTTAACACATCAAAAAAATGATCAATCTTACTTTTGGGTTACATATGTTATCTACATCATTCCTTGCTAACTATTTGAAGTTATCCTCATAACTTTCAACATTCTTGTCCCCATTTTCCTCAGAATCCGAAACTATCTCTCCAAATTAGATCTTTCTTCATGAGGAATTTATTTTTCAAAGAAAAGTTCATTAAACTACCTACATTCCATATTTTATACTTATTTACCCACTTTTAGGATTTGGATTAATTACCACCATTGATCCCCATCTTCTGAGAGAAGTTAAACTGCCATGAATTTTTTTCCCATTCATTACTTCTGAGAGAATGAAATATTTTATCTAAGGAACATATATATTTATTAGCTACAAATGGATTTTTAGTAACTTTGATTGTTCGAGGTTGCTGTCTCATGAAGTGTTCTTACATTGATCCTCTGGGATGTGGATTAGGGTGCTCCATACGGGTAAGGTTATTATTCATAACCTTAGTCAGCTATCCAAGTACGGTTATAATTTGTTCAACACTAGTTGTATCTGCATCTCCACTATAAGTATCATTCCTAAGAGGTAAATCCCTACATGGATTACATGCATGCATTGATACAGTTTCCTTTCTGTCTACTAGGAACTATTCCAAAACAAAGTCACACACTAGATTAAGTTATTAATAAAAATTCTCAATTCCAAACTAGTAAAATACTTAACATAAATTGAAAAAATTCATATATATTCCATAATAATAATAATGGTTTCATTAAGGACATATATACTCATAAATATTTTTTAATGGATTATAAATAAAATGTGGACTATCCGACGCATATCCCTTGGGAGTGTCAAACCAGGTGTGCATTTAGTTCTATTGTCATGTACCAAGTTATCTCGAGTCAAGACCAGAACACATTTCATAGTTATTATTCATAGGTACATAGGTTTTTGAAATATTTCCACTTGTAGAATCTAGACATGGATACATTTCTTGAAAAAATCCACCTAATTTCTATTCAATTGAAATTCTACAATGTTCTTCTATACACACTTTAAATGTCTATCTTAGGGTTATGATCCCAAATCTAGGAATTCTAAATATAATTTCCAAGGTTGTTTCTAAAAATAATTAGATAATAACTATAACTCCCCATTCTCAGTTTCCTAGAGGCGGTGCATTATTTTAATACATTGGCATGACCACAAGAAAATAAAATCCCAAAGGACAGATTAGTTTAGCAGTCCTAGAAAATAGATTATATACATGTACTTTGCATTAAAACAGGATATGAAAAACTATATAGTGTCTCCTTTGAAAACACACATATCCTTTAAAATATCCCTGTAGGTTATTTATAATATACTTATTCACATACTGGGAAAAAAGGAAGCAAAAAAAGGGGTGATCTAAGATACTAAGTAAGGATAAAAAATATAGTGGAAGCTATCATAAATAAGCATAAAATTTTGAGGAATGGTATAAAATAGAAACAAAAGCCTTTTTAACAAAATATTCATCATAATATAGAATGAATAAATCAACTAAATACATTTAAAGTTTCTCATGGATATTGTACTAGTTGAATAATCACATGCAATATCAATAACTAATCTCATAACTCAGAAATTCGTAATGGGGGATATCATAATAGTAATGTCAAGGCCTCATGCCAAGACCAGTACTATAACATCAAATCCATGTGACAAGACACTAGTTTGTCTCATTAGATCAATTGATTCATCGAAGAGCTATAGTAGTCCCCACTCATCAATTTTTAAATCATATTCATTCCTCATATAAAAAGGGTGAAACGTAACATAATTATTCATATTAAAACTGGCATATGAAATTCTAAAAATTTAACCATAAACCCTTAATAGTATAAAAATAGTACATCCATAGTCCAATATATTATAAACCCTTGAATACAATAAAAAAAATTACATCACAATAAATCAACCTCAATCAAGAATAAAATCCAACAACGGTTGTTGACATAGATTAATATAATACAACAATATCATTAAAAACACTGAACGAAATATCGCTTTGAAAACATTTAAACATCACACAATTTATAAAAAAAGAAATTGAAAAGAGATTATTGAATCAAAGATTCCTATAACACTTAGAATAGTTTGAAATGAATTAGCATTTTAAAACATTATTTTAAAAATAAATAAATCCATATAACCATTTTGAAAACATGGACATGGATGATAAAGATGTCTCAACAGATACTTATGTATAAACAATCATGGATAATAATAAAATTGTGAAATTTACCGTTACATAAAAAACATATTTCATTTTGATAAAATTTTAAAGAACATAAAATTGACCTAGAATTTAATTTATAATTCTTTTACATCCATACAAATTATTAAGTAAAATAATAACAATAAAACTAAAATGGTAAAAATATTAATTCTTTAAACAATCAAAGCATCCCATACCAATTTGATAATCTAAAAAATATCCCAATAACATTGAATAAATCCTAAAATACCATTATTATAATTTAATTAAAGATTTCAATTATAATAGTAATAGTATACACACTACATAGAAGAAACAGGTGATGAACATGACTTTTATCCCAAGAAAATTAAATGTGAGATTAAATTCCCTTACCTTAGGTCTCATACTCTCCGTACATGTCCAAAACACAAGTTTAATGATTTTAAAAATATTATTAACTTATATAAAAATAATAATAATATTTATGATATCATATAATATTCTTTTATAAATTTATATTCCCTATTTAATAACAATTCCAATTAAATCAAGGTTTTATGTAATAATCGCTTTGTTTATCATACGAGTTTTGACTTGTTATTATTGATCATAGTATATAGATCATGCTATAGTTACTCACATAATGTATAATATGTTTTTTATATCATATATATTCATAATATAAATTTATATAAAAGATATATATATGAAATGGAATACACTGTTCATGGAGATGGTAGGTTATATGTACGGATGACTGTAGTTTCCGTTTTCTTATCTTATGGAATAGATGTATGTGAATGACATATATGTACATACATACATCCATATACATATATATATATATGTTATTCCATTAGAATTATTATGTCACATATTTCATACTTATTCATGATATATGTTTTTATAATAATTCTTGAATGGGGAACATCGACGATGAATCTCATCGCGCTGGGGATATAGTAACCCATACGTACACACAAGAAATGGTATCATTTCCGTAATGATTAAATGGTATAAAATTTGATGGATTATGAATTTTAAAGAAAAAAAATCTTTTTTTATTATTTACATCTTTTATATTCATCATTATACTTATCAATATAAAGTATAGATAAAGAATAGTTTACACCATGACGTGGATATGGTAAGTTGTATGCTCGCACATGTGGTGATATTATTTTTCATAGGATGGGTAAAAGTAGAAATATGGTTTTCCCATGATTATAATAATAGATTAGTATATGGATTATAATTGATTTATTACTTTGGTATAGAAATAATATAGAAAGATAAAGTAGAATAATAAAAGAACTTTGGAACAAATGATAAAAAAATTACCTCTTTTTCAGGTATCTCCTTTTGATTTTCACAAAGTACATCTAATGATGGATTTAATCCCAAATTATGGCCTCTGTGATGTAGTTAGGGAAGTGGGGAGAGGAAGTTGGTAGGGTTTGGAAGAGATAATGGGATTTGGATTTCTGAGTTATTGAGAGGATAATTAACCTTTTATAAGAGAGGTGAGAGTCACATTTTGAATATATTAAAATATTAATATATTATAAATTGATTTTCAGTTTTAAATATATCTAATGTGATTTATTTCTAATAAAATATGAGGATGAGTGTAAATCCTCTCTTGAAATTAAAATTTAGACATGATTTTGATTTTCTTTTAAATTGTATATTCTTAGTTTACACTTAATTATTCTCTTTTAATTTTAAAAGTGGAAACAAATTTTTATTTATTAATAGGTTATTAATTTTACTTAGATGGGATAAATTTCCCCAAGATGAAACGTTAATTATCTTTATACCTTATTTTAATGAATTTTTTATTTTAATATATTTTTAGTATTTTTAAATAATTTAATAAAAAATTATTTTTATAGAATATCAATTATTTCAATTTTTACAGCATACATTTATTGAATTTAAATAAAATCTAAACAGAGAGATAACATCAAAAAACCATTGAATAGTCTTTTAACTTATCTAATACATCTATAAAATTCTTTTATAGTGTAAATTATTTAATATAATATTTATTTTAATATGTATAATATCATTTACATTATTCCTTTATTTATAAAGAAATCACTACAACCTTGTTGTGTGTAGTTGGGGTTTGGCTTAGTGGTAAGCCCCCTGTAATCCAACATGAAAAATGGGGGTTCAAAACCCATTGGGTGCAGGTACTATAGCAGTACTGTAGCGGAACTGTAGCAGTGGCGGTAATGAAGATCAGCGGGTACTGTAGTGGCGGCAGGGCACTGTAGCAGCGGCGGTACTGTGCGGGTACTGTAGCAGCCAGGTTACTATTCACTGAATGGAAATTGGGCCTACGGGCTATGTAATGGGATACAAGCCCACTAGGCCTTAGGGCTATGTAATTGGTCTCCTTCTACCCAGTTAAAAGAGGTCCTTGATTTGCTTTAAAAAATAAAATGAGGCTTCGACCCCAACTTTAAAAAAAAACTACAACCTTATTGTGTCATAAATAAATATAATTATTTATTGTCTAAAAATTATAAATAAAATGAAAGGATGTGGGAAATAGTTTTATCTTTCAAATTAATATTTATTTTAGAATATTTATTATATATAAACCTATATTAATTTTTTTGGTATGAAGATACATATTTATAACATATTTTTATTTTTTAAAATTAAAAGTTTTAACTATCATAATCACACCCATGTGGCTTCCAAAAACTAAATTTAAACCCCAAGGTTTGTATTTGTCAGATTTATTTAAGAAAATATTATTAGTACAAGTGTTAGGTTATTTTTCTATTATTATAATATTATTTTTACAATTATTTACCTGATTTACCCTTTAACTATGGTAAATAGAAATAATTACAGAATTTACTGTTTATAATAACCAAAAAATAAAAAGGACCAATTTAAATAATTTTGAAATTATGATTCAAAATATTGAATCCATTTTTAAAAATTCAAAACACATAATTGGAAGAAATAAATTTAAAAATAATTCTCATTATCAGAACTAAAAATAGGGTAATATCCCTTAAAGAATTGCAAAAGATTGAAATAATTTTACATGAAAACTCATAGTAAAATAAATTCTAATGATCAAAATTATATTAACTCATAAGAATATATTCTATTTATTATTTTAAAAAATTCAATAATATAATTTATCCTCATAAATTATTTTTATGAAAAAATATTTTTTAAATAAAAATTTGATATATTTTTACTATTCATCAAAATTAAAAACTTATCAGAAAAAATATTAAAAAATCCTCCAAAGTAAATTTTCATATGCAGATTCAAAAGAAACAAATTATCTTTATAAATATAACATATTAATGTTTTAAAAAATTGATTTAAAATGGGTGTTCCATCAAATGGTGGAAAAACTACATTTTTTGAATAATAAAACATTTATCTGAAATATGAAATATTTTCTTATATCATGTATATAAAATTAATAAGATGAATGTTAAAATTATATGTGGTATATAAAATTTAGAATTTGGTTAATACTATTCATAAAAACTTCTTAAACAGCTATTCTGATAGGTTGTTGTTTGCTCGAACTCAGTGTTTTGTGTAGCGCAAGCTGATTCAGTGTTGTAAATAGCACACAATTGTCTTGGAAAAGCATACAACAGAAGATATTAAATTTATATAAAAGAAAAATTTACAATGGAATATTTGGGTTTTAAAATAACTTTCAAAAAAAAATAAAAAAAATATTCCTCAAAAACTAATATCATATAATTACAGCTCTCTCTTTTAGGAATTCTAATCCAACACAAAAATATATCAATGATAAATCCCATATAATTTTTTTTAAGAATTATCATTATAATATTTATATTTTGTTCAATATCCCTATTTTTTATTTAAAAATATATTTATATTGAATACTCATATCCATATCCTATAATAATTTTTGAAAAAACATGAAATAAATTTAAAACAATTTTAATTAGACAATAAAATCAATTCCCTTATCACATTAAATACTTATTTTGAATTCATTTAGAAAAAATTAGAATTATATTCCTTTCCTCTCACATTAATAATATAATTGAAAATAATTAATGAGAGTAAAGGATTAAGATTTAACATAGTCACACCCACTTTTTATTTTTCATTATTTATTCTATTTTGTATTAGGATAATAAATTTAAATTCATAGGGATACATAAACACTCTACCCCTATTTATTTTATATATCTCTCACAAAGAAATAATATTTCCATTACTTATATTTTATTTTGATAAATGAATACTTAAAAATCATATATGAGTCTACAATGATTCTTTATTGTTTTTATGAATACTATAACTCGTGATTATACTTAAAAAAATTAATCTTATAGTTGTCCATAATCAATAATTATGAAAATAGAAAAAAATTTCTACTTGATAATTGAAATTTTATTTAATTAAGGTACGTCAATCAAAGGAAAATTATTATATAAAATAATAGTGATTTTTCAATAAGTATTTTTATCCAATGGGGGACTCCCAATTTCATTGATTTTTATATTATACATTTTATATGTCAAGTAAAGCACCCTTTCAGATAGAAAAATCTAATGTAATTGAAAAGAATACATAAGTGGTTTTATAAATTTTCACCTAAAATTTTGAGTTTATGAGGTTGTCCCTTCCAAATCAACCTCAGGATAAAATTTTTCAAGATTTATGATTAATACTCTTCCCCCCTTTATATCCAACCTTTTAATATTTCGCCTTATTTATTTTCTGGGGAACATCAATAGAATATTGATGTCTTATTTTTCTACTACATATATTTACTTTTTACCTTAATCTCTATTAATGGTTGATATTCCCCAATAATTTTTATCAAGCATAGAGTTTTATCAACATCCTATTTTAAATATACAGTTAAAAAACCATTATAAATATCACTATTGATAATTCAGTTTGAATTAAACACAATATACCGTGAAAAATGTTTTAAGTGGTGTTATGGTGACTGTATTACTATTATTAATGTGTTATACCATGATTTCAGTGTGATGAAAATTATTTTACTTAACTAATATTACAAGAACAATATCATTATTCCACCATATTTAAGTCTTGGAATAGTCACCCTTCTCAAATTTTTATCCTAGAAAAATTATATATATTTTTGTGTAATATCTTGACTCTTTAAAACATGCAAAAATATAACACCCCAACCCTATTTTTCTAAATTTCCCTTAAAATTTATGATAGATTATTTTTTACACACCACTAAACTAAGAAACCCAAGTTTCAATTTATCAATATATAATATTTAAACTATCAATAAACTTTAAAACATAAAGATAATGGAATTCAAAGTGTAATTACAAAAAATAAAACAAGAATAAAATCAAAATTAAATAAACATTCTAAAACATTGAATCATTATCCTTAAATTACAGTTTTTAAATAATTCCTCTAATTATAACTATTTTTAAACCTAAAAAATTTATAAATATAGTATACCTTTTTGGAATTATTAAAATTAACATAATAAATGATTTTAGTGATGTATTCATGGTTATGTATAGGAATGTGAAATGACCATTATATATGTGGTGAGTGGGATCATATGGCCATTGGGATTTTATGTTTACTGATACCCTCATTAGAACTAGTAAGAAATTAATTTTTCTTAACATATTTTTCATGTCTGTTATGTATAACCTATGCATATAAAAATTATGATGGTTTAAATTTTTTAATTAAAAAAAAATGTGAAAAGACAATTTTTCATTTCATTTGTTCCTAAACCTATATAAAAAATAATATAAAACAGTTTTCCGATCAATTTATTTATAAATGACACTACATGATATATATTTCCCATTTTTTATTCAAAAATTGATATAGAACATGAAAGATTAAACGTTTTAATGTTTGTTATAGTTGAAACGACCTGAAAAGTAAAATTTTTCATGTCGATCTTCCAATAATATATGTGAAAGAGCTTCATTTTTTCATCAAATATAAAATAACGGATTTGGATAAAATTATTAATTTTAATATTTTATTGAGATCTATCATTGTTTGCTTTATTATTTCCCAAGATTGACTTTTGTTCTCTCCCCAGTGGGAAACCCAACCCTTAAAATGTTTGATCCATCGATTAAATTACCTTAAAAAATGATCATTTTCCTCAAATATCTTCTTTCATTGATCTATGTACTTGAATTTCATTCATTTTTCATCCACCACTACATGTTATCCATCATCACCTGTCATAGGCCATGATTTTCATAGTATTCTATTCGATTTTTCCATATTAATTGTTTTGTTTCCTATTTACATTTATTATTTATTACTTCCATAATCCATGAATTCAAGTCGTTAAAATTTTTATTTATGGATATAATTTAATATTTATATTGAATTATAATTTATTAGGTATCCACCACCAGATCCCATACACTATCACTCCTCGTTGGATACCACATACATGTTCTTTTTATTGGGGTCAATTATTCAGTCAACCCGGTTCAAATTTCCATTTATGGGATATTATTGTTATTTTTAATTTATATTCATTCATTTTATTTTCATTTATATTTTTATTTCAAATATTCCATTGATACCACTTATTCTATTAATTGGAATCCACCTCCAACGTCACCCATCAACAGTTGCAAATTTCATGTTCTTCCTATTGGTATCCCCTTATCCATTTCTTTGATTATAATATCAATTTTTATTTTTTTCATATTGTTCTTGATTTTCTATGAATCCATGTTATTTTATATCGGATTTGAGGGTCCATGTTTTAATTGATTTTCCTTTTCCATTTATATTTGTATTTTTTTTATTCTTACATATTAGTTATTTTTATAATTGGTAAATGATTATTTTTAGTTTAATGTTTTTGATTTATTATTGAAGAATGATAACCAAATATGTTTAATGTCACATTTTGTTTATAAAATATGTTGTATATCAATTTTTATGAGGTATTTTATAATTTTTTATTGTAACATATAAAATTATTTTTGAAATTAAATTATAAAATACAATAAATTAATTTAAAATTGTTATATTTATAAAAGATAATAATGGGTTTAATATGGATTAATTTACTATGATAAAGTAATGAATATGTGTTTTGGTTTCAAAGTTTTTTTTAATTTCTTAAAGGATTGTTAAAAAAAATTATGTTTTTTGTCTATATTGAAAATATATAAATATGATGACGTTAAAATGAAATGAAATAAAAGTTAATTTAATTTATCATATATTTAACTTATGTTTTAGCCCATGAATATGGAATTGTGAAATTACGAAATGTTTCGGATATATTGATGATGGTGATTTGGAAGGCGAAAAGTTTGATAAATTTCAAGAAATGATTCATAAAATTGAAGTAGAGGTAATTTATAATGAATCAAAAATTGAGTGTTTAGTAGGTGATATAGAAAAATAAAAATATCTTAATTTTATTGAATTTATGTTTTTATTTTTTAGTTTTAAGTATGATTAACAAGAATGAAAAATGGATGGAGTGGAAAGTATTGTTTAGAGTTTCATCAAATATTGAAGGATATAATTCCGAAAAACAAATAACTACAAGATTCAAATTATAAAGAAAATAAATAATATCCATGATGAGTTTGTGGTATACAAAAATATATTCATACTTGAATAATTTTGTGCTATATAAAATGTAATATGAATGTGTTTCAAAGTGTCCCAAATGTTGTATTACACAATATAATATGATGGAAACATCACAGGTTGATTTAGTAGTTACTGAGACTGATAATAATGAAATATGGTATCTTCCAATATTTCATCATTTTATACAATTATTTCCAAATTTGAATAATGAAAATTTAATAATATGACATGAACATGAGTGGATATGTAATGGAATATTTCATAATCTAGTTGATTGTCCACAGTGGAAGAAATTTTTTAAATAGTTTCCAACATTCAAAAATGATGTTAGAAATATTATACAAACACTATGAATAGATAGAATGAATCCATATCAAAATCCTAGTGCCACACATAGTTCATGTCCAGTTTTATTTGTAATTTATTACTCCTATAATGATTTTTTTATAAAGTGAAAATATTCCATGTCGAGTATAGTGATCTATAAATTAAAACAACCCAGGAAATAATATTGATGTTCTCCCTTCACCATTAATAGATTATTTTAGTCATTTATGATAGTATGTTATTAGGGTGCATAAATCATATAAAATGGAACATATAAAAATAAATTAAATTACTAGGTTCATAATAATTACTTCCTAGATTTTGAAAAAAAAATTCATATAGTGTTAAGGTTCATACATCATTTCAAATTTGTGAACAACAAACATCATATTGTCAACTGCAACGTTGGAGGAAAATATTACACATGGGAAAACAGATTTTTTTAGTGTATCTATATTATAAATGATTAATAATAGAATCCTATGGTTCTTAATAATTTTATACTTCACTTAAAAAAAATACACTGATAATTATTTTGAGATGGTGAAATACACTAATGTCAGATTTGGAAGGACACAAAAATCCTGTAATCATAGAATCATTTTGTAGAAAGGATCAACATTTTTTGAGATTCTATATTTTAGATATCATGAGGTCATCTATAAAAATGATTTTATGTATGTAAATAAGAATGTTGATAAAATTTTTATTAGAATATCATTATATATTAACAAAAATACTAAATATGGTTTGAATGAAATATTAAACTTACTATCAATGGGAATAAATGTTTAGTTAGTTCCCACTTTATATGGTAGGAGAACATACCTATGTTCATCTTATCATAAATTTTCAAAGATGGTGAAAATTAATTTTTTTTCAATTTCTCCATGTTATCAATGTTCTAAAGGGCTATTCATAAAATGTAAAAAAATTATGTCGGTAAATTATTTTTTTTGATACTCATGAAATGTCATAATTATCACATCATGATGATAATGTAATTACCTATGGTATTGTCTAGTATATTTTCCATATGTTCCATATTGAATTTCATGAATGTGTTTTATTTTTTCAATTTAATTTATTAAAAGGCTATTTATATTAATTCATTGAAAAATATAAAGGATCATTGAGTTTATATAATTTGTAAACTATAAATTAATTTTATAATATCTTTTTTGACATCATGTTGAATCTAATTGTTATTTTGGTATAAGAAATAACGCTTTAAGGACCTGTATATTTATGATGAATGAATATTTTTGAATGATATTTGAATATATTTAAGGTATATGTAAATAATCTATATTGAACTGAAGTTTTTATTAATGAGAAATATATTTCGGAGGATGTTGTAGAGTTTTGTACAAGATTTTTATCAATAGTAGAGAACATTTTTTTATATCTCACCACAAACTATCCATTAAAGGGGGAAAGGGGGCCCATAGTGAAAAAGAAAAAATCATTGACTGATAAATAGATAATATATGTACATTTAGACATCTTGAATAATGTAGATTATTCCTAGAAATATATAATATATCATATTAACGTGTTAAGAAAATGTTCTCCAATATATAAAGATATGTGTATTGTAAATGAGTCTAAAAAAGTAAATGGTTTAGACACACCATAAATGGTAGATCAGATGCATCAAAAAAAATTACAAGGTAGTAGGAAATATTTTTTTAAAGTTGGTAAAATGATCAAAGGATTCAATTAATCATTATACATTTCATACAAAGCATCAGGACAACATAATTTCTGGTAATAATTTTAGAGTATTTATGTTCACATAAGTAATGCATTTTTTGAGTTCCAAAGTAAAAAAATCTCCAATTCGACAACCTATTATGGAGTAATTTAAAAATTATTTGCAGATGATTAAATTAAATTTAAAGTTCTAGTTTTTAATTTCAAATCGGTTATCGGTAAAAACATTTCCAGAAACGATGAATTTTTAATAATAATAGTTAAAATTAATCTATTTATATAAAAAACTAATAATTTTATCTTGGTAACACATGATAAAAAATTTATCTATACCTGGTCCATCCAATAAACAATGGTTTATAATTTTACAAGAAAACATAGATTGTTTTTTATAAAAATCTTTGTGAATATATTAATTCCTATAAGATCCCCACATCTATGAATGATTTAAATTTAATATTGATGATCATGTTTTAAACATTGATTGTCCCATATTAAATGATCACGATGATGGGATTTGGGAATTTTTTTTTGTAATTTCTTAATATTATAGTTAATGTATATTTATTTATTTTTTAACATTTTAAATTTCATGAAATGTTAGATATAATTGTTTTTTTTAATATTACTATATCTAATATGTTAATTATTAATTATATTAATTTATTTTTCTTTATTTTTAAATGTTTAACCTTAACTTATATATTTATTGATTTTCGTGAAAAAATTATTTTTTATATATTTTGTAAAATTAAAATAAAAATAATGAATAAATAATTATATTCAAAGAATATTATTATTGGGGTCAGAAATATTTTAATACATTGGATCATTTATTTGTTACACAAATAATTTTTTGTTTTGTATTTATTAATTTATTTCATTTAATTTCTCATCAATGTTCTTAGTTTATTTTAATTCTTATCTGATTAGTTTTCATATTTATTTACTATTGTATGTAATTTTTGGTTTTTTATATTTGTGTAATAAATTGTTTTACTTTGATTTTTAGGATAATGGATGAACAAAAATCTGATCAAAAACATACTTGTATGGAGGGTAGCACACATACTATTGAGGAGGATCATATAAATATTTCCATTGATCTTCTTCTTCATACTTCTTCAAATGATTCATCTACTTCTATTAGGGCCAAAAAGAGTTTGAGGGTTGGTAATCAATTTTATATACATTGACTAAAATTTTTACATTTCCATAGTTGGGACACGAGAATAGAAGTTTATTTTGATGATAATGATAATATTAAGGGTCTAAATGAAGAACAATTTAGTAATTTTATTGCAGTTTAGGCTAAAGGAAATGTTAGTATATTGATTTCAAAATAAATAATTATTGATAAAGTTACTATATCTCAATTATGGTAAAACATTTTCATGATATTATTTGTTAGTATTTTATTTATCATGAAATATTTTTACTAATATAGGTTTTTCCTTCTTATGAAATGGAATATTATATTCTTAGTATTCAGAAAGAAATGGTTTGGATTGAATTCTTGAGGATGGAATGAATTTAAATAAACCCTCACATTAGAATTCATTTTATGGAATATATAACTTCAAAATTCATGTGATATATATCTATTTTTATAATGAAGATTCATGGAAGAAATATAGTGAATGCGGATGAAAAAAACATTTTTGGAATGTGTATTATTATTTTTAGACGTTTTTATATTAACTTTCACATTAATGATATCATTGTTCTTATATTCAGAATATGGGGAGATCTCATCAAGAGTACGAGTCCAAAAAGTTATTCCCTATTACATTATCTTATTTGTGGTATACATTATTGGTAGAAAAAATCATTGGTGAAATTTTATAAAACTCTAAACCTAATTTTATAGGCTCATCATTGTTTAAAATTTGCATCCCAACACCTTCTAGACATTAAAAGTAGAAGAACTTATACACTAGAAAAAAGGTAAAATGTCTTACCGAATTGTCAGGGGATGTTTCTCAGGGGAGTGTATGTAGTTTAATTTTTTCATTTCACTTATGTTTATTCAAATATTTATATATTATTATTCAATAAATATTTTTAAAATATTATACTATGGATTTATTTTCAAGATAATGGAACACAAGTGACTACCATGGTTGAAGATTAGAAGGATATTTTAGATATGTAAATGGGAAATCCCAAACACCCATGTTTTTTGTGTGAATACATAGTATGTGTATCGGTATGAAAGGTGTTTGGTCAATTATAAACTTTTATATTGAAGGATATTTATAAAATAAAATTGGATGTTTTAAAAGATATATGTAAGGATATGGGTGAATTGATATAGGACAAGATCAATGCTTATATAGATTCGATGTTTACAGACAAGAAATGAATGTTTTATTATATTAATCCCATTCATCCACCTCACTGTGTAGACATAAATCCACTACAAACAGAATATCATTCCAATATAACTCTTACTTATCCTACACATAAACTACCTCCTCAATAATTTTAAATTTATTGTGATTTGTTTTTGGAGGATCCTTTGAATCATATTATTCAATATGGGATAACATATTCTATTCGTGATAACATTATTCGTCAATAGATAGAGATATAAATATTAGTTTCATTGTACAAGATAAAAAGATAGATATATTAGAAAAAATTGAAATTCATATATATTATGTCATCCAAATTTGTGAAATTATAAGCTATTTTTTAGTTTGGCAGTCTTGACTTGTTTAGAAATTTACTATTGAGGTATGTGTCAATTATTTCGTTTTTAACATTTTTCATCTTAATTTGATTTATAATTTTTAATTTTATATATTTAACAATAATATTTATAGTAATACAATAAAGTTAAAGAAATACCATATAGAAAAAATAGTCGATATTATGATCTCAGATACAAAACATTCTTCTCTTGATATATTATCAACATACTCAAAATCATTGTGGGATGTTTATGAAATTTGAGTGAAAGAAGAACATTTTGGGTGTTCAATTAATATAATACATTAATAAAAGATATCATTGAGTCAATAAATGAGGACGAGTTGGGAGTAAACGTGATGAATATACATTCTATGAATGCTGTTTATCATAAATCTATCAGTAATTTTAATTTATTGAAACATTATACATATATTTTATTTGTATTATTTAACATTATAAAATTTTTAGTTATCAGGATTAAACAATAATATATTGGTTTATGGACCCAAAATTAATTTCACCTATAGAGAGAAAATTGATTGATGATAAATGATTAGTTTATACTTCTAAAAAATTTCAAAAGAATGCGCTTTTTAGTGTTGGATTCCACCATATATTCTAGAGTTTGAAACATATATCACATAATGTTTTATATATCTAATGTAATAACCAAATACATTATTTTTTATATTACTTTTAATTTTTGGAATATAAATTTCTATAAGAGAGAAGATACCATAATGGATATACTCTCTCAATCGTGATATGTAGGAAATTTTTAAAAATTTATTAGACATGTACGTTTTAATATTTAAATACAAGTATAAATTATTATTCATTTAAATATATACTAGAAATATTATTTTCAAACATTTAAGGGAATTAATTTAGAGATATAATATGAAACCATGGTGAAAAGATTTAATATGTTAAATAAAATTGCATTTTATACATACAATTACAACATTTATATTGTAAGTAATAAAAAATTTATTTCTAATCGAAAAAATATATTAGAATATTAGTATCATTAATAATTAATAAATGAATTTGGATACTATTTTCTAATATTCATGATTGAAATAATTAAAAATGGGTGAAAGCAATATTTTAGGAGGCCTGATTTAATTATAAAAAGTTTTAAATTTTAATACATTTTATTCATTATAAATAATAAATGATTTATCATCAATTTTTAGACTTTTGATTATTCTTTTCATCATACTGGTAAATATCTATGGAACTTAAAAAATGATTGGGTGAATTATTTCATGGGTCTAATTTTGTTTTTGTTCATTTATTATATACATTGTAAAATTTAATATTCAAAATGTAAATGTTTGTGCTTCTTGTATTGTTGCTAATTTTCAATTTTTGATATGCTTCTGTACTACCGTTGGATTATTTTTATTATGTTTTTTAAAAAAATTGGGTTTCATGTCACTTATTTCATAAATTATGTGAAACCCCAAAAAAAATAATCGTTATCATGTGGGTTGTTATTATGAAATGACATGATAAATAGTATAATATGTCAATTTTTAATAAAAACTAATGCGGTAAATAGTTTATTTTGTTGGTAACTATATAAATAACAAGGAATTTTTTTTTCATTTTTTACCACATCTGTTATTTTATAATTGATGTGGTAAACTATTTAACGTATCTATTTTTTTTTATAAAAACCATTGTTATAATCAATTTTCGACAATAGTTATTTCATAACCAACATGTAAAAATTATATAAATATTATTTTTAGTGTCAGTATAGTTGTTGGTTTAAAAAAAATAACTTTTAGATATAATATAATATAATATATCATGAGATTTATAGTAATATTGGTCTGATGAAGTCTTTATTACGTCGTTCTTTTGAAATTGATGTTTGGAATTCCTTATCACAAAGGAATTTCCTAATTTACATAATAACCCACTTAATATATTGTATTTATAATTTTATTTTTTAACCCTAATAAAAAATATATTTACATTATTTTCTGTAATATTGTTTAGGGGTAACTAACCTTAAAGGAAAACAAACTACCATGGAAACCCATTTTTACTTATATAGGAAAATTAATAGTTAATTATTTAAAATAAAAGTATTATTTTTTAAAATATTATCAATATTTTATAGTAATTTAATTGAAGGTTAAAATTTAAGAGACCAAATTCTGAAATCTATGTGGAAAATGTGAAGTAGTGGAATCATGTTGTAGAATTCATTCTTAGGAGGATCATTTGGTTGGTCTTGGAGAGGATGTTGAATGGATTCAACATTCCCTAGACCAATTATAAGATGAAATTCAATAACTATGAGTTAAAAAACATCATATTTTGTGGGATTGAAATATAATGTAAATAACTAAAGGTCTAATTCTAGTTGAATCACCATATATAGATACCACTATTTTTATCAGACCAATAATGATTCTGTAGTGTTCTTTAGGATGTTATAATAATAATTTGGTATGAAATAAATATGTAATTATGAATTTGATAAATGTTACATATAATTTAATTTTTATATTGATTTTTATACATTTAAATTTTAAATAAATTTTAGTTCTAAAAAGGATTTCAATTAATAAAGATAGGTTTTTTTAGTAAAAAAATATAAGAAAACAATTAATAGTCAGTAAATAAAAAACATGTTTGGAATAAATAATTATATTTTGAAAGATTTATTTTACAAATAATTTTTTTTCTATATAACAATATTTTTAATATAAATACAAAAATTTTGTAAAAAGGAATTATTCTAATTATATGTATTCATATTATATAAAAAGAAATTACCATTTATCTAGTGGTTATGAAAACACATGTAATAAAAATAAATACAATTTGTCTTTAATTTTTAATTTATAAAAATACATTTCCCATAAAGAGACATATATAAATGAGTTTACAAGGGAATTATTAATCTATAATTATCTTATTTAAAAAAAATAAATATTTGATCCACATTCTGGGGTAAATTAAAATCCTTATTCTTCATAGAATAAATACTTGTATAAATTTCCTTCACCCTCCACCATAAATGGAAACCTCCTATACACACCACATAGCACACAATTCCATTAATTTTATCTTTAATTCGATTCTTTATTATCACACTAAAAATCATCTTTCCTGTTTGAAAACCACTTTCCATAAATCATTCATTCCCAAGAGGCTCTATAAGATATTATTTGAGAGTTGAATGTAAATATTATCCATGCCACAATCATTTCAACTCTTTATTGTTCATTTATCAATTTTATAGTATGATTTCTCACATTACATACATCATGTTTAAAAAAATATTATTTTATAACATTTTTATTATATGTATATAATAACAGTTTCTTATTCATTCATTCCTTAAAATGAATTCTTGTATAGTTTGGTCCCACTACCAACCTCGATAATGATTTAATTGAGATATAATGAATGATTAACAAAAATTAAACACTACTAATATTTTTTAACAATGATGAACATATCATGTTTTCATAATTATAAACTTGTAATTTATAAATTAATATTCATTAATAAAATCAATTCATTTAATAAAATGGAAATATAAGAAAGGAAATTATAAATGTAATTTATAAAGTATCACCATGAATTCTATAAAATAACATTTTTACCCTAAAACTATATTAGAAACATCAATATGGACTTTAGGATAATTATGATGGTCATAAACCCACAATATTATATCAAGTACTAGAATAATAAAAATGAGGAAAGATTAGAACAAATAGTTTAATCTGAACCATAAAATTATTTGTAAAAAATGATTAAAATTGGGAAATAAAAAATTATGATTGAATGGTAAAAATTTATGTAAATATGATATATATATATATATCTGTGTGTGTGCGTGAATAATAAATCATATTTTATTATATATGAGTTCATATTCCATCCAACTAGGAAAAAATATAATATAAGTGTTCTTTGTCTCAATTTAACTTCTTTAATATATACATCATATTATGGGCATATTTTCTTTTATCTAGGGTATATAATTCTTTAGTTACATTTTATAATATTAATATAATTATTATTTTTATTTCATATACCTTTTTTTCCATCATTCAAGGTCATTTTATTAAAATGACACTGAATCAATTTGGGTTTTTTACCATATTTCTATTCATGAGTTATAAACATTTTTTATACATTTTTATTGATCCCATTTTTAACCATCCACTATTGATTTATTTTATAATATTAATATCTATGTTTTAATTTTTTTCCAAATTAATTGATATTTACAATGTTTAAAAAATTATTTTCTTAAAAATATATGTGTTCTTGATGAAAACATTTCATATCCATTAGTTCATAATAATTATTCCTTAACTATGTTATTATAATTATTCTATATCCTTCCATTTGTTTATTTAAAATGGTATTTTAAATTTTTCACTCATGATATTTTTATTTCCCAGAAAAAATATTCTTTTTAATGTATTTATTTTGTTATCAAAATAAAACTTTTTTATGAATAACCAGTATACTCATTATTAACTCTTTATCATCAATGACAATATTCTTTCTCGACACTAATTTTTTAAATTATTATTATGAAATCCAAATATGTTTTATATTTTTTTCCATAATATTTATCTTCATAAATTTTCAAAATTAAATTCTATGACTTTTTCATTGATAATTATTTTCTCTAAAATTAGTTGAACAACATGGAAAGTAATTTATTTTCACTTTCATATATTTTTTATCTTCCACTCTCCATTTCATTTGATAAATAATACTTATTTTCTAGTTAACATTTTGAAATACTATTTTAAATCAAATTTCCATCAATTTTCCCCTTAACTATCTATATAACTACTTTTTAAAAGTTAATTTTAAAATTTTCCTTTTTATATAAATGTTAATAAAAATTATGGAAAATATTTTTAGGATTCCACATCAGTTTTCTCATATATCTATAAATTATCCACCCCCTATATGGTTATGTTATTTTACAACCTTATAAATTGAATAATGAAAAGAATATTTTCTAACATAAAATATTTATTATCAAATAATCTAATTGATGGTTTCATTTTATATTATACCATATGAAAATTTTATTTAACCAGACATCATTCCACGGTTTTTTATTTTAAGATTTTTTCTATTTCATATGAATGAAATATAGATGTTTCATCATTATATGATGGGTGGGCTCAATATATCCCACTAAATTATTATGTAATATTTTATATCTCATGAGATAATGGGGTTGTGTGCAGACATGATTATTCTTTAGCTTTGTTAAAAAAATTTGTCCTTGGAAATGATTGCATTTATAATTATTCCTGATTTTTTTATGGAAATTATTTCATTTAAATATTTTTGTAATCTTGTTCAGGGACAGGATTGTAGTAATCTATATTCAAAACCTTATTCATCTATACTATCCTTGATAATCTATTTTCAAAATTATATGTTTTCCCTTGCCTTTTCCCATACCTTATTTCTATGTTGTGATGCTTTCCACTATTATGCTATGTGGATCATGATTACCCTCTCATATCTTAATATTATTTTTACATGATAAATTTTAGGTAATTTGATGTTATATGTCCTTCTATCATGTTTTATGGATAATGAAAATGATTCCATATAGTATTTAATCAGTTATTCCTACAATGTTCATTTTTCTTAGGTGATTATTATCTTTAATAATTTATGAATTTATAATATGTTTTTCTAATAATTATTGTATGATATCACAACTTCTTAGGTTTGAAATTTCAATTGGGAATTTTATACAGGAGTATATTGATATGGAATTTGTGTCTTGAGAATATTATGGTATATGTTAAATAAATAACGTGAAATACAAATATTATTTAACTAATCTTCCAAGACATTAACCATTTCTATTAATGTATTGTGAAATTTTTGTGTGGTATAATGTATAAATTACATAATTTATGTGACATATATTGTTATTATTCTTGTATTATCAAAATTGGTATCATATTATGGTGCTACTATATTTTGGTCTTAGGTTAACAAGTATAAGTGAACAAAAAATAAAGAATAATTATTTTAATATAAATTATCATATTTTTATCCAATTATGAAATAGTTGAATAGAAATATTTATATGTGAAAATGAAGATTTTATAGGGAAATAAATCATGATGTTTAAATTTTATATTGTTAGTTACACTAATTCTCTTAAAATATTATTTTTTATTACTCATGTAAACCCCTTTCAGTTTTAGTAATGGTTAGGACCATGAGTAAACATGTTAACATTGGTTGAAATTGAAAATATATTGATCATACCAACGAGGAACCTAATGGGATGGGGGATGGAGTGAAAAAATTCATGGAAATGATATCTCATTTTATGAATAGTAATAAAAATAATATTGAACATCTAAATTCTCAATATATGGATTAATAATCAATGGAGTATTTCATGATTTAATGATAATTGAAAATTTTTGGGACATCTTATCTGATAGTTATTGAGAAATGGACAAACACAATGGAAATGATATTTTTTGTTCTCTAGTGGATAGAATATGAATAGATTTTTTAGTCACTTATCATTTTGAATGTCAACCTAACACATGGTGGACCCTCAATAAGAATATGTATAAAAATAATGAAGTTTTCACTATGTAATGGATTTATTTTTTTAAAATATTCTTCAAAAATTATTTTCCAAGATATCATGGAAAAAAATAGAGTTATAATTACTAAAGATGAAATTATAGTTTGATGGAACCATTAGAAAATATAAAAAAAATTGAGATAGAAGTTTTACAACCTCTATTTTTATTATTAACCCCAAAACAAGGATTCATCAATCATTTAGTGGCCTAAATAAATATATTTGAAAATTATTATCAATAAGTGATTTTGTGTCTTTGAGTAAATTGCTTGATGCGCACTGGATATGGATATATACATTGGAGACTCCAACTATTCAAATGGATACAGAGACAAAAAAAGTAAAAAGGTAGATTCATGAAAATATTAATGATAAATCACTAAGTGGAATAAAATTTCAACCACCATCATACAAAAATTTCCGATAAGGAACCATATAAATAGATTTAAAAGAATAATAACATTATTCAAGTGAGGAAGGGTAGGCCATCAATCTCATTGCTATCAGTGAAATATATAAAATCTATATACTAGTTTTGTGGAAATGTAGGTCCAAGAAAATTAACATATCATTTATTAATGCTTCAAGTTCATGTAATTTGAGAATTATGAAAATAAATTCCCCAATCCATGGGTTAATGGGGATAATATAAAGATAAAAAATCAAATACAAAGGGATTAATAACAATATAATGCAATCATCACCACTAAAGTATATCATGATAAGAAAGTAGTGAAAATTTAAATTATTCACCACTCTTAATATACAAATGTATTATTTAATTATAGTTCTTCATATTAATATATATATTGTATGTTGGCTAAGAATGTTGATTCACCACTGAAAGTAGTGAATGTTTTATTATCTATGAAAAACTTTGTGGTATCATTATTATATCAATGATATGTAACACTCCAATAATTTAGATTTATGGATTGACAATTATTATAAATGTAGTTCTTATTCCCATTATAGAATTCAATGTTATATTAATCAGGAATTACCTTTCTCTATGTAGATCATATATCAATTTTCTGGATAGGTAAATATCATTCCATTTACCAAATCACATCTCGATGAAAAATATTTGAAATTATAATGATAGAATTTATTTTGAAATAAATTACTCAATATGGGTAGTGATACACCAAAATAATGGATACCTGGATCAAATAACAAACCAACAACTTAGCTCTGAATAAATTACAATTTTAAGTAAATATATTGATTTTTTTCCTTTGAGACATCCTAGTCTTATCCTACAACATGAGGCTTAGTTTACTATATTACTCATACATGTCTCTATGCCAATACTAAAGATTTATTTTTGAATATAACCTATTGAATTATATGAATTGAAGACGCATATAAAAGAAAGAATGGAAGGGGGAATTATACTCCAATATTTTTTACCATAGTTTAATTGTGTTCTATTTATCAAGAATAATGATTGTTCAATGCGTCATTTCCTTGATTATCACGAACATAATAAGATCACGATCCATAAAAAGTGTTATCTTCTTTGTATTGGTGATTTCATTAATATACATAGTAGAGGAACATACTTCTTGAATATTTTTTTAATATATTCAATCAATTAAGGGTAAGGAAGATATATATTACCAATATATCTATCATCATTAGATATAAAAACCATGAATTCATAGTGATTCCATGAAAACATTAAAATTCTAATATTTTCATCATGGATTTGATGAATTATAGTTATAAATTACCTTAAAAATTTTATGGTAGTCTTTATCTAGGATATTCATTTATATTCCAAGATTATCTAAAACCATGAAGAGACTATGTTGATTATTCTTAAGACCTTATGAAAGAATTTATTATATTCCATGTTCAGATAACATGAATTTTGGATATAAAAAATATAATTCACGAATCATGTAATTATAATATAGGATATATATATAATTCATTTAATGGTATAGGTGATTGAAGAATTTCCTAGACGAAACACTACGATATAGATAAAAAATTATCTTGTAATAACTATAGAGAATCATTTTTTTGAAAATAATTCAGGTTAATCAAGACCTTTTTCAAAGTTAACATGGAATATAGTGAAATTTATTGGGATAGCGAAATGTGATGATAAATTAAATAAACTTATAAAGAGTATAATTGATAAACCTTTAATTACACCACCCTACAGTGGATATGGGATTGTGTTATGTTGTTAGGCATTAAATACAGAACTTGGATTTTTCCTTCTCTAAAATTAAATGGTGATATATCTTTCATAACATAAATTAAATTACCAAGAGAATAATAATATATTTCATTATATTGAAATATTAGTGGTAATTTGTGAATAAATATATAATTTAATTATCTATTTTCATAATTTTGATATACATATATATATACTAGTTAAAAAATCTTAAAATATAAATTAACACAGAAATTGATGAATATTATCTTAAGGAGATGATTATAGTTAATTAATGGATATAACATCAAAATAAATCCCCCCCCCCAAATGGAATGCAAGGTGTATGATTCTCTATGTAGAAAAAATCATAATACCTTGTCCATGATGAGTATTTAATGATATTAAATACTCATATATTTTTAGTGGATTGACATTGAAATCAATATGGTAGGGATAAAAAGTTTGTATTTCGAACATTATTTATTTACCATATGTCTATGTTTATATGATACTTTCTGATTAATTTATTTAAATGATAAATTACATGATATTGAATATTATATAGTATAAACATTTTAGAGATGGAGTTTTATGATTTGACACAAGAATATGTATCTTATCCATACTAGAACTCAGGAATAAAAGCTTGGAAGTGGAAAATACAACATCATTCTATAATTTTCCAAGGACCAATAAAATATGAATAGTGATCTTAAGTAGTTTTTATGGTGGGATAACATGATGTTTCATATTTTTGAGTATTTATATCTATTACTGATCTCACAAGACATAAATTTGTATCATTAAAAATATAAGGGTATGGTGAAACTATGACATATACCAGTATGTAGATGAGAGATTTTTTATATATTTCTTTATCATCCTAAATAATACATATGTAGGCCATAATTCCATAAATGTAGTGGTTTATCAAGTTGAAATTTTATCTTTCTTTATTACAATTTGGGAGGATGTGTTACCCAATCATCATGCCATGTTATATATGAAGGATGTGGTCATATTTTGTGTCATTAAACTTGTAATTTTATCTAATTAATATCCATGGTTTACATTAACATTATGTAGGATATCTCATCAAATACTATATACATATATGATTATCAACACATAATATTAAATTTAATATTATATTAACTCTTAACATACAATTAAAAAATATAATATATGTTGATATCTTTCATAATAGATTTAAAAGGAAGTTGGGATCAACATCTTCCTCTGATTGAGTTCTACAAAAACAATAATTTCCATAATAGAATTTCAATTGATCCATCTTAGGCTCTATATGGAAGGATATTCTGAAATACATCATTTTTTTTATAAAAATGGAGAGGGGAATCTATAGGGATTCAATATTTTTCAATAAATGGAAAAAAAATTCAAAAAATTCTGTAAAATATCAATGAAATAAAAAAGTCAATAAGATAGTTATACTAATAAATATATAAGAGTTGAATTATGGAACAATGTAATCATAAAAATATTTCTATGGAATAGGGTTTTGAGAATTGGGATTAAAAGAAATTTAACCCTAGATAAATCATACACTTAATGATTATTGATCATAAAATAATTGTAAATTATTGAAGAAAATACAAACAAAATTATAAAATGTGATTTGTGTTTACCATTTATCACTTTTGAGAAAGTACATTACATATATATCACATGTGCTGAACATTGAAGTTGTAAAATTGGAATATGATACCTCTTTTAAGTAACTAATGATTGTGATTTTGGATTGAGGAGATAAAGTACAACGAAAGAAGACCACCACCTAGTCAAAAATTTTATAGTGAAACCAAATGTTTTAGAAAGATATATTGGAACATGATGAGCTAATAACACAAAAGTAACCTTATTTGTTTTCATCTATGTAATAAAATTTCATGGGAGAAATTTTTTTATAGGAGATAGAATTTAACACCTTATACCTATATTGATAAGATAACCTTTAATCATATGATATATAATGTTACATGAAACACTAAAAAAATGAACCATGATATAATTTTTTGAGATAACATATAACAAATAATGAAAAAAATTAACACATAATTATTATTAAATAGGAAACATAATTAAGAAAAAAATAATAGGAATAAAATTGAATATAAATTAAAATATCCCAAACATGAAATAAGCATCCCCATTGTTTTATATAAATATCATACCTCTCATTATAATAATTTAAATATTTTAAAAACAATAAATATAATAAACATTTTCAAAATTATGTAAAAAAATAGAATTAATGATTTATATATTTATTCAAGGATATATATAGTAATATGAAATAACTATTATATATATATTCATTGTTTTTAGACATCCATTTAGCTTATATATCCATTAAAATTATATGGAAAATGATAAAATCTTTAAGAAAATAATTAATCAATGAGATATCATATGATTAGTATTCTATTAAAATATAATATTTATTTAATAACTATTTAATTTGAAGAAATAAATAGATGTAAATGCCTTATTAAATATATATAGAAAAGGGAAATTAATTTCATCACAAAATAAAATTATTCCATATGAGTCAGATTTTATCCAGCTTGTAAAGGATGACACATTACTAGGGTTTTCCCAACACCATGTCCATGATAAACTTCACCATGTATGGTTTGAGTTCAATCATCTATAGGACAATTTCAACCTTATAGATTTCACTACAAGATCCATGCTTGATGATTCCACAGATAGGATTACCACCATTACTTATATTACCCTTAGGTATTTTTAATAAGTATTGAATGATTTTTAAAAAGAAGGTAGAATGATATAAACATTTAATTAATAATTTTATAAATTATTTATACATTTTCGTTATTTCTTATATATATAGATTAATAATTTTAAACAAAATTTACTTGGAAAGTGAATTAAATTAAATAATAAATGTTTATTTAAAAAAAATGTATTTATAAAATTCAATTAATGGTCTATAAAAAATTATTCATTTATAAAAAAATAATTTATTTTTTAAAGAGTGGTTTTTTGAAGCGTTTTTTAAACATAATTTACTAAATTAATTAAATGAATCACAACCTATTATTTTTTAACTAAATATAATATATATATATATATGAAACAAAAATAATATAAAGTCCATTATATTTAAAGTAATAAGAATAAATTCATTCTAGGATTAATAGAAAATTTTGTCTAAACATTATTTTTCCACATTTTTAATTATTAAATTAAAAATAAATTCTTACACATTTAAAAATTTAATCAAATATAAATTGTTAATTATAATCAATCAAAATTTATAAATTAATTAACATTATAATTTTTATTTTTGGAATTAAAAATATATTACCAAGGTATAAACTTAGTTACCATTATAAAGGAGAAATATGGTAAATGTGTTAATTTAAGTGTTAAAGACATAAAGTATCATATAAAATTAACACTGAATGTGTGAAATAAAGAACTATTAGTAATAAATAATTTATTCTGAAATATATTTACACTCTTCATCAACTTTCAATGATAAATTAAATTCCTTATTCATTAAGGGATGGGTATTTGTAAAAATGTAATTCAAGTTCACCAATAAGAGGATCCATCTTCTACACACCACAAAGAACACCACTTTTTTTATTTCCTCTTAAATCATTACCCATATTATCTCTATAAAACTGCTATCACTTATTTTTATACAAATATTAATAATACGAAGTCCCAAATTCATATTATTTAAGACTCAAGTTATGATAGGATTCAAGTCAACAATGTCTATATTATCCATTAAATAATAATTTATTCTCTATATATTTCATCTACCTCTTCTCTAATATGATTTATTACTTTCATAACATGATTTTGAAATCAAATATTCTTATATATATGAGTTATTATAGCTATATAATAACCTATTTTAATTCATTTATTACTTATAACACATTCTAGTTTGGGTCGGTTCAACAACCTAAATTAACGATGTCATAAATTGATATAACAATGAATAAAAAATTTAAATACTAGTAACATAATGTAATAATGGAGATTATAATATTTTTTATCTTTCTATAATTTTAATATATATATGTGTAAATTCAGTAAGAAAATCAATTCCTTTTTTAACCAAAGTTCACAAAAGTGGGACATTTACAACTATTTATGAAGCATCACCATAACATACATAAGATAAATTTTAGGCAATAAAATTACATAAAATACACATATGGGACCTCCATGATCTTTTTGGTGGATATGAACACATAATAAATGATCATGTATAGGATCCTACATACTAAATCATGTATAAAACAAAAGGAACAATTAACTCCTAAATTTTTTTTAACATAAAATAAACAAATGGATAATAATAAACAATAAATGAATGGTATCAAAAATATGAAATATAATTATTTTTTTATATCTATTATGAATAAACCATTATTAATTATACATAAGGTTACAATGCATTTGAACAAGCATGAACCCATGGTATGGGTTTTTCGTCTAAATTTTATTTCCTTGAGACTTGTCTCATATTGTGAACCAATTTCTATTTAAATGGTGAAAATTAAATTAATTTAAAATTTATTTATATATTTTCATAGTATTTGAGGTTCCATTTCATTATTTTTAATTTAATGTATTTGGGTACACATTTTACCAAATAAGGAATTAGTTTTTAAAAGTAAATATCCTTTCATTGAGTTATAATCATTTTACAAAATGATTTCCAAATGATTTTATATTCCTTAACTAAAAATTGGGATTCATTATGAATATTTCATTATATCTATTCATTGTTTTTAAATGTAATATCTATTTTCATTGTTTCATAAATTATTTTGTTAAAAAAGAGATGGGTTTTTATTGAGTCAATTTTCATTTCATTAGTACATAATCATGATTTCTATAATATATAATTTTATATGTATTATACTATTTCAATTCCTTATTTAATATTGTATTATGTCTTGTTATATGGTGAAATAAAATTTTAATGTCAATATTTTCTTCTCCGATGGATTTCATTCTTATTAATATGTTTTTGTTTTTATGAATAATTATCATCCACTATATTGGTTCTTTGTCCTCTTTGTGAGTAATCATTCATATTATACATTGTTTCCTTTTTTATTGTAAACAGAAAATATATTTTTTATATACTATTGATATTTTTATTTATCTTTTTGAAAATGTATTTTTTAACTCCTTCATCAATTTTTATACTCTCTAATACAAATTAAAAAGATAAAAGAGAAATTACTATTCACATTCCTTTATGTTTTATCTTCCACATGACATTTCATTATCTAAATTCTTCTCTTCGAAATGATACATTATTATGTACTATTTAAAAATTATTTTTTCAAAACATACTACGAACAACAACAAATAATTTCTTTTTTTAAGTGACATGAAACCTCATCTTACTATGACAATGTCAAAATTGCTTTATGGAAATTATTTTTATTATTTTAATCAAATTTTCTCTCCAACTGTAACAGATATATCCTATAGTGTCTAATGTTAAAGACGAGCATATAAATGATCATATAAATAAATTATTTTGGTTGTAAATTTTTTAATAAAATCAAATCTAATTAATGATTTTATTTTATGTGATACAATTTAAAAATTTAATATAACACATCTTACACACATGGGATTTCATGTTTTGATGTATGAATGACTTTAGGTGAAAAATAGTATTTTGGTTTATGATTATGTGATTGATGGTTCAGATATATACCCTTAATTCATTGTGTATTATTTTATATATCATGAGATAAAGGTGATGTGCATTACCAAAATTATTTTTTATCTATCTTCACAGCATTACACAAGGGAATAATTCTATTTAGTTGTGTTTAAAACTTATGCATAAACATGATTTCTTAGATTTATGTACATAAAATTTTTTGTATATTATTATGACTATCAATGTTCATAAGCTAATATATTGAACATAAATATAGATTAGATATATTCACAATTGTATGATTTGTTAGGCCTATGTTTATGCCAAATATCAAGATCATGCTATATTCCTATATTATACTCAATGTATCTTGATTATTATATTATATCATTACATTCTTATTTTATGGTATGTATGTGATAATTTAATGTTACATTTCCTTATATAATTACTTATATAAAACTCATATGATTCTTTGTAAATTTTAATAAGATATTTCTCACATTTTCATGTTTTCTCATGATCCTATAATGTCACCCACTTAATAAATATGTTTTTCAATCACAAATAATTTTAGATCAATGATTTTTATGCCACCCAATTCCTATAATAATTTTGTTTAGGATTATTTTTTGAAAAAATCTATGGGTAGAAATTATGTGGTAAATTATTAAGAATTAATGTGAAACAACACATTTATTTACCTAATATACTGAGAAAATTTAGTATTGGGTTCTTGGTTTCAATGTTTATTTTTTATTTGTAATGATTAAATTATAGAATGATTTTAAATATTTTGTTTTTATTCTCAGTTCATCCAAATCAATATATTCTTATAAAAAAATATTGGTGGGTATTTTCCCTTTTAGTTTGGTTTGATATACATTCATTTTCTTGATACATTTTACTCCAAGAATTATATACAATTAGTTTCTCAATTTTTTAGAAAAATAATCCAAATAATGACATGAATTATTATGTCCTATATTATTATATGAAATATGATTTCCAATATTATTCCAAATGTTTCTATACCAATTTTTTATTCTCCACTATATCAACATCCTTTATCATTAAAGTGGACGTTAGTGGCCTTTACTCATCATGGGTGAGTATCCCAAAAACTCTTTCCCATTATTAATTAGAATATTTTTTTCCAAAACATTTTCCACATTCTATTATTTCCAATAAGAAAATTTAGTTGGTCTTATCAAAGACTTCAACTCCCTCCTTTCATCCCATTTATCCATGGGTTACTTCTCATTAATAGTTCCTATATTAGAATTACTGAAATATTTCTAAAAAAACAATCTATTATATTAAATGATAAAATAATACATGAATTATTTTATATTTTAATCAATTTTATTCCAAAATTTAGAGATTAATTTTCTTATAAACTAGTCAATGGTATAAAAGGTTTCCCTTTATTTCCCAATAATAAATTGTTTGAGAAGAAAAAACATAAAAATTATGAACCTAGATATTTTGAACATTATAATAAATTAAAAAATAATTTTTATTCAGTCAACCAAAATTTTTATTTTCATTTTGGGATTTTAATGATCTCAAATTAGCTATATTAAATTCCCCCTATAATATTTTTATGATGTATTGATGGGTTATTGAAGAAAATTAATTGGAATCTAACTAATTTTCATTATGAGAAGAATATATATAAAAAGATCCAATATATATTTAATATAAATAAAGCATTCACTTATGATTTTTTTTAGAGGCCTATTGTATAGTTACATAAGATCTGTAATTTTTTTAAAAAATAAAAAATGATACTTTTTAATTGAATTAATTTATTTAATTTTTTATCCTCCATTTCACTAGGATTATTTAATATCATAAATAACATTCCCTCTATTTTCTATTTGGTAAATCATCATAATAGAAAATATAATGCTAATTAAGATTATAAATTATTATGAAAGGAGGAAAATAAGAATCTTTGAAGGTAATTATAGATCAATTTAAAACCTATCATAACTCTATAAACTAGATAATGAAATCAAATCCTATAGAGAAAATATGGATATATTGTCAAAAATGTATTTTAATTTCTTATGTGAAATAAAATACAAATAAAATGAAGAAACTATCATATCTAAATCCAAAATATGCTATCAATTTTTCTTTTATGAATATATGATCTACATTGGAATAATTAGAACCTTCAATATTAAGTTAACTCTAATACTATTCATAGGGCCTAGTTGTGATATTCCTAATCATTGGGAGGGGAGTGAATCAATGGTTCACATACAACACAATATCATTATACCTTTTGAAGAAACTATACCACATTTTCAATTAAATAAAGGATCATGTAAAGTATAATACAACTGTAATGATGATAATGATATATTTACTATGACTTAGAATGTAAACAATATGACATAAGGAATAAAAATGTTCTCACATTTTTATTATTATGTTTCTATCCCTTGGTGTCCAACAATTATTTTCATTCTATCCACATCAATTTTTTCCTAACATGAATGAATATATTTGTATATAGAGTAAAAAAATTGTCTAAATACCAATATATATTAAAAAAAGAGAAATATATCACTGAGTAGACTCTTAAAAATTATGATCTTCATTTACCATTTTTATGTTCCACTACATTGATGGATTAATTGAAAACTATTACTAACTCAAACATTAATTTATTTTCTATCCCTCCATGAAATTAATATATTCTGAAACTTGTCTGTTTTATAAAAAAAATAAAAAGTATATTGATGAACCTTTTAAAATTATATTGTATCATCCTATAATTTCATGGTATGTTTTTTAGGATATGATTTTTTATATCTTGTTTTTATTTTGTAAAGGTGTGTCTTGTGGGTAATGGGCCTTGGAGTTCATTTTTAAAGGATAAAAGATTATTTTTCTTGCATGGTGGATGAAATTCCACTGACATTCCAGTGGGTAGCACTAGATATCCAGTGGTGCTAATATTGGGGCATGAATTCTTATAAACTATAATAGCTAACTCTTGTCCAAAAAGAAGGAATTCATTTATACTAGGCACATTGTCCATTCAAGGTCTAATCACTGGCCTACTGGTGGCCCCTATACAAATATATGATTAATTATTTTTTCTTCATTTTCCTCTAATATGATTATTAGCCTATCTATCACCCTAATTTGGCCCCATTATGACCAAAACCTCATGTTGATATTTTCCTTGGTTTTCTATACATCTTAAACAACTCCCCTAAGGATCTTGAATTCTAGATCAATCTTTTACTATCAATTTAGGTAATATCTTACCTTTATAGGACTATGTACCATTTTCATTGGACGATTAAATATATCAAATCCATGTTGGCTAGATATAGGTATTTATAACTAGATATAATTGAGGAATCATTTTTGATTGTTAATTTAATGTTAGATCTTGGTAATTATGGAATATATTTGATATATACTAGATATTACATTTGAAAAAAAAATATTTTTCTATATTGTTGTGCATTTGATCTCATAAAACGATAACATCAAAGAATTTTAATACTTTAAGATATATTACGAAGGATTTGATATTTATCTTTTGAAATTCAGTGCATCAAAATGATCTAGGAATCATCGCCTATAAATTCAAGGAAATTGGAATCAATGGAATAATAGTGGGATGAAATCCCCATATTTATCTCATGTAGTGAGTTTTTTATATAACTGGATTGTTTGTATGTTCCTAGTGAAAATACCATTTCATGATAAGTATGATTGGAATGTGTTGGTGGACCATGATACAATTTATTATTATGTAATATGGGTTCCTTTATTCGTCATCCTATATATGCGGTTATTTCATCAACCCTGTAGTGTTTGATATTCCATGTATGTTCCTTATTATAGAAATCTTACCTTATGGTTATCTCATATACCATAAAACTCTTTCCATGATATATTTATCTTTTCCATGGTATGTCTTGCAGGTGGATTAATATATAGCCATAAAAACTATTTCCTCAATGTTTAGGTTCAAAGACAGACCTGAGAGAGTTAGTTATATCCAAAATTTGGGATCCTCGATTACTTGTTTGATGTGCCTATGGACACGAGACATGTAGAAAAATATCATTGCTTATTTTTATCCAATGGGAGGTGAATTCAATATTATATTATATTAGGGTCCTTGTTATGGAATACTGTTCTGATTGGGAACAAATTTCTATATGTGTAGATTATCATTGTTTTAGTAATTCCAAGCATGCGTATAATAATACGGAAGTAGGCATCTATGGGTTATTTTTCAATTACCCTTAATGGAAGATATGGAATCACATAGCTTGATCTAAGTTAGGCTTTGACCACTTATGAAATTATTATGGAACAATGTCATAGTATGTACGACTAGGGTCATCGTATCTTGGTTAGTGCATGATAACTTAATACATGATTGGTTATATCTATGTATATAAAATTACTATTCAGGAAATAAATACACCTCTATATACATTTTCATATATTTTATGGATGAATTAGTGATGTCTTACTTGTTTTATACTCACACACTATATAGAAATATTTATGTTCAAGTACACATCATGATAACGGGTTTCGAGAAGGGAAATGGTCTAGTTGAAGGTTATTAAGAATTTTGGAGTTAATAGATAGTGAAGGTACCATAATAGACTCCAGATAGATTTTAAAAACACTATTTATTTATTTATTTCTTATTGTATGGATTACACTTATTGAGATGCCATATTGGGGGTTTGTTTCGTTATTATTGTATTCAGTAACATAGAATATATTATAGCATCTTATTTAGTTTATCTTTCCACTATGATATTTAATTGTCTTGTGATTTTTTTTCCATATTATATTCTATGGATTTTTTTATTTAGTGTATAGTCTACCCATGTCACCATTAAATTAGTACTACTAGTCAAAAGCCTCATTCATATGATGAGGAACACATGAGGTTAAGTGGAATGATATATCATACATAGTGATTCGGGAAAATATATTGAAAATATAATGAATGGCCATAGGATTCATTTATCTTAATTTTGATACATGATAGAAATGGGATAAGTTGTGTTAGACTCAGTTAAGGGAGTTTTTATGTTCACTGAAAATTCATGCCTAATGGACCGACTAGTTATAAACGATGGGATTGTTGTTTAGATTTACAGGATTTTGTTGTGTTCATGCATCAAGAATATCAAATTGGATCACCTATGGTATATATAAAAGTTTTTAAATATATATTAATTATTTAATTAAATGAATTTATTTGTACCATCTATTCATTAATATATATATGTATAAAGTATGTATTCATTGCTTTTTTGATATGTCAGTGAAGAAATTAGTAATCTAAATGTGTTTATATAGTAATGATATGTATATATGTATACTTACTATTATTACTAATGTACATGTATATATGAATGGGGTTGGTTATTGGTTATAGCTATAAGGTTTATACCTTTTGTGGGTGAATATCCTAGGATATGAATTCATATAGAATTATCATATCTGTGCATTGTGACTACTTAAGTGGTACTTGTAAAACATTTATCATAAACATTATAAAATTCGTTTTGTATTCTATATAAATGGTTCCTTGGATATTATTTATGGGGATAAAAGAATAAACAATTAATAATTCTCCTTATGTGGACGTCATAGTTCCACAATAAGATAATTAGGGGAATCATATGACTGTGTTCCTATACTTGGTTATGTTGTTCAAAATGTAAATCTTCCCCAAGAAAAATTCTTCAAGACCAATCCCACTGTGAAGGAAAGGGCATAGATGATGATGGTTGACTATGACCATGATTTCTTGGTCCAACACCAATCATCCTTCGTGGTTCTTCTAGTGCTGAGTCTTGGGATGGAATTATCAAAGGAATATTTGATTTGGGAGAGAATATCAAAGATTAAATGATGAATATGGAAGAATCTATAAATCAAGGACCCACCAAGAGGTAGTGGTTATTAAGGGATAAGCATGAGGCATGATTTTATTTCATGGGAGGACTTCAAAGAGATATTCATTTAGAAGTTATTTAACAACAATGGGGAATTTGTACCAATCCCAGAAGATTATAGAGCTTTATTAGGGGACAATGTTAGTTTTTTATAACTCTTCTTGCATTATTTATTATTTATTTTTACACATATTTTGATGGAAATGTGGATTAGAAGAATAGGGTGTATGATATTATCCTTAGTACAAAGCTCAAATTTTAGGTTATGTTCTTTAATCTGCTGTTTTATCCAAAGTTACACCACAAGGCCTTGAATTTTAAAAGGGAAATATGTGGACATGATTTCATGTTTTCTTCAATCACACAATGAATTGATGACCAATATTATATGTACTATAAAAATTTCCAATTCTAGTTGTAGGAAGAGGAACCCAGGGGTATAAAGGGGTGGTGATAAAGAGGAACATAGTATGGATTCTTATACCCTATTTATTAGAGGATGTTATAATAGGTTCTAAAACATAGTATGGATGGTAAATTTTATTAAATCATCAAAAAAATAAAATGCAGAAATTTCATTAATTTTTAATGATGGTCCATCTGTAATTCTATTGTTCTATTGTTTTACACACTAATTTGTGGTGGTTAGCTCTAGGTGTAGGAAGATGTCCGTAGCAGCAAACCCTAAGTACTAAAGATAGATTTAAAATATATAGGCATTGTCATTATCTATAAAAATGAAATATGTATATGATAGTTGAGGTCCCAACCATAGATAAATAAGGAACTTATATAGTTAGTGGTTTGTTTTTTATTTCCACTACTCTATAAACTCTATTGTTTGATTCATGTTAATACCAATATTTTATATCATCATAGGTTATTTTAGAAAAATATTTAATTATTATGTCATCTTATGAGTTTCTCTACCTTGATATTGAGTCGAGAATGAATGTGTATATCTCTAGAGATGTTCTCACTGTCCTATAGGGTTTTATAACAACAGACACCTGTGTGACTTCGTGGTCATTCAAATGACTTGTTTCGATGTGATATTTGTAACTGGCTGGTTGAAAGTATATCAAGATCATATATTCTACTATACGAGTCTTTTATCATTCATTATTCATAATGGAGATAGGTTCAAGATAACAATTTAGATTGATTTCATTGAAATTCATATGATATTGGACATGATCCATATTGGAACTATTATAATGCATGTAGTAATCCATGATCTCATTACAAAAATAAACAGTATCCGCTTCATTAAAACTATAGCAGTGGATAATTTTTAGAATGTTTTCCTAGATGAATTAAAAAAATATTCCACTATATTAAAGAATTGTGTTCAGGATTGAGCTTATAATTGAGATATAAAATATTCCATTTCAACCATATTACATGGTAGAAGATGAGTTGAGAGTGTTGATGGTGATGTTAAATGATATAGATGTGAATGGATTTATCATATCAAGAATATCTTGTTGGGGTGACCCAATTTCATTTTCCAATAAGGTGGATGATAGTCTATTCCTCTGTATAGGCTATAGGAAACTGAATTAAGAAATGGGGAAGAATAGGTACCCTTTACATTGGATTTATGATTTGTTTTTTCAGTTATGGTATCCATGTGTTTTTTATAATTGATCATTATTCCAGATACCACCATATGTGGTCTATAGGGAACAATATTCTGTATAGAGATTTTGAGACTGTATATAGATAGTACCCCAACATCTGGATTCGCCTTCGGCGGTGATGCTGGGTGTCGTTGATGGGTTTAAATGGTGTTTGGTTTGTTTGTCTCTCTGGTGAAGTGTTTTCATGCATAACATGTGGTTTCAAGGAAAAAGATGGTATGTTAGATGTTTAATATTGAGGTAGGGTAAAGGTATATATAGTTTTAAATTTGATATGGTAAGTGATAGTTGGAATGTGAATTTCTCTTTTTTAATGTCGGTTTTTAGACGGAGGTGGTGGCATGAAACCTTTAGTTAAAAATCTGAATTTGGTAGTTTTTTGATTGTTGGCCTGATATAGGTTTGTGGTATCTTGAAATCAGTTTTAGGAAATTGTATATATCCAAATCAACCATAATGTGGTTTTATTGAAAATAAAAAAATGATTATTTTTTGATATAGATAACATGAGTATCTTTTCATACCTTGTTGTTAAAAAAATCATCAATTGTGTTCACAACCCCATGAATAGGACTATCCATACATATATTTAATTCGCCATCATTTTATTTATGAATGATAACTCAATATATTTGAGAAAATATGAAACATTACAAGAACCTTGATATTGTACTGAGTACACTTTAGGAACATCTTATTTACACAAAAAAGATGAAGTGACACTTCTGTATTCATATAGTTAGGTTCATTGGGAATTTAATTTGTGGTGTAGAGATTTTAGTCAACTTGGATAAGGAAAAGCTTATGATATCATTGTAGGGACATAATAATGTGTTTTAGATTAGGAGTTTCCTTGGGATTTTGGTTACTATAAATGTTTCATCTTGGAATTATCCTATTTGGTAGTGTTGATGAAAGTGATGACCATAATGTGGGTGAATTTTGACATTTCTAATCATTGTGAACAATTAATTATAGATATGAAGAGGATATTGATTACATCTCATGTTTTGATTCTTCTAGATCCTTGTAATAGATAAACAAAGTATTGTGATTCATCGCGTGTTTTTCTTAGAGTCATGGTGACACAGAGAGATTAGTGAGTTTTTTATGGGTCATGTTAACTATGTACCCCTAACTGAAACTAACCATCTCATGCATTTGAGTTGGCATCTATAGACTATGCTCGGAAATTATGATGACATTATCTTTTTTATGAGATGTTACTAATATACAAGGATTGTATGATATTATGATACATATTCTACTAGTAGAAAATCAATATGAGGAATAGGTATTGGGTGGATAATCTACTAACATTCATATTTTAGATGGACTATTATCTGGGAAAGATTAATTTCATTATAGATTCCTTCATTATTAAAATAGTAGAGATGTAGGATCTTGTATTGTATTATTAATAGTATCCATGAAATATAATGAGTTTGATGGATTATTGGATCATATAATCATCGATGGATCATATAATTATGTAATGGTTGTATTTAGTTATGATGTCTTCTATAATGGTCTGACTGACATCAAACCATGGGAAAGTCCTAAGTGTTCAATTATGCATGAATGATTGCAATGGACTAACACAATTACAAGGTGGTCCTTGGATGAAGAAAATTCTATCTAAATTCATGAGATAGTTTTGGAGTCATATTTCATTACGTGGTGGTTGATGAGAGACTACCATGATTTTAAATGCGCAGTTCATCAAGGGTTATTGAATATATACCTTGATATCTGACAACTTTTTTTGTGTCCATGTATGAGGAAAGACAACTCATATTTTTTTCTTTGATGTTATACATACTATAAGATCAAGTCCCAACATCAATTTCCTAGTGGTGATCTTCAAAAACACCTAACGCCTACATTTAAGTGGGATGATTTGATAGAGGATGTGATGATATGATTACATTGGACCCGAAGAAGTCATGATTCTATTTGGTTTATAGTTGATCGTCTGGTAAAATTGAATCCTTTATTATTAATTTGAGATACCCTTTCATTGGATCAGTTGGGAAAGTGGTATTTATTAGAAATTGGATGTTGTTATATAGTTATTTTTAGCATCATATCACAAAGGTTCCACGCTTTAAATCATTGTCATGAAAATGATTACAGAAGGATATCGGTAACTAGCTTAAAAATATTATAGTGTATCATCAATAGACTAACTAACAGTTATATATGATGATCTAGATATAAGAGGATATACTCTAGGAACTAATTTTGGACTGTGGTGGAGCTTTCGATTATGACATATCCTTGGATTTGTACTAGTACAATAACAGCTTATAGGATTCTATTCAGATGACACCTTTTGAGGTTCCTTATATCCAGTTGTTTCAATCAATACTATGTTTAAATGCTAGTGAGGAAATAGGTGTTGGGCCATGTATAGTTTAAGGAAAATTTATGAGAGTGAAAATAATTAATAAGTTGTTAATCACCCCATAAAATGATTAGTGATCATATCATTTCCAGAGAAGGTGACCTTTAGTGTAGACTTCAGTTGATCATGTTTTCTTGAGTATGAATCCTTGATTAAGGATTCTATGATTATAAATCAAAAAGATCTAGTTCCAAAATATATTAGACTATTCAATATTTCTAGTAATTAAAAAAATATTATGCCATTTATATCATCCTCCATGGTTTTAGGTATCCATAATGTGTTTAATGTATCCCAACACTAGATATACATGCCCAATATTGCACACGTATTCAAAAACTAGGTTCTTGTGCAAGATCCCGATGTGTCATTTGCAGATCTCTTATTGTAGGTCATATTATCTAGAGGATTTTTGTTTTTATGGAATATAGATCCACTTTTCAATGTTTTGTGGCATCAATATTGGACTGAAAAGGAAATTTTGGAATATGAAACTAACATTCAGGCATAATTTTATGAACTGTTTGATCAAGACTACTCAAAACTCTTCTCAAGGATGAGAAGTAATTAGCGTTATAGTTTTTTAGGGTATATTATGTTCAATGTATGGTTATTATTATGTTACGACATATCATTTCTTATTTTCCAACTCATAATGTGTGTATTGTTATTAAATGTTCTTAGATTTTATTTTAGATGTTTGGGGCTTACATGGTCTGTATTGTGGATGAAATAAGGCCATTGGTTTGCCTGTGGTTATAGATGTGGGACTATTATCACTTTATTTCTCACCATTATGCTAGTAGAAATCCACCTTTTAGCCAATGAACATGGAAGAAACCTTGTATTCCACCCTGGTGCATCTACTGACCATGGGCTAGTCTCTAGCCAGCCTGTGTATTCCATTCAAATGTACAATTAATATAATTTTTATCAATTTAATCTAATTGGATTATTAGATTAACTCTCACCCAAACCCTACACAATTGTGACTATATCCACATTTGTATCTCAACTTTGTTGTTATATCATTCATCTTTATCTCTTCTTTGGATCTTGATTTCTATATAGATCTATGGGCATCAATTAAGGAAAGATCGGTCAACTATAAGACTAATTAAAAATCTAATCCAGAATTGATCACAGGTCCAATCTATATTGGATACATATACTGTCATGAACTGAATCTGGACGCCATCAAAATCAGCACCATATACGGACCATGACTAGGCCTAAAAGGGCATTCCCAATCCCCACGGGCTGGAAAAAGTTCTAGGGTATCATATAATGATGTTTGGGAATGATTTAAAAGTTTTTATAAATAGATGGAAACAAAAAAATCCAATAAATAAAATATGGATTTATCAAACCAAACCATTCTTTACAAAATTTCTATATTGAGATAAACAATTTAAAACATTGTTTACAGATAATTGAAATTTTACAAACCCAAAAATTATATTCCAAGAACCTATATATGGAAAGAGGCATCGCCCTCAAGCCACCTCCACAACAACACTTCTTGACGGACAACTAAAAACATGAACCATTGGCATAAAAGCTCTACCCAGAACTGCCAAAAAAACCAATTCTACATAAATTCATAGGTTTAAGTAGGGTGTGATAAAAATCCCAATAGGATACCAACCCTAAAATATTCCATGTAATAAACATTCAAGGATGATAATCTTGAAAGTTTTTTTAAACAAGAAAAGCTAGTTACAATTTCTAAAGGCTTCAACTTTAAATAAAAACAGATTTCAAGTGAGATATTTCAAAGAATCAATTGTTTTAAACAAAATACCAAGGCTACTGAATTTTCCAGCCCAATATACTGTATGCTGATGGTGATAAAAAATCATCTAGTGACCATAATCAATGGAAAATAACCCCTAGGCAGTAGCTTGTTGTGGGTCCGCGGTACTAGGTATCTTGGTGAAAGTAACCATCACAAATATTAATTCTCATTAACGAGCCACTAATAGGTAACATAACCATAACCTATTGGTCACCCATAATCATCATAGTTTATTTAGTGTTTTAAGCATTAAACGTTCGACGTGAAACTAAGGCCAAACCGCATAGGATCACTAGCGTACTAGCACAAGACCACCCACCTAGATACCCGAGATTCCCTCTTGTTCTCAAAAAAGTTAACCAAGACATTAAATTTAATTTTCACATGAAAATAACACTTCTACACAACACATTCACTAAGCATCCCAAATGTATATCACACAAGTCACATAACCCTCATTTTCATGCATAATCATTTTGAAATCATTCTCACACCAAAATATCCCACAACACTTCTAAAATCTCATTAAAGTATCCAAAAAATCCCTTTTATTTTTATAAAACCTTTAGTAGGTAGTAAAATCCATATAATAGCCTACACACATATCACATAATAACTTTTTCAAAAAAATCCATTTTTCACATCGCACTCACACAAAAAATCCCACAAACAAGTTTCACGCCCACATCACAATTTCATAAATCACCTAGACAAATTTCAAAAAATTCTCAAAACATTTTACATATCAAATAACAACTTTATATTTCAAAAACTTATTTTAATAACATAATCCCACAAAAATAGTATATAAACATTCTTTTCACTCTTTGTGAAACTCATTAATTCATTTATAACTTTCATTAAACCAACCCAAGTGGTATAACCATGTTTTGTATACAAACACATTTCAAAACCCTCTTTCAAGGAAAAAATTAAACCAATACCAATACAAAACAGAATTTTAAACTCTATAAACATTTATAAAACAACTCTAATGTGCTATAAAATTACCTGAAATAAAACCACAAATTATACACATGAAAAACACACATTTTCATGAAACACCTTCAAGAAGTATAACAAGGTTTTACACATAATACTCATTAAAAACCCCCTTTTGAGGCACATGTGACAATAAAACATTACCAAAACAGAATTTTCAGCCCATTTCAAGAACTAATAAATCCCTTTCACATTTTATAAAACTACCACAAGAGATATCACATGAGTTACATTTGAAAAATACACACTTAAAACAAAAATGTAACTTTAATACTAAATGCTTTACTATTTCTACCAATAATGGTTTTCGCACCACACACAGTAACAAAAGAAAACTCTTCAAACACTATCCAAACCGGACTCCAACAATTTATCCAAACTAACAACAATAATGAACAAAGTTACAGTTGCCTTGATTTAAACAAACTATTGGGCGTTCTATAATCCCAATGTTTATCCAAGGAAGATGTAGGTAGTTAGATAGCCCTGAACAAGACTACCTACTACCAAGACAAGACCAATGAACAATCTTAGTAACTAGTATGGGGAGAAACAAATGGGTTCCCTACCATAAGAGAAAACTAAAATTTTCCCCCGACAGGATTAGGACACTCACAGGGGGAGGCCCGAACATACTCCCCGATACTAGGGGTATATTTCCATTCGAAATTCCCAAAGGAACTTACCTTATAATAATAGTGGGTCTCCCCAATGTAAGAACTAACCACCTAAACCAACCGGCAAAGGATGAAAAAATACCCATAAATTTAAAGGGTTGGAATGACTACACGGTTAGCCCGCATAGTTTGGGAAGTCGTGCGCAAACTGTGCAGATCATTATATCTGAATGGTTTTCCTACAACACAGTCACTACTAATCATGCAAAAACTGTGTGATCAACCTATATATCCAAAGTTTCAATCCATTCTCCAAAAAATCATTGAACGACCCTGGGATTTCCCCTGACTATGCGCCAACATCACTCCAAGACCTATGGCTAGAGGTCAAATGATTAAAGCATCTTCGGGCATGTAGATTGGCTTCAGAAACCCCGTGAATAGAACTCATCCTTTCAATTCCATGAAGGTTATACCCTAGTCCCAGATGGGTTCACAAATACAAAATACATTCCAAACTCAGTTTACCCAAACCCAACATTTAACAAAAACAAGGGATTATAAGATGCACACACATCACACCTTCTTTCATTGGGTGAGAAACAATTCTAGGAAAGGAAACATATAAACACCTTCTTTTAAGACATTGGATTTGATGTTTTTACAAGGGATAAATAATCGCAACAAAATAGAGACTCTTAGATGATTTTCATGACCTTCACCTTTACAGTCAAATGAGCACACGATATCACAAGGTATCACCAAACATGACCATTGCGACTAATAGAAACAGTACATGGAAAGGGATCTTATTCCAAATCCCCAAACAATACTAAATTCAAGAATCTTCCCATTATATCCTATCAGGACAATATTTCCCACACTGGTGGTTTAACATGAACTCATTCTTCTAAGAGACAATGAAGTGCCCATAGGATCTCTAAAACACCACCCAGATACTCATCAACTTTAATAACCCCAGACCACTTCCACCTTCGACGAATCAGGTAACTTAAGAAACTAATGTTTATTTCACCCTTCCAAGAGAACTCTCCCACCACTAGAGGATCCAAAAAACCAATAAAGGATGTGATGTATAAACATTCTATAAAGCTCGAGAAAAATTTTCCTCATATTGATAAACTATAGGATTTTCCAGCTGTGAAACAATCCTGGTTACACTTAAGTCATGCACTTATCCTTAATGTGGGTATACGTTATGCAACGAGAGAACCCAAGAACCCAACCAAGATGGTACATTGGTCAAACATGCCACACACCAGAACTGAATACCTAAGGGGAACCACCATAAAGGCTTACCAAACTTTTCTCACAAAATAGCACTAACCAGCCCTTCAACCCAGCTTACCGACCAAACACAAACCCAAAACACAGTTCAAACATGAGGGGTTCTTGGACTCAAATATCCCATAGTAACAAAATTTCTAAAAAAATAGAAGACACAACACCCAAATCAGTCATCTAGACATCATGTTTTCCTTTAAAATCATATCTTTTAAAATAAATGGTTCAACGGTTAGTGTATCCACCAATGGTACACCATGGTCCTCACACATACATATTTCCATGCAACATCGAGAAATATTCTCATATCCATCCCGACACTCATCCAACCATTCCATCAACCATCCATCATCCTATATAACCCCCTTCATTTGGTCACTCATTAAAATGCCGAATTTCAAAAAAAATTCTTTCCACTTTTCAAAACCAAAACAATCAACCAAAACTTCCTTTTTCACAAGAATGCTAACTATGAAATCAAAATCCAAATTTATAACTTAAAAAAAAAATTCATAAACTCACAACCATTAATATATGACCTCACTTTAAAGTAATTCACATCAATTTCAAAACATCTCATTCAATTAAATTGCCTTTTAATAGTTTAGAAAATTATATTAGAAACACTTTTTCATGGCCAACATTAATATAGTTCCTACTTCAAAAAGAGGTGTAAACACACCATTTTCCATTTCAAAAAAATATGAAAATTTAGTTACACCATTCCACAAAACAAACCATTCCCTATTTATTAGGAAAACATTTCAAAAAAACTTTATACTTCATAAAATGAATTCATTTTTTTTCTTTAAAACCAAACTTCGACGATTTAAAAACTAAAGAACACAAGACCATGCGAGGGGAAAATAGTTTCGGTGGGTTACATGGACGTATGGTCAGAGGCCATATTCAAATAACTTCACTATCATAAAAAGTGTTCTAGGGAAATTTCACCAAGTCTACACGAATTTCCAAGCCCTGCGATCTCACAGAGACCATTAACCCAACTCTCTTGTCTTTTCCCCTAATCATTATCAAACTAAGAAAACCAAAGGACTCAAAAAAATCTCGAGTACCCTAGAGACTGTAATCCCATAATGATGTGTGATGTACAAGAACACTACTCATAACCATAATTTCATGTCCCTTCAATATTATCTTATGACTGTCTATATTGTTCCCCAAATAATGTTACCCAAAGAGTTAACCTGAACATCCTTTAATACCATTTTTCATGAACTGAATCTGGTCTCCATGAAAACCAGCACCATACCCAGCCTGGGACAAGGCATGAAGGTCATTCCTAATCCCAACAAGCTGGAAAAAGTTCTTGGTTATCATATAATGATGTTTGGGAATGATTTAACTGATTATATAAACATACGAAAACAAAAAAAACAAATCTGTATTTTTCAAACCAAACCATTCTATACAAAATTACAGAATTTAGTTTCAAAATTTAAAAAAAAAATAAAAACCATTACAATAAATAAAACCAAAAAGGACATACCACGAACCTCTACATGGCAAGATTCACCTCACTCAAGTCATCTCTACAACAACACTTCATGATGGACTGCTAAAAACCTGAACTATTGGAACAAAAGATATACCCAAACATGTGATAAAAATAACCAAATCTAATTACACACAAATGTGTATGTATGGTGTGATACAAATCCTAGTTGGATACCACCAATAAGATATTCCATGTGATAAACATTCATGGATTAAAATATTGCATGTTTTGGTAAACAAGAAAAGCTATTAACAATTTCTAAAGGTTGCAACTTAAAAAACCAGTTTTCAAGTGGGATATTTCAAAGAATCAACACTTTTAAATGAAATAACAAATATACTTAATTTTCCAGCCCAACATACCATATGTCGAAGGTAAGAATAAATAATCTAATGAGCACATACAATTGGAAATAACCCCTAGGCACTAGCTCGCTATGGGTCTTAGGTAACTTGTATATCCGTGAAAGTAACCATAAAAAATATCCATTCTCATGAAGATTCCACTCGTAAGTAAAAAACCCATAACCTAGTGGTATCCCATCATTTTAATCATACTTTAGTTATTATTGTAAGTGTCGAACTTGCTATATGAAATTGAGGCCAAACCCCATGAGATCACTAGAATACTCGTACACGTCCACCCACCTAGATATCTAGGTTTCCCTCTTGTGCTCAAACAAGTTCAACAATCCATGAAATAGAAATTTCACATGATAATACCACTTCCTCACCAAATTTTAAAAAAACATCCAACATTTGTATCACAAAATTAACACAATTCAATTTTTCATTAAAATTAATTTTGAAATCATACTCACACCAAAATTGCCCACAACACTTTTTACATTTCATTAACACTTGAAAAAATATTTTAAACAATTATATAAATCCAATAGATGATAGTCCAATCCACATAATAGCCCACATAAATATCACATAATAATTCTTTCATAAAAAAAAATCCATTTTTTCAAATCAAACTCACAAAAAACATCCCACAAAATGTTTCACACCAGCATCACAATTTCATAAATTACTTTGAAAAATTAAAAAACATTCTCAAAACTATTTACATCTCAACTATCCAATTTATATTTCAAAATCTAATCTTAAGAACATACACCCACCAAAATAGTACATAAACATCCTTTTCAATCTTTTTTAACTCATTAAATCATTTAAAATTTTCATAAAACCTACCAAAGAGGTATAACCATGTTTTTCATACAAACCGATTTCTAAACCCTCTTTCAAGGCCAAAATAAAACCAATAGTAATCAAAAAATAATTTTCAGCACTATAAAAATTTATTAAACCTCTCTAAAGTGCTATAAAATTACCTCAAATATTACAAAAGATGATACACATAAAAAAACACATTTTCATTAAACACCATTAAGAAGTATAACAAAGTTTTATACATAAAACCCATTCAAAACCCCATTTTGAGGCCCCCATTACACTAAAAAATTACAAAAAAATAATTTTCATCCTATTTTAACAACTAATAAATCTATTTTACAATTTATAAAACTACCAAAAGAGATATCACGTGAGTTACATTTGAAATATAGACACTTCTAACAGAAATGTATTATTAATACTAAATGTTTTACAATTACGATAAAAAATGGATTTTTCACCACACAATAGATTTGGAACATTTTGAATTAATAAATAAAGTAATATAACTCATAAATAATTTCATACACATGGAATCACCTACCAAATGTGTCGAAACCGTCAAATATTTTTGAGAAACATCATACGCACCACCGTCGCACCTCAAGGTAGTGTAATCCAGACTAAAACCACAATATTAGACCAAAAAGGAACCGAATAAAACCATAGGTATTATTACAAGCTTATATACATGATAAAAGTCAAGAAATATTGAATGAAACCCTATAGAAAGCGAAGGAATAAAGGAACTAAATGCTTAAATGATGAAAGTTTGGTGCTTCACCACTAAAACCCCATCAAATATGGAATTCATGGGAGCTTGATGGATTTTGGTGGCCTTCCATGGATGCTAGGGTTGAATGGGGAGGAATCAAGTGGATTAAATTTATTTCCGAGAAGGAAAATTGGAACTTAAAAATGTTTTTAATGACATGGAAACGCTTCCACAGTTTGGATGCATGGTTTCGTAAACTGTGTGGCAAAACCATGCAGCCTTTTCTGACCACCCAAAAGCCTCAATTCCCCTCCAATTTCAGGGGGTACAAGGGGGAAACCTAGGGGAAAATATATTCCAAGTATATGGGAGAAAAATTACCAAAGAAAAGTACTATTATCACGCAAAAACTCATCCAACTCATTGATACAAACCACCCCAACAACTTACCCCACAAGTGGTGACACTAGAAGTGTCACAAAACCAACTCCAAAACTGAAAAATCTAATACCATCCTTTTGAAAAAATAGGAGGTTAAATACCATCCAATTACTCCATGAATAAGGAAATAGATTAATAACACTAGATGGACTAAAATATAGGTGATAAATATTCAAATATATAACTATATCAAATGGATGATTCATTATTGATATATTGGACTTTTTCGGATATTGAGAATCAATGGCCTCTCAGTTATTGATCATAGACTTTCTTTTAGTGATCAATATATTTTGTTTTGTTGATATTGATTTCATCACTTTGAATGATCTATTTTTTGAAATAAAATTTTTTATACTCTATTGTGTTATATTTGTTCCTATTCTGGTAAACATTTCTTTTCATTCATGATCCGTGTGTCATCCCACTATAGATATTCTAAACTGGAATCCATACAAAATGGTTTAAATCATTTCCATCTTGGGCCCTCGTACACATTTTTTGGTCATTCATGGAATGTGTGTCGGTGACTAGTGTAGAGACCATTCCATAATATGTTTTATTGGAATTTATGTGTGTCTCATGAGGCTAATTAATGGTATTTATTTTTTTCAAGATGTTATATAACACCTTATATGTACTTATTTCATTTAATGTGGAAGGTTAATATTCAAAGATGGATTTATTCAATGGTGTGTTCCACATGGGGCTATTTCATACCCTCTAGAATACAGACGGTGATATACTTATCCTTTTATGTTATATATTTCATTTTATTTTGTATATATACAATGAAAACATTTCCCCATTGTTTATGTAGATATAAATCCCGGAAGGACTTTTTCAACTTCCTATTGGGGGACAATAGATGACACATCTTGTTGGTTTTGGATATGGATATAGGATTATTAGTGAGAGATCATTGATTGTGAATTTCTAAGGGGAGGATAAATCTGTATTCCATTGGAAGAGGTTATATATGACTATATCATTATAGTAAACATCCTTTTGTATGTCTAGATATTCATTATTTTAGGTATTCCAACTGTACATAGAGTAAGAGGAGATAAAGTAGCTATGGAATATATGTGACTTATCTATAAAGGTAGGTGTGGAATTACATTTCATCATCTAATTCATGTGATTATTTCTTATTAAATTATTTTAGAATGGACATATATCATGTATGATATGGGTTATTGGTATCATGGTTGGTGAATGATCATTTTGTACATGATAGGTCTTTTTCTTGTATGAACATTTACCTTTCCCTCAGTACACACACTTCTATATACATATGAACATATGTGAAGGATGAATTGATGGCTTCATACTTTTTTTATAATCATATACTACCCTAAAATCATAGTGCACATGCAGAATTGATGATAAGGATCCAAAGAAGATAATGGACCCAAATGTATGTTATTGAGAAGCATAGACATTAGAGAATGACATAGTACTAAGATGGGCTCTAAAAAGTAGGTACACTAAATTTTATTAATTTATTTTATATTTTACTAAATATACATATTGACCTACCACATTGGGGGTATATTTGATTACTAATATGTTATATAACATGGAATCTACTATAACATCATGTTTATGTAGTTTTCCATTTTGGTGATTACTTTAATAATATTAATGTTTCTACATTCTATTATACAGATATGATTAATAAGGGTATAGTATCCCCACATCACCATTACACTCTCAACAGTAGTTGTATCCTTTTTTTGAATGAGGAAGTGGATATGGGGTCATTCGGAACATCATCTTAGACCGGGTGATTATGGTAAGGGTCTTATAAATATTCAATATCCATACTTCATAACCAACAGATTTGATTGTTATATTGATACTAGATATCCAGTTCATTCTCTATGTGTTTGGTCAACTAAATTTGTTGTAAATGTTATTTCGTAAGTTAAAATACCTCAACATTATCCAAAATTTAAAAGAAATATAAGTTTGAATATTCTAGATTAGATCTAATGATAATTTCATATATAATATTGTGTCATTATATATGGTTACTACTATGAACCATCCCCATTCAACCTAACACATCACTCGAGAAATCCCAAAATTATGTAGAAGTGGGAAACATCAAATAAAAGTATCATCTATAATCCAAATGAGATAATTAAATGCGGCAAAAAGTAGAAGATTAATATACACCCAAGAGAAATAAAACTTCAATCCCTTTGGTGTAAAATTGAATGTAATCAATAAAATCCATAATGTCAATCTCTATGTGATCATCTACCACCACTAAAATCTTCTAATATAAAGATGAATACAATCAAGTGAAGTTGAAAATCTACCTAAAACCCTCCCCTATACATTATTATTGTAATGGTTCATCTAAAATTTTCAAGAGGAATATTTATGGTGTAAGAATGAATCCATTTTTTATTTTACAAAAGAATCTATAAAAACATTAATTTTAAGAAAATGTGTGTTACAATATTAAGATAAAATTAGTTTATAAAGATATTTTAAAAGATATTTTTTTAAACATTAATTGATTTAAAAAATCCTTACATATTTCACAAATAATTTATATGGAATGCGAATGTGAGAAGGAATGAATACATAAGAAATACTAACCATAGATACACCATAAGATAAGAAAGTGGGACAACAAACATGAAATAGACCATCATATGTAAAACCATGAAAAAATAATATAGAACAAGATTATGTATCTAGGATATGAGGATATATACCCAAATATATAAATTAATCAATGGGAAAGGAATGAAATTAATCAAAATGATATTGAGTCAGAGTGTTTTTATATCAAACCTGTAGTGGTGTTACACACACCAAAGTTAAATAGTCTATTTCCCAGTGCACCCATGGTTCTCAATGTTCTATGTTTTCCAATAACCATTTATAAAAAAATATTATAATTTTTAAAACATTTTTATATGATATAATTTCAACTTCCATTATTTAAAACCAATTCCAAACCACCTTTATGGGATTTCATCAAACACCTAGTGTGAAAACATCAATTTTAAAATCAAGAACCCATTAAAAAATAAATATTTTTTTTTAAAAAATTATATATCAAATAAAAAAAATTTATAAGACAAACCTGCATAATTATCAATAAGATTAGGAAGTTCATGAGTGAATAACATTAAATAGATACACCTAACTCTAGAATGCAGGTAAAAACATTTTCAATGAAAATATAGAGTATGAATGTGTAAACTGGGTCCTCACAATCCTAGATCAATTAGAAACATAATAAAATATATATATATCCAACTATATATATTTGGAATCCACATCCCAATTAGGTTCTAAAATGATATGAGGGAAATAGATCAAGATATGATCTAAGAATATGAGTATAAACCAATATAAAAATGGATCATATCATGATGGGATACATCAACAATTAAAGAAATATGTTAAGAATTCAAGGGGAAAATCCTCTAGATAGAAGGGTGATGTTTATTTAATGAAAATTAATGATAACGGAGGTTTAGAAATAAAAAATAAACCAAGGGAAAATAAGTAAAATCCAATGTTTTTAAGGTTTGGATTGGGTATAATGGTTGGGACACAAGGTTAGACATGTTTTTTTCATCCATATGTACATATTTCTTATAAAAAATAGGGTGTATATTTTTTGAAATATGGGTTCATGGTTTGGTAAAACCATACTCAATGTGTGTGAAACCCATAGAAAACCTCCCGAACTCCCAAAAGGTTTACTCAAAAAGATGAATTTTTTGAGAAACCTTTCTGAAAACATGATATATTCCACTGGAACTCCAATATCCATACCTCATGTTTAACATATTGTTAGTAATAAATTTCTTCCTAAATTTTTCACTTTGACCTTTTCATTAAATAATACATGTTTTCAACCACTATCTTCCAAAAACCTCTACAAGAACCCAATGGATAATCAAAGCTCAATATAAGGTAGACTTGTGACCCAAAGGGTATCACAATTTTCTCCAACCAAAAAAATTATTTTCCCTCATAATGTGCACAAGATCATGGACTCACAAAAATATAATTCCAATTTTCCCTTATCAATGATTCTTACATCCACATCTCATGGAACCGCCATACAAACTACCTCATTACACAGAACATAGGACCTCTCTTACCATGCATTAAATTTTTTTAGTTATCAATAATATGAAATAATTTCTAAACCATAGTGGTGTTAGGATGAAGATAAATATCATATCATTCAATCACACGAGAAGGATCCAGTTGATACAACATCTTCTAGGAAACATAAAAATAATCATGAATAAATTTTAAAAAAGATATTTACTCTAACCAATAATCCATGTTTTCATTTTTTCTAGTGATCTCAAATTAGAAAGCATACCACATAACCATATTACATTGTTTAAATAATTTATGGTGTCATAGGAAAGGGGAGACTAGATAAAATACATGATCGCCACAATCAAACTCTAGAAGACAATGATGATGGTCTGCATAGTACTTATGATGACCATATGATGTGGCCAATAATTTCTATACAAACTAAACTTTTTATTTCATTTCTTGAACAAGTCATGGTCTACCAAAGGATTACTCTCCCAAAATTACTCAACACTAGTGAGATATATGTGCGATCTCATACAAATATTTCAATGGGTTCCAACTTAATAGAAGCATGATAATAAATATTTTAGGGGAATCTAACCAGATGAAAACAATTTCCCCAAGAACCACCAAAATGATGCATAAACACCCAGATTACATACTCTAGGATATTAATATCTCATTCAGTCAACCCATCTATATAAAAATGACAATACATGATTCATTTCAAATAGGAACTCATTGCCACATGAACACCTTTCCATAATCTAAATGAGAACCATATAACCCTATATAAAACAGCTACTAAGGGGCCCCATTAATATTTACAACCTATCAGACATTCAATTCCCTAAGCTTCTCGACATTCATTAACTATGTGATAGGGAGGAAATGTGTTTAATTCAAAATTTGATCGATTATCACCAAAATAAAATCCTTCCCACTAGGAATATATGGAAAAACAGTGACTATGTACCTGGAATATCATCCTACATCCATACTAGAATGGGCTTGGGTTATAACCAAACATCATGTCGTTAATTCCCTACCTTAGTTATTTGACAAGAAAATCATCGTCAGACAAAACTTGTAATTGACTACCTCATGCATGAAAAAATTACAATTCTATCATATCATGATACATCTTGTTTTCCCTATGGTGTAAATAAAAATAATAATAAGTTGTGAAATCCATCATTTCCTACCTCATAGGTATAGAAACATCTAACCACCCTTAAAACACACACAATTTAGGGGAGACAGAGATGACTCACCTGAGGTATCCCCACAATTTATTAATTTATTAATAACATAAAATTGATGTATGAAAGATTCACAAGAAAAAAACCCTTATCTAATAATGATTCTTTCTTCATGGAGGTTATGGACACCTATCCACCAGCCTATTCCACTCCTAATCTCATCACATTAAACAAAATAATCCGATAGGATTCCTTCAATAATTATATCATGTCTTGATTCAGTAATTTTATGCCTAGTGTGTTGTTGGCTACATTTCTATTCCTGATATTACATGAAATATCAAAATCATGTTTATGAGGACAATCAACCAAGAATCTCAATCACTTGTTTTGATCATAGTGTATAATAATATTCTTAATGATCATATAATAAAAATATACTATAAACAGATCTCCAATGAGATAGTGACACCATGTTTTGGTTGCATGCATACCAGATTCCAACAATTTTTTTGGATAATATGCTTCTTCTCATGATGGAATAATTAGAGTGGTCCATAGGCCACCAAATATCCTTCCTACATCACGACACACTCCAATATCAAAATGGAAACATTGTAGAATACTTTATAACTTGAACTTGGTTCCATAATTTTTAAAACAAGAGAGAAAACCAATATCTTGTTAATTTATGCATAATATCTCTATAATTTTTCATTATAATCAATTTTAACACCATTATGATTCAAATAATTCATTGGATATGGAATATAAGATAAGTAATTAACAAATTGTTTGTAATAACCTACTAAAACAAAGAATATCTACATCTCAAACATATTTTCGGGATGCTCCATGACATTACTAATATATATTTTAAGAATATACTAGCCTATATTTATCATATACAAGATTCCCCAAAATATCACTTCATAGATTCAAAATTTACAATTTTAAATCATACAATACATGAAATTATCTATCATGGTTCCAAGTATGATATCAAAAAGATCCATGTGTTCATCCTCTGAATTTTAATACACCAAAATATCATTTAGGAAAATAAATATGAAATTTTCCAACAACCAATGAAATATATGGTTTAAAAATTCCATAAATACTAAAGAGCATCGGAGAGTCTGAATGGAATAACCTAAAACATGAAATACCCATAACCGATCATAAACATTGTACAAGGTATATCCTCTTCACATACTACTAACTAATGGAATTCTGAACGGATTCAAATCATATAAAATCAATGATCACATCATATTTTGTAAAATAAATCATAAATTCAAGGTAATGGATAATTTTTCATAATATTCAATTAATTTATCTTTTGATAATCATTGAAATGTTTGAGGGTTATATCCCCCTTATTGATAAAAATGATAGTTAATGCCTCTGGTTACATGATATGAAAAAAGAGTACCCTAACCTCATAGTTCAAAAGATGGTCCTTTAGTTCGTCCAACTTGATAGGTGTTGTGTGATATGGTTGTCCGGAAATGGGTATTATACTAGAGAGTAAGTAAATATTGAACTCAACCACTCTATGTGGTGCTGACAAAGTAAAATCATCTAGAATGACCTCATGGTACACACAAAACTATAAGAAGTAGACTTATCAAACATACAAAAACAATATAAAGGAAAATATTCAACAAATGGGATGATATTAATATATAATTAAGAGGAAATGGTACCCTCCCCCAGATCTAGAATCACACTCACCTTGAATGACTAGGGAGACCCCATAAAAAGTTAAAAACTAAACTCAGTGATGAGAATAGTTAATTGGTGCCTTAAAATTGATCATCCAATAAATTCCATTAATAACATCGAGGATATAAATATCGTGGTATATGATATATCAAAACACTTTAATGTTAGATATCATTAAATGACATTCTGAACATTTGAAACCCTATTTAGATTTATTCCCTAAAGGAGTGGAAAGATCCCCTAAGAATAGAGTGTGTTATGTATATAATCCTAACATGTAAATTAAATTTTATGATATAAAACAATTATTATCACATGTATAAAATAAATATATTACCATATAAGATGAAAAAACACCATATTTCAAACAGTGGATGGCCCCACCATAGATTCATTTTGTGTTTAATCTACTACAAAAACATAGCTGGTCTCATAACCTTAATGATATTTTTGTACCTGTTGAACATCACCATTATAATGAGGATAAGATCCATCACCTTAGGAGGATTATGAATAAACCTAAATACCCTTTGCGATAGAGGATTAATCATTGCTACCTTGGGAAATCCTTTTAAAAAACACCTTATATGATCAGATTATCCACAACAATGAAAAGTTTGAGGAGGTTCCATGTAATTTATATTAGTATAACAAGTCCGTCCACACTACTAGTAAATAATCTACTACTGTCGTAATGATGTCCCTAAAACATTTCTCGAAGAAAAGTGAACATAATTTTGATTACCTTACTAGACAGTAGACACTACCTAGACACTAATTCCAGCAACTAACGTTCCACCTAAACCTATTTTCCAATAAACATTTTCTATAGACATAACCTCTTTATCGAACAACATTATGAATTTTTAAAGAAATAATAGAGTTAGTGTTGATAGTATACCAGAACTCAATCCCATCACAGCCCTCGATGGATTATGTAGGGAATTAGTTTCAATCTGGGGTCCTAAGTGGACCAAATCAGTAAAAATGGTGGATGACTATAGGAATTGGTCACTCTCACTAATCTATGGTGATTAATTATAATGTCTTCACCCCATGAAACATATAATGGTAAAATTATAGATAAAATAATTTTTTGAAAGAATTCGAGGTATGTTTTCTATGCTACATATCTTAAATGATGGAGTCCAAATATCTTTGTCTTGGTCTATCAAGAATATAAGTAGAATAAAATACCTTAGTGTCCTTATGAGTTTCAAGAAAATTAAAAATCCTATAAATCCACTAAATCCTCACATTATATTTGAAGGGTAATTTGTCACCATAGAAGATGGGTGGATTCTAATTACTAAATTCTAATTCATGATCCACCACTTGTACCTTATTACTAACACCCACTTGACCCAATGTTTTTATAATGTGGAATAAATATTCCACCAATTAAGATCCACTATAGGATTTTCCTATGGAACATTTCACATAAATTCGTCACTAAAACATAGAAGAAAACTTTTTTATCAAATTTTCTAATGAAAAAAGGAAATAAAAAATAATATTAATAGAAAATAAAAAAATCAAATGACCAAATATAGGAATATCTATCAATTACATTAAAAATACTAACTTTGAAAAATAATGGATCTTATGAATGATGGACATTTTTTTAAGGAATATGATCATTCAAATTAAATTCAAATCCAGTTAATTTGGATAACCCCAAGCACTAATTATCAATATTGAGAAAAATCATTGACTGCTCATGGTAACTTGATTTTAGATATGGAAGTGAGATGGAAAAGAACCGTCCAATACATTCAAATTGAATTATGATTTTTATAACCCCAATATACCAAATATCCTAAAAAATACCACAATGATTTATAATAGTTCTTATATGTTAATTCATTTAAAACCATTTCAAAATGAACTAATCTATCTAGTTCAATATAATATGTCACCCAAGTTGTCCCGCCACAAGGTAGAGAGAAAAAAATATACAAAAATATTAATGTATAAATAAAAAGGAATATACTAATAATGTAAGATGTAAAATATAAGTAACTATCAAATATATATATATAGTTATTTCCCATGGTCTAAATCTGAATGTAAACAAGAAAATCCAAAAGACAAATCAATATATGATCATTCTAAACCACAAAACAATCCCACTATAGAGCGATAACAACCAAGAGAAGATGGGGATCTATATAATTCCCTTCCCTTTACATGATTTATTCAAAGAAACATTTACCAATTACTAAAGGAAAAATTAGATTTTTATTATAAAGAATATTTGGATTTTTCCAATTAATGTATGCAAAGTCTAATATATTGAAAAAATCAACTCTATCTTTAAAACAAAACACGTGTGTTTAAAATTTTTACATGAAAATAACTATGAAAAAAATCACTATATTTCTTAAAATTCATTCATATTCACATATGGAATGTGTATGAAAAGTACACATATGATAGAATGATTATATAATTAGAACCAAACATGGATAAACCATAAGATAAGAATGTGAGAAAATAACCATAAAATGTTCAATCATGTGTTAAACCAATCCCAATTGAAAATCACATGCTTTGAGATCTATAATATGGAAATATATACATGTATAAATAAGGAAAAGACTAATATTGGAATTACATGAATCCAACCAATATCAAGTCCCATCACAGTTTGTTGATATCAAACCACTAGTTTTGTTACTTATATAAATGTGGAACATTCCATTTTTCGATGCACCCCTGGTTCCAAATGTGATAAGTTTCCTAAAAAAATTTGAAATCCCTCATCACAATTTATAAAAAAGGAAAATATAGAATTCCATCTTCAATGCATGAAAAATAGATTTTAATGTAAAAAAATAGTTTTAAAGGATTTAATCAATCACATAGTGAACAAAAAATATATTTTTAATTTCAACCCCATTAAAACATTAATCTCATTAAACAAATGGATTTTGATGTAAAATTTTTCATTTTAAAAAAACAACATAATTTATAATATTGAAATATATTCACAAGTTAGAACGCATGTATAGAAACACCTACCTTAATGACATAGGTAAAGTAATAAACATAGAAAAATGAGAATATGAATATGTATATGATGTAATCATGCAACTAAATATACATGAAATGTCATCAAACCTCTATCCAAACTCATATGTATAATATCCATAGTTAAATTGGGTTCTAATTAGACAAGGTGACAATAGATCAAGAGAGGATCTAGGAATATGAGGATAAAACAACAAAAAAATGAAACATACCTTGAATAGATCCATAATGATAGAATGAGAACTCCCAAAAAATTAATGTGATAAGCATATAGAATTTTGGGAATGTATTTTACAATCAAAAAAATATTATGGGGTGTTTAGAGATAAAAGCACCACAAAAAAGTTGTATATTCCAAATTTTAACGGTTTTGATTGAGGAACACAGTTATGAAAAAATCTAGAAAACCCCAATGGAAACCATGTATGGCCTTTGTAACCGGAAAAAAGGGAAAACGTTTCTTGGAGACAAGACACTTGGTTTGGGAAACCCATGATAAAGAAATGTGAAACCCCTAGATAAACACCTATACACCCATGTAATTTTATTGGAAAGCCACATGGTTTGAAAAACCATGAACATACCATGAAAAAACCACACTATAACTCCATGGATTCATACTACCTGGTTAGTAATGATGATGCGCCTAAACCATAGGTGAAGCCTATTTCCTCCATAAATCCACATTTCCAACTCAATTATCCAATAATCATTTATAATAACCCAAATGATAACCCAATATCAAACTAAGTCATTCCTATTACCTAGAGGGAATCATAATTAAAATGTTTTACGAAATTATGAAACCGTATATATATGATTACACCTCAATTATCATAATAAGACCTTTCAAATGATTATATATATCACTATAATTTATTTTAAATTATATTTATCATGGTTTAATAATTTTTTCTTCCAACTTCTATTATATGTATATATATTGTTTTCAACATGACAAATAATTTATATATGGTAATTCAGTGGCTATCAATAATATTATTGAAATGAAATTTTAAAAGGTTTCTTCTTGAAACATGTTTTTAAAACATGAAACGCAATATATGAAATTATATGAAATCTATATGACTATATAATATAACCATACATACAATGAAGATTCTCTATCATAAATAAATAATTTAACTCAGTTTAAATGTAATGGTTAAGTGGAGTTAAAAATATAATTTCTCTGATCATCAGGGTTCAAGAATCCTTAAATAGATTGTGAAACAAAATATATATAACATTTTTTAATTTTTTACATTTCTAATGACATCATTTTTCATCAAAGTTTAGTATCAAAAAAAATTGTAATGATTCAACAACGAGAATGTAACCATACATTATGATTCATAAATTAGTGAAGCATAGGAACAATTTGCAATGATTTTCACCAACATATTTTCTTATAAAATTTATTTAGTAATTAGACTTTTCACTTCACCTATTCCTATATTGTTCCCTTACTAAAATTAAAGATTCTTTATGATTCCTTTAAGTAAAAAAATAATCAACGTTCTATATTGAGCTTCATTTATCTATCACATTCTTCATTATTTATGTGATAAGATTTTAATAATAAATACTTTATATGAAATTCATGTATATCTGATAAATAGCACCATAAACACCCAAATAGAAATCTAATATAAATGAAATATATTATTGTTCCCAAAAAACCTCATTAGTACAATAATTCATTGTTAACCCTTTTCAAATGTTCATAAAAAAAATCAATGTATTTGATAGTGTGTGTAGAATATATTCATACCTCAACAATTAATAACTGATAAAACCAATCATATAAGATGTTAGTTTTGTCCTAGGGAATAGAAATATTAAATCTCATGGGGGTGAATTGAATTTATACATAAACATATATATATATATATATATTAGAAGAAAACAACCCTCCTCAAAGAATATGATTCCAAATATTTTCCATAATATGAATTGGAAGCCCAAATATAAAATCATTGTATAAAGAGACTATAAAAAATAGATTTATAGTCATTAGGGAAACCAAAATACCCATGTCCACTCCACAAACACTATAATCCAGGAGTTTGGTTATTTTCACTATAAATTCCATTTTTTAGGGGGCTCACAACTGATTAAAAGTTGGTGTAACTTATTAAAAATATCTAAGATCCTTGATTTATGATCCCCCATTACAAGCCCCATCCATATCCTTAACATTCCCACTTACATTGACAATAAAAAAATCCAAATAATAAACATTTGAAAAAATATTACAAAAAACATTTGAAAGATACGGCTTATAGTATTTGAATGTACGTTCTTAGAAAATTATTATATTCAAGTAACTTCTAATAATGATCTTCTATTGAAACATATAGATATGAAAATGAAGTATATGAGTGATTTATAAGATCTTGACTATGTATAGGAATTAATTGCTTCCATTTTCCTAGTATTCATATGTATGGGTATTTTATCCCATATTCTCGTCCAATTTTTCATGCATTGAATAACTATTCCATTTATATGATGTCTTTAATTTCAAACTCTAGATCATAGATAATCATAATGATAGTGTTGGAAATTCAATAAAAATTTCATATGATAGGAAATTAATGGAATGTGTCCATTCTTTAAAATATATAAAAAGCTCTTTCAGTAAAACTATTATAGATCTTCTTATTTGAATATTTTAATTTCTAGAAAAAGAAACACTATAAACAAAAAAACATTCAATAAATGAAAAATATATTTCTTAATATGATCTCAAACCATGAAATTACATATAATGATATTATGAATCTAATCATGACATTATTCATAACATCTAATTCTTAAAAATATATGAAACTTGTAGTATAATTCTAGTATGACAAACTTTAGAGAGACAACGTAATATAAAATTGACCTTTTTCTTCATCGTAGTGTTAGATTAATTTTATCAAACATGGTATATGATAATTATTAATCAAAAGATAATTTTTTCATTGAGGTGTGATACATATATTTCACAACCTCTAATAGTTTTCGTATGTTAATATTTTAAAAATAACCTTTTCTTAATATAAAGACATCTCATATCATTTTTCTATGTAAAGTATCTCACATTAGACATAAAACAACATAATATTTATAGTTTTAATATAAAATTTTATGTAGTAATATAAAATTCCAACATGGAGTTTTCTGATTGTAAGTGGGTGAAACATATTCATTCAAAAGAATGATTTTCATCAGATAAAATACATTTCTATAGAGTGAATATTTTCCATAGGGTAAAATAAACACATCTTGAGTCAGCATAAGATAAATTCATTTGAAAAATTATAATTTTAAACACATAATTATAAATAAATAAATTAAAACTAGGGATTTTGTGAATCATCCAAACACACATAAAAATGAGATATTTTGTATCAATATATGGTTTTCCAACAATCTCCTCCATTTATATGATAACAAAACACATTCAAGAGAAATTTGTTTTTTGAAAATGAAATCTAAAAAAAACATTTATGTTTTTAATTCTCCACCTTATAAGAAAATAATTTTAAATTAATTATTCTTCCTTTTCATCTCCCACTTTAACATTATTTTTTATTTTAAATTTTTATATTCTCCGCCTTCTTTTGCTAAAACAAAATTTTGATACCATTTATTTTTTTACCCACTACTTCTTCTCCCCCAATTTGTTATACAAAAAGATGTGGGATAAAAGAAAAAAATCAATATTTAAGAATATTTTCTTAAATATTTTATATAATTATTTGTGAAAAAATTGTAATATATTTGTGTGGAAATAATTTGAAGTAGGTATCATTAATTAATTGATAAAAGTCCAAAAAATATGAATATAGAATAGATAAATATAAAAAATAGAAAGATATTTACTATATAGAAAAATATATATTAAAAAATGGTATAATATAAATGAAATAAGGAAATAAATAATAAGACATGAATTATGAATAAATGATGGAAACAAGATAGAATCATATTGAAAAAATATTACACAAAACATTATTATGAATGGAAAATTTATTAATAACATGAAAACTTTGTATGAAATAATTAAATAATTTTTTAGAAATTACAATCAACCAAATATGAATAAAATGTTTATAGAATATACATCCAACTAGGAAACCAATCACAAAAACATGGAAATTGTATGTATATAAACTTTTTTAACCTAAAATGGTACTATGGAGGGGGTTTCTTAAATAATAGATGTTGGCTATAGGGTAAATAAGATGATGGTGGATGAGTGTCAATCATTTATCAAACATCAGTACCAAACATCAGTAAATATTCCATAATTCCCACTCAATCACGCCGAGTGATCCATAAAGAAGTTTATTAGATATTGATAGGATCTTATTGATCTCTACCCATATAAATTTTATCTGTAGTTGTAAAGGATAATTTAAAAGTGGGTTCAGGTATAGGAAAAGAGAATTATTTAGGGAACTTATGATTTTAAATTAGATAAATATTTCATTGTTCAAAGATATAATTTATCCTTTTCAAAGAATAGTGACGGAGATCGACGATGGGAGGTTCTAGAAAATGTCACCCTAAAATTTGAAAAAAGGAATTGGTACACACATCAATCATTTTTACCATGAAATTCTTACAATAATTAGGGAGTTTTTTCAAAACCATTACAGATCTAATTTAATAATTTTACAAATTGGTTATTTAGATCTTCATTCCTAGAGAAACCGAGTACTAACATATTTGATGCTTCATATTGGTTACCTAAAAACCAAGTAAATGATCAACTAAAAAAATTCAATTCCACTTACATACACTCATTATTCCTAAGGTTTAATAAATTTATCATCATTTTCTTATTAATCTTAATCATATGTGGATTTTGGAATTAAATTGATTGAAACTATTTGGTTTAAATATTAAATATTCTTTTCTAAAAAATCAATTTTTTCCACGGACCCAACCAAATTATGTAATTAGTTAATGACAAAAATTAATCTATATTCACATGATATGTATGAGGTTGAACTTATGAGATTATTAATTATATAATAGAGATGATTTTATTATTATATTAATAAATTTAGGCAATATAATTTGGTTTAAATGAATACAACCATCTAATTTGAGCTATTACATTCCATTAATGTTCATGATTCACATCCTTGGATATAAGGATGCACTGAATTGGGGTGATTTTAAAAGCCATTTTGTCATCTTTAGATACACTCTTTCAAACCATGAGAAAAAATCCTCTCGACTATTGATATAATATCTTATATCAATTGTTTTGACTTATCTCTATAAATAAATAGGAATGAATGAAAGAATGAAAACATCACTATAAAATACCATCTGAGGTAAATCCCCCTGAGTCAAAGTAGGTCCTATTATTATATATTCATTTGAACATTCTAGAACAGATATACAAAAATAATTCCACACCCCCCTTCAACGTAAAATTATTTCAATCAATGTTTTTAGTCCATTAAAATATCTTGGGGTATTATCATCCAAAAAAATAACAATTGAATGAGAAACTAACATTAATTTCATTGAAAAAGGATAGAAATTTACTGAAATATTCTGTTCATTCAATAACGAAATTAAAATTATGATTTATTGATTTAATTTCATTTTTATTTCATAAAATATCGTGATAAATTTACCTAATTTTAAATCATAAACAAATATAATAATGTAACATCTTCAATAATAATTTTTCATACTCACCATTACGATGTGTGATAGAAGACTGGATAATCATTATGATAACTTTTCATTATGGTTCTAAGTCCATCATTGGATTGTTCTCAACATCAATAGAACAAAAAAAGGACATCATGATCTCTTGTGGATTGACTTTATCTAAAGCATGCAAAAAATTACTAAAATTAATTTATCCATCATGAGGGAACATTATCCCACCATATATTACCAATCAAGATATCAAGAAACTTTTATAACTCATGGCTTCAGGGAAAAATCATCATTATCAAAAAATTGAAAAACTCTAACATTGGTGAACTCGTGAATATGATTCTCAATCAGAAACTTTCTTTTTTTTTCTTCAAAGTCAAATTTCCATCCCTGAAAATTGATATCTAAGTTATGTTACATGTCTATTCCATACTACCATGTAAAATATATTTCTCTCTGAATTAGTAAATTCATTTATGTTCATTACTATTTCAATCTATTTGAGTAAGATCTATAATTTATCTTCTATTTTTCCATTTTTGACTGGATTAAATTGATTGGATTTCTAGTGAACAAGGATATGATATCAAAGAGAATTATTGTTGAAGGATTTGAAAAGGATTCACATATATAGCTAAAATTTACGGTATTATTTTTTTAGTAATCTGGGTGTCATGTAGTTATTTATAGGGAAATAATTATAAAATCATGATGAAAATTAAAATTTAATATTTTTAATATTTAAAATTTTGATTCCAAATCCTAAAAATAATAAGGTAATTAAAATATTTACATAAATAAAAAAAAATTCTATTAAAATTTAAAATTAAAATTGGTTAAATTAACAGAACCTAATTATGATTTAATAATATAAATTCTTTCATTTGTAAAATTATTACTGAAAATGCATACTAATTTTTTTTATTTGAAAATGAATTATGTAGAGATATCACCTTTTTTGTATGATGTATTTAGAAATGACATCTTAAATCAGTGTGATTTGTTCTTCAATTGGTAACTATATTTTTTGAAATTTTGATAATACTAGTGTTATCTCATTTTATTGGAATATAATTTAAATTAAATAAAAAATCTATTAAGGTGAATTTCATCCAAAACATAGGTGAACAACAAATTCCAATTAAAATATATTCTTATTTAGTTGTTGACGATGCTATAAAGTGTTGTTTTTATATCGATGAAGGTCCTAGAGACTTACCATGAAAATTAGAGGTTTATAAGGTTCTCTTCTAAAATAAATTACATATAGAAAAGTCATCATATGAATATTTAGTTATATTTAAATCATATGTTTTTGGACGAAGAATAAAAATGTATACAGTTCCTTTTAGATATCATAATTTTTTTTTGAAAACAATTAAAAGGAATTATTTAGGATTGGAATGAAATATTTCAAAAATAAATAATTAAAAAATAATATGTTTTATACTTATAGTAATATACAATAAACATCCAATGATTCATCAATACAACTATTTTGAACTAGTTTTCCAGCTCCATCCATATCAGGATTAATTTTGGAGATCATAGGTTTTGAATAAGTCTTATTAATATAAAGTCCAAATTTCTTATATAAATCAACTATGTATTTTCATTTATTTAATACATTTCTGAAATATTTATTTAAATTTAAAATCTTATTCAAATGTTTCTCTTGCACATTATAGTCATATCAAATTCTTTTTTCATAAGTTTTAAAAATTCATTACATTATTTTTGATTTGATGATAAAGAATACCATCATAAACTTATATGTGTAGAAAAAAAATGTCTTAGGAAGAATATTTCTTAAATAATATTGGATATTCCATTCATAATGTATAACCATTTGATAATATAACAAGAACAAAATCATTCCAACCATGATCTTAGTAATTATTTAATTCTATATAGGGATTTGGTATGTTTAAAAACGAAATTTTAAAATTGAGGTTATTAAAATCAAGGAGGTCATTTAAAATAATCTACCTGCCTTAGAAATTTATTTGAAAAAAAATTTATTTATCATCCATAATATATAATTTAAAATTCATATAAGGATGATATTCTAAAAGAATTATAATTTCTTATAGTTTAGATATAGGGTTAAAGGTTGCATCATAATCTATTCTTTCTTCTTGATTGTATCCTTCTACAAAAAGATTAGATTTATTTCATGAGATTAAAAAATGATCATATTATTTGTTTATAAATAAAAATTTTATCCATTTACATGATAACAATCGGTTATATCAACAAATTCCCATACATTGATACATTTGAACTAATTTAACTCTCCTTGCATATCTAAAACCCAAATTTTATCTATTAAATATTCCTCCATAAATATATTTCCAAGTTAAAATAGAAGGTTAAATTATTATACTATATTCTTTATTTTTCTTTTTGTTATAAGTAAGTCATCTAACATTTCTATTACAACTTATAAAGGATGTCCCTTAAGATTTCTAGGTAATCTAGGCATAAATGTTTCTAGCTCACTAGTATTATCCCTTAATAGATTTAGTTGAAGATAGTTAATGTTTCACCCTTGGTTTGAGGCATGTATCCCTATTGTATGATTTTTTATGTGATTAGATTTGTTGCGTAAGGTTTTTTTGAGAGTTTGGGATGGTTTTGGAAATGTTTGTGTGCTTCTTAATGGGTACACAGTTTGAGCACGGTTAGGGGAAACCCTACAGAATCCCTAGGTAACTAAGCAACATGAGACAATGGGCCTTCACACTATTTGACTGACCATGTGAGGAGGTCATGCGAATTTCCCTTCTAGGTAGTAGCATGTTCATGGTTAGTGCACGGTTTGACTAACCATGTAAGCTAACTGTGCACCATAATAAAAATGTGGTTTTTTAATCATGTCTTGTTCTTGATTTTCCCTATACCCCCATTCATCCTCTCACTTGAGCCTTACCCAGGACTAATGGTTCTCAAGGGTTATAGGGGATCTACAACCCAATATAGAGGTGATTTTAAGGGGTTTCAAGGTGCGTTGAAGGATATTTTTCCCCGGTAAGTCTCATGTCTTGGTGTTTTTTGGTTTTCACAAGATCTATCATCTCGATATATTTTTTCTAAAACTACATATATCGCATGTATATCTAGGGTTTTTCTTTTATAATATTATGAAGGATGGGCTTTAGGATGTTAGAAAAAGATATTGAGAGAATTTCGGTTAAAACATAACCTAGATTGTGTGTGCGGTTGTGTAGTGGGTCAATTTCATCGAAACCCTAAGGTAGGTGGATCTATTATTGAATCAAAATTTCCAGAAATATAATCTTTTTATTTAGTTAATTTGGATTTTTGGAAATTAATTGTGTTTATGATGTAGAAATCTTTTGTAAAAATCCTTTTTTGTGACCATTTTTGGATTTTGGGGGGAAATGGGTTATTGCAGTGATATGTTCTTGTTGTTTGATTTTAAAATGAGTATTTAAAACCAGTTTCTTGGGTTTTTTTAGGAAAAGGGTTTCTGAAAATGTTTTATCATAAATAAGGATTTTTTATAGATGGTAATGTGGCATGGATAGTGTCCAAATGGATTGTTTTTTTGGGATTGGTTATTGTATAATGTTGTGGATTTGATGTGTTATATGTTTGTTGTCGGCTACGTATTTATGAATGAAAGTTTAATGAATGTGGATTGGGTGGGATATACCACTATAAAAGGGAATGGATAGTGAAATGAAGGTCCACCATCAAAGATATGTTGGTGGGAAGTAAAACTAGATTGGAAAATTATACACAAGCCTGGATGGAAAGTTCCACCCTGAGTGTGTTTACTGATTTGGGTATGTGAAACTCTATATATATGATTTTTGTGTGTGTTATTATAGAATATGTAAATTATTATGCTAACATGTGATGGAAAATGTATTATGGAAATGTGGTTTGTATTTTCCTTTCCTTGTGTGGATTTTCATGGAAAATATCTTCGTAGGGTTGTGTTTGGCTTGTTGGAAGTTGTTGATCTTTTTAAGCCCTTATATAAACTATTTCACCAAAATTTTCTTATGATTTAATCCTAGTGGAATGTGTATGGATTTAATTTAGGGAAAAAATACTGAGTATTTGTACTCACCCCCTACTTTGTAACTTTGGTGCATTTATATATTTTGTTTTTTGAGATACAGGTAAGGGTAAAACATCTTTTTTCTAGTAGTTCATCATGATGCCTCAATGATTTTTTGGAACTTGGAACATGGATCATGGATTTGAACTACAGATTTGGGTCATAGATTTTGGGTATTGGTTTGTGTTATTCCACTTGGAACTCTAATTATGGATTCTTATGGTTTGGTTGTATTGGTCTTTTGATTTTGTCAAGTTGTAGACCTTGCTGACATGAATCATGTTGTTTAATTGGTTTTGAATCATTTGGTTGCTTTCTTTTATTCTAAGTTTAAATAGTTTCCCAATTTTTCATTAGTTCCTCGATATTAATTTCCAGACTTTGGATCCTTGGGAACATATTTTAAGGCTATGTATCATCTCATCGTCTTCTCAAGACAATAAGAATGAGGCGGGATATTAGAAGTGGTATCATCTTGTTCGGTCTATGATGTGCAAGTAAATTCAGACTTGTTCAGTATTGACATCAGTTGTTGATCTTCGTATTGGCATTCATTCCTAGTCTATTCCATGATCTGGGATTGCAAAAAGTTGTAGGATAGTCGGAACATGAAATTTATCTCATAAAAGAATGTATATAACACTTTATATTTACCTTCATGTTACTAGGGATTTGGGTACATAAGTTATTTGGAGACACTTATAGGAGTTAGAAAGCTGATTGTCATGGGTGTAGCCAATGTGATGAGCATGGAATTCATGGTAGGAATGACTTCCCACTAGGATTCATATTTCAATGGGGTATAAAGTTTTATGGTCTGATATAAATTTTTGAATTCTGATAAATATTATTATATTTTCAAATTGACAGTTTTTCAATATTGATAGTTGTGGTATTTTGAACATGGGTAAATTTTTAAATCAAGGTGGATTTTTCATAAATGGTGCAACAAGGGAAATTTTAACCTGTGGATAACTTGTTTGTGATTGTTTTAATGTAATTTAATTTGAATTACAATCATTTTCTTACTAAGGTAGTGGGGCTTATTGTTTTTTTTCTGGATATAAATGGCATTGGGTAGGACTCGTAGAGACCAACCGAAAGAGGATTCTAAAAATATGGCCGCACCTAAGCCCCAGGTGAAACAGTAGCTCATGAAGAGTATAGTGAATTATTTCCAAGTAGTAAAAAGTTAGTGTCATTTTTATGAGACAAATCATGTGGATCATTCGGTTCAATTCCAAAATAATAATCCACCTATCTTTAGTGGGGATTCGGAGCTAGAAAGGGGAGAAGTGTGGTTGAACAAAATGAATAGAATATTTGAATTCTAGGTAACAATGGTGGAGCTAAAATTCAATCTAAATGACCTATATGTTGGAAGATATTTCCCCTCAGTGGTTGGATTTGGAGGTCAAATATGTAACAGACCATGTTATGACATGAGAGTATTTTGATGAATTGTTTAAAACACAATTCTATGCTCATATGTTCATAATTTAGTGAAAAATTGATTAATTTAGGATGAATCAGGAAAAAATCTCACTAATAGAGTATGTGGCTATGTTTATGAACTCAGTTCCATTTTCACCCAAGGTGGTGTGTAGTAACTCGTCGAAGGAATGTATTTTTTAAGCTAGGTTCAAGAAGAAAAATCATTCAAAAATAGTGGTGTTGTGTATAAATGATTACACAGAAATAGTGTATTGCGAAACAATAGCTAAAGGGGATATCTTCAGAGCTATAGGTGGGGGTAGTATGTTGGTACCCATAGGGAATAGTGGGAACTATAATGATGGGTTCCAGTGGAAGATGGGATCTTATTTACAAGGTGGGAGTATGACTCATAATCCTATAGCTGGATTGGTGAATATTCCGTTGAACCCTTAGAGAAAGATGATATGTTTTCAATGTGGCTCCATTGGCCACATTAAGCGAGATTGTATGGAACAACCTCAATCATCTAATAAATATAAGAATACTTTCTATATTTAATGATATTTTCAGAATTCATTGAGGTGGGGTGTTCATGAAACTCCTCAGGGGTCGCATGAAACGTATTCCCCGATAGGACAGGGGCATCAACATACCCCTCATCATTAGAGAAAAATTATTCATGGTGATTCCATGAACACCACGACTCTTCATAAAATAAAATAATGACCATAGTGTGGAAACAAAAAGTTTTTTGGAGCTGAGAAGGTTGTTATGGTTGATCAATTGGGACTATCTATTGTCAGAGGTACGTTCTTTTATATTCTACATTGATGCAAGTTTTATTCGATACGGGTGATTCACATTCTTTTATTGCATCTTGTATCATTTATTAGTTGGGTTTAACAATGGAAATTATGAATAATGTTTTAAAACATAAAACTATTATGGGTGAAAGAGAGTGTTGAGCCTTCCTGTGTAGATCTTACTGTATTGTTGTATATAGGGTTGAGTTGATGTGGGAATTATTAGTGATTGAGATGGATGATTATGAAATAATCCTTGGAATGGATTTGTTTGAAATTTTTATGGCCCACAAAGATCTTTATGTGCAAATGATTAGTCTAATGATGAATAATGGTGTCGAACATCTCTTCATAGGAGAAATGAGTGAAAAGATGGGTGCAACTGGCTTGTTGGAAACAACTATTGAAATGATCTCTTATTAAATTGTGGTGTTTTCAATTGCATGAATGGATGGAGTTCAGAAAAGTGCCTTTCCAATGGTTGTTGATCAATTTTTTGATGTCTTTCCCGAAGAATTGTTAGGGGTGACACTCATGAAATAAGGGGAGTTTACAATTAATCTCATTCTGGGGACCAGTCCTATCTCACTTACATCTTACTGAATGGAAAGAATAGAGTTGAGGGAATTGAAAGTGTTACGGGAGGAGTTAGAAAACAAAGGGTTCATAGAGCCTAGAATATATCTATGGGAAACAATAGTTTAAAAAAAATGCATATGGAACACTTTGGATATGTGTTGACTATTGTAGGATTAATCCAGTTACGTTAAAAAATAGATATCCACTTTCATGCATTGATGATTTTTTTTTGATTAGTTACGGGGAGATTTTTGGTTCTCCAAGATTGACATGTGGGAAGAATATCATCAATTATGAGTGTAGAGAGAGGATATTATGAAAACAACCTTCATAAGTAGATATGGACATTATAAGTATGTTTTCATTCCCTTTTTCCTAACCAATTCACCAGTGGTGTTCATTTAATTGATGAATCATATATTTTAGATATATCTTGACTCATTCATGGTGGTATTGGTTGATTATATATTGGTGTATTCATGGACAAGGGTGGAAAATGAGCAACACTTAACTATAGTGTTGGGGATCCTGAGAGATCATTGGCTATATTCCAAATTGTCTATGTATGACTTTTGGATATATATGGTTCGTTTCCATGTCCATGTTATTTTTAATAAAGTCATTCAATTGATCTGGAAATGATAGAGTTTGTTATTTCATGGAAACCTTCGATGATTGTTTTTGAGACATAGATATTATTTTGCTTTATTAGGTATTATTGGTGTTTTGTTTGTGATTTCTCACAATTTTCCTCATTAATGACAGCTTTGAAAAGGAAGAATGCCTCATTTAAATGTTATGAGCTATGTTAGAAATAATTTGAAGATCAATGGGTTGCCTTACATCACCAACAATCATGGTTTTTTTAGAACAAGGAAATGGTTATGTGGTGTGTTGTTACAGATCAAGATCAGTGTTGGGGTGTTTTATCGTGGAATGGTATCATGTGGTGGTGTATGGCTCATGAAAGTTGAGTGTGCATGAGAAGAACAACCTAATGCATGATTTGGAGTTGGCGGTGTTGGTTCATGCTTTGAAAATGTGGCATCATTATATCTTTATTGAGAAATTCATGATATTTTCTGATCATTTGAGTTTAATTCATATTGTTTCACTATGATATTTTATCCTTAGGATAAAAAAGGATAAAGTATCTCTATATGTTTGAAATCGACTCGATGTACACATCAGGTAATGGAAATTCAGTGGCGGATGCAATAAGTAAGAATTTGTATGATTCGATTGTAAAATAGGCATCAAATTAGTAGAAATTGATGTTATTTATAGTCTATATGTGGTTGGAATGAGAGGAACATGGTGACTGAGTGGGTTTCTTTTTGGTATCATAGATTCCTAACATGGTTTATTGGGTTAAAGTTGAAAAAATCTGTTCTTTTGAGATTTTGGTGATGAGGTCAAAACTCAATTGTGGGGAGATCATTGAGGGTTGGGAACTAGATGGGAATTCATTTTTGTGTTTTTTGAATTTTATGGTTGTACCAATGTATTTTCATGAGAAAATTCTTATGTCTTATCATCATTCTAGGTGGGATTTCCACCCTTGAATTTATAAAATGTATAGAACATTTAAAGAAAAGTTTTGATGGGCCGGTATAAAAATGAAATTTGCTGAGTATTTATCGACGTTTTTGACTTTCCAACAAGTCAATGAAGAGAATAAATGGATGGTAGATATGTTTCAATATTTACCTATCCATGTCCTGAAATGGGATTGGATAGTGATGGATTTTGTTACAGTTCTTCCAAGAACGGTCTGGATGCACGATGCCATATGAGTGATAATGGATATGCTAAAAAAGTTGTCCCATTTCATCCCCATTCATGAATCTTTTATAGTGGATAATGTATCGAAAATATATATATCTTAGGTGGTAAATAGGCATGATTTTCAAGTTTCAATTGTATCAAATTGAGATCTGAGGTTCACATCTCGTTTTTTGAAATCCTTACAACAAGCCCCTGGGATAAAGTTGGCAATGAGTTCGATGTACCATCCTCACATGGATGGGAAATATAAGAGGATTATAAAAACACTATAAGATATTTTATAGTCTTGAGTCATGGATTTGGGTATCTCATGGGTTGAAAAACTTCTTTCGGTGGAGTTTTCGTATAATAACAGTTATCAAGCATTAAAACATATGACTTAGTTTGAAGTATTGTATGGGTGTCTATGTCTTTCTCCACATTGTTGGGTGGAAATGGGCCAGATTTTGTTTGTTGGTCCAAGATGTTTCCAGGATACTATGGTTAAGATCATGTCTATTATGAATATAATAGATATGGCTCATATTTATGAGAAATCATATGTTTATCATCGTTGATGACCATTTTAGTTTGAGGTGGGTAATCTTGTGATCTTGAGAATCTGTCAAAGTCTTGGACATCATCGATTTGGGATGAAAGGAAAATTATCTGCATGGTGTATTGGAACATTAAAGATACTTTAGCATGTTGTAGTGGTGGAATATTGGTTGGATTTTCCACCATATTTTAGTGCACAATGTGTTCCATGTTTCTCAGTAAAAGAAGTATCATCCAGATCATGAACATGTGAATCTATGGGATCATGTCGAGATAGATTTGAATAATTACTTCAAGAACATGCCAATTTAGACTATGGGTAGAAAAGATAAAGTATTGTGTGATAAAATAATCCTTCTAGTTTGGTTTTTGTGGCTGCATGGTCAGATTCATGAGGAGACTTGGGAGCGAGAGAAAGAGAAGACCGAGCAATGGCTCGAACTCCTTCAGTAGTGAAATGGTTCTCTAATTTCCTATATGGGTAATGGTTGTAACATACCTTTAGAATTATGTCTCTAATCTTTAACTTGTTGACAAACCAAGCACCATGATAGACATTTAGATACATCTCTTTTCATGCCATCCCACTAGAAATACTCATTCAGGTCCCGATACATCTTTTTGCTTCTAGGGTAAATAGAGAATAAATAACTATGTGACTTATCCAATAGTACATTCGTTAATTATATTATGGGATGAATAAAAACCTAGTTTTTGAACCTCATTACTTCATCACAATAAATGTTGAATTAAAGAACATTTCTCAACTTAATTTGAAGCTCTAGATCTTTATTATCCTCCTCTTTATTCTTCACTTTTATAGGTGGTTGAACATTTATTTGGGGAAGATAATATTTCCACTCCATCTTTATAATCTCAAGATCCATCCTTTAAAAATCCATAAATATTGGATCTTTTTTATCCTCATCATGTATAGTCTAGCATGGTCTTGTCTACTCAAATCATCTGCCACCATGTTTTCTTTCTCATGGTTATAATGTGTTGAGAATTCATAATATTTATCAACATCATCCATCTTATTTGGCGCATATTAATATCCTTTTATGTGAGAATACACTTTAAATTTTTATGATCAGTATAAATATCACACCTTTCACAATAAATATAATGCATCCATATCATTAATGAAAATATTACCGCAGCTAACACCAAATCATGAGTTGGGTAGTTTTACTCATAGATTATTGACGATTGTGATGCATAAGATAACACTATATAATTTTTCATGATTACTCCACCCATCACCTTCTTGGATGCATCACTATAGATCACAAAGCATTCTCCATTATAAGGCAGTGTGAGAACCGCTGTACTGGCTAACCTTCTGTTTAGCTCATTGAAATTATCTCCACATTCTTCCATCCATATGATCCTAATTCCCTTACAAGTCAAATTAATGAGTGTATTATATAATCACCAAATTTTTTTCACAAAACATCGATCATATCCATCCAAAATATGAAAACATCAGATAATAGTTATGTTTTTTTGGTCTCGATCAACATTAAAAAACTTCTGTTTTTGATGGATCCAAGGATATCCCATCTATGGAAATAATATGACCCAAAAATGAAACTTTCTAAAGAAAAAATTCACAATTGTATAATTTTTTATAATGCTTCTCATTTATTAGGGTCTTAATGTTATTCCATACTCAATGAATATACAAGGATATAGTCTATAAAGACTTCTATAAACTGATCAAGAGTCTTTAAAGACTCTATTAATTGGATCCATGAAGGTAGTGTGGTAATTAGTAAGAACAAGTAGTCGTCACTATAAATTCATAGTTTCTATACCTTTTTTGGAATGTTGTCTTTGGTATAACATCATTATTTACCCTTAATTGATGATATCCTAATAAAATATCAATATTTGGAAAATAATTGAGCACATCATAGTTGATAGAATAAGTTATCAATGCAGGGAAGAGGGTATTTGTTCTTAATAGTGATATTGTTAAGTTCTCAATAGTCAATGGAGAGTCTCATTGATATATATTTCTTCTTAACAAACATAATAGGTTCTCCCTAATGTGATACACTAGGGTGTATGAATCCCTTATCAAAATTCTTTTGGAATTTATTCTTAAGTTCCTGCAACTCAATTTGGTCCATTCTATAAGGTGTCTTTAAAATAGGCATAGCTCCAAGTATGAGATCTATTGAAAACTCAACTTCACTACTTGGTGGAAGACATGTAAATTATTCAAGAAAGACATCGTCAAACTCATGTACAATGGTTGTATTCTTAATCGCGAGTTTCTCCCAAACTATTTGAGATAAATAACCTTCGTTTATAGGAATCAAATCCCATAAGTTGAAACAAATATGTATTGGATGTTTATATTCATCCATTGATCAATAGATAATCATAGATTGATCTGGAATATGAAATGTGACTTCCCTTCCTTTCCAACTAGTATGATATCCATATAGATAAATACAATTCTTGTCTATAATCACATCAAATTACACTATAGGAAGTATTAAAATATTTTTAGGAACCACTTTCCCAATAAGGTCTTCCAAATAATAATTATAAGCTTCGGAAGAGACTTTTTCTCCATTAGGAGTCATCACATCTTACTCAACATCTAATTATTGATATAATAAAATGATACCCTTATAAAATTCATCAGAAATAAAAGAGTGTATGGATCCAAAATAAAATAAAACATTTTCTTCTTTAGAGTGGATGGAAAGTGTTCCTTTTACAACTTAATTATGTCACTCCAATTTTCCAATAGTGATTTAATGTGAAATTCCCTTTTCATTGGCCTTAACATTCTATTGATGTCTACTATTATCAATAACTCATAGATTAGGAAATTGATTCAAAAAATTCCCTACTTCTTCGAAAATGTAGCATTGAAGTGTTGGAGGCTCGTTCTGTTTAGCCTTTTCTCTGTTTGTATCATTAGACATTTTTTTCCAATCACTTCAGCATTAAAATTCCTTATGACCTTGTTTTACACACATAAAAATCTTACTAGTACCTCTAAGACAACTTCATCCATGTTTTATTCCACACTTTTAGCATGAGAGGAAACTAATCTTATTTTCAGTGTTGTATTTAGATTTTCCTTTGAATTCCATTTTTATCTTCTTATCAAACCCATATGACTGATGGGTTACTCCAATATCCATCCCAAAATTTATAGAACATCAGACGATTTCCTCATAGATATTAAATTCCCTTATGGCTAATGCCCTTCAGTGACATGGTTTTAATCCACTAAAGAATCGATCATTTTATTCTTAGGTTGGAAAATAATTCTATAAGCATACCTTGAATGTCCTATAAACTTTTCTTTGTAGGTACCAATGGATTCATCATCCTTTTCTTTATGTTCAAGGAAATCCTTATCCTTATTTTTCTTAATAATATAGGGAATTTACTTATTAAAAAATATTTTCTTGAAATCATCCCATTCCATGGACAGAATTTCATCTCATTGCATCATATTCTTGATAAGATTCCACCACTGATCACTTTGACCTTCAAAAATATAGAGTCCTAAGGTTACTTTATTAGGTTCAAAACATTGTAGAACTAAAAATATCTTTTCAGAGGTACTAATTCATTGTCCATCTGCTAATGGATCAGAATACTCGCTAAATGAAGGTTGATGGTTCCTCATGAAGGACTTAACTGAATGATGTTTCTCCATTTTATCATTTGGAAGTCTTATATGATTTATATCTTGAGATAGTTGTGTGATAATGGTTACAATATTTTTCATTCTATCTCCCATAACATTTGGTTCCTTAGGGGGACAATCATTTCATTGCCTATCACATTCAGCATTAACGTAGTTCCTTCAGGTTCCATCCATTGACTAAATCAATAAGCATAGTGTGATAAATACTAATCCTAACATGAAAACCACATAATCAAGAATACAATTTCAATTTAGGAAACTTTATGTTTTATACGAGGTTATTCATTATCATTTTTAAAATACTAGGATTTTATACTACAATTAGACATATCCTTAGGGTTATTACTAAGGCTTTATCATCCTAGTTACCAAAGGTTAACTATACCTTTCCTCTAATACCAACTATAGTGACCCAAACCTTATAAAAATTTATATTACATAAAAATTTAATTATGTTTATTCAAACATATAATAAATCCATGATGGGACCTTATAGGTATAATGTCTTTAGAAACTGGGAAATATAAACAATTGGTTTATAAAACATCAACATTGTCACCCACTTATTTATTCATAATTAAACTACTTTATTCCATAGATTACTTAATGCACTTCTTCATAAACTAGGGAAAAGAAACATGTGAATATGTGAGATTAAATTATCATTAAATGGGTACAAGTGAATCATCAGTAAAATCATAACTATAATACATAAGAACGTAACTTTTAAAAAAAATCATGCATACAAAATATCATGGTTTCATGACATGGGATAAAAGTTCATAAGAATTAATGTACATAATCCCAAAATTAATAACATAAGATATGAAGTTTTTTGGAATACACATATTCATAGGAAATCATGTCCATATTAGACAAGGCTCATAGCAAGGACCATCATAGGAGACAAAGTCTATTACTGAACTAGGTTTACATATCATTCCAACACAGTATTACTAAACCATATTTACCTTCCATTCCCATAATGTCTATATAATGAAATATAAATCATTACCAAATTCATTGGAGGGAGATATAGGTCCCAAAAAAATAGTAATAAAATCATTATTACATGTTCCACAAAAAGATAAATCATTCATCATAGAATAACCCATGAAATAAAATGGGTTTCTTAAACATCATTCCAACATAATCCATATAAGGTAAATATATTTCATAAAAATATAAAATCAAAATAATAATAGAGTTATTAACATAACCTTATGTCATATTAGATGGAAAATAAGTTGGATAAAAACTTAAACTTATTTACTGAGGAAAAAATCCATTCTTTTTCAAAAAAAAATTCTTTTCACAAAATCCCTCGCAATTATAAAAGAAAAAAATCTAGCTGAAAATAATCCTAAAATATTTTAGAAGAATCTTCATGGAAATATGGTGTCATGAAACTATAAAAAACAATTCATGCTATATATGTTAAAAAACATTCTCTTCATACTTTTTCTGGAAAAGTCAAAAAGTATCTCAAATCGAATAACGACAAAAGATTCCATTTAAACATGTAATAAATTTTTTCAAAAGGTTAAAATTAACTTCAAAAATGTGTATAATAATAGAAATAATATTTCATATGTGTGAAACATGGATATATATGATAAATATACCCCTATGAATACTTACTTATAAAACAATCTTGGATAAAAATGAGATTATAAAATTAGCCCATACCTTAGGTCTGATATCTTTCATATGTATTTGATGCTCCTATATAATGATTTTATTATTTTTTTGAAATATTTCAGAATAATAATAATTTTTATGATATCATATATTATTATATTATCTTCTATTTGTTAGTATCATTTCATTGTCACTCGTTATTAGGATATTAACAGCTTTATATTCTTATACATGTTTTGTGGGTAATTTCATGTTCCACTTCTTAGGATATAGTTATATCATTTATAAAATTATATTTGAATAATATATATCATATATATTGATTCCATCCATGTATTTAATCATTGTTTAATTAATATCATGTAGAATGAATCACCTAACATCATGGAGACTATAGGCCATACGTACACACGAGCGACGATATCATTCACTTAACGGTTAAATGATATGAAGTTGACATGTATATTAATTAAACTAGAAACTTATAATGTTATATTCATTATTTAAATCCATTATACTCATAATTATACACATACAAATAAATTATTGTTGAATGATGAACTACGCCATGACGTGGATACAGTAAGTCCTACGTACGAACGCATGGTGATGTTGTTATTCATATGATTGATAAATAGAGGTATAAGGTTGTAAAAAAACTATAATAAAATATAATAATGTTGGAGATAGTTTATTTATTATATTATTATTGAAAAAACATAAGTATTTTATGTAGAAGAAGAAAAGAATTTTGAAAGAGGTAATAAAACAACTACTTCTTTTTCAAGATCTTTTTTTTGATTTGCACAAACGATGTCCTTATGGTGGATTTCATAATAATGTGTGGACTTTAGTGGGAAGGGAGATATGTTTGGAGATTATTTGAGTAGTATTTTGATGATCCAAGGGGATTTAATTCTATTATTAAGTCAATAGATGTGGTGGCCATTTATAAGAGGGAGGAGGGGCACTTTAGGAATGTTTTGAAATATTATTTTATTATAAAATTATATTCAAATATTAATAGTTTAAAATTGATACATTTATAGGATAGGATATGTATGGGTATAAATCCTCTCATACATTATGTGTTAGAAATATTTAGGCCACAAAATTAACTTTATCTTTCAGATTTAACCCTTAGGTAAAAACACTAACTCTTACCATGTCTTCTTGTATTTTTAAAATATATGATAAAAATATTTTCTATAAAATTCTAAGAGAACAAAAAGTGGATCATTAATGAAATTTTAATCATTATTTAAGTTAGTTTTCTGAATATTATATTTTTAGGACAATTTTATCTTTTAATAAAAAAATAGTTTTTTTGAAAACTCATTTATGTCAATTTTGACACTATTTAGTAATTTATTTTTTAAAAGTCATTGAAATATTATTCATTTAAAGAAACAACATTAAATCAAAGATAAAATATCATATTATTCCATTAAATTATTTTATTGAATAAAAATTTTCAAATTACATTTATTTTAATATTTATAATATGATTTATATGAACCATTCATTAATCGGGTAATCACTCCATCATCATTGTGTCATAAATAAATTAATTTATTTAATGTATAAAAATTATTTATAAAATAAAATTATATATGAAATAATTTGAGATTTATAATTACTATTTATAGGTAAATTAATCAGTTATATAACACTATATTAAAAAAGTTTTAGTAAATTATACTTGTTTATGTTATATTTCCATTTACTTTAAATTAAAAATTTAAAATGGTAATTATCATATCTATGTGGCTCCACGGGGTCTTAAAATCGATCCGGGTATTCTAATGGCCATAAATATCCAATCCAATAAGATTAGGACATGTTTAAGGGTAGTTTTATATTATTATAATATTATTTTTTTACCCTTATTTACCAGATTAACCCTTCAACCGTGGTAAATTAGAATAATTACTAAAGTTACTACTCCTTATTTCCAAAAATAAAAAGTACCTATTTAAAAAAACTGAACCTTATGATTGAAAATCTAAAATCCATTTTTCTAATTTCAAAACATATAATTGGAAAATTTTAATTTAATATCAATCTTGTTGTCAAAAGAAGAGAACATGTTTTTTAAAAGTTAAAACATTGCCAAATATTGAAATGTTTTTACATATGATTTAAATGTAAAATTAATTATAATTACATAAATTATATTTAATTATAAGAATATATTATATTTTAATTTAAAAAAAATTCAAAATTATATTTTATCCATACGTAATATTTCAATTAAGAAAGTTATTTTTAGTTTAAATTTATTGTATTATTACTATTCATCAAAATGTGAAGGTTCTCAGAAAAATATCTGAAATTAATCCACAGTAAATTTTATATCATATTTTAAAATAAAATTTTTATGTTATCAGATTAAAATTAAAAATGTGTCAAAATATTAATTTAAAAGGGTTCTCCCTTCAACGGTGTCAAATTGCCCTAAAAAATATAGGTTTTTATACAACGAATAGAGTTTATTCAAACCCTATGATTAAAATATCTATTGGATGAATATCAAAATATTTTATACAAAAAATATAAATCATTAATTTCATTAAAAATATTAATTCCCTAAAAAATACAAATTTATAATTTATATTTTTTATAAATAATTAATAGCCAATGAATTCACTATGCGTTTTCATAAGTTAGTTATACTTATTTCTGTTGAACTAATGACTAAGATATTATGGTAATTTTGTACTAAGGGTATATCATGGTTCATTTAAACTCATGATTTCCTGCAATGTAAGATACTGAAGAATAAAAATTATTTAAAGAAAATATTTCATAAAAACATATTGGTGTTACATTATACCCCCCTTAAACAAAATTTTTCCCTTGAAATTCATCACATGGAAGAAAACAAATGACGATACCTCTCCCTTATAATATCCCCAAGTTCCCATGTTGCTTCATAAAATTGGCTGTTCTTCTAAAAAAACATTAACCAAGTGTGTGGTCTTATTTTTTATAACTTTTTCTCTATGATCCAAATTCTCTATCAGTTGTTCTTCATAAGAATGTTCATGATCAAATCGTAGAACATATGAGTTTAGTACATGTGATGGATCAAGTGTGTACTTTCTTAGGAGATATACATGTAACACATCATGAACTTGAGAGGGATTCGTTTTAAGTTCTAATCGGTAATCTACCTTCCCAACATGATCTAGAATTTCAAAACGACTGATATACCTAGGGCTGAACTTGCTCTTATTTCGAAATATTATTACTCTTTTCTAAAGAGATATTAGTAGAAACACCTTATCACCCACTTCAAACAATAGGTCTTTTTTCAGTTTTCATCATAAAATATTTGTCGACTCTTAGATTATCTTATGTGCTGTTGAATATATTTGACCTTTACTGCCATTTAATCAATAAGATTAGGTCCTAATCACTTTCTCTCCTCATCTTCATACCAGAAAGTAGGAGTTCTGCACTTATTTCCATATAGGGATTCAAAAAAAGCCATATTAATACTAGAGTAAATGATATTATTGTATGACAAATTCACCAAAGGTAGGTTTTGATCACAACCACAATTGAAATCCATAGATCAAGATCTCAACATGTCTTCTAGACTTTTGAATTATCTTCTCAGACTGACTGACTCTCTAAGGATGATAATTTGTGCTAAAACTTAACTCTATATCCAGAGCCTACTAATGACTTCGCCAAAACTTCTAGTTAAACCTCACATCCTGATAAGATATAACCGAAAGTGGTACTCCATAAAAATCTTACCACTTCAATTACATATATCATAGATAGCTGGTGAAGAGAGAAATCATCTCTAGTAGAAATGAAGTGTTCCATCTTCATAAGGATACCAACTATTACCCATATAAAATTATTGACTTTGGTTGTTTTGGGATGCCTGATGACAAAGTCTATAGTGATGTTTTCCCAATTATATTTTGGTATGGGTAATGGTTGTAACATCCATTTAGACTAATGTCTCATAGCCATAAATTTATGAAAAACCAAGCATCAAGAGACATTTTCAGCGAAATTTATTTTCATTATATCCTTCTAGAAATTCACTTTCAGGTCCCAATACATCTTTTTTTTTCCAGTGTGAATACATAATGAAGAATTAGGATATTCATCAAATATATATTTCTTTAATTATAGTATCGTAGGGATACTAAACTGGTTCCTGATTTGTATTATTTCATCATAATCAAGGTTGAATTCAGAAACATTTCTCACTAAATTTTGTAGTTATACATATTTCTTCTCCGCCTCCATAATATTAACTTTTATAGATGGTTAAACATTCATTTGATAAAGATAATATTTCTTATAATCCTTTAAAATCTAATGATACATCCTTCAAAAATCCATAAATATTGGATATTTTGTTATCCTTATCATGGATAGGCTTGCATGGTATTATCGACACAAAGCCTCTGCCACCTTGTTCTATTTCCCAGGGAGGTAATGTATTGAGAATTCATAATCTGTAATCAACTCCAATCATATATTTTGGTGCGTATTCATCTACTTTTTTGTGAAAATATAATTTAAACATTTATTATCAATATAAATATCACACTATCCACAATAAATATAATGCCTCAAAATAATTAATGAAATGATTAAAAAAGCTAACTCAAAATCGTGATTTGGGGAATTTTGTCTCATATATTTTCAACTACTATGAGTCATAAACTATCACCGTATCATTTTTCATGATAACGCATCCTTTCCCCTTATTGGATGCATCACTATAGATCACAAAACATTCACCACTACAAGGAAGTCTAAGCACATCTGCACTGTCTAGCATTCTTTTTATCTCTTTGAAATTTTCTTCATATTCATTCATCCATATGAACATAACATCTTTATGAGTCAACTTTGTTAGTAGATAAGATATTCCTAAAAAATATTTCACAAAATGTCAAAAATATTCAGAAAAACCAAGAATACATAGGATCTTGTTAACTATTTTTGGTCTCATCCAACTTTCAACAATTTTTATTTTTGATAGATCCACAGATATTTCGTCCCTTGAGATTTTGTGACCCAAAAATGAAACTTTATGAAGCAAAAATTCACACTTGGTAATTTTTTAATGAATATTATATTTTATTAGGGCCATTTGTACAATTATCAAATGGTCTTCATGTTCTTCCATGATATTCAAATAGGAATGGATGTCATCTATAAAGAATACAAAAAAATGATCATGATAGTATCTAAAGTGTCCATTAATTAGATTCATGAAGATAGTGGGGGAATTAGTAAGTCAAAAATAAAGAAGTATAAATTTATAGTGTCTATACCTTGTATTGAATTTCATATTTGGTATATCCATGTTCATGACCCTTAATTTATGATATCCAGGACAAATATAAATATTGGAAGAGTATTGAAATCTTCGTAGTTGATCAAATAATTCATAAATCCATGTAAGTTCATACTTTTTCTTGATAGTGATCTTTTCATGTTCTCAATAATCAATGCAGAGTCTCTTTGATCGATCATTCTTCATAACAAATAGAACAGGTGCACACCAAGTTGATCCACTAGGGTGTATGAATCCCTTATTGAGATTATCTTGGAGTTTCTTCGTCAAAACCTACAACTCAATTGGGTCCATTCTATAAGTTTTCTTTGAAATAGGCATAACACCCGGTATGAATTATATTGAAAAATCAACTTCACGATTTGGTCGAAGACCTGAAAATTCATCCAGAAGGACACCTTCAAACTCCCATATAATTGGCATATTTATAATCATGATATTCTCCCCACTCATTTGAGATAAATAACTTTATTTATAGGAATCAAAACCCATAATATGGATGAAATTTATATTGTAAGGTTATATTCATCCTTGCATCAATAGATAATCATAGACTAGTCTAGAATGTGAAATGTGACTTACCTTCATTTTAAATTGATATGAGCTTCATATCGAGAAAGTCAATACATGCCAAGAATCACATCAAATTCAACTATAGGAAGGATCACAAGGTTGACATGAATCAATTTCCCAAAAACATAAATTAGAGATGAATTATGAACTGTTAATGAAAATGTTGTTCCATTAAGAGTCATCACAGCAAAAACTACATCTAATTGTTGAAGTAATATGGTGATACCCTTAAAAAATTCACTAGAAACAAAAGAGTGGGTGGATGTAGAATGAAATAAAAAAATTTCTACTTTATAGTGGATGATATGTGTACCATTAACCACTTCATTATCATACTCCACAACATCGATAGTGATTTCATGTGAAATTCCATTGCATTGGACTTAATAGTGTTTGGATATCGATAATCATAAATATATCTTGGATTAGAGGATTAATTGGAATAATTCCCTATTTCCTTGCACTTATATCATTAAAGTGTTGGAGGTTAATTATGAGAACCTTTTCTCTTATTTGCATCATTAGACATCTTTTTCCCATCACATCGTCATTCAAATGCTTGATGAACTAATTTATCAAACTTAAAACATTTAATAGTCCTATTAAGACAATTTTCTCCATGTTTAATTCCACTCTTTGAGCATAAGTGGAAACTCATCTTCTTTTCAATGCGGTCTTTAGATTTTCCATTGAATCCCATTTTTCTCTTCTTATCAAACCCATATGATTAATGAGTTACTCCAATCTCTATATCATCGATGAGGTTACATAGAACGATTTCCTCATAGCAATTAAATTCCATTTGGATAATTACCTTCAATGACTTGGTTTTAAGCCACCAAATAATCGATTAATTTTACTCTCACATTGGATAATAATTCCAGAATCATATAATTCAGGTGTTGTAAAAAAAATTTGTAGGTACCAGTGGATTCATCATCCTTTTGCTTATGTTTAGGGAACTCCTTCTTCATTTTTTCTCAAAGAATAATGGGAAATTACTTATTGAAATTTTTTTCTTGGAATTATCCCATTACATGGTCTCAATTTTATCTCTTTGCCTCATATTATTGATAGGATTCCACCATTGATCAGATTCACCTTCCAAACAATAGAATGTTAAGGTGACGTATAACATTTTAGAATATAAAATATCATTTCAGTGGTACTTATCAATTGTTCATCCCCTAATAGATCAGAAGTCTCACTGAATGAAGCCGGATGATGCCTCATAAAGGACCCAACAAAATTTTTCTCCCACATTTTCTCGTTTGGAAGTCTTTCATTATTCATAGGTTGATAAAGTTGTGTGATAATAGATACAAGATTTTTCATTCCAACTCCCCTGACATTTGGTTTCTCAGGGGGAAAATTATTTCCTTTCTCATTGCATTCATTATTAAAATGGTTCCTTTGGGATCCATACATTGACTAAAACTAGGAAGAATACTGTGAGAAACACTAATAATAACACGAATACCAAAAAATAATGAATAAAATTTCAATTTAGGACACTTTAGGTTTTATCCTAGGTTCTTAATTTTTCATTTGTAAAATAGTAGGATTGTATCCTAAACATAGACATATCCTTAGGGTTCCTACTAAGACTTTATCATCCTAGTTTCTGAAGGATAACTATACCATTCCTTTTATACCAAATATAATGACCCATACTTTACATAAATTTACATTACGTCAAGATTGATTTATGTTCATTACAACATATAATAAATCCATGATATAACTGTATATTTATATTTTCTATAAAAACTAGGAAACATAAACAATAGGTTCATAAAAAATCTATATTGTCTACCACTTGGTTATTCATAACTAGACCTCTTTCTAACATAGCTTACTTAATAACTTTCTTTAGCACATGGGGAAAAGAAACATATTAAAGTGTGATATCAAATACTTATTAAAGGTATAAATGGTAAACCTCAATCATTTAATAGTTAGAATACATTAGAACATAACTATTTTAATTTTTTTCATGCATACAAAATATCATGGTATCATGTAATGGGATTATTGTTCTTAATAATTAATAGACATAATACCAAAAGTAATAACATAATACATGATGTTTTTTTGGGAAAAAAATATTTATATAAAATATTTCCATATTTTCCAATTCTAATTTCCAAGACCATCATAGCTGACAATGTCCATTACTGAACTAGGTTTACTTGTCTCTCCTACCCTGTACTACTGAACAAAATTTACTTTCCATTCCAGTCATGTCTATACCATGAGATATAAATTACTACCCAAAGAATATGATGTAGATATAGGTCTTACCCATATCATAATGAAATCATTTTTATATGTTCCACAAGAACATAAATCATTCATCATATCATAACCCATAAAATAAAATTGGTTTCCTAAACATCATTCCATCATAATCCATATAAAATAAATAGATTTTATAAAAAAATCATAATAAGAAAATAAAATAAAATTAAAAATATGGGAAAAAACACAACCCTATGTCTTTCTATATTGAAAATAGTTTTGATAAAACACATGAACATAATTCCTGAGGAAAATATCCTTGCATTTTCAAAAATGTTTTGTTTTCACAAAATGCAAGACAATTTTAAATGAAAAGAATTTATTTAAAAAAAATCTTAAGATCATGTAGAATAATATTCATGGAAATAATGTTTCATGAAAATATATAAATCCATCCATGTTATATAAGTTAAAAAAAATTTTCAACATACTTTTTCTAGAAAAGTGAAAAAGTACCTCAAATCGAATAGTGACAAAACTTTTATTTCATTCCATTTAATAAAAATTAATCTAAGGGTAATGTTAATTTTAATTTTTTTAATAATAGAAATAATTTTAAATCATTAGGAAACATATATATGGTTGATAAACATACCCCAGTGAATAATTATGTATAAAAAATATCAGATAAAAATGGAATTGAAAAATTATCCCTTACCTTAAATCTGACATACATCATATGTATATGAAAAACCTATATAATTATTTAAAATAATGTTATTGACTTGTTCTAGAATCATAATCATTTCTATGATATCATATATGATTATATTATCATATGTTTGTTTCCAAAATTTCATGTCCACTCATTATTCGGATATTAACTGCTTTATGATCTTATATATGTTTTGTCGGGTAAGTTTATGTGACACTTCTTAGGATACAGTTATATAATTTAAAACTGATATTATAATAATATAAATCATATTTATTCATTCCATTCATTTATATAATCATGGTTTAATGAATATCATTTAAAATGAATCACATCGCATTGTGGAGATGGCATGTCGTATGTACACACGAGTGCAAATATCATTCACTTAATTGTTAAATGATATGGAATTGAAAGGCATATTATTTATAAAGAATAATAATTATGTTATATTTATTATTTAAATCCATTATACTCATCATTATACCCATCCAAACAATGTTTGTTGAATAAAAAATTACACCATAGCGTGGAGACAGTAAACCATACGTACACACACATGGTGATATTGGTATTCATTGGATGGATAAAAGGAGGAATGAAGGTGTCCCATGACTAAAATAACATCTCAAAATATTTAATATACTGTATTTATGACATTATTATGGAAACAATATTATAATATGATGTATTAAAAGAAAATAATTTTGAAAGAGGTGATAAAATAATTAGCTCCTTTTCTAGTATCTCTTTTGGATTCTCATGAAAAGTCTCCATAAAATGGATTTATACTAGAAGTGTTGACATTAAGAAGAATTTAGGGATGTTTTGAGATTATTTGAGTAGAATTTGGGTGAGGCAAGGGAATTTAATGGTGTGAGTATGTGGGTAGAGTTGGTGGCCTTTTATAAGAGGAAGGAGGGGCACATCAGGAATGTTTTGAAATATTATTTTATGATTAAATGATTTTTGAATTATAATAGTTTAAAATTGATAACATTAAATTATAGGATGATTATGGGTCTAAATCCTCAAAACCAATATGTTTTATAGATGTTTAGGTCCCAAAATTAACTATATCTTTAAGCTTTAACACTTATTTAAAAACATTAAATCTTACAATGTTTTCCTATATTTTCGCAATATATGTTTACTATAGTTACTATAAAATGAAAAGAGAACCAAAATTTGATCATTAATGACATTTTTACAATTATATATTTCATTTTACAATTATTATATTTTTTTTGACTATTATAAAATTTAATAAAATAGTATTTTTTTAAATCATTTTTGTAAATTTTTCACTATTTTGTAATTGATATTTTTAAAGTCATAGAAACATTATTAAATCAAGAAAACCACACTAAATAAAATATAAAATGTCATAATAATCCATAAAATTCGTGTATGACATCAAAATTTTCAAATTACATTTATTTGAATATTTTTAATATCATTTATTTGAATCCATAATTAATAAGGTAATCACTAAATCATCATTGTGTCATAAATAGATTTATTTATTTAATGTATAAAAATTATATATAAAATACCATGATGTATGAAATATTTTTATATTTCTTATGAATATTTGTAGTCAAATTAATCAGTCATATAACCCGATATTAAAAATGTTTTAGTAAAAGATAAATGTTAATGTTATTTTCTTAATTACATTAAATTAAAAATTCTAAAAGGTAATTATGACACCCAAGTGGCTCCATTGAGTATTAAAATTGACCCAAGGATGTTCATGGTAGACAATATATAATCCAATAGTACTAGTACATGTTTTATTGTAGTTTTATATTATGTTTTAGTTTTTTACCCTCATTTACCGGATTTACCCATTGTCATGGTAAATAAAAATAATTATTTATGCTACTATTCATAATGTCCAAAAATAAAAGGTACCTATTTTAAAAATTTGGACCATCTGATTCCAAATATGGAATCAATTTTTATAAATTTCCGACAATTAATTGTGAGAAATTAATTTAAAATCAATCCTATTGTCGGAATGAGAGAACATGTTTTTTAAAATTTAAAACATTGAAGAAGATTGAAATGTTTTTACATAACAATTCAATGTAAAATCAATGCTAATGACATACATTATATTTAATGATAAAAATTTATTCTATTTATAAATTAAAACCATATAATATTATAATTTTACTATATAAATTAAATTGATGAAAAAATTGGTTTTCACTTAACATTTAGTATATTATTACTATTCATCAAAACATGAATGTTATCATAAAAATAGCAGAAAATATAAAAAGAAAATTTTTATATACCATTTTAAAGAACATGTTTATATTTTCATAAATAATTATTAATGTGTAAATATATTAATTTAAAAGGGGGTTTTCATTCAAAGTCATAAGATTACCCTTAAAAAATATAGGTTTTTATACAAAAAATAGGGTTTATTTAATGACTATGATTAAAATATCCATAGGATGAATTTAAATTTTTTTTAAACAAAATATATATCTCATTAATTTCATTACCAATAATAATTCAATAAAAAATAAAAATATCAAATTCATATTTGTTATAAATAATTGATAGACAATGAATTCACAATACATTTTCATAAGTTAGTTATGATTATTTCTACTAACCTTATAGCTAGGCTAAAACGGTAATTTTTTACAATGGGAAAATTATGGTTCTTTTTATCCCACAATTGTGTGAAATTCATGTTACTAAAGAATAAAAATTATTTATAGATGAAATCTCATAAAAACATTCAGATGTAACAAAATTGGTGTTTTTATTAAGGTAGGAGTTATTAAAACTATGTTAATGACATGACATGTTGTTTTAATATCAACATCCTATAATGAAGGAGAATTATAGTTACCCAACGATTTTTCATATAACATTACATGATTTTAAGCATAGTTATACATTAGAGTACAAACCAACGATCATTAAGTCTAGTTTCTTGGAAGACTAGGTACATGATATATAAAACATGGGGATAAAAAAAAATTATTTATTTAATCTCAAAAAAGATATCCTAACTTCTTTTTATCCCTTACATCTGCATAGAATACCCTGGGGAACACATGAACAATAGGATGAGCGAAAAATCCCAAGAAGGGAATGAACATAAGGATACCTCTTAAGAAAATGAGTTAGGAGGAATGATATAATTATATACAAGGTAGGTAACATATGAAATCATATCATATATTCCTGGGATCATAGAAACAAGGAATCATATAAATTTTGAACAATCATAAAAAATTTATTTTGTATCAGGAAAGGCTAACCGACAATCTCGTTTCCCATTTTAGTACTAGTCATGGCTAACCGCCAATCCTATTTCACATCATATGTCATGAGACTTAACATTAACCAATGCATTGGAGTGTACCTGGGTGCACTCATATAAACATTTTCATGAATATTCTTTCCACATAAATATCGATACATAATCAACCATACATAAATATAAGGGTACCCATGGAAAGAAGTGGGTACCACAATCATGACATAAAGCATAACCAACGAGCATATCATGAAAGTGTCCATGAAATAAATGGATTAGAACATGCATTGGTGTTTATAAGGTAAAATGGTCATATAACATGGTAAGTGGTTTCAAACAGAATTGAAAAAATATATGAAATGTATTTGAGAAACATTAGCATTAAAACATTTTTGTGCAGTTTTAAGGAAAATACTATAGAGATTTTAAAATAAAAAAGAGGAAAATATTTTATATTAAACCATAACTGAACCAAGAAGGTTCTCATAATAAAAATACTTATTTTACAATAAAGAGGGTGGCTTAAAAAGTATAGAGTGCACTTAAAATTGGATAAAATTTGGGGAAGTTCCCTTAAAATAGGTTTGCTTACCAGAAAGATCTAAGGAAGGAATCTTTTAAAAACTTGTATATCCATGAAAGAAAGTGATGAAAGTGTCTTGATATATGAATTTTGTACAACTAAAAAACATTTAGTATATTCACATAAATAAATAATATAACTCTGTTTCTATATAAAGAATGATAAGGCTACCAAAAAAATAAAAGAGGTTCAGGTAGATTTTGTTACAGATTATCGGCATGATGTCAGGTGTACATAAGAGGGATTGATGAGATAGAGAAGGGGTTTATAATCACCTATAAAAAATTGGAGAAGTATGGGGGAGGTAAAAAAAATACCCCATCATTTGGGCTTAGACATAAAAGGCATAACATATTGGACAATCTTGATTAAGGGTTAAATGGAGTGGATCCATTACATTAAATCCATTCTTCTTATCCACTTGTTATTAAAGACCTAAATAAAAAATTAGGATTATTAATTAGTAATTCCATAAACACTTATGTAAGAACCTGGATCTTCATTTCAGGTATATTTTTCCTTTTCTGGTCGTTTTGGAGAAAAAGAGGAAAATCTGGAAATTTCCGAAGTACACACTGTGTACTTTATAAGTACATGCCATGTACTTTGATGCTGCATAAGGCTGTGTGCTGGTCGTGTCCAGGCCACACACATGGTGTGTAGGGGTGATGTGGAGGCCACTTAAAGTGGAGTACAGAAAGGAAAAGTACACGCCGTGTACCCCAGAAGTACACGCCGTGTAGTTTTTTTTCATTAGACGGACCGGGGTCGCGCCTAATCGACAGAAACATCTTCTTCTTCAGGTTCTTAAACTGGGAGTACCTGTATGGCCACAAACATCCACCGAGCCCCTGAGCCTCCGTATTTTTTCCGAATTGACCAACGTCGATTACGTTGGAACCACAGTGGTGAGATCTTCCTTCTTTTTGAGTCTCGTTCCATGATTTTCCCTCTTTCTTGAGATATCTTGGGTTGAACGTTTTGTGCATTTTTTTAGATCTATGCCATTTTAAAGAGAATAAATCCTTTTGGTTCAAGTATATTGATCTCCTAGTACCAAGTTATGTGTTTTGTGCCTTATCTTTCGAAGTATATGAGTTTTATGGGAAAATTCCCACCAATACCCGTGAACGGGGTATTGCATGTTTACAGTTTTACCGCTGTTGTTTCATGCCTTTCTTGTTTTCTTGTGTAGAGGTAATTTCATCTTGTATGAGGATAATTTCTATGCTTGGATGTTTTTCCCATGCCTTTTTATTGTTATGACCTTTGGGATTTGTTAGATTTTGACTATTATACCTATTTTCCATGCCTTGTGACCATAGGATGGAATGATATTCTTGACATACTGATGTTCTGTATAATGGTTATCCAAGTATCTCTTAAGATGTACTTTGGACTTATAAAATTATTATGCACGGACTAGAATGGGACCGTGAGAACCTGGTTCTATAGCCTATGATGGATAGACCGAGTGTGCTTATGAGAGAGTCTTGAATATTATAGTCCACAGGAGGGTAGACCTAGTGAGCTTCCTCCGAGAGTCTTGGTTATTATAGACTACAGGGGATAGACCGAGTGAGCTTCCTAGAGAGTCTTGGATATTGTAGACTACAGGAGGGTAGACTAAGTGATCATCCTCATAGAGTCTTCACTTGTTTGAATTTTATTTATAACCTTTCCAGACTAGAGAAGGAATTCACTGAGTGAGATTCCTTAGAGAGTCGGTGGTAGACCTGAGACTACAGGAGGAATTGACCGAGTGAGCTTCCTTAGAGAGTTTCTATACCTTGGGGCTATAAGAAGGGTATACCACGTGATCTTCCTCAATGAGTCCCTGACTACCATATACTATAAGGTTAATTGATAGAGTGAGCTTCCCCATAGAGTCTTATAATTTTGTATGACCAAAAAAGAGGGGTTAGGCTGAGTGCACTGCCCAGAGGGTTGTGGTACTTCTTGGATAGGACCATAGGGGTTGGCTACGAGTACTTCCCAGAGGGGTTCTTGTTGTGGTTAACTATTTGCTTCACTGCTTCTTGTTGTTCTATGGATTGATTAATGTTGTATATCATCCTGTTACTGCTTAATGATTACTACCTGCTGTTTATTATTACTGTTTACTGCTTAATATACTATTATCTGCCATATACTCACTAACTACTAGGCATAGATCTTCGGGTGGTTGCCTACTGGGATTTAGTCTCACACCCTTTTTGGGAGATGCTTTTGGCCCCAAACAGACTATGTTGTTGCAGGTACAGACAAGGGAAAATGCCCTTCGACTTATGTTACTTGATTTCTTTAGAGCAGGAGAGCATGAGGCCAAGCTTAGTCTTTCTCTGCTGAGGAGCTGTTTATCATTTCTTTTGTATTTATTTTTGTACTGTTTGTATTTCCAGCATTGTGACCTATTTGGTTGTTTTCCTATATATGTATCATGTATCATTTAATATATACATTTGTGCACCAGTGGGTTATTGTCTTACTCTTCAGCTATTTACTTGTTCATTTTTGTTGGATTTTTACTGCTTCCGCTATTGCATGTTCTGTTTACTTCAGCCCTGTACTCTGCCAAATGAGGGCATAGTTTCCCCCTATCCCACCCAAGGCCCTCACTGCTAGTCGGCAGCCTCTGGATTTTGGGGAAATGCACTTGAGGCCATGTGACCAACTGGGTACGGGGCGACTCTGGGTTGCTTCCAAAACCGGGACATTACAAAGTGGTATCAGAGGAATTATTTTCTCTTGATTTATTATTTGGAGCCTTTAGCCAGGGATAAGATGGATTCAGTACTTAGTAATAAGTTGTACCCTAGAGTAGCTAACCCTTGTACAGGGAAAATCCAATCTACCTCGTTATTACAGTTTTCTATTTTGAGATTTTATTGTTGATATTATTTCACCTAGAGTGATTCACATGCATTTTGTTGTTATTTTTATGCTAGTGTGGCTCTATTTTTGTCACAACCCAACGAGATGAGGGTATACCATCTCATGCATCATATAGGCACTTGTTATAAATCACATTCCATACATTCTTGCCATGCCATCTAGGGTGCATTAGCGATTGCATGTTGTTGTGATATACATTGTGTAGATTATGCATGTTGTTGTGATATATGCTTTAATAGAATCCCTGCAGTTTGATAGAGGAATTGTTTTTATTGTACCTTGCTTAAATGAATGAAAAATTTTGATTCTTGAGGTGTTATGGGCCCTCATGAATCGGAACATGGTGGATCATTGAATTGTTTCCCTTCTATATGATATATAGGAGATTCCAAGCATTGATTCACGGGGATTATGGGCCCTCACAGATCGGAATTTGGCACATTCATGTATGTTTTTCAGTGTTTTTTGGGCTTCAGTGCAGTTTCTAAGCTACTGACCTGAAAAACCCTGAATACATGGAGTATACATGACTACATGCCATGTAGTTTTAAACCGCGTCCCTGACTGTGTGAGAAGAAACACAGGGTGGTGAAAACTTTTTCAGAAACATGCCGTGTACATTCGTTACATGTCGTGTAGTAGTGAGCTGTGTACCCGGCCGTGTCACTAACAACACGGTTTAGGGAATTGTGTGTAGTACACGCCGTGTTGCGTATGCAAACGCTGTGTAGTCTTGTTCTAGCTACCCAGTCGTGTCATGAACAACACGGGATGGTGTTATCTCTCTTATACACACCGTGTTTGTTTGGAACACGCCGTGTATGGGTCAACCGTGTAGCTGGCTGTGTAACTAACAACACAGGTCGCCGGAACCTTGTCTAGTACACTCAGTGTCCTTAGTGAACACGCCATGTAGTCTAGGGTTAAGAGGACCATGTGAGTTAGCTATGTAAGGAGACTCAGATAGGGGAATGGAGATGAGGTACATGTTGTGTTTGGGAGACGACACGTCGTGTAGTCTGGGGTTTTACACGACCAAAGGTGGAAGAAGTACAAGCCCATGTGAATGGACTTAAGGAGCATGCTGTGTAGTTTTATACACACCTTGTAGTCGTGTTTAGTGAAAACTTGACTGTTTCTTCCTCATGTTCCTGTTTTGTACTCTTGTGTTCTCTGTCCTTGATAATCCTGATCTAAGGTGTTCTTTTGATCTTTTATTGATATTCCTCCGAGATGTCCTCTGTTCGTATGTCAGCTTCCAGACGGTGATCAGACACTGGATCTGGCCGATCAAGGACCTTATGTAGATCTTCCTGCTATACCAGCCTTGGCACTAGCAGTTATACCCGTTGCAGGCACTGGTACATAGTTCAAGGAGGACTTCCTGAGGATGATGCAGACCTTTCAGGGAGCTCCGCCTCTTGCCCCGTCGATGGCAGTGTTGACGCGGGTTTTCTAGTAGTAGTATCCTCCTACTTTCTCAGAGGATAGAGGACCCCAGGCTACAGAGTCGTGGTTAAAGGCCATGCTAAATATCTTTGAGCATCTAGAGATATCTCCAGAGAAAAGGGTAAAGTTGGATACTTATATGCTCTGAGACACCTCCAAGAGGTTGTGGGAGGTGATCTCATAGTCAGGGGTCCAGTAGAGTATGGCTTGGGATGCGTTTTGGCCCATATTCTATGATTACTTCTATCCAGAGACCTTGAGGTCCGATCGAGCCTGAGAGTTTATGAGTCTCGATAAGGTTACTCTTTCTGTTATGGAGTACTCGTCTCGTTTTACCAAGCTGCAGTGCTTGACACCGATTCCAACAGGTGATGAATTGTTCCTTGCTAGGAAGTTTGAGTATGGTCTCAGGAAATATATCTATTCCCTAGTGAATATCTTCAGGTTGAATTCGATATCCTCGATCATCAACTAGGCGCTGATCATTGAGCGAAATCTGAGAGATTCTGGAGTAGTGATCCAGGGTGGTTCGACATCCAGAGTCAGTGTTCCTCCTACTGATAGTAGGAAGCGCCATAGGGAGTCTACTCTAGGAGATCAGGGTTAGCGGAATGTATCATTGGGAATCCATGTTTTATGCTACTAGTGTGATAGGAGCGGTCATACTAGGCCTCAGTGTCAGAGAGACCCGATGGAGTGCGAATATTTTGGAAATATGAGCCATCTTCAGTGTTTTTGTCAGATCTTCTCACCTACAGCTGGTGGTAGGGGTTCTTCTATGACCCTACGAATAGAAGATGTATCGACAGTGTCTCACCAGTCAGGGAACTGGAGTTCTTTGGGCCGTTCAGACGGACGTGGAGGTCGCGACCGCAGTGGTCAGTCACTAGGTTACCAACGACAACAGAGTGGATCAGCTCAGAGTAGTCAGGCTAGGGCGCAGGGCCGTAGTACGGGCCAGACTTTCACCATGGAGTAGACCTATCAGGAGTAGGATCTCGGACCTTCTACAGTTTGAGGTATGATCTTAGTAGCCTCAATTTTATCTTAAGCTATTTTCGATACTGGTGCTTCACATAGCTTTTTCTCTGTTACTATTATGGAGATCCTTGGGCTCTATATCTTTTCGTCTGCCAACATGTTGACTCTTGATACACCATTGGGAATGAGGACGTCTAGCGTACATCAGTGCAGAGAGTTCCCTCTTGAGGTTTAAAGGGGTCACTTCTTATGGGACCTCTATGTCCTAGAGATGAAAGACTATGATTTCATTCTCGGTATGGATTGGTTAGTTCCCTTCCAGGAAGTAATTTATTGCTATCGCCACAGGGTGAGTTTTTTATCACCAGAGGGCAGATCTTTTCTCCATAGAGGTGAGTGGGATGTCTAGGCAGGTAGAGTAGGACTAGAGCATCATGGTCTTGGAGGAGTTATATCCCAGATTTCCAGCCTTTATCTGGATTACTAGGGGACTTCACAGTTAGACTTTCCTCCAGTGGTGGATCATTTCAAGGATGTCTCTCCGGAGGAATTTTCAGGTTTTCCTCTGAAGCATGAGGTAGACTTTTCTATTGAGATCATTCCAGGAGCTGCACTGGTGTCAATTCCTCCTTATAGGATGGATACACCTTAGTTTCAGGATCTCAAGAGGCAGTTGAAGGAGTTATTGGAAAAGGGTTTCATCTGACCCAGTACTTCTCTTTGGGGGTTCGCCTATCCTCTTTCTGAAGAATGCATACGGTACCCTTCAGATTTGTGTGGATTATTGGAAGTTGAACTAGTTGACGGTCAAGAATCTATATCCCTTGCCGAGGATCGATGACCTCTTTGATCATCTTCGAGGAGCCCGAGTGTTCTCGAAGATTGACTTGAGATACGGCTATCATCAGTTGTGCTTTATACCATCATATATACCTCTTATAGCCTTCGGGAGCAGGTATGGTCTATACGAGTACACAGTCATGTATTTCGGTCTCATGAATGCACCAAAAACTTTTATGGAATTGATGAACTGAGTGTTCCACCCATACTTGGATTCCTTCATGGTGGTTTTTGTGGATGATATCTTGGTGTACTCTCACACTCGACACGACCATGATACCCATCTTGAGATCATTTTGTGTGAACTAAGAGAGCATCAGTTATATGCTATGATCTTGAAATGCCACTTTTGGATAGATAAGATTCACTTCTTGTTCCATGTTATATCAGAGGGAGGGGTATCAGTGGACCCAGAGAAAGTGAGAGCCATAGTTTCTTAGGATCATCCAAAGAACGTATTTGAGGTGCAGAGTTTTCTTGGGATGGATAGATACACCAGGCGTTTCATACAGGACTTTTCATGCCTTGCAGCACCATTAACAGGTCTGACCAAGAAAGGGGAGAAGTTTTTATGGTTCGATTTTTGTAATTATTCCTTTCAGGAGCTGAAAGCGGGTTTGAAGTTAGCACCGATACGAGTCTTGCTAGAGACGGGAAAGAGATATACCATTTACTGTGATGTGTCAGGTGTTGGATTGGGAGCTATGCTTAAGCAAGGAGATGGAGTTGTTGTGTACGGGTCTTAACAGTTGAGGCCACATGAGAGGAACTACCTGATGCACGATCTAGAGTTAACAGCTGTTGTTCATGCATTACTCTGTTGGAGACACTATCTTTTGGGAGAGAACTTTGTGGTTTTAACCGAACAAAAGAGTCTCAAATACATATTCACTCAGTAGGACCTGAATCTGAGATAGCGCAGGTTGGTCGAGTATCTTCATTCCTTCAACTTTGAGCTTTCCTATACGCTGGGAAAGGGAAATGCAGTGGCTGATGCGTTGAGAAGGAGGACTCAGATTTAGGCAGTCATGGAGGCCAGCAGTGAGTGGAAGATAATGTCTCTATTCTCTAAGATGCATCTGGATGTGCACGATAGACAAAGATATACTTTTCTATCTTATGTAGCTGTTACCTATACACTTCTTGATCAGGTACAAATGAGGCAACTATCAGATTCAGAACTCCTAGTCTTGCTGGAGAGTGTGTTAGGAGAGGACTCTCTTTCTGGATGCACCATGGGAGAGGATGAGATATTGTGTTTCTAGGGACGTGTATGGGTGCCGGAAGACATACACGAGGATATGATGTTGGATTTGATTCCTCTGTTTGGGCAGTTCATCCTGGTGTCACCAAGATGTATCAGGATCTTCATTGCCAGTATTGGTGGCCAGGTATGAAGAGGGATGTTGCTGGTTTTGTTATGAAATGTTCTACTTATCAGCAAGTGAAAGCGGAGCATCAGCGACTGACAAGTCTTTTACAACAGTTACCCATTCCCAAGTGGAAGTGGAATGATGTCACGATGGACTTTGTGACTGGTTTTGTGAGGTCACCTCGATGGAATGATGCTGTTTGGGTAGTCATCGAAAGACTTACGAAGGTTAATCACTTCTTTCCGATCAGGGAGACATTCAATGTTGATGAGATGGGATTGTTGTACATCTGAGAGATTGTATGTCTGTATGGAGTTCCATAATCCATTGTTTCAGACAGAGATGAATGTTTTACTTATCAGTCCTGGTAGGGGTTTAGAAGGCTTTGGGTACACATGTACATTTGAGTACAACATACCATCCCCAGACAGATGGCCAGTCCGAGCATACGATATAGGTGCTTGAAGATAATATCCGAGCTTGCATTCTAGACTTTGGCGGTTCTTGGGAGAAGCATATTCCTTTTTTGGAGATTGCCTATAATGACAGTTTTAGAAAACAATTTAGATGGATCCTTACAATGAATTGTATGGTAGGCTATACCGATCACCTTTGTGCTGTCTGGAGGCAGAAGATGAAGCTTTGCTGGGACCTTGTCTTGTTCTGAAGACCTCAGAGTAGATAGAGTTGATTCAGAAGAGGATGGAAACAACACATTCTTGACAAAAGTATTATGCCGATCATCAGAGATGACCTCTGGAGTTCGAGGTCAGAAATCAGGTTTTCCTGTGTGTCGCACCGAGGTTGGGACACAAGAGGATTCAGAGATAGGGTAAGCTTTCACCACGGTATGTTGAGCCATTTGAGGTATTGGAGAGAGTTGGGCCGGTTTCCTATCGGTTGTAGTTACCTCAGAGGTATCAGGATATGCATGATTTTTTCCATGTTTCTCAGCTCCGACGTTACTTTTCAGACCTGTCTCATGTCTTTCAACCTAAGGAGGATGAGCTCAAAGTAAATGCGTCATTTGAGGAACATCCTATAAAGATAGTCGATCATAGTACGAAGGTTCTGAATGGCTGGATTGTTCCTCTGGTACGGGTGCTATGGCAACTCAGGCGAGTACAGGACGAGACCTGGGAGAGAGAGGCGGATGTACGATCGCAGTGGCTGGAGTTGTTTGGGGTTTCATCTTCTACACCTCGCTAGGGAAATTCGGGGATAGATTTATTTAAGGGGGGAAATTTGTAAGAATTTGGGTCTTCAATTAAGGTATTTTTTTTCTTTTATGTTCATTTTTGAGAAAAAGAGGAAAATATGGAAATTTTTAGAGTAAACGTCGTGTACTTTATAAGTACATTCCATGTACTTTCATGCCGCGTAAGGCCATGTGTTGGCCGTGTCTGGGCCACACACACGGTGTGTAGGGGCGATATGGAAGCCACATAAAGCGGATTATGGAAAGTAAAAGTACAGACTGTGTACCCTAGAAGTACACGCCATGTAGTTTTTTTCAATAGACGGACCGGGGTCACGCCTAATCGACAGAAATGTCTTCTTCTTCGGTTCTTTGACCGGGAGTGCCCGTATAGCCGTGAACATGCTCAGAGCCCCTGATCCTCTGTCTATTTTCCGAATCGACCACCATTGATTGCTTTGGAACTGTAGTGGTGAGCTCTTCCTTCTCCTTGAGTCTCATTCCGTGATTTTTCCTCTTTCTCTAGATATCGTGGGTTGAACGTTTTGTGTGTTTTCATATATCTTAGCTGTTATAAAGAGAATCAAGCCTCGTGGTTCAAGTATATTGATCTCCTAGCACCATGGTAGGTGGTTTGTCCCTTACCTTTCGAAGTATTTGAGTTTTATGTGCAAATTCCCACCAATACCTGGGAATGGGGTATTGCGTGTTTACCTTTTTCCCCCTATTGTTTCCCACCTTTCTTGTTTTCTTGTGTAGAGTAAATTTGATCTTGTATGAGGATAATTGTTGTGCTTGGATTTTTTCCCATGCCTTGTTATTGTTATGACCATTTGGTTTTGTTAGCCTTTGGCCATTATACTTGTTTTTCATGCCTTGTGACCGTAGGAGGGAATGATATTCTTGACATGCTGAGGTTATGTAGAATGGTTAGCCAAGTATCTCTTTAGATGTACTTTTTCCTTATAGCATTATTATACACTGACTGGAATGAGACCGTGAGAACCTGGTGCTATAGACTATAAGGGATAGACTGAGTGAGCTTCCCATAGAGTCTTGAATATTATAGACTAAAGGAGGGTAGACCGAGTGAGCTTCCTCAGAGAGTCTTCGTTATTATAGACTACAGGGGATAGACCGAGTGAGCTTCCCAGAGAGTCTTGGATATTATAGACTACAGGAGGGTAGACCGAGTGAGCTTCCTCAGAGAGTCTTTACTTGTTTGAATTTTCTTTAAAACCTTTTCAGTATAGAGAAGGAATTGACTGAGTGAGCTTCCTTAGAGAGTCTGTGGTAAACCTGAGACTATAGGAGGAATTAACTGAGTGAGCTTCCTCATAGAGTTTCTAGACCTTGGGGATATAAGATTGTTAGACCGCGTGATCTTCCTCAGAGAGTCCCTGACTACCATAGACTATAAGGGGAATTAACCGAGAAAGCTTCCCCAGAGAGTCTTATAACTTCATATGACAAACCCAGAGGGGTTAGGCTGAGTGCACTTCCAAGAGGGTTGTGGTACTTCATGGATTGGACCTGTGGGGTTGGCTGTGAGTACTTCCCAGAGGGGTTTCTGTTGTGGTTAGTTGTTTGCTTCACTACTGCTTGTTGTTTTGTGGATTGATTACTATTGTATATCATCATGTTACTGCTTGTTGATTAATATCTGCTGTTTACTGTAACTGTTTACTACTTACTGTACTATTACCAACCATATACTCATTGACTGTTAGGCACATATCTTCGGGTGGTTTCCTACTAGGATTTAGTCTCACACCCTATTTGGGCCATGATTTTGGGCCCAAATAGACTATGTTGTTGCATGTATATATAGGGGAAAGTGCCCTTTGACTTCTGGTACTTGATTGATTTAGAGAAGTAGAGCATGAGACCTAGATTAGGCTTGCAATGGTGAGGAGCTATTTATGTATTATTTTGTACTTATTTTGGTACTATTTGTATTTCCAGCATTGTGACATGTTTGGTTGTTTTCCTAGATATGTATCATGCAACATTTCATATATACATATGTGCTCCAATGTTTTATTGTTTTATTCTTATACTATTTACTTGTGCATTATTGTTGGATATTTACTGCTTCTACTATTTCATTTTTTGTTTACTTCTGCTGTGTACTCTGCCAATGAGGGCATTGTTTCCCCACTATCACACCAAAGGCCCTCGCTGCTAGTCGGTAGCCTCTGGCATTTGGGTAAATGTGCTTGAGGCCATGTTACCAACCGGGTATGGGGTACCTCTGGGTGGATTCCGAAATCAGGATGTTACATATTATATATGTAATTGGTTTAGTATAATCTATTTATGTTCATTTATATCCATTTTAATTGGTTATGAGGCTCAATTTTGTTGTTCGGGCTCATTTTTTTACTTGGTTTTAATGAATGGTTCGCTTATATTCTTGTTTGGATAAATAGGTAAGATTAAAGTGGTTGTCCAAAAATGAAGTTATATACTATTAGTGAAAATTTAGAAGATTAAATGGATTTAAATTTAATTTGGTTACATAGAGTGAAGTCAAATTTTAAAACAATAGTCACAACCATTTTTGTTAATTGGTGGGTGTTTATTACAATGAACATGTTTTGATTTGTCACTTAATACCATTTGTACAAAAGGATTACATAGCTAAAAATTTGATATATTACATATATAATCCTATGGTTCAACCTTAACACAAATGGTTTCATGGCCATAATATAAAGTGATAAACCATTGTCCTTGAATGTGCTAAATTAGCACATCCCAAATGTTGCATTCCTTTCTTTCAAAAAAAGGTAGGGAATGGATAGAAGATAATGAAATATCCCATTAGCATAAAAATATTCTAGTAAATGTATGTTACTTGAGTTATCATACTATTTGGGTGAAGGGAGGTGATGAAAGAAACAAAAAAGAAAATAACTTAATAGAAATGAAGGAATTAGAAAGAGGCCTTTACCTATTGAGACTTCCTCCTTTGTGAACCTCTTAAGGGGAGATGTTTTGGAATTTTTAAAATGAAAGGTGGATTTGGACATGGGTGAAAATTTTGGTGAGATATTTGGGAAGAATATGGGCAATACACAAGGCTTGAGAGGATTGAAGAGATGGGGGAGTGAGGGGGGGTTATAGTGGAAGAGGGGAGGGTTTTCCTAATTTTTTAATCATTAGTTTGATATTTCTTCAATAGACAAAGAATAGTAAGTATTCCATGACCTAGAATAGTAATAAATGAATGTGAGTTCGAACCAAAGTCCATTTACATCATACATGAATCAAGAATTATTCATAAATTAAGGTTTTAGCATTTATTTTGAATTATCGAAATTTACAATTCACCAAAAATTCATGTATTTTAGAAAATCTCAAATATTTCACCTGTACAATTTTTTGACATGTAGAATCCAAAAATAAGGTCCATTTAAAAAAAATAATTTTATAAATATTATTAATTTAATATTTAATTAAAATAATAAATTATTATCAAAAAACTAGTTTTAAAACATTCATTTACCAATTCCAAAATATAGGATCAACATAATTTCATTTGATTATTGTTTTTATACAATCATAGGTAAGGATACTATTCATTAGGTTATATCACTATTCATAAGGGTTTGTTACTATCCATAATTGTAGGTTACTATCCACAAAAAATTTTGTTTTTCTTATCATACTCCAAACAACTTACTGATTCTAACCGCGTATGTCATATTTTTGAAATTATAAACACATAAGTGAAAAACATAAGTTTAAAGGTCATATAACATATAGTAGTTCATTATACTGTGTTTTCATGTGATTTTATGACATATTTATAGGAAGGAAATTTCCATTGAAAACATTGGGTCGTTATATTCTTCTTACCTTATGAAAATTTTCCCTTGAAATTTCATTCTACATTCTGATCCATAAACAGGTGGGGGTACTTTTCCTTTATTTCAACTTCCAGTTCCAATGTTCCCTCTTCATACATATGGTTTCTCCATAGTACCTTGACCATATGAGTAGTCTTGTTGCGTATAACATTATCTATATGATCCAAGATCTTCACTGGCTGATCTTCATAGGAAATATCGTCCTTAAATTGTACCACCTATGATGAGAGTACATGTGAATGGTCTCATATGTACTTCCTTAAGAGGGATACATGAAAGACATCATGTAATTTTGACATGGTAGGTGGAAGTGCCATTCGATTGGACACAGCTCCGACTCGATCAAGGATCTCGAAGGGTCTGATGTACCTGGGACTTAACTTCCCTTTTGTTCCAGACCTCATGACCTTATTCCATGGAGATATGCGTAGAAATACCATTTCTCTATATTTTAACTCAAGGTCTCATAGATGGTTATCTGCATTACTCTTCTGTTGACTTTGGGATTCCTTGATATGAAATTGAATAGTTTTCACCATTTCGACCTTTTCATCGACCATTTCAGGTCCAAGTAGCTTACGCTCACTAACTTCATCCCAAAATGATGGTGTTCATCACCTATTCCCGTAAAAGGGATTCATATGGTGCCATTCAGATGCTCGAGTGGAAACTGTTGTTGTAGGAGAATTCAACCAGTGAAATAAATTGGTCCCATCCTTCTTTGAATTCCATTTAATAGCCTCCCAACATGTATTCTAGTGTCTAAATAGTTCACTCTGATTAGACATCAGTTTGAGGATGACATGTCGTACTAAAGTTCAGTTCATTTCTTAGAGCATGTTGGAGACTTTTCCAGAATTTTGAGGTGAATCTCGGATCATGATCAGATTAAATAGGTAGTGGTACTCCATTATACCTTACCACCTCTTTGATGTAAATCCCTACAAGTTTATCCAATGATAATTCCTCTTGGACTGTGATAAGGTAATTTGACTTTGTAAGATGATCCACGACTCATATTGCATTATTTTCTCTGGATGTCCTTGGAAGTCTAGTGAAAACGTCTATGATAATGATGTTTCACTTCCATTTCTGGTATAGGTAGTGGTTGTATCATACCATTATACTTTTTCCTCTCAGTTTTCACTTTCTGACATGTATAGAACTTTGATGTATATTCAACAATCTCAATTTTCATATTGTCCCACCAAAAGTATTCTCAGAGATCTTGATACATATTTGTGCTGCCTGGGTGGATATAAAAGGTCAAGAAATGTGCATCATTCAATAACTCCTTCTTTATCTATGGATCGGATGGTAAACATAATCATGTCCCAAATCTTACAACTTCTTCCTCATCAATTTTTAAATTCTGGGATTTCCAATTTCTGATAGCTTCCACCATTTTATGAATTTCAACATCTCTTCATTGAGCATCCTTTATTTTATCCATGAGGTATGGTTGAAAAATAATTTGAGAAAGTATTGATGATTTTTCTCCCTCAATGATTCCCCTGTCCATCCTTTTGAAATCTATGAAGATCGGATCCTTCTCAATTATCATCATTGAAAAAGATGCAGGATCATTTCTACATAGACCATTCGCCACATTTTTTCCTTACCAGGATTGTAGTGGATTGAGAAGTCATAATCTTTGATGAGATCTATCAATCTTATCTAGTGAATATTAATCTCTTTCTGTGTCAATATATATTTGAGACACTTGTAGTTATTATATATCTCACACTTCTCCCAATAGAGATAATGCCTACATATTTTCAATGAAAATATCATGGCGTCCAACTCCAGATCATGCGTAGGATAGTTTTTCTCATGGACTTTTAGATGTATTGAGGAATAGGCTATTACTTTATCATTTTCATCATCACACAGCCTAATCCCTTCTTTGAAACATCACTATACACCATAAAGAGTTATCCACTAGTTGGGAGTGTGAGTACTAGCACTGTGATAAGACTCTTTTTCAACTTCATGAAATAGTCTCCACATTACTGATTCTAGAAAAGATTTACCCCCTTTCGGGTCAGATTGGTCATTGGGTTTGACAATCGTGAAAATTTCATCATGAATCATCGATAATACCCAACTAGACCAAAAAATATATGGATCTCCATTATAGAAGTTGGCCTTAGTTCTTCTTGGAAGGGTCCACATATATCCCTTTATTGGTGAAAACATGCCCCAAGAATAACAATCCTTCCATCCAGAAATCAAATTTACTATGCTTTGCATACAACTTCTCCCTTTTCAATGTATTTAACATAGTATTAAAATTACCCTCATGTTCTTCCTTGCACATGGAGTATATAAGAATTTCATCAATAAATAATACAAAAAAAATGTCAAGGTAATATCTAAAGACTACATTCATTAAATCCATGAAAATTGATGGAGCATTAGTAAGTTATAAGTTCATCCCTATGAAATCATAATCTCCATACGTCATTCGAAAGGAAGTCTTGGAAATATATTTATTCCTCAACTTTAATTTGTGATATCCTAACCGAAGGTCCCCCATAAGGAAATAACTGGCCCCACGAAGCTGATTGAACAAGTCATCTATCTGTGGTAGGAGATACTTTTTCTTTATCATGATTTTATTGAGCTCATGATAATAAAGGAAGAGGCGCATTGATCCATCCTTATTCTTGATGAAGAGGAATGGAGAACCCCATGGTGAAGAACTCGAGTATATAAAACTCATCTATATATTCTCCTGTAACTATTTATTAAGATCTTCCAGCTCTATGGTGGCCACTACATAAGGTGTATTTGAGATAGGTAGAGATCCATGGATATGTTCAATTGAGAAATCAACCTCCCGGTTTGGAGGAATACTAGGAAATTATTCTAAGAATACATCAGTTTAATCCCTCATGATGGGAATGTCTTAAAGCATGATTCTCTCCATTGTCTCAATCATTTGAGCTAGATATAGATGCTCACAAGGCTGAAATATCCACACATAAGATGATGATTCTAAAAAATAATCATCTTCTTCCTTACACTTGTAATGAATCAGAGGATTCGTTGGGGTGTGAAGAGTGATCTCTCTTTCCAAATAGTTGATGTTAGATTTGTATAAAGACAACCAATACATGCCTAATATAGAATCAAACTCCACTAAAAAATGTATGACAAGATTTTATGGGATGTTTAGTCAACAACCGTTAACCGGGGAGGAGTTATAAACCATGGATACAATGATTTTACCATTTTCTGTTCTCACATATAACTTTTCCTACAAATTTTGATGTGGTGTTTGAATAGTTCTACTAAACATGAATGATATGAGAGAATGCGTAGAACTAGAATGAAATAGTGCATTCGCTACTCTTTAATGAATAACACGCTTACCTATCACCACATCGTTGTCCAGATTCACCTCAGTAGTGGTGATAGCATAAGACATTCCTTATTCCCATGGAGGTTGTTGTTGATTGCCTCCGATAACCCTCAGATTAGGGAAATAGTTTGCATGATGCCCATGCTCTTTGTAGTTGTTACACTATAATGCATGCTATGTATTGATCTAAAACTTCCTTACTTATTCAAAATTATTGGAATTTTCATATCCCTTCGGTATTTCTTGGAAAGATAACCAGATATTCCACATTTAAAGAAATTCTAGGTTCCTTTCATATATTTACCTGGATGTTCTTTCCACTACTTTTGAAAGGGGAAAACCCTGGATTTTTTCTATCCTAGGATTTGTTTGACGAACCACCCATGTTGTTTTCCATTTTCCTCTTCTTGTCACTCAACCAATGAGACCACTAAGAGTCTCCAATATCCAATTCAAACTTGAGGTCACAATAGAAAATATCCTCATAACTGTCGAAGTCTCGAATCACCAATTCTTTTTATAGACTCAGCTTTAGTCCATTAAATAAGAGATCCACCTTGCTTTTGGTGTTCATGAAAAATCCATATTCATACCTTTCAAGCCTTGTAATTTTCAATCCATATACCCCAATGGACTCATATTCCTTCTGCATGAGTATGAGGAACTCTCTTTTCATCTTGATACTGAGGGTTTGAGAAAAATATTTGTCGAAAAACATCCTTTTGAATTCCTCCCAATCCATGGAGTCATTTCTTCTTGGGACTTTATATACATAATCAGTGTCCAACAATGATCAACATCCCCATAAAAACGATATACAACCATTACAACCTTCTCTTCTTCTGAGCACTGGATGATGGAGAATATCTTTTCGATGGAGTTAATCCATTGTTTTGCGAGGAGGGGATCTGAAGGTCCACTAAACAAGGGAGGAATTTTCCACATGAATGATTATATGTGTAAACACCCAGAAATTTCAAGGGAATTTTTTTCTTAAATACTTTGGAATTTTACCCATCTGTGGTTTCTGACGGCGCCTGATTCCGAGGCCCAGTGTGCCTGGAATCAATTTCCGAAGTTTTGTTCGGGTACATTCAGTAAACGTACGTAAAGTTTTTTCTATCTTTTGAACTGGTGCATAGAATTGAAATCTGAGGATACCGATGGACTCACAACACCGGTTTTCTCTTAAGGGGACCTTTACCGTAGTTGCGTTTTATGCGGGTTGAAAGTTATAATATGGGGATTCATCTAAAATAAAATAAAATTGTGGTGATACACAATTTTATTTTAAGAGGTGGTTATTTCCACCAAGTGGAAGTTAGGGGTGGGGCCCACACCCCACATAACCTCCCATACGAGGATTTAGTGTGGTGGGGCCCAAAAAAACCCAAACCTTTTAACCTCCTCTAAACTTCCTTAAACTCCCCATTAACACCCCCTTAATTAATCTGACACCTCCCCTCATTTAGGTGGAGCCTTTCCACCTCCCTTCCTTAAATTATGCAAACTTAATTTATTAATTAATTGTCTTAACTTTTTAAATGAAATTGAATTTTTTTCCACCATTAAATGAAGGAATATCCTTTATTTATTTTGGTTGGAATGAAATCATTTTTTTGGGACTTGAGAGGATTTAGAAGGAAGTTTTGCTCTCCATGAAGAACGCTCCATGACCCGAAGAATGGGAAGAAAATTTTCTCCACTTTCTTTTTCAACCGGAACAAGATCGTAAGGAATTCCTTCATCCTGTCCTTTTCCTCCGCGTCAAGGTAGAAGGCACTGCTCATGAGGAACACCGTCTATCACAATGACTTACAAATTTGATGGGACGACACCATCTTCCATGATGCCCGACATCCACGATGCTCATCTTCTGCAGCTCATCAACGAACAAACCTCAATTATGAGGTAAGGGGTTTATATTATTTTAAGTGATTAAATTGTACTTTGTTCTTCGTTGAAAACCATGGATTCTCTCCGGCCTTAAGTTATCACCTAATTCAAAGGGTGTGGGCTGAAAAAACATGGCCCGATGACCCTCCGATGTTTCTTGACTATTTTGGAGGCAGTAATTAGAGGCAACGGAGATCGGGGGAAGAAGCGGCCATGTGCCAGCTACATAGAGAATAACCATGGCCCGCATCCTTAAGATGCTTGGCTGAAGAAGAACCGGCCGTCTAAAGATGACCGGGCAGAAGGAACTATAGCGCCATGAGGGCGCCCCGCTGCGGAAGAACTGGCCGACGGTAGCTGGTCGGACAAGGAGACTGTGGTTCCACAAGTGGTGCCGTGCTGCGGAGACCCGTGGCCCGTGCCCCACGTGCCGCGTCAGCGGTGAACCGGCTGGCCGCCAGCCGACTGGGTTGAAGGAGGCCGTGACACCCATGAGTGTTGCGCGTGAGAATTATGGCCTGCCCATGGGGTCCACTCATGCCGGGATGAACGACCGACTTCAGTTAGCCAGACAGGAGGGATGTCACCCCTCGGTGCTGCCGGTTCGGGAAACCAGGGGGCTGTGCCCCCCCCCCCCCCCCGCACCGCTTGTCCAGCCGCGGGCTGGGCCACGCCCCCCTGTACCGCTTGACCATCCGTGGGCCGGGCTGCGCACCGCCGGGCCAGGCCGTGCCCCATCGGCCCAGGCCAAACCCTTAGCTGGGTCAAACCTGCCGATCCAGGACGGGCCGACCCGCCAGCCCACCGGGCTTGACGGGCCGAGCCCATTTCGCTTAAACCTGAATAACTTTAAGACTGTGCGTCCGATTGACGCGCCATCTGAGGCATTGTGATACTCATGATGAGGTTGTCCTTTTTAGATACGCTAAGTGAGTTTTTTATGGCTTTGGGAATGTAATGGTTTGGAATGAGCGTAATTCCAACCGGGCCCCTTGAACAGAAAAGACAATATCTCTCATACCGGGCGTCCGATTGATGCGCCGTTTGTCACGTTGGGTTTCTTTTTATGAGACAGAAAATAGGAATACATATAATGTAGACTTAGTGATATTTTATGTATTGAACCCTTGGATCAAAGATCATACCCCCCCTGGAATCGAGCGTGTTGTGTACGTGAACCCTAGAGCTGGCTGCCACTGCGTTGACTACCATATTGGACTCCTCTGTGTGTTCGACGAAGACGACTACCATAATAGAATAATCCATGGGTTCGATGACGATGAAAATTGTACTGGAATCCTCTATGGGTTCGACAGGGATGACTACTTTACTTGTATCCTAAGTGGGTCCAATAGTTTGACTTCTGTACTCGTATCCTGAGTGGGTCTGACAGAGTAGATGGTCTACTTTCCGACGTGGGTCCGACAGCTTAGCTGGTCTTGTATCCTACGTGGGTCTGATAGCTTAGATGAATCAGTGACTAAATCTGATCATCTCTATCACAATATGATAGATTTATTCTTGTGTGAGATGAGTCTTGATTTTCAATAATTATCATTGATGTGATTGACTTGCCTTCTTGTGTGGACTGGGTTGTGCTTGGGCTCGAGTGTTGGAGCCGAACTGTGATTGATAAATTTGGTATATGTATGGGCATATAAATAAGTAGAGTTTATTGATACTTCATGATTGTATCTTAGTTATGTGGTTTATCCTTCATGGATTCTGGGAGACCTTCAGGGGTCCCGGGTCCCTATAGAGTATCGTTATACTCACCCCTGCACGGGAAATGCTCGTACTTTGTTGTGTTGGTTGTAGATGACGAACATCGTTGACGGAGGCTGAGAGTGATCCAGGACCAGATGGTACCCAGAGGTGGACCACATGGTGAGATGGTACATGGAGCAGACTGATAGACGTGGAGTGCTGTGGTGGACATATCTACCTACCCTTCTGGTAGAATTCTCGGTGAAAATTGATGAAAATGGTTTCTAATTGAAAAATAAAATTATAGATTTAATAAGGTCTATAACCATATAGTTTTCATTATAAAAAAGGATTTATAATTTATGTATATAAGAAAATGGGTTTAAATATATATAAAACTTTATAAATAATTATTTTCATTATATATAATTTTATGTACACCATTTTTTAAACTATTTCTATTCGGAATGATTTTTTATAGAGGAAACCCCGAACCAGAAATATGAAGGAACCAAAAGACAACACATTTATTAATCTATACCCTATAATTGTTGTTATTGGAATTGAGTAGTTTATTTCTATAATGGAAATTTTCAAATATACGTGATCAATAAAAATAAATTAAAGGAACACATTTCCATAAAATCTACATTTTAAATGTTTTCACCATATATTTCCTTCATTATTTTCTTCCATGGCCATGATTATAAAAATAAAATTTCTATTCATTTATATGGATATAAATGGACAATAGATGAAATTTTATGTCTCAGTATAAATTTATTAAGATGTTTAAAAATGTATTCTTTTTATTTATTTTATATAAAATATTTGTATTCTTATAAAAACAAAAAGAAGTAATGATCTATTTTAATATATATGACATCATTGAATTATCCCAAAACTGCTACTATTATTTTTTTCATCATTTATTAGAATCCATATATTCTTTAATGAGGAAATCTCATGGCCTTTTTTTATTGGAATTTATTTTATTTTGTAAAGTAAATGTATCTTTCTATATCTAAATGTTTTTTGTTATTTGTTCAATGTTTTCTTTTTAATATTTTTATGATGGAAATGAAATATTTTTTGCATTTTATCTATGTTATAGTTATTGTAAATTATTTATGTTGATAGGTGAGCCAAATATGACTCATTATAATAGTTTTACCCAATAGATCTCCAAAAGATGTGTGAGCCTAATATATCTCTCCAATTCATTTGGTAATTATTATGAATAGATGATAATTGTATTGGCAGATGAACAAACTATTTATTCCATGTGTAATAGTTATTGTAAGAGTTATAGGATGACAATGTCCCATGTCACCAACATGACTTATGTGTACTTGTTAATGTGATTTCATAGAATTAATTTTGTTTTTAAAAGGTCTTCCAATGATCTTTTTTATGGAAGGATTATTCCCATTTCCGATTGAAAGTAATGTTTTTCATAACTTATGTTACAGGTTATCATGTTTGATATGAATCCCTAATTTGTCATGATTTTAAAATTATGATATTTGATAATGTGTTTTATGAATATAATTTGGTAGTATTGATGATTTCATTTATATGTAAATGATTTTCAATTAATTATTATTATGTTAATTGTAAACACTCTTTTAGGATATCATTGTATAAAAATAGTCTAATGGGATACCATTTTCTTTTCAGGACCCTTACATTTCATTTTATGAACATCCCATATTATAAAAAAATTTCAGAGGTTTTGAGAATGTTTAAAACAAATAAGTGGTCATGATTAAAGTAATAATAAATTATCATGAAATATAATGTATATTATTTTAATAGCCTTGTATTTCAGGAAACATTGATTATAAGATGAAGCTTCAAACTTGAAATATATAGTGGTTTTCTATACGTTTTTAATCCTATTTCTATAAAATGTGAAACCTAAAAAGATATTTGAGAATTCAGTAAAATGAATTCATTTACTCAAAATAAAATTATGTATGGAATAAAGGATAAGTTTACATAGTTTATTTCTAATAAATAGAAGGGATATCATTATTACGAACTCTCTTATGTGAACACTGGGTGAAGTGTGATCCTCCTCCCAAACCCTTCATGTGGAATGGGATTCCACTGGTGATGGTGGAAATATATCCACCAAGGAGGTGTATCCACCCATTGATATATATGTTTGGTGTCAATTCTACCACCATATTTATAAGACCAATCATTTACATTTAAAATTATAGATAAGTAAAATTCCCCATGGTATCACTTCTAGACTCATTGCATTAAAATTATATTTAATTTTTTACTTATAAAATAAACTATCCAATTACACAATAGATTAAACCAACGATGACCTTTTATCGGTCTAGGTTCTATATGATTATAAAATACCTTACATTTATCATAGTTCAAAAAAAGTAAAAAAATTTCCTACCTTGCTTTTGACTGTGCAAACACTAAAAGAATTGAAGTCTAATTTATAACTTCTATGATTCTTATTAAAATAATTATAGATTAATGGGTAATCATTAAATTTCCCAATAAGTAGTATCGAAATTACTTAAATAATTTTTTAGGAAACATTTCATTAAAAATAACATTGAGAAATTTATTTGAAGATAACATAAAAATACATTTCAAAACACCTTCAATTTTTTTATTTTAATTACATATATTAAAAATAATATACCACTTTTTAAATTATTTATGTACAAAAACTAGTTTAAAATTAATCTTTTGATTTTTGTAAAAACACTACACATGATTTTTAAAACAAAACATTATTTCATGTGGCACCTTGAAACATTGAAGGATATCTTTGGCCTACCCACTTTGTGAGGGATTGGTTTTACTCAAAAATTCGATATCATATTTACAACGTTCAAATGCTAATTATTTGGAAATCCTTTTAATCTTGGTTTACTTATATATATAAATTTTTCTCTACTATTTTTTTTCAAAACATAAAAAGGAATATATGTATAATTATGTATTAATGTTTATATAGTAAACTCAAATAATGTTCATTTGAAAAATTATTAACAACTAAATCCTTCAAATATTAAGCATTTCCCAATATATAGAATCCTGAAAAAAGAATATTTAATATTCATGAAATAGTAATTCATTTATAAAACTGATAAGACAAATTTATATATACATATATATTTAATACACAAACACACACAAATATATAATATACCTATTGTATATCCAGGTATGATGTGGAATGAGAAATCATTGATATATGGTTTTAATTATATGTTTCGCGTGACATACATATGAAACGATGAATTTTGTAAATTATTCATTAATAATTTCTTATAAAATACTTTATTGATCATAAATAGTTAATGATTCATACATACCACATAAGAACATATTTATATATGTACTTAAATATAAAACATTGATCCAATACTATGTTTAATAATCATTTCTTAAAATACATTAAATAACTCATATAAACATAAAGAAATTTTTTTATAATAATTGTAAAAACATTAAATGTCATGATTTTATAGATAATGGACATTTCTAATTCTGAAATTATTGAATTCAAATTATATAATGTGAACAAAAAAAAATTATTGTAGATAAAAAGAAAAATGACTACGTATATTCTTCTAAATGCCTAAATAAAAGCTTTATCAAACATATTAGAAACCATACATCATTTTAGAAACAAAAACATGCATTATGGGTTATTTGGAAATAGAGAAAAACCTTGTCAATGTCTGAAAATACATTCTCCCCTTGAAAAATTAAAATTTCAATGATATAAAATTAAACATTAAAATAAAAAAATCCTTACTATAAAATTATAATTCACATATGATTTTCAAAAATATCAAATCTAAGAAAAATTCATTTGCATACCCATACTAAATTAAGTAAAATGGTTAAACAAAATTTTGATAAAATTAAATATATGAAACTATTGTTTCCCTTACAAAAATAACATCTTAAAATTAATTAATGTTTGAAATAAATATTTATACCTTAGAATAGATTTTAAATTTTTAATTGATAGTCAAAACAAGAGAAATAAAATAAATTAAATGATCCCTTAACCATAACCAAAGAAATTATCAAGATTAATACCCCTTACATAAATAATATTTCTCAATAAACACTTGCTTTAAAATAAACATTTTCTCCCTTACCCTATAAATTCAGAAAAATAATAGAATATATGTATATTAATATCATAAAAAATATAATTTGTTTTGCAAAAAAATAAATACTTGGTATTAATATAGAAAAAAATAATTCAAATGAATTAAATAAATTCTGCAAACATATATTAAAACCTAAAAATAATTATTTATAGTTGAAATATGAACACAAAATTAAAATATATAGTCTACCTTACAAAAATTTATTAAATTTTAAAACTCCAATACATGTTTATATTATAATGAATAATACAATAAAAAAACTTGGTAGATATAAATTTCTCTTACCTATAATAGAAAGATAAATTATAGTTTGAAAAATTAGTCCAACACACAAGATTGGGACTACCAAAGCCATGGAAGAGATCTTTAGGCATCACATTGCTTTTAATCATTTAGTAGCAAGGCTGCTGTTTAAATAATATCTCGAGTAATCTATAAAATATTTTTTATATCATGTAGGATTAGAATAATATATTTATAGAATAATTGATACTCATATATTTATTTAAAAGATAGAAAAATAGATTTTTTGGTGAAAATTGATCAGTAGAGACATATGATTCAACACATCCATTTAGAATTATTCAAAAAAGATACCCCAAACCAAAACAAAACTAAAAGGATTATACAATGCCAAAAAAATTTTGATTATGATGTGGTGACATTTTGTATTTGATAACATATTCAGAATTTTATGTATATATATAATGGATTATTGTAGTGTATTCATAGTTTTAGACCTCAAATCTTATCATTTAACTATGACAAGGAAAGCATCAGTAATTTCCAAATGAATAGGGACAAAACTAGATAAATTGGTTTAAGAAGTATTAAATCATTGTACCAGTAATGACATTTAAAAACCAATCGAATGAACAAATGAATGAAAAAAATTGAATCTAAAATTTAATAACAAATCTAGGATACGATTTGGATAACAAAGAATTTAATTTACAGAATTTTGTTCAATTGTTAAGATTTCATAATGATTCAGATAATGAATGAAATATAAACAATACCTATATTCCATATTGGACCACAAAAACAAGATAAAAGAAATATTAAACCCTAAACAAGAGCTTCACTTCACTCATATCATCATCAAAATCTTCTCTAAGGATAACCCCTCTTGGAGGACTGGTCTCTCGTGACTCTTGATGATGAATCCAAACCCCATGGATTGGTCTAGAGATGGACCGTCACATAACCTCTATAGATTATCTAGTACGAAGAAGCGGATCCTAACATTAATGAATATGATACCTCATTCAATGGGTCAACACACAGCCCCTAAAAACACCCATGTTCGACTACCCCTGAAACTATATACCTCGAGATGCCTCTATTCGCAACATGCAAAGACCGAAACAGATTTCATTTTCAATTTGTTTTATTTAGCTTGTTTTAATATATATAACTATATATATCATATTATTTCATTTTTTATTATAATATTGATATTATGATAATTAAAAAATTTAGAATATCATAATAATACATGGATTTTATAATTTTAAATAATACTCATATACTTATTACAATACTCTGTTTTAAAAAAATAATACATTTTCTAAATTACATAATTTTATTTTCATAACTTTAATTTAATTAATTTATAATTACATATTAAATATTAATATATATATATATATATATTGTTTTAATTTAGTATGATATTATTTTGTAAACACATTTTCTTAACAATATTTATAAAAGTGAATTAATAACACCTTTAATTATTTTTACATATTAAGAAAATGTTATTTCGTTATACAATATTTGTTTAATGTTTATTTAATTTTTACAAATATGTAATCATGTATTAAAATGTGAAATAACTATAAATAATAAAAATTAAATGAAATCACATAGTTTTATTTTATATCATCACAAAATAAAAAATATTTTTAACTAAAATTACATACATTATTTGAAATAATAATTTGAAAAAATATTTATAAATATATTTTCCGAAAATAATATAATATATACAATAAAAAACCATTTTGATATAAAAGATTTTGTTTTTAAAATTATTATTATTTTATTATAATTGAAAATGAATAAATATTTTTATTAAATTAATATTTTAAATAATAATGTTTTATGTAATAATTAATTGTTAATAGTTTTATAGTTAAAAGAATTAATTTCAATTAGTTTTTGGGCTGTTACATCCCCCCCAGTTGAAAAAAATGTCATCATCACAAAACAATTTGTTGGACTAAAAACAGTTGTGATTTTCCATATTCCAAATTAAGAATCACTAAGACCAATAAACATATAGACTCGACAACATCTGATCTTTAATGTTTTCAAAACAGTTCCTCTAATACCAATTATAACACCCTAAGCCTGTTCTTCCTGAATTAGTGAAAAAAATATTGGCTAAATTATTTCATATAAAAGAAATTGAAAAATTACACAACAGATTACACAAATGAGGACCTTTTTCAGTCTGGGATCTGACAGATTAAACAACCCCGTATATTTATTAGAGTTGAAAAAAAGAAAAAAAATCCATCCCATGCTTCCATGTGCACTAACATCAAATATGTTGAAGTCTGATTTATAATCTATGAGTCTTGTGAAAAAAAATTTATAAACAAAGGGTGAGAATCCAATTACCCAGTAAGGAGTTTGGAAGATATTTAAATACTTTTATGAAATATTTCCTTTAAAAAAACATTGTGAAATTTATTTGATAATAATATAAAAATAAATTACTAAATCCTTCTGGGAATCATAATTGAAATTTTTTAAATTTCAAATAATATACCTCTTTTTAAATTAAGTACATGATAAAATTTCATTGAATGTAATGAAGTCATTTTTTGGAAAACATTATATAAGATTTTGAAAACAAAACATTATGTATTGAAGAAACATGAAACATTGAAAGCTATCTTGGTCTTACCCATAGGATGATGGATTAAGTTTGATCCTACTATTTTTACCATATTTAAAATGTTCAAGGGCAGATGTTTTTGAAAATATTTTATGCTTGGTTTACTTATATATATATATTTTTTAATTGGAGTTATTATTTCAAAAAATAAAAAATTATATATATACATAATTAAATATAAATGTATATATATTAAACCTCATGGATGTTGATTTTCTATATTATGAATAACTAAATCCTTCTAATTTTAAACATTACTTAATATATAGAATTATGATAAAAGAATGTATAATATTCATGAAATATTATTTCATCTATCAAACTGATAAGACTAATTTATATATATATATATATATTTCAAAAACAGATATATATATATATATATATATAAAATAAACCAGATGTGTATATATATATAATGTTGCATGAAAAAATCTTCGATATATTGTTATAATTACATTTTTTTCATGACATACATATGCCATGATGATTTTATGAAATTCCACATTTATAATTTCTTATATAATATTTTATTGATTGTAATTTTTCAAATATTGTAATTAATCACATAAGATCACATTTAAATATATTTTAACTAAAATTCCTATCCAAAACTATTTTAAATAATCATTTCACAAAATACATACAAATAACTGATATAAACATAAAGCATTGACTTTTTATAATTATGGTGCATGCAGTAAATGTCATGATTTATAGATAATAGCCATTTCATATAATGAATTCCATGAATTCAAATGATCAGATGAGAACCCATAAAAAATTATTACTGTTAAAATATAAAATGGCATTGTCCGTTCTTCCAAATTCATAAATAAAAGTTTTATTAAACAACATATAAACCTAAAATCATTTTAGAAACGTAAACCAGATTTCAAGGGTTCTAATGAAATAGGGAAAAATCTTTTTTGGTTTTGAAAATACTAACTCCCCTTGAAAATTAAAATTTCAATGATATAAAATTAAACATGAAAATAAACGAAGTCCTTACCATATTATTATAATTCCCATATGATTTTCAAAATTATAAAATCAAACAAATTATATAGAACAGACTTACTAGATTAATTAATAATATTGAATTTTTATCTTGATGAAATGAAATACACTAAAACAAATGTTCCCCTTAGAAAAATAACATCTCAAAATAATTAAATGTTACAAATACATATTTATCTCTTCCATTAGATTTTAAAATTTTAATTTTGAGTCATAAAAACATTAAATAATTAAGTAAAATGATCCCATAATGAAAACCTAATTAATAACAATGATAAACAACCCTTACAGAAACATGATTTCAAAATAAATAGTAGCTTTAAGTTAAACATTTTCTCCCTTCAATAATATATTATGAAACATAATTTCATATATGTATAAACACATTTTTTAAAAAATATTATATTTTTATCAAAATTAATCCTTTAGTCTCATAATATAAAACATAATTTAAATAAATTAAATTCCATACACAATCATCAATTAAAAGATAAAAATAATTCCATATAATTGAAATAGGAAGACAAAATTAAAATATATAATCTAAATTACTAATATTTATCAGAGTTCAAAAAAATCAAAAACTTGTTTATTTTAGATTCAAGAATCTAATAAAGGAACTTGGTAGATATATATTTCTATTACATATAATAGAACTATAAAGGATCATTGGCCAATGTAGTGAAACACACAAGCATGGGACCACCCATGAAGGGAATGTAATCTTCAAGAATTACATTACATGTATTCTTTGAGCAGTAGGGTTGTTGTTTAAATAGACACTTCGACCATCTATAAAATATATTTTATATGAATTTGTATTAGATTAATGGATTTATAGAATATTTGGGTCCTCATATATTTATTTGAATGATTGACTAATATATATGGTGGTGAAAATACATTAGCAGTGACACAATATTCAACGCATTTAGGGAGAATTATTCAAAAAACAGACATCAAACCAAAACAAAACTAAAAGGATTATGAAATTACATAAGAAATACATTTCATAAAGATGTAGTTAAATATTTTATTGATTAAAAATTCATCGCTTTTGGGAATACATATCATGGATGATTTTAGTGCATTTATAGTTTTAGATCTCAAATCTTATAATTGTAGCAAGACAATGAATGAAAACACAATCCTTAAAAGAATAGGGACAAAAACATGATCGAATTGATTTAAGAAGTATTATATCATTATACTGAAAAAGAAAATGAAAAATGAATTGGATGAAAAATGGAATGAAAAAAATGACAACAAGACATTTATGAAAACAATTTTATTAATATTCATATGAAAAAGATTTAAATTTACAATAACATGTTCAACCAATAAGAATTCATAAAGAGTCCTATAACGAATGAAATAAAACAAATACTTACTTCCCATTTCGAACAACATAAACAGGATAAACAAAAAATTAATCCCTAACCATGATCTAGACTTCACTCATATCATCATTAACACCGCCTCTAAAGGCAAACCCTCTCTAATGACTGGTCTCCCATGAATCGTGATGATAAAAAAACCTATGCCATGGCCTTGACCTGGTACATCGCTCAAAATCAATGGATATTCTTGGTCAATGATACATCACCTGACCCTGATGAACCTAATCCTCCATTAAATTGGTTGATCTGGAACCCTCATAAACACCACTATTCAACACCCGGTGAAACCCTATACCTCACAAAAACTCTGTTTGCAACTCTCAAAACTCAAAATAGATTTCATTTTTTTAATTTATCTATTTTTAATATATATATATATATATATAACTATATATATATCACATTTTTTATTTTATTTTATAATATTAATAAAATGATAATTAATAATTTAATAATATAATAAAAGTATATTGATTTTATAATTTAATAGAACACCCCTATATTTATAATTATATTTTCTTATTAAACTAAACCATTTTCTTAATAACATAATTATAATTTAATTACAATTAATTTATTAATTTATAATTTCATATTTAGAATATATATATATATATATTAATTTTGAATATGAAATTATTAATGATAATCTCATTTGTCAACAAAATTATGAAACTAAATCAATATTACATTTAATTTTTTAACTTATTAAGAAAATGTTATTTTATAATACTATATTTTATCAAAGATTAATTAATATTTTTAATAAGTCATTGTGTAATAAAAAGTGACATATTGAAAAATAATACAAATTAAATGAAATCACATTGTTTTATTTCATATCATCACAATATGGATAATTTGTTTTTAAATTTAACCAAATACATTTATTCAAATTATAATTTTATAAAATACTCATAAATTGTTTCACTGAAAATAATAAAATATATTCAAAAAATTACATTATGATAAAATAGATTTTATTTTTCAAATTATCATTAATTTTTTATAAATTCCAATGAATAAATATTTTTATTAAAATAATATTTTAAATAATATTTTAATTAGTATTAGTTTTTTAATATAATTATTATTGTTTAAAAAATGTAATTTCAATTAGTTTCTAGGCTAATACATAGTTCTGCTCTCTAATTAATTGTGTCCTCACAATATGGTTTTTTAGGTTAAAAACAATTAGGAATTTTTATCTTCATAATTATGAATCATTAGGAATTCAAAACATAGAGAATCGACACCATCTATTCTCCAATGTTGTCTAGATCAATCCTCTAATACCAATTATAATGCCTCATGCCCGTGCATCCAAACTGAATTCTTTGAAATGATATGTATTTTTTTCTTATTAATAAAAAAGAAAAATTAGTCAACTGATTACACAAATGAGGAACTTTAATTAGTCTAGGTTTTGGAGGATTAGAAAAGACCTTACATTTAGTAGAGTTGAATAAAAGTAAAATAATTTTCTACCACACTTCTGCGCGAGCTAACTCGAAAAGAATTGAAATAAAATTTAGATGTTTTATGATTCCTGTGAAAAAAATTTAAATACAAAGGGAGAGCATTGAATTTCCTAGTAAAGAGTATGGAAATTATTTAAATACTTTTTAGGAAATAATTATTTAAAATTAACATTGTGAAATTTAATTTTTATATAAATATTAATAATTTTGAAATCAACTTATAAAATTTTAAATGAAATTACATACGTTTAAAATAATATACCACTTTTGAAATTACTTATGTACATAAACTGCTTTAAATGTTATCCATTGATTTTTCTGATAATAGTACCTATGCTTTTGAAAACAGAACATTTGGTCTTGTAAAAACAGTAAACATTGAAGGTTGTGTTTGGTCGACCCACATGTTGTGGGATTGTGTTTACTCCCCAATTCATTACCATATTTACATCTTTCAAGTGTTGTATTTTTTGAAAATAATTTAAGCTTGCTTTACTTATATATATATATATATGGTTTTCCACTAGAGTTTTTATTTGAAAACATAAACAAGCATATATATATCTTTAGGATTAAACGTATATAATGTAAACCTCAGGGATGTTAATTTTTTATATTATGAACAAACAAATCCATCTCCTTTAAAGAATTTAATAATATATAGAATGTTGATAAATGAATATTTAATATTCTTGTTATATTATTTCATTTATCAAATTCATAAGACCATTCTACATGTATGTATATATATATATATATATTCCACACACGCACACACATAAATATATATAAATAAAAATAATAAACATGATGTATATCCACATATGAAGTGGCATAAAAAATCATCGGTATATGGTTATGATTATGTTTTGCAGAAGACATACAGATGACACAATGAATTAATGAATTTATTTATTTATAATTTCTAATCTAATATTTTATTGATCATAAGTTGTTAATTATTTTTATATACCACATAAGAACATATTTAAATATATTTTTCAATAAATCTTTGATCCAATACCATATTAAATAATCATTTCTTAAAATACTTACAAATAACTCATATATACATAAAAAAATGAATTTTTATAATCATGGTGAAAACATGAAATGTCATGATTTTATTGAAAATGGATATTTTCTATTTTGAATTCCATGAATTCATATGATATAATGAGAACCCATAAAATCTAAATATATTTTGAAAGTAAAATTATTACCTCATTTCTTTGAAATTCATTAAAATTATTTTTAAAAAAACCTTGAAACCATAAATCATTTTTAGAAACATAAATTATCATTGATGGGTTATTTTGAAATAGAGGTAAATCATTTTGGTCATTGAAAATAATAACTCCGTATGTAAATTAAAATTTAAAATATAATAAATTCAACATTATAATAAAAAAATACTTATAATAAAATTACAATCCCCATTATATTTTGAAAAAGAATAAAATAATAAAAAAAATATCGAGCACACTTACTAAATTATGTAAATTTTTTGAATTTTTTTTATGGGATTAAATATATGAAAAAAATGATTACCCTAAGAAATTATGTTAAAATAAAGAAGCATTTGAAATAAATATTTTTCCCAAACACTATATTTTTGAAAATTTAATTTAGAGTCATAAAAACATAAATCAAATAAATAAAATGATCCTTAACATAAAACCAAATTAATAATAATGATAAACACCCCTCACATAAAAAATATATCAAAACAAAAAAATATTTGAAATAAATATTTCCTCCCTTAAATTATATATTATGAAAAAAATTGGCACATGGTTGTATATATATATATATATATATTAAAACGAATATAATTTGTTTAACCAAAATAAACCCTTGCTTAAAAATTGTAAATCGTAATTTTAATAAATGAATTCCTTTACCAAAACCTAAATTAAAACCTAAAAAATTTAATGATAATTGAAACATGAAAACCAAATTAAAACATATAATCTCCATTACTAGAATTTAAAATTTTTTACAGAATAAAACAAATGTTTATTTTAGATTGAATAATACAAAATAACAATATTTTAGATATAAGTTTTCCTTATCTATAACAGTATTATAAAGGAGCATTGACCAATGTAGTGCAAAAAACTAGTAGTGTACTACCCTATCATGGAATGAAGACATTAGGCCTCATAGTAAATGTATTTATTAAGCAGTAGAGATAGTTTTTAAATAGAATCTCATATAGTCTATAAAATATATTTTTTAACATGTTTTCTTAGATTAATGTTTTTCCATAATATTTGGATACACATGAATTTATTTTGATGATTTACTAATAGATCTAGTGGTAAAAATAGATGAGTAGAAACAGATGATCCAACTCATCCATAGAAAAGTTTTCAAAAACATACACCAATCCAAACAAACATAAAAGGATGATGCATCGCCAAGAAAAATAATTTTGATGAATGAATAGTTAAATATTTTATTTGATAACAAGTTCATCATTTTTGGGTAAACCTATCATGTAATATTTTAGAACATTAATATATTTAGACTTAAAATCTTATCGCTTCTATGTGACAATGAAAAAAACTAAATTCTCTAAATTAATAGTGACAAAAACAAGATGAAACTGATTTAAGATGTATAAAATAATTATACCAGAAAAGACATTTATAAATTAATCAGATGACCAATGGAAAGAAGAAATGAAAACATGAGATTTATGAAGGTTACGATTTTGATAGAAAATAATTTAATATAAATAAATTGGTTCAATATATAATATTTCATAAGGATTCAGTAATCGAATAAAAATAAACAATACCTACATGCCATTTGGGTGCACAGATTCAAGATAAACTAAAGATTGAACCCTAAGCACTATCATGTATTCTGTTATATAATCTTTAGCATCGCCACTGAATACAAAACATCTCATACAACTTATAAGGCCCCAGCCTTAAACCTTACTTAATCTTGAGTTATCACAAGATTACACGTTGAGGATCTTTTCAGGTTTAGAGTTTTAGAGAATTAGATCATAAAACTTTCATTACATTCCACATATAAACAAAGTGGTTACATAAAGATATTATTCTTCATTCCCATCAATGGAAACATATTTAAAATAAAACGTGGATTCTTTCTTGACACTTCCTTGACACTATCATCATATCATGTACCTTTCCCTTGACCTGTGAAAATCATTTCAAAAAAAACTTGGGATGAGCATAAAAAGCTCAGTATGGGTTATAAAAACATGGAAAGGAAACATGGGTACTTATATACATAAGAGTGAAATCATACTTTACCCATAAAACATAAGCACATTAACATACCTCATCAAATCATGAGTAAATCATTGAAATCATAAGACATAAAGGTAACTTGAGGCATTCATAACATTCTTACGTAGGGAGTAACCCTCTTGGTTACGTTTGGAATACCCGTCACAGTATATTCCCTAAATCTCTTCGGATAAACCTTAACGTTTCACTCCTTCGCGTTACCCAATGCATTGGAGAGCTATATCGGGCTCACCCGCCCTTAGTTTATCACGGAACCACCTCTCTTCATAATAATGCCCAAGAACCATAACATAATCGTATCACATAAAACATGCATAAAGGAAACATAACATTTCCACATTTCAATCACAAGATATCAAAACAACACAAAAAAACATTGTGAAAACCATTTTCAATACCAAAATAAAAGAAAACTAAAACATGGTATTTATTTTTCTTTTAAAAAGAAGGTATGGCTTGTAGAGGAAGCCAGAACTCAAATAACGGTCACGACGGCAGAGAAGTCGTTGTCGCCGCATACGTACGACAAAAACATTCCCTTTTGTCGTTTAGTAAACGCTTCGTATAAAAAGAATTCCTTTTGAATAAACGTAAAAGTCAAAGGGGTTTATACACCATATAAAATAAAGTTGTGTATAAAATAAAATATGCCTCAATGAAAGGAGATTGAGACGAAGTCCCATACCTCGTATCCGACTTGACCCGACCGTTCTTTAATCTCCTGAATAATAAACATGAGTTAATCTCTACTTTCTTATGAACCTTTTTCAAGTTAATTATTCCTTTTATACCATTTTATGAACATCATGTAATCATTTAAGTTAATAGTGTTCATTTTGTCGGTATTTGGTTCTTAAGTCAAAAATAGACATCTTACACTTACATGTTGTTAATTTGGTCAAAGGTTCATTATATCCAGAATGATATTAATTATTTTGATAACATATATATCATATATATTCATCATATACATGTATTTATAACATTACATCACATTTAGAGGTAAGAAATGAAATGCACCGTTCATGGAGACGGTAAGCCGTACGTACGCATGAACGCTACTTCCATTTCTATTTCGTATTTTCTGGAATGGAATCATAATGATATAAGAGTATATTATAATTCCAGTATAATAACATATATAATATCATTAAATTTATCCTTTACACATTCCACATATGGTATTAACGAATCAAATCACTTTCAGGGGGCGGTAGTCCGCACTTCCTAAAATGAAGATATCGTGTTTACCCATAATGGAAACCATAAAGGTATACCCAAAATGAAAAAAAAAACAGAATATTAAGGAAAAAATAAACATATTATATATCATATATAAAAATAGTGGCATCATAATGGCCACCTTTGATGGTGTTAAATGAGTATTGAACAATCATCGTTTCGGGAGGCAGAATTTCACCATCCACGGAAACCGTATGTTCTTTAACCATTTGATGTAGTTGTGTGAGATTTTAGCTCAAATAAATCTTATAAAAACATCCTAGTATATTGAAGATACTGGTGTTGTTACAAAAGAAGTAAATAAAAAGAGTTTAGGGGGTTGGAGAAACAAAATAAAACAAATGAACATGAGAGAATGAATTACCTTTAAAAGTGTAACTCTTTTTGATTTGAGACTAAAGGCTTCCTTTGAAAGGATTATTCCCAAAGGGAATCCTCTAGGATCAGGAGAAGGATGTGGAGAGAGTAAATGGGTAGGGGTTGGCCGAGCTAAAGGCTTGATGAGTGTGTGAAATGAGGTAGAGGTGGGGGCCTTTTATAAGAGGAGAGGAGGGGCACTTTTGGAAAGTAAAGAAATATTACTTTATTTGAAAATGTTTTTCGATTTTAAAAGATCCCAAATTGATATAATTCGTGGATAAGGTGATAAGGGTTAGAAATCCACTCATACAATTGGTTTTGTACATGTGTAGTTCATATATTTTACATTATCTTTCCATTTTATTTAAATCGTCAAATAATGATGTCATCGCTGCATCATTATTATGTCATAAATAATTTAATTTCTTTAATGTCTAAAAATTATAAAAAAAATACTATGATGTAGGAAATATTTTTATCTTTCCAATGACTATTTATAATAAAAAATATGATCTTTATAACCCCATGTAATTTTTTTTCGTAAAACATATTATGTTTGTGTCATTTTTACTTTTACATTAAATAAAAAGTTGTTTATGTCATTTCCCAACCAAAGTGGATCCATGGGGTCCCCAAGTTTACCCATGGATTTTCTTGGTCGGCCATGACACAACCAATGAGGGTAGGAAATGTGTCAAGCTCATCTTATTTTATTAAAGCATTATTTTTATCTTAAACTACACTAATTACCACTAATCGCGATTAAGAACTTAATAAGATACTATTCACCAAAAAATTATTATAATCTTATTGAACCACATTTTACATCTTAATGACAACCATGTATGTCGGATTTTTGAAATTCAAAACACAATGATGACAAAATTTCATTTAAACGGAAAATCAGTCTTTATAAGTACCACTTAGTGGTTTCACTATTCATCAAAAATTGATGTTTTTCAGAAAATTAACAAAAATTCACCCTAAGCTATATTTGATATTACTAATTCAAAAATGAAGTCTATTTTACAAAATTCAAAACATATTAGTAACATTAATTAATTTAATAATTAATTCCCGCTGTCAGAGCAAATAACGTGTTTTTATGAAACAATAAGTATCAAAAGATTGACACTAGTTTAAGTCCAATTTCAAAGTGAAATTGATTCAAATGACCACCATTGGATTAAATGGTAAAAATATATTCATATTACACATTAATACCAATTCAAAAGATAATATAATCATATAAATAAATTAGATTAAAAAGCAGTTTAGATGTAAAATGCAGTATTTTTCACTATTCATTAAAAGATGAACATTGTCAGAAAAATACCAAAAATTCACACAAAGTAAATTTTTATGTCCCAATCATAAAGAATAGGTTTATTTTGACAAAAATATTTTATAAAATTGTCAAAAGATAGATTTAAAAAGGGTTTTCCATCATAAGGTAGTAAAACAATCTTTTAAGAATATTAGTGTAATCCATGCTTAAGATTGGATTTATTTTCATTTTAAGCCTCTAAACCACTATCTTAATCATTAATAGACATAGATAAAAATATATATTATTTATTACTTACTTGGAATGTTACATCCTTCCCCCCTTTAGAAAATTGCGTCCCCGTAATTTATTTACTTATCGAATAAATGGGGGTACTTATCCCACATTGCATTTTCAGATTCCTATGTTTCCTCTTCAATCATGTTTTTTTCCACAAAACCTTTACCTGGTGAATCAATTTATTCCGTAACACTTGCTCCCTGTGGTCAAGAATCTGGATCGGTTGTTCCTCATAAGATAGGTTCTCTTCCAGCTGAACTACCTCTGGACTCAAAACATGAGATGGATCTAGCATATACTTTCTCAACATCGAAACGTGAAAAAAATTGTGTACCTGAGATAAAATCGGAGGTAAAGCCACTTGGTATGAAACTGATCCAACTCTCTCCAGAATTTCATATGGTCCAATGAACCTTGGACTCAACTTTCCTTTCTTACCAAATCTCATCACACTTTTCCAAGGAGAAACCTTGAGAAAAACATGATCACCTACCTCGAAAGATAGATCCTTCCTCCGGTTATCCGCATAACTCTTCTGCCTGCTCTGAGCTATTCTCATGTGTTTCTAAATCAGCTGAACTTTTTCTGCCATCTCTTCTACCAATTCTGGTCCCATCAACTTCCTTTCACCCACTTCATCCCAGAAAGCTGGAGTTCGACACTGCTTCCCATATAATGCCTGAAATGGTTCCATCTGTATACTGAAATGAAAACTGTTATTATATGAAAATTCAACCAAAGAAAGATGTTGGTCCCAAATTCCCTGATAATCCATATAACAAGATCGTAGCATATCCTCCAATTTCTGGACTGTTTGTTCTGACTGCCCATCTGATTGAGAATGAAAAGCTGTACTAAAATTTAATTCAGTACCCAACGACTTCTGAAGGCCTTTCCAAAAGATAGAAGTAAACCTGGGATCACGATCCGATACAATGGAGAGAGGAACTCCATGTAACCTGACTATCTCTTTAAGATACAAACAGGAAAGTTGATCAAGAGATAAAGTATCTATTATAGAAAGGAAATGAGCATATTTGGTTAAGCGATCAACAATAACCCAGATTGCATTATTACCTCGAGATGTCTTCGGTAATCCAACAACAAAGTCCATGGATATATTCTCCCATTTCCACTCTGGCACTGTTAAAGGCTGAAGCATCCCTTTCAGTAACTACCGCTCTGCTTTAACCTGTTGACATGTCAAACACTTCACAGTAAAATCAGCAATGTCTCTTTTCATTCCATCCCACCAGTAATTCTCCCGCAGATCTCTATACATCTTAGTACTGCCCGGATGAACTGAAAACGGAGAACTATGAGATTCACATAACAACTCTCTCTTCAACTGTGAATCACAAGGCACACACAATCTCTTCCCAAATCTCAAAACATAATCATTATCAATGTTGAATTCAGGCAACTTACATTTCTGAACCAGCTCTACCTTATTCTGCAACTCATTGTCTTGCTTCTGTGCTTGCTTGATTCTATCTGATAGAGATGATCTCACTGATACCTGAAACAAAACAGAAGGACTTCCTGCACCAACAACTTCTATGCCAAAGTTCATCAAATCCTTAACCAAACGATCATGTTCCAAATGAAACATTGTTAATGAAGAATTACTTTTTCGACTCAAAGCATCAGCCACTTTATTTGCTTTTCCCAGATGGTAATGAATTGTACAATCATAATCCTTGATTAATTCTAGCCATCTCCTCTGTCTCATGTTTAACTCTTTCTGAGTGAATATATACTTTAAACTTTTGTTATTGGTATATATTTCACACTTTACTCCATACAAATGATGCCTCCAAATTTTTAAAGCAAAAACAACAGCAGCTAATTCCAAATCATGTGTAGGATAATTTACCTCAGGAGTTTTCAACTATCGTGAAGTATAGGCAATTACCTGATCATTCTGCATTAGGACGCAACCAAGTCCTTTCAATGAAGCATCACTGTATATAACAAACTCACCATTCCTGGAAGGTAGTACCAAAACTGGAGCATTCACCAATCTTGTTTTCAATTCCTGAAAACAATCATCAAATTCTTTTGTCCAGATAAACTTAACACCCTTCCGAGTTAGCTTAGTCATTGGACTAGATAACCATGAAAAATTTCTAACAAGCCTTCAGTAATAGCCCGCCAAACCAAGGAAGCTACGAATCTCAGTTACATTTGTGGGTCTTGGCCATTCTTCCACAACTTTTGTTTTTGCAGGATCAACAGTTATTCCATCTTTAAAAAAAATGTGACCAAGGAAAGAAATTTGTTGCAACCAAAACTCACACTTGCTGAATTTCCCTTACAGTTTCTTTTATTTTAAGGTTTTCAAGATAACCCTTAAATGTCTTTCATGCTCCTCTTTACTTTTAGAAAACACCAAAATATCATCAATGAAAACCACCACAAACTTATCCAAGAACTCATGGAAATTTCTATTCATTAAGTCCCTGAATACAGAAGGTGCATTGGTTATCCCAAAAGGCATTACTACAAATTCATAATGGCCATATCTCGTACGGAACACGGTCTTCGGAATATCTACCTCCTTTACCTTCAGATGATGGTACCCCGATCTCAGGTCAATCTTTGAAAAAAACTGAGCTCCCTGGAGCTGATATAACTTCATTTGATGGCCCGACATCTTCTAAAGTAGTTGCAAAGGATTTCACCACCCCTTTCTGCTTGTAGTCTAACTACTTCCCATCACTCAAGCTCTTTGTCGGACACTCGTTTGCCTAGTGACCCATCTCATTGCACTTATAACATTTCACTAACTGTAAATAAAATTTGTTCTTACCTTCACCTTGATCCTTTTCAGTGCAATCACGAGCCTTATGTCCCATCTTACCACATCGGTAGCACTTTCCAGAATTCAGAAGACATTCCCCAGCATGCCTTTTGCCACATTTATCACAAACTGGAAACTTAGTTCTCTTACCATCAGAATTTTTTGAAGAATTCATTCCTTTCTCCTGCCACATCGGTCTCTTCTTCTGCTGGTTGTTATAGAACACTTGGTCATCGGCAAACTCCATTTCCACCTTCTCAGCACATCGAAAAAGCTTTTCATAACTTTTAAACTCACGAGAAGCTAATGCCCTTCTATATTTTGGCTTTAATCCTGAGTAAAAATGATTGATTTTACTATCAAGGTCTCAGATAAAATTTGGAGCATACCATGCCAATCGAGTGAACCTTTCTTCATAGGAAGCCACTGAGTCTTCCTCTTGCCTAAATTCCAAGAATTGTTTTTCTATCCTAAGTCGAACATCCTTAGGAAAATACTTCTCAAGAAACATACCTTTGAATTCATCCCAGTCAAGAGCATCAATATAATCGGCGTCCCTGATATTTTTAACCATAGACCACCACTGATCTGCTTCACCCTCCAAACGGTAAATTGCAAGACTAACCTTTTGATTGTCTGAACACCCCATGACATCAAAAATCTTCTCCAGTGCTTTAATCCACCCTTCAGCTAGCACAGGGTCAGATGATCCTCTGAATGATGGTGGATGTTGCCTCATGAAATGTTCCACCACTGACATGTTCCTCTGCGGTTGATCTGGCTGATCTCGTGCATGGATACCACCACCATTTATCGCTTGAGTCAACTGCGCCATTACTGCAAAAAACTGTTCTATTCCAATTCCGACCATTTCTGGATGCTGATTCGGGAGGTTATTTCCTTTTGTATGCCTTCCTAGCACTGCTTCCCTGTTTCCTCTGCAGAAAACCATTCTGAACAAACATGTCTTAGATGAAGCAACATGGTAATCTTCAAATGCTATATCATTTCAAATTTTTTTTGGATAGTCATTTAATAGAATTATAACTCCTAAAGTTATCTAGACCGACCTTTGATACCAACTATAAGGCCCCAGCCTTAAACCTTACTTAATCTTGAGTTATCACAAGATTACACGTTGAGGATCTTTTCAGGTTTAGAGTTTTAGATAATTAGATCATAAAAATTGCATTACATTCCACATATAAACAAAGTGGTTACATAAAGATAGTATTCTTAATTCCCATCAATGGAAACATATTTAAAATAAAACATGGATTCATTCATGACACTTCCTTGACACTATCATCATATCATGTACCTTTCCCTTGACCTGTGAAAATCATGTCAAAAAAAAACTTGGGATGAGCATAAAAATCTCAGTATGGGTTATAAAAACATGGAAAGGAAACATGGGTACATATATACATAAGATTGAAATCATACATTACCCATAAAACATAAGCACATTAACATAACTCATCAAATCATGAGTAAATCATTGAAATCATAAGACATAAAGGTAACTTGAGGCATTCATAACATTCTTACGTAGGGAGTAACCCTCTTGGTTACGTTTGGAATACCCATCACAGTATATTCCCAAAATATCTTCGGATAAACCTTAACGTTTCACTCCTTCGCGTTACCCAATGCATTGGAGAGCTATATCGGGCTCACCCGCCCTTAGTTTATCACGGAACCACCCGTCTTCATAATAATGCCCAAGAACTATAACATAATCGTATCACATAAAACATGCATAAAGGAAACATAACATTTCCACATTTCAATCACAAGATATCAAAACAACACAAAAAAACATTGTGAAAACCATTTTCAATACCAAAATAAAAGAAAAGAAAAACATGGTATTTATTTTTCTTTTAAAAAGAAGGTATGGCTTGTAGAGGAAGCCGAAACTCAAATAACGATCATGACGGCGGAGAAGTCATTGTCGCCGCATACGTACGGAAAAAACATTCCCTTTTGTCGTTTAGTAAACGCTTCGTATAAAAAAGATTCCTTTTGAATAAACGTAAAAGTCAAAGAGGTTTATACACCGTATAAAAGAAAGTTGTGTATAAAATAAAATATGCCTCAATGAAAGGAGATTGAGACGAAGTCCCATACCTCGTATCCGACTTGACCCGACCGTTCTTTAATCTCCTGAATAATAAACTTGAGTTAATCTCTACTTTATTATGAACCTTTTTTCATGTTCATTATTCCTTTTATACCATGTTATGAACATCATGTAATCATTTAAGGTAATAGTGTTCATTTTGTCGGTATTTGGTTCTTAAGTCAAAAATAGACTTCTTACACTTACATGTTGTTAATTTGGTGAAAGGTTCATTACATCCAGAATGATATTAATTATTTGGATAACATATATATCATATATATTCATCATATACATGTATTTATATCATTACATAACATTTAGAGGTAATAAATGAAATGCACCGTTCATGGAGACGGTAAGCCGTACGTACGCATGAACGCTACTTCCCTTTCTATTTCGTATTTTCTGGAATGGAATCATAATGATATAAGAGTATATTATAATTCCAGTATAATAACATATATAATATCATTAACTTTATCCTTTACACATCCCACATATGGTATTAACGAATCAAATCACTTTCAGGGGGCGGTAGTCCGCACTTCCTAAAATGAAGATATCGTGTTTACCCATAATGGAAACCATAAAGGTATGCCCAAAATGAAAAAAAAACAGAAGCTTAAGGAAAACATAAAGATATTATATATCATATATAAAAATATTGACATCATAATGGCCACCTTTTAAGGTGTTAAATGAGCATTGAACAATCATCGTTTCGGGTGGCAGAATTTCACCATCCACGGAAACCGTATGTTCTTTAACCATTTGATGTAGTTGTGTGAGAGTGTAGCTCAAATAAATCTTATAACAATATCCTAGTATATTGAAGATAATGGTTCTGTTACAAAAGAAGTAAATAAAAAGAGTTTAGGGGGTTGGAGAAACAAAATAAAACAAATGAACATGAGAGAATGAATTACCTTTAAAAGTGTAACTCCTTTTGATTTGAGCCTAAAGGATTCCTTTGAAAGGATTCTGCCCAAAGGGAATCCTATAGTATTAGGAGAGGGATGTGGAGAGAGTAAATGGGCAGGGGTTGGCCGAGCTAAAGGCTTGAGGAGTTTGTGAAATGAGGTAGAGGTGGGGGCCTTTTATAAGATGAGAGGAGGGGCACTTTTGGCAAGTAAAGAAATATTACTTTATTTGAAAATGTGTTTCGGTTTTAAAAGATCCCACATTGATAGAATTCATGTATAAGGTGATAAGGGTTAGAAATACACTCATCCAATTGGTTTTGTACATGTGTAGTTCATAGATTTTACATTATCTTTTCATTTTATTTAAATCGTCAAATAATGATGTCATCACTGCATCATTATTATGTCATAAATAATTTAATTTATTTAATGTCTAAAAATTATAAAAAAAATACAATGATGTAGTAAATCTTTTTATCTTTCCAATTACTATTTATAATAAATAATCTGATCTTTATAACCCCATATAAAAATTGTTTTCGTAAAACATATTATGTTTGTGTCATTTTTACTTTTACATTAAATAAAAAGTTGTTTATGTCATTTCCCAACCAAGTGGATCCATGGGGTCCCCAAGTTAACCCATGTCTTGTCTTGGTCTTCCATGACACAACCAATGAGGGTAGGACATGTGTCAAGCTCATCTTATTTTATTAAAGCATTTTTTTTATCTTAAAATACACTAATTACCACTAATCGTGATTAAGAACTTAATAAGTTACTATTCACCAAAAAATTATTATAATCTCATTGAACCACATTTTACTTCTTAATGACAACCATGTATGTCGGATTTTTGAAATTCAAAACACAATGATGGCAAAATTTCATTTAAACGGAAAATCAGTCTTTATAAGTACCACTTAGTGGTTTCACTATTCATCAAAAATTGAAGTTTTTCAGAAAATTACCAAAAATTCACCCTAAGCTATATTTGATATTACGAATTCAAAAATGAAGTCTATTTTACAAAATTCAAAACACATAATTCACATTAATTAATTTAATAATTAATTCCCGCTGTCAGAGAAAATTGCGTGTTTTTATGGAACAATAAGTATCAAAAGATTGACAGTAGTTTAAGTCCCATTTCAAAGTGAAATTGATTCCAATGACCACCATTGGATTAAATGGTAAAAATATATTCATATTACACATTAAGACCAATTCAAAAGATAATCTAATCATAAAAATAAATTAGATTAAAAAGCAGTTTTGATGTAAAATGCAGTATTTTTCACTATTCATTAAAAAATGAACATTGTCAGAAAAACACCAAAAATTCACACAAAGTAAATTTTGATGTCCCAATCATAAAGAATAAGTTTATTTTGACAAACATATTTTATCAAATTGTCAAAAGATAGATTTAAAAAGGGTTTTCCATCATAAGGAAGTAAAACAATCTTTTAAGAATATTAGTGTAATCCATGCTTAAGATTGGATTTATTTTCATTTTAACCCTCTAAAACACTATCTTAATCATTAATAGACATATATAAAAATATCTATTATTCATTACTTACTTGGGATGTTACACAACTAGTCTCTCATAGCTCTTGAAGATGAACCTGAACCCTACAGCTTTCTCTTGAGTTGGACCTTCGCTCGACCTCCAAGAATTTTCTCGATCGAAGAAGTAGTGCCCGAACTCGATGAAGATGATATCACTTTTAATATGTTGACACCCAATCCCCCAAAAAACCCATTTTCGACTCCCCCTATAACCCAATTCCTTGTGACACCTCCTTTCACAACTCTCAATACTCAAAACGTATTTAATTTCTTTTTTTCGTAATTTATCTCGTTTTAATTTATACAACTATATAAATCATATCATTTTAAATTATATTATTGATAATATGATAATTAATAATATTAAAATATAATAATACTACATTGATTTTTTAATTTAAACTAATACCCATATATTTATAATTATATTATTTGTTATAAAAATAATTAATTTTCTTAATAAAAAAATTATCATTTCATAACTATAATTTTATTAATTTATAATTTCCTATTAAAATTTAATATATATATATATATATATTTATTTAATTTAGTGTAAATTTGTTTTACTAAACACATTTTTGAACAAATATATTAAATTATTTTAATACCACCTTTCATTATTTTTAAATATTAAGGAAATATAATTTTTTGATACTATATTTTTTTTATAGTTTAATTAATTTTTTAAAATGATATCAAGTATTAAAAAGTGACATGATAAAAAATAATACAAATTATATGAAATAACATTTTTTATTTAAAATCATCACAAAATAAATAATTCGATATCAAATAAAATTAAATACTTTAATTAAAATTATAATTTTTAAAATACCTTTAAATAGGTATTATGTAAATAATATAATATATTAAAAAAATATCCTTATGATTAAAAATATTTTATTAATATAATTATAAATATTTTTTTTATAAATGAAAATAATGAAATATATTTATTTAAATAATATTTTAAATAATACTAAATTAATTATTAATTTATTATTATAAGTATTATAGTTAAAACACTTAATTTTAATGAGTTTTGGGTTGGTTAAAAAATGATAGGATAATTTTAGAGGATTGGACAATGGAAGTAAATACCCTAAACAGATTATAACATATTGTTATGATGATATTATAGCTATGTATACTACGAATGGATTTCCATATGGGAATAAATGGAGATGAAATAGAAAGGAACAGACCGGAAAATATCCTTTCAAGTTAGTAACCTAATTTTTTTTGAATTTAAAACGATAAATTTTTAATTAAAATGGATCATTTGAAAAATATTATGAATGTTGGTGGTATTCATGATTGGGGGAATCCATGTTCATCATAGAGAAACCCGTATATAGGAGAGAATTTAAAAAAACAAAAAAATCCTATAGTCAGTGGATCATCTGACCCAATGATTGTTTATGAATGGGTTAAATATTTGGATATGATAATTAATATCTAGTTTTTCTCACATCATCAAATGTTCAATATTTTTATATAAAAACCAATCAATTATGGTCAATGGATATGAATACTATAGAAAGGGAATATATATACTCCATGGAATGGGGGACATTGAAATACCTTTTCTATGAGAAAAATCATCATAATATTTTTCAACATAGGATAAAAAATCAATTTAGTGAATTTGAATAGAAGGGGGAAGAAACAATTGGTATGTACTATGAAAACATTACCAAATGGGATAGTATGAAATAAATTTTACATATTATTAAAATAGTAAGAATAATTAGATTTATTCATGATTAAATACATGATATCTGTTTTCATTTCTTAATAACTAATTTCACGGTTATGAGAAACATGATTATTGTACTGAGAAAGGAAAAAAAGTATTTTTTTGAGGATCATATATTCCAAAAAAAGTAGATAAAATGTATAAATGGATGTAAATGGGAATTATCCATCAAATTAATATAGACATAATAAAATTAATTTTCTATCTTTTGATAAGATTGGTAAAAAGAACACTAGAGAATGTTTTACAAAATATCTAATGTGTTTTTTGTGTGGAATGTTTGCACTTGTAGATCATGACTATAATGAAAATGTCCCGAAAGATAATTATTTTTTGGTGGAAATATGTGTTATTTTTAATGATAAGGGTTATTATGGAATCACTTTGCTAATATAGGAAATAATAATATATACTTTCAAGATCATAAAAATAATCATGTGGCAAAATCATTTTCGAGAACATCAACATTTATTGGACCATCCAATTATACAGTGTTGGTAACATTTCATGTTTTATTATTATTCCAATAATGTTTTTGTATCATAGTATAGACACTAGTTTTTCTCAAATAAATTTATAGATAAATTGGAAATTTCCCCATAATAGTTTATCCAAAAAATTTGGTAAAAATACATGGGAGATGTATTAAGGTAAATAATATACAACATTATTTTTGTTGTTATATATGGTAATCCCTTAAATTAAATCCATGTTTTATTTTCCCTTGTAGAATATAATTTTATTATGAGTATGTATTGGTTATCTCTTTAAAATATTAAAATATCTTATATACCTAATTAATCTATAATTATAAATTTGTTCTAGTTTGTATAATTAAATGAATTAATATCATTGAAAATGTATCAAGATTATGACAAATAAATAAAATATAGAAATGAATGTAATATTAATCTATTACTGATTAGATGGAGAATTTAAATATTAGTTATGTTTTCATAAATATTATATATTTATTTGTATATCCTAATGTGTGTCCTGGTATTATACATTATCCGAATGTTGAGTACACTATTGATTTAGTTCCTAATATTTATCTAATTTGAAAAACCCCTTATCATTTATTATAAGTTAAACTTTTAGAATTTAATAATAAATTATATGAGATCCAAGTAAAATGATTAATTCAAACTAACACTTCACTATAGGATTATCTTGTTTTATTTAATAATAATTATTGATTAATGATTCTTTTCATTGATTATAGAGCCTTGACTACCATCACGATTATGAAAATGAATCATTTTCCTCATATAAATGATTTTTTTATTAGATTTATGAAGTGAAATAATATACAATTATTGATCACATTTCATGATACCATCAGTTCAATTTGACTGTGGAGACATGGAAAACAACATTTCTGACTAGATATAGGCATTATGAGTTGGTATTTATTCCCTTTGGTTTGTCTAATGCTCATGTTTTATTTGTGAATCGTATTAATAATGTATTACGTAGAGATATATATATATATATTAATTGTTTTTATTAATCAAATATTATTATATTTTAAAAGTATTTTGTATCATAAAATATGATTATGTATTTATTTTTCAAAACATGAATGAAGATAAGATTAATGAAATATATACTATGTCTGGATTTTGGTTGAAAAACAATTTCATTCATCATCCATGTTTTTTATAAATATACCATAACTATTGACCCTTCTAAAATTATTTCATTAATTTGTAGTTATTATCTAAACATTTCATAGAGATTCAAAATTTCCAGTGATAAATAGGTTGGTACCATTTTATTGTGGAAAATGTTTCATGGATAACTAGCCCTTACTTATCTTAATTCATGATTGGAAAAAAATTCACCTGGATAAAAGTGTTCGATTATGATTTATAGGAAATTAAATGGATGATATTTGAATTCTACATTTTAGGCCTTCCCTATATGAATTATGAATTATTCACTAATAATGTTACTTTAATGGAGGGACTTCGTTTCATTCTGATGAAATATCGTTAGGTAATTTCTTATGCATCAATTCACTAAAACAAAATTATATAATTTACCTTGAAAAATATATATAATTATCCATAGTGGTAAATTTCATTGAAAATCGTGTTCTATCATTAATATGTTGAATGGTGTTAAAAATATGATGTTCATAAAATGTTTAACTATATATTCAATTATAATGAGTTGAACATGAGTTCTAGAAGATGACTGAAACTGATTATGGATTATGATTTCATGATTCATTATAATCGTGGAAAATATAATGAAGTCCCCAATGCATTGAAAATAATATAATGCAAAATTATCCATGTTTATTACGTAACATAATCCTTTGGATAAGGCTTTATTGTATTTTTCTTAAAAATTCAGCTTGTTTGAAATTCAAGTTTACAGTTTTAAGCATCACTACAATCATTTAAATACGAATAAATTATGAAATAACAAAAACAATTATCATGTTTCACAAGAAAGGGAATAGTTTTATAATTTTTTTATGTTTCTAGAGGTCAATTTTAATGTATAATTTTGCATGATATTTAGAAAAAAATTAATTTACCTTGTGATTCCTATTTGAATAGATAATTGTTGAGCTCATCTGATAGATCCCATTTTTTTAATTCTAGATAAAAAAAATGTATCGAGAAATTCAGGTGTATTATTGGTGGTATGGAATGAAAAGATATATTTCTAAATTTTTAAGAAGTCTTTGACTTATAAATATGATGATGTTGAATAAAAATTATAGAAGGGTATGATTTACAATTTTTTAATGGTAGAATATATATTGGATATTATATTAATAGATTCAACTGTGGTATATCAGATGAAATCATAATTTAATGATTTTTTATGAGTTATTGTTGAATAATTAACTAAATTATCAAAAAACATTTCCATTCCAGATATTATGTTTTTAGACGGTCTTTCAAAACTATACATCAAATAGAAATTCAAGATAATTAGGGTTCATGTTTCCATAATATTTGACCGTGATGCCGTTTTTAATTCTAATTATTAGAAATTATGTCATCAGTCTATTGGTAATGAATTGAATTTTAGTACAACATCTCATCATTAATATGATAATTAGTTTTAGTGAATTATTTTATCCTTGGACAACATACATCAATTTCTTTGAATATATTTCCAAAGATATTGGGATCAAAAAGTTTCATTATTTGAAATATCAAATAAAAACTGTTTTTATTTGAGTATACAAATGGAACCTTCTGTGTCATTATATGTAATATAGTTTTGAAATGTACCTTTTTGTAATAAAGTAAGTGAATGAATGTTCTTGGGTATAAAATATGTGGATGAAGTGAATGATAATGATTAGGTCATATAGAAAAATATGAATACTTTTAAATATTGGTAGAAATGTTATGTAGAAAAGTATGGGAAATATCTTCCATCAAAGGTAGAAAATTTATTTTTTATTCATGTATCTCCATCCAAAAGAGTAATTTATTTGTAAAAAAAGCGAATCTATGTCCATGGTACAAGGTATTTAATGAAATCCAAGTGAATGTTACAATATTTTCTTACCATGTGGAAATACCTTATGATTTTCTATAATTTAAGTGCTATATTTCTTATTTTCATGTTAATAAAATATTCTTGATGCAATTCTAGTTTTGGGCCCTAAAATATTATAATTTATAGAAAACCTTCCGTAAAAGGAAAAACCTGTTTAAATTCATCGACATATATAATAGGTGTTATGGAATCAATTTACTCACAATGTTATGGTTTTTTAGAAAACCTATATTATTAATAAAGAAACATTGTTATAAGAATATGGAATGATGGAATGATATACCTAGTTATTTAAATAGTAAATAATATTTTTTGGACACACTATACAATGGTGGTAAATGAAATTACTAGCTAGTAATCTTTAGGAAAATCAATTTCATGAATTCTTATAGTTTACTAATTACACGTCATAGATTTATATTTCTTTTAATTAGATTAGGTAATTTTCCAGTTAAAATAAAAAAAATTATTTCTAAACAATTTGTGTTTTCATATAATATGTGGTTTTATATGAAATTTGGAATTCTAAATTATAAAAATATATATTATATGACATTAAACTATATTTATAATTTTGATTGTAAAAATTTTCATAGGACTATATTTTCAGGATTTTTTTGGAAGGCATGATTCATTAATGATTAGTTCAAAATAAAATTTATATTGGAAACTGTATAATATATTCATGTATTTACAAATAAGAATTTATATTGAATTAAATTTCAAAAAAAAATTCCAGGTTGATTAAGAAAAATTTATTTATGCTATTTTTAATGAATTGTATACTTGAATATCGTATAAAATCATTTTATACTTAACAAATATTTTTTAAGAACTGTTTTTATTTCATTTGAGGGTTTAATTTTCAAATAAATTCTACCAGTTATATGAATTGAATATTTAAAACATTTTTTAATTTTGTTGGATTATAAGGTTATTTTTTTAAAAAAAAATCCAATTTTTTATTTTATTAATAGAAAGCATAATGAATTATTTATTTGATGATAAATGTAAAATGAGATTGTTAAGGTCAAATGTAATATGATAAGGAATAAAATTCATCAATAGAATTTCCATTATTTAATTGGATAGTTTTATTTCATCCATTATTTTTTAAAATTTTATAATATGTCCTTTTATTTCCTTTATTCAATGATTATTAACTAGAAAATATTTTATATAATGAAAAATAAAAAATGGAACTCTCTTGATTTTAAATTATTGTTATATGTTCACATTGAGATACAAATTCATTATGAATCAGCATTAAATTATATTCCTATAAAAATAGAATTATTTTATCTATAGTTATTTATTTATTATTTTTATTTATTATATAACTACCTTAAATTATTATGAAATTCTGACATAATGCCTATGTAAGCTGTAAAAAATCAAGAAAATAATGTTTAAAACTCTAAAGATATATTTTATTATTGAGTTAATATATCAAATAGTTTATTAAATTAATATAAAATATTTTATATTGTTTTAATTTTATTTTATAATTTCATTCTGATATTTATTGAATTAAAATCAATGTTGAAAAGTAGTTTAAAAATTTAAAATAATAAATTTTTTTAAGACAAATTATAAAATTACTTATATTTAATAACATAATTTATTCAAAAGTTTAATTATAATACGGTTTAAAATATAAATCAATTTCCATGTATGTCTCTTTATCCTTTAATAATAAACATATTGACCTATAATGTATAAAATACGTTGATGTCATTCAGAGTCTCAAAATTATTAACGAGGAGTGAAAAACCAAAATACTGATAAAAACTAATCTATACAATTTTTAATTTTTTTGAATGAGTATAGTTTGGCCAATAATAACCATATATTCTAAATATTTTATTTTATAGGAAAATTAATGTAAAAAAGAATTTAGATTAAAATATTACTTTATGAAAATCCATGAATTCCCCTCCCATCACATATAAAAGGGTGTTACATTTCCTCTGTAAATCACACCAATTAACAACTATATATCAGACAATTCCTAACAATATTAATTTAAAAATTAGATAACCAAATTATATATGTTTTATATATGGAAAAATATTATCCTTAGAGGGCTTAAGTTGAAAAGTACATAAGGCTGATCAAATGATATGTCTATCTTTAAACAAAATGTTTTTCGTGTAATTTCATCTTATAACACCTTCAAATATTATTAGAAATTATTAAATAATAATCATTGTATATTAAATATGAAAATATATTTTATATTAATTGACTAATTTATATCCATACACTTTATCCATTTATTGTAAAAATAAATCTATTATTTGTTGTTATTGAAGACTACTGCCTAGCAACATGATAAAATGGATTTTCCCTCAAAACCACTTAGTACTATAGATAATGATTTATTTAATATATATATATATATATTTAATTTATTAAATACTTATCATACTATATATATGATCTTACTTATTACATTAAGAACTGTTGAAGAATGATTTCATCATTCATGAAAATGTGTGGATTACTAACTCTAGAAAGTAACATAAAGTATTTTTCATGACCACTTCACATAGATGATATATATGTGCCTAGAAAGGAATGATATGATATATCTTACATAATAAGTAATTTTTAATGAAATAAAATACATAACTCCTTTCCAAAAAACTCGTTTAAAAATTAGAACATTACTCATGTGTATATACAACCAACCCTCTCTATGAATGCAACGTATTATATTTGTAGTAAACATCATTCATTAATTTAATTAAAATGATAATTAGAATATAAAAATTATATCTATTTCATTATTAATAAATTTTTATGATATAATAACTTATACTTTTACCCTAGTCACATGACCAGTCCCTTTTTTGACATATGAGATGGGTGTCACTAAAACATCTGATAAGAACATCATTTTTAATGTAATTAAATATATCATGGTATTAAATTAAATTAAATGAGAAATGAACATTAAAATATTTAATAAGAAATTAAATAAATATCATAATTTAATTATTTTATAATATATAGAATGTATGTGATAAGCCAAGCTCATGGTAAGGGACACATTGATTTTAAATCAACTTTTTAAATATTATAATGATTTATTTTCTAAATATTATGCTTCCATATGCATATTGTTAAAAACATTTTTATATTACATTATACTGAAATAATTTTTTTTAAACAAAATTTATATTTTCTTTTAAATTTACTTTAAAATATTCATGAGTAATTTTTTATACACATTACAATTATAATTTTGAATTTTATAAAAAAATTACAAATTAATGTTTAACATTAATGTAAATGGATTCTATGTGTATTTATACCATCATAACCATTATTTAATGATATTTCTATTCTATAATAACACATTTTTTAACAATGAAAACCCCACTATAAATTTCTTTATGTGAATTATAATTCTTATATTATTATTTTTAATGATAAGGGATATATCAATATCAGAAAATTATAATCTTATGATATCAAAAGTAAATATTGGAGAGATTGGTAATGTGCAAGACCTAATTTAACATTCATTTTATTTTTCATAGAATTTTATTTTGATTACAGGTGAGATCAATATTACTCATGATTATGGGTGATCCAAATATAGCTCACGAAGGGGGATGAGCCTAATATAACCCACAAGAACATTGGGTAATAATTTATTTATTTGGTGATATATATTAGAAATTTCTAAAATGGTTTATTCTAATTTTTTTCCTTTTAAGGGTTTTATGATGATTTTATATAAGGGTATCTATATTAATTATCTAATCTTGCTAATGAGTTTCCATAAAAATTGTTTTCTATGAAAAGGTATGCTAATGATACATTGATTTAAAGGCTTGTAAATTCCCTTTTAATATTAAAAGGTATGTTTTATGTGATTTTTTTGGAGTTCATAGGTTTCCATTAAAACCCACATAATTTTATATTTTTCATTTTAATTTTCTTATAAATTGTTTAATGTAATACATTGGGTTCTGAAGATGAATTCAGGTGTCAGTAAATGTTTATTTTGGGAATTTTTTATTATCTGAAAGGAAAAATCTATTTTTCATTATTTGAATGGAAAAATCTATTTTAAGATCTCATGTTATGGTGATTTGATGCAAGTCCGAGTACCCATGACATATGCGCACTAATGTTTATAATTATTAGGAATATATACCAAGATTATAATTTATCAAAATGATTGGAGGAAGTATATTTCCCACAAGAATCACATCATTCATAAAATATTATAGTATTAAAAATTAAAATATAAAAACATAGATCATTATATTTACAACTGACAAATAAGTAAATCTTAGTTATCAAAAAAAATTATATTTATTGATCTCAATAACATCGAGATGATTCAAAAGAACATAACGTAATGAATTACTGTAACTTTTTACTATCCCTATTTCCTTGAAGCCTCAATATAATTAATTTTTTTTTCATTATCAAATACTCTTATATTTATAATACAAAAATTATGAGTTCATTTGTAAGACAATTAGAAGATTAATAATCATAAAATTAATTTATATTTAACGCACCATGAATTAGTAAAATGTTTCATCGCATCATTTGAACATTTTAATTTACGTATATGGTTAGAATAAATTATTTAGTATATAATAATAGATACTAACCTATCAAAAACGCAACATGAATGAAATCATTATGTTACATCAAATAAAAAGTAAATGTCTTGTAATTTTCCAATAAAATGGTATTAAGAGTCATTTGACTCAATAAAATCGTTTTTGGAAGACATGGTAATTACATTATTTTGTTTTATCTGAGTAATCAAGATATAATAATTGATTCTTAAAGATATGTATTGAAATTATGGTCTTTATTTAGTTCTGATTAACCACCATGAATAAGAGATGTGTACTCTCCATAAGTGATATATGGATTTATTATTTAATGAGAATATGTATTTTAGTAGAATATTGAAAATATTACATGAATGGTATAATTATTATGTTTCATAATCATTAAAACTAAGTACTTCTATTAAATAAATTCCATGCGTATAAAATATATAGGGGTTACAAGGAAATAGTTGACCTATTATTCATAACATAAGTATGTATGTTATTCACATAGTTAAATTATTAATTAAATTTTCTAATTACTTATACCATAAAGAGGGAATATGTCACAACCAATCCCTTGGGGTCATGTTGTAACTACCCCAAGCCCGCCTTCCATAGGCCAGGGGATTGCGAACTGTACCAGAAATGCATATCCCTGAAACTAGGGAGGAATTTCCTTTTTAAACCACAAACCACACAGTCCAAGCACACAACAAGATACAAGCTCAAGGTAAACTATATAGTAAAAGGTTGTGTATAGTAAATAATGTGGGATGGAGTACAAGACCAACTGGAAAGTACATGTAAAACAGAAAAGATCACCGGAGAACTCCTGACGATGATCCTACCAAAAGTGTAGATAAAGCTCTCAAATGGTCATATATATGTTACATCTCGTCTAACGGTCCACCTCCAAGCAGGCTCTTATTCTCGTACCCTCATGCTCAGTTAGCACTATCTGTCGTCTACCCAAGAAACAACACGGTGCGGGCATAGCCTGTGTAGGGGTGAGTATAACAATACTTAGTATGGACCCCTAGAACCCCAAAGGTCTCTCAAAATCTACAAAGGACAAACCACAACGCACAAAAATAAAAGTTACCCCTACTTAGGTATATGCCCATACATATACCCAAGTTATCAAGTATACCCATCTCAAAAATGAGAAAACACCTGGCCCAAATCCTTAGCTAAAAGCTCAATTGTTCCACAAAGGGAAGAATACAATGAACATAACACAAAAAATTAAGCACAACAAAGGTAATTCCACATAGAAGAATACCACATAGGTATCACCATGAAGGTCAGTACCACAAAGGTAACACCACACAAAATAATTCCACAAAGGTATCACCATGAAGGTAAGTTCCACAATAGAATTTACACAATGGATATTACCACAAAGGTATCACCACACATAAGTGTACCACAACGGTAAATACTAATCTCACACAAGGTATAACTTATTTATGAAATTATAGATGATTAGTTGTATTTCTAGTTCATCATACTTCGTCAAGGTGCTTTGCTATTGACCCACACAGGATCGAAGATGACCCACACAAGATCTGCTGATGACCCACACATGATCTATAGTTTACCCACACATGATTGGTATGCACTGACCCACATAGGATTGTGGAGTGATGTCCCACATTGTATCTCATAATGAACCGTACTAGATCTAAAGACTCATCAAATACAGCCACCCACCAGGTTCTCACACTAAGCATGCTTGATTTATAGGAGGTTCCTCTCCTCAATCCACCCAACAATACTTCATCTACCTCAAAGTCCCATGAATAAGTATCTCTATGGTCGGTCATGTCAATAGGGTCCCAGCGCAACCGATTGTGTCTTAATCGGTTGCCTGGTCCAAAAGTTATTAGTGTTTCTGTTTTGAAGTCCTTGTTGGATTCGGGTTCGATCCATCCCGACCATACTCCAACATAATCCAAAAATCATGTGGAGTATTCCAAAAGAACCATATCGATCCAAGGATCCCGGTGCCGCCAATGGTTCCTCAAATGGATGCCTGATTCTCATGGTATGGCCAAAAAGGCATATCTGGGTCTAGATGGGCCCGGGTATGGTCAGACCCGGCCATACCAACATTGCCTGACCCATCCTGGGCCGACCCAACCCAGTCTGGGTGTATCCCTGTTGGCCTATGCCATAGTGGGCCCTACCCATGAAGGGGGTGGCCAACCCTACCCACTGGGTGGCCCACGGTGCAGCTCGCGGTCGGAGGTTTCCCTTTGTGGTGTGGTCCACCCTAGCCACCACCCGGTAGGGAAGGTGCTCCCCCCCATGTCACACGAATAGCCCATTGACTGTTTGGTTTTTGCCAACCAGGCAGTGCCACGGGGCGCCACCAATTGGAAAATGGGACCCACAGAAGGGGTCTCGCTCGGCATGACACGACCATCCAAAATGATCATCCCTCCTGCCAGTGGCGCAGATGCACAACGCTGCTCCACCGCAACCAACCAAATGTGGGCCTCCCTCCAACCTCCACCACGACCAAGCGGCCACTATCTCCAGCTTCGGTGGCGCGGACGTGCGCCACCCTACATACACATGGCCGGCTGGCGTGTTGACCGCCCCCTTTCTCTGCCACGGCTAATGGGTTGTGGTTTCCTTCGATGTCATAGTTGTGTTGTGGTCGTCATCACATCCTTCGAAGAAACACGTCAACATTAAAGATGTGGAAGGATCAAGAACTATTTGTTTGATCCGCACCCTTAGTGTAAGACCGATAGCTTTTGACATCGAGGAGAACATTTCAGCATAAAACCATGATGAACAACATAAACACATCCCTACTTCAAACGTCCGTTGGAGGTGTTGTGAGGATGAAGATGACGATGGTGAAGTCGGCCCTTCCTTGAATGTTGGTTCGTTCACCATTGAAGATGTTCTTCGTTGGAGGATGTTCTCCTGCCAAGTTATCCTATCCACCAAAACTACTCTGTTTCCAACGTTTCCCGCAACCACATGAATGGTGAGGAGACAAATTATTTAATTAGTAGATCAATTAATTGTTGGCTCATTAATTGGGAGATTCCAATTGTTTCCTCATATTAAAGGGGAGTTCAGGTGGTCCCTGCCACCATGTATTCAAAATGGTGGTCTCACAGAAAATAAAATAAAATTTAATTAGTTTATTTTTCATTAATTCTTTTACAAAAATACGATAAACTAACTTCCACCCTCAACCTACTCTAGTCGAGGTGATGGTCTCTTAATGCGAATATTGACATTATAAGTTCAACACTGTCCTAATAATTCCATTCCAACCATTGGTCTAAAAGTTACAAAACGATGCTCACGCGTTTACTAAATGTACCTGAAAAAAGGTCATAAATTTATTCTGGGCACACTGGGCCTCAAAATCACGCTCTGTCAAATTTGAAAGACTTTTAATAATTCCATATAATAAAAAATTACATGGAAAAATCTGGGTCTTTATAGGATAAAGGGGTTCAAAACCCCATGGGGTTAGAGTGATATTGTCCATAGTCTCTTTGGTTATGATCTTCATATTTTAATGAAATGTATAAAGATTAGTTTCTCCTATGATCATATTAGACCTATCCCATTTTAACATTTACTCATAATATTTTTTTTATTATGGGTTAAATGCCAATGTGGTGAGAAAATGTAGATATGGTTCATCATTACCACTTGGTCTAAAATTTATGGGTATTGATTGAAATAACATTTGTTGAAATCATTATAGAAATGGTCCACATTTCCACAAGACTAACATTCTATTATAATTGGTCCTGGAAACCCGAGTGGTGATACCATATAGGTAGGTGATGTTTTCCAGATGAAATTATATTACTATGTATTTTTCAATATGCCTATGAGATAAAATTGATATATTCATGGGTCCGTGTTAACCCATGTACTAACATAATTATGAAACATGGATGGGACTACTTTTGAAAATAAATGATTCATGTATGGGACTTCATATCCCATTATCGCTAAATCATTAAATATGTTTTTCATGAAAATATAACAATCCCCAAACCTAAACTCTTGAATTCTGAAAAAAAAACATAATCATTAAATTTTGGGATTTTATATGGATAAATGTGAACCATTGTTTTATAGCAAATATTTATAGAATAAAATTGAATGATGTTATTAGTTAAATACCCAATAACCTTTTTTCTTAAGAGATTTAATGAATTTAGAAGAACTATAACATTAAAAAACTCATTATTAAAGATATTATTTTTCCCATTACACAAATATTTTCATATTCTATTTTGGGTTATAACCATCATCCATAAAAATCCTATATATAATTAACCCATTTAAAATTATTACAGATAACATGGGGAAAATTGAATTTATAAAGGGTGAGCTCAAATGCACTATAAAGAAAATATAATTATTAATAGTTAGGGTGTTATGACATAATCATTGTTAATTATAATAAAATAAATGAATCCATACTCGTTAATACTATGATCATTTATCAAGAAGCAGGGAACGGTGATTTAACAATGGAAAGAGCCATAAGAATAAATAATCCAAATCCATTTTATGTAAATCATTAAATACCAAAAGAATGAAAAGATTAATCACATTAAAAATTTGAAAAATAAATTTTATATAACTCACATATTAATTAATAAAATGTAATAACCATATATTCCCATCAATAAAAAATGTATTATATTTATATCAAAGACCCATGCATCGTTGGTTTGTAACAAAACCACTCAACCATGGTTTATAAGGATACCATGTATCCTTTGTTTATAATGGAACCACCTATCATTAGAAATAATTTCCAAGAACCATAGTATTAATAAATTATATATATCTTTTATTGTATAATAAAACTCATGAAAAAACAATTATTCCATTCATAACATGATTAATCTGTGAAAGTAATATGGTTTAAATGAAAATATATTTTAAATAATTGAATTTCATCCATAGAAAGAATGAGGATGATATCATTGTGAAATTTCCCTAGTGAATAATACTTTTTATCAAGTATTGATAATTTTTGTTAATAAAAATACCATTAAAAGATAATTAAAAACATTCACGGGGGAAATATACTTTTAACATTGAAATTCACTTTTGAAAATTTAAATTTCATATATGATTTTGAGAATCATGTTCATGAAAAAAAGGTGATACAACTAAAGAAAGATTAAAATAATATAATTTTGATAATGGTTTTAATGTATATTCATAATTTATATATTACTAATAATCATTCATTTCATTAATTTTGTAAAGGGAGTCAATAATAACCCATTAAGAATATATTATGATATTTTATTTTAAAAATATTTAATATAAGTTCAACGATCATGTAAAATAGATTTAGTAAATAATATCTATATATAAAATAATTGTTTTTACATTAATTAAATAATTGATATAAAATAGAAATACTCTAGATCTAAAAGAATGAACTAGGATAATATAACATATCTGTGACATCATTAATTTTATATTAATAAATAAGGATGGAAATGAAATTAATCATGTTATCTAAATTCATTATAAGAAAATATTAAAATTGTTGGGTTTCAAGAAAATATAAGATATATTTTCCCCTAAAGGAACCTGGAGCATAAAAAAACTAAAATAGAAAGGAAAATGAAACATTGAGAATTTACAAATTTAGTAATTTTGAAATCATAATCTCCTTATAGAATAAATCTTAACAAAAAAATAAATTCCATGAAAATAAATATAATCATGATATTACATTTTATTGGTGATGTATTTAAGCCATCTAATTTATTTAAGGTGTAAACCATCAATAGATGTCCCAAAAATGTTAATTTTATTTATGTAACCCAAAAAAAGATAATATAATTGAATTTATAAATGATCATTGGAGTTATTATGTGTAATAAATTTAAATAAAAAAATATTAAATTTATAGAATGAAAAAATTAGTAATCAATTAATACATAATTATATAATAACATAACCAATGAAGAATAGTAATAACCTGATAAAAGGAAATTGATTTGTGAAACACTTTTCCAATTTGTAACATTCAAATAATATCTCATCGAATTAAATAATTCAAAATAAAATATAAAATACCATAAATTATTCATTATTAATGATACATAATTTAAAAGGGTGTTATATAAATTATAAAAAATAAGTTAAATTTATTATAATAAATAATTTCTGAATGAAGGAAATATCTAAAAAAATCCCTTACCCTTTTGGTAATCTATGCATACAAACCTCATGATATAGTGAAAATCATATTTATTTTTAAATAAAAATAATTGCAATGAAAATAATAATAAAATACATTCATATTAATTTTATAAATAAAAATTTATAAATATGTTTTGAGTGTGGCGTATTCCTATAAAAAATAAAAGTGGGATGATAAATCATTACATCGAGTATAGATGTCTAATGTTTGACTTTTAACATTTATATGATAATGATATACCTATTATTATTTTTATAAATAAATAAATCTATTTGTAATATCATATTATTAAATCATTTATATTAATTATTTAAATTAAATTATTAAAAACTTAATTAGTGATTTCTTGTTCGATTATTTTAATGAAGTTTAGTACATGTTTCTAAGATGAATTTTCTATGTTGATCATGGTTAAATGGGTCAATATTATTTCATCTTCAGAGTAAAAACTAATTACTTAAATAAAATTTTATAAATAAATTATAATTTTAAATCTAATCTTGAATTATGGTTATAAAAATTGATCTATGTTACATTCAAGGATGTAGTGTTTCAAAAACATTATCTCCTCCTAGACTAGACTCTTAAGGTTTACCGTAAAACCATTCCTAAATTATTTTTGTGATATGTTTTGTTAGGGGAAATATTTATTTCATTTTTATGTGTATTTATATCAAAAATTCATTGAAGGTGTTTATAGGTGATGAGATGTAGTGGACATTTATAAGTGGGGAATAAGAGAGGCTTGGAAATTTTTGAATGAAACATTGATACCCAAATTAACACATAAAAAGTCACCAAAATGGAATATTATTGAGTATTATATGATATAATGTATTTATATTTCAATAAAATATATTTTTCTCAAATTATTATCTCATTTTAACCCTTATATATTCATTTTCACCCCTGGTAAAACATTTTTTACATTAACCACAACAAAAGATTTTTAATTCCTTCCCTATTAATTATGACAAAAAACTATTCTTACCTTCTTCTATAACATAAAATATTATTATACAAAATATTTAATACATTATTTATTATTAAATTCTTATAATTTTCAATATTTAATTTTAAAAACACACATATGTGATATAAATGCTATTTTTCTAGAAATGTATTTTTGAGCATAAGATGATTCTATATTAACTCACTGAGTATTAATATTATTTATATTATTTTCAATTAATATTTATAGATATATAATAATGATAATTTGTCTAAATCATATCCCATTATTGTTTAATTTGATTAATTAAAATAGAGAAGAATGATTAACATTAAAATGGTTTTTAGAAAATTGTGTCTTTAAAACCCAAAACACAATTATACTATGGTGTATTATAAAGTAGATTATAAATTAATTAATTATAAAATTAGAAATAAATAATGATTCTATTAAAATAATCAAAATTAATTGAATAATGGGACCTCCAAATAAGTTAATTTTAGAAAACTATATGACACTTTCACAAAAATCACTATTTTAACAGTTCCTTAAAAACATAAACATAGTCAAAAAAATGTTAAGACATTGTTTTTTTGGATATTACTATTAAATAAATTATTTAATGTTATAAGAAAAAATTTCAAAATTCTAAATTAATTATACACATTATCTCCTCCCAAAAATCAATAAAATCATCTTGGTGAAAACATGTTTTTGATTAATAAAGTTACATTATGAAAATGATTGTGATTATTTAATAATAAATAAAATTATATTTAGTTATAAATTTATACATTTATTTCATAAAATAGTTATTTCAATTTATACATTTGATAATTATTTTTATGATATAATAATAGTGTATTTCATTGGTCAATTAAGCTTATTGTTCTGTGTTCTATACGCTATCAAACATAATTTTATTCTTTTAATGTTTTTATGTTCTAAAATTATCCTCAACACATAGAATATATTACATCCTGAGTGTTTGAACATGATCTCAATAAAAAGTTGTTTTAAAATTTTAAATACCCCTGTTGAAATTCCACTTTGTAAAATGGTTAATAAACATTGGGAAGTGAATATATGAAATTGGGAAAATTTTAAACCAAAAATAATGTTTTAGAGTGACATGTATGATTACTAACATGATAAATAATAATCCTGAGAATGTCAACATCCAAAAAACCATTACCCATAAAAGGTTTGAAAAATACAAGCAATTTCATTAGAAATGATTATAATATAAATTTTTTTTCAGTATCATTTTCGTAGATTTTTGTAAAAAAATTACCATATAGACTGTGAATATAAGGAAATATACATACCTAATGAGTAGAATTTCATCTTTTAATAAATTTACACCGTAATGTCATATTTTTATCCAAACGATGAGTATTTAAGATGAATAATTCATTCAGGAAAACTAAAATAAAACCGTAGTGGATCACATAACCATAAAAGCGATAAAAATTCTTCTTGTATTTATACATTAAATAAAACCATAATGGTAATAATTATTTGAGGTAATTTTAAAAATGTATAAACACTTATGCTATGAAACAATATATTAATCTCAAAAATTATACAGTAATACCCAATCTTTAATATAAATAATTTTATATATTAGTGGACAATTATCCTAAATAACCTCAATAACCTCAACATTAAAGTTTTGTTTATAAGAAATGGCTTTATAGTACAATTATAATTACAAAAATGAAAATATAACTATCTTATTCTGTAATTATATTAATCACTTATGAACCAAATTAATTTTTTCCCAAGGTCAAATTTATGATAAACTGGTGTCCCTATAATTTTTTTCAAAGATCATATAAACTACCAATTTTATCAATACCTTAAAATATATTTCCAAAAAATGTTATGTTATACTTCACATTAAACCAAATATTCACTTATACAACATCCTAATAAAATATATCCATATGTTTCACTAATCACATTGATATTTCAACACTTAAACCATAAAAAGGGATCAAAATTACTTTTAACATATTATAAAATTTATTATTACATGTCATTGGAGGTATCCATATATCTTAATATAAAATTACATGAATAGAACATAGTCTCAAAACCTATATAAATCATCCTATAAACCCAAAAATAAAAACATCATATACCACACTCTCGGTTATGAAGCCAAAATAAAAAAATTATAAATCGAACATTAATAATGATAAATGTAACCAATTTTTTTAATCCCAAAATAAAAAATTCATAAGGAAATGTTATATCATTTTCATACCCAAGGACCTTTTAGGTAAATAAGTAATAGAGTATATGGATCAGAACCTTATAAACCACCATCATGTCATTAGGAGAGTATTTTCTCCCACTATAAAAATATTTTAAAATTGTTTACTAATAAATCAGCATCTATATTTAACCATTATAGACATAATTAATTTAAAATAATTATTAATTACTTGAAAAGAAATGATATAGAAAATGGTTGAGCTCTAATTATTAGTACTGGTAAAGATAAATATTATTAATTGAATTCCATATATGTGAGTAAGATGTGTATATGGGTATGATGAAATAAAAATGTGAAATATCATAAAATCAGGTAATTAATACCCATTAATAACTTGACCAATAATAAAGAAACATGGAATAAATCACATTAAATGAAATTGTAAGAAAACCAATAAACAAGAGTTATGTCATGTCAATCTTTAAAAAACAATACAAATAATTGATTAAACATCTATGTACAATGGGGAAAATTATCATTATAATTATTCTAATAAATCATAAAGATGAATTAACTATAAATTTGACATCCATACCTAATTCGTTGGAGGGTAATAATGTACATACCAGTGGTTATATTATAACATAACTATCCATTATATATTTATAACATAACCACCAGTCCATGGTTTATAACAGAACCACCCATTATCATAAATAATAACCAAGAAACAAAATTTAAATAAAATATATATATCTTTCATTTAATAAGAATAATCATAAAATAACCATTATTGATTTCATAACTTGATTAACACCTGGAATAGAAAAATTTTCATTAGAATCTATTTGAAACAATCAAAATCTATCCATTGAATATTATTAATGTTATTATTAAAAAATAATCATAGTTGGTAATAAAAAACATCAATTTTTAATGATTTTTATGAATGTAAAATCCATAAAATGTTCATTAAATAATTATTTGGAAATTTTTCATTTTCACTTTTAAAATCACATGTCAAAACTAAAATTTCCCAAAATATTGTGAAAATAGTTTTCTTGAAAATAATTCTTTATTACATTCAAATGAGACTACAATTAAAAAAAATATCATTATATTGATATTATTTGTTAATGATGTAAATATTAAAAATAAGATTTCCCATATAAAAATTTAAATCGGAGTCAAAAGTAACCCATTTATAAAAAATTAATAAATTTCATTTTAAAATCAATTAGAAAAGGAAAAAATTCCATGTAAAATATAATAATGAAATAAATTTTGTTTTTAACAGACAATATTTGGAAACATTTAATAAATGATGAATAGGTAACTATAGATTTATTATATAAAATAAGGTAGAAAATAGATATCACATCTAAGAGACTTCATTTATTTTTTAATTAATTAATTATTAAGGAAAAAGAAATTATACATATTAAAAACATTCACAACTAGAATATAACTATTGAAATTTGGTTCAATGAAATAATATAATATCATTTCCTATAAAATAAAATTTAATATAAAACGATCCCAAAAAATTGAAAATTTAATATAAAACCTATTACAAACAGGTATATTTTCAATCCTTGTCCCCATTAAAGAATAATATCTAATAAAACATTGAATTGGAATAAAAAAAATATATTCATGATATTACTTGTCAAATGGTCAATATATCGATCATAATAGTGGTGTGGTGCATAACATAAAAATTTATCCCAAAGAAAGTGAATTTGATATGAATAACTATTACAAATATAATATCATTAAGTTAATTATTAATAAATTTATTATTTATTTTTAATAAATGTATATTTATAAAAATGTATTAAATAATAAATAAAAATATTATATGTTAATTCATGCACAATCATATAATTACATTGTTAATGAGTATGGGTTTTAACTTAATGATTTGAAATTTAGTTATGAAACACTTAATTACCTGAAAAAATTCAATGAAAATGCCATTCGATGAAATAATTATAATCAAAAAAGAAAATACTATTAATTATCAATGATTCATGACAAAAAATTTAATGTAGCAATATATACAAAATATAAAATAAATCATCTACAAAGTAATAAAATATGCCTGAATGAAAAAAAGTTGAGGCGAAATCCATTACAACTTCGGTAATATCTGGATAACATTTTTCATGAATGAGATTACCTCATATATATTTTTAAATACCAATGTTTTTAATGAAAAAAACCATAAGATAAATTTATTTCGAGGATATAAATAACATAATATAAAAAAGTGGTGAATATAGAATATGCCTCATATAAATAAGAGTGAAGCAAGAATCCTTTGACTCAATTCCATAGATTCCATGTATTATATTTTAAAACATTATAATAAAACTGTATCAAAAAATTTATTTTAGAATAACATTTTAATGGTGTCATAAATTACAAATAAAACATTTTTTTTAATGAAATATTTTAATATATAATCATTTTGGTCCACATTGGTTTTTTGGGATCTTTGGTTCATAGATTCAAAACAACATCGGGTTGTCTACCATGGTAAAGGGGTAATTTTCATTAATATATTTATTAAAAAACATGAAATAATTATTTTTTTGTATAAATTATACTATTACTTCGATTATTGAATTATTAATTAGAAAAATGAACTACATTAATGATATTGAAGTGTAGGCCTCATGTTTTCACGAGTTAAATTTCTATTCTTTCAAATATCAATTTAAGAAAGAATGTGATAAATAAATTGACTTTGAATAATTTTCATAATATAATTAATAACATAATATTTATTTAAATATAATTATATATATCATTCATGTTATGTGGTTATGAAAAATAAATTAAATCATTTTATTGAGGCTATTTTCCACACATACGCACGAACGAGCAAGGATATTATATCCCACATTAAAAGAAAGGTATGCTGGTTTGTGAGATAAAATAATTTAAACATTATAATTATGATAAAAATTTCATATATTTTATTTAAATCTATAATTATAACCATAATTATGATAAGGTGATGGAAATAAAATTACATCATTTTGTGAGCCGGTAGTCTAATGTGCACGTTAATGACAATTTTATTTCCCACATGATTGAATTGGATGTTGATCTTGGTTATTAATTTAATATAATATCATATCTGAATGTGATATGTACATTTTTATTATTTGAACATAGTTTAATAATATTTGAGGGAGGATATTAAGGAAATAAAACAAAAAATCATGGTTAATAATGTTACATCTTTTCCATATAACCTCTTACGGTTTAGATAAAAAATATTCTCATTTTTTAGAAAAGAAAGGAATCTAGGATATGGTAATTTATGTAAAATAATTATTTATTTATGTATATTTATAGCATAAAAACATTTAGGTTTATATTGTATGTCAAAGGGGGTGTATATTTTAAGATGGATAAAAGAAACCATTGGAATGATTGAAAATTAAAAAGTGATACACTTGTTTTATATATATATATAATGGATCCGAGATAAAATATCATTAATAATTATAAGAGTCACAATATAAATTTTCCTAAAAAATATAATTCCCAATTAATTTAAGGTTATTTTAGTAAATAACATTTTCATTTAACCCTCGATAATTATATTTTTAACATACCATCTGAAAATTATTTTTATGATTTTCAATATTAATTAAGAGAAAAAACTATTTGGACCATATTATATATTATAAATTATATTGATTTAAAAAATATAATACATTTATTAAATCCAATTGAAAAAATTATTATAATGTAATATTATATCATACATGAATATGTAACCAAAAATATATTTTTCATGAAATAAAATCTCCAAGCATGACATGATTTAATATTAACTCAATTAAATATAATAACGATTATATGAATTTGAATTAAAATTTATAGATATTAAATCTATAAAACTCAATTATAAATTTTCTCATTATGTATAATTTTAATTAATTATAATAGAAAAAACTGCACACATTTAAATAGTTTATATAAAAAATTTGTTTTAGAAGAAAAATTATAATTATACTAAAATCAAGTATAAATTAGACTAAAATGTAATTAGTTGTATTATATATAACTATGTAATATTATAGTATATTGAATATAAATTAAACTAATAATTATATGTTAAAATTAATTTATTTATTAAATAAAATGTTTGTACTAAAAAATATGAATTTTCACAACTCACTGAAATAGTCAATACTCTACAAAAAATAAAAAAAATTAACCATTAGATAATTTTAATATATTAAGTTAAAATATAAATTTAATCTCATATTATACATTTTATAAAATCATTATACATGAAATATAACATCTTTTACAAAAAATATATGGAAATAAATTATTATATAACTTATTATTGAAGAAAAAATGAAATTACTAAAATTTTTGTAATTTTTAACAATTTTTTTAATAATTTTGAATTTAGTAGAAAATTTCAATAAATATCTCATAAATTAGTCAATTATATTCATATCATATAATTTAACATGATGGTTATAAAAATCATATATTTTTGGAGCATTTTAAGCTTTGTGCCTTATATTGAACACTATATTGAACATAATGTTATTATTTTTAACTCCTCGGGGAGTTATAGAATCTGTAACATATCAATATTTTAAAAGGAAGTACTATGTTGAATTGCTTACATGATACTCCTCATAGAGCATAATAAAATGAATAAATATTTTTAATAAAATGATATCATTATAACGTTTGTGTTAGAATGGTGGGTATGAACCATATTAATTTAATTATGGAAATATTTTTTACAAATATATATAATTAATTATTTGGGTACCAATTAATTTGAAATTAAAATTAAAACCAATTGAATATAATAGATATATTTTTATGAACAATTATTTTTCTCTCATATTTTTTTTTAATTTAAATTAATCAATATTTTTGAGATGTCATAATGATATTTATATATTATATATTAAAAAAATATTTAATTCATACCATATGTTTTTTGGATATATAATAAGAATAAATGCATTTTTATTTTTGAAAAGCTATATTTTTCTAAAGGATAGTTTTGTCATGTTTTAATGGAAGACTTATTTTGAAGCTATAATTTGACACCTTAATAAATTTATTATGAAACTATTATCTTATAATTTGAAATCATAATTCCCAAAAATTACCTTTGTTTATTTTTTTTCATTTATCTGATATGTTTCATTTTTTATGAATAGTGAAAAAAATTAATCATTTTATTTGATATTTTTTTCATCTAATTTATTTATATTGTTATACTATATTTTACATATTTTAAAAATTAAAATATTATACATTATAATTCTATTAAAAATATTTATGTCATTGGAATCATTTGTTTTTTTGAATTTAAACTTAAAACATTTCAAATTTTTGAATATTTATATTTTAAAAATGTGGTTTCGGACCTCATCAATGGGATTAAATTTATATTAATTTCTCCCATTTTTATTTTTTTACTATTGAAAAATGGATTAAATATTTTGGAATCAAAATTAGGGAATCAGAAATAGAAAACTTTTTAATTTTTACTACCATGATTATGGTTGAATCAAGTTATTATGGGTAAAATAACATTATATATTTTATCAAATTAGCCTAAATCTTATAATATTTTATTATATTAGTGATTTTATACCAAAAACATCCTTTTTTTATTTTATTTATTCTTGGATTCACATGGATATATTTATGCCCCTAATAGAATTTTATTTTATATAAAATTCATATATGCCATACTTATGTTTTAATAACTGTATATTTTTTAATTAGTGATATTAAGAACATATATTTAACTAAAAATGTGATTTTACATATAAAAGACTTATTTTCATCATTTTAATTTATTTTAAATGTTTTTGGTAAAATTATACCTTCAATAGTGACAAAATAATGTTATCGTAGTTATTCAATTAAATGAAAATATAAATAAATGATATTAAAACAATTGAAAAAAATTATTTGAGGAAATTAATTTCATCAAAAAACATTATAGGAGATATTTAATTATTTGAGATTCATTAGATGAGTTTATTAAAATAAATCTTATTTTATTGACTTTTTGTAACACACAACTATATAAATAGTATCAAAATTGAAATTTATTATATTGAAAATAAAATTTTTTTATTGAGTGAAATAATATTATTAAAATTATAAAATATGGTAAAATGTATTAGATAATTAATAGAATGCAATACATGATCAGTTTATTACTTTATTTTCACTTTTTTTGTAAATATAGAAACCTTTAATGAAATTATATATACTGTAATAGTAGTAATTAAAGAGGATAAATATGGGTTAAACTAAAACCTAAGTGTAATAATTTACCTAAATATGTATAATATTTAGTGTGTTATACGATCTCAACTAATAATAATCCACTTTTCAAAATGAATTATAGACAAGCATTTTTTATTTGAAAATAATTTATATAGTAGTATTTTGATAAATTCCAAGACTTCACCTAAGCTCCCCTATAAGTGGGAACCCATTATTCTCATTTAAATACACATAAAAGACAATTTGGATAAGATATTATCTATTAAAATACTTTCCTAGAATCCCCCTTAGATTCTAGATCTCTAATTTTATGCATAAAAAATCCTTAGTAATCGAAATGTGTTACATAATGATAGATTTATAAAGGTGGGGCACCGTTTTAATTTAAGTAATTGAATTTTATTTTTTCATCACATCTTTAAGAACATCATAAAAAATTATAAAATAATAAATACAATCTCATAAAAACAAAAATATTTAAATATGTTATTTTCATGACCTATTTCCATTTCTAATTTTATGATACAAGAAGAGAATTATTCATTCTCTTTACGGTGTACCACCGCTTATAAACATGATTAAATTAATTATCATCATTTTATATAGAGACATGTAATAATAATGGAAATACATTAAATATAGTATATAAATTAAAATTTTATAATATTTAAAATGTAATATATCATTTACCTTCATTCGATTCCATACAGAGAAAAATAATAACATCATTCTTACTAACGTGTGAATTATCACCTCCACAATGTGATGTAATTTATTTTTCATCTCCAAATCACAAGAATGATATATATAAGTTTGATTAAATAATATATAATTCATTTTAATATTTTGACAATTATGGAAATTTAAAATTATACTTTACTTCTTTCATAATGATCATTGAAGAAAGGAAAATTACTCATGTGTATGTAAGGACTACCCTCTCCGTGATTGCAACATGGTTTATTTTTCATAAACCTATTTAATAGATTTTTTTAAATGTATCATTGATATATTGAAGTGGTAATTATGGAATAATTATTGTAAAATAAATTTTTTACAAATATCCAAATTGGCTATAGACATCATACCAAATTTATTTTTGACTCAAGTACCGAATATCATAAAAAGTATCACACGAGCATAACTATTTTCATTATTGATTTAACATGATAAAAAGATATATAAAATGAATAATAAAAATGAAAAATTATCTCAATAAAGAAATTAATTATTCCAGGTTTATTTTTTGGATGATATAGAATGTATATGGAATTTTGGACTCAAGGTAAGGGACTATGTCAGTATTTTCTTTCATTGAGGAATATTTTGATGTTATGTTCCACTATTTTTTTCTAATGTGTATGGAACACTAATTTAACATGATATATCTTGAATTAATTTATTATCATTATATTTATTGTTTTTTAATTTCACACATTCATATTGACTATGACTATATTGTTTAAAAAGTAGTAATGGATTTCATAACTAAATCTCCCTTTATTTGTTTAAACTTCTACTTCATCGATTATTTCATAAAAATAATATGTCTGACAATAAATTTCATTACATAATGTTGTATATCCGCTTTTTTATGTGGATTTATAGTTTATGCACAGAATATATTCATTATATTTACCTTGAGTTCAATGATATGATCATTGTAAGGGGATATTTTACTAAATCACCATTTTAATTATTTAGATATTTATTCTTCTAAATCATTAACTTTCGTGTATGCGTTTAAAAGATAGTTTTTTTGATTGTATATATATGTAAATTAATGATTAAAATGTTAATTGTTAAATTTCATTCAAATTATTTCAAAAAGGTATTATATTTGTTTTTATGTTAGGGTATTTATTTTCATAAAACTATTTTAAATATACTATATCAACTACTTTTAAAAAAGGAAAAGGAAGATTTTTTTAATATATAAAACATATACATAATTACAAAATTAGTGATTCCATATTTTTTTATTCATTTATAAATTTTCATCATTATTTTCAAATATTGTTCTTCCATTTATTTGTTTAGTACGTATTAAAAATTAATAGTGTATTGAAATCGAAATGTTATTTTCCTCAAGAATTTTATTTTATTTAAACCATTATGTGTAATGATTATTTTATAGTTAATTGTAATGTTTTACAGATTTTTTGTGTTACCATAATAAATATATGGTGGGTGATCCCATTATAGGTCTCCAATTAAATGTGTAAAGGGGTGGAGTTAACTAGTAGGGTACTCCGCAATGTGATTATAGGAATAATAATGTGGTTATTATATCAAATGAAATTATTGTTTTCAATCCATGTGTGGTCAGGAGATCTATTGTATTTTTAATAGTGACATTGGATTATAATCTCTGGAGTTACCTATTTATATATTTTTTGATTTTTTATGATATTTCAAAATAATCAATTTATTTCAAAAATGTAGTATAATGACATTTTTTAACCAATGATTCCTTTTTTTGAGGGTAAAAATGATTTTATGTATTTTTACTCATATAATTTTTTCCTTTATTTTATGTCCCTTAATAATATTTCTAGACTTACTAATGTTTTAAAATAAGTTTCATAGGATTTACGATGAGTATATATGAGGATGTATAAAAGATGAAATTATGATGTTATTTCATAAAAATAAAACATTCATTATTTTTTAAAAGGGATTAGTTTACTGGGAAATTTGATACCGAATATAAGTGTCCACAGGTAATGTATAGGTATACATTGTAATATATTGTTCACAATTCTATGAAATTTTAAAATTAATAGATCTTATTAATATTTTTATGTGATTTCTATTCTAAAATCAATAGAATAAGAAATGATTAATGTTGGGTCCTTGAAGTTGGTATCAATAGAGGGTGTGGAAGATTATAAAGAATAATATTTCTTCTTAAGATTTGTGGAGATCATCGTTGGCTTATAATATTCTATTTTATCATAACTATAATGTCATAGATACCCCTTTTTAGGCTTTACATTTTGAAATTATAAGGTGAATAATGGTATTTTTTGATACATTCCTTTTATAGGAAATTATTTATTAATGCATTTTTAGTATAAAATGTCAAGGGAATGATATTATAAATGATGTTACAAAATATTATAATTAATTTGGATTATTATTCTCACATTTATAGTATTGTTATGATAATTTTCCTTTTATGAATAGAAAGGGACAACTAGTAGGTTATGAGAGAACTCGTCTTGTCTCAAAAGGATGTGGGAATTGATCCCACAACTGAAGGGAGACAAGGGTGAAACACCTATCATTATCATATGTGATCTCTGTGTTAGTTTGAGATTTTTTTAAACCATCAAATGAATAATGCTTTTGTTTATTATGGGAATATATGTTTTATCAAATTGATATTATTGTGATTTGAATATTATTTGAATATTTTGTAATTTATGTTATTTCAGATGATGTTTTCAATTTTGGGAATCCAAAAAGATTAAGGTAAATAGAATATTAATATGTTTTGTATATATAATGATGGTAGAATTATATTTTGGAATATTTTTTTTTATATTTTTTAATTATAGTGATTCATGTTATTTATGAAAATGGTTAATGTATCTTGAATATGAATGGGGTGATTACATTTTGGAATGATACTTCTAGAGGAATTGATGTAATTTGAAGATTATTATTAAAATTTAGTGGGTAAGACTATGTGATAAAATTATTATGATTTTTTTGTTTTAATCTTAATCTATAATATTTTCAATTAATTTTAAGTGTAGATGTTTGAGTAATGATCTATGTTAAACTTATTGGGTCATTGTATAATTTTTGAGATTAAAGTAGTTTTCATCAAATAATGGATTATTATTTTTGAGGAATTTTCTTATCGTATCCTAAACATTTTGGTTTTTAATAATGTAAAATAGAATATGAATATAATGTAAATATTCTTTGTATTTTTAGATTCTTTAGAGGTTTATTATAGTGCTTTAGGCATTAAAAAGTTATCTTGAATATTCATTTTAGGTGAAAAAGTTGTGTTTGTGGAGGAAAATGATAAATGGATAAAACTCTACCTTTCAAGTAAATATTTTTAATTATGTTCTTAGTGTAGGAAAAAAATTAATTCCTTAAATTTTGTGAAATAATTTTGAAACAAAAGAGTAATCAATTAAATTTTATCAATGGACTTCAATCTCATCACGTATTTATCGGTTTTTAAAGGTTTAAATTTGTATGATCATGATATATAACTCTTCATATGATCCATTGAGAGTTATTTTTCTCTTCCCTATAAAGTTTTTCAAATATTGAAAACTAGTACATATTATCTATATTAAACATTAAACAATCATCTATTTCTTATAATGTGAATGTTTAATTAATCCTTTTTTGATGTGGGATTTCAAAAAAATGTTCTTTCAAATATTTAAACCATAGTTTCCAATATAATATTTAAATAACAAGGAAAATGTTTATTAATTTATGTGGGGATATAATATCCCAATATTTTAAAAGGAAAGACTATGTTTTATAAACTACATTGTACGCCACACTAAGCAAAATGGAACAAATAAATATTATTATTTTAATGTTACAATTATAACATAGCCATTAGAATGAACAATTTGAACCATATTACCTTAATTATTATAATATATTTTAATCATGAATATATAATGAATTATTTTTTACAATTAAATAAAATGAAAATAAAATTCATTTGAATATAAAGGTTTTGATTTCATAAAAACCCATTGTTACGCCCACAAATGCATTTTATAAATTAAATTAATAACTATTAATGAGTTATAATAATTATATTAAATAATCATGTATTAAGAGAAAAAAATTTATTCATCTAATATGTTTGATAGGAATAAAATACGAATAAAGTCAATTTTATTCATAAAAAAGCTCAATTTTCCTAAAAGGCGGTTTTTCTTTTTTTAATGGAAGACGTACATAATGGAAAATTGTGGCAGACTTATAAAATTAATTTTAAAAAATAATCTATTTAACTGAATTTGGAATATGAAAATTTAATTTGGTTGATGCTTTGGTATTTTTAATATTAGCTTAATTTTTTGAACAAATTTGAAAAAATATTGCATCTTATTAGAAAATTGTTCGTTATTATACTTTATTTACACTGAAATATTATAATTTAAATTGGTTTTAAATTAAAATATGATCTATTTTAGATATTCTAATCCAATTTATTTCATTGGAAACCTTTTTATATTAGATTTGGTCAAAAAATTCATATCAATATTCTGAATATTTTAATAATGAAAACTAGTTTTATAACCTAATATTCTAGATTAATTTAATATTAATTTATATAACTTTAGTGTAGTTAATATTTAAGAAAGGATTACATATTTTAATCATATGTTCTTATATTATTAAATACATCTCCATTATTTTTTTCAATATAAGTATTTAACTTAGAAATTTTTAGTACCACTGTTAAGGATAAATCAGGTAATTAATGGTAAAAATAATATTATAAATATTATAAAATTTTCCTAAAACATGATTTAATTTATTTTTATAATTTACTTTAGAAAAAAATTATCTTTTATACAATTTTATGATCTCTTGGATACATGTGGATGACATTAAACACCTTATAGTATTTTTCTTAAAACGTAAAATATATCAAGCTATTGTTTTAATAAATATAAAATTTTAATATATTATAATTTTTTAGATTAAATAAATGAACATTATTATTTTTAAAGATAATATTTTTTGATACCTCATGGAAATGCATTTAATTTTTTAGTCATAATATAATTACATTAAAATGTGACATAAAGATGATGTCGGGATTTTTTTTGAATGATAGAGGTTGAACCTATTTTATTAAAAGAAATTAAATGATACGAATCTATGAATGTATGGAAAAAATAAGGAAAACCCATATTCATTACTAATTACCTATATATTTCATCAATTTTGAATATAGTGACCTTTATTCTTCAATTATTTTTCTAATACTCACTTCCATGATCGTTCCCTTGACCTCTCGATCAACCCCAACATGATGGAAGAGATTGATGCCCCTGGTTAAGAATCTCAGTATTAGTGATATTAGAATCAGAGTAATCAACTTATTCTTCCGAGTATTCTTTAGGAGAAATGTCTCTTTTCACGAGTTTCATCATCCCCTCTAACTATGTTGTTTAGCCATACTCGAAATCTCTTGATGATTTTACTTATCAAGATAGAACAAAATAGAATCCTACATCTCAATGGTACCACCAATATTCTAATTAATGAAATATGTATTTTTACCAAAAATGATTTATCAACCACAATTAGTATAAAAAATAGATACTTCTTCATCATATATGAGACAAGTTGAAATCCCTTGTTATCCACAATAGGCATTGAAAAATCATTCAATGTTTTAAAAATTACTAGAGTGTTAGAAACTATAATGTTCATACCCATTAGGTTCCCTGAAGTAGCCATATTTTCAAGTAAGAGATAATTATCCATCTCTAGTTAGACTTCAATCATGTGTTGATCTTATAAGTCATCATCATGGAGTGTCATTTTAGGATTCATACAATATTGATTTTTCCATAATACAATATATTTCCCAATGTTTTTTGAATTATCCTTGTAAAAATTGAAAAAATAATAAAAATATTTCTTCCCAATAAATAATATTATTCTCAATGGTGGATGCATTGAAAATTAGTGAGTCACTTGGATAAGAACCCTTCTCATCAACTATTGGATTTATTTTATCCATAGGAACAACATACCTTACCACTTTCTTCTTCTCAACAATGTCATAAATAATGTCTAGTTCATCATTACTCATAGAAAGTTCTTTTCATTTATCATGATGATTCCACTGAGGATGACCTTAAAATTTATGAGTAGATAAAGGTTTTCTCTTATTGGGATAAATTCTCATGTCATATATATGAAATGCACTGAAGCTAAAAACAATGCATTACTTATATGTATATGATTCATGACCAATAAAATTGCATTACTTATAGGAAAAAATAGTTTTTTAATATATGAACTTCATATCAATATTATCATAATTAGTTGTAAGAATTACCTGGTCAACAGAAGTTGATTTTAGTTCAACATCAACCATAAACTTGGAGAAGTGACCAAAACTAGCTGCTTCCGTTACCTTGTCGGTTTTAATAGGGATGCAGATGTATAAAGAAATATCATACAATATTTTGGGGTGTCAATGTATCTAATTTAACATATTGACCCTTACCCAAATTTCATTAGTGATTATATAAACCTTATAGAGGTTGAATTTTTTTATCCCATTTATACATGTGTTTGATATCCAGTTTTAGCGTAATTGACCCAAATCCCCAGCCTTGGATTTTCAATTATTCCAGGGGGAATATCATATGGAAATACCCCTTCCTTGTGAGAGACCATTACTGGATGAATACCATCTAATTATCAAAATTGTATCCTTGAGATCATCAATTTTTAGAGGCATTGATCCTTTAGAATGAAATAAATGAGATATCATTGAAAACACACCCATTTTTTTCCACTATGAGACTGTACTGATGTTATATTTGATGTGCACAATGTTCCATTTTATGCGAATGGGATTATAAAACAATAATATTAATCTAAAATAAGAACAATTAATGTTGTTTACTTTATCTGAAACACCATGAATCGCTTGTGTCTATGTCCATATACAAGGATCATGAGTGTCGCACGGTGCTATGCCAATAATCATACAGGGTGCGACCTATGCCTTAAAAAGTCAATAATCCGGAATAACAATCAAGGAATAACACAAAACATCATTTGAAATAACTTTTATTTTATTAGATCTAGGAAACTCATCCTTGATTTGTTGAGATCCAGGATTCGCCGATGAGGCATGCTCGGATGAAACCAATATATCAATCATCAAGAAATATAATGCATGCTCTTCTGCTCATTCCCCATCTGATGATCACGACCTTAGATTGTGCCTGAATAACTGAGAAACCATCTTGAATCATGGATTGAAGCACTATATTTTTTATTCACCATCAGATGAGACAAAATATACTCTCACCATGCCTCTTTGAAGGGATGGTGTTTTGATATTATATTTATTCCATAAATGTTAAAAATAAATAAATGTTTTTAAAACCCTAACAATATTAATAAATTGAGATATATATTTTCGTCAAAAATATTCTATTTCAGATTTACATGTCTTGGATTCATTAAAAGGGTATTTTGGAATATATATTGATGTATTGAATTATTGTAAAACAAAATGTAAAGAATAATGAAAAAATTGATATTATGGATATCTAAATTAATAAATATTTTATCAAATGAAATAAAATTATTGAAAATATAAAATTTAGAAACATACTTTTTATATGGTTTTGAATTTTATCCAGGATTCATTTATGGTTATAATGGAATTTTATTTTAAATACATCATCCCTCAAATGGTAAAAAACCATGTTGTCATTGTAAGAATTAACAGTGCTAAATAAGCATAAAAACATACATTTAAGGTTATAAATGTGACATAAGATTGTATAATATTAATTTTATGAGAGTATTTAGACACGTAATCATCATATATGGTAAATTAATCATTTTTGAGCCATTTTACATGAAATGAAATTTATATTAAAATAGTGATTATTTGTAAGAGTTATCATCCCCTCTCCTCTAAAAGGGAATCAATTTTTTTCATTTAGATACAATTGAAATTCATTTTTTTATAATAAAATATATAGATAAATAAATTACTATAATACCTCTTCACATTATATAGATCTTATATTATGAATAACATCATCCTTAGGGGATTTATGGTTGTATATAATGATGTATTTCGAATGAATATGTAAAACATAATAATTAATTATTTTTGTATTATATATTTTTAAAATTCTTTCAAACATTAAAAAAACTAGATAAACTCATATATAATGTCTCATACATATACTGTAATATTATTATATAACTTTCCCAACCTATATCAATCTCTAATTCCATCAAATGTGAAAAAATTATTCTTTCGTCTGTATAAATGGCTACCATCTCGGGAACTGATGTTATTCGTTTTCCATAACAATCTCACAATATTGGTTATAATGATGTAATTAGTTTTCATATATTATATTCAAGAAAATTATTTACTATTTAAAATAAAATATGTCATTTACTTTCTTACATTTCCATAGACAAAAAATCATAGTGTTGTTCGGGTGTATGTGTGAATTATCACCTCCCTGATGTAATGTGATTCATTTTAAATCACCAATACTCATGAATGAAGTATATAATTATATTAATGTTATTAATTTTGTATTAATGTTATTAATTAGGTATTAATGATATTATTATAATTCTGTAAAATTTATACTATTTTTAACCTCACTCCATAATGATCTTTAAAAATTGGGAATGGTACTCATGTGTACGTATGGCCTACCATATCTATTATTGTAACATAGTACATTTTAATAACCATATTTAATGGATTTATTTAAAAAACATTTAATTTATAAAATTTATAATTATTTAACAATTATTATTCTTGATATTATTGAATAATAGAAACATTGACTTTAGAAATTATACAAAATTCATTTTTGGACTCAACGGAAAAAGTCATCAAAACATCCAATGTGAACATAAAAAATTATGAAATTTTTATAACAACATAATAAGTGATATAATATCAATAATAAAATTGGAAAATAATTAAAATTAAATTAAATAATTTTACTAATTTTTTTTTCAGTTTGATAAATAAAACAAGTGATGATTTGGACTCAAGATAAGGGACATTGACCCAGTTTTATTTCGTTGAGGCATATTATGATGTTACGAACCTATATAATTTTCATAGATGTATATAAATATCCACTTTCATATGATATCATGCATTTATATAATTTCATGATATTAATTTTTTTGTAACTTATACACTTTCATGTAGCTTAAAAATTTACAGAATAGAATGTAGAAAGTTATTTCTTATCTCAATTCCCAATTTTTTGGTTAGACTAATACTTCATTAAATATGTCATGATAATATTTTGTGTGAAAATTATATTTATAATAATATTTTTTATTTACACTATTTGTTATGTTGATTTACACTATATAAAAATAATCTACTCATTATATTAAAATCAATTAAATGATATGATCATTTTATGGGAATCTATAACTAAAACATTGCTTTAAAGGATATATAGATTTAATATTGTAAATATTTGTAAAAAATATACATGTTTTGATAATAGTTTTTAAGAATGTTTTTATATGGAAATAAATGTTTTAAATTTGGGTTTTTTAAATTTCAATCAAATGTATTCCAAATGGATTTTTTTTAAGTTTACTATAATTTACTTTATTTTGGATACACTCTCTTTATGTTACGCTTTCAACTATTTTTTCAACATAAAAAATAATGGTTTTCTTAACATATATTGTATGAATGGAATTCAAAACTTTCAATAACTGTGATATTTTTATGATTTCTTCAAAATGTAAAAATTTTATTTGAAATTTTATTTTTCATTTATGAATGAGCGAATATTTAAAAATGAAAAGTGATTTCAAAATGGAAATGTTATTTTCCTTTATAATGTCAATTTTTTTAAATCTATATCTTTCATTATTATGTTATGGTTCATTGGAATTTTTTATGAGTATGGTTGGTTCCATCATAAACCATTGGTGGGAAATATCAATATTTTCATGCAATGAATTTGTTAAAATTACAATGTTAGCAATAGGAGTTTCTCCTAGGAGATTATAAGAATAATATTTTGGGGATTATTCCAATTGTAACTATGATTGTTACTCCCTATGTGGCCGAGAGAGAAATATTATCTGTAATATTTATATGGAAAAAAGATATCCCATGTAACCTAATTTTCTTTTATAGTATTTATTATTAATTTTACAAAAATAAATTTATTTTCATAAAGAAATATAATGTCTTTTTTAAAAAGGTGATTCCTTTTTAGGGTAAAAATGTTTATTTTTAAGAAATTTTTCTATGGGTTTTCATTGGACTAATAGTTTCCTATATTTTATTTCATATATCAATCTTTTTACGCGCATCCATTACTTTTAATTTTTTTCATAGGATAAAGGATGATTTGGGACGAGGATGAGGAGAAGATGAAAATGGTGAAGATATGTCAATAAAATAATTTTTCTCCCTTTTTAAAAGGATTTCCATTAGAGAAAACAAGGATACTTCATATAAAATCACACATTTAGAGTATGGAATTTCGTTTTATGATTTATAATTTATTATATAAAATTAAATAACAAAAATATACATTTAATTTATGAAACATAATTCTATTATAAGATCAAAAAAATTGTAACTATTATAGTCATGTCCCTACAAAATTCGTATTGGAAAATATCCTTATAAGCATGAGAACATAATACCCCATTTAACATAATGATTATTATAATATGCTTATAAAATCCTAGATAATGGATTAATAAATTATGGTTTCTACCTATATAGATCATGGAAAACCCATGGGTATTACAAATTTTATTTTTATTATTATTGTATTTGAATTCCTTTGTAAACCTATTTATTCTAGATTGACTAGGGTCTTCATTTATGGTGGATTATATATTTTTACTTATTATCTTCTCAATAACCATGGTTTGTGATAATATATTATTATTTATGTTATAAGTAAGAGAAATAGTCCTACTATTGATAGTTGTTTTGTGGAGCAGGGCTGAATCTAGGAGATAAAGCCTAGTAGGAAATTAAGAATGGTTTTATAGATGTGCCACACATTCTGTTTATTTTTAGGGAATTTTATTATATATTCCCTATTAGTGGTACTTTTAAGTCTATATGATTAGTATGACATTAGAGAATCCATTTTTATATATAACACTACTTTTTAATTTTTTTATTATTGTCTCATAGATGTAATGATCATATCGTAATTTATATTTAGATCAATAGTGAATATATTTTATTTAAAACTTTTTATGGAAATATTTAATAAGTTTTATAGGCTCCACAAGATATCCACATATCCTTGAGAATATAAATAATCCTCTATCATTTAGGGATCTATACATTAGTTATGTGGCTCTCTAGTTTGGTTTTTCATGGAACTTTATTAATATTTTGTTTTATCCATCCCCTAATCCATTTACACACCCTTTTTACAAACTGATATCTCAATGTTACTAACATATTACATTAATATATTTATAATATTTTTGATAAAATTATTGTTCAAAATTATTTTATTCTATTTTAGGAGGGAATTTGACTAACTCATTCATAATATCCAATCTATTAGAGTTTTGAGATGGGATTTTGGCATTAACACAACAGAAAATACCATGGTGGGAGTGGGAGAGACCATAAAACATGTTAGTTTTGTTTTTGGAAAAAATTTTAAGGGAATAAAATTGGGTGTTTCAAAACCCAATGATACATCATTGAAATATTTCTATGTATCGTAATTGTATGTATGTTCCTTAAAAGATACATTATGATTTAATTTATGAAAGGGGTCACATTTGAATCATATATTTAAGAACACTATGAATTTATCAATCCATGACTTCAATATAATTTATACTGAACCATAGAAAAATTTCAATCATGGATGATTTTTTTGACTATTGATGTAGTTGTATTTTTTAGCAAATATATTTGTCATAAAACATTTTATTCATATTTTGTCCTTCTTTTGAATCATAGTTTAGCATTCAATGTGTTAATATTATTTTCATAATGTTAAAAATTATTCATAATTTTTTCAATTATTATAATATATATAAAATTAATTTTCCTAATCATTTTCCTCTTATAACACACTTTTATAATTATTAAATTAGAAATATCACCATATCATCTATAAGATATATTATGTCAATTCTTTCAATATCAACGAGTCTTAAAATGAAAATTAGGTTGATTTATTTTATGTTTTACTAATTCAAGTAGATTTGTTCACAAGCATATATCAATATTATAATGGTTATAGGATAAAATTCAACACGTTTTATCAAATCAGAATACAAAATTTTGTTTTGTAGTATTTTTTTGGAGAATTAAAATATTATAGTCTTTATCACTAACAAAAAAAACATAAATCCTTTCATTTAGGATCCAATTATTAACCTATGAAATTAATTGTGATCATTAACTTTTAATTATCTTCTCTTAGAGTTAATTTTATTCCTTAATTTATAATGTTTGGTTTGGTAATCCTCATATAATATTAATATTAACTATAAGGGTTTATGTTAAAGTATGAGACATATTTTTTTACCATGTGACCTCATATGTGATAATGTCATGCTTATAGTAATGCCCAATAATATGGATTCCAGTTTTCCTCTTAGTTATAAGATCTATATTTTCCTTCCCACTATATTTTTTTGTGTATATGTAAGTACCATCATGTCCTCTTGAAATGAAAATATTTTAAATCCATATAATTAATTGTATTTTAATGTTTATAAAATACATTATCATCCCATTTTATGACCCATATTTTAATATCTCTATATTTTTCAATATGAAAATGTTTTTTTAAATAAACAATACAACATTTTATTACTCAAATTAGGGTTCAATTAATATTTTTAACTAATATATTGACTAGAAATATGATAAAAGGACACCATACTCTACAAAAGACTACAACTATTTTAGATAAAAAACCAACCCTCAAACAACCATCTGTAATAAAATAGTAAAACATATATATGACATGATTACGAATAAGTCATAGTGTGTATCTTTAAGATTCAATAAGACATTAAATAAACCAAATAGGATTTCAACAAGAATATTGATCATCGAGTAAATATGAATCTTATTTTTAAGTAATAATATCTAAAACATGCAGAGTAAACTATATTAAAATTTTATTTTTTATGTATTTATAGGAATATTATATGGTCATTGGTAAATCATCACTGAGTTATTTTTTTAAAAAATGATCATAATGATGAAAATAAAACTACCTTTTATGGACTTTTCAAACATACATATATATTTATATATTTGATGTGATACATAAATTAATCGGTTAGTATATATTTTGAATATATTTCTATTGATTGAAAAAAATAAGAATTTCCAATGATGATTTATATATTATTGTAATTAAATATTAATGTAGTGTTAGCAAGATAATAATGGTATATCATATTTTAATAATGGTGGTTATTATGTTATCTATATTTAAAATTTATATAAAAATGATCAATGTATAGATATAACAAAAATATTAATTATAATAGATAAAATGATTTCTAAAATTGAAATTGAAATTTTATTATTGAAATGAAAATCTTTTATGGAAATTTTTAATGTATTCATTTATATAGAATTTACATAAATGATAAAGAAAAAATCAACTAGCATAGAATATATCCTTTCCATATTTACCATGAATATGGGAACATAGTTAAACGATGATTAAGTGTTAGCTTATCCAGTCGCTCAATTAGAGAATGTGAATGTAAGTATATATAGATCACCTAGAGAGGGTGTCTTGAGAAATCATTTCAAGCCACGTGAGTGCATTGGCAAGCAGGTCATGCCACTAGTCAGAATATGTGAGATGCATTTCATAGGTTACAATACACCCATTTACAATCCAATTGTCTAATATATGTCATCTGGTCGGTGACATCATAGTTTTCTGATCCACCATGTTCTATCTTCCTCATACCCCAACCATTCTTCCTTCACTATCCTCGGTACTCTAATCCATGCTTCATCTTCTACTTCAACCAAATAACATTTATCACCCATTTTAAATACACACACTAACATCCCTAAACATCATGGTCCTCTTCCATAGATAATTTTTTCTGTCCCTCAAAATTTAAAACAATGACCTTCTAAATGCATTCAGCACAAAAAATTCAAGTGGACACTACCAATGATTCCTTTGATAGTTCCTAAGAAACCTTCCCTTTGAATTTTAGATTGAATGAAAAAATTAGTTAAATAAAACATTTATAAAACAATTCATTGTTTCTTTATCAATTCTTAATACTGACACAAACGATATACATATATATATGAGAATATATGTTAAAGCAATAGAAACAATGGTAATTCCAATACTCTTCCATCTCTCCCTTAAATATTTAAAATTCTCAAATCATTGATCCTCCTGGGATTAAAATCAATTTTGAGAATGGGTGTACCAATTTATCAAATTCAATATCTTATTGATATCCCATTATATTAGTTTTAATAAAATAATACAAGAAATTTATTTTTTGGTTATATATCCAACTACTATAAAATCATGCACTCTCTTCATTCATCCTAAATCCCAAACATTACTACCCAAATCCTCTATTTCCCAGGATCCACACATTTCATTCCCAACAATGGAATTAAGGATATACCACTCACATATCATTTTTTACATCAAATTTCAATATGAGGATATTATATTTTATAACTATAAGACTATATATTTTTAAAACATTTAAAATTGTAATGGTGATTTATTTTATTAAAAACAAAAATTTTGATCGACCAAAAATTTTCTATTGTTTCAATTTTATATAATGAAATTGTTTCTATAAAAAACGAATATTTTATAAAAATTTATTATGTTCGGTACACCAATTCTCAAACAATGACTATTTGTTAAAGTCAATGTTTATTTCAAATTTATTATGGAGATATTAGATTTTTATGAAAGATAATCTTTTTTTAAAACTCTCCTATAATGAATTTATATTCATAAAAAAATTATGATTATACTTCAGAATATATTATTTTATGAATAGAAATTACATTATTTTTAGAATACTAATTTAAATGTTTTATTTAAAGTATAAACTTTTTTAAATAGTAATGGTTATTAAAAAAAGATATATTTTTAGTAAAATAAATTATTTTATTTATATTTTGATTGAATAATTAAAATTTACATATTCGAAACCCTAATTTAAAAAATAATAATGTTAATTCCAAAAAATATTTTATTTTCATAATGTAGTGCATTATAAATAATGATAACATTTATAATTTTTTGTACCTTTAGAGAAATAAATTTTTTTACCTTCACAATTTTATTTTATAGTAATTATATTATGAATAAATGTTCATTTGGAAATTATATATGTTTCAAATTTTTGTTGGTATTTCTATGTACTATGTATGCCACTAACAACCCGTCAATAGTTTAATAAATTTTGTTTTCATGATATTCAATTACTCATAATCACCTGTTTTATATCCTAATTATGTTTATATATTTATATATTAATTTATATATTTTTATATTTATATATACATACGATTTAATTTAAAAAAACTCAAAATTTTAAGAAACCAGTGAAAAAAATGAATCAAGATAAATAATTTATTAAACACATCGGTATTTAGATGTTGTAAACAAAATGGTGCTTTGGGTAGTGAACTTAAGCAACTTACATGGATAGTATAATGTAAACCATTATTGTTTCATGTGGAAAATAATTTTATCTATGAAAAAATTGGGTTTTCTTTATAAGAAAAATAATGAAATGTCCATTATTCAATGACTATTATATTTCAAAAAGAAATGGTTTTTTAAATTTATTTTTAATAGTATATGATATGTTATATTTTGAAATTCATGGAGTTATATTTTTCGGGAAATATTTTTTATTTCAAATTATTAATTATAAATAAAAATGTTTACAAAATAATGTTCTTGAAGGACTTTTTCAATGAAATTTGTCACAGTCTATATAAAATAGATTTTAATGGATTTTCAAAACCCCATAATGAGAAATTAATTACTAGGATTTCATTTAAAAAGATTTGTAAAATAATCGTTAAAATATCCAAACAAGTTTGACATCTTTATAGTGATTGCGTAAGTGAAGTCAAATAAATTTTTATGGGTAAGTAATATTAAACTATGATATATTATGATTATAGTTCCTATTCCTCCAAATCAGAGACTGTAACAGAACCTTATATGTGTAATGGAATTTATATTTATACATTATTTTTATAAAAAAAATTAAACATCATGTTTTTACAGTGGATTTGGGATTGCGACACTCTATCCTTTATACTATGAATCAAATGAATAGTTTAGAAAATTTGAGTATTAGGATGTTTTTTTAATATATAACTTTTTTATATGTACAATTTTATTTTCAAAAAACATTATTGTTTAACATTTTCTAATTATTGTAATTTGATATAAATTGAAGGGGATGGATCACAGACAATACTTCCATCACTTTTTATGACATGGTGGCAATTATTAATACAAAATCAAGGTCCTATAAATTAGATAATTTTTTTAACAAATAAATCACAAGAAAGATGTTTTTTATGTATCAAAAGCCCCCCATGATACCCACTATCATAGTGTATTATAGATTAACGTAAATAAAATAACAAATTCATAACATTCTTACGTTTCATGAAAGGGGAGTATCACCACAGAATATTTAAGTTATTTACATTTAAAAAAATAGGGAAATTATTATTTAATGATAATTGATTATTAAGGTCAAACTCATGAAGCCGTAATATATTCAATAGAAACATACAAAAATTTTGGTCATAATGTTGTTATTTTAGAAGAAACATTGATTGAATGTTTCAAAGTAGAGTATGTCTAAGTGTTTTCTAAAAATCATGTTCTATAATAGGTTCTGCAAATATATGTCAACAAAATGACATTTCAAAAACATTTCATTGTGAAAGTAAATTCCTCCCATGATGTTTTTTTATTGTTATAATCAAAATAATAAATGTTCTCTAAAGGATATCTAACTATTTATTACAATTTTTGGGCTATCTACCATTATGAATGTTGAAAAAACTGAAAAGTGGGATACTACGATAATGGTATGGTCTAATTTTATTAATCCGTCAATAAATTCATATCACCTCTACCATTAAATTTTACATAGTATTGAAGACACCAAATTTTCGATATACATGAATTTTGAAGTTAATATGTAATCGTGAAAATGAATGTGATAGTGTACTTATGATTAAAGGGGTTGAATCTAATATCCAAGTTTTATTAATATATACATTTCATTTAAATAAAAATAATTTTTTTGGAAACATTAACTAGGGTTGAGTGCTTATATTATTAATTTATTCATAACTTTTTTTCTATTCTCTATAGAAATTTTCATTTAAAAGTGCATAATTAGTATGAAATAACGTTGTTTTACTACCATATTGTTTTAGCATTATTTGATTTAATAAAATCAGGTAACATTACTATTTTATTCATAATTGTTACCCTGTATATCCAAATTGAACGGTTTTTAATTTTTAGTCCTTCTTATTAAATTTCAAAAATATATTTTGATGTAACCATTGGAAAAATAGGCCATTTTCATGGTCATATTGTACACACAAGAAACACCAATGTATATATGATGAAAGTGGACCCTCAATGAAGATTTATTTTATATTCTTAATAAAAACTTCCAAAATAATGGATTATCCACCAAAACATGGGGTACTATACAATTCATCATGGATAAAAATTTTAAAGAACAAATTCACCAAAATCTGGTCCAAATATTTCTATGAAGTCCACCCCAACATTAGGTCTGGGAATTAAAATCAGCCCAAAATTATAGACATTTATCCTTATATAGACATAAATTCGATCTCATAATTTGTATTAAAAAATCCATAATATAGGTAGCAAGCTTTTTGGATGAAATTAATCTAAATTTATGGCATCTTCCTATTTAAATATCCAATCACATTCCTGTCTTCTAAAAAATGTTGATAATAATTGACAACTACATATTTTTTTAGTTAAATTACCATAAAACTAGATTAAAAAGTCCAATAATAGCCAAATATTTAAACTAAATATAAAACATTAATATTTACAACGTTTAAGATGATAATATCTCAATATTAATTTGTCGATATGGACAAATTTTAAATCCAAGTAGAAGAGATGATTTAGAAAGACAATTTTTCACCTCCTTTGGGTGTATAATATTCTCTTCTTATCCATGAAAAGAGATATATTTCTCAGCACATTAGGTAGAGGTTTGTAATTATAGATCCTTGAAAAGGTATTTAGAGGACTTGCAATGATATTGTTTCAACAATAGAGGCCTCTCATCTAATTTACTATTCTTGTTTGTTTTATATTTTTAATTGTGTAAGTGTGTTTTCATTTCTATAGAATTTTATTGCATGTTTCTTCTAAATAACCAATTATTATAATCTAAAATTATAGTGTAATATTAAGTATAATAAGATATGTTAAATAAATTTCAAATCTCATTCCTAATTTTCTATTTCTCATTCAATCAAAATTACATTTTTTGTTTTCTCACCGTTTGTGTGTATGTTCGGCGAAAAACTATTTTCTTATCCAGTTTTTTTCATTCACTTTACAATTCATCACCAAAAAACATATATAACTAGATTACTATTAATATAAATGACGGGGTAAATTATCTATTGGGATGATTCATAATTTGAAGGTATAATGTGATTGTGAACTTTTTCTTGATGAACATTATATAAATTAAAATTTTCTCTGTTGCACATAATAAGTAAGGGATTAAGGTCATGTTTGGTTTTAAAATTAGTTTCATAGATTATTGGAACCATAAAAAAGCTACCATAAAAATCTAATAATTATGATTATAAACCTATGTTCTGTTAAGGCTTGGATTAAATCATTAACACTTTAGAAATCTAATCAAAGTCATCTTGTGATGTTGTAATTAATTTAATGAAACTTAAAAGAAAAGATTAGGGATATCACAATATTGACTCCCTAATTATGAACTGACCCCAATAATTATTAAATTTTTTAATCAAACATTATGCATTAATTATTTCATTTAATCACTACACCCCTAACCTATTAAATGAAAAACTACAAAAACCATATACTATTAAAAAAGTATCATCGTAGAGGATTAAAACTTAGTGCCTCTATAAATATTAACATATCTCCATAACATTAAACTTCTGATAAGGGGTGATTTTCCATGCTTCAAATTGATAAATTCCAAGGGATAGAGAATTATGTATCTAGTAGTTGTTGGTTTTTTTGAAATGAAAAATAATTAATCAAATAAATGAAATCAAAAAAATCTGAAAAAAAAACTCTAGGAAAACCCTACCTTCTCAGAAAAATCCTAAATGAAAAAAACATTAAGAAAACATCACCTTCCACGCCATTAAATATTTATCTACATGCCTCGTAGCCTCCCAAACTATTAATTAGATCTATTTGACAATGAAATAAAGATAACTCTTTAGGAACATAGGAGAAACATTAGATACAATCAAATACATAAAGTGAAAGTCATTTTCCAACCAATTGACTATATGTGGCCAATCCCGTGGAAAAAAACCTTAAAAGAACTTGCTACCCTTAATTTTAATTATGAAACCTTTGGTATTCAATATCCAACCATTACGGCTAATTTCAAACTCAAATCAGTTTCGATTCATATTCTACCTCATTTCTACAGGCTAGCAAGTAAGGATCCTCATCATCACCTCAAATAGTTCAAAGTGATGGGCTCTACCATAATGATTGAAGATGTTTCTAAAAAAATCAATCATTGAGCATTCATTTTCTCTTGAGATGACTCTGCATTGTCATGGGTCTCCTACCACCCTCCTCATTCCTTATGAACATGGATTTACTAGAACATATCTTTATAGAAAAATTATTTCTATATTCTTGTATTTATTATATCCAAAATAAATTTAGTGGAGTCCATTAATTACCTAATGAATCACTCTATGAGAATGTTAGAGTTTCAAAACTTCTATGGAATCCAACCCAAATCACCAAATCTCTGACCAACTCTTGATCCAATAATTTTATGATGGATTATTGGATATGGATAAAACACTCATTGATGTCGCATGTAGAAGTTCTCTTGTTGATAAAAACCCTACAACGCCATGATATATCATATGTAATATGGCTTCAAACACGCATTAATTATATACTCAAGAACATTCTCAAGTTATAAAATTCCAATAGAATCAATCTGTAGAGCACAAAAAGATTACCAAGTGGATGATTGAACATAATGGTCTTTCAAGACAACTAGCGGTGGTTGAGAAGGCCCCAAACTCATCATCACCACAACATATATTCCCTTTACCTATCAAGAAATATGGTATATATAGCTCACTATCTCATCCAATTGAAACATTTACAAAGCATCTAGAGGGTCCATCTGATTTATCTGGACCAATATAGCTCAGTGAAGTATATAATAATCAGGTTAGTTCATTAGAAACTTCAAACAATCACACTATAAGACCTTCTCTTCTACCTTTATCCTATGCATGATGTGTGGTAGTTCTATTTTTTATCCCCCTTAGTTCCCTCCCCAATCCCAAAACCAATTCCAATATGGCAATGGTGTTTGTAACATCCTACAACCATTTACTTTTGTCTATCAACCTCAAATAAACAATACTCATCTTCCCCCACATTTATTTCACTATCGTAATGAGCATTCCCAATTCCCAACCTAATAGAAGAACATTCCAATGAAACCAAAGCAAGGAAATCCAAATTTTGTATGTGCCTCTAATTCCAAGGAACCGTTGGAAAATGTAGTGTAAGATAATTCTTATTTCTCCCTTTATAGCCTTAAAACATTGAAATGGAAGTTGGTCAACTTCCATACAACCATATCTTGCAGAAACCATCCAATTACTCCCACCACCCAGCAAAACCATTACCAAAACCAAAGGGTAATATAAGTGAAATTAAACTTACATCAGGAAGCCAAATTTTTTATGCTTCGTGATGAGTCTTCCAACTCCCCATTAATTGTGTATCAATAAAAGAAAATGAAAAATATCTCATGAAAAATTAACCTCAATCAACTTCCTCACCTATTTTCGTCCCTCTTAGGAACCGAATTATATATCTTGTTGTAATATCTATGCCAATGATGTCCTTTTAACCCAATCCTGAAATGCTCCACATGTTTAGACATGTTGAAGTAAACATTCCTCTCATAGATTCCATTAATAAAATCCATATCTATGCATGTTTTGTTAACTAATTTTTCACTCAAAATAAAAAACAAAGGACTATCAAAAATGTTTCAACACATCATCATATACCCATGATGTGTAATTATCCATGTTCCCTTACAATTACATGACATGTAGGGAGTTACCAATTTTACGATGCACTCAAAGACATGTGAACCTCAATAAATGTCATGCCAAATCCTTCTCATCCATCTGTGGTCTAGTTCCCTTGAAACCAATAACATTTTTCACCCAGTTAGCCAATCGAAGAAAAACCAGTCTAAAGGGAATAATTGAGGATGACCTTATCCATCATAATGATCTTATCTTCCCAACTAATTTATATGTCAATGACATAGATCGAGGTACAAATTATTGTCAATATCAGATAATTATAGGAAGTAAATTCCTCATGACATCAAATAATAATATTGATGTCTATGAATGTATAATATCCCTGTAATTTGGTGACCAAGTAGTCAATTTCAATATTTTCAATCCATGTGACACCCATTAGAGAATCAATCTACATTATCTATACATGCTTCAAAAAGTCTCTATGTGAGTGTGTTGTACCATGATCCAAAATTTCATTCATATTCTATTGATAAAGAATATTGTGAATTCTTCATCCTCATTAACCATGTTATAAATGGAGAAGTTGATGTTGACATTAAAAATGTAACATATATAGATATAAATGATCTTCAAAAGTATTTGGAATCCCATGTCACCTTTGATCTCAACTACTTCAACATTGATGATAATGATTAAAATGTTATTGAATTCCCATTTCTTAATTCAAATAATATTATACAACTTTCATTATTTCTTATACATGATTATGAAAAATATCTTATATGTGAGGTGAACCCTGATCCGATGTTCTTATCTTGTCTCAATGGGTGTGAAGTTTGCGATATATGTTCCCTAATTAATAATGTGAGAACTGGTGAAGTAGAAATTGAACATTATTTTGAAAAACAAATATTGATAATTTTGACCTATAAAATACTATTGAGTCTCATGTACCTATTGATCCTTAATACTACACATCAGTGTGTGATGAAATAAATGAGTTAAAAAAATTGGGATCTCATAATCTGGTTTCATTCTATCTAAAACATTCATAAATTCCCCATTATAATTAAAACATCTACCTAAATCTCCTATCCTACAAAACTACCACTCTGTGGATAAAATCATTATTCAAGTTGGTGACTAATGGGAGGATATTCATACTCTATTTTCACCCCCATTTAATTGAATGTGAAATGACAATGAAGGGATGAATTTATAAAATGAAAATATGATCCTCCTAATGGAGATTTTTTTCTAGAATCGTGCTAGAATTGAGAAAATGTGTTGGCCACTAACGGACTATTGGTGATCCAATGCAACAGTCTAGTTGTATACATAATAAATGGAATGCTTCTTGGGATTTAATTAATGTTTTTTAATTTTTATTCTTTTATGAAATTTAAATTTCTTGTTAGGTTTTCCTAAAATGAATAATTAATTTTCCCTATTAGGTAATGAAATTTTCTAAAGCATCACCAAATAGGGCACACATCATATGAATATGATCTACATTCATCACATCCTCAAATTCTATATTAGACCCACCACCAAATTGAGATGACAACCCTCCAAATTAAAACTAGGGGAACCTATTTCCATTTAATATCCTTCTCTATCTATTTATCTCTGTCTTATTCTTCCTCTCTAATTCTTTTTTTTACAGCATTCTTCATCAAACCCATTCATTTTTTTATTTATCTTCTTTGTGGGTGCATTTTCAAAATAATAAAAAAAAGCTAAAACATGAAAAAAAATTATACCTACTGACCATCCAATTTTTAATGTTTGCCCAACCATTTTTGGGAGTCAAAAAGACATGTTTTCATCTCAAAAAAAATATGTTTTCATTATGAATTTGGATAACTAATTTTTTTCATGAATAATAAATTTTGAATGATCAGTTTTATATTTGGGAAATAGTAATTCCCCATATTTCAGAAACCAAATTAGCTTTCATGATAAGGTCATCTATGACTATATTTTCATTTTTTGTGTATCTTCACCGCTAGATGTGATTATTGAGTTTGTGGACCTTCAAGTTGAATTTACTACATTGGTGTGAATTAAAATGATTAAGCCATTTTATGAAATGCATGAGAATCATAATTTCCAAATATCCTCCCATTATACTTAAATTAATCATCCTTGTTGAATCCCCTTTGATCTTAAGAAAACCTTTTCTATGATATCCATATTTAAATACCAATACGTAATCCCTCCCATCATAAACATGGAATTACATTTCATAATTTATTAACACTTATGTGTGTGTAGGGGGGATTAATTTCATTTTAGGTGAAATTTCATTGATTATAAATGTGTTTTAATATTCTTAAGGGAATTCATCCATCTTATTGTGGGGGAGAAGTTATTCTTCACTGAGTTTGTGGAATATATTTTCATTTATGTAATTTTGTTCAAAAAATTAAAAAAAACAACATATAAATGAATTAAATAAATTGTTGTATCTTCGGCAGCTCAAAAATAACTATTCCTCAACATTTTATATTATTTAATCTATTACAATTACTGTTGGGAGGAGTTAAAAATAGATTGAGATATTATTTTCATATTTGTTTGAAGTAAAACTTTTTAAAAAATAAAACAAATTAAAAATTAACACATCCATTAAATATTTTTATATCATTGATAGAATTATTGTTTCTTTTTAATGTTTCATCTTCAATTCCCCCTCAAATATTTTTTCAATTTCTTCATGATTCACACAATAGTTCCCTTGTTAGTATGTGTTTCAATTTCCACCTATGATTCCATCCAAAAAAAATTGGATTATTTTACCCATGTTGGGGTTTTACCCCTCTTTTACACTCATTTTGAAATTAAATTCCAACCATCTCATAGCCACAAAATAATCCCCTAAAAATTACCTCTTGATACTAGTGCACTTTAGGATTGGGAATATTTGTTGATAGCACTTTCAAACTCTAGGATTTTCTCTTTTAGATGGTGAATGATTGAACATCCATAAATAAATTTTTTTTTTATCTTGAGATGATTGAGTTCTGAGTGCCCACATTTTGCATTTATAAATTTGAGCACGAAAATGTAATTGATTCTGGAATATTACGTCTATAAGAATTTTTGCTGTAATTCAATAAAGATGAGTGGAATGGTCTAAACCTCCCCTGATTGGGGAAAACAAAATTTTAATATTTGTTGGAAAGTGAAAATGACTTAATTATGTTTTTATATTTGTTGTACATGAGGACATGCATAAGGTTATGAATGAGGGAGTTGATGTAAATCATTTATTAATAACTTATTGTCAACTCCAATTAGTAATTTTCATGTAAAAGAGAATAACTATTGTCAAAATGTCATGTTTTACTGCTACAAATATTTTTTGAGCATTATTTGAATAAATCCAAATGAATCGGTTTAATATTTGATTTTTAAATCTCTCCCTACATATTCAAATTATATAGTTATTATTTTTCATTCTTCCTATTGAAATTTAAAACATGTCATTAAAATGAATCATTAGAAAATTATACAATTTGTATGGTTATATGGTCCAAAAAATAAGGGTAAAAGAATCTATGTAGAATCTGAACCATCCATGAATATTGAGTTTTTTGGGCTAATCCAAAAGACCAAAATATTTTATTCTCACAGAAATAGTCGGTAAAAATAAAAATCTTCCTGGACAAAAATTTTAAAGCACCAAACCACCAACAATAGGCCCAAGTGATTCTATGAAGTCCATCTAACCATTAAGTCCTGGAATTAAAACCAAAAAACAACAATGTACTTTTTTAATGATATATATATATATATATATGAGCTGATCCTTTTTAGTGTGAAATCTATGATACATGTGACCGAATTTGTAGAATAAATTATTTGTATTTTTTGTAATCTTATTATTCAAAATTCCATTCACATTGTAGCCTTTGAAAATGTGTTTATAAATATGGAAAACCACACATTTTTGAGTTAAAAACATAACATTGAATAAAAATGTCCAATAACCTCCAAATGTTTTGATTATATAGAAAATATCAATATATAAAACTTTTAATGAGATAATATCTTGATATCTAGCTGTCTGGATGGCCAAATTGGTGAGCCAAGTGAATGGAATGATTTGGAATGAAAAAAATCCACCACCTTTAATATATATATATATTCCCCTATTCAACATTTAAAGAGTTTCCATTTCATCACTTAAAATGGAGGTTTTTCATAAATAGATCCTTGAAAAGGTCCTAGAAAGATATTCCTTGATCATTTTTTTACAAGAGTTACCTCTCCTCCATATTACGTTTTTTTTTCGATTGATTTTATTTGTAATCATGTAAGTTTTTTTCATTTCAACTGAATTTTAATGCATGTTTCTTCTTAATCACCTATTATTAAAATTTAACGCATGTTTTTAATACAAATTCTTTTTAAATAGTTTTAATCAAGTTAAATTCTCATCCTCTATTTTTTTCTTTCTCATTCAATCATGAGTTAATTTTATGTTTCCTCAACATTTGTGTGTGTTTTTTGCACAACTATTTTTAATCACCTACTTTTCGGTCAATTTATAATTTATCACCACAAAAGGTTTATTACTAGACTAATATTAATCTCAATGGATAAGTATATTATCTATTGGTGGGATTAATTATTTGATGATATTAAGTGATTTATATTTTTTCATGATCAAAATTATTAAAATTAATATTGTGTACGTTGAACCTAAAATGTCTGGCGTTAATGACATATTTTGTGTAACAAGTGGTTTCCATTTATTATTCAAACCATAAATAAAATACCATAAACATGTCATGATTATTAAGAGAACCCTATGTTTTTTTAGGGTAGTATTAAATCCTTATTCCTTGTGTATGCGAATCAATGTTATCTTATGAAGTGGGAGTGAGTTTAATGAAATATAATGAAATGAATAGAGATATCACAATCTTATCTCCATAATTATAACCTTCTCCCAAACATTATTAATTTCATTTATCAAAAATAATCTATCAATATTTTCATTTATGCTCAGAAAAATAACCCCCCCTCCCCCAATTTAAAAGGAAAATTGTAAAAACAATAGACAATTTAAAGTATCACCATCTAGGATTCGACATGAGTACCTCTAAACACATTAGCAGACAACTGGGCCCTTGATCTGTCGATAGGAGACAATCATTCATTCTTCATGTTCATTTTATTTAAACTGATATATAGACTCAAACATTCATATAGGGGCACCCTAATATATTGATGGTTGAAACAATTTCGACAAATAATTAAACCTACATTAACCATATATAATAATTGAAAATAATATATATGGAACATTATAATACCCAAGTCATATCCCAGATCATTAGGATCATCAATAAGTTGAAATAAAAAAATAAGTTTATTATTATAAAAAGAATAATCAAGTAAACTAGAATCTTATTTTTAATTTAGACAATTATCAAACACATTGATATCAGTTTATTAAAGTTTATTTAAACTTTTATATTTCATGATTAAACAACATAATCATCAATAAATAGAAGTATAATTATTTTCTAATTATATATTATAGTAATTACCATAGAAAACAATATGTTATGTTATTTTGAAACATATATATATTTATAAAAGATGTTATTTATAAACGAAAATTGTCAAAATAGAATTTCAAATAAACTAATTTTTTTTCTAGAAAAAGATAAATTTTTAATGATAATTTGGATATTATGGTATATAAATATAAATTTAATTTTACCATGATAATAATTTTGTAACATATTTTAAGAATGATGGTTATTATGTTAGGTTCATTTAAAATAGAAATAATAATATCTAATGTAAACAAATAATAATAATAATTATAATAACAGCAAAAATGTTTAATGAAAAATATTAATACAATGTTTTATAGTTTTGATAATATTTTATAAAATGTATTAATGTATTTGTGTATTTAAAATTTATAAAAGTGAAAAAAAATATTATCCACCCTAGAATCCATCATGGTTAGCACTACCAGTCATATGGGAATAGATTTCAAACACAATGAAGATCTTGTCTAGCCAATGGATTATGGGTCACTATGTGTTTGTGTATAAGTGAAAATCACCTGAATAGGGTGTATCATATAAGCATAGTTTACCTGTTAGTGCATGGACTAGGGTGAAGTTTAGGGTATGAACAACATAATGAATCCCGAGATTAGATATAGATTACTCAAATATGGAAATCAAAGGAATAATTTAAGTATATATGAGGCTTATATGATGTGGGAATTTTAAATATTTTATTCAATTCATGTGTAATTTTACACTCCATTCAAGTACACCATTTAATCCATGGATTTATAATAGATATTATATCAACCATCCAATTCCCCAATAATAAAATTCATCAGCGCATGACCAATTTTCATTCTATATCCTTGGTAAAGTAATCCATTTTTATTCTTCCCCATATAATGAAAAAAAAATTTCATTAAAATTTCACATATATGCATAAAAATCCTCAAACACCATGGTATTCTTCCATTAGTATAAGTTTTATGACCCTAAAACTATAAAAAAATTACCTTTCTAATTTCTTCAGTCAAATAAATCATCCATGAGGATGCTAGCAGTAAATCATTTCCTAACTCAAAGAATCTTTCACATGTATTTTTAGTAGGATAAAAATAGATGAGATAAATGGAATTTTTTTTAACAAAACATTTGTTTCCCCTCTTCAATAGTTTTAAAAAAATGAAAATGAAAAAAAAATATATATAAATATAATTATATGTAACTAATAAAAAAATCCATTTCCAATATTATTCCATCATGATTTGTGAGACTCAAACCCCTTGATTCCATAATAAATATATGGTTCTGTTCATCATTTACAATTGGTGTACCCATTTTCCTATTTCACAGTCTTCCAGATAGGTCCTTCATGTAGTATTTTTAATGACTAAATATATCTGTTTTTATACATAATAATTTTTATAAAATTATTCAATCACTTAACACATAAAATATCCCCATATTAAATACCCAGATCAACCCATTCCCTGGATTAACACTTTGGTTTTCCCAAAATAGAAGTGGATAAATACCACTTCCATGTCTCAATTTATTTCTAATTTTATTAAGTGAATATCATATTTTCAAATGATAATGTTAATTATTTTTCAAACGATTAAATTTATAATGGTAGATTATTTAATTAAAAGATATTATTTTTTTATAAAAATCACAATTTTAAAGTTATCATTTTCTATATGGGAATTTTTTTTACTTAATAAAATAGTACTTTATGAGAATTTATTAGATTCAAAATCCACATATTCAAATTATGATATTAAATTAAATTAAAGGGTTATTTTTATTTTATTATGGGAATATTTTTTAAGGATTCTATTTTAATAAAACTCCCCATCGAGGGAATTATTTTTATAACAAAATAGTTTGGATGATACTTCAATAAATATACTTTTATGAAAGGAATCATTATTGTTTTCAATATCCTATTTCAATACTCTGACTATATGTATAATTGTTTTTTGAATAATGTTTACAAAAAAATATACATTTTTAAGAAAATAAATCATTTTATGTATATTATAATAGTATTTGGAAAATTCATTTGTTTCAAACCCAATTTTTTTAATTAAGAATGATCTTAAAAAAACAAAATTTGTTTTATGTTTTCAAGGTAGAATTTATAATGATAATGTTTATCATTTTTTATCCTTTATTTTATTAAAATTATTTACATGTTTATGTGAGTTTTGTTGTTATTATTGTATGCATAAATTTCCATTAAAAATTTATTGATGTTGCACTTATATATATGTATGAGCTTGTAATATGTATGTAACTAAAGAATCAATTGGTATTTTATAAAAGTATATTATAATGATATTGATTACTCCATATTCAATGGTTGATTTCTTATAGTGTTTATATACATGAGCATATATTTATATAAATATATTAAGATATAATATTTCATTGAAATATTTTTAAAAGATAGAAGCTCAAGTTAATATTTGAAAAAGGGTCATGAACAACGAAAATTGAAAAAAATATCAATAATTGGACATTGTTAGCATGATAGTGATTTGGGGAGTGGATCCAAACCTCCAATACTATTAGGATCTACATATCCTTCGTTATTCCTTGTATCTATATGGTTTTTTTTAAATGAAAAACTTTTTTTCTAAAAAATAATTAGATTCATTAATAATGAAAATTATTTCAATGGTAATAAATTAAATATAATTATATAATGAAAAAATTAGACTTTGAAAAAATGATATACATATTTAAATGGTTTTAAACATTATAACCTATCTTATATTATGAAAACCATATTGATATTTATGGGGAAAATTATTTATTATATCAAATGTTTGAATATGATGCGAAACATTTTCAAAATAATGTTTTCAGTGGATGTTTTCAAAGAATAATTTCACAGTATTTATGAAAAGGATTTTCACATGTTTTTAAAACCCCTTATGGGGAAATAATATACTCAACATATGTTTTAAAATATTTTTCCTAGACAGATTAGAAGTTCCAAATGGGTTTGACTTCATTATAGAGTTTACATGAGAAATGTAAACTATTTTTTTGGATAATTATTATTAAACAGTAATATATTGTAATGGGTTTTCCTTTTCCTCAAAAAATTATATATATTAACTAATTGTGACAAATTTTTTATGGTAAAGGTATATTCCAGAACCAAAATATGATGAAAATTGTATAATAATGTATATTGTAATGATTTCCATAGTATTTTTTGTTTTTTTATAACTGTTATTATCATTAATAAGAATTCATTTTGAATTAGTATTAGATAATAATTTACAACCTTCCACAAATTTAACACGATGGTTTATTTAATCTGATTTTCTCTCAAATGATGAACAGATTATATTCACCACTAAATTATATAAGGATATTTATATGTATGTAATGATGGATTACAAAAAAATAACAGTGGTAAAAACTGTTTATATTTTATTAAAGGGTTTATTTTCATATAGTTTTTATAAAACCAATAAAAAGTAAATATAATGTAACAATTAAAATTTCGTAGTGAATATTATAATACTGTGCACATTAAAAGACATAAAAATCTAATATTCATATAAATTAAATTATTTCATACTTAATTATTTCATTTGATATTCATCTAAATTTATAATACTTTGTGCCCTTGTTAAAGGTACATTATAATGTAAATTTCATCCAAAATTACATAGATCATTTAGAAGTTATTTATAATAATTATCAAAATAATATAAACTAAGTGAATTTAATGTAATAGACATAGTAATTATTGAATCCACTATATCAAGTTTACAATTTTTAGAAATATTATCCATGTTATACTCACATATATAATAGAAAATGTATTCCACAGAGAAATAAACTACTCATCTAGAGTTTTCATTCATAAATACAACATTTATTTTTTTATCATGAAAAAGTAAAAATATTATTTCTAATTTAGGATCCTAAAAACTACTCAAACCAACAGGAGGTAGATTATTAGTGAGTTTCAATGAGAACCTTCTAAAGAAGCATGAATGGGATGGCTATAAAAGAATTCCTTACATATGATAGTAATGCTCTTTGATAAAAATATGGGCTAGAACAACACTTTATAATACTGATGATAGTTTCAATGGAATATTATATAATTCTCATTTAGTTTTATAATGAAAATATATCATAATTGAAAAAAAAAATATATTCAAAAAAATATATTTTAATTATTTTTTATAATAACGTTTAAAATGTTTTCATTACATATCATCAATCTGTTTCATTAGGTGTATAAAAAATCATCATGTTTTTATTAATATAATTATTAACCTCATTATCCTATATAATCAAATTAAAAACATAATTCCTCGTTATTATTTTAGATTAAGAATTTTTTTTTTAATATTCCTTCAAAAAATTTCTTACCAAGCCTTCTCAAGGAATTTTTTTTTAAAAATTGTATATAGAATTAATTACTTTTACTTGCTTGATATGTTATTTGTATGTTTATTAAAATACATATTGTTTTCATCAAAAATAATTTTATTATTATTAAAAAGTAATTTTAATATACTATAACATTATAAAATGCCTCCTAAATACTTACTAACAACATCATAGATTTGAAATCTACCGTGACATTATAAAATAACTTATGAATTTTTTTTGATTAATATCTTGAAACTTATTCCACTAACCTAATGTATAGTTATGGGAAAAATTCAATTAATCTTTTAATTACTGAAATATGCATCATTTATTTCAATACAGAAACCATAATTATTATCCTTTCACTCCCCCTCTCATATTAAAAATCCATTATTTCAAAACGATTACACATACTTCAAGATAGAAATTAATCTTCAATTAAAAAATGTAAAGGTAATTTGAATAATACATTTTGTAGTATTGTTAAATTATATAAACAATACAGAAATATTTTGAATTAGTGTTGGGTTTTTATAAAATATTTAATTCTTTTAATAAATGGGAATAATAATTTAATCATGATATTCGATAGCAAGGGACATAATTTCATATTCTAGATACACCATGATCAACTGGTGTATACATCATGTATCATTCATTGAAACCCCATTTATATTTTATTTCACAATAAATTTTAAAAATTTAATACTATAAAGATTAAAAACATTAATTTTTTCCTTCTACTATAATTTTAATATTTTAACAAATATATCCAACTAGTATTATACATATGTAATAAAATATATATCAAAGTAGTAGATACATATCGATAATATTCACCCTTAATAACCCTAAAAATGTTTATGGTAAAACCATGACCCCATTTTATTCTTACTCATCCAATGTGAATCACAATCCCCCTTGATATTCATATCTAACAAAATATTGATGAAGATGTGGTCATACTAGAAGGATAGAGTATAACTCATTAAGATGAGAGATAATATAATTGAATAATTAAATTAAACTTGGGTATACCAAATGTAATTAGTTTTAAAGATTAAGTCAATTGTTTATAAGATAGAATCAATGATGGATTATGTTCTTAATTCAACAAAATAAAAGATATGGAATTAAAAAATATTTAAGGTTTTAATGATTTTATCATTTTATTATTTATTTCATAATTTTTTTATAATAATTATATAACATGATTTATGGTCATGTCTAAAAATGAGAAATAATTTAAATTCTTTTGACACATCTGTTATTCCATTTTCTATTTTAAATTATAATTTACTTAAATTACATAACATTGGATTTCTAAATCATATTTCATCATATATTCATTAATAGTTTATTAGATATAAAATTAATAATTTATTTTGGATTTATAAAATTAAAACTAGTAAGATAAGAAGTAAACATTAATTTATTATAGTTTTTATTCTTACATTATATATGTTTTTATGTTCAATTTTCTATCATTTATACAATTAAATTATTTATGAAATAAAAGTATATAATATGTTTTTAAAATTTTTATGAAACATATATTACTATTTTTCAATAAATATTTTTAAAATATTATGGTCCATACAAAATTTTCATTCATTCTTCCATATAGTGTTTTCATTCGACATTGTTACCATAGTTTCCTCATATTTAAACATCATTATAAAAAATCCTTTCTTACTCAAATCATTGAAAAAATAATCTATATCCAATTTTTGTGGGGATTATTAACAGAAAACACTTCGTTAAATTCATCACCAATATCATAAAACTCTATTGATTTTATACTAACTATAACCCTCACACTAAATTGACTACACCATATGAATAATATAACATTTTATCTTATGATTTATATATATATATATATATATTTATCCAATTAACCATAGTCACTACTATCAATAAAATTTATATTTGTTATGGAATGTAAATTATAATAAATATTTTCTTACTCTATTAAAAGTATCGTCACACTTACATATGATAAATTCGAAAAACAATTTCCCATTTAATTTTAATTTGATAATGTAAAAAATGATTCAATTGTGTCGCAACTCATTGAGTTTTGTGAACATTTAACTATTTTTTCATATGGTATGCCGTATGAATCATCTAGTCATTAATATCATATTCATTTAATGTCTTTAACTATTTTATATGTTTTTAATAAAAAATATAATAATTAGAAATTGTTAAATAATTTTAATCTTTAACAATTTATAAAAATTAAAACAAAATATTATAGACTATTTAAGATTGATATTTAATTATAGTAAAAATATAGAAGTGATTTTGAACATACAATATCTAAAAACAAATAAATAATTTTTTTTATAAAATTGGGTCTCCTTCTCCATTCATGTTTTGAACCTAATGTCATCACTTTTATCATCTTTAGTAATTGAGGTAAAAGATATCCTATATCACTATTGAGTAACCTAACTCACTGTTTTTATATTTTCATAATTTATGTTATTGAAAATGATGACAATTTCGAATCCGGATGGTATGATTTTTAATGTTGGATGATTTATTTTAGGGATATAATTGATTTTTTATTTCATCATAATATCGAATAACATTAAATCATATCTCAATCAAATTTTAATACATTAAAACAGTCAGAGAATGTTATTTTATGTAACCATCATGCTAGGTGATCTTTTTTTTTCACATGAGAAGTAAATTAACAAAAATATCCATTGAAAAATATTATGCTAATAGAAGAAAAAATATGGGTAATGATTTCAAAAAATAATTTAATAATGAAATAAGAGAAATAAGAAAATATATCATATTTGGAAAAATACTTGGTGAGGTATGGTTCCTCTAACATTAACGTCCTTGATTAAATAAACTCTCTGGTGAGCCATTACAATAATAACATATCAGGTAAATATCATCACCAAATACAATGTTTTACTTACAATACCTTTATAAAGTCTCTCAGGAATAGTGGGGTTTAAATATTTATCACAAAATAATATATTGAATTAGAAAAATAAATTATAAATATTTTTATTTTGTTAAATATTAATTTTCAAAACACCAATGGTATAAATTACTCTATCGAAATATGTGATTCATGGATTTTATGTCAAAATTAATTAGAGTTATTTCAATCAACACATCGGTAAATGTTACATATATATCCATCCAGGAATTATCGTATCTTTGTTACCTAAATAATATCTAAACGATATCAAATAATACATTCGGCGCACCTCTTGATCCCTAAACTTCTATTTAAACTTATTTATCTAAATAATAAGAAGTTGGAAAATGGTTTTAATAGAAATGCTCTCAAAATGAATAGACCATGGATATGTGTTTTGAACTCATCCAATTTCTATATTTATGTGAACTATTTTGTTGTGTATGACAATATCTTATAGTTAATCATGCGTAAAATTAAAAATTTATGATATAATGTTTGATAATTAGTCCAATTCATTTATATTAGTTATCATACTAGATTATTCATCATATATTCATGAGTTTGTATACCTTGAACATATTTCATGGATTTTTAGAAATTAAATTATAAATATTCTTATTAAAGTGATACATTTAAATTAATAAAAATATTTAGTTTATGTGAAAATTATTAAAATATTAATTTTTGAACATTTTTAGTTCCTTGTATTCATGTATAAGAAATGAAAATCCTTTATAAACATTTAATGACTTTAATATTCACATTATAAGACTTAAGTGATGAAAATATTCACTCTTGATTAACTATATCCTTTATTAAAACACACTTTAAAAATGTGGATAAGGAGATATCCATCATGATAATTAGGATAATCAAATATAATGTGGGTACCACTCGTAACAGATTTGTTAGGATTCCTATTTTTGATATCAATCAAGATGTTGGGAATCCGGCATATGTTGGGTTATAAAGGTATAAGGAATATTATATTATCCTCAATATTTTTTTAAATAAAATTATTATAAAAGAAACTATTGTTTTAGGATTGAGTCATTGTTTTTAAAAAGAACTTTAATAATAGTATCCCCTAAAATCCCTTTCGGTTTCATTAAATCCATCTCCATTATACTTTAAATAAATTATCAAGTGGATTAAATTATTAGAAATGAATTTCATAATAACCACATCATAGGTAATGTTAAACAAGAGTTTTGATTCTTAAAATAATAAGACCATGGTATGACATATATATAGGGATCATTTTCACTAATTCAATTGTATAGATGTTGGAATAGTGTAATTATAAATGTTGTAATGTGAAAAGTAGAAAAAAAAATTAAAAACCAAGTACCAATGGACGATGCATTTATTTTATGGTTAACATATGACTATATCATGCTTGAACACAATTAAAATATGTGGTAGAAAATTAATCGTATCACTATATGCATGTCGTAGACCACATTTACTAAGGAGAAATACTTTTATATCCCATATGATCGAAAAGTGGTTGAAAATGGTTGATAATTAAGAATAATAACATTTTTGAATAATTTGGATAGTTAATTAATTGTGTTATGATTTATAGCATTGAAATATTTAGGGTTTATGAATAAATAAATTGAATTATGTCAAGTAGGTTCATTACCTCTTCATTAGTATAACTAATTTACATCCTTTCTAATGAACCCTAGTAACATATTTTTTAAGAAGAAAAAAACATATAAATTATTTTTAAGTGAATTTAAAATATAAGTGTTAAGGTTATAGTGATGATATATTTATAAAATAAAACTAAATAATAAAAATAAGGGAAGCCTTTTATAAGTGGCTAGATGAAACACTTGAGATTTCTTAAAATATTTAAATATTACAATTCAATTATCATGAAAAACGCTTCAAAATGACATCATATTTTGTGGCTGGATATGAAAAAGAAGAAATATTTCTATACAATTGGATTTATAATGTCTTTATTGGGCATCATTGTAACATCTCATGTAAATAAAGAATATTAATTTTTCGTATTTATTAATATTTGTGATTATAATGTTAATATTACATTAAAGGTGATGTTATGTTTGATGTCGTACCCAATATGCAACAACGAGCTTCTTTGAAATCTTACGATGCACACTAATAATATAATAATATTATTGTAAATGATAGTAAACTCTTAGACGATGTAATGGCAGGAATGAATAGATTAAACTAAAACTTGAATATATATGCTTTTCAAATATTTTTACATTTATTCAATAAATGTTAGATGCTTAAAATGCGAAGGAATCCAATTTTTAAGTGTAAATATTCTAATATTCTTTAAAAGGTCGATTAAGCACCATTTGATGGAAAACCATTTTTAAATCCAATTTTTGAGAATTTCATATGTTATATTTGACCAAATAAAATTCTTTTTTAGAATCAGGAAATCAAAATTTACTTTGTATAAATTTTTGGTATTTTTCCGATGAAGTTCATTTTTTAATGAATAGTATAAAATGCTGTTTGTTAATTCAAAACCTCCTTTTAGTCTAATTTATTTATATTGTATGATTATATTTTTAATTGGTTTTAAATTGTAATCAAAATATATTTTTACCATTTAATCCAATTTTGTTCATTTGAATTATTTTCACTTTGAAATTGGACATAAACACGTGTTAATCATTTAATACATATTGTTTCGTAAAAATACGATATTTGTTTTGACAGTGGGAATTGATTATAAAATTAATTAATGTAACTTCTATGTTTTGAATTTGGTAAAATTGATATCATTTTTTAATTTGGAATATCAAATATATCTTAGGGTGACGTTTTGGTATATTTCTGACAAATTTCCATTTTCAATGAATAGTGAAAAATATTGCATTTTAATTCAAAACTGCCTTTTCATCCAAATTATTTATATAGATAGATTGCCATTTTAATTTTTTTAAGGTTTAATTTAATTATTTTTTTTATCATTTAATATAATTTTGGTCATTGGATGTAATTTCACGTTTAAATTGGATGTAAGAAATAAATCAATCTTTTGATAGATTTTAATTTTTAAATAACCGTCTATGGTTTTGACAACGAGAATAATTTTAAATTAATTAATACAATTTCTGTGTTCGGAATATGATAAAATGTATTCTATATTTGGAATCATAAGGTCCAAATTATTTAATTAATACTCTTTTGTTTTTTGACATTATGAATAGTAATGACTGTAATTATCTTTTATTATCGTGTTTAATTAGTAACCAGGTAGTTAATGGTTATAAAATAATATCATAAAAATATAAAATGACCCCAACATGTGTTCTAATTCTACCGGTGGTTCCATGTCCAACCTTGGGATGCCTTTTGCCAACCATGGGACCCCATGTAATTACTTTAGTGTGATAGTGACCTTTTATCATATTTTTATTAAAGAATGGAAAATGTAACCACAATATGAAAAAACTAAGTAAAATGATTTTAATTTTGTCTAAATAAATGATTTATTAGACTATAAATAATCATTAGAAAGAAAAAATTATTTCATACATCATAGTATTTTTTTTTCTAATTTTTAGAAATTAAATAAATTAATTTATTTATGACAGCATGATGATGCAGCGATTACCTCATTAATGAACGATTTAAATAAAATGAAAAGTTAATGTAAAATCTAAGACTTAAACTTGTAAAAAAATACTTTATGGGTGTATTTCGAACCCTTATCACCTTATCCTCTAAATATATAATTGTGGGACCTTTGATATCCAAAAATCATTTTATAATATCGTAACTTTTCAAGACTTTCCAAGAGTGCCCCTCTTCCCACTAACAAAAGGCCCCCACATCTACCTCCTTACCCACACCTCTCAAGCCATTGGCTCGGCCACACACTACTCATTTTGTCTCTCCACATCCCCTTCTTCATAATAGAAGCCTTACCTTAGGATAAAAGCTCTTCAAGATACCCTTTTGGTTCAAACTAAGGGGAGTTACCAGATTTTAAGAAAAGTCTTCTCTAATGTTATTTTGTTTATTTTGCTTCTCCAACCCTCTAAAATCTTTTTATTCCATTATTTTGTAAAAAAACAGTATCATAAATATACTAGAATGTTTTTATTAGATGTATTCGAGCTTCACTTACACACACCTCCATCTAATGGTAAAACAACATACTGTTTCAGTGGATGGTGAATTTCTGCATCATGGAACGATGATAGCTCAATATTCTTCTAACAACTTTCATGTTGGCCATTTAGATATCACTATATTTATATATGATATATATTATTTTTATGTTTTCCATATTCTTCTGTATTTTTTATTTATGTCATACCTTTATGGTTACCATTATGGGTAAACACGATATCTTCATTTTAGGAAGTGCGGACTACCGCCCCCACAAAGTGATTTGATTATTTAATGCCATATGTGGGACATATAAAGTATGGGGTTAATGATATTATATATATGATATTATACTGTAATTAAATTATAACTTTATATCATTATGATTTCATTATATTAATAAAAAACAGAAATCAAGGTAGTGTTCATCCGTACTTACGGCTTACCATCTCCATGAACGGTGCATTTCATTTCTTACCTCTAAATGTTATGTAATATTATAAATGAATTTATATACTGGATATATATGATAGAAAATTTATCTACATGATGAATATAACTTTTGATTTAATGATTATTTTACCACATGAACAACTTCTAATTATAAGAAGTTTATTTTTGACTCAAGTACCAATTATCAAAAAAACGACCATTATTAACTTAATTAATTACATAATGTTCATAAAATAGTAATAAATGATATAAAGGAATAATTAACATAAAAAAGTTTTTTAGAAAGTGAAAATTAACTCTATTTTATTATTCAGTAGATTAAAGAATGATCGAGTCAAGTCGGACATGAGGTAAGGGATCCTACCTCTCTCTTTCTTTTTAAGTACACTCTTTAATGAAACTTACTTTAAGCTCCACTTTCTTATGTTGGGGGGTGTTATTTTATATTCCACTTGCTGAAATTTTTATTTTAATATGATAAGAGAATCTTTTTTATCTCATCAATCCATTTTTGGAAGTTTTTTGTGGCGCTGTTAGACTGCCGAATTTTCATAAGGGGATTTTTCATCTCACTTTTATTCCTGTGAGATTCATGGTAAATTTACCACTATTTACTTTGAGTGGTGTATTTAATTCCCATTATTATACTTTTTGGGTAATATACTTCCATTTATGGTAATTTAAATTAATTTTTAATAGTCATTCTTTCATGGGGTGTACGTTTTGAAAGTTACCCAAGTCAGTAAGGGAACCTTTCACCCTCTTCTTTTTAGAAGACTTCTTTTGTTATTTCTTTTAATTCACATCTTATTATGTTGGGATATGTTATTATATATACTTATTGATGTAAATTTTATGTCCATGTGATAAGATACCATTTTATCTCTCAACAACTCATTTGCTGAATTTTAATGTGATGTCGTTAGGCTGTCGAATTTCTATAAGGGAGCTTGTTAACCCAATTTAAATTCCTTGGGTCAAACCACAACTTCTTGATTATGTCATACTATGAATATTTGTGGATGACCTCCGATTTTTTTACACTCAATATCCTAATATGTTAGGTGTATTTATATTTTCCACACATAATCATGTAATTTATTTGTCTTTAATCTAAGGATACTGAATTTGTAAAGGACTTCTTCTCAGTCTCCATTCAATGAGGCATATTCTATTTTATAAAAAAATTTATTTTATACGGTGTAAAAACCCCATTGAATTTTACTTTTATTCAAAAGGAATCTTTTTGTAGAAAGCGTTTTACTAAATGACAAAAAGGAATGTTTTGTCATACGTATACCGCGACAACTTCTTTTCCGTCGCCATGACCATTATTTGAGTTTCAGCTTCATCTACAAGCCATAAATTTTTTTAATGAAAAAATAAACACCATGTTTTACTTTTCTTATATTTTGGTATTAAAAAAGGTGTTTATAATGTTTTTATTATATCAATTTGTTGTATTGAAATCTTGTGATTGAAATGTGGAAATGTTATGTTTTCTTTATCCATGTTTTATGTGATACAATTATGTTATGGTTCTTGGGCATTGTTTATGAAGACGGGTGGTTCCATGATAAACTAAGGTCGGGTGAGCCCGATATAGCTCTCTAATGCATTTTGTAATGCGAAGGGGTTAAATTATAAGGTTTCTCTGAAGAGATTTATGGAATATACTGTGGTGGGTATTCCAAACGTAACCATGATGGTTACTCCCTACGATAGAATGTTATGAATGCCTCAGGTTACCTTTATGACTTATGATTTATATGAGTTATTCATAAATCTTATGATTTAATGATGTATGATAATGTGCTGATGTTTTATGAGTAAAGTATGATTTCATTGATTCTTATGTATGCATGGACTAAATGTTTTCTTTCCATATTTTTATAACCATTACTAAGGTTTTTATGCTCATCCCAAGTGTTTTAAATGTTATTCACAGGACATAAGGTGGAATAGTGTCAAGGATGGGATCAAGGAAATGTCAGGATATCTAAAACAAGGAACTAGACATGAATATTTTTTTCAAGAGTTTTTATTTTTTTGAAAAAATTGAAACTGAGTAGATGTGTCTGCTTTATAATCTTTGAGATGTAATAGTTATTTCCTAATTCTCTAAAACACTAAACCTGAAATGATCCTCAATGTGAATTAATCAGTTTAATTAAATATTAAGTAATGTTTTAAGACTGGGTCCTTATCTTTGGTATCAAAATATCGATTTAGATAACTTTAGAGGTTATAGTGTTGTTGTTTAAGCATAAGTGACAAGTTGTGTATAACCAGAATGGGTAGTATATTAGATGGAGTCATTGTTTTTTTAGAAAGATAGAAAGAGTTTGAGATAACTTGGATAACTATATCTTAGTGTTTATCTTCCTCCTTATTATATGATTATTTTACTAATATACTCACAATGAACTTTTGGGTTTTAGTAAATGGTTGGATCTAGTAGACACCAAAGTAACAGTGGATGTGAAGGAAACGATGACAGTTTTCTGAATGAGCAACTGAAATATATGGGAGATATAATGAGAACTCTTGTTTTTATCCTCAACCAACTATATGGAGTCATGATTGACCACCTAAACCATGGTGATTTTTATAAGGCATCATATATGCGAGAAACAAATCCCTATAGAAGTTCAGGTTATAATCATAAATGTAAGTGTGTTCAAAAACCTTTGTGTCAATGATTTAGAAAGAAACACCTAGAAAAATGTTTCAAAGAGATAGAAAGATGCTACTGATTTTTAAATGAAGGTCATAAAGTAAGAACCTGCCATGGAAAAAGGAAGCATCCAGTTGACTCGAGGAAAGGGAAAGAAGTTCTTTCTGGGGTATCAATTGAATGTTTTAAATGTGGTGTGCATGGTAATTTTGAAAACACATGTCCTACGAAGATGTTTTGGGAATGGGATCACCATGAGCGTACAAATATTCATTTACCAATACCTAAATCCATTCTAATTGAGGATGATGAAACTGAAAATGTCAAATGAAAGGTATGGATTATTTCTTAACATATGTTTTCCTATTATTGGAATCATATGATATGATTCATGATTTTTTTTGTAAAAAACAAGTATTTCAGAATAAGTTGTAATGGAATGGTTAATGGATCATGAAGAATGTTGAATGAGTAAGATGTCAATACATAAGGGATTCAAGAGTTATGGTAGATTTTAGGATGGTGAAATTCTTAAAAGTATTAAATATCATTTGATGATGGGGTTACATTAGAAGATTTTTTATAGTATGTGTAACCCTGATGTTTGATATATGAAAATTTTATTCAATGAATAATTATCTGTTCTTTTGTGGACATAGTTATAAATAACCATTTGGGTTTATATGATCCTTGAATTTGTGGAAATTACTGTTTAATACATTTTGGGGTGAAAAATTAAAGTTATTAGATAATCTTTTTGGTAAAATATGTTATGGTTGTTTTTGAAGATTTTATCTCTTTTTGGGGGGAATGTTTTATGAATTATATAGTTTTGGAAAAAGGACAACACGCATACCGTGTGACAACCTATCGCGTCGGACGAAGCCGCGGGAATCAAACCCACAACCAAAGTGCAACTGGTATTTATCTCCTACCACTGGACTACATGAAGTCCCTATTTAGTTTGACTAATTATTTTTAGTTAGATGATTTTATGAATCAAGAGTATATTGATTTTGGGTTATCTATGGAAATGATTAAATTATCATGGAGGATATGTGATTAGGCTAATTACTTTTCAATACAATACTTTAAGAGAAGCTGGTGTTATTTGGAGATAAATTTTAAGATTTATCTTGGAATATTATGTGATTAAATCCTTCAAAGATTTGGGATTCAATATTAGTTTTGGTTAATTTGAATATTTTTATGGATAAATGTTTATTGAATGGTCTTTGTTTAACTTTGGGTATTGTTTGAAATTTTTTGAAGATTAAGCATAGATTTTTTTATAAAGGATTATCCGTTTTGGGGATTATCTGATCTTGTACTATCCTTTTTGGTTTTGGATTTGGTCAAGGTCTAAAAACATCACAAGTTTGTGATTTTTTGGTGGTTAACATTCTCCTAAACACGTTTCTATCACTCTCCATCAGAACATACCCCTTTGTTTTTCATCCATATCCATGTTTTCATGGAATCCTAGTACCTGTTGTCTCGGGTGACCTTGGTAATTTTATTTCATTCTTTTAAAGTTATATTTTAATTTACTTCTTTTCCGATGTGGGGCTTTCAATGAAGTTTCCAAGCCCAATTTTAAAATTGCATGGACGAAATTTCCAAAAGGGGGGAAGGATGTAACATCCCATGTAAATAAAGAATATTACATTTCATATTTATTAATATTTGTGAATAAAATATTATTATTTTAAAGGGGACGCAATGTTCGATGGCATACACAATACTCAACAACGAGCTTCTTTGAAATCTTACGATGCACAATAATAATATAATAATATTATTGTAAATGATAGTAAACTCCTAGAAGATGTATTGGTAGGAATGAATAGAACTAACTAAAAAGTGATTATATATGCCTGTCAAATATTTTTACATTTATTCAATTAATGTTATATGCTTAAAATGAGAATGAATCCAATTTTTAAGCTTAAATATTCTCATATTCATTAAAAGGTCTATTAATCACCTTTTGATGGAGAACCCTTTTTAAATTCACTTTTTGAAAATTTTATATGTTATATTTTAAGAAATCAAATTCTATTTTAAAATCAGGACATCAAAATTTAGTTTGTATAAATTTTTTTAATTTTTTTGACAAAGTTCATTTTTTAATGAATAGTGTAAAATGTTGTGTTTTAATTCAAAACCTCCTTTTAGTCTAATTTATTTATATGGGATGAATATATTTTTATTTGGTTTTAAAGTGTAATAAAAATATATTTTTAACATTTAATCCAATTGTGCCCATTTTAATTAATTTCACTTTGAAATTGGACATAAACAAGTGTCAATCATATAATAGATAGTGTTTCTTAAAAAATATGCTATTTGTTTTGACAGCGGGAATTGATTATAAAATTAATTAATGAAACTTTAATGTTTTTAAATTTTTAAAATTTATATCTTTTTGGAATTTGTAATATCAAATATAGAATAGGGTAAATATTTTGTATATTTTTGACAAATGTCCATTTTCAATGAATAGTGAAAAATATTGCATTTTAATTCAAAAATGCCTTTTCATCCAAATTATTTATATTGTTAGATTGACATTTTAATAGGTTTTAAGGGGTAATATAATTTTTTTTTATCATTTAATACAATTTTGGTCATTGGATGTAATTTAAATTTTAAATTGAATTTAAAAACATATCAATCTTTTGATAGATTTTATTTCTTAAAAACCCGTCTTTGGTTTTGACAACAAGAATTATTTTAAATTAATTACTAAAATTTATGTGTTTGTAATTTGATAAAATAGATTGCATATTTGTAATCATAAGCTCCAAATTAATTAATTAAGACTCTTTTGTTTTTTGACATTATGAATAGTAACAACGGTAATTATCTTTAATTATCATGTTTAATTAGTAACCGGGTAGTTAAGGGTAATAAAATACTATCATAAAAATATAAAATGACCCCAAAATGTGTCCTAATGCTACTGATAGTTTCATGGCCGACCATGGGATTCCTTGTTCCATCCTTGCAGCCCCATGGAATCACTTTTGTGTGATAGTGACCATTTATCATATTTTTTTAAAGAAAGGAATATGTAACCAATGTAACACTTAAGTAAAACGATTTTAATTTTGTCTACATAAACTATATCTTAGACTATAAATAGTCATTTTAAATCTAAAAATATTTCCTACTCAATAGTTTTTTTTATAATTTTTATACATTAAATAAATTAATTTATTTATGACACCATGCTGATGTAGCGATTACCTCATTTATGAATGATATAAATAAACTGATAATATAATGTAAAATATAAGACTAAAAGATGTCAAAAACCTATTGGATGAAAGTATTTAGAACCCTTATCACCTTATCCTCTAAATATATAATTTTGGGACCTTGGATATCCAAAATTCATTTTAAACTAACGTAACATTTCAAGACATTCCAAGAGTACCCCTCCCCCCTCTTATAAAAGGCCCCACCTCTACCTCCTTACCCACACCTCTCAAGCCATAGTTTCGGCCACACTCTACTAATTTTATCTCTCCACATCCCTCTCTTCATCATAGAGGCCTTACCTTAGGCATAAAGCTCTTCAATATACCCTTTTGGTTCAAACCAAGGGGAGTTAACCGATTTAAAGGTAAAGTCATCTCTAATGTTCTTTTGTTTTATTTTGCTTCTCCAACCCCCAAAAATATTTTTATTCCTTTTTTTATAATTTCAAAAGTATATTAAATATACTAGGATGTTTTTATTATAATTATTCGAGCTACACTTACACACAACTCCGTCTAATAAATAAATAACATACTGTTTCTGTGGATGGTGAATTTCTGCCTCACAAAATGATGATGGTTCAATATTCTTCTAACACCTTTCATAGTGGCCATTTAGATGTCACTATATTTATATATGATATATATTATTTTTATGTTTTCCATATTATTATGTATTTTTCATTTATGGAATACCTTTATGGTGACCATTATGGGTAAATGCAATATCTTCATTTTAGAAAGTGCGGACTACCGCCCCCTCAAAGTGATTCATTAATACCATATGTGAGACGTATAAATGATAGGGATAATGATATTATATATATATATATAATATTATACTAGATTTATAATATACCTTTATATCATCATGATTTCATTCCATTAAATACGAAATAGAAATGAAAGTATTGTTCGTGCGTACGTACAGCTTACCGTCTCAACGAACGGTGTATTTCATTTCTTACTTATAAATGTTATGTAATATAATAAATGAATTTATATACAGGATATATGTGATATAAATGATATCTACATCATGAATATAACTCTGGATTTAATTTATATTTTACCACATGAACAACTTGTAATTATAAGATGTTTATTTTTGACTCAAGTACCAATGATCGACAAAATGACTGTTATTAACTTAAATAATTACATAATGTTCATAAAATGGTAATAAATGATATAAAAGGAATAATTGAAATAAAAAAGGTTTTTAATCAATTATAAATTAACTCTAGTTTGTTATTCAGGAGATAAAAGAACGATCGAGTCAAGTCGGACACAAGGTAAGGGATCCTACCTCTCGCTTTCTTTTTAAGTACTCTCTTTTATGTAACTTACATTAAGCTCCACTTTCTTATGTTGGGGGATGTTATTTTATATTCCTATTGATATAATTTTTATGTTAATATGATAAGAGACTCTTTTTGATCTCATTAATATATTTTTGGATGTTTTAAGTGGCGTTGTTAGGCTGCCAAATTTTCATATGGGGATTTTTCATCTCACTTTTATTACTGTGAGATTCATGGAAAATTTTCCACTATTTACTTTGAGTGGTGTATGTACTTCCCATTATTGTAATCTTTGTGTAATATACCTTCTTTTATGGGTATTTACATCAATTTTGAAGATTCCTTCTTTCATGGGGTGTACGTTTCGAAAGTTACCCATGTCGGTAAGGGAACCTTTCACCCTCCTCTTTTTTTATGACTTCTTTTGTTATGTCTTTTAATTCACATCTTATTATGTTGGGATATGTTTTTATATACACTTACTGATGTAAATTGTATGTCCAAGTGATGAGATACCATTTTCTCTCTCATCAACTCATTTTCTGAATTTTAAGGTGACGCTGTTGGGCTGTTGAATTTCTGTAAGGGAACTTCTTAACCCAATTTCAATTCTTTGTTTCAAACCTCTACTTCTAGATTATGGCGTACTATGAATATGTGTGGATCACATCCGATTGTTTTACACTTAATATCCTTTTATGTTAGGTGTATTTATATTTTCCACACATAATCATGTAATTGATTTATCTTTAATCTAAGGATACCGAATTTGTAAGAGACTTCATCTCAATCTTCTTTCATTGAGGCATATTCGTTTTTATACACAAATTTCTTTTATACAGTGTATAAACCCCGTTGACTTTTATTCAAAAAGAATCCTTTTTTTACAAAGCATTTTACTAAATAACAAAAAGTAATGTTTTGTCTTACGTATACGGCGACAACGACTTCTCCGCTGCCATGACAATTATTTGAGTTTCGGCTTCCTCAACAATCCATAACATTTTTTATTGAAAAATAAATACCATGTTTTACTTTTCTTTTATTTTGGTATTGAAAATTGTATTTATAATGTTTTTATTATATCAATGTTTTGTATTTATATATATTGATTGAAATGTGGAAAATTTATGTTTCCTTTATGCATGTTTTATGTGATACAATTATGTTATAGTTCTTGGACATTGTTTATGAAGATGGGTGTTTCCGTGATAAACTAAGGGCGGGTGAGCCCGATATAGCTATCCAATGCATTGGGTAATGTGAAGGGGTTAAACGCTAAGGTTTCTCCGAATAGATTTAGGGAATATACTGTGGTGGGTATTCCAAACGAAACCATGAGGGTTACTCCCTATGTAAGAATGTTATGAATGGATAAAGTTACCTTAATGACTTATGATTTTAATGAGTTATTCATTAATCTTATGATTTCATTAGGTATGATAAAGAGATTATGTTTTATGAGTATGGTATGATTTCATTGATTCTTATGTATACATAGACTAAATTTTTTCTTTCCATATTCTTATAACCCTTACTGAGCTTTTTATGCTCATCCCATATTTTTGAAATGTTTTTCACGGGACATAAAGTGGAATAGGGTCAAGGATGGGATCAAGGAAATGTCAGGATATCTAAAACAAGGAACTAGACATGACTCTTTTGTTCAAGAATTTTAATTTTGTGAAAAAAATAGAAACCGAGTAGACGTGTCTACTTTGTAATCATTGAGATGTAATAGTTATGTCCTAATTATCTAAAACTATAAACCAGAAAAGATCTTCAATGTGAATTATTAAATTTAATTCAATATTAAGTAATGTTTTAAGGTCGAGTCCTTATTATCATATCCTTATATCTTTGATTATCCTAATAATCAACCCATTTTATCTCTAACCATAGTAACCATTTTTTTTAATATTAAACACTATTAATTTTACTAATAAGGTTAAATTTGTATTATAAGAGTCCAATGTATGAAATTTTAAAACATTTATAATATTAATTATCTACATTAAATATTTTTAGGGTTTATAAATTATTTAATGAAAAATTCATAAGAAATAATTAATGTCAATTTTTATATTATTTATTTAATTAATCATTAATGACATCAATGGAGTAATTAAATTAGAATATAAACGATTTTACCATTAATTAAATATTATTTTTATAATATAATTCATTTTGATCAATAATTTATCAAAAACAATTTTTTGATGTTTTTAAAATCATTTACATTGATTTTTATTCTAGTTGTACATGCATTCAGTTGACATTTTGTTTTATTTTTATATAATTACACTATTACTAAAAATTAAAAAAAATTAAATTCATAAAAATAATGTACGCAATTTTGAAATAAAATAATTGGTTCATTCATTACATATAATTTTGACTATTTGAGAACATAAAATAAACTGAATGCAATATAGTGCTATTTTTTATTTTCCATTACTTATAATAATATAAATTACATTATCATTGGAAATGGTACCAAAATTCAATATATTCAAATTTTATATGTTTATTTTATAATTAATCTCATAAAATTAAACAATGGGAAGTTTTATATTTATTTTGATACTTGTTATCATACATTTAACAATATTTTATCTATTCTACCTCAATTTATGTGAAAAATATATGCCACGATTACTTTTCATAATGACAAAAAATAAAAGGAACATATTGAAAAAAATTCAATGTCACTTTTAAATTTATTTTTTGAATTTTGTAGTATTCAAACTCATGATTTTCAAAAATATATTTTAAAGTAAATACCTAAAGAAAATCTATAGAATGTTTTTAGTTAAACAATTATTTTGGAGAATGAAAATTAACCTATATAAAATTTAATAATTTTTATCATTAAAGTGGAGTTAATAAGATTATTTGGAATCAAATATATCATATTTACATCAATAAAAATCCCAAAATATAATAGATATATTAATTTAAATTATCTAATTAAAATACATTATGGTTTTTAAAAATCATTATTTTATATAATTCACCAAAAATCATTCATTTTTTCAAAAAAACCCATCATTTAACACTTAAATAATTTTTATTTATTGATTTTAGAAATTATTTTAATTGTTTAAAAAAATTTAAAAGAGGTATAAAATAATTGTTATTTTCTAATAACATAAAAATAATTTAATTTTTTGAGAAATTTTTTTAATGAAGTATACAATTACTTTTCAAATAATTTAGTGCTTATTTCTTAAAAATTAATCAATACATTTTCAATGAGATAGAAAATTGTGCACATATTTCAAAATGAGTCTAATAATAATCATACATTAAGGTCCCTAGCCCTAGTAGCCTAGATTTCAAGTTTAAATCATTACATTAACAATAGATACAAGGAATCACATCTTAAATGGAAAAATATTTTAGTACACTTGGAAAACTAGATACATTAATTAATATAAAATTAAACATGAAAACAAAAAATATAGAATGTTATTTTCTTTTGGAACACCATTATTATCATTATCATATCCCTACATATTAGTCATTTTACACTTCCTGGAATCTTATGGAATGAAAACAAAATAAAGGGATTATCTTGGATGCCTTATGCGGGTTTGCGTAATGTTGAAGATAATAGTGAAGAAATAAAACATGAATAATATAGTCATGATAAACAATTATAAAATATTACAAATATATAATGCCAAAAAATTGTTTACTAAATCCATGTATAAGATAACCACATAAATAATCACACGGATAATAACAACAATTTTCATAATGATTTAATGCATAATGCCGGACATTATAAACATTCCATTAACACCTCAAACCATGTTAGTATATATAAATGTGTAAGTAATATTAAGAAAAACCATATTAGCCTGTCTCATGGGACATACCAATTAATACATATAATATATAAGTCCCCTCTCGAAACATACAATGTCTAATGCATTCATCTTATAAAATTGGTGAAATATAACAATCATAAAAATTATTTTTGTGAAACTATCATATGAAAAGTTATTAATTTCACAAATCAATACACACAATCCTATTAAATATAGATTAATATTTTTATTTCTATCAAAATATTAAATCCCTTGTTAATCTTATCATTCACCAAATTATATTGACATAGAATAATACACATTAAAAATATAACATGAATGTTTCTTGAAGAAAATACAATTTTCATTTAAAAAAAATATATTCAAGAACAAAATTCATCAAATATCATGGAATATTTCTAAAAGACATTTAAATTTAAATTGTACTATTCAAATAATTGGTTTTTATCACAGTAGGAAATTTCATTAATGGCATGTATGGTTCCTTTTACATTGTTGGTAAAAATATAAAAATTACTTAATCAGGAAAATAAAAAAATATTATTTTTTAATTTTTTTCAAAATGTCAAACCTGGGTAAAAATTTAATCATTATACCAATATATATTATTAAAAATTAATTGAAACATCTCATGGAAAATATAGATATCTAATAATAATATTATTTTGCAAGTATAAAAACATGGTCATTTTTATATAAAAAATATTTTGTTATAGAATGGGTTAAAAATGAATGAAACAATCATATTTATTGGAATAAACAGAGTTCTATGAAATATATAGGGAATAAAATAATTTTTGTAAAATAGAGATAAACATAAACAATCTCTAATTATTATTATTTCGTGAAATAAACCCTTACCTCAGGTATAAATTTCACTATATGTTCTATTATCATCTTACAAAATAAATAATTTATTTAATATAAATATATTTAGGAACTATTATTATATATATAGTATCATAAATTATACATGTATAACATTTTAAAGCTTTTTTATAAATAATTCTATATTAAAATAACTGTTCCTGGTGAAACATGTGTCATTTTTCATGTATGTTTTGGTTTGATTGTTGTACTCATATATTATTATCATGGTTTCACTATATAATTAATATCAATAATGATATAAAAATCATATATATTATTTATATACATTTTTATGGTCATCCATATGTTTTAATCATTGAAAAAATGAGTTACATCATTAATGAAGATGGTATACCATACATACCCATGATCTCTACATTAATTTTCTGAAAAATGGAATGAATCAAATGTAAATAATAATTAATATATATTTAATATTATTATATAATATAAATCATATATATATATATATTAAATCACTACTTATTACCATTAATGTAAAACATGACTGAAAAAATAATCACATCCATTCATGGTGGAGGAAGCCTATAAATACGCAAGAGAGACAATATTGTTTCCAAAAAAATTGGATGGTAAAAAGTGAGATTTAATGTTATAATTATTAAATAATAAGTGTTTTATACGTATCATATATAAAAATTAAACCAATAATAATAAAAATCCATGAAATATAGTGGTGTAAAATGAGTAGTGTCACTATGTGGAGACTATATGTCATACCCATGCATAAGCATTACATTTACATTTCATTTCAGGGATAAAATTGTTAGCAATTTAAATATCATAATTATAATAAAATATTTTAATATTCATGATAATTATTTATTTATTTTATAAAAATTATAACATTTTTATACGTGTTAAAGAAGAATTAAAAAAATATAGTGATCGGTAAAGGTGATTACCTCTTCATTGAATAAACTACATTAGATCTCGTCTTAAGGATCCTATGGTTTTTTTTAAAATACTAGAACCTATAGAATGTTAATATGATATTTTATAATTTATTTTTTCAAAGTATGGTCAATATAGATGGGTCAAATTAGAATAAACAATTGATGGGATGAGGTTCTCTTTTATAATTGCTGGGAGAGATAGTTTTTAAATTTTTTAAATACTAAAATATATCAATTTTACTCTATAGGTAAATATTTATGAATATATGGTAATTTAAATATAAGGGATATTGGGGTTAATATCATATCATATCATGAATATTTTAAATATTTTATTATTTAACCATATCTTTTGGTTCAATACAATAGATAATATATTTTCACATTTATCGTTGTGATGTATTTTTCTCTCTGAAAGAGATATAATTTGACATGTAATGTAAAAATTGGGACATAAATGGATCATCGGTGACATTTTGGACCATATATTATATAATTATCCCTCTTTAAGTAATTTTTTAATTTAAATAATTTAATAATATATTATTTTTACAAATTGTCAGTAATGTATATTTTTTCACAATATATTTATTTTTTACTTAAAAGACAAAAATAAAATGTTTGAAATAAAATATATTTCTTCAACACAACGTTTTTATTCCATATTCTTCTATATAATTCTCAAAACACAATAATCATTTACATTATACTATTTTTAATTATTTTATATAATTTTTTTATCTTTTCAATTATTTGAATAAATATTACGTCAACATTGCATGATAATGAATTGGATGTGATGAATTTCCTAAAATTATGAATAAATTATCATAATTAATGTGATATAATTATTCAAAATTTAGAAATTTATATTATTTCATAAATTTATTTTCTCTTTATATTTTCACGTAAAAGTTATTTAAAACTAAGTGAGTGATACATTATGACATTATTTTCATTAAATTTTATATAAATAATTTTCTATATAAAGTATCACATAAAATTTTGAAATTAATTCATATGGTGATAAATATTTAATTACGTTCATTGAATAAAAATTTATTTGAGAAATTGTCTGCTTTAAAAAATAAATTATTAAGAAAAAATAGGAATAATTATTATACCACGCCTAGAATAATATTAAACAGATTTAAAAAAATTTATTGAATATATCAAATATATATTTAATTAATAAAATTCAATAAAATTTATTTATTTTATTTATTGTGATAAAATCATATTTCATGAATAATTTTTTTCATCAAAAAACTTCATGTACATTAGAATGATTTTTATTTTCTCATATTAACTGATTTACCTATTTATTTATTTTACATATATGTAAAACATATAATTTTTAATGTTTAGTTAGTCTTATTCATACCATAAAATTTATCAGCTAGATTGTAATAGTAAACTACCTTATGTATCATTAAAACTCGAATTTTTATGTATCACAAGATATCAATAAAATTAAAAAATTGACAATGATATATAAATTAAAATCTCAGGTTGTTACATAATTCCCCTCATAAAAAATAATTGTCCTCTAAATTTCTATAATGTCTCCTCATGAAAATATTTTCATAGTTCTTTATAAAAATTTCTTCAAAATCCCACATAATAATTTTTATCATGTCAGTTATAAAAAGTAACTATACCATCCAAGTCACCCAATTACACCACAATTGTTCTCTATTATCAAGATTATGGATATGATCCTCATTGTATGATAAATTTTGTTCCAATTATATTTCTATAGATGCGAGGAAATGCATTGGGCATGTCATGTACTTACATAATAGAGGGATATGGAACTCATCATGAAATATAGATAGGCATTATTGCATTGAAAAACTTAAAGGTACTGCAAAAATCCTTTATAGAATTTCAAAATATACAATTTACTTGTTTCTTAGTTTCCCTTTCATAAATTTTTTTCCACCCTTAATTTAAAATACATTCAATAAAATGTGTTCTCCAATATGAAATTATAAATCATACCTCTGGTTATTAGTGTAACTACTTTTCCTTCAACGTGTTTCTCTAATATGTGTTTGAATATTATTTACCTTTGTTAGTGCCTCTTAAATTAATAACAAACCTAAAATATTAATTTTACTGAATTCATCCCAAAAAATTGGAGTATGACATATTGTTCCATTAAATTTTATATGTTTTACCATTTGAATTATAGAATAGAATCAATTGTTACAAGATAACTGTTGAAAAGGTATATATTGTTCCCATATATCATGAAGGTATAGTATGTATTACCCCAAGATATCTTTAGTGGTCCAGATTATCCATTCATACTACCCATCAGTTTGAGGATGTAAATTGTGTCTCAAATAAATCTTGATATCAAGATCCTTTTGAATAATTTTCCCTCATTTTGATTTATATAATGCATCAAAATAATACATAATTAAATTAGGTGAACACTAAATTAATTAAAATTATTTAATATATAGTAATACACTGAACTTGATAGGCAAATATTCTCCCATTTTGAGGATTTTTATTGATATTGTAATGTGATCAAGATAAACTGATATTTCATTATTCATTATAGGATTATTTGGTCATATAATGAAAATGTCCATGTTAATGTCATCTAATTTATAGATAAGAATATAAAGTGGTTTCATAAGTCTTCTAAGATTATTTATCTCATATTTTTCATATTGAAAAATTAATATCCTGAAAAAAAAATCATTCCACATCATTCATCCCACCAAAAATATTCCTTCATTATTACAAACTAAGACTTTATCAGCACTAAAACCAGACATTATCACCTCTATAAAATTGTTGACAACTTAAGTGAGATTATAATCTAGGGTCTTTTATCATCACATATAAATGAAATGATAAATTTAATTTTATCCACTCTTATATACACACTAATAGAGGGTCAAGGTGTAATATCATGCAAAGACACACTACCATTCTAGTGCAATGTCTTTTAGCATCACAACACATCAGAAGAAACACAATAGATATAATCTAAAACATGTACCAATATATAATTTTAATGAAAAGAAACATACAACCCATATAAAATAAAAAAAATATATTATAGACATTGAAAACATTTTTTACAAAATTATATAAATACTAATTATTACATACATTAAAAACATCAATATTCATTTGTCTTTTAATCGGGGCCCTTAATAAAAATATTTCTGATCAAACCAAAAACTTTCATGAAACCTAATGTAGGTGTATGATAAAAACACTAATTTTTGTAATAATATAATGAAATAAATTAACAGAAAATGTAAATTATATTAAATTTGATGTCAATTACAAATAAAATTACTCACATTAAGCCATACCAGTCACACCATTCATCAAATTGAGGTGAGTATGATTCCAAAACATATCTTACAACTTGTGGATCATTTTTATAAGTTTACAAACAATATGAATATGTTTTCTAGGATTTTAGAGCATTATTTGTTTTTTTAATAAATGTAACTTAAAATAGAAACTCACCCTTTCGACTCATTCTGATCACATCCTATGTCAGTTTGATGTCAAACCAATTACTATAAATCAAAATAAATATATGATTAATTATCAAAAGTTATCATTAAATATTAGCATGTTTGATAAGTTTTTATTTATTGACACATTTTGAGCTAAATGTCTATTTTGAACTCATAACAGACATATTGAATCAGATTGGGATCTTAGTGTCTCGAATTTTCATGTGTTTAGCGCATCCACATCAAAAATTTCCTGTGTATTTTTTTAATGAATCAAAACAATAAGAAAACATTTTCTTGGTATTGAGAGGGTTATTTGTCCATTTTACTACAATCAAAGTCAACTTTAAATAAATAAATATTCACTCTCAGTCATACCAATCACAAAGAGGGCCAAATTGAGGTACGACTGTCTCCAAAAAATCATAAGTGACATATGGATTATTTCCATAAAGTTTAAAAACTAATATGATTTTTCATTATCTTTTAATACCCTAGTTTTATTTTTTACTAAAATGCCATTTTAAATTGGAAACATGCAGTCTGCTTTATTTTAACAAACATCGTACATCGTTCTTACATGATAGCAATTAATACATTTCAAAAATGAATTATGAATATTTTTTCAAAATTATCAATAATAAATAATAAATGTTTCTAATTTTTTCATGAGTGATTAATTTTAATCTAAAATGTTGATTTTAAACTGGCAACAAAGACTTTGAAACCTACTAGGAACATCGTGTAAAAGATTAAGGTATGGATCACACTTTGTAATGACCCATTTATTTGTAGATTAATAATTTTTTATATCTATTGATATTTCTGAATACATATAAATTTAATGTTAATGAGGAAACATTATTCAATAGCATACTGAACATGAAACAATGGGTTTTCTTGAAATTATATATTGCACACAACATTAAATTATATTGAAAATTAATATAATAATATTATTATTTTAAATGATAGTTAATGAATAGACGTTGTAATGGTGTGAATTTACATGACTAACATCATTAATATTACACATGTTTATTAAATGTCTTTACATCTATCCATTATATTCTATAGGCTTAAAATATGAATGAATCTTACTTTAAGCCTAAAATACTCTAATATTCTTTTAAAGGTCGATTTACTACCTTTTAATGGAAAAATCTTTTTAAATATACTTTTTTTTCACTTTAATATGTTCCAATGGACAAAATAATATTCTTTTTTAGAAGTGGGAAATCAAAATTTAGCTTGGGTAAATTTTTTGAATTTATATGATAAATATTATTTTTAATGAATAGTGAAAAATACTGTATTTTTAGTCAAAATTATATTCTCAGCTAATTTAATTATATTCATAGATTAACTTATTAAATGTTTTAAATGTGTAATAATATTATATTTTTATCATTAAATACAATTATAGTCATTTTAATTATTTTTACATTTAAATTTGACTCAAGCACATGTCAATCCTTTAGTAGTTTTTACTTTTGAAAACATGCACTTTGGTTTTGACAATAGGAATTAATTTTAAATTAATTTATGCAACTTCTATGTTTTGAATTTGGAAAATTTTATTCCATATTTTTAATTAGGAGGTCGATATTATTTAAATAGGTTCCTTTTATAGACATTAAGAATGGTAACTTCAGTAACTGTTTTATTTAACATGGTTAAAGGGTAAATATGCAAATAAGTGTAAAGGAGAAATATTAAAATAATATTAAAATATTGTAAAACATGTAATGAACATATTTAATGATATATTTCTGACCATAAGAATCTGTGGGTCAATTTTAAGATCCCATGGAGCCACATGTGTATGAAAATGGCATTAAATTACTTTTAATTTATTGTTATAAAAAATATAACCTAAACTTGTATATTTTTCTAACTCAATTTTTATATGAGGTTATAGGTGAAATATATTTGACTATAAATATTAATTATAAATATAAATTTATATTATATATCATGGTATTTTATTTATTATTTTTAGACATTCAACAAATAAATGTATTTTTCACACAATGGTGATTTAGTGACAACCTTATTAATGAAAACATTAAATAAATGTGATTATAAATATTAAAATCTATTTATTTTTAAACTCATTATGACATACATTAATTTTATGGATTCTTAATAATTGTTATATATTAATTAATGATGTATTTTTCTAAATAATGATGTTGTTATGGATTATAAAAATATCATGATATGGACAATATAAAAATTGACCTAAATGATTATTTAAATCAATTAAAATTTAATTAAATAATATAATAGACATAAAAATCTAATATTCAACAAACTAACATATATTATGCTTAAAATTTCATTGAATATCCATTTTTGGTTCGCTTTTAATTTTACAGAAACTAATGTAACCATATATCTTGAATATACAAGAGGATATTGTAAAAACCTAAATTTTATTACTAACGGTTAACACTAAAAGATAAGGATAATTTTCTGACCAAAAATTTTCTAAAATTAATTGGATGAGATTATTTAGACACTTCCTCATCTTATTATAAAATTATTTTACATTTGTTTTATTATAATTCATAAATCAATTAATAATAAAATAATACATAAAAATATTTCTAATGTCCCATCCTCCCTCCCTTAAAGGGACACCACCATCAACCCTTACTCACACCTCTTAAGCACTATTGGATCATCCGAACACTTCCTAAATAAGATCCAAACAAAACTCTATATCTTTTATATGCCTTCCCCTTGGGATATTGTAATTTAATAAGGCCTTTTAGCTAAAATCAATAAGAGTTCCCCGGTTTGAGGTAATGTCTTCTCTCAATATTATTTCATTCATTTTTGATTCTCTGACACCCTAAACTCATTTATTATATTAATTTATAACAAAACTAGTATATTAAATAATATATGATGTTTTTTTTGAGAAATATTTGAACTAAAATTATACACACATCGGTCTAATGGGTATAAAATATAATGTTTTTATGGACAATGGACTACTGCCTCACGAAACGATGATTGTTCAATCTTCTCCTACCACTTATTATGGTAACCATTATGATGTAACATTAATTATACATGATGTATATGATATTTTTTTCTCTATGATTCCATAATTTTCCTTCATAACATACCGTTATTCTTTTTATGTTGTATATATATGATAATTTCATTTGAGGAAGGGAGGACCACCACCCCCACAAGTTGATATGACTCATTCATGCTATATATGGAAAGTATAAAGGATTTAATTGATGAAATAATGTAACATATATAACATATATATTATAATTTAATTATAATATACCTATGTATCACTTAGATTTCTTTACAATAAATATGATAAAAGAAATGAATGTAGCCTTCATTCATAGGTACCACTTATCGTCTCCTTGAATGATGCATTTCAATTTTTATATCCAAATGTTCTGGAATATTATAAATACATATATACTGGATATATATTATATATATTATATACAAATACTATATATATTTCTAGATATAATTTACTTATTACAACATAGACAATTTTTAATTATAACAACTTCATTTTTTGACAGAAGTTCCAAACATCGACCAAATGTCCGATATGAACTCAAATTATTAACTAATTGTTATAGAAATAAAATAAGAGATAAAAAGTAATAATAAAAATGAACAACGTTCTAATGTCATTATAAATTAACTTATGATTATTATTCAGGAAGAATAAGGAACATACGAGACAAGTCAGACTCCTGGTAAGGGATCCTTCCACACTCCTCATTCAGTCAGAGACATCTTTTAGGTTATGTATTTAAATTTCCATTCTCTTTTGTGAAGATATGTTCTTATATATCCTTATTTATATAAATTTTATGTCCTAGTGATGAGATACCATTTTCGCTCTCATCAACCAATATCCTGAATTTTTAATTGATATCTTAATGTTTCCGAATTTCTTGTAAGGTACTTCACCTCAATATATATTAATTAGGGAATGATTTGATAATATACACCTCCTTCTTTTAAATGGAGTATAATAAACACCTTTTACCTTTACTTTCATTCAGTGGAAATTGCTTTCTATGAATAATTTTACTAAATGATAGAAGGAATGTTTTTGATGTATTTGGTGACAAAGAGCTCTCCACCGCCTAATCATAATTTGGCTTCCTCTATAAGCCTTAATATTTTTAAATGGAAAAAAGAAACCCTTTTTCCATTTTTTGGTGTTTTGGTATTGAGAATGGTTTTTGAAATGGATGGATTATTTTAATATATTAAAATTATTTCATATAACATCAAATGAAATGTTATTAGTTAAATTATGATATTTTCAAAAAATTATGGGTTAGGATTATATAATGCTACTTGGAAATTTGACGGGTGGTTACATAATAAACCAAATGATAGTTGGTTCCATGCTAAACCAAGGATGGGTTGTTACATTATAACATCTAATTAATTGGGTATGGAATTAAGTTGAATAGATATTCCATTTAGTGATATGTGTAGAAGTCGACATATGGTTATTCCATTTAAAAATGTTTATATCCCATGTAACCTTTATATGTTATATATTTCATTCTATAAGATTGTGGTAAAAATTTGGTTAAAAAAAGGGTAATAAGTGAGCTTATATTAAGTGAAGTGTTTTTACTACTTCTTAAAGGAGAAAATTAGTAAATTATGATAAATTCTTCATGGTTTTCAGTTTATTTAAAGACTAATATTTTTTATTCTTTACGTATCCCATACTAAGATTTTTATGCTCATCCCAAGTTCTGAAATGTTTTTGTAGGAGATAAGGAATAATATATTAAAGTAAAGGATCAAGGAAAGGTTATTTTGTTTAAACATCAAATGATGTCGTGTTTTTTAAAAGAGTTTTTGTTTGATGAAAAAATTAATATTGAGTTAAAGTATCTACTTGTAAAATTCAAGATGTTATGTATAATATATAACCTAATTCACTAAATCTATACAACTGAAATGATCCTAAATGTGAATTATTAACATAATTAAATATCATGTAATGATTAAGTTTGGGGATATATTGTTGGTATCAGAGGCCGGTTTAGATAACGTTAGAAGTTGGTGTGTTATTTAAACATATGTGACATAACCATAAAATTTACCATATTATAAATAGTTATAGTTATTTTTGATAAATCGAATGAGTTTAACAAAACATGAAAAAGTATAACTTAGTATTTACCATCATCCTAAGATATTATATAACTATTTTACTAATATTATCAAATTTTCATTTTTGGATTTAGTAAATGGATGGATCTAGTATGCACCAATGTAACAATGAGTCTGAAAGAAGATGTGATGCTTTTATGAATGAGAAACTAAATGAAATGGGAGCTTGAATGAGTACACTTGTGTTTATTCTTAACTATCTATCAGAAGTTTGGAATGACCACATGACCTTAGGGTATTTTTATAAGATATCATTTATGCAAGAAACAAAACCTAATAGAATTTTATGTTATAATAATAAAGGAAAGTATATTCTAAAACCGATGTGTCAAATATGGGGAAAGAAACAGTTAAGAAAATTAATTAATGGAAAATAAGATATTTTAGATGTGGTAATGATGGTCATAAACTAAAAAAACTGCCTTGGAAAAAGGAAGCATCCAGTTTACTCTTGGGAAGGGAAGTAAGTTATTTATGTTGGATCAAATGATTTTTATAAATGTGGTGTGCATTGTCATTATAAATTTAAATTTCATACAAATATGGTTTGGGAATGGGATCATTAGGATCATAAAAATATAAGATTACAAATTCCTGATGCCAATCTAACTTAAGATGATGAAACTGAAAATGACCTATAAATGTATGGACTATTTCTTATCTCTTGTTTTGAAAACACATAAATCATAAGACATTATTCATGATTTTTTCAATATGAATGAAGTGTAAATTAATTTGATATAAAAACACGATGAATGTTCGATGATTAAGATGTCTTGGAATTGAAGAGTTATTAAAGATCTATCGATGAAGATATATTAATGATATGATTTCATTGGAATACTTTATCTAGTATGTGTTACCCAGAAGTTTGATATGTGAAAAATTTATTCAAGGAATAATTATCTTTTCTTATGTGGAAGTAATGTAAAACCTAAGGGGTTCAGGAGATCTTTTGTTTTTTTGGAAATTATGGGTTATTAGTTTTTGGAATTAATATTCTGAGGTATGAAATAACCTTTACGGATAAAAAAGTTATGGATATTTTTAAAAAATTTATCTCATTTTTTTAAATATTAATATATATATTTGATTTTTGAAAAAGTAAAACATGAAGACCTTGTGACAACCAATCTCATTGGAAAAACATACCACAATTGATCCCACAACCAAATTTTTGCTAGGATTTATCACCTAACAGTGAACTACATGAAGTACCTTGTTAGTAAAACCAATTAATTTTCTTTAAATTGTTTTATGGATAAAGAATAAATTTATTTTGGATATTATGTTTTATCAAATAGATATTCTTGCTACAGGAAAATGATTTGGTGATTATGTGATAGTGGTTATTTCATAATATGTTCTCTCTTTTGGGAATACTATATTCCTAAGGAATAGGTAATACTATGGGATTGCATTTGTGGCGTAATTGTTAAAATTTTATTCTAAAAAAATCTATGTTTTCTAAGGACTTATAGTGATTTGGGATAATTATGGAAATGAATAACCTATCATAGTGATTATTTTATTAGGTTAATTTTATTTCACTATGTGACTTTAAGAGTGGTCGATGTTATTTAGAGATAAATGATTAGATTTATTATGGATGACTACCTGATAAAGTTCTTCTATGATTTGTTTTCTAAAAATTGTTTGGATTATATTAAAGAAATTTATATACAATTGTGTATTGAATGGTCTTTGTTGAACTTTGGGTACTATTTTTTAATTTTGGAGAGTCAGTGTTTTATTTATTTTTATAATGGATTATCCATTTGGGGATTATCTGATCTCATACTAACCAGTTTGGTTTTGGTTGATGTGTAATAACAGGGGAAATATATAGTTTATTATATATTATTTGATTATCTAAAAGTTGATTCTAGCGCTTCATCTATGACAAAGTCATCTTGAATACTAATTATTTGGAGAAACATGAGATTGCATTATTAATTTTATTAAAGGATGAAACACTAGTTTTCACATAAGTATAATTCCTTATAATCTTAGTTTAGGTAGTAATAAAAGTCCTCAACTCAATGAAAAGGATCTTGATGAATAAATTTTATACCCTTTATTTTATTAATATATTTTTTCCATCCACAAATTTATTGTATTCTTCTGGTTAACATTCCATGATCATGATCTCTATAACTCTCTATTAATCTATGAGAGGTATTTTCTCTTCCATATCAATGTTTTACTACATGGTATCCTAGTATGTGTTATCTCAGGTGACCTTGGTACTTCTCTTTATTTATTTTAACGTGATAGTTTTATTGAATCTTTTTTGGATGTGGTACTTTCAATAAGTTTTCCCAGCCAAATTGTAAAATTACGAGGACATAATTTCCAAAAAAAACAGGGAAGGATGTAATGACCAAGGTTTTTAGAGAATAATAATTTTTCATATATATTAATATTTTTAAAGAATATATTAATCATATATTTAATATTAATTTTTTTGATAGCATGCTCAAAACTCTGTAATGGGTTTCATTCAAATCATATATTTCACAAAACATAGAGTTATATGAAAAAATAATGTAATAATATTATTATTTTAAATTATAGTTAACAAATATTCATTGAAATGATGGGAATGAATATAAAAAAATACATTATTATTACAGGGGTTTGTGGAATGTCTTTTCATTTATCCAGTAATGTTTAGAGTCTTAGAATAATAATGACTCCGATTTTATTCATTTAGTACTCTAATATTATTTAGAAGGTCGATTTACAGCTTTTGGATAGAGATCCCTTTTTAAATATTGTTTTTGACACTTTTATAATTTCCATTTGTAAAAATAATACTCTTCATTTTAAGGAGGACATCAAAATTTACTTTACGTAAATATTTGGGGTTTCTCTGATGATATTCATTTTTTAATGAATAGTGAAAAATATAGAATTTTACGTCAAAAATGACTTTTCATATAATTATTTTATAATATTCTATTGAAGATTTAAATGATTTTAAATTTTAATAAGATATTATTTTTATCCATTAATCCAATAATTGTCATTGGAATTTTTTTGACAATGAAATTATATTGAAACACATCTCTATCTTTTGGATGTTTTTACTTCTTAAAAACTAGCTTTTAGGTTTTGACAACATGAATTAATATTATATTAATTTATGAAACTTTAATGGTTGGAATTTAGAAAAAGTGATTCCATATTTTTAATAAGGAGGTAGTAATTGTGTAAATCCTTACCTTATACTTTTAAATATTATGAATTCCTTCTTCAGTCAACATTTTATTTACCAGGGTTAATTGTTAAATCTGTTATATAAGGAAAAAATTAATAATATTATAATATTTTTTAATTTTCCTAACACATTTTCAACCCTATTCGATGTGATATGTCCATCCAATGGAATCCTTGGGTCGATTTAAGGACCCCATGGAACCAATTTTGTGTGAAAATGACATTTAATTACTTTTATTTTATTGATAAGGAAACTATAACCTAACCATGTATCTTTTACTAAACTAATTTTTTATGGGTATATATAAGTGATCTATTCGAATATAAATAGTAATTATAATGATAAAAATATTAATTCATCATGGTATTATATTTATAATTTTTAGATATCAAATTAATAAATTTATTTTTGACACAATGGTGATGTAGTGAATACCTTATTAATGAAATATTTAAATAAATGATAATATAAATATTAAAATAATTTTTTTTCCATATTTTTATGCCATCCAATAATTTTGGGGATGATTTTTACTTTTTATCATTGAATTAATGATGTTTTTCTTGAAAGAACCATGTTGTTATGTATTCATAAATGGTCATGATTTAATTAGTATAAAAATAGACATAACTGGTTTTTTAAATCAATTAATATTTTCTTAAATGATATAATTTATTAAATACAATGATTCGTAAAAATTACATATTTGATGTAACAAATGTCATTCACTATTTCTTTTTTTGGTGTCTTGGAATTTAATTGTAACTATGGTAACAATATATTATGAATATATAAGAAGGCATAGTAAATGTTTAATTAGATTACTAAGGGTTCATGCTAAAAGGTAAAGTTACTTTTATGACCTAAACTTGTATAAAATTCTATTGGATGAGTGGATTTAAATACTTCCTAAACTGACCTTTGATATATAACACTTTCTTGTTATTATAATTTGAAAATCAATTAAATATAAAATAATACCTTCAAACACACCTAAAGTTCCCCTCCAACCTCTTATAAAAGGACACCACCATTAAACATTACTCACACATATCATGACCCCATGTCTCACCTAAAATATTTCAAAATAAGTTCCAAACATCCCTCTCTTCCTCTTCGAAGCCTTCCCCTAGCCAGTAGGTAATTAAAGAAGTTATTTTAGCTTAAATCAAATGGAGTTACCTGATTTGAGGTAATGTCTTCTCTCAAGGTTCATTCATTTATTTTTCATCCACAACCCCCTAAAATCTATTCATTAAATTACTTTATAAAAACAAATTTATATTAAATATAATATGATTTTTTGAGAATTATTCTAAATACACTTATACACAACTATATCTAAGGCTTATAGAACATACTGTTTATGTGGACAACGAACTACTGCCTCATTAAACGATGATTGTTCAATATTACCCTACCAATTCTTATGGTAACCATTATGATGGAACAATAATTATAAATTTTATATATGATAATATTTTTATCTATATTCTTCTTAAATTCTCATTTAGAAAATATATTTATGATTTTTATGTTTAATATAGAGGATTAATTCATTTGAGGATGTGTGGACTACCACCCACTCAAAGTGGTATGACTCGTTCATGCTATACATGGAATGTATAAATGAAACAATAAATGAACTTATGTAAAATATAAAACATAGATATTTTACTGGATTTATAATATACCTATTGATAATTTAGTTATCATTCCTTTAAATATGAAAAAAGAAATGAAAGTAGTGTTTATGCTTACGTATGGCTTACCGTGTCCATGAACGGTGAATTTCATTTATCACATCCAAATTTTATGGATTATTCTAAATACATATATACTAGATCTATATGATATATATGATATATGAATCATCAATATCATTATGGAGATAATTTACTTTTGACCACATGGACAAATTTTAATTATAACCGGATCATTTTTTGACTCATGGATCGAACATTGAAAAAATGTCGAATACAGACTCATATAATTAACCAATTGTTATATAACCATATTATGTGATATAAAATAAATAATAAACATGAAAAGTTTCATATGAAATTATAAATTAACTTATTTTATTATTTTGGAAGAATATGGAACATGTGAGACATGTTGGACTCAAGGTAAGGAGACCTTTCACCTTCCTCTTTTAGTCAAAGACATATTTTATTTTATGTCATTTAATTACATTTATAATATGTTAGGATATGTTATTAAATATCCTTATTATGTAAATGTTATGTCCATGTGATGAGACACCCTTTTCACTGTCATTAACTCATTTTCTTAATTTTTAAGTGACACTGTTATGTTGCCGAATTTCTTTATGGGACTTCTATTCAATCTCTTTTCATTAGGGAGTGATTTGATAATAGAAACCTCATTATTTTACAAAATTTATAACAAAAACCTTTTAAATTTACATTCATTCAATTATAATCATTTTTCTATGAAGAGTTTTACTAAACAAAAAAAAAAGAAATGTTTTTAACATATGGGGCAATAATGAACTCTCAACCACTGTAATTGTTACATGGATTCCTCTATAGGCCTTAATGATTATAAAAGGAATTAAGAAACCCATAATTCTATTTTGGGTGTTTTGGTATTTAAAATGGTTTTTGAAATGGATTTAGTATTTCAATATCTTGTAATGATTTCTAGTGATTTTAAACAAAATGTTATTAGTGAAATTATAATATTTTCAATATTTTATGTGTTATGATTATATAATGGTACACAGACATTTTATGGGTGGTTAAATGATAAACAAAATGATGTGTGGTTTTGTGATAAATAAAGTATGGGTGGTTACATTATAACCTATGATGTATTGGTTATGTATGTTAGGCGTATAGAAATTCCATTTAGTGATATGTGTAGAAGTTGACCATATTATTATTCCATTTAAATATGTTTATGTCCCAAGTTACATTTGTATGATATATGTTTCTTTCTATGGGATTTTTTTAATCATTTGGTTACAAAAAGGGTAAGAAATGAGCATATATTAAGTGAAGTGTTTTTCTACTTCTTAAAGATGAAATTATTACTTGATAATAAATTATTCATGTTTTCCATGTAATTTAATGTATTACAGTTTTATTTCATTATGTATAACATTGTGATATTTTTATGATCATCCCATGTTTTGATATTTTTTTTCACAAGACATAAAGATGAATAGAGTTAGAGATGGGATCAAGGAAAATTTATGTTGTTAAAACATGAAATGATGTCATAATTTGTTTCAAAGATTTTTATGGAACAAATGGATATTGTGTGAGAGTGTATACATGTATTATTTAGGATTTTATGTATAAGTTATGACCTAATTCTATAGATATCTAATCCTGAAAAGATTATCAATGAAAATTATTAACATAATTTAATATTATGGAATGTTTAAGGCTAGGGACTTATACCCCTACACATAAAAAATGATGTATGGATCATATTTGTAATGTATAAAAATAACAAGGAATGCATTTTCTCAGTTTTTAGTAGTCCAATTGTCTATTTTAATTAAATTGATTACAATTTTAAATGAAAATGTGTACATTGAGTTATACATGTTACATCATGTGTCAGATTGACGTGTGTCTGATTCCTGCATGTTCAAACTCAATTATACAATATTTTAATAATATATCAATCCAATATTTATTTATTTTCTAGTTTTTGAGTATGTCACATTTCCCTTTTACTAAAAATTAATTTTAAAATTTAAACATGCACTTTGACTCATATTGATAACATCATGTATCAATTTTATAGGTGAAACTAATTGGTATATATCACAATTTATTTATGAATTTGTACACTAAATTATTAATAAAATACAATAAGGCATGATTGGTTTTCATTAAGTGACATTTCATAATATATAATGTTGATTTTATATTGATAACTGAAAAATTTCATCATACTAGGAATATTGTGTATTAGATTGTGTTTTGAACAACTCATAAAAATAAAAATTGACTAGTGGATCATATTCCAATAGTATCAAAATAATAGGAATATTTTTTCTCAGTTTAGAGTTTTTTATAATTCTAATATAATAACATTAATGTAATTTTTGAATAGAATGATGTACATGGAGTCATACCGGTCACACAATGTAAAGGAGTAAGGTTCGCTTCATTCCTAAACATCCCAATTTATCAAATTATTCATATCATTCAATGTAACCAACATATACCTTGATATTATTTGTCAAACTTACAACACAACTAGATAAACTTCGAATATACCACCTCAACTAGAAAAGAAAATAATCCATGTGTTTAAGAAAACAATTATAATATGAGTAAAAATAAATTTATATAATATTAAAATAAATAAAAATAATTGATTAATTCAAAGGAAATTGATTTTAGGGTTTAAATATCAAGATTACCTATATGACTAAGTAGTGGAGGGAACATGAATGAAACTGATAAATGAATACAATGTAAGGGTGAAAGGTTCTGAGGGATAATAAGTCTATAGAATTTTTGGTGTATAAATGCATGAGAGGTGGGCAGATCACCCTAAATCAAATAAAAGAATCAACCCATATAATAAATTAGTTTTTAAGTGAGTAATACTAAAATGAAATAAGCTAAACATAAATATGAAATAGTAAATTAATTCTTTGGATAATGTATATATTTTGAATAAATTATAATTATATATGTGATTAAGCATATGAAGTGTCACTACTCTTCCCAAAAAAGAAGTGTAGGGAAAAAGAAGGAACATGATAAATGAAACACTACATGACTAAAAAGGTTTTTAGGGATAATAAGTCAATAGATTTTTGGGTGCAGAATGGCATAAATGATTGGCAGTACACCCCAACTAGAAAAAAATAATCCCAATGTAAAAGAAAACAATTATGATATGAGTAATACTAATGGGAAATAAAGTACACATAAATTTGACACAATATGTTAATTCACTAAAAATGGTTTCACTGTAAAGTATCAAGATTAACTCTGTGATTGAACAAAGGCAAGATTGGTGTTCTTAAAATAAATGATGTGGAGGTAACATGATGGAATGTGATAAATACAATATGGCATTTGTGAAAATGATTTGAGGGAGAATAATTATTCATATATTTGGTATATAAAGGCATGAAATATGGACATACTACACCTACTCAAAAAAATGAATCCACTAATATAAGAAAACAATTATTATGGGATTGATATTAAAATGAAATAAAATATTCCGAAATGTGAAATAATAAATTAATTCCATGTAAAATGATTTTCTGTAAAAACATCAAGATAACCTATATGATTGAGCAGATAAAGCATATTCTCTCTTCTTGAAAATTCATTACAGATTGATAGAAATATTTTATAATAAACGATCTCCACAGGGAATAAATAAAATTAAATCAACCTTCCATTATATATTTTTTCAGTAAAATTGAGAGAGTATATAGTAACCTTACATTTACACCATTTCAAGGGGTTTCTTTAATTATACTAAGCTCTTATGATGGATTGGTAATATCAACAACTGTGAAAGTAATTGAAAAAATTACTAGAAAAACATTTAATTTAGATTATGTTAATGTTGTAGATAACATATAATATTTTGAAGAAAAACAATGTATATGAAAAAAATCTTTTACCTTCTCATTGGACACTATATATTTTTTTAAAAGGTTCAAGGATATTATCACTCAATTGAGAATCAATATCCCATCACTTTGGTGAAGAAACATTTGTTTTAGTCACCAGTAGGAAAATTGAAAAAATTATTATTTATTACATTAGACACATAAAATACATTCACTACTTGTGATTCCATTATTAATGGATTGTCTATAAGTCTTCCACACAGAAATTTATCATCATGAAGCACATTTCATCATCTTTCAATACACTAATATAATATACCCTTTTTCACTGAAAAATATGCACTTTAAATTATTCATAATCTAATATATACATCTATATTCTAATTCCAAAATGTGACTTACTTTCATATATTAGACTTCTAACCTTGGAAACAGATATATCAAACACATTATCCTCAAGTTTAACACCAAAAGTTTTCATCATATGATGGTCATCATGTTCTTTTGAATAGAATAATAACCATTGATTAAAAATCCAATGTTTGATATAATATTTTCATTTTTCCTTTTAGTTATCCATCTAAGTGGTTTGACAATTTAATTAAGATATTCAGATAAATCCATTTAAATTTGATCTTGATGTCATGCTATAAACATTTTATGATGTTTTTTATATCAATCCATGATCCCTTGAAGGATTTAAATATCTAAGAATTTATTTGTGGTCCAGAATGATTGTATCAAAAACATCACGATTATTTAAAATGTAATGGTGTTCTAGCTCCAACTCTATAAAGGAAATTTTAAAACCATCTCTTCTAGAAATTATTTCACCCATTATGCGTTCAATGTGACAATACATTGGAATATTTACATTTCCATCCTTTAAAATGTAATAGGTAAATAATTCAATAGCTTCTTCATCAATATATCGTTTTTCAATACAACCTTTTGGCCAACTTTGATTATTGACACACACCTTAAAAATCATTATAGAGAAATAAATGGGGTACATCAATTATAAATGGATTTTACCACATAGTTTAACCTATCTAATCATGTGAACCATCATGTGGACCGTTATAATAAAGAATAAATCTGGGATGAAAATATGTTATTCACATAATAGGATTGCATCCTTCTTATTCATAAAGGGAAACATCATCAGGTATTTATCTTCACTATATATTGATTTAAAAAATAATAATATTTAGGTAAATGTATGTCATAACATTTAGGTAAAATAAAACAAAATTAAAAATGCATTAAATCATTCATCAGAAAATGAAATTCTTGTTACTTTAGTCCTTTTAACATTAAATTAGTCATTGATATGACATTCATGATATTTTCTGAATATTCTTGTTAAAATTTTACACCATCAAACAGAATAAAAAATAACTATTTTCCTATTCTAATAGTGTGAAATTCCCTAGAAGAAGAAAATTATTTTTTTACCCTTCATTATTTCTAAATCTTCCCTTATCTCAATTTTAATCAAGCCCATCCTTTCCTTCATTCCATCATTAATTTTACTAGAATAATTATGTAATGTTCTATTAAAACTATCAAATAAATTTTTCTACATGGATGACATCAATAAATTGTATGACATACCAAAAATTCAAATATAGTAATTCGTGGAAAAGTTATCTCTTATTCTAACCATATTTTTTGTGGTTTTTTAAATTTTTTTTATCAAAAACAATGTTAATATATTTTAAATTATTGTATAGTTTGTATATTTTTATTATAAAGAGTGTTGTATTTTTTTGATATTACAATTGAACTTGGTCATCCATGATAGGTATGTATGTCATCGAGGTAAAAATTTCGAATTTCCTAAAAACACGGTCTTCATCGAATTTTTCTACCAAACATAGTATGTTTTATTTTTCAAAAAATGGGATATATTTGTATTCCAATAATTCTAGTGCCTGATAAATTTCCATTAGAGTGAATTCATTTAATATTCCATAGAACCAATCCCTCTATGTGAACTTTTAACTTCTATGAGCATCATATATTGAAACATATGTATCCCACATCAATTTATTGTCTTCGACCAATATATCCAAATAAACATCAATATCATTATCATTTTTCCTTGGTATAGATATTAGAAAAGGAATCCAAAAGAAGATATTCCTCTTGCATAACCATGTCTTCAAGTTATAATTTACCGACATGATAGGACATGTACAATGAGTACTAAAATTTACACAAATATGATTTCTTCCATTTGTGAATAATTTAAGATGAATGTTTCTTGATTTATTTCAAAGTTCAGGATACTCATAATAAATTTAATTCAATTGAGAAAAATCTACTAGATGACATAGGGTAAAATATTTTATTTCTATATCAACATGTCTTGTCAATTATCTAGTGGTATCCTAACATCCACTCATTCTTCTAAAACCTAGAATGATAGACATGAATGAAAAATATTTTGAAGGACATGTTATAATTGTCGTGTGTCGATTGTTGCCAAACATATGAAATTTTATGAGTGATGAATGGGCCTTGAAAAAATATATTCAATCATTTGGGGAAGCATGTATTTATTATGGATCATTTGAATTGAACATAAAATTCATTTAGCATAAAACGTTTGGCATGTAAATTCTTTTAATTATTTTATCATATCATTACAGAGACCATGTAATTTTGTAAAGCTGTTGTCATTCCATATGATGTCATTTTTCAAATGATATAACATCCACAATGTTTAATATTTTTCTTCTTCAGTACAAATTGTATACAATGGTTTATTGGTAGAGGTATTTAACCCCTGAAAAAATTTAGACAATCATGAATGACATATTCAACTTCCATTATCATTTCTTCCATAAGATTTCTATCATCATTTACATTGGTATTCAAATCAAATGATCCAAAAACATCAGTATTATCCCATTCGGTGTTAATATTCATTTTTCCACTTGTATTGTTTCATCATTTATTGCTCATTTCTATTTTGTGAAAAAATAATATTATCTTCCAACTCTTCAAGAAAACATTTTCATGAATAACAAATGTGTAAACATAGACAGAGTATTTGAGAAAGATCACATGGATTCTCTCTTGAATAAAATGATTATAATGAAACTAAATATTCATACTGTTTGATCAAATGGTTTGTGTGAGTCCATTTTCAATTCATATCCATTATATTAGTTTCAAAAAAGAATAATTTTTGATAATAAATAAATTTATAAACCTATGATATTAATTATCAAAGGTGAATGTTATACACAATTATAATAACAAATTCTCCTATTTGAATGTCTCAAATAATATCTATATATTGATTAAAATGGTAATTTGAATTTAAGAAAAGACTTACTACTCTATGGAAGGTGTTATCCTATGAATTCATTCAAACATGAATGTTATAGACAAATCATCCTCATTAACACATCTTAGAGACATTTATCATTTCATTTTTTTGTTTGGAAAATTCCTTATAACTTGTGGAAATGAACCTATGTTTCTTAAAATACTCATAGTAGTAGTCATGTATGGGATAACTAAAGCACAAAGTAGTAAAGAAAAATACAAAGAGTTGGAGGACGAGTTTAAGAAAAAAATTTCAACAATTAATGTTCGCAACAGGAATTCTATGAGGATGATAGTTGTCTATAACAAAAATTGGGGATGAGTGTCAAGAAAAAATTACAATAATAACTATTTTTTGACACACATCACGTTTTTTGTTAAATCTCCAAAACAAATGAAAATATAATATATGGTAATAAAGATTATTAAGAATCCCAAATATGATAAAAACAATAATAAACTCTCATTCAATCAAGTAGAAGTTATAAAACTGCATCGATAAAAAACCATAATAAATAAAAGTTATATCATATACATAGATTTTAATTAGAGATTCCTTAGGGTGGAACCAATACATGTAGACCTATAATGTTGAACACCTAAATACAATTTCTTATATATATACTTTAATAACTATCACTATTTTTTTGAGTAAGTGATGTTGAAATCTACAAGACTATTACATTTCAAATTAATGGTATATCAAATTTTGGAAAACATCTCAATACTCTGGGGATATCATATCACCACAGAGACCCATCACAAGGCTTATTGCAGGATTCACGCATTTTATCTTCCTTTCGAAAAGATTCTTCGGATGTCATCTAATACACATTTACCTAGCTAATAAGTTCTAGGGAGGTCTATAAATAAGATAACCAAAAGAAATAATACACATCAATACGATATTTTACAAACAAGGGAAAGAAGACACCAACCCTAACAACGTCTATCCCATAAACATTTAAATACACATATATATAAGATTTAATTTATAAAATACATAATTTCAAAAACAATGTACATTTAAAAATAATTTATTATGAAAATAAATATAATCCTTTCATAATTTTGAAATCCATATCCATAAATATGAATAAATATTTATATAATCACCCGTACATTTCATGTTCTAAAAATACATATAAACTGATTGAAAGATATATGTTTATATATATATATATATATATTTGTGTCTTTAAATTTATATATTTAAAAAACTCAAATTCATCAAAATATATGTAACTCTTACATCAAAATATCATGACATAGTAAAATAAATACAAACTATTTTTAATATTTAAAATAGAGTGTCATTGAACATAAATAAATATGGAATCACCCTTACTATGATTTTACTTAAAATAAAAAATCAGAATTATGATGAAAATAAGTTTTTAGAAAAAAAACTTAAACCAAAATATTGAAATTGACATAGAATAAAAATAATTCCATACATGAATTTTATAAAATAACATTTATTATTCCATCACACCATCACCATAAATAGTTTTTTTTTCAAATTAAATATTCTTGTTTTTTAAGGTTTCAATGTCCATAAAGTCCACTATTTATATATTGGAATTAAAATTTACTTAATTGCTTTCCCTTTCACCTAGAGGTGATTCTCTAAGATTTCAAAATAGTGACAAAATTAAGCTTGCAGATTAAGTTGAGGTATAGATGCAGGAAATTAATAATTTTATTCAAACCAACTATTATAGTGCATGCATGTTAAAAATGTGTGATATTGAAAAAATTAAATATTATTATGCGTTAAAAATATTTAAAAAGTTGATATGTTATTTTGAGTGCATTGAATAAAAAAATTCATTAATTATATAAATTTGGAATCAATATAACACACATTTGAACAATGTCAAATTGAAAAATCAAATGACATTCAATTATATGTCAATTAATCTATGCTATTAGTCAGTATTTTTAATTCTTATTATTTTTTAATGATAAAACAATATTCACTAAATATATACTTGATTAATGTAAATAGTAATATTATTTTGTAATATATAAATCATATCTATATACATTAATATATATCTATATATTTAATATATACTATTTATTAACATTATCGATAATTATCATATTAATAAAACATGTAATATTTTTACCAATTAAACAATTTGTAATTATTATTTGTTTAAATTTAATTATTTTTATATCAATATATTTAATACATACTGTTTATTAGTATTTATTAATTATATTTATAATATTCATTTTATTCATTTTTATTAATAATTATTTAATTAATAAAATTTTAATTTTTTAATAAATTCATTTTTTATTGGTTATTTACTCAATTAATTCATTTTATCTACTTGGGCATTTGTCACCACCAAGTATCACGGATAAATGATACCATTATGGGTGACAAAAATATAGCATTGATAAAGAATACCGTTTATCTATGTTAAAATTAATGTACTGATTATCAGTACCTTTTATCAACACTGAAAAAAGTGATGAAAAAATTTCCGTTAATTAGTGATAAAAAAAGAACAGATAATAATAAAATTTATCATAACATTCTATTGTAGTGATATGGATTCATTTTATCACAACATTTTTCCAACTCTGATAAATACCAGCACAACTAAAGGCCTATTTTGAAGTAGTTCTTTAGATCATCCTACACTTTGGTGCTACCATGGTTTATAGAGAAATTAAATCTATTATTATTATATACTAATTACGCTTTTAGACCATGTATAGATTAAAAATATAACCTCTTTCTATATTTCATAATTCTAGCTTCATATTCCTTGTCTACCAATTTTCTATCATTTATGGATTTAATATTCCTTTGAAAATTCTCATCATTTGGATAAGGAATTATTATGTTTTATAATTATTATTTCCTAGAATGTATTTGAAAAATAAGCGATATTTCCACTTAAAAAATAACTCACATATCATTCTTTACTAAATCCCTAAACATATTTTCCATTTCAAACCACATTTTTTATATAATTCATTACACTTTCTAGATTAATGAATATGCTATCTAATTTTTCATCAATATGTTGTTGTGTATTATGATATAATAATCATTTTGTGGGTACACTCATCTCTTTTTTTTAATAATGATCACATTTTGTGAAAATATGCATTTTTATAAGGTATGTGTAAAGACCCGGAAAATCCTGTGGAAATGTTTTTATACATGGAAATTTTACGAGTCCGCGGTTTCTAATGGCACATGATTCCGATGCCTGGTGTGCCTGGAATAATTTTGTAATGTTTTTTTCTGGTAGGTTTAGTAGACGTACGAGCGGGATTTTCTATCTTTTGAGTCGGTGTTCAGAATTGAAATAAGTGGACACTCATGAACTCGCAGTGCCAGAATTCTCTTAAGGGGACCTTTACCACAGTTGTGTTTTATACAGGTTGAAAGTTAATTTTTTGGGGATTCATTATAAATTGAATAAAAATTATGTGTTATATAATTTTTGTTAAGGGGTGGTTATTTTCTCCAAAGAGGTGTTGTAGGTGGGGCCCAAACCACACATAACCACCCATGAGAGGATATTGTGTGGTGGGGCCCACATGAACACAAACCCCTCAACTCCCCTTTAAACCCCCCTTTGAAACTCTTGAACTTCACTTTGATTTAATGAAGCCATCTCCCTTCTTTTTAATTTTAAAACCTTTAACCTCCTCTCATTAAAGTGCCAACACAATTAATTAATATCTTAATTAATTAATTAGAGTATTTTAAATCTTTTGAAATATTTTTCTACATCATTAAAATAGGACATTACATTCATTTAATTTGGTTGGCATAAACCTGGTTTGGAGAACTAAGGAGAGGTGGAGAGAATTTGGAGGACATCACCCTCTTCGACGAAGAACTCCCTTTCTACTGAAGAACAACGATGTGTCTTCTTACTTTCTCCTTCCTCCGTGTCAAGGGAGAAGATATCACTCGCAAAAGAATTCCACCAACGACAACATATTTTCCTCCGACGAAGACGGAACGACATCCGTCTTCCGCGATGCCATATATTCGTGACTCAAAAACATTCAACGACAAGTTTCAATGTAGGGGGATTTTTTTGTTTTTAAATGAATAAAATTTATACCTCGTTCCTTGATGAATGATCGAGTTTGTCTTTAGCCATTTTTTATCTCCTTATTCAGAGGGTGCGGGCCGAACAAACAAGGCCAGATGACCCTTTGTTGATTCTTGTTGGTTTTTTTGACGATGGAGGTGGATTCGGAAGGGTTCGGTGTCGTAGCACCATGCCAGAGGAAAGAGGCGACATCCATGTAGTCCATGGCGGTCGGTAGAGGTAGCGGCGACTGAAGGCGGTGACGACTGAAGGCCGCGGCCAAGCTGGGACGCAGTGATAGTGGACCAGCGTCATCGCACTAACCGCGTGGAGGAAACTGCGTCCCTCATCCGTGGGTTTCTTGGACAAACCGAACTGGCCTAATGTAGTCGGTCAGGCTGGAGGACCGCGGTGACCACATGGTGCCGCACTGCAGAGAAGACTGTGGGCCGCAACCGCAGGACACTCGGCGGGCGAACCAACTGGCCACATTCCGGCCGGGTTGAAGAGAAATGTGGTGCCGCACTTAGGGAAACTGTGGCCCGCTGTGCGGGCCCCACACATCGGGCAGAACCGGCCAGCTATGGCCGGCCGGGCAGAGGAGGGGCGACGCCCCTCGACACCACCAAGCGAAGCGAGCCGGCCCACAATGTGGGTCTAGTCCGCAGGTGGGTAGCACCACACTAGGCTGCTCCAACCTCCCAACCAGGTCAGACCCACCAGGCCGAGTTTGCGGGTAAGCCTCGCTACACCGGTGTGGGCCGAACCACAGCCTGGTCGAACCCGCGGAACCGGGTTAGGCCGACCCGCCAACCTGCTGGTCTTAACGTATCGGGCCCGTTTCACATAAACGTGAATAACTTCTAGACCGTGTGCTGATCGACGCGCAATCTACAACAATGGGATCATCAAGACGAGGTGGTCCTTTTGCAAGAATCTAATTGAGTTTCTGATAACTTTGGAAAATGGCCGGTTTCAGAACGAGTGTAAATCTAACTGGTCCCCTGGAACATAAAAGAAAATAACTCTCAGACCGGGCGTCCGATTGATGCGTCATCTATCACGTTGGGTTCATTATGATGAGATGGAACTACGGGATACATCAACTTATGACTTCATGATAGTTGATGTATCAACAAATGGATCAAGGAGCGGACCCTCTCAGAATTGAGCATATTGTGTGCGAGAACCATAGTGCTAGCTGTGACTGTGATGACTACTGTACTAGAATCCTACGTGGGATTGAAAGCGATGATTACTGAACTGGAATACTCCGTGGGTTCGACAGTGATAACTACTGTACTGGAATCCTCCTTGGGATCGACAGTTCTGACTTCTATTCCTGTATACTGTGTGGGTCCGACAGAGTAGCTGGTCCTATATCCTCTTTGTGTCCGACAGCTTCTCTGGTCCTGTATCCTATGTGGTTCCGACAACATAGATGAATCAGTGACTACATCTGATCATCTCCATCGCTATATGAAAGATGTATACCTGTCTGAGTTGAGTCTTGAAATTCAATCATCATCATCAATGTGATTGACTTTACTTTCCTGTGTGGACAGGGTTGTGGTTGGGCTCGAGAGTTGAAGATGGATTGTGGTTGATAACTTAGGTATATGTATGGGAATATACGTAATATGGGTTTGTTGATACTTCGTGATTATATATTTCTTCTATGGTTTATCCTTCATGAATGCTGAGAGACCATCAGGGGTCTCAGGGTCCCTACTGAGTATTGTTATAATCACCCCTTTATGGGATATGCCCGCACATTGTTGTGTTGGTTTTAGACGATGGACAACACTGATCGAGGTAGAGAGTCTTAGAGCTGGGTGATACCTGTAGGTGGACCACTTGGAGAGATGTACACGGAGCAGACGGATGGACCTGAGGTGCTGTGGAGGCCTTCTGTACCCACCCTTTAGGTGGGATTTCCGATGGACGATTCAATAGTTGATGTTTACCTTTCTGCTGTTGTACTAGCTTTATAGTTGTTGTATGTTATTGTTGGTCATGTATTTCCATCCTCTTTCTTCAGCACTTTTTTTGTATTCAGTATTACTAGGTGTTTATTTCAGTTGTTGCCTCTACTGCTTGTGTTCAGACTGTGTGTGTGTTATAGGTTAAAAGTTCAATGCCTTCCCTTTTTCAGGATTACGCCTTTGGTGCAAGTCACCAGCCCCTGGCCTATGGATGGTGGGTTGGGGTAGTCACGGCACATGCCCCGAGTATGGGTCGTGAAAAATTGGTATCAGAGGAGTCAGATCTACCACAGAACCTGGACTCTAATTCTTTTTACAGCAATAGTGTTAAGTGTTTTGGGTGTGGTTATCAGTTTAGGGATACCAGTGTTGGTGTGGTGGCCAACATATCCATACACCATGAATCTGAATTCTGATCTCTGACTCAGTGCACGAAAAAACTGATTGCGTGTGTATTTCTTTTGAAAAAGTTTTCTTCATGATTAAAATGTGTCAGCTCACTAGGTATACTGTTCTAACCATGACATAGCTGTTTATTTTCAGGATGGCCCCATGAAGGAATCCAGATAGGGTTCTGAGTTTTGTACGTGATGGTAGCCCACCAAGTGACGAGGCCTCAATGTAGGGCCCCATCACAGCGGAGGTACCAGCAGTACCACTACCCGCTGGGCCACTGATACTAACAGATCCATCAGTAGAGAGTGCACACCATCTGAGTGTGTTGCCCAAGTTCTAGTACGAGAGGCCGCCCAGGTTGCAAGAAGAGACGGACCCACAGGAAGCTGAGGATTGGTTGGAGGCTGTCGTGAGAGTTTTCAGATTGGTAGGGAAACCAGCCGACCTCATGGTGATCCTTTCCGCGAGTTGCCTGCTTGTAGCAGCAGACATATGGTGGAGTCTGATTCTCCAGGAGAATGACAAGGCATCATTAATATGGACAGACTTCGATATTTACTTTCACTCAGAGTTTGTTCCATCCACCCTTCGTGGGGTGCAGATTCAAGAGTTACTTCATCTACAATAGGGAAACATGACATTAGCTCAATACTGAGTGAGGTTCACTGAACTCTCGCGCTACACCACAGATATGGTACGAGACCCATTCTTCAGGGCCCAGACCCTCGAGTAGGGACTCATGCATGAGATCAGGGCTTCGAAGATTCCCCTCAGGATTCTGATGCATGGGGAATGCTGGAGTGAGCCCTTCTAGTGGAGAGTTTTCTCACTGAGCAGTCACCAGTAGCGAGTCCAACCACAGGGCGACACATAGTGTATTCTTCTATAGCTGAGAGTAGACGGTTGACACAGAGGTCCAAGCAGACCAGGAAATCAGGTGGGCGACCTCAGGATACAATTTCGATTGTGCAAGGCACATGAGACAGAGCCTGCTATACGTGGAGAAGGTAGTGATATGCATGCAGATGGTATGGTCACATGGCTCGGGACTTCCTGACCTGCCATGAAGATGAGGAGAAAATAGATGATGGACCTCCCAGGAAGAGGCAGAGGTTCGACCATGGTGGTCCTTCGGGAGCAGGAGGACGTGGTAGAGGAGTTGGCCGAGTAGCAGGTGGGGGACGACGTTTAGAGGCTCTACCACCACAACCATAAGGAGGTCCACCCCGACCATAGGGAGCTGGAGGGAAGAGGGGGGCTTAGCTCTAGAAAGTCGAGGCTCATGACCATAGTGCACCTGAGATGATTCAAGACACTATCTATGTCTACTCCACCCTTGTTGCAGTACATATAGACACATGTGCGAGTCAATCTATTATTGCCACTACCCTCGTTTGGAGATTGGATATTCTGATGGAGCTGTTGGCTTGATTATTATGGATAGAGACTCCTACGGGAGTATAATCCATTATTAAAAACAAGTGTCGGTAGTGTGAGCTTACTCTAAGAGGCGAGAGCTTCGGCTGGGATCCTATTGTAGCGACGTCGAGGCCATATGATGTCATTTTGTGTATGGACTGGTTATCCACATTTCATTCTCAGATTGACTGTATTATGCAGAAAGTGCGGTGTATTCACCTGGATGGGACCAGGTTCACCTTCACTGGTGAGAAGGTATCCTTTTAAAAGTAGTATGGACTTATGTAGGGGAGAGGGAAGCCCATCGCACATTAGTTGGCTAGTCTCATCCTCGGAGCGGTTGATGTCTGGAGTCCAATTTTTCCTATTGTGGTGGATTAGTACGCGGATTTTTTCCCTGAAGACGTTCCAGGACTACCTCATCGTAGATAGGTAGACCTCTAAATTGACCTGTACCCTGAGACAACACAGATATCTACTCCAACATATCGTATGACTCCCACCGAGCTTCGTGAGCTGTGGGTACAACTAGAGGATTTGCAGGGGAAGATATTTATCTAACCTATTTTTTCACTCAGGGCATCTCCGATATTGTTCGCCAAGAAGGCGAATGGGAGAATGCAAGTGTGTGTCGACTACCGTCCCCTGAGTCAGGTGACCGTGATGAACAATTACCCACTTCCGGGGATTGACGACCTTTTTGATCAGCTCAAAGGAGCACGATGTTTCTCAAAGATAGAACTCAGGTCAGGCTATCACCAACATAGAGTTCGAGACAAGGATGTGCAGAAGACGACCTTCAGGTGCTGGTATGGCCACTAAGAGTTCTTGGTTATGCCCTTCGGTGTAACCAATGCTTCAGCAGTGTTCATGAGTCTCAAGAATAGGATCTTCCAGCCTTACCTCAATCACATTGTCGTAGTCTTAATCGAAGATATACTGATTTAATCGACTATGGAAGAGGATCAAGCCTACAATTTGTGGGTAGTACTGGACACACTCTGAGATAACTAGATTTATGGTAAGCTTTAGAAGTGCCAGTTCTGGATTTGAGAGGTTCCTTTTTTGGGACATGTTATCTCAGAGGCTAGAGTTGCAGTGGATCCGGCGAAGATTGAGGCACTGCTTGCATGGGAGCCACCCCGGAGTGCGACGGAGGTACGAAGTTTTCTGGTACTGGCTGGGTACTATTGGAGATTTGTTTGACACTTCTCCAGAGTTGCAACACCACTTTCAGCATTGATGAAGAAGGGGAAACCATTCCTGCAGTCAGATAGATGCCAACAGAGCTTTCAGGATCTGAGACAGAGGTTGAACAGTGCTCCCATCTTGAGGCTACTGGAAGAGGGAGTAGGGTGCATTTTTTACTACGACACATTAGGGACCAGACTCGGGTGGGTCTTGATGCTGGAGCGAGTGTTGATCACGTATGGTTCTCGGCCTTTGAGATAGAATGAGCATAGCTACACTACACATGACCTGGAGTTATCAACAGTGGTCTTAGCCTTAAAGATGTTGTGGCACTATCTAATGGGAAAGCGATTTACATTCTACTCTGACCACCGAAGTATCTGGTAAATATTCTCACAGAAGGACCTGAACCTGAGACAATGTCGACAGCTCAAGTTTCTCTAGGTCTATGACTTCGAGATAGTCTATACTCTTGTGAAGGGGAACGTTGTAGAATATCCTCTCAGTAGGAGATCATGCATTCAGAAACTAGGAGAGGAAACTTGGAAGATGGCCACGTTGTAGATATCCTTTGTAGACAAAGATGGAGAAAACATTCTATAGTCTCTCACAGTCACTCTTCCACTACTTCAGTGAGTCAGGAGGCACATCATGAGGACGTTGACTGTGATATGCGACTTGCTTAGATATCTATTGGGAAGGCACCTGATTGATTTTCAGAATGTTGGGAGCATGAAATTCTCTTCAAAGGACGTACCATGGTTCCACTTGCACTATAGGATGAGGTGTTGAGGGAGTTTCACACTTCCCCTCTAGCGGTATATCCAATAGTGGCGAAGATGTATTAGGACCACAGACGATAGCAATGGTGGTCATCTCTGAAGAAGGCGGTAGTGGAGTTTTTCTCACGGTGCCTCACTTGTTCTCCGGTGAAGGTGGATCACTAGGTACTAGTAGGCTTGGTAAAACCCTTAGATGTCCCAGAGATGATGTGAGACTGGATATCCATGGATTTTGTGACGCGACGTCCACGTACATCCATAGGACACGACTCTATCTGGGAGATCGTTGATAGACTCACCAAGTTGGCCCACTCCCTACCGATCAAAGAGTAGGACTCAGTAGAGAGCATCAGACTTCTTTACTTACAAGAGATCATATAGCTTCATGGTGTGCCATCAACGATCGTCTCCGATTGGGATTCTCATTTCATTTCCCGACTCTAGAAGGGGTTGTAGGAGGCTTTTGGGACGTAGCTTCGCTTGAGCACCACCTTCCATCCACAGACAGATGGCTAGACGGAGAGGACCATTCAGACTCTCGAGGACATGCTCCATGCATGTGTCCTTGACTTTGGTTGCATCTGGGAGGATCACTTACCCTTGGTAGAGTTTGAATACAACAACAGCTACCACTCCACCATCAGGATGACACATTATGAGGTACTGTACAACCAACCTTGCAGATCGCATCTTTGATGGACTGACCCAGGGGAGTCAGCACATGTAGGACCAGAGATGGTATAGGCTATGATAGAGAAGGTACAGATCATCCAAGAGCGGCTGAAGACTGCACAGAGCTAACAAAAGTTCTATGCTGATAAGAGAAGAAGACCACTAGAGTTTGATGATGGTGACCACATCCTTCTACGAGTCTCACCTCGATGAGGTCTATGATGAATTTTTTAAGGTGGAAAGTTTTATCCACGATTCATCAGACCATTCCAGGTCCTCAGTTGGGTAGGAGAGGTGGCATACCGCCTGACCCTTCCACCTCAGTTGCACCGGGTGCATGACGTCTTCCACGTATATTTGCTAAGGAGATACGTGCATGAGCCATCCCACATCATCAACCATGGGGAGCTGGTCATCGATGAAGGGGAGACATTCACAGAGGTCCTAGAAGATATCAAGGGCCGACAAGAGCGGGTCCTGTGGGGGAGGTTGATTCCTCTTCTGCACATTCACTGGTGGCATGAGAACCTCTAGGAGAGAACATTGGAGTGTGAGGCTCAGATGCATGCTCAGTGCCCCCATTTGTTCCCTTAGTATGTGTTGTAGATAACGGGGATGTAAAGACTTGAGGTGGGGATAATGTAAAGTCCCAAAAAATCCCGTGGACATCTTTTTATACATGAGAATATTACGAGTCCGCGGTTTCTGGTGGCACCTAATTCCGAGACCCTGTGTGCCTAGAATAATTTTCTAATGTTTTGTTCCAGGATGTTCGGTAGATGTACGAGTGGGATTTTATATCTTTTGAACCGGTTATCATAATTGAAATCTGAGGACACCGATGAACTCGTAGTGCCAGTATTTTCATAAAGGGACCTTTTTCGCAGTTTTGTTTTATACAGGTTGAATGTTAATTTTTTGGGTATTCATTATAAATTGAATAAAAATTATGTGTTACATAATTTTTGTTAAGGGGTGGTTATTTTCTCCCAAGAGGAGTTGGAGGTGGGGCCCACACCCCACATAACCACCCATGAGAGGATATTGTGTGGTGGGGCCCACATGAACACAAACCCCTCAACTACCCTTTAAACCCCCCTTTGAAACTCTTGGACTTCCCTTTGATTTAATGAAGCCACATGCCTTCTTTTGAATTTTTAAACCTTTAAACTCTTCTCATTAAGGATCCAACACAAATTAATTAATTAGAGTATTTGAAATCTTTTGAATCTATTTTTCCAACATTAAAATAAGACATTACATTATTTTAATTTGGTTGGCATAAACATGGTTTGGAGAACTAAGGAGAAGAGGAGATATTTTGGAAGACATCACCCTCTTCGACGAAGAATGTTGTTTCTACAGAAGAACGACGATGTGTCTTATTATTTTCCTCTTCCTTCGGGTCAACGGAGAGGAATTCACTCACAAAAGAACACCACCAACGACAACATATTTTCCTTTGATGTTGACGGAATGATGTCCGTCTTCCACGACACCATCTATTCGCGACTCGAAAACATTCAACAACAAGTTTTGAGGTAGGGTGATTTATTTATTTTTAAATGAATAAAATTTACACATAATTCTTAGATGAATGTTATGGTTCATATTTGGACATTTGTTATCACCTAATGCGGAGGGCGTGATGCAAACAAACACGACACAACGAACCTTCGTTGATTCATGTTGGTTTTTCTGATGAAGGAGGAGCCGAAATGGTGCAGTGTTGTTGCACAGTGCTGGAGGACAGAGGCCACGACCATGTAGGCCGCCGCGGTCAGAAGAGGTGGTGGTGACCGAAGGTGGTGGTGAATGAAGGCCAAAACAGGGCCAGCCTGCGGCGATGGTGGACTGGTGCTGTCACGTCGGTCGTGTGGAGGAAACTGCGGCCTGCATCCGTGGGTAGCTCGGATGAACAGAACCGGCCGACCGTAGGTGTCCGGGCTAGAGGACCATGACACCCACATGGCGCTACGCTGCGGAGAAGACCGCTGCCCACAACCATGGTCTGCTCGGTGGGCGAACTGGCAAGCTGCCTACTGGTCGGGATGAAGAGAACTATGATGCCGCATGGCATCGCATGGAGGAGAACTGCATCCCGCAAAGCGGGCCGCAAGTGCCGAATAGAACCGGCCGGCTAAGGCCAGCGGGGCAGAGGATGGGATGCGCCACTCAGCACCGCGGGGCGAACCGAACCCACCCGCAATGCTGGCCAGGTCCACGGGTGGGCTGTGCCCAGCTGTGCCGGGCCGACCCTCCAACTGGGTTAGACCCATCGAACCGTGTCATGCCGACCTGCCATCCCACTAGGCTTGACGGGTCGGGCCTGTTTCACTTAAACATGAATAACTTCTAGACTGCATGTCTGATCAACGCGCCGTCTACGACACTTGGATCCTCATGATGAGTCAATAATTTTGAGATAATCTAAGTGAGTTTTATACAACATTGGAAAAAAACAGGTTTGGAACAAGCGTAAATCGAACCGGGACCCTAGAACGGAAATGATGACAACTCTCAGACCAGAGGTCTGATTGATGTGCCGTCTGTCGCATTGGGTTCCTTATGATGAGACGGAACTAAGAGATACATCACCATAGAACTTCGTGATAGTTGATGTATCAATAGTTGTCTCGAGAAGTAGACCCTCCTAGAATCGAGCGTGCCGTGTGCGGGAACCCTAGTACTGCTTACGACCGTGATGACTACTGTACTGGAATTCTATGGGGGTTCGACAATAATGATTACTGAACCAAAATCCTTTGTGGGTTTTACCGCGATGACTACTATACCAGAATACTCTATGGGATCGACAGTTATGACTTCATTTCCTATATCCATTGTGGGTCCAAGAGAGTAACTGGTCCTGTATCCTCTGTGGGTCTATGAGCTTATCTGGTCTTGTATCATGTGTGGGTCTAAGAGAATAGATAAATTAGTGACTATATAAAATCGTCTCTATATCTATACGAATGATGTATACCTATGTGAGATGAGTCTTGAATTTCATTCATCCCCATCAATGTGATTGACTTTAATTTTCTGTGTGGACTGGGTTGTGCTTGGGCTCGAGAGTTAGAGTTGGACAGTGGTTGATAACTTAGATATATGTGTGGGATATACCTAAGTAGGGTTGGTTGATATATCATGATTGTATATGTTTTCTGTGGTTTATCCTTCGTGGATTCTGGGAGACCTTCAGAGGTCTCGGGGTTCCTACTGAGTATCGTTATACTCAACCCTACACGAGCTATGCCCGGACATCGTTGTGTTGTTTGTAGATGACAGACAGCACTGATCGATGCAGGGAGTCGTGGAGATGGGCAGTACTCGGAGGGGGACCACATGGAGAGACATACACGGAGCGGGCGGACGAACCTGAGGTGCTTTGGAGGCTATCTATACCCACCATTCAGGTGGGATTTCCAGAGGATGACTCAATAGTAGCTATTTACCTTTCTGAAGTTGTACTAGCTTTACAATTGTTGTACTTTGCTGTTGGGATTTTATTTTCAGCCCCATACTTTAGAACTTTCTTTTGTATTCAATATTACGTGGTGTTTATTTTAGTTTTTTCCTCTACTACTTGTGTTCAGACTGTGTGTGTGTTATAGGTTAAAAAGGCAATGCCTTAATTTTTTCAGGATTACGCCTTTAGTGCTAGTAGGCCGCCCCAGGCCCATGGAAGGCGGGCTTGGGGTAGTCACGACATCGGCCCAGAGGACGGGTCGTGACATTATGATCCATATATATATATATATATATATCAAAAAAATTTACAATAAAGTTTATTTATCCTCATCATGATATGAAATATTAAAGACTCTTACTCAAGGTCATGGTTTGGATAGATTTATTTTGAGTATTTAATTTCATTAATGTATATCTAGTAACATTAATATTCTACATGAGGATACAACTGGTTCCCTTTTTCAAGGCATCATTGTATATACATAATCCATCTTTTAATGATGGTATATTCAATATTATATAATTTACAAATATCTTATTCTTTACTTTAAAAATATATTCATGTTCCCTTATATATTTGATCTTAATAACTCTAATATTGTGACTAGTTAGCGAGTTATCAAATGAATAAATATTTGATCACTAATAGAATCCCTCCAAACCAATGAAATTGAATTCCATAATTATGTTTATATTTACAATCAATTCATGGATTTCCTCTATATTTAAAATTTCAACTGATATTCCATTAAAGGATAAAATATAAACACAAAAGAAAACATTCTAGAGCCATAATTTAGAATTAAAAAATTTACCATATAACTATATTATTATTAGAGTTTAAAGAATGTTTTTTAATTTATTCTCATGTTCATAGTTGGTTTTATAGTACCCTATGATATTATAAATATATAACACAACAAAATCATCATGATATTCTTTGAATATAATTTTCATTAGATCCATAATCATAGGGTATATTGGTCAATAAAATTGAAATTACAATAAACATGAAATGTGCATAACTTATTTAGGGATATATATTCAGAATATCATCTATATTTACACATAATTAACGATACCTAACTTAAAGGAAGTCATTGAAAATATTAATCATTGATAAATTTATCAGATAATTAATCAATGTAATTAATATGATACTTCTTATTTATCCTAATATAATTGAATCTATTAATTTTAATGCATAATCTCTTTAATCATTCATTCTTCTTAAAGAAAATATCACGGTCTCCAGAACAATATACACTAGGGTGTATAAATCATTTTATTTCTCAAATTCTCTATTTCAATATTCTATTCCACTAATTCCACATTGTCAATTATATAGGGATTCAATGATATTGGTATTACATTTTGGATTAAATTTATTATATACTCAAATTTAAGCTCTTTTGTAGGTATAGGTAATAAATTAATAAATAAATCATGTATTCATATTATATAGGTACATCCTATATTTTGAAATATTATTGTTCATCAATATACTATGTCTTATCTTCATACGCATGGATCTCATTCACATGTAATACTAGGGATGGTTCAAGATAAGACATATATGATGTTGCATCCCCTCAAAAAAGAATTAAATATATTCATTTTGAATCATAATTCCCTCCATTGGAAATAAATATCAAAATCATATTTAGAAAAATTGTCCATACCTAGAATTATATACAAATAAACCATATTTTTAAAAATAAAGTCATTAAACAGGGTACATTTTTTGTTTCATAATGGGAGCTAACAAAAAAATAATACAATGAGACATCCAATAAGGATGTTGAATGAAAACACACTTACTAAGGTTCTAGTGGAATATATAATTTTCATTTTAATTGTGTATGATTTAAAATAGTTCAATGATGAATAATATAAAAAAGAATAAGATAAATTTGTATATACAAGTAATGTACATTCCACAACATCTTTACAAAAAAAAACTTCAGTTGTTTTGAACATATAAACATGGAAATTCCCCATTGGCCATTTTTAGAAAAATTACTTTGATGTATAGAAAAATAATTTTCATAGTGAAAGTCTCACTTCAATTGAAGTATTGACCATTTTAATCTTCATGATTAATAATGAAATCACTAACCTTACTGCCATTCAATCCACATTTAAATAAAACTCACATTCCTAGGAAACATGTTCCATGGTGTCTCATCCAAAAAATAGTACATGTCATAAAATGAACCCCTCCATTCTTCCCTTTTATACTATTTACTTTTATAAATTTTTCATCCTCATGTTTCTTATTATTCATTCAATTGAAGTCACTGGTCTTCCAAAACTATACTGATATCTTTTAGTACATGATACTATGTCCAAATATGATGAGATGTTTTGAAAGAACAGTTCTCAATGATGTATTTTCATTATCCCGTCAAATAATTGATCAATATTACTCTTTACATTAGTTGTGTAGTTGGTAACATTGATTTATATTATTGTAATGAGGGATTCATACCTATAAATATGTTCATCATCCTCTAGTCTTAGACTCAAGGATTTACACTCTACATCCCATTATTTATCATGATTATAATAAATTTCCATGAAATTTTTCCTAATTTCATTCCATTTCACACTCTCAACCTCATCCTCATCCATATAGTTTTTAATTAATGAACACCATTGATCCACATGCATTGACAGTTAGAAAATTACCCTAAAAACATTTTCCCTCTCATTACTTTCTAGAGAAATAAATTCCTTTTCTATTGTATATATATTTTGATCTCCAAAAAATGGGTTTATAATGTAAAATAATGATGTTTTCTGACATGTAAAATAATATAACATTGTTACATCACGTTTTATATCAATTAGATGCCCTATATTGGAAATTTTATTGGCCATGGTGAGAGTCAGCTACACTAAAACTGTAATAATTTTTTCAGTTGTAGCTGCAGCTATAGATCCATCACCATTATCTTTCCCATGGTGTAAATTAAAATATAGATTATTTTTATTGGTATGTTTACAAATAATCTCCCTTGGAACCATTTTAAATAATTAAAAATATTATATTAGATTATAACATTCTGAATCGTAATTCTTAATTTCAATACTTGAGAAATACAAAACATAAATTGAAAATACATGAATGAATAATGTCAAAATCATAAGCATAGATTAATTTAGAATATTATCAATATATATAATATGACTATGTCCCATAATCAATGTTTTCATAAATCTAGTTTCCATCAAATATAATAAAAATATATTGATTCCAACTATACTGACCCTTACCCTAGTAGCCCAGATTCAGTGGTTATAATATTAAATATTAACTAGATAAAAGGAATTACATTATAAAGGAATACATATTGTATTATTCTTAGCAAACTACATACATATGTTAATATCAAATTAATATTGAATAAATAAATATAAACATTGTATTTTTGTTGTGAAAACCATTTTTACCATTAGAAAATCCTTTCATATCAATCATAATACACATCCTAGAATCATGAGGATGGAATACATAAGAGTGTTGGGATCATAGATTCTCAGTAGGGTATCCATACTATAAAATATGAAACAATGAAAATAAATTAGTGATAATATTGTTAAGAAAAAAGAATAATCAAACATTACAAATAATTGTTACCATAAAATTTGGGAAATAATTAGTGGATAACATTACAGTATTAATAATCACATGGATAATAATAACTACAATCATAATGATTGAACACAAAATTTCAAACATAAAAAAAAAATTGAAAAGGCCTAATTCATTGATATCATTCAAAAATTATTATGTCCCCAACCAAATACCAAATTAGTTTTTCACATTAGACATATTGATTAATCATGGGGTAATACCATGTAATTTCTCATCAAATAGCATGTCCCAAGAATTCATCATTTAAAATGGGTTCCACATAATCAATATAAACATTCATATTGAATAACAAAAATATGAAAAGGTAATAATTTCCCCAACAAATAGACATTATAATAAGAAATCTAGAATAATAGGTAGAATATTATGAAAAGTGTACATTCCCTCTAAATCCTTATATTCCCAAATTAATGTTGACATAAATTAATATACATTATATTGAAAACAGAAATTTTTAATGAAGAAAATGAATTTTAAACATTGAAAAACCTAATTAAAAATATAAAATTAAAAATATATTATAATAATTTTATCTTCAAAAGTACCATTAATATTTTTAAAGGAGTATTAATATTATTAGATGATCATGGTGGATAGAAATATTTTTCTTATCGTTTACTTAAAAGCAATAAATCCTCACACAGTTTTGGTAACTCGTCAAAAATTATATCATTAGGAAACCAAAAAAAAATATTCATTATAAGAAATTATTTAAAATATAAAATATGGGTAAAAATTAATTTAACAAATAATATGATGATATTAAAAAGATTCTCTAAAATGAGTTATGTAAACTATAGATATGGAAGAGTATGTTTCACAACTGATTTGAAAAAAAGGCATGTTTTCCATAAAATCATTTTTTGGTATCTTGAGTACATAAAGATATGAAAATAAAAAAAAACACATAAATATATATAAATTATTTTAGCAGAATAAATTATATTTTATTAAAATAATTTTCCTCTTTGGTGATATAAAGATAAACAATCCCGAAAAATGCTCTGATTGTAGAATAAACCATTGCATCTGGTATGACATGCAATGTTAGTAATATTATAATCTCTTCTAATAAATATATATTAAATATATGTTCAATTAATAACCATAAAAAAATATATAAAATAGTATATCTTTAATTTATAACATTTTATCACCATTTTATTAATACTTCTTTACTAAAATCAATATTTCGAGTGATAAGTTCTCTATTGTTCATGTATATTTTGGTTAGATAGTTTTTGAACATATAATTAGATCATTGGTACATCATAAAATAAACATCAATCATAAAATAAATTATTTATATATTCCTTATATATACATTTAGAGTCATCCATTAAATTTATTGACACAGACATAAATTCCACAATTCTTAGAGATTATAGGTTGTACATACCCAAAAACGTTTATTCCTTGGTTGATGTATGGATTTAAAGAAAAATAGAATAATTAAACATTAAATAACATTTATTATACCATATACAAAATAAATGTAAATTAAATGTACACCTATTAATATACATGTATGATAGAATTGAAAAAAAATTACATCGCTTTGTGGAGATGGCAATCCACAGATATGTATAAGCGAAGTTATTATTTTTCAATGGATTAGAACATAAAAAGATATATGTGATAATAGAATTATAGAAAAATAATTATTTAATAAGTATCATATATAAACATTAAACCCATCATAATGACAATCCATTGAATGTGGGTGTGTATTATGAATTGTATTCATTTGTGGAGTTTGTAAACCGAATGAACACACAAGTGATACTTTCACATATAATTTTTTTAAAAATGGTTGATAATATATATTTCATATAAAAAATAATATTTCATAATACTTTCTTATTTTACTATTTAGTTATAAACTACATAGATATAAAGGAGGTTAAGATGATGAAAATCAATTGGTTGGTTAAGGTGATTACCTCATCCTTGAAATAAATCCTTTAAATATCCTGTTAAGGATCTTATTGTTTACTATTCTATAAGGGATACACCTTTAGAATTTGGGTAAATAAATTTACATGGTATTTTTAGGGTATTTCCAATCTAGATGGCTAAGGGTTGTGTGATGATGTTAAGGGAGGAGGCCCAAATTTATAATTGAGTTGACAGACTCTTTTGGAATTTCATAAGAGATTAAAATATAACAAATCCATTATTTATCCAAATGATTCAACGTTTCTATAAGTCATCGTGTGGATGAAATCAAATAAAAATTTTTTGGATAAAGTTGAGTTGTTCTTTAATACTTATTGTCTCTCTTTAAAACATAGTTAGACTATTTTAATATTAACCACTATGATAAATATTTCACTATGATAGGGATATAATTTTCATATAATAAAAAATTGACTCTTAAATAGATAACTGGTTAAATTTTTGACAATACCATACCTTCTTTTTTATCATTCATTTTTTATTGTATTTTAAAATAATTTAATAAAATATTATTTTTATAATATCGTTAATGTCAACATTTGAAAATATTTATTTAATTAGATAAAAGTGATATAGATAAAAATCTGTAATTAAAATATAGTTATTTAACAAAAACTAATATTTTAAATTCATATATTAAATTTTATAACACATAACTCATTCAAATCATATACCTTTAAATATTTTTAACATTAGTTATTTAATTTTTACAATTAACTGAAGGAGGACTAGTTGGTATTGCATTAAAATTTATTGTAATTATATAATTACTAATGTAACGCTTTAAGGACACATAATAATAAAATTTGGATTTATTGATTATACAGAACACAACACAGAGCATTAAAAACCCAAAAAATGAACTACTTAAATATGAAAGTAATATCTAGCCTTTAAATTGGTTTGTATTAATAAGAATAATTAGATTAATAAAATTGTACAGTATAAAGTAGAATAATTTTTTTTTGTTATCAATTGATTAAGAAAATATTTATAGAAATATTTTAAGGTCAAAATAATATTTTTTAAAAATTATATTTTTTGTTACATTTTGTTTTTATCATAATATATTAAATTATCCATCATGGGAGAATGATTTTAATTAAATATTTATATTATATAATCAATACACAATTTTTTTCATTTATATAATATTTTTTATGAGGAATCAAATAAGAAATAATCTAGTTTCATGCTTTAGAAGTGTATATTTCAAAAAATTATGTTCATCTTATTTTAAAAACATATTCTAAAATTAATTTTATTCACTTTTCAGAATTTTATTTTATAAAATTAATATCATTTTTAAAATAATCATTTCAAAATTATCTTATAGTTATTTTTTAATTTTTTTGAAGAGATAATTTTTTTATGATTAGTCAAAATACTGATTTTTATTCAAAACATTTTTTTAAATAAATAATTTTAAAACATAAAAATATATATATATTTATATTGTTTTAGAGAGAAATTAATTGAAATACATTAGAAATAAAATAATTTTTTTCATTTTAAAGTGTCTTGTGTAGACATATATTATAAAAATGATTTATACGTAAGAAAACATATCCTTTGAAAAATCATTATTTTTACATGATTTTATGTTTATTTTATATTATATTCTTTACATATATTGTCTTAATTGGAAAAAACAACACCGTATTTTGAACCATAATAAATAATATTATTTAATACGTTAAAATTAATATTTGGTCCTATGGAATAATAAAAAAAGTATAAATTAGTTACCATGGATAAGTTATAAATGATTTTACTTAGGGGAAAACAAAAACCTAATCATTTAAAGTGAAATAAAAGATTTCATAATTTCAAATTTTTGTCCTAATATAGAGATAATTTAAAATAATGTTTAGTAATTTTGTATTTTGGATGAGTTTGTCTTGTTAAAAAGTTGTGAATATTTTATTTCATTAAAAAAATTCCAAGTGTGAATTCAACCCTACATATAAAAGGGATTGATATACTCTCCTCTCAACACCTTATGATACCTTTGGTTCGTTCGATTATCGACCAAATCCCATACTTCCCTACCAAACCATAACCTAGATTACCTATTTTATTAGAATTTCATTCTAGGATGGATTTAATAATAAAAATAAATATGTTCACTAAATAGGAGGTGTAAATTGTAAACATGAATCATCATTTTACACCTTCCTCTTCATCCTTAAAATATACTAAAAATTTGGTATAATAATAACCCCATTATCATATATATACATAAATATTATTTGTTTAATGAAATGTCATATATCTATCATGATTGGATATAATGATATATTTGACACCTATATATTATATTAATTATATATTAATATTTATATAATTATAATACCGCATATTATTTTATGTCTTCTAGATTCCTAGAAAACTACCATGTCACTCCTACATACATGTGGATTGTCATCCTTATGAATTGATGTTAAAACTTTTCATTTTATAAGTAAATGGATTGTAATAAAGACAAAATTAATGAAAATATATTATTTATATGATATATTATTGATTATTTATGGTTTAATTATTTTTTACTTTTATTTAATTCAATCAGTTTAAAAATATAAACATTTTTCATGTGTGTGTGGACTACCGTCTACATGAACGATGTAATTCATTTTATAATATAAATTTTAGGGATTAATATAAATATATATTCAATGGATATATATAATATTTATATAATTGATATCATTTAGGTTCTAATGGATCCATGATCAAATTACTTTGTCCAAAAGTACCAAACCAAAAAATAGATGGAAAACTATGCACTTATCACCCAAAATTGTTTTTTAGTTAATAATTTCTAATAAATTTGTGATAAAATGTAATATGTTAATAATATCAAGTGTGAAATAGATTTATTTTATTTTTAGAATATTTATAAATATTATTTTTCTATTATACAATATGTCTGAATGTATATGATGTAAATTAGACATGATGTAAGGGTTTTTAATTTAACTTTTATTTTTGTGTGTTGTAACACCCGAGACTTTTATGTTATATAAATCATCAAAGGAATCTTTTTCTACACAACACTTTCTTGGCTTGCTTTACACGCAATCGCGACCTTCCTCGATAGCTTGCGTCGTACGCAATACCGAGTTTCACTAAACAACAATATGCTATTAAAACTAGCCGTTATGAATAGTAGTAACCACTTTTTGAAATTTTATAAATTTTATTTTTCAAAATGGACTTCATTTTTGGACTCAGAATATCGAAATTAGCCTAGGGTGAAATTTTGGTATTTTTCTGAAAACTTTCAATTTTTGATGAATAGTGAAACCACTAAGTGGTAGGTTAAAAACTGAATTTTGCATAAAACTTAATTTTACCGCTTCTGTGAATGGAATTTCGAAACTCCGAGAGACACGGTTAATATCAAGGACTAAAATGTGGTTCAATGAGATGAAAATAATTTTTTGGTGAATAGTAACTTTTTACGATTTTTACCGCAGTTAATAGTAAATTGGGTAACTAAGGGTAAATATGATATTAATATTACCCTAACACATGTCCTAATTCTATTGGACAAGTGTAATTCGACCAAAAACAAACCTAGGAATAAAATATGACCATTTAGGCCCACTTGGATTAGATTAGGACATTTATTATTAATTTATTTAAAGAAGGGTTAAAAAAAGTTAAAATCAAAGTTTAATAAGTAAATCATTTTTAATATGGGGTTATACATAAGATAAATTCAATTGTAAATATTCATTATAAAGCTAAAAAGATTTCCTACATGATGGTATTTTATTTGTAATTTTTAGACATCAAATAATTTAATTTATTTATGACACAAAGATGATGCAGTAATTATCTTATTAATGAAATATTGACAAAATTGATAATATAAATACCAAAATAAATGTAATTTAAGACTTTTTATGAATTCCACTAATTTTCTAGGTTACTATGATATATTATTGTTGATTTAATCAACTTGGTTCGAACATATAATTCTGTTATGACTTTCACAAAAATCATATATCAAATAGTGTCAAAATTGACACAAAATAGTTTTTAAATCAAATATTATATTATTAATTGTTATTTTATTCCTACAAATCTAAGGTTCGGCCAAATGACTTAGATAAGGATATATATATATTAATAATAAACAATTTGGGGTTCGTTTGGCATGTTATAGTAAGTGTATTAACCATATAGTGAAAGAAAACAAAAAGACACGGTAAAAGTTAAATTAATTAACTTAGAGTTAAATCTAATTGATAAGGTTAAAATAATACCCTAAACTTGTCTAAATCCTATTGGTTGATAGGATTTCGACCCTTCCCCACTTTATCTTCGAAATAAGACCCTTTGGAACCATTATAAACCGATTTTGACTCTAATATAAAATAATATTTTGAGATATTCCTAAGGTGCCCCTCTCCTCCCTTATAAAAGGGCACCTCCTCCCCCTCCTCCTCACACCAAAATGAGCACTCAAGATCGGCCAACCCCTGCCATTTTCTCCTCTAAACTTCCCTAGAATAATCCTAGAGGTCCTGGTCTTCTCCAAAGACCAATCTTAGTTCCTTAAGTGGAGTATTCAAAGAAGCGTTCCAAAGAAGAGGTAATATCCATTACCGATCTTTTCAATTTCTTTCTTCTTCAACTTCTTCTTATTTAGTTGTTTCATGATAAAGTAATAACATAAGTATTAATTACATACTGATATGTTATTATAAATATGAAACAACCCTAATTCACCTTCTATCCATCCTACGGAAAAATGAAATCACCGCGCGTGCGTACGTACGGAATACCGTCTCCACGCCGTGGTGTAATCTATTTTCCACCATCACCTTACAAGGATGGGTATAATGGTGTAATGAGTAACTAAATATGATTATTATGAAGTAATATTGATACTGAAATAATATATATATACTCCAATAAAATTCCACGATCATAGGAATGATATCATCACTCGTGCGTACGTACGGAATACCGTCTCCACGATGTGATGCGACTCGTTCTACATGATCTTCATTTCATAATGATTATATAAATGAATTGAATAAATGAATATGGTATATACTACACTAATACCATTCTGGAAATGAATTATCTATAACCTAAAGATAAGAATAAGAATTTATTCGACAAAACACGCATAAGAACAAAAAGTTATAAAGACCCGAGTAACAAGTAACAATGAAATATTACTAACAAGAAGCTAATAATATGACCATATATGATATCATATAAATATGTATGATTCTGGAATAAGTCAATAACATTATTTAAACCATTATACAGGAGCTTCGGACACGTACAAAGCTAATCGGACCTAAGGTAAGGGAAATATCACAATCTCATTTTTATCCGAGATTGTTTATTCGTAAGTATTTACTGGGGTGTATTTTATCATCCACATCCATGTTCCCTCAATATGAAATATTGTTTCCATCCACTTGCAATAGTTTAAATCCAATTTTACCCTTAGGTGAGTTTTTAGTAAAGAATATGAAAGGAATATTTTGTCGTTTTTCCGTACGAGGTACTTTTTGACTTTTCCGACAAAAGTACGAAGAATGTTTTTTTTAACTTATACGGCATGAATGGATTTTTAAAACATTATTTCCAAGAAGCTTCCTTTACAAGTTTTCAAGTTTATTTTTAATCAACTTCTTTTATTTTAAAGTTGTATGACATGTTATGAAAGGAAAAAATGTTTTTGAAGAAGAAAAGATATTTTCCTCAAGAATGAAGTTCAAGTGTTTTATCAAAATTATTTTCCATCTAAGATAATAAAGGGTTCTGTTTTTATCCCTATTATTACATTGATTTGATCATGTTGTGATGGAATAATTTTTATGAATTCCATTATCTTATATGAATTGATTTATGATGTCATGATGTTTCAAGAATCCCATTTTTGTTACATGTGTTATGCGATGATGTATGTTTTATGATTATGTGGCACACATAAGAAAGGATTCATTATAAGATGGGTGGGACCTATATCTCCCTCCAATGCATTGGGTAAAGATTTTATATCTCATGAGATAGACATGGCTGGAACAGAAGGTAATTTCGGTTCAGTGATACAGGACTGAAACGAGGAGTGAACTCGGTTCAGAAAGGGACTTTGTCCACTAAGATAGTCTTGGCAATGAGTCATGACTAACAAGAAATGATTTTCCATGATTATGTGTGCATGCCACAAAGTTTCAAGTTTTATGTTATGATTATGGGGATCTCATTTTCACTTCTATGATTTATTCCATGTTAAGATAGTATGATCTCTTTTGCAGGTTTTGATTTTCAAAAAGATATGATATGATTTTTATTCCCTTTACTTGCCCTTGCTGAGCATTTGAGCTCACCCTTTTATGTTTTCTTTTCCCCAGGTCAGGAAGATGGATATTAAGTAGAATATGCTAAAAGGGACCCTAGATATGATGAAATAAATGGGAGACACTGTAGAAGAATTATGAACCAGTTGTTTATGTTTCCCAGTTTCTAAAGACACTATACCTATACGGTCCTTTGTGGTTTTGTCATATGTTGTAATAAGTGTGCTTCACTTTTGATGTATTAACAATGTATGTAAAGTGTGGGTCGTTATAGTTGGTATCAGAAATGTATAGTCAACCTTTGGAAACTAGGATGTGAAAGCCTTAGTAAGAACCCTACGGATAAGTCCAAGAATGGAACACAATCTTAGAAATGGCCATGAATAAACTAGGATAAGACCTTAAGCATGAAAATTTTATTCTTGAATTATGTTGTTTCCTATTATAATTAGTGTTGCTCACACTATTCTTCTTGGTTTTAGTCAATGGCTGGAACCTGAAGGAACCGTGTTAATGCGGAATGCGATGGGCAATGCAATGATTGTCCCCCTGAGCAACCAAACTATATGGGAGCTGGAATGCAAAATCTTGTAGCCATGCTCACACAACTTTCTCAAGATATGAATCATGCAGGACTTCCAAACGAGCAAATGAGGGAGCAACATTCTGTTGAATCCTTCATGAGGCAGCGTCCACCTTCTTTCAGCGGGTCTACTGATCCATTAGTTGCTGAACAATGGATTAGTACTACTGAAAAGATATTTTCAGTTCTTCAATGTTCTGAGCATGATAAAGTCATCCTAGCAGTGTATCGTTTGGAAGGAGATGCGGATCAATGGTGGAATCTTGTTAAGAATACGAGGCAAAGGGATGAAATTGAGTCTATGGAATGGGACGAGTTCAAGAACTTATTTTTCAATAAGTACTTCCCTCGTATTCTCCGAACAAAGATGGAGAAAGAATTTCTTGAACTGAAGCAAAGGGATGATGAATCTGTTAGTACCTATGAAGCAAATTTTACAAGACTTGCAAGGTACGCTTCTGGTATTATTATCCAACCTGAGAGTAAGATCGATCGATTCTTTAGTGGCTTAAAACCAATTCTTCGAAGGGCGTTAGCCATAAGAGACTTCAATAGCTACGAGGAAATCGTTCGATGTGCTCTCAAAGTCGAGATGGAGATTGGAGTAACCCATCAGTCACATGGGTTTGATAAGAAGAGGAAGATGGAATTCAAAGAAAAATCTAAAGAGCACACAGAAAAGAAGATGAACTTTCCCTTATGCTCAAAGTGTGGAAAGAAACATGGAGGGAGTTGTCTTAATGGGACAAGTGAATGTTTTAAATGTGGAAAGGAAGGTCATCGGGCATTTGAATGTCGTGATAATGGGAAGAAGATTTCTAATGATGCAAACAAAGGAAGGGATACACAGAATGAACCTACTACACTTCAATGTTTCAAGTGCAAGGAGATGGGGCATTATGCCAATCAATGCCCAAATCCAAGGGTGGATGATGATGGTCGACGTCAACAAAATCTTAAGGCTAAAGACAAAGGAAAGTCACATGCAATTTCTATCAGCGATGTGGAGTACGATAACGAAGTGGTGAAAGGTACACTTACCATCCACTCTAAAGTAGCAAATGTTTTATTTGATTCTGGATCCACCCACTCTTTTATTTCTGAAAAATTTTCTAAGGGTATCACCGTATTACCTCAACAATTAGATGTTGAGTTAGCTGTGACAACACCTAATGGCACATCAATCGCATCAGAAGTTTATAATTCTTCTCCGATCGAAGTTTGTGGGAAAGTGCTTCCTGCAAATCTTGTGATCCTTCCTTTAGTGGAATTTTATGTGATTCTTGGCATGGATTGGCTTTCTCTACATGGAGCTCATATCAATTGCCAAAGAAGGTAAGTCACATTTCATATTCCAGATCAATCTACGATCGTCTATCAATGCAAGGATGAACGTAACCTTCCAGTGGAAATTTCTTCCATCTTATGGGTATTGATTCCACTAAATGAAGGTTATTTATCTCAAATGGTTGGTGAGAAACTCACGATTAAGAATATTCCCATTGTAAGGGAGTTTGATGATATCTTTCCGGAGGAATTGCCGGGTCTTCCACCAAATCGTGAAGTTGAGTTTTCAATAGAACTCGTACCGGGTGCTTTGCCTATTTCAAAGACACCTTATAGAATGGCCCCAATTGAGTTGCAGGAATTGAAGAAGCAACTCCAAGAGAATCTTGATAAGGGATTCATACGCCCTAGTGCGTCACCTTGGGGAGCACCTGTTCTATTTGTTAAGAAGAAAGATGGATCAATGAGACTCTGCATTGATTATCGAGAACTTAACAAGATCACTATCAAGAACAAATATCCTCTCCCATGCATTGATGACTTATTTGACCAACTACGCGGAGCTCAATACTTTTCCAAGATTGATCTTCGTTCAGGGTATCATCAATTAAGGGTCAAAAGGGAGGATATACGAAAGACGGCTTTCCGTACAAGGTATGGACACTATGAATTTATAGTGATGCCATTTGGTCTTACTAATGCCCCTGCTATCTTCATGGATCTAATGAATAGAGTCTTTAGAGACTATCTTGATCAATTTGTGGTAGTCTTTATAGACGATATTCTTGTCTATTCAAAGAGCAAGGAAGAACATGAAGATCACTTGAGAATTATATTGAAGACCCTGAGAAAGGAGAAGCTTTATGCCAAATTTACCAAGTGTGAATTTTGGCTTCAAAAGGTTGCATTTTTGGGTCATATAATCTCAAAAGAGGGGATATATGTGGATCCAGCAAAAACAGAGGTTATTGAAAGATGGTCAAGACCAACAACAGTAACTGAGATCCGAAGTTTTCTTGGTTTGGCTGGATATTATCGACGTTTTGTAAAAGATTTTTCACGATTATCTAATCCAATCACCAAGTTGACTCGGAAGGGAGTTAAGTTTGTCTGGACAGAGGAATGTGAAGAGAATTTCAAGGAGTTGAAAAGAAGGTTATCCAGTGCACCTGTGCTCACACTGCCTTGTAGTGGAGAAAGGTTTGTGATCTACAGTGATGCATCCAAGAAGGGATTGGGGTGTGTTCTTATGCAAAATGATATGGTGATAGCTTATGCCTCACGACAGTTGAAAATCCATGAGCAAAATTACCCAACACATGATTTGGAGTTAGCTGCGGTAATCTTTGCATTAAAGATTTGGAGGCATTACCTTTATGGTGAAAGGTGTGATATTTATACTGATCATAAAAGTTTAAAGTATATTTTCACACAAAAGGAGTTGAATATGCGTCAAAGAAGATGGTTGGAGCTGATTAAGGATTATGACTGCTCAATCCATTACCACCCTGGGAAAGCAAACAAGGTGGCAGATGCATTAAGTCGACAAGACCATGCTAGTTTATCCATGATGAGGATCACAAAAGATCCAATATTTATGGATTTACAAAGGATGGATCTTGGAATTATAATGGAAGGGGAAAAATCTTATCTTTCTCAAATGAATGTTCAACCATCTATACATGTGAAGATTAAAGAGGCACAGAAAGAAGATGTCGAGTTACAAAAGAAGGAGAGAAATGTTCCTGAATTCAACCTTGATTGTGATGGGATAATAAAGTTCAGGAATCGGGTTTGTGTTCCTTCCATCCCCGAATTAAAGAAGGAGCTGCTGGATGAGGCTCATAGTTCTTCATTCTCTATTCATCCTGGAAGCACGAAGATGTATAGGGACCTGAAAGAGTACTTCTGGTGGGATGGCATGAAAAGAGATGTTGCTGAATATGTCTCTCGATGCTTGGTTTGTCAACAAGTTAAAGCTGAGAGACAGAAGTCTAAGGGGATGTTACAACCATTACCCATACCCGAATGGAAATGGGAAAACATCACTATGGACTTTGTCACAGGACTTCCTAAAACATCCAAAGGCAATAATGCTATCTGGGTCATAGTTGATCGTCTTACAAAGTCTGCACACTTCATTGCTATTAGAGAGGATTTCTCTCTAGATCAGCTTGCCAGGATATATGTAAAGGAAGTGGTAAGATTGCATGGAGTACCACTTTCTATTATATCTGATCGAGATCCGAGATTTACCTCAAAGTTCTGGCGAAGTCTTCAGCATACTCTGGATACAGAGTTGAGTTTCAGCACTGCTTATCATCCCCAGACAGACGGTCAGTCTGAGAGAACAATTCAAACCCTAGAAGATATGTTGAGAGCTTGCTCTATGGATTTCAAAGGAGGTTGGGATCAACACCCACCTTTGGTGGAATTTTCTTATAATAATAGCTTTCACTCCAGTATTCAGATGGCTCCTTATGAAGCTCTCTATGGAAAGAAATGCAGGACTCCAACTTGCTGGGATGAAGTTGGGGAAAGAAAGCTATTAGGACCTGATCTCGTTGATGAAATGGCAGAAAAGGTTAGATCTATTCAACAAAACATAAGAGCAGCTCAGAGTCGACAGAAAAGTTATGCCGACAACCGAAGAAAAGACCTAGAGTTTGAAGTGGGTGATAAAGTGTTCTTACGAATATCTCCCTGGAAGAGGGTTATGAGATTTGGAAAGAAGGGGAAGTTCAGCCCTAGATATATCGGTCCTTTTGAAATACTGGATCGTGTTGGGAAGGTAGCTTACCGATTGGCGCTTCCACCGAATCTCTCTCAAGTTCACGATGTGTTCCACGTATCTCTCCTGAGAAAGTACATACCAGATCCTTCACATGTACTCAGCTCAGAAGTTGTACCGCTGGAGCAAGATTTTTCTTATGAAGAACAGCCGATAGAGATTCTGGATCGTAGCGAAAAAGTCCTACGAAACAAGACCACTCGCTTGGTGAAGGTTTTATGGAGGAACCACTAACTTGAAGAAGCTACTTGGGAGCTTGAGGATATGATGAGGGAGAAGTATCCTCATCTGTTTGTTACAAAGTGACGAATTTCGAGGGCGAAATTCTTTTTAAGGGGGGTAGAATGTAACACCCGAGACTTTTATGTTTTATAAATCATCAAAGGAATCTTTTTCTACACAACACTTGCTTGGCTTGCTTTACACGCAATCGCGACCTTCCTCGATAGCTTGCGTTGTACGCAATACCGAGTTTCACTAAACAACAATATGCTATTAAAACTAGCCGTTATGAATAGTAATAACCACTTTTTGAAATTTTATAAATTTTATTTTTCAAAATGGACTTCATATTTGGACTCAGAATATCGAAATTAGCCTAGGGTGAAATTTTGGTATTTTTCTGAAAACTTTCAATTTTTGATGAATAGTGAAACCACTAAGTGGTAGGTTAAAAACTGAATTTTGCATAAAACTTAATTTTACCGCTTCTGTGAATGGAATTTCGAAAATCCGAGAGACACGGTTAATATCAAGGACTAAAATGTGGTTCAATGAGATGAAAATAATTTTTTGGTGAATAGTAACTTTTTACGATTTTTACCGCGGTTAATAGTAAATAGGGTAACTAAGGGTAAATATGATATTAATATTACCCTAACACATTTCCTAATTCTATTGGACAAGTGTAATTCGACCAAAAACAAACTTAGGAATAAAATATGACTATTTAGGCCCACTTGGATTAGATTAGGACATTTATTATTAATTTATTTAAAGAAGGGTTAAAAAAAGTTAAAATCAAAGTTTAATAAGTAAATCATTTTTAATATGGGGTTATACATAAGATAAATTCGATTGTAAATATTCATTAGAAAGATAAAAAGATTTACTACATGATGGTATTTTATTTGTAATTTTTAGACATCAAATAATTTAATTTATTTATGACACAAAGATGATGCAGTAATTATCTTATTAATGAAATATTGACAAAATTGATAATATAAATACCAAAATAAATGTAATTTAAGACTTTTTATGAATTCCACTAATTTTATAGTTTACTATGATATATTATTGTTGATTTAATCAACTTGGTTCGAACATATAATTCTGTTATGACTTTCACAAAAATCATATATCAAATAGTGTCAAAATTGACACAAAATAGTTTTTAAATCAAATATTATATTATTAATTGTTATTTTATTCCTAAAAATCTAAGGTTCGGCCAAATGACTTAGATAAGGATATATATATATTAATAATAAACAATTTGGGGTTCGTTTGGCATGTTATAGTAAGTGTATTAACCATATAGTGAAAGAAAACAAAAAGACACGGTAAAAGTTAAATTAATTAACTTAGAGTTAAATCTAATTGATAAGGTTAAAATAATACCCTAAACTTGTCTAAATCCTATTGGTTGATAGGATTTCGACCCTTACCCACTTTATCTTCGAAATAAGACCCTTTGGAACCATTATAAACCGATTTTGACTTTAATATAAAATAATATTTTGAGATATTCCTAAGGTGCCCCTCTCCTCCCTTATAAAAGGGCACCTCCTCCCCCTCCTCCTCACACCAAATTGAGCACTCAAGCTCGGACAAACCCTGCCATTTTCTCCTCTACACTTCCCTAGAATAATCCTAGAGGTCCTGGTCTTCTCCAAAGACCAATCTTAGTTCCTTAAGTGGAGTATTCAAAGAAGCGTTCCAAAGAAGAGGTAATATCCATTACCGATCTTTTCAATTTCTTTCTTCTTCAACTTCTTCTTATTTAGTTGTTTCATGATAAAGTAATAACATAAGTATTACTTACATACTGATATGTTATTATAAATATGAAACAACCCTAATTAACCTTCTATCCATCCTACGGAAAAATGAAATCACCGCGCGTGCGTACGTACGGAATACCGTCTCCACGCCGTGGTGTAATCTATTTTCCACCATCACCTTACAAGGATGGGTATAATGGTGTAATGAGTAACTAAATATGATTATTATGAAGTAATATTGATACTGAAATAATATATATATACTCCAATACAATTCCACGATCATAGGAATGATATCATCACTCGTGCGTACGTACGGAATACCGTCTCCACGATGTGATGCGACTCGTTCTACATGATCTTCATTTCATAATGATTATATAAATGAATTGAATAAATGAATATGGTATATACTACACTAATACCATTCTGGAAATGAATTATCTATAACCTAAAGATAAGAATAAGAATTTATTCGACAAAACACGCATAAGAACAAAAAGTTATAAAGACCCGAGTAACAAGTAACAATGAAATATTACTAACAAGAAGCTAATAATATGACCATATATGATATCATATAAATATGTATGATTCTGGAATAAGTCAATAACATTATTTAAACCATTATACAGGAGCTTCGGACACGTACAAAGCTAATCGGACCTAAGGTAAGGGAAATATCACAATCTCATTTTTATCCGAGATTGTTTATTCGTAAGTATTTACTGGGGTGTATTTTATCATCCAAATCCATGTTCCCTCAATATGAAATATTGTTTCCATCCACTTGCAATAGTTTAAATCCAATTTTACCCTTAGGTGAGTTTTTAGTAAAGAATATGAAAGGAATCTTTTGTCGTTTTTCCGTACGAGGTACTTTTTGACTTTTCCGACAAAAGTACGAAGAATGTTTTTTTTAACTTATACGGCATGAATGGATTTTTAAAACATTATTTCCAAGAAGCTTACTTTACAAGTTTTCAAGTTTATTTTTAATCAACTTCTTTTATTTTAATGTTGTATGACATGTTATGAAAGGAAAAAATGTTTTTGAAGAAGAAAGGATATTTTCCTCAAGAATGAAGTTCAAGTGTTTTATCAAAATTATTTTCCATCTAAGATAATAAAGGGTTCTGTTTTTATCCCTATTATTACATTGATTTGATCATGTTGTGATGGAATTATTTTTATGAATTCCATTATCTTATATGAATTGATTTATGATGTCATGATGTTTCAAGAATCCCATTTTTGTTACATGTGTTATGCGATGATGTATGTTTTATGATTATGTGGCACACATACGAAAGGATTCATTATAAGATGGGTGGGACCTATATCTCCCTCCAATGCATTGGGTAAAGATTTTATATCTCATGAGATAGACATGGCTGGAACGGAAGGTTATTTCGGTTCAGTGATACAGGACTGAAACGAGGAGTGAACTCGGTTCAGAAAGGGACTTTGTCCACTAAGATAGTCTTGGAAATGAGTCATGACTAACAAGAAATGATTTTCCATGATTATGTGTGCATGCCACAAAGTTTCAAGTTTTATGTTATGATTATGGGGATCTCATTTTCACTTCTATGATTTATTCCATGTTAAGATAGTATGATCTCTTTTGCAGGTTTTGATTTTCAAAAAGATATGATATGATTTTTATTCCCTTTACTTGCCCTTGCTGAGCATTTGAGCTCACCCTTTTATGTTTTCTTTTCCCCAGGTCAGGAAGATGGATATTAAGTAGAATATGCTAAAAGGGACCCTAGATATGATGAAATAAATGGGAGACACTGTAGAAGAATTATGAACCAGTTGTTTATGTTTCCCAGTTTCTAAAGACACTATACCTATACGGTCCTTTGTGGTTTTGTCATATGTTGTAATAAGTGTGCTTCACTTTTGATGTATTAACAATGTATGTAAAGTGTGGGTCGTTATATGTGTCATATTCAATATTCAATAAATACTTCTTTTGTGTGGTTTATATTATAACCCTTTTATTTTTTATACAAAAAATATATTTACATTCATGGTTTTTAAATTTTCATTTGTCGTTATTTCTTTCTTGTGATTTGTGATCCAAAAGTTACCAAAGTGTAAATGGTTTATTTCACAATCTCATCACTATGTGTGATTGTTTATGTTTATTTCACCAATAGATAAGAATATTTATATTCATATATTAATTAAAATATATTTCCTTAATATTTTATTTAAATATATTAATTATATATTTCATTTAAAATTAAACTCATTAAGGACTCAAGATACACAAATGTTATTTTAAGAAAGGCCGATATTTTCTCTACTCATCTTGAAATATTTTTATTCCATGTCCATGTATTCAAAAAAAAATTCAATACTATTTTTAATATTTTCTTATAATTTTTTAATGTATTTTTTGGAAATATATTACTTTTTAGATGTTGGTTTAAATGGAATAGTAATATCATTCTCTGAAATAGAATACTTTTAACCTTTTTAAAATAGTAAGAAAGAAATGTATTTAACAGAGTGAAAAAAGTAATCACCACCATAGACACTCATTATTTTGATGTATCCATTAACTTTTTTCATTATTATTCTCTGAATAATATTCTACCCAAATATTCTGTAAATTGTTTTCTTCTAAAATTCATTTTCAAAGATAATAATGTATTTTCCTCAAGTATTTCATTAATAGCATTTTTATGGTACTTATATTAATCAACAAAAACCAACATTTCATTACTTATGATCTATAATGTATATATTATAAATAAACCATAACTATAATTTATTTTGTAGGTTATGATTAGTTTAAGTGGGGATGTAATTGTTTGATACCATTTACAATATTACTATAGATTGTTAATGATTATGTTTATTGATTAGGGAAATTATTAACATTTTCTATTAATATTTATCATTTTAAATGTTTACATAGATTATGTTTTACACTCTCATAAGAGGAATTAATTGGGGATTGTATGTGTTGGGTGGTGCTTGCTATAGCCCCCCGATGCATTATTAAATATCATGAGATAAAATAGTTTTGATATTTGGTCATGGTCATACACATTTATGTATAATGTCTTACCATTATGCAATGATTGTATTTTTATAAAGATCTAAATTAAACATTCTTTCATTATATGTTTAGTTTTTATTTCCAAATTATTATTTGATTATTTATAATATAATTAGATACTTTCTAGATCATGTGATTATCTATTTGGAATTATTTGAATAAATTATTCTGGACATATCATTATTAATTATAAAGATATTGATTATGTAGAATATGTTTATAGTTATTTAACATGAAATATTTATTATGATACATGTATTCAATATAAATTCTACTCTCTATAGACTTTTACTAAGAATATGAGGTCACCCCTATCTTATGTTTCTTTCCACGAGATTCCATGAAATGTATTATGATTGATTTAAATGGATGTTGTAAAGTTAATAGTGGTGTTTTCAAAGAAAATACAATATTGTATTTTATATTTTCAAAAGTAACATGAAACATATGTATATATCTAGTTTTATAATAGTATTAAACTATTTTTCCTTTATGATGTTATCACATGTATCGACCACCTACATAATAATATTATAACTAACTCTAGGCTACCAGTACTAGATTATTTTCTATTAGAATAATAGTATATATTTTATAATTCCAGTGAACATTATTTAGGATAACATAAATTAGGTAATATAGCCTTAATAATTTTTTTGATCATAAGTAAAAATAAATGATAACACCCTAATGTTTTGGTAAGGTATATATTATGTGGTTTTTCTAAAAAATGATCTTCTAATAGATACTAAATGTTAATGTGGGTCTAGAATAATTATACCTATGGTTATTAAATAAAACAATTGTTGGGATTTCACTCGATGCTCACCAAAACCACTACAATGGGTCTGACTTGTCACCTATTTGGACACTCATAGGTTATTTTCATCATTTAAATGACATTATCATTATGATTCACTATAAGTGACATGAATATATTATAATCATGGATGAACTATGATAATCCTATGTTTTTAGGGATTGAAAAAAAATATTCCTTTATTTAGAAATCTTGTAAATTATTTTACATAATTATTACTATTATTAATCAAGAAATTATTTCTAGATTTATTCAATAAATGGGACAAGGAGTAATTATGTGAACACTAAATATGATATCTAATATAGTGATTATGAGAATCAAAATGGGATTATGACCAAAGTAAATTATATTGTTATTTTTTTTAATTAGTAATCCTAGTATATGGTCAATAACCTATACCATAATAAACTCTTAATCTCAACAAGGAATAGTATGATGGATTCATTTAAGAACTTGTGTTGTGGAGACCATGGGAGAAAGAGGGGCCAATTTATGTCATGTTATAATTGTGAAAATAATCAACTAGGAGAATGTATCAACGGAATAAGACAATGTTTTATGTGTTGAAATATGGGATGAGATAAATGTACTTGTGATAAAAAAATTATTAGTTCAATAGAGAAAAATAAACTAAACTATATATTTCCAGTTATTGTTATTTATCGTGAATTTGGTGGACCTGTTCATTACCTAATTCGATTCCGTCATTTAAATATTAACACTGAGACAATGGAATGAACATTTTCATAAAAATAATTGAAGTGATAGGACTAAGGTATATCTTTATTTGGATTCTATAATTATGTATAAGATGTTTTTTAATAAATAGTTTGTTGGTTATAATAATCATTAGTCATCTCATGATTGTGTTAATTTTTGGAAGTAAATATGTCATAATCATATATTAACATAAGTTTTGTAGATACCATCATGGGTTTATGTGTTTTTGTTTGATAATATTTCCAATATCTTATAAACTACTTCTGATGTTTTATGGGGTAGGATTTTCATGTGGTTAATTACATTTTCAGTGAACGTTATGGTAATATAGCCCTTGGGATTAGTTTGGGTTTTAGTCAAAACATTATGATAGGAAAAATACTTTTTATTTTTGTGGACATATATTTAATGTTACAGATAACCTTTTGGGTTTATATACTTATTGAAGATGTTTAATAATGGTTTGTTAAAATATGGGAACATATTTCTTATCAAAAAAATAACCATGGAATTGAGAAGAAATTTAATGGTTGATGTTATTTTTGAAAATTTTCATCTTATTTTTTGGAAAATTAGTAGAATTTTAAAAATATAGTATATTAAAAAGAAAACATGCATGTTGGGGGAAAACTCATTGCATCTGGTGTGGCAGTTGGGTTGTGACCCACAATTGATGGGAGTCATGTGTAAAACCCCAACAACAAGACAACAAGATGTACCCATTAGAATACATCTTTTTCATAATAAAATTGATGGTAAAATATTATATTAACCATAGGAAAATATTACTGGATCAAATATTTTTTAATCATTATGATTTTAAACTATTTTTTTATATATTTGGAGACATATTATTCAGATCTTGTTTATAAATATATACACAACCATTAAGCTAAATGTACATGATTATTTATGAAAAAAATTATTATTCTTTTGGAGGTGTAATATGAAGGGTAAGTGATTACCTTTGAGGTTAAATAATTATTTAATTATGAGTTTATTAGTGTAATATGAGATATAGGTTTCTCTATTTAAGGAATGATATATTTTAATCCATTTTATTATTGAATTTTTGAGTTAAATGTATTATTTCATCACGTCAATTTTCTTCATATAGGTTATTATCATAAATTATTCAAAATTTTTTATAGTTTTATAATAATGGGAGGAATAATATGTTATTATTTTTTGGATTATATATTATATTAAAAAATAATTTTACCGATTTAATAATAAAAAAATTCATATCGGATATTTATTACATGGAGTAAGAAATGAAGTTGAAATTAATCGAAGAACAACCTATCGATTAGATCACACTTTCAAAATAAAAAAAATCTAAAATAGTTATATTTTTTCAGAAATATATATCTTGAATTTAAATCATGAATATATCCCTAGAAATGTGATATAAAAATAATATTATTTTGCATTAACTTTTTTTTATGAATAAGTGTCCTTTTCGGTTATATCATATTTATATCTTTCGGGTCATTAGTGTTCTATAAGTAATTAAATTTATTTTGATAAATTATCTCTATAAATAATGATAATTCATTATGATTTTATTCCATGTACATATTTTCTCTTCCGAGTAATGTTTTCGAATTATGATTACTCACTATTTTTTATTTTATATGGCCTTCATATGTCTCTTTATCTATTATCATTAAAATGGTTTCTTAACCCATTAAATTATATGGGATTCTAACAAATATATTTATTGATAGTGAACCCTTTATTTAGTGTCTATGTTAATAATTTCAGTATGAATATAATTTATGTTAGAGATAATTTACCACCATAATATTTCAAAAATGATAATTATTTTCAATAGCATTTAAAACATACAAGATCGATCTTAATTGTCCCAGAAAATATATAATCTAAACACAAACAATATAAAATTATAAATAAATTAGTAGGTATGAAAAAGAAAAAATAATAATTTTATATAGTTTAATCATTTATAAATACATAAAGTGATTATTAATTAATAAAAAATATCAAAATTCAATTTTAATGAAATATTTTTCCAAAAATTTTTTTATGCAAAATATGTGTTTTTATAATAATAAATTAAACTAAAAATGATATGTGAATTTTTTTAATGAACTATATATGTTCTGAAGTCAAAAAAATTATCACTTGTCTAATATTTTTGATAGGAATGAGATAAGAATAAATTAGTTTTCCTAATAAAAACCAGATATTTGTAAAAATAAGTTTCGTTATATTTTCAATGATTATTATAACATTTTTTGTTCTAATTTTATAAAATATATTTGAAAAATAAAATTATTTTTTAAAATTAGAGTGTAATAATTTCTTTATATAGATATTATTATAATTTTCTAAGAAGATTAATATTTCCATGAATAGTGACTACTATTGATTTTTATTGAAATTTCCATTTCCTTTATACAATTTAAAAAAGTAAATTTTTTGATTCAAATTATTTTAGAATTAAAATTATTTATAATATATATTTATTTATCTAATTTATGTCAATTGGCTCAATTTTATGTCGATTTTAGATAAAAATATTATACATAAGGAAACATATTCCATTAGAAAACAATATTTTCGACATACATACATGTTTAAATTTAAAATATATTCATACAATTTATTGATTATAAATTTCAAATATAGATATAATATTGGGGATCATAATTTTTTTTAATATTTTATAAGGTAAAATTAATTATTCGTCATAATGAATAGTAAAACTATTAATAATTAGTTATAGAAATTAAGGATAAAATGGATTTACTGTCAAGGAAACTGAAAAGGTAAGAGTAAAAATGATATAAAAAAATATATAATTAATATTTTATGGAAATATATATTCATATTGAAAAATATTTTTTGTTAATAGATCATTTTGTGAAAACATTGTGTTTGTAAAATGTGGGTAAATTTTATTCAATTAAAAAATCCCATGTTTTTATTCTCTTACACTTATAATTGGATACCCCCCTCTACTCTACTCTCCACAATTCAAATAACTTTGGTTTATAAGAAAATTTTCCCAAAACCTTCCATAAATAGAAAATTATTACCCATATTACCATTTTTAATCAGAAAATCATCAATGTACGACTATTTATAAACGTAAGAAGGTTCTCCAAAGAGGAAGAGGTCTCATTCATAACCACGCATCTATATTTTTTCCTCTAACACCATGAAATGTTATTCAAATTTTGAAAAATAATTACACCAGTACATTAATCATATATATATGTTATTAATTTAATATATGAACTTATATCTAAACCTTTTTCCATCAAACTGAAAACAAAGTTGTCGATTGTGTTTATAACTAACCTCCCCCTTACAAAAAGATATAATTCATTTTAAATGACCACCTCTCATTGATGGATATACTGATTGATTTAATATATATATATATGATATTTATGAAATAGTAACACTTCTAGATTTAGAAGTTCACATCTACATTCATACAATCTAATTCATCGGAAAACAATAATGTAACTTGTATATACGTGTGGACTACAGTCTCGGCAAAGCGTTGTGAATTTTAACATGGATAGTTATAACGATATAATAAAGAAATATATATGATATATATAATAAAATAATGATTCTAGGAGGGTGAATTATTCTTCCAAATTCTCCATTTCCATCTGTTAAAAAAAATGAAACAAAATTCATGCATATTTATGGCCTACCATTTCCATGGAAAGTAGAATTCATTTTTTTATTTAAATTTTATGGATTAATCTAAATAAATATATATAGAATAGATAAGTAGTTATCATATAAAATGATGTTTTTAATAAATATTGTTTATTATAATGGTGATATAATGAAATAATTGAATAATATTTTTTATGATATATATGAGTATGGTTCTATAATAGCATTATAATAAATAAATATTTATTATACAAGAGGTTCTGTCACAAATGCTTGAAATTATACCTCACATTAATGTTTCACAAATAAATATTACTTAGGTGATAAATATATTGTATCGATGCCTTATTTCCCTTGAAGGGTGTATATATAACCTCATTGATCAGTTATATTGTGAATATATTTAAATTTATAGTATGTAATGTTTCAATTGAATTTATATCTTTTTACAAGTTATGTTTCAATCATTAACAAATAAGTACGGGACTATTTCAATATATCATTAGTATTCATGATTGTTTGTGTTTATACTAAAACTATGGATCATGCCAATTTCAACTTTCACCCCAATATATTTTAGTATCCTATGTTTAGTCTAAATACTTTAATTTTTTCGATTAAAATTCCTCTCTTCATGTAATCAATATACCATCATAATATTTATTAAGAAAACTGACATTTGTTTCTACTCAGGTGAGAATAATTGTCATTTATGTCCATGTTTTCTATAAATAATATTATATATGAATTACAAATTATCGTTATATGGTGAAGATTGTTTTTTAAACAATGTTTTAAATTTAAAAAGGGTTTAAAATTAATATTATTTTCACTTATCAAATGATGGTATTTTTTACCATTTTTATCAGCAAAAATGTATTTATAATAGAAATCATGGATTTAATCAAAATCAAGTCCACTCAGATCATTAAGGATTCCTTTTTAATTTTGAATGATTCTTTTAATATATATATATTTTTAATATTTTCTGTTATTTTATTATTTAAAATATATTTTAAATGTGTAAAGGGTATTTTCCAGAATTATTTATTTAATAAAATTATTTTAGAACTTCCTTTCAAAATGAAAATTACCCTTGTATTAATTATTCACAACTAGGTATATGTTATAATGAAACTATCCCTAGATGGTTTATTATTAGATTGACTAGAGATTTAATATTTTGGTTAAATTCATCAAACTACTCGGGATGATTTATGATTTCTTAAAGATTATGGATATTATTTAGTTTTCATATTCTAGTTTCTAAGTAAAAATGTGTATGTTTTTTATGTTTCCCACTATCTAGTTGAAGAATGAATTGTAATTAGTAAATATTTATCATGGAACACAATAAACCCTCAATGCATAACTGGGTCTCATGAAATGAACATGTTTTGGTATTTTGTCTTGGCCTTACCCGTTTATATAATATTTCATTGTACATGAATTTTTCGGTATGTTTATGATTTAAAAATTACTGTTACACTAATTGTGAGATTAGTAATTTATTTCGTTATGATTATTTTACTAGTTATATTATCGACTGATATGTTTCCAAATGATTTAATTATTTATATATCATTATTTTATTGTAATTTATTCTTACCATATTATTCTTCATGGAAGAATTATTGATTAAATGGATTGTGTTTTTAGTTATTCACTTTTCCATAATGATTATTCCTTATGTATTCATGATATCTTTTGTTGTACGTTTTCCCTTACAATTCATATGATCTCACATATTTCTTATTTTTTCTTTTCTATATGATACTCAATAATGAACTGTGATTGATTAATAGGGATATGATAAAGGGAATAATGTTTTTCATAAATAAAAATATTGGTTTTATTTTATTTCTTCCAATGTAATGTGAAATTCATGTATATATATTGATTTCAAATACTAATAAACTACTATTTCCATTGATATGTGATCAATTATATCTAGACACTCTTTAATGAAGTAACCACCAATTTTTGGCTATTCGAGATTGGTTATTTATATTAAAAATTAAGAAATAGTTGTCCATCATGAAATAAATTTCAATATTATTAATATATTTATTTATATTCATTTATAACATTATTTTTTTATGATGACATATAATAGATATTTAAAATTAATGGTGAAAATATATAACATTGCTGGATTTAAATATTATATCATTCATTATGGTGGATAAATTTTTCTTGAATGAAATTTATTGTTCCTATTATGATAAAGTTTGAATTAACTTCCCCATAAGTTAATTTGGTTGATATTTGTTCTCATAAAATTTAGTTATAACCAAGTGTAACCTGATCTATCCTTTAAAGTGTTTATGCCATTTACTAAGGTTACTATTCATATTGAAAAAAATTAAAAGGACTTATTTAGCCAATTTGAACCTCGTGATTCAAAATATGGAATCTAAATAAAAAAAATCAATTTATATAAGAGGAAGAAGTTAATTTTAAAATAAGAGGGAAAAACATGATGATATTGATTTAATTAAAATGTATGAAAAACATTGAATGTATTATTATAAAATATGTTGAAAAAAATATTAGATTAATATTAAAAATTTTTATTTAATATATAATATATAAATTTCATTTAAATCATTCAAAAATAATGAATAAATTAATTTATTAATATAAAAATACATTATTTATATAGAAAATATTTTTTCATAAAAAACACATATTATATATTCAAATTATTTTTATTTTCATATAAAATTAATTGATTAACAAATGAATTTATGTTATAAATTACTAAAAAATATAATTTTGGAAAATTATTTAGTCATATTCATACTCGCCCATTTAATAGTTAGGCTATAATCACACACTATATTTCCTATCATTTTGACATATGGTTTTGTGTATTAGAAGCTATTGGAAATAATAAACCTATTTAAAAATATATATGGTATAAAATATTTTTGTGTTACACATCCACCCCAATGACATTACTAGGTCAAATTTTAAAAATACAATTCCTTTAGTAAATCTAAATTTTCTAAAATATCACTATGGAGTGTCACACAAGCTATAAATCTCATTACTCTTTTAAATTAAATATTTATGGAGTCATATTCATCACCCCAAAAATAAACATAAACCTTGCAATTTTATCTTGATCATCAAAATAAAAATATTCCAAATTAATATTATTTAAAACCACATCATATAGATTGATAAGAAAAAAATCCTTTGTAAATTGGAAATGGAAAATAAGGGTGCCTAAAATAATAAAATAATTGGGTTCCCATGTATGGGAAAAGGTGTGGGGAATTTCAATTATACCAGTGCAGGCAAAAAAAGTTCAAGCACTAATAAATAGTGATATATGACATCGTCATCTAGATGTTAATGACAAAAAAAACCCTAAATTAGTGAGGCGTGAGAAACCTAATAAGACAGTTTGATATAAATTTAAACATTAATCTGGATTTATAATTATACAATTCCTAGAAAAAATATTTAATTTATATTAAAACATTTTATTGAATAAGAAATATATAAATTTCATTAAATTAATTTAAAATTTTTAATTAAATATATATATTATGGTAAAAATACATTTTTCATATAAAAACAGTTTTTTTCCATAAAAATGCTTCTTTTACATTCAAATGATTTTGATTTTCATTTGAAATTAATTTATTAACCAATGAATTTACGTTACACATTTTTAAATAGTATAATTTTTGAAATTTAATTAGTTATTTTTATACATGAAAATATAATATCTAATCTATAATGACCCGTTATATTTCATTATCTTTTGACTAGGGGCATTGTGTATCACAATCAATCAAAAAGAATAATATTATTTAAAAATTAATATAATATAAAATAAATTTTTTTACACATTACACCCAATTAAATGACTATGTAATTTTCAAATGTCATATTTTTGATAATATATCTAAATTTTATAAAATATAATTATTTATTGTTACACAAGCCATAAAGCTTAATATTATTTTATATAGAATATTTATGGTGTCATGTTCTCTACCCATTAATAAACATCACCCTCAAAATTTTATATTTTTTTAAAAAATAAAAAAATCCAAAATTACATTTATCTAAAACAACATCAAATAGATTGAAAATAAAACATCCTTAGAACATGGGAAGTGTAAAAAAATGATTTCCAAAAATAAAAAAAATTGGTTTCCTATATAAGGATAAAAGTTATGGTAATTTAAGTTATACCCAAGGAGGATAAAACTAATGTCCAAGGACTAGTAAACAGTGATAGATAACATGGTAATATAAATGTTAATGATGACAAAAAATTAAAATTTTGATGTGTTAAAAGACCATCAATTCATAAAATATAAAGCTAAAGTTATAACATTTTTTTCAATATCATTTTCTCAAAATTGGGGGATTAATTTAACATTGTGGTACATAATATATGAAAATAAACATAATTGGTTTATTTATCATTTCATAACCACAATATCATCATTTTGATATGTACTAATCAATTTTCACTCCATATATTATGTCAGGAAATGAATTTTTTTTATTTCATGCTTGATGCATTAGAATTTACTTTTACAAAATAATATGATCCAGAAAATAATCAAAATATATTTCTTTTTATAATCTAAATATTTACCCAAACCCAAAATGGTTAGAAAATTTAATAAAATATTGATAAATAATATATTAAACTATTAATCCTTAATAATAACACTTAGATATCTTATAAATCCATTCAATAAATAGAAAAACATAAGACAGATCGAAATGTATCTAACACAATTAAAAACCCAAAAATATAAAATATTTGAAAAAAATATTTAACCATAAACAACATAATGTAGATCATAATATAATATCTTATAGATTTAAATACCTTGATCATTTATTATATTAAAACATACTTGTAATCTAAACAACAATAAAAGATCACTAAAAATATAAATACTTCCCAAATTAATAGAATCCTCATTCGTAAAATAAAATAATATACTTTTGAATATATTCCATAAATCCAAAATGAAAAAAACAATATTCAATGATGATCTAAATCATTTCTTCCTTAATTCAATATGAAATTTATTGGTTTCAATACTATCTGATTAAAATAATAAATATGAATTTTCTCCATAACCCAAATAAAAATTATCAACTCAATATTAAGAAAATGATATCAGTTACCAAAGTCGTAATCATGTGTTCTTTTAAAGTATCAAATTTAGAGTAAATAACTTCTACTGGTTATTGTAACCATTCTACTTATGTTTTAAAATTGATAAATAAAAAATTCTATGTTTAAATCATTAAGTGATTCCTGATTCTTATAACCAAAATATCATTTTTATAGCACATCTATATCATCATTTGTGAATCTAGATACATAAACATATCAATAATTTAATTTAATTGATTCAAATTCCCATGAAACTTCTTTTGATGTTTATTTAGCTCATGAATAATGGAATTATGTCATATAAATATTGAGTTCCCCACTAATAATTATTTGTAATATAAATATTCAATTAGGTTGGACAACAGGTCCCTCTATAAAAAACATCATTTTTCCTTGATATATACATTCTATAATAACTTCTATTCTACAAAAATATATTTTTACATTCATATAACATATTCTCTTAGTTCTTCATCCCACATACATGACATGCAATATGTTGAATCTTCTTTCATCCATGTCCATCATGAAACTCTCTTTTTATATTATTAGGTATTATAGGAAAACCCAAAATATGGTACTTTTATTTATAAAAATGAGATCGTTTATTGAGAATAATCAAAATATATATCACTATATTTATCATCTGATTTGTTTAGTCACAATCACCACATTTCCATCACATTTACTATTCAAGTGGTTTATCCAAGTATCACCCATATAATAAAACCAAGCAACATTTTATGAATAGAATAATAATAGTGAGAAACCAACAAAATTCATTAAAATCATATATAGGATTTCTAAATATTGAAACCCTATATTTAATCTTACAGACATGATTTTTATCATTTGTTATTCATGGTCCTCATATATTAGAATCCACTACAATAATATGTAATGAAAATATTATCTAACCCATGAATATACCCCAAGAGTGTCAAACAAGTTGTGTACCAAGGTAACAATCACTGTGCACCATAACTATGTTCTAGAAATACTCAAAAAACTATTTTCAATATTATTACACCAAGATTCATCTACTCTAGAACCACATCAACGTTAATTATCTTGATAACGATTTTTATCTATGAATAACATATAATATATATATGACCAAAATTATATGATATTAATATATTCATAGAAATATCATCAAATATTACCAAAAGATTATGTTCTATAATATTTATTTATGAAATTTGGATCCCATGGTTTTAACATCCTAAAACACCTATTGTAAATAACCCTAACATAGTAGGCAAGAGTGTAACACCCCAAGCTTCCACGGTACGCTTCTCTTTGAATAATACAGTAGTGTGTGTTGTATGCAATTTCGAGTTCTAACACACACCACAACCAATCAAACTAGCCGTTATGAATAGTAATACCCACTTTTTAAAATTTTGTAAATTTTATCTTTCAAAAATGGACTTCATTTTTTTATTTGGAATATCGAAATTAGATTAGAGTGAATTTTCGGTATTTTTATAAAAAAATTAAATTTTTGATGAATAGTGAAAACATTGAGTTATAATATAAACCCAAATTTTTATTTAAATAATTATTTATTTTATTTAAATTTATTTAAGGTCAAAATAGAAACATAATAGTGATATATGTTCAATGTAATTCATTGGAGTTAGTTTAGAATAATTTTTTATATATAAATATTTTATTGAACTTTTCACTGTCTTTTACCCACCTCATAGGAGAATTTAGAAATTCACATAAAACATAATTTTACCACTTATGTGAGTGGAATTTCAAAAATCTGAGAGATGTAGTTAATATCAAGGAGTAAAATGTGGTTCAATGAGATGAAAATAATTTTTGGTGAATAGTAACTTTTTACTTTTATTTACCACAGTTAAATGTAAATAGAGTAATTAAGGGTAAAGATGATATTAATATTACCCTAACACACATCTTAATACTACTGGACAAGTGTATCTCGTTGAAAAAAAAATTAGGAATAAAATATTATCATTTAGGTCCACTTGGATTAGATTATGACATTTATTATTATTTAATTCAAAGAAGAGTTAAAAGAGATAAAATCAATGTTTAATAACTAAAACATTTTTAATATAGGTTTATATAAAAGATAAATTAGATTATAAATATTAATTAAAAATATAAAAAGATTTCCTACATAATGGTATTTTATTTATAATTTTTAGACCTTTAATAATTTAATTTATTTATGACACAATGGTGATGCAGTAATTACCTAATTAATGAAATATTCAAATAATTGACATTATAAATATCAAAATAAATGTAATTTGAGACTTTTTATGAATTCCAAGATTTTTATAGGTTAAAATGACATATTAGGATTGTTTATATAAATTGTTTTCGAAGTAATACTGCTATAATGAAATTATCCAAAACAAAATACCAAATAGTGTCAACATTGACATAAAAGAGTTTTTAAAAGAAATATTATATTATTAATTGATATTCTATTCCTAGAAATATAAGGTTCAGACAAATGACTTATATAATTATATTTGTATAATTAGTGGACCTCTTGGGGGTCTCTTGGAGGTATATAGTATGTTTATTAACTATATAATATAAAATACAAAGAGACATGGTAAATGTCAAACTATTTAAATAAGAGATAAATATAAATGATAAGGTTAATATTGTGATCCAAACCTGTGTAAAATCTATTGGTTGAAAGTATTTTAACCCATACCCACCTTAACCTTTAAATAAACCACTTTTAAGACATTAGAAACCGAATATGAATTTATTATAAAATAATATTTCTTGCTTTTCCAAAGGTTCCTCTCACACTTCTTATAAAAGGGTACTCACCCTTCTCTGTAATTTACACCTTCAAAGCATTTTGGATCGGCCAAACCCAAACCAAATATTCTCTCATCTTCCCTAAATTCAATCTAGAGGGCTTAGTTTTATCATAAAGCCAACCTAAGGAGCCCTTTTTATCAAATCAAATGTAAGAACCCGAAGAAGATGTAATGTTTTTACAACCCACTTTCAAGTTCCATTCTTCTTCAACATATTCGTTCTTTGTTATTTCCATTCTAAAATAATAACTCCAGTATCTTTTATATACTGTGATATTATTATAAATATGGTACAACCATATTCAGTATTCTATCCATCCTTTGAATGACATGTCACCATACGTGCGTACGAACGGACAACCGTCTCCACGTCGTGGTGTAACTGTTATTCAATACATTATTATTTCTATGGGTATAATAATGATGTGTAATTCATGTAAATAATAATTATATCATGATAATTATTCTGTATATATGATATAAAATCCAATTATATATGATTTTAATATCAAAAGAATGATATTATCGCTCGTGCGTACGTACAGACTACCGTCTCCACGAACGCGATGAGATTCATTCCCCATCTTATCCATACAAGTATAATTATCATTTTATTAATAAAAATATTGTTTAAGAACTTTATAAAATTATTTATATGAATAATATACAACCCATTCATAACAATCATGACTTATGTAACAAAACATATAAAATAAAATGAGTAAGTTAACACCCGAAACAACGATAATACTATGATATTATTAACAACGAAATGTTTAAAGATCATATATGATATCATATTAATGAATATGATTCTTGTATAATTAAATAAAAAATATTTAACCATTATAAATGAGGCTAACCTACCATCGACCAGGGAAAAAGTACAAAGTAAGGGGTTTCTTATCTCACTTTTAATTCCGTGAGATTTCCATTGTTCACCACTTATTTATTGCATGTGGTGTGTGTACTTACAATGTTTGTATTAATTGTGTAATATACCTTAAATAATGTATATTTAAATAATCATTTTATGATCCTTATTTCATGGGTTTATGTTTCATAAGTTACCAAATCAATAAGGGAATTTAAAACTTCAATTTCAACTCATTCAGCATTACGCATACTTATTTGATTATTTTACTCCAATATTATGTTCGGAATCACTTGTAATTTGATTATGTCATAATTTCCACTCCCCTTTATGTGGATATACTTTGGATACACATAATAAATCAATTTATAAATTTTCAAGTCATTGGTATGAACTTGATAAGATTAATTTTTACTCAATCTCGATTTGTGGAGTTAATCATCCAATTCATTGGAGTTATTTTCACAAGAATTTGTGGGAATGAACATTGATTGTTTTACACTTAATATCCAATAACATTGAGTGTATTTATATTTTTCACACATATTTATGTCATTGATTTATCCTTAACCTAAGGATACAACCATTATGAGAGATTTCATCTCAATTTACATTCCATTGAGACTCCTTTGTTGTTATACACCAAATCAATTTTATATGTTGTATATAATGTACTTTGACAAAGTATATCATGAATCCCTTTATTCTCATGATATTACAATGTTTTTATTACCTCAATTATTTGTGTTCATGTGTATCTCTTTTGGTTAGGAACTCTAACTATAATATCATTTTAAAATGTTTTAAAGATTAATTATTCTAAATCTTTCTCATTAATGTCTATGTTTTAAAAAAGGTTTTTTTATTTTTTTATATGGACATTAATGTTTTCAAATAAAAATTCATTTTAAAAGTTTCCAAGTGTTAAGGGACACTTTGATATAGAAATATTTTTAAAATGGCTTCTTGATCAATAGTCTGACTTTTAAATTTTTTCAAGAAAAGGGGGATATTTCTCTCAATAGTTTGATGTTTATTTTAATCTACGCCAGTATCCATCATTATTCTCGATTGTGTTAAATATGATATAATACAATCTTCCATATTGTATCAAATGAGTTATATTTGAATATGGATGTGCTATTTTTATACCAGTCATGGTTTGTGGTTAAAGTATTGACATTTCGTATGTGGTTTTTAATACGAATGTTTATGTTATATTTCAAACCATTCATATGATGAATGAATTGGACATAGTATGTGACGGGTGGAGCTAGCTATAGCTCCATGATACATTAGTAGGTCTCATGAGACAAACTAGTGTCTTGGCAGAAGGCCTTGACAAAATCATATTTGTATTCTTGGCACGAGGCTTTGACTATGTGGTTATGATAATCTGGCATTATGCAATTCATCATTTTGAAAGTGGTTATTGATATTGAATGTGATTATTAGACGAGTAGAATATCCATTTGAATATGTAAATGGAAGTATTTCATTTTATCATTGACATATTATTCTGAATTTCATTTTTAAAAGGCTTTTGTTTTAGTTATACATTGCCTTAAATGTTTATGCTTATTTATGAAAATTTCTGCAATATTGTTATCCTTACTGGGAATTTGAGCTCACCCATTTTTATGTTTTATTTTTCCCAGGATGTGAAGAAGTATTTTATAAATGTCCTGCAGGGATAGTATAAGGGGACATGAGTGTGTAGACAAGATGTTGTTGTAGTTTTAACATTATGATGTAATGTAAAAATTATGAATATATCTAGTGATTACAAGGCTACTAAACTAATCGGTCATTCTAGACTTGATCTTTTGTGATCATGCCAATGTTATGTAATAATTCACCGACTCTAGGTAATTGGGGCCGGGGCATTATAGTTGGTAATTTAGAATGTTTAGTACAATCCTTCGAAGCAAGATTTTGATAAACTCTGTTTAGAGGACATAGACCTAAGATGGACTTTGAGGATCAATATAGAATAACATCCTAGAATTTTGGTATTGTAGAGATTTTGTGAGTTTTCAAATAAATAAATACATGTCTGGATACGAGCAGGTTGAGGTGGCTCTAGAACAGATGAACCTAGGGGTAAAACCCAAAAACACTGCTTTGAGCTAGACTGGAATGGAAACTGGTGCATGACAACAGGACTTACTCCACTCTTGGGTATGACACTCCAGGGGGATATGCTTGGGATAATTTAAATTTTCTTTATAAACCAATTTGAAGTATTTTAATATAATATGAGAATAAATGACCATGGTTAATCTTAAGGTATTTCAAATTGATAATATGGTATCATGATAATTTCTAAATGATTTAATGAATGTTGTTATTCACACTATGCTTTTTGGTTATAGTCAATGGCTAGAGTCCAAGGAAGTCATAGTAACTTTGATAATGATGTACAAGGTGGGAACAATGGTGGAAATAAGCAACAAAAATGGAATATTGATAGGCATAAAAGATATCAGGTTCATGACAAATTAGTTTTTTATAAATATGATCAAAAATATATATACTAACCAACTCCCAGACTCAACAAAGAAGAGAAAGGTGATGAATGATAAGAGCTTCAGTAGTGGATACCGTGGAGAAAAGAATCCTCAATTTCCATCTTGTAGGAAATATTGAAGGAGACACCCAAGAAAGTGTCTCAATGGAACAAAGAAATGCCTTACGTGTAGGAAAGAAGGACATAAAGTTAAGAATTGCCGATGAAAAATGAAGAGTATTATGGATGAAAATAAAAATAGTCCCAAGAATCCATTTACAATCATTTTCCATAAATATAGGGGACCTGACCATTACCCGAGTGAATGAACAATTCTATAATATATTTTCATGGTCAAAGAAGAAGCTATGTGGAAATAAATGGTAGGAAAAATGTTTAAAAGTATTAGATCTCCTTGTTGATGGGATTACTTTGGAATAATTTTCTCTTGTATTTGTAACCCTGCAGTTTGCCTTGTGAGAATGATATTCTAGGAAGACTCTTCTTTTCCCTAATGGATATAGTTATAAAAACCCATTTGGTTTTATATGATCATTGGGTTTGAAGAAATTACAAGTTATAATATTTTGGGATGAAAATGAAAGGTATGAGATAACATTTATGGTTAAAATTATGTTATGGTTATTGTGAGTAATTTATCTCATTTGGTAATGTTATAAAATATAGTTTTCAAAAAACGACAACATGTAGACTGTGTGACAACCCGTCATGTCAGACAAATCTGTGGGAATTGAACCCACAACCAAAGTACTATTGGGATTCATCGCCTACCACTGGACAATGTGAAGTCCTTGGTTAGTGTGAGTAATTACTTTTAGTTAAATGATTTTATTGATCAATAATATGTTTATTTGGGTTCTTATATCTTAAAAAATGAATACCCTTAGTATAGCAAAATGAATTGTTCATTAAGTGATAAATGTTATTTTGGAAGATGTTCAGTTTGTTGGGGACACTATTTTCCCAAGGAAACTACAATACTATGGGATTTAATTTGAGGAGTAATGGTGGATTTTTATCTAAATTTTCATTTAGGATTTATAGTTATTTGAGTTATTTATGGAAATGATTAACTTATAATAGAGAATATGTGATTAGGTTAATTACTATTAAGTATGTGACTTTAAGAGTAGTTGATGTAATTTGGTGATACAATTTAACATGGAAGACTACATAACCAAATTTTTCTATGTTTTGGGTTTCAATATTACATTGGATTATATTGAAGGATTTTAAGGAAAATTGTTTATTGAATGGTATTAATTTAACTTTGGGGTATTGTTGGTTTAGTTTTAGAAATTATGATTAGTGTTTCTTTCACCAAAGGAATATCCTTTTGGGGGTTCATCAGATCTTGTACTAACAGTTTTGGTTTTGATTAATCTCTAAAGATAAGGTAAATATATAGTTTATCCTTCGTAGATCATATGATTCTATAGAAGTTTATTCTATCTCTTCTAGTGTGACCAATTATTCTTGAATACTCATTGTTTAAAAAATGACTTAGTAGTGGATATTTATTAAAGAATGAAACTCTATTTAAAAGTACATATATCTCATTATTTTCTTACGAAATCTCGTTAATTAATTCCTCATATTTATGTAATGTAACTTAAAAAAATGTTGTATGTATAATTTTTCTACTGATAAACTAATGACGGTTTGTCCCATCACAAGTTTGTGGCTTTTTTTGTAGTTAAAATTTTCCTGATCTTGTTTTCTATCCCTCTTCATTACAACTTGACAATTATTTTATCTTCCATATCCATGTTTTCCTACATGGAATCCTAGTATGAGTTATCTTGGGTGACCTTTATACTCCTCTTTCTTTCTTTTATGGTGATAGTTTTATAGAATCTTTTTCTGATGTGGGAATTTCCATTATATTCCAAAGCCCAATTATAAAAATATCAAGGATGAAATTATTTTAAGGGGGGTATAATGTAACACCACAAGATTCCACGGTACACTTCTCTTTGAATTATATAGTACCGTGTGTTGTATGCAACATAGAGTTCTAACACACACCACAAACAATCAAACTAGCCATTATGAATTGAAATAAGTACTTTTTATAATTTTATAAATTTTATCATTCAAAATGGACTTAATTTTTGGATTCAGAATTTCGAAATTAGCTTAGGGTGAATTTTGGGTATTTTTCTAAAAACATTCAATTTTTGATGAATAGTGAAAAAACACTGAGTTATAGTTTAAAACTGAATTTTTATTTAAATAATTTTTTTTTATTTAAATTTAATTAAGGTCAAAATATATACATAATACCTATATTTGTTAAATTTAATTCATTGGTGTTACTTTAGAATAATTTTATATATATAAAAAGTTTATAAAATTTTCACTTTCTTTTACCCACCTCCTAGGAGAATTTGGAAGTTCACATAAAACTTAATTTTACCGCTTCGGTGAGTAGAAGTTCAGAACTCCGAGATACATGGTTAATATCAAGGAGTAAATTTTTTTTCAACAAGATGAAAATAATTTTTGGTGAATAGTAACTTTTTACTTTTATTTACCACTGTTAAAAGTAAATATGGTAATTTAGGGTGAAAATGATTTAAATATTACCCTAACACATGTCCTAATTCTATTTGACAAATGTATCTTGTCCAAAACCAACCTTATGAATAAAATATTATCATTTAGGTCCACTTGGATTAGATTAGGACATTTATTATTATTTAATTCAAAGAATAGTTAAAAGAGATAAAATCAATGATTAATAACTAAAACATTTTTAATATAGGGTTATACATAAGATAAATTAGATTATAAATATTATTTAGAAATATAAAAATCTTTCCTAAATAATGGTATTTTATTTTTAATTTTTAGAAATTATATAATTTAATTTATTTATGACACAATGGTGATCAAGTAATTACATAATTAATGAAATATTAAAATAATTGATTTTATAAATATATAAATAAAAGTAATTTGAGACTTTTTATGAATTACACAATTTATATATGTTAATATGATATATTAGGATTGGTTATATAATTTGTTTTCGAAATAATAATTCTGTTATGAATTTATCAAAAACAAAATACTCAATAGTGTCCAAATTGACATAAAAGAGTTTTTAAAACAAATAGTATATTATTAATTGATATTATATTCCTAAATATCTAAGGATCCACCAATGGTCTTAAATATTGATAGGTGTTTCATTAATGGACCACATGGGGGTAGTTTTGAGGTAAATAGTAAGTTTATTAACTATATAATATAAAAATACAAAGAGACATGGTAAATGTCAAACTATTTTACTAAGAGTTAAATATAAATGATAAGGTTAATATAGTAATCCAAACCTGTCTAACATCTATTGGATGAAAGGATTTTGACCCATCCCCACCTTATCCTTTAAATAATCAACTTTTTAGCCATTAGAAACCGAATATGAATTTATTATAAAATAATATTTCTAGTTTTTTCAAAGGTGCCCCTCACCCCTCTTATAAAAGAGTACTTCCCCTTCTCTCTAATTTACACCTTCAATGCCTTTTGGATCTACCAAACCATGCCCAAATATTCTCTCAACTTCCCTAACTTCAACCTAGATGCCTTAGTTTGATCTGAAAGATGTCCTATGGATCCCTTTTGATCAAATCAATAGGCAGAACCTGAAGAAGAGATAATGTTTTCACCACCCTCTTTCAAGTTCCTTTCTTATTAAAAATCTTCTTTATTTATTATTTACATTAAAAAATAATAACTTTACTATATTTTATATAAATTGATATTATTATTAATATACTGCAACCATATTCAGTACTCTATCCATCCTTTGAATAAAATGTCACCATACGTGCGTACGTACGGCCTACCGTCTCCACATCATGGTGTAATTGTTATTCAATACTTTAATATTTTTATGGGTATAATAATGATGTTTAATTCATATAAATAATAAGTATAACATGATAATGATTATAAATATATGATACACCATCCAATTATATATGATTTTAATATAAAAAAATGATATTATCGCTCTTACGATCGTACGGACTACCGTCTCCACGAACGCGATGACATTCATTACCCATCATATCCATACAAGTCTAATTCTAATTTTATGATTAAAAATAATTTTTAAGGACTTGATATCATTATATATATTAATAAGATACAACCTATCCATTACAAACATTACTTATGTAACAAAATATATTAAATAAAATGAGTTAGTTAACACCTGAAACGACGATAATACCAAGATATTATTAATAAAGAAATGTTAAAAGATCATATATGATATATTATTAATGAGCATGATTTTTTTATAATTCAATAAAAATTATTTCACCATTATGTAGTAGGATATCCTACCCTAGACCAAAGAAAAAGTATAAAGTAAGGGGTTTCTTATCTAAATTTTAATTCTGTGATATTTCCATTGTTCACCACTTATTTATTGTATGTGGTGTGAGTAATACCCATGTTTGTATTAATTGTGTAATATAACTTAATTAAGGTATATTTAAATCATCATTTTATGATCGTTCTTTCATGGTTTTATGTTTGTTATGTTACCAAATCAATATGGGAATTTGAAATTTCAATTTCAACTCATTCGGCTTTATGCATACTTAATTGATTATTTTACACCAAGATTATGTTTAGAATCACTATTAATTTTGTTATGTCATAATTTCCACTCCCCTTTCCTTGGATATACTTTTGATACACATAGTCACTCTATTTATAAATTCTCAAGTCATCGGTATGAACATGATAACAGTAATTTTTACTCCATCTCGATTTGATGAGTTCAACATCCAATTCATTGGTGTTGTTTTTACAAGAGTATATGTGAATTTCCTTTGATTGTTTTACACTTAATATCCAATAATATTGAGTGTATTTATATTTTTCACACATAATTATGTCGTTGATTTATCCTTAAGCTGAGGATACGTCCATTATGAGAGATTTCATCTCAATTTACATTCCATTGAGACTCCTTTGTTGTTATACACCGAATCACTTTTATACGGTGTATATAATATACTTTGACATATTATATCAAGAATCTATTTATTCTCATGATATTAAATTTTTTTTACTACATCATTTATTTTTATTCAAGTGTCTCTCTTTTGGTTAGGAACTATAACTAAAATATCATTTTAAAATGTTTTAAAGATTTATATTTCTAAATCGTTCTCATTAATGTCCATGATTTGAAAAAGGTTTAAAGGATTTATTTATATGGACATTAATGTTTTCAAATAAAAATTCCTTTTAAATGTTTCAAAGTGTTATGGGACACTTGGATTAAAAAATCTATTTTAAATGGATTCATGACAAATAGTGTGACTTTTAAATTTTTTCAAGAAAAAGGGGGATATTTCTCTCAATAGTTTGATGATTATTTTAATCTATGTCAATATCCTTCATTATTCTTGATTGAGGTTAATCTGATAAAATTAAATATTCCATATTGTATCGAATGAGTTATTTTTTACTGTGGATGTGCTATTTTTATACAATTCATGGTTTGTGTTTAAATTATTGACATTTTGTATGCTAGTTTTAATACTAATGTTTGTGTTATGTTTCAAACTTTTCATATGAGGAATGCATTGGACTTAGTAAGTGATGGGTGGAGCCCACTATAGCTCCTTGAAGCATCGATAGGTCTCATGAGACAAACTAGTGTCTTGGGAAAGGGCCTTGACAAAATATTATTTATAGTCTCTGCACGAGGACTTGACAATGTGGTTATGATAGTCTGACATTATGCATTCCATCATTATGAATGTGGTTATTGATATTGCATGTGATTATTCGACTAGTAGAATATCCATGTGAATAAGTAAATAGAATTATATCATTTTATCATTGACATATTATGCTGAAGTTCATGTTTAAAAGGCTTTTGTTTTAGTTATACATTGCCTTAAATATTTATGCTTATTTATGAAATTTTTTGCTATATTAGTATCCTTATTGGGCATTTGAGCTCACCCCTTTCTAGGTTTTATTTTTCCCAGGATGTGAAGATGTATTTTATGAATGACCTGCATGGATAGTATAAGGGGATATGAGTGTGGAGAAAATATGTTGTTGTAGATTTCAATTTATGATGTAATGTAAACATTATGAATTTATCTATTGATTCCATGGAAACTAAACTAATCGGTCATTCGAGACTTGATCATTTGTGATCATGCCAATGATATGTAATAATTCACTGACTCTAGGTAACTGGGGCCAGGGAATTACAATGTGTATGTGGTTACTTTATTACAATGTCACTAGATACAATGGATCACATACCAAATGACTGAAGGTTTTACTCTTCATGCCTGAAAATTCTATTTTTTTATTTTAAAAACCCTATTTGAGGATGAGAAGTAACAACAGAGGGATCCAAAATTTCCAAATAGATATGAAATTTGAAATTAAAAATCATCACCACCGAACCTGATGCCTCAATCCATGGGATTTCCATGTCATTCGGGGTCACATCGCTCCAGTTCACCATCATAGTGTTGATAAAATAACTTCATCGGTTTCCCATCACCACCGATGCTGATTGATAGGAATAATAAAAGGAAAAAATGAACCATCTTCATTGTCAATGAAAAAAATCACAAATGATCATATCACCTATGAATAACTCAATTGTTTCCCTCATAAAACATCAAACCTGAACAAACAAACAACACATATTAATCACCAAACAAAATATGAAAAATTGAAGGCAACAACTTCAATGAAATTTTCATTTCCATAGTATAATTGAATCTCACATTATATTTGAAAACATAAAATAATTCACAATATTTTGATTCAAAACGTGATTGTTCATTCATGTATATCTTCACATATAATAATAGTACCCCTTAGAGAATCTAGGTTAATATTAACAAAATATGAATCATTTTAGATACTCAATAAGGGATATATAATGTAGAATATTTCTTTATTTTAATTGGAATAATCAATATTTCAGGGTATGTATTTTAAAACACATTCCTTTTCATGAAAAACATGATCATGAATAATATAATGGAATTGATAAATAATGATCAGTTTATGAACTTTTAATAATAAAATGATCTTGAAACATATCCATTGATATCAAAACTATTTAAATAATAACGTTTTAATCACTAAGTGATTAGACAATGATGGAAATAATAATGTATGACATACTAAACATATCATTAGGTCATCGTGATAAGACATGTCACATAAATGAGTTAGAACAAGGCCAAAATACCCAATCTATTTTGAATCATGAAAGCTAAATATGTGTCAAGGTGATATTTAATTATAAACCCCACCCAACCCATAATAATATTAGAAAATTAATGGTATTAATTAACAATAAAATCAAATCAAATTTCATTAATAATAAATAATTTTTAGTATTCTAAGAATAAGAATATTCATTGTCAATGCATTCCTAAGTCAAAATAATCATACAAAATGCATTTAAATATATGATATTGTATAATTACATTATATCCTAATTATAGCATAATATCCATAATATTATATTGACAATGATGAAATTAACTGTAAAATATCATTATAATATTTGTTGAATAATATAAACTTTTCATTTTGAAATGAGATATTTAAAACAAAAAAATTCCCAAAACATTAAGGAATACATATTTTTGGATAAACCTGTGTAAATGTGTAATGTAATCTATGAAACATTTATAGATAATTACAGTGGAGATTTTTTTTCATGCCTTGTACATTGAAACAATTATTATATTAACATTATTTGTTATAAAGAAAATAATACCTTATTTATAAAATGAAAGGGAGATTCATTTTAAAAAACTTAATATATTGTGCAACATGGGTAAGAATGATATTATTGAAATGTTTAATAAAATAGAAAATATTCTTGAAACCATTTTAAATAAAATATCATTATGGACTCAAAATATTCTTTAAGTAATGTAAAATAATTTCAGTTTTCCAAAAAATATATACTTTTAGAATTTGGAGGAAACAAAGAGAAGAAAATGAATGGAAATAAGTAGTTTAGAGAATAAAATATTGAAGTAAAAATATATATTTGGATTATGATAAATAAATTAACTAATTCACCATATGGATAGTTAATCATAAAAAATCATAAAAATTAATGTGATTTTGAAATAAACACTTACCATATTAGAAAAATTCGAATAAAAACCTATTCAAAAAGAAAAAATTAAAAAGAATTTAAAACCTACATAATATTTATTAGATGAATCATAATATAAACTAATGTTTAGTACATATACCGCATAAAATAAAGAAGTTGTGAATTTGGAATATCTCTTAAAAATAAATGTGATACAACAAACACGTACCTCAGGTATGACATATATTATATTTTATTTTAACCATATTTATATTTAATAATTATTTATTAAATATATATACCAGAATTTGATTCATAATTATAATGTCATATATGATCTATATATAAAATTTTGATACCTATATATAAATAATTGTAACCGGCTGACAATTATCTCAGTTTTCATGTATGCTTCTGTTTTGATGTTTCAGTCTATGTACATTGATAATTATTAAATTATTTATAGGTTGTTACTCAGGATCTAAGTATCATATATATTCATAATATATATATATCTTCATCCATAAAATGGTTGACATAAAAAAATTATTTACATCGTTCATGGAGGTGGTAGGTCACACGTATGCATGAAAACATATTTTAAATTTTGATTGATTCAATGGAAGAATGTTAAATAATACATTACCCTTACAAAATCATTATTATATCATAAATTTCATATAAATTAATTAAATTATTCATTTTAATCATACCAGTAAAACATACAAGAAAAAAGTGAATCACACTACTTCATGGAGGTCTTAGTACACTAAAACGAATGAGCGCTCTAATTGTTTTCCTACAGTTTCAGATGTAATAAGGGTGATATTATATTATAATTTATGAATAATTATTATTTCTTAAATATAATATATACAAATTATTACCATAATTATAATCAAACATTAAAAATGAGTATGGAGAATGAATTGTAATGTTACATGGAGGGGGTAGTTTACATGTACGCACATGCGATAATTTCAGTTCCCATTTGATTGAAAGGATAATAAATAATGTTAGTTTAATAATAATAATAATAATAATAATAATTATGTATATTTATTAGAATTAATTTTTTTATGATAATTACAAAATAGTTTTTAATCATTTGAAGAAATAAATTGGAAGTGTTTGATTAAGATTATTAACTCTCCTTCGGTAGGCCTCTTTCAAATCTGTTCATATTGACCAATGAAATTATATTTTAAGAATAACAACACCAATAATTCTCATATATTTAATATTATAATAATATATTTTATGTTAATGGTGAACATGGTGTCTCAATGTTGTGTAAATAAGAGAAATTATGGGTGTCCATTTATCAGTGTGGTAAGGGACACACATGAGATTTCTTAAAATATTCTACAGTACAATGTTATTCCTAAGATAAATTCTTCCTAATAAAAAATTATTAGAATTCTGGATTTGATTAAGACTAAATATGGGTTTAAAATTGGGTATATAAATATTAAATATGAAATCATACCATTTAGCTTGTTGTAACCGCATGGTAAACGTTTGTAAACATTGACCACAATGATTAATTTTTTTCAATCATAAACAGTTATTATATTACTTATAATGTAAAACATAGTTTAAAAATGGAATGGTGATGAAATTTTAGACCCTTTATGATCCCACATGTCTTCTTGAAACATTTTTTTCGGATTTTTTCGAAACCAAATAAACTATTTTTATTAATAAAATATAAATACTTTCATTTTTTACACATTTCATTAAATGTGACAATAATGGCATCACACTATTAATTTATTTCAAATAAAAAAATATTTTATATTTAATTATACATTACCATTAACCATTAATTCCATGTGACACAATAATTATTCAAAAAAATAACTTTTAAGGCTTTTAAATCCATATACCCTATTTTTTATACTACATACTCAAGCAATGTGTCATCATTTACTAATATTTTAATATAATTATTAAATAATTCATATTAATAATTATTTAAAATCATTAAAAATTAATCATTTTAAAATTAAAATTTTATATTCTATCACAAAAATATCAAATCATTCTTTGAAAATATAAATGAAATTAGAATTGATAGAGTTACATTTTTGGAAATTTATTTATTCAGTAACATATAAATGTCAGTATCAAATAAAAATGGTTCCAATATTACATATATTGAACTTTTAAATAGATATGGTCTATTTAAAAACATAATTTAAAATGAAGGATTATTTTCTAACAAAATTCCCCAATGGATTTTTCATTCTAGGTTATTTTTCATCGATATTAAGAACCTTGTATGTTACATAATAATTTTTAGAGATATGATCCAATGATACCATCAATTTTATTTTTCTTTATTGATTATTATTTTCATTAAATGATGATTATTAAACTAATCTGTTACCATGGAACATATTATAATGAATTGTTTTATGAAAATAATACCCACATCTTGGGTCAAGATATCATGAATGATCTTCTAGAATAAAAATGTTGTGATTTTATTATCAATGTGAGATATATCTACCTCCAATTAATAGGTTACATATTGATAACTTGTTATTGAATATGTTATGCATGAACCTAAGTACATGAAAAAAATGTAATTTATGAACCAGATTAAATGTTCTTAGTTTTATGTGCGAACTTAATTAAATGTTCAAAATGTTCTTAATGGACCTTGATTTCATGTATATAAGGATATATGGGGACCTAGTTGAATTTAAATATGTTTATACGAGGGCTTGTTATCATTTTATTAATATAGTTACTGGGCCTGTTTCTATTCATACATGTTCATATTATTATAAGTTTATGTTTTTTATAGATCCATGTATTATTCCAATGTTATGTTTTTTTCTCATATTCTTTGATTATTTTATGATTAAATTCATACGAACATAAATTATTTTCTCTATTATAATTGTTTATGTTGAATGATATGATGGGTATTGTTTTAAAATTTTATTTTCATGTTCTCAAACCCTTATGATCGTTATATGTTGATATCCATATTATTGCCCTTAAAAAGCATCACGGATAACCCCTTATAATAGTTTACATCCCTAATTTATGATGAACCCTATTAGGTATTATATTTCATTGAAGGGTTCTAGTTATAAACAATTTTGTGGAAGATGTTGGATCCCACTAATGGATTATTTCTTTAGGAGTTCATATTTCCAAGGGAACAAGACCTAAAATACATTATATATTATAGTTGTGTTATATAATTAATATTCAGTTGATATCTAAAAATATCTATGTTTGATAATTTTTGGTCATTATTATTGGTTTTAGTGGATGGTTCAGTTTATCTATTTGAATCTAGAATGAGAATATTTTAGTTGGGTCACATAAGATAATCCTTCATATAAGAGAACATCCAATGTTATTTTATGGAATAGAGTGTGATTATTATAATAATATATCCATGTTCGGATCATAAATGGTGAAATGGTTTGGGATTATATTTACCTAAGGGTGGTAACTATAAAAAATTCACATTGTCCCCGACTTGAGAATTACCCAGTACAAAAAGATAATCATTAATGAAAACCTGGATTGACACTCCTTGGGAACATGCTTTAAGAATTTACAAACACCTTATAAACCATTGTGAATGATTTTGATAGATTATAATCATCTATGAACTTATATAAAACTAATGTTTCATATATTTAAAACAAGGTTTCTTGATTTAGACATATTACAAATAAATTTACATTATTATGCAGTATCCAATTATGATTACTATTTATTATAATATGATTTTTGTTTATAGTCAATGGAGGGAATGGGAAGGAACTAGGTTAGTGATAAATTTTATATAAAATCTGTTGGTAAGAAATCACATGATGTTATGACTATAGTGAAGGATATTGTGATCATTCATAATCACAAATAATGATATATGATTATCAATTTGAGCTTCAATGAGATTCCTAAAACATTAAATTAGAGGAAGATGTACTTTTATAGACATTCATACAATAATGAACATATTATAAATAATTTTTAAATTCATATATGTCAATAATGTTAGAGGAAGAACTAGAAAGAATATCCCAAATAAAGGGGAATATTTTTTCAATGTTGAAATGATGGACATAGTGCATAAATTTCAATGTAATTCATTGCCTTATATTAGAGGAACATTAGAATTATTTGTGATAATGCCCTAAAAATGGTTTATCCCCTATAATAGGGAAGAAACAATGTTATAAAAAATCATTAATGTTATAGAGTTGAATTAATTATGTATTTTGATTAATGAATCATATTATACAATTATTTTTCAAATGATATTTCAGATATAAGAATCCTAAATCTTCATATTATTACACTATTTTTGAACGAATATATATCTACATATATCAATAGAATTATAGTAATGGGTTCCATATATGATTAATAAGTTAATTTTTGATTATATTCTCAATTTTTAAACAACCTTCTTAAGGTTACACCTAATGTTAAGTGATTGGGAATAGAGTTCTTGTGGGAGATATTCCTGGTAATATAACCATATTGTTTTTATATGTTTTTGTGAAAAACATATTTTAGAAAGAATTACTTTAAATTTGGGGGGAATAATACTAATTTCTTTGGTAACAATTAGGCTATATCTTATCTTTTTTTTATGCTAATATGGGTCATTTGAAATTCGGAATTATGATAATATAGTTTTGGAAAAAGGATAACATGTATCTTGGGAAGAAACCTATCATATTTGGAAAGGTCATAGAGCTTGATACCACAAATAAAGTTCAAAAATGGTATATATCCTTCTACTAAAATTCATAAAAGAGTATAAAGAGTGGGATATGAGAGGACATTTTTTCGATATGCCTAACACTTAGGAGGGTGGTGCATCAATGTCAGGGACTTTTTAACCAATTTTATCTTTATTTATCCCACTACCTTTTGAACTGCTATGTTTTTTAATAAATTATTCTTTTTTTGCTTTTGTATCATGAAATAATATGAAAATAGTAAAAATATGAACATGATATGTTTACTAGGTTCACCTCTCAATAAGAGCAACATCGTCCATGCCATGTATGTGTACGAATAGTACATGGATTCTCCACAAAAGTGTAGTAATTTTTAAAGTAGTTTGGATAAGAAAACAACACTCTATCTAGTGTGAGTCCCTACACATTGGAGGAGGGATCCTCTTCCCCAAACTACTAACCACCTAGTACAACTATTATCTCATTGTTGGTTCTTCATAATGCCTTCTAATGTAGTATTCTTCCAATAGAATATGTTTTTCAACACTAATAGAGACTTCCACATGCAGAGACTTTTTGGATGTCAAAAAAATACATGACCTTATAATCTTCACTTTTTACCTTCTTAGCATCATGAATTAAGCCACCTCCTTCTTTCACAGATGAAATCCTAAAATCCACACAGTCTTCTTCTACATCTTCTTCATTGAAAATATAACTTCACTGAAACTTTTTTTCAATTTTTTATAATAAAAAACTATCATTAAGTATGTCAGAAAAATGTGTTGCATATCATATTAGAAACATCATAGTTAATATGACACGAGAAAATGAATATAAATTTTTCTCATTTCTTCTTCTTCTCTAATAAAAAAATATAAGTACTCAATTAAGTATTAGTTCTCTTTCATGTAATGTTTCCTCTTCCATGAACTATACCTGATTCTATTGATTGTTTCTGCTCCTTTTACCGCATCTTTTCCATCTACCGTGACTTCACTATGTACCACACCTAATCCATATACAATGCCTTCTCCTTGTACACCATCTTCTCCATGTATTGTGCCTCCTCTGTATATCATGCATGCTCCGTGTACCATTCCTCCTCTCTGTACTGCAACTTCTTCACATACTACCTCTGTGTACATCCTCTATATACATATTCCATATATCACCTCAGTATACAATTTCTTCTTACAAATTCTACTTCAAGTGAATTCCTTCTTCATTGTACGGTTCCTTCCTATTCCACAATCATTTTCATCCTCTCTTGGAAATCTTCTTCAAATTTCATGAATCATTTAATCTCTTTAATACCAATTCTTTCTTTGTAAAAAATCTTCTAGGTACTCCTCCTTCCATTTTTTCAAGTTGTATAATCTTGGGAATACCACTTCATCCCACATGGAATTGCTTTTACATATTAATTCCCTTTTGTATAATTCTTCTTGCATGAACATATTCAAAACTAGACATGTTCTTCCATAGTGATGATCATTTATTATCTTATTTTCTCACTGTTAATGATATAATGAGCAGTCCTTATATATGTACATAACAAAAAAATCACTAATCCAATTTAACCAAATCATCTATGTAGTGAAATATTCACCGCATACTGAACTCCATCCCCATACTATAAGCCTCCACCAAAAATTTTAACCCTCCTGTGAACTAAAAACCATTATTGTGTATCATGTGTCATTCATATGTCATTGAAAATCCTTGTACTGTAATCCTAATGATTCACATTCTGTATCTCTTCCACCAATGACGAGCCATCTTGTGTTATGTAACTCCTAATGTTGCAACAAGTGAACCTTCCGCATACAGCAATACTCCTCTATATGCCATCACTGTGAACATTTTTCAGTTATGTGAACTACTCTGTGAACAAATAATGTTGCCTCATACATGGCCTATGAACAATTCCAAAACACTATACATGGTCCATGTTCTATTGTACACGGTTTCCTTCCTTTCATATTTCATTTGTCATTTCGCAAACCCTTCACTCCTATGACGAATTCCTTTCATTTTCCAAAATCAAATTCCAGATTTTGAGATACTAAAATTCCACAAACACTGGGAAACAATGGAACCTTAAAAATCCACATAGGAAAAACACCCATGCAGCTTCACTATTTCCATCCATATTCAAACAACATATACATTTATCACGAAAAAATATCTATCATGATAAATATTATTTGATCGATCACTCTCATGGTCATTATTTTTTCAAAGGAAAGTATTGAAACTTCCCTATCTATCAACAACATCATTCACTCAAATGATAACTTAATACGATTGGAATCACCATTTCTCCAACATTCCTTCACAAGGATTACATCACAAGATCTGCAGACATATTATATTTTTTTAAATACAAATCAAAAAATCATAAATTTATTTTAAACATCATGGAGAATTTCCTAAGAATGGAATCCAATTTTATGAGTCCATAATACTTCTCAATTAATCACAACTTCAATCATTACCTATTAAATATTGAACTCCATCTTCTTGTTCTTCAAAATTTTCACCAGTATTGACAAATATTTACAACAAATAAAACATTATACAAAATGTGGTCCCAACAGGAAAACATGATGAGGTTATTTTTTAGTATATATCTTGGTTCTGGGTTTATCATCATGTTAATATTTATAGACAATATTCTAAAGGGAGTTTGAATCTATTACCTATACTAGAATGGAAATTGGAAAACATCAACATTTAATTTTTCATCTAAATCCCCAAAATTCATAAATAGAATAATGATTTATGTGTTGTAATATATCGTATTAGAAATTCACCATAGTTCATCACTATCATAGAATATTTATCTCCAGATAATCTTTAAATGATATACATTAATATGGTGATAAGGTTGCATATATTAAAAAATATATTTTAATCTGATCGGGATATGAGGATTACCTCAATGTTCTATCAAAGTATTTATAAATATCATGACATAGAGTTGAGTTTCAGCATTGCATTTCTTCATTATTTAGGTTATCAGGATAAGATAAAATTTAAAACACAAGAGTAAATATGGATATCCTATTCTATAGATTTCAATGTTTTTGTGATCAATACCTTTCTATAGTTTAGTTTTCTTCACACAATAGCTTTCAGTTGATAATTTATATGGATCATTATGAATCCATATTTAGAAAAAATTGTAGAAAAAAATATGCATAAAAAAGAAGATATTGAAATAATGTTTTTAGTACCTGAGATAACTGTTAAATGGGAGGGAAGGTTAAATCTATTCAACAAAAAATAAGGGTAGCAAAAAGATAATAGAATCGTTTTACTAATAATAATTGATGATGTTTGGAAGTTTAATTTGGAGTGAATTTTTTTCAATTATTTTATTCGTAGAATAAATAATTGAAAAATAAAACCTATTTATATTGTTCCCTTAGATAATCATGATCATATGGGGTTGAAATCCCCTAATTTGGAACTTAATCCAAACCCCTCTCATGTTCACAATATTTTTTATGTATCTATACAGAGGAAGTGATTACCTGATCTATCACACTTTTTGAAATAATATATCATACTTATAAAGATTTATAATTATTTGAATGAAGAATTGGTGTATATTTGGGATTTTATAGAGAAATTACTATGAAATTTTTCAACTCACCAAATAATTTTTTTTTGGAGAAACCCCAAATTTTGGATTCAATTATGGAGCCTAATGATGTAATATGGTTGAAGTATCCCAATTTGGTTTATCAGTGTGATGAGTTATGAATGAAAAATTCATTTCAAGGGGGGTATAATATAACCCTAATATATTTTACGAAATATCTATTTTCAATTGAATATAATTTTTTCAATTAGCTTGTATTATGCACAACACCAAGTTTTAAAAAACGATACCTACTATTAAAGTATTATTATATAATATGATAGTTATCTCGTAGCCATTTGAATGGTGGATAGGAACTAGAATAAATAAATAATGAAAATATATTATATATATATATATATAAAAGGAACTTTTTCTGATCCATTTAATTATAAAAGAAAATTAATAACCATTTGAAAAAAATGAAATATTCTTCTCTAAAACTATTTTTATGTGAACTAATGATTTTTATATCGTCAAATTAAATAATCAACTTTTGGATAATTATATTAATAAATCATAGATATGAGATATATTCCATAAAATTTTTAAAATTCCTTTTATGCATTTTCTATGCATGATATATGAAAAATCCAAATTTATGCCTAAAACACATATTTTTTAAAAAGAGATTTTATTGTATCTTCAGAAATTATATTCAAAATCAAATATTTAAAATTGTAGAAAATATATTTTAAATAATTAATTTTCTTTTTAATAGAATCATGAAAATATTATCTTAGGGAGAGTTTTTGAAAATATTCTTATAAGATAAATTGTTTGATGAATGGAGGAAAATACTTGTTTTATTATGATTTTTTCTCTTAAAACATTTAAAAACAATCGAGTTTTTTATTATTATTTAAAATGTTACATTTGTTAAATTATATATATATTAATGGTATTTTTTTAATTATAATCAATTTAATGTTTAATTTTAATATAAAACCTTTTTAACCATTTTGAAAGTTTCTCTTCGAAAAAAATTATTCTCTACACATCTATGGGTAAAATTTAATGTAAAATTTTCCACTTATATGAATTGAATTTATAAAAATAGAGACAATATTTATAATAATAATAATATATATTATAATAATATAAACCTGATTTTTTACCATTATTGATATGAAAGTTAGTAATGAATTAATTTTTATAATTAATGTTAAAATGGATTTCCATGGGTTAAACTAAAAAGATAAGGGGTAATATGACCTATAAACATTCAAAAATATTTTATTAAAATATTTAGACAATATATATAATATAACTTACAATATTAAATTTTAAGTAATTTTATTTTGAAAGAAAATTGTTTCATCTTTATCTATTCAAAATTTCCATGTTTCTCCTATCCCCCACTTATTAAAGGACACACCTCTCATATCCTCTTCACACCTCCAAGATCATTTGGTTATATTGATACATTCAAATATTTCATCCTTAATTCCTTAATGGCATCATATAACACATATATTTTCATAAATACATCCACAGATGTCTTTTGGTGAAAACAATAGGAAGTTTCCTAAAGAAGAGGTAGCATTTTTCAATGAGCATTTCTATTTTATTTCATCCTCCACCGACGTCAAATATTTTTAAAACATTATAATATAATACCATATTTATATTTAATATACTGAAAAAAATTTATGTATTTTTCATGAAAAATATCCATCTCCACTTCAATCAAATGGTAAACGATAACATCAGTCGTGTGTACAACATACTACCACCTCGTGAAAATATATATCACATTTTCTATCAACACCACTGACTATTGGGAATGATGATGGATATATATATATATATATATGATATTATCCACATAAATATAACTTGATAATTATTATATAGAATTTAACTTCTCACTAAACCTTCCATAGGATAAACAATATCTTTATTTGTGTATACATCAGACTACCACCTCCTGAACTGATGTTATTAGATTTTCCCTAACTCTATTCAAGAAAGGTAATTATGTTAAATTTAATGAAAATATGTGATATATATTTCATAAAATTGATTCTCTAATGGTAATATATCATTCATTTTAATTTTATTTCATCTGTGATAAAATGGAAATACTGTTCATGTGTACATTTAACATACCATCTCTGTGATCGGTGCATTTCATTTTCGATATCTATATTTTTTGTATTATTATAAATAAAGAAATAATTAATATATATTATATTTATATCATATTTAAAATTATGGATATTTTTTGAATATGTTCAATGAATAAAGAACTATATTACAAAATTCAATACATTCATGAGAAGAGAAAGGAGTTATTTCCTGACACACGACATTAACAGTGAATTTGAAATAAATGGTTTATAAAATTTAATAAGTAAATCATATATGGTAATATATATATATATATTATTAATATATTTATAATACATATGTTTTATTAAACATGGGGTTCTGACATTTACAAATTAAGTCAAGACTTATGGTAAGGGATATTTCTCTCCCTTTTTACTCATGAGAGACACATTCCAAATTCAACACATATTTATATTCACTGGAGTTTTTACTGAACATGAATGATTTTTATGATTATTATTCAAAATTTCATAATGACTTACATATCCATTTCACGATCCCTATTTCAGTTGGTTTATGGTAGAAAGCTTACCAAATTGGTGATGGATTTTGGTCTCAAATTGCCTTCATTGGGACATAAGATATGTTATGAACCTATCTTCTTATATAAGGTGAATATAATTCCCATTGATATTTTATATCATAAATATTAATATTTTAAATATATTTAATGAATTATTTTATTTTTATCTTTACTTGTTTTTATGATTTAAATGCTACTAAATATGTTGGGGATTGATATTATAATTTCATTATTCATTGGGATTTTTTATAATTAGGATTTTTATGGAAAAATGATATGATATAATTCTAAAGAACATCATAAATTTTATTCTCATGTAAGCACACACACACACACACACACACACATATATATATATATATTCAATTATAATATATTTTTCACATCATTTTATCTCTTTATTTACCAACGATTGAGAAATAACGATTTTACATAATCAAAATTTATTCCTCTCTTTAGTAACAAAACCCTTTCTCGTCCAAAACCATGTTTTCAAAAAATGTTTTAAAAAAATATTTTAATATTCTCTATATTATTTATTAAATAATTTTTTACTTATGTATTACCTATCTTACAAGATGTATTAAAGTGAATCTATATGTTTTTGTCAAAAAATTTCTCGTTTTTACTGAAAAATGTTATGTTATGTTTTGTTTTATCATGTACCGAATGATCATAATTTCTCACCATCTTGAATACTCAATTTCTAAATATTATTTTATATTTTACAAATATTATCTTCATGGGAAATTATTTCCCCAATATTTTTTTAATATTTTGTTTTAAAAATTAAATTTCGAATGAATTTTTATTTTCCACCAAAAACATTCCATGTCTTTTTTCATTGATAATAAATTTCCATATATGGTGAAATATTATTATGTTATACACTATTTACTATAGATAAAATATAATGATACAAAATTTATTATATCTATAGATTGTTTCATATTATTATGAAAATTAGTTTATGATGAGAAGAAGTTTAAGATAATAATTTCTTCCCACGTGATATACTATTATAAATTATTTATGAATCCAATACTATTTTTCACTTATAATTATTTTAATGAATGGTAATTTTAAATATAAGTATATATATATAAACTATGTGATGGGTTGGACTTGTTTCATTCCCCTACTGAATATTTAAAAATATTTAAATCATGAATAAATATTTAATGGTTTAACCCCATTCCAGGTTGAAAATGTTATGGGAAAAATCTGTTGCATGTTCACTATGTTTTGTGTGAACAAGATTTCATGTTATATAATTTACTCATAGTAAAGGAATTATTTTCCATAAGGTTATGTATGGACTAGGTTTCAGGTAAATATGTTTATGTAAGGGAATGATTTCATGTCCTTAAATTAATGAGGGAAAGTATTTCAATTTATACATGTTCATAGTGTTATAATATTTTTTATATGAGAAATATATTTGCCTTACACCATAGTTATGTTCTCATGTATAATATTATTTGATTCCTATATGATTTATGTCGTATTAAATACTATCAGTTATTACATGACTCGTGTTTACTATATATGATATGATGTTTCTTATTTTCAAATGGTATTCTCATGTTCTCATAATCTTATGCCCATGATATGTTAATATCTCAATTATTTACCATTACTAAGCATATGAGAAACCCATTTCTAATTACTCATTTCCTAATTATATGATAAATGGTATTATTTATGATATTTATAATTGGGGTTCTAGTTATAAATAATTTACAAAGAGATGAAGTATCTCACTTATGAACTACTTGTTTATGTATCCATGTTTCGAATGGAAGTAGACATAAATGCTTTTGGTGTTAATCATTTTATTATGAAATTAATATTCTTTTTTAATACGTAACATTTATTTATGATATGGTTAGGTATTTATATTTTCTCCCACAACAAAGTTTTACTATATGATATTTTATAATCCAGTTTTTTGGAATGATGTTTTAATACTAATGAACATTTTCTTAAGCCTATTACAATGTGAGATTTGAAATCATGTGAATTAAAAATAATAAGTGGGTATTATCTATTATATTTTTTATATTTTTTTCATCTCCAATTTACTCATATATAAATGTTATATATTTTCATGTTTCAATTATTGAACACTATTTTTAAAAGTAATGTCCTTCAAAATATTTCGTTTCACCTTTTCAAATGTTACCTGAAAATGTGACATGTCATTTTTAATTTTAATTAAATGTTACTTTTTTTCTAAAATATCATTTAGGATATAACATCCAATTACCTTATAAATTTTTGGAGGACATACATAATTTGGATAATTTTTTACTGTTTATATTTTTATATAAATTTTCCGTTTGGGGGAATAAACTAACGGCACCAAACTATCCAATTCATGATCACTTCCTAGGTGTTTTTGTTCAAGAATTATTTTGAAAGGATGTATCTCATCTATTGAAACAACCTTTATGGTTTCCTCTAATAAACTAAGGATATATTTCATTGAAACCATCCACCATATTTCTTGATATGGCTTATCATCTTATTATTACAGTATTTACTTAATTGAATACCCATTTCTCTATACAGTGTGTATATCACTGTATACATAATTCATATTGGATGAAATTACCCTACAAATAATGAAATTATTTTTACAAGAGGAAATATATTTTACAATATAAATTTAGAAATTGTAATACTTATTATTATTGGAATGTTAACTATTAATTGGGTAACCATCCACTATATTCCTCTTGATGGTTTATGGTCATGTAATCTCTTTTATTGGCATGTTTAAAAGTATTGATATATAATGTTATATTTATCCAATATAGTTGATTATTTGAAACTTAAATATGTATTATTTTTTAATGAAACTATTATATCTCGAAGGTTTATGGTTATTTTTTCCAGTTTATTAACATTTGGTAAAGTATTTATGTTCTGTATATTTTTACTCAAATATATATTATTGTTGGTATGTTGAAAATGTATTGTTTGAATATCTATCCAATTTCTATAAATGGGTTATGATAATTTTATCCCTTTTATTTACATGGGTAAATGTATTGAAATTATTAATGATTATTTACAAAAAATGAATTTTTATTATTCATTCAGAAGCTTATTATTTTATTATATAGATAGCATTATATTTATTCGGCCATTAGTTCCTTAGGGAATTGTATGAATCATCTTGTTGATTATTATAGTGAGGCAATTAAACATAAAATAGTGATAGGCTGGGATAAAAATTATATCTTCACAAGATATATTAATAGGAATCCTAATACATGACATCTTGGATTTCATGGTATACTTCTCCCTATAACAATACAGTGTCTGAAAAAAAGGCCTCAACAGTATGTTATTGCTGTTCATGAAGTTTTCATTCCATTAGATAGAGAATAGTATTATTGATATATGTACTTCAATTTATTATCATGGGTATAAAGTTATATCATTTACTATTGTTTATGTAATTATTTAGATTATCTATTCCTTTAATATTTTGTATACCATTATTATGGTTTGAACTATACAGTTACATTATTCCCTTACTAAGCATTAGAGATCACACATTATTCTATTTCTATTCCCAGAGGTTATGAATAAATTAATTAAAAATGATATATTTAATAGGATATATTGTATATATAAATTTGGGGTGATGTTCAGGGATTTTTATCGATTAAACATTTATATATATATATAATAAATTTATGTTCGTTACCAAGACCATGGTCTATGAAAATTATTGTTTTTTAATTTCCAAATGCTCTAAGCCTAAAAATATCCATCGGTGATGACAAAAGAAATTATGTTTATATTTATTTTAATAATGCCAGATGTATATATGATTTCACACCAGGTATAAAATTGAGTTTCTAATTTAAGTGTTTATGGGTCCAGATCTGGGAGTGTTGGTCTTGAGAATCATTTTTGGAATCAGTAATGGTTTTAGACAAATTAATTGATTATGGTATTTTTTGAGGATAATTAAAGTGGTCAATATGTGATCTTTTATCACAATATATAACCCTTCAGTATGGTATATAATTTAATGATATGTTAATAATGAACATTTTTTGATATTATGATAAGAAATCATTTGTGGAAATCCTTGGGATAAGTCTATGTGATAATTTTATGTATAAGATAACATACTGATGTTATGGTAAAGTAGATATTTTATCTTCCTCTATGAAATTAGAACCCTATTTTTAAACTTTATGTTCATAATGAATCTAGAAAAATATATACCGACGGTAATTACCATGGAAATCATGGATTGAGTATTTTCTCAATCATCACTTGGTGTATGATAACTTTATCTGACTTCACAATGGGTTTAAAACACATATGGGGTATGATTTGGATAATTAAAATTCATTATATGAACCATTATTAGTAATTCGAATACTTTTATCTTAGAAAAATACATATTAAATTGACCATAGATAACATAAATTTAAATTATTTTATTTATAAGTTTAGGTGCATATTAATTGATATCTTCATTCCCATATAAAGGATTAGTTTAATTCTATGAGCATTCATTTCAACATTTTTTATATATAAAATATTTAATGAAATTTTCATGATAACATGGGATCTCTATTATGAGTATTAAGTTATGATTCATGATATAACCCCTCACAAAGATACATATGATGAAACAAGAATTACATGGGTTGGTTCTAGGTTGATGTAGGTTTAACCACGTTTGATACAAGTTGATTTGTATAAAATATTGGCTAAATTGATAGTGTTATAACGTGATATATATGTTTGAGAAATTTGCAAAAAATTATTTTTGACAATTATAGTATAAATATTATCACTCATTCTAAATACATTGGTTTTATTTTTGGTTAATCCCATGTGTAACCATGTTAATAATATAATCCACAAACATTATAGAACTACCCTAAAGAAAAAACTAATGGTATATGTCCTAGAGTGATCACTCTAATGATTATTCCAATCTATCTACATTGAAATTTGATTATCAATGTGAAAAAATTAAATGTCTCAAACACACAAAATAAGTGAAAGATAGAGTCTCATGAATTATCATGTGATCTAGATATGGATTGAAATACAATTTTATTTTCAATATATGAAAAATTTGGGGTAAAACAATTGTTATATTTTTTTAAATAGAAAAAATAAATTATATATATGTATATATGATTGTCATCAAACTAGAATTTTTTTTGAATTGATATATGTTAAAAAAATTTGTTACTTCAGTGGTATGTTAATTTAAGAATATATGACTCAATCTACAAATACAAGGGATAATGAGGGAAATAGTAACATAAATCTATATGAACATGGAAAAGCCTAAGAAACTACTAATAATGTATTTAATAGTAAATTTTTCCACATGATTTTCAATTATCTTATGGCATGAATGTTTTATCCAACTACTGGATGTTGAGTTATAAATAAAAATAAAAACATTTATTGAAATCATATAAATATTTTTTAAGGTGTGTTAGAAGTTATTCATTATGTATATAAATATTTATTCCATATTATGATTCTAAACGACCATTTTAATGGGATATGTCTATTTATAACGTTCTTATAATAATTTTAGAATAGATAAATCTAATTCAATATCGTAAATTAACACATAATCATTTAGTGGTTTATGTTTAATCGTCAGTTATATATAGAAATTAATCCTATAATATGATTTAAATTAAGAGGATGTAATTTATATAATGGGGGTGAATATTACACCTTGAAATTGAAATATATGATTACCTTTATATATTTCAAAGTATTTAAAATCTTATTCCCCATGTAATATTGAACTAAAAAATAATTGTGATATGTTATAGATAATTAAAACCTAAAAATATAATTCAAGGGAATAAATATTAGTATATAATTTATGAAATATTTATTATTTAAACAATTTATTCTTTTAAATTGAATAAAATTAAATTATTTTTGCGAAAATGACTGTGAAGATAAATTTATGCTTGGAAATGTATTTTTCTAAATATTTAATTTTTATGTGATATTCATTTCTTTTTCAATAATATTGTAATTGATGATGATAAATTATATTTGATATCAAAAATCTGTGAAAACTAAATTTATTATTCATTAATAGAAGTAATAAATGGGAATTATTAATATTATAGAAAATATATTTCCAATGATTTTTTTTCATTATATATCAAAATTTTATTTCAATGTTATACTTATAAAATTATTAATATAAATTTTAAAAAACGAAAATAATATTTTCATTTATCAAAATAATATACAATGATGATTAATTTTTAATATTTTTCTTAAAATAATGATTTTTAGTTGAAAAGTGTAATATATACTTTTTACAAAAAATCTCTATTTTATTATATTATTATTATAAAAATAGGTATTCAAAATTAATGAAAATAATATTATTTTGAAATTGGATTTATAATTTAAAAAATTAATTTAATTTATAATCCAATATTTTATATTTAAGAACATAAATAATATTTCGTAAAAAATAATTATTACATTTTTCATTTTTCTTTTAAAATGTAATTTTAATCCCTTTTATAAATTATATCAAATGAAATGGAAATAAAATTTATATTCATTATCTCCATAATATCTGAAAAGGATCACTTTATTTTCATATGTAATGATTATTTTAAATAAGGAAAAAACTATTTACGATGGTAAATGATAAAATGGTAAATATAATAATTTAAATGATAAAGGGTCCTAAAATATGATAAACATATGTATCTAAATGAGTGTATGAATTTTTTTACGGTAATTATATATTTTATAAAAAATTATTTAACCTATTTTGGAGCTTATTGACATCTTTAACACATTCTCCATTTATATTATGTGTATATATTTTCAAAGTAATTGATTACGCCATTTATAAAGAGGCCCTCTCACCACCGCTTCAACAAACTACTTTCAATTCATTTTCCTCATGAAACAAAACCATTAATCCGTTAAATAGAATATTTTATCTAACATTTTTTCATATATTCATTGGATATTTTCCTATGTCAACCATTTATAATGGACCTTCCCATAAAATCTCATTGTTCTCAACATGAATAATCATTTTTTCACAACATAATACTTTTGTATTTTTATTATACAATTCCAATTTTCAAATCCATAAGTAATTTAGTAATTATTTTTATATACTTAATTTTTTTGTCATGTAAATAATCATTAATCATCATTCCCTTTTCTATAAAGAAAAAAAATGTAAATTTAAGAATTATGTGCAATACCATCTACACAACACAAAAATGTTTTGTTTTCCTTTACCATATTAAATTTTCATTACAAAAGGAGAATTTAATAAATAATTATAACAATTTTATCATTTTAATTATTATGAAATAATAAAAAATATTACTCCTTCCTTGCATTTTATGAAAATGAAAATATCATCCATGTATACATGTCTTTCACCAACTCCTTTGAACATTTGATTTATATTTTTCTTTTCATCACCCCCTTTCATGAATGGTTATGAGTATAGTATTAAATAATAAATTGGATTTTAATGATGTCATAAATTTTTGGGTATGGAATATTTGATAACCTTATAATGATGTGTTCAATAAGCGATTATCATTTATTAATTCAATTTAAATGATCTGACTATAGTGTAAAAAGATATCTTATTTATAATTAATGAAATTATATATATTATCTTTAATTAAAAATTCATTAAAAATTGGATAAATGAAACTAATAGGTACCAAATAATATCAGTATTCTCTATTTATAATGATATTACAACTAAAACTCATCACGATCAACTATTAATCAAGTTTTGTTATAGATTGGGTCGTTTTAGCCACCTACATGAACAATAAAATTAATTTAAATCTTCGATGAATATGATAAATTTTAAATAGCTAAAATATTATATAAATATGTGAACACTTTTATTGGTTAAGGTTATACCAACATTTAACTCATTATTTTAAAAAACACCATTTGTTCATTATGAAGCACTGAAACATGATCATTACTGATTTCAACTTCTTATTTTCTAATTAGAAATACCAATGAATTAAATTATTGCTTCATAAAATTAAACGTAACATATATTCTATTACTTGGTATTATCTTATAAGGACAATATTTTGATGAATAATAGATACCAATACCACATTTATGAATCTAAATAAAATCATAAAATAATATTTAAAATCAATGTGGAAAATAGGTAAAAACACATTAATATAGATTTATATATAATAATTATAAATTAGTAGTATACATTTTTATAATTAGGAATAATGTTATTGGGTGTTTGGTTTATGAACATAATTAAATCATTCACGATTTTTGTTTCATGTTTAGAATTAATCATGACCTAGGTATGGTTTTTTATCTAAAATATCTTTCTTTGGGACATGTTTAGTGACATACACCTAATATAATTTATGTTTTGTGTATAGTTAATAATTTATACATATTATAATGAATTATGTTTTATTCATGTTATTTTCTAAACTATAATATATATATTTTTAGGGGTTTTAATTAAAATGATACCCATGTTGTTGGGGTTCTCCGTGTCTTAATTTTGTATCATTGAGGAATGTTATGTGTTACACACTAAGATTCCATTATATTGTGTTATGTTTATTTTATATAACATGAATATTTGGTACATTGTTTCATTTTTTTTAATGGGATATAGTAAAACAAATCAGGTTATTTCACTTAAATGTCTTTTGACTCATGAGTTACCCTAGTCATATGAGTTTTTTGGTAACCCAATTTTAATTTAATAAATTATGATCAATTTATGTAACATATTCCATATAATTTAGGATCATTCAATCATTTTATTTTGTTATTATTAATTCTATTTCTCATTTTACAATATAAAATCCTTCTCAAATGTATCAGGATTTATGGAGTATGATTTTTGTATGGTATATTGATAACTCAACCCTTCATTCAGGAACATATAAGTTTTATTCATTAATTTTTTTTCCACCAATGAGTTCTCACTACCCAAAATTTTATTATATAAAATTATAGTCTTTTATTTAAATTAAAATTTTCATAATATTTTTTTATTTCATCTTTTAATGTTTTATTTTTAATGAATTATATTTTAAAAAAAATTAATATATTTTTCATTCACATTTATATGTTTTTTCATTCTCTCCTATATTACCCATGGTAAAAACTAACTATTTTTACGGACTAATTATGGGATATTATTTTTAAATGTATTGGTTTTAAAAATCATCCACGTTACCTATTTAAAATTTATCTTTAAAATGGTCATGTAAATTCTTATATTTCATCAATGTAAAAAAAATTCTAAAATTTATTCAATGTTTTCACATACCTTTAAAATATAATTATTCAATTGGATTTAACTAAATAGTGTTTATTTTTCACTACATACACTCAAATAAATATTTATATTTAATGGTAATAAACTCATGGTGCAAAACAATTCAATTACAACTTCATTCTAGGGTAGTATCATTAAATAATTATTTTTAAATGGTTTATTTAATCTATTTCATTATAAATATTGGATTCACTTGTTAAAATGTGGATATTTTAAATTGAATACATTCACCATATTTCTTATGAATTCTTATGATTATCTTATTCAAGTATTGACATAGTGGCTTACTAATTTTTCTATAATGAGATAACATCAAATTTTACCTGGCTTAGATTGGATGATGTTCACCTAGAATGCATGCTATTCATTTAATATAGGTAAATGTAGTCATGTTGTGTATGTTTTTTCTATAATACAGATGATTACTGGCCAGTTGGATGTGGAATTTTTTAACAACCCATCATATTCTTCTATATATCTTATCATCAATTAATCACATTTTTTGATATGCGGAAAATTATTAGAATTTCAGATATTGTTATACTAATATGGATTATTATTGGAAAGTTTATAATGTATTATTTTTACCTTAAACCTTATTTCTATGATTGGGGTATGATCATTTTATCCCTTTTATGAACATCAGGAAAAGTATCTGAATTTTGTATATTTTTATTACAATATTGATGATTATTTAAAGGTTTTATATGTATTGTGTTACTATACGTGTTATTTATATTGTTGGGTTACTATTATAGTATCTATTTAATTAATATGGTTAAATGTATTGAAATTCATGATGGTCATTGGCCAGTAACACATGAAAATTATGTATTGAAATTTAATATTTTTATAATACTAACAACCTCTTTAAATTTATCACTAGGTTCTTTAAGGAATGGAATGAAAAATATTGTCAACTCCTATACTGAAGGAAATTTACTTAAACATTTTATGTGAGGGGCCTAAAATGATACATCCACTCAAGGCATTGATTTACCTATTGAGAAAAAACAATATGTTATTTTTTTATCTATCTATATATTAGTATAGTACTTGAAACATCTTATAATCCAAACTCTAGTAAACCAATGTGGATACCTACATTATTACATTAAAATGACATAAATGGGACTACATCACCCATATTTAATTAGCTTAGTATATTTAGATAACCAAATACAAAAATTATTCTCACATCTGGTAGAAAATGTCGAAATAAACATTGTATTAGAAGTATTATCATATTAATGATATTATTTATAATATCCTTCTTATTATACCAGGGAAATGAAAATTTAATTATGGTTGTTCACAAAGGATATATAAGCGATCCTACCACAGAAATTATCAAGGGGAAATTATGAAAAATTAATACGGAATGGTAAATAAAAGAAAATGCATTCACATAATCAATAACATGGTATTCAATATTAATATTTGTAATATATCAATAAATTTGTCTCATAGATAATGATAATTGAATTAACAATTATGGAAATTCTAAATGATGTATGTCATGATCTAAAAAATCATTATATATTTTCCATCACATCCTTGTTACAAGATATATTTATCGGTGAGTAGTTATATAGAAAAACTGTATTTAAATATGTCTGGCCAAATAGATTATCTCATGGGACCTATCGATGTATCGATGGGATATCTATAATTCATGCTCACCCATCAGTACATGTCTAATACAATCCACATATATTAAATGATATGTTTAATTCATAAACAATAATCTGTATGATTAAATATCTATACAAAGTAAAGGATATATAATATCAATATTTCCCCGGTTAATCAAATAAGAATAATTTTAAAACATTTTATATAACCATTGTATGTGATTTAGAAAATAAGAATATACAAGATAAAATTAGTATGGGTATTTAATAGATATGTAATTTTTAATTAATAAAGATCCTAAGAAGTTGAATTTTTTTAGAGAAAGTTAATGACCACCAAATTAAAAAGTGGTATTAAAAAACCATCAAATCATCATATTTATATGTTTTTAACATTAAATTGTTTTATTGGAAATGAATGTAGAATATTTTGAAAAAAAAAATTAATGATTTTTCTTTTTAAAACCATTAAAATATTATATATTAGGTTACAAATTATGAAATTATTATTTAATTGATAAAATCCCTTAATGTTTTATATGTTAAAAACAATACATTTCCGTTTTTTTTATAATTCTAATCTAAAATGTATCTTTTGGAAAAAAATTATAATGTTTAATTCTGATCTATGAAAAAAATTTGACGATATAATTAAATTTTCATAATAAATAATTCATGAAAAAAATTACATTTAGAAAAAAAATTAAAATATGTACATAAAAGGAAAATATAATAGATCAAAAGATAAATATTATTTTTTTTCTTCAAAATGATTATCTCATTGTTACATGTTCTAAATATAGAATTTGTTTTTGAATAAAATATAGATAATAATTAAATATCAAAGGGATAATAAAATATATGGATTATATGAGGTATTTATTATAGGATTGTCATAATTTAAATAAGATGAATCCCAAAACATGAGGTTGTAGAATATATTCCCACATCGTTTTTTACATTCAAATTGTAACTATATGAAATATATACAAGAATTTAAATATTAATAATCGTGAATAAATATATATATTCAAATTAATTACATAAAAATTTATTTATATAGATTAAATTATATTAAATATTTTTATAAGAGTTAATATGTCTCAATGTAGTGTAAATTTTGACAAAAACCATTACCTCATGTTCAACATTCCGCACTAGTTCTTTTAACCTCATGTTTAATATATTTAGAATTGATATACATGAATAAAATAATAATATACTTATCAATAAGACCATTTATGATCCACTTAAAACATCTTATCACTTATTTGATAACATTTCTTTTATTATCCTTGATTTGTGTGTTGAATTCTTTGTTTGTCTTGAGAATTTTATAGTGGTAGTTCTGGAACATGTACGTTGATTATGAGTCTATAATAACCATAATTTTAGAAATGATATATATATTATATATATTCATTATGTATATATAGTTTCATCTATAAAATATTATGATTGTAAAAATAATTACACAATTCATGGAGAAGGCAGGTCCTACATATGCATGGGTGTTGTTTTAAATTTTCGAAGAATGGATATAAAGAAAGGTAAATAATTATTCACATTTTTTTAATAAGTAATAAATAATAAATAATATATATATTTAATAAATATTTCATTATTACCGTGAATCAAAATATAAAAAAGATGAGTCACATCCCTTTATAGAAGTTTTAGTCTACACATACAGATGTGCCAAATTATAGTTTTCTAAAGGAATGGATGGAAAGAATGTAAATGATGTATTAAGTTTATAGATCCATAATTATGTTATAAATTAAATTCATTCCTATTATCTCTATATTTATATTTATCCATTAAAATTTTTATAACAAATTACTTACACCCATACGTGGAGATGGTAAGTCATGCATACCCACAAGTGATGTTTTCACTTTCTACAAGATTGAAAATAGGTGGAAAATGGTTATAAAATTATCATTGTATTATATAAATGTATAAATTCTAATTTTTTTTTATTTTAGTATGTTTAAAATATAGTTATATGGGTTAGAATTATAAATCAACATTAATGAATCAATAAAGACGACTACCTCTTCTTTACAAGACATTATTAACCTCACTTCATAAGGACCCTCGAAATGTATTTTTAAGAAGAAGACCCCCTAATTAATGTAAACGTTCTTTTATAAGATAGATGGGTTGTTTAGGTTTATCTATATGGATCAAATTAATGTAATGATAATATAGATGTGGCTTCCATTTATAAGTGAGTGAAGGGAACTCTTGTAATTCAACAAAATATAAAAATACAATAAAGTCACAGTCATGGAAATACAGTTCCAAATATTAATGGATAATAATATTAGGAGTATGTGGTCATAATAGAATCTTCAAATCAAATTTATTTATGTTTTTATATCATTTTAATCGCTTTTTCTTTTATTATCCCCTGATATGACTATTTTTTTATGATAACCACTACAACCATTTTTTTATATTAATGGGTTATAGTTTCGCCAATATAATGATAAAAAATGGGAAAATATGTAATTTTAAAACAAATATTTTTTTCCATGACCATGTTCAATACATTCATGATTTTTAAAATAAATTATGTAAATTATTATTTTCATAAAATATCTTTAATGTTATTTATGACACTATTAATTTATTTTGAAATTAATGAAGAAAATATGTAATTACAATATAAACCTCTAACACATACACAATATTGTATATTTATATATATAATTATTTTGGAACTATAAATAAACAAAAAAAATATTACTTTTAGAGTTTTTAAAATCATTGACATGATTTTCAACTATTTTTACAAGCATTGAGTCAGCTTTGTGTAAGAATTTTAGGTAAATATATTCATCAATTAAAAATAAAAAAAATACAAGCTAACAAAATTTGTATTTCATATTAACATTTTTATCTAAAAATATTTTATTTTTATCATTATTTAAATAGTTTTTAGTATTTAGGTTCAGAGAGTGAAATTTTCGAATTTCTATTAGTTAATATATTATAAATGTCATTAACAAAGTAATATGTAATATAAATGTTTTATATTATAATTTTGAATGGATATGGTAAAATTAATGTCATATAATAAGATAAATTAATGTTTTGTATTAAATTTTAAAGGCTTATAAATTTAATTTAATCTTAATTTCTTGATTTATACATTATCGAGGTGAAAATGTTTACCACCGTTACTATTCATAATAAAACAAAATTATTTAATAAATTTGAATTCCATTTTTATATGTATGGAATAAAATTTGTTATATTAAATTCCTATCTGTTATATAAATTAATTTAAAAGTAAAAACTAAAAATGTATTGAATAAATGATGCTATAAAAATTGAATTTTTCTCAGGCAGAAAAATGACTTATATAAAAATCATGTTAAATAATGATCGTAATGTAATTAATTAAGTTATATTTAGTACAATTTACATAATATAAAATTATATAACAAATATAATTTGACTTTTAAATTAACTTATTGAATGAATATAAATGATAGTTACAAAAAAATTGTTTTGTTTCACTTATAACTAAAAATAAATCCTTTTTTGGAAATCCCAAAGATTTCAAAAAATGATGAAATTTCCATGAAGATTTCCAAATTAAATAAATCTCACAAAATAATAGTTAATTATTTTTTCATAGTTCATCTATATATAGTGTTTCATATAATAATTTACTAAAGAAATGATATTTCTTAATAGTAAAACATATCATAAACTCTCAAGGTGTTATATTCCATTCCCATTATAAGAATTTATCCATTGGAATTACATCACTCATACAAAAAAAATTGAGTATAATTATTACTCATAACATCCTTAGTTTACATCATAGATATTTCGGTTTCATTTTTTTTCAAAAAAAACATTGACCAGGTGAGTGGTCTTATTTCATAGCACTTTCCCACTATGGTCCAGAATCTCTACCAGTAGTTCGTCATAAGATAGATCTTGATCTAGTAATATGAATTATTAGATAACTATATGTGATGGATAAGGTATTTAATTTCTATTTATAGATATAAGGAATAAATAATTATAATTGTAGATATTTTATGGATGCCCAAATAGATAAGATACCATCTGGATATGATCAATAATTTTGAAGGGACTAACATTGTGAAATCCCACCACTCCATTTTGGATTTAGATGTATAGTTGTTATATTTTTAATTATGTATAAATACCCATGAAATCATAGAAATAATTTAAAATCCCATAATGAAATATTGGGGAAAGGTTTTCCTTTTGAAAACAATATAACCAGACCATAAGACAGTAGACAAAAAATTAAAATATAATGCAGGAGTACAAAAACACAAGCCATTTCAAACCAAAACAAAAGATGATATCAGAGTAAAATAAGAACCAATGTGGAATAACCCAAATTACCATAATAAGGAAAAATAAAAATACACCAAAAAGGCAACAACATTCAAAAATTAACATTCCAAACTCTACAGTCACATGCCAACATTAAGGTGTCCAGAATCTTCACCAATGAACTTGGATTCCGTGTTGTTACTTGTGTCTCAATATATAACATTAAAAAACATTACATAACACCCAAAAGGGTGAGAGTATGAAACTCATTATTATTACCCCAATGATATCCCAAATAACAAAAACATGAGAAAACATTCTAGATCAATTTACAAAATATTTTATATAAAGAAAATAGTTTATAACAATTCCATAAATATGTTTGTCCATGTTAAGAATCAACATAGATCAAAATAATTTTTCAATGAAAACATGAAAAAAATATATTTATGGATTTATTATTTAAAATATAATTTTATATATACACACACAAACCCATAAAATATTTGTGTCCCATTGATGGTGTAAATTAACCTCCATAATCTTTTTCTTTGAATGTAGTACATCAAAACCATTATATATCCCATTCACATCATGCTCAACCATTATACCCAAATCATTTCAACCCATTTCTAAAGTATGTTACATGAATCAACAAACTTAATATAAAATTTACCATTTTAGAATTATAAAAAATGTTTTTATGAAACATTATTCCAATCACAATGTTTTCCAAAAACAAAAATATAAAAGATAATTTAAATAATATAAAACCAAGATTTAATAAAAAATTTATGAAATTGTGTCATTTTTAAATAAATCCTTCATTTTTTAACCAATACGAGTTAAGTGATAATCCACCTCTCTCTCAAACGTAATAAAAATTTTAGACAAAAATAATAAATTCAAAAAACCTATATTGAAACTACTAAAAACAACCTTACATATCATTCCCTTATATATAAAAAATATCCCATCAAAATTGAAATCCCATAGCATGTATATATAAAAAATAGTATAGATCTCAAATTCGAATAGTGGGAAGAAGAATATATCTAAAAATGATTGAGAAAAAAGCACTTACCAGTGAATTCAAAATTCTAACACACATTGATTCACCTAGGAGTCGCTCCTATATCGCAATGAATAATATCTCAAAACATGGGAAGAAATTAAATTCGATTTTAGTGAATGATTATAAAATAATTGTTTTAGTAGGTAAATAAGATTAGACCATATAAAATTTTATAGGGCAAGGTTAGTTTTAATGGTTTGAAAAACAATGCGCTAACTACTCATGATCCCCTACCTAAAACCATAAATTGTACGGTTAGATCGAATGGTGATAAAAAATACATCCACTAAAAATACCATTCCACAATATCAATTATTGAATAGTTTCTCCTTCGTATCTACATGGATAGGAATATCTATTCACCAAAAGTTTTTCCTACATAGTACCGACAGTATTGGGTTTTTTATTTTTTGTATCTATTTCATTACTTCTGTTAGTTATGCTCAAATTGTGCACCTCTATGAAATACATATATGATTATAAAGAACCATCAAACTCCATAAGCATAACAAAATAATGTAATAAATTTAAAATACATAAATATTGTGGTAAGTACCATAAAATGAGGGGGAAACATTCTCACCACTATTAGCTTTTATATCCCTATAATATAGAAAACCAACATTTGCATAAAATATTTTGGTTTATTTCACGACCATTTACTTTCTATACTACCACATTTATTTCGGAATCTGACCATGTTTCTATAATACACAATCAAACTGATGATTTTACAACAAAATTCATTATCTTTTTTTAAAAACAATATACACACATTTACCATAGTAGAATCCATCTCTCGGTCAATGTGAACTCATCCAATTGCATGGTCAGGATCTAGATGATACTTCGCTAACTGAGATATATGAAGAAAATTGTGCACTGAATTTAATCATAGTATCAAATTTAGCTGATATATCACCTCAAAAATTCATTCAATAATCTCAAAAGGTTCTATATATCGAGCTTATAACAAGTTCTACTCCCCCTAAATGACAATGTCTATTCCATGGGGAGATTCTTTAGAAATAATGATCAATAAATTAAAATGGAAATTTTCATTAGTGATAAAACACATATGATTTTTGAAAACTCTATGCTATCTCCATCCACATTCTGTGGATTGAATCTTCCCCATTTTATCTTCAGTAAGGATTATTATATCTAGTGAAGTATCAACTATTTCCATCCAAAAAATGGATAAAGACAAATAATATCCCTCAATTTTTTCAAAAGGATAAATATATCTTGGGCCCGATTAACTTTTACTATATGAGAACTACATTAATGGTATGTCCTCCTCTGATGATGCAAAAAAATTAATTATAAAATCCCTAATACTGTCCTCCAACATCTGGATAATCCTATCAAAATTTCCATCTATATGAGGATGATGTTCCATTCTCATTGGTAAATGAGTTCCCAAGGATTTCTGTAGGTACTTATTAAAAAGAAATGCAAACCTAGGGTATTTGTCCAATATGATCAATATTTTAATCCATCCCCATAAAAAAGTATTGGAAATAGATTTTGGATATTCCAACTACTATATAAGATTCAAAAATTGGGATAAAATGATCTGGATTCATGAGATGATCAGCTATTACTCAAATGGAAATAGATTTTTCATCAATACATGGATGACCTTGTTCAAATTCAGCATTTATATACTATTATTTCCATATTTGAATCGGTAAAGGCTGTATTAGACCAATTGGCCACTAGTACTCTACCTTTTCCTACTAAAATGTGATGTATACCAAAATATATTGTTCAACTTCCCATTTCATGTCATCCAAAAAAAAGTTCACTCAATTCCTTTTATATATTATGAATTATATGATGAACATCCCATCTCAATTGGGGGAATTGAAGAAGAAGTTATTCTTGAAAATCCAATGGTACAATCATCTGAACTTAGAACCACAACATTGATCATCTATAAAGCTTCTACCACTTAATTGAATCCCCAATAATGAGTTTTCACATCACATAATAACATTCCTAATTATATGTTCGTTCTTCTTTAACCATTCCCAACGAAATCAGGAAAAAAAACTAGACGGAAACCTGAAACACTGCCTTAGTATTCACAATATAAGAACATGTTTGTTATAACTAACAATTGTATACAGTGATCTAAATCCCCTTTCACCAATAGAACAAATGACTTCCTTATACTGCATCCTTTATAGAGTTCCATTTACCCTGTGTATACATCAAGTCAATGTAAAAAAATAATTAATACTCCATCCCACTTCATTTTTATATATTCATATGTCCCATTGTGATGAGATGTGTTTCATGCTCTTATGATCTACAAAAATAGTAAATTTCTCTTTAAAATGTAATTATATCAAGTAAAAAATTCATGGAACCGAAAATCTAATTCTATATCTTGTGTCGGGTAGTTATTATTAGGAAACCATATCTTCTAAAAAAAAGAAACAACATGATCTCCTGTCATAGGGACACAGGCCAAGCTAGATCCAAAATTCTCACAATACACCAAATATCTAGGAAAGGATTCGATAAATATCCTAATCAATGAATATTTAAGGTGAACTATAATCTCTATAAAATAATTTTTTACATTAAACATTCAATTTCACTATAACATTTTACCTTGTCAATGATGTCATTGCTGGATTGAACTATGAAAAGTCATGACAAAACATAGGTATTAACCATCCATGCTAAGGAAACTATGTATCTCAATGAAATTATTTATAGGTTTCTAGGAGATCACAACATATATGTTTTCTAGATATTGAAGAACAACTTTTTAAGTGATTACATGGACAAAGATACAAAAATATTGTTTCTGAAAATCAAACTATATTTTTTTTATGTAGAATATGATCTCTCAAGACACCCAATATTATCTCTCTGTGTTTCTCATGCTAATATTTTTTTAAGGATACACTAGTTTTTCACCAACAAACACCAACACAACAGTATCAAGATATAATTAATATATATAATTATTCGATGGAATGATGATAATTTGTGAATTAGTAAGAATAAAAAGCATAACCACATTCTTATAATGGCAACATAAAGTCCTAAAATCTACCTTCAGGATATCCTTCATTTGAACCCATAGATGGTGATGTCCTGAATGAAATTAAAATATAGAGAACCATGTGGCTCCCCTATATTGATCATAAAGATCATAATTCCATGGAGGAGGATAACAATTCATTATCAAAACATTGTTAATCCAAACTTAATCTATACAATTCTTAATAATATAATTATTCTTTTGAACAAAAATAATTGGTGCTGTATATAAAGACATAGTAGGATAAATAAACCATTTAAATTCTAAATCATCCAACAAGACATTAAATTACCTTCATTCAACTGGTGATATTTGACATGATGGAAGTGATACGGGACTACTCGCTGGTTTGAGATCAATTGTAAACTCTAATTTTCCTATGGGTGGAAAACCTAAAAAATTATTAGGAAAAACATCAAGAAAATGATTGAAAATTATTGGAAAAACAATATTCTCAATGTCATAAACATATTCCATGTTCCATGCTTCTAAAATGTTTGAGTTATTCCAAAATGTTGGTTTCAAAAATCCCACTCTACCTACCTACACAAATTTATCTCCTCTAAAGAGATGCCTGATGTCTTCATGAGTTATAAAACTAACTGTTCGTGTACAATAATCAATTTGAGATGCGTACATTTTAAACCCATCCACACACATGATTAAGTAATAAATATCCAAAAAATGAACCCAGAAGTCCAAAATTCATTTATCCCCATAGATAGTTATAGAACATTATTTTCACATAATCTCTGGACATTCTCTTTGGAATGGAATTGTTTTATGATTAAACATAAATGAAATAATCTAAAAATGAATAAATAAAAGATTAATGACATAAGACACATTAGACGAATAGGGTAAACCCATATAATAAAGCTTTCATAATGATAGAATTTAAATGAACCATACTCTCACCATTGAAGACCTATAATCATCATCAACAATCACTTTCTCAGCTCCATAGAATTTCTTTCTCTCCAAACAATGATGGTTGTTATCATGTTCCGATTACACTGGTTGATGAGTTATGTTATAACAAGAATCAAAATGGCTTTATAGAAATTTTTAACAAGATAAATTCTACTAAACTCATCACATTTGATCTTATAGTTCTTGAGTAGCATGTGATGTGTCTCTAGAACCGGAGTTTCACGCACTATGACAATAGCACTGAAGATGTCCCATTTAGTTGTAATTTTGGCATGGTCAATGTGGTGTTGTACAATCTCACTTCATGTGATTTAGAGAAACCCATTGAAAACAACCTTGTTTAAACATTAGTTTAAGTGTAAGATTTACTAATCCTACTATAAATTCCGAGTTATACCGACACAATGGAAATAGTTGCGCCTCTTTTCATATTACCAGTATTACTGTTCCCAATATTTCCCATAGGTATCAAAATGTTTCTTCCTCCAATATTTTCTGAGATATCCCATTCTTCCACTATTACACTCTTGACCATATATATTGTAATGGCATGGACCCCTCCGGCCCATTCCTTTGTCAAAAAGAAAGTCATGAAGTGTTCTAGAGGGTAAAATAGACTTTTCCCACACTATTCAGAATTTTGAAACTACACGCAGTGTAGTGTGAGTACACGCCATGTACCCCCTCTCTGGGTATACCCCGTTTTGAAGGCCGTTTCCTTGCTGTGTGAAATAAATGGGTACACGCTGTGTGTCCAATACTACATGTCATGTAGTCCCTCCCCGCGTACACATTACCCTCAAGCCGTGTGTTGACCTGCCAATAGTCGTGTGCCGTGTTAGAGCCGTGTCCTTTCTATGTAAAATAAATGAGTACACTCCATGTATCAAATACTACACACCATGTAGTCCCTCCCCGCGTATGCGTTACCTTCAAGTTGTGTGTTGACCAGTCAATGGTTGCGTTCTGCATTGAAGGTCGTGTTGGAAGCCACGTGGTGACCGTATGAAATGGCCGAGTACACGCCATGTACCATAAAGTACACACCGTGTACTTTTTTTCTTGCCTATAAAAGGAGGGTCCCCTCCTCCTTTTCAAATCACCCCTCTCCTCCCCATTCCTCTGAGCAGAGCTCTCCCAAGAGACTCAAAGGCTCCTTTTCGTCCATAACTTCTTCGTCCGTGCTCAAATTTATGAACCGTTAGCGGCCAAGGGTTCGTAACGATGAGGTGGAACTTCTCAGCTTGGATCCATTGTCATTCATTCGGCCTTTCCTTTCCAACTTCCACCTGAGGAGGTTTTTCTGGGACTTGACGGAAGTGACGGATGCCAACGGACGTCTTCCAAAGTTGATACAGGGGAGCGTTGTGATCAGAACCTATTGAGGTAAGGATCCTACCTTCGTATCTCTAAATTGTGCTTCATATGGGGTGGGAATCCTTTTGTTTTCATGAGACACGGTTGAACCAAAAAACAAAGATAATAACTAGTTAATGAACGGGGATGGGGAAGTTGATATGTTTATCTCTATATCTTGTGATATTATGTTGTGAATTGAATGAGCTTCTACCTACAGAAAATCATGGTCATTGGGGGAATATTCTTGCGCAATTAAATATTTCCCTATCTTTCTAGACCGTTTTTGTGGATGGAAACTTCATTGAATGTGGAAATTTGGTTAATCACATAATGTTAGCTGAATTAAAATCTGGAACCCTTATGTGATCACCCCGGTTGAACAAAATGGAATAATGAACATGTGGGTGTTGGCTTGGATACGTGGCATGTAATAGTGGTGTTTTGTGGGTTGTTTTGGATCGGGTGAGCAGAGGGGTTGTGGTTGACTTGGTTGTGGGTTGGTGTGAATGCTATGTTGGTGATAGGCAGAGGGGCTACAATAAATGGTATTAAAGGGATAATGATGTACGGGTTTTGGTGTGATTGTGGTTATGGTGGATGGCAGCGGGGCTGCAGGGATGGGCTTGAATGTGAATGAACTATGGGTTGTGATTAATAAATAAAAAGTGTAAGAGCTAATTAATGGTGGGTCATGGTAATGGAACGAGATTAATAATCAATGGGTTATTTGGTTATAAGAAGGGTTTTGTTGTGCTGCTTGTGTTTTCGTAACTTGATTTGTAGATGGAAGGGATATGCTTCACGAATGATTGATATGGTTGGTTGCGGTTGGTTGCACAGAAGATAAGGAACTAAATAAACTAATTATGCTAAAATTGGAAAACCTAAATGGGGTTGGGGTTATTTGTTGTATGCATGCTTCATAGTAGCAGTGCTGAGGCACATGCTCTGTTATCTTTTTATAATCCATAGGCTGGGCTGAGTGTTTGGTATATATATGTATCTGTATATTTTTTGTTTTATCACACCCCACCCATGTTGAGCACTTAGTTCCGAACACTCCCATTTCATGGGAGAGGGTGTTTTTCCCATAGTTACTAGCTCTTTCCTCCTCCTTCTTCCCTAGGCTCTGATGGCTTAAGGAGACCATACACCCAAGAATCTTCGGGTAGGTTTCGATTGGGGTGGTTTTAGCCCAAGACCCTTTTGGCATGTTTTACTATTTTCCCAAGAAACTTCGGGATGAGGCCCAGGTGTGTGCGGGCGGGATACGTGGTTGTGTGGCCCAGGTCTGTGTGGGAGGGATACGTGGTTTGGAGGCCTAGGTGTGTGCGGGCGGGATGCATGGTTTGTGAGGCCCAGGTGTGGGTGGGTGGGATGCATGGTTTGTGAGGACCAGGTGTGTGCGGGCGGGGAGAGTGTGGTAGTGTCAGGACGTTCTCCGTTAGGAAGAGCAGCTAACTAATGGGAAACGGTGCGGGGTACCCTATACTCTTGTTCTTATATACTACTAGTAATTTTTGTGATTTTGTTTTTGGTGAGTGTGGCTAGTGTGGTTGGGTGGATAGAATTACTTTCTAGGTTTCTTCTATTGTTATCAGAGGAAATTAGGATGTCTCCCCACTTGTGCATGAGATCTTTAGGTTTCCCTACTCAGTATACTTGTATGCTCACCCTACGTTTACTTTCAGGTTTCCAGGAGGACCACCAGGGCCATGCCGGACCCTACTTGTTGGGAAATTTTGAGTTTTTGTAGTTTATGTACACATGTTTCTTTTGGTACTCTACTTTTGAGCTTTATTTTACTTGTACCTTGTTTCAGAACAATTTAAACATGCATGTGGGATTGGTTTGGGTTTGTTTCTATAGACTTGTTCTTTTCCTTTTTGGTGGTTGACTTGTCCTATTTCACGATATTAAATTATAAAAAGGGTAATGCCTCCAATATTTGTGAAAACTCATACCATTAGTGCTAGTCACCACCCTGGGGCCTACTGGAGGCGGGACTCGGGGGGTCATTATCTCCCTTTAACCATTGCCAGCTCAGGTGGGGCATCATTGGTGGGAGAGTGTCAGAACAGAATGGTATCAAAGGCTGATGGTTGAGATATAGGATGGAGTCTGGAGTTAGGCACAGTGAGGATTGTATGGGATGGTAGGGAAATAGTGTTAACCAATCTTGGTGCGTGACATAGGCCAGGGAAGACCGGCTAGGACACGGGATTTTCGGGCCCCCCGTGATCCGATTCAAGGACTATGAGCCTACCGAACGACCAAGTGAGACTACACTGATTGCAGGGTAGAGAACCTAGGGAATGTACATGCATCATCATGATTGTGTTTTACTTGATTTGGGAGTTCTGGGAAAGAAATTGAAATAAAAAATGATAAAATAAAACCTCGATAAATTTCCTTACTACTTGGGCTTATGAGATCTTTGTTTAATCTACAACTATGTATCCTGGACATCATCAGAGCGGAAGAGGAGTTGGGCGTGGACATTTGCACGTAGTAGAGTTGACAGCTCCGTCAAGACCAGAGGTGGTGTGAGGTATGATTTTTTTGTTCAGCACTCTTGTTTCTGCCTTGTTTGATATGGGAGCTTCTAACTCCTTTGTTTCACCTGTTCTAGCCCATTCTTTGGGACTAGACACAGAGAGACTTTCTGTACCACTGGTGCTGAGTACACTAGTTGGAGGCTAGACCAGCATTCCTTGTGTTTGTCGGGGATGTGGGCTGATGTTGGGACCACATCGATCTACTGGGGACCTTCTTCTGTGACAGATGCATCCATATGATGTCATCCTAGGCATTGATTGGTTGTTTTCTGTTAGTTCCATTATCGACTGCTTCCGAATAAGGGTCGTGTTCTCCGACATGGATGAGCAATGTGTAGCTTTTGTTGGTGAGAGGAGATATCAGGTGGGATGCCTGCGTGTGGAGCCTCCCCTTTCCTTGTTAGGCGGTCTATCAGTGGTTCCAACTAATACAGAGATGATTGATGTCTCAGAGGTTTTTGGGGAATTCCTCGATGTTTTTCCCGAAGTGGTTGTGAATCTACCCCCTGACGTGACGTTGAGTTCGGGATAGAATTATAGCCCAGTTCCCATCTGATTTCGATGGCCCCTTATCGTATGGAACCTTCGGAGTTGCGGGAGTTGTGAATCCAGATTGACGATCTGATGGAGAAGGGTTTTGTTCGACCCAGCATATCGACATGGGGTGCTCTATTTTTGTTCTTGAAGAAGGAAGATGGTGGTCTCAGGCTATGCATAGAAAACCAAAGGTTGAACCTGGTAACGGTCAAGAATCGTTACCCCTTCCAAGGATAGATGATCTCTTCGACCAACTGAGGGTAAGGGAAACGTTGTAGCTGATGCCCTGAGCAGGAAGTCACATAAGGATGTGGTCCGAGAATCCGCTGATGATTGGAATGTGATGGGAGAGTTGGCCTCCTTGCACATGGATGCCATGGTAGAAGGTGTTAGAGGCTGTTTGTTTCAAATGACGGTGCAGTCCTCCTTGTTGAGGAAAGTGGAAGAGTCTCAGTGGGTGAACTCCGAGGGGGAAGTGATGTGGGATCGTATCGATTTGGGGAATGCTCCAGAAGGATGGTCAGAGGATAGCCGACATCAGATGCTTTTTCATGGAAGGATGATTGTCCCAGATACAATGTGTGAGGGAGTTCTCCATGAGTTCCATAGCTCAGCCTTGGCGGTACATCTAGGAGTTTCAAAAATGTAATGAGGCTTGAGGGAACCATTTTGGTGGCCTGGGGTGAAACGGGCAGTGGCGGAGTTTGTGGCTAAATGCATAGTGTGTCAGCAAGTGAAGGATGAACATAGTGTTCCCAGTGGTTTGTTTCATCCTTTAGATGTCCCTTAGTGGAAGTGGGATGACATATCCAGGGACTTCGTCATAGGACTACCTAGAGCTCAGGGTAGTTATGATGTTATCTGGGTAGTGGTGGATTGACTAACGAAATCAGCTCACTTCATATCAATTAAGGAGTCAGGTCCGGTGAGTACATTATCATAGAGGTACGTAGACGAGGTTATGCGGTTACATGGAGTTCCAAAGACTATCATCTCATATCAGGATACTCGGATTACCTCATGAGTCTAGAAGGGGTTGCAGCATGCTTTTCGCACCCATCTACGCCTTAACACTACATTCCAACCCCAGACCAATGGACAGATAGAGCGGGCTATCAAAACGTTGGAGGAGATGATGCGAGCATGCGTTCTAGATTTCGGAGGATCATGGGTACGACACATTCCTTTAGTAGAGTTTGCCTACAACAACATCTTCCACTCTACTATTGACGTGGAACAGTTTGAGGCTTTGTATGGAAGACAATGTTGTTCACCCATTTGCTGGGCAGTGGTTGGTGAGACAGGTGCTCTTGGACCAGAGGTAGTGCATAGCACCATAGAGAATGTCCAGCTTGTACGTGAGAGGATGAAAACGGATCAGGACCGACAAAATTCTTATGCTGATCCCCGGAGGAGGCCCTTGGAGTCCGAGGTGGGAGATCATGTGTTCTTGAAGGTTTCCCCTCGAAAGGGGAAGCATATGTTTGGGAAAGGGAGCAAGCTCTCACCTAGGTCCATCAGACCTTTTGAGGTGCTAAGGAGAGTTGGCGAGGAGGAATATCGGGTAGACCAGCCACCTCAGTTGGATAAGGTTCATGACGTCTCCCACGTAACCCAGCTCCGTCGGTACATACATGATGAAACTCACATTATCGAATCAGGAGAGTTAGATATGGGAGATGATGTGACCTTCGAGGAACGACCAGTCAGAATCGAGGATCGTAAGGAGAAGGTGCTCCGTGGACGAACTATTTCATTGGTTCGTGTGTTTTGGAGGCATGGCGGCCTTGAGGAGAGCACTTGGGAGCAGGAGGCCCAGATGCACTCTCAGTACCCGGAGTTGTTTTATTTGGGTTTTCCCTTGTTCTTCTGAGCTCTTTTTTGATGTTTTCTTATGTACCTTTGATATATGGAATGCTTGGCTTATTGGTTATGAGGCCTTTTGTTTCCTTATTCTCTAGAAGTGTATAGCATGTCCGGATGTGTGGGGAAAGGGAAAAACCAAACTCTTAATCGATACATGTTAATGAGGATACAATTGAATGCGTTCGGGCGAGTCATTGCCGCCTAAAGTAGATAATATCTCGACATAGGAGAAGGAATTTTTCCACAAACCACATGTTAGGGGAGTGTGCTAGTTGTGTGATGTTAGGGGTAGTGCAAGTTAGAAAATCCTAATATATGGAAGTGGGAAGGCCCAATCCTTAATCGAGACGCATTAATGCGGAAGTGATTAAACCCGTGTAGGCGAGTCAGTGCCGCCTAAAGTGGATAATATCTTGACATAGGAGAGGGAATTCCTAACACATATGATTAGGGTTGTTGGTTGGGTTCCAGTTATAACGAGAACCCTAAGAGGTATCTTGTTGGGTTCCTCTGGATTGGTTTTTGAATTCTCGGGGATTAGAATGTTTTAATAGGTATCTGATGTAATGGCCCGGACCTCTTCGGACCATTCCTTTGTCAAAAAGAAGGACACAAAGTGTTCTGGAGGGTAAAATGGACTTTTCCCACACTTTTTGGAATTTGGATGCTACACGCCATGTAGTGTGAGTATACGCCATGTACCCCCTTGCCGGGTATACCCCGTGTTGAAGGCTGTGTCCTTGCCGTGTGAAATAAATTGGTACATGCCGTGTGTCCAATACTACACGCCATGTTGTCCCTCACTGCGCACGTGTTACCCTCAAGCCATGTATTGACCAGTCAACGGTCATGTGTTGTGTTGGAGCCATGTCCATGACGTGTGAAATAAATGAGTACACGTTGTGTAGTCCCTCCCCACGTATGCGTTACCTTCAAGTCTTGTGTTGACCAATCAACGGCCGCGTTACGCATTTAAGGCCATGTTGGAAGCCGCGTGGTGACCATGTGAAATGGTTGAGTACACGCCATGTACCATAAATTACACACCGTGTACTTTTGTTTTTCTCGCCTATAAATGGAGGGTCCCCTCCTCCTTTTCTACTCACCCCTCTCCTCCCAATTTCTCCGAGCGGAGCTCTCCCAGGTGACTTGAATGCTCATTTCCTTCCATAACTTCTTTATCTGAGCTCCGATTTACAAATAGTCAGGGGCCATAGGATCATAGTGACGAGGAAGAACTTTTGAGCTTGGATACATTTTCTTTCCTTGGCCTTTCCTTTCCAACTTCCACCTGAGGAGGTTTTTTCGGGACTTGACGGAAGTGATGGATGCCGACAGACGCCTTATAAAGTTGATCATGGGGAGTGCTGTGATCAGAACTTGTTGAGGTAGGGATCTTACCTTTGTATCTCTAAATTGTTCACCATATGGGGTGGGTATCCTCTTATTTTCATGAGAAACAGTTGAACCAATAAACGAAGATAATAACTGGTTAAAGAACGGGGATGGGGAATTTGTTATGTTTATCTTTATATCCGGTGATATAATGTTGTGAATTGTATGAGATTATGCCTACTGAAAATCACGGTCGTTGGGGGCCTTTTCTTACACAATTAAATGTTTCCCTATCTTTCTAGAATGTTTTTGTGGATGGAAACTTCATTGAATGTGGAAATTTGGTTAATCACGTAATGTTGGCTGACTGAAAATCTGGAACCCTTGTGTGATCACCCCGGTTGAACAAAATGGAATAATGAACATGTGGGTGTTGGCTTGGATATGTGGCATGTGATCGGGTGTTTTGTGGGTTGTTGTGGATCGGGTGAGCCGTGGGGCTGCAGTTGAGTTGGTTTTGGGTTGGTGTGAATGCTATGTTGGTGATGGGCAGCGGGGCTGCAATAAATGGTATTAAAGGGATAATTTTGTATGGGTTTCGGTGTGATTGTGGTTATGGTGGTTGGTAGTGGGGCTGCAGGGATGTGCATGAATGTGAACGAACTATGGGTAATGAAAAATAAATAAAAAGTGGAAGAGTTAATGAATAGTGGGTCATGGTAATGGAACGAGATTAATAATCACTAGGTTGGTTGGTTAATAAGAAGGGTTTTGTTGTGCTGCTTGTGTTATCCTAACATGATTTGTCGATGGCAGAGATATGTTTCACGAATGATTGATATAGTTAGTTGCAGTTGGTTTCCCAGTAGATAAGGAACTGAATAAACTAATTCTACTAAAATGTGAAAACCTAAATGGGGTTGGGGTTATTTGTTGTATGCATGCTTCATAGTAGCAGTGCCGAGGCACTTTCTCTATTCTCTGTTTAGAAGCCATAGGTTGGGCTGAGTGTTTGTTATATATATGTATCTATATCTTTTGTGTTTTTTCACACCCCACCCATGTTGTGAACTTTGTGCTGAACACTCCCATTTCAGGGGAGAGGGTGTTTATCCCATAGTTAGTAGCTCCTTCCTGCTCCTTCTTCCCTAGGCTGTGATGGCTTGAGGCGACCTTATACCCAAGACACTTCGGGTAGGATTCTATTGGGGTGGTTTTAGCCCAAGACCCTTCGGGCATGATTTACTATTTTCCCAAGAACCTTCGTGATGATGCCCAGGTGTGTGCGGGCGGGATACGTGGAGTGATGCCCAGGTGTGTGTGGGTGCAATACGTGGTTGTCAGTCCTAGGTGTGTGCGGGTGGGATGCGTGGTTTGTGAGGCCCAAGTGTGTGCGTGCGGGGTGCGTGGTTTGTGAGGCCCAGATGTGTGCGGGCGGGGAGACTGTGGCAGTGTAAGGACGTTTGCCATTAGGAAGAGTAGCTAACTAGAGGGAAATGGTGCATGGTACCCAGTACTCTTGTTCTTATATACTACTACTACCTGTTGTGATTGTGATTTTGGTGAGTGTGGCTGGTGAGGTTGGGTGGATATAATCCCTTGCTAGGTTTCTTCTGTTGTTCTCACGGGACATTAGGATGTATCCCCACTTGTGCATAAGAGCTTTAGGTTTCCCTACTGATTATACTTGTATGCTCACCCTACGTTTACTATCAGGTTTCCAGGAGGACTACCAGGGCCATGCGGGACCCTACTAGTCGGGACAGTTGGAGTTGTTGTAGTTGTTGTACACTTGTTTCTTTTGGTATTGTACTTTTGAGCTTTCTTTTACTTCTACCTTATTTCAGAACTATTTAAACATGCATGTGGGATTGGTTTGGGTTTATTTCTATACACTTTTTCTTTTCCTTTTTGGTGGTTTCCTTGTCCTATTTTCTTATCCTAAATAATAAAAAGGGTAATGCCTCCCATATTTGTGAAATCTCATAACCTTGGTGCTAGTCGCCACCCCGGGGCCTACTGGAGGCGGGACTCAGGGGTCATTATCTCCCTTTCACCATTTCCAGCTCAAGAGGGGCATCTTTGGTGGGAGGGGGTCGTGACATTTATATAATTAGATATGAAATGAACTAAAATCATTGAGTGAATCTCTATAATTATACAAAATTAAAAAACATGTTCCTTCAAGAATGCACTTCTAGCAACATTTGGTAAAAAATAAACTACATTATTGAATTTAGTAGCATAATTTGTCATTGTGAGGTTCTATTTATTCAAAATGAATAAGAATATTTTTATTATAATCTGAAATGTACAGGGATAGATTTATTTTGGTTTTTCAATTATTAAAAATCCACCAATCTCATTCTTTCGTTTTATGTAGACTAGAATTCTACAACCCCCCCCCCCCCCCCAATAGTGTAAAAGATCATCCTACATGTACATTATTATTTTCACCTTAACGTGAGATGGGGTGCCTAGGAAATAAAGTATTCAATTAATAATGTTGTTACAATACAATTTCATTTTTTGGATTGGAATCAACTTGAAATATGGGTGGAATTTATTTTTGGAACTGAAATTATTGACCCACGTGCCTTTTTTATCCCATATATTCCCTCAATCCAAGTCCTAATAGGAATGAACAATACTATAAATCATCTGTTGGTTCACCTATGACTTAGGTACAATGACATTATCAATAACCTCTTCTCTTTTGTTCCTACAACATTAACTTTTATCCATTTGTAATAACTAAAAGAAAACATGATTTGGTATATATCTTAAGAAACAAAATTCCTATAAATTTCAAATATAACACATTAAACATATCAAAATAATGTTTTCCAAATTTTAACAATTTCCACATTAAAATTGTTTTTTTAGATTCAACCATTCTATTTAAAAAATAATTCTATTTTAAACTATTTTTAAAAATCAAAAATTATTACCAAATCATAAATCATTACTCAATATGAGTTATTTCTCACAAGTGGAAAGTCAACTATATTAATGAATTTTGGGTTCTTCTCATCAGCTAAACTCAGAATGATGGGGTTAAAAATACCATAAGGGTATCAAAACACATATTTTCCCAAAATTTATAATAACATGATGATTAACATAAATAGGTTAGCTATGTCTTTTTATGATCTATATTTAATGTTCTAAAAATCACACTCTTTTACACCATCATAAGTGACAGATTGACCTTAATCCCATATCATGTATTTATTAAAAAGATAGCATTTTTACATCCCACCTTTCATCATTTTATTGAGAAGTGAAGTGTGTGATTCTTGGCCTTAGGTGACATCCCCAATAAAACAAAGGCAGTAAATAAATTCTATGGTCTTAATGAAACATTGGAGGATTATTTTTCATTGAAAATAAACAATAAAAAACATTTAAAACAACCAAAAAACCACTATAATATTCATGGGTATAAATAAAAAATACATTACAAACCAAACCAAAAGAAAATATCTGAGTAAAAGAGAAACATCAATGAAAAAAAGGAACAATAGAAAACAAAACATAAATGAACAAAAGAACCAAAAATTCATTCAACAATATTCCACAAAATCGAAATCCACATGACTATGAAAAGCTATCAAGAATCTATAATAATGAACATTGATACCTTAGAGTTTTCTATATCAATATATATAACATCATTAAAAGCTTCATTGATCCCAAGAATAGGGTGAGTATTAAACTAAATCTTATTTTCTCAATGATATCCATACTCATGGAACTAGGATAATTCATGTTATGACATTTTATTAAACATTTTATGTAATGAAAAATCTTTCTAACAAAAAAAATATATGTTTTACAATGTAATCATCAACAAGAAATTAAAATATATTTTTGTAAGGAAATAATGAAAAAAAGTCAATAAAAACATATGTTATTGATATGGAATATATTTTTCTATTTCCACACACATAAATAAGAACAACTTGCACAGAGAAGTTGGGTGTTACCAATTATGGTGGAACATCAAATCCATAATACATCCCTTTGATTATTGAAATTCAAGACCATTATCCATCACATTCAACTTATCAAATACATTATACAGAAATCATGTCAACAAATTTCAATGATATAATTCTGACAGATAATTTAAGTTCATCAACAAATTATAATATTTCTTATTTTAACAATTTAAAATTAAGTTCAATTATTTTCCAAAAGACCATATAATTTATATTTTTTCCAAAACCATAATTCCAATAAAAATATACATAAAATATCACCCATAATATAAAAAAATTAAATAATTAAACGTAACAAATAATATAAAAAATTATAATGGGGAGGAGTCAAGAGAAAATCCACAGACCTCTCAAAGTTATTAGAAAATAAATAATGATACAACAACATCATAAAAACTAGCTTCAAACTCCTAAAAACATCCTTATATCACAATGTAACATATCCAAGTAATCATATACCATCAATATTTACATCACATAACATGGATCTATCCTCAAAGGCTTGATTCATGATTCGATGATAGGGGTAAAGAAGTTGTCTGAGGATAATTTTGTATAACGAGAACTTACTAATGAATATGGGCCTCTAACACAATTTTATTCACAAAAGAATTTATCCCAGATCGATAGAAATGAAAACTATATATTTCAGAAAAAATGAATTATTATATAGTGTGTATTATGGTAAAATTATTGGTTTGTAAAGTAAATCTAAATTGTCCCATGATTTTCATATCTAAAATTTTATGGTGCATGCTTATGGAATATGGCTAGTAAAATAAGGTACTAATAATGCATATTACACTAACTAAAACCCCACCTCATATGGTTAAATCTCCCTATATGAAACCCCATGGTCCAGAAATGTTATTCCCCTATGTTCATCATTTCGTAGTTTCTCCTGGGAGTCCCCGTGGTTTGGCCAAACCATTCACCTAATAGTGTGCCTAACCAGTTACCACAAAATATGTTAATGGTTTCTAATAAACATGTTCAATTTATTAACCATCAGAAAAGACTAAAAAATATGATAATACTCTTCCGACCCTCCGAATACCTAACTGAACAAAATTAGACAAATAAAATACATAAATAAAGATTGAAGTACATGATATCAGGGATGTTAAAAATATATCTATTGATCGTAATTCACTACATTATAAATATCATAACCTTTTTATAAGGAGATATTAAAAGTAATACCTTGTTACCATCTTGAAACTCAAAATATCATTGTGATTTCCAACACTTCTTTTTTGTCGACTCTGATAATTTATTATGTTTCGTTATATAGATCTATAATTTTCAATTATTTCATTAGTAAGATTATGTATCAATATATTTCGTTCTCCATATTCATTTGAACATGTTGATTTTTTTTCATTTCCCTCCATATAGGGATTCATAAGAGTATATCTGAATACTCATGTGAACTAGATTATTGAATGAAAATTATAAAAACCGATTGTTTTTATCAAAACCACCATTAAATTCCATAGAGAAATATACCTACATTTATTATAGAGTTTTAATTGTCCACTTAGAAAAAGAATAACAATTGGGATGATAATTTGAACTGAAACACAACATTGTAACAAGATAATACTAATGGATTCTCTTAAACATTGAGGTAATCCTCAGATCTTAATCAGATTAAATTAAGATTGGTACTCTATACAATATGAAAAGTTACATAATATAGAATATAGTAAGATTATAATGTGATAAATATCTTCTAATTATTATAAAATTTGTTCATTTAATAATTTAATTGATGATAATCCAAAAATAATTATACAAATTTGTTTTTTTCAGAGTTTGAAAAATATATACATGGTAATATTTTCCCATTTTTATGATATTATAGGTAATGCTTATATATATACATAGACTTATATCTCCCAATCATACCTTACTAACACTCCTTGAATTGAGATACATTTTCCAAAATATTAATTTTCATGTTACCCTACATGAAACCCTATTCCAAATATTTAAGATCTACGTATTTCCTAGATGAATAGTGAATGATAAATTTTGAGACTCATCCAATATTTCATTATTCATTTATGTTATTAATGGAACATATACTAAATTCCATAAACATATAATTTATACATAATCATGGATGATATTTGGAATATTTCACACATTATTATGTGATTCCACATATTCATTCTATAGATTCTTAATCACCACATTGATTGATAGGTGAACATTCACTTGGGAAAGATAATAATTGACCCATTTCCTATATATTTCCATATAAATATTTTTCAAACAAATAAATATTGGATCTATTGAAATCATCATCATGTTAGAAATTGGATGATCATTTTTCATCATAGAAACATCCACTTTTTTATCATTTATATGGTGGTAATATATTGAGCGGTCTTAATCTTTGATCCAATCCAAAAATATTCTCTATCACATATAAATATTTTTTATGTGTAAATATATATTTCTAAATATTATGATCTATATATATATCAAAATATTTTTTAAATTGTTAATATATATTTATATTAAATTAAAAAAATAACTCTACCAAATCAATATAACGAGTCGGTTAATTTTTCTCATTAACTTCAAATTGTTGGGGGATAAAATTTATCATAATAAAAATTTTAATGATGAAAATGTTATTCCATTTTTTGTTGAATCTATATATACCAACAATCCTTCTCTATAATAGGTTATTGTATGAATAGTCATAGTGACCAATATTCTCTTTAGTTTATTGAAACTATCATCACATTTATCTACCCATAAGAACTAATAACCCATCATATTCAACTTGGTGATTGGATGATATAGTCAAGATAAATTTTACTTAATGAATCGATAATATCCGACCAGTCTAGAAAAAATATAGATCTTATTTTATATGGTCGTTCTTGGTCATTGATCAAAAATATCTATATTTGAAGGATCCACCGACATACACTCTCCTGAAATTATATAACACAAAAAATACACTTTGTATAGACAAAATCAATACATGATCAATTTTGATTAAAAACTATCTTTTCTTAGGTTCTTAAGTAAAATAATCATGTGAACAATATTCTCTTCCATTATTTTGTAATATATAAGAATATAATCACTAAGGAAAACTAAAAACTAATCATGGTACTCTATAAATACACTATTCATTATATCCATAATGATTATATGATAATTGGTAATACACAATAGAATAAATATAAATTAATAATAAACATAGCTCATATAGTAGGATTTTTTTGGCTATATCCTCTTTCTTGGTCATTAGATGACAATATCTATATCACTGATCAACCATGGAATAATATAGAGCTCCTTATAATTCATTTAAATTGATCAATGATATGCTGTAAATGATACATGTTCTTGTGATATATTATTTATTTTCATGATAATCAATTCAAGGATTCAATGAACCATATTTCATTTTAATAATAAGTGAACTCTATGGTGAATCCTAATGCTGAATGAATACCTCTTCTTGATTCCCATCGAGTTTATTCCATAGTCACTATAAAATTGTTTGGGTAATATATAGGACATATTTGAAATTGGTGAAGCACTGTGTATGAAATCTATTGAATAAATTAATTAAGGATTTTATGGAATAGTAAGAAATATTTTTGAAATATATTAACAGAATCCGACATAATATGAATATTTTAAATATTTATTGTCTCCTAATGAATATGCGAAAAATACCCCCCTTTAGTAAGTAGAAAATCCCATGTTGTAGATTTAAATTTTATTGGGATTTTAGGATCATTATTACATAAATAGAGTATCATTGGCTGATTATGATTATTAAATGTACCTTTCCAAAGTAAATAATATCTTCTAAAATTACATAATAACTTATTATACTACTAATGGATTATAATTTTTATTAAATGATGGAGAATTTTGTTGCATGATGCAATATAATATAGCTTAATCATAATATATAAGAATTGGTTACTCTATAAGATCATGATTATTCATCAAAACCAGTGTTTGAGGCCCTAATATGGAAATGAACACCTCATTTCCAACACTAGCTGTATTTAGTTCAAAAAAAGGAATAACTATATTGACTAAAGTTGTTGTTTCCCCTTCTTCAATTAGGTTCCATTACTGAATAATAGATCACACTGAGTTATATCATTTTCATTATGAATATTTGGTAATAATATATAAATCCTATAATGGTAAAAGTTATCAACTAGCATAAGGGATTATCATAACTCACATATTAGATATACTCATTCAAAATATATTTACCAAGGTTTCTACTAAACATTATATGATACCAACTACAAAACAGAAACTCCAATAACAAAGATTTAGTGTCTTCATTATTATATTGGCATAAGATACAAGGGATCACATCACTAACAATTAGACTCTTCGGTAGATTTTAAGAACCAAATATATAAATGATTTTCATATAATATATATAATATAAATACACATGGTAGAAGAAACATAATCTCAACCATGATACTCTTCATAATATCCTTCTACATATCTTGGAGAAAGGAAAAAAATAAATGGTTTTATAAGATCCTTAGTATGGGTTATATATATATCAATCATGACTAAATAAGGCATTATAAATATTTAGAGGTAAATAATTGATATCACAAGGCTTTTAATCAATTATTTGAGCACCAAATTGGATCCTTGGATAATATCAATACAATAATCTCATTGTTAATGCTAAATAAATTACCAATAAAGTAAATACATTAAGATCAATTTCATGATCTCCTACATCATTATATAATTTCCATTACAGCCATATTCTAAAATAGATTAATCAAATTGATGTCTTCTATCAAAAACATTTAAATATGTTTGACCAACTAGTTCGTCTTATAAGACCTATTGATCCCTCGAAGGTATATCTATAACCAGGACTGAAGCATCACTGTATACCCAATTAATTCTCATATATTATATGTTAAATTTAATTCATAAAAAAATATTACTAATGAAAATATATTTATAAATATTTTAGGATTTATATTATCAATATTTCCATAGTAATTAAAAAAATTCATATTGGAAAACCATATTTAGAAATTGTAAATTATTTTGTTAATAATCATATCAATCATATAAAAAATATTGATATTTAACATATATATATATATATATATGAAATGTCTAATGAAAATTATCCTAATAATGATAATATTTAAAAATAATTTTAATGACTCTGAAATTAAGTAGATATATAATATTACAATCAATTCATATGAAATACATGTTTTTCGATAATATTATTTAATTCAGAACAAGGGAAATTAATAATAAAAACATTAATTATATATTATTTGATAAACCATTTAAATATTTTCAAATAATATAAATAGCATAAAATAGTTATGTTGGTGGGAAAATCCATTAATATTGTATATGATAAAAAGAAACCCACCATCTGACATTTTATAAAGAATGTTGAAATTGAACCATTGGAAAAAACAAACAATATTCACTTAATAATATTTTAAAATTCAAGGATTACAGATAAATCACTATTAAATCATTTGACTAAATAAAATTACTTTTCTAATACAATTTTGAGAAATATTTTTATAGAATAAAAATATACCAGGTAAATAGTGAAATTAGATCGACTTTTATATTAAACATTTCATAACATTTTTCAAATTCTAAAGAGAGAAATATTTAAAACTATATATATATAATCTTTAGATATCTTGAGGAAAATAAAATATATTTATTTTATAAAGTTTAAATTTTAAGATTATTTTTATGATAATATGAGAAATTGAAAAAAAAAATATGAGATTGTAATATCAATTCATATCTCATTGGTATCATTAGAAATTAAACCCATTAAAAGAATAACATGATTTGAAAAATTATTATTTATGAATATATATATATATATATTCCCTTTAAGAAATAAATTTTATATTATATACACTATGTAATATTAAATAGATGCTTAATATAAATTATGTCTCAAATGAAGGAAATTTTAGATGAATTCCCTTACCCCATATTAGATATTCCTCATTAGTTATGTTAACATCATTTATAATAAATATATATTTATTATAAAAACAAACTAGAACCATATTCATATCTATAATATAATATATCATCCATTTATAACATATTATCATCCATTTTTTAACAATCCTTTATTATTGTCATTGTTTTGTGTGTTTACAACTTCATTTTTCCTGAAACAATTGGCAATATATTTGTTGTTGTTGTACATTGATTAGGGTTCGACCATATAATTTTTTTTCTTCATAATATTAATATAATATATCATTATTATATATATATATAGTAACTAGTAATTGAATGAGATATAAAAAAGAAATACATCATTCCTAGAGACGGTAGGTCGTACATAAACATGGATGATGTTTTCACTTTTTGAATGATAGAGAGGTAAATATTAATTCAAATTTATATATAGATTATTATATCATATATATCATATATATTAATTAAATGATTCTTTTTTACTAAAAATTTAATGGAGAAACAAAAAATGAATAACATCAGCTCTTGGAGGTGGAAGTCCACATGTATGTATAAGCAATGTTTTCATTTTCCAGTGGATTCGAAAGTAATAAGGATAATGATATATTATATTTATAGTACCATATTTGTTTTATAAATTGCATAAATTTTATTTAGTTCTATATTTTTACTCTCTGAGTAAAATGGTGATAAAAAATTAATTACATAATTAGGCATAGGTGGTAAGATATACATATGTATTAGTGAGGTATTCACATTCCATATGATTGAAAAGAGGTGGAAATGGTTTCACATAATAAAAACATTAAAATATTAATGTATTTATGATATTGGATTTATTTGTTTATGAGAGGTACAACAGATATAAGGTAATTAGAAAAGGAAATAAAATTGAAAGAGTCAGTAAAGACGATTACCCCTACTTCGACAAACTTCCTTTAGATCCCTTCTTATGGACCACAAGAGTTGAATTCAAGAATAAATAATCATTAAAATAATCTATAGAGTACTTAATAAGAGAAATTGGAAGTGTTTGGTCAATATTAATGGATCAATGTGAGATATATAAAGAAGATAATTGTTTTCCTTTTATAAATGATGTGAGGGTCAATCTTGAAATTTATCAAAATATTAAAATATAAGAAAAATTCACATTCATGCGAAATTAGTTCTAAAATTACAAGGATTATAAGATAAGGATTATATAGTCATATTATATTAATAATATAAATTATATATATATATATATATATATAATTTCAAACATTATCTTCTTGATTAATTCATTTGTTAACAATTTTTATCCTTCTCTACGGTAACACAATTTTGTATATTAAAGGGTATTTTAATTATAACATTAAAATTTGATAATAAAATGAAAGTGGATGAAATTTTAGACCTTATATTATCACCCTTATCATATTTCAATATTTCTATTATTTTAAAATAATTTAATAGAATAATATTTTCAATAAATTACACTAATATAATATTTCAAACAATTAATTTTATTTGATTTTTAAGGATATCAAAAATACATTTAATTTAGATATAAAACATTAAAACGCCCATAATTAGTTAAATTTATCTATATAATTTTTTGGGAACTAATCCCAAAAAATAACACTTTTATAAGTTTTAAAATAAATTACATGTTTTTTGAACTGCTTGCATAAGCATTGAGACAACAGTGTGTATGAATTCAAAGTAGATTTTTGATCAATAAAAATTTAAAAACATTAACATGGAAAAAATATATAAATATTTAAAATAAACATATAAATATGATCATATCCTCTTTTTATTGTAATGTATAAAAAAATAATGTTATTAAAATCCGGAGAGTGACATTATAGAATTCAAATTTACATTAAATAATATAAATATTATTATCAAAGGAAGATAATATAAAAATTGAATATATTTTAAGTTATCATAAATATTTTATTCGTAATCTAGTAAAATGAGATAATGTAGTGTTATTTATACATTTTTAATTCCATTTTACATTATTTTTAACTTTAATTGATCGATTTAAACATTACTAATGAGTGAATTTTTCCATTGTTAATTATCCAAAAAAATGGTATGTATATACAAAATTTGAACCTCATAATTAAAATTGGTATGTTATCACATTAAATTTAAATTATAATCGGATTTTTAAAATATATTATTTATTTAAAAGAAAAGAAAATTTAAAAAAATGTCATTTTACAATATTCACTGAAAAATTAACCATTTAAAAAACATAAGATAATATTTACATAGTAATTTGAAAATTATATAACTGTCACATAATAATATATGGGTATTTTTTTGAATTTATTAAACTCATTTTTTCATTTATAGAATGCTATCAATGAAATTAAATTTATTTAAAGATAAATAAATCATTAAATATTTGGGAGTTACAACACATGTCCTTTGCATCATATTTGTAATGTTGAGAATTATAATTTATTTAAGTTCAAGATCAGTGTAATCGATATTATTTATTTGATTTATTATCATGCATATATAATTCTCCTTGTTCTAGTTGATTATTACATTGTTCAGATTCTTAATACCAAGAATATTATGTATACAATGTTTTCGTTTTGATTTGTTTAACTAAAATTTTCCCTTTCAAGGAATTTAATATATCACATTATTATGCTTCCAATACCCAAATTTATCATTAAATTTATTATATAAGATACGTATACTATTATATCTAGTTTTTATAATTTTTCATATAGGTTATGTAATTTTTATGGAATAAATATTTTCATATATAATTAAAAAAAATTAAGAATTTTATACTAAGAACATTGGATATATTAGTTTTTTTACTAATTCTATTAATATATATTACTAATAATATCATTGTGATATTTTAAATGAAATAATATTTATTGACTTTATAATTATGTATATTCTTATCATAGATTCTACATATGGAATCAATTTCTCTATGATAATTTTGTCTATAAATCACGAGATCTTAGATCATGGGTCTGGGGTGTTATATTTTAGTTATCTACTCAATGTTCCATTATCATAATTGTGTTTTCGGATCAAATTCTTCCAGGGGTACCTTTGAAATATGTTTAGGTAGTAACTTTTGTATCTTGAGAAACCACATCATAGAAGTCAATCTTACTCCCATTATTCTTCTAGAGTATGTGCTCCCTCTCAATAGTGATAATATATGTTGTTATGGATGATTTATTTTGTGAATATTTATATATATAGTGTCCCATTGTTTGATTGGGATACTCAATAAAGATACACTTCATGCCTCTATGCAATTTTCTTTTAAGGAGTTTGTTGTAACAAACACCTCAAAACCACATACACAGGTGTGTGAAAAAACATATTTCCTCCAATACATTAATTAATATGGATTCCATTTTTTAATATAGATAGTACGCAATTTTTATTGTGTGTAGATTCATGCAATGCATATCCCCAAAACTATAATAGAATATATTTTTATAGTTAATCATCACCCTTACCCAATCATGAAATATATATTTCCTCTATTCACTAACATCATTATATTGTGGTGTGTAAGGTGGAGTGAGTTGATATATACTCCCAAACTATTGTAAAAAGTCGATAAACACAGGGTTAATATATTCTTCATGGATTGAATATTATTTATCTTCATACTATGTTAATTATCTGCTTCATTTAGGAATTCAAAAAATATCTCTAAGGACTCAAATTGATGCCTCATAAACTAGTCCTAACCGCATGTACACAATTAATTATAAATTTTATTGAATTTATAATTTCAACCACTAGTTTCAACTATAAATTTTTTAAATTCATCAGTGTGTACAAATCCTACAATCTTGTCTTCCTTATTATAATTTTTACTAAATAGCAATTTATCCATTTTTCTTTCAAAACATGAATTAAATCATTCATGGTTATTTATGTAAACATACTATAAATTACAATATTTAATTTTATTTTTAGTCACTTATCATTTACATGACCTAGATGTTGATTCAAAAATTAGCTATTGAATGAGTCATACAACCATTATTTTTTTACCAATTTCTAATAATTTTTTTTCATAATAAAATATGTAAAATCCATTATTTAGTAGTTCCATCACATAAAAAAATTATTAACGAAATAATATAATTTATTTGCAATTTTAAATCCAATCCATTCTAGTTAAATAAACAAAAAAAATATTGGTTTCTTTCTAAAAAAACTTGCAAAATAATAATTATTTTAAACTGTAGTCATTCTATAATGAAACAAATGGTGGTAATGTAATATAGGTAATTAGGTAAGTTGTTACCCATTCACCACAACAAAATGGACTTATTTATATGGATATATAAACATGCTGTTTAAAATCATGTTCATAGTGTGGTCTATATCCATGGTTATTGATGAACCATGGTCATTGGCTTATTTGGGATAGCCTATAGCGATAGTTTACATATAATATGGATATATGTGAACCTAGATCCATAGTTATCTAAAATAATTGAAATATATTTAAATAAAAAAAATTGGGGGAAAAAAAATTAGGCGAAATTAGGGGGACCACCTATTTCCCAGATTTGAATAAAAAACATTGAACTATATATATCATGGTATCACCCACTGCCAAAGTTTTGATAATTATGGAAATATGTTCAAACAGAATCACCAACACTATAGTTTTAAAAAATATGAAATATATGTCCATGGTTTTTAGAACTATGGTATTAGTTCCAATGTGTCAAAAATTATGGCCATGATATTCAAAAATGTTGAAATAGCCCCAAAATTACATGACCTATATCAATATTTTTAAAATTTTAGCAATAGAACATCCAATTAATTATAATTTTTTTATTTCCTATAATGATTAAATATTAATAAAAAATACATATATATAAATATATATGTATATATTCATATATATATATATATACTTTTATTCCTATAGAAGTATGTAGTGTAGTGGTAATGTGTTCCTAGTAATAAAGAAGATGTTTCACTATAGAATAATGGTTGAATTTTTTATTTTTTTCAAATCCTATTTCTATGGATATGATATGGTAAAATGGAAGATATTTTCCTGATTGAAATCATTAATGTAGGTAATACACATTAGAAAATAAATTTCCCATGGTTCTCAAAACCATTGAAATTTGTACCCTATAGCCACAGTTTAAACCATTGCCGTTGGGAAGACACATAATATAAAAACTCTGAATTCCATGGTTTCTAAGAAAATATTTATACCCTACCAACACGATATTTGGGACCTATTTACTCATTTAAAATCCATGGAAATAGAGGAATTTAATAATTGTGATTGGTTACATGAAATCCCACAACATCATTATTAATCATTCAAAATATGCATGGTTCATATATTTGGATATAGATTGCGGAACCAAAAGATGTATATGATACCTAATGTGTTGATATTGACAGATTAAAATTGATAAATAATTCTAAATTATCATCTTACTTCTTCTAGGAGTAGTTATTATTCTATAGGCCTTTAGTTCAATAGGAAATAAACTACATCATTTTCCTTTATCTTTAATTAAATCTTATTTTTCTTGGAAATATGGTGCTTGGAATCCTAATGTTTAAATGATTTGTATGCCAATTTTTATTTCTATTATTTTTCTTCTAAACCATAAGTACTTGTGCTTTTTCATGCCTCATGTCCATTTTAACATGGAGAATAAGAGTAAGATGTTATCAAAGTATTTTCAAAATTTTTATGTCATAATATAGAATTGAATTAGAGATATTTTTTGGATGGGCGGATAGAAAATATTTTTTCTGATATGATTATAGAATTTAATGTTCAGTATGTCTAAATTCCCTATGTAACCATTTAACATGACTAAATGAGGCCCAATCAGTGCTATATCTCTATGATTGAACATCAACAATGCATTGGAGATCCCATATCCATATTGTGGTGTATTCTATTGATTGATATCACAAACCTGAGACAAGATGTAATACACATCGGGATCCTCAAGTTCATTTAGAGTATCATTAGACATTGAATATGGAATAAAACACTAGTTATCTATGGAATAATAAAAATATATCATTTATAGATATAATACTTCCTCACTATATGTTTTATTAGGTACTTAGGTAATGATGCTTTCCATGACATATAATTTCCATTCATGGAAAATTAAAATGTTCCAGAACCTTTTCCATTAATCGAAATTAGTATCTGTTAGAATGTTATCCTTTTTATGTTTGGAACAAAGTGATATGGTTGAATTCATGGGGTTTTCTTATTTCTATAATAAAAAATATCATAATTTTAGTACCATATCTCATAAATTTATATAAAAAATATTTATTTTTCTACCAATATCATATTGAAATAATGTATTACACATAATTGTATTCAGATCATCCAGTTGTAATGATATTATAATGGAAAGGATCCATATTACCCTTCCTGTAACATAGAAGGAGGCCTTTAAATCTATTCAATGGTATTTTGTTAGGTGTGATTTGAGAACTGTATTAACACACAGTTCCTGAATTTTTTATGTGTTCTCCCAAATATTGGAACCTTGAAAACAAAAATTATTTCCTAAAAAATTTATTTAGTATTTTAACTAAGTGCATTATAGAAAATCAACAGTTAGTGAATAATAGTTTTATTTAACCCAAAACTCAACATATAAATTACACAATAATTAAAATAATACAAAAAATTGTTGGTTATAAATATTTAACTAAGGTTTGATACCAACCCAAGTAGTTAAAGGAAATACCATTATAATACATATAATTGAGGGTTTTGTTATTTATGAATAAATTTCCTATTTTATCACTATAACATGATTTATAATATGATGAAATTTTACTCATGGAAATAATCATTAATTATATATAGTTAATTCATAATAAAATTTATTTTAGTTCCATCATGCATGCTATATAATTTAGAAAATTTCAATTGTATCAATTCAGAGTAATTTTTAGGTGGAAATTAATTTATATTAACTTAATACTTTATGAAATTTGAAGATTTTCCATCCCCATACATATAAAATGAATCATTATCTCATCTTCCCCTAACACTTTAAAACAAATTTAATCAATAAAATAAGTTAACAATTACCTTCCTAATATCCTTACCCACATCCTAGAATCCTATTATTGACTATAATGACAATCTAGTCATGATTTTTGTATGATACTATAGAGGTTATCCAAATTATTGGCATAATTATTAAATGTTAGTTTTTTCTATTTCCTCTTCTAACTACATAAACATTCGACAAATATGGTGAAATTATAACACTATTATCTGAAAAATAGTGAGATGTAGTTATGTTAATAAAAAAACATATATATATGTCCTCTTCAATCAAATGGGAAATGGATTTCTTTTTTTGTGTGCAGTAGACTATCACCTCATAAACTGATGAAATTTTTTCCCATCACCACATCTTAATGCTAGTTATTGTGATATATTTAATGAATATACACATAAAAAAATAGTTTTCGTGTTGGTTTATTTTTTTATTTAGCATCATTTTGAACCACTATAAATTGATGTAATATGTTTTCTAAATGTTTTGTGTATATGTGTGTATGTAATCATTTCATGAATGTCTATTTATAATGGTTTCTTATTTATTTTATTTTTTAGATACTATTTAAATTACTATTAAATATTTAGGGTTAGTTATTTTCTATATTTTTTATTTATAACATTTATTTACTTTTAGTTTTTTATTATTTTTTGTATTTTTTTTATTTATTAATTATTACTAATTCATATTAATTATTACTATTTATTTATTACTGATTACTTCAATATTTTTTCTATCATGCATACATAATCCATGCATGTCATGCATACGGTCCATAAATCTGGCATATATATAAGAGTGTGTGATTGGAGAGATTTGAATCCCAGTCCTCTTGGATAGTCTTTAACAACATAAAAATCAATCAAGATCTTAAATTGTGGAGAAAACATTACATTATATACTTATATGTACACATATGAAATAAAATATTTTTATATTAAATAATATTTAATAATGATTTTTAATGAATTTATTTTAAATAATAAATAAATAAATAACAAAATAATAAATAATAGATAATAGATAAATAGTTAATAAATATATAATAATGAATTAGTTTATAAATAATAAATAATAATTATATATCATATAATTTCATACTATTCTATCTATTAAAAAATGATAATGTCATTTGTGTATACGTGATGACTACCACCTCCACGATGCTGTGGGAGTCATTTTTGCATATCCAAATATCATGGTTTTTATATATGTGAATTTAATGAATTATTGAGATATTTATGATGTAATTATCTTTTTGAAAAATTAAAATAATACTTTACTTACTTATATAATGACCATTTAAAAATATAAATGTTACTCATGCTTAAATATGGCATATTGCTTCCATGATTATATTATAGTTCATCGTTTATAACATAATTCATGGTTTTTTTAAAACTATAATTGCAGAATAGAAATTATTATTATATGAATATTAATATTCTTTAGATGGCGGAATAATGACCTTGATGGATATATTCATCCTAGCAATGTTATTTCTCACAGTTGATCTGAATATCATCAAAACATATAATATACACTTAAATGATTATGTAATTGAATGTAACATGGTAATTTATAAAATAAAAGGATTAATATAAATTAAAATGTTTCTTAATATAGTAATTAATTAAAATCAATTTATTATTCAAGAAGGTATACAATATTTGTCTTGAGTCTGACTCATGTTATCTAACACGTTTATTTAAAAATGCATTTTCAATGTTTTAATGTTTTATTTTTAGAGTAATTATATTCCATGTCCATATTCATAAAATTATAATATATATATATATATATTTATATTCTAATAAATTAATTTTGAATTACATTTTACTCACATTTTAATTTCATTCAATGGTTTTAAAATGGATATTTTTAATTTTAAATGGATTTGTTTCATATAAAGAAAAATGGAATGTTCTATTTTAATTTATATGGATTCAAAAAAATTTCCCACCACTGTAACTGTTATTTTATACTTTGATTACATTATAATCCTCCATATTTTCATCAATTCTAAACACACATTACCTATTATCTATGTCTTTTAAAAAAAAATTAATTTATAGAATATTTATTTAAAGGTTATTTTTTTCTTATGGGTAAAAAGATTACTTTTATATTTATGAAATATTTAGTTTATTTTAATTATCTCATTTTTACCATTAATTTTATATTATGATTGGTCTTCTATTAAAAAATATGGATCGGAGGTTATGTTATAAGATAATTAAATGTTGTTAAATTATAGATGAAGGATTGGTGGGTCTATTATATCCCTTTAACGTATAGGCTAATGATTATATTCTATGGATAATTTTAATAGAATTTGACACAATTTTTATTACATTTGTAAGAGTGATATAAAAATTTATATCCCACCTAACATAAATGATTTAATTAATCATTTTATGGGTTTTATAGAAATTTCATGATTGAACAAAGTATTCTAATTACTTTATGTATTTAAAAAATCCATTTATAGTTCTTACTGTTCAAATGCATTAATTTTTGAAAAATTATTCATGAGATTCACATGATTTCAATGAAACATTTATTAGTTTTATTTTTATTTAGATATTTATTATGATATTTTTGTGAAAGTATTTGAGAAAAAAGGCATATTTCATCGGTATGAATATTTTAATATAGAGACCAAATTATATTTTGAAGAAAGTTTATTTAAGTCTTCATAGAAAAATATGTTTCTTTATTTCTTTTTGAAGTCCCCTTCAAATGGTTTTTTGGGGATCACATGTTCTCATGTTATTTTCAAACGGTTTTTCTACCGATTAGGGAAATGTATTTGGTCATGATGAAAAATGTGACGATATCTCAGGAATATAAAACTTATAATATCATAATTTTTTTTGTTCTAGGGGTAATGGATATTATGTTATAGTGTCTAATTTTTTATATCATATTTATTTATGTAAGGATGACGACCAAATACCCTAAAACTCTAATCAGTACATATCCTAAAATGTAATATAATTAATTCATTACATAAAATTAATGATTATATAATGTTTATGGACTTTTAGTTTTTATCATATGAATAGTTATGATAACTTTTATGATTTGTATTATTTCATATAACGTTATCTTGTGAATTATGAAAACCATGATGGTTTTGTAAGTATATGTTTGATCAAAAGTTTAAAGGTATAGAGACACCATTGTGAGATGTTATGTTATGGAAGTGTAATATGTTTAATATAATGTTTGGTAGATTTTATATTGGGTATAGGTATATATAACCCTTCTTTTTAATGTGAATGAATATTTCACAAAAATGTTATTACTTTTCGTGGGTGTTTGATAAATGGTATGAGATATCCTTTAAGGTTAGAATATTCCTTAATTTTGATGATACTAAGGTTATTATGGAGGGTTTTCAACATATATTTTCAAACATAAGTATTATTATACTGTAAATGGGTAACCAATAAGTCTAGAAAAAACCATCACATCTGTTAATTCCATAGTATTTGAAATTACAAACAAAAAGAGATAGAGGTGCATCACCTATCGCTAGTCATCATGATTTCATGGTTTGAATGAAATTATTTTTATTTATATAAAATATTTGAAAAATAAAAAATCTTTTGGATTTTGGGGAAACATGTCTTATTATATCAAAAAACATGTTATTAAACATTAATTTAGTGATTAACATAATAATGTTATCTATGAATAAGATCACTATAATATTGGATAACATTATATTATTATGGTATAGAGAATACTATGGGACTTCATATCTAATATAATGGTTGAATTATATTTTATTATTAATAATTATTTTTACTTTTCATTACAGTCATTCAAACAATTTACGGAAATGATTATCATATTTAAGAGGTTATATAATAAAGGAATTTAAACTTTAGTGTGTTTGACATTGAGAGTGACTAATGATGGTCAATGATAAATGTTAAATTAATATGAGAGTAATATGTAATAAAATAATTATTATTTATGGGATACAAATTTTTTTACAGGTATTTTAATGAAATTAATATTTATTTATCAAATGATCTATATTGATGATTGGGTGTTATTATTTAGGCTTTTGAGATGAATTTAAAATTTCATCATATAGAGGATTGTTGATTGTGGGAAATTATCTTAAATAAAATTTATTTTGTTAAATTTCTAATGATATGATGAATATTTTTTATGAATTCCATTAAAATTTGATGTTAGGTTTTTAGACATTAAAAATCATCAAGATTACTCATCATTTGGAATGAAATATTAGATTATGGTGGAAATTGATTAATGTTTAAAATTATACTTCTCAAGTAATTATATTTCCTTATGTTCGTAATCTAGATGGAAAAATAATTCCTAAACTATAGTAAAATAGATGTTGAAAAAAATTATTATATTTCCATCATTATTTTTTATTCGACAGTCATTTTCACCACACTTCGATTTATAGTTTTGTGGTATTAACTTGCTTCTGATCATTAAAATTTTTATGATCAGTGATCTATGTCATTCACTTTCATTATTTTGACAATATATTATATAGTCCATGTTCACATTATCACTTCCCATTAACTTCCTTAAACTTTAAAACATATTTATGTTTCATTCCAACTGACTATCATATTTACATTTCATCTTTTCAAGAGGAAATTTAACAATCCCCTTTCAAGATGGGGGTCTTCAGAAAATTTATTTTAAAATTATAAAAACATTATCACTAAGATAAAGTTCAAATTATAAGGATGAAAATCATTAATTTTGAGATAAAATAATACCCTTTGTTTTTTAAATTAATTCGTTTTAAATATCTTTATTGACGTATAATGCTGAGCTTCTAGAAAATTAGTATATACTAACAAAATTTATTATTTTATTGTGATAGATAAAAAATAGTCTTTGAATTTGAGGAAATTAATTGGATTAAATATATTCTGAATTATATACAAAACTTTAATACTCAAAAAAAATTATTGATATTTTAAAGGAACTATGTACACAATTTTTAATGAAGTCACTTTATTCTTCAAAAATAAATTTTCATTAAAAATGGTTTGGTTTTCACTTTTTGAGTGAATTTTTTAGTTTATTAATGAACAATTTATAAATTTCATTTGATAAATATTATATGATTTTTAAATTAATCATGTCAAAATTTTCTTACAATAAATTGTTCTGATTTTTCTAAAAAGAATGATTTTCCAGTGAATATTGAAAAATAATTATTTTTAATGAATATTATTTATTTATTTCACGCATTTAAAGGTATATATATTTTTCAATAATTTAAATAGTGTATTTATCTCTCTCGTTTTATTAATAATCATATTGTGTACATTGGATTCTATTTTAATTTGGAAATTTGAATAAAAAATTTTTAAAATAAAAAGTCATCTTCATAATAAATTATTTTTTATCTTATATTAAATATTACTAATAAATTAATTTCTGAAACTTTTTGAAAATAAATATTGAAAAGTGAATTCCATATTTGGAATCAATAGGATCAAATTTTTTAAATATGTTATATTTATTTAATTAATTGTGAATAGTAATTGTAATAAGATTTTGTCACCACAATAAAGGTAAATAGGGTATTTATTATTGGGATTTTATAATGGGGACTTAAAATTACCCGAAAACATGATTTAATCCTATTATATTAGATTATTTGCGCCACTTTAATCCAACTTTTGGAAATACGTATAAGGACCCTACCATAAACATTACATAATCATGAATTAAATGAATAATTCACATTGAAGAGCTTTTTAGGTTTAGTGTTCAACAGAATTAGGCCATAACTAAATCATTACATCTCAAACATTACATTTTAGACACTTCTACTCGGTAATATATTTTTTCACAAAATAAAAACTCTTAAAAAGAAACATGTCTAGTTCATTATTTTAGACATCATGTCTTTTATTTGATCCCATCCTTGTCCCTATTCATCTTTAAGTCATGTGGAAAAAATTTCAAAAGCATGGGACGAGCATAAAAACCTTGCTAAGGGTTATAAAATAAGCAAAGGAAACATTAAACCATAAATAAATAAAAATAAATGAAACTATACTTTTTGATCATAACATTATTCATGAAATCATAAGATTTGTTAATAACGCCTAGAAATCATAAATCATAAAGGTAACTTATGGTATTAATAACATATATACATTGTAGATATCAAAACTACATAGGGTGTCACATTTGGAATACCCATCACAGTATATTCCATAAATATCTTAGGATAAACATTAACATTTACCTCTGTCATGATACCCAATGCATTGGATAGCTATCTCAGGGTCACCCGCACTAGGTTTATCACAGAACCAACCGTATATGTAAACAATTTCCAATAAAAATAATAAAATCATAACACATAACACAAGAATAATGGAAGGATAAAATTTCCACATTCCATTCACAATATATCATATCAAGATATTGAAATAAACAATGCTTAATCAATCCATTTTCAAAACCATATAAGACATTTAATAAAGAGATTTTTTAATCAATGTTTTTCATACCACATGGAAGATTTTAAATGAATTAACATTTGAAAACATTAATGTACATATAAATAAATCCTTAAAACCATTTTTAAAATAATGAAATTAATGATAAGGATTTATAATAATAAATCATTAACACAGTTAAAATGATATTTTACTTAATGATTTTTTAACAAAATGAGTGACTCTTGAATACAAATAATTGACAAATAACATTGAATCATAAAATTATAATATCATTAGAATAAATAGGTTCCAGATATAATATGTCAAATGGAATTATATACACAATATAAGATTTAATTGGTGCATGACGACAATGAAGTCTCAATGGAATGTATATTGTGACAAAATCCCTTATAAAAACATTATCCTTAGATTAAGGATTAATTAATTAAATAATAATGTGTGACACAAATGAATAAAATCAATATGATTGGATATTAAATTTAAAACAATAATTGGACATTCACGCATTATATTTTTAAGAGAAAACCAATGACATGGATGTTTAACTCAATGAAAGAAAATTGAGTTAAAATTACTCTAATCAAGTTAATATTGATGACTTGTGAATTTATAAATGGAGTGATTATGTGTATCAGAAGTATATACATAGAAATTGGAGTGGAAATTACAACATAAACAAATAAACAGTGATTCCACACATAATCATATCATGACATTGTAATGAATTAGAAGATTAACCCAAGGAGTGGAAATTGTGTTAAAAGGATCTCTTTCTGATTTGGTTACATACAAAACATACAACCCATGAAAGAAGGATCATAAAATGAAGATTTAAATAACCTTAAATGGAATTATATTACACCATTAATACAATCTTGGGAAGTACATACCCTACACAAAATGAAATAGTGGAAAATATAGCATGAATCTCACGGGAATAAAAAGTGAGATGAAAATCCATTACCACGTTGTAATCAATCGAGTCGTATGACCAAACGCTAATAACCACCAAATTATTCACAGAATAAAATGAATATAAATAGAATCATGATAATATATATCAATTGTAATTACAAAATACACCACATGAAATAAATTCGTGGCGAACAATGGAAAGCTCATGGAATTTAATGTGAGATAAGAAACCCCTTATCTAGTGTCTGGCATGACTTGTTTGTTCCTTTTTCTTCCTGAATAATAAAAATAAGTTAATTTATACTTTATTAATAACCATTTTTAAGTATATTATTCCTTTTATATCACTCATTAACATGTTATAAACATTTTTAATCATTTATGTTAATAAAGGTCGTTTTGTCGATATTTGGTACATGAGTCAAAAATGAACATCTTATAATTACAAGTTGTCCATGTGGTCTAGAGTCCATTATATCAATAATGATATTAATGATTTAGATATCATATATATCATATATATAGATTATATATATGTATCTAAAATAGTAGATACCATTTTGAGATAAAAAATAAAATGCATCGTTCATGGAGACGGTAAGGTGTACGTACGCATGCACGCTACTTTCATTTCTATTTCATATTTTAATTTAATGAAAACATAATGAAACATTGTTATATTATAATTAAAGTATAATATAATATATAATTTCATTAAATCCATCCTTTATATGTCCCACGTATGGCATGAATGAGTCATATCACTTTATGGGGGTGGGAGTCTGCACTACCTCAAATAAAAATATCCCGTTTACCCCTAATAGAAATAATAAAGGTAAGCTATAAATGGAAAAATAAAGAAGCATAAGGAACACATAAAAATAATATATATATATATATATCATATATAAATATAGTTCCATTATAATGTACATCATGAGAGGTGGTAGGAGATATTTGAACAATCATCATTTCGTGAGGCAGTAGTTCATCGTCCAGAGAAACAATGTGTTATTTGCCCATTAGATGGATGTGTGTGTATGTGTAGTTATAATAAATCACATATAAACAACCTAGTATATTTAATATACTATTTTTGTTATATAATATTGGAATAAAAATATTTTAGGGGGTGGAGAAGTAAAATAAAACAAAAGGACTTAAGAGAAGACACTGCCTTTAAATTGTGTGTCTCCGATTGGATTGAACCAACAAGATTACTTGAAGTTACTGATTCCCAAGGTAAGGCTTTTAGGTGGAAGAGATTAATCTTGAGAGCTTATTTTGGAAAGGTTTTTACCAGCCAAGTGGATTGAGAGGTTTGAGAAATGTGTTACATGCGCTGTCCTTTTATAAAGGGGAGGAGGGGCTCTTTAGGAAAGTGTGAAAATATTATATTATTATATAATGATTTTTAGTTAATAAAGATCCAAAACCAACTAAAGTCAATGATAATATGACTTGTGGTCGCAGTAAAATCATCCAATAAGTATCTAATAGGTTTATAATATTATTTTAATCTTGATAATATTATTTATTTAAATGATTTATTATTGAGGTAAACACTACATCATTATTGTGTCATAAATAATTTAATTTATTCGATGATTGGAAATTATAAATAAAATACCATAATTTAGGAAATATATTTATCTGTCCAATGAATATTTATATTCCAAAATATAACATATATAAAACCCATGTAAAAATTGATTTACTAAAAGATATATGTTTTTTTTCATTTTTTCATTACATTAAATAAATTAATATAAAGTGTCATTATCAATATGAAGTGGCAGTATGGGGTCCAAAATTGACTCCAGGATCCATGTGGTTGTAATTGTATTAACCAATAGTATTATAACACATGTTATGGTAATTATATATTATTATAATAATATTTTGTTACCCTTATTTACCAGATTTTCCTTTGAACCATGGTAAATAAAATTTTTACTGAAGTCAATACTTATATTGTCTAACAATAAAATATACCTATTTACACTATTTGAAACTCCTGATTCCCAATTTGGAAAACATTTTTACAAATTTGAATTATAATATTTGTGGAAATTAATTTTAAAATTAATACCCTCTGTCAAAACAGAAAGTGTGTTTTTTAATATATAATAACTATCAAAAGTTTGACATTTATTTATGTCCAATTTCAATGTGAAATTACTTCAAGTCACCAACATTGGTTTAAATGTTAAAAACGTAATAAAATTTAACTTTAAAACCAATTATGAAGATAATATAACTTTATAAATAATTACTATTAAAAGTTAGTTTTTAATTAAAATACATTATTTTTCACTATTTGTAATAAAATGATTTTTTTCATAAAAATTCCAAAAATTTAACAAAAGTAATCGTTAATGTCCCAATTGAAAAAAATAATTTAATTTAGTAAAATATAATGTATAAAAGTGACCCAAACTTGATTTAAATAGGTTTTTCTATCAAAAGGTGGTAAATCAACGTTTCATAGTAAATTATGCTTAAAATTAGATTAATTCATATCTTAATCCTCTAACTATTGTTGGATAAATGTAAAAATATTTAACAAATATGTATAATAATATTGTAGTTTGTTCTATTAATTCCCTCCAATACAACGGCTATGTGTTAACTACCATCTAAAATAAAAATATTATAATATTATTATAAAATACAAGATTTCAAAGAAACTCGTTGTTATGTATCGGGTACTCCATCGAACATAGAAACCCCTTTAATGTAAAATTAATATTTAATTCACAAAAAATTAATTAAAAATATTTGAATAATTTCTTTATTTACCTGGGATTTTACATCCTTCCCGACATTTTGGGAACTACATCCTTACAATTTTAAAATTAGCATGGAAACATCATTGAAAGTCCAATATTAGATAGGGAGTCAATAAATTTATCACTATAAAATAAAGGAAGAGAAGTTCAAAGGTCACCCAAGACAACATATACTTGGATTCCATGGGAACATGGATATGGAGGAGAAAACCCCAACAAGGTCTAATGGAGGGTGATAGAAAACATGATTAACATACAGTTAACCACTGGAAAATCGCATACTTGTGATGTGTTAAACAGTCATTGATTCCCTAATAAAAAACGATAAAAAAAAAGTTTTTGTTTTATGTTACATTTCATTGTGGAATTTATTTATTATCATAACTAAAAACATAATGAATCATACTAACTTGTCATGTAGACATTCAGACTTAACTAAATTTCTACCACAAACTCATATTTTCTCCAAACAATGAGTATTCAAACTGACTTGGTAACAATAAATGAGCTAGAATAAACTTCAAGAGTATCACATAATCCATAATAGATGAACTATATATTTCCCATGTCTTTATACATCATCCAAAACCAAAATGGTTTGTATAAGATTATATAATAAAAAAAGGACAATCTTTTAAAAAAAGAAATACAACTTTTAATCACCAAAATTTTTCAAACAAAACTTAATGTTTCACAAAGACCATTAAATACAAAACTATCATAAAAATACATCAATTTAATCCAAATTAATATTGAATCCCAAAATTCAAAAGGATTTTATCACGTAGTCTTCCAAAAAAATCATAACATTTATCTCCAAAAACATCGACTACTCTTAAAGTCTCATACTAATGTGTAATTAAACAAAACAAAAATTCGCTATGATAGGTCCATAATTTCCATATAAAACCCAAAATCAACTTTTTAATGATTCATTAAATCATCTAACAAAAAATAATTATTCATACTAACTAGGGACTTCGCATAGTTCAATGGTAGGTGATAAATCTCAGCCGTACTTTGATTGTGTGTTCGATCCCCACATCTATTTCTGACGTGATGGGTTGTTACACGGTCGACATGTTGTCCTTTTTCAAAAACTATATATATTTTTATCATTACCAAAAATAGATAAATTCATCTGAAATTAAAATAAAATATTTTAACCACTAAGGATATCAATTGACTTTACTTTTGCATACCAATATGTATTAACATTTAATTTCCTCAAATTCAAGGATAATATGAAAACAAATGGTTCTTTTTAACTATATCCACAGTGGAAAGTATTATTATTCCGTGAAAATAATTTTCATATATCAATATTCATGGTTACACATATTTAAAAAAGACATGTAGTGTAATCCCATCAACAAAATTTCCTTAATACTTTAAATCATTTCACCATCATAAAATCAACCATATCACTTGAATCCCTTATATGTTGACTTCTTACTCATTCACCGTTATTCATGTTCCATTAACTATTCCTCTCAAAATTATTCTGAAATACTTCATTCCTACAAACATAATAATGAATCATATCCTAATATTCAATAATTTCTAAACACCAGTTAGGAAATAATCCATACCTTTCATTGGTCATTATTTGTTTCCTCATCCTCAATTGAAATGGAATTAGGTATTGGAAAACATATATTTGTTTAATCTAGGTTATCTAATTCCTAAACCTTTTTCATAGTACATCTATTTGAACAATGAACAAGAACACCACATTTAAAACATTCAATTGATCCCTCGGAAAGAACATCGTTCCCTTTCCTAGAGTCAACTGGATTATTCCTTTTTCCAAGGAAGGTTCATGCTTTATGACCTTCTATATAACCCCTCCCCTACCACAATGAATTGAGGAGGTAGTGAGGGTTACTTTCCCATAAATGACATTCCCAAGGTGCTAAAGGCTGGGAATAAATATTGAGGGCTCCGAGAACAATTGGGGAACGATTTTCCCTTGAGAAAATACCAAACAACAACCACACCTAAAAGATGCATGTCAACAAAACCAACATCCTAAATTACCAAAGAAAACCAGATCATCCATAATCTCACATGTCAACACAACCCAATACAACATCAGAGTACAATGCAGAAGAGTAAACACGAATACCACGATCCACAACACCACCACAGCTCCACCCCAAGCTCCAAGCTCCATGTTACACCAAGACATCACAATGCACCACTAAAGGAGGTTGATGCCTTACCTTTGCCCACGTCACGGTACACAACATCTACAAAGACACCAACATGCCAATGCAGGGGGTGAGTAGTAAAACTCAGTAGGATTTCCCCAAATGACTTCCCTACACACACCACTAGGATAAAACCGTTAGCAAATTTATATAAAACAAATTATATAAAATAATCACATGTGAAACCATTACCATAATCCAACCACACCTTTACCAAGCCATTCCACCCAAACCAAACCAACAAGGGAAATCCAAAAAAACATGACATAAGCCATTATCTTACTCACATATTATCACAACAATTCCATCTTGCAAAACAATGCACAATAACAACCAAAACAACCAAACGGTGGTGCTTCTATCCAACCTGTTCACCGATTCACAATTAGTGGCACTTCCTACCCATGTATACTATGATGGTTACCCATCCATCCACTATCCATTTAATTCATTATAGTGATACTTCTGACCCACATCCACACAACATTTCAATCAAGACAAACTAATATCACAACATCATGAAATCACCCAATTCCGTTTCATATAAATCCCATTCAATAAATCAACCAGTTATTTAAAAATCATTTTCCATGCCAAAGCCCCATTTCTATAAAACGACCTCTTTATTGAAACCCATTTTTCATCAACCATTTTTCGAAATCAATTTCATCAACCCCATTTTAAAATCACCATTTTAAAATGAAGAATAAAAACATTTCACCGTGAAACCCCCTTTTTCCCCCAAAACCCCCTAATGGATTTCGAACCAAAATCACACATCATAGCACATTTAATTTCCATCACAACAAATTAATTGTATCATGTATCTATTATTTAAACCCAGGTGGAGTTGGGAAAGAATCCACTTACCTTTAGGGTTCCCGAGAAATCGACCCACGAACAACCGCGCCTCAAATCCAAAAAACGCACCACCGACACCTCTCTAGATCACATTCCCTAACATCAACGAGCCTTAATATTAACATCCAAGGAAAACACAACCCTAGATACACACACAACAACTGTATATCTAGAAAACCACGAAAGATAGGGAATTAGATCTAGAGGAGAACACAAGAGAAGCATGAGGGGAGACTTACCCGGGAGAAACCACCTTGAAACCCCTTTGAATCGCTTCCAAAATGAGTGGGAGAACACCCCTAACCCTTGAGAACGCAGAAACCCAAGTGATACTTGAGTGGGAGGAAGAGAGGAGTGAAATTAGGCAATTCCGAGTGATCTCGGGACTTATAACCCTATATTCAAGTGGCTGCATAGTTAGCACGCACGGTTTGGCAAACCGTTCGGTAACCGTGTGCACGCCACTACCTCGATAGCCAGAGTCTTCACGGTTTCCTTGGATGGTTTGGAAAACCGTGCGTAGGCCATGTGGATCCTACTGTCTCCCCCTGCACGGTTTCCTGAATCATATGCACGGTTTACACTAAAAGTTCTCAAACCGTTCACCCCTTTAAAAGCCTCTAAACTCATCCAAAACGATTCCAAACTCTCCCAACCTCTTCCCAACTCATTCCATGCACTTCAAATACATAAAAATGCATAAAAAAGACCACATATCTTAAACCAGGGGTGCTACATTCTCCCCACCATTGTAATTTCCTTCCCCGGGAAGTAGTGAACCCGCCCTTTGCCGAAAGAGCTCGGGCCACTGCTCGACCATTTCTTTCTCCTTCTCCCAAGTCTCCCCTTGAACCTGATCATGTTTCCAAGAAACCCAAACTAAACCAATTATTATACCACACAAGACATTCTATTTCCTATCAACAACCCACAATAAAACATGGACCAACGATGAATCCAGTTATAGATCAACATGATCCCATCGAATCACATGGTCACGATCCGGCTTATACTTTTTCCACTGACACATGAAACACATTGTGTACTGCACTAAACCATGGTGGAAATGCCAAACGATACGCGGCCTCACAAACCCACTCAAAACCGTCAAAAGGTCCAATATACCTTAGAGATAGCCTTCCCGGCTTCCAAAACTGATGATGTCTCAACCTAGGAGAGATCCTCAAGAAAACATGATCACTCAGCTCGAATGACAACGACCGTCGATGATGATCCGCATACGATTTCTGAAGACTCTGAGCCTTCTCTATTCTCTTCCTTATAATCTTGATCTTCTCCATAGTATCCTAGACAGGATTTGGTCCAACCATCAATGACTTACCTGCTTCCACCAAACATGGTGGAGAACGACGCGACCACCCATACAATGCTTCAAACAGAGCCATCATAATTGATTCATGGTAACTTTTATTGTACGAGAACTCAACCAATAACAAGTGATCCTCCCTTGAGCCACCAAAAAACATGACACAATCCCACAACATATCCTCCAGAGTTTGTATCGTTCTCTCGGATTGACCATCCGTGTGAGGGTGGTACACCGTGCTCATCGTCAACTGCGTCCCAAGGGCTTACAGTAAGGATTTCCAAAAACAAGATGTAAACCTCAGATCTCTATCTGATACAATCGAAACTGGAACACCATGCCTCTTTACCACCTCCCGGATATAGATTTTGGAAAGATACTCCACCGTATGAGATTCACGAATCTGGTTGAAATGGGCCAACATCGTTAGCTGATCCACTATCACCAAAATGATATCGTTCTTCTTAACCGTTCTTGGGAGACCTGTAACAAAATCCATCACAATCTGCTCCCACTTCTAAACAGGGATTGGTAAATATTGAAACATTCACGCTGGCCTTTGATGCTCTGCATTGAACTACTAACAAGTCAAGCATCTCGAAACAAACTCCGCCACACTTCTTTTCATACCAGCCCACCAGAACTGAACCTTCAGCGCTTTATACATTTTCTGAATTCCAAGATGAACAACCAACCTAGAATGATGATATGCCCTGAGAGGATCTTCCTAACAAGAAACCGGCACTACAATACGATTCCGAAAACACAAAAATGAATCTCCATTCAATTGCCAACCCTCAATGGTCTCCCCACCATTACGTCTTGACCCCACAGTCACACATTCAGAATCGGATATATGTGCCTCTCTAACCAGGCCAACCAAGTCATGAATCAAAAAAACCAAAAATAAGACCACTTTATCGCCCTGGTCCTCACATTCCAACCTCATATCAACTATAACCGACATCAACTTCCACTGGTCTGATTCATGTTTCACCACCCGAGCATATGATTTTCTACTTAATGCATCTTCCACTGAATTTCCCTTACCCGGTGTGTACATTAATTCAAAATCAAACATCTGGAGATATTCCATCCATCTCCTTTTCCTCAAGTGCAAATGTATTTGTGAGAAAATTTGTTTCAAGCTTTTATGACCTGTGTATACCATGAATTTCTCACCGAAGAGATAATGACGCCACACTTTCAAAGCATGGACCACTGCTGCCAACTCCAAATCATGAGTTGGGTAGGTCTTCTCCTGAACTCTAAACTATTGTGAGCCATATGAAACCACATGATTTCCTTGCATGATAACGCACCCCCACCCTGACCCTGATGCATCACAATAAACCACGTACCATTTTACTGGTTCTGGCAAAATCATGATTGGTGCTGATGTAAGATGACCCTTTAGCTCTTCGAAACACTTTTGACACAATTCATTCCACTTGAATGGAACATTATTTCTTGTCAAATCTGTCATTGGCAATGAAAAACGTGAATAAATCATGAGCAAAACGCCGATAATACCCAGCTAGACCAAGGAAACTCCTTATCTCAAACACATTCTTTGGTGGATTCCATGAGACAACAACCTCTATCTTTTCTAGATCCACTGAAACTCCCCTTTCCGAAAATTACATGGCCAAAAAAAAGAACTTCCTGTATCCAAATTTCACACCATGAGAACTTGGCATACAACCGATGATCCATCAAGATCCCCAGCACTGTCACCAAGTGCTTCTCATGCTCCACCCTTGTCTTTGAATACACCATAATATCGTCAACAAACACCACCACAAATGAATCCAAATATCCCTGAAATATCTGATCCATCAAGGCCATAAACACCGCTGGCGCATTCATTAGACCAAAGGGCATAACCACATATTCAGAAGGGCCATATCTACTTCTGAAAGCTGTTTTAAAAATATCCTCCTTCCTCACCTGCAATTGATGATATCCCGGCCTCAAGTCTATCTTGGCGAACCATTGGGCTCCCCTCAACTGGCCGAAAAAATCAATGATTTGTGGAAGTGGATATCTATTCTTTATCATAACTTGGTTAAGTCTACAATAATCAACACATAGCCTCATGGTTCCATCATCCTTTTTCACAAACATCATCGGCGCTGCCCACAGAGACGTGCTAGGCCGGATAAACCCTTTGTTTTCTAAATCATCCAACTAGATTTTCAATTCCCGCAATTTAGGTGGTGCCATCCGATAAGACAGAAGTGAGATATGACTGGTCGTCGGTAGGAGATCAATCGTAAACCCCACTTATCTTATGGGAGGTTACCCAGAGAATTAATTATAAAGAAAATCCATGAACTTATCCACCACTGCTGGAGGAACACTCTTCTGAAAACCCTCTACTGATTCCAACGGCAAAACCACCAACTGATATGATAACGTACCCATTGCTGGTGCCAATAAACTCGTTGCACCCTGCCTTCCATACCTCTCTCCTCTAAAGATATTTCTACCGCCATCATGTGTCGTAAAATCCATTGTTCGCGCATCACAGTCGATGTGGGCCTGAAAATCCACCAGCCAATCCATTCCCAGGATTACATCATAACAATTCATCTCTAGCATTGAGAAGTTCCACACTATCTCAAACTCTCCCACAATGATACAACATTCTCTACACAAGAAATCTCGACACTATCTTCAACCCAGAGGAGTTTGATGTTTCAAAACTGAGGGCATCATTACTACCCTTAATCCCATCAAATCAACCACATGTGCACCAATAAAAGAGTGTGATGCACCCGTATCAAACAACACTTGCATCATGGTAAAATTTAAAATAATAGGACCTCGCACCTTGGATAGTCCCGACTGATCATCCACCACATCCTGCTCGGCTCCAAACACATGTTTTCTTGCCACACTCTGTTCTTTGTTGCCTTGCTGAGGCGTCGTGGTGTTCCGAGAATCACCATGACTTACATTACTCTACTGTCGAGGGGTATGCTGATGTCCCCATCCCGTCGAAGCATACGACGTCTGCGATCTCGGAGGAGTGTCACACACACCAGACCTTAGAGAATTCCGACAATAATGCTGTAGATGGCCCAACTGCTTACCATTATGACATTCTTGAGGTTGTGTCGTACAATCCCGCATGATGTGGTATGTAGAACCACACTGAAAACATCTCATCTTGCACTGGGGCTTCAGAGGAAGATTCACTGATCCTTCTGTCAGATTATATGTTATATTCTCACCCTGGGAATAAGTGTCCCTATTCCCCTTGAACCCAGCGTTAGAGTTCCCACTATTCTCCATGGGTACCACAATGCTTCCCCCGCCCGGAGCTCCCAGCAGATCCCACTCAGCCACTGAGGCTCTATTCACCATCTCTGTGTAATCATCTATACACAACACCACTATATTTGAACGGATTTCATGCCTTATCCCCGCTTCAACGATCCTTTCCTTCAATGATGTGATACCCGCCACCTTGGGTGAAAACTGCACTAAGTTCATAAACATAACTGCATACTCCATCACCGACATCAGCTCTTGCTTCAAACTGAAGAAATAATTCGTACGCTGAATTCTAAACGTATGTGGGTAGAATTTTTTGTTAAACAATTCCTCAAAGCCTTCCCATGTCATACCCTAGTCCGTCCTAGCTTGGACTACCAACTCCCACCACTGAAGGGAAAGATCTTCCAACATATACGTGGCCATCTTCACTTTTAACACTACCGTGGTTCCTAAGAACTCGAAGATCTTGTTCATTCTATTAAACCATTCTTCTTCCCTATCCATCTCTGAATCACCCCTAAAGATGGTTGGATTATGCTTTTTGAAATAGAAAAGCATGATCCACATTCCTTGGTTCATCCACTCTATTTCCACTTTCCACAGCTTGGAAAGCTTTCACTATGCTTTGCACTAGCTGCTGGTTCACTTGAGGCTCAGGTGCTACCACATTTTTAGAAGCCTCCTCCGGTTGGTCTCTATGACACTTACCCAGTTCTATTTATATCAACAGAAAACAAATAACCATGAGTCTCACTTCCTTAGACATCACGAAATCCCATTTCAAATCAGATTACACAACACTATCATAACAAGGATTTCCACTAGTTCACATTTTTCAACATGTGCCATGTTTCACCATTTTGAAAATCAAACCATTTTCAAAATACCAATTTATTCACATTAAAATTTCACATATTCATATCACATTATAAATCATTATACCCAAATGAAATATGGATTCCAGAGGGAAGCCATTTCTACCATGCATGTCATGCTCATCTCATTGGCTACACCCACGACAATGAGATATCCAATGCCTATATGTGTCCCCAAAACACTTATGTACCGAACTCCATGTTTACATCAATTTCAGCATAAAAGCGTTATCTACATCCTTTTTTGCTTTACATTCCATGTTCCGACATTCCTATACCTTGCTACCATCCCGACTCAAGGAGTGTACCACAATGAATGTCAACACCAAATCTGAGGTTCAACTCCAAAGGACCGAACAAACTGATACCACTTGTAACACCCCGCCCCTACCTCATTAGCTTGAGGAGGCGGTGAAGGTTACTTGGCCTTAAGCGACATTCCAATGGAGCTAAAGGCTAGTAATAAATTCCGAGGGATCCGAGAACAATTGGGGAACGATTTTCCCTTGAGATAAAACCAACCAAAAACCACAACTAAAAGATGCATGTCAACGAAACCAACTTCATACATTACCAAATACAACCAGATCATCCATAATATCACATGCCAATACAACCCAATACTACATCAGAATACAATGTGGATGAATCAACAAGAATACCACGAGCCATGACACCACCACAGCTCCACCCCATGCCCCATGCTCTATGTTCCACCAAGACATCACAACGCACCACTAAAGGAGGTTGATGCCTTACCTTTTCCCATGTCACGGTACACAACATCTGCAAATACACCAACGTGCCAAAGTAGGGGGTGAGTAGTAAACTCAGTAGGATTTCCCCAAATGACTTCCCTACACAGGCCACTTGGATAAAACCATTAGCACATTTATATAAAAAAATTATATAAAATAATCACAAGTGAAACCATTACTATAAGCCAACCACACCCTTACCAATCCATTCCACCCAAACCAAACCACCAAGGGAAATCCAAAAAAAACATTCCATAAGCCATTATCTTACTCACATATTAGAAAAACAATTCCGTCTTGAAAACAATGCAAAAAAACAACCAAAACAACCAAACGGTGGTGCTTTCGTCCAACCCGTTCACCCATTCACAATTAGTGGCACTTCTTGCCCACTTATAAATTGATGGTGGACCTTCCATCCACTATCCATACCCTTCATTATAGTGGAAATCCCCAACTACTTCCATTCAACATTTCAAACAATACAAACCAAGATCACAACATCATGCAATCACACAATTCCATTTCATATCAATCCCATTCAATAAATCAACCATTTATTGAAAAATAATTTTCCATGACAAAGCCCCATTTCAATAAAACAACCTCTTCATTGAAACCCATTTATCATCAACTATTTTCCCTAATCAATCTCATCAATCCCATTTTGAAATGCACAATAAAAACGTTTCACCATTAAACCCACTTTTCCCCCAAAATCCCCAAATGGATTTCCAACCAAAATCACACATCATAGCATAATTAATTTCCATCAGAACGAATTAATTGTAACATGTAACTATTAGTTAAACATAATTGGAGTTGGGAGAGAATCCACCTACCTTTAGGGTTCCCAAGAAATCGACTCACGAACAACCACGCCTCAAATGCGAAAAACACACCACCGTCACCTCTCTAGATCACTTTCCCTAACATCCAAAAGCCTTAATATTAACATCCGAGGCAACCCCAGCCCTAGATCTACACACAACAAGTGTAGATCTATAAAACCACGAAATAGAGGGAATTATATCTAGAGGAAGACACATGATAAGCAAGAGGAGAGACTTACCCAGGAGAAACAACATTGAAACCACTACGAATCACTTCCAAAATGAGTGGGAGAGAACCCCTATCCCCTGAGAACCCAAAAACGCAAGTGAGGCTTGAGTGGAAGGAAGATAGGAGTAAAATGAGGCAATCCCGAGTGAGCCTGGAACTTATAACTCTAAATTTATGTGGCCACACGGTTAGCCGGCACGGTTTGGTAAACCGTGCGCTAACCGTGCGCACGCCATTTCCTCGAGATCCAGAGTCCATGTGGTTTCCTCGCACGGTTTGGAAAACCCTGCGCATTCCATACAGAGCCTACTGTCTCCCACTACACGGTTTCCTGAAGCATATGCATGGTTTACACTAACTGTGCTCAAACAGTGCACCCCTTTAAAAGCCTCCTAACTCATCCAAAACCATTCCAAACTCCCCCAACCTCTTCCCAACTCATTCCATGCACATTAAATACATAAAAATTCATAAAAAAGGCCACATACCTCCAACTGGGGGTTCTACACCTTCACTTCACAATCTATTGCATCGTCCGGTCCCTTTGAAAAATTTTCCTATGTGTTTCTTTCTACATCTTTTACACATTGTTTTTTTGAACATAATTACCTTTTTTATTATAACCTGAACATCCGTAGGGATTTGTTTCTCACATATATTATGCCTTATAAAAATCACCATGGTTCTAGTGGTCAATCTTGACTCCCGATAGATGGTTGATAATAACCACAAGAGTTCTCATTGCAGCTCCCATTTCATTCAATTGATCATTCAGAAAATCATCAATGTTTTCTTCACATTCATAGTTAATTTGGTGCCTGCTAGATCCAGCAATTTATTAAAACAAAAAAGGAAAGTGTGAGTATATCAGTAAAATCATCATATAATATCTTATGAGGAGGGTAAATATTATGATATACTTATTTATGTAATCTTAAACTCACTCACTTTTTTTAAAATAACTATGAATTTTTCTAAAATACTAACCATTATGGTAATGTCACTTATTCTAAAATAAAATCCAACCTTTTAAAGTTATCTATACCGACCTTTAATACCAACTATAAGGACTCACCCTTAAACATTACATAACATTAAATTAAATGAAAATTCACAATGAGGATATTTTTGGGTATATAGTTCTAAAGTATTAGGCCACAACTATTACATTACTTCTCAAAAATTACTAAATTGGAACTTCTACTGAATTTCCAATTTTTTTCACAAAATAAAAACTCTTAAAAAGAAACATTTCTAGTTCCAGGTTTTAGAAAACAATACATTTCCATGATCCCATCATTGACCATATTCATATTTAAATCATGTGGAAAACATTTAAAAAACATGGGATGAGCATAAAAAACTCAGTAAAGGTTATAAAATAATGAAAGGAAACATTTACCCATAAATAAATACAAATAAATGAAATCATACTTTTCGATCATAACATACCTCATGAAATCATATGATTTTTCAATAATACATATAAATCATAAATAATAATGGTAAATTATGGATTTCATAACATACATACATAGTAGTTATCACAAGTACATAGGGAGTAAAATTTGGCATACCCATCAAAGTTTATTCCCTAAATCTATTAGGAGAAACACTAACGTTTACCTCAATCACATTACCCAAATCATTGGAGATCTATCTCGGGCTCACCCGCCCTAGGTTTATCACAGAACCACCTGTATACATAAAAAATGACAAATAACCATAACATAATCATAACACATAACAAATGCATAAAGAAAATATAACATTTCTACATTCTAATCACAATATATCATATCAAGATATTGAAATAAACGGTTCTTTATCGAACCATTTTAAAAACAATATAAAACATTTAATAAAGTGATTTTTGAATCAATGTGTCCAATACCACTTTGAAGAATTTATATGCATTATAATTTGAATAAATTAATATCCACATAAATTAATCCTTAAAAACATATTTAATACTAGTACATTAATGAATAATATTTAGAAGAATGAACCATTAAATCATTTAAAATTATATTTTAGTTAATTGTTTTAATAAAAAGAGTGACTCTTGAATACAAATAATTGAGGGATAACATTGAATCAGAACCTTATAATATCATGAGAATAAAAATGTTCATGTTTTAATATGTCAATAGTTAGCATATACGCCATAAAAGAGTGAATTAGGGCATAATAACACAGAAGTATCAATGGAATGTAAATTGAAACGAAATGCCTTATAAAAAACTGTATCCTTAGATTAAGGATAAATCAATTACATAATAATGTGTGAAAAAAATTAATACACTAAAAATTATTGTATATTCAATGTAAATTAATCATAGGACATTCACACATGTTCTTTTTGAGACAAAACCAATGACTAGGATGTTTATCTCAACGAATGGAAATTGAGTTAAAATTACTCTTACCAAGTTCATATCGATGACTTGAGAATTTATCAATGGAGTGATTATGTGTTTCAATAGTATTTCCACGCAAAGTGGAGTGTAAATTAAAACATAAAAAAATAAATAGTGATTCCACACATAAACATAGCTTGACATAATTAATAATTAAAATATTAACCCAAAGAATGGAAATGGGGTTTAACAGTTTCCTTACCGATTTTGAAACATAGGATACATAAAACCCATGAAAGAAGGATCATAAAATGAAGATCTAAATACCCATAAATTGAATTATATTACACAATGAATACAGTTTTGTGTAGTACATACACCACACAACATGAAATAGAGTAAAATAGAGCATGCATCTCATGGGAATAAAAAGTGAGATGAAAATCCCTTAGCACGTGGTAATCATTCAAGTCATATGAGAAAAATATTATAACCAAAAAATGATTCATATAATAACATGATTATAAATAGATTCATGATAATATATTTCAAATGATAGTATACAATACACCACATGCAATAATTTAGTGGCGAATAATGGAAATCTCAGGGAATTAATAGTGAGATATGAAACCCCTAACATTGGGTCCGACATTACTTGTTTGTTTCTTATTCTACATGAACAATTAACATAAGTTAATTTATACTTGATTATGAAACTTTTCTATGTTTATTATTCTTTTTATATCACTCATTACCATGTTATAAACATTATTTAATCATTTATGTTAATAATGTCCGTTTTGTTGATATTTATTACTTGAGTAAAAAATGAACACCTTATAATTACAAGTTGTACAAGTGGTCAAGAGTACATTATCTCTAGAATGATATTAATGATTTAGATATAATAGATATCATATATATTTATTATATATTTGTAATTATAACTTCACATAACATTTTAAGAATATAAATGAAATGCATCGTTCATGGAGACGGTAAACTGTACGTACACAGGAACACTACATTTATTTCTATTTAGTATTTTAATTTAATGAAAAAATAATGATACATAGTTATAATATAATCATAGTTTAATATAATATAAAATTTCATTAACTCTATCTTGTATACATCCCATGTAACTCATGAATGAGTCATATCTCTTTGAGGGGGAGGTAGTCCGCACATCCTCAAATAAAATTATCGTTTTTACCCATAGTGGAAACCAAAAAGTTATGCTATAAATGAAAAAAAACAGAATCATAAAGAAAATATAACCATAATATATAAATCATTTATAAATACAGTTTAATCATAATGGCCACCATGAGAGGCGGTATGAGATATTTGAACCATCATCGTTTCGCGAGGTATTAGTTCTTCGTCCACAGAAACAATATGTCATCTACCCATTAGATGGAGGTGTGTGTAAGTGTAGTTTTAATAATTCTAATAAAAACAACATTGTATATTGAGGTTACTGTTTTTGTTATTAAAAAAATTAATAAAAGTGTTTAGGGGGATGGATAATTAAAATAAAAATATGACTTAAGAGAAGATGTCACCTTTAAATTGTGTATCTCCCATTTCATTGAACTAAGAGGTTTACATGAAGTTCCTTATTCCTAATGTAAGGATTATTAGTGGAAGAAAATGATATTGAGAGATTATATGGGAAGGTTTTCTACGATCCAAGGGGCTTGATAGATGTGAGGAATAGGATAGATGTGGTGTCTTTTTATAGTGGGGAGGTGGGGCTCTTTAGGAAAGTGTGAAAATATTATTTTATTATATAATGATTTTCAGTTTCTAAAGATCCAAAACTAATTAATGTAAAATGTACAATGAATCATGGTCGAACTAAAATCATCCAAATATAATTGGACAGGTCTTGGATATTATTTTAATCTTTATAATCATATTTATTTAAATGACTTATTAATTAGGTAAAAACATCATCATTATTGTATCATAAATAATTTAATTTTTATTATGTCTAAAAAATATAAAAAAACTTCCATGATGTAGGAAATCATTTTATTTTTCCAAATAATATTTATATTCTAAATTATAACTTATATAACCCCAGGAAAAAATTGATTTACTAAAATATATATGTTTCTGTCGTTTCTCTCTTTACATTAAATAAATTAATATAAAGTGTCATTATCACTCTTACATAGATCCAAGGGGTCCCAAAATCGACCCGAAGTTGACCATGGTTGGACGTGTGTTATCCAATAGAATTAGGACATATGTTAAGGTAATTTTATATTATTATAATAATATTTTTTAACCCTTATTTACCAGATTTATCCTTGAACTATAGTAAATAAAATTTTTACTGAAGCAAATATTCATATTGTCTAAATATAAAAGATACCAATATACACAATTTGGGCCTCCTGATTCTAAATATGGAATCCATTTTAACAAATTAAAAACACATAAGAAGAAGAAATTATTTTAAAATTATTTCCATCGGTCAAAACAAAAAGCGTGTCTGGAAAAAATAATCACTATAAAAATATTGACACTTATTTATGTCCAATTTCAAAGTAAAATTACTTCCAATGAACCAAATTGGATTAAATCATAGAAATTAATCTAATTATACATTAAAATAAATTAAAATGATAATATATCTATATAAATATATTTTATTAAAAGTATTTTTTAAATTAAAATATAATATTTTTCAATATTTATAAAAAAATGAATTTTATTCGGAAAATAATATAAATTTAACCAAAGTAAATTTTGTTGTCTCGATTCTAAATATTAATTTTATTTGGTCAAATAAAACATATAAAAATGACCAAAACTAGATTTAAGGAGGTTTTTCCATCAAAAGTCATTAAGTTGTCCTTTTAAAGTAAATTATGCTTAAAATTAGATTCATTCGCATTTTAAAGCTCTAAAATTTATTGGATAAATGTAAAAAAATTTAACAAACATGTATAATCATATTGTTGTCAGTTTTGTTCATTCACTCCAATACATTGGCTAGGTGTAAACATCCATTTAAAAAAAATAACATTATATTATTATTGTGCAACATATGATTTCTAAAAAACTCGTTGTGGCATATCGGATACACCATTGAACATAGAAACTCCTTTAAAGTAAAATTAATATTTAATTCACAAAATATTAATTAAAATGAAAATGTATTATTTCCTTATTTACGAGGGATGTTACAATAGGAAAACATTTTTCTATATTTCGTTGATCTTAAACTTTATAATATTTTTTTAAATTATGAAGTAAAAAATGTATCATTATTTCATTTAATATCTATAATATTTTTTGTTAGGGATAAATGAAAAATCCAGTTGTTATAATTTTTTTTAAAAAATAAAAATTGTTTTTATCATGCTAAATTATTTCTTAGTTTTATTGAATATATAGTTACATAAATTTTTAGTGCAACATAGACATAAAATTTATTCAAATAATAGAAAAATTAAATATTTTTTTACGAAATAATTGAATTAATATAATTTAAATTATATTTTGAGTTATTATAATTTTTTTGAAAAATAAAACACTTAAAGGGTTTCTAAATGATTATACTTGAACTAATTTTCTATCATGTTGATTTTAAAGTCAAATTTAATGAATACATACCAAATAGACATTAATGTTATTTCATAATAAATAATATTTATTAAATTACATAATAATTATAAAAAACCCATCATTGGAAAACTAAATTTTATATGGTTTTATATATATTAAATTTTCCATTAAAATCCATCATTAATTTTATAGTTAACATTATGTCCCATAAATAGTAAAAAGTATTCGTTTCTTTATAATTATCCCAAATTGGTCAACATGAGTTCAAGAGAAATGATATGGGTTAAAATATCACTTAAACATGACCAATTACAATTGAATGAGTTGATATTTAATCATATGTATCATTGAATTAAATTATATAAATTTAGATCTATTAGATTATTAAAATTAATATATATTAATTTAATACTTTAGAAATTTCATGTGTTCCCCTCCCATCACATAAAAACAGAACATCCTCTATACTTTTCTTCAAACATAAAAAACATTTTCTGTCATCCATTCCTTACCCAGAACAATTCCATACATCCCTCCCCACAAAAAATGAGTCTTTTTCAATATCATGAATACAATATAGGTTGTGTTTATGTATAATCATAAATATGTTGTCTGAAAACGATGTATTGTTTTTAATAGATAAATTTTGTTTTATTTCACCATATATAACATTAAATTTGTATTTGAACATTATAAAATAATAAAACCTTTATATTTAATATATATATATATATATATATTTATAAATTTTTATATTAGTGGTATGATCTACATCTATATCTTATTCTATGAAATTATAAATGAATATTTTATTCATGTTAATGTTGGACTACCACCTAGCAGAATGATGTAAATCATTTTCTGAAAACTCCTCTCACAACTAGATAAAATGATATATTTAAGGGATGTATATTATAAATATGAAATATTTATCATTTATTAAATATAATATAACATATACTTTCTTACAGCTATATCCATCCAAATATGGGGACGTCGTTTGTACATACATGAGGTCTACCACCTCCATGAAGCGATATGATTCACTTTTCAAAACCACACCACATGGATTTTATATGTATGTATTTAGAAAAAAATGATATCTTTGATATAATGATAAATTTTAAAGATAAAATAATACTTACCTACTTTTCATCATGATCATTTAATCATGTAAATGTTACTGATATTTATTTACGAACAAACCTGTCCATGATTGTAACACATCTCATTTTTCATAACCATGTTTCATGAATTGTTTTAGAATTATTTTTGATGTATAAAACAAATAAATATATCCTAATTCTTATTTTATATATATTGGAATAATAACATCATTGAAAATTGTCAACCTACTGAAGTCATTATGTACATATCAGTAAAATGTCACAGAACATCAAATATTAACATAAATAATTATGTATTTTAACATATATTGGTAATTTATAATATAATATGATCAATATACACTAAAAATGTACTTTATAAATTAAATAATAAAAATATGTTTATATTTCATGAAGATAAAGATCATTTCTGATGGGTCAATCACAATGTAAGGAATACCTTACTTTAAAAACATTATTTTAAATGTTTTAATGAATTATTTTCTAAAACATTCACATCCATGTCCATATTCGTAACATTATTTTATGGGTATATTTATATAGAAATAATATAATTATAAATTTAATTTTTATGTCTCTTTTTAATTTCATTCAAATTCATTCAAAAATAATATGTTACATGTTTTATACAAGAATATTTGACAAAAATACAAAAGTAACATTCAATTTTAACATATATGTTGTAAATAGTTTTCCCACTAACGGAACCATTTTTTGATTCATATATTCCGTTATAATATTCCATGTTTTCTTTATATAAAACTCATCCTTCCTTATTTTCAAGGTATATTTGGACAGGGATTTAAATTAAATTGATATTTCTATAACAATAAAGGTTTTACATATGTGTTCAAGAAATATTTTATAATTATTAAATATTTAATATGTTATGATTATGTTTTGGTTCTTGGAAATTTTATAATATAGTGGTAAGTTCCATTATAAACCCATAAATTATGCTTACAGTATAAGACAATGATGGGTGGTTCTGTTATAACACATGATTTATTGGTTTTGTTGTAAACCCATGACGAGTGGTTATGTTATAAACCAAGTAAAAGAAGGTCCATTATAGATGTCCAAATCATTATTTAAGGATTATATTCCCTAGAAAACATGAAGGGGATTTGACAGTATTTGTTATTCTATTTATAAAAGTGATATGTAAAATTAAATTCCATATTTCCTATATAATTTATATATGAATGTTAATGTTTTTTTATATATATCATGTATTCAAAATGTAATCTAACGTGTTTATATTAAATTTAATTATTTTATATTTTTACTCGTGAAATATCCAACCTTTTATATAAAATTACATGAATTTTACCTGATTCCGAAGAATGATTTATGTTTTCTATTATTCCATTTCATTATATTTTGAAATGTTTTATTAATGTCATTGGGATTATATTTTTATTATATATATATATATTTGTTTATTTATTTTAAACCCTAAGATTATTTTGAAAGATTAAAATTTTTATGAATATTCATGGACTAAAAAGATTATTTCATTATTTTTATATGGACCTACTAATATTTTTGTTCTCATATAATGTATTAAAATGTGCTTTATATTTTTTTAAAGATGAGTAGGGAAAATGATGAGGTTATGATAATAATATTTAATATTTATCTCAAAAAGAAAATATTATTTATCACAAATGTTTGGGGGGTATTAATTCTAATTAGAAGAGTTGACATTGTGATGTAATATGTCTTTATGTAATGGTAATGAGATAATTCTTTGAAACTCTAAACCATAAATATCCTAAATTATACAAGAATGAATTATTGTCTTTAAACAAAATATTCAATAATTTTTTATTTAATTTCATTATATTTTGTATTATATTAAATGATTATATAACATTAGAGATTATGATTTCTTCATGTTAGGTCGACTTAAAATATATGGATAATATAATGGGTTTATAAATTTAAAATTGATATTGTGTTCAATGTCAAAGAAACCACTATTATGGGGTTTTAATTGATGGAATTATAAGATAAATAAGTGTATTTTGGGGAGAATATTTATTGGGTGAAGGTTCATATAACTGATAGGTCTAATATGATGGATTATTTCTGATGAATTTTGTGCTGTTTTTTATGAAACATCCTAAATGGTATGAGATAATAATTTAGGTTAAAAAACCAATAATTTTGAAGGTATTATATATTTTATGCATATTCAATATATTTTTTTGAATGAATTAATAATTATATTGTAATATCATAAATCAAAGACTGAGTGACAACTCATTACATCTGGTATGGTCCTGGGGATTGAACCCACAATTTATGGGTGATAAGGGCGCATCACTTACCACCAGCTTATAATATGTCCTTTTGAGCACAACATTTTAAATTAAAATATTTGATTCATGAATATTATGTTGGTTTTGGGAACATTTTTTTATTTCTTATAGTTAACTGTGGTATGGAAAAGTGATTTTGTGGTTATGTGATTATTGTTATTTCTATAGAAGATCAGTTTATGTTTTTTTAACATTATATGATTAAGGTAAAAATAATATCATGAGATTTTATATTGTCACGACCCATTCCAAGGGGCATGATCCATGACTACCCCAAGAACGCCTCCTAAAGGCTAGAGGCTGGTGAATAGTGTTAGAGGCGTTAACCTATAAATGGGAGGAATTTGTTTGAGTACCAGTATTTACATATAGGCCAAAAAAATGTCTGATGTCCAAGAAAAGAACTAAAAACTGAAATGTACAAAGAAGGAATCTTTGATGTCCATCCGCAGAAAATCCATCCTTATCATGAATGTTGTGTAGCTACTAGAATCTGAAGTATAATTTCTACTCCACCAGATCCTACTAGGCCCTACCTATTCCTAGTCCACCAACACCACCTTCATAGAATTATTCGGTCTCGTATCCCTGCACACCTCTAGGTCTCGGTCCACCACAACCTCTATCAAATTTTTTATTTCCTGTACAGGACATGTCATGATTGGGTAGAGCCAGTGCATGGGAGTGTAATGCTCTAATGAGTAGGGACCCCGAAACCAAAAGGAATGAACACACTACAATTCTAAATATAAATCACGAAGCACAAGATAACTCACACCTAGTATGAATTTAGTGTAGTGAAAGAAGAAATATCAGTCTCATCATTGAACACCTCGGCTGTGTGAGAACTCCTCCTCTATAATGTATTTTGGGCCTACCAAGTCACACATTAGTTGCATCCCACTAAAAATTGATTGTTATTATACTCATACATGATGAGTACCAGTGGAATGTTGGGTCACACAGAGCCACTTCCTACCATGGGCCTGTTGAGGCACACATAGAAACTTATCACCTTAACCATATTGAGGTACTCCTCCTATCGAGTATCATGGGTCATGCAGACTGCACAGAGCCTACCCCCACCACGGGAATATTGGGTCACAGAGAGCCGCTTCCTATTGGGCCATCATTGAGTCTCACAGAGTCGATAGTCAGTTGTTGTCAGGATTCAGGCAACCATAGTGTTTCGTACGTAGTGTGGCTGGGATAAATGATCATCATGTAATTTATCAAATATCAACATCCACTAAAGCCACCATAGAATAATCCATAAGATCTACCATGTCGAGAGGGTTCCAAGAGCACCAATGGATCATCTATTAGATACTTAAATTAAAGGATACATGTGTTATAGTAAATAGAGGCTGGTTGTGTTTGGGCTCAGTCCGACCCGATCAGACCGACCCGAAAAAATAGCCCTGAGGCACCCACACACCCCAGTTTAATTTGACCAAGTCAACCTGACCCTGTTCGGGTCTAGGTCAGTCCGATCTGGCATGTCTAGTGGGATAGGCCCAATGGGCCTCCCTGGACCTGACCTACGTTGGACGAGGGTCCAGCCTGCTGAGTTTCCCAATGACCTAGACTACTTCGGACTGAACCTAAAGGTGTAGTTCTAGCATGCCAGTGCAGGTCCGAATAGTTGGGCCACTGGAATAGACCGTTGGGATATGATTCGAGCTCACTAGGTAGTGAATCTGGCCCTCTGGTTGGATGTGCATCCCTCCAACCCAAAGCGTGACTACAAGGGAAGCTGGTGGTGTGTCTTCCAGCCAGGACTTGACAAGTGGTGCACCATACGGCCAGGACACAGCTTGTTTTTCGTCATCTAGAAGAGATGTGGTCGTCTTCTATGTTATTCATTAGATGCCCTATGGAGGCACGGCGCCCTCATGTCGTGGTCGGGGGACTATGGCTCCCCAACCTCCCAGACAGTCGAGACACTGCCATCCCTCAATGCGATGCTAGTTGGCCACCGCGTCTCCTCGTGGTCATCATGGACATCTAGTGCACCATGAGATTATTCAAAAAACTACCATATGGTCCCCAGTGTTATGTTAATTGCGTCACCTATGCCTACTCTCTCCAAGAAATTTTCTCTTAACTTCAAAGGTCCTGAAATCATCTTGTTTCCACTTTAAGTGTGTTGTCATAAAGAACATACATGTTGGAGGTGCTCGATCCTTGTTCATGTCATCTCCTACCCTCAACATTAGAGTATTAAAAATATGAATGGTCTGGGGGTAATTTCAATCAACATATGATAGTTTCAATCACGGTTAACGAAAGTCAGAAAGAGTTACCCCCCCACATAAACGCTTGATTCACGGGTCAACATGTTCATAGGTTGTTCTGCATTCCTCATTTCTAGAAAATAATGGTGAGGAACATTCAAATAAACTATACCATACCTATTTGACATTCGATTCCACAACCATTCATCCTTGAGGTTTCAACACATTGATGTCATTCGTCACTTCTGGCTCTGTTCTTCATGGTGCATCGAAGATGTTTGACATTAGTCAACATTTTTTGTTATTCATTGGAGAGGAAGTTCATCATAGGTTCCTTAGATAATGATTTCCATTTAATTCCTCATTCCACCAACACATCAACCAAGATTAATGGAAAGCATGTTGCAATGTTTCTGTTACGCTCCAACATCACATCATTATATTGTTTAATTTATGAAAAAACATCATTGTTATGCATCATCAATGAGTCATTATGCTATGAGTTTACAATTAATTAATGAGACTCATCAATTAGAGACATTTATACACCATATCATTGCCTTAATCTACTTAACTAATGGGAATGTCAAATAAAATAACTTTTTAATTTTATTTTTTATTTTTAAAAAACATAAAGAATTAACATTACTGTTTGATCCTTGAAAGCTGATGTTAATCCCTTTCTAGGAAAATCACAGCATTCTAAGATCAATAGTGCCATATAATTTTTGATATTATCACCAGTTCGAATGTTATAAAAACTCTCTCACATATTTAAATATATGAACATAATAAAAAGGCCAAAATTTCATTTTGTGATCACTATGTCTCAAAATCATGTGTTTTCAATGCCAGTGGTTTTATAATAATTCCATATAATTTAAAAAATAATTACATTGATTTTCCAAGACATTAAATTAACCCCAACTTAGGTCTTTATGTCTCCAAAGTAAAAAAACAAAAACTAATCAAACAGTTTTTTACTGAGCACAAATTTGAGCCTCCTTCTCCCATGTGCTCTTCTAGAGATTTTCATGTTTCCTTTAAATGTCTCCTAGAGGAATCAAATTCCCATGTAGGAACTACTTTTTTTGATCCTTTATCTCCAATAAGAACTCTACATATATCGCTCCATATTCAAAGACTACCTCACCCTAGTTGATGACATGTGATGGATCATGCCTGTATCTTCTTAGTAGTGATGCATGGAAAACATCATGCACCCTGTGAATCATTGGGGGAAGAGCTAGGAGGTATTCCACCTTACCTAAAATTTTCAAGATCTAAAAAGGTCTAATGAACCTCTTATATATCTTTTCCCCTTAGTATAATATCTACAATCCTTGTCCGGGTGAGACCCAAAGGAATACATGATCACCCTCCTCAAACTCTAATGGTCTCTATCTCCAATCGACTTAAGACATATGCTAGGTCTGTCCAGCATAGTGATGATCAGCATGGCCTCCCATACATGGACTCAAATGGTGCCATTCCAATGGTGGAATTATGAATATTTTTTTTGAAAACTTCAACAGTGGAAGGGGGTCCCCCAAATTGAAATGAAAAACCCGGACACAAGAATGTAGCATCTCCTCCATGGTCTGTATAATCCGCTCGGTATGACCATCCCTTGGGGGATGAAAAGATGTGCTCAAGCGCAGCTATGTCTTGAATGCCTCATGTAATCCCAACCATAGTCGATATATAAAGTGATCATCACATTCTAAAATGACCATCAGAGTTACCCCTTGAATTTGCACCATATCTTGGAAATAGAGTCGTCTGGATCCCTCTACCGGTCCAAACTCCTAGATGGGTAGGAAGTGACCCGACATGGTGAGTCGGTCAATGATCACCTAGATAGAGTCATTGCGTCGGGATGTACGTGGTAACCTTGTCACAATGTTCATTGAGATAGCATCCCATTTACACTCTTGTGCCTCAAATGGATGTTCCAAGCCTATTGGATCCTAAAACTCAGTATTCTCTTAATGACCAAGTGAGGAATTGTGAAATGAAATTGGCCTCCACTTTCTTTATTTTTTGGATACTAGTACTGACATCGGAGGTCCAGGTACATCTTACCCACTCCAAGATGTACCACCATATATGATGTATGGAACTCCCTCAGCCCATCCTCCAACAATGTCACTATCACTACGTTGCGCTATCTAAAAAGGATGAACTACTCCCAACCTATCGAAAATCCATCAGTATCCCATCCTGAGGATAACTATGATCTTTGGACCTCATAGTCATAATCCACTAGCTATTCATCCATGACTCATTGTAAGAGTGGGGGGAGTAATAATCATTGAATGATGATATGTAGCTCCCCCATAATCCATGAAGGATATCTACATCTTGGCTAACTTCTATGTCGCCTCACTCAGCAGCTACAAACCGGTCCTCCTACTGAGTGTGTCTACCACCACATTCCCCTTTCCATGAGTATAGACTATATCAAAGTCCTAGTTCTAGAGGAACTCTAGCTATCGATGTTGTGTTAGGTTTAGGTCCTTCTAGTAGAAGATATTCTTGATACTCTTGTAATTGGAGTAATCATTAAATTGTTCACCCATCAGGTAGTGTGTGAAAATCATCTTGGAAAATTCCACTGCTGCTATCTCCATGTCATGGGTCACATGGTTTTGTTAATTCATCCCCAACTACTATGATCCATAGGAGATCACTACCTACTCCTACATTAGGAAAAAACACAGTGTAGTCCATGATACGTCTCAGTAAACTACATACCCAAATCCCTCCTCGTATAGTCTCACGATGGGGGAAATAGTCATTCTCTACCTCAGCTCATCAGAACTATGCAGACATTTCTCTATCCACACGAAGGGTTGTCTATTTCATATCAATGTTGATAAGGTTGATGATATACTAGAAAAGGAATAAAGAAACATATGATAGTAAATAGCCAACCCAATGAATGTATACACCTTAGTCAGGCTACTGAGTGGTTTCCATTAAATCACATCCTCTATCCTTTCCAGATCTACTGCAACTCGAGCCTATGAGATGACGTTTCCTAGAATGTGGACCCCCCCCCCCCGTATCCAGAATAGACACTTCGAGAGATTACTATAAATATGGTTCTATTAGATTCTATCATGGACTATCAGCAGGTGTGATGCATGCTCCTCCTGAGACACCGAGTACACCAAGATGTCACCAATGAAGACCAAAACAAATTGGCCAAGGAATGGTTGATGATCTTGATCATGAGTCACATGATTACTACTGGATAGTTGGTCATGCTAAAAGAAATCACAAGGAACTCATAGTGGTTGTACCATCTTCAGAATGCTATCTTCAGTATATCCCCATCTCATACCCAAATCTAGGGATTGTTTGATCTGGGTACAATTATTGAGAACCAGTTATCCCCCATCAGCTGGTTGAAGAGGTCATCTATTGTTAGAAGTGGATACTTGTTCTTCAATGTCACCTAGTTTATGAACAATATGTCCATGCACAACTTCAATATCTCGTCCCAATTCTCTTACAAGCCCTCCAGCTATACCCTTATCTTGTGATGCTCCATAGAAACCATCTGATATTCCAATTTTGGTATCAGTGTCTTCATGGGGTACTTGTTGAATCATAAGTCTACCTCATTGTGAGAATTTAGTCCTAGAACATCCATATGAAAAATATACTTTTACTCTTCCACCACTACAGGGAAACATGGACTCCTATCATTCGCATCCCTGAGGATGAGGATAGCCAACTAGTGAGTAATCAGCTGCATCCTTCTATTAGAAATTCCATCTTGCACTGCAATTTTGTCCTTCTCTTAGGTGAAGGAAAAACATGTCATCTCTCTTTAGGGACAATATATTGTATACCTAAAATAGTTGATTTGATTATGGAATATGGATAACCATTCCATTCCAAATATGATGTCGTAAGGCCTCGATGCCACTACTAAGAGAACCTAGGTGAAGCTCTCACATCATAAGGTAATACAACACTCACGAAACCAGTGTGTAATCATCGAATCCCCTCCAATAAGAGTCTCTAGCTAGAAGGATCGAGCCAACGGATCCATCGAAATCCTTGAGCTACAAATGAGAGTCATCGAATGGAAGGTGTGACTATAACCTATTTCTATAAGAACTTTACTTTGGGTGGAGAATACATAGATAATACCTCAGATCAACTTTGTAGTGTTGTGTCAAAAAACTCCACTTCTTGAAGCTTTTCTTTCCCCAGTCCACCAGCTCCCTTAGGTAGGGGATGAACACCATGCGGTGGTGATGGTAACACCTCAAACTGTCTCCCACCACCTGTTGCTCGTCCTACACCACTTCCTTGTATGCCGCCCCTACGGACCACCTCGCTTGAACAGATGCCTCTATCTTGGTGGACCCTCGACCGTCTACTGATCATCTGAGTAGTGGGTCAAGAAGTCACATGCCATGTGTCCCCTCCCTCCGCATGGGAAACACTTCCAGGATCCATCTGGACTCCCTCTAGACTAGGAGACCCGCACAACCGACCTTGAGTATAAGGGTTGTCCTCTGAAGGACCAGTCCTGCTTGGTCCCTATCATCTTTTGTTGGATGTTTGAAGAAGACTCAGCCACCTTGGGTCTCCAGGTAGCTCTATTTGTCAGCTCCTACTCCTCCAAGAGGATCTCTACTATTAGTGTTCACTCTTGCACCCCCACCTGAGTAGGGGTGATGAGATATAACACTTATGCACTGATCTTCCACCTAAGTCCAAGCTCAAAGTATCATGACCTCAGTAAATGGGTTAGCACCATATCTATTGAATAGTGAGAATGATTGTTGAACATTATGGAGTAATCATCCACCATCTTGATTTCATGTTGTAATTCATGAAATTCAAGAAAGAGTAAAGATCATAATGTCGTGGGAAAAAATACTCTATGAAAAGATATTCGAAGTCTGCCCTGGTGAGGGTCACATTTTTGTGCTTCTGGGTGGAAAAGCACCACCATCTCCCTAAAAATACCTAATGAAATATCCCTACTATGATTTCTATCTGGTCATGTGGTATCCTCACTAAGAATAAGACCCAGGTCACTACCTCTAGCATGTCCTCAATGACATGAGGATCTATCTCTCCCATGAACCAAGGATGTCTATGTCTATGAAACCTGTGCAGGGAACTAAGTTGATGCACTTTTTCTTCTAGAAGCTCTGATAGAAGTTTCTAACCGTTGGGTGGTGGTATCCACGGTGCCCCACCCAGTGGGTCCATATCTAGATCTAGTCCCTAAACAGATACCTCGTCGCTAAGTGGGCTACCCTCAAAACCCCTTATTGGGATACTCGCTAGTCATCCACGTGAAGGCATCCTGAGATAGATCACGATGTACCACAGTCATAAAGATACACCAGCTGAGATGAATTTTATTCAAAATATCATAATGAGACACTTATGCAACCATTTGTTTTATGTATAGATCCAGAAAGAAAAATTCAAGGTCTTATTATATGTATATATTTGTCCCTGCACCATCAATGGACTCCCCAGACCTGGAATCTAGACTCAGAACACTTACCAATATTGCCCAAAAAGAAAACAGGGACTCTCAATCTTTGTGATAAGACATACCGCCCTCTTATACCACTTTATTCTTGACACGTCCACTGGGGCCCATGCCGTGACTAACCCAAGACCACCTGCCGATGTCCTAGGGCTAGAGACTAGTGCTGAAGGTGTCAACATACAAGTGGGATCCATTTTCCTGAGTACTTATATGCAGAAAGACTCCCACCCAAGTCCCACACACTAAAAATGAAACAAGAATTACTAAAAAAGCTGAGTACCAGTACAACTAATTCATGTGGGCCCGAATACAAACCCCTCAAATGAACTAAAAACAAAAAAGTATAAAAAACACTAATGTCTATCCACATAAAACCCCACCTGATCATGAGTGTAGTGTAGCTACTTGAGGCCGATGTATAATGCCATCTCCACCAGGTCCTACTAGCCCCCACCTGGTCCTAGGACACCATGTCCACCTTGGTGGTGTCTTCCAGTCTCAACTCCCGAAGAACCTCTTGGTCATGGTCCAGAAATGTCTCTGTCAAAATGTCGATCACCTGCACAAGACACGACACGAGTGGGCATATCCCGTGAAGGGGTTAGTAACATGATACTAAGTAGGGACCCAAAAAAAAATATTGACCACACAAAAACTTCAATTTAAAGCATGAAGCACCAGAAAACTCAAACCCGGTATGCATTTAGGGTAGGTAAACATGAAACATCTCTCACACCATCAAACACCTTGATTTCTAGAGAACTCTTCCTTTATGAAGTATAGTGGGCCTACCAGGTCACACATAAGCTAATTCCAACTAACCATTGATAATTTTAGTACTCATCCCTGATTAGTAACGAGGGAATTCTAGGTTATACAGATTCTCTCCCCACTATGGATCTTCCAAGGCACATAGAACCGCTACCCATTGGGTTGTTTTCATGTCACACAAAGTTGATAATCTGCAGACTTTAGGAAAAACACAGCCATAGGGTTTCTTACATAGAGGGCAAGGGAGAAATTCGCCTCAATCCATTAGTGGAATATCAACATTCATTAATGATATCATATGATATTTCAAAAGATCTTTCTCATAAAGAGGGTCCCATCACCATCAATAGCTCAGAAACCAAGAACTCAGTTTACTAGAAATGGGCATTTTCATAAACAGGGACTGATTGCGTCTTGTACCAGTCGGACTGACCTGAAAGACTTGGCCTGGGGGTCCCACATACCCCAATTTAATTCGATCGACTCAACCTGACCCGGTTCGAGTCGAGGATGGTCCGCTCTGCCTGGACTAGTGGACCAGGCCCAATGGACCTCGCTGAACCAGGCCCAGGTTGGCCGAGGGTCTAGCTCGTTGGGTCTCTAGGTGACCAAGTCTAGTTTTCCCTAGCCCGAAGGAATCGGGTCCAGCCTATTGTTGCGAGTGCAACCTCTTGATCCATGGATCCAGCCTATTGGGAAGTGGGTCCATCCCGCAGGTGAGGGTCTGAACCGCTGTCTTGGAATGCATCCTTGCATCCCAAAGCCCCGCAGTCATGGGAACACAGCTTAATAGATGCCCAGATGCGGACCATCCATCCATGCGGCACTAGGTGGGTGTCATGTCTCCATGCTGCCGCTTCGTCCAGATGGTGGCATCCTCTTACCATTGCGGCCAAACGATTGTGGCCACCTGCCATCGCGGTGCGCCGACGAGTGCACCTCCTCCTCCGTAATGGGACAGACACAAATAATGTACATGGAGGAGGTAATTGGGCATTTTTCTCTTTGTCCTGAAGCCTATGTGTTAGTGGTTTAGACTAGGGAATGGTCTGGGGTGTTTAGTTCAGTCAATAAATGATAATTTCAATCTCGGATAACGAAAATCCCTAAAAGATAACCTACTGCATAAAGCCATGATTCACATATCAACCTATTCATTGTCTGATACACATTCTTCATTTCTAATAAATAATAGGTAAGACCATTAAACTAAACTAACCCCTTCCTCTTTGACATTCGATGCTATAACATTTCTTCCTCGAGGTTTCTAGACATCGGTGTTGTTCATCGCTTCTGGCTCTATTTTTCGAGGTGCATCGATGATGTTTGAAGTTCATCAGTGTATGTTGTTCTTTTTTGGAGTGGAAATTTGTTAGAGGTTCGTCATAAAATCCACATAGTTTAATTCCACATTCCTCCAACACATCAACCAAAATAAAAGGAAAACACATCGCAACATTTCTATTATGTTGTTTCATTTATGAAACAACTTCACTATTACGCATCATTAAATCATCGTTACAATGCAAGTTAATGATCCATTAATGAGCCTAATCAATGTGACTCCTCGCTACAATGCAGTATCACCATCCTTTACTCAAAATATGAGAAAAGAAATTAAAAAAACTTTTTAATTTTATTTTATTATTTTTTGATAAATCTGTATATTAAAATTTCTTTTCAACTATTAACGATTTTAGTTAATACCTTAATAGGAAAATCCTGTCAATCTGAGTTCAATGGTGTCCTCGTATTTTAGTTACGTGCACCAGAAAAAATATTGAAAATAATGCTTACATGTTTAATTAAGTGAACTTAAAAAATCATCAAAATTTGGTTCCAGGCTCCACGGGCCTCAGAATCATGAGTTGTCAAAGTGTGTGGTCTTAGAATAATTTCAAATAATTTAATAAATATTAGATGGAATTTTAGAGACATTAAATATACGAAGAATAAATTATTATTTATAGTTTGGAATAATATATGATTATAATATGGTTTTTTAATGATATCAATGAATTTATGGAAATGGTTAACATTGATGAGAGAGTATATGATTAGGGAATATCATATTTTGTTTCATTGAATTCACGAGTGACTAATTATTATATGAGATAAATGTTAAAATAATATCAATATAATATGTTATAAATTTTTTTTAATTACGGGGAGTTGAACTTGGATAAGTGTATTTTTAATAATTTTATGTATTATAATTTAAAAAATGATCATTCATTAAATTTCACATTTATTTTTTTATTATTTTGATATTAATGATTTATTTCATCATATGATGTATTATTCATTTTGGTAAATTATCTTAACTTATACTAAACAATTTTGTGTTGGTTGATGTCTAAATATAGTCTAAATAGCACGTTGATTAAGTGATCCATTAGAATATCAGTTTATATATTCATTCATGAAAAATCCATCTCAAATATTCATTATTTTGAAAAAAAAATTATCATGTTTGAAATGTTTTAATGGAGGAAATTAAAATTATGAAGTAAGTATATTCCCTTAATTAATTTTTCAATGTGTTAAATAAAATCCTCAAATCATGAATAAAAAATCATGAAATAAAACAGAATTATTATACTTCCTTTATTATGATTAATATATAGTCTTTTCACACCTATTTAGCTGATGGTTTTATGGCCACTATTGTTCTCATGAATAGTCTCATTCTTGTGATAAATGTTCTATGTCACACTCCATCATTATTTGGACATTTTTTTATTCTATTTACATATTTACACATCCAATTATTGTTTCCAAATTGGAAAACCAAGTTATGTGTTAATCTAATATACCTACATATATATCATTCCATTTTCTAAAAGAATTTATATTAACCATTTCTACGATTTTTGTTTTCAATAAAGGTATTTTGAAAGGATACACATTTAATTATTGTGTTCGAGTTCATATTAAAAGGTTTAAATTTATTAATGGGGGATAATGTAATACAAATTATTTTAAAAAAATACATATCATAATTGAATTTTAATTAATAGATGATTTCAAAATGTCACTTTCTTACTTTTAAAATATATCATATTTTGTGAGAGGGATAAAAACAATTATGTTAAATTGAAAATTTTTATTTGAAGAATAAATAGTTTTTATCATGGTAATATATTTCAAATTTCATGTTATAAAATAAAAATCTAGAATTCATACACAAAATCGAGACAACATAGATTCAATTAATAGGTAAATATTATGACAACCTCAAAAAATATTAAATTTTATATAATTTGCTTTAATTATAATGTTCCAGTATTTTTTATAAAATGATAATAAGAAAGGGATGTATTAAATATTTTATTTTATTTTTGTAAAATGTTGTTTTCAAATTCAAATTAAATTAATAGTTAAAAAATTGACATTAATGTTATTTTATAATAAATTATATTTTCTTAAATTACTAAAAATTAATATAAATCATAAAATAAGACACACTAATAAAATATGGGTTAAAATATCAACCATGGATTATTTGTGGTAAAATTATCCTTTTTTAGTAATATATTTACACATAAGGAGTAAAAATTATTTTTATCATCGTAACCATAAAATAAATGCAACCATATGATAAATGAAAATGATAAGGTTGAAAAAATATGTGAAAATGTATAATTTTAATTTTTTTAGAGTGTTATGAATAATACCATTATTATATATAAAAACTCTAATTTGAATCCATTTTAATATTAAACATAATTTATCTTAATTTAGTATATCAATAAATTCCAAGAGTTCCCTTCACCACACTTATAAAAGGTAACACAATATCTTTTTTACCCACACATAGAAACATTTTATTTACAAAATACCAAAAAAATACATTCTTTAAATCCATCCCCACATCATGGATTCCTTTTTAATGATAAATCCAATATACGATGGTTTTAGGAATAATCCTAAAGAGGCTTTCTGAGAGAGAGAGGTATTGTTCTTAACTGGGAGTTTTTTATTTATTCTTCTACCTGGTTCAAATCACCTTCAATCACATTGAAATAATAACACTAGTATATTCCATAAAATTCAATATTGATATGTTTATTTTATAACCTATATCCATATCCTATTCCATAAAATGGGAAATGAAGTCATCATTTCTGTCTTCGGCCGACTACCGCATCACGAAAGGATTTAGTTCATTTTCCATCACTTTATATAATAGAAAGTTATATTAATGGATTTAATTTATATATATATATATATTATTCATTGCATATTTATTATTTTTTAAGGATAAGATATTTTTTTTTAATATTCTATCAATTAAAAAATGATGATATTATTCATGCAAATGTGGGGACTACCACATCCAAAAATCTATATGATATGTTTTCCCTAAGAACTTCAAATTGATATTATGTATAGGTATTTAAATTAATAATATAATATTTATTATATAGTTATCATTTTGTAAAAAAAATAATCCTTACATTCTATCAATCACGATCATTGAAAAATAGAAATGTTACCCATGCTTACAGATGGTCCACAATCCCCATGATTGTAACATAGTCCATTTTTAATAAGTAAATTTCATGATTATTTTAAAATATAATTTTCGAAAAAAATTGATAAATATTTCTAGATTATATTATGTATATGAATTAATAAAGGCCTCAATGGCCATAGTCAACCGACCGATGAAATTCTTTTTATATGAGCATAATATCATCAAAACAACTAATATGAACATAAATGATTGTGTAATTTAATATATCAATGTAATATATACAATATAAATAATACTTTACATGAAAAAGTATCTTATGAACTTAAATAATTATCATAATCTTATTAAGAAAGATGTTAGGGAACATAAATTATGATTTAGACTCAAGGTAACATATAATTTACATTAAACCCTCGTTTTAAATTTTTTAAGGTTAATTTTCTTAATTAATCACTTCTTGGTCTAAATTCATAAAATTATTTTACAGAAATAATTATTAATTTACAAATTAACATTAAATTAATTTTTTTGATTCTTTTATCTTTCGTTCAAATGTTTCCAAATGGAATCCATTGAAATATTTTTTAAGAACTAATTTTATAGAAAGACAAAAGTAATTTTCTATTTTGACAAAATCATCATAAATAGATTTTTTCACCTCCATAACTTGTACTTGATGCTTGGATGTTTCATTTTTTTCATTAAATAAAATACCCCCTTAAATATATTTAGGTAATTTAAAAAAGGTTTTTAAATAGAATGGATACTTTGACATCTATAAAATGTTTTTCTTTTGAGTGGAAGGAATATTTTGATGATAATAAATGATTTCATGTTTTATGATTATTTTTAGGTTCATAGAAAGTGTATATAAAGATGGGAATTTCAGTTATAGAAAAATTATATGTGTTCTCATTATAAACCTAGGATTTGTGGTTATGATATAAGCCCCTGATGGGTGGAAAAATTATAACCCTAGGATTGGTGGGATCGTTATATCCCTCCAATGTGTTGAGTAATGATTTTTTTCTATAAATAATATTAATGAAAGTTTATTACAATGGTTATTATATTTGTATGAGTGATATATAAAATGATTTCCAATGTTATCTAAAAGGTTCATTTATTCTTCTAAATAATTTTATATAAATTTTTGGATTTCTAATTGTAAGCTTAGTAATTTCTTTTTAATGAAAACTATTTTTAACTTCTTATGGGTGGAATGTATAAAATTTGAAAAAAATATTTATTTTTCCATGAAATAAAAAAAACCATAATTTTTTTAGTTTTTCCTTTAAAATTATTTAGTAAATGAATTCTGAAAATAATTGGGAAGAGAATGAGTTTTATTGGGTATAGAAATGTTTATTTTAAAAAATGAATATATATATATATATATATTCTTGGACTAATAGGTTTGTATCATTCTATTTATATGTTCTATAATATGATATTTTTACTCATAGTGTGACATCACAAAACCATATTCCACTCATAGGTTCCCCTATTCCATGTTGTCCATATAGCCACAAGCGCATATCCTAGCATGATAGAGGTTGCTGACTTGTAGAAAGGGTCAATGGTGTGTTCGTAGAGAGACTATGCCATCATTAACAGAGTGTATCATAGGGGATAAATAATATAATAGTTAAATAGTAGAAGATATATAATCATATGGATGAATGAAGTACATGGGAATAATAAAAACTAAAACAACTCATAATTATACAAAAAATCAAAGGACACTTTTCATGTCTCTACAAATATGAAAAATATGGGTAAAATGATAATGGCATAACATGCTATACAAAATAAGGAAAAAATAAACCAAAAAATATCAATGAATACTAAGCCTTGTTCCAGTAATCTATAACTATGGTCTATCCTAAGTCATGTAAAAAATCATGTTTCTCATGTGATGGAATTCCCTTTGTTAGAACCTGCATACATGTAATATTCATGGGTACATATAGAGCCCAAATAGTGTGTGAGTTAAATCAAGTAGACCACCACCAATGGTATCTATAACATCTAGTACATGAAATATATACTAATACAGTGTGCAATAATTCTTATAAAAGAGTAAAGTAGTATGGAAATGTAAAAACCCAATAATCATTTTTTACCTCATCTGGTGATTGGAAATATAACCAATTCATTAATTAATTGTATTTTAGTTTATATAGTAAGTCATGTGAGGTATAACCCTCAATGGAATCATGTCATGATAATAATAATAATGACATATCTAATATAAAAAAAGGAACCCTGATTATAATAATAAAGAGGATCCAAGGTAGTGTCCAAGGAATCCTAGACCTTAGGGGTCAAGAAAACTCTAGTAATAAATATATTGTTTATACAGGTATATGAGTATAATCTAAGGGGAAACTCCCATGAAATGCCACAATAATATAATTCTAACCGAGTTTATGGAATTTATACAAGGTAAATGTGGAAAAATATTTACTAGTCCCAAGGGTGTTTCCAATGTTCCTAATGTTCATAGACATCATATTGGTTCCAAGGACTGTAACTTATGAATCTTGTAATGATAATAGATGGATACTATAGGGTTATACTATTCATATAATCATAGATAAAGATCGAGTTACAATGTGGTCTCACCGAAGGAAACCACCATCCTTGAATTGGAATGGCATCGATGAGTTCCCAAGGGATTCCCTTTGGAATTAAAGGCTATGTCATGTCTAACAACTCCTATTACAATGAATATGTCTATAATAATAGGCATCATTAAATCATTTCATTTCATATAATAGGGCTGTAATACTCATTCTTTTTTATCAGTCTGATGGGTTCAATCCGAACATGTAATTACTGTGACATGGTTGGAGGACGTGAAACCATATGATAATTCATATAAGTTTTGTTTAAAAAATTTGGATTTATCTTCTACATTCCATAAATCATGGAGATGTATTCTAAATACATGCAACCCAGTCATTTTGCTACAGGTTATTAGTCCAAGTCATATACGTAATATAATTTTCAAATAAAATTTATACTCATTAATGAAATCAAGGAAATTACCATAGGTGGGTCAAGGTAGAGTCATACATGTTTTGCCTTTGTAATTTAATAATTTTATTAACCAATTACCATTATATATTTCATTTTATTACCCACCCAAATGGTGGAACATAAAATCATAACAGGATATTATAATCACTATTATGGAAGTCACCCTACATTGGGTGGCTATCGTTGAATTCATAACATCCATTGTTGGATTAAATTTTTTACAAGGATATTATATCACAATTTTAATTACTATAAGAATGGAAAATGAATCAAATAAATCATTCTCAATGAAATAGGTGTGCACAGATAATATTTTTTTAAATGATGAATATTGACAGATGGTTTATAGGCCACCTACCTCGTTCTCATATAACTCTCCTTTTCTAATACAATCCTATTGTTTTTCCATGATTAGAAAATATTTGATGAATAGAACAATGGTCTGAAAATAGGGCATATGATCTGGCATCAAAGTAGCATTGTAGATTCAAGGAATAAATAAAGAAATAAATGAGTTAATATATTACTAGCATGGATATAAATAGATGAACAATGCATTTATCAGACTATGGATGGATGAACATGAATAAATTTTGTTATAGGAACTCAATGGGGATCAAAAATTGGATTAATGAAAGAAGATTTATGATAGGGAAGAATAAGAAAAATTGGTTGTGTTTAAAAATATCATTTTGGGAAATATTTTTAATTTAACTATAAATAGGGGTCACGCAGTTTTGGACATAAAGTTGTCCAACCCATGCACCAAACACATTCCATCTTCTACTATAAGGTGCAATTTACACAGTTACGACATAAATTTAGGGAAAATGTTCATGAACAATGAAAAAATTCAATGAAATATGTATATATTTTATAAACATGAGTGTGAATCCCCAAGCACATCGGTAGTGAAAATAGTACACTCTAATTCACCCAACATTCCAAGAATGAATGGTTAATATAAACAATGTGGGATTGGTCACACAGATTCTTCTAATCATGCCACCCAATGATTTTCTACACAAGTCAGTGTTTTGAAATTCAAATATGCTCTAGATACCATCGAAACTTCTATAACATCATTAAGAAGCCATATTAAGTCTATAATAAAGAACTACACTAAATTAAAAAGGATCCATACTAGATATAAATGTTTGGTTCTTACAGTATCCCCCCTAATAGAACTTGTCCTTGTGTTCACCTACCAATGGAGTTGAAACACATTCAGTGAAGAACTCAGGACACTAGGAACATATGTCAGCCTTCTGAACCAAACTAATTTCCTATACATGGCCATGATATCATATAATTCTTACAAAATGGATTGACCGACCTTGCAGAGTCATAGTGATATGGTCATTACTGTATATAGGTTACTCCTCTAATGAATCTTTAACATCATAGCTCAACATACACAGGATCAAAACCGTGTGATTGGTCTACAGGATAATGGAGAAGCTATGAAATGTAGAATATTTCATGCATGGATAGGAAACTATGAGGTATTATCAACCTATAAGTTACATTCATAACTCTCTCCAAAATCACAAACTTGCCTTCAAAATGATGCAACAACTTCCCTTTCTTCCAAATCCATATTTTCCCAATCTTAATCAGTTTATATAAGAATGCACAATCTATGACCTAAAACTCAAGATGTAATATGCGGTTATTAGAATAATACATCTATTTAGACTAATTATTTTAAAAATTATTCAGGGCCAACTAAACAAAATACAAAGTCTCATGCACAAGATGTGGAAAAATTAGGGCTACCTATCATACCTAAAGCTAGAATAACGGTGAATGAAACATCCTACCGTATGAATCCACAAAATGAGAAATTTGAATTGTCTAATGAAAGATGTTATTGTAGGATAAATCAATGAGAGGGATATGCTTATCCCATGAATTATTTATGTTTAAGAATAATTCTATTATTATTTCATCTAGAACATGCATCATGTGTTTTGACTATACATTGGTATGAGGGTGTAATGTTATTTGAATATTCACATGTATACCCATAGTCTTTCACAAGCCCTTCTAGAACTAAGATATGAAGATAAATCCCCAATAAAAAATAATATTATTAGGGATAATATCTAGTTTAATGATCTCATATGAATATAATCATCCAATATGATCAATTTATAAGGTCTCTTGGATAGTAGGTAAGTGTAATAATTTTATCTTCTGGTAAATGAAAACCCATAAAGTGTCTCTATCTAATAGAGACCTCAGTATGAAGGCTACAAATTCCATGGAAACAACATTCCATCTCCATTATGTTATAGGAATATGTTGTAACAATCCTACAGTTCTTTGGTTCTCTATATTTACCTTCTCATAGGTCAAATACTAAGTAATAAAATATGAAATATGATGTTTTACCCTAGGCCACCAATACTACTGTCGGATATTTGGATACACCTTTTTGATTCATGAATGAACTTCCCACTAAGAAGTGTAGGATCCAACATCAATTATTCTCTCATATCATTTATAACCTAGCCATTTCCATGTATACATAGGTTGACATCTCTTCCCATAGACTAATCTAGATGTGGGAAATATCTTGAAATACTCCCACAGAGAACCAAGACTTCAATATTTGAATATTAACTTTTGTTCCCCTTATCATGTATGGTAGAGGTAACTATTAAGGAGTTGAGATATGGATTCTCGTGACCTTCATGAAACACCAAATATAGCTTAGATAAGACAACCATCAATTTCCATTCATCACTATATTCCCATATAGAATGTTCTTATATATTCTAACTCCACAAATTTGCCACTACATTGTCATTTCTAGGTGTATAGGCATGCAAAAAAATTGATGTACAAAAGTTGTTTGACCCATATTCACTATCTGAGGTTCACGTTACAGTGTGTAAAGATATATTTTAGGGTTTCTGGTCTGAATACCCAATATATCAGTCACCCACTATATTTCCTCTCCATCAACGTTTGGCATGTATATCTATTATAAAATTATGGTTTGTGTCAGGTAGTTTCTCCCATGTGGCATCAAATTCCAAGATATGTATGGAAAAACTATATCCTCTTGTAGCAAGACTACTCCTAATACAATGCATGATGCATCAAAAAATAGTATAACCACTTCTAGGATCATAAAATATCAGAATAATTGTCCTTATAATCCTTCCATTAATTACTGAAAAAAATTCATGCACTATTCTGACCACAAGAACATAACACCCTTCTTTTCAATATTTGTAAGAGATGATGAAATGTGTGTAAATTCCTTTTTAAAATTCTTGTATTATTCTTTCAACCCCTTGGAAAATTTTATATAAAACATGTTCTTTAGATGCTCTTAAGTAACCACAAAACTCGCATTATTTTGGTCCATGGGGACTCTTATTTTAGAGATGATATAACCTATGAAGTGAACATTTTCGATATATAATTGAAACTTAGAATTCTTGGAATAAACCCGATACTCTCTCAATGTACTCTGAACAATGTCATGTTTATTATCATGGTATCTATGTGTGTGGGTATATACCAAGATTATATCCATTATGAACATGAAAAAATAATCCATATTTGGGTGAAACCCCCATTCATTAAGGCCATAAAAATGATTGGCACATTCATAAGACCATACAACATAATGAGATACTAATACAAACCATACAAGATACTGAAATTTTAATGAGTTATATTTGATGATCTAACTCACACCTCATGATATCATGATGTAGGTTTTATCTTATAAAACACCCTATATCCTTGTAGTTGGTCCAAGATAAAATCTATTTAGGGAAGTGGATATCTATTCTTGGTGGTAGGATTTTGTCAACAATCTATAACCCATGCATATATGAATGGCCTCACCCACCTTGGAAGAAATCATAGGTGAACCCCTTGAGAAAGTGATAGTCCATATAATAAATTTGGCCTCTAAATACATTTATTGTCAATTGAGCTACATGATCTGTATAGGTTACATATTTTACATTGGAATGGAAAGTTGAGTCTCTATGGGAACTAGATCCATCATAAACCCAACATATATCTCATCAGGTAAGCAGAAAAAAAATTTGGAAAGACATATATGAAATGATCTACTACCAAATGGAATTATTCTATATGTAAAACTTGATCCTCTGTGAAATTTTTTGAAATGTGGGAGGCTACTCTACCAAGCCCATAATTCACTACTCTATCGCTACTATCATATATATCCTGGTCACCCTTTTGTAAGAAGTTTCTACTTTATGGTGTTGTAAATGATAACATGTGCTAATTATAGTCTAAAGAGGCCTGATATAGGACTAACAAATCCATGTAAATAATGAAATTCAATCCCATCATCTCTAGAATAACGAGGTCGCACAATAAAGGGTAAATTGAATACTCAATGGGACAGTCCCTGTATTAGTGTTTTCCTAATGATTATACCCCTAATGGTGTATCTAGGGTCATTAAACCACAGAAATATTGTACATCTATCTTGATACTTTCCACATTAAATAAATAGATGATGAAAAATGAAGAAAAAATATCAAATACAGAAGATACTATACTAGAGTCAACTAAAATGTACATTTTACATTAGATGGTTTTTCACTCTGATCCCTGGGTATTGACTATATTTAATACCACTATCATAATCTATGATCCTATAAATCAACTGAACTACCCTGTTTATGACTTCACTACTTGGGTAAATGATCTAGAGTTTGGTTCAATGGTTAAAAACTCGTCCTTAGCCAGTCCAGTTTGTGCTACACCAACTCTTATCCTTATCTGGCAAAAAATAACCTTACCCTGAAGGTAGATATAGTGTAAAACCTGCTAATCTAGAAAGACATGGAAGGGTCCAATAAGTTCCTTTAAGATACCTTATAAGTCTATAAGCCCGCCACTCCATATGGTCTCTATCACACTGGGGATTCATATTCCCCTTTCATCTACACTAAATAGATAAAAAACTGATCTAACATTGTGGTTACACTAAACACCTCTTCTCTGATGAGAAATCTTGAGGGATATCTTTTCGCTATCAGAATAACTATTAGCATGTTGTGGAACTAATCCTCTATGCATGGTACTATCTCCTTAAAATAGGTTTTGGTCTGTGACCAGAGCCTGATTGGCTATCACATAATGTATATGAAGGAGAAATAAAAAATCACTAGAGTATTTATGGAATACATGATCTCATCCTCTAGAATATATCATGTCAAATCTCATCATTGACAAAGAGAAGTTAAAGGTGATATAACTCATTCTGATTCTTTCAATAATTAATTACTGACTTAGCACCTTGATTATGTTTCATGGACTCTATAGCTTGTTCAGCTCTAATTATCTTGTTAATGATGTAATACTAGAAATTTCTATGAAAGTCAACCCAAACCCTGAACTGATGGAGACTAGAATTCATAATCACATCCCACTGTGATTGGAAAAATCAGGAAGCATGTATATAGCATGCTTGAACCTCTTATATGGTGGCATCTCTAGATGCTGAAATATAGATAGTGAGGCCTCCTTCCAAGATTCAGTAGCATATGGACCACCATCTCCAAAGAATATAGGGGATTCTATTTCTGGAAATCAAGAGTCATGTCGTCCATCATAGGTTCAGGTCATGGATCACCTTTCATAGACTGTATAAAATGTAAAAACATATAATTATGATAAGATAGAGTGCCCATATCAGGATAATTGATGATTCCTCATTTGGAACTCCTGGTGGCATGAATTTCAGCTGAGGGGACACCATGTCTGAAGGATAGTTGTCACAACCTTCCTTGTGCATGACCCGAAGATGGTGCGGTGAAATTTCTCTAAAAAATTCAAGAAAATTCCTCAAAATAATATTTATAGAGATATAGAGGTATAATAGAAACGAAATAAAAAAAGGAAGTTCTTAATAGGCTGGGTATACTACCCCAACTACACACATAGAAGGGTTGGTGTTGGAATGTTCTTAGGTAAAAATTATAGGGGCTCCAGTTGATGAAGGGTCAACTATTCTTTGCTTCTTCATTTACTAGCATCAACTTCATTTTATATGCATTGATTCACATTTATAGTTGTTAATTTTTTTTATTTTCTTAGATCAAGGTTCATTTAATATTGTCAACCATTCGCAGTGAATTCGGGATCATACACCTTATCACTGAAATCAACCGCTAGTTAATTTCATTATAATGGGTCAACCAGTTAAATTACTAAGTCCATCCAATGAGGGCGCATAAACCTCATAAATTGGAACTATAAGTCACTAAATCACCACCAAATAGTTTCATAGGTATATATATAAACAATTTTCACCTAATAGTCATAGGATTTTCATGAAAATTCATGTTGTGAAATGCACCTATATTGCATGGCTTATGCATGACATGTGAATTCATGGTTCCACGGATGATTCATGTACCAATTATCCTAACCCTCATATCATTTGGCTAAGGATGAAATGAAAATCATAGTCATAGTAGTAATAATAACCTTCACACAACCTGTTCAATATCAAAAGGTGAAATTATTTAAATAGTAATATGAAAAACAAAATAATAATAATAATTCTAGAAACTCAATATTTACTAGAACATGGGTGAGTTACACTATGTATGGTTTATAACCAAGTCGCAAATCATTCATAATCTCATATATATTTTCTCCAAATAGAAAATAATTAAAAGGGGATATGATACCACATTGTGATATATCAAACCTAGATCCCATTAAAAGGTCCATGAATCATAGTTTTCCACATGGCATCAAACACATATCACCGAATACTAGAGGATTCCGAATAGAATTAAGGTCCTAGGGTGTGTCCATCGGGATACTATTCCCTCAATACCAGATTATATAAGATCATATAAAAAATATAATACATAAATAGTGGATTAAATATTAATAGATGGATGGAAACTTACAATGGAATAATAAACAACATAAATAGGTTATAATTATACAAAAAAGATGATGATACATTTAAGGTATCTACATAGGTATAAAACATGTATAAAAAGTATCCAACATAACCAGCAATAAAAATTAGGAAAAATGGAACCAAAAACTATCCCCAAAACCCTACCACTTTCTCGGTCATCTATTACCAAACTACATCTTAATGGAATAATTTAATCATGTGTCTGAAGTGATATGCATCCCTTTGACAACACCTATATAGATGTAATCCTCTCGGGTACTAATGGATAAAATATAGGGTGTGAGATAAATCAAGGTAGTTCACCCCCAACATTGTATTTAATATATTTTCTATGTAATATTAACTAAAATAGTGTTAAAGTATTCATATATAAATGTAATTTAGTTCAATAATGTGAATACCCAAAAACATTTTTATGCCTCAGCTGATGTCTAAACTTGTAACCATTTTATTACAAGCTTATGTTTCCCTATATATAGTATGTCAAGTGGGGTTTAACTAGAACAGAAATAATATCATAATAATTAAAATAATGTAGTATCCAAACTATAATAAGGATTCCAGATGATGATAATATATAGGATCCCTGGTAATAACATAGACAACCTTGACATTACTAGTCAATCCAAATCATTAAATAACGGTATCTTGAATATAGGGTTAATTATTTAATCTAAGGCGGGAAACCATGGAATAACACAATAATTTAATTTTAACTGAGTCCAACTAATTCATCCATGGTAAGGTGGGATAAGAAACGACTAGGCCCATGTGGCTATCCATGGTGCCTCATGTGAGTAGATATCATACTGGATCCTTGGATTGTATGAAATGAATCTTGTAATGATAATGGAGAGATCCTATAGTGTCATATCGACCATCCATTTATTGAATAAGATCATATTAGAAAGTGTGTCTCAACCTTGGAAACTAGTATCCTTGATTAATAATGTCATCCCTAAGTGCTCAAGGCATTCCCTTGGGAATCCAAGGCTCGATCAAGTCTAACCACACTTATTGTAATAAATTGGTCCATATAAAATATACACCATATAATCGATTCATTTAATATAATAGGCCATGTAATACTCATGGATTATTATAATTTGGAGGTTTTTATTCGAAAACATAAATTAGTGTGATATGTTTTCAGTAAATGAAACCATTTAATTATTCATATAAGCGTTGTTCAATTAAATCGGATCACTTTGTTACCTTCCTTCAGTAATGGAAAGGTATACTACTGACTTGTATCCATGTAATTATATTACATTTAATTAATATAATTCATTAAAATATTATACATTACAATTACAATAAAGATTTATTAATAAAATTGAGGCACATACTTTGGATTTCTCGTGTTATATTCATAATTGTTTGAACCATTACCATTAATACATTTAATTAAACACTTTCCTTTAGAAAGATCAAGAAAAAGTGCACTCGAACAGTGGAGAATATATTCTTAATAATTAAATAAATGCATAATTATAGAGGACACCCTATATGGGATGGTAATCATTGAGTACATAACCTCCAATGTTGTATTTAATTAAATAATTGGGAATTAGGACATAGTTCTAACAACCATAATAAAGGCATGTGAATATAATAAATCACGATTGATGATATTGTGTGCACACATGGAAATTTATAACATAATGAATCTAGAGGAATGAGTTATCAAACATATACCTCATACTTATACGACTCTCCTAATATAGTATCAACAACTATTTTTTCTATAATAGAATAGATCAAATTAATGGGCCAATGATTTGAAAATATGACATATGATCTTGAATCTAAATTTCATCATGGATAGAAAGAATAAAAAATGGATAAAAGGAAATAAAAAATTTATTAGTGTGGATCTAATGAGATGAACGTTTCTTTGATAAGGATATATTTCTATGAATAAGATCAAATTCTATCAAAAGATCTCAAACTAGCTTAAAGATGGGTGAAAAGAGGGCATACTATCTACTGATGATATGTAAGAATGAAGAGGTGTTTATAAACATTCAATTAAGGGGAATATGGTAATATTACAAAAAATAGGTGTTTCATAATTATCCCACATGGTTGGTCGGACCATGAGACAATTGTGTGCCATTTTATACTTAATGTGTAACTTTACATGATTATGCAACACAGTTAGGAAAATCATCTCCTAACAATGAAAAAAACTTATGAAACAAATATGAATTTTTTTTCAAGGGTGTGTTGAACTTGGTGAATGATTTTGGAACACATTGTGCCCTGCTTCACCCCATTGTTCTTTACTGCAGAGTTAGGGGGGACCATGTGGGTTGGGGCTTATGGTTTCATCAAATCATGCAGCCAAGTGATTTTCTCAACCTTCTGCAGTTCTAAGAACTCAACATGCCCCATACACCTCTAAAACCACAATATCTTTATTATACATCTGTATTATGTCAATAATAAATATTTATACCAAATTTAAATAAACAATAACTGATATAAAAATAGGTTTCTTACACATAACATGTTTTAAAATGTTTTTTATAGGGTTTTTATAATGATTAGGGATATGGATTATTTCATGAAGATAATGGTGGATTTGTTTTGTGAAAATAAAACATAATATATGAAAAATGTTTTTTATGTAAAAAATTGAAACTATGTGGAATTTTCAAGGTTTTGATGTAATATTTTCTTATTTTATGGTGATGGCCTAATTCTCAAAAACACTACACTCTATGGATCATAAAATGTAGTAAAAATAATTCATGACACAAAACACAAGATTATATAATGTGTAAGTAACAGTACTTATAACTATCTAACTAAGAATTGGGTATAGTTATTTTTCACCAATCATTTAAATATGCCTAAGGATTAGGTGTGTTGGCATTATGAATAAATTAATGGATTACACATTATATAGTCTCCATGTTACTCAGTTAACATTATCATGTGTCATGTAATAAAAAAATTTATTTATATTGACTAATATATTAGATGTAATATACTAAAATTACTATATATATAGTTCTTATAAACATGTTCCTAGTCGGTCTATTTTGTATTTAGTGTGTATTAATTGAGATAAATATGAAATAAATTTGCAATTCTCAAAATTAATGTATGTTTCGTCAAAAATAATGAAATAATAGTACACTACATATACCTATAGGGTACACGTTATATATTCTTGTGATATCCACATAGAAACCATGAAACCATGTATGATTTAATTATATTATCATCATTCATATTTTATTTATTTTAATTATATTTGAGATAATTATTAGGTATAAGATGAGATTTCACAACTAAAAATTATTGAAATATTAAACTAGAAATGAAAACTAATGATAATACTATAGATCAATAAACTATCATTAAATAATTCTAAATTATTATGTAAACTAAATGATAGCACAAAATGGTTTTATGAATAGTGGAAGTTTTTGTTCGGTATGGTGAATCCAATCTTTATAATAATCAATGATAAATCTATGATTTACATGATGAAGAATGTTGTGACCAATATAATTTATTCAAAAATTAATTTACAAGATAACACTATTATGAAACCTAATATCATCAAATAGAAATTTATAATTAACTTGAGATGTTAAATAATTAAATTATGATTAATTCTTTATTCGTTGTTAAATATGGAAATGTCAACATGTTGTACCATCATTGGGTCATATAAACCAGTTTTATACTCTCCTTATTGGTGATACACATGTTCCACAAGAACCATTTAATGATACAATAGGATTTTCTATGTGCTAGTGCGGAATAACATAATTATTTTGTAGTTCATCAATGATCACCACAATAATTTTTTCAATGATGGAATCCCCCTGTTCTCTTTAGAATAGAGAGCAGTGGTAGAGGATGATTACTCAATATTATTGAGATAATTGTTTGAGAGTATCTCTGTAGATATTTCAAGGATTCACCATATTTTATTTTCAAAAACCAAAAAATGGCTAGCCATTATGTTTGAAATAATATATTTCTATTAAAATAGTATTAGGGGTAGAAAATAATAATTTCAGAAAGACCCATATTATTTTCTTAATACATGGAGAACCGTGTCTAAAAATAATAATAATAGTTTTATTTTTTTAACATGTATGAAACTTGTGGATCAATAAAATATTATTTATTGAATAAATTGATATAACCTTATTAAAATAATAATTAATATAAATAATTTATCCTTATACATGTTATAATTATTTGACCCTTACACCATAATATTTATTGATCCACAACTAATGACTTTTATTTAAAACATAATTATCCTTATATTATTCTCAACTAAATATGTGCTTAAATATTATTTTGAATAAATAAAATAAAATTATTAAGTAAATTTTCTACCCACAAATATCTTATTTAATTACTAGCCACTATATATGTTTAATAAAGCTAGCATGAATTAATATAACAACAAAAAATATTATAATAACAATTCAACATGATAAATAGTAATAATATCTTACTCAACTTCTATATAAATTTATTATGTGTGACTCTTATGGTATCCTTCTCAGTGGAATCTTACGGAGATGCCCAGAGTGTAAGGATAGTATCTAGAATTATTCCATGAAATCCATAGACCAAAATTTGGAGTTGAAATAATACAAAGCCTCATATGAATTCTTAATAAGTAATATATTCCATTTATCATGACACCGCTAACAAAAAACCCTTCACACTGGTATCATTAATCAATGTTCTTGATGACTCGTTTTGCTTTCTAGAAATAAACCAACTCAGTGAAACACATGGACATTGATTTGTCTAGGTTTTTACATTCCAAATAAAGGGCGTAATATATCAAATTATCATGATGAAAAAAGGGTAAAATCCTTTATTACATTATTCAATAATTAAATACATCTAACAATGCACCCATTGCACTGTACTTCACCGTAAATATAATAATTAGTGTCTTTATCAATACATACAAAATATATTAATAATTATATCAATTAATAATAATATTAAATTTGTATGATCAAAAAAAATTCATACACAATAAGAACATCCAATGACACATATATGTATGTATTTATTATTGTAGGTTCATGTTCCAAAAATCTTTTATATTGGGATTTAACAAGGGAAACCACCAAGAGAATGTGCCTTAAATTTTTATGAGTATTGACTTCTAATAAAATGTATTCATTGACTCACATTACATGAAATCATTTGCATATAGAGTATTTATTTATAGAATAATATACTTTCACATTATGTTTCTCACCATAGAGAGGATATACTATGACCTATCAATGTGATAGTTACTCTAAGGACATTATCACATACTACATCACGTGGAGCAAAAGTTCTAATGTGATTAGATGTTTATTAAAAAAATAACAATGAATATAGGAAATCATAATGTAAATAGATTTTCTTCCTAGGATACCTAAATTGATCAATGTTAATTATACCTCATCCACCCCCTCACATGATAATTTATGACGTTTTTGTTTCTTCAGAAGATGATTCGATAATGATTCAATCTAGTGGTTTAGATGTAAAGAGACAAAAAGAAATTGTAGAATCATGAAGTCTAAAAGATAGATTCATTCTAGGAGTCAAAATTTAAATATACTTATTAAAATAAACATATAATAACAATTAAAATATTATTAAAATAAGATAAATAAATGGGGGGATATTTAAGTTTAAAAGGTAGTATTTCTCCCTTATAGTAGTGACGTGTTTACCTCCACCCATTTCATGACCATTCTTATTAAAAGGGATATATACTTAATTCCCCATTGGTTTTCAATTCTATTTTTTTAATGTGATGGTGAAAGGAAATTCCATCACTCTATATTGAATCTTTATTAGTATTACATTCACTTTTTTATTTATGTGGGGGTTATGTCCATTTATACCCAATTTTAGGGTCTTAAATAAGTGTTTATTTAAGTCATTTGATAATGGTGTGTTATAGATACTCAATAATGAGCCTTCTATGAGTATAAGGTATATGTTTCTTAAGTTACCAATAAGTATAATCACATTTACTATATACATATGATGTTTGGTCACACTGAAAAAATGTTTTACTGACCTAAAAATTAATAAAAATGATCAAAGCTTTGCTCTTCCACCTAAAATAAATTGATCATACCATGAATGTCCCAGTGAGAAATGAAAAACCAAAATAATTATCTATTGAGTGAGGGTTTCATTAAATTAATAAAAGGTGACATATATAATGAAACCCAATGGGTTCCCAAAATGAAAATTTTATACTAGAAGAATAAACAGGGATGTCAAATGATAACCCATATGTGGTAATTTTATAATATAAAGGGTTGTTCAAATATCCCTAGCATGATTTTTTTATATATATTTATATCATGAAGGGTTTATATCCCCTAGATGACATATATTATGTTGAGATATTGTGGGTTTCGTTTTATTACCCTTTAAATATGTTGTTTATAGAAATATATTATTGAAATATTCCTCTTAAATTGATATATTGATATTTATGGGATATATGATATCCCCCCAAATTATGATAAAATAATGATATGAATGTTGGATCTATTCCCTCTTATGTTTATTATATCTGTGTGATTTTTATGTTGGGATATTATTATTCACTTAGTTTGGTTATGTGACTTGTTCAAATGAATATGAGAATTGAAGAAGAAGGAATGGCCAATCGTTGGTGTCAATAATGAACTCAACAATCAATGGTCGTTTGTTAATTAATTATTTAAGTTATTTATTAAATTATTCCAATATGATTTTTTTCACCATAGTATATTTTTGTAACACTATTAGTGGTCACCTATTATGTTATACACATAACACACATGGGATAATGTGCATACATAAGAATACATCATGGTTTCATGTCAGGATATGAGAAAATCCCATTTTATTGACTCTTGATTTGTGAATTTGTATATAGAATGGGAGATATGACCATTTTTAAACTCTATAATAGTTTTTCTATTTCATCATGTTTGGTTTATTTTATTTATTTTATATGTTTTTTTGTACACTCCTCATATTAGGGTGTCAATTTTGTCTATATGAATTATATTACATGTACAACATTCATTTTGATATAGCATGGGTATATATTCTTATTTTTTGAAAATTTATGTGATGACTTTTAACTGATTTCATAGCATGAGGGTTCATGGTGTTTCTTATTTGGGAGAAAATTTCAGCATTCCGCTATTTGTTTTGTAGTCATTTTTACATATCAATTTCCCATGGGCTATGAATTTTTAGTCAAACCAGGTGTCGAGCTAGTGTGAGGGGGTTCATTGGGTAGTAGTGGGCCCAATCTTTGGCCTACCATGTGCCAAAATGTGTGACCCCTTAACAAATAGGTAAATTACTCTTTCCCGCTAATGTTTTTAAAACCCTATCCCCTTATTTTAATATTCCTCTAATATCTCATTATATATATTGATTCATGGTAAAACTCATGATTAGTAGTGTTTTGTTGTACTAGGGTAGTTGGTCCATCAATTTTCCCTATAGTCTCATTGAATTTATATCGTACGGAATTGTGTCTTGCACCACACTCGTTTGATGTCACCTCAATAATTCCTATTTAATTAAATATAATGTCTTCTTATATTTCATACTGTCCTGCATTATGGTGAATCAAAAATTTTGGTTGAACACCAATATGTAATCCACCCCTATGGGTGTTCTTATTTTAATAAACTAAGCACCCTGTTTCTATAATATTTTAACTGCCTTTCATGTGGGTAGTTTCCTTTGTAAGGACTACCATGGAATTTGTTATGATATAGAAAATTATAGTGGCTAGGTGTTAGACCCTTATGCATATTTTATTACATGAATTATGTGAATTAAATTAATTTAAAAATGTGGATAAATTTTTATGCAATACATTCATATGAAATGATTTTAGATGTTGATAAAAAATAAACATATTCACAGTAGGATGAGAGGGATACATGGGTTATAATTTATGGATTCATGAGATAGGATCAACATGGGTTATAATTAAGACTTATTACAGATTATAAATATGACAGATGAAATACTTGGATTCATATGGGTTTCCATGTATGTGTTCACTAGATATATTAATAATCAACCCATGACTGAAACTAGTTAATTATGGGTGACATCAAGTATCATATCAATGGAAGGATGATTATACCATTCCATGAGACATACTTAGTCTACTATGTGAGATACATAATATGGTATTAGAGTTTAAAACTTTACACCATGCCGAGAGTGATACATGGGATGCCTTTATGGATCACCTTGTGTATACTCTTACGGTGTTTGATATTTATTTTTCTGAAAGTGCATTAATTTGGATTATTTTTATATATTTTCTTAGATGTGCATAAAATTACTATTATTAAATTATACGGATGAATTTATATTGAAAATAATTAATGTACAACCGTTTTACCATGGAAGAATACACGATGAACAATCACATGGTTGGGTTTTGTCCGATCATAACTCTTGTTATATGATTACCCATTATTATACCCATATCATATCTAAACTGGTTCATGATGGTTCAATGACATCCAACATTGAATGAATTATGTAGTGTTGGCCTTGTATATATGATAAAATCATATCAAATTTTTAACACCCCAAGCTTCCATGGTACGCTTCTTTTTTTAATAATACAATAGTGTGTGTTTTAAGCAACTTCGAGTTCTAACACACCACAACCAATCAAACTAGTTGTTATGAATAGTAATACCCAAATTTTGAAATTATATAAATTTTATTATTTAAAATGGAATTCATTTTTGGATTCGGAATATCGAAATTATCCTAGGATGAATTTTTTGTATTTTCTGGGAACTTCCAATTTTTTATGAATCATGAAAAATACTAAACATTAATTAAAAACAACTTTTTAATCAAAATAATTTATAGTGGTAAATTATAATATTAATTGGTTTTAAATATTAATTATAATATATTTTTACCATTTAATCTAATTTTGGTCATTCGACGTAATTTGACATTAAAACTAGACCTAAACAAGTGGCAATCCTTTTATAATTATTATTTCTTAAAAACACGCTTTTTGTTTTAACAACGGGAACTAAATTTAAATTAATTTCTTCCACTTATTTGGATTTAATTTAGACAAATGGATTTAATATTTAGAATCAGGAGGTTCAAATTGTCTAAATAGGCAACTTATATTTTTTGACATTTTGAAAAATTACATCAGTAAATTTTTTATTTAACATGATTAATGGGTAAATCCGGTAAATAAAGTAAAAAATAATATTATAATAATACTAAATTACCCTAACATGTGCACTAAACCATTTGGATGATGAATGTCTCACCATGGGAATCTTTGGGTCAATATTGGGATTCCATGGAGCCATTTGTATGTGATAATGACACTTTTTATTAATTAAGTTAAAGTAAATAAAAAAATGACATAAGCATATATCTTTTAGTAAAACAATTTTCATATAAGGTTATATATTTTATCACTTAGAATATAAATATTAATTATAAAAATAAAAATATTTCCTACATAATTATATTTATTTTATAATTTTTGGACACTGAATAGTTAAATTTATTTGTGATACAATGATGATGCAGTATTTTCCTTATTATTTAAAAAATCAAATAATTGGTATTATAAATGTTAAAATAAATATAATTTGAAAAAAAATTTCATCCACTAATTTTATAGGTTAATAAGACATGTTTGGATTGATTAAATGAATTTATTTCTAAATAATAAAGTATTTAGGACTTTATAAAAAATCAATTATAAAATAGTGTCAAAATTGACATAAAGGAGTATCTTAAAAAAATATTATATTATTAATTGATATTGTATTCATAAAAATCAATGTTTTAGAAACATGACTTAGATAAGTTTATATATATAAATAATTAACCACTGGGGGTTCTTTTGGCTTGTTATAGTATTTTTATTAACTATACAATATAAAAATAGAAAGATACATGGTAAATGTCGAATGATTTAACTAAGAGTTAAATATAAATGATAAGGTTAATAAAGTGACAAAAACCAGTCTAAAATCTATTGGTTGAATGGATTTCGGCACATAACCACCTTATCCTAGTAATAAGTCACTTTTTATCCATTATAAATCGAATATGAATTTATAATAAAATAATATTGTATGTTTTTCCTAAGGTGCCCTCACCCCTCTTATAAAAGGTCACTCCCCCTTCTCTCAAATCCATACCATCAATGCCTTTTGGTTCGGCCAAACCCTGCCCAAATATCCTCTAAAATTACCTCACTTAATCCTAGTGGCCTTACATTAGTTAGAAATACAACATAAGGAGCCCTTTTGGTCCAATCAAAATGAAGAACCCGAAGAAGAGGTAAAAATCTCACCACCTCTTTCATGTTCCTTTCTTATTCCACTTCCATTTTCATTGTTGTTTCCATTATAAAATAATAACTCCAGTATATTCTATATACTGTGATGTTATTATAAATATTTAATAACAAAATTGATTATTCAATCCATCCCTTGAATGAAAAGTCACCATACGTGCGTACGTACAGCTTACCATCTCCACGTCGTGCTGTAATTGTTATTCAATTCATTATTATTTGGATGGGTAGAATAAAAATGTGTAATTAAAGTAAATAATAAATATAACATGATAATGATTCTGTATATATAATACACCATCCAATTATATATCATTTTAATATCAAAATAATGATATTGTCGCTTGTGCATGCGTAGGATTACCGTCTCCACAAACGCGATGAGATTCATTCCCCATCATATAAATTCAAGAATAATTTTCATGTGATTATTAAAAATAATGTTTAAGGAGTTTATATCAATATGGATATGAATAAGATATAACCTATGTATAAAAATAATGCCATTTGTAACAAATCATATTAAAGAAAACAAGTGAACACCCGAAACCACGATAATACTAAAATATTATTAACAAAGTAGTATTTAAAGATCATATATGATATCATATTTATGTATATAATTCTTGTATAATTTAACAACAATTATTTCACCATTATACAAGATGTTATCCTACACTTGACTAAGGAAAAGTACAAGGTAAGGGTTAAGTCTACAATCTCTTTATTATCCGAGGTTGTTTTTACGTAAGTATCTACTAGGACCTCTTCATCATCCACATCCATGTTTTTTAAAAATGTATTCCCAAACAATTTTACTATTTACTATACTATGGGTTAAAGAAATTTATACCCTTGTTTGACTTTTTATAAAATGGTTTTAATAGAATCTTTCCATCATTTTCCAAATAAGGTTCTTTTTATCCTTTTCGACAAACTTTAGGTAAGAATGTTTGTTTTTAACTTATACTAAGGGTGCAGCTATTTTATGTCGTAATAAAATTTTCAAAGCTTCCCTTCCACGAATATAAGAATATTTTCAATGTAATTGTTTTATTTTATAATTAGATGAATTTTAAATGATTTCATAAAAGAGATATTTCTCCCAAATAGTTTTGATATCATCTATGTCAACATCCTTTGTTAGAGTTTAAGCTTATTGGAAGTTGATTTATTATGATACAATACTTCTATATTGTATTGATTGTTTTGTCATTTTTTTGACTGTTAATGTGTTATTTTTATACCATTCATGGTTTATGGAGAAAGTTTTGACATTACGTATGCTAGTTTTAATACGAATGTTTATGTTATGTTTAAATCTATTCATTTGAGGAATGCATTGGACTTAGTAATTGACGGGTGGAGCCCGCTATAGCTACTTGATGTATTGGTAGGTCACATGAGACAAACTAGTGTCTTAGCACAAGGCCTTGACTAAATTTTATTGGTATTCTTGGCACAAGGCCTTGACTATGTGGTTATGATAGTCTGGCATTATGCATTCCATCATTATGAAAGTGGTTATTGATATTGCATGTGATTATTAGACTAGTAGAATACCCATGTGAATAAGAAAATGGAATTATTTAATTTTATTTATTCCACATTATGTTGATGTTCATGTTTAAAATGCTTTTGTTTTAGTTATACATTTCCTTAAATGTTTATTTTTATTTATGAATGTTTCCGCTATATTTTTATTCTTACTGAGCATTTGAGATCACACCTTTCAATATTTTATTTTTCCCAGGATGTGAAGAATTATTTTATGATTGGCCTATAGGGATTGAATGAGGGGATATGAGTGTGAACTATGGAGACTATGTTGTTTTAGTTTTTCACTTTATGATGTAATGTAATACTTATGAATGTATCTAGTGTTTTAAAAGTAACTAAACTAATAGGTCATTCGATAATTGAACTTTTTTCATCAAGGAAATGTTATGTAATAATGCACAGACTTTGGGTAACTAGGTTCGGGGCATTATAGTTGGTATCAGAGGATGTTTAGTACAAAGATTGGAAGTAAGATTTAGATAAAATCTGATTAGAGCACATAGACATAATATGGACTATAAGGATTAGTATCTAAGAAAATCTAAGAATTTTGGTATTGTAAAGATTTTTTGAGTTTTCCGAGAAATACATCCTCGTTTAGATACGAGCAGGTAGAGGCGGCTCTGGCACAAATGTACTTAGGGGTAAAACCTGAAAACACTGCTTTGAGCTAGACTCGAACGGGAACTAGTGCACATCAATGGGCCTTGCTGCACTCTTGGTTATGACACTACCGAGGGATATGCTTAAGATAATTCTCATTTTCAATACAAACCGTTATAAAGGGTTTATGAGTTTATATTTCCTCAAAGATAATTTTTTTTAATTTTATGGATTATATCCATATACTATTCATTTTATGTGAACTGTTTTACATGTTTTGAATTATGTATTTTGATTCATAAACTGATCTAGTTTATTCCCTAGTTTGTAAATACTGCTGAGTGGAAGGAATGGAAATTGTATCAATGCACGCACTCCATGTGGGGATTTCACTCATGCTCAGTATAATTATATTGGAATTGGTGATGCAACTGGTGCTTATCAGCTAATCACCATACTGGGACAACTCACTCAGGTTATGAGTAAAAACCATACCCGTATGGAGCACCCTGATCCATTGCATGGAGGATCATTGTTAGATTGCTTCATGAGAAAATAAACACCAACAATCAATGGGGGTAAAAATCCACTGGTAGCGGAGAAAAGGATAAATTTCTTAGAGAAAATATCCCACTGCTTGAGGAGTAGCGAAAGGGAAAAAGTTGTCATGGCAGTTTACTGCCTCACTGGAGATGCTGAACAATGGTTGTCATTGATTCAAAACACAATGGAAGATGATGAATAATAAAATATGTAATGGAGGGAGTTTAAAGAGATTTTCATAGAAAAATACTTTACACGTGACCATCGAGCAGATATGAAAAGGCAATTTATGAGTCCGAGGCAAAACGAGGATGAGAATGTTGAAAAGTATGATTATAACATTACAAGGTTAGTTAGGCATGCTACATATTATATACATTACCCAATAATATGGATTGATCATTTCATTGATGGTTTAAAACCATTTCTCCATTGAGCATTAGTCACACAGTCTTTCTCATCGTATGAAGATAATGTCCCATGTTCTATCAAGACAGAAAAGGAATTCTCTAAGTATTACGACTTTAAATCAAAACAAGAGAAAAATAGATCTACTAATCACACTGGAAATGGAAATAAGGGGAAGAAGGTAAAATTTTAAAATCCATCATGTAGACAATGGGGGAAGAAATACCCCAGTACATGCATGAATGGAATGGGAGTCTGTTACAAGTGTGGTGAAAAAGGAAAACAATCTCGTGATTTCAAGGGGAAGAAAGAAGCTATCGACGTTCAATGCTACAATTACAAAGAGATGGGACATTATGAAAATGAATGTCTTTAGTGGCTGGGTAACTTACCTTAGCAAAGTCCAAGGTATCAAGGACAAGCTTATGCTATCACTACTACTGAGGTAGAAGCTCAAAAAGTCGTGGTGGCTGGTAATTTAATGGTTTCCTCAAGTTTAGAGAATGATTTATATGATTCTGGATCATCGCATTGTTTTATATCTTCTTAGTTTGCTCTGAAAATTAGATATTTTCAATTTGATTTAACATGGGATTGGTCAGCTAAAACTCCTAAGGGAAGTATCATCGCAACAATGTTTTGAGAATCAGTCCCCATTAGAGAATATAAATGTTCTTTATCTGTTGATCTCATCATCATACCCATGATTGAGTTTGATATAATCCTTAGTATGGATAGGATTTCAGACCATGATGTGAAGGTTTATTGTAAGAATAAGGAGGTTACGTTTTTTATGAAGATGATAAAGAACACCTTATCATTAGAGAAGAATTGTCACCACATAATTCTTATCTAGACCCACCCCCAGTAGGTCAACTAAATTCAATTATTGGGGAGGAAGAAAATGTAATAACTGTGGGTGTGGAAAGGAATATTCAAATAGTGGATCTACCTATTCTGAGAGAATATGTTGATGTGTTTCAAGAAGATTTACCTGGACATCCTCCATAATGTATAATTGAGTTTTCCATTTATTTAATTCCAGGTTCAAGGACTATATCGAAGAACCCTTATAGAATGGACACAGTGGAATTTGTGGAACTAAAGAAAAAACAAGGGGAATTGAGTAATAAGGGATTTATTCACCCTAGTGTTTCTCCCTGGGGAGCCCGTGTTCTTTTTGTTATGATGAATGAAAAATCTATGAGGTTGTGCATTGACAACATGGAGATTAATGCTATAACAATATAGAAAAAGTATCCCCTACCTCAGATGGATGATTTATTTGACCAACTTCAGGGAGATCAATATTTTTCAAAGATTTTAATTCGATCTGGATATCATTAGTTGTTTGTGAAGAAGGAATATTTTCCGAAAATAGCATTTCCTATGAGGTACGAGCATTAAAATTTTAGATTAATGCCTTTTGGTCTTACTAATTCACCCTCTATTTTCATGGATCTAATGAACAGTGTTTTCAAGGAATATCTTGATGAATTTGTAGAGGTATTTATTGATGATATCTTTGTATACTCCAAAAGCTACGAGGATCATGAAAATCACTTTCGCATTATTCTAATGACTCTTAAAATACATGAATTATATGGTAAGTTTAACAAGTGTGAATTATGGCTTTAAGAGATTTCTTTTTGTGGACATATTGTCTCTAAGGATGGAATATCTGTTGATCCTTATAAAACCAGAGAAAGACCAAGAATGGCCAACACCAATGATTATAACCGAGGTACGTAGTTTTTTTTGTTTAGCAGGTTATTATTGACGTTTCATCCTGAATTTTTCCCGACTGGCTAACCCATTAACGAAGCACACAGGTAAAGAGGTTAAAATTGTTTGGAAAAAATATTGGGATGAATGTTTTCAAGAACTGAAAAGAGGATTAGTCAACGCTCCTGTATTTAATCTACCATCGAAGAATAATGGGATTTTTATTTATATTGATTCTTGAAATAAAGGACTTGGTTGTGTCCTTATGCAGAATGATAGGGTTATTGCATATGCATCATGATAGCTAAAAATTCATGAGAAAAACTATCCTACTCATGACCTTGAGTTAGCTGCAGTATTCTTTGCTTTGATGATATGGATACATTATCTATATAGTAAATAATGTGAGATATATGCCGATCACAAGAGTTTGAAGTATATTTTTTCACAGAAAGAACTCAACATGAGTCAAAGGAAATGTCTTGAACTACTCAAGGATTATGATTGCACAATACACTACCACCCAGGGAAGGAAAATAAGGCGGCAGATGCTTTGAGTAGAAAGGATCATGAAGTTTTGATCAAAATTAGAGTTGAAAGGGATCCAATTTTCATGGATCTAGTAAAGTTGGATAAGGGAATAACCCTGGAAGGTGAAACATTGTTTCTTTTTCAAATGGTTTCCAAACCATCTTTACTAGAAAGGATTAAGAGTTCTCATACTGATGATGAATAATTTCAAAAGAAGATTAAAGCTGTGAATAATTGGAAATTGAGTGACATTGTGAATGAATATGGAATTTTGAAATTTGGGAGGAGACATTGTGTTCCTAATATTCCTAATCTATGAGGGGAATTGTTGGACGATGCTCATAGTTCTAATTTCTATATACACCATGGGATAAGAAAAGTGTATAGAGATTTGAAGGAACATTTTTTTGGGACAAAATGAATAGGGAGATTACTGATTTTGTGTCAAGATTTATGGTTTTCAACAAGTGAAAGATGGAAGGAAATAGCCTGGAGGAGTCATGAAACCTCTTCCCATACCAGAGTGGAAATGAGATAATATCACAATGAACATTTTCATGGGACTACCAAAGACTCCTAGAAGTAATGATACAATATGGGTCATTGTTGACCGTCTTAACAAGTCAGCTCATTTTCTCTCTATAAGGGAAGATTTACAACTTGAACGTCTAGTAATACTATATATTAATGAAGTTGTGAGGATTCATGGAGTACCCCTATTGATTTCTTATGATTGTGATCCCAGTTTTACTTCAAATTTCTAGAAGATTCTTCAGAAGGACTTGGATACTGAACTTTTGTTGAGCACTGCCTACCACCTCCAAAATGATGGAAAATCAGAATGGACTATTCAAACCTTAGAAGACATATTGAGATCATTCTCACTTGACTTTCAGGGTATGTGGGATGAATATTTACCATTCGTAGAATATTCCTATAATAGTAGCTTCCATTCAATTATTCAGGTGGCACCATATGAAGCGTTATACAGAAAGAGATGTCGCACACCAACCTATAGGGATGATGTTGGTGAAATAAAACTTGTAGGTTCAGAACTGGTGGAGTAAACGATGTAAACGGTGTGGGTAATCCCAAACCACATCAAATCAGCTCAATGTAGGCAGAAGAGCTATGCCGACAACCAAAGGAAGGATTTGGAATTTCAGGTTGGAGATCATATTTTCTTGAAGGTATCTCCATGGAAGTGTGTTATACATTTCGGTAATAAGGGTAAATTTATTCCTCGGTACATCGGACCTTTAGAAATTCTAGAACGAAATGGGGTTGTAGCTTATCATTTAGCAATGCCGCCAAATCTCTCTAAATTTCACGATGTGTTCCACATTTCATTGTTGAGAAAATACATGCTTAAACCAATGCATGTACTCACCTATGAGGAATTAGAACTAAAACCCGATCTATCTTATTGTGAAGAGCCTGTTGAGATTTTTGATAAAAGAGAAAACGTGCTTATAAACCGTACAACTCGTCTGGTAAAAGTTCTATAAAAAATCATAAGATAAAAGGGGAAATGTGGGATCTAGAGGAACTTATGATGAGGAACCACCCAAGTATTTTTATGCAGTGATATTCTAGAAATTTCAAGGCCAAAAGTTTTTGAAGGTGGGGAAAATTTAACACACCTAGCTTCCACCGTACGCTTCTCTCTGAAGAATACAATAGTGTGTGTTGTACGCAATTTCGAGTTCTAACACATCACAACCAATCAAAGTAGCAGTTATGAATAGTAATACCCACCTTTTGAAATTATATAAATTTTATCATTTAAAATGGACTTCATTTTTGGATTTGGAATATCGAAATTATCCTAGGATTAATTTTTGTTATTTTCTTGAGATCTTCCAATTTTTTTATAAATAGTGAAAAATACTAAACTTTAATTAAAAAAAATTTAATCAAAATAAAATATAACGATGAATTATACTATTGAGTGGTTTTAAAGTATAATTTGAATTTATTTTTACCATTTAATATAATATTGGTCATTTCACATAATTTCACATTTAAACTAGACATAAACAAGTGTCAATATTTTGATGGTTATTTTTTCTTAAAAACACGCATTTTGTCTTAACAACGAGAATTAATTTTAAATTAATTTCTGCCACTTTATTGTTTGAATTTAGAAAAATGGATTTCATATTTAGAATCATGATTTCCAAATTTTATAAATATGTAACTTTTATTTTTAGACATTTAGAATAATTATTTCGGTAAATATTTTATTTACCATGATTAAAGGTTAAATCATGTTGATAAGGGTAAAAAATAATATTATAATAATATTGAATTTTCCTAAAACGTGCCCTAATAATATAGGATGATTAGTTTTCGACCATGTACATATTTGGGTCGATTTTGGGACCCCATGGAGCCAATTGTATGTTATAATGACACATTATATTAATTAATTTAAAGTAAATACAAAAATTACAAAACCATATATCTTTTACTAATTTTTTTACATAAGGTTCTATATGTTATCTCTTAGAATATAAATATTTATTATAGAGCTAAAGATATTTCCTACATAATTATATTTTATTTATAATTTTTAGATATTGAATAATTAAATTTATTTATGATAAAATGATGATGTGGTATTTTTGTTATTAATGAATGAATCAAATAAATGGTACTATAAATGCTAAAATAAATAAAATTTGAATGTTTTGATGCCATAAACTAATTTTATAGGTTAATATGATAATTTAGGTTTTATTAAATTAATTTATTTCTAATTACTAATGTTTTTAAGACTTTATCAAAAATCAATTAATAAATAGTGTCAAAATTGACATAAAGAAGTATTTAAAACAAATATTATATTATTAATTGATATTCTATTCCATAAATATATGGATCAGAAAAATGAATTATATAATGTTATATATATTAATAATTAACCACTTGGGGTTCTCTTGTCTTGTTATAGTAATTTTATTAACCATATAATATAAAAATACAAAGAGACATGGTAAATGTCAAACTATTTAACTAAGAGTTAAATGTAAATGATAAGGTTATTATATTAAAACAAACTTGTCTAAAATATATTGGTTGAAATGATTTAGACCAATCCCAACCTTAGGCTAGAAATAAGTCACTTTGGAGCCATTATAAACCGAATTTTAATTTATTAAAAAATAATATTTTATGTTTTTCCAAAGGTCCCCTCACACCTATTATAAAAGGGTACTCCTACTTCTCTCAAATCCATACCATAAAATCCTTTTAGTTCATCCAAAGCCTACCCAAATATCCTCTAAACCTCCCTCAATTCATCATAGAGGCCTTAATTTAGTCAGAAAGACAACTTAAGGATCCCTTTTGATCAAATCAAATAGAAGAACCCGAAGAAGAGGTAAAAATCCCACCACATCATTCAAGTTCCTTTCTTCTTCCACTTCCATTTTCTTTGTTGTTTCCATTATAAAATAATAACCCTAGAATATTCTATAAACTGTGTTGTTATTATAAATATGGAAGAACAAAATTTATTATTCTATCCATCCCTTGAATGACAAGTCACTATACGTGTGTACGTACGGCTTACCGTCTCCACGGCATGGTGTAATTGTTATTCAATACATTATTATTTGGATGGGTATAATAATGTTGTGTAATTAATTTAAATAATAAATCTAACATGATAATGATTCTGTATATATGATACACCATCCAATTATATATCATTTTAATTTCAAAATAATGATATTGTCGCTTGTGCATGAGTACGGATTACTGTCTCCACGAACGTGATGAGATTCATTCCCCATCGTATCAATTCAAGACTAATTTTAATTTGATGACTAAAAATAATGTTTAAATACTTGATATCATTATAGATATGAATAAAATACAACCTATGGATAACAAGAATCGCTTTTGTATCAAAACATATAAAAGAAAATGAGTAAGTGAACACCTGAAACTACGATAATACTAAAATATTATTAACAAAGCAATATTAAAATATCATATATGATATCATATTTATATATATGATTATTGTAAAATTTAATAAAAATTATTTCACCATTATATAGGAGGTTAACCTACCCTCGACCATGTAAAAGTACACGGTAAGGGTTAATTCTACAATCTCTTTATTATCTGAGGTTGTTTTTATGTAAGTATCTACTGGGATATCTTTATCATCCACATCCAGGTTTCTTAAGAATTTATTCCAATTTTTTTTTACAATTTACTAGACTATAGGTTAATGTAATTTATAAACTTGTTTGACTTGGTAAAAAATGTTTTGAAAAGAATCTTTCTATCATTTTCCAAATAAGGTCCTTTTTATCCTTTTAGACAAAATTAATGTAATAATGTCTTTTTTTAACATATACGGCATGTACAGTTATTTACCACCATTATAAAAATACCAAGTCTTCCCTTATAAGATTATCAGAATATTTTCAAAGTAAAATGTTTCATTTTATAATTATGTGACTTTTAAATGATTTCAAAAAAGAGATATTTCTCTCAAATAGTTTTGATTTCAACTATCTCAACATCCTTTGATGGATTTTAAGATTATTTGAAGTTGATTTATTATGATACAATACTTCAATACTGTATTGAAGTTTTTGTGATATGTTTGAATATGGATGTGTTATTTTTATAAAATTCAAGGTTTATGGAAAGGTATTGACATTTCTTATGCTAGTTTTAATACGAATGTTTCTGTTATGTTTAAACCTATTCATATGAGGAATGCATTGTACTTACTATGTGATGGGTGGAGCCCGCTATAGCTCCTCGATGAATCGGTAGGCCTCATGAGGCAAACAAGCGTCTTGGCACAAGGCCTTTACAAAATCATATGTTTAGTCATGAAAAAAGGCGTTGACTATGTGGTTATGATAGTCTGTCATTATGAATTCCGTCATTATGAAAGTGGTTATTGATATTTCATGTGATTATTCAACTAGTAGAATATCCATGTTAACATGTAAATGGAATTATTTAATTTTATTTTTTCCATATTATGCTGAAGTTCATGTTTAAAAGGCTTTTGTTTTAGTTATACATTTCCTGAAATGTTTACGCTTATTTTTGAGAGTTTATACTATATTTTTATCATTACTGAGCATATGATCTCACCCCTTTATATTTTTTATTTTTTTCCAGGATGTGAAGAATTATTTTTTGACTAGCCTGCAGGGATAGTATGAGGGGATATGCGTTTGAACTATGGAGACTCTGTTGTTGTAGTTTTTCACTTTATGGGGTAATATAAGACTTATGAATGTATCTAGTTTTTCTAATGCTACTAAACTAATCATTCATTTGAGACTTGGTCTTTTGTGATCATGCCAATGCTATATAATAATGCACCGACTCTGGGTAACTGGAGTCATGGAATTACAAAATTTATTATTATTTATTTAATTTATTTTATTATATACCTTTATAATACTCATTTATATGAACAAACTAGATTTTTTGAGACACCATTTTTTGTATCCATCTGATTATACATCACACAATACTTTTGGCCGCCAATGGTACCAGAATAAGCTTCATGACTATAGGTGTAGAAAAATGTGACTTCTCATCTTCCAATGTTTGATTCTATGTGCTTGTGTTGATTACAGGAGAATAGGACCAATACTTTTCTCATGATTCTAGTTGACACAATGTTTCGACTTATTTTTTATTTTTATTTGGAATATATTATATTTCATTACCCATGTAACCAATTTACACAATTGTTTACAGCTAAATGAAATTGTCATCATCAATTATTTATCTATTTATGATCTAACTTCTACTTATTCATTTCTCTGTAGGGTTTTTTATTTTTTTTATTACTGTCTAATTGTTTTTCTTTGATTACACTATCAATTTTACATTATGCTACACTATGACACATGAGGAAATATTATCCTCATGGAAACATCCATGTCCCTCACTGCTAGTTAATAGAATCTAGAATATGGGAGCCATGCTTGAGGTCATGTGGCCAACCATATCAGGGTTCCACTTTGCAAATTCCTAGGTGGGATTCTACAATGTAGTTTCAGATCATCATTTTTTTCATTTAAATTATACTATTTGTATTGTATATGAAACTAGGATACATAGAAATTTTGTTACGACCATACACCTATGACTAGATAACACATGCAAAATGGGAATCCTAAATTACCTGTAATGTTTTTTTATTTTTATTGGTTTTTTCTATTATATTTGTGTTGATTTCATCATTTGCTGATGAAAATGTTTTGTATTCTTATTGTTGAATAATTTATTATTATTATGAATTAACATTTTCTTTATCTTGGTTTGGAAAGGAGGTATCTTATGATGGATCATCAGAGTCTCTTAGTGTATTATATTCTATGAATTTTTCTATTCCACACTTACTTTCTACTATTATTTCCTGATGCATATAGTTGGCTCTAGGATTAATATATTTGGGAATGGTATAATGATTCTTCATGGGATATAATAATTGTATTTATTATAGTGAAAAAATAAATATAAATGGTGTTTTACCACATTTGTTAATGACTAGACATTAATTATCTAATTAATCCATATTTGATCCATGAACAATAGGTTATATGGAATGAAACATTAGATGATTTGATTATTGAATGATAATTGTAATTTGTGATTCATGTTATTATATAAATTGGGAATTGTAATTTATTCAATCCAATCATTATAAATGAAAATATAAATTTTATTAATACATTTAATTGTTATGTCACAACAACTTGATATTAAAATATTAGTTTAAAATGTGTATGAGAGTTTTGAAATTGGGAATGGTCACACTTTTAACTATATTGTGATATTTATATGCATATTAATAATAATAAACTTGAGTAAATTATAATTTTTTAAATTAAATTTTTACCTCTATGTGGGGTTGTAAATTATAATTTAAGGTATTCTTCCCACTAAACATTTTAATTGAAACTCCATATTCTAGAACCTATGTCTTATTATGCATGACCTTGATCCTGATCCAAACATAGTAGGGGGTAGTAGGCGATGCCTCTTGGGAATTATTAAATACATATTATCTCTTAAACCATGATTTATGAGAAGTTAGAGAGGTGTTAATCATTATAATAATGATGTATACATATCCTTTAATTACTTCAAAATTTCCAATCTATTATAATGATTATTTGAGACATTTATTTGAAAATTATAGAGTTATTCTTCCATGATTTCTATGAGTTTTATACCGAGAGACTGGTGTTGAACATGATCTGGATGACATTGGCTCTGAGCCACTAGTATTACCTTTTATAGTTATACCTTAGGAACCTCCTAGTTATCATACACTATGGTTAAAATTTCATATTTTGAGATTTCATATTGTGATTCTTTTACTCTATATAGGGAGTCCATGACATGCACCTATAATGGAAAAATTTTTCTAATAATTCTAGTAGCAATATAATATCACCTTCTTGGAGAAGTATGGTCTTCAAGATTAATTATATTGTCAAAAGGCCATGTTATCAGTCATTAACCATATAAATATCCTCTAGTGTGGTGGGTCAATGTCACTAACTATATGCTCTAAGACTCCACCAAACATTGGTGGTCTATCATCTCTCTAGCTAATCATCATCAGGGAATGGCATGTGTAGACTTGAAGATAGCCTTCTATTTCTACTTATTTCTATAGACCTAAAAAAGGACCATAATATATATTTCATGAATATTTAGTAGTTTTTTATATCTATGATGGATTATTCATCTGATTTTACATAGATTCAAAATTTGACACAAACGTTGACCGCTGATGAGTGGATGACTACAAAACAGTTTGGAGATTGTATTTTGTATACCATATGATCATAGGTAAATGTTTTCTATAATAAAAACTATCTAATAAATTGTTAACAATATTTTCTTCTAAGAGGGTAATTTTTGTGACGTTGGAAATGTGATTATTGGATGTTCAACATCAAGATAGTGATTTGGTTTCTTGGCGGCATAAACGTCGTTTTGGGGGTACATGTGGGATTAATACCACCAAGACAACATGTACTGATATCCATGTAGTGATTCAATTTGATGGTAGGTATGTTTATAATAATCCACAGTGTATAAGGAATCCTATTGAGATTTGATAGTTTTTTAGGATGTGTCACCTTTAGCATTTCCTCCATGGTTTCCCTTTGGTACACAATGATTATGGATCTATGATGACACCGAATTTAGGTACAAGATCTATATATATGTATCGTGTTGAGAGCTACCATACTACTATCCAACTAGGCCGAGGAGGTGGTCATGACCAGAATAGTCTTAATTCAGTGGTTCATCTTCAGAAGACGATGCCTTATCAGGTTAGTCAAGTTGCATCCCAAGGATATGGATCCAGCCATATCTATGACATGAATTTAACACATGAGGTAAAGGGTCGATTGAATTCTACAGTATGAGGTAATATCCTAATAGCCTCTACATTAGTTTTTTTATTTGATATTATTGAATCACACTCTCTTCTAACTACATAAATTATGTAAACCCTAGGTCAAGAAATGGAGTACTTTTTTGGAATAATGAATCTAGATACATTGTTAGGGTTTCATTTGGAGAGTGTGTGAAAGATCAAAAGTTCCCCCATCAGATGCCTGTCTACAAATTCATGGGGAATTTCTTTATCTTCATGATGAACACTTTATATAAAATTTTTGGGATGGAATGGTTTGTCATATAACACACCCAGGCTGATTTCTATTGATTAAGGGTGTCTTTTATATCACATGAGGGAAATAATATTTTCTATAATAGTGAATTGGATGTCCAATTGAGTCAATCTGGACCTGAGAATCGTGGGACTGGGGGAGTGATAACTCAGAAGGATGGTTTCTTTATGGGTGATTAGGGAATGTGGATTTTATAATTCCCTCCTATTATGGATCATTTTAGGGACGTCTTCCCTGATGATTTCTCTAGTTTACCACCAAGGAGAGAGTGGATCTTACTATTTAAATAGTTTTTGGTGTGGTTCTAGTGTCCATTTATCCTTATAATATGACACCTATAGAGATCCAAGTACTCATGAAGTAGTTTGGATAAATTTAATTAAAATATTTTATACTACCCATCACATCGCAATGGTTTTTTTCATTGCTAATACCCAATTATCTAGATGTGTCACTTAGGGTTATCATTGATTATATTTTCTCATACCATCATGAAGTTATAAACGGTTACCCACTTCCTTGTATAGAATCCATATTCAACTAGAAATTATGAGTGTTAGTTTTTTCTATGATCATTATAAGATCCAGATTCCATTAGGTGTAAGTGATATTATCAGACAAACTGTATATAGTGTTCCAATGTAGGTATATCCCATATGAGTATCTAGTTATGTCTCTCACCTCTATGAATGTTCCATTAATTATTTTGGATCTAATTAATCTATTTTACCACCCATATTTGGATTCATTTGTGCTGGTATTTTTTGATGACATATCAGTGAATTATTACACTCGAAATGACCATGAAAAACTAAAACACTCAAATATTTTTTGAATTATTTTTTAAATTAATTAAATCGTATAATATTATTTCATTTCACAGAAACAAATTTAATATTGGGCCACCCACATCACAGAAATTGGCTTGAGTTACACACAACACTATTATTGTCTTCTATTACACAAAATACTATGTCCCTTCAATAACTTTTATATCATGCAAGATCGAGTTTTACTGAACCATAATATAATATTAATATTATTTTTAATATATATTTATTCAAACCACATAGCCATTGGTATTGATGTCCTTAATAAGATTAAACAAAATGGTGTAAATAAGGTAAATATATGTATATAAAAACAATACTTTTGTAAAACAAATTTACATGTGAAACAATAAACCATTTGAAAGTAAAATAATTAATTTTCTAAGAAACCTATTTTTCTATGTACAAATATAGTGTACACTAAATAAAATAAGATACCAATTTAGATTAATATTTTAATAAATTTTTTAAATTATATATTCATTATATATTTTTTACTCATTAAATATATTTGATAGAAATATTATATAAAAAAATCAGTTTTTTAAAAAAATTGTATCTTTTTAAATGGTAATTTTACCGCCTTTTAATGAAAGACCCATTTTAACTATTTTTTTTAACACAATTTAAAATTTTATATGAAAAAAAATAATTTTTTTAATTATTAATATAAAATATTTACTTTATGTGAATTTTCAATAATTTTTTTGAAAAGAATCATTTTTTGATGAATACTGAAAAACATTAAATTTTAATTCAAAACTTCTTTTTCATCTAATTTGATTAAATATTTTAATTAAATATTTATTTGTTTTTTAAGTTCAATTACATATATTTTACACAAATTAATCATAATTAGGATGATTATTACAAGGGAAATAAAGAATCTATCAATGTTCATTGATATAATTTTTTGGAGATGGGAAACTATTCAAGTGACTATATGAATAATCATAGAATATTTCCTTGTGAAGAATCCCCGACCAGTGACGAAAACGGTTTGGCTCCCGACTGGTAATAGCGGTGGCCTCCAAGTAGGTTCCTCCCACTTCGGGGGAGGGACCTTCTCCATCTTTCACATGACCAAAACACTATTTTTTCCATTCATAGACCTGGACATCCTTCTTCCATTTGCACAATGTTTTCTGATCCCTAAGGTGAAATATCTCCATGATGGTCATCCCAATCTTTCAATTTTGGTATCTGAGTTTAACGATGCTTCGGGCCCCCATAGTTTTTCCTTAATTACTCGATTCTTGAAGATAAGACCCTCTGTCAATCTATTTGATAGATCTGTGTTCAGTTCTAGTGATTTTCAAGAAAGGGAAACTGTAGGTCTGTTGGAAAACCAGAACATCTTGATTCGTTTTTCTTCAGAGGAAGATCTGATAAAGGCATGGTTTAGGGATCCCCACATCTACAATAACTCATGATTCTTCCTATCCGGATGGTCGTATGACTTTGACATGAAGCGCGAATCTCCATCAGTGGCGGTCTGGGTAAGTTTTTAGGATATTCTGCTTTCATTTCAGAATCCATCAATTGTTAAAATGCTTGGGAACCATCTAGGAAGATACTTGTGTTCGGATAGCCGGACCAATGATGTCTCCCACCCGATTAACCTTCATGTGTGTGTGTGGAGGTGGACACATCAATTGTTTCCTTAGACTTCGTCTGGATTACTGTCGGGGATGAATTCCACTGTAAGCAGCATGTGGTATATGAGTCGTGGTTCCAGTTTTTCCAGGTTTGCAATCAGTTGGGCCATTCACTGTTGAGTAGCAGGCCGGAAGCTAAGAATACTGAATATCAGGAGGATGTGTCCCACGGTAATTGTGGAATTCATGAGAACTACTTGGTGGAGGGTGTACTAGCTGAAGGAATAGACGGGGTTAGATGTAGTGGGCCAGGTGAGGGAAGTGGTCCATCGGGTGTTGCTTCGGTGTCCTAGATTGATGTTCTGGACAAAGGTGACATAGGTACTGGCACAAATGAAGTGGGAACGATTCTTTATTCTGATGCCAACCAAGCGAGGTGGGAGAAACCGCAGTTCTGTCCTACTAACCAGAAATAATAGGAGGTTTTTTGCAGATTGATAAGTGACCTTTGTGGCGGGAGCAGACCTATCACATGGCATAATGGCAATGCAGTGACCATGAATGATCAATATCAACTTGCAGGTGACTCCCTATCTGGTATCAATGTGGAGTGTCCTAGAATGCAGACAGCTCGTGCTGAACAGAGTGTGGTTCTTGAGGTATTTTGCACACAACCTCAGTTCATGGGGCGTGGCATCATACAACCCAGCCAGGATGAGAATCTTGGCATGACGTCGCTGGATGGGGAGACTGATTTGAGTATGGATAATACTCCGTTGGGAGATAATGGTGATAGGACTGGAAGGATTTTTTAAATGGTGAAGTAGGGAGGGGGAATGACCCCGATCTAGAACTCGGTTCCCTTGTGTAATATGGTTGATGTCCTCCTAGAGGCCGATGTGGATTCTATCCTCATTTCCCCAGCTGAGGGAGACAGGGCCGGAGTGATGGTTTCCAGAGGGATAGAGAATGGATAAATTGTAGATTAGGTTTCACCTACAAATATTAATAAGGCTTTCAGAAAGAGGATGGGGAAGAAGGATTACTCCTCGTTACCTCCTCTTCTAGAGACCCGATCTGCGAAGAAGATGAACAACAAAAAGAAATAAAATGAGCCTTTGTATTCTCAATGTCTAGTGGAACAGGGTGTCCATGACATGGCTCTGCTATTATGCTCTGAAGAATAAGTGATGGAGAATACCTTGATGCTAAATTCATCGGAGGAGGAGGCAACTTGGATGATGTGGAGGTTGCTGGAGGCGTATCTTAATGTGGAACAATATACAAGGATTGAAAGATAGGACTCCATTCTGGCTGGGGGTTTAAACAGAGGGATAATCATAGTTGAAGAGTACATTCATACATGGGATCAAATTGCTTCTACGTTAGAGAAAAGGATTTTTGAGGTGGCGGATTTAATTGTTCCATCCCTATCCTGGAAAATTTTCAGGGAGATAGATTCAAGTAATATTATGTTCCTCATTAATGATCCTGGTTAAGGGTGAATTCGGCCTGGTATTTTGAGGGGGATGGTTGAGGTACACCCTTTAGGTTCTGGTTGTCTGTCTTTGCTTGGATCTTTGGTGTCTTTTCCACCTTTCTACATGGACCTACGCTGGAGGGGGACCAGAGCACGAAGTCTTCATTGATGAAGGCATTTTGGAGTGGGATGCTGAGAGGGTATGGCAAGGCCATTGGGACCATGCTCGTGCACCTCTGTACATGACTGATTGTTGAAGGGCCATGCATAGGAGAAGGCTTGATTGTAGGATAATTTTTTGGGGTGTGGTAGGTCTAGTGGTTTGCCTTGGTTTTTCTTTTATCCTGTGTTGTTCTGAGTTTTGTTTGGACTGTTTTTGTGGTTTCTCACTTTCTTACTCAAAAGTGCTTTGATAATAAGAAAAACTAATTTTCAGCAGCATAAAATCATAATTAGGACATTTTAATCATTTTCACCTTGAAATTGGTTATAAAACTATTTCAAGCCTTGTAACATTTATTTCTATAAAATCATGATATGTCGTACCATCAGGGGGATTAAATTTAAATTAGTTTCTACCACTTATGTGATAATAATTTTAAAAAATGGATTCCATAATTTAAATCAAAATAGTCTATAATTTTTAATATGTTGAACATTTTTTTGACCAAATATTTAATTAAAAGGTATTAAAATTAATAAAAATGATTAAGAGAAAAATTATTAAAATAAATTAAAAAACCTTAATCTGAAGCACCAAAATATCCTAGAAACTATTAAAAAATCAATGTATGCCCACATTTCATCATTTGAATCCCTTTAATATAATTCTTACCATTATTCGAGGCAATTTTCATGGGGAATCATGGGTGTAATTCCATTTTATTAAATTTACAATAATTCATCTCCTCCTCCTTTATGAAAAAGCAGTCACACCTCCCACTTATTCAGAACTCAAAATACCTTTGAATCACCAAATATCTTCTCAAATAGGATTTATAAATATATTTATTAATCATGTAGGCCTTAATTTGGGAATAAAGAAAACCATGGATGCCCTTTGGTGCAAACCTATAGAACTTACCCAAATGAATATGTAACAAGCTTCCTCAAACTCGTTTGTTTTATTTTCTTTCTCTACCCCTTCTAAATTATTATTACATGATTTTATAAAAAAAATCAAAATCCAAAATAATATAATATGTATTTGTTCTAATATTTTCACCTCAACATAGACACACATCAATGTAATGGGTAATAAACATATTGTTCTTCTTTACAGTAATGTATCGCCTCACAAAACAATATTTTTCATTTTTTCATTACCACATCCCACTCTTCGTAATTATGATGTAAAACATATCTTTATATTATATTTATAATATTTATTATTTAATTATTATAATATAATTATTATATAAAAAATAATATCATTCTTTCAATTTTATGTAAACATGATAGGTTAATTGTGGACTACATCCTCCTCAAAGTGATATGATTAATTCACACACATCATAGAATGTATTAAAGGTGAGTTCAGTGAAATAATATGATATATATGAAATTGTAATTTTACTGAAATTATTGTGTATATATATATTCCATTTACATTCTTTATTTTATTAAAATAATAAAATAGAAATAGGGGCCATGAATATGTATGGCCTACCATCTCCATGAATGGTGTACTTCATTTCCTATTTCAATATTTAATGAATTATTATAAATAAAAATATAATGAATATTTATTATATTTATATCATGTTTCACATTCTTTTAATATGTATATCATGTCCAATGTAAGATAATCAAAAACAATCTAAAACATATTTCAAAAACAAAGCGGATATTACCCAATATGTAACATTAACCCAGATTAATAAACATTAAATAAATTCAAACCCAAAAAATATAAGTTATTAGATATAATGTTATAGTAATTTTATTGATTTATATTAAAATTATTTTGATTTTATAACAGTTTTGAAAAATGTCAATACTTAATATAGGTGTTTTCTTGTTTGACTTTTATTTTCCCTGAGACACAATCCATTTTCAACTACTATTTATTATAGGTGGTTTTTATAATTATCATGTTTGTTCAATATGAGTCCAATACATAAATATAGTGGTATTTACATTTACATTTTATAATCATTATTTAATGGGGTTTTTGTTTAAGAATTTACCAGCTCTGTAAACTATGTTTTTCTCGATTATCCTTCTTTGAGACAACAACCATACTAGAAAACTATAATATTCAATGAATTATATAAACTATCGTATCATATTTTATTAAATACAACCCATTATTTTCATGATATTCTAATCATCATATGAATTAATTTTCATATAGGGGGAGTATGATTAATTATTACTAAGCGGTAAGAGGTTATTGAAACAATATCATCGTTTATCAAGATTATTTATGATTATGATTTAATTCATTAAATATAATGATAAATCACTAAATGAATATAATTAAGATTCTTATTCTATATTTATTCATAGTTTATTCATGTATTGTTACCATTTTCACACTATATGGGACTTAAGAAAAATAAATAGTATTTTTTAGAAAATATGATATTGTTCCTTTCTTCGGTTAGAAATCATATTTCATCAAAAAATAATTTTTTCAAAAGAGATCTTCAAATATGTTTCCAATATGATATTTTAATCTAATTTTCAAAGAACATGAATTTTAAAACTATTTTTTAATAAATATTTATATGTTTGAAATGAAATTTTGAAAGAATTTTTTTTCAAAATGGTTCCAATATTTCTTCATATGTTTTCAAAGATTCTTAATTGAAAAATATTTAAATTTTTTAATCAATATTTAAATGTTTTCATGTTTCTTAAAGGAATTATGTGTTAAAAATGATTGGAATCTTCTTTTACAAACTATCAAGGAAACATGTTTTCAAAATATTTTCAATCATTTTCTATATGTTTTCGTAGAAATTTATTTCAAAATGTTTTCAAGCATCAAATAAGATTATTGATAGAAAAATGGTTTCAAAATTATTTCAAGATTCATTTATATTTTTTCATGGAAAATTTTTTTAGAAAAAATTTAAAATTCATTTATATGTTTTCAATGAAAATGGTTTTCAGAATGGTTTATTTTTTGAAAAGTATTTTTTAAGATACTAAAGCATATTTTCATCATGGAATGTTTTTAAAATATATATTAAAGTTATTTTACATAATATATGAAATCTGTTTTGGTTAGTCATAACTTTTTTGGGAAGCGATCCACAACAACCATTCATATTATTTATCTAAATTTTTTTATGATGATTTATTTTTATGAAACATGTTTCTCTCTCACGGGTTATATATATTTTTGAAAACCATTTCTCAATCATAGGTTACATGTTTATGAATATTTTTACGTTTTTAAGAATTATATGCTAATGAAATCAATTTTGTTTCATAGTATATATATTTTTGAAACAGACAACATTTCATTGGTGATTCATTGACAAAATTATTATGAAACCTAACTATTTTCTATGTGTTAGGATATGATTACCGATTTATGATACCCATTTCATTTCACGAGTTATTATATTGTTATTTACAATCTTTTGGAACTTGTATTTAAGATATCATTATGATATGGGTATGACCTATATATCTCTTCAATGAATTGCATAATGATTTATATCTCATGAGATAGACATGCCTGAACCCGGTAGCAAACTCGGTAATGTAATGGACTTTTTCCCCTAAGATGGTTTTGAGATTAAACCATGACTACTAAAATTGGCATGGGAGTAAACCATGTATACCAAGATGGTATAGGAAGAAGACTCATGCTACTAATATGTAATTGATAGGAATGAATTGACTACTATGAAAATCATGTGGTTTTAATATGTGTCTCCAACAAGTTCTATGTCTTATTCCATTATAACGGTCTCATAGAATATGCTATTAATTCTCTTATGATCCAAGTCTTAATAACTACCAATATTTATTACTTGAATCATTTATATGATATTTGATCTATAGGGTCTGATCTTATAATGTTATTATCATGTTCTCACACCAATATTATCATTTTATGCTTAAATATAACATTTTACCCTTTCTAAGAATCTAATATCACAAATTTCTAATGTTTCTGTTCCCAATATTGTGAATAAATGTTTTCAGTAGAAGAAATAAAAAGTATGATCATTGTTGGAATCATTTAAGATCTTTCACCAAGTTAGAATATTTTGTTTCATGATTCATAATACAATAAACTATTACTATCCATGAGAATGTATTTTTGTAATGTTTGAATATTCATCTAGAACTGTGAAATATCCATATATATCAAGCATGGTCATTATTGTTGGTATCATTGGAATGTTTTATTCAGCCATTATAAATGAGTGTGTTAAAACTTTAGTGACATCTATATGGATAGTTCCAAGGATTTGTCAAGGGATCTCTCCATGGATATCTCTAACGATGATTTAAAGTATAAAAAAATTTCCTCGAAATTCGGTGAAGGATAAAGATAGTGGTGTCCTGACAATACATTCCTTTATGGAATCAATAAGTTGATGCGGAATTGGAATAGATATATGGGGTAACAAACCAAAAAACTAGATTGATCTATAATTGCTCGTGAACTAGTTCACGAGAACATGCCTTGTTAGAAACTAGGTTTGACACATCCGATGGATCTTCTTTGGGAATTCATAAACACATTATGAACAAAATGGATGATTGAAATAGAATATGACTATAAATAACAAATTATATACCACAGTTTTCAAATAAAGGTGTCATAAATTTGACATCCTAGATGTGATTTTTCATTATTATGTGGTTTTTCACTATGATATGTGATTCTCAAACTATTTTGTATAGTTTTAGACATTGGTATGAACTAGAAGCATTTAGGTTAATGTTAACTGTGGTGGAAAATTAGATATTGTTATATCAAATAAAAATTTTAATAGGGTGAAGGATTTTGTGATCATGACTAATGAGATTTCATGAAACATGATTTAAAATATATATCTTAACAAACTCTCAAACTCACCAATGATGATAAAGAAGGAGTCCATTGGGAGTTCAGGTAACAGAGACCCTGGAAGAAAGAATATTTAGTTTCCTTTATAACAATAATGTGGAACGAATCAGTTGTGTAAATTTCTTAGAGGACTAATAATATGTATTGATTATGGAAAATATGTGAACAATATAAGTAACTAAAAAAGAAATATAATGAGTTCAGTTAAGGTGGTATATTTGATTATTTTCGTCTCTAATTATTCATCAATTGTTAACCGCGTTATGTGTGGAATGAATTGTCATTTTGGATATCGACATATTATGAGGAATGATCCTAATGAGAATTAGAAAGGTGTTATGTGTAAAAATTATAATGAATATTGAAAATCCCCGACTTTTCAAATCCGTAATGATTATTATTTTTACCTTTATCTATTTATTTTATTTGACTAAATTGTTTTTTCAAGTTGCGTGCCAGGCCTGACTTGAGTTTTTGTGTTATGCTGATAAATTACTATTTTGGCATGGTAGTGTCTGGTGTGCAGGAAAGGAATGGGCAAAGCCACATGGCTTCGCCAAATGTTCGTGTGACCAACTCGGTGCGCATGTAATCAATTAATAAACGAGTTGAATAATACATTAAGGGAAAAATAAAATATGAAAAATGATTAATTAATTTAAGAGTTGTTTTAATAATAATAATACCAATATTATTATTGGGATTATTATTATTCTACTTATTATTTTAGTTAATATTTTAAAAAAAATTATATTAAATTGTTGTTGTAATTATAAAATAATCTACTTATTATTAACATCGTTGTTTTTATTTACATTTATGGTTATTTATTAATTCAAATCAGTCTGGGAATCACATAATGTAGACACCCAAGCTTGACGTACATGGACATTACAATACTTTTGAGGAATACTTAATACATTACAAAAATTGACGCCCAAGGACCGTAACAGTTTAATGTCTCTGGAAACATAGAACACAATCTTCTAATCATGGTAAAATAACGTCAACATATCCCATTATAAACATCCCCTTTTGTTTTCTTACCGAAAACCGTTCATTATATCCTAGGGAAAAGAAAACATAAAATGGGTGAGTACGAATGCTCAGTAAGGGAAAACATGGAGAACATAAAACAGCCCATAAAAATTTAAATGTAAAAAACATGAACATAAAATATCAAAATCATTATTAATGACATAAATCGTGGCTGTACATAAGGAATAGATCATAAAGGAGCATTATTCATGATAAAATATCATGGGAATAAAACTTGTAATTATAGAAACCCATTAAGTACATGTTATGATTTCCATAGTAGCCAAGACATTGCTACCAAGACCATCATAGTGGACATAGTCCATTACTAAACTATTTTACTTTCCGTTCCAGCCCTATATTACAAAACCAATTTTAATTTCCATTACAACCATGTCTATATCATGAGATATAAATCATTACCCTATGCATTATAAGGAGATATAGGTCCCAAAAATCTCATAATGAAATCATTCTTATGTGTGCCACAAAATAAACATAAATCATTCATCATAACCCAATTAATAAAATTGGTTTCATAACCATCATCCCATCATAAAAAAATCCATATAAACCAATGGATATCATTTCATCATATGAAAAATAAAACTCTATAAATAATAGAGACATTATACTTGAAACATAAACATACTAAATAATGTCATCTTAGATGGAATATAGTTTTGATAAAACACATGAAATGAATTCTTGAAGAAAATATCATTTCTTATTCAAAATCATTTTATTTTCTCAAAATGCCATTTAATTTTAAAAGAAATAGATTTTGTTGAAAATAATCATGAAATCTTGTGTAGTAATATTCATAAAAATAAGGAATTATGAAACCGGAAAAATTCATTCATGCCGTATAAGTTAAAAAACATTCTCCTCATACTTTTACGGAAAACTCAAAAATTACCACATATGGTAAATAAAAGAAGGATTACATCCATAACACATTGTAAAAGCCAAATAGGGGTTAACATGACATTAATAATACATGGAATAATATTAAAAACTTTATGAAAAATATTTTTATGGACATGGATGAAAAATATAACCCCAGTAAATACTTATGTATAAGCAATCTCAGATAAAATGAGATTGCAAATTTATCCCTTACCTTTGGTCCAATTACTTATGTACGTGTCTAAAAATCCTGTATATTGGTTTTAAACATATTATTAACTTTTAAAATAATCACAATAATATTTATGATATCATATATGATTTACTTATGACTTTATATTTACCGTTCTTTTGCCAATTCCATGTTAAAGCAGCGTTTTGGGTAAAATCGTTTCAATTATCATACGTGTTTGGACTTGTTGTTATTGATATTATTACTTATATTTGGATTTACTTAATTATAGAAGGTAAAAAATGATTTATATATAATATATATTCATCATATAAATATATATGATAGATCGATAAATGGAATGAAATACACCATTAATGGAGATGGTAGGCCGTACGTATGCATGAACGCTGTTTTTGTTTCCTTATTAAATTGAATGGAATTAAGTAAATGAAAAAAATATGTATTTAAATCCTGTATCATTATTATGTAATATATTTTATGATTACTTATTATATATACTTTACAATCTTTCTTTAATGGTTAACACGGAGAATGAATCTCATCGGGTCATGGAGACGGTAATCCGTACGTACGCCCGAGCGATGATATCGTTCTCAAAATTGTTGAATGGAATTGTAGTGGATGATATAATATATCAGAATTTTTATTATTTTATAATAATCATATATATTTATTATTTACACCATTATACCAATCCAAGTAAGGTGGTGGTGGAAAACAGATTACATCACAGCATGGAGACCGTATTCCGTACGTACACACGCTCGGTGATATAGTTTTTCATAGGATGGATAGAAGGTGAAATGGGGTTATTTCATAATTATATTAACATATAATTAAATGAGTGATATTTATGTTATTACTTTATAATGAAAAAAATAAATAAGAGTAGGTATAAGAAAAAATAAATTTGTAAGAATCGGTAAAGGATATTAACTCTTCTTCGACACGCCTCTTCTAAACCGCCTCTTAGGGAACTAATGTTGGTCTTTGAAGAAGACCAGGACCTATAGTACGTTTATACGAAAGTAGAGAAGATAAATTGATAGGGTCTAGTAGAGATTGAATGCTGAAAATGTTGTGAATAGGAGAGGGAGGAGGTCTCCCTTTTATAAGAGACGAGAGGGGCACTTTTAGAATCCTCTGAAATATTAATTTATAATAAACTCAAACCCCACATAAAAACGTCCAAAGTGACTCAAAATATGATATTAGGTAATATAGGGTTGTAATCTCATAAAAAAAATCAAATTTAGACATGTTTTGATTTTATTTTAAACCTTGTCATTTTGATTTATCCTCTTTTAATCTATTTAATTTTATTTGAGGTAATAATATTATAAATTTTAAATGGTTATAAATACTCACATATGTGTTGTGAATTGTCATTAATTGGATACCTAAGGACATTTTAGAACTTATTAATTTTAATTTATAATTTTTAAATAATTTTGTGATTTTAAAACAATTTAATAATATGTTATTTTTATAAAATAACAATAGTGTAAATTTTGACACTATTCATGTATTTCAATATAAATAAAACCCACACAAAGGATATATTCGAAAAAAATATTTAATAGGTTTATATCATGTAATATTAATCTTGAAAATTATTGTATCACATTAAATATTTCATATAATATATATTTTAATATTTTTGAAACCATTAATTTGATATTTCAATCAATAAAATAATTTCTACATCACTATTGTGTCACCATTAATGATAATCCCTAAAAGTACTAAATAATTTAACATGATGTAGATAATTTTATTAACTTTATGGTGACTATTTATGTTCGATGTTTTATTAATATTATCAGTAAATTAAAATTATTACACTTATAAGATATAAGAGAGTGACATGGTGTCACTTACTTTGGTTTTAATAATAATTAAATCATTTTCATGGTAAAAAGTCAATTAAATAAATCTATTCATACCCTTAGGTGATATGGGTGGACTTTTATTAATCCAATAAAATTTGGGCAGGTATTAGGGTAATTTTAGAATATTTTTTTACCCTTAATTATATGATTTACGTTTAATAGTGGTAAATAAAATTTACCATAGTAACTATTAATAATGCCTAAAAATAAAAATTATCCTATTAACATATTTTGGACCTAATTGTTAAAAATAGAGAATCCATTTTTCCTAATTTAATACACAAAAGTTACAGTATTTAATTTAATATTAATCTGCTATTGAGAAAATGGGTTTTAAAAGTTAAAACATTGCAAAAGATTGACATCTTTTTAGTTATAAATTCAATGTAAAATTAATGATAATAACATATGTAATATTAAATGATAAAAATATATTTTATTTATTCTGTAATAACATTAAATATTATAATTTAACCATTTAAATTAACTAGATGAAAGACATGCTTTTAATTAAAATTTAGCACATTTTTACTATTCATCAAAATTTGAAATTTAACATATAAATATTAAAAAAAATATAAAATGTTAATTTTTATATACTTATTGCAATTAATAAGATTATTTTGTCAAATTGAACTTATAAACGTTTCAAAAACTATATTTAATGTGGGTGTTCCATCAAAAGGTGAAAAAATGCATTTTTTTAAAATACTTTTCTAACATGAATTTTTTTTTTCATACCATGTTCTAGAATATGTGTATGATGAATGATATTGTTATAAAATTCAAAATGTGGTTAATACTATTCATAACGGCATGTTCGTAATAATATTTTAACAATATATCATTGTTTAGTAAAACGTGGTATTGCGTACAACACATGTTATTGAGGAAGGTCGCTCTTGCGTGCAACACAAGCCAAGAATAGTGTTTGCTTATACTACAAACTAATATGGTGTTGTTTATAGTTCAAGCTAATCTTGGTGTAGCATAAAACACAAGATATCAAATAGATAAAAAAAATTACTTCTCATAAAGTCTTGTGATGTTACATTCTACCCCACTTAAAATGGATTTCTCCCTTAAAATGTGTCGGGTTTATAAATAGTTTACTACATGAATGTTTCATTCATGGAAACAGACATCATAAAACGGAATACTAGTTCTTAATTTTAAAAATTAAAGTATGAAATGTAATGGTTACCCAAATTAACTCATCACTAGGCTTCCACATATGACAACATAGGTGAAAATATGGATATGGAAGAGAAATCTAGCCATCAAATTCTGATGGAGAGTGGTAGAGAACATGGATATGAAAACTACAATAATCAAAAAGCCATAAATTTCTGATAATATAAGGTACCATCTGATTCATTGGTTATGAGGGTACTATGACAACATTTTTGGTTTTCAAGATCATTTCCCAAAAGTTAATGAATTTGAATTAGATGAAACACTTAATAGTTTTTCCAAAATCTCACCGTTGGGCATTTCTTGAATAATTTATACTTCATATATTAAATAAATGAGGTTGAATTTGTTATTCGTGAAGTGTTAGTAGATCATGTGATAGAATGATGGGTCATTCCATCTGTCTCAATGAAAAGTTTAGCAAAATATATAAAATAAACATAAGTCCATTTGTGGTGAGGTTAATCGTATATGGTTCTAAAAAATGACTTATACTTCATCTATCATACCACATAATAAAATAAAACTAATTTCTAAAAACAGATACTTCATGTAGACCATTGGTGGGTGATAAAGGCTTGTCGCACTTCAGTTGTGGGTTCGATTACTGTATCCTTGTCTGAAACGACAGGTTGTCGCATATCATACGAGTTGTCCTTTTTCTAAAACAATAATATTATAACATTCTAGAAATAATGTCCAAAAGATATAGCCTTAAACAGTACTATCACATGTCTAAAATAATCCATTCTTTAGACTTATCCAAAATACTTTTGTCCAATTTAACAGTATAAAGAAAACTATTACCGGAGAGGTAATCTACCAAGCATGTAAATACCACCATTTATCCCCCATATATCATAAGTTATATCTTTATGGTCACATTCCAAACATGATATCACCTTAATCATGTATTCTCTTGAAACTTGAATTACCATCGAACCTTAGTGAAAGCATTAATACTATAAAAAGAAACTCTTTCCACATACCAAATTCCCAAAATTTTTATATACTCAAACCGTGTTGTCACATTGTCCTTATATCATTCATGAGATCCTTTATAATATCAAAAATTTCATTTTCTCATTTTCCCTTCATTATGCGTATATCATCTGCTTTACAATAATATTTCAATAACTATTCATGGTTACCGGTTCAATACAATTATTGAAAACCAATACATAGATATTCCAAAATTCCACAATACTATAAATTAGATTCCACCACACTATTATGGAATCCCGTGACATAAACACTTAATCATTTGACACATTAGTTTTCATACTCAACATCTCCAATATTGATCACATGTGACATACATTTTTTCTTTTGGATGAAGTGGTTCTTGATTTCGATCATCATTAACCCTTGGATTTGGGCATTGGTTAGCATAATGCCTTATTTCCTTGCACTTGTATTATTGAAGTGTTGGTGGTGCATTCTCTGTAGTCTTTTCATTATTCAAAATATTAGTTATCTTTTTTCCATTACATCGAAACTCCACAACTCGATGACCTTATTTTCCACAATTAAAACATTTTTTATTCCCTTTAAGATAATCTCCACCATGTTTCTTTCCACACATTGAGAATAATGAAACATTCGTCTTGTTTTCACCATTGTTTTGAGATTTCTCCTTGAACTCTATATTTTGTTTCTTGTCAAAACCATAAGATGGATATGTTACACCAACATACAGTTCTATGTTGAAAGAACAATGCAAAATTTCTTCATTGAAACTGAAGTCTCTTATATCTAATTCCCTTCGATGAATTGTTTTTTTCCACTGAAAAATTGATCAACATTACATTCTGGTTGGATGATAATGACATATGCATACCTTGAAAGACTTGTAATATTCACCTTGTATATAAAAAATGATTCATAATCCTTTTTAATAAGATCAAGGAACTCATTTTCCATATTTGTTCGAGGAATACATGGGAAGTAATTATTGAAAAAAATGTTCTTGAACTCATCCCATTCGATGGATTTAATTTCATCTTGGGCCCTCATTTTCTTAATTAGAGTCCACCACTGGTCTAAATCACCTTCTAAATGGTAAATTTCCATAATAACATTTTCATGTTATGAATATTGAATTATAGAAAATATATTTTCAATGGTACTGATCTATTGTTCAGCAACAACTTGACCAGAAGGCCCACTAAAATAAGGTGGATGTTGCCTCATGAAGAACTCAATAGAATATTGTTCCCTTCTCTGCTCATTTGGAAGTCTTTAATGATTCATAGCTTATGTAAGTGTAGGAATAATATTTTTCACTCCATATACCATAAAATTGGTTTGTTCAGGATTGTAATGATTGCATTGTCCATTACATTGATCAACACATTTCCATCAGGTTCCAGACATCGTCTAAAACCCAAAAAGAATTGTGTGAGAGGAAAAAATAATGCTAGGAAAACAACATAATAAAGGGGAGTACCTTCAATCTATAACATATTAGGTTTAATACTATGTTATTCATGATCGTTATTATAATTCTATGATTTCAACCTATACTTATACATAACCTTAAATACATCCCTAGACATACGTTAGAAATATCTATAGGGATATCACTAAAGTTTTCACATCCTAGTTTCCAAAGGTTATATAAACATTTCATCAGATGTCAACTATACAGATACAAGCATAACATGCATGGAAATTACATTACTTTTGCGGAATACATAATACATAACAAAAAGTAACACCCAAGGACCATAATAGTTTAGGGTCTTTGGAAACATGGAACATAATCTTCTAATCATGGATAAAGATCTTCAACATCTACCATAAAGTACTTCCCATTTTGTTTTCTTATATAAAAGATTTATTTATATCCTAGGGAAAAAAAAATAAAACGGGTGATCTAAAATGCTTAGTAAGGCAATCATGGAGACTATAAAACAACCCATATACATTTGAACATAAAAACATGAACATAAAATATCAAAATCATGAGTAATGACATAAATCATGGTAGTACATAAGGAATAGTTCATAAAGAAATATTAATCATGATAAAATAGTTTGGGAATAAAACTTGTAATTGTTGAAAATCATTAATCACATGTTTTTATTTCTATAGTAGCCATGGCATTGCTGCTAAGACCGGCATAGTGGACAGAGTCCATTACTGAAATGGGTTTACTTGCCATTCTAGCCCTATATTACTGAACTAGATTTTACTTTTTATTACATCCATGTCTATATCATGAGATATAAATCTTTACCAAATGATTTAAATAGATATATAATTCTCACCCATCTAATAAATAAATCATTTTCATTTGTGCCACAAAATAAACAAAAATCATTCATCATAACCCAAAGAATACTTTGGGTTTGATAAACATCATCCCATCATATCATAATCGATACAAAGCAAATTGATATCATTTCATCATAAGAAAAATCAAACCATGTAAATAATAGAGACATTATATTTGAAACATAAAAATACTAAATAATGTCATCTTAGATGGAAAATAATTTTGATAAAACACTTGAAATGAATTATTAAGGAAAATATACATTTTTTTTCAAATTCATTTTATTTTCTCAAAATGCCATGTATTTTAAAAGAAAGGGATTTTTTAAGATAATCATGAAATTTTGTAGAGGAAGATTCAAAAAAATAAGGCATTATGAAACTGTAAAAATTAATTCATTTGATATAAGTTCAAAAAACATTCTCCCTGTACTTTTATGAAAAATTCAAAAAGTACCATGTATGATAAACAAAAGAAAGATTCCATCCATAACACAATATAAAAGTAAAAGAGTGGTAAACATGAATTTAAACACACATGGGTGAATATTAAACACTTTATAAAAAACATTTTTATGGAAATGGTTGAAAAATATTACCCTAGTAAATACTTACGTATAAGCAATCTCAGATAAAAATGAGACTACAAAATTATCCCTTACCATAGGTCCAATTTCTTCAATACGTGTATGAAACTCTTGTATAGTGGTATTAAAAATATTTTTATCTTTTAAAATATCCATAATAATATTTATGATATCATATATTATTCACTTATGACTTTATATTACCCATTCGTTTGTCAATTTAATGTTAAAGCAGTGTTTTGGGTAAAATCGTTTCATTTATTGTCCATGTGTGGACTTGTTGTTCATTATATTTTTACTTATATCCTGATTTAAATAATTCCAAAATGTAAAAAATTATTTATATATTATATATATTCATAAGATAAATATATATTATAGATCGATAAATGAAAGTAAATACACTGTTCATGGAGACGATAGGTCGTACGTACTCATGAATGATGTTTTTCATTTCCATATTGAATTGAATGGAATTAAGTAAATGAAACATATATGTACATAAATCCAGTATCATTATTATGTCATATATTTCATGATTATTTATTTTATATACTTTATAATCAATCATGAATGGTTGACATGGAGAATGAATCTCATCACGCCGTAGAGATGGTATTTCGTACGTACGCACGAGCGATGATATCATTCTCATAATTATTGAATGGAATTGGAGTGGATGTTATGATATATTAGAATCATTATGATGTTATAATAATCATATATTGTTATTATTTACACCATTATACCCCATCCAAGTAAGTTGGTGGTAGAAAACAGATTACACCACGGCATGGAGACGACATTCTGTACGTACGCACGCGTGGTGATTTCGTTTTCCGTAGGATGGATAGAAGGTGAAATGGTGTTGTTTAATATTTATAATAAAATTTATATATATGATTGATACTGATGGTATTACATTATAATGAAACAAATAGTGAATAGGAAGTAGAAGAAGAAATAAATTTGAACGAATCGGTAAAGGATATAACCTCTTCTTTGACACGCCTTTTTTAAACCTCCTCTTAGGAAATAAGGATGGTCTTTGAAGAAGAAAAGGACGTCTAGTATGTTTCTAAAGAATTTTAGAAGATAAATGGACATGGATTCTCTGAGAATTAAGGCTCAAAATGTTGTAAAGAGGAGAGGGAGGATGTGCCCTTTTTATATGAGAGGAGATGGGAACTATTGGAAACCTATAAAATATAAATTTATAATTAACCCAGACCCTATATAAAAACATCAAAAGTGACTAAAATTTGGATATTAGGTAATATAGTGTTTTAATCTCATCAACTGTTCAAATTTTGACATGTTATGATTTTATCTTAAACCTTATCATTTTGATTTATCCTTATTTAATCGATTTAATTTTATTTGTGGTGATAATTTTCTAAATTTTAAATGGTTATAAATAATCACTTATGTGTTGTGAATTTTCCATAATTGGATACTTTATGAAATTTGAGACAATATAAATTTCAATTTATAATTTTAAATATTTTCATTATTTTTAAACAATTTATTAATATTTTATTTTTATAAAAAACAATTGTGTCAATTTTGACACTATTTATTTGTTTGAAATAAAATAAAATTCACACAGAGGATATATTCGAACAAAAATATTTAATAGGTCCCTAACATGTAATATTCATCTTGAAAATTCGTGTAGCACATTAAATAGTTCATATAATATTTATTTTAATATTTTAGAAATAATTTATTTGATATTTTAATCATAAAAATAATTTCTACTTCGCTAATGTGTCACAATTAATGATAATGATTTAATCCCTAAAAATTATAAATAAATTATTATAATGTAGTTAATTTTAATAGATTTATAGGGTCTATTTATGTTTGAGGTTTTATGAAGTATATCACTAAATTAAAATTATTACACTTATAAGATATAAGAGATTGACATGTTGTCACTTTCTTCAGTTTTAATAATAATGTCATCCTTTTCATGGTCAAAAGTCCATGAAATGTATCTATTATGACTATAAGGTGATATGGGTCTACTTTTATTCATCCAATAAAATTTTTCTAGGTGTTAGGGTAATTTTATAATATTATTTTTACCCTTAATTATATGATTTATCTTTAACAGTGGTTAATAAAATTTATCGTAGTAACTATTCATAATGCCAAAAAAATAAAATGTATCCTATTAACAAAATTTGGACGAATATATTCCAATTATTGAATCCAATTTTCTAGATTCAATACACAAAAGTTTCAGAATTTAATTTAAAATTATTCCACAGCTGAGAAAACGAGTTTTAAAAGTTAAAACATTGCAAAAGATTGTAATGTTTTTACCTATGAATTTAATGTAAAATTATTGATAATGACATAAATAATATTTAATGTCAAAAATATATTCTATTTATACATTAAAAACATTCAATATTATAATTTTTCCATATAAATTATCTTGATGAAAATAGTTTTTTCTAATTAAAATATAGCATATTTTTACTATTCCTCAAAATTTGAAATTTTATAGAAAACTAATAAAAAATTATACGATGTTAATTTTTATATCCTTATTGCAATTAATAAGTTTATATGGTCAAATTGAAGTTCTAAATATGTCAAAAACTAGATTTGAAGTTTGTACGCCATCAAAAGGAGGCAAAACTGTATTTTTTGAAAAAAAAACTAATCTTACACGAAAATTTAATTTTGTTCTCATACCAGGTTCTAGAATAGGTGTAAGATGAATGATATTATTATAAAATTTATAATTTTGTTAATTATATTCATAACAGTTAATTCATAATAATATTATAACAATATATTGTTGTTTAGTAAAACTCGGTATTGCGTACAACACACGCTATTGAGGAAGGTCGATCTTGCATGCAACACACGCCAAGAATCGTGTTTGCATATACTACAAGCTAATACGTTGTTGCATATATTAGAGGATAATCTTTTTGTAGCATACAACACAATACATCAATGAAATAAAAAAAATTATTTCTCCAAAAATCTCGGGGTGTTATACTAGCGACACATTTTATTTTTTACCCTTTCATTTTATTTATTTATTTTTAGTAATTTACATTTCCTAAATTTTCATTTAATATTATTTTTCCATTTATTCCCCCCCCCTCAATTCTTCTTCCCCGCCTTGGTCCGTCAAGCTACACAGTCCCCCCAGTTACCCTAAATTACATTCAGTTGGTTGCCCTTGCCCTTGGTCTGCGCTGCCCTAACCCCAACTAATTTTCTCAACTTGTCTCCCTCACTTCCCTCTAGCATCGCGGCTAACTAGCACCTCCCTCTGGCTCATCTAGAGTTGCCCCTACTAGCGGAATCCAACCCTCCCTCACTACCCACAACCGTCACCAGTCGGTGTTCTCCCTCATTCCCCCTTCTCTTCTCCTCACCAGGCCTGTTGCGCCTTCTGTCATGCTTCCCTCAAATCGATGTGTCTCACCTCCCCTCTGCCACCTCGCACTACACATCCTCCTTACACCAGTGTCCACAAACATTGCTGTTTTTTTTCCTTCACACAGTCACGCACTGCCCAGTTTTCTGACATGATGCAACCCTACGATGACACCCCCATATTGGTCGAACCTTCAGGTGACTCCCACTACACGAGCGTCCCATTCTGGTGGCTTCCCCGTTACGCGCTTTTCCCTAGTGAATTTCTCCCATTCATTGTGTAGGGCTCTAGTTGGGATATTGAGTTATATTTGATTCAATGTTGATGCTATTGGTTTAATAATTTATTTTTTAGGGCCCTTTTGTGTAGACAGAGGTCCAGTTGGTGTGCGACGGTGTTACACAACAAATTTTTTATGTTCTTCACACCGAGGTAGGTGGATCCGTGTTTAATTGTTATCTAATTAATTAATTTGAAAGTTTAATTACTTTATAATATTATTTATTTAATTTTTGTCATGAAAAGTTGATCTTCTATGAGGTTTGATTTACAGTTGAATTTATAAGAGAGGATTCTTATAATAAGTGCACTTGCTTCTGAAATTTCATCTTTGGTTAATTGTTAGTGTTTTTTATTTATTGTTAGTGTAGCCTACTAATTATTTTTTTTGTGTGGTTATATTTTTAATTTAGGTTTAATATGTCTTAATGTGTTTATTAGTGTGTTTAGATGATATGAGTATGTTGTTGCTGCAAAAACCCATGTCAGGCTATTCACTGTTGTTTTATAAATTGTGCGTATTATTTATTAGGATGTATAAGAGGTGCAATTGGAGTCATGGTGTTGCGTTTGTTTTTTCTTAAATGACCACTTGAGTATATTTTTTGTTTTTTAGTCGTGTAACATATTTTTAAATGGGTTGGAAAGTTGTTCTTGTGGTTTGTTTAACAGCAGTAGTGGTATTTTCAACTATGCGAATGACTTCTATAGTTGTGTGTGTAATGCATATTGTGTTCCAGAGGTGACGTTGTGTGCGTGTGGTCGTGTAACGGGGTCTGGGTTGGATTGGTGTGTAAATCATTGGTTTTCTCTCATAAACATATTTATGATAGTTTTGGTAGTTTTATTAAATAATTATTAAGGGTGAAAATGTGTTTTGGTTAAATTGTGTGAATTATTTTGGTGATTAATGTCTTGTGACATGTGTGGAATTTTTTTACTAAATTATGTTATTGGCGTGTTTGATAATGGAAGAGATTTCTTTGATTGTGAAGTTTTATTAATTGGATTTCGAACTGATTCAGGTTTAGTTTTGAGATATTTTTAGTGTGCGCCTTATTTCAAAATGGTGTTTTCAAGTGTAAGTGCTGGTTCATTTAGTGGTGAGTGTCTTTTAAATTGTCCATATCATTTTCTTGAGTATGTAACATCTAAATATTTTGTTTTGAAATGATTTTTGTGTGTGTATGGGTTTAAATGTGGGTTTGGGTATGGAAATTGTGATTTTGCATGTGTAAATACCCTATATAGATTTTATGCATTAGTATGAAATGTGACATAAACTTGAAACTGGTTTGAGAACAAACTAGGAAGCCCGTGTAGCAGGGAGGGTGGACTAGACTGGTGGGCTAGTGTTTTGGAGGTTACTTGACCCGGTTCTACTGGAAGGACTGACAATTGCAACAATAAATAAACAGATTCTTTTTTAAGGGTTGTGGCCTTCTAAGCCACATTTTCTAAGGGTCATGGCCTTCTAAGAAACATTTTCTTTGGTCTGTGCTCTCCTAATGCACATTTCACCAAGACACGATGCTCTTGGGTCCCAAGATAGCTAACACCCATGAGTCCTCTCCCATATTAGTGCTCAACAGTTACTTTAATCTCATTAGTGTGACACATGTGTTATTTTAAAAGTAAGTGTCTCTCTGTGTGTGTTTTTTAATTTATGTTGTCACTTTTGAAACTATTTTTTATACCTGATTTCTCTAAAAAAACTCAAGCATTTTGTTTTTTTTAATTAGAATTTCAAATGTAGTGGTCATTTAATAATTATGTGTGGAAACTTTTCTTAGTGACATCCTACTGGGATATTGGATCACACCCTAAATAACCCATTGGGTGTATGTAGATCATGTTTCTTTTGCATTCTTAGTTAAGTCATCGAGCATACCATTAGTGGTTCAGATTGTTAGAGGCATCCTCATGATGGTTTGGTAGAGGTGGCTTGGGGATGTCACTCCTCATGTCACATAGAGGATTGAGTTGGAGTTTTGGTTTTCCAATGTTGTATTTTATTTTGGGTTTTTAGGTCACGTTGTAAACATTAAATTTGAACTTTGTATAAGGGTCTTTTTGTTTTCCTGTTTTTAGTTTCATTTTATTCATCTTGCTGTTTGTTTTATATTTATTTATTCGGGTAAATCGTTCCCAGGTTTTATTTTTGTTACCCGAGCACATGTGCTAACCCGTGGGGATTGGGAACGCCCTTCGGGCCATGTCGCGGATCGGGTCGGGCACCTGGTCAGATGACGACCTGACTGGGTTCTTGAAAAAATGGTATCATGGGGAGAGGTTTGTGTCCTTGTTATTTGGGATGTCAGGTAGATCGAGGAGAGGGTTGTCAGTACTCGAGGGGTAGGTGTGAGAAGAGCATCATGCACACTTTCTCATCCTGATCCTCAAGTAACCAGTTGTATTATGAGACTTAATTTCTTGGATTTTCTCTGTTTGGATAGGGGATAACAATAAGAGTAAACCGGTACAACGCATGACCTCACATAGAGTAGTGACCCATGTGATGCCTGAGAGTACGATTCAACACTCTTAGTGGTTGGTTCTTACCTAGGGCTTGGTAAGCTAAACCATGTACTCGGGTTAGACATGACCAATAGTCCTCCGTCTATGTTCTTTAATGTTTATGATTTATTGCTTTAGTTTTGGGTTGGCGTGAATGTCTTTCCATTTAACAAGGGATGCAGTCCTTGGTTTTACTCTTATTTTATTTTTTGTGTGAGTTCAACATGCTTTTTGGAGGGTGTTTCATTTGAACCGTGTTTCTAGAAGTCGACGTTTGATTCGCCAAGTACAAATTTATAAAAGAACTTTTTGGGTTACATTAAATAGAATTGAGTTATTTTGGAAATGGAAGTAATTCAGAAAATTTTCCATGAATATTTGAAACGGTTTTTGAAGAAAAAAAGGAAGTATTTTCATATATTAAGAATGTTTTGTTTTGAAAGTGGAGTATCCTTGTTCATTACAGTAGTATATCTATGGGTGCTCGCATGTGCATGTGGAAATTATTAATGGTTAATTTATAGCTCATGTGGATGGGTTCCTAAGTTGCACAAAAAAATGCATATTAGCAAGGAATCAAAGAATAGAACTGGTGAGTGATTGATTTCTGAGGTTGTTTATTATCTATTGAAAATTGGGTTTTTCTCTAAAATTGGTTTTTGTGCTAATTTTTTTTTGGAAATGGGAAATTGACATTGAGTTTAGGGTGATTAAAACCTTTTCAAAATATCCTTTGGGCCTATTGTGCAGTGCTTTGTTTTTCAAGCGAGTGTTTTGATTTAAGAATGAATTGATGTTTAAAATTTGGATTACTGAAATTGTATCTGAGGTGTGGATGTTGTTTTGGGATGTGTTTGGATTTGTAGAAGACTGTATTGTGTTTTTTGTTCAGGATATTCCCCCTAGAAATGTCCCATGGGTTTCTAGAAAGTCTCTCAGTTCTTGGCTAAGCCCAGACACCTAGTGGATTGGCGAAGTTGGGTTCTTCTTAGTGGTGTCGACTGTTCGTAGTCGTTGAGGTCAGTTTATATCGTTGAGTGATTTGAGAAAGTTGAAAGAGTCTCCAGTGTTGGAGGAACTCCGAAATATTTGTGGTGTAAGTTGTATCGAGTATGCCTGGTGGAGCGACACTGAACCAGTTTATGATGATCACTTGATTTTTGTTGCGAATAAAGATTTCTTGAGCGATCCTTAAGACTAACCTCATCTCACAGTTGTGCCTAAGGATGTGATTGTTCATTATTCAATGAGGAGTGTGAACCGAATATGCCAGTTCTTGGAGTGCTCCTTCCATCAGTACATGTTTCCTTTCAGAAAGAATTCTCAATCTACAATATCTAATGTGGTCAGTCGGACACTGTAAGTCGTTCGCTGCAATTTTTAGTTGGTATGTTGATGGATTGGCTGCGCGGGACACGAGGAGAAGTATGCAGGCTGATTTTCTAGCATAGGAAGTTCCAGTCAGAGGTGGTCAACATATAACTGTGTGGTGGTAGATGTTTCAGACATCAGGGCCCCAGCCATAGGGGTCTGGGTGTCCTATGTTGTAGTTGTGTTTGGAGGTGAATTCATTGCTATTGGTGGTTTTTATTGTTGATTCTGGTTTTGAGATCTTTGGAGTTGAGGTCATGCCTGTTTTGGATGCCTGGTCTTCGGTTGATTGATTTTTTCCAAAGGTATCTTCATGGTTATGTTTGGAAACATTACTTGGTTAAGTCTTTTGGGACTTCTCGGGATAGAAAGTGTCATGGTGGGGAGATTTTTCACACCCCAAAATTGCACATCATTAATGATTTTGATTTTTACCTTTATCTAATAATTTTATTTGACTTAATTGTTTTGTTGAGTTACATACCAGGCCCGACATGAGTTTTTGTGTTTTTCTGAAAAATGAGTGTGTTGGCATGGTAGTGTCTGGTGCTCGGGCAAGGAATGGCCAATTCCGCACATCTTCGTCAAATGTTCATGTGACCTACTCGGTGCGTGGGTAATTATTTAATTAATGAATTGAATAATACATTAAGGGAAAAATAAAATATAGAAAATGATTATTTAATTTAAGAGTTGTTTTAATAATAATAATACTATTATTATTATTGGGATTATTATTATTATTATTATTATTATTTCAGTTAATATTTTACTTTTTTTATAATAGATTGTAGTTGTAATTGTAAAATTATCAACTTATTATTTACATATTTGTTTTTATTTACATTTCTAGTTATTTATTATTTCAAAGCAGTTTTGGATTCACTTAACACCCATTTTATTTTTTCCCTTACATTTTATTTATTTATTTTTATTAATTTCCATTTCCTATATTTTCTTTTATTATTGTTTTCCATTTATTTTCCCCCCTCAATTCCCTTTCCCCCCATGGTCTATCAGGCTACACAGCCCCCCCCCCCCTTACCCTAAATCGTATTCAGTCGGTCGACCCTGCCCTCGGTATGTGCTGCCCTAACCCCTAACAGCTCTTCACGGCTGGTCTCCCTCACTTCACTTCAGCGTCACAGCTGACCAGCGCCTCCCTCCAGATCATCTTGTGTCGCCCCTTCTAGCAGTGTCCAACCCTCCCTCACCGCCCGCAACCCTCCCCGATCGGTCTTCTCCCTCATTCCCCCCATCGCTTCTCCTCGCCAGACCTGCTGCGTGCACTGCCATGCTTACCTCAAATCGATGCCCCACACATACCCTCAATCGCCTCGCACCGCATATCCTCCTCACTCTGGTGTTTAGTATCCTTTCTGTTTTTCCCCTTCGCACAGAAACATTCCGCCCAGTTTTCTGACACGATGCAACCCTATGATTGCTCTCCCATATTGGCCAACCCTTCTGGTGACTCCTGCTTCATGCACCTACTATTCTGGTGGCATCCCCATTGAATTCTTTACTATAGTGTTTTTGTTCCCCTTCTTTGTGTAGGGTTCATGTTGGGATATTGAGTTACGTTTGATTCAATGTTTATGCTATTTGTTTAATACTTTATTTTTTAGGGCCCTTTTGTGTTGACAGATATGCAGTTGGTGTGTGGGGGTGTTACTCAATAAATTTTTTAGGTTCCTCGCAATAAGGTATGTTGTTCCATGTTTAATTGTTATCTGGTTAATTATTTTGAAAGTTTAATTAGTTTATATTATTATTTAATTAGTTACTGTAGTGAGAATCCAATTTTCTATGAGGTTTTATTATCAATTGAAATTATTTGGGAGAAAACTTATAATATGTGCATGTGCTGCCAAAATCTCATCTTTGGTTAATTGTTTGTTTATTTATTTATTGGGAGTGTAGCCTACTAATTATTTTGTTTGGTCTGGTTTAGTTTTTAATTAAGGTTTATTTTGTTTTAATTTGTTTATTAGTGTGTTTAGGTGATATAAGTATGTTTTTTATGTGAAAACCCATGTCAGATAATTCAACAGTGTTTTATCAATTGTGCAGATTATTTGTTAGGATGTATAAGAGGTGGAAATGGTGTCTTGGTGTTGCATCGTTTCTGTCTTAAATGAGAATCTTATTGTCTTTTTGTTGTTTTGGTCGTGCGATGAATTTTTAAATTGGTTGGAATGTTGTTATGGTGGCTTGTTTAACTATAGTAGTGGTCTTTTCAACTATGTGGGTGACTTTGTTAATTGTGTGCATAATGCATATTGTGTTCTAGAGGTGACGTTGTGTTCGTGTGGTCTTGAAAGGGGGTTTGGGTTGGTCTGGTGTGTAAAGTATTGTTTTTCTCTAAAAAATCTATTTATGAATGTTTGGGTTGTATTATTACAAAATTATTAATGGTTAAAAATTGGTTGGTCAAATTTTGTGAATAGTTTTTGTGATTAAATTCATGCGACATGTGTGGAATTTGATTAATAAATTCTATTAATGGCGTGTTTGATAATGGACATGATTTCTTTTACTGTGAAGTTGTTTTAATTGGCTGTGTAACTGATCAAGGTTTAGTTTTGAGATATTTTTATTGGGCACCTTATTTCTAAATTGTGTTTTCAAGTGTAAGTGGTGGTACATTTGGGGGTGAGTGTCTTTAAAATTTGCCAGATGGTTTAGATGAGTATATAACTTATTCATATTATGTTTTGAAAAGATTTTGGAGCGTGTATGGGTTTGAAATCTTGTTTGGGTATGAAAATTGAGATATTATGTGCATAAATACCCAATTTCAATTTTATGCATTATTGTGACATGTTACATAATCTAGAAACATGTTGGAGCACAAACTGGGAAACCCGGGTAGCTATGAGGGTGAAATAGACTAGTGGGATAGTGGTCTAGAGGTGACTCAACCTGGTTTCTCTGGCATGATTGACGATTGACACACTAACTAAACATATTCTTATATGAGGGTCATGACATTCTACGCCACATTTTCTGATGGTCGTGGCCTTCTAAGACACGTTTTCTAAGGGTTGGGGCATTCTATGCCATTTTTTCTAAGGGTTGTGGCCTCTTAAGCCATGTTTCACTGAGACATGGAGATATAAGGGCCCAAGCTAGATAACCCCTATGAGGCCACTCCCATATTAGTTCTCATTGGTTACTTTATGCTCATTAGTGTGACACATAGGATATTTTAAAAGTATGTGTGTGTGTGTGTGTTTTAATTTAAGTTGTGCCTTTTGAACTGTTTTATTTAAACATGTTTTCTCTAAAAAATCAAGCATTTAGTTTTTTTATTTAATTAAGATTGAAAATGTAGTTGTAATTTAATAATTGTGTGTGGATCCTTTTCTCGGTGCCATCCTAGTATGATCTTGGCTCACACCCTTCATACACCTCTGGGTGTTTGTAGATCCTATTTCTTCTGCATTACAGGTTGATGCTTCAATCATGGCATTGGTGGTTTAGATTGTTAGTGGCATCTTCATGTTGGTTTGGTGGTGGTGGATGGGGGATGAGACTCCTCAAGTCACATAGAGGATTGAGTTGGAGTTTTGCTTTTTATTTATTGTAGTTTCTTTTGGGTTTTTAGCTCATGTTGTAAACATTAAATTTGAAATTTTTATAAGGGTATGTTTGGTTGTCTTTTTTTGGTTTCAATTTAATCAACATTTTGTTTGTTTTATATTTATTTATTTGGGTAAATTGTTCCCAAATTTGATTTTTGGTACCCGGGAACTTGTGCTAGCTCGTGGGGATCGGGAACACCCTTTAGGACATGCAGTGGACCGGGTCGGGCACTGGGTCGGATGACGACGTGACCTAGTTTGTGATAAAAATGACAATGAGAGTACAAATAAAATGTAACAGGAAAGAGGTGTTAAATAATAAAAGGAGGTATACTACTTATTGTTCATGTATGAATAGTAATAATCTATGTTTTTTGATTCAATAGTTATATTATATGAATACTGGAAAATATAAGGATTTTTTAGTTTATGTTTTTCTTCACAATGAATTTTCATGAATATTTTTTAATCATTCTGAAGGACCAGAAAAATAGTATAATTGAAATCAGATGTTCCTGAAAAGACACGATTAAGGTAGAGATAACCCTTAATATGTTCCTTATGTAATGATAGTTATGTTTGGATTAAGATATGTGGGATATAAATAATTAAAATGGTTGGTAGTGATTACCTTGTAACTAATTAAGGACTTGTTGACATGTGGTTTATGCTACCAATAATGAATTTTACATCATTTTAATATATAATAAATATTTCAAAAAAATTGGAATAAAAAAATATGAATGTTTCAAATAAGTATTGTTGATTACTTATATTATTAACATGTATCAGGAGAATACAAAATGAAGGTATTCACATGATTGGAATGTGACAACCAAAATCTTCTTTATTATATATGGTGGATCATTATCATGATAATTTAGTAACCTTATTTCTAATGTTTTGGATTTTCTTCTTTAATAATCATTACAAGGTTAACCATTTAGGGAATGGTATATAAAAAACATAGGATGGGGTTTTAGATATTTATGTATTATCTATCCATATAATCATTAACGCACATTGAATAACATGTGTTATCCATTTTATTGTGTGATGAAAAATGATAGATGGAATTAATTTTACTTCTATTTATGGATCTCATGACATTTTATTTATTTAGGAATGAAAAATTTACATTCATTACCTATAGTAAGAGATAATGTGGGAATTGATCATTCCTCAACCAAAGGGTGAGATTGTACATATGGAGTGGAATGAAGTCATGAAATTATATATTCATGTTAATGTTGTTAAACTTTCGGAAAAAGGATATTGAAACAAAAAATGTTACCTCAGTATCTTTATTTCCAATGAATCAAATGGCCCTTAGGATCATCACATATTTTTAGATTTGTGATCATTAATATTATCTTGACCCCGTTCATTATTACTCCCCATTAGAACATGATAGTTATATTTCACTTCCTTGTCTATTTGGTTTCCATTATAATTGCAACATTCCTTTATTAAATGATTTTTGATTATTCGTTTTTACGATGGGGTTTTTTGGAATGGATCTTTTAAATATTAGTCTAGTGATAACCCATACAAATTTTGATTGAGAAATTCATTTTATGGAATTTAAAATGTAACCCCATGAGACTTTTGGAATTTTTTTTCAAATTAATTTACTCCTTCAATATTTTTTTCAGTTCATGAAGCACTAAATATATCATTTTATATATAAAACAACTATGTGTATCTTGCATTATACACATTACCATATACACCTTGAACCACATTCAACAAATAGATTATATTTCAATACATTCAACACATTGTAAAGTTTTATTAAACACAATACTAAGTCATGTTGATAGCTTAAAAAATGCACAAGGATGTGTTTTATCAAACCATATTACACTGTTATTATTATTATTATTATATAATTATAGATACGACCAAGCCATTGGATTATAATTCATGAATATGATTAACTAAAATTGTAAAAATTTGATTTATAAATTCTTTTAAGATAAATACTTTTACTATATTAGTTAATATGAATGAAATAACTAATTGAAAATAATGAAATTTATTTTCTAAGAAAAATATATTTCAATATACTAAAACTATTTTATTTAAATAAATTAATGAAAACAATTTTGAATATTGTTTTTATAAAAATTTATATAGTATGCATTCAAATAATTTTTTATACTCATAAAATAAATATTATATGTATAAGATAAGAATAAATCCAATTTTGTGAATACAATGATATATTTTTTAAAGGTAACATTACTATAATATAATGGAGAAACCATTTTAAATATGATTTTTGAAAATTTTATATTTCTTATTTGAAAAATAAAATAAAAATTTAAATATTAATATATTAATTTAATTTGAGTTATTTGTTTTGTATTTTTTTTGATAAGAATCATTTTTTGACGAATAATGGAAAAAACAAATTTTTTATTTGAAAACAATTTTTTCAAACAATTTATTTATTTTGATGAAATGGGTTTTAATTTAATTTTAAATATAAAATATATAAATTTAAATAAATTATTAAAATTTATTTAATTTCAATCAATTTTATATTTAAATTGGATGTAAAAACATTTTATGCTTCTGAACATTGTTTACTATAAAAACTCATTTTGTCTCCTCGTCCTTCGGATTAAATTTAATTTAATTTTTGACACTTTTTTATCACAATTTTGAATGTTTTTCCATATTTTAGATCATCATACTATATAATTTCGAAATAATTAAACATATTATTTGACCAAAAATATTAGGGAATGTGATTAATCATAGTTTCAACGATCAAAAGAATAATTAGCATTACAAAGGACTAAATCATATACAGATGGAAGAAAATCACCTAATAACATGTCATAAATCTACTGGCACATATTTCATCCCTATCCAATATTTTTTAAAAAATTAATCATTATTGTATCCACTTGACCTGGGAAATACATGGATGGCATTCCCATTCCAAAAATTTACAATAATGCCACTTCGCCTCAACTATAAAAACAAACCCACCCGTCCCACATATTTATACCACTAAAATCATTTTTCTCTCCCAAAATCTGATAAAATAAGATAAAAATTTCTCCCCATTCATCATATAAGCCTACCTTTGTGCGTATATCCAAATAAAAGGTCACTTTTGAGAAAACTATGAGGTGTTATCCAAATAAGAGTTAACATATATACTCTAGCTCCTTTGTGTTATTTTAATTCTCCAACCCCACAACTCATAAAATTGAATGATTATATAATCACACAAGTAACATAAAGATAATTATATTTTATAATTATAATGGTTGTACTTGAATTACCTTCACTTACATACAATTGTTAAAGAACAAACTGTTCTTGTTTACAGTGAGGTACTACCTCCCAAAACGCGGTTGTTCATTATTCCTTTACCAACTCTCATGGTAGGGAATTATGATGGAAGAAATATTTTTTTATATAAATGATATTTATGATTTATTTATACTTATTTAATAATTATATAAAACCTACCATTGGGATTTTTGTTTTGTGTATATACTATAACTTCATTTATTGACATGTGGACTACTGCCTCCTCAAATCGATGTGATTCGTTCACACTCTACATGGAATATGTTAACGATTGGATTAGGGAATAATTAATCTATAAATTAAATTATAATTCTACATTAGTGTTATATTATATATTTAGGTATGTGAAATTATCATTCATTCAGTCAGTAAAACAACAAAACAGAAACAATTTTCATTCATACCTACGACCTACCATCTCCATGAGCAGTGTACTCCATTTCATATCAATATATTATATATATTAATATAAATACATATATAAGGAATATTTATGATATTTATATCATGTTTTTAATTCATAAAATAAGTTAAAAATGAACTAAGTAAGAGTATAATAAATGACATTCGAAAACATATACAAAAAATAATGGGAATTTTACCCAAAAAATAACATTAACATAGAGTTACTTATTAACCGGTAATATAAATTCACAACAAGATAATATATGGAGTTAGATATAATTTTTTTTCTTTGTTATATTTATTATAATATTATATTTTTAATAAATTTGTTATTAACATGTATGAATAAATTCCAAACTTAAGGTAAGTGTTTTCCTCTTTCACTTTTATTTTCAATGACACACAAGACATGTTCACCTATTATTTATTATATTTTTTGTGTATAATACCCATGAAATTATATTATTAATATTATACATAAATATATTATGATTTAGAGATCCATTATATGATATTTCATTCATGGATTGTATTCTTTATAAGTTACCAAATCCGTAATGTAATTTTGTCTCAATTTTTTTTCTTTGATACACATGCCTTGTTTTCCACATATATTATTTTGTTTGGTGTAGACACTACCCTTTGAAATTTTATCTAATTAATCAATATATTTAATTCAAATTTTAATCATAAATTAATTTCATTTTAAAAAATTGCGAGTATGATTCAATGTTAACTAGTGGTAAGTGTTTATTGAAACAATCTAATCATATATATGGATGGTTTTTAATTATGCTTCCATTGATGTAATATTTTTATCCATCTCTCAATAATTATCATGAATTTTGAAATAAAATGTTTTTAATGATTTATTCAAGTATTGGTATAATTTTTCCAATATCTCATAATTATGATAATTGAAATGGTTTTTTATGAAAATATTTATTTATTATCTCTTCAGTCAGAAATAATTTTTACACTAAAAACCATGTTTTCATTTAATGTTTTTCAAAAAAAAATTAAACTAGCATTAAAAGATAATTATTAAAGAAAAATTATTTGAAAACTATTTTGTGGTTTTCAATTATTGATTGATATACATTCAAAAATATTTTCAAAGGAAATTTTTTCAAAAACATTTCAAGCATTCTTTATATGTTGCCAATGGTTTTTCAGTCAAAAGGATTATAAAACATTTTCGAGGTATATTTATATGTTTTAATGTCTATTCAATGAAAAAAGTTCAAATTTTTTTCACTCATAATTTATATGTTTTCAAGGAACATGGATTTAAAAAAAAGGCTAACATATTTTATAATTTTTTCGAGGAAAAATGATTTCAAAATGTTTTCAAGGAAGAAAGTTCCCAATTTCTTTCAAGGTTTAATTATATGTTTTCAAAGAAAAAGGAATTAATAATTATTTAAACCTTATTTTAAATTTTTATTCAATAAAAAGGATTAGAAAATAATTCCAAGCCTCCTTTGTAATACTTAATTGAAAATTGTTTTCAAAATTATCAACATTTGAAAAATATTATTTAAAAGAAATGATATTTTATTCATGAAATGTTTTTAAAAGATATTAAAAAAATATTTTCCATCTAAGATGAAATATGTTTGTGTAAATCATGTATTTCAGGTGATATTATCCAAAGGTTCCTTTCATATTATTTCTCTGAATGTTTTTTGTTTTAATGTAATGATGTTTATAAAACTCACTTATCTCTCTTGGGTAATATGTTTATGAAACCTATTTCACATTCAGATGTCATTTGTTTTTGTGAAACCCATATATTTTTATTAGTTTTTATGTTAATTAAACAAATTTGTCTTCAGTGGTTATATGATAATGAAAACTTTTGCTTTTCATTGATTATACTTTGATGAAATGTTTATTAATCCATACTATTTTACACAGTTTAGGATACAATTACATGTTTATAAGACCCATTTTTTATCTTGGGTTTTGATATGGTTTCTTATAATAATTTGGAATATGTATGTATGATTTTATTATGAAATTTTGGGGACATATACCACCCTCTGATGCATTGGGTAATGAATTATATCTCAAAAGATTTCCCTAGAATGAATGGGGTGTTAACTTGGTCCAATAGAATAATTTTCAACTATGATGGTATTAGGAGGGAACCATTACTAAAGAGATAGTCATTGGAGGGAACCATGGACCCCATAATATTATTGGTAGTGAACCCATACTACTAATATGGTCATGGTAGTGATTTTATAAATACTATTGAAATAATTTTATATACTTATGTGTTATCCACAACTTCTATGTCTTATTAGAATGTTATGGTCTCATGGATTATTCCATTAATTCCCTAATGATACATTTATTATGAACAACCAATTATTATGCCATAAATCATGTGTATGATCATTAATATGAAAGGTATGATCTTTATATTTTATTATCATATTCTCATACCGTTATCCTCATGTTGAGCATATGTGTGAGTTTTTAACACTTACTGAGCATCTGAGGAAGCCCATTTGTTATATTTAATTTCCCTAAGATGTTAATAATGGTTTCATGTAGAAGTACATAAGGTGGATATTTTTTTGGGAAAAAATGAAGATATTTCACCTAGTTATTTTATATTGTATCTTGTTTCCAAAGACACAAAACTATTATTGTCATTAGGCATGTATTTTCATTTGTGATTAATATTGATCTAAAATTTTTAAATATATATTCAAGTTATGTATGGGTGTGTTGATTTGGTATAAAAGGAATGTTTTACTAATCCTTTGGAAACTAGGATGAGAATAAATTAGTGATATCCCTTGGGATATATATAAAGATATGTATTGGTATATCACGAAGGATAATTCTAATAGTGAGTTAAAGTATAGGAAAATGTCGTTGAATTTTGGTAAATGATAGAGTGAGTGGTTTCCTAGAAATACATCCATTAATGGATACTAATTTTGGATGTTGGATTTCAATTGATTTATATAGGGGTAATAAACACTAAAAAAATATTGGGAAAGACTCAGTCGAGAACATGTGCATGATTATGAGCCTTGTTGTACACCTAGATTGACACTCCAAGGTGATATACATATTGAATTCACAAACTCATTATTAAAAATCCAGATGCGTTTAAATATTATATTACTATGAATGACCTAGGATAAACATATGTTTTAATATAATGGTGTAAAAGTTTTGAAATCCTTATAGATATTAATCATGATTTTGTAGATTTTTTCTTTGATATGTGATTCTTACACTATTCTCTCATTTTTTAGACAATGTTAGGAACCAAAAGTCTCTTTGTTAATGTTAAATGTAATGATGTATTTTTTAATGTGAATTTTAATGGGATGATTACTAGAAGAAAGAATTTTTTAATCATTCATAATCAATTTTCATAATACATGATTAATAGTGTATACCATAAACAACTCTCAGACTCACCAAGGAAAAAATTTAATTATTTCAATAAGAGTTCTGGTAATGGAGACCTTGGAGTAAAGATGATTCAATTTCCATTGTGTCACGAATGTTGAATGCATCACAAAAGTGAATGTCTTAGAGGAATCCAAATATATTTTGACTGAGGAAATGAAGTTCACGTAGCCTGTAATTGAAATTAGAATATAAAGAGTTCAGTTATTTCCATGGATGGGAATATTGGCCTCTCTAAGACATAACAGAAGGTTAAATACTTAAATTTTGGAATGGATGGTAATTATTAAAATTTATTTTCTAATTGGAAATCCAACAATGTGAATTGGATTGGTGGTATGAGTAATTTTTATATAGTTTATGGTGATGAAAGAACTAATGAAATGTGATATGAAAGCGGTATTATGTGATTGGATGACGTACCCTTCTTGGGTAATATGGATAAAGTGTAATAATATATATTTTTACTTATTTTTATTTAAGAATTATGTTATATAATCTGTGGAATATATAAGGATTATTCAGTTTTTTTCTTTATATTTATAAAAATATGGTGAATTTGTTCTGATCGAACAAAAAATTGATTTAATGGAAAATTTATGTTCATGAAAAACACACCATTTAGGGAAAGATAATAATTGAGATGTTTCTTCTTTTTATATAATTTTTTCAGAAAAATAAATGTTGGATATGAATAAGTAAATTGGATGGTGTTGATTCCTTTGGAAAAAAGTAAGGACTTATTGACAAGTGGATTGTGATATCATTGATGAAGTATAAATTTATTTCTGATTTAATATATATATATATATGAAAAACAGTAGATTACAGAAATATATATTTTTTCAATAAGGATATGCATTAATAAATTTTACTACTATGTTTCAAGATAATACACAATGATGTAATTTTCATGTTTGGAATGTGAGAACTAAGAGATACGTTATGGGATATGGGGAACCAATGTTAAGATTATTATTTTTCATTCATTATAATGTTTTTTTATTTTCATTTTTAATACTTATATGGTAAACCATTTATTGAATGGTTTCTATTATTATTTGTTTGTGGTTTCAAATATTTACGTATTATTACACTATATTAGTATTTATGCATATTGGATAACATGTGGTAACTATTTTTTTGTGTGATAAAAAATTTCATATAAAACCACTTGTCATTAAATTTATATATCTCATGATCTATTAGTTCATTGGGAATGGAGAATTCACCTCTACTCAAAAGAGTAAGAGATAAGGTGAGAATTGATAAAGGAATAACCAAAGTGTGATATTTTGAACAAAGAATATAATGAAATCATTCAATTTTATATTCCTTTTAGTTTTATTAAAAATTATGAAAAAGGATCATGATTCCAAAAAAACTATCCAAGTAAATTAATTTCTAATGAATCAAATTTCCCCTACAATGAATGCAGATTTGTGGATTTTTAATCGTTATCCTTCTTGTAATTGTTGTCTCTATCACTCTATAGAAAAATTTGATAGTTTTATTTCACTTCCATGTCAATGATTTTATTTCCATCTATGTTGTCCTATAAGGATATCTAGAAATTATTTATACTACGTAACTTTTATTATTCCAAAATTACTTTTTAAAGGATGTTTTAGTATTTATATTTAAGATGCGAGTTTCTTAGAATGGAAAATTCAGTTATTAGTCCAATGATAAACAATAGGAAATTTGAGGGAGAAATTTATTTTAAGGTGGGTATAATGTTACACTATGAGATTTTATGTTTTATTATTTTTGATTTAATTTATTCTTTTAATATTTTGTCATTTAAAAAAAATAGAATATAGACCTTTTATATATAAAATAAATAAGTTTTTCTTTCAATATACACAACACCAAGTTAATCATATCGAAAATAAAACACATGGATTAGATTTTAGTACACAAAACACTATTTATTGTTTATTAAATGCAATAATGAGTCCCTTTTACTCCTTGCATGACACATAAAACTAAGTTTACAAGACTAAAATACTATATTACTAATTTTAATAAAATATTATTATAGATAACACATAGCTATTATAATGAAATTCATGAATAATATTAACTAAAATTGAAATAAATGAATTATTCATATATATATATATAATATTTTAGTTATATATTATTAAAAGTGAATGAAATTATGATTTTTAAATAGTGAAATTACATCTCTAAAAAAATTTCAATGTAAAAAAAAATTTAATTTAAATAAATAAAAACCAAATTTTGATTAATGTTTTGAAGAAAAATTAGATTTTATATATTAATTCTATACTTTTTATTCTCATCCAAAATATTTTTTTTATTAAGATAACAATAAATCCAATTTTATGTATAAGAAGTACTATTTTTTAAAATAGTAAATTTAAAGTATTTTAATGGTGAACAGATTATAAAATATTATTTGTAACACATTTATAAGGTGTATTTTGAAAAAATATACATAAATTATAAATAAGAATATAAAAATTTAATTTGGGTTAAATTTTTTTATTTATCTAATAATATTAATTGGTTATGAATAATTATAAAATTGAATTATTATTCGAAACAACTCTTTCATATAATTTATTTATATAGTTAAAATATATTTTAAATTGATCATATTCTCTATTATTTTTGTAAAAAAAATATTTTAAAAAATTATAAATTTTACATTACTCTGATTCAAAATATAAAATCCATTTTGAACAATTATTACATAAAATTCAACTTTGTTATCCCATCTGTGGGAATAAATTTAAATTAATTTCTCACACCTATTTAATTTGAATTTAAAAAATAGATTCCAAATTTTTAATGAGAGTAATTTAAATTTATAACATGTTGAACATTGTTTTTTACAAAAAAATATTAGTGAATGTGATCAAAATTATTTACAATAATTAAAAGAAAAATTATCTTAACAAAGGATTATACCTTAAACATTATGAAAAAAATAACCTTGAATCATGTCCCAAATATATTTTATAGTCATATTGTTATCCTATATTCCCATATATCAAAATTTTAAAATTATTGGATCCACATGTTTTGAAAAAAATGTGGGTGGAATTAGCTTTTAAAAAGTTCACCAGATTCCACTCCCCCTTCACTATAAAAGGCACTCACCCCTCCCAATTATTTACATTACTAAAACACATTGGATGACCCAAAATATGCACAAATAAGATCTAAATACTTCTAAAATAGTCATATAATCCTTCCATTGGTCATAAATCCAACCGAACAATCCCCTTTGTGAAAACCAATAGGTGTTACCGATAGAAGGGGTAACATAGTCCCTTAAGATCGTGTGTTTTATTTTCATTATCCACCAGATAAAATTATCTAATTTATTTATTATATAATAACCTTAGTATCCTAAATATTCTGAATTTTTTCTATTATAATATTTAATCATACACATAATTCACACTTCTATCTATTGGGTAATGAACTTACTCTTCTCGTGTATGGTGAACTACCATCGCACGAAAGGATATTGTTCCTTTTTTCGTTTATAACATCACATGGTAGAGAATTATGATGGATGAATATTTTTATATGATATATTTGATATTTATTATTTATTTATCCGTTTGTTTTTATTATATAAAATTTATATTAATTATTTAGATTTTATGTAAATACGATAACATTGTTTGTTGATGTGTGGACTACCACCTCCTCAATGTGATGTGATTCATTTACAATCTACATGGAATATGTCAATAATAGGTTTAGTAAAATTATATGATATATATTATATAATAATTATAATTTAATGATATTATAAATATATATATATATATATATATATTTCATTTACGTTCTTTATTGTAATATGATAATAAAATGGATAATGTGGTCCTGAGTACGTATGGCATACTGTCTCTATCAATGGTTTACTCCATTTCATTATTATATAAATTATTGATAATGGTAAATAAGTATATAATTAATATTAATATATTTATATCATGTTTTAAATTCATTAGATATGAAAATCGTGACATAAGTAAGAGGATTAAGAATATCAAGTCAAAACATTTACGAAAAACTAAGCCGATATTACCAAAAACATAACATTAACATGGAGTTATTAAAAATGAATAATATAATGTCATAACCAAATAATATAAAGTATCAGATATAATAATATGGATATGTGGTGTATGTATAATAAAATTATATTTATTATACATGAGGATTGAACTTGTTTTATGAAATTCAAAACATAATGTAGGGGTTTTTCTAATTTCACTTTACTTTCTGTGAGACAAAATCCATGTTGAACACTTATTTATTACATATGGTTTGTATACTAAACATGTTTGTATTGTATTATTATTATAATTAAATAAATGGGTATTTACATAACTATTTTATGTTTTTTATTTCATGGGGTTTATGATTCAAATGTTACAGAATCATTAATTTAATTTTATCTCAATTTTCCTTCATTGAGACACATGTCGTGTTATAAACAAATATTCTTCTATGTGGTGTAAACAATGCCATTTTTCATGTTATCTATTGAATTTAATTTATTACATGATATTTTATGTTTTATTTATTTTCATTTTATAACATGGGATATATAATTCAACATACCAAGTGGTAAGGGCTTGTTGAAACAATCTCATTATTTATCTAAATTGATTATGATTATGAACATATATATTAAATATTATAACCAAGAACTAAATAACTGTAATTAATTTTCATAACCTATTTTTTTAGTTTTTTAATCATGTTTTGGTACCATTTTCACACCCATTGGAAAAAAGTTAATTAATATATCTTTTTGAAGAATATATGGCTTTATTACTCTCATTAGATGAATATCATTTCTATTAAAAATCAATATTTTCCAAAATACATTTAATTTTTTTTTAAATATAATATTTTAAATATATTTTCAATGGAATGGATTTCAAAACCATTTTATGGTTTTCAATGAATCCTTTATAATTTTTCAAATCTATTCATAAAATAAAAGGTCTCAAAAATGATTTTAAGCCTTCTATATATGTTTTAAATGATTATTCAATGAAAATGGATTCCAAATGTTTTTCATATATATTTATAAGTAATAAATTGTTTTTGAAGATATTTTTTTCTAATATATTTGGAACCATTCTTTATACATTTTAAAAGAAATAGGTTTTTAAAATGTTTTCAAACATTATTTACAAGTTTTCAAGGGAAAAAGTTTTTCAAAGTGTCTTCATAATTACATTATATGTTTTCAAAGAAAATTGTTTTAGATTTTTTTCAATCATATTTTATATGTTTACAAGGAAAATAGTGTTCAAATTTTTTTCAATCATAGTTTATAGGGTTTCAATGAGTGTTGTTTTCCATAGAAGTTGTGTTATAAAAAGTATTTTTTTATAAGAAGAGAATATATTTTCTTCAAGAAATTTTTTTAAAAGAAATTTCAAAATTATTTTCCATAAGAAGTGAAATACATTGGTGTTACTCATGAAATTATAGGGAAATAATATAATGGTTTCAATCATATTATTTCCCTGAATTTTTTATAATATTATTTGATGATGTTAATGAAACTTGTTTCTCTATCACTAGATATATGTTTATGAAACAAATTTCTCATTCATTGATCATATGATTATAAAATCCATTTTTTCATAGATTATATGTTAATGAAATCCATTTATTTTTAAGGATTTAATGTTTATGAAACTCTGTTTTTTTCATAGGTTAAAATTGATGAAGTGATTATAAAACCTGATTATTTTCCACAGATATTATATGATTAAATTTTTATGATACCTATATCATTTCATTGGTTATGATATGATTATTTATAATCTTGTAGAACATATAGGTATTATTTCATTAGGATATTGATAGGACCTATATCTCCCTCCTTTGAAATGTTTAAATATTAATATCTCATGAGATAGATATGGATCAAATGGGGAGTAAACTCTATTCAATAAAGTAATTGGTCTACTATGATGGTCTTGGGAGTGACAATTAACTACTAAGATGGTCATGGGAGTAATACATGACTACCTATATGGTATCGGGAGTGAACTCATCAACTGACTTGGCATTGGGAGTGATGCCTTGACTTCTATGGGAATCATATTATATGGTTATGGGTTATGAAAAAATTCTAGATCTTATTCTTATGTTATGGTCACATGGATTATTCTATTGAATCCCTTACGATTCATGTGTCTTGAACTACCCATATTTATGGAATGAATCATGTGTCTGATCATTGAGATGATGTTTGTGATCGTCTAATTTTATTCTCATGTTCTCATACCATTATGACCATGTTTTGAATATGTATCACATATTTACCATTACTTATCATTTGATCCCACCCCTTTCTTATTATTCATTTTCAATGGTTGTGAATAACGTTATTATGTATGACTATTAAAGGGGAATATATTTGTGGGAAAATTTTAATTTATATCACCAATTATGTATATTTTGATTCATGTTTCCAAACATACTAAACTATTACAACCCTTATGCGTGTATTTTCGAATCAGGATGAATATTCATCTAAAATGATGATATATCCTGTATCTTTATCTTGGGACACTATAAAAACATTTTGATATAATACATAATACATTGAGATAGTACTAGATATAATATATACTCCTAAAATTCCACTTTTATATCAATAAGGTTCTCTTTTAGGATTATATTAATTCATAGGTAAGTGTATCCCTTCACCCAATGAAGGTGAAAATTCTGGTTTCTTACAAGCATAATTAGAATATATTTGACATATTTTCTTTCGTGGGGTTGAATGTATATTATATAGGTTTCATTATTAATTGATTATGCCTAGAAGTTCGAGTTAATGTATTTACTAATAAGGGTGTGATGTCATTTACCTATTAAGCATGTGATCCATCCTATCAAGATATGAAAGTGATAATAATATTAACATTGATCCTAATTCTCTAGGAGCTGGAAAGAGTCTATTTGATTTATTACGAGACTTCATGACATAAGCATGGATAATTTTTTATGTAGGGATATCAGTTTCTGGCATACATGTCCTGCCAGTTGAGACCTTATGAGTAGAATTACCCTCTATAAGAACTCAATCTAGAAACTTCAGTTCCTTTTGGATACAATTGGAGGCATTAAATATTTGGTAAGTGGTTCATTATTTTATAAAATTATATAATTTAAAAAAAATCCAAACATCATGAATTAAATCACAAGCAGCGTATGTGGGAAGAATACCTAAATTCATTTTACATTGAGCTTTCTTATACACCAAGAATGGGGAATATAGTGGCTAATGCCTTAAGCTCGAATTATCATAAAAATGAAATCCAAGAGGATTATACTTTGTGGGAATTTATTGATCTATTTTTTAGGATAAATCATGATGTTATGAAAATCATTTGTAGTCTATTATAGTAGCTTTTGAAATGACATCCACCCTTCTAGAATGGGTGAACATGAAAAATTTTCTAGTTATGAGGGATTATTACTAAGAGATAGTGTCTCTACTGAGGACCCACATCCTAGTTAATTTATAAACAAGGATTACATTCACCTATTCCATTGAAGTATTTGGGTTCCTTCAAAAATAAAGGAATAGTATATGGATAATCTCATGCCTCTGGGTACCTATTATACCCTAGGAATACCAGGATTTACTGAGATATACATCATCAGTATTAGTGTCCATGTATGAAGAGGTAGATTTTAGGTTTATTCACACAATTCTCCACCTGTAAGTAGGTGAATTATGAGATCTAATGTACATATAGACTCTTAAAACCTATTTCCATTCCAATGTGGATGGTTTTGACATAATTATAGATTTTATTATGGTATTTCTAAAATCCCTTCATCGAAGTGAAGAAGTATGAGAGATCATAGAGGGGATGACCAAGGTCGCACTCTTCATACCTATCTGAAATATTATCTATGTAGATGATCTTGGGTGGCTTTATATTATACAGGTTGTGTGCCTTTATTATTTTACAATTTCTATCATATCAAATCTATATTTTGGTTTTCATCATATATTTGATAGGTTTTGAAGAAGGAACTAATTTTATATGTTCTCTTTAGTATAGCATATCACCCTAAAATATACAAGTAGTCATAACATATTGTTTGTGTGTCAAAGGTCATGATTTAGGCATGAATCCTTGATTTCATAGGTTATTCGGAGAAAAATATTCCACTGGTATATTTTTCCAATATTAATAATTTTAATTAAATGATTCAGATGTATATATTTGAGGCCCATTATATGAGGTTTTCTTGTTCACCTTTTGGCTGGTTAAAGGCATGTTATACAACACTAATGGACCCTCCTCTCATTCTAGAAACATTATAGAAGGTGTAGTTGATATATAGGAGTAAGGTAATCGCTCAATAATGGAATATTCCCTTTAATGATCATAACTATAGACCTCTATATTTTGATGTGGTACATCATGACATTCTATGAGTTCCTACTATATTGGGTAACTAATCGATTTGAATATATGTAAATTTATCTCCTCATTAAATCAATACTTTTTTGAAATGGGGAGGTTCAGTCTGGTATCCTATTGGTTGGATCTACCTCAGAGTTACTAGGCAATGCATTAAGTCTGCTATGTACTATAACATCAATGGTACCATTTTGACCTATATAATTTTTTTTATCCTAATGATATTGAGTTGAAGATAGTTTTGAACTTTTTGGATCATTTGATACAAATCATTGATCAAGGCATGAATATTCTCCAAGATAGGACTATTCCATTAGTATAGGTGATATAGGGGAGTGGTCGTGTATGGGATTTGACATGGATGTGGTATGTTCATGTACAAGCTTATCAGCCAGGTATTTTCTTAGACAAGGCTTTGCCACCCACAAAAGTGAAACTCGGGGAAAGTCATTTAAAGGAGAAGAAGTTGGAAGATCCATGATTTTCTATGAGTTATAGAAACATATGATAAAATAAAAAACAAATGGTTTTATTCTAAAAATGTTATATAAGGATAAGAAGTGGTTTGTCAGGGTCTGGAGCTTTTTGAGATCTTGCTTCTCAAGAATTTGGAGTGACAGATTGAGTCACATTGTTAGTGCATGTTTTGACATTTTTTGTGGGAAATCCATGTTAACAGGTAATAAATTTTTACATTACAAATTTCACTATAATTTTTTTAAACCCAAAACTCTTATTCTATTATACCGTAGAAATCCCACCCTCCAATGATCTCTCTTCTTCAAGACAATGTAGGATTTAGGAAATATCTTACGTCTGGAATCAATATTCATTGTTTTTTGTTGTGTTTGATTCAAAATGGTATTATATATAGTCCAGTATATTTAATTATTCATTAATATTCCCACTATCTATGTTTTTTTGGTGCAAGATCATATGACCAATTTTTAAGGAATTGTTTCATTCATTTTATATATCCTAGTCTAGAATAATTCAAGGTTTGATCCTTGATGAGGAGACTGATATGGGAAAAAGGTGGGTTCTATATATATTTCCCATAAATTATCATTATATATATATATATATCATTCATCATTGTTTTATGAATTTAACTTGTTTGAAAAAATCCCTCAATATAACAATGAAGCTTTTTCGGGTTGATTGTGTTTATTGACAACGTGAGTTTCCATGGTCTGTTATAGAATTCAAGAGTGAATTTTGAAAAACTGCTTTAACAATAATCCATGACAATGGAATGAAAATTTCGAAGATGGTATAAAAATATCTTATAATTGGTGGAACTATATGTTTATGAAGATCTGTGCATCAAAAGATTATAATGGAAGGAAGATTGCCCATGTTATGGAGTGGTGTGCTTGGTGGGTTGCGTGATAGAGGCTTGGGTGAATGGACTAGCGCATCTGAGGTATTTTTGTCTACCGCACACATAGGGTCACAAAAATTCATATACTTAGGCATCTACCCCATCATTATGAAGAATATCAACACTTAGTGAAAATTCAATCTCTAGTAGCTTGAGTGGTTACGTCAAACATTTAGTCAGTTATTTAGAAATTGTGCTCCAGATGGTTGTTGCTTACAAATAGTGAGTTGGGAAAAAAGGCTGAGTGTCATGAATGTTTTGAGTATAATAAAGTTGTTTTATGAATATTTAGGGTAGAATTCATGTTTTTTCTATGAAAACAATATAACTTTCATTCCATAGTTGATGTACCACGAAAGTAAACCTAGGGTTGCGCAAAGGTTGGATGTTTTCAAATACCCATGTAGTAAAGTTATATTAATAAATGGATGATAGTAGGAAATAAAGAGGGAATATACATAGAGTAGAGTATGCATTCATTTGAGATAATTATGTGACCTATAATTCTATAAACTATTAGTGGATCTTCTGAAAAAGCAGTGAGCACACTTCAGTTGAGAGAGTAGTGCACTTTCATTTTTTCATTGGTTGTAAACCATGATAAATACTAAGTTTTCTATGATCTTTTTAAACACTACTATTCTTTTATTTGATTTGTTACATCAATAGATTGTAATTTCATTCTCCATGGTAATATTCATGTGAGGGTGAAAATAGAAAATTTGTTGTGTCATGTGCATGTTTTAATTTCTATTTATACTTTTCTATAGGAATGAAAGAAAAATAATTTTTTTACAATAAAACTATATCAAATTGGGATGTTTTTTTAATCTTTCGTACCCCGATTCACCCCCAGGGTATTTATCCTATAAGACCAAATTGTACTCCCCTTATTTCGCATCCATAAGAATATTTTAATTAAATTGGATTGATTTCTCTATTTAATATGGTTCTAGATTATATGGAATCAACATTATTCATTAATCACCTCGACATGATCCACCCTGTTTGATGTGGAAATCCCTAAGATACCAAGAACCCATTCTCTATAAATTTTTTAACCACCGTTGATTTGTTTTCTCAATATTTTAATAAATACCGTTGAATTGGTAATGATCTTTGGGATTTGAGTGGCCATTTTTTTACCCTTGTTTATAACCCGATGCAAGAATTGCTTGAATCTTCTGATTTGGATAACATAGATAAATTATTATGAAGTGCATTCATATTAACTTATGTGTTCTATTGACATAAGAAAATTTTCTCAGACCAATACTAGGGAAATAAAAGGGTTCTGGTTTAAAGGAACCTTGTATGTTCTCATCATAATTTTTGATTAAGACATGTTTTAGATTGTAATTATATACAGTGTGATACATGGATCATTATGGTAGGCCTTTGATGGGATAACAAGGAGGAATACTTATCTACCCATGAGAGATTCCATTTGCCTAGGGGATTCACACTGGATGAGCTTGGGGAATGATGTTTATACCATGGCATGAGTGATACTTGGTCCCCTATGTATTATACATGGGACGTTCTCAAAGGATTATGTTTTTCACCATACTGAGAGTGATTCATGGGTTTCCATTGTGTATAGACATAGATGGAATCTTACGGAGATGGGTATTTCTAGTTCTCCTAGAGAGATAATATGCACTCCTTTTATAGAAAACCTTGAATGGGATCAGTTTTCCCATTATTAAATTCAAAGGATGAAATCTATATTGAAAACATGCAATGCATAAATTTCATCATAAGGATGCGTCATCCCAGCCAAATCACATTCATGAATTTGATCCACTATTGAAACTTGTTTTATGATAACCCATTATTAAACCCATATCATATATGTGTAGGTTCACCTTGGATTAGATTCATCCACCTTAGGCTGAAGCAAGTTGTTTTGGTCGGGTATCCATAAGGAACCTGGACCGATATTATTTATTATTTATTTATTTAATTTTATTATGTCCTTGATCAATACTCATTTATATACAAATACTGGTTTTTTCTAGAACATTTAGTGATGTCCCAATGAGTATATCTCACACCCATTTGGGACACAGATTTTACTCAAACAATATTAATGACTATAAGGGTAGAAAAAGGGAAGTGTCTAGCTTTCGATGTTTTCTTCTTTGATGTAGTAATGATTATGGGAGAAGAGGACCAATCCTATGATTTTGAGGATATTTAAATTTTTTTTTGAAGTATTTATTGTATTTTTAGCATTTTTAATATCATTTTTATCCATTGTATAACATGTACTAGTTTTTTATAGTCACATGACATGATCGTCATCATGTTTTCTTATATTTGTGATTTATCTTGCACCTACTCATTTATCTGTTTGGTTTATTATTCTAGTAGTGATTACCTATTATTTTTTTCAACAATATTTCATATCTATTTAACAATTTTCAATACATTGACTAATAAAGGTAATAGTATCTCCATGTACACACACTAATAACTCAATGCAAATTGCAAGCCCCAACCTTAGGTGGTGGCATGCTTGACGTCATCTGGAAAACCATACCCTGGAACCGCTTAACTTATTACATCATAGGATGCTATAATATAATATATGGTGACGTGAACCTAAGGTTACATAAAAATAAAACATGGTTACTGTATATTGTTGTGTGTCGATGAAATTACAATGTGCTATTAAAAATTTTTTTAATTTATTTTTTCTAACTATTTTGAGAAGGTATAGTTGAGATAGTATGTTTTCAATTAATATTATGGATCTTCTTCCAAGGAGTAGCTAACCCATGTTTGATGGAAGCTCATTTTCTATGAAATTGGTTTTTATTCTCTTTTCTTCCATTTAATGTTGAGTTACTTCACCAAGTTTGATATAATGTGATTTTGGATTTTGTATTTTTTAGACTTATCTCTTATCCCATGGAAGAAAGAGGTTGTGAGTTTAGGCATTATTCTAGGAATATAGGTTTTGAAAGGAATAGGTGTTATTGTAAATGATTGGTTACTAGGTAATTCTATGGGAATTGGTAATATACTATTTTATAATTGATTTTATGGTGTTTTACTATATAAAATTATGGTCGAATCAAATATAATTGATTCTTAGGTAGTTTTACTGTTACTAATAGTGATTAATTCTCTTTCATATTTATTAATTTAGTTAAGTAAAAAAGAAAATATAATTTTAAAATGTTTATTCTTATCGAACATGTTATTATCATTTCATTTGACAAAACCTTGGTTATAATATCCATTTTAAATAAAAATTGGAAATATAATTTAATGAATCGAATATTTATGATGATGTCCTTAATAATTGGTAGATCGGGCTAGGGAGATCTCACAGGTTGTAAGATCGTTATGGAGTGGGGTGTAAAGGATAATGATATTTTATTACTTTTATAATTTTAAATAAAACATTAATATCATTAAATATTATGGAAATGTTTTTTAAGAACATTTATGTGAATTTTGAAGACATTCCACCATAATGACTACTAGCTGAGCAAAGGAGAGTTGTGAAGAGCTTGCCCCACTAGATCCATGAGAGATTTATAAGCGTTTTGTAGTATATGTGGATATATATATTATTATATAAAACATATATGATAGAGTTGGGGTGAGAGTTCAATATTTCAATCCCAACATTTTTACAGATAAGGGTGCTCCTGGTGTAGTTTATCTCAAGGATTAGTAAATGAAAGATATCTTTCACCACCATGAGAGACCCCGAGAAAGGAGGGTAAAATTTTCATTTTACATATTCTTAGTAGTTTTTAATTCCATTCGGGATATTGAATTATGAATAAAGTACAATTTTGGGATTTCATAGAAGGGTATTTAGACATGATTCTTCAATCAATTTAGCCCATGAAATTTGATCATGGTTATGTCTTAGGATTTTATGTATATCAGTATAGGAGAGATTACAATTATAGAGTATACTATTTTTTTCTAAATTATTTTTTTATCAATTAATGAAATGGGATGATGGATCTATAGGGATGGATTTTGAGGATGATCCTTGATATGTGATACTAGTTCAGGTAAGAATGATTAACATAATGACTTTTATAGAGGTTTTGAATTAGGCTCTCATCATGGAGAGGAAACTGATTGAGATAATATGATCATGGTAGATATATTTTATTGGGGGGTTTCTAAAAATAGGTCCTCATTAAATAGGAATCAATAACATGATGGTTCAAACTATGGAGATAGTGGAATGAAAAAAGTGACAACTCTCCTCCTCCACTATAGGGAGGCAGTTTTATGGAATACTATTATTTTGATATGAGAGGACATGTACATTCTCAGGGAATTCAAGCACTTGGTGAGTAAAATTTATTTGGATGGATTGACTTCCTTTAGGTTCTCCAAACCAGTATTCCCACGTCCTGTAGTAGAAACACATAGTTATAAAAATTATCATTGATACCAATTAAGATGATCCAATTTCATCATTCATAAAATTAACATTAGTATTAAATATCAATGTAATATCATAAAACATGGAGCATATTTATTATAGTCTATTTGATGAATAATAATAGAATAAAATTATTTTACAAAAAATTTATCATTTCCCAAAAATCAAACAACACTAGTCACCCTTATATACATATCATATGTATCATTCATATTCAAAACCTTCAGAAATAAAAACATAAGAAATGGTGTTCTTGAATCCTTAGTTAGTGAACGTAACACATCAAAATGTAATTAATGGTTATATCATTACCATATGATATAATAATGGCATTATATAAATTTATTATTTGGTTGAACAAGGTATAAAATGATTTATCCACAAATTTTGATAGAATGAGATGTGTTGACAAATGAAAAAACATATACCATAGAAAATTTTCTCAAAATGACGATGCATTAAACACGAGTCAAGGTGTATAATCATAGTAATAAAATTATGAAATAATTATCTAGAATAAACATAAGAATATAAATCATATTTCAAGGCTACCAATGACTAAATTTACTATATAGTAGTCTTGGTCTAATCACTAGTGTACCTTCTCGAACCTAGGTTAATCATTCAGTGTAATCAAGGGATTGGGATAAAACCTCACACATACCGATTTTCATTTGGATAAACCATACCATGTACACTTTTTTATGCATTAAATCTTCCCCTAGATCATTTTTTATATAAATTATCTCAAGTAAAATTCATCTTGGGATTAATATCAAGGTTTACGATTTGGTTTGGGATATATTTTCCCATGTACACATTGTGTTGGGATAAATCATTTTTTGTACCATTTATAGATCGTTAGCTACTAACTTCACCCATGAATTAATGATTGATATAGGAACCCACCTGTTATTCATCCATGCATATATTTTTCATTTGAAAACATTAATTCATCATGTCATTACGAACCCATGGAAAAAAAATTGATGTCATCACATATTTTGATGGTATCCCAAAAACTAACCTCAAGAATGTGTATGATTGATACAAAAAATTAAATCAATAAAAAATTAATTTCAAATTATCATTTAATGAGTGATTTATAAAAAATAATTTCCATATAAATTAATCTTTTATGTATAAATAAATAAATTTTTATGAAATTATTATATTTTTTTGGAAATTCTATTATATTCCATGTAAAATAAATAGTTAAGGTATCTTGGAAAATTCAATATTTAAAAGTTGATGTGACGTTTTTTTGAAAAGGAATTACTTTTAAAATAAAATTTCAATAGTTAATCCCTGACAAATATATCAAGGATCCAAAAAAGAGAAGTTAAAACAAATTGAAATTTTATTAATTTAAAAAAATATTATTCATTAATGATTCATTAAAATGATAAATGCTGAAAAAGGTTATTTGAAAATATTTGGAATGAATTTAATTTTAAATGGAATAATCTATAATTCATCATTATAAATTATTAATGTTTTAAAATAATTAATGAGAAGCAAAAGATAAAACATTTGAATTTGCAATAACATAAGACATGTTTTAAATCATAAGATGTCGTTGTTGAGAACAGACATTGTAAAAAGTGGATGAAAAACATCCATTTGAAATTGTTTTTGTAATATATGAAGATATCATGACGAAAAATATTAATGTGGTTTCCCATTAAAATTGATAAAATTAGAATATAAAATATGTAAAATTAGGGGTTTCATCATTATAGTGGATGAGAATTATCTAAATAATGATATGTATTTTTATGGGGAGGAAACTCATCATGTAGGATAATTTGAATCTAAATTATAATTTTTCACAGTTAAACACCAAAATTACCATGAAATAAGATCATAGTGTGCAAGATACAAATCTTTGAAGAAATATATTAAAGAGGGAACATTATAAATCAAAAAAGGTAGTTGAGTTAAGAAAAACTCATAAAACATTAGCATAATTTGAATAAAAGTAAATTTAATGAAAAAATTATTTTTATCCTAAAATCCCATTTTTTTTTCTTCAATATGGAAAAATAAATCCATTAGATAGTAATACAACTATAGAAATTATGTGATGGTTCACAATTTCAGACATTTTTCATGGATTTTAAAATGAGGAAAAGAATATATTTAAACATTACAAACTATTTTGACCTGACCTCCTTGAAGTATATTTTTTCAAATTAATCCTTAAATACAATGAATAACATTAAGATCATGAAACAAAATAATAAAGGATAATTATATACACTATTAGAAATAAAACATTGTGTATAATAATAAAAATGTTTTTAGGGATAGAAATGTTAGATAATAATCCCTTACATTGTATTCTATCTTAGTGAGACGGGATATAAACTCATATATAGAATATATAACTATAATGATAACATGTTACATAATGTTATTAAAAAATGGATATTTTTATATTTATTTTATAATTATTCTCTGAAATTATTTTTGATATATATTATTGGGTCTTTTATATCAGGTTCAGTAATCATGTTTGTTTTGAAATAGTTTCATAATAGTGGTTTTTCCTTCATCATTCCCACAAATTTAATCATTTATATATCTTATAAGATACTAAAATTAATATTTCATAAATTTTTTAGTATTGTAATAAATTAATTCTTTAAATGCTTTACTAAGGGTTCTTGTAGAATAAATTGGTGACAAGCATGTCTCAATGATCATTAACAACAAAAAATGGTATATTAATTAAGGAGTATAAAATTTTTGGTACCATTTTATAAAAAATATATTTATATAGACTTATTTTTATAATTAATAATTAATAATTATATTATATTTTTCATTAATGATATTAATTTATTGTATTATTCATGTAAGATGTTAGACAGACCGAAACATTAGCATACTATAACAAATTTATGATTATAATTATGCAAGATACTAATTTTTAAATTCGTTAATTATTATAAAACATAATTTTATTTTTTAGATATTTTATGAAGTTTAATCAAATATTATTATATTTTAATAAATAAGAATGAATATATATGAAAAAACACATGTCACTTTATGGAGGGAGTAGTCCACACAACTCATTGTTTACAAATTCATTTCTTGGAGAATGAGAGTGAATGAAGATATATTAAAATTTTCATATATATATTAAAATTTTATATCATATCAGATATTTAATATTCAATTTTTATGCTAAAATATTTGATGATAGGAAGTGGTGAAAATCGATGTTCATGCTTAATAGAAGTAGTAGTCAGCATAATGGATGAATGAATTTTTTTTTCATAATGTAAATGGTTAAAAGTGGTTAACTGTTATTCCCTTAGAATAAAAAAGTTAGTTATAAAAAATAATGCAGTTTTAATTACATATGAATTTGAATATTATAATAAGAAATGTAATATCGAAATGACTATTTTTTAGTAAAAATGAGTACTCTTATTGAAATCCTTATGTTTTTAATGGTGGATACCTATAAAGTGGAGGCCTTAAGATAATTTGATTCAAAAATAGTATTAAGTAAAAGAAATATGGATCTATGTAAAGAAAAAATGTTATAGTTTTTTATATTAACCAAATTTGTTTGGTTATCTTGAAGGCGTCATGAGAGACCACTTTTATAAATAGTGAAAATGGAATATTTATAATTACAAACTCTCAATATAAATGGATTACAAGTTAATCTTATCATATGAATCTAATAAAATGAAAACTAATCAAGAGGGGTTTGTGATAATTCTGAGAATCCCTCAATCATTCATGTTTACAATTTTCTTAAACATTTTTTCAATTACTTTAGTATAAAATTTTCACTTTTACCATTGTTTTAACTCTGTTAATTAATTTTTCCCTATATAATAGATATTTGATGCCTAATAATAAAATTAAACATATTAAATAATTGATACAAACTGATTCAAATGATGATATCCATTTTACAACTTAAATTTTCTTTATGTAAGAAAAATGTTTTTATCATTATTGATTGTAACACATAAAATAACTGTTATAAAATAATATTATTTCCAATATTTAAATTCAAGTGTATGATAAAAGTAGAAATGTTTCATTATTCTCAGGAAATATATTTTTTTATAAATAAATTTTATCCTATGTGTATTTAATCTCAATCTAAAATATAATTTTACATTAATCACATTTCACTAAAATAAATGATAAAAAAGTTTGTTTTATTTTAAAATATTACAAATGATCTTAAACACATGTTATATAAATTCATAATTGTATTTAAAAATGTAAATTTATACTATTTAATTCATAATTAATAATGAAAAATGTTTATATGTTTTTATGTTACACCTAATTTTTGAAATAACAATAAACATTATGATTTTAGTAATCATTGAATTTTCCATTATTCTCTAAAAATAATTTTTTAAAAAAATATAAAAAAAACATTATTATAATATAGATATGTCCAATTAAAAATAATTTTTAAAAATAAAATTAAAATATAATATTGATAATTTTATCTTTAAAAATAATATATAATATATATATTTATATATAAACTTCATTTATTGAAAAATTATTTTTTATATTTTAAGTGTTAATAATCATATTTTTTATGCGTTTTTAGTTGATTACAATATTTTTATTTAATAATAATTTCATTATTGTTGAATTAATAAATAATAAATATTTATTCAATAATTATATTTTGGTGCTTTGTGTGTAGAAAAATATAAAACCAGGTATTAATTTAGAAAATATAGACAGAATCTTTTGTTGTTACATTTTACCCAATAAATATAATGAATCCCTGTAGTTTTTATTATTACTTACAAAAAAAATTAGGTGATAGTATTATTATTTTATTTTTCTTTCTAGAAATATTTTTTATTATGAAATATATAATTCCATATTATTCTATATGTAGTTACTTATATTTCCTCAAATAATATTAATCAATCATATAGTCATATACTCGAGTATGTATATACCTTAATCATATATCTTCCGAAATAGAAATTTCCGAAAACTATATGAATCTCAATGATCTTAAATAATAGTTAAACTATTAATTCTTCTAGAAATTAAAACTATATTCAACCATAAATTTTATTAACTACTAGATCATAAGGTCTCACAATGGTCAATATAAATCATAATCCCAAAAAAGAGAGAAACATTACAAAACATATCATGGATATATTTTAAAAATAAATAATAAATTTAATTATTATCAATAAAACCAAACGATATTTTCTCTAAAACATGAATCCATTTAAAAAATGGCTATAAATCTATCAATCAAGTGTTTTTGAATAATTATACCATAATATATAACCTTGGTGTAAATTAAATTTTCAAGGTCAATAATAGCAATTAATATTTGTTTCCAAATAAATAAATCAAATCTAATAAAGGTAAATCCATTGATGTTTTAGAAAACATAATAAAATTTTACAATATAATAGAATATTATCGATAAATATCACTAATTAATGAAAATAACTAATGATATCATTATTTGTTTTCTATTGATATATAAGCCTCTCTAGAATATTTAAAATAAGAAAAAAATGAATTTTCAATCATGACTAGAATATTTTAAAATGTTAAACCATTTATGTATAATCCCAGGATATATTATGAGATAAAATGGTTTCTATATTAAAACATTTTTAAACATCATTTTTATTATCATATTTAAACTAATAACTAAAACAAGTATTATAATGATCATATATAAAATCTTATTATTAAACATCCCTTCTAGAGAGGACTTCCCAAATAAAATAATTATTTTTAACACATTGTACTTTCATTGAAACATATAAATATATTTTTTCAATCCATAGTTATCAATAGTCATTTTCATATTATGTTCTTAAATAAACTTCCTAAAATTACTAAAAAAATGTTTTTTAGTGTTCATTGTAGATAATGTAAATATAAATAATTATATCACCTAGGATTGTCAAACCATGTATACAATTGCGCCTCTATTTAACACCAACTGATGATTATGTTAATAAAAAATATTAAAATTTATGGGTATTACCTCAATGTACATCTATGGAAGATCTGAAATCCACATATTGAATATTTAAATGGATTTCATTGCTAGGAGAATCAAAAAATATTTAATTTACCAAATAATTAGGAGTAAATCATAGGTATAGAATTATTTATTAGCTTTATACCTAGGGTTTTCTCTCATTTTCTCAAAACTTATTCCCCCAAATAACATGCCTCATCCAAAAAAACAAAACACTCCTTTGATATTAACAACACCATTCAAGACTAGCACTCCCATATCCATTGTAATGTAACATACATTTATATGTTTTAGTTTATACCAAGTGTTTCGATCCATGATAAACTTTCACAAATTTCATATTTTAATTACATATCATAATAATTTGATATAAAACACAAAATATTTTATTATATTGTATTGCATGACCAAATAAATATTAAAATTGTTTTAAAAAACATGTGATCATGACATCATAATTGTACTATATTATATTTACCGTAATACTTCTCATAGTTTCCACTCATCTTCATAACCTAGGGAATGAAAAAAATATAATAAAATTGTGATCATTAATTCTTATCAAGGGAAATATACTAAAAATATATATTCTTGGTATATATCATAAAAATATGATATATCCTGGGTAAGGGAGAATGTTTTTATTATGGATTGTAGTGAACAAAAAATATTTCATATAAATCATGATAGAAAAACATGCATTCTAAAATGAACATAAATAACCCATGGAAAAATATGTGGAGTCGTGCGACTTTAAATAAAATTCAATAAGCATAATCATAGATAAGAGATTAAAGAATAAGAGTGTGTAATAAAAATAAGCATTTAAATCATATGACAAGGATATTAATGATATTTTTCATCACATTAAATGATTTGGATAAAACCTCATTTTTTTTCGTTGGCTTAGGATAATCCTCCCATATACCCTTAGGATTAGGATAAAACCAATCCTCTGTATTTTTATAAATCCAATAATTTTATTTTTGGATTGGGATAAATCAAATTGTGTACACATGGAATGTGATAAATAAAGATTTGTAACCATTATCTTGGGATAAATTGTAACACCCTATGATTTCATTTCACGTTATTTCTTAAAAGTAATGCAATAATTTTCCCTACAAGCAACACTAAGTTCAAGCGTACAACGACTTACCAAACTAGCCATTCAAAAGTGATTATGAATAGTGTTAACTGAATTTTTAACTTTATATAATACTTATAATTTTAGAATCCATATTATGAGTTTATTAGACATAATTTAAGAACAAATTCATTTTTTTCATATAAAAGAACTATTTAAAAAAAATCCAATTTTACCGCCTTTTAATTGTGAACACTTTTTAATTCCAATATTTGAAACTTTTACATATTAAATTTGAAAAAATAAACATTTTCTTTAGAATCATGACATAAGAATTTAGTTTCAAAAAATTTTTGGTGTTTTTCGGATAACTTTAATATTTGGGTGAATAGTGAAAATTACTATATTTTTACTGAGAACAAAATTTTTTATATAAACAATTATTAGTGTTGAATTATAAATTTTAATGGATTTTAAGTAGAATTAGATTATATTTTTTCCATTTAATCCAATGATAGTCATTGTCAGTAATTTCTCTTTTAAATTGGACAAAAACAAGTGTCAATATTTTGATAGTTATTATTTCTTAAAAATACGCTTTTTGGTTTTGACAACATGAATTAATTTAAATTAATTAATGCAAAATATATGTTATTAAAGTGGTAAAATATACATCATTTCTAAATTAGGAATATCAAAATTAGCTTAGGGTAAATTTTTGGTATTTTTATGAAAATTTTCAATTTTTAATGAATAGTGAAAAACACTGAGTTATTGTTTAAAAACAAATTTTTATTTAAATAATTATTTATTTTTTAAAATTTATTTTAGGTAAATATAGAAATATAATACCTATATATGATCAATTTAATTCATTGGATTCAGTTTATAATAATTTTAGATATATAGAAATTTTATTGATCTTTTTACCGTCTTTTACTGACCTCCTAGGAGCATTTGCAAATTTACATAAAACATAATTTTACCAATTCTGTGAGTGGAATTTCAAAAATCCAAGACACAAGCATGATATTATAAATAAAAATTTGGTTCAATAAGATAAAAATAATTGTGTGGTGAATAGTAACTTTTGACTTTTATTTACCACGGTTAAAATTAAATAGGGTAATTGAAGTGAAAATGATATTATTATTACCCTATCACATGGCCTAATTTTATTGTATTATTGTAATTAGAACAAAAACAATGTTAGGAATAAAATATGATCCTTTAGGTCCTCTTTGATTAGATTAGGACATTTATTATTATTTAATCCAAAGAAAAGTTAAAAGTGTAAAATTCAAACTTTAATATCACAACCATTTATAATATTGATTTACACAGGATAAATTTGACTATAAATATAAATTAGAAATATAAAATTATTTCATATATAATGGGATTTTATTTAAAAATTTTAGACCATAAATTATGTAAATTATTTATGACACAATGATAATGTAGTAATTACCTTATTAATGAAATATTAAAATAATTGATATTATAAATACCAAAATAAATGTAATTTGAGTCATTTCAGGAATTCCAATAATTTTATATGTCAATATGAAATTTTATGGTTTATAATATGAATTTAATTTGATGTAATAATGTTTTTATGAATTTAGAGAAAACAAAATACCAAATAGTGTCAAAATTGACAAAAAAGAGTTTTTAAAACAAATATTATATTATTAATTGGTATTATATTCCAAGTAATATATGTTTCAGGAAAAGGGCTTAAATAATATTATATATGTCACTAATGAACCACTTAGGGTTCTGTTAAAAGTTTATCTTACGTTAATTAACCATTTAAGATAAAAATACAAAGTGACATGGTAAATGTCAAACTATTTAACTACGAGTTAAATTTAAAAGATAAGGGTAATATAGTGACCCAAACCTGTCTAAATCCTATTGGTTGAGTGGTTATTTACCCATCCTCACCTTAGACTTTACAAAATTCATTTTTGAGCCATTATATTCCAAAAACGTGTTTAATATAATATAATATTTTTAGTTTTTCCAAAGGTGCCCCTCACCCCTCTTATAAAAGTGCACTTCCCCTTCTCTCAATTTTACACCTCCAAATCCATTTGGCTCGGCCAAAACCTGCCCAAATATATTTCCTACTATCCTCCTTTAATCCTAGAAGCCTTAATTTGGTCATAAATCCAACATAAGGAGCCCTTTTGATCAAGTCAAAAGGGAGAACCCAAAGAAGAGGTAAATATTTCATCACCTCTTTCAAGTTATTTTCATCTTCCACATTCACATTAATTATTGTTTCCATTCTATAATAATAACTCCATTATCTAATATATACTGTGATGTTATTATAGAAATAGAAAAATCATATTTATTATTCTATCCATCCAATAAATGACAATGTTAACATACGTGCATACGTACGGATTACCGTCTCCACATCATGGTGTAGTTTGTTATTCAAACACTTATCTGGATTGGTATAATAATGAGAGAAAATGGTGTAAAAAATAAAAATAAAATTTTAATAATTCTTTATATATGATATAACATCCAACTACATAGGATTTTTCTATCAATATAATGATATTGTCGCTCGTGCGTACATACAGATTACCGTCTCCACAACGTGATAAGATTCATTTCCACGTTCACCATTCAACGGTGATTATAAAATATATATCATTAATAAGTATTTAATATATGATTTAATAATTCAACTATATATATATATATATTTACTTACATATATCTTATTCACTTATTTTTGTTCTATATGATATGAAAACGGAAACAACGATTATGCATATGTACGGACTACCATCTCAATACACGATGTTTTCCGTTTCATATATATGTCTTTTATACGTATTTATATTTTAGATATATATGATATATAAATCTTTTTTTATTTTATGGAAGTATTTAAATATATATCTAAGTGATATAATCATGGGTAACAAGTTAAAACACATACAATAAAGAGATATATTATTACCCGAAATGTTAATTTAACATGGAAGTTATTATTAAATGGGTAGTATAAAGTAATAAATGAATCATGTATAATATCATAAATATTAATATGGTTCTGGTATAATTTAATAACATAATATGGTCTTCATACATGAGGTTAAACATACCCTCGACTAAAAAAAGTGCAAGGTAATGGTTAATTTGACAATCTCTTTATTATCCGAGGTTGTTTTTACATAAGTGTCTACTAGAAAATATTTATTATCCATGTTCATGTTTCATAAAATAGTTTTAAAAGGGATTATTTTTATGGGACTTTTTACTAAAACATTAGTTTAAATGTTTTAAAGATTTTTACTTCTAAACCATTCTCATTAATGTCCATGTTTTCATCATGGTTTTAAGGATTTATTTAAATGGACATGAATGATATAAAATTCTAATTACATTCAAAAGTTTCAAAGTGGTATTGGACACATTGATTCAAGAATGTCATTAAATGTCTTACTTTCTAAATGGTGTGACTTTTAAATGTTTTCATAAAAAGAGATATTTCTTATAAAGAGTTTTACAAATCATTTTCATCTATGTCAAAATCTATTAATGGATTTGAAACTTGTTTGAAGTTAATTTATTATAATTCAATTCTTCCATATTGTATTGAAGGTTTTGTGATATGTTTGACTGTGGATGTTTTATTTTTATACCATTCATGGTTTATGGGTAAAGTATTGACATTTTTATGCCAATTTTAATATGAATGTTTATGTTCTGTTTAAACCTTAAAATATGAGGAATGCATTGGACTTAGTAAGTGAGATGTGGATCCCGCTATAGCTCCTCGAGGCATCAGTAGGTCTCATTAGACTACTAGACGTGGAATTGGATGTGGCGTTTCCCAATTTGATATATGGTTTTGGCCGAGGCCTTAATCTTTTTTTATGTCTTAGACGAGGCCCTGACCAAATGTTTCAGAATGTCCTGCATTATACATTCCGTCATTTTGAAAATAATATTGATGGTTCATGTGGTCATTTGACTAGTAGAATACCCATGATTATGTTTTATTATTGCATTATTTACTCAACTCATACTCCTTCCATAAAAGAATTCTTGTTTATTATTGGAAATGGCATGTGGTTTTAATTATTTACCATTCTTAATATTTATGTTATCTTCCGCTGTATTGCTTACCCTTACAGAGCATTTGAGCTCACACCTTTCTTATGTTTAATTTTCCCAGGATATGGAAAAGATTGATATGATTGACATGGAGGCATAATCTAGGTTTCTTGGATGTTTTTAATAGAATATATTTGTGTAGTATTTCATTAGAAGTTGTAATGTTGAACTTAAGTATAAATCGTGTTTCCAATAATACAAAACCGATCGGTATTTCGAGATATTATTTCCTTGTGATTATTCCAATGTTATGTCATAAGGCAGCGACTCTGGGTAACTTGGGTCAGGGCGTTATAGTTTGTATTAGAGAATGTTTAGTACAAACCATGGAAGCTAGATTTAGATAAACTATAATTTTAACACATAGGCCTAAGATTGACTTTGAGGATTAGTATAGAATAACTTCCAAGAATTTTGTAACAGTAGATATTTTGTGATTTTTCTAAGAAATAAATCCCTATTTGGATTCAAACATGTAGAGGTGGCCCTGGCATAGATGTACCTAGGGGTAAAACCGAAAAACGCAGCTTTAAGATAAACTTGAATGGGAATTAGTGCACGATAATGAGCCTTGATGCACTTTTGGTTATGATACTCTCAGGGGATTTGCTTAGGATAATTCTCATTTTCATTACAAACCATTATGAAGGGTTTAGGAGTATATACTTTATCAAGGAAAAAAATTGACTATGGATTTTATCCCTAAACTGTTCAATTTATGTTAATTGTTTTACATGTTTGGAATTATGTATTTCTATTCATAAATTAATCAAGTTTAAGCCACTATATAGAAATGGTGACCAGTAAAAGGAATGTGAACTCCAAGAATATGTATGATCCAAAGAGTAAAAAAGATAATATCTTTCATGGTATTAAGCCATCATTAAAAAGGTAAATAGTCTCCCATGTATTCTCAACATATGAAGAAATAGTATCATGTGTTAATAAGATAGGTAACGAATTTTCTGAGTCCTATGGCTTTGAAGGGAAGCTAGAGAAGAAAAGGATGGAAGAGAGAAATGTGGATAAAGGGAAGGGGGAAAAGAAGGATTTTCCCATATGTGATAATTGTGGAAAGAATCACCTTGGTAAATTCTTGAAGGGAATGGGTGGTTTTTATAAGTTTGGAGAAAATGGACACCATGAACGTGATTTCATGGGTATGAAAAAAGTTTCTAATGTACAATTCTTCATATTCTAGGAGTTGGGACAATACGCAAATCAATGTCCAAATCATCAAATTATACCCCAAATGCTATTATTGGATAATTATAATGTTATGATACAATAGAAGATGAAGATAAATGAATAGATTTCATACATTGTTATTAAAGTATGGTGTCATTTGAGTATTGTATTAATGATGTACATATTATAAGAATTATAGAGTATATAAGGATTATACTGTAGTACTATTTTAATTAGGATTTGAGAATATATGGTTCTATGAAATGTGACATAATAGTAAGCTACAAATTTTGGAAAACACATGGATGAAGGAATGCTAATCCTTTATATGGTTCTGATAATGAGGTAGTGATTTGGAATAAGAGATGGTTGATTGGGATAAATTATATTAGATATTATTTACTTCCCTAAAACTGATTAATGAGTTGTATATTCCATAATTATTAGAGTTTACAACATTTTTGGATAGAAGTAGTATATCCAGTATTCTATAAGGAATAAGGGAGCATGAATGTAATCCATAATGTTTTATGTAAATTCATGATGATGTAGTGTTTTAAAAGAATACATGATGATGGTGTTCACATGTTATTACATGGAAAAAGGATATTCATTGTGTTTACCTTATAAATTTTGGACAGTGAGTTTGGGTAGAAGTATTTTGGATTATTCTAAAGGTTGGAATGGATTATCTTTGAAATTGGATACAATTTTTAAGTTTATTTTTTTATTTTTATAAGAAGGACAACACGCAGACTGTGTGACAACCCGTCATGTTAGACAATGCTATGGGAATCGAAACCAAATACATATGGAGAAAAGAATGTATCACCTACCACTGACCCATGTGATGTCCTAGATTGAATAATGTAGTTTCTTTAAAGGTTCTATTAGATGAATTATAAATTCATTTTTTAACCCTATTTGAATAGGATAAATAGAATATATTTTTTAGTTATATTATCTTTTATAGTGACAGATGAGTTTGCGGTAGAAATCAGTTAAAGGATGGAACTCTGATTATGAAGTATTTTTTTCTTCACTTATTCAATGAAGAAATTTATTTTTAAACTTTAGGTAAGGGATCTTGAAACTAAAAATGTGTTATCCTAATACCTTAGTTTTTCTGGAATCGATGATATTTTAAATCATCATAGATTGATGGATTTGAGGCAATCAATTCAACAATTGTTTGTGACTGATGACCTCAATCACTACCTATTTTTATTTATGTTTTTCCTCCAATTATGTGTCTATAATTTCCACCAATGTTCTCGTAATCGAGATCATAATTTTTTGGTGACTTTTTCATTCCCCTTTCCCTCGTATTAAGACTAAATCTTATTAACCTAGTTTCCGATGTGTGTTTTCCCACAAAGGTATTTTTTATATTAAACCTTATATTTTCAAAGAACAATTTCAAATTTTGAGGATGCAATTTTTTGAAGGAGGGATGAATGTGACACCCCATGATTTTATAGTACGTTATTTCTTCAATGTAATGCAATAACATGCACTACACGCAACACTGAGTTCAAGCATAACACGACTAACCAAACTAGCCATTAAAAAGCGGTTATGAATTGTATTAACTAAATTTTGAACATTATATAATCCTTATAATTTTAGAATCCATGTTATGAGTTTCTTAGACATAATGTAAGATCAAATTTATTTTTTCAGATAAAAGAATTATTTTTCAAAAAATGCAATTTTACCACCTTCTAATGGTGAACCCTATTGAAATCCAATATTTGAAACTTTTATATATTCAATTAGTCAAAAAAACTTCTTCTTTCGAATCAGTACACACAAATTTAGTTTCAATAAAATTTTGGTGTTTTTCTGATATCTTTTATATTTGGGTGAATAGTGAAAAATACTATATTTTAACTAAAAACAAATTACTTAATCAAAAATAATTATAGGGTTGAATTATAAATTTTAATGTTTTGGGAGTATAATTAGATTATATTTTTACGATTTAATCAAATTATGGGCATTTTATGTAATTTCACTTTGAAATTAGACAAAAACAAGTGTTAATCTTTTGATAGTTACTATTTTTTAAAAATATGCTTTTTGGTTTTGACAACCGGAATTAGTTTAAATTAATAAATGCCAAATATATTTTTTTAAATTTGTTAATTATAAATCATTTTTGAATTAGGAATATAAAAATTTTCATAGAGTGAATTTTTGGTATTTTGCTGAAAACTTTCAATTTTTGATGAATAGTGGAAAACGCTGAGTTATAGTTTAAAACCGAATTTTTATTTAAATAATTATTTATATTACATAAAATTTTTTAGGTCAAAATAGATACAAAATTCCTATATAAGTTCAATTTAATTCATTAGAGTCGATTTATAATAATTTTAGATATATAAAAATTTTATTGGACTTTTTACAGTCTTTTACCCACCTCCTAGGAGCATTTTGAAAATTTAAATAAAACATAATTTTACCGCTTTTGTGAGTGAAATTTTGAAAATATCAGAATCAAAGTTTATATCAGTATGTAAAATGTAGTTCAATAAGATAAAAATATTTTTTTGGGGAATATTAACTTTTGACTTTTATTTACCACGGTTGAAAGTAAATAGGGTTATTAAAGGTAAAAATGATATTATTATTACCCTAACAATTTTTCTATTTATATTTTATAAGTTTAATTCAACCAAAAATAAACATAAGAAAAAAATATTATCCTTTAGGTCCACATAGATTCTATTAGGGCATTTATTATTATTTAATTCAAAGAATAGTTAAAAGTGATAAATTCAAAGTTTAATAACTACACAATTTTAAATATGGGGATAAACATAGGATAAATTTTACTATAAATATAAATTAGAAAGATAATAATATTTCCTACATAATGGTATTATATTTATAATTTTTAGACATAAAATACTATAATTTATTTATGACACAATGATGATGCCATAATTACAATATTAATAAAATATTAAAATAATTTATATTAAAAATACCCAAATAAATGTAATTTGAGACTTTTTATGAATTCTACAAATTTTAGAGGCTAATATGACATATTAGGGTTTATTAAATAAAAAATTATTGAAGTAAAAATTCTTTTATGAATTTATCAAAAACAAAATACCAAATAGCGTCAAGATTGACATGAAAGAGTTTTTAAAACAAATATTATATTATTAATTAGTATTCTATTCCTAAAAATATAAGGTTATGAAAAATGGCTTAAATAATAGTATATATTTCATTAATTAACCACTTGGGGTTTTCATGGAAGTTTATAGTAATTTTATTAACCATATAATATAAGAATTCAATGAGACATGGTAAATGTCAAACTATTTAACTAAGAGTTAAATTTAAATGATAAGGTTAATACAGTGACCCAAACCAATCTAAAGCCTATTGTATGAGTGTTTTTTTACCCTTACCCTCCTTATAATTTAGAAAAATTATTTTGTATCCATTAGAAACAGAATATGAGTTTATTATAAAATAATATTTTAAGTTTTTCCTACGGTGCCCATCACCCCTCTATAAATGGAACTTCTACTTCTATCAAATTCATGCCACCAAAGCCATTTTGATAGGCCGAACCCTACCCAAATATCCTCCCAAATATCATAACTTCATCATATAGGCCTTACATTGGTCAGAAATCAAACCTATGGAGCCCTTTTGAACAAGTCAACAGAAAATAACCCAAAGAAGAGATAAATATTTCATCGCATCTTTCAAGTTCATTTCTTCTTCCACTTCCACTTTCTTTGTTGTTTCAATTCAATAATAATAAATAAATTATCTTCTATATACTATAATTTTATTATATAAATGGTATAATCATATTCATTATTCTATCCTTCCTATAAATGAAAAAGTCACCATACTTGCGTACGTATGTATTACCGTGTCCACGTCGTGGTGTAGTTTGTTATTCAAACACTTCATTATTTGGATGGGTATAATAATGACTATAAATTATGTAAATAATAAATATAAATTGTTAATTATTATTTATATATGATATACCATACAATTATATATGATGTTTCCATCAATATAATGATATTTTCGCTCATGCATACGTACGGATTCCCGTCTCCACGACGTGATGAGATTCATTTCCACGTTCACCATTCAACGATGATTATAAAATATATATCATTAAAAATTATGTAATATATGAAATAATAATGCTACTGGATATATATATATATATGTACATACATATATCTTATTCACTTAGTTCCGTTAAATACGATATGAAAATGGAAACAACGTTTATGCATACGTACGGACTACCATCTCCATAAACGGTGTTTTCCATTTCATATATATGTCTATTATATATATTTATTTTCTAGATATATAAGATATATAAATAATCTTTTATATTTTGGAAGTATTTAAATCTTGATCTATGTGATATAATCTAGAGTAACAAGTTAAAGCATGTACGATAAAGAAAGCGATTATTACCCGAAATGTTAACTTATTATGGAAATTATTATTAAATTGGTAGTACAAAGACATAAATGAATCGTGTATGATATCATAAATATTAATATGGTTCTGGTATAATTTAACAACATTCTACTGTCTTCATACTATAGGTTAAACGTACCCTCGACTAATGGACAGTGTAAGGTAAGGGTTAATTTCACAATATCATTATTATCTGAGGTTGTATTTATGTAAGTATCTTCTGGGACATATTTATATCCATGCCCATGTTTCATAATATAGTTTTCAATGGTATTATTTTTAAGGTACTTTTTACTAAAACATTATTATAAATGTTTTAAAGATTTATTCTTCCAAACCATTCACATTAATTTCCATGTTTTCAAAATGGTTTTCAGGATTTATTTAAAGGGACATGAATGTTTTAAATTGTTAATTACATTTAAAGGATTCAAGGTGGTATGGGACACTTTGATTCAAAAATGTATTTAAATTTATTCCTTTATAAATTTTGGAACTTTTAAATTTTTTCATAAAAAAGGGATATTTCCCTCAAATAGTTTTACAAATCATTTTCATCTATGTCAAAATACTTTAAGGGATTTTAAACTTGTTTGAAGTTGATTTATTATGATATAATTCTGAAATATTTTATTGAAGTTTTTTTTGATATGTCGGTTTTTTGATGTGTTAATTATATACCATTCATGTTTTAGGGGTAAAGTATTGACATTTCATATGTGAATTTTAATATGATTGTTTATGTTATGTTGAAACATTTTCTTATGAGGAATGCATTGGACTTAGTAAGTGACAGGTGGAGCTCGCTATAGCTCCTCGATGCATCGGTAGGTCTCATTAGACAACTTGACATGGAATTGGCTGAGGCCTTTCCCAATCTGATATATGGTTTTTGATTAGGCCGTAATCATTTTTAGTTTTCTTGGCTGGGGCCTTGACAAAATGTTTCATAATGTCCGACATTATACATTCCCTCTTTATGAAAATAATATTGATGGATAATTTGGTCATTCGACTAGTATAATACCCATGATTATGTTTTATTATGGCATTATCTACTCAACTCATATTCCTTCTATAGAAGTATTCATGATTATTATTGGTAAAGGAATGTGGATTCAATTATTCTCCATTCTTAATATTTATGTTATCTTCTGCTATATTGCTTAACCTTACTGGGTGTTTGAGCTCACCCCTTTCTTATGTTTCATTTTCCCATCATATGAAAAAAGTTAGTTATGAGTGACTTGTAGGAATAATCTAGGAGGCATAGATGTTTGTAATGGAATATATTCAGGTTGTATTTCTTTTCAAACTATAATGTTGAACTTATGTATGAATCATGTTTCCAATAATACTAAACTGAGTGGTCTTTAAAGACATGATTTCATTTTGATCAATCCAATGTTATTTAATAATGCGCATACTCTAGCCAACTAGGGTCATATAATTACATAAATACTAATCTGTACTATTTAGCTTGGGTTAAATCCACTCATGTACCCTTTTTAGATCTTCAGATATAAAATATAATAATTTATTAAAGGTTGATAAAAGAACCCACCCATAAACCATCATTAGATATATTTTTGAAAAATTAAATAATCATTCATCACGTCATTATGACTCTATAAAAAGAAATTTGGAATTCGTGACATTTCTATATGGAATCAAAAAAATTACCAAAAAAACATGCAAGGTTCATACCAAAAATTCAATTACCCAAAATATTATTTTATTGTAACATTTTCGTGCTGATCCATCCAAAAAAAATTAATCCAAAATGAATAACTTATAGAAAAAGAGGAAAATTATTATGGAAACAATAATAGAGTTTTTAGAAATAACTTTTATCATTTGTGAAAAATAAGAAGTTACGACCCATTTAAAAATACATTCTTGAAAATATGATGTGAAATTTTTTAAAAATATATTCTTTTTACTGGAAAATTCAATAGCATGTCATTGAAATAGAAAAATAATGATTCAAAATGGTTAAGTGAATATTATTAGATAAATTATAATTTTAAAAAATAATCATCTATAATATAAATTTAAAAATTAAACAGGAATCAAAATGAAGAAGTGAATTTTTTTGAATTTTTTTAATTTAAAAATAATAAATTCTTAAAGATATTTAAAAATATGAAATGGTTATTGACAATTAAGGTGGAGTGGAATATAACTAATTTAATTTCTAATGTTTGAATGTCCTCTTTAATATTTTGAAATTTTTTTTTTAAAAACCAAATTATAGAAAGATGTATTAAATATTACAATTGAAATGTGGAAATAAAATATAGGATGGTCACATGATATATCATATAAATTGGGTTTCCACCTATAAATGATAAAATTATAAAAAAATAATAACATTGATTACATGGGAATATAGTCATTAATTAGAATGGTAATTATTACGAGTAACGATATATATTTTTATGGGGATGAAACTCATCAAGGGTGAATATATTAGTAAAACATTTCATTTTTCAAGAGTTAAATAAATAGATCCATAAAATAAAACCCATTGTTGAAGAGACCTATTAATGAAAAAATAAGTTCAAGAAGATTCATTATAACTCAATTAAGGGACATGAGTTAACAAAAAACCCTCACATCCTTGGTAATATTTAAATAAATTTTCTTTCATACAAAGTGAAAAATATTGACCTTAAAACACCATATGTTAAACTAAAATGTAAAACAAAATTCAATATGAATTAATCACATAGTATAAAATAAATTATAGTTTGAAAATTAAAAAATATCTTGTGGATTTAAAAAGGTAATAGTGAATCCCTTACACCATTAGATACATTTTCTTCAAACCCCCTTGATGTATATGATTTTAAATAAATAATTAAAAAAAATTAATCATTATAATATTTGATAAATTAGTAAATAAATAAAAATAATTTGATAAAATGAGTACACATGAGGAAATGATTATGTTTTCCATAGAGGGTTCCAAGAAAATGGAGGTCTTAAAAAAATATATTTTGATAACATTCTCAAAGAAAATAGATATGAATACATGGGAAGAAAATATGTCATAATTTTAGGTTTTAATCTAATTCATTGAGTAGTATTTAAAGGTTGGTGAGAGGACCCTTTTATAAGTTGTTATAATGACATTTTCGTAATTATAACTACATAATATAAATGCATCACAAGTAAAACACGTAAAGTGTCTAAAAAATATAAAATAATATATTTTCAGATTAGATAAGGTTGATCTTCACTCAATCATTCATTTCCACACATGAAGAAAATATATTTTTGATTATTATAGTCGTAGAATTGTCTTTCTTAAAAATTTTATATTTGTTTTGGTATCCAATTTTTACTTAAGAAAATTACATTCAATTACTAATGATAATGTAAAATAATGTTAAAAAATACCAATTGTTTCAAAAAAAAAATATACATTTCAAAAATTATATTTTTTATGTTTAATAAAAAACCATAATATTGACACTTGTAACATGTAAATTATTTTTATAGAAAAAGAATGTGTACTTTTAACATGGAAATATAACTATAGGGTAAAAGTAAAAAAATTGAGTTTGATTTTAAATATTTGGTATATATAAATAAATATAATTTTATTTGTATTTAAAATAATTCAAAAATATATTTTTACCTAAACAATATTTATTTAAAATAAAATATTAAAAAAATTATTTTATTAGAAAATATTGAATAGGTTGAAAAAAATAGGTTATCAAAATTTAAAATAGATTTTTTTAAATGTATTGTTTTACTAATTAATACATTTTTTGTTACAATTATTTTATGAGTTTCAAGGTTATGAATACTTCTTTATATAGTCATAGACACTATGATATGAGTAAAAATTGTATTTTAAACTATAAACTGAAAATTCCATTATTTCATAAAAATAACAACATTTCAACTTAGTATAAATTAGATATGAGGATATAATATTATGTTAATGTTTTCAAAACTAATTTTTTAAAATATATCAATTTATAGATTAAATAAAAAGTAAATATATATAAACAAAAAATTATTTACTGCAATATTATTTTTAAAAAAATTAAGTGTTATTAATATTATTTTATATGAAATTATAATTTATTGAAATATTTTTTTATAAGTTGTTTTATAATTGTTAATTATTCTAAAAATTAGAAATTTTTTGGATCAAATTAGTTCTGCGTTGATTATCGAATAAGATATTGAACAAGACATTAACATTACAAGATAATCCAAAATCTGGGGTTTCTACAAAACAACAGTAGAATTATGGGAGTACTCAGTGGTTATCTAATTAAATATAATCTATATAGGATTAAGGTTTTTTATATTGATCTGAAACAACATAATATACATGGATCTAGTGTTCCAATGACCTTTGAATATGATTTTTATATAGTGTTTCGTGGGATATAGGAAGGAGTGATTATAGGGGATTGATTTTAAAGGGTTTTATGTGGGAGCCCAAGGCTGAGGATAGAATAAAATTCATTTTTTTCGTACTTATACAACTTATGGTTTTGATACATGTAAATTTTGAGTTTTTATTTCAGTATCTCCCAATTTATAATCATTATCATTTGATATAGGAGAGTCACATTTTTTCAAATCTACCATATTCATTAATTGTATTGGGGTATCTATAGAGTATATATATTGGGTGATATTGATCAATATTACATTAGGGATTTTATACATGGATAATAATATGTTTTGGGATATTTTTTCACAATGATTCATGGCTATAAATATTTTTTGTATGTCCCTATGCTATAGATATGGAGTTTTCAAATTATCATTCAGATATATTGTCCTATTTGATATCGAGACCATATTAATCAATATCACTGATGAGTGTTATTAAAATTTATTGAGGGAATTAGTTATGTTTATGTAGGGGATTGGGAAATGTGGGATGTTAATGAAAAACCAAACTATCAACAGATTGATGGGATCATAGAATATGTTATTAATATTGTTTCATATGATTTGTCGATAGAGATGAAATATTTACTCCCATCGTTGACTACTTTCAAAAAAAATTATTATTTCTCAAAGATTCCACCTAATCATAAGATTAATTTCATAATTTAACTCTTACCATGTGTAGAGAATATATCAATTAGATTGTATACTACAGAACCTAAAGAGAATCATGTTTTAAAGTATCATCCTGAGGATATAGAGGTGAAGGGGTTCATATATCTGAGTACTTATTCTTGGCGTTCTCCATTTTATTTTTCAAATAAGGAAGGTGGTCATTTGATTTTATGTATATATAATTAAAAGTTAAATCATTTATTAATCAAGAAAAAGTTACCACATTCATGTATATATAACCTATTTAACCATTTTAGAGGATCCAGAGTTTTCTCTAGAATTGATTTGAGATTATTCTATAATAATTTGAGATTGAGGACTTCTAATATTCTTTTAACTACATTCAAAAGAATGTATGTTATATATGAACACATTTAGAATTCATGTGGTTTGATGAAAGCACATATTATTTTGATAAAACTAATGGATTATGTATTCCATATTTATTTTTATACATTTATGGTTTCATTTTTCAATTCTATTACAATATAATCCATATTTGTGGAGGAATATGCTCAAAATATGAGGTTCATTTTGAATAAAAATATGGATAAATTAATTTATTAAATGATCTCAAAGTGTAAATTTTGGAATATCCAATTGATTTTTGATATCATTATATTTATAGGATTTGAAGATTATTATTGGTAATTTATTTAGGAATTATTTATCATGGAAGCACCAATGACAGTCCAAACAAGAAGTAGTGTTTTGTTGTCATATTCATTGAAGATAACCTTACAATATTTGGAAGGGGAGATAAGGAAAAAATATATTCACCTTATTTAATTTAATATTGAATATATTTTATTTATATAGATGTTATTTATAAAATATTCAGTCAATTAATGATATATTTGACATAGTTTTAATCCATGTATTTATGGGAAAAGATACTGGGAATATGTGGCCCAAAAATATTGGTTAGAAAGGTTATATAATTGAAACAGTCCAAGTGAGGTGATTATTGAACATGCCTTCGTGATAGATATAATTAATAAATTTCTTAAAGTACTATAAAAAAAAGTTATAATATGTGATAATATTCATCTTGATAAATTGTGGGATTGAAGACCTTAATATAAATATTGAATTCTAGCAATTAGTGGAGGATTAGTTAACATGTTTTTAGGTGATTAATAAGGACACTATGGTGGTTGGAAGAGGTTATATTCCAATTTATGTTAAATATAGTATTTGTGAAATAATACATAAAAATGGATATGTTCTAATTTAATATGTCTGTTTAGATAATCATAATACTTTCATAGTGATTATTTTTGACTTTTATATCAATTATAAGACATTTAACTATTATATAAGTAAATATATCTTTTCATATTACTTCAAAGTTTTCTGAAAATAGATTACTTCTAACGATTTAATTTATTTATAGATAGAATAATACATTTGGGTTTCTTTAAAATAAATTTTATATATGACTTTAAATGTTTGGTGGAATTAGCTTTAGAGTGTAAGACATTGATGTTGTTTGTAAGACTTTATTTGTTATGTCAGAAGCCGTTGTCTACTATAGATATTCTATAAGACATAAAAAGTATTGAAAATTTATAGACCTATTATAAATATCCATAAAATACATTAGTTTATAGCAGAATTAATAAAACATTAGAACTATTACAATATTAGCTTCAAACTGAATAAGTAAATTTTTTAAAATGATGTATTCTGATAACGAAAAAAGATATTTCTTTATAGTTGTGTTCCATATGATCCAAACATAATGATCTATATAGAATATTATGATTCTATATCAGTATTTCCTCAATTTAGTAAGGTATATTTCCACATCATAATTCTAGTAATACATTGATGAAATTTATAAATAAATTAAACACATGAATTTTATAGTGATTTTGAAGAAGAGGTTTTTCTAAATATTAAAGAATATGTAAACTAATCCCTTAAATTGAATTACAAAGGAATATAAAATTGAAGTCCATTCTTAATTAATGGTGAGATTTTATATCGTTTATATAAAATATTATTCAAATGATTATCATTATTATTTATTAAATAAATATAGAGATAAGAACAAGAATATTTTGAGAAATATGAAATCCAATACTGCATCTATGAGAATACATGTTGTGTATAGAAACAAAAAGAACCGAATTGTATTCAGAAGTCAGTATAAGATAAAAAGAATTAAAATGAGGAAAATTGTAATTTTTTTATTTCTACACCAATGTTGAAGGTGAGAAGTATGAACCTATAATTATGACATATGGTATAATCATTTAATTAGTGGAATAATGTCAATAAAACCAATGATCCATTGGAATACCAGAATTCTCAAACCTAGAAAAGATCAAGTAAAACACCTTCTATATAAAGTGAAAGGACTCTCTATTGTAATATTAAAGGAATAATTTCATGAGGTCCCATTGATGACCTTATGGGATGAAGTTTAATGACTTCATTGGGAGATTAATATAAGCATTTTGGAAGATAACATCAATTGTATGGATCAAATATAAAGAAAATACTAAAATGAATCCACTATATTCATATATGAACCAACCATTTTAGGATATTATCCATACATATTTTTAGAAGATATCTCATATTTGTAAATAACAATTATTTATATAAGAGAAAATGTGTAATGTAACTCAATCATAACATGGATATGAGTGAATTTTCATGGTTAAACCTTGTAAATATTCTTGTTTTTTCATTACAATCGTATTTTTTGTACAATAATTTGTTAAAAATAATAATTAAATGATCGTGTATTACGGTGTCACATGGGTAGGTTAAAAATTAATAAATTTTAGAAAAAACGATCTCAATAATTATATAATATCCTGGATGTGAATTCCACTAAATGGTTCACTGAGGTCGATTGGTCACATGTACTCAATCATATCTCCCTAAATTTTAGAGGGTGATAACCTGTAGTGAGTGCCATGGATGTGTTGGTTTCAGTATTTTTCTATATTTTTAGATTGTAACATAGTGGTATAATGCATTCACATAAATAGCAGAAGCAAAATAATAACCCAGTAGAAGATAAACATATAACAACAGATATATATAACAATGAAAAAAATTAATCTCATATAAAATAATAATCATGTCATATGGGTAAAAAAGGTAAAAATAGGTATATAGGAATTAACATTGTACCTATATCAGAAAACCAAAAATTCCAAAAAATAGATATATTTAACTATCAATATAATCCTCATCTTTTTCATGTGCTCTCGTACTCCAAATAATGGAACAAACTCATACACCAAACTTTGGTTTCATTCCCAATTCTCTACTTACATCCAAATATTCTATGTGGGATCCCAATAGAATCCTAAATAGGTTATAGGATACATTATCAGTATCTCACCAACCAAGTTTTCAATAAAATGTCCTGGTTATGGGATATAATCTATATAAATTTTAAAAATATAATAACATGATAGTGATACATGTAAAATCCCTAAGAAAAAGTAATTATTAAATGTGATATTGTCAATCCAAACAAGGCACCTTGAATAATGGGTTCCAATCTTATATAATAGAGAATATGTAAAGAAAAATTTAGTAACATACATAGACATTACATATGAATAATATCTCATATCATCTATAGACACACCATATTACAATTATATCAATTCAACCATGACCTTTCTGTATGACCAAAAAAGTCTTAACAACTATGATTGAGTTCTATACGCAGCCACATAAAATTTACATCGGTATTTATGGGTAATAAGAAGTTTCAAACCCTACATGTATGGATCTAATGTATAGTGGACCATGTCATCCTTTCTTACACCCAATATCTTCTCGATGAAAACTCAGTTAGACTTGGTTTACGGTTGAAGGAGAATGCCAATATACCATGTCCATTGTGAGCCCAAACTAGTTGGATCCAATAGGATTCAAGGCCCATGTAATCCCACATAAACACAACCCAATGATAAATATAAGGACCTATCCATATAACATGACATAATCTCGAATTAAATGAATAATTCACATTCAAAATCTTCTCAGGTTTAGAGTTTTTGAGAATTAGGCCATAACAATAACATTACATCTTGGCAATTACAAAGTAGACACTTCTACTAAGTTTCCATTTTATTCATAAAATAAAAACTCATAAAAAAGTGTCATATCTAGTTCTATTTTTTATATAGACTATCTTTTCATTGATCCCATCCTTAACCCTGTTTGTCTTTAAGTCCTATAAAAACCATTTCGTAACATAGGATGATCATAAAAAGATCAATAGGGGTTATAAAACAAAGAAAAAAACATTAGTTCATAATTACATATATAACATAATAACATTAACCTACCTCATGAAATCATATGATTTATGAATAAACCATAGAAATCAAAATACATAATGGTAATGCGTGGAATCCATAACATACATATGTTTTAGATTTAATAGCTACATATGGAGTTACATTAGGAATATCCATCACAGTGTTTTCCCTAAATCTCTTTGGAGGAACATTCATGTTTACCTCTATCATGTTACCCAATGAATTGGAGAGCTATCCTGGGATCACCTTCCCATGTTTTATCATGGAACCACTCATATTAAAAAACAATGACCAAGAACCATAACATATTCAAAACACATAAATCAAATATAAAGGAAAGAAAATATTTCCACATTTCAATAAAAATTTATCATTTAAATATATTGACATAATAAATCCATTATCAAAACCATTTCAATTCCAAAATACATAAAATGGGAATACGATATTTATTTTCCATTAAAAACTATGGTTTGTTAAGGTAGCTAAAGATCAAATAAAACTCGCAGTAGAGGAAAGGTCGTTGTCACTGTGTTCTTTAAAAAGAAACATTAATTTTTTTCATTTATTTATACTCCTCATAGAAAAATATTTCCATTGAATGAAATGAAATTTAAAAGGTTTTATACACCATATAAAAGAACGTCGTGTATAAAAAAATGCGCCTCAATAAAAGGAAATTGTGAGGAAATCCCATATAAAGATTATATCATTAGATTAAGGTTAAATAAATGAAATAGATATGTGTGAAATATATAAATACACCTAATATAAGTTGATGTTATGTGTAAAACAATAAGAGTTCCGCCACACATATTCATAGCATGACATAATCATGATGTAGAAATTGAACCCTAATATTGAAAATTAGATTAAGAAGTTCCTTACCACGTGTCTGACTTAACCCGTTCGTTCATTAATCTATTGAATAATAAACTAAAGTTGATTCCTACTTGATTAGAAAACTTTTTCAAGTTTATTACTATTAATATTTAATATATTAATATTTATAATTATTATTCAATTATTTAAATTAATAATGATCATTTTTTCGGTATTTGGTACTTGAGTAAAAAATAAACTTCTTATAATTTCATGTTGTTCATGTGGTCAAAATTCCATTATCTCTAGAATGATATTAATGATTTAGATATCATATATATGATATAAATCATGTATATATATGTATTTATAATAGTATATATCATTTGGAGATAATAAATGAAATGCACCGTTCATGGAGACGGTAAGTCATACGTATGCCTAAACGCCACATTAATTTATATTTCCTATTTAATGGAATGAAAACACAATGACACATAGGTATATTATAATTAAAGTATTATATCATATATATAATTTCACTAAATCCATCTTTTATACATTCACGTATGGCATGAATGATTCATATCACTTTGATGGGGCAGTAGTCCGCACTTCCTCAAATTAAATTATCATGTTTACCCATTGTGGAAACCATAATGGTATGAAATAATTAAAAAATAAATAATTATATATAATATAAATATATATATATAAAATATGACATATAAATACAGTTCCATCATAATGGCCATCGAAAGAGGTGGTAGGAGAAGATTGAACAATCATCCTTTTGTGAGGTAGTATTTCGCCGTCCATAGAAACAATATGTTCTTTAGCAATTAGTTGGAGGTGTGTGTATGTGTAGTTTGTATCCATCTCATAATGAGAACCTATTATATTAATGATAATATTTTAGTTATAAATTAATGTAATAAAAAGATTTTAGGGGGTTGAATAAGTAAAATTTAAGAAAAGAACTTAAGAGAAGACATTACATTTAAATTGGGTAACTCGCTTTGGTTTGAACAAAAATGATTTCATAAAGTGAATTAAGCCTATAGTAAGTCTTCTATGTTGAAAAGAGGGATATAAATAGATTAATTGGGTAGAGTTTGGAAGTGGCATGGTGGTTGATAGGTGTGATTAATGGGTTATAGTTGATGGATTTTTATACAGGGTAAGAACGGCCCTTTAAGAATGTTTGAAAATATTATTTTATTGTATAATTAATTTTATCTTATGAAGGTCCAAAACATATTAAAGTATAAGATAAGATGAATTTTGTTATAAATAAAATTATTCAATAATAATTGGATAGGTTTTGGATATTGTTTTAATTTTTATGATCTTATTCATTTAAATCATTCATTAATGAGGTAAACACTACAACATTAGTGTGTCATAAATAATTTTATTTATTTGATGTCTAAAAATTATATAAAAAATACCATGATGTAGGAAATATTTTCATCCGTAAAAATTAATTTTTATAGTTATAGCGATATCTTATATAATCTCATGATATAATTGATTTAGTAAAAGATATAGGTCTGTGTCAATTTTGTCATTACATTAAATTAATTAATTTAAATTGTCATTATCACTCTTATGTGACTCCATGGGGTACCAAAATTTACCTAAGGATGACTATGATCGGAAATGTATCAACAAATTATATTAGGACACATGTTATTTTAATTTATTTTTGTATAATATCTTTTACCTGGAATTGCCCGATTTAACTTTAACTACGGTAAATAAAAGTAAAAATTTACAATTCATGAAAATTTATTTTCATCTTATTGAACCACATTTTACATATTAATAACAAAAATGTATTTTTTATTTTCATAATTCAATTCAAAGAAGTAGTAAAAATTTAATTAAATGAAAAATTCGGTTTTTTAACTACCACTAAATGTTTTCACAATTCATCAAAAATTGAAGGTTTTCAAAAAATATCAAAAATTCATCCTAAGATATATTTTATATTTAAAATTCAAAAATGATGTCTATTTTACAATATCAGAACATAGATGTTTCATTAATTAATTAAAAAAAATTCTTGTTGTCAAAACAAAAAGTTTGTTTTTATGAAATAATCTCTATCAAAATGTTGACACTTGTTTATGTTAAATTTCAAAGTGAAATTACATACAATGAACATAATTGGATTAAATTAAAAAAATATAATCTAATTACACTTTAAATCCCCTTAAAAATATAATATACCCATATAAATAAAATAGATTAAAAGGCATTTTAAAATTAAAATACAGTATTATTTATTATTCATTAAAAAAAGAATTTTATTAGAAAAATTACAATAATTTGCCCAAAGAAAATATTGATGTCCCTATTCTAAAGAATAATTTTATTTTTTGAAATAAAAAATTTAAAAGTTATAGAAACTAGATTTAAAATTAGTTCTCCATCAACAGGCAGTAAATCGACCATTTAAAGAATATTAAACTATTTGTGATTGATATTAGATTTATTAATATTTTAATTCTAATACATTTATTGGATAAATGTATAATCATTTACAAAAATTTATAATCATATTGTAGTTAGTTTTATTCATTTCCTCCAATACATCGTCAAGTGTTAACTGCCATTTAAAATAATATTATATTATTACTTTTCAGTATGACTCAGAATTGTGTGCAACATTAGAATTTTGAGACACCAATTGTTGCATATCAGGTATGCCATCAAACATGTGATCCCTTTTAAATTAAAATCAATATTTAATTTAAATTTTTTAATAAATATTAAAATATCTTATTCTTTATTTACCGGAGATGCTAAATTATTCCCCTCTTTTAGAAATTACATCATAAAAATTTTAATCACTTATCATATAAGTAGGGGTATTTATACCTCATAGCATTTTCAGATTCCCACATTGCCTCTTCAACCATATGATTTTTTTCACAAAACCATTACCAAATTAATTACCCTATTACATTACATTATCTCTCTTCGTTCAAGAATATGGACGGGTCCATCCACATAAGAGAGATTCTATTCCAACTAAACTACATCTGGGCTCAAAACATGAGATGAATCTAGTATATACTTTCTCAAAATTGAAATATTAAAAAAATTGTGTACCTGGGATAAAAGTGGAGGTAATTACACTACGTACGCAACTGATCCAACTTTATCTTGGATTTCATAAGGTCCAATGAACCTCGAACTCAACTTTCCCTTATCACCTAAATGCATCACAGTTTTCCATGGAGAAAACATTGAGAATAAAACTATCACCTACCTCAAAATAAAGATCCTTACTCAGGTTACCACATAACATTTTTGCATACACTAAGATGTTCTCATGTCCTTATGAATCAATAGATCTTTTTCTACCATCTCATCTACCAATTATGGTCCCATCAGTTTCCTTTTAGATACTTTATCCCAAAAAGATGGAGTTCGACACCACTTCTCATATAATTCTTCAAATAGATCAATCTATATGCTGGAATGAAAAATTTTATTATATGAAAACTATTCCTATGAAAGATTTTGGTCCCAAATTCCCTGGTAATATAATGAACCATCACATAGCATATCCTGTAAGGTCTAAATTGTTCTTACTGATAGCCTATTGGATGGAGGATGAAAAGTTGTACTCTAATTTAATTCAGTACCCAACATTTTCTGAAGGAATTTAAAAAATATATAAGTAAAAATGGGATCACGATTAGATAAAATGGACAGGGGAACTCCATGAAACCTGGATATCTATTTAACATACAACCAAGAAAGCTAATCTAGATAAAAAGTATCCTGAATAGGAAAAAATTTAGCAGATTTAGTCAATCGATCAACAATAACCCATATTGCATTATTACATTGAGATTTTTATGGTAATCCCAAAATTACATCCATGGATATATTTTATCATTTCCACTCTAGCACTGGTAAAGTCTGAAATATACCTTTTGGTAACATCTACTCTGTTTTAACCTACTAAAAAGTAAAAAAATTTATAGTAATGTCTGCAATATCTCTTTTCATTCAATCCCACTAGTAAAACTCCCTTAGATCACTATACATCGTAGTAATTCTTGGATGAACTGAAAATCGAGAAATATGATCTTCACATAACAAATCATTCTTCAACTGTGAATCACAAGGCACACATAATCTATTCTCAAACGTCAAAAAACAATCATTATCAACGATAAATTCAGGAAACTTGTTGTAACATCACAGGTAAATAATGAATATTACATTCAATTGTTAATCAATATTTGTGAATAAAATGTTAAAATTACATTAAAGGTAATTCTATTCTCGATGGTGTACTCAATACGCAACAATGAGTTTCTTTGAAATCTTACGTTGCACACTAATAATATAATAATATTATAAAATTTAACGCCTCACCGTTGTAATGGTAGTAATGAAAAAAAAAATGAAAAAATGATTACATATATTTGTTAGATATTTTTACATTCATCCAATAAATGTTAGAGTCTTAAAATCCAAATGAATCCAATTTAAAGAATAAATACTCTAATATTTTTAAAAGATTGTTTTACCGCCTTTTGATGGCGATCCATTTTTTAAAACCATTGTTTGACAATTTTATAAGCTCTATTTTTCAAAATAAACATATTATTTATGATTGGTACATTGAAATTTACTTTGGTTAAATTTTTGGTATTTTGCTGACAGTGTTCATTTTTTTAATGAATAGTGAAAAATACTGCATTTTACATCAAAACTTCTTTTTCATCTAATTTAAATATATGGTTAGATTAACTTTTTAATTGTTTTTAAAGTTTAATTATAATATAGTTTTACCATTTAATTCAATGGTTTTCATTATAATTAATTTCACTTTGAAAATGGACATAAACAAGTGCTAAACGTTTTATAGATATTGCTTCAAAAAACACGCTATTTGTTTTCACAACGGATATTATTTTTAAATTAATTATTTGAATTTCTATGATTTGAATTTGGTAAAATTGATTCTATATGTGTAATCATAAGGTCCAAATTATTTAATTAAAAATCTTTTGTTTTTGGACATTATGAATAGTAATGATGGTAATTATCTTTAATTATCATGATTAATTAGTAATCGGGTTGTTAAGGATAATAAAATAATATTATAATAATAAAAAATTACCCCAACATGTGTCTTAATGCTGCTTTTTGTGTCATGGCCAACCATGGGATGCGTTTTTCCAAGCTTTGGTGCCCCATGGAATCACATTTGTGTGATAGTGACACTTTATCCTTTTATTTTTTTAAAAAGGAAAATATAACAAATGTATATATCACCAAAGTAAAACAATTTTAGTTTTTTCATTGTAAATGATCTCTTATAATATAAGTATTCATTGGAAAGATAAAAATATTTCCTATATCATAGTATTTTTTTATAATTTTTAGACATTATATAAATTAATTTATTTATGACACCATGATGATGCGGCGATTACCTCATTAATGAAAGCTTTAAATAAAATGAAAAGATAATGTAAAATATAAGAAATAAACTTGGAAAAAACTTATTGGATGAGTTTATTTAGAAACCTTATCACCTTATCCTCAAAATATATCAATTTGGGACCTTTAAAATCTGAAACTCATTTTAAAATAAAGTAACATTTCTTGACTTTCCATGAGTGTCGCTCCTCCCTCTTATAAAAGGCCCCCACCTATACCTCCTTACCCACATCTCTCAAGACTTTGTCTCGGCCAAACCCTGACCATTTTATCTCTCCACATCCCTATATTCATCATTGAACCCTCACCGTAGGGATAAAGTTCTTCAAGAAACCCTTTTGGTTTAAACCAAAGGGAGTTACCCGATTTAAATGTAATGTCTTCTCTTATTTATTTTGTTTTATTTTGCTTCTCCAACTCCCAAAAATCTTTTTATTCCATTATTTTGTAACAAAACCAGTATCATCAATATACTAGTATGTTGTTATAATATGTTTTCTAGCTACACTTACACACAAATCTGTCTAATGGTTAAAGAACATACTATTTTTTTGGATGGAGAATTACTGCCTCGCGAAACGATGATTGTTCAATATTCGTTTAACACCATTAAAGGTGGCCATTTTGATGTCACTGTATTTAATATATGATATATATGGTATTTATTTTTTCTATATTCTTATGTATTTCATATTTAAAACATACCTTTATTCTTTCCATGTTGTGCAAATGCGATAATTTCATAAGAGGAAGTGTGGACAACCGCCCCCTCAAGTGATGTGTCTCGTTCATGCAATACGTGGAATGTATAAAGAATGAAATTAATGAAATTATGTGACCTATATAACATATAAATTATACTGGAATTATAATATATATATCTCTCTCAATTATTATTAAATCCATCTATATGAAAAATAAATGAAAGTAGCGTTCATGCGTACATACGGCCTATCGTCTCCATGAACGGTGCGTTTCATTTCTTTTTATCTCCAAATGTAATAGAATAGTATAAAATGAATATTTACAGGATATATATGATATTTAAATAATTGATACTATTTTGGAGATGATTTACTTATAACTACATGGACAATTCTTTTCAAACAATATCATTTTTTACTCATGTACCAAACATCGACAAAAACATCTGATATGAACTAACATAATTAACTAATTATTATAACATTATAATATGTGATATGAATTGAATAATAATATTTAAAGGATATACATAAGATATTATAAATTGACAAAAGTTTATTATCCAAGAATATAAAGAAACGAACAAGACAAGTTGGACTTGTGGTAAGGGACTCTACCTCTCTCTTTCTTTTTAAGTACTCTCTTTTATGTCGTTTCTTTGAAGAACCTCTTTATTAGATTGGGGAAGTTATTTTATATTACTATTACTGTAAATTATATTTTCATATGATGAGAGACCCTCTTTTATCTTATCAATCCATTTTTGGAAGTCTTATGCGTTGCCATTAGGCTGCAGAATTTTCATAAGGGGATTTTCATCTCACTTTTTATTCCCGTGAGATTCATGCTACATTTGCCACTATTTTCTTTCGTTTGGTGTATGTACTGCCAAATATTTTACTATGTTTATAATATAGTCTAATTTATGGGTATTTACATCTTCATTGTATGACCCTTCTTTCATGAGGGGTACGTTTCGAAAGTTTCCCAAATCGGTAAAGGAACCTTTCACACTCCTCTTTTTAAAAGACTTATTTTGTTATGTCTTTTAATTTAAATATTTTAATGTTGGGATATTTTCTTCTATATCATTATTAATTTAAATTTTTTTTCTAAGTGATGAGATACCATTTTTTCTCTCATCAACTAATTTTATGAATTTTATAGTGACGTCGTTAGGCTGTCGAATTTTACCAAGGGAACTTCTTAACCAAATTTAGATTTCTTTGGGTTCAACATGTAGTTATTGAATATGTCATCCACTGAATATATTTTAATGACCTTTTATTGTTTTAAACATTATATCCACATATATTTGGTGTATTTATATTTTTCACACATAATTATGAGATTGATTTATCCTTCATTTAAGGATACCTTCTTTATAAGGGATTTCATCTCATTTTACATTTCTATTGAGACTTCATTGTTGTTATGCACCAATTAAATCTTATATGGTGTAGATACTATCCTTTGAAATATAATATCATGAATCCCTTTATTATCATGATATTATAAAGTTCTGATTAAATTTTATTCCTCAATTATTGTATTCAAGTGTCTCTCATTTTGTTAAAACCCCTTTAACAAAAACAAAATTTTAATTGTTTTAATGATTTATTCTTATAAATATGTCTCATTAATATCCATGTTTTCAAAATGGTTTTAAGGATTTATTTATATGGATATTAATGTTTTAAAATGTTAAAATCATCAAAGTTGTATGGGACACTTTGATTCAAAAATCACTTTATTAAATGTTTTAAATGGTTTTGAAAGTGGTTTTTAGAATGGATTCATTATTTCAATATCTTAAAATGTTATATTGTTACTGAAATATGGGACTTTTATCTTTCCTTTATGCTTATGCTATGTGATATGATTATGTTATGGTTCTTGGGAATTGTTTATGAAGGTGGGTGGTTCCGTGATAAACTAAAGGTTGGTGAGCCCAATATAGCTCTCCAATGCATTGGGTAACATGAAGGGGTTAAACACCAAGGTTTCTCTGAAGAGATTTTTGGAATATACTGTGATGGGTATTCTAAACGTAACCATGAGGGTTACTCCCTACGTAATAATGTTATGAATGCCTCAAGTTACCTTAATGTCTTATGATATCTATGAGTTATTCATAAATATTATGATTTCCTAAGGTATGTTAATGTACTTATGTTTTATGAGTAAAGTATGATTTCATTGATTCTTATGTATACATGGACTGATGTTTTCTTTTCGTATTGTTATACCCTTACTGATCTTTTTATGCTCATCCAAATTTTTTGAAATGTTTTTCACGGGATATAAAGTTGAATAGGGTCAAGGATGAAATCATGGAAATGTCAGGGTATCTAAAACCAATAACTAGACATGACTCTTTTGATCAAGAGTTTTTATTTTGTGAAAAAAATTGAAACTGAGTAGATGTGTCTACATTGTAATTCTTGAGATGTAATAGTTATGTTCTAATTATTTATAACTCTAAACCAGAAAAGATACTCAATGTGAATTATTCAATTTAATTCATGATTAAGTTAGGTTTAAGGTCACTCTTTATAATTGGTATCACAGGTCGGTTTAGATAACTTTATATGATAGAGATTTGTTTAATAAAAAGTGACAAGTTGTGTATAACCACAATGGTTATTATATTTGATGGAGTCATTGTTTTTTTTTGAATGATAGAATGAGTTTGAGATAACTTGGATAAGTATATCTTGGTGTCTATCTTCCTCATTATTATATGATGATTTTACTGATATACTCACACTGACCATTTTGGTTTTAGTAAATGTCTGGATCTAGTAGGCACCAAAGTAACAGTGGATTTGAAGAAAACTGTGACGATTTTATGAAAGAACAACTGAATGATATGGGAGATTCAATGGGAACTCTTGTGGTTATCCTCATCCTATTATCTGGAGTCATGATTGACCACCTGAACATTAGTGATTTTTTTAAGGCATCATATATTAGAGAAACAAATCCCTACTAAATTTTAGATAATGATCATATAGGTAAGTATGTTCAAAAAACTATGTGTCAAAAATGAGGAAAGAAACACATAGGAAAATGTTTCAAAGGGAAAGAACGATGCTATAGATGTGGAAATGAAGGTCATAAAGCAAGAACCTGCAATGGAAAAAGGAAGCATCTAGTTGACTCTAAGAATGGGAAAGATGTTCTTTCTGAAGGATCAATTGAATGTTTCAACTTAGGTGTGCATGGTCATTATGCAAACACTTATCCTATGAAGAAGTTTCAGGAAAGGGGTCACCAAGATCGTACAAATATTTGTTTACCAATACCTAATGCCATTCCGATTGAGGATGAATAAGCTGACAATGACCAATGAAAGGTATGGATTATTTCTTAACATATGTTTTCCTATTATTGAAACATTAAGATATGATTCATGATTTTGTTTGTAGGATATAATTATTTGCGAATAAGTCTAAAATGAATGGTTAATGGATCATGAAGAATGTTGAATGAGTAAGAAGTAAACATATAAGGGATTCAAGAGTTATGGTAGATTTTAGGATGGTGAAATTCTTAAATGTATTAAGTCTATTTTAATGATGGGGTAACATTAAAAGAATTTTTATAGTATATGAAACCCTAATGTTTGATATAAGAAAATTTTATTCAAGGAATAACTATCCTTCCTTTTGTGGATTGTTTCCCTCGGAATTTGGGGATGACCTCCTTGATTGAAGGTTCAAACATTCCAATCAGTTTCTAACAGGTTTCTTCGTAGAACCGAAAATAGCCAATGATTCCACATCCATTTAGACCTTCTTTTAAAAGTTAGGTGCTCATTATTTGTGGACTGATGAGGCTTAGGAATTTTCATTGGTCTATAGTATGGGAGGTCAGACTCATCACACCTTTTTAGGAAAATTATTGTCTACTCCGAGACTCTCTTTCTAGATTTAAGTTATGTTCGTGAATCCTTATTACATTAACAAGTATAAAATGATCTTTACTTTAGATCTGACAATCAATGATCAATATGTACGAAATTTTGAGAATATTTTATATGTATTCAAGGTTCTTCATTGATAGAGAATCATCTTTATTTGTTAGAGATTCATAGTCAATGGTATCCTTTGATACGTAAAAGTCTCTTAGTCATTATAATGATCATACTGGTTTTAAAGCCACTCAGCGGGGGCACTTGAAGTTCATTTTCATTTAGAAGGACATGAATTATTTCAGAGTTGGGATCGAACCCACAGATGGGCTACCTACGTATCCTTTTTTTAGAAAAGGAATCAGAACCCACATAGTTAGAGTAAGGGAGTATGATGTTTATGATTGATGGCTCAAAGAAAGTTGTCATTATTACTTTTACTCTCTAAGCTCATGTGAGTCATTCTCAGTGTGAGAGACAAGAAGTATTGGTAAAAATCAGACAATTGTGCCATGAAAGATGCAATCATAAGAAATAATGTGGGACTTATGTATGTATGACTGCCTAGATAAATGAAGATTATGATTTACTTCAAGGAAGAAATCTAGGAACAGGGTCCATAAAGGTATATGTGCTTCATGGATATTTGAATACTATAACTTGGGGCTTACTCCTGAAAAGGAGACCCAAATTAGAAGAGGTCTTATGATTGGGTTTTTACTCCTGATAAAGAATCCCAGATCAAAGGAAAATTAGGACTGGTTAAGAGAAATTAAGATTGGGGGTTACTCTTGAAGAGGATGCCCATATTTGAGACTAGGGAATACATTTGAAAAGGAGGCCCATGTTAAGAGAATTATGGTTGGGGATTACTCTTGACGATGATACCAAAATTAATGAGGACTTGGGGCTTACTCCTAAGGAGTATGCCCATATTTGGAAATTATGACTGGGGCTTACTCCTGAAAAGGAGGCCCAGGTTAAGGGACTTGAAAAATTAAGGTACTTGGGGCTTACTCCTGAAGAGTATTCCCATGTTAATGAGTTCTCTCATCGTAAATAATGAGGTTGAATTGATGAAATCTCAATCTTTAGTGACATAAATATGTGTAAATCACTAGGTTTTGAGAGATATTCCCTAGAATTCCTTTCATATAAGGAAGTCAAATCAAGAAATCATGCCATAAATGGCTTTGAAGAGTGTATTTAATATTGAATCTTGAATAGGAGATGTGGAATGTCTTGAGAGGGGTGAAATGGGAAAGAAGGGCACCCAAAAAGGAAGGGGCGCTCAAGTCCTGACAGGCACGTAGGTACTGCGTGGGCACGCAAGTCCTGGTCGCGCAGGTATACCTATGTGAAACCTGGGTAATTTCACGATGGTTAACCTGAAGGGTAATACATAAGCGACTCTTGGTTAACGCTTTTAGAATCATCTTGAGGTTCTTCCAGAAGAGTGGCACGCAAGTTCTATTGAAGGAGTTAGGCGGCACGCAAGTGTGGCCATATTCCTTAAGGTATGTCCACTCAGGCGCGCAAGTGTTGATGAGTTTCAACACTTAGGCCTTCCTCCCCCTCTTTAGATATTCCTTTATAGGTAAGAAATTACCTTAGATGTGTTTTGGAATCCTTGAGAAGAGACTAGGGCACCGGGAGGTCAAATCTGAGTTTTTGGAAAAATTCCTCCAGAAATGGGGGGCCCATAGGGTCTATTTATAGGCTAGAGAAGACCCTGGGTGGTTATTATTTAGGGTTCAGAAGTGTACTTGTGCGACCATTGAGGCACGCAAGTGTACATGCACGACCATCATAGCACTTTCACGACCCTTATGCAACATTATTCTTATTCCTTCCTTTGCCAATTTTTGATATTTGTGCAACGGTTGAATCACATTGAGTTAAGATAATCCCCTTTTCCAATTTTCAGATTTTGTGATGAATGTAGCATCAACAAAAGTCCCCCCTCAGAGTTGGATCCAAAAGAAATGCAGATTTAACTCTGGGGAAATCGATAATCAAAAGGAAATTGGGGCGCGTAGGGTAGGGTACACAAATGAGCTTTGGGCGTGCAGGATCTGGCACGGAGGGATACAACCTTTGATCGCATAGGGTACGACACACAGGGTCATGGTCGTGTCTATAAATATGGGGCTTCATTCTACGCAATGCACTTAGCTCTCATGGAATTCTTTCTCTCGGCGTGCAGCTTGGCTCTCGGATTTTTCTCGTCCGCTCTTCTTTTTCATGTGTCGGGCTGCTGTTAAGGTATTTAGACATGGGTGGTGTTACCTGTTCGACCAATACTTGCGCGACCGAAGAATACTTGCGCGCCAACTATGGGACTTGTGCACCTTAATGACTTAGTCAATTTCTTCAAATACTTCACAAATTTTATGAAAAATTAACATACTTTATAGTTAATTATTCATCTTTTGTGCAGATCAAATGGCTCTAAGGATAATCGGAATGGCTGATGAACTGGTGAGTAAAAGAATTGATGAGATGATGGAAATCGTTGGCCATGATTACTATTCCATCTGCGAAATCACTCTTCCGGATGTGGTTATGTATATTAAGAAATACCATCATGATTTACCACACAACATCTATCTACCTCTGTATGGAAATGGTCACTTGTAAGTAGTCAATATTCCAGAGGCAAAGAACTATCTCCCGCCTTCCTGGTTTCAGTCGTATACCAACATTTCTTCAGTGAATGTCTCAATCGCAGGTACATTTTAAAATGCTGGAACAGTTAAGAAAGCTTATATAATGCATCATAGCTCATGTGCTCTAGATCTGAAACTTTAAAATCCTGAGCTGTAACCACATTATTAACCTTCAGTCTTTCAAAACTCTTAGATGGATCAATCCAAAGGCTGGAAGGAGAAATGGGAATTCTGTTCTGGAGGAGGGGTGAAGAGAACTTGGATGTGGGCTTATTGGGTGTGACAAACTTGTGAAGAGTTTATCGAGGATCTGAAGGGATCTGCAATTTATGATGTTGTCTAGGCTGGGCAGACATTTGTTTATAGGAATGATAACTTTTCATAGGAATTGCTTAGCTTCTGGAGCCCGGAAACTAATTCTTTCCATATGACCCATGGAGAAGTAGGCATTAATTTGTGGGATGTCTACAAGATCTTAGGGGTTCCAATCTTGGGTGATATGTATGAAAAATTCTTCCCTCCAAAGGCAACCATGAATGATCCAGAAAAGACTCCAGATTTGGTTCGACAGTTATTGATGATTTATCATAATCTCAAAATCGTAAAGACTTTAAAGACTTATTCTAGAAGGGATATTCATCCATAGGAATGGATGAATGTGTTTCTCAAGAAGAATAGGGAAAAGGGGCCCACCTTTACTCGTCCTACTAGCAGCCCTAGAGTAGATAAGAGAGGTATTCTTGGCACATCCTGGCCGACTCTGGAAGTAGGAGAGTTTGAGAAATGGGGGTATGAAGTGAATCATAAAATCACAAAGAAGACCCGTCTAGCATGCTTTTTAGCCTTATGGCTCAATGTTTATCTTTTTCAAATTAGATATTCAAAGGGAGGTTTCAGGCCAGGGACCTTTGTTATCACAGCCATGTTAGTCGAGGGGAAGATGGTGGGGTTGGCTACCCCAGTTTTGGAAAAGATTCATAGGAGCTTACTCCATGTTTATATGGGTAAGTCTCCTTTGAGATTAGTGGGACCATTCCAAGTTTGATGGGGATTTATCGCCACTCACTTCAGGACATATGTTGTTCAAAACGGAATTCAGATTCTCGGAAGTTCTTTCAGGCCTTATGTTCAGGACATCTCTGGAATTTGTCCTTTGTACCACAATGCTTATGATATTATGCCAAGGCTGGGTATGCATAAGGAATTCCACTTCTTTCCCTATGGAAATCCGCTGACAGGGCAATTTATTGACGATGGATTAGCCAGCTTGGAATAGAGGTCTTATATGCTGGCCTGTAGAGATGGTTTATTGGCCACCAGAATTGATGGGGAAATTATATGTGAGGCTTATGATCCATATCAATTTTCACACCAATTCAAGTGTCTGCAAAAAACGGTTGTATCTCCTCATGTGCATGTCAAATCAGAGCAGCATCCAATGGTTGCTCAGCAACTATGGTTGCTAATGGCTATGGAAAGGACAAGGGCAGTCATTGACTTACCAAATAATGAAGCGGTAAGCAATTTGACCATATGGCATGCTCAAAACTGGATAGCGTCATATCCTGAGGACATATTGAATAAACCTGTTGACTAGGTTGGGAGGAAGAAGAGAACCATTGTGAAAGAAACAATTCAGGTGGTAGGTGATTCTTCCACTCCTGAAGCTGGTTCACTGAGTTCTTCAACCAAGGCTGATTCATCATATTCTCAAGAGATACAACATGTGTTAAAACGACGATGTTCCCTATATAATCCCCCTTTCAGAATCAAGAGATCTACTCCATCAACTCTTGGTGAGTTACTTTATTAAGGAAATTTTAATTTCAATTAACTTTATAGAGTAACATGTTTTCATTCTCTTTTTAAAGTTGCAGGAGTGAGATAGAAATTAAAATCCCAGGCTGTAGGAATTTTCTCACAACCTTCTAGTACACCTGCATATCTACGACCAGAGGCCATCCAAACATGGCAGGATGTATACTGCAATACTGAAACTATCTGTATGGAGTTATGTGAAGGGTTACTTCTTCCTAGAATAGGGACTCTTCAGGATCCTATGAATATTCATTTCAAGGATAAACCTGATAAAGTAAGAGCCTATGTCAAAGAGTTGAAGGCCTACATATATTCCACCAATGATTCTATCCCTATCACCAAGAGGGTGAAGGAAATGATGGATCATGGTGCCACTGATGAGGAGTGCGATGAGTATGTGGCTCCTGAAGATGTAAGTTTTCTTTCCTTATTTGCTTTGCAACTTGATTTCAGTCGAAGCATTGTTATTCAAGGAAATTGTTTTCTTCATCTTGCAGCTTGACAAAACTACTGAGGTTCCTTCGCCACAGTATATCCCTGGTGGTACTTCCATTGGGGTTTTTTCTGAATCTCCTCGCGAACCAGGTGAGATATCTCCAGGACAACAAGCCATGGATGAGGAGTTGCACATGGCTTTCCCCTCTCCCATACAGGTTCCTATAATGGAGAATGCTGATACTCCCAAAAAGCCAAGGAAGCAAAAACATTAGAGGAAGAAGACCATAGATAAACACTAAATTAGCAGTGGTATGTTCTTCAGATAATCATGAGTCCTAAATGATGAAATGATTGTTTATTTTCCTTGGGATTGCAGGGGATTCTTCAATTTCCCCTCTGAGGGAAAGGACTGATCCTCCTTTGAGAACTATAGAGGGTGCTGTGGAACAATCACAGATTCAAGATGACTTGGCTACTCCTAGAGAATATCTAGCATATGTTCCTAGTATTCCTCCTAATATTGTTGCAAGGATAGAAGAACCTATTTCTTGTAAGTCAACAATGCTTCATAAAAAAAATGTTGAACGAAACACTGACTGACTTCCATTCTGTGATACTTCAGATTCAACTGCTGCATTAGAGATTCTAGTGGATGTTGCAATTGATGCTGTGATTTTATTTGAAGATGATGTCCAGGGTTAGGGGTTGTAGGACATAAGTTGTCATGAAGTCATATCAAACGCTCCCACTGGTGAGGCTAACCAGGATTCTGAAATATCATTGGATGAAATGATGAATCGTGGCATGTCTTTCGAAGAATTTTATGATTATGCTAAGTTGCCATGTGACATAGAAGACCTTGGGCGTCAGTGTTATCCTTCACCCAATAAATTTTCTTTTATTTTACACTTTTAATCAAGACTGAAAATAATATACAGTTCCTTCCATAGAAGCTGTTGAACTACCAATGCCTGAAGAGGGTGTGGACATTTATGTCAACCCTACTATTGCAGAAACATTAGCTCAAGTAGAGTTAAACCCTCTAAAACCTCTTGAGACTCATTTTGAAGATCCTGTTGAGACTACGAAAGATGGGGAAGAGTCTTCTCAGGTAGCTGATCTACCATCAGGTAAGGGATAACAATATTTGTGGTTTTTATTTAATTTTCAATACAATCTATAATTTTGTTATCCTTTGAAACTAACTAAAGATTTCAATTAATTATGCAGGGCCATCAACTACAGTGGCTAGATCTGTAGGTGAGGCCCCAGCCTCTGCCACAATGAGAATTGAATGTGAAGAAGCACAGGTCAGGGGGAGGAGAAGAACATGGCACTTCCTTAAGTGCATTTATCCCAGATTACATGCCCCCCTGTGATGATGATATTGAATCAGACCTAGAGGTGCTCAAGGCGCTCAGCTTCTCACAATGCAAGGCATCGAACAACATATGTAAAATCGTATTTGAGGTGCCTTTAGAAGAGATATCATCAAATATCCCTCGATTTTCATCCCAGTTCATCATTCTAGGACTTGGTGGTTTTGGATATCACGAAATCCATATCGCGGTGAAACAATTCATCTTCAGAAGGGAGCAGTAGAAAAAGTGTCATAGAGATCTTACCAGGGTGAAACTGTCAGTCAAAATCGGCGAATTTGAGGCTACGGTATCCCGAGCTGTGGCTGACTATGCTGCCAGGATGGAGGAGCTAATTCATAAGATCAAAGAAAAAGTTGTCCAAAAGATGCACCTTCAGCAACAGTTAGATGATTTTACTAGGGAACATGACCAACTCAATAATTCACTGGAGGGAGTTAAAACGAATGGTATGAAGACCATTGCGGATGCCAAGAAAGCACTACATCTGGCTGAAAAGAGTGAAGTTGGTCGAGTGCTTGAGCTTCAAGTAGCCACTGATGAAGATCGAGATGCAGTTCATCAATTGAAGACTTATGTTAACAGTCTATTGTAATTTCTTAGAAAAGAGAAGAGACTCCAATATGTGGATTTCCTTCTAATTGTTGTGCATCAAATGGAAAGAATGCTTTCATCATCAATCACTTGTGCATGTAATTTCCTGCTACTTTCTTTAAATTTTCCTAATCCAATGGGACTACTAATCATAATTTGATATTTACTAAGATTATTAATAATAACCCTACAAACTTTGAATCTTTTAATTGCACAATATTACCTAAATCATACAAAATGTATGTTTAGTGAGCGGGAACTTGACTTTTATTCAAAGGTCCCTTGTCTTTTGTGGGTAGTTTAAATTCATACACGTCAAACATAAATAGGTTAATGTTTAAGGTTAAAATAGCTTTGACCGAATGAATTATAATTGACTCAATTCCTTGACAATTCATCTGAAAACATAGTAACATACTCAAGTATGAGGGAAAATATGTGAACTATGACTTAATAATATTTAGATCTTAGGAATGATATGAAAAAGAGATTAAATTAATTAGAAGAATTAGTTCCCAAGAATGAAGTTACCATTATTTAACAAACCCATTAGGGGTTGAATTATGCAAGGCCACCTAAGGTCATTGGCTGCATAGTCAAATAAATAGTATCTTTTGGCTAAAAATTCTGTTATGTGGACTGTTTATACAAGGCCTCCCAAGGGAACGTGCTGCATAGTCAAGCAAAAGAACTCTCAAATATTTACATTCCTAATGATACAATCCAGTGAATGTTTATGGAGATTCAAATTTTCCAAAGTATAGAGTTTTCTGTATGGAAAGAGGTACTTGAATATGGAGAAGATATTTCCAAACAAGATTATTGAAGAATTGGATGTATATCAGTCTTACGAAGGTTTGACCAAAATGTAGGGAAGGAGAATATAAACCATAGACTTGAATTCTTTCAGATCATGAAAAAGGATATGGGACAAATATGTTAAGGATGGATATTTTTGTGGATCCCTAAATACATTCATTTAAGACCAATAAGGAAAAAAGAGTCTTTCTTCCCAAGAATGAAGTTACAATTATTTAAAAAACCCGTTATGGGGAAGAATTATATAGGTCCACCTAAGGGAATTGGCTACATAGTCACATAATAGTATCTTTCGGTTGACTAGTCTGTTATGTGGACTGTTTATGCAAGGCCGCCTAAGGGCACATGATCCATAGTCAGGTAAATGAACTCTCAGAAATTTGAAATTTTTGTGACTAAAAGTCAAGAAAAGGGCTATGAAGATCTGAAAATATTTAAGGTTTGTATTATGACACATAAATATGGGTATTGTCCAATGTATACAAAGATACACAGATCAATGCTAACAATAATCATGTTGTGGTTGGGTCCTGAATTAAAATGTTGGACTTCACTACGTATCCCATAAGCATGGGAATCAAGCCATATGTAGTTATTAAATTATAGTTTAACGTCATGTGGGACAAAAGGATTAGAGGTCTTAGATTAGGGTCACAGAGCTTGGACCATTTTAAGAAATATACAGTGAGTGTTTTCATCTGGACTTTTCAGCCAAGGGACTGAAAGTGGAATTTGGGGTTAGGCCCAAAGGCTTGGGGCTGGATTCAAGGGACACCCTTATTTTCCTACGTATCCCATAAGTATGGGAATCAATCCCATGTAGTTCTATAAATAACCTCTATACAGATTTGGTTCGTACATGTGAAGGGTGAAAGGGGACTTTAGTGCAATGATGGTTTAACCCAAGATAAAAGGTTTAGGTATTACCATGTATGCACATAGTATTCAGAATAAAACATGATTGAAAATCAATGTAAATAATGATTCACTATCAAGTGAGGTTATCAAAGAATATTTTAGTTTATTGTCATACTGGACAAAATTGTTGTATCGTTTAACGTCATATAACAAGGATGAAAGTGAACCAATGTAAAGATATTGATTCTAGGGGCGGTTTCACGAATCAACATCATATGAGATGGAGGTGAACCGATGTGAAGAGATTGGTTTTGTGCTTGAACCCTGGGAGGTTGCCTACGTACCCATCCTGGAAGGCAAGGATCAATGTCCGCGTAGTTCAATTAAAGAATGAATTAATGATCAAGTTGTTCTTGGGGTAAAAGACCAAAAAAATGATGTTGTTTGGACCTACACATGGTTAGTAGCACAAAGAGAGTGTTATGGTTGAGGTTTTCTCTAATCTCACGTGAGTCATACTCGGTGTGATAAACAAGAGGTAACAACAACCTTAACTATGAAAAGTTTAATGTCATGTAGGACATATAAAGGGACTATGCAGTTTAAAGTCTTGCAGTTAGGACTGTTGGTGCTACACAGTTTAGTGTCGTGTAGCAGGGACAAAGTAAAGTATAATGTCATGTAGGACGTATCAAGGAATATCTGTATAGTTTAGCGTCATGTAGTTTGGACGATGGGGACAATATAGTTTAACATCAAGTTGGACGAAAGGGGGACTGTGCTGTTTATTTTCTTACAGTGAGGAAAAAATAGTACACAATTTAATGTCATGTTGGATGTATTAGGGAATTTTTCACATTTTAACGTCATGTTGGATGAAAAACGGATGATACAGTTTGGCTTCATGTTGGACGAAAGTGCGAATAGTTTAAGGTCATATGCATGGACTGTTGACGATGTTGTGTAACATCTTACTGGATGGTGGTGTAGTTTATGGTCATACATGACTTTTGATGATGCATTTTGTGTTTATACAAATTACTTCTTCAAAAATTTGCATTGGTTGGAGTAGTGATGAGTTCTCCATCCATCGAGATTAATGAATAAGCTCCATTGGAGTAGACCCTATGAATTGAGTAAGGTCCTTCCCATTTTAGCTCAAGCTTGGGAGGTTTCTTTCCTGGTATCATTGGAGTTTTGATAACTAATACCAATTCTCCCTGAGTGAATGAATTAAGACAAACTTTTTTGTTAAAATCTCGTGCTATTCGATTATGATAGACTTCAAAGTAGTGAAAAGTGCAAAATAGTTTCTCATCTAACCATTCAAATTCATTCAATCGCTTTTGAGATTGTTTATCTGTAGACAATTGATCACAAATGGAAGCTCTGAGTGAGGGTATTTGAAAATCAATTGGAAAGACTGCTTTCATTCCATATACCAATGAATATGGAGTTGACCGCGTTGCAGTGAGGGTGGTAGTCCGATAATCCCATAAATCATGAAAGAGTTTAGCTGGCCATGACTTCTTATCTTTATCCACCATATTTTGTAGTATACTTGAATATGTCTTGTTGAAGGCTTATATTTGGCCATTGGCCGCTGCATGATACTGAGATGAATAGTTGGATTTAATGATGTATTCTTGATACAATTTCTTCACCTCGGATGAACAGAAGATGGTTCCATTGTCTGTCAATATGGTATTAGGGACACCAAATCATGTAATGATGTTAGACTTGATGGAGCTAACAATGAATTTAGAACTTTCTTCCTTGAGAGGTAGTGCCTCTTCCCATTTGGAAAAGAAGGCAGTAGTAGTAATAATGTACTTAAACTGCTTGGCCCTAGCCGAAGGGTAAGGTCCCACCACATCCATTCCCGATGTGGAAAATGGCCATGAGTATTTGGCTTTATGAAGCAACTATGGAGGTTGATGAATGAAGTTGGAATATACATGGCATGAATGACACTTCTTTTTTGAAATCAACACAATCTTGTATCATTAAAGGACAAAAGTATCCAAGCATTCGAATCTGATCAGACAGTGTATGTCCAGACTAGTGGGAACCACAGACTCCTGCATGCACTTATTTCATGACAGCCATTGTCACTTCACCATCAATGCATCTTAAGAGAAATCCATCAAAACCACATTTTTAGAGAATATTCTCTAGGTGATCTGGGCTATCATAAAGAGTGAAATTGACCACACGTCGCTGTATTTGTTCTTTCTCGGATCTATCTGGTGGAAATGTTCTATTTTGAAGGTATTCCCTGATAGGTGACAAACATCCTATAGTATGACCATACGGTTCAGGAATGGGACTAATTTCATTAATTTCCTCTGTTATTAATTTAACATAAGGTGAAATTGCATGAAGGTGGGAAATACTGATGGTTGTCTCATCCCGATTTGGATCTACCAGAGCTGTGGCTATATTAGCCAGTGCATCAGATTGAGCATTTTGTGATCTTGGGACATAAGAAAATGTCAGTTCTGAAGGGAATTCCGCCATTAACTCTCTGACATAATCATACAAAGGGATTAGTTCTTCTTTTCTGATGGCATAATCCCCATTGACTTGTTTGATTACCAGGTCTGAATCACCTTTCACCTTTAAGTGATTCACTTGTGCTTGAAGAGATAATTCCAAGCCTGTGATGAGAGCTTGGTGTTCTGCTTCATTATTGGTACCACCATCCCACAATAAGAAGGAATAAGGTAACACTGCCTTTTCTGGAGAAATGAGCAAAATTCCTTATCCATCCTTGTTTAATTTAGGATTTTCCACTTTCCTCCCAGTTGGACTTCTGGAATCATGATAAAAATATATTTCCCATGCTTGAGGACTTTCTTGAATAGAGAAGACTTCCTCATCAGGGAATTCAATATCTGAAGATGTGTCTTCCACTAAAGGGTGTTCAACTAGGAAATAAGTCAATGCTTGGCCCTTTATCTTCTTTTGAGACACATACTGAATGTCGAATTGATGCAAAATAACTTCCCACCTTGACAGACGTCCTGTAAGAATTGGACGACTAAGGATGAATTTGAGTGGGTTATTGCAAGATACCAATTGGACCTCATGATGCTGAAGGTAGTGTCTCACCTTCTGAACTGCAAAGATTAATGCTAGGAAGCACTTCTCAATACTTGAATATTAGGTTTATGCATCAAGCATAGTTCGACTGAGATAGTAGAGTCTATTTTCATTCTCATCATTATTCTATTGAGCAAGAAAGGAACCCAATGATTTCTCTAGAGCTATCACTTAGAGGATAAGTGGTCTTCCTTCAACAGGTGGAATTAGTACCTGTGGACTCAAGAGGTATTTGTTGAGAATATCAAATGATTCTTGACATTCTTCATTCCACTGGTAAGTGACTCCCTTCTTCATCAATTTGGTAAAGGGTAAACTTTTCCTACCAAATTGGCGATGAAACACCGAATATAGGCTAAGTGTCCAAGAAGTCCTCTTAATTCGTTCAAATTTTGAGGAGGTGACTTACCAAGGATTGACATGGCCTTCTCAAGATCGAATTTAATACCATAATGGCGTACAACAATGCCGAGAAATTTTCTTGAGGTTACCCCAAAAGCACATTTTAAGGGGTTCATCTTCAAATTATGTTGTCGAAGCTTGCACAATATGACTTCCAAATCAGCCAAGTGATTAGAACATTGTTTGGATTTAACCACAAAATCATCTACATAGCATTCAAAAAACTTCCCTAAGAAGGGATTGAAGATACGATGCATGGCACGCTGATATGTTGCACCTTCATTCTTTAAACCAACAGACATTACCTGGTAGCAAAACACACCCTGAGGGGCTCTGAAGGCTGTGGATTCCTCGTCTTTTGGGTCCATTCGGATCTGATTATATCTGGAATATCAATCCATGAAGGAAAGTGCTTCATAGACAGCTGTTGCATCAATTAAAATATCTGTAATTGGAACTAGGAAATCATCCTTAGGACAATGCCGATTAAGATCTCGGAAATCGATGAAAACTGTAATTTGACCGTTCTTCTTCTTTACAGGGACAATATTATCCAAGCACATGGTATACTGAACTTTTCTTACGAACTTAGATTTGGTATGCTTATCCACTTCAGCTTCAATTTTGGAAGCATAAGTTGGGTGTGTTCTTCTCACGGCTTGCTTAAATCCTCGATGTTCTTCTGGTAAACCCAAATAGTGGGTAGAATCATCAGGATCAAGCCCGGTAATTTCTGTATAGTTCCAAGAATATATATCTCTATTTGGATTTAGAAAAGAAATATACATCTCTTTCTCTTCAATAGTCATGGCCGCACGGATTAAAGTGGGGTGTGGATCTTCTTATGTACCCAGATTTATTTCTCTGAGTTCATCCACAGTGGTAGAGAAACACTCTTCAAATTCTAGAGGATAATCTCTGAGATATTCCCCTTCTTCTTCATCATGTGTTATTTCTTCCTTTTCTACTTGCATAGTAGATGACAAAGAAGAATTTTCATGATCATAAGAGGTGTCAAAATTTGCATATCGTGATGAAGAAGCTTCCATTTCCGGCCCGATTGATGTTGATGGGTCTTCTTTGGGTAATAAAGAGGAGATGATTTATTGAGAATCGACATCATTGTTCACCTGCGATGTTTCTATAACTTATTCTAGCCCAATTGGAGAAGTATATACTTTTTGGATTTCAACAGATGAAATGAAGATGTCACCATTTGTGCTTTCAATACTACTTGGTGGGTTACCAATTTCTCCCATGTTGTTTGGCTTGATTGCCGTAATTGACATTATGGATCTTTCCAAAAGTGTATTTTGATTTGGGTATATCTTGTCAATTTGACTGATAGCCAAAAAAAATATGTACTCACATGTGTAAATGGATTTACTGGAATTTTCTCCAAACCATATGGAGCATTAACTTTGGTAATCTCCATTGTTGTGGATTTCTCCCTTCCCTTCATGTTATAGAATTCCGCCTCAATGTATTGAGACTCACATGTCTTGAACGAGGCCTTATCCCCATACAATGTCCCAACTTGACCATCGAAACAATATTTGAGTCATTGATGGTATGATGAAGGGATAGCCACAAGTTGATGTAGCCAGGGTCTTCCAAGAAAGATGTTGAAAGTTGAGTCTTGATCAACAACAATGAAATCTGAATTGGATATAAGATCTCCAAACTGAGTTCTGAGTGTGACTTTATCCAGTGGTTCTTGTTCATTTTTATCATATCCTTGTAACATCATGGTAGAAGGAGATAAATCAGATTCTTTGAGGCCCAATCGATGAAGTGTACGAATGGGCAGGAGGTCGAGTCCTGAACTATTGTCAATGAAAGCTCTTCGGACATCTACACCATTGACCTTGTCAAAAAAGTACAAAGTTCTAATATTCCCATGCACAACGTCATCTTCTTCTTCATCAGTAAATGATACTATTGCATGGCATTCTGCAAGATTATTCTCTATGTGATAGACTTCAGCTGCAACAATTTCAGTTTCAAACTCTTGAGGACTCGACAAAGCCTCGATGAGTGCTTCCCGAAGATCTTTTTATAGATTCAGAGCATCCAGAATTGATAACATGGCTGGTACATGGGCCATGTGTTTCAATATATCATAATTTTGATCCAGAGGTCTGCGTTTCCCAACAAGAATATGTGGTTTATCAGGTACCATGGAAGCAGATGCTTTGGAAGTTGGTGTATCTAGTATTGGTATAGGAGTTGGCAATATTTCTGGTTTTGGAAGATTAGACCGATTAGATCCATTTACTTTCTGAGAGGAAGAAGATGGAACCTTTAACTGGTCTTCCAAAATAACAGTGCTAGGACTGAATTTGCAATTGGTAGAAGAAAATTCTTGTTCTTGCTGAGCTCGCTAAAGGGATCTACCATAAGTTTCTTCTGCGTACACAGTTCAAGCAGGGGTAGAATTGGAATAGTGGCTTCTGAAATATCCACATCGTCCCCTGTATACTAAGCCTCTGGAACTTCCTCTGATTCCCCTATTTGATACAGGGAATTTGGGCTCATCCAAATCGAAAATGTGACTGGCATATGGATCCGTTAATTGAATCATATTAACAGAACTGAAGATTAACTCTTCGTCTGATGAAGACTCTGCCTGATTAGCCTGTTTAGGCTGTACCATTTGGTGGGGCGGTGCCTGTGGCTTTGAATAAGATGGAATGAAGTCTTATAGAGTCAAATTTAACTGAGACTTTGAAACATACTCATCTTATTCTAATTCTTTTTCGTTATTTTAATCATGCCATTTATTTGAGGACTTTCCCTCTGACGAAGAGGGTTTTTCCTCAACATTCATGGAAAAAGAAAAAATCAGTTCCTTTAATTATGTTCACAAAATAGCATGAGTTTGGTTGACTATATTTCTGACCATCCAATCATCATACTTCTGTGAATTTTTTCTTTTGACTTCTTTCCATTTGCTTTCCTCCTCTGTACCTGTAGTAGTAACACATGCTACATGAGCTGAAGAACCTTTCCGTTTGACTTGTCCCGAGTTGACCATATTTTGGAGGAGGTCTTTGAAGAAAAAACACTCATGGATGGGATGCCACAAAATTTGATGAAAACGGAAATAATTGGGATTGTCTTCATATCCTTCTTTATTTGGCCTCTTAGGCCTTGGCAACTGAACCAGATTTTTTTCCAGAGCTGAAATGAAGTAACCAAGATCTTGTTCATTTCAGAAAGAGTATGTTTTTCTCTTCAGATCCTAAAATTGTTTCCTTCATTTATATCTTTGATCATCTGGACGAAATGAACATTGTTGTTAGCTCTTAGGAGGTGGATCCCTTCTAGAAGATGAAGGTTTTTAAGTAGAAACAGGTACAGGTGCTTGTTTAACCATAACTATAGAAGTTTCTGCTTTACCCATTGTCCTTCCTGGAGATGATGGAATTACACGAGATTTAGCCTTTGCCTGTATAAGGGAATCTCCAATCTGCTGAGCGATTGAAATAAGGTCTCAAAACTCTCTTGTATATTTCATATTGATCAACGACATGCGTAGTTCGTCACGCAGATTTGCCACACAGATTGGCAACAGTTCCTCTTGAGCGAGTGCTAGGCTCAAGGAATATGTAAACCCCTTCAAGCAAGAAATGAAATCAGAGACTCTTTCATTATCCCTTTTCTTACAGTTTGTAAGATAAAAAAATGTTGTCTTTGGGAATGTTGAGCTGAATTGAAGAAGAAATCGTTGACTGAGATCTTCCCATTTGGTAATTGATTGGGATTTCAAGCTTGTATACCAGACAAAAGCTGTTCCTTGCAAGGTTCGCACGAAGCATCTGAGTATCACTGCTTCTTTATTCTCCGGAGTTCCCATCATAGGATCGCAACAAGACATGTAATGCGTCAAATTTTGTTCAGGATCCCCTTATCCATTGAAATTAGGGAATACAGGGTTCCCAAAATTTGATGGGGGAGAGATTGAATCTACCCATTTAGGGTAAGATTTCTTTTCTGGTTGAACCTACACATGTTTCCCTTCCATAGTAACTAACCAAGATGTTAATGACTCAATGGTAGTTATTAACTTTTGAGAAACATCTGGTTGAACTTGGACTTGGGTAGGTGCAATGACTGGAGCTTGGACAGATATGGTGGTTGGTGCTGCAACTGATTGGAGCACTGCCAAATGTTGTCTCACTTGACCCATAGTATTAGATCTATGTGGGTGTACTGATAGAGGAGGATATTCTTGACCCATCTCAGTAGCTGCAAAAAATTCTCGTGGATGACTGACTCCAGCACACTTAAGAAGAAGACTACCCTGAAGTATTTCTGCATTCAACCTCCTTAATTCCTTCATTTCTTCCTTTTGTTGGTCAAACCTTTGCTCTAGTGAGAGCGATTGGCCTTCTCCAGATGAAGGATATATAACCTGATTCTTTCCCCTCACTTTGTTGGATCCTTTTCATAGAGGGGGAAGTGGGTTATTTGAAGGATTACCTAGGTTCTGAGTAACCCTTTGATTTTGTGTACGCACACCTTATTCATTTGTGTCGGTGCATACATCTTCTTGAGCATGAACCTCTTCATCTGATTCCCCTGAGTGAGCCTTATCTGGTGGATCAGCAACAACGAAATTGATGACATTGATTGATGCATAACGCATTCCATCCCTTCTATCATCATTTTTGTGATATTTTCTTCTTCCATGTCTTTGATGAGACATTTCCTTTTGTTGATTCAATCCCTCAGGAACTTCTTGACGAACCATAATTTGGAGGGAATCTCATGATAATTTGGATCTTTATTCCTCTTGAGGCTTCTTCCCCAATCGAGAAAAAACCGAATTTCTCTGAGTAAGGGATTGATGATTTGAAAAAGTCCCCAGTGTGGCGGACTGGGGCTGTTCCTACTATTCCTGATCAACTCCTCAAATCCTATTTGTTGATTTCGAGGATTGGTTTGAAAGAGTCCCCAGTCTGGAAAGCTGGGGTGGCTCTTGACATGCTATATTTGAGACTTTCTTAAAAGCTCTCCTGATCTTGTGAACCATTGTCTGGAAATTAACTGGATGCATTAACCTGTATCCACTTTTATCACGTAATTCAAAAGACCGTTTGATGATTTCCAACACTTCTTTCACTTGATGATGTGCTTGCTCTATACGAGAGCACTGTTCAATATTCTTGTTTGCTTGATGCAGGAGTAATTCAACAACTTGTTCTCTGTATTCTTGATTTTGAGAGGAACTAGTTGAGGCCAGTTCTTGGGAATGATTTTGATTACAAACAAAGCTCATTGAATATGGACGGCCATGGGCAATAACATTCCATGAGACCATTTTCGGTGGGCTTTGCTGACAGTAGAGCACCGTGAAATGTAGTGCTCCATGAACACCCCATCCCCTGACATGAATATCATATGGGGCATTAGAAATTAACTGGCTAAACATTCTTAGTGTGCCAAGGCATGAACATTGAAGGGCTCTCTGCTACTTTTCAGCCTTCAGATATTGAGAGACTAATAGAGATTCCAAATCAATCTAACATTGTAACCCTTATATTATCTTAAGATGATTTTCATATTCATCATAAGATAATACTTTATATTTCAACTGACAAATATTTTTCCATATGTTGAGACGAATATCATGAATTCCATCTTCCGTCAAAATTTCTGGAATGTCATACTGAGAGTCAGCCAGAGGCCAAAACATGACTGGCACTTCACCTTTCGCCAGTTGTTTTCTCATGTACAAAATTTCCTCTTTATCATTCAATGAAGATTATTCTACCTGATTTGACCAAAGTTGGTGTTTCCTTGTTGCTTCATCGGATTCAACAAGATTGGTAGAGAAATCATTGATCAAACTAGAAGATGCATGACTTAGGGGTGGTTCAGAGAATGACCCACACCCTCGGCTATCTTCCGATTGAGAAAGTATTTCACTTGCCAGTGATGAAACATCAGACATGACTGGTTTTACATTTGCAAGTGCCTCAAGGTAAGAGGGATTTATCAGCACTACATTATCCATTGGAGAATTTTCCGGGCAATGTGCATCACTACTGTAGAGAGGAATTTCGCAGCGAAATTCATCATCATGGGGAGGACCATCATAATGGGTTACACCAAAAGATGAGATCTCATGCTCCTTAGCTTCTGACCACATAGAGGGTTCATGTGGCTCTCATCTGAAGATGAAACTTCAAGATTGACCGAATTGTTATGAAGCAAGCCTTCATGAGGACGTGTCTGTTGAAGACTTTTGGAATTAATGTTCCCACTATTGAAAAATGAGGGAGTAGAATCTTGAATTCCAATATATTACTATCTGAGGGCTTTAGGAAATCTAGCATCGAGCAAGGACTTGTTACAGATTGGATCTTGATCTCCTGACTGTGCTGGGCAGGTCTTTTTATTAGACACCTTCTTACTCGCTTTGGAAACAACTTGTTGACAGAAGTGGCTGCTTTGAGCAGGTGTATGTGCCTGATCAGGAGAGATGGTCGGGTTAGGCTGACGATCTCCACTCAAATTAGGTGTATGTGCCTGACTTGGTTGTCCGTATGATATGGGGGAGTATTCCCCACAACCCTCTTTGACTGGAACAGATGTGTGTGTCTGTTCCGGAGTGAACTGTTGATGTGTCACTCCACTGGTAGGGATGGATTTATTTGTCTTTCCCTGAGATGTTTCTGAAGCTATTATAATGTCCTGATAGGCATCCAAGATATGAGCAGGGATTTTCTTCTGCTCTTTCACCATTGATTAAATATTCTTGGTGACTTCAGCTGCCGGAACAGGGATATAGGTCCATTCCGTGATTGCAGTAGGTGTATGTGCCTGCTCATGTCCTACTTTTCCTATCAGTGAATCCTGACAGTACTCAAGTGTGGGGGCAGAGAGTTGAGTCTGCCTCCTGTTTTCCGTCAGAGATTTCTGACTGACTTATCTGAATGATACCAAGTGAGACTGTTGGTAGGCTTGATCAGTACTAGCAGGTGTACGTGCCTGCTAATTGCACTTCACCGAACGTGGTTGACGAGATCCATCAGATGTTGTCAAACGAGCCTACTGACTAACTGATGACGTATAAACAAGTTTATGTTCCTGTCTATAATACTCCACTGAAATTGCCTGATGGGATTGGTAGGTTGCTACCAGACGAGTCTCCGGGATAGCGGAATTAAAATGGGCAGGTGGGTGTGCCCGCTCGTTGCTTGACACCAAGTTAGGTTGGTGGAATTCTCTTGAGATGGCATAGATGAGAACCTACTCACTGTTAACCAGATTTTTCCTCTGGCGATTCGTCTTGCCTGCTCAGGTTTGAGGAACCTGAGCCGAATGCCTGGAGTTGGTACCCTCATCATGTTGAGGGCACACTTCCACATGAGTCTGGTGGCGATTGTTGGTGGGATCCCTCGGGAAGGAAACTTGTCTGCTTGAATTAAGGCACCGAGGGACCTTCTCATTCACCTCCTAAGAATAAGGGAGCGAATGGTGATTGTGTTCTAGGGATAATGACCTGAAACGGTTGGAGATGGTAGTCAGTACGACCTACTTCTTGATCACTGTCCGTCGTTGTCCGGACGACCGTTGTGAGTTGTTCACTTGGAGGGCTTGTCGGGCAGCTTGCAGAGTTGGGATGGTACCGTGTTGATGGTACTCCTTAACCAGTGCGTTTGATACCCAGTGTTAAAGATGCTAAGTAGGTGATTTCATCCTCAGAGAGAACGACGATCCAGCAGGAGTAACATTAGTGGCATACGCAGCAGCAGTATTCACAGGTGTGAACTTGAAAGCAGCCATTCTGGAAATGCAGAAGATCTTGGAAAAGAGTTCATGTTTGATATAACAGACGTAATCAAGATAAATTCAGCCACCACATCTTTTAGATGAGCACATATGTCAATGATTGTTTTTGTTGTCCCTCTCATTGAGTTTTAAATAGGGGCCTAACAAATATTTAAAACATTATTTTAACTTGGTTAAAGATTCACGTCGGGTTCACCATTTTTTGTTTCCCTTGGAATTTGGGGATGACCTCCTTGATTGAAGGTTCAAACATTGCAATCGGTTTCTAATGGGTTTGTTCATAGAACCATAAACATCCAATGATTCCACATCCATTTGGACCTACTTTCTAAAGGCATGCACTCATTAGTTGTGGAATGATGAGGCTTAGGAATTTTCATTGGTCGAGAGGACGGGAGGTCGGACTCATCACAGCTTTTTGAGGGGAATTATTGTCTACTCCGAGACTCTCTTTATATATTTAAGTTATGTTCGTGAATCCTTATTACATTACCAAGTATAAAATGATCTTTCCTTTAGATCTGACAATCAATGATCGATATGTAGAAAATTTAGAGAATATTTTATATGTATTCGGGGTTCTTCATTGATAGAGAATCATCTGTATTTGTTTGATATTCTTAGTCAATGGTATCCTTTTATACATAAAAGTATCTTAGTCATTATAATTACCATAATGGTTTTAAAGCCACTTAGTGGGGGCACTTGATGTTTATTGTCATTCAGAAGGACATGAATTATTTCAGAGTTGGGATCGAACCCGCAGAAGGTCTACCTACGTATCCTTTGTTCATAAAAGGAATCAAACCCCACGTAGTTCGAGTAAGGGAGTATTATGTTTATGATTAATGGCTCAAAGAAGGATTTCATAATTACTTTTACACTCTAAGCTCACGTGAGTCATGGTCGGTGTGAGAAACAAGTGGTATTGGTAAAAATCAGACAATTGTGCCATGAAAGATGCAATCATAAGAAATAATGTGGGAATGATGTATGTATGATTGCCTAGATAAATGAAGATTAGGATTTAATTTAGGGAACAAATCCAAGAACATGGTCCATAAAGTTATATGTGCTTCATGGAGATTTTAATACTCTAACTTGGGGCTTACTCCTGAAAAGGAGACCCAAATTAGGAGAGGACTTATGATTGGGTTTTTACTCCTGAGAAGGAATCCCAGATAAAAGGTAAATTAAGACTGGTTAAGAGAAATTAGGATTGGGGATTACTCTTGAAGAGGATGCCCATATTTGAGACTGGGGCTTACTCCTTAAAAGGAGGCCTAAGTTAAGATAATTATTGTTGGGGCTTATTCCTGAGGAGGATACCCAAATTAATGAGGACTTGGGGCTTAATCCTAAGGAGGATGCCCATATTTGGAAATTATGACTAGGGATTACTCCTGAAAATGAGTCCTAGGTTAATGGACTTGAAAAATTAAGGGACTTGGGGCTTACTCCTGAAGAGGATGCGCATGTTAATGAGTTCTCTAATCTTAAAGGATGAGGTTGAATGAATGAAATCTCAATATTTAGTGACATAAAGATGTGTAAATTACTAGGTTTTGAGAGATATTCCACATAATTCCTTTACGATAAGGAAGTCAAAACAAGAAATCATGCCATAAATGGATTTGAAGAGTGTCTTGAAGACTGAATCTTGAATAGGAGATGTGGAATGGATTGAGAGGGGTGAAATGGGCAAGAAGGGCATCCAAAAAGGCAGGGGCACGCAAGTCCTGGCAGGCGTACAGGTACTGCATGGGAGCGCAAGTCCTGGTCACACAGGTATACCTGCGCGACACATGGGTACTTGCGCGATGGTTAACCAGCAGGGTAATACTTATGCGACTCTTGTTTATAGCATTTAGAATCATCTTGAGGTTTTTCCAGAAGAGTGGTGTGCATGTTCTATTGAAGGAGTTAGGAGGAGCGCAAGTGTGGCCATTTTCCTTAAGGGTTGGCCACTCAGGCACATAAGTGTTGATGAGTTTCACCACTTAGGCCTCCCCCCCTCTTTAGATCTTCCATTCTAGGTAAAAAATTACCTTAGAAATGTTTCGGAAGCTTTGAGAATAGACTAGGGCGCTGGGAGCTCAAATCTGAGTTACTGAAAAAATTCCTCATGAAATGGGGGGCCCACTGGGTCTATTTATAGGCAGGAGAAGAACCTGGGCGGTTATTCTTTAGGGCACACAAGTGTACTTGCACTACCATTGAGGCGCGCAAGTGTACTTGCGCGACCATCGTAGCACTTGCGCGACCCTTGTGCAACATTCTTCTTATTCCTTCCTTTGCCAATTTTTGATATTTGTCCAAAGGTTGAATCACATTGAGTTAAGATAATCACCTTTTCCAATTTTTAGATTTTGTGATGAAAGGAGCGTCAACAAACGTCCCCCCTCATAGTTGGATCCAAAATAAATGTGGATTTGACTCTGGGGAAATCGAGAATCAAAAGGAAAATGGGGCACGCAGGGCATGGCACGCAAATGAGCTTTGGGTGCGCAGGATCTGGCGACCAGGGATACGGCCTTTGATCACGCAGGGTACGACACACAGGGTCATGGCCGTGTCAAAAAATAGGGGGCTTCATTCCGCACAATGCACTCAGCTCTCACAGACTTCTTGCTCTCGGCACGCAGCTTGGCTCTCAGCTTTTTCTCATCTGCTCTTCTTTTTCTTGTGTCACGCAGCTGTTAAGGTATTTTGAAATGCACGGTGTAACCTGCACGACCAATACTTGAACGACCGAAGAATACTTGCGCGCCAACTATGGGACTTGCGCGCCATAATGACTTAGTCAATTTCTTCAAATCCTTCAAAAATTTTATGAAAAATTAACATACTTTAGGAGTTAATTATTCATCTTTTGTGAATATCAAATGGCTCCAAGGATAATCGGAACGGATGATGAACCGGTGAGTAAAAGAATTGATGAGATGATGGACATCGTTGGCCATGATTACTATTCCATCTGCGAAATCACTCTTCCGGATGTGGCTATGCATATGAAAAAATATCATCATGATTTCCCACACAGCATCTATCTGCCTCTGTATGGCTATGGTCACTTGCAAAATGTGAATATTCCAGAGGCAAAGAACTATCTCCCGCCTTCCTGGTTTCAGTCGTATACCAACTTTTCTTCAACAAATGTCTCAATCGCAGGAACATTTTCAAATGGTAGTACTGTAAAGAAATCTTATATAATGCATCATAGCTCGTGTGCTCCAGATCTGAAACTTCACAAGCCTGAGCTGCAACCACATTGTTATCCTTCAGTCTTTCGAAACTCTCAGATGGATCAATCCAGAAGATGGAAGGAGAAATCGGAATTCCATTTTGGAGGAGGGGTGATACCAATTTGGATGTGGACTTATTGGGTGCAACAAACTTGTGAAGAGTTTTTCGAGGATCTGAAGGAAGCTGCAATTTATGTTGCTGCCTGGGCTGGGCAGACATATGTTTATAGGAATGATAATTTTGCACCAGAATTGCTTACCCGCTTTAGCCCGGAAACTAATTTGTTCCATCTGACCCATGGAGAAGTAGGCATTAGTTTGTGGGATGTCTACAAGATCTCAGGGGTTCTAATCTTGGGTGAAATTTATGATGAATTCTTCCCTCCATAGGAAACCATGAATGATCCAGAGAAGACTCCAGATTTGGTTCGAGAGTTATTGAAGATTTATCATAAGTTCAAAATCTTAAAGGCTTCAAAGACTTATTCTAGAAGGGATATTCAACCATAGAAATGGATGAATGTGTTTCTCAAGAAGAAGTGGGAAAAGGGGCCCACCTGTACTCGTCCTACTAGCTGCCCTAGAGCAGATAAGAGAGGTATTCCTGGCACATTCTGTCCGACTCTGGAAGCAAGAGAGTTTGAGAAATGGGGGTATGGAGTGAATTATAAAATCCCGATGAAGACCCGTCTGGTAGGATTTTTAGCCTTATGGCTAAGTGTTTATCTTTTTTCAATTAGAGATTTGAAGGGAGGCGTCAGGCCAGGGACCTTCGCTATCGCAGCCAAGTTAGCTGAGAGGAAGATGATGGGGTTGGTTCCCCCCATTTTGGAAAAGATTCACAGGAGCTTACTCCATGTTTATATGGATAAGTCTCCTTTTAGATTAGTGGGACCATTCCAGGTTTTATGGGGATGGATCGCCACTCACTTCCGGACGTATTCTGTTCAAAATGAAATACAGATTCCCAGAAGTTCTTTCAGGCCATCTGTTCAAGCCTCCTTTGGAATTTGTCCTTTGTACCTCAATACTTATGCTATTATGCCAAAGATGGGTATGCATAAGGAATTCCACTACATTCGTTATGGAAATCCGCCGATAGGGTGATTTTTTGATGATGGATCAGCCATTTTGGAATGGAGTTCTTATATGATAGCCTACAGAGATGGTGTATTGGCCACCAGAATTGATGGGGAAATCATATGTGAGGCCTATGCTCCATATCGATTTTCACGCCAATTCAAGTGTCTGCAAACAACTATTTTATCTCCTCAAATGCACGTTGGATTAGAGCAGAATCCATTGGTTTCTTGGCAACTATGGTTGCTAATGTGTATGGAATGGACTGGTGAGTTACTCCATCAACTCCTGGTGAGTTACTTTATTGAGTCAATTTTAATTGCAAGTAACATTATAGAGTAACATGTTTTCATTCTGTTTTTAAAGTTGCAGGAGATAGAAAGAAATTAAAATACAAGGTTGTAGGACCCTCTTCACAACCTTCTAGTACACCTGCATATCTATGACCAGAGGCCATCCAGACATGGTGGGATGTATACTGCGATATTGAAACTTTCTAGATGGAGTTATGTGAGGGGTTACTTCTTCCTGGAATAGGGACTCTTCAGGCTCATGTGAATATTCAATTCAAGGATAACCCTGATGAAGTAAGAGCCTATGTCAAAGAGTTGAAGGCCAATATATATACCACCAATGATTATATCCCTATCACCAAGCGGGTGAAGGAAATGATGGATAATGGCACCACTGATGAGGAGTGGCATGAGTATGTGGCTCCTGAAGATGTAAGTTTTCTTTCCTTATTTGCTTTGCAACTTGATTTCAGTCAATGCTTTGTTATTCAAGGAAATTGTTTTCTTCATCTTGTAGCTTGGAAAAACTATTGAGGTTCCTTCGCCACAGTATAGCCGTGATGGTACTACCATCAGGGATATTTCTGAATTTCCCCGCGAACCAGGAAAGATATCTCCAGGCCAGTAGGACATGGATGAGGAGTTGCACATGGCTTTACCCTCTCCCATCCAGGTACATATAATGGAGACTGCTGATACTCCCAAAAATCCAAGGAAGTAAGAATATCAGAGGAAGAAGACCATAGCGAAATGCTTTATTAGCAATGGTAAGTTCATCGGATAATCATGAGTCCTAAACCATGAAAATATTGCTCTTTTTCCTTGGGATTGCATTGGCTTCTTCAATTTACCCTATGATTGAAAGGACTGATCCTCCTTTGAGGACTATAGAGGGTGTTGTGGAACAATCACAGATTTAATCTGACTTGGCTGCTCCTGGAGAAGAGCTAGCATCTGTTCCCAGTATTCCTCCTACTGCTGTTTCAAGAAGAGAAGAAAATGTTTCTGGTAAGTCAACAATGCTTCATTAAAAAATGTTGAACGAAACAATGACTGACTTTCATTCTGTGATTCATCATGTTCAACTCCTGCATTAGAGCTTCTGGCGGCTGTTGCAACTGATTCCATGATTTTATCTGAAGATTCTGTCCAGGGTCAGGGGCTACAGGATGTAATTCGTCAAGAAGACATATCAAACACTCCCACTAGTGATACTAACCAGGATTCTGAAATATCATTGGATGAAATGATGAATCGTGGCATGTATTTCGATGAATTTTGTGATCATGATAAGTTTTCATGTGACTTAGAAGACCTTGGGTGTGAGTGTTATCCTTCGGCCAGTAAATTTTCTTATAATTTACACTTCTAATCAAGAAGGAACATAAAATGAAGTTCCTTCCATAGAAGCTGTTGAACTACCAATGCCTGAAGAGGGTGTGAACATTGATGTCAACCGTACTATTGCAAAAACCATAGCTCAAGTAGAGCTAAACCCAGTAAACCCTCCTAAGACCCATCTTGAAGATCCTGTTGAGACTGGGAAAGATGGGGAGGAGTCTTCTTAGGTATCTGATCTACCGTCGGGTAAGGGATAACAATATTTGTGATTTGTGTTTAATTTTCATGACAATCGATTCTTTTGTTATCCTTTGAAACCAACCAAATCGTTCAATTAATTATGTAGGGCCATCAACTACAGTGGCTAGATCGGGAGGTGAGGCCCCAAAATCTTCCCCAACGAGAATTGAATGTGAAGAAGAACTGGTCAGGGGGGATGTGCAGAACATGTCACTTCCTTATGTGCATCAATCCCAGATTATATGCCCCCCTGTGATGATGATATTGAATCAGACCCAGACGTGCTTAAGGCGCTCAGCTTCTCACGAAGAAAGTCATGGAAAAACATATGGAAAATTATATCTGAGGTGCCCTTAAATGAGCTATAATCGACGATCCCTCGATTTTTGTCCCAGTTCATCATGCTAGGACTTGGCGGTTTTGGATATCAATAAATCCATACCGCGGTGAAACAAGTCATCTTTAGGAGGGAGCAGGAGAAATAGTGTCATGAAGATCTTACCAGGGTGAAACTGTCAGTCAACATAGGTGAATTTGAGGCTACGGTATCCTGAGCTGAGGCTGACTATGCTGCTAGGATGAAGGAGCTGAAGCATAAGATCAAAGAAAAAGTTATCCAGAAGATGCACCTTCAGTAACAATTGATGCTATTTCTGGGGAACTTGAACAACTCAATAATTCACTGGAGGGAGTTCAAATGAATGGTATGAAGACCATTTCGGATGTAGATAGCTTAATTGGGCAGTATTTTGTTGAGACAAATGGATTGAGAGGTGTGTATAATTGGTTAGAAGTGGTCTTCTTCTATAAGGGAGAGGAGGGGTTCTTTAGGAAAGTGCGAAAACATTATTTTATTATATATTGATATTCGGTTTTAATGGTCCAAAATAATTATAGACAAAGATAAGATGACACAAGGTCGAAATAAAATAATCCAATAGGAATTGGACAGGTTTTGAATCATATTTTAATCATTATAATCTTATTTATTTAAATGATTTGTTAATGAAGTAAACACTACAACATTATTGTGTCAGAAATAATTTAAATTATATTAAGTATAAAAATTATATAAAACTACTATAATGCAGGAAATCTTCTTAGACTTATAAATAATATTTATAGTCGAAAATATGGCTTATAGAACACCCAATATAATTTAATTTTCTAAAGGATATTTACTTTTGTCATTTTTTCCTTTACATTGCGTTAATTAAGCTAAATTGTCATTATCACTCCCATGTGGTTCAATAGGGTCCCAAAATAGACCGAAAGATGCCCATGGTAATAAATGACTCAACCAATACGGTTTGGACAAGTGTTAAGTTATTTTTAATTATTATAATATTCTTTTTACCTTGAATTACCTTATTTAACTCTAACCGCGGTAAATAAAAGTCAAAAGATACTATTCACCAAAAATTATTTTCATCTTATTGAACCACATTTTACTTCATGATAACAACCATGTATGTCGGATTTTTGAAATTAAATTCAATGAAGTGGTAAAATTTCATTTCAATGAAAAAGTCAGTTTTTTTAACTACCACTAAGTGGTTTCACTATTCATCAAAAATTGATGTTTTTCCGAAAAATACCAAAAATTCATCCGAAGCTATATTTGATATTCCAAATTCAAAAATGATGTCTATTTTTTCAAATTCAAAACATAGAAGTGGAATTAATCAATTTTTAAAAAAAAATCCCGTTATCAAAACAAATATCGTATTTTTAGGAAACAATAACTATCAAAAGATTGATACTTGTTTATGTCCAATTTCAAAGTGAAATTTATTTCAATTACCACCATTGGATTAAATGGTAAAAATATATTTTAATTTAACATTAAAACCAATTAAAAAGATAATCTAACCATATAATTAATTTATATTAAAAGGCACTTTTGAATTAAAATACAATATTTTTCACTATTAATTAAAAAATGAACTTTATCGGAAAAATTCCCAAAAAACACACAAAGTAAATTTTGTTGTCCCCATTCTAAAGAAGGATTTTATTTGGTAATAGAAAATTTATTAATGTGACCAAAACTGGATTTAAAAAGGGTTCTCCATTAAAAGGTGATAAATCATACTTTTAATATAAATTATGATTAAAATTAGATTTATTCACATTTTAAGCCTCTAACTTTTGTTAGACAAATAGAAATACATTTAACAAACCTGTATAATCATATCTTTTTAGTTTTTGTCCTTCCTTCCAAAACAACGACTAGGATTTATCTATTGTTTAATATAATAATATATTATTAGTGTGCAACGTAAGATTTCAAAGAAACTCGTTGTCGTGTATCTGGTACGCTATCGAACATAGCAAAACTTTTAAAGTAAAATTAATGTTTAATTCAAAAATTAATAAATATTAAAAAGTCATGTTCTTTATTTACCTGATATATTACAATTTAAAGCCTAATTCAACTATTCCATTCCTACAAAAAACTATTCAGTTTCGATTCCCACTATCTCAATTTGCTGATTTGGAAGGTTGTCATCCTTAAAATGTCATCCCATCGTATCTTCCCTATTTAAACTGTGGAAAAAATTTCTAAACACAGAAATATCATAGGCAAAGAAACATATTAATCTATAAATTATATATCATTTCAATTTTTCTATAAATTAATTTATCGATATTAATTTAACATCACCCTAACTCCTAAACTTGTCTAAACCGACCATTGATACCAACAATATGGACGTAGAATTAAAACATTAAATAATATTGATTTAAATGAATAATTCACATTGAGTATATTTTCTAGTTTAGTGTTTTTGAGAATTAGGCAATATCAATTATAATACATCTAGATAATTAAAAAGTAAACACTTCAACTCAATTTCCATTTTTTTATAAAATAAAAACACTTCAAAAAGAGCCATGTCTAGTTCCAAGTTTTATTCAACATGAATTTTCCTTGATCCCATCCCTGACCTTATACATAATTAAGTCTTTTGAAAAACATTTCAAAACATGGGATGAGCATAAAAAACACATTAAGGGTTATAAAACAAAGACGTAAAACATTGCTTCATCAATAAATACATAACTTATTCTCTTTAAAATTCCTTATGAAATCATAGGATTTATAAATAAAATGTAGTAATCACAAAACAAAAAAAAAGTTAACTTGTGGCATCCATAACATAATTATGTTTTATCTTTGACATCTATGAAGGGAGTTACATTTGGAATACCCATCATAGTATATTCCCTAAATCTCTTAGGAGAAACATTTTTGTTTACCTTTGTCTCGTTAACAAATGCATTAGAGAGATATCTTGGGCTCACCCACCATAAATTTATCACAGAACCACCATTATATGTAATCAATTCCCAAGAACCATTACATATTCATTACACATAAAGCAAGTATTAAGGAAAGATAAAATTTCTACATTTCAATCAAAATATATCATTTAAATATATTAACATAAAAACCCCATTATCAAAACCATTTTCAATACCATAATACATCAAAATGGTATATGGTATTTATTTTCCTTCGAAAACACTATGGCTTGTTAATGAAGCCAAAGATCAAAAAATACTCACAGTGGTGGGAAGGTCATTATCACTCTGTACGTTAAAAAGAAACATTCCATTATGTCATTTAGTAAAACACATCATAGGAAAAGATTCCCATATAATGAAATAAAAATTCAAAGTTGTCTATAAACCATATAAAATAATGTCACGTATAAAACGTAATATGCCTCAATGAAATTAGAATGAGACGAAGTCCCTTACAAAGATTGTATCATTAGATTAAAGATGAATCAATGATATAAATATGTGTGAAAAATATAAATACACCCAATATTAGTGGATATTAATTGTAAAAAAATCATTGTTCAGTCACACATATTCATAACACAAAAAAATGAAATAGTTGATGTTTATCCAAAAGAATGGAAATTAGGTAATGAAATTCCCTTACCCTATGTCCGACTTGACCCATTCGTTCATTAATCTCCTAAATAATAATCTAAAGATAATTTATACTTTCTTAAGAACAATTTTCATGTTTATTATTCCTTTTATCTCACTTTTTACCATGTTATAAACATTATGCAATCATTTATGTTAATAATGGCCTTTTTTCGATATTTGGTAATTGAGTCAAAAAAAACTTCTTATAATTGCATGTTGTTCGTATGGTCGAAATTCATTTATCACCAGAATGATATTCATGATTTATATATTATATATATCATATATATCCATTATATATATGTATTTATAATAGTACATAACATTTGGAGAGAAGAAATGAAATGCACCGTACATAGAGATGGTAAACCGTACGTATGCATGAATGCTACATTCATTAATATATTGTGTTTAATTGAATGAAAAAATAAAAATAAATAGGTTTATTATAATTCTAGTATAATATCATATATATAATCTCAATAACTCAATCCTTTATATGTTTCACTTATAGCATGAACGAGCCATATAACTTTGTGGGGCGGTAGTCCTCACTACCTTAAATGAAAATATCATGTTTAACCATTTTAGAAACCATAAATGTTTTCTATAAATTAAATTTAAAGAAGTATATAGATAATATTGATATAATATATATGATATAAAAATTCATCACCATCATAATGGCCACCATAAGAGGTGGTAGGTGATGAATGAACAATCATTGTTTCGTGAGGCAGTAGTTCGTCATCCACAGAAACTAGTATGTCCATTACGCATTAGATGAAGGAGTCTGTAAATGTAGTTCAAAACATTCTCATACCAACAAAATAGTATTCTTATAAAACTATTATATTTATAAAATAATGTAATAAAAATATTTTAGGTGTTGGATAAGTAAAATGAATGAAAAGAACTTAAAAGAAGACGTTACCTTTTAATCGTGTAACTCCCTTTGGTTTGAAGAAAAAGTTTTTTTGAAGTGCCTAATTCCTCAGATAGGGCTTATAATTTGAATAGAGGGATATAGGGAGCTTAATTGGGGATATTTTGGATGAGCCAGGTGGATTAAGTGGTGTGAGTAATGGGTTAGAGGTGACAAATTTTTATAAGGGGAGGAGGGGCTCTTTAGGAAAGTTTGAAAATATTATTTTATTATATAATGATTTTAGGTTTATAAAGGTCCAAAACATCTTAAAAATTTAGATAAGATAAATATTTTTTGTAATAAAATCATATAATAAAAAATGGATAGGTTTTGGATATTTTTTAATTTTTTTAATATTACTTATTTAAATCATTCATTACTAATGTAAACACATCATGTATACTGTGTCATAAAAAATTTAATTTATTTGATGGATAAAAATTATAAAAAAATTCCATTATGTATGAAATATTTTTTTCATTAAAATTCATATTTATAGTCTAATATATAACTTATATAACCCCATGTCAGACTTTATTTACTAAAAGATATATGTTTATGTAATTCTTGTCATTACGTAAAATTAATTAATATAATGTGTCATTATCACTCTTAATTGACTCCATGGGGTCCCAATATCGACCCAAGGATTCTCATAGTCAGAAATATATCAACCAATAAGATTAGGACACATGTTTGTGTAATTTTATATTACTATAATATTATTTTTACCTTCAATTACCCTATTTATCATTAACCATGACAAATAAGAGTCAAAAGTTACTATTAAAAAAATTAATTTCATCTTATTGAACAACATTTTACTTAATAATAACAACCATGTATGTTGGATTTTCAAAATTCCATTCAAAAAAGTGAGAAATTTTCATTTCATTGAAAATTTTGATTTTCTAACTAATACTCACTGTTTTCACTATTCATAAAAAATTCACAGTTTTTTGAATAATTCCAAAATTTCATCCTATGCTATATTTTAGATTTTTAATTAAAAAATTATTTCAATTTTACCAATTTCAAAACACAGCTGTTGCATTAATTAATCTAAAATTAAGACTTTTTTTTGAAGACAGAGAACATGTTTTAAATAAATAATCATCATCAAAAGATTGACACATGTTTTTGTCCAAATATCAAAGTGAAATTACTTCCAATGACAAATAATGGATTAAATGGTAAAAATATAATCTAATTATATTTTAAAACAAATTAAAAATATAATCTATCCAAATAAATAAATTAGATTTAAATGCAGTTTTGAATTAAAATATGGTATTTTTTACTATTCATTAAAAAATTAATTTTATCAGAAAAATTCCAAAAACATAACCAAATTAAATTTCGATGACCCTATTTTAAAGAATTTATTTTTTCAAATTGAACATATAAAAGTTAAAAAAAACTATAATTAAAAATTGTTCTCCATAAAAAGGTGGTAAATCAAGCTTTCAAAGAATATTTGACTATTTGTTCTTAAAAATAGATTCATTCACATTTTAGGATTCTAACTTTAACTGGATAAATTAAAAACATTTAACAGACATGTATAATCATATTATAGTTAGTTATATTCATTTCCACCAATACAATAGCTATGTGTTAACTACCATTTAAAATAATATTATATTATTATTTTTTAGTATGACTGAGCATTGGGTTCAACATTTGACTTTGCAGAAACCAATTGTTGCATGTCAGGTATTCCATCAAACATAGAATCACCTTTAAATTAAAATTAATATTTAATTAACAAATTTTAGTAAATATGAAAATGTCTTATTCTTTATTTAACTAGGATGTTACAATAAATCTCATGATAGTTTTCCACTAATGTTTTCATTATCCAATTAGAAATATCCAATGCATCTAATGGAATAATTCATCATTCATTCCATTTATCATTTCACAAGCATTCAATCCCATGAGTTTACACAATCATATAAAAATTTATATTTCAATAATTAATCAATTCAACATCATTTACCACATAGAAAACATTCATAACATAACCTAATATATCAATTCAATTAAATTCAATTAATTATTGGATTCTTATAACTAGGAAAGAAGAAACAGTCACCCCATGGGTTGTATAACAAAAGAAAATTTCCAATGAACAACCCATGGGTAACCTGGGGTGGGAAAAAACATCCCATAAGCCTCAAGTAACTAGTAGGAATACTTAATAGGTTTCAATATATTCATTTTAATTATTTAACTCATTTTTTGGGGGAAACTGGAAATTCTGCTGTTTCAAAATATACAAAAGATCTCTATAAACAACAAACCACTCCAGAAAATTATAGACTACATACTGTTGGTCTATTATAGACTACTCATCATGACCAGTATCTGATTTGACATAAATCAATAGAAAAGTGAATAATAGAATATGAAATTAAAAGTAAACAATATTATCTTTCAAATAAATAAATAAATATATACTAATAATAATTGATAATAGAAAAAATGGAATGATGTACTCCCAAGTATGAATTCAATGGGACTAAAGGTGATTAATTCCATGTTATAATAATGAAATGGGAGAAAATTCAACCTTAAGGATTAAAAATGGATCTCCAAATGAAGGTGACATGTTGTAGAATCAAGGAGAATGATTTTTTAAAAATTATAAACTCATTACTATAATTTGGTAAATTTCACCCAAAAAAACTAGTCTGCATGATTTGTCCACATGGTTGGAAAAACTGTGTACCAACTGTTTTCCCTTCACCATGTCAATGGGAACCTCACAATGATAGTTAGAACAATTTTTCAAACCCTACAAAATCATAATCTCATCCCGCAGTAAATAAAATATAGTGTCCATCACACATGTTTCTACCTCTATCCTCATGGTTTGAAAAACTAGTTCGACTAGTATTTTCCTCTTCATAGTCCTTTCAAGGTTTGTACTAACTATGAGTCTTGTCCCATAAAGTTTATACTAACCACGTGGTCAACCAAATTTTCCTTAAAATCTTGGTTCCAGACTCCAAACAATCCTCACACAGCCTTAATACACCAATGAACTCAAATGGTATTCAAATTAGGTATAAAGATAGTTATAACTAAATTAAGTGGATTAACTCCTCATAGGAAAACTCGGGATCTTAAAAATTCACTCCATCCACATCGAGTGACCCCACTAGTCTAGGGAATTTTATGTTTTATTAGAAAATATATGATTGCCTTTGAAATATCAAGACATGACTGAATGTGAATACAGATAGCCTTAAATAACTTAATAGTAGAATAGTCCACATATTTGATAGAATGAATTATAATGTATGGAAGAATAATATTATCCACTATCTATTGTCTGCTAAACTTGAACTTATATTTATAAGTATGGTGGGATTTCCACAAATGGAAATAAGTTATCCAATGATATTAATTCAAAAAATGAACTCATTGGTGGATGGAAAAGGTATAAAATCGACCCTTATTTATATTACTAATTAGTTTATAAAAATGGAATCGGGTTCAATCATCCAAAAAAAATTGGTTTAATCTATAGGGAAATTTTTGAGAGAATTATAAAAGAAAATGAAGAAATGTTTCTAATTTAGGGATTCCATTTTGATGATACAATGATGGTATTTGAAGAAACAATTGAAGATTATAGTACCATAGATACCTGAATGATATTGATATCATATGAATTTTGTAAATTTATTTATATATTATTGTAGTTTACATTACTAGAAACAATGATGTTCTTTGATAGCATTCATGACACACGAAACTCAGCTTCAAAAAACCATTGAATATTGTTATTATAACCTATAAAATAAGTAGGTGGGTATGAATATTGTTAACTAATTTACGAAATATAAAAATAATTATCCTACTTAATGTAAATTTACTTACAAATTATTAAACTCTAATCAATCAGTTTTTTGTAAAATAATTATATTTATCCAAAACTTGTTTTCTTCAAAACTGATATTCGTTGAATTTTTTGAAAACAAATTATTATAAATTTATATATTTTTGGGATATTTATTTTGAAAAATTGATGTCAATTTTAAAATCATAATTTCAAAATTAACGTAAGCTAGAACATTTGAATTTTTTCATAAAATTTTGATTTTTTATAATGTAGTGACAAATACTAAATTTATGTAAAACTATTAGTTATTTTCAATAAATGATGTAATTTATATTCTTAATTATGTTTAAATGTAAGATAAATATTTTTAGTTGATATTTTATCCATTTTATTACATTTTATTATAGTTTATATTGTATTTGTTTTTAATTTCAGTTTGGGGTTCGAATTGGGTTTTTTTCTGAAAACTTTTTGGAACAACATAATATTGATTAATTTTAGTTATTCCAAATAATCCCTAATGAATTTTTTTAAAATAAATTTATATATTATATATCAATAAAATTTCATTGATATTTATTTTTTTATTAATATAATTCATATATTTAATATAAATAAATGTTTTCTTGAAAAACATTTACTTCTCGAAATTCATCTTTCTCATCCTTTATAAGGTTTTTATTATAAATTTAATTTATTCCCATATTTAAAAAAAATATTTAGAATAATATAAATTAATTTTTTAATTAATATTACAGGAAATAGATTCATGGTATTTTTAATATCTTTCTGAAATGATTCATTTTTATGACTAGTGAAAAATACACAATATTAATTGAAATGATTAATTTCATTAAATATTTTTTTAAATTTAAATTATTTATTAAATAGAAATAAAATTAAAATTAGTTCAATAATACATACATTAATAAAATTTATGTCATTAAAATCAATTTCATATTTAATTTTTAATGAAAATGTATGTAGACTGTTGAGCATTTACACATTAAAAACCTTCTTTCTTTTCATGCATGCGGGATAAATTATAAAAAAATGTTTCCACATATAGGAATCAAATTTTTGAAAATATATTAGATATTTGAGATAATAATAATTTATATTATCTAAAAATAAACATTGTTTTTTCTAAATATGAATAGTAAAAAAGTACTTAACATTTTTTATTGGGGTCAAGGTAATAATGGGTTTACTGATGTGTTAAACTAAAATGAAAATGGTTGAAAACCCCATAAAATGAATAGATTATTTTTTAGAGATATTTAGACCTTATATTGTATAATTCATGATTATGAGACATTTTTTTACCCTTTTGGAATGTAAGAAATGTGGGTACACTATTTCATTTCAAAATCTTATAAGTATTCCATTCACCTCACTTAAAAAATGAAACCCGACTCCAATATTCTTCACAATATAAAATTCGTTTGGTTATGAAATTAAATAACCAAATAATATCCCAAAACTATAATATCATTTTAGAAGCCATATTTTGGATATAAATTATAACTAGTAATGAAATTTTGGTAAAACCAAAGGACTACACCTTAAATAGATGAAATATTCATCAATGACATCATATTATTTTATTTACTCCTCCACCTTGATAAATTTTTATAATACCATGATGATATAGAAATATCATTCTGTTATATATAATTTTATTTTCTATTTTATTTTATTTATCAAAAATCATATTCACTTCCATCCATTGGCTTGTGAAATCATGGTTTGTTTGTGCAATAGACCATTTCCTCCCAAATTGATGCCATTCATTCATTTTTCCATTACCACCACTCATGGATGAACAAAAATGATAAATTTATTATTCTTATATGAAAATATTGATTTCATTTTACTTATTTAATCATTATATCACACATATCATCACACTCTTTATTTTTTAAGAATTATATAATGTCTCTTGTGTATATAATGGACTACCACCCTGTGAAGCTAGGTGATTCTTTTCCTCTACACATGGAAAGTATTATTGATGTTTTTTATTAAAATATATGATATATATGAAATTAATTTTTTTATTGATGGATAATTTGTCATTTTGTGTCCTTATTTCAAAGCTAAAAACAATATGGAAACACCTTTCATGCGTTCGTAACGACATTACGTCTTTAGGGATGGTGTATTTTTTTATGTCACTAAATTTTATGTGTTTCTCTAAATAAATATATATTAAAAATATATGATATTTTTATAAAAATTAATATTATGGAAAGGAGAAAATCATTATTAAATTATGAGTAAAAAAAATAAAAAAATCCATACATATATGACAAAAAAATTATTATCTAAAACATGGTTTGATATATATAAGACGTATAACTATCTTTTACATGTTAGGTATGAATTTTTAAAATACATTGTATGATATATATAATAATCATGGTATGATATCATAAATGACATTACATATATAAATATAGTTATCTAATATATGTATAATAAATATTTAATTATAATATATTAATTTTTACTATATACAATGTACGTCAAGAATTATGGTAGCGGATTTAGGTCAAAAGTTTTATTCTTCCAGATGTATGTTATGTTATTCACCTCTATATCTTCATTAGTCATGTCTAAAACCCCATTTAAATGTAATATCATGAATTTATTTGTCTTCAATATATTTTATGTTCCATTATATGTAATTCCTTTATGGGGTTTATGAATAAATGATACCCAATTGGTAATGATTTTATCTTACAATTTCATCATTTATTTGGTTTGTTGATGGTTATATTTCTAATGATAAAAACATATGATCAATCTCTCAATAAACTCATGAGTTTTCTATCATCTAGTTATCCATTTTATTTTTTAACTTCTAAAACCATTTTCGAACATCAAGTTACTTAAAATATTTCAAAAAATGTTTTTATTAAAATACAACTTTATTTCCATCTTCAGTCTTCAATCTATATTCCTGAAAAACTATTTTTTCAATACAATGTTTCAAAGGATATTTTTTACATAATCAAAACGATTTATTAAATAAAATATCAAGCATCCTTGAAATTTTAAAAATATATGAATAATATTCATGAAATATTCTAATAAAATAATATTTCAATTATAATAAAAAAATTTAAGGAATAATGGTATGACATAAAAAGAAATTTTCTCATTCCAAAACATAATTTTAATTGATTAATCCATTATAAGATTATGAGATTATTTCAATGAAAAAGAATTTCAAAAATTTTTACATTTTTTTTCAATTCATAAATAATTTCTCTCAATGGGATGTTTTAGAGTTTTTTAAAGCCACTGTTAAAATTTTACATGTCTATTTTTAAAGAAAATTATTTTCAAAGGGTTTAAAAAAAATTATATGAAAATTAATTTTACTCAAGAAAGGTTTTAAATTGTCTTTTGAAATAATATTACAACTAATTATTCATCTATTTATGTGATGTAAGCCTTAATGTGGTTATTACTCAAGGATATCATTATTATTATTTTTCTGAATGGTTTATGTTTGTGATGACAAGATGTTTATTAAACCAATTTCTCTTCACATTTTTTATCTTCGTAAAGCGATCTTGAATCCCACATCATTTCACATAATGTTAATATCTAATTATATAATTATATCATTACGAAACCTATTTATATTCTATGGGTTATGTTATGATGAAATTATTATAAATACAATTTCATTTCTTCGTTTAGGAAAAAATGAATTTTTTATGATCTTCTAGAACACAAATGTATTATTTTTATTATGTGACGATGGATACATCCTAACCCAAGGAGGATATTAAATAAAAATCTGGGGTGGCTCTTAAATTATAACTAATATTGGTGGGACCAATATCTCCATTTATTTAATTGGGTAATGATTTATATCTCATGGTCTATAAAAATACATTAATAGACAGTGAAATCAGTTCATTAGTGGATATTTTCAACTATGATAGACTATGAATTGAACCTTGAATACTACTATGGTTTTTGGATTGAACACATTCCACGATTAGGAAATGTATTACAGTAGGGATAGTTGTGTGTCTCACCTTGTTGTAGAACCTCGTGGAGTTCCCTGATATGTATGGGAAATTTTCCTTGAACACTACGGAAATGATTTTCCATACTTATGTGTATGCCAATTTTTTTGTCTTATGGAAATGTCATGATCTCACGGACCAGGATATATAATGTTTATATGATTGATGTATTATGAATTTATAGTATTTATTTCAACAATTCAAATTTTGATCATATATATGTAGGGTATGGTATTCAATTGTTATGTTTATCTCCCAATACTCTTAGGCTCATGTTATTCTTATGCATCTCCCTTGATTACCCTTACTAAGAATATGATCTCATCGTTTGTTATGTTTCCTTTCATTTAGTAATCAAGTAAGATTTCTTTTTGGGTGTGTCTTTGAATATTACATAATTATAAGAACTTTATGGTTATCGTTGAATATATTTTAGGAATAAATAATATTTTGTTCAATAATTTCAAATTCACTAAATGTTTATGGTTTTTAGGAATATGTGTTTTGTAATGTGATGAATATTCATCTAAAATTTGTAATATCCATGTATGAGAAGCTTAATTATTTGTAATTGGTCTCATATTTTAGTTTAATTTTATTATTGGAATATAATATGTGAAAACTTTTCTGATATCCCAAAGGAACTGTTTAACGATAAGTCTAATGATTAGTCAAATTATAGAAAAATGTCCTGGAACATTGTTAAATGATATAATTAGAGGATCCAAAGAAATAACATCCATATATGGATACTAAAATTGGATGTGGATCTAGAACAGATATTCCTAATTAGGATAACTCAAAACGGGTATATTGATATGGACTTGATACTCACCAAGTGTGTCAAAACTAGCCTTGTTTCACACTAAGATTTATAATCCCACGGGATATGCTTTCGAAATTACAAAAACATTTACCAATAATCAAGAAGGATATAAATAGATAATTACATTGAATGTACAAGTTTTATCCCAAAGTTTCATATAATAATAAATAATTATCATGATTTAAAAATCCAATGAGTAATTTTAATAATTTTTTGACATCTCATTATGATTTTTTTATTAACCAATTATTTATGGTTTTATTAAATGTAGAGAACCATAAAAAATTGGATTAAAATTTAATTTGGTATAATATATGTTGGTGAGAAAACAAATTGGAAGATTACTAGAGGTATGGATTTTTTATATTATTCCTAATCAGTAATCACATTATTTGAATTACAACGTGTGCCTTAACCGACTCCCAAACTCAACAAATAAGAGAATGATAGAGTTCCCTAAAAGTTATGGAAATTCAGATCATGGAGGAAATAAGATTATGTTTCCCATATATCAATAATTTGAGAAGAAGAACTCTGGGGAATGTCTGAAAATAATGGGAAGATATATTTAGTGTGGAAAAGGACACAAATCAAGTAATTTTCTTAGAAAAAGGAAATTTTATTTAAATAATTGGATTTTATTTTTGGTATCCCTAAAATATTATCAATGTTGGACTATTTTAAATGTTGAATTTATGTTCATTATACAAATAAATTTTCAAGGGAAAAGCCTTGGAATGGTACTCAAAAAGTTTGTACAAGAAATGATTTTAATATTTTTGATGAAGATGCTATGAAAGATATATTAAATGAATTATATATTATGGAAAATAATGTTACAGCATAGTTATTGGATTAAAAATGAGGTGGAATAATGTAATGTTTTATTAATTTTAATCTCATAATTATGATGTTTGAATAAAAAAAATATAAGGACTATTTTTATAAGTTTTTAATTAAATATTTTCAAGAATATTTTAGATTAAAATATATTGACATGAAAATAGATTTAACAGAAATGTTATATTTTTATTATGGATAGAAACCCATTAATATGTTCTGGATAATAATATAATGATTTTGGGATAATGAAATATTGCATATGAATAAATAAATTTGATAGTATTTAATATATTTGAACTGATTAATGATTTTTGACCATGTGGTTTATGATATAATTGAGGCAGATGAAAACATATTTATATTTAATCAATATATCATGTAATACCTGTTTTATACAATGGATTATGAATCATTATTGTTTTAAATATTTTTTTAATGAAATTATTGTTTATAACATGTTTCAATAGTGTCCATGATGATTTTATTTACATGTTTAGTATGGAAAAATCCTGAGACACTTTACGATATATGTGAGAATAATTTAATTTAGATTTGGAGAAATTTAGTGACAATATTTATAAATTTGATATTTTTGAATAATTGTAGGTTTTTTCATTTATCGAATGGTTTAAGATGAATTTAAGGTTAGTTTTTAGGGATTAATGTATTACTTCACCATATAAATATTTAAACATATTTGGTAACATGTGATGACTATTTTATTATAATGATAACTAAATATAGATGTAATTTCTTATCATATTATTTATAGATATTATGATCTATTTTTTACTTCAATAATAAAAAAATCACCTTTATTTCATGGAATAATAGATGTAGTGAAAATTCATCACTACACAACCAATTAATGAGATAGTGTTTATGGAATAGAATGATGTTATGTATGTATATACTCATATAAACATTACACAATATTAGAAAAATTATCTTGCAATAAAATATTGTCCAAATATTATCATTTTTATGATTCCAATGGCCTTTTTTAAACCTATTTGGTTTATGGTTCTATGGTCGTTAACCTTCTATGGATCACTTATATTATTGTGATCAGTGATCCCTATCACTAGCTACAATTATTTTGGCTTTTCTTCCAAGTTAAAATCATAAATTTTTACCTATTTTATCATATTTAAAAACCTAGTAATTATTTACTTTATTTATCCTTCATGTTTCTAACATTACTTTATTTAATGTATTTTTTTTATTCATTTTTACAATGTTGTTTTTTTTATGAAATTTTCTATTTTTAAGCCATTGATGACTATGAAAAAATTTATTGGAGAACTTAATTTAAATGATGGTAGAATGTAACATCCCATGATGTTATGAAATATTTTTTTTCAAAATATTTTAAATATTTGGACAGATTATGTTATACGCAACTGTGAGTTTCTTGGGTAGCGTGCATGACTTGTGACAGTGAGCTTCAGCAAACCATGGAATAATATTATTATGGAATTAAATCTATGTATAAAGGTATGAAAAGTATTAACAAATTTTTGAAATATAAATATCAATATCCTAGTAAATATAATTTTTTATTAGTTCTTAGTACATTATCAATTATATTTCAATAATTTAATTATATTCATCATAAATGTGTTTTCATACAAAATGATTTTTATTAATTTTGTATGTATAAATATTAAAATATATTAACACATGTTTTATATAATATATTTTATAAAATTGAATTATATTTTTGAATAATGATATCAAAATTAACTTATAATGAATCTTTGGGATATTTTAAAAAAATAGATTTTTCTAGAGAATAGTGCAAAAGATATATTTTTTTTAAACATTCAATGTTTTTCATTAAATAAATTAATTTAAAAATACAATAATTTTTTAAAATAGAATAATTATTACTTATTAATACTTATTTCACTTCATTATGTTTTATTAAACAGTATATATAATTTAGAAAAAAACCTTTTTGGGGGATAAAGGGGGTTTTGGGGATTTTTGAAAACTATTTTAAACTGGATAATGATTCCCTATATTAATTATTTAAAATATTTCATAATGAGGAATATTATAAAGAAAATTTTTATTTTATATATTAATATAATTTAATTTTTATTCATACAATGATTACTATCAAACATATAGTAATTATAAAATCATCTTGTCCTGGAAAAAAATACACCTCTCAAAATAAAAAATTTGTTAAGTCTTTGGGTTTTTATATAATTTATATTATTCAACCTATATAAGATTTATTTGGTAAATTAATATATTTAAATAATAATATAAAAATAATCATAGGTATATTTTTTTCTCAAAAATATTTCACATTACAATGAATTGGAAAAATACTGAATTTTTTTTTGAGAAATATCATTTTGTTTAATTTATTTATAAATTTAATTCATATTTTAAATTTATTTGAAAGTAAAATTAGATAAATAATACATAAATTTATAAAACTTCATCCATAAATATCAATTCCATAGTGAATTTTGATATAATATACTGGAAAACTTTTGATCATTTTATCTTTACAAACTCTCTTTCTCATGAGGTCAACAAGATTATTTTTTAATTAAATTTTGTCACTTATGTTAATATAATTTAATTACATGGATTAAATATTTTTATTTATTATATTTTATATTATCTCATATGTTTAAATTAACTTTTTACTGAAATTAATATTCAAAATAGTGACAATTATTAACTATAAGAGAGGTAAAATTAGGTTAACCGATGGGTTAACCTAAAAAGATAATGTTTAAAATATCCTAAATTCTTGTATAAAATCTATTTAATTGATATATTTACAATTTATAAGATTTCTATATTATTATTTGATATATTTTTACCCTTATTTCATTTGAAATATGTGGCCATACTTTTTTTTATAATAATACAATTGTGCCATTTGCCTCCATTATAAAAGTTCATCCACTCTCTTCTCATCTTCAATCCTTAAAACAATTTTTTATTGGGAAATAAATTCCAAAATAAATTCCCAATATCACATATATCATAATTTGATCTTTCATTTTGACATAAAGACAACCTATGAAGGATTATGGTTAAAAACTGTGGAAGATACTTGATGAATGGGTAATGTTCATCAATGAGCACTTTATTATTTATTATTCAAACTCATTCAAATATTCTTATAAAATTATGATATGATAAACAAATTATTATTAAAAAAATGATATATTTTTATTTCTAGAAAATTACTTAAACTATATCATCTTCCAACAAATGGGTTACAAAACCATCATTAGCACGTAAAGCAGACTATTGCATCATGAACCTATGTTCGTTTTTCCATTACCACCTATCACAGATGAAAATAATTATGGATTCATTATATAAATATATATGTATATTTTATTTTAAAATATTAGAATTATTTATTTATTCTGTTACAAAATCATTAAAACTCCACACTTTCTTGGTAATGCAATAATATCGTTAATGTGTTAGCCAGAATACAACCTTGCAAAGAGATGTGATTTATTCAAGCCTTACATATAAAATAATAATGGTGATTTCAATTAAAATATATTATATATAATAATTAGAAATGTTTTTATAATTATGTTATATAATTATCTTTTATTTCTTTCATATCGAAGAAGAAAATGGAAACATTGTTCATGATTATGTATATCTTATGATCTCTATGAACGGTGTACGTTATTTTCAATAAATAAATTTTATAAATTACTCTAAATATAAATATACTATATATATATGATATTTATATCCTATATATAGCCAGAAGGTCCGATCCAAGCAAGCTTGGACCACAAAATTTATTAATAAAATAAAATTTCATAGACAGCAGAAAGGAAAAGAGAGAGATTGCATGTCAAAATATTCATCGTCACCACCCCCATACCGGATCGTGTCATCAGCATCAGCCGATTCCCATTCCGATTGAGTCTCATATTGTTTAAGAAACTTCTTATAAAACTTACGTTTGTCCAGTTGCTCCTTCGATAGCTTCTCGATCTCCCTCTTGGCAGATGCCTTAGTGGTCATGGTCCTCGGAACTGTAGAGTAGTCCTTCCTTGGTTTCCTTGAAACAGGGACAGATCTGACACCCTCATTTTCAGAGCCTCTTTTCTTATTTTATTCACATATATTTTTATTCACGAGGTGTACCTAAAACACCTTTTAAAATTAATTTTACTAATTTACTTTTTTCTCATTTTATTTTATATTAATTTTAATGTAATTCCATCATGGTTTTTGTGATTCAATATTACATCAAATTGGTAAATATTATTTGTTACTATATCATCATTTATTAAGATTCTTTATGAATATGTTTTTGTTGAAAAAATATTAAGATTCATATCTCCAGAAACACATTAATTTTCTTGTCCTTTAGTTATTTATAATACTTTGATGTAATGATATTATTTTCTCACTCATTGGGTCTAAAAATAATTTATGATTTTCTTTTGAAAATCTATCTTGATTCCTCTCTTTGGACAGTAATCTGTTTTTTTCTAAACCATGTTTTTTAAAAAATAGATTCAATTTTTTTATATTATAAAAATTATTTTTTAATTATAGTTTTTTCCATTTTTTACTTTAGAAATTTATTTTATTATAATATTAAGGTAATTTTACAATTAAATATTTTAACTAATTTAAAATAACTATTATTGGAATTTTGGTATAGAAATAATGGAATTTTTATATAAATTTCCATTATTTACTTTAATGATTCCATTATAAATATTCAATATTCTATTAAAAGGAAATAATTTTATGAAAATATAAAAATGTTTTTTTAAATGTTTATTAGAAATATTCTTTATGAAATTCTTGAAATGATTTTAATTCTTCTGTTTATATTTTTCAAGGAATGTTAAAATAAAAGGATTTAAAAAAATTTCTATGTTTTATAAATTTAATTTCAAGGGAAAATTTATTTCTCCTGAAAGTTTTTATATGGTATTTGAAAATAATTTTCTATATAAGGTTACAACCATTTATTATTCCATGTCCTTATTGTAGATTTTATCTATGGATACGATTCTTATTCTATCACTAAATGGTTTTTGTTTATGATTAATGATGTTTTTGAAACCCATTTCTCTTCCATAAGATATACCATGAAAATATGCTCATGAATCCCACTTCATTTTATATCGGTAATTCTATGATGAAATGATGAAATTATTATGAAAAATATTTCATTTACACATGTTATGATATGATGAAATATTTATGAAAAACATTTCATTTCATGGTTTTTTATATGATAAAAGGTTTATGAGATTATGGAACACTTATGTATGACTCTCATTATGGGAAATCTGTTAGATTTTAAACAATCATGGTGTCTCTGTTATAATAAATGATTATTTTAAAGTAATAACTATGATTTTTGGGACCTATATAGCCTTATAATTCATTGAGTAATGATTTATATATCATGAGATATAATATAATGGAACATGGAGGGAACATAATTTAGTAAGTGATGTTTTCCTCAATGATAGACTTGGGAGTGAACATGAACTACTATGATGGTTTGGGGAGTGATCCCATTCCAATATAGGGAAAGACCGTCGTCTATGGATGGTGAAGTATCCTATATAGGAGGAGTAACATAATGTGTATTTCTTTTGTATGTTTTGGAAATTAGCCATTATATATAGGGAAATTATTTTCCATACTTATCTGTATTACGGAATTTTGGTCATATCCCATTTTTATACACTCATGGATCATGTTATCTAATTTCCATATAATTTATTTCTTATGAACTAAAAATCATTATTCCATGACTAATGATTATGATCATTGTTATACATGGTATGGTTTTTATTTATTTTTCTCATTTTTTCATTCCATTATGTTCATGTTTTACTTACCTATCTCTCCAGATTACCCTTATTGAGCATATGATATCAACCATTTTTATATTTCCTTTTCCCATATTATCAAGAAATTTTTTGTGTAGGGTTTGTATATATGGAGTACATAATAGTAATATTTTTTTGGGAGAAATTTAAGATCTTAAGGTAATTATGATTATTATATTCCATGTTTCTAAATGAACTAAACTATAATTATCCACATGAATGTGTTTATGTAATTCAATGAATATTCATCTAAAAATAATTAATATTCTTGCCTTAAAATATATGTTTTTAAAGTTGTAATATAAGGATTGGTTTAATTATCCTTTTGAATATATGATTGGAAAACCATAATAACATCCCAAATGACATGTCTAAAGATAATCATAAGGATGATTAATTGTATATGAAAGACTCAATGAATTTTTCTAAAGGACAAAATAGGTGTATTTTATGAAATTAGATACATATATTGGTCCTAAAAGTGGATTTGTATCCAGAAAAGAGGAACATAGGGGTAACAACATCAAAAAATGAAAACAAATCTTGACTAGATCATCACCTACATTACGATAATGTTCCTTAATGTACACCTTTTTTTGAATCTCCCATGTATATACTTTAGAAATTCACAAACACATTACCAAATATCATGAATGATTTAAAATGATGATGATAATTAATGATCTAGGATAATGATATGGTGTAATTTATTGAAAAGAAATATTCCCAATTTATACCTTCAATATCTAATTTGGATGATTTTATGGTTTTGAGTTCTGATTATTATTTCATACACTACTTGTTTTGGATTTAGTAAATGGAGAGAACTAGAAGGGAAATTATTGACATTGAATTTGGAAGAAAATATGTCGTTGAGAAACCTAATGGTTTTATCATTAGAGTGTATGATGTTCAGATTATATCATGTTTGTAATCGTGATATATGATTAACAATATGAACCATAAATATATGTTGGACTCACCAAATATGATAAGGATAGTGTACAATGAGTTTGTGTAATGGATACATTTTAGGAATGAATTTTTAGTTTCATATTTGTTGATAATATGGGACTTATAACTCTCTAGAATATCTCAATGGAACATAAAGACATATAGAGCTTGTAGAAGAAGGACACGAAGATTTTAATTATTGAGAAAAAAGTATAGTTAATTCATTGGATGAGAATATTGGTCTCCCTAAAGTATAATAAATGAATGAATGATTCAAATTTGTAAATAATGGATATTATAAAAATAAATGTTCTATGAGTAAGTATAATGAATTAAATCAATATGATTACACATGTAATGGTTCTTGTCTTTAGAATCAATAGAATTATAATAATACATGAAAGGAAGGAGGTATTAAATAATACGATGATGAAGACATGTCATTGGATTATAGATGAGGGTGAATAATTTATGTGTTTATATATTAGACTTCTAGAGTTATTATATAAGAATCACAATATATATATGGATTGTTCTTATAAAAATTCATTAAGGATTTTCAAGAACATGGTAACTGATACTGATGGAATAAAGAAGTGATTTAACCAAAAGGTGTAATTTTTATTAAGGTGAGATAAAGCATAATAAATTATGGATGTTGAGATAATTATTTTGAGATAAATTAATGTATCAAATCAATGAATAAATTGGATAGTACCTATTACCTGGGAAAAGATTATGGATTTGTCGACAAAGTGGTTTCTATTATCATTGATGGAGTTTATATCATATTTGGATTTAAATAATATATCTCATAATCTCTATTTTATTTTAGAAAAATGGAATCATTATTTTTTTCAATAAGTATGTATTGTGATTCATGTTTTTACATTATGTCAATATAAAACATGACCACCATATTAACATTTTTGGAATGTGACAATCTTGAGACACTTTATGATTAAGTTAATTTATTTGTAAATATTTCATTTTTAATGGGAGATAAATTTAACCATTTATAGAATGGTTTGAGTTTATTTTTGAACAAATTTTTAGATATTAACATATTACATCACCATATGAGGATTTATGCATTTTAGATATCCAATGATCACCATTTTCTCATAATATCATTATTTTTATGATATAAATGACCTTTTTCAAACCTATTAGGTTTATGGATTTGTGGTATTTAACCATCACTATATCACCCATGTAATTTTGACTATTTATCTTTATCACTCACTATAATTATTTATGCTTTTATTCTATTTCCAAATAATCACTTTTCACCTATGTTCCACTATATATTAACATACTTCTTAGTTACATTAGGTAACCATTATGTTTCTTACATTTCCTATTTAAGGGATGTCATATTATTTATTTGAACATTTTGGGATTTAATGAAGTAAATTTCAAATTTTAAATCATTCATGACTGAGAAGAATTATGAGGGAGAAAATCATTTAATGGGGTATAATGCAACATATTGAGATAATATGAAATATATTTTCCATATTAATTCAAAATTTTAGATTTCATATGTTAAATGGGGAAATTAATTTCTTTGATATTGTGAATTAAATATGACACCAAACATCACCATACTATGAAATTATATTATTATAAAGAATCCATTTGGTATGAGGGTATGAATAGTATTTCCTTCTTTATGGAATAATAATAAAAATTTCATACTTAATATTTATTTATATATAATTGTTTAGTAAATAACCAATCACTTTTTTAAAAGTAATTATATTTTTTAAAAATATGTGATATTAAAAACTAATTTTTAATTTTTTAGATAAAAAGTAATTCAAATAATTAAAAAAGTTTTTCAAAAATATTTGATAAAATGATCATGTTTTTTTAAATCAACATATAAAAATTAACATATGGTGAAGTGGTTTTTCTAAAATTATTGATTTTTCACTCAATAGTGACTTATATTGATATTTTTAAAACATGAATTTATTTTAAATAAATTTATTAATTTAAATTCATAATTATATATTAATGTAACATATGTATTCCTTAATAATATTTAATCAACTTAATTCTTTTAATCAACATTATATTTTATGTAAGTATCAGTTTAATTATGCGTTTAGAGAAGGATTGTTTAAAAAATCTGTATTCTCTTGCATAATGTATGTTCAATATAATTAATTAAAAAATAAATTATAATGAATAATATTTTAAATAAAATTTATATATTATATACCAATAAATTTAAATTTTTATTCATACCATGTTTATTATTATATAAAGAGTTAAAATAAAATCATCTTGTGCTTGAAAAAAATACACTTCTCAAATACCCAATTTTTCACCATATCTACGGTTCTTATTTTAAATTTAGGTTTATTAACTTTTAATAAATTTATCAGAAAAAATAGATTAATTTTTTTAAATCATTATATCAAAGTTTTCTTAGGTTGTGTTTTTTATATTTTTGTAAAAAGATTCAATTTTTTTAAGAGTAATTTTAAATGCTAATCTTTAATTGAAAACTGCATTTTTTATTTAATTGAGTTATAAAGAAAAATAATATATTTAATTCGTATTAATGTATATAATGTTCAATTATAATTTCATAAATCCAATTTTTTCATATAAATAAATTGGACACATAATTTTGATATAAAAACCTGATAAACCATTGATCATTTTATCTTAAAAAACAAGATTTCTTGTCACATCTGTGGGATTAATAATACATTAAAATTTCCTACAAATATTAGTGGAATTTGAAAAAATTGATTCTAAATTTGAAATAAAAATATTATATATTAGATAATAATTTTAAAATAATACTTTTCCCAAATCTAAAGTATTAATGGTAAAAACAATTTACCATGGATATGATAAAATAAAATATACCGAAACATTAAACTGATATGATAAACCATAAATTGACCTCAAAAAATTTATAAAATTTAATTTATTGATATATTAAGTTATTAAAATATCTAACATAATAATTTAAACCATTTTATATCCTTTTTTTATGTAAAAATTATCGATACACTTTTTCTTTTCAAGAAATTATAGGGGTTCCACTCTCCTCACATATAAATTACCACCTCATATCCTCTCTTAATTACACTATAAATGTAATTTTTTTATCCAATACCTTAAAAATCACATACCAGAATTTATAATCTCATTATAGAAGCATTATTTATTATATAAAGATATTCTATGAAGGATTTTGGTGAAAACCTAATGATGATACCTAAAGAATATGTAACGTTCATCGACGAGTGCCTTATATTTATTTATTCCTCCATCTACGTAAATTATTTTTATACGATGATTATATAATTTAATTCAAAACATAAATATAATTATTATTTTTTAATTCAATTACCTACAACCATACCCACTTCTATTAAATTGGTTATGAAATCATTGTTCATGTGTCCGATGGACTACCACATCGTGAACCAATGGAACTATTTTCGCCATTACAACCACTAATAGGTAAAAATAAGGATTTAAATATTATTTATTTTTGTTCACTATTATATTATTATACATATAAAATAATTATATCACACATAACTTCAAACTCTTCATTTTTTTAGGATACGATATTATTGCTCATGTGTACGGTGAACTATCACCCCACGAAGTGATGTGATTTATTCACTCCTTAAATGAAATGTAATAAGGATGTATTTAATTATTATATGTGATATTTATGATAAAAAATTAATATTTATGAAAAAAAAAATCCATTTCATTTATTACTTTCAAATCCAACATTATAATGGAAACATCATTCATGTGTATGAATAGCATACTGTCTCTATGAAAGGTGTATTTCATTTTCTACCACAAAATTTTATGGATTAAAATAAATAAATATATAAGAAATATATATGGTACATATAACATATTTAAAATTCATTATATGAATAAATAATTATCAATGTAATAATAAAAAAATTCAAAACATATATGAAAAAACAAAGCAGTTATTACCAAAAATGCAACATTAAAATGTCATTGTTAAAAAAAGTGTAATAAAAGGTCATAAAAAATAATTTATAGTATTAAAATGTCATTGTTAAGACCATTTGATATGTAATATCATTAATTTATTTATAATAGATTTAATTGTAGTTACATTTAATGTAATTTCCTCATTTTATTTTAAAATTAAATATTATGACAGTAGTAATGATTTTGTGTTACAATCTCATAGTCTAAAAAGACTGTTTATGATTGTTTTTTCAGATGATAAAATATAAAGCTACATAACCCATGAAACTCATGAATTTTATCTTCTTCTGTTTAATAATTATATTTTCGAGTTATATTACCATTTTCCACTCTTTGGTATTGAAATTATTTTAGAAAAAGGTTTTATGAAAATTTGAGATAATTTCTCTCATTGATCAGATAACTGATATCGTCCAAAATCCTTGTTATATAATTTTTTTTAAATATGTTATAATAAATATAACAATTATTTATCAAATAACTTTTTACCATTGTTTATCCTTTTCTAAAATTATTTTCTAAATAATATTCATGTAATTTTTAAATCAATTCCCATTTATCTTTTTCTGAAACTGGGAAATGAATCTTCGTATGACTTGCATGGAAGTAACATATTCAAGACCATTATTTTATTTTATGTTTCATTTATAATATTTAATTTAATTAAAATTAATAGTAAATTAAAATAAAATTATTAGTTTTTCAATACAGATGTTATTTTTTCCTCATGAAATTTTTAATTCGTGCCTATTTTCAAAATAGAAATTTTATTTGTTTTAATTAATGATATTAAAATAAATGTAATTTCTCATAAGAAATGATAAAAATGATCATTAAAAAACATTTTCCATATATGGTGACATTAATTGATGTTATATATTCCTTAAATAGGACATTATAAAAGGATACTATTTTTATTCTTTGTCTGAATGGTTTAGATTTATGATGAAAAAATGTTCATGATACTTATTTTTCTTCGATAGGATATACCATTATAAAAATGCTTCTAAATCCCGCTTCATTGGTAAAGTTTTATAATCTGATGAAATAATGAAATGATTATGAAACCTATTTCTTTTACATAGGTTATGTAATTATGAAATTTATATGGAAAACATTTTCTTTCTTGTGTTATGATATGATGAATTTTTATGATATTCTAAAAACCATATGTAAGATTTTCATTGTTTGATAATGGTTATTTAACAAAAAAACAATTTTTATATTAAAACCATGTATAGGGGTTACCTAATAAGAATAATGGAGGGGAAATATATCTCCTTCCAATATATTTAGTAAAATATTTTCTCATAAGATAGATTGGACGGGATAAGGGAGTGAACCCAATTCAATAAAATATTTTTTTCATTATGATATTATGTGGAATGAACATGGGATACTATATTTGTTTTGGGAGTGATCCCATTCCACTATGAAAAGTATTATTCCACTAGGGATGGTGGTGTGTCCCACGAATGAGGTATATCAACCCATTGTGTTCCCAAATATTTTTTTAAAGAGCCTTCACTAATATCGTATTCATTTTCTATGCCTATATTTATGCCTCATTTTTTTGCATTACGCCAATGTTATTCACTTATAATTCATGTAAATTGATTTCATTATAATTCTTTTCTTATGTACTTCCAATATTTATTAATTGAATATATATATTATGATATTTTATATTAAAAGAGTATTTTACAAATGATATGATCTTCTTTACATACCATTATGTTAAGGTTATGCTTACTTGTATCCATTTTCTTCCGTTACTGAGCATCTGATCTCACCCTTTCTTCTATTGAATCACCAAATGTTATGAAAAATGGTTTTATCTAGGTTATTTATATGAAGAGTTCATGATGGAGTAATATTTATGGGAGACATTAATGATATTTAGGAATTAGGAATATTTCATTTTCATTATCAAAAAGTACAAACCTATTATGGTCATGAGACAAGTGTTTGTGTAATATAATGCATATTAAACTAAAAAGATGTAATATCTCAATATATGAGATTGATATATCTATATAAATTATATCATCAAAATATATTTTTTTTTGATACCATGGTAGCATCCACTACTATGAAGAAATTGATAATGAATGTTCCAAAAATATTTAATGCCAATGTTTTCACTCTGGATGATAAAGAGATCATATCTCTCGATAAAAAACATACACTAATTGATAATTATGAAATAATTAAGTCTCTACAATTCCATATTGATATTAAATAATAATAAAAAAAATACATAGAATTTCTCATATTCAATGAGAAGAACGATTAAATAGATTTGAATTCTGAGAGTAAATATTAATAAATTGATGAGATTAATAACTATACAAATGTTATCTCTATGAACATAAAAATAGTGATAAAAAAATTTAAATGTTTAATTACACATATATTATTTTATTATAGTGGGATTTTCTATTTTGAAAACAATTTTCCAACAAAGAAGGATATTTTTATGAGAATGATCATGAAGGAGAGGAATTTTCTAAATGAATAACTAGGAAAATCTGAAAAGACTGTTATAGAAAGAAAAAGATGTTCTTAATAAGACGTAAAATAAATTTAACGATAAGGTAATAATATAAATTCTCCCCATCATAGAATGCTACTAAATATGGGGAACCTCTTCAAATCCCAAAACATTTATTTTTAATGTTTATATGCATGAAGTCGCATCACGAAGCGATGATGAGTACCGAGATAGATACATTGAGTGCATACCGAGATAAAAATGTCTCACCAGACGTCAAAAAAACACAAAACTCATGAAAATATTTAAGATACTCTAAAAAGGATGAATAATAGTATAATATAAATTGAATTAATAATTTTTAAATACCTTAGATCTCATCTTGAATATTAAAAAACAATACATGATGCATAAAATATTGGAAATTGGGATTGGATTAAATATAAAAATTAATAACTAATTCACTAAAGTTGTGTATTAAAGGAAAAACCCTTCAATAAATGGAGATAATGTTTTGATAAAGTAGTTTATGACAATCTATAATCATCCATTTAAACAGATAATATTATCCCCAATAAAATGATAAAAATTGTATCCAATTTTTAATGTGACATTGAATGATTTTCTTATTTTTCAGAAGATTATGAAACATAAATTATAAAATGTATGGGATGAATAAATTCATAAAAAAATGTTCTGCCAATATTAATCGGGATAGAAAGGAGTTAAGGAATTTAAATCCAATAAAAATATAGACAATATATATAATTTATTTAGAAAGAAATTTGACTTTCATTAGTAGTATAGAAAATATCATGTGAGATTAGTGTTTAATGGGTACCACTGGTGTTGTATAAGATTTGGGTGGAAAGCATATAGATGTTGGTAAAACCTATCATTCCGATGAATATTTAATTAATCAAGGGGTAATATAAAAAATAATATAGGTGAATCATGGAATAAGTAGAATACACATATGAAGAATTAGGTCACTTCTATGAAAATATATCCATTCAAAACATGTAATAAAAGATAAATGAATTATATGTAATATGTGATCGAAAAGGTCACCATACTATTTTTTTCAATAAATTTCTTCCTTGATAGACTGTAAGATAAACTATATCCTTGAACGTATAAAGTAAGAATAGTAAATATGATTATTACAATTATAATAAGAACATTTTCTAAAAGAAAATAAGAGGTAATGTTGTATATAATTAATAATTAAGTCATACAGATATCACGAAAGGTATAGTACAAGCGACTAGCCCTAATTGAGGTATCTAATGAATAAATTACATTTATTTCTCTCAATATAAATATGTACACACAAAATAAAATAAATAATAAAATTAAGTGGTTTAAAAAAACTCATGATAATAATTTCACAAAATGATGGATGAAGAGATCATTAATATCTAAAACAAACAATCATGTAGTATCATACATGAGAGGAAACTCTTTAAATTTCAATTATAAATTATTTTAAAGGAAGAAAATAATTATTCACTTTTATTCACATATATGTTTTAACATATAGGGAGACTAAAGACACAAACACAAAGGTAGAGTTAGATAAGGATAACATTATTGGAAAACTAGGTATACTTCTCTTCATGGAGTTTTCTAGCTACAATAAAGAAGTGAACCTAATTGAGTCCCATAAGGGGGAGTAAAAACATGAAGAGAATCATACAAGAGTATTGTGAAATCATCAAACCTATAATTCAAAAAATCATTTCAATTATAAAATTGATGTATTCCAATCATATTTATTGAACTTTTTTGGATTATATAAAAACTATTTATAATGGGGGTTTTGTTTGATGAAAATATGAGAAAAAAGAAGTTCAAAAAAATTTACATGGATTTGTTTAATTTATTGACCAATATTGAGTTTAAAATATAATATTATTTAAAACTATATTCTAAACCCCCTATCAGAAATGTATGGGAATGATGTCACATTTTTTAAAATGTGTTATAGTCTTTATTTCTTTGATAAATCTCTCTAGTTGTATACAACAAGGTTTTCATATGTATATTTGGAATTAAAATAGTAAAGGATCCTATCTAAATTATGTGGAGTTACATCCTTCAATAAAAAGTGTATTGTGTTACAATTCAGTTGAAATAATGAAGAATTAGTTACATAGAGATGATAATGATTTAAACCTAACAATTACTTTTTATTCATTATCAATAAAGGTGAGATAAAAATGAAATCTAAATACATATTAACATTTTTTGGATATTTTAGGTGTTGATAAAAAATACAAAGTGGTATAATGATGTTATCATTTAAGGGATTGTAATTTTTTATCATTTTAATCAACTCAGAAGTGAAAAATCATCCAATATATGTTATTGTCGAGGGAGATGATATCCATGATTTTCTGGGCAATGATATTGGGAATCATCAACATATAACGTATATATTGATATGTACTAGTACTATAGAAAACTAAATGTAATTATTGTTTAATTGATATTCTAGATATAAATAAGTTATAAATGGTTAAGATCTCATTAGACAATAATATTAAATAATATAGAGAATATATTTATCCAAATGGGGATATTTAAGTGATTAACATTAAATTTTATTTCTATATTGGAGTTGATGATATTTAGAAAGATTTTTCAATGATTGATAAGGATTCTAAATTTGTTAGAAGTGGTTCTGGATTGTAAAATTGATGTTTGATATTTCAATAATAGGGTATAAATATGTTTGTTTCACGAGTCTATAGGATATTATAGATGTAGGTATGAATTTTATAGGGATTGTCATTCAATTTGATCTCTGGAATAATACATTTCCTTAGAATATAAATTTTTCTATCTATGTTTATAACTTCATAGTTTTCTATAATAGATTATGTATGAAAGTGTTAAGAAATTACATACCATTTAATACATTGATGTTTTTGTGTAATTCATTGTGTGTATGAATTTTGATGAAAATAAAAAATATATGATAAGAATAAGACCATGATGTTGGGTGTGATATTTGTTTTTTTGTGTCATAAGAATAGTTCTAATATAATTAATTTTACTAAAATATTTTTGAAAAGTATTGGTATTCATAGAGAAAAAATTAGATTTTTTTAAATATTTTTATATAATTTTGCAAATAAATATCTATGAATTTATGAATAAATTATTATTTTAATTATAAAAAAATTAGATGATTATGTTTATTTTTGTGCCTCACGGTTCACATATCCCGATCAATTAATATGACTCTAATATAAGAAAATTACAATTCTTACCATAATATATGGGATATTTCCATATATCATGGCCATTCCTATGTCCAATAATTTAAAGAAAATTAAAACCTATAAATTTCATAGAGATTTTATAGAATGAATTTATTATAGTCTTAAGGATTATTTTAACGATCACCTTCTTTTATTTGAAATGATATTTCAAAGACAAGTTCCTTCTAAAATTAAATTGAGTTTGGATATTGATTATGAAAATAATATGTCAATGTTAATAATGTTTTTTTGTTAATAAAAACATGGAGGATAATTTGAATATGTTATAAAATAGGTAATATTATAAAAATTATATTAAAAATTTTATTTTGTGTTGAGGAAAATGGAACCTTTTGGTTTTTAAGAGTTCTTGTACGTTAAAGAAGAAAAAATAGAGAAAGACACCAACCCTACATTGTCAAATCCCATTGAGAATATGAGAATCAAAATCCTATTTACTCAACCAATGATGACATTATATCTTCTAGATAATATGTTCATCAAATATAGTGATCCTTTTTTTTTATTTAGACGTATGGAAATGAAGAAGAAAAAGGTTTATTCATAGTAAAATGGTTGAAATCATCAATTTATGAACTATTTGAGAAAATAGTTTCGGAGGAACCTTTAAAACTATTATGAAGTAGTATAAATACCACTTAAGAATACATCACAATATTTTTCAGAGATAACTTTAATTTTTGGGAGAGAGTATAATGATTTTATTGGGAGGTTTCCTCTGTATTTATATGGAAACCTATAATGTCTCTATATTCTATAACTTTATTTTCAAGGGATACCTTGTACATGAAACTCAATTAGATTTATTGGGTTGAAAAAAGGTCTCATAACTCAAACCAGATGTATAAAGGAGTTATATTTCAAGGATAAAAGATATAAATCCACATGTTTCTTCCTTTAATTTATTTACAAGCATAAAATGAAGGGCGATACAACTAAGAATGAGAGTATTGAAAACTAAAATGATCATAGATGCTGGTTAAAATTAATGAAGTCATAAAAAGAAAAAAGGAACACTGATAATCCCCATCCCACTCATTGTGATATCACTAAAATGAACTCTAAACTTACCTAAGACAGTTAAAATGTATACATTATATTTGAATAAATTAGGAACCTAACTTGGATAATTTTTGGTATAATAGGGTTTTTGGATCCTTATGTGTCTAGGAAATTGATTTTGTATGGATGGGGATACTTGATGGATGACCTTGAATTGAAACTAGTGGTGCACATCATAAGGTATTAATGAAACTATCTTTTGATTGGGAGGTTTGTGCTATAAACATGCGACAAGATATTTAAATATATTTTCAAATAGTTGGACGAGGAACTTGTAAAGCATATGTGGGTCATGAATCTATAGTATTGTGATTTCATGTTAGAATATGCCATCGGAAAGGGGAACATAATTTGTGATGCACTGTGTAAGAACACATATGCAAAAGTGGTGCTAGACTTGATTACTAAGTAGAAGATGATTTCCCATTTTGAGGATATACAAATGATGTTCATGATTATTAATGTTTTTTGACACTTATGTCATTATCTATCACTTTATAACTCCTTTATAGGGTTACATTGATCTAATTTTTATATTTAGATTATTAAATGATGAGATAAGTTATATATAGTGGGGATCCGCCACTGAACTAGTATCTCATTGTAACATAGATCCTTTATGCCTGACGTATTATTATATTCCCTAAGAGAATGCATGTGGAGATGATGAGGGACTCGCATTAATATAGATGGGTAAACTAGGAAAGTGCCAATATTTATAATGATATTCATAAGAATAATTGTTGTAACGGGTTGAAGAATGAAATAATATGATTCATAACACATTGTTGCACCTATAATCATTTTACGTCTATGAAACAACTACCCATTAGTTGTTTTCCGTCACTACTCATACCTATGTGGCAGTTAGAAAATGTGACTGTAGATTTTGTGATGGGTTTTCCAAGGACACTCTAAGGTAGTGATGGGTTTTGAGTAAATGTCGACTTCTTGGCTATAGTTTATCATTTCTTACCATTATAGGAGAAATATGTACTGGATCTGTTAGTTAATTTATATATGTGAGAGATAATACTACTTTATCAGGTACCTTGAAGTGTCATATCAGGCCAAGATGTCATCCTTATGTCATTATTCTCGAATGGGTTGCCTAAGGTTCCTGAAATGAATGTGAATACAATAACTAGTTATCATCATTAACTAGACATGTAGTTATGAAAACTGTTATGATATTGAGGGAATTTTGGATGGAATGTTTCTTAGAATTCGGTATTTCATGGGAATACTATTTTTACTATAAAATTTTTACTATGATATAGTTACTATGAATAGATTGAAATGAAAAATTTTATAGATTCCACGTAGACCATGATTATTTACTCTAAGTTGTCTAGATACAAGGGAGTTAGAAATTGTATTATCGAGTCTCACAAAAGACATATTAGAGAACATTTTGTTAATCATGGAGTAATTACAAACCTCCACGTTTAGGAAGATCGCATATGTTGTTCATCAAATTCATACTCTAGAGCTCAATGTGGTTTAATATGTAATTTTATAGATAATTACTATATTTCATACTCAAATTATTCATATTTAGGTAAAAATGGCTAATGAGTATGTGGTGATATATGATATTGTAGAGAGAATTGATATAGTAACAAACCAAATAGACCTTATGTAGCATTCTGTTTCAATGGGTGATGTATATTATATATTTTAGTTATAGTGATAGTATCTTAACCCTTATAATGTGACTAATTATGTTTTCATTAATATATTGCATGATGTATTGTTTGAGGAGTGTCTAATTTATATGGTAGACTATTGCATGGAGACTATATATGAAATAATGGTTACAAATGTTTGAGTGAATTGATAGGATATGCATGTCTAGGAGGATATATGTGAGATGAAGTACAACATATAAATAAAACTTCCAAAATTATTTCTTGATGGGACTCATTGATGTTCATGAACACACCTCATTATTGCACAAATATAAGTTTGGTAGGTTTTAACACCCAAGATCATATTAAGGAATTGTCCACATTTAATTTTTTCTGAACTTTGTTTTTATGAAAACATGAATATGTTATAATTTTTTCCTAAATCATAATATTATAGTCTTTGAGACTTTTATGTAATAGTAATGTTCAATATTGGTGGTTTGGCTCTAATTTTTTATTGGGTATGTGTATTTGAATCCTTTGGTGGGTTTGCAAGTATCAATGCATGTCGGGATGTGAGTCATGAAAATTTTTCTAGATTAGGGGATTGGTTTCTAAAATTTTATATGGGGTAAAAAAAATTCATCATAAGGTCTGTTATTGACAGTTTTATCAGCGTTTTATTTTTTGAGTTGTTTTTATCTATATTTCATCATTTTGGTAGTTTTAGAAATATTTTAAAAAAATCAGCATTTAGAAATTTACATATGGTTTTAGTGACCCATAAGTATGGTCGTTGCATAAATTTATAAAAATTAGTAATTTTACATATTTTGTATTGATGAACAGTATGTATTCTAACAATATTGTTTTTAAAGGGGATTTTCTGGATTATTTATGATGAATTTAATATGAGAATATGAAATATATAGAGATGATTGTAAATAAAGGCATGTGTGTTTCCCTGTAATGAGATAAATTTTCCAAAAGGTACATGTTCAAATGATGAACCACATATGATAGGTAGATGAATTTTTAAGTGATCCTAAAGAATAAATCTCGATAAAGAATTTGTGAATCAGGCCTGATGTTTTTATGTTATTTGAAAATGGAATGAACATGGTGTGCATAATTAGATAATTTTTTTCTTAGAATCAATAATTTGGTAAAATCTGAGACCCATACTTATTGGTTGTGTTAACATTTATTTATAAAGTATAATGACCCTTGTGAATGATATTTTTAAGAGTTTTAATAGATTGAAGACCCTCACTTATTGGGTTTTATGACTCTTACCCATGATATAACAAAATTTCGTACTGTCAGAGATGCTCACATATTTGGTCAGATATCCCTCATGCATCATTAAAATATTGGAATTGAAGAAGCTTGACATCTAGAAATAGTGAACCAAAATTTGATAAAACTGAATAACTATTTCCCCAATGTGGTACACATTTAAGTTAACCATCGACAGTTCCTTGTAGTTAGAAGTCAATAAGTCAGTGTGTTTTATGGGGTATGAAAGATTATTAGAAGTGTAACTCTTGCAATTTTGGCTAACTCCATGAACCATATATTTTTTTTGTTGAGACATATTTACTAGTTAACTCAACACTTATATTTTCATTTCCTATTATTTTGGGAATATGTGGACATTACATAAGATATATTCCTTAGAGGGAATGACACTTTTATTTTATAGTGAATGTTTTATAAGATTAGTCTTTAGAATCTATGTTCCTGGGATTTAGAAGATACATTTATTCAAGCCTCAAGATATAGATCATTCCTCTCACATTTTATAAACTTGGAAATTCATTAGACCATTATGTATGAATTATATATTTTATTGAAAATCCAAGATAATCACATTATAATTGAAAACAATCTTATATCATTATAATATGATTTAATGAGGATTACTTTTAACAGTGGAAAATACTCTGGGTCTTGAATTTTTTGTAATCCTATATTTCTGAAAGATATTCTTTCTTTTAAAATAAATATATGAAGAAAAATTGATTATTATTATTATTATAATTTAAATGAATGGGGGTATTAAAGGTAAGTATATCACACTTCATTGATTCCATCATTACTCGAGGGTTTTGAAGTTCTTTTGTACCGTATGATATATAAAGGTTATTATATCACTCTTCATTTATTCCTTCTCATTTTTACATATATTTTTTAGTCATATATTGGTTATCACTATTTATACCCTCTTTGAGGTTTTTTACAAAATATTATTTATTCACTTTAATCAGAAATTACCTATCGGTATACAATAAGGAACCTTCTTAAATCTAATTGTAGGTTCTAATTTTGCAGTCCAAAGTTCTAGTATTATTTCCATGTGCATATGATGTGTGGTCTATCCAACTTCATTTTTTATTGGATGAAAAAAAAATCCTTTTTAGTTTTTATAAATCTAATTTTACAGGCCATGAGTGTCCTATAGCTAAATGAGTAGTCCAAAACATTACATGTAGAGATAGGTGTTCCCTGTGTTAATGAATAGGGAAATATGAGTGGTAACTTGAGGGGTTACCTAAATTAATCTATGATAGATTATATTGTACATGAATTTCATAGGATGAATAACGGGTGAAATTTTCATAATATACATGGTTGGAGAACCCCCCCCCCCCCCCCATGAGGAATTATGAACATATATCGAGTGGATCTTGTATCCCCTTGAAAACATTTATAGTAATGAGATAAACTTTTTTGGGATCTATTCTCTCCCTAATTATGATAAATTGAGATATATGTGGGGGTGATACACCCCCATATGATATATATATATATAGTGTGGGTTTTCCCCCCAATTATTATACATGATAGATATATGGAGTCGGTTCTATTTTCCTCAATGTTTATATCGTATTGATGAAATTCAGTATAGGTTATTATTTGACCCTTGGTTTGGTTATGTGATGTTTTTAGAAGAATAAAACACTCTCTAAAGTTGTATTTGTTGATCATGAGTTACACCATATAACTCATAAATCAATGATGGTTTATTTATTTATTCATTTAGTTATATGTTATGGAATGTAAGTATGATCATTATTAACACTTGATATATTTTGAGACACCATTAGTGGTGGACTAATATGATTTACACCCTCCATGATTAGTCATTGTGGGTACATGAGAAGACATCGTTGTTGTACATACAGATAAGGGAAAAGACCCTGTTATTAATGGTTTATCAGTGGGTTGGGATAGAACATGGGAGATGGGGTTGTACATACTGAGGACAAGTTTTTTTCTTCTAGTTTATTATATATATTATTTTAATACATTTTTGTATATAATTAATCCATTTGGGATCCAGTATTTTTCTATACTCTATATAATCCAATTAAAATTTACAATTTGAAATTTAATTTGTGTATATGTTTGTTAATTGTACATTTTTTATTCTAGTTATCTCTAACTCATTGGGATGATTGTTATTGTTTCTAAATATATTGTTTTTTATGGTTATATATTCGAGGAGGTATAATATTTCCCAACATGTTATTAGACCCATACTTCTAGTCTAGAGATTCTATAATATAGGGAGGAACACCTAGGTTCATGTGGGGATTTTACCATAGTACAATAGAGTGATAAAGGATAGGGACATCCAATAGTTATTCTATACCGAATTCATTATGATTTTAATCATTTACAAATTATTTTTTAATATAAAATTTATTACATGTAAATTTAAAAATTATATTTTTAACAATTTCATTTTTATTTTTAGATTAAAATTCATCAGAAACAATCAATTTAATAATTTTTAATTTATCTAAACATTTATTTTTGTTAAGAGAATCAATTTACACTAATTTCACCTTATTCATTTTTTAAATAATTCCATTTTTTAAAAACAAGATATATGAAATAGATGGTTTATATAAAATAGTGTCTTTATTATCATCTAAAATACAATCACAAGGGAACTGAATAGTTATAATTACATGTTGAATAATCACAACCATAATCTCTTCAACTTTGTAATTATTCTTTTTTTCTTTACAAATGGTAGTTTTTATTAGTAAAAAATGACAACACATTAGACAAGGATGTAGAATACATGTTTCATGTTAATTTATATTTAATAAAGTTGTATTTAAATATATTTTACTCCCTTGTGTATTTTATAATGGATAGCTAACAAGTAATGTTTTTTTGGATGTAAATATTAATATTAAGTAGAAGGTATGACTTTATGAGTTATTAGAATTATAACACCCCTTTTACATAAATATCATATTGATTTTCATTACTTTTTGGGTGTAGTTAACTTCCATCTACCACAATGTCCTAAAATTTAGTTAAATATAAGGAGGGTCACTAATTTCCTTCAAAAAAGGCTCAAAGATATATTGTTTCATTACCTCTGGAGTGTTAATGAATAATTCACTAAAAAATTCCATCTCTCATTCATTGATGGAAAAAATAGAAATTAATATAGGAAATGGTTTTATTAATTCATTTTAAGGGGGCATTTTCTTCTATAAAATTTATTTCCATATCAAAAGAAACAACAATTAATAATATACATATTTCAAAAACACTCAAATATATATCAACCTCTCATAGAATATTAAACACATCATCTAATAATAGTGATCAATTGGATTAACACAAGGAAAATCTACAACATTGATAAAAACAATGTATATTGTGAAAAATAATAAGAACAATGTAGTTTCTAGATATTTATATTTCTATGAGGATTTATTTATTTTTTTGGTTTTCCGAATTTAGTAAAAAAAATAGTGTGTGAAATAATTAAGCCTCCTTGGAAATGATACCAAATTTATGAAGAAAATTATTATGGAATCTCTAATAAATTATATTTCTAATATAAATAATTATTCAGTATAGAGAACATGGCCATGGTAAATTTATAAAGATAATTTCTAACATACATTAGTTTTTTCTATTGTCACTATTATAATTATTTATCTAAAATACAAAGTATTCAAATTTAGTAGAAATGTATAATGAAAATATATTTATGAATATTATTATAAATAGGATATAAATCTGATATTTAAAATATATATATGAAATACAAAACATAAATTCTATAGTCAATGATTTCAATCCTTGAGATATTTTAGTAGATAACTAATCATATAGAATGAAATTTTAGTTTATTCAATTATCATCACTCTGTGAATAGTTTACGATCATTAACATTTCATCTAACATGATCTAACAATAATTAAATCATAGCATGTCATCATCATGCTCGATTACCTATTTATTTGTTTTTTATATTAATATCACCTTTCACAATAATATCAAAACCCATGTCCACTATAATTTCACTGCAATACAGAGGAGAAGTACAAAACATGAACATAATTATTTTAAAATCAACAAAATATAATGAAAATAAAAATTTTTCATAATAAATAGTATAATAAGCCCTGAAATTCTTATAGTGAAATTAAAAGTAGAAATAAAATAATAAAAAAAGATATAGAAAATCGACCGTTTCTTCTTTTGAATGGCACAAAGAACATAGTTCTCTAATAGAGAAATATTCAAAACAGATTACAATTAGATGAAAAATATTACATTAATAAGAATACATCATAACATAATTCAAATAAACCCAAATGTTTCATTCAAAAATATTACATCATTTTATATTAATATTCATGATATTTCACTATAATGAAAACTCTAGGACCATAGAGGCATTATTTATTTAGAATGATGAATATCTAAACTCTTGGTACATAAATTATCTATATCACTTATAATATTATTCATTAAAAATATCACCCTTCTTAGAAATGTCATACTTAAATGTATTATTCATAACAAGGGGAAGATAAATATAAGAAATGGTGCACATATATACATAGTAAGGGTAAACAAAAGAGACATCAATCAATGAACATAAGTGAGTATAAGATGAGAATGAGTTTATGAGAATATAGTAAAGACTTATAATTATCAAACACATTAATTAAATTATCATTGATCATGAAACATGGTGTAAGGGTTTTTCAATAAATGGAATCTGAGATAAGAGTATAAACAAATCAATAATAATTCATGGTACATGAAAAAAAATTATAAGAATAAGAAATAACTTTTTTTCATTTACATGATCATAGAAATTAGTTTCCATTAACAAAGCTCATTACCAAGACTATTATAGTGGATTGGTCTCACTACTCATTCCATCACTTCAATAGTGAAGGTTCACTACCATGATTATCTTATTGTACATGATCCCATACTGAAAAGGGTTGGATCCAAATTACATTACTCATTATCTCATGATATATCATTCATTACCCAGTGAAATTAAGGGATATATAATCATAGGACCACCCATCACATAATGAAAACTATATATTTTTTTCCACATGCTGATAAATCATTCATCATATCATAAAATAATATCCCATGAAATGAATACTATTTTCATAAATATTTCAAAATCATAATCACAAACCAAAACTTATAGAATAAACATGGTACCATAATATCATTTTCTGATTAAATAAAAAAACATCAAACGATGTTGTTATAGATAAAAATACATTTAATAGAAATGTTGAACATTTCTTAAGGAAAATACCAATATTATTTCATAGAGATGATTTAGAATATATAATAATAATAAATTTTAAAGGTCAAATTTTACATGAAAGTAACCGAGAAAAAATATAATGTAATCTTGAATGAAAATAATATTTATGATGGTGGAGAAATATGTTCCTTTTTAAAGGATAAAATTTGAAAATTTTTTCACATTGTCAGTAAAAATTAAGAATCACCTTATTCACAAAATAAAAATAAAAATACATTAAAAAATATATAAATTCCAAAATTAATACAAGTGACTTTTTTTCTGAAAATACTAAAAACACTTTAATATAAATTTGGAAATTAAAGAAAATATTTTTGACTAAAGTGAAAAACATGATCGGTTTTGATAAAAAAGTAATTTCCGTCTCATTTGAAAACAAAGAGATGAAAATTAAATGAATACATGAAATATCAATAAAGAACCATTTTATAATTAGATACATAATATTTGTGCATTAAATATAAAGAAATGTCACCATTGTAAAATGTATGCATATACAATCCCCATAGAATTGAGATTCAAACCTAAAATCCAAAGGATATGTTTGTATTGCATTATCAGAACTCTAATATGCTTTATAATAAAATAATTTCTTTTAAATCTATACTAGAACCATAATCAAACCTATAATATGATATAGTAATACTTATAACATCTTTTCAACCATTCATTAACAACCATTATTTATCATCCCTATTTAATGTGTTAGTTGCTTTAGTTCTCATGTATATTTTTGATCGATGGTTATATTTCAAACAATTTTATCATATTTACATCATATATGTAATTTTATTCAAATACAAATATAACATATATTCATTATATACATATTATGACCCTTCATACAATGTGTGATGAAAACAAAATTACAATACTATATGGAGATGAAACACTATGCAAACGCATTGGCGATCATTCGATTTTATAATAGATGAATTGAATGAAATTTAAATATAATTTAATATTTAAAGAAAAAATTTTATGACATAAATATCATAAATGAAAAATTAAATATTTAATAATATCTACCCATTAATGACGTTGATGGAAAATAAGTCATATATCTATGTGGAGGCAGTAATCTATATGTAGGAACGTGCAATACATTCATCTCCCATTGGATTGGGAAGAGGTGGTAAATATTTCTTACATAATAATGATAAATTATAATTCTATTGATTATATATTATTCTTTAATTTTTTTAATAATGGACATGTTTCGATGACGTAGATGATGAAATAAAATTGGAATATCCTGCGTAAGATATATACCTCTTCATTGAGAGACCACGTTTGGCATACTCCTTAAGCCTTTATGAACTTGTTGAAGGAGATTAAAAAATTCTCTAGGATGAGTGGAATAATACCAATATAATTTTTAGTAGTTATTTTATAATTTATACTGTATCAATGGTATGAATAATGGAAGATAATAGCTTCCCTTTTATATGTGAGATGAGGGACACACAAGGAATTTCATAAAACATTTCAATGATTTAACGTCACTATCATGGAAAAGTGGATTCAAACAGTCATATATTCAATTTTTGGATAATATAATAATGAAATATCTTATAAAAATTATAATATTTTGATTTTTATGGGAAACCATACACTTATGACATGGTTTAACCCCTCCGATAAACCCATTTTAACTGTAATTGTGGAAAAAAAATTTACTACTTTTATTATCTTGAATAAAAATAATAAGTTTAGCCTATAAAATTAAATAAATAATCATAATTAATAATATGTAATCTATTTGTTTATATTCAATTTCTATAAGTTAAAATTTTTAATTTTAATTAATCACATACACCGCAATGAAAACGCATGTTTCCAAAATTAATGTTTTAGCATAAAACATAATGTATTACCAATACATGCATTGAAAACCCCAAAAAATGAATTTTAAATTATTATACATAATATATAATCAATAAATTTATTAAATAAACTAATATTTTTATATTATATTAATTTATCATGATATCAACACATTACATGAAAAAAATGATTTTTAAAAAACAATGTGTTTTTTATCCAAAAATAAACTTATTCTAAAATACAGTATAATTAATATCAATATATAATTAATTATAATTATTTTAAATTAAATTAAAATTAAAATTATTTAATATAAAATTGAATCCATAATTAATATTTAATATTAAAATTAATGAAAATTTATTCAAATTTAATATTTTTCATTATTCACGGAAAGATAAATATTTTTAAGAAAAATCCAAAATATTTCCCTTATGATAATATTGAGATAATTATTTGAAAATTGATATTAATTTTCTAAAGATAAATTTAAAAAAAATTAATAAATTAATTATAAATTATTCATTAAGATATATAATAAAAGAAATTTTTTTGAAAACATATTTTTGAAGAATAAAATATATTTACTAAAAATTGAGTACTTAAATATTATGAATTAATAAAAAAAATTCATTATTAAAAACATATGTACATATTTTTTTAAAAAATTTTATTCATACCTACTAATTCAAAAGATGGGTTATAACAATTTATTGTTCATATAGACATAGAGATTCGTGTATGTAATGTTATCTAATAATTAATGTTTTATTCCAAAGGATATGTATAAAATTATGTGGAATTACATTCTAGCCCCATTAAAATTGATTTCTACTAAAATTTAAAGAACTATTGAATAAAAAAAGGTGCATTTCTTCATAACAAAACATGGTTCCCATGTATCATAAAAAAATATCACATTCCTCTAAGTAACTTGAATCAGGTTAGTAATCATGTTATGTAGAACTTTATCTCTATAAACCAAGATGCCACATATTTTTCATTAATGTAAAGTTAATTCAATAATGATATGACCTATGTGTTTAATAAACGTGATGGATAAACTATATACTTCCTTAGGAGAGATACAGGGATCACATCATGAACTCCGGATAGGTTTAGTAGGAGCACCATGCGATATAATACAATCCAAACTTGATCAAAAATATTGAATTAACCAATATAACATGGTCTCAAATTTCCCTTCCTTTTAAATATCCAAAAGTAATTCCATAAATAAATTATCAGGAAAACCTTCCCATAAAAATTGAATTCTATATGTCAATAATGCATGTTGGCATAAATCATTAGTCAACTCTGTGCTACTTTGAAATGTAGCTTCATAAAACTCACATTTTCTTCCATTTTATCATCTATATAAGGTCCCGATAACATTATTTTCCCCAATATCATCTGGTAATGGAGGATTTATAAACATCATTCCTAAGAGTACATCATTGGAATCCATCCTAATGATTGATTGAATGATTTAGTTATAATAAAACTTGACTAGGGGATATTGTTGGTCCCAACCAACTTTCAAATATATATTACAGGATCTAAACATACCCCTTAGTTATTAGATGATCCTATCAGACTGAATATATTTATAGGGATGATAAGATGTACCAAAACACAACTATGTATCATTATTTTATTAAATACTGGTCCCAAACATCAGGGAAACCCATAGCTCCTCAGATGATATAATCGAATTTAGGACCCCATCTAAGCTTACCACATCGATAATGCATATCCTATAATTCTAATAAAGAGTGAAATATTCTATGATAGCACTAATGTGTTATCAATTAATAAAAAAATTTATAGAAACATGAATTGAATTGTGGACATCAGCTTTTTTAGTCTAACAATGAAATAAATGGAATTTTTTTCCCAATTTTATAATAACCCTTTACCCTTCAATGTCTCTCATTGTTTTTTTAAAAACACTATGCACAATGATATATATTCCTCTATATCCTTCTTGATGCTTTCCCACCATAAATACTCTTTTATACATAAAATATATTTTCCTTATTATATGATTAATAGTTAATAATGATTTGTGAGATTCTTCAAATATTTTATTCTTCAAGTATAGTACTTTTGGGATAGATACATTTTTTGAATAATATCATTATATTAAATTCATAGATGAACTCAGGACCATTTCTCACCTTGTTTTACACCTACAAATCCTCTCTTTTAACTATTTAATCCTTACATTGACAGATGGTTGAACACTTATTTCAGAATTATAAGATTTCTCTCCTTCCATAAATATTTCATGCTTCATCATTGGATAATATTAAAATATTAGATATATTTGAATTCTAATTAAATAAATAATCTTATATAATCCCTTTGAATCAATGCAGGAACTACCTTTTCACATTCCTTGGAGAGTATTTTATTGATCAAAAATAATATTTAATCAACTCTCACCATATTCATTGACGAATATTAAACTAAATCTATGTGAATATAAACATTAAAATTTTATCATAATTCTATATTTTACAAATTTCTCCATAAGTATAATACTTCTATATAATTAATAAAAATATTTTCACTTCTAACCCCAAGCCACGAGTTTGGTAATTTTGGTTATGATCCTTCAATTGGTGTGAGGAATATGTGATTTCCTTGTCAATGCTCATGAGAGAACTTCCTAGACATTTATTTGATGCATCAATATAAATCACAAACCTTTCTCCACACTAGTATAGTGCGATCGTAGGCTACATATCCAACCATCTCTTTAGTTCCGAGAACTTTTCTTCACACTCTTTCTTCCAAAGGATCATAACTCCCATCTGAGATAATTTGATGTCTGTAATAGATAACTATAATAAATCCTTCACAAATAATTGAAATTAACCAAATATTTAGATAACATATACATAAAAGATACTCAGGTCATTTTAAGACCAATTTTATAAATTCTTCAAAAAAATCAATTGAAAAGATATTATATTTTTCACAAAAAATGGTTTTATTAACAATTCCTGAAATAATAAATAGTTTTTTATAAATCTTCTAGATTCTCCCTAAGATAATTTAGAAAATACGATATTAAAATGGTATTAATTTCTAGAAATAAGATATCAAATAAATTTGAGTGATTAATTACAATTTTCATATTAAATAAATATAAGAAATAAACAATTTTGAATAAATATATTTTTGAAGGGTTAAATTACTTTACTCAAAATAGTGTACTTATTTATTATGAAATAATAATTAAATTTCACTTAATTATAGCCTTTATAAATATTGTTATAAATTTTTTATTATTATTTATGGCTTCCAATTTTAAAAATATGTTATAATAGTATTTTATTTAAATCATATTAGTGTTTCACATTATTAAATCAATCAAATACTTGAAAAATTATTTCAAATGGAAAAAAATATAAATTTTTTTAATTTTTACTTAATTACCGGAACAGAATAAAAAATAGTGAAACGAAATAAGTTCAAGGGGGAAACGACCATCATAAAAATGTGAATAGCCTATAATATATCATATCCAATTTTTTTTAAAAGAAAATAAATGTCATTCAGTATTTTAAATTTATAAGTCTTTATTCCACATATAAGCACAACTAATTTACATTAATATTGATATTGTTAAACCACAATCAATCTACATGTTCCATCACAATATAAATTTACATGCATTTTTTTAATAATCTAAGATTGTATAAAATAATTTTTTTCAAATAAATCAATTATTTTCTATTTTTTCAATCTCACCCAACTCTTATTTTATATTTCATTTCATGAAAAACTGCGTTTATCTTTCCTTACACGAAACACCGAGTTTTAAAAAAATGTGACAAACTATTAAAATATTACTATTTAATATGATATTAATCACCCATGTATTCAAATAGATGGTAAGGATTTAATTAACTAAATTATGAAAATATGTGTTTTAAACCTTAATATATGATGAATTATTATATTTCTATTTAATTATAAATTAACCTAAATCTATATTAAAATAATTTAATATTTTTGAAAAAATATTTTTATGCTCACAAATGCGTTTTACCTTATTATGTAAAAAAACATTTTTGATTTATTGTAATGAAATTTGTATATTATATATTCAAAAAAAATTAACATTCATCTAATGTGTTATATAGTCATTATATAAAAATAAATCTATGTTTATCCTTAAATATTAATTTTTCTAGAAATAAGTTTTATCGAATTTTGTTCTCTTATTTGCAAAATAAAAATTTTAAGGTTCTTGAAAATGTTTTTGGAGAAAGGAATTTTATTTTTTAATTGATATTTTCAAAATTATCTTAGATTGTTTTTTTAATAACTTGTTGATAAAATAAATTGTTTGATAAATAGTGAAAATTACTTTTTTGGAAAATAATTATCACTTCTTTTAAAGCATTTGGAAACATAAATTTTTTTTAATATGCAGATGAAAATAATATTAGTCTAATAATATATATTTTTATCCAATTCAGGTCATTGGAATCAATTTTATATTTATTGTTTTTATAAATTATTTCTAAAATTTGAATATTTTCTTCTTGAGAGACCTTTTTTTATCTCATAGAAAAGTTTACTTTTATATTAAAATTTTCTTATTTAGAGAAATAAATTTAGAAAATTGGATTCCATATTAGGAATAATAATAACTTATCTGCAAATATTTTCAAATTATTTTTTTCATTCACGAATAGAAAAATCAGTAAAAATAATTATCATGGTTAAGGATAAAAAGGGTTTTGTGTGGGTTAAACTAAAATGATAAGGGAGAAAATTGTATAGAATCTTTTCTTTAACCCTTTTTCTACTCATATTTTGACCTTGTTTACTATATTATATATAATGGTTATTTCTGGATCCATTTCCCTTGATAGAAATGTTGGTCAAACTTTTTGTATTCAAAAACTACAAGTGTACTAGTCCCGTCACATATAAAAACCCACACATACCCTATTCCAATCACATATCCAAAATAATTTTATATATATATTACTAACCCAAATTCCTTAATTAATTCTTTAATATCATCAAAGAACTATTATTTTGGTCATAAGTCCATCTTAGGATGGTTTTTTGTGTAAACCAAATGAAGTTATCATAAGGAGAGGTAATATCCTAAACTGAGTATTTTATATTATTTCAACATTCACAAACTAGAAATAATATTAAACCATAATAATATAATAGTGTAATAATATTAAATTCATTGGGATACCATTATACTATAATCTTGTCCTAAATCCACCTCTTCTTTCCCCAAATGAGAAATGATATTGTTGCTCATGTGTACCGTGAATTATCGCTTAACTCATTAATGGGACACTTTATCCATCAACAGCTATAACGATTTTCTATGATGGTATATATATTTATATATTTGAAATATTTAATAAAAATATTTTTTGATTTATTATATAACATATAGATTCTTTCATTCCATTTTGTGGGGGATACAATGATATTGTTTTTGTGAACGATGGATTACTGCTGCACGAAGCGATGTGATTCATTTTTTACTAACTCTTTTCATGATAGATAATTATGGTAACCTTAATTAATATATATAATATATATTAAGTAAAAATTATTCTATAATGGTAATATATTATTTACCTTTCTTTTATTCCATTCATCCAGAAAATGGAAACAATAGTAATGAGTACGTACAGTCTACCATACCCATGAATGATGTATTTAATTATCTATCTCTAGATTTTATGGAATAAAAAAAATATATACTAAATATAATAAATAAAAAAATTATATGGTGATTAATATTGTTTTTTATGTATAAACATTATTTATATAATGAGGATCAAAAATAAAAAATCAAAACATACATAAAAATCAAGTAGTAATTGTCTCTAATATAACTTTAACATATAATTGTTAATAAACAAGTAATAAAAGGTCATAATTAAATATTATATTATATGATATATATATATTTATTTATTTATTTATTCAATATAATTATAATAAATTTATGCTTTTTATACATCTGGTTCAAATGTGTTTGAAGTATTTGATGACTTTTGTTAATGGATTTTAATCTCAATATTTACTTCTATAAGAGATATGCCATATTCACTACCTATTTATTTTATATGATATATAAACTGAAAATGAATTTATTTTATTATTACTATCATTAAAATTATTTATATTATATATCCCTTTGAGAATCTCTCCGATTTATGTATTACGGTTTAAAAATTACCAAATCGGTAAGAGATTTTTGCCTTTATTTTCCTTGTTTAAGACAAATTTCATGTCATGTACCAATCAAACATTATGAGAATTATATAATTCACATTTAAAAAAATATATAAATAAAACAATTATATTAATTATATTTTATGTCTCATTTTATGTTTTTTATTGATAGAGAAAATGATTCAGAAGTTACCAAATTTGTAATGTTTTGATTTTAAAATCTTAATATTTATCTGTTTTTTTATGATTATCCTTTTTATAATGATATATTAGGATATATTTCCTAATAAATTCTTGAATATTATCATAATATAGTTTTTTATTTATGATATATTTTCCCATTATTTTCCTCTCTTTATATAATCCTGATTTTATTATAATATTTTTATGAAATATCATCTTTATTTTATATATTATGTCAAAAAACATCCATCCTTACAAGTTAGAATTAAAAAAACGTTCTCAGAAAACATTCAGCTTCCTATATAATTATTAATTTAATATATAACATTTTTGGATATTTTAAAAAATTAAAAGGAATCTTCATTTCATTTTCAAAAATGTGTCATGTTCAGAGTTTATCAATAGTTTAAAATGAATAAATATTTTAATAAGTAAAACATGAATTGTATATTCCGCTATCATGTCCCAAACATTATTTTAATGATTCCATTATAATTTTTATTTTTTTTCTAATAACTTTATTTTTACTATTAATTATGAATTCTTAAATTTATAATTGTTATTTTTAGTGAAATGTTATTTTCTTCAATAAATGTTGCAAATGATTTTCTTAAAATATAAATTACTAGAAATTATTACATCATTTGGTGTTAAATAGTATTTTTTAGGGACATGATCAAATTATACCATATTTATTATTTGACTTTATTATTTGTTATTATGATTAAAACATTTTTTGAAACTCTATTATTTCTAGAAATTATACATTGGTGATATGTTTATAAAATTAGTCTCATTTTTTTGATATATGATATAATGATTTTTCTAATCTTTTATCACACAAGTGTATTGATTATATGATTTTTATGATAAAAATATCCCTCTCCCACATTGGGTAAATATTGATAACTCCTGAGTAAATATTTTATGTGCGAACCTAATTAAAAGTTAAAATATTATTTGTGAACACGGTTACATATTCAGAATTTTATTCATGAACCTGATTTCATGGTAAATGTTTTTTTAGTAAACCTATGTACAAGTTCATAGTTTTATGAATAGAACTAACATTCATGTGAGTAAGATTATGCATGGACCTTGTTTCATTTCTTAGAGTTTATCCCTGGGGTCGAATTTCATTTCTTTAAAAATGATTTAAAATGATTCTATTTATACATGTCTAAAATTCTATAATATTTTTTAATCCAGAAAAATAAGTCTTCTCATAATTTTATGATCTCATGAATTATTTTCTATAATTACTTTAAGATTCATGTCCTATGAACATTAATGATTTATCCCACGAATTATGTTCTTAATCAATGGTCCACAATGTATTGTTTTTCAAATGTTATTCTAATCGTCTCATATCCTTATTCTCATGTTAGGTTAATATCACTGAAGTTGTCACTTATTTCAGATATGAGATAACATTTTATAATGATTCATCTCCTAGGGTTTTAAATAATAAGTTTATATATGATATGTCAAAGAAAGGGATATAGATATTATGAATATAGTGGGAGATAATGTTCCACGAAGATCCATGGTCCGAGCAAGATGGTTCAAAATTTATTAAACAAAAATTAAGGTGAAATAGATTAGGCCTTATAGGGGGCAGTACAAGAACGTGAATAAGTCACGCACCGCATATCATCATCCACCATGCTAACGTAGGCATCAGGGATCTTGAATGACCACATGGTGCTCAGCCCCACAGTAGCCTCCTTTGATAGGGCATCAACAATCTGATTCTTCATGGGAGATAATGTAGTTCACCTATTAACCAAATTTTTTGTGTTCCATTATTCCAAGGACACTATAGTTAAATGATGTTTTTTGTGGAAAATTAAGTTATGTAATGAATATTCCTATGAAATACTGTATTTTTTGAATGTATATATCTTTATAGTTCATATTAGATTACAGATTATATAACCATTGAAAACATGGATGAGAAAAATATAGTGATGTCCTAATGGATATTTATAATGATGTTTCTAGTGATATGTCTAAGGATATGTCCATGGATGAGTCAATGAATAGGATATTTTCATATGACTTGGGGAAATGACAGAGTGATTGGTTTCTAAAAAATTACACTCATTTATGGATATTATAGGTACACATAGCTGTAGAAAAATGGTTATTATGGGTAATTATTCTAAATAGGGTTCATTAAGTTGGACTCGATCATCATGTTTTTTACAATAATGGGCTTTACTCCATGTTTGGTTTGACACTTTTAGTAGATATGTTTTTAGAAACTCACAAAATCATTATGAACCATTATGAAGGATTTGAATAATAACCCTAAATGACATAGGTTAAGATTAATGTGTCATATATTAAAAAGATTGTTGCGTGATTCCTATATCAATTAAATGATTTTTCAAAATTACGTGCAATTCCACTATGATTATTTTTTCTCACGATATTTGTTTTGTATTTACTCAATGGTTGGAACCTAATGGAACCGTGGTATTGCTAAATGAAAATGATAATGAAATAATTTTCCTATTGATAATCTGAATATCATAGGAATTGGAATGAAAAACCTTTTTTTATTATCACATTATTTATTCAATCTATGAATCATTTTGATCTTATAAATGAAAAATTGTGGGAAAAGTTTTATTTTTAGTCATTCATGCGGATATCTCCACCAACATTTAGGGGGTCTGTTGATCCACTAGTCACTAAGAAATAGATCAATACACGTAAAAAGTTATTTTACATTCTCATGTGTTTGGAAAATAAAAAATCATTTTTGATGTCTATCATTTGGAAATTGAAGTATATCAATGATGGAACCCTATTAATAACATGATTCAAGGGGGTAATTTATTCCATGGAATGGGATGATTTAAAGAGAAAATATTTTAGAAATTATTTCCCACGTATTCTATGAAAAAGGATGGTTCTCAAGATTAATCTGACGTATGGTGAATCTATTAGAACCTACATAAATAAGTTTTCATGTAATACATGTTGTACATATGGCTTAATAATTTCTCTAAAAATACAAAATGATAAATTATTTAGTTGATTAATACCATGTCTCTAAAAGGAATTATTTATTCAAGAACATGTAAGATATGAATAATTACTTCAATGTTTACTGATGGTTGAAACAAAACTAAGATATTTTCAACATGCCCATGGGTTTAATATGAAAAGTAATATTGAGTCTCATAAAAAATTAAATAAATTACATTGGGAAAAGAAAAATTCACCTAAATTCCAGAAATAACAAAAGGAATACATAGGAGAATAAATTAAAGGAATAAGAGGGAGAATCATGTGTGGGAACCCCATCCATTGGGTAATGTAATGGATAAGTTATGTGAAGATGGAAGTCAATGAAATTAAAATATATATAGGTCAACATAATTCCCAAAAAAACACCATTAATTACAGTAAAATGTTTTTGACAGTTATTCATATCATTGACATGATCTAAGGGCTAATATAGATGATAATCAATAATAACCTATGTAGACAAAGGGAAAAGGAATATCCTATGTCCAAATAATGAATTAAGTGAATAATAATTATTATATTAAACATATACTCCCCTCCTTAAATTGGAATATCATGTTTGATTTTATATGAATGATCCCTATGATAATATTACTGTTTATCCTATAGTGAAATATCATGTTATTAACTACCTCTACACAGATTTTAGAATATGGAAATATTATTTGAAATTTTATGAGTACAGTTATAATCCCATGATTCACATTAAAATGTATTTATAGAATATTATATAAATAATTAATTGTTAATTAACATCTCATATTGTATATGAATCCTTTTAATATTAACACATGTGTTATTGATTCCATAATGGGATTATGAGTTTAAGTTTTATCATTATTTCAATTTCATTAACACTAATTTTGAAGATTTATGGGATGGGATATTATCAAGATTAATAAATTTTTAATTGAATATTATGGAAATAAAACACATAAATTTGTTATATGTTTTAGTAAAAAAAATATTTGAGGATGAATTAAATTATAGTTTTTCGACATATGATTAAAGGTACTGGTAAGCCTTAATAATTTTCTTATCTTTGATGTTGAAGAAGTTATGGATTTAGTTTATCACATTAGGATGTCATCATACTTCATTGATGAAAGAAAATATTTCACTCTAGATACTCTTACAATAATAGTCATTAAAGAAGTTGTTATGTTTCCTGAAGGACCCAAATCATTTGTATCTAATTAGAATTTGATGTGTATCTTGAATATTTAAACAATTTTTCAGAAATATCATGATATAGAATATTGTTTTAGTACTAAAAATCATCATCATATAGTTAGAAAGTATAAGAGAAAAATTGAAACCATGGTGGATATTCTAATATCTTGTTCTATGAATTTCGAAGTTGTTTATGATCAACACCTTCCTCTAATTTAAATTTCGTAAAATAGAATCATTAACTCAGTAATTCAACTTGCTTTTATGAATCCTTTTATGGAAGGATGTGTAGAACTCCAAAGTAATATATTGAAGTTGTTGACAAATATTTATTAGGAACTTATATATATTATGAAATGACATATATGGATAGATACATTCAAAAATAACAAAGGGTTCCACAATATTAACATAATTTTTATGTTAATAATCAACATCATGGTCACGCATTTGAAGTTGGTGAGGAATTTTATATACAAATTTATATGTTGATGAAAGATGATAAAAATAGGACCTCGGTATTTTGGTCCCATAGAAATTAATGTATCACTACTATGGAATAACATTAGATATCCATCACATGTACTAATATTAGATTTATTCCCACAAGGGAATGATATTTCTAATGAGGAAACGTTGATTGAAATTATATATAGTAAATAATAAGTTCTACAAAATAAGACCACTCGCCTGGTGAATGCTTAGTGGTTAAACCAATGACATGAAGAAGTTTCCTTGGAACTTGATGATGTAAGGATACATGAGTATCTTTTTTGTTTGTTCCAAAGTGACACATTTTGAGGTAAAATTAATGTTTTAAAGGGGGTATAATATAATAGTTCATGATTTTGAGAACAACATTTTTCAAATAGATTTTTTTATTTCAATAATATTTGTTACAAAGAAGACATATATTATATTTCATTACATTCAACACCATTATCATCTTTTATTAAATTAAAAATAGATTTTATCATGCGTTATATGAATCAATTTTTATAACTTGTTTCCCATGAAACATTGAGTTTTAACGAGTCAAAAAATCCATTGAAATATAATTATTTATTATTATAGTTATCAACTAGCCATTGTAATATTATATTTGAATAAGATTAAATAAATCATGAAAATAATTGGTTTCACATGTATATATAATGAATATTTTTGTGTCCAATTAATTATAAATAAAATATAATTATTTTGAAAATAAAAGAATTATTTTCCTTTAAAAATATTTTTATACGCACAAATGTATTGTAACTCAATAAATTATAAAAAACACATTTCAAGAAGTTTTTTAACTAAATTTATATTATATATTCATTAAAATTTATAACAATATATTATGTATTTTCTAGGCATGATATAGAAATAAATCCAATTTTACTCTTAAAAACTTATTTTTCTGAAAAATTATTTTATAACATTTTTGTAACTCCACAATTTATTAAAATCATTTAATTATTGAATAATATAAAATTATTTGATAGATATATTTATTGGATAAAACCTGTTATTCATACTCAGTAGAAAACAATGAGTTCTCTTTCATTGCACGCAAGACCGATTTTTTTTCACCTTTTAATATCTTGCAAATTCTAAAACTACAGTTTGATGCATTTAAGAATTTTATTTGTAAAAATAAACTTTATTTTCGAATAAATAATTTAAAAATTAACTTTGGGTTAATTCGTTGTATTTTCTAATAAAATTCATTTTTTGATGATTAATGAAAAGTACTAAATTTTAGTTAAAAATATCATTTTAATTTAAATATTTATTTATGTTAAATTAATTTTTAAATTTGTTTTCCAAGTCATAAGAGATAAATTATAAATATATTAATACCATTTAGGTCATTTTATTCATTTTATATTGAATTTATATAAAATTACTTATAGAAAATTTGAACATTTTCACTATCAAAACACACTTTCTTGACACACCTACATGATTTTCATTAAAGTTAATTATTTAACTTATAAGAATTTAATTTGAATAAATAAACATAAAAGGTTTTAATATTTGTAAAATTTATAATCTCAAAAGATGAAAATTGTTATTTTCAATAAAAATAGCAAAATAAATTAAAATTAATTACATTGATTTAGATAAAATTAAGCTTAACAAGGTGCTAAGCATTAAACATAAAGACCAAAATGACCTAACACTTGTGAAAATCACATTTGATTCCAATATTTAGACAACAAATACACATGGATATATTTTTATGAGTTATTCGGATATTATTCGATGAAATTTACATATCTAATAAGTTAAGGAAAAAAGAAAAAACATACAATTCTTACCTTTAACATTTATAAATCCTTAGAGTATAAAAAAAGATACATAGTTTCGTTTATAAAAATTATTGATAAAGGAAAATGAATATTTTTTATCATGTTCTTTTACATTAATTTTTATATATGATATAATAACAATATACTCTTAACAAACTCTAATGAAATGATTATTCAATTAATAATTAAATAAAATAAATGAGGATAAAAAAATTAAAAACAAAGAAATTGTAATTAAATATTATTTTTTGATATTTTTATAATAATATATAATGTTAAAAAATGTTTAAATAATATATCTTTATTCCAAAAAAAATTTCATATTTTTTAGATTATAATTAACTTAATAATTTCAAAATTTACATTTACGTTATTTTACAATAAATGATATTTTATTTAGTGACTTAAAATTAATAAGAACATATACCTTATTCCAAGTGATTTTTAAGTCTTAATAAATTTCAAATATAGTCTATTAATATTTAAATTGATATTATATAATTATCATATTGACCTATAGATTTTAAAAACATTGTTATCATGGTCTGTGTAAAAGCATGGTTTCTGTGTGTTACACATGATTGTTTTAAAATTAATTTCAAACGCACATAAATTTGTTTCAATTAAATATAATATTTATAATTAACTGGTTATATATTTTCTAATAAATATTACATTAATTTATCTTTAACGTTTGTAATACGTTTGTTTCTAAACTAGTTTAATAAAAACCAAAATGTTATAAGTGGGAATATGTAGAAGTTAAGGAACAAAATTATAAAAATGCTCTAATTTTTCTATTTTTGAGATTTTTATGGACAATATTTTCACTATAATCCATTATTTACATATTTTTGGAACATTAGGTAAGGTAGACTACCATATTTTGCATGTCTTTTGGTATTTATAGGAACACCACTGCCCCTCCATTGTAAAAATGATATCATTGTTCCTCTTCTTCACACCACCAAATACACATTGGATCATCAAAATTATTATTAAATTGTATCCAAAACCCCCAAATATCAACATATAAGCCTCATATTTTTCATATACAAAATCATAGAATACATTGCGTATAAACCAGAAGGTGTCACCTGAAAAAGTGGTAACATTGTTCAAAAATAACTTATGTTTCATTTCTTTCACCAAGAATTAAATTATTCTTATTAAATAAATATAAAATAAAATAACAATATTAAATATACTGATATTTTTTTTGTTAATGTTTCAACATATACCAACACATACTTACATCATAAGGGTAACGAACATATCGTTCAAGTATAGGCAACTACCACCTCACAAAATGATGTCATTTTTTTATTTTTTCACATTTAATGGTTGGGAATTATGATGGGAAAATTGTTTATATATGATATATAAGAAATTTATTATATATTAATTCTTCTCTTATTTTTCTCTAACTATTACCTTTATGCATTTAATTTGGGGTAAATATGATAACTTTGTTTGTGGATGTGTGGATTACCGCCTCCTCAATGGGATGTGATACATTGTCGCATTAAATTGAATGTATTATGTATGAGATTAATCAAATATTTGAGAAATACATAAAATAAATATTATACAGATGATATAACTACCTTTCATTGAAAATAATATATCACTTATTTATTAACCTTTCAAACGTTGTAAAAGTGATAACGTCATTCATGGGTGTGTGGACTACCATTTTCTCGACGTGATTAAACTATTTTAACGTAAAAAGAAAAATATATGTGTATATTTCGTAAATTATTGTTTATTTATGATATAATAATCATTTTCTAATTATAAATTTAACTTATCTTCTTTTCATAATGATCAATGAATAATTTTAATGCTACTCATGAATATCTACAGCCCATCGTATCCATGATTGTAACGTTGGTTCATTTTCTATAACCATAATTCATTATTTGTTTTAAAATTATTAATTGTATATAAATATTATAATTATTTTCTTATTTTTATTTTGTTGGTGTTTTACTGATAACCATTTTAACCATTGTTGACTTTCGATTGTTGTGTTTTACAGATGCCCCAGATTTGGTTACAACCCATTACATAAACTTAATTATTCAAGTAGTTGTATAGAAAATAGTATTATGTAAAATAAAATAAATAATAAAACTAAAAATGGTTATGAATAGTCTAAATAATTAACATAATATTATTATTCATAAATATAAATACACACATTATAATTCATAATCATGTTAAGGTATTTCATCTGAATTATATTTCACTAACGCTTATTGTAATGTTATACACCTAGTTTATTTTATGTGGTTTATATACTACCCATTGACTTGTAATATCATGAATATCCTTATTCATATTATATTTTATGTTTCATTAAATTTTATTTAGTCATGTGGATTATGATTCATATTTTTCAATATGGTATGGGCCACTTTGGAATGTTTAATGATTATTTTCCTGAAGAATACTTTAATGATCATTAAATTATATTTCTATTCATCATCCTTAACAAAAATTATTGTTACATATCATCCATTGAGGAATTATTGTTAAATCTATTTTATTTATAAAATATTGATATTTCATTATAAGTAAAATAAATAATAATCAAATCAATTATTAATATATGAGGAATTAATTGGACATGCTAGAAATAGGGTGGGGACAAGTTAATAAAATCCCCTGGATGTATCGGTAGTCTCATGAGGAAAAATAAGTTTGTGAAAAAACCTTCTAGTTTGTTTCCAAGTATAAGAAATAAGTTTCTACCAATAGACTTAAAAAGTATTTTGAATTTCCATGATGGTAGTGGATCATGTTCCTAATAAATGAAATCCAACAATTATTAATTTCCATCATTTTAGTTATTTTTATCCAGAGGATTTTCAGTATGAAACATTATATAGATTCTTTTTATTTATAGGTTGTTGATTAATGTGAATATTTTTTAATTAATTAATATTTTAATATTTATAATTCCATATCAATTTGATTAAATGTATATTGTGTTCAGTTAATTACCATTATATATTGTTTATTCTTATTGATTCATGATTACTTCCATTATATGATTACTCTTAAAATGAATTTGAGATCACCCTTATTTTGTTCCACATCCCCATGATTTGAATATGAATTCATGGACTGATTCTCCAGTAAAAAATATATTTTTATTTGTTCTTTAATTTGTTTCATTTTCTATTTTATAATGTAAAATTTGTATCATTTCTATAATATGGTTTTCCAAAAGTACTGAAATGTCGGTCCTTTGATATTTGATTCCTTGTAATCATGCCAATGTAATAAATTATTGAACCAAATTTTAGAATTTCTATTCAGGGTGTTATAGTTTCCCTAAAAGAATTTTTTTTTATAATCATTGGAACCCAGGTTTATGAAAACATAGAAAAGATAAGATAACCCTAAGTTAAATTTTAGGATTATTATAGAAGAACATCCCATGGTAACCATGATTAGGATTATAAGACTAGAAATTCCTAAATTTTTTAATTTATGTTTTGTATTTCATTAATTATTGGATTATACAAGATAATATCTAATATATTCTATTTTATCATTTATAAATAGTGCCATGAAGAATGAATGTGAACCACACTAATGCACATGATGCAACGAGTAATAAAAATCATATATTTTATAGCCTTATTCCAATGCTTCGAAGTCAAATAGTCTCCAGATAATTCTCATCATATGAGGATAATTTTTAATGTTATAATTATATCGGTAATGAATTCCCCAATACATATTGATTCAAAGTAATGAACCATAAGAAAAACATGGGAGACAAAAAGAGAAATGGAGTGAAGAAGGGAAGGAATTATTTCCCCACAAGTGATAATTGTGGAAGGAAACAACTAAATACATGTTTAAATAGAATGGGAATATTCTACATGTGTGGAAATAAAGTCCACCATTCTTATTATTTCATTGATAAGAAAAATCAATTCCTAGTCATCAATGATTCAACTGCATGGAAAAAGGATACTACACAAATCAACGTCTTGAGTTTCAAAGGAATACCAAAAAAATATGTTAATGCATCATGGTCAATATAATTTCCATACCATAGATGGAGAGGAATAATTATTATTCTTATGTTTAGATGAAATATTTATTTCATTTGAGTATTTTATCAATAATATACTAGTTAAAAGAATTAAAAAATATATGATTATTCTAATGAATCACTTTTTAGTTAAGGGTTTTAGATCAGATGTTGAATGGTACCAAGAAGAGTGATTTAGTAGAGAGTTAATCCTTTTTGTAAAAAACATTGTTAAGAGAAAGATAACCCATAATATATTCCTGATACTATGATAATGATTTTGGAATAATAAGATGATTGATTTTGATAAATAAAATTTTATAGTACAGACTACCCTGCAACTAATAAATGGTTTATTGGAAATGTTTCGTATGCTATCATTTATGTAGTTTACTACACTTTTTTATTTATTTAATATATCCAATAACATGTGTTTTACCTAAGTAATGTGGAATAATGAATGATTTAAATAATGTTTTATGGTAATTCCACTTATTACCATAATTCAAGAGAATACATTATGATGGTTTTCACATCTTTGGAATGTGACAACATAGAGTTAATTTGGGTTGATTAATGTAAAATGATAAGTTCATTTTGAAAATTCAATGACATTAATTCTAAAGTGTTAGATAATAATATTTTAAAAAAATTAACAATTTAGTAAATTGTTCAACCTGATATTTTGATGATTTTTTATTATGAGGTACAACCAAACTATAAGATTGTGTATATGAAATAGACATGTACATTTACAAAAATTCATAGTGGATGAAAGAAATTTAAAAACAATAGAATATGGGTCGTGAAACAAATATATCATCTGAGTATGATAATTTTTTATGATAATAGTGACCTTTTTCATAATTATGGATTAAGGCAATATGTTCATCAACGTTCAGATGAACATATTCTCTATTACTCTACATCAGAATTTGATATCTATATTTCTCTTCCATTTCAATATTTTGAATAATGTTCTCCAATTTGAAAACATAGTTATGTGGTTACCCTGTCATTTTATTTTCCCTCTCCTTAATAATATGTGTTATGAACCCTATTTATGATACGGGTTTTTCTATAATGGTTTATCTTTAAATATCAAACCCTTGATTACAGAGCTCATGTTTAAATTGTAAAGACACTATTTAATTTTGTTTGGAAGAATATAACACCCCATGACATTACAATATATTAAATTTATATTAAAATTAATATTTTTTCTATCTTTCTTTATATGAAACGACATTTTAATATTATTTTACACTTAACATTTTTTTAGCTTGTGTTACAAGTAATGATGATTTTTTTAACATTTTAATGTCGCGCTACATTTAAAAATACATGTTGACACATTAATAGATCTTATTTATATAATTTAACTTCATTTTGGAATTCATGTTTTCAATATAATCATAGGGGGAATATTTAGTCTTTTCTTAAGAAGTATTATTTTTTATGAATAGTGAGGAATACCACATTTTAATTAAAACGTTCCTTTGCATTTAAAAAATTTTTAATGGTAATTTATATTTTAAATTGTTTTAATGTCAATATAGATAAATAATACATATATTAATTCATATTATGTCATTAGATTCATTTTTATGTTGGATTTATATACAAAAACAAAGTGAACATTAAATCATTTTCACTTTAAAATCCACTTTCTCACCAACTCTATTTGTTTAGATTTAAATTTATCCTTTTTCAATTCTGTGAATTTAATTTTGAAAAAAAATATACAGAGTTTTAATATTTATAATGTTTATATTATGTTAATTTCAACTTAGTTTTTGACCTAAATTATTAGTGAATGTAATTAAAATTATTTATGGTATTTAAGGAAATATTAACTTAACCAAGGGCTAAACCTTATTCATAATGGCCAAAATGACCTAGAAACATCTCCAAAAACCATTTGATTCCAATAGGTCTACAATTTACATTTTGTTAGAACTGTATGTTTTATTGGGATACTATAAAATAAATTTTTCTTGTACAATAAGTTAAGTAAATAAAATGACAAAAATGATCATTCCTTACATTTTACATTTATATTGACTTATAGTATGAAAGATGTTACATTTGATAAAATTTAGATATTATTTTTTAAATTTGAGTAAGGGTTTTTATCATATAAAATTTAAATTAATTATTAAATATGATATAATTAAATTAAATTCTTATCATATGTTAATGTATGGATTATTTAGTTAATAGTTAGAAAAAAAATTATAAAAACTTTTTATATATTCCAAACTTATTGAAAAATTGTTTTCCATTATTTTTTAAGATGATTATATCATTTTAAATATATTTTTACATAATATATATTAATTATATATATTTTTTATATTTTAAAAATTAAAATTATGTAAATAATCAAAAAATCAATATTATTGTTATTTTACAATAAATTGAATATTATTAAATGATTTAAAATTAAAAAAATAGCCCATCTTCTTCAATGTAATTTATAAGAGTTAATAAATATCATATATGGTATACTAATGGTCAAATTGATCTTTCATAATTTACATATTTAACCTCATATAAGTAAAACATTGTTATCACAGTTTGGGTTAAAGTAATGTTCTTATGATTTAAATATGCTTTCTTCAGAATTAATGTCCAACAAATATAACTATTAATTTAGAAATTTCATATAATATATATAATTAATTAGTTATATATTTTTTAATAAATATAACATAAATTTATTCTTAACGGTAACATTTCATAGCTTAAAAAAGAAGATACTTTAATAAAAACAAAAACGTTACATGTGGGGAAACATAAATGTTAAGGAACAATTTAATAAAATTTTATTTAATTTTGTGTGTTTGGAATTTTTCTCGACAAATATATCAATTATTCAATTAATTTTAAAAATCATTTCCCATTATGTAAGGGATACCTCCCAATAGTGTATACCTTTTGGTATTTATAAGAATTCCACTCCCCTCCATTATAAAAATGAATTCACTCTTCCCCTTCGTCACAACTCTAAAACCAAAATGGCTCGACCAAAAATTTCAATAATATTCTATGGACACACCTCCCATTATGATAAAATCCTCATGGTGGTAAAAAATATTACCAGGGAAGTAATTTGGTATATACCAAAAAGAGTTACCTGAAAAAGTTGTAACATTCTTCAGCCTTCACTTTTGTTTATTCTTTCTCAACCAATTTAATTATTCATATTCCATGCTTATATAAAAACATAAGAATCATAAATATTATGAATTTTTTTATTTCAATGGTTCTACCTTATACTTCATTTACTTTCACCAAACAGGAAATCCATACTATTTGTGTATGGTGAACTTACAGCCTCACAAAATGATGTCATTCTTTTTTCCCTTTATAACACTTTATGGTTTGGAATAATGATGGAAAAATTATATCTATATGATATATACAATATTTTTAATTTCATTATGATTCTTTAATATTTATACAACATAATCATTTATGAAATTCATTTGGAGTGAATATGATAAATTCATTTGTGGATATCTGTACTACCACCTCCTCAAATCGAAGTAATACATTCACACATTACATGGAATTTATTAATTAAGAATATAATATCCCAGGTAATTGTAAAATAATATTTATTGAAAAATTTATTAATATTAATTATATTATAATGTTATCTTAATAGGGATGTTATATCCAATGACGTACTCGACACCCAATAATGGGTTTCACTGAAATCTTACGCCACGCGCAAGACTGAGATAAAATGAAAAATAATATATTGTAAATATGGATGTTATCAAAATTTTGTTAGAATTGAATAAATTTAGAGTGTTAAATTACTTTTATAAATATGGTTTACAAATGTTTATATACTGATTCATTGGATTGATAATTAATTATAAATTAAAAGAAGAACCATTTTAATAAAAAGGATATTTTTTTATAAAAAAAACTATTTAAATATGAATTATTGTGTTTATAAAATAAAAAAATATCCCTTTTTTTATTATATTAATTAAATATAAATTAAATATAATTTTTAAAATTCATATTATTTTCATTAATTATAACAATACAATTTTACGGATAAAATAATTATTTTTCAAGAAAGGCAGTTTTACTACCCTTAGATAGAAATCCAATTATAAATACAGTTTCTCACACTTTTATATGTTTTATTTGGAAAAATAAATTTCTTATTTGGAATGTAGTCTTCAAAATTTACTTTGTTTTACTTTTTTGAAATATCTATATAATATTCATATTATAATGATTAGTTAAATATAATGCATTTTAAATCAAAACTTCTTTTTTGTATAATTTATTTATATAGATAGATTATATTGTTTGTTTTGTTTTAAATTATATTTAGATTATGTTTTATTATTTATTCCAATTTTGTTTATTGGATGTAATTTTAAATTGAAATTAGATTTAAATACATGTCAATCTTGGTATTCTTTAACTTTTAAAAAAATATATTCTTATTTTTGAAATGAAGATTAAATTTAAATTAATTAATACAACCTATGTGTTTAAAATTTTAAAAAATGGATTTCATATTTGTAATAATTGGTTCCAAATTATATAAATAAATCCCTTTTACTAATTTTGATATTATGAATAATAATAGTGATAATTTTTTTATAATAGTTAAAGGTAAATCGAGTAAATTAGGGTAATAAATAATATGATAGGGATAATACAGTTTCCCATACACCTTCCAAAATCCTATTTTTTTAACAAAATACGAGATTTAACACTTAAGGATCATAATTGAGTCATTTAATGAACATTCCCCCATGAATGTGATATAAATTTTATTAAAACCAATTAATGTAACAAAATGTCCCCCTCTTATATATTTTAAGTACAATAATTTCAATATCAGGAAACAAATGATAAAATCTTGACCATAAAATGTATCTAAAAATATAATGTAATTATCTATATCAAGGAGATTTATTTTAAATTTTTCGATATTAAATAATTACTTTAATTATTGACAAAACATTTATACAATTATTATTTTATTAATAGAAATGTCAATTAAATGATATGAAAAATATTAAACAAGATCTAAGTTAAGTTATTTATTGAACTCCAATAATTTTCTAAGTGAATATTAAATATTATAAGTTTATTTAAGGGTTTTCTTCGATGTTATCTCTCTGTTAGTATTTTATTTAAATTTAACTAAATGAATAGTGTAAAAATTGAAATTATTTATATATTATAAGAATAATATTTTATTAAAATATTTAAAAATTATAAACATAGTTAAAATTTACTAGTGTATATTATAACGTCTAAAATCTCATAAAATTCCCATTTATGTGAAATTAATCACATATAAATAAAATATATAGCCTCTTAATATTTAAATTATATTACCACAATTAAAATTAAAATTGATCAACTAATGTTAAATTGAAATGTTAAGGTTTTAAATAAAATCAATTCCAATATAATGATTAATGTATTAGGGGATTTAGAACCATCCTAATATTTTCATTGACAAAAATATACTTGGAGTGGTTTGTTTTTATTAAAAAAAATTATATTAATTTAATATTTTAAGGGTTTCTATGGGTGTCCCACCCCTCTCCTATAAAAATGTACCCTCTATTCTTAAATTCTCAAACATTAAAAACCATTTGTAAAATATCTTCCCAAACCCCTTTATTGAACCCCTATCCACAGTATTATGGCCTTATTTTAGACATAACACCCCCTTAGTGGTGTTAAGATGTTCTTTAGAGGTGATCAACCATATCAGAGGATAATTAATAACATACGAGACAAGTTAGGCTCAAGGTATGGGATTTCGTCTCAATATCATTTAATAGATTTGTTTCTTCATAATATGAATATTTTTTATTTTATAAGGAGTATATAGATTGGAAATGATATTTCACATTCAAATTTTATCTATACTAATGTTATTTAAGGTTTTGGTAAATTTATTAATTTTGGGAGATTAATATGTTAATGTTCAAAGTGGCCTGATACACGTTGAATGTTTAAAGATTTAATATGTCAAATTTTTTATTTAGGATATTAATTAACATATTTAATTATATGGACATTAAAAGGATTATATTTGAAATTTTATTTTTATCATGAATTTCATTCTATGTTCTCAAAATGAATATTATTATAAGAAACATTTTACATTCTTCACAAAATGAAAAAAGGATTGTTTTTCTTGTATATTTCAAAAATGCATTTTTGTCATCCATAACCATTATTTGATATTTGGAATCCACAATTACCCTTTATTTCATTTAAAAGTAAAGAAAATCACTTTCCTTTTTTTTGTGAAAATATGTATTGAAAATGGGTTTTCAATTGAAATATATTTTTTATATAAAAATGTTTGTTATATGGGGTTAGAAAAATTTTCATAACTGTTTTTTGAGTAATGTTTTTTATTCATGAAATGGTAAATGAGAATTATATGAAATTTTTGAGATCGATATAGCTTAAATTAAGGGTTAATCCCCATTATAGCTCATAAGTGAGCTTGAAACATCTTATATGAAGGTTTGATCCCCATTACAGCCCATGATTGAGCCTGTTATAGCTTATATGAATGGTTGAGCCCCATTATAACTCACAGGTGAGCCCAATATATCTTATACAAATGTTGATCCCCCATTATAGATCTCAAATCCATTTCATAATAATAAAATTATATGTCGGCCATATAGTTATACTAATTGAATGAGGATTTAAATTCTTTTCTGTATATTTTGTTTTAAGTCACCTAATGGGGTTTTAATTTCTCACTATTGGTTTTAATGATTTTCTTTGAGAAAAATTTATGAGTATTATTCAAGTGAATATATTTTTATTCATTCACTCCAAGAACAATAAATGGATTACCATATTTTCACTAGAATAATGGGTTTCTTTATTTTATGCCCCTTACTGATATTTTTTTTTCACATCCTATGTTATTAAATGTTTTTCATATGATTTAAGGAATAATAGTGTCAATAATGGAGTAGTGTAAAAGTTGTGATGATTAAACATGAAATTAAACCATGATTCCGTTTCAAAAAAAAATTGTTATGAATGAAATGGATACTATTGGATGTTTCCACATTTTTAGTTCAATGGTATTGTTATGTAACAATTATAGCCTAATTTAAAAATGCAAAAAACATGGGAAGACCCTCAATGTGAAATAATGTAAAATTATTGACATTAACAAAGATTATGTAATGGTTATGAATGGTTCCTATTATTTGGTATCAAAGGATGGTATTGAAAACCATAGATGTTATGATGTTTCCAATTTAGTTCCCTTAAAGGTTTTTAATTTATTGTTATGTTATAATTATATTTAATTATAATATTATCTTGTATCTTCCTTTAAAAATGTGTTGTTCAGAATGGTTTTCTATAGAGGAAATATAAATGCTTCATTGGGAAAGCATCGACTGGAAAACAACCATTCAATTCAACATCACGTGGTTGTCATAATCAAAACTGAATATTTTTTTGTTGTGATGTATTTGTTTACACAATCTACAATTTGGGGGTGGAATATGTAAAAAATAACATCAAGAACAACCCTATAGGGATAGGTTAGTATTATAACATTTTATGAGGAAAAAACCTCAATCATTTATTGAATAATTTGACGTAGTTGTAGCTGATGTATGGATCAATATCCTAGAGAAAATAATTGAATTCATGGGATGTTATGAATGTTATAATGTTACTCTTTCTATCTATCCTTCTGAAGGTAATGTTAGTCGATGTAGGTCATTGGATAAAGATTCTAGAGAGAAAATGATATTGATTCCATGAAAGTGGATTCATTTATGGATATTTTATTTGATAAATATTTCCATAAAGTTTTTTGGATTAATTTGGAGAAACAATTCTTAGAATTAATTCAACAAAATGATGATTTTTTTTCCTCGTATGAATCGAACATCAAAATATTGGCCTCTTATGTTTTGTATTTTATTAGAGTCATTGATAGTAAAATTAATAGATTTTACTAAGGATTGAATCCATGGATACAAATGGCCTCTAGTGAATTTAACATTTATTAAAAAGTTGTTCATTAGGCTAAGAAATTTTAAATCAAGCTTTCTTAAAATTACATTCCATGAGATTATTAATGTAATAAATGATTAATGTCCTTGTAAATGGAAAATGAAACCAACTATGAATTTTGGAGGTAAGCCAAAAATTTGTTCCAAGTGTGGTAAAATAAATTTTGGGGAATGAGTGTCTGGATATAGAATATTTTAATTGTTTTGTATGTTTGGTCACAAGATACACGACTAAAAGGAAACGGTTCCTGAATACCCAAAAAATTAGATAATAGATATCATATCCACAATAAGATATTTTAGCTCTAATGAGTTTGTATATTATGAAAATAAATGCCTGAAGTTAATTACATGGAGAGGAAATAATTTTGATCAGAATGAAAAGGATCTAGAATTTTTTTTCCTCTTCTATAGTTGATGTTGACACATATGGTGAAGTGATGGAAGCTCCTGAGAGCAACATAATTTTTTAAGGATACCCATATGTTAATGGTTTTAGACACACCTTCTGTGGTTTTAAGTGATGTGATAATAAGTTATTAAGGACCATTCTAGGAGATATTTTGTGATGTTTTTGTTATATAAATATTTTCTTTAATGTAGAGTATACCTTTTATTTTAGACCACAATGTTATGATTTTGATAACATTTTTGGTTTGTGTTATCTTTGATGATTACAATTATTCTTAGGGGTGTAAACCATAATTTATGGAATATTTTGAGGATGAAATTGTGCATATAAAATTGAAATATATCAAGTATGTTTCCTTAAATTCCTAGTTAGTAATAGAATTTCTCTTCTCTATGAATTTTTTTTTGAATTAATGATCATTGAATGAAAAATGATATCCTAGTACAGAATTTTCCAATGACTCAAATGGTACCTTAGATCATTATAGATTTATAGATTTGTGATTTTTAATTGTTTTCTAACAATATTTTATATCAATCTCCATCATAACATTTTTTATAGTTTTCTCTTATATATCCATGTTTTCTGACATGGAATCCTAATATTTTTTAGATTATTATACATCAAAATATATCATTTAATGTGGAGGTTTTATTGACTCTTTTTTCTGATGTGGGGTTTCAATGAAGAAATTTTTAATGTTGAAACCTTAGTTACTGATCCAAAATTTATAATTGTGAGGATGTAGTTTCCAAAAGGGAAGAAGGATGTAATATCCCAGGTAATTTAGGAATAAAATTTTTTCATATTCGTTATTATTAATTTATATTAATGTTACCTTAATGGCTACACATTTCAAATAGCTTACTCGATATAAAATAATGGGTTTCTCTGAAATCTTGTGTCGCACACAAAACTATGTTTTTATAAAAAAATAATATACAAAAAATATGGTTGTTATCTGCTATAAATTAAAATGGGGGTAATTAACAATGTTAACAGAATTAATAAAATATAGTTTACATATATTTATATAATGTTTTTATATTTTGAAAATTAATTACAAATTAAAATAAAAACCTATTGAATAAAAATGATACCTTTATATGAAAACCAATTTAAATATGAAGAATTATGTTTATAAAAAAATAATATCAACAATTTTGTATTATATTATTGGTATATATATTCAACATAAGTTTTTAAATTCATATTATTTGACATTATATATGAACAACATTATTTTACAGATAAAATATGTATCTATAAAAATGGAATTTGACGAAATTTTTATGGAGATCCAACTTTAGATCTGGTTTTGGACACTCGTATATGTTCTATTTGAAAAAATTAATCTATTATTTTGAAGATGAACATAAAAAGTAACTTTAGATTATTTCTTTTTGTTTTTATGATACCTTTCATATTTTAATGAATATTGAAAAATAATTCATTTTAATTCAAATATATTTTTTTATCTAATTTATTTATATTGTTAAATTAAACATTAAATTAGGTTTATGATATAATTAGATTATTTTTTATCATATAATCCAATTTATTCATTGGATTTAATTTCACATTTTAATTAGATATAAACGTATGTTACTCTTTTGATGATTTTTTACTTTTAAAAACACATTTTCTTATTTGGAGTATAGGGATAATTTTAAATTAATTCCTACAACATCTATGATTTAAATTTTGATAAATGGATTCCATATTTGGAATCAGTGGTTTGAAATTATTTTAATCATTTCCTTATATATGTTTTGGATTTTATGTATAGTTACCTTTGTAATTTTTAATTACCACAGTTAATGGTAAATCAAGAAACCTAAGGTAACAAATAATATTATGAGGATAAGAAAATTATCCTAGAACCCTCAAAAATAAAATTGGGGGAATAGAAATCGACCCTTAAAACCTAATGATCGTAATTTAATCATTTAAAGTGATTCTACCTATGAAATTAATATAAATATTATTGAAACCAATTAAAGTGACAACATTTCACCCCATAATTTCTTATAATTATAAAAATTTTAATATGGAGATGAAATGAGAATATATATATATATATATATATATATAAACTCAATAGAAATATTATAAAATTATCAATATCATGGGAATTGTTTTATAATTTTTTGTGATTAATTAATTAACAAAAATACTGAACTTATAGCGATTCAAAAATTATTTTATTGATAGAAATATCAAATAATTTATATGGTTAAAGTAAAAATTACTCTAAATTCAATTAATTATGGAACTACACAAATTTTCTTGGTGAATATGACATATTATAATTCTATTAAATTGTTTATTTTTTGAATTTATCTCTCTCTTTGAATTTTATATAAATTTAATGAAATGAATTGTGTCAAAATTAACAGTATTGATATTTTTTAAAACTAATACATTATAAAATTATTCAAAAATCATAAAAATAATTTAAAAAGTTTAAATGATAAGGCCAAAAATTTATAATGTATAAATATAAGTGAAATTTATACAATATAAGTAAAATATAAAGAATTTTAATATTTAAAATTATGTTACCACAATTAAAATTAAAAAAACATTAGTTAAGCGTAAACTGAAAATATTATTTTCAAAATAAAACCATTTCATGTCAAAAAATTACTGTATGAGAGGATTTTAAACAATAATAATCTTATCATCGATATAAATCCTATTTTACTCATTTGGATATATAATATTATCTATATTAGTTTAATATTTTATGATTTTATATTGGTTCTCCTCTTATCTCCTACAAAAAGGTATCCACTATTCATTAATACTCACACTTAATAAACATTTTGGATCACACAAGATCTACACAAACCCATTCCAAGAATCCCTCCCCACATTCTTGAGGAAATATTTTAGGCATAAAACCCTCTGTTGAGGTTCCAAGGTGTTCTTCAAAGCTGACGAACAAAATAAGAGGATGATAAAGAACTTATGAGACATGTGAGACCCGTGGTATGGGATTTCGTCTCAATCTCCTTTCATTAAGGGATTTAAAGAAATTTTTCTCCTTTATTATTTTATAAGGTGTATATATAGCCTTGATGACATTTCATATCCATATTCTATCTAAAATAATGTTATTTAATGTTTAGTTAAATGTATTAATTTATTGAAATTCAGAAGTAAAAGTTAAAGTGTTATGGGAAACCTTGAATGTTTAAATATATATTTATAAAATCTTTTCTTCATGATATTTATTTACATATGTATTGAAAAAACTGAAAACATTGACTCTAAAAAAACATAAAACCTATGAGATGAAAATCTCCAAATGTGGTTGACATACACTTTCTTGTGGTCCCCTTCCCCCACTAGGGATCAGTGCAAGAAACATTCAAGAATACCTATGGAGAGCCATTATACCTTGAAAAAAGCCTCACACTTGTTTTGTTAACTAGGTGGAACTTCTAGTAAATTACATTCATCCCACACATTCCACCTTGTGTGATGCACTACTAGGATGTGCATGTATACCCTACGTGAGATCCCTTTGGCTTTCCCATCCTATACCCTACATGAGCCACATCTCTTGCCCTCATTTAAAGAATAAATGGAAGGGAATCTATACCCTTGTTTCCCTTGAATGATAGGGACCAAATAAAAACCCCCACCAATGACTTCTGACTTGATAACCCACAGAAAATGGAACACTATCATGTCTCTCATTTGGATATGAATTTAAATGGAAAGAGGTGTCATGCACTTGTCCTGCCTAATGGTTGGGGTTCTAGGGGTGTAGGTAGATATCAATTCTCAAGGTCATGTGGACCGAAACCCTAGGTGTAGTTTCAAGGAAGTCTAAATCCATGATACTAGGGTAAGAACAATTTCCTTCTCATGTTTCCTATAAGACTCGAATCCTCCTATTTTAATTAGTGAGGGTGAGGATCACTCTTTCCTTTCCCTTTGACAGGGAAGGAGATCATCTCCCCACAACGAATTTTTTTGGCATCCCACCTACAGTAATCCACTAGAAATTCTTGTGGTAGGTTTCACCCTTCTTCCATTTCAAATCTTGAATCATATCTAGATTGATATTCTTATGTGACTATACTAGATATGAAATAGGAGTGGGAACGTGCACATCAATTCCCTTTCTTCTTATCTGGTATCCTTGACCTCCTCCACCAGTAGAGGAGGGATATTGTTGTTTTACAAATCATTGAATTCAGTTTTTTCTCACATTCGTGCATGAATCATCATAACTAATACCTTATTTTGAGTTAGTCATAATCAATATTTTTATACAATCATATGCATGTTTTGGAAGAGAGACATTTTTCAAATTATCCTCTCAACTTCCTTCAAAGTGCCTCCATATAATGTTTCTTCAATGACATGTATCCAAAATTAGGTCAATAAATATATTTTTTCTTCATATTTTCTACTTTTTCTTACTACTAACACCTAGCATGACTCATGCATGATTTAATGTTTGAAGTTATCATGACATTTTCACGATACCAATCCCTTGAGAATCATTCCAAGTGTATGTCAAATTCAATCATGGGCCTCCTATTCAGTATAATACCCACTTATAACCAAGAATATGGGCCTCTTATTTGGGGTATAACATATCCTCCATTCACAAGGAAATCCTCTGTAGGAATAAAATCAGGAAATCCTACACTTGGGAATCCATATCAAAATTAATCCCCAACTAAAACATAATTGACCTTGGTATCCTTTTCCAGAATAATCCACAACATAACCTTATTCTCTCTTGGCTGCATTCCCATTAGATTCTTATCCAACCTGGGGGCCTATATCTCTTCCAAGTTCCCTAGTATATTTCAACATAAGTTTCACACCAACCATTTACTATTGAACTTTCACCAATATTTCCTTACCGCATGACTTTAAACAACATGGGTTTATCCATATAAAATAAACTTAAAAGGTATAGTGTTTACTTATAAGTTTTCCTGAACTCCATGGATTCTGATTCATATCACAAGGAAACATAAAAATCTAATCCATCGGCCGAATCATGACTTCAAAACAACTCATTTCTTTTGGGACAACCACACACACCAGTGCACCCCACTATGTTGCTGAAAACCAGCATCCTCCTAATAATGAACAAAAAATCTATAACCAATAAATAAGAGGATATCATTGATGGATATCCTCATATACATATAGATATGTACCTTGATAAATAACCTCAGATACATATAGATGATTATGAAATTCTATAAAATCAAATAATTAATTTTTAATTCAAGGTTGAACCAAATCATACATGGGAATTAATGAATGTTTAATAAAAGTATCATAAATCTATAATAGACTAGAAAAACAAGAAACAATTCTCCCCAAAAGGTTTTGATGAGCCTCACCTCTCATCGTTTTATCCAATTTGAGTATGTAATCATCATTGGACAAACATCCTAATGACTGATTGCCTTTGGAAGGAAGGTCCCTCATGGATATAGTACAATTGGGTGTCTTTGGTTCCACAAATATAACCGTTGGAATCTATTCGGATGTAGTAATCCCAATGTGATTGATTGTAGAAAACTCAACCCATACAATCAATCATCACGCGAATCGATTTACCATCAGAAACAGAAATGGTGAACATGATTTGAATCCTTATTCAAAATCATGTTCTCAAGCACATTCTATACCACTTTCTCTCTCTAAATAGAAATGGATTCATATAAGAAAATCCATCATCCATGTGTTTATTTAAATGAGATTATGCTTTGATGGGGTTTTCCTATTTTTTCATCTATATCCTAGAACATTAAATTAGAATGCCCTTTAATCCAAAGGTATAATTATAGATTTTGAAAATTTATGACATTGTTACTAATCATGTCAGGTCTTCATCATAGAAGAGGATTCCATCACCAACCCATCATCTTCAATGTTGTGCCTTGAATGCAATATTCTAGGATTTTCACTTGAATGGTAAAATCCCAACCCTATATGATTTATGGTAGGAACTATATCATATAAACCCCATGGATCATATATCATGAAAGGACCGATTTTCTAGAAGTAGATAAAATCATTCACCATCTCCAACCATTTTTGGAGTTCATTCCAAGAACGCCACTAGAATTCATTCACTTATCATTGGTAGGTGCGTCAAGAGGAAATAGACGACCACACCTAGGTGATCCAGGGTTCATTATAGAGGGATCCAACTACCAGTCTTCATCGCCAACATCATGAGATAGTAAACACTCACCATAATCTATGTGATATACTGGGTGGTTCGGCTCAGGACATCCAGGCCTATGCCTGAAATATGACCCACCAGGGGAATCAAACATCCTATAGGGAGTAGGTCTATACCATTTTCCCCTCCATAGAATCCAACCAATCATATTTAGTGGAAAACATAGATTGGGATCATGCACCCTCTTTTACTAATTCAACTAGATAGCATACTCATCTAGAAGCTTCCCAGTAATCATGTAGTTCATGTATTGTGCCACATCACTGGAAAGAACAAACACTAGATCATATGAACCAGGCCATGAAGAATCCTCATCTATTAGTGTCCCATGATGTTTTTTATTCTAATTCAGTGATAACATGTGAGTAAGTAAAACAACCATCCCAAAGAAATAAATCCTTCTTGAATCCTTGTTTGGATGCATCCAAATAAGTCCACAGGTTATATTCGATGGAAAATCGTGAGAATGAACACAAACATTCCATCACCTATATGTCCTACTAGAATCCATGTCTTGAATCTCCATGAGAGGTCAGCTAGAAATTCATGGAAATGAATAGGGTAAAAACACAACACTCCAACCCTACACATTAATACATTCAATATCAACAGGATGGAAAATGAGGATATGAGTATTAACATATCCCTTCTCCATATATGGAATGGGAATATTCCCATTTTCATGTTGTTGAAGTCACTATTAATATCATGAAAATAGAGAAGGACAAGAAGGGAATTGCTTCCCATATCTTACTAAACAATAAGGGAATCATAATAGAGACAATAGTAGTGGAAGAGAGATGTAAACAGATCTTCATGCACACAAAAGGGATGGCTCATCAACACGTCACCTAGGAGAAGACATACACCTCTACTCATTTCCATGAGGTTCATGGGGAAATCCCTTCTATTATATATTGACAAATAGATCAGGAACATACACATATTATTGTCATAGGTAATTAGCCTATCCCAATGGTCACTCAAATGTAAAAACAAATCACATCCTATTAAAGCCACTTCCCCAACAAGTATCATTTTTCGTTCTCAAGAAATAATCAAAATATAAGACTTGTGAGAGAAAACATAAAAACAAATAGATATTCTACGATCCCACTATACATAATTATAGAGTTCTTAAAGCTCTCATATGAGTATCTTTAGTATCTCAAGATCCTAAAATATCATTAAAAAATTATGGGGTAGTAGTAGTAATTTGTAATTTCCTCCTAAAACACCTCACAATGAAGTATTTCGTAATAACAAAATCCTAATCAGTCTCAAGAGCCTATACTATGATGAGAGTCCCGGTAACCCTCCACATAGAGATAATAATGAAAATAGATATTTTTTTCCTCCCATTTTAATCCACTATAGATTTCTTCCCCGTGATAGAATTTGATGTAAATGTTTATTCTTTTTAGGTTTCACTTCATCAGATGGGTCCTCCCCATGGTGAGGTAGTGATGAGAAACCCCTCATATAGTGAGTCACATAGGAAAATAATGCATGTCATGCTTGATGAATTTTCATTGAAAAGTGAAATTATTTCTCATTTAGAAGACATCTGAGGGTGATGGTCATTCTCCAAACCCCCATTAGATTACCTTCCATCCAATATGATAGAGGAAAAGCCTACTGATATTTTTGTTTTTTATGATGGAGTAGGAAACCAGCTACTTTGTCCAAATTAGGTATAGTAACCTCTTGAAAATAGAAAAAGAAGGATTGATGAACCTCACAAAATAGCTAGATAAATATAAAATATTAGTAATGTTCTGGGTTATCCCACCCCTTAGTATAGTATTCTAGAGGTATTAACTAAAGAATTTATGCATGAAATCCAAATCTATATATCAAAAAATCCTTATCACATGAATTAAAAAGTATTACCATATGATGATTATCAAATTCAGGTCAATTTTATGCATGTAAAACAATTACAAGTCGACTTGGAGGCTCCCCTATATATATAAAATCCAACTATTGAGAAAAAACAATGATACATTCAATGTGTGTGACTAAGATAATTAAATTGATAGCTACAACTGATCATATATACATCATCTTGTGATCATATAAGGGGATGGGGAAATCATAGAAAATTAAATATCATTATTCTCCCCAACCAGTAAAGCCTTCAAGAAGTGCTATCTTGAATAGACATAGCTTTATTCTTTCTCCAACAAATGGACAATGTTCAAAACTGGTGATATGCCACAAAAATAGGCTCCCACAAAATCGTAATAATGTTGGTCTTAAAGAGAGAATCTTATTGAGGGAATTTTATTTCAATCATTATAAAATATAATCCAAGTATCTCAATTAGGATAATTCAATCATTATATAGCAATAATATTAGAAATCGAACAATAATATTTTAAAGAAGGTGATTCATGTGATTACCAAATGATTCACCCATACCATGTTGAGAAAAAGATCAAAAAATCAAAAGGGTTTCCACAGAAGTAAAAACCATGATATTTCTAGAGAAAATATAGGCAACATGGTTGGGGGATTATTCCTCACAACCTTTTAGGTTATAAAACTACGCCTAAAGAGTTACGAATGTGATATGTGAATAGGACAATGCCTCATGATAGGGGGATATTTCACCTCAAAAACATCTTCCCCAATGGTGTTATATATTCCCTTGATTTGGGGGAATGTCTCATAGTGATTCAACCTAGTTTTTCGTATCCCATGATTCAGTACCCTAATTAGTTATGTGCAATACCGTATAGTCTGGAGACACCCATCAGATTATGGTCCCCTGAACAGCTCCTAGAGAACCGACAATGTAGAGGAAAATACATTTTGGAGGGAATAGGTAATTTTATTAATGATATACCACTAATCAAATTCCTTCAATGTTGTTGGAATCATGTAATCAAATCAATTCCTCTCATGTAGAACTTACAATACATGACACCAATTTGGAAAAGAAGTTTGAGGAGGAATCTTCCATTCTAAATAGGGTTCACACCGAAACTATTGAATGAGGTGTGCATACCCCAAACTAGATGATTGAAGTGAATTTGGGAATAAACCCAATCACTCTACCATTACCTTATTTAAAGGATCCCAATATGTTCAAGGGTGTGGGTATGCTTTAGTCTCACCTACATCTAAGAGAGGTTGATACCCTTTCACTCGAAGAAATATATTCTTTATAAAATAATGTGATGAAAAAATTAAGGAGCATCAATGAAGAACTACTCTATGGAAGCATTATGGCTAGACATGTAATATTATCAGATCCTCATATGAAAAATCCCAGTTGGCATACCTCAACTGGAAGGGTTTTCCACAGAAACTAAAACAGTTCTGTAACATTAAATCAATGTAGGATAACAACCACCAATATACAAACACCCTAAAGAAAGGGATTGATATTTTCGTCCCTTTGTTGCATAACTAGAGTGGTCCTGGTAGAAAGAATTACTACCTACTATGCCTATTCAATATTTTTATTAGTCGTACATTCACCAAGAGATCATGAATACAATTGAGTCACTAACATCTCAATTGGAATTCACATAGTAAAAAAAATTCTTCAGTAACCATAGAATAAAACATACCCTCAATGGGTTGATTCTACACATCCACAGCTGAAATTCAAGAATACGACATTCTCAATTTTAATGGATTGGTAGACCTGGATCTCAAATTGATGCATCTCTTATCCTGTTATGATCCCATTATTAGGACCCTTGAACAAGAGATTTTTGTGAAACTCATGTAATTAATATAATAAATATTGGGATAATCCTTTGTATAGTACACTAGCCTTCCATCTATGTAAATTATGTAGTCATATGATCTTTATCGATATTCCCTCTTCCAATTAATCTCATAAATACATAATCCAATATTAATAGACCACTCAAAATTCAAACCAAATGATAATGATATGGTTTTGGATTTAATTTCTTGATGAAAATGAATGATATATTCCTTAAACCTAAAAATCCACAAGAAGACTGGTTTCCCATCTATAAAATGAATATTATCAATGCATTTCCCACATAAATCATCCCAGTGAAATGCATAGGAGGTTTTGGGGATTGTAACAATATTTCGTAAAGTGTAGAAGACTCTATCACAGATGTAAATGAAATATTTCAAGTAATTCCATCTTCTCATGGAAAAAAATAGGGAAATCTGAGGCTAGAATTTCTACACTTAAGCAAGACACTACACCAACTCCAACTCCAAATCCCGCACCATATAGTGGATCTCTTTCCCCTGAGATTAAAAAAAATTCTCTCTTTTTCAGGATAATCAAAGGGAGTAGTGTGAGAAACATTATGAGGAAATGAAAAAAAATGTTTTTCTTTTATATGTGATAAATTCCTTGGTTACATTATCTCGGCATTGAAAATGAACATAATAAAGTAACCAATGTCCATGAATACTAACAAGGATGGTGAAGTAGATCTCTTGAACTATTTACCCTATAATTAATTACTAGGGAACAAAATCCTAGAGTGTTTTTTTCTCAAGTAAACCCTTAAAAATATGGTGGAATCAGTTAAAGTGAAGTCGAGTAGGAAACCTTCTCAAGTATCTTGTGTCTCTTCAATTGATTTTTAGTACATTAATGAATGGTTTATTGTTAATAGAAATGGTACGAATAAGTATAGTTATTGTATAGTCAGAATTATGAACAAACTAACTCATTTTAGTCACCTAACGTAGTTCAAATATCTAATATTTGCATAAAATGATTCCGCTATTACATAGATGACTCAATTGATAGATCAGTACATTGAAATACAGTCATAAAAAAGAGACCTAGCAAGAAGAGTAATAAATAAAATACATAATTCTAAGCCTATATCAAGGAAAATGTTATCGGTGAATTTTCTAAACTTATTTACAATATTCCTAGAAGAACAAACACTCCCCCACTAAATGGTATAATATGAATCCACCATCTATAAGGATTCTCTATCAGGTAAGGAGTTTATTTTTTTTGTTAATGTTATTTACTTTATGTATCTCTTCCCATATGATGTGCGTGATTATAAACTTAAATATCCTAGACATCATTGGAGAATTGGAGAAATATGCCATTAGATTTGAGGACACAAGAAAACATGTGGGTGTTCTATAGGGTATTTAAATAGAGGAAAACCATAGGGATTCCCCTATATTATTTGAGGAATGTGTGAAGCACCACGAGATTTCCTGAAATATTTTTTTTCGAATTAATTTTATCCTTTTAATATTTTTCATTTCAAAAAATAAGGAATGTTTCTTTTTATATGAAAGAACTATGTTTGGATTCTGTTATATGGAATGAAAATTTAATATTATTCAACATTAAACACATAAAATTACTTTTGGTACATGAAACACTATTTTTTTCATGTGTTACATTCAATTCCAACTTCCTTCGATGGCTAATGTTAGACACACGGCTGAGTTTTATGGTAGAACAATATAATACTAAATTTTTTAATAAAAAATTATTATAATTACCAAAAATCCATTAAAAGTGATGATATGAATGAGGTTTACTAAAATATAAAACTATGTATTACACATTTATATAAAATGAATAATTTGTTTTGTAATTATTCATAAATTATGGAAGTAAATATTTGTGAATAAATAAATTTCATTTCTAAGAAAACTATTCTTATATATAAAAAATTCATTTTATCACAATAAATTGACAAAAAAATTGATTAATTTTTTTAAATATAAATATTATATATTAAATCACATTTATTTACACTAACCAATAAATTTTATAGGCATAAGATAAGAATAATTCGGATTTCACGAAGAAAAATATGTATATTTCAAAAAGGTAATATTACCACCCTTTAATGAAAAACCCATCTTAAATATAATCATTCATAAGTTATTAATTTTTATTTGAAAAAAAAGAAATTTTATTTTGTATTACAGAATATCCAAATTCAATTTGGCTGATGTTTTTTAATTTTTCTCAGAAGTTCCATTTTTTTATGAATAATGAAAAACACAGAATTTGAATTCAAACCTACATTTTCATATAATTACATTATATAGTTAAATAATATATTAAAGTAGATTTAAAATATATTTAGATCCATTTTACATAATTTATTCCATTTTATTTCATTGGAATCGATTCCACATTGTAATTTGTTACAAAATAATCCGAACTTTTAATCATTTTAAAATAAAAAACGTGCGGTTTCATCCCGTCTTCCAGATTAGTTTTTAAATAATTTCAAGAACTTATTTAATTAGAATTTTAAAAAATATATTACATTATTTCAATAATAATAATTCAAAATTTATAATATACTAACATTTTTTTATAATGAAAAAATTAGTGTAAGTAATTAAAATTAAATACAATGATTTAGGTAAAAATGAGTTCACTTAGTGGATAAACATTAAATTAAGTTGTCTCAAAACCTATAATCATACCCCGAATACATTTAATAGAAAAAAATGTACCTTATCCTCCATTTTATAAAAACATTATTGGAGGCACATGATATAAGGGAGCCCTCCCAATAATGTTTACCTTTTAATATTTAAATGAATGTCACTCATCCTCCACTATAAAAGGGAACTCAACCACCACACTTATTCACACATTTGAATCCATTTGGATCATAGAAACCTTTAAAAATTTGTTCCCAACATACCTACATTAATCTTATAATCCTCCCTTTGTGAAGAATACCATTCCCGGAATCCCTTTGGTGAAAACCAAACGGAGTTACTCAAATAAGAGGTAACATCTTTCAACAAGCACTTTGTTTTTATTTATTTCTCCACCACTAAATAATTATTATTATATGATTATATAATAACATAATTTTCATTAATATACTTATATGATGTTATTTTATGGTTTCTACAATCACTCAGACACACTCCCATCAAATGGGATACATAATCATCGTACCTATATATGGAGGACTACCGTATTGTTATCTGATGTCATTTTTTCTTACATTACCACCACTCAAGGTAGAAAATAATGATGGAATTTATGTTTTTATAGTATAATTATGATATTTATAATGTATTTATACTTATATTATTATTTTATAAAACATTCCTTTGTTATTTAAATTTATTGTCAATACAATACTTTCTTTTGTAGACGGGTGGACTACCGTTTCCTCAAAGCTATATGTTTAATTCACACGTTAAATGGAGTGTATTAATGATGGGTTTAGTGAAAATATAATATTTATAATAAATAATAATTATATTTAAATTATATTATATATTATTATAAATATCATTTACTTTTACTCTTTGAATTTTACAAGAAAATATGAACATTGTTCTTGCGTACATATGGTCTTCTTCCTCCATGAATGTTGTTGTCCACATCATATTTTGAAATTTTATATATTATTATAAATACATTTATAGAGAAGATATATGAAATTTATATCATTTATATAATTCAATGGATTACTAAATCGTGATATACGTATGAGGAAAAAAAATAACTAATTAAGACACATACGATATACGAAGAAGTTTATAATCGGAAAGTAAATTTAACATGGAATTGTCAATAAAAGAATAATAATTAGTCAACATAATGTAATACATGGTATTATATATAATAGTATTAGTTTTTGGTATCCTTATAATTAAATTATATGTATTATACAAGAGGTTTCAAATGGTTATAATGAAATCCCAGACCAAAAGTTATAGTTTCTTGTCTGACTTTTGTTTTAGTGAGACTTATGTCTTATTGGCCAAAAATTTATTTTTGAGGTGTTAATAGATTCCATGAATGTATTATATGATTCTAATAATTAAATTTATTTTTATTTATATATCTTTTTTATTATCTTTCTTTCATGGGTTTTTGGGTTTAGAAGATGCCAAATCAATAATGTAAATTTTGTCCCAATTTTCTTTCGTTAAGATACGTGACATGTTATGAAAATATATATTACTTTGGGGTGTAAATAATAAAATTTGACAATTTATATCACGAATATACTTATTTTAGTTATATCTATAGCATCATATAATGTTATTATTACATGGTAATTATGATTAAATGATACAAAATTTGTATTAGTTTTTTACTATAATCTCATCATTTAAATAGAATTTTTTTATAATGATTCTATTAATGAAATATTTTTATCCATATCTCAAGAATTCTCATAAATTTTCATTATCCTCCATTTTTTTATGATATATTCTTGTAATGGTAAAATTTGTCCAACATTTGGTTCTAATTTTAATTATGGAATTTTTTTTAATTAAATATGACTTAATTTCTCTCTTCGATCAGAAATCATTTTTTCAAAAACCATGCTTTATAAAACAATTTGATAAATATTTTTATGTGATATTCTAAAATCATTTTCATCTAAATAGGTTTTTCAAATAAATTATATTTTTAAAATTCTATAAAATGTTTTTCCGAAGATTTCTTTATACATTTTCATGGTTATTCTCAATGAAAAATGTTTTCAAATACATTCTAATTTAAAAATAATTTCTTAATAGAGGAAATAATATTTATCACATTAAAATTTTCAAATTATTTTTAAAACATATTTTACATGTTTTAAAATTGGATTTCATATAGATGTATTTTTAAAATATTTTATTCCTTAAAATGTGATTTGTTAAAAAAATTATTTTCCTTATGAAATGTTCCAAGTTATCTTTCAAAATAATTCTCTATATAAATAGAAATAATTTGATATATTTTATGAATTATTTGGGAAATAACCTAATGAAACTATTCTAACTCGTTTTTGAATAGTATATGTTTAATATTTCATGTTCTTTATGAAACCTGTTTCTCTTCCATTAGTTATACCAAGATAAAATGATTATTAAACACATTTAAATTCACGGGTTATTATAGAATGATATGATTATGAAACCTATATATTTTTCATAGGTTATGTTATGATGAAATTTTAATTATACCCATTTACTTTCATGTGTTATGATATGATTTTTTCTGAAGCCATTCTCTTTTTATAGATCATGATGTGATTAATGTTTTATGGAATATGTATGTTTGATTTCCTTATGTGATGGTAAGGTCCAATATATTCCTTCAATTTTGTGGGAAAAAATTTATATCTCATGAGATAATGATATGAAACTAGTCAATGTGCTTGATCCACATTGGGAAATAGGTGTGTCCTGATCCACAATGTGATACATGTGGGTCTAGATCTACAAATGGAAACCAAATAGTCACTATCCACAATGGTAAATAGGTTTTCACAAATAATCAATGGTAAAAATTTGGGTCCTAATTTATAATGGTAAATAGGGGATTCCTGAACCCTAATTGGAAATAGGTGTATCACAATAAACTTTGGGGAATAGGTCTGTCCTAATCCACTATTTTGTTGATCTTGGTAGTTAACCATGAAAAATGAAATGGATTTCTGTATTTATTATTCTTCCATACATATATGACATGAGATTATTATTCATGATGGATTTATGATGATTTATATCCCTTATTATTCATTTATTATTACCTACCAATCTTTATTAAATGATTCTTGATTATACTCTTTGATGTACTTGTTATGATCTTCTAATTTTAAGACCATGTTCTCAAACTATTATGCTCTTGTTATGCTTACAAATCACCCATGATTACCCTTAGTAAGGATACGAACACACCCCATTGTATGTTTCCTTTCCCCAGATTGTAATGAAAAGATTTATGTATGATTGTTAAAGGGGGATATTTTTATGGGATATATTGATGTTCATTAAAAAAATTATAAAATTATGTTCTGATGTTTCCAAATACACTAAAATATTATGGTCCCCTGAAATTTAGTTTTGTAATGTGTTGAATGTTCATTTCAAATCATGTATGTATGTTAATCCTAGGTCACTATTTTTCGTATTAAAGGAAATATTTTTTCATCCATTTATAACTATGATGAGAAAATTTTAGTGAGATCCCTAGGGGTATTTATAAGAATATTAATAGGGATGTCTATAAGTTTATTCATAAAGTGTCATAGATTTAAATTTTTGTTCAATTATTTACAAATACTGTAAGTAATTTTTTCATTATTATGTGCCCTTCAACTATGAAATATTTTCCTCAAACAGTGCTATCAAGTTTTAGTCAATGGACGGAAATATAAAAAACTATGTTAACATTAAATGTTTTACATGTGAAAAGTATGGTTATTAGTAAAATATATTTCATATGTGTAAATATCATAAGTAGAATCGAGATGTTAGTATTAGTTTTTCTAATAATGATGAAGTTAAAGAGACCAAAAAATACATGTGAAAGGTATGGGATTATATAATTGTATTGTTTAGATAAATCATGACATGAGTGATTAGATTTATGAGGTGGAACCCTAATTCATGATTTATATTTCATATTATAGGAATAGTGTATTAAAGAATAAGATGCTTACACTTGATTAAAGGTTTAAGAATAATATTTGATTATTGAGTTGTATATATTTTGAAATTCAATGATTTTTTTAAAAAATAATAAAATATATATTAATTTTTAGCATAATTTATTCAGTAAGGATTTAAAATAATATGTTCAATGATTATGATGACTTAGATATGTTATTTAGTGGAAATGTGGTATTTTGATTAATATAAGGTAATCTTTAATGTGTTCTTGATGTTGAGATAATTTTTTTAGAAAAATATATGTTGGTTATGAATAAGTAAATTTGATGGTATGGGTTACCTTATAACTAATTATGTATTTCTTGAAAATGTTTTTATGACTATTATATATTATGATTACAAATTTTTGGATTTAATAAGTACGTCCATTAAACATTGTTATAAGGAAAAATTCTTGATTTCAATAAATATTTATGGTGTTTTTGGTCAGTACCATGTTTCACAAAAAGAAATGATAGATGTATTCACATGTTTAGTTCATTACAATTATGAAAGAATTTATGATATATGGGTGATCAAAGCTAAAATAATTTTGAGTGATTTAGTGATATTATTTCTAATGATTTGGATTTTCATCTTTCGGAAGGGTTACAAGGTTAACTAGTTATGGAATGGTTTATGTTAATATTTGGATAGTATTTTTCTGATTAATATAATATTTCACTATATGGGGAATAATAAATATTGGATAACCAATTCTAACCATTTCATTGTGATGATATCAAAATATAGATGGAGTTACTAATCATTTGATGTGTAGATATCATGATAAATTATTACTCCAGGGATGGAAAATCCCCTTTCATTCGTTTATTTAAGAGATGTAATGGAAATCAAGAAAGGCATGTAGAAAGAGTGAGACTGTGCATATGAGAACGAATGAAATCAAGTAATTATATTTCCTTATGTTCTTATATAGTAAAATATTTATTCATCTCTTGAACAACGATATTCAAAATGGTTCACCCTAATCCCTTAATTTCCATAGAACCAATGGTCCAATAAATCATAAAATCTTTATAGTTTCAGGACATTAACATTATATTGATCATTAGATTAATATTGATAAATAATCAGTATCACTATCTTTAATTATTTAAAATTTTCCACTACATACAATATTTACTCCAAACCAATGTTCTCCTAGGTGGTAACCAAGTTATGAGTAAATTTGTGTAACTATTATGGATCCAACATTCCATTTTTAAAGTAATTTTTTACTATTCATTTTAAAGATGTGGGTTTCTTCGAAAAGAACTGTCTTTTACTAAAACAATGATAACTCAAATGAATTTTCAGGGGAAAATTCAGTTCAAGGGGGGTAGAATATAACACCATGATATTTTGTGAAATATGTTTTCAGATTAATTTAACAATTTTGATATTTTTCATATAATGCAACACTTAATAGAGGATTTTTTAGGTGAATTAACTATTTCCATATTGCATTATATGAAACACCATGTATGGATTCTACTATATAAAAATATTGAATTAAATTTTAGAACATGCAGCACATTTTTTTGTCTTTTCGTACACATAATTTTCATTTCTATTGATAACATATGTTACATGCAAGATTCACTTTTACTGAACTACAATATACTATAAATATTGTTTTTAAAAGAATTATTATAATTACTACCAATCCATTTGAATGTAAGATAAAAATGAGATTAATCGAATTACAAAACAATGGTTTACACTTGTATATAAAATTACTCCTTTTGTTTTCAATTAGTCAAAAAGGAATGGAATCACTATTTAGGAATAAACATATACATTTTCTAAGATATGTATTCATCCATGTACAAACATCATTTTATTTCAGTAAATTGAAAAGGCCACTTTTTAGGAATTTTTTTAATAAAATTTATATATTATATATTATATAATATTTATTAACCATCATACAATATATTTTATAGGCAAAAGATAGTAATAATTCCAATTTTATGAATAATAAAATATATTTTTCAAAAATTTATTTCTATCACAATTTAATAGAGAACCCATTAAAAAATATATTTTTTTTCAATTTTATAATTTTTTTTACAAAATAAACATTATATTTGAATTATAAATTTCAATATTTAATTTTATGGAGTTTTTCAAATTTTTCGGAGAGTTTTTTGTCGAATGATGAAAAACACTGAATATTAATTGACGAAATCATTTTCATGTAAATTAATTATATAACTAAATTATATATAAATTCTTAAAAAATATATATTATGATCCATTTTACATAAATTAATAAAATATATTTCATTGGAATAAATTTCATATTGAAATTGTGTATGAAGAAAATTATAATTTTTGAACATTTTAAAATTAATAACTGGTTGTTTTGTCCTGTTTGTGAGATTCTTTTTAATTAATTTTTGCTACTTATGTGATTAGAATTAAAAAAATGGGTTAAATATTTTGAATCAATATAATTTATAATTTATAATAATTTCAACATAGTTTTTGAAAAAAAATTATTATTGAATGTAATTAAAATTAATTACAATGATTAGGGTAAAATTGAATCAACGTATTGGTTAAACTCTATCTTAAGTTTCCAAATAACCTAGAAACGAGTACATGTAAAATTGTATGGAAATATTTCATCCATATCCTCACATGGATATAATTTAGTAAATTATTGGAGGTACATTATTTAAGAGAGACCTCTCAATAGTGATTACATTTTTATATTTACAATAATGTCACTCCTTCTCCAAAATAAAAGGGGACTCAACCCCTCACTTCTTCAAACATATCATGCCTATTGGATCATCAAAAACATACCCAAATGAGCTCAAAAAATCCATAAATTCATCCATTAATCATAAATTTAATATGAAATCCAACCAAGGAATCACTTTTTTGAAAACCAAAAGGTGTTACTCAGAGATTACAAAACATCCTTCAATAAGAACTTTGTTGTTATTTTTCTTCCCACCCCATAAATTATTATTATTAAATGATTTTATAATAAAATAATTTTTATAAATATACTTATATTTTTATATGCATAGGTGTATAACTATACTCACATTCACATCCATAAAATGGGATACACAATCATTATTTGTGTTTGTGATGAACTACTACCCCATTATCAAATGTCATTCATTATTTTATATCCACTTCTCAAATTTGAAAATAATGATATAATTATTATTTTTCATATTATATATATGTTATTTATTATGTATTTATACTTCTGGAATTGTTATATAACACATTCCTCTATGAATTTAATTTTATTGGAATACGATAACATCGGTTGGGGGCATGTGGACTACAGTCTCCTCAAACCGATGTGGTTCATTAACAGTTTACATATAATGTATTAAAGATGGGTATAGAGATTGTATATTATATATAGGACATAATAATTATACTTTAATGATAATATATAAATTAAAATATATTTCTTTTAATTTATTTCTATCAATATGATAAAAAACAGAAATAGCGTTCATGTGTATGTATGGCCTACCGTCTCCATGAACGGTTTAATCCTTTTCATATTTATATATTTAGTAGATTATTATATATAAATATATAATCAATATATATTATATTTATATAATTTTTATAATTATAGATATAACTGAATCCTGATATAAGTTTGAGGACTGAAAATATAACAAATCAAAACACATACGAAAAACAATGAGGGTTTTACCCGTGATGTATATTTAACATACAAGTATTTATTAACGGGTAATATAAATTCATAATAAAATGATATATGGTAATATATATAATAATATGGTTTTATTTTTTTATATAATAATCTTATATTTATTATAAAGTGGGTTTTAACATGTATACAGAGAATCAAGACTTATGTTATGGGTTTTCTAATCTCATAATTATTTCTATGAGACTTATGCCTTATTAACCACTGATATCGTTTTTATGGTGTATATACTAACCCTAAATGTATTATATGATTCGTATAATTTAATTAATTTTTATTTACATATCCATTTGATGATATATTTTTCAGGGGGTTTATGTTTCAAATGTTTCGGAATCGGTAATGTAATGTTTTTTCTCAATTTACATTCTTTGAGATATATGCAGTGTTATGAACCTATATTATTCTATCGAATAAATATACATCTATTGGATTTGTTATATATTTTATATACTTATTTCATGATATTTTATGAATCATTTAATTTTATTGATTCGTTGGGATTGTGATTCAATCTTATCGAAGTGTTAAAATATTATTGATACAATGTCATCATTTATTGTGATTATTTATGATTATGATTCAATATATGAAATATAATTATCCATATCTCAAATATTCTCTTAATTTTTCCTTATCAAATATTTATTCATGATATATTCATGTAAATATGCTATTTTTTAAATCATTTGTACATATGTTAATTAAGATAATGTTTTTAAGAAAACCTAACTATATTTATCTCTTCGGTGGGAAATTTGTTTTATTCAAAAAAAAATTTATTAAAATGTTTAAAAAATAATTTTAAGTTATATGTTGTGATCATGTTAAAGGAAAATTATTTTTAAAATTATTTTTAAAATGGTTTTCAAATAATTTATTTTTGGTTTTAAATGCTATTCTCAAAGAAAAATGTTTTCAAATGTTTTAGGATTTAAAAATAAATTTTCAAAGTGGAATGATTATTTTACTCATGAAATGTTTTAAATGAATTTTAAATCATATTATTAATTTTTACAATGTTTTTTCAAATAAAATAATTTTCAAAATGTTTTATCCCTTAAAAAGTGGTTTACAGAGAATGGTTGGTTTGCTTTTGAAATGCTACAGGTTATATTTCAAAATTAGTATCCATCTAAGGTGAAATAATTTGATATATTTTATGATTTACTTGGTATATGTCCTGTAGAAACCATTCTTATTGATTTATAAATTTTTTACATTTAATATTTCTTTTTTTATGAAACCCATTACTCTTACTTGGGTTATACTGTTATAAAGAACTTATTAAACCAATTTTCTTTCACATGTTATTCTATGATGAAATGATTATGAAACCTATTTATTTTCTATTGGTTGTGATATGAAGAAATTTTTATGATACCCATTTAGTTTCCAAGGTTATAATAGGATGTCTATAAAACTTATCAGTTTTTATGGGTCATGATATTATGAATGTTGTATGGAATATGTATGTATGATTTTGTTATGTGATAGGTGGGACAAATATCACCAACCAATTAATATTTTCATTTTTTATGTCTCATGAGATAACGATCGGATGAAATTCAAAGTGCATGATCCACAATGTGATGTCAGTTTGTCTTTATCCACATTTTTAAATAGGTGTGTCCTAGTCCATACTAGAAAATGGGTGTGTCTCGATCCACAATGGGAAACAATTGTGTCATGATCCATAATGAAAAACATGTGTGTCTTGATCCACAGTGGGAAATAGGTGTATCCTGGTCCAAAATGAGAAATATTAGATCCACTATGGGAAATAGGTGTCTCCTAATCCACTGTGTTTATGATCTTGGTAGTCAACCTTGACACATAAAATGGTTTAATATAATTATTATGGTTCCACAGATATATGACATGAGTTTATTGTTCATGAATAATTTATGATGATTTAAATCCATTAGGATTCATGTATTATGAAATAAAAATATTTATTCCATGACTCTTATTTATAATCATTGATATGAATAGTATTCTCTTCTACTAGTAAGTTCATGTTTTTTTAACCTTTTTCTCATGTTATGTTTACATATTTCCCTTATTTACCCATACTGAGGATCTGAGCTCACCCCGTTCTTATTTTTCCTTTCCCCATGTAAAGAAGAAATGTACTTAGTAGGAGTATTAAAGGGGGTGATATTTATGGGATAATTTGAAGATCTTTCACCATGTTAGAAGATTTTGTTTCCATGTTTCCATATACACTAAAATGTCATGGTCCTCAGACATGTATTTTTGTAACGTGATAAATATTCATCAAAAATGTTGTAATATCCATGAATGCTAAGCTATGGTCATTATAAAGTGTCTCTAATACAGTTTAAAAATACGTTGAAATAAATATGGTTATAGTTGGAGATCTATGACCCACTTTATTTAGTGATTCCATGACTTCTAAAGAACAAGATGTATATTCCTTCTTCCAGAAGATACACATGGATGTGTTCACCAAAAACTACAAAGACATTCAATGAATTGATCTTGAGGTTTCCACACACCACTTGGGATTTACATAAGGCCATGGGTGGAAAAAATTGGTATCCATACAAATAAAACCAACTCACACATCAAAATTGAGGCAAAAGTGGAAAATCTCCTCAATGATTTCTTTATCCAAAAGGTAAAATATCCAAAAAAATTAGAAAAAAATTATTCTTGTTAACAATAAGAATGGGTAAATTAGAGATTAAATGGATATAAAGGATCTCAATTGGATCTTTCCGAAAGATGAAATCCTAGTTCAAATAATGGAACCCCGTATTGATATAATAAATTGTTATCAAGCCCTCTTTATCATGGATGGTAATTCAGGGTACAACCAAATTATGATTTATTTAGAAGATGAAGAATCCACTACCTTCAACCCCCCCCCCATAGAGTATTCTACTATAGGATAATTCCCACTTGATTTAATAATGAAAACACCTCATTCCAATTTTCTATTCACCCTATATTAGTATTTTTTGAGTTATTTAGTTTAATTCAACATTGATGTTCTCATGGTTATTTATGAAGAAACTTCTAACCACCCGTCTGACCTAGAGTCCATCTTCAACATGATATGACAACATAGCATGAAGTTTGACCACATAAAATGTGATTTTGAAGAAAAATTGGGAATATTTCTTGGCTTCATTTTATTTTATCAATAAATCTAATTTAACCCTCAGAAAATAAAATCCATCATTACCATGTCACTCCGTAAATTCATAATGATTTGAGAGAACATCAAGGAAACATGGAATACATTCGGTGTTTGATATTCATCCTTGTAGGAAATGGTTTTCCCTTTACTAAATGTGTGAATTAGTGATTCACATATCTGTGGTCTAGTTACTATTAGGAATTATTTGATAGAATAAATAAATACCACTCTAATTCACCAGTACTATGGGAACCTATTGAGGTAAATCAGCTCATTCTATATGTGATTACACTGGAGATATCATTGGGTACCATCCTTGTACAAAATAATTATGTTGGCAATTGAAATATCATTTATTATCATAGTCAAACTATTCATGATGCTTGGATTCATTATTTTTATTTTAATAAGATATTCATGGTATTAATATATTTAGTTCAGAAACTGAGGCCCTACCTAAAACACCATGTGGTCCATTTCATCTATTGTAATAAACCGCTAAAATACATCCTTATCCATATAGTTACTAAAGGATGTCTCTCTTGGTGGGAGTCTATTCTTCACCAGTTTAATATACATTTAATTCCTCAGAATATAGTGAAAGGAAAGGCCTTGGATTATTTCTTTACAAAACGCCATTCTACAGAAATCATGTTATTGAATATTGAATTCTAACTGTAAGAAATCATCTCTATTAAAGTAAACCCCCAAACATGGAAAATAATTTTTTACAGCATGCCCATTATCCCATCATGGAATATAATGGAAGACTCAGAGGTAAACAATTTATGTTTAGGGATCATGCTCATTTATCAAGCACATCCAGTGTTACATTACTTACTATTGCTTTCGAAAGGCTGTATAAACAACAAGGATGAATATCAGGACCTAATTTTTGGCCTAGAACATGCACTCCAATTACCATATGAATATATATTGGTTAAAGGAAATTTAGATTTTAAAATCAAACATGTCTATGGTTATTTTTTTATAAGAAAATAAGAGATAATTCCACTACATGATATGTCTAAGGTTTAATGGAAGAATTCCCCTCAGATCCAACACTGAATCATGTCCCAATATCATAGAACGTCCATGATAATGAATTTTAAAATAAATCTACAACACTATTGGATCCAAACCACGCTGAAACAGTCATCATCATTGTGCATCACTGAATGGTCTCACATTTTTTTCATGTCAGAACGGAAGAGATCAATGAATTCCTCCATCTCCTTGAACTATATTTTCAACCACTGGGTTGATTATTACCTACCAAAACATCCTTTAAGAGTGATAACACCCATTGTAAAGATCTGGGAGAATATAAAATCCACTAGAAATCAACCAACATCAATCATTATAATGTACCAAATCACCATTAAGTCTCCAGTAAATGATGATTTGACCGAGCCTTTCTTAGATGAATCAATGGATAAGAGGATTCTTCTATTATGAACAAAGTGAACACTTGATACTCTAGTGTCCACTAGTCATTGATCAATAATTACTATCAAATATGAAGGATAGGATACTATTGTCCCAATTCGACATGGGATTTCCTAGAATTCACCAACAAATCTCACCCATAGAAAGTTCATTTCAACTTCATACATCAAACCATCGGAGTTGAGAAATACACCCAAATAATAATAGACATTTTCCATATAAGGAATGGTTTTTGTGTTGACATTCCCTCCATATAAATTGATGATGTTAAAATATATCATAACTACTACATATTTCTTCTTGAAATTGGATCAAGAAACACCCGTGAAATAATTCAGGTCCAAATGCATTGCTAGCTTTGCAAAATTGAAGGTCATTTCCATATTTAGTGTCACTCATACAATTTGGATGGAAAATGGAAACAATTTCTACTCATATGAGTTTGAAAAGTTTTATCAGAAGTACCATATCAAATTTAACCATTCATTACACTATCATGCAACGACTAATGGATTAATAGAGGCCTCCAACCAAATCCTATCAAACATACTCTAAAATATGGAAGATATGGATAAGAATTATTTTCATCATAAACTACTTCATAACTTATGGCATTATCATATGACAACCCGTAATTCCACACAGGTGACCATGTATTCCATCCTGTATATAACAGAGTCATTCTTTCACATCAAGGTCCATTTTCATTTCTTCATATTTCCATCTATGATAAGATATTCATAAATGAGAAATCCAAGAAATGACTGGATGAATTGGACCATCTCAATGAGATTTGATTGCAAACATTTAACTATTTTTAGATCCAGAAAATTTGGATAGCGTGATCCATTAATAAGAAGGTCTGACACTGCTCCTTCTGCAATGGAGAACTTTTATTAGACCGTAGAACTATGATGATAATAGGAAATAATCATCGAAATCTTGAACCAAAGAGGAAGAAACCTTATTCCATACATGATGTCCACTCTAATAGATCTTATCCTTGATCTCAATGTAACGATAGATCATTATGACCCCAACCCATTCAAGATTCCAAATGAAATATTTTGTGTAATTACAATAAGGAAAACCTGTCTACACAATGTTTAAATGCATAGTTGGTAATTTTCCTGACTATAAAAGTCATGAGATAATTTCCATTCTTCCTCAAGAAAAATTGGGTGGCATCATCATCCATGTCACATGACAATAAAAAGCATGACATATTGTCCTAGTCATATGAAATAAAACTAAAAGACACCATTTTTTTCCATAGAATGACAATAATCTAAATGGTTAACTCTTCTCCTATTTGTTTTTACGTTATCTCTGAAACAAGAAGTGATGACAGTCTTCATTGTCCCTAAAAATATGGGCCTCAATATTAGGTGTATGTCCCTAAAACAACATTATACCCCATAAATGGTCAATAATCCCTCTATACCCGAGATGATAAGGAAAGGATACACATCTCCCATGATCAAGACCCATTGATATCATTTCCACTTCATAGTGGAACTTGGACACCCTTTATATGTATATTCCCCAAAATTACCATGTCATTATCCCGTGCAATAAATCTACATGGTTTACATCATTATTTCATTTGGACATACTACAGATCTTTCCCTGAAGTACATCTAGATTGATTCTCTTACAATGTGATACATAGTGATAGAGAGACCACCCATATTAGGTTTATCCATTATAATGAAAAAAATCCCCTCTTCCTTATTTACGAGTCATTCCATCACAAGGGAATTTTACCAAACTATGTATGGAAATATTATCATAACAATAAGATATGTAGATATCCCTAGACCTTATTTAATTGGATGACTTATCGTTATGGAAAAATTCCAGGACCTTCTTCTCATTTTCTCAAAACCTGATTGATGTGGGAACTATTTTTATGAAATATGTGTCAACTAATTATTTTTCTAGAAAGATATGTAGTGATGATATTTCATATTCCCTGCTCTAGATGCAATATTATTTTCCATGTTCAGAGACCCATGTCCATACTTCTAGACATTAAACTACTTGGTCGATGTCCTCATTACATGTCGATAAACTAAGAAATCTATCTAGAACTACATGTTAATTGATTTTCATTCTAAGGAGATACATAGTGATACTTGAATCTCTGATCCCAGGTCCAACTATAACAAAACCAGTCCGTCACTCCTTGTGTATATTTCATACCTACCTAAGGTACCTCTAATAACTACGTGTTTCTAGAATATTGTCATTAAAAGATAGATATTAGTGAACTAATTTCCATCCATGGGACAATCCACAACATTTTATCTCTTCCACATCAGTTTATCTTATTCCTCATGTGAGGATTGATTATCACTATGTTGAGATAAATATTTATTACCCAATCCCACAACATACTCTATCCACTGAAAAATATAAATTACCTTATATAATCCTTGTATTTACTTTGTGTTGTGTAAGAAACATTTTCCACTCCCTATTTCTCACACTAATCATATCCCACATGGGTTTCAGAGATTTTGTGCATGTGTCCCCAACATGAATAATTCATATCAATTTACATTGTGTATACCATTTTCATAGTGAAAAGACCGTAAATGAAACACTACATGTACTCAATGCATGATAGTAAATTACGCGATTTCCTCAAGAACTACATGTGGCAGGATTCACATTTATGGAAGATACATAGTGAAATTTTCATCTCTGAACTCATTCCTAGTCCACACACAATATTGAAAATGACCGCACTCTATTATGTTTGAGTTAGGTCTACATGAGAGGATACAATATGTGGTCTCACTCTATGTGTGAGCACATATTCAAAAATTGACCCCCTCCATTCCAAAGATGAATTCAATTAGTGTCTGGAAATTAATTTTAGAACTATGTGTGTATTGATTCCTAATGCAACAGGATATGTAGTGACACCTGAGTTCTATACATTGGTCCAGAAACAATCATGTTAAGGCACCATTTACCAAGAATTCCAAAATGCATGACATTAAGCAGCATGGATAATGTCCTAACATCATGATTAAATAAATGCCCATAACTAACGAACCAGATGTTTGATATACATGTTTTCAGTGACGTTGGGAGCCCATTTGTAAAGCGGTCCCTTGGAATATTTCGGCGGGTCTGACCAAAACGTGTCTTTCAGAGGTGCGGTCACCCCTGATTCACGGAAAGTGATGAAAATACCAGACCGAGAATCGGGTTGACACATCATCTATTGGGTGGGATCCTTTAGGATGATGTGGTCCTTTTGAAATACTCCACAAGTGTTTCAATGAAAAGTTAGATTATATCCAGGTTGGATCAACTATAAATTCATCCAGGCCCTCTACACTAAAATGCCAATAACTAAAATATCGAGTGTCTGGTCGATGCATCGTCTTGTTGTGTTGGGACCCTTATAAAAATATGGATCTTTGGGATACTTATTTGGGGGAATTAATTTCAGTTGAAATATGGATGATGGATTTAGGAGCGGTTCTCCCATAATCATGTGTGCTATGAGCAGGAATCCAGTGGTTGGTAGTGAGTCGGAGGATAGAGACAGATCATATGGAGGTTATTAGGGAGCGATCTTATGTGGATTAGAACCTAGAGAACCTATGTGGATCAGCACCTAGCAACACTCTATGGGTCAGCACCTCGTGACCCGATGAGGACAAGCCATAGATTGGCCTATTGTGGGTCAGCGGCATATCGATCTTGTGTGGGTCAGATCCTGTGTGGGTCAGCGCTCAGCGATCCAATGTGGTTTAGCACCTACTGATCTTGTATGGGTTATATCCTATGTGGGTCATTGTGGGGGTTTGTATTTATACACTCCAAGTAGTTCTGATTTCGTGTTGATCATTGAGGGGTTAGTACCTATAGATCATGTGTGGTTCAGACATCTTATGGTCAGTATCAGTGCATCTTGATAGAATAAGTTGATCTAGATTTGTGCCTAATCACTTGTACTTCTATACTTCACTAATACCTAGTTTGAGCTATGAAATTGTTTGAGATATGTCTATTGCTTTGAGCATTGTGATTGAGATCATGATTTGGGGTTTTCCTTTATAGAATTTTGTGAGACCTTTATGGGTCTTGGGGTCCCTATAGATTATTTTTATACTCACCCATGCACATGTTCACCCACACCTTGTTATGTCTGGTGCAGACAATAACTTGCAGGGATGTGACATGAGGGGGCCAGGAACTTGCGGTACATGGAGGAGATTTGATGACGTAGAGAGCAGTGGAGATGAGTTGTTCCTACCCCTCAGGTAGGATCCTCATTGAATGATCTTGGAGTTTTTTTCACTTTCCAGTTATACTTGTACATTTCAGTTGTGCTTGCATTCGGGCCCCTTCACATTCAGTACAATTTTTACTATAGTGGTTTAATTCATGGTTGCTTTTTTTTGTATTCTTGGTTGTAGTTTTGTATAGGTTTAAAGGAAACTAATTCCTGTTATAGGGATACATCCTTTTCGATGATATTAGCCAACCCCTAGCCTATGGAAGGTGGGCTTGGGGTAGTCATAGCACAGGCTTCAAGGGACGGTTCGTGACAAAATGTTATCAGAGGATTCGGTTCTACCAAATAACATGGAAACTAATTGTATTTTTAAGGAATCAATAGTGTTTTGTGTTTTGAGTTTGGTTTTCAGTGTGAGGAATCCAGTGTAGTTGTGGTGGTGGACACATCCATACACTAGGACCCTAAATTCTAGTTTTCGACTCTGTGCATGAAAACCATGATTGTGTGTCTTTTGAAAGTGTTTTCACTTTTGATGACATTGAGTCAGCTTACCATGTATAAATTTTGACTGTGGTGAACCCGTTTTCTTCAGGATGCCGCCACGTAGACAACCATGCAAGATTCATAAGAGATTACATAATGACTACTCACTGAGTGATGAGGCCTCGGTGTAGGGCCCTCTTATAGAATTAGTACCTTTGGGTCGTGTACCAGAATCACCACTACGCATTGGGAAACCATTTCCACCCGCCCCACTAGCAGACGGTGCACGTTGACTAAGCATGTTTCACAAGTTTCAATAGTAGAGGCCTCAGAAGTTCTGAGGTGAGACAGATCTACAGGAATATAAGGACTTCCATGAGGCTATGACCTAAGTTTTTCGACTGGTTAGGACACCGGCCATGCTAATGGTGATCCAAGATTCCAGTCTTTTCTATGGAGCATTAGGGAGTTGCTGGAGCTTAACACTCAAGATGCACGATGAGGAAACCCCCACCTAGGTAGATTTTGAGGGCCTTTTCATGGTAGAGTCTGTCTCGGAGACTCTACAATCTGTGCGTGTTCAACAGCTCCTACACATACAGTACGGTAGTCAGAACGAGGTCCAGCACTCAGCGAGGTTCGATGATATAAATTTCTACTCCACAGACATGGTACGAGACCCTTTCTTTAGGGGTAAAACCTTTTAGAAGGGTCTCCAATGGAAGATCATAGCATCTATGATATCGCTCAGCATTTCGACACAAGGTAGGGTGCTAGAGCTAGCGCTTTTGGTGGAGAGATTCAAAGCTGAGCAGGAACTGACAGTGAGGCCGACCACCGAGCGACACATCGAAAAGTCATCTATGGCTGGTTGTAGGTCGATGACATAGAGGTCCGAGAGGACCATACATTCTTGTGGACTACCCTGGGATATAGGGTCGAATGTAAGAAGCTCACAAGACCGAGAAGGTCAGTTGGGAGGTAGAGTGTGCTTCACTTGTGGTGGGCAGGGCCACATGGATCGTGACTGCCCGACACTCCATACCGATGATCAGCATATGGTCACGGGACCACCGAGTCAGAGGTAGATAATCGAACGAGGTGGTCTACCGGGCGGCAGACAAGGCAGATAAGGAGGACGTGCAAGAGGCGGTGGGTAGCAATTTGAGGTTCTACCACCACCACTAACAGGTAGTCCACCCCGACCACAGGGAGAAGGTGGGTAGGGGAGAGCATAGCTATAGTAAGCGGAGTCCTGTGACCATGGTGCTCTAGAGATGATTAGAGGTATGATCTGTGTCTATTCCACCCTAGCTTCAAAAATTATAGACACAGGTTCCAGTCAGTCTTTCGTTCCCACAACAGTCGTTTAGTGCTCCATGATTCCGATGGAGCTGTTTTCTCGATCCATATGATTAGATACTCTTATGGGAGATGTTTCAATGATTAAAAACTGGTTCAGGTAGTGTGAGATTACTCTTGGGGTCGAGAGCATCAGTCGTGATATTATAGTACTAGTGTCGAGTCCTTACAACATCATCATTGGATTGGACTGGTTATCCACATTCCATGTTTTTGATTGATTGTATTAGGTTCAAGTTGTGGTGTGTCCATGTGGATGGGACCATGTTTTCATTCACCGGTGAGAATGGAACCATTTTAGTACAGGATGGACATACCCGAAGGAGGGTTTAGCTTATCACACATTAATTGGATGGACATACCCTCATGGATGTTGTTATTGAGATTCCAAACTACCCTGTATTGGTGGACCAATTGTCAATGCCTTCCCAAATGATGTGATGGTACTACCTCTATGTAGTGAGGTAGACTTTTACATCGACATGTACCCCGATTCAACACCGATATCTACACTAGAATATTGGATGGCTCTCGTAGAGCTTCGTGAGTTATGGGTACAATTGGAGGACATGCAGAGGAAGGGGTTCATAAGGCCCATTGTTCCTCCATGGGCATCCCTGAATTGATTTTCCAAGAAGCTAGATGAGAGTTTGAGGCTCCTCGTGGGTTATTGGTGCCTAAAATAGGCAACCGTGCAGAACAAGAATCTACTTCCATGGAATGATGATCTTTTCAATCAGCTGAAGGGAGCACATTGGTTTTCGAATATCGACCTCGGATCAGGCTATCATTAACTCAGGGTATGAGATACATTTGTGAAAAAGATGACCTTCAGATGCCTCTATTGCCACTATGAGTTCATGGTTTTACCATTCGGTGTGACCAACACCCCTGCATTGTACTTGGTACTCATGAACATAATCCTCTATCCATACATTGATCACATTGTGGTGGTCTTCATCCATGACATATTGGTGTACTTAGCTATAGAGGTGGAGCAAGCCTATCATCTGTAGATAGTACTGGATATACTCTGAGAGCACCAGATTTATAATAAACTCTCAAAGTGATTGTTCTGGATATGAGATGTCCACTTTCTAGGACACGCTATCTCATTGTCTAGTGTTTCAGTGGATATGGTGACGATAGATCTTGTTTTTTCTTGGTATCTACCTAGGAGGGTGGCTGAGGGGTGGAGTTTCCTAGGGTTGGTTGGGTACTACAAGAGATTCATACCAAACTTTTCCAGAGTTGAGGAACCCTTTTGGTCTTTGAAAAAGTAGGGAAAACAATTCGTATTGTCAAAGAGATTCCATTAGAGTATTCAAGAGTTGAGACAGAGACTGATGAGTGCCCCCATATTTATGCTACCAGAAGAGGGAGTTGGGTATTTAGTCTATTTTGACACATCAGGGACCAACAATGGATATCTACTGATGTAAGAGCGAGTAGTGATTACTCATACTTCTTGACATCTGAGATAACATTAGCAGAACTACACTACTCATGACCTGGAGTTAGCAGTAGTGGTCTTTACCTTGAAGATGTGGCGACACTACTTTATTGGCCAATGTTTTACAGTCTACTATGTTCCCAAAAGTCTTAGATATATATTCTCATATAAGGAGCTGATCCTGAGACAATGATATTGGCTAGAGTTTGACTAGGACTATAACAATGAGATAGTCTACACTCCTTCTAAGGGGAACATACAAGAAGAAACACTTAGTTGATGTTTTGGTCTACAGTTACTGAGTGAGGTGATTGAGCAGCTAGCCGCATTGATGATATCATTCGTGTATAGAGATTGAGCATCTTACCTTCAATCTATAAATATCACTCTACCTATTTTTCAGAGTATGTAGTAGGCATGGCTTGGGGACATTGACTACAAGGCACGACATGTACAGATATCTACAGGATAGGTAGCTGATGGATTTTCTGAAGGTGAGGAGCACGTCATCCACTTCAAAGGACACACCATGATCTCGGTGGCGCTACAGGGTGAGGTGTTGAGGGAGTCCCCTTTGTCCCCTTTGGCGGTACATCCTAGTGTGGTGAAGATGTACCAAGACCTCTGGCGTCAGCACTGGTGGCCATAGATGAAGAAGGCAGTGGTAGAGTTTGATTTATGATCCCTCACTTGTCAGTAAGTGAAAGCTGAGCATCAGGATTCAATAGGCATAGTGCAGCCACTAGAGGTACTGGAGTGGAAGTGGGATGGTATCTCAATGTACATTGTTATAGGGCTACCACAGATTTCCAGGGGTCATGATTCCATATTGGTGACCATTGAATGACTCACCAATTCAAACCAATTCCTACCCATCCAAGAGCAGGGATCACTAGAGGGATTGTGGTTCCTTTACATGAATGAGGTTGTACTGCATCATGGGGTACCATCGACGATAAGATCTGACCATGAGACACACTTTACATCTTGGTTGTAGAAGGGATTATAGGAGGTGTTCCGAATTCATCTACATTTGAGCATCGCCTTTCATCCTCAAACGGATGTTCATACGGAGTAGAACATTCAGACACTATAGGATATACTTCATGCTTGCGTCCTAGATTTTGGCCAATTTTGGGAGGATCACTTGACCTAGGTGGAGTTTTCATTCCAAAATATCTATCACTCCTCTATCAGCATGGCACCATTTGAGGCCATGTATGATCGATAATGTAGATCACTTATATGCTAGATAGACCCAGGGGAGTCAGTTCGTATGGGTCCAGAGTTGGTACGGGCTACCACTGAGATGGTGCAGATAATCGATGTGCAATTAAAGTATATATAGAGAAAAAAATTACTCTATACAGATAGTGGATGGAGACCATTGGAGTTCGAGGTGGGTGACCATGTCTTACAATGGGTCTCACCTCGATGAGGTTTGTAGAGATTTGTCTAGGGAGACAAGCTATCTCTAAGGTTCATCAGACCCTTCTAGGTTCTCATAAGAGTTTTTGAAGTGGTTTATTGCCTAGATCATCCCCCAAAGATGAATTGAGTGCATGAAATTTTCCACTTTTCATTACTGAAAAAGTATGTGCATGATCAATCACACTTTATTGACTGGGGAGAGCTTGACATTGATGACATTGTGACTTTTACGAAAGCTGTAGTGGGAATTGAGGATCATCAAAAGTGAGTCCTTTATATAAAATCAATACCTCTGGCATGCATTATCTAGAAGAATAGGGACCTCTAAGATATAACATGGGATTAGGAGGCTCAAATTCATGCACAGTACCCCCATTTTATTTCTTAGTCTATTTTTTGGTTTTCAGGGTCGAAAATCTCAAAGGTGGGTAGAATGTAAAGACCTAGATTATTTCATGTAATTTTTTTTAAATATATGTAATTATAATGAGTCCATAAAAATTGGCGATGCATGATTCCGAGTCCTGGGGTGCCCAGAAAAAAATTTCTATCTTTTTTAATTCAGGTTTAGTAAACATACGGGCGGCATTTTCTATCTTTTGAAGCAATGATTGAATTAAAAATATGAGGGCACCATTTATTCAACAGCGTTGAGATTTGATTAATGGGGGATTCACTTAGATCGCCGAAGGTCAAGAGAAAAAGATATTTTTTGAAAATTATGAGAATTATAAAATAACAAAGATATTTTATATTATTTTTCTCCTTTACTCCAACGAATGAGTGGTGGTGGTGGGACCAATGAAAATTCAATCCATAAGATGGTTTGACTCCACTTTATTCTTGTTACCGTACCATTGGAATTATGAAGGTTTATTGACCAAACAGTCCCCATTAATTACACATGAGTTAATCACCCTCACACTCTCCTATTTATATCGAGCTCGAGGTAGAGTGTTGATATGACATCTGCATGCGATGATGCTCTGGAAAGTACAATGAAACCAACCACCAATGAAAACGACGATGGGGTGGTCCTTTGATCTTCATCAGTGAATTTTTCATCTAGGTAGGGGGTTTATTTTGAAATTCATATTGATGAATTAATTTTCTCTCCTTCTTTATATCATATAATGTAGAGGGCTCATGCCAAACAAACAAGGCCCTAACCCTCCACCGCTTCGTCCTTGATGTGAACTTCGGGGAACAATTCCCAACTCGACGACAACATGAAATAAAGGGTCACACAATAACGACAAAAGCACAGAAGAGTCGTAGGCACAGATGGCACCATGAAAGGACATCGGAGCATGCAGAGTGACCCGCGGAAGAAACTGCCAGTGTGCCATGTCGGCGGTAGCCGGTTCTGGCAAGAGAAGACCCGAGGTAACTGAACATGGGTGGTTAAAGGCGGCACGCGACGGCACGCCGTGGTGGCATATGGCGGCAGGCCCCAGCCAGCCACGCAGGACATGGAGACGCCCGCAGGAGCCTTCAGCGTAAGCGGTCACAATAATCATGTCATGGAGGGAAGGGGAATCATGGCCCAAACTGCACTACATTGGAGAAACATCGGTCTACAAAACGAATGACTGTTAATTATGGTAGGGCAGCACCCCACCAGCTGGCGAACAGCCTCGCAAGCATGGGTTTAGTAGAATGAAATGGTCTGCCTATTGGTGGACCAAGACGGAGTAGGGTTTCCTAGAGCACCGGACCTGCCTAGTGGGATGGACCAACTGGTGGGTCGATCTATCCTCGCGGCCCAGCGGGCCAGTGCGGTTGGGCCGAGCCCCACTAGGTGGGCCGGGCCAACCATGGCTCTAGCCCACAAACCGAACTGGGCTGACCCTAATTGGATGGACCTAGTGAACCGGGACAATCCTTTATGGGTTGGATCTAGGCAGTGTCATGTATACCCTAGTACCAATTCCATCGTGCCGTTCTGACCGATTCAGACCGAGCCTAGACCAAACTGATCCCAAAATAAATAAATTCACTTAACAGGAAAACCGAGTATATGATTGGCCCTCCGTCAGTGGAGTTGTGTCCCCTTTTGAGAATTGGTCCCTTTGGAATATTTCATCTGGCCTAACAAATCCAAGTAGGCCCGAGGTGCGATCACCCTCATTTCATGGAATGTGATGCAACTAACAGAAAAGGTGTCCGATTGAGGTGTCACTTATTGTGTTGGAACCCTTAGGATGAGAAAATACTTTTAAAATACTCTATGGGAGTTTTAGATAATGTTAGAGTATGGCCAAGTTGGATTGACTAAAAATACAATCGGGCCCTCGACACTAAAATCCAATAACATAAAGATTGGGAATATGGTCGACACATTGTCTTTTGAGTTAGAAACCATATGATGTGATAGATCATAGGGTTAATTCTTTGTGGAACTTCACGCCGGTTAAAATATGACTGATGGATTTAAGAGAAGTTCTCCCAGAATCAAGCGTACTACGAGTAGGAATCCAGTTGCTGATAGTGTGATGGAGGATGGAGATAGATCATACGAAGGATAGTACCGAGTGATTATTTGTGGGTCAGCACCTAGTGAACCTATTTAGATCATCACCTAGTGACCCTATGTGTGTCAGCACCTCGTGAACAAATGAGGACCATCCTTAGAGTTTTCTGTCATCAATCAGTGACTTACTGATCCTATGTGGGTCAGATCCTATGTGCGTCAATGTTCGGAAATCCTATGTGGGTCAACGCATACCAATCTCGTGTGGGTCAGATCCTCTATGGGTTATTGCAAGGGTTAGTACCTATCGACTCGGGGTGGGTCAGATTTTATGTGTATCATTGTGGGGGTTGGTACCTATTGATCATGTGTGGGTTACACTTTGTATGGTCAATAGTGGTGGCTCTTGATAGAATAAGATGATCCAGTTTCACAAGTATTCATTTTTACTTCTATACTTCACTAATACCTAGTTTGATCTAAGACTCTATTTGAGTTGTGTCTACTGCATTTCACTTATTGATTGAGATCATTCTTTTTGGTTTTCTTTTTTGTAATTTTTTGAGACCTTTGGGGGTCTATGGTTCCCTACGGTGTATTGTTATACTCATCCATGAATTGGCTTCACCCGCACTTTGTTGTGTCATGTCCATAAAATGAGCATCGACTCAGAGAATTGAGGGAGTCAGGATAAGGTTGTACACAGATGATATTGGATGACAGGAAGAGTAGTGGAGTTGATTGGTACCTACCCTTTCAGTAGGATCCTTGGTGGATGATCCAGGAGTTTTTTTCTCTTTTTAGTTGCACTTGTACATTTCAGATGGGCATGTAATATGGTCCCTTCACATTCATTACACTTTTTACTACAACAGTTTACTATGTGGTTGCTTCTTGTTGTGTTCATGGTTGTATGTTTGTATTAGTTTTAACTCAATTCTTTCCCATTATAGGGATACGCTTTTTTGGGGCTAGTCTCTAAACCCTGGCCTATGGAAGGCGGGCTTGGTGTAGTCACGACATGGTCCTCAGGGAATGGGTTGTGACATGTATCCTCACCCTAAGATGATAAAATTCAAGTTCAATGTCATAGTTCCCCAACATTCAAATGAATGATGATTCAACCATTGTTGGAAAGGGTAATTTCACCCTATCATCAGTCATTTATCAAAATTTACCATCCTTTGCAAAATCCTAATTTGTGTAGGATTTATTTACCACTCATGGGATGTGTGAATAAAAATGATCTATTCACTCTTAGAGATATTACATTTTAAAACCTACCAATCATGGACTTGAGAAATAAAAATCTTCACAGACTCAATTAGTCGATCTATAATAGAATTTTGTAATTCATGAAAATTCCTTTTCATGACTATACTGTAACACAGCTCAGTTAGACTTAAATAATAGGACCATATAGTTCAGAGCCTATCAGGAAAATGATTTCTCTATTTGAATAGAAAATAAATTCCCTTGTTGAATTTACATAAAGTATCCCCAAAATAGTTTTTACAACCAACAGGAACCTCTTACCTAGGAGAGACCTCCTCTATTCATGAATATCATGTTTTATTTTTAGGAACCATAAAATTGTGGTCCAAAATTCTACCTTATTTTTCTTAATAATTTCAAAATATTATTATTCAAAAAGAATCGTTTAGGCCATCATTTCAAATATTATTATCAAATCTTTTAAACCTAAAAGAAATGTGTCATTATTATATCTTTCACAATTTTTAACTTTCCAAAAAAATATTCATCAATCACAAATTTGAAAACCCTCAAGGGAATGTATAAAATAATGTTGAGTAACAAATCACTAGGAATTAACTTCGTGATGTTAAAAAAATAATGATATTAAATATGAACAAAAAATATTAGCATGAAAACTAGAAAAAGTAAATCAATGAAAAATCCAAGCCTCACCCACTGAGTATTATTTATATTAGACATATGAAACAATAAGGGATATGGAACAAAATACACTATGTTTTTAGATTTTTATATATGACCCTAGAAATAATGAAACTATGCTCACTAGACCTCATGGATTAATAAATAATTAGATCATCTAACCATCCATATCACTATGGCATAGGCTAGCTGATGCAAAGATGTCTTTCTAAAAAAATAAGGTTAAATTCCATGTAATTATTGTAGTAATAAACTTATGATGAAGCCATATATGATTAGAAAAAAAAACCTCATTTTATTTATGATATAAAATTAAATTATAGGTGCATCCACAAGATGGAGTCCCTCTATCACACATTAATAAATTCAATAAACATAAATCTTCATTTTTAAAATAGAATCTAAATCCCCACCAGTATATATTAGAATTATATCCAACTAAATCGTATCAATCTCCTCATCCCATCCAATTTCCTCTACCATAGTTGCAATATTAATTTACCCTTTAGTTTGGGATCTTTCTAGGGTGTGGTGAGGGTGTATGATCTCCCCATAGGAGGCATCCCAGACTTAATATATGTGATATATTTTAATGGTCTTCTCATTAATATATTTTGTAAATTCTAATAAAATATTTTCATGGTTGGCCTCCACCTAGCATAATGAAAATTTATGATCTTTAGAGCTGACATGTAGCTTCCCCATTATAAAGTTTCGTTCAAGCTCATGTTCTTACTCCCACTTGAAAATGATCTCTTTAACAGTAGAATGAATCATGATAAAATTAAATCTGACATATAATCGAATTACAAATTGGAACGAAAGTCAATAGAATCATAATAGAATGTATTTGAAGATAATCTCAATGATTATTTTTTAGATGTCCCTCCAAGCCTCACAGCATGTGATGTGTTAGGAATTATGCTTCTTCAAACATGACTCAGAGAAACTATCATAGGGAGAATTGTACATTGAGATCAATTCACTCAACAAGTCACCCCAACCCACACCCTATGAGACAATAATGGATTCTATTTCCAGTAATAGATGCTTTTTCATGGAATCTCATCCTTGAAGCCTTGATTTAGTAGTTCATGGAACTAGAAATAGATAATAGTAATTGGTTGCCTCAAAAGGATAAAAATTGAAGAGGTAGGGGATGATCAAAGAAGTTGGTGACCCTAACCCATTTATGGGTTAGTATGTTGTGTAAATCCCATATGACATCCCAAAACTCTATATTTCGAGACATGATCTGTTGACAATGTTCAATCTCCTAGGTATTATCAGATCTCACCTTGGGAGGAACAGGAAGACAGCCCATTTCATGATCCACATAGAGCGGTCCTCTCTCAATAGTAGGAGAATGGTAAACTTAGAAACCTTGCTCATGCACCACCATAGAAAAATAATTCTTGGATGAAGCTATGTGACTCAACCAGTAATGATCAAAACATTTGGTCAAAATTTGGTTTCACACAAAAAAATATTGAAATCCACTAAATTCCCAGTTAAATCCATCAAAATCTTCTAATGTGGTTTGAAAATTTAAATATTCTATCACTTCGTAAAATTTAATTTTATGATTTCTCATGTAATGTATTAATTTCCGAATGTCCATGGTAGTATTACTCAAGGAGATTACATAAATTTTTGAATTTGGACTTAGTATGGAACCCTCTTCTGATTACATGAATGCCTGAATAACATCATTAGCGATTGTCAGAGCATCTGCATCATTCATTACAATGTCATATTGTTCATGAGATAAATCTAAAATATAATAAAGAGTATAAATTAGAATTCATCGTATGAGGCCTTATGATGTACATTTGAAGTTACCAAGATCTTCCACCCACTCTACATTTTTTGATGTAGTGATAAGAAAGATGATGTATCCTCGACCCATGAAACTTCTTCTGTAAAAGGAGCTAACACGCCAATAGGAATCCACATTTTGTTCGAAGTTTCATCCTCAATTCATGGAGAATCATTTCCATGTCCTTTTAGTGTGTATTAGGATGCATACTCAACCACCATAGACATGGTTATACATTTATTCAAGATAAATCGCAAATAAATGATATCGTAGGGACTAATCTTTTCTGACGACGCACATAGCCCTGGTTTTTATTCTCAAAATTTATTTTCTTTCTTGGGGAAGGATGGAATCGGAATCCTTAGAGACAAGTATCAAAGTTAGAAGTGGAAATTAACCATCCTTGTTAACCTTTATTATATGTTGGACTGGGGATATCTCTCCCAGTTCGTGATATAATTCATTAGTTCCATGTGGGGTACTATTCATACAATATTTTACGGATGGAATTCAAAATTATTTCTCGTATATATATAAAAAACAAGATAATATCTACCTTAGAAACATCACTTTGTTCGAGATAATTTAATGTAATAATTAAATAAGAGATAATAAAAGGACAACATTCATCCTGTGGATCAACATAGTTAATACATTCCTCATAATACAGGTGGTTAACCCCTTCATCAACACCCAATATTGAAATATATTCTTCCCATCTCATTATAGAGATAAAGTTGTTTGTTTCACAAATATGTATCTCTATTTCTGAGATATAAATACCAAACATAGCAGGATAATCCTTAAATTGATGATAGGGTGTGGCTTGAGAATATACAATTTATTGAAAATCTATCCGTACATGAAGAAGTGACCTTATGATTTCAGCATCAGAATGAATATACATAAAAATTTGGATAGCCTATAGTAGTATATATTTAGAGTCTATCATGACCTATAATGAAGTATATTTTATGATCTTCAATTTCACATGCTTTTGAAATACCTCTATCACATTTTAAGAATGGGGAAATAGAGTTTAGGTCTCTTCAAGATGATGAAAACCGGAAAATCTTGAACTAACCTCATTTGGTGAAACCCTTCGGAATATAGCCAGTAGAAAGAACCACAATGAATGTCATCTAGGTGAACTCGGGACCACGTCATAAGCACCCCTTGAATGGGATGATGCACCCTCTGAGGGTGATAAAACACATTCTTGGGGAAGTATCCATTCTACATCTCTTTTGATTATTGAAAGTTGTTAAAACCTTGACATGAAAGAAAACATATCCTAACACCCCCTTGGTATATGTGAAATCTAGGTCTTATCATACCAGAAGTTCAATCCAATGGAATCACCCACTAGAGGAAAGATGATGACCATTGTAGATATATACATCATCGTAATAATTCACAGATCTTGGGCTTCAATTGGATTCTTTTCTAATCAAACATACACTAGAGGGGCTACGATTATCAGTTGTAGGTACATGAGTTGGTCTGAAAACCAATATGGATAATATGACTCACATATTACATTAAAATTGATACAGGTCACCAATACACCATCCCTAATGTAAATCATGTATGATCCTTGATCATGTCCATCATTCTCATCATTATTAAATATCATAGTATGTGAGTATCCATATTGGAAGAAATTGACATCCTTGATTCAGTTCAGTCTCATCAAGGATTCACTGAGATTTATGAAGAAGGTACGAATACCAAAAATAGCATGATCAAACTTTCCTAACCAACCATCGGGAATCTCAACACCATGTAACAAAGAGTATGATCTAAAGTGGGTTGTGACCCATGCCCACAGTACCGCGAATAGCCCTAAAATTCTAAAATTGGACTTATTTGTGTGTATATGTAGTATGAATTGATGAATCTACTCCATAATAGGGATTTAAAACACTAATAGCTTCTTCTTGGATGGCTTGGCCACAATGAAAAATGTCCATGACCACATGCCATCATTGGAGTCATAGACACCTGACTCCAAGATGGTTATCCACATGGCTAAAAAACTTACAAGATATCTTCTTACAGGTATGATAGAATAGGGTTTATATCCTCATTAGTTGTACTCCCACTTCACTAATGTTTTTTAGAATGTACCAGGAGCTCCTCGCTCCATCATTTTGGAAAACCACATATGAAATTTCTAAGTGGGGTGTTTCCCCTACGGCTCCAAGAAACAACCCATCATGATTTTGAATGTATATCACCCGTCATTTGGGGTTATTACTTCTTAATGTCCCAAACTATCTTCAATAGATCATTCATCAGAATTGTTGACCTTTAATCCTCTACCCACTTTAGTATCAGTGGGATAAACTTATCATACATATCAATAAGTATCGGAGCCCCAGAGATATTGTGGACATCCCACTAGACCATATCAATTTATACATGCGTCAACTGGGAGGAGTTCATTTGCAGGTCCATAAACATAGAAACTCAATGATGAATTCAGAGTTTGGGTATACATATGTCTGGGCCACCCAGACCCATTTATATATATCAACTTCTATTATCTTGGTTTCAAAGCCAACAATAGCATGGCACAACCAATATACCCACATCCACACATGCCTAACACCTCCACCAGAGAAGAGGTATCAGTATTCCCTCCAACACATCCACTAGTCTTCATGGAATCAAAAAATATGTATAGGTAATAGTGTGGATTTAATTTAATCATGTTTAGCATCAAATCTATATCAAATTGGTTATGATTCAAGGCATAGGCCATGGATTAAATCCCATAATTAAAGTATGCACACACTCCTAGTACATATTTAGTTGTAAAGTTCATATAGTTATGAAACTACAAAAGAGGTGTGTAATTTTTTGACTTTGGTATGAGGACTTATATCAGATGATTGTGACCATAAAGTAGTAGATAATTAGTCCTATAGTACTCGTGATGATACTTTATCATATGTCCTACCAGATATACTATAATTGTATCGTCCTTGTCATTGTAATGATCCCTATGTATTTTAAAAACTACTTATTAATATATCTAGCTTGACCATAATAAACATTGGTCTTCCAAGAATCCATTGAACCTATTATGAAGAAAAATATATTCAATAGAAACACATTTTAATTTAAAATGTTATAGAAAGGGTGAAATTTTGAAATGGCATGACTTCACATATGGTTCACGTGAATGTTACTCGTGAAAATATATCACACAATAGACCATGTATAGGTAACTTTCCCAAACATATGTGCTACACAGGTGGATTCATACCTTGTCATTGATAATAGTTCATTTGAAAATAATCTTTAGTGAAAGGTTTTCATGAAACACAAGTAGGGAAATACTATAGGTATAGAAACTTGAGAACCATATTCTGAAATCTGCAACCTTATTTATAGATGTTGGATCCCCTCTGCATAACCCATAAGCACACACCACCTACACAACTGAACAGTGTGGTACGCTTTTGCTATATAACTCTATTATCCAGATGCCCTTTTCAACAATTTACATCAATATTAGATCCTATTATTTTGATCGGTTCCAATCATAGGGGGGTCTTTTTGAAACATCATATTATCACTTGTATTAAAATGAATTTAATTAATACACCTTAATGAAAACATATTAAGAGGCACAATGGTGGCCAATAGCCACATCCCTTAAAATGAATACATTTGTGTACAAACACCCAAGTGGTGTTGGTGCATAGGGTGCCTGTGTATAATCTAGGGAAATGGGATTCCTCATCGTCCAACATGATGGGCTTGTGAATGAGCCTATATGATGGGACTACACATCAGCCTGTATGATGGGCCTACTTGAGCCATCACATTCTCCTAGGTTTCTAAATGTTTTAATAAATTAGACCATGGGTCTCTTCATTTGAATGGAAAAACCCCAATGAAATCTCGATGCTCCCCTCACCCTAGTACTTCATTTAGGACCACTGAATCATTCAAGATATCCCTCAAAAATCGGAAGAGGGAATTTAGGGGGGATAGTGGAACCAAAGTCCTCTCATGGTCTAGAACACATGAATTCTATATCAGGAACCTTTCCCCATGTGGTTGATGAATACTAGAATGATCTATTCTTTTCTAACTAGTGAATCATGAGAGACACTTATAGGAACACCTCTGATGACCCTTAAACCCTTGAGGAAATCCTTGACCAAGTGTTGTTGCCTAGGTCGTTCATTTCCTAAATTAAATTCATCCCACGCTGGACAAACTAAAAGAAGCACTCCTAGGCTCAACATGCATACCCTGTGTGGGACCCCCTTTTCTTACCATTACTCTACCCAGCCCGATCCAATTGTCAATACCTCTTCCAAGCCTCTAATTGTAGGTCCACTCTTCCTTTGTATGCCTTGTCTGAGATTGAACAAATTGAAACCTCCACTGAATCCTCCAGGATTGAAATACCATTGAAAGAGGAACACCAGTGTTTATCTCATTTGGATACACATTAGTTTGGTTAGAGTTGTATTATACATGTCATACCAAATTGGTGGGATCCCCATAGTACATGTAGATATGAATTCCCATTTTCACATGGACCCTAATCTTTGGGCGGTTTTAGGTAACTCTTACTCTTGGGTACTAGGGTTATGACCATGTCCTTGCCTAGTTTCCTCTATAACGAGGAGCCTACATTTCTAGATTGGGAGGGTAAGGATAATTGTTTCCTTTAACATTGATATTGAATGAGATCCTCCCCTCCCCCTCCCAAAACTATTTTAGGGAATCCCCCTGGAGTATGTTCATAGCCTTTATTGTAGAAGGTTTAATTCTTTCTCATATTTGGATCCCAAGTCTACCTTAATGGGTAGTCTGATGTGACTATCCTAGATAAAAAGTATGAGAGGTAATAGTCGCATCAATTCCCTATATTCTTCCCCAATATCCTTATCCACATTCACCACCAGAAGATATATCATTCGGTTTTCCATGTGATTGAATTCCTCTTATTTCTAATATTCTATAATGACTCTTGTGGTATTATATGATTGTCATGATCATGGTTTATTCATTGTAAAGTGAATGTCTAAGACAGGAGTCTTCTTTTAGCTCTTCCACTTTCCTTCCATCAGAGTTCCCCCATAGATGTGGGTCTTCTATGATATGTATCACACCATTTGGAAATGAAAATTGTTTGGTTCCATGAATATATTGATTCCTCTTTTTTCATACACTAATAATTACTCATATGGGATTATAGGTTGGAAGTTATCAAGATATCTACATGATCCCAATCCCTGGGGAATCATTCCATTTGAAAGCCACATCTAATCAAGGTCCTCTTATTAGGTATATGCCCCATTTATAACCAACTATATAAGCCTCCTATTATGTGTAAGACCCAACCACTATTAATAAGGGAATCCCCTTCATGGATAATCCCCAAAATCTAACCCTCTAGTGCCCACTGTAGTAGTAGGCCTCAACCAGTACTTAAATCATCATGGAATCCTTTTCCTGAATATGCCACAACTTAACCATATCCTCTCTAGGTCATGTTCTTTATTGAATATTATCCAAAATGGGATCCTATATCCCTTCTAGGGTCCCTAGTCTGCTTCATCATAATTCCCACAACAAACATTGACTAGACACATTTCCCCATTATTTATTCCTCACCTGATGTTAAACAGCATTGTTTGATCCTCATCACGTGACATTATAAATTATGATGTGTCTCATTAAGTTGAACTGAACTACATGGGTTCTAATTCCTCTCACAAGGATACTTATGATGCTGATTCCTAGGATTGATCATATCATCAAAACAACTCTCATATCCATGGATGAGGACACACATTATAGCACCCCACTATGTGACAAAATACCATCATCATCAAAATAATGTACAAATAATATCTATCCAATAGCTAAGTGGATACCGTTTATGAAGATCCTAATATATATAATGATATATCCTTAACTAAAGCACCTTATATACAAACATATTATTCTAAAATAACATACATGAAAATAATTTATTATTAATTCAATTGTAACCATTATCATACTTGGTTCTTAATGAAGGATTCGTGAACATATCTTAAATTTATAAGATATTCCCAGAGTTGGAAAAAATTCATCCTAAGAGGGTGTGATGAGTATTAGATCACATCCTCTCAACCAACACGAGTTATTAAGTATCATTGTAAAAATACCTCAATAAGAGCCTACAATTGCAAAGAATGTACCTCACAGATATAGAATCATTGATTGTTTCTTGTTCCGTGAATAAACCTATGGTAAATATTTCTGAAGTAGTGAACTCGATTTGATTGATGTAACAAAACTCAACCCTGAAAATCAATCTTGGGAAAACAAATTTTCTATTAGAAAAACCATGAATACAATAGATACCTATATAGAGAAAGTCTAAAAATCTAGAAAACATAAATACATTATCATTTGATAAAAAATGAAGGAAAAGGAATATACATACCACATCCTCTATTTGATGGTAAATAGCCATAAATAAATGTTCATCATATCTTTGGACAGAAAACAAGATTTAAATCACACACACACACAAGTACATTTATATATATACATATATATTCCATAATCCCATATAATATATAATCCACACACACACACACACAAATGTATATATATTTATACATGTATACAAATATACTTCTACATACATACATATATACATAAATTTATTCTGTCACACAAACATTCATAACCAGTCAACAACTAATAATCAAAATCATCTATGCATTAATTTTTTTTCATAATAAATTTTGAAAAATACTTGGATCAATATATGAATTGAACATATTTTTCATTATTTTTTATTTTTTCCCATGATTAGTAAGTCTTCTTAGTAATCATATGGTTTTTAATTAATGAAAATGAAATTTTTAGATTATTTAGTCAATGTAACACCATGTTACCTTTCTTCATGTATTCATTGAATATTTCTTTGTTTCCATTTTTTTGGTGCATTGAGAGACTCTCTAGAATGGAGAGACATTGGTGAGGAAAATGGACTAAATTATAGGGATTCATGGTTTCCTAGATTAATGAATTATTGGTATAAATGTTTAACTTTATACAGATGGTGTTACTTGTGTGTGAATAGTATTTATTTTTATTTTAAAGCATTTCCTCATAAAATTTGGTTGAAAATGACCACTAGACACATTCACATTGTGAGAGGGTTACATGACATGAATATATTATATGAATAATTTCATGAGTCTTTTGTTGGGAAGGTTAATTTTATCATTTTTTATTCCATTACACGATTTGAAAAAATCAATTTGAATTTAACTTATCTTATGGTAGTTACTTTATAAACGTATCTATAATTCATTGGATTTCCATCCATGAATGGTATTCAAGAAATAAATTTCTTATGTCTGGTAGTTTTAAACATGTATCACACCGAATTATTTCTGCATTTAGTGAACATGATTTCCTCTCAAACCCCTGGATTATTTTTGGTGACCCCCCTATTGTGAGGTCATTCTATTTAGTGTTTTAATCACGTGGATGTTTTATACCATAGCTCTGGTATGTGGTATTTCAACATCATCATTTACATTATTTGTGGCCAGGGATGCTACATTTTTTTCAGGTTATTTAAATGTAGTTTTTTATCAATCGAATGATATTTATGGTGATTCTTAATCATTCAAATCTTAGTCTGTGTTTTTTTATTCTCTATTGTTTAACGTAGATAAGTTTCTACCATTCTTAAGTTAGGTTTATTTGTTAACATTTTTCTAATTCTTGAATTTCAATATATTCATATTGACACCTTTGGATTGTTCATTGATATTGATTTTATTGGATATAAAATCAGTTTTTATTAAATGTGAACCTATATTTTGGAAATGGTTTTGAGAAAACATAGCACATATGGAACATTATTTATGTCAGGAAATGGACATAGGTAACCCAAGTGTGTCTGTGTCGCCACTAGGATACATTATTTATATCAATATATTGTTTTTGGACTCAATATTAGTTTATACCAATCTACACATTTATATTATACTTTAATGTCTAGTATGTCTTCACATATGATATAAGCCAAATGTTGTAAATCTTATTCTATAACTAGTTTATCCCATGATGGTTTATTTCAATGATATTTTCCCACATATATTGTTTACATATTTTTATTTTATACCAGATATATTCTTTGATTTGGTGAATATCACATGCATTTAGGACAAAAAATGAATTTTTACAAATAGTTGTATATATGAAAAAGAATCCTAAATTGGATTTTGGGTAAAATTTATAGATTGTGAAATATAAATATTATAACTTGTATAGATTTATTTGATATATCCAAATGGGATCCATTCTCACACACTAGTTTTTCATTAGGGTGGTTATAGACCATGTTTTAATGAACTTAGTGAAAGGAAAAGTCATTACGTATCATGCCAGGTTCTTTTTTAATTTGTCAAATTCGTAGTGGTATGGATTGGTGGTGAGGGATGGTCACCTGGATATTTTTTTAGTTTGGCCTATCTAATATTCTTGATTTAAATAGTGTTTCTTGACCTTTTATGTATCGTGGATATTTATTTCTTTCTTCGAATTTTTACATTGATGTTTCTTCATTTTTACATGATACTTATAGTTATTTTCTATATCTATTAATGTGGTGGACCATTTTGGTGGCTTTTCTGGTTCACCATGGATGGTTTGATACAAATTTTATCAAGGGGAATACACAACCAGAAGTGTTTTTGATGATTCCATGGTGTGATTTAGGGTTTGGGTAGAATGAATTTATGACTATCATATCATGGGTAGTAAGTTTGGAAATAGGACATAGATAGCTCACATTCATGCCTGAATCCATGTTACCATGGGTGGTTAGGGTATTTTTCCAATCATGGGGCATACTGGTTGAGGTAATTTGAATGAACCAGATATGGGATTTATTTAAATGAACATGTTCTTTTCTTGATGTGTCATAACTATATGAATAATTCATAATTTCACTAAATTCTTGTTGTTTCGATGAATTGAAATAAATACCTGATGTCAGTCCTACGCTTCAAAAATATTATAATGAATGATTGGTTTTTCTCTTATGAGTGTTATAAAATCACTCATATAATAGATCTTAAAATCCGAGTGATGAATATGTGAGATAGAAATAGAAGTGAAATCATCTTATAGAAGCATATATAGTATAAGTAGTAATCCAAACAATTTTTAATATATGCAAAGTTGGTTTTGGGAAACCAGTATGAGGAATGGATCATAACTATGAATTTAAAAAGAATCCATATGTCATTGACGGTGAAAATGGTTTGCATGAATCTGAATATTGGATTAAGTGGTTTAAGAGGATCTTACAAAAAATTATGACTTTTGAGGAATCAAATGTCGATTTTGCAACATATATTTTTGAAGAATTGGGATGGAGATGGTGGTACCCTATTTTGAAGGCTAAGATAAAAGATGATATCACCAGGGAATAATTCAATAAAATATCCAACCATAATTTTATCCTAATACAATACGTGGGGAAAATACCTGGGTGCTTTTTACCATGGAGAAGGAATATTGTACCATTATGGAGTATTTCATCCATTTTTTTTGAGTTGGTACAATTTGAAGGACCCCAGGACACCCTGAGAGGGGAGCGGTGAATCAGGGTGAAAACATTTTCTTTTAATGTGATGGATCTTGTTCCCACGTTGGTAGGAACTTGTTGAACCTATATGATGAATATGATCAGAATGAAAGAATTCATATGCAGAGAGAAGACAGAAAACTTTTTGCTTGGTTCACCACTAATGGCTACGTCCAAGGAGCACATGCCGACAAGTTGTCTGTCGTACCAAATTTTTACTAATCTTCACTAGTCGTGGATTACAAAGGTTCGGGAATAGTCACTCTGTCCTAGGCTCACTGCCTTTACAAAGGTTCAGGGATAGCTCACTAGTTCCCTCAGGTCACTCTTGTTGACACCCCCTGACTCATTGTCGTTGGTGAAGTCCCACTCAGTTTATAGACGTGAAGGTCTCTTCATCATTGCTCAATGAAAGAATCCTCTATTATTAGTAGATTCTATGTTGAATTCCAACTACCACTCGCTAACTTATCTTCAACATTAGTGTAGCTCCAAGACAACCATCAAGCCTCAACAAACACCTGGCGCGCAACACCAAGACAGCGCACATCTTTTAAGGATAGTGCACATGTTATAATTGGTGTACAAGTCCTCCTCCAACACTTCGCGACTCAACCTTCATCGAAATAAAACATGCGCAATACAACTTATTTTCAACCCAAATCGATTTTGAAACATAATGGAAACCTGTCGCGAAACCTCAATTCATACGGGCAAGTATCACCAAATCACTTGCGCGACTACTGGACGGGCAACACACAACTGCCACGCTGCTCTACCTTGCGCGACCCACCAACACTTGCGCGACTTCAACACCTGCCTGATGGGAGCTCTGAATTTCTTCAAGTCCAAAGTTCATGTTGAATGAGGAGGGGTGGTCCTCTATTTATAGGTATTCAGATACCCTGCGCGACGGTGTGCATGTCTTCCCTCGGCACGCAAGTCTCGGTGTGCAACCCTTCTATCCTCCTAGAAACTTGGGCGACCAACTTCCAATATTGGGAACCCATATTTACTTTTCCATATTTTGATGATCAAAACATGATGGTCAAATGGCGCACAACTTTCCAATCCTCTAAGGTACTGGTGCGCAAGTCCTTTCACGGCACGCAGGTCAGGTGTGTGACCAGACCAATACTTGTGCGACCCTCTTTCCTTTGCCATATTTTCATGTACTCATTCTGAAAAACATTAGGCGCGCAAGTTTTCAAGCCTCTAAGGCCTCGGCGTGCAAGTCTCTTTGCCAAAAATACATATCTCCATATTTCAAGTATTGAGGCCCAAAAAAATGGAAAACATAGGGAAACGGTGCCATCATCAATACTGTTGTCTGTTAGAACTGTATGATATCTTCGCTGGTACACATTCTGAACTTCCACTATGGATTGACAACAAACACAAACCATACTCCAAATCAAGCATAGAATACCATGGTTCCAACAATTTCCCCCTTTGGGTTTGCTGGAAATCATAAAATAAATTCAATAGATCTCCATCCATGTGAAAACCAAAAACGCAAAAATCAACTCAACCAACACTCTAAGTCTATGTGAGCAATGCTGGGTGTAGAAAACAAGAGAGGAAGCTTGAATTGGGTTCTAGTGTTTTGGAATTCTCAATGATTCCCGTGAATCATTACATGACAGATGAATACCTTCTTATCCTTCTCATCCTATTACTGACACTGAATTCACATTGTGTCACAGGAGCATTACATGCCTGAATTTATTCCTTTCTCACCCATTGACAATAAACCCATGTCTTGGTAATTTGTTCAATTATCAGCTTAAACCATACTCCCCCTAGATAGTATGTCCCCCACAAACCTACATCACATCCATAAAAAGATAAAAAAAGTTATCATAATAGGGGAGATGGGTATTGTGTAACCTCCTTATGCATTGGGAGGTGGTTGAACACCAAGGTTAAACTGATGCTTCTCAAACAAAGCTGTTGACAGTGGCTGGGTCAGGATATCAACCATTTGCTCATAAGTTCCCACATGATCCATTCCAATCACCCCTTGTTCAACTTTTTATTTAATAAAGTGATACCAGATTTCAATATGTTTCGTACAGTAATGCTGAACATGATTCTTCGTAAGATCAATTGCACTCTTGTTATCATAGTAAATCACCATTGGTTGCTTTACCTCATCAACAATATATGTTAATTTGTGCTTCATCCATATAATTTGAGTGCATGCCTTTGTGGAAGAGATATACTCATCTTCAGTAGTGCTATGAGAAGTACATTCTTGTTTCTTGCTCATCTATCCAACACATTTCTACCCAATATAGAAGGCTCCACCACTGGTGGACTTTCTGTCTACTACATCACCAGCCTAGTCAGTATCAGAAAATACTGATAATTCCCTATCCCTACCTGCAGCAAAAAATAACCAGATGTTATGTGTACCTTGAATATACCTCATGATTCTTCTTGCTGCTGCCATATGTTCCTCCTTTGGATTACTCTGAAAGCAGGCCGCAAGTCATGTGGCAAAGACAATATCTATTCATGTCGCTGTTAGGTACAGCAGGTTCCCAATGATCCTCATGTACATGGTGGGATCAACAGAGGTCTTATCCTCATGCATTTCAAGTTTAGTTCCAACTGCAATCGGAGATGACATTGGTTTGGATTCTTGCATATTAAACTTCATCAGTAGCTCTCTTGCATACTTTTCATGAGAAATGAAAGTGTATTCCTTCTTTTGAATCACTTGCATCCCCATGAAATATGTGATCTCCTGAATCATAGACATTTAAAATTCTAATACCTTGTTGTGGGAAAATCCGTCCATTGATTTCTGCCTGCTGCCACCAAATATGATATCATCAACATAGACTAGAACCATGAATCAATGTTTTGGAGAATTATTCACATAGAGATTGTGATTTACTTCTCCTCTTGAATTCCAGCTTCTTGAGATATGAATCCAGCCATGAGTACCACACCTGCGGTGGCTACTTCAAACCATATAGAGATTTCTTCACTTTCCAGACCTTTGTTTCAGCAGTACCTAAAACAAAGCCCACTGGTTGTTCAATGTAGACTTCTTCTTTGAGTACACTATTCAAGAATGTTGTCTTGACATCCATTTGATGTACTTTATATCCTCTTTGGTGTGCCATGGAAAGGAAAAGCCTGATTGACACCAGTCTAGCCATAGGAGCAAAGGTTTCTTCAACATCAATGCCTTCAATCTGGGAGTATCCTTTACAAACCAGTCGTGCCTTGTTTCTGATGACACTTACATGCTCATCAAACTTATTTTTGAAGATCCATTTGGTACCAATCACATTGTGACCTTCCATTCTGTCGACAAGATCCCATGTCTGATTCTTATCAATCTGATCTAATTCATCATTCATGGATTTCACCCAAGATTCATCATTTGTAGCTTCCTCGAATGAGGATGGCACTACAAGTGATAGAAATGTAGATTCCATGTTATTCCTCATCCTTCTTGTTTTAAGTGGGTGCACTGCAGGTTTTCTTCTTCAACAGTCATGTAACAGAAATTTTCATCACTATCAACCTTATATAAGTTGCCTTCGGTTATACACCCCTTCATAAGTGAATTGCATGTCTTTCCCTTGAGAGTGCAGCCTTTCTAATTAAAAGTAACTATAAGTCCCAAGTCACAGAGTTGACTCACGATGAGGAGATTATGTCGTAGGCCATCTACATAAAGGACTTAAGTCTTCTTTAGTTCTCCATTAGCTAATTCGGTACTTCCACTCCCTTTGACTTTCAGAGCACCATCATTACCAAATCGTACAGTACTATTGTTCTTTGTAGCTTTGAGGGCCACCTATGCAAGGTTGGATTTGTCAATCATCTTCCATTCCTTCCATGAGACATTGGATGGAGTATATAGTAGTGATGGCCGGTCAAATATCTCTTCCTCATACCCAGGTTCTTCATTGTTGAAATCTTCTTTGAGAGGAGAAAACCTGTTTGAAAGAGTAACACTATTTTCCTGATGAGACTTGACTTGTCTTGAACATTGGTATGAGGTGTCCATGTCCCTTCACTTCCAACAATTAACAGCATTATGACAAAAGATAGAACAACAATAACAATATCCATATAAATTTTTTCTTCTATAAGAATTCGGATATGAATTTGTTCTCTTTTGTTGAACTTCTATATCTTCTCCATTCAGATGGCTTCTTTCCTCTTAGAAATAAGACATGGTGTGGCCTAGATAGCCACAGAATTGACACTTCATGAGAGGAAATGACTTCTCACTTGAATTTCTCCACATACCTTCTTTATTGGGAGAATAGTTAGACTGTATGTCATTTCTGAATGTTTGAGGATAATTTTTAGTTCCCTTTTTTAGTTTGGATTGAGGGTTCCTTTTTCATCACTTTAGACAACGTTTCAACATGTTCAACTTTCATATTATCTTTCTTTTGGATCTTTTAACTTCCATTAGTTGATGTCTCAGCTTCACAGCCAAGTCCAATCTTTCCCATGCAAGCGGGTCTTTGATCACTCATGATTTTTCCAACCCCATCTGAACCACACTTGGCTCATTCTAGTAATTCTACATCTAATAATCTTCCAAACATTATTTTCTTCCTTGATTATTTTGGAATTGATTCAGTATCATGTTTACTCCTTAGAGTAAAAACTTCTTCATCAAGACTCTCAGCAGTCTTGGATTTTTCATCTAGTCTAGAGGTGAGGTCATTGATGACCTTTTTCTGCTCTTCAATTCCTAGCTTCAGATCCACTACATCATCATTGCTTTCAATTAATTTAGACTATACCTTAAAAAATTATTCAAGTCGTTCAATTTCATCTTCATGTTGATCAACGTAATCAGTTGATTCTTCTACAATTTATTTCCACTTATTGTAACTCTTATATTTAATATTAAGCATACTAATTGCATCCTTAAGTTTTATCCCGGGATCTACACAAGTTCTCAATTTTTTTTCTCCACCAGTATCTTCTGACTTTTTAATAGTGGCCATCATGGATGCATGGTTCCTAGTTTTGAATTCTGGTTCTTCTTCATCACAGAATTCATTATCATCTTCTTCCACTTCACAGACAAAACTCTTCCATTTCATTTCTTTCCAGATTTAAAGTCTCCCTCTTTGAAGAACCTTCTATATGGATTTTTGAAGCTTTCATCTTCACTATCTTTATCATTGATCTTTCTAAATCACTGAGAGGCAATGTGCCCAACTTTTCCACAACGAAAACATGCGAGAGGTAACTTCCCTTTGAATTTCCCTTTTCCCTTCTGGAACTTCTTTGTAATGACAGAAATAATTTCTTTTTCTTCATCATCTTTACCGCTACTATCTTTTGAGATTTTCAGTTTATCTGTGGCCTTGAATTCCATTTCCTTTCTCACACAAGTCGTAGCATCTTCTGGTTTGACTCTCATTTCATATGATACCAAGATGCTCAATAGATCATCTAGAGAATGTTTGGAAAGATATCTTTCCTCAAGGGATGAAACCATTGCACTTTACATTGGTGGATGTCTTCTTAAAATTTTCTTTACAATATCAATGTCTTTGATTTCTTCACCTAGACCCCGAATATCACCAACCTCTTCAGTAATTTAATTGAAGAATGAGTCTGCATTCTCGTCTGGATTCATCATCAGTTCATCAAACTTATTGTGCAGCACTTGTAGTTTTGCCTCCTTCACTTTGATATCTCTTTCGTAAATACTCTCGAGTTCATCCCACATGGATTTTGCTGAGGTACAATTCATCACCTTTAAGTAGATATGATCAGAAAGGGCTGCAGTGAGTGCATTTTGTGCCTTAGCATTTGCATCAAGAATTTATCTGTCTGTTTCAGTCATATCCAGTCATGTTGGATCAGTGAGTTGTATTCCTTGGACAGTCGAAAAGAGAACTTCCATTCCAAGAGATCTTAGATGTGATCTCATTTTGTTCTTCCAGATATGGAAATTACTTCCATCGAAGTGAGGGACTCCCCTGACGTTGACTGCATTCTCCATGATGATAAAGGAAAGATTCAACAATAGAAACCTCCCTCGGATACAACTTGAAGGACCCCGGGACACCCTAAGAAGGGAGGAGTGAATCAGGGTGAAAACTTTTTCTTTTAATGTGATGGATCATGTTCACACGTTGGTAGGAACACGTTGCACCTATATGATTAATATGATCAGAAAGAAAGCATTCACATGCACAGAGAAGACACAACACTTTTTACTTGGTTCACCACTAAGGGATACATCCAAGGAGCATACTCCGACATGTTTTCAGTCGTACAAAATTTCACCAATCATCACTAGTCATGGATTACAAAGGTTCAAGCACAGTCACTCTGTCCCAGGCTCACTGCCATTACAGAGGTTCAGGGATAGCTTACTACTTCCCTCGGGTCATTCCCATTGACTCCCCCTGACTGAATTCTGTTGGTGAAGTCCCACGCAGTTTATAGACCTGAAGGTCTCTTCATCATTTCTCAATGAAAGCATCCTCTGTTATAAGTAGATGCTCTGTTGAAGTCCAAATATCACTCGTTAACTTATCTTCAACTTTCTTGCAGCACCAAGACAACCAACAAGCCTCAACAAACACCTAGCATGCAACACCAAGACGGTGCGTAGCTTTTAAGCATAGCGCGCAAGTTATAACTTGAGTGCAAGTCCTCCTCCAACACTTACATGACTCAACCTCCATCAAAATAAAACTTCCGCGAAAAAACTTCTTTTCAACCCAAATCGATTTTGAAACCTGATGGAAACCTGTTGCCAACTTCAATTCCTACGCATAAGTATCACCAAATCACATGCACGACTACTGGACGGGCAGCACACAACTGTCACGCTGCTCCACCTTGCGCAACCCACCAACACTTGCACGACTTCAACACCTGCGTGACGGGAGATCTGAATTTCTTCAAGTCCAATGTTTGTGTTGAATGAGCAGGGGTGGTCCTATATTTATAGGCATTCAGATACCCTGCGCGGTGGCATACAAGTCTTCCCTCGGCACATAAGTCTCGACGCGCAACCCTTTTGTCCTCCTAGACACTTGTGCGACCAACTTCCAATATTGGGCGCCCCTATTTACTTTACCATATTTTGATGATCAAAACACTATTGTCAAATGGTGCGCAACTTTCCAATCCTCTAAGGTACCGGCACGCATGTCCTTTCACAGCGTGCAGGTCACTTGCGCGACCAGACTAATACTTGCACGACCCTCTTTCCTTTTCCATATTTTCACGTTTTCATTTTGAAAAACATTAGGCACGCAAGTTTTAAAGCCTCCAAGGCCTCGGCGTGCAAGTCTATTTTCAAAAAACACATTTCTCTATATTTCAAGTTTTTATGCCCAATAAATTAGCAAATACTAGGAAACAGCGCCATCTTCAATACTATTGTCTGCTTGAACTGTATGATCTCTTTGCTGGTACACATTCTGAACTTCCACTGAGGATTGACAACAAACACAAACCATACTCCAAATAAAGAATTGAATACCACGGTTCCAACACAATTTTCACTATATATAGTCACTAATAACTACCTAAAGGATCAAAGGTTTGAGGTGGGGTTAAACGATAATATTATGATGACACTGACTCTCAGGTTCCTTTTATCGTTGTTGATTTAGTTGATAAGAATCATTGGAAAAGGCTGAACTAGATAGAACGATAGGATTTAGGGGATCATCAATAGATAGAATCATTATATAGGTCATTTCATCTATCAAGAAATGGAAGTGAAAAGGGGTTAATTTCTCTTCAAGACTATTTTCTTGGGATTCATCTAGGTAACACTATATTTTTTTCTATCAATATGGATTTCATGCTCATAAAAAACCTACTTGTATAGAGTCCCCAAAGACTTTTCATCGTTGTCTATATATCAATCATCTATTTTTTATGAAAATATATCTCAAGGATGTATGGTTGGACCCACATTCATCATGTTCTCATGGGTTTGTATCAGTTCTTAGAAGGATGGTGGGTTTTATCATCAAGATAATGGTGAAATTCATATTGACACAAAAGATCATGGATGTGATTATATCAACCTTCTTCATGAAATTTACTATTAAATAGTGGAATATAATGTTGGGAAGGACATATTAAGAGGTACGGTGATTCTTTCTTCATCTAAGGTGCTAGATTTTTTGTTACAGGTTCAACTCATTATTTTATATCGTCAAATCTAGTTGATCAGTTGGGATTTCATTCAGTTTTTATACATTTAGTTTTGAATCATTCATCACATGTGGTCATGTTTTTTTAATATACTTTCAAGTTCACATCATTTCTATGTGGTGATAGTGGACTAAGAGGTAGATTTAGACATTATTTTTCTCGATCATGGCATCATTGAATTGATTATAGATATTAATTTGGTGATCCTTGTTAAGATAAATTGTTCGTAATAAATAAAATCATGCATAACTATAAATGATGTAAATGGGATGAGTATTGTAATCCCTTGAACATTGTAGAAACCATATTCATACATGCTTGATGAAAAGAAGAGTATATGAAAACAAACAACGTCCCCTATCCAAGGGTATCTATGGATTGTGATGAATATATCATCCTATAAGTGGGGTCATCAACCCTTCTTGACATGTTGTCTCCTCAATGTGTAAAAGTGGTAGGAGAAGAGTGATATATGGTCAAGGGGGTTTCATCCAAGTCATAAAAATGATTTCATGCACACCATCACATAGATGTAGTTTTTTATAAATCCATTTAGGGTGTTATTTAAGTGAGAATGCAGTAACTCTTATCTTATATGTTAATGCATGTATTGACTAAAATATTTTGCTAGTTCATAAAAATATTGAATGAAAGATTCTAAATCATGTGTGATTATCTTATAAAATGGTAAATTTATGATATAAATGGTTGAAGAACACTCAAATGACAAAAATTATTATTCATCCACTAAAGCATATACAATATTGTGGTTTTCCTTAAGATAAGGAAATTCATGCACTGTGACATGCATGGGAAGATTAAACTTATAATATGTCACGTAGTACACTAATACATTATTTCCTATGTCATAATTTATAAAATTCATTTATCATGTAATATTACATAGCCAGATCCTTCACATGCGTTATCTCTTTTGGGAATATCTCTTTCAATATACCACATGCACAATATTCTTATAATCATTTTGGTATTTCATCTTATATCATATATTATGTGATAATTTATCAAATCATATCCAAATATTATTTATTATAGATTTCAAAACACTTTGGGAAACCGATCATTGTAACAACTTGATATTCCTTTATATATATTTTCCTTTAATTAATACTGAGTTTGACATCTCTCTTCACAAACACTAAAACAAAAGTTGTGATAAATTATTAAATTATAATAATCATATTTAAAGTATATAATATATCTATATATATTATATATTATATTTATGTTACAACATTTCAAAATATTATGAAATAATATAGGAAACACATAATCGTTAGGAATTCATTTTTTAATAAGTGCATCTTATATTTTGTATTTTTTATTAAATGTTAATTATTTGTTTTGTTAGAATTTGAACAATATAAAATTAATTTATTTCAATTTATAATTAACAATTGACTTACTATAAATTTTTCATATGTTTATAAAATATTAAATTTTTAGGTGAATATAGAAAAATATAAGTTCTTGCTAATTTTATCACTAATCATGATATTACTATAACACAAGAATGACTAAAATATTTTTAAAAACATTTTATCCATATATATATATATATATTATCGTCAATACAAACCAATTATTATATTTTTTGAAAATTAGTGGTATTTTATTATAAGAGTTTATTTAGAATAAATTATTTGTCTTAATTTAATAGAGAAATTTCTATTAAAAAATTTATTTAGTTTAAATTGAGTAAAAATATGGATTAATCATGTCTCATTTTTCTAGGAATTTCCCTCTAATATTTTTAGTTATAAATTAATTTCCATTATTAATATTTAATTGGATATATTTAATATTTAAGAGACTAATCTAATGTTACAAGAATTTTTTTATGTTTGAATGAAAATTCTTGATTCTAGAAGTATTTATTTAAGTTATAAAGTATTTCATATATGTATTATAAACCTTACATAACATAACTCACCCTACTTCCATGTCATTCCATTCATTCCACTTTTTATAAAAAAATTTCCATGGAAATTATCTTTTTAATTACATGTAAAAGTGATAACATACACCAATTAAATACACACCCATCCATTAAAATTGCATAGTGAGGGTCTGAAATTTTTTTCATCCTATAACTCTCCCCCATTACCCTAAGCCATTTCCTATCTTTATTTTATGCAATCCCTTCATTTACGTGGATATCTCGTAGAACATCATTGTTCCTGGATGGAGTATCTGTCCCATCTTATTTATTATTTTTTCTTTTATTCTTCTTAATATTTCCTCAATTATTCAATATAATAAAATTTTAAACATATTTGTAAATAAATTTCATTATATTAATTTTAGATTAATTATTCATTCATTTTATATAAATTCACTAATAAAAACAAATGCATATATCATACATATGTGCGGGCAACAAAAATTACAACACAATGAAGTTAATTTTTCATAACTGCCTCTTATGGTTGTTAAAAAGAATTTATTTGATGAATAAATATGTTTTCATATCAATTATATAATTATTAAATCATCACCATTTACATTTACCTTCATTATGTGCATTAGTTAATGTGTGGGATTGTTAATCATTGGTTGGTTCGAACTACCGCCTCCATAAACTTCCTATATCATTTATCATTACTATATAAAATGGATGGAACTAAAAGTATAATTTATTTAAATTATTTATTATAATTATTAAATGATAAATTTTCATATCTACTCACTACATATAGTAATTATGAAATGGGCTCATTAGTCGTTCGTACGTTCAAACAACCACCTCCATGAAAAAATAATTTCAATTGTCAACACCACCCATCATTAATGGTTTTAAGAATGGATATTATAGATAAATATAACATTCCTAATACTATTTAAATGTAATATTAACATTATGTAATAACACTTTCTTACTCATTCATTCATAATAAAATTATTTTCCTTTCATCGATATACATATTATTTGAGGGATGTTGTGTTGTTTATTTGGTGAATGATTATAGAATATTATAAAATATTATAGAAATGTAATATTAAGGTATTAAATGTGATATAATTATTTTATAGTTTCTATATTATTAAACAAATATTTTTATTATATTTTGTCTTCATTTATTAAAAACCGTTGAACCGTGTTTTTCATTAGATTTTTATTCATAAGTCATAATTAAAAATCACTTGTTAAATGTGGAACATTATATATAATAATGTGATATATATTAAAGAATCAGAAATAATGTATTAATGTTGAACTTGGTAATAAATATAATGGATCAACCATAACATTACTAAGAATGTGCAAGATAGTTAAAACGGAAAACATTTAATGTTAAAAATATCATATAATAAACGAATATATTTATATTAGATAATTATAAAATATGTAAATAAAATTTATATATATTTAAATATATATGAATATGGTTATGAAATTTAGTATGAATATATTGATAGTTTTTTGTTAGAAGTTATAGTGTGTTAAAATGATCATGTGAATGAGGTATGTGATTTCCTTCACAAACTCACTTCATTGAGACATGTTATAATTTATACACCAAATTAATTTTACATGTTATAAATTCTACCAAAACAAATTTAACACGAAATATATTCTATTCATGATATTTGAGGTTAAATTTTAATCTTTTTATCATTAATGGATTTTGATTTTTCTTTTACTCAAAAAAAATATTGAGATACGTTCTTTTTTCCATAAGTCGTGAATTCACTTATTAAGATATATTTTACATGTTTACATTATCCTACAATACCATTATAAATAGTTTATAATTAATTTCTCCTAAAATAAATTAAACCCCTTTATTAAAATGTTTCTCATTATTTTGTCATTTTATCTTTCAAAATGTTTCACTTAATGGAATTATCCCCCACCATAGAAAATGACCCTTTTTCTTAAATTGCCATGTTTTACCAGAAAAAACTATTTCATTTATTTTTGTAAGTGACCATCATAAATATCACAACATATTATCAATGAATGAATTATTATAAATTTTAAAATTTGATTTTCACTTAAAAAATAAATGGACTTTAAACATTTTCTACATGATTTGTTCTCCAAAATATTTAATTCTAGTGTAATAATTAAAGATATTCAATATTTAGTAATGGAAAATTAATTAAAAGTATATTTAACAAAATTGAGCTTAATAAAAATAATTTTAATTAAAAAATTTAATTTTTTTCCCATGGTAAATTTTTTATGTATGTATTATCTTTTACCTATTTCCATGTGTGTGGATATTTAAATTTCCATTATCATTTTCTATGATACATCCAATTGACTAGTTGATGTATTAAAAATGTAAATTCCTATTCTCATTGTAGGATGAGATATTTGTTTGTTAATGTTTCAAAGGAAAAGTGAAATTATTATTTTCAAATTAATTTTACTAATCCATCTAAGAGTCTTCCTTATCTATACCATATTCTTGATAAATGGAATTACTAAAATAATACCATCCACCTTCTTTATCTAGATGTCTTATGTAACTATCTTTTATTTTTATCAGATTGTCCATAATTGGTTTTTTCATGACTAACCATCTACATTTATGGGCTTTATATTCTTCCAATGATATTCCTATGCGAATTAATTTGGTTCCATTAAATTTGATTGAATGGGGTTCACATAGAATCCCAATACATCGATTTATTGGAGAAATTATTTTATAAACCATAAATAAGTTTTCTATATTTTGTAAAAACTGTATTCTTAATCATATTTTAATATTGTTATTTACCTATAATTATTCATGATGTTAATAAGTACCCAACTATTTTCCATACGTTATCATGTTATGATAATGATAGAGTTATAAATTATTTCTTTGTATGATTCCATTTTAATTATATATAACCCATTTTATTTCCTTGGTTGCAATATGATATGATGGTTAACTTTTATGAGCTAAAAATTCAAATGTATGTTATGTGATGGGTTGGAACATAATTAAATATTCCTATAATGTATTGGGTAATGTAAACAACTCATGATATATCATGGAGGATGGGAAGTGTGACTTTATAACTATGTGAGTGGTTAATTAGCCTAACCAACTATGTTATGTTTACAAGTAAGGGATCATTAAATTATTCTTATGGTGTCATGTTTATGTTGTCTCTATGTTCCTAAAATTTCATAACCTCATAATATGATCCTTATTATTCCATGATATTGTGTTATCATATCTCATATATTTATTCCTTTTTCATTCTGATATTATGTTAAACCTACTGGAATGTATATGTTATCTCACCAGTAGAGTTTACTTTGATTAAGGCCATAACGAGCATCTGATCTCACCCCATTTTATATTACCATTTCCCTAGGTTATAAAAGGTAATAACTATGTTAATCGAAAAATATTTTCATGTTGGAAACATTTGGGGGTGATGTTGAAGACACATTTTGGATTTATTATCTTCTAATATAGTGGAAAAAAAAGTTCCGATTTACTAAGAATACTTGAGATTTATTTGATTCTGAATTGTATTAATTTGATAAAACTCTAAACTAGATGTTCCTTGTAATGTAAATGTGACAAAATATATTGTAATAATATATTTTTATCTAATACCGTTATGTAACTTATGTGTTTTCAACACCGAATCTATGAGAGTAGGTATAAGGGTTTCTATAGTATTTATCTGAGGACAATTTATATAAATATAGTGTTTATTAAGTTATTCATTGAGGATGATTTAAGATTTCACAATGAATTCAAGGGTTGATGAATTAAGTATAATATTATTAAAAATGGTATAGAAAATCCATTATGTCATAATTGTGGAATATCTTATGTTGTTTGGTGATTATAATATGAGAACTTTTGTGAAAAGCCTCGGAAAAATTCTAAGTACATGTGAACCACCTAAAATTTTGGTAAAGTAGTGATTGTATGGGTTTCCTTGAAATTACATCATTTTTTATATAATTCAATGTTGATGTAGTTTTCATGAAGATCAATATAAGGGAAAAAATCGTAGAAATATTTGTTTGGGTATATATTGATCATCATTTTGGTGAATAGTGTTTGGGACCTTACTACATACCAATCCATACACTACAGAGGGATATTTATAGGTTAATTCTCATTCTATTTATAAACTATAATAATGGTTTTAAATATATGATTTTATTTAAGTTAAATATAATATATAATGCAATAGTAAAATGATCATGGATAACATACATTGAAGATAAAAACTCAAAAGTTAGAGGGTGTGCATCATTTATAAATTATTTTATCTAGGATTTAATTTTTATCATTTCACATTTACTAATTTGTTTATTCACATCCATAATCCTTCGTTTAATGTGATTTTTTTAGAAATAATGAGTTGGTTGAACAATGAATGTAATGGAAAATGTAGAGATATATCCAACATAAAATATTCTGGGAATGGAATGGGGTTAGAAAACATTTTATTATTCTAAATATAAAAACATGATATATGATTAACAATGTGAGAATAGTTGTAATACCTTTCACAATAATTAAGAGATGAATAGAGTCTCATGAAAAATTGGGTGATTAATATGATTATGGAAATATTGTTCAATTTATTATATGTCATAGATGTGGGATAAAATACACTTGGTAATATCTCAATGAAACTGAATAATATTTTATGTATGGAAAAATGTTTATAAAGAATCTAGAAGATGAGGAAAAAAGAATACTATTGTCAACTTGATATAAGATAAATATGTGTCTTGTAGTTTTATATATTATATTAATATAGACATTTACAGTAAATTTTAACCTAAGTGGTGTATATATTTTATTATCCATTAATAATTTGTTAATCAAAAAATTTGAGGATGCAATTTAATTAAGGGAAGGAGAATGTAACATCCTGAGATATATATATATATATATATATATATATATATATATATATATATATATTTCCCTAAATAATACATAGTTGAATATCCTTCTTCACATGAACTAAAATGATGGTCACGATACATTAAAAAATTAAATTTATAATATTTAAAAGACCATTATGAAAAAATATAATATATATATATAGTTGTTATAAAATTTTAAAATCATTAAATTAGAAAATTATATGAAATAATATTATAAACACATAATGTTTAAGATAGTTTTTTGAAACAAAGTGTTTATATTTTTTTTCCATCTATTAAAAGATATGTATAAAATTATTTATAAATAGAATTAAATAAAATTATCATTATATTAGAGTTTTGAAAACCAAAATCATCTGACTATGAATATTTTGGGATTTTTTTAAAAATAGATATTTTTTTGAATAGTGAAAAATATAGGTCTTGGGTAATTTTACCATTAATTATGATATTATCATCAAATAGGATTGTAATAAATATTTTCGAGTCCCTTGTTCTCTAATGTTATATACATATATTTAATATATTTAATATATCATCACTATAAACCCATGATTAATTTTTTTAACCTAAGGATGTTTTTATTATAAAAGTGTTAGTCAATATATTTTTTACATTAATTTAAAATTAAATATTATCTTATATAAAAATTGAATTATATTTTATGTATGTTAAATTTAGATACATCATTTAGATATTTTGAGGTTGGGGCCTTGTTTTATTTTTATTAATAAATTATTTTCAATGATTATTATTTAATTAAGACTTATTAGTTTTTAAGAGAGTAATTTATTATGGCCTATATTTTCCTCAGTTCACATGACATATAGAGAGTATAGATTACATATTATTGCTTATAATTTCTTAAATACAAGTATTACCAACCTTCCACAACCTACATCCCCTACTATTCATGTCATTCCATTCTTTTCTCTTAAATAACATTCTTTCTATGGAATGTTCCCTTCTAATTAATGGTAAACTGAACAAATTACACCCCTTCATTACACATAGATCCATTTGGATTCTATAGTAAAAATAAACCCAATATTTCATATTATAAAAATCACTCATGATCCTAATTTTTTATCCTTATTTGGTAAGATTACCCCTTTATATCTAAGGATAATTTTAACAAAAATCAATCTTCCTTCTATGACTATCACTCTATTTTTAGTTTATCTTTTTAAATTATCCACTTCATGGAATTATATAACATTATTAATATAATTATTTTAGTATAATTAATATTATAAAATATCATTATATTAATATAACATAAATTATTCATTAATTCGTTACCATCCACAAAGAAAAACAAATGCATCGATCATGTGTTTGTGTACACTACCACCTTCATGACATGATGTAGTATATTTTTCATCAAATGATATTATGGATAGTATCAAGGATTGATTTGATGAATTTATATTTCATTTATTTACTTCTAAAACAATTATATTCTCACCATTAACACTTACCTTCATTCCATCCATTCGTTAATGAATGCGTTCGTTAATCATGCATATCTTCGGACTACCACCTTCATTAACAAACTAATTAATTTCTCTTAACCACCTCACGTGGATGGACCTAAAAATAATTTTTTTACTAATATGATCAATATATTATTATAATGATTCTCAAATTATAAATTTTCAAATACCATAACTATTTCAATCCATCGAGAAATTCATTATGACATTGTGTGTATGTGTAGACTATCTCCTCTATAGATAATGATTTTCATTCCCCAAAACCACTCATTATTAATTATTATAATAATTAATAATATATATAGGTATTATATATATTATAATTTAGTTCTTCAAAAATTATATATAAAAATTATGTAAAATTAGTATCATAGTCAGTTGGTCATTATGATACACTTTTTCATTGGTCAATTTACCTCCTACTTGGGTGATATTATAATGTTTATATAGTGAATTATTAAGGAAGGTTATATGATATAAATTAAATTTATACTAATTTATTAAATATGTTTTAATGGTTCTAGGTTTATTGTATTTTTATATTAACATGTCAATAATATATCATGAATGTTCGTTAAAAACATCTAAAATAAATTTGTCTCCAACATTATCATCAAGATTAATTATTAAGTCTCTCATTATGAAGGTAGAAAATTATAAATAATAATATCATATATACTATTTAACCATAGGTAATCTACGAATTATGAAATTGGATTCAAATATTAAGGATAATGTTTAATATTACAAAGCATGTTAATAATAAATATAAATATAACTATTTGATGTTAAAAATAAATTAAAAAAACAACTATATTTATATTACATAATGGTAAAATAAGTATAGAAAATTTTTATATAAATTAATAAGGTTATAAATTACAATAATAAGATATTTAATGTTATTTTACTAGAAGTTTTACTATGATTAACTATGTAAGGAAATAATGTGAGGGATTTTTATCAAAAAGTCCCCAAATTGATACACATTTTACATTATGATCCATTTTAACTTTAAATATTTTATATTATTAAAAATTTTAATGGTATCATGAAATATATATTATATACTTTTTTGAAGATCATTTTCGGGATATTTATCTTTCAGGGATTGTTATAAAGATTTTAGATAAGATGCAAATTTTTTCTCAACTCAAGTTAATTTTCCATGAGGTATGTTTTATCTTCATGACTTTGATCTTAAACTTATCTTTTCTCAAACTATTTCCTTCTAAATATGTTTTAATTTCCTTTATAGTTTAGTAAATTAATCCCTTTCAATAAAAATTTTCTCTTTTAGGGGATCAAATTATCATTCATTATGTGTCACTAAAAAGAAATTATCCCCAAAGTAAGTACTCTAGATTTATAGATCTATATACTTGTATTTCTGAAGAAAATTATTTTCAATAATGTTTCAAGTGAACATAATTACCATATTAATCTCTGATCAATGAAATTTGTTTATCATTCTTTTTATGATGTGGCTTCAACTAAAAGGGGTTAATGGACTCTAATCAATTTACACATTATTTTTTCTCAAAATGTTTTTTACTGAAGTAATGGTTTAAAATAATCCCAATTCCATGTTTATAAAAAGATTAAGATTGTTTTCAACATAATTGGAATTAATTAAAAAAATTAAAAAAAAATATTTTATCATTCTCCAAGTGGGTCAGTTTTTATAGAAGTAATATAATTTACATGTTTAAGTGTGAAGGAATATTTTCAACACCTCTATCATTTTCATATAGACATCCTCCCTATAAATTAATGTTTTAAGAAGATGAAATATTTATACTCATTTATTAATAAAATAATACTTTTCAAATGGTTTTATGGAAATTAAATATTCTTATATTCCATGAAATTTTCTAAATATTCTAATTGTGTTCTTTATCTAAGTCATATCCTTGATCTTGGGTATTATTAAAATAAAATAATCCACCATATTTATCTATGTGGATTCTGAAATACCTTTTTACATTTAAGGGATGATCCATCCCTATTAATGACTTTCGTATATGAATTATATATGTTCAGTTACATTGATTGAATATTGTTTACATAGATTCCTGATACATCTATTTATTATAGTAATTATTTTCAAAAATCTATATACATTTCCAATATGGTGTAAATATAATATTCTTAATATCCATTAATGAGTTTTATTTTCAAATTATGATTCCTAACGTTAATGGATTCCCATTTATATTCCATGTGTTATCATGTGATCTTTATTTATAGAAAGATTGATTTTTTATTATGTTATTCAATTTCAATGAATGGTATCCAAATTTTATTACATGTAATCCTTGTGATTTGATGATATATTTTCATCTAGCACCCATATGTATGTACCTGTTATGTGAATGATTGTCCCAAACTTATATATTCCTCCAATGAAAAGGGTAGTATTTCCATCTAATAATATATCATGGTGTATATGTAGTGTTCCTAGAAAGTAATGGGAGTACATAATGAACTAATCCAACTATTTTATGTTCAAGAGAAAGGGATCCTTGACTTATACATTTGATATCATGATTTTATTATTTCAGCATTCTTATGATTTCCTGATCTTATAATAAGCTCTAGCTTATTCCATTTCTTTATATTACCATTTCACATGGATTCATTCAATATTATTTATGATATCCGATTATGCATACCAAAATGTATACGTTGTCTCACCATTATGTTTTACAATGAGTATACCCTTACTAAGGTTCTACATTCAACCCATAATATGTTTCTATTTCCCCACGTTTTGTTAGAACATATTACGTACACTAAGCCTAGAATATTATCTTCTATGAATATTTTATTTTTGATGTCTAAGACTTGTTATTGATATATTATATTCTTATATAGTGGAAAAAAACATCCCTTAGATGAGAAGACATAATAATTATTAGTTAGTGATTTGCCTTAATTATCTAAAAATAAAAACTAAAATTTCATTTTATTGTAAAAGTGACAAATTTATTGTAATCATAGATGTTTCTTAAATCCATTATTTTAAGTTATATGTTTTCTGTACCTGATATAGTAGTTCATGTCCATGGGATCTATATTCATCAACATCACCTTTTATCACATTATATGTGATACCTTGTGAATACATATAAAAACTCATTTGGATTAAATCAGATACACTTTTATAAGATAACTAAAATTTAAAATCATTCCATATTTATAAAATAAATTAAAAAATATATTTATTTATTTATAGGGATGAAACTAGTACCTGAGACACTATAGTTAATGAAAATTCATATGTGGTGTGTTGTTCTCAATTTTGGATGTATGACCATTCTCAAAACGAATATCCTAACACTGATATGTCCATGTATCCAAAAGAGAGATACCAATTCAAAATATTTTTTGATTTAAACTAATATTTGAATTATTTATTTTCAAATAAATACAATGCTGTTTTCAAAAATACTTCTCATCCTATAATGGAATGATCATGGTACATTTAAATAATATATTGCTTTTATTTTTTAATAATATCCTAAAGCATTTTTTCAGAACCAAATCATATTGAATCCGCACATTCTAAAGAGTTTTTAGCGGTCTTTTTTAATAGTCTATTTTATTATTTTATTATAAAAAATAATTTTTTATTTTTCAAAAATGAATGATATGACTAAAAAATAGCTTAAACAAATTTTAGAATCTTTAATCTTGTGTTACAACGAGACAAAATCTAGGGACATAGGATGAAGAGAAATAGGATGGTTTTTTACAACATAAATGATAAATCATAAGGATAAATTCAGGGATATGACAACCATATTATGTATGAAAACTCAATAACATGTCAGAAAATAACCAAGGGAATTTGAACCTATAATTTTAAATACACTTGAAAATGAAACCATGAAAATGAAAAAAAATATGAAATCTAGATAGAAATGTTCCAATTGAACTAAATGATAAATATTTACCTATTAAAGATAAATACAAAGAAATATGAAGTGGTAAATTATAACATATGGTACAAAAAATAAATGGACTGTTAATAATGTGCTAAATAATCTCGTATTTAAATATTTTAATCATCACATTCCTTTTCCCCAAAGGATTAAAATGTTCAATAAAAATGGATATTTGAAGTAATATTCTTCTTTTAGATCATTAACTAAAAACAATAAATATTTTGAATCATCATATAAAATTACACTATATTTATAATTCCTATATGAATTTTTTTACAACAAATAATATTAGAAAGACCTCCACACCATAAATCATGTTGAACAAAAGGTTTTATTCTTATGAAATTTCCTCCCAAATCATAGGAACTTGAATGATTTCTTACTCAAAGTATAATTAGATATATACGGGTCATAAAATTCTTATGTAACATTTTCTCTAATGTCAACATTAGTCTTTTCTCGTTGTTCAACATACATATTCTAGGGAAATGAAACCAACTTCTATTTCCCTTCAACTATTTGATAGGACACCCAAAAATCTCTTTTGAAGGGGGGATGACCTTTTAATTTGGGTTGGTAAGATTACCTTGCCCACTGATTTTATTATATATGAAATGGATTGTGTTAGATGAGTCTCAATCATATTTTGTATAATGTTTTTTTAGGAGGTTCTGACATTGACGTTTCCAAAGGAAAAAGTCTCTTAAAATCCATGAATGATGTTGAGTATATAATGTTTTAAAAAAAAAGACTAATGTGATATGTAACATGATCTATTTTACTCTTAATGAGAGAATAAAAATTTAGTTCAACATTTATTATGGTTCTTTCCTTCTTTAGGTTACAAATACTTGGATTCCACCACTTTTTGACAGTACAATCCAATATTTTATTTCACATTAACATCCACTTTTGGGATAAAAAACCCTTCCCTATAGTCCAATAAGGTTTTAAAATAAAAAATAAATGATCTTTAATGCAGTGATTATTTTTATGAGTTTATTATAATTATGTTTGATTATTTTAAATGATATTAATCTTTATAATGTTTATTCTAATGTCTAGAATAAATTTTTGAATTATTATAACATGAGTAGGTTCTCTTAAATTATAATTTATCTTAAGTTATTAATGAACACATATCATATGATTTTCGACATGTTATTTAGAAATTCAATTCATTTGAGTCTTCTTTAATGTCACAGAAAAACCCGGTTAGATCCTAAACAAATCATCTGATCCATCCCATGACAATTACCTAGTGGTTTCCCCATTCTCCGGGGTTATATAATAACACCATAAATCAAAAATTAAAATATTTAGAAGGATTTATTTAAATAAAAAACTGTAATAATAAAATGAAACAGATATTCTAGAAAAACATGGATTGTACATAAACACTGAATACATCTTAATACAACAATGGGATCCCGAACAAATAGTAGTGGAAAAAAACAAAAATAATAAAATGAACAAAAAATATAATAATGAATGACAAAATCTTCATGTGACCTATTCATCACATCCAACCAGAAGACCATACTTTATTAGAGGATTTCTTGATCCAGAAACCTGAACATGCATAATAACATGGGTCTACTTATGCCAAGTGTTATAAGTAGGTTATGATAATAAACATCTTAGTAAGTAATCACCCAAGAGTACATGAATTTCTTTTTATACAACAATCATCAAATTCCAATTTGAGATACATTTAGAAAGAATTAATTTATAATTTTAAATATAAAATCATAACTTTTATTTTTTATAGGTATTTAGCTTCAATACATGTTTAGAAATACAAAACCCAAAGTAAGATCCCAACTAATTAATAAAAAATGTAATTTTATAGCCTCGTGGGCATCATAAACTCCCACAAGGTTACCAAATTTAGAAATTATTAAACCCAAAATAGGAAAAAAACATAAATATGGGGTAGTATAGAATATGAAAGATTAAGGATGATCCCACATAGATAGGGTTGAAGATAATATTAATTAAATAAAATGAACTTAAATATATTCTGATTTGTAGAATTTATATATAGACTAAAGTGAAATTGATTGTGGAATAATTTTGAGAAGAATATATGAAATGGGTATCTGGCATCAATGAATCCAGAATCATAGGTTGACAATGTATAAAATAATTAATTAAAAATCATGTATTTTTTGGAATCATGTTCTACAGATTCCAATATTCATGGTGAACATGATCTATCCCAAACTCCCCTCTAATCATAGTCAGGTACTACATATTACAAAGGATGGGTAATACAAAAACTAATTTATACATAGGCCATAGAGAAACTAAATGGCCAGGGAGGAAATCTAATCCTTAGACCTCACATAAAAAAATTATTCTATAAACATAGGTAATGGCCATTCTTAAAGAAATAATGAAATTAAACCCAATTCTTAACCCCTCTTATAATGGTGATGAAATAGGAATCAAGAAAGTGATAAAATGAAGAATTGGTATCAAATCACAACATGAATTGAAAATTAAAATAAAATAACTCATTTTATCCATACTCATTAATCACACACAACATATCCCAAATAAATATTCCCCTAATTTACCCTTTAGAGTATGAAGAAAAATAATAATCAAAATCATTCATAATAGAGGTAGCAATGCTTTTAATCAAGTGAACTCCACTGTGGTAGTGGGATTCTGTGTGCCTCATATTATTCTGTAATGTCTCGGTAGATATTGATTAATGGGTGAATATATAGTATTTTCATTAAAACATTCATAAACAATTTTAAATCATGTATCTGTGTATCCATGTTTTTTATGTTTCTCAATATGGTAATGATGTGTAATGCATTTTGATGGTGTGTAATCATTGTCAGTAGATCCCTTTTCATATCTCTCTATCCTAAACTTTCATGATGTTTATTTTATTACATTAGATGTAAATTCTTAAGATTGTATATTCTTTTATGACTTATCCTAAGGGGTGGAAACTCTATTATAATTTCACATTGTGTAACAGAATACCTAATGTGTAAATGGTCTTCAATCAGTTACAGAACTGAACTTTAGATTCAAAAATATTATGTCACACTGAGTCTAAATATCAAGTGTTTACTTATATAAAATAGAATATGAGTCAAATCATTCAAAAATTGGCATGATGAATAAATTAAATTTAAAAATTAATATATAAAAATACCATAAAATATATTTTGGAAATATATATTTTAGTTATTCTGAATATAATTTAAAAATAACGTGTATATATAAATAGGAAAGGTTTTCTAAAATATACAGTAAAATTAAACAAAACATATATTTAATTATAATAGGAATTTACTAAAAATATTCAAAATAAATCCTTATATGTACTCTATTCAGACTCACCTATCGTCACATAGTGTATCTCCATAGTCGATAACCATCTGACTACTCTAAATCATCTTCACTAGTAGAGAATCACAGCTATCCTCATAGGATATCCAGGGGTACCAAGCTATCTAATCGGGGAAACCAAGAAACCATCACTCGACCCTTAATATAACGCCCAGGAATCCCATGGTAATAATATACGAAGAATGAAATGGTTCTTCTACGTGTTCCATTTAAACAAGAACCCATGGATTCCATCCTCCAAGCCTAAATCAAACTATGAAACCACCACTTTTATGACCCTCACCTTGTAGGGATTACATTAAGGTTCCCATCACACATAAATTAATTCACAAGTGAAAAATATGGCTACCCAGCATATCAAATTAGAACAAACATTCCAAAAACCTCAAGATATAAACCAGACCATAGTATTTAAAAATTTAAATTCATCTCCAATACCATTTCCAAAACTATGTTGAAAACATAAATAATTATTAAATGTTTCCAAATGATCATTTATGTCATTTTTTAACCAAACCACACATCATTGTTCCAAAAATGGAATTATATAATTTAGTTACAAAAATCACATTCCAGGATTCCAAATGGGACAACCATAAGAAAACACATTTAGAGACAAAATTGAGTTCATTTAAAACAAAATAACTATTTAAAAATAATTGGGGGTTTTAATAGAACCTTTTATAATGAAGGAGCCTAGAGAAAGAAGATATAAGAGTGGGATAAAATTAAAAGTAATGTTAAAGAGTGGTATTTTTTATTTAAATCCATTTTTATTTATGATCTCTTCCATATATAACCCCTATTCATATACTAATGTGCCAACATACAATGGATCATTCAATGAGTAACCAAAATTACACAAATTTCCACTTGAAGAATTAAAATCAACCTTGAAACCATTTTACACATAATCAAAAAACCGTAAAGAGACACCTAAACCACACACCAAACATGATTCAGTGTGAAATCTAATTTACAAAAAAAATTACCAATTCCAAACACAACCCAGAGCACTATATTCCATCCCCAATGCCTAAATGAAAATTAATAAAAAAACATTGTAGGCGTATAGTTATAAGAATAACTATGTAAAACATTTATAATCCCATTTTAGTCCAATTTCCATCCTAAAAAAATAAAAATGAAATAAAACAACACATCACAAGGTTAAAAACACATTCTAAAATATATTTTCAATGATTAAGTGTAATTAACCAGGTATTTGTAGAATTATACATTATCTTTTCTTTTAATATTGATGAATAATATATTAATTTTATGTTAAAGGTTATGATATTGTTGATGGTGTACTTGACATGCAACAACGGGTTTCTCTAAAATCATACATCACACAAAACATTGAGTTATACCAAAAAATAATACAATAATATTATTATTTAAAATTGTAGTTAACACCTGGATTTTGAAATTACGGGAATTAATAGTATCAGTTAAATTTTGAAATATGGTTTACACATGTTTAAAAAATAATTCATTTGATACCAAATTTATTAGAAATGTAATTAAAACCCATTTGAATATAAAGGATGTGTTTATATGAAAACTTATTTAAAAGAGAATAATTGTGTTTATAAAATCATATCACTATTTATATATTTTTATTTAATGAAACATATATCTAAATATTTAATGTAATTTTTTAAATTCATCAAATATTTTTTTAGATATGATAAAAAAATACAATTTTTCAGATAAAAGATGTATTTTTGTAAAAATGAAGTTTTACCGCTTGTTGATAGAGAACCCATTTTAAATATAATTCATGTAACTTTAATATGTTCTATTTGAAAAATTTAACTACTCTTATAGAATAAGGATATCAATATTGACATTAGTTAATTTTTTTAATTTTTTAATAAATTTCATTTTTAATGAATATTTAAAAAATACATCAATTTAATTAACAACTTCCTTTCCATATAATTTATTTATACAGTTAGATTGTAATTTTAAATGGTTTTAATGTGTAATTGGATTATGTTTATATCATTTATTCCAATTTTTTCATTGGATGTAATTTCACATTTAAATTGGATATAAATTCAAGTCAATCTTTTTATAGACATTACTTTTTAAAATCCCGTTTTTTGGTTTTGAAAATAGGAAATAATTTTAAATTAATTTTAAATTAAATTTTAAAAATTTGGTGTTTTGAATTTGGAAAAAAATGGATTCAATATTTGAAATCAGAAGGTCCAAATTTTTTAAATATTTAATTTTTTCTTTTCGGAAATTATGAATATTAACTTTTGTAATTATTTTATTCAACATGGTTAAAGATTAAATCTAGAAAATAAGTGTAAAACATAATAATATAAATATATTAAACTACCCTAAAACATGTACTAGTCCTATTGGATGAGATATTTCTGACCATGGTAATTTATAAATTGATTTTGGGTACCCATGATGCCACTTGGGTGTGAAAATTATATTTTATAAGAATTAATTTAAAGTAAGGAAAAATATAACATATACATGTCTATTTTAATAAAAAAATCTATATGGGGTTATATAATTGATTTAATTTTATATAAATAATCATTAAAAATATAAAAAAATTTACTACATCATGATATTTTATTTATAATTATTAGACATTATATAAATAAATTTAATTAGGACACAATGATGAAGCAGTGATTGCTCCATTAATGAATGATTCTCATAAATAATTTTATAATTTTTAAAATGAATTTAATTTGAATATTTTGATTCCATAAATTAATTTTCTATTTTATATTGACATGTTATCTTTGATTTAATGCCTCTTATCAAAGGAATCATGTTTTTTATGAATTTGTCAACAAGACAACAATGAATAGTGTCCAACACTGACATAATTCATAACATAAAATATAAAGAAGATTATTAAATGATATTAAATTACTAAATATATTAAATTCTTAAAAATGGTTAGTATAAGACCATATATGTGATAAATAACTTTTTTGGTGTAGTTTTACATTATATGGTAATTATATTAACAAAAAATGTGTAAATAACATGTTATAAAGTTAAGATTAGAAAGGGTAAAATATGGGTTAAACAAAAAATATTAGGATAAAAAATATGGAAAACAACTTTAAAAAATATTTTATGATGGGTAGTCAAACCAAAATCAAAATAAATTCCAATTAAATAAGTTTTGGACAATTTTTATTCAAAATTGAATTTTTTATAAATTAATATTTCTATATATTCATAAAGTGACCCTCTTATCTCTTATTAAACGTCAGCACCTATACCCACTTACTTACACCTATCAAGCCTCTTTGATCACCCACCTTATACTCAAATAATCTCCAAAAATCCCTCCCTTCCACTTATAATCCTTGACTTCGGCATAATGAAATTCATGAAATCCTTTTGGCTCAACTCAAAATTATTTACATAATTTAGAGGCAACATCTTCTCTTTAGTTCAATTCTTTATTTTCCATCTCTAATATCTATTATATTCTTTTTATTTTATTATATAAAAACTCCAATATCCTCAATATTATAGTATGTATATATGAGACGGATTCAACTACCCTTACACACACCTCCATCTAATGGAAACAAAATTATTGTTTATCTGTATGGAGAAGAACTGCCTCCTGAAACAATGATTATTAAATTTTCCCCAACCACCTGTCATGGTGGCCATTATGATGGAACTATATTTATGTATGATATATATTATATTTTCTCTATTATTCATTATTTTACATTTACACCATACATTTATTCTTTCTATAATGTGTAAAAACTATAATTTCATTTGAGTAAGTGCTGACTACCGCCCCCTCAAGGTGATATTACTCTCTCATGACATCAATGGAACATATAAATATTATAATTAATATACCCATGTAACATATATAATATAGATATTAAACTATAATTATAAATTTACTATATATCATTTAGTTTTAATTCTTTTTAATATGAAAAAGAAATGAAAGTAGCATTTATGCGTACGTACAACTTACCTTCTCTATGAATGTTGCATTTCATTTATTATCTCAAAATGATATGGACTATTCACAATAAATATATACTGTATATAAAAACAAACATACTGAATATATATGATTTTTACATCATGAATATTATTATGGAGATAATGGAATTTTGACCACAAGGACAATTTGTAATTATAACAAGTTCATTTTTGACTCAAGTACTGAAAATCAAATAAATAACATATATGAACATGAATAATTATATGATTGTTATTGCTAGCTAATAAGTGATATAAAATTAATAATATACTTGAAAAAAGTTATAATGAAATTATATATTAACTTATTTTTATTATTCAGAAAAATAAATAACGAACGTGGCTGGTCGGACTCAATATAAGGGACTTCGTCTCAATCTTTTTTCATTGAGGCATATTTTGGTTTATTCATGACCTTTTTTTATATTGGGTAAAATTATAACTTTTTTATTTTTTATAGAATTCATTTGTTTTCAAATGTAATCTTTTATTTTACAAATCAATTTACTAAACGACATTTGGAATTCTTCTTTTAAACAAACGTGGTGGCAAAGACCTTTCCACCGCCATGAGTATTATTTGATATTTGGCTTCCGTAACCAGTCGAAATGTTTTTAAAATGAAAATAAATACCATATATAATTTTAAAATTTTTTGGTATTAAAATTGTTTTTAAAAATTATTTGTTATGTCATTATCTTGAAATGATATATCATCATTGCAATGTGGAAATGTTATCATTATATTTTTCTTGTTTTATGTGTTATGAATATGTTAGGGTTCTTGGAAATTGTTTATGTATATGGGTGGTTCTATGATAAACTAAGGGAAGGTGATCCCAAGATAGCTCTCTAATTCATTGGGTAATGTGAATGAGGTAATTTTAATATTTCCCCTATTAGATTTAGAAAATATATTGTGATGGGTATCCAAACATAAGTCCCTATATAGCTGTGAAAGCTATAATATAAGTATGTTATTAATTCCACATTTTGAATTTATGATTTATGTTTTCTATGTGTTATTCATAAATCTTCTTATTTCATGACTTATTTTAGAGATCTTGTGTTTTATTATTGAAAAGTAAGATTTCTTTGATTTGTATGTAATCATGTACTAATGTTTTCTTCACTTATTTTTTATCTCATTCTAATCTTTTTATTCTCATCACAAGTTTTTGAAATGTTTTTCCTAGGGTATTAGGAAGGGTAAGATGTAGGAGGAATTCCAGAATATTTTTATCAATAATAGTATTATTATTTTATTTAATGATTTTTATTGTTGTGAAAACAATTCTTAGAGTAGAAGTGTCTACTTTGTAATATTTTAGATGTAATGTTATATTTATGGAAAAATTATATAAAACTATAAACCAAAAAATATCCTCAATGTGAATTCATGACCTAATACAAGATTGTGCAATGGTTAGGGATGCGTCCTTACAGTTGGTATCAAAGGAACGGTTTAGACAACAATAAAGATTAACATGTTTCCTAAATGGTGAGGGATATGATCATGGATTTATAATTTTATGGTAAAATATAATTTAAATTCCATAAAAACCCTCTTTGAGTCTTTATGATCTAAAATATTATTGTGACTAATGGTATTTTTGAAGAAATTCACCTTTGAAGAAATTATGGGTTATTGATTTTTGGGATAGAAAATGTGATGTATGAGATAATCATTTAGGTTAAATTTTGTTAAGGTTATTTTTTTGGGTTTTATCTCAGTCTATTAGTGATTTTAGAATTAAATACTTTATGAAAAATGACAACATGAAGACCATGTCACAAACTATCACGCTAGACAATGTTGTGGGAATCGAACCCACAACCAAAGTGAAACTGTGATTTATCACCTACCACTAGCCTACGTGATGTCTCTGGTTAGTATGAATTTTTATTTTTAGTTAAATGATTTTATGGATCAAGAATAAGTTTATTTGGTATCATATGTAATATAAAATAGATATATTTATTATAGTTAAGTGAATTGGTGATTAAGTGATAGTGGTTATTTTTTAAGATGTTTTCTATTTTGAGAACACTATATTCCTAAAGCAAAGATAATACTATGGGATTTTATTTGAGGTGTAATGGTTTTATTTTATTTTGGAAGAAAAAATGTTTTATTTTAGACATAAAGTGATTTTGGTTGTTTATGGAAATTATTAACCTATCAAAGATAATATGTGATTAGGTTAATTAAATTTTAGTATGTGAATTTAAGAGTAGTCAATGTTATTTGGAGATAAAAGGTAAGATATATAATGGACGAATATGTGATAAAATCCTTTTGAATTTTGGGATTCAATCTTTCTTTGTTTTATTTCGAATACTTTCATGGAAAATTGTGTTTTGACTTGTCTTTGTTGAAATTCATGTATTGTTTGTTTAATTTTGGAGATTATGTGTAGTATTTATTTTTATATAGGATTATCCTTTTTTTGTATTATCTGGTCTCTTATAAAGAATTTTGGTTTTGGATAATGTCTAAATATAGGGAAAATATATATTTTATATTTTTTGGATTATTTTATTCTGTAGAAGTTTATCATTGAGCTTCAGGTGTGACCATACCATCTGGAATACTCATCGTTTGGAGAAAAGATGATTTTTTTGTAGATATTTGTTAAAGGATGAATCTCTATATGAAAAGTAAGTATATTTATTTATTTTCTTAGTCAATATCATAAATAAATTCCTCAAATTTATGAAATGTAACATAAAAAACAACGTTTTCTATTTACTTTTCCAACTGGGGAATCAAAGACTATTTAACCCATCACAAGTTTATGGTTTTCTGGTTGTTAACTTTCTCTTGGTCATGTTTTATATCACTCTCCCTCAGAAAATGATTATTTGTTTTTCATTCATATTCATGTTTTACTATATGTAATCCTAGTATATGTTATCTCAGGGACCATTTTACTTATCTTTATTTCTTTTAAAGTGATAGTATTTTTGACACTTTTTCGATGAGGTATTTTCAATGAAGTTTCCGAGAAACATTTTTAAAATTGTGACAATGCAATTTCCAAAAGTGGAGAATCATGTAATGACTCGGGTATTTATATATCAATACTTTTTCATTCCAATTAATATTAGTGAATAATATATTAATTTTATATTAATGTGGATGATTTTTTGGATGGTATACTCGACACACAACAACGAGTTTCTATAAAATCTTATGTCGTATACAATATCAATTTATACAGAGAAACAATATAATAATATTAATAGTTTTTTAAATTATATTTAACACCTATATGACTGAATAGAGGTAATTAATATCATCAAATAAATTTTTTAATATGTTTTACACATTTTTAAAATATGATTCATTCGAAAAAAAAATTATTAGAAATTGAAATAAAAACCAATTGAATTTAAAAGATGCATTTTTATGAAAAACTATTTAAAAGAGAATAGTTGTGATTATAAAATCTCATCACCCTTTATGGAATATTATTTAATAAAAATATAGATCAGGTATTTCCTTGTTGTTTTTTAAATTCATATTATTTTTTTAAATATGATATATGAACAATTTTAATTTTTCAGATAAAGGATGTATTTTTCTAAAAATGCAGTTTTACCTCCTTTTTATGGAGAACCATTTTAAATACATTTTTTGTCACCTAAATATGTTTTATTTGAAAAAAAATATCATCTTTTATAGAATAATAACCTTAAAATTTAATTTGGTTAAATTTTATTGTAATTTTCTATTAAATTTCATTTTTAATAAATAGTGAAAAATACTACATTTTAATTCACTACTACCTTTTCAACTAATTTATTTATATAGATAGATTAAAATTTTAAATGGTTTTAATTTGTAATTGTATTATGTTTTTATAATTTATTCCAAATTTTTCCATTATAAGTAATTGAACTTTTAAATTGGATATAAACACCTATAAATATTTTGATATATTTTACTTCTTAAAAACATGCTTTTGGGTTTTCACTAAAGGAATTAATTTGAAATTAATTTCTGAAACATCTTTGTTTTAAATTTTTGAAAAACTAGACTCCATATTTTTAATCATAATTTCAAAATTGGGTGAATATGTACTTCTTATTTTCTTACATTATGAATTGAAATTTCAGTAATTATTTTATTTACATTGTTTAAAGGGTAAATCCAGTAAATATGGTTAAAAAAATATTTCAATAATATTAAAATACCCTAACACATGTCATTATCCTATTGTATGAGATAATTTTTCCCAAGGTAATCCTCAGGTCGATTTGGGGACCCAATGGATCCATTTGGTTATGAAAATGGAATTTTATAGGAATTAATTTACTGTAAAGAGAAACATAACATAAACATGTATATTTTAATAAAAAAATATTAATATTGGGATATAATTGATCTATTTGACTATAAATAGATATTATAAAGATAATAAAATTTCATCAATCATGATATTTGATTTAATATTTTTAGACCTTAAATAAATAAATTTAATTATGACCCACTAATGATGCGTTGATTGCTTCATTAATGAAAGGTTCAAATAAATGATACTATAAATATTAAAATAAATGTAAATTGAATATTTTGATTCCATACATGAATTTTATGGATGATATTAACATATTATCATTGTGTTAATGCCTTTGGTTGGAAGGAATCATGTGGTTATAAATTTTTCAAAAAAGTCAAGTATGAATAGTGTCTAAAATTGATATAATTCATAACATAAAATATAAATTAGTTCATAACAAGATATTATATTCTTAAAAATAAATGATTCCTCAAAATTGATAGTATAAGTCAAATATGTTATAAATAACTTTTTTGGATCTTTTGAAATGATATGGTAATTACATTATCCAACAATGTGTAAATAACATGTCATCGCAGTATGATTAAAAAGGTTAAAACAAGGGTTAAAGAAAAATGATAAGGATACAAAAATATTCCAAACATGTCTAAAAATTATTGTTGGTTGGGTATTAAAACCGAAATCATCTTATTGTCATATTTAATTAGTTTTGGACCATTTTTAATCCAAATTTTATTTATAGTAAATAAATATTTCAATATATTCCTAAATTACCCCTCCTCCCTCTTAGTAAAGGCCATAACATCTATCCACTTGCTCAAAAATATCAAGCCTCTTGTACCATCCAAATTATTCTCAAATAATATTCCAAAATCCTTTCCTTCCACCTAAAATACTTACCTTTGAAATGAGGAAATTCCAGAAATCCTTTTAGCTCTAATAAAAAGAAGTTACTCAATTTTCAGGGAACATCTTCTCTCAAGTTCTTTTCTTTTATTTCCCTTCTCCACTAACTATGTTCTTATAATAAATTTATTAAATAACAACACCAGTATCATAAATATACTAGGATAGTGGCCATTATGATGGAACTATTTTTATATATAATATAAATTAATATGTCTATATGCTCTTGTATTTTTCATTTACATCATACCTTTATTATTTCTATAATGTGTAAATATGATAATTTCTTTTGAGGAAGTGCTGACTACCACCCCCTTAACATGATATGAAACATTCATAACATATATGTAACATATGAAGGTTGAAATTAATGAACATATGTGACATATATAACATATATATTAAACTATAATTATAACATAACTATTTATCATTTAGTTTTAATTCCTTGAAATATGAAAAATAAATGAATGTAGCGTTCATGCGTACATGCGTCTTACCGTCTCATGAACTATTCATTTCATTTCTTATCTCAAAATGTTATGGAATATTCTAAATACATATATTCTAGATATAAGTACAGATATAATAGATATATATGATATTTAAATCAGGAATATGATTCTGAAGATAATAGACTCTTGACCACATGGACAATTTGTAATTATTACATGTTCATTTTTTGACTCATGTACCGAACATCAACAAAATTAGCGATATGAACATGAATTATTATATGATTTTTATAGAATGTTATTAATAGATATAAAAATAATAATAAGAATGGAAAAATATCTAATGAAACTAGAAATTAATTTGTGTTTATTATTCAGGAATATAATGAATGAATGAGACAAGTCAGACTCAAGGTAAGGGACTTCATCTCAATCTCTTTTCATTGAGGCATATATTGGTTTTTAAACGACCTTATTTTATATGGTATATAATTTTCACAGTTTTCTATTAATTTCATCCATCATTTTTCAAAAGGAATATTTTATTTTCTGTAGTGTGTTACAAAATGTCAAAGGGAATGTTTCTTTTTAATGAATACAGTGACAATGATCTTTCCACTGCCATGAGTATTATTTGATATTGTTCTTCTACCACAAGATGTAATGATTTTAAAAGGAAAATAAATACCAAATAGAATTTTTACTTTTTTTATTGAAAATGGATATAAGAATGAATTTATTATGTCATTATCTTGAAATGATATATTGGGATTACAATGTGGAATTTTCATCTTTCTCTTATGCTTGTTTTATGTTTCATGAATATGTTATGGTTCATGGAAAATGTTTACGTATATGGGTGGTTCCATGATAAACCTGGGGAGGGTGATCTCGATATAGATCTCAAATTCATTGGGTAATGTGATAGAGCTAAGTGTTAATGATTCTCCTAAGATATTTGTAGAATATACTATGATGGGTATTCCACATATAACTATCTATATAGTTGTGAAACCTACAATTTAAGTATGTTATGGATACCACAAGTTTCCTTTATGATTTATTATTTCTATGTGTTATTCATAAATCTTATTATTTCATAAGTTAAGTTAAACAACTTCTGTTTTATTAATCAAATGTAAGATTTCTTTGATTTGTATGAATTTATTTACTAATGTTTTCTTCCCTTATTTTATATCCCTTACTGAGATTTTTATGTTAATCCCATGTTTTTTAAATGTTTTTCACAAGGTATAAGTAAGGATAAGAGAAAATAATATTTCAATAATATTTTTATCCAGAAAAGTATAGTTTTTTAATTTAATGAGTTTTATTACTGTGAAAAACATTTGTTAGAGTATAAGTGTCTACATTGTAATATTTGAGATGTAATGTAATAGTTATGACCTGATTCTTTAAAACTATAAACCTGAAATAATCCTCATTATAAATTCTAGAATTAACTCAATATTATGTAATGTTTAATGTCGAGGCCCTTCAATAAGAACCAATTAGAATGTTTCAAAAAATAAAATGGATGAAAACAGCTACTATAATGGTGTGTGAATGTAATGAAACTCTAATAGAGAGAACAACTAATCTATATAGGAAACAAAACTCCGAAACATCAATGAAAAAACCCACATTTTCTAACCCTCCTTCTATGGTTCATTCAAGAAGGAATCAAATCCATAGAATGAAGGAAAACAAATGTTGAAGAGAAGAGGAGGAGAAAATTGTCCAAGAAATCCTTAGAAAATAATTAAAAAACTATAGAGGAGCCTCAATAGAATAATTAGAGTAAGGGTAGAAGGTTTTAGTGATCCCTCTAGTTCACTTAGAACATGATATGGAAAAAATAAAAAATTTATGTTAAAAATATTTTGGGAAAGAGGGAAATTATACTTTGTTTGAAATTGGGAACCCAAATCTGTATTGCATTCCAAACCGTATGTCAACTGTGGACACCCTCCTGGTGAAAGAGGGATCATGTATGGGATTTTCACACTCTTTTTTAAACCATGATCCACTAATGAAATTCATATCTTCTGAATGATAGATATATTTAACATGTTTTTCATTGTTTATCCTAACCCTTTTCATGTAATGCTCCTAGGATCATACACCATCCACATGCCACAATATTTATACTTTGGAATGCATGGTTTAGAAAACTCCATGATCATGTTGTGACAAAAAAATATTCAATAATAATAATTATCTAGAAAACCTTTAGTCTCAACATTAAACACAGTTAACCCCCAAACTATGCCCACAAACAATGCATGTGGTAAAAATAGGTAAAACCTCTACAACTCAAAAATTCTCACTGGGAACTTGACTTGAACATTCCCCAAAATTCAAAACATCATGAAATTTATAAAATAATGGAAAATCCATGGTGGGTGTGGGAATTACCTCTACCACAAACACTTTTCCCCACGAAATTCACCAAGCCAAACGTGGACCAAAACACATTCCCAAATTGGAATAGAACCAAACAGAACCATAAACCTTGTGGTAACCCTATGCTCCATGTTCCAATCCCAACCTGTTATAAGGAAAAAATCAATTAGGAGAACCATGGGGAATGAAAAGGAAATAGTTCTCCCTAACATATGAAAATACCTATCATCATGTGGCCCCTCAGGAACACCCAACCAAATCTTAAAAACATAAACTCAAGGGTAAACGCACTGATGGAAGCCGACCCGAACAATGAACTGGACCAAAACTCACAAATTCCATAAAACAAGAGTACGTTTAAAATGATCACATCAAAAAGAATCAAACAATAAGGATAACCAAACATGTTTAACAAGAATCTGCAAAAAATGAAAAAAATATAAGAAAATTTTGTCACTGACAATTTTAAAATGTCGATAGAAGTCCACAACAATAATGGAATCTAAAATAGGTAAATATCAACTATCTCTACTCTGACGGTAGAGAAAAATTTAGACTATGATTCCCCATAAAAAATGATCCATTATTGCGATAATAGCCTCACTCTATGGCCTATGGATGGAGGCATGATGTCATTAAGTGTCTATTACACAACACTCTGAAGGTAAAATCCTCCTACCAAACCCTATTCTTCTTAAAAATATCTATCAAAATTTCTCTAGATGACACAAATGAACACACTTGAAAAAATAATTCATTGGATAACAATATGATTACATCAAATGCTATAACTTTTCACATTGTAAGAACATGATAAAATGGTATGATAAACGAGGATCTAGAACCAATAAGGGAGAATCCTCACGAAGAACTTCTTCTAGCATACACATCTATTCATATGGGGAAGTATCACATGAACTAAAATACATTGTATTTACTCCTCCTGTTTACATTCCTCTAAGATACAACATGGCTATAAATACCTTATACACATGCTTCACAAATACATCCTCTCTAGATGAGATGACCCCTCAATGATCTCTAGAAGAAGAACCCAAACATAAAGATGAACTTCCAACATAACCTTTTATGCTATATCTATTGAAGAAAATAATATATTTTTGTGGTAATCATTGGATTTCTGTCACAAACTATGCTGGGTCGCCATCCAGTCCAGCACCCAACTCGGTCTGCGACAAATCCTGAAGAGTGTCCCCAATATCCATGTGCTGGCACAAGTTCTAGGGTATCAAATGAAACAAGAGGGCATGATTTACCCGATTTAGAACTATAATAAAAACCAATATTGACACAAAAATCTGATCTGAAAATTTATCCAAACACCTTTAATAAATTCCAAATCTTATATTTTACAACTAAACAAATGTAAAAAAGGACAAAGACCCCAATGGAAACCAAAATGACACCACAAACCTATGTGCAACAAGTAGATCAACATCCTAAAGCTGCCGCCACAAAGGTCCACAACCAAGACCACTAGAATACCGAACTACCATCCTGAAACATCCTGATTTAGCCAGAAAAAATAGACAACAGATTCTACACACACCCAAAGGTGTATTCAGGGAGTGAGCCAAAGCCCAGTAGGATGCCACTAAGGTAGTGATTCCATGAAATAAACATTAAAGGAAAAATAAATTTGTATGCATGATATTTTATTGAACTTCTAGGATAATTTTAATGAAAACTACTTTAAAACAGAACAGTTTTGAGTGAGTTCAAATTAAAATATATGATAGTTTTAAATTTTGAAATTTTAAATCCAACGCATTTAATTTTTTTAAAAAATTCATCCCAACCAACTGTAGGCCGTCAATAAGTGATAAATAAACATTGAGCACTTATCACATGAACAACCCTAAAAACTAGTTAGGTGTGGGGACCTATGTACCTTGTATATCATTATAAAAGTAACCATAAAAAATATCCAATAACATTCTCGTGCACAAACCACTAGTAGAAATCATACCCATAACCAAGGGGTCCCAAATCATCATCATCGTCATCATCATTGTTTTGTTTTTGTTGTATGTATTAATCTTGCAATGTGAAACTGAGGCCAAACCCCACGTGATCACTATCATACTATTCCTATTCCTCCCACCTAGATACCCAAGTTTACCTATTGTGCACAAACAAGATCCATATGTTTTAAAATACCATTTGCATAATCCATCTTCCAAACCAAGCTTCACATAACAGAATCTGATATTTGTACATGAAAATTCATTTTATAAAACAAACGAACATCAAAACATTTTCCAAATATACATTGCTGCCCTATAAATATTTTATCAAACCATTATATAAATTGTAAAACAATTTCAATGCACGTACTCAAGGATTTTATACCAAAAATACACCTGAAACCCAATTTAAAAATCAATTTCACATAAATTCACAATCAAACAGAAATTTCCAGCTTCCACATGGTTTAACAAATCAATTAAATAATTTAAAAAATGACACCAAATTCCACACAGGGCTTTCACAGACAAAAACACTCAATTTTATACAAAACTGCAACTTTAACAATTAAACACTTGCTCAATCATGCTAATTAATACATTCTCACTGCTCATGTAATTTAACAAACTATTTGGGTAGTTCATAAAACGTTTAAAAATGGTAAAATAAATTTTCCCACTCATAAATACAACCGACTACATTTTAAACTCTTCTTCAAAACCAAACACACAACATAGTAGTTTTAAAACATGATTTTAATGACTTATATATTTTAATAAATAAATTTCACAATTCATGAACATTTCCAAAAGAAAATTCATAATAGGGATTTACACATTTCACATACCCAATTTCACATGAAAATATATATTTCTAGATTAAATGCATGTTGAAACTATTTAAAAATTATATTTGCACCTCACACATATTTCATAAAACATAGTCAATAAAACATGCAAGGAAAGATATTCATCAAAAAATGGTTAAGAGTGGAACCTCTTACCTCAAAGAAGGAAAACACCAAATTCAAAGTGAAACTCTAATCGTGCACCAAGCGCACCTCAATCAACATTAAATAAACCATATAACAGAAGACTGGACCAATGTTATCAATATTGGACCTTAACAACTCAAAAACCCCAAACCAAAACCCTAATATCCATGGAAGGGTTTACCCGGAGGGATCACGCTTGTAAGGTGGAGGGCGGTAGGTTCAGGATGGGGAGAGGGGGACATCTGCAGTCCGACAGTTGGTCGAGAAAGAGAGGGAACTACAATGGGGCTGACCGGGTAAGGTAGGGTGCTGCACAGGGCTAGTAGTAAAAGGGAGCAGGGTGCAACGAGCTATTTGTGGGGGGAGGCACAAGTTAGTTGATCGGGAAGGATGCAATGGTGCAAAGACAAGATATTTCCAGAAGGAAGGTGCACAGGAGGGTGCTGGCCAGGGCAGCGTGCAAGGTTTCAAGGAGGTGAGTGATGGGCAAGACAAAAAAATAGGGGGGACTAGGTCATGACCCCAAGAGGAGGGAAAATAATAAAAAAACATATAAAAAAAGAAACCTACTAAAATCTAAAACAAAAACAAAACAAATGATAATAATAATATTATTATTATTATTACTATTAATAATAATAATATTATTATTATTATTATCATTAAAGAAAAAATTATTTTTTTATAACTTCTTATTTTATCCTATTTTTATTTTAACTGTCATTTAATTATATTTCTTTATTAATAAAATATTTTATTTAGTTATTTGACCAACGAATAGGGCTTGTGGTGAATTGGGTGAGGTCGCACAACAACCCAAGCAAGGCCGCATGGCTTTGATCTCCATATGCTCGATGCAGTCAAGGCTAAACCATAAGTTTTTAAAATAAGAACCCAAAAAATTTGGTCGGGCTTCAACCCAGACTACCTGATTCCCAAAAAAAATTTAATAAAAAAATTTGAAAATGGAAGGTGTGACAATTCTCCCCACCCTAAAGCTTTCTGTCCCCAGAAATCCATAATTATGGATGAGACTCAAAGTAGAAAACAATATCCCCTTAAGGTTCAAAGGGGATTCCAATGAAAAACATGCTAATAAGAGAAAATTTATCGTTTTTAGAGAAGGTGAATTAAATAAAAACTCCAAGAAACACATAAGGAAAATACTTACCACTATGGGTCACTAGCCCCAATGATCTAGAACACCTCCAGTTGATCAAACAAGGGGAGGAACTCTCTCACCCATAGAAAACCAACTTCACAAATCGAAACACCTCAAGCACCATTGAACGAGAACCACATGGTTTGTCTGGAAGGAACAAACATGACCAAATAATATCCAACGAACAGTCTTATCACTTATCATCAAGAAATATATATAAACATTACAAAAATTACATCATGGGGAAGCCCGAAGGGGCTCCCCACCATTAGAAACATACTCACACCACTGATGAAAACTGACACGATGAGGACCAGGAGGACTCCACACTATTATGAAAAAAGACAACATCAACTCATTCCAGAGACATTTTTGCGAGACCCATTGTGGTTTTCCCTACCATTAAAATGGATAGATTGTACAAAACATTGAATGATTTTTGACGAGGACCAAACACCCCACTACAAGTGGTGGGGATGGCCGACCACAAATACTAGGTCATCAATACCTCGACCAATGACAAACCAGCATCACCACATCCCATGATGAGAACTATTCAAATTTTAGAATGATTTACCCAACATACCTCATAAGAACAATTAACTGAGATTACATCTGGTGGGGTGCATCCACCGAGATTTATGGTATGAGGTGCCTACCACGCCTCATAGACATGGGAAGCGTCACACACTGAGATGGGTCATTCGGGATGGAGCAACTATAGGAAATGATTCAAACTGCCTTCACATCCAACACTAATGACATAAATAAAGTTGGGGTGCCACACACTCTCGTGGTTCATAACTACGTGCCAATTCACTCTAAGGCCTATGGCTGGAGCCCTGATGATTGAAGCATCACCTACCTAACAGTCAATCATGGAAGACTCCCGAACAAAGCTCCTCCCTTTGGTGTCACACACAACCACACCTCAACCGAGACAACACCAACAAATAAAACCCGCCATGACATACAATTACTCCCTCACATCACATCCACCAGAAAAGTGGTTTAGATGATGCACATGGATCACCTCTTCACCTTAACCATGAAACATAAGAATGAAATACACATAACAAACAATCACATTTGATCAGATAAAAAATTGGATCTCCCGAATAGGACACCCTCCTATAAAAATAGGGTTTTCAGAAGGACTCTATGAAATCCACCTTTTCTCTTTGAAGAGAACTCACACAACAAGAACTTCACCCAAAATGACCTTCATGTCCAATGGAACCACTACATGACATTCATGACATCGATCAACACCGAAAACTCCAAACCACCTTCTCCCTTCCCCGCTGGAATTCCTTTCACTGTTTCTAGGGGGACCTTCAAATACAACAGTGTCAAACCACATACCCGATGATTCAGACAACTCAATGGGACCAAAACTCCCTTCCACTCCCCTCGTGTGAGTCATCCTTCAATGAGATTATCCTCTTAACCAAAAAAGATAAGGGACAAATTAGTACAATTACTAAAAATGGAGATCCCTTACATTAATCAACTGGAGGGTTGGCCAATATCGAATTGCTTGTGGACACACATCAATCACATGTTAACGCCTTACGGGGGCATGAACTAGTCTATAAGGAAAACCATGGACCTAATCAAGTTGGTCAAATGACCATGACATACCACAAGAAAACTCTAAACTTGTAGGGGTAACCACTTCAAGGCCTTCATGAAGCACCTTTCAAAAGAAACCACTAAACACATGCTTTCACACCAACAAACAGATAAGAATTCAAAATAAGATGTAAATCATTAAAAATGATTCTCAGCTCGAAACGCCTCACATTCACCATTTCCAAAACACAACGACACACCACATAGTCACAAGTTATTAAAAAAACCCATATTTTCCATTAACGAACCTTTTGGAAAGAGAAGGAAGTTGGTGGGTTGCACAAACAGCAATGGTGTCACATAGGACTCACACATGCATGCTCTCTTTCCACAGCATCACCCACCTCATGTCCATCCAGGCACTCATCCACTCGTTCCATTAACCATTTCCCATTATATATACACTCATGCATGTGGTTGCCCATGTGAACACCAAGAATCAAAACCGAACCTTTCCATTTCTCAAAACCAACATTCAACCCACACTTTTCAAACCATACACATCATTTCATTTTTAATGTGCTTTATTTCAAATCATTTTACAAGGCCAGATAATTTTTTATATAAAAAAATGATTTCCATGAATCCAAAACAATGTTAAGCAGAATGATGCAAGAGGAGGCTAATGTCTGCGGGTGACTGGGACATATGATTGGTTGCCATATGCCAATCACGCCACCGCCATAAAGAGTCTTCAGGGACAACGTCCCCAGCTCCACATTACTTTCCAGACCCAACGAGCTCACTAGTACCACTGAACCTACTCCCTTTTCATCTCACCTAAACAATGTTAACTACAATGACCAAATACTCAAACTGACCCCAATATGCCCTTGTAACACGAGCCCAGCCCGCCATGAGATGTGTTGGCCAGGAAACTTTCTCTTATCTAGAATGCTATGTTATAACACCCTTGACTTTGGTCTACCCTAGATCTATCAAAAAAAAACACAACCAAAAACAGAAAACCCCCTTTGATGGCATTTTTTCACGAAACAGACCGGGTCACCATATGACCCGGCGCCCAACCTGGTCCGCGACATGGCCTAAAGAGCGTTCCCAATTTCCATGGGAAGGCACAAGTTCCTTGGTATCAAATGAACCCCAAGGGAATGATTTAATCCATTAAGAGCTATAAAAATAACCAACATTTACCCAAAAACAATATTTGAAATTTTTTTCCAAACACCTTTAATAAATTCCAAGGTTTATATTTTACAACTAAACAAATGTCAAAAAGGTCAATGACCCCAAGGGAAACCAAAACGACACCAAAAACCTTCATGCAACAAGAGGATCAACATCCTCAAGCCGCCGCGACCAAGGTTCACAACCCAGACCACCAGAAGACCAAACTGACAACCTGACACATCCTATTTTAGCCCGAAACAAAGAGACAATAGAGTCTTCATACACCAAAATGGGTTTTCGGGGTGTGAGAAAAGGCCCAGTAGGATGCCTACTGGGTAGAGAATACATGAATTAAACATTAAATGATGACTAAATTAGCATGCTATATATTTTATAGAATATATAGGATAATTTTAATGGAATCAACTATAAAATAGAATAGATTTGAATGAGTGGAACTAAAAATATAATACAGTTTTAAATATTGAAATTTTAAATATAACACATTTAATTTAAAAACAATCATCCCAGCCTATTGTATGTAGATGGTAAGTGATGAATAATCCTTAAACACTAGTCACGGGAACACCCCTAGGAACTAGTCATTTGTGGGGCCCTTAGTACCTCGTATATTGGTGTAAAAGTAACAATAAAAAATATCCAATAACCTTATCATGCACAAGACACTAATAGGGAATATACCCATAATCTAATGGTTCCCAATCATCATCATCATCATCATCATCATCATCATCATAGTTTAGTTATTGTGGAATGAATTAATCTTGCTACGTGAAAATGAGGTCAAACCCCACAGGATCACTAGAATTCTAGTCCTAGTCCCCCCCACCTAGATACTCGGGTTTATATATTTTTTTCAAACACGATCCACATGTTATAAAATACCATTTGCGCAATCCATATTCCAAACCAAGCATCACATAGCACAATCCACTATTTGTACATGAAAATTCATTTTAGAAAACAAAATCACATCAAAAAATTTTCCAGATATACTTTGAACACCTATAAATATTTTATCAACCCATTATAAAAATTATAAAACAATTTTAATGCATGTTGGGAGTGATTTTATAGAAAAAATACACCTGAAACCAACTATAAAAATTAAATGCACATAAATGATAAATCAAAACACAATTCTCGGCTTGCATGTGGATTAAAAAATCAATTGCATAATTTACAAAATGACACCAAATGTCACACAAGGCTTTCACACACAAAAGAACACAATTTTATAAAAAACTGCCTCTTTAAAAATTAAACACATGCTCAATTATAATAATTAATACTTTTGCACTGCTCATATAATTTAACAAACTATTTGAGTAGTATATAAAATGTTAAAAAATGGTGAAACAAAAGTTCACACTTATAAATACACCCGAATTCATTTTAAACTCCACTTCAAAACAAAACATAGAACATAAAAGTATTAAAACATGATTGGAACCACCAATATATTTTAATAAATCAATTTCTCAATCCACAGAAATTTCAAAAAGAAAATGAATAATAGAGATTTACACCTTGACATACCCAATTTCACATGAAAATATATATTTCCATATTAAATGCATGTTGAACAATATAAAAACCACATACACACCACAAACATATTTCATAAAACATACTAAATATAACATGAAATAAAAGCAATTAATCAAATGACGGTTAAGCATAGAACCACCTACCTCAAAGTTGGAAAAACCCAAATTCAATGTGAAACTGCAGTCGTGCACCAAGATCACATCAAAAAACATCAAATAAACACTAAAACTGTGGACTGAACCAATGTTATCAATATTGGACCTCAACAACTCAAAAACCCCAAAACAAAACCCTATTATATCTGTAATGGATTACCTAGAGGGATAATGCCTGCATAGAGGATGGTGACGGGTTATTGACAGGGAGAGGGGGATACAGATGGTCGGATGATTGGCCGAGAAAGGGAGGGTGCTGCAATGGGGCTAGCTGGGAAAGGGAGTAGGGCACAGTGGGCTGTTTGTGGGGGGAGGTTAAAACCAATTAACTGGGAAGGATCCGGTGGTACGACGGTGAGACCATGCTGGATGGGAGGTGCACTAGAGGGAGCTAGTAAGGGCAGCATATTGGATTTTAGGGAGGTGAGTGCTGGGCATGAAAAAAAACAAGAGGGGGTTAGGTCTCGACACCAAGAGGGGAGGAAATAATTGAGAAAAAAGTAAAATAAACATTACAAAAACTAAAACCAAACAAAACCAATTATAATTATAATTATAATAATAATGATAATGAAAACAATAATATTAATAATGATAATGATAATAATAATACTAATAATATTATTATTATTATTATTATCATCATTATAGACAAATTTATTAATTTTATTAATCACTTATTATTTTATTCTATTTTTATTTTAAGAATAATTTTATTTTATTTCTTTATTATTATTTTATTTTATTTTATTAGCAGAAAAATGAGTAGGGCGTGCATTGAAATGGGTTAGGTCGCGCGACGACCCATGCGAGTCTGTGCGGCTTCGAACAAGGTGTGCTGGATGTAGTCAAGGCCAAACAACTTGTTTTTAAAATAATAACCCAAATATTTATGTCGGGCTTCAACATAGACAACCCGATGCCTGGAAAAAATTTTATAAAAAAATAAATTTGAAAACGGTGGGTGTGACACTTTCATTGGCCACTAGTCTTGCTGAACACCCAAGAGCTCTGTGAAATTCCACTCCATCACGTCCTCAGGTATGAACCATCAGAATAAAGTGGTCTTAATTACATCCCATATCATCTCAATTTACAATGACCGTTGGACTATCACCTTCCACTTGTCCAAACCAAGATACTCAAATGAACATAGAATGGTATGAACTCTCACAGAATCAAAAGTTCCCAATGAACTAAAAACACCTTCTACATTATCAAGCCACTCCACTACCTCTAACAGACCCTTATATCAATGGAATGAAGGAAATAAATGAGAAGGACTTAACTCTACCACTTCACTAGGAATCCAGGTCAGGTTAAGAATTAAACAAATCTTTCTAAATACATTGGGTAACATTATAGGTGGCATAATATATATAACATAGAAACAAAAAACTGAATCAATATCAATACACTAATCAACCAAAAAGAAAATCTCAATCCAAAAAATCCTTCTCACAAATGAAACACCAAAAATTGGAACCAAAATACTTTTTCAAAACAACAATTTCAACTTCAATTTCAAAAATTGTATCACAATAACGTAATTTTTCAGATTATGAAACCCACTTTCAAATCCAATTCAATCACAAAATCCCACATTTATAATAATAATAAATTCATGAAACCATTTTCATTTTTTTTTCAAAAAACTATTTTCCATTTCGACGTCAAAAAACACTGGAAAAAAATCAAACCAAAAAATAGCTCACACCAAACTCTAAGAACAAGGAACTAGTGACCATGCAAAACATGGTCACATGGTTTAGTGTACCATGCCCTTGAAAAGAAAAAAACACTAGTCATGTCTTTAGTTATCCACTCAGTATTCACATGGTTTAATAGTCCAATTAATATCATTGCATAATACTATCTCATTTCCATTGCCATCCCATATCCTCACAAACCAAATAAAAGACTCAAATCTCAGACTACTCATGGAAACTCAATGACTAGTCAAGCAAGGTTTCATAATGTACTTCTCATACCAAAAACTTTTTTCCCAATAATCTTAATATCTAGTCAAAATAACACCTGAAAAAATGGATACTATGATACCATTTTTCATGAACCATCCAAGGTTAACAAGAATCAGTCACTCGATTCTGCCCATGATAAGGCTTGAGAGGCATTCCGAATCCTCTTGGGATGTTTAATTGAAAATATCATCAAAGATCATACAAGTGGGAATAATTTTACCCAATGAAAAACCAAAATAAAAAACCCAATAGGTAACATAGAAAAACTAGGATGATCTATAATCAGTAAATATATATAAATAGAATTGTATGATGAAAAATAAAATAGACGGAGAGAAAACTAAAAAAATAAAAAAATTGACTAATAACTAAACTAGAAATGACATGATATTTTCATGACCTCTTGGTCACAACCAACCAATAGAAAATCATTATCCAAAGGATAAATCAAACTATAATCCTAAACCTAAAAAATAGTTTGGTTCTTATTGTAACGCCCCGACCCCACCTACCCAGAGTCGGTGCATTACTTCGTAATATTGGCATGATCACAAGAAAGATCAAATCTCGAAAGACCGATTGGTTTAGTAGCCTTGGAAACACTAGATATATTCATAGGTTTTACATTACATCATAAAATGAAAAACTACTACAACAACATAATGTCTCCATAATCCACACTCATATCCCCACATAATATCCCTGCAGGTCATTCATAATTTACTTCTTCACTTCCTGGGAAAAATAAAACATATAAAAGGGGTGAGCTAAAATGCCCAGTAAGGATAACAAAATAGCGGAAACTTTCATAAATAAGAATAAACTTTTAAGGAAATGTATAACTAAAACAAAAGCCTTTCAAACATGAACTTTCAACATGGTATGGCATAAATAAAATGAAATAATGCCATTTACTTATTCACATGGATATTCTACTAATCGAATAATCACATGCAAAAATCAATAACCACTTTCATAATGTTGGAATGCATAATGCCAGAATATCATAACCACATAGTCAAGGCCTCGTGCCAAGACTACAAATAATATTTTGTCAAGGCCTTGTGCCAAGACACTAGTTTGTCTCATGAGACCTACCGATGCATCGAGGAGCTATAGCGGGCTCCACCCGTCACTTATTAAGTCCAATGCATTCCCATATGAAAAGGTTTAAACATAACATAAACATTCGTATTAAAACTAGCATACGAAATGTCAATACATTCACCATAAACTATGAATTGTATAAAATTTCACATCCACAGTCAAACATATCACAAAACCTTCAACACAATATAGAAGTTTTGTATCATAATAAATCAACTTCAAATAATCTTGAAATCCATCAAAGGATGTTGACATAGATGAAATCAAAATTCTTTTAAAAGAAATATATCCTTTTATTTTGAAATCATTTAAGATCCATATAAAATAAAACAATTTCTTTGAAAATATTCTTATAAGCTTGTAAGGAAAGCTTTGAAGATTTTATAACGGCGTAAAATAACCGCACCCGCCGTATAAGTTAAAAAAAACATTCTTACCTCAATTCTGTCGAAAAGGTTAAAAAGGACCTTGTTTTGAAAACGACGGAAATATTCCTTTATAAACCTCTTATAAAAATTCAAACAAGGGAATAAATGACTTTAACCCATATTCTTGTAAATAGTAAAAATATTTTGAAATACATTTTTAAGAAACATGGATGTGGATGATAAAGATATCCCAGTAGATTATTACGTATAAACAACCTCGGATAATGAAGAGATTGTGAAATAACCCTTACCTTGTACTTTTCCTTGGTTGGGGTAGGTTAACCTCCTGTATAATGGTGAAATAATTGTTATTAAATTATACAAGAATCATATACATTAATATGATATCATATATGATCTTTTAATATTGATTTGATAGTAATATCTTAGTATTATCGTTGTTTCGGGTGTTAACTTACTTGTTTTCTTTCATATGTTTTGTTACGTAAGACATTTTTGTAAAGGATAGTTTGTATATTATTCATATCCAGAATGATATCAAGTCCTTAACATCATTTTTAAATCATCAAATGATAATTATACTTGAATGGATACGATGGAGAATGAATCTTATCGCGTTCGTGGAGACGGTAGTCCGTACGTACGCACGAGCGAAAATATCATTCTTTTGATATTAAAATAATATATATATGGATGGTATATCATATATACAGAATCATTAACATGTTATATTTATTATTTACATGAGTTACACATCATTATTATACCCATCCAAATAATATTATATTGAATAACAATTACACCACGACGTGGAGACGGTAAGCCGTACGTACGCACGTATGGTGACATGTTATTCAAAGGGTGGATAGAATACTGAATATGGTTGTACCATATTTATAATAACATCACAGTATATGTGAGATAATGGAGTTATTATTTTAGAATGGTAAGAACAAAGGAAGAAGAAGTGGAAGAAGAAATGAACTTGGAGAAGGGTGGTGAAATCATTACCTCTTCTTCGGGTTCTTCCTTTTGATTTGATCAAAAGGGCTCTTTAGGTTGGCTTTCTGATCAAACTAAGGCCCCTAGGTTGTAGTGAGGGAAGTTGGGAGAGTATTTGGGCAGAGTTTGGCCGAACCAAAATGGCTTAGAGGTGTGAAGAAATGAGGAGGAGTGCCCTTTTATAAGAGGGGTGAGGGGCACCTTTGGAAAAGCTAGAAATATTAATTTATAATAAATTCATATTCGGTTTCTAATGGATCCAAAGTTGATTATTTAAATGTTAAGGTGGGGATAGGTCGAAAAAAACTCATCCAATAGAAGTTAGACAGGTTTGGGTACTTATATTAACTTTATCTTTAAGTATTAACTCTAAGTTAATTAGTTTCACTTTTACAATGTCTCTTTGTAGTTTTATATAATATGGTTAATAAACTTACTATATACATCCAACAGACCCCCAAGTGGTCCATTAATGATTAAACGATCATGATATAAGTCTCTTGGACGAACCTTAGATTTTTATGAATTTAATATCAATTAATAATATAATATTTGTTTTAAGAACTCTTTTATGTCAATTTTGACACTATTCAATAGTTGATTTTTTTGAAACTCATAACAGATTTATTACCTCGAAAATAGTCAATACAATCAATCCTAATATATCATATTATCCTATAAAATTAGTTTAATTCATTAAAAGTTTCATATTATATTTATTTTGGTATTTATAATATCAATTATTTTAATTTTTCACTATTATAGTAATTACCGCATCATCATTGTGTCATAAATAAAATAACTTATTTAATGTCTAAAAATTATAAATAAAATATCATTATGTAGGAAATCGTTTTAGCTTTCTAATGAATATTTATAATCGAAAATCCAACATGTATAACCCTATGTAAAAGTTGTTCTTCTAAAAGATGTAAGCTTATGCCATTTTTATTTTTATTTTAACTTTATTAATATAAAGTGTCCCTACCACATACAAGTGGCTCCAAGGGGTCCCCAAATTGACCCAAGGATGCTCATGGTCGGTTATGTGTCCACCAATAATGTTAGGACACGTTTTAGGGTAATTTTGTATTATTATAATATTATTTTTTAACCCTTATTTACCGGATTTACCCTTAACCATGGTAAATAAAATATTTACCACAGTAATTATTCAAAATGTCTAAAAATAAAAGTTACCTATTTACACAATTTGGACATCCTGATTCCAAATATGGAATCCATTTTTCTAAATTCAAAACACAGAAGTGGCAGAGATTAATTTAAAATTAATTCCCGCTGTCAAAACAAAAAACGTGTTTTTAAGAGGTAATAACTATCAAAATATTGACACTTGTTTATGTTCGGTTTAATTGTAAAATTATGTCCAATGAACAACATTATATTAAATGGTAAAAATATATTCTAAATATAATTTAAAACTACTAAAATTCATAATTTATCACTATTAATTATTTTGATTAAAAAAGTTGTTTTTAATTAAAATTTAGTAGTTTTCACTATTCATCAAAATATGAAAGTTATCCGAAAAGTACCAAAATTTCACCTTAGGCTAAATTAGATATTCCGAATCCAAAAATGAAGTCCATTTTGAAATATAAAATATATATAATTTTAAAAAGTAGTTATTACTATTCATAACGGCTAGTTTGATTGGTTACGGTGTGTTAGAACTCGGTGTTGCGTACAACACACGCTAGCGTACCGTGGAAGCTTGGGATGTTTCATTTTAAATTTTTGATGTCCCCATTTAGTCAAAAAGATTAAAATATAGTATCTAAAAAGGGTTCACTATTAAAATTTGGTAAAAGTGCGATACTGAAAATGAATTTGTTCTTACATTATGTCTAAGAAACTCATAATATGGATTCTAAAATTATAAGGATTATATAAAGTTTAAAATTTAGTTAACACTATTCATAACCTCTTTTGAACAGCTTGTTTGGTAAGTCATGGTGCGATTGAACTTGGTGTTGCGTGTAGTGAAAGTTATTGAATTATTTTGAAGAAATAACACACTATAAAATCTTGGGGTGTTACATTCTCCCCTCCTTAAATAAATTGCGTCCTCACAATTTGAAATTGTTTTTCGAAAATTAAAGGTTGAAAATAGAAAATATCTTTGTGGGAAAACCCACATCGAAAATTGGGTTACTAAAATTTAATCTTAATATGAGGAAAAGAGAAATGAGAGGATCACCACCAAATTATGATCTCTATTAGGAGAATATTGGTGGCAATTAGAGACATATAATTGGAGGAAAAACGTAAATATTTATAGGTAGTGATTGAGGTCATCAATCACAAACAAGTATAAAATTGAGGTCCTTAAATTCATCAATCTATGATGATTTGAAATACCATCGGTTCAACAAAACATAGGGTATTAGGATAACACATTTTTGACGTTTCAAAATATCTTAGTTGAAATCCCACATCGAAAAATGAATTAATGAGGCCTCTATTTAAAATAAAGAGTCGAAAGTATGAAGATTACCGAAAATAACACATACTAGGGTTCCATGTAGGAAAATATGGATATGGAAGAAAAATCCAACCATCAATTATCTGATGGAGAGTGGTAGAGAACATGGCTATGAAAAGGCCAACAATCCCAAAGCCATAAATTAGTGATGATTTAAGGTACCATCTAGGGAAACATTTTTGTTCTAAGTTCCTTTTATTAATGTTGAGGAATTTATTTCTGAGATTGGCTATGATCATAAGGAGATATACTTACTTTATAATCATAGTTTTATCCATTAATAAGTTTCTACCGCAAACTCATCTTTCACTCTAAAAGATAATAGAATGTAATTTTTTATTTATTTATACTATTCGTACAGGGTTCCAAAATAAATGAATTTATAATTCATCTACCAGATCTTTAAAAAAACAACATTATTTAATCCATGACATCTCATGGTCCAGTGGTAGGTGATACACCCTTGTCGCCCTTCGGTCGCGGGTTCATGTCTCGCAGCCTTGCCGGACACGACGGGTTGCCTCCCGACCTCTGGGTTGTCCTTTTATGGTAATCCAAAATAATCCAAACTAGAACTATCCAAAATACTTCTGTCCAAACTCACAGTCCAACATTTATAAGGAAGGTAAACATAATATAGATACTTTTTACCCCGTAATAGAATATGAATACCTTCATCATGTATTACCATATTCCTTATTGATTACATTCATGATCCCTTATTCCATATAGAATGCTGGATATACTTCATTAATCCAAAAATGTTTTAAACCCCAATAATGATGGAATATACAAATCATTAATCAGCTTCAAGGTAGTCAAGAATATCCAATATAATTTATCCAAATCAATCATGTATTATTCTAAAATCACTACCTCGGTATCAGAACCATATTATGGTTTATCTTTCTCTCAACCATATATTTTCTAAAAATTTATCCTACTATTGAGTCACATTTCTTTGTTCCACACAATCTCAAGTCCTTAATGAAATAGTACTGCAGTACAATACTTATATACTCCATAATTATTATAACAAGTACATTGTTGATACAACACTCAATTGACATAATCAATATAAGAACTCTAATCCTTCCTCTTCATCTGTGGTAGTATCATAACTTGATTATTATCCAATAACATCATTTGCGGCATAGTCTGATGACTGGGACATAGGTTCGCGTAGTGTCCAAACTCCTTGCAAATGAAGCTTTGTACATTTAAAACCATTTTCTTACCCTTGTAGTCACGTACTTTGTGCCCTTTTCCTCCACACTTATAACAAACTCCCATTCCTTTCAGGCAAGTTCCAGGGTGTTTCTTTCCACAGTTACCACATATGGGAAAATTCTTCTTTTCCCTTTTCCCTTTATCCATCTTTCTCTCTTCCATCCTTTTCTTCTCTTGATTCGCTTCAAAGCCATAGGACTCAGTAAACTCTTTACTTATCTTATCAACACATGATATTATTTCTTCATATGATGATAATGCATGGGAGACTATTTCTCTTATAAATTCTAGCTTAAGACCATGAAAGATATGATCCTTCCTTCTCTTTGAATCATGTGTATTTCTAGAGTTCTCATTCCTTCTACTGGGCGCCATTTCTAAACAATGGCATAAACTAGATCAGTTTATGAATCAAAATACATAATCCCATACTTATAAAACACTTAACATAAATTGAACTATTTATGGATATAATCCATAATCATAAAAATGTTTTCTTTGAGGAAGTATATACTCATAAACCCTTCATAATGATTTGTAAGAAAATGAGATTTATCCTAAGCATATCCCCCGGGAGTGTCGTAACCAAGAGTGCAGCAAGGCCCGTTGTCGTGCACCAGTTCCCGTTCGAGTCTAGCTCAAAGCGGTGTTTTCGGGTTTTACCCCTAGGTACATCTGTTCCAGAGCTGCCTCTACCTGGTCGTATCCAGATAGGGATGTATTTCTCGGAAAACACACAAAATCTCTACGATACCAAAATTTCTAGGAAGTTCTTCTTTACTAATCCTGAAAGTTCATCTTAGGTCTACGTGCTCTAATCAGAGTTTATCTAAATCTAGTTTCCAAGGTTTGTACTAAACTTCCTCTGATACCAACTGTAACGCCCCGACCCTAGCTACCCAGAGTCGGTGCATTACTTCATAATATTGTCACGATCACAAGAAAGATCAAATCTCGAAAGACCGATTGGTTTAGTAGCCTTGGAAACACTAGATATATTCATAGGTTTTTCATTACATCATAAAATGAAAAACTACTACAACAACATAATGTCTCCATAATCCACACTCATATCCCCACATAATATCCCTGCAGGTTATTCATAATTTACTTCTTCACTTCCTGGGAAAAATAAAACATATAAAAGGGGTGAGCTAAAATGCCCAGTAAGGATAACAAAATAGCGGAAACTTTCACAAATAAGAATAAACTTTTAAGGCAATGTATAACTAAAACAAAAGCCTTTAAAAAATGAACTTTCAACATGGTATGGCATAAATAAAATGAAATAATTCCATTTACTTATTCACATGGATATTCTACTAATCGAATAATCACATGCAAAAATCAATAACCACTTTCATAATGTTGGAATGCATAATGCCAGACTATCATAACCACATAGTCAAGGCCTCGTGACAAGACTACAAATAATATTTTGTCAAGGCCTTGTGCCAAGACACTAGTTTGTCTCATGAGACCTACCGATGCATCGAGGAGCTATAGTGGGCTCCACCCGTCACTTATTAAGTCCAATGCATTCCCATATGAAAAGGTTTAAACATAACATAAACATTCGTATTAAAACTAGCATACGAAATGTCAATACTTTCACCATAAACTATGAATGGTATAAAATAGCACATCCACAGTCAAACATATCACAAAACCTTCAACAAAATATAGAAGTTTTGTATCATAATAAATCAACTTCAAATAATCTTGAAATCCATCAAAGGATGTTGACATAGATGAAATCAAAATTCTTTTAAAAGAAATATCTCCTTTTATTTTGAAATCATTTAAGATCCATATAAAATAAAACAATTTCTTTGAAAATATTCTTATAAGCTTGTAAGGAAAGCTTTGAAGATTTTATAACGGCGTAAAATAACCGCACCCGCCGTATAAGTTAAAAAAACATTCTTACCTCAATTCTGTCGAAAAGGTTAAAAAGGACCTTGTTTTGAAAACGACAGAAATATTCCTTTATAAACCTCTTATAAAAAGTCAAACAAGGTTATAAATGACTTTAACCCATATTCTTGTAAATAGTAAAAATATTTTGAAATACATTTTTAAGAAACATGGATGTGGATGATAAAGATATCCCAGTAGATTATTACGTATAAACAACCTCGGATAATGAAGAGATTGTGAAATAACCCTTACCTTGTACTTTTCCTTGGTTGGGGTAGGTTAACCTCCTGTATAATGGTGAAATAATTGTTATTAAATTATACAAGAATCATATACATTAATATGATATCATATATGATCTTTTAATATTGATTTGATAGTAATATCTTAGTATTAACGTTGTTTCGGGTGTTAACTTACTTGTTTTCTTTCATATGTTTTGTTACGTAAGACATTTTTGTAAAGGATAGTTTGTATATTATTCATATCCAGAATGATATCAAGTCCTTAACATCATTTTTAAATCATCAAATGATAATTATACTTGAATGGATACGATGGAGAATGAATCTTATCGCGTTCGTGGAGACGGTAGTCCGTACGTACGCACGAGCGAAAATATCATTCTTTTGATATTAAAATAATATATATATGGATGGTATATCATATATACAGAATCATTAACATGTTATATTTATTATTTACATGAGTTACACATCATTATTATACCCATCCAAATAATATTATATTGAATAACAATTACACCCCGACGTGGAGACGGTAAGCCGTACGTACGCACGTATGGTGACATGTTATTCAAAGGGTGGATAGAATACTGAATATGGTTGTACCATATTTATAAAAACATCACAGTATATGTGAGATAATGGAGTTATTATTTTAGAATGGTAAGAACAAAGGAAGAAGAAGTGGAAGAAGAAATGAACTTGGAGAAGGGTGGTGAAATCATTACCTCTTCTTCGGGTTCTTCCTTTTGATTTGATCAAAAGGGCTCTTTAGGTTGGCTTTCTGATCAAACTAAGGCCCCTTGGTTGTAGTTAGGGAAGTTAGGAGAGTATTTGGGCAGAGTTTGGCCGAACCAAAATGTCTTAGAGGTGTGAAGAAATGAGGAGGAGTGCCCTTTTATAAGAGGGGTGAGGGGCACCTTTGGAAAAGCTAGAAATATTAATTTATAATAAATTCATATTCGGTTTCTAATGGATCCAAAGTTGATTATTTAAATTTTAATGTGGGGATAGGTCGAACAAAACTCAACCAATAGAAGTTAGACAGGTTTGGGTACTTATATTAACCTTATCTTTAAGTATTAACTTTAAGTTAATTAGTTTCACTTTTACAATGTCTCTTTGTAGTTTTATATAATATGGTTAATAAACTTACTATATACATCCAAGAGACCCCCAAGTGGTCCATTAATGATTAAACTATCATGATATAAGTCTCTTGGACGAACCTTAGATTTTTAGGAATTTAATATCAATTAATAATATAATATTTGTTTTAAGAACTCTTTTATGTCAATTTTGACACTATTCAATAGTTGATTTTTTTGAAACTCATAACAGATTGATTACTTCGAAAAAAGTCAATCCAATCAATCCTAATATATCATATTATCCTATAAAATTAGTTTCATTCATTAAAAGTTTCATATTATATTTATTTTGGTATTTATAATATCAATTATTTTAATTTTTCACTATTATAGTAATTACCGCATCATCATTGTGTCATAAATAAAATAACTTATTTAATGTCTAAAAATTATAAATAAAATATCATTATGTAGGAAATAGTTTTATATTTCTAATGAATATTTATAATCGAAAATCCAACATGTATAACCCTATGTAAAAGTTGTTCTTCTAAAAGATGTAAGCTTATGCCATTTTTATTTTTATTTTAACTTTATTAATATAAAGTGTCCCTACCACATACAAGTGGCTCCAAGGGGTCCCCAAATTGACCCAAGGATGCTCATGGTCGGGTATGTGTCCACCAATAATGTTAGGACACGTTTTAGGGTAATTTTGTATTATTATAATATTATTTTTTAACCCTTATTTACCGGATTTACCCTTAACCATGGTAAATAAAATATTTACCACAGTAATTATTCAAAATGTCTAAAAATAAAAGTTACCTATTTACACAATTTGGACATCCTGATTCCAAATATGGAATCCATTTTTCTAAATTCAAAACACAGAAGTGGCAGAGATTAATTTAAAATTAATTCCCGCTGTCAAAACAAAAAACGTGTTTTTAAGAGGTAATAACTATCAAAAGATTGACACTTGTTTATGTTCGGTTTAATTGTAAAATTATGTCCAATGACCAAAATTATATTAAATGGTAAAAATATATTCTAAATATACTTTAAAACTACTAAAATTCATAATTTATCACTATTAATTATTTTGATTAAAAAAGTTGTTTTTAATTATAATTTAGTAATTTTCACTATTCATCAAAATATGAAAGTTATCCGAAAAGTACCAAAATTTCACCTTAGTCTAAATTAGATATTCAAAATCCAAAAATGAAGTCCATTTTGAAATATAAAATATATATAATTTTAAAAAGTAGTTATTACTATTCATAACGGCTAGTTTGATTGGTTACGGTGTGTTAGAACTCGGTGTTGCGTACAACACACGCTAGCGTACCGTGGAAGCTTGGGATGTTTCATTTTAAATTTTTGATGTCCCCATTTAGTCAAAAAGATTAAAATATAGTATCTAAAAAGGGTTCACTATTAAAATTTGGTAAAAGTGCAATACTGAAAATGAATTTGTTCTTACATTATGTCTAAGAAACTCATAATATGGATTCTAAAATTATAAGGATTATATAAAGTTTAAAATTTAGTTAACACTATTCATAACCTCTTTTGAACAGCTTGTTTGGTAAGTCATGGTGCGATTGAACATGGTGTTGCGTGTAGTGAAAGTTATTGAATTATTTTGAAGAAATAACACACTATAAAATCTTGGGGTGTTACACTTATAACATTGAGTTTCATAACTAGGATGTGATTATAAAAATCTCAGTAGGTAAGCACCATAGATTCCATACATTTCCTCCACAAAAACATGCTAAAAACACAAGTATGAAATACACTTAGAATGTATGGTCTTATCATTTTAAAAAATACATTGATTTCCCTTTTTGAAAAAAAAATCCATTTAGAAACCCAGTTAATAAATCAAAAACCCATCTAGGATCCCAACTAGATAATAAATAGCGCTATGATGGAAATAAAGGAAATCAATAAAAGCTGACAGAAACTTGTAGAGCATTCAGAAACCTGAATATGAATGAAACATAAAATATAGATAATAATCATGGTAATTTCATAAATATCACTAGAATAAATCCATTCATGTACTCAGTTTGGACTCAACTGTCGAAAATTGTTGGAGCACCACCATTAGTATCCAACTGGCTACTCAAAACTAGCATCACATGGGAAATAACCCACCTAGTATCTCATCCAATCTAGGGAGTACAATCCCATATAATCTGGGTTGATGATAAACAATCACTCAACACTCTAAATAACTCCTATGAGTCCCATAATAATTGTATGAAAAGAATAAGGGGGTCCCCAAACTAGTGGAATTTAAATAATAATCCACAATTACTAATTTGATTTCCTAGCCCAAACACTGACACCATCCATGTGATGACCCTCACATTAGAGGGACATCCATAGAGGTTTCCATCACAAATCAAATCATTCAAAAGTGTCAACCATTACTACACAGAACATCAAATTAAAAACTACTTTCTATACACCTAATCATACTTATCAGGCCTTTGAATTTCCAAAACCATTTCCAAGCTTGTGTTGAAAAAATAGAACATTCTCAAATGGTTCCAAAAAAGTATTTATGTCATTTAGAAGTAAAACCACACCTCAAGGTGTCAAACATGACTTTATTTAATTTATTCACCAAATTCACCTTCAAATTTTAAAAACTATAAACATTATAGAAAACAGATTTGGAACATAGTTGAGTTCATTTAAAACAAAATAACCATTTAAAAACTTTGGGGGAGTTTGGACAACCATTTTAAATGATGGAGGATATATAAAGTATAAAGGGGATATGGACACTTTTAAATTTAGTGTCAATAGGGGTACTATCTGTTGAAAAATAATTTCATTTGTGATACCATCCATATTTGATCCTTGGGAACTTATGGATGTTCCCTCGTCCAATATTACACTCAAAGTTATACCCAAAATTGCACAATTTTCTTACTCATGAATCAAAATGAGGATGGAAACCATTTTACACATATTAAAAAACCATAACAATACAGCCAAAAAACACACCAAAGTCAATTCATAATTACAACCAATTTACCATTCTTAACAAAGGCCTAAGACAACCCCCATAAACCAATTCAATTCCCAAAGACAAATTTTCATTAAATTAAACATATTGGTGGAAAATAATTGTTGGATTAAATTAGGAAACCTCTTTGAAAACAATTTTCATCATATTTACACCATAAAAACATAATAAAATCAAAATACATGTGACAAGAAAGGAAAAAAATTCTAAAAATAATTTTGAAATATTAAGCATAAATTATAATTTTTTAAAAAGGAAATTGTTGGAGACACCTACCTCAACAATGTGGAAATGAAAACAAAACTAAAAGAGATGAAAGAACTAATATCAATAAAAAATCACACACGGTAACATATAAATAATTCACATTGGCTAACCCTCACTCTAGGGGTTTCCTAATAAAGAACGGATCCTGGAAGAACAATATAAACATACGAGGAAGAGGAGAAGAGAAGAAAATTAATCATGAACCCAAATTGAACTCATCATATAGTCATATTAGTGCCTAAATTAATGATAGAGTGTATGGGTGGAGAGTTTTTGATAGGACTGGTGTTACTAGGATGATAAAACTAAGAAAATCTATAATTGGGTTTAAAAAATAAATGGGGAAAATTTGGAAATTGGCATTTTTAAAAACCTAGGAAAATCACACAGTTTTGTTACATGGTTTTCCAATCCATTCTCCAATAGTGTAAACCAAACTAAAGATGGAGGACACTCATACAGGATGGCCTTGGTGTTTTTGAATTCTTGAAAATACTGTGTAATTTAAGTCAATCAAATGAAAAATCAATTCCAAATATTTACTACATGAATTATTTTAAACATACCCAATTTGTCCACCTGTGCTCAAACACCACCAATATTCTATAAAATTTCTCATTTGGCTCATACGGTTTGGAATAAAAAATGTTCAATCCATGCTTTGAAAACCATGCAATATAAAAATAAACTATTAATTCCTTCAGACTCAGAGGCCACATGGTTAACCCCCAAACCATGCATAGAGCCAGTGCACATGTACAAAACACACCCAAATCCTCCAAAACTCAAAATAATATCTTTGGGAACTCAACCTGAAAATATATAAAAATATCTAAAATTATTAAAAGTATAAACTATAGTATAAACAATCATTTTTTAGGGACATTTATATTCTAAAGGGAATTTTTCCTAAAATATTTAAAACAATCAGGTGGGATCCCTCTGAATTGTTAGTTTTTAAAAGATATTTTTTTATTGTTTTCTGAAGAACCTGAGTTGGTTGAAACATTTTTTCAACTGATATGCATTATTTAAAATTCATAAGAATAGATGAAAATATTTAGAACATTTCTTGTTGTCTTGGATCTTTTTTAATGGTGATGTATTTAATTTTTTCTCATTTATTTTAATGTATAGACATAGAATAAATAGTTATAAATAACCTAACTCCTTTTTTATAGAAATTTTTAAATCCTATTTTTTTAATGGTGTTATTAATGGTTTTAAGAGTGAATTATTGTCTAAAAAACAAATAGTGTAGTATCATTCATCAATAAAAAATATCTTTTGGATGAACATTCATAAACATTTTAGGGAGGGTTTTGGCTGGGGACTACAAAAATAGCACTAAATGATGATAAAACCAATATTTTCAATATTTTTAAATTTATAAATAAATGCATCTAACTTGATTAAATTCCATATCTTGAGATTACCTAATACCTTGCATAGTGTTCCTGTGATAAAATTTATAAAAATAGTTATATGAATTTTTTTCACTATCATGAAAATATATAAGTTGAACAAGCATTATGAAGCTCCCCAGTATATTATCTTAGGATAACATATTTATTGAACATTAATTATGGATTATTATTATCTATATTTCAATTTTTTAAGTAAAATATTTGGTAGCTAGATTGATTTAGTATAATTTAAGGAAGGTTTATTTTTAATAAGCATTATAATAGAATATTCATCATAACCCGAGAGTAATTGTTTCTATAATTTGGTTTTTATACATTATAATATATTTAAATTTTATTACCATTCTAGGTTACTCATTTCCTAAAATTTATTTATAAAATTATATGATGAATGGTATAATATGTTTTAGTTTATTGGTCATTTTTGTTTTTTAGTATTTTTTTAATATAAGACTTTATTTTCTACTGATTTTCTAAAAATCATTATTTCGTTAAAATACCAAAGCATGAAACATTTTCAAATTTTAAATTTTTGAGATGAAAATTTTTTTGTGGCCAATAGAATATATTTTTTACTTTTTAAATTATTTACCTATGTTGAAAAATAATTTTTTAATTCCATTATGACCCTTGAACATTACATTGACCTGCTAATTTGAAAGTATATTTTGAACCAAAATTTTAAATTATTTTATTTCACCATAAGGTTCAACATTCATGATAATATTGTATTTTTTGTGTGGTAGATATGGTCTAAATAAAGAAGCTAAAAATGCATTAATTTAGATCCTATAAAAACCCCCTTAAATTTTACAAAAGAAAAATTTAACAATAATTTTATATTTCTTTGTGGGGAAAATATTTTATAATTGAGGAAATTTTAATACCAATTTAACGTTATTATACATGATTACCCCAATGGTTCAATTTTTTTATTAATTTCATTCCCTCATGAATTAAATTGTTCTTGGTAATATTTTATGAGAATGATATAAAAGATTCATTGAATTGAAACTTTTTTTAGTAAAAATTATAAGATATTCATTTGAATGGTATATGGAACAAAAATCATAATCTTGGTTTTTCTACTTTCCTTTATTATTTTATGATTTAATTATATAAGTTAAAGTTATTCGATGATATATTTAACCATGCTTTTATTTATTGAACTCACTCATCCATAAAGTTTCATCTAATTTTTTGTGTACTAAAATATTTGTGTCTACTCAAATAGAGGTAAAGAGAATGTTAAAATCGTAAGTTAAATTAAAATTGATGTTTATTTAATCCATCTCATAAAATTAAAAAACAATAATTTTTTAAAACAGTAATAAATTCTTTCACTAAAACTACTTTTATTAAGTGGTATTTCAAGCATTCTATAAAAAGGATCCATTTGGGGAAATAATTTTTATAAATCATTTATTTAGAGTATGTTTCATTTTGATTTTGATATTTAACATCAATCCTTTTATTTTACTATATTATTTATTGTTGAAAATTAATGTCTTAATAATGGGGTAATTCAATGTGACTTTAATATTTTACATAATTTCAACATCATTTTAGAAAACTAAATGTTTTTTCATTATGAAATTTTTATTATATTAGTGTGTATATAGAAGTTTGTAAATTTTAGGATAAATCTAAAATTAATTAAATTTAATAATGAAAATAGGTGGGACTACAATTTAAATGATTTAATTTTCTTGGATTATTTTAGGTATTTTAAGAATAATATTTTTGGGAATTTTCCTAGAAATAATTATTTGTATGTGATTTGTTAGTTTTAGTTTTTAAAAAATAAAATCATTCAAATTCCTGGTATTTATTTTAAAAATTACTTGTTGGGATATTTATTTTTATTGATTCTTGATTTTATAAATTAGTTTTTTGAGTTTATTATAATAAGGGTTGATTTTCTACTTAAAATTTAAGATTTTTGTTAAATTCTGATTTTTGTGTTGGATAAGCATACATAATGTTATAAGTGAGCTTTTGTAAAGGTATTTTTGATATTTTAAGGCACGCGTAAGTGGATATCAAGATTCGGTAAAGGAGGCTTTATAATAGGAGAGGCTACATAAGAGTAGACCTGGTCATATAAAAGTTACGTTAAGGCCTATCTAAAGGTCCTCATACAAATCCATAGGGTTCATAATAGTACCCTGATACTTCAGAAAAGCTACGTAAGGTTATTGAAGAGTGGTGTAAAGGTATTTAAGTGAAATTTAAAGGTATTGATGTGCTTCACAAGGGTATTTGTGCACCTGAAAAAGTTTTTTAAAGGATAAAAGGGACTCATGTAAGGGTCAACTTGAGTTATTGTAGAATATGATAGGCTAAAATCGATGTGTTCAATAATTACATAAGGGTGAATGTTATGTTACATAAGGGCATCCTCTCGTCAAGAACTTTCATAAGGGTTAGGATGCATAGTCAAATGATTCACTTATGTTCATGTACGGATATGAAAGGGAGAGTCATATTGACTAAGGGTCATCCCCCGCATTTGATGTTTTTCTAAGGGTCCTAAATGATTAAACTAGAACTCATAAATTTCATTATCACTAAATAGTATTACTATGGTGAATTAAAACACACAGTGGTTCCCTAAATATTCAAGAATATTTTAAATCAAGGAATCCCAAAGAATAACGTGGGGAAGAATTTTTTGAATATAAAGTTGATTAAATCTTGCAAAGAAAGATGTTATTTGTTTTATCACCATATTGGGATGTAGAATTTTTTGAGGGAACTCAAGTCATGTCACATGAGGAATGTGGTGAATTTAGAAAAACACTATATGGATACTAATGATTTTATGATGAAAGGAGTTGCTTGTTATCACCATCATGGTAGACGGAATGTAACTTCATTAAATGGGAAAACTCATCCATAAATAATATGGTGAACTCACAAGATAGGTTTCTAAGTATAAATGAAAAAGGAACTGGATCTAGGGAACTAATTAATAGCATATGCTAAAGAGTAGGAGTCATAGGAATGATGTTACCTCACTAGATATTCTTCTTTTTCCCTTTCTCTTACATTCAAAATCATTGTTCTTGATAGGAATTAATTTCTTGTAATTTCTTATTTATTGATTATTTGTGGATAATTAATAATCTATTCTTGTAAACAAGTTTGAGTTTGTTATGTTTTTATTATGTCAGTTTTTAAAAAAATTCATACATAAGTGATCTTCCTGAACTTCATCACTGCAATATTATTTTCTGCTACTCAAATTTTCTTAGAGTTGAAAGATTTTCATATTTTAAAATTAGTATAACATATTGTATGTTATTTGGGTGTTGTCTTCAATTAGTCATTTAAACTTTTTCACCTATTGAGCATTATGTCTTGCTTTCTACAAGTACCGATAGGTGAAGAGTAATTGAACATTTTTACCTTATATCATCATCCAAAGTAATTTTTTTAGAAAATGGTAATATTATGTTTTCACCATCATGTATTATACATTATATGAGATGTGATTGTGATGTAATTTATCTAATTACAACACTTGGAAAGGTGGTTCACATATTGAAATTCATATGTTTTTACTTTCTTCTCACATAGCTTTTATCACATTAATGGTTGAAACTGATTTTATAGAATACACTAAATTTTTAATTCAATTAGTCAGGATCACTCTTTATTAACATTTTCTACAAATGTATATATCATTCATATTTATAATTTCCTACATCTCTATGTTCATCACATCAAACCTTTAAAATCACATATATAACCACTCCATCAAAATTTCAATAATTTTTTTAGTTCTATTTTTGTGTATATTTGTATGCACAAACATAGCCTTCCCAATGGATATAAAACCGTCTTCAACATTACTAGTTCTAGTAGGTTTCGTAAATAAATAAATTATAACTTTTTTAATGAAAACATCTTAATATTTTTGTCATTAGTGGTGAAATTATTTCATTATTTTGGAATTAGTTATAAAAAATGAAGTTTTTATAATTTATTACCCAATAAAATCAATTTGGGTTATTAATTTCCACCGCTATTAAATTTATTTGTTCTTTATAATAATTTGAGATAATATTATAAAACTATCATTTAATTAATTTTTTTTATTGAAATCAGACATATAATACATGTATCTAAATTGTATAGGATGTAAAAATCATTATCCATGTTGGGCCTCTTCCCTTTATTATTTTATTCTTTATTCAACTTAATGAAATGTTTTTTTATGATTTTTCTATACATTATTTTATTTATTTAGCTCATTATTCTATATAGTTTTGTCTAATTATCCATGTTCTAAAATTTTTGTATCTTTTCAACAAGAGGTAAATAATGGTTCCAAATTCTAGTTAAATGTATATTGATATTTGTTTAATATAATTCAATAAATTTAAAAAAAATAATTTTTGATAAATTGTTAATAAATTATTTAACTAAAAACAATTTATTTTAATATGGAATTCGAGAATTCTATACAAGAATAAATATAGAGGAATATCATTTATCAATAAAAAAATTTTGGTGGAATAAATAGTTTTGGTTTTTGAGATTGTTTTTCAATCAATAAATTTGATTAAAATCACGAATTAGGATATAAAATGTCTAAATTTCAGGTGAATTTTTTATTCCATTAATATTTTATATGTTTTAAACATAATTTTTGTGAATTAGAAATGTTTTTTATTTTGAATTTGGGATCATATAGTTGAGTTAACAGAAGTTGGTTAATTTGATGATTTTTCTGTAGTTCATTGAATATAAAAATGAAAATAATTTTTTTAAAATGATTTTTTTCACATTGATTCAATTTCCATACCTTAATTTAAAATTATTATTTTTTAGGTAATTTGCAATTAAATAATATTTTGGATGTTAATTTATGGTTTTTAGATTTTGGGAAATTAATTTTTTGAAATTTAACGTTTTTATTTAAAAAAATACTAGATATAATATTAATTTTTTTACTTATTGAATTATATAATTTATTAGCCTAATGTTTTTCTAGAAGTTGTGGTTTTGTTCTTAGAATTTTTTATTTTCTATAAATATGGAATTTTATATATTTAATTATATTATGTAATGGTGAAAGTGAACATGCATACTGTTAGTTGTGAGATTTTAAGGCCATCATAGGTATAGCTCTAGCTTTAGTAAACGTAAATTTTTAACAAGAGAGGTGATATAATGGTACACCTGGTTACTTAAAGGACATGTTATGAATTTCATAATGTTCATCATTCATATTCATAGGATACTAAAGGTACCCCAATGATTTATCAATGCTACATAAATGTATTGAAGTGCTTCATTAAGGTAGTGATGTGTTGCATAAAGGTAGTGATGTGCTATGTAAATGTAGTTCTTGAGATTAAAATGTTTTTTAAATGTGAAAGGGAACCACTGTAAGGGTCACCCAAAGTTCCTGAAGCCCCTATAATGGTATCATCATTGTGTTGAGAACTTACGTAATGGTGAATTGGATGTAGTGTAAGGTTATCACCAACCTCATGAACATTAATAATGGTAAGGCCAAGGATTCAAAACTATGTCATGTTATATGTTGAGTTGTGGAATATTGATATATCTAATATAAGGGTACACCCTCAACTTTGACACTTGCATAAGGGTCTTCCAAACATCAACTAAGATATATAATGTTTATTCTCATTGATGATTTTCATTGCAGAGGATTAAATATAACAACTGAGGTAATTCAGAGAAAAATATTTTTCATTTTTTATAAAATTTCATTTAAAATATTTTATATAATTATATACTATATAAGTATGTTATAAAATAACTCCATAAAAAGAAAAAAATCATTATATCTAGTGAAATTGGGGTTTCATGCAACATATCATTTTATTTATAATCATAATTTCAAATATATTGAATATAAATTTGAAAAAATTATATTAATTTTTGAATAGATGATATAAAATTTATTTTATATGGAATTTTATTTATTTTTTAAAAACTATTACTTTTCAATGAATATTTAATTTTTTTATTATAAACTGTATTTTACTCTATAATATTATAAAAAATAATTTTTTTTGTTATGTTAAAAATTTAGTTACATAAATATGATTTAAAAATACAATTATGGTCTTTGGAATGAATTTTAAACGTTAATTTTTTATAAAAACATTTTTATACTTCCATGGTATTTTTTTGAATAATATATTTTCCATCAGGTTTTAAGGGTTTAATATTAAATATCAAAATGCCAATAAATGAAAATTAATATTACAAATAATTTCCAAATTATTAATTAGATTAATAAAATGTTTTAAATAATAATTTTTTTTCATTATGAATAATACATATACTAAATAATTTTTAAAATAGAAAAGGTAAAATGAGTTTATTATAGTTAAATCTATTGTAATAAAATTTATTTTTCATTAAAAAATTACCGTATTTCATTTGATTATTTTATCTCAACCCAAACAATCCAAATAAAAATAATACATTCTTCTATTTATCTTTTTTTATCCTCTCTATTTTTTTAGTAAATAAAAATACAAAATATCACTCTCTTGCTTTCAAATTATACTTATATATTAACATAGATATAAAAATTATTTATGAATTAATATTAAAGGTTAATTTCAGAATAAATACATTATATTTATGATTTTCATTTATTGATTGTATTTATATTATATGTCAACCCTTACTGACTACACAATGCCCACACAATTATTATTAAAATGGTATAAAAATTAAATAAATAATTTTAGAAAGTATATAATTTATTTTTTAACAGTGAGTTATAGTATCCTAATAATTTTATAAACAAATATTATAAATTGGATATTTTTAGAAGTTTTCTATTTGAATAATATTATTTTATTTATTACATTATTGTTAATGAAAATGAATAGTTCAAAAATCACATTAATGATATTTTATAATAAATAGTATTTCATTAAAGTATTTAAAATTAATAAAAACCTATACCCAACCAATTTATTGATACATGGTTTAAATAAAGTCAATTCATCATGTATAAAATATATAAACAGATTATTTTTTCAAAACCTTGAATAAAAGTCAAAATTGTCCTAAAAATTTTCTTTATAATTTAATTTTGTAAATATATAAACATCCATCAAAATAATTTATGAATATGGACATGGAAGAAAAATATTTACAAATTTAATCATTAAAATGATTAAAATTAGGTTATACGGTAATGTTTCCATCACCTCAAGTCTGACATATCCTGCACATTATTTATCATCATAAATATCAAAATTATATCAATTATATACATTCCAAATGAAATTTTAAATATTATTATTCCTTTTATTTCACATATTTAAATGTTATACTTAACTACTCAACCAATTATATTCAAGATAGATGTTTGAGAACATTATATTTGTATGATTGGAATGGGTTGGGTTGGATTAATATGGTGAAAGGGATCAATGTTACATCATTTGAAAAATATTTATATTGAAATATTTATAATATTAATTCATTAAATATTATTTTAGAACCATCAATTAAACAATTACATGAAAAATAAATCATATCACTTTGTGGAGGTGGTAGTCCACACATACGCGGACATGAAACTGGCATTTTTTTCAATGAGTATGAAGGAGAGATGATAGATGATATATTATCACTCTATAATGATAATTAAATCATAAATTTCATTTATATTACTTAAATACGTCTTAATAATTGTTGTTATGTTGTGGTAATTAATAATTGAACCCATCACTTTTTGAACATGGTAATCCACATGTGTGCACGACCGATGTTTTCATTTCACATTTGATATAAAAGGGGATTAAATATAGTTTTAACATAATAATAAAAAAATTAATATTATATAATATACTTATTTTATTATTTTGGAATGGTTAGAGACAATTTGATGATGGTAGAATAAGAAATATATGTGAAATAGTCTAGTTTGGAATTATATGTTCCCCCCAAGAAATATCTTTATCTTACACCATTAGCCTTCTAAGTTTGGTATTTTAATGATAGTAGGAACTATAGTACATGGGTATGGATTGGGGGGAATACATGGGATGGTATTTTCTAAACTATATTGCTAAAAAGGATTGAGTAATATATGAGAGGAGGTTCTCTTATATATAATAGGAGAGGGGTACTAAAAGAGTTACATAAAGAATTAAATTAAAATAAACTAATATTCAAGTTAAAATGGTAAAAATTTGACATATTCAACTTCTTGGTTGAATATTATTATAAATTCTATTATAAAATACAATTTAATATTGTTTTGGTAATGTTTTCATCCTTACACCCTTAGTTTTAATGCATCGTTATCCTTTTGAATATGACAATGATATCAAAGAATCTATCTCTATATAAGCCAATAAATTTAATATAAGGGTACACATGACCCATAAGTGGAAAATTGTTGAAATTATATAAATATCCCTTTCAAATTAATGAATATAATGAATTTATGAATTTTAAATCACTTAATTAATTATTATTTAACTTAATATACAATTAAAGTGATTTATGGTACTATTCACATTCTTTCAATTTTATGAAGTCAATAAATGAATTTAAATATAGTAAAAACATTAAAAAATGACTAATATATTATATTTTGTAAAAAAATATTTTAAAACAATAGTTCACCAATTTTTAAAATATTTATTATTATTTAAATCCTATAATTGATTTTTCTATTACTTGAAGAAGCATTATGTTGATGTTTTGTAAGCATTTAATATAATTATTACATCACTAAAATGATAAAAACATTAAATGTTATTTAAAGTAATCATTTAAAATAGATAATAACTTCTTCTTATACAGATTACCAAAATATTATTGATATTAAAATAAAGATAGTGACATTTTTAATTCTTTACTTAAAATAAAATTTGTTGATTCAATAAGGTTTTCTTTATGACTTTTACATTCCATCTTGTTTTGAAAATCACAAACATCTTATTCTTAAACAAATCTATATTTTTCTTCTATAAGGAAAATTTCCTCCCTTAAAGAAATTTACCCTAACCTAGATTTCCTTATACATATCAATATTTTTTTCTCAAGAGTAAAAATCAGATTCTTAACCAAAACCTAGGAATCATATAATACTAAGGTATGAAAAATTCTGATTTTAGGAACCGAATTCTGGATGTGAACTGTAATGAAGTTCCACTGCGAATTCTGGATGTGAACTGTATTGAATACGAACTCTAATGAAGTTCCAATTCGAATTCTGGATACGAACTCTCATATAGTTCCATTCCGAATTCTAGACTCCGAACATTTACTAAGTTCAAATCCAAAATTTTACTAGTTGTACTCCAAACTTTTACTACGTTGGAATCCAAACATTTACTAGTTCGACTCCGAACTTTTACTAAGTTCGACTCTGAACTTTTATTAGTTCGAATCCGAACTTTTACTAAGTTAGACTCTGAACATTTACTAGTTCGACTCTGAACTTGTACAAGTTCGACTCAGAACACTGTATGTTCAGACTCTGAACTCTGATGAAACCACACTCTGAATTTCCTTAGAAATTCAGACTCCGGATCTCTAAATATTTGAGGTTCTGAATTCCTTTAAAACAAAATCCAAATATCCTATTTATCATAGACTCTGAATTCCATTTTGGTCAGACTCCGATCTTTTATTTACCTACATTATGAATTCTAGTTTTTCTTATTCTTACACTTGTTTCATTGTAAAATGATGTCATGCTTTTAGTTACACATGTTTTTTTATAAAACGATGTCGTCCATTCTGTTTCTAAACAAACCATTGGTTTAGTGACACGTGTACAGGTCCCTCCGAATTTTAAGGAAAATATGATCGTTGAAGGAGGGAGCCAACCGTTCAAAAAGATCCTATAAATAGGAGCTCATTTGAAAGAGATTAACAACAAGTTGATCAGTCTATAGACAAACACTCTGTTAAAGTGATTTCTAGAGAGGGAAGCTTGTCATGCTTTGTGCATACTGAACCTTTCGTTCAGATTTCTTTGTGTGACTCCGAATGTTGGTTATTACATTCAAGGGCTTCCGAGGATAGGAATACAGAGGTGTCGACTACCTTGAAGTTGAGGGATTCTTTGCTGAGGAAGACAGAGGTTCTAACTACCTTGAAGTTGAGGTCTTGTGGGGATATCAAGACAGAGACACTGATCTTTGTATTAAGGGCTTACCCTAGTGTGGGTGAGACAGATTTGCATGAAAGTATAAATCAAGGGACCTTTATCCAAGGTTGTTGGATACCCTTCTCTTTGGGTTGAAAGATTTATATCATGTAACTTGTAGTTTTACTACTTGTTTTTTCGATGTATTTTTGTATTTTAAGGAAAGTATAATCTTTTTATATTTCCTTACACTTGTACTATGATTCATTTAGATTCTATATGCTTTAAGGTAGAATCTCATTTCGCAAACTTTAGTTAAGTTTCAACTTTCAGAACCATATTTCCGAAACCTATTTTTCGGAATCACTTTCCAGATTCAAGCAAGTATATAAAACTAGAAGTTTGTAACTTCATACCTTGTTCCAATTTTCCAATTGGTGTTAGAGGTGTTGTGAAATTTCTTAGTTTAACTTTGTTAAACATAGATCATTCCTTGTTTAAGGAAATTTTTAATGTGTACAGTTCACCCCCCTCTTGTATATTGAGCATCTACATCATTATTTCGATCCTACAATTTGAATCAAAGCAGGTCTCTGATATACTTATACTCACATATATGTTTTTCCTTGCTCATTTTTTTCATTGTTCTATTTTTCCCTCACTTAGGAATATTTTCCTTCATTCCGAAATTTGTTTCTTAATGAGTTTGGGTGGAACGATATTTTTCTTATAGATGGCAGGTATGAATATTGGTTCGATCAACAACTTAAATCCTACAAGACCACCGATTTTTTATCTTAATGATTATGAGTACTAAAGAGATCGAATGAAGACTTTCATATCAATACTAGAGTACAATATTTCTTTATGCTTACTGGAAGTTATAAAATTCCTGATAAGGAATTAAGTGCTTTCACAAACAAAGAGATGCATGATTTTCAATTAAACTATAAGGTACGCAATATTCTAGTTTGTTCAATGACTAAGAACATATATATCCAAATTTCTTCATGTGATATAGCTAATTGAATATGGAAGAAAATTTATGTTACACATTTTGGTACATCTAAAGTGATAGAGACAAGAAGAGCTATGTTGAGAGCTGAGTATCATGGTATCAATTTTCCTTATGGTGAATCCATTCACAATGTTCAATAGAGGTTTATGAAAATTGTGAACATTCTATAATATATGGGAGAAAAAGGTCTGGATGATGAAGCTCTTGTGGATAAGATTATAGATATTATTCCCAATGAGTGGGAATCAAAGAGAACAACAATTGATGAGAACAGGAAGGTTACTCAAATTTCCTTAGATGAGCTGCTTGGAACTCTTATCTGACATGAAAAAAGAATGAAGAGATATTCTGACAACATCAAAAAAAAATGGGAATGGTACTGGTGCTTTTACAACAACATCAAATCATATGAAAGCTAAGACTCCTGAAAGAGTAACTAGATCAAAGTCTAAGATGATTATTATCCAATCCGAATCTTGTGATAGTGATGTCTCAGATAATGAGTTAGAAAATATTTCTCGAAGGATGAACAAGATAACTGGCCAGAGAAATTTCCAATCCAAGTATAAGGAAAAGGAAAGGAAAGATAGGAAATATGGAGAAGTTACTTATTATGAATGCAAGAGAACTGAACATATTAGACCAGATTGTACTTTTCTCAAAAAGAAATAAAGAAAAGAGAGACATTATGAAAGGAACAAAAAGAAGTATTATAAAGCCAAAGAAATGAAAGTTCCAAAAGCAAATGATGCCTAGATTTCCAATGGTGGTGACTCTTCAGATGAATCTTCTGATTATGAATCCTCAGGATAGAAGAATCTTTGTCTTATATCCAAACAACCTATTAACAATCATTGATTTATGGCTAAGGTACATAATGCTGAATCATTGACCAGTGTTTCATTAAATTCTAATGATAGCAAATATTATAACTCTTCGGATGAAGAATCCTCTCTTGATGAAGATAATACTCTACCTACCTATGAAGAAGTTTCTAGGTTTTCTGAACTTCTTTATATTGAGAATTCTAAACTCAATAATAAGCTTGATAAGGCAATCTCTTGGAATACTATTCTTAAAAAAGAGATATCAGATCATTCTAAATATCTTGATAAGAAAAATGCGTATTTTATAAGAATTTCAAAAAATCTTAAAGAAGTGAATTCTGAAAAGAATAAAAATTCTAAAGTTCTAGAAAAATTCGTTTCAATGAAAAGTGTTTTCGAGCCTAGCTCTAGTTCCAAATCCAACGATTTTGAAAATTAAAACTTGGTTATAAAACTCAAGTCCGAAATTTTTTCCTTAAAGAAGTTTTTTTCAAACATTACCCATGGTAAAGTAAATTTTGATAACATGTCTTCACAAATACGACCTTTAAGAAACAAATCTGGATTTGGTTATACCCATGCAAAACTAACTTTTAGTAAAAATTATTTTTTTCCTCAAAGTGCCCCATTTTGTACCAAGTGTCAATGTGGTGGTCACTGGTCAAATAATTGTTCTTTAAACAAAACCCAATCATTAGGTTTTCATAAGGCTTATTTTTCTAAAAAGATGTGGGTACCCAAAATTTTGTTATGTGAAAATCTCGGATCCAAACAAGTTTCGATTCCGAAAGTCTAATTGTTTTCTTATTTTCAAAAAGATAAAGGAAGTACCAAAAACAATACATGGTACATAGATAGTGGATGTTCCCAGCATATGACTGGTAAAAAAATAAATTTTGAATAGATTATCAAGATGAAAGGAGGAAAAGTAACATTCGGAGATAATGATCAGAGAGAAATTATTGGTATAGGTAATATTGTTCTTCTTGGTAAAACTTTGATATCAAATGTTTTTTTGTTAAGGTTCTTCAGAACAACCTCATTATCATATGTCAATTATGTGAGGAAGGATACCTTGTGCATTTTATAAATGATAAGTGTTTAGTTCACAATTCCAAGGAAGAGTTTATTCTTTCTTCCCATAGGCAAGAGAATGTTTACCCTTTGAACTTAGAAGACCTTAGGAGCCAAGACTTACTTTTACTAAGTGAAATGGAAGATCATTATTGGTTATGGAATAAAAGACTAGGTCACTGTTACCTTAGGAACTTCTGTAAACTATCTAAGAATAAACTAGTTAAGGATCTACTGGAGCTTAGATTTGATTTTTCTAATGTTTGTGATCCTTGTCAATATGGAAGGAAACACAAATATATTTTTAAATCAATAAGTGAAGTCTCCACAACAGATGCATTACAGTTGGTGCACATGGATCTTTTTGGTCCAATACAAACTGGAAGCATTGGAGGCAAATACTATGTGTTTGTTCTAGTTGATGATTACACTAGATTTACATGGGTCTATTTTCTAAAAAAGAAGTCTAAGGATTTTTCTTATTTCAAAAGTTTTAGAGCCCATGTTAAAAATGAGAAAAACCTTCTACTAAAAAGTATTCATAGTGATAATGGATGAGAATTTCAAAATTCCTATTTTGAAACTTTTTGTAGTAGAAAAGGTATTACTCACAACTTTTTAGCACCCAGAACACCTCAACAAAATTGTGTAGTTGAAAGAAGAAATATAATTCTTCAAGAGTTAACTAGAACAATGTGGAGTGAATATTATATAGCTACACATTTTTGGGATGAAGCTGTAAGTGCTGCTTGTTATACTATAAATTCAGTTTTGATTAGATCTTTTCTTAATAATACTCATTATGAGTTATTGAATGATAGAAAACCAAGACATTCCTACATCAAGGTTTTTGGTTTCAGGGTATTCATCCTGAATACTAAAGATAATCTTCACAAATTCACACCAAAATATGATGAAGTATTTCTCTTAGGCTAATCCACAACTTTTAAGTCTTATAGAGTTTTCAACAAAAACACTTTTATTGTTGATGAAACAGTGCATGAAAAAATTGATGAGTCTGATCCTTTTGTTTTTAAACCATCCCAACCTACATCCTCGTATGTATTTTCAAAAAAGGATTATCAAACTTTGATAGTAAATCCTTCTAATAAGGATAATTTTCAATAAGTTACTTCCAAAACATTTACCCTAGAAGGTTTCCTAACCTATGTTGATGAACAGGTTTTACAAAACCCAAACCAGGTTTTTCTTAAGAATCATCCCAGTGACAGTATCATTGGGGATGTAAATCAACCTGTAAGGACGAGATGTTCCTTAAGGAATGAAGTAGAACATATAGCATTTCTTTCCCAATTACAACCAAAAAAGTATTGATTAATATTTAGGTGAAAATGATTGGATCAAACCCATGCAAGATGAACTAAATTAATTCGAAATGAATAACGTATTGACCTTGGTTGAAAGATCTAAGGAAACTTCTATTATTAGAGTAAACTGGGTCTTCCGAAATTAGTGTGATGAAAATGGATTCATTGTAATAAATAAAGCTAGACTAGTTGCTAAAGGGTATAATCAACAAGAGGGAATAGACTATGAAGTAACCTATGCTCCAGTAGCTAGACTTGAATCTATTCGTATCTTACTTGCCTTTGCAGCATTCTTCAATTTTAAACCTTTTCAAATGGATGTGAAATGTTCTTTTTTTAATGGTTATGTTCAATAGTATGTTTTTGTTAAACAACCTCCTGGCATTGAAGACACAAAATATCATGATCTTATTTTTAGACTTATCAAATCTTTGTATGGCCTTAAACAAGCCCCACAATCTTGGTATGATAGACTTAGATGATTTTTTCTTCAAAATAACTATGTTAAGGGAAATGTAGATCCAACCCTATTTATAAAGAAAGATTAGAAAAAAAATTTGATAGTTCAAATTTATGTTGAGGACATTATATTTGGTTCAACTCAACAATATTTAACTGACTCCTTTGAACGTCTAATGAAATCTGAGTTTTAAATGAGTATGATGGGTGAGTTAACATTTTTCCTTGGTTTTCAAATTTCTCAAAAAAACAGAAGGAACCTATATATCCCAACATAAGAATATTAAATATATTCTTTAAAAGTATGTATATGACAACACTAAGAGTGTAAGTACTCCCATCGGTACCTCGAACTCTTTAGATATTGATGAAACTGGGAAACCAGTAGATCAAAAATCTTTTAGAGATATGATAGGAAGCCTACTTTACTTGATAGCTAGTCATACAGACTTAATGTTTTTAGTATGCTTATGTGCCAGATATCAATCCAATCCTAAGGAATATCATTTAAAAGTAGTGGAAAAAAAAATTTCTACTTAAAGGGAACCATAGATATAGGAATATTTTATACTTCTGGAAATGATTTTGTTTTTAAATGATTTTAAGATGCTGAATTTGGTGGATGTAGAATGGATATAAAGAGTACATCCGGAGCTTTTAATTTCTTAGGAGATTCATTAGCCTCTTGGTCATGCATGAAGCAACACTCAGTAGCACTCTCCACTGCTAAAGCTGAATATGTAGCAGCTGGAAGTTGTTGTGCTCATGTGTTGTGGATGCAACACACACTCACAGATTATGGCTTGAGTTTTACTAAGACTCAAATTTTGTGTGATAACCCAAGTGCCATTTCCCATAGTAAAAACCTCACACATCACTCTCACTCAATGCACATAGATATTATACATCACTTTCATAGGTATCACACACTTAAAAGAGATATCATTCTGCGGTTTATCAGAACACAAGACCAACTTGCGGATATTTTCATAAAATCATTACTCTCCAATAGATTTGAATACATTAAATAGAAGTTAGGAATGATAACTGTGAGGTAATCCTTCTTCATTAACTTTCTGTTGAACAATTATCCTTACAGTAATAAACTCATTCTCATAGGGCAAGTACATTTCCATGTTAGTTTAATCAAAAATTTTGTTGTTAGTTTTTATTTTCAAACTTTTGTAACCAAAATTTTTCGTAATAAGTTTTTGTAAATTCTCACAATGGAAATTTTCATAACTGGATTTTCAGTAATGAGTATTTTTGTTATGAGATTTTCATACTGAGAATTTTCATAATGAAATTTTTGTACTGAGAATTTACGTAATGACATTTTCATACTGAGAATTTTTTTAATGATATTTTCGTACTGAGAATTTTCATAATGATATTTTCATACCGAGAATTTTTGTAATGAGATTTTCGTACAGATAATTTTCGTAATGAGATTTTTGTACTAGGAATTTTTTTTCATAATGAGTTTTTTTAAATATTATTCAAGAAGAATATTACCAATTAAAAATAATATTTCTTTCCAATCCAAAAGGTATGATTTTCTTACATAAATTTTCGTAGTCATATTTTTCTTGCTGGTATTTTCCTGAGTTTTAAAAAATTTCAGATTGTAGTTTTCCTTATATCCGAATGTTTTTCTTAAAACCTCAAAGGATCGGAGTCAAGTTTTCCTTGCGGGAATATTCTCCACCATCAGATCATATCAAAAGGATTTTCAACTATTAGATGGTTCTTGGAAGACCAAGGGTCACCTCCATCACCTATATAAAGGGGACCCTAAGAGTTTTCCCACATCGGTTTTTCAAAGCTTTCGCATCTTGAAGCCCTGACTCTCTTCTTAAGGATCATTCCGATATTTTTCAAAGCCATTCTGAATCTTCCAGAACTCTCCACTCCGAATGTCTAATGAAGCTACATCTCAAGACATGTCTACCTCTAAGACAATTTCAAAATGTTTAGTTTTCAGGGAAAGGTTAGTGCATCCGAATTTCTACAAGTTTGATTCTCTCATATCCAAGAATATTAGACTAAATGGTTGGGAAGATGTTTTCATGTCTAAGCCAGAGAAACATGATCTGGTTTACACAGATTTAATTGTTCAGTTCTACGAGTCTGTTTCCTTCCAGCAGGAAGATGGAATAGAGTTATTTTCCTTCAAGTCTTATAGTAAGACTTACAAATTATCTTACACCAAGGCTGCAAGCTTGGTGGGTTTATCCTATGAAGGGGAAGGTGAGTTTTGCTCACATAAGCTTCCGGATGAGAATGGAAGTTTCAACATGGTGAAGCCTTTGAAATTTCTTGGACTCAAAGATACCAAGATTGCTAAGATTGCTCATCTCACTCCGAAAAATCGGATTCTACAGCTTTGGGTACAATATTTTCTCGTACCAAGAATAAGTGACAAGGATAATTTGAAGAAGAGTGACATCTACATACTTGATTTCCTGGTAAATATATGGAAGATAAATTTGATTAGGCATGTTTTGATTACAGTGAAGAATATAAAAGAAGGGAAATTGAGAGCCCAAATCATTATGTACCCTGTCTTACTATCAAAGCTGATAGTTCGATGCATAGATTCTTTCAAAGTTTCTTGTAAGTAAAAAGTTCGGAATTGTAATATTATGCTTGTCAGTGATGATACCTTCAAAATAATGAAGATGGGTTTTTCAACTGAATCCGGAGAATTTTATCCTTTACCAGAGGGAGAGGTTGAGGCCATTCCGAAAAATGTTCAAAAGGATGAACAAGTGAAGAAAGCTTCTAAGAAGAGGAAGCTTAAGGAAGTGGTTGGTGATGAAAAAACTCCCAAGTCCAAGGAAACTCAATCTGCACCTCCCAAATCGAAGAAACAGAAATCTTATACATATGAAGTGGCAGCCAAATGGAGGGAAGACAAAGAGAATAGGAAAGAAGGGGATCCACAGTTCAGATTGGACCCTGCTGAGGCTAGGGTCTTAAAGGAAAAAGTTGTAGATGTGTTAAAAAAAGAAGCTAAAGAAATTAAGTTGAAGAAAAATATGTCTGAAGCTGAGATTGTTCAATCCCTTTTGAAAGCAACTGAAATATATTCTGATCAGATTCCGGTTCCGAAAACATTCCTTACCGAACATTCTTTACCAGAGACTCCAGCAAAGAACTATGTCACTCCAAAAAAATCCATGGGTAAACAGGTAGCTAAAGAGGTAGAAAAAGAAGCTGCTGAAAAAGAACATAAATAGGTTGTTCAAGAAGAAGAAGAAGAAGACGAATAAGAAGAAGAAAGTGATGATCTCGATGATCTGATCAAACAAGTCGAAGAGTATCAAGAAAAATCTGAATCCACAAAATTACCCACTCCGGAAATGGTAGTTGAGAAAGAAAGTGGGAAGGATGAAGATGAGCAAAAGGAAGAGAAGGAAAATGTTTTGTATGATGAGGAAGAATCATATGAGAAGAATTTTCATGAGGAAGGAGCGGAAAAAAATAAAATAGATTAAGACCAGATTGTGCAACTATCAGAAAGTGAGGAAGAGTCCCTAGATGATCAATCCATTCCGTAATCTGACAAAGGGAATCTAGTTCTGATGGACACACCAATAAAAGATATTATCAGGAAAAAAACATGTTTGTGGTTCTTCTAAAAGGAAGTTGGTGCATATTGAGGAAGAGAAATATCCATGCAAGTTATCTTATTCAGAGTCATCAGCTCATGGTCATGATTTTGTGTTAGAATCTTTGAAGAAGTTGGTAGACACCATTCTGATTTTTCCAACTATAGACTCCAGATGCCAGATGATGCAGCATAGTTTGAATCAGAAATCAGAATACTTATCAATGGTGATGGATAAGTTTATAAAGATTGAGGCTGACCATAGATGTTTTCTTATAAATTATGATGTACATAAGAAGTCTTGCAGCAAAATAACCTTGTGGTCTATGAAAGTTGAAGAAGACATGGCTGACTATGATAATTTTTAGAATGAGGTAAAAGATGCATTTGAGACCAAGGATAAAAAGATTAAGAATCTTCAATATGAGTTGATTGTTGAGTAGAGTTCTCGGAGTAAACAAATGAAGTAACTAAATGATAAGCCCAACTCTTTTTCTCAAAATATTATAAGGGATAGAGATCTCCGGATTGATCTTGAGAAAAGACTGCTAATGAAAGACAGGTTAGTGAAGATACAAGAAGAAGCCATGAAGGCTCATGCAGAAGCTTGGAAAGCCCAAGAAGAAAGGATAAAAGCCTTGGAGAGGTAAGCTGAGGAAGACCAAAGAGATTTGAAGAATCTCAAAACCTTGTTAAAAAATTTTATCCCAAAGGAAAAGGAAGAAAATTAAACTCACTCTGATCATTTTTTGTATTTGTTTTTCATTGTAAAATTTTCTCAACCATAATGAAAATGTGGTTGGTTCTATCTTATTATGTTCTAATGTTTCATGTAATTTATTTTTTTTCCATTCCCTTCAATTATTTTTGAAAATCAAAAAGGGGGAGAGGGAAAAAGAACTACTCAAAAGAGAAGAAAGAAAAATTTTAAATAGAGAAGGAAAAATTACTAAGTGAAATAAACTTAATGAAATGGGGAGTTTCTCATTACAAAGTATTTCGTTCCCATGATAATGAAAACTCCACTCCAGAAATTCAGAATACAATCCATAGAGTTTCAATGCCTAAGGGGGAGTTAGTTGTATTCAATATCATCCATGAACAAATGGAGTTAATTTTTAATTTCAATGTCAAATGAGATTTTTTAAAGTCCTATAATCTTTTTCATAAGGATGTTTGTGCTTTCCAAAAAGGGGGAGATTATTGATTCCATAAGGTTTTCCATATGACTTTTCCATTCCTTCTGGATTTGAAAATCACAAACATCTTATACATAAGCAAATATATATTTTTCTTCTATAAGGAAAATTTCCTCCCTTAAATAAATTTACCCTAACCTAGATTTCCTTATACATATCAATATTTTTTTTCTCAGGTGTAAAAATCGGAATCTTAACCAAAACCAAGGAATCATATAATACTAACGTATGAAGCATTCTATTTTTAGGATCCAAATTATGGATGTGAACTATAATGATGTTCCACTCTGAATTCTGGATGTGAACTGTAATGACGTTCCACTCCGAATTATGGATATGAACACTAATGAAGTTCCAATCCAAATTCTGGATATGAACTCTCATATAATTCCACTACGAATTCTGGACTCCAAACTTTTACTATGTTCGACTCCGAACTTTTACTAAGATCGACTCTGAACTTTTACTAAGTTCGACTCCGAACATTTACTAGTTCGACTCCGAACTTTTACTATGTTCGACTCTAAACTTTTACTAGTTTGACTCTGAACTTTTACTAAGTTCGACTCCAAACTATTACTAGTTCAACTCTGAACTTTTACTTAGTTTGACTCTGAACTTTTACTAGTTTGACTACTAACTTGTAAAAGTTCGACTCCGAACATTGTAAGTTCAGACTCTGAACTCTGATGAAACCAAACTCCGAATTTCCTTTGAAATTCAGACTCTGGATCTCTACATATTTCAGGTTTCGAATTCCTTTAAAATAGAATCCGAATATCGTTTTTATCAAAGACTTTGAATTCCATTTTGGTTAGACTCTAAACATTTATTTACTTACATTAAAAATTCAATGTTTTCTTATGATTACACATGTTTCATTGTAAAATGTTGTCGTGAATTCAGTTACACATGTTTTATTATAAAACGATGATGTCCATTCTGTTTATAAACAAACCGTTGGTTTAGTGACACGTGTACAGGTCCCGCCGAATTTTAAAAAAAATATGACCATTGAAGGAGGGAGTTGACCGTTCCAACCGAGCCTATAAATAAGTGTTCGTTTGAAAGAGCTCAACAACAAGTTGATCACTCTATAGACCACACACTGTTAAGGTTTTTTCTAGAGAGAGAATCTTTTCATGCTTTGTGCGTACTGAACCACTCGTTCAGATTGCTTCTTGCGACTCCGAATGTTGGAGATTACATTCGATGGCTTCCAGGGATAGGAAGACATAGGTGCCGACTACCATGAAGTTGAGGGCTTCCTTGCTGAAGAAGAAAGAGGTTCCAACTACCTTCAAGTACAGGGATTGCGGGGATAGAAAGACAGAGACAATTTTATTCATATAGAGGGATTACCCTAGTGTGGGTAAGACAGACTTTCTTGAAAGTATAAATCAAGGGACATTTATCCAAGGTTGTTGGATACCCTTCTCTTTCTGTTAAAAGATTTATATCATGTTACTTGTTGTTTTAAAACTTGTTTTTCCGCTGTATTTTTGTATTGTAAGGAAATTATAATCTACTTATATTTCCTTACACTTGTACTCTGATTCATTTAGATTCTATATGCTTTAAGGTAGAATCTCATTTTTTAAACATTAGTCATTTTCCAACTTCCGGATCCATATTTCTGGAACCTGTTTTTCGAAATCACTTTCCAGATTCAAACAAGTATATAAAACTATAAGTTTGTAACTTCATACCTTGTTCCAATTTTCTAATTGGTGTTAGAGGTGTTGTGAATTTACTTATTTTAGCTTTGTTAAACTTAGTTATTTCCTTGTTTAAGGAAATTTTTAAAGTGTAAAATTCACCCCCCCCCCCCTCGTGTATATTGAGCATGTACATAATTATTTTGATCCTACAAAATTAACTAAATTATCAATTCAATACAAAAATAAATTTCTATATTTTAAAAACATGGTTGTTTGTGGATGAGAAAAACATAAAAAAATAAATACTATTATTATGGATATCTTTATTCATTATATCACATTTTCCATTTTTCCCCAGTTTTATCCTTACCAGGTTTATAAATATTTACTACGATTATTATTCATAACGATTAAAAATAATCATGGAATACTTACAAAATTTGAAATTAATGATTCAATATAAAAAATAAAATTTTTAATTTTTAATTACTAGAACTGTAATAAATTAATTTTAATATAAATGTGTATAGAAACTAAATCAGTTTTTATAAAATTGTGTTTTTAGGCCTATAAAAGAACTTATACCAAAATTATATAAAATATCTATTAATGCATAATTAATTATATTATGTGTAAATATATAAGTCATATGATACATTATGATAAAATTAAAAACATAATGGGTATTTTCAATATCATTATTTAATGAATAGAAATAATTGTTAACAAAAAATCAGTATTTTTCACTATTCATTGAATAATAAAACATTTATGAAATATTAAAATTCTCACACTAATATCTTTTTGAAATTATGATTTTAAAAATGATATTAAATTCCTCAAATAAAATTCTAGTGAGTTCTATTAAATTAATTCTAATATACATTCACAAAATTAATTAAATTCCATTTCTGACGAAAATTCTTTTTTTATACACAAAATGAATTTTAAGAAAATTTAGTAATAATTATTTATGAATTAATAAATAAATTTTATTTATATAAAAACATTGAAATTAATTTTCGTAATTTTTCTATAAATATATATACATCCAATTTAAAATCCTGTTTAAATGATCAAATTTAAATATTAATACTTTTTTCATATTTCACAATTTGCTTACAAATCAATAATGTGTATTGTACCAGCTATTGATAAAAATTTTATTTTAAAATAAATTTGTTAGGTGTTACAACATATTCTCCAATAATGTATTTTTTAATAGTTATTGTCACGACCCGTCCTCGGGGCCCGTGCCGTGACTACCCCAAGCCCGCCTTCCATAGGCCAGGGGCTGGCGACAGGCACCAAGGCATAAATCCCAGTAAAAAGGGAAGGCATTGCCTTTGTAAAGTAAACAAGCACCACAGAGTAACCAAGAGGAAATTAAACACTAAGTGAAATCAGAGTACAACTATAAGTGCGGAAAAGTAAAGGGCCAGTATACAAACCCCAACTGAAAGTAAAGTACAACTCGAAAAGGAAAACAACAACTGAAAAAGTAAAAGCAGCTACACTGAGTCGTCCTTTGGAAATCCCACCTGAAGGGTGGGTACAGATAGCTCCACAGCTCCTCGGGTCCCGCCGTCCGCTCTGAGTACGTCCCACCCAGTGGTCCACCTCAAGGTACCGTCCTACTTTGCAAGCCTCAACCACGATCAACGTTGTCCGTCGTCTGCAACCAACACAACGAGGTGCGGGCATAGCCCGTGCAGGGGTGAGTATAACGATACTCAGTAGGGACCCTGAGACCCTCAGGGTCTCACTAAACCAACAAGGATAACCACAAGAAGATCTCAACAGATAACCTCTACTTAGATATATGCCCATACATATACCTAAGTTATCAAGTAACCCATCTCAATCATGAGGAAACACAAGGATTGTGAAATCAACGGATAACCACTACCCAGTTATATGCCCATACATATACCTAAGTTATCAAGTGACCCATCTCAATCATGAGGTAAACACAAAGGTTAAAATTCTCAGATCAAACCAGGATTTTCATTATCGAAACCATAACTGCTGAAGAGCTCCGTCTCTGGAGTGTACAGTGGTCCTGTCACGACTCCGAGGTACTGCTCACTAACCTAAGACTGCTGAAGTACTCCTCCTGTCGAGTACCGCGGGTCAGCCACCCAGACACAGTAGTGCTTCCCGCCGAGTTATGTCACCCAAACACAGTAGTGCACACCCCTTAGTAGCCTGCTGAGGTACTCTCCGCATGAGTACCGCGGGTCTGCACTGTCACACAGGTAGTGCTCCGTCCTCCATGGGTCTTCACCTCAGAAAGTAGTGCTCCGTCCACTGGGCTAGTCGACTCGCTCCAAGTCGAGTCGGTCAAGCAGTCGTCAGGTCTCAGCCAGTTACACGGTCTCCGTACTCCGCACGCTCGTCATTGGGAGGGTCCGCTCCACGAGCTACAGGTCGATACTCCAAGTATCTCAAAGTCCCACAAACAAGTATCACAAAGGACCGCCTCCTCATAGGGGTCTCAACACAACAGACGGCGCGTCAATCGGACGCCCGGTCTGTGAGTTATTAGCCTTTTCGTCCCAGGGGCCCTGTTGGTTTCGTGAGAAAACCAAACCCGGCCGTATCTCAACTGTACCCTGAACTCTCATAGGGTATACTCATAGGGACCGTTTCTCAACGAGATCACAAACACCGCTGACGGTTCGTCAAACGGACGTTCTGTCAGAAAGGTATCAACTTTTACGTTCCAGGGGCCCGGTTGGATTTCTGTGCGATCCAACCCGGCCACTATCCATCTGCATCCAAAACTCAGGCGGAGAATGCCAAAAGTTCTGTATCGTCAACAGGAACTCAACGCAACAGACGGCGCGTCAATCGGACGCCCGGTCTGAGAGTTATTGGCTTTTTCGTTCCAGGGGCCCGGTTGGTTTTTAAGGAAAAACCAACCCGACCATACTCCACCTGCGTCCAAACCTCGGGCGGAGTATGCCAAAAGATCCGTCTCATCAAGAGGAATTCAACTAAACAGACGGCGCGTAAATCGGACGCCCGGTCTGTAAGTTATTGGCCTTTCCGTCTCACACCCACCCTGGAAAAATTCCCAGGAGGTCACCCATCCTGATCACTACTCTTGGCCAAGCACACTTAACTATGGAGTTTTAACCACGTAGGCTCCCCAAAAGGAAGGTGCACCTTGAGTATAGTATACCGAAACGATCGTCTCGATCCAAGGTTCGCGTTGCCGCTGACGGCGAGTCGTTTGGAGGCCTGTTGCCCATGATACGGGCATTTGACCAAAAGTGGTCCGAAACTGGGGGTCTGGGCCCGGGCCGACCCGGCCCGACTCGAAAAAATCCCGGTACGGCCGGCGGCGCGGCGGCGCTGTCCGGCGCGGCGGCGCGGACCGGCACGGCGGCGCGGACCGGCATGGCGGCGCGGCCTGGGCGCCGTTCGGGTGCCGCGCGCGGGGGGCAAAGCCCCCTCCCCCCCTTGAGAACCGCGGCCCCTTAAATGGGACCGCTTTTGAGTCCCGGCTTGGGGAAATTAATTCCCCCGGTCTCCACTGCCCGGCCGGCCCGCACTGGCCGGCCGGTTCCGCCAGCAAGGACCGGCGACGGCCGATCCTTCATTCGCCGACATCGGCGGCTCGGTGCCGGCCGCCGGTCATCTTGCTCCGCCGCGGCACGGAACCGGCCGCGGCCTAGGCCGTTCGGCGCGATGCGACGACATTGCTTCCCTCCGCCGCGGCCCCGCTCCGGCCGCGGCGCCTTTGAATTTCATTGACGCGACGCGACGGCGTCGCGTTCTTGGATTTCTTTCCACGGCGCGGCGCGACGGCGCCGCGCGTATCTTCCGCAATAAATCGCGTGGTGCGATGACACCACGTTTTCTCGTATCATCCTCAAGAAACCATCACGAAAAACAAAGGAGGAGGGTCGGTCATGTTTGTGCGGTCCGACCCCCTCGCGTTATTCGATAATAAAAAGGGTTTTAATCCACGATCATCACCAAGTTTGTATTCACGAACAATTAAATAAATAAAAAACCTCAATCATCAACCGCTTGATCGGACGATCCGCGGATCAACCCGGTATTGGTTGGTCCGCGCTCATCGTTTTTTTTCTCAAAAGATAAGAGATTTCCAAAATAAATTCCCCTACCTCGGCTTCAAGAACAGAGTTCTTCAACGACCCGCGGAAGACAAGCATCGCGGAGGTCGGGCGTCGTTCCGTCTAGGTTGGTGGGAGAAGAGCTCGGTGAAGTCGAGTCGAGACGTCACCCTCTGTATACTTAGTAGGCGGCGGTGCTTCCCTTACTTACTCCGGTTGAAGATGGTCGGAGGTGTTGCTTCACGTTCTTCGGAAACGTGGAACGTTCTTCCTCGGGAGGTTGGTGATCTTCCAAGAGTTCTTCTGCTCTCCTTAGTTCTCCCCACAAGGTTTATGCCAACCCAAAAAGAAGAATATAATCTCTCTTTTTAATGTTGGCAAAATGAATTCAAAAGAATTCAAACACTCAAAATAATTAATTAAGTTGGATTAATTAATTAATTTCAAAGTGTTGGCAAGAATTTTAAAAGATTGAAATTCAAATAAACCATACTTAACTCACCTCATTAATTAATCAAGTTGTCAAATATTAAAGAATGTGAGTTAATGGAGAGTTGGAATGTGAGGGGTTAAGAGGGTTAGGGAGTTTAAGGAATTTGAAAAGGTGGGGGGGGGGGTTCGTGTGGGCCCCACCCTTTCAAATATCCACACATGGGAAGTTGGATGGATGTGGCCCCACCACCAACTTCCCATGGGAGAAGTTAACCACTTAACATTGTTAAAATTTGATTTAACAATTATATTCACTTTTTTAATTAAACCCCAAAAATAAACTTCTCCTTCCGCACAAACGCAACTACGGTAAAGGTTCTCTTAAGCGATTACCGGCATTGCGAGTTCATCGGTGTAATCAGATTTCAATTTCGAGCACCGGTTCAAAAGATAGAAATTCCCACTCGCTCGTTCACTGAACGTACCCGAGCCAAACTTCGGAAATTAATTCCGGGCACACCGGGCCTCGGAATCAGGCACCGTTAGAAACTGCGTTCTTGTAAAATTCCAAAGAAAATTAAGAAAAAAATTTCCTTGAAATTTCTGGGTCTTTACATTACTCCCACCTCAGGGCTTTACGTCCCCGTAAAGCTTCAACACAAACTAGGGTCACAAAAGCGGTACAGAGCACGCATCTGAGCCTTCCGCTCCCATGTGCTTACCTAGAGGTTCCGTACTGCCAAAGAAAGTGCACCCGAGGAATCGATCGTCCTCGTAGGATCTGCTCCTGTCGATCCTCGATCCCCACTGGAACCTCCGTGAAAGACACCCCATCACCATCGTCCAGCTCCTCATGGTCGATGGTATGCGAAGGGTCGAGCACGTATCTCCTCAGTTGAGATACGTGGAAGTCGTCGTGCACCTGGTGCAACTGCGGTGAATGGGTCAAGTGGTAAGCCACCCCGCCTACCCAGCTGAGGACCTAAGAAGGTCCGCTGAACCTTGGAGATAACTTGCCGCCTTGGCCACATCTCCGTAAACCTCGTCGAGGTGAGACCCATATAAGAACGTGGTTTCCATCCTGAAACTCCAGAGGTTTCCAATTCCTGTTAGAACTGGAACTCAAACGACTGCTGCCACGTGGGTAAGGTTGGCCGATTCAAGAGTGATCGGTCGCACCCTCCCGTGAAAGAGTTTATCCCATGCTTCCTGGGGTTTCCTTTTCACTGTCCAAGGAAAACCCATCCCGACATTTTCCTAAAACCGTCAATTTGAGTATGAACAGTTGTTGCCCATTCCATACTCAAACTAACGTCGTAAGGCCTCGACGCTGTCACCAAGAGATTCCAACTGAAACTCTCGCCTCGAGGGTCTTACCACATCATCGGCGTAAGTGTGATTATCGAGTCTCCTCCCAAGGTATCTCCAGACGTGAGGGTCAAGTCCATGGATTATCGGAAACTCTAGGTCTGGAACAAGATTTGTGAAAGCAAGAAATGATTCACATCGACGTCCATTACTACAACAGCTAGTAGTGGACACAGACTGTCCCTTGAATAATTTCTAGAGCCATTGGGTCGCACTCCTTGACCGCATGCAGCCACACTCTTCCTCCACCCTCCATCTCCCTGAGCCTGGCAGGAATAACTAAGGCGGGTGGTTGTACAATGAAAGGATGTACACCACCTCATGCTGCTCTCCTAGCTCTGCCTCCACGTCTGCTGCTTCGTAGACTCATCTCTTCTTTAAGCTTCCTCTTCTTTAACATGCCCGAGTCTCTAAGACTGGCACCGGTTTCCTGTTTCTTACTGCACTGTGCAGTCTTCATCCTCTCTTGGATGTCCTGGACCTCCTTTAGTCTCACAAGAGCTGCTATGATTTCTTCTTTGCCGATAAGAGAATCCCGGTCTCATCCCCTGGATGAACCACATTCGTTGCCTAATACAGTCAATCCTGACATTAATGATGCATTCATGCCATGGATGACGTCGTAAGGCCTCGACGTAACTACTAAAATATCCAACTGTCACTCTCGCCTCCAAGGGTCGAGTCACACTGTCAGCATCAGTGTGAGGTCACTGGGTCCCCTCCAGTAGAAATCTCGAAAGTGAGGGTCAAGTCAACAATTTAACCGGGACCACTCAGTATCAACCAAACAAAAGGACATGAAAGAAAACATCTCAAAGATAAGTGTCTTTTTATTATTGCAGCTCATAGTACAAGACACGAATACAACAGCAAAATGGAACTAGAAGTACAAGGGACGTATCCACTAGTTCCTCTCCTGTCCACCTGTTCCCGGAGCTCTACTACCTTGTCCACTGCTCGGTTGTTTCTCAAGCACCAGCCGCTACTTCTGTCTCGGTGGCTCCTCCAACACCCACTAATCAACCGTAGGAGGAGTCGGACAGTCACGTTCCAGGTGACCCTTCCCGCCGCAGGAGTAACATTGTCCGTTTCTGGCACGCCTGGCTCTGACCCCACCTCGGGTGCCCCGCACCACCGGTCCTAAAACCTGAGATCGTCCAATTGCTAGTCTAGTCCTCCTGGACCTCTGCATCATCTGTCTACTGCCCACAAATGACTCGGCTACTGATCGAAAAACACGCGGCAAAGGAAGAAGCTCCTGTACACGCTCGGGGTGTAGAGCTACTGGCACAAACTCCACCCTGAAGAAGGTCTCGAAGTCTTCCCATGCGAAGGTCATCCCGTCGCAAAACTGAAACAAGTGTCTCCACCACCTGCCTGCTGCTTCCTGAAGGAGGCTGGTAGCAAAGATCACCATGAAGTCTACCGGCGTCCCCACTAGCCTGAAGACTCTCACCACAGCCTCCATCCAAACCTCAGCCGCCTTCGGGTCCGTCTCTCCCTGGAACCAGGGTGGCCTCTGGCGCTGGAACTCGTGCAGCGCGCTCAAGCGTCGTGCATCGCCTACTGCTGGGGCTGGTGGCATCGGTGTCCCAATGTATGGTAGTACCGCTGGTGCCTCCGCTGGTGCCTCAACTGCAAGAGGGCCCTGCACCGAAGCCTCGTCACTCGACAGGCTGTCAGCACGCACATCCCTCTGGGCTCTAGCCGGTCGTCCGTGAAATGGTATCATGAAAGAAACATCGTGACACGGTCAAATGTTTATACCTGGTGAGCTGACCTGGTTTGAGCTGTTTTAAGGGAAAACCTTTGAAAACACACACACAATCAGTGCTTTCGTGCACAAAGTCGGAAATCAGTTGTCAGGGTTCTGGTGCATGGATACGTCGGCTGCCCCCACCAACACTAGACTCCCTGAACTGAAATCCACACTCGGTACTCTTAACACTATTGCTTCACAGAAAGAAAAAGTCATATTCATAATTTCTGCGGTAGAACCGAACTCCTTTTATACCAATTTGTCACGACCCATCCTCGAGGCCCGTGCCATGACTACCCCAATCCCTCCTTCGATAGGCCAGGGGCTGGCGACTAGCACCAAGGAATAAATCCCGGTAAAAAGGGAAGGCATTGCCTTTGTAAAGTAAAAAAGCACCACAGAGTAAGCAAGCAGAAAGTAAACACTAAGTGAAAGCAGAGTACAACTATAAGTGCGGAAAAGTAAAGGGCCAGTATACAAACCCCAATTGAAAGTAAAGTACAACTCGAAAAGGAAAACAACAACTGAAAAAGTAAAAGCAGCTACACCGAGTCGTCCTCTGGAAATCCCACCTGAAGGGTGGGTACAGATATCTCCACAGCTCCTCGGGTCCCGCCGTCCGCTCCGAGTACGTCCCGCCCAGTGGTCCACCTCAAGGTACCATCCTGCTCTGGAAGCCTCAACCACGATCAACGCTGTCCGTCATCTGCAACCAACACAACGAGGTGCGGGCATAGCCCGTGCAGGGGTGAGTATAATGATACTCAGTAGGGACCCCGAGACCCTCAAGGTCTCACTAAACCAACAAGGATAACCACAAGAAGATCTCAACAGATAACCTCTACTTAGATATATGCCCATACATATACCTAAGTTATCAAGTAACCCATCTCAATCATGAGGAAACACAAGGATTGTGAAATCAACGGATAACCACTACCCAGGTATATGCCCATACATATACCTAAGTTATCAAGTGACCCATCTCAATCATGAGGTAAACAAAAGGTTAAAAGCTTGAGCTCAAACCAGGATTTTCTTTATCGAAACCGTAACTGCTGAAGAGCTCCGTCTCTGGAGTGTACAGTGGTCCTGTCACGACTCTGAGGTACTGCTCACTAACCTAAGACTGCTGAAGTACTCCTCCTGTCGAGTACCGCGGGTCAGCCACCCAGACACAGTAGTGCTTCCCACCAAGGTATGTCACCCAAACCCAGTAGTGCACACCCCCTAGTAGCCTGCTGAGGTACTCTTCGGACGAGTACCGCGGGTCTGCACTGTCACACAGGTAGTGCTCTGTCCGCCATGGGTCTGCACCTCAGAAAGTAGTGCTCCGTCCACTAGGCTAGTCGACTCACTCCAAGTCGAGTCGGTTAAGCAGTCGTCAGGTCTCAGCCAGTTACATGGTCTCCGTACTCCGCATGCTCGTCACTAGGAGGGTCCTCTCCACGAGCTCTAGGTCGATACTCTAGGTATCTCAAAGTCCCACGAAGAAGTATCACAAAGGACCGCCTCGTCATAGGGGTCTCAACACAACAGACGACGCGTCAATCGGACGCCCGGTCTGTGAGTTATTAGCCTTTTCGTCCCAGGGGCCCGGTTGGTTTCGTGAGCAAACCAAACCCGGCCGTATCTCAACTATACCCCGAACTCTCATAGGGTATACTCATAGGGACCGTTTCTCAACGAGATCACCAACACCGCTGACGGTTCTTCAAACGGACGTTCTGTCAGAAAGGTATCTGCTTTTCCGTTCTAGGGGCCCGGTTGGATTTCTGTGCGATCCAACCCGGCCACTATCCATCTGCATCCAAAACTCGGGTGGAGAATGCCAAAAGTTCCGTATCGTCAACAGGAACTCAAAGCAATAGACGGCGCGTCAATCGGACGCCCGGTCTGAGAGTTATTGGCTTTTTCGTTCCAGGGGCCCGGTTGGTTTTTAAGGAAAAACCAACCTGACTGTACTCCTCCTGCGTCCAAACCACGGGCGGAGTATGCCAAAAGATCCGTCTCATCAAGAGTAATTCAACGAAACAGACGGCGCGTAAATCCGACGCCCGGTCTGTTAGTTATTGTCCTTTCCATCTCACACCCACCCTGTGAAACTTCCCAGGAGGTCACCCATCCTGATCACTACTCTTGGCCAAACACGCTTAACTATGGAGTTTTAACCACGTAGGCTCCCGAAAAGGAAGGTGCACCTTGAGTATAGTATACTGAAACGACCGTCTCGATCCAAGGTTCGTGTTGCCGCTGACGGCGAGTCGTTTGGAGTCCCGTAGCCCAAGATACGGGCATTTGACCAAAAGTTGTCCGAAACTGGGGGTCTGGGCCAGGGCCGACTGGGGCCGACTCGGAAAAATCCCGGTCCGGCCGGTGGCGCGGACCGGCACGGCGGCGCGGTCCGGCACGGCGGCGCGGTCCGGCACGGCGGCGCGGCCTGGGCGTCGTTCGGGTGCCGCGCGCGGGGGGCAAAGCCCCCCCCCCCCCCTTGAGAACCGCGGCCCCTTAAATAGGGCCACTTTTGAGTCCCGACCGGGGGAAATTAATTCCCCCAGTCTCCACTACTCGGCCGACCCGCACTGGCCTGCCGGTTCTGCCAGCAAGGACCAGCGACGGCCGATCCTTCCTTCGCCGACACTGGTGGCTCGGTGCCGGCTGCCGGTCATCTTGCTCCGCCGCGGCCCGGAACTGGCCGCGGCCTAGGCCGTTCGGCGCGATGCGACGACATTGCTTCCCTCCGCCGCGGCCCCGCTCCGGCCGCGGCGCCTTTGACTTTCTTTGACGCGACACGACGGCGTCGCGTTCTTGGATTTCTTTCCACGGCGCGGCGCGACGGCGCCGTGCGTATCTTCCGCAATAAATCGCGTGGTGCGACGACACCACGTTTTCTCGTATCATCCTCAAGAAACCGTCACGAAAAACAAAGGAGGAGGGTCGGCCATGTTTGTGCGGTCCGACCCCCTCGCGTTATTCGATAACAAAAAGGGTTTTAATCCACGATCATCACCAAGTTTGTATTCACGAACAATTAAATAAATAAAAACCATCAATCATCAACCGCTTGATCAGACGATCCGCGGATCAACCCGGTATTGGTTGGTCCGTGGTCGTCGTTTTTTTCACAAAAGATAAGAGAATTCCAAAATAAATTCCCCTACCTCGGCTTCAAGAACGGAGTTCTTCAACGACCCGCGGAAGACAAGCATCGCGGAGGTCGGGCGTTGTTCCATCTAGGTTGGTGGGAGAAGAGCTCGGTGAAGTCGAGCCGAGATGTCACCCTCTGTATACTTAGTAGGCGGCGGTGCTTCCCTTCCTTACTCCGGTTGAAGATGGTCGGAGGTGTTGCTTCACGTTCTTCGGAAACGTGGAACGTTCTTCCTCGAGAGGTTTGTGATCTTCCAAGAGTTCTTCTCCTCTCCTTAGTTATCCCCACAAGGTTTATGCCATCCCAAAAAGAAGAATATAATCTCTCTTTTTAATGTTGGAAAAATGAATTCAAAAGAATTCAAACACTCAAAATAATTAATTAAGTTGGTTTAATTAATTAATTGCAAAGTGTTGGCAAGAATTTCAAAAGATTGAAATTCAAATAAACCATACTTAACTCACCTCATTAATTAATCAAGTTGTCAAATATTAAAGAATGTGAGTTAATGGGGAGTTGGAATGTGAGGGGTTAAGAGGGTTAGGGAGTTTAAAGAATTTGAAAAGGTGGGGGGGTCGTGTGGGCACCACCCTTTCAAATATCCACACATGGGAAGTTGGATGGATGTGGGCCCACCACCAACTTCCCATGGGAGAAGTTAACCACTTAACATTGTTAAAATTTGATTTAACAATTTTATTCACTTTTTTAATCAAAACCCAAAAATTAACTTCTCCTTCCGCACAAACACAACTACGGTAATGGTTCTCTTAAGCGATTACCGGCGTTGCGAGTTCATCGGTGCAATCAGATTTCAATTCCGAGCACCGGTTCAAAAGATAGAAATTCCTGCTCGCTCGTTCACTGAACGTACCTGAGCCAAACTTCAGAAATTAATTCCGGGCACACCGGGCCTCGGTATCAGGCGCCTTCAGAAACTGCGTTCCTGTAAAATTCCAAAGAAAATTAAGAAAAAATTTTCCTTGAAACTTCTGGGTCTTTACAGTTATTCCCATTTGTTAACATATGAATCCCACCTTACCATGGTCATCAGACCCTAGCCTTTCAGAAACCACCAATTGCCCCACTGACGCATGGTCCATGAACCTGGGCCCACCCATGTGCCAAAATGGATCGTCATACTATTGTATTCCCTATAAAGTAACAGATATAAATTTAGTATGATATTTCCTCACTCAGACACACCATGGGAAACTTCCTAATATGACATCCATTCAAACCACTATTCCATGCCATGCATGTTTTAATGTAGTGTTTTAATCTGGGTGGCTTCAAAAAAATATGTTCATATTTTTGAAAAGGGTTATAAAATTTATTCTTTAATGTATTAATTTTCTAGGGGTGTCACACCCCCCACCCATTAAATAGGATGTCAGTCAATGTAGTCCACGCACTTAAACTCATTATCTTCTACTAAACATCTTGTTGGGTATTGGATCTGATTCCATTATATATACTCATCCTACCATAGCTCTATGTCATTATCCCTAAGGTATGTGTCTTTCATGAGACATCATTGTCTGAGCCTAATCATGGGGAACTAGGATGGTCCATTTATTCATTGATTATTTCTTCCATGATTACCTATAGAAACATGTCCACAAATTCCAAGAGTATAATTGTTGATGTTGTCCGAAATTTCCACATTACTAATTGTAGATGTGAGGTGATGTGGAGACCCAGTGGTAATAACCAGACATCCCAAATTTGAAGAAATTTTCTACACCTCCTGGTGTAATGGAAGAAAGTTGAAATCTAATCTACATACATACCACTATAATGTTACACATCTGTAGTACTTATATATCTAAAAATATATTAGACACACATCATAATAGTAAGAGGTATGCCCATCTGATGATTGAAAGGTGGAATATTACCAATGTATCAATCCTCCTTAATGTCCTCTCTATAGTGAAGGCCTTACGCAGAACCTCTTGGTGTGGAATGTTTTCAAAACTCAGGAAATGTCTCTTGATGTTAGGATTAATATCAACCTCAATCTTACTAGCCTTATGTGCTTCATTTTAGGCTACGATAGCAAAATAACTAAGTATATCAGCGAAAAGGGAAGAATATTATGATACATTAATCATCCCACACTACAGCTTCATGAACTACTACAGTCAATCCATCTTCAATATATCAAAAATTAATTCCCAAAAGAGTTGGTTCTTGAAAGAGTCCCTTGTAAGACCCTAACATCTGTTGGAATATCCAATCCAACACCACCACGTCCTTCCACATCCCTATAACCTAAACACTTCCAAATTCAACATAATTTTCTCAAGAGAATTAATAAGGTAAAATATATTCCCAATTATGTCTATATTGACCTCTACATCTTGCATTCCCCCACTTCCCTTAATGGTATTTGGATTCTAGATCTGGAGTTATTTATAATAGTTTTCCAAATACCTAATTTCCCCTCAACCCTAGGCTATAACAAGTAGAAGGACTCCCGACTAAGGTGGGTCCACTACATGTACTTCCAAATCAGGTGTGGGAGCATGCTATGTTTCACCCTATTGTATAATAAGTATTGGAATAGGGGAATCATCTATATCAATATTATCCTAGACCATGAAAGCTTATGGTTCCATCAGCCTCCTTCGGGGTGGAATACTTTATAATGATATTGAAAATATAGAACACATAATACATTAAGTAAGTTCATATATATTCTATGGGATCGTATAAGGTTCACCTATGAGTCAACCCATAACCCAATCAATATCTGTATTAGAACTAACCAAGGTCCCCATCCCTATAAGTTAGTAACAATCATACACACACACACACACACACACATATATATATATATAACATAATATCATGATCTGGTTCTGCTAATGATTTAAAAATATATATCATAATAGTATAGCTATCATATATATCAATATATCAAATATTAAATTTATATACTTAATAGATATCGCAATTGAAGACATTTAATTAAGAATTACTACATTGCATGAAATAAGAATTTATGTATAATGTGATCCTACATACCTATTCATGATTTTTTAATGCACGAAAATCATGTAAAACACATATAAGAAACTAGTTAATGGTAACTCAAATGTTAATTTCACATGGGTGGGCTAGGAATATGGTAAGATCCTCTACCCAAGTCTCGTAAGACATATCATCTTTCTACCATCTACCATTTTATACAAAATAAAATAATAACACTATACTCAAATACCATTTTGTTACACCCCAACTGAAAACATAGGTTATAATATAGAGTTTCACATGACATCATTTGAACCTCCCCACATGTAAGAGTCTTATAAATATTAGTGAGGGTTTTAAAACCATTATTGGGAAGATAATACACCCATTATTATATCCTTACATCAGATGGAAAATCATTCATACGAAGTAAATAATATGGTCTCTTAATTGGGGAATCCAAACTCGGGTAAAAAGTGTATACAGATAAATAAATTAAACAATGGTATTATTTGTATTATGTCTGTGTACCACTCTCAGAACCCTACTCCACAAAATTACCATATTCCTTGGGACCCATTACCTTTCCTAGATCTCTGTACATGATGTATCAACACGAATCGAGATTCTTATGTTGTAATTCTATAATAAATCTTATTAGGACACCACCACTGTATCCTTAATAAAATTTTACATTTATAATAGTTATATTCCATGATAATAATAAATGATAATTAATAAAAATACTATAACATATCAAGAACTCTTGTTCTTCCAACGACAATATGAGCCTTGTTCATAGAGGCTTCCTCTTCATGATGGAAGGAATATCAAGATATGAAAAGTAAACAAGACTTATCCTAATGGATGATTATATTACAGCATGGAATCTAAATTTATCATGTAAATATACTACATGGAACCCATTTTGGATCAATTGAATAATGACCATCAACACGAACTAGGAACTGAGTGATCATTTGACTCATTATCCACTTGGAATCAAGAGAGCATGTTACTTTCTATCCGCTATGAATCAATTTAGATCCATAGAATACAAAATTAATCATCGTGTCTCTATCCAATGATCAAATATATCATCTCCATCATCATAAGTTGTTTACACTCTACCTATAGGGGGTAACTATGTCATGATAGTTGGCATGTTTTGAGACCCAAGATCAATATATCTGGAGGCATCAAAACACACATAACATGGTACAACTTAAAATGAAAATAATTTAATATTATCATGAGAATAAAATTACCATACAATAAATTTGACCAATATCAAACATGATCAATAAAGTTATAAGAATACTCATGGAAATAATCATCATAAAGGGTTTCACATGCCACACACACACTATCATGTAATCAAAATCAATTTGGTCATCATTGTAAACCAACTCAAGAAACACACTTACGAAATAGTTGTATACCAGATCCTTAATTGGTAATTATCTTTTGACCATATGGTTTTCAATTTCACACATCCAGTTTCATCATGTGTTTTCTCTTTAGAACCATATTCACACATCAACTAAAACAATCCCACATGAAAAGATCTCCAAGAACAAGTTTCACAATAAATAATATGGTTTGTAGAGAAACACATATGGAAGAACAATCAAAGGGGTAGAAAAACACATAACCATTTTAAATTATTGAAAATTGTAAACATTATGTCCAGTTAAAGGAGAATAAATTTGTCACTCAGAGATTTGATAATAAGAGAGTAGATGTGAGGCTCCCACCAATCTGATTTTTCAAGATAATCCTTTACCTTACAATTATCAATTCCACAGCATGTTCGACAAAGTGATTTGAGAAAGAAGTATATTATCCAAGGTAGTACATCAATGTAAGGAGGGATCATTTAGGTTCTTTCCATTTTCTAGGAATCTTTATATCAAAATAATTCTTATTAATAAGGGTTATAAATTGATTAAAAGGGGTTATAATTGAGTTAAAACCAAATGTAAATAACCCAAATTAAATTTCCAGATGTTTCTCCTTTTCAATAATCCAGATCTGAGGGCTGGTCCAATAATTTTGTCCATTTAAAAAATTCCACATGACTATCACCATTCTATCCAATATAGATTTTCCTAGGTCATGGTGTTCCTGAACGAACAATGAACAATTATCTAGCTTATGGTTTAGTGCTAGGATTTAGTCTAATTTTCCCCACCACACCCACCAAAGGAGTTACGTTGGGGTTTTCTAAGCCATGGCCCATCTAGGGAAATTCAGTGCTCCATTACCGTAGCCACAAATAGGCCATCCCATTTCCCTTGGTCATTTTAACACATAATGAAACCCACTTCTAGAACCAAGGTTCCATTTTTTCCCATTTGGGACACAAAAACTAATAAAAACCATCAAATCTACTCAAAAAGTAAATGGAATTCACACAATCACGGTTCAACCCCAAAATAATAAGGATAAGAAAGGAAAAAAGGATTTATATAAAATAAACAAATGTTCTGAAACTTTATAGTAGTCTTGGTGGGATCTCACTGGGAACCAAATACCATAATCAAAAAGGATATATTATTCATGATATCAAAAATAACGAATGTTGTATTATAAATCAAGACCCAACACACCATACATTTTTCAACTTCATTCCACACTCCAATAATTTAACCAAATATCCCTTATTTTATACTTATTTTTCTTGATTACATACCTATCATAGCTATGTTGGTTTTACAAACATATCATAAAAATAATCTTACACATAGTCTTCCTAAGTAGAATGACATCGTTAATCTCTATAGGAAAACACTGCATATTATCTTTTTGAAACATTAAATAGCCAAAACACACATCATCTATGGAACCAATATTGGTTTCTAGTTTATCTCAGTAAAATTACACTAATATTATATGTAGAAAAAATAAGTTTATCGTGTTCTTGACAAGTTAAATAGCTAAACCATACTTTTTTTCCAGGTTCCAAACCAAAATCATGAGCAACACACATATTCCATGTTACCCCTACATGTAAAATATAATACATCAGTACCAACTCTAATCCCTTGAGGATATGTACTAAAAAAATCAATAACATCAAGTAAAAATTAAACCAAATTAAATAAATCAATTATTACTATAAAAACTACACAACAGTCTCAATTTCACTGAAATCGTGATCTTAAGCCTATTTGTAACACCCCAGGTAAATAAATAATATGACATTTTTATATTTATCCCTATTTGTGAAAAAAATATTAATATTACTTTAAAGTGAACTTTAAGCTCGATGATCTACCCAATACGCGACAATGATTTCCTTTGAAATCTTACGTTGCACTCTAATGATAAAATAATATTATTTTAAATGGTAGTTAATGCCTAGCAATTATAATGGCGGGAAAGAAAGGAACTAACTAAAAAATTATTATGTATGTTGGTCAAATATTTTAACTTTTTACAATAAATGTTAGAGGATTAAAAATGCGAATGAATCCAATTTTTAAGCATAAACATGCTAATATTCTTTAAATGGTCGATTAACTGCCTTTTGATGGAGAACCTCTTTTAAATCCATTTTTTAACAATTTTATGTGTTATATTTGACAAAATAAAACTCTTCTTTATAATCGGGACATCAAAATTGACTTTGTGATTTTTTTGGTATTTTTCTGATAAAGTTCATTTTTTTAATGAATAGTGAAAAATGTAGTGTTTTAATTCAAAACCACTTTTTAATATAATTTATTTATATGATTATATTATATTTTGAATTGGTTTTAAATTTAAATTAGAATATATTTTTACCATTTAATCCAATTGTGGTCATTAGAATTAATTTCAATTTGAAATCGGACTTAAACTACTGTCAATCTTTTGATACTTATTGTTTCATAAAAACACGTTATTTGCTCTGACAGCAGGAATTAATTATTAAATTAATTAATGAAACTTATATGTTTTGAATTTTGTAAAATAGACTTCATTTTTGAATTCTGAATATCAAATATATCTTAGGGTGAAGTTTTGGTATTTTTCTGAAGAACTTCAATTTTTTATGAATAGTGAAACCACTAAGTGGTACGTACAAAAACTGATTTTCCGTTTAAATGAAATTTTACCACCTCTGTGTTTTGAATTTTAAAAAAATCTGACATACATGGTTGTCATTAAGAAGTAAAATGTGGTTCAATTGAATTAAAATAATTTTTTGGTGAATAGTAACTTTTATGTTTTTAATCGCGATTAGAGGTAATTAGTGTAATTTAAATGAAAATAATGTTTTAATAATATGAGATGAGATTGAAACATTTCCTACCCTTCTTGTATGTGTCATGGCCGACAAAGAAAATCCATGGGTCAACTTAGGGACCCCATGGAGCCACGTTGGAAGGAAAATGACATTATTATCTTTTTATTTAATGTAAAAGTAAAAATGACACAAACATGAGTTATTTTACTAAAACAATTTTTAAATGGGATTATACAAGTCATATTTTTGAATATAAATAGTAATTAGAAAGATAAAAATATTTCCTACATCATATTATTTTTTTTATAATTTTGAGACATTAAATATATTAAATTATTTATGACATCATGATGATACAACGATTACCTCATTATTTAAGGATTAAAATAAAATGAAAAGATAATGTAAAAACTAAGACCTACACTTGTCAAAAACCTATTTTATATGTATATTTCTAACTCTTATCACCATATCCTTGAATTATATCAATTAGGGACCTTATAAATCCGAGACTCATTTTAAAATAAAGTAACATTTCTTTACTTTCCAAGAGTGCCCATCCTCTCCTCTTATAAAAGGCCCCCACCAATATCACCTTACCCACACCTCTCAAGACTTTTTTTCGGCCAAGATATTCCCATTTTTTCTCTCCACATCCCTCTCTTACTCCTAGAATCCTCACTTTGGGAATAAGTCTTCCCATGGAAGCCTTTTAGCTCAAATCAAAAAGAGTTACCCGATTATAAGGTAATGTCTTCACTTGTGTTCTTTTGTTTTATTTTGCTCCTCCAACCCCCTAAACTCTTTTTATTCATTTAATTTGTAACAAATACAGTATAATAAATATACTAGGATGTTGGTATAAGAATAATTCTAGATACACTTACACACACCTACATCAAATGGTTAAAGACCATACTGTTTCTGTGGATGGCGAATTTCTGCCTCACGAAACGATTATTGTTCAACACTCATATAACACCTTCAAAGGTGGACATTAAGGTGTCACTATATTTATATATGATATATAATATTTTTATGTTTTACTTAAGCTTATGTATTTTTCTTTTGTGGCATACCATTATGGTTTCCATTGTGGGTAAACACGATAATTTCATTTTATAAAGTGCGGACTACCGCCCCCTCAAAGTGATTTGATTCGTTAATTCCATATGTGGGATGTATAAAGGATGGATTTAAAGTTATTATATATGATTTATGTTACATATAAATGATTAATATAATTATGGAATTAAAATATACATACCTATCATTTGGTTTTAATTCTATTAATATGACATAGAATTGAAAGTAGAGTTCATGCGTACGTACGGCTTACCGCTCCATGAACAGTGCATTTCATTTATTACGTCTAAATGATTATGTAATATTATAAATTCATTTATATTATGGATATATATGATATATATTATATCCAAAACATGAATATAATTCTGGATATAATGAACCTTTGACCACATGCACAACATGTAATTGTAAGAAGTCCACTTTCGACTTAAGAACCAAATATCGACAAAACAAACATTATTAACTTAAATGATTACATAAAGATTATAACATGGAAATAATTGATATAAAAGGAATAATGAACTTGAAAAAGGTTCTTAATAAATTTTAAATTAACTAATGTTTATTATTCAGGATGTTAAATAACGATCGAGTCAAGTCGGACCCGAGGTAAGGGATCCTACCCGTCTCTTTCTTTTTGAGTACACTCTTTTATGTCATTACTTTTAAGATCATCTTTATTATTATTGGGATGTTCTTTTATATTAATCCTACTGTAATTTTTATTTTCATATGATGAGAGACCCTATTTTCTCTCATCAATCCATTTTGGATGTTTGAGTGGCGTTGTTAGGCTGCCGAATTTTCATAAGAGATCCAACCTCTCTATTTCTTTTTTAGGTACTCTCCTTTATGTCACTTCTTTAAATATACCCTTTGTTATGTTGGGGGATTTTCTTTTATATTCCTCTTTCTGTAAATTTTATTTTAATATGATTAGATACCCTATTTGATCTCATCAATCCATTTTTGGAAGTTATAAGTGGCGTTGTTAGGCTGCCGAGTTTTCATAAGGGATTTTTCAACTCACTTTTATTCCCGTGAGATTTATGCTACATTTGCCACCATTTTCCTTTGACCAGTGTATTTACTTCCTATTATTATACTCCTTGTGTAATATAATTTCAAATATGGGTATTTACATATTCATTGTATGGCCCTTCTTCAATGGGGTGTATGTTTCGAAAGTTACCCAAGTCGGTAAGGGAACCTTTCACCCTCCACTTTTTAAAAGAATTATTTTGTTATATCTTTTATTTCACATACTATTATGTTGGGATATGATCTTCTATATCATTATTGATGTAAATTTTATGTCCAAGTGGTGAGATACCCTTTTTATCTCTCATCATCTGATTTTTTGAATTTTGAAGTGACGTCGTTAGGCTGTCGAACATTTGCAAGGGAACTTCTTAACCCAATTTTGATTCTTTGGGATAAACTTGTACTCCTTTAATATGTCATTCTATGAATATGTGTGAATAACCTCTGATTGTTTTACAGATAATATCCACTTATATATGGTGTATTCTTTTGTCACACATAATTATGTAATTGATTTATCCTTAATCCATTGATACTGTCTTTGTATGGGACTTCGTCTCAATCTCCATTCATTGAGGCATATTTTGTTTTAAACACAAACTTCTTTTATACGGTGTATAATCCCATTTGACTTTTACGTTTATCCAAAAGGAATCTCTTTTATACGAAGCGTTTTACTAAATGACAAAAGGGAATGTTTTTTCGTACGTATGCGCCGACAATGACTTCTCCGCCGCTGTAACCATTATTTGAGTTTCGGTTTCCTCTACAATTCATACCTTCTTTTTAAAAGAAAAATAAATACCATGTTTTACTTTTCTTTTATCTTGGTATTGAAAATGGTTTTCATAATGTTTTTATATCAATGTTTTGTATTGATATCTTTTGATTGAAAGGTGGAAATGTTATGTTTCCTTTATGCATGTTTTATGTGATACGATTATGTTGTGGTCCGTGGCCATTATTATGAAGACGGGTGGTTCCATGATAAACTAAGGGTGGGTGAGCCCGATATAGCTCTCCAATGCATTGGGTAATGCGAAGGGGTTAAAAGTTAAGGTTTCTCCGAAGAGATTTAGGGAATATACTGTGATGGGTATTCCAAATGTAACCAAGAGGGTTACTCCCAACGTAAGAATGTTATGAATGCCTCAAGTTACCTTTATGTCTTATGATTTATATGATTTATTCATGATTTTATGAGGTATGTTAATGTGCTGATGCTTTATGGGTAAATTATGATCTCATTCTTATGTATATATGTACTCATGTTTCCTTTCCATACTTTTTATAACCCTTACTGAGATTTTTATGCTCATCCCATGTTTTTGAAATGTTTTTCACAGGTCAATGGAAATGTACATGATGTGATGATAGTTTCAAGGAAGAGTCAAGAATGAATCCATGTTTTATTTTAAATATGTTTCCGTTGATGGGGAAAAACGAATACTATCTTTTATGTAACCACTTTGTTTAAATGTGGAATGTAATTCATGATTTATGATATAATTCTCTAAAACTCTAAACCTGAAAAGATCCTTAATGTGAATTATTCATTTAATTAAATATTAAGTAATGTTTAAGGCCGGGGCCTTATAGTTGGTATCAGAGGTCGGTTTAGACAACTTTAGGGATTAAGAGTTTTTGTTAGACACATGGTTAGTTCCTATATCTATTATTTCAGTTAAATCCTTATTTTATAACTTTTTTTCAGCACAAGTAAAGTTAGTTACGAATGGAAGGAGAAGGATCTCAAACGACATTCTTATCTCTTCCTGATGACATGTTTGCAATAATTATTGCAAAGTCATGTTCGGATGATTGTGAAATTTTTCTAGCATATAACTCGCTTGCAAGCAGTTGTTTGATATATCAAACACCTCCACTATACCTCATTATCATTGTGGATCATGGGTTGTTTTTAGACAACTACTTTTTTCACAATATTCTCATATTTTCAAGAAAGGTAAATATTATCAAGGTATTTTCAAATATTTTACCTTATCACAAGAATTTGAAGCATATTATGATTTTAAAAATTGTGCTGAGGAAAGAGACCCTTGCGCAACCTATTTATATTTCCTTTTAAAATATAGTCTCACAGCACATACTTATGGTATTTTAAAAGGACAAATAATAGAAAGTTTCAACTCAAATTCTGTTTGTCTATTTTATAGAAATCATGTTTTATCAGATGTTTTGGAATTATATGTCATACATGATTATTTTCCAAAACTGTTTTTCTGTGAACACCCATATGACCCATATTGTACAAGGTGTATTTGGATGGAGGAAGAAAATGATTTTGAAGGATATCTAAATCATTTTTGTAATGCATGGGATATCTACCAACGTGAACAAGATGACAATGAAACCGAGTGGACTCCATGATCAAGGTATGCTATTATTCATTTTGGGAATCATTTTATTTTATCTTATGGTGGTGAAATAAGACTTCAAGAATTAAGATGTTGAGATCGTAATGAATTTGGATGAAAATGAGAGGTATAAGTAAACTATTTAGGTTAAAACATGTTAGGGTTTTGTTTGGAGTTTTATAAAAAGAACAACATGCAGACCGTGTGACAACCCATCGCGTCGGACAAAGCTACGGGAATCGAACCCACAACCAAAGTGCGACTGGTATTTATCGCATACCACTTGACTACGTGAAGAACCTAGTAAGTTTTACTAATTCTTTTTAGTTAAATGATTTTATGAATTAATAGTAAGTTGATTTTGGGTTATCTTTGGAAATTATTAACCTATCATGGAGGATATGTGATTAGTTTAATTAGTTTTCAATATGATACTTTATGAGCAACTGATGTTATTTGGAGTTACGTGTAATTGTGTACCTTGGAGGGATATTTGATTAAATCCTTCAAATATTTGGGTTTCAATCTTAGATTGGTTTACTTTGAAGAATTTTATGGAAAAAAATTTTATGGAATGGTCTTCATTGAACTTTGGGTTTTGTTGGACAAATTTTGGAGATTAAGAATAGATTTTTTTTTATAAAGGGTTATCCTTTTCCAGATTATCTAATCGTGTACTAAACTTTTTGGTTTTGGTTTTGGTTAAAGTCTAAAGACATGGGAAGTATATAGTTCTCTTTTTTGGATTAGGGGATTCTCTAGAAGTTGATTATAACTCTCTTAATGTAAACAAGTCATCCTAAATACTAATCTTTTGGAGAAAATATGAGTTCATGTAAGAAATCTAGTAAAAGTTGAAAGTCAACATGACAAGTAAGTATGTTTCCTTATGTTTTAGTTAAGCTCAAATATAAATTCCTCAATGAAGAGTAACTTAAAACAAAAATGTTTTCTGTTAACTTTTCCTACTGGGGAATCCAATACCGTTTAACCCATCACAACTTTGTGATTTTCTTATGGTTAACTTTCTCCTAAACATGTTTTCTATCACTCTCTATCAGAACATGACCCTATGTTTTCTCCTCCATGTCCATGTTTTCCTACATGGAATCCTAGTGTGGGTTAACTTGGGTGAACTCTGTACTTCTCTTTCTTTATTTTAAAGTGATTGTTTTACCGACTCTTTTTCCGATGTGGGACATTCAATGGAGTTTCCAAGCCCAATTTTGAAAATTGCGAGGACGCAATTCCCAAAAGGGGGGAAGGATGTAACACCCTAGGTAAATAAAGAATATGAAATTTTTATATTTATCCCTATTTGTGAAAAAAATATTAATATTACTTTAAAGGGAACTCGAAGCTCGATGGCGTACCCAATACGTGACAATGAGTTCCTTTGAAATCTTACGTTGCACTCTAATAATTAAATAATGTTATTTTAAATGGTAGTTAACGCCTAGACATTGTAATGGTGGGAAAGAACGGAACTAACTAAAAATTTATTATATATGTTTGTTAAATATTTTTACTTTTTATAATAAATGTTAGAGTATTAAAAATGTGAATGAATCCAATTTTTAAGCATAAACATTCTAATATTCTTTAAAAGGTCGATTAACCACCTTTTGATGTCGACCCTCTTTTAAATCCACTTTTTAACAATTTTATTTGTTATATTTGACAAAATAAAATTATTATTTAGAATTGGGACATCAAAATTTACTTTTTTTAAATTTTTGGTATTTTTCCAGTAAATATCATTTTTTAATGAATAGTGAAAAATGTTGTATTTTAATTCAAAACCACTTTTTAATATAATTTATTTATATGATTATATTATATTTTGAATTTGGTTTAAAGTTAAATTAGAATATATTTTTACCATTTAATCCAATTGTGGTCATTAGAATTAATTTCACTTTGAAATCGGACTTAAACTAGTGTCAATCTTTTGATACTCATTGTTTCATAAAAACACGCTATTTGCTCTGACAGCGGGAAGTAATTATTAAATTAATTAATGAAACTTATATGTTTTGAATTTTGTAAATTAGACTTCATTTTTTAATTCAGAATATCAAATGAATCTTAGGGTGAAGTTTTGGTATTTTTCTGAAGAACTTCAATTTTTGATGAATAGTGAAAACACTAAGTGGTACTTACAAAAACTGATTTTCCGTTTAAATGAAATTTTACCACCTATGTGTTTTGAATTTAAAAAAAATCCGACATACATGGTTTTCATTAAGAAGTAAAATCTTGTTCAATGGAATTAAAATAATTTTTTGGTGAATATTAACTTTTACGTTTTTAATCGCGATTAGAGGTAATTCGTGTAATTTAAGGTGAAAATAATGTTTTAAAAATATGAGATGAGCTTGACACATGTCCTACCCTTATTGGATGTGTCCTGGACGACCAAGACAATCCATGGGTCAACTTGGGGACCCCATGGAGCCAATTTGGAAGGAAAATGACATTATTATATTTTTATTTAATGTAAAAGTAAAAATTACACAAACCTGAGTTCTTTTACTAAAACAATTTGTAAATTGGGTTATACAGGTCAGATTTTTGACTATAAATAGTAATTGGAAAGATAAAAAGATTTACTACATCATATTAGTTGTTTTATAATTTTTTTACATTAAATAAATTAAATTATTTATGACATCATGATGATGCAGTGATTACCTCATTATTTCACGATTTAAATAAAATGAAAATATAATGTAAAAACTAAGACCTACACTTGTCCAAAACCTATTGTATGAGTATATTTAGAACCCCTATCACCTTATCCTCAAATTATATCAATGTGGTTCCTTTTAAATCCTAAAATCATTTTAAAATAAAGTATCATTTCTTTACATTCCAAGAGTGCCCCTCCTCTCCTCTTATAAAAGGCCCCCACCACTATCACCATACCCACATCTCTCAAGCCTTTGGTTCGGAAAATCTCTACCTGTTTGCTCTCTCTACATCCATCTATTACTCCTAGAATCCTCACTTTGTGCAGAAGTCTTCCCAAGGAATCCTTTGAGCTCAAATAAAAAAGAGTTACCCGATTTTAAGGTAATGTCTTCACTTGTGTTCTTTTGTTTTATTTTGCTTCTCCAACCCCCTAAACTATTTTTATTCATTTATTTTGTAACAAATACAATATATTAAATATACTATGCTGTTTTTATAAGATCAATTCTAGCTACACTTACACACACCTACATCAAATGGTTAAAGAACATATTGTTTCTGTGGATGGCGAATTTCTGCATCACGAAACAATGATTGTTCAACACTCATATAACACCTTCAAAGGTGGCCATTAAGATGTCACTATATTTATATATGATATATAATATGTTTATGGTTTACTTAAGCTTCTGTATTTGTCTTTTCTGGCATACCATTATGGTTTCCATTGTGGGTAAACACGAGAAATTCATTTTAGGATGTGCGGACTACATCCCCATCGAAGTGATTTGTTTTGTCAATGCCATATGTGGGATGTATAAAGGATGGATTTAAAGTTATTATATATGATTTATGTTACATATAAATGATGAATATAATTCTGGAATTAAAATATACATATCTCTCATTTGGTTTTATTTCCATTAATATGACATAGAAATGAAAGTAGCGTTCATGCGTACGTACGGCTTACCGTCTCCATGAACAATGCATTTCATTTCTTACCTCTAAATGATTATGTAATATTATAAATACATGTATATTATGGATATATATGATATATATGATATCCAAATAATGAATATCATTCTGTATATAATGATCCTTTGACCACACAAACAACATGTAATTGTATGAATTCCACTTTCGACTTAAGAACCAAATATCGACAAAAGAAACATTATTAACATAAATGATTACATAATGTTTATAACATGGTAATAAGTGGTACAAAAGGAATAATGAACTTGAAAAAGTTTCTTAAGAAAGTTGAAATTAACTCAAGTTTATTATTCAGGACGTTAAAGAACGATCAAGTCAAGTCGGACCCGAGGTAAGGGATCCTACCCCTCTCTTTCTTTTTAAGTACACTCTTTTATGTCATTCCTTTTAAGATCATCATTCATATGTTTGGGATGTTATTTTATATTACTCCTACTGTAATTTTGATGTTCATATGATGAGAGACCCTATTTTCTATCATCAATCCATTTTGGAAGTTCTGAGTGGCGTCGTTAGGCTGCCGAATTTTCGTAAGAGATCCAACCTCTCTCTTTATTTTTTAAGTACTCTCCTTTATGTCACTTATTTATAGCTCCTATTTGTTATGTTGGGGGATGTTATTTTATATTCCTCTTCCTATAAATTTTATTTTAATATGATGAGAGACCCTATTTGATCTCATCAATCCATTTTTAGAAGTTTTATGTGGCGTTGTTAGGCTGCCGAGTTTTCGTAAGGTATTTTTCATCTCACTTTTATTCCCGTGAGATTTATGCTACATTTGCTGCCATTTCCATTGAGTGGTGTATGTACTGCCCATTATTATACTCCTTGTGTAATATATTTTCATTTATTTGTATTTACATATTCATTGTATGACCCTTCTTCAATGGGGTGTACTTTTTGAAAGTTACCCATGTCGGTAAGGGAACCTTTCACCCTCCTCTTTTTAAAAGACTTCTTTTGTTCTGTCTTTTAATTCACATACTATTATGTTGGGATATGATCTTATATATCATTATTTATGTAAATTTTATGTCCAAGTGGTGAGATACCGTTTTTATCTCTCATTAACTCATTTTCTGAATTTTGAAGTGACACCGTTAGGCTGTCGAATTTTTGCATGGGAACTTCTTAACCCAATTTTGATTATTTGGGATAAACTTGTACTCCTTGAATACGTCGTTCTATGAATATGTTTGAATAACCTCTGACTGTTTTACACTTAATATCCACTTATATTTGGTGTATCCTTTTGTCACACATAATTATGTAATTGATTTATCCTTAATCCAAGGATACCATCTTTGTATGGGACTTCGCCTCAATCTCCATTCATTGTGGCATATTTTGTTTTAAACACAACCTTCTTTTATATGGTGTATAAACCCCATTGACTTTTACGTTTATCCAAAAGTAATCTTTTTTATTCGAAGTGTTTTACTAAAGGACAAAAGGGAATGTTTTTGTCGTACGTATGCGGCAACAATGACTTCTCCACCGCCGTAACCATTATTTGAGTTTCGGCTTCCTCTACAAGCCATACCTTCTTTTTAAAAGAAAAATAAATACCATGGTTTACTTTTCATTTATCTTGGCATTTAAAATGGTTTTCATAATGTTTTTATATCAATGTGTTGTATTGATATCTTGTGATTGAAATGTGGAAATGTTATGTTTCCTTTATGCATGTTTTATGTGATACGATTATGTTGTGGTTCTTGGGAATTATTATGAAGACAGTTGGTTCCGTGATAAACTAAGGGCAGGTGAGCCCGATATAGCTCTTCAATGCATTGGGTAACACGAAGGGGTTAAACGTTAAGGTTTCTCCGAAGATATTTAGGGAATATACTATGATGGGTATTCCAAACTTAACCAAGAGGGTTACTCCCTACGTAAGAATGTTATGAATGACTCAAATTACCTTTATGTATTATGATTTATATGATTTATTCACAATTTTATGAGGTATGTTAAAGTGATTATGCTTTATGGGTAAAGTATGATCTCATTATTATGTATATATGTACTCATGTTTCCTTTCCATACTTTTTATAACCCTTACTGAGCTTTTTATGCCCATACCATATTTTTGAAATGTTTTTCATAGGTCAAGGGAAAGGTACATGATGTGATGATAGTTTCAAGGAAGTGTCAAGAAAGAATCCATGTTTTATTTTAAATATGTTTCCATTGATGGGGAAAAATGAATACTATCTTTTATGTAACCACTTTTTTTAAATGTGGAATGTAATTCATGATTTATGATCTAATTATCTAAAACTCTAAACCTGAAAAGATTCTCAATGTGAATTATTCATTTAATTCAATTTTAAGTAAGTATTAAGGTCGGGGCCTTATACTATTCAGGTGTTGTTTATACCCCCTCATAACCTATATCCAATGTTCCAACATATTACAGGACTCTCGATCATCCATGCCTCAAATAATAGATTAAATTTTAATTACCATGCTTTGATACTTCCCAATAACATCAAAAAAATATAATACTAATTTTAAATCGACCTGCTTAGGTACTACCTTGTAATACCCAATATCTGATTCCAATTTGTAAATCCTCGATGCCCCAAACTAGACAGAAGGTTACCATGATAAATTTTCTCCATGTAACCATAAGTGAACTTCTTCATATACAAATGGTTTCTAATTAATATAATTGATTTATTGGGTGATATAGGGGAGACTAATCCCTCTAAAATTGATAATAATTATAGTAATAAAACATAAAAACTCTAAAAATGATATAAATAACACAAAATAAATATATAATCACATTATTGAATATTTACCACTCTTTGAGAGTCATAAAAAATTCCCCTGATTTCCCATGGGTCATTAGTATAAGTATACATGTCCAAACATTTCAAAATTATAAACTATCAAAACATTGAGGAACCACTGATCCAATCTTCCAAAATCATTCAATTTATCCCATGCATCATCTATATATCCCTATATAGTAAACTCAATACATTGATCCATTTTCTTTACCTATACTCAAAACCATACATTCTACACACATCCCAAAGGAATCATTCAGGGTTTGAGTATAAAATTTATAGTCCACCACCAATGGTTCACTTATCTTGCATCCATACATATATAATTTAATTTAAAAACATAAATAAATGACTTTTAACTAGATCACACAACCCTCTCCCTTTATTTTTAACAATAAAAATTTATCCTCTACATGCCTTTTCCCGTATTGGAGTGGAATGATAAATCAATGTTCTATCAATCAAATGAACACCAGGCCTTCCAACCAATTACATAACACATGATGTCCCGTAAGAACCATACCCTAATAGTCACCCTGATGCCCCATAGGCTCAACAATAAGCCATTACAGAATTATTATCGACTTCCATACATATGACCACTTGTAGATTAATGGGTTGTCATCCTATGACTTGGAGATACCCTTCCACCCAAGTCTCATCCAATTATACCCACATGAACGAATATCCATATCCCACACCCAGCATTATCAACTGCCCCCAATTGTTCTCTTTTCCAATGAGAACCTCCTCTGCAATGATGTTCAATAATATCTCTTAATCCACTTGATCTATGGGGGACTCAACCAATTATGAATGGTCAAAACCACATCATTGGGTCATGTCTTGTGTGTACATGGCCCCAATTTCCCCATCGGTCGCCCGCAATGAGGGGCATCATGATAATTCGAGGACACACCATTGCCGAACATCAATCACCACATACAAACCATGTATCCCAACTATTCTGATGATTAATATGACCATCTTTATTCTAGGGATTTCTTTTTCCTCTATTCTGATGATAAACAACAAAAATATAAATATAGTCCATGCCTAACACATTTCCATCGAACCATCTCAGCCATTGTATCATGGAATAATCTTCTATAACCAACATCATCATTCCAAACCATCCATGTAATATTATGTCTCACATATCATGACTTAACATGCTCAACCACACCTTCACATCCATGATACTACTCTATAATACCTTCTTGTAATAATAAAAACACTAGATAGTTCTGAAATCGTCACACCCAAACTACCTCATTCTTTATTTATTACAATTTATCACAAAACACATGTATAATTAAAGAATAATATATTCATAAAATTCTAGGAAATTATTTCAATCCACTTCTTATAAATATCCTAATAGTTCATATTTAATCAGAATATTTTGAAAATTTAAAGAAATCCATAAAAATTGGGTTTTTAGTGAGGGTAAAATAAATCAAAATAAATTCAAATATTAGTTTCATGTGGGTGATTAAGGGTACCCATAGCTCCTTACTCTCTCATAAGGAAACATATTTTTGAAAAAAAATGATTTTTATTTCTCTCGGATAACTATCGAGGGTTGTGAGGGCCTCTTTAGACAAATTTGTTGAGTTATATGTGTGTTTGAGCACTAATTTCGTTTTAATTGTTTTTTAATTATTTATTTAATATTTATATAATTTTAGAATCACTAGTTATCATAGTCCAAACATATAAAACACTAAAATTGAAAATTCTATAACATATGAATTCCCTTAAATAGAAATTTCTATATGTGGGAATCCCCTTACATAATGGAAATGTTTGTTTATTACCTTACTTGGGAATTCACATAAAATTTATGTTACATGTGAATCCCCTTATATCAGAATAGTATTTATATATTTCATTGTACCAAAATTCTATTACTTTGGAATCCCCTCACTGTGGAATTGTTTTATATTTCCTTTCATGAATGTGTTTCCCAAATTTCTAAAAATCTACTTAAAGCATGAAAAATAACCCAAATAACTAAAAATAAGTTTTTTTGACATTACATACATCTATAAGCACATAAATAAACAAAATATCATGATAAAAAATTTGTAACCACCTTTATAAAAACTAAACCCTTGATCCCATGTAAAATCCCAAGTCATGTTCCACATCCTATACTATTATATATAACACCACCATCTTGTCCCAACACTCTTGGTCAATCCATGACATAATACAAAACTATATTCTAAATACTAGAGACCTAACATGATTGATAATATCTATAATTAGTTTAAAAACATTTGACTAAAGCATATGTATATTCACAATATAAATAATTTATAACCATGAATAATAATCAATGGATTATCCTTTAAAGAAAAGAAAAATTCACATATTTTAATGTGAGATAAATATGTTCATAAAAATTAAAGTTCAAATCTAATATAAAAAATTTATATATTTATTTATTTATTATGGAAATTCCATAATATTTTATATGAACACATTATATTCTTTTTATAATAGTAACTACTTCATATTATTCATTATATGACATTTCACATTAAATATATGATATTAAATGATATATAAAAATTATATATTCCAATTTCTATTATGTATACTATTTACATAAACTAATTATCACATAATTAATATTACTTAAACCATGATCAATATCATTGAAAATATTTTTATATGGTCGTAATAATATTCTGAATACACACCTTAATTTGAAATTTTCAAATTACGTATTATGATCAATTAATAATCTAAGAATATAAATAATTTATATATAGATTTTTTTAATGTCATAAAAAGTATTATAAATTAACTTTTTGATTTATAAGTAAACACTTTATTTCCATGGTATATGGAATTCCATATAATTGGATAATTTTTTTTATAATGACACTTAATATTAGGGGATGTTTGTTAAAAATCATTTGTAAACATTTTTTAAATTAATTATAAATATTTATAACAAATTAATTAATTAAAAAATAATAAAATATTTAATTTCCCAAAATAACTTTTATAATAAATTATATGCAATTTATTAATAATTTATTTATTTTAAAGAACAAATTTCTTTTCAATGGTTATATTTTATGATTCAGAGTAAATATTAGGCTATGATTGACATGATAGTGAATCTTAAATAGTTGATGAACTATCTATAATTTCTTATACATGATAGCCCAATAATATCCTATTATATAAACGTATAATATTACATATATGTTTTTATTTTATGATATGAATTGATATCATATAGGTGATATGATGAACTTTTTTGAAACTATAGTGCAATTTTATCATAAAATATAGAATGTTGATGTTGTTGGCTATGACCTATACAAATTTTACGGATTTTTAGTGAATCGCTAGTTATGAAATCCCTTGTCATACGTTTTGAAGCAATTGTTTTTTAAAAAAACATCCAAAAAATTTTAAAAACATTGTTTACGAATGCATGCGCCATTAAAAACATTTATATATAGCATGATTTCGTGAATCAAATAGAATCTAATCTCTCTACAAGGTTTTTAAGGGTCCAACAAAACTTTTTAAACATTACAGGAGTAATATAGATGAAAAAAAACTAAGATAAATAATTCTAGATAAATTAAATCTAAAATAAGATCAAAATGAAAGAATTGTGATTTATACCATGAACTATTTATCATAGTAGAACATATTCTTATAAATTATTCATGAAGTTCATAGTTGAATAATTTCAATGAAATTACTCCTCTAATGGTATCAATGGGTTGTACTAAATCACTCATCACAGGAGTATGATCCTCTACCCTTCATGAAATTCTACTTCCATGAATTTCAATGGTGTTCGGAGAGAAGAGAAACATTTCCAGAGTTTCTGAAATAGCTTGATCGTAATTATAGGTGCACCATCACATGGAAATAAGATATTTTTAATTCCATTGAGGATTATCCTATAATGATCATGAATTAATAAAATTTCAATGTGGTAATTCCTGAATTGGGTGTAACATTTAGTCAGTCTATGTAACTCTTTCATGAATATATCTTACTCATGTGTTTTTTATTTTATATAATAGATCATTGGGGATAGTCAATATAGAATATGACTCAAATGATAAAAATTTCATTTATCCACCAATAAATATCGTTGAAAATATCTTTCGTTATGATATGTAAATGCATACACTACCACTAAAAAGAGATTTACCACCTTACAACCTGGTTAGTCTTAAACTATGAATCACATGAATAATGAATGATTTATGATATACTGTAGTCATACAATATGATATATTCTAATAAACCACATGAATTTGGCCTTTAGGGAATATTTACTTCAAATATATCAAATCTAATAACACCAACACTAACTTCAAGAGGAAATATCTCACCTTCATTAAAATTGGAATCTGCAAAGAAAATTATGAATTCATGAAAACACACCCAGAATCAGGGCACCCTAATCATGGGGAATTTTAAATGAAATAGTGATATAACCAAAATTGTTTCTATTTATTATAATTCTATAATTGATATTACATCATCAGTATAACTTGAAATAAGTATATAACAAAAAATATTTCAATATTGAATATATTATAAACTTATAGAATGGCCAAGATAGTATTTTATTGTATTTGGTCATGGTAAAAGACTACATGGTTTAAATGGAAACCTTAAGGGGACCATTTGGGATTCCACAATTATAATTATATTCCAAATAAGGTAATTCAATACCCCAAATTCCACATTGATGTGCATGGTGTATAGAAAAATAATAAGATCATAAAATTAATTCCCAAGTTCTAATTCATTCTGAAACTTGAATCTCAATTCCCCATGGAAGAATAACATTGAATATTCCATGTTCACATAATTGTGATCCTAGACCATAGACATTGAAATTTTTGATATAAAATAAATATTAGGGATGGGGAATAGGGATTCCCACCTTCTAGAGTAGTAGTAGTTAGGTTTTATTTTATATATCTTCATATTATACTCATTATCTATACCACTCTATTCTTAACACACACATATATATATATATAGAATGATGATATCTTGTAAATTTTCTAAGGGTGATCAAGATTATATATCCATATTTTAGTAAAAACACTTATAAATTATTCCTTTTTTATTAACTCTGAATATTTATATTTATATTGTTAATTAGTGGTGGATCCTGTAACATTTTTTTCCATTTATATTAAATGTAATTTAATATTTATAAAATGGAAATCAAATTGAATACCTTCCTCAATAAATATTGTGATAAATAGACTATTCGTTTGATTATGGAATGGTCCATGATATTTTATAGGTTATCTAGAGTATATTGGACTTCCAATACAAAATAATACCTTTAGAGGGGATGTTGTTGAGTGAGATTAATATATCAGTACCCACCCATAGAGTATACATGTGTTTTTTTAGGAATAAATGAATTTTTTATTTTGAAAGTAGAATATAAATCTCCTCTAATATATAATATAGGTTACTAAGGGGATAATGGTCCATTTATAAGAGTAATAGTATTATTCCAATAGGAAAAAAATTATAGATTTATTTTGGTGATCAACCAATGATAATCCATAACTTCTCCTTAACATAACTCATTTTCATTACATGAAATAATTATATTTCCTTTCAATTAAAATTCACCACCCACTCTATTTTCAATATTTTATATTATATAAAAAGAAAATGAAAAGTGTCAATCGATGTTCTGCAATGTGATTAATATCCTCCTTGTGAGACAACCTTGTGGTCATCCATTTTTCTAATATCTTAAGAGATATTTTTGTTTTAAAATGATAGAAAATTATGATGATATAATTTCTTAAAATGATTTTTCCACCATTTTCATGGATTTAACACTTCAAATTGTGTTCCTCATTAAAATTTTCTTTTTTTAATTGTTGATTTTGTAATTTATCTCAATCTCATATACTAATAATGCCAAATCAATTTTATGGGAACACATGTAATATTCCCTATGTCTAATATGGCAGTTGAGTAAATTTACCACCAGTATTTCAAGATAATGAAATTATATAGAACACTAAATAAAAATAATTTGAATAACCTTTTTGACCTGAGGTTTCTCATGATGAAAAAAATACCTCATAATACATTATCTATTATTCTTTGATTTTTTTTACATCCCTACTATAGATATGCTGCTATGTAGATAAAGTAGAAGTTATTTAAGCACTTACTACTACCCAAAACCATATAATATATCTACCTAATAGAATTTCACATGTCAAAAAGAGATTTTAGATTAATATATTATGGGTTTTTTAATCCTTGAATTCATTTATTTTAAATTTGATTGGAAATCAACTATCAACTGATTCACCAAATTTAAATATTTTATATTTTTTATTATAATGATACTAACTAAATTTTATATTATATTTCACTTATTTATTTGTTTTCATTATTATATATTAATTTTTTAAATTTTATTTTTTTGAGAAATGAGTGAGTTTTTCATCTTTCCTAGTTAGTACATTGTTATTGAAAACATGGTGACACCATCATTAAATTCCTACAGTTTATTGTAGTATAACTCTCATGGTTGGAACATGATTGTAAAAAAAGTGTATCTAAACCATGTGGTGTGTTCTAGGTTGTCCATTGATAGTCTCATGATTGGTTCATAGTTTTTTATATTATGCATCCCAAATATACTGTCTACCTATATTCATTAAAATTTTCAAATTACATAAGTCCCCCTTTAGTTTTTTACACTTTTTATAGTGAAATTATTTTATAGTAAACTCATATAACCCCTAAAACCTCACCTTATTGGATATCCTTATTCCAAGGGCTCCCCTATGTATTTTCTTCACTGATTTCTCTATTATTTTTAATGGTAAGGTCCTCTAAACTCTTTCTTATCCAATTTTCCCTTCATTTCCTTCGGGATTTTTCACTAGAATTGTCTTAGGGCCCTTGAAATTAGTGTTGGATCGATTTTTTATTTTCTATTTTATGGTTTTAGGGTTCCTTGTGGTCTTTTTCAGATCCCCCACTATCAACTATGAAACATTTTGGTCATTCATTGTGGAATTGATGTGATTGGCGGTCTCTATCCCCTGTTTAATTATTTTAATTTAAAACCGTAATTTCATATTGATTTGTAACTCATGGTTTGATTTTTACACACATTTTAAATCATATAAATTTTTTTTTCAAATGAAAATGGGTTGTTATAGAAATTCAACACATATAAATGGGATTTTCTCTTAAGTTTAAAATTATAAAACTTGTTCTCAAATTGCTAGAAAACCATGTTTTGATGAATTGCATATATACCTGATTATAAAGACTCTCCTTTCTCAAATGGGTGTTTGATTTTAAGGGTAAAAGTTTATATGTGTTTTCTTTAATATAAAGGGTTTTTGGGTCTTTAAATGGTTTTTTGGCTCTTATTGGATTTTTATGAATGTAACCCACATTTTTATGATTTGTTTTGTGGTGGGTCCATCCCATTATTGTTTATCTTATTGATAATATGGTTTTATGGATGTTGATTATGTGATTCCATTTTAAAATAGTGTTTCTAAAATTTTATCATAAATTATATTCTAATGTCCCTGATAGAAATTTATTAGGTCAATTTAATTGATATTGTAGTACCCTTGTTGGGGGCTCCCTAATTTTAATTATCCCTTGTTGATGTTCAGGATTTAGAATATGGATATTTCTTGAGATGGTGAAATATGTGATATGAGATTTACTATTTATACATTATGATTGATTAATTTTATATTTTTAATTATTTTCTTCTTTAAAGTTTCCCACCTTAGTTGATTTATATCATTATAACCCTATATTAAAAGTTGAAGATCTGGATGAGTGCTCCACAAGAATATATTATGCATTGACTCGTTCCCTATGTATGAAAGTGTTTTAATAGGTGTTACCACCTGGAAGTATAATCAAGGTATGACCAGATTTAGTGCAATTGAGTTCACCTACTGGTATTCTATTTTGGAATACTTGTTTCCTTAGTGGGGACCTATATAATTTCATGAAAAAAAATGACTGAGTTTCCCATGATTCATTATTATTTCTAAGGAAATAATATATGGATTCCCAGAACCTAGATTATCTGTGTTTTTTATATTGGATAAATTTATGTCATTATGTTTCATATGATTCTTTTAATTTTGGATTCCTTGAATGTGTGTTTAATTTCTCATGGTTTAGTTTAATTTTTAAGTTAAAAAAAATTTAAAAAAAAAATTAAACAAAGAAGGTTTTTTTGTTTTATTGTCTTCGATATCCACAAGAATCAATGTTTAAAGTGTTTTCTATTTATAAAATTGGTGGATTATACCTTGGAATGAAATGAGGTCTCCAATTGTGATTCCTATGTCTTAAGATAGAACTTTTTTAATTACAGAAACACATTAATGGTTTTTGATAGAAAATAAAAACAATTAATTTTATTTTATTTCACACCGACATGAAATGGATTTATCATTAAACATTATTCATAGGGTATAGGGAGTTTACCTACTTAGATTTTTTTCTCATTAAAATAGATATTTTTTTATTATTGCATTTCAATCTTGGTTGTGTAATTGTGTGATGGTAACTTAGTTCAAGTATATTTTATGTGGTAAATGAACATGATTCAGTAGACATAAAATAATGGTTTTTATGAATTTTTTTGATTTTTTAAAATTTTATTACCTGATGTATTATGTTATGTTGATATCTCTGCTAGATTTATCTTTTCAATATTTTCTGTTAATGTAATAATAAAATTATTACATATTATTAGGATTTATTTGATTTGGTTATATGGGGCTAATTATTATTATTACATTAGGTGGTTTTTTATTCATTTTAATCGTTTCTTATTTTGTTCCTACATATTTATCATGTACAAGGTTATCTGAATTATGGAATAATTCAAAATTTATGATTACAATTCCCTTGACTTTTAATTAATTTCTCAGGTGATAAAATTCATAATGGTACACATGTTAACGCATAACACAAGTTTCCATCTCAATAGGAGAGAGAATTCCCTTTTAACAATATAAAGGGATATCTTGGGTACCTAAGTCAAGGGTATCTCGGGAATGTTTGTGAAAGAGTAATATCAAATATCAGTTTTTATTTTCTTATTTCTGGTAAATAGTAACTAGGACTCATGAAACAATAAGAATAGATGATAATATAAGTATAAACAACATTATTCTCATGGAATCCTAGGGGTTTTATGGTTTTTTAGATGATTATATCGTCAATTTTTCATTTTTTCATCTTTTTTAGAAAAATAATTAGCATTATTACAAGTTCCAATGATCTTTATTGATAATTTATGAGTAATTTGGATAAGAAATTATTTTTTCAGTATAGTGTTCAAGGAATAATATTGACTTGGTTATTATTCATGGTCTAAAACCATGTAAACTCTATTCACCTTGTACAAGAAATCATCCATTGGAGACTCGAATAGTTAGAATGTGGTTTTTATGATATTGTAGTAAAACCACACACAATTTTCTATTTTATCTTATATTATGTTTTTCTTCTTGAGGTTAAAAAGTAATTTCATTCCATCATATTTCTCTCTTAAGATTAAATATATTGTTTTTATTGAGAAATTAATGTTGTTTGGATTTATGAATGTAAGAATTTTTAAATTGAAACCTCAACGTTCTTAAAATGAATGTGTGGGTTTTTTTAGTTAATAAATGTTCCAAAATTATATTTTTGATTTCGTATTTTATTCTAAAAAAATATTTCAATCCAATATTTAAATCTTAAATAGTGATTTTTATTGATGCTTTTGAATAATTATAATATAAAGGGTTGTTTAAAATTTTGTTATAATTTTTTTTAGAATTGTTTTTAGAATCACTTGTGACATTCCCAGTTGATATAGTTTTTTTAATGAGACGATTTATGATATTAGTTGAATATCTAGTATTGAAGGTTTTTTATTATTTTAAGGAAATTATCTTTTTGTGTGTGTTAAAAATTATGCTGATTCTTCTAAAGAATAATAAAAATGGGGATGTTTAAATTTTGTAAGAGTTTAATATTTGATTTTTATAATACACTTTGTATGGTCTTGTGATTTGAATTTCATATTTTTGAAAATTATTTGTTCATACATTAATGTATATGATTTTCATATTTCTGATGAAATAATTTTAAATGTAGAATATGTACTGTAACATCTGAATTATTACTTTAGAAAAATAATTGTAATATTTTAAAAATAGGGTTCCTTATAAATGATTTGAAATCCCCTAGTGGGAAGTGAGATTTTATCTAGAGATGATGTTTTGAAAGGGATTTAATTTAGTTTCCTAAAAAATATGAATCAAATAAAGTGAATTCATTAGATTTTTAAATTTTGATAGGATATTTGAAGATGGATTTTATTTATAATTAGGTGTTGCATGACATGAATAGTTTCATTATGAAATTTGGAAAACTTTTGAACTAGTAGTGAATTTGGTTCACTGATTTTATGAATTTTATTTTTCCATGTAGTTTAGATCAAGACTATTTGATTCGAATTAATAAACATGAATATATAGAAACTTATTTTGTGTTATTTCATGTATTCCCAGTAAATATCCAAAGGAAGAGTGGAAATTATTCTCTAGGGTTCTATTCTCCTCTTCTATATGTGTGAATTAGTTTTAGACATTTTGATTGATTTATATTTTGATGTTTATGTTTTCATAGCTCAATTTAGGTGATGTGATTTAGAAATTATAGAATGATTTATTTTTTGGTTCTACTTTGGTTATTCTTTTTGGGATGTTGTGATTTTAGTTGTGATAATGGCTCAGAATTGATTTTTTCCTCTAGATTATAGTTGATGTTGTCTTTATAGTGATGTTTTGTTTTTTATAAATTATTCATGGGAAGTATTGGTTTTGTGTTTTGGAAACTGAGTTATATGTTTCTCCCATATAATATTGTTATCTAGATGGTGTTATACTATTGAGTTAATTATTCTATTATTTTGTGTCCTAAGATTGAGGTACTTGGTTAATGACACATGAACCAATTATGAGTACAATATTTTTCTTCTTAGAATATGACAATGCATAATTAATATAATGATAAGTTATATCTTTTTTATCTAGTCACACTCTATAATTTTCATTTAATGTATTAGATATTTTTAGCTTTTGTATTGATGAAATTATTATTCTTTGTTGATATTATTCATTTAATGAGATGTATTAAATTCTTGCTGAAATTATTCATGGATGGTTTGGGTGTTTGTAAATTACCTTTATAGATTTCAATATTCTATGAGTTTTCTTTTATGGAGATACTTTTGTATTATTCTGGTTCTTGTAAATGTTAGTTTTCTGGAGGGTTGATACCTTTGTTAAATTAATAAATGGTGGGGTGAACCTAATGTGTGATCATTTATTCTACAAGTTTTAATATCAAGAAAGTGGTGTTTTATTGTAGGATGAGGTGTTTAGCTCACCCAATACAAAAAATTCAGTAGGATTTACTAGACCTTTGAGTCCTTCTGCTATCTTAATTTGGAGTCATAAATGTTTTATTATGTGTGAAAAATGTAGGGTTTTTATGTTATTCCAAAATTTTGAATTTCATAATAAATGTTTTTCAAACCATAGTCTCTATATTTTTTGAGGGATATGTTATTTATTGATATTTCCTTCATTTCTATAGTATATAAGGGTATTGTTTTAGTAAATGTAGTGGTGTTCTATTATTTCTATAATTTAGATGTAAAATAAAATTTTAGACCTTATTTTTTCTTTGGTCAATCTATCCTATGGGAAACATTATTTGGGAGAAAAGTATTTTATTGGAGATACTTATCACCTCCTGAAATCTCTCTTATATTCTATTTAAACTATTTATTGATTTATATTATTCTATATTTGTTTTTTGTTGTTTTCATTTAATATTTTTCATAAATGTATGATTTTATTCTATTTCATTGTTATCATGTTGTTTGAATTGTGCGACCTATATATACAAAGCCTACAATAAATTTTTCAAGATCTCACACAGTTATCTCATTGTTGGAAAACCATGTTTCCACACCATTCAATGTGTTCTAGGTTGTTCGGTGAGGGTTTCAAAGTTGTTGTGTGGTTTGGTAATCTATGTGGTCTGCCCAAATTCTTTAAGAAGTGAGCATTACATAAATACCCACTCAGGTTTAATAGTTTAGTCACACTTATTCCTCAATATTTGACTCATGAAACCCTTAGTTCCTCTCCCTCTTAGTTACAACTATTCAAAATGGTAATACATGGAAATTCTTCTTAATTTCTTGTTGTTTCTTCATGGTATTATCCTTTAAATTCCCCCCTCTCCTCGTTTTCTTCATTTCCCATTATTTTCATTCCTTATAATGGTCATGGTATTCTTGTTATAGGTGTTGTATTTATTTTTTATTGGGTATGTTATGCTTTTATAATTCATTATAGTCTTTTAAGGTTCTATATTATTACTATGGAAATTTTATTCCATTCGTTTAGGAATAGATTTGATTGAGGTAGGTTTCTCAATGCATACTTTCTAATTTTAAAACTATGATTTATTTATTTTTTCTAACTTATACATTTAGTTTTCAATATATTTTATTTATCATATAAAATGTTTTTTTTCAATATAAAATTGGTTAGTTTGAAATTTCAACACATATAAATTTTTTTATCTTTTTTTTTAATTATCAAAACCCTTCTTGAATTCCATTAACACAAAGTCTTTGATGAATTGGGTGTATGGACCCCCTTGGAGAATTTTCTTACTAAATTTGGGGTTTTATTTTAAATGTGAAATTTTGCACAAATTTATATTAAGATAAATTGGTTTTTATTGAATCCTTAATGTGTGACTTAATTATTGTTATCATTTAAATAATATAAAACAAGTTTTAATGATTTTTAAGCTATGGTTTTAGTGGATTCATCTTGTCTGGTGTCTAAATAATTATATGAATTGATGGATATCCATTATCTTATTTTGTTTTCAAATAGGACTTTATAAATTGATTTCATAAATTGTAGTAAAATATACTAATTTTCACTTTATGAAATGAGTTTACATGATATTTTATCACCCTCATTGCGAGACTCTATTTTTCTTTTATTCCTCATTGATGTTCATGATGTGGAATGGGGATGTTTCTTGAGATGTTCTAGGTGGTGAAATTATTTTTATTTATTGTTTTATAAGATTGGTCTATGTGATGGTCATATAGAATATTTTCTTTCCTTTTTCTTGTGTCCATTAAGTTATATCATGGGAACCATATGTACTATAAAGATGATCTAGATGAGTTATCCACTAGAATAGATTACACACTTCCTAGTTATCTAGGTAGGATTGTATTAAACTAGGGATTACCTACTATTGAGACCATTATGGTATGTTTGGTTTGAGTGTATTTGTGAACACTTTGTGTTGGAATATTTATTATTATGTGTCCCATTAGAAAAAGTGTAGTATCATTTCTTGTTAGTGTTCAATGTGTTTTCAATGATTCCAAGTTGTTTATAAATTCTCTAGGGGATTACAACTTCCTTCCTAAATTGTATCCTTTTATTCATGTTTATTATAGTCAATTATTTACATTATTATTTTTATTATGATTATTTAGTGTCAGGGTTCCCACCATGTATGTTTTATTTCTCATGATTTGGATATATTTTAAAAATAGTTAAAAAGGAAGTTTTGTGCAATATTTTCAAAAAAATGGGTTTTTATTGTATATCAACTGTCTTCTATGTTTAATTTGTTTCCAATTCAAAAATAATTGGATTCCACCTTTGGAATTAAAGGAGGTTTTAAAATTTCATTCCTATGTTTTAAAATGAAATGTTTTTTAATTATGAAACAACATTTTTGGTTATTGATAGAGGAGAATATATTGTATTCATATTTTTATTTCAAAATAACACAAAATGGATTTATCTTTAATTATTTTCCATGGGCTGTAGGGAGGATACATAATAGGAATTTGTATATTGTTGGTTTAGTGTAAATTCCAATTCGATACAACATTGTTTTATTGGATCGTGGTTTGGGTATATTTGAGGCGTTAAATAAATATTCTTCACTTAATACATGGAGATAGATTGTCTCAGACTTTATTATTTTGTTTTTATTTTATTTAACAATTTTTTCATTTCATTTCACTATGTCTAGAAAATCATTCATTAGAATATTTAATATTTAATGAAATTAAAATTGTGTATTACTTGTTATTGATATATATTATATGTGGTTTTATGAATTTATTTCTTATTATTCAATTATTTCTAATATTTTCTACATTGTTTTTTGCATATTATATTTTTGTGTATATCTCATTCAGCTGGTAATCATAATTTTGGAATGGTCATGTTGTATTTCCATGTCTAATTTCTTTATTTTTTCATTATTTAATGAGAAGAAATCATTCTAAATGGTGTATATATAAATTTTTATAAGCATTTTTCAGTCCATGGGTCTAGGGAAAACCCTTTTTCCCATAACACCAGTTGACTTCAGTACCTTGGTCATGGGTCGACTAGATTGGATCATGAGAATTGTTATAAAATCCAAGTCATTATTTTGGGAGTCATGGTATACATGAGCTAGTGGCTAACCGAGTTGTCTTATGTGGTAGGTCAACTCGGGTAGGTTCATTATAGCTATAATGGATGATTTTTCTTAAGGATATTGATGATAAATCTAAATAAAATGTTTTTTAATTTTAATATAAAATGTATTAGATACTATATTTATACACTAATGAAAAGGATAGAGTTTTTATTTTACTAAAATAAAAAGAACAACCTACTACTCAACACACAAAAGAAAATACACTCCCTTTATGTGAATAGGAATATGTATATGTGCCAAATCATCTCAATAAAGGGGTGAAAAGGAACCTAACCTACTCAAACCCCTATAATTTTAGCTATATTTCACTAAATAGGTAGTGGAAAAGATAAGTTCAAAACAAGGATTCCTCATGTAGTATTTTCACTTAAATATATTCAGGAAAGTAAGGATTTGGTTGTTCATATCACATAAGCCACATTCACTATCAAATAAAGGAAAACTATATTCCATTGTTTATATATATATATATATATTGATAAATGATATTTCTTTTGAGGGTTTATTATGGGTTCCAAAGGATCAAATAAAACTATTTAAAAGTAGTGGAAGACATTTAAAAAATTAAATTTCCAAGATCACAATACGATAAAAACAAAGAACTATGAATTTTATAAATGAATAATATATAAATTTCACAAATTTTGGTCAAATTATCTTTTAAAGTCATATTGGTTGATGGATTTCACTGAGGAATAGAGAAAAGACTCTTCCATATGGGCAATATCCATGGGATAATCTAAACCACTCAATAACTTGGGTAGGACCCTATTTTCCTCAATTATATTATAGTATCTTATAATAAAAGATCAAGGAGGGGAAAGAGAAGTGAGAGAATCAATGGAAGTATTAGTCTGGGATCACACAAATGAAAAAACTCACATCAATGTATTGTCTCCTTTATACAGTCCTCAGAGATTCACCTTGAGTATATGTTTTATTTAGTCATATGTTTTAAAATATACGAATAAATGGATTTGTTTACAAACTCTACCTAACCCCTCTATTGATTCAATTAACCACACTATCTCATTATATTAAGAATTATTATCAATGATATCTCTTTATAAGGTATTACTAAACATTAAAAACAATATTTTATTAAATTTAATCATTCATAGTGTTCTTAGGTTATTCATAAAAAATAATTAGTCGAATAACACAATTTAATGATATAGTCTAATTTCATGATATAAATGGTTTGAAATGAGTCTATAAATATCTTAAAATCATATCAAATGATATAATAATAAGTGGTAAATAATCCATTTATTTCATAGAAATTATACATTATGACATCCCTTATATTAATAGATAATATATATCCTAATTTAATCATATTCATATTAGCTTTAGTTGTTATCTCCATCAGTATTCCACACAGACTAATTATTCATATACATTATATCACTTCACTATATATCATATCATATACAAAAACCTTGGAAATCACATTTAAATATTCTCTTCTATATCATCCAAAACTATTTTGGAATGATATCATCTAATTAACCATGCATCACATCATATGAAATAACCTTTTAGCACCCATCTAAAATATTTTTAGATAGACATTAAAAAGATTTTTGTATCTCTCTATGTTTCAAAAATATAAATCAACATCCAATCAAAAATATATAACACCATTAGATTTCATACTATTGAAAAAAAATATAAATTCCAAAATTAGAGAAATTTAGGAAAAGAATGGTGTCTTTGAAAAAAATAATGATAATCACAATGCAAATGAAACTGTAATGATGTTCATCAATCATGTGTATCATTATACTTGTATCCATAAAATTTATCATATACAATAATGATTTTTTATATGATCCCATTTTCCAGGGCATTGAGTAAACATGAGAAATATAACATTTTTATATCATATAACCCAATAATATATTCTCAACTTTCTGACTATATAATGAAAATGTTGATGACTACATAACATATATTTTCTAGGAAAAATCACACACTCCTTTCTTCTATATTAATCTAGAACCCATATTTCATTAACATCATATATTAAGAATAATCTTATCATTATTTATTTATAGCTAATAACAAGATCAAAAACATACCAACCACTCCATTATTAGATATGACTCAAGGCTTAAGTAAAAAGTGTATTTATTAATGAAGGTTATCATACTAGGTATATTTTTAAAATTGGTTGTGGAGAAATAAAAATATAAAACATTAATCCCATATATATCAACGATATAGTGTATTACACTCCATGTGGTATACATGGGGATTCTTCCAATTAAAAAAAACTCTTTTTCTGCCTTACGAGTGTATTTCATATCTATATATTTAATATTAATCATATTAACCTAAATATTTCATCATAACCTATAATACTCCCTGAAAAAATCTATAAGGGATAACTCAAATTTGAATTTTTAGTAGTTAATTATAAATAAATATCATGTAATATATTGATCAAACAAGAAATAATAATAAAGTGATATTGACTAATATTTAACATTATATATTTTATATTATTAAAATCCTTTCATAATATTAACAAAACAACACATGAGTTATCATTTAATCATATTTGATATGACTGAACACCATAGCTTCCTAATGATTGTTTTACTTTTTAGGTTTGGTTGAATTTTTTATACCTCTAAGTTATTCTTCCCACATCTCTATGATATCATATTATAAAACCCTCCTAATTCTTTTCTAGTAATTATCTTTCATGAAGAAATCTTGTTTGAATAATTCTGAGACCTAGAAATCAGATTCCTTATATAGATCACCTTGAATATTGTATTCAAACTCATTAAATCAAAACATCAAATATTATTATGTTAAAAAAAATTTTATCGACTTCTAACTCTTTATAACTTTATTATTTTGTCTTACATGTAGCTTATTTCCTAATACCTTTTTTTGATATCCTTTTGGTAACAATATATAATTATGTAGAGTTTCATTTACTAGTACATCACAATCTATATTAAGATATAAAGTGATATTTATATTTTTTCAGACTATGATAATCCTTTATATGTTATGTTTTAAATTATTATGGTCTAAACATTCTCCCAATAGCCTCTTAGACGCCATATTCTCTAAAAATTGTCATGTTATGAAGAACAAGAACTTTTTGATAGGAACTAATACTCATTTCATATCAGTGGTAATATTTAACAATTAAACTATATAACTAATTTCACATTTGTAATTATTTGTGTTTTGAAAATTATTATTATAAAGGAATTTATTCTTTAAAATATTCCACTTATGTTTTGTGGTATCATGTCCATCACATTAAAAAACATATGGATAACCTCTTTTTTCAGGATAAAACATTTTTATCCTTATCATATTCTAGAACATGTTATAAAATCCACAGAATAATAAACCATATATATTAAAATTTTAACAATATATTACTCTAAAATCAATCATATCATGATATATTTTTCGATATTCAAATATAGGATTCAACAATCCTTATTCATTATTTTAATGATGACAAAAAATATTTTTCAAACCTTTCCATGATTTTGAAGTCTTACATACTTAAAAAAATTAAAACATATAATTAGAATCATTTACCTTTAAAATTTAAATAATTGATGTTTATAACACCAATACATGACATGTAATCTCCATGAAGTTTCACATACACCCTCAGGGATCTCATCCAATTACATACTATGGAACCATTTCCCTCTTCTTTAATATCCCATAAGGCTTTATTTACCAAGGATCACAACATAATAGAATATTTTTGGACTTCCTAATCAATTTTTTTCATTATAGTTTTAAATTTAATAATTTTTTATTTAAACATAGAATGAGTTCCAAAACATCACAAGTAATGATAATATATCCTTAATAATTTGAGAAAATTGAGTAAATATTTGTTGCACTCATTCACATATTAATTAAATTTTTAATTATGATGTTTCATTAAATTCCATAAGAAGATCAATCCATAAAGGATATAAATTTTCTATCGTGATGTAAGAATGAATTACATATCTAGATCAATCTATTGAGGATTTATTTTTTTATCACAATGTCACTTTTACACTCAATCACATTACGTACTTGAGTGGAGACTATTGTTCTTAAATTAATATTTCATTAATTCTCTTTATAACCTTATTAAATTGGTCTATTATGTTATAAAAATCTTGATTCAAGTGTAAAATATATTTAACATAAGTTTATTCTTGACGATATTTCATTACCATATATTATATTTTATCATTTATTAAGAATAATTAATAAGTTTTCTACCCATCTAAGAATTTTCTTTCATTAAGAATCTCTTTAATATAAGATTTATATAATTTAAATATTTTCTAATGATGATTTCTTTTCAAAAAAATATAATATTTTACCCGTTGATTATCATTTTTTAGTAACATTTCAGAAGGATTTTTTTTAAATATGTTTCTAGAAAAATGAGTAACCCTTTTAAATATAATTATATCCATTGGTGAGAAAAATTTCAAATTTAACTATGTAATGATTCCATTTTAGTGTTACAATAACCACTTGATATTTTTTAGTCTATAATTTTAATCATATTATTTATTAATCTTGTATGGTTGAGTGGATAACTATATTCTCAATCCATCATATGGTTAAACTCAACACCATTCTTCATGTACCCTTCCTAAAAGTATCCTATCATTTTTAACCTTAAAATCATAGTACGATTTTGTTAACTAACTCTAAGGGTTATCCATCTCATCCATAATTACACAAATAATATAATGGCATCATGATTTATCATGGACCTACCTGGTTTAATAATCATGGTATTATCATGTGTTTTGTTTTGAAGTAATATGAAACTTCTTATTATTAATGGGGTTTTATTATCACCATATTATCTCATATATTACCTTTATATGTCTTAATTGTTCTGATTATTTAGTTTTGGAATCCAAATTCCATCCTCCAAATAAATGATTTCAAACCACATTGATGTGTTACGCTTTACATAACCCATAGATTGTGTTATGAGCTCCAATAAAAATCCAACTATATTTATATAAATCCAAATTCATTCCATTAATATGGTAAATGAAAACATTTTATGGTAAGGGTTAGAATAATATTAAATCAACAATACTCATATGTGTAAACATGAAGTGACAAATATCCAAACCCCACTTTTCATAAAATGCCATAAGTCTTCAGGCTAGTGAGTAGTTCAGCCAAAAGTTCATCTAACCAAGGATATTTTTCGCAAGAGAAACATAAATTACATTTTGAATCTTATATATAGTATTTACAAACAATAATAAACATTTATATTCAAGATCATAAGTAAATAAAATCAAATATTAAGGTATAAAAAATCTACTATCATAACTACAATGTCATTCCTTATATGCATGTATGAAAATTTATTGGTGTTTAACACACTAAAAAAAGAATAAAACCATTCATTATAAAAAAATTATAAAAATTCATAAGTAAGGGAATAATAAATAAAAAATTAATATATTTACACAGGAAAATTTTAAATTATGAAAAATTCGTAAATATCAAAATTATAAATATTAAATAATTCACAAAAGAATTATAGACATTTCGTTATTAAATTGTTTTAAAAACTTTATATTTATATCCAACATTAATGTAACTCCACGACCCTAGAATCCCAGAGTCGGTGCATTATTACGTACTATTGGCAGGATCACAAAAGATCAAGTCTTGAAACACTAATTTGTTTAGTAGCTTTTGAAGTACTAGATACATTCATAAGTTTTACATTACATCATAAAATAGAAAAATACAGCAACATTTTTCCATAGAAATCATTGAGATACCATACACTATCCCTACAAGTCAGTCATAATATACTTCTCTGCATCCTGGGAAAAATAATTCATAGAAAGGGGTGAGATCAGATGCTCAGTAAGGATAACAATAACACAGAAACAATCATAAATATGCATAAACATTTAAGGAAATGTATAAGACTAAAAAAATCCGATTAAACTTAAACGTCAGCATAATATGGAAAAGAAAAAATCAAATAAATCCCTGTACATACTGACATGGATATTCTACTAGTCGAATAATCACATGCAATATCAACAGCCACATTCATAATTATGGAATGCATAATGCCACACTTCATAACCACATAGTCAAGGACTTGTTCCAAGACTACAAATAATATTTTTTCAAAGCCTTGTGCCAAGACACTAGTTTTTCTAATGATACATACTGATGCATCTAGGAGCTATAGAGGGCTCCACCCGTCACATACTATGTCCAATGTGTTCTTCATATGAAAAGTTTTAAACATAATATAAACATTTGTATTAAATCTAGCATATAAAATGTCAATACTCTATCCATAAACAATGAATGGGGTAAAAATAACAAATCCATACACAAAGATATCATAAAACATTCAATACAATATGGAGGTTTTGTATCATAATAAATCAACCTCAAATAAGATTAAAATATATCAAACGATGTTGACATAGGTGAAATAAAATCATTTTTTAATGAAATATCTCTTTCTATTTTGAAATAATTTAAGAAATTTTTTTTTAATTATTCTTATAATCATGTAAGGGAAGCTTCGACGATGTTATAAAGGCATAAAATAGCCGCAACTACCATATAAGATAAAAAACATTCTTACCTTAATTTTGCCGAAAAGATCATAAAATACCTTGTTTTGAAAATGACAGAAATATTCCTTTCAAAACATATAAGTTCAAATAAAGGTATAAATGAATTTACCCCATTTTTATGTAAATGGTAAAAAAAATTGAAATACATTTTTAAGAAACATGGGTGTGGATGATAAAGAGGTCCTAGTAGATAATTAAATATAAACAAACTCGGATAATAAAGAGATTGTAAAATTAACCCTTACCTTGACCATTTCCTTCATCGGGGGTAGGTTAACCTCTTGTATAATGGTGAAATAATTTTAATTAAATTTTACAAGAATAATATACATTAATATGATATCATAGATGATTTTTTAACATTGCTTTGTTAATAATATCTTAGTATTATCGTCGTTTCGGGGGTCAACTGATTCATTTTCCTTTATATGTATTATTATAAAAGTAATGTTTGTTATGGATATGATGTTTTTTATTCATATTCATAATTAAATTATGTATTTAAACATTATTTTTAATCATCTAATGAAAATTATTCTTGAATGGATACTATGGGGAATTAATATCATCGCGTTCATGGAGACAGTAATCTGTACGTACACACGAGCGACAATATCATTCATTTGATATTAAAATAATATATAATTGGTTGGTATATCATATATAAAGAATCATTATCATGTTATATTTATTATTTAAATCAATTACACATCATTATTATACCACTCCAAATAATTATGTATTGAATAACAACTACACCACGACATGGAGACGGTAAGTCGCACGTAAGCATATATGGTGACATGTCATTCAAAACATGGATAGAATAATGAATATGGTTTTAATATATTTACAATAAAATCCCAGTATATGGAAGATACTGGAGTTTTTATTTTAGAATGGATAGCACAAGGAAATAAGAAGTGGAAGAAGAAAGGAACATCAAAGATGTGATGAAATATTTACCACTTCTTCGGGTTCTTCCTTTGGATTTTATCAAAATAACCACTTAGGTTGGATTTCTGACTAAAAAAATCCTCTAAGATAAAGGGAGAACAGTTTAGAGGGTATTTGGGAAGGGGTTGGCAGAGAAAAATGGCTTTGAAGCTGTGAATTAGATAGAAGGGGGAGTGCCCTTTTATAAGAGGGGCGAGGGGCACCTTAGTAAAAGCTAGAAATATTATTTTATAAAACAATAATTTTCGGTTTCTAATAGCACCAAAATAAATTATTTAGAGTCTAAGGTGGTGATGGGTCGAAAACAACTCAACAAATAGGTTTGAGACATTTTTGGGTCACTATATTAACATTATCTTTTATATTTAACTCTTAGTTAAATAGTTTGACATTTACCATGTCTCTTTATATTTTTATATTATATCATTAATAAACATACATATATCTTCCAAGTGAACTCCATGTGGTTCATTAAGGATACCCCTATTATTATATAAGTCTTTTGGATAATCCATATATTTTTAGGAATAGAATATCAATTAATAATATAATATTTGTTTAAAAAACTATTTTATGTCAATTTTGACACTATTTGGTATTTTGTTTTTTATAAATTCATAACAGCATTATTACTGCGAAAAAAATTCATCTAACCAACCCTAATATGTCATATTTACCTATAAAATTAGTTTAATTCATAAACAGTCACAAATTACATTTATTTAGATATTTATAATATAAATTATATAAATCTTTCATTAATACAGTAATTACTACATCATCATTGTGTGATAAATAAATTTAATTTGTTAAAGGCTAAAAATTATAAATAAAATACAGTTATATATTAAATATTTTTGTCTACCTAATTAATATTTATAGTTGAATTTATCTTATGTTTAACCCTCTATTAAAAATGTTTTAGTTATTAAACTTTGATCTTAACTCTATTAACTCTTCTTTAAATAAAATAATAATAAATGTCCTAATCTAATCCAAATAGAGGTAAAGGAAAATATTTTATTTTTAAGGTCGTTTTTCCTTAATTACACTTATCCAATAGAATTAGGGAAAGTGTTAGGGTAATAATAATATCTTTTTACCCTTAATACCCTATTTAATTTTAACCATGCTAAATAAAAGTAAAAAGTTACTAATCCCCAAAAATTATTTGCATCTTATATAACCACATTTAAATAATTGATATCAATTGTGTCTCATTGATTTTTTAAATTCAACTCATAGAAGTGGTAAAATTATGTTTTATGTAAATTTTGAAACGCTCCTAGAAGATGGGTAAAAGACGGTAAAAAGTTCAATAAAATTTTGATATATATAAAATTATTATAAACTGACTCCAATGAATTACATTTAACATATATAGATATTATGTATCTATTTTGACCTGAAATAAATTTATATAAAATAAATAAATATTTAAATAAAAATTCAGTTTTGACCAATAACTTAGTTCTTTTCACTCTTCATCAAAATTTTAATGTTTTTAGAAAAATACCAAAATATCACACTAAGATAATTTTGATATTCTGAATTTAAAAATTATGTCTATTTTAAAAAATTCAAAACATAGAAGATTAATTTATTAATTTCTGTTGTCAAAAAACAATGTATGCTTTTAAGAAATAATAAATAACGAAATATTGATACCGGTTTATGTTCAATTTTAAAGTGATATTATTTTAAATGAATAAAATTGGATTAAATGTTAAAAATATAATCTACTTATACTTCCAAAGTATTAAAATGTATAATTTTACAACACAAATTATTTTGATTAAAAAAGATGTTTTCAGTTTAAATATAGTATTTTTCACAATTCACCCAAATATGAAAGTTATCATAAAAAACCAAAAATATATGGCAACTAAATTATTATGTCCCGATTCTATAAAAGAAGATTAATTTTCAAATTGAATATGTAAATGTTTCAAATATTGTATTTGAAAAGGGTTCACCATTAAAAGGTGGTAAAATTGCATTTTTTTTTAAAAAAAAATCTTCTTTTATCTAAAAAAAGGATTTTTTTTTCATTATGTCTAGGGAACTCATAATATGTATTATAAAATTTTAAAGATTATATAAAGTTCAAAATTTAGCTAAAACAATTCATAACCTCTTTTGAACGGCTAGTTTGGTATGTCATGGTGCGTTTGAACTCGGTGGTGCATGTAGTGCAAGTTATTGAATTACATTGAAGAAATAACGTACTATAAAATCATGGGGTGTTACATTCTTCCCTCATTCAATAAATTGCGTCCTCACAATTTGAATTTTTTCTTCAAAAATAAAAGGTTGAAAATAGGAAATACCTTGTGGGAAAACCCACATCGAAAATTGGGTCAATAAAATTTAGTTTTAATAAGAAGAAAAAGTGGAATGAAAAAGTCACCACCAAATTATGACCCCGATTAAGAGAACATTGTTTTCTATTAGAGACATATAATTGAAGGAAAACATAAATACTTATAGGGAGTGAATGAGGTTATCAGTCACAAACAATTGTAGAATTGAGGGCCTCAGAGCCATCAATCTATGATGATTTAAAATATCATCAGTTCAACAAAATATAAGGTATTAGGATAACCCATTTTTAGTTTTAAAATACCTTGCCTAAGTTTAAATAAATAATTTCTTCACATAATAAGAGAAGAAAAAAATATATGCTTGACAAGTACAGTTCCATCCTTTAACTAATTCCTACCACAAACTCATCTTTTAATCTAAAAGATAATATAACTTACATTTTTTTCTATTTATCCAATTTGTATAGGGTTCCAATAAATAAATTTTTAATTCATCTACCAGACCATTTAAAACAAAAAATACATTATTCAATCCAGGAAATCCCATGGGCTAGTGAGAGGTGATACACCCTTGTCACCATTCGGTTGTGGGTTCAAGTCTCACGGCCTTTCCAGATGTGACGGGTTGCCGCCTGACCTCCAGGTTTCCCTTTTTAGGGAAATCCAAAAATAGACTCAAACTAGACTTATCCCAAATACTATTTTCAAAACTCACAGTCCAAAATTTATAAGGAAGGTAAACACAAGAAAGGTCCTCTTTTCCACGTAATAACATTTGAACACCTTCATCGTGTATTCTTTTAAAACACTACAACATCATGAATTACCATAAAACATTATTGATTACATTCATAATCCCTTAATAATTATAGAATTCTAGATATACTCCTTCTATCCAAAAATGTTGTAAACTCCTACAATGATGGAATATACAAATCATTAATCAGTTTCAAGGTAGTCAGGAATATCCAATATAATTTATCCAAATCAATCATGTATTATTCCAAAATCACTACCTCAATATCACAACCATATTACGGTTTATCTTTCTCTCAACCATATATTTTCCAAAAATTTAACTTGGTATGGAGTCACTTGTCTTTGTTCCACACAATCTCTTGTTCTTAATGAAATAGAAACACAGTACAGTCCATATATACACTATAATTCTTATAACAAGTACATCATTAATAAAATACTCAAATTAAATAATACTTTAATAACAACGTAATAAATATAATCATTCCTCTTCATATTTGGTAGTATCATAACTTTATTATTATCTTATAGTAGAATTTGTGGTATACTCTGAAGATTTGGACATTGATTCACGTAGTGTCCCAATTCCTTGCAGATGAAGCATTGTACATTTGAAATTTTTTCTTACACTTACAATCATGTACTTGGTGTCCTTTTTCTCTACACTTATAACAAACTCTAATTCCCTTAAAAAATTTACCATGGTGATTCTTTCCACAGTTATCACATATGAAAAAATCCTTCTTTTCCCTCTACCCTTTATCCATCTTTCCCTCTTCTATCCTTTTCTTCTCTTGCTTCCCTTCAAAGACATAGGACTCAAATAATTATTTTCTTATCATATTAACACATGATACTATTTCATCATATGTTGAAAATACATGGGAGACTATTTCCCTTATAAATTTTGGATTAATACCATGAAAGATATTATCTTTCTTACTCTTTGGATCATATGTATTGCTGGAGTTCACATTCCTTCTATTGGGAACCATTTCTGTACAATGGCATACACTAGGTCAATTTATTATTTTCAATGAATAATTCCAAATTGTAAAATACCTAACATAAATTGAACAGTTTGTGGATATAATCCATAATCATAAAAATATTTTCTTTGAGAAGGTATATACTCGTAAATACTTTATAATTATTTGTAATGAAAATGAGAATTATCCTAAGCATATCCCTCTAGGAGTGTGGTAACCAAAAGTGCAGTAAGGCATGTTGTCATGAACTAGTTCCCATTGTAGTATAGGCTAAAGCGGTGTTTTTGGGTTTTACCCCTAGGTACATCTGAGCCAATGCCACGTCTACCTTCTCGTATCCATATAGGGATGTATTTGCATGGAAAACTCACAAAATCTCTGCAATACCAAAATTCTAGAAAGTTCTTCTATACTAATCCTCAATGTCTATCTTAGGGTAATGTGCTATAATCAGAGTTTACCTAAATCTAGTTTCCAAAGTTATTTCTAAACTTCCTCTAATACCAACTATAACACCCTAACCCCAGAAGCCAAAAGTCAGTGTATTATTACGTATCATTGGCCTAACCACAAAATATCAAGTCTCAAAAGACCGATTAGTTAAGTAGCCTTGGAAGTAATAGATAAATTCATAAGGTTTACATAACATCATAAAATTGAAATCTGCAATAACATTGTTTCCATAGACAACACTGAGATCACATAGACTATCCCTATAGGTCACTCATAATATACTTCTTCACATCATCTGAAAAATAAAACAGATAAAGGGGTGAGCTCAGATGCTCAGTAAGGATACCAATAAAGCAGAAACTTCCATAAATAAGCATAAAAATTTAATGCATTGTATAATACTAAAACAAAAGCCTTTTAAAATTTAACTTCAGAATAATATGTAAAAGATAATGCCAAATAATTCCATTTTCTTATTCATAAGGATATTTTGCTAGTCAAATAATCACATGTAATATCAATAGCCACTTTAATGATGATGGAATGCATAATTCCAGACTTCATAACTACATATTCGAGGCCATGTTCCAAGACTACAAATAAGAATTTTTCAAGGCCTTGTTAAAAGACACTAGTTTGTCTCATGAAACCTACCGAAGGATCTAGGAGCTGTAGCAGGCTCCACCCGTCACATACAAAGTACAATGCATTCCTAATATGAAACGGATTAAACATAACATAAGAATTCATATTAAAACTAGCATAGAAATGTCCATACTTTATCCATAAACCACTAATGGTGTAAAAATAACACATCCATAGTCAAACATATCTCAAAACCTACAATAAAATATGGAATTTTGTATCATAATAAATCAACTTAAAATAAGTATAAAATCCATCATAGGATGTTGACATAGATGAAATAAAAACCATTCTTTAGAGAAATATCTAATTCTATTTTGAAATCATTTAAGAAAACATTTATTTTGAAAATATTCTTATAAGCTTGTAAGGGATCCTTCGACAATGTTATAATGGTGGAAAATATCTGCACCCATCCTATAAGGTAAAAAAACATTCTTACCTTAATTTCTTTGAAATGGTCATAAAGTACCTTGTTTGGAAAATGACGAAAGGATTCCTTTCAAAACATATAAAGTCAAATAAGGGTAAAAATTAATTTACAACATTGTCTAGTAAATATTAAAAAAAATTGAAAACATTTTTTAGGAAACATTGATGTGGATGATAAAGTTGTCCCAGTAGATAATTACGTATAAATAACCATGGATAATAAAGGGATTGTTAAATTAACCCTTACCATGTAATTTTCCTTGGTAGATGGTAGGATAACCTCCTGTATATTGTTTAAATAATTTTTATTAAATTATATCAGAATCATATACATTAATATGATATCATATAGGATCTTTTAACATTGCTTTATTAATAATGTCATAGTATTATCGTCGTTTCGGGTGTTAACTGATTCTTTTTCCTTTATATGATTTGTTATGTAAGTAATGTATGTTATGGATAATATGTATCTTATTAATATTCAGAATGATATTATGTCTTCAGACATTATATTTAATAATCTAATGAAAATTAGTCTTGAATGGATACGATGGGGAATTAATCTCATCGCGTTCGTAGAGACGGTAATCTGTACGTATGCACAAGAAACAATATCATTATATTCATATTAAAATAATATATAATTGGATGTTATATCATATATAAAAAATCATTATCATGTTATATTTATTATTTAAATCAATTAGACATCATTATTATACCCATCCAAATAAAAATGTATTGAATAACAATTACTCTATGACGTGGAGACGGTAAGTCGTATGTACGCACATATGGTGACATGTCATCCAAAGGATGGATAGAATAAGGAATATGGTTATACCATATTTATAATAACATCAAGGTACATATAAGATGCTGGATTTATTATTTTATAATGGAAACATCAAGTAAAGAAGAAGTGAAAGATTAAAGGAACTAGAAATAGGTGATTAAATATTTACCTCTTCTTCGGGTTCTACCTTTTGATTGATCAAAAGGGCTCCATAGGTTGGAATTATGAATATAAAAAGGCCTCTAGGATTAAGGGAGGATATTTGATAGTGTATTTTGGTCGGTGTTTTCTAATCCAAATGGATTTGATGGTGCGAATTAGAGAGAAGGGGGAGTCCCTTTTATAAGAGGGGTGAGGGGCACCATAGGAAAAGCTACAAATATTATTTTATAATAAAATCATTTTCTGTCTATAATGGCTCCAAAATGAATTATTTAAAGGATAAGGTGGGGATGGGTCGAAAACCACTCAACCAGTAGGTTTTAAACATGATTGGTTCACTATATTAACTTTATCTTTTAGATTTAACTCTTAGTTAAATAGTTTTCCATTTACCATGTCTCTTTGTATTTTTATATTACATGGTTCATAAACTTTCTAAAAACATACATGCAAACCCCAAGTGGTTCATTAATGATACTCATATAATTATATAATTCTTTTTTCCGATACTTAGATTTTTAGGAATAAAATATCAATTAATAATATAATATATTTTTAAAAAACACTTTTATGTCAATTTTGACATTATTTGGTATTTTGTTTTTTCTAAATTCATAACAGCATTATTACTTCTAAAAAATTCCTCTAACCAACCCTAATATGTCATATTAACCTATAAATTTTTTTGAATTTTTAAAAATCTCAAATTTCATTTATTTGGATATTTATAATATCAATTATTTTAATCATTCATTAATACGGTAATTACTTCATCATCATTGTGCCATAAATAAATTTAACTATTAAATGTATAAAAATTATAAATAAAATACCATTATTTAGGAAATCCTTTTATATTTCTATTTAATACTTACTGTAGAATTTATCATATGTGTAACCTTAATTTAAAATGTTTTAGTTAATAAACTTTTATTTTAACTCAATTCACTCTTCTTTAAATAAAATAATAATAAATGTCCTAATCTAATCCAAGTGGACCTAAAGGATAAAATTTTATTTCTAAGGACGTTTTTTGTCTAATGAAACTTATCTAATAGAATTAGGATATGTGTATGGGTATTAATAATATCATTTTCACCCTTAATAACCATATTTCCTTTTAACCGTGGTAAATAAAAGTTAAAAGTTACTATTCACCAAAAATTATTTTCATCTTATTAAACCATATTTTACATACTTATATAAACTATGTCTCTAATATTTTTGAAATTCAACTCACATATGTGGTAAAATTATGTTTTATGTAAATTTGCAAATAAACCTAGGAGGTGGGTAAAAGAAGGTAAAAAGTTCAATAAAATTTTTATATATCTAAAATTATTATAAATTGGCTCCAATGAATTAAATTGAACTTATATAGGTATTATGTATCTATTTTTACTTAAAATAAATTTATAAAAAATAAATAATTATTTAAATAAAAAGATGTTTTTAACCAATAACTCGGGGTTTTTTACTATTCATCAAAATTTGAATGTTTTCAGAAAAATACAAAATTTTCACCCTAAGATATTTTTGATATTCTAAATTCAAAAATTATGTAAATTTTACAAAATTCAAAACATAGAAGCTTAATTTATTAATTTAAAATTACTTTATGTTTTCAAAACCAAAAAGGGTGTTTTTAAGAAATAATAACTAACAAAAGGATGATACTAGTTTTTGTTCATTTTCAAAGTGAAATTATTTCCAAATAATAACATTGTATTAAATGGTAAAAATATAATCTATTTATACTTCCAAACCATTAAAATTTATAATTTAACACTACAAATTATTTTGATTAAAAATGTTGTTTTCAGTTAAAATATGGTATTTTTCACTATTCACCCAAATAGGAATGTTATCAAAAAAACACCAAAAATATATTGAAACTAAATTTATATGTCCCGATTATAAATAAGAAGTTTATTTTTTCAAATTGAATATATAAAAGTTTTAAATATTGTATTTATAAAGGGTTCGCCATTAAAAGGTGGAAAATTTGCATTTAAAAAAAAATATACTTCTTTAATGTGAAAAAATTGATTTTGTATTTTCATTATGTCTATGAAACTCATAATATGGATTATAAAATTATAAGGGTTATATAAAGTTTAAAATTTAGCTAATACTATTCATAATCTATTTTTAACGGCTAGTTTGGTAAGTCGTGGTGCGCTTGAACACGGTGTTGTGGGTAGTGCAAGTTATTGAATTAATTTGATGAAATAACGTACTATGAAATCTTGGGGTGTTACAATGAACATAATTATATTATTCATTGGTATGGAATTCAACATAAATATGTTATTTCTAAAATATGAAAATTATATATATATATATATATATATATATATATTCATATATTATGAAATCATTTAGATCCTTGTAGATTAAATTTTAGTTGAACCCAGATTTTTTTATATATTAAAAATATTTTTTTATAATTTAAATAATTTATTAAAAAAATAATTTTAATTTGAATAATTTAAATTAATTATTAAGATAAAAATCATAATATCAAATATAAACTCAATTATATTTTTTCTTTATTTTTTATTTATAATCACCTTATAAATTACAACTATAATTTCCATTTAAACATTTTACTTGTAAATTAAAATTAATAAATTATAATTTCAAAAGGTATTTAATATTGAAATTTAGTATTATAGATATTTATTTAATAATTGTTACATAAAATGTTATTTAATTAATGATATACATTTTATAACTAAATAATGTGTTAATATTTTATAAATTAAATAAATACACCAATATATATTTTTTGATATTTTATAATTTATTTAATTCAATTAATAATAAAAATTTAGAAAAATAAATTTTTTCTACATATATTGTATTTAATGATATAGGTTGTATCATAATATGAGACTCAATTCAGAATTGGACATTCACCATATGATAGGCATGTCACATCCAAAAATTGATAATATCGCATTATCAAATATATTTACTGATATATAGATCTCACATGTTGTGACTATACTATTAGAGCTTAGGAAATAACTACATAACATTAACCAGTAGCGGTCGACGACTAATAATAAATTAACCATTCAACATCTAAGATATCAAATATTACAATATGAATCATATAAATATTATACTATCATGTTATTTTTATAGAACACATATTGTGAACATCATTATTTTCAGAACATATGATATATCCATGTATATTCTATAATATGAAAAAAAAGAACATAATATAGTTCATTGTAAGATACAATACCTTATATCATATGGGTATATTTCTACAATTATTAGAATATCAAATATCTTAATACAAGCCACATAAAAAATATAATAAAAAATTATTCATATGAAATATTTCATTTATAATTTATATTATTTATTCAATTTTCAATCATTGTTTTGAGAATCAAGAATTATGAAATGCTCTGATGCTATAGATGGGGTTATAAAGGCAAAATAAAAATCTAACCATACTTCGATATTAAAAACCAAAAAATAAATGTATCTCCATGCTATGAAAACTGAAAACATGTATAAAAAAATTATGATAATGTACATTTCACCAATGTTGGTCAATCCTTTTTCATGGATAATAGTGGTTGGTGGAGATAACTAAAAAATAACCTAATGACTCTTACCTCAGTGGTGAATCCAAGGGTTAATCCAATTCATTCGACAAATTTTAAAGGAATCTCCTTTCTTCCTTAATATTATGGTATCTCATACTTCCATGAGAATATGAGAAGAGAGCAATGAGAGAATTAGATCAAATACTGGGTGAGAATTACATTAATTAAAAAACCCATCTCAGTTACTTAATCCCTTTATATATGGTTCAAGTATACCCCTAGATCCTTTTTGGAATTTACTCATGAATTATATAACATTTTAATAAATTTCATTGATTACCAAATCTTTGTATCCCCTCGTCTCATTCAATTCCCCAAACAATTTCATCAAATTAAATGATATATTTAATGATAGTTTTTTAAGGATGATTTTTTAGTGATAAAAATTTACATTTCATCGTATCTTGTAAATCATGGGGTGATTATGAGAAACATATAACATGATTCTTCAAATAAGACTGTCATATGATATATCTCAATTGAATGATATGATTGTCTTAGAAATACACCTAAAATATCTACATATCATAAGTAATGATATACCGAAAAAGAATAAACCATGAATTTATTTTAGGGATATCATTCAATATGATACCCTATATATAATCTCATATGGTATTTCCTAAATTTATCCAATACATATATGATTTAGACAATACCTCCAGCAGTTTAACACAAGAATCTTTTCCCCTCTATATTTATTTTTCATTTTACTTTATTTGGACTAAATTATCTTGTTTTTAACTTTATTTTGTTGGTTGAAGAGTATGTTAGAAATGGTCTTATCTAAATTACCTCTATATAATAATAAGTTTGTATGTATTCTTCCTCATTATTGTTAATTATCATTATCCTTTTATGTAAAAATCCTGAAAATAAATTCAAAATGGATAATATGATCTATGTGTGGAGAGGTACATTCTGATTCACAGATTTTATGATTTCTACCTTGAAAGAAATTTTCTATCAGTTCTTTATCAAACATGTTCTCCTTGAAAAAATTTTAATATCTTGTATTTATTACATAAATTTTCAATTTTAATTGAATTGGATTTATTTGTATTCAATTAATGCATGAACACACAGGATTAATGAACTTATGAATGGGTAAAATTTCATTAAAAAAAATTAACACATTATGGATCTATATTAAATACAAATTCTATAATTTATATGAACTAATGTAAAATGATTAGTAGGGATTCAACTTGATGTTTCCTGAAGTAATTTATAAAAGTTTTTGTAAATGATAAATAAATCCATTAATACGAGTAATTAGTTAATTTAAGAGTCTGCATTCTTTTCCCAACATCCATGACATGTTTATCAAAATCAAAATCATGAAATTCCTGTTATAAGAGATGTTTTATTTATGGGATTGTTCTCATTCAGACATAGAATATTTTTAATGTAATTTAAATTTATCATGTCATTATGATGTCATTGTGATTATTGACATGCATACGTAAAAATTGAGAGTTAAAACTCATTATATGGGAGTTTATGGTCATGGATTTAATGATGTAAGGAGTTTATGGAATATGGGAAAGTTCTAAAGGGCTTCTGGGGCTTCACTAGTAAGCACATGCTGGCCAATAGGATTGATGGTGCCAATGAATTTCTCCCAGAGTCTCTAGCTAGATGGTGGATCGGTAATGGATCATCAATTTGATTATTTTGGGGGGAAATACACATCCCCCCAATGTTTAATAGGGTAATATCCTCTCTGTACCCTTTTCCCCTATGATTGAATAGGGGGTCATCCATCCTCCCTCCAATTTCACCCAACCTTATTTTAAGTTGGTTTTTTTAGAGTTTATCGATGATTTAATGTTTGTATTTTATTCTTATACTCATAATTAGTATCCTCCTACACTATTATAAATTTTATTTTTCTATAGTAATTGATTCATTTCTAATTCCATGATACCAGAGGGTAATTTAAAGAATATAATGGGGCTTACATGTGGCTTGCCTATGGGATATGAAAGGTAGACATATTGCCACAGTTTCTCATTGATCGGAGGGAGGTAAATCACAGTAATGTTTTTTCAATGAATTTATATTAAATTAAATTAAATTTATTGGGTGTTTTGAATGGTATATTAATTATTGTTTCTTGGTTTATGATGATGGTATGATCCATTGTAGAACTCATCTGGGTGTTTGGACTCAATTCGCGTGTGAATGGTTTATGTGGTGAGGGGTTTAACCCTATTACCTTTTATTTAAATTTTTTTTAAACTAAATAGTTAATTATAATATAAATTCTAATAACATAATGTGGATGTTTTCTAGTATATATGCTCAGATGGATAGATGATTTTGGTTCAGACTTAGATTGGCATAAGAGTAACTACTACATCATGCGATTAAAATCAAATGGATTCATCAAAGGATGGAGATATTTTTTATGTTCCCTATGATATTCATTCTTGTTTTCATGTGGTATGTGGCATGTGGTCTCTCCACCTAGGTTGATTAATTTTTTTCAAAGTGTTTTATATGAAATTCCAAGTTAAAATGAAGAATTCACCATGTCTATAAGGACCCTTGGAATTGTCTTCTTTCCCTCAACCATTGATGACAAATGCCTTGATCATTATGTTATATATCAGGGAAATTAAGATCCCATGATGGGTGCATATTAAATTTAATGAACTCAATATATAGGACATATTTGTAGAAGCCCTAGTATACCTATAGTTAGAAGATAGTAGTAAGATGTGATGAATGGCCTTGGGGATGTCCAAGTGAAACCTATGAGATTCTACTAAGCCTTTAGGAAAGAGAGGTGAATGTGGGTTATGAATTTCTGAATGGGATATTGTGGTCTTTGGGGGTATACCTTGATAAGTCAAATATATAGGTTGTGTGTTTGGACTATCCTAGAGGGGCTTGGGAATGGGATATGCATGAGTATTTCATCAGTTTCATATTTTCCTAACAGGCCAGTGAGAAATCCGCAACATGATGAGTTTAGTCAGGATCCTAGGATCCCAACCATTCTTTCATGATGGTTTATACAGTTGGTGACCCATTTTTTTAGATGTGTTTATTTATGTCTAAAATGGAAAACATGATTAAGGTGGTGTTTATAATAAAAGATATATTTATCTCCCATAAAGTGGTTTTTATATTAAATGAACATGTAAAGATCCCATGTAGAAGTATTTATTATAAATTAAATGAAATACTTCCTTATAAGTGTTTATGGTACGATATTTTATTAGGAATCAGAGAGTTAAGTATCTACAGTCAATGAGGATGTGATACCATCATACACTATAGTAGGTGGTTATGATATGGTAAAGGGTTAGGTAGTGGTGAATTATGTTTCTATTCATAATGAGGGAACAATATCTACATATTCCATTTATATGTTTTTGTGATAAAATATGGGGTAAGTCACTAGGGTGATGTGTATCTCAATGTAATCAGTTTCTGATAATTATATACACCCTAATAGGAAGTTGTGATATGATATATGGTCAGCCAAACTGGGATATGTATCTCTGGGTAATGTGGTCCTAATACCTACTTATTCCAAAGTAAGATGAATTTATCACATGTATATTATATTTAATTCTCAATGCACACTAGTAAATGATCCCTAAGATGATATTATAGTTGGAAAATTCTTCACAAAAAGCTCAAAGGCACTCTGGAACAAGCCAAAGATAGTATGGATCATTGAGATCATGGGCCTATAGATAGATGATTCCTTGTTTTTTAATTTACATGTTTCCAATTGTTTGTTTATTTTTTTCAGAAAATGTCACATGAATAAATCATTGAATTTACATTCTATATGTGAGATCACGTTTTTGATTCCCAAATGTGTTTTTTACTCACACCCTTCAAGGTTGATCATTTCACTAAAGCATCCACAACATGATGCAAGTTTATGGTAGTTTGAGGCCCTGTATTGAACAATCGAGCTAGAGCACCTTAAGTCGAATAGGAGACTGGGATACATTATGTCTTAGAGATGAAGTGATCATTTTTCATTTTTTTTCTTTTCTTTAATTTGTATATGTGACCAACCTAGTTGGTGATCATTCTCATTCATTGTATAACCACTTAGGTCCCTTATGTTGTATTTCATTTATTATATTTGTTCTTTTATTACTTTCACATACAATATCCCACATTTTGTATGATACATATTAATTTTCTTTTAAGATATTCCACTCTGATATAGGGAATATATTCTCCCCATGGAAAATAATTAGACACCTAATTCTAGTAAATGACCTTTAGAATATATGCTGGAAATTATAAGGTATGTGGCGCAAACTGTTTATTAACTATTTAGAGTTAGTGGTGTCGGGAAGTTAAAAATTTGTATCAAAGGTACATTTTTTTCTTTCTATTATTTAGATGAAAAAAAGGTGATATTAAAATGTGTCAGATCATGTTATGGAACCTATATTAGTGTATTACAAATACCATTATTAGTGAAATTACATGTTTTTAAGGGTGTGTGATTGTTTGTCTTAGATTATATAATAATTATTATTATTTATTTCTCCTCGTTTATGGAATAGTGTGTTTGGATTTATGATTTGTTATTTTTTGATATATTTTGGGGTCTTTTCCAATAAATGTATGAGGTGTATCATGCATAAATCTCATGAGGTAATATTTGTGTCACGAATATGCCTTCATGTTTTTAATTTTACTGGTGATGAGGATTTTTCTATTTAAAGTTTCAAAATAGCTCTTATGGTGTTTCCATATATATGTACTTAGTGTAATTATAGTCAACTTGACCCTGATAAAAGAATTCCTTTTTCTGAAAACAGTTTATTTGGATTCTATATTTTGATGATCAATGGAAATAATGGTAATTTGACCCTATAGTGGAGGATTTATAGTGTCCATAGTAGGTCACTATCGGCATTTTTTTCACTGGGATACACCCCTTTATGGTGGTTATTATTTTGGTTTGGTTATATAATGTTATATTAAAAACCTATATATTTTTTCCCATAAATATTTGAATTGAATTATTTTAATCAAATCATGCGACTGTGATACATTGGGAACATTTCATGGTTAGATGATTCCATATCTAGTGGTCGGGTGAGGATCATCCTATGATTTAAATTATAAAGGGGGTTGTTTTCTACATGGATTATTAGTGATAATTATATCCCATGTAGGATGATGGATTGGGATATGATTCCTAAAATATGTATGGGGACCATGGAATGAGTTTTTTATTGTAGCTTACCATGTGATGTTTGAAACGACAACAAATAGTAATTTCATGAGACTTGTGACCTACATGATATATGACCTATGCATTATGTAGGATATCCTATGGATGAACAATACTTTTGTTTTTAATAATACAGTTATTGGGATGACGTGAGTTATGTTGTATGTGGGTAACCTGAGTGAGGGAACAGATGATGTGGTGTTTTCCTTAGATACAAGTAAAATGTGTAGGTGTTACTGGAATAATATCAGTGTGAGTGATTTAAGTCTTGGTATATGGAATATTAACTATAATTTTTTATGTGAAAGTACCTCGAGTGTTAGTTATTAGTATTAAGGTTGATTTCAATTTGTATGACCATTCAGGTTTCGACCCTATTTTATAGATGTTCTTCTTTATATAGTGAGTGTGTGGGTAGATTCATTTTTTTATGGTGATGGGTTGGAGAGTGGTCATGTGATAAATCATGGAATATGTTATCTAATTTTTATTAAATAAGAGTGTCAAGTGTACTCCATATTAGATAATACTATCATATTGGGTAGCATGGAAAGTGGTTTAGGCATGTCTACCTAGTTTTGACACGATTCAACTTATGGGATTACATGTTTGTTTTTATAACCATTTATTTTAAGTGAACCATCCCATTACTTGTAGATGGGATATGTTTGTACATTCTAGGTATACATGGAGCAACTGGATTATGAATTGGTAAGAGGTTATATGGGAGAATAAGGTTTATGGAATTGTTTGAGATTCTTGCTAGCCTAGTAGCTTGGGGATATTGATTGGAATATTGATGATTTTTCTATGATGTGTTGAAAACATGAATAATATGATATTAGGGGATAATTGTGAGTGAGAATACCTCAGGTCAGTGGAACATGTGAGTGTAAACTTGTTGAATGTATGCTCACTAAGCGGTATGCGGTGAGCTATATGATGGGTAGTATACCATCATTTTTTTAGGATGTGATCCTTTTTTGAATAACATTTTTACACATTACTTGGATGAAAATTCAATAATTGGGAATAGAATGTAGTTTGATGGATCATATTAGAACTAATGTATGAGTAGGACAACCACGTAGTCTCCTCATTACTATATAGGGGTGAAGAGTATGCCATGGTGTAATGGTAATTTGGTTTAGTGGAGTGATTTAAAGTATTCATCAATGGTGGGGAGAGTTGTATCGGTCTGAGTATATGTGAATGATGAGTTAAAACGTTCTTGGATTCTTGAATATATACATGATATAGTAATTTGGAATGTATATTCCATTGAGTGGAATAATTTATTACTGGAAATTGGCTAATTTAAGATGGGGAATTTGCAATGGGATCTCGTCACAAATGTCTCGTTGTAGGAAAGGGAATCACAAATATGGTTTTTTACGATGGCTCATCACAAAAAGAAACTATTTTCAATGACATGATGATCTGTCAAAAAACGTTTCAGTGGGGTTTTCTAATACTTTATTGTGGTGGTGTAGTGGTATCATTTCAAAAAACCTTTCTGATTTTTTAAACCATTTTTTATGATGGCCCATCACAAATACTATTTCTGATCGGTCCCATCACAAAAATTGTATAAAAATAATTAAAATAAAATTGAATAAAATATAAATATAAATATTGGTAATAATAATAAAATAATATTAATATTAATGAAATAATAATATTAATATCTGTAAGATAAACTACATTATAAAATAATAAAATAATATTCATATAATAATAATAAAAAATAACTTTGATAATATAAAAATATTCTTATTATTAATATTAATTAAGTGATTATATTAATAATACTAATATAATAAAAAATTATGAAATAATGAAAACCTAAATATTCATGAAAAATATAACATATTAATAAAAAGAAATTAATAAAAAATAATAATTAAGAAAATAATAAAATTAATAAAAAACGTAATAAAAAATAAAAAATGTAATATTGGCAACAATATAAAAAATGAAATATATAGAAATGTAGAGAGTTAATTTGAAAAAAAAATTACATTCAATTGTTTTATCATAAAAAATAAATAGATCAATGAGGGGGAGGGTCTCCTAGAGGATATGGTGAAGGTAAATCCATCCCTAAACCACGAGTCAGTCATCGCATGTACTCCAACTGCTCTTTCTTCTACTATTATAGCCATCAACACATCTCCTGCTGCTGATGTTGCATCTGTAATATGATCTCTTCATGCTGCTGCTGCTACTACCATGGATGCATCTGCTCCTACTCCTTGTGCATACTCACTATAAACTCACTCTGATCTCACATCTTCTCCTAATATTGTGCAATAGATTATGATGATGAAGACACTCCACGAGCTCCTCTCAAGCAGGATTCCAACATCGCAGTGGTTCCATAATAATAAAAAAGCGTCAATCAAGAGCCCATATAAAAAAATAATCCTTTGTCTAATGCATACTTAGTCACCAACTTCCATACTATCTCGTCAAATTGGTTAGCACTAGTCTGAGTATCATTCTTTGTCCTAACTCTCATGTTTGGTCTAATATGTCATCGAATCATATGAATCATTCAATTGGAATTTAAAAATAAAAATAGTTATAATATTATTTATGGATAAATTTTAAACACAAAATGAAAATATATTGACCACAATATGATGCTGGCGAGCACCTATAATATTTAAATTGGCCAGATCACTGTACATCCTCTTATATACATAGGAATATAAAATTTTGTGTTGTTATACATCCTATTTGTATATAAAATAAACTATTAAAATTTAATGTTATATAATTTATTTAAAAAAATACTTACCATGTCCTCTATATGTGTAACATCCCAGGTAAATAAAGAATAAAGAATTTTCATATTTATTAATATTTACGAATTAAATATTAATTTTATTTTAAAGGGGTTGCTATGTTCGATAGCGTACCCGATACGCAACGATGAGTTTCTTTGAAACTTACGTAGCACACTAGTAATATAATAATATTATTTTAAATGTTAGTTAACAAGTAGTCGTTGTACTGGCGGGAATGAATAGAAATAACTAAAATATGATTAGATATGTTTTTAAATGTTTATACATTTACCCAATAAAAGATAAAGGCTTAAAATACGGAAAGAGTTCAATTTTAGGGCATATATACTCTAATTTTCACTAAAGGTTCACTTATCACCTTTTAATGGTGAACCATCATTAAATATAGTTTTGATAACTCTTATACTTTATTTTGGACCAAATATAACTCTTCTTTAGAATCGGGACATCAAAATTTACTTTGTGTAAATTTTTGGTACCTTTCTGATAAAGTTCATTTTTTTATGAATAGTGTAAAATGTTGTATTTTAATTAAAAACCTCTTTTTAATCTAAATTATTTATATGATTAGATTACTATTTTAATTGGTTTTAAAGTGAAATTAGAAAATATTTTTACCAGTTAATCCAATGGTGGTCATTGGAATCAATTTCACTTTGAAATTGGACTTAAACTGGTGTCAATCTTTTGATACTTATTGTTTCACAAAAACACGCTATTTGTCATGACAGCGGGAATTAATTATTAAATTAATTAATTTGACTTATATGTTTTGAATTTTGTAAAATGGACTTCATTTTTGAATTCGGAATATCAAATATAGCTTAGGGTGAATTTTTGGTAATTTTATGAAAAACTTCAATTTTTGATGAATAGTGAAACCACTAAGTGGTAATCAAGCAAACTGATTTTTCAGTTAAATGAAAGTTTACCACTAATGTGTATTGAATTTTGAAAATCTGACATACATGGTTTTCATTAAGAAGTAAAATGTGGTTCAATGAGATTAAAATAATTTTTTTGGTGAATAGTAATTTTTTTTCATTAATCGCGATTAGAGGTAATTAGTGTAGTTTAAGGTAAACATGGTATTATAAGAATGTGAAAACACCATGACACTTGTCCTACACCTATTTGGTGAGTCATGGCCGACCAAGACAATCCATGGGCCAACTTGGGGACCCCATGGAGCCACTTTAGTTGGAAAATGACATTAATATATTTTTATTTAATGTTAAAGTGAAAATGACACTAACATAAAGTGTTTTACTAAAATAATTTTTGAGTGGGGTTATACAAGTTCAAATTTTGATTATAAATAGTCATTGGAAAGCTAAAAATATTTCCTACATCATAGTATTTTATTTATAATTTTTAGACATTAAATAAATTAAATTATATATGACATAATAATGATGCAGCGATGACATCATTATTTGACGATTTAAATAAAATAGAAAGATAATGTAAAATCTATAAACTACACATGTCAAAAACTTATTGGATGGGTGGATTTCGAACCCTTATCACCTTATCCACGAATTATATCAATGGGGGACCTTTTAACACCGAAACACATTTTCAAATAAAGTAATATCTCTTTATATTCCAAAAGTACCCCTCCTCTCCTCTTATAAAAGGCCCCCACCTCTACCTCATTTCACACAATCCTAAAGCCTTTGGCTCGGCCAAACCCTGCCCATTTACTCTCTCCACATCCCTCTACTCATCATAGAGGATTCCCTTTGGGCATAAGCCTTTTAATGGAAGCCTTTAGGCTCAAATCAAAAGGGAGTTACACTTTTAAAGGTAATTCATTCTCTCTTGTTCATTTGTTTTATTTTGCTTCTCCAACCCTCTAAACTCTTTTTATTTACTTCTATTGTAACAACACCAGTATCTTCAATATACTAGGATTTTGTTATAATATTTATTTGAGCTACACTCTCACCCAACTACATCAAATGGTTAAAGAACATACGGTTTCCGTGGATGGCGAAATTCTGCCTCCCGAAATGATGATTGTCCAATACTCATTTAACACCTTCAAGGGTGGCCATTATGATGTCACTATTTTTATATATGATATATAATATGTTTATGTTTTCTTTAATATTCTGTATTTTGCATTTTTGGTCATACCTTTATGGTTTCCATTATGGGTAAACACGATATCTTCATTTAAGGAAGTGCAGACTACCGCCCCCTCAAAGTGATGCGATTCGTTAATGCCATATGTGGGACGTGTAAAGGATGGATTTAAAGTTATTATATAAGATGTTATACGGGAATTATAATATACCTCTATATCATTATTATTTTTTCCATTACAGTATGAGATAGAAATGAAAGTAGCGTTCATGCGTACGTACGGCTTACCGTCTCCATGAACTGTGCATTTAATTTCTTATCCTCAAATGTAATGTACTATTAAAAGTACATGTATATAATGGATATATATAATTAATGATATATCTAAGAGATGAATATAATTCTGGAATTAAAATATACATACCTCTCATTTAGTTTTAATTCCATTAATATGACAAAGAAATGAAAGTAGCGTTCATGCGTACGTACGGCTTACCGTCTCCATGAACGGTGCATTTCATTTACTACCTCTAAATGATTATGTAATATTATAAATACATGTATATTCTGGATATATATGATATATATGATATCCAAATCAGGAATTTCATTCTGGATATAAAGAAATTTTGACCACACGAACAACATGTAATTTTAAGAAGTCAACTTTCGACTTAAGAACCAAATATTGACAAAACAAACATTATTAACATAAATGGTTAAATAATGTTTATAACATGGAAATAAGTGATATAAAAAGAATAATGAACTTTAAAAAGGTTCTTAATCAAGTATAAATTAACTCAAGTTTATTATTCAGGACGTTAAAGAACGATCGAGTCAAGTCGGACCTAAGGTAAGGGACTTCGTCTCAATCTCCATTCATTGAGGCATATTTCGTTTTATACACAAATTTCTTTTATACGGTGTATAAACTCCTTTTAATTTTACTTTTATACAAAAGGAAACTTTTTCTACGAAGCGTTTTACTAAACGACAAAAAGGAATGTTTTTTTAACGTATGCGGTGACAACGAACTTTTCCGCCGCCGCGAGTATTATTTGATTTTTGGCTTTCTCAACAAGCTGTAATGTTTTTAAAAAAAAATACCATATACTATTTTATGTATTTTGGTATTGAAAATGGTTTTGAAAAAAGATTCTATTATGTCAATATATTTATGATATATTTTGATTGAAATGTGGAAATGTTATCATTCCTTTATATTGGTTTTATGTTTTATGATTTTATATTGGTACTTGGACATTTAACGGGTGGTTACGTTATAAACCATATGAAGGGTGGTGCCATGAATACCAGGACGGGTGGTTACGTTATAACCTCCAATGCATTGGGTATGGAAGTCAGCCGTATGGCTATTCCATTAAGTATGTATGGACATTGGCCGTATGGCTATTCCATTAAGTGATATGTGTGGAAGTCAACCGTATGGTTATTCCACTTAAGTATGTTTATGTCCCAAGTTACCTTTATATATTCTATGTGTTCTTTATATGGGTTTTATGGTAATCCTTTGGTTACAAAAAGGTAAGTAATGATACTTTATTCAGTGAAGATTTTTTTTTACTACTTCATGAAGGTGAAGGTATTACATTGATATAGTATACATGGTTTACTTGATGTTTGAAAAACTAACAGTTTTCATTCTTTTTGTATCCCTTACTGAGCTTTTTATGCTCACCCCATGTTTTTTTTGAAATGTTTTTCACAGGACTTAATATGGAATAAGGTCAAGGATGGGATCAAGGGAATGTCATGCTATATAAAACATGGAACTAGACATGTTTCTTTCAAGAGTTTTTTTTATTATTATGGAAACTTAGTATAAGTGACTACTTTGTAATCTTTTGAGATGTAATAGTTATGTTCTAATTCTCTAAAACTCTAAACCTGAAAAGATCCTCGATGTGAATTATTCATTTAATTCAATATTAAGTAAGGTTTACGGCTGGGGCCTTATAGTTGGTATCAGAGGTCGGTTTAGACAACTTTAGGAGTTAGAAAAGTGTTAAATTATAATATTATTGAAATGATATAGCATTTACGGATTACCATGTTGCTTCGCCTAAGATATTTCTGTGTTCAGAATGGTTTTCCGCAGAGGAAACAAAGCAGCTATGTTGGGACGACATCAGGAGGAAGATAACCTTCCAAATCAGCAACCTGAGATGGTCGGATTTGGAACTGAACAGTTTGTTGCAGTGATGGCACAGTTGACTCAGGCTATAAATGGTGGTGGTATCCATGCACGAGATCAGCCAGATCAACCATAGAGGAACATGTCAGTGGTGGAACACTTCATGAGGCAACATCCCCCATCATTTAGAGGACCATCTGACCCTGTGCAAGCTGAAGGGTGTATTAAAGCACTGGAGAAGATTTTTGATGTCATGGGGTGTTCAGAACATCAAAAGGTTAGTCTTGCTGTTTACCGTTTTGAAGGTGAAGCAGATCAGTGGTGGTCTATGGTTAAAAATATCAGGGACACCGATGAGATTGATGCTCTTGACTGGGATGAATTCAAAGGTATGTTTCTTGAGAAGTATTTTCCTAAGGCTGTTCAACTTAGGATGGAAAAGCAATTCTTGGAATTGAGGCAAGAGGAAGACTCAGTGGCTGCTTATGAAGAAAAGTTCACTTGATTGGCAAGGTATGCTCCAAACTTCATACGAGATCTTGATAGTAAAATAAACCGTTTTTACTCAGGGTTAAAGCCAAAGTATCGAAGGGCTTTAGATTCTCGTGAGTTCAAAAGTTATGAAAAACTTGTTCGATGTGAGGAGAAGGTGGAAATGGAGTTTGCCGATGATCAGGTGTTCTATGACAAACAATAGAATAAGAGGTCTAGTTGGCAGGCAAAGGGGAAGAATTCATCAAAGAATCAAGGAGGTAAGAAAACCAAATATCCATCCTATGAGAAGTGTGGTAAAATGCACCCTGGAGAATGTTTATCCAAGTCTGGTAAGTGCTTTAGGTGTGGTAAGTCTGGTCATATTGCTCGTAACTGTAAGGAAGATGATCAAGCAGGAAATGAAAAGCCAACGGTAAGATGTTATAAGTGCAATGAGATGGGTCACTATGCAAATGAGTATCCGACAAAGATCTTGAGTGATGGGAAGCAGTTAGACTACAAGCAGAAAGGGGTGGTGAAATCCTTTTCAAAAACTTCAGCAGATGTTTGGCCATCGAATGAAGTGGTATAAGCTCCATGGAGATCAGTATTTTTCGAAGATTGACTTGAGGTCGGGGTACCATCAGTTGAAAGTAAAAGAATCAGACGTTCCGAAGACTGCATTCCATACTAGATATGTCCATTATGAATTTGTAGTTATGCCTTTTGGGTTAACCAATGCACCTGCTGTATTCATGGACCTTATTAATAAAATTTTTCATGAGTTCATGGATAAGTTTGTGTTTGTGTTTTGAGGTTTGGGAAGAGGTTATGTGTGCCTTGTGATTCACAGTTGAAGAATGAGTTGTTATGTGAGGCTCATAGTTCCCCGTTTTCAGTTCATCCTGGCAGTACTAAGATGTACAGAGATCTGCGGGAGTATTACTGGTGGGATGGAGTGAAAAGAGATATTGCTGATTTTACTGTGAAGTGTTTGACATGTCAACAGGTTAAAGCAGAGCGACAGTTATCGAAAGGGATGCTTCAGCCTTTACCAATTCCAGAGTGGAAATGGGAGAATATATCCATGGACTTTGTTGTTGGATTACTGAAGACATCTCGAGGTAATAATGCAATCTAGGTTATTATTGATCGCTTGACTAAATCTGCTCTTTTCCTTTCTATAAGAGATACTTTATCTCTTGATCAACATTCCCGTTTGTATCTTAAAGAGATAGTCAGGTTACATGGAGTTCCTCTCTCCATTGTATCGGATCGTGATCCCAGGTTTACTTCTAACTTTTGGAAAGGCCTTCAGAAGTCGTTGGGTACTGAATTAAAATTTTAGTACAACTTTTCATCCTCAATCAGATGGGAGGTCAGAACAAACAATCCAGACATTGAAGGATATGCTACGAGCTTGTTCGATGGATTATCAGGGAAGTTGGGACCAACATCTTTCTTTGGTTGAGTTTTCTTATAATAACAGCTTTCATTCTAGTATACAGATGGAACCATTTGAGGCATTATATGGGAAGCGGTGTCGAACTCCAGCATTTTGGAATGAAGTGGGTGAAAGGAAGCTAATGGGACCAGAATTGGTAGAATATATGGCAGAAAAGTTCAGCTGATTCAGAAAACACATGAGAACAGCTCAGAGCAGGCAGAAGAGTTATGTGGATAACCGGAGGAAAGATCTATCTTTCGAGGTAGGTGATCATGTTTTTCTCAAGGTTTCTCCTTGGAAAAGCGTGATGAGATTTGGTAAGAATGGAAAGTTGAGTCCAAGGTTTATTGGACCATATGAAATTCTAGAGAGATTTGGATCAGTTGCATACCGGGTGGCTTTACCTCCGAGTTTATCTCAGGTACACAATGTTTTTCATGTTTCAATGTTGAGAAAGTATATGCCAGATCCATCTCATGTTTTGAGCCCAGAGGTAGTTCAGCTGGAAGAGAACCTATCTTATGAAGAACAACCAGTCCAGATTCTTGACCACAGGGAGAAGGTGTTACAGAATATGGTGATTCATCAGGTAAAGGTTTTGTGGAAAAACCATGTGATTGAAGAGGCAACGTGGGAATCTGAAAATGCTATGAGGGATAAATACCCCCACTTATTTTGATAAGTGAATAAAATTGCGAGGACGCAATTCCCAAAAAGGGGGAAGGATGTAACATCCCAGGTAAATAAAGAATAAAGAATTTTCATATTTATTAATATTTACGAATTAAATATTAATTTTATTTTAAAGGGGTTGCTATGTTCGATAGCGTACCCGATACGCAACGATGAGTTTCTTTGAAACTTACGTAGCACACTAGTAATATAATAATATTATTTTAAATGTTAGTTAACAAGTAGCCGTTTTACTGGCGGGAATGAATATAAATAACTAAAATATGATTAGATATGTTTTTAAATGTTTATACATTTACCCAATAAAAGATAAAGGCTTAAAATACGGAAAGAGTTCAATTTTAGGGCATATATACTCTAATTTTCACTAAAGGTTCACTTATCACCTTTTAATGGTGAACCATCATTAAATATAGTTTTGATCACTCTTATACTTTATTTTGGACCAAATATAACTCTTCTTTAGAATCGGGACATCAAAATTTACTTTGTGTAAATTTTTGGTACCTTTCTGATAAAGTTCATTTTTTTTATGAATAGTGTAAAATGTTGTATTTTAATTCAAAACATCTTTTTAATCTAAATTATTTATATGATTAGATTATTATTCTAATTGTTTTTAAAGTGAAATTAGAAAATATTTTTACCAGTTAATCCAATGGTGGTCATTGGAATCAATTTCACTTTGAAATTGGACTTAAACTGGTGTCAATCTTTTGATACTTATTGTTTCACAAAAACACGCTATTTGTCATGACAGCGGGAATTAATTATTAAATTAATTAATTTGACTTATATGTTTTGAATTTTGTAAAATGGACTTCATTTTTGAATTCGGATATCAAATATAGGTTAGGGTGAATTTTTGGTAATTTTCTGAAAAACTTCAATTTTTGATGAATAGTGAAACCACTAAGTGGTAATCAAGCAAACTGATTTTTCAGTTAAATGAAAGTTTACCACTAATGTGTATTGAATTTTGAAAATCCGACATACATGGTTGTCTTTAAGAAGTAAAATTTGGTTCAATGAGATTAAAATAATTTTTTTTGGTGAATAGTAATTTTTTTTCATTAATCGCGATTAGAGGTAATTAGTGTAGTTTAAGTTAAAAATGGTATTATAAGAATGTGAAAACACCATGAAACTTGTCCTACAACTATTGGGTGAGTCATGGTCGACCAAGAAAAGCCATGGTCCAACTTGGGGACCCCATGGAGCCACTTTAGTTGGAAAATGACATTAATATATTTTTATTTAATGTTAAAGTGAAAATGACACTAACATAAAGTGTTTTACTAAAATAATTTTTGAGTGGGGTTATACAAGTCCAAATTTTGATTATAAATAGTCATTGGAAAGCTAAAAAATTTTACTACATCATAGTAATTTTTTTATAATTTTTAGACATTAAATAAATTAAATTATATATGACATAATAATGATGCAGCGATGACATCATTATTTGACGATTTAAATAAAATAGAAATATAATGTAAAATCTATAAACTACACATGTCCAAAACTTATTGGATGAGTGGATTTCAAACCCTTATCACCTTATCCACGAATTATATCAATGTGGGACCTTTTAAAACCTAAAAACAGTTTAAAATAAAGTAATATCTCTTCACTTTCCAAAAGTGCCCCTCCTCTCCTCTTATAAAAGGCCCCCACCTCTACCTCATTTCACACAATCCTAAAGCCTTTGGCTCGGCCAAACCCTGCCCATTTACTCTCTCCAAATCCCTCCCCTCATCCTAGAGGATTCCCTTTGGGCATAATCCTTTCAAAGGAAGCCTTTAGGCTCAAATAAAAAGGGAGTTACACTTTTAAAGGTAATTCATTCTCTCTTGTTCATTTGTTTTATTTTGCTTCTCCAACCCTCTAAACTCTTTTTATTTACTTATTTTGTAACAACACCAGTATCTTCAATATACTAGGATGTTTTTATAATATTTATTTGAGATAAACTCTCACACAACTACATCAAATGGTTAAAGAACATACGGTTTCCGTGGATGGCGAAATTCTGCCTCCCGAAACGATGATTGTCCAATACTCATTTAACACCTTCAAGGGTGGCCATTATGATGTCACTATTTTTATATATGATATATAATATGTTTATTTTTTCTTTAATCTTCTTTATTTTTCATTTTTGGGCATACCTTTATGGTTTCCATTATGGGTAAACACGATATCTTCATTTAAGGGGGTGCGGACTACCGCCCCCTCAAAGTGATGTGATTCGTTAATTCCATATGTGGGACGTGTAAAGTATGGATTTAAAGTTATTATATATGATGTTATACTGGAATTATAATATACCTCTATATCATTATTATTTCTTTCCATTAAAATATGAGATAGAAATGAAAGTAGCGTTCATGCGTACGTACGGCTTACCGTCTCCATGAACGGTGCATTTCATTTCTTATCCCCAAATGTAATGTACTATTAAAAGAACATGTATATAATGGATATATATAATTAATGATATATCTAAGTGATTAATATAATTCTGGAATTAAAATATACATACCTCTCATTTAGTTTTAATTCCATTAATATGACAATTAAATGAAAGTAGCGTTCATGCGTACGTACGGCTTACCGTCTCCATGAACGGTGCATTTCATTTCTTACCTCTAAATGATTATGTAATATTATAAATACATGTATATGCTGGATATATATGATATATATGATATCCAAATCAGGAATTTCATTCTGGATATAAAGAACTTTTGACCACACGAACAACATGTAATTGTAAGAAGTCAACTTTCGACTTAAGAACCAAATATTGACAAAAAAACATTATTAACTTAAATGGTTACATAATGTTTATAACATGGAAATAAGTGATATAAAAAAAATAATGAACTTTAAAAAGGTTCTTAATCAAGTATTAATTAACTCAAGTTTATTATTCAGGACGTTAAAGAACGATCGAGTCAAGTCGGACCCAAGGTAAGGGACTTCGTCTCAATCTCCTTTCATTGAGGCATATTTCGTTTTATACACAAGTTTCTTTTATACGGTGTATAAACTCCTTTTACTTTTAATTTTATACAAAAGGAATATGTTTCTATGAAGCATTTTACTAAACAACAAAAAGGAATGTTTTTTTTAACGTACGCGGTGACAACGACCTTTTCCGCCGCCGCGAGTATTATTTGATCTTTGGCGTTCTCAACAAGCCGTAATGTTTTTTAAAATAAAATAAATACCATATACTCTTTTATGTATTTTGGTATTGAAAATGGTTTTGAAAAAGGATTCTATTATGTCAATATATTTATGACATATTGGGATTGAAATGTGGAAATGTTATCATTCCTTTATATTGGTTTTATGTTTTATGATTTTATATTGGTACTTGGACATTTAATGGGTGGTTACATTATAAACCATATGAAGGGTGGTGCCGTGAATACCAGGACGGGTGGTTACGTTATAACCTCCAATGCATTGGGTATGGAAGTCGGCCGTATGGCTATTCCATTAAGTATGTATGGAAATAGGCCGTATGGCTATTCCATTAAGTGATATGTGTGGAAGTCAACCGTATGGTTATTCCACTTAAGTATGTTTATGTCCCAAGTTACCTTTATATATTCTATGTGTTCTTTATATGGGTTTTTTGGTAATCCTTTGGTTACAAAAAGGTAAGTAATGATACTTTATTCAGTGAAGATTTTTTTTTACTACTTAATGAAGGTGAAGGTATTACTTTGATATAGTATACATGGTTTACTTGATGTTTGAAAAACTAACAGTTTTCATTCTTTTTGTATCCCTTACTGAGCTTTTTATTCTCACCCCAAGTTTTTTTTGAAATGTTTTTCACAGGACTTAATATGGAATATGGTCAAGGATGGGATGAAGGGAATGTCATGCTATAAAAAACATGGAACTAGACATGTTTCTTTCAAGAGTTTTTTTTATTATTACGGAAACATAGTATAAGTGACTACTTTGTAATCTTTTGAGATGTAATAGTTATGTTCTAATTCTCTAAAACTCTAAACCTGAAAAGATCCTCGACGTGAATTTTTCATTTAATTCAATATTAAGTAAGGTTTAAGGCTGGGGCCTTATAATATGTTTAATGAATGTGCCACTACTGTCTTGATGGGTTACCTCATGTCTCTCCCGATTTCGTCGACATATCGATGATATAATATGAATATTACCACCCCACTAGTATTAACATAATCCATCCCAAACATGAGATGAAATTTAATCAGGTCTATGGGCATGAAAAAACTCATCAAACACTGTCACTCCTACTTTTTTCATCGTATTCCTTCTCAAATTGTGCAATAACTCACTACAATGCGGATGAATAGTCTTCTTCCATGCCTTCTATATAGCGTCACACATGATCTCATTAATGGGATACCATAAACCCTACAGATAATTTATAATTTCATTTATTAATTAAATTAATTTCAAAATAAAAATTACTTGTTTACGTACAAGCCAATGATTGAACATGGGGTGTTACACAGCAATGGGAATCTGATCCCATGAGACACATGCTTCCTAAAAATAATTGTGCAATATAGGGCTCTCCTATCTAGTGGATATATGCGTAATTATTTGAAAAACAAATAGTAATCCAAAAATTATTATTTAAATATATTATAAAAACTTTCAAAATTACAAAAGTAAACATACCTTTTTTTCATAGATCAAAACCATGATGTGGATATCACTCATGGATAGGGATAGGAATCATAAATTATGCAAGATAACACCCTCTATGAGTCCCCACTAAACCTCTAGTAGTCTGAGATCTTGATAATCCAACTTTTTACTCATATAAAGGTAGATCATCGTTCTCCAAAAGATGATACAGGTCCTCGTCCAACTGACACATGAAATTATTGTCGTTAGTAAAAAGTTGAAAAAAATACAATATATATAGATATATATTATATATGATTACCAACAGTCTTTAACTATGTTAATTTACATATCCTTACTCTTCTTCATATCTAAAAATGTCAATTTCTTCTTGTCCCTCCTCATCATCATGAATTTTCATATGAGTTTGAGTTTTATCGTCTATTTTCCATTCAAATTCATTTTCAACATCATTAATTCCATCGTCACCATTGAAACATAATTGTGGGGTTTATTAAATGATATCCATGTCAATTCAAGAAAAATATGGATATGGAGCAGTCTCTTGATAAATTTTAATTCCTACCACTTTAGTGTAATAACATTCACTTTGAGTAAATTGATTTTCTTAAGATTTATTATTTTTATGATCCACTAATCACTAAAATCTCTTTAAGTAGAAAAATATTTTTGATTAATAAATTCGATTGGGCTAATGATCTAATAAAAATGGGTTCTTTACTATAAGAAGAATTTAATATTTAATATCTGTGATTCCATGGGTCATCTTAACATACCTGCCTCTCTTAGTATCCAACTACTGAAATTTAAATGTCGTTATGTATTGTTGTCCTAGCTAACACGGTTTAATAGTTTCTTTAATCATGCCACAAAACTCACCATCAGTTTCTCTATGAAGAGAATATCTTAAGAAACCAAAGTTGTTCATTATGTTTTTATTATCCATATGCACATGCATGAAATCAGAAACCATTCACCACATATGAATTTTATGATTCAATAATTTTTATAGTGGGTTACTCTATACACACAATTGATTATCAATTTTATAAACTTGTTGAGATACCTGTAATTTTTTAAATCAATTTCCAATATAAAATATAATAAATTGGTTTTTATGTTAAACAAAATATAATTTTTTTTACATGTTTTTGAAACTAGTATGAAGTGTTTTTTGGTTGATATTTTTCAAGAGTAGATGTTGTAAGCTGTCGATGTTTTTCGTTTATATGATTATAATTTTCCCTAAAAATAACATAAGAATAATTTACTGTAAAAAAACTATAGAATATGTTAAAGGAGAACTCACTATATAAATGGTTTTATTTCTTCGTAGTTGAGTAGAACATATGTATGAGCTCTATGATGTTCATCATCTAAAATCTGTCATTCATGAACTCCAATGATTCCATGTTCAGGCTCATTCAATACTGATAAATGATTTCCCATTTCATCCTCAACATTTACCTTATTAAGGACCATATGGTTCTTTTTTGAGGTACATTCTGATTGGAAATAATGAGAAGAAAAAAAAAGATATTTCCGCTTGCAAATAAGCTTCTGAAATTGAACCTTCAACTGATGCTTTGTTATATAGTTTTTTTAAATTTTGGAATTAATCTTTATAATAGGTACATCTATTGGAACTGGATTGGACCTCTGTATTTTTCTTCATCTGTAAATTGTAATATAAAATGTTCTTTTGAGTTAATCAATTCTGACAGGACGCTTTTTCCCAGTTTACATAAAATTAAAACAACATCATCTTGTAGTATTCTTAATGTATCGTAGTCACTTGTTTCCAGAAAAATATCTTAGAAAAAATATTATATTTCTATTAGCACATCCCAAATCATATAATTCAACAAACCTCTTACTCCAATCAGTAGACACCTTTTCATTACAACATGACATTCATGAATTCTTTATCTGGTAATATGGTTATTTATGACACATATGCCCAAATTAGAATCATTCCTATCTAGAAGTATAAAATCTTAAATCCACTAAAAAATAATAATTGATTCTCTTTGGAGAGTTTATATGGTTTTTTTTATTTCATTATATTTTTTTATCTGACATTTTCAAACATTTCAGGTTTTGGTCGCCTGTAAATTTTGGCATGGTCTACTCATGCATTTACACAATCAATGGTCTTACCTGGTATATCCCAAACATTGTGAAATAAATTATCAAAACATTTCTTCTCAATATGAATGGAATTCATAATTTGACGAACCAACAAATAAAACCAATATGGAAGATCCCAAAAAATTCATTATTTTATCCAATTGTGTTCTTTACCAAAGCCATTAATTATCTATTGGTTTATTATTGGTCCAAATGTGATGGAAGGTAATGAATAGACAATTTAATTTAACACTGTACCGGAGATCATTGTTTGAGGTCCATCTATTTCAATTGTTTCTTCTCATAAATGATATTTTTTCCTCTAAAAAGGATGAATAGTTGCAAAGAATCCGCAATGACAGTCAAAAAACAAGGTTTTTATCCATTGATGAGCATAAATTCATTGCATTCTATCATATAGTATAGACATTATTTTGGACCATGTGTACACAAGCTAGATAACAAACCATATGATGGGAAGTCTATAATTATCCACATCAATGTATCTTTCAGTAAGAAATTTTGTTTTGTAGAAAAATGAAATGTTTTGACACCATAACCCCACATTGAATCTGACTCATCAATTATTTTATTCAAATAAACATCAATATTCTTTTTTGGATGTACTATAATTAATAAGGTTAAAATGATATATGGTTTCTTTATCCACATCCAAGAAGTTTAATTATACATAGTTATAAAGATCGGCCAACAAAAATACTGACTACTATAAGAACCAAATTGAGAGAAGTCGTCAGTAGAATGACCCAAATGCATGTGTCGGGAAACTATAGTAGGAGACAAATGCAGTTGGTCAAATTTTTTCCATGAATCAACATAAGTGGTATGATTTATGGTTTTACAATTTGTAATATTGGTTTTGATCAATGACATCAATGTTGATGTGTTCTGAGACAAAAAAACGCTCCAATATGGGTGTAAGTGGGAAATATCGTAATTGTTTTATAAGAATCAATCCAGACATCCCTTGTTGAGCCTCTTTATACCTATATTTTCTACATGTGGGAAAACAATTCAACAACTCATTTACACCGTAATATATGATGAAACCGTTTGAACAAGCATTAATCTTTTGATTATTAAGACCCATATTATGAACCAGCCTCATTCTCTCATAAACGTTTATAGGAAACACATTTAATTCAAGTAGAAATGTTTTTACCTGAGATAATATCTGATCAAAACAACTATTTTACATTCAATCAACTAATTTTACAACAATTAAATTATAAACTTCTTCAAATAGTCTTATATTTCAACCAAGATATAAGGAATCCTCTACAGACTGGAAAAACATATAAAAATGAGATGGTTCCAACTCAAGAGTTAAATTAATATCATCCTGAATTTTAGTATGTTGAAAAGATGGAAAATCCAAATCATGTACTAAATTATGAAATAGTGAGGGATCTGGAACCAAAATATCAGTATCTTCTCTAGAACTTTGTTCAATATGTTGATACCAATAAACAAAATCTCGTTGAAAAATAAAATTCAATATTTTACCCCCAAAATTATCAAATGTGACAAATGTCCTCATACCTCACTTTATACAAGTACAAATCATTTTCCCTTTCGAAACAAATTTTTGTTTTGTTCAAGTAAATGATAATAATGATTCAACACCCTCAATATATGATAGATTTAAACCAGAACAATTTAGAATCTGGAAATGGGTTATCCAGGAAAGATCATCTGAACATTTTTTTTGACTTCCATATTCTATATTTCTCTAAAATATATAAAATAATTAATATTTTTGTAAATTTTTTTATCAAAAACAATATGTAATAATAAAAGACAATCAAATTACCTTTTTGTTCAAATTATAGTAATTTCTATAATTTCATACTTATTTATTTTATTTTTTAAACTTTTATACAAATGCACAATAATATATAATAGTCTAATCAAATTATCACTAATTTTTATTAATTTAAAAAATGGTTCCTGCTAATTGGAAATTATTGGTGACACAATTTCCAGAAGATTTCCAATAGCTCTTTTTCCTAACGACTCATATCCACTATCTCTGACTGAAATCACTATGAAAAATCTGCTCTATTATACGGATATTAAATTTTGTATGCACGAATATGGAGAGTAGGGATACCTTTCCGCGCTAATCTCAATTCTCGTGCATATGAATTTGGATATTCCAATGATTAAACAGATTTACCATAGTGATTTCAATCCGAGACAGTGGAGATGAGTCGTCGGAAAAAAAACCTCTCCTTCTTAATGGATCATCTCCTTGCAACTTTCCCTGACTGAAATCAGTATTAAAAATATACTCTAACCTAACAGTATCCATTTTCATATGAATTAGAACGTAGAATAGGAAGGCATCTCCATGTTTCTCTCCATTGTCGTACATACGAAAATAGATATCCGTACATGGGGACCGATTTCTTATAGTTTTTTTTAGTAGAAGAAAATTACAAGAATATAAGGCATCGGGAAAAAGGGAACCACCAATCCAAGGGAATTTTTTACAATTTATTACAATCTCTTATAATTTATTACAATTTCTAGATAATTATTTCTAATTATTACTAATTATTGCTAATTATTAAAAATTATATGATTTTTTCACTAATTATTATAATTTATAATTAATTATTAGACTTCATTATTAATTATTACTAATTATTATAATTTATTGCTAATTATTATTGTTTATTAATTTTTATTATAATTTATTACTAATTATTTGAATTTATTACTTATAATTACAAATTATTAGAATTTATAACTGATTTATAATAATTATTAGAATTTATTACTAAATATTACTAATTATAAATATTTATTAATCATTATTACTAATTATTGCAATTTATTACTAATTTTTTCTATTTATTACTAATTGTTGGAATTTTAAAAAAATTATTAGAATTTATTACTAATTATTAGAATTCAATACAAATTATTAGAATTTATTAGTAATTATTACTAATTATTAGAATTTATTACTAATTATTATAATTTATTACTAATTGATAGTATTTATTACTCATAATTACTAATTATTTGAATTTATTACTAATTATTATAATTTATTACTTTAATTATTACTATTTATTTGATTTTATTGTTTATTATTACTAATTATTAGAATTTAATACTAATTAGAGAAATTTATTATTAATTATTGCAGTAAGTTACTAATTATTACTAATTATTGCAATTTAATACAAATTTTTATATTTTCTTACAAATTATTAGTATTTATTACAAATTATTTGAATGTATTTCTAATTATTTGAATTTTTAATTAGTTATTAGAATTTATTACTAATTATTAGAATTTATTACTAATTATTACTAATTATTAATAATTATTAGAATTTGTTACTAATACATAATAATTTTTATAATTTATTAATAATTGTAGGAATTTATTCCAAATTGTTTCAATTTGTTACTAATTACTAGAATTTATTACAAATTTTTAGAATTTATTTTCTATTATTACAATTTATTAATAATAATTAAAATTTATTACTAATTATTACAATTTATTACTAATTATTACAATTAGTAATAAATTATTATAATTTATTACTAATTTTTACTAATTATTACTATCGAACTATTTATTTCTATTTATTACTATTTATTCCAATTTATTACTAATTATTAGAATTTATTACTAATTATAAAATTTATTGCTAATTATTAGAATTTATTAATAATTATTATAATTTATTACTAATTATTAAAATTTATTAATAATTATTTGAAGTTATTACTAAATACAACTAGTTATTAGAATTTATTACTCATTATTACGAATTAATTCAATTTATTACTAATTGTTGTAATTTATTAATAATTATTTAAAAATTTACTAATTATCACAATTTATTACTAATTATTTCAATCTATTTATAATTTTTACATTTTAATACTAATTATTATAATTTATGTATAATTATTACTAATTTCTACGATCTATTACTGATTATCAAAATTTATAACTAATTATTAGAATTTATTACAAATTATTAGAATTTATTACTAATTATTAGAATTCATTACTAATTATCGATAATTATTATAATTTAATAATCATTATTACTAATTATTAAAATTTCTTATGAATTATTACTAATTTTAGCAATTTATTACTATTTTTGAAAATTTATTACTAATTATAAGAATTTATTACTTATTATAAAAATTTATTGTTAATTATTACATTTTGTTATTAATTATTTCAATTTAATACTAAATATTAGAATTTATTAGAATTTATTACTAATTGTTACAATTTATTACTAATTATTACAATTTATTACTAATTGTTACTAATTACTGAATTTTATTTCTAATTATTTCTAATTATTTAAATTTATTGCTAATTATAACAATTTATTACTAAATATTAAAATTTAATACTTATTATTAGAATTTATAACTAATTCATATAATTTATTAATAATTATTACAAACTTATAAGTTATTATTCTGATTTATTACTAATTATTACAATTTGTAACCAATCATTAGAAATTATTACTAATTTTTACTAAATTTTTTAATTTATTACTAATTGCTGAAATTTATTACAAATTATTAAATTTTATTACCAATTATTTGATTTTATTACTAATTAATACTAAATGTTCTAATTTATAACTACTTATTCTGATTTATTACTAATTATTCTAATTTATTAATAATTGTTAGAATTTATTACTAAATATTGTTAATTTTTTAATTCATTAATAATTGTTTCGATTTATTACTAATTAATCAAATTTATTACTAAATATTCAAAATTACTACAAATTGTTGCAGTTTATTTCTAATTGTTCCACTTTATTACAAATTATTGTGATTTATTACTAATTTTTTTTATTTATTGTAATTATTCAAATTTATTTATAATTATTGCAATTTATTAATAATTCATACTAATTCTTACTAATTGTGGCAGTTCGGTAATAATTACTACAATTTATTACTAATTATGGAAATTTATTTCTAATTATTGCAATTTGTTACTAATTATTGCAATTTATTACTAAATAATCAAATTTATTATTAAAAATTTTTATTCATTACTAATTAAGATAATTTATTAATAATTATCTCAATTTATTACAATTTATTATAACATAATATGAATTATTATTATTTGATACTATTTGTTACAATTTAATACTAATTGTTATAATTTAATCTTAATTATTCCTAGTTAAAATAATAATTAATAGTTAATACTAATTCATACAAATCAATAGTAATTAATTGTAAAACAAAATATAAACAATGGTATATAAAGCTATCTAATTCAAATTAAATTTAACCCCAGGTAATTAAAAATAAATGTAATTAAAATAAATTAAGATGAATTAATTAAAAAATAAATTAAAAAGATAAATACATTAAAACTGAATCTTTTGAAGGATATCAGTCATGAATAATGTTAAGAATTAAAATTTTAATCGCTGAAAAACACTGAGAGAATTTTCCACCAGAGAGGGAGATATGAGAAGGGAATTGAGTGGAATGAGGAAAATAAACATGTGGGGGTATATATATAGGATATATTAGTTGTAATTGGAGTATTTGCGGCAGAACAACCATCGAAAGTACTTGCCGGTTAGAAAATCTTTTGCAACGGTACTCATCGCAAAATACCACCTATGGACATATTATTTGCAACGGGATATTAATTCCATCGCAAATACTAAAAACGCCACTTGATATTTGCGATGGGTTATAATAGCCTGTCAAATATACCATTTCTTGTGTTTTAGTGAGCATGGGGCACCAAACCTTTTTGTGATGGGAAGAACCACCCCATCGCAAAAACCTTATTATTTGCAACATTTTGTTTCTTTCATCGCAAAAAACCTTTCCGATAGATTATTTGTTACGGGACACTGACCCTCCCGCCGCAAATGGCCCATCGCAAATGCCCACTTTTCCCGTAGTGATTCATCTATATCTGGATTCCCCCGTGAATTTCATATGTGAATTTGCATATGGTGTTGGATGGAGGTTTATCATAATCCTCAGACATAGAATATAATTGTGATGGTTCAAACATCGATCAGATGGATGATGTGTTAGTGCTCAAGGGTTAGCAGGGTGTGAAAGTGGACTCAATATTTTGAGGATCCAATATTTAAATATCATCATGATTGTGGTGTATATTTTTGTGGTTGTGTTTGGAAAATCAATGGACACTTTTTAGATTTGAGGTGTCATGATCATGAAATTATTTGTAACACTTCAAAACTGGAGGTCAAGAGGTCTTGATACAAGTCAGATAAACAGGGTTTGACAATCAATCTAGTGTTTAATAAGTTGTGTATTGATGGAAGCTATTTTGGAGAAAAATAGAAACATAGATGTTTTATGACAATTAGTCTGGTATTTTGAGAAAAATTTGACTTGTCCAGTCTTCTTAAATGGATGGTGAGTACACATACATTTTGTTTTGTATTCTAAAATGAATTGTTATACCAACCTATGATTGGTGATTCTCGGTTGATCTTGTGTGTTGAGTTGGAAACTACTTTGGGTGTATCTTTAGAATGTGGTAGTTTCATTTTTATAGAAAATTCTTATGGTGGGGATCCTCATAGCACAAAACTAGCCCTTTGAGCAGAGGATATGGTGAGTAGCTTCATGAGATCTATAACGAGTTGAGTATTGGAATAGGCATGTATTGGGATATATAGGTGTCACAAATAACTATCTTGATAATTTGATGATTATTATGAACGTTTTCATGGGATGAGGTGCTTAATCACCATGAGTATTAGAGTACGCATTTTATGTGTGTTTGACATTAAAGGACCGAACAAGAGCTTTGAGTGATGTAATTAACAACTGAGGTTTGTCAAGATGTTTTTTGGGTGAAGACTAAGAATTGTCAAGGATGATAAGTGTAACATCCCACTACAGATCAATTTATACTAGAATCTAGACAATTTCACCACATGGCCTGATGTGTGCCTCCCCATGCACCTGAGGCTTATGACTAGCAGTAGAGGTGTATGATGGTATAGTGGAGAGGATATAACCCCAATATTATAGTTAAAAATAAAAAATAAATAACCAAATATATCTCAAAGGTAAAATATAATTAGATTACACGTAAATGAATAAGTATCTACTAAAAATATGTGAAATGTGGTAAGTCATGAGTATCCATGATGAAACAAATAATAATTTACCAATTACATCAGTTATAGATACGTATACATTATAAGAATAAAAATACAAAACAACTCCACTACCTTACCCATCCAAATCTCATCCAATCTCTTAATACCAACCATGAAATATAGCTCTACCATGCCACCCTAGGACATAGCCCAACCATGTTCTTGAAACAAAACACATAATGGATTCTCAAGTACCCAAGTGAAATGATGGACTGAGAAGGGTGTGAGTAAAACATAGTAGGCCACAACCAATGATGTATAAAAGAGTCCAGTCTGAATATATATTTCATTGAATAAGAGATATAAAGGGAATTGATTTAATATATTTAATACATTACATAAATTAAACCCCCTAACCCTCAAGCACTTAGTTGACACACACGGACAACCATGCCTTCTTTATCTCTATGGAGATGTCCCTAAACATGTTTTCAAACCAAGACATCCATCGCTATACACAATCTGTCTTCAGAAAAATTCTATATATCCGTGATTTTTTCATAATACCATTCTAACTGTGTCCAAAAACATCTTATGGTATAACCAAACAGTCATCACAAAAGGACCATGTATAGAAATAACAAGAATTACATCATAGTTGGTCCAGTATCTATAAGCAATATAGTATAACCAGGCCAAGCCCTGTATTCATTATAGAATAATTGTGACTTTCCCTACAACCATTACAGTGTTACTGGGAAAGCCCTATACGCTTTACAACATTACCAGGACAATCCCTATAAGAATTATAACCTAATCATGCTAAGAACTATAAGAATTATAGTGTGATTGGGCCAATTCCTCTTAGAATTACAACGTAGCTGATAAATGATTTATAATAATTATATCAAAACTAGACCAAGCACTATAATTACAGGTTAACCTGGCCATGTAGTATAAGAATATCTCCCTCAAGCATCTAATGAATGTGAAACTTACCCATAGGTGGTTCATAACCATGGACCATTCCATTGGGTTTTACATTTGGTTCTCTAAATCACCCATCACAAGTTATTTCATTCAATTAATAATATCAAAAAAACTGATAACAACCACCCATCTCACATTAATCAAATAAGACTCAATCCAAGACAATCTCGAAAAAATTCATTTCCATGCACCAAACATAACATTCTTATCTACATAATACACAATGGTTGATTCTTCAAATTACTATTTATATTATCTATATACATTCCAAAAATGTAGATTATCAATTATCATAATATTTACAACCAATTTTGTTCATTTTTGATTTTTTTCCATGAAAACATTTTAATTTACTAATTTTAGTCCATGTGATGCATTACAAATGATTACCTCAATCAATGTTTTATTCTATGGTGATCTAATTTAACAATTCATAAATTAACAAGTAATGTAACAATTTATAAAAGGTAATCAATTATCAAAAAAAATTATCACTATAACCACATCACATAACATTTTAGAAAAAATACTATTACACATATCATAATATCAATTCTTCTATTAAAAAATTATTTAATTTTTAGTAACAACATTGTTTGGAGATGAGTTTTCCTAGGGGAATTGTTTTTAATTCCCCAAAATTCAAAAATAAGTACATTGTAAGAAATAAAATGTACATCCTGAAACACAATGAATATAAAGGAATATAACATATGGATAATATATAATATATTAACCATTTGACATAAAATTAATCAATCATATATGTTTCGATGGATGTGATACTGAGTTTGAGTGTGTCACCTACAACAATGAGTTACTTCAATGTCTTTCCTTATAAGTAATACTGAGTTTTACCGAACTAAAATATATTAATAAAACATTAATATCTCATATAATAAGATATAATCTAGCCATTAAATTAATGGCTAGTAATTATATTTACTAAATTATTAAAATATATGCTATATAAAAATATAATACAAATTCAATAGTTATTAATTTATTTGAAACAAAAATATGAAACAAATTAATATATAAGAATATGTTTTTATGCTCAAAAGGGTTTTACATTCTTATAAATTAAACTAATTATAATGTTTGAATGATATTAATGAAATATTTATGTTATATATTCAATAATTATTTTATTAATCCATTATATTTCATAGGCATAATAAAAAAAGATATTATGTTATTCACATAAAATTGGGATTTTTCAACAAAGATATTTTACTAACTTTTAACAGAGAACATATATTAAACCACATTTTTTGAAATTTTATAAATTTAATATGTCAAAATAAACATTATTTTTTAAATAAAAAAATTAAAATTAGGTTAGGGTTAATTTTTTAAAATTTTCTGTGATGTTTTATTTTTTTGATGAATAGTGAAAAATATTGAATTTTAATTGAATACTGATTTTTTCATATAATATATATATAATGTATAATTATATGTTTTTATTGTTTTTATATTCTAATTAGAATAATTTTATGTTATTTAGTTTAATTTATGTCAATTTAAAAAAAATACTATTAAATTTGATATAAAAACAAAGAAAATGTTAGAATGTTTTTACTTCAAAAACATGCACTACCATCCCATATGCGGGATTAAATTTAAATTAATTTATTCCAATTATGTAATTGGAAATTTGTAAAATGGATTATTTATTTGAATTAATAATAATTTCTAATTTCTAATAGTTTATACTTTTTTTACCAAAAATATTAGTGAATATATTTAAAATTAATTAGAGATATTAAGAGGAAAATTAGGTTAACTAGGGACTAAAAATTAAGCATAAGAGCCAAAATGAAAATGAAAATTGTACAAAAGGAATTTTATTTGAATATATATACCCTATACTCACTTGAATTAAATTTGGATAATTATACGATCGACATTTCATAGGAAAAGAATGCATGTAGTTCTCTTTTCAAAAATTTACTAGGATGTCACTCCTCTTCCTCTATAAAAGGCACTCACCCATCCCACTTACACAGACCCCTTAAAGACTATTTGTACATATAAATATCGTCCCAAATATCCCCTAAACACACCTATACTAATCAAATAATTCTCCCCTTTGGCATAAATTCATCTAAGGAATCCCTTTGGTTAAAACCAAAAGGAGTTACTGGAATAAGATATAACATCTTTCATTGAGATGTTTTCATTTATTTTCATTCTTTATCCAATAAAATATTATTATTATATAATTATATAAAAAAATAATTATCATAAATATACTTATATGTTTTTATTCTAATTTTTATACCAAAACATACACAAACTTGCATATAATGGGTAATGTAATTACTGTTTATGTGTATGGAGAACTACTGCCTAGAAAAACGATGTTGTTTGTTTTTCCATAACCACCTCTCTTGGTTGAGAATTTTGATGGTCACGTTATTTTTATATAATATAAATTATACAAATTATTTATTTATTCTAATATAATATTTATATGTAATATTCGTTTTTGTTTTCCAATTCATGGGAATACAATAATATCGTTTGTGGGAGTGTGGATTATCGCCTCCTCAAAGCAATGTGATTAGTTGACAGTATAAAAGGAATTTATAAAGGATATTTTTTTATAAAACTAAGATCCATATATGACATAGATATGATAAATTAGTTATTATATACATATATATAATTTATAATTCATTATTTTAATAAAGAAAACATATGAAATTAGCGTTCATGGGTATGTACGGCCTACTGTAGCCATGTACGGTGCATTTCATTTCCTATCTCCAAATTTTATGTATTTTTATAAATACATATGTAATATATATATATATATGAAATATAAATCATGGTTTAGAATATATATATATATATGAGTAAATAATGATCTAATTCATGATAACAACAAGTAACATGTAAAACATATAATTGAGAAACTGGGCAATTAACACCAGATATAGAGAAACTAATAAAGGATTACTAAAAATGAGTAATTATATTTTAAAATAATATCATATATGATATCCTAAATATTAATATAATTCTTTCATAATTTATTAACATGTTTATAACCCATATAAAAAAATTATGTACATTCAATCCAAAGGAAACACAAGGTAAGGGTTTTCACCTCACTTTCTACATCCATGAGAAAAATGTCATTTTCACCACCTTTTATTTTATATGGTGCAAATAATTCCCATTTTTACATATTATATCATGAATTGTTTTATTTTAATTTTATATTTATTTTCAATTATAATTATTTCTTCTAAGGGTATTAGAGTTAAAAGACACCAAGATAAAAGGAATTTCATTACTGGATTCTATTTCATTAGGTTATATTACATCTTTGTTGTATTTAATAATATAATATTATGTGTTTAATAAATTTTTATCTCTATTGTTGTATTTAAACATTGATTAAGTATATTTTTTTTGACACACATATCCAATTATTTGAATGATCATCACATTAATGTTATAGTCTTTTCAAGGATTTAATTCACATTCTCATTTTATTCAGGATTGTTTACACTTGAATTTACATTAGAAATAATAATATGATTTTATTTAATAAAACCATTAATTTTCATCTCCTATAATTATTCATGACCTTTCCTAAGTAATAATACCATTTTTTTTAAACTTTAGTAATAAAAATGATTTATATTTTTTTAAGAAAACCTGACTCGATTTCTATTTTAGATAGAAAACATATTTTCATATTAAAAAAATTCTGTAAAGAGGATTTCCAAAATATTTCAATCATTCCAAAAAGATTTATTAAATAAATTTTAAATGATTTTGTGTTTTAAAAAAGATTTAAAATGAAAATTGTTTTCTCCTTCTGAAAAAGAAATTTTTCTAACTTTTTTACTGTATAAAATGAATGTTATTTTTACCTTGTATGACATGTATATATTTACTCGTTTTCATTTCTTTGAAAATTATTATCAGGTTTAAAAGATTAAATTTTAAAAAAATAACTTTTTTTTCAAATAAAAATATTTAAAAAAAACAATTTTTCCATAAAATGGATTTAAATGATCTGTTTATTGTAATTATATGTATCAATGACAACAACCCTTTATTTTTATTGAAATTTGGAAATGTTGTATTGATACAATCTTTATTATTAATCTGAATTATTTAAGATTGATTTGGTCAGTGAAAGTATTGATATTCACTTCCTCAATTCATGTATTATTCCACTTGAAATATTTAATTTCCTATGATAATTCCCTAAACTGTATACCATTTTTCATACGGGTGGGTCCCAGTTATAGATATCCCATGGACGCGTTAAAGTATCCTAGAATGAAATCAATTGGTGATAAACCCTTTGAGTTCTTTTCAAATAGAAGTAGTTTTGAACAATCTTGTGAATTTTCTTGATAATATAGTAAAGGTTATACAAGCCAAATTGGTATGTAACAAGTATGTTTTAAAAAAGATTGTGAAATGTATTGATAGTATTGGTTTCATGTACCTATTAAACATAGCATCCAGTAATTAAAAATTTATTTATTTTTTATTTTTTTATTATTATCCACAAGACTATTTATTTTATATTATCTATGGATGCGTTTCATTGTTATTTTATTGATTAAATGGTGTCTGTTTTCAGTTATTTACTATTTTATATTATTTAATCACTTACTTATTAGTTATTGAAAATATGGAATGTGTTCTTAGTTATTTACCTTTCCATATTTTTTATTCTCATCGATAAATTATTATTTTTGGTACTTAACCATTACTAGGAATTTGAGATCATCCTAATTATGATTCCATTATCTAAGATTCCCTGAAGTGTGAAATATAAAATATGAAAGGATACACTAGAGAGAATAATTTTATTATCCTCAAAGAAAAAGAATATTTTAATTAATGTTTAAATTTATAAAACAATACTCATTATGTAACTTGTTTTCCAAGACTACTGAACTCTTTGGCCCTTTAGGATTTGATTCCATGTAATCATGAAAATGTAATGTTTATAACACCAACAATGGGCTTCTAGGGATGGTTTGTTTCATTTTTTATCCTTCGATTAATTGTATTCTAGGAAATTATGGAATTAGAGAGAGGATGTAGAGGATTATCCTTTTTTAATAATGTTTTCATTTGAGTCTTTGGTCATAGTTTATGTCTTCATGCTTCGGGAGAGAACTATACGAATAAATGGAGTTCTAGAATAATATAAACATCCATTGGAGTGCCTCCACATCATATATTTTATCCATAATGTGAATATGGTTCATGGGTGTAGCTGAAGTAGTGTATCACATGAGAAATAGGGGATAAGGTATTGGCCTAAAAATTCAAAGTATAACCCTTTCTTCCACGTGTTTCAAGTTTCATGTTTCCTTTTTATTTATTTTAAGGGGGACCTACCCCTGTTATTTCATCCGAAAAGAAGGGATCACATGGAAGGTTTTATGAAATTCCTCTTCTCCCTTAATTTTCCACTGAGCTGGGAATTGATTGGGGTGATTCAATAGCATTGGGGGTATAATATTCCACTTCCTTCTTTCTGTATTGTTTCCACCTAATTTTCATTGAATCTAGAGATGTTTGTTTTATATTGAAATATATATCTCACCACTGGATGGTGAAATTTCTAAATTTATTTTTGAATTACATGCATCCTTGATTGAGGGTATACCAACTAGATTTATGCCTATGTTTGTGTGTTGATTTGTTATTGTATGAATCCAATTAGATTTTAAAAGATATTTTCCCAAAATTAATTTTATTGATCATTGGAATCCGAATAATCATTTGGTAATTTTATACATCCAAATTCTGATCGAGAATCTATGGTCAAACATACCCTATTATTAATGATTTTGGATAGGATGAACAACATGGTGATTAAAATATCAATATCACATGCTTTAACATAACTTATTAATTTATTGTAATTTTAATAACTAAATAATTATAATTTATTGGCCAATGTTAAGAACATAGAGCTTCGAGATGAAATTATTTGATCAAGATAGAGGTTGGATGTGCATAGTAGGACTTGGAAGATGTCTTCATCCCTTGATGTTTATGTGGGAAAAGCTACGGTAAAAGGGTATGTGGAATGTTACCTCTCCCTTTGGTATTTTTTTATAATATATTCAATATGTGTGATCACATCATAATGAAATGTGAATAATTAAATGAAATAGGTGTATGGTTCCATGATGAGAATTCATTTGTTAAGATGTCCCATGGACCCCATTAAGTCCCTAGAATTCATAATTGGGATTGTTTAGTAACACCAAAATATTTTATATTTTGTCTTTTTTAAATTTAATCTCTTAGATAGTTTACATATCATGAAACATCAATCTTAAATTAAATCCAAAATATTGTTATATTAACATGAATATTATAAACTAGGAATTAAATTGGTTGTTATGAATTGTGGTAACTATATTATAAAATATATATGAATTTCTTGTTCAATGAAAATTTAAATATTCATAGAAAATAAATGGATCATTTTTAGTAAAGTTACTTTTTCCTCTAATATTTGTTTTATTTAAGAAAATTGATTTTTAATTCATTCCATGAGAAAATAAAGGTAAATAATTTTTTAAAATTTTCTAATTTTTTTAATAAAATGATCATAATTTTAGATTCAACATGTCAAAATTATCTTATGATTATTTTTTTTAACATTTTATGAAATGATTAATTTTTTAATGAATCATAAAAAATATAGATATATGTAAAAAAATAATTTTCATTACATTTAAAATTATTATTATGATTTTAAACTAATATTTTAGTAAAATAAGTAATTTTAGTAATATATAATATAATTAATTTCATTTAAATAGTCATTATACCTTTTTGGTAGGTATATTGTTGTTCATAAAAACACATTTTCCCTAAACACTATTTTCAATGTGTATATATGGTTTAATAATTAATGTAATTTATCAAATTTGGTGTTTTTAATATTTAAAAATTGATTCCATATTTTTAATAAAGAAGAAAAAATTATTTTATGTGGTCATTTTTGTTTTTTCAGTTATCATCGTAAAAAATATATTTCATATCATATGGGTAAAATAATAAAATGAGGTAATATTAATAGATAAAATCATGAAATAACTAATAACCTATATTATGTTGGTGGTTAAGTGCTTATTTACCTGAATTATATTTTAAATCATTAATTATTTTTCAAATTATTTGGAATTAATTCCTCCCAAATGTGGTTGGCTTTAAATATAAAATAATCATTACTTAATCAATTAAAACTACTCCCCCTCAATTATAAATACCACACCTCACAACCCCATTTCCCATCACCTGACCTGAATATATTAAAATATATACTAAACCCTCTATTTCCCACTCTCCCCATGTCTATGTGCGTATGGAATCACCAAAATTCCAATATCAAGTTCCTTAAGTTGTCCTTTGTGTAGGTGATGTTCAAGTAGTTATTTTCTCAGACAACCTCCCTTAATTTCCTTTATTTTTCTACCTTCTGTTCCCCTCCTTTGCCTATTAAATCATAATAACTCTAGTATCATGTATAATTATGAATTTTATAGTTTTAATTGAATTTATTCTATCCACCCCTTTTCTTCTCTCTTTATATTCAATAAAATGAATCCATTCTCCAAATCATGGGGGTTTACCATCTCTAGGGATAAATATTTTTTATTTTCCATTACCAACATCAATGTTGGTCATGCAAGTATTATTATAGTTAAATCAGATATTAATCGATATATTTTAACATATTTCATGTTCTGAGAATAATATATATAAATAATATTTAAGAAAAAGACCTATATTGTGATTGTCTAAAAAGAAACCAAAATAAACCAAACATTTATTGTTAATGTTTTCTCAAATGAATCATCCACATACAAGAATGAAAAATGATATATGTAACCACTTTAACTTATGAAAGTGTTTGAATACCATTTCATTTAACTTCTACTATTTCATTCCCATTTTACAAGAAAATATATAATTATATACAAATTAATCAACCAGGAAAACCCTGAAATGAATGAATTCAAAACAAATAAATTAACGAAACATTAATGAAAAATGAGTGGTAAGATTTTATAAAAGTCCTATATATGATATTTTCAATATGATTATAGTAATATATCTAATTAATAAGATTATTTAAATCATTAAAAATGAGGATAATCTAAGAAAAATAAAGGGAATCAGAGATAAGGGTGTCTCATCTCACTTTTTCTTTTGTGAGATATATACTTTAATCACAACATAATACTTTATTGTGGTGTATATACTACTCATCGATATATCATGCCATCAATTCCATTATCTTCATGTTATTTTATATATCATTTGATAATTATTACATTTATAGGGTATACAATTTGACTGATTAAAAAGTGGTAATAGATTTCTCACTACTACAAAGCATGCCTTTAAAAGCATTGGACTTTATCAGTACTTGAAAAAATAACTAATAAATAAACCCTTTATTGTCACTTTTTTGTCATTGATAAAGGGGACCCTATATAATAAATTTATTTTTAGCATTAATAAAGGACCCAAATATTGTGAAATAGTTACACAAAGAAAAACTAAAAGTGTAAATTTATAATTTTTAAAAAAACTATTAATTAAATAATTTTTGATTAAAATGAATAAATTTATTATATATGTATATATTATAAATATTATTAAATAGTATATATTGAATATGAAGATATATAAAATGAATAAAATGAAATTCTATATAGAAACACATGCACATATTAATTAAATAAATTTTTAAAATTTCATTATTCAATTTAGAAATTCATTATAACTTGATACGTTGAATATAATATGTCTATAATCTGTAATTTTTCATTATTTATTTTTAGTATTTTTGTATTTACATATTAATTCATTTCTATTATTTTTTATTTTTTATTTTTTATTTTTTTGGAATTCAATCATTTCCAATAATTTATATAAATAAATTTTTATATATATATACTATTTTTTATATTTTGAATATGTATTAATATTTATTTCAATATAAATCCTTATTTTATTGATAATTAATATTTAGTTAATAAAACCATTCCATTTTCGCTTATTGTTAGTGTAGTCTGTTGTAATTGTGCAATTTTTCTCATTTTTAACATCCAGACATTCAATATTATATATCCCTTAATGTTAACAATATATTTTTGAAATTATATTTAAAAATAAATTTATTTATAAAGATATATTTACTATATTTATAAATTTATACATTTCTAACTGCAAATAAATAAATATTATTTTATAATAGTATTTATATAATTATAAATAAATGTTTGTATGTATTTAAGTAAAAATTAAATATAAAAAATTAATTTAAATAACGAATATATTTAATAGATTTATTGGTATATATATATATATTTATTCCTTACAAAAAAATTTATATAACTGTATAAATAAATGTAATGACATACATATATAAATATAAAAAATGTAATTAGCATTGAAATATATGTATAGATATATATATATATATATATATCATTTTTTAAAACTATTTATATAATTATATATAAATAATTGGATATTTAAATAATTATAAAAGTGTAATAAATATATTTAAACAATGAATATATTTATTATATTTATATTTATATATATTTAATATATATTTATAATGAAATAAATATATGTGTAGAAAAATTATATAAAATTATTATTATAAAACATTTTAGAAGGTAAAATATTTAGCGCTGATAAAGATAATGTTTATCATTGCAAAATAATTGATGATAAAATGTATCCTTATCAGTGCTAAAACTTATGCGCTCATCAAGATGGTTTTCATCAGTGCTAAAAACACTCATAAATTTGCCTTTTATATGATTCTATTATCTTTTCACTGATAAAATGTGTCTTTATTTGTGATTTTTTTGATGTTATGATAATAGTGTCCCAGAACTATTTAAATAATCCTAACTAGTTGCAACATCTAACGCATCCTACAGATACCACCTAATATCAGGGCTCCTCATTGAATACAAGATCGAATAAAGGCTCAAAGCAAGGATCAAGGAATTCAAATGCTCAAATGAATCCAAGGTTTGGTTATACAAAAAAATTCTCTCAAACAATTCAAGGCTTCATTCCAAGGTATGTTGTTTTCTCCTCTTCATAGCTCATTTATTGCTTGTTTGGAAATATCGTTTTTCAGTTTTGTTCATTATCCCTTTCAATTATTATTTATCACTACTTTCCATTCTAGAATGAATCTCTTTTTGGGTTTTCCATGATTTGGATTTATATTGACCATTTAAGGGCTTTTCTTGCTGCCTTCCAGCATATTATGAATTCATCATACTGATTTTATCACTATAGCGTATTGAGATTAAATGTTTTGAATATCCTTTCATGGAAATAATTCCCACAACATGAGTGTAAAAATTTGGAATTGAAAATAATTTTGTGTAATGATTTCATGAGGTTGAGGTGTGCATTGTATGTTTTTTCTACTCAAATCTGTTAATGGTATTACATGGATATTTATTTTTTGTTAACTGTCTTGAATTTTGTCTAACTTTTTTATATGGTATATGAACATCCATATATATAAATACATACATTTATACATATATATATGATAAATTTATTCCTTGTATATATGTATGTATTTAGTCAAATGAAATATAGATAGGATTCTATCAAAAAATGAGATGATAATATTTTTTCTTTGTTTCAAAAATGTATTCGAAGAGACACTATTAATGTCTATGTTTTGAAATTATGAATTTTAATAATGTTAAAAACATTTAAAAATTACTGGGACTCCCACTTTTTATTTTGAATAATATTCAATGAAATAAGTTTTTATTGATAATTAGTAGTAGTATCAAGTGTTATGGAATTTTTGGTATAATGAAATGGTTTTTGTAAAAATATATCACCATCAATTAAAGATTCATATATAATTTTGGATTAGATAAGATCGTTTTCTTTTAAACAATGAGATTATATTGATGTGTGTTGGAAGGGTGTTGGAATATACATGTTTGTTTTTAGTTGATTATCGATGGATATGTTTTCTGAAAAGGTGACCATACCTCCCATTATTGTCATAATAGGGATCATATGCATCTTATTGTGAGATTAGAGATAGTTTATATGTATTTATGATTAGATTTTATGGGTCCCCACTTGTATCAAAGTCCGTATGGGAGTTTGATAAGGTATGGTAGTTGTGGGTGTCTACTAGTTTGTAAACATATGAACTCATCATCATGATTATAAGTGGATCTAGCCAAAGTCACTCACCTCTTGGGATGTTTTGGAATTTCTTATGATTTCTTATTCTTTATTTACTAATTATTGCTTGTATTTTATTTTTTACTTTATCCACACTTAATATTGATCTATTATAAATTTAATTGTATTTTAAATTTTCTTATTTGGTAGTATTGATTTTATTATTATTTATGACTAATTTTTAATTGTATTATTATATATTATTCTTCATGAGTATGGCTTTAAGGATTAATATTCCAGAACCATATAAAATATAAGAATTTAATAAGTATATTCATTAAATAAAATATCAATTATTATGGTGAAAATCATTATTAAGAGAATATATGTAGATTAATAATATTTTATATACCACTAATATTAAATGTAATAATTCCTTAGGTTGTTACATCAATTCTTCTAAAAAATGTAATTGTGGTTATCAAGTTCTATATATGGTGGAATAGTTATTTGAAAAATATTTTCAGGTTTTCATCATTTTAGGTCTGCATGTATTGGTTCAACCCCTAAGAATCTATGATTACCATCCATGTATATGGAATAACACATTTTTTATTATTGGTCAGGGTGGAAACCAAAGAGGGAGTGAATTGAGTTCCAACATAAAATATATGTTAAGAACATTATGATAAAAAACCCCAATTTGAAACTGCCAACTTAATTAAGGTAGTATTGATATAAATTTTTAATTAGTCATCAAGTTTCTCGATGGTTGATTAGTCCTCAGTTGAATTAATTAAAAAAACTTGTCCGTCTTTTGAAACATGTTTATTGAATTAAACACGTATACACATTAACCAAAACTAACTATTAGAGTTAATGTAATACCATTTTCGTTTTTTGAAATTATAAGTAGCAGAAAATAGAAAAATAGAGTATTAAAAAATATAGTTCACAATTGAATTAATCAAGAGATCCAGTCTCAAGCTGAGACTTAATCCTATTCACATGGTGATCTCCTTCAACCAAGAAGTTTATATAAACTATGAATGTGATACATGACCTGTATCGAGATTTACCAAAGTTTTCAAACACTTTCCTGGGATCACACCCTCTACCACAGCTATTCATTGGAAAAACAAACAAACAGTCCAAATATGGATCCTTCTAGAGTTATACGTGGGAAACAAAAGTGTAAATAATTTTTGGAGTGAGGATTTTTATTATCCTCCATATTAAGCACACGAGACGGTATGTGTATAACATAAAAACACACACTACTCAGAAATTTAAGAAAAAAGACACAATAGAGAAAATGTTTTAATGATTGAGTGTAAAAGGCATTATGTGTTTGTAGTTCATCTCTTGACTCCTTGGAGTGAAGAAATTGCAATTCATGTCATTCTCTGGATGTTGTCCTAAAAATAGAGTGTCAAAACTCTAGGTTCTAGCTTCGAGGTACTAAAGTGTTCTGCTACGTGGATTGAAAGAGATTTGATGAAGCACAGTAAGGTAACCTTGAATTTGTTCTCCAAAAAGAACTTCGTGAATCTCATGGGTTCACAGTGCAAGTGTTGGTGTTCTCCTTGTTTTACAGATCTATCATGTAATGTCTCTCACCCACCATGCTAATTTTTAGATTTATCATCTATTCTATTTTATATTCATGAGGTCTGATAGTAGGAATGATAAAACCACATGCAGTCCTCCTCGTACCTCATACTGTCTCCAGATACATTGTCCATATATGTCTACAATCAGCATTAATTAAAGGTAGAAATGTTAAATTTACCAAATATGATCGTTAGAATAATCTCAAAAAAATTTAAAAAGTCTAGAGTTAATGGGTATAGATATCGGTAGACTAGTAGCGGTAGCCTTCTCAACGATAGTATTCATCAGTAGGATTCATCGGTAGGCTTCGTCGGTAGGCTTCATTAGTAGGCTTCATCAGTAGGCTTTATCAGTAGTCTTCATCGATGGGTAGACATATGAATTCCAAAGGTTCTTCGAGCAATAATCTTTTAACAGTAACCTACATTGGTAACCTATGTCGGTAACCTCTTTCGGTAACCTATTACTTTGAAAATTTTACACATTAATATTGATTATGAAATTAGTGAGATTGAAAATACATAATTGTTACATGATAAAAAGTATAAAAACTAATGAAACATGATTTTCAAATAAATGAAACATGATTTGGGATTATCAAAATACGTGAGTCCAACAACCTCCCACTTTTTGATGATCACAAATTATGTCACTGAAATATAGATTTAAGTATTATTGAAGTAGGGTTAATCACCTTTTTAATATATTAAGGAACCATGTTTACTATTGGAAATATTTCCGAACATAAATATATATAGAAATTTCATATATTTATGAGTTATATATATTCAATTGTCATAATATAATATATTCTAGTGTCATAGATTGAATCATTTTCCTCCTTTTTTATTAGTTATATGAAAATAAAGAAAAAAATAAGAAATAAGCAGATTTTTGTATTAATGAGACAAGAGTACAATATACAAAAAATATTACAGTGATCCCTATGAAATAATACAACCAACATTCAATCCATATCAGAGATGTCCAATTGGGATTTTTTTTCTCTGGGATCTAAGGAGGTAGGTTCATAAGATGGAGGTACAGAACGAGGTATAGCAGTAAGAAAGGTTGGATTGGCTGTTATAGAAGTATCGGTAGACCAATAATGAGTAGATTTCAGAGGAATCATAGGATTCAAGTTTCTGAGGGCCTATGCTAGAGTCATCAAAGGAGAAGCACTGGTAGATCCAGATTCAGTAGTGGAAGAAGGTAAGGCTAGAGGGAAAATAATTGGAGTGGAGTCCACATAAAGAAATGGAAAAAGGAGATTCTAGAAAAATATAATGATGATTCCTCCTCTTTACATATCTGAAATGAAGTCATCTTTATTTTCCATAATATTTTTACAAAGGAGGATTCAACTCTATAAGCTTTCTTTCTTAATCCTTAAAATACTTAGTTACAAGTGGTATCCTCATGTTCTTCCATAGTAGCTTGAAGTGACCATCCATCTAATTCTTATTGTAAACCCATTTATAATTGAATTAAACCTACTCTTTTATTGCCTTCTGAACTTGGGTAGCCTCCATAAAGTAATCTTTTACATTATTATGAAGGTATCTGTTAGTATAAAATAATTGAGTCATATACTGAGGGTCTAAGGTAATTTCACTAGAGATTTCTCCAAATATTCTCTAAAAACTTATCTGAAAACTTCTAGATCAATAGGAGGAGAGGCTGAGGAGGAAGCAAATGCACACAGAGTTTCCATGGTGAAATCTATTGTCTTATTAAAAGTCTGGTTTAATCCACTGATCAACCTCTTCACACCATCATCCTAACCACTCACATGTGTCTCCATAGACTTCTTAATTTCCACAAAATCAGTGACCATCAGTTGGGAAACACTCTTAACATACTTAAGGTCTTTTCCACTTAGGCTATTGAAGAAATATATGAGTCTAAACTCCCAATTGACTATTTCACAGACTCCACAGATTCTTATAAGGTTTTGAATTGGTTTTTCCATTCCATGACTTCATGTAGCATGTTGGAATAAGAGGTAGAAATTATTATTTCAAAGTAAGATGCCATAAGATCTTAATTGAGAGCCCCTAAACTCTCTATCCAAATGGAAATCTCATTATGGTGTCACTTCAAATCCACTTTTAATGACTCTAAGTTATCCTTATTCACATAATATTTAGGTAGAAGAACCACCAGTTGCACTATAGTGGTCTTTGAAACAGAATTAATTGGTGGTATTTTATTAGGTTTATCATCTTCAAAATATTTGTTGTCTAAGACCAACACGATGAACCCATGGTCTCTAAAACGATCTTCTATTTCATGAGAAATAAAAACCAAACATGTGGAAACATGTTCCTCCCCCTCACTTGTAGCATCCTTTTAGATAACTACATTATTTTTGACCAGTCATCAATGATCAACTAAACCAACAGGAGAGTCTACCCCTACATCTTCTATAGAATATTCAACCACTTACATTGCAATTCCAACTTCAACTGATTCACAATCATCTTCCTCTTTACTCTAGATCATTAATATTTGACCTATAAAAGTACTAAGACATAGGAATTCTTCTTTACGTACATCAACTGCACTCTAAAAATCCTCATTAACAAATTCAACTTCATCCCCCTCTTCTATGGTCTCTACAATAGTAAGGTCTCTTAAGAAATTCTCTTCTCATTCTTATTCTATGATTTTCTCATTATCATTGTCCCTTAGGACAGTCACTCTTTTGGGTAATCTGTTTGGTGAACTAGGCTCTCCAATGGATACAACATTAACATGAGAGCATGAGGGAAGGTCGGGATCACTCTTGTCATCTACATGAGAATCCTATCTTTCTTGCACACCAGCAGCCTCCCCTTCTACATCTGAACACAGTTTATATACTTCATCAAGTTTTAATCATAGATCTATTTTGTCATTTGGCATAGTAGGATTAAAAATAGGGTTGAAGTATTCATATATATTAGCCTCATCATTCACTAATTCAATTTTACAATGATTCCAATTATCATCAAAAACATGGAGATCATTTTAGTAATTCATATGATTTCACTTACAAATGTTTTTTCTTCATTATTTACAGAAACATCGTTCACATTAAACATCAAATATATCAAATTGGCATGAAATAAGGCATTGTACTTGTAACTACGCCTATTCATATCCACTAACTAAATCATTAACAACATGAAATGATTTATCACTTGCCCATGCTTCAACAGATACTACAAAAATATGTCGTGATACTTCTATGTAGCAAAGTCACCTCTACTAGGGCTCAAAGAATGTTGGAAAATTTTAAATAGTAATCTATTTTCCCTATCCATCTCAGCATCTATTAACATCCTAGCGATTTCATTCCCTGTCAGTTTATCCAGAGCCTCTTCATAGCAGAAATACTCCCTAGTGGGAGGAATCACTCATGAGTAATAGACAAACATGCCTTCTTGTGGGACTCTTAAGAATTCATCCAATTCAATAGAATAACATCTCATACATACTCCATTTACCTTAAATGAAATTAAAATTCCATCCTCAGAATCTTATAACATTAGAAACTCATAAAATTGACTGACTAGATTTAGATAATATGGTCCATTATTATTTGAAAAACATTCTACCCAATCCCGAGCTTTGATTTCCTTCAACACTAGAAACATTGTCGACAATATCCATTATGAACATAATTATTTTAAAACCATGATTTAACTCTTCAAAAAACGTGTTTTGATCATATTTACCACAACCTTGTTTCCACTACTAGACCCAGCTCAAGGTATCTTAGGGTTCGGTACATCTCCTTCATCACTAACCATCGGTCTCTTCTGTCTTTCCATGAGATCTAATGTGGTTTTAGGATTTTAGCAAATTGGTAGGTTCAAGGATTCAGGAGCACACGGTTTGGGAGATGATTAATGGGGATTGAAATGTGGCTTTCACTTTATTTTTATCACTTAGTGATAGAAAGAGAAATCTAGTTAATGAAATAAATAAAATTAAAAACATCTCAAATTCTGTCAAAAATACACTAAGTCCAAGACCTATCAATAAGGTCGAGTAAATGTAGGGTGCCAACACTGAGGTCTAACAGTGAGGTCCAATGGTGAAGTCCAATAGTGAGGTGTCCAAATGGTGAGTTCCAATGGTGAGGTGTTCTAACAGTGTGGCCCAATAGTGAGGTGTCCTAATGCTGAGGTCTAATAGTGAGGTGTCTTAACGGTGAGGTCCAACGGTGAGGTGTCCTAACTGTGAGGTCTAGTGTTGAGGTGTCCTAATGTTGAGGTCCAATGGTGAGGTTTTACAATCTACAAATTTATCATACCTAACCCATGTTGATGTAATTTAACCTCTCATTATTCAAAGGCTTTATGAATATATTAGCCAATTGATGTGAAATTCCAATGAATTCAAGAGTGATATCAACTCTTGGATAATGATCTCTCAAAAAGTTATGTCTCGCTTCAATGTGATTTGTCCTAGTATGAGATAATATATTTTCAGAGTTGTTAATATAACTTGTGTTATCACAATTAATAGAGACATGTTTGAATTGATATCCATAGTCTTGTAAAATTTGTTTCATCCACAAAATTTGATCATAAAAACAAACAGTAGCTATATATTCAGCTTCACCAGTGGATAATGCAACAGAATTATATTAATTACTACACCAAGATACTAGTGAATTTACCAAAATGTGACATGTTCTAGAGGTGCTTGTTCTATCTAAAATCCATCCAGAAAAGTTAGCATTAGAATAGCTTATCAAATAAAATGATTGTCCTCTTTGGTAAAATTATCCTAAGTTTGTAGTAAACCTGAGATATTTAAAAATCTTTTTAATAGAAGTAGAATGATACTCTTTGGGTTTGGATTGAAAATGGAAATACATACATACACTGAACTTAATATCAGGTTAGCTAGCAGTAAGATAGAGCAAACTCACAACCATACCGCTTTAATTGGTTTCATCCACTAGTTTACCAATTTCATCAGCATCAAACTTGTAAGTGTTACTTGTATGTGTATCACAACCATTATTACTATCCAAACCAAATCATTTCAAATGATAATTAGTATATTTACATTAGTTTAAAACAATAACATTTTTATTTGGAAAATTTTTAACTCCAATGAAAATTTTATGTTCTCCCATTAAACTCATTTCAAATTAATTTTCCATTAACTTTTTAAAAATCATCACATAACAAATTTTTAGAAAATCAAAAAATAATATCATCTACATAAATTTGTAGTATTTGAACATATTTGGAAATCATTTTAATAAAACTATTATGATCATCTATTCCTTTAGTAAAACCTTTTGAAAAAAGAAATGAACTGATTCTATCATACCAAACTCTAGGAGAATATTTCAGACTATATAATGCTTTAAAAATATTAAAAACATGATTTGAAACATTGGGATTTGTAAAGCTGGGTGGTTTTTCAACAACCACATCCTCAACTATATACCCATTTAGAAATGCACTTTTGACATCCATTTGATAATGTTTAAAATTCAGATGAGCTGCATAAGCAAGTAGTATCCTAATGGTTTATAGTCTAGCTACTAGTGAAGAGGATTCCTCATAGACTATTCCTTCTTCTTGATTATATCCTTGTGTAACTAATTTGGCCTTGTTTCTAACTATATTTCTAGACGCATCAACTTTGTTTCTAAACACCCATTTAGTGTCCATGGTAAAAATGTCCTTAGGCCTTTGTACTAATTCCTAAACATTTTTTTCGGTCAAAAAAATTTAATTCTTCTACCATATCTATCACCCAAAATTTAGCATTGAAATCATCATTAATTTTTTTTGGTTCAAGATGTGTAATAAACACGTGATGTTTAACCCGGTTTTTCAGAAAGTACTAGTTTGTGTCTAAGAATTTAGATCACCTAATATAGAATCTAAAAGATGATTCTTGAGAGTTCTAACACCTCTAGAAAGGGTTGAACTAGAATCCTCATGGTTGTCTACATGTTCATATTCAACAGTCTCAGATTATGCAAAATTTCCAAAACTAGTTGTTTTCACTGGGTTGAATTGACATATCTTCATCAAGATATTCAAGAGAGGTTTGAGGTTCATCTGGATCAGTCTCGTCAAATTTTACATGAACTGATTCTTCCACACTTTTTTTTATCTTATTGAATACTCCATAGGCTTTACTTGATATTGAGTAACCCATGAAAATTCCTTCATAACTTTTGGAATCAAATTTTTCAAGATTGTCCCTATTGTTATGGATAAAGGCTATGAAACCAAAAACACTATAGTAATTAAAATTAGGTTTTCTATTGTTCCATATCTCATGAGGTTTCTTCTTAAGAACAAGTCTAATTAACAGTCTATTGATGATTTAACAGGATTTATTAATATCTACAACCTAAATATAGATAGGCATATTATACTCATTAAGAATAGACTGGGAAATCTCTTGATTTTTCATATCATTTATTTCTACAACACCATTTTGTTGAGGTGTTCTAGGAGTAGAGAAATTGTGATTATAGCCATTATTTTAGAAAAAAGACTCAAACTCTTGATTTTTAAACTCACGACCATGATCACTTCTCATGGTCTTAATTCTAATTCAACTAAAATTTTCTACAGACTTGGATTATTTAATTAAGTAAGAATATTCTTCACTTTTGAGAGCTAGAAATTATCCCCAAGTGTATCTCAAAAAATAATCTAAAAGAACATAGACATAGTGCTTCCCATTTATACATGAAACTCTTGAAGGTCCTAGAAAATCCATGTGAACCAACTCAAGTGGTTTAGAAGTTGAAAATTCATTCTTTGGTTTGAAAGAATCATTGTGTTGATGAACCTTTTGAAAATTATTAAAAAATTTATTATGTGGAAATTCCAATTTAGGTAAGTCTATAACTAAATCATTTCATTTTAGTTTCCATAGTGAGTTCACATTGCAATGTCGTAATCTTATATTCCATAACCATGATTCCTTATGAAAATATTTTAAAAAAGAAACATTTTTTATAGTTAAATAATTTAAGTCCACAAATTGTACATTTTCATTTCTAAGAGTAGTGAATATTAAATCATTTCTAGAATTTAAAACACTGAATGCATCATTTTCAAAGATAACATTAAAACCATCATCACACAACTAAGAGATATTATGTATGTAGCACTTTAACCCATCAAAAAATTACTTTTGAGATTAATATAGTATTTGAGTTACTAATTTTTTCTAAGATGAAGATCTTTCCCATAGCATTATAACTAAATGTAACATGTCCACCATATACATTGATTAGGAACTTGAAGCATAAATATTCTCTTATCATATTTCTTGAACATCCATTGTCCAAGTACCATAGTGTTTTAAAGGATCGTTTTAGACAATTATCGTTCAGAATAGATTAAGAATAGGGTAACATTGGTTCCGATGTTTTCTGGGGTCCAGAGAGGTTATCATGTAAATAATTAGAAACCCCTATTTGATTTATAAGTTTCCTATAGTCAAAAATAATTTTTTGAGATATAAAAACATTGTTAGGTCCCTTAAATTTTTTTTTCAATAGATGATCCAGAACAAGAACTAATATTGAACTATCCAGATTGTGAAACAAATTTTTTCTTAATAATCCATCTATGTCTTGGTCGATATCCTAGACCAGTTGTGTGTTTTGGAGCAATTTTCTTCCCTTGAAACTAATTCATGTTATCTCTACCTGTAGTGAACTTCTCTAGATCTCTTTTTAATTCCTTATTTGATAATATATGTTCAGTATTTTCTTTTAACAGTTGTGAAAATTTTTCTTTTCCAATATCTAAATTATACTTATAATTGAAATTTAATGAAATTTGTATTATCAATAATTTGTATTTATCCATGAGTTCATTAAAGGTATCTTCAAGTATTCTAGAGTATTCAAATAGTTCATACATAGTCATATTTTCATCATTATTTTATTCTCTTTCTTTCCCAAAATAGTATGCATTATATATTGGATAATTAGTTGTTACCTCTGATGTTTCTGTTATGAAGCACAAGTTTTCATGATTGTTTTTTTGGTATCAGAATTTTCAGGTCCACTGGATCTATCTTCTGAAGTTCTCTAAGTATCTTTCATATCCTTTTTATATCCCTTTCCGTTGTCTTCATATTTTTTCATAAATTTCATCTTGGGGCACTCAGCCTTCACACGAGCTTTTCATTTACACTCAAAGATGACTATCTCATTTGGGTTCTCATTCCATTTTCTATCATATTTCTGATATCCTTTACTATCATGAAATCCTTTATAGTATGGCATTCTAAATAACTTCTTCTTTCGATAGACCTTTTTGATTATTCTAGTAAGATGAGCAATCTCATCATCACTGTCAGAATCTGAATATTCAATGGTGGAACAACCTACAGAAACAAGGACCATTTTCTTGTCTTTACACTTTAATGTAGCAGTCTTGAATGCTACAAATTTCTTTCTTGGATCTTCATCTTCTTCTCGATTCACCGTAATCTCTTCATTGTACATCATAAGTTTTCCAATTATTTCCTTCACTATTATCTTTCTTATGTTATAGGATTCTTGGATAGAAACAGACGTTCATATCCATCTGTCAGGGAGGCAGTGAAGCAATCTCATAATATGATCCTTGTTGTACAATGATTTCCCAAGAAGACTCATGGTATTTACTATTTCATTGAACCTGAGATATATTTCAAATATAAGTCTACTAGGCATTATTTTGAAATTATCATATTTAATAGTATATGAATTTTATCTCATTTCTTTAACATTAGTTGTTCCCTAATGGGAAATAGCCAAAGTTTCCCAAATTCTATATGTAGTTTTACAGTGAGATATTCTATGGAATTAATAATCACCTAGATAACATTACAATGCATTTATTGCATTATAGATATTATTATACGTAGCTTTTGTCCACTGAGACCATGTTTTCTTAGCAGTAGCTGGAAATGTATGTTGTTCTTCAATTCTATCCCATATTTCAGGACACATGCTCTCTAGATACATTATCATTTTCAATTTCCACTGAGCATAGTGATTAACATTAAAGATAAGTGGAATGTTACTATTTTCACCCTCAATTAAGTTTTCCATAGCTAATTAGAGTCTAAAGAACATAAAATTTAGATATAATATAAATTTTATGATCTTTATGATACAACTACAATCAATATTGAAATGAAGTTGAAAAGCCAGAAACATAGTTCTGATGGTGGAAATAAAAAACCCATAGATACCAATTGTTGGTCAGGGTGGAAACTGAAGAGGGGGTAAATTCAGTTCCTACTTAAATTTTTTGTTAAAAACATTATGATAAAAATCCCAAATTTGAAACAACCTAGTTAATTAAGGCAGTAGAGATATAAATGTTCAATTCGACAAAATGTTTCTCAATGGTTGATTAGTCCTTAGTTTATTCAGTTCAAAACACTTATCCAACTTTTGAAACCATTTTACTGAATTAATCACATATACACACTAACAAAAAATAACTATATGAGTTAATGTAAAATAGTTTTTTGTTTTTGAATTTATAATCATAGGAAGATAAAAAATAGGGTAGTACAAAATATAGTGCAAAAATAGGATTAAACAAGATATTCAGTCTCAAGCCGAGACTTAATCATATCCACTTGGTGATCACATGTCAACAAGCACTTTATATAAACTATAAATATGGTATATAGCCTGTATTAGACGTTACAATAGTTTTCAAAAAATACTAATGGATCATACCCTCTACCATTGTCCTTCATGGAAAAAATAGTTAACCTGGAAACACATGGCATCTTCAACAATTATACGTGGTAAAAATTGAAAATAATATTTGGAGTGAGGATTTTCGGTAGCCTCTAGTTTAAGAACATGAGGAAGTATTTTTGTAATATAAAAACAATCATTATATGGAAATGTAAGTAAAAGGACATAATAGATCTAATGTTATAATTATTGAGTTTAGAAAGCTCTATGTGTTTTCAGTTGAACCCCTAAATCCTTGGAGTGAAGAAATTTAAATTCGAGTCCTTCTCAATAAGTTGCATCCAAAAGAGTGTGTCACAACTTCAGGTTCAACCTTCCAGGTACTAAAGTGTTCTGCTTATTGTTTTGAAAGAGATTTTATGAAGTATAATAATCCATCTTTGTATTTGTTCTCCCAAAATATCTTCATGATGCTCTTCTGTTCACAATGGAAGTGTTGGTGTTATATTGGTTTTACGGATCTGTCATGTAATGTCTCTCACCCTACATGCTACTGTTTAGCTCAATCTTCTATTCTATTTTATATTCTTGAGGTCCGATAGTAAGAATGATAAAACCATTTTTGTTCCTCCTCATACTTCATATTGTCTCTAGATATGGTCTCTAGATATGTCTGCAATCAGCATTATTTAAGGTTTAAAGCATTTAATTTACCTAATATGACACATAGAATAATCTCAAAAAAATTGAAAAAGTATAGTGTAGAAGGGTATCTGTATCGATATACTGGTATCAGTAGCCTACAAAATGGTAGTATACATTAGAAGGATTCAGCAGTGGGCTTTGTTTGTGGGTTTCTTTAGTAGGTTTCAATGGCAGGCTTCATCGGTAGGTAGGTGTATGAATTCCAAAAGTTCCTCTAGAAGTAAGATATTAGTGGTAACCTCCATTGGTAACCTTTATCGGTATCCTCTATCAGTAACCTATATATGTAACCACTATCAGTAACCTCTATCAGTGTCCTCTATCAGTATCCTCTATGTTAACTTCTATCGGTAACCTCTTACTTAGATAATTTTACATTGTAAACATGATCAAGAAATTAGTGGGATTGAATGTACATAACCGTTACATGATCAAAAATATAAAAAATAATGAAACATTATTTTCATCTAATGAAACATGATTTGGTATTATCAAAACATGTGTGTCCAACATTTATTAAAATGTTTTACCAATAAATTTATATATCTTCTATTTTATGGAATGGTATTTTATTATTATTTTATATCATAATTGGGTTTTATATTACTTCATAGTTTATAATATTATATTTTCATTTTTTATGATTTAAAAAAAACTTCATGATTCATTTTAATAGATGTGGGACTAGTATTAGTTATAGGATAGAAATTATTAAAAATAGGGTTTCTAGTATGAATATATATGTCATAGAGGCCTCAAGGATTCATATACCATAACATGTCTACATCAAGACCCCTTAAAAAACTAGAAGGAATGTGTATGCCCCCTAAATATCACTTCCAATAGGCCACAAGTTAATAACTAATGTCAATGGTGTAATTATTCCAAATGGTAGTAATTAGCCCTTTTAGAGCACACTATGCAGTACAAATTTCATCCTCATTAGTTTCACATTTAGAATAGTTTTTATTTTAATTTTCTACTTGAGACTCATCCCCAAAATCTTTTATGTTTCTTGAACAACTTTGAGTAGTAGTATCCCACAGATTACAACTTCTTATAGTAGTTCAAGGAGCATAGGTTCATAGATACAAGAGAGAGATGAAGTGTCTCAAGAAACAAAAAGATATAATAACATTTCAGTAGATGAAGCTAATGATCATGATAGTTTTCTATAACTTTTACCTTTTGATGATTTTAGATGGCAACACCAACCTAGAGGTTTAATTATTTTCTTGAATTGTAATTCTTGTTTCTTTCATATCATACTGAAATTATATGAAAAAATAATATTTTGGGTTCCAATTATTATATTTATCTATATATTTCACCGTTGAAAATGATTATCTTATTTTTATTGATTTATTTATTTTTTAAAAGGAATATTTTATGAAAATAATAGGATGGATATGAATCAAAAAAGGATTCATGCTAATCATTTTCTAAAAGAGTAATTATGGAGTTAAATAGTTCATCTAATTTTTAATTGAGAATTCATATAACCCTTCTCAAATCCTCTATTTTTTTAATTTGTTTTAAATCAATAAAAATTATTTCAGAAGAGTTGGAAGAACATTTCATTTTTCATGTATATAATCAGAACTATTAATATTGGACTAAACATGGAGAAAAACTACACATAAAAACCGATTCAGATGATAATACAGTTTATTGATCATTTGATATGAATTCCAGTGTAGATGATGATGGGTATCTCATGGAATAAAGTACAATGGAAACTGAAGATGACCTTTATGATTATCAAAAGTAGTTTTAGATTCTAAATAGTTATGTTAAGAGACCATTTAATACCAATTCTACTAAATACACAATTTTTTCAGTTGTACTGAAGTTGTATATTTTGAAAACTACCAGCAATTGGAGTGTCACTAACATTACATTACTACTTGGTCTCTTGAATTATATACTAATAGAATAAAATGACCATCCATGACAAACATATGGTACTTAATAGATTCTATGTTCAATGGGAATGATCTCTGAAAAATGCATGTTTGTATAAAGGATTTCATATTGTTTTTCGAGGACCATGAGTCAATCATAAAATTCCCTAAGTGTAGTGTAAATTTATATCATAAAAAATAAAAAATTATTTGGAATGTTATATGACACATTCCTATCATTAGATGGTTTAAAAAACTACATGGATTTCTAGAAACCATGATTAAATTGGCATGGAATTAAGATACAATAATTAACGATGGGAACCTATGACCTCCACCATATTCTCCTTAGTTGATGAAAATTGATTATTAGTATCCGGAATTTGGAAGTGAGTCGAGAAACCTTGTCTTACACTATTTATATATTGTATAAATCGTATTGGTGTATAGAGAAGTACTCACAATATATGGACCATCATATTTAAAAATTATAACTTTTCTTCATGGTATGCATGAATTGAAAATACAGTATACTTTCACCACATATACCTAGTCCAAAGAAAACTAGTAATGAGTTTTATTTCTATTTGTAACCATTGATCAAATATATGAAATTGATTAAAAATACAATTGTTATAATTTATGATTCTCATATAAGTGAATAATTCATATTTAGGGACTTGTTGTATGGGATGATAAATGAATTTCTTGATTAGGAAAATATAAAAGGCTATAGAATTAAAATAATGTTGGGGTGTCCCATTTGGGAAGAATAAAAACACTCGGTTAGGATGAAACATTCCTCAAAGACTGTGTTTTTTTGACCTCAAAAAATTTTACCTCAAAGACATCCCTATCGATCCTGGATGAAAACATTTCATGGGAATATCGAACAAGTTACAAGATCATCTCTACTAATGGGTGATCAAATTTTCAATAAATTAAAATATGTTTACATGGTTTTCGATAAATCATTTCAAAAAAACTAATGAAATTCGGTTTGAAGAATAGATCAATTTTCTTTGAATTACAATATTAGAACTATTTGTTTGTCAAAATAATTCATCATGTAATTCATGTAGAATAAAATATATTTGATAGGGTTATTTTCATGTTACTGGAGGTTCTTGGAGTAAAATATGGCAACCAGGATAGGTTATACATGATTGACATGGGGATAAGGAAAGATTTTTCACCGGTGAAAGTTAAAGGGAAAACTTTTCTTCCTATAAAATCATATACTCTATACAAACATGAAAAATCCCAATTTTTCCTTTTCCTTGATACTGTAAAGGTTTCTAAGGGGTATTCCTAAGATATCAATAATGGAGTGTTAATGAGTAATTTGAAGTTACATGGACTAAAATCTCATTACCACCAATGTTTTGATGAAATATTTGAATCATGTTTCATTCCATTTAATTATTCTGTAAAATATATGGCATACATTAACTAGAGTATAATTTTGTATCAAATCCTTATATTGTAAATTTATTGAACATTTGATGTTTCTAATCATGAATATGAATGTTAATGTCATTTTATTTGAATTAGATATGTTCTTACAACCATCATTATTTGATAAAATGGTTTACTTGATAGTTCAATTTATTATAGAGGTTCACCTATGCGATCTTGTCCATTATAGAGTGATATACCCCATTTAATGGTACATGATAATTTAAAAGGGCAAGTTGATAATTCAGGTTGGATAATAGGTTATACTGCAAAATGATATATTATTAATGAAGTAGTTTATTATATTATTAATCATCTATCATATTTTTATAGCATCAATCTCCCAATGTCTCATCATTGTGGATGCCTTATGGGATAAGGGATTTCTGGATGATATTTTGAGACAATTACTTTCACAAAGTGGGAGAAAGAACATGATAAAATTTTACATAACAGTGAAAGTGATGATCCGTATATTGAAACCCACAAGTTAATTCTTTGGTATTTGAATCCATAAATTGTTAAAGGATAGATATAAAATAAACATAATAAATAGTTTATAGGATGGTTCCAAGAAAACATTTATAAGGATTAGCCAAAAAATATGAATTCAATTGTTGTACAAATTATATTTCTAGCTTGGGTACTAAATGAAAATGATATGTCTTACACTGGTCTTGTAACCAATGGTTATACATTCTACAAAAAATTACATGCTTACAATAGTATGATATAGAACAATGGAGTCACTAATTTGGAAGAAGTAATGTGCATATCGTGTTCCAATGATATAAATACAACTCATGAAAATATTACATTTTTTGCATTATCAAACAGATATACAAGTAATATTATTCAACATTTTATGTGTCTATTTTTCACTACAAATGGGGTGATAATAGAAATGTAGTGAATGTTGATGAAATGGGATTTATGAAGGTGAATTTTAGATTCGAAAAGAAAAATGATGAGTTATTCGTAATGGAATCATAAGTAGTGCATGCATTTTTTGTCTCTTATCCAGAAAATGATAATTTTCCAGTTTTCCTTCTAGAGAATCAAAAAACTATCATGGTAGATAAAGATTCAATCGAGGATGACCCTTTCTTTTGGAGATCACGGTCAGTTCATATCAATAAAAATATAGACAATTTCTTGTACATTATAGGTGACCATAAAGAAGGGGTTTGGACTCTCCATAGAGGATCCAAATCCATAAATCCTTTAAAAAAGATTTCAATGTGAAGGTAAAATTGTTTTTTAAACTATTATTTTTTCCACATAATATTATTTTTTCCCTACTGCATTAAAATAATATAAATTAAACTTTTTATTACTCATGCATACAATGTATTCTTCACATGATGATGTTACCAATCTAGTGGTATAATATACTATAATTAAGGAAGCACCTTTGGAGGACATAAAGGTAATGTTAGGATATACATTCTCTATTTTAATGAATTTTTTTATTGAAGAATTCATTTAATTTTCATTATTCATTTTAGATTAAATTTATTTTAAAAGATTTTTTTCCATCCTCCAATCATTACATCATCAAAACTTCTACATACATATTCTTCCTTAATACATTATCACCCATGAAGTGTTTTTATTTATCTATTTTCTACATGCTTTGACTGCAATTTTTGTTGGAAGATAAATAGTGATTCATATTCTCAATCCTAGAGGAAATCATGATATTTTTATAATAAAATCATTATATATAGAATTAATGTGTTTTTTGATATTTATGATTAATTTATTTCATTTTAGTATTACTTGAATAAGAATTGTTTTATTATATGGGTTCTTTCTTTTGTTCTTATTTGGTTGGTTTGTTTGAAGCTACCCATCCTCTTGAGAGATTTGACTTTGACAATTCAATTAAGATAATGAAATCTAGATAACACATCAATAATGTATACAACCTACCTGAGAAGGTGAATTCTTACTACTTATTTAACAAAAAAATTCAATATTTTATCTATTATTTGTAAGTTAATTTCCTTATTATTTTTATCTAATACATATTTAGTTTTATAACTTATATTTTGGGAATTGATATTTATCTTTCTATTGTCTAAAACAATCCATAAAAGGGATAACATGTTCCTTTATTCCAATGGTAAAATTCTTTCTATTTTCTATCTATGTCTAACTCCAAACAATGTATATTTGACTAAAAAATTATATAATGATGATAATGTTAGGATATACATTCTCTATTTTATTATAAAATTTATAATGAAATTTTATTACAATTTTCATTATTTCATTCAGTGTTTATTTATTTTAGAATACATATTTCCATATTTCATGTAATTCTTCACCAAAACATGCACAAAATTATTCATCCTCAAAATTTTTACACCCATGCAGTGTTGGCATGTATCATGTTCATTTAATTTACCACCAATACCTTGTTTGGAATAGAAATAGTGCCGACTCTACTCAATCAGAGATAAAATCTTAATATTTTCATAGTAAAATCATTTTCTATATAATTAATGTATTATTTCATATTTATTTTTATTTTGTTTCTTTATAAGATTGATCACATAATATTTGTTTTCTTATATAGGTGGATCCTTTTTTAGAATTGTGGCGGTCTGTACAAAGTTGATCTTGCTTGTGAGAGATTGGACATCAAGGATGCAATAAAGATAATCATAATAATAAAATAGCTCAAAAATGTATAAAACCATCATAAAAAGGTTAACTCATACTGCTTGTTTAATCAAATTTTTACTCATTTTCCTACTATTCAAAAGTTCATTTCCATAAAACATTAATCTAATAATTTATTTTTATAGATATTTCAAGATGTCATATGTTTCTTTAAAATATCTGTAACAAGATAAAAAAGATATAACATGTTCCTTTCTTCCAATGTTATAATGATATCCATTTAAGTTCTTTATTGAACTTCTGACAATTCATATTAACTCAATGTTATTAGCTGAAAAAACCCATAATTTTTTTTACCATACTATCCATTGACAGGATCTTATCATCACCTAAATTTACATGACGTTCTTGGTAAATTATGGGATTCGTTGAAAAGATCTTATATTATGGATTGTTTTTCAAGGTAAATACATGATATGCTCAGTATAGATCAATATTTTTGTAGTTAGTTTAAAATATGTATTTTCGTTTAAAAAGTGTAACTAACTAAAAAACCAATAAAACACACTCGTATTATCCTGAAAATTTTGAAAACAATTCCTAATTCATTTTTGATGTGATGGAAACAGCCTCACATCAAACTGACACATGATGTGATAGGTATGACTCAAAGAGTATGTTTCATGTTTAAAATGACATTTTAGTAAAAAAGAAAAGTTATGTACCAAAATTTGAGAAAATTAATTCATATTTTTTTTGATAACTCAGATAAACAATCCATGCATTTTTTGGGACATATATGAATCAATTTAAGCTCAATCTAATGCATGGTGTGATTGATATCACTCCATATGCATATTTTTATTTTAAATTGTTATTAATTTGTGTAAATAATTTCAAATGACATAATCAAAATAGAAAAAACATGTTCGTATTGTTTAATATATTAAAAAAATGAACCATAATTCATTTGTGACATCTAGGAACCATCCGCCCTTCAATCTGATACATGATGTTTCCTAAATGAATTGAATTTTCCATTATCAGTTTAAAATTTACATTTTTGTTCAAAAAGAATCACTCACTAAAAATGGAGAAAACATGATCTAGTTATATTTATAATTTTTTAAATTGACACTGAAGTAATATTGATATGCATGAGTTAGTATCATGTCAAATCAACACATTATGTGACCATTATTATTCAATGTGCCTGTTTCTAGTTTAAAATGACATTTTAGAAAAAACGAAAAATCATGCACTCAAAATAAATAAAACATATATGGATTGTTTCTTAAATTATTAAAATTATCCATAGGCCATTTGGGATGTTTATTAATCAACTTATCCTCAATAAGAAGAATGGTTTGTATGATATGACTCTAAGAGAATCTTTTTATTTAAAATTGGAATTAATTTTAGTAAACAAGTAAACTTAAAAACTCCAAATCGAGAAAAATAATTCATATTTTTTTAACATTATAAAAATGAAACATATGACATTTATGGTGTGTAAGAATCATACGCACCACATTATGATACATTATGTGGCCAATATGACTCAAAGTTTCATTTTTCAATTTAAAGTGGACATTTTAGTTCAAAAAGTTTCACTCACTGAAAAATGAGAAAACATGATCATATTCACTTGAAAATTTATAGTAATGATTCATACATCTTTTTCTACATATATGATTCAGTATCACATAATACCAACATATGATGTAACCAATATGACTTAAAGTGCGTGTTTCCAGTTTAGAATTTGGATTTAGTAAAAATGTCATGTGACATACTCAAAACTAATAAAATACATTAAAATTGTTTTTATAATTTTGAAAAATTATCCATAACTCATTTGGTATGAGTATGAATTAGCCTCACCTCAATCTGACACATGGTGTGACTAATATGACTCCATGTGCAACTTTTTATTTAAATTTTATGTTAATATTAGTAAAAGGACCACTAACATACTCAAAAGTTATAAAATTAATTCATATTGTTTTGATGCATTTTTAAAATGATCAATATGTAATTTTTTATGTGTTTTAGTTAGCTACACATCAATATGATACATTATGTTCCCAATATGAATCAAATTGTCTATTATTAGTTAAAATTATATATTTTTGTTCAAAATGATTAACTAACTAAAACCTAGTCAAACACACTGATACTTTCTAGATAATTTAGAAAACATATTCATAAGAAATTATTAATATGGAAGAATCGACTTCCGCATAATTGGATTCATGATTTTACTTGTATAACTAATTGTGTCTATTGTTATCTTAAAAATAAAATTTTACTTTAAAAATTATCAGTCCTTGAAAATAGGGAAAACATTCTCAAATTGTGTTGATAATAGTGGAAAATAATTCATAAGTAATTTTTTTATGGTTTGTAATTAGTTTCATGTAAAACTAACACACGATGTCACGAGTATGACTCAAAGTACATGTTTTTAGTTTAAAATTAAATTTTTCCAAAAAAGAGAACCAACATATGCAAAATTGAAAAAAACACATTCATATAGTTTTATAATTTTGAAAATCAATCTATAAGTCATTTGGGACAAGTATGAATTATTCACACCTCAATTTGATGCTCGGTGTGACCTTTATGACTCTATGTTTATATTTTTATTTATAAATAAAATTAATTTTAGTAAAAATGAAACAAACTTACTCAAAATCAAGAAATCATATTTAGATTATTTTGATAAAATAGAAAAATTTTCCAGAAGTAATTTTCAGGTGTATATATTAGTTTCACCACAATCTGGTACATGATGTGTCCGGTGTGACACAAAATGTTCGTTATTAGTTTAAACTTGACATTTTAGTTCAAAATGTTTCACTCACTAAAAACTGAGAAATTATACTTAGATTGTATTGATAATTTTGGAAAAATATTCATGTCACTTTTATTATGTAGGAATCAGTCTCACATCAAACTAACACATGGTATATCCATTGTGAATTGAAATGTGTGTTTCTAGTTCAAGATATAATTTTAGTAAAAATGACAGGTGTCGTACTACAAACTGAGAAAACACATTCATATTGTTTTAATATTTTATAAAAACTATCCATATATAATATTGTATGTGTGGGGATCATATAAACCTCAATCCAAAACATATTATGATCAGTATGGATCCCAGTTAATATTTTCAATATATAAGTGTCATTTTTGTTTAAAATGTGCATCATATCACCAAAACCAAGAAAACTAGGATAGATTGTTTTATCATCATTCAATTTTATATTAAATAATTAATTTTCTTATCATTATTATATTATAAAAATTTATTTAATTTCCATAGAGACAATTACTGAAGATGAACAAGAAATTGTTTGATGTTCATGAATCAACCACAACTCACAATAATATATAATGTTCCTTATATGAATAAATATTTAATTACAAATTATCACTTTATGTTAAATTTGGGACTCTATATTATTACTAACATTTGAATTGTTATCTTGTAAAGGTTTTTTCATTTTCGTTTTTAGTGTTGGTTTGTTCCGTTAAATCATGTGTTGGGGTATAGGGAAAACAACAAAGGAACATTATTGTTTTTAAATGTATATAGTAATTTGTAATTGCCCATGTAATTGTATAAGTCAATGTTTGAAATTTTTATAATATTTTTTATTTTTTTTATTTTAAATGTGTTGGAAATTTTATTCTTTTTAAATTCATTCTTAGTACACGAGTTTTCAATTTCTAGTGTTTCAGTGTGTTGTTGTAACACACCGCACTGGTGTTGTTATGTGCTGTTATAGCACAACATGGTGTGTCACTTAATTAATTATCCTAAATGATTAGATAAAGTACCCATTTATTAGTTCTAAATAATTTTTTTCATAAATGGGTTCCATTATAAACTCTTCTAAAAGAGTCAATAAATTGTTCCTTTATTAGCTATTTTTAGCATTCATAATGGACCCCTTTATTAGTGCATTTCTAATGTTGATAAAATCATAGGTATTTTAATCATTCTTTAGTAGTCATCACTACTCTAGCATTGATAAAGTCAATTTTTAGCACTACTAATAGCATGTTTTATATTAGTGTCTTAACTCAATTTTCATTTATTCCATTAAACATATACATCCTTGATCATTCCATGTTTAGATTATGTCTCAGAGAAATTTTATTTTCTTATGTTATACTTCCACTTAATTTAGGTGTATTTACAACTGATTCACATAATCATTTATTCTGATTAATTCTCACTTCAATGATATTATATTTGTAAGGGAAATTATATTAAAAATTATATTTTTATAATTTCCCTTAAAAATATCTTATTCTTATGTGTACATGTTTTCTAATATTATTTCCAAAAAACTCATAATTATGTAATTACATGTGTAAAGTCATTTTTCCTCATGTTTACTTTTTACCAAACATTTTGGAAGGAGTATTTTGTTTAAATATATTCTATGTGAGTTATCTTAAAAAATTATTGAAATAATTTTCTTTAACTTATACAACATGATTGTATTTTTCCACCATCAGAATGAATTAATTCATCGGTGTTTCCATAAAAAATCTTACAAGGTTATTTTCCAATAAATCATTTTTATTTATAATTAGGAATCTCTTTAAAAATAAATTATTTAAAAAATGGAAATATTATTTTATTTTTCAACAATTGTTTCATGTGATCTCTAAAAATTATTTACCATCTAAGATAATAGTTTTTTATGTTACTTATACTTTAATCGGGATAGTATTCAATGATACCCTCCTTATTATTTTTCTATTTGGTTTATGATTATGAAGACATGATATTTATGAAACAAATTTATTTTCAATAATTTATTCTATGATTATATGTTTGTGAAACCCATTTCTTTTCATGTGTTCGGATATGATTAATAAATTATGTTCTTGTCGAAAAAATATTGGTTGTTTCATTATAAGTTGGGTGGGACCAATATCTATCACTAATTCATTTGTTAAAATCATTATATCTCATTAGATAACAATGGTAAACAAGTCTATGGGACTGATCTACTATGGGAAATAGGTGCATCCATATCCACAATGGGAAACAACTATATATAGATCCACTATATTGATAGTCTTAGAAGAAAAACATGACATATGAAATTGTTTACTATATTTATCATGGTTCCAAACTTTTTTCCATAACATTATGGACCATGTTTTTTTATAAATATTTATTACACATATGGTCTATGTTTTCTGAAATGATCATGTTTATGTCATAAATCATGTTTGGGTTCTATGATCGGTGGGGTATGAACTTTGTAATTTTTGATCATGATCAAATTCTTATATTATTATTTCATATGATCATGGATTGATATCTCATATGTTTATCCTTACTAATCTTCTATGATGACCCTTTCATATGATTCATTCCCCATGTAATGAAGAATATTTTATGTAGGGTATGCCTAAGAGGAGTACTGTGTAGAAAATGCTTATGGTAGATGTTCATTATCAATCATAAAACAAGAATATTTATTTTTTAATCGCCAAATACTATAAAACTTTATGGTTCTATCATATATAGTATTTTTATTCACAAAATATACATCTAAATAGAGGTAATATTTTTTTTATAAAAAATGATTCGTTATTGTTGGTATTGGAGTAGTGTTTAGATAATCATTGTTGATTGGGGTTAAAAAAATGTTTATGAAAACCCTAGGGAGAGGACAAATTATAGGATAAAATACTAAGGTTTTGATAATAGTCATGAATGATATAGGTTAAACCTAAAGTTTCATAGAATAACATGTCATGATTTAGATATTCTATAAATGATTTGTCTTAATTACATGGTAGACCACTCTGATTATTGTTTCTCACACAAATCATTCTAGTTTTAGTCAATAGTTGGAACCCAAAGGAATCAAGCTAATAATGAGTGTGATGGACAATGCTATAGTTTTACACTAGAGAAACCAATTATTATTCAATATGGAATCTATAATCATGTATTTATTCACAAACAACATTCTCAAGATATAAATCATTCTGAGTTAAAAAATTATCATGGTAGGGAACAATGTAATACTAAATATTTAATAAGGAAACAACCACATAATTTTAGTGGTTCATCTGATCCACTAGTGGATGAGTAAAGGATCAAAACCATTGATAAAAAAATTTATATTTTTCAGTTATTAGGACATGAAAATTATTCCCTAGTTTTTTATCATCTATAATGGGAAGAATATAAATGGTGAAATATTATCAAGAATACATGGAAAGAGGAAGAGATTAAATCTAGGAAATGGGATAATTTTAAGGGGATATTATTTAGTAATTTGTTACCTCATATTCTATGTAAAAAATTGATAAGGGTTTTCTTGAGGTAATAAAAAAGGATGATGAATCCATTGGTACCTATGAGGAAAATATTACAAGTCTTAAACGGTATGCCTTTTGTTTAATTATTAACCATGTTGGTAAAATTTATTGATTATTTGGTGTTCTAAATCCATGTTTCTGAATGGAATTACCTATAATACACTTCATTATTTCAAAATAATCTGATCTATTGTAACTCAAAGTAGAAATGATATTACGATATTCCTATAATTTAAATTATCTTTATAAGAAAAGAAAGATCGAGTCTCATGAAAACTCGAAAAAATCAATTGGTGAAAAAAAATTATGTTTATCTACATGTCTGAAATGGTGGAAGAAACATAGAGGTATTTATTTTAATAGATGTGGGAGGTTCTTTTAATATTTCAAGGTGGGTCATAAATCTTGTGAATGTGGAATTTCGATTAATGGTCTCGTTTTTATAATGGAGGAGGAGAGGACGCCAACTAATGTAACTCCTACACTCAAAGGTTTTAAGTGAAATAAATTTTTGATTTATTTGAATCAATTACCCAACCAAATTAGTAATGTGTATGATAAGATACAAGATCCTCTAAAGAAAAATGAAAATGGGAAATATTATAAAATCACTATGGATGAAGTCAATCTTGATAATTAGAGAACCCATATTCTCCCATCCTAAGTTGGGAGTTTCATGTTTGATTTGGTATGAATATATCATTGGATATACATTAGATAAATTTTATTTGATTATATATATTTTCATGGATTATGTAATAATGAAATCACATTTTATGTTTTATTGGTAAAAGAATAAACCTATTCATCCTATGAAACTATTTTTTATAATATAAGTGCATGTATAGGGAATAAAGGGTGAATAAAAATTTGGAAGTGTATACATCTCCATATTAAATTAAAATTAGTGTAATGTCTACTATCTTGGGTAACATGTTTATTCCACTTTTGAGGTTTTTATGTTATAGGAGTTTAACAAGATTAAAATAAATTTATGGAAATACAATCCTTTGGTTATATATGTGTTAGATATATTCAATGAAGAATTAATTAACACTTTGTGGACATATGATTAAAGTTATTGGTATCCTTTAGGGTTTATCTTGTTTTAAATATTGAGGTAACTATGGTTTGTAGTTAATTGACATATTAATTTATCACACATTATTCAGAGAATATTTCTCTATGGATCTTCATGAACAAATATATTAATGAAGTTGTAATGTTTTATATATTACCATATTAAATTGTTTTTGATTGGGGTCTAAGGTTTTCTGTGATGTTTTGGTGAAGTCCTTCACAATCTCTTGATAAAGAGTTGAGTTTCATCACTAAGTATCATCCCCAAAAATATGTTATGTCTGATAGAATAGTTCAAAAAGTACATTATATAATAAAAAAATTATATGAATTTGAAAGGTAATTGGGATAAACACCTAAATCTAGTTAATTTTTCATTCACCAATTTCTTTCACATGAGTATTTAAATGGATCCTTATGAAACACTTTTTTGGAGGAAGTGTAGAACTCTAGTGTACATGAATTATGTTGTAGAAAGAATGATGTTGGGACCTGAGGAGGCTGATGGAATGGTCGGGAAGGATAGATCCATCAAACAACACACAACAGCAACACAATGTTGAATGAAATGTTATACTGATAAACGATGACAATATCTAGAATTTTATTTTCGTGAAAATTTATTAAAATTAATTTATCTATGGAAAAATTAATGGAATATTAAAAACTTGGAATATTAGTCCCTTTGAAATACTTGATCATATCAGGATAGTATATTTTTCTCTATCCCTTCAACCAAATCCCTCCCAAGTTCATGATGGGTCCTATGTACCTCTCTTGAGGAACTAAATTCATGATTCACCACATATACTAAAATAAAGGGTCATACCACTATAGAATTATCATTATTATAAATATTAATCTTTATATAATATGGCTCCTATAGATAATTTTATGTGAAACAAGGCAACTAACCAGGTTAATGTTTTTTAGTGATACAACTAATTTGAGGAATATATATGGGAACCTGAGGATGTGATGATCCAAAGCTATCAACATCTATTTTATCTGAGTAATGAGTTTTGTGGTAGAAATACATTGTAGGGTGGGGAGAAAGTACCACACTGAGAATTTTATTCTATGTCTCTATTTAAATTTAATCTATTCGATAGCTAATTATACATGTAACATTAAGCTTAAAATTTCCCAAATATTATTATTTTAACAAGACCATTATAAAAAATCCATTGAACTTGTAGATGTGGATATTATTATCAATATTATTAAATATATATGAATTTCACTTTTAATAAAAAAAAATTTCTTATAAAATAAAAAAATAATTTTTAGTAAAGGAATGTTGTTCGTCAAATATATGTTTTCTTCAAAAAATTATTTTTATTTATTTCTATGAGAAAATAAATATAATTTATTTCTTACACATTAAGAAAATTTATTTCATAATGTGAACTTAATTTTTGGATTTAGTGTATCAAAATTCAATTTGGTTGATTTTTTTAAAAAAATCCGTAATTTTTTACTTTTCAATGAATTGTTAAAAAATATCGATTTATATAAAAATCTCATTTTAATTATATTTAAAATACATTTTATGATTTTTAACTAAATTAAAATTAACTTGAGAATTTTCTTAGTTATATATATAGTCTAATTAATTGCATTTAAATAATCGTTATACCTTATTTGGCTATAAGTGCATTTTTAGGATTAAAAACACAATTTTCCAAAAACGTTTTTTGTTGCCTTTTGACGATAAAATTTTATATATAGTTTTTGAAAATATAAGTTTCTAATATTAAAAAAGGGATTTCATATTTAGAATCAGGAGGTTTAAATTAGGTTATATGATAATTTTCATTTTTTTATAATAACATTTACCATGATAATAAAATATTTACTGCAATATAGATAATATAATTAAATTGGTTAAAGATATGGTGTAAAAGCTTTAAAAAGACAAATATATTTTATTAGATATAATTCCACCTGAATTTTTATGGATTTATATATAAAATTGTAATTATTAATCACTTAACCCCCCCCCCTCCCCCCATATTATTTATACCACTCCTCCCCACCCCATTTCTCCAAACAAAACCTGGACCTATTCCAATATCATTTAAACCCACTCTTCTCCACTATCCCCATTTCCAGGTTCTTCTGGTCACACAAAAATTCCAATTCAATGTTCTTAATTGTGTCCTTTATGGATGTGATATTAATGGGTAAAAATTCTCAAAAAAACCTCAATTAATTTGTTATCTTTTTCTACCTTCTCTTCACCTCCTTCACACAACAAAGGATAATAAATCTAGTATAAAATATATAATGGAATGTTATATTAATAATGGAATTTATTTTTTCTATCCCCTTTCTTATCTGCTCTTATTAAAATAAATTAAACCATCTACCAAATTTTGGCTGTTAACCTTCTCTCTATATAATGGTTTTTTATTTTTCATTACAACATTCAAGGCTGGACATAAAAATATTATTCTAGTTAAATTTTATTAAAATAGGTATATTATAACCAATATCATGTTTTGAAACTAATATATTGATATAATCATAAATAAATTTAATCTTGTTAATGTTGGTCATAAAAACTCCCAAAATAAACTTAACATTTATCATTGATGTTTTATCGAATAAATCATCCTCATACCTGAATGAAATGTGATATATAATTCTATTTAAGATTTTGGAAGTTTTTGAACAACATCTATTTTCACTTCTATAATATTATTTACATTTTACAAGAAAATCCATAATTATACAAAAATGAACTGATCATGAAAACCATGAAACAAACACACTCGAATGAATGAAGATAATTAAATATTATTAATAAATGGGGGTAAGATGTTATAACATGATCAGATAAGGTATTAAAATATTATTTTAATTATATAATGAATTAATAACATACATTAATCCTTTATATATATCATCAAATTAGGAAAAACTAAAGGGTAGTGTGAGCTATGAGATTCTTATCTCACTTTATCTTTTGTGAGATATATTCCTTTTACACAACTTATTTGTTTTGTGTAGTCTATATAATTATCTTTGATATATCATATCTTGAATCTCATTATCTTAAGATTATTAAAGGTTATATTTGATAATTATTACTTTTATGTGGAATATGATTCGACTAATTACAATGTGGTAATGGATTTCTAAACTCAATTTCCATTCATTGGGTTAAAATTCTACTTAATTTATTATTCCATGATAAGACTATATGTGAGATGGATTTTGATTATATTATTTTGTATTTTCACTTGTTTTATGCATATTTATATCTAATTCGGAAAATCAATTCATTTTAGGAATGATCAATTCAATGATATGATATTTATAATGGACATTATTTTAAAAATTATATTATTAAAATATTCCTTCAATCTCTCTTTTTCATCCATGTCCATGTTTTCTAAAAGTATTACCATGTTTTTTATATATTCTTTTATGATTTTTATAAATCAATTTTTACTAATTTTTTCTTTCTAATAAAATAGTTTGAATGTATTATTTTTATTGTATTCTAAACATTGGTCTTTGTGAATTATCTGAAAAATGTATCGAATGAATACTTTTGTTATCTTATATGGCTTCAAAATATTTTCTCACACTCATGACACCTTAATGATTTCATGTTTCCTTTAAAATCATAAAATTGTATTTTGAAATTATTTTCTTCATTTATAATTGTGTGACTCTATAAGAATAAATGAATAGAAAAGGAAAATGTTATTTTTTAATACTATTTCTTGTGATCTCTCAAGATTTTTTTTCATCTAAGGGAACATTTTTTAATGAAACATATTATTTAATAGGGATACTATTCAAGGACTCAATATTTTTTATTTTTATATTTGGGTTATGTTTATGATATCATGATTTTTATGAAACCCATTTATTTCCCATGGTTTATGCTATAATGAAATGTATTTTAAACCCATTTATTTTCATCGGTTTTGATATGATGAATAATTTCTATTTATATGGCACATATATGTATGGTTTCAATTATGTAAAAGGTGGTACCTATATCTTCCTCCAACGCTTTTGATAGATCATTATATATAATGTGACAATAATGGGAAACAAAATGCCGGTATTGATTTTAAAATCATGCCCCTCTACATTGGCTTGAGAAGGAGGGAGGACTTTACTTTTCCTTAAGCGACATCCACAATGAGAAAAAGGGTGGAAACAAATTCCAAGGGAATATTCAATTAATGAGAGATGATTTTCACTTAGAAAATAAAACAACCCAAACAAACATTCCATAACCCAGTAACCACTACATGATTTATGATAATCATATAAAACAACTCAAGGAAATACCATAGATATGAAAACCAAACTACAACAAAAGTACCACAACAAAAGACTGCAATATCAAAGTAAACAACGAAAGACATAACAAAAAACCCAAATAAACCAAAACAAAACTCCATTCCCCAAACATGATTTCTTCTCCAATACCCAATTCATCCCAAGTCTCAATAAGCACCACTAGAGAAGTGTGATATTTTAACTTTTCTTGTGTCCTGATAAATGATATCTAAAAAATCCCCAATGTTCAAAAGTTTGGGTGATTAATGAAACTCAAAAGTTTTTCCCAAAATTACTTACCCACTCCTGCCATGAGGATACAACATTTAAGAAAATTTATATAAACAAATTTATATAAATAAATTCAAAATAGTTTATATATAAATATAAAATAGGTTCCATGGTAATATTTTTATTAAATAAACACCAACATCAAGGAAATGAAATTAAATGCGTCAATTAAACCATTTCATTAATATATTTTGCATTATACATTCCACATCACATAGCTACACGCACCCATTTACACCACACACACACATATTTGGTGTCCCCATAAACTATAGAACTTCACATCCATAACATGTTCCCTTAGATAGTGGTAATTTCATTACCATAATCTATTATATTCCATCCATTCTTAACCCTTTAAACTAACCAAATTATAATACCACAATTTCCAAACCAATTCAATAATTATAATAAAACCTCACTTCTATTGAAAAACAAAACAACCAACCATTTCATTAAAATCATCCTTGTATTGAAAACCCTTTTTCAAAAAACCATTACAATAAAACCAACCTTCTATTGAAAACACCTTTTCATGAATAAAATACAAATAACCATTTTAATTTCATTATTTTTAAATCATTATACCAAATTCACCTTTTTCCTAAACACCCAATTTCTCACAAAAACATAAATTGTCTCCAAATAAAGTTTCCATCAATCATTGCATAATAAATACCTAATCAAATTCAACAAAAATATAACAAATTTTAAATTAAGAGTTATTTTTCTAAATAGAAATGTGTTGAGTGATCCTCGTACCTCGTGATTTATGGAGAAAATAAAGAATGAAACTAAAGAACCAATGAAACCTGGTTGAATCTCAAACATCCCAGCTTATATTTCTTCCCATAACATCAACAAAGAAATATATAACCATTATTAGCATGAAAACATTATATAAATCCACAGAAGGTTGTATTTAAAAATTTGAGAGAGGTAGAAAATAATATCAAAGAAAAAAAACTTAAACAACCATAAATTAAGAGTTACTATGAGAATCATGCTTTAATTTACAAAAAAACTACTTCGGATTGGATCTAAATCATTGGTGAAATCTTACATATCCTTTGGGAGGTAAAAAATCTGGATTTAGGTATGAAATGTCGAAAAAATTGGGGTTGAAGGCTAATCCTAACCCATATAATTTTTTTGTGGATCTTGTTTTTAAATCTTTCATGGTTTGTTGAATGGTTAGTCAATATTTGTGCTAATCATGCACCAACATATTCTTGACGGTTGGCTCTCATAGTTAGATAGACCATGAAATGGCCATGAAAAATCCCATTGTCACAATTTTCACAGTTTCCTCTTAGTGACCACATATTTTGGACAAACATTGTTCCAACCCATGTGTTATCCCCATATCCCTTGTCTTATTATGAATAGTTTCATGTAGGAATTGTATTGTATTCCACTAACATTTCACAAACAATGCACTTTTATAAAACCCCCAAAACATTGCAAAAGTCTTAAATCCCCTACTAAATAACATCCGAAAACAATATATACTTCAAAATCATAAATAAAGGGTTACTTAGTTGAAATTAGGGGTTCTAAATTCTCACTAACAATAGAATTGTTATCCCTATAATTTAGAAAACCATTATTTCTATGAAATAGTTATCGTCGTATTCTTTCATTTCCTTATCATGTTCCTAAGACTCTTCTTCAATATTAACATGTTTCCACAAAACCCACACTAGCCCTATGATTTTTCAATGAAATAATCTATCTTCCCTATCGATAACATGCACTAGCACATCTACTAATGAAGGGTCCTACTCTAGGTTAATGTGATCACATCAAATCACATGGTCAGGATTAGGATGATACATTTTCAATTAAGATACATGAAACACATTATGCACTTCACTAAACCATGGTCACAAATTCCATCCAATATACCACATCACCAATCCATTCAAGTATCTAAACATGGACTATGCATTAAATAGATATTTTACAATTATTAAAAAAATGAAAATGTCCAAGACTTGGAGAGAACCTTAGGAACACATTTCCACTCACATCAAAGGATAACAATCATCGATGATGGTCCATATAAAATTTTTGATGACCATGTGTCATCTCCAATCATTTTTTGTGTAACTGAATATTCTTTATTGTCTATTATGCAAGGCTTAACCCAACTAATGAAGTCCTACCTATTTCCACCCAACAATGTGATGAATGAAATGAATTCCGATGTAGTACTTCAAAATGATCCATATATATCGATCATTAATATATGGAATTATATGAGGACTCCAACAATGGTATGTTCTCCTCCCATTAGCCACCAAAATCCATTAAAAATCCCTCATCATGTCTTCTAACATTATTATTTCCCTTTCAGATTGGTCCTCAATCTGGGGATGATATGCTATACTCGTAGTCAACTGCTTTCCAAGGGATTTCACTATGTATTTCCACAAATGATATGTAAACCGTTGATTTCTATAATACACTACAAAACTGGTAAACCATTACTTCTAACCACTTATTACATGCATATTTTTCAAAAATTCCTCCATGGTATGAGATACTAGAATATTGTAGAAATTGGAAGACTTTGTGAGGCAATCCTATATCACCCCTATGGAATTAGGTTTTTCCACCATTATTGGGATAAATTTTAAAAAATGTACGGTTTTATCCCCCCTTTTACAAACTAGAATAGGTAAACAATGAAACATATCTTCTTGTCACTAATGTGTTGCCTTAACTAGCTAAAAAGTTATGTATCAAGAAACAAACTCATCCACCTTCCTTTTCATATTGACCCACCAAAACTGTGATCTCAATCCCTTATTCATTTTTTGTATTCCTAGATGAACATACGATATCTAATTGTGGTAATAATGAGGATGTTTCTCCTAAAAATCCATAGGTTTGACCATCTGATTTCTGAACCACAACATTGAACTCCCATCTAGCATTCATCCCTCAATGTTCTCACCACCATTGAGTTTTGATGTCATAGAAATTTATTCTAAATTAAACATATTTTCCACATAACCATATTCACCAAATCAAGAACCACTAAAAAAAATAAAATCTTTTTACTCCCTCAGTCTTCATAATCCAGGTGAATATTGGCTAGTAACATGAACTAACACTCATCTGATGCCTATTTTCCCAACTAAGCATAAGACTTTTTACTTAATGCATCTACAACCATATTTCATTTACCAGATGTGTGCATCAATTAAATTTAAAAAAAAAATTGGATAAACTTCATCCATCATCTTTGTCTTATGTTCTAATCCATTTTTGATAAAAATATGTTTCAATATTTTATGATCTGTAAACATATTAAATTTCTAACCAATATGTAATTGCGTTGAGTATTAAATGAATTTACTATGGAAGATAACTCCAAATCATGTGTTGGATAGTTATTCCCATGAAACATTAATTATCATGATCAATAAGGAACAAAATGATCTCCTTCCATAAGAGAAAATCTTAACTAGGATCCTAAAGATTCATAGTACACCATGTACACTTGTGCTATTTCTGGAAATATCAAGATTGGAACTGTTGTAATGATATATTTATTCCCTTAAAAAAGAATTCTGACAATCCTCACTCTGTTGGAATGGAACATTATTCCAGGTTAAAGCTATCATAGGTGAGACAAATAGTGAAAATCATCAACAAAGAATCGGTAATAACCTGCTAGACCTAGGAAACAACGTATCTCAAAACATTAGTTGGATATTTCTAATATAAAATAGCCTATATATTCTCTAGATTCATAGAAATGCCTATTTATAAGATTACATTTCCAAGATAGCATACCTATTTTATCCAAAAATAACACTTTGATAGTTTAGAATACAACCAATGATCCCTTAATATTCCCAACATTGTTTCCAATTGTTTCTCATTTTTATTCCTTGTCCATGAATACACCAATATGACAACTACCTGAACCACAACAAAAGAATTCAAATATCCAAGAAAATATTTGATTTATCAATTCTATTAAGGCCATTGATGAATTCGTAAGACCAAAATTCAAATTGAAATACTCATAATGGACATATCAAATAATTAAAGTTATCTTCATAATATCATTCTTATAAACATGTAATTGGTGATATCATAATCACAATTAAATGTTAGAGGACCAATCTTCTCTAGTTTGTATCCACTTCCATTCATAAAGATGTGAATTTACAAATAAAACCATTATTTCTAGATCTTCCCAAAGTAGTTTCAATTCCATCAATTATTTTTGTTCAATCCAATAAGATGGAATGGAAATAAGACTGGTCCCCATAAAGAGATCAACTATAAACTTTACTTCTCTCACGAGTGTAAAACATAAGAAATTTTGGGGATAGACATTTCAAAATTGGTCCAAAACCAATAGAAAAAATTATTCTTGATCTATTCCATTGATTCCAAATTCAAAACAGCCAACTCATGTGAGATCATTCCAACCATTGGTTATGAATATCTTGTTTCACCTTCCTTTGGATTCTTGTATCTTCTAATAAGATTCATGATGCCATCCTCATTCATTAAAATAAATATTCTGGTATAATTTGATATTTTCACCTTAAACTTTTTAAACTAATACATACCTGGGATTATATCATATAAATCCATCTCAAGAACAAATATTTCTCACATTAGCTCTGCTCCATTAACTATTATAGAAAATTATTTACACTCTAAGGTTCTAAAATCTATTTTACCAATAAGAGATTTAATTTTTAACACATAAGCTATCATTTCAAAATTTAGACCTAGAAAATAAATAGCTTTAGAACAAGAAATGGAATGGGAAGCACCCATTCAAAAAAATCTAGCATAAGGACCGGTAGAATTCAAAATAATTGTACAACTAATGGTCGATGGTCCATATTAATCATCCACAATAACATCCTCAAATCCATATAATTTCTTAATAGATGCACTTTGTTCCTTAATTATATATTTAGATTTCACTTTCTTAGGAGTCATGGTATTCTTATAATCACCATGGATGGCTTTGTCCTGCTGATGAGAGGTACTCTATAGCCCTCATCCCTTCAAAGAAAACAATTCATACGACACCATAGAAGTGTCTCAGATGCCAAACCTTAGAGTACTATGATAATATCATTGAATATGCCTCATATAATTGAAATATTGGAATGATATAGGTTGTGTCATACACTCTTGATTAATGCAACAAAGAGGACCACATTGGAATCATCTGAGCTTAATTTTGGGTCTTTGCGGAAGATTCTTCAATCTAATAATATAATTATGATTCACACCCCCACCTTTTAAATTGGGTTCCCTCTTCCTCATGTTCCCAAAATCATAGTTCCCACCATTTCCCATAGGTATAAACATACATCCTCCACCTATAGAACCTAATATGTACATTTATTCCACAGTCACTCTATTAACAATCTATGTATAATCTATTATATCGATCACAACAATCTTTCAGCAAATTTTCTACATGTACCCCAACTCAAAGATGTGAGCCTTCAAGGATGAACTATCAGCAAATTCAGGTGTAAAGGGGACGAAATTAATGAATTTATCCACTTACTCTATCAATGTGTTTCTCTCCAAGTTCAGGATAAATAAATCTAACGTTCTTTCAATTATGAACGTATGAGGATAGAATGGGTTGTCAAGAAATTATTAAAAATCCTTCCATGCAAGGCATTGGCCTTATTTTTTCTAAACAAATAAATCACATGACTAGAGTGTAGTATCCTCAAACATACATGTTACCAAAATTAATTTAATCTCTATTGCTGTTCTGAGGAAATTGATGATTTTAATTGTCCTTTTGAGCCACACCTCTACCTTCTCCAGTTCCAAATCAACACAGAATATCGGTGGGTTCTTCTTCTAGAACTAGATGGAATGATCTACTTTCCATTGTTTATTTTTCACTCTCCCTCTTTGTACCACTTAAAATTCTTACACAATACTCTAATCCATCTATTAGTTCACCTATGACTCCAATGAAACTGCATTTTTAGCAGCTTCCTATGGTTGGTTCCTATGAGGCCTATTGGGTGCCATTGTCTAAAATCACAAAAAAAAAGTTATATGTCTCTCGTTCTATAAAAATAAGGCATAAAGAATTATAATTCTACCACATTAAACTATCACATCATTTCTTTCCAAAATTAAACATATTCATATTCAAAAAAAAATTAAAATTTCACCATACTTTTGAAAATAAAACCAATTTCAAAATAACCATTTCATGCCTTTAAACAATCTCAATTTTGAAAAAACCATTAGAAAATTTCAAAAATCAATAATTTTACACAAAATCAATATTCATTACTCAAAATAAAATATTTACTCTTAGTGGGAAGTCAATTCTAAAATGCATGTCATTATCTTCTCCTTGGCTAAACACGTTATGAAGAGACTCCAAATCTTATAAGGGTATCCAAAACACCTATGTAACCTAATAAATGGTAACTTGAAAATCAGTATAATTAGTTTAGCTATGTCTTTTTATACATTACATTTCATGTCTCAATAATAATACTTCGTTCTACTATCCCAACTAAGGAGTAAACATGACTGAATTGTCAACTCTAAGATTTAGAGAATTAAATACCACTTGTTATTCAAATATAGAAAAAGATAATACAATTGTTTCCACAAGATATTTAGATGGACTAATACAGATACCACTTGTAATATCCTTCCCCTCCTTATTTGATTGAGAATGTGGAAGGATCTCAGTTGGCCTTAAGCGATATCGCTAAGCTCCAAATATAGCATCCCGCCTCTTTATCACATAAACTTTCATTACATTTTACAAAACCGAGGATCTTTAAGGTTTAGTGTCTTGGAAACCAGGAACTTTAAACATGAAAACATAAAACATTCTTCTAAAACACTTGAAAGGATTCTCCTCATGTAAATCCTAGGTTCATTACTACATCAAATAACCTGGGAGAATTCATCAAAAGAAAGGGTGAGCAAAAATCCCAGTAAGAAAAACAAGAGAAACATATTACATGTGAACTTGAGATACTTCAATAAGGTCATGAAAAAGAACTTTAAGGCATGAGAATGAAATAAGGAGGTATATCATAATAAAAATAACATTTTTCATAGCTTGAAAATGTGGCTACATCATTTAACATAGAAAATCATGAACATATCACCAAGGTCCATCCCCAAGGTGTCATTTGAAAATTACCAAGGTTATTCAACAAGGTATCGTGAAAATTGTAATCTCTAGTGGTTACATCATTACCCAATGCATTGGAGCGCTATCAGGGCGCACCCTTAAATTTGCCTTTATTATCATCTGACCCACATATATCATCCTCAAACATTTCATAAATAACCCATATAGCATAAAATAAATGGGTTTCATTTCATAATCATAACGTTTTAAAAACTGCTTTAAAGACATGATCTTTACATCACTTTAAAACCCACGGAAAAGGAAGGTGGGTCTCATGCATGTAAATCCCAAAATTAAAAATAGAACATTTTTGTATATATGTGAATACCCCTTTAGAAGAAAGATCTTTGAGTATTCACTTAATAATATAAAAGAACTTTAGAAAAAGAGAGAGACATTTTGAGACGGAAATTCTGCAGCATAACGGCTATGTTACGAGATTTTAGAAGGCATTAAAAAGAGAGGTAAAATGGGTCAAACATTCATAAATGACCCATAAAATAGTAGATGGACAGAATAAGAAGAATACATGATCATGGTAATTAAATTTCACAGACATACCATTTGAAATAAAAAACATGGAAGGAAGACAAAAATTAGATTTCTCTTATGAAAGTTCGGCAGCCTAACGGCGTTACTTAAACTTCAACAAAAATGATTTTAAAAGATCAAATAGGGTCCCTCATCATGTGAATATGATAGATATAGAGATAATTCCACAACATAACAAAAATGAACTTGAAAGAATTGACATGAATGTAGAACTTCAAAACGAGAAGGGTGAAGAACCACTTAAAAATTCGGCAGCCTAACGGCGCCACATAAAACTTCAAAATACTGAATTGAAGAGATCAAATGGGGTCCCTCATCATATGAACATAAGAGTCCAGTATTATAGATATAGAGATCATACCCCAACATAACAAAAAGGAACTTGAAAAAAAATTACATGAAAGTAGAACTTCAAAACGAGAAGGGTGAAGAACTACTTAAAAATTCGGCAGCCTAACGGCGCCACTTAAAACTTCAAAATACTGAATTGAAGCGATCAAATGGGGTCTCTCATCATATGATCATAAAAGATCAGTATGATAAAATTAGAGATCATACCCCAACATAAAAAAAGCAACTTGAAATATTTTACATGAAAATAGATCTTGAAAAATGAGAAGGGAGGAAGAATCCGTTACAAAAATTTCGGCAGCCTAACGACGCCACTTAAAACTTCATAAAACGAAATAATGAGAGGAAGAGGGGATATCTCATTATATGAACATGAAAAGTTCAGAAAGAGGAGTATAAATGAACATCCTCCAACATAAGAACATGGAGAATAAAAGGATGGACATAAAAGAGATTACTTGAAATGAAAGAGAGAGGTCGGATCCCTTACCTTAAAACATAACTCTTAAAACTCAAAGGTTGGGACCTTGAGGGATAGGGGGTACCATGGGAGGACTCCTTGGGAGGAAATGAGACCAGAACTTCGTTGGGGGGGAGTGGGGAGTCGAATAGATGAGAGGATGGCTTGGTATTTATAGGGAATGTGAGGGGACAAGGCATTAATGGCAAAGGGACACCTCATTAGTGGTTTTGGCAAAACCATGGGCTTACCCATGGTATTTTCCCATGGTATTGGCCACTTGGGACACCTCATACCTTATCTCACTATTCATAATTCGAAAATATTGATTACAAACTTAATACATCATTTAATGATGTCATTAAACACCCGTAACTTAAAAACTGTATTTTCACTATTCATCGAAAATTCAACTTTCTCAGAATAATCCCAAAATTTCACCTTAACCAAATATCAACGCTCTGATTAAAAATATGAACTCCATTTTATAAAAATAATTTTCTAAATATTTTTAATTTAATTTTTAAATAAAAACACTATTCACCGAAAATTCATTTTTTTCCGAAAAAACCCCAAAAATTACCATAACATAATATCAGTGCTCTGAGTTCAAAAATGAAATCTTTTTTATAAAAATAATTATATAAATATTTTTAATTAAATTTTTAAATAAAAAAACACTATTTAGCCAAAAAAAACTAATACTTGAATAACAATTTATGAAATCATTATTTAACCATTTTATTGAATCACATTACTTAATCAAGGTGCCTAGATTATATTAATACTTTCTTTAAGTGAGATTACTAATCCATTTGGACACATTACTAATTCTAATCATAAAATCACAATTCATAATTTACTATTCATCAAAAATTAAGTTGATCTTATTAGAATCTAAATTTTGTACCGAACATAATTGTAAAAGACCATTTTTTGAAAATCATTACACATTTTTAATTATTTAAGGTTTACACAACCATTTTTAAAATATCCCTTTTCTAAAATTCATCAAAAATATGCATATTATATTTATCCGGTCATTTGAAAATTCATAAGCTTCATCATAAGAAGAAATCCCAATTTTTTTTTAAAACAAGGGATTACACAAGGCAGTTACGGTCTCCTTACATAGCCCCTTATCACACCAGCATAGGACCTAAGTGTAAGGTGTGTTAAGGTGAGAGAATCCGAGGGAGGCTTGGCCAACATTGCACGAGTAGTAATTTCTATCATTTTTAACTTCTTGCGAAGGAGATCCTGTTCTAGCTTTATACGATGAAGTTCATCTTGGGTTTGGTCCAGAGCAAAGCCCAGTGGTGCTACCTCCTTCCCAAGTTCTGTTAGATGGGCTTCGATTGGTCCAAGACTACTGGGTGAGGCCATCGAATCTTCTTTCTATATTAATTAACCAAGATTACTTGTATTTAGAGACAATAATCAAAACGTTTAGTTTCTAGTGGTCATATTGACCAATGGTCATATAACAGTCAAAAACCAACAGTATCATTTTAATTATACTCATGTTATCAAATGAAACATTTTTGTTGAGTATAAAAATAAAATAACACATAAAATTAGGAAACAAGATTTATTCAAAATTTCGGGTTGTTACAATCTTCCCCCCTTAAGAAATTGCGTCCTCGCAATTTTTTAAAATTGGGTTTTGAAATTTCATTGAACATCCCACATCGGAAAAGGAGTCAGTAAAACTATTACTTTAAAAGAAAGAAAGGTAAGTACGAAGGTCACCTGAGTTAGCCCACACTAGGCTTCCATGTAGGAAAACATGGACATAGAGGAGAAAACAAAGGGTCAAGTTCTGAGGGAGAGTGACAGAGAACATGATTAGGAGAAAGTTAACCATAAGAAAATCCCAAACTTATGATGTGTGTAAACGATCATTGATTACCTAGTAGGAAACGTAAACCAACAACGTTTTTGTTTTACGTTCCTTTTCATAATTTTGAGGAATTCATTTACAACATAGAACAAAAACATAAGGAAATATATCTACCTTCATGTAGAGTTTCACCCTTTAATAATTTTCTACCAAAACTAATCTTTTCTCCCAAACGATGAGCATTCAAAACTACTTGGTCTCATCAAAACACAAGAATCATCTTCTAGAGAATCACATAATCTACAAAAGATTAACTATCTATTCATTCTATCATTAAACATTATCCCAAAAATAGAAAGGGTAAGGTTAATCAACTCTTCAAAAAGGAAGAATCCCATAGGAATGGAAACTAATTTTAAACCTTCAATGTTCCATGGTAATACCCAAAGTTCATCATAGACCATCCCATAAATAACGGTCCTTAAAATTCCTCAAAATAAACCAAACTAAGATTGAAACCCAAATACAAGAAGGATTTGATAACATAGTCTTCCAAAATAAACTTCATTGTTCATCTCCAAACAACATCAACCACTCCTAACATCTTATAACAAAATTATCTAAACTAAACATATTTTACCCAAGATATGTTAATCATTCCCATAAGTAACCTAAATTACTATAAGTCCACCATAAATTCATCGATTCTTCAAAATATACGTCAACCTTACTCCTTAATGAAAATACCGTAGTAATCTATTTACCTCAATAATATAGGGTCCCTAAAATAGTGAACGTATTCTAAAATAATAATCATCTTTTAATCCCCTAATCACCTCTGTCATATTAATACGACAATCGTCGCATTTCCTATCACATTGGTTTTTGGGACATGTTCTTCCATTTCCCTCCATTAACTAAGAAAAGAATCTATAATTAGGGGCTTATTTACTTAGCTAATAATCATGAAAAGGAAACTTTAAGCATAAAAGGATAAACATGTATAATAAAAGTATATCCTAACTTGTGATCCCCTAGGTTCCAATCTAGGTTATCCATGATCATATATTCTTATGTGAATCCTTATTTTGTTTTATCTTTGTTCCTTTAATAATGGTTCATACTAAGCTTATGAATTTACCAAAACATATCCCCCGGGAGTGTCATAACCAAGAGTGCAGCAAGGCCCGTTGTCGTGTACCAGTTCCCGTTCGAGTCTAGCTCAAAGAGGTGTTTTCAAGTTTTACCCCCATGTACGTCTGTGCCAGAGCCACCTCTACCTACTCGTATCCAGACAGGGATGTATTTTCTTGGAAACCCCTTACTCAATACTCACCAAAATAACAGGAAGATTTCCTATATTTAAAATTTTCTATAGGGTTCTTCCTAGATTTTTTTTTCATATCCTAATTTCCACAAATAACTAAACCATCCTTTGATACCAACTATAGCATCCCGCCTCTTTATCACATAAACTTTTATTACATTTTACAAAACCGAGGATCTTTAAGGTTTAGTGTCTTGGAAACCAGGAACATTAAAAATGAAAACATAAAACATTCTTCTAAAACACTTTAAAGGCTTCTCCTCATGTAAATCCTAGGTTCATTACTGCATCAAATAACCTGGGAGCATTCATCAAAAGAAAGGGTGAGAAAAAATCCCAGTAAGAAAAACAAGAGAAACATTTTACATGTGAACTTGAGATACTTCAATAAGGTCATGAAAAAGAACTTTAAGGCATGAGAATGAAATAAGGAGGTATATCATAATAAAAATAACATTTTTCATAACTTGAAAATGTTGCTACATAATTTAACATAGACAATCATGAACATATCACCAAGGTCCATCCCCAAGGTGTCATTTGAAAATTACTATGGTTATTCACCAAGGTATTGTGAAAATTGTAATCTCTAGTGGTTACATCATTACCCAATGCATTGGAGCGCTATCAGGGCGCACCCTTAAATTTTCCTTTATTATCATGTGATCCACATATATCATCATCAAACATTTCATAAATAACCCATATAGAATAAAATAAATGGGTTTCATTTCATAATCATAACGTTTTAAAAACTGCTTTAAAGACATGATCTTTACATCACTTTAAAACCCACAGAAAAGGAAGGTGGGTCTCATGCATGTAAATCCCAAAATTTAAAATAGAACATTTTTGTATATATGTGAATACCCCTTTAGAAGAAAGAGCTTTGAGTATTCACTTAATAATATAAAAGAACTTTAGAAAAAGAGAGAGACATTTTGAGACGGAAATTCTGCAGCATAACGGCTATGTTACGAGGTTTTAGAAGACATTAAAAAGAGAGGTAAAATGGGTCAAACATTCATAAATGACCCATAAAATAGTATATGTACAGAATAAGAAGAATACATGATCATGGTAATTAAATTTCAAGGACATACCATTTGAAATGAAAAACATGGAAGGAAGACAAAAATTAGATTTCTCTTATGAAAGTTCGGCAGCCTAACGGTGTTACTTAAACATCAACAAAAATGATTTTAAAAGATCAAATAGGGTCCCTCATCATGTGAACATAAGAGTTCAGTATGATAGATATAGAGATAATTCCACAACATAACAAAAAGTAACTTTAAAGAATTGACATAAAAGTAGAACTTCAAAACGAGAAGGGTGAAGAACCACTTAAAAATTCGGCAGCCTAACGGCGCCACATAAAACTTCAAAATACTGAATTGAAGAGATAAAATGGGGTCTCTCATCATATGAACATAAGAGTCCAGTATGATAGATATAGAGATCATACCCCAACATAACAAAAAGGAACTTGAAAAAAATTTACATGAAAGTAGAACTTCAAAACGAGAAGGGTGAAGAACTACTTAAAAATTCGGCAGCCTAACGGCGCCACTTAAAACTTCAAAATATTGAATTGAAGAGATAAAATGGGGTCTCTCATCATATGATCATAAAAGATCAGTATGATAAAATTAGAGATCATACCCCAACATAAAAAAAGGAACTTGAAATAGTTTACATGAAAATAGATCTTGAAAAATGAGAAGGGAGGAAGAATCCGTTACAAATATTTCGGCAGCCTAACGGCGCCACTTAAAACATCATAAAACGAAATAATAAGAGCAAGAGGGGATATATCATTATATGAACATGAAAAGTGCAGAAAGAGGAGTATAAATGAACATCCTCCAACATAAGAACATGGAGAATAAAAGGAATGACATAAAAGAGATTACTTGAAATGAAAGAGAGAGGTCGGATCCCTTACCTTAAAACATATCTCTTAAAACTCAAAGGTTGGGACCTTGAGGGCTTGGGGGTACCATGGGAGGACTCCTTGGGAGGAAATGAGACCCGAACTTCGTTGGGGGAGAGTGGGGAGTCGAATAGATGAGAGGATGGCTTGGTATTTATAGGGAAAGTGAGGGGACAAGGCATTAATGGCAAAGGGACACCTCATTAGTGGTTTTGGAAAAACCATGGGCTTACCCATGGTATTTTCCCATGGTATTGGCCACTTGGGACACCTCATACATTATCTCACTATTCATAATTCGAAAATATTGATTACAAACTTAATACATCATTTAATGATGTCATTAAACACCCGTAACTTAAAAACTGTATTTTCACTATTCATCGAAAATTCAACTTTCTCAGAATAATCCCAAAATTTTACCTTAACCAAATATCAACGCTATGATTAAAAATATGAACTCCATTTTATAAAAATAATTTTCTAAATATTTTTAATTTAATTTTTAAATAAAAACACTATTCACCGAAAATTCATTTTTTTCAGAAAAAACCCCAAAAATTACCATAGCATAATATCGGTGCTCTGAGTTCAAAAATGAAATCTGTTTTATAAAAATAATTATATAAATATTTTTAATTAAATTTTTAAATAAAAAAAACTATTCACCCAAAAAAAACTAATACTTGAATAATAATTTATGAAATCGTTATTTAACCATTTTATTGAATCACATTACTTAATCAAGGTGCCTAGATTATATTAATACTTTCTTTAAGTGAGATTACTAATCCATTTGGACACATTACTAATCCTAATCATAAAATCACTATTCATAATTTACTATTCATAAAAAATTAAGTTGATCTTATTAGACTCTAAATTTCGTACCGAACATAATTGTAGAAGACCATTTTTCGAAAATCATTACACATTTTTAATTATTTAAGGTTTACACAACCATTTTTAAAATATCCTTTTTCTAAAATTCATCAAAAATATGCATATTATATTTATCCAGTCATTTGAAAATTCATAAGCTTCATCATAAGAAGAAATCCCAATTTTTTTTTAAAACAAGGGATTACACAAGGCAGTTACGGTCTCCTTACATAGCCCCTTATCACACCAGCATAGGACCTAAGTGTAAGGTGTTCTAAGGTGAGAGAATCCGAGGGAGGCTTGGCCAACATTGCACGAGTAGTAATTTCTATCATTTTTAACTTCTTGCGAAGGAGATCCCGTTCTAGCTTTATACGATGAAGTTCAGCTTGGGTTTGGACCAGAGCAAAGCCCAGTGGTGCTACCTCCTTCCCAAGTTCTGTTAGATGGGCTTCGATTGGTCCAAGACTACTGGGTGAGGCCATCGAATCTTCTTTCTATATTAATTAACCAAGATTACTTGTATTTAGAGATAATAATCAAAACGTTTAGTTTCCAGTGGTCATATTGACCAATGGTCATATAACAGTCAAAAACTAACAGTATCATTTTAATTTATACTCATGTTATCAAATGAATCATTTTTGTTGAGTATAAAAATAAAATAACACATAAAATTAGGAAACAAGATTTATTCAAAATTTCGGGTTGTTACACCAAAGGCTGGCAATAAATGCCAAGGAATTCTTGAATTAATGGGTGATGATTCTCCCTTTAAAATTAAACACCCCAACAAAATATTCCATAACCAAATAACCACTACTTGATACATGATAATCATATAAAAAACACAAGTAAATACCATATATATCAAAACCAAACTACAACAGAGTACCATAGAGGAAAACTACAATATAAAAGTACATAGCATAAGACACAACCAACAAAACATAGTCTCTGTTGGGACCAGGTTGAATGAAGATGAAAGTTTGAAGAGTTAGCTTTTGCAGAGTGTTGTATTTTGTTGTCAAAGGCGATAAATCAATTCACTGTGTAGAAGGATCATAAATCAGATGATGCTTTGCTGGTATGTATTTCACACATATCATGAGTTAGGAGAACTTGTGATGCAAGCCTTATGAAGGAAAGGGGGAGAAATGATGATGCCAGTTATATAATGTTTTGATTGGAAGGGATGATGCTGCTGGAAGATAGGAAAGATTCAGTTCCCATTGCAACTCTGACGATGCTTAAGCTGATCTATCAAAGGATAAATATCACGATAGTGGGATTCATGATAAGAGCAGAAGAATGGATATGGGAAGCAGTAAAGAGATAAAATGGCAAAGCAATAGACAATCTGGGGATGGCAGAAAAGCATAGTTTAAGGTGGCGCCGTTTTCCAGTGTTTGCCAAATTTTAGGGCCTGAAAATCGGGAGATGAAGAAATTTGCTTGGCAATGGATGTTGCGCTGAAGATGGTTTATACGTGCAAAAGAGTTATTCAAGGTCAGAACTATGAAACATGACAAAGGATTGGAGTGCGCGGAAATTTAGGCACGTTTCGCGCAAAAATAAAGTGGTGCGCGCAATATCTGCGGGTTGCGCGAAATAGTAGCGGGTTGCGCAAAAAATCTGCGGGTTGCGCGAAAGATTGGCATGGTGCGCGAAATTGGGGAATGAAGTTTTCGCGCAAATGATGATTCGAGATCAGAAGATAAAAAATTGGCAAAGGCATAAAATGCGCGAAATATTGGAGCAGTGTGCGAAATCTGATGTCGCAAGAAAGATTGGGTTTGCGCGCAATACAGAACGCGGTGCAGAATTTTGCGTGCAATTGTTGCTTCATGCTTAGAAGGATGAAAAATGGCAAAGGCATGAGGTGCGCGAAAACTTGAAGCATGGCGCGAAATATGAAGTTGCATAAAAGAGTTTTTACGCGCATGGAGGAGGTTTTACGCGCGGATTAGTGTTTTGCGCGCGGGTTCAAAAATGCCTATAAATATGAGGCTAATCCCTGTTAGATGGAATGCTCGACACTTAGAAGAAATCCCGAGCTCTGGTGCGCGTAAATTATACGCTAAGTGAGTTGCGCGAAAAGAGGAAAAGTTGCGCGTAAAAGGAAAGTTGCGCGAAAACGTTTTTCGCGCCAAAAGGGATCTTTACGCGCAAGCCATTTGAATTGCGCGCAAGGCACCCTAAAGGCTGCGCGAAATATTTGGGGTCTTCGCACGTATTCAGTTGTGCACAAGAGAGTTCTTACCGGCTTCTGGGTAAGAAAGTGAAGATTTGTACTTCGGAGAATACATCTGTTTTATTGTAAAGAAGCACTGAAACATTGTGTTATCCTATTTGTGCTAAGAGGGAGCACACGCACTATTGGATTGTTTTCAGAGTGCTGCACGAGTGTAAGGGTATATCCTACTCATTGTATTCCACATCAAAGGATTGTTTTCTAGTGGATTGTGTGGTACTGGATTATTTCCGTACCATACCAAGGACGTAGCTACTCTTGTTGAGTAGTGAACCTTGTAAATCTTGTGTTCCTGTGGATGTGTGTGTTCAGCAGGGAAGAAACTCTTTAACAGGAGGCGAAGGTTGTTTCAAAAAAGGGGAAGCTTAAAAAGGAAAAAGATATCACTGATTCACCCCCTCCCCCTCTACGTGATACTTGGATCCTGATTGGGAACTTCAATTGGTATCAGAGCGAGGTTCCCTTCGTTTACTCTTTGCTGAATTGTTTGAAGAGAAGTTGTGATGGAAAATCTAAATTGCGTGAACAGTAAGGGGATTCCAATCTTCGATGGAAAGAACTATCACATCTGGAAGGACAGAATGATGTCGTATCTTATGTCTCTTGGATATGAAGTTCTTGAAACTACAACAGATGGATTTCCTGATATTGATGACAAGGTCCCTCTTACTCCTGTCGATAAGAAGAATCTTGAGAATGATGGAAGAGCTAAAAATGCATTACTCTCATCACTTTCTGAGAGTGAGTTTTTAAGAGTGAAAGGTGTCACTACTGCTAAAGGCATCTGGGATAAGCTAATGAATATCTATGAAGGAAATACAAAAGTGAAGAAGGCAAAACTACAAATCTGGAGGCTGAAGTATGAAGACTTGAAAATGGGAGAATCTGAATCTGTTGGGGAATTCTTTACCAGAGTTAATGACATTGTCAGTACAATCAGATGTCTTGGTGAAAAGTTAGAAGATGATACAGTTGTTGAAAAGATCCTGAGAATTCTGCCTGACAAATTTGATGCTAAAGTTTCTTCACTAGAAGACAGAGATCCGGAAACATTATCTCTTGATGATTTGCACAGTACTCTCATCACTTATGAGATGAGAAGAGAGAAGACCATGAAGAGCAAAGCAAAAACTGATAGAGAAATGTCTTTCAGGGCAGAAAAGAAAGAGAAGTCGAAGAAAATTCTTATTAATGAAGAAGCTGGTGAATCCAACTCTGAAAATGAGGTATGTAAAAATTTTGATGAAATTCTATCCTTGTTTTCTAAAAATGTTAAAAGAGGCACAGGGAAATACAAAGGGAAACTCCCTTTGAAATGTTTTGAATGTGGAGCAGTTGGCCACTTTGCGGCTAATTGCCCTCAAAAGGGGAAAGATGCCAACAGTGATGAAGAAGACAGAGGACCAAGAAGGTCATGGAAGAAACATGATCGAAAAGATAAATATTCTGGTAGAAGTCAGAATAAAAAGTTCTTTAAATCAAAAAGAAGAAGTTTTTTGTCAAATGATAAGGAAGATGATGATAGCGAGACTGAATCAGAAAAATCTGCTACTGAAAAAACTAGAGAGAGTACCTTTTTTGCAACAGTGAATAATGATGATTATGAGAGTAGTAGTACTGAAGAAGAAGATACTCAACTTGAACAGTATCTGAAAGAAGAGCTGAAGGAATGTTTGAGGAAGATCAGAAAACTGGAGAAAGAAAACAACAAGTTAGTAAAAGAAAATTCCACAGTAAACAATCAAGAAGGTTTTACAGATGATAAAATGATGATGAAAAAAGAGATTGATGATCTGAAAAATTCTCTTGAGAATACAAAGAATCGTAATGATCATCTTGAAGTGAAGTTGAAGGCAAAAGAAGAAGAGTTGGAACTTGTCCAACAAAAACTGCATAAAGCTAAAGAAATGAATATCAGTTCCAAAAATTCTATCTCAGAAGTAGGGGAATGTTCCAGTAAGAATGAACCAAAAAGGGATCTACAAAACTTACCTTCAAAGGTTGAAATGAAAGACAAAACTGGTTCTGATAAGAGCAAGGCTGGAAAGACAAAGTATGTGGTCAAAATCAGCAATGCAGAAAAATCAGAAGTGCATAAAAATCTTGAGTCAAGAAAAGCTTCTAATACTTCTGGTACTGCTGAATCTGAGCTGAAGAAGAGAGTTACAAATGAAAATATGATGGTTTTTGAGAAGCGTGATCACAACTCCATTCAGTCTAAAAGTTTCAGAGGTAAATATTCTTTCTATGGATACTGCTGGTATTGTGGTGGATTCGGACACATGGAAAGTATGTGTTGGTTTAACCAACAACATTACAACTATTCCAAAAGTTTTGAAGGACATGGATTGAGGGGGAGCCAACGCTTTCAAAGTATAAGATCTCCATATAAGTTTCAGAAGAAATCTGAGAAGACTTGTGTGAAAGTTGGGAACAGATTCCAACCACTGGAAACTTATTGTGAAAGATGTGATCAACCTGGACATCTTGCTAAGGGCTGCATTAGTGTGTTACCAGAGCAACAAAAGTTTGTTAATAATCCTCAGAAGACAGAGTTTTTAAAATAAAAAAGGGACAAATATGATAAGTCTGAAAAGAAAGAATGCATGGTTCTCTGGCCAGAACACATTGATTTGGCTAGGAAATTGGAAGAAGCAAAACAGAAAGTGGAGGAAAAGGAAGAACAAAAAGCACTTGTTGTTGAAACAGCTTTGAAGGCTACCAAAGGAGAACGTCCATGGATTCTTGATAGTGGATGTTCATCTCATATGACAGGAGACTTAAAGCTGCTGAAGAATGTGAAAGACTTTAAAGAAGGAACTGTGACATTTGGAAATGATGAATCTCTAAGGATCAAAGGTGTTGGGTCAGCCATCATTGGAAAAGAAAAGATGAAATCCAGAAAAACACTATATGTTGATGGACTGAAACACAACTTGCTCAGTGTGTCACAACTCTGTGATGAGGGCAACAAAGTGATCTTCAGAAAAGATGGATTTGTTGTAAAAAGTGAAAATGATGGAAACATAGTTACAAGGGGCCAGCCTACAAGAGGGAATTTGTTCCAAGTTGGGGATGGACAAAACTCTTGTTACATGAGTGTGGTGGATGAAAATAAATTATGGCATAAAAGGCTGGGTCATATGTGTCAGAAAAATATGTGCAAGTTGTCAAAGCGAGAAAGTGTTCGGGATATGCCTGATTTATCAAGAGAAAGAGATTGGTGCTGCACTGTTTGTGAGAAAGGGAAGATTGCTAATTCTATGCACAAGAGAGTTGAAATTCGCTCAAAAAGACCCTTAGAACTCATACACTCAGATATATGTGGGCCAATGAGCAAGCAATCTTCAAATGGAGATAAGTACTTCATTACTTTCATTGATGACTTTACTCGCATTACTTGTGTTATGTACATGAGACATAAGTCAGATGCTCTAACAATGTTTAAGAGTTTCAGAAGGAAAGCAGAGAAAAAATGTGAGTATTCAGTGAAGAAGTTGAGAACTGATAATGGTGGTGAGTATAAGAATGAAGTGTTTGAAAGTTATCTTGAGAAACATGGAATTCGGCATGAGTTTAGTTCACCATACACACCTCAACAAAATGGGGTGGCTGAAAGAAAGAATCGAAGTCTGGTGGAAATGGGGAGAACTATGTTACTTGAACATAGTCTCTCTCATTATTATTGGAGGCAAGCCATGAGCACTGCTGTGTATATTCAGAACCGGTGTTTCTATAGGCCAAACTCAGATATGACTCCATATGAAATGTTCTATGGAAAAACTCCAAGTCTGAAACACTTGAGAGTCTTTGGGAGTCCATGTATTATAAAGAAGAAAGGTGGAAATCTGGGAAAGTTCGAGCAAAGAGGAGATGACGGAATTTTTCTTGGCTATGCTCCAGAAGGAAGAGGATATAGATGCCTCAACAAAGAAACAAGAAGAATTATTGATTCTTCAGATGTAAAAGTTGTTGAAAGTGCTGAGAAAGAAAAGCAGTCATATGTTGATGTGGAAGTCGAGCGGGATAGAGAAGATTTTGTTAACAATTCTGATAATGATTCAGAATTTGTTCATCCTACTCAAGAAGAGGAATCTGACTCAGAAATATCAAGTGATGAGGATGAAGTTCAAACAACTCATCCTAGGTTGAGGAAACAAGTGGAGGCTCAGAACATTATTGGAGATAAAAATCAGAGGGTTCAAACAAGAAGAACAACAAATGCTATATCACATACTTCTCTTTATTCGAATGTTGAACCGAATGATGTAAATGAAGCATTTGAGCATCTAGAATGGGTTCATGCTATGAATGAAGAGCTTGATCAGATAGAGAAGAACAATACTTGGGAACTTGTGCCCAAGCCGGACAACAAGAATATTATTGGTACAAAGTGGGTTTTTCGAAACAAGCTGAATGAAGAAGGTAATGTAATAAGAAACAAGGCAAGATTGGTCTGCAAAGGGTATTCACAAATTGAAGGCATTGACTTTGATGAAACCTTTGCTCCAGTAGCTCGATTAGAAACAATCAGAATATTTCTTGCCATTGCTGCACAACGAGGTTACAAAATCTTTCAAATGGATGTAAAATCTGCATTCTTGAATGGTGATCTTGACGAGGAAGTTTACATTGATCAACCTTGTGGATTTGTTATTGGGAAAGATGAAAGCTATGTGTGCAGGTTGAAGAAGGCTCTGTATGGGCTAAAACAGGCTCCGAGAGCATGGTATTCTAAATTAGATACTTGCTTGAAGAAGATGAACTTTAAGAAAGGGAGAGTTGACAGCAATCTCTACATCAAGAAATGTCAGGAGTTTTCACTGATCGTTATTGTTTATGTTGATGATATTATATTTGCTGGAAATAATGAAAGATCATGTGAAAAATTTGCTGAGGAGATGAAGAAGTTATTTGAGATGTCCATGCTAGGAGAAATGAAGTACTTTCTTGGGTTACAAATTTCACAGAAGAAGAATCATGTTTTTCTATCTCAAGAAAAGTATGCTAAGGAACTTCTGAAGAAGTTTGGCATGGAAAATTCGAAACCAGTTTCCACACCGATTTCAGTGGGAACCAAGTTGTCTAAAGATGGAGAAGGAAAGGAAGTTGATCAGAAAGAGTTTCGAAAACTGATTGGAAGTCTGCTATATTTGACTGCCTCAAGACCCGACATCGTCTATGCTGTTACTTTATGTGCGATATTTCAGAGTGCTCCTAAAGAATCACATTTGATTGCTGGAAAAAGAATTCTCAGATATATCAAAGGCACAACAAACTTTGGAATCCGGTATGATGGCTCTGAAAATATTGATCTATTTGGGTATTCTGATGCTGATTGGGCAGGAAATGTTGATGATCGAAGATCCACATCTGGTGGAGTATTCTTTCTAGGAAAAAGCTGTGTTAGTTGGCATACCAAGAAACAGAATTCAGTAACTCTTAGCACAGCTGAGGCTGGGTATGTTGCTGCTACTCAAGCTGCAACTCAACTAATGTGGATGAAGACTCAGCTGGAAGATCTACTTGTTGAAGTAAAGCTACCATTGCTCTTGGGTTGTGATAATCAGAGTGCAATCAATCTTACAAGAAATCCAGTACAACATTCTCGTTCAAAACACATTGATATAAAGTACCACTTCATCAAAGAGCAGGTTGAAAAGAATGAACTGAGGCTGGAGTATGTTCCTACATCTGAACAAATTGCTGATATATTTACAAAACCGTTACCGAAGGAACCATTTGCAAAGTTGAGGTTGAACATGGGTGTACAACCTCCTTCTCATCAAGGTTAAGGTACATGTTTCTGTCCCCTCTCTCGTCTTAGCTTTGGATAGTGTTGTCAAGGGGGAGAATTGTTTCATAAATCTATCCATAAGGAAGAATGTATTAAGGGAGAGTTGTGGGTAAGCTTTGAATTCAGCTTGTATGTGAGTGAACTATTCTAACTATTTGTTGGAGTGGTTGTAGGAAACAAAGTTGTTTTACAGGAAAGATGAAGAAGTGAAGAATTCTATTGCAAGATGTTCTGAAGAAGGATGAGGAGGTATGCTCATAAGATTTCACAGTCACTACTTTTGGACAGCATGGTTTTGGCTGTCAATAAATCTTGTTTCCTACAATGAGTTAGCTCACGTAGGCTTAGAATTGTTGATAAGTAATCCATTGCAAAAGGTTTCAAAATTCAGTAAGATGTTATGAAGAAGGATGAGGAGGTATGTTCATAAGATTTCACAGTCACTGCTTTTGGACAGCATGGTTTTGGCTGTCAATAAATCTTGTTTCCTACAATGAGTTAGCTCACGTAGGCTTAGAATTGTTGATAAGTAATCCATTGCAAAAGGTTTCAAAATTCAGTGATTTATGAATCTTTGTTGACAACAAAATCCAAAGGGGGAGATTGTTGGGACCAGGTTGAATGAAGATGAAAGTTTGAAGAGTTAGCTTTTGCAGAGTGTTGTATTTTGTTGTCAAAGGCGATAAATCAATTCACTGTGTAGAAGGATCATAAATCAGATGATGCTTTGCAGGTATGTATTTCACACATATCATGAGTTAGGAGAACTTGTGATGCAAGCCTTATGAAGGAAAGGGGGAGAAATGATGATGCCAGTTATATAATGTTTTGATTGGAAGGGATGATGCTGTTGGAAGATAGGAAAGATTCAGTTCCCATTGCAACTCTGACGATGCTTAAGCTGATCTATCAAAGGATAAATATCACGATAGTGGGATTCGTGATAAGAGCAGAAGAATGGATATGGGAAGCAGTAAAGAGATAAAATGGCAAAGCAATAGACAATCTGGGGATGGCAGAAAAGCATAGTTTAAGGTGGCGCCGTTTTCCAGTGTTTGCCAAATTTTAGGGCCTGAAAATCGGGAGATGAAGAAATTTTCTTGGCAATGGATGTTGCGCTAAAGATGGTTTATACGTGCAAAAGAGTTATTCAAGGTCAGAACTATAAAACATGACAAAGGAATGGAGTGCGCGGAAATTTAGGCACGTTTCGCGCAAAAATAAAGTGGTGCGCGCAATATCTGCGGGTTGCGCGAAATAGTAGCGGGTTGCGCGAAAAATCTGCGGGTTGCGCGAAAGATTGGCATGGTGCGCGAAATTGGGGAATGAAGTTTTCGCGCAAATGATGATTCGAGATCAGAAGATAAAAAATTGGCAAAGGCATAAAATGCGCGAAATATTGGAGCAGTGCGCGAAATCTGATGTCGCAGGAAAGATTGGGTTTGCGCGCAATACAGAACGCGGTGCAGAATTTTGCGCGCAATTGTTGCTTCATGCTTAGAAGGATGAAAAATGGCAAAGGCATGAGGTGCGCGAAAACTTGAAGCATGGCGTGAAATATGAAGTTGCATAAAAGAGTTTTTACGCTCATGGAGGAGGTTTTATGCGCGGATTAGTGTTTTGCACGCGGGTTCAAAAATGCCTATAAATATGAGGCTAATCCCTGTTAGATGGAATGCTCGACACTTAGAAGAAATCCCGAGCTCTGGTGCGCGTAAATTATACGCTATGTGAGTTGCGCGAAAAGAGGAAAAGTTGCGCGTAAAAGGAAAGTTGCGCGAAAACGTTTTTCGCGCCAAAAGGGGTCTTTACGCGCAAGCCATTTGAATTGCGCGCAAGGCACCCTAAAGGCTGCGCGAAATATTTGGGGTCTTCGCACGTATTCAGTTGTGCACAAGAGAGTTCTTACCGGCTTCTGGGTAAGAAAGTGAAGATTTGTACTTCGGAGAATACATCTGTTTTATTGTAAAGAAGCACTGAAACATTGTGTTATCCTATTTGTGCTAAGAGGGAGCACACGCACTATTGGATTGTTTTCAGAGTGCTGCACGAGTGTAAGGGTATATCCTACTCGTTGTATTCCACATCAAAGGATTGTTTTCTAGTGGATTGTGTGGTACTGGATTATTTCCGTACCATACCAAGGACGTAGCTACTCTTGTTGAGTAGTGAACCTTGTAAATCTTGTGTTCCTGTGGATGTGTGTGTTCAGCAGGGAAGAAACTCTTTAACAGGAGGCGAAGGTTGTTTCAAAAAAGGGGAAGCTTAAAAAGGAAAAAGATATCACTGATTCACCCCCTCCCCCTCTCAGTGATACTTGGATCCTGATTGGGAACTTCAGTCTCCAAAGCAACACTTAAATCTCTTTCCATTATTCATGATCCAATGGTGAATATACTCCATGTATCACTGTTCACCACCTGATAAGTGTGATACTTTACTCGTTCTTGTGTTCTGATATGTGATATCTAAAAAAGCACCAAAGTTCCAAATTAGGGGTGAGTAATGAAACTCAAAAAGTTTTCCTCGAATGAATTCCCAACTCATTCCACTAGTATAGAACATGTTATCACATTTATATGAACCATTTTAGATAAATAAATTGTAAATAGTTTATATAAAAATATTAAACAAGTTCCCTAGTAATAGATTACACAGAGCAACACCATGTTCCAAGGAAAAAAACCAAACAATTAATTTCAACCATTTCATTAATATGATTGGCATTACACATTCCATATCACATAGCCACACATGCCCAAGTTTCGTGTTACAATTAAAAGTGTAACATAATGTCCATAACCCATTCCCTTTTATGGTGGTTCTTCCATGACCATTATCCATCCCATTCCATCACTGATTAACCCTTTAAGATGACCACATTCCAAACAACCATTTCCAAACTAATTCAATCACTTCAACAAAACCAAAATTTTATTGAAAACCATAACAAAAAACCATTTCAATAAAACCAAAATTTTATTGAAAATAGTTTTTCATCAAACCATTCCAATAAAACCAACCTTTTATTGAATCACTTTTTCATGCATCAAAACCAAATAACCATTTCAAAATAATGTTACCAAATTCACTTTAGTCTAAAATAATCAATTTTACAAAAACCCATGAAATGTTTTCAAAGAAGCTTTTCATCAATAATTTCACAAAAATTTAACAATAAATTCTACACAAAACAACCAATTTGAAATCAATAATTCTTTTTATAAATAGAGGAGTCGATATTTAGACACTATTTTAGGATTTATGATGAAAATATTGAATGACACTGAAACACTGATTAAATTGGGTTGAATCTCCAAAAACATGACTTAGATCTCTTTCCCTGACATCAATAATTCCAAATCATACAATAATTGGCATAAAACACCTTATATATATTCACAACAGACTGGATCTATGAATCCGGGAGATGTAGGAAGGTAGATCTATGAAAACCTTCCAAATACTACTATAAAATATGACTTACCGGAATAATCAAGCTTCAGCACCCTTAGAAACACCTTTGAATTTACTTCAACGTGATGGGGAAAGCATACATATCCTTTGGGAGGGAGAAATATGGATTTAGGGATGAAATGAATAAAAAAGAAGGGCTCAAACTCTAATCTATACCCAAGTCCACTTTTTGTGCATCCTGGTTTTAAACCATGCTTCATTAGTCGCATGGTTAGCCGAACTATGTGAAGACTATGTGCAAGAATCTAACTCAAGGAGTACCTCACATGGTTGGATCACATAGTTATAAAAATTGTGTGACAACCATTTATACCCCCATTGTCCAACTCTTTAAGGTTTCTACTTAGTGGCCGCATGGTTTGGAAAATTTTTCCACCTACCAGTGTTCCTTCCGCTTAGACCCTGTCTAAATGTTCATTGTTTCTTGTTAGAGTTATATGATTTCCACAAATAATTCACTAGTTTACCTCCGTTAAAAATAAAAAAAAACATTATAAAATCCTTTTAAACCCTCCCAAACATCACACAAATTATTTACATACATAAAATCATAAATAAAGGGTTACTTAATTGATACGAGGGGTTCTATATTGATCTACTATGGGAAAGAGTTGTGTCCTTCTCTTATTTGGGGAAAAAGTGTCCTAATTCACTATGTAGATGTTCTTTGAATTTGAACATGGCATATGAAATAGTTTAACATATTTATCTTGGTGAAACACTTTTATTACCAGATCATATATTTCATTATTGATATATAATGATTTCTCACACTTATTATACATGTTTTCAAAAATGATAGTGTTTATTGCATGAATAATTTTTGTGATCTATGATAGGTGGAGTGTGAACTTCTTAATTTATGATCATGGTCAAATTATTATCTAATGATTTCATCTGATCATGGATTGATATCTTCTATTTTTATCCTTACTGAACATAAAATCTCTCCCTTTGTTATGTTCCCTTCCCTTGGTGATAAATAACATTTTAGGTAGGGTATTCCTAAGGGGATTATAATGTATATGATCTTTCAAGGAGATATTGAATATATATCACAAAATAAGAAGATAGTATATCTAATATCTAAATACTATAATAATTTGTGGTTCTGGAATGTGTAAAAAAAATTTGTATTAAATATTCCTCTAAATAAATGTAATATTTTTTGTATGAAATGAATTTTTCATTATATGCATCCAAAAAAAGGGGTGCCAACCCTTAACACTAGGTTGGGTTTTGAGTGGAAAAAATCTACATCCACTTGATTTAATGGATGGTTATTATTGTAGTTGTGTTAATTAGAATGAGAATAAACATCTTGGATTAAAATTTTTAATTTGGCATCTTGTCAGGAATTGGAATAAAGGCATAATGGATCAATGGATAAGATGATACACAACAAAAAAGTCTATTTTACCAATATAAAATTAGAGACATAAAATATATTTTTTGGTGAAAATTATTAATTCCAATAGATAATTTTTTTCAGTATTTATCATAATTACCAAAAACAATTACTGGAAGGTATGTTAGTTTTCATCAAATTTCCTGTACCAACATATGTTTACTAACACATAAACTATGATCTTTTCATAATAATTATAATAATTTTTTTACCAAAATGTTAATTTGTCATTAATAGCTGTTATTATAAATAATATAGTTTACCATTAGAAAGATGTGTTCTAATAAATGGTTTTAAAATAAAATGTTACACAAAGAACTGAATATAAATATATGTATAACAAAAAATCTTTTGTTAATACAAATACATATTTATAAATTGAACTAAATTAACTACTAAATGAAAAAAAATTGTTGGAATGAATACATACATACATACATACAACCATACATATATATATATATATATATCATGTCTGTATCTATTAACATGTTACCTTAGATTTTTGGAAGTCACACCTGATTAACACTAAACTTTTTAAAGCAAAAAAATGAAGGGAAATATTTTTAGTATGTAGAGGCCATTATAACAATATTTCAAATACTATCATCCATATTAATAAAATACATATGTTCTAATTTCAAATTTATTCTGAATAATTTCTAAAAAATATTTTAAAGAAATATATTGAATATAAAATATATTTTCAATAATAATAGAAATAGATAAATATTTAGAATGGGGGATAAGCCCTAGTTAATCTCCTAAATTCCCACCTCCCTCTCATTTTTCCAACCGACCTCCCCACCTCCTAGTCACCATAATCCTAAATCCACCCATACTTCTATTTCTCTAGGATCTCACTCCCTAGATTATCCCTGACACACCATGTACATGATCTCCTACCAATTTCTATGAAATCAATTCTCAATCACTCATGAATATTACAAGAAGACTACAAGATTGAAGAGCATGAAGGTGATGTTCGATGGATGGTTTGAATCATAAACCAAAATGATTATTTTTTTCAATATGATATAGTATTGTTCTAGTTATAGAAACATAATTATATATTTTTATGGTCCTGAAAAATCTGCAAATGAGATTCTACCCAAATTCCCCAAAAGAATTGGGAAAAATAATGGAGAAAAATCAGTGAAGGGACACAAACAGGACTGGTCCGCGAACAGATCCCATGGAAGAATAACGTGGCCAGGCCCCGCGAGGCACCCCCTCTGCAAACCATTTTCATTCGTGAAATGGAGGCGGAGATCCTCCGCGATCGTGAGGTAGGATGGACGCCAGTCTGGTTCACCGTTATAAACTACTCCAACCGCAGACTGCGTCAACTAGTTCAAGCCGCACCCGCTTTCGTTCACGGAATAGAGGTGGAACCCTCTGCATCCATAGAGAACTCCCTGAGTTCGATTCGCATTGGAGAGGGGGAAGTGTTCAATACCCACCGCAAATCGCGGATTGACCAAGTCAGCTGTAAACTGGGTATTTGGTTATGGGCCTCCGCAAAAGGTGTCGTGTGTCCATGGATACATCTCTTTCCCCACTCTATAAAAGGAGACCAAGGGGAAAAGAAAAATGGATCCGAGAACTGGAATCGGATTCGGAGGGATTACATATTCGGAATGAGATCGATTGAAGGAAGGCTTCAGATTTCGCCAACGGAGAAACTCCCATCTGCAAACCTTAGCTGGTATACGAATTAACAAGGAATTGGAAAACGCATAATAACTTGGTGAACTGCGAACCTAAAATAACAAAAACAAGGAGAACGGCGAACCATACCTCCTCTGTGGATGACTTCCCCGTGGACCAGAGAGTTTATGCCTCTTTTCCCATCTGTCACACCGTGTAGCACCCTCCTACACGGGCGAAGCCCCGACCGACGAGACTCCGACCGACGCCGCCCTTGGACGTTGTTGCCCGTCTGGAACCCTCAGCGAACCCCCCTTGTTCGCGGATTGAAACCGAAGCTTCAAACCATCCTGGTTCGCGGGATGTCTCTCGGTCCGCGGACCACCCTAGTTCGCGTACGGCTTCTCCATCCACGTGGAACTCCCCCACGCGAAGTGCGCCACCACCCATACCTCTCAGTGGCCCGCCATCCACTTCGGTGTTCTCATTTCCCGAGCTACATAAAATCCCTCCGATCCAGCAAAATCCTTCGTGACTCCTTCATCGGCCTTGAGCTGAGGCCCCCACCAGAGCCACCAGATCCATGTGGTGTAACCTTTAGGCACATCAGTGCGCCATTTTGAGTTCACATACCCACGGAAGTAGAGGTGAAGGGGTTCCTCGACCCTTGAGCAGGTTCCTAAAGCATTCGTTTGTTCACATTCCCACGGTAATGTGGTGTATGAGCTCAGGAACCCCCTTTCTTCCCCTCCACTTGTTCAGGGGGGGTATTAAAATACCCATCAGAAGGAAGCCCTCATGTACTGCGAGAGAGGAGATGGGCACATGAGCACCCCCTTTCCCTCTCCCACTGGGCTTTGTCGTCATGGGTGTCCATCTCGGAGTAAGCTTCGACCTTATAGGCCTCCTCAGAGTGTAAGCACCAATCCATATCTATGGGAATCCATCTAGGAGTAAGCCCCGATCTCATGGGCCTCCCTCATGTGTAATCCCCACTCCACTTCTCACGGACGCACCTTTCACGATGTGATCCTCTGGTCCCTACTGCCTCTTGTTTCTCACACCGAGCATGACTCAAGTGAGCTTAGAGTATGAATCGACCATGACATCCCCTTATGGGCCTCCTCAGTGTGTAAACCCCAATCCATTACTATGGGCCTCCTAAGAGTGTGAACCCCAATCCATCACTATGGGCCTCCTCAGAGTGTAAGCCCCACTGAGAGAACTATGTGGACTTTGATCCATGCCAAAGCATGATACGTAGAAAGCCTCCACGAGGTTCAATCCCATCACTCGGTCATTTCTTCATGTCGAGTTCCACCCCCATCCAGCATGACATTAAACATTATATGTGAACTACGTGGACTTTGATCCCTGCCTCCTAGACAGGGTACGTAAGAAGCCTCCATGAGGTTGAAGCCCAACAGCCGGTCGATCCGACTATTCTCCACGTCAGTTCACCGTACCACTCCTAGTAATATCATAAGCAACTTCTGACTCTTTAATGTCATTAATACAATGAGGGATGGTAAACCTCGGGCATAAATTATTCTGAACCCCTGCGTCCAGTTGACCATTTCCAACCAAGGTTGAATCCATGGATACTATGTTTGTATATAAACCAAAGATTCGCGAACATATGAATACGTCTTAAATCTCTAAGAGAGTCGCAGAATAAGAAATAAATATCCCCCCCATAAGGGTGTGATGAGCCTGAATTCTCATCCTCTCAACCAATGTGAGTTCTTAAGAGTCGCTAGTCAGACCATCTGGTGAACGCCTGCCTTTGGAAAGCAGGTCCATCAATCATTGGATACGGAGCCGTTGGGCGATTCGAGGCTGAAAACCAAAACGAAACGAAAATGGTGAACCCGACGTGAATCTTTGACCAAACATGATGGATTCAACCTAATCTCACCCTGTTCCCCCTTATACTCTCAAGGAGGTCCAAGCAAGGTCATTAATTACGCATGGGATCATGAGATGCTGCTTTGACGGGTTTTCTCTATGTACTTGTTAAAATGTGTTACAGGTACCTTTAGAACTCCCTTCGATCCAATGGAATAGAAAAGGATCTCACAGGTGAATGCTTCCAACAACGCAAGGACGAGACTTCCTCAACAACAGGGGACCCCGTCACCCACCCAGTGTCTTCAACGCTGGGTTTCAGACGCGCTGATCCAAGAGTACCATGAAAACGGTACTCTCAAAATGGTGGAGGCAGCCATGCATGCCCTCCAATCGATCAAGATTTTCCAATCGCCTGCCCAGCAGCAGCCGTAAAGGCAGATCCAGACAGCCCCTGTTGTTGTCTCCAACCGTTTCGGGAGATTATCCCCGGAACGAGACAATGTGTACCTCCCTTATCTTAGGGAGGGGGATGAGGTCTATGTTTAGGACTTCATCCCTATCGAACGGGGGTTCCTCTCCAAGGCCCCCATTGGAAGGCGTCATCGCGGTCACATCACGACCCGACATCCTCACGCCGAGGAGGATGTCTCCCCGATGATTCAGGCCCACGCTCCCTGAGATCTGGCCCCTCGGACCGCCCGATGAGGGCGGTAGACGTACAATCGGGGGCCAGTCGTCACCCTGGTCCCTGAGGAGGAGCTCAGCTACCCAGCCACGGAGACGTACCACGAACATGCACCTACACCTATTCACTCCTCCTGAGCCCGCCATCTAGACATGGCGGCATCATATGAGCCGGTGTGCACCCCCGCCAAGCTCCATGAAGCTCGTCGCTCACACAGCACGACATCTACCTGGTAGGAACCTCTCCCTTCCCAGGTTCATGAAGCCCACTAGCTTGACACGGTGGTGACCCAACGCCTGCAGGACCAGCTCCTAGCATATGCTTCTGACGCCCGCCATCTTAACATGGCGGAAAACAAAAAAGCCTGCCACCCAAATGTGGTGGAAAATCATAGATGGGCGCGTCTCCCCACTAAAAAAGGCTACCGACTCGATATGGTGGGAAACCGATATATGCAGGGCCAGCTCCCTGTGTATTCATGTAAATTCCGCCACCCCGATGTGGCGGAAAGCGGAGAGATAAACCGGTGTATCCTGGTACATGGGAAAATTCATTCACCTGCCCCAACAAAGGAGAATTGTTAGTACCCACTGATCACTGGAGGACCGGAGTAGGATATTCCTACTCTGATACCGGAATGGGCCTTCATACCCGTTCCAGGCAACTATGTCCCTCTACATATCCTGGAAATGATGGAGGAGCAGTTATTGATCACAGATCATATCTTTCAGACTTTCCAGAATGTAATTGCATCAGCGGAAACAACAAGGACTCGAGCCCATGAGCCCCTCTCCCCAATTGAGGCAACTCGTCTAAGAGATGAGATAGCCGCCTCGGAGTAGATCTGAATCCCTGATTGTACCCAGGAGGTTTGCCGACTATATTACGCGATGCAAGGGCAACCAGATCGAGCAGCTTCACTCGTTCCAACTGGGGGACCCCCGTCCAACATGGTGGATGCTCCAGAGCAGGCATATATCCCTTCTAAAAGCCAGGATGTTTGTCGGCGTGTCCTTACAGCATCACGGGACCCAATTAGATAGGGACCCAAAGGAGGTGAAGTTCATTGTCAGCAGCAAACGGTCCCCACTGTCTGTAAAAGGGCACCCCGAACACGCCGAAGACAGTCAGAAAATAAAGAGTGGGTTCATGACTCCGCTCTTCTAGAAGCTGCGGTTCCCGTTGCCGCTAAGCACACATCAAAGGCTCAGAACCCTGCCCACCCATTACCAGATTATGGGAGTGGCAGTAGTAGTTGTGAAGGTCCTCCCTGCAATATTTCTACCAGCAGCTCTGAAGGTCCTCCCCAGAGCACCCCTGGGGGCCTCCCCCGCGGGCATATAACGATCGATCACGAGAGATCCTCTTTTGATGCGAGTCACTGAAACCCTCCATGTGACCAGAAGATCGAGTAGCTAGAAGGCCCTCCACTTGCTGCGGTCCACTGTGAAGTTCCTCCCCAGGGTATACACTGTAATCACTCTCCATGCTGTGGGACCACAAATTGTGCTGGTAGTCCTCACTATCATAGTCGCAACTATGGAGACCCTCCCCGCAGTGACATCTCATCATGACAAGAAGGACCTCCCCTTGATGTGGCCTGCCCTGAAGGTCCTCTCTAGGGGTTACGCTACAATGGAACTCCACGCATCCAAGAATCAGGACATGGTGGTAGTCCTTGCCACCGTGATAATGGAGGTCCTCCCCATAGATACATCATGAAACGTGAAGGCCCTCCCATCATTGCGGTACATTCTGGAGGCCCTCCCCAGGATGTATCCCGCAGATATTCTCCCTACGGTAGCAGTAATGGTAGTCCTCTCTATTGCCACAGCTGTGATGGTAGTCCTCACCACCACGGCCGCCATTGTGAAGGTCCTCCCCACATTGGCCCCAAGCAACAAGGAGTTCCTCCCCTTGTCACGCTGTGTCCTGAAGGTCCTCCCCAGGATGCGGGTCGAATGTCAAGCCATGATGGTCATCATCACCATGATGTTAGTTGTTGTGAAGGTCCTCACTGTAACGACGCTATGTAGACAAAAGGTCCTCCCCTTGCTGTGACACGCCTTGGAGGTCCTCCCCATGGTGTGCACTACAAAATTCCTCTATGCAGTGAAGAATCAAGTAGTAATGTTAGTCCTCACCATTACGGCCACCATTGTGGAGGTCCTCCCCGCGATGACATATTATACCGACAGAAAGGTCCTCCACCTTCCGAATCAATCACCTAAAATCCCTCGTATGCCAAGGCTCTCAGAAATACAGGATCGATCATCTCCGACTCCCAACTTGTCGCCAGCAACACCCTTTTTCAATCGGGAGTCGTTCAAGGGCCGCGTTCATCCTCTGAACCACCTCGGAATCGCCAACATAACGACTCAGCACCCACCGGTCCCACTGCCTCCAACCACGTTGACAGTGAGGGCCTCAGTTGGGTCGACCAGGGAGATGAATCACTAGTAGAAGAGTATGCCGATATGCTGCACCTGAGAAAACGACTGGCCAGGGATGATAGACCAGTCATGTTTTGGCCCACAACCACCTATCAGTTCGACGTACCCAGAGAGTTTTTGGAAGAATTCATGCACGAAATCCGCCACAATATATGGACGACCCTCTGCTGGCTGAAATCGAGCTTCAATCCCTATGACGGGTATGTAGACCATGTCAAGATGATAGGGGACCTCCTGCATCATATCAACCTGGAGGCCCTTTCCTCGACACGACCACAACACCCCAAGAGGTTCAAAGGGAATCTGGAGGCAGCTTCACTCCGGCCACTACACGAGCTATGCCGCCTCATCGGTGATTCTTCAACGGGAGTCCATATCAGGGGATGGGGGGAACACGGAGCTCTTCATTTCGCTCCGCTCCCCGCCCAGAAAAACCCATTAAGAATGGTATCTTCCAACCTCATCACATCGATACGGAAATAGAGTGGACCCCCTGTTCAAGAAAGGAAACACACCCAATAGAGTTAGGCCTTGAGTAAGTCCCCGAAGCGTCAGGCCCGGCGGGAACGAGCCATTCAAAAACTTCTGAATCAGGCCACCAAGAGCATACAACAGGCCTATTGCCTAAGAGAGGCCAGTTAGTGATCTTTGCCTGCCTCCCCAGAAGGACTAATCCATAGGTGAATTGGCCCCAAACCCAGTTCACCCCCAGATGGGGGCACGCGATAGTAGGTAGGTCACGATAACTGCAGTCGCTGCTGCCATTCAAGGTCAACCCAAGCCTGCAGGGCTGGGGACATTTTTAATAACAAATACCCTTGTAAGACCAATAATACCGGGAAGAGACTCAATGTCCAGGGAACGAATCCAACACAAACCCTCAGGGCTGGGGGCATTTTTACCCCTCAACAACAACCTTCCCCATGAGGGTCGGTATTTTCCCATCTAGGGAGGATGGTCAGCAGTGGAGGTTCCGATCCTATCCCGTCATTTGAATCATCATCCCCTCCGAGTGGAAGGCCCACCATAAGGTCGCATCAAAGAACTCTCTGCGTCACCCTTTGTCAAGAAGTCTGAAGGCAATACCCGATCATGAATGGGAGGGCCAACAGAAGACGTCGGAGATCCTCTTCCTATTTAGAAGATGATGTCCCCTCCACTCCGCAATATGAGTTCATCAATTCCATAGAGGCTAACCTCGTGGGTGACACTGGAGAAAATGAAAATCTGGACGGATCGGGAGACGACGGTTCTGGTCAGGCTGTGACTCACAATGAACCCCCAAGTGTGCACACCCGGAATCAGAGGGACACTTTAAATATGGATGCCCCTTCAGTGAACCTCCCTCCGCCTACCCAGCGAGCTACCAACAAGGATAAGAATAAAGGAACAGTTACCCTTAACCTATCCCCTTCTCTTGATAAAAACGAGCCACTCACGCTCGAAGAGATGTTCTCTCGACAGGAAGAAGAGATGAAAGAATTGAGGTGGCTTAACACCGAGATGCTCTAGAGGAACCACCTTATTGAAAGTGCGTCCGAAGAAGAGCCACATCATGCACTCCCAGTAAGGTCACCTCAAAGGCTAAGGCTTGCCCCAGCAAACGAAGCATGATCAGGGCTCCTCCCAATGAGTTGCCTGGTTCATCTAGCTACCTAAATGTAGATTTGGATGAATACCATGTTTTCCCTTACCCTTAGGTGGAAAACAGATAAAGTACACCTGAACCCTCCGAGGGTGCCCCGAATGGAATATGCACCCTTGGTGTCGGCCAATACGTATCCTCAGGCCATGCCTTGAGCCACGCCTGCCCAGGACCGGGCCCAACAGGATGTAAACTAGGGTCTCACCAACACCATCGAGGCACTAACAGCTCTATTGGAAGCGATGGAAGGTCGACGAGCTCCAATATGTCCAGAGCGGAAACCTACCCATATTGGGTGACAAACACACCACCTCCACCCAATTTTGGGAGCCCATTATTCCCCATCTTCAATGGATCGGGCGATCTGGAGCAGCATTTGATGCACTATGCATCCAATTGTGACCCTATGATGGGGACTCCGGAGCAGCAAGAAGTATTGAAAATCAGATGCTTCGTACAAACCTTGCAAGGATCTACCTCATCTAGTACACGAGTCTGCCAGCCTAATCAATAAAGAGCTGGGAAGTCCATTCATAGTAGTTCTTGTTCTACTTCAGCTCAATGTTGCCTAAAACAACAGTCAGCTATCTCATGAACTGCATGTAGTGGGAGAATGAGAGGGTCTCAGATTTCATCGCTAGATGCAATGGTCTGGCTTATTCCTTAAATAGACCAATGCCTCAAGATGAGATGCTATCCATATGCATCAATAATAATAGATATTAGCTGCGAACAATGATCATACTAGTGGAGTGCACCACTGGCTTACGCCATCTCTCGAGAATTGGCCATAGAATTGAGGACTCCCTACAGCGGAATAATTCAAAGTCCCGAATAGCCTCGCAGGCTCTTGCGAAAAGAGCCCCTAGGGATGAAGCATCCGCTGTCACACTCAGGCTGGCCCCTGTGCCCGCTCCACTGCTTAGGCCACTACCAAATCGTCAAGTACCCCCTTCATATCAGCGGCTACCCCCGCCTAAACGGGACGATCAATGAGGACCAAAGCAAAACAAGTTTGAGGTAAGGAGACAAAAAGTATACTTGTTCTGAGATGATCAAGTCTACGGCTACTTCATTGCCGCCATGAACTGCAACCTGCTCCGCCTCCCGGAGACATGGAAACCTAAAGAGGTCGACCGCGATGACAGGCCTGATTACTACCCCTACCATCGGATGTTGGGGCACAGTATCCTAGAATGATTCGTCTTCAAAGACCTCCTGCAGAGGATGGTAGATTCCAGACATGTTGAGCTAGGACCACCCCCACCACATGTGGGATGTATCTCTACCACCGACTCCAACAAAGAGGAGGGATGGAAGAAAGTCACCAGCAAGCAGGGGCATGAATTTTACAACTGGATGACTCGGAATACTATCAACCGAGCCCAGGGCATACTCCGAGCTCAACTACAGCAGCCGGTGTTGCCACCAACGGCCTCTGAAGTCGCATAGCTAACAGTGTCGACTGCTCAACCCTCCCTGAGCCGGTCACCCGGGCGTAGTCAAAGGAGGAGGAAACAATCACAAGTGGAGCAGTCCGTGATGGGGCCAAAGATAGTCCCGACCCTGGCAAATTATATTCCCTCAAATTTCGTGTCACGGGAACCGACCCATCAAATGGCACCATCAGAGACAACCGACTAGGTTGACCTATAAAAGGATGAAGAGACAATATTTGGTTCTATCAACATCATCCATCTCATGGAATCATTCCTTAACGAAGGGTATGGTTACGAACCCGATCTCCCTGCATGAGGAACCGGTAGGAGGAATCGCAGATGAAGAGGATACTAGGGGAGGTGCAGCCACGGCCGAAACCAACCCTACAGTTTGGCCCCGACCCAAACCGTTAATATTGTAGAAACCCGTGGGAGAGCCTTTCAGTAGACTCAGCAGGAGAAAGAGTGCCCCTCCACCACCACGATCAGCCAATCTAGCCCTGTTGTTCAACGATACCCACCAGAGGAGGAACAAGTGTCTGTCCTCCTAGTGCACACAAAGAGACTGGCTGGGCCAAGTCCTCAAAATGCGGGAACACCCTCTACATCCGTCCCCACGGCCGACCCCTCCTCGTCAAATGCACCAGCTCCCAAGCCGCCTACTAGAACTCTCTCACCAACGGAGAAGCGTCAACCACTAGAGCAAAAATACGACATCCTTAAGCAGCTGGCGTCAGTACCAGCCTATTTCTCAATCCTGGATGCCCTGGGTTTGTCAGCCGACCTTAGGGAGGTGCTTATCGAAGCTTTGATCATCCCCCTGGAGTTTCAAGATGAGGTAGCTGCGGCCGAAATTTACAGGATAGAGACTGACCCGGTTGAATGTAATGTCGTGATTTCCTTCACTAATCAGGATGAAGATTCCATCATGCAAGGACACATCAGACCGCTATCTATGTCTGACACGCAGGATGGTATTGAGATCCGGAAAGTCTTTATAGACATTGGCTCGGGAGTTAACCTCCTTCCCCTACGGACACTCTGTAAGTTGGGCTACAGTGAGGATGATCTAATTCCCTCAGCCACAACTCTATTAGGGTTACGACAATAGTGAGAAGAGACCAATGGGACAGATTAAGCTAAATACCCATGTTGCTGACCTGGTATCCTACACAAAATTTCTGGTGGTTCGGCAGAGCACAACATTCAATGCCCTGTTGGGAAGGCCATGGCTCCATAAGTAAATGGTCATTCCTTCACCCTATCACCAGTGTATCAAGTACTGTGTCAATGGAAAAAGTGGGACGTTTCACGCCGACAAGGCCCCTTTCAAGCTCTCCGAGTCGCATTACATCGACGTCGGGTTCTATGAAAAAAAGAAAAAGAAGCCTTTGGTCGACGTCGTTGACTGGATCCCTGCTCCAAATGGCCTAGAAATGGTTCCTGACAACCCCCTCAGGAGGCTTGGCAGAGATTATGTCATACCCACCAACCACGTGGAAGGTAGGAGTTGAAGTCTGGACACGCACTCGAATGTCCTCATGACTTCAGCCATAATGGTCGAGTTTGACAATGTGGGAATGTCCGCTGACCCTCAATCGGGGGGAGAAAGCACGAGAAAGGACACCCATGACAACTTGCCTTCGGACTCACAAGAACATGTGGCAGGAGCTCTCTCCTCGTCAGACCAGGAGGATGAGGATTTAGGAGATGAAGAGGGGGAAGATCTTAGGGATGCACCTCCGGCATTTGAGGAAGGTATCTACACCTATGTGGACGAACTCAGGGAAATAAACCTGGGTACTGAGGAAGACTCGAGGCCCACTCTCATTAGTGCATCCATGTCTCTAGAGGAACACGAAGTATATACCTCTTTCCTAAGGCAACACCAGGACGTCTTTGCCTGGAATTACATGAAAATGCAAGGGATCGATCCCTAGGTAGCGACGCATCACCTAGGTCTTCTAGAAGACCACCAGGGCTACAAACATGCCGCCAGAAGGACCCACACCTCACACGCTGCCAAGATACAGGCTGAAGTCGATAAGATCATTAAATCAGGCTTCATCGGAGAGGTCCAGTACCCCATTTGTTTGGCCAACATCGTCCCTATCAAGAAAAAGAACGGAAAAATCCGCATCTGCATTGACTTAAGAGACCTTAATCAGCATTGTCCGAAAGATGACATTCCGGTTCTAATCACCGAGTTTTTAATTGATGCAACGACCGGGTATGAGGCACTATCCTTAATGGACAGCTATTCGGGATATGATCAAATCAGGATGCACCGACAAGAGGAAGAATCCACTGCCTTCAGGGCCCCTCAATGGGTATTCTATTATAGGGTCTTGACCTTTGGTCTCAAGAATGATGGTGCCACGTATCAACGTGCCATGCATCAGATCTTTAATCCGTTCCTGGGGAAATTCATTGATTGTTATGTGGATGACCTAGTAGTCAAGTCCAGGAGGCACTCGGATCACCTGTTATACCTTGAGAACATCTTCAACAATCTCTGATAGCATATATTGAAGATGATCCCCATGAAATGCGCCTTTGGGGATACCTCTGGGGAATTCCTTGGCTTCGTCGTACGCCATCGTGGCATCGAAGTTGACCCTGGGAAGACGAAGGCTATCCTGAGCCTACCAACTCTTCAGAATCTCACTGAGCGTAGGGGATTCCAAGGACACCTAGCCTATACTAGGTGGTTCATAGCCAACCTGGCAGGAAAATGTTTTCATTTCACCAGGTTAAGGAAGAAAGGGGTCACGTACCAATGGACGGATGACTGCCAAGGGGCGTTCGACAACTTGAAGAGGTACCTCTTAAGTCCACCGGTTCTCATGGCCCTGGCTAAAGGAAGACCTCTCATCTTATATGTGATGGCCCTAGAGCGTTCACTGGGAGCCTTCCTCACGTAGAAGAATGATGCCGGCAGCGAAAACAGTCTCTATTACCTCAGTCAAACCATGATTGATACTGAGACTCGATACTCAAATATCGAGAAGAGTTGTCTGGCCTTCGCCTTCACGGTTCAAAAGTTGTGACATTATCTGCAGCATCACGAAGTCCATTTGATCTCGCAGAGTACCCCACTCAAGTACATGTTCAGTCACCGATGCTAACCAGACACCTATCCCGATGGGACGTCATCCTTCAACAGTTTAACATCCAGTTCGTGCCCCAAAAATCCATCAAGGGCCAGGCATTAGCAGAGTTTCTGGATGAGCACCCTTCAACGGCGACCACTACAATGGATGCCGAACTACCTGACGATGATATATTCTCTGTTCGAGAAGAGTTCCCTGCATGGGAAATGTACTTTGATGGCGCGTCCCGAAGCCCCACCGGTAAAAGGATGGAGGATCCCAGATTCAACAAAGTGGGTCTGGGGATAATACTCGTGTCCCTAGAAAAGGCAATTTTTCCATATTCCTTCCTCCAGTCAGAGGGATGTACAAACAATGAAGCGGAATATCAAGCTCTCATTATAAGCCTGGATCTCGCACTCCAGGAACAAGTACAATACCTTATGGTAAAAGGTGACTCAGAGTTAGTCATCAAGCAAGTCAATGGAAAATATGCTATTAAAAAGGAGGAGATAAACCCCCTGTTTGACCATGTCTGGGGGCTAATGGCCGAGTTCTCCACAAAACCAACATTAACTTATATTCCCCAATCCCAGAACGCTCAGGATGATGCATTAGCCAATGCGGCCACCGCCCTAGCCGACCCAGACCAGCATGAAACGGTCATCAGTATTGCTCACCGTCAAATGGTATTGCCATTTGTTCATGAAAAGACAGATGAAATCCATTAAGTCAGTACTTTACCTGAGCCATATGCTCCTTCCACCGGCTGGATGACCCCCATTGTGAACTACCTTCAACGTGGAGAGCTTCCATCAGATAGGGATGAACAAGAGAAAATACAGAGAAGGGAAATCAATTTTGTCCTATATGGTGGCGCGGGCGAGCAAGAGATCCTCTACAAACGAGGCCTTGATGGATTGCTCCTCAGATGCATTGACGGAGAAGAAATCATTGCCATCATGACTGAAGTACATGCAGGAGCATGTGGAGAACATCAACTAGGGACCAAGCTTTCCCATCATGTTCGAAGGCTTGGGTACTACTGGCCCACAGTGGCACGAGACTACGAGCATTTTACCGAGAAATGCCTCTCATGCCAGATTCATGCCAACTTCATACACGAACCCCCAGAGTTACTTCATCAAGCTAGGTACTCCTGGCCGTTTGTCATCTGGGAAATGGACGTCGTGGGACCATATCCTCCCACCACAGCCAAACAGATGAAGTATATCCTCATGGCAACTGACTTCTTTTCCAAATGGGAATAATCCATACCCCTCAAGGAAGTCGAGGAAAGAATCATTGTCAGCTTCATGAAGACCAATATCATCACTAGATTTGGTGTCCCTCATACTATACTGACTGACAACAACACCAATTTCTGCTCTGCTGAATTGGAAAAACTATACCACGAGTATGGTATCAAGGCTAACCACTCATCCCACTACCATGCAGTGGCCAACGGACAGATAAAACCTTTCAACAATACCATTTCCATCATCCTACAGAAAATGGTGGGCAAACACAAGAAGTCATGGCCAGTTAAACTCCTCCATGAATTGTGGGATTATTGAACCATAATCCGCACCACTACTTAGTCTACCCCGTACTCATTGGTGTACGGAATAGAGGTGGTCATGTCCATTGAACTCCAACTTCCCTCACTCCGTGTTTCCATCTGTGATCAATTATCTGATGATGAGCAGTCAAAAAAGAGACTAGGTGAATTGGAACAACTAGGCGAGAAGCAGCTGCACACTCTGCACCACCTGGAAGTGTACCAGAACCAGATCTCATGAGCCTTCAACAAAAAGTTCTTCCTCCAGTCATTCTTGGAAGGAAAATTAGTTCTGGTCCTCCGGGCCCCAATGATACCCGGCAAGAAGCCTCCAAAGCTGGAGCCCGGGCGGAAAGGACCATATGTTGTACACAATGTCTACTCCAACAGAGCATATACCATGATTTCCATGGACAGAAAATTTAGAACCGCTCCTAAAAATGTGATATTCTTAAAGATGTATTTCACATAGATATTGTATGGCCCTCGTCCCGACCACATGACTTTAAACTGTATGACCCGCGTCCTCACCGCATGACGTTAAACTGCATAGAGTACATACTCACCACATGACGTTAATCTGCATGGACTTCGTCATTACCTCAAGACATTAAACTGCATGGATAACAAGAGTTAAGAATGCCCCTCCCCCCATGTATGGACCAGACCTACACGGGGTGTACCCTTTGTCTAAGTTGTATGGCATTAAATTGCGAAGCACCCAACGGTCCAAACTCTATGACCTTAAACTAAGAGTATTTCTTCCTCACCGCATGCCATTAAACAGCACGGACAAGATAATTTAGAAATGACCTCTTCCCCTGTGTACGGACCAGACCTGCACGTGGTGTATCGTCTTACAGAGAACTATGTGAGGATTTATTCCTGACATCATAGGATACGTAGTGATGCAAGATTTCCACACCCTAGCCCAGCCACCTCAAAAATAAAAACAAAAATTCCCATTCCCTGTGTATGGACCAGACTTGCACGGGGTGTATTCACCTCCTTACTGTATGAAGTTAAACAGCACAGAATATAATAATACCCCTCGTCCTCACCGCATGACGTTAAACTGCGTGGAATTAAAATAACTACATACAGCTTGATTCTTTCCCACGCAGGATACGTAGCGACGCCAGGATCCCCAGTCCTAGCCCAACCCCCTGAAAAAAAAACAATAAAAAATGCCTTCTTTCCCCCGTGTATTGACCAGACCGGCACAGGGTGTACTTCTTCTAGAGAACTATGCACGGCTTGATTCCTTCCCTCGCAGGATACGTAGCGACGCCAGGATACCTAGTCCAAGCCCAACCCCCTGAACAAAAAATATGCCCTTTCCCCCTCATGTGTGAACCAGACCAGCACGGGGTGTACTTCTCATCTTTACCGCATAAATTTAAACTGCACGGACAATGATTTAAAAATTCCCCCTTCCCCTGTATACGGTCCAGACTTGCATTTGGAATATTCTTTGTCCCTACTACATGACGTTAAACTGCACGAAAGTTGTCCCCACTGCATGATGTTAAACTACACAGACCCCCCTTTTTCTTTCACGTCGGGTCACCTTCGTCCTTACAACATGATGTTAAACTGCATGGTGCTTGTCCTTAGCGCATGACGTTAAACTGCATGGACTTAGTCGTGACCCTCCCAAGACACATGGCGATACGAGATGGAGATACTCCTTGAACATTTGGATGCATCCTCTCCATACATCAGACTCCACAACCTGGATAATTATGGATCTTCATAACCATTCATGGCCATCGGAAGTGGAAATTTATCGACCCGTGGACACCTTTGCATGACTATGCATAGCATGCCCCCAGTGTCTCTGCATAATGATAGCCCCTGGCTATTCTTAGAAATGAAATATCTCCACATGCGCCACTCTTCCTTGCTCCGTAAGCTTACCGGCCTCAGAGCCCCCATACCATACCTCATGACCCAGAAGTTTATGGGGAAGTGGTTCACAAGTTCATTCCCCTTTTCACATCCAGGTGTTTCCAAGGTATCCCTATCTGGCTAGACTATGTGTATGTCAGTGGTTCACATAGCGACCTGCACCAACAAACATCAATCCAGGACTAGGCTACTTTGACTCAATGGTCAATTGTATTGAAGTTGTTTCTTGTATACCTGGACACCATTATCCCCACGTGCCTAACTCTGCACTGTGAGAAATCATGGATTTTCATAATCATTCATGGTCATCAGAAGTATAAAGTTATTGACCCAGGGACACCATTTTACGACTATGCATACCATGCCCTCAGCGGCTCTGCATAATGATATCCCCTGGCTCATCCATCAAATACAAGATTTCCTTGGGTGGTACTCTTCCTAGTTCCGTACGCCTACCGACCTCAGAGCCCCCACACCACACCTCTTGATCCGAGAAAGCTGAAAGTTTTAGTTTACAACCTTCATCCCCCACCTTGTTCCAAGTATATCAGAACATGTTGACTCATTTATCCTTTGAGTGACTGCAGAAATAGTTATCCAATGGTCTGAGATCTATGACTGATAAACTATGAGTATTGCGTCCTTAACGCCTGACATTAAACTACAAAGAATGAAGGTGCACCCCCATGCAAAAAATGAAAAAATGAAGAGAAAATATCATCTCAGGGGGGCTCTTTGAAACTCAACAAGAAACCAGGGATGGATATCCCCAACATGTCCAGACATTCTCTTGCCAAATGACAAACTTCGTGGCCTGGATAATTTCGGATCCTCAAAACCATTCATGGACATCAAAAGAGTAAAGTCCTTTACCCATGGACACCTTTGTAAGACTATGCATACCATGCCCTCAACGGCACTACATAATGATATCCCCTGGCTTGTCCACCAAAGGAAAGATTTCCACAGGCGATGCTCTTCCTAGCTCCGTACTCTTACCGTCCTCAGAGCCCCCATATCACCTCTCCTGATCCAAGAAGCGCCAGAACCATGATTTACACCAATCAACCCCCCCCCCCCCCCCCTCGTCTAGGGATTGTTGAGGTATTCAAGCCCAGTTACATTCTGATGAGGAGCATCCTTTGCAAAAAATTCCCCGTCCTCGCAGCTAGATGTTAAACTATACAACAACCATCAAAAGTTCCTCTCTTCCTTTCTGCATAACGCTAAACTGTATGGAATATATCCAACCACATGACGATAAAATACACGGTCATACTCATCATGGGTTCAATGAGAAACATAGGCTTTTCTCCATCCTTTAGTGCATGGGTCAGACTTGCACAAACCACCGCCTCACACCAGCCTGAGAAATAATTACTTCACCCATTCTCTAGAAGTTTAGTCTAGATATTTTCTCTTATTCAGGAACCCTCTCATCATAAGACATACCCAGTACTCAGAAAAATCCAACCTCTCATAAGCCACCCCTGGTGGTCCCAAATCTCAACTTCCATGAAGTTTCTCAGCTATCGGAAGTGGATAGTATTTGATCTCCCCTGGCCCGTCTACCAAAGGCAAGATCTCCTTAGGCAATTCTTCTCTCTGTATGCCTCTTGGCCTTTGAGCCCCCATGTCTATCCCGGGATTCAGAAACCCTCTAAGCTACAGTTTACTAACCTCTTCCACAATCATATCTGAATATGGCGGAACGTCTTTGACAAGATTACTAAGAACCAGGAATGGTCATTCCATTTCAGATGATGTCCCTCCTGCATGAATTTAAAATGCATCAAGCCCCAACCGTCCTTTACGCTAGATAAATGCATAGGAAGGGAACCTTTCTTGCACACTCCTGATTGATACAGATGTTCTCAAAATCTTTGAGACATCGCATACCATTTCCGACCCACCCCCGGTGGTTTTCCTTTTCGTCCAAACCACCCATTGTGGTTTCCATGAGCCGGGATTCTATGAAGTCCCCTGGCCATCAGAAATGGATAAGTCATTGACTCAAGGACACCTTTGTATGACTATGCATACCATTCCCCTAGTGGAATTACATATTGATCTCCCCTGGCCCGTCTACCAAAGGCATGTTTTCCTTAGGCAACGCTCTTCCTACCTCTGTATGCCGACACGGCTCCCATATCTTGAGACATGCCCTGCATGTCACTCAAATTTAAATATATTTCCTCACACTTGCGTTTGAAGGGTGTTGAGACATCATTTAGTCAATCAAACCTCATTGGGGCCCTCTCCCCACCATATTTGGTCAAAGATGTTCAACCAAAAACATCAGTAGTGATAGTCTTGATGACGAGACTTTAAACCGCTTACAAAATAAAGAGGCACAAAGCCTGTTAGGCTAAAAACACAAAAAGGGAATCCTAAGAAAAAGCCAGGTTACACCCACTGGGTCCACATTAATGGGCCCAAGAAAAATCAGGGCATTGAAAGAATAAAAAGACAAAACATTTGTGGGATTTTCCTACAAAACCCTTGAAATATTTAGACTACGCTTACTAGATCCCATGGTCCAGGAAAAAGCTAGAGCCTGATTTATTTTTAGTACTGGACTCGGATTATTCTATATTTGGGGAATTAACATTTTTAGCAATCGTGCCAAATAGTTTCTATCAGAGGAAAAAGCGATAAGGGCACTAAGGATAAATGTTTCTTTGTTCCATAACAAAGTAGGTAAGAAGGGCATCCACAATTTTGAGCCTCCTCAAGTGAGAAATATGATTACATGAGTTTTTTGGCGGATTCAGAAAAGTTGTAGCAGGAACTGGTGGGAATCCTCCATTATTAGAGAGAGACTCTACAGTACGGCCATATCAGCTTCTGTACCAGCCCGCAATTTTTCTTCCTCCTGAGCCGCCTTTGGGCTTGCCCTTATTTCCTCCTCCATTCGTCGCTCCCCTTCTCCAATCATGGTGGTGGTGTTGGTCTCTTCCTGTTGCAGCCACTGTATCTCATTCCTCAGCACCTCCAAGTGAGAACGCTGCTTAATAACTTCTCTCAGAAGCCTCGTGATGACCCCAGTGTGGTCATGAGCCTCTATTAGGCAGAGTTGTGGTCTTGCGGAAAGGTAGGATTTGGATTGGGCAGTGGAAAGGTGCGATTCGAAATCACCTAGCCTCTACCGATCAGTGAATACCTGCTTGAATATGTCATAAACACCATGATATTCAATGCCATCAAATCCCAGCAACATGAAAAAATTGTGTAGCCTCGGTAATTTGGTCGGCATCTGGACCAAGGGAGTTTGAGAGATTAGTCTCCAGATTTTCTCCCAATCCCTTTGGCGAGTGGGTCGAAGTCTAGAGAGAACTTGTTGATCAGGCTCTAAGTCACTCCCTGATGAGGACACATATTCTGGGATGAACATCACCAAGGAGGGACCAGAGGCATTCTCACCCGCAAACTCTGACACTACGGCAGCTTCGCCCCCGACCATTGTGGTCATAGGCACAGTCATGTCTGGCGACACAGTCGTCAGTGCCAAAGGTCGTGGTCCTAAAGCCTAAGAGTCAATAAGATAGATGATTATCCCCAATTAGAAAAGGGATGAAAAAGGAGTTAGTGGAAGGAGATCGGGGAATATACTCCTAATCGGCGAGGCATCGATATCCGTAAGCTATGCACTGCCACAAAAGCCACTCGAAGAGGATGCCACATCTTCGATAGGCAAGGGAATTCGAGGATCCCCCCCGAGGGGTCAAGGGCCTGAGGCCATGCCTAAGGCTAGTAGTTTCCAAATATGTCCTCAAGTGGTCTCATACGGAAACCAAGCTTGAAGAAATCACTCCCCCGATGAAAAATATAATGGCCCGCTCTGGGTTCCCAGCAACTGTATTAGTGGCAGGCCCTTCCTCCTTCATCATGGGATCCATTGGGCCTGAGGTGGTTGGCCCTGTCAGATCTGGAGCCCCATCAGCGATCATGGGCACCCCATCTTCCTCCACAATTGAAAAGGTTATCTGGTCAGCAGGGGTCTCGGATACCAGCGGTTCCTCCTCTGGTGTGTCTCTGACTAATGAATATGGGATTATAGCATCCATATCACCGGCCCCTGTGGCAGGGCTCACCATCTCGTCACGCCTGGGCATGGTTACGAGTGATTCCGCAGATGGCAAGGAGGCGGAAGGTAGAACCACTTGGATAGCCACATCCAGATCCCTGAGTGGCCCTGCACCCACTACTGGAATTTAGCTTTTTCCCAACGGCAGTATACCAACGGTTTACTTAAACCGTTGGGATAGTGAGTCTTTGCCAACGGTTTAAGAAAACCATTGGCAAAGAGAATTTCAGCAGACCTTTCCCCAACGGTTCACTGTAACCGTTGGGAAAAGGAGACCTTTACCAACGGTTCACTAGAACCGTTGGGGAAAGGCTTGCTAAAACACACACATTCCCAACGGTTCTAGTAAACCGTTGGGAAATGTGGCGTTTGCCAGCGGTTTTTATAAACCGTTGGCAAAGGTTTCCCCCAAATTGCAGGCCGCGATCTCCTCTCCCCATTCGGACAGAGCCCTAATCTATTCACTCCGCTGCTCTCACGAACCCCATCTCACTCCACTGCTCTCGCGAATCCGAACACCAGTACCCCCATACCAACAGGTACACCCCATACGAATAGGTGAAATTTGATCTCAAACATATTTTTGTAGTTTTTTTAATGAATAGATTTTTTCCAGGTGTTGGTAGTTTAATTGATTATCCAGGTATTGGTGATTTTTAATGTTTTTGTATTCTATGTTTGGAAGGAGAGTGTTCAAAACATGTAAATCAGACCAATTTGATATTACTCATGAAATCAATTTGATAATGGATTGTGAGATTTTTTAATGTTTTTGTATTCTGTTAATGTTTTTTGTATTCTATGTTTGGAAGGAGGTGTTAGTGATTTTTAATTATTTTCCAATGGTCGAGCATCATGTGAGATTTTTTCTATGTTTGGATAATTGATTGTGGGAATTATGGATTGTGTTCAAACCAATTTGATGTGTTTTGGATAATCGATTGTGGGGGTAGGGGCTGTCCACGGGGGTTGGTGGGTGTCCACGGGGGTGGGCGGGGGTGTCCACGGGGGTGGGAAAGGCTGTCCACGGGGTGGGCGGTGCTGTCTAGGGGGTGTGGGCTGTCCTGGGGGTCTGGGTGGGGTGTCATGGTGGGGGAGGGGTGTGTGGGGTGTCCACGGGGGTGGTATGTCTAGGTGGTGGTGGTGGGGTTGCAGGGGAGGGGGGTGTGGGCTGTTTGGGAGGGTGGGCGGGGCTATCCAGGGGGGTACGGTGGTGGGCGGGCTGTCCACAAGGGTGGACGGGCTGTCCACGGGGGTGGTCGGGCTGTCAAGGAGGCGTGGGCGGGCTGTCCAGGGGGGGTGGGTGGGCTGGCAACAGGGGGTAGGGGTGTCCAGAGGGTGGGCGGGCTATCCAAGGGGGTGGGGGGCTGTCCATAGGGAGAAGGGGTGTCGAGGGGGGTGGGTGGGCTGTCCACGGGGGTGTTTGGGCTGTCTAGGGGGTAGGGGGCGTCCACGGGGGTGGGTGGGTTGTCCACGGGGGTGGGCGGGGCTGTCCACGGGGGTGGGAAAGGCTGTCCACGGGGGTGGGCGAGGCTGTCCAGGGGGTGTGGGCTGTCCTGGGGGTCTGAGTGGGGTGTCCTGGTGGGGGATGGGTGTGTGGGGTGTCCAGGGGGGTTGGTATGTCTAGGTGGTGGTGGTGGGGTTGCAGGGGAGGGGGTGTGGTTTGTTTGGGAGGGTGGGCGGGGCTATCCCGGTGGGGGGGGGGGGTACGGGGTGTCTAGGGGGTACGGGGGTGGGCGGGCTGTTCACAAGGGTGGACGGGCTGTCCACGGGGGTGGCCGGGCTGTCAAGGAGGGGTGGGCGGGCTGTCCAGGGGGGGTGGGTGGGCTGGCCACAGGGGGTAGGGGTGTCCAGGGGGGTAGGCGGGCTATCCAAGGGGGTGGGGGGCTGTCCATAGGGAGAAGGGGTGTCGAGGGGGTGGGTGGGCTGTCCACGGGGGTGGTTGGGCTGTCTAGGGGGTAGGGGGTGTCCACGGGGGTGGGTTGTCTATGGGGGTGGGCGGGGCTGTCCACGAGGGTGGGAAAGGCTGTCCACGGGGGTGGGCGGGGCTGTTCAGGGGGCTGTCCAGGGGGTGTGGGATGATCATACATAATGAAGCCTTACAGGATGTGAGATGATTATATCTATGAAATCTACTCAGGTACCTGGTGAGGAAGTGAATATTAATTCAAAAAGGTAAATCGCATATGAGGATACCCTACTAATATGGTTATGGGATGAGGCATGCTCTGATGTGATAACACATTAAGTTCTTGTTGGTTTTACATTTTTTCAATAACACATTAGTATGCTTTTTTCACATGTGTAGTTGATAACATGATTATTTTCTTCCATTGTCATTTACTTAAATTTATTTTCTATTAAAGTTAAATCCTATTTAATTGTTTATGACAAAATGACTTATATGAATTCTTTTTACAGGAAATGCTTCCAATTGAAGAAAGACAAAGTAAAAAAATGGCGGAGAACAATCGTCGGATGGAGGAGATGGGAATTCCACCATTAGTGCCTACAGTGAGTACTTTATTTCAAATATATATATATATATATATATATATATATTTACAGAATTTATAATGTCATGTGATTAATTTTTTTTGTAAACTTTTTTGTAGGATCCACCATTACATCGACAGTTATTCGACGAGGAGCCTAGTACTGCTCCTAGTACTCAGGCCGGTGGTACGAGGAGGGTTCGTACCAGAGGTGGACGTAGAGCTGCGCGTGCCCAACTAGACCCTGCCCCTCCCACTGACATTTCAGCCTTCCCACATTCTGATCCCGGTGTGTCGTTAGGGACACACGGGGTATTTAGGCCTCCCATGTTTTCGCTACCTTCTGCATCTTGTGCCCCATCATTTTCACATCCCATGATGATTCCCACTCCCCAGTCAGCATCAGGTCATACAGTTGTTCCATCTTCTTTTCCTTCTACTTCTATCTCTCCGAGCTTTTATATTCCATCGTCTTCGACTCCTGTTCCACCAGAGGGTGTTCCATCAGGTTCTGTGGATCCGGCGCCACTCATTGATCAGACTAGCGCAGGTATATTTATAAAACCCTAACAAATTTTTATAGCAATATTTATTTTCATTATAACATGTTTTGATAAAATATTTGTTTTTCTTTCATGACAAATACATCTACTGACAGGAGGCGGGGGCGGGGGAGTACACGCATGCGTTCGGTGTGGAACCGTCGCACACAGGTTATGGTGGAATATAATGAAGACAATCTGATGGTTGAGAAAACAGGGCAGCAATGTCGGAGTTTTCTGGCGACGCTTTCCAAATACTCCGACATCATTCCCGTCAGCCCGCTGTCGTGGAGACATTTGCCACATGAGGTCAAAGATAGAGCTTGGGCAGAGATATGGGTAAAAAAATCTGTTGTATTTAATGCCATGAATTTTTTTTGTATTTATATGAATTAATATTTTGATTTCAGCTTCGATTAAATTTTCCTGATGGTGAGGGTGCACGGCTGGAACGTCTAAAGGATTTAGGAGAGCTTTGGAGAGCCTACAAGCATGAGCTGTATATTGGCTGGCGTGCTAGAGTTGGCACTGAGTTAGAGGCGGTACCAGTCGTGGATGATTGTCCTATAGAGCAGTATCGTCAGATGATTACTCATTGGACGAGTACCCAGTTTAAGGTTTGAATTACATTTGAGGTATTTAAATAATAACTTTCACGTTTTTCATTAATATTATCCTTTGCATTATCGAATTTTATTTAGGAATCATCTGGAAAAAATAAAAAAAACATTCATGCAAAAAAATACCTGCATACACTAGGACGCACGACGATGCCGGATCATGAGAGGCAGCAGGTATGACAATTGTTTATAAGTTTTCTTTACGACATACATTTTCTTTTGTTTCCTCAATTATTTAATCATTTGCTAAAGTTTTTATATAACTTTTGTTTTCAATGTCATTGTAGAGGCAAGTACAAAATATTGAAGGACGTGTGCCTCGAGAAAAACTGTTTTGCTCGAGTAGACGAAAAAAGGATGGAAGTGCTGTGAACGAAGCGACTTAGCAGCAGATTGTAAGTTTTAATCTGTTGATTTTATATTTTAATATCTATTTCGTAACTTAATAATATATTTATATTTGTAACAGGATTCTTTAGAGGCCCTCGATGCCCAAGAAGCAGACAATTTTGGGCCATCTGATCACTTACATCAGGTGTTGGGAGATGATCATTCTGGCAGAGTACGCTACCGACCTAGGATAGCCCCGACGAGGTATTGGCCTGCCTCAGGTACGAGTTGTAGTGCCACCGAGCTGCAGCAAGTTAGGGCACAGGCAGAACAGGCTGAGAAAAGGGCCATAGAGACGGCAGAACAGTCTTGTAACGCCCCGACCCCAGCTACCTAGAGTCGGTGTATTATTACATAACATTGGCATGATCACAAGAAAGATCAAATCCCGAAAGACCGATTGGTTTAGTCGCCTTGGAAACACTAGATATAATCATAAAGTTTTACATTACATTTCAAAGTGAAAAACTACTACAACAACAAAGTCTTCATATCCACACTATTAACCCCTCATAATATCCCTGCAAGTCATTCATAATTTACTTCTTCACTACCTGGGAAAAATAAAACATAGAAAAGGGGTGAGCTCAAATGCCCAGTAAGGATAACAATATAGCGGAACATTCAAAATAATCATAAACATTTAAGGCAATGAATTACTAAAACAAAAGCCTTTTAAAATTGAACTTCAACATAGTATGGCAAAAGTAAAATGAAATAATGCCATTTACTTATTCACATGGATATTCTACTAATCGAATAATCACATGCAATATCAATAACCACTTTCATAATGTTGGAATGCATAATGCCAGACTATCATAACCACATAGCCAAGGCCTCGTGCCAAGACTACAAATAAGATTTTGTCAAGGCCTTGTTCCAAGACACTAGTTTGTCTCATGAGACCTACCGATGCATCGAGGAGCTATAGCGGGCTCCACCCGTCACTTATTAAGTCCAATGCATTCCCATATGAAAAGGTTTAAACATAACATAAACATTCGTATTAAAACTAGCATACAAAATGTCAATACTTTCACCATAAACTATGAATGGTATAAAAATAGCACATCCACAGTCAAACATATCACAAAACCTTCAATACAATATAGAAGTTTTGTATCATAATAAATCAACTTCAAATAATCTTAAAATCCATCAAAGGATGTTGACATAGATGAAATCAAAATTCTTTTAAAAGAAATATCTCCTTTTATTTTGAAATCATTTAAGATCCATATAAAATAAAACATTTTCTTTGAAAATATTTTTATAAGCTTGTAAGGGAATCATTGAAGATTTTATAACGGCGTAAAATAACTGCACCCGCCGTATAAGTTAAAAAAACATTCTTACCTCAATTCTGTCGAAAAGGTTAAAAAGCACCTTGTTTTGAATACGACCGAAAGATTCCTTTATAAACCACTTATAAAAGTCAAAAAGGGTATAAATGACTTTAACTCATATTCTAGTAAATAGTAAAAATGTTTTGAAATGCATTTTTAAGAAACATGGATGTGGATGATAAAGAGATCCCAGTAGATTATTACGTATAAACAACCTTGGATAATGAAGAGGTTGTAAAGTAAACCCTTACCTTGTACTTTTCCTTTGTTGGGGTCGGTTAACCTCCTGTATAATGGTGAAATAATTGTTATTAAATTATACAAGAATCATATACATTAATATGATATCATATATGATCTTTTAACATTGCTTTATTAATAATATCTTAGTATTATCGTCGTTTCAGGTGATAATTGATTCGTTCTTCTTAAATGTTTGGTTACGTAAGACATGTTTGTAATGGATAGATTAAATCTTATTCATAATCAGAATAATATTAACATTATTTTTAACCCTAAAATGAGAATAAGACTTGAATGGATACGATGGAGAATGAATCTCATCGCGTTCGTGGAGACGGTAGTCCGTACGTACGCACGAACGCTATTTCCATTTAATTTTTATTTTAAAAGAATCGAATCCAAATGATACATAGGTATATTAATATTCCAGTATAATATAATATTTTATATATGTTACTTAAGTTCATTAACACCATCCTTTATACATTCCATGTGTGGTATGAACAAGTCATATCATTTTAAGGGGGCGGTAGTCCGCACTTCCTCAAATGAAATTATCGTATGTATATACAACATGAAACGAATAATGGTATGAAATAAAATGGAATTACAGAAGCTTATATATAAAATATATATCATTAATATCATATTTAATTACAGTGCCATCATAATGGCCACCATGAGAGGCGGTAAGATGTATTTGAACAATCATCGTTTCGTGAGGCATTAGTTTTCCATCCACAGAAACATTATGTTCATCATCCATTAGATGGAGTTGTGTGTATGTGTAGTTTTAATCCTTATTATAACAACATCCTAGTATATTGAGGATACTGGTGTTGTTACAAAAGAAAGGAAATAAAAAGATTTTGGGGGTTGAAGAAGCAAAATAAATGAAAATAATTTAAGAGAAATCGTTACCTTTAATTTAGGTAACTCACTTTGGTTGGAACCAAAGGACTTGTTGAAATGCTTTCTGCCTAAGGGGAAGCTTCAAGGAGGAGGAGAGGGATGTGGGGAGCTTAGTTGGGCAGAGTTTGGACGAGCCAAGTGGCTTGAGAGGTGAGAGGAATGAGTAGAAGTGGTCTCCTTTTATAAGGGAGAGGAGGGGCTCTTTAGGAAAGAGTGAAATTATTACTTTATAATATAAATATATTCGGTTTATAATGGTCCAAAAATCATTGAGGTCGAAGATAAGATGACTAATATTCTAAATAACATCAACCAATAATAATTGGACAGGTTTTAGATAATATTTTAATCATTATAATATTATTTATTTCAATAATTTATTAATGAGGTAAACATTGCATCATTATTGTGTCATTAATAATTTAACTTATTTGATGTCTAAAAATTATAAATAAAATATCATCATGTATGAAATCTTTTTAGCTTTCTAATGAATATTTATAATCGAAAATCCAACATGTATAACCCTATGTAAAAATTGTTCTTCTAAAAGATGTAAGCTTATGCCATTTTTATTTTCATTTTAACTTTATTAATATAAAGTGTCCCTACCACATACAAGTGGCTCCAAGGGGTCCCCAAATTGACCCAAGGATGCTCATGGTCGGGTATGTGTCCACCAATAAGGTTAGGACACGTTTTAGGGTTGTTTTGTATTATTATAATATTATTTTTTAACCCTTATTTACCGGATTTACCCTTAACCATGGTAAATAAAATATTTACCACAGTAACTATTCAAAATGTCTAAAAATAAAAGTTACCTATTTACACAATTTGGACATCCTGATTCCAAATATGGAATCCATTTTTCTAAATTCAAAACACAGAAGTGGCAGAAATTAATTTAAAATTAATTCCCGCTGTCAAAACAAAAATCGTGTTTTTAAGAGATAATAACTATAAAAAGATTGACACTTGTTTATGTTCGGTTTAATTGTAAAATTATGTCCAATGACCAACATTATATTAAATGGTAAAAATATATTCTAAATATACTTTAAAACCACTCAAATTCACAATTTATCACTATTAATTATTTTGATTAAAAAAGTTGTTTTTAATTAAAATTTAGTAATTTTCACTATTCATCAAAATATAAAAGTTATCCGAAAAGTACCAAAATTTCACCCTAGGCTAATTTCAATATTCCGAATCCAAAAATGAAGTATATTTTTAAATATAAAATATATATGATTTCAAAAAGTAGGTATTACTATTCACAACGGCTATTTTAATTACTTATGGTGTGTGTTAGAACTCGAGGTTGCGTACAACACACGCTATCGCATTATTCGAAGGGAAACGTACCGTGGAAGCTTGGGGTGTTACATTCTACCATCCTTCAAATAATTGCGTCCTCGAAATTTCTAGAATACTTATTACATGAAAAGACTCGGGTGGTTCTTCATCATAAGTTCCTTGGGTTCCCACGTTGCCTCTTCCGTCTTATGGTTTCTCCACAAAACTTTTACCAGACGCGTCGTCCGGTTTCTCAGTACTTGTTCTCTTGTATCAAGAATCCTGACGGGCTCTTCACAATAGGAAAGATCAGGTTCCAGTTCTAATTCCTCATAGGTGAGTACATGCGTTGGGTCAGGCATGTATTTTCTCAACAGAGATACATGGAACACATCGTGAACTTTGGAGAGACTTGGCGGCATTTCCAATCGGTAAGCTACAACCCCAATTCGTTCTAGAATTTCGAAAGGTCTGATGTACCTGGGACTCAATTTACCTTTCTTACCAAAACGTATGACTCCCTTCCACGGAGATACCTTCAGAAAAACATGATCACCGACTTGAAATTCCAAATCCTTCCTTCGATTATCGGCATAGCTCTTCTGCCTACTTTGAGCTGCTTTGATGTGATTTTGGATTACTTTCACCTTTTCCACCGTTTCCTCCACCATTTCTGGGCCTACAAGTTTTCTTTCACCAACGCCATCCCAATAGGTTGGTGTACGACATCTATTTCCGTATAACGCTTCATATGGTGCCATCTGAATACTTGAATGGAAGCTATTGTTATAGGAAAATTCTACCAGAGGTAAATATTGATCCCACATACCCTGAAAGTCAAGTGAGCAAGATCTCAACATGTCTTATAAGGTTTGAATAGTCCGTTCTGATTGTCCATCTGTCTGAGGGTGGTAAGCAGTGCTCAAATGAAGTTCAGTATCCAGGGATTTCTGAAGACTTTTCCAAAATCTTGAAGTAAAACGGGGATCACGATCAGAAACAATCGATAGGGGTACTCCATGAAGTCTCACAACTTCATTAATGTATAGTCTTTCTAGACGTTCCAGGGGTAGATCTTCTCTTATAGCAAGAAAATGTGCTGACTTGGTAAGACGATCAACAATAACCCATATTGCATCGTTCCTTCTAGGAGTCTTTGGTAGCCCCATGACAAAGTCCATCGTAATATTGTCCCATTTCCACTCCGGTATGGGAAGAGGTTGCATGACTCCTCCAGGCTGTTGCCTTCCAGCTTTCACTTGTTGACAAACCATACATCTTGACACAAAATCAGCAATCTCCCTCTTCATGTTGTCCCACCAAAAATGTTCCTTCAAATCTCTATACATTTTTGTGCTCCCAGGGTGTATAGAGAAATTGGAACTATGAGCATCATCCAGCAATTCCCTTTTTAGATCAGGTATATTGGGAACACAAAGTCTCTTCCCAAATTTCAAAATTCCTTCTTCATACACAATGTCTCTCAATCTCCCATCATTAACAGCTTTAATCTTCTTTTGGAATTCTTCATCATCGGTCTGAGAACTCTTAATCCTTTTTAGTAAAGATGGTTTGGCAACCATTTGAAAAAGCATTGATGTTTCACCTTCCCTGATTATTCCCATGTCCATCTTCACTAGATCCATAAAAATTGGATCCCTTTCAATTCTCATATTGTTCAAAACTCCATGGTCTTTTCTACTCAAAGCATCTGCCACCTTGTTTGCCTTCCCCGGGTGGTAGTGTATCGTACAATCATAATCCTTGAGTAATTCAAGCCATCTCCTTTGCCTCATGTTGAGTTCTTTTTGTGAGAAAATATACTTCAAACTCTTGTGATCAGTATAAATCTCACATTTTTCACCATAGAGGTAGTGCCTCCATATCTTCAAAGCAAAGATCACAGCTGCTAACTCAAGATCATGAGTAGGATAGTTTTGTTCATGAATTTTCAACTGTCGTGATGCATAGGCAATAACTCTATCATTCGGCATAAGGACACAGCCAAGTCCTTTCTTCGATGCATCACTATAAATAACGAACCCATCATTCCCCGATGGTAGAGTCAATATAGGAGCATTGACTAATCTTCTCTTCAGTTCTTCGAAACATTCTTCGCACTCTTTTGTCCAAACAAATTTAACCCCTTTACGTGTGAGCTTCGTTAATGGGTTAGCCAATCGGGCAAAATTCTGGACGAAACGTCGATAATAACCTGCCAAACCAATAAAACTGCGTACCTCAGTTATACTCGTAGGTTCTGGCCATTCTTGGATTGCCTTGGTCTTAGAAGGATCAATAGAGATTCCATCTTTTGAGAAAATATGGCCAAGAAAAGAAATCTCCTGAAACCAGAATTCACACTTGCTAAACTTCCCATATAATTCATGCCTCCTCAGAGTTTTCAAGATAATGCCCAAGTGATTTTCATGATCTTCGTAGGTTTTGGAGTATACCAAGATATCATCAATAAATACCACCACAAATCCATCGAGATACTCCTTGAAAACTCTATTCATCAGATCCATGAATACAGAGGGTGCATTAGTCAATCCAAACGGCATTACAGTAAACTCGTAATGCCCGTACCTGGTTCGAAATGCTGTCTTCAGAATGTCTTCCTTCTTTACACACAACTGATGGTATCCAGATCGAAGGTCAATCTTTGAAAAGTATTGAGCTCCATGCTGTTGGTCAAATAAATCATCAATACGAGGTAGGGGATACTTGTTCTTTATCGTTATAGCATTGATCTCCCTGTAGTCGATACATAACCTCATAGATCCATCTTTCTTTTTAACAAAAAGAATAGGGGCTCCCCATGGAGAAACACTAGGGCGAATAAATCCCTTATTACTCAATTCCTCTAGTTGTTTCTTTAATTCGACTAACTCTACAGTGGCCATTCTATAAGGGGTCTTCGATATAGGCCTTGATCCAGGAATCAAATCAATGGAAAACTCAACTTCTCGTTCTGGAGGATGTCCAGGTAAATCTTCCGGAAATACATCTACAAATTCTATCACAACAGGTACATCCTCTATTTGAACATTCCTTTCCTCACCGACAGTTATTTCATTCTCTTCCTCCCCAATAATTGAATTAAGTTGAGCTACTAGGGGTGGATCTAAATAAGAATTAGGTGGTGACGATTCTGCTCTAAAAATAAGGTGCTCCTTATCATTATCATCAAGAATCGTAACCTCTTTCTTCTTACAATAAATCTTCGCATCATAGTCCGAAAGCCAGTCCATACCGAGGATTATATCAAACTCAATCATATGTATGACGATGAAATCAGCAGATAAAGAAAATTTATGTGCTCTAATGGGGACTGATTCACAAAACTTTATTGCAACGATACTTCCCTTAGGAGTTTTAACTGACAACTCCCTTATTAAATCAAATTGGAAATATCTAATTTTCTTAGCAAACTGGGAAGATATGAAACAATGCGATGATCCAGAATCAAATAATGCATTTGCTAAACTTGAGGAAACCATTAAATTACCTGCCACCACGTCTTTCGGAGCTTCTACCTCAGCAGTAGTGATAGCATAAGCCTGGCCTTGATCCCTTGGCCTTTTCTGAGGTAAGTTCTCCTGACGCTTAGGACATGCATTTTCATAATGCCCCATCTCCCTGCAATTGTAGCACTGAACGTTGGTAGCTTCCTTCTTCCCCTTGCAATCATGAGCTTGGTGGCCTTTTTCGCCACACTTGTAACAGACTCCCATTCCCTTTAAGCAAGTACCAGGATGTTTCTTCCCACATTTACCACAAGATGGATATTCAACCTTTCCCTTCTTCCCCTTATTTCCATTCCCAGATTGATCAGCAGGTCTCTTCTTCTCTTGCTTTGCTTTAAAGTCATAAGACTTAGAGAATTCCTTTTCGGTCTTGATAGCACATGAGACAATGTCTTCGTACGATGAAAAGGATTGTGAGACTAACGCTCGAGGGAGAAATGGTTTTAACCCATCAAAGAAACGATCAATCTTACTTCTTGGGTTACGAATATAATCACCAGCGTACCTCGCTAACCTTGTAATGTTAGCCTCATACTTTGTGACATTCTCATCCTCCTTTTGTCTCAGACTCAGAAATTGCCTTTCCATATCTCCTCGATGGTCGCGAGGGAAGTATTTTTCTAAAAACAGATCTTTGAACTCCCTCCATTCCATATTTGATACTTCATCATCTTCCTTCGTATTTTGAATCAATGACCACCATTGATCAGCATCTCCAGTGAGGCGGTAAACTGCTATGATAACTTTTTCCCTTTCACTGCTCCCCAAAGCCTGAAATATTTTCTCTAGGGAAAATATCCATTGCTCAGCTACTAAGGGATTTGTATTCCCATTGAACGTTGGTGGTTGTTGCCTCATGAATTGATCTAACATTGATCCTCCACGCTGCGGATCAGGGTGCTCTATATGGGTAAGGTTATTATTCATAACCTGAGTAAGTTGTTCCAGTATGGTGATTAGTTGATCAGCACCAGTTGCATCACCAGCCCCACTATAATTATCTTGAGCAGGAGGGCAATCCCTACATGGAGTGTGTGCATTGATACGGTTTCCATTTCTTCCACTAGGCGCCATTTCTAAACAATGGCATAAACTAGATCAGTTTATGAATCAAAATACATAATCCCATACTTATAAAACACTTAACATAAATTGAACTATTTATGGATATAATCCATAATCATAAGAATGTTTTCTTTGAGGAAGTATATACTCTTAATCCCTTCAAAATGATTTGTAATGAAAATGAGAGTTATCCTAAGCATATCCCCCGGGAGTGTCGTAACCAAGAGTGCAGCAAGGCCCGTTGACGTGTACCAGTTCTCGTTCGAGTCTAGCTCAAAGCGGTGTTTTCGGGTTTTACCCCTAGGTACATCTGTGCCAGAGCCGCCTCTACCTGCTCATATCCAGACAGGGATGTATTGCTCGGAAAACTCACAAAATCTCTACAATACCAAAATTCTAGGAAGTTCTTCTATACTAATCCTCAAAGTTCATCTTAGGTCTACGTGCTCTAATAAGAGTTTATCTTAATCTAGTTTCCAAGGTTTGTACTAAACTTCCTCTGATACCAACAGTAACGCCCCGACCCCAGCTACCTAGAGTCGGTGCATTATTACATAACATTGGCATGATCACAAGAAAGATCAAATCTCGAAAGACCGATTGGTTTAGTAGCCTTGGAAACACTAGATATAATCATAAAGTTTTACATTACATTTCAAAGTGAAAAACTACTACAACAACAAAGTCTTCATATCCACACTATTAACCCCTCATAATATCCCTGCAAGTCATTCATAATTTACTTCTTCACTACCTGGGAAAAATAAAACATAGAAAAGGGGTGAGCTCAAATGCCCAGTAAGGATAACAATATAGCGGAACATTCAAAATAATCATAAACATTTAAGGCAATGAATTACTAAAACAAAAGCCTTTTAAAATTGAACTTCAACATAGTATGGCAAAAGTAAAATGAAATAATGCCATTTACTTATTCACATGGAAATTCTACTAATCGAATAATCACATGCAATATCAATAACCACTTTCATAATGTTGGAATGCATAATGCCAGACTATCATAACCACATAGGCAAGGCCTCGTGCCAAGACTACAAATAAGATTTTGTCAAGGCCTTGTGCCAAGACACTAGTTTGTCTCATTAGACCTACCGATGCATCGAGGAGCTATAGCGGGCTCCACCCGTCACTTATTAAGTCCAATGCATTCCCATATGAAAAGGTTTAAACATAACATAAACATTCGTATTTAAACTAGCATACGAAATGTCAATACTTTCACCATAAACTATGAATGGTATAAAAATAGCACATCCACAGTCAAACATATCACAAAACCTTCAATACAATATAGAAGTTTTGTATCATAATAAATCAACTTCAAATAATCTTAAAATCCATCAAAGGATGTTGACATAGATGAAATCAAAATTCTTTTAAAAGAAATATCTCCTTTTATTTTGAAATCATTTAAGATCCATATAAAATAAAACATTTTCTTTGAAAATATTCTTATAATCTTGTAAGGGAAGCTTTGAAGATTTTATAACGGCGTAAAATAACCGCACCCGCCGTATAAGTTAAAAAAACATTCTTACCTCAATTCTGTCGAAAAGGTTAAAAAGGACCTTGTTTTGAATACGACCAAAAGATTCCTTTATAAACCACTTATAAAAGTCAAAAAGGGTATAAATTACTTTAACTCATATTCTAGTAAATAGTAAAAATGTTTTGAAATGCATTTTTAAGAAACATGGATGTGGATGATAAAGAGATCCCAGTAGATTATTACGTATAAACAACCTTGGATAATGAAGAGGTTGTAAAGTAAACCCTTACCTTGTACTTTTCCTTTGTTGGGGTCGGTTAACCTCCTGTATAATGGTGAAATAATTGTTATTAAATTATACAAGAATCATATACATTAATATGATATCATATATGATCTTTTAACATTGCTTTATTAATAATATCTTAGTATTATCGTCGTTTCAGGTGATAATTGATTCGTTCTTCTTAAATGTTTGGTTACGTAAGACATGTTTGTAATGGATAGATTAAATCTTATTCATAATCAGAATGATATTAACATTATTTTTAACCCTAAAATGAGAATAAGACTTGAATGGATACGATGGAGAATGAATCTCATCGCGTTCGTGGAGACGGTAGTCCGTACGTACGCACGAACGCTATTTCCATTTAATTTTTATTTTAAAAGAATCGAATCCAAATGATACATAGGTATATTACTATTACAGTATAATATAATATTTTATATATGTTACTTAAGTTCATTAACACCATCCTTTATACGTTCCATGTGTGGTATGAACGAGTCATATCATTTTAAGGGGGCGGTAGTCCGCACTTCCTCAAATGAAATTATCGTATGTATATACAACATGAAACGAATAATGGTATGAAATAAAATGGAATTACAGAAGCTTATATATAAAATATATATCATTAATATCATATTTAATTATAGTGCCATCATAATGGCCACCATGAGAGGCGGTAAGATGTATTTGAACAATCATCGTTTCGTGAGGCGTTAGTTTGCCATCCACAGAAACATTATGTTCATCATCCATTAGATGGAGTTGTGTGTATGTGTAGTTTGAATCCTTATTATAAAAACATCCTAGTATATTGAGGATACTGGTTTTGTTACAAAAGAAAGGAAATAAAAAGAGTTTGGGGGTTGAAGAAGCAAAATAAATGAAAATAATTTAAGAGAAATCGTTACCTTTAATTTAGGTAACTCACTTTGGTTGGAACCAAAGGACTTGTTGAAATGCTTTCTGCCTAAGGGTAAGCTTCACGGAGGAGGAGAGGGATGTGGGGAGCTTAGTTGGGCAGAGTTTGGACGATCCAAGTGGCTTGAGAGGTGTGAGGAATGAGTAGAAGTGGTCTCCTTTTATAAGGGAGAGGAGGGGCTCTTTAGGAAAGAGTGAAAGTATTACTTTATAATATAATTATATTCGGTTTATAATGGTCCAAAAATCATTTAGGTCGAAGATAAGATGACTCATATTCTAAATAACATCAACCAATAAGAATTGGACAGGTTTTAGATAATATTTTAATCATTATAATATTATTTATTTCAATGATTTATTAATGAGGTAAACATTGCATCATTATTGTGTCATTAATAATTTAACTTATTTGATGTCTAAAAATTATAAATAAAATATCATCATGTAGGAAATCGTTTTAGATTTCTAATGAATATTTATAATCGAAAATCCAACATGTATAACCCTATGTAAAAATTGTTCTTCTAAAAGATGTAAGCTTATGCCATTTTTATTTTTATTTTAACTTTATTAATATAAAGTGTCCCTACCACATACAAGTGGCTCCAAGGGGTCCCCAAATTGACCCAAGGATGCTCATGGTCGGGTATGTGTCCACCAATAAGGTTAGGACACGTTTTAAGGTAATTTTGTATTATTATAATATTATTTTTTAACCCTTATTTACCGGATTTACCCTTAACCATGGTAAATAAAATATTTACCACAGTAACTATTCAAAATGTCTAAAAATAAAAGTTACCTTTTTACACAATTTGGACATCCTGATTCCAAATATGGAATCCATTTTTCTAAATTCAAAACACAGAAGTGGCATAAATTAATTTAAAATTAATTCCCGCTGTCAAAACAAAAAGCGTGTTTTTAAGAGATAATAACTATAAAAAGATTGACACTTGTTTATGTTCGGTTTAATTGTAAAATTATGTCCAATGACCAACATTATATTAAATGGTAAAAATATATTCTAAATATACTTTAAAACCACTCAAATTCACAATTTATCACTATTAATTATTTTGATTAAAAAAGTTGTTTTTAATTAAAATTTAGTAATTTTCACTATTCATCAAAATATAAAAGTTATCCGAAAAGTACCAAAATTTCACCCTAGGCTAATTTCAATATTCCGAATCCAAAAATGAAGTCTATTTTGAAATATAAAATATATATGATTTCAAAAAGTAGGTATTACTATTCACAACGGCTATTTTAATTAGTTATGGTGAGTGTTAGAACTTGAGGTTGCGTACAACACACGCTATCGCATTATTCGAAGGGAAACGTACCGTGGAAGCTTGAGGTGTTACAAGTATGCTAGGGCAAACAGTGCATTTATGAAATTTATTGAAGTTCTACGTCCAACACTTCCAGAAGAGGCCAGCCCAGCGATTGATGAATACATGTCGTCGATACATTCTATATATGGTGCACCAGGTGTCAGTTCCAGTGGTGGTCAGGCCGATGTCCAGCTTGAAGATGATGATGGCGAGGAGTCTGATGCGGAAGAGGAGGGAGATGAGGAGGGCGAGGAGGAGGGCGAAGGCGAGGAGGAAGGCGCTGTGGAGGGTGAGGACGATGAGGAGGACGATGACAAGGGTGATGGTGATGATGATGATGATGATGGTGATGCTGATGTGTGACATATTGATCCGTTACATTTTTGACTTATATTACTGATATTTGATGTTTAATCTATTCTAGTTGTTGGTTTTATCTAGACTCGTAGTATAGTATTGGAGTTGAGTTATTTTTATATATTTCCAGTTTTTATGGATGTTGTTGTCTTTTAGTGGTTGTGTGTTTGAGAACTCCCTGGACAACCCCCCTCATTCTTGGACCCTAGACAACCCCCCCTCCCCCTTGGACCCCGAACACCCCGCAAACACCCCCCAGACAGCCCCGCGGACAGCCCCCTGGACAGCCCCCCATACAGCCCCCAACCCCCCACCCTGGACCCCGGATAGCCCCCCGGACAGCCCCCGGACAACCCCCCACCCTCCCCCTTGGACCCCAGACAACCCCCTGAACAAACCTTGAACAACCCCTGAACAACCCCTGAAAAACCCCTGAACTGCGTTTTCGGTCACCGCGGGCACACGGCACGTCCGATTGACGTTCCGTCTATGCGTACACATCACCAATAATAATTAGAATGTTCCAAGGTGGTTTCAGCTCAATCTGAGGCCGTCCGCTATGAATTTGACCGTTGGACGCCCGTTCTGGCCGTTTATGACACCCGAACTGCGTTGTCGGTCACCGCGGGCACAGGGCACGTCCGATTGACGTGTCGTCTGCTCGACCACTTCAGAAATCACTCACCCGTATTTTTCGTCTGATTTCAGGCCATTCCGACATCGTTCGGCCCGTTTGGACCCCCCTCACGCGCGTTTACGAAGCGCGCGCATCACTTAAAACACGAATATTGAGCCGTACCGCGCAAACCGCACGTCCGATTGACGTGCCGTCTATGCCTGCACGTCACGAATAATAATTAGAATGTTCCACGGTGGTTTCAGCTCAATCCGAGGCTGTCCGCTATGAATTTGACTGTTTGACGCCCGTTTTGGCCGTTTATGACACCCGAACTGCGTTCTCGGTCACCGCAGGCAGACGGCACGTCCGATTGACGTTTCGTCTACTCGACCACTTCAAAAATCACTCACCCGTATTTTTCGTCTGATTTCAGGCCATTCCGACATCGTTCAGACCGTTTGGACCCCCCTCACGCGCGTTTACGAAGCGCGCACATCACTTAAAACACAAATATTGAGCCGTACCGCGCAAACCGCACATCCGATTGACGTGCCGTCTGTTCCTACACGTCACGAATAATAATTAGAATGTTCCACGGTGGTTTCAGCTCAATCCGAGGTCGTCCGCTATGAATTTGACTGGTTGACGCCCGTTCTGGCCGTTTATGACACCCGAACTGCGTTGTCGGTCACCGCGGGCACACGGCACACCCGATTGACGTGCCGTCTGCTCGACCACTTCAGAAATCATTCTCCCGTATTTTTCGTCTGATTTCAGGCCATTCCGACATCGTTCGGCCCGTTTGGACCCCCCTCACGCGCGTTTACGAAGCGCACACATCACTTAAAACACTAATATTGAGTCGTTCCGCGCAAACCGCACGTCCGATTGACGTGCCGTCTACGCCTACACGTCAAGAATAATAATTAAATGTTCCACGGTGGTTTCAGCTCAATCTGAGGCCGTCCGCTATGAATTTGACCGTTGGACGCCCGTTCTGGCCGTTTATGACACCAGAACTGCGTTGTCGGTCACCGCGGGCACACGGCACGTCCGATTGACGTGACGTCTTCTCGAACACTTCAGAAATCAGTCACCCGTATTTGTCGTCTGATTTCAGGTCATTCCGACATCGTTCGGCCCGTTTGGACCCCCCTCACGCGTGTTTACGAAGCGCGCTCATCACTTAAAACACTAATATTGAGCCGTTCCGCGCAAACCGCACGTCCGATTGATGTGCCGTCTGCGCGTACACGTCAAAAATAATAATTAGAATGTTACAAGGTGGTTTCAGCTCATTCCGAGGCCGTTCGCTATGAATTTGACCGTTGGACGCCCGTTCTGGCCGTTTATGACACCCGAACTGCATTGTCGATCACCGCGGGCACAGGGCACGTCCGATTGACGTGCCTTCTGCTCGACCACTTCAGAAATCACTCACCCGTATTTGTCGTCTGATTTCAGGCCATTCCGACATCGTTCGGCCCGTTTGGACCCCCCTCACGCGCGTTTACGAAGCGCACGCATCACTTAAAACACGAATATTGAGCCGTACCGCGCAAACCGCACGTCCGATTGACGTACCGTCTCTGCCTACACGTCACGAATAATAATTAGAATGTTCCACGGTGTTTTAATCTCAATCCGAGGCCGTCCTCTATGAATTTGACTGTTTGACGCCCGTTTTGGCCGTTTATGACACCCGAACTGCGTTCTCGGTCACCGCGGGCAGAAGGCACGTCCGATTGACGTGACTTCTGCTCGAACACTTCAGAAATCACTCACCCGTATATGTCGTCTAATTTCAGGCAATTCCGACATCGTTCGGCCCGTTTGGACCCCCCTCACGCGCGTTTACGAAGCGCGCGCATCACTTAAAACACAAATATTGAGCCGTACCGCGCAAACCGCACGTCCGATTGACGTACCGTCTGTGCCTACACGTCACGAATAATAATTAGAATGTTTCACGGTGGTTTCAGCTCAATCCGAGGTCGTCCGCTATGAATTTGACTGTTCGACGCCCGTTATGGCCGTTTATGACACCCGAACTGCATTGTCGGTCACCGCAGGCACAGGGCACGTCCGATTGACGTGCCGTCTGCTCGACCACTTCAGAAATCACTCACCCGTATTTGTCGTCTGATTTCAGGCCATTCCGACATCGTTCGGCCCGTTTGGACCCCCCTCACGCGCGTTTACGAAGCGCGCGCATCACTTAAAACACTAATATTGAGCCGTTCCGCGCAAACCGCACGTCCGATTGATGTGCCGTCTGCGCGTACACGTCAAAAATAATAATTAGAATGTTACAAGGTGGTTTCAGCTCATTCCGAGGTTGTCCGCTATGAATTTGACCGTTGGACGCCCGTTCTGGCCGTTTATGACACCCGAACTGCGTTGTCGATCACCGCGGGCACAGGGCACGTCCGATTGACGTTCCGTCTACTCGAACACTTCATAAATCACACACCCGTATTTGTCGTCTGATTTCAGGCCATTCCGACATCATTCGGCCCGTTTGGACCCCCCTCACGCGCGTTTACGAAGCACGCATATCACTTAAAACACGAATATTGAGCCGTACCGCGCAAACCGCACGTCCGATTGACGTGCCGTCTGTGCCTACACGTCCTGAATAATAATTAGAATGTTCCACGGTGGTTTCATCTCAATCCGAGGCCGTCCTATATGAATTTGACTGTTTGATGCCCGTTTTGGCCGTTTATGACACCCGAACTGCGTTCTCGGTCACCGCGGGCAGACGGCACGTCCGATTGACGTGACGTCTGCTCGACCACTTCAGAAATCACTCACCCATATTTTTCGTCTGATTTAAGGCCATTACGACATCGTTCGGCCCGTTTGGACCCCCCTCACGTGCGTTTACGAAGCGCGCGCATCACTTAAAACACGAATATTGAGCCGTACCGCGCAAACCAGACGTCCGATTGACGTGCCGTCTGTGCCTACACGTCACGAATAATAATTAGAATGTTTCAAGGTGGTTTCAGCTCAATCCGAGGTTGTCCGCTATGAATTTGACTGTTTGACGCCCGTTATGGCCGTTTATGACACCCGAACTGCGTTGTCGGTCACCGCGGGCACAGGGCACGTCCGATTGACGTGCCGTCTGCTCGACCACTTCAGAAATCACTCACCCGTATTTGTCGTCTGATTTCAGGCCATTCCGACATTGTTCGGCCCGTTTGGACCCCCCTCACGCGCGTTTACGAAGCGAGCGCATCACTTAAAACACGAATATTGAGCCGTACCGCGCAAACCGCACGTCCGATTGACGTGTCGTCTGCGCCTACACGTCACGAATAATAATTAGAATGTTGCACGGTGATTTCAAGTCAAAAGGACGTCATTTTAAGTGAAAAGCATCAACTGGCATACGGAAAACCGACCAAACACATTCTGAATCTGTTGATAATTTATCTCAACAATCCATGGGTCATATGTGACGTGTACGAGCCAACCCGGGATGAATCCGAGTCGCGGTGTGGCCGAGATAAGTCTAAATGGCTCTCTTTTGTTTAAAATGGACACCATTTTAAGTACATATGGAAAAATGACCAAACGGATTCGGTTTCCGTTGAAACTTTAGGAGAACGATCCATGGGTCATATGTGACGTGTACGAATCAACCCCGCCACAATCGGAGACGTGGTGTGGCCGACACCACTCAAAGTGTCGGTCTTTTGTTTCAAAAAGATGTCATTTTAAGTGAAAAGCATCAAGTGACATACGAAAAACCGACCAAAGGCATTCGGAGTGTGTCGATACTTTATCACAAGGATCCATGGGTCGTATGTGACGTGTACGAGTCAATCCCGCCTCAATCCGAGGAGCGGTGTGGCCGACACCGTTCTAACTGTGTCTCTTTTGTTTAAAATGGACAGGATTATAAGTGGAAAGAACAACTGGCATACGGAAAACCGACCAAACGCATTCCGAATTTGTTGATAATTTATCCCAACGATCCATGGGTCATATGTGACATGTACGAGCTGACCCGGGATGAATCCAAGTCATGGTGTGGCCGAGATCAGTCTAAGTGGCTCTCTTTTGTTTAAAACGGACACCATTTTAAGTACATACGGAAAACCGACGAAACGGATTCGTTTTCCGTTGAAACTTTAGGAGAACGATCCATGGGTCATATGTGATGTGTACGAATCAACCCCGCCTCAATTGGAGACGCGGTGTGGTCGACACCACTCAAAGTGTCTGTCTTTTGTTTCAAAGGGACATCATTTTAAGTGAAAAGCATCAAGTGACATACGGAAAACGGAGCAAATGCATTCGGATTGTGTCCATACTTTAGGAAAAGGATCCATGGGTCGTATGTGACGTGTACGAGTCAATACCGCTTCAATCTGAGGAGCGGTGTGGCCGACACCGCTCCAACTGTGTCTCTTTTGCTTAAAATGGACAACAATTTAAGTACATACAGAAAACTGACCAAACGCATTCGGTTTCCATTGAAACATTAGGAGAACGATCCATAGGTCATATGTGACATGTATGAGTCAACACCGCCTCAATCTGAGGCGCGGTGTGGCCGGAACCACTCAAAGTATCTGCCTTTTGTTTCAAAAGTACGTCATTTTAATTGAAAAACATCAACTGGCATACGGAAAACCGACCAAACGCATTCGGATTGTGTCAATACATTATCACAACGATCCATGGGTCATATGTGACGTGTATGAGTCAACCCCGCCTCAATCTGAGGCACGTTGTGGACGGTAGCACTCCAGGTGTATGTATTATGTTTAAAACGGACATTACTTTAGGTAAAAATATATGGTATACAAAAAACAGATCAAATTATGAATTGACTTCCAGATTCCACATATAATTGTCATCTACATTTTAAATTGAAATCTAAATGAATTATGTATGTTTATAATTACGTTATCAATTCTAATTTAATTATGGATGTGTATAGTTCTACCATTATATGTTAAACGTGTATGAATTTGTTCTCTATATGTAAGTGTTAGTTGGTTACTGCAGGTACAATAATTATATATGTATGTGTTAGTTTATTGCAGGTACAATAATTGGATTGAAAAATGAGAGGGAACCCACAAAACCAGATGTGGTGCTGGTCAAAATTGGAGACCTGGTTGGGAGCTGCTGGGCAAATTGGGGAGCTGCTGGGTGATTTGCCCAGCAGAGGCTATGCCAACGGTTCAAAACCGTTGGCATAGAAATTGTAGATAAGTTTTACCAACGGTTCATTAAACCGTTGGTAAAACACTTTTCCCAACGGTTCTAAACCGTTGGGAAAGAGTAGATGTGGGGTTTTTGCCAACGGTTTACCAAACCGTTGGAAAAAACATGATAATTTTAAGCCCCTGTGCCAACGGTTTAAAACCGTTGGCAAACCTTTTTCCCAACAGTTTTGAAGAACCGTTGGGATAGAGTAACCTATCTCCACCCTATGCCAACGGTTTGCTGTAAACCGTTGGGAAATGTTTTTCCCAACGGCTTACTTACCTACGGTTGGCAGAACCGTTGGTATATGTTATACCAACGGTTTTTCAACCTTTCCCAACATTTCTCAACCGTTGGTAAATATATTATTTCCAGTAGTGACCATACGTCAAACAGTTAATGACTGACGAAGTCTAAGAATGCAAGTTGGCAATTGAGAAAACGGGAAGTCATGATTACTCGACGTTCCCTGTTTGAGCAATTCCGATAAATGAAACGCCTGTTTCTGTCTCTAGATCTACCCAGGGGACAGTTCGCCCAGATTTCTGGAAGGGACGGGAGGAGGAAAGACCCTAGTTGGGTCTACGATAGTCGCTTCCATGAGCTCAACTGCACTAGGGGATCCTTCCTCGATGACCCCTGTGGGAGAAAGCGCATGCTCCCCCGCTGCGGTACCATGAGGGTATACTATGGAGAAGGAATTTCCCCTTGAGATTCTTCGTCACCCTGCATGAAAGGAAGAAACCTTAGAAGCTCCACAATAAAGTAGGAATAAAGTCAGAATGGGCGAGCAGAGCAACCTCTTCTTCAGGGTCGAACAATTCGTGCTGTCTAATCATCATAGACACCCGAATTCTCCCATATAGAAGATTCCAGAGTGAATGAATGTACGCATCCATCTCCATTAATGAGGAAACTATTTCATCTAAATACTCTTCCAACAGCAAGTGGGGTGGATCGAAGATCACCCTGATACCCAGAAGTCTAAGAGGGCCTATTTGAAGAAACGCCCAAACTTCTTCATCCGAACCACTGACCCTCAGGTCATCGAAAATCCTCCAAGCCTTTGGGAAGGCAGCCATGGCATGAATTGCCAACCAGGGAGGATAAAATTGAGAAGGTCAGGCAGTGGTAGAAGCTAGTAAGGGCTCCAATGTCTGTATTTGTGTTCTGGATCCCGCCATTTCCCTAGAACTCTCTGGGGATACCTGTGGACGGGACCTCACAGGTAGGGAGGAGAATTCCCTTGCTTCAGCTATGACTGGGAGATCATTGAAATCCTTGACCCCTGAAGAGCGGTCACATCCTTCTTCTGCCTCATTGTAATCAGGTGCAGCATGGTATGGACTCGATGCGTCAACCCCACATAACCCTGGCGTGCGTGAATATAGACCTCAATGTATCAGAGATATCAAACGGCCCTCTCGGGGTCTGCATCATAAAGAATGTCTGTGGGAGCAGATATGTAGCCCAACCCGTCAAAAGCTACCTCTGATTCATGAAGATACTATAACAGAGGACGGGGGTACTGGCTGCGGAAGGCTGACCGGGCTTTGAATTTGTCCCATTGGCCCCAATCCGTCGGAAAGGCAGCATCAGTGGGAATAACTACTCCCCTTCGGGAAGCCTCAAGGGAATGATAGGATACACCTCTGTCTGTCAAATTCTCCCACGGAAGCACATGACCAGTAGGGTGACAAAGGATTTTTCCCGGCCTAGTTAGAGAACCATCTTCCTTTGGCTTTCTTTTTCCCTTTGATGGCCTGGGACTTGAGATGGTAGGCACAAATGTCCATAACTGGCCATTTGGGTATGATTGTACCCAGCAGTCAGCATAATTCATGGATAAGAAAGGCATGGAGTCTGCAAGCGTGGGGGTCATAACCTCACAGCCGGTATCCTCCCGGGTAAACATTAACCACAATTGTCTGGCCGCCATCAAATGACGGTTCTCGCGGGCACCATTATGTGCGTGGGGACACTGTGCTTGGATGCAGCCAAATTGATGCCCAAATCGGCAAGGCGCGTACCCCTCGCAGATCAGTTCTCCACTAATACGAGCTAGCAGAATACCCTCTTAGAGGGATAGGAGGTAGCCCCTCTTGCTAAACTCTTCTGTTATGGTGTTTGTAATTGAACCAGCTGGGGAAGAAAATGATGAAAATTAAAATAATCATAATTCATGATTCGACTTGATAGCAGACGCTTGTTTGAAACTGTATATTGACTATCCTTCTCTTGGGTCTCCCACTCTTCGGGCATAACCCCACTGGTCAGTTGCAAGTATGGCCGGAATGTGGTGCCCTGAATCTAAAGAGGGTTGATGAATGTGTAGTAGTTCTTGATGCGTACGCATAACAATCCCCAGAGAATTTGGAAAGGGCCGTCCACTCAGTTTGGCCAGCTACCGTCAGTGATATTATCAAGAAACCGGTAAATCCTAGCTAGTACTGTGACAGATAGGTTGATAACGTTACTGGTAGCCAAGTGTGACGTCATGACAAAAGTAGTGACTCGCACGCCACCAGCTTAGCGTACGGGTAATAACAAGCCACTTAAGAACATGGCCAGAAAAGCTACCAGGTGGGGAAATCGATCAACATCTGGAATAAGCTCCCAGCCCCAACCGCAAAAGTCTCCTTGATCCAAAGTCATCCAATAGCTCCCCCCTGTTTATGGGACTCCATCATAGGGAATTTTGTGGGCCTGCATTGGAGAGCCGTGAACTCGTCAGATTTTTTCTCTCACACAAAAGCCTTGACCCATTAACGGTAGGGGATGAGCTGTTTTGGAGACATATCCTCTGAGTGCTTCCAAGCCTGGTTAATAAGCTGTTTCACTAGAGGGGGGGGAGTCCTCTCTTCGTCCTCCCACATAGAAGAATGAGGCAGGAATTCGTCACACATTCTCCCAATGACGGGGACCCCCAAAATCTAAAAGACGTCCCATAGACTAATGCCCACTTCCTCATGGAAGAGATGGAAGGTGTTGGTGTCCGGGATCCAACGGCTCATAAGTTGCCCGACGAGGGCTTGAGGTCGGTGGGTATAGGTTTGGGACACCCAGACAGCTTTATAAAAGCCTACGGCTCGTACCTCTGCCCCAAATTCTGCGCAGCTCTGGTAAACCTAGAAGGGCCACCCCCAATCAGATTATTTAAATGCTTCTCCAGGTCAGATATCCTGATTCGCCGGCCAGCCATGTTGGTCACTTACCATGGCACTGCGAGCAATACTCAGATAGTAGTGGATTGTTCCTTCCTGTTGACGTGGTTCTCCTGTCAGAGATAATGGAAGGTGATTCAACACATATCTGACAGTTTTACCCCTCGAGGCAGGCTGCCCGCCGGTAGGTATCACGAACATGGGAATAGTGGTGGTAAATATCCATGCTTTAGGATTGTTGTCACGGGATGGTTCCAGAATCAGGGTCTCAGACAAAAAACCATACCAATAGGTAGGAAGGCTGTTAGAAAAAATGATACTCCAGTTGTGATTTGGAGAGCCGGTCACCAAGGAAGGAATACGGTAAGGAGTGGTGGAATCCATCTTGAACAGAGCTAGCCATGTCCCCTAGGCGTTGATCAGCAGTTGAGAGTGGCTCTGCAGTAGGCCTCGGTACAGAATGAGGGGGAACCATATCTCCTCCCTACATGACGAGAACCAGGAAAAAGGTTAGTCTGTAATAAAATTCGGATGAAAGTACCAAATCACGGAAAAGGAATCAAGAAGCCTTAAAGCAGGCCTGGTCCATGATGACATCATCCCGCGAACCATCTCTTCATGAAATCAGTCCACGAAACCCTGGCCCTCAAAGAGTTGGCCAGGAAACCGCGAACCAAGTCACTCTGCGGAATTTCAATCCCGAGTTTAACTGATTATGTTTGGAGGAATCAGATACTTTTAAAAGTTCAAGAGATTTTAGACCATGGAGCATCGAAACTGCGAAGTAAGTTCCTCCACAGCCCGTCATCACTTACTTTTTAAATTAGTTAAGAGTAATGGTTCGCGGTTGGGAAGTTGGTTCACGGGTGAAGGTGACCGTGAAGAAGGAATGGTTCACGGAGGTTGCTGCCGGTTCACGGACGAGGCACTTTGAGAAGGAGTAAGCACGCGGAGGCGAATGAGATCTGGTTTTGCGAGGAATTCGTTAATGGAAAAATGAATGGCTCCCAGTACTTATAGGCGTGGTCCCCTATCAGGTCCACCTCTCTACTGCAAACTATCCCAGTTTCAGGACCACTTTGCATCAGAATGACCTCCTCTTCATTCTGATCGGATCCCATTCTGATGGGGGGAATTTGTAGGGTCCTGAAAAATCCCCAGATGATATTCTACCCAAATTCCACAAAATAATTGGGGAAAAGAATTGAGAAATATCAAAGAAGGTACACAAACAGGACCGGTCCGCAAACCTGTCCAATGGAAGCATAATGTGGCTAGGCCCCGCGAGGCACCCCCTCCGCGAACCATTGTCGTTTACGAAATGGAGGCAGAGATCCTCCATGGTCGCGAGGCAGGATGGACGCCAGTCCCGTTAACCGTTATAAACCACCCCAAACATGGACTGTGTCGACCGGTTCAAGCCACACCCGCTGTCGTTCGCAGAAATAGAGGCGGAACCATCTGTAGCCACGGAGCACTCCGTGAGTTCGATTCGCGGAGGAGAGGGGGGAAGCGTTCAATACCCACCACGAATTGCAGATTGAACAAGTCAGCTGTAAACCTGGTATTTGGTTATGGGCCTCCGCAAAAGGTGTTGTGTGGCCACATATACATCCCTTTCCCCACTCTATAGAAGGATACCTAGGGGGAAGGACAAAGGGATCGGAGAACTGGAATCAGATTCGGAGGGATTGGAGATTCAGAAGGAGATTGGTTGAAGGAAGGCTTTGGATTTCGCCAATGGTGAATGTAACGACCCAATCTTTTTGAGTAGTATATTAACTTACTCTTAATGATTTAATAGAGATGTTAAGGGTTAATGCAGAAAGAGGAGTTGATGGCTTCATCCAGTAGACTCAAACCTTATGAAGCCCACATATCAGAGATTGGGAAGGAGGTGGCATCTTTGGGCTTCACTTTGAACCAAGCCCAAGCCGAACTCCAGGGTGTCAAGCTTGAACGGAAACGCCTACGGGATAAGTTCATGTTAGTAGAGATTACTACTAGGGAAATGTTATCTGAGCCTCCCTCAGATTCTCTCACCATAGCACACCATACACTTAGGTCATATGTCGGTGTATAAGGGGCTATGTGATGAGACCCTAGCTTCTTTGTGTAATCCTTTGGGATAAATAAATTGATATTTCTTTGTTTAGTGATGTTTGTGAGATTTCAAATGTCCGGATAATTTTAGGATATATTTTATTGATGAATTTTGAAAAAAAGGATTTTTTAAAATATTTATGTAAACCTTAAATAATTAATGATGTGTAATGATTTTCAAAAATTAGTCTTCTGCAAAAGTGTTCAGTAATGAATTTGGAGTCTAATAAGATCAACCTAATTTTTGATGAATAGTAAATTATGAATAGTGATGTTACGCTTAGGATTAGTAATGTGACCAAATGGATTAGTAATTTCACTCAAAGAAAGTTTTAATATAATTTAGACACCTAGATTAAGTAATGAGATTCAATAAAATTGGTAAATAACAGTTTCCTAAATTATTAGTTAAGTATTAGTTTTTTGGGGTTTTTCTAAAAAATGAATTTTCAATGAATAGTGTTTTTACATAAAAATTAAATTAAAAATATTTAGAAAATTATTTTTATAAAATAGAGTTCATATTTTTAATAAGAGGATTGATATTTGGTTAAGGTGAAATTTTGGGATATTTCTAAGAAAGTTGAATTTTCAGTGAATAGTAAAAAAATACAGTTTTAGGGTTTCGGTATGTTTAATGACATCATAACTATGTCATTATGATGTCATGAGATATTTTAAAGGTTGGTCGGCCAAAGGTGATGAATTATTGTATTTGGGGCCCCATTTTTCCTAACTCCATGGTAAATTCCATTGGAGAGCACATGGTTTTGAGAATAGCACTTGTGAGGTGTCCCTTGCCCATTAATGCCTTGTCCCCTCACTTTCCCTATAGATACCAAGCCCTCCTCTCATCCATTCGACTCAAAAAACATCCTCAACGAAGTTCTGGTCTCCGTAACTCCCAAGGAGTCCTCCCAAGGTTCCCTCAATCCTCTCAAGGTCCCAACCATTGAGTTTTAAGAGTTACATTTAAGGTAAGGGATCTGAACTCTCTATTTCTTTTCTTGTAATCTCTTTTATGTCATTCCTGTTATGCTCCATGTTCTTATGTGAGAGGATGTTCTTTTATATTCCTCTTACTTCCCTTATCATGTTTATATGATGAGAGATCCCCACTTACTCTCATCATTTCGTTTTATGAATGTTTAAGTGACGCAGTTAGGCTGCCGAATTTATAAGGGATTCTTTCACCCTTCTCATTTTCAAGTTCTATTTTCATGTCAAATCTTTAAAGTTCTTTTTTATGTTGGGGTACGATCTCTATACCTATAATATTGATCTTTTATGATCATATGATGAGAGACCCAATTTTATCTTGTCGATTCATTTTTATTGAAGTGTAAGTGACGACGTTAGGCTGCCAAATTTTCATAAGAGAAATCTTATTTTTTTCTCACTTCCATGTTTTTCATTTCATATGGTATATCTTTCAAATTTAATTACCATGTTCTTAAATCCCTTATATTCTGTCCCCCTACAGTTTTATGGATCATTTATGAGTGGGAGACCCATGTCCGCTCTCTTTTCAATGTTTTCTAAAACCTTGTAACATAGTCATTATGCTGCAGAATTTTCGTCTCAAAATGCCTCTCTCTTTTTCTCAAAATTATTTTATGTTATTATGTGAATACTCAAAGCTATTATTTATATAGGGGTATTCACATATATATCAAAATTTGCTATTTTAAATTCTGGGATTTACATACATGAAACCCGCTTTCCCTTTCCATGGGTTTAATGTGACATAATGATCATGTCATTAAAGCAGATTTTAAAATGTTATGATTATAAAATGAAACCCATTTATTTTATTTTATATGGGTTGTTTATGAAATGATTGATGATGATATATGTGGATCACATGATAATAAATACATGTCAAGTGTGCGCCCAGATAGCGCTCCAATGCATTGGGTAAATACTTAATCTCTAGAGACGACTTTTTAGACTGATACTTTGGTGAATAACCTTGGTATGTTTTAATGACACCTTGGGGATGGACCTTGGTGAAATGAAATGATTTTCAATATTAAATGTTGAGGCCACATCTCCAAGATTTGAAAAATGATATTTTTGTTATGATTTATCTCATGATTTCATTCCCATGCCTTAAAGTTATTTTCATGTCCTTATTGAAGTATCTCAAGTTTACATGTAAAATGTTTCTCTTGTTTCCCTTACTGGGCCTTCTGCTCACCCTTTCTTTTGATGTATGTCCCCATGTTATGAGATGCAGTAATGAACCTAGAATGAACTTAAGTAGAATCCTTTCAAGTGTTTAATAAGAATGTTTTATTTTATTTTCATGTATTACGTTCCTTATTTCCAAGACACTAAACCTAAAAGATCCTTAGTTCCGTGTAATGAAATGAAAGTTTATGTTATAAAAAGACGGGATGCTATAGTTTGTATCAAAGGATGGTTTAGTTATTTGTGGAAATTAGGATATAAATACTTTAGGAAGAACCCTATAGAAAAGTTTAAATATAGGAAAACTTCCTGGTATTTTGGTAAGTATTGAGTAAGTGGTTTTTCAAACAAATACATCCCTATCTGGATACGAGTAGGTAGAGGCAACTCTGGCACAGATGTACATAGAGGTAAAACTCGAAAACACCGATTTGAGCTAAACTCGAACGGGAACTGGTGCACGATAACGGGCCTTGCTGCAATCTTGGTTACGAAACTCCTGGGGGATATGTTTGGTAAATCACAATCTTTTTATGAATCATTATGAAGGAATTATATAGAAGTGTAATGGTCTAAGAATTAAGTCTCGGTTAAAAGATTCAGAAATGAAATAAGTTTCTCACTAAAGTTTTATTCTTTTAGAAAATGGCGGGAAATAGGAGGAACCGTGCTGATGGTGAACTAAATGCACCATTTTCTGACGGCCCTTCGATGGAAGCCAGAATGGAAATATTCATGTGAATGATGAACCAACTGACTCAAGTTATGAGTAATAACTTGAATCAAGCTGAGAGGCCGACCTCACCACGACGGGAACAACACACTGTTGAGTCCTTCATGCGTCAACGACCACCATCATTCAATGGATCTACTGACCCTTTGGTTGCGGAAAAATGGATAAGATCCATTGAAAAGATCTTTTCTGTACTCCTTTGTTTGGAACAAGAAAAAGTCACCCTTGCTATTTATCGCCTTGAGGGAGAAGATGATCAGTGGTGGTCACTGGTCAAAAACACAAAGACTAGAGAAGAGATGGAAGCTTTGGAGTGGGAAGAATTTTGGGGAATATTCTTTAACAAGTATTTCCCTCGTTCCATGAGAACGAGAATGGAGAAAGAGTTTCTCAAGCTGAAGAAGAAGGAGAACGAATCTGTCAGAAGTTATGAGATGAACTTCACCCTAATTTCACGATATACCTCTAGATTTTTCATGGATCCAAGTGGGAAGGTTGATAGATTTTTCAGTGGACTAAGACCTCTTCTGCGGAAGAATTTAGCCAACCGGTACTACGATAGCTACGAGGAGATCGTGCGGAGTGAAATGAAAGTCGAGCTAGAGTTTGGTGAGACATAGTGGTCTCATTAATCAAATGACAAGAAGAGATCGTTGGGGCACATTTTAGGGAAGACTTTTGATCAGGGAGGAGGTGGAAAGAAAATGCAACATACCACATGCAATAAATGTGGGATGAAGCTTTCGGGGAACTGCTTGGTCAGAAGTGGAAAGTGCTACAAGTGTGGAAGTGGAGGCCATATTGCTCGGAATTGTCGTAGTGAGGTGAAGCCTCAACTCACCAACACTAACGAAAGAGGAAATATGGTTCTGGCCTTACCCGAAGTCCATTGCTTCAAGTGTGTATAGCTTGGGCACTATGCTAATCTATGTCCAAATCCAAGGGCAGTGGAGGGGAATCACCATCAACCTCAGCAAAGGCCAGGGCAGCAAGGTCGTGCTTTTGCTATCACAACAACTGAAGTTGAAGCTCCGAATGACGTGGTAGCAGGTACTCTTGTTGTCCACTCAAAACTAGAAACTACTTTGTTTGATTCTGGTTCTACGCATTCCTTTATTTCCTCCAAGTTTGCAAAGAATATAGAATCAATCCCTGAATTACTTGAGGTAGAGTTGTCAGTCAAGACTCCAAGTGGGATTATCTATGCTTCAACAGTGTTTAGTGACTCTAGTGTTTACTTTAGTGAGCACAATCTTATCGCAAATATAGTAGTCATTCCCATGTTGGAATTAAACGTTATACTAGGGATGCACTGGCTCTCAAAGTATAATGCTAAGATCAAATGAAAAAGTAAGGAAATCTTAGTAGTCTTGAATAAACGACCTACAGTTATCTTCCAAGGAGAGATATCCCGAACCGATCCCTATAAAGAAGCACCTCCAATAGCTTTCTTTATGGAGTTAATCGGTGACTATGAAGAAGGAAAAGTGAGCATACAAATAGAAGATGTTCCAATTGTTCAGGAATACATGGATGTATTTCCTGAGGAGTTACCTGGACCTCCCCCAAAAAGAGAGGTAGAGTTCTCCATTGAACTCATACCTGGATCTCAACCGATATCGAAGACCCCGTATAGAATGGAAAATGTGGAGTTAGAAGAGTTAAAGAAACAACTCCAAGACTTGTTGGAGAAGGGGTTTATCCGACCGAGTGTGTCTCCTTGGGGGGTACCAGTTCTCTTTGTGAAGAAGAAGGATGGATCAATGCCGATTTGAATTGATTATAGAGAACTGAATGGGATCATAGTGAAGAACATATATCCTCTTCCAAGAATTGATGATTTATTTGACCAACTTCGTGGGGATAAATTCTTCTCTAATATTGACCTTCGATCTGGTTATCATCAACTGAGGGTGAAGAAGGAAGATATTCCAAATACTGCATTCCAATCAAGATATGGGCATTATTAGTTTACTGTTATGCCCTTCGGCTTGACTAATGCTCCTGCTATTTTCATGGATTTGATAAATAGAGTCTTTAAGGACTACCTTCATAACTTTGTGGTAGTTTTTATTGATGATATTTTGATATATTCAAAGAGTCATGAGGAGCATGAAGATCATATGAGGGTTATTTTGAAAACTCTACGGAAGGAGAGGCTCTTTGGAAAGTTCAGAAAATGTGAGTTTTGGTTACAACATGTGGCTTTCTTGGGGAACATCGTAACCAATGAAGGGATCTCGGTTGACCCTGTAAAGACAATGATTGTGGAGAAGTGGCCTCAACCCACAACAGTAACTGAGATTCGTAGATTCCTTGGTTTAGCAGGATTTTATAAAATGTTTGTGAAAAACATTTCACGGCTTTCTAATCCACAAACCAAGTTGACTCGAAATGGTGTTAAGTTAATCTGGACAAAGGAATGTGAGGAAAGTTTCCAATAGATGAAGAATAGATTGGTTACTGAACCTGTGTCAACACTACCCTCTATCGGATAAGGATTCGTTATTTTTAGCGATGCATCTCTAAAAGGTCTTGGGTGCGTCATCATGCAAAATGACAAGGTAATTGCTTATGTATCTCGACAGTTAATGATTCATGAGAAGAATTATCCTATGCATGATCTAGAGCTGGCGGCAGTTGTTTTTTCTCTAAAGATATGGAGGCACTATCTTTATGGGGAGAAATGTGAAATATACACTGACCAGAAAAGTCTACTGTATATTTTCACACAGAAAGAATTGAACATGAGACAAAGGATATGGTTGGAGCTTATTAAAGACTTTGATTGCTCAATTCATTATCACCCTGGAAGAGGAAATAAAGTCGCAGATGTGTTAAGAAGGAAAGACCTTGTTGTTCTGGCAACAATGAGGATCCTAGGAGATCCCTTGATTAAAGATCTAGTAAAACTGGACATGGGAATTATAAGGAAAGGGACATCATCAAACCTATCCCAAATGATTTCTCAACCTTCATTACTAGAGAAGATCAAGAAGGATAAAAAAAGATCCTTTTCTGCAGGAGAAGTTTGAGGCTGTAAAGGATGGGAAGTTCCCTGATTTCAATATTGATCAAGAAGGTGTATTGAAATTTCATACAAGACTATGTGTTCCATCTATTCCGGAGATAAAGAAAGAACTGATGGATGAAGCTCATAGCTCTAATTTCTCTATACATCTGGGAATCACTAAAATGTATAGAGACCTTCGTGATCATTATTGGTGGGATAACATGAAGAGGGATATTGCTGATTACACAACAGGGTGCCTGGTGTGTCAACAAGTAAAGGCAGAATGACAACTTCCTAAGGGGGTATTACAACCGCTACCCATACCAGTATGGAAGTGGTATAATATCACTATGGACTTTGTAACTGGTCTCTCGAAAACATACAAAGGAAACAATGCGATATGGGTTATTATGTACCGTCTCACCAAGACCGCCCATTTTATCTCTATTCGGGAAGATTTCTCTTTGGATAAACTTGCCAAGATATATGTAAAGGAATTGGTGAGGCTGCATGGGGTACCACTATCCATCGTGTATGATCGTGATCCAAGATTCACATCAAAATTCTGGAGAAGTCTTCAACATTCTCTGAATACCGAATTGAATTTTAGTACGGCCTATCATCCTCAAACTGATGGCCAATCTGAAAGAACTATTTAGAAACTCGAAGACATGCTGAGATTATGCTTAATGGAATTTAAAGGTGGATGGGATCAACACCTCCCTTTAGTTGAGTTCCCCTATAACAACAACTTCCATTAGATTATTCTGATGGCACCCTATGAAGCTATGTATGGAAAGCAATGTAGAACTCCTACTTGTTGGGATGAAACTAGTGAGAGAAATCTTCTTGGGCTTGATCTCATGCAAGAGATGACAAAACAGGTTCTTGCCATCCAACAACACATAATGGCTTCTCAGAGTCGGCAGAATAGCTATGCTGACAATCGTCGAAGGGACTTGGAGTTTGGTGTTGGCGACAAAGTCTTCCTTCGAATTTCTCCATGGAACAGAGTCATGCGGTTTGAGAAGAAAGGGAAGCTCATCCCTAGGTACATTATCCCCTATGAAATCCTTGATCGCATAGGAGCAGTGGCCTATCGTCTAGAACTTCCACCGAACCTAGCTCATGTTTACAATGTCTTCCATGTATCTCTCTTGAGAAAGTACATACCCGACCCTTCGCATGTACTAAACCCAGAAGTGGTACAACTGTAACATGACCTCTCTTATGAGGAGCGGCCAGTGGAGATCTTAGACCGTAGAGACAAGGTTCTATGAAACAAGACTACCCACCTTGTGAAAGTGTTGTGGAGGAATCATAAATATGAAGAAGCGAGTTGGGAGCCTAAGGAAACGATGAAGAAAAAATACCCTCACCTTTTCAACTAGGCCTCAAGTATAAATTTCAGGGACGAAATTTCTTAAGGGGGGAAGAATGTAACGACCCAATCTTTTTGAGTAGTATATTAACATACTCGTAATGATTTAATAGAGATGTTAATGGTTAATGCAGAAAGAGGAGTCGATGGCTTCATCCAGTAGACTCGAACCTTATGAAGCCCACTTATCAAAGCTTGGGAAGGAGGTGGCATCTTTGGGCTTCGCTTTGGACCAAGCCCAATCAGAACTCCAGCATGTCAAGCTTGAATGGAAACTCCTATGGGAGAAGTTCAAGTTAGTAGAGATTACTACTAGGGCAATGTTATCTGAGCCTCCCTCAAATTCTCTCACCATAGCACACCTTACACTTAGGTCATATGCCGGTGTTATAAGGGGCTATGTGACGAGACCCTAGCTTCTTTGTGTAATCCTTTGGGATGAATAAATTGAGATTTCTTCGTTTAGTGATGTTTGTGAAATTTCAAATGTCCGGATAATTTTATGATATATTTTATTGATGAATTTTGAAAAAAAAGGATATTTTAAAATAATTATGTAAACCTTAAATAATTAATGACGTTTAATGATTTTCAAAAATTGGTCTTCGGCAAAATTGTTCAGTAATAAATTTGGAGTCTAATAAGATCAACCAAATTTTTGATGAATAGTAAATTATGAATCGTGATTTTACGTTTAGGATTAGTAATGTGACCAAATGGATTAGCAATTTCCCTAAAATAAAGTTTTAATATAATTTAGACACCTAGATTAAGTAATGAGATTAAATAAAATGGTTAAATAACAGTTTCATAAATTATTAGTCAAGTATTAGTTTTTTGGGGTTTTTTCTGAAAATATTGAATTTTCAGTGAATAGTGTTTTTATATAAAAATTAAATTAATAATATTTAGAAAATTATTTTTATAAAATTGAGTTCATATTGGTAATAAGAGCATAGATATTTGGTTAAGGTGAAATTTTGTGATTTTTCTGAGAAAGTTGAATTTTCAGTAAATAGTAAAAATACAGTTTTAGGGTTTCGGTATGTTTAATGACATCATAACTGTGTCATGATGATGTCATGAGATATTTTAAAGGTTTTCTGGCCAAAGGTGATAAATTATTGTATTGGGGGCCCCATGTGGCATAACTCCATGGTAAATTCCATGGGAGAGCACATGGTTTTGAGAAAAGCACTTGTGAGGTGTCCCTTGGCCATTAATGCCTTGTCCCCTCATTTTCCCTATAAATACCAAGCCCTCTTCTCATCCATTCGACTCAAATACCATCCTCAACGAAGTTCTGGTCTCATTACCTCCCAATTATTCCTCCCAAGGTTCCCTCAAGCCTCTCAAGGTCCCATCCTTTGAGTTTTAAGAGTTACGTTTAAGGTAAGGGATCCGACCTCTCTCTTTCTTTTCATGTAATCTCTTTTATGTCATTCATTTTATGCTCCATGTTCTTATGTGAGAGGATATTCTTTTATATTCCTATTACTGCCCTTTTCATTTTTATATGATGATAGATCCCCTCTTACTCTCATCATTTCGTTTTATGAATGTTTAAGTGACGCCGTTAGGCTACCAAATTTATAAGGGATTCTTTCACCGTTCTCATTTTCAAGTTCTATTTTCATGTCAAATCTTTAAAGTTCTATTTTTTATGTTGGGGTATGATATCTATACCTATAATACTGATATTTTATGATCATATTATGAGAGAACCTATTTCATCTCGTCAATTCATTTTTATTGAAGTGTAAGTGACGCCGTGAGGCTGCCGAATTTTCATAAGAGAAATCTTATTTTTGTCTCACTTCCATGTATTTCATTTCATATGGTATATCTTTAAAATTTCATTACCATTTTCTTAAATACCTTATATTCTGTCCCCCTACTGTTTTATGGATCATTTATGAGTTGGTGACCCATGTCCCCTCTCTTTTCAATGTTTTCTAAAACCTTGTAACATAGCCATTATGCTGCAGAATTTTCGTCTCAAAATTCCTCTCTCTTTTTCTCAAAATTATTTTATGTTATTATTTGAATACTCAAAGCTCTTATTTATATAGGGGTATTCACATATATATCAAAATTTTCTATTTTAAATTCTGGGATTTACATACATGAAACCCACTTTCCCTTTCCGTGGGTTAAAAGTGACATAATGATCATGTCATTAAAGCAGTTTCTAAAACGTCCTGATTATGAAATGAAACCCATTTATTTTATATTTTATGGGTTGTTTATGAAATGATTGATGATGATATATGTGGCTCACATGATAATAAAGACATGTCAGGGGTGTGCCGAGATAGCACTCCAATGCATTGGGTAAAGAATTAATCTCTAGAGATGACTTTTTAGACTGATACCTTGGTGAATAACCTTGGTAATTTTTAATGACACCTTGGGGATGGACCTTGGTGAAATGAAATGATTGTCAATATTAAATGTTGCAGCCACATCATCAAGTTATGAAAAATGTTATTTTTATTATGATGTATCTCATGATTTCTTTCTCATGCCTTAAAGTTCTTTTCATGTCCTTATTGAAGTATCTCAAGATCACATGTAAAATGTTTCTCTTGTTTCCCTTATTGGGCCTTCTGCTCACCCTTTCTTTTGATGTATGTCCTCAGGTTATGAGATGCAGTAATGAACCTAGGATGAAAATAAGGAGAAGGATTTCAAGTGTTTAAGAAGAATGTTTTATGTTGTTTTCATGTATTACATTCCTTGTTTCCAAGACACTAAACCTTAAAGATGCTCAGTTCCGTGTAATGAAATGAAAGTTTATGTTATAAAAAGACGGGATGCTATAGCAAAACTCCCATCTGAAATCCTCAGAAGGTATATGAATTAACAAGGAATTGGAAAACTCATAATAACTTGGTGAACCGCGAACCTAAAATAAACAAAACAAGTAGAACCGTAAACCATACCCCCTCCGCGGATGACTTCCCCATGGACTAGGGAGTTTATGCCTTTTTCCCATCTATCACACCGCGTAGCACCCTCCTACGCGGGCGAAGCCCCGACTGACAAGCCTCCGACCGGCGCCACCCTTGGCCGCCACTGCCCACTTGGAACCTTCCACGAACCACCCTGGTTCGCGGATTGATCCCAAAGTCGTGAACAATCCTAGTTTGCGGGATATCCATTAGTCCACAGATCACCCTGGTTCGCGGACGGCTTCTCCAGCCATGTGGCATGCCCCCACCCGAAGGGCCCCACCACCCATACCTCTCGGTGGCCCGCTAACCACTTTAGTGTTCTCATTTCTCGAGCCAGATAAAATCCCTCTGATCCAACCAAATCCTCCATGACTCCTTCATCGGCCCCAAGTCGAGGCTCCCACCAGAGCCACCGGATCCGTGTGGTGTAACCTTCAGGCGCATCAGTGCACCATTTTGAGTTCACATACCCACGGTAAGTAGAGGCAAAGGGGTTGCCCGACCCTTAAACAAGTTCCCAAAGCATTCATGGGTTCACATTCCCACGGTAATGTGGAGTCTGAGCTTGGGAACCCCCTTTCTTACCCTCCACTTGTTTAGGGCTCCTCGGGGTTATTAAAATACCCATCAGAAGGAAGCCCTCATGTACTGCGAGAGAGGAGATGGGCATATGAGCACCCCCTTTCCCTCTCCCGCTGGGCTTTGTCACCACAGGCGTCCATCTTGGAGTAAGCCCCGACCTTTTGGGCCTCCTCAGAGTGTAAGCCCCAATCCATCACCATGGGCATCCATCTAGGAGTAAGCCTCGATCTCATGGGTCTCCCTCATGTGTAAGCCCCACTCCACTTCTCCCAGATTCACCTTTTGCGACGTGATCCTCTGATCCCTACTGCCTCTTGTTTCTCACACCGAGCTTGACTCACGTGAGCTTAGAGTATGAATCGTCCATGAAATCCCCTTATGGGTCTCCTCAGAGTGTAAGCCCCAATCCATCACTATGGGCCTTCTCAGAGTGAACGCCCCACTGCGAAAACTATGGGTACTTTGTTCCATGCCAAAGCATGGTACATATGAAGCCTCCACGAGGTTCAAGCCCACCACTCAGTCGTTTCATCACGTCAAGTTCCACCCTCATCCAGTATGACGTTAAACTTTATATGAGAACTATGTGGACTTTGATCCCTGCCTCCTAGATAGGGAACATAAGAATCGTCCATGAGGTTCAAGCCCAACAGCCGTTCGATCAGACTATTCTCCAAGTCGGTTCACGGCACCACTCCTAGTACTGCTTTAATCAAGTTCCGACACTTTAGGGTCATTAATCCAACGAGGGATTGTAAACCTCGAGTATAAATGATTCTGAACCCCTGCGTCCAGTTGACCATTGCCAACCAGGGTTGAATCTGTGGATACTATGTTTGGGTATAAACTAAAGATTTGTGACCTTCTGAATACGTCTTAAATCTATAAGAGAGTCCTAGAACATGCAATAATTCCCCCCAAAAAGGGTGTGATGAGCCCGAATTCCCATCCTGTCGACCAATGTGAGTTCTTAAGAGTCACTGGTCAGACCATTTGTTGAACTCCTGCCTTTGGAAAGAAGGTCCATCAATCATTGGATACGGAGCATTTGGGCGTTTCGAGGCCAAAAATCAAAAAGAAACATGATTGAAGTCAAAAGATGTACCTTACTCTATTATCTTATTATTTCTCCTCACCCCTCACAGATAATTGCATCAATATCATGATTATATGATGGGGATAACCCATTGATCATCATTTCAAAATCATGGAGCATCATTCATGTGAGGAAAAAATCGAAGGTTCTCTTATGTTTCATCTTTAGTTGAAACTATAATGATATGGTTAAAAATATATGGATACTCAAACCTAGGATGTGAAGACTTAAAAATCATATTCATGATATTATTTATATATTGAGGTCTGGCAAACTGAATGCAAATTCAATGAATAGTCATAATCATGTGAAAGTGGGGGTTTTCATTTTTATTGGCATGTTTATAGTATTGAATCGTTATTATGACACTTATTCATCCATCCAATATAGGGGTTTTCTGAATAATATGAATAGATAATTTTTCAAGCCTTTCATAATTTTGGTGGATAAGTTGTTCACTGATTTGATTTATATATGTCGGTATCCATGATAGTTCTATATATAATTCATTCCATAAATTCTAATACAAAGGATAACATGGTTATTTTATCCCAATTTAATCTTGATTTCAAGATTTTATATAATAATCGAATTGTTTTTTAAAGGGAATTTGATGTTAAATTCTTTAGACCAAGGTGTAAACATTCATCTAACATCTATGGAATGATTGGAGAATTCAATTTTATTTAATATTTCTATTTATTTCTCAAATCTTTTTAATGTAACCTTGAAGTTAGAGATTGATTCTGGTCAATTATATTGTCTTTAAAAAGAAAATTATTTGTGATGAATTGGGTTGCCCATACATTTCTATAAAATTCATCTTAAATTGGTTGCCCATTAGGTTTTATGTACTCAATCAAATTTCAATAATAGGTAATTATAAAATGGGTTGTTTGTATAGTTTAATATATATATATATATAGATTTTTATAATGCGTTGTATATACAAAAATGGGAATAATAGGTAATTCATCTTATTTCCCTTCTTCATATCAAATGATACTAGAAGAAAATTCCTAAATTTGATTCAAAATTCATGAGAGCTTTTGAAAGGTAAAAATTCTATTGAAAGTAACTTATTCATTTGAATATAATGGTTGTTTCTAAGAAGAAACCAAAATAGATGAACTTAGTGCGTTATTCTAAACATCTATCAATTTTGGTTGGATATTAGAATTCCGAAACTCTTGAATGATTTTTATTTTTTAATATTGTGATCCATATTCGAAGAATAAATTTTATAATTATATAAACAATTAGTATATCTAGAGTTATTCAACATAGATTGAATCTGGGTATCTTTCTATAAGGGCCATGATCATTTTTAGATGGGATTGGAACTATACGTCCATATAACATTTATATTTACAACTTCAACTCTCGTATATTCATTATGCTAAAGTCATAATTTGTAGGTTTTTTCTTTATCCTCCTTAATAAGTTTCCAATAAAATTTATAAAAATTTTATGGTCCCTTAAGAATATCTTTGAAATAATATACTAAATAGATAAGGTTCTCATTGCATTATATTTTTTGAAAGATATTGATTTTGGTTTAATTAGAATTTAAAAATAGTGTAACTATATTACATAATTTGATTCTAGATATCTCTCTATTTATTTTACTTATACTCCCAAGAAACAATATTTTACCTAATATTTTAAAAAACTAGCTATCTTTTCATAGAATATTATTTTATTCCTAGATCAAAATTGCTAGTTTTTTAACACTATAATGATATATTCCTATATAATTACTGATGTTTTTACTTGTGTAATGTGAATTAATGTTTTTTTGTAAATTTAATCAAAAGAACCTAGCATCAGAAACTGATAATGAATTACTATTCAATTGTAATTTAATTGTGAAATTTAAGAAATAAACTAAGATTTTTTATGGTCAATGGTTATATAAAATATCATTGGTTTTCCATATTAAATTATTTTATAGTCATATTCCCTTTTGTTATTCAATTTAATTTGGAGATTGATTCTCTAAGAAATTAGGGATGATTAAAAATCATCGATGATGATATGGTTATTTTATTACAGTACCTATTATGTACCAAGTATATATAGCAAGTATAGGAAATAAAATTATTTCTCCTCATGATCACATTAAATTCAATTGAATTTTTACCAATAAAATGAGTGTAGAAATGATTGGGTGTTGTAATAATGTTTGGTTTGGTTATTACATTTTTCAATGCAACGGGTGATGTTAATAAGGACATGGTAATGGGGATTAATTTTGTTTTAAAATATATATTCAAATTTCTCTTGTGGATTAGAATAAAAATTTTATTAAACACATTCACACAAAGACAAAATATTCCACTAAATCCTCAATAATATGTATCATGAAGAGCCATAAGTTTAAGTTTCATCAGTAGTTGGTCTTGGAGTTTATAGAGTAGTCAAGGATTGTATGTTTAAGGTAACATATTAAGGATTATTTACTATTTTAGTGATCACACTCTTTTACTTATTTTAATTATCTAATTCTCTGTCACGACCCGCCTTCACCAAAAGGAGGGAAGGGTCAGCAGATTGCCATGCCCTTCATTATTTAAGTTGAAGGAGAGATAATGAACCTTGAAACCTGCCATCAATAGGTACCGGAGTGGCAACTATCACCAAGGGTATAGAATCACACACTAAATGGAAGGCATTACCCTCTTTCTTTTAATAGGATCGGATAATAAGATGGTAAATCCCAACAACACCAAAATCGGAAAGTAAAAGTAAATCCAAGAACCATTCCCAATGAATGTTACAAAAGTAAAAACCACAAAGTACAAAGTGACTACAAGGGTAAAGTACCAATGAAAGAAAAACAGAAATTGCAACTGCTCCAATGGTCCGAGATAGTATGGTCCCGCGCGATCCAAGAAGTCCTCCTAGAAACATGAAAGTAGTTTTATATACGTAGGGTGATCATACAAGTATAATCAGTAGGGAAAACCAAAGAATCTCGTGCACAAGTGGGGGAACATACTAAAGTCCCGTGAGGAAAAGAGTAATCCAAACACCTAACAAGGTAAAATATCCAACCATGACTCACTAAGGCACACTCCCCAAATAACTCTAGTCAAGTAATATATATAATAAGAGCACATTGATGTTTGGGTACCCCATGCCACTTTCTCACTGGTTATTGAAGACATCCTATGCATCGAACCAATCCCACCATTCTCACCGCAGTCCCACTGCCACACCTCACCCGCACACACCTGGGCCACAACCTCACGTAGTTTCACTACCAATCCTCGCCCGCACACACCTGAGCCACAACTATCACACATAACCATGCCTATAAACACCTAGGACAGAACAACCACCGCCACGCCCGAAGACACCTGGGCTAGAATATCCACTGCCACACACGAAGACCCCTAGGCCTCATCCCGAAGATACTTGGGAAACTACCTGCTCGCACACACATGGGCCATAACCACCACACTACCCCACTCGAAGGTTCATGGGCTAATAATGGACCTCAGTCCATCACAGCCTACCCGAATATACTTGGGATATCTAGGAAAGGGAGCGGAAATGGAGCTAATAACCAGCCACTAATAATAGTGTTGGAAAAAACACCCTCCCCCATGAAATGGGGGTGTTCGACACTAAGTGCTCAACTTGGGTGGGGCGTGAATAAGAAACAAAAAACTAAAAGTATATATATATAGGTAACAAGAACTCTCTCAAGTTTAGGTTTTTCATCCAGCCTAAGGAACACAAACATCACTCAAGTCCGAGTCACAAATATCGCCAACAAAACCCATTTGAACCATTTGTTTTCATGTTCAGTAGTGATGTTTAATTAGGTTCTGCACCTACTTGGGAAACTAGTAAGCATAATCACAAGTCCAGGAAAGAAAACAGTCCAGATTTAACTATAAAAACCACACTAGATTCTCTCATAAATCCACAACAACCAAATAAAACCCCAAGATACAGCCCCATGTCCAATATCTAGGAGCCAAAAGGGTTTCTAAACAACCGAGGATCCCACCCCAATTCGTGATATAAACAACGGAACCGCCCGGTCTTACAATTTACAACCACTGAATCCATAACAACAGGGGATCCCATCCCCACCCACATCACCCAGCAATCGGCCCGTGAAAGGATATAACCAAACCACTACCACCAACACAAAGTAGGGCCATGCCGGTATTTTCAGATTTATAAGATATAACACACTCCATGATTGTTAAATTCACTGTACTTTAACCGGGGTTCTCACGGAAAGGATTGATCCTGGTGCTTCCAATTTATTTAGCCGAATATACATAATTAACCAAATTCCTTTACACATTAAGGGTTATCCACCGCAATACAATCCATTTAAACGTCACCAGAAGAAAGGGTTCTTTAGAGCACAGAGAACGACCACCAATAGACATTATTTTCATGATGCGTAAGCCCGCACAATTTAGGAATCATAAATCATGGAAGATCATAAATCAAAGAACCATCGATCACAACCCTCCCCCTTAATTATTTAGAATCGGGTTATTATCTTCATTAAGGTTCGGTCCATCCAATTATACAGAATCAAAAGCATGCCCACCCCACGTGATACACAAAAGGGTGAGACGAAGGAGAAATACCCTACTTTTTGATCAATGATCGACATTGATCCTTGGCGCGGAATTCCACGGATAGCGATGAGGATCGCCTGAATGAAAAGCAGTTCGTCTGAACGAAGGGTACTACTAGCACAGGGTGATCGAGAAAAGAAGAAACCCACGGCGAATTCTTTAGTTTATAAGGGCGGGGGACGGTTGGGATAACAATGTGCAACCGCGTAAGGAGCAGGGGTCATGGGTTGACCGCGCGGTTGAGACACCCCACACATCATTAATGGGTCGTACGGTTTAAACCGACACACACACCAGGTTAATTCATTTAAATATTTTATTAAACGAAATTTATGGGCGTTACTGGGCTTTAAAAAAAGATTAAATGGGACAAAATAGGGTTTAAGACCCAACTCGTGCAAAAAGAAGCGCTACTGGAAAGACCCCGTGGGGGTAGGCGAGAGACACCTATAGCTGAGAGCTACCGGTGCCTGACAGCAACTGGTAGCTGAGAGCTACCGGTGGCTGACAGCTACCAATAGCCGAGCTACAGATAGGCTGAAGCTACCAGTAGACCGAGCTACCGGTAAGCTGTAGAACAGGTAGACTGCACTATCGGTAGACAGAGCTACCAGTAGCTGCAACGACCGGTAGACTGAGCTACCAGTAGACAAAGCTACTGGTAGGCTGCGGCCACCGATAGAATGAGCTACCAGTATGCCTGCTACTGGTAGGCTAAGCCTACCAGTAGGTATACCATTAGGCCAAAATTCACTGAGATTCCCAGACCAGAAAACCCAACATGAGATTTTCACAAAGTAAAGGACCCCAAAAACTCGGGCCATTATATTAGATACCTCTTAAATGATTCTCTTCCTCGAGAATTAAAATAACCCAGAAGGAAAGAGAGGGTCTGAACAACCACCTCGAAAGATACCTCTCACGAGTGAACCTCATTATTAACTAAGAACACTTTCCTGCCAAGAACCAAGTAATATACTATGGAAACTGCCAAGCCATGGGAGTTGGGGAGTCTCCTTCCCTCCATGTCAATATATTATCTACTTTGGGTGGCACTGACTCACCCACACGGGTTTAATCGCATCCACCTTAATGTGTGTTGATTAGGGATCAGGTCCTCCCCTCCCCGTACCCAGGACTCGTCACACACATTCAATGGAAGGAAAACCACATATTTCATAGCCAACAAGACAAAACATTCTACCACAACAGGTATAACAAACAGAACATAACAAAACCCAAAAAAAAATCTGGGTACTGGGCACACATATGTGCTTCCCTCTCCCATGTACTCTCCTCAAGCCCACCATGTTTCCATAACTCACAAACCAAGGGAATGGTTCTCCCATGAAGGACCTTCTCTTTGCGATCCTTGATCATCACTGGTCTCTCCACAAAAGTCACATCGTCCTCGATGTCCAGCTCTCCCCAGCCGAGGACGTGTGAATCATCGTGCAGATACCGAGAAAGTTGGGACACATAGAAGACATCATGTATCCTCAGTAGCGGCGGTGGTAAATCTAGCTGATAAGCCACTTCACCGACCTACCGCAACACTTATAAGGGTTCGATGAACCTCGGAGAAAGCTTAATCCCTTTGTCGAACATCCATTGTCCACACCGAGGGGAGACCTTCAAGAACACGTGGTCTCCAACCTCAAACTCCAAGGGCCTCCTCCTGGTATCAGCATATGACTTATGTCGGTCCTGGGCCTCCTTCATCCTTTCCCGTATAATCTGAACTTTCTCCGTTGTGCTCTGCACCACCTCTGGGCCAAGGATGCCCACCTCTCCGACTTCGGTCCAACACACAGGTGAGCGGCATGGCCTCCTGTACAAGGCTTCAAATGGGGACATTCCAATGGTAGAGTGATGGATATTATTGTAGGCATAATCTACTAGAGGAAAGTGTCACACCCCTGATTCTACTAAGTCCAGAACACATGCCCGCAGCATATCCTCCAAGGTCTGGATGGTGAGCTCTGTTTTTCCATCTATCTACGGATGGAAACTAGTGATAAAACGCAACTGGGTGCCAAAAGCATGCTGCAATCCTCTCCCGACTTGCGAGGTAATCTGTGCATCCCTATCCGAGACTATAGACCTTGGAACTCCATGCAATCGCACCACCTCATCCACATACCTTCGTGCCAAATCATCCACTGCACTCAACTCCCTGATCGCAATAAAGTGAGCCGATTTTTCAACCGTTCCACTACTACCTAGATGGCATCGCATCCCCCTTGGACCTTTGGTAGTCCCATGATGAAATCCATCGATATTTCGTCCCACTTCCACTTGGGGACATCTAGAGACTGCAGTAGGCCGCCTGGAACTCGGTGTTCATCCTTCACTTGCTGACACACTAAGCACTTGGCCACAAACTCAGCCACTACTCGCTTCACTCCGGGCCACCAAACATGTCTCCTCAGTCCCTAGTAAATCTTGGACACTCCAAGGTGTACTATTAGGGGTGAGTTGTGGAACTCACTAAGAACCGTGCCGCACATCTCCTCTAGAACAAACAGCATTCCCTGGAAAAGCATCCAGTTTTGGACATCCTTCGTCCATCCTTCCAGAGCATTTCCCTAGTCAACTCGGTCACACATCACTTCGCACTCCAGGTCTCCCCACTGAGACTCCTACACCTGTTGCAATAGAGAAGACCACACTCTCATATGATACAGGAAACCTCTACTGCTATCCATCCTCGCATCTAGGTGCAAGGCAGCCAACTCCTCCATCACCTTCCAGGCTTCTTCTGACTCTCGGACCACATCCTCCTGCATCCTCCTGCTCAAGGGATCGGCCACTACATTCCCTTTCCTCGAAGTGTAGGAAATATCGAAGTTGTAATCCTGGAGGAACTCCATCCACCTTCACTGCTGCAAGTTTAGGTCCCGCTGGGAAAAGATATACCTCAAGCTTTTGTGATATGTAAATACCACAAAGCATTCTCTGATGAGGTAATGCCGCCTTAACTTTAGCGCAAAAACGACCGCTGAAAGCTCCAGGTCGTAGGTGGCATAATTATGCTCATGAGGGCGTAGCTATCTAGACCCATAAGATATCACCCCTTTTCGCTGCATCAACACACATCCCAGGCCCTATCATAAAGCATCACATAACACCTCATAGGCCGCCCCTTCTTCTGGTAGCCTTAGCACTGGGGAACTAACCAACTTCTCCTTCAGATAGCTTAAGGCTGCCTCACATTGCCCACTCCACACGAAAAACTGATCCTTCTTGGTCAAGGATGTCAAAGGGGCTGTAACTCAGGAGAAGTTGGGAATGAACCTCTAATAGTAACCTTCCAGTCCGAGGAAACTACGAACATTTTCCACATTCTTGGGTGCTACCCAAGAAACAACTGCCTCAACCTTTGATGGGTCCACCGCTACCCCCCCCCCCCCCGCTCGGACACCACGTGCCCGAGGAAGTGAAATTCTCGTGTCCAGAACATGAATTTTGAAAACTTAACATAGAGCTGGTGATGTCAGAGGACCTCTAAAACCATCCTCAAGTGATTTTCATAGTCCTCCTCTGATCTCGAATAGACCAGGATGTCGTCGATGAACACAACTACGAACCGATCCAGGTACTCCCGGAAGATGGAGTTCATAAGCCCCATGAACACAGTCAGGGTGTTCGTAACACCGAAGGGCATGAATACAAACTCGAAGTGTCCATATCTGCACCTGAACGTCGTCTTCTAGGTATCACTCTCCTTTACTCTCAGCTGGTGGTACCCAGACCGCTGGTCGATCTTTGAGAACCATCCTTCCCCTTTCAACTAGTCGAAAAGATCGTCTATCCTCGGAAGAGGGTAGAGATTATTGATTGTCACCTGATTCAGCCTCCTGTAGTCTATAAACAACCTGAGACCTCCATATTCCTTCTTGGAGAACAAGGCTGGATCACCCCACGGTGACGCACTTGGTCGAAAATAACCCCTCTTCATCAAATCGTCAATCTAAATCTTCAACTACCATAGCTCCGAAGGTGCCATCCGGTAAGGAGCCATCGAGATCGAACGAGCACTAGGTTGCAAGTCTATCCGAAACTCGATATCCTGTCAAGGGGGTAGAGTCATCACCTCCTCATGAAAGACGTCCCTAAACTCACAGACGATCTTTGGAACCTCCACCATTTCAGCATCTACTGACTCTACTGATTGCTCAGCTAACAAGGAGAGGAGGGGTTCCTCTTGCCTACTACCCTTCTGACTACTCCTCTCGCCGATGAAGGTAACAAACCGACCGACCAAGTCTGAGAACATAACCCTTCCTTGGAAGCAGTCGATGACGAAACACACAGAGAATAGCCAGTCGATGCCTAGGATGACATCGTATGGCTGTATCTGTAACAGAAGTAGATCCCTGACCAACTGATCTGGCCCTATCATCAGTATGGATCCCCAACAAACATATAACAAGTGGGTCTGACCTCCGACTTGTGTGATCAACACTAGGGGCACTGGAAGTCTCTCGGCATCTAGACCCAAAGCACGGGCTAGACTAGGTTCGACGAAGGAGTGCGAAGCTTCGGTATCGAAAATGGCATAAGCAAGGGTACATAACAAACTGATCATACCTCGAACAACCTATGACCCTGCTGGAACTGCTGCCTCTGTAGTTTGTAACTGTCCACACCCAGCTCCTTTGACCCTCGACTATCAACCACCTCCCCGAACACGCCCTGGTCGAGGTCCCTAAGGAGCGCCCTGAGGTCAGCCTCCTCCTCCTACGTCTGCCCTCGGAGGAGCGGGAGCTCGCTGTCCCTACTACTGCTGCTGGAAAGGCCTGGATAGAAGCTGCTACTAGGGTAGGTGTTGGGGCTATCCGCCACCACCGTACTATACCCGGTCCGGGAAATGACTCCGGAGATGTCCATGGCTCCCACAAATAAAGCACAGCGGTCCCGGGCCCGAAGGAAAAGGGCGAGGACCAAGGGACTGGAACTGGAACTACTGCGGCCTGCTCCCTGCTGGTTGGAACCTGGAGGGTCCTGACGCTGGAGGCCTGGTGCTGATGGCCTTCCCCTTCGATGGTCCTAGCTGGATCCCCTCTCGTGACACACCTCCTAGAGCGTGCATCCTCTCCACCACTTCAGCCTACTTCTGGACCTCCCAGTACGTCGGTAGGGTAAAGGGGGTAACAGCATACTAGAGGGAGGGTCGAAGCGCCTCCTCTAAACGTCTCGCTCGAGACTCCTCGTCGGGAAAGAGGTCTGGAGAAAAATGTAGGAGGTCCTTGAACTTGATTCCTAGCTCCCTCACTGACATACTCCCCTGCTGGAGGGAGAGTAAATCCTGTCTCTTTTCCGCCTTCATCGTCGAAGAGAGGAATTCCACCTGGAACACCCTCTCGAAATCAGCCCATGCCACCTCAGCCTCTCTCCTCTTCTCCCAGGTAATGCATCCACCCTGACACGCCGCTCCCCACATCTGGATGATGGACATCGGAACCCAGTACTCGGACAGAGCCCGGATCAAGCCGAAGGCTATCACTAGACCCTCTATCAAGCCCTCCTTCTTCATATCAAAGGTGCTTCACTCATACTTCTCGAGGGTCCATCACTAGAAGTCCCGAAGTGTCTTCTGCCACTGGTCATCCTCCTCCTCTTGATCAGATCTCTTCCAATGGGCCAAGGTAGTCTCTGGGGCCTCGATCTCCAGCACCAACCGTGGTCTCCTTCCAGGTGCCATAGCTGCAAGGTAAACAAGGAATGCTTAAGCCCAAGTAGTGCAGAATATTTATGTTTATTTATTCTTAATTCCCAAGACACCCCAGAAACAAGAGAACACAAGTCATTATGATGCATGTACCTTTCCTAGGGTCTCTACCCTACAATCAACATGACCTCGCTTGGTCGTTCGGTAGGTCCAGAGTCCTTGCATCAGATCACAGGGGGCCCTAAAATCTCATGTCCTACCCTGTCTTCCCTAGACTAAGTCACACACCTAGGCCACCCAAAATTGTTGCCCTACCATCCCATGCAATCCTCACTGTTCCTAACTCTAGAATCCATCCTATCTCTCAACCTATCCTCTGATACTATTCTGTCATGACCCACCTTCAACAAAAGGAGGGAAGGGTCAGCAGATTGCCAGACCCTTCCTTCTTTAAGATGAAGGAGAGATAATGACCCCCGAAACCTGCCCTCAATAGGTCCCGGAGTGGCGACTAGGAACAAGGGTACAGAGTCACACACTAAATGGAAGGAATTACCCTCTTTATTTTCATAGGATCATGAAATAAGATAGTAAATCCCAACAACACCAAAAGAGGAATGTAAAAGTAAATCCAAGAACCATTCCCAATGCATGTTACAAAAGTAAAAATCACAAAGTACAAAGTAACTACAAAGTTAAAGTACCAATGAAAGAAAAACAGCAACTGCAACTGCTCCAAAGGTCTGAGCTAGTATGGTCCCGCGTGATCCCTGAAGTCCTCCCGGAAACCTGAAAGTAGTTTTATATACGTAGGGTGAGAATACAAGTATACTTAGTAGGGAAAACCAAAGACTCGCATTCACAAGTGGGGGAACGTACTAAAGTAATGTGAGGAAATGAGTAAACCAAAAAACCTAACAAGGTAAACTATCCACCCAAGCCTCACAAAGCCACACTCCACAAATAACGCAAGTCAAGTAATATATATAATAAGAGGACATCGATGTTGGGGTACCTCGCGCCACTTTCCCACTGGTTATTGAAGACATCCTATGCATCGAACCAATCCCTCCATTCTCACTGTAGTTCGACTGCCATACCCCGCCCGCACACACCTGGGCCACAACCTCACGCAGTCCCACTGCCAAACCTCTCCCACACACACCTAGGCCACAACTGTCACACGTAACCACGCCTGCAAACACCTAGGCTAGAACAACCACTGCCACACACGAAGACACCTGGGCTAGATGATCCACTACCACGCCCGAAGACACCTGGGCCTCATCCTGAAGATACTTGGGAAACTACCTGCCCGCACACACCTGGGCCATAACCACCACACTACCCTGCCCAATTGTTCTTGGGCTAATAATGGACCTCAGGCCATCACAGCCAGCCCGAAGATACTTGGGCTATCTAGGAAAGGGATCAGAAAAAGATCTAATAACCAGCCACTAATAATAGTGTTGGAAAAAACACCATCCCCCATGAAATGGGAGTGTTCGGCTTTAAGTGCTCAACTTGGGTGGGGCGCGAACAAGAAACACAAAACTAAAAGTATATATATATATATAGGTAACAAGAACTCTCCTATGTTTAGGTTTTTCAGCCAGCCTAAGGAACACAAACAACACTCAAGTCCGAGTCACAACTCTTGCCAACAAAACCCATATGTCCCATTCGTTTTCATTTTCAGTAGTGATGTTTAATTAAGTTCTGCACCTACTTGGGAAACTAGTAAGCATAAGCATAAGTATAGGAAAGAAAACAGTCAAAAATTAACTACATAATCTATAACCAGTTCTCTCATAAATCCACAACAACCAAAGAAAACTCCAAGATACAGCCCCATGTACAATATCTAGGAACCAAAAGGGTTTCTCAACAATAGAGGATCCCACCCTAATTTGTGATATAAACAATGTAACCACCCATTCTTAAAATTCACAACCACTGAATCCATAACAACAGGGGATCCCATCCCCACCCACATCACCCAGCAATCATCCCGTGAAAGGATATAACCAAAACACTACCACCAACACAAAGCAGGGCTATGCCGGTATTTTCAGATTTATAAGATTTAACACACTCCATGATTTTCAAATTCGCTGTACTCTAACCGGGGTTATCACAAAAAGGATTGATCCTGGTGCTTCCAATTTATTTAGCTGAATATATGTAAATAACCAAATTTCTTTTACACATTAAGGGTTATCCAATGCAATACAATCCATTTAAATGTCACCAGAAGCAAGGGTTTGTTAGTGCACAGATAAAGACCACCAACGACCATGATTTTTAGGAGGCGTTAGTCTGCACAATTCAAGAATCATAAATAATAGAATATCATAAATCAAAGAATCATCGATCACACCCCTCCCCCTTAATTATTTAGAATCAATTTATTATCTTCATTAAGGTTTGGTCCATCCAATTCTACAGAATCAAAAGAAGTCCCACTACACATGATACACAAAAGGGAGAGACAAATGAGAAATTCCCTACTTATTGATCCACGATCGACGTTGAGCCAGGGCACAGAATTCCACGGATAGCAATGCGGCTCTCCTGAATGAAAAGTGGTTCGTCTGAATGAAGGGTACTACTAGCATATAGTGATTGAGAAAATATGAAACCCACGGAGAACCCTTTAGTTTATAAGGGCGGGGGACGGTTGAGATAACAACGTGAAACTGCGTAAGGAGTGGGGGTCATGGGTTGACCACGAAGTTGAGACACCCCACACATAATTAAAGGGTCGTGTGGTTTAAACCGACTCACACACCAGGTTAATTCATATAAATATTTAAATAAATTACATTTATGGGCGTTATTGGGCTTTAAAAGAAGATTAAACGGGTCAAAATAGGGTTTAAGACCCAACTCACGCAAAAAGGAGAACTACTAGAAAGACCTCGTGGGGGTAGGATAGAGAAACTGGTAGCTGAGAGCTACCGGTAGGCTGCAGCCACTGTTAGACCAAGCTACTGGTAAGCTGTAGCCACCGGAAGACCGAGCTACCGGTAGACAGAGATACCGATAGTTGAAGCTACCGGTAGACCGAGCTACCGGTAGACAGAGCTTTGGGTAGGTTGTGGCTACCGGTAGAATTATCTACTGGTAGGCCTACTACTGGTTGGCTAAGGCTACTAGTAGGCCTACCGTTAAGCCAAAATTCACTGATATTCCCAGACCAGAAATCCCAACATGATATTTTCACAATGTAATAGACCCCAAAAACCCGGGCCATTACATCCTCATACTATTCCATTAATTGTGAATGCAGAGTTTGATTTCATTTGTTGGGGATGTAGTTTGAAAATTAGTTGAGGAAATCATGTTTAAGGTAATATATTGAAAATAAATTGTTTTTTGAGTGATCACACTAACATATTTATTCCCATCATCTCATTCTTATTGAATGGATGCAAATTTTACGGTAAATCATAATTTCTAATAAATACTAAAACTAACTGAGGATCACTTGCCACTACATGGAATGAAATGATATCCCATAAATGATTAAGAACATGATGGGTGATAAAATATTATGAGAATAAGTTTGGAATTCTTTATTGTTTTACATATTTAGTTTCTATTTGAAATGTATATCTTGTTTTTCTATATGAAATGTACAAGTTAAAGTAGTTATAGAGCTTCCATTTTTTTATTCTAAGCTCGTGAAGTACTTATTTTCTACAGATTTATAACATTATTTATTATTGAAGTATGTTGATATTGGAATACCATGTATGGATGGTGGAGTATGAGAAACAACTTGAGTATCTTTTTTTTTTCTATGGAATGATTTTCTGTATGGAATGTATAACTGAGTTTCTGTTTGGAATGTTTAGCTTGAAGTATTATTTGTGTTTCATTTTTGTGTGTTAATTATAAGCTAGTAAAGTACTAATTTTTTGTTGATTTATAAAATTATTCATTACTAAAGAGGGATGATATTTTAAGATCACAAATGGATGCCATAGAAGTATGATTGCATATTTGGTTCTTATTTTTCATATTTAGTTTCTTTTTTGAATTTATAGCTTGAGTTTTTGTTTTGAATGATCATATTGAGGATCATCATGAGTTTTTTTGTGTTATTCTTATTTTATTATAAGTTAGAGAAGTACTTATTTTCTTTAGATTTATCACAAAATTTTTTTGAGGATGGGAAACCATGGATAGATACTAGAGAAGTATGAGAAGCATCCCAGGTAGTTATCCCACTAGCATGGTGGGGTATTTATATGTGCATGAGACTATACTAAACCTTATTTCTAATAAATGTTAATTCTTATTCTATATTATTTATTTTCATTCTGAAAACTACAATAGTTGTGTCATGTGATTACAGTTTGGGTATGTAAATTGAGGGATTCTACATTTTGGTTTTATATTTATGAAACATTAAAAAAATATTACTCTATATATATGAACGTGCTTCTTCATATTACATGACTTATTTTTTATGAGTTTTCAGTAATATAATTTTGTAATAATAATATAATAATTACAATGTTGTTATTATATAGGATCAAATTAATCAATATAATGTAAACTTTTCTCAATTATAGTCATACCAGAAATGTATAATTTTTAAATTAAAAATTCAATTACTTATTTAATTTTTGTTATTTGATTTAATAAAAGGAAAATAATTATTTTTAAATATATTCTTTTTGAAAGTATTAGACAATTTTATAAATAATGATACCATTAAAAAATTAATATTCATAATGTTATTATCCATATATAAATATATCATATGAATCTATTTCTAAAACATTTTACCAACTAATATTTTATCTGTTGGAATTGTTATAAATTTTAAAGATCTATTCTATATGTCATAATATTCTTTAGAGAAATATTTTTTTCCAAAAATTTAGTGATAGGTAAAATCTTTTGGTAAAACACTTTACCAATAGAAAATTAAATTTTACCAACAGATATACCCATGTTTTAAAAAGATAATTATTTTTTAGTTATATGTGTAATGATATTTGTGATTAAATGATAATTGAAGTGGTGATAGTTATACTTATTGCGACAATTAATATCCTGCTGTAATTTGATACATCACTTGTTAATTGATGACTGTTTATTTTGGCCATCATAGCATGACATGTTAATTGAGGTAATAACTTAGAATAGAATCACATAAACTAAAATTAGTTCATTAGTATGTCAATGGTTTATGGGATAAAATGGTAAATGAACGGAATTAGTTCCAATTATTGTAATAATTGAGAACCTACATTAATAGAATGTATTTTTCTAATATTACTGGTGATTTGATGAATCAAACATTATGGATTATGATGATATGCTAAATATATTTGGTTTTAGTTAGGTGTTTGTTTCTATATTATCATGGATTGACTCTACTTTGATTGATTCCTTATGTATTCTTGCTGTTTTATGTTATTGACTAATTTGACAAATACTTGTGATGGGTTCTTGAGAGAACCATATGTGCCACCTGGGGGAATTTTTCATGGATATAAACCACCATAGGGTATGTTTCACAGTCATTTCATACCTGATGGTGATATTTTTATAGGGATTTTCCCAGTTATTCTATAATACCTATAGCGTTTGTCCCAGTTATGTTGTAATGCCTATAAGTCATGGCCTTATTCGGTGGTAATACTTATTGGGATTGGCCCATTAATGTTATAATAATTATAAGGATTTGAGAAATTATGTTGTAATGCCAAGAGGGATTATTCCACTTAGTATATAATTCTTATAGGGTTTGGTCTGGGTATGTTGTAAGTCTTATAGGGGTTGGACCGGTTATATTTTATTGCTTATAGTGCATGGTTCGATTATGATATAATTTTTATAGGGATTATCCCAGTTATGATATATTTCTTATAGGGATATTCCCGATACTACTGTGATGATTTTTTGGGTACACCCTAGGAAAGTAGGGATATGGTGGGAATGGTTTTGTAACATGCTTATGGATATATGGAATTGTTCTGCAGCATGTTTTGTTATAGTGATGGTTGTTTTCTTACCATGTCTATAATCCTATTTCATAGATTCGAAGCATGTGTCTCTAGCCTTGGTTCTCAAACCGTAGCTTGAGGGTTAGTGGGTCTATGTTATGTGGAATATTAATTTTATTAAATTAAAACCATATCTAACAGTAATTTCATTCACTATATTCTCAAACTACATTTTTTCTAAAACACTATTCGTGGTACCCTACAGTGCTCTACTCACATCCTTCTCAGGCCACCTTTTCACTTGGGTACCAGATAAGATATTACATGTTTCATTATTGATAAGTGTATTTCATGCAAATATTTTTGAGTGTTTTTATGAATGGAATTTTGTATTCAAAAGATAAATATTTCCAATTTTGGAATTAATTGAGCTGATTTATGTTTTTTGGAAGGAAAGGGTGATTATTTTAAAAATGAAAAAATAGAGGTGGATATGTATCAAAGAATACACTTTGTGCCACGAGAAAAGTGAATTGGTGCGAATATTGATTTTGGAGATGAAATCTGGAAAAATGCTATTACACATCATGTACTTTTAGTGCATGTTATGAATGAATCAATAGTTTCTGCAGAAGACAGGACAAGTCGTGACATGGAAAAATGTTGTGAACAACAAGTACAGATCATGGACCTTCAGTACAAGACATCGCGTCTTTAGGATTAAATTTTGAAAAAGATTCTGGAAAAATATGTGATGAATGAAGAATAGTCTATTAGACATTGTGTACCCTGTGGTATATGCTGTGATGGTAGTCAATCCTCAATGTAGTGCACGTGAAACATAGAAGATCCACGCCAACACAGAGGCCATGTAGTCCATAGGTACATGACGTGTACCCTAAGTAAACATTATGATGGAGGATGATCGGATCTACTCCGGCACTTATAAATAGAACACCCTAGTGAATAAAATTGGGCATCTTATATATGGATCACCACCATCAAATGCCTTCGGAGTTGGAACACCACCTTCTTTGACACTTATGTGGTATTTTTATTTATTTATTTTTATACACCCACTCCTGATTAGGTTGAGTGGGAGAATTTTTGTGATAGAGTGTGCATGATGAAGGGGAATTGAATGTAAGAGGTATTTTATAATTAATTCAATTCATGTTGGTATCTCATATTCATTCAGAAATTAAATATCTTTCCTAATTCTTCTTCAATTACCATTGTGAGTGGGGTTGAGGTTTGTGATTAATTTATTTTTTTGTACATGGAATTGCCTTTATTGGATATAGTTGAATAATATATGATCTAGGTACTAGATTTCCATCATGACCATTGAGTTTTTTTCCCTATGTTTAAATAAGGTTTCATGTTACCCATCCACTGTAATCCAACATACCTAACCATGGGAAATGGTTGACTTTAGATTGAGAGTTTTTATCATGACCATTGAACTCTAAAAGACATGATTTCAATAACTGCATGATTATTAATTAATTGTCCTATAAAATATCATCCCATGAACTTGGATTCATTACTCCTCAGCACCCATTTTATATTGTCTTTGCCTGCATTCTAAATCAAATCCAAGATCAATAGTTTTGATCTTATTTATGAAAATTTTAATTTTTTTATATTTTCCTTATTTGATTAATATTTTATACAAACCTATCTCTATGGGTTTGACCATAGACATTCATAACCTATATTATCATATAGTTCAGTGGTCTATTTGATTCATGTTTTTAAATTTATAATTTTGGTAACCTAGTGGGAATTAACGATGACCATAAGGATATCAAATGTTTGGCATCATTTTTGTGGATATGAGTAGAGAATTATTAACAGAATAATTTAGACAAAGTATTTTCTCATATTTTCTCTTTTCTAATTTTAGATTATGTTTTTTAATAATATTTTTATTACTTTTTCCCATAGTTAATTTTTTTTAGTTTTGATGGAAGAACTATATATTATAATGACTACCAAGGAGTGGTTCACTAGCATACTGGATCACATGGTGCAACTACTCATTGATATTAAAGAAATGAGAAAACAACCATATGTGTTCCCACAATTGTACCCATGCATTGATTTCACAACACCCAATAACCAGGATTCATAATTAGAAAAGGGGAATGATGAAGCTGAAGCTGAGGTAAGTACCACTTTCAATTCTTATGATTAATCTAATCATGATTCCCTTGACCATGTAGGATCAGAAAAAGAAGAAGAGGGAGACCTTGGTGGCATACTTGAGTTGTCTGAAGAACATTAGAGAACTTAACTTGGAAAAGAATAGAGCAAGAAAGGAGAAGAATAAATTAAAGAGGGAGTAAAATCAGCTGCTGAGATGCGATAAATATTACTTGAAAAACTGGAACCACATGCGATGGAAGAAGATAAAGGTGAATAAAAATAAGAATAATGGATTATAGATATTAAAATTGTGAAATAATTTTTAGTAAATTTATGTTCACCAAATGAATAATAAGAAGAGGAGGAGAAATTTGCACCATGCGCTGACTACGCAGAGGTAATAGTTGAAGTAGCAACTAAAGAAGAAGTCATAGAGCTGGAGACTGAACCTGAATCAATCAATGATGAAACCCAACCCATGTAGTGATTCATTTAAGATATAGAATATTACTTATTTTGAACCACATAAAATTATTGTTAGCAATACTCATACTGTTTAGACTCAGGTCACCACCACTAAGGCCCACTCCAGCTTTATAAAATAAATTTTATGCAGATCTTGGAGGACAAGAAATTAAATATTGGGTGAATAAGAGATAGTCTATAATATACCACACTCCAATCAGCTAACCTAGGTATGGTCGAGCTAAAGGACCATTTAAAAATAGCATCATTTGGGAGGCAACCTAAGTTTTTTCAACTCTTTCTTTGAATTTATATTTATTGATTTCATAGAATTTAACATTATATTAGGATTTATGTTCAATTCCCCTTATTATATTTTATCATTATCTCAAAGGATTACACATTAACTTGTTCTATTTATGTTTCCCGGTCTATCAAAGGCACATGTTTTAGGCAGAAGTAAGTGGGATGAAGAAGGAAGAGAATTTGAAAGACCGTTTACACATCGAGAATCAGGTGTATGTAGTACCAATTAATCCTACTAAAAAGTATCAATTGTAAGGAGAGTAAGTATTTTAATTGAGAATTTTTTTTATTAAACATATTTGTTTAAATGTGTTAGAGCTTTAATTGAAAATTTCATTCCCAAACTAGATTCATTCTTTAATCATGAGGTCTAGGAAACATGAAACTACCTAGTATATTTATGATTCCATGTACTTAAATTTCTTTCTCAGTAAATTGGAATGATAAAAATGGAGAAAAGAATTATTATAGACAATAATGTAGATTAGGATGTGAAAAATCATGATTTGAGGAGAATTTTGATCATTATAAATGAATTTTTCTGAGATTTGGACATGTTTTAAATTTTTGATGTTTGTATTAATTTATATAAATATTCTTATGTATTGTCATAAGTAGTTGAACCAGAAATTTCTCTCATTCCCAAGACATACACTAACCTAGTATTTTATTTTATTTATATAGTATATTTTTTATGAAATTTGGGCTTGTTTTCATTTAGAACTTTCTTTGCATCTTATCAAATATATGACTATATAGAATCACATTTAAAATGATTGAGTCATTCTATTTGATTTTTCCTTATCTTTGGTCCCATCTTTAAATCATCCTTTTTAAGCTCATAGAATCCATGGATTTCATTGATAGGAAATGATCATTGTTACAAGCCTATTTTATCTGTTCCTACCTACCTCAAAATGTGTTTATTCATATTTAAATGAATAAGTGTTGGAGTGGAACATTATTGGGTGTGCCCGGATATATATAATTATAGATTTGATACTGGGGGATTTTATATTGTGATATGAGAGTGTTCATGAAATCATTCATTTTATTATATTGTACACCTCTTGAAAAATAATTAAAAATTACAAAAAACTGAAAAAAAGGATTTTGTCTTGGGAGGATCACAAATCCCCTTTTTCCAAACCATTGATTTTTTGTCCTTTGTGGTTAGGTAATGGATGTGAAATTTTTACAGAGCATAGCATTTGAAAAAAAGACCAGAACTAAAAAACAATAGAGTTTTACTCTATCATTATGCTTACATGTTCATGATACCACATTAAGCTATTCAGGTTAAGAGAGAAATGAATTCTGTGAATGGAGTTCTTTTTGAGATATTTTTAATTGTCGTGAAAAATTATTTAGAGTCAAACACCCATTTTGATCTTATATTTTTATATCATTTACCAACCTACCTGAAATCCTCAGAGTCATTTGAACATTAATGGTAAAGCTCTCATGACTAATTGTTATTTTCTCATTACACAGTGCAGATGTTAGATGACTTGAAATCCTATGGTATGTAAAATCTTTTTGAGTTATGTGAATCATGTTATTTAAATTTGTTCCATGATGATGATAATAAAATTCATGTGAGGTAGATTTCAAGTAGAATTCCTACTAATAATTGACTGAAAATGAAATTGGATGAATAAAATTATATGGATGTTTCTAAAAGAGGAAAAGTGAATTACTTGGTTGACTAGTTTCATTGAAAATGAAGCATTGAATAATTCTGCTATGTGATGCTTTAAAATTTAATTTTCCATTCGGTCAATATATTTTATTGAAATTGAGTTTAATGTATGGTGTAGAAAAAATTCTTCTTTAGTATTTAGAGATCACATCCTTGTGGGAAAGGTTGAATTCAAGTGAGCGGGATTTGATAAGTGAATTTCATGCATATATTTTTTAGTATTTTTATGAATGGAATTTTTTATTTAAATGTTAAATCATTCCAATTTTTGAATGAATTGAGTTTTTTATGTTTTATTGAAGGTAAGGACGGTTATTTTAAAAAGGAACCAAAAAGAAGTGGAAAATGGGGAAAAGAAGACACTTTATGTTACCAGCAAAGCAAAGAAGTAAGGCAACCAATTTTTGATAAGAAAGCTGGAAAAATACTTTTACATGGCAGGTAATTTTAGTACATGTCATGACTGAATCAAAAGAGACCATCACTGATTGGAAAATTCATGACTTGGAAACATGATGTGAACTAAATGTTTAGGTCGTGTATCTTTAGTACACAACATGGCGCCTTTCGATTAAAATTTTGGAGATGGTTCTGGTGACATCCGTGATAACTGAAGATGAATCCAATACACGTAGTGTACCCTAGGTACAATCGTGATTGCTCACCGCCTTCTTGTGCACCACAGTGGGTGTCTTTGGGATGAATCACTACAACCAGATACCTGCGGCGATGGCTCACCACCTTCTTTTCCACTTCCATAGGATTTTTATTTATTTATTTTTATACATGTGCTCATGGTTAGGATGAGTGGGTGATTTCTTTCTACTGGTGCATGCGTGATGAATGGAAATTGAATGTAATACGTATTTTATAAGTAATTAAATAAATGTGGGGATCTCATATTCATTCATTAATTCAATCTATTTCCTAATACTTCTTTCTTGACAATTGTGAGCATGGTTCAGGATTGGGTTTAATTTCTTTCTTTGCACATTACCATTTCTTAGATTGAAAACAGTTGATTAATAAGTGATCTATGGACTTTAATTCCACCATGACTATTAGGTTTGTCCTTCCCTATATTTGAATATGGTTTCGAGTTACCATCCACTGTAATCACAAGTATACGACCATGGGAAAATGAGAAATTTTTATAGTGGGAGTTTATCAGGACAATTGAACCCTCTATGACTTAATTCTGATGACTAGTTGATTGTTAATTAATTATCTTATTCATTTTCATCCCAAGAACTTGGAATCATGCTACTTGAAACCCATTTTATATTATACTCTCCCACATTCCAAATCAAATCCATGCTCGATTGTTTAGATCATATTTCCACAATTTATAAATTGTTTTTATTTTTATTTATTTAATTAGTATTTTACTCAAACCTATCTCTATGGGTTCGACCACATAAATTTATTTTTTACTACCCTATAGTTTTTTGGTCTATTTGGTTCATGTTTTTAAATTTATAAATTCGGTAACCCATTGGGAAAAAATGACATTTATAGGTAAATCGATTACATTAACTTATTGAGATGTGGTCTGGGATAGTGTGGTTGAGCAAGATTACTCAGTTGGTATTAGGATATTGGTTGATGTTCGGCTTAGTAAAGAAGTAACAACCTATTATTATATTTTTATTTTACTCTCTATGTATCTTTTAATGGACTATTGGGTAGATTGTTGTATGTCTCATTATGAGTTTTTAGTTCTTATTGCATTTCATATATTCTTACTGTATGCTTAATCATTGATTAATATTCTAGTTATATGTCACTAAAGGTTATTTTTGGTTATATATATGTAATTTGGAACTCTAATATAGGGGGTATATTCTCCCCATAGTACCACCAAACACCCGCTTTGTCTTTCAATAGCCACTAGTGTATGGGGATGCATGCCAATGGTCAAGTAGGAAAAAAATTACAGATATAGGTTTAGAGTGATCCGGAGTGGATTTTTATAAGAAATCTAATAGAGGGGATGTTGTAACATCTCATTCCTAGTCAAGTTAAGAATATTTTTGAAGGAATTATAAATCTTGGTCATTGGGAGTTCCTTATTAAAATTAATATTCAAAAATAAATTACGAGATTCAAACCCCATTAAATGGATGACTTTATTCATTTATTAATGTTTAAAGGGTGTTTAATAATTTAGGACATCTTTGGAGGGTTATCGATGATGCACCTATTAAAACAAAAAAAAGTTGATGGGATGGCTGGTGCCTTGGAATTCTTCCTGGAGCAACTAAATAGCGATTTGGGGTATTTTGTGGAAAATATTCCCCTCCCAACCCCTACAAGTTTAAGAGGGGGAATACCTCCTCTCTTATATTTTCATGTGAAGAAGTATTCGGTCAACCCCACATCGACTTCCATCATCAACCTTTATTTTGGGTTAGTTTTGAGAACATTTACCAAAAATGTAAGGTATTATATAATTTTTAAGTCGGTGATGATCACCTCCTCTGTCATTATAATTCATCGTATTCTCTATTTAGGGATTTGTTTTTAATTCAATCAAATTAGTGGAATCATATGAATATGATGAGTATTTTATGTGGCTTATGTGGTGGATATCATGAGATGACTTCTGCGCATCGTTTCTAAGGGGTATAATAGATATATTTCATATCACCATTTCTAATTCATTTTCCATTAAACTTTTATTGAAATTTATTATGGAGTTGGTTATGTTGATTTGGGATTTTCTATGGATTATTTTGGGAGTCTACTATGAACCATACATGAGTTTTTAAACTTACTTTCTATGCAATGCAATGATGTGGTGATTGTTTCAACAATATTACCTTTTATTTTAATTTTTTTTAAAAAAATTAATTTAATTTTAAAATATACTCTAATAAATTAACTTTTTTGTTATTTTTTTGGGCAGATTCTTGTATTTAAATAATTGTTTAGTTTGTCATTGGATTTGTTTGGGTGAAATTTTCAATATCTATGTTTTAAATTTAATGGTTTCATTAAATTTATGTGTTTTTATATATGATCCCAATGGTATTAATGCTTGTATTTATGTTTTATTTTACATGTGGTATTTACACCTAGTGTGATGAAATTTCATTAGGGATTTGTTTCATTAAAATGAAATAGATGGCTAAACTAAACACCATACCATGGTCAGGGTGGTCTTGGTTTTGGATTTATTTCCTCAACTGTTGATAGTCGATGACTTATTAATAATTTTGTATACCCTGTAATATGATACCACATGATGTGTGTCTATTAAATTTAATAATCGTGAAGTCGTATACCATGTAGTATTATCCATTAATGACCTTTGGCTAGAGGTTAGTGATGAAATGGGATGACTGTCCTAGAAATTGTCCATGTGAAACCTTAGAGATTCCCTTAAGACATTGGTCAAGTGAGATGATGGCGAGGTGTTATTTCTCCACGAGGAATTGGTGACCTAGGTTGGCATTCCCTAGCGAGACTGATGGATAATTTGTGTAGTCAGGAAAACCTAGAGTTGTTTTCGAAGGGGATGGGATTTAGTTCATTAACCATATCAAGCATTCACTTAATGATAGTAAGGCCTCATGGATGTGACAAGTTAGGTCAGAATCCTAGGAGCTTTAACATGGATTCATTACATGTTATGAAGTTTTCCATACATATTGATGTTATAAATATTAAAATTTATGTATAAAATGTAATGATCTATTGATGTGGTGCTTATATTAATTGAAATAAAAACACCCATGAGTAGATGTTTATATTAAAAAAATACACCTAGGAGGAGGTATTTATACTAAATGAAATAAAATTATACATTGATGTTGGTAGAGATATGATATATTATCACGTGATAGGGAATTATGTATCATTGGGGAAGGAGAGATTATAACTTGAATATGACAAAGTTGATGTATGTGATACAATATAGGGTTAGGAGTTAGGGATTTATATATCTTTGTGTAATGAGGTCCTGGTACCTGAAAAAGGAATATGTAGGTATTTTTGATATAATAGAGGGTTATGTGTCATGTTATTACATATCTTTATGTAATGATTTCATGATACCTCCATACACCCTTGTAGACAATTCTGATATGATATAGGGTCAGGCGTCATGGTGATGTTTATCTATGGCTAATCAAGGCCCGATACATGCATCCACCATAGTAATAGGTCTTTATATCTTTTATACCATAGTGATTTTGTCCCACAATTCATTATATATAAATCAGGGGATACCCCCAGGTCATTATGATGGTTGGCACAATCATCATAAATTTATTAGGGGCACATCAAAACTACACTAAGAAGGTGAGGTAAATTGGGGTTGCAGACATGATGATCAACAATGATTTAATTGTTTAATTATTTATTTTCATCCTCTTACTTCTTCAATGATTTTAACATTCACATATTACAACATTTACTATCTATTTATAGTACCATTTGGTTGGTTTACTACTATGTTATCTAATCACACCCTACTAAGTTAGCCATTTCACTTTGGAACCTCGGTAGATCTTACTTTTTCAGGTTTAGGATCGGTGGTTGCTGATATTATATGGTCAAGCCAGAGTATCTTAAGTGGAATAGGATTCTATGATGTGGTATGAATCATCGTTATAATGAATATTTTTTAGTTTATTGGTTTTAATTTATTTATATATTTTATTAGTCTAGTAGAGATCCTTTTAATATGTGGAATGACCAATCAAGTCCCTAAAAATTTATCTCACTTATTATTATTTGTTCTATTTTATTTATTCTATTTACAATATCCCATATTTTTTATAATACTTGGTTATTTTAATTATGATTTAACACTCTGATATATTGGGAATAGTCTCCCAATGGTTCCCCCATGGACTCCCACTAGTATTTGTATTAATTTGGTGTATAGAGAGAAATTCCTAATGTCATGTGGCACCATCAGTCTATTTAACATTTAATGTGATTTGGGATGGGTCATTATACTTTACATCAATTTTATTCATGGTCAATATATAATTTCAATACAAATTAAATTTATAAAAAATAACAAAAAAGTGTGTGTTACATGGTTTTAAGGGATATTTATAATGAGGGGAATGTTTTAATTAAATGAAAAAATGGGTAGATGAATTATAAATTTATTGTAAGATATGCATAACTATATTTTAAAATATAATAATAAACTAGGAGCATGAGAAATAGAAGTTTGATTTTTTTTAATTTTTAAAATTCAATTGAAACATTTCAAAAACATTAAACATTCAATGAATTTGGACTCAACTTTAGAAGAATAGAAAAGGGTTTTCAATTCTTGTTGATAGAAATTATTTGAGGATAATGAGTCCCTCAAGTGTGGGAGTATGTGTATGATAAATATTTTTCATTAAATTACATTTATTTGAAAAAAATGTTGTTTTTTCATTATACATAAACTTTTGTATATTAAAAAACAATGATATAATATTTTACAGTGATTAATTTTCTAACATAGCCTAAACTGATGAAATTTATTGAAAAATATATATTATGAGAAACAATGTTAACATTTTATACATTCAATTTTTATCATCAAGGAAAACAAGTTTAGTAAAATTAATGTATGAAAACCATGGGTTATATAAGATTATATTTCACTGGATAACATTTTATTATGTGTTCAAAGTATCCCATGTTGAAGTTTGAGAATAATTAACCTCCATAATGTGGGTTTGTGGTTGTAACATAAGGAGGTGTTTGAGTTATAACTTATTATGTTACACCCCCTATGAGTATATTTGTTTCCAGAACAATCTCATAAAAATCCCATAAAAGGAATAAAAAGTCAAAATTCCCTCGTAGAATTCATTGATAATACATCTAAGAAAAAACACCTGTCAGAACTTATCGATATAATTTCCCACCTCAAATATAATCTACAGAACTTATTCACATTAAAAACTCATGAAAATTCACCCAGCTAGTAATGTGACACCTTATTTGTAGTGAATTTTAGACACAACAGTTTGATAACATCAATTATTCCAGTGTAATCTAAATCATAAATGTATATTATTTCGACTATCCAGTTTACCATCATGTAGAAACATAGAATACATTAAAATTGAACATAGTCTTATGTTGTAGAAGGGTCTATTCGATCTACACTTATTTTTTATCACGGAATAAGACCATGTGGATGACATGAATAACCAGGGGAGACCATTGGATTCCTTGATCACAGTTTTTAACAAAATTCACTATTTCATTATTGAGAATACCATATGGAGGTAGATGGTGAAGATAATAAGAATATTATTCTTGTCACTAATTCTCTATTGTAAATTCATATTAATAAATGGATAACATTTTCACATAGATGAAACTCATTAAATAATCCAATTCCATGTGGAAATGATCCCAAAACCCAAACATTGAAATTTTATCTATAAATTGTAAAGTGGGCTTGAGGAATGGGACCTCCCTACTTTGCGATAAGATTAGTATGGTTATAATCTCTAAAATTTCATTATTTATACATTCTCATTACCTTTTTCCCCATATCCAAATATATGTTTGGATAACCTATTATTATTATTATTCTGATGGATATCTTTATTTTTATTCTTTATTTTATAAATAATGCATCAAAATATTTATTTATTTATTAATTCTCACACAATGGACATAAAATATTATGTGATTGGAGATTTAGTGAAAATTTCCCCCATTTATCTTCATTTTTATTCCATTATAAAATTTTGAAAAATAAATGAATCTAATACTTAATTATAATGTATAATAAATAGACTACATTTTTCATGAGTGAATATTCCAAGATAATGGTTAGCTAATCTATAATATGTGTTGGTCTCCTCCTACTATAATCATAACATGTGAGAGGATGTGGTTGAGTGATATTACTTTTTTGCTACGCACCCAAGGAGTGTAGACCATACTTCCTAGGAATAATGGAACGGTGGAATTGTGAATGTAGGAGATCAATGTCCTCTAATACATATTGGTTGTGTTTGAGGTGACACTGAGGAACTATAGAGAATAAGAGTAAGATATCTTTGAGTAGATAAATAATGATAGAGTTGTATTAGTGATAAAATGAGGAAAATACATATCTTATTCTAATCATAATTCATTATCAATCCATTCATTTTCCATTTTTCCTTAATTTCACATTAATTTAAATCAAATTATTTTCATTGTTTTATATAATAATAATATATAAAAATAATAAGTGACAATTATGGTTATATTGTGTGATTTATAGCCTCCAAGTGAGATGACCCTAAATAAATCCACTATTCAACTATCATTATACTATAGTTAATTATACTAGTTCAACAAATTCATGAAATATAATACCACTGATCAATATAATTACCTATATTAATATAACAACCCATATACATGGGATTCAAATTATTAAACATCACGATTAACTTAGTTCATATTTTTTAGGAATATTATATACAAATACATTGAAATAAGAAGATTTACCAATATATAATTTATGGGAAAAGTAGGTTTATAAAAACATCAAAAGGAAAATAATTATTCTCTATTTTACTCACACTACCACATATCAATAATAACAAAACACTTTAATATTATTCAATAATGAAGTAATTTTTAACCAAATAACCAATATATTATTATCCCAAAAGATTGAAAAAGAATTATTCCACCACATTTACAAAATATTAAAAAATTGGAAGATCGAGATATAGGTTTTACGTTGTTTTCAACAAAGATAGTAACATATATGAGTGAGATCAATGTATTTCCAAAGAATCTCAAAACGATAATCCTTGTAGCAACATGGAAAGGGATTATATAAATATTAAAGGAAGAGTCCACTATAGGGAGAAGAGATAGGGGATAAAACTTGAGAGACTGTTTTTATAAGTTATGGGAGGAAAACACCAAATAATCACCCAAAATGGTGAAATATTAAAATTAAAATTAATATTATACCCTGGGATTAAAAAACCCAATTTACATCCTTTTAGGTTCCTAGTTTTGGAACACCAACTTCCTAGTGGCTACTGGTTACATTGAATAAAGACACTATGTTTCTTTTATATGGGAAAAATTAATAATTTTCTACTAGATTCCATTAGGTTCTAATTAGAAAACCATATGGCACCAAATGCAACTTTTTCAAAAATAAATTAAATTTCATTTATTTCATTATCCCATTTATTTGGTCCTTAAAAACTATATACTCAATAATTATAATTTTAGTTGATAAATAATCAGAAGGAAAGTAAAATTAAAAAACATAGATAATGTGGGACATTATTTTATGGATATATTAATATTTTATTTTCGGTAATGAAACAGAAATTAAAATTTGAATAATGTGTTATAAATTAATATAATTAGAGAAGCTTGACATGCTTGATGAGAGAAGCTGGGGGATATGAAGCACTGAATATGGTGGTTTCATTCCACGAGGAAGAAGAAGAAACAGATAAATAATATATATATATACATTAAGAAACTAATATTTAAATATATATATATATATAACCAAATAAATATGATATTTATATTATTAAAAAATAATAAAAACATAATACAATTTTCAAAAAAATTAGAAATTGACAAAAATATATAAAACACTTAACATATATACATATTATAATATTAAATATGCTTGAGAGAAGTTATAATAAAAACATACATTCAAGTAGATGAAAATACAATATTAATGTCAAAAGAGTGACATTTTTTATTTATTATATTCTTTAAATAATATAAAGGACATAATATATGAAAAATAGAATCATGTGGATATATTTTCAAAAAATGGGTAGACATGGATGAGCTCCACTCATATAATTTCATAAAATCAAGTGTTATAGAAATTTTAAAGACTTATCAAAAAAATTTGACCATGTTTTGTCTGTTTTACACTTATAGTGGGGAAAAATATTTAACAAGTCTACTATTCATAATAACATATAATAAAAGGGTTTTATTAAAAAAATTGATTCTAATAGTTAAAAATATTGAATCCATTAATTTAATATTTTATTTACAAATATAGTTGATTTTTTTTAAAATTTAAACTCACGAAACATGATGAAAAAGAGTTTTCTAGAAATAAAATTCAAAAGTATAAAAGTTTTATAAAAAAATGAAATATAAAATTCATTCCAATTACCTTAATTAGATTATTCAAAATATAAATTATATAATTTTACTTTTAATACAATTTAATTCAAAATGTAACTCTATTCAGGGTTTAAAATAGCAATTTCTCAATAAAAATAAATATTTTTCATTGTTCATAAAAAAGGATGTTTTTATAAATTTATCTTAAATTTCACTCTAATAAAATTATGACATGATGATTTTAAAAAAATTAATTTTTTTTGAATACATTAAATAAAAGTTTAAAAATTAAGTATATTATTTTCCCATAAAAATCAGTGGAACTGATTTTTGAGGGAAATGTTTTTTTAAGCATTTAAGGAAATTTTTAAAAAATTAAGGGATTATTTATCAATATTCATTCTTTATAAAAAAAATATATTGGTAATTTTCAATATTTGGTTACCCATATTCACCCCTCAAAATTAATCGGTAGTTTATAACAACATGCTATTTTACAATTCAATTAAATTTCAGGTTTCACACATTAGATGTTATCAACAAAATTAAATTTATGAGAGTATAAATATATTAAAAAACATCACTGTGTTATAGTAAGTATTTTTATTGTGTCTCTAGGTACATTAAGGTATCCATTTACAAATTTCATTTTAATTTGTTCATTATATAGCATATCTTGGGAATCTATAACAATCCAGGATTCTCATATATTGATATTATTTAATTTTAGATGAATATTCAGTATAATAAAAAAGTGCATACCCGATGATCATGATAATTTAGTGTCTTTGAAAACATAGAGCTCAATATTATTACTTGGTGAAAGATCTTAAATATTTTCCATAAATATATTCCCATTTATTACCCCTACTTAAAACAATTCTTCATAACCTGGGGAAAGAATACATAAGAAAGGGTGAGCTCAAATTCCCCGTAAGGGAAAATAAAGCATATACGTAAGCATAACATGAAAATAAGGTTATGATAACATGATCAAAAAATTTCAAGATCAAACCCTTCATATCAAATATAATACACATGAGTCATAAAATAAATATTTTTAGATCATATTACATGAATCATAATGGAATCAGCCTAATAATCGATGAGATCATAACATATGAATAAGACATGGAATTATTGTAGATGCACAAACAAATGAAATGATCTCTATAGTAGTCAAGGATCACTACTAAGGATATATTAGTGAAATGGGTTCAATCCCCAAACTATATTATTTGTCAATGGATCTCTCCTAAGACTCTCTTAGTTGTCAATGTTCATTCCCAAGACCATCTTAGTAGTCTAGGTTGACTCTCATGTCCATACTAGTGGAAAAAGTCACATATTGGACCATGTAACTCCCCATTCTAGCCATGTTTATATATAGAGATATAAATATTTACCCAATTCATTGAGGTTATATATATTTCCCACCAATTACATAATGAATTCATATATATGTGTTCCATAAGATAATAAATCATTCATCATATCATGGACCACAAAAAGAGATGGGTTTTATAAACATCTCATAACAACCCCTGAAATGAAATAGGTAGCATAATCATTTCTTCATATCATAACTTATGTAAAATAGACTTTTAACATAATCATTTCATTATAGAATAACCCATTAAAGGATTTAGGTTTCATAAAAAAAATTTTATGGTATAAACCATATAAGAGAAATGGGTTTCATAATAAACTTTTCATATTATTCATTAACCATTAAAAGAAATAATAATAATGGTTTCCTTATATCATATCCCCAGTAAAGTATAAACTATATCAAATGTCTTCATTCTAGATAGAGAAGGATTTTGAATAATAAGTTAGAGCATTTCTTAAGAAAAATTAACTTTATTTGAAAACCATTTTTGTAACATATAAAACATTTTCAAGATCTATTATTTTAAAACCACTTTGAAATCTTATTAAGAAAGTTTTAAAAAATATATATAAAATTTCATGAGGAAAATATACTTTCCTTTTTGAAAAAAAAACTTTTTTAATCATAAAACCTTTTTAAAACTTTTTTCTTTTAAAAAATCCTTAAAAACATATTAAGGAATGTTTGAAAATAATTTTAAAAACAATTTATGACAAAAAAAATAATTAAAATTATTTTCAATGAACATGATCATAAAATATAAATTGAAAAATTGAAAATAATTTTAGAAAACATGGTTTTTGAATAAAATATATTTCCAAATGAGGAGAGAAATAAGGTCATTTAAAAAAACAATTTCTTAATTACCATAAGTACCAAAGAGTGTTACAATTAATTTACGATAACATGAATAACCATAGTGTAAGTAGTGTAATAATAATTATTGAAATCTAGATAATAATATTTCATTAATGGAAGCATAATCAGAAATAATAACGATAAAGGATGATGTTGTAGAAATAAAACCATATGTGTTTGGTAACATTGAATAAAAATCCTCATGAAATAATAAATTTATAATAATACTAAAATAACATGAAAACAATTGATATTCATGACATAATATGTCAAAGTGGCTTGGTATCACATGTTGTTGGGTTCATTAGGGTAAAGATATGATTATAATTGTGTGTTCCATAGAAAACTAACTACAAGAGCATAGTATAGTAAAAGTACTGGATTGATCCCATGAGGGGAAGCCTACTATAATAGAGGATCGCTGAATTGAGGCCCTTACATTAGTCCTTTCATGTTACGTTGGTGTTTTGGAATTTTACTAAAACACTAATTTGTAGTCAATTCTTGTAATTAATGAGGGTTCAAGATCAATTCTAACTATATGGGTAAAGGATGATCTTAATTATATTATTCAAAGGGTCATAAGGCATTAACTATAGAGAAAATAGTGGCCTCTAGTTGACTTTAGTCAATTAACATAGATATATCAAGGATTTGATTATTCCATGATAACAATATAATACAATCCAAAGTGCATTAAGTTTAGCTTCTTTGGATGAGATTATACCAGGATATTGATCATATCCTAATCTACTTTAATCAGGATTGGGTCTTCCGTTTGAATATCGCATGGTCAGGGACATTCTCACAAATGGGTAGACTGTTATAGTTTATCCTAATTTCTAAACCATTAGGGTTTCAAAAATAAGAATAAGTATTTATTATGGGTTGAGATATGTTTACTCTTGATCCATACCCCTAAGATGTTTAGAAACTCATTATGGGTGGAGATGCAATTAAATGAACAAGGAAAATCATACTTGACATACTATATGAATTTAATTGAATCAAAAACATGTATGGGATCATAATTTTAATGGTAATGATCAATAAATCAGTTTTATAAAATATAAATCACATCATTAATAAATTTATTACTTCACATAACAAATAGAAATGGATCTCACACATGTTGCTGGAAATTGATAATGAATAACAAGAACCAATACAGCAGGAATGTGAAAATTTTGAAGAAAAACAATCCATGACTCTTTAATTTAATTAAAATTTAAAAAAAATGAAGAAATTCAGAGATTATATGGAAAAGGGGAAATGGATACTCAAATGTAATGAAAAAAATATAAGAATATCATTTGGAATTCTATGAAATGCTTTGCTGCAGATCTAAATTTAAAGGAATATTTGGTCAAGACATGTACTAGAGGAACACATCATGTACAATTGATCCATGTATATTTCCATGTATTTTGGTTCCCTCACATTCCTCATACATATCTAGAAAATTTATAAAGTCTAATTGATTACACACCATGTACTGCGTGTTCACGACGTGTAATTGCCTCCAAATATTCCTTTTTATTGATTTATCATAGGTTTTTCTCTCGACTGTTTGGACTGGAATCACATCATGTACTGAGGAATCATGACATGTTCTGGTTGTTTCCTATACTAGCTTTCTGACATGGTCAAATATCAGCTCACAACTTGGTAATAATATATAAACTACCAGTACACAACGTGTGTGGACAGGTCACGATGTGTACTGGCTAAAATCTGTATTTTTCTGCATTTCATCCTTGTAATCTATTGAATCCTTATTCAAGAAAAATTGAGTATATACTAAGTGAATTATTGAGTCAATAAATTAAAATCTATAATGAAATGATTGAGAAAAACTATATATGAATTTGGATTATCAAATTCTCCCACACTTGAACAATTTCTTATCCTCAAGTAAAAATGTCTCAAAACTAATTTGAAAAAGAGATAAACAATTTTTGAAATATGAAATATTCATCATGTTTTGGAAAATAAAACTAAGTGTAAGTAAAAAGGTTAGTCCCTTGAATCATCCCTACTTATAATATTTTTCATGCCTCATATTTTAGTTCATTAAAACAAATTCTATCCTTTTAGTTACAATCTCTTTGTTATTCCACGACTCCTACACCAATTTTTAATTTACCTCAATATTTTTTTCCCATAATAAAAATCGATAAAATGAAGTTGTAGTAATGATCATACATTAAGAACATTTCCCTAAACATAAGCATGCATTGATTCTATCATCTCCACATTGTAAGGACATGTACAAAATTAATCATGAGGGCTCCGTCAATTAGGATCAAGAGACTTTGTGGATATGGTTTGGTGGGCAATAAGGGAAATTCAATTTCAAAATGAAGATGAACTATAAAGAAACTTTCATGAATTTCAATAAGTGTAATACAATTATTTCTTCCAATGAATCAAGTCCAAAATCTTGCAGCTTCGGTCAGATCCTTATATTTCATGTAAGTAAAAAATGAGTTTTTTGTTCCATTTGTTTTATTTTTATTTTTTATTTTTCAAATGATAGGTATAGGATAGATATAAAATCCATCTCCTAACCACATATTATTATTAAAGGGATTCATCAATCAGAAAATAGTAATTTTTGACCTTACTAGCACAAAACCCATATTAGTTTTTGTTCTTTTGTATTTTTCAATGGGGATGAATAAATATAAAAAGTTTTAAATTAAATAACAATCTCAATCGAATAGTCTGATGAGTACACCATACATCTCTGAAAATAGAATCATCCCATAATATCTGAATGCGTCCCTCACACTTTTTCAAAAGTATGTCATGCATCATACAAGGAGCATAGTGGGAATGGAAATAATTCTTGGAATAGCTTCATCCTACAAGGACATATAAAGAATATATGGGATAAACTAAGGATAAATTTAAGGTTGGTCTCAAGAAAAATGGCTAAAAAATATTTCCTCAATCATTATAAATTTTCACCAGTTTAGTCATATCCTTAATAAGATATCAATTTATGCTCTGATAGGTTTACATGTCCCTTGTATCACTTGAGAAATATTCTCAGAAAAGGGTATACAATTTTTTGCATATAGTCTTATCAGGTAATCGGAATTAAATAAAAACGGGCAATTACATAAGGTATAAAACTATGTAATGAGTCAATTAATCAGTATATCAAATGTTTTGAATTTGAATCAAAATTCTAAAATAATCAATCATTCTCAAAATTCTAAACAAATACAAAAAATTGATTCCAACAATTTCATCCTTAAATATTTCATTTTTTTTAAATGAGAATAATGTTTGTGATGTTTAATGTGTTCTTATAATTTGAAAAAATGTGTCCCGGACAAGTGAAAACACGAAATAATGCATGTGTATCTTCAATGAGAATCATGAGAACCCCCCCCCCCCACCTCACACAGACACACATATAAAGAGACAATGTCTTTATTTTCCATGAAATTATTATGGGAGTGTTATGGAAAGTAATGATGAGAAAAATTGAATATCATTGATAAATTTTAAAAAGGTGGGAATCAAGAGATCCTTGTATGATGTTCTATTCCATGAGGTATTTTTAGTGTCTTAATGTTGATTCCATGACTCATTAAATATGGGTTAGAAAAAAAATTATTCAATAGATAAAAAACTATTCCACAGGTTTAAATATTATAATAGTAGAATAAGTGTTAGGTGTCTAGGATAACAAGTAGAGGTAACCGGTCTTTGTTGAATTGAAAATTTTTAAATGTTTACAACATAGATCAAATAGAGACTCAAAAAAATTGAAAAATGATTTAGCTATAGTGGTAATATCTAGATAGTATATCAACTATGATTTACCTCCCATAAAGCACTAATAGGACATCTTCAACCAGAAGGATAGACCAAGATATTCTATAGGTGGACCATTATCTCAGTTTCTCCTTCTTTGGTTGCAATTACTAGTTGTTGTGTATTCTAGGTTTCTAGGTCTCTTGGGTGGGTTTATGAATTCAGGATTCATAGCATGTGCATGAATGAGATGGGGTGGGAAAGGGATCATTTCTCTGGGTGGCTGCATCTATTCATGTATTTACATGGAAAGGTCTTGAATTTGATGTAGTATGTTTATGAAGTGATGGAGTACCATTTGTTCCAAAACATATGGTGGTATTGGACCATCGAAAACCGAAAATTACTAATTGGATCTAGAAATTTCTATTTATAGAAATAAAGAAATGTAAATCAAGAAAAAAAAAGAAAGTGAAAATCAAATACCATATATATACATATATCAAAAGTAGGTACAAAATATGGTACACGTAGATGTAAAAAAATGAACATCCAGACTGGTAAAAAAAGTCACAAAAGCCCATAAATTTATAAAACTAAATGATCAAGTGTCTGGGCATAAGATCTCCACTAGTTTCATCCCAATACATTGGGGTGAGACTATCTATCCAGTGATTTTATAATCTACAGTTGTAGTAGTAGTTAGTGGAGCGGCAGCTATAGTGGCTGGTGGAGTGGTGGAGGTAGGTATCTGTTCTATGTTAGGTTGTGGAGATGCTTTTATTCCTATATAGGTTGTGTTTCTGGTAGCTATATCCATAAAAGGTACCACTGGGGTGGATTCATTGGTTACCCCTATTCCCTATCAATCCTACTCTACTATTTATGCCTAATAGGCAGCGAGGCCGGTAAGGTCTAGAGGTTTTTCGGGGTGGATATCAAGGGTTGGGAGAATGGTGGTAGATGAGGGGCCAGCTAGGGTGGGTGGTGTGGATATCATCATAGGTTCGATGAATTAATGATGAATGTTAGTGGAAATATGGCACAGGTTTTCCGTAATGTACTACAGGTTCTCCTAGATATCACTCAGGGTGGGGTGGGAAGGTGTAGGTAGGTTGGAGAATGTGTTGGTAGATATGGGAGGAGTAATGGGTGGGATAGGTGTGGGGTTGGAATGTGTCTAAATAGGTGGGGATCTTACTACTGATTCTAGTGCCTCCCACTATGCGGGGTCCTATTCTCCTCTCACCCAATAGTATGTGTCATCTTACCTCACTAACATCATCTTCTTATTAATTATGAATATATCTATCATATCGATAGGTCCAAAAGATTTGAGAGGCTATGTGGCATCTAATACGCCTAGGAATCTAGATAAGTGTGTAATAAAAGATCTGGCCATCAAAGTACATCTCTACCTCTGGGCCAGAGTCTTTAAGTATTGAGTAAACTGGGAATCCATGTTGTTGGGTAGGATTCCCATGGCTGTTGCAAGAATCAATACATCCACCTATCTGACACTACCATGAGACTCAGCCCGAGAAATCCTGCCCTGTGCCAGGGCTCAGTGCAGGATACATAGTGGGGGGCCTGACAGGTGAGTAGACTTTGTAATGCAAGGGTAACGATGTGACTAGGGGTCTTAAGAAATCATATTTCAAAAATGTGGAGAATATTCTCTAGGTGGCTAAATATGAAGTGTATGATGAATTTTTGAAATGAAAATCTTCTCTATGTATATGACCATACTGACCCTAAATTCTAGAAAAGATAGCTCTTGGGGTCTAGCACCAAATAGTATATAGAGGAATTCAATGGCCATATAAAAGGTGGATAAAACACCATAAATAAATCCTTAAAGGTTACCTCATAGTCCTCTAGAATGCAGTCAATGTTTAATTTCTTCAGGAGGTCTAGGACAACATCATCGATATGCAGTCTGGAAAGAATTCACATGTCCAGTGTCTTGTTGGTACGCATGGGATTCTACTATAATATGATAATATTTAACTAATCTATCATGTTAGTGAAATAGAGAACAGGATACAGGTGCATGTTTTTATCAGTTGACGTGGATGTTGTTTCTACCTGAGGAGTAGGGGTAGCACGGGCTGCATGAGGTGAAAATCATTTGGCAGGTGTAGCACGGGGATGCTTGGGGGTTGGATGTTATTACTATGACATTGAGGATAATTATTTAGAGTAGTATGAAGGTTGGGTCTACTTGGTATGATTCATGAAGGTAGGGGAGTTTTCATGGTGTTTTTGTAGCATGTGAGAGAGGAGAGGTGGGAGGGAAGGGTGTTTAGGTTTGAGGTAGGGGAGGGCATGGTTGAAGTGGAAGAAGCGGAAGATTGTTTAGAGGAATGAGAGGAGAGGGTAAAAGGGAGGGATGTTCATTTTAGGTGAAAGGATAGGAGGGATATAAGGTATGTAGAGAGGGGAGGTGAAGCATCATGCATTGGGGGGGAGTTCACAGTTCGTGACCAGCTTTTTCATTAAAATAGATCTGACTTAGTACATGATGTGTACTTATGGTTCACATCATGTATGGGTAAAATATAAGATATTTTGGGAAAAATGGGTTTACATCATGAAATTTTGTTGCACGATGTGTAATGCAATGTTATTACTCAAAATTTATGCTCATTCATTGTCTTTATCTCCATCCCACCCGGAGCTCTTCTAAGACAATCCTACTCTAACCTAAGATTTCCTATCCTAGGTATCCGCCAAGTCATCACTTCCTTTTAAGTTGAGATCATGAATCCATGAATTATTAAGTAAATTTAAATCTGATGAAACAACTTTCCAAGAAGGGTTCATGAAAAATATTCAGCCTTTGACCATTCCCTTTGAACAGTGGTCCACCATGTCTATGGATCTCTATAGTTCTATAATGGATAACTTGAAATAATTCAAATGGTTCTTACTAATGAAGCTTCATCTTACCTATAAATAGTTTCAATATTAAGTTGAAATAACATAATCTTATTCCTAGGATCAAAATTGTGTCTTACAATATGTTGATCAATCCATTTCCCCATCTTTTCCTTTTAGATCCTTTCATTATCATATGTGTCTCTTTTATCTCTTCCAAAGTGATCAATTTCAACATCTTGGCTTCTCCAGCTTTCTCTAAATCCAAATTCAATTTTTTTATCTCCCAAAATGAGTGATGTTCTAACTCAACTAGAATATGACATGGTTTTCCATAAACCAATATGAACAAGGTAGTTTCTATGGGTGTCAGGTAAGCAGTTTGGTACACCCATTCTGCGTCGTCTAGCTTGATACATCAATCACTTCTTATTTTATTCACAGTCTTATCCAATATTTGTTTTAACTACATAATAGATAGCTATACTTTCCCACATGATTGTGGGTGGTAGAGAATTTAGGTATTGTATCTAATGCCATATATTTCTAGCATCCCTCTCATAGCTTGGTTTTTGAAGTGCTTTTTGGATCACTAATGATTAATTTCAAAAATCCAAATCATGAAAACACATTCATCCTTATAAAGTTCATGAAAACTTTTTTCATGTGATGTGAAGTAGCTTCAACTTCAACACATTTTAAAATAAAGTCAACTAAAATCAGAATACATTTTTTCCCCTGTGATGTTTGAAATGGTTAGATGAATCGAATGCCCCAAATGTCAAAAACATCAACTTATATTAAGGGGTTTTGTCTAATATCATTACTTTTTCTAATATTCCTAGTTCGTTGGCATCTCTCACTTGGTTGAAAAAATCCCTTCATGTCTTGGTGCTGAGTGGGCTAGAAAAATATACTATGAAGAATCTTGTTCATTGTATGATAAGGTGCCTAATGTCCTCAAGTTTGTGACATGTGACAATGATCAATTACATAATGGGTTTCTTCATAAAGGATCCATTGTCTTAATAGTCCATCAGCACAATGGTTGAATAATAGAGGCTCACCCTGATAGTAATTCATGGATTTTAACAAAAGAATTTTTTGTTGTTGGTAAGAGAGGTCTTGATGTAAAAATTTCATGGATAGATAATTTGAAATTTCCTAGATCCACAGTTGAAACTTAATACTAAACATGGTTTCTTCTAAAAAATATACTTCAATGTTAGCCTCTATGTCTTCCATGATGATGGGTAGTAGAATTTTGGATAGATGATCTGAAATCACATTCTCTATCCATTTTGTGTCCTTGGTCATGAGATCAAATTCGTATAGTAATAGGATCTAACATATTAACCTTGTTTTCATACCCTTTTTACTAATTAACTACTGAAGGGCTATATGATCAGTGTGTACAATAATAATGGATTAAACTGGATATGGAAAACATTAAAGGCATATACAATGACAGAGATTCATTTCTCTGCAATCATATAGTTGACTTAAGATTCATTCAACACATTAAATTCATAATAAATGGGATATAAGATGTTCCCAATTCATTTTCCTAGCACAGAACCTACAGAAAGGACGTTGGCATCACACATTAACTCAAATTAATTCTGCCAATTGCGTGCAATGATAACAGGTGATGCTATCATGATTTTCTTTATCACATTGAATTATTTTTAGCTGTCCTCAGTGAATTAAAGAGAAATTTATTTTGATAAAAAAATTAAATGTGTGGGAGACATTGGAAAAATCCTTCACAAATCGTATTCAAAATATAGCATGGCTCCAAAAACTTTTGAAACCCTTGATGGTTGAGGTTTATTGCAGATCATTGATGATTTTTTTATTTTATTTGGATCTACTTCAATTCCTCCCATGTAAATTTTGTGACCGAGGACTATTCGTCATTGTACTATAAAATGGATTTTCTCTAAATTCAGTACCAGATATTGTTCTTCACAATGCTCGAGAACAAATTCTAGATTCATTAAACAAACATCAAATTATCTCCCATATATTGATAATTGTCCATAAATATTTCATGGAAGTATCTAGTCATGTCATGGAAGATATGTGTCATACATCTTTGAAATGTTCCTGTAGAATTTCACTTTTTAAATGACATCCTTTTGGAAGAAATGGTTCCAAATGGGCGTGTAAATGTGGTTTTTGGGCAATCAATGGGGTCGAAAAAAACTTGATTGTATATTTAATATCCTTATTTAAAATAGAAAAATTAAAACCATTCTAGTCTTTCTATCATTTAATCCATGATGGGTAAGGGAAAATGATCCTTTCTGGTAACTGGATTCAAGTATCTATAGTCCATGAAAACATTGCATCCAGTGAAGGTGTTTTTTAAAATCAGTTTGTTTTGATCTATTATTTCTACCATGAATCTTCAGTTCATGGTAACAACATTGAATGGGCTCACAGATTCACTATCTAATATTTGAAAAATTATTTTGACATCCATAAGATTTAGCACTTACTTTTTAATGACTTATTTCATTAGTGGTGCGATCTTCCTTTGAGGTTGTCATTGCATATTTTTATTCTCTTTGAGTACGATTCTGTGAGTGAATCCAAGAGGATTAATCCCTTTAATTTATTCCACTCCATTACCTATTAATCACTTAAGTATTTTCAAAACATCAACCAATTTCACATCATATGTCTGGGTCAGTTCAGAGTTGATATTGATTGGAAGAGAATATGACACTTCTAGGTATGAGTACTTTAGTGTACTGGGTAGATGTTTTAGTTCTAGGTGGGGTGGCTGAATGATAGAAGGTATGAGTGGTAGAAACGTGTCTCCTTTTAATAGTTCACTAAATCTTACTTCCTCAAATTAATATTCTTCCTCCATATCTGATAGTGAATCTTGTCTTTCTTCCTAAATGTTCATGTACTCATCTTCTTTATCAGAAAGAGATATGGAATTAAAATCCAAAACATCATCTGATTGTTGGGAATCCATGATCATGTTTAACACCACCTATTCTTATCCAACACTAAAGATCATAAATTCTTGATTTATATCTATCAAATCCTTTCTTATTGCTAGGAATGGCCTTCCAAGAATGATATGGACATCACCTTCTTCGTTAATGTCCATTACTCAGAAGTCTTCTAGAAAGATGAATTTCCATATTTAACCAAAACATCTTCATGAATTCCTTAGGGATATTTTACTGATTGGTTGGTTAACTGTAATGATACCCTAGTTTCCTTGAGTTCTTGTTGTCCGAGCCTATAAAAAAGTATATTTGGAATCATGGTAATGTTGGCTCCAAGATTTCATAGTGCTCTTTAAAACATGAATTCTCTTATATCACAAGTAATTGAAAAAATTATAAGATCTCTCATTTTCAAGGGAATTTTATATTGTAAAACATCATATAATTACTCATTCAATAATCTGAATCTTGGATCATCTATTTTACTATTATTTGATAGTATATCTTTGATAAATTTGGCATAAACTGGCATCTAGGAAATAGATTCTGCAAATGGTATGTTGATGTGAAGTTGTATCAACATCTCTAGGAACTTCTTGTATTATGCCTCCAAATAAATTGTCTTGATCTCTCTAGTAAGGGAGTAAGTGGCTTGTACGGAGCTAGGGAAACATAAACGTGTTCCTTTGGATGCTCAGTTATTGGGTTATATTCAACTACTACTTATACTACAGGGATGACATATATAGTCTTATCAGCTTCTCTATCTTCTTTTGGTTGCTTCTTATTATTTTCTTTTATTCATTCTACTTTACCACTTTTTTTGAATTACCAAATCATTCCCTCATCTCAGCACTACTGACCTGGCTTCCTCTCTTGGGTAAGTCTCATTGTTTCCAGGTGAAGTACCTAGTAATATATCAAATAACATCATTGCAATTTGACACATTTGAATTTATAGAACCCTTAAAGATTATATTTGGTTCTACATTTCGGTCTCTCGAGTTTTCATTATTTGGTATGAATTTTGGAGAAAAATATCCAATAGGTTCTCCATGTTACATGGAGGGGGGGTGGCTGTTGAGGTTTTGAATGGGTGGGTTGGAATTGATGATGAGGTCTCTATTAAAAGGAATTTTATTGCAATAGTTTTTGAGGTCATGTAACATGGTTCATCATAGGAAACCATAGTATTCATTTATTACAGAATTCTATTTGACCACTTTGTGGTAAAAAATATCCTTGACTACTCTGAGTTTTCTAATGAGCAGGCGTCTATTGGTAATATTTATACTATTGAAATGGATGGTTCTGTTGGTTGTAATTAACATAATTAAAATCATGTTTTTCTTCATATCTTGTCTTTAAATATAGTTAAAGATGTGGGCCACATCACATTTTGGATTATTGAGGTTCTATTAGGGGGGAAAGAGGGAGTTCAGTTTGAGTTTGTGTAACTGGATTTTGAAAAGATTAAAGCTTCTTTTTCAGTGCCTCCACTTACGCTCCTAATTTGTTTCTCTCATCCACTTAGTGAATACCATGATGTGGTGGTCCATTATCATTTTTCTGTAGGATGTAATTGTGTATCACATCATTGAGAATTACTTGTTTGGATTTAGGGGTCATAAAATTAAATACTCAATTAGTGGAATCATCAACTACAGTTCATGTGTCTAGTTGGAGTCCTTGGTAAAACGTTTGTAATTGAATCCATGTATCCAATCCACTATGTGGAAAATTCCCCATTGTCTCCTTAAATCAATCCAATAATTCCCATGCATATTCTTTATCTTTTTGGGAATGTTTTAAATATTGTTCTCGATCTTCAAGGTTCGGATTGGTGGAATGTATTTATCTAAAAACGTTTTGAAAAGATCTCCCTAAGTCATGATTAACTCGGGATCATGGATTTTAATCCATTCCCTAGCTCTATATCTCAGTGAGAATGGGAAGATGTGTAGTATTATGGCATCAGACGAGACTACCTAGTTGCAAAAAGTGTCGCAATCTTCCAGGATGCTGGCAATGTGTACATATGGGTCTTCTCTTTAGAGACCACTATATTGTCACATATTTTGGATAATGTTAACTAGTTCGGGTATGATCTCGAAGGTGTGGACTTGAATTGGGTGGAAAATATTGGGGTTTTCCCCAAGGATTGATGGAAACACATAATTCATGATTTTCTTTTTGGGAAGCAATAGGTGTTCTCTTGGAATTTTTTGATGAGGGTTTGGCGAGTTGGGTCCCACGGGAGGATGTTACTCTTCCATTGATGATAGGAGATGGTTTAACAAAAACCTTTTGATCTCAAGATCTATGGAAAATAGTTCTTCAGACTCAAGGATCCTTGAATGAGTCAAGGGACCATGGTACATACACTAATGTGGAAAACATAGATTCTTGGGCATCATTTAATGAAAGTAAATATAGGGATGAAGTAAAGGTAATCCTTGATCTTGGACCACAGTTCTTCCAAATAAAGAGCGTTGATCCCTAGAAATAATACTAGAATTTGATGTGCCCTCACACATCATTGGTTTCGTATGGGCACTTATATTTTAGAATTTTAACTCCCAAACATTACTAACTATAAGTGCATAGTATAGTTGAACTACATGATCAATCCCACAAGGAAGAAGCTTTCTCTTATAAAGATTCGTTGTATGGAGACCCTTATAAGAGTCCTTTCAAGATACCTTGGTGTTTTTGAATTTTACTAAATCACTAATTGGAAGTGACTTCATGTAATTAATGAGGGATTTGGATCATTTTTTAGTATCTGGGGAACAGATTATTTTAATTCTAATCATGGAAGGGTCCAATGGCATAGTCTATGAAGAAAACGATGGTCACTAGTTGACTTTGGTCAAGTCACATAGTTATACATAAAAGGTGACTATTTCATGATCGAGAGATTGTAATAACCTGTGTGCATTAATTTTAGCTTCCTTTGTATAATGTATCATTGGCTAGTGATCATATCCTAATCTACATTATTCGGGAAAGGGACTTCTATTTGATTATCGCGTGATCAGGGACGTTCACAAAAATTGGGTAGATAGTTATTATTTATATACATTACTAATATATAAGGGTTTCCAAAATTATAAAAAAGAAATTATTAAAGGTTCAGATACATCTACTCTTAATTACTACCCCTAAGAGGGTTATATACTCATTGTGGGTGGAGATGCAATTAAAGAAATTGGGAAAATCATGCTTGACAACCTGTTTGAATTTAATTGAATCAAAAACATGCAGGGATTCTGAATTGTAAAGGGAATTAACATGAAATTAGGTTTAAAAAAGATAAATCGCTAATTTAATAATTTTACTAATTGAGATAATAAAAAAATTGATCCCAAATGTGTTGTATGAAATTGATGACGAATGATGAGAATCGATGTAGCGGGAATGGGAAAAAGTTGAAGACAAACAATCCAAAACTATTGAATTGAATTTGAATGTAAAAAAATGAATAAATGAGGATTTTAAAGGGAAAATGTGTAGAGGGAAACTATAAAGTAATGAAAAACGTAGGAGAATCCCATCTAGAATTCAATGAAATGATACAATGAAACTTTGTATTTATTGGAATATTTGGTCACAACGTGTACTAGAGGTACACGTCATGGGTTGTTGATCCATGTAGATTTCCATGGATTTGGTATCTCTATGTGCTCATGCATATCTAGACCATTTATGATGTTTTATTGATTACTCATCATGTACTGGGTGTTAATGACATTGACTAGACTCTAATTGTTACTTTACATGGATTTTTCACTCAACCTTTTTTATTGGAATCACATTATGTACTGAGGAATCATGATGTGTACTGGTTGTTTCCTATGCTGGATTTTTGGAATAGTCATGGCTTGTCTCACGACATGAGCATGCTTTGTACTACTAGTACATGATATGTATAGATAGTTCATGTTGTGTATTGGCTAAAATCTTCATTTTTTATTTATTCCTTGGAATGTTGTGGAGCATTATTCCAACAAAATTGAGAATATACCATGGGAATTATTGAGTAAATCAATGAAAACCCATAATTAAATGATAGAAATATGCTTATATGAATTTTTATTATCTCAAAGGGATGTTATATACACCTAGTAAAATAATATAGGTGCATAACACAACATGTGTCTCCTAGAAGGCAAATTGAAAGAAAATTTTATTACTATTTTAGTAACATTAACCCTCTAAGCCCATGAAAGAGAGCTACTTAGATGGATTTTGATATACTAAAATAGTTAATTATAAGAATCATAAATTACATTCATGGTAATTTTATACTCAATATATAAGAAAGAGTTGTTGAATATAGAATGTGTCTCATAAAAGTAAAAAGTGAGACGTAAATCCATTAGTACTTGAGTAACTTTTAAATTTTAATCTGAAAGAAATGAAACATAAATGGGCACATTAATTATCATGTAATGAGTTAGATTAATGATATATCAGGTCATGGGTTAGTATATTCACTATAATAAATAATGAGTGGTTAATATGGAATAAGTCTCTCAAAAATAGAAGTGAGACTAGAAATACCCTTACATTAGGTCTTGAATCTCGTCATACTTTTTCAAACTGATTTTGTGATAAAAATAAGTTTATTATACATATATCACTGAACCATATTTATATATATAATACCATATATTATTTAGTTATGAATTTATATTTCCACTTTATTATCATTTCCATGTTAAAGTCATGTATTTGGTAATAATTGTTTTGTTTTTCGTACATGTTTTGACATATTATTCTTAGTCTGATTTCATAGATGAGGATTTCATAATCTAAATAATGATAACCATGATATAAATTTAATATAAATTCATTTTATATGTATTCATATTTACCCACAAAATTTATTGATATGAAATGATATACACCATTCATTGAGACGGTAGGTTGTACGTATGCATGAACGTAGTTTATATTTTCTTTTCATATTAAAAGAAATAAAAGTAAATGATATTCATATATATATATATATATCATGATACCTATATAATTTTTTATATACATTGCATAATTATATTAATCATATCCTTAATATAATCCATGTAATGTATGAATGAGTCGAATCACTTAATGAGGCAGCATTTCTCCATACACCCAGACGATGTTATCATTTTACTAAAAAATGAAACGAATAAATTTATATGTTATATAATAATTATATGAATCATAAAAACATAATAAGTATCATATATATCATATATAAACATTACTATCATTCTTATTCCCAACCTTGAGAGGTGGTAATGGAAAAGTCAATGACATCAGTTAGCGTGGTTGTAGCCTTCCATACCCACGAATGATGAATTTGTGACACATTTCTTGTAATTGTGAGTTTTATTTTTTTAACCTGAGGAGAATAAAATATATTAATATTAATGAAACATATGATATTATATAATCATGATAAAAAATAATTTAAGTGTTTTGATGATGAAATAAAAAAAATTGTTACTTGAAGAATGCTAACTCTTATTTGGGTATTTCCTTTTGTTTTTCACCAAAGGACTTACTTGGAATTCTTTCATCTCAAAGTGATGATTCTAGTATAAGGATATTAAAATTTGGAAGTAATTTTTTTTTAGATCTTGGTTGATCCAAATGACTTTATAGGTGTGAATATTGGGGGAGAGTACTTCCCTTTTATAGTTGAGGAGTAGAATTCTTATAAATACTTAAAAATATTTATTATTGGGTGATCATAATTACCCCATGTGGACATAAATTTTTTTAACAATGGATGGGGTTTATATGTTCTATAAGAACTTATTTCACACAAAAAAATATATATGCATTTTTATAATTTTCTTTCTTATCTTCATTGTTCCTCTTTTTTTTGGATTTTATTAATGTTACTAGTTTTCTATCCTAGATAATTTATCCATTTATAATAAATAAATGCAGGCCTTATTAGATAATTTTAAATCAATGATTATATACATGGAATATAATTAATAAAATAAAAATATCTTGTGTGTTAGAAATTAATTTTAACAGAAGCGCGTGTAATATACAGAAACACTACTTTAACCCTAATCATGCTAATAATGTTTTTACTATTTAGGGGTTAATATATTAATTATAAAAGAACATTTGGCCCATTAATATACCATATATAATATTAATTTACATTTTAAAATCACTTGGTATAAGATATGATTTTTATTAATGGTGAACAATTTAATGAAATATCATTTATAATAAAATCACATTAACATCAATTTTGACATTATTTATTTAATTTGAATTTAAAACAATAAATATAATGATTTAATATAAATATATAATTTTCACACCTTTTTAAAATTAATTAATCATATAAAAATTAATGTAACTCAATATGTCATTCAATTTAGATCAATTTAAATATTTTTGGTATAATTGTTTTATTAGTTATTAACTAAATAATTACTACTTTGACATTTCCTAAGAATTTTATGTAACTAACCCATTAATAAAAATTAAACATAAGTTATTATGGTAATAATTACTCATTTTAATTAAAAATTAAGAATTATAACAAAACATATGTATTTTTTCATATTCCAAATCATTTTAGACATTTATAAGAAAAAGGTACATGTGTTTGTCTTTTTCTTTACATAACAAACTATATGGGTCACCTTCATGTATTGGTAACCCAATAACAAATGAAAATATGGAATATGGTTTAAAGAGTAAAAATATTTCATGAAAATGGGGTTTAGACATGTTTCGAGATAATTTTCTCATTAAATGTAAAGTTTAGTCCCTTAGTAATCTCTTTTTATCTTAACTTTCCTGATTAATTTAAATTATTTTAACTAATAATTTCGATCCAAAATTAATTTGGTCTTATTAATAATTATAAATTATTCTGATTCATAATATTGAATCCATTTTTTCAAATTCCAATCACATATGTGACTATAATTAATTTAAATTTATCATGTATACGTGAAGTGGAAGTGTGTTTTTAAGCGGAAATGATCAAAAATGTACAAGGTTTTATTTTTAATTTCAACAAAAAATTGACTAAAATGACCTAAATCGGATTTATAGAAGTATATATTATCTAATTATACTTTAAAAACAATTTAAAATATAATTTACCTATATAATTAATTTAGACAAAAAATCAATTTTCAATTAAAATTCAGTATTTTCACTATTCATCGAAAAATGAAACTTCTAAGAAAAATACCAAAGATTTAACCTAACATAATATTGGTATTCCTATTTTAAAAGTAAATTTTATTTTTTAAAATAATTTTTCTAAAATTTTTAGAATTTAATTTTAAATTAATTTCACCTAGCATGATTAATCCATCTTTTAGAAAATATATTATTTTTAGAAAACATTTCTTTATCCTCTAAATACTATTAATTCCATCGATTACAACTAATAGGTGATAACTATAATAATATTAATATTATATTACAGTTCAGTGAAACCTGGTATTATGTGTAATATAATATAAAAAATGTGTTACGTGTACTGTAAGTTAAACTGGGAGTTTCTTATAATAAAATATTAACATCTTTTATTGTAAAATGAAATATTAACATGGTGAAACATTCAATGAAAACAATTAATGAATTTTATTTTATTTAGAAAATAATAATTCATAAGTACTATGGGTGTTACATTTTACACCCCATAAATGAATGTTACACTCGAAGGTTTAATACTTGAATGTTCCTCTCATAGAAGACAACATCGTAAAAATTAATGACAAATTATTTTATAAAAAATAAATTTTCAAACATAATGGTTACCAAATGTAAAATATGACTAAGATTACCCATAAGATAAAAATAGCTGAAAGTGAAAATATAGACATAGAATAGAAAACTAACACCCAAATAACAATAATTATTGATAAAGAACATGGTTAGGAGAAAGTATATGATCAAAAATCCATAAAGAAAAGTGGATTTACAAAAATTCATAGCTATTATCAAAACTATTTATAACATGGCCACTTTTTTCTTTCATAAACCTTTTCCTAAAGTTGAATAATTTTTAGGGGAAGATATATTTACTTGATTTAATTCAATTTCATAAGAACAATCTCACCCTTGGGTTATTCCTTTATCAATTTACTCTTTATCTCTTACTCTAAGAAATGACGGTGGATTTTTTATGCCTAAATTATAAACAAGTAATTGATCCATAAATAGAATGAAAATTCATTATATTTATCCTTAGTTATCATCACAAAAAATGGTTGGCACAGGTTATCCAATATGGATAAATCATCAAATAGTGAAGTAATTATAAATATTTAAATCCTCATCCAAAGTTAACATTATACCATTTTATAAATGGTTCCCCTTATAACCCTTACAAAATATTATTATCCAAAATATTAGAAATAAGGTCACTATCTTTCTTGAAATCACCAAAAATTTGATCCCATGTCTATCGTAAAGTATCTATTGATTGTTATATACCAAATATATGAATAAATTCATCATGTATTCTCTTGGAACATTGAAATAACATCAATTACCATAAGTTCATATTGAAAACACACATTATTATTCATTCATTAAATATAAAAAATTATTTTGGATAAATTACATAAATCCAAAAATGATGTAAACTTCATAAATGATAGCATAAACTAATTTTTCAAAAAAATCCATTATCATTTTTTAGGACATCAATACTATACAATTTAATTAAATGAATCACCTCTTTATCCAAACTAAACATCATTTTCTCAACATCTGAAAGATATTAATGGTACCTTCCCATAATCAAAATATCAACATGAAATTGATTCACTTTTCCAGTCCATCAGGATTATTCAACATATCCATTAAAATCATTAATGTAAAACTTATATTGAAAAATACTTGTATATTTCACAATTTATAATTCTAGAATCTAAATATATATGAACATCAATACTTTTTAGTAAATTATTGGCATGGAATAATTCATTCCATGTAATGTAGGTAAATTTTATGGTTAGGTAATTTCATTGGATAATTCCCATTTTCTACGAGTATAATACATTGAACTCCTTTGAAAATTTTCACTATATGACCCTTTACCTCCATTTGAGATATTTTTTCTGTTTTTTCCAACCATCCACTTGATATATAAGAAGCTGAGACTTCATTCCCCTTGGTTAATTACCAAAATAAATTTTAAAAAATTTCTATCTTACACTTATCTAAAGTTTTAATAATATAAATACAGTTAATATTGTTAGTAATATAATGTGATAGTTGATTATAAATAATCACAACATCTTTCTCTCTAGTAAACATTCAATTTGGATTCCCATAACCATAGAATTTTCCATCAGATTCAATGCTAAAAATATTTCTTCTAGTTCCAACGATCAGATAAAACCAAAATCATATTTTTATCAACATTAATCATATTGGGGAACTACATAGTCATGAAAAATCATTTACAAGATATCTAAATCATGACACATTCTTATAAATCTACGAAACCTTATGAATAACATAGTTTATCGACACTCATAATTTATATAAATCCTTCATGATGGTTTTTATAGAGTTCGTAAATTTCTAGTGAATATACCTCTATAGGGTCAAACTAGGTGTGTAGAAATGACAGATATCATGCACCAATTCCTCATCGAGTCTAGCATAATATTATGTTTTCAAGGTTACTATACCTATGTACATATGTTCCAAGGAAAAATACACATTCAGTATAAAAAAATTTATGTAATTATTTATAAACCACTAGATATATCCATGACCAAAATTTCAGGATGTTTTCCCAAAAAATGACTCATCCTCAGACTAATACATAGGGACATACCTAGACAGATCAGTATAAATATCCCTAGTGATCACAATAAAGTTTTCATATCCATGTTTCTAAATATTAACTAAATCTTTCCTTTAATACCAATTATAATGTCCCTATATTCTCTTACATGGATATTAAATCCTTTTATATTAATATTCATCACATTAAATAATAATGTTTATGAGTACTATAGTAGTTTAGTTTTATTGTAGTCTTGTAACACAATATTATAACTTATTGAACAATCTTCACATTCTGTACATTAACATAAAAACCTTATTCATAACATTGGAAAATTAAATATAATAAATGGTGACCTCATATACTAATTAATGGTAAATAAATGATATATATAAGCATAATGTGAATGTAAGGGTATGGGAATGTGATCATAAAATTTGAAGATCATAACCATAATATCAAAGATCATACACATGATTCATGGTATAAATATTGGAAAATGATAAGACATGAATCATATGGTAATCAATAGCATAACCCATAAGAGAATAACATAGGGAAAAGATCTAGAACTTTTGTAGAAATTTAAACATTATAAGTAATTTCCATAGTAGTCAAGGATCACTTCTGAAGACATATTTTTTTAATTGTTTTACCCCCCAAACCATCTTAGTAGTCATGTTTCATTCCCAATACCATCTTTGTGGTCAAGGTTCACTCCCAAAACTGTCATAGTAGTCAAGGTTCACTCCCAAAACAATATTATCAGAAACAATCCCCTTAATGAATAGGGTTTACTACCCATTCCATCCATGTATATCATATATGACTTAAATCATTACCCAATGCATTTTTCGGAGATATAGGTCCCACACATCACATAATGAAATCATATATAAGTGTTCCACAAAATTATAAATCATTCATTATATCATGACCCATAAAAATGGATGGGTTTCATAAATATCATATCATAATCCTTGAAATGAAATGGGTATCATAAATATCTCATCATATCACGACCTATTGAAAAGAGACAAGTTTCATAATTATCTAATCATAGAATAACCTATGAAAGGAAGTGGGCTTCATAAGTTTTTTATCATGGTTGAACCAATGGAATTGAAATGGGTTTCATAAAAAATATTCATCAAAAAATAAACCATTTAAATAAAAAACAATAATGGTTTCCTTGTAGAATATCCCTTGTAAAGAATATACTATATCATATTTTTTCATCTAAGATGGTTAAGAATTTTGAAGATCACAGGGATAACTTCATTAAAAAACAAAAATATATTTCAGAATAATTATTTAAGACAAAAAACATTTTCAAAATCATTTTATTTTAAATCCAATTTTGAAACATAAAAAGTATGATTTAAAAATAATTTTTTCATTTTAGTGATGAAAATATTATTTTCACTTTGAAAACTGATTTTGAAATCATAAAAATATTTCAAAACCTTTTTCAATGATAATAAACATGAAAACATGAATAGGAAGATTTTAATACAATTTTAACCACTTTTTAAAACAGTAAAATAAATTAAAATCATTTTCTTGAAAATGTTCTTAAAATTTAACTTAAAATCATTTTTGAAAACATTTTTTGAAAATTTCTTTTGAATAAAACAAATTTCCAATCATAGACATAATAATGTAACGCTTTTTTAAAAAACTTTCTTGATTATCATAAGTATAAACTAGTTTATAAGTGGTACAATTGTTTGAATATATCCTTAATTAATATATTAAAATAAAATTAATGACAATTCTTGTGATATGAATCATTAGATTTCTCTAATGGATGCATAATCATAAAAAATCCTGATAAATAATGAGGTTGAAAAAAAACTTTTACAACTCCGGTAACATTGAATAAATATAATCATGAAATAATATCATTACATGTGTCTTCATGTTTTGTAAAATAATAATATTCATGACATAAAATTTCAAAGGGGATGTATATACACCTTGTGAAATAAAATAGGTGCATTAAATAACATGTGTCTCAAAGAAGGAAAATTGAGACAAAAATATATTAACAATTTGGTAACATTGAAACTGTAACCGAATAGAAGATAGATCCTAAAATGGAAGTGTAAATATCATAAAATATAAGTACAATAAACATAAATTACATTCAAGGTCATTATATACACCACATAGGGGAAATAGGTGGTTAATATATCATGTATCTAACAAAAGTAAAAAGTGAGCCGTAAATCCCTTACTACTTAAGTAACATTGGATTTCTAATCTTTATTAAAGAATAACATAAATAGACACATTATTTAACAGAAATTAATATAGATTCTTGATATATAATTTCATATGGTATTATATACACCACACAAAAAAATCATTATTGAATATGGAATAAGTCTCTCAGAAATAAAAGTGAGACTATAAATACCCTTATGTTATGTCTTGCGTCTTGTCATACTTGTTCAAACATCCGATGTAATGACTATAATTTTATAATTATTATATCATATAACCATATTCAAATATAAAATACAATATATGATTTAATTATTACTTTATATTACCGATTTATAATTAATTTCATGTTATTGTTATGTACCTCGTAATATCCTCTTTTTATATGTTTGAATTTTTATTCTTGGTCCTCTTACTTTGATCATGATTTAATAATCTCTCTATTTATATACATGATATAAATATCATATATTTATTTATATAACTATTTATATTATCCCCTAAAATTTAGTGATAGGAAATGAAAATCCCCATTCATAGAGATGGTAGGCTATATGAACACATGAATGACGATTCCATTTTCCTATCATATTTAATGAAATAAAATTAACTGATATATATACATATATATTACCATACCAATAGTATTTTTATATCACAGATCACATATTTTCATTAAACCCATCCTTAATACATTCCTTGTAAAGTGTGAACAAACCACATCACTTCGCGAGGTGGTAGTTCGTCGTTCCAACAAACGACGTTATCGTATTCACAGAAATAGGAATGCCTAAACATATATATTATATAATAATAAAATAACCATAAAACATTATAAATATATTATATCTCATATAAAAATATAATTTACATCATTATTCCCACCCTTGAATGGTTGTAAAATGGACAATATCTCTTCGCAATGTGGTAGTCCTCCTTACACACAAATGATAATTTTGTTACAAAATTTATGTAAGTTTTTAGGGTTATAAGTCATAATATTATCTTAAAAACAAATCATTATATTTAATATATTTTTATTATTATAAAATAATAATAACATAAAAATTGAATGGGTTTTGCGGATAAATAAAACTAAAACATGTGTTGTTGAACGTTACCTCTTCTTTGGGTATCTCCTTTTAGTTTGGAAAAAAGTACTAACTTGGTTGTATTTATTGAAAAATTTAGGATTATATGATAATGAGAGGGTAGTAAGGAAGTAATTTTGGTAGATCATGGTCGATCCAAATTACTTGAGAGGTGTGAATACTGGGGGAGAGCGAGTGCCTTTTTATAATTTGGGAGAGGTGATATTCTTGTAAATACTCAAATGTTTTTTCTATTGGGAGGTTTCCCTTAACTAGTGTGGAACAAAAATTATTTAATAATAAAGGTGAGGTTTTATTTGGGTTATAAAATCCTCCACCACACAAAAATAAATTCATTTTTATAATGTTATTCCTTAACATCTATGTCCCCATATTTTTACAATTTCTTTTATTAAGGTAACTAATTTTACAACTTAAGTACTTTATTCATTAGGACTAAATTAAAGTAAGAATTAATATATAATTCAGTACCAATTATTATAAATATTATAACTAATTTATAAAAAAATCATGTGTGTTATAAATTAATTTTAACATAAGCACAATTAATGCATAAAAACACTGCTTTAACACTACCCGTGCTCACAATATTTTTACTGTTTGGGGTTCAATATGTTCGATATAAAATATTAGTTAGTCAATGAATAGAACATATTTTATATTTATTAAGGTTTGAAAATTACTCAGAATCAGATAGTTGTTTTAGTATTTTTAAATCATTTAATAAAATGTCATTTATAAAAAAAATATCATTAATGTAGTTTTTGGAATTATTTATATAATTTTGACATAAAAATATCAATACTATGACAGAATTTAAATACAGTAATTTCAAACCAGTTTAACATGATTTAATAATCTATAAAACAAATTTTCTTCATAATTCATTCATTTTATATCACTTTTAATATTTTTAGTATCATTTATTCTATTTAATTATTAATTAAATAATTAGTGTGTTTTCATTTCATAAAATTTTTTAGTAACGAATTCATATCTAAAAATTAAAGATAAATTTTAATGATGAAAACAACTCATTTATCATTCAAAATAATATTTATAACTAAAACAATGAAGTTATTCTCTATACCAAATCGCTTTTGGGAATTAAAATGATGAAAGGTACTTTTTTATTTTTCTTAACATAACTTATTATATAGGTCACTTTCATGGAATCGTACCCTATAAAAAAAAATAGAGAATTGTTTGGTATGGGATAGAATATGTCCATCAAATGGGTGATGGAAAATGTAACTTCCTGAACCCAAATGCCACCATATGGTGCCCTAAGCCCGGTTGTCCAAATTCCCTCAAGCGCATCTCAACAAATACCAGAGGATGCCGACTAGTAGTGAAGAACTATGAGAGTTCATGGGGGAGACTATGCCTTCATTACTAGAGGGTCATAGTAGAAGGTGAACATATTATAAATAGTGGAAGTGAATAAATAATCTGTAACTAAGTATAAGGCAAGACATTAATACATATCAATAGAAATAAGCGTCTCATATACGAAATGATTTGGATGGTAAAAGTAACTAAAAAGCATCAAGAACAGTGCACAACAATACAATACAATTAAAGTATCCCATAAAGAACAAAATACCAAAAAGGTATCTCAGGAACGCAAGCCTCAGTATAGTCTTATGCTCCCCTACTGCAAAGCCAGAGTTAATAACATGTACTAGGGAGCTTTCCCCTATCATCACCTGTAACCATATAATCTGTTTAGGTCCCCAAGGAGGCCCAAACAGGGTGTGAGAAAAACATATCAGTAGGTAACCACCAAGGTCTGTGCAGTTCGAACAAAAATATAAAAAAGTACTAGCAAGTGTAAAAAACAATTAAAGTATGTTTTTATGTCCATGGAATAAGTCTACTGCAATAAGTAAACCCAACCATACTTCAAAGCCACCTACAAAAGAGAGTCAGATTAAAAAATCATCTAAAAGCATAGTAAACAAGAAAGTCATACATCCATGTTGTACATCAATCTATATCATGAAAACCACATCCATGTTCTATAGAGAAGTCATGTATCCCATGACCACACCATATAGTAATGTGAAATATCTCATGACCACACCATATAGTAAAATAGAGACCGTAAGGGCTGTATCCAAAGAATTACCAGACCATGGCGACCATGTAATATATCTTGACCATATAGGGCCAGATCCAATGATATTTTCCAAGGAATCCCATTAAGTCCCATGGGCATCCCTGGTGGAAACCTGGTTAGGAATTGGTGGGGTCCTAGGAGAATGGAAATAGCAAGTCCTACGTGAGACAAATCAATCCTGATCCGTAGGGATTAAAGGCCTAAGGTGTCCCATGAAATCAATAACCAAGGGGCAGAGTCCACTCAAGGAATCCACTACCACATTCATGATCCATGGAGTGCAGTCCAAGGCATATATCCAACCATTTAGTCAAGCATTCAATCATTCAAATTAAACATTCAATCCCTATGAGTATAACCACTCACATAAACCTTCAAAATCCATGAGTATATTCTCTCATGAAAACCATTTATTAAAACAAGCATATGGGTATACCCTCCTATATAAATCAATTAAAATGTCATTATCATTTAATATAGGTATACCCACCCATATTATCTATTTAACATTCAAAACTATCAAAATAGATAAGGCATAACATGATATTCATTAATCAGGGAGATAGTACATCTCTAAAATAGGAAACTCAAGATATCAAGAAATTGAGGGGCTACCTCTAACTAGGGAAGCCCATCCAAACACTCCTTGGGTGGTTAAACATGAATACATAGGTAATTTCCATAACTTTCACCCCTATGGTGACCCTGAAATGAGAATGAGTGCCAACGCACCTCAATGAAACCAACGAGCATCCTCACTAGGTCTGACTAAAACTACAGAAAGCAACTCTCTCAAAAACGAGGGAACACTAGAATGTCATATGGGAGGAATATTGGCCAATTGCACAAAAATCACAAGAAAATCCATAATAAAGTATATACTACCTTCCGTGCCTTTGTTGTAGACAATTAGTCCATTATCAAGTCCTAATTAATCCAGGTTTGGAATAAATCTAAAGAATGGATGAAGAATGGGATATTAGGGCATATGAGCATATATCCAAATAACACAGACATTTTTCTAAAAAATCAAGAACAAGAAAAAAATAATTGAGTACTTAATGACGAGGTTCCAAAGTGACATACCTTGCTCAAAGTAGAGTTCAAACGGATTTTATACTTTAAAACTATATTATATGGGTTTTTTGTTCAAAAAACAAGAAAAAGACTAATGTTTGTCAAAATATGAGGCTACTTCCTCTTTTATAAAAAACCCCAATGGGAATGTACATGACGTGTACCTAAAGTAAACGATGTGTACCTCACGTAAATGGTATGTACTGTGACTTTTTTTAGACAAACTAGCTACACATCATGAAGGGATAGTGAACGGTGTTTATTAGAAGTAAATGATGTGTAGACCAAGTACCTGATGTGTACCTATCCTATAACAATATTTCAGCCTATTTTCCCCTTTATTTCCCAAAAACAACCCAACAGACCCATGACCCAGCTTAGGGTATAATCCAAAAGGTAAGGTAAACTCATTTATCCTGAAAATAAGATTTTTAACCCAAGAAAAACCCAGAATCTAACAATATTACCCCCATTATAGTAATTCACCCCCAAAATTGCTCTCTAAAGGTTGGTCAAGATCTTTGTGAGAAAAACTATGGCCACTGAGCACGTACGTCAGTCTCCCACTCACATGTCTCGTCCTGTAAATGGTAGTGCTGACATAGCACCTATACTAGAGGAACTGATAGACCTCAAAGAACCTTTGGGATCTTATCAACAATACATATCTGATTCTCCACAAAGGATGCAACAACCTTAAGTACAACCTCGTTAGGCTGAAAAATGTGAGACGAGTCCGAGTTATAGTAGCACAACTAGGATACGTTTATGATGTTGTGCATGGCTTGGTACCTTTGAGGTAATGACAACCGATAAGAAACTGACTCGACACTCTCCAGAATCTCAAACATCCAAACATATCTCTGCGAATTTTTTCCCAGCCTTCTGATCGGCCTATGTCCCATCCTTAGTCAAACACGTATGAAAACCTGATCCATGTCCTCAAACACCAAAGGATATCTATGATTTTCACTGTATGATTTCTGAAAAGACTGTGCAGTATCCATCTAATCTTGAATCATCTAGACCTTCTCAAAAGTATCCTTTACGAGATATGGTCCCAATAAAGCTTCCTCTCCTGCCTCTAACCATCACAGGGGGGGGGGCGACAAGGCCTATAGTATAAATCCTTGTGAGGTTCCATATGTATCATTTCCTGATAACTACTATTGTAGGTGAACTCAAAAGAGGAATTTTCCTCTCCCAAGAGCCCCCCCCCCCCCAATCAAGGATGCATGATTGCAACATGTCCTATAGAACCTGTATCATAATCGATAACTGACCATTATTCTGAGGGTGGTATGTTGTGCTCAGAAGCCCCTGTGTACCTAGTACTCTGTATAAACTCTTCCAGAAGCGAGATGTAAACTAGGATTCCCTATTTGAAATAATAGTGCGCATGAACCCATGAAGTCATACCATCTCTTGTATGTAAAACCTTATATGATCGTCAACACTAATGATCTACTTGATCGGCAAGAAATGTGAGACCTTCGTAAGCCTATCAACAACAACCCACACGACGTCATTGCCTCGAGGTGAAATCAGAAAGCTCATCACAAAATCCATCACGACATCATCCCATTTCCACTATGGGAAAGATAACTGCTGTAAAATACCAATTGGTTGATGATTCTCCACCTTCACATGTTGATAGGAGGAACACCTAGTAAAAAAAACCAGCTACATTTCTCTTTATTCCCAAAAAACAATATTTTCGTCTTATGTCAGGGTACAAACTGGTGACCCTGAGATGAACTTCCCAATATTAATCATGAAACTACCTCATCAACTCCTCGCGTATATACACTGGATCCCAAACAAATCCATGGATATACATAATCTCATCATTGCCTATCGTCCAACCAGGAGGAGGGTCTCACCTACCACACCTTCCAGTAGAACTATGCCTTCAGAATCTCATAGATGCCTCTCCTAACTCTGTCTAGCATGGTAGAGGTCATAGCGAAGGATGATAGAAATGTTTTTCCCTATCCATCATAATAATCTAGATGCATCTCATTAAACAACTCTATAAGATTCCAATCAATACTTGAATATTTCAATACCTATATCTGAGTCCTCCTACTCGGTGCATCGACTACTGGATTTCCCTTACTAGACTTGTTAGCAAGCTCAAATTAAAATAACTGTAGGTACTCCACCCACCTTTATAGCCTCAAATTTAGATCACACTTCATAATGATATACTTGATGATTTTTTAGTCTATGTACAAAAAAAAATGTCCCAATAAATAGTCCCTCCAACAGCGCAACGCATGAACAACTGCTGCTAACTTGAGATCATGCGTAGGGTAGTTATTCTCAAGAGGCCTTAACTGTTGAGACCCGTACGCCATGACTCAATCTCCCTGCATCATCATTTCCCCAATTCTTATACCTGAAGCAGTATAGTACACGATGTAGTGATTTCCCTACTCTAGAAGTATCAGGACGGGTGTCGATGTCCACCTCCCTTCCAGCTCCAGAAAGGATGTCTCATAGGATTCTGACCACAAAAAAATCACACCCATATTTTTTAAGATCATCAACGGTGATTCTAAGTGTGTGAAGTCCCTTTTAAAATGAATTTAGTAACCAGATATCCCAAGAAACTCCGTATGTAAAAAATGTTCTTGGAATATTCTTAAGAAACTATATCTCTCACCTTCTCTGGGTCCACTAAAAATCCCATCCCTAAGATGATGTGACCCAGGAAGTGAATATAATCCATCAAACTGTAGCACATTGTGAACTTAGAATATAACTAATGATCTCTTAGTTTATTCAAAATGATATCATGATGGATGACATGGTCGTGTCAATTAGGAGAATATGCCAAGATATCATCCGTGAAAATCTCAAAAAAACAATCCAAGTAAGGATGGAAAACTCGGGTTATCAGTACTATAAAATATGTTGTCGTGTTTGTGAGACCAACGGAATAATCAGATACTCATATAACCAATACCTCCTATGAATGGTTGTATGAGGTATTTTTGAAGGTAGAACATGCACCTTGTGATATCCTGAACTCAAGTCAATCTTTGAGAATACTGAAGCTCCTCGAAGATGATCAAACATGTCATTTACACATGGAAAAGGATATCAATTTTTAACCATCAGGTGGTTTAGTTTCTAATATTCCATACATATAATAAGAGTTCTGTCCTCCTTTTTGAAAAAAATACCATCAAACTCCATGGAGAAGTACTAGAACTGATAAACTACTTCACCTCAAAATCCTCTTGCAACCTCTTGAGATCCTTCCAACTCTGTTGTATCCATCCTATAAGGAGGAATGGATACCGGTAAGAATCCTCTAACTAGCTCTATGGATAACTCCACCTCTCTCTAATGAGGTAAACCAAAAAAGTCATCAGAAAAGATGTCCCTGAAGTGATAAACAACTAATGGAAAGTCCACCTGATTCACTCCATGATCATCCAAAAACAAACATGCATTCTCGGCTGTCATTCTACAAAGCCCACAATGCTCAGGTCCAGCTCTACTTTCCTGTACATCCCATTCAACCATGTCAATAAAAATTGAACCCTCTGGTGATGTAAAATTCACCCATTGGTGATAACTGTCAACATAGGCACAATAATCTAGGATCCAATCCATTCTGAGAATGACATCAAACCCTAATATCTCAAGTATATAAAGATCCCAGATGAAGTGACACCCTCTGACCTCATGGGTATGCTTCAAAATATGGTACATATTACACATTCTAACTACCAATAGTTTGTTTAGTGTTAAAATGTATTCATAAACAAAACCCTCTAGCCCAAGTATTTTTACCACTCAAGAAAAGATAAAACTATGAGAGGAACCTCTATTAAAAAGAGAGGATTCAGTAGTAGAATCTAATAATATCATACCTCTCACTATAGATGGCATGGGATCCTTCTCTTATTGGTTAGGTTGCACAGTATAAGTCTGGCATGTACCACAACCCTATCACCCTTCCCAGCTACCCTAAGATAACCCACCCTCCTGTCTCTAAGAGCCTAGTGTCTGGCTTCCATGTCCACGACCACCACTACCCTGGTCTGATTGGACTACACTACTCCAACTCCTCTCCTAATGTGGAACTAAAGGACCTAATCTAGATCCTGACATCGGAGCTGACCCCTACCACTCATAGCTGGAGTGAAGGTCCTGCAAAACCGCCATATGTACCCCATCCTATCACAAGCATAGCACTCAAATGGGTCGTGGTCACATTTATTAGTCATGTGGCCTCACCAACCATACTGAAGAAAATATACCAAGATACCTGCACCCACAATGTGAATAGAACTCAAGTCATGGGAAGCCACAAACAACACTTCAGGCCTAGAGATGTAGATCCCATGGGGTGATAAATAGAACTTACCTATTCTGTACCCCTAGAATCCCTCATGTTTTACTCTATAATCATCACCTGATTCACAATCTCAGTGATAAAAGGCAACTTGAACATGTTTAACATAGATCTTATAGCATGTATAATAACATCCTCAATGTTCCTCACCATTGACATCTCATCAATAAGATACATCGGAGAAAAATTCCTCAACTCTATAAAGAATGTCGATTATTCCATAACTGTCATTGCACACTTCTCAAGAAGCATAAATTATCTAGCCCACTCTGCTTGTGGAGTCACAAGGTAAAAGTAGTCGTACAAGTGGGTTTGTGACTCATCCCAACCCATATTCCACATACCAACATCTTGGTTCAAAACGTCACCCTAGCACTTTTCCTCTCCAAAAAGCATATACCATGTGAGCTCGGCCATCCACTCTGGAGGCGTCTCCAGATGCTCAAAAATTTCCAACATATTCTCTATCCATAGCTTTGCAGCCTTTGGTCCACCATTCCCGAAACATTTAGGAACATGCTACCGCTGGAACACCTGTGTCAGCTCAGCCATACTCATGAATAGCTACAGTACTTCCCGGAAAGTCGACATATAGCTATAGAAACCCTCATGGAACTATTCTTCATCACATGTGTCTGGAATAGCCTCAGGTGCCACAACTGGTGCTCCAAGTGGATAAACCTGTAGCCGATGGCCCACTGTCTCTGAAGTATGATCATAGCCTCCATTATGGTGTACCACTGGATGTATTCATGGTGTCCTGTATCTAAAATTCCTAATGCATGACTGAGGAAAGAACAAAAGCAATGTAGAAATGTAAATGCATAGGATAGATAAAAACCCTTCTAGAAATGATGTCAAACCCATGACCAACTTGAAAAGATAGGATTTTATAAAGAAAATCTATCGAACCACTAGAAACTCTTCCTCTTCCCACTAAAATTATGGGTCTATTTCAAGTCTCTATTTACCATTTAAGTTTCCATTACATTTAGTTATTCAGGAAACATCACCAAGGGTTTAAAAATTTCTAAATCCATGAGGGCCCCTAAAACCTCATAAACCCAAAACATGGCTCCCATTAAAACCATACAAGTAACAATTATATTCGACATTTAAATTTTTCAGGTGTTTGATTTCCCAATAAAAAAGGGTCTATACTCCTTATGAATTTAATGATGATGTCACATCTTTATCTACTGCACCCAACTAACACAAAATCAGGCACAACTATCACATAAACTATCACAACAACATGAATTATCTAATGCATCCTATATGGCATGGAAAAATGTATTGAATATGATTCTAACATGTTTTTATATGATTAATGAGATGGTTCACCATCATATTATTGGGTTGAAACTGAAATATAACCCATAATTGCATCAATAGTAATATAAGAAATCACATGAATCAACCAATGCTGAAATAAAATCAACAATAATAGTAATAATCCAGAAAATTAAAATAGAATTCGAGGTAATTTGGCTTTTCCATGTATGCTTGGTAGCTACTCCAATGCATAGATTATTTCCAAATCCCATTTGCTTCCTATCATTGTCTAATGTATCCAAACAGTAAGTCAAACAATAAAAAAAACTCCTTTTATACCACTATGTAATGTCCTGAACCTGGATGCCACCCTATAGCATCCCAAGCCCGGTTTTCCACATGGATTTAGGCGCATGACTCCAAATGCATGAGGCAACTCACTAGTATCAAGGACCTAATTGAGTCAATGGGAAGACAATGCCCTCATTAACAGAGTATCACTACAGAATTCAAACTTATATTAAATAGTAGCAGTGAATAAATAATTAGTAATTGAATATTAGGTGAGACAATATTGGATATAAAAAACCAGAAGCATCTCCTATAAAAATGATGCATATTATACAAGTATCTAGAAAGAATACCGAAAAGTACATTTCAATTCAATACAATACAAGTATCCCAAAAGGAACAAAAGTCCAAGAAGGTATCCCAGCATCGCAAGCCCCAACTTGGCCCTATGCTCCCACTGCTCTAATTCCACATTCGACAACCTGTACTACGTCTCTTTCCCCTATCACCTACTACAACCATATAATCTATTTGGGTCCCCATGGAGGCCCAAAAATGGTTCAATATAAACATCACAGTAGGAAACCACCAAGGTTTGTACAATTTTAAGAACAATATAACAATGTTCTAGAATGTGTAATATATCAGTAAAGTAATTGTGTATTCCCATGGCTTAAGTCTACTATAATAAGTTAAACCAACCATCCCTCATGGATACCTACAAAAAAGAGTTAGCTCTTAACAAAGAATCTAAAATAAAAGTAAGAAATCATGTCACATGGCCAAATCGTACATCCATCTATATCATGAAACCCACAACCACATTGTATAGAGAAGTCAAGCATCCTAGGGCTAAGCCTTATAGTGAAGTCAAATATCCAATAGTCACGCCGTATAGTGTGGTCCAGAAAACAAGCCTGAGATCTAAGGTGTTAGTAGACCAAGGCATCCATGTAATATATCTAGACCACATAGGTCCAGATCCAAGGTGCTTGTCCAAGGTGTCCCATCGAGTCCAATGGGAATACCTGGGGGAAATTCAGTTAGGCACCGGTTGGGGTCCTAAAAGCATGTTAATAGAATGTCATACATGAGACCAAGAAAGTCGGATCCATAGGGTATCATGGATTGAGGAATCCCACAGTATCAAGACCCAAGAGTCAGAGTCCACCAAAGGAATCCACTACCATGTTCCAGATCCATGGTGAGTAGTCAAAGACATCTATCAACCCATTCAATCAATAATTCAAGCATTCAAATTAAACATTAAATACCTATGAGTATACCCACTCACATCAACTAGAACAGTCCATGAGTATACCAACTCATGCAAACCATTTATCAAAATAATCTTATGGGTCTACACTACCATATAAACTACTTAACAATCTGTTATCATTTAATATTGGTATACCACCCATTTTATCTATTTAAAAAGAAAAAATATCAAAATAGTTAAGGCATAGCATGATATTCATCAATCAATGAGGTAGTACATCTCCTAAATAAGCTACTCAGTCTATCAAGGCATTGATAGGATTCCTCTAACTAGGAAAGAAAAAGCACACACCCCTTTAGTGGTTTAAACATGCATAAATAGGTTATTTCTTTAATGTTCATCCCTTGGGTGACCCTTGAATGAGAAACAGAAGCCAAAGAACCAAAATAAAACCAATGGAAATTCTCACTAGGTCTGACTACAACAACAACAAGAAACTCATCTAAAAAGAGGCCTTGCCAAAATGTACGATGGATGACATATTGGATGAACTCTTAAAAATCACAAGAAAAGAAGAAAGAAATTATAGACCACCGACCTCGCCTCGGTAGTAGTCATCTCATCTAGTATCAAGCTATAATTCATCATAGTTTGGAAGAAATCTGAAGAATTGATGAATAATGGGATATTATGGCATATGATCTTAAATTCAAATAGAACACTCATTGTTCCGAAGAATCAATAAAAAATAAAAACGAATTGAGTACTTAATGATGTTATTCCAAAATGACAGACGGCACTCAAAATGGAGTCCATACATCTTTTATACTTGAAAAACTATATTATAAGGGTTTTGTCTTCAAAAACGAGAGAAAAACAAATGTGCATCAAAATATGAGGCTACTTACTCTTTTATAAAAAATCCCCACTAGGAAAGTACATGTCGTGTACTACCCTTTTATTTTTTTCTAAGCTAGAATGGCTACACATCATGATATTCTAGGAATGTAGAAGAATTATATGATGTGTAGACCAATTACATGACGTGTACCTAGCTTGCAACCAGATATCAGCGTGTTTTCTCCTTTCATTTCCAAAAACAACCCAAACAGCCCATAATCTAGCTTTAAGTATAATCTAAAATGGAAGGTAAACACATTTAACCATAAATAATATTCATACCTTAATAAAAACCTAGGATCTTACATATAACTTTCTAGGTCATTTTTCCCTTAAGTGTAAATTTTAGTCCCTTAATAAAATTGTTTTTCCCTTAATCATTGTGATTACTTTTTAAATTTTTTCACAAATAATTGGGAATAAAATTTAATTTGTCCTTTTTAGATATTATAAATTATGAAAATTCCAAATATTTAGTCCATTTTTCTAAATTCTAGTCACATAAATGGAAAAAATTATTAAAAATTAATCCCTTATATGGGAAGAGAAAATTGGTTTTTAAAGAAAAATGATCAAAATTTTATCAAGTATTTATGTACAATTTCAATCTTAAAATTATCCAATGACCTAAATTGTATTAATAGATGTATCAATTAAAAAATAAAACATTAAATCCAATTTAAAATATAATTTAAATATATAAATTAATTTGATGAAAATGAATCTTTCAATTAAAATTAAATATTTTTCAATATGCATCATAAAATGATACTTCTCAGAAAAATACCAAAAATTCGTCTATAGATAGTTTTGATATTTCTATTTTAAAAATGGATTTTTTTTTTCAAATTAATTTTACAAAAATTGGTAAAAATTTAATTTTAAATTGTGCGATTCAAGCACGATTAACCTATATTTGATAAAAGATATGGTTTTCCACAAAAAAATCCTTTTATTTTAAATGATTATTATTTTTTTATAATAAATAGATATCTAAAAATATGTGAAAATAATATATTTTCATAATTTATTGAATCAAATTCTCTCTTTTCATTCCAATGGCTAGGTGAAAACTATGAAAATTTTAATAGTATATTTTAGTTTGGTAAAACAAGTATTCTATGTGACATAAGGAAAATATTTTGTTCCATTTACTATATGTTATACTCAGGGTTATGTGTATCACAAGATTAATGTGGTTTTGCATATAAATCAGTATTAATTTCTTGTAGCATGAAACACAATCCATTAACTATTTTTAATTTATTCTGGAAATTAATTAACAAAAAATAAGGGTGTTAAAATATAATTTTTTGATCAAATATATCACTTGAGAACTATAGTTAACTATTATAGTGTATCTCGGAGGCCTATTGGTAAATTATTACATTACCTTCCTTATTTATTAACCAAATATGGTTCTTAATATTACAAATTTTCATACTTGGGGGAGGCTAAATTATACTCAGATTAGAATCGATATAGACTAGCCTCTGGACTGGGGAGTGGGGGTATTATGTGGAATATTTCAAGCTCTCGATCATACTCATAATAAATATCCCAATTTGGTAGGAGTGGTTTTCACTTCATATTTTTTCTGGCCATCTATATATATTTTTGCATTCTTGTGTAATAATATTCTTTTAAACAAGCCTATTTACTTTGAGATGTCCCAAAAATGTTATTTTGTATCATTTTAGATCCAAATTGTATTTTACTATTTATTTAAATTTAATTATTTTATATATGGTTCGGTCATTTAATAACATCCTAGAATAGTATATATATGGATTTTAGAAATCCATAAAACTGTTTGAACATATCATATAGCCCTATAGTAATTTTAACTATTAAAATATTGTAAAAAATAAGTATCACAATTTATTTTTAAAATAAAAAAATGATTGTGTAGTGGTAGGGATTAGTTTTCATAAATGTAAGTATCAAATTTGACAATCTGTGTATAATTATAATAATATTTCATGAAGTTAATATCTTCTGACAAAATGGTTAAATTTAATCGCATAAAAGTAATGAATTAAAATATTAAAATCAAAAATGTATTATTCGTAGAATTAAAACAACAAAATGTTTGTGTTATTTGAAATTATAAGACTATCTCATGCATCAACATATCATTCTTTAAAATCAATAAAACAAACTTTCTTCCTCAAAAAACACTATTTTTCATCATATATAATCTTATGCACATTTAGTGTTTTAGAAATTTTGGCACATTCAAACATTTCTCAAGTATCATCAAAACATTTACTATATTTATTATTGAAAATGGATTAATTTACCATCACCTTTTATCTGATAAAGTATTTTTTGTCATGTTTCATTATGAGAACCAACTATGCATATTATTTTCTTACATTTATTTTCTAAAAACATTTTTTTACGAAATTTATTACACTAACTATAAATTGTATAGATTATATAAAATGTAGATATGGATGGAACTAATTTTCTCACCTTAGAGGAAAAACATATTTATAGTCTTGTTATAAAGGGGAATTTGTTCCTTACTCTATGTGTATGTAGTTCACACCACTTCTATCATGTTGAGCCCCTTCATATAACTCTCAATCATCTTTGACGTGGAGGGTTCTATAGTGTAGTGATGTGTGATTTAAACTTCATCGATCACTATCTCATTAGACCTCTTGTAGAGGGAAGGAGGTTGGAGGTATAGACTTTTCATCTACTAGAGATAGAGAAGAAAATCACCCTTGAGGATGTATCCCTTATAAATGGTCTCCATATTGAGGGTGCTGCTGTGATAGGATGATTTGATTGTGATTGATTCGATTTAGTTCATATGGTACATGGAATTTAGGTCTAGGACACTGGTTGGTCTCTCATCGGAAGTCATATACGCATTCCATGGATAGATGTCAAAATTACCTATTTAGTCAATGATTCTAATAAGATGACAATAGGTATTTTTTCACACACATATATTTTGAGACATATTAGAGTTATTATCTTCATTGATCATTCAATTACATTTTTTCAACTTATGTATTTACCATTACTTCATGACCCTGACCAAACAGGTTGGTATAGTTGGGTATCTATAAGTTTTTCTTATACATATAGAGTGTTATGTAGTTCATGTATCATAGAGAAAATGTATATTATAGGATGTGTTATTTGATTTTATTTGTGGCTAAGAGAGGTAATCCTTTGATTCACCCTATATGTGTGTGCACCATTTCTATCCAACATTTTACAGGATACCCCGTGTCGAAAACAGTATATTTTTTCCTATGTGAAAGAAAAAATATATAAATTATTATTAAAAACAAAAAATTTCAAAATATTTATGTGCGGGTAGAGCTAGGACTATAAACATAAATATATCACTAGAATTTATGTCCATACTTAGAGAATTATATTCAAAAGTATTTAACTAGATGATGTGTGTGATTATTAATTACTACTAAAATTATAATGTTGTGTTCTAAATTATTTAATTTCATAATTTCATATTCACTTTTTTTATATTATTTGTTTTATGGAATGGATATGTTGGGTATGTCCCCCAGAGCATCCCATCTTACTGTATGGTGATGCTTGATTTTAGAACATGTTTCATACCTATTATTCATTTTAAAATTGTTATATGGAACCAAGTTAATATAGTAATGTGGAATATAATCTTCCATAAGAAAATACACACATCATCATGTTAGTTTCCTTCACTTAATTCCTAGAATATGATATAGATGTGAGACTTTAACTAGTGGTGATATCATGCTCACTAAATTAAATTTGGCGCAAAGGTCATGAGTCCCGATTTAAATGGGCATGTACTTTATGCATGCATCCATCAGATCACATTACGTCATTAATATATCTTACATTACACAGACAAGGATACAATTAGTTCGTAATAATTCTTCCTTTCACTTTTGAAATAAAATATTAAGTTTATTTAGCTTCATAATTGTTTACTATGAGATGATATTATTATACACTATAGTAACATCTATGTTCACACATATAGTGGTTCATCTGACAATGAATATTTTTACATAGTACTTATAGAGCTACTTCATTCCATAGATCAGATCTTTCATGGTATTTTATTGATCTTTTCAGGAAACACTGGTGGTGATGGATCTAATATATATGTGTGATAGGGGGATGATCCTATTATGGATCGTACATATGATAATGTGGAATTCTATGAGTATGTATAACATGCTGATACAAATATTCCTCCACTTATTATCATAGAAGAGTTGTAAGAACAAGCTATCGCTATATAATTTCACATCACATCTTCAAGTGATTCATCTGCATTGTCCCTTACATTTTTAAATTATGCTCAATGATTACTAGTGATTGTTGTTTCTTTCAACTAATATTACACTCTAGTGATGATATAACTAAAACACCTGAACAAAAATCAATTAATCTGAATCCACGTTCCACATTGACCCATGCACGTCTCCTCGTACACAACAGATTTTTTACTAGTAGTCGGCGTCTGAATACCACCAGTGAGGAGACAATAACCTCAATATCAATAATTGAAAGAATATAAAATTTTAAATATAAAATTTTTTATAAAAAATAGTTTAAAAATAATTTCATGTAATTTAGAAAGATAAACCATGAAAATCCAATGTGGAAGGAAAAACTAGAGTATGAATAAAACAATTAAACAAATAAAAATTGTTGCAACAATGTAGAGACCATCCCGGTACCAGCTCTAAACAATATGCTCAATATCCAAGATCCCTATCATTGGGTCCTTCTCCTTTCTTGTATCCCTCTACATGATGTTTGAACATTCATCAAGATGTCTGAGCGTGGTATTAATATAAACCATACAGAACATCACCAATTTTACCTTAACACAAGTTAACATGCATAAGATTATATGTCATGATAAATAGTATATGCACTAGAAATAGAATAAAAACTCATACTTAGTGGTCATGTGCTAACAAATACACTAAAACCCAACAGTCATACCTTCTTGAGCCCCATGTTGGAAAATAGTTAAAACAGAAGTCACAAACTATGGTTGAAAAAAAGGTCACCACATATATCCATGGTATCCATATGTATAAGAGTCTCATATCATACCACACAAGGCCATCATTCCCCATCTCTCTCATCATAAGTACACGTACTAGGCCTCTAGGTAAAACTACATGACTCCATCATACCTTATTTTTATCTCTTGGGATTGACCACATAAGACCATCATGTCCAACTATTTCCTATCAAGTCCGATCACATATGAACATCATTCCCTCAGGTCCAACCCTGAAAGTCCATCCATTCCCACCATCTATCTTGTCCCTTTAATCATGAAACAAATAGTATAAAAAAACTCCCCCTCTGGGGATACCAATCCATGATTGTTCATCCTGTCACTTTATTAGTAGGAAAAAACAATAAATTGTAAACCAATAATAAAAGAATGAAATGGGAGTATCATATAGAGGAATAAAATAACACATCAAAAACAAATAATATTATCCAAAAAACACAAAAACATGTGATCAAAATCAAACATGGGTGTCATGGTCTATGCATGAACACACGTTTGATCAAACTCAATCATGGTCTAAATTATTTGATCATTCCAGGAAATATCATTCTAATAATCATATACATGCCTTATATATGGTATGTAACATCTTGCCTCAAGGTTATCAAGGTGAACCTCAAGGTTCACAAAGGTTCCCATCTCCTAAACCACATTCGTTTACCAACCAAAACAAGATCTCTCTCCAAGAACTCCAAGAACTGAATTCATATAAAATAATATAGATTCTAGAGTAATACAAAAGGAAGAACATGCCAATTAATAAAAAAATATTACCTACTGAAAACCATAATCAATGGATGAATATGAGTTTAATTGAAGAGAAACATCAATGATAGAACACAAGATACTTTCCAAGGAAAAATTCTCTGAGAGGATTACCACCAAGACATTAAAGAATGGAAATGGTCCTTGAGAAGAAATATATTCCATTAACATTGATTGAACCCCAAAACATTCAGATGATATAATAGGAGGATAACCATAATAGTCCCATTTTAGAATCATCCAAAGAAAGAGAAGAAGATTTTGGATTGGATAAGAATACCTTGCCAGGTCCTCCACAGAATCACCCCCAAAAAGAAGCATCACAAAAAGATGATGGAAGGAGCCCATATATTAATTGATGAAGATGAAATATCATAACAACCAAGTTTTTTTCATCAATAAGAAGGTTTTCCAAAATGATTTCCCAAAACATCCAATATGTTTACCTGAAATTAGTTCCATTCCATGGAATCAACAAAGTTGAAGGTAGAGTCAATGAACAAGGTTAGGAATTGAGTTAAAAATGAATTAAATATCTAATACTAATTCCCGATACATTTCTCCGTAGGAAAAAAATTGAGACCTGAGAAGTGGGTTGATGGTTTTTGTAATACATCATGATTGTTTCCACACCCTCCCCAATGGCTTTGCCTTTTCCTTAGTATTCATGATCAAGAATCCAAAAATAGTCTAGATTATAGAATTTCACCGTGATCTAGATAATTATCTCCACTACATCCTCCAAAATGGGTGTGGTGTAGTTTCTATATCCATTCATTACAGGATCATTCTTTGTCAAGACATTTCAAAACCTTTTTTCAAAAATAAAAATTGGTCCTTGGTCCATAACCTCCACTAAATTCTTGGAAATCCATTTTTAATGATATTTTTCATGGATCAAAATAACAATTGTTATGGTCATTTCATTGGCTCTTTTGACAAAAAGAACACTATAACCCAATTTAAGCCTCCACATGCTACTCAAACCACACTAGATTTCTCCTATTTGTGTGTCAACTCAAAACTAATTGAAGGAGAATATAATAATCCTTCTCATACATGAACTATATTTTTTTGAGTCCTTGTAATACACATTACATAATTTCCATATTCTTCCTTTGTGGGAGATATTTCTAGGTAGAAACCAATTGCATTCTAGGTAGAATATGGAACAGGTGATAAGACTTTGGATCCATCGCAGGTCACATAAGATGAGGCTGAGGAAGTTAAAATGTATGCTACTTAAGTGGTACACACACCAGATCATATACATCGGAAATCAAGGATTGTACACAATAGATATATACTAGAATATGGCATGGGGAATCATCTGAGACAACAATGCATACCAAAGTGACACATTTCTCATAGTTCATACATTCTTAACAGAGATCAATGTTATATGTTTTTAAAAGTATTAATTGTATATATATAATAATTAGTTCAAATAATTAATAAGTATAAGTTTTATTAATAATAATAATTAATTATTTTTTCTCTTGAACATTATTTAAAATAACACTTTTAAAATATTTATTATTTTTATTATTAATCATTAATTATCTAAAATAGAGTAATTAATTACTAATGTAGTTTTATTTCTATTAGTAGATATATAACTAGTAATTATATCAATTAAATAAGTAATTATTATTATTATTATGTTATATATTATTAATTATAATATTAATTTTAAAATTAACAATAAAACAATTTTAATTACATTAATAATATAATAATTAATATATTAATATATTAATATATATTCTAAATTACATTAGGAATTATAAAATTAATAATCCATGGTATATTTAATAATTAATATTTACATTATTTTTTAATATATTAGTAACTATATTAATAAATATTAATTAAAATATTATAAATAATTATTAGTAATTAATTATATGTTATTGATTAGTAATAAATAATATAATTATTAATTAATAGTTATATTATCTATTAATATATTAATAATTATTATTATTAATATGTTGATTAATGTTGGCTAATATATCATATTATATATTTATTAATATATTAAATTTATATTAATAGTAATGGAAAAATTAACTAAAATTTTTAATAATTAATTATTAATAAAAAAATCATATTATATGTTAAAATTTACAAGTATTAAATAATATATTTTTAAAAACAATAATAATTACTTTTTATATTCAATTGATTATTAATAACTAATAATCTTAAATATATTAATTGCCTATTTATGTATTAGTTTTATATAATTATTTCATTAATTATGTATTGTGTATTATGTAATTATTTAATTAATTATTTTACTTATTATATTATGAATTAAAATTTTAGTTAATTACATTAATTAATATATAACAAAACCAAATTATAAATAAGTAATATTTTTTTTAAACAAAGTGAGGTTTGAATCTCATTCATGCCTCATATGTTCTGAAAATATATTTGGAATAAATGAGGATCATGTTTCATGAACTTGACAAAGGATGTAAAATCCCCATTCACGCTTCATCGCTGCTGTAAGATGTGTGAACTCAGTTAACATGTCATGTGGCATATTTTCAAAAATTTATCAAACCTTATTTTCTATTTTAAAATTACCAAAAAATTAAAAACTAAATAAATAAACTAATTTATTAAAAAAAATTATATACAGATTAGTTAATTTTTGGTTGTTGTGTTATTGTTAGGTTGTTGGTGGATGGTTTATACCACAATCCCTACAATATCGGTTCATCGATATTTTTTTAAGGACAATTAGGTCCCCATATTCTGTTAATGGATGATGGAGAAGTTAAAAAAGTTGGGTGGATAAGACCACCTATTATTATATTGTAAGGGATAAACTGGGGTGAAAGGTTTCTTATATAAAGGGATCTCTCACAATAGTTTCATCGTCATCTATTAGCAATCAGCTCCCCAATATTCCCTCTATTATATTAGGGTTGTATTTTTGTGAGGATCATTTCTCCACTTATTCAAGAGTGATATATTAAGGGCTTTATCTTTTTAATATTGTTAGAGTTTGTGTACCTACATTTTCAAATATTGATCCTTATATTTCCCCTAGTTTTTACCCCTTTCTTGGGGGGGGGGGTTACAACATTACAACTAGGTATTAATAATTCTCATAGATTTGAGTATGCTCTATCATTGTGATTGGGGTTGTTCATTCACAATAGAAAAAATGTATTGAGATTATTAAATACAATCTTGTGTGATAATAGATATTTATAAATTATGGTGTGTTCGGATGGTGGTAAAATTTAAGTTCTAGATACTCAGTTGGAATAATTTTCAATTGTAAAAACTGAAGATGAAAGTAGTGTTGTGGAAGGATAATTTCCTTCTAGAATTTGTTGAAAGAACAATAGGTGTGATGATAGAGAATAGTTCTATTAGGATCAAGAATAATGACATGGATGGAAATGTGTCGAGTACTTTTTGAAGTGGAGATTTTCTGGTCATTAAAATGGAAACGGTTATAAGAGGCAGAAAACATCTGAATGATTCAAGGATAGTCGACTCTAAAGTAACATAAAACATGATATCTCAATGGAAATATTTTTATTTGAATAAGAATATCCCAAAAGATCTTTTGTACAAGGGTAATGATCACACATTGAATATCATTGGAGTGGGTACCATCAAAGTGAAGATGCTTGATTGTATTTTGCGAACTATCCAAGGAGCACATCATGTGAAGGGTCTGAAAGAGAACATATTTTGTTTGGGATAATCTGATGATATCATATGAAAGAATCAAATGAAAAATGGAGTTATTACGATTATGAAGGAACAATTATGGCGGTGAAGGAAACCATATCTCAAAGAACATGTACATTATTATGGGTGAAACATACAATGAAGTAGAGACAATTTTCATACCAACTACCTCAATGAAATCATTGCAGATGTCATGGAATTAGAAGGTTGCAAATATTTTTGATTGATTCATTAATACTCAGGAAAATAATAATTTATTTGTTAGTATTACAAATTTATCCTTACAGTTTGTTAGCATTGTTTTTTGAACAAGAAAAAAAGGCTAAAGTTCAAGACATCAATATTAAAAAGAAAATAGATCTTAGAGTTGATCCATTCCAAGGTTTAGAAATAATTGGTTATACCCCTAAAAGAATCAAGCTAATTTGTATCATTCATTGGTTCTTATTTTATGAGATTTTGGGTGTATCCAATAAAGAAGAATGGGGATATTTTTTTAGTCTTCACAAAATTAAAATTTTATACTGATATTGAATCTTTATGGAATAGAATGTGTTTGACAATATAAAATGGTGTAAAATATATATTTAAGGAGTTTGATAATTTATAAAATGGGAAGAAATTATGAGATTATTCCCAATGGAGTACACTCTTTCAAAGAATATATTGGTGGATTAGATTTATATAACCTTGTTTCATAGAGAATTGGCAATGTTAAATACTACATGAGTTTCCAAAACATTCTCTATATAAATAGTTAATACCAACTATTAAGTTTGCAACTATTATCCTTTAATGATGATTGATATGAAGACACTAATGGATATGTGGATAGGTAAACCTACTATGTATTCTCATTCACATGCTTCTATAAGTCAAATTTGTGTGTTTTTTAATGACCAAGAAATATCATATTTTTTTTTGAGATCTAAGAAATGGATCTCCTAGGGATATGATGAGGGTTATTGGGGGTATCGTTTATGGGACCTCACTACACACAATATTACTATCAATAAAGACAACTTGTTTTTTGAAGATGGGGTGAAAATTACAATTGATGAGACATAGATAATGATAATATAGAAATAACAACAATTTAAGTGGAGGATGAATCCACGGATGAACCAGTTTCTTCTAAGGAATTTCTAGATAATTATGATCAATTATGGGTTGATTATAGACCACAAAGGTCAAATGAAGAGAAAATATCACCAGTATGGAACTCGTAATATGTAACTAAGAGAAATATAATGTAATTATTTTTTATACAGAATATATATCTATCTTCTTTTATAGAGGAAACTTGTAGTCTAGATAGATCCTTAATGATAGAGATGATCATGGAGGAAATTGAATCCCTACATAAGAATAAGTCATTTAGTCTTTATTTATAACCTCATGGAAGGAAGGTTTTTATAAACCAATGATTCTTTAAGAAAAAGTGGCATAGTAAGGACTGGGTGGAAATATATCATGTGAGACTAGTGGTAAAAGTATATTCTCTGAAGGAAGGTATTGATTTCAATGACCATTTTTCTCCTATTGTGAGACTGACAACTATTTGGATAGTTTTGGTGATCTATGTTAGATATATTTTTCATCTAGAGAAACTATGTTGAAGATTACGTTTCTATATGGTTATCATGAAGAAGAAATATACATGAACTATTTATAAGGGTTGGAAAAGAAAGTGAAATAGAAATTTTATTTTAGGTTTAGTAAATCATTTTATGGTATTAAACAGACATTGATGAGTTGGTATAAGAGATCTGATTTATATATCCTAATCCTTGGGTACAACATGTTTCATTATGAACCCTGTTTTTATTTTTGGGGTTAATATTGTCATTATTTATATATTTAATCTTTTATATGGGGAGTAAATGTTTTTACTAGCCCTAATAATTATTATATCTGTGAGACAAAGGCATAATTGTTTAGGGATTTTGATATGAATAACGTGGGACTAGAAAAAAATATTCCAGATAGAAAAATTCAGAAAGACTTAAATAATGGGAATATTTGGATATCATAGAAGAATTTCATGAATAATGTCTAAAAATAATTCAATATTAAATATTTAAATCCAATATCTACCCATATTATATTTAATTTTATGTTATCATCTATGTTGAGTCCTAGCAGTGAAGAAGAGAGGATAGAGATTTCTCGATAACCATATGTGTTTGTAGTGGAGAGTCTAATATTCACAATGTTTTTTAGTATAAAATAATATATGCAAGAAGTTGGAGTATTTATTTAATAAATTTACAATCCCTGATGTAATCATTGGAGAACACTTAAGAGGATCATAACATACATCATAAAGACCACATATGTTTCATTATGTCATGGATAATGAGATTTTACTTTTAATGGATATGTTGATTTAGAATTTTCAGTTGATTATGGATAGAGGAAATATACTACTGGTTATGGGTCTACTCTTACATTAGGTTATATGATCTTGATTTCTAATTTATAGTATGTTCTGGATTTATCCATGACTGAGTCGGAGTAAAATTTAGCAACATAGGATTTAAAAGATTCAATTTTGATGATAATGTTATGGGAGGATATTGTGCATAGAGAGAAAAATAGTTAACTAAATTTTTATAGTTATAGAACCTTTCATGTTATAAATAATCCATATTTTCATTCAAAAAAATCACATTGTGGTTCAATATCACTTTGACCAAGATATGGTAGAGTAAGGAAGTGTTGATATACATAAAATTCATACTATGGAAAATCTTGTATATTTCTGGATAAATGTAATTTACATTAATAAGTTTAGATGGTAAAGACCCTAAAGAAACCTTATAGATAAGTGAGTGGATTTTTCAGAAAATATAAATGATGTGTGGTGAAATAATTGATTCTCAATCAATCATCAAGTGTGAGGTTTTTTTGTAATATTTTTTTTATTTTGAATAGTGCCTCCTGCTAATTTTTTTTGGGGAGGAATGTGTGATTGGTGAAGGTGGGTGTTAAAACCCACCAATTGGGTTGTAGAAATAATGTAACATGGGTGATAGGTAGATTATATAAAAGATGATCTCTCCTTAGTTTCATCATCATATGAGATCAATAATATCCATAGAATTCTACCTATTATATTTTTTTAGTGTTTTTGGTAGTATTATTTCTTAAATTAATTAGGAAATATATTTTGTGGGTATACTCCTTTTAATAGTGAGAGTGTCTTCTCCAATATTTACCCATAGTAATAATTCTATTTTCTCATTGTTTTTAACCTATATATTTTGGGGGGGTTCTCATGTTACATATAGTGTAATTTATTTCTGTATATCTTAACTTTATTTTATCTCACAATTATCACTACAACTGTGGATGAACCATTTAAACTCACAACATGTCTGAGGGGGTGGGGGATCAACCCTTTCCCTCATGATGATATTCCTTACAGTTTTATATCCTTCATATAATATGAAACCCTCTATATCATTTCTATTATGTAATATTTCCCTAAATTCATTAACTTATTCAATGGTAATTCTAGGATACTAGTAGCTTTATTAGAGTTTGTTAAAGCATATTATCTTATATAAATCTCTTTTATTAAATTATTTGGCGATAATTTCCAATTTTTCCAAGATTTTCATATATTTTTTAATTGAGTTATGGTCTTAGAGAAGCATGTTATTGTTTTTCTTCTTGACTCTCATACCTTTTTGATTTGTTTAACAAATAAAGGTGACATTATCCCCACATGGTCTATAGCTCCCTAATTTTATAATTTTTTTGATTCATCGTATATTGATGGTAATTGTATTTCCATATGAAGAAAGATTTACCCACCTCAGTTACTTTGGTATGTCTTTAGGGTTTACCTCACTCCTTACGAAACCAATCTATCCTTAAAATTATCAAAAATCTAGTGGGTATTTACCTTTTTTTATATTAAATAATTCAATTAATATGTCATCAAGTCACCCATAGATTTATATGGATTTCAACATTTCCAAACCAATGATGGATTTTATATATATAAAAACTGAGCATTAGTGTGGGAATAAATAAGATTAATTCAATTAAACAGGAATTGAATTTTACATGGATTATTGATAGTAGGGTTGTTTGTCTTGGATATTTTATCGTAATAGTGCACATGTATATACCTCTTCAACTGTCAATGATAATGTGTCTAGTCAAGATGGAATCTAATGCGAATAAGGAAGCATTGTACCCTTTATTTTTTTTATTGGTTATATGTGGAATATTTCCACATACATTGATATAGTAAGGCATTGTGTGTCCACAAATTATAATCCTATGGCTTATTTACCCAGAGTTAAATCTCATCCTTAGCTAAAAGGATATGAGATAGATATCAAATGTTCGCCTATGATGTTATAGTAGGTTATTAGGGAAAGGGATATAAACCATATCATGTTCATGAGGATGCATGGAATTTATTTATAGGAGGATATAATTCCATCATTATAGAATATATTACAGTATTCTTCATCTTGTATGGGGAATTTGTAAGATCTGAGTGAAATTTTGTTGTTATAGGAAAGGAATAGATTTGGTATGCCCCATATGGCTAGTTACGAAGGTATATCATACCCCATAAATCATCTAGATTGAATGTAATTCTCCCAATAGTCCCTAGATCATAGGGATCATTCTGAATGATTGATGGACCAATATCTATATAATGAACGTTTGGAGTGTGAAATTGTGGTAAATAAAAAAATAAACTTTCATTGGTTGGAGATCCAAAAAATGTAAAGAACCTGAGGGGGATTCATCCACTAGAGAAAAATGAGACGGTAGTAACTCTCATGCCTCATCTGGTTTATAAGTTTAATTTTATTAAAAATATAGGTTGTGATTATGAGTGGGAGAAGGAAAAAATTACATGTTGAAATAGGAAATTTTTCATTCAATATATGGAACAAAACTAGGTGTAAAAAATATTATTCTATCCACTAAAATTGGTGGATACTATAGCAGTGTGAAATCTTATTCACTTCAGGATCAGGATTAGAAATCCAAAACTAAGGATCAAACCCATAAAATATTGGACGATCCCTAAAAATTCCGAGGAATATGGGACTTATTCTCCCCTAATTTCATGATGTAATTTAGGAAAACTATTTCAAGTATATCAAGCATTGTATAAATAAATACTTTAGGCATTATTATTTGACATTGAGTTAACTTTGGGCATGTATAGAAAAACAATGGAGTATCATCTTCCATATGGTCAAAATAAATATGGAGAGGAGAATATTTTAATAAAAATATATATCATTGTCATATATTTTGATGTTGAAATATTACCATTCAATGATTATATTATGAATTTTTATTTCATAATACGCAACATTTGTTGGAGTTTTTTGTTGGTAGATGGGGTTTTGTTTTAATTTTAAATGTGATATAGAAAGAGTTGTTTAGGTGAATCACTCTCATGTTAGCTAGATGGGGTTGATGTAGTTTTATTGATTTTGATGTAGTAAGGGTGGTGGTGTAGGATATTATTGAATTATAGATGTTATGTTGTCGTGAGGTTTATGTGCTTTGTGTAATAAAGTTGTCAGTAATATAGTGTTGTGTTAAAACAAAACATATATAATTTAATAAGTTGAATGAAAATGGGTTTTTTCAATTAATATAGTTTTTAATAACTTGAATTATATTGGTTGTCTAATTCCATAGTAAATTAAATAGATTATGAAATGTTTGGTAAATGAATAGTGGATTTTGTGGATAGAGTAAATGATAGAAATAAATTAGTGTAATGAAATTAATATGGTTTTTAAACGATTAAGGCTGATTTTTTAATTAAATGTGAATTAGTAAAAGTTATGTTTGTATTTTTCTGGTGGGGTATTGTCTTTTTGTGAGGTTATTAGTTCTTGAAGTTATTATCATGTAAGAGTGATATTGTGGTGGGGGGATGTGATCATATATATGTTTGATAGATATGAATTCCTTATTTGGGATTTTGTGTTATATATATCTATCATATTTTATTATTTATTATGGTCCACCCCCGGAGTTAGATAACATTACTAATTAAAATGAGTTTTGGGTTCCAACAATGCACCCAACTTCTTGGATGTTTGTGATATATATGGGGGACTACTCTCACTCCCTCTATTAGATATATTTTCGTGATTTGTTATGTTGGTTAAGTACATGGTTTTGTCATGTAACATCAGTTATATGGTTTTGGTATATAGTATGTGATTGTTGTTTGTGGTTTTTGGTTGTTGTATGTGGTGTATATTTATGACATATAGTACATGGTTTTTGTATGTTCTATATTGTTTTGATATAAAAATGTGGTTGTGATATATAGATATGGAAGGCATGGGAGTGCCATAATTTATATCATTGGGATGTGAGGGTGGAAATATCAGTGGGGAAGTATATTTTAGGATCCTTTCTTACTATCATGATTACTATATTATTATAATTGTATATGGATTTGGTGAGAGATCCTTGGTGACATGGGATGTAGTTTACCTGAGTTAGTTAATGATTTAGTTTCACTACCTGTTCCAAATGTCTATAGTAGTCTTCTTCCATGTGGGAATGATATTTTCTAAGGATAAACATGTTGGGTATGATTTTATTTTCACTCTTAATTATATAAAATATATTTATATATTTTTTGGATGGAAATATTTATCAGCTAGGGCGTTATTAAATATCAGGGTGATTATATTTTTTAGTACCAATTATTACCTCATAAGTTGTTTTCTATTTTGTGCTAACCTTTGAGACATCATTTTTTATTTATTTACAACATTAAATGCATTATATTTAAGATTATGTGTTTTTTATTTGTATGAGTTGGTGTTTATTAGTCAATTATATTACTATTTATGGGATTATAGAGAGTATTGTCTCTCATATTTTGTGTTTAAAAAACAAAATTGATAGTTTTCAATCCATTTCTGATTGGAGGTGTTCTTTTCATATCACTCCAATCATCAGAACTATACTAAGAGAGTTATTAACAAAGGCACCCCAGAATATAGTGGTATCAAAACATTGATTGAGATTTGGGATGTAGTTTAGAGTCATACAACATGGATTATTACATTGGTTTGGTATGTAAAATAATTCAATTAGGTTTAGCATGTGATATAGAAAAGGGAGACTGGAATAAAACATAAAATGACCAATGGAATCAAAATAAAATAATATGATAGTCTATTGAATATACTACATCAATGGTGTATTAATTATAGGGTATATGCCTCTATGTAGTACATACATCATGTATAATATAATGAGTTTTTGAATGAGGGAAGATATTCCAGATATTAAATTGAATAATTTATGGAAACTTTGAGTGAAATATTTAACATAGCCTTGTGAATATTTTTTATATTTCTAAATAAATTCAATGGATATCATCATTACATGGTTTTGGATGGTAAGGTACAATAGGATGCTCTAGATGATTGTAGGAAGGTTGATCTTGTGGATGACGACTCATGGAGAAAGTCCATGGTTGAGTTTCTTCATGAAAATATTCCAAATAATGAGGGGGTATCTGATGGTGAGATTTTGTGGTGGATATAGGATATTGATATTTCATTTTTATTTGTTTGTTCAAGTATATAAAATTTTATTCCATCATGTTTTTACCATTTGGAGAGGTGTCTCTCAACAATAGTGAGTCCTTTATCATGGAAATGTTGATGAGACTATATTTTCATTTGAGAAGCTCGATAGTTATCATGGAGATGAATTCTTATCATCAGTGCTGAAAATGGAAAAGAAGTAAGAGTTTATCGCCTTTTAGTATAGGATTTTTTATATAATAGAGTTTATATCTTGGTTCATGATCCTTCTCAGTAACATTTTGACACTTCATTCTGATATTGAGATGTAGGGAATAGTGTTTGGAGGGGGATTCATGTCTTTGAGAAGTAATTTCAGGTCATTCATTTTATAATACCAATAAATATTGACATAATTATGAATATAGAGGTGATTTAAAAGTTTCTAGAATGAACAAGTTCATATCAATACATAAGTATCTAAAGCTTCTTAAGGATATTATTTATAGATAGTATTTATGATTTATATAGGGATTTGAGGTTTCAATCAGTGGGGAGTTGGCCTCAATCATTATTTTCCAATTTAAATGGAGATGTAAGTTATTAAGAGTGTTCCAAAAACTCAAGTGTGTTATTATATTTTTTGGTTGGGGATTCCATAAAATATTATAGTTTATGAACATAATTTATGGTTTTCCTTGATTTGGAATCCAATTTCATATACATCCTTTATAGTAGTTAACTCCTAAGAGTAATCAACAACAACCTAATCCTTGAGATTTTAAGCTACATCAAGGTGAATGAGTAAGTAGAGGATGTCCATGCGATTGTCCCCATCCTTAAAAACCTAGGGTTTTTCATGTATGAGGTTTTGTAATTCATAAAGGATAGTTAGGAAGTTGTACGGTACATGATTATTAACTTGTGACGGATATTCCAGGACAAGGAGTGCTTGAGATAGTTTTACTTGGAATTTGTATCTATTTATTCTTGGTATGTAATTTTATTGATTTAGGTGCATAACACACCTTCTTCACACCTACCTTAATATAATAATTGAGAAATAGGTGGGATATAATTCAAGTTCCCTTCATGTTAACTATGTTATTTAGAATTGAATCAAGTTTGGTAGAGGTAAGGATATAATCTAATAATCATGGACTTATAGTCCATGGGAGAGTTCAATATTCAATAGATACATGTATGTATTTTCTTCCTCTTCTTTTATTTATTTTATTATATATGTAATTTCACTGATTATTATTGAAGGATAGTATTTTTATTTGATGTGGAAGAAAATTATGTGGAAGTCACTAGAAAGAGGGATCTTTATATGGATCACTAAGGTGTGGATCATCATTCATCATATTTTGTAGGGTAGATGTTGAGTTTAGAAGAAGTTCATGTGTAGGGTTTTTTAATAGTTTTAGAGAAGTTTTACTATGTTCTCTCTAAAGTGGTTGTAGCACTACCCTATTAATATGACATAATCATCAAGATAAAGATGAAAATTATTGTATCTCAAATTTCAAAAATTTTCTTAAAAGATAACACCTTCTATGATATAAGAAATTTTAATCCAATATTATTATATATTTTAAAATAATTTAATTTATCCTTGTGAAACCCCTTATGGGGATTCAGTGTTGTAGTTTAGGAAGGTATATGGTAGTCCACAATTATGTGTTGATTATCATCAGTTCCACCTGGTAATAGTGATGAATCGTTATACTCTTCTAAGGGTTGATAAATATTAGGGTTCATTGAAGGGATCTATCTGGTTTTGAAAGATTTATTTTTGTTTTGGGTATCATTAGATGAGGTTTTAAGATGATATGTTCTGAAAATAGATTTTTTGTGTCCCTATTTTTAGTTTTTGTTCACATTTATGCCTTTAGGAGTCCAAAACACCTTAGTTTGCTTCATGGGATTGAATAAATAATTATTCAACTAGATCATTGACAAATATTTCGTTGTATTAATTTGATATATCTTGGTGTAATTTATATTAAAAGAGGATTATAATGGTAATTTTAGGGTTATTTTTGAAATACTTCACCAACATCCTCAATATGTAATGTTATCCAAGGATAAGACCTATACATGTGAGGTATACTTCCTTTGGATTATCATGTCCTTGTATAACATTTTAATTGATACTTAAATGATTTAATCAGTGTTTTCTAATGTAAAATCCAAGAATGTTGCAAATTAGTATAGTCTCCCGGGTCATTGAAGATATTAATGAATATTCGTTTCTAATTTCTCTTAGATCACGACACCTTTTACGACCTTGACCATTAATGATTAATAATTTTTATTGAACGATCATTATTATATGGGATTTGGGTAGCTTAATGAGAATATTATTAGATCTCATACCCTTAGCTTTTTAAATGATGAATTCATGTTTAAGGTCTTCATAAACACTTCTCATCTTGACCGCAGTTGTTTCTTCTTATAAGATCGATCACTGATTTATTATGAGCCTTTATAATTACAACATCATGATTGTATTTATTATGGAAATGATCCTACGAATTTTAAAATAGTGTTTACACTAAATATCTAGATACATTTCCTCAATGGAGATCACATTGTGGTCTTCATGAATCACAAGAGCCTATGGTGTATCTTCCATTATTGTGAATTGAATTTATATTAGAAAATATAGATATAAATCTTGTAGGATGATAAAATTCATATCTCTTAAACACTAGGGAAAATAAATGAGGTTATATATGGAAAGAGTATGATAAAATAATGTTATGTTTCTCATGAGTTTCAATGTGAGACTATGATGGTAAGGGAGTATGACATTTTTCATCTGGATATGAATGATATTGAGGCTGATGTTATCCTATATTATATAACACAAAATCCTTCCTCATTTAATCAGGTTATGGAATCTTTGAGGATATATTTTGGGGTATAATTCTGGGAACTTATTTTAGGTCATGGGTATTCTCTTAAGTGATGGTTAAAGGACGTTTGAAATTAGGTGTTGTTTCAAGGGAGTTTTTTTGTTCAGTTCGTGGTTTGAGATGAAATGTTGTGTGGGTTTTATATCTCTCCACTACAAGTGTATCCTAGTATATATAATATATATCATTCAATTTTTTAATTGATTTAGTGATATGGGATGAATAAATCAATGGGGTATTTCATGACTTGATGTTTAGTTTTTCAATTAGAATAGAGTTTTAGCAGATCTTATGGAGTTCTTTAATTCTACTCAATATAAATGGTAAGACATATTAATAGAATTTTTGAATTGTTTGTTTAGATATTAGGGTTAATATAATTCTATAAAGGTTATTGTGGATCAATTTATTAATTTGAATCATTTATTTGTGATTAAATATGTAACACCCTAACTAAAATCACTGAGTTCAGTCTGGAATGCTACATGTCCTCATGTGTGCCTACCTATGTGTAAGACGGTATCTTCTAGTGGAGAGGGTATTAATGGATCCATGGGGAGACTATATCCTCCATACCAATGATCATACACTAAAATCACAAAATATTATAAATAAACATCCTAGAACAACATGGTGGAAACTTAAAGAATATCATCATGCTATAATAAATGGTAACCAGGACATACAATATAAACTGAATGACCCCCAATGTTGTTAGTTAACCAATGTATGAAATTTGAAGACAATTAAATTGAAGAACTATAGATAAATTATAAGGTCTATCTCGACATCCCCTCCATCCTATAATCTCACCTATGCAACTCCCCTATGTAATTCCCTTTCCCTTACCTATATAAATAACCTCCAAATATATATGCAATTTTAGATGATATCGATGGTGTGATTATAATCCTAGTAGGATACCAAAAATGTGTCTTTAACATAATGTGTACATGTATATAATGGTTTATGACATGATGGAATGTAAATGAACAAAAATGTAAGCAATCATATATCGTGTGTTTCTGTGCTAACTAGAATACCAATAGCATCATCTTTACCTAAATTAGATCCATTATAAAAGAAATGTGTCAAACATCATCACATGTATGATCAAGATTCGTGGCTAGAAAATTTCCTAGATCAAGGAACACAGCTAATCAATAATTGGGTTAGGCCAAAGTACTCTGCATCCCTATATAATCCTCTGGCTAGGACAATAGGTTATCATTACCCTATCTATTTTGGGTTTGGCCACAAGGTCATAATACCCCATAATCTGTCATAGGTTTGTCTATAAGATCGTCATATCACATCCTTAGTCTTAGTTTAGGACAAAAGGTTTTCGTACCCCTACCCTGTCTCCACGTCCCTTCATTTTCATCAGTACTATGTCACATTATTACATGCTCCCCCTCTTGGGGAAAACCATGAAATGATGATCTACTAGTTACCCTAATAATAGATGCATCCCACCACAGTCCAAGTATTTCCCCACAATAGGGAATAACATAGAAGGCCAAAATCATCGCACATATTAAGTAGGTCTCACGGGTCAAACATGCACACTAATTAAAAAAATAAAATAATACAATATCACACAAAATTAATTACTGATACATAAAAACATGTGCACATGTTCAAATCATTTTAATCACCTTTATACAAAGGCCTTAGGTGGTAAGGACTTCCAACCTCATGTGTGTTGATGTCGATTTTCTAAAATCCATCAAAAAATTCATTTTGGAAACCAATAATCTCTATAACCAATCTTAATTAATTAAAAATTGTTTTCTAAAATCGATATTGAAAAAGAAGAATGTATCCTGGGTCTAGAGGTATGTCAACTTCTGCAACAAGATCTGTTTCCAATGGTTGATATAGATCTATCAAAGGGAGGGATAAAAATTCTATAGATCCCACATTTATCCATAAATGGTCCAATAATTCATCATTTTTTCCTAATGGGATTCCTATATATAGCTTAAAAAGAATAAATATGTGATTCAACACAACAGAAATAGAAGAATTGAGTCGTAATAGAAGAAAATTACCATTGGGGAGCTAACAGATTGATCTAATTCTATTGAAAGTGACCTCATTGGGTCATTATATATGAATGACATTTGAACCTATGGATGTGGATATAAAATAGGTGTGTTTGAGAAATATTATGAAATATCCCTTCATGACCAGGTTGTATGGACACTAAATACTAGACAATAGCCGCCGAAAAAAGCTCAAGCTATTGTATTAGCCACTAGTCGGCCGATGGATTTATATTAGTTTGTCAATGTCACCAAGGTTCTTCCACAATTACTATCACATACACTATTTAGTTTATGGAAATATACTAGATAGCTTGTGGCACACTAATATCTTCACATAGATAGTTAGTTCCCCCAACTCCATCACATTCGATTCCCAGCTTCCTAAATCCTCAAAAAGCCACGAAACACTAAAATACACAACCAAGGAATATCAAAATAAAAATTTCAAAACCTTTGATTTCTATGATATTACAAATATCCCCCTCCATTGACATATCAATCATGATAAGTGTCTCAAATGGTCATACTCAAACAACATGGGACATTACACCCAAACATCCAACTCTCCCTCCCATGTATCCTATTAGATTTATCCATGCTTCCAAAAAACTCAAGCATGTTGTAACTTATTCCTATTAAATACTATCTATCTAAAATATAAAATTTTTACAACTCACTCAAAAAATGATGCATGAATTCCAATTAGATGCCCACATTGTCAGTCTCACGTGAATGATTGGTCTCAAGCCTCCAATTCTTAGAGAAATGGAACATGTTATGCATACCTTGATACTATGGAGGGATATAAAATTGATATTACACTATTATGATATTCTATATGGACTTAAATGGTCCTAAAACTATGGTTCAAACTTCCAAAACTTCTAAAATAGTTGATTCCCAAACTAAAGTGACACCTGTAAGAAAACCATATCTTCCATTAAAAAATATCATGGTCTTATCCTTTGAGTATAATATGATCAATGACTACTCGGAGTAGTAACCAACCACTAATTAATCAACTATACAAGATTAGTGGTATCTTATAAAATACTCTGCCTAATAAAACCTACTTCACCTACCACATGAAAACACAATGCTGAATAATATAAGAGACTATAAAGATCCTTGAAGAGTTTCACATGAATGATATACTGGTAATTTTTATTTTATGCAAACACTTACCTGAGAAAATGATCATCTCATGCTCCACCAAAATATTGGATGATTACTCATTGAATATCCACCAAATTAGGGATCATAATCTCTAACTTCCCATCATGAAATGGATGATACGTTGTACTCAGCATGAACTAAGTACCCAAAATTTATTAATCCTTCCCAAAATTGTGATATGAAACATGTTTTTGTATATAAGATAATGGTCAAAGACACTATTTAGTCACAAAATCTCCTAGAAAAAAAATTTCATAACATATCTATATAATCATTCTCTCATATAAATAATAAATTCACAAATTTTTTAACCAATAAACCATATACCATACCATATATCTACTTCTAAGATTCATGGGTAACTCATAATAAAACCCATCATTAATTCATCCACTTCTAAACTAGAATATAAAGAGGCTGAAGAAAACCACCTAGTAATGGATGATTGACCTTAACCTTTGATAGGTAATACAATGAGAGATAAAACCAGTTATGTTCTTCTTCATACCAAGCCATAGGAACTTTCATCTGATATCCTAATGAATCTACATAAATCCTAGGTGTACGACCCGCTGTATGGAATGAGAGTCCTTCATCTGGTCTTCCCTTAATGGAATTAGGGGCCAAAACACTCCCATGAATGTTTATTATGTTATCTCTATTTAAATACAATTATATAACTTGGTCACCCCCCACTAACCATTCTACATTACTAAGTACTAAAAATATAAATCCAAATTGGATTTCACATGGTACCCCAAGGAAAACATGTTAACTAAGAGGGGAAATTTTAGAACCCCAAGATACATAGATGTTTTCACTAACCATTCATCAAACACCCTCACAAAACATTATTCCTCCATTAAATTCCTCTCACCAACCTACTACATCTTCCTTCTAAGAGAATTTGTAACAAAATTTAGCTTTATAAGACCATAATTTATCTCAAATTCAAAGATCTATAGATAATCAACCCAATGCCTCTAATAAAATTCATGTCCTACTTATATAAGATATTGTAAAAGATCTTATGGTTTGTATCAATGAAAAATATCTCACAAAAAAACAATTCCACTAACATTTCAAGGCATAAACCACTGCATCCATCTCTATATCCTGAGTAGGGTTACTATACTAGAGAGTTCATATATGATGAGACCCATATGTAACTACCTTACCTCTATGAATCTAAATAGCTCCCAAACCAACACCTGATCCATAAATGTAAACTACATATCCAATCCCAAGCATAGGAAAGGTCAAAATCTCAGCTATTGACAATCTCCCGTTTAACTCGAGGAATGCATCTTCACGCTAATATTTCCACTAAAATTTCACTCCTTCTTGGTAAACCTAAAAATATAAACATATAAATGGGATAATTTCTAAATGAACCATCTATAGTACCCGAAATATCCAATGATAATATTTATCTTAAATGTTCTCCTGGGTTATTCTCAACACATCGCTACCTATAACATCTTCAAATAACTTGACATTCCAACAATAAAATGACATCCCCAAGGAAATGAACCATATGAACCCAAAAGTGTCACATAAAAAACATTTTTCTAATGATGATGTGCTAAAAATATACTCAATGTGATCACAAGGTATCTAACAAGATTCTTTGGGGCCATGATTATATTCGGAAACCATCAATGAAGATAACTACACAAGATTCAATGTACGGATAGAAGATAATTTTCATGAGATCCATAAACACTGATGGAGAATTCAAAAACCCGAATATAATGATAACCTACTCATATAATATATACATTCACTCCACCATTGGGTTACATATAGTCTATCTTATGACATAAATATTGTGGTACGCTAATCTCAAGGCAATCTTGTATAACCACTAAGATCCCCTCAACTAATAAAAAAATCATTGCTCCTAAAAAATGGTAACCATTTATTTTCATTGACCATATTTAGTTTCTTATAGTTAGTTAATATATATTGTTTCTCATTCTCCTTATATGAAAATAAAACAAGAGCACCCTAAGGATAAGATCATAGTTTGATAAATCATTTCACCTATAAATCCTCAATATATTGCTTTATTTCATTCAACTCAGCTAGCAGAATATGATACATAAGAATTAATATAGTTTTTTCTCTTGTATAGGGTTCAATCTGGAATTTAATTCCTATATGAGGAGTAATACTTGAGAAATCCTTGGGAAATAAATTCTGATAATGGTTCACCACTAGAGGAAATTAGGAAGGAGCTACTGTGTGATATTCCACAAAATCCATGTCTGATACCTGGGTCAAAATAGTTATAGACTAACTCAGTGATGGTTCCATTATACCTACTTCTATAAAATCCCTATATTTTATCACATTTTTTATAAGTAAATTTTATTTCATTGACTTCTTTCTTTTATGCAATATCTAGTATAAACAAACTACATCATATGACTATAATATTATTATTTAATTCAATTTTTATCACCTAAATATTGGATTGGGTGGTATGACTAAAAAAATAATGAAAATTATATGTTTTATAAAATTTATATATTGAATTCATTGGTTATCAATTGATTAGAAATGAATATAAATAACATTTTAATGTAAAATAAATGTTTTTCTGAAAATAAGGATCTATGCGTGCAATGTGGTTTATCATAATAAATAAAATTTATCACAACTGGGGAATAATTTCATTTAAATTTATATAAAATATATTTAATATAATATTTTAACAGACATATAATGGTTTCTCTAGGCATTGGATAACAATAAATGTAGTTTTATGATTAAAAATGTACTTTTTTGAAAATGGGTTTCATCTCATTTTTCACACTTATATTAAAATAAATTTATTCCAATTTTAGAAATTGAATCTTGAAAATTGTATTTTTAATTCAAAATCATAAGGATGAAATTGGGAAAATAGTTCACTTTTATTTTTGGTCTTTATGAAAAGAAACCTTGGAAAATATGTTTCACCTCATAAGTGTAAAAAATGTTTAATAATTTGGGATAAAGCCATTAAATATTTCTAAAACATTTCTTTATCCTATTATATGACTGTAGTACACACTTTTCCATTAAAATATTTAATATTATTCCACATGATTCTATTTTTATTTTATTATGACCTATATATTAATTTAATAAATGAATAAATTCAAAAGGTAACTCTCGTTATATTAATATATATAAATTATTACATAAGGATAGAAAAAGGACGAGTTTGATTCTAAATTTTTATTGGAAATATAAATTAATTTTTTATCATATTAAATTATATTAATTCTTTATATTTTGAATAAATATTTTAAATGTGTATGAAACACAGACACAATATTTTTTCAATTAGTATAAAAATAAAATAAATGGTTTTAATAATACTAAAAGAAAAAAATTGTTGAATTGTTTGGTTATACCAATACATGGGTTGAAAATAACATATTAGGGATTTTGTAATGTTTTATATTCAAATTTCAATGTTTTTATGTTAATTTCAAAGTCAAATTATGTGAATAGTTCTTTAAATGATATTAATAGTATTTTTTGATAAAAATATTTTATTAAATTATTTAAAATCATAAAAAACATGAAAGAGTACAATTAGACGCATAAATGGTCTAAAATTACATTCCTATTCCATTTGTGATCCAATTTTTAATTTATAAGATAAATTTTAACCCTTTAATATTAAAAAATACATTACTATATTTAAGATTAAAATTGCTTGATCAAGGGGTCAAACCCAATGATATTGTCTAAAACAACACTAAACCCTATATAAATTTAATTGGATGATGATATTTAGAACTTATCCACTTTTTATTTAAATATATCTCTATTTGGAAGAATTTTTCATGAGAATGACTTATATTTTTTTACAAGTGTGTCATTTCTCTCCATTATAAAACGGAATTCATTATCTCATTTATTTACACCACATTGTGATATATATATTGAAAAAACCCTAAAATGTTATATTATATATTTACTTATATTGAATATAGTGTTTTTTTATTCTCCAGTACCATTCCATGGGTCCTTAATAAGGGATCTATATGAGGCCTACCAAAGAAGATGTATCATCCTTCCCGAACAATAACAATTTATTTATTATTATACCTCCTATAATTATTTGGAACTAATTATAAATAAATAAATTCATATCCAAAATATACTAAAATTTTATTATTAAAATGTAACCACCAATATCCACCTTAAATTCTTTCAAATGAGATGTGAAAGTGTCAATCATGTTTACGTGTGGACTACCGCCGCCCATAGTGATATGATTCATTTTTTATAACCAACATTCATGGATGTTTTTTAGAATGGGTTTCATTTTTATAAATGATATTTATTAAATAATTATACAACTAGAGTTATAACATCATATCAACCTTTTTACCTTTCCATCTATTAAAAAATGATATCGTCGATCATTCATACGTGTGGACTACCACCTCCACGAAGTGATATGATTCTTTTTTCTTTTTTCATTAACATAGATACTAATAAGAATATATTCAAATAATAAATATGATATTTTAATATAATAATTTATTTTTAAAGGTAAATTATTATATATATTTCATTCATTTAATTCAACAAAATGTGAAAATAACATTCTTCCGTATGTATGCCTTTCCGTATCCATGAAAAATATAATTCATTTTACTATCATTATACATTATGGATGATAATAAATAAATATGTATATACATATAATGATTATATGTTATATTTATTTCATGTTTAAAATTTTTTATATTATTTATCCATGATAAAATTATAAGTATTAGAACAAACAAACTAAAATTATCCAAAAAAAAGAAAATATTTAGCAACCGAAAATAATGATTGTAATAAATAATTATTAATAAATTGGTGTTAAAATGTTATAAGTGTATAATATATGATATTATTAATATATATATGTGATTCTAGTATATATTTATAATAAATTTAAATTCATTATCTTCCAGTTTAAAGAGCATTCAATGCATGTAAAACTTGAGGTAAGGGTTTTATGTTACAGTCTCATTATTTATCCAAATTGTTTATGATTAATTTTTTGATGATGAAATTTCATTATATACCTCCCACGAATCTCATGGGTTTTTTTCCATTTTTTTATAATACATGTCTTTATTTCGTTTTTATCCTTTATAAGTACTCATAAGGCTGGAAGAAAAGTTTTAAAAGAAAACTCAACTTTACATTGCTTTAAAATCAAAAAAAATCTTTTATGTTCATGTTTTCTAAAGATTATATCCAGAATGTTTATAATATTATACTATGATTATTTAAATTCATTTTTATCCACGTTTTAATTTTTATAAAATGTTTTAAAAGTGAATATTCTTGGCCTTTTTTAAATGATCTAGTTTTTACTAATTACCGAAAATATGAAATGAATACTTGTTTTAATACCACCATCATTAATGTTGTATTATTTTAATATTAAATTAATATTTTCCAAGGTTATTTTCAATGAAAGTGTTATATATATATATTTGGTAATTTTTTTATATTTTTAATTTGTGGTTTAAAAGTTTAAAATTTTATTTTCATCAAGAAATATCCATGTGATCTTTTCAATGAAATTTTTGTTTATGATAAAATAATATAATGTTTCTTATGATTTACAATGAATATGAACTTTAAGTCCATTTTTTCTCTATATGGTTTATCGTTATGATGATGAAATATCTATTAAATATATTTTATTTTCCATGTGTTAAGTTATAGTGAATGTTATTATGACCTTCTGTTATACCTATAAATGGATTTATGATTAGGTGATCGTTGGATTGAATAATTATATATCCCACTAATGAATTGATTAAAGAATAATATTTTGTGAAATAAAAGGGTAGACAAGATGTTATCCCAAGAATGGAACTAGAGGGTTCATAGGCGGTTTTCCCAAGCCTGAAACAAGAAGGTACATGGGAGGTTAACCCAAGCCTAAAAAAGGGTACACTAGAGGATATCCCAATCCCAACATAAGTACACATGTTGTTTTCACCAAACTAACATGTTATAAATTTCCTAGTAATTTTTAATGAAATAATATTTCTATGTCTATGATTATTCCACAATTTATACCAATATTTTATGACATTCTCTCTTGTTAATGTTATATTATAATGGTTCATTTTCATTAATCCATTTAAGATTCATGTCTTAAGTACAACAAATTTTCATACATAAATCATGTTTATAATTTAATAATTATTGGGTATGATTTTAAATGGTTAAACCCATGTCCTCATACCCTTTACCCTTGTGTAATGATTAAATGATTATTGACTTGTCTATTATTTACCCTTACTAAGCATATGAGATCACCCTTTCTTATGTTTCCTCTTCCCAAGGTATGGATAAAGGCTTTAATTATGGTATGTATTAAAATAGTACTATATGGGAAGATATTTATTATAGATATTATAGATAATTAATGAAATAAGAAGATTTCCTATCTAGTTTCTAAAGATGATAAACTTGTACAGTTCTGGGGTGGATCATAATGTTTTTTCATGAGTATCCATCTAATAAGATATAATATTTTTGTATGAAAAATATGGATTTTCAATATTGGTATAAATGTATGATATATTTAATATTTAGATATTTATATTGGAAAACATTGTTAAAATCCATTTGGATAAGTCTAAGTATAGTATGACATCCTAATTTTTTGGTATCGAAGAGATTATATGATTTCCTGAGAAATAAATCCATGTTTAGATTCTATAAGTGGGTATGTTTTTGGAACAAATTCATCTAGTGATAAAACCCCCCAAAAGGAGTTGTTTGACTATAACTCATTCATCATTATTGTGCACAGTGATCTTACCCTCACTTCAAACATGTTTTCACACTCTTGGGGGATATGTTTTTTATAATTCATTGTTTATTTATAAACTATTATAAAGGATAAAAATATTTTATGACCCTGAATAAACTAGGATAAACCTAAGGTGTCATAGATCGATAAGAAGGTTTCATGACTTATACATACTTGTAAGTATATTTCATAAATGATTACACGAATCCAATATGCCTCCTAATTACCATGCTAATTATTTTTGTTTTAAAAATGGATTGATGATATAATAATAGATTTATGGTAGTCATAGGTATGTTCAAATATTTTTGTACCCTATTTGATAATAGTTATATGAGTTCATATATATTTGTAAAAATATAAAGTAATTTAGATTTAGAACCTCAATGATTAGATGATAAATTAGTAAGGAAAACCCCTAATGATACAATGATTTCACTTCATTTCTATGATTCTGCTCTGGTCGTTGTTTTTGGGAATGTGATTCATATAAACCTCAATTTTCTCCATATATTTGAGTTAAATTTAATGTCGGAATGGATTGGATTACACTACAGAAATAAGACAACTATTTTATGGTTGGGAAGTCACATTCGTTATTCTGAACCAACCAAATATTTTCTATAATTGAAACAATAAATATGAACTGACAGTGGAAGCCACATCCTTTATATGGGTCATGATACCAATTTTAAAGGGGTTTTCTATCACAAATGGTTGTGGATAAAATCAAAATTGAAGATATTCCTATTTTATTGGAGTTTTTTGATGTATTTCTATAATATTTTCGTATTCTTCCCCCAAATTATGATGTTGATATTGCAACAGAACACATATATAGTGCTAAAACTATATTAAAGAAAACAAATATAAATACCCCAATTAAGTTGAAGGAATTAAAAATTACACTCTTGGATAATATTAACAATGGATTATTTTATCCAAGTGAATATCCTTAGGGTGAACTTATTATTTTAGTTAAGAAGAAAGATAGATCAATGAAACTTAGTAATTATTATCAATAACTTAATAATATTCCGATCAATAAAAAGTAACCTTTACCCCATATTGAGGGATTTTTATGAAATTATTAGAGATAAATACATTTCTAAGAATGAACATCATTCTGTATATCATCAATTGAGGTTTAAATAGGAGGGTATTATTAAGAAATAATTTTGTACATGGTATAGACACTGTGAATCTATAAGGATTCCATTTGGACTCAATAAAGTATCCTGTATACTCAAGGATTTAATGAATATAGTATTTAGTGATTATCTTAATCAGTTTGTGTAAGTATCTATAGATGATATTATTATATATTTTAATAGTAGAGTGGAGCATAATGATTACTTGGGGATAATACTGAAGACCCTAAGGAAGGATATGAAATATGAAAATTATAAAAGTTTGAATTATTGATACAAAATGTTTCACTTTTGGGTTATATAATCTCAATATATGATATAAATATTGTTCCGTAAAAGATAGAGATATTTGAATTTTGGCCCAAACTAACCACTATAACTAAGATATAAACATTTCTTGTCTTTTATTTATATTATTGATTCATTATGAATAGTTTAACATGTATTTGTAATCCACTCACAATATTAATCTGGAAGGGATCCAAGTTCATTTGCATAATTGAATATGATTAAAATTTCAAGGAACTAATGAGAAAGTTAGAAAAAAACATGTATGATTCTATTACACTATAGTCAATAATTCTTTAATGATATATATTGAATTTTCAAATAATAGACCGGGATGTTTTTTCATGTAGAATGATATGGTGATATCTTTTTCCTCACACTAGTCCAAGGTTCATGATAAAAATTACCCAACTCATTCATTAAAGTTAGCTATGGTAATTTTTGTATTAAAGATATATTGGAATTATCATTGCAGATAATGGGGTCATTTATATGTTGGTCGTATATTTTATAGTATATGTTCACTAATTTTTTTTTGAATATTATCCATCGAAGATGGATGTAGTTGATTAAAGATTATTAGTACACAATACATCATCACACATGGAAAGAGAACTAGGAGGTTAATGATTTGAGTTGAAAGGATCATGTTATCTTATCTATAATGAGGATTAGAAAAGATCTAATATTTCTTGATTTTTAAAGGGTGGATCTAGAAATATTAATGGAAGGGGATAAATCATTTATCTATCAAATGATTTTTCAACCATATATATCTATGATGATTAAATTGGTGTCGAAGGAAGAGGTGAAACAATAGAGGAATGTCAGAAATGCTCATTAGTTCAATGTTGTTTACGATATAATGATAAGGTTTATAAAACATCCATTTGTTCCATAAATACCAGATTTAGAGAAGGGTATGTTTGATTATACTCATATTTCATCATTCTATATTCATCATGGAAGTATAAAGATGTATAGAGATCGAAAGCAGTATTTTTTGTGGGATGGTATGAAAATAGATATTGCAAAGTATGTATCTCAGTTCTAAGAATTTAAGAATGTTAAGACTAAGAGATAAATGTACTATAATATCTTGAAAAAATTACTCATATCATAATTTAAATTGGAAAACATCACCATATATTTTTTCATTAGACTCCCCAAAACATCTTATAGTTATAATGATTTTGGGTTGTAGTTGATCACCTTATAAAGTCGTCACACTTAATTTCTATCAAAAAATATTTCTCTCTTAATTATACCTCTAGAATATACATTAAATAAGTGTAAATATAGTATTTAGTACCGTTTTCTATTGTATCTAAATAAGATCTAAGTTTTACCTCAAAGTTCTAGTGAAGTCTTTTGTAGGCTCTGGATACCGAGTTGAAAATATATATTGTTTATCATCCTCAAACATATATTTATTCTATGGAAACCATTGAAACCCTATAGGATATGTTGAGAAAATTTTCTATGTATTTCAAACGTGGTTGGGATAAATTTTCATGTCTTCGATCATGTCAAATTAGATGTTTATTTTAAACTAGAATTTTTGTATTATAGCAGCAACCCTATGTCATCTCTCGACAAAGACTTAGATCGTTAATTCCAACATTTGGTTATGATTATAAAAGTAAAAAATAGAAATAGTGTTTTATAATTCTTGGGTTTGATGATTAAATATGACAATAGAAAATATGAAAGCAATAAAACAAAGTAGGAATGATCACGATTAATTAAGTGTGATCAACCCCGGGAAATCGCATGATGCTTATCCTTCATCTCTTTAAAAGATAGGGTTATGATATATTAATACCTAGTTTATAACACCAAGAAATAGAATTTTACTAAGTTTATACTGGTATACCAACTAGGGTTCAGTCAGAAACATGAAATGATTCACCAGATACCATTGATGATTAGGTGATTTTTGTTCGGCTTCATAATTGAAACTCACCAAGGCAACACACGAAGAACTCAACGTGATGTACAGGTTTGTATGATATTTAAATTTATTACAATGAATTTTAATTACATGGATATGATAGTGTTTATGTGAGTTCAATTGAACAATATGAACCACAAAAACACTAAAATTTAAAGGGGGAAGAAGAAGTGGTGAACGGTGTGCGAAACATCACATGAATGGGTACCCCCAAGCAAGATCATATGACTCAAGCATGACATACTAGAACATAAATCAATTAAATAAAAAATTGTATGAAAAAAACAACATAAAAACCTAGAATTTAAAATACTATTCAAATATTATGACGTTAAGCTTGGGGTTTACCACATGTTCCTCCCTAGGTGATCACAAGGGGTTTAGAAACCCATGGGAGGGGAGGAAGAGAAAGGTGTTGAGGTGGAACTACCAATGGCCTCCAGAACATAAAATATTGGTGGGAGGACACCTATGGGACTCAACAATGGTAGATACTTTCCCCTAGTTCGAACTACTAAATGAGGTTCCCATGGTGTTCTTTTATAGGAAAATAGGAAGGTGGTTTTGAGCACACAAATTTTGTTAAACCACTATCTCATAGTTTCGGCCACTAGATAGTCGATTCTCCATTTGGAATAAACTAGAAAGTCATAGACCTACATCATATATCTCTCCACCAAAGGTTGGGAATAATTTGGACTATTGGATCCAGAGATATTGATAAAATATATAACACCTCTTTTGACTTGTGCATATTTGATTCCCTGGAGAGATCAGTTCGGATAAAAAATTTCTAGGCTGAATGGGTATTGGGTTCCTTCATATGAAATTTAGCCCATTAGATTTTGGACTTGAACAAGAAATATAAGAACATTTTGACGCATGGGGTAGTATAATCATGTGTTTTAGTCCACTATTGTGCTTGGATCATGTGAAAATTGGCCCATTTTTCTTGGACTTCATCATGAGTTCTCCAAATCACCTCCACATACAATATAATTATCATAAGAAGTAACATTTTCATTTTTAATAGTGTTAAAAAAATAATTGAATTAACAATGGAGTGAAATTTGTCATTATTCTTGTAATTTTCAATACAAAACTTGTTTAATACATTGGTATAAGGGTGAAATTAAACAGTGAATCATGGTATGATCACACCCCCACACCTAAACATTTTCACACCTAGGAAAAGTATAGTATCCTTATCATGTTCTATTACTAAATCAAATGTGTGAAAACATCCAAGATACTTTTGAAATGATATTCATCAAGACTTGTTTATGGAATCAATATTCCTTTAATCTTTCTTTTCTCACATTCAAATTTGTTCAACTACATTTTTTCACCCATACAACATGTCGCAACCTACCTCACATAGAAATTTTCTCTCTTCACACAAGGAACATATAAAAGTGGATTTATTCTATTTTCCCAAAGTTTATGTGATATTACTATATGCTTTCCATGATTCTATGTTTTCTACCGGTAGAAACTAGTGTTCTACTAAAGAGGACGTCCAACAGGTTGTTCTGAGGTTCAAGGGTTAGTATGATTTAATGGTTAAAAATATGATACTGTAGAGGAGTGTTTAATCGCTTATGTACAAAACATGACAAAATTCAGCAAGTGTTCACAATGAATGTTGATACTCAACACCTCAAAAAGTGTATTACCTCCCACTCACTATCCCCATTATCTATTTGGGTGGGTCAAAACCAAGAATTGAATAATAATGAGTAAACAACCTTTTTCTCCATTATATTCTTTTGTTCTATTTTTCTCATATTAAAAGAACTATAATTTATTTGTTTTTTATAGATAAAGAGGGAAACATGTGTACAAAAATGATGTAATGTGGATTGTGAACCCATTACCCAAGTAAAATGTAGACACCCTTTATATAAACCCATAACAATGATTCTTTTCCCATATTTCCCATAGAAACATCCTATCTCCCATAGTTTCTACAAATAAAGCAATAATATACACAATATATGGGTAGTTAGGGATACATTAGCTACTAATGTGGCTACATATCATTTATTTCATGGTCTCTAAGGCTTAAGAAGGATAAAATGTAAAGGTGGGAGAAATTAGACGATAATTGTAAAAGGGTATTTTTAATGAAAGATTTCCTCTATAATGAATTTAGCATACTTTAATTTTAGGGCTTCAAATAGAATCAAGGCATGTTCTTGTTTCTTTACATGACCCGAGACTATCAAGAAAGTTATTAAAAGGTAGAATATGCAATAAAAGTCTTGGAATATCTCTCAGGTAAGGGATTAAAATATTTTTCAGTGCTAATGAGGCATGGGATTCAAAAATCCATTAAAAATCTAAGAATGATTTGAAAATACAAATTTTAGAAAAATATTTCATATCAACATTCATTAGAAAAACATTTTTCCAAAAACAATATAATTTTACACACAACTCAATCATGCAGGAAAAATGATTTTGGATATTATTTTTAAGATCAATTTTATCTAAAAACATAAAATTAGGAAAAAGAAATCAAAAATAAAAAAATGGTTTTTTTAGTTTTTTTAAATCCTTAATATGGCATGTCACCCCCCCCCACACCTAAAAGTTACATTTTCATCAATGAAAGTATTTTAAATAAATATTCAAGTAAATAAAGATAGGGAGAAGGGAAATCATGCTAAGTGGTGTCATATGTGGAATCTATCAATTTGATTTCCCACAGAAGATGACTTCGAAAATCCACAAAGAAGTCTTTGAGCCTCTTCTAATTTATAGTAATATTTTTTACACTCTTCTAATGAAAAAATAGTATAGAACCAAACAGATAAACATTAATAAAGGTATAAGGACCTAGCCATCGAGAACGAAGCCTACCTAGGTGGAGCTTTATCCTGGAATTATACAAGATAACTTTATCACCAATACAAAACTTCTGATTATGAATCATGTTATCATGGATTACCTTTTTCTTCTATTTATAGATCTGGGAGTTCTCATATGTATCATGTAGAATTTCATCCAACTCTTGAATCTGCAGCTTCCTATGGTCACCAGCATCTGAAAGATTCATATTAAATTCTGTAATAGTCCAATATTCACAGTTTTCTACCTCCATCGGGAGGTGAAAAGCCTTTCCAAACACAATTCTATAAGGTGACGTTCCGATTGGGGTTTTAAAAGCTGTACAGTATGCCCAAAGTGCATCATCCAAGAGAAAACTCTAATATTTCGTATTAGGTTGTACCATTTTTCCAAGATTATCTTAACTTCCTGATTTGATATTTTTTTGTCCATTTGTTTGGTAGTGATATTTTGTAGATAATTAATGATAAAACCCATAGTTAGGAATCAAATTTTTCATGTTGCGATTGGAAAAATGTGAACCCTTGCCACTAATGAAGAATCAATGTGAACCAAACCTATTGAAAAATTAGGACCTAAAAAAATCAACATCCACTTGAGATTCATCGGTTCTAGTGTCCTTTTCTACTATCCAATAAGATTCATAGTCAACATAAAATAAGATGTAAAAAAGCCAAATGAATTTGGAAAAGGCCGCATGAATTCAATGCCCCATGCATCGAAGATCTCACAAAAAAACAGGGGTTGTTAGGGAATTTCATCATCTTAGTGATATTTCCTATGAACTGAAGATGACTATATGAATTGAAAAATCCATTGGAATCTGTATAATAATTTGGCCAATAAATTCCTGAGTCAAGGACCTTTCTAGATGATTGTTGAGAGACAAAGTGGCACCCACCAGTCAATGTGTGGCGGAAGATCAAAATAGAGGTAAACTCATGGTCAGGGACACACTTATGAACTACTTGGTCACAAAAAATTCTTTAAAAATATGGGTCATCCCATATGTACCACCGAGGATCATGATTAATACTCCAGGATTATGAAGTTCTGAAAAAAGTTGAAACCCTATATGTTGTTAGAAAATTCACAATATCCTCATACCAGGTGCTAAAGTCCATAGCATCACAAAGGTTATCATGAGGGAAGAATTATCTAATATGCAGGAGTGAGTCAACATGATGGTCAAATAGTGGGGAAATCCTACTAATGTGGTCATATACCACATTTTCCAATACTCTCTTATCACTAATCTCTAGGTAAAACTCTTGGAGGAGTATTGACCAACTGAGGTGGGGTTCAGCTTCAGGTTTCTTTAGGAGAAAACAAAGGGTGTCATGATTAGAAAAGATAATGATTTTTTACCCGATAAGATATGAATAGGTTTTTTCTAAGGCAAACACAATATAAAGAAGTTATTTTTTAGTGGTTATATAGTTTTCCTGGGAAAGGTCATGAGTATGTGATGCATACACAATGACATGAGGAGCATTATCAACCCTTTTGTGATAAAACTTCCCCAACTGGAAAGTTAGAGGCATCACACATAATCTCAAAGGTGAGATCCTAACTTCTTGGTTGGATGATGAGAGATGATGTGAGACTCCTTTTTAGTGAATTTAGAGCATCCTCACAATTTTTATCAAACACAAACTCAAAATACTTTGGTAATAACTGGGAAAAGGGAAGTGTGATCTTACTAAATTATTTAATGAATCAATGGTAAAAACCAGCATTACCCAAGAAAGATCACACCTCAAGAAAACATTTTGGATATAGAACGGTTGAAATTAATTAAATATTTTATATATCCACTTGAATTCCCTCTTTTTAAATAGCATGCCCATTAACTATCCCTTGTTCATTAATTCCAAAATTTGTTTTTGATTGTGATAGTAAAAAAGAGAAATGAGGTTTTTTAATTATACGGTTTGGTGATTAAATATGAAAATAGAAAATATGAAAGCGATAAAACAAAGTAGGAATGAATAAGATTAATTAAGTGTGGTCAACACGGGGAAATCTTAAGATTCTAATCCTTTATCGCTTTAAGATATAGAGTTATGATATTTTAATCCTCGGTTTGTAACACCTAGAAATATAATGTTACTAAGTTTATACTAGGATACCTCATTGGGTTCACAATAATAACATGGGTTGTTGGGGAATTTCATTCCTCTTAGAGATATTCCCTTTGAATTGACAAAGTCTACATGACTTGAAAAATTTATGGACATCCCTATACTATGTTGGACAATAATATCATGAGTCCAGGACATTTTGAGTTGTAAATTGAGAGACAAAGTGACCCTCACTGGCCAAAGTGTGACAGAAGGTCAAAACAGAGGTAAACTCTTGTTCAGGGACACACTGACGAACTAATGGGTCACCACAAATTCTCCACCAATATGATTCATCCCAAATGTACCACCAAGAATCAGGCATCAGTATCTGGGATTGTGATTTCCTGAAATCTGTGGGAACCCTAGATGTTTCTAGAAATTTCACAATGTATGCATACCTGGGGGTAAGGTCCACAATATCACATGGGTTCTCATAAGGGAATAATTCTCCAATAGAGAGGGGTTATTGAACATGATGGTCTAATAGTGGGGATATCCTACTACTGTGGCGAGCTACCACATTTTTTACTCCTCTCATATCTCTAATCTGAAGGTCAGAATTTTGGAGGAGGAGTGTCCATCGACTGAGGTAGGGTTTAGCTTCATGTTTCTTTAGGAGAAAATGATGGGAAGGAATATCAGAAAAGACAACTATTTTTGACCTGATAAGAAATTAATGGAATTTTTCTAAAGAAAACACAATAGAAAAAAGTTCTTTTTTATTTATTGTGTAGTTATTGTGGGTAGGGTCAAGGGTATGTGAGGCATACGCAATGACATGAGGAGCTTTCTCAACCCTTTGTGATAAAACTACCCCAACTACAAAGTTAGAGGCATCCCACATAATCTCAATGTGGAGATCCCAAAATCATGTTTGAATGATGGGAGGTGATGTGAGACTCAATTTTAGTGAATTTAATGAATCCTCACAATTTTTATCAAACACAAACTCAGAATACATTTATAATAACTAGGATAAGGGAAGTGTGATATTACAGAGGTCTTTAATGAATCAGTGGAAACATTCAGCATGACCTAAGAAAAATTAGATCTCACGAACACATTTTGGATACGGAAGGGTTGAAATTAATTCAATTTTGAATTTATCCACTTGAATTTACTCTTTTGAAATAACATTCCCAAGAATGATCCCCTATTAAACCATGAAATGGTATTTCTCATAACTGAATACAAGATATTTTTCTATGCAACGATAGAGGATAGAACCTAGGTGAGCCAAAAAATAATCATTGGAGGTTCCATAAACCATGAAATATTGAATAAAATCTTCCTTGCAATTCTACAGGTACTCTGAAAATAAACTCAGCATACAATGTTGAAAAGTACCTGAAGCATTACAAAGACCAAAAGGCATCCTTCTTTATGAAAATGTTTCAAACCGACAGGTAAATGTTTCCTTCTCTTGATCCTCATGGGATATATGGATTTAGAAATAACCCAAATAGCCATCAGGGAAACAATAATGGGACCTACCAGCAAATCATTCTAACAATTGGTCAATGAATGGTAGAGGAATGATGTCCTTCCGCTTGGCATGATACAGTCGACGGTAGTCAATATAGACTCACCAAAAGTTTTACACACGTGTTGGTATCAATTAATACCATTCATTTGACACAACTATTATTCCTTTTTTTAGGAAAAATTTTAACCTGGCTAACCCATTTACTGTTAGATATATGATAAATGATTCCCACAACAAGTAATTTACTGACTTCCAATTTTACAACTTTTAGGAGAGTGGGATTCAACTGGCATTGAGATTGTATTATGGGTTTAGCCTCATTGTCCAAAACTATATGTTTCATAAAAATATATGGGATAATCCAAGGAATATTATCCAATGTCCATAATATTTCCTTTTTACACTCTCGTAAAAGGTTGATCAGTTTTTATTCCTTTGGTTGAGAGAGTTTCTTGGCAATAATGACAGCAAATTGGTCAACACCCTCAATATAGGCATATTTTAAATAACATGGAAGTGGTTTTAATTCCAACACTAGGGTTTTTGACAGAGGGTGGGGATTTAGGGGGAGTGAGGTCCATTAAACTGCCTATCTACTCATTTTTATTCACTAATGATATAGAATCTATTGAAATGAGATTTACAAAATCATTGACGGTCATGGGAACCTCAGATTGAACACACTGATCAATTAAAGCACAAAATTTTCACGTTTCAGAACCCACACAACACTCAAAACATGAATAAAAAATAAATTAATCTAAGGGTGAAGAAGAGGAAAATGAATCAAAGTATGGGTTGAAGAGAGAATTTTGGGTGTGTGCATCATTTGAGAGAACATCCATCAAATAGATAGGAAGAGTAGATTTCTCTTCAACCGGGTGTTTCATTTCCTCAAAGATATTAAAACATACCTTTTCTCCACTAAAATCCATGGACAACATAATTTTGTGAACATTGATGATTGTATTTGCTGTTTTGAGGAATGACCACCCAAGTATGAGAGGGGTAGTCCTTAGGTTCTGGTATCTTCCATCTCAAGAATGTAGAAATCATCGGGAAGATTAGATTATTCACACTTACAAGGACATCCTAAATCACTCGTGTTGGATGAATAGTACTCTGGTTTTCATGTTTCACGAAAATGCATGTTGGTTGAAGCCCTCCAACCTATAGAGAAGTATAAATAGAATGATGCTTTACATTAACGAAAGAACCTAAATATAGCATTGCATTAGAAATGATGGTCTCTCTTTTAGTAGAAGTTATTGTGAGTGTGCATGGATCCTTGCCCTTAGTTGGAATTGTTGTTTGAATTAAGGCTGAAACATTTCCTCTTAGTATGAATCTTTTATTCCCCTTCAACCTACGTCTATGGGTGCAGAGTTCATGGAGAAAATTTTCATAACAAGGAATTTTCTTAACTGCATCCAACAATGGAATATTAGATTAAAATTTTTAAATGTATCAATTATTTCTTTATCAATATCAATATCAAAATTATTCTTTGATTTAGAGAGTCTTTGTGGTAAATTAAGACGAATGGATTGTTAATTTGAATCATCAATGATAATTTTATTATCCTTTTTATTTTTTTTCCTTCATTATAATTTTTATGTTTGGTGAAAGAGTGTTTTCATTAGGGTGACATACTTGTTGGGATGAATCCTTATATGGAGAAGCTTCTTTACTACGAAAAAGTGTAATAGCACATACATTATCCTTTTCATTTGTATTGGAAATGGGTTGGGATGGTAGTTGTCCAAATCTTTGCATCTTAAGCTCATTGATGGTGTTTTCCAACTGCCCCACTTGAGTTCATAGGTCTTGAGTTGCTGATTGTGTAGTATATTGGATTAGAGGTCCTAGGTTTCCGTCTTATTTACCATATCCTTGAGGCTTGGTTCATATTTGGGAGTTGGAGGATGATTGTTCTGAGAAGTTTAAGGATAAGAAGGTTTCATACCTTGGCCTTGTTGATACCAATTCTAATTTGGGTAGCTAGAGTTTCCTCCTTATTAGTACTGCGGTTGTGCATGCCACCTGGGATTTTGATTTGGCTTGAATGGTTCTGGCTTGAAGGGAGGTTCTTGTAGGTATGGACACCCTGAGAACATGGCTGCCCAAGACTCAGGTGAATCTTGAAGCTATGGGAACTAGACAGAAAAAATGAGTATTGTTAGAGCAAATACCACATTGTAATGGAACTGAAGAAGAGTGTGAGTTACCTTGTTCTTGAGATAATCACCTTATAAGGTTATGCATCTCATCAAGTTTATTATCTACCTTTTTCTATATGGTTGAATGACTTTACTCATGAACTCCTTAGGTTGGTGCAATATCTCATGTACCAAACTGTTGTGCATTTAGTGCCATGTTGGCTATTAAGTCATGAGAGGTAGAAGGAGTTTTATTAACAAGGGAATCACCACTTCCAGAATCAATCAATCCATGATCCATGGGGATAAGGCCCTCATATAATTATTGAATTATCAATTTTTCTCTAATCTTGTGGTGGGTGAAACTTGGGAAAAGTCTTTTGAATCTCTCCCAATATTTTTCAAGGGTATCTCCCAGTGATTGCCTAATTCCACAAATTTAATTTCTAATTGATGTAGTTTGGGAGGCATGGAAGAAATTCTCTAGAAAGAGTCGTTTCAGGTCATTCCATCCCCCAATTATGGTTGGTAGATAGTATATCTAGTCTTTGGCTACACCATCAAAGGAGAAAGGGGAGGCCCTAAACATAATTAGTTCCTCACACCAATTTTGGGGTTTCATGGTGGATCACACTCTATGAAACTCTTTGATATTTTTATGAGGGTCCTCATGAGGAAGACCATGGAATTTGGGAAGTAAGTGGATGATTCCTAATCTCATCTCAAGGATGCCTACTTCTTCTGGATATTGGATGTACGCAGGTTGGTACTCCACATCCGGAGTGGTCAATTATTTTAAGGTTTGATTATTTTATCCATGTTTTCTTAGGTATGATTGGGTTCAATTTAGGATTATTTTAGGACCAATTAAGGTTCCAAAAGGGCTTCCTTAGTGTTACCCAATTAACCTTTTTTGGATTCATTGATTTGTGTGTGATGTTTCATTTCAATTTCAAGGTCAAATTCATGAAGTTTTTCTTTTTCTGACTAGGCCATGAAAATAAGTTGTGAAGTTTGTTTGTTTTTTTTTGTTTCTTTTATGATTTAATATGGATAAAATCACTTAATAAGGGTAAAAGGAGACTATAATGTTGCACTACATAATTATAGAGAGAGATATGAAGATGAAGAGAGATATATAGAGAGAGAGAGAGCATAAACACACAAAAACAAACAAAATAGAAAAAAACAAAAAAAACAATAAAATGGTGGTGGGGTGTTCAAAAGAGTACAAATTAAGAACTAAAATTAATAAATTTAAGGAAATAAAGAAGAAAAAATGATCTTTGTTCCCCGAAAACAACCCCAAAATTTGATCACAACTTCAAGCATGTCAAATTAGATGTTTATTTTTAACTAGAATTTATATAGTATTGTAGAAACACTAGGTCGTCTCTCGACAGAGCCTTAGATCATTAAATCCAAAATTGGGATCTGGTTATGAATGTAAAAAAAGATAAATGGAGTTTTATAATTCTTGGGATTGATGATTAAATATGACAATATAAAATATGAAATTGATAAAAAAATTTAGAAATCAACAAGATTAATTAAGTGTGATCAACCAAGGGAAGTCTCAGGATGCCCATACTTTATCACTTCAGAAGATTGGGTTATGATCTTTTAATACCTGGTTTCTAACACCTATAACTATAAGGTTACTATGTTTATTCTAGGACACCTCTGAGGGTTTATTTTGAAACATGAAATAATTCACCGGATACCACCGATGATTGGGTGGTTTGTGTTTGACTTCATAACTAAAACTCACCTAGGAAACACACGAAGAGCTCAATGTGATGTATAGGTTTTTATGTTATTTCCACATGTTACCATGAATATAAAGTACATGTACATGATTGTGTTAATGTGAGTTCAATTAAACAATATGAACAACACTTACATTACAATTGTATGGGGAAGAAGAAGTGGTGAACGGTGTGTGAAACACCACATAAACGGGTACCCCCAAGAATGATCATGTAAGTCAAGCATGACGTATCAGTACATAAATAAATTAAATAAAAATATAGGATGATGAAATAATACATACAAACCTCGAATTAAAAATACCATTCAAATATTACAACATTAATCTCGAGACTTACAACATGTTCCTCCCAGGGATATCACAAGGGGATTAGAAAACCCATGGGAGTCGAGGAAGAGAAAGATGTTGAGGTGGAACTTCTGATGGACTCCAAAACATCAAATATTGGTGAGAGTACTCTTTTGGGACCCCAAAATGGCATCACCTTGCCTCTGTTTCGAACTCCTAAATGAGGTTCCCAATGTGTTTGTTTATTTTGAAATTGGAAGATGGTTTTGAGCACACAGATTGTGTAATATCACATCTCTCAATGTTTTCGACTAATAGACAGTCGAATCTCCCTTTGGAAAAAACTATAATGTTATAGCACCACATCATAGCTATATCCCCCGAATGTTTGGAATTATTTGGACAAGTGGATCCAGGGATATTGATAAAATATAGAACACCTCTTTTGACTTGTGCTGATTTGATTTCTTGGACAGATCAGTTCAGATGGGCATTTTAGAGGTTTAATGGGGATTGGGTTCATTAATATGAATTTTATCCCATTAATGTTTGGACCCGACCACAAAATGTTAGACCATTTGGAAGCATGGTTTAGTAGAGGCATGCATTTTAGTCCACTGTTGTGCATGGATGATGTGCAGATTGGCCCATTTATCTTGGACTTTAGCATAGGTTCTCCAAATCACATCCACCTACAATATAACTATCAAAACAAGTAACATTTCCCTTATTAACAGTGTTCAACACAAAATAATTGAATCAAACAAAGATTGAAATTTTTTATTATACATATAATTTTCAATACAAACCCATATTAATAAATTGGTATAAGGTTGAAATAAAACAATGAATCATGGTACCATCAATAAACACCTTCATTTAGATAATCATTCTTACAACAATGGCTTTCACTTGATCATTTATATGGATTCTTATTGATCCCTATATAGAAATTATATTATAACTCCCACATAATGGTATGAAGTTGTAGAATGAAATCCATTTACTCTTAAGAATGTAGATGAAATGGAAAAGAAATTTAGAAACATTTTGCAGCACATCTTGTCATCCTAGAGTTGATATAAGTGTTATTATGAAAATTATCAAAAATAAATCTGGAATTTTTGATTGGTGAGAATATATTTATATGAATTTATCTACGTAAAAAGGCTAAGAGATTTCCAAATCAAAGAAATATTATCCCTCAATATAATATCCCCTTCAGACTTCTTGATAGAATAGGGATGATAGATTATCATTCGGGGATTTCACAGATCCTCACTCACGTTCATGATGTCTTCCATGTATCTTTCTAAAGGATGTGCATACTTGATCAAACACATATACTAAACATTGTGGATTTACCACAAGAGAATGATATTTCTTATGAAGAAAGTATGGTAGAAATATTATATTGTTTAGATAAAGTTCCATTTAACATGACTACTCACCTGATTAAATTTCTATCTAGAAATCATAATTTTGAATAAGCTACTTGGGTACATGAGGATGTGATGAAAGATACCCAAATTTTTTATTTCAAAGTGATGCAATATTGATGGAAACACTCAGTTTTAGGGGGGTAGAATGTAACACCATTAGATTTCATAATATAGTTTTAATAAATAAATTTAATTTATTTGATAGATTTATTTTTATGAAATACCATGTTTAAATATATTTTGTTATACTATTAACATATTACAACATAATTTTAATGTTATCACCCTGCCTTTAGATTGAAGATTTTTAATAGTAATAAGAAAATTGAGAAAAAATTAAGATTTAAACTTGTATAAAATAAATTTATTTGTTATTAATTGATTTCAAATGAAAATAAAAATAATTTGAAAGTTAAATGGATGTTTTTCTAAAAATTCTATTTTTCTATATATCATGTTTTTTATATTAATAAATAAAATTCATCAGTATTGCCGAATGATTTTAATGAAATTTATATATTATGTATTCAAACAAATATTTCAATAGTTGTCTAAATTTTTTATAGTCATCAGATAAGAATAAATCAAGTATTACGCTAAATATATTATTTAAAAAAATGTTTTCCATCATGTTTGCACACTTATTTTAAAATAAATTTTATCTAATTATAAAAATTGAATCATGGAAAATTTATTACATATTTATAATCATGAGGATAAAATATGGTTAATATTTATCTTTTATTTTCAGTCATTATGAAGGGTAACCCTTTTAATTATTTGTCACTTGGTAAGGGTAAAATTGGTAAAAGATGGTTAAATCTTTGGGATAAGGATTTAAAATTTCTATAACTCTTTCCTTTATCCTATTGTATGAGTTTAGTTCATACATTTCCACACAATACATGAATATATGCCCAAATGTTTCCATTTATCATAGATTATATCCTTTATATTAATTTATGAAATGAATAAATACCAAATATCACTCTCTTTAGATTAATATAAATAAGAGTTTTTTCATAAGGATAAAAAAGAAGATAATTTTAGTTTAAGATGTTTAATTTAAAGGGAATTTAATTTTTCTATCAAATTTATTTATTTTTAATTTTTAGTGAATTAATAATTATCTTAAAGTCTTATGCAATTCCATAAAAGTATTCACTATGTTTTTAGAAGAATAAATTAAATGATATTTGAAATATTAAAAGAAATAAAAATGAATTAATTATTGTGTTAAGATAATTTTTAGATGAGTATAACAAATTAGGGATGTGTGAATTGTTTATGATAGAATTCAATTTATGTAAATCTATTTCTAATCACAAATGTTTTAAATGGTTTTTAAAATTAAATTTATATTAATTTGTAATAAATTTTTTTTATTAAATTATATAAAAATAGTAAAACAAATGAAAGATAAAAATTACGATAAAAAATGGTCTAAAATATTATGTGTTTCCAATTTAAGTGCCAATTTATTTTTTTAATTAAATTTATTTCCATTAATATTAGAAAAATCATTAGCACTTTTAATATCGAAATTGGTTAACCAGGGGGTTACAATAAACAATATAATTTAAAATAACCCCAAAAGTATCTAAATTTAATATTAAGATTAAATTTAAACATTAACCAGTTTTTTTTCAAATCTATATCCATTTGGAATAATTTTTCTTGAGAATGACTTAATTAAATTTTAATCTTACTAGTATTTACAATTGCATCATTTCCCTCCATTATAAAATGATACCAATTCTCTCTTTTCTTTACACTACATTGATCGATCTAGATTGACCAAAACCTAACGAATTATCTTTTGAGATATTATATTTTTAAAATTAAGGTTATTTTTTTCTTTAATTACCATTCTATGGGTCATTAATAAGGGATATAAATGAGGCATACCAAAGAAAACCTAATTTTCTTACTCAACCTCTTTCAATTAATTTAATCATATACCACCTCTTAATAATTTTTTTCATAATTAAATAATAAATTTGGGATCCTATGTATATATAAATGTTATTATTATGTAAAAACGAATATCCACTCTCTATTCCATGAAATTGGAACTGAAAGTATCATTCTTACGTACCTACAAACTACCTCCTCCACATAGTGATGCGATTCCTTTTCCATCACCAAATTTCATGGATGGTTATTATGATAGATTTAATGTTTGTAAATGTTATTTATGAAAAAAAAATTACTTCAATAATTATATAATAATATCTACCATCTATACTTCCCATCATTTGGAATACAATAATGTCCCCCATGTGTATGTGTGGACTACCACCTTCATAAAGTGGTGTGGTTACCTTTTAATTTTTTCTTTACATGAATGGAAATAAATATATATTTAAAGAATATTTATATATAAAATTTTTGATATAATAATTATTATTCACCTTTATTTTTTTTATCTGTCAAAAAGTGAAACCAACATTCCTCCATACGTACGGATTTCCATCTCAATTAATGGTGTATTTCATTTTTCACTATATAAAATTAATGGATGACTCTAAATATATATTTAATTAATATATATTTTATTTATATAATTTTTGAAATTATTTATATGATTTAACAATGATCGAAGAATATGTACTAAAACTACCAAACCAAAATTCTAATGAAAAATAATGTAGTAAACAACAAGAAATAATGATTGTAATAAGAAATTATTGATAAATTTGTACTGAAATATTATAAGTGGATTATATATGATATTATAAATATATAGATTAATTTTTTTTATAATTATATTAAATATAAATTTATTATAAAAATGTTTATGGGTCCGTCAAAGCAATTCAAACATGAGGTAAGGGTTTTATATTACAATCTCTTTATTTATTGGGATTTTTTAGGATTACATTTCTGAATGTTATGAAATTTCATAATATAACTCTCAAAACTCATGAATTTTATTCTACCCTGGTTATCTCTATATAATAAATGTTTATTTAATTTTTTCTCTCTTTAAGTACTCAATAGTTTGAAAGAATACTTTTTAAGTATAAACTCACTTTATTTATCTTTTTAATTGAAAGTTATTTTTCTTCCATGTCTATGATTTTTATAAATTATTACAATAATTTTATTTCTGTTATCCTATGATTTTTAATGTAATTTTTATACATTTTCTATTTTTTACAAAATTGTTTAAAATAAATATTTTTTTTATTTTCCAAAGGAATTACTATTATATTTTTATCAAAAATATGAAATGAATCTCTATTTTCTGTGATACGGCATGAACATAATTTCCAACTATCATGAATGATTGATGCATCAAATATTATATTATAATTATAAATAAATATTTTCAGATAAAATGTTTTCCTTTATATTTTGTAATTTTTTTACATTTTAATAAGTATTTTAGTAAGATGAAAATTTTATTTTTCTTAAGAAATATTCTAGTGAACTTTTAAATAAAATTGTAATTTATGATAAAATACTTTGATGTTACTTATGATATTCTAGGGATGTGATCTAATTATAAAATTCTTTCCTTTTTAGGGTTTATGTTTATGATAACTCAATATTTCTAAACCCATTTTTTCTATGGGTTAATTTATTGTTTATGTTGTTATGATCTTGTGACATACATATGAATGGATTTATGATAATGTGATAAGAATTATATGATCTATATATATATATATATATAATTAATTGGGTAAATATAAATGTTCTATGACCTCATAGGGTACATAGAAGTTTATCCAAATCCTAAAACAAGAGGGTACTTGGGAGGTTATTTGAACCCCAAAAAAAGAAGGTTTATAAGAGGTTATCCCAAGCGCGAAATAGGGTAAACATGAGGCTATACTAATAACAAAGAAGTAACATATGATTTTATACCCATCCTAGCATGTTATGAATGTCTTTTTTGGTATCCTCGACATAAGATTTCTATGATTTTGATTATTTCACATTTTAAACCAATATGTCATGATATTATCTTATGATAATGTTATTTTCTCATGGATTATATTTTTTTATCCTTTTATGATTCATGTATTATTAACTATAATTATTTATTCTTTATCTCATGTTTATGATCTAATAATTTTTTGGTATGATTTTTAGTGTTTAATATCTTGTACTCAAGCCCTTTATTCTCATGTTTTTCTTCAATGATTATTGTTATCACCCTTGTCTACCCATACTGAGCATGTGAGTTCACCATTTTATATGTTTCCATTCATAATGTCATGAATAATGGTTTTATGTATGGAGTGTATAAGAATATTACTATGTTACATGATATTTATGGGATATGTTAATGATATTTCATTAAATAAGAAGATTGTGTATATAGTATCCAAAAAAAAATAAACCTGTAAAATTTGAGCATGGATTGTAATGTTAGGTATTGAATATTCATAAAATAATATGTAATATTAATGTATGAAATGTATGGGCTATTATGTCTTCAACATACCACTGACCATTCAAAAAATATCATCCCCCTTAATTTAAGTAAAGGATACTCATCTCATGTATCCATTAATGTGCAACTGATAATTATTTTCCCATTTCGTATCAAAAATCACTTCTAATAAAATCATTTCTATGATCATAAAATCCAATAAATAACCATAATAAATGAATATTACATGACACTGTGTAAATCACTAGATATAGTCTACCTTCTTCCCCAATGGTGTGTCAAGTGAAACTAATATATAAGATATATTATCTAGAAAATCTAACCCATCAACAAAAAGAGAATATGTAAAATAATGGGAAGAACATATATGAAAAAAAAATTAGTAGGAATAATTCAGGTAATCATAACCATACCGCTAATGAAGGTCCTTGTACACCATCATCTAGAACCAAGATGCCACCATACACTGTGCAAACATCTATTCTATGACCCTTAACAATAAATCATAGTTTGATTGAGTCGCTAACCCTTTTGGAATCAGGGCCTACTACTAAGATCCCTTATCAGTCCCATGAATAATATTATTTTTCTTCTTTTCTCCTTATGTAAACTCATCTGCAACACCATTGAACATAAACACTAGAGATTCTATATCTATCCACTTCAATGATGATTGTTCTGATATTTAGATAATAACTTGTGATATTATCTACACTTTCCATACTTAAATAATAGGATAACCACGGCTTTATATTAGGGTACTGAAGAAACCCTACTCTACTCTAACTACCTACTTCCACCCAGTCATTCCTCCTCATTCTCCACTTTCTACTATTGAAAAAAAATCATTCACTTCATTTCTAGGAGTCTCACTCATTTGTTCACCAATGTCTAAAAAAACCTATGTCTGTGCCCTCCTATAAACACTACTTGGTTTTTAAGAAATTTCATAGTACCACAAGATATATCTTAAGGTAAAATATCCTTACATATCACCTCTACTTTGATTGGTGCCTGATATAAAACTTATGTGCCTCATGTACTTCATTACAACCCAAACAAAGATTGAATCAAATAAACTCCATTGAATGAGAATAATATATAGTTATAATAATCTTACCTTGTGGAATCTCTATAAACTCTTGGACTCAATCTAGACTCAGTGTATCAAGGAAAAAACATTAAATAAGATATCCTTGAAGGTATCTCAAGTTAGAGCCTCACTTCTCCCCTCTTGGTTCATGATTCCTCACCATCTCCTTAGTGATCACTAAAGCATGATTATAGCTATATTTACCATTCAATCATACATTGTGTCCATCATATTAAAATCCATCATTGATATCGACACAATACTCAACATCTTGGGGTCCTCCAATACCATGAATGTTTGGGTTATTATAATGTTTTAAATCCATTGAATTTATTTACTATTGTCTTTTGAGATCCTATACCCTGAACTTCTACTATCAGAAAGACCCCAAGATGAAGTGGTCTCACTAGATGAACCATTAGAGTGGCTATTAGGGCATTCTCAACTTCACCCTCTTTCAGATTTAGTGGAATAACCAGAATATTGACCTTTATAGAAGCATCATCACCCATTTAATTAGGTAGTCCTATAAGATGGTATCAAGAAATAATTATCTATGATTTTAAATGGATACGTAGAAATTACATTAAAAAAATAATGAACTAAATCAATAAAAAAATTACAGCATCACTTGAAAGATCAATATATGATGACTCATCCTAAGAGGCTACCCACTTATATATGGAATAAAACTATAATCACTACCCAAGGCCTAACCCTTGTCACAAATACCTACATGATATAAAAAGTTATAAAAATATAACAAGAAACGTGTTTGGTTTTAATTAATTGAAATTTCATAAAAAGTTAATCATAGATTCAGAGATCACATATTATTAATGACTTTTAATTAATTGAACTACTATGTTTGATAAGAAAATCAGCATATCAAATATGAACAAATTTAAAAACTAATGTTGCATGAACACAACAAAATATTATGTATTGTGACATAAAATTCATTTTTATCACCCAAGGTGAAATAGATCAGCATCAAAATAACAATTGATAATAGTAATCCCATCATTTATAACTCAAAGGCCAATTACATAATATTTCTCTAGGAACAGACGTGACTCCCCTACTCAAGTTCCACAGAGCCTATATATTTTCTACAATTCCCCAGACACAGTAATGAATAAAATATTAAAACACTTTTATACCACTTTGGAACACCCTAAACCAAATCACTGGGTTTGGGTCGGATTGATACGTGACCCTATGTATTCCTCCTAGTATCCAAGAGGTTTCCAACTAGTGGCGAGTTTTTGAAAATTCCAATAAACATACTATACTCTCGATAACAATATTAATACCCCATAATCACAAAAAATATACAAATAAAGACCCCATGACACCATAGTATAAACAAAAATAAGATCATCATGTTATAATAAATGGTATCCATTTCATAAAATATAAAACAAAATATGCCTAATCTGGTAGGTCGCCAAATGTTTGACAACTGAATGAATGTAAATCAAAACACTACAAAAATATTCTTGAGTTTTTTAGAGTATATAATCCATCCTATAAGATCCACCTATTTAGCTATTCAATTTAGGGCCCTAACCCATAGATGGATCCCTAGCCATTAAATTTTCACAAACATCAAGATTCCCAGGTAGGGTTTGAGTATGAAACCAGTAGGATACAATCAATGTGTCCTTAACATAAATATCACATCTATATAAAGGTTTATTTCATAATGGAAATATTATTTCAAAATAATAAAACAATGATATGGAATGATCTCATGTTTAATTTATAATTCCATGAGCCCTATCAATACCTAATTTATCTCAATTTCCATGGAAATTTTACATATGTCATCACATGTCAGACTTGGTAACAAGGCCTACACATGTCATAGATCAAGGATAAAATATTATCAAGACCCATGTAATGTAATAAGGTCACAACACCCCTATAATGGACTTGGGGTATAAATATTACACCATTACCCTTCCTCTATTAGCTAATTCCATAAAGATATCAAACCCCATACTCTATCATGGGTTAGAAAATAAGGGAATCATACCCCATCCTCTATCTCAGGTTAGGTCCCAAGGCCATTAAAACCTTTACCTATCTCTAGGCCTCATTATCATTATTTACACCATGTCACACCATCACATGATCCCATTTTAGGGGATAACTAATCCAAAACAATCCACCTATCACCTTGATACTAGATATAGACCTCCATAGGCCAAGTATTCACTCACAATATGGCATAACAAATAATGGAATAATCATAAAACATAATACATATGTCTCGTGGTCCATATATGAACACCACATTAAAAATAAAATCATACCATATCACATAATAGTTATCATGGTTATGCACCAACAAGAATACATCTTAATTATGTAAATAAACTTTTTAAAATGACTTATGTGATAGGGACATTCTAATTTAGGTTCACCACGGTAAATTTTCCAAGATTCATCAGTGAATCATGATTGTGCACCCAAAATCCCTAAATCATATCCCAATTCATCAAAACGATGATTCAAAAATAGGAACATAATATAGGAGAATATTTATTTTTACTCACCCAATGAGATCCACCATCATCAATAAATCTATATTCTTTTATGGGAGGCATGAAAATTTACTAGATTTGATTCCTTATTAAACTATTGATTCTCCATCCCATCAAAGTGGTGTCCATAGATATATCTAAAATATCTTATATTTTATATTAATATCTTGATAATGAAAATATTTGGGATATAACATATGAAACTTACCATTTGAGATCCAAAACATTGATCCAGGAATGAAATGATGAAAATATGAGAAGGAGAAATAAAATTCCACTGAAAGAGATATCTTAGTTACACTCTATATGTATATGGTGTGAATATAGGGATATATATTTCAAATATGTGTGTCAGATAAATATTAAAAAAATATCACTTAATGATCGGGTTGTATGGGCACCACTAGAGCACCAATAGGACTCGTTGATGGGGAGATGGCTCTAACAACTGAAATATGGATTCCAGTTGAAAAGCTGGTAGGTCTAGGAAGAAGACTAGGTGGCTACCCTAGCCATAGGTTGAATGGTGGTATTGTACTACCTAACTAAGAGATCTTTATACACAATTTTGGATCTTATTTACACCTTATCACATATTTTAATACTGCTAAGGACAAGAAGATAGAGAATATAATCAAGATGATAAAATACTTGGTACATTCATTCCTTCTTGATTTTGTTGGTTCATATGGGAATAATTTTCATTTAGTTTATTTTTCCTATAATAATATCTATCAATTATTCATTTGTGTGGATCATAATGAGTAATTGTATGAGATGCATTTTTTATTTCTATTTTGTTTGAATAAGGTATAAGAATTAATGAATCTTGTATTGAATTTGGAGAAGAGTAAAATAAATAAGGTGTTTGTAATTCATGAGTGGATGAAATCTACAAAATTATGTCAATAATATTATGTTGATTTAAGGAAGAGAACTCTTGAATTATAGTTTTGTAGTCATGTGTTTTTGAAGGTATCTATTTCTCTTGGGTAGTAGAAATTTGATAGAGAAAGTATTCTTTAATTTAAGTCTATAGAACCATTCAATGTTTTTGAACAATTTGGTGAGGTGGTGTATTGGTTGAAGATTAAAATTCATAATGAATTTATTAATGATATATTATATATAATATATATTTATTGATATATTTATTATAAATACCATGTTATTGATTGGGTTGAGTTAGATACTTGGGAGAATGTGACTTTTTTGGAACAACCTATTGAGGATTAGGATCACTGGGGGAAGGTGAAATGAGAAAGATTTGTTCATATTAGTTATGTCTTGTAGTGGAATTGTGTTTTTACGGTATTTACTTCAGAGAAATATTTATAAATATAATTTTTGTATCAGAAGTTTTTTTGATTTTTGATTCATCGATAGATATTTATATTTGGTTTGTGATAGATGGTTAGAGATATTTCTACGTTATTTTTATATTTTTTTGCAATTTATGACGAAAAAAATTATATTTTTGTGTAATATCATGAGGTTTTTTATTGGTTTTTTATTCTTGTAGATAATAATAATTTGACAGGTATATTTTTTGAGGGCCCAAAATTTATTTTAATTAACCTGGTTATTTTAAGGAACTGTAACTGTTAGAATAAATTTATAATTTTAATATTGAGAGAGAAGTTGAATTTTTGTTGAAAATTATACTAATTTAAAAATCTTGTTGTAAAAATTTATCATTATATCATGATTTTCTGTTAAGTGGTGTAAAAGAATAATTGTCACATATAGATTATATGGATTGTTTTTTGAATAGTGGTTTATGAAATTATGGTGTGATGAGTTATATTGCACCATAATGACTTAGGTTTGAATGACATAGTATCTGTGATGGAAATTATAGGTGATCATTTATTTCATATTATAACACAATAATTATCTTAAGATTGTATGTTTTTTTGTGATAGTTTTTATTACAGCCTGATTTTGTTTAAGGATTTTTCGGTTTAATAGAGGAATGTAAATGTTATTTTATGTAAATCATAGGTAATTTTTATTGTGTCATAATGGGGAACGTTGTGTCACAATCCTCCTAGATATCATAAAATTTTTAAATGGTTTGGACCTGATATATGAGGGTGGAAGACGAGTCATTATTTTTAAAGATTAAGTGGAACAATCCCCATCATATACTAATTAATATTGTTTCACTTTTATTTTTAAAATTTCCTTTCATATTTATAAAATTTAGGGCTTTCTCACATTTCATTTAGTTTCTTTCTCTTAGTATAGAATTTTATATATCTAAGGTTCATCCTTAATGATTTTAAATGATGTTTTCAATTTCCTCATCACCTAAGGATAGATTCACATAAATTAGAAATTTTAATCCTTATTTATTTTTCCTTATATATCACTATTATCTTTATGGTGTTTGTAGATACATGTTTGAGACTCTAAAGTGACCTAGGATTGATATGAGGTAACACATCTTAGAACTCTTATATTGACATGAATATTTGATCATAGGAGATCAAACTTTTGATGATATGATAAATCAAGTTTCAATTTTTAGAGGGTGATATAGATTCCATATTATATATTTTTATTGTTTAGTGTGGGTTAACAATGTTTTAGATTTATTTATTGAAGGATTTTTTATTATCCCTAATGAGAAAATAAAATGGATTAAATCTATGGGTAACTGATTAGAATATTATTTAAAAATATTCCATATATTATTATTCATATTATTATATGATTATTATGTTAAGAATTTGGTTACGATTTAAGGATTTTTTTCATGTGTGGAATTGTGATCTTAAATTTTATAGTTAATTGATAATGGTAATCTAATAATGAAATGAAAAAACTGGGAATTTTTTATTATAATTATATTGATCATAAACTAATAATTTAATAATGACATAAAAATGACTGAAATTTTTATGGTTGTTATGGTAGAGTTGTGTAAGTTTATTGTTATAGGGGTGGAAGGGGATTTTTGGATTGTCAATGTGATAGAGGAAGATTTTTTGAGATGATTAGTTATCATTGTAACTTGATGTGTTTTGATGTGGATTTTTTTTATGTGAGAGTAGAAGATACGATGGTGGGGGTCCCTGGTGATTTGTACATGTTTTTATGGTATTTATGTGGTTTATTTTTCACATTTACTTGGGATCTTGTGATGTGATAAAACTGAAAAAATATATTATAAAATAAGTGGAATGAAAATGGTTTTATGTTGAATTAATTTGATAATGAATAAATTTAATTGAATTGGTGGATTAATTATGTGGTATTTTAAATAAATGATGAAATATATAGTAATTGATTTTTGGTTTATGTGGAACTTTATGTGATATAAATAAATGAGGCCTGTTGAATTAATATGGATTTTAAATTATTAATGTTTAAATAAATATAAATATAAATAGGAATATGTTTTCTGTTTTTTGTGTGGTAATGGTGTTGGATTGTTGTGAGGTTAGTTGTAGAACCATTTATTATCAGATAGTAGTGATAGTGTGGTGATGGGATATCATTGTAGATGTGTTTGATAACAAGAAGTGCCTTGGTTGGGATTGTGTACTATATAAATCTATCATATATTTTGTTTTTTATACACCACTACCTTATTTGGGAAACCATATCAACACCCATAAGTGGTTTTGGGTTATTGGTGTACCACTGAAATTCAATATATGGTTTAAAACGATGGTTGAATACTCCCATTTTCCTTCTCTATATTTGATACATAATGTGTTAATGTGGTATGAATATGTTATACATTGTTGTATCAAGTAAAAATTATTTTGTCACAGTGGTAGAGGTTATGTGGTTAGGTTATTTGGTATGTGGTATCTAGTTTTGGTATATAGTATATGGTCATGGTATATGGAATGTGGTCTCCTATATGAACAATATGGTTTTTGTTATGATATAGAGATATGGAAGGGATGAGAGTTTCAGAACATATGTCATTGGGATGATTATGTGGCTATATCAGTGGGGAAGTGGGTATGAAGATACCTTTATTATTAAAATTTCTTAATTATTATGTTTTTCTACATGTATGAGGATTTTGTGAGTAATACTTGTTGAAATGGTATTAACTTTACCTATATTAGGTAATGTTTCAATTTTACTACTTTTTCATAGATGATTTTATATATTTATTCCACAACTACATGAGAGTTTCAAGGGAGAAACCTATTCATGAGTATAAAATTATTCCCACTCTTCTATGAATATATTATCATGATATAGAGTGTGATCATATTTTTCATTATTATCATGTGATTTGGTGATTTTTTAGAGTCAGAGTTGTTTCCATTAGAGTTATTTTATTTTTGGTATTTACCTTATTGAAATTGTCTCTTATTTCAGTATGACATTACACACTTTATATTTCAGATTATAGATTATTTTTTTGTTTGATTTAGTGTTGATTGATGGATTATTTTATGTTACCTTATATTATGGATGGTACTTCTTCCCATATTCTTTGTTTCATACCCTATTATTGAGTCATAATCTTGTGGTTTATTGGTGGCAGGTTTTTGGGGTGAATCTTATTTTCATTACAATCACTGGTGGGGTCCAAGTGGAGGTGGGTCGTGATATCATATTTCAAGATAAAGAAAACTCTCATGATACTCTATTGATTTACCTATATTACGGAGGATCCAATATAACACTGAAGGATAAGGGGTCCTACTAAAGTTCTTAATGATTCTAGTTGTTGGCATATAACTTGAGAGGTAAGAACCTTTTAGTTTTTGCCGAGCAGTATCCATCAATCTCACCAATCTACCAATTATGATTATATACAATGAGGTATATATAAAATTATATTTATGTAATTAATTAAACTTATTCCTCACTTGTATTATCATAGTATTTAGTTTCATTTTATTCCTTTTCATTTAGGTGTATTTGATGCATAAAAAATATTCAATAATAGTGACTAAGTAATAAACATGTATAAAAGAAAAAACCCTTCATAGTTATGATTACATATAGGATGGTTATAGGACAATATTATTATATTATAGAACATCATATTGTTTTTTTTGTATTGGGTATAATAGGATGACAAAATGTTAGGTAATTTTGAAACTTTATTCTATCAAGGCTATGTGGGTGAAATTGTGTTGGAAATGCAATAAAATGGGTATATCATATTTTATGATATACCTTGAGCCATGGACTTTGATATTGGCATAAAAATGACTCTATCATAGATTATTACTTGTATCTATAATATTTTATGATTGATAAGTGATATGTGATATCGATTTTGTTTCATTTGTCATGTATTTGACTATGCTTTCCATTAGTAATTAATTAACATGTTGATTAATTTATAGTAACACATATTTTTATTAATTATTTTAAATTTAAAAATGATTTAAACATTAATTATTCATTAATTATCATAATTCTTGTAGGCTTCTAGAAAATAATAGTCGATGACCAAATCCATTCATTGAAAAAAAGGAAGCCTATAAAAAGTGTAGAGACCCTCCTATTGGATATGTGTGATTCTTATAAGCCTAATTTCATTCTCTCTTCTTACTAGTTCCCCTTATTTAATTGGGGATAATGTTCTACCACACTGTAAGAGATAATAGATTCCTCTCATTATGTATAAAGGTATGTTATTTTAAACATTTCTTTCTTCATTAAATATTGCTTCAATGATGATTTATCAAGAGTTTTAAGGTATTTTTTCACTTTTATGATCATTTAATGATCATCCAAACTCATCAGTGGTATCAAATCCATGTTCATCAATGATTTATCATTTATTACTAATTTTATAAAGAACATTCATATGGTAATTTTTTTAAGATTTCACAAGATAAGAAACTATAATTATGTTGTATAGTCATATTATAAAATGGTAATCATCCCACTGTTTCTGATGCTTTCGTCGGGGCGTGCACATTCGTCTCGTTTGAGGAAAAAATGTGTGGTTTTGTTTCCCCACATTCCTGCTTTCCAAAGGTGGGTGGCATCCGCTCTTTGTTCAGGAATGTTTTCTCCTTGATTGAAATGGGATGAAGGGATGTCAGTTCCTCCTTTCATGGATTCCTCCTTGGAACTCATCGCCTAGTCTGGGTCTCCCTTATAGACATAAGACATTATTAGTGAAACTCTTCCTAGTGCCATAACTTCGTGGACACCAACTAATTACACTACTTTTTCCGGGACATTCCATGATGTCCTGTTAGGGAAACAACCCTCATTCAGGGGAGTAGTCACATTGGGCATTACTAGCATGTCTGGGCACTGAGAAAATGGCACGTCTATCTTCTACCCCTTATTATAGGTCTTCTCGAGGGCGTGGGAGCCCGAGGCATCCCACCTCAAATGCGGGAAATCATATGCCATGGGCATGTATCTGAGGTTTTCCTTATCTCCCCATATTTAACACAGGGTACACCGCAAGTTTAACATCTAGCAGAGAAAGACCAGACTGATCAGAACACCGAATGGAGTGGATCATATGGGTGAAACCCATCTAGGGAACACTGATATTGGGGCCAACGTGTGATTGGATTCTCAATCACGGTTGAGGGGAATGCAGAACGAGATGAGATGATTTCACAGGGATGTGGTAGCCCAGATAAGAATCGGGATGGATCATGGGTGTATGAATGAAGTGGAGGGGGAATGAAATAGTACCATCACAAGGGTGATGGTGAAGTTGGTCTTGGGTCTCGAAGAGCCTTCCAATGTATCCTTGTGGCAGAGAATCAATGTCTATGTAGTGCAGTGAATGTAGTTCATCTTGACAACGGCTTACTGCAGAATGGAGTGAAAATGGATTACCGTTGAAATCTGGATACAGTTTAATGTCATGTAGGATGGGGGTTAACCAACATGAAGTGGACGAGACCATTGGTAGTTGGGCTTGAACCTCATGGAGGCTTCCTACATACCCTGCATTGGAAAGGATCAAAGACCTCATAGTTCAGGCATGTGGCAGGAGTCGGTTAACCAACGTGAATAAGGACCTGGGGTCCAGGTGGATGGTGGTCTTGAACCTCATGGAGGATTCCTACGTACTTTCCATTGGAAAATATCAATGACCACATAGATCAGGATTGCGTCATGTACAAACGTGAAGGAGGACCTAGGGTCCAATGGGTGGTGGGCTTGAACCTTGTGGAGGATTCCTACGTTCCCTGCCTTGGCAAGGATCAAATACCATGTAGTTCAGGATGGATTGGTGTGTGTCTTACACTCTAGGATGCCAAGCTTGTTGGTGAACCGACGTGAAAGAGGTCGGAACGATATGGGTTGTGGGATTGAAAATCATGAAGGATTCCTACATACGCTACATTGGAAGGGATCAAAGACCATGTAGTTCAGTCTGGCATCAGTGTACCGACATGAAGGAGGACATGGGGTCCTATGAGTGGTGGTCTTGAACCTCTCGGAGGCTACATACGTACCCTGCCTTGACCGGGATCAAATACTACGTAGTTCTGGATGGATTGATGTGGAGATTACACTCTAGGATTCCTAGGTGGATGTCATGATCGGTTCTTACTCTAAGCCCACGTGAGTCAATCTCGGTGTGAGAAACAAGAGGTAGTAGAGACCTGACGATCACGTCACGAAAGGTGCATCCATGGTAAGTGGAGTGGGACTCACGCACAGTTAGCGGCCTAAATAGGAAACATGGTCTTGTGTGTGTTTAGAATCCCGAAGAGGAAACATGGGCTTATGTGTGGTTAGAAGCCTGAAGAGGTTGGGGCTTACTCCAAGATGGAGGCCCGTTGGTGACAAAGCCCAACGGGAGAGGGATTTGGCACCGAAGAAAGCAGGGTTCTGGAATACATCCCCCCTTCTCTCTCTGGTCCCTAGGATAGAAGAGGAAAGTAGAAGATGGGATGCAACCTCCTGCAAGAAAAGTTAGGGGCTTATACCTAGATGGTTGTTGTTTCCCCGCATAGGATGCATGTGGGGATGTCACAGTTTAACGTCATGTGCTGAGGACGATGGTGCTTGGTAGTTTATCGTCTTGCAGCTCAGACAAGGTGGGTTTCCTCCACACCCCTAGGGCTTACATAACTTGTACCCACTACACCATGGTGTAGATAAGGGACATGCAATGTTGTGGATGGGGGGAGTTATGAAGAAAACCATTGGGGGGTCCATGTTAGCATGTCTTTGCGAAGAAGAAATATCTGTTAGCGTGCCTATGCGAAGAAGCATGAGGCAAAGCAACGCAATGTGACGTATCATCCAATGGACTTTGAAATTACTTCATGCATCCCTAGAGGGTCTCATTGGAAAAGGAATTGAAAATCATAGGGGTTCATAGGCAGGGGCCTTGTGAATCTATGGTTCTACGCATGTTAGAGAGTACTTGCGAAGGGGTGTACATCGTGAAGTGGAGCTTCTCAGCCTAAGCATAGGGTAGAGGCGCATATAAGAGGTGCATTGTGAAGAAGAAAGGCATTTGTGGAGCATTGCCTTGCAGAGAAAAGGATCCTCGCAAAGAAAGGTATTGTGAAGCAATGTGCTTTGCGAAGTACAGTGACCCCACCATAGCATGTGGATCACGTGTACATAAAGGGCGTTTCGTGAAGCATAAACACTCTGTGATGACCCGAGTCCCCTTGGAGATCACCTTACCTCACAGATCCCCTTAGGATCCGTGAAAGGCATCCTTAACAAAAGAGGGGGTTAAAACAAGACAAGTGTGGAAATTAGTAGAGCAAGAGTTCCTCGCACAGTTCATGGTTTGTAGAGTAGAAGGTGTTTCGTGATTCGGGAGCTAAGAAGTTGAAAGGTCAGATGATATACCTCTTGGACTTGGGGGGGGGAGGCTGGTATTTATTGGCAAGAGGCATTGCGAAGTAGAGCTTGCTCGGCGCAAAGATGGGATGCATTCCTCCACGTCGGGTTTCAAATATCCAATTCATTTGCAGAGCATCCCGCCTCCTTTCTTCTTGGAGGGTCAAGAATGTCAAATTCGGTTGTGGAGAATCTTGTATCCTTGGTCCGCGGTGGGTGCGAGGCCATGGTAACTCTGCGAAGGGGATTCACGAGTCGGCCTTGCACGGTTTTGTTTCTTCTTCTTCTTCCCCCATTTTGGTGCCAACAAATGCCCCCCCTCATACTTAGAACTGTGGAGAAATAAAGGGTAGAAGTCTAAGGGTCGATCGCCAAAATCTCGTGGCCATTCGCGATGATGGCTCATGAGGAGGGCTCGCCAAGCCGGGAAGTGGTGCTCTGGCCGGACGCGCCGCGAAGCTCTCTTTGGTCGAGACACATCTTGAAGCTCTGAGGGTCCCTTGCCTATAAATAGGGTCCTGAACTCCCTTTTTTCTTTTCTCCTCTCCGTGATTTTGGACTTTAGCACTCTCTATTTGCGAAGCTCCGCGTACTCTGCGATTGATATTTGCAAATCGGGCCTTCTACTTCATGGCACATCAACAAGTCTTTGACTTCGTTTCTCATCGCTATGTGACTCGGCGTTGGAAGTTCAAGACATGGCTCCATGAACAGGCTTTGCAAATATTCTTAGTGAACGAGCTTCACAAACCAACCCGAAGAGATCCCTAATTTCAAAACTGAATGGCCTGTCAATAAGCTTCTCGGGGGTCCTTGTGGATGCCACCCGGAGGGACGAGATGGTGAATAGTCTCAGTCTAGAGAAGTTGATTCGGAGCCACTCCAACCATAGTTCATTAGTGGCACTTCTGTCAGAGAGCCATAAGAACTACCCACCGTGTAAGAGGATGCCTTTGTATGGAATCAGGCTTAGGTATGATGTCTTCATACTAGAAAGAAGTCGGCATGAACTAGCTTACTAGTTCAGGAGCATGATGTGCCAGTGTCGATGGTTAAGGTTGGCTAATGGCCATGCCCAGGAAGATTTCACACCCACCACTGCTGATTTCTTATACAACCACCTGAATAATGTCGACAGGAAGGAATTATTTCTAGAGATGTCTCCCGCTCTGTAACAGACGATTTTGAAGGCAGCTTTGAGGAACCCGAGGAAGGGGTGGTCCGAGGAATGGGGCCTCCTCCAGGGAATCAACTTCATAGAAGATTGGGTCTGGGCATACTGGGAAGGTGCCTTGTGTGAGGAGTTTTGGGATGAGCTAAGTAGAGTGGGTTTGTATGTGGCGGCTTGGGCCTCCCAATTCCACATATATCAACCGAAACAGCTGATGCCAGAGCTATTGAGCATATGCTCTTCGAGGAACAATACCTTCCACTTACACCATGGGGAGGTCGGTATTAGCTTTTGGGATGTCCACCGGATCTCGGGAGTCCCGATATTGGGTGCGATGTACAAAAAATTCCACTCCGTCATGAGGGCGTGGGAGGATCCAAAACAGATGTCGCAGCTGGCAATGGTGTTGATGGAGCTTGTGCCCAGGGAGGACAAGAAAGTAGTAATAGATGTCCACTTCAGGTGGTGGTTCAACTAGTTCCTAAATTTCCTGGAAAACATGCAGTTTCCGGTGAGGCCTCGGACTTTCCTGAAGGGGTCTTGGAGTAAGGAGCACTCGTACTAGTGAATTTTGGAGAACAGACTGTGGAAGATGTGGGGATTCGGCATCAGCACCGAGCAACAACCAATAGTAAGGAGGGAAGCATTCATCACGGTTCTTAACATTGGTTGTCTCCTGTCACTAAGGGATAAAAACCTGGGAGTACAACCAAGCACGTTCATCATAGCGTCCACGTTGGCAACAGGAGGGTGGGTCAACCTAGGAATCCGGATGCTTTCCAAAACTATATAAGGTGTTGTGGCATATCAACATGGGGAAAAGGATGTAGAGGATATGTGGGCCATTCTACCTCTTGTATTGGTGGGTAGAGAAACACATCAGGGGGTTTACGAATACACGAACCCTATCTCTTCTCTGGGCTCAAAATCCCTCCCATTAATCCTGAACGCCACCGGGAGCCTTCCAGTCAAGTTGACCGCACCGTCGAATCTGAACCAGGTGTGGAGGGGGGAGGAATTCAATTTCCACCTATTTCTGTTACCGGAAGGGGTATTTACTGATGATGGTCTGGGAACGAAAGATCATCGGGCCTATCTCCTGGCCTTTTGAGTTGGTCTCCTGGTGGTGAGGGTGGACCGTGAGCCCCTCTACGAGCCGTACACCCCACACCGGTTTGCAAGGAAATTCTGGTGCATGCAGTGGCTAACCCAATAGGACTATCTGGAGGTGCACTATGAAGAAAACATGTGCATGATGAGGAAGATGTGTCTCATGTTCATGTGGGAAGATGGTAAAATGTGGAATGAGTTGCCTCTACCAACCATCGCCCTCGGGCTGGTAAAGGAATATGCCCTGAACTCGGAGGCGGTCTACGCGGGGGAGATGCTAAAGAATACAACCATTTGAGTCGGTGATGGTGAGCTTTCTCGACCTCAGGGCTTGGGCCAGAAGGTAGCAAGGGAATCCTATGGTGGCGGGGCTGCCATGGCCGTGAGTCCAGCACCAGTTGTGGGGGAAGCAGTGGTAGCCGATCCGGCAGTGGCAGCCAACCTGATGATTCCAGAATAGAAACGTTGTCCAGAGGATAGGCCGCCTAGAGGATTCCATAGAATACCTAATAAGGATCTGGGGAAGCGGTTGCACCATATATAAATTCCAGTGAAATATGTCTTCCCAAAGGCCTGAAACATCTGGGACGTCAACAGGTAATTCCTTGGCCCATCCGAGATGTGGCAACACCTGAACCATCTCGGGATGGATTTTTCGGGAATATTCCCTATCAGGGCTGGCATTGCGGTTTCCCAATCTGAAGTGGAACAATATCTGACTGAGCTGGAGGACATCATGCACTCTCAGGGTTCTCCTCATCCAATGACAGATCATGTCAAGGAGTTGCTCGATCTCACTACTATCCCACGGTTATCAGCTACTGATTTAAGAGAGTGCTTCCCTCTTTCGGAAGAATCAGAAGAGTCCTCATGGGGAGATGAGGTCGGGAGAGGGAGACCATTAGAAGAGGGTGATGTTGGAGATCAGGACTCGGATCTTGAAAAGTTTTCAGAGGCCCTTGAGGTAAAAGTTTGAAACCCCCTCCTCTGAGAATTCCTTTGAGGTCATTCTAGACTTTTTTCTAACATCTGAACCGTGTAAGAGAGTCTTATATATAGAACTTTTTCTCATCCATCAGTGGATTCAGATGCGTTACCTTTAATATCTACTCCTACTGTCGCATCTATTATTGTGTCTAGTGAGTCTAGGATACCTAAGGTGACCCTTCTGGAGATTTTAGGCCTTCTGACCATATATGGGGGGCCACGCTTCGGGGTCCCGAAGACATCATCCCAAGATAGAGATCATCATCATAATTTTATTTTTATTTAATGAAAGAAAGAAAGAACAAAATAAGGGAGAACATCCATCGACCCCAAGAGAAGAGCTAAGGAGGCCTGAAATAGTGAAGTCCCAGGGCATCCCCTCTAATCAAGTTTACACCCTCGGGCTTCGTGCTTCCCAAAGAGTGAAAATAAATAAGCTCCAAACCTGGGACGTTTAACAAGTCTACATGATCAGCAACTTTATTTCCCTCTCGCCATGTATGATTAATAGTGACGGCGTTATCCAGTAATCTCCAACACTTTCTAATGATGTATTGGATCAACTAAGGAGAGACTCCAATGCCATGTACGGAATTCTGCACTAATAAGGAGTCAGTTTCATCTTAAAGAATGGACAGACCCCTCTTCTTGCAGAGACTTAGCCCAATGTACAGCGCCATGGCCACCGCCTGGAGAGAAGAGACCTAACCCAACATGACCGACGAAGCCAAGAGGACTGATCCACATGCATCCTGAACCACACCCCCACCATTCATGATACCCAGGGAAAATGAGCCATCCATATTGAGCATCAAAACTTTAGAAGGAGGATTCCAGCAAACCCAGCGATTGCTAATATTGTTATTGACCTGATGGGAAGCATGGGCTTCGAATCGAAGCTAGACTATTGAAGGGGAGACCCCCTAGTTATGAATGACTCTATCCAAGTCAAGGAGGATATATATCATGCCATAAATAATGGCACGACTCGACAAGGATCCCCCTTCATGGATAATTTTATTCCTTGCCATCCAAATACACCAAAAACCAGCATGGAGAATCACTATGTGGGCCATTCTTTCAGGGCCGCCTTCACCCAAGCCATGATACCACCTATCGAGGAAGGGATGGTCCACCATGGAGGAAATAGATATATTAGTAAAATCACAAAATAATTTCCACACCTCATGTGCCCACTCACTTTCAAAGAAAAGGTGTTCTACACTTTCCCAAGATCGAGAACATGAATTCGATCCATGTAAGTGCCTTCTACCAATTTCATGACTGCTATCCCTTGACCATTCCAACTAAAATTCATGCCCCCCTTTGGATGTATAGTTCTTCAGATGGAATGGGCCTCCTTAGTGAGATTGGTCGGGGCTTCTGGCGGTGTCCTTACTAGGGGAATGTCGATGGTCGTGGAGGCAAAGGTCCAAACTGACCTAACTGTGGCACTCCTGATCACCAATGCGACCATTAGTGAGACTGCGCCTAAGATCCTTGAGGTGGGATCTCATGATGAGGATCAATCATATAGTCCAGGTCCCACCACTCTTGATCAAACGACATATGTAAACCCTGCTGATGAGTTCCTGAGAACGTACCCCGCATATGAGCCTACCAAACGCGCTGATTGCGATGAGGCAGCCTCTGATGAAGTGGAAAGAAAAATAGAATGTTGCCGATCATGGAAGATGATCAAGCGCTTCATTTATGATACCCCCCAAGAACTATGGATGTTTGAGAGGGATAGACATCACTCATGACTGTGCGAACCGTGTGATGGGGGTGTGGATGCCCAGCATCCTCACATGATCGTCCAAAATCTTATGAAAAAAAAGATTTGGGAGTATGACCTTGGCCTAGGTTTGGGCTAGAAGTATAGGAAAGAGGTAAACATCAAGAGGCACCGGGAGGCTGAAGATGAGGTCCAACGACTGTAGAGTCGGGCAGACGGGCAATCAACCTCCCTCAATGTGCAATCTGAGATAATATTTCAATTGAAGGCTTGGATGGCATAGGATGAATAGGGCATGAAGCAAGCCTCTAAGGATATCACTGCCATATGTACCTATGTTGTGAGGGCCTAGATTGCGGCAAATGAATTTCACCCCCTCGCTGCCGAGGAGGAGCGGGAGCTGAATAGGTGGGAGCAACTTCTGGATGCCACCATCCAGAGGATGGCAGAGCTGCTACGCTCTTTTGATTAAGTTAATCCATCCATGGGGGGAAATGACCCTCGAGTACTGTAATGATTACAAACCCTCAAAAGCACTTTCATGCTTTGATCGTTTGATGTTATAGCCTACATGAGTTCCGTTATTTGTGTTGGTTTTACATGCATCTGTTACATTAACGAAACACCCAGTGATCAATCCCTACGCTCACGCGGGTCGAGACCAACGTGAGAAACAAAGGATGGCCCCTATTTCATTTTGTATGGACGTAAAAGTGCTGACCAAGTTTCGGGAATCCAGGGTTTGAACAACCAAACTTGATTCCCGAGAAGAGAAGGGAGAGACCTGATTGGAGAATGATGCTCTTAGAATAGCCGAATTACCGTTTTCCCAGTGCGCTCTTGTGCACGAACGAGGTAATGCCAGAGGTGTTGGAATCAATTAGAATAGACGGGAATGGAAGTTGTGAATCATGATACTCAGGATTCGGAACACTGTGAGGGTGGTGTGACAATTAAGGATAATGGTTGACTGCATTATAAACACAGTATCCTTATTGTGTTAGCTAGGAATGGGGATACAAATTGTGGGCCGACCGCTGACCATGTTTGAAACGCGGGGCCTGACTCAAAATGTCATTCATTAGTCTTCTGGAACATTAGCACAGGATAGCAGGTGAGCCATGGTCCATGCATCCATAATGTTAGAGGGTTCCTTTAGACGTGTAAGGGGATGAGGGAATGAATAAGGAGTAACGCAAAGCATGTAGGGTGTAGTGATGTGTTGATCAAATGGAGTAAAACACTCTTGAAATTATTCCACCGTTGCGGAAACACATTGGGTGGGCGCATTGGTCTAATCAGGGATCAAGCATAATTCTGAACAGGACCTCTCTGGAGAGGAAACTATTTCTTCATAACGTTATTGTAGGGAATCCTAGACTTGTTCGGAATAAAGGTGTAGGGTTCCACAAAAGAAATCTGGCCAAGGGGCTGAAAATAGGGGCAACCGGATTTGCGATTCTTAGGCTAGACCCACGGGTAAGATGCTTGGGTGTTCCTATGTATTCCATGGGGATGGGAATCAAGCCATATGTAGTTCTGGAAGATGTCGTGCAGTTTAACATCTTGCAGAAAGGATGTGGGGTGATCTTAGATTATGGTCAAAGATCTTAGTCCGTGGATGGTAGGAAACGTGGGAGACACATGGTGGGGTAATTATAAAACCCGATGTGAATAGGAACCTGTGGTTCTGACCACCAACTGTTACCTGGGAAGGTTTTAGGCTGAGGGACCGAAAACGAGAGTTAAACTGGGCCTGAGTCAAAGTTCATGGGAGTTTCTACATACCCCATGGGAATGAGCATCTAGCCGTACGTTGCTATGGGAAATGGCATGGTGGGATACTTGTGCCAAGTATAATGAGGTTGCGCGAGTCTGGACCATACACAAAAAGAAGCATTATTTGATAGAACTTTGTTTTCCTTTAGGATGAATAAGTGTTGTTTTTTTTTGTGAAGCGATGAGCCTAGAATAGCGAATCCAGGAATTGTAACAAGAATCAAGCCAAATTGAGGCATTGACAAATGGTATGGTGTTTGACCAATACCAAACAAGTTGTCCCTTGTGCGAGGGCACCACAATGCGGTGCCATTTTTTTCCGTGCTTCTAGGATGATATTGTCATAGTTTAGGGTCATGTGATGGGACCAACCATGCACTTTAGCAGCGTACAACATAGATGGAGTAGAGATGAGGCTGAAGGGGGAATGTGCACGGTGCAATAAATCATACCCGACATTAATGAGGATGAGGTCCGCACCACATCTTGCGTGATTCCTAGAAAGAAACATCGGGCCCAGGGGACATAAAGAGGTAAGAGGGTAGGAAGTAGGCGAGACTGACCTCAATTAAGCTGGACCCACATACAAGGAGTTCGGGTATCCCTACGTATCCCATGGAATGGGAATCAAGTTGTATGTAGTTTTCCAAAGGGGCAATATGGAAAGATCTTAGTTTAAGGTCATAGAACATGGACCATAGAAAAGCAGACTATTCTTAGTAAGTGAGGACCTTAATCTGCTCCCTAAGCCTACGTGAGTTGAACTTAGTGTAGGAAACAAGGGAAGATAAGGTCTTTTCAATACGTGAAATACATGCAAAGGGGAAATCGGTGGAGCCCTGAATAATATCCTTATCGTAGTTTTTTCCTCCTAATGTGTGTATGCGCACTGAGGAATAGTACCAAGAGTCTCGAAATTCTACATGGAAATGATGAGATGGAGAATGGTGTGAATCATGTAACCAACATTTTGGGATTAATGGTTTTGGCGTGATGATGGAAGATAATTGTTGACCGTGTTCAAAACACAGCATCCATATTGTGTTAGCCTGAAATGGGGACAAAAAAATGAGCATTGACTGCTGACCATATTCACAACATGGGACTTGTATCGATTTGTTGTCTGAAACCCTAGAGAATGATGGCCCGTAATGGTTGGATGTCCCTTAGGCCTAGAATCCATACCATTTGGGGGTACCTTTGGGATGTGAAAGGTGATGGAAGCCCTAATGAGGAGGAACACAAAGCCTGAGAAATGGGTGAAAGCATGTCCAGGTAGAATTTGACATTTCAAGTGCTGAACTAGAGTACCCTTGGTCACTATAGTGAATCACAGAAGAGGACCTAGGGGATCATCTTGAGAGTGGCCAATTTGAAAAGATGAGTATACCACAAGGGGATGGAAAACTCCCAGGAGAAAAAGGTAAAATGTGTGGTTTCTACAACACCTGATGTGGGTGAGAACATAGTCACATACCACACTGTATATTCCTCTCTCTAGGGGAACTCAGGACAATGGGCCAAAATGAGAGGGATATTTCTAAGAGATGCGGCTAGACCAAAAGTCTATACATTAGGGCAGTCTTATATATCCCATGAGGATGGAAATCAAGCCACACATAGTTCTTGAAGGGGTTAATGTGCAGTTTATCATCATTTAGTAAGGACGAAAATGGGTAAGATACCCCACATACAAGAGGTGTATGGCACAGCGGGTAACCTGACATGAATGAGGACATAATCTCATACCACACCGTACAATCACACAAGAGAGAACCTAGGATGAAGGTTCAAAAAGGATGAGGGGCCTGAAAAGGCCAAGGGGCCAAAAAAGGCGAAGGGGCCTGAGGATGGGTGTCCCAGCCAATGGTAGACATACGTCCTCTTGTGTGGTTATCGCCTCATCACAGCTCCAAATCCAATGTGAGAGGTGATCGGTTTGGGAAACAATGGGCCAGACTCAACTCTCCCTATCATGTAGGGGTCTAATAGCTGACATCGCCCGAAGGTAGTTCGTTTCTTGGAGATATATTAGGGCAGAACGAATCACTACACTCAATGTTTGGGACATCATGGGGAGGATCTAATGAAAAAGGATAGCTTTTGACCTTGTTTGAAACACAGCATCCCTATTGTGACCTGGACTGGGAACAAAAAATGAGCATCGACCGTTGACCATATTTGCAATGCGGGGCTTTTATCAATTTTTTTCTTGGCATCCTTGAGGGAGTTGGCCCGAAGTGGTAGGGGAGCCCTTGGTCCTACCATCCCTGTCGTTCAGGGGACCTTCTAGATGTGAATGATGATGGAGTCCCGATCAACGGAGTGGGTGAAGCCTAGTTGTACCCATCTGTGAAAGAGGAGAACACATATGGGGAGTGGGACGTAGGGAGGAATCAAGATGAGCTCGATGTGAATTGGGGGAAAACCTACACCACACCATATGTCTTGACACGAGGGGAGATTCTGGCATTTGGGTTGAGCCAATAGATGAAATGTTCGAGCGTTCTTACGTATCCCATGAGGATGGGAATCAATCCAAATGTAGTTCTTAAATCCCATGAAGTTTAACATCTTGTGGTGAGGACGTGGGAGGATAGAAGAACGTGGAGTGCACATGGTGCAATCATCATAACCCTGACATGGGCGGCCAAAGAAGCCGACACGACTCCATGTGAGATCCTCAAAAAGAACTATGCCCAGGATGGGATAGTCAAAGAGGGATTTGGTTTGGACTCAAGATGAGGTGTCTGAGCATTCCTACATATCTCATGAGGTTGGGAATCAAGTCATACGTAGTTCTTAAGATGTAGTTTAATGTCATGCAAGATGATGCATAGTTCAAAGTCATGTAGGAATGAATAGTGTAAGGTCATGCTAGACCAGCCAGCTCAGGAAAAGTATTACTTGAGAAACATGGCATTGGTGGGAGAAGTTATATGCTCACCATCCACAGTCACCAGAGAGTATGCTCCATTGGGGTAAAACCTATGGATTATGTAAGGTCCTTCCCATTTGGGCTCTGACTTGGGTGGTTTCTTGCCAGAGATCATTGTCATCTGGAGATCCAACACCAAGTCACCTTACAGGAAAGAGCATAGGTGAACCTTATTATTGAAGGCTCTATCTATCTTGTTCTAATGCCTTTATAGATTATTCATGGAACTAAGACTATTCTCATAAAGTGTTTCCAATTTAGCCAGAAAACATTTATTTACCTTATATAGTGCCTGTTGGTCATAGAATTTTGTGCGTAACGAAGGAAGCTAGATCTCGATGGGCAGGATGACCTCAGTTCCGAACACCAGGGAGTATGGAGTCACCTGGTTGGAATTACGAGTCGTCATCCGGTAAGACCAGAGAGTGTTGGGGGGCTTATCTAGACAACTCTTCTTATTCTGACCAACCATTTTCTACAAAATGTTTGAGAGGGTTTTGTTGAATTCCTCGATCTTTCCATTTTCTTTTGGGTGGTAGCGGGAGGTATGGGTCGAATAGATGTTGTACTTGGCATAAAATTTATATCAGATCGGCTGCTTAGAAGTTGGTGTTGTTATTGGTGAGGATGGAGTGGGGGACTCCAAACTAGTAGATGATGTTGGAGATCATGAAGTCAATGATAGAATGGGTCTTGACCTCTTTGAGAAGAACTACCTCTACCCACTTTGAAAATAAATCCATGGCGGTCAGGATAAACCAACACTGGCGAGCTTTCACCTGTGGATATGGTCCCACGACATCGAATCCCCACACCGCGAATGTCCAAGAGTACCTAGTGGAGGGGATAGGTTCTGGTGGTTGATGTAAGAAGTTAGAATGAATTTGGAACGTGTGACGCATCTTGGTGAACTCGATGAAATCATGGATCATGGAGGGCCGAAAGTACCAAAATCACCAGATCTGATGGAACATCTTCTTCCCAGTCTGCTGAGGCCCATAGGAACCAGCATAAACCTCCTGCATGACCTAAGAAATATCAACTCATTTAATACAACGGAGGATAAAACCATCAAACCGATGCTTGAAGAGGATTTACACAAGATTGGGACCACTGTAGAGGGTAAACTGCAGCGCGCGGCGTCAAATGCACTCGCGCTCAGCCTGATCAGCTTGGAGGAAACCATTTTGGAGATACTCAACAAAGGGGGATCTCCAGTCGGGGGTCACTTCAACCACTGCATCTAAGGAACCTGAGGGTCTTGACGTGGTGGTTTTGGTTGTAATATGGCTTACTAGTGGGTCGTCGTCATCATCTGGGGTGACGAGGGAAATTACTCTCCTATGTGCCATGTGTATAATCAGATCATCCCGCTCGGGATCTGCAAGTGACGCATCCAGGCCATCCAGGGCATTGACTCGCCATTCTGAGATCAAAGGACATGAGTATCATCTGGCCGAGATGGAAACTAGGCCATTAGCTAGAGGTTACACTCCAAAAATGGTCTGAGCTCTGGATTTTTAAAGATATAGCAACCATTGATTTGATTAATGACTAGTTCAAAATCCCCTTTCACATGAAAATGGGGCACATCGATCTCGAGGTCCTACTCGAGGATAGTGATAAGAGCCTGATACTGTGCCTTGTTGTTGGTGCAACCTTCTGACAACAGGAATGAGTACGGAATAATGGCTTGCGATGGGGTAATAAAGACAATACCTAGGCCTACCTTGTTGAGCCAGGGATCATTGAGCCTCCTTCTGGTGGGGCTCTGGGAAGCACCATCAATGTGAATCTCCCAACATGGGATGCCATGATCTATCGAGAGGATTTCCTCATCAGGAAAATCCATGTCCAGTGACTGGTCCACGGGGGTTGGATGGGCAATTAGAAAATCTTCCAATGCTCGTCCCTTGATTTCCTTCTAAAGAATGAACCTGATTTCGAACTGCTGTATAATTACTGGCCACCGTGCTAGACAGCTGGTCAACATGGGGCAGTTCAGAATGTACTTCAGTGGGTCTACTTGAGACACCAGCTGTACCTCGTGGTGTTTCAAGTAGTGTCTTAATTTCTGTACTATGAATACCAGCGCAAGGCTGCTTTTTTCAATGTGTGAGTATCTGTTATCCTTATAGAGGAGCATGCGACTAAGGTAGTAAAGATTTTTTTCCATCCTCTCATTGTTCTTCTGGCCAGGGAGAGAGCCAAGAGATCAGTCCAGGGTAGTCACATATAGGATCAATGGTTTTCTGTAGATGGGTGGCATTAGGACCGGAGGCCGGAGTAGGTACTACTTGATTTCCATGAATACAGTCTAGAACTATTAGTCCCATTCATAGGTGGATCCTTTCTTCATGAACCAGGAAAGGGCATAAACTTGGCAGCCAGATTCACAATGAATTGGAATATATAGGATAAGTGGCCTTGGAAACCTCGAAGCTCCCGAATATTACTCGGGGGAGGCATCTAACTGATGGCCTTGATCTTGTCTAGGTCGATTTCGATGCCCCGGTACCTGAAAACAATGACATGGAACTTCTTAGAGGTGACCCCGAAGGCACACTTCAACGAGTTCATCTTTAGGTGGCAGGAATGAAGGAAGAAAAACACTTTCTAAAGGTTATTGAGATGGTCCTAGAGCTGGTGATATTTGACCACCAGATCATCCACATAGCATTCCACCAATGTCCTGATGATTGGATTGAATGTGCAGTGCATGGCCCGCTGATAGGTGGAACCTGCATTCTTCAGGCCGAAGGGTATAACCTGGTAACAGAAAGTAACTTAGATAACACTGAAAGCTGTGGACTATTCGTCCTTAGGGTCCATTAAGATCTGGTTGTATTCGAAGAAACCATCCAAGAAGGAGAGGACTTGGAACCTAGCTGTAGCATCGATCAACAATTTTGTCACAGGAAGGGGAATATCAATCTTCAGATAGTGACGATTGAGATCACGGAAGTCAATGCAGACTCTGATATGTCTATTCTTCTTCTTAACTAGAACCATGATGGATATCCACTTGGGGTACTGAACCTCCTTGACAATGTTAGCATTGATTATCTTGTCAACTTTGGCCACAACCATAGCACCATGAGAAGGGTGCATCGTCCTGAGGGGTTGCTTGAATCCATGATGATTTTTCCGGTGACCAAGGCGGTGGACGACTACCTGAGGATCTAGTCCTGGCATCTCATCATAACTCTGGGGAAACACATCACAATGTTGTTTCTGGAATTCTACGTACCATTGATTATCCTCAGGAGGCATGGCGGCACTAATCAATGTGGGTCTCGGGTCCACCTCTCTACCGAGGATCACCTGTACTAGTTCATCAACCGTAGTAGAGACGTCCACTTCGATGGCAGGGGGAGTATCCCCCAGATCCTCTTCTTCAATTGCGTAGGGATCTCTAGTGGGAGGAGCTTCCTCTGGGTTAGTGGATCCCGACGTGAGGCTTGTACCAGCCTGAGCCGTAGTGGTCACGGCATCGGGAGATTCTGGTACTGCTGAAACCATAGCAATGAAGGATGTTGACCTGATCCCATCTATTCTTTGGCCAAAGGGGCCACACTTGATGATATCAAAGCATTAGTGGAATGTTGGCTTGAGCCGGTTAATTCTCGCTCGGAAAAATAGACACGTATGAAGTACTTTTGTTGCCATGGGGCAGATATCCCGATACTATACGGGGGTAGGAGGGTCTAGGATCACCTGATCCTGATTTGTGTAGAAGTACGATGTGATTTTCCATAGTCACTTGGACACGGGAATATGCATCCCTCTTGTACCAGAGACAAAAAAAATTGCCCCATGCTGGGGGTTGTGGCCTCCAATCGATGGATCAGGAAGATGTAGGCCTCTTCCAGACCATCACAAGGGTTTATTGCAACCGTAAAGGCTTCGAACTTGCTAGCCTAAATCTTCTTATCCTTGCACTTATAATAGTCTACATCTAGGTAGTGGGATTCACAAGAGACTAAAGGAGACATGTCACCTTAGTGTATTCCTACTCGATCATTGAGGGAGTACTTGAGGCATTGATGATATGATTATGGGACTGTCGCGTGTAGGTGGAGCCATGGTCTTCCCATCAATGCATTGTACTCAGTGTCTTGGGAGACAACCATAAACATGGTGCTGGATACTAGGCCACTGAACTGGTTCATCAAATGGATATTACAAACTAAGTTCTATTATGTCCTATCATATCCATTTATTCTTAATTCAGAGTGAGTTAGGTCATCTTTGGATAACCCTAGCTTCCGCATTGTCCGCATCGGGATAAGGTTCATCCTAGAGCCAGTGTCAACAAGATAGCAGCGAACCTCCATACCATTAAATTGTCGGGTGATGTACTATGGGCAGATGTTCCCCTATATGGGAGAGCCATCATCTTCTCCAGATAACTAAATGATGGCCTGCCATTCAGCATTCTCGACCGTTTCAGCATGAAAGGATTTTGAAGCTTCTACCTCCTTCTCAAACTGGAGGGGGATTCTTAAAGCCTCAGTGAGAACCTCACGTATATATTATGACAATATAAGGGATGAAAGGATGGAAATACTCACTGGTATGCTAGAATGGTGCTTGAGAACATCATTCTTCCATGTCAGGTGCGAGCTTCTGCTTATAGGAGGCCACTCTGTGATAGGAGGAATGGTGGGCCATGCTGGCTGGGCCGACGGATCACTGGTGTTGGGAATATCCTACCACTCACTAGTCGAAGCATGTAGAGAAGCTACAAGATGAGGTCCAGATGACATAGACCTGCCTATAGCAGGGTGAGGCTGGTCGCGTCCTGGTCGAGGTAGCTCTTCCTGATCCAGTAGTACAAACGGCGATGAAGGCGGGCCTGGTGACACTGGATGAAGAGGTTGTGCATGCTGAGCCCTGCATTGAGCCTGTAGTCTGGTCTCAGTGGCATGCACGGCCTAGATGGAGGATCTGACTGACGTTCCTTGACGATCCATTTGGCCACAGCTCCACTGACGTTGGCGTCGGCTGGGGATGTTGGTGATGTTCTCCAGGCACTTCTCGTCGTAGCGAGTCATGTAAGGGTTTACCAATTCCATGGTATTAATCGAAGCGTACCCTTGAATATCACTTGAAGATTCATCAATTACATAGTGGATTCTGGGAGGAATCCCCATCATAGGAGTCATGAAGTCTCCAAGAGTGCGGGACGATGATGGCATTGGAGGGGCGCATTGTTTTCCCTTGTGCCACTGATGCTTGCTCTTCTGGGAAGAGGCCGATTGACATGATGACACAGAAGTGGTGTCCGCAGCTTCTGAAGGCTCTAACCAATTTAGGCATGCCTGAATGATTCCATGTGCATGGGAAACCATTTTTTCAATCCATCCGGTCATCATACTTCTGGGACCCGTGGTTAGAAACTAGGTTCCACTCACCTTCGTCGTCGCTTTTGTTATCCAGCCTTACGAAGACACCGACCAATTATGACGGTGTCGGGCCCAGCCTGACTATGTTGTTATTGACCTGTTCTTGAAGCCAGGTTTTGAACACATAGAAATTCTTGAGGGTGTGCCCCAGGATCCGATGATAGGGGCAGTATTTGGGGCGATCAGTGAGGTTCGCCTCTTCTGGCCATCTGCACTCAGGAAAATGCATGATCCCTTATTCCAAGGCACTTCTAAAATAAACAGAAAACTAATTCTCATTGATCAAGTAGGTCCGGTTTCTTCTGTCTGAGCAGGGGGGCCTTGGAGCCTGGCTCTGACGAGGGGCTGTAGGAGCTTTTCAAGGAGGTGGACCCTGATTGTCCCACCTGGGTGGTGTCAGTGCATTTTTTAGGGGAACCTACTGATTCTGAGGAGGGTGTTGTTGGGCTGGAGGCTACGCCTGTTGTGGTGGGCCTCTACAAGGTTACAGAGTTGGATCCACTAGTAATAATTCCAGTTGTCTGGGGCCTCTATTTGGGACACCGTGAAGGGTTTAACTTTGACTTCTCTTCTTGCAAGAATTGTGGAAGGCAACAGTCGTGTCTGGTCAGCCTGTTACAAGGTTTCTTCCAGGCGCTGGGCCTTATCGGAGAAGTCTTCAAATCCCCTGGGGTAGTTTTGGGTTATTAGAGGGGGAACTCATTCTGTCTTTACATTCCATACACAAATCGTCTGTAATTTCTCCTCAATCAGTGGCATGTCAAGGTATTATGTAAGCACCTTCCACCAGGTGATAATGTCCGCAACATGCTCATCAGGCCATTGTTTGCACTTGAATATGTGTGAAATGCTCGTTATCCGCGCAGTGAAGCTGAGCTTGTAGAAGAACTGCCTGTGAAGGTCCTCCTAGCTGGTTACATATCTGACTGGGAGCTGTCTCTACCAGACGAATATAGGGCCCTCCAATGTTTGAACAAAACAGCGGAGGTTGGTAACCTACTGTTGTGACGGAGACCCTAACATGGACCCACACCATGAGTTGAAGTGGTCCAGGTGTTGTGGCGGGTCCTCTGTCCTTTTAAAGGGGGAGAAGGTGGGATTCCCAAAATTCGAAGGTTCCAACATAGCATCCACCCATGCCGGATATGGCTTACCATCAGGTGGGATCGCCACCTATCGCATTTATAGTTCCTCAAGGTGAGCAATGAGTGCAACCATTAGATCATCTAGGTGGGGGTCCCTGTCTTGATGGGGATCCCAAACCACGAGTGCTTTGGTGGGTTCTTCAATGCAGTAAGGCGGCTCAGCTGATAGTGGAGGCGTTGGTGGGGAGACCTGCGAGGTAGCTGGGGGAACCTGAGCTAGGTTCCTTGGATTGTTGCGCCATTCCGAAGGGTTTGGCGAGACATACCATGCTCTCATTCTGTGAGCTCCGGATTCAACCCTATCCATGGGATCAGCATGATCAGGGTTTCCTGGGGCCATCTCACTGATGGGAACTTGTTCCTTCCTCTGCTGTACTGGCCTAGGATTGTTGTAGTCAGGCTGTCACTCTACAACATGTTCATCCAAGAGTTTGTGGACCAACTTTTTCTTCTTATAAATTTGTTGGCACAACGTGGCCTTCTCAGGGTCCTCCTCCGTCTTCTATACTAAGGTGGATGGGTCGGAGTGTTTGGTATCTCTGACATGCTCTTTTCCATTTAGAGAATTCATGCTGAGTACCAATTCCTCAGTAGGCATATGGAGACCATGTAGGTTCCTTTGCTGATGAGTAATCCTTCCTGATGGGTCCAATAGTGATGGCACACCCTCGAGGGGTAAGTCTCCATCGAGAAGCTCCGGCTCGTCCTTCTCGTCCACTACGTTGTCCATGTTGACTGTGACACTTCCTGGGGGCATGTCCATGATATCACCTAGCGAGTCAGGCTGTCACTAGATAGGACTGAAGAAGAGGGCATCATAATGCCCCTAGCCATAGACTTGTGCATGGGGTGAAGCCTCCTTGATGATCTTGTGGTGTATCTTGAATCTCTGAATGCATTGTTCTTGGAGGACCCTATGGCGGTCTGGTGACTCGGGGCACTGGGCCATATGGAGGGTAGCCAGATCAACCAGACGACATCGATCACCAAAGTCCTCAAAGTTCTATCATCTCTTTGGATAAGAAACTCATGAGTGGAAAAGGAAAAAGTGCATCGCCCAGAGGGTGTGGCAGAAACATTCAAACTCCTCTGGGGTGAGGGATTCCAGCATAGGAATATTCGGTGTTTCCACAGGCTAGAACATCTTAGGGAAGTGGTTCGCTGCATGGATGTAAAATAAGCCCCTCATCTCAGATTTATGGTGTGTACCTTGAATTCCCCATTCATCCACTAGGGGTGGTTGAGGAACCGACAGCGGTATTGAGGTAGAGCACTAAGATGGCAGGCTGGCCGGTAGAGAGTATGGCGAACGGGCTGACTGGCCACTGAATCTCGTGTTTTCCTTCGAAGAGTGTAGCAACCTGGCCGCCATGTCTCGATAATATGGGATAACAGCTGTAGTTTTGGGCTTAGGGGCTCGAGATACTAGAGATAGGTTGTGCTACTGCTCGCCCACCATCGTTCCCCAGAATATTCCTTTGTGATCTATTGTCGAGGTAGAGAGCGCTTCTGAGGATGAATGTGGTGATTGCACAACCGTAACTTGTGGGTTTTCCAGATTTTCATCATCCTGAATATACCTACAAAGGCAGGTAGGACTCCTATGGAAATCACATTCTTGGAGTACCAGGTTGATGCACCTCGTCCCTACCCCGAACCTTGAGTCGAATGAGCGAGAGGAGGGTTCCCATGCCGAGACATATTCCACTTCACAGTCTAAGAAGTGGACTGGTTTGATCTCCATCCGGACCTTCCAAAAAGTTTTCTTATGGCGGAGACAACCCACCTTCCATCCCCTGGGTGGCTTCTCAAGGTAGTGCTGATTTCTAACACAAGTACCTTTGGCTTCATTGGTGCAGAGGCAGTGAGGGTTTCCACCCGAGAAAGCAGGGGTGCGAGGAGCACCATGAAAAATTTCAAATGGGACATGGGGAGGACCTCCATGGATAGATCTTGATCGGTAAATACCTTCGATGGAACTAGAAATGTCATGGGGAGGACCTCCATGCTTGTTTTCCATGGCGACCTCAATATGAGGAGGGTCTTGGTATAGGTCTAGCTGAACATTGGTAGGACCTCCATGCTTGGTGTGGGTGAAGTGAGGTTGGCCTTCACCCCTTTGGATGATGAGGTCAGGAAGACTTATGCCAGCTGCTGAGAGGATGTGGGGAGGATCCCCATGTTGAGGAGAGACTGGACGTGAAATGTCCCTACACCGGTGGTTGGGGGCTGGAGAAATGACTCCATACCCAGTGTAATAGGCACGGGAGAGGCTTCTGTACCAAGTATCACTGTCATGGGGAAGACCCTCATTCAGATTGGGGGCGGCACGGGATGGACCTCCATGTTGAGCCTCAAAGAGGGGAAGGAATGTTCTCTATTTGATTGTGGTATAGGGAGGACCTCCGTACTGGGTGACATCATTGTAGGATAGATCATGGCGACCACTACTCAAGCCGGTGACCAAGAGAGTCGACCCAGCCTAGTCGTGGGGCAATTGGGGCCTCGATCCTGGTCAGGTGTATATATTCCCATGAATAGTTTATGCAGGGAACTGATGATATGCGTCGTCAATGGCTCGGGCCACAGTAGTCGTTGACGTTGACACCCCTTGGCGGGCATACTCCTTAGCTTATGCCTGATGCTGGCATCAGGTCAAACAAACCAGGGTTAATGGTGCAATTACATATATTACCTACTCCTCATCCAGCAAGATCGGGCGGCGACGCTGACGCGATCGGGTGGGAGCCCTCACTGGGAGCCCCTGGAATGGGACTCTGACCGGGTTGTGCCGAATGTCACCTACCTCATCATCATAAGGCAGGGAGTTATCAAAGCGTTCCTTGGAGAGGCTCCCGAAACAGTTATATGTCGGCATGAGGAGTAGTGGCTCCCTTCACGACCCTTGGGGTGATGTTGGAAATGATGCACAAATGCCTCCAGATCCAGGCAGGCCGTATCCCAGTTCGGGATTATGTCGTCATCCTCGTAACGGCACATGAGGTCATTGATCACCCTTTGTTGGATGACCTAGGATGGGGAGATGGGTTGTGAGAACCCCATGGTCGTAGATGTAAGGTCCATCGTGTAAGAGGTGAAGCCACGTGGAACAGCCGTGTTGGCACTACCCCTAACCCAACGTTAATGGGCAGGTGGTGATCGCATCCCTGGAGCGGCAACTTGATTCCGGAATGTAGGGAGATTAACTCGTCAATGCTGAAAGAAAAAGTAATTGATGACCAATGCCACAATGTCATCCCATCTTTTATGGCCAGTAAGAGGGATCCACACTAAAAACATCAGATAACGGGATTTCCAATGTTCTATTGCCCCAACTTTTAGTGAGTTTCACGCCAGGCCCGCTATTTGCTTAGTGGGACCCGGCACCGGATAACTGGATATGGTAACACGCTAATCCATTGATTCCTCGAGTGCTACTAATATACATTTTGAGGAGAAGTATTTCATGTCGGATTCACCATTTCTACTTCTGACGCTTTCATTAGGGAATGTGCATCCATCTCATTTGAGGACGAAATGCGTGGTTTTGTTTCCCCACATTCCAACTTTCCAAAGGTAGGTAGCATCCGCTATTTGTTCAAGGATGTTTTCTCCTTGATCGAAATGGGATGATGGGATGTCGTTTCCTCTTTTCATGGATTCCTCCTCGGAACTCGTCGCCAAGTCCCGGTCTCCCTTATAGACTTAAGACGTTGTTCGTGAAACTCTTCCTAGCGCCATATCTTTATGGACACCAGTTAATTACAATTCTTCTATTGGGACATTCCAGTGGGTCCAGTCAGGGAAATAACCTTTAGTCAGGGGTTTAGTCACATTGGGCATCACTGGCATCTCTAGGTGCTGGGACACTGGTGTGTCTATCTTCTATCCCTTATTATAGGGATTCTTGAGGGCGCGGAATCCCAAGGCATCCCACATCGAACACTGGGAATCATATGTCGTGGCATGTATCTGAGGTTTTCTTCAGCTTCCCATGTTTAACACAAGGTATGCCACATGTTTAACATCCAAAAAAGATGGATTAGACTGATCATAATAGTTAATGGATTGGATCAGATGGGTGCAAACTATAGAGGGAACATCGTTATTGGGGAAAACACACGATTGGCTTCCCGGTCACAGTTGAGGGGAATGGGGAATGAGATGACATGATTTCACTGGGATGTGGGGACCCGGATAAGAATCGGGATGGATGATGGGTGGATGAATTATGTAAGGGGGAATGAAATAGGACCATCATAAGGGTTATGGTGAATTTGGTCTTGAGCTTTGAAGAGACTTCCTACGTATCCTCGTGGTAGGTAATCAAAGTCCGCGTAGTTCAGTGAACATAGTTCATCTTAACAACGGCTTACCGCTGAACAGAGTGACAACAGCTTACCACTGAAAGAGGGATACATTTTTATGTCATGTAGGACGGGGGTGAACAAACGTGAAGTGGTTGGGACCATTGGTTGTTGGTCTTGATCCTCGTGGAGGCTTCCTACATACCATGCCTTGGCAAGGATCAAAGTCCTCATAGTTCAGGTATGGGGCAGGAGTTGGTGAACCGATGTGAATAAGGACCTACGGTCTAGGTAGATGGTGGACATGAACCTCATGGAGTCTTCCTATGTACCTTGCCTTGGAAAATATTAAAGACCATGTAGTTCAAGATGTTGTCAGTGAACCGGCGTGAAGGAGGACCTAGGGTCCAATGGGTGGTGGGCTTGAACCTCATGGAGGATCTTTATGTACCCTGCCTTAGCAGGGATCAAAGACCACATAGTTCAGGAGGGATTGGTGTGAGGCTTACACTCTAGGATGCCAATGGTGTTGGTGAACCAATGTGAAAGAGGATGGAATGACCGAGGTTGTGGGATTGAACCTTGTAGAGGCTTCCTATGTACCATTCCTTGGTAGGGATCAAATACTTCATAGTTTAGGGTGGCGTCAGTGTACCGACATGAAGGATAACCTAGGGTCCAATTGGTGGTGGGCGTAAACCTCGTGGCAGCTTCCTACGTACCCAGCCATGGCAGGGATCAAAGACCACGTAATTCGGGATGGATTGGTGTGGGGCTTACACTGTAGGTTGCCCATGTGGATGTCATGGTTGATGCATACTATAAGACCATGTGATTCATGCTCGGTGTGAGAAACAAGAGGCATCAGAGACTTGATGATCATGTCATGAAAGGTGTGTCTGTGGGAAGTGGATTGGGACTCACGTGCGGTTAGTGGCGCAAAGAGTAAGTAAGAGCTTATGCGTGGTTATCAACCCGAAGAGAAAACATGGGCTTATGCGTGGTTGGTAGCCTGAAGAGGTTGGGACTTACTCTAAGATGGAGGCCCGCTGGCGACAAATCCCAGAAGGAGAGGGATTTGGCACTGAAGAAAGGAGGGGTCTGGTGTCCATCCCCCCCCCCCCAATCTGGTATATTGGACCAAAGAAGAATGGTGGAGCAGGGATGCTACCTGGCACACTCCTGTCGCTGGTCATGGCAAAACAATTATTTCCTAATTTAAAATTTAGTAATTTGTTTTACCTGGGATATCTCTCAAAGAGGAGTGCACCCAAAACAGGTTGTCACTTTAAAACGAGGGTAATAATGTTGTGTTTTTGAAATGAAATTTGAAATTAAAATGATTGAAAAACTATGATATTAAAAAGGTTGATTAGTTTGGGATTGGTTTCCTAATTTTAATTCTATCCTCATTCAATTTAATTCAAACCTCTTCTCCTTTGTTGATTAAAGTTATTTTCCACAATATTTTCCCCTCACTTCCTTGGTGAAAATATTATTGTGGGAGAAAATCGCACCAAGATCTCGGTTTGGTCAACTCTCTTTCCATGTGTAAAATAGTGGTATTGAATATCCTTAATTGAAATATTTAATACCCGATTGGGTTTTGTTTATCCCAAACAATCATGAACATTCACTACACCTTTTACACATACTGACGATCGTCGATTACTTCACCACTAATTCCTAGTTTATTCCATCGTATATAAACCAAAAATTAGCCTAGAGAGATTATGATTATTTTACCAAGTAAAAAATCAATAACGTAATTAATATTCAAGAGAAATCGCACTTGATAATAAAATCTGCTATAAGAAATTGAAAACAACTTTGAAGAAGAAATAAATTTATTCAATTGCGTCCAAGAACTCAAGAATTACAATGTAGAAAACCAACCCTTCCCCAATCACTCCAAATGTTTACCCCACCATGGTAAGGGTAATCGAGATGAATGAGGAAGAAGATGGAATTAAAAAACTATAAAAAAGAAAAGGAATAAAATAGAAAGATGAAAAGTTCTCCTTCTTGGTGTCCCGGAAGGAATGGGATGGAGAATGGGATGCTTTGAGAGGGTGGAGCTCTCCTCCTTTTATAGCCAGACTTTGTCCCCCAGATGTTGACGTGTTTTAGCCCCATTAGATGACATATTAATGCGTTAATCCATTATTGAATGTTGTTCAAAATTCCCTTGTACGTTTACTCTCAAAATCTTAGAAGCTTTGGACGTGTATTCCGAGAGTTATGACCGTTTTACTCGGAGAATTTATTCTGACCAGTCAGACTCTTCAAAACGAAATCCTCTAGATTAGGGTGATTTAATGACCCCATAAACGGCCAATTAATGTGGTTATTACTTAATAACAGATTATCCAATACCCCTTTCTCTTCCATCATCCTAATTTCACAACATTTGGGCCCACCATGGTTGAGTTATGGAATCCACACCAAAACTAAAAATAATTGCAAACAGTTTTCTTGAGCCAACTTGTGAACTTCTTTGGAGCTTCCATATGGACGATTCAGCTTTTAGTCTAAAAATTGAAAACAAATCCCTGGATGTGTAGAATTTGGAAATGAATTTTTTTTAAAATTTTTATTAGTGTAGATAATGTTATGGCCAAACTACATAAATAATGTAAAACTGTTAAAAATCCAAAATGGCCCATTTTTACTATTCAACTCAAAATAACACCAATATCATAAAAATGAAACAATTAATCCTAAAGGAACACATTTGTGGGTTTAAAACAATGATATTCAATATAAATTAATTGAAAATATTTTCTCTATCAATTCCCCCACACTTAGCACTGGGACACCAGGACAAGTAAAAGTCAAATCAAATCAAATCCAAAACACATATAAATGAGATCTACCAAATAAATTCCAATAAACAAAGAGATATCAGGCCTCATCAGAAATAATTATTTCAAGTTCTTCATTTTATATTTTAATATATTTCCACTTCATTTCTTATCCCATGCATACAAAACACCTACCTCACATGAATTTTCTCTCATCTCAGAAATGTAAATGTTGAATAAGGCTTTACTCATCCAAACTCACACAAGAGTCACCATAGGGTTCATAAATTCTTACTTCTCCACCCGATGTGAGTCAAGGATATGTGTTTCTCATGAGGACTTTTCAGGGTTTTTCTCTAGCTTCCGATTGGTAGGATTTAGATTTTAAAAATTCTGAGACCGAAAAAGGAGGGATTGGCTCTTATTGAAGAAAAATTGGAGGATTCTAATTTTCACCCAAATATAGTTTCATTCTCTTCCCCTTTGTAGACACTCAGCTCCATCATCATTTAATCAGCTTAGGATTTCAGCAGCAAAAATTTCAATCTTTTCAAATATTATTTTTCTTGAAAGCTCCAGATAGGCACAAATTTCTTATTTTTACATCGAAAGCTCCAAAAAGGCACAACTTCTCTTATCATGAAAGCTCCAGAAAGGAACAGATTTTAACAATATGAAATATTCAGTAGGAACATCAACTTTTAAACATTTTATATTCCACCAAAATTATCACCAAATGAGGTCGTACACTACAAGACTTCTTCCCCACACTAAAGTTCAACTAGATCATGCAATTTGACTTCAAGAGTTGGTAGGATAGGGAAAATTGTCTTGTAATGTGGCTAACCTAACAGGTAATTCATGGCTACTAGGGGCTACAATGAAAAATAAATGTAAAGGTGGGCCATAATGAAAAGGATTATTTTGAAAATGGGTCTTAAAAACAAATAAATTCCTCAATCATTTAAAACACACGTACCCCAAACCCTCATGTTTTGAAATTGAATAAATCAAATTCTGGTTTAAGCAAGCATGGTCTGGTTCTCTCATGAAATGAGGCGAAAGAAAAAAATATGACATAAATGGTTTAGAAGCCTCATATGAAAGGTATTTCAGAGATATAGATAGTGAAATATGGCATGGGTTTCAAAAATTAGTGTACTTTTCATGAAATTCAAAAAGATTTGAACTCGAAAAAAAGTCATTTCAACATTCATTTAAGCTCAATTTCGTGGAATAGATTGGTTCACTCATTGAAATGGGTTTCAAAAATGGTAATTATAATCATTTCATCTAAAAAGTTTCTAAAACACACCAAAAATAGAAAAATAAACACACACAAAAAAAGGACAAAAAAAAATTGAGAAACAAAATGAAAATCCTAAACTACAAAGGTTCCCTCCCCCACACATAATTGGTGTAGTGTCCTCAATGCATTCAAATGGATTTAACATGTAAGAGGATTTGAAAATAACTCACACATCAAGTAAGTGTAAAGGAGAGGTACAACCTTATTTATTGGTAGTGCAACATCAGGTTAATCTCCTAAGTGTTTCACACTGATAACCTATGAAAAAGATCCAAATAAAATCTAAGACATTTATTGAATGAAACAACAATAGAAATAGGATGAGAAGAGAAGGATAGATCTTGGTTAAATCACCCATGTGGGCCCCGGGTTTTGACTGCCTCCAGAGGGGCAGTACTAATCGATTATCCCCAATATGATGGTGGATGAGTTTTCGTTTATTTGAACCACCAAATATGGCTCTTCCCAGCTTTCCTTTCATTGTTCTTGTTGAGGAGGACTCTATAGATAGAGTACACAAGATCCACCCCCTTCACAATGTGGTACAACGTGCATGGTGGGTGTAGGATGAAGTACAGAGCCTCCTCCTCAATTGTTTCTACTTGTGAAACTATCTTGTCTTCCAGCACTGGCTTCAAGGAGGCCTCTGCCTCTTGTCTATTTTCCTCAAGCCCAGCAACTTGGATCTCTTCATGATGGGGCTCCTCCAGTAGATTTTCAATGACTTCAAGGAGCTCCAGAAGTTTCTCAACAGGTGGTTCATTTTTCACATTATCCTCCATGTTGTAGTATGAGTTAGAAGAATCTGAAGATTCAATAAAATAAAGAGATATACTCAAATTAGTTTCAAAAAAATTTAAAGAATTTGAGTTTAATAATGTACTGTCTCCCTGATTTGGTTCGACATTAAAATCTTCTTCAATTGAATGTTCCTCTTATAGTCGATCCTCACTAGATGGAGGTAGGTAGTCAGGCTCCTTCAACTTGAGTTTGTCTTCAACTTCATGGATGTTTTCAGTGAAATCTAGGAAAACCAGTGGCACTTCCTTCTTGTCCTTGAATCTTTTTAAGTCAATTTGTAGTTCATTGACCATGGCCATCAAATTTTCTGGTGAGATCCAGGTTGTTATGCCCCTTTCCACCTGTTTGAACATTATCATCAGTGCATCAGCTCTTCGTTGGAGGGCCTCCTCAGTGTAGTATTTTTCTTGCACCTATGAGTAATTTTCATTCCATTTAGAATAATAATTATTGGATTTTATTATTGAATGATTTTCTTGTGTTTTTTTAAATGAAAAAAATGACAAAAATTTACAAAAATATTGCGACACAACCTCCTCGGAAACGGTGAAAATTTTTATGCACGCCTATCATAGGGTGTGGCAAAAAAACTATTTCCTAAGTTAAAATATAGTAATGTGGTTGACCTAGTATTTCTCCCTAAGAGGAGTGTAAACAAAATGGGTTGTCACTTTAAAATGAGGGTAATAATGTTGTGTTTTTGAAATGAAATTTGAAATTAAAATGATTGAAAACTATGATATTAAAAAGGGTGATTATGTTGGGGTCAGTTTCTTAATTGCAATGCTATCCTTGATCAATTTAATTCAATCATGTTCTTCTTTTTTGATTAAAGTGAGTTTCCACAATCGTTTCCTCTCACATCCTTGGTAAAATTATTATTGTGAGAGAAAACCTCACCAAGATCTTGGTTTGGTCAACTCTCCTTCCATCTGTAAAATAGTTGTATTGAATAGAGTTAATTGAAATGGGCAATACCAGATCGGGTTTTTTTTATCCCAAACAATCAATAACATTCACTACACCTTTTACACGTACTGACGATCATCGAGTACATCACCACTAATTCCTGGTTTATTCCATCATATATAAACCATAAATTAGTGGAGAGAGATTATGATTATTTTAACAAGGAAAAAATCAATAACAGAATTAATATTCAAGAACGATCGCACTTGATAATAAAATCCTCTATAATAAATTGAAAACAACTTTGGAGAAGAATGAAATTTATTCAATTGTATCCAAGAACTCAAGCATTACAATGTAGAAAACCAACCCTTCCCCAATCACTCCAAATGTTTATCCCACCATGGTAAGGTTAATAGAGATTAATGAGGAAGAATAAGGCATTAAAAAACTATGAAACAGAAAAGAAATAAAATAGAAAGAAGAAAAGTTCTTCTTCTTGGTGTCCCAGAATGAATGGGATGGAGAATGGGATGCTTTGAGAGGGTAAAGATCTCCTCCTTTTATAGCCAGAATTTTTCCCCCGGATGTTGACGTGTTCTAGCCCAATTACATGACATATTCACGCATTGAGCCCTTATTTAATGTTGTTCTTAATTCCCTTGTCCACGTCCCCTCAAAAGCTCAGCAGATTTGGACATGTATTCCGAGAAGTATGGGCATTTGACTCTGAGCATTTATTGTATCCAGTCAGACTCTCCAAAACAAAATCCTCCTGATTAGGGTGATTTAAGGACCCATTAAATGACCAATTCATGTGGTACTTCCGGCATAAAAGATAATCCAATAATCCTTGTGCGTCCACCCACCGAATTTCATAACATTTGGGTCCACTATGGATGCGTTATGGATCCCACACCAAAACTAGGAAGAACTGCAAACAGTTTTCTTGAGCCAACTTGTGAGATTCTTTGGAGCTTCCATATGGACGATTTAGTTTTTAGTATAAAAATAGAAAATGAATCCCTAGATTTTTAGACTCAGAAAAACAAGAATTTATCAATTTGGATTAGTTTAGATAATTTTATGGCCAAACTACAGAAATAATTTAAAATTGTTAAAATCCAAAAAGGCCCATTTTAACAATTCAGCTCTAAATAACACCAATATCATAAAATTGAAACAATTCATCTTAAAGGAACACTTTTTTGGGTTTAAAAAATGATATTCAATATAAATTAATTGAAAATATTTTCTCTATCACTGCCTCCTACAATAAAAGATAGGGGCTTACACAGAGATGGTCGCCATTTCCCCACGTAAGATGCATGGGGGGAATTCACAGTTTAACATCTTGTGCTGAGGATGTTGGTGCTTGACAATTTAACATCATGCAGCTTAGATGAGGTGGGTTTTCTCTGAACCCCTAGGGCTTACATAACCAGTACCCACTACACCTTGGTGAATATAAGGGAAAAGCCATGCCATGGCTAGGGGGTGTTATGGAGTGAACCATTGGTGGGTCCACGTTAGATTTGCTATGCGAAGAAGCAAAAGACGTTAGCATGCATATACGTAGAAGCATGAGGCGAAACAACGCAATGGGAAGTATCATCCAAGGGTGTTTTAAATCACATCGTGCATTCCATGAGGGTCACACATGAAAAGGAATTTCAAATCAGGGGGGTTCACAGGCAGGGGACTTATAAAGCTCTGGTGCTCTGCGTGGTGGAGAGTACATGAGAAGGGGTGTGCTTCGCGAAGTGGAGTGGCTCAGCCTAAGCATAGGGAAGAGGTTCATATAGGAGGTTCTTTGTGATGTATAAAGGCCTTTTCATATCACTTCCATGAGGAGAAAAGGTTCCTCATAAAGCAAGGTATCATGAAGCAATGTGATTCAAGAAGTACAGTGAACCCGCCTTAGCATGTGGATCATGTGTACATGAATGGTGTTTCACGAAGCATAAATGATCTACGAAGACTCGGGTCCCCTTGGGGATACCCTTCCATCATGAATTACCTTAGTTTTAGTGAAATACATCCCTCTCAAAATAGGGGGTTAAAACAAGGCAAGGGGGGCACTTCGTAGAGTAGAAGTACAGTGTACAGCTCATGGTTCGCAGAGCAGAAGGTGCTTCACAATTTGGGAGATAGGAAGTTGAAATATCGGATGATATGACTCTTGGAATTGGGTAGGGGTGGTATTTATATGAATGATGATCCGCGAAGCAGTGCTCGCTCGGTGTGAAGATGGAATTTGTTGCTCCGCAGTGGGTCACAAATGTCTAATTCGTTCGGGGAGCATCCCACCTCCTTGCTCAGTGGCAGGTCGCAAACATCAAATTCGTTCGCATAGAATCTCACCTCCTTGCTCCAATGTGGGTGAAGAACGTCAAATTTGGTTGTGGAGCATCCCGACTCCTTGGTCCGCAGCGGGCGCAGGGCTAGGGGGACTCCATGAATGGGCTCCGCGTGGCGGCCTTGTGTGCTTTTTGTTTCTTCTTCTTCTTCCCCCATTTTGGTGCCAACACCCAGATTTTTCCTACATAGATTTAACATATTTTTATATTCATATTCATTACATAGTCTAAAATTCCACTTTAGAATTTTTTAGGTATAGTGATTTTGGAAACATTGATGCATAAAAAACTGCTCCTTAGTGAACTACATTATCTCCCACTAGGTTCTTCATAATTAGCATCCTTCGTAGATATATAATAATTAATAACTTTCTTTACAACCTGGAGAAAGGAAACATAAAAAAGGGTGAGCTTAGATGCTCAATAAGGGTAAACAAAGGATATATCAATGATTATACTAGCATAACATGAACATAAGGGTTTGAGAACATGCGATTAAAAATTGAAAACCATAACATGCATATCAATGATCATAATATTTATTCATGTAATATAGTTTGGTAGTTTATAAGACATGAATCATAATGGAATAACATAAAATGATACAAGAGAGAATAAAATTGTCATCAGACTTAGTTTTGTGGAATACACATAAGTGTATAGAATCATTTACCTTATAGACATGAATCATTTACTAGGATATCATAGTAGAATGGATTCATTCCCTGAACCATCGTTGTAGTTAATGTAAACTCCAAATTCTATAATGGTGGATAGAGTCCCTTTCTGAATTAGGTTCACACACCATTCTAGTCATATTTATCTCATGAGATATCAATCTTTTTCCAACGCATTGGATCTCAATATAAATCTATGCCCACCTATCACATAATGAAACTCTTAAAAATGTTATCCAAAATAGTATAAAATGTAGATCATATCCTAAATTTTGAAAAATAAATGGGTTTCATAAAAATTTCATCATTTCATAAACCATGGAAAACACACGAGTTTCACAATTGTTTCATCAATTCATCATAGCATAACCCTTGGAAAAATTGTAGGTTTCATAAAAATATATTCATCATAATCATAAGATAATTATAGAAATGATAAGGATAGTATCATTGGATTATTTATCTAGTAAAACGTAAGTAATGTTAAAGGATTCCATCTTTTATGTAAGATGATTTTAAGATATAACATTGAATGTTTCTTCTATAAAATAACCATCCCACATTGAAATAACTTATTTCAAATATAATATTTTTCCAAATAATAAATATAAAAAATTATTTGAAAATAAAAATGGGAACTGGTAATATAATGATTAAATCATTATGTGGTTGTGAAGGTGAAAAATATTTTCACCATTATATATGTTAAAACGAATATTCATTTATAATTTTCAATAAAAGCACAAAAGTTACTCATTCCGAAAATGATAAGAAGATTCATTTTAAACCATTTTTACGAATTTAATTCATGGGTAAATTTTTCTTTCAAATATCACAGGATAATATTTAAAACTTTTTTGTAATTTTTTTATAAATCATGGACTTTAAAATAAAATTACTTTTGATCAATGAGAGTAATAAAGTCAATTTTCTTTAAAAACAACCTTGTGGACTCTTAAGTATATAAAGAGAGGGAAATGAAAGTAAAAAATGTTTTTTAAGAAATATCCATAGAATAACAAAATAAATGAGTTTATTGTGATATATATTTTAATATTTTCTCACCAAAACATAATCATAAACCATCCCAATAAACAATAATATTGTATCATAAAATATTTACTTATTTAGTATCTTTTGAACTGAAATCCCCATTAAAGAAATTTAATTATATAGAAGATTATAACCCATAGTTTTATTATTATAATAATAAAATAAATTCATGGGGATTATATACACCAAGAAAAATAAATAAGTTGTGTATATAAAATGTTTCCTAAAAAATAAAAGTGAGAGTAAAATCCCTTACCTCAAGCCTCGATATTATTTTTTACATATTTCAACCAATTGTATAATAATTATATATTTTTATACATTTATTAAAAAACATACTCATGTGTATCATACCATATATGGAATACATATGACCTTTAATTACCCATTTATAAACAATTCCTTGTTAAAATCATGTTTGGAGTAGTAACTGCTTCGTTTTTCAGGTATGTTTTTGTTTGGTATTTTTGGTCCTTTTACTTTTAACGTGCTTATATCATATAAATAAATTTAACCATGATATAAGTTTCATATATAAATTCATTATATATGTATTTATATTAAATTATAAAATTTATTTATATAAATTGAATCACATCGTTCATGGAGACAGTGGGTCATTTGAATGCATGAATGATGTTTCAATTTTTTCAATAGATGTAAAAAAAGAATGGTAAATAATATATCACATATAAATAAGTGATGTTATTCCATATATATAATTTTTATAAATTAAATATATCTTTATTACAATCATTTTCAAAATGAAATGAAAAAGGAATCACATTGCTTTATGGGGGTGAATGTCCACACGTATGCAGGAGCGATGTTATTTTCTTCCGACTGATGGGAAGGTAGGAAGGAAGATGTAATATTATAATTATATGAGTTTAAATATGTAATTGAAATATTATATAAATACTTCATAAATATATTATTATAATTAAAACTACAGATGCGATATAAAAGTAGTATTCTAAAGAAAACGTTTTCAAAAGTTTATAAAGTTTTTATAACAAAAATGGTCCTTAAATTGATTCCAAATACCTAAATTAGATTAATCATAAAATAGGTAAATATTTTTACTTTTAAACCATTTTAAAAAAATGTATAAATTTAAAAATTATTTAAATGAAAATTCTGTTTTCAATGAAAATAGTATCTTCCAATATTCATTGAAAAATTAAAATTTTCATGAAACTCCTAAAATTTTAGAATAAGCTATTTTTTGGTGCGGATTATAAAAATGGATATAATTTTTTAAAATAAATTTTATAAAATTATAAAAAAATTGTCTATATAATTTTTATCAAAAATCAGAAAAAATCATTTTTTGGGAAACAATTATTTTAAAACCATATAAAGACATTACTAAAATGTAAGTAACTTTTTATCAATATGTTTTATTTATATAAAAACTTATACATAATTTTTTAAAAAAAAATTTATTCGAATTCATACTACCAAGTTTAATGGCTTGGTTATAACTTTTATGATTAAATTATAATTTTAATAGTACATTAATGCTTGTTAAATATCAATGTTTCATGTAATGTGTACTATTAAAGAAATTAAATCTATTTGGAAAAAAATATGTTTCATAAAATATCATGGTGTTATAGCATGGGTATATCATAATGTATTAAAAACTAAAAACCCATGGTTCTTTCTATAATATAAAATAATATTATAAAATATAATGGAAATTTAGGTCAAATGATAAATAGGTCATTGAGTCATAGCAATGATATAACATATATCAAAGGCAATAATAGGCCATAGAAATAAGGATTACCAATGATGATGTAATATATGAGTTACTCTACAAATAAATATTTTTTGTATCTCTATTACAAGTGTATTACTCTATGAGTAAGGGTTACACCATGTGTAAGGGTTACACAATTATAATTCTTTGATATTTAAGGGTTATGTGTTTAAGGGTTCCATAAATATGGGTTACTCCATTCATAAGGGTTTCATCATTAGAACATGATCCTTTTATACAAAATTTTAACATTTGGTAAAATATGATTGAATCATGTTTTATTTTTTTGAAAAGAGAATTATATGTCATAAAATATGATTCAATCCAAAATAAAGAGGTTTTTTATTTTAAAATAAAATGATTATAGAAAATAATTTTTCTATAAATTATATGTTTTTTCTATTTTAAATAGGATATTTTTATGCATAAGTTAAACATAAAGTGTTCATATTAATGTCTCATTTTTTAAAATATATAAAATATTTGTTTGTTTTTTATTCATTTTAAATATTATTGTTTATATATTGTTTATGAAATGTGTCTATTGTTTATACTTTAATTTATGTGATGAATTTCCTCAATTAAATTTAAATGTTATGCATTAAATGTTAGATCAGATAATGTTAAATTTTTTTCATGTACCCTGTACTTGGTTTGTAATTTTAGTTATTAACTTTAATTTAGTTATTAAGAAAAATTTATAAATTTTTGGTATTATGGTTATGATGAATCAGATTGTCTCTTGATTAAATTATCCCTTGGTAGATGGGATTTAATTTTGTCTACCAACTACCCTGGAGGCTTATTCCTTGTTCTATAATAGTTGTGGTTGGCTATATGTGGCTTCAATCTTCCTCATATAGAGATTATAAATTTCATTTTTTTATAATATGTTACATGAAAATATCATATATATTATAAATATGAAGCATTTAGATATTTTTATATATATTTCTAATCTATTTGAGGGTTAGTAACACAAATTGTGTGTTGTGTAATGAGTTTCACATTAATATGGGTTGTATATATGAATTTTGTGAATAGAATAAAGACTTAAAAATCAATTACTACAAGAATGTAAACATAATGAAATAAAATAAGAGATAATATTGATTTTCATAAATTAAATATTTATGAATTTAATATGCGTGTATTTTATATTAAGGTGGATATAATTTATAAGAATAAACCCTTAAAATATTAAATATGAGATTACATCCAATGTGATGCTTTTCAAGACCTTTAGCATCTATCCAAGTAGGTAATGAAAAATTTTGCGTCCCCTAGATTATCTTTTGAAAGGAAAGAAAGTAATGTGTAACCCTAATAGTACTAGGTGCATGTTCTTTCCCTTTTATTTAGGATACTCTTAGATAAGATACCCAAATAGGATTAATTTACTGAATGAATGAAGTCGATTTTATCCATATGATGTACTGGGTAATGTTTTATATAATAAACTATAAAAGATTCATATATGATATAATTGGGTAGAAACCATACCTAAATAACTAGGTTATGATAGTAAAATAGAAAAAGACATATTACATGGTAAAATATTGATCATATCTCACTAAATGTAATGATTTATTGGTTCATCATGGAAGTGGGAGTAAAATAATTAAAATTCCACAATGAAAAGATATAAAACATGATATTGAACCATATATATGTCTTTATTATAAATTAAGGAATTAACATATATACTATTTTTTTAATCAGGGTTATAATTTGTGACAATTCATGGAATCTAGGTAATTCTCAAGAGTGTGAAATTTATTTCCTAGGGAATTTTTTAGACATGTTGTATTTTTTGTCGATTTGATTCCTGGTTGAACATGAAATTTTAAGGTAAATAGATATAGTTTATAGAAATCATTGTTGTAATCATACTTTCCAAGTGACTTGAATAGTTTGAGTATTATATGTGGATATAGGGAGAGGAATAATCTATTTTTTGAGTTTATATTCATTATGTATATAATAACTTGGAGAAAATGATAATGTATTAAAAAAATAAAGAGTTAGTTAATACGATAAAGAAAAATATGGAGCAAAAGGATGATTTTGTTTCAAAGGATCTTTCTGAAGCATCATTTCCAGGAATGGATTTATATAATCACTATAATGGAGAATATTTATACAATTTGAATGAATCTATCCTTCCATAAAGGTTTTATGTGGAATGTTTTTGTGAAAACCCAAATAAATCACATCATGTAGTCAGATTAATTTGAAAGGGGGAGAGGGTATCAATTTATAAACTAAAAAAGTAGAACCATGTTATTGGCATTGAAATATCCATTCCATTCACTTTTTGTAGAACCCATGATACAATATTAAATTAGATAACAACTTTCTATTTTTATTATATGTAAATACCTAAACCCTATTATCATAAAGTTAATGGTTACATTATTACATTTATGAATGATACATGTGATAACAACCCAAATAACAGAATAGTTTAGTAGTATTATAAAATGAGATACATATTTGAATTTCTCTTTACATTTGAAAACATAAAATACAATATTTTATTTCATTTGGTAACACCATTATTCCATTTTTAGTATCCCTATATATCATTCATGAAAAACTTCATGACATCATAAGGAAAGGAATCATAAGAAAGTTGTGTGCTTAGATGCTCAGTAAGGGTATCCATACAACATATGTTATCATGAACAAATAACGAATAATCAATATTTCAAGGAAAATATCTAAAAACTCTTTCCTTTTAATTTATAACTTCATCATTAATATTAATATGTTACGTGTAAATAATGATAAAATAATTCTATACTAATAATCACATGATCTTGAAACATAACCATAGATATCATAACCAATCAAAATATCACATGGACATTAATAGAAAATATCATAATGTGGGAATGTATAATTATATACATCATAAACACACCCTTGAGGTCTTATTCCAATAAATCTTATATAAATGAGTAAGTCATTATCCCAATACCCAAGAGAGTTTTTCTTTGTAGACCTACCAATGCATCGAGGGGTTATAGTGGGACTCACCCATCACTTACTAAGTCTATTTCATCACTCGTATGAAATGGTAGAAATATAATAAATATAAACATTCATATTGATAAACTATCATATGAAATATGAATAATTTCCCTAATCAAAAATCATAATCATAACCCACCAAGAGTAATATGGTGAATTATATCAAGATAGTACATCTCCAGTAAAACTATTCATAAACCATGAAGAGAAATGATATGTATGGTATCATTAAAACATATCCCCACTATTTTATAACTAATATAACATTTTTTATGAATAAAATACAATATAAATTTTAATAAAAACATTCATGATGAAAATACCATTTTCACTTTGAGAATTACTTTTAAAAACTAAAATTTTCTAGAATATTAAGAATCTAATTTCATTGAAAGTAATCATGGAAGCTTGAAAAGAAATCCTAAAAATATTTTAATGGTCATTATGGTAGGTAATTTAATATATTTTTAATAAAAATATTCCATTCAAACTATTGTGAAAAGGGTGAAAAAACACCTCGTTTGGAAAATTACAAGAATATTTCTATTAAGAAATTCTATAAAAATTAAAACATGGGTAACAATGACTTCTAATAGTCCTAGGATAATGGTAAAAAAATTACATTTTTATAAAACATATACATTGAAGAAAATGATTACTCTTCAAGTAGAATAAAATGTTAGTATTACTTAAAAACATTATTTTTGTATCTTGTGTTCTTAAATATATGAGTTTCAAATAAAAACAAGTTATTAATAAAAATAACTAGAGGATAATAAATAATATTTTTTTTAATATAGAAATATATAATGATTCTACTAATGGTGACAAAAATATAAAAAATCCCAAATAATAATTAAAATGTGAAATAAATCCATACCGTCGGTCTACTATCCTTCATATATTTCTAAAATTCATTTATAATAAAAATATATTTTTTATAAATATATTAAATATCATACACATATATATCATTCCTTATATGATTAATATTTAACATGTTAACACATATTTGTTAACAAATTAATATTGAATCGTTATTTCGAGTGATAATTGCTTTGGTTTTCATGTGAGTTTTAGTACAATAGTTTCGGGCCATGTACATTGATCATGGTTTTGTGATCTATATAATTTTATACCTGATATAAATATCATATTTAGTCATTATAAAAATATTTATAATAGTCAATAATGTCAAATATAGAAAAAAAAAATTACATTATTCATAGCGATGGTTGGTCATATGTGTGCATGAATGTTGTTTTCATTTTTTTGATTGTTGTAAAAAAAAAATTTAAATAAGAATTAAAAATTTATGAGTCATTATTATATTATATATATTATAAATTCATTAATTATTCTTTTATTATCAACTATGAGAAAATAAAATGAAAATTGTTTCACATCACTACATTGAGGAGGTAGTCTACACATATGCATGAGGGACATTATCATTTTCCAACTGATTGGAAGGTAAGAAGGTAGATATTATATTATAATTACATAGCTATATTTATTTCATAAATATAATATATAAATTTATTTAATCAATAATTATATCCATCTATGAGAGGTGTGGTGGAAAATTATTTACATTGGTTTATGAGGTGGTAGTCCACCACACAAACAATCGATGGATTCATTTCCCATTTGACGGTAGGGGATATGGATATATGGTATGACATTAAAATAAATACATATTAGTATTTTTAAGATACTAGTGTTATAATATTATAATACTCAAAAAATATTTTAATGGGTAGATGAAGAAATTAGATGAAGAAATATGGTTTAGAACAATGCCTCTTCTTCGGAGAACCTCTTTAGGTGTATATCTAAATCCATACTAGAATGGTTTTATGATTGAAAAATGAACTCTAGATCATGTCTAGGGATGTAAATAAAGGACTATAAAATGTATTTTATGAATCATAGGGCTATTTAAGTGTGTTTTGGAGAGGAGAGGTGGTGTCCTTATATATTTGGGGCAGAGGACATACTTGGAAGTGTTGAAAAGAATAAAATATAACCTTGTTTTAAACAAACCAAATGTAACTAAATCGGATCATTACAAAACCGTATATGATATAAGTTCTAAATATATCCATAAAATATAAATTAAAAAATAGTAATCTTAGCCCGTATCTCTTTAGATTAACCACTGATAGACATATTTTAACTTTAACCAAGGTAAATAATATTTACTGTTTTTTCTATCCATTATAACCAAAACTTATGTTGAAGTTCATACCTAATAATAATTATTATGATTAAAAATATAGAACCAATTTTTTTAATATTAAAACCACGTAATTGGTATACTTTAATTTAAAATTAAACCTATGACAACCCTGCTTTTTATTACAACTTAAACATGCTTTATTACATAAAACTTAACTTGATACAACAAAGAAGATCGAGAGGTTTAGTGTCTTTGGGGCTTAGGATCATTACATAAAAACTATAAACTTGCAATACAACATCCTTATTGAAAACATCCTTTACATGACCACTACATTCCTTCGTACTTAGCATTGCATGGGATAACCTGAGGACATGCATAAGAAAAAGGTGAGCTATAAAGCCCAGTAAGGGAGTACACAATGAATAACATGAGGAGTACAAAACATGTTAGGCAATAGGCATATCAATAGAGCATAAGAGAGACATGAACATAAAGGCATGATAAAGCATGATAATCATAACATGGAAATGTGGCAACAACACTTAACATTGAATTAGCATGAGCCAAGGCTCATTGCACATGGAGCATGAGTAAACCCTCATTGCACTTGAAGCACGAGTAAACTCTCGTTGCACTTGAATTAGCATGAGTCAACACTCATTGCACATGACGTATCATGATACTATACTTTACCCAATGCATTGGAGCGCTATCAGGGCGCACCCTTCTTAAACATTTCATTTCATGCATAAGTGTGCCACATGGATCATAAAACATGGATTCATAAAACATAATCATTTATTCCATGATAAAGGAATGTGGAATTCATACATGAAACTTTACAATCAATAAGTAAACGTGCATAAAGGTGAATACCCTTGATGGAGAAATGGGCATGGTATTCACTACACAATGATATTGGCTTAGAAAATCGGTGTGATTTCGGCAGCGTAACGGCGTGACATAAGAATTCATAAAAAAAGGCTGATGAGAGAGAAAGTGGTTCCTCATCATATTTACATGTAATGGACAGTAAGAAGGTCATATAGATATATGTCCCAACAATTGAAAAGGAATTTAGATTCATGATACAAAAGTATTGCTTGAATATAGAAGAGGAGAAAAAGGTTCCTTTCGGAATTTCGGCATAGTAACGGGTGTACATGGGAGGCATTTAATGAGAGAGAAAGGGGTCTCCCATCATTCAAACAATAAGAGGGCAGTATGAGAGAGGTGAGAAACCATACCCCAACATTCATAAATGAAATTAAAAGGGCAATACAACTTAAAGAAAATTGAAAAAAATGGGAAAGGAAGAAAAACCCTTACTTGGAAGTGTGCTTCCAAAGCCTAGAGAGAGGCTTGTGAGAGGCTTCTTGGGAGCTTGGGGCACCTTGGGAGGATTCTAGAGAGAGTAGGGAAGAGGTTGGAAGAACTTAAAGGGCTTTGAGTGAGGAGGAAGTGGGAGCTTGGGTGGGTTTATATAGGAAAGGTGAGAGAATTCTTTATTATTTAGGTTTGGGACCCCTTATATTAAAATAATCCAAACCACAAACCATCCCATGGTATTTGCCCATGGTTTCTGGAAAAGAAAAGAGGAAAACAATATTTTACAAGGCCAAGGTCCGAACTTATTAAAAAATTAGGGTTGCTTATGTGGAGGTGAGTCACACTCCCATGGAAATTAATTTAAAAAGGCAAAGTGTTGAATAAGTCTTGAGGGCTCCATTAATGCTTTGAAAAGTGAGTCAAACAAACCCAAAACCTCATTATTTTAATGATAAAACACATATTGGACGAAAATAAGGATTATGGTATTTTATTACATCACCATTGGGTCATTATGATGTCATAAAACACATTATATATTTAAATGGTATTTAATTTTTACCCAAAAATTTGACTGTCTCAGAAAATTATGAAAAATTCACCGTTGGATAATTTCGACGTCCTGATTCCAAAAATAATATTTATTTTATCTAAATAATTTTCTAAATATGTGAATTTTCACTTTTAAAATAGAAACCGACATTTATAAAAAATTCACGGGTTTTGACAGAAATGGCTTTCAAACCTTAATAAAAAATTTAATTGCATTCATAAAATTATAAGATCAATTATATTTAATAAAAATTAATTTAATATTAATAATAATATTTTATTAAAATATTATTTAATTCAAAAATCCTTTAATTTAATAAAATATAATTCTTAATTAAATAATAACTAAAAACATCATTTGTACTTTAAAAACTAATTACAATGCATCAAAAATGACTAGAAATTATATTTATTATTATATACAAAAAAAATAATGTACATGAACATGGTGCTACTTATTTGTTACATAACCCCTTAAAATAGCCGCATAAGACCTAAGGGTAAGGTGTGTGATGGTGACAGACTCTTGGGGTTGCTCGGATAACATTGCTCGAGTGGTAATCTCTATCAACTTCCATTTTTCCCGTAGACGATCACGTTCGAGCTTGACTTGATGAATCTCATCTTGGGCTTGGTCAAGGGCAAAGCCCAAAGAAGCCACCTCCTTTCCGAGCTCCGACAAATGGGCTTCGTAAGGGGCAATTCTACTGGATGAGGCCATCGCTTCCTTTGTCTGAGTAAAAATGGTTTCGTTAAAGCCTTATATTTAAACTACCCAGATGATCACTGTTCAACGGCTATAAAAGTAACGGTCACAAATCTTAACGTTAAACTAAAGAAGTTGACATCATATAAAAACATAAAGAAACATTTAACTGGATCAAGAGTGATTTTCCATTAATGAAATTTTGGGTCGTTACAACATTCCCCCCTTAAGAAATTTCGCCCTCGAAATTTTCCTTTTCCCACACTAAAACAAATGTGGGTAACTTAGCTTCATCATATCCTCCGACTCCCAAGTTGCTTCTTCAAACTTGTGGTTTCTCCACAACACCTTGACGAGGGGCATTGTCTTATTTCGTAGAACTTTTTCTCTACGATCTAAGATCTTCACTGGTTGCTCCTCATAAGAAAGATCGTCTTCTAATTGTACCATCTCGGAAGAGAGTACATGTGAAGGGTCTGGTATGTACTTCCTTAAGAGGGATACATGGAAGACATCATGCACCTTGGCCATAGTAGGTGGAAGTGCTAGTCGATAGGCCATAGCCCCAACACGATCAAGAATCTCTAAGGGGCCGATGTACCTTGGACTTAACTTCCCTTTCTTTCCAAACCTCATGACCTTCTTCCACGGAGATATGCGTAAAAACACCATGTCTCCGACTTTAAACTCAAGGTCTCTTCGACGATTATCTGCATAACTCTTCTGTCGACTTTGGGCTGCCTTGATATGCTGCTGAATGGTTTTCACCTTCTCCACCATTTCTTCGACCATTTCTGGTCCAAGCAGCTTACGTTCACCGACCTCATCCCAACATGCCGGTGTTCTGCACCTTTTCCCATATAGGGCTCCATATGGTGCCATTTGGATGCTCGAGTGGAAACTATTATTATAAGAGAACTCAACTAGAGGATGATGTTGATCCCATCCTCCTTTAAAGTCCATTGAGCACGCTCTCAACATATCCTCAAGTGTTTGGATAGTCCGCTCAGATTGGCCATCAGTTTGAGGATGATAGGCCGTACTGAAGTTCAGTTCAGTATTCAGAGCATGTTGAAGACTCTTCCAAAACTTAGAGGTAAATCTTGGATCTCGGTCAGACACAATAGATAGTGGTACTCCATGCAACCGTACCACTTCCCTGATATATATCCGTGCCAGTTGATCCAAAGAGAAATCCTCTCGAATAACAATGAAGTGTGCAGTCTTTGTAAGACGATCCACAATAACCCAGATTGCATTGTTGCTTTTGGATGTCCCTGGAAGTCCAGTGACGAAGTCCATGGTGATGTTCTCCCATTTCCATTCTGGTATGGGCAATGGTTGCATCATCCCCTTAGACTTCTGCCTCTCTGCCTTCACTTGCTGACACACAAGGCACTTTAATGTATATTCGGCGATCTCCTTCTTCATATTATCCCACCAAAAGTTTTCTCGGAGATCTCGATACATCTTTGTGCTCCCTGGGTGAATAGAGAAATTTGAACTATGTGCATCATCCAAAAGTTCCTTCTTCAGCTCTGAACTTGATGGGACACATAGTCTTTTCCCAAACCGCACAATTCCTTCTTCATTAACATTAAACTCTGAGGATTTTCCCTTTTTGATAGCTTCCACTTTTTCTTGGATTCTCGCATCATCCTTTTGAGCATCCTTTAACCTTTCCAAAAGAGATGGTTGAGCAATCATTTGTGAAAGGATTGATGATGTTCCCTTCTTTATGATTCCCACGTCCATCTTCATCAAGTCTAAGAAGATTGGATCCTTCTCAATTCTCATCATTGATAGAATTGCTGGATCCTTTCTACTTAGGGCATCCGCCACCTTGTTCGCCTTCCCAGGGTGGTAATGTATTGAACAGTCATAATCCTTTATGAGCTCTATCCATCTTCTCTGGCGCATATTAAGCTCTTTCTGTGTGAATATATATTTAAGACTCTTGTGGTCAGTATATATCTCACATTTCTCTCCATAGAGATAATGCCGCCAGATTTTCAAGGCAAAGATCACCGCCGCCAACTCCAGATCATGCGTTGGATAGTTTTGCTCATGGATTTTCAACTGTCTTGAGGCATAGGATATCACTTTATCATTCTTCATTAGCACACATCCTAATCCCTTCTTCGAAGCATCACTAAATACCACAAAAAGCTCCCCACTTGTGGGTAAAGTGAGCACAGGTGCAGTGATAAGCCTCCTTTTCAACTCCTTGAAGCTTTCTTCGCATTCATCACTCCAAGTAAACTTTACTCCCTTTCGAGTTAGCTTGGTAAGAGGGTTGGACAATCGTGAGAAGTTTCTCACAAATCGTCGATAATATCCAGCTAACCCCAAGAAGCTACGGATATCAGTTACCGATATTGGCCTCAGCCATCCCTCAATTGCATCTGTTTTGGAGGGGTCCACAGATATCCCATTGCTTGTGATGATATGGCCCAAGAATGAGACCTCCTTCAACCAGAACTCACACTTGATATACTTGGCATAGAGCTTCTCCTTGCGCAAAGTCTCCAGTACAGTTCTTAAATGCTCCTCATGGTCCTCCTTGGTTTTGGAGTATATTAGAATATCATCTATAAAGACTACCACAAATTTATCTAGGTAATCTCTAAAGACTCTATTCATCAAGTCCATGAATATTGCTGGAGCATTGGTGAGTCCAAAAGGCATTACTATGAATTCATAGTGCCCGTACCTTGTACGAAAAGCAGTCTTGGGGATATCTTCCTTCTTCACCCTTACTTGATAATATCCCGACCGCAAGTCGACCTTGGAGAAGTATTATGCTCCACGCAGCTGATCAAACAAGTCATCGATTCTTGGGAGAGGATACTTGTTCTTTATCGTGATTTTTTTAAGTTCACGATAATCGATGCAAAGCCGCATTGACCCATCCTTCTTCTTGACGAAGAGGACTGGTGCACCCCATGGTGATGCACTTGGGCGTATAAACCCTTTATCCAGATTCTCATGTAGTTGTTTCTTCAGTTCTTCAAGCTCAACCACATCCATTCTATATGGAGTCTTGGATATTGGTAGTGCTCCAGGTATAAGTTCAATTGAGAACTCAACATCTCTTCTTGGAGGAAGACCAGGAAGTTCCTCGGGAAATACTTCAGCGAATTCCCACACAATAGGCATTTCTTCAAGGGTGGTTTCTTCCTTGGACTCAATCATCTGAGCCAGATATGCGTGCTCATAAGGCAGTAATATCCATGCTTGAGATGATGGAGCTAAAGGAGATTCATCTTCCTCCTGACACTTGTAAAGAATCGGGGGTCGATTCTCCATATGGAGTGTGATTTCCCTCTCCCGACAATTTATGTTGGCTCTATATAAGGAAAGCCAATCCATGCCAAGAATTGCATCAAATTCCACCAAAGGGAGTATGACGAGGTTCGCCGGGAAATTCATTCCACAGATTATAACAGGGGAGGACTTATACTCATGGGATGCAATGATTGCCCCATTTTCCGTACTCACCAACATCTTTACTTCCATGATTTTTGGTGGTGCAGGGATTTTTCTACTAAACTTTTGAGATATAAAAGAATGCGTAGAACCTGAATCAAAAAGTACGTTCGCTATTCTTGAATGAATAACTAGCGTACCTGTCACCACTTCGTTGTCGGGGTTCACTTCAGCAGAAGTGATGGCAAAAGCTCTTCCTTGCTGTCTTGGAGGTTGTTGATTGCCGCCGATAACCCTTGGATTAGGGCACTGATTCTCAAAATGACCCGGTTCTTTTCATTTGAAGCATTGAACAACGCGTTGAGGTTCGAACGGAGCGTTCCTCCCCTCCGTCGCAGCCGCGGGTCCTTCTTGCTGACAGTTAACAGCTAGGTGCCCTTCTCTTCCACACTTGAAGCATTTTCTTGTCCCCCTAAGGCAATTTCCAGGGTGCTTTTTTCCACACTTTTGGCAAGTGGGGTGCTGGAATTTCTTAGCGCCGTTGGATTTATCCATCGGACCACCAGCATTGAAGTCCACCTTCCGCTTCTTGTCCCCATGATACCCCTGTGATTCTCCGATCTCCATTTCAACCTTGAGGGCACATCGGACAATTTCCTCATAGCTGTCGAAGTCACGGATCGCTAATGCTTTCCGCAAGCTAGGCTTCAGCCCACCAAAGAAGCGGTCAACCTTGCATTCGGGGGTAACGACAAAGCCGGAAGCGTATCGTGCAAGCCTTGTGAAGTTTGCCTCGTACGCTCCCACAGATTCCTCATCTTTCTGCTTGAGGGAAAGGAAGTCCCTTTCCATCTTAAGACGGAGGGTGCGTGGAAAATATTTATCGAAAAACATCTTCCGGAATACCTTCCATTCCAAAGCCTCGATCTCCTCCTCAGGCTTCGTATTTTTGATCAACGTCCACCATTGATCAGCTTCACCCTCCATACGATAAGCCGCCAGGAGAACCTTCTCTTTTTCAGAGCATTTGAGGATGGAGAATATCTTTTCAATGGAGTTGATCCATTGTTCAGCAATCGTGGGATCGGATGATCCACTAAAAGTAGGAGGCCTTTGTCTCATGAAGCTTTCAATAGCGACTTGTTCTTTCTTAGGGGGGGTTGAACGTTCCTCTTGACCAGTGTTTCTATTCAAAACTTGAGTTAGCTGAGAGAGAAGCGTGACAAAGTTCGCGATTCCCGCTCCCATTGGATTGGGCATCTCATAAGTACAATCATCACACTGATCTTCACAACGGTTGTTAGCCCGAGTTCTCCTATTACCGGCCATTGGCTGGAATAAAAGGAAAGTTAGGGGTAACACATAAAGGGTAATCCAAAGAAAAAATTTGATGACTTATAAATAAACTTTAATCCCTTTAACTCATGAGTCTATAGGATTCAATCCAGGCTTTTCATGATCTTCCTTCTAACATATATTCTTAGGGGCATTTTTTCCCTTAATAAGGGTTCATACTAAGATTGTGAATTTATCAAAACATATCCCCCGGGAGTGTCGTAACCAAGAGTGCAGCAAGGCCCGTTGTTGTGCACCAGTTCCCGTTCGAGTCTAGCTCAAAGCGGTGTTTTCGGGTTTTACCCCTAGGATACATCTGTGCCAGAGCCGCCTCTACCTGCTCGTATCCAGACAGGGATGTATTTGTTTAATAAAACACTTACTTAGTATTTACCAAAACTTAGGGATGTTTTTATTATGCTTAGTCTTGTATCTAAGGCTTTACTAGGGTTTCCTAATCCCAAAAATAACTAAACCTATCCTCTGATACCAACTATGACAACCCTGCTTTTTATTACAACTTAAACATGCTTTATTACATAAAACTTAACTTGATACAACAAAGAAGATCGAGAGGTTTAGTGTCTTTGGGGCTTAGGATCATTACATAAAAACTTTAAACTTGCAATACAACATCCTTATTGAAAACTTCCTTTACATGACCACTACATTCCTTCGTACTTAGCATTGCATGGGATAACCTGAGGACATGCATAAGAAAAAGGTGAGCTATAAAGCCCAGTAAGGGAGTACACAATGAATAACATGAGGAGTACAAAACATGTTTGGCAATAGGCATATCAATAGAGAATAAGAGAGACATGAACATAAAGGCATGATAAAGCATGATAATCATAACATGGAAATGTGGCAACAACACTTAACATTGAATTAGCATGAGCCAAGGCTCATTGCACATGGAGCATGAGTAAACCCTCATTGCACTTGAAGCACGAGTAAACCCTCGTTGCACTTGAATTAGCATGAGTCAACACTCATTGCACATGACGTATCATGATACTATACTTTACCCAATGCATTGGAGCGCTATCAGGGCGCACCCTTCTTAAACATTTCATTTCATGCATAAGTGTGCCACATGGATCATAAAACATGGATTCATAAAACATAATCATTTATTCCACGATAAAGGAATGTGGAATTCATACATGAAACTTTACAATCAACAAGTAAACGTACATAAAGGTGAATACCCTTGATGGAGAAATGGGCATGGTATTCACTACACAATGATATTGGCTTAGAAAATCGCTGTGATTTTGGCAGCGTAACGGCGTGACATAAGAATTCATAAAAAAAGGCTGATGAGAGAGAAAGGGGTTCCTCATCATATTTACATGTAATGGACAGTAAGAAGGTCATATAGATACATGTCCCAACAATTGAAAAGGAATTTAGATTCATGATACAAAAGTATTGCTTGAATATAGAAGAGGAGAAAAAGGTTCTTTTAGGAATTTCGGCATAGTAACGGGTGTACATGGGAGGCATTTAATGAGAGAGAAAGGGGTCTCACATCATTCAAACAATAAGAGGGCAGTATGGGAGAGGTGCGAAACCATACCCCAACATTCATAAATGAAATTAAAAGGGCAATACAACTTAAAGAAAATTGACAAAAATGAGAAAGGAAGAAAAACCCTTACTTGGAAGTGTGCTTCCAAAGCCTAGAGAGAGGCTTGTGAGAGGCTTCTTGGGAGCTTGGGGCACCTTGAGAGGATTATAGAGAGAGTAGGGCAGAGGTTGGACGAACTTCAAGGGCTTTGAGTGAGGAGGAAGTGGGAGCTTGGGTGGGTTTATATAGGAAAGGTGAGAGAATTCTTTATTATTTAGGTTTGGGACCCCTTATATTAAAATAATCCAAACCACAAACCATCCCATGGTATTTGCCCATGGTTTCTGGAAAAGAAAAGAGGAAAACAATATTTTACAAGGCCAAGGTCCGAACATATTAAAAAATTAGGGTTGCTTATGTGGAGGTGAGTCACACTCCCATGGAAATTAATTTAAAAAGGCCAAGTGTTGAATAAGTCTTGAGGGCTCCATTAATGCTTTGAAAAGTGAGTCAAACAAACCCAAAACCTCATTATTTTAATGATAAAACACATATTGGCCGAACATAAGGATTATGGTATTTTATTACATCACCATTGGGTCATTATGATGTCATAAAACAAATTATATATTTAAATGGTATTTAATTTTTACCCAAAAATTTGACTGTCTCAGAAAATTATGAAAAATTCACCGTGGGATAATTTCGACGTCCTGATTCCAAAAATAATATTTATTTTATCTAAATAATTTTCTAAATATGTGAATTTTCACTTTTAAAATAAAAACCGACATTTATAAAAAATTCACGGGTTTTGACAGAAATGGCTTTCAAACCTTAATAAAAATTTTAATTGCATTCATAAAATTATAAGATCATTTATATTTAATAAAATTTAATTTAATATTAATAATAATATTTTATTAAAATATTATTTAATTCAAAAATCCTTTAATTTAATAAAATATAATTCTTAATTAAATAATAACTAAAAACATCATTTGTACTTTAAAAACTAATTACAATGCATCAAAAATGACTAGAAATTATATTTATTATTATATACAAAAAAAATAATGTACATGAACATGGTGTTACTTATTTGTTACATAACCCCTTAAAATAGCCGCATAAGACCTAAGGGTAAGGTGTGCGACGGTGACAGACTCTTGGGGTTGCTCGGATAACATTGCTCGAGTGGTAATCTCTATCAACTTCCATTTTTCCCGTAGACGATCACGTTCGAGCTTGACTTGATGAAGCTCAGCTTGGGCTTGGTCAAGGGAAAAGCCCAAAGACGCCACCTCCTTTCCGAGCTCTGACAAATGGGCTTCGTAAGGGGCAATTCTACTGGATGAGGCCATCGCTTCCTTTGTCTGAGTAAAAATGGTTTCGTTAAAGCCTTATATTTAAACTACCCAGATGATCACTGTTCAACGGCTATAAAAGTAACGGTCACAAATCTTAACGTTAAACTAAAGAAGTTGACATCATATAAAAACATAAAGAAACATTTAACTGGATCAAGAGGGATTTTCCATTAATGAAATTTTGGGTCGTTACAAAACCTGCATGCATGTATAAGAAAACTGCTTTCCAGGGGAAACATTTTCATAGGTATTAAACTTTTTATGAAAAAACTCAACATTAAATTAATTGCAATGACTTAAATTAGATTAAATATGTAATATTTTAATTAATTTTAATTTTAAAACAATTTTTAATTACAATTCAACTTTTTATATTCTTTAAATGTTATGAAAATGTTCAGTAAAAAAATATATATTTTACTATTTATTGAAAAAATAATCATTTCCAAAAATTATACAAATTTAACTCTGTGATAATTTTGAAGTTATTATTTCCAAAATTCAGTTTATTTTTTAAAATAAATTTTCTAAAAGTTTAATTTTCTAAATTTCCAATAAGTGCACAAAATGCTATAAAACAATTTTTTAATACACTTTATAAGCATAAAACTTGATATTTTATTATCTCTTAGATAGGAAAAATATTATATGTAATAAAAAAAGTTATTGAATATATAATATATGAATTAAATTAAAATATTCCACCATTAGTGTCTAATTATGTTTATTAAGTTAAAACCACATTGTGAAAAAAAAGCAGATAAATATTTTTTTACTTTTAAATTATTTATATTTATATTTTAATAAATTTTTAATAAATAAAATTATTTCATAATTGTTTAATATATATACCTTTTACAATTTATTTATACCTATTCATACCCGTTAATTTAATGGATTGGTTATGAGAGTATATTATTTTATGTTTCATTTTGACTCGGCGTTGCATGTATCGCAAACTTTTAAAGATATTAAATTTATTTAAAAAATATATCATAAAGTCTTTTGGTATTACATTATTACCTAATTTAAGAAATTTCACCTAAATTTTTTTATAATTTCTCCTCATGAAAATATTGGTGAAGTGATTAGTCATATATTAATTTGGTTCCCATGTCACATATACCTTCTAATGGTTTCTCCAAAGTACCTTTTTAAGTCCAGTTGCCTATTTTTTCAAAAAATATTCTCTAGTATCCAAAATCTAGATATGTTCTTTATATTAAAATAGATTAGGTTCTAATTATATTTCATCAAATTTGATAACATGTGATGGGTCTAGGAGGTACTTTCTTTACAATGATATATGGAACACATCATGTACTTTCGAGAGACTTGGTGTAATTTCAAAATAGAATGGTACAAATCTCATTCTTAATAGGATTTAAAAGGTATAATATGCCTAGGTATTACTATCCCTTTATAATTGAACCATATAACACCCTTCCAAGGATATTCTTTCAAGAAAACATGATCTCCCATATGAAATTCCAAATCCTTCATTGGGTTATGGGTATATCTTTTTTCCCTTTATTTGATATACTTCAATATGTGATTAAATAGTCTTTACCATTTTCATTTTTTCGTTAAAAATTTATGGGCCTATTAGATTCATTTCACCAACTTCATCTCATTAAGTTAGAGTACGAAAACTATTTCCATATAATTTATCAAATGATTCCATTTGAGTACTAAAATTGAAGCATTTATTACAAGTGAACTCTAAAAAAGGTAAATAATGATCCCACATAACTTTAAATTCATTAGATAAATTACTCAACATGCCTCATAATGATTTAAGGTCCTTTTGGACTATCTATCAGTTTGTGGGTGATAATTAGTGCCCAAATAAAGCCTAGTATCAAGATCCTTATGAATAATTTTCCATAATTTTTATGTAAATCAAGGGTCACGATCAAACACAACTAATATTAGTCCACCATGAAGTCTTAAGAATTAATTAATATGGTGTTTTGAGAAGTTTTACATAAGTAAATATACTCTTATATGGATAATATGTGTATATTTTGTGAGGTTATCAAAAATAACCCATATTAAATCACACTTTACATAATTATTCGGTAATCTAGTGACAAATTACATAGTAATGTCATCCTATTTCAACATTGTAATATTTAGAGGATGCATGAAAACTTTAGTATGTTGTTTCTCTTCCTTCACTTGTTAAAAATCAAAACATATTGACACATAATAAACAATTTCCCAATTCATATTATCCCAGAAAAACTCCTTCAAAAATTTATAAATCTTGGTTATTCTAGTGTTTATCGAGATATTATAGATTTTATAATAATCCAAAACATCCATATTTATATTAGGTATAGATGGAAAAAAATTATGTTTACAAATTTCAGAACTCTATCCTCACAAACAAAGTCTATTAGTTTTCTTTTATTCGTGGATTTAATTTTTTTTAGAAAATTATAATAATTATGTTATGAAAATGGTGTATTTTACAATAAATATTGTCCGTAAATAATTTGATAAAGGTGTGATGTATCCCCTTCCATAACAATTATAATATGTATCTTTACATGATCCATGAAAATTTGATAATTATCAATCCTTATTTCAGTCAGAACTTGTTGATATTATCTAGTTAATGCAGATGTTACCAGATTTTTCTTCCCTGGGTGGTACTGTATTGATAAATCATAATCATTAAGTAGGAAAATCCATCAACATTTCCTCATGTCAATATCTTTCTACGAAAATATGTATTTCAATGTAAAGACCCAAACATTTATTCCCCTTGAAATTTAATAAATCTTCTTATTATGTATTATGGAAGTAGAAAACTCATGGACTTATTTAGTTTTGTTATATCATAATGGATATAAAAGACCAATAAACATCATAACCACTGATAATATATCCATTAAAAAATAATCACATTATTAGTTAAAATATTGGGTTTTAAAAGATCTAATTGACACAAACAAAGGAAGTGATATCCATAACTAGTAGGATTTTACCCTATGAGGCCCATTTATCATAGAATCTAAGGGAGATAGAATCATTGTGATTTCCCTTGATCATTCCCAAGATTATATCCAATAACTTGAGCATGAGTGAAACTGTTTACGTGAGAAGTTCAAGCTCATCGAGATCAAGATCCAAACTATGTACTCATAACGACCCCATGAATGTCTCAGCGTCACACACCAGACCCATAAGATATTTTTTGGTTTATTAAAGGAATATTTAATAAGTCCATAATAATATGAAAATTTATACTTTATTCTCAATAGATTAATTTTTATATTTACTTATTATTATTACATTATAGAAGTTTTTTATTTTATATAATGAAACACAAATATTATTTTTATTTAGTATTCAATTTATATTAACAAATTTATTTTCATGAATTAATGTATTTTTTAAATAATCAATATTTTAATAAAATAAAATTAATAAATAATTTTTATCAAATATAAATTATTATGTAATTTGATTGAAGTCAAGTGTAATATATATATATGGGTTTGAATACTATTATTGTTAAAAACCCCATCATTTCCTAATAAATGTTAATTTTGACATTAAAAGTGAAAATTCACATATTTAGAAAATTATTTAGATAAAATTAATATTATTTATGGATTCATAATTTTGAAATTTTATAGTTGTGAATTTTTCATAAATTTTCTAGAGTATAACATCCGGGTATAAATTAAATACTTTATAAGTATATAGTGTGTATTATGACATTATAATGACACAAAAGTTATGTAATAAATACTATAAAAGATATTTGTGACAAAATATATGTTTTCAATTTAAAATAGTGTGATTTTATGTTAATTTTTTAAATTTTCTAAATCTATTCTGAATCCTCAATACCATTAACATATTTTAAGGTTCTAAAATCATTTCTTTAAGAGTAAAACTCACTTCCCCGTCATCTTGTTAATTATATTAATAATTTAGACTATTTGACTTATAAAATAATCATAAACACCAATTTTGGCATAAAACAAGGGAAAACCACATGGTAAGGTTTGTGGTTTTCGTTATTTTTTTATAGAGTCCAAAATCTATGATTGGGAAATAGTAAATATATCCCCCTCTTTTCCTATATAAACCCATCCACGGTCCCATTTATATTTACCAAAAATCCATGGATCATGTCCTTACTCGTCCCTCTCCTCTCTAAAGTCTTCCAAATGTTCCCCTAATCTCTCAAGAAAAACCTCCAAAGAATTTAGAGTCACACTCCTAAGGAAATGGTTCTTTACATTCTCCTCTTTACTCAAGTTTCTTCTTTCCTTTATGCCCTTTTTCTAAAATGCCTATTTTTTGATATTATCTTAAATATCCTCCTTAATACCCCTATGATTCCTAAATGTTTATATACCCCTTTCACTATCATCATAAAATTCCATAAACATTTATATTCCCCTGTTATGTTGCAAAAAATCGACCACAATTTTCCATTCCAAACAATTGTATATTGAATAACCATACTAATATCCTATCAAGGGTGTTCACCTTTATGAACTTTTACTTATTTTATTAGGGACATAAATTTAATTATTCCATTCTCCTAAACCATTTAATAAAAGTATATGATGAATGAATCAATTTTTTATTATCTATGTGACACACATAATCATGAGAATGAAATTATTATGATTGTTGCACCTGAAATTATATTGTACTCAATTGCATTGGGTAATATTTTAGTCTCATTATATATTATTCACATGAATAGGGAGTGAACATAATACATCACATGAATGTTTCAATTAGGATTTCTTGGAATTTATCCTTAACCTATGTTTATGATATAGTGTTTTAAGTTACTTCAACATTTTTCATGTTACCTTTATGATATCGTGCTATATCATGACTCATAATTCATATTAATTATTATAACTCCTTATATACCCCATTTATATACCTATTGTCAACCATGTATTAATTTCTTCATGGTATTCCATATTTATTAACATACTAATCATTATAGATCACCCCCTTTTTATGTATGTCCCCAAGTAGTCCCATGCAGTTTTTTGTATGAGCATATTAAGGATGTTTTCAATAAAGATGTTGTGTTACCTTTTTTAAATTGTTAAGTAATGTACCCAAATCCCAAATTCGATAGACTTATCAATCGTTCAATTTTTATTTTGTGTAAATTTTATGTAATAATTCATGAATTAATATGTAACAAAGAGAAGGGTTTTCATATTCAGACTCTTATTTTCCATGTATATCTCGCATCATTATCCATAGAGATAATGTATCCATATATTCAAATCAATAATTATGGTCACCAACTTAAGGACAAATATTGTATAGTTTTTTATGATTCATCAACTATATTAATGCATAAGAAATAAAATTATCATTTTTCATAAGTACACAACCAACACCCTTCTTTGATGAATTAATAGATATCACAGAATCATCATCTCTTGATTGTATAATAAAAATTGGGGAATTCACCATTCCCTTATTAAATTATTAAAATCATTCCTCACAATAAATTATCTATTTTGAAATAAACCTATAATGAGTAAGCTTAGTTAACAGTTTATCCAATCCAGAAAAATATTGAATATTTTAACAATTGTAACATACCAAACCACTGAAACTACATACCTCAGTTATATTTGTTGGTTTAGTACATTCTTGGACTACATTTTTTTTTAAAAGATCAAATGATATACTATCATTCGAGATAATATCTCCAAGAAAGGAAACATTATAAATACACGATTCAAACTTTCTAAATTTCGCATATTAATATTTTCTTATAAGAGTAGTAAGATTGATTTGTATGTGATTCTCATGGTCTTTATAACTCTTATAGTACCCCAATATATCATGAATAAATAACATAACAAAATTATCAATACATTAAATGAATATTTTTTTCATTAGATGAATGAAGATAATGGGTTAATTAGTTAATCAAAATGGAATTGTTATAAAATTCTAATGTATATACCTCGTTTGAAATGTTCTGTTTAGAATATCTTCGTTATTTAATCAGAAATAATGATACTCAAAATAAATGTAAATCTATGAAAAATAAATATCCCTATCTGTTTGATCAAATAAGTCATAAACATGAGGTAGATGATACTTTTTATTTTTCATATTATCATTTATTTTGTTATAATCAATGTCAAACCTCATAGATGAATCCTTATTCTTAATGAAAATTTTGGGGGATCCTAAAGGAGAATGATTTGAGAATCGAAATCCCTTGTTTCAAAAATCATATAATTATTTCTTCAACTCAACTAATTCCATTTTTTCCATTATATAGGGAATATTTGATATATATCATGCATCAGGGATTAAATGAATCGAAAAATCAACTTTATTTTTTGGTGGTTTTCTAGGTAATCACTCAGGAATTACATCAATATATTAATGTATAATTGGTGCATCCTTAATTTAGAGATTACCATTTCCATCCATGTATTGTTGATATTGTTATTTCTCATGTATCTCATTCAAAAGATCCATGAGGGTTGGATATAGACTTGAATCAGTTGATGAAGCCTCCCCTCTAAAGATAAGGAATCCCACATCTTCATCATGAATTATAATTTCATTCACTTTACCATAATGTTTTTCATCATATTTTTTAAAATTGTCCATAATAAGGATGAAATAAGAATATACAAGAGTTTTAACAAGTAAATCGGCAAATACGTCACATTTGTGTGTCGTAATGGGAATTAACTGACACATCCTTTTTGTGGAGAGACATTCACTATGAGTCTTGACTGATAACTCCCTTTTTAAGGTGCAAGGTAAATATATGATTTCCTTAGAAAACATGGATGTTATAAAAGAGTGTGAAGATATTGAGTCAAATTAAGCATTACCTACAATTGAGGATATGATTAAATTACATTCCATTATATTTTTAGGATATTTAACCTCATTTGTGATGATTGAAAAAGCGTGTCCTTTATCTCTTTCAATTTTCTTTAGAAATTTACCTTGAATCATGGGAAATTAATTTTCATAGTGTCACATCTCCTTAAAGTTGAATAATTTCACATTGGTATCCTCTTTCTTTCCCTTTAAATCATGTTCATATGTTCCTTTCACTCCACACTTGTAGTAAACTCCCTTTCCCATTAAGAATGTTCCTCACTATTTCATTCCAAATTTATTGTAGTATAAAATTACACACATCCCTTATTCCCTTTTGTTATATTTACTATTCTAGTTTTCCCATATGAACTTATCATATCATTATTTCCTTTTATTCCACAGGACTCAGACAATTCTATCTCTATCCTAATAACACATGATATTATGTCCTCATATGATTAGAATATTTGGGAGACTAGTTACCTTATAAGTATTATCTTAATCCCATAAAATGAATGGTAAATATTTATCTTTGGATTATATATATTTCACAACATGCCTTTCTAACCTTATCAATGTGACATTATACTTAGCCACATTTTTATCATCCTTTTTTCTTAAACATGGGAATTGTCCTCCCATATCCGCTCATTGCTCATAAGGAAAATATTTTTATAAAAATATTACCATAAAATGCATATATTCCATGATCACTATTTTCTCATCATGTTTGTTTTTGAATAAATGAAAACTATATATCTTCATCTCTTGAGAGATGATAAACTTCATTGAGAACCTTGTCCATTTTATTAATTCCCATGGCATGAAATATCTTATCTAATAAAATTAACAATGACTCAATTAAATTGGATTTTTAATCCCATTAAATTTTGGAGTTTATAGACACATTAAGTGGATTAACATCATTACACCGCATTTTATATCACTACATTACTAAATAAAAGAAATTTTTTTTGGTCATAACCTAATTCAGATACCCCAACATGGTTATTATTTTTGCAAATATAGCTATATCTCAAGCTCCAACATCATTATATTTCCTATGTGAGGAATCCTTACATGTATTATGAGCATTATAATGGTTCCCATTAATTTTGAGAGGCATTGTTTATAAACATTTTCATACACACAATTATAACATAACATTTGGAATAATAATGTATAATCTCCAAAATAGGGAAACATATAGAATAAATTGAAACAATTATGGATATATAATCTTAGAATAATAATTTTTGATTAATTGGGAAGGATTGACAATAAAAAATATATTTTTAAAACATTAATAATTGTTTTTAAAGAAGTTGTTAATTATCCTAGACATATCCCCCAGGATTGTCAAAATAGGCGTGCAGTAAGGTCCATAGTCATAAACAATATTATGATAAAGTCAAAGCCCAATGTTCCATTTTCTGAGTTGTTACCCCTAGGTATAAGAATACTCTATCCACATGCACTTATTATATCTAGACATGGATAGATTTCTATGACATCCACATAGTCACCATTACAGAAACAGTATGATGTTGTCCAATATTTAGAATTATATTAAATGTCAGTCATAGGTTTTTGTTCTCTAATATTTGTTTTTATAAATCTATATATCATTGTTCCTATTAAACATTCTTTGATACCAACTGTAAATACCTTGACCCATGTATCCTAGAGGTGGTAGTTACATTATTATATCGGTTCTATTTACAATAGATCACATCCTAATGGATCCACTTGTTTATTTATATTGGAAAGATAGATATATACATGAATTTCATATTACAATTTAAAACATAACATAAAAATTATAAAATTAGTTGGTAGTATGACTATTCCCTTTATTATATCTCTTCATATCAATAATAAAACACTTCCTAACATACTTGGGAAAGGAAACATAAGAAATGGGTGATAGTAGATGATTAGTAAGGGTATGTGTACAATCAAATCTATCATGATTAAATAAAAAATAATCATTTTCAAAAAGTTAAAAATCTAAAAATAGATGAAATTTGATCAATAATGTGAGCATGATTAGTAATATGTAAGGGGTAAATGATGATCAAATAAATATATATAAATAATCATATAATATTGAAACATATCAATGGATATCACCAATAATCAAGAAATCACCTGGAAAATAATAACTAATCTCATAATGTGGTAATACATAATGTCTGACATCATAAACATACCATCAAGGCCTTGTTCCAAGACATCTTACATAAATGGGTAAGGCATTAGCTAAATAATCCAGATAGTTTTTCTCATGAGACCTATCGATGCATCAAGGATGGTCCCACCCATCACATACTAAGTTAAAATAATTAATCATATGAAAGTAAAGAAACATAATAAATATAAACATTCATATTTAAAAACTATAATCTAAAAATTTAATCATTTCCAGAATCGATGAACACAATAATAAACAATCTAGAGTAATATGGACAATGGTGTCAAAATAAAACATCCCATGTCAAACTGATCACTAACCATCTAGATAAATAATAACAATGGTATCATTACAAAATATCCCTAGTTTTACATAAGTAAAATAATGGTTGGTTTCATTTATGAATAGAAATAGCACAATAATTTTATTAAAAAGTTCTTGAGGAAAATTCCATTTTCACTTTGAAAATCGCTTTTAAAAATATAATATTTATATAATATTAGAAAAACAATTTATTTGAAAATAATCATTGAAGATATTAAAGGAATCATTAAATTAATTATTTTTCATTATGGTGGGTGATTCTATACATGTCAATAAAAACATTCCTTTCCCATTATTATAAAGGAAGGTCAAAAAGATGACCTTTTTTGGAAAATGATAAGAAGATTCTTTTTAAAATGTTTAATAAAAATTAAAAATTCGGTGAAAAAGAATTTTAATTGTAATAGTAAAATATTAAAAACATTTTTGAATACATTTTTGAAAAAAATTTATATAACATGGACATGGAAGACAATGATTCCCAACTGAGTAGAAAAAAAATACGGGTTCTCCTTAAAAATGGTATTTTTGTATCTTCAATACTTAAAGAAAGAAATTTAAAATTACAACATGTAATTAATAGGAATATTTATTTGATAATAAGTTATATTTGGTTTTAGATATAAATATTGAGAGATTTTTACTGTTGTAACATTAACATAAACAATCTTGAATAATGATGATATTGTGAAATAAACATTTACCTCAAGTCTCACTTCCTTCGTATGTGTCTAAATCTCCTATATAAAAAATAATTATTAAATATAATTTTATTAAAACCCCATAATCATATATATAATACCTTATATTATTTAAATATAACCATTTATAACCCATTGATTAACTATTCTTTATTAAATCACAATTTCATGTGATAAGTGCTTCTTTTTTCATGTATGTTTTGATTCAGTTGTTTTGTTCCTTATATCTTGATGTTGGTTCTATAAACACTATATTTTTAACCATAATATAAATATAATATATATTAATTATATAATTATTTAAAATATTACATAAAATTTAGAGATATAAAAATGTGTTACTTCATTCATGGATATGATAGGTCGTACGTACACATGAATGTTGTTTTCTTTTTTTTGTGGGTGTAACAAAAGCAAGTTAAATAATAATTAAATTTTTAAAAAATCTTTATTATATTATATATATAATATATATATATATATATCTATTATATATACCCTTATTATTGTCCATGAAAAAATAAAATGAATTTTTTTTCATATCACTTCTTTGATGAAGTAGTTCACACATACGTATGAGCCTTATTATCACTTTCCAATGGATATGAAGGAAATAAGTTATATGTGATATTATAATCCCATAGGTATAATGTTTTTATAAATATCATATATATATATATATATATATTAAATTCATCATTATATCTATCTGTGAGATGTGGTGCTAGAAAACAAATTACATCGGTTCGAGAGGTGGTAGTCCACTATATACACAATTGACGATTTTATCTCCCATTTGATGGATAAAAAGATGTATAATGGTTATAACATTGACATAATGAAATTAAATCATATGTAATATAATGGTGTTTTATTTTTTCACATTTTTATAACATTTTTATGGGGTGGAGGATGAAATAAAATGAAGATGCATTGTTAAGACCTATACCTATTCTTCGGAAAACCTCTTTAGGTTTATACCTAAATCATTCCTAAGGTGATGTTATGATCAAAAAAGGGACTATAATATCATGGGGAGGGATTTATGGATGGTATTTGGGTGATTATTTTCCAAAATAAAGGGCCCCTGAATTGTATAGTGGAAATGAAAGGGGGTGTCCTTTTATAAGTTGGGAAGAGGAAATGCTTGGAAGTTTTGAAAAGAATAAATTACACCTACATTTTATAGACAAAAAATGGATCCCAAATAGAAAATTATATAACCATGTATGATATAAGGTATAAATATTTCTATAAAATAAAAATTATATATGTTTTTAGTTCTTTTTAAAACATATATTTTTATTTTAACCCCTCTGTAAACCCGTTTTAACCGTAAACACCATAATAAATATTTAGTATTAATATTATTTATTATAAAAATAAAAATTTTAACTTATTAAATAATATTACTTATTATGATTAAAAATATGGAATAAACTTTTTTTTTAATTCAGATCATTTATGTGATATAATTTAATTTAAAATTAAACCGATAATCTTATCAAAAAATAGTTTTCAGAAAGAAACATTTCATTAAGTATAGGTTTTATGGTTTTACACCTTTTTTGTTAGTAATTTTTTAAATTCATAGCTAATTATTACACAGTAGTTCTCACCAACACATTGCTAGACATGGTAATTTCATGCCCCCTGCATGTAATTTTACTCTATTCTGATAACACTTGAATCGTTATATTTCCATCCATTTAAGGAATGTTGTTACCTATTGTAGCCTATAAATACTAACACTCACTTTGGAGACTCTCTCTCTATTATAGAGTGTAACACCTCAATATTCAAAAGTACAATTTTGTATTTGATAGCATGTATGGCATGAAACACCATGTTTGAACGGGGAATATATTAACCTAATACATTACAATATATATTTACTATCTTAAAAATATATAATATATTTTTTAGCTTATAATACATGCAACGCCAAGTTAGCTTGTGAGCGACCTTTCATGATAGTTTGCAATACACAAAATTCTGAGTTTCACAAAGAAAATTATTATTAAAATATTATTATTTAATATAATATAATATATCTCAACCATTATGTTAGTGGTTTATAATAGTTTTAACTAATTTATGAAAATTTATGGTTTATATAAACATGAACTGAATTTGTTGATTAAAAATTAAATGCAAACGAATAATAAGAACAAATTAGATATAAAAATAAATATTATTATTGTTTGCTTACAAAGGAGTTTTTTAATAATAAACATAATTAATAACAATTAGTTATTTATTTTAATGAAATATATATTTTATATATTCCATAAAAAAAATTTATATTCATCCATTAGGTTTGATAGGCATGATATAAGAACCCCAACTTCAAAAATAAAAAACTATATTTTCATAAAGGCAATTTTTAACCATTTTATAGAGAACCCATTTTAAATTTGAAATTTGAATTTTTTTTGATTTAATATGTAAAAATAAACTTCATCTATTGAAATAGAAACATAAAAATTAGGTTAGTATGCATGTTTTCTATTTTTATGAATCATTTCTTTGTTAAATTAACAGTTAAAAATATTGAATATTTTTTTCTACGAAGTAACAATTTTATTTCAATCTAAGAAAATCCATTGTAAAAGGAAATTAATGGTGGTCTAAAATACTGTATACCAAGTGAATGATCCCTAAAAATACCAAAACAAGTAGTTGGGAGTAATCCCAACCAGGAAAATAAAGGTATTGATCCTGATTTGTTGCCCAAAAATCTAAGAAATCAGCCACCTTATTCCAGTCACACCAATTATGACTAATGTCCACCCTTGGATGGAGATGTTTTTGGGGCTTTTGGATGAGATAAGTTATGGGCCATGAAATTTATATCTTCTCCTTCAACTCCCCTTGAATCATCATTGAGTATGTTTCCACTAATTCTAGCATGATGTTGTGCCCATGACACAAATAAATACCTTTCAACATCGTATTAGCCGCTTCTATAAGGTAGTACCCCATCCCAAATATTTTACTTAAATCCATAAGATATACTGCTTGGTGGTCCCAACCCCCCCCCCCCCACATAAAACCTATGGTATAGGATTTATCCACATTGAGTTTCAGGCCACTGTAAGGGGGTCTCCCCCTCACCCACCTTCCCTGATTACTATGAGTCTAAGGAACATACCATGTGAATTTTCTTACCTTAATCCTTTATAGTGAGGATGATCATTCCCAAAACATGATGAGTAGAGCCAGATCCATCGTGTTTCTTTTATATTTCACCCTCTAGCCTATATGTGAGAAAGATATTCACAAGTCACAACATTGATTCCTCATAGTCCAAATTATCCAGTAACCCGCTACAATAATGACCTCCCAAATCTTACTTTCCTATAAATTTGTCATCGGTCAAAAAAAAATCATGTTTGAATGAAATATTTTGCTGAGTAACCAAAATTCCCCAACCCAGTGACCACACATTGATCATCCTGATAGTATCTACCCACTCGATCACTAAGAAAAAGATGAGCCACATATTCTTATTAGGTGTTCTTGCAACACGGACCATTGGAATCCGGCAAAGGCCTTTTTTCCAATACTGTTCATCTATGTAAAGATCCTAATTATGAATCCTCTGTAATAAGATGTTATACTTGGTGGGTATTTCATTTCTCTATAGTTCTTCTCTCTACTCCTCCGATTCACCCACATCTTCAGTAACAAGGTGGTATCCCCTTTCCAAAAACGCACCTGATGAGGTACCCATAAAAATGAGCTTGTCTGGTTCCTTGTTAATGCTAATATTTTTGAATAACTTCTGCTTTTTTGGGTTGAGGATGTCCTAGAAAAATTTATCAATCCTACGTGTTTGGAAAAATGTAATAGCTAGCGCTGGGAAAACAAGAAATCCAATCACTAAACTAGCCCAATTATCATTCCTTAAGTTGACTTTCCCACAGTTGAAAATCCACTTAGAATGGATCTGTGGAATAGGTAGGTGACTAAAAATGGCCATCCAAATTCAATAAGTACTCCCTCAGTCTTGGACTCCCAATTTTCTATATATATTAGACATAATTCTATACCAAAGTGAATTATCGACCATATAGTCTCACGCAATATTGGCATGCATGATGAAAAACTCCCTTCTGACCCTCCTGAGGTTGATACCACCATCCCCCACATTCTTTTCCATCGTGTTCAAAGATACCCAATGATATCTCTATTTATTCTGTAATTCCCAGCTGAAGCTTGAAATAATTTTTTCAATGTTATTCAAAACATCCATTATAACGTTGAGCGTTGATAACACATGCATAGGTATATAAGACATAATATAGTTGGTAAGAGTGATACATCTCCCGAATTAAAGAATATGATTCTTATAATTTGTAATGTGGTCCTAGATTTTATCAACTATCCCATAAAAGGGGTGAATCATGATCCTCCCTAGATCCACTAGAGCACCAAGATAATTCATGGGGAAGGTTTTCTTTTTCATACCCATCCCATCCTCAATTGATTTTTTTTCACCTCTCTTAACACCATTTTGATATGAACACACTTCTTATGTCTTAAATGAAAGATTGTGTGCTCTACTTGAAATAAATATCCATGGTTCTATTGAACTCAAAAATGTTTCTACTATTACCATTCAGAAAAAAAATATCATGTCATCGGTAAAAAAAGAATGTGAAATAACACTATAATGTGTCCTACCAAGGTAAGTTCATAGGCTTTTGATACTATCTTTCCTCTCTAGATACCTACTTATAGTGTCTAGAAGAAAGATTAGAATTCTAGGGGATATGGGATAACCTTGAATTAGGCCCTAGGTAGTTTTGAAGAATCTGAAAATTGATCCCATAAAGGATATGAAATCCATGCTGAGCTAAATTCCCTAAAGAAAATATCAACAACCCCACTAAAAAACCAATGCAGTTCGGCACATTTTTTATGAAGCTCCACTCTATTTTGTCATGGGATTTATGAATATCAACATTAATAACCATGTTATAAACCAATACATCTGTAAATATCTCCAATCATTTCTTGTACCATGGTTATTTCAGACTGAATCAATCTCCCTTTAAAAACCCTTGTTGATTTTTTGAGACCCACCGGGGAAGATATGATGCAAGTCTTCGGTTGATAATATTTTCAAATACATTATATAGGAAATTACTCAATCTGATTGGCCTATACTAATTGAGGAAAGATGGGTCTAATACTTTAATAATGATGATTAAGTTTTAGGCACATGCAACTTGAGGAAAGCACCCACCTTTAAAGAAATATTGAATGGACCACACCAACTCCCTTTTAACCAGATCCATGAAAGAAATAACAAAGGATCATGGGAATCCATTAGGACACAGAGGAATGTCGGCATTATGTGACCAAAATGCCTCCCAAATCTAATTTTACTATGGTATGCTATGAAACAATCTGTTGAACTCATTAGACAACGTCATTGGAATAGCACCAAATAAATCAGTTCCTTCATTAGGATTTCCTCTCGATAAGTGGGGGTTAGCTGCAACTAGAAGTAGTTTACAATAGTTAGTAGATATACCTCTAATGATCTAAACATTTTTTGTGAAATAACCATCTTCCAGTTGTTTTTTTGGGACTCTAATTCACTTCCTTTCATTAATTTGGGCCCAAAAAAGGTTGGATTCTTATCCCCCTCCCTAATCCAAGTTTCCCTAGACCTCTCACATGTGGTTCTTTCCTATTCTAGAACACATTCTGATAACTGGGTATTTTTTTCCGTCAGAGAACTAATGACCTCCTCATCCCAAATATTTTCTAGAATCATTTCCATATGCTCAATGATATCTTTTTTCCCATCCATGCTAAGGAAATGATTTGGTCTCCCAATATACCATGATTAAAGGTCACCTTTACGACTTCTTAGCTTATTATGTATAACCACCCATATATTTTTCTACATGGGATTTTTCTAGGACTCCTTATACATTATTATGAATTTAGAATCATTATCCCTTAGATTCCAATAATAAAATCTCTTGTTGTCCCTCGATCCATGCTCCAGATGGTTGAGGAGGGGAGTATGTTCCGAAAGATCCCACACCAGGTGCCCGAACTGGGATTCAGAAATTAAGAGGTAACTATAAGATTGGAAAATTAATGGCCCATCCTGCACCAGGTAAATCTATTTCACTTTTTATTATTACACCATGTAAATTTTATTCCTATGAAAACCATGTTCAGAATTCCATTACATTCAACACAAAATGAAAATGGATGTCAATCCCCTCAAGGTATTACTCCCCCTCCCTTCTTCTCTTAGGAGTTGAAGATGATATTGAAATAACCTCATAAAAACCACAATGAATTTACTGGATCAAAATTTTTAAGATCCTGTGTCAAATATACCCATTCCTTAGCCTCTCATTTTTCATAAATAAAGGAGTAGGTACACTTTTGATAAGCATCACTGATTTTCACTTATAAATGTTGATTAGATGCACCCCAAAGATCAACCAACACATCGTTTCTCAAAAACACCCAAATATGTTGTTTGAATGGATCCCCATGAAATATTACATTGATACCAATATTCATGGGAAATTCTTAGAGATAACATGATTTCTATATAATAACATATCAAAATTTTGGACGTTTTTACATTAATAACCAGCATTATTGTCCTGCTTGCAGGGTGTATTTTAAATTAATTTATGACACTAAAGTGATTATAATTTAGAAAAATGGATTCCATATTTGAAGTTATAATAATTTATAGTGTATAATAAGACCAACATAGTTTTTTACTAAAAAGATTATTGAATACAATTAAAATTAATTACAATGATTAATGTTAAATTAAGCATAATAAGGGACTAAACCTTACCCTTAAGGCCCAAAATGACCTATAAACTTGTCCAAAATATTTTGAATAGAAATATATCAACAATATACTCTATTGGATCGAAATTAGACTATTATTGAATCCACATTAAATGTTAAAAAAATTCATGTAATTCTTCTGTCAAAATATTACAAGAGTGTGACTCCACCTCCACTATAAAAAGGCCTCCTCTCCTCCAACTTCCTTACACCTACCAATACATTTTGGCTTCACCAATATATACAATAATATATACTAAACATACCCCCACTTATCCTATAATAATTACCTTGAGAATAAATCCACCCATGTAATTATTTTGGTACAAACAAAGAGGAAGTTACCCGATTAGGTGTAATGTCTTCTCATAAACTCTTTAGTTTAATTTCAAATATCCACTCCCTATACACATATTATTCCATAATTACATGAAAATAGTATACTAAATATACTATGATGTTTTTATGTTATTAATTCTACCTACACTTACATTAACCTTCAAATAATGGGTAACAGACATATTGTTTCTGTGTACATCGAACTATTGTCTCACGAAATGGTGATTGTTCATTTTTACTTTACCACTTATCATGGGGGACATTGTGATGGATGGTATATTTATATATTTATATATGATATATATTATATATTTATAGTACTATAATACTTTTATAACACATACCTTTAATACTTTCTATTTTTCATTAATATGATAACATCGTTTGAGGAAGTGTGGACTAACATCCCCTCGAAGTGATGTGATTCATTCACGCTATAAATGGAACATATTAAATATGATTTTAATAAACATATATAGAATATATAAAAAATATATGATTCTATAATTATAATATATATATATATATAATTTATTTGTCATTCTTTTAATATGACAAATAAATGAAATTATCTTTCAGGCGTATGTATGGACTACTGTCTCCATTAACGGTGCGTTTCATTTATTGTCACCAAAATTTATGGAATATTATAAATACACATATTATAAATATATTTGATAATTATGTCATGTTTTACATTCTATATATTATTAAATCATGATCTACATAATAGGAACAACAAGTAACATTTCAAAACATACTCGAGAAAACAAGGCAATTAACACACGAAATAGTGAAAATAATGAAGGAGTGTTAAAAAATAGGTAATAAAATATTGTAATAAGTTAATCTGGGATATTATTATATTTATTATGGTACTGGTACAATTTATTAACACATTTTAAACCAATATACCTAAATATAAAGACAACACAACAAAAAAAGAACGCTATGGTAAGGGATTTCATCTCAATTTACATTCCATTAATACTTATTTTTTGTTATTCCCTAACTCACTTGTATATGGTGTATATAGTCCCATTTGATAAATAATATCATGAATATCCTTATTCTCATGATATTATATGTTTCATTTAATGTCATACATTCAGGAGGATTATTATTTAAATGTTTCAAAGTGATATGGGACACTTTGGATTGTTTAAATATTATTCCCCTCAAGAATGTTCTTAACGATTATCCTTACAGTCTAACTTTATTTTTTGATTTTTAACATTATCATAAAACAATCACTTTGTTGTAACAATTTTCAATTGAATATAAATATTCTTATACAACATATATTATTATTTTCTAACCTGTTTATCACTTTTATATACTGAGTTCACTTTGTTATTTGATTAACTGCATAATTATTGATAAATAAATATTCATTTTTAAATATGGTTATTTGATAAGGGATTCTATTTATTTTGATTAAATAAAATTACTAATTCTTAGGAATGGTAATGACATGTGGGGATAAAACATTATATGTCCCTTCAATGAATCGATAGGTTATTATAATAATATTAAGTTGTTCAAATTTAACGGGTATATATTTGTAGTTTTCAACCATCTTATAAAAGATCTTGACGGAATAGGTTTTCATGTTCCTAAGAAATGAAGTAAAATTACTAATAATTTACTCCATATATATTCTTTATTATTCATCAATGAGATTTTTCATCGACATTTCAATGGATATTGTGCATTCTTAACTTATTGACTTGATGCATGTGATTCAGTTTCTTTCCATGATATATTAATTTTTCCTTAACTAGTTTATTGAATGGAATTTATTATCAATTATTTAACTTTACATGTTGATTTATCCTCATTTATTCTTTATTTCATAAACTTTACTTAACCTTACTAAGAATTTGATCACACCCTTCTCATGTCTCCTTTACCCATTTTAAGAAGAAAAAAACATTGAATAAGCTTCCATGGAAGTTATTTATTTCATTTTATTATATATCATGTTTTTATTTTCTATTTACCAATGTATTATTTGTATCATATATGAAATATGGATTTTTAAGACTTCTAAATGATCAGTCTTTTCCGATTTGATTCCTTGTAATCATGACAATGTAATAAAATAATGGACTGGATCTGGGTTTTTGAGGTCAGGGAATTACAATTGGTATCTATGGAATTTTATTAGAACCCTTAGAAACTTGATTTAGAAAATATATATATTGGATAACAACCCTAATATAGACATTAAGTATAATTATACAAGAAAATCTTATAATTTTGGTAAGGTAGTGATTATGTGGGTATTTCTAGAAATACATCCCTCTATAGATACTATAGGTGGCCAATGTTCTAGAACAGATGTAGAAAGGAGTAATAACTCTGATATGGAATTTCAAGCCTAACTTAGGGTAACCTGAAACATGACAACAGGCCTTACTGGGAACCTATTTTGACACTCCAAGGGGACACACTTAGAGTTGTTTTCATTTTCTATACCTACCATTATGGAGGATTTGAAATTAAATATTTCCCCAAAGTAAGAAATGTTTATATAAAATGCATAATATTATGGTCTATGTTATACCATATTTGTAATTATACATTATTACTTTATGTTCTAATCCAATGTATTTCTTTTTTTAGAAATAGAACTTTTAAGGAAGAATGGTATCAATACTCATGAACAATGTTGATATTTCCTTACTGAATTTGTCAATATACCTGGTATTAGAACTGAGAAAGTTATGAAAATAGTAGGTCCACATAGGTAGGTTATAAAAAATAACCTTGGTCAATTGGAGAAAACTATTATTCAAATAGAATCACTTATGTTGGATAGAGTTATGTTGTATAATCTCCCATTGTTTAGTGGGACTACTAATCCAATTATTGTGTAGTAATGGATTGAGTCTCTGTTGAATATATTTAAGTCCGTGGAATGTAATGAAAAGGAAATGTTTACACTTAGAGTATATATTCTACAAGGTTATGTTGATTAGTGTTGGTCTCTAATCGAGAATACATGTGAGGGGGAAGAAATTGAACTCATTTAATGGAGTTCGTTGGAGGATACATTCTTCAATAACTACAGCCATTGTGGTCAGAAAATTTAGACGTAGATAATGTTTCTTATCATAAACGATAAGTAATAATAGATTGTTTATGATTATGCAGATACGTTTTTTAAGGTTATCCATGTTTTCTACAGATTACATATGTCACACAGAGTGTAGGATTTATGACTTCTTTGAGGGTCTTAAGACAAATCTTTGAAGGGTGATGGTTTCTCAAAATTTTTCTTCATTCAAAAAGATAGTTGTATGTGCTATAAAGACAAATAAATAATTCTCTATGTCCTATGGATTCAATACAAACCAAGAGAATAATAGGTCTTATAAACAACACAAAAAATGTAATGATTCAAAAAAGATGAAGGGAGTGAAGTAATTTCCAACATGTGATAATAGTGGAAAGAATCAACCAAGTAAATCATTTAAAGGATTTTGAGTATGTTATAAGTGTGTAGAAAAATGTCACTAGGAATAATATTTCAAAGGAAAGAAGGAAAAAACTGATATTTAATGTTACATATATAAGGGGATGGAGCACTACACAAATTAATTCCCAATGATTAAAGAGAATATAACTCCGATGAAGCTAAGGGATCAAGGTAAATCATATTTTATTGACATGAGCGAAGTGGAATGATTAATGTACTTCTGTATTTATACCCAATAAATATTTTGTATAAGTATTTTTTTAATAATGTTCTTGTCATATGATGTATAAAATATGTAAGGAATGTATTATAGTACATTTAGTTAAGGATTTGAGATCATAAACTCTATGGTACAAATAAAAATTGACCCTTAGAAATTTATTTTTTTTAAAACAATTTATTGAGGTAAATACAACCTTTAAAATTTTTCTTATGTGAATATAATGGTGAAGACAAGATTAATTTGGACAGGTACAGACTAACATAGAAGTGATTAATGAATTGTTGATAAGTGGTCTATGATATCATTGATGGAATTTAAAACACTGTTGAATTTGAGTAATATATCTAATAACATGTGTCTTACATAAGGAATAAGGAATAATTCATGTTTCGAGTAAGGTTGTATGGTGATTCTAGTTATTACCATATTTCTAGAGGACACATGATAAAGGTGTTCACATATTTTGTATGTGATAATTATAGAGCTACATCACATTTATTAAATTCTAGTGCTATAGTTATTTTGCAAATAAAGTGACCCTATTTCTAAATTGATATATCATAATATTTTGTAAAACAAAACCATTTATGAAATAGTTTAAGTGGAAATTTGGATGTGGTTTTAGAGAATGATATATTAAATCGCTATATGATTAATCTTGTTCTAAGAGATGATATAGAAACAGTTCAAGGCATGGCCAAAAGGTATGAATTTTCTTATAGAAATGTACCAAGTAAGTATACTTACTAATATTCTTAGAGAGTGAAATAATTTCTCAACTCCAAGTATAATTATCTTACAACTGAAAATGATGTCCTAGTAACTTCATTTCTGATGAATCAAATGGCCCCTTAGATCATCATGAATTTATGGTCCTAGGAGTGTTAACTTTATCCTAACCATGTTCTCTATAATTCATCATTTTAACCCTATGATTATATTTTTTCACTATATCCATATTTCCATTTCCCACCTATGTTCTCTAACTTGGGAGACTATTTATGTAACAACCCAGGTATTTATAGAGTAATACTTTTTCATTTAAAATTAATACGTATAAATAATATATTAAATTTTTATTAAATTGGACTCCTTGCACTACTAGAAAGATGATCTTTCCCAACACTTCTATACCAACGGTTTTTAAAAACTGTTGGTATAGCTACCATTTCCCAACGGTTCACCAAAACCATTGGGAAAGACATAGATTTCCACACCTTTCCCAACGGTTTGGCAAACCATTGGGAAAGGGTCACTCTTTCCCAATGGTTTATGCTAAACCTTTGGGAAAGGGTGTGTTTTTATCCTCTTTCCCAACGGGTTTGGGAAACCGTTGGGAAAGAGTGACCTTTCCCAATGGTTCAACAAAACTGTTGGGAAAAAACACCCAAAAAACCAACCTTCGTCCAAGGAAAATCCAACCCACCCTAACCAATCCCAACGGTTTTGAAAACCATTGAGATAGGGCTATCCCAACGGTTTTCAAAACCGTTGGGATAGGTTCTTTAATTTTTTTCCAGCTCTACTAACCGAGAACATTATATAAATCAAAATTTTAAATAATTATGATAATACATATATATATTTATGAAATTATGTTTACAAAAGTGATGTTAGCTTAGTGGTTAAGTCGTTTGATTATAAACGAGGGGTCCTGGGATCAAATCCCAACAGATGTTTTATTTTTGGAATTTATATACCAACGGTTCCATTACCGTTGGTATAGATTTCATATTACCTATACCAACGGTTTTTGGAAAACCGTTGGTATAGACCTATCCCAACGGCTTACTTGGCTACAGTTCTCCAAACCATTGGTATAGGCTATACTAACGGTTTGGAGGCCTATACCAACGGTTCCAAACCATTGGTAAAGGTTAGTTTTCCAGTAGTGTTTTCTGATAGCACAATCAAAACGCAAAAATATATTTATCTAAAATCTTACGTTTCACACAATGTTGAGCTATACCGAAAAATAATATATTAATATGATTATTTTAAATTGTAGATAATAACTAGTCATTTTATTGGCGGGAATGAATATAGAGAACAATATTATGATAATACATGTTTTTTAAATGTCTTTACATTTTTTCAATAATTTTTAGAGGCTTAAAATGAGAATGAATCCAATTTTCAGCATGAAATACTCTACCAATTTTAAAATGTAGTTTTATAGTGTTTTGAGGGAGAACCCTTTTTAAATATAGTTTTTGTAAATTGTATATGATCTATTTCACAAAATATACTTCTTTTTTATAATATAGATGTACAAATTTAATTTGGTTAACTTTTTCATATTTTTCGGACAATGTTCATTTTTTTAATTAAAACTGAAAAATACAGCATTTTAAGTCAAAACTATATTTTCCTCTTATTCATTTATATAGTTAGATTGAGATTTTAATTATTTCTAAGTTTTAATTGGATTATATTTTATCATTTAATCCAATTTTTTTCATTGGAATAAATTTCACTTTGAAATTGGACATAAAAAATGTCAATCTTTTGATAGTTATTATTTCTTAAAAACACGCTTTTTGGTTTTGACAATGGGGATTGATTTAAAATTAATTTCTGCAACTTAAGTGTTTTGAATTTGGTAAAACTTCTTCCATATTTGGAATCATGAGGTCCAAATTGTGTAAATAGGTAACTTTTATTTTTAGACATTATGATTAGTAACGTTAATAAATATATCATTTACCATGGTTAAATGGAAAATCTGGTAAATAAGGGTAACAAATAGTATTATAATAATAATAAATTACCCTAACACATGCCCTAATACTATTTGATGAGATATTCCAGACCATGGGCATACTTGGGTCGATTTTAGGACCCCATGGAGCCACTTGTATGTGAAAATGACATTTAATTACTTTTAATTTAATGTTAAGAAAAATATAACCTAAACATATATCTTTTAATAAAACAATTTTTATATCGGGTTATATAAGAGATATCATCAACTATAAATAGTAATTATAAAGCTAAAAATATTTCCTAAGTTATGGTATGTTAGTTATATTTTTTAGACAAAAAATAAATAAATATATTTATTACACAATGGTGATGTAGTGATTACCTTATTAATTAAAGATTTAAATAAATGTGATTATAACTATTAAAATAAATTTATTTTTAAACTTTTTATATAATAAAAGAATTTATGGATGATTATTACTTGTCATCATTAAATTAATGAATGTTTTTTTAATTAATTAAGTTATGTATTTTTTTAAAGACGTGATATGAATAGTATATAAATTGACATAAATGAGTTTTTAAAACAAATAATATTTTATTAAATCTAATTATTGAACTGAAAATATAATATTAGTCTGAATGACTTAGATAAGTGTGAAAATATCATTTATGAGCCACTTTTGGTTCAATCATAATTTTATAGTTACTACATTAACCATATTGTATGAATATACAATAAGACAATGTAAAAGTTAAATTAGTTTACTAAGGGTTATAACTAAAAGATAAGGTTAATTTTATGAACTAAACCTATCTAAAATACATTATATGAGAGTAGTTCGACCCATCCTCATCTTATATTCTAAATATATCACGTTGGTTTTATTATAATTCAAAATTAAATTAATAATAAAATAATACATTTAAACTTTCCTAAAGTGCCATTCTTCCCTCTTATAAAAGGACACCACCTCTAACCCTTACTCACAGCTCTCAATACCCCTTGTCTCATCCAACCTCTTCCAAAATAATATCCCAACATCCCTATATTACACCTAGTGTCATTCCCCAGTATATAAGTCAATTAAATAATTCCTTTTATCTTAAATCAAAAGGAGTTACCCACTTTGAGGTAATGTCTTCTCTTAGGATTCTTTAATTTATTTTCCTTCTCCAACCCCCTAAACTCTCATTATTAAATTATTTTATAATAACACCTGTATATTTAATATACTAGGTTCTTTTATGATAAATACTCGAACTAAACTTACACGCACCTCCGTCTAATGGGTATAGAACATACAGTTTCTGTGGACGGTGAACTACTGCCTCACGAAATGATAATTATTCAATATTCTCCTACCTCCTCTTATGGTGGAAATTGTAATAGAGATATAAATATAAATTATATATATGATATTTATTTTATCTCTATGGTTCATAAATTCTCATTTAGAACATATAATTATTCTTTTCAAGTTCTATATATACAATAATTTCATTTGTGAATGTGTGGACTACCTCCCCCTCAAAGTGATATGACTTGTTCATGCTATGCATGAAACATATAAAGGATATAAATAATGAAATTATTTATCATATAAAACTTATATATTATACAATAATAATAATATACCTCTGAATAATATATTTTTCATTCCGTTAAATATAAAAAAATAAATAAAAGTAGCTTCCATACGTACGTACGTCTTACTGTCTCCATGAACGGTGCATTTCATTTATTATATCCAAATGTTATGGAATATTTTAAATATTTATACATTTGATATATATGATATATATGATATCTAAAACATGAATATAATTATGTAGATAATGAACTTTTTACCACATGGATAATTTGTAATTATAACATGTTCATTTTTTACTCAAGTTTCGAACATCGAAAAAATGTCTGATATAAACTCAAATAATTAGGTAATATTTATAGGAAGGTAATAAGTGATATAAAAGGAATAATAATCTTGAAAAAAGGTTCTGAAGTAATTATAAATTAACATAATTTTATTATTCAATAAGAACAATGAACGTATGAGACAAGTCAGACTTAGGGTAAGGGAACCTCTCAACCTCCTCTTTTAGTCAAAGACTTATTTTTTGTTATGTCTTTTAATTTACATTCTATAATGTTTTGATATTTTCTTATATATCCTTATTTCTGTACATTTTATTTCTAAGTTATGAGATACACTTTCCTCTCTCATCATCTAATTTTCTAAATTTTTAAGTGTCGTCGTTATTCTGTAGAATTTTTTGTAAGGGACTACATCTCAATATCTTTTCATCGAGGCATGTTTTGATAATATACACCATATTATTTTAAATGGTGTATAATAAACCCCTTTTATATTTAATATCATTCAAAATTAATCTTTTTTTCTTTGAAGAGTTTTACGAAATGACAAAAGGAATGTTTTTTTAACTTACGCGGTAACAATGACATTTCCACTGCCATGAGCATTATTTGATATTTGGTTTCATTAACTAGTCATGATGTTTTTAAATGGAAAATAAATATTTTATACCCTTTTTACATATTTTTGTATTGAAAATGCTTTTGAATGTATATTTAAAATTTAAATATCTTGAAATTATTTCTTGTGATTTAAATTAAAATTTGACGATTGATATGTTGATATTCATAATATTTTATGTGTTATTACTATATAATGGTACTTAGAAATTAGACGGGTGGTTACACGATAAAAAAATGATGGTCGGTTCCATGATAAACCAAAGTCGGGTGGTTACGTTATAACCTCCAATGCATTGGGTATGAAAGTCCTCCGTATGGTTATTCCATTTATTGATATGTGTGAAAGTCGGCCTTATGGTTATTCCATTTAAGTATGTTTAGGTCCCAAGTTGCCTTTATATGTAATATGTTGAAATATATAGTATTTTTGTGATATTTTTGTTACAAAAGGGTTAGAAATTAGCTTATATTTAGTGAAATATTTTTACCACTTATTAGAGGTGAAAAATATTACATTATAATAAATTATTCATGGTTTTCATGTTATTTAAAGACTAATATTTTTCTTTCATTATGTATCCCTTAATGATATTTTTATACCCATCCCATGTTTTGAAATGTTTTTCACATGAAAAATAGAACAATATATTCAAGAATGTGATGAACAAGAATTTATTCTATTAAAACATGAAACGATGTAATGTTTTGTTTTAAAGAGTTTTTGTTTGATGAAAAAAAGGATAGTCAGTTGAAGTGTCTACTTGTAATATTCTAGATTTTATGTACATGTTATGACCGAATTCTCTAAATCTATAAACCAGAAAAGATCATCAATGTGAATTACTAAATTAATTCAATATTATGTAATGTTTAAGGCTGGGTCCTTAGATTTGTATCGAAGTTCGGTTTAGATAACTTTAGAGGTTAGTGTGTTATTTATGAATAAGTGACATAACCATAATGGTTAGAATATTATAAAAGGTAAAAGTAATTTTAGATTAATTTAATGAGTTTAATATAACATGATTAAGTATATCTTAGTGTTTACCCTCCTCGTAAGATAATATATAATGATTTTACTGATATATTTAGACCCGCCTTTTTGGTTTTAGTAAATGGTAGAATCTATCAGGAACCAAACTAATAATGGATGTGAAGGAAATGTTAGTGGTTTTTTGAATGATCATCTGAATGATATGGGAGTTTCAATGAGAACTCTTGTTGTTTTTCTTAACCAACTATATGGAGTCATGATTGACCACTTGAACATTGGTGGGTTTTCTAAAGAATCATATATGTGATAAATGAATTCCCATGGAAGTTTAGGTAATTAAAATAAGTTAAGAATATTTAAAACCCTACGTGTTAAGGATGTGGAAAGAAAAAATTAGGAAAATTCTTCAAAGGGATGAGAAGATGTGTCAAATGTGGTAATGAAGGTCATAAAGAAATAACCTTCCATGGAAAAATGAAGAATTCAGTTGACTCTAGGAAAGGGAAAGAATTTCATTCTTAAGGATCAATTGAATGTTTTAAATGTGGTTTGCATGGTCATTGTACAAATATATGTCCTACGAAGAAGGTTTGGGAATGGTATTTGTAGGATCATACAAATATATGCTTACCAATTCATAATTCCATTCCAATTGAAGATGTGGAAACTAAAAATTAGATATGAAAAGTATGGATTATTTCTTTTCTCATGTTTTGAAATTACTGAAATCTTAATGCATTATGCAATAAATTTTTTGTAGGAAAGAAGTATAAAAGAATAAGATGGAAAAACATGGATAATGGATCATGAATAATGTTTGATGATTAAGATGTCTTGGAATTCAGTGTTATGTTGGATCAATGGATGATGATATGTTTAAATGTATTAATTATAGGATTACTTTGGAATAATTGTTCTACTATGTGTAACCCTAAAGTCTGATATGTTAGAATGTTTTTCAAGGAATAATTATCTTTTCTTGTGTGGACATAATGGATAATATTAGGTGTTCATGTGATCTTTTGTTTGGAGGAAATTAAGGGTTATTACTTTTTAGGATACCAAATACGAGGTATGAAATAACCTTTGAGGTTAAAACATGTTATGGTTATTTTTTAGGATTTCATCTGATTTTTTTAAAGTTATTAGTAATATATAGCTTTTGAAAAAGGACAACTCACAGACCGTGTGGCAACTAGTCACTTCGGACAAAGCTATGGGAATCAAACCCACATCCAAAGTGTGGCTATTATTTATCGCCCACCACTAGACTATGTGACATCCCTGGTTAGTATAAATTATTCTTTTCAGTTTAATGATTTTATGGATCAAAAATAAGTTGATTTTAGAACTTATTTTTTGTCAAATGGATATCATTAGTAGACAAAAATGATTTGGTGATTAAGTGATAAAGGTTATTTTAGAATATGTTCTCTCTTTTGGGGAAACTATATGCCTTAGTAAAATAAAATACTATGGGATTAGATTTGTGGAGTAATTGTTGAAATTTTATTTTGGAAGATTCTATGTTTCTATTCTAAACTTATAGTGACTTGGTTTAGTTATGGAAATGATAAACCTATCATGGATAATATGTGATTATATTAATTACTTCTTTTTATGTGACTTTAATAGTAGTCGATGTTATTTGGAGATAAATGTTATGATTTATCATGGAAGACTATGTGATAATATTCTTATGAGTTTTGGGATTCAATCTTAGTTTGGATTATGTTAAATAAATTTATGGAAAATTGTGTCCTGAATGGTATTTGTAGAACTTTTGATACTATTTGTTGAATTTCAGAGATTAAGAGTAATTTTTCTTTTTATAAAGGATTGTACATTTGTGGATCATCTAATATCGTACTAGCCATTTTGGTTTTGGTTAATATAAAGTTCACCTTTTTTGGATTATATGATTCTTAAGAAGTTTATTCTAGCACATTTGATGTGACCAAGTCATCTTGAATATTCAACGTTTGAAGAAAATTTGAGTTTGTGGTAGATATTTTGTAAAGGATTAAATTCTACAAGACAAGTAAGTTTGTTTCCGTATGTTCTTAGTCAAGATCATAAATAAATTTCTCAACTTTATGAAAAGAAACTTAAAACTAAAATTTTTTCCATTTTATTTTCCTACCGGGGAATCAAATACCGTTTAACCCATCACATGTTTTTGATTTTATGGTGGTTAACTTTCCCCAAATCATGTTTTTTATCAACCTCCACCAAAACTTGATGGTTAGTTACTATTCTATGTCAATGTTTGCCTACCTAGAATCCTAGAACGGGTTATCATGAGTTATATTTTTTACTTCTCTTTATTTCTTCTAACGTGATAGTTTTATTAACGATTTTATTGATGTGGGACATTTGATGAACTTTACAAGACCAATTTTTAAATTGCAAGGATGCAATTTTTAAAAGGTGGGAAGGATGTAACAACCCAGGTATTTTTAGAATAACACATTTTCATAACTATTAATACTGTTGGAATCCTCATGTATTGATCATGTTTTAATGATCACAAATCTTATTACTATTCATTACTCTCATAAATATTCACAAATCTTATTACTGTTCATCACTCTCATTAATATTGAAAAATCTTATTACTGTTCATTACTCTCATTAATATTCACAAATCTTATTACTTTTCATTACTCTCATTATTATTGAGAAATATTATTATTGTTAATTAATCTCATTATTATTTACATAACCTATCAATCCTCTGTATTTATGTGTCATGTTATATTATCTTATAATGGTTAAGCTTAATTCCTACTATGCATATTACTGTTTAAGTTTAAATACAGTTATTTGGATAAGTATCAAGATACAGTGATGTTTGACACTATAAGACAGAATGTGTGCAAGACACAGACATCGTGATAGTAAGCCTGACACTGTGAAGAACACACCGTGAAGGGAAAACCGTGACTCAGACACCGTTAAGGACAAACCATGACTCAGACACCGTGAAGGACACGCAGTGAAGCAGACACCGTGAAGGACAAACTGTGACTCAGACACCATGAAGGACACATAGTGAAGTAGACACCATGAAGGAAAAACCATGACTCAGACACCGTGAAGTACATACCATGAATAAGACACCGTTTACACAAAAAACTGTGACACCGTTTCTTAACCTTTTTGTCAATATTATTTAAATATTTCTAACGGTCATATTTGATGTTTTTAATGCAATTAATGTTTTTTAATGATAGTTGTTGGCATGTCAGGAAACAGTACCTTGTACTTATGGAAAGGGATTCATTCCTATTTCCGATGTTCATGGAATAAAAATAAGTCTCAGCTGCAGTAAAAAAACACATAGAAATCGCCTCGACATACATTCTACAACACACACGAAGTGCCCTGTACTGAACAAAAGAACAATCCTGAGCACAACTGTGAAGAAGACATTGAACGATCCTCAAAGAAGTTCCAACACATGAAATCCTACACCACTAGAGGAACTGAAGTCAATAGAACATCTTCACTCCTTTAGAACAAAAGTTGAACTATGACACTCTGTTTTTCAATAGAAAACCCAAAGAAGGACTCAGAAGCATTTATTTTGAATCCAACGAGTCCACAGCTGCATTGCTAATCACTAGAGATTTCTAAACTCTTATCTGTTCTCTCTAAGTGATTTGTTTATTTACTTTTGAGCAGTGTGGTGTACTTTGTATATCTTACACACACACTGTCTCCTGCACTAAACTACAGGATATCAAAATCCTTGCTCCAAAACTCTTAACTCTTGTTTACCCACGACGATTGTGGAAGAGGTCCTTGTGTGGCTTGGTCTTTGTTTTGTTTCCCATGAAGAACTATCATAGAGGTCCCTGCGTGGCCTGGACAGTTTTGTAAACTGTTGTTAACCCCAATCCAGGGTGTGGATTAAATTTAAATAAATTTGAGAGGACTAAGTCTCGGCTTGAGACTGAACCTCTTGTTATATCTGCTGTGCAATTTCAGTTTAAGTTTAATGTATACTACATATATGTTTTATATTCTGCTGTTGTTACTTTGAAATATAAAACCATTTTAATGTTACTTTGATAGTTAAATTAGAAAGTGTTTACACTTATTGTAAATCAGTAGGTTAGTTTCAAAAGTTAGTTTATTCTTGTGGTTAAATTAACTGAGACCTAATCAATCTTTGAGAAGCTAAGTAAATATTTACAATCTGTATAAATTCACCACAGTTTAACTTGTTTTATAAATTGGGGTATTTTAATAGAAAATATTTTAACAGAAATTTTAATTGGAACTCAATTCACCCCCTCTTGAGTATCCACTCCAACCAACATTTGGTATCAGAGGTTGTTTTTATTTATAAAAGTTTTCAAAACACTTTGTTTTTTAACTATGATTATAGTTTCATCTTTAAAGATATTAAATTTCTGTTAGTTCTAAATTTTATCTCTTTATTTTTACTTTCTAAAATCTAGCTATGGACAATAGACTAGAGGGTGTTTCTACTGACCTATCACCTTTCATTAATGGTACAAACAATTCCCAGTGGAAACTTAAAATGAAAATTTATTTGGAAAGCATGGGTTTTGATATCTGGACTGCTATAGAAACTCAATATAAAATTCCAGAAACTGAAAGAACAACTTGGGATGAACCTACTAAAGTAGCTTACAATAATAACTGTAAATCTATGAATGCTTTGTATTGTGCATTAGGAGATGAGGAATTTAACAGAATATCTGCTTGCAAAACTGCTTATGAAATTTGGGATACTTTAGGTGTTTCTCATGAGGGAACAACCAATGTTAAAGAAATGATATTGAGTACATATACTATTAAATATGAAAATTTTAAAATGAAGACTAATGAACCTATTTCTAATATTTATCTTAGGTTAAATGAGATATTCAATACAATGAATTCACATGGAAAGGTTGTTCTATCAAAGGATCAAATTATGAGGATATTGAGATGCTTGTCAGATCGATAGAGAGGCACATCTGTTTCAATAAGAGAGTCATGTGAAATTTCTTCTCTACCTGTCAAAGAACTCATTGGTAAGCTTATGATGTATGAGGAAGAACTCAAGGTGAATAAAGAGGGAGATGATGAACCAAAAAGAAAATCAGTGGCTTTTAATACTACAACTTCAATGAGAAAGGACAAAGAAAAAGCTCAAATACAAACTGACAGTTCAACAAGTGAAAGTTTAGACTCTGATAGTGATGCTGAAATGGCTCAGATAGCCAGAAGGTTTAAGAAATTTTATAGGAAGAAGAAAATTTTCATAAAATCAAATTACAAGGGAAAGTATGAAAATAAGGGACATTGGAAGAAGGACTGGAAAAATCTAGATAAAAGTGATGAAGTTGTCTGCTATGAGTGAAAAAGAAAAGGACACATTAAAGAAAACTGCCCAAAGCTAAAATTCAAGAAGAAATATGATTACAAGTAAATTAAGTAGAAGAAAGATATGAAGGCTACCTAGAGAGCTTCTGAAGACAGCACAAGTGAATCTAAAATGTCTGATTCTGAAAAGAATCGTTCCAATATGTTTTTCATGACAAACACATCTGAGGTAACCTTAGATACTCTTGCTTTAAATTCCTATTATTCTGGAACTAAATCTGACTCAGATTCTAAAAACATGACTACTGAGGAATTATTTAAATACTGTAATATACTGGAAGAGACATGCAATGAACTTAAGAATAAATTAAAATAATTGAAGAAACAACATTCTCTCACTACAACTGTTAAAAATGAACTTACTATTGAAAAAGAGAAAAATTCTCAACTATTCAAGGAAAACTCTGAACTGAAAATGTCAAATGAGCAACTTAGAAAGAAATTATAGAAATTCACAAATGGAAAAGATACTCGAAATAAAATTCTAGAAAATCAAGGGGAACCAAAATATGCTACTGGAATAGGTTATCAACCTGGAAAAAGATAGTTTACTAAAACTAAATTTACTCCCAAATCGGGAAAATATTATGCTAGTTCAAGTTCTGGAAATTCATTTGCTTCAAATAGTTACTCACATTATTATAGATAAAATAGAGTTTATCTTTCAAAATCATTTATCTCAAATTATATGAGACCCATAAGACAAATTTGGGTACCAAAATCATTGATTTCTAACATGTCTGGACCCAAGAAGATCTGGGTACAAAAATCATTTCCTATCTAAATTTGTTTTGTTGGAAACCCACTTGAAGAGTTCCCATAAGAAGATATGGTACTTGGACAGTGGATGTTTATGGCATATGTCTATAGATTACTCATGCTTTAAAAGTCTAATAAAGTTTGATGGAGGCTATGTCACCTTTGGTGATAATTCTAAAGGAATGATCATCGGCCTTGTCCAAATTGGTAACACTAACTCAGTTTTAATTTCTAAAGTTTTATTTGTTGATGGACGTAAATATAATCTGTTAAGTATTTACCAATTGTGTGATGATGGTTTTAATTTCATGTTTGAAAATCATTCTTGTAATGTTTTTAATTCTAAAAATGTGTTAGTATTTTCTCCTTTGAGAAATTAGAATATTTATGATGTTGATCTGAATTCTTTATCTAAACAAAATATTACTTGTTTAAATGATTTTCATAAAAAGTATTGTTTATGGTATAAAAGATTAGGACAGTGCAATATATACTCACTTGGAAAACTGACTAGGAAGAACATAGTTAGAGACTTACCCAAACTAGAGTTTCCAAATTACAAAGTGTGTAATCCCTGTCAAAAGGGAAAACAACACAAAATCTCTTTCAAATCAAAGAAAGATGTTTCAACTTCTCAACATCTAGAGTTGGTTCACATGGAATTGTTTAGACCTTCTAGGGTATATAGTTTAAATGGGAAGCACTATGTCTATGTCATAGTAGATGACTTTTCTAGAGATACTTGGGGTATACTTCTAAGCCCACAAAAGTGAAGCTTGTTCTTACTTTATTAAATACTCCAAATCTGTAGAAAACCTTAGTGGACTTAAGATTAATACCCTGAGAAGTGATCATGGCTGTGAGTTTGAAAATCAAGAGTTTGAATCTTATTGCTCACACAATGGCTATAGTCACAACTTTTCTACCCCTAGGACACCTCAACAGAATGGTGTAGTAGAAAGAAGAAATAGAACCCTTCAATAAATGATAGAACCATGCTTAATGAATATGACCTGCCTATTTATTTTTGGGTTGAGGCTGTGAATACATCTTGTTATATTATTAATAGAGTCTTGAAAAGACCTGTTCTCAAGAAGACCCCATATGAATTATGGAACAATAGAAAACCCAAAGCTAGTTACTTTAGATTATTTGGATACACTTTTTTATTCTTAATATAAAGGATAATCTTGAAAAGTTTTCTTCTAAGAGTGACGACAGAATTTTTCTTGGTTATTCTTTAACTATAAAATCCAATAGAGTCTTTAATAAAGTAACCAAGTGTGTGGAAGAATCTATTCACCTCAAATTTGATGAAACTAATCCACATGATCCCAAGTCATCTCTTGAAAATCTTGAAGAAGATTTATCTGTTCTGAACCTTAATGATAAAATCAATGAACCTTCTATAAAGACAACCAGTTCTGGAAATATTTTAGAATCTACTCCTAATGAACCCGAACCTATAGATGAACCTGAAATTTCTATTCCTACCTTTACTAGATAAACAATAATTCTAAGGAATCATCCTTTAGATGTTGTTGTTGGAAATTTTGATAGAGGGACACAGACTAGAGATTCTCTTAAAAATCAGGTTGAACATCAAGCCTTCTTGTCACATCTTCAACCTAAAAACATTGATGATGCTATTAATGATGAATTTTGGGTAATTTCTATGCAAGAAGAACTCAATCAGGTTGAAAGAAATAAAGTTTGGAAACTAGTAGAAAGACCTAAGGACACTTTCACCATATCCACTAAATAGGTGTTTAGAAATAAAGTAGATGAATATAGAAATGTAGTTAGAAACAAGGCTAGATTAGTTGCACAAGGATATAGTCAAGAAGAAGGAATTGACTATGAGGAGACTTTTTCTCTAGTAGCCAGATTAGAAGTCATTAGGATTTTACTTTCTTATGATGCACATCTAAATTTCAAACTATATAAAATGGATGTCAAGAGTGAATTATTAAATTGATATATTGCTGAGGATGTTTTTGTTGAACAACCACCTGGATTTTCAAACCCTCATTTTCCAAATCATATTTTCAAATTATCAAAAGCTTTATATGGTTTAAAACAAGCTCCAAGATCTTGGTATGATAGATTAAGTAATTTTCTAATTTCCAATGGTTTTACAAAAGGTATAGATGATCCTACTATTTTTATAAAACGTATTTCTAATTTTGTTTTAGTTGTAAAAATTTGTGTAGATGACATTATTTTTGGATCTTCAAAAACTAAATTATGTACTGATTTTTCTAAAATGATGCAAAACGAATTTGAAATGAGTTTAATGGGTGAACTTATATTCTTACATGGATTTCAAATATTTCAAAATGAATATGGAATTATTTTAACTCAATGTAAATATGCTAGAGATCTTTTAAAACGTTTTGGATTGGATAGCACTAAAATTAGTGACACTCCTATGATTACCACATGTAAGTTTCATCTTGATGAGGATGGTAAATCTGTTGATCAAACAACTTATAGAGGAATGATTGGAAGTCTACTCTACTTGACTGCTAGTCATCCTGATATTATGATTAGTGTGTGTATGTGTGCTCGTTTTCAAGCAAACCCTAAAGAGTCACATTTAAATGCTGTAAAGAGAATTTTCAAATACCTCAAACATACTCCCAATTTAAGATTGTTCTATCCCAAAGGACCATCATTTGAATTAGTTAGTTATTCTGATGCTGATTTTTCTGGATGTAAGTTAGATAATAAAAGCACCTCTGGAACATGTCACCTTTTAGGAAAGTCACCAGTATCATGGTGTAGTAAGAAACAAAATTTTGTTGCATTATATACTGCAGAAGTTGAATACATAGCTACTGGAAGTTGTTGTGCACAATTTTTGTGGATGAAACACACATTACTAGACTATGAATATCAATTCAGACATGTACCAATAAATTTTGATAACAAAATTTCTATTAACATTTCAAAAAATCCTGTTTCACATTCTAGGAAAAAACATATTGATGTAAGACATCACTTTTTGAGGGATCATTACCAAAATGGTGATATCATTTTAGAAGTCATTGGTACTGAATATTAACTTTCTGATATATTAACTAAACCATTAAATTTTGAGAGATTAGACTACATCATACATGATCTTGGTATGATTAATCAAAAATATATATCTTACTGATTTTATTGTTTAATACTTTACTATATTTTACTTTATGGTTTCATGGTCACTGTTTTACAGTTACTGTTTCATGCTTACGGTCACACCGTTAACACCTTCTGTTCATAGTCTGTAACTTAACAGTCACACCGTGATGAAAAAGTTCACTCACTATCTCACTGTGACTGCACAAAATGGTCACTATCTCACCGTGATGACGGTTTTTCATCGCACAGAAACGCCTACTCACGGTCTCACCATGAAGATTATTTATGAATTTATTTTTAACCCATATCACGGTAATTTTTATTTCACTGCTATTTTATTACCTTTGTTTTAGTTTTTATGACATTTGATATTCCCAAATGATAAAACATAAAGGTTTCACTTGATCTCTCACCCGATATCTCACACAAACTCTGTCCTGCTCTGCCTCTCGAACCCTCTTTACCTTGCGAACCTCTTCTTATCTCTCGCCCGAACCTTTAGTGGATTCCAAGGATGAAGCATCCGTCTTCATCTACCTCTAACAAGCGCAGTTCCAAGAAGAAGAAGATAGCTCCAAGGATAGATCCCGAAGGACCTTTAAATCTGATCCTTATTAACCGTACTGTTGTGCCTGAAAAAGAGATTTTCCCTGAGTGGCTGTTGTCTAGTAAGTCTTTGGTCCTGAAAATATTAATAGAACTAAGATGGTTTGAATGGTTCTTTATAAAAGACAGAGCGATTTATCCGAGGTTGTTATCTCAGTCTTAGAAATTTGTAAAGTTTTCTTTTGATGCTGGAGAATGTTCCATGGTGACTAGCTGGGTCAATGGTCAGAAATGTTCTTTTACTTCATGGATATGGGCTGCATGCATAAGGATTCCTCATGAAGGAATTTATGATGACTACCAAAGAGACCCTCCTCCATCATCTGACATCTTTGATCTGGAAAATTCCTTGGAAACCTTAACTGGTAATGGCACCAAGAGAAGGGATATAACTGCAGATCTGGATGGAGAAACTATACTACTATTCAAATTTGTTCAGAATTTGATTAGTCTAAGAAAATGAGATTTTTCTGTAATGAAGTATCACGATGTGTTCCTGATTCACCTGTTGAAGAATGGCCATAAGATCAATATTTTGAAGTATGTCATTAACCATATATGTGAGCTGATTAAAGTCACTTCCAAATCCACCTCCTTGTTTTACTCAGGGATGATTTCATCCATACTAGCTGCAAAAGGAGTTGCTGGGCTGAATGAATAAAAACAAGAGGATTTTGAGTAATGCCTATCTAATCCTATCATCATAAGGATGAAAATTAACTGGAACCCCTGTAAGAAGAAATGGGTTGAGGATAATGATCAATTGTATAAGAAGTATAATCTTGTTGATTATCCAAGAAGGCCAAAGAATGTTACTGATCCTGGTTTGGAACCAGATGAAGTGGCTGAATACTCAGATGTTGAAGAGGAAGAGGAAGTGGAAGCTGATGTACCACTTAGAGAAGAAGATAAAATACCTCGAATGGAGGCATCTTCTATTGAAAAAGAAAGGACGGTTGTCCCTACTGTTGTTCCTGATGAAATAGCTCATAGAGAGGAAGTTGTTGATGAAAAGGAAAGGACTGTAGATCCTTCAGTTGTTCTTAGTGAGGAAGAAGCTCTTACTTCTAGAGAAGTTGTTAATATGGATATCCAATCTGAGGATGTAAGATATTCTGTAGTAATAGAATCGGAGAAAAAATCCATGGAAGAGTCTGCTGGTGTAGAAGAACTCCATGTTGAAAAGCAACCCAATCTGGAAGCACTTCCTATGGAAGAGTCGGTTCCTGCGATAATTCCCTCTGCTGAAGAGAGGATTGAAACTTTCCTTCCAGTTGTCAAGGCATGAAATGGTTTAAGAGATCAGAACTGATCCTGTGGATCTTGATCATGTTGTTGAGCCTATAGTCTATGAAATGGAAGCACAGTTTAAGGGAGAGGAACTTAAAATCTTGAGACTAGTCCAGCTAAGTCTGATGAATCTGAATCTTAATCTGAACCTGGTGATGAGTCATACTCTATGTATAGTCTATATGTTTTCCCAAGATTTTATGATGTGAATGAGTCACAGCAACTGACTACAATTGGAATGGATCTCTCTTCTTTGTTTCAACTGAAGTCAGTAGCTCACTCAGAACCTGAACTAGAACCAGAGCCCCAACCTAAACCTCAACCAAGATCGCAACCAGAACCTATACCTCTTCATGATCCATTACCTGATCAACAAGATTTTATAACTAAAGATGATATGAAAGTATTTGGAGAGACTCTTTTAGCTGGAGTTGAGAAGATTATATCCTCTCAACCTCATCCAGTGACTCAACTGAGTCAAGAAGTTGCATCGATTCTCTTGGAAAATATTATTCTGCATATTCAACAAAGAATTATTCGAGAAATTCAAGAACTCAGAGTTTAAAATAAGATGCTGAGTGCTGATGTTGCAATCCTGAAAAGTATGGTAGCAGACTTGCAGAATGAGTTGTCTTTGAGATCAGAGCATGCTCCTGTTTATGCCCCTGCACCTGTTGCTGCTTCTCCTGAACCAACTGATTCCACCCTTGCTAGAGAGATTATACCTCAATGCATCCTTATCTGATATATTTTGATGAGAAGATTGGAAAAAGACACACCAAGATGCTGCAACACATGAGAGACCTTTTGGAAAATCTGAATAAGCTCACAGATGAGTACAATGGATGCCTACAAAAGGTTTTGAAACAGCTCAAAGTTTTATCCATAGCAGTTAAAGCTTCTCCTACTTCTGGTAAACCTTATGTTCCTCCTTTTTATGATTCTCTGCTAAGATCCATAATCACGGAAGAACTTTATAATTCCTTCAGTGGCTTGGATCTTACTTCTTTATCAGAAGTGGTTAAGAACAGTGATCGAGCATTGGAATTGCTTAGAATTCATTCAAAGATTTCCAACGATGCTCGACAAGATATCACCATGAATATTGATGTCTATCTCAACTGAATTTTCTCTAAAAGTGATATGACAAATCAATTTAGATATCTTGTGGAGAATTAGAGAATCCCTCCAGTGACTCAAGATTTTAAATCTCAAGTTAAAAAGCTAATATAGTTCACCAGATTATTGGACAAATTCTTGGAGAATAAGGAAGATTTCGAGAAGGATATGCAATATGGTGGAGAAATGATTACTAATTTCATAAATCTTTTAAAGTCATATCTTCATGTGAAGAGTACCGCTATCGTTGCTCCAGCTACTACACCCCTCAAACTTGGTCTACCTGCCTTAGCCTCAACTACCATGTCAGTCAGTAAAGCTCTATCTCAGATCTGGCCAGTCATTCTTGACCAACCACAGAGTAGATCTTATACTGCACCATCTTTGGCTCCCTCCATTTTTGAAGTTCTACCCTTACCATCTTTTTTTACCAAATTTTTGCCTTCTTATACATCATCATCAGCTCCTGATGCTGATAGAGGCAAGTCAATGGCCGATTCATGAAGAGTCAAGTGACTACTTTCTTTTTGATGGGGATGTTTTTGTTTTTCTACTTATTTTGAATCATGTATTCGGGACGTGTTTTAATGACAACTGCATTGTTTCTCTCCATTCTTTGTACTTTTTGATAATCCCAAAAGGGGGGGAAAAGTATGAAGTTTAGAACTTATTTTATCTATTTTTATTCTATATAGTTTCATCTCAGTTATTTCTTATCTATATATGATTTGTGATCATCAAAAATGGGGAGATTGTTGGACTCCTCATGTATTAATCATGTTTTAATGATCAAAAATCTTATTACTATTCATTACTCTCATTAATATTCACAAATCTTATTACTATTCATTACTCTCATTAATATTCACAAATCTTATTACTGTTCGTTACACTCATTAATATTCACAAATCTTATTACTGTTCATTACTCTCATTAATATTCACAAATCTTATTACTGTTAATTAATCTCATTATTATTTACATATCTTATCAATCCTCTGTATTTATGTGTCAAGTTATATTATCTTATAATGGTTAAGCTTAATTCCTACTATTCATATTACAGTTTAAGTTTAAAGACATTTATTTGGCTAAGTATCAAGACACCATGATGTTTGACACAGTAAGACAGAATGTGTGCAAGATACAGACACCGTGACAGTAAGCCTGACACCGTGAAGAACACACGGTGAAGGACAAACTATGACTCAGACACCGTGAAGGAAAAACCATGACTCATACACCTTTAAGGACACACATTGAAGCAGACACCATGAAAGAATAACCGTGACTCAGACACCGTGAAGGACACACTGTGAAGCAGACACCGTGAAGGCCAAACTGTGACTCAAACACTTGATGGACAAACTGTGAATCAGACACCGTGAAGTACATACCATGTATAAGACATCATTTACACAACAAACTCTGACACCGTTTCTTAACCTTTTTTTAAATATTATTTAAATATTTCTAACGGTCATATTTGATGTTTTTAATGAAATTAATGTTATTTAATGATAGTTGTTGGCATATCATGAAACCGTACCTCGTACATATGGAAAGGGATTTAGGTGCTCATGGAATAAAAAGAAGTCTCAGCTGTAGTAAAAAAATAGATAGAAGTCGCCTTGACATACATTATACAACACATTCGAAGTGCTCTATACTGAACAAAAGAACAATCTTGAGCACAACTATGAAGAAGACATTGAACGATCCTCAAAGATGTTCCAACACATGCAATCCTACACTACTGGAGGAACTGAAGTCAAGAGAACATCTTCACTCATGTAGAACACAAGTTGAACTATGACACTCTGTTTTTCAACAGAAAACCAAACAAGGACTCGGAAGCATTTCTGCTGAATCCAACGATTCCAGAGCTGCATAGCTAATCACTAGATCTTTAAAAACTCTTATATGTTCTCTCTAAGTGATTTTTTTATTTACATTCGAGTAGTGTGGTGTACTCTTTATATCTTACACACACACTATCTCCTACACTGAACTGAAGGATATCAAAATCCTCACTCCAAAACACTTAACTCTTATTTACCCGTGACAACTATGGAAGAGGTCCTTGTGTGGCCTGGTCTTTGTTTTGTTTCCCACGAAGAACTACGGTAGAGGTCCCTGCGTGGCCTGGACAGTTTTGTAAACTGTTGTTAACCCCGATCCAGGGTGTGGATCAAATTTATATAAATTTGAGAGGACTAATTCTCGGCTTGAGACTGAACCTCTTGTTATATCTACTATACATTTTTAGATTAAGTTTAAAGTATACTACATATATCTTTTATATTCTGCTGCTGTTACTTTGAAATACAAAACCATTTTAAAGTTACTTTGATAGTTAAATTAGAAAGTGTTTACACTTATTGTAAATCAGTAGGTTAGTTTCAAAAATTAGTTTAATCTTGTAGTTAAATTAACTGTGACCTAATCAATCTTTGAGAAGCTAAGTGAACATTTATAATCTGTATAAATTCACTACAATTTAACTTGTTTTATAAATTGGGGGATCATAATAGAAAATATTTTAACAGAAATATTAATTGGAACTCAATTCACCCACCTCTTGAGTATCCACTCTGACCAACAAATACTTATAAATAAGATATTAATTTTATTTTAATGGGGATTCCTTGTCCAATAAAATACTCAACATGAAATAATGAATTTATCTGAAATCTTACATTGCACACAATGTTGAGTTATACCAAAAAAATAATATATTATTATTATTATTTTACATGGTAGTTAACGCCTAGTCGTTTTATTGGAAAGAATGATTAGAACTATCCATATTATGATTATGCATGTTTGTTAAGTATCTTTAAATTTATCTAATAAATTTTAGAGGCTTAAATTGAGAATGAATCCAATTTTAACCAAGAAATACTCTAACAAATTTAAAAAGGTAGTTTTATCTCCCTTTAATGGTGAACTCTTTTTAAATATAGTATTTGTAACTTTGGTACGTTCCATTTGAGAAAATAAACTTCCTATTTTGAAGTTGGACATCCAAATTTACTTTGGGAAAATGTTTGGTATTTTTCTGATAAAGTTCATTTTTTAATGAATAGTGAAAAATACTGCATTTAAAGTCCCAACTATCTTTTAATATAATTTATTTATATAGTTAGATTGTATTTTTAATTGGGTTTAAAGTGTAATGGGATTATATTTTTATCATTTAAGCCATTTGTTTCATTGGAAGTAATTTCACTTTGAGGTTGGATATAAACAAATGTCAATCTTTTGATAGTTATTATTTCTTAAAAACACGTTTTTTAGTTTTGACAATGGGAATTAATTTTAAACTAATTTATGTAACTTATATGTTTTGAATTTGAAAAAATGGATTCAATATTTTTAATCAAAAGATACAAATTGTGTAAATTGGTAAATTTTATTTTTAGACATTATTAATAGTAACTTTAGTAAATATTTTATTTACCATGGTTAAAGGGTAAATCTGGTAAATAAGGGTAAAAAAATTTTATAATAATATTAAATTACCCTAACATGTATCCTAATCCTATTGTAAAAGATATGTCCGACCATTGGCATCCTTGGATAGATTTTAGGATCCCATGGAGCCACTGGATTGCTAAAATGACATTTAATTACTTTTAATTTAATGTAATGGAAAATATAACATAAACATGTAACTTTTACTAAACCTATTTTTATATGGGGCTATATAAGAGGTATCTTAAACTAAAAATATTCATTAGAAATATATAAAGAATTCTTAAATCATTGTATATTATTTATAATTATTATACATCAAATAAACAAATTTATTTATGACAGAATGGTGATGTAATGATTACCTTATTAATGAATGATTTAAATAAATGAGATTATAAATATTAAAATAAATTTATTTTGAAACTTTTAATGCCATCCACAGATTTTATGGCTGATTATTACTTTTTATATTTGAATTAAGGATGCTTTTTCAAATGAATCATGTTTTTATGGATTCTTTTTAATGTCCTGATATGAATAGTATATAAATTGACATAAATGAGTTTTTAAAACAAATAATATTTTATTAAATGACATAATAGTCCTTAAAATAAATTATTCCTCCAAATTACTTAGATAATTCTTAGAATTACATTAATAAAATACTTGAGGTTATATTGACATTTTATATTAAATATATGAACCATATAGTATGAATATACACGAAGACGTGGTAAAGTTAAACTAGTTATGTGAGGGTTAAAACTAAAAGATATGGTTACTTTTTGGACCTACAGTTGTCTAAAATACATTTTATGAGAGGATTGTGACCTATCCTAGTCTTATATTCTATATATATCACATTTTTGTTAATATAATTCAAAAAATAATTTTATAATAAAATAATACTTTCAAACATTCCTAAAGTACCCCTCCTCCCATTTATAAAAGGGCACCACCTATAACCCTTTCTCACACCTATCAAGCTCCATTTTCTTTTCCAAAATCTGACCAAATAATCTCCCAACATCCCTCTATTCTGCATATAAGCATTACCCTAAGAATAAAGAAATTAAATATGGTCTTTTATCTTAAATAAAAAAGGAGTTCCCCAATTTGAGGTAAGCTCTTTTCTCAAGATTATTTCATTTATTTTCCTTCTCCAACCCCTGAAACTCACTTTATTAATTTTTTTTATAAAAACACCTGTATTATAAATATAATAAGTTGTTTTTATAAGTAGTATTCAAACTAAACTTACACACACCTCCATTTAATTGGTATAGAACATATTGTTTCTATAGATAGTGAACTACTACCTCACGAAACGATGATGGTTCAATCTTCTTATACCACCTCTTATGGTGAACATTATGAAGGTAATATAATTATACATGATATATAATATATTTATTATATCTCTATGATTATTTAATTCTCATTTATAACATTATATTATGCTTTTAATTTTGAATATATGCGATAATTTCATTTGGGGAAGTGTGGACTATCGCCCCCTCAAAGTGATATGACACGTTCATTCTATACATGGAACTTATAAATTATAGAATTAATGAAATTATGTAACATATATAACATAGATATTATTCTATAATTATAATATACCTATGTATCATTTAGTTTTCATTCTTTTATATATGAAAAAATAAATGAAAATAGTGTTCATGCGTACGTACGACTTACCGTCTCCATGAACGGTGCATTTCATTTATTATACCCAAATATTAGGGACTATTCTGAATAATTATATATGAGTCATATATGATATATAAATCCTGAATATAATTCTAGAGATAATGTAATTTTTACCACATGGACAATTTGTAATTACAAAAAGTTCATTTTTTACTCAAGTTCCAAACATCGGAAAAATGTCCAATATGAACTCAAATAATTAACTAATTTTCATAGGAAGGTAATAAGTGATATAAAGGGAATAATAAAAATGAAAAATAGTCTGAAATAACTATAAATTAACTTATGTTTATTATTCAGGATGAACAAGGAACATATGAGATAAGTTGGACTCGAGGTAAAGGAACCGTTCACCCCCCTCTTTTAGTCAGAGATGTTTTTATGTTGTGTCTTTTAATTTCCATTCTATTATGTTGGTATATGTTGTTATATATCTTTATTTATGTAAAAAAAAATTCCAAGTGATCAGATAACAATTTCTCTCCCATCAAATCATTTTCTAAATTATTAGGTGACGTTGTTCTGTTGCCGAATTTTTTTAAGGGACTTCGTCTCAATCTCCTTTCGTTGGGGCATATTTTGATAATATACACCTCCTTATTTTACATGGTGTAAAATAAACCCATTTTAAATTTAATTTTAGTCAGTTAGAAGCTTTTTTCTATGAATAATTTTACTAAATGACAAAAGGAATGTTTTTTAATGTATGTGGCGACAATGAGTTTACTACCGCAGCGAGCATTTTTTGATATTTTATTTCCTTAAAAATCCATGATGTTTTTAAATGGAAAATAAATACCATATACCCTTTTTAAATATTTTTTATTGAAAATGGTTTTTAAAGTGGATTTACTATTTCTATATCTTGAAATTATTTCTTGTGATTATAAATTAAATTTTATGATTGAAATGTTGATATCTGCAATCCTTTATGTGTGATTATTATGTAATGGTACAAGGACATTTGATGGGTGGTTACATGACAAACCAAATGATGATAAACCAAGGATTTGTGGTTATGTTATATCCTCCAATACATTTGGTATGGAATTTGGTCGTATGGATATTCTATTTGGTGATATGTGTGGAACTCAACCGTATAGTTATTCCATTTAAGTATGTTTATGTCCCAAGATACCTTTATATGTTATATGTTTCATTATATGGGATTGTGGTAATGTTTTGGTTTCAAAAAGGTTAATTAATGAGCTTTTATTCAGTGAAGTTTTTTTACAAAATAATGGTTAAAAGTATTACTTTATAATAAAGTATTCATGGTTTTCATGTTATTTAAAGATTAACTGCTTTATTTCTTTATTTTTTATTTCTGTGATTTTTATACACATCCTACATTTTTAAATTTTTTTAACATGACATAAATAATAATAGAGTAATATATTGGATCAAGGAAATTTTATACTATTAAAACATGAAACGATGTCATGTTATCTTTTAAAGAGTTTTTGTTTCATGAAAAAAAAAATGGATAGTGAATTGAAGTGTCTACTTGTAATATTCAAGATGTTATGTATAAGTTATGACATAAGTATATAATGCTCTAAACCTGAAAATATCCTCAATGTGAATTGTTAAATTAATTCAATATTATGTAATTTTTAAATCTGGGGCCTTATAAGTAACATAACTATAGTACTCTCATTTCTCTCTTATTAAGAAGATTTGTAATTTACCTTATTTATGATGTGGGTTTTTTAAAATAGTTTATTTTCAAATATCAATCCATCTATTACAAAGATCATGATTAAATTATGAGTATTAAATTTAATTAATATTGGTGGAATGTAAGACCCTATAATTTTAAAGTACAACTTTGTATTTGATAGCGTGTATGCCATGCAACACCAAGTGTAAAAGGAAATATGTTTACCTGATACAATATAATAAATATTTACTATATTTAATAAATTTAACATATTTTATAGATTATAATGAATTCATAATTGGGTTAACTTGCATTACACAGAATATCAACCTTCCTTGGTATCTTGCATTACACACAAGATAGAGTTTCACCAAATAATAATGTATTATTAAAATATTATTATTTAATATAATGTGATATAAACTAGATGTTATATTATTGATTATGAAAATTATTTTATAACTTATGAAAAATTATGGTTTATATTAATATAAAATGAATTCATTTGTTACAAATTAATGGGAATCTAAAATATGAACCAATTAGATATAAAAAGAAATATTATTATTATTATGCTTTTTAATGAGTTTAGTCTTAGTAACAATAATTAATTACACTGAGTTAATGAATTTAAATAAATATATATGTTATATAATCAATGAAATATTTTTTCTATTCATCTATTAGGTTTTATAGGCATAAGATCATAACAACCCCAATTTCACACATAAAACCTATATTTTTATAAAGGCTATTTTATTGTCTTTTAAGGGAGAACCCAGTTTCAATATGAATTTTGAAAAAATTATTTCTTTTTATCTTAAAATGTAATTCATATTTTAAATAGAAACATTAAAATTATGTTATGGTAAATTTTTGAAATTTTTCTCAAACATTTCATTTTTTAATGAATAGTTAAAAAACTCAATTTTAGTTCAAAATTGATTTTTTATATAATTTATTTATAAGGATATATGATAATTTTAAATAGATTTAATGTTTTATTAGATAATTTTTTTTTGTAAATTAATCAAATTTAGGCCATTGGAAACAATTATTCTTTGAAATTGTTTATAAGAACATTAAACACTTTGGGATGTTTTTACATTAAAAACCCACATTATCGACCCGCTTGTGGGATGAATTTTAAATTACATTCATCCAATTCTGTGATTATAACTTGGAAAAAAGGATTTAATATTTTTAATAATAATATCTTATAATGTATAATAAAACCAAATTATTTTTTAACCGAAAATTTTAGTGAATGTAATTAAGATGAATTACAACGATTAAGGTTAAATTAAGAATAATTTGTGATTAAACCTTACAGTAAAGGCCCAAAATGACCTATAAACTTGTCAAAGTTCTAAATTTTTACCTTATAATTACCATATCCCATCTTGAAAAAATATTTTACTATTATTGGATCCAATTTAAGCATGAAAAACGAGAATGGAATCCCTTTTTCGAAATATTACTGAAGTGTCACTCATCCACTATAAAAAAGCCTCTTATCCTCCTACATCCTCACCCCTATAAAAAAATTTGGCCCGACAAATATCTTCTATAATAGATTATAAACATCCATACCATAATCCCAGAATACTTTCCTTGGGAATAAATCAATCCAGGGAAGCTTTTTTGTACAAAACAAAAGAAGTTACCCAATTAAGAAATCATGCCTTCTCTCAAGATCTTTAGTTTCATTTCCATTATCTACTCCATATACTCTTATTATTCCATGATTACATAATAAATAAATTATTATAAATATAATAGGATTTTATAAAGTTATTAATTATACCTATACATAGAAACACCTCCATCTATGGGGTAATGAACATACAGTTTTTGTGTATGACAAACAAATGCCTCACAAAATGATGATTATTCATTTTTCCATTACCACCTCTCATGGTGGCCATTATGATGGAAAATATTTTTATATGTGAAATATATGAAATTTATTAGGTATTTAAAATTCTTTAATCCTTTAATTACACATAACCTTAATAATTCATATTTTTTTTCAATACCTTAACATCGTCTGAGGAAGTGTGAACTGCCGCCCATATGAAGCAATGTGATTTGTTCACTCTATACATGGAACATATTAAAGATTATTTTAATAAAAATATGTAACATATATATAACATATATATGATACTTTAATTAAAATATACTTATAAATCATTTATTATTAATTCTTTTAATATTACAAAGAAATGAAAGTTGCATTCAGGCATATGTATGACCTACAGTCTTCATGAACGATGCATTTCATTTCTTATCTCAAAACATTATGGACTATTCTAAATACATATTTACTGAATATATATTATAATTAAGTCATTTTTTAAATTATTGAGATGAATAAGTCATGATATATTTAATATTATCAATAAGTACCAATTCAAAACATACTTTAGAAGACTAGGCAATTAACACCCGAAATAGTTAAAATAATGAGTGTGTTAACAAACAGTTAATAAAATATTGTAAGATGTTAATATATGATATTATTAGAAATTTTATTGTTTTTTATAAGTTATTAACATATTTTTTACCATTATACAGTATTGGAAAGTTCACATAACAAAAGGAATATTAATGAAAAGGATTTCGCCTCAACATATATTTCATTGGGACATATTTATTGTTACAAACCAACTCAAATTTATATTGTGTGTATAATGATATTTGACAAATAATATCATGAAAATAATTATTCTTATGATATTATATGTTTCATTTAATTTCATACCTTGATGGAATTTTTTATTTAAATGTTTCAAAGTGGTATGGGATACTTTGGGATGTTTAAATATTATTCTCCTTAAGAGTGTTCTTAATTATTATCCTAATAATATCACTTTATTTTGTCTTAGTTAATTTTTTATTGAAATGATAAAATTGTTTAAATAATTTTTCCATGAATATAAATATTCTCATATAATGGATATTTGTATATCCAAAACCATATTTCTTTTTTATATGTGGTGTTCACTTTGATAGTTATTTGATTAACTAGGGAATTATTGATACAATTGTATTCTTTATTCAATATAGATATTTGATACGGAATATTATTTATTTTTATTAATATAAATGAGGAATTATTATGACTAGTATTGTTTGGTGGTTCCGATAATTTATATATCCCCTCAATTCATCGATTGGTTCTCATGAGACGATTAAGTTGGCGCAATTAAACGAGTTTATGTGTGTAGTTTAAAACCATCTGGTTAAAGGTATTGATTGTATAGAATTTCATGTTATTTATACATTATGTCTAAGAAGTAATACTTTCATCAATATAGATTCAATTATTATTAAACCATTATATTTTGTATCAACATTTCTATGGATATATTTTTTTCTCAGCTTTTTGACTTAATGGCATGTGTTTCGGTTTCTTACTTGGCCATATTTATTTTTCCTTATCTAGTTTTTGGAATGTAATGTGTTATAAGTTTTTTACCATTATATTTTTATTTATTCTCATTTATTCATTATTTTTTCCTCTTTATATACCCTTAATAATAATTTGAGATCACCATAATTATGTTTTATTTCCCTAGGTTAAGAAGAAGAAAACTTTGATTAAACATCATGGATTCGGTTTACTTCATTTTATTATGTATCATGTTTTATTTTCTATTTTCCAATTTATTTAGTCGTATATTATTTGTATTATGGCCTTCCATGTTTTATAAACTTATTGATCCTTTGGGATTAAATTCCTTCTAATCATGCCAATGTAAAAAAAAATTCACCAGCTCTAGGTTTTTTGGGTGGGGGCGTTACATCGAGGGATTTCAGGAGTCAAAGAATTTTACAGTCAGGTAAATTTCTTATTTTTAAAACTAGGGAGGATCTTTTTTAAGTAATATCATGGAGTCTCTGAAAATTATCCACTTTATAGAGTAAAGGTCTTATATAGCCAGCCTTATGCAAGGTGTTTTATGTGAGTTCCCCTATACAGGATGTGTTATGTGAGAATCCCTATGCCAATTTTGTTATGTGACCATGTGTCCATCAATATATGTTATACCAATGGAGAATATCTTATGTAGGTATACTATTTTAACCCCCTACACATATCCCATAATTCTCACTATATCCACCCTAAGGTAGCACATTAATGTTATATGAGATGGAACCAAAAATATTTTTTTTCTATATCATATCAATCCACCCCATGGGGACCCCCACCCCCATACCCAAAGACACATGATCATGATAAATGAAGATATGTAATACAAATCCTTCATCCTGATCTCTTTGATTCCTTCCCTAACCCCAATGAAAAGGCAAAAGTCACCATGAAATTTTTTTGTCTGAGTCAAACAAATTTCAGGTTTCAATGTCAGTGACCCCACTATTCATCCTTGGGACTTCCCTCAATAAATTTAATCCCCGTTTATTATGATAACTCATTGAGTTGAAATATTTCTTGTGGTTTCATAAAACATCTTGAGGGGATATATTCTTCTTGGTATCCATATATAAGGGTATCCTCCTATGTGTAATCCCATAGCTCTCCCTATTTTTATAAGATCATATCTTTCCAAAGAGGTACATTTTTTTTCTTCTATTTAGTCTCTGGGTTTATCTAAATGAAAGTTCCTTATATTTGATAGAAGTTTTTGAGGAATTTTTGGCTTAATAGGGGCCTGATGAAATAAATCTAAAGGGAGGGGTGAGGGGAATGGTTAGTGCTAACCATGTCACTCAACCATATGGGTTGTAGGTGGTGTCACATGCTCAGTTTAACCATGAACAGAAATATACACAACCATGTCAAAAGATGATGATATTGTGTATTGTTGAAAAACATGGTTAGTGAATGGTTTTTATAAACATGTACTTAAATTTGTGAGGGGTGAGGTTTTTGATTAGTTAAACTGTATGGACTATACAAAACATTTAAAAACATGTTCATAGTCGTACGAGGGAGTGTAACACTTAGATAGTGGTGGCATATGGTTTTCCAACTATAAACCCCTAAAAATGGTTGAATTTATATTTTTTACCTCACTTATTTAACCTATATTATCCTTTATTATTTCTACCCCACCAAAATGATCCCTCCCACATGAGATGTCTCATCCACCTCATGTTATGGTTTGATATTCCTCCTACTTCTAACCTATATATCAAAAAATTGATCCTATTTAATCAATCTTAGTATGTACTTATATACTATTATTCACTTTCTTCATTCATATTTCCATATGGAATACTAAATCTACATGGGATAATATGCCCTATTTTCATAACATTTTTTTATTTCAATGTTTTCTCACATTATATGATATATTTGAGGATGCTACTAGATAAGTATTTTAATATACATATAAGGTAGGAGTTTTAATACTTTTCTCAGAAGTTTAATTTGAATATATTACGTGCCATTGTGCCACATGATTGAGCTTCCATGCATCCCCACATAAAATGTAAAACTAATTAAATTAATTACAATTACCTTAGTAGAGTATTTATTGTGACCCATATTTCATCATCATAGTTTTTCTACCTCGATGTGATCCACATATTAAGTTGTGTTTATATTATTTCAATAATTAAATGTAATTAAATGAAATGTTATAATTTAATTACATGAATTGTGAAATAATAAATTCTTCACTCAGACAGCAGGTATTGTTGGAGTTTTATGACCTCAACCCATGACACCCCTTAGGATGGATTTTTTAATGTCAATAAACACTATTTTTAAATGATGTTTTAAACGACTATTTTAGGTGTGTTTAATTTTCCATAATAAATTATACTTTTCAATTGAATGAGTTTAAAATTGGTGACAAAATTTTGGGCCTATATTCTTGATTATGTAATTAATCAACCATGTAATTTGTGTTTGTATTATATATTACTGATGATAAAAAGTTGAATTTTCTATCAATAAGTCAATATGTGTTGGTTGTTGAATTTGTGATGTGGGTAGAATTGTTATGGGTTTGAAAATTCACCGTGAAACTCTAAATGTTTTTGATGTAATCTTATGTTCTAAATACTTGTGTCATTGATGACACATTGTTTTCTACATGATAAAGAAGAAGATTTCAATGAAAGTTAATTTCTTGGAATGGTAACCTAATAAATGGGATTTTATAAAGGATTAGTTTTTTATATTCTACGATTATATTTATTCAAAGTATTTTACAAGGGATTTATATAAAATAGTTTTACAACCTAATCTCAACCTAGGCTAATTTTAACCTAATATTTGTTGGGATCATAGGTCAACCATGCTAACGGAATCATCTCAGGCCATCCCATGTGTGGAAAAGGGGTATAGTTCCCACTATGTGTGGGAAGCACAGTGTATAAGGCCAAAAGAGTTCATGTACCATGTCTTGAATGATGATGGGATTAAATCCCATGAGGTCAAATCCTGGTGGTGTGTGTGCAAATTTGTGTAGGTGTATGGGTGATGGTACCACAACTATAGGTCGACCACTAAGTTGAATGGATTAGATTATATAGTAGATAGGATTCCATTTGAATTATCTATGTGGTATGTGGATTCCAAGCTACTTTACATGCATTAAAATAATATGGATGGAACATGGACCACATGATGGGATCAATCTAGTTAGTCTGATCTGCCTCTCCCCACCCAGTTAAACCAACCTCTTCATATCTATGATCTCAATGAGATTTTTCCCATATTAATAAAAAATTTCATGGAATGTTATCAACTCAATATATATATATGATATCAATCATACCAATATTATTCATGTAATCATTTTCTTTAACACTTTCAATTGAAGAACAAATGTCGTGCAAGAAACTGCTACACGAAACTGATGTCGCCTGAAGCCATCATGTGATAATTTATTGATCACGAGATTGAGTTAAGATAATAGATTGAGGTGTGTATATAGTCACTAAATTATCTCAATAAGTATATTGATAAATCGTATGATCAATGAAGTGATCCCACAATGTAATTGCACGATCATGTAATCTATCCAACATTGTATGGAGAAGCCAAAATCATCAATATTCATCAGATAATGAGATCTTTAGGAATTTTATGAAATATACTACATGCCTTAAAATTTAGATCCACACATCCTATATAAATTTAGTTTCATCCTAGAGTAGAATGTGTTACAACATTGAGATAATTAAAGATAGGGGAGATATGGTTTCAACAATAGTGAATCTATATAATCTCTACACATGAAGGCAATTCTTTCTCATGAGTTTGAATCATGAAAGGAAGAATCTCATGAGTCTTATCATCTTAAGAAGTAATTTCAGAATGAATCCAATGACACGCCTAGTGTCACACATAGGACCTCCTACATATCCTTATTTGTTACAATAAGAAAAATAGAAGACACATGTGGACACAGAACCTTATGACGTGAAGGGAATAATGTTTTTTGTAATCACTCTTTTAGAGAACTTATGTGGAGGATATAAATAAATCTAAGTGAACCTCCTTAGTTACACAAAGAATTTGAGGATTCACTATGGATAGAACAAAATCTTATTCTTTATAGGAAGTGATGCTGTAATATCTCTTCATATGAAGGATGAGTCTCACATGAGAGACCTTCTATGATTTCAAATGAATAGTGTGACTGAAGGAGTGTGATACTCACTTGAATCTTGTAATGTAAATTAACATATCATGAAATTTACATAAACATGGATAGGTCATGTGCTTCCATTGAATCAGTGAAGTTTCATATGAATTGGAACAAAAATGCATACAATAAACGAAATTGTATGTAAAAATATGTGGATAGTATTTCGACACCAACACCTTTATGAAAAATAATCACATGAACTCATGAATATGTGAAATTAAAATGTATCCAATGCATGTATTTTATAGTATATGCATGAACCCATGAAGCACATGCATGTGATCATCAATACCCATGCATGTGAAAAGTCACCTGAAATATGATTTAGAATAACATAATAATAAATTTCCTAAATGAATGTTCTAGGGTATCAGATTCCACTAAATCCATGCATAAAGTGTGTTCAATTTGAGACGTAATCTGGGAAGAATATCAGAGGAGCATATATTTGAGTTGAATGTGATTGAGAATTCATGAAGTAAGACTAGGCTGACATTGTGCAAGATATTTCTTAGATATTATATTTTTTAAGATGTTTTGTGTATAAATTTCACACATATCAGGGAGGTCAAGACTTCATCATTAGTAGAAAGCATATGCTGAGCAGTTTTTTTCTATGAGGTAACTGATAAAATACAAATGATGAGAGATCATTACGTTAGACTGGCAGAATAAAAAGGTTCTTGAATTGTACACAAGAAAGTGTGATCCAGTAATATCTTGGAGGGAGATAAAATGATCAACCTATAGGGGATAAATCCTTGAATAAATGTGGAATTATTTCAGTTTTATCTCAGAGTAGAAGTATCTTTTGTTGTTTAGGAGCATATGTCTCTAGTGCTTATTTTGAAGCAGGCTGGTGTGGATTATTGAAACACAATGTGATTCAGTATAAAGAACCTCATGTATGGACTCATGAGAGATACATTGGGACTCTTTAGTAACCAATATAATTTTTTAAAATATAATTGTGGAGAATCCATATTAGAGAGGAAAATCAACATGGTAAGGAGTAGTCATATTCACCAATCCTTCTAAATCCATATTTTTTGTGAATTTTTATTTATATCATTATTTGATGTAAGGATGAGAGGAACCAGAAGAGTGAATCAAGGGTTTGAACCACCATATAGGTTTAACTAAAAAGAAACGTTTTTAAAATAAAAATGGATCACTGATTCATCCCCTCCCTATCTTACTGATTTAAGACTAATATGGGGATATCAACTTATATTACAGGTTGGTAACCTTTGATATATCCAATAGAATTATTATGATGGAGAATATTATTTTTTATACACTACGGGTATTCCCATTTTCAATAGTGAGAACTATCAGGGTTGGAAAAATAGGATGATAGCGTCTCTTTTATCAATTTGGGTAGAAGTGAGAGATGCATTTATAGTGGGATATCTACCCTGTATTTAGAATTCTCTTATGAGTTTTGTAGAAAATATGAACTTTGAGACAAATGGAAATGCTAAAAATTAAATATTTATTGATTTATTATAAAAGGTATACACTAAAGATATGGGTCACTAAACTGCCATGGAAATCTACTATAAAATGAGAAGCATTTATAATTTAAATATTAAATTCAAACAAGATAAGATAAAAATATGTATAAGTATATTTCAAGATATAAAAATGGGTGACCATGAATGTTTTGATAAAAACTTCACAAGAGTAAGTGATATTGTCACTATCATCATAGGTTTTGATGAGAAGTTGGATGATTCAACCATTGTGAAGTAGACAATGAGAATATTTCCATATAGATTTGATTTCAATGCTTCTACAATAGAATATTGACAAGATCTACCAATGGGTAAACTCTATAACATTCATATAGCTTGTGAAATGAGAACAATAAAATCTTTTAAGACAAAATAAAAATATTATATGGCCTTTAAATCCATGATAAAAGGTAAAACTAGAGTTGAACAAAAACTAAAATCAAGTGATTATAAAGATAAGGAATTTGAATATGACTATAATAAGATAAGTTCATTGTTTATAATGTTATATAATAGTGATAAAATATAAAAAGGATATAATCCACTAAAGTTATTCAAATGTCCTGGATTGAAATTTTTTTAAATGTCTTTCCAAATTAAGAATTCCAATGCCCCCAAATCTGCTGATGAAGAAGACTACATCAATAAAACATTTAAGAAATATGAAAAAGGTGAATATGAGGAGAAAAAGAAGAATTACTCAAATAAAAATTGAAGGAATATGCCGAGTAGAAACATAGATGAAATCCCATCATCAAGAATTTTGAAAAAAGATTAACAACCTTATAGAAATTAGATGTGTTTAATAATAAACACCAAAATATCTAACAACACATTCGAAGGTGTAGAAGTTATAGATAATATTGAGATATAATGGTACTTGAAATATAATCTAGAATGAACTATTGAGAAATAAATTAATCTCAAGAAGTATAAAATAAAAAATATGAATGAAAATGGAGAAAGTTTAAAACAATTATAGTCACATCTTATTGAGATAAGGGTACATGTGATGAAGGTAGTAGATCTTGAAAAGAAACTTAAAGTTTCTAAAGAAAATTCACATTGAAGGGAATAATTCAGAAATGATGAACCTTCTATCATTAAAGATAATAAACAAAATTGGTCTAAGACAGATGAAATTAAAAATATAGTTAATTATCATGGAGAAATACTTTCTAGAAAGTGGTGGAATTATTTGAGACACAGTTTTTGTTTATTTGAGCGTAGAGTGTGCTAAAGAAGATGAAATAATATTTCAACAAATCTATTAATATTATTGTTGAATATTTTAAAACAGTCAAGATTAAGTGTTTATAGAAAATGGATGCTTATAAACCTAATGAATCTATACTTAAATTTTTTATTTCTAATAATTCAGGTGAAAGAGACAAGACTGAATCTTGATGGACTAAAAGAAAAAAGGATAAAAATATTCCAAAAAGGAAGACTGGACTAATTCAACTATAATGTTTCCCCCTAATCATAAAAACCCATAATTTATGAAGAGAAAGAAAAAAACATCAAGGGATGAAATATTATGAATTTTTTAGTTAAATGTTCAGAGGCTACTAATGGTGTTGTAGAGTGTTTAGTCATAAAGATTATTCATTCCAGAATAACATGTCACTATTAGAAATGAGTCATGAATCAAGGGGGTAGTGATGAAAAAATGAGATTAGATTATCCAAAAAATATTAATGTGACTAAGACGTCATCCAAATTATCTACAAATAAAAAATTGAATACATGGAATAATTTTGTGGAAGTTGTGTCCAGGAAGGTCACAATGTTGATAAAAGTAGAGTTAGCTCACCATGTGAAATTTTAGACAATCTAATAAATAAAAAATATAGTTGGTGAAGGATGAAATAGTCACAAGTGTATTATTTGATAAAATCAAAGAATATATGGACATCAATAAAGAGTGTTTAGTTATCTGGATTAACCAACTAGCCAAGGATATATAAATGTAGAATTATCAAAAACATGGTGAGGGAAAAGGAATGCATATAATTATAGTTAATGATGTCAAAGTTTATAATAATTCATCCACATCTGATAACCTGGGAATCACTAAGTTTGAATAGTGTGAATAAACAATTCATGACATCAGATATTAGATGACAATTCAACTGTCCTTCAATGAAAGAATGAAGATAATATGCAACTTAAAAAATTGTATATGTCACTTAAAAGGAAATTACATCCACAAGATGTTTCAACTAATTAGGAAAGACCAATAACACCATCTAAGTAATCTAAAAGGAATAAAAAGTCCAAATTGAGAATAAGATATCAATCCGCATTTTATTTCTATGAAATTGAGATGTTCCTTCTTATTCCCTTATACATGAATGATTTTGTACTAACATGTAGGGAATTGAATGAGATTAATGAATCGCTTAATGGAAGAGTGTATGTGATAATGTGAATAAATATTCACTACATAGTGAATGTAGAACTTCTAAAAATATTTATAAAATAGGAAGATGAGGTATGCCAAAAACAATTATGTTTTGTTCGTAATTAAATTAATCATATCAATTTAGGATAATTTCATGGACGATGAAAATATAAAACAATGGGGGATCTATATCTTTTTCACTTGAACATTCTAATGTGTTTGTTCAAGTATTTTTAGGATTTTGCATTACATTATTGAATCTGACCCTTTCTAATATCTTTAATGGTAATTTAGAATTTATAAGAATGATTTCACATGTATGGTATTTTATATATTTTTTAGAATTCATAGGTGGTATCTCTTCTGTTTTATACATTGGGATTACCCATTTGGAATTATTGTCGATAAACTAAAGGGTTTTTTCTAAGAGAACCATATGGGATCATTCATATATCAGAAGTGATCCTGAAATTTTCATATAAGGGAGATGATCATGCTTCTGAGAAAAAATATGAGTTGAGAATACCCCATTTAACCTTTCATATTGATTTTTAATTAGGGGGATAAGGTAAGCTCCATATATTGACTGATGACATGTGATGATATTGAAAACAAAATACAAAGGGGGAGATTACAAAACCTAGGTTTCACTATCTTTAAATAAGTTAATATGTGTTGGTGGATGAATTAGTGATGTTGGGATAATTGTTATGGTTTTGAAAGTTGTCCTTAAAACTCTAACAACTTTTGAAGTGATCCTATGTTCCAATGACCTTTCTCAATGATGAGACTTTATTTTCTACATGATGAACAGGAGGATTATTATAAAAGGTAACTTCCATGTTTTGTAATTTCGTGAAGGGGATTTGAGAAAAGATTAGTTTTATATATTTTATATTATATTTTATCTAAGTATTTAATTATGGATTTATATAAAAATTTTGGCAAATCTAGCCATCCTAGTTCATAATTAACCTCATCATTTTGGGACTAAGAGGTCAACCACACTCAATGAACTATCCCATGATAGGACATGGGATAAATAATATTCATAGTGACCACTATGTGTGGGCGAGGCTATGTATAAGTCCAACAGATCTCACACCACAAGGCCCACATAAGGATGGGGCTAAAACCCACTAGGTAGAATCCTAATGGTGTGTTTGTGTAGTTATATGGGTGTTGATCCATTTTCGTTAGCTCAATCCATAGGTGGAATGACTTAAATAATTTAACATATCAATGTTAGGGTGAATTATTGTTTTGGGATGCATATAAAATTCTACTGTTCATTTATTAAAAATATATGGATGGAGCATGAGCTACTAGATTGAATCAATATAGGATATCTAATATCCCACTCCCCTCCTTTTAAAACCAACCTCATCATATCCTACATTGAGAAAAGGTTTCTCCCCGCATGAATACAATCAACCATGGAATGTTGTCACGTCAATACATCAATAATATATTGACTATTCCCCGAACATGCATGAATTTTTTTTATTTGATGCATGAATTAAATGAAAAAAAGATTGTTCATTAATATTTTTGTAAGAACCAATCATCACAAGATTCCATCACATAGATATTTATTAATAACATGGTTGAATGAATATACCCAACTACAACATGCATATAGTCACTACGAAATTGCATGATGTTCAAAGAGGCATCAGATGATCAATGAAGGGATCACAAGAATAAATCACATGATTATGTGATCTCTCCATCACTATATAAAGAATCCAAACTCCCTTACATTCATGAGATATCAAGATCTTTGGGCTTTTGAATATGGCATCGGTATGCAATTAAAAGGGTAAACACTAACAATGTAAAATGTCACTCATCCGAGAGTTGAAGTTGTTCCATCATCGATAGAAAGATAGAGAGATCTCTCATATCAATAATATATCATCTACGTAATATCTTTATGTGAAGGTAGTTCGTTATCGTATGATTCAATCTTGTAAAAAATAATATCATGAGTCTTTTGATATTGTGATGTAATTTAATAAAGGGGATATGGAAAAAACTAGTGTTACTCGAAGGACCTTCTACACAGTCATCTAGGTTATGTAATGTAAAGAATAATACTCCTATATAAACCCAAAATTTTTACATGAAAGAAAGAAGGGTTCTCATGATCACATGTACGAATCCCTTATGCAAATGATAGAAATAAAATAAAGTGAACAACCTTGTTAACATTTATAATTTGAGGATACCCCATTCACAACACCTCCTATCATATGATCTTATTTTGAAACATAAGATATCTTTAAGAAAATAAAGAGTTACAACCATGAGAATTTCTAGGATTTCAAAATAACATTACTCTTGAAGAAGGACCCTAGGCCACACATGAATCAAGTGAATAAAATGAATAGATAATGCACTTCACATAACCATGGATAGGTTATGTTCTTTACATGAATCTGTGAAGTGTAGTGTAATGTGTAAAAATATTGCATACATTATATTTAATTCTATGTGAAAAAATAAGTGGATAGGATTTTCACACCCAAACCATTGTGAGAAATATTTTCATGGGCACTTGCATATGTGAATATAAAAAGGAATCAATTTCTAGTATTGTCCAGTATATTCATGCACATGTGAAGAACAAGCATGTGATCATAAATACAAATGAACATCAAAGGTGACCTGAAACATAATATAAAAGCATATATTAATAAATTTCATTAATGAATATGATAAGGTTTAGGACTACATGATATCCATGTATGAAGTGTGTTTAATTTTATATTTAATTCAGGAAAATATCATAAGAGATCATATCTGAGAAGATGGCGTTATAAAATTAAAGAATATTAAATTTTATGTCATCATGAAAGATCATTATTGAATTTAATATTCTTTAATAAGTTTTGTGAACCACTTTCACACTTGTCAACTAAGCTGAGACTTCATCATCAAAAGGAAGTACTTCAAGATCATTTTTCCCAAGCTAATTGATCAAACACATGTGATTAGATAGCTTTGAGAAATACCATCATACTATAAATTTCATTTTAGTGTACATGGTAATGTGTGATCTATAAATATCATGGAAAAATATCAATAGATCCACCAATAGTGGACTAAGACATGAATATTGATGAATTATTTGAGTTTTATCTTGGAGTAGGATAAGTAATGTGATTCAAGAGAAGATGTGTCTAGCTCATATTCTAGAGTAGGCAAGTGTAGATTCTAGTAACACTATGGGATTTAATATAAGAAAACTCTTGTGTGGATTCCGGAGAGATACATTATGACTATATATGATCCCTTGTAATTGAATACAATATTATCGGGGAGAACCTATGTTTCGGAGAATAACCAACATAGGAAGGAGTATTTCATTATAATGAACCTCGTAGATCCTTATTATCTATTTGTTTTTGTTTACAAAATTTTTAAAGTAAATTATGAGTGACACGAGAAGAGTGGATCTAGGATCTTACTAGCCATGGAGGTTTAATTGAAAAGAAACAATATTTAAAAAAGAGATTTCCCATTCACCCCTCCCCCTCTCAGTGATCTCACATTGATCAGGTCACTTCGCTTATAAATGAAATGGATAAATGTGATGAATGAAATGTGAATGATATAACCATTTCACCCAAACCTTGTTTAATTATAAATTGGGGCTATTCCAATCACCATGATTGTGTATAGTTTATTATTATTACTATACATGGTGTTCTTCATGATTGACTGGAAAGTGTTAGACAAGTTACTCCACTCACATGCTATCCTTATTAAGAATATTGGTCATGGTGACCCTTACCCAAGTAAAAGTTTTTGGGCATAGTTTATTATCTCTTTGTATGTATTATTGGACATGACATTATTTCTCCATGAATAGGGTGTTGGAAATTGTGATCTAAATCCCTGAATTAGGGGTTTTCATGAAAAACCAAGCACCAAGGAAATTATCATGATGTTGGTTTATAATATGAATATTACCTAGAAAACCTAGACCAAGTTCTTATGGCATGGGTAGAGTAGATTATAGTGATATTCCAAGGGTACTCCACTTTGGACTAAAAGTTGACTACTAAAGTCATACATTTTTTGGAACAATGTAGTTTCCTTGTCTAATTATTCTAAATGAATTCTTTGGTTATATGCCATGGGTATCAGGATTTATTATACCTACTTACATAATTATATATTTTTATGATTTTACATTTTGATAGACTTCCTAACTTTTGTTGAAGTAGGTAGATTTGGATGGGTGTCCCCTCAAGAACCCAAGAAGACTTGGTTTTGTTAATATTACTGATTTCATTATGCATGTACATGCATAATATTCATATTATATTCAATGGATGGATAGCATTATACATCTTTGGTGGTGGCTGACTTACTTTTACTCACACCCTATTTGGGCCACTGATTGATACCCGGATAGACTTCATGGATGAAAGTATGGATAGGGGAGTTCCTATATTTGGATGCTTGATTTTCTGTACCAGTTTGGAGTTTAGGCGAAAGGACTAGGATTATTCTTCTGATGTTACTGGATATATCTTTTGATCATTTGTTCATTTTTTATATCATTTTTTATATTCATGATACTTCAGTTCCCTTGTATTTTAATTTTTGTGTTGCATACATAAGGGAAATCATTTTGAATATGATAATAGGTATGGATCTTATTATTTATATGTATCTAAATATTATATATGAATGTCTTGTAATTATTTCCATTATTATTTCTTATACTAGTTTATTTATATATTTTATCATTATGATCCACATTTATTATTAGGGTATATTGTCCCCACCGTACCATCACAAACTCTCACTACTTTTTGAAAACCTCTAACATATGGTGAGGCGTGCTTGAGGCCTTGTGTCCAACTTGGTCAGGATTCTTATGATTGAAATGTTTCTAAAATTTAATAGAGTGATATCAGAATGGATTTTTTCCCTACCTTCTTCTTTTTGGAAGGTAAATTGTAGACTATTATTATGTTGGAATTTTGTACTAAGATAGTGTCTAGGAGTAGCAAACTAACAAAGAGGGTAGAAACCATGTTTCTTGAAATGGGACTTTCTATTCAAAATTTTTCCTATTACAGTTATACCAATTTCACATTTGGTTGATTCACATGACTTGTGGTGTTTATTGTCATTATTTATTTTCTCTTAACCTTTTCCTAATATGCAAATAAATTATTTTTTTCATGCATTATTATAGTCTCTTAAGGATTTTTCATTCATATTACATGAAATGTTTACTTATTGTGTGAATTTCTGGAAGCATGTTATAGTTCTTCTACTACTTATATGTTATTGAAAAACATTTCATCAATATGAATGAGATAAATGATTGGTTAATTGTATTTTTTTTGATCATCCAAAATGGTTTTCCCCATATATCATGATGGTGACACATTAACTAACCAATTATGGTGTTTTTAAGCCTTGTACCCCAGGTTTCTTGTATTAAAATGTCAGTAGTTAAAATTAAATGGATGCTAATTTCAGTTTATAATTTGTATTGACCTCTATAAACTGGGAATGGGGATGCATATAATTAAATAATAATAATTAGTTAGTTCCAGTTACATGGAATGCCTGTTTTTTACTAATAAATCAAATAACATTGTAAATTGGGAATGTAAACATATCTAAATTGACCATAATGTATATATATAGCTACTGAAGTAGAAATTAATTAATGAAATGACAGTTGATAAATGTGGTTTTTAATTGAAACATTAAGGATTTTCCTCTATAACTTTTTATTATCACGCCATATACTAAAACAATTATAGTGAAACAAGGATACAGATCATAAACCCAACCTCTCTATTGGGTAGAAGAGAGTGTATCTTGTAACACTAATGATATTTTATATCACCCATACATATCATTAAAATCATACAAAGGGGTGATGACTATTTTGTAGGAAGGATTGTATATATCTTAATTCCATATCTATGATATATTTTCTTTTCAAAACATGTTCTTAGATATGCTCCTAGAATTGTATAGATATTCCACCATGATGGCCATAGGTTCAGGGCCTCGAATGTGGTGATGACCATGCTCTAAAGGTGGTGGGCCCTAACCTACTGATATTACCTTTTATGGTGCCACGTGAGGAAAATAATTTCATTCATGATCTGGGCACTGATTCTTGGTTTCAAGAGGGTTTCCTATTATTATTTAATTATCTATAGGTAGATCCATCACCTTCCCCTTATATGGAATATATTACTAGGGAGTTCAATACGCAACACCATCCTACTTTTTTAGGGGATGGCATCCACTAGGTTGCCGAGCCATGGATGGAATCCATTCTATCCGTCTTTGAGATTCTACAGATACCTCCAAAATGGAGAATTAATATCACTAAATACATTCTTTTTTTATATTAAAAAAGGTGGTGGGATATAAACACACAAGTATATCTAAATCATGTTATGTTACGAATGGATTTCTGATCGATGTTCTATTATTAATTCTATCCTGATACTTTGATATTTTACAAAGTCATGGTGTTTATGCATCTATAGCTGGGTACTATGTTTTTTATGGACTACTCAACTCAATATACTAAGCATCGGTTCATTATAGTGATTCTTCAGGGTGATAAGTAATCCAGGGTCAGGTGATTTCAGGATGGGAATAGGTATGGACTTTGATCACAGGTGAACATATTCTTGTTGACAAGCATATCTTTGATAGTGAAACTGGACCTCCTAACTAATCATAATGTAAGAGAGGATATATGTGTGGTATAGGGTTGTGTAGATCCTAGACTAGATAATAATTTGGCCACCTGTTGGATGTGTCACCTAGAGGGTTCTTATTTGGTTGGTGGCCATCGTATTGTCTATCCTAGTAGTTTTGTGTTATGTCATCAGTTCGGGAAGTCATGTCATACAAAGATATAATGTCATATAGACCCCATTAAGTTCTGATCTTGGTGAAATATGGGGCATCTTAACATATTTTGTAGAAATATTACTCTAGTGTACATTGAAAAAGGGTTTTCACTGATTCAATGTTCATGATTGGGGTTTGTAGCTCCTTGTTGGGTAGGCAGCTGAAACATTTTGGATGAGGAGGTGGTCATGGCTGAGGGAGTTAGACATAGGACATACAACACTGATAGAGAAGACTTTCTCGGATTATTATGTTTATATCTCATGTTGGATTAGGCCAGATATATGAAGTGCAGTCTAAAACTATGTATCAGGGTGCCGACCAATTTACAGTTCAATGTATGATTTTAGTATCCTATAAATTAGTGTCTAATCAGTTTGATATAGTCATTTCACATTATTACATAAGTATTAAAATTATATAAATTATTGGACTTGAGAACAAGTATTTTCTTTGGAGTGATGAATCTTAGACCTCCATTGGGTCTGTGATTGGAGATTGTACTCTAATGTAAGTAATCCCACTTGAGATAAGTAGTTTTCATTTAATATGTAACTTCTTCATCCTTGAAATGATGGGTTTTTACATCATTAATTTACTAGATTGGTTAATAACTAAAAAATTTAATATTGATTTCTATTGTTGGAGGGTGTCTTTCACATCACATGGTGGGATTATTTATATTCATAAAGGAGAATTGGATTTCTGAGCTAGTCATGATGAACCTAGGAATAATTTTCAAGGACGAGTGATAGCCTAGATTTCTAACCATATTTTAGATGATCAAAGTGTACATTAAATGGATTTCCCTCCAATTGTGGATCATTTCAAAGATATATTCCAAGAATAATTTTATATATATACTCATAAGATGTAGGTAGAGTTTACTATTAATATAATTTTTATAGAGGCATGAATATTCATTCCTCTTAATTAGATAGATTCTATGGATCTTTATAAACTCAAGATAAAGATATATGACCTAGAAGCTAAAGGGTTTATATGATGAGGCTTGTATCCTTGGGGTCTAACTAGCCTTTTCCCAATAAAATGTATAGTGACCTTTTGATTTGTGAAGATTATCAGAATCTAATCTACATCATATTTAATAAACAATATCCACTTACTCATATAGATAACTCTTCAACCATATTAAAGGATCCAATGTTTTCCCAAAGATTAATTTTAGGTTTGGATATCATCAGGTATGAGTCATACCATTAGATATACCTCGTATAGTACTCCATAGTTGATATGTCTTATTTTATTATTTTGTCATGTCGTTCGGTCTCACAAATGATCCCTCGGTTTTTATGGCTTTGATTAATTTTTTTTGACACGTGTCTAGATTCTTTAGTAGTTTTTTTTTTCAGGGATGATATCTTCGTGTATTTTCAAACATGACATAATCATTCCAGACACATTCACATCCTATTGAATAAACTAAGATATGCTTATTTTTATTCTAGGATAAAAAAATAACACTTTTGGATTTATAATTTCCACACACACTACCATATTATATCAGAATTAGGATTATTTGTGGATCCACATAAGGTGAGAGTCATAGTATCATAGTATAATCCCAAGAACATATTTATTGATCCAAGTTTCTTGGGATAGATAGGTATTATATGTATTTTATTCAAGAATTTCCATTCCTTGAAAAACCTAATAATGGATTGAATAAAAAGGGTATTATGTTTACATAGTCTGAATCTTTTGAAAGATCATTTCAAGAGAAAAAAGGAAGACTGACATCAGTACCAATATTGATTCTTCTAGAGCTATTAAGAAGCTATATAGTTTATTGCCATGTATCAAGAATTATTCTAGTAGTATTATTGATGTATAATGATCATGTTGTGTCATATAGGTCTCATTATCTAAGGTCACATGAGAAACATTACTCAATTCATGACATCCAGTTAGTAGCAGATTTCAATACTTGGTGATGCTGGAGATATTATTTATTGGGAGAGAAAGTAATTGTATACACATAACAAAAAATTATCAAATACATATTTCCAAGAATTTATTAAGACTTATATAATGGTTTTGTCTTGAATACATGTAGCCTTTTTTTCTTATTTATATGCCTAGGAAAGGAAATGCAGGGGCTGATTCTCTAAGCCGCAATACTCAAACACAAGCACTTCGGAAGGCCAATAGTTAATTGAATTTGAAGTATTTTTTTCTGAGATTAATTTAGTGTTATAGGAATTTTATAGTCTTTAGAAACTCACATAGTTATCAATGACCACTTCAATTCTAGATTGACAGGAGATGAGTAACTTTTTAGATACTGAGTGTTTACTCATAAGAGAGAGTGTTTGAAGTTAGGACCCACCACCTGATTAGGTCGTTGATAGGGATAGGAACTTGTGTAATCGTAGACATGAATGGGTTATTGAAGACTTGTCAAAACAATTTATGTGATAATAAAATGATTTTAATTGGGTATTACATACAAACAATACAAATCTCTCATGATTTATACCACCAGTATTGCTGTCCTGGTATGAAACAGGAGATTGCGGGTTTAATTACTCAGTGTTACACCTATCATGAGTTTAAGGTGAATCACTAGTGACCAGTGGTAATTTTACTGAAATTACCCATTCTTGAGTGGAAGCGTAATGATGTCACTATGGATTTTCTAACAAGTTTACCAAAATCACCTTATAGAAGTGACGTTTTATGTGTCATTCTTGATAAAATGTCAAAGGTTTTCCACTTCTTACAAAATTTAAGAGTCCTTTTTAGTAGATGAACTAGGGATTCTATATCCTAAGGATTTTTTATGACTTTGTGGTGTTTGATGTACCATTTTATTAAATAATGATACTCACATTACATATTGTTTTTTGGTAGGTGTTTCAGAAGGCTCTTAGTTTTAGGTGATTTAGAGCACAACCTACATCCCACAGACCAACAGTTGGTCTAAGAATATGATTCATGTATTCAAGGACATTATGTGAGCATGAATCCTTTATTTGGGAGGTTCTTAGGAGAACCACATGAATTATTACCATATCTATTAAAATAATAATTTATAGTCTTTGGTGCATATTACTCCTTATGATTCATTATATGGTAGGTCATTCCATTAACCCCTATGTAGGTTAGAGGTGGGAGAGGTAGTGCTACTGGGACCTCATATCATTAAGGATAATTTTGAGAAGGTAAAATATATCATAAAATGTATGGTTATAGTTCAATTTAGGTAGAATTTTTATTTTCATCTCTACCACAAACCACCAGATTCAGATGTCGGAGATCGAGTCTTTTTTCATGTCTTATCTAGATTGGGTCATCAATGAATTAGGGGGAAAGGAAATATCTCATTTAGATTCAATAGAACTTTTTAGGTTTTAGAGAGGGTTTGACGTGTTTTTTATTGCATAGAACTCCCTCAAATATATATATGGTTATTCATGACATCTTTCATGTTACTCAATTACATCGTAAATAATTCGGGACCCTCTAATTTCATTTATCCTGGTGAGGATAAGATCAATATCAATGCTCATTTTTAAGAGTATCCTATATTTATGGTTTACTTTGGAATTAATGCCTCCATATAAAGTTAGATCTTATAGTACATGTAATATGGCATGACAGCTGAGTATAGGATGATACCTTGGAGTGAGAGGCTGGTGTACATGCTTAGTAGATGGAATTATTCTCATATAATACTCAACCTCCATTAGAAGTGAAACTCATGGATGAGTTTTCTTGAAGGAGGGGAGGCTATATAATACCATTATTTTGTAGCTGGTCATATTATTTTAATTAATTAAATTATCTTTTTTCATCTAAATGAATGTTTCTATGAGTATATGGAATATCTTAGGGGAGTCCAGGCTCATTTAGAGACCAAAGTTACAAATTTGAAAGGATGGGGTGAGGTGCATTGTTAGAACATGGTTATTGAAAACCATACACCTCAATAGTTTAAAATGTAGGTAGTTCCACATATTTAGTTTAAGCATGAAAGGTGGGTAATAATACCATAAAAAATCATTAAACTTTTCCTAGAGGTAAAATGAATAGTTGGTGCACAATTTTTCTAACTATGTGTCGGGTTAATGGTTTTGGATAGTAAGAATACATATATTGCACATAGTTTTCAAACTATACACCTAGACATGCGAGGGGTTGTGCCTCCTAGATAGTGGAGGTGCATGGTTGGGTCACGGTTTAGACAACCATTCAGTCAGACCATTCACCCTTTAAAAATGGTTTAATTTAGAAACCCCCTTATATTTATTATATATACTGCTTTATTATTTGCACCAAACTCATAGAATCCCTCCTTCTTGAGACCTCTCCTCCACCTCATGCTGGGATTTGATCTTCCTCCTCTATCTAACATATAAATCAAACACTGTCGATCCCATAGTATTTATCTTGTTATGTTATTCACTCCTCTTGTTTCCCTAATTTTTTATCTCTCCATATGGAATTATAAATCTTTGTGAGGTAATATGCACTATTTTCTTAGTATTTTCCTATTTATCTAATATATCATGTTCTATGATGGATTCTAGCCTAATACTAGCTAAGGATTCTACTACCATTCTAAGGTAAGTGGTGTAACACTTTTCTCTAAATTTAACATTGAATATATCATGAACCATTATTACACATGTCAAAACATCAAGGTTTCACCCCTAAAATTTAAAATTAATTATATAAAATACTATTACCTTGAGTTAGTAGTTCTTGAGCCCCCTATTTAATCATTATACATTTTTTTCCTCTACATGAACCACCTGTTAATGTGTGTTGCTACTATTACAATAACTAAATTTTATTAAAAAAAATATAATTTAATAACATGAATTGTCAAATGGTGAACGCTTCACTTAAATGCATGGTGTTGTTGGAGGTTGAGAACTCAACACAAGATATCACATAAGATTTGTAATATAAAAAAAAACTATATACACTATGATTTAGTGAGTATTTTAAATTCTTTTTTAGGAATGTTGAATTTTCCATCATAAATGATTTGTTTAAATTGAATTCGATGAAATGGTGTGATGTTGTGTTGGGTCCACATGCTCGACTGCATAATTGAGAAACCTTATAAGGTTTGTTATAATTATACCTTGTTAATAAAATGGTAAAATGAGATAAATGGATGGTGAATGGTATAACCATGTCAACCATCCCTTGCTTATTTATAAAGTTTTAACATTTATATTATCTTGATTGTTGATAGTTTATTATTTTCAACAAAAATTGTGTTATTCATTGTTCCCTAAGAAGTGTTAGACTTTCCAATACACTCACATACTCCCCTTGGTTTATAATTTTGGATAGAGAGACCATTTCCATTGAAAATATTTTTTGGAATAGATTTTCCTCACCTTTCTATCTATTGTTGGACAAGACATTCTGTCTTCATGAATAAGATGATGGAAATTGTGATCCATGTCCTTGTATTAGGTGTAGTCATAAAGAAAAATGCACCAAGGAACATTTCATGATGTGGGTTATTAATGTGATTAATACTGAGTGTACCTAATACATGTTCTTAATGCATGAGTAGAACACCATATGGTGATATTCTAAGGATATGCCCCTTTCAGTGTACACCAGACTTATAAATTCAATCATGTTGTTGAACCTCGTGGTTTCCTCATTGGATTATTTTATATAGATACTTAGGATATATTCCATGGTTCCCAAACATTTTTATACCTACTCACATACTTATATAGTATTATAATGTCACCTATTAGATACTTATAGACATAGGCCAAAGTTGGTAGTGTTGGATGAGAGACCCCTCAGGAACCTGAGCTGACTTGGTTTTGTTTATATTACTTCTTTCATTATTCTTGTAGCTGCATACTATTCATGTTATATTCACTGGCTAAATAAAATTAGATTCCATTGGTGGTGGCCTACTATGTTTTACTCAAACCCTGTTTGGGCTTCCAGTTGGTCCCCATATAGAATTCATAGATACTATTAGGGATAAGGGTAAGTGCCTAGCTTTAAATGCTTGATTTTCTATATTAGTGTAGAGTATGGGATCATAGGACCAATCTGATGCTCATGATTCTATTAGAGATTTATTTTGATAATTTTTCTTATTTTTTATAGAACTTTGTATACTCCTACTACTCTAATTCCCTTGTATTTCAATTTTTGTATAGTATACAGACATGACATCATTTTTTATATACTAGTGGATGTGGTTATAATTATTTTTTAAACATATATTTTTATTATATCTAGATGACATATCATATATTATATTGAATATTTTTTTTAGTTTATTCATATATTTCTCTATTATGCACCACATTTATTATGAGGGTATTGTCTTCCCATTATACCATCAAAGACCCTGATTTTTAGTTAGTATCCTCTAGCATACGGGGAGGAATTCTTGAGTCCACGTGGACAATATTTCAGGTTACTTTTTAGTTAACCAGGTCTATTATATCACATCCATAATCTGAGAAACCAACTTGGATAGATAATTAAGGGTATAACCTTTCTTTAGGCCCCACACATTCACCATGATTTGATATAATCATCTCTATTTGATCATTTCCTCCTGTTGATATACTCCTCTAGGTTTCATTATTCACATCATGTTGATATATTCCTCTTGGTTATCATGTACAATACTCTTCCTAGTTGTATTCCCCAAAATTTAACTTTAATTGAATAATCTATTAGGGCATGTATCTCAGATTAGTTCATGAGTAAGACCTTCTTTATCCCATATTTTCACCATTTTTAAAACATAATAATCTCACCCGGTATGAACTTGAGTAATCCCAACTCAATATCCTTTTTCACCTCTTTTATAGTATAGGGATCTCACTGGGGAAACTAATGTGTAATCTCCACTATCTTTATTATTTTCCACTTTATGGAATAGTGATCCTAAATGGGCCTCCCCATAAGTGTAATCCCTGAAATATACTTTTACCTAACTTATCTACAAGGTTATTTATCTCAAGGAATCTATTTTTTAAGCCCCATTATCTCTCCTATTGTCACCCATTTTGAGACATTGTAATCCTCAATAGACCTCCCCCTTGGTTTAAGACCACAAGCACAACATCACCTAACTCATTTCGTAGTCTAGGTATTTCAAGTATGCTGATGCAAAGGACCTATTATTTCACCCATTTCTACCCCTTTAATATCATAGGTATAACTAATGAGAATCCTCTTAGTTTTGTTCCTAAAATCATGCCTTAATTTGATATATCTACTTGGTCAAGTATTGTAAGAAATTTCATGTGTGATCCCCACTCAATATTCTAGTTTTTCAACATTTTTTATATAGAAAAATCTACAGGTTAGTTCATGTGTAATCCCCATTAAATATCTTGTTGATACCCTTTTTTGGCATAGTAATATAATGAAATCTCATGTGAAAGCCCCACTCAATTATATTATTGTTGCACCTTATTTATAAAAGAACATCTCTAGTGAATCTCGTATATAATTCCCACCCAGTCTCATGTTTTTTTCCATTTTATAGAATATAATTCTAAGGGAATATCATGTATAATCCCCATTCAATTCTCTTATTGTCGCACATTTTTGACATAGGGACACATTTAAGGGTAGTTCATGTATAAAACTCATTCAATCCCTTATTTTTCACTCTATTCCAATATGGGTTATATTTTATCTATTTTTTATCATGTTAATCATGATTCATTGGGATTAAAGGCTTAGTTGATCATTCCATTTTCATAATTGAGATTCATTTATGGAATCCCCTTTTTTCTAGGTCTCATGACTTTGAACTTCCCAGCACATGTCCTTACAATGTGATGTTAAAATACATAGACCGTTGCACACCTATGACATTTCCTAGGATTGAATAATCATTGATTATAGTTATCTAGGATAGCTATGATTACTCTCTTAGGATAAATCCTAACATTAAAAAAGAATTAATTTTCTATTATTTAATAAACATAAGATGACCCATCCCACATTGAGTAAAGAAGATCTTTTTGGTTCCCCTATATACCCTATGAGATGGATTTTCCTATTGGTTTCTAAAGATACCTATAGTTGATATACACTTCTTGGTATCCCCATACATAGCACCCTAATTTGGTGTAATCCCTAACATATTCTAGCTACCCCTATAAGATGAGAATAGGGCCTCTTTATGCTGAAGATTATAAAAAGAAACATCCTTCTATGGTGATGATACAAGTATGTCTCTAGTAATAATCTAGAGATGATCCATACATTATCCTATGTAGTTACCCATATAGAGGGTAAAATTTAATTCATTTCTCATGTTTAAGTCCCATTCCAATCATTTCCAGTCACTTTTCACATAGTAGACCATACTGTATGATGTTAAACAACATAGATAGGTCATTTTCACATGACCTAAAAAGGTAAAGAGTACCACATTAAGTAGCACCAAAATACATGGGTTTGGATTACCTTCATAGGGATATGTAGAAATAATTCTCATGAGATATATCCAAATTCAGCAACACCGGATACCTCCCTATATGGTGATAAACTTCAAAGATCCTAGGTAATCACACGTTTTGACCAAATCAATACAAATTAATAAGATAAATATGAAAAAACTCTAATAGAAATAGTTGTAACATATCTATTTTGTTTTGTTTAGATCATTAAACCATGGGTAACCAATTTTGTACTAGGGTACAGTAATAATTCATGAAATACATCTTAAATATATAAGATAGTTCTAGAGTATGCAATAATTACCCCCAGAAAGATATAATTATCATGACCACCAATCATCTCAACCAACAAGAATTCCAAATATTTGTTGGTAAGAAAAACTTATGACCACATTCCATTGGATAATAGTGCCACAATAAAAAACATATGGAACCATCACAGATGCAGGGTCTTTAAAGAGTATCTTTCAGAAACACAGATGTTAAGACTATAAAAGGAAACATCCTTTATAATTTATTAGTGGTGTTTTTTCGTAAAACAAACCTTATATGATGTGGGGTGTAGTGAATAAATTAGAAAAAAATTTACGATTAGTGATTTTTTAGTGAAATATTTCTTATAAATACCCCACTAATTTTATGGCATCCCAACTTTTTATTACATAACATTCATTACATATGTAAAGACCTGAAAAATTAAAGGAAATATTTTTTTCTTAATTTTCTTTGGATTTTTACAAGAACGCAGTTTATGACAGCACCTGATTCCGAGGCCCGGTGTGCCCGGAATCATTTTCCGAAGTTTGGCTCGGGTATGTTTAGTGAACGAAGGAGCGGGTTTTTCTAACTTTTGAACCGGTGCGCGGAATCAAATTCTGAGGGCACTGATGAAATCACAGCGCCGATATTTGCTTAGAAATTCCTCTTCCAGAGTTACGTTTGCTCGTGTGTGGTTTTTAAATTTTTGGTGAGTTATGAAATAAAAATAAAGTGTGCGATAACTTTATTTTTTATTTCACTTAAAGACACTTAAAGCTTCTTAAGCTGAGTTGATGCGGATAGGGTTATATCCAAAAATATCCTACCCTCTTGGTAGGATATTTGTGAGGTGGGGCCCGCACGAGCCCCACCGTTTCTTTATGCTAAGTAAAGCCCCCGTGAAAACCCATCATTATGAAAGTCAACTGATGCATTTTCTTAATTTTTTAACGCACAAATTAATTGGGCGGTTTTATTCGTTGAATTAATTCTATGAATTAATTTAATCGTTTCTTAACCTGTTTACAATTCGTTGGTGTAATAATAAAATAAGACCAACGCACAACTTCTTGAGGATTGCTCGTTGAGAGGATTTTGACAGAAATTTTGTGCCTGCATCCTTCTTTGCGAAGAACACGAAGAACGCCGTCACCCTCGGAGATCGACGATGCCTCTTCCGAGACGTTCATCCCCGCAATGATCTCCGATCACCAACTGCTTGAGGTAGGAGATTTCAGGTTTCTTTTTTTAAATCTCTTTGTGGGTTATAACAACATTATGGATTTAATTAATATAATTAAATCTACATGTTCTTGAACTTTGGAGTTCATCGACGCGACGCCCTTCCGCGACGACGCGACGCCCTTCCGCGACGACACAACACTCATCCGCGACGACACGACGCCCTTCCGCGATGCGACGATCACCTCCTTCCACGACGATCAATCCCGCGAAGAACGCGCACTCGACGACTACGACGAGGTAGGGATTTTTTATTTGAGAACATTCTTTAATTCCCGTGATTGTTTCTTTTAAAACAAAGAACCCAGATCAAGTTCAATTTTAATTCTATTAAAATTGTTCCTTGCTTGTTATTCATGTGTTGAATATTTTATTCCCAATTGTTATCACCTAACACGGAGGGTGTGGGCCAAACAAACACGGCCCGACAACCCTCGGGAGTTCTTTGTTGATGTGTGGATTGGCGGGCGACAACAAAACATTCCGCAGAGGTGATTCTTTGTTTCAGCAGAGAAGTACGGGACCCGGGAGGAGATACGGCGCAGGTGGAAATGAAATCGGACCACCAGAGCAACTCTGGTAGCCCGCGGAACCCACCGGTGGCACGAGACGCCAGCGCGGAAGCACCGGCAGCCAGAGGCGGCGGCGCCCCGGCGCGCTGCCAGACAAGGCTGCCGCGGCTGAAGCGGCGGCGGCAGCGGCCAGCGGACCCGTGGCTGCGCGGGTCCAGCACACACGGGACACGGCTTTTCCGCATCCGCTGATCTAGCGCGGCCCCACGAGGGCCACAGCTTCTCATCCCACGGGGGCAGCGCCCACCCCGCGGCTTCCTCCGCTCGGCCGGCTCGACCGAGCCGAGCCAGGCCGACCCATCGGGCCGGGTCGCGGCAAACCGGGTCGGACCCGGACCCCGGTGGGGTCGCCCCGGTTCGGGCCGACCCTGGGGGGGTTGGGCCGGGTCGGTCCGGGCCCAGACCCCCCGTCTCCGGACGTTTTCGGTATTTTGCTCATAACGTGAGCTACGGGTCTCCGAATGACGCTCTGTTAGCGTCGATGCGATCCTTGGATCAAGACGGTCGTTTCGGTATATCACACTCAAGGTTTCGGAATACTTTGGGTTCGGCCGGGTTGGTTCATACACGAAACCAACCGGGCCCTTGGAGTGGAAACGCTCATATCTTGAGCTTCGAACGTCCGATCGACGTGCCGTCGAATTTTTTGAATTCCTCTAAGTGAGACGGATCTTTTGACATACCCCGCCCGCGGTTTGGACGCCGGTGGAGTACGGTCGGGTTGGTTTTTCCTTAAAAACAAACCGGGCCCCTAGGACGAAAAAGCCAATAACTCTCAGACCGGGCGTCCGATTGACGCACCGTCTGCGACGTTGAGTTCTTATTGACGATACGGAACTTTTGGATACATCAACGCTGGACTATGTGTCAGTTGATGTATCAGCCTCTCGGCTCGTGGAGCAGACCCTCCCGAACAAGCTTGCTGTGTGCGAGAACCCTAGAGCTGGCTGCGACTGCTATTGTGACGACGACGACTGTGCAGAGATCCTCAGTGGATTCGACGGCGACGACTACAGCACTCAGTGATCCTTTGTGGGTCAGTGCTACCAATCCTGTGTGGGTCCGATCATGTGTGGGTCAGCGCTCAGCGGTCCTGTGTGAGCCAGCGCCTACAGGTCTTGTGTGGGCCCGATCCTGGGTGGGTCTTTGTGGGGGTTAGTTACCTATCGATCCTTTGTGGGTCAGATCCTTTGTGGGTCATTGCGGGGGTTAGTACCTATCGATCCTTTGTGGGTCCGACAACTTAGATGGATCAGTGATCATCTCTATCGTTATTCGAAGAAGTATACCTGTGTGAGGTGAAACTCTGTTTTACTTTCCTTTGTGGATTGTGTTGAGCTATCCTGTGTGGATTTACGTTTTACATTCCTTTGTGGATTGTGTTGAGCTATACTATGTGGAATTTACGTTTTTCTTTCCTGGGTGGACTGGGTTGTACTTGAGCTCGGATGTTGGATCCGAGCAAGAATTTATGACTTAGGTATATGTATGTGCATATACCTAATCAGTGTCGGATGTTACTTCGTGATTGTATCTTTCCTTTGTGGTTTATCCTTATTTGATTTTCAGAGACCTTCGGGGGTCTCGGGTCCCTACTAAGTAGCTTATACTCACCCATGCATGGGTTATGCCCGCACTACATTGTGTTGGTTGTAGACGACGGATAGCGCTGATCGTGGTAGAGGATTGCGGAGTAGGACGGTACCTGGAGGTGGACCACTGGGCGGGACGTACTCGGAGCGGTCGGCTGGACCTGAGGAGCAGTGGAGGCATTCTGTACCCACCCTTCAGGTGGGACTTCCAGTGGATGGCTCGACGTTGCAGCTTTACTTTTCAGTTGCTGTTTTTCCCCTTTCAGTTGTACTTTACAGTTGGGCTTGTATTCACGACCCCCTTTAGTTTTCCGCACTTACTGTTGTACCAGCTTTTACATAGTGTTTACTTTTCTACTTGCTTACTCAGTGGTGCTTGTTTACTTGACAAAGGAAATGCCTTCCCTTTTTACCGGGATTTACGCCTTGGTGCTAGTCACCAGCCCCTTGCCTATGGAAGGCGGGCTTGGGGTAGTCACGGCACGGGCCCCGAGGACGGGTCATGACAAATTGGTATCAAAGGAGTTCGGTTCTACCACAGACTCTGATATTTTTCTATGTGAAGCAATAGTGTTTAGCGTATTGGGTGTGGTTATCAATCCAGGGAACCAGTTTTGGTGCGGCGGCCGACATATCCGTACACCAGGACCCTGACTTTTGATTTCTGACTTAATGCACGAAAACATTGATTGCATGTGTGTTTCAAGTTTTCTTTGTGATTACTTTGTATCAGCTCACCAGGTATACTGTTCTGAATATGGAGCACCTATTTCTTTTCAGGATGGACCCAAAACGGCAGCCAGCTAGGGCTCCGAGAGTTGTACATGACAACAGCCCACCGAGCAACGAGGCCTCGGTACAGGGCCCTTTGACAGTAGAGGCACCGGCGGTACCCCTACCCGCCGAGCCACTGATGCTTCCAACACCAGCCGCTGATGATGCACATCGCCTCAGTGCACTACCTGAGTTCCAGCGCCAGCGAACACCCATGTTCCGCGGGGAGATTTACCCCCAGGCAGCCGAGGACTAGCTGGAGGAAGTTGTACGAGTTTTCAGGCTAGTGAGGACACCAACAGACCTCATGGTAATCTTTGCAGCGATCCTACTACACGCAGCAGCAGGACGATGGTGGAGCTTTATGCTCCAGGTGCACGATGAGGCATCTCTTCTCTGGACAGACTTTGAGGGCCTCTTCTGCTCAGAGTTCGTCCTGGAAACCCTATGTGCAGTGTGTATCCATGATCTTCTTCAGTTGCGGCAGGGCAGCTTGACGGTCGCCCAGTACTCGGTGAGATTCACTGATCTCTCGCGCTACTCGACCAACATGGTATGGGACCCGTTTTTCCTGGCCCGGACCTTTGAGCAGGGATTGAGACACGAGATCAGGGCATCGCTGATCTCCCTCAGCATTCCGACCCAGGAAGGAGTACTAGAGCGAACCCTTTTGATCAAGAGCTTTCTTGCTGAGTCTACACCAGCGTCGAGACCTACCGCGGGGCGGCACGTAGCAGAGTATTCCGCAGCAGGAAGTCGATGGATGACTCAGGGGTCCCGGCAGGCCAGACCCTCACATAGATGGCCTCAGGACACTGGCTCAGCCGTGCAGGGCACACAACGCGGGGCCAGTCTTTCAAGAGGCAGGCAGTGCTACACATGCGGCGGGCAGGATCACATGGCTCGTGACTGCCCGACCCACCGTGCCGAGGAGCAGCAGACAGTTGAGGGGCCACCCAGGCAGAGGCAGAGGGTCGACCATGGAGGTCCGTAGGGAGGAGGCGGACGAGGCAGAGGAGCTGGCCGAGTAGCAGGTGGTGGGAGAATCTTTGAGGCTCTACCACCACCACCACCACCAGGAGGCCAGCCCCGACCACAGGGAGCTGGAAGGCAGAGACAGGCACAACTCCAGGTAGCGGAGGCCTACGACCACGGTGCGCCTGAGATGATTCGAGGTATGATCTGTGTCTATTCCACCCTTGTTGCAGTTCTTATAGACATAGGATCGAGTCACTCTTTCATATCCGCTGCCCTTGTTCGGAGCTCTGAGATTCTGACAGAGCCGTTGGCACGATCCTTACGGCTAGAGAATCCTACGGGATCAGACGCGACGATTACACACTGGTGCCGGTAGTGTGAGCTTACTCTATGAGGTGAGAGCTTCGGCTGGGATCTTCTTGTAGCGGCGTCGAGGCCTTATGACATCATCTTGGGCATGGATTTGTTGTCTACAGTCCATGCACAGATTGACTGTATTAGGCGCAAGGTGCGATGTGTACGCACCGACGGGAGCAGGTTCACCTTCACCGGCGAGAAGGGAGCCTTCGCAGCATAGGATGGACTTCCGCAGAGGGGAGGACAACCCATCACTCATCAGTTGGCTAGCCTCATCCTAGGAGCAGTTGATGTGAAGAGTCCTATTTTTCCTGAAGTGGTGGATCCGTACACGGACGTCTTTCCCAACGACATTCCAGGGCTACCCCCTCACAGAGAGGTAAACTTTCATATCGACCTGTACCCCGGGACAACCCCGATATCAACTCCAGCATATCGGATGGCCCCCACTGAGCTTCGAGAGCTACGGGTACAGTTGGAGGACTTGCAGGGCAAGGGATTCATTTGACCCAGTGTTTAACCCTGGGCTTCCCCGATATTGTTCGCCAAGAAGGCGGACGGGAGCTTGCGACTTTGTGTCGACTATCGTCGCCTGAACCAGGTGACAGTGAGGAACAAGTATCTGCTACCGAGGATTGATGACCTCTTCGATCAGCTCAAGGGAGCACGGTGGTTCTCGATGATAGACCTCAGGTCAGGCTATCATCAGCTCAGAGTTCGAGACGAGGACGTGCAGAAGACGGCCTTCAGGTGTCGGTATGGCCACTATGAGTTCTTGGTTATGCCATTCGGCGTAACCAATCCTCCAACAGTGTTTATGGGCCTCATGAATAGTATATTTCAGCCATACCTCGATCGATTTGTCGTGGTCTTCATTGACGAAATTTTGATTTACTCGACGACTGAGGAGGAGCACGCCTACCACTTACGGGTTGTACTAGACACGCTCCGAGAGCACTAGCTTTACGGAAAGCTCTCGAAGTGTCAGTTCTGGATACGTGAGGTCCACTTCTTGGGACACGTCATCTCTGAGGTGGGATTTGCAGTGGATCCTGCGAAGATCGAGGCAGTGCTAGCTTGGGAGCCACCCAGGAGCGTGACGGAGGTGCGGAGTTTCTTGGGACTAGATGGATACTACCGGAGATTCGTGCTAGACTTCTCCAGAGTTGCGGCACCACTCTCAGACTTGACGAAGAAGGGGAAACCCTTTGTGTGGACAGACAGATGTCAGTTGATCTTCCAGGAGCTGAGATAGAGATTGACCAATGCACCTATCTTGAGGTTTCCTGAGGAGGGATTAGGGTACGTAGTCTACTGCGATGCATCAGGGACCAGACTCGGATGTGTCCTGATGCAGGAGCGGGAAGTGATCGCCTATGGATCACGTCAGTTGAGGCCGCATGAGAAGAACTACACTACCCATGACCTGGAGTTAGCAGCAGTGGTCTTCACTCTGAAGACATGGTGACACTACCTGATGGGTGAGCTCTTTATAGTCTTTTTTGACCATCAGAGTCTCAGGTACATCTTCTCGTAGAAGGAACTGAAAATGAGACAGCGTCGATGGCTCGAGTTCCTCTATGACTATGACTTTGAGATATTTTATACTCCTGGAAAGGGGAACGTGGTATCTGATTCTCTCAGCAGGAGGATGGGCATTAAGCTACTTGAGGAGGCGACAGAGCAGCTAGCCGCTTTGCAGATGTCCTTCGTGGCTAGAGATGGAGCAGCCTTCCTCCAGTCTCTCACAGTCACCCCTCCACTACTGTAGTGGGTCAGAGAGGCACAGCGTGGGGACGCTAACTGTGAGATGCGGCGTGCACATATATCCTCAGGATAGGCACCTGATGGTTTCTCCTTTGGAGCAGAGCACGACATCCTTTTCAGAGAACGTACCTTAGTACCAGTTTCTTTACGAGAGGAGGTGTTGAGAGAGTTTCACACTTCTCCTTTGGCGGTACATCCTAGAGTGGCGAAGATGTACCAGGACCTCAGACGACAGCACTGGTGGCGGGGCATGAAGAAGGTTGTGGCAGAGTTCATTTCTTGATGCCTCACCTGCCAGCAGGTGAAGGCAGAACATCAGGTACCAACAGGCTTGGTACAACCCTTGGAGGTCCCAGGGTGGAATTGGGACAGGATATCTATGGACTTCGTGACTGGACTTCCACACACTTCCAGAGGCCACGACTCCATCTGGGTGATTGTCGACCGACTCAACAAGTCGGCTCACTTCTTACCCATCAGAGAGCAGGGCTCTGTGGAGAGCCTGGGACGTATCTACGTTTAGGATATTGTACGGCTTCACGGTGTGCCATCATCTATCGTCTCTGATTGAGATGATCGCTTTACTTCCCGACTTTGGAAGGGGTTGCAGGAGGCGTTCGGAACGAAGCTTCATCTGAGCACCGCCTTTCACCCTCAGACGGATGGACAGACGGAGAGGACCATTCAGACTCTCGAGGACATGCTCCGCGCATGTTTCCTCGACTTTGGTCACAACTGGGAGGACCACCCACCCTTGGTGGAGTTTGCGTACAACAACAGCTACCACTCCACCATCGGGATGGCACCATACGAGAAGTTGTACGGAAGACCTTGTAGATCTCCTTCGTGCTGGACAGACCCTGGGGAGTCAGCACTTGTGGGACCAAAGATGGTTCGGGCCATGACAGAGAAGGTCCAGGTCATCCAGGAGCGGATGAGGACAGCTCAGAGCCGGCAGAAGTCTTACGCTGACAGGAGGCGGAGGCCACTAGAGTTCGAGGATGGCGACCACGTCTTCTTGCGTGTCTCACCTTGACGTGGATTACGGAAATTTGGCCGAGGCGGAAAGTTGTCTCGACGCTTCATCGGACCTTTCCGGGTCCTCAGCAGGATTGGTGAGGTGGCTTATCGCCTGGCTCTACCACATCAGTTGCACCGGGTGCACGACGTCTTCCATGTATCTCAGCTGAGGAGATACGTGCACGACCCAATGCACATCATTGACCATGGGGAGCTGGACGTTGATGATGGGGCGACTTTTGTGGAGGTCCCGGTGGAGATCGAGGATCGACAGGAGCGGATCCTATGTGGACGATTGATTCCTCTAGTGCGCATCAGATGGAAGCACGGGAACCTCCAGGAGAGCACTTGGGAGCAGGAGGCTCAGATGCGTGCTCAGTACCCACATTTTTTTCCCTAGCTTATGATATATCTTTATGGGGATGTAAATCCCTGAGGTGGGAGTGATGTAAAGACTCGAAAAATTCAATGAATTTTTTTTTCTTAATTTTGTTTGGATTTTTACAAGAACGCAATTTCTGACGGCACCTGATTCCGAGGCCCGGTGTGCCTGGAATCATTTTCCATTTAGTGAACGAACGAGCGGGTTTTTCTAACTTTTGAACCGGGGCTCAGAATCAAATTCCAAGGGCACCGATGAAATCACAGTGCCGGTATTTGCTTAGAAACGCCTCTTCCAGAGTTGCGTTTGCTCGAGTGTGGTTTTTAATGTTTTGGGGTTAAGTTAAGAAATTAAAATAAAGTGTGCGACAACTTTATTTTTTATTTCACTTAAATCCACTTGAAAGCCACTTAAATATTCTTAAGCTGAGTTGATGCGGATAGGGTGCTATCCAAAAATATCCTATCCTCTTGGTAAGATATTTGCGAGGTGGGGCACGCACGAGCCCCACCGTTTCTTTCCGCTAAGTAACGCCCCCGTGAAAACCTGTCATTATGAAAGTCAACTGACGCGTTTTCTTAATTTCTTAACGCACCAATTAATTGGGTGGTTTTATTCGTTGAATTAATTCTATGAATTAATTTAATCTTTTCTTAACCTGTTTACAATCCATTGGCGTAATAATAAAATAAGACCAACGCACGACTTCTTGAGGATTGCTCGTTGAGAGGCTTTTGACAAAAATTTTGTGCCTTCATCCTCCTTCGCGAAGAACTTGAAGAACGCGAAGAACGTCGTCACCCTCGGAGATCGACAACGCTTCTTTTGAGACGTTCTTCCTCGCAACGATCTATGATCTCCAACTGCTTGAGGTAGGAGATTTCGGGTTTCTTCTTTTAAATATCTTTGTGGGTTATAACAACATCATGGATTTAATTAATATAATTAAATCTACATGTTCTTGAACCTCGGAGTTCGTCGACGCGACGCCCTTCCGCGACGACGCGACGCCCTTCCATGACGACGCGACGCCCTTCCGCGACGACGTTACGCCCTTCCACGACGCGATGATCACCTCCTTCCGCGACGATCAATTCCGCGAAGAACGCGCGCTTGACGACTATGGCGAGGTAAGGGTTTTTTATTTGAGAACAATATTTAATTCCCATGATTGTTTCTTTTAAAACAAAGAACCCGGATCAAGTTCAATTTTAATTCTATTAATATTGTGCCTTGCTTGTTATTCATGTGTTGAATATTTTATTCCCGATTTTTATCACCTAACGCAGAGGGTGCGGGCCAAACAAACACGGCCCGACAACCCTCTGCAGTTCTTCATTGATGTGGGGATTGGCGGCCGACGACAAAACATGCCACAGAGGTGATTCGTTGTTTCCACAGTGAAGTACGGGACCCGAGAGGAGCTACGGTACAGACGGAAATGAAATCGGACCACCATAGAAACTCTGGTGGCCCGCGGAACCCACCGGTGGCGCGGGTCGCTGGCGCGCCGCCAGACAAGGCCGTCGCGGGAGTGGCGGCCAGCTGACCCGCGACCGCATGGGTCCGGCACACACGGGACGCGGCTTTGCCGCATCCGCTGATCCAGCGCGGCCCCACGAGGGTCGCGGCTTCTCATACCGCGGGGGCAGTGCCCACCCCGCGGCTTCCTCTGCTCGGCCGGCTCGTCCGGCTCGGCCGAGCCGAGCTGGGCTGACTCGCCGGGCCGGGTCGCGCCCAGACCGGGCCGGGCTGGGTCGGTCCGGGCCCAAACCCCCCGTCTCCAGACGTTTTCGGTCTTTGGCTCATAACATGAGATACGAGCCTCCGAACGACGCTCCGACAGTGGAGATGCGATCCTTGGATCGAGACGGTCGTTTCGGTATATCACACTTCTGGTTTCAGAATGCTTTGGGTTCGGCCGGGTTGGTTCGTACACGAAACCAAACGGGCCCTTGGAGCGGTAACTCTCATATCTTGAGCTTCGGACATCCGATCGACATTCCGTCGACTTTGTTGAATTCCTCTCAGTGAGACGGATCTTTTGGCATACCCCGCCCGAGGTTTGGACGCAGGTGGAGTACGGTCGGGTTGGTTTTTCCTTAAAAACCAACCGGGCCCCTGGGACGAAAAAACCAATAACTCTCAGACCGAGCGTCCGATTGACGCGCCATCTACGACGTTGAGTTCCTGTTGAAGATACAGAACTTTTGGATAAATCAACTCTAGAATATGTGCCAGTTGATGTATCAGCCTCTCGGCTCATGGAGCGGACCCTCCCGAACGAGCTTGCTATGTGCTGGAACCCCAGAGCTGGTTGCGACTGCTACTGTGACAATGACGATTGTGCAGAGATCCTCAGTGGATTCGACGACGACGACTACAACACTCAGAGATCCTTTGTGGGTCAGTGCTACCGATCCTGTGTGGGTCCGATCCAGTGTGGGTCAGCACTCAGCGGTCATGTGTGGGCCAGCGCCTACAGGTCCTGTGTGGGTCTTTGTGGAGGTTAGTTACCTATCGATCCTTTGTGGGTCAGATCCTTTGTGGGTCATTGCGGGGGTTAGTACCTATCGATCCTTTATGGGTCCAATGACTTAGATGGATCAGTGATCATCTCTATCTTCATTCGAAAAAGTATACCTGTGTGAGCTGAAACTCTGTTTTACTTTCCTTTGTGGATTGTGTTGAGCTATCCTGTGTGGATTTACGTTTTACTTTCCTTTGAGGATTGTGTTGAGCTATCCTGTGTGGATTTTATGTTTTTCTTTCCTGTGTGTACTGGGTTGTACTTGAGCTCGGATGTTGGAGCTGAGCGAGAATTGATGGCTTAGGTATATTTATGGGTATATACTTAAGCAGTGTCGGATGTTACTTCGTGATTGTATCTTTCCTTTGTGGTTTATCCTTTGTGGATTTTTGGAGACCTTAGGGGGTCTCAGAGTCCCTACTGAGTAGCTTATACTCACCCCTGCATGGGCTATGCCCGCACTATGTTCTGTTGGTTGCAGATGACGGACAGTGCTGATCATGGTGGAGGCTTGCGGAGCAGGACGATACCTGGAGGTGGACCACTGGGCGGGACGTACTCAGAGCGGTCGGCTGGACCCGAGGAGTAGTGGAGGCTTTCTGTACCCACCCTTCAGGTGGGACTCCCAGTGGACGGCTCGACGTTGTGGCTTTACTTTTCAGTTGCTGTTTTTCCCCTTTCAGTTGTACTTTACAGTTGGGCTTGTATTTCCAGCCCCCTTTACTTTTCCGCACTTACTGTTGTACCAGCTTTTACTTAGTGCTTACTTTTCCGCTTGCTTACTCTGTGGTGCTTGTTTACTTTAAAAAGGAAATGCCTTCCATTTTTACCGGGATTTACACCTTGGTTCTAGTCACCAGCCCCTGGCCTATGGAATGCGGCCTTGGGGTAGTCACGACACGGGCCCCGAGGACGGGTCGTGACAACATAGGACAAAAAATGATCATTTAATGATTAATTTCTTTGCAAAAGGTACTTAATACTTGAAATAATTAAACATTATTATAATAAAAATGAAATTATTCATCATAGGTTCATCATAATTATGTTTTCTACATCTCATAACCTAGGGACATACATATAAAGAAAGGGTGAGCATAAGGCCTAGTAATAGGAAACAAGGGAAACCATTTACGTGTGATCTGAGAAATATTGACAAGAACTTGAAGAATGTCATAAATGGGTGAGAAAGAGGAATATAATAACAATAAGAACATGATAAATAGGTTTTAAATGTGGCCAAAAAATTATTTTATACATTCAAAAGATTATCACCAATGTTTGTCACTATGGTGTCATAAAAATCAGCTAGGTTATTCACTAAGGTATCATAAAACATGACATCTCTAGAGATTAAAATTTCTACCCAATGCATTGGATCAATATCATGGATCACAATTAATATGTTTTAATTAATTTTATCCTCATATATCATAACAGAACATTTCATAAATAATCACTATATAATAAAAGAAATCTGTTTCATATAAAAATAATGGAGTTTTAAAGGGAAGTGCTTAAAGAAAAGATCTTAATGTCATTATTAAACCACTCAAAATGAAAGTGGGATTCATTTATTTTAATACTAGAATAAAAATATATTATTTTTTCAACTGGTTGAATACCCATTGAATAGAAATAGGTTAGGTTATTTACAAAAGAAAACAAGATAATTTTTTATGAAAAAGATTGAAATTTTTATAAGAACATTAAACAACATAATGGGTTTGAAACACGGTTATATAAAACATTAAAAAGATAGAGAAAAGGGTCTCCCATTCATAAAATAATCTTCATACAAAAAGGGATATAATAAAATGGACATAATAAAATTTTATGGAAATTTGAAGGATACACCCCAGAAGACGGGAACTTGAAAGGAAAAGATATGTTGAGATTTCCCTTACCTTGAGGAGTAACTCCTAAAGCTTCAAGATTGGGACATTTAGGGATTGAGGACACATTTTAAGGAATCATTGGGTACTAAAAATAAAATATCATCTTGGAGTATGAATTGGGAATGAAATCTAATGGTGAAATGTGTGGGTATTTATAAAAAAGTGAGGGATTTATTTCTGGATTTCCTTAAACACCTCAGTTGTGGTATTTGCTATACCGTGGGATTGACCATGGTATTGGAAAATTGGGAAAACTAATACGTTATTTTAATATTCAAGAGTCAACCAGTATTTCTTATTAATTGTTACCTCATTATGATGTCATTAAACAAACTGAAGACTCAAAAATGTATTTTTACTATTTATCGAAAAATAAAATATTTTAAAAAATTATCATAAATTCAACCTAGTATAATTTTGATGTTATGATTTCAAAAATGATGTTTATTTTATTTTAATAATTCTTTAATTTTGAGAAATTTAACATTTAAATAGAAAATTACAAATTTATTAAAAAATAGTAGCAGATAGAAAATGCATAGTAAAATTTTGGACACTTGAAAAAAATAAAATTTTCTTATCATTTAAATTTAAATAAGTTTTTTTAATTAAAAAATTTAATTAAATTAATCCATTTTTATAATAAATTATTTTACTATAATTATAAGGCCCCAGCCTTAAACATTACTTAATCTTTAGTTACTTCAAGAATACACATTGAGGATCTTTTCAGGTTTAGTGTTTTAGAGAATTAGATCATAAAACATGCATTGCATTCCACATTTAAACAAAGTGGTTACATAAAAGATAGTACTCATTTTTCCCGTCAATGGAATAATATTTAAAATAAAACATGGATTCTTTCTTGACACTTCCTTGAAACTATCATCACATCATGTAACTTTCCCTTTACCTGTGAAAAACATTTAAAAAACATGTGATGAGCATAAAAAGCTCTGTAAGGGATATAAAAGTACGAAATGAAAACATTAGTCCATTCATGGAATCATAAATTACTCATAAAACATAATCACATACCTCATAAAATCATGAATAAATCATAGAAATAATAATACATAAAGGTAACTTGAGGCATTCATAACATTCTTACGTAGGGAGTAACCCTCGTGGTTACGTTTGGAATACCCATCACAGTATATTCCCTAAATATCTTTGGAGAAACCTTAACATTTAAATCATTCGTGTTACCCAATGCATTGGATAGCTATAACGGGCTCATCAGCCCTTAGTTTATCATGGAACCACCCTTCTTCATAACAATGCCTAAGAACCATAACATAATCGTATCACATAAAACATGCATAAAGGAAACATAACATTTCCACTTTTCAATCACAAGATATCATTACAACACATTGATATAAAAACATTATGAAAACCATTTTCCATACCAAAATAAAAAAAAAGTAAAACATTGTATTTATTTTTCATTCAAAAAAAGGTATGGCTTGTAGAGGAAGCCGAAACTCAAATAATGGTCACGGTGGCGAGAAGTTGTTGTCGACGCATACGTACGATAAAAAAACATTCCCTTTTGTCATTTACTAAACGCTTCATATAAAAAGATTCATTTTGAATAAAAGTAAAAGTCAAACGGGTTTATACACCATATAAAAGAAAGTTGTGTATAAAACAAAATATGCCTCAATGAAAGGAGATTGAGACGATGTCCCTTAACTCGTGTCCGACTTGAATAGATCATTTTTTAACCTCCTGAATAATAAACATGAGTTAATTTATACATTATTGAGAACGGTTTTCAATTTAATTATTCCTTTTATATAACTTATTACCAAGTCATGAACACTATGTAATTATTTAAGTTAATAATGGTTCTTTTGTTGATCATTGGTACTTGAGTAAAAATTAACTCTTTATAATTACAAGTTGTTCATGTGGTAAAATATCCATAATTATATTCATGATGTAGATATCATATATATCATATATATCCAGTATATGTGTGCATTTATAATATTACATAACATTTAGAGGTAAAAAATGAAATGCACCGTTCATGGAGACTATAGGCCGTACGTACACATGAATGGTACTTTCATTTCTATTTCGTATTTAATGGAGTGAAATCATAATTATATAAGGGTATATTATAATTCCAGTATAACATCATATATAATAACATTAAATCCATCCTTTATACATCCTGCATATGGCATTAACGAATCAAATCACTTTGAGGGGGTGGTAGTCCGCACTTCCTAAAATGAAATTATCGTGTTTACCCACAATTTAAACCATAAAGGTCTGCCATAAATGAAAAATACAGAAGCTTAAGTAAAACAAAAACATATTATATATCATATATAAATATAGTGAAAACATAATGTCCACCTTTGAATGTGTTAAAAGAATATTGAACAATCATCGTTTCGTGAGGCAGAAATTCACCATCCACAGAAACAGTATGTTCTTTAACCATTAGATGTAGGTGTGTGTAAGTGTAGCTCTAATACTTCTTATAACAACATCCTAGTATATTGAAGATACTGGTTTTGTTACAAAATAAATGAATAAAAAGAGTTTAGGGGGTTGGAGAAGCAAAATAAAACAAAAGAACACAAGTGAAGACTTTACCTTTAAATCGGGTAACTCCCTTTGGTTTGAACCAAAAGGTTTTCTTGAAGAGCTTACTGCCTAAGGTAAGGCTTCAAGGATGATTAGATGGATGTGGAGAGACAAAATGAGCAGAGTTTGGCTGAGCCAAAGGCCTGAGATGTAACGCCCCGACCCCAGTTACCCAGAGTCGGTGCATTATTACATAACATTGGCATGATCACAAAAGATCAAGTCTCGAAAGACCGATTAGTTTAGTAGCCTTGGAAACACTAGATATATTCATAAAGTTTACATTACATCAATAAGTGAAAAACTAAAACAATATATTGTCTTCATATCCCCTAATACTATCCCTACAGGTCATTCATAAAATACTTCTTCACATCCTGGGAAAAATAAAACATAGAAAAAGGGGTGGGCTCAAATGCCCAATAAGGATATCAATATAGAGGAAACATTCATAAATAAGAATAAACATTTAAGGAAATTTATAACTAAAACAAAATCCTTTTAAACTTGAACTTAAACATAATATGGAAAAAATAAAATGAAATAATGTCATTGACATATTCACATGGATATTCTACTAATCGAATAATCACATGCAATATCAATAACCCCTTTCATAATGATGGAATGCATAATTCCAGACTATCATAACCACATAGCCAAGGCCTCATGCTAAGACTACAAATAATATTTTTCCAAGGCCTTGTGCCAAGACACTAGTTCGTCTCATGAGACCTACCGATGCATCGAGGAGCTATAGCGGGCTCCACCCGTCACATATTAAGTCCAATGCATACCCATATGAAAAGGTTTAAACATAACATAATCATTTGTATTAAAACTAGCATACAAAATCTAAATACTTCATCCATAAACCATGAATGGTATAAAAATAACACATCCATAGTCAAACACATCACAAAAACATCAAAACAATATGGAAGTTTTGTATCATAATAAATCAACTTCAAAAAAACTTAAAATCCATCAAAGGATGTTGACATAGATGAAATCAAAACTATTTGAGAGAAATATTTTTTTGAAATCATTTAAAAGTCACTCATTTATTAAGGAAGTACTTTGAAGGATATTTTTGAATCAAAGTGTCCCATACCACTTCAAAACTTTTGAAAAGAAATATATTTTCAAAACATTCATGTCCATATAAATAAATCCTTAAAATAATTTTGAAAACATGGACATTAATTGAAAATATTTATAGAGATAAATCTTTAAAACATTTAAAATTGTGATTTTGATGAAGGGTACCTTTCAGAAAATCATAAAATATTCATTTCAAAATCATTTAAAAGTCACATAACTATAAAATAAGACATTTACTTTGAAAATATTTTTATAAGCTTGTAAGGGAAGCTTCGAAAATTTTATAATGCATAAAATAGCCGCACCCGCTGTATAAGTTATAAAAAAATACATTCCTGCCTTAATTCTGTCAAAATGGTTAAAAAGGACCTTATTTGGAAAACGAAAGAAATATTCCTTTATAAACACCTTATAAAAAGTAAAACAAGAGTAAAAATTACTTTAACCCATATTCTCTAAAATAGTAAGAATGTTTTGAGATACACTTTCAAGAAACATGGATGTGGTTGATAAAGAGATCCCAGTAGATAATTACGTATAAACAACCACGAATAATGAAGAGGTTGTGAAATAACCCTTACCATGTACTTTTACTTGGTTGGAGGTAGGTTAACCTCCTGTATAATGGTGAAATAATTTTTATTAAATTATACAAGAATCATATACATTAATATGATATCATATATTATCTTTTAACATTGATTTGTTAATAATATCTTAGTATTATCGTTGTTTCGGGTGTTAACTTACTCATTTTATTTTATATGTTTTGTTATGTAAGATGTGTTTGTCATGTATAGGTTGTATCTTAATCATATAAATAATTATATCAAGTCCTTAGATACTATTATTAATCATCAAATGAGAATTATACATGAATGGATATGATGGAGAATGAATCTCATCGCGTTCGTGGAGACGGTAGTCCGTACGTACACACGAGCGAAAATATCATTCTTTTGATATTAAAATAATATATAATTGGATGGTATATCATATATAAAGAATCATTATCATGTTATATTTATTACTTATATAAATTACACATCATTATTATACTCATCCAAATAATAATTTATTGAATGACAATTACACCATGACGTGGAGACGGTAAGCCGTACGTACGCACGTTTGGTGACATGCCATTCAAATGATGGATAGAATACTGAATATGGTTGTACCATATTTATAATAACATCATAGTATATATAAGATACTGGAATTATTATTTTAGAATATAAATAACAAATAATGATGAAGTTGAAGAAGAAAGGAACTTGAAAGAGGGTGGTGAAAACATTACCTCTTCTTCGGGTTCTTCCTTTTGATTTGATCAAAAGGGATCCTTAGGATGGATTTCTGATCAAACTAAGGCCTCTAGGTTGTATTTAGGGAAGTTTAGAGAGTATTTTGGCATGGGTTGGCTGATCCAAAAGGCTTTGAATGTGTGAATTAGTGATAAGGGGGAGTTCCCTTTTATAAGAGGGGTGAGGGGAACCTTTGGAAAAGCTAAAAATATTATTTTATAATGAATTAATATTGGGTTTATAATAGCTCAAAAGTGGATTATTTAAAGGATAAGATGGGGATGGGTCGAAAACCACTCAACCAATAGAATTTAGACAGGTTGGGGTCATTATATTAACCTTATCTTTAAGTATTAACTCTTTGTTAATTAGTTTCACTTTTACAATGTCTCCTTGTATTTTTATATTATATGGTTAATAAAATTACTATATACATCCAGGAGACCCAAAAGTGGTCCACTAATGATACATCTATCATGATATAAGTCTCTCTGTCGAACCTTAGATTTTAAGGAATTTAATATCAATTAATAATATAATATTTGTTTTAAAAACTCTTTTATGTCAATTTCGACACTATTCAATAATTGATTTTTGTAAAAATCATAACAGAATTATTACTTCAAAAAAAGTTAATTAAATCAATCCAAACTTGACTTATTAACCTATAAAATTATTAGTATTTATAAAAAGTCTCAAATTACATTTATTTGGGTATTTGTAATACTAATTATTCTAATTTTTCATTAATTAGGTAATTACTGCATCACCATTGTGTCATAAATAAATTAAATTATTTAATGTCTATAAATTATAAATAAAATACCATTATGTATTAAATTTTTTTATCTTTCTAATGAATATTTAAAATCTAATTTATCTTATTTATAACCCTATATTAAAAATGTTTTAGTAAATAATCTTTGATTTTAACTCTTTTAACTATTCTTTGAATTAAATAATAATATATGTCCTAATCTAATACAAGTGGACCTAAATGATAATATTTTACTCCTAAGATTGTTTTTGGTCGAGATACACTTGTCCAATAAAATTAGGACATGTGTTAGGGTAATATTTATATCATTTTTACCCTTAATTACCATATTTACTTTTAACCATGGTAAATTAAAGTAAAAAGTTACTATTCAACAAAAATTATTTTCATCGCATTGAACCACATTTTACTCCTTGATATTAACCGAGTCTCTTGAATTTTTGAAATTCCACTCACAAAAGCGGTAAAATTATGTTTTATGAAAAATTTAGTTTTTTAACTATCACTTAGTGGTTTCACTATTCATAAAAAATGAAAGTTTTCAGAAAAATACCAAAAATTAGGCCTAAGATATATTTGATATTATGAATTCAAAAATGATGTCTATTTTACCAAATTCAGAACATATCAGTTGCATTAATTAATTTAAAAAGTAATTCTCGTCGTCAAAACAAATAGCTTGTTTTTAAGTGATAATAACTATCAAAAGATTGACACTTGTTTATGTCTGGTTTGAATGTGAAATAAATCCAATGACCAACATTGTATTAAATGGTAAAAATATATTCTAAATATACTTTAAGCCCACTCAAATTAATAATTTATCATTATTAATTATTTCAATTAAAAAAGTTGATTTTAATTAAAATTTTGTAATTTTCACTATTCATCAAAATATGAAAGTTAACCGAAAGTACCAAAATTTCACACTAAGATAATCTCGATATCATGAATCCAAAAATGAAGTCCATTTGAAAAGATAAAATTTATAAAATTTCAAAAAGTAGGTATTACTATTCATAACGGCTAGTTTGATTGGTTGTGGTGTGTTAGAATCTCAAAGTTGCGTACAATGCACGTCATTGCATTATTCAAAGGGAAATATATCGTCGAAGATTGGGATGATTCATTGTAAATTATTGATGTCCCCATTCTAAAAAGTAAATTTATTTAGTCAAATTGAATATATAAAAGTTTAAAATATTGGATTTAAAAAAGGTTCACTATTAAAATATTGTAAAAGTGCAATACTGAAAATAAATTTGTTCTTACATTATGTCTCAGAAACTCATAATATGGATTCTAAAATTATAAGGATTATATAAAGTTTAAAATTTAGTTAGTATTATTCATAACCTCTTTTGAACGGCTTGTTTAGTAAGTCATGGTGCACTTGAACTCGGTATTGCGTGTAGTGTAAGTTATTGAATTATTTTGAAGAAATAACACACTATGAAATCCTGGGATGTTACATTCTCCCCTACTTCAATAAATTGCATCCTTGCAATTTGAAATTGTTCTTCGAAAATAAAAGGTTGAATATAGAAAATATCTTTTTGGGAAAAACCACATCGAAAATTGGGTTAATAAAATTTAGTCTTAATAAGAGGAAAAGAGAAATGAAAGGGTCGCCACCAAATTATAATCTCTATTTGGAGATCATTGGTGAAAATTTGAGACATATAATTAATGGAATAACGTAAATATTTATAGGTAGTGATTGAGGTCATCAATCACAAAAAAGTGTAAAATTGAGGGCCTTAAATTCATCAATATATGATGATTTAAAATACAATCTGTTCAGCAAAACATATGGTATTAGGATAACACATTTTTTTTTTGTTTTAATATCCCTTCACTACAGTATAAGAATTAATTTATTCATTGAATAAGAGAAGTAGAAAAATATATAATTTACAAGTAGAGTCTCATCCCATAACTAAGTTCTACCACATACTCGTCTTTCACTCTAATAGATAATAGAACTTAAAAATAATATTCTATTTATCCCATTCGTATAGGGTTAAAAAATGAATTTATAATTCATATAGCAGAACCATTAATAAATGACATTATTCAATCCAGGACATCATGTGGGTCAGTGGTAGGTGATACACCCTTGTCTCCCTTCAGTTGTGAGTTCAAGTCTCGCAGCCTTGCCAGACGAGACGGGTTGCCGCCTGACCTTTAGGTTATCCTTTTATTGCAATCCAAAATAATCAAAACTAGAACTATCCAAAATACTTCAGTCCAAAATTTATAAGGAAGGTAAACACAATGAAGATCCTTTTTCTCCATAATAACATGTGAACACCTTCATCCGGTATTATTTTAAAACACTGCAACATCCTGAATTACCATAAAACCTTATTGATTACATTAATTATCCCTTATTACTTAAATAATAATAGATATACTCCTTCAATCCAAAAAATGTTGTAAACCCCAACAATGATGGAATATACAAATCATTAATCAGTTTCAAGGTAGTCAAAAATATCCAATATAATTTATCCAAATTAATCATGTATTATTCTAAAATCACTACCTTAGTATCAGAACCATATTGTGGTTTATCTTTCTCTCAACCATATATTTTCCAAAAATTTAACCTGCTATTGAGTCACTTTTCTTTGTTCCACACAATATCAGGTCTTTAATGAAATAGTACTGCAGTACAATCCTTATATACTCCATAATTATTATAACAAGTACATTGTTGATAAAACACTCAAATGACATAATCAACATAAGAACTCTAATCATTCCTCTTCATCTATGGTAGTATCATAACTTGATTATTATCCAATAGCATCATTTGCGGAATAGTATGATGAATGGGACATAGGTTCGCGTAGTGTCCAAACTCCTTGAAAATGAAGCATTGTACATTTGAAACCATTTTCATACCCTTTCAGTCACGTAGTTTGTGCCCTTTTCCTCCACACTTATAACAAACTCCCATTCCTTTCAGGAAAGTTCCAGGGTGTTTCTTCCCACAGTTATCACATATGGGAAAATTCTTCTTTTCCCTCTTCCCTTTATCCATATTTCTCTCTTCCATCCTTTTCTTCTCTTTCTTTCCTTCAAAGCCATAGGACTCAGTAAAATCTTTAGTTATATTATCAACACATGATATTATTTCTTCATATGATGATAAAACATGGGAGACTATTTCTCTTATAAATTCTTGCTTAACACCATGAAAGATATGATCCTTCTTTCTGTTTGGATCATGTGCATTGCTGGAGTTCTCATTCCTTCTACTGGGCACCATTTCTAAACAATGGCATACACTAGCTTAGTTTATGAATAACAATACCTAATCCCAAACTTGTAAAACACATAACCTAAATTAAATAGTTTATGGATATAATCCATAATCATAAAAATGTCTCCTTTGAGAAAGTATATACTCATAAACCCTTCATAATGGTTTGTAATGAAAATGATAATTATCCTAAGCATATCCCTCGGGAGTGTCGTAACCAAGAGTGCAGCAAGGCCCGTTGTCATGCACCGGTTCCCATTCGAGTCTAGCTCAAAGCGGTGTTTTCTAGTTTTACCCCTAGGTACATCTGTGCCAGAGCCACCTCTATCTGCTCGTATCCAGATAGAGATGTATTGTTCAGAAAACTCATAAAATCTCTACAATACCAAAATTCTAGGAATTTCTTCTATACTAGTCCTCAATGTTCATCTTAGGTCTACGTGCTCTAATCAGAGTTTATCTAAATCTGTCTTCCAAGGTTTGTACTAAACTTCCTCTGATACCAACTGTAATGCCCCGACCCCAGTTACCTAGAGTTGGGGCATTATTAAATAATATTGGCATGATCACAAAAGGTCATGTCTCGAAAGACCGATTAGTTTAGTAGCCTTGGAAACACTGGATATATTCATAAAGTTTACATTACATCAATAAGTGAAAAACTACAACAATATATTGTCTTCATATCCCCTCATACTATCCCTGAAGGTCATTCATAAAATACTTCTTCACATCCTGGGAAAAATAAAACATAGAAAAAGGGGTGAGCTCAAATGCCCAGTAAGGATTTCAATATAGCAGAAACTTTCCTAAATAAGAATAAACATTTAAGGCAATGTATAACTAAAACAAAAGCCTTTTAAACTTGAACTTCAACATAGTATGGGAATAATAAAATGAAATAATGCCATTTACTTATTCACATGGATATTCTACTAATCGAAAAATCACATGCAATGTCAATAACCCCTTTCATAATGATGGAATGAATAATGCCAGACTATCATAACCACATAGCCAAGGCCTTGTGTCAAGACTACAAATAAGATTTTGCCAAGGCCTTGTGCCAAGACACTAGTTTGTCTCATGAGACCTACCGATGAATCGAGGAGCTATATCGGGCTCCACCCGTCACATATTAAGTCCAATGCATTCCCATATAAAAAGTTTTAAACATAATATAAACATTCGTATTAAAACTAGCATACAAAATGCAAATACTTCACCCACAAACCATGAATGGTATAAAAATAACACATCCAAATTCAAACACATCACAAAAACATCAAAACAATATAGAAGTTTTGTATCATAATAAATCTACTTCAAATAAACCTAAAATCCATCAAAGGAAGTTGACATAGATGAAATCAAAACTTTTTGAGAGAAATAGTTTTTTGAAATCATTTAAAAGTCACACATTTATTATGGAAGTACTTTAAAAGAGATTTTTGAATCAAAGTTTCCCATACCACATCGAAACTTTTGAAAAGAAATATATTTTCAAAACATTCATGTCCATAAAAATAAATCCTTAAAATCATTTTGAAAACATGGACTTTAATTAAAAAGAATTAGAGAGATAAATCTTTAAAACATTTAAAATTCTGATTTTGATAAAGAGTACCTTTAAGAAAATCTTAAAATAATCATTTCGAAATGATTTAAAAGTCCTATAATTATAAAATAAAACATTTACTTTGAAATTATCCTTATAAGCTTGTAAGGTAATCTTAGAAAATTTTATAATGGCTGAAAATAGCCACACCCGCTGTATAAGTTTAAAAAAATACATTCTTGCCTTAATTCTGTCAAAAAGGTTAAAAAAGACCTTGTTCAGAAAATGACGGAAATATTCCTTTATAAACACCTTATAAAAAGTCAAACAAGGTTATGAATGACTTTAACCCATATTCTGTAAAATAGTAAGAATGTTTTGAGATACACTTTCATGAAACATGGATGCAGTTGATAAAGAGATCCCAGTAGATAATTACGTATAAACAACCTCGGATAATGAAGAGGTTGTGAAATAACCATTACCTTGTACTTTTATTTGGTTGGGGGTAGGTTAACCTCCTGTATAATGGTGAAATAATTGTTATTAAATTATAAAATAATCATATATATTAATATGATATCATATATGATATTTTAACATTGATTTGTTAATAATATCTTAGTATTAACGTTGTTTTGGGTGTTAACTTACTCATTTTATTTTATATGTTTTGTTACGTAATTTGTGTTTGTAATGGATAGGTTGTATCTTAATAATATCCAGAATTATATCAAGTCCTTAGATACTATTATTAATCATCAAATGAGAATTAGACTTGAATGGATACTATGGAGAATGAATCTCATCGCGTTCGTGGAGACTATAGTCCGTACGTACGCATAAGAGACAATATCATTCTTTTGATATTAAAATAACTTATAATTGGATGTTATATCATATATATATAATCATTATCCTGTTATATTTATTATTTATATTAATTACACATCATTATTATACCCATCCAAATAATAATTTATTGAATGACAACTACACCACGATGTGGAGACGGTAAGCCGTACGTACGCACGTATGGTGACATGCCATTCAAAGGATGGATAGAATGCTGAATATGGTTGTAACATATTTATAATAACATCACAGTATATATAAGATACTGGAGTTATTATTTTAGAATTTAAATAACAAAGAAATAAGAAGTTGAAGAAGAAAGGAAGTTGAAAGAGGGTGGTGAAAATATTACCTCTTCTTCGGGTTCTTCTGTTTGATTTGATCAAAAGGGCTCCATAGGTTGGCTTTATGATCAAAATAAGGCCTCTAGGTTTTAGTGAGGGAATTTGAGAGAGTATTTGGGGAGGGTTTTTTCGAGCCAAAAGGCTTTGAATGTGTGAATTAGTGAGAAGGGGGAGTTCCCTTTTATAAGAGGGGTGAGGGGCACCTTTGGAAAAGCTAAAAATATTATTTTATAATAAATTCATATTAGGTTTATAATGTCTACAAAGTGGATTATTTAAAGTTTAAGGTGGGGATGGGGCCAAAACCACTCAACAAATATAATTTAGACGGGTTTGGGTCATTATATTAACCTTATCTTTAAGTATTAACTCTTAGTTAATTAGTTTCACTTTCACAATGTCTCTTTGTATTTTTATATTATATGGTTAATAAACTTACTATATACATCCAAGAGACCCCCTTGTGGTCCATTAATGATACACCTATCATTACATAAGTCTCTGGTAGAAACCTTATATTTTTTAATTTTTAATATCAATTAATACTATAATATTTGTTTTAAAAACTCTTTTATGTCAATTTTGACACTATTCAATAATTGATTTTTGTAAAACTCATAACAGAATGATTACTTATAAAAAAATTAATTAAATCAATCATAAAAAGTCATATTAACCTATAAAATTATTGGTATTTATAAAAATTCTCAAATTACATTTATTTGGGTATTTATAATATCAATTATTCTAATTTTTCATTAATTAGGTAATTACTACATCACCATTATCTCATAAATAATATAAATTATTTAATGTCTAAAAATTATAAATAAAATACCATTATGTAGATAATCTCTTTATATTTCTAATGAATATTCACAATCTAATTTACCTTATGTATAACCCTATATTAAAAATATTTTGGTAAATAAACATTGATTTTAACTCTTTTAACTCTTCTTTGAATTAAATAATAATAAATGTCCTAATCTAAATCAAGTAGACCTAAATGATAATATTTTATTCCTATGATTGTTTTTGGTCGATATAAACTTGTCCAATAGAATTAGACATGTGTTAGGGTAACATTAATATCATTTTTACCCTTAATTACCTTATTTACTTTTAACCGTGGTAAATAAAAGTAAAACGTTACGATTCACAAAAAATTATTTTCATCTCATTGAACCACATTTTACTCCTTAATATTAACCATGTCTCTCAGATTTTTTAAATTCCACTCACAGAAGCAGTAAAATTATGTTTTATGAAAAATTCAGTTTTTTATCTACCACTTTGTGGTTTCACTATTCATCAAAAAATAAAAGTTTTTAGAAAAATACCAAAAATTAGGCGTAAGCTATATTTGATATTATGAATTCAAAAATGATGTCTATTTTACCAAATTCAGAACATATCATTTGAATTAATTAATTTAAAAATTAATTATCTTCGTCAAAACAAATAGCGTGTTTTTAAGAGATAATAACTATCAAAAGATTGACACTTGTTTATGTCTGGTTTAAATGTGAAATTACATCCAATGACCAAAATTGTATTAAATGGTAAAAATATATTATAAATATACTTTAAACCCACTCAAATTAATAATTTATCACTATTAATTATTTCTATTAAAAATTTTGTTTTTAATTAAAATTTAGTAATTTTCACTATTCATCAAAATATGAAGGTTATCTGAAAAGTACCAAAATTTTATCCTAAGCTAATCTCAATATCATGAATGCAAAAATGAAGTCCATTTCAAAAGATAAAATTTATAAAATTTCAAAAAGTAGGTATTACTATTCATAACTGCTAGTTTGATTGGTTGTGGTGTGTTAAAATCTCGAAGTTGCGTACAATGCACGCTATTGCATTATTCAAAGGGAAACGTACCGTGGAAGCTTGGGATGTTTTATTGTAAATTTTTGATGTCCCCATTAGAAAAAGTAAATTTATTTAGTCAAATTGAATATATAAAAGATTAAAATATTGGATTTAAAAATGGTTCACTATTAAATGTTTTTGAAAGTGCAATACTGAAAATGAATTTGTTCATACATTATGTCTAAGAAACTCATAATATGGATTATAAAATTATAAGGATTATATAAAGTTTAAAATTTAGTTAATACTATTTATAACCTCTTTTGAACGGCTTGTTTAGTAATTCATGGTGCGCTTGAACTCGGTGTTGTGTGTAGTGCATGTTATTGAATTATTTTGAAGAAATAACACACTACGAAATCTTGGGGTGATACATGAGAGGTGTGGGTAAGTAGGTAGAGGTGGGGGCCTTTTTTAAGAGGAGAGGAGGGGCACTCTTGGAAAGGTATAAAATGTTACTTTATTTTCAAATGAGTTTCGGATTTTAAAGTTCCCACATTGATGTATTTCGAGGATAAGGTGATAAGAGTTTGAAATCCACCCATCCAATAGGTTTTTGAGACGTTTAGGTCTTGGATTTTATATTATCTTTTCATTTTATTTATATCGTTAAATAATGAGGTAATCGTTGCATCATCATGGTGTCATAAATAATTTAATTTATTTAATGTCTACAAATTATTAAAAAAATCAGGATGTAGGAAATATTTTTAGCATTCTAATGAATATTTATAGTCAAAAATATGACCTGTATAACCCCATGTGAAAATTGTTTTAGTAAAACAACACATGTTTGTGACATTTTCATTTTAACATTAAATAAAAAGTTATTAATGTCATTTTCCTACCAAAGTGCCTCCATGGGGTCCCCAAGTTGACCCATGGATTATCTTGGTCGGCCATGACACATCCAATAAGGGTAGGACATTTTTCTAGGTCATTTCGTTTTATTAAAACATTATTTTTACCTTAAATTACACTAATTAACTCTAATCGCGATTAAAAACTTAAAAGTTACTATTCACCAAAAAATTATTTTAATCCCATTAAACCACATTTTAATTCTTACTGACAACCATGTATGTCGGATTTTTGAAATTCAAAACACAGAGGTGGTAAAATTTCATTTAAACGAAAAATCAGTTTTGTAAGTACCTCTTAGTTGTTTCACTATTCATAAAAAATTGATGATTTTCAGAAAAAAACCAAAAATTTACCCTAAGATATATTTGATATTACGAAATAAAAAATGATGTATATTTTACAAAATTCATAACATATAGGTTGCGTTAATTAATTTAATAATTAATTCTCGTTGTCAAAACAAAAAACGTGTTTTTATGAAACAATATGTATCAAAAGATTGACACTAGTTTAAGTCCAATTTCAAAGTGAAATCAATTCCAATGACCACAATTGGATTAAATGGTAAAAATATATTCTAATTGTACTTTAAAACCAATTCCAAATTAAATCTAATCATATAAATAAATTAGATTAAAAAGAGGTTTTGAATTAAAATACAACATTTTTCACTATTCATTAAAAATGAACTTTATCGGAAAAATACCAAAAAGTTACACAATGTAAATTTTGATGTCCCGACTCTAAATAAGAGTATTATTTGGTCCAATAGAATGTATAATAATTTCCAACACTATATTTAAAGAGGGTTCGCCATCAAAAGGAGATAGTTTGACCTTTTAGTGAATATTAGAGTATCTATGCCAAAAATTGAATTCTTTTCTTATTTTAAGCCTTTATATTTTATTGGAAAAATGTAAAAACATTTGAAAAACATATATAATCATATTTTAGTTATTTATATTCATTCCATCCAATAAAATGGCAACGTGTTAACTAACATTTAAAATAATATTATTTTATTACTAGTCTGCAACGTAAGATTTCAAAGAAACTCTATGTTGAATATCGGGTACGCTATAGAACATAGCTACCCCTTTAAAGTAAAATTAATATATAATTATTAGATATTAATAAATATGAAAATGATTTATTCTTTATTTATCTGGGATGTTACAATAATAATTATATCATTTCTAAAAATTACAATTTATAATTAAAAAATCAATTTATCCAATTCATTATATCATTAAGAAAAATAAAACACAAAACTGAATTGATGGAATGAAATTTTATTTTTTACAAAACTATTACACATTAAGTAACTATGACTTCGACATGTAACCTCTTATAACAACCCATACAACCTATGGGTGAGGTGTGCGATGGTTATAGATTCTTTGGGTGGCTAGCATTACATCTCCCAAGTGGTAATTTTCACTAACTTAAACATATCCCCAAGGAGATTTTGTTTCAGCATAACATATTGAAGCTTGGATTGGGATTGGTTATGAGTGAATCCCAATGAATCTACCTCCTTCAAATGTTTTGATAAATGGTATTCGCAAAGCATGAATCTATAGAATGATGTCATCGAATATTCTTTATGCATTCATTTCCTTTTTCATTTCTACTTATAAATAATAATTATATCATTAAAATTATTATAAAGAGTATAGTTTCCCATGGTCATATTGACCAATGGTCATAATTTTCCATTAATGATATAACAGTAAAAACATGATGGTCGTATTTAAAAATATACTAACTTCATTATTATAGATATATAGTTTTGTTATGTATAGTATTATATAACACACAATTCCAATAAAAAATTATAATTCAAAAAGTTTAGGTCATTAAATTCTTCCCCTTAAGAAGTTTCTCCCCAAAAATTACATCTTGTTCCCTTGGATAATTAAAGGTTATGGTACTTATACCTCATTGTTTACTCTGGTTCCAATGCGCATTATTTATATTTTTGGTTCCTCTATAACACTTTAACGAGGATGGTTGTCTTTTTGCATAGAACCTTGTCTCTATGGCCCAAGATCTCAACTCACTGCTCCTCATAAGAGAGGCCATGTTCATGTTATACCACCTTCGGATTCAGTACATGTGAAAGGGTGGGTTTGTACTTCATCGAGAGATATATATGGAATCGATCATGAACATGAGATAGATTAGGTAGAAATGAAACATGATTGGCCACTGTTTTGATGTGATCAAGGATTTCATAGATGGGAATGTATTGAGGGCTGAGCATCCCATTCTTCCTAAACTGCATGGCTCTCTTCCATGGTAAAATTTGAAGGAAGGCTTTTTTGCCAACATAAAACTCCTAGTCCCTTGGAAGTTTGTTAGCATAGCTCTTCTAGCAACTCTAGGAATCCTTTATGTTTTGTTGGATGGAATGGGAATTTTCTATCATATCTTGCACGAGATCAGGACAAAAAAATATTTCCCTCACCGACTTCGTCCCAACAAGTATAATTTAAACATTTCATCTTGTATAGTGATTCATATGGTTCCATTTGATTACTTTAATGGAAGATTTTGTTGTATGATAACTCAACGAATGGGAGATGTTGGTCCCAACCACCTTTGAATTCAATTAATCATGTTCTCTGCATCTCCTTCAGTGTCTAAACATTATTTTCAGATTTTCTGAAAGAGCGCTGTCGTGGGCGCCCTCAAATAATTAGTATGATTTTGGGGTACTTAGGTGCAGCAGAGTGGCTGACCAAGGTCGTCTCTCAAAGGAGGAAGTGAATTAAAACAATTTTTAGAGGTATTTTAGAAGTAAAATAAAAGAGAATAAAAACACTACTTGAAAGTATGGGGGTGTTTGTTTATAGTTTATGAATCTAGAAGAAGTTTTCTGGAAGAAGATTGTATTTTTTTTTTGTTTTTAGTTTTGAAATGAATTTTGATTACAATGACAGAACAAGAAGATGTTTTTTTTAAAATCTATTTAAAAGAAGTAATCGATCTAACTCTACCTCTTCACTGTATTATTAATCATTATCATTTAAATTAACATTCAATTAATTATGATCCCTTAATTTGTTAAATCCTGAACCCTACGAGAATTAACTTTACCACGAAGATGATGTGAATTTAACCCTAGGCTAACTTCGGAACATGAAATCGCAGCACCCTGCTTTGATTGATGTTCTAATATTATCTTATGTTCAGTGGTAAATTAAGGCACATATCCATTCTGGAAATGAGTATGAATTGTTTTTAGGGATTATATTTGAACTCTACAAATTTATCACGTGTGGTCTTGTATTACCGATTAAGATCGCGCTCTCACAATTTACACAAAATCCCGACCTCGCGTGTTTTTGTGTTAATTGTTCAATTGCTTGGTTAGTTTCTTACAATTTAAAAACACAATTCATGGATCATATTAAGTGAATTAAAGTATATCATTTATTCAAAATAATTAAATGAAGAGGGTAGAAGATATATCTATTACTAAAATACTACTCTTCCATGGGTGGCGTAATCATCGTAGAAGCATTTTGCATGTGCAAAGGTTTAAAATGGGTATAACCCAATAAAGATTCTACTAAATAATTCCAGACCAATTAGGAAGATTAAGAGAAGAATAAATCTAAACAAAATAGAAGAAAATAGAATAAATAAAATAATAACAAATAAGTTTATTACATAAACAAAATCATTACAACATGAAGGAGAAGAAAAATGCTTCGTCGAAGGGATCCTTGCTTCAAGAGCTACCCTTATTGAAATGGTTGGATAATTGGAGTGGATCCACTTCTCCTCTGACCTCAACTTCCCAATGAACTTCCCAACCCCTCCAAATGAGAAAAACTCCAATTTATAGAGGGGAGGGGAGGAGAGGTTACAAGTGGTTTCAAGTGTGAATGTGGAAATTCGGACAAATATTTTATGCCAACTTGCACCGCCCATTTGACCACCAAAACGCGTGAATTGGCCGGCCTTCCACAATGATAAAATGTGAGGATATGTGTCTTATATGTCCTCTCCAAAGTTGGGATCACTAAAGGCCAATATGAAGTAGTTATGGCCGAAATACAGAAGTTTCTCCATTCTGGCGAGCCCAGCCCAACTTTGATTTCATGGCCCAATTTCAACAACCAAATGAACTCTTTATCTCTAGTGTCCTGAATAAAGGTTGTATATAATTAAGTTATTAACACTGTTACAAAATTTCAAATTCCAATAATAAATATCCAAATATTTATATTCGAAATACTACAGTGAACTATAACGGGTAAAACTGGAATTTTCATCAAATATTCAAATGAATGATCTAATCCCAAATATTTTATAAATAAACATATTTAACACAATGTGAGGAAATTATATCATTCATTATCAATAAAATATTCAATAAAATAGTGTTTTATCAACTCCCCCACACTTACCCTTTTGCACACCTGGGCAAAACCTCATATCAAGTAAACATTAATATCAAATCAAAACCAATTTTAAAACACATATCCTTAAGATCAATCAATTTCACACCAAGAATAAAAAGATATCATGCCTCATAAAAAACATTATTTCCAGTTCTCCATTTATATCATTCAATATATTTCCACTTCATTTATCCTCCCATGCACAAAACACTTACCTCGCTTGAATTTTCTCTCATCACTCAAATATCAATTTTTTTGCAATGTCTTTCTCATCCAAACTCATACAAGGGTCACCATAGGCTTGATAGATTCCTACATCACTGCCCGATGTGAGTCAAGGAAATATGTTTATCATGAGGACTATTCAGGGTTTTTCTGTGGCTTTCGGTTGGTAGGATTAAGATGTGAAAAACTCTGAGGCTGAATGAGGAGGGATTGACTCTTTTGAAGCAAAATTGCATTAATCTAATTTTCACTTAAATTTGGTCTTCTCATCAATCCCCATAGAGTCAATTCAGCTCCATCATCGTGAAAAGTCATGAAAGGTTTACACCATTCATCATTTTAGCATAAAAAATTTCAATCTTCTCAAACATGATTTTCTTGAATGCTCCAGATGGGCACAGCTTTCCACCTCAATTAGAAGCTCCAGAAAAGGCACAGCTTCACTTGTCATGAAAGCTCCAGAAAAGGCACATCTTTCAATATAATGAATTTCTTCAGCAGCAAACACATCTCTTCAGAATTTAATTTTACACCCAAAGTATCACATAAGGTGGTGGCAAAACCCAAGACAACTTCCCCCACACTTAAGCTCAACTAGATTATGCAATTTCACTTCAAGAGTTGGTTGGATAGGGAAAATTGGCTTGTAATGTGGCTTAACCTATCAGGCTGTGCATGGCTTCTAAGGGCTACACGGATTAAATATTCAAGGTAGGCTATTAAAAAAAGGATTATTTGAAATAGGGGCTTTAATACCAAACAAATGCCTCAATCATTTAAACATATGTACCTCAAACCCTCAAGTTTTGACAGGAATAGATCAAATTCTGGTTAAATCAAGCATGGTTTGGTTCTCTCAAGAAGTGAGGTGAATGTAACGAATATGAAAATAATGGTTTAGAAACCTCACAGGAAAGTGATTTCAAATATAAAGATAGTGAGATTGGCATGGGATTCAAAATTCAGCGTACTTTTCATGAACTTACTAAATATTTGAACTTGAAACAAAGTCATTTCAGCATTCATTTAAGCTTAGTTTCAAGGGGTAAACTATTTCATTTATTGATATGGATTTAAAAATGGTGATGAGAATCATTTTAGCTCAAAATGTTCCAAAAAACACAGAAAATTGTAAAATAAAAACACAAAATTTGAAAAACACCCAATTTTTTTTTATGAAAAACACGCAATTTTTTTGGTTTTTTTTAAACAGGAAAACAATTGAAATTACTAAACTAAAAGGTTCCATCCCCCACACTTAAAATATTGCATTGTCCTCAATGTGAACCTGTGAGATCATATATGCACATGAAATGCAGAATTTTTAAATAGGACAAATAATATAAAAGTGAAAGGGTTAGGAACAGCCTGATGTGATCAAGTGATGATGGGGTCATGAAGTGTGATAAAATCCACTGCATCAGTAGGATGTCCCTCAATGTATCTCTTCAAACGTTGCCCATTGACTGTAAAGCTCCTTCTAGTGTCCTCTTGTGTGATCTCCACTGCACCATAAGGAAAAACATTAGACACAATATAAGGACCTAACCATCTGGAACACAACTTACCAGACATCAACTTTAGTCGTGAACTATAGAGAAGGACTTTCTCTCCAACATGAAACTCCCTTTGTTGGATCATTTTGTCATGAGCTGCTTTTGATCGTTCCTTGTAGATCCTTGAGTTCTCATATGATGACAGTCGAATCTCCTCAAGCTCTTGAATTTGCAACTTCCTTTGAATTCCAGCTTGGGCCAAATCCATGTTACATTTCTTTATAGCCCAATATGCCTGATGCTCAACTTCCACAGGGAGATGACACGCTTTCCCAAAAACAATCTGAAATGGGGACATACCAATGGGGGTCTTGTATGCTCTCCTATAAGCCCACAATGCATCATCCAAGCGCTTGCTCCAATCCTTCCTATTTGGCTGCACGGTTTTCTCCAAGATTTGTTTCAACTCACGATTTGAAACCTCAGCCTGGCCATTTGTTTGGGGGTGGTATGGTGTTGATGTTTTGTGTGTCACCCCATACTTTCGAATGAGGGAAGCAAAATTCCTATTGCAAAAGTGTGTCCCATGGTCACTGATGATGGCCTTTGGTACTCCAAACCTGCAAAAAATCTATGCTTTGACAAAGTCCACAACAACATGAGAATCGTCAGTCCTGGTGGCCTTGGACTCCACCCATTTACTCACATAATCAACAGCAACCAAAATATACAAAAATCCAAAAGAACTAGGAAAAGTACCCATGAAGTCGATGCCCTATACATCAAAAATCTCACAAAATAGTATGGGTTGTTGGGGCATCTCATGTCTCCTAGAAATGTTCTCAGTGTGTTGGCAACGAGAGCATGACTTACAAAACAAATGGGCATCATGGAACAAGCTAGGCCAATATAATCCAGAGTCTAAAACCTTCCTAGTTGTCCATTGGGGTCCAAAGTGTCCACTACAAGCAAGTTTATGATAGAAATGAAAAACAGAATCAAACTCATGATCGGGAACACACCTCCTAATGACTTGGTCACTACACATGCGCCAGAGGTACGGATCATCCCACACATAATATCTAGACTCACTTTTTAATTTTTGGACTTGATGCTTCTTCAAATTTAATGGGATTTCAGAGCCAACAATGTAATTAACTAAATCAGCATACCAAGGATTCTTACCTGAGATGGTATAGAGATGATCATCGGGGAAAGTGTCCCGAAGTGGTACCTGGTCCAAGGTGTCACCCTCTAGTGTGTGAGTAAGCCTACTCATGTGGTCTGCCACCAAATTCTCTGACCCCTTCTTGTCCTTTATCTCAAGGTCAAACTCTTGAAGAAGGAGCACCCAATGGATAAGTCATGGCTTTGCATCTGGCTTCTTTAGGAGGTACCTCAAAGTTGCATGGTCAGAAAAAACAACTACTTTAGAGCCCAATAAATATGAACGGAATTTATCTAAAGCAAATATGACAGCAAGAAACTCCTTTTTCTGTGGTAGTGTAGTTTGATTGGGCTGTATCTAGTGTCCTCGATGCATAGGCGATCACATGTGAACGTCCTTCCACCCTCTGAGATAAGACAGCTCCAACCGCGAAGTTGGAGGCGTCACACATAATCTCAAAAGGAATCTCCCACCATGGGGGCTATATGATAGGTGGAGTGGTCAGACGTTGTTTTATCTCATCAAATGAATTCCTGGAAGAAACATCAAACACAAAATCAAAATCCGTTTGAAGTAATCTTGACATAGGAAGAGCAATCTTACTAAAATCTTTGATGAAGCGCCGATAAAATCCTGCATGCCCTAGGAAATATCTAACATCACGCACACATGAAGGATATGGTAAGGATGAAATAATGTCTATATTAGATCTATCAACCTCTATCCCATGTTTGGACACTACATTCCCTAAGACAATGCCATGCTCTACCATGAAATGACACTTTTCAAAGTTCAGGACCAAATTCTTCTCAATACAACGATTCAACACCTTTCCCAAACTCTTTAGACATTCATCAAACGAGGATCCATACACTATAAAATCATCCATAAATACCTCCATGCAGGTGTCAATAAAACCAGAAAAAATACTCACCATGCATCTCTGGAAGGTACCTGGGGCGTTGCAAAGTACAAATGGCATCCTTCTGTAGGAAAAGGTACCGAATGGGCAGGTGAATTTTGTCTTCTCCTGGTCCTCCGGAGCTATAGGAACCTGAAAATATCCAGAAAATCCATCCAAGAAACAATAGTGCGTCTTCCCAGCTATTCTCTCAAGCATCTGATCAATAAATGGGAGGGGGAAATGGTCCTTGCGAGTGGACTGATTTAGTTTCCTATAATCAATACACACACGCCAACTATTTTGCACCCTCATTGGAACTAAATCATCTTTCTCATTTTTAACAATAGTAAAACCAGTTTTCTTAGGCACAACCTGAATAGGACTTACCCACTGAGAATCTGAAATGGGAAATATTATACCTTCCTCGAGCAATTTCTCAACTTCCTTTTTAACAACTTCCAGGAGGGTGGGATTGAGTCTCCTTTGTGGTTGTCTCACCGGTTTAGCCCTATCCTCCAAGAGAATCCTATGCATGAAAATGAAGGGGCTAATACCTGATATGTCAGCCAAGGTCCACCCAATCGCCTTGATATTCTCCCTCAAAATATTTAAAAGATTTTCTTCATATTCAAAAGGGAGATTGTTAGAAATGATAACAGGTAATCTCTCACCATTCAACAAGTATGAGAATTTCAGATTTGGTGGCAATGGCTTGAGGTCTAATGAAGGAGGGTGTAGTATGGATGGAGACATTGAAGGAACTGAAATATGTGCACAAAGAGCATCAGTATCAGAATAGACATCATCAAAATCATAGAATAAAGCATCAAATCCATCAGCATACTCAACAGCCATTTCATAATCAGAGTGAACATGATCAAAATCAGAATATGAATCCACATCAAAATCAAATCCAAGATAGGATTGTGTATCAGCAACACGTGCGGAAGTGCTCTTAGACATCATACTCGAACCAATACTCATAATCTCCCTAAGCATAGGACAATCAAATTCTATGGAGTTTTTATTTGGTGGTTCAAAAAGGGAGATAACAAAAGCAGAATGGTCCTCAGAGAGGTACTTCATGGAATCCATAACATTAAATATCACAACTTCATCCCCAAATTCCATGGAAAGTGTACCCTCATTGACATTTATGATAGTTTTTTCAGTTTTGAGGAAGGGCCTACCTATGATAATGGGGGCATGAGAACTTACCTGATCATCATCCATGTTAAGAACATAGAAATCCACTGGAAAGATCATGTCTCTTACCTGGACAAGTACATCCTCGAGGACTCCTTCTGGATATGCCGTAGCTCTATTCGCCAATTGCACCACTACTCTTGTTGGCTTGAACTCACCAACCTTCAAAGAAGAGAATACAGAGTGAGGCATCACATTTATGGAAGCACCTAAATCACAAAGTGCATCAGAAAAGTGCAACTCCCCTATGGTGCATGGGATGGTTAATGTCCCTGGATCCTTGCACTTTGTTGCCATTGATAGAGTTGGTGAAATGAGTGCCGAGACATTCCTTCGAAGGTTGATCCTCTCATTCCCCTTGAGCCCTCTTCGATTGGTGCAGAGTTCTTTTATGAATTTGGCCTACCTTGGGATTTTCTTAATGGATTCAAGTAGAGGAATGTTGATCTCCACTCGCTTGAATGTGTCCAAAACCTCCTTTTGCATTTCTTCTTCAGCCATATTCTTGGTTTGAACAACCCTGTTTGGAAAAAGGAAGAGGTTTAGAAGGAACATCATCAATCTTTTTCATACCTTTATCTTTCTCCTTGGATTGCTCATCAGTTGGTATGGAATGCGGCTTCTCTGAAGTTGAGGTGAATTCTGGTGGAATGGTAGGTGCAGATGTATCGTTCAATTGATTCCCACTTCTCAATGTGATGGCACTAACATTCCCCTTTGGATTTGGAGTGGGTTGGGAAGGTAGATTTCCATAATTCTTACTCACAAGTTCATGGAGGGCGGTGGCAAGATGGCTCATTTGAGTCTTCAACTCCCTCAGCTCCGAACATTGACTCTTCAGCTCATTCTGTTGATTAAGAAAACTTTTCTTCAAAATATTATCAGTATTAGAATCTACCTTTGGTGGATGATTCCCTTGTTGCTGACTTGTTGATGTTTGAGATTCAAATCTCCTTTGGGGTTGTTGGAAACCCTGCTGGTAAGGCGGAGGCTGCTGGAAGTTTTGTTGAAAGGGTGGCCTTTGTTGTTGTCCAGAGTCATACCTCATGTCCGACTGATCTTTCCACCCCTGGTTGTATGTTGGATCAAACTTCTTTTGGGGATATGGTTGTTGTTGTTACTGCTGAAATGGTCTCCTAGGAAACACTGCTGCACAATCTTCTGTTTCTTGGGGTTGTGGGAAACAGTCAGTTGGGTGGCTTGTCTCAGTGCAAATACCACAAGGCCTTGAAGGAGGGGGTTGGGATGTCTTTTGAGCCAATGCAATCTACCTCACCATAGTTTTCAATTCTTCTAACTTAGTATTAATCAAATTACTTTCAAGAGAAGGACTTACTTGATTTACTCCTCGAACATGTGGTGTACCTCTATCACCGAATTGTTGAGAGTTTTGGGCCATTTTGTCAATCAATGCTCGTGCAGCTACTGGTGTCTTGTCCACCAATGCTCCTCCAGCTGCAGCATCCACCATGCTCCTCTCCATGGGTGTGAGTCCTTCATAGAAGTACTGAATGAGTAGTTTCTCACTGATTTGGTGATGTGGGAAGCTTGCCCACAACTTCTTGAATCGCTCCCAGTACTCATACATTGACTCCCCTTGGGCTTGCTTGATCCCCGATATCTCCTTTCGAATGGATGTTGTTCTTGATGCTGGAAAAAATATTTGCAAGAAAAGACGTTTCAAATCATTCCAACATGTTATATCTTCAGGTTGCAAATAATACATCCAATCTTTTGCAGCTCCATCAAGTGAGAATGAGCATGCTCTTAATTTTATTTGATCTTCAGAAACATTTCTTGGTTTTAACGTTGAGAAAAACACATTAAATTCTTTAAGGTGTTTGTTGGGATCCTCACCAGAGAGGCCATGAAACTTTGGAAGTAAGTGAATTAACCCCGATTTTAGTTCAAAGTCTGATTCGAGATTTGGGTATGCAATACAATTTGGTTGATAGTTAATATCAGGTGCAGCCAATTCTAGAATGGTTCTATTATGTTCATTTCCATTCTTTTCAGCCATTGGTTCCTCTTTTATGTTTGAATTTGAATATCTTCCAATTTCAATGTTTCCAGAAGAGAGGAATTCACCAACTGGTTGAATATTGAAACTTCTCGTAGACTGAGAATTTCTGATTCGAGCCCTAAGGCTGCGTTCAATCTCAGGGTCAAGATCTAAGAGATCTTCGGGATTAGTTCTTGTCATAGATAAAATAAAAATGAAAAGAAATAAAGTGGGCCATATTAAAATAAAAATGAGATGTTTGAGTTGATGGTCCAAAAAGAAGTAGAAGAAAATAAAAGAAGAGGAAGAAAAATCAGATTGGGTAAAGAAGGAAGAAAGAAGAGAGGAAGAGAATAAAATGTAAAATAAAATAAATACCTCTAATTAGTTGAAATAATTACATGCCTCCCCAGCAACAGTGCCAATTTGAAAGAGCGCTTTCGTGGGCGCCCTCAAATGATTAGTATGATTTTGGGGTACTTAGGTGCAGCAGAGTGGCTGACCAAGGTCGTCTCTCAAAGGAGGAAGTGAATTAAAACAATTTTTAGAGGTATTTTAGAAGTAAAATAAAAGAGAATAAAAACACTACTTGAAAGGATTGGGTGGTTGTTTATAGTTTATGAATCTAGAAGAAGTTTGCTGGAAGAAGACTGTATTTTTTTTTGTTTTTAGTTTTGAAACGAATTTTGATTAAAATGACACAACAAGAAGATGTTTTTTTATAAATCTATTTAAAAGACGTGATCGATCTAACTCTACCTATTCACTTTATTATTAATCATTATCATTTAAATTAACATTCACTTAATTATGATCCCTTAATTTTTTAAATCCTGAACCCTACGAGAATTTACTTTACCACGAAGATGATGTGAATTTAACCCTAGGCTAACTTCGGAACATGCAATCGCAGCACCCTGCTTTGATTGATGTTCTAAGATTAGCTTATGTTCAGTGGTAAATTAAGGCACATATCAATTCTGGAAATGAGGCTGAATTGTGTTTATGTATTATATTTGAACTCTACAAATTTATATCATGTGGTCTTGTATTACCGATTAAGATCGCACTCTCACAATTTACACAAAATCCCGACCTCGTGTGTTTTTGTGTTAATTGTTCAATTGCTTGCTTAGTTTCTTACAATTTAAAAAAACAATTAATGGATCATATTAAGTGAATTACAGTAGCTCATTGATTCAAAATAATTAAATGAAGAGGGTAGAAGATAGATTGATTACTAAAAGACTACTCTTACATGGGTGGCGTAATCATCGTAGAAGCGTTTTGCATGTGCAAAGGTTTAAAATGGGTGTAACCCAATAACACTTCTACTCAAGAATTCCAGCCCAATTAGGAAGATTAAGGGAAGAAGAAAGTTAAACAAAACAGAAGAAAAGAGAAGAAATAAAAGAATAACAAAGAAGTTTATTACATAAACAAAATCATTACAACATGAAGGAGAAGAAGAAGGCTTCGTCGAAGGGATCCTTGCTTCAAGAACTACCCTTATTGAAATGGTTGGAGAATTGGATTGGATCCACTTCTCTTCTTCCCTAAACTTACAAATTAATTTCCCAACCCCTCCAAATGAGAAAAACTCCAATTTATAGAGGGGATGGTAGGAGAGGTTACAAGTGGTTTCAAGTCTGAATGTGGAAATTCGGCCAAATATTTTATTCCAACTTGCGTCGCCCATTTTGCCACCACAACGCGTGAATTTTCCGGCCTTCCATAAGGATAAAATGTGCGGATATGTGTCTTCTATCTCCTCTCCAAATATGGGCTCAATAAAGGCCTATATGAAGGCGTTATGGCCGAAATACAGAAGCTTCTCCATTCTGGCGAGCCCAGCCCAACTTTGACTTCATGGCCCCATTTCAACAAACAAATGAACTCTTTAGCTCTAGTGTCCTGAATAAAAGTTGTATATAATTAAGTTAGGAACACTGTTACAAAATTTAAAATTCAAATAATAAATATAAAAATATTTATATTCGAAATACTACAGTGAACTATAAAGGGTAAAACTGGAATTTTAATCAAATATTCAAATGAATGATCTAATCCCAAATATTTTATAAATAAATATATTTAACACAATGTGAGGAAATTATATCATTTATTATCAATAAAATATTCAATAAAATAGTGTTTTATCAACTCCCCCACACTTACCCTTTTGCACACCTGGGAAAAACCTCATATCAAGTAAACATTAATATCAAATGAAAACCATTTTTAAAACACATATCCTTAAGATCAATCAATTTCACACCAAGAATAAAAAGATATCATGCCTCATAAAAAACCTTATTTAAAGTTCTCCATTTATATCATTCAATATATTTCCACATCATTTATCCGCCCATGCACAAAACACTTACCTCGCTTGAATTTTCTCTCATCACTCAAATATCAATTTTTTTGCAATGTCTTTCTCATCCAAACTCATACAAGGGTAACCATAGGCTTGATAGATTCCTACATCACTGTCCAATGTGAGTCAAGGACATATGTTTATCATGAGGACTTTTCAGGGTTGTTCTGTGGCTTTCGGTTGGTAGGATTAAGATGTGAAAAACTCTGAGGCTGAATGAGGAGGGCTTGACTCTTTTGAAGCAAAATTGCATTAATCTAATTTTCACTTAAATATGGTCTTCTCATCAATCCCCATAATATCAATTCAGCTCCATCATCATGAAAATTCATGAAAGGTTTACACCATTCATCATTTCACCATAAAAAATTTCAATCTTCTCAAACATGATTTTCTTGAAAGCTCCAGATGGGCATAGCTTTCCACCTCAATTAGAAGCTCCAAAAAAGGCACAGCTTCACTTGTCATGAAAGCTCTAGAAAAGTAATATCTTTCAATATAATGAATTTCTTCAGCAGAAAACACATCTCTTCAGAATTTAATTTTCCACCCAAAGTATCACATAATGTGGTGGCAAAACCTAAGACAACTTCCCCCACACTTAAGCTTAACTAGATTATGCAATTTCACTTCAAGAGTTGGTTGGATAGGGAAAATTGGCTTGTAATGTGGCTTAACCTATCAGGTTGTGCATGGATTCTAAGGGCTACAAGGATTAAATATTCAAGGTAGGCCATTAAAAAAAGGATTCTTTGAAATAGGGGCTTCAATACCAAACAAATGCCCCAATCATTTAAACATATGTACCTCAAACCCTCAAGTTTTGACAGGAATAGATCAAATTCTGGTCAAATCAAGCATGGTTTGGTTCTCTCAAGAAGTGAGGTGAATGTAAAGAATATGAAAATAATGGTTTAGAAACCTCACAGGAAAGTGATTTCAAATATAAAGACAATGATATTGGAATGGGATTCAAAATTCAGCGTACTTTTCATGAAATTACTAAATATTTGAACTTGAAAGAAAGTCATTTCAGCATTCATTTAAGCTTAGTTTCAAGGGGTAAATTGTTTCACTTGTTGATATGGATTTAAAAATGGTGATGAGAATCATTTTAGCTCAAAATGTTTCAAAAAACACAGAAAATTGTAAAATAAAAACACACAATTTGAAAAACACACAATTTTTTTTTGAAAAACACGCAATTTTTTTTGGTTTTTTTAAACAGGAAAACAATTGAAATTACTAAACTAAAAGGTTCCCTCCCCCACACTTAAAATATTGCATTGTACTCAATGTGAACCCGTGAGATGATATATGCACATGAAATGAAGAATTTTTAAATAGGACAAATAATATAAAAGTGAAAGGGTTAGGAACAGCCCGATGTGATCAAGTGATGATGGGGTGATGCAGTGTGATAAAATCCACTGCATCAGTAGGATGTCCCTCAATGTATCTCTTAAAACGTTGCCCATTGACTGTAAAGCTCCTTCCAGTGTCCTCTTGTGTGATCTCCACTGCACCATAAGGAAAAACATTAGACACAATATAAGGACCTAACCATCTGGAACGCAACTTACCAGGCATCAACTTCAGTCGTGAACTATAGAGAAGGACTTTCTCTCCAACAAGAAACTCCCTTTGTTGGATCATTTTTTCATGAGATGTTTTTTATCTTTCCTTGTAGAGCCTTGAGTTCTCATATGATGACAGTCGAATCTCCTCAAGCTCTTGAATTTGCAACTTCCTTTGAATTCCAGCTTGGGCCAAATCCATGTTACATTTCTTTATAGCCCAATATGCCCGATGATCGACTTCCACGGGGAGATGACATGCTTTCCCAAAAACAATCCGAAATGGGGACATACCAATGGGGGTCTTGTATGCTGTCCTATAAGCCCACAATGCATCATCCAAGCGCTTGCTCCAATCCTTCCTATTTGGCTGCACAGTTTTCTCCAAGATTTTTTTCAACTCACGATTTGAAACCTCAGCCTGGCCATTTGTTTGGGGGTGGTATGGTGTTGATGTTTTGTGTGTCACCCCATACTTTCGAAGGAGGGAAGCAAAATTCCTATTGAAAAAGTGTGTCTCTTGGTCGCTGATGATGGCCTTTGGTACTCCAAACCTGCAAAAAATCTGTGCTTTGACAAAGTCCACAACAACATGAGAATCATCAGTCCTGGTGGCCTTGGCCTCCACCCATTTACTCACATAATCAACAACAACCAAAATATACAAAAATCCAAATGAACTAGGAAAAGGACCCATGAAGTCGATGCCCTATACATCAAAAATATCACAAAATAGTATGGGTTGTTGGGGCATCTCATGTCTCCTAGAAATGTTCCCAGTGTGTTGGCAACGAGAGCATGACTTACAAAACAAATGGGCATCACGGAACAAGCTAGGACAATATAATCCAGAGTCTAAAACCTTCCTAGCTGTCTGTTGGGGTCCAAAGTGTCCACCACAAGAAAGTGTATGACAGAAATGCAAAACAGACTCAAACTCATGATCGGGAACACACCTCCTAATGACTTGGTCACTACACATGCGCCAGAGGTACAGATCATCCCACACATAATATCTAGACTCACTTTTTAATTTTTGGACTTGATGCTTCTTCAAATTTACTGGTATTTCAGAGCCAACAATGTAATTAACTAAATCAGCATACCAAGGATGCTTACCTGAGATGGTATAGAGATGCCCATTGGGGAAAGTGTCCCGAAGTGGTACCTAGTCCAAGGTGTCACCCTCTAGTGTGTGAGTAAGCCTACTCATGTGGTCTGCCACCAAAATCTCTGACCCCTTCTTGTCCTTTATCTCAAGGTCAAACTCTTGAAGAAGGAGCATCCAACGGATAAGTCGTGGATTTGAATCTGGCTTCTTTAAGAGGTACCTCAAAGCTGCATGGTCAGAAAAAACAACTACTTTAGAGCCCAATAAATATGAACGAAATTTATATAAAGATAATATGACAGCAAGAAACTCCTTTTCTGTGGTAGTGTAGTTTGATTGGGCTGAATCTAGTGTCCTCGATGCATAGGCGATCACATGTGAACGTCCTTCCTCCCTCTGAGATAAGACAGCTCCAACCGCGAAGTTGGAGGCGTCACACATAATCTCAAAAGGAATCTCCCACCGTGGGGGCTGTGTGATAGGTGGAGTGGTCAGACGTTGTTTTAGCTCATCAAATGAATTCCTTCAAGAAACATCAAACACAAAATCAGAATCCTTTTGAAGTAATCTTGACATAGGAAGAGAAATCTTAGTAAAATCTTTGATGAAGTGCCGATAAAATCCTGCATGGCCTAGGAAAGATCTAACATCACACACACATGAAGGATATGGTAAGGATGAAATAATGTCTATCTTAGATCTATCAACCTCTATCCCAGGTTTGGACACTACATGCCCTAAGACAATGCCATGCTCTACCATGAAATGACACTTTTCAAAGTTCAGGACCAGATTCTTCTCAATACAACGATTCAACACCTTTCCCAAACTCTTTAGACATTCATCAAATGAGGATCCATACACTGTAAAATCATCCATAAATACCTCCATGCAGGTCTCAATAAAATCAGAAAAAATACTCATCATGCATCTCTGGAAGGTACCTGGGGCGTTGCAAAGTCCAAATGGCATCCTTAGGTGGGCAAAGGTACCAAATGGGCAGGTGAATGTCGTCTTCTCCTGGTCCTCCGGAGCTATAGGAACCTGAAAATATCCAGAAAATCCAACCAAGAAACAATAGTGTGTCTTCCCAGCTAGTCTCTCAAGCATCTGATCAATAAATGGGATGGGGAAATGGTCCTTGCGACTGGACTGATTTAGTTTCCTATAATCAATACAGACACGCCAACTGTTTTGCACCCTCATTGGAACTAAATCATCTTTCTCATTTTTAACAATAGTAAAACCAGTTTTCTTAGGCACAACCTGAATAGGACTTACCCACTGAGAATCTGAAATAGTAAATATTATACATGCCTCGAGCAATTTCTCAACTTCCTTTTTAACAACTTCCAGGAGGGTGGGGTTGAGTCTCCTTTGTGGTTGTCTCACCGGTGTAGCCCCATCCTCCAAGAGAATCCTATGCATGAAAATGGAGGGGCTAATACCTGATATGTCAGCCAAGGTCCACCCAATCGCCTTGATGTTATCCCTCAAAATATTCAAAAGCTTTTCTTCATATTCAAAAGGGATATTGTTAGCAATGATAATAGGTAATCTCTCACCATTCAACAAGTATGAGTATTTCAGATTTAGTGGCAATGGCTTGAGTTCTAATGAAGGAGGGTGTAGTATGGATGGAGACATTGAAGGAACTGAAATATGTGCACAAAGAGCATCAGTATCAGAATAGACATCATCAAAATCATAGAATAAAGCATCAAATCCATCAGCATACTCAACAACCATTTCATAATCAGAGTGAACATGATCAAAATCAGAATATGAATCCACATTAAAATCAAATCCAAGATAGGATTGTGTATCAGCAACATGTGCGGAATTTCTATTAGACATCAAACTCGAACCAATACTCATAATCTCCCTAAGCATAGGAAAATCAAATTCGATGGAGTTTTTATTTGGTGGTTCAAAATGGGAGATAACAAAAGCAGAATGGTCCTCAGAGGGGTACTTCATGGAATCCATAACATTAAATATCACAACTTCATCCCCAAATTCCATGGAAAGTGTACCCTCATTGACATTTATGATAGTTTTTTCAGTTTTGAAGAAGGGCCTACCTAAGATAAAGGGGGCATGAGAACTTACCTGATCATCCTCCATGTTAAGAACATAGAAATCCGCTGGAAAGATCATGTCTCTTACACGGACAAGTACATCCTCAAGGACTCCTGCTGGATATGTCGTAGCTCTATTCTCCAATTACACCACTACTCTTGTTGGCTTCAACTCACCAACCTGCAAGGAAGAGAATACAGAGTGAGGCATCACATTTATGGAAGCACCTAAATCACAAAGTGCATCAGAAAAGTGCAAATCCCCTATGGTGCATGGGATGGTGAATGTCCCTGGATCCTTGCACTTTGTTGGCATTGCTAGAGTTGGTGAAATGAGTGCCGAGAAATTCCTTCCAAGATTGATCCTCTCATTCCCCTTGAGCCCTCTTTGATTGGTGCAGAGTTATTTTAAGAATTTGTCATACCTTGGGATTTTCTTAATGGCTTCAAGTAGAGGAATATTGATCTCCACACGCTTGAATGTTTCCAAAACCTCCTTTTGAATTGCTTCTTCAGCCATCTTCTAGTTTGAACAACCCTGTTTGGAAAAGAAAGAGGTTTATAAGGAACATCATCAATCTTTTTCATACCTTTATCTTTCTCCTTGGATTGCTCATCAGTTGGTATGGAATGCGTCTTGTCTGAAGTTGAGGTGAATCCCGGTGGAATGGTAGGTGCAGATGTATCGTTCATTTTCTTCCCACTTCTCAATGTGATGGCACTAACATTCCCCTTTGGATTTGGAGTGGGTTGGGAAGGTAGATTTCCAGAATTCTTACTCACAAGTTCATGGAGGGCGGTGGCAAGCTGGCTCATTTGAGTCTTCAACTCCCTCAGCTCCGAACTTTGACTCTTCAGCTCATTCTGTTGATTAAGAACAATTTGCTTCAAACGATCATCAGTATTAGAATCTACCTTTGGTGGATGATTCCCTTGTTGCTGACTTCTTGATGTTTGAGCTTCAAATCTCCTTTGTGGTTGTTGGAAACCCTGCTGGTAAGGCGAAGGCTGCTGGAAGTTTTGTTGAAAGGGTGGCCTTTGTTGTTGTCCAGAGCCATACCTCATGTCCGACTGATCTTTCCACCCTTGGTTGTATGTTGGATCAAACTTATTTTGGGGATATGGTTGTTGTTGTTGCTGCTGAAATGGTCTCTAAGGGAACACTGATGCACAATCTTTTGTTTCTTGGAGTTGTGGGCAACAGCCAGTTGGGTGTCTTGTCTCAGTGCAAATACCACAAGGCCTTGAAGGAGGGGGTTGGGATGTCTTTTGAGCCAATGCAATCTACCTCATCATAGTTGTCAATTCATCTAACTTAGTATCAATCAAATGAATTTCAAGAGAATAAGGACTTACTTGATGTACTCCTCGAACATGTGGTGTACCTCTATCACCGAATTGTTGAGAGTTTTGGGCCATTTTGTCAATAAATGCTCATGCAGCTACTGGTGTCTTGTCCACCACTGCTCCTCCAGCTGCAGCATCCACCATGCTCCTCTCCATGGGTGTGAGTCCTTCATAGAAGTACTGGATGAGTAGTTTCTCACTGATTTGGTGATGTGGGCAGCTTGCACACAACTTCTTGAATCGCTCCCAGTACTCATACATTGACTCCCCTTGGGCTTGCTTGATCCCCGATATCTCCTTTCGAATGGATGTTGTCCTTGATTATAGAAAAAATCTTTGCAAGAAATGACGTTTCAAATCATTCCAACATGTTATATCTTCAGGTTGCAAATAATACATCCAATCTTTTGCAGCTCCATCAAGTGAGAATGGGAATGCTCTTAATTTGATTTGATCTTCAGAAACATTTATTGGTTTTAACGTTGAGCAAACCACATTAAATTCTTTAAGGTGTTTGTTGGGATCCTCACCAGGGAGGCCATGAAACTTTTGATGTAAGTGAATTAACCCCGATTTTAGTTCAAAGTCCGATTCGAGATTTGGGTATGCAATACAATTTGGTTGATAGTTAATATCAGGTGAAGCCAATTCTCGAATGGTTCTATTAAGTTCATTTCTATTGTTTTCATCCATTGGTTCCTCTTTTATGTTTGAATTTGAATAGATTCCAATTTCAATGTTTCCAGAAGAGAGGAATTCACCAACTGGTTGAATATTGAAACTTCCCGTAGACTGAGAATTTCTGATTCGAGCCCTAAGGCTGCGTTCAATCTCAGGGTCAAGATCTAAGAGATCTTCGGGATTAGTTCGTGTCGTAGATCAAATAAAAATGAAAAGAAAGAAAGTGGACCATAGTAAAATAAAAATGAGAAGTTTGAGTTGATGGTCCAAAAAGAAGTAGAAGAAAATAAAAGAAGAGGAAGAAAAATCAGATTGGGTAAAGAAGGTAGAAAGAAGAGAGGAAGAGAATAAAATGTAAAATAAAATAAATACCTCTAATTAGTTGAAATAATTACTTGCCTCCCCGGAAACGGCGCCAATTTGAAAAAGTGCTGTCGTGGGCGCCCTCAAATGATTAGTATGATTTTGGGGTACTTAGGTGCAGCAGAGTGGCTGACCAAGGTCGTCTCTCAAAGGAGGAAGTGAATTAAAACAATTTTTAGAGGTATTTTAGAAGTAAAATAAAAGAGAATAAAAACACTACTTGAAATGATGGGGGTGGTTGTTTATAGTTTATGAATCTAGAATAAGTTTGCTGGAATAAGATTGTATTTTTTTTGTTTTTAGTTTTGAAACTAATTTTGATTAAAATGACACAACAAGAAGATGTTTTTTTAGAAATCTATTTAAAAGATGTAATCGATATAACTCTACCTATTCACTTTATTATTAATAATTATCATTTAAATTAACATTCACATAATTATGATCCCTTAATTTTTTAAATCCTGAACCCTACGATAATTAACTTTACCACGAAGATGATGTGAATTTAACCCTAGGCTAACTTCGGAACATGCAATCGCAGCACCCTGCTTTGATTGATGTTCTAAGATTAGCTTATGGTAAGTGGTAAATTAAGGAACATATCCATTCTGGAAATGAGGATGAGTTATGTTTAGGGATTATATTTTAACTCTACAAATTTATCTCGTGTGGTCTTGTATTACCGATTAAGATCGCGCTCTCACAATTTACACAAAATCCCGACCTCGCGTGTTTTTGTGTTAATTGGTCAATTGTTTGATTAGTTTCTTAAAATTTAAAAACACAATTCATGGATCATATTAAGTGAATTAAAGTATCTCATTGATTCAAAATAATTAAATGAAGAGGGTAGAAGATAGATCGATTACTAAAAGACAACTTTTCAATGGGTGGCGTAATCATCGTAGAAGCGTTTTGCATGTGCAAAGGTTTAAAATGGGTATAACCCAATAACGCTTCTACTCAAGAATTCCAGCCCAATTAGGAATATTAAGAGAAGAATAAATTTAAACAAAATATAATAAAAGAGAATAAATAAAATAAGAACAAAGAAGTTTATTACATAAACAACATCATTACAACATGAAGGAGAAGAAGAAGGCTTCGTCGAAGGGATCCTTGCTTCAAGAGCTACCCTTATTGAAATGGTTGCATAATTGGAGTGGATCCACTTATCCTCTACCCTAAACTTCCCAATTAACTTCCCAGCCCCTCCTAATGAGAAAAACTCCAATTTATAGAGGGGAGGGGAGGAGAGGTTACAAGTGGTTTCAAGTGTGAATGTGGAAATTCAGCCAAATATTTTATGCCAACTTGAACCGCCCATTTGACCACAAAAACGCGTTCATTGTCCGGCCTTCCAGAAGGATAAAATGTGAGGATATGTGTCTTATATCGCCTCTCCAAATATGGGCTCCATACAGGCCCATATGAAGGAGTTATGGCGGAAATACAGAAGATTCTCCATTCTGGCGAGCCCAGCCCAACTTTGACTTCGTTTCCCAATTTCTACAACCAAATGAACTCTTTAGCTCTAGTGTCCTAAATAAAAGTTGTATATAATTAAGTTAGGAACACGTTTACAAAATTTCAAATTCCAATAATAAATATAAAAATATTTATATTCGAAATACTACAGTGAACTATAAAGGGTAAAACTGGAATTTTTATCAAATATTCAAATGAATGATCTAATCCCAAATATTTTATAAATAAACATATTTAACACAATGTGAGGAAATTATATCATTTATTATCAATAAAATATTCAATAAAATAGTGCTTTATCATTGTCCATTACTTTAGAGGTGATAGTCCACACTGAAATTCAATTTAGTATTCATATCATGTTGAATAATTCTCAAAAAAATGATAAAAACCTTGGATCACAATCATAAACTATAGAAAGTTTCACTCCATTCAACCTCACCACTTCCTTTAAATAAATCATCGTAAGTTGGTAAATATGTAAATCTTCTTGCATAGTGATAAAATGGGTAGTCTTGGTGAGATAAACCACTATAACCCATATCACATTGTTTCCTTTGGATATTTTTAAGAGACCAATGACAAAGACCATAGCAATATTGTCCCACTTCCATGATGGTATGGGTAGTGGTTTTAATACCCATTTAGTAATTTGTTACTCTGACTTCACTTGGTAACACACCAGGCACCTAGTATTGTAGTTAGTAATATCCCTTTTCATGTTATCCCATCATTAATGATAAAAATGGTCCTTATACATTTTCATTCTTCTAGGATGTATCGTGTAAGTGGAGCTATGAGCCTCATCACTCATCTGCTTCTTTATTTCAGAAATATATGGAACACATAGCCTTGTATGAAATTTCATTACACCTTCTTGATCAATATTGAACTCAAAAAACGTCCCAACCTTCACAGACTCCAACTAATTTTTCAAAAAAGGATCATTTAGTTGATATTTTGTAATGTTCTCTAGTAATTATGGTTGAAAAATAATTTGGGATAGGATTGATGATTACCCTTACCTTACAATTCCCATATGCAGTTTTACTAGGCCTTTGATAAAAGTATCTCCTCAAATCCTCATCTTTACCATCATAATAGGGTCTTTCCAACTTAATCCATCAACAATTTATTTTTATCTTCCGGGATAATAATTAATTGAGCAATCATAGTCTTTATTAAGTTTCAACCATCTCTTCTATCTCATGTTCAATTCCTTTTTCGTGAAAATATACTGCAAAAATTGGTGTTATATATATATATATATATCATATTTCTCCCCATAAATATAGTGCCTCCAAATCTTTTGAGAAGGAAAATGACTACAGACAACTCTTAGTCCTGTTTAAGATAGTTTTTCTCATGTGGCTTCAAATTTAAAGATGCATAAGCAATCAACCTGTCATTTTTCTTGAGGCCTCTCCCAAGACCTTTCAAATATGAATATCCAAATGAGATGAATCTTTCTCTGATAGAGTGTAGAGTTTATATAGGTGTACTAAACAATCTCTTCTTCAACTCTTGTATACTTTTTTCACACTCTATTATCCAGGTGAACTTGACTGCTTTTCGAGTTAACATGGTTAGTGTATTAGAAAGTCATGAAATTTTTTCACAAACCCCTTATAATATCCTGATAATCCAAGGAAACTATTAATCTTAGTTACTATTTTAAAATTAGGCCACTCCTCTACAACCATTTTATTAGTAGGATCAACTAAGATTCCACTATTGGTTACAATGTTCCCAAATAAAGAAGATTTTTGTAACCAAAATTCACATTTGCTGAACTTTAAAAAGAGCCTAACCTTAACTAGAGCTTTTAGTATAACCCTTAGATAATCCCCATTCTTCTCAATTATTTAGAAATATATCAGAATACCATCAATTATAACTACCACAAAGCTATCAAGGTAGTCCTTAAATAATCTATTCATCCAATCTATAAAAATACATGTTTCATTAGTTAGATAGAAGGGAATAAAAAATATTATAATGACCTTATATCGATCAGAAGGCAAGCCTTGGAATATATTCTTTCATCACCCTCAATTGATGATAACCATATCAATGATCAATCTTGGGGAAGAATTGATCTCCATGAAGTTGTTCAAATAAATCATCAATTCTTGAAAGAGGGTACTTGTTTTTTATTGTGATCCCATTAAATTCTCTATAATAAATTCATAACCTCATTGATCAATCATTACTCTTCACAAAGATAATAGTTTCTCACTATGGATACACATTTGGATGGATAAACCCCTTCTCCAAAAGATCATGGATTTGTTTCTTAAATTTTTTTCAGCTTCACATTTTCCATTATATAGAGAATCTTTTATTTCATATTGGATCCAGACATGATTTTAGTGGATAACACTACCTATCATTATAGGGTAGGTCCAAGTAACTCCTCAGTAAATACATCAATGTATTCTTGATTGATGGGAATGTTCTCTATTCATTTACTTTCATTTATTTTGTCATCTTCACCGATCATTATCATAAATAAGGCTATGGGTGGTTCTTCTAGGAAACTCTTTGGTCAAGATATCTCTACTTTGAAAATAAGTGTTGGTTTTCCATTAAAAACTATTGATATTTCATTGATTTTGAAGTTGATTTTAGCATTATACTTTGAGATCCAGTCCATCCCTATTGTAATTTCAAATTCCAACATGGGAATGACTACTAGATTTACACTGATATTATTCTTTCCAAATTTAATACTATATTTTCTCTAATCTATTGATTCTTGGATAATACCTCCTTGAGTCTTGACATATAAATCTACTTATAGTAGTTCAAGGATTAATTCTATATTCTTTGAAAACATGGAGAAAAAAAAGGAATGTGTAGAATTGGAATCAATAAAATTACATGATAGCTATGAGATAACAATGAGAGTACATTCCACCACATCATTTAGAGCATCAATTTTATCCATCGTGATAGAAAAATCATGAAATTTCTCCCTTATCCTATGCTAGGGTTGATGGTGATTCCCTTATACTGTCTTTGGATTTGGAAACTAATTGGAAAAGTGTCCAAGATGTCTATACATGAAGCATTCGACTTCAAGTAGGGCCTATATCATCTTCCCTTTTTCTTTTTTGTTGGGATATTATGGCTTCACCTCAATTTGATAGTTTCGAGAAATGAGGTTTTCTATTCCAAACATGTAATAGTTTTTGCTCGTGAGCAAGAAGTTTTCTGAATGCTTATTCCCACACATATTTTACATAGAAAGTTGCACTTTATTTCCTCCCATTTTTTAATAAAAGCCCCTCCCTATACTTGGATCCAAATATATATTCTTTTTATTTAATTTTTGATACCATTATGTATCACCGAACATCAGTTCGACCATTATATCACTTTTCAATATCTTCTTGTAAATATCCTAGTCTCTATTAGAAATATTATTCAATACATAGAGTCATAGTCTACTAAACAATCAATCAATATTTCCATAAAGATCCATGAAAAGGTTAGAGGTTTACAAAAACATCTTGTGAATTTTATCTCATAGATTCCCAAAGATTAATTTTCTTTTTGCTTCAACTATAGGAATTCCTTTTCCATTTTCGTTTGCATTAAATGGGGAAATAATTATCGAACAAGCTGGCCCAAAACACTTCCCATTCTATATATTTGATCTCCCCTCTTGGATTTTTGTTTTTATTCATTTTCCACTACTAATCAGCTTCTCCCTCTATGTGGTACATAGCCTGGGTGAATTTCTCTTATTTTGAACAAGGGAGTACATAAATGATCTTTTCTATGGATCTTATCCATTGTTCAGTAATCAAATGGTCGAAAGCTCCACTAAATGAAGGCGGTCATTGACACGTAAAGGTCTAAAAAAAATTAGTTCTATTTGAAGGGAATATTGTCTCCTAGCTTAATTCAAGTTATTTCCCATAACTTGAGTCAATTGATTCATCATTCTCATGAATTTTTCCATTTCATCTTCCATCATAAGGCCATCAGTGCTTGTTCCATTGTCCTCACCATTTACATGGTTTCTCCCATTTCCATAAATTTTATAAAAGAAGAGATCCTTAGTGAGAAAATCATGATATTTAATAGTGTTATAATTATAAAGGAATTTCAATAATTAATACATCATGCATAAATATTTTATTTTTCAACAATAATTTAATTTTCAATAACTTCTTCATAATGGTTCATAAAAATCTTTTGATTAACAAAACATATCCCCTTGTAGTGTCAAACCAAGTGTGAGATAAGGCTCGTTTTAATGAACCAGGTAATTCCATGTTAGTCCCGATGAACCTTGTCAGCGTTTTTACCCCTAGGCACCTCTATTCTAGATCCATATCCACTTATTCTTATCTAGATAGATATTTCGTTGCTCTAAAACCACTTACATAATATTTCACCAAAATACCTAGATGTTTTTTTTATATTTAAATGTTTTTATATTATTCATCCTAAAGTTATAAAATCCAAATTTCCACAACTATCTAAACCATCCTTTGATAATAACTATGGAATCCCACCTTTTCATTATATAACATTCATTACATAGTACAAAATAGAGGATCTTTTAAAGTTTATTTTCTTAGAAAAAGGTACATAATACATGAAATAATAACAAATTATTATAATCCTATTGAAAGGATTAATAATAGGTTCATCATAAGTGTATTTATTTCATATTATAACTTGGGGACATACATCAATGAAAAGGGTGAGAATAAGTCCCAATAAGGTAAATCTAGGGAAACAATTTTCATGTGATCTAAGAAATATGTACAAGAACATGAGGAATGTCATAAAGGAATGGGAAATTAGACTATAATAACAATAATAACATGATTCAACACATTTAAATATGGATACAACTTTTATTTTACACATTCATAATCATATAACCATGGTTTGTCACTAAGGTGTCATAAACATTACCACGACTATTCACCATGGTATCATAAAACATGTCATATCTTGAGATTAAATTATTTATCAATGCATTAGATCTCTATCAAGTTAAACCCATAATAGGTATTAGATAATGTTATAAACTTATATAACAATAAAAAAATTCATAAATAACCCATGGATAATAAAATAAACATGTTTCATATAAGAATCATGGCGTTTTAAAAAGAATTTCTTAAAGACAAGATCTTTATGTCATTACTAACACACAAAAAAGGAAGGTGGGTTCAATGTTTGTTAACACCAAAATAAAAAATATATAATTTTTACATATAGGTGAATACCCATATAATAGATAGATTTTTGGGTATTCAAAAAAGAAAATAAGAGAATTTCTTGATAAAAAGAGAGAAATTTTGAGAAGATAATTCAGCAACATAACGGGTATGAAACATAGTTTTAGAAAAAATTATAAAGAGAGAGTAAAAAGGTATCTCATTCATAAGATACTATTAATACAAAAATGGGATTGAATAAAATGTATATAATAACATAGAATAGAAATTTTAAGGATATACCTCATAAAAAAGGAACTTGAAAGAAAAAGAGAACTTTAGATTTCTCTAACCTTGAAGAGTAACTACTAAAACTCAAAGATTGGGAACTTTGGGGGATTAATTACACATTGGGATGTAAAAATAATAGATCATCTTATAGGATGAATTTATAATTAAATCTAATGGATAAATTGGTGGGTATTTATATCAAAAGTGAGGTATTTTTGTATTGATTTCCATGGATACTTCGGTAGTGGTATTTTAAAAACCATGGGTTTGAACAAGGTATTTGCCCATGGAATTGGCCACTTGGGACCCATAATAAGTTATTTTAATAAATAATAGTCAGAAAACATTTTATATAACTAATTAAATCATTATGATGTCATTAAACATACTAAAAACTCAAAAATGTATTTTTACTATTCACTAAAAAACAAAATATTTTAGAAAATTCATCTAATTTCACCCCAACCTGATTTTGATGTGATGATTTCAAATATGATATTTATTTTATCCTGATAATTATTTTATTATGATAAATTTAACATCTAAATATATAAATACTTATTTATTAAAAATAATATCTAATAGAAAATGCATAGTAAAATTTCTCACACTTGAATAAAATAAAATTTTCATATAATTTAAATTTAAATAAGTTTATTTTAATCATACTATTTCATTAAAATAATAATTATTCATAATACATTAATTTACATTAATAATTATATCATTCCTAAAAAGTCTAATTTCTGTCTTGAAAATCAATTTTTCAAATTCATAATATTTTTTAGAAAAAATAAACTCAAAATGGAATTGATGAATAAAAAATTTATTTATACCAAGGGATTAAAAATTAATTGACTAAGGCCTTGAAAAATAACCCTAAATAACACCCACATATGACTTAAGGGTTATGTGTGGGATGGTGATAGATTGTTGTGGTGGCTCGGATTCCCATGTGGGAATTTCTACTAACTTGAACCTCTCGCATAGGAAATTTTGTTCAAGAAAGACTTGTTGAATCTCAGCTTGCGATTGGTTAAGTGTGAAGACCAATGAAACTACAACTTTACCATGTTCTGAGAAATCGGTTTTGTATGGTATGACTCTATTGTATGAGTCTATCTACTCTTATTTCTGCATTAATTTTCCTTTGTCATTTTTACTTATAAACAATAATTATAACATTAAAAATATTATTAAGAGTATAGTTTTAAATGGTCAAATTGAACTCTGATTTTAATTAACCGATGGTAAAATAAAGTTCAAAAACAGATGTTCAGAATTTATAATGTAATCACTTCATTTTTAGAGAGATATAGTTTATTTATGTGTAATATAATATAACACACAATTTTAGGAAAAAATTATCATTCAAAAATTTGGGTCGTTACAAAATTCCTCATCAGAGATTAAGAAGAAGTGAAATAAACCAGATTTATTTCGGTTACATTATTGTTTAATATTATGGTTTAAATACCTTTAAGATGGATAATGAAATATTTTTTGAGCCTTTTTCGAGGTTCAAGGGTGTTTTTAGGGTTCCAAAAAAGAAATAATGTAGAACAAGGCCTTTTAGTGCATGTTACAAGGTTGGTGTATGGTTAATAGTAATTGTGCACCCAAACTATGTTTTCTTCGATGAAGGGTGAATGGGTTAATGAAACCATGAAATGGGGAATGAAAAACCATGTCCACTTTAATAGATCCATCCTACATGGCCATCGCCCAGTTTTTCAAGCCATGTAAGATCCATAGGTAACTGGGGGGCCTATCCCCCTCTTGGATAGAGGGTGGTGCACTAATGGAACATGGTTTGGCCAACCGTGATACCAAAAAGTGCACCCCTTAAAAAGTATAATTTTTCCATTTTCCCATCATCGTAATTACGTGTTTTAACGTGAGATTTCCCTCCATTCGTCCTCCATCAACCCTAGTGACAAACCAAATCTCCCAAGACCTCCCATGATTGATCTCCCTCATTTCTAAGATGTTTGGAGGGTTGTTGGTTGTGAATCAAAATTTTGAGTGAGTTTAACACTCATCTTCCTTCTCTTTTTGGATTAGGGATTTGGTAGTCACTATTCATCTTCTGAATCCCTAAAACTCTCTTTATCTAGTGGATAATATGTTAGGGATTTTAAGGGTGTTTGAATCCAGATCAATGGTTAGGTCTAAGAGAGAAGTCATCTTTGGAATCGAGGTAAGTGGTCTACATGTTATACTCTATGGGATTGTCAATTATTTAGGTGTATGTGGATGTTATTTGGTGTCGTTATGTTTCCCATTTGGGTTTTTCTAGTAGAATTGATATCTTGATCGGTCAAATGTTTAATTGAGGCCCTCAAGGTCCCTGTGGGATGTTTTGAGGTTGATTTGACTGGGTTAAGGGCCACCCATGGGTTGTTCCTCTTATTGAACTTGGAAATTAAAATGTTAAGTGAGAATTTGAATTATTATGTTGTAGATCACATAATAAATGAGTTTAAATGATTGATTGAGTTATGGAATTTAAACTATTGGTAATCATGTTTAGCTATTAAAATGGAATAAGGGGTTGTGTGTAATATTATTAATGGGTTAAATGAGTGTTAAATTGTAAGTGGTAATTTAGTTTATTGGATAAGGAATTTAAATAATAAATAGATTAATTAGGATAAAGTATGTAAATGAGAATGTGTAAATAGGTTAAGGAATAATGATGGCTATGTATTAAGTGATCTTTTGTTGTAAATTATGAATGTTTTATATGTTTATGGTTATTTTTGATAAATGTGTTATTATTAAAAAATAATTTGGATATGGATTGGTGGTATACGGGGTATTAACATGAGTTTAAATGCCCATGGGTTATTTTGGACTAAGGATCTAAACCCCGTCACTAGAATTCACAGGTTAGGAAGTCTGACTGATGCTCTATGCCCCTAACAGTTATATTGGATTAGACTTCATGGAATGAGGATCCAAGGTAAGTGTGATGTACTTTTTTTGTGAGATGTTTTCCCTAGTGAAATTGGGAACTTGACTTATCTCCATTATTTATATTAGTTGTCTGGAACAATGTATATTATAATTGATTAAAATTACTAACCCATGGAATGAATGATGAAATTGGTTTATGTGATTATTATTAACTACTGACACTTGGTTTATCTCTTGTTTACCTTGTTATCAATTTTGTTACATGCATAAACTATCTATTTATACAAGATGTTTTATAGAAATTTTTATGAGTCCCCTACTGAGTTACACTCACACTCTTCTCAGGACATTGTTGGGTGACCGAGAATAATTCATGGTTGAAGGTCAGGATAAGGAAAAAGCCCATTTTCTATAGGGTTTATTCGGGCATGGGATGTGCATATATCAGGGAACCTGAATTGGAGTGAGGAATCATTTTTTATTCTTTATTTTAACTTAATGTGTTTCCTTATAAATGAAATTTTATGAAATGACATGTCATATTTTCAATTTGGTTTTGGGTTTATACCTATTTTTTATAATTTGATGGTAATTCTTGTTTATTATTAGTTTTTATTTTTTTCATTTATCTCACGATTTATCTGCTATGGATTACTCAAATAAAGAGGGTATAGTCTCCCCAAGCGAACTATTAGACCCCCAATGCTAGTCAATAGCATATGGCATATGGGGATGTATGCCATAAGTCATGTGGAGAGCTAGATCAGGCAGCAGATTAGTGTCCTCTGAGTTGGGTGCATTTAAAATTTGTATCATATGAGGTTATTTTCTGTTGTATTAATATTTAGGGATGGTATATGAGGGATTATGATGTTTTTGGTCTTGTTAATGAGCCCGATCTTGGTAGCTTTTTACACATGTATGGGGGAAACCCTAAGTTCCTAGTGTGGGATTTTTGTTCATGATGTTTATTGTTATAGTTAGATGATATCTCTCCATTGGATGATGTACTTGTTATGTGATGTGGATATTTTATTATATTTTTTTTTCAAGGTATAAATGGTAAGATATTATGAATTCATGAATAATTTCAAGAACATTGGGATATATGTGTCATAAATCATGATAGGTACACACGGGGGAAACAATGCGGGATTTGAGGGTTAGAATGCATTGCACTTTCTTCAAAAGTTGGAAAGAAATGCAGTCTACTAAAAATTAAGCTAATGGGTAAATCAAAATAATGTGAAAGAATAGTAAATTACTAGTGCATAATTAAAGGTTATAAATGGGTTAAAATTTTTGAGGTAATAATATGTAAATATGGATATGTGGTTAAATGATAAAAATTTATGTTGTGGAAGTGAAAATGGTAAAATGGGTGTTTAATGAAAAGATTTTCTATTTTTTGATATGGTTTTCTCCATGTTGATCATAGCCTATAGTAGGTATGGATAAGGTTTGTGATAAAGACCCAACTATGTCTATTGAATATAGTGTATGGAGAATTATTTTTTTATGGCTAGTGGAGTTTCTTTCTTTGTGGTAACTATAGATGTTTTATGTAATGTGTTCTGAGATGTGTGTTTGGTATTATAGAGAAATGACTCCCGGATGATGTGTGCTGTTTTGGATACAATAGGATATCACCAAGAATTCTCCTCCAAAAGTGGGGAAATAACCCTCAATGATCCAGGGTAACATAGAAGAGGATAAATTAAACGATAAATTCACTCATTTAATATAGATGATGGAGTGGGACCTATGGAGGGTTGTGCCAAGTATGATTGAGATGAATAGAGTATTTTAGTTTCCACAGCCTCTAAATTTTATAGGATAGGGTGGACCCGAGGAATCTAAGTTCTTGATAGAGTCCATATAGATGATTCTTGATCACTGGAGAACTCTAGTAGAGAAGATATTCAATTTTATATCTTACATGTTATGAGGACTAGAAAATCCCCAGAGGGATATCCTAGTCAAAACTGAGTAGGTAGAGGTTATCTTGTGGAAGTAATTCGAGGAAAATCTCTAGGAACATTTCAATCTGGAGACATTGAGTTTGTGGAAGGATATACACTTTATGAGTTGGAATCATGGGACTATGACAATGATGGATTATTAAGACCGCTTCCCTGATATGAAATTCTTCACTCCAACTTTATTAGAGGATGATGTAGATATGGTAGAATATTTAATTGATCGACTTATACACAGGATCAAGTCCTAGGTGAATATAATCTTCTTAAAAAAGTTTGCTGATGTGATAGATCGGTCCCTTATTTTAAAGGATATCTCAATGAGGCTTCTAGTGGTGGACATGCAGTTCTAGTTAAATGATCCAGTGGTGAGTATTATGATATTAGGATGTTCTAATTTTATATTTTTCACTATGGCGGTGGTGGATAGAGTGGTCGGAATGGAGAACCAGGTTCTCAGGGTAGTGATCGAGTTTTCTTCTATCAGTGTGTTTGGTTGAGGCACATGTGATGTCTATGTCCCTGACTAGGATTAGAGTGTCGAGATTGTGGAAATATGGGGAATTTGTTGTGGTTCTATAGGATCCATCATCATATTGGAGATGATAAAGGCCAAACTCTAGTGCATAATGCAAAAAGGGGTTAGTTACCCAATATTAAGATGCCAGTTTGATTTCTATTGGCCATACCATTTGAGGTGGATAATGTGGTACAATGGGATGAGATCATCTATATTAGTAGTTTGGTGCATCATCGAGAACTCATGTTGGAACCCAGATTTGAGGGGCAGTTCAACATCATGCAGTTCATCCAGTACCTAGAGGTGGCAGGGCTAGGCCATCGATTATTCAAGGTACGATTCATGTGGATTACCTACTTCTTAGTGGTTTATTTGATACAAGTTCCTCAAATTCTTCTATATATGAACAATTTTTAAATGTTTTGTGCCTAAAATTGGAACATATGTGTGGGGTTATGTTACATTTTTAGGGATGTGATCAGGAAATATCCAGTAATGTAAGGAGTGTGCCCTTAAGGTTGGTGGGTACTATTTTCTATGGAACATGTTTGTTCATGACATATCAATTGTTGGCCAAATTGTGTGCATGGATTTCCTAGTGTTGTACTATGACCATATTTATTGTTACAATCATAGGGGATTGTTCACACCCTTGTAGGGGAATACTAATGTTCACCATGGGGAATGGTATATCTAAGAAGGTGGTGTATGGATAGTATGTTAGTAGTTGGGTGAACTCATAGCCTATGTGGATTATGTTTTGTTTGATGAAAGGGTAGTAGAGCATCTTTTAATTCCTCCAATAGTGGATCAATTCCAATATGAGATTCTTGAGCACTTCTTAGGGTTTTCACTCGAGATAGATGTCAAGTTCATGATAGAGATTCTATCAAGGGAAGAACCAATTTCTATTCCATCATATATAATGGAACTGGTATAACTCCAGTAACATAATACTCATTTAATTGAATTGGAGACGAAAGATTTTATTTTTTTCAAGTACATATCCTTAGGGATATCTAGTGTTAAATTCCATGATTTCTGATGTATCCTTGCAATTGTGTGTCAATTATCCGAAAATGAGTTAGATGATATTTAATAACAGATACCCTTTTCTGTGAATCAATGATCTTTTTTATTCTTTGTGAGGTGATTCAGTGTTCTATAAAATTGATTTTTTATTAGGGTATCATCCGCTTAGGGTGATACCTTCTGATATAACATAGTCTTCTTCATAATAAAGTATGGTTTATATGAGTTAGTCATGATATTGTTTATATGACCAATGCTTTAGTAGTTTTTATGGCCCTAATGAAACAAATATTTCACCCATTCCAAGATCAGTTTGTAGTTGTGTTTTTAGAAGACATCTTGATGTACTCCAAGACTCATGGTGATCATGACAAACATCTTGAAATCATCATGAGTTTTCTATGAGATAATAGGTTATACTTCAATATATCCAACTATAATTTCTAGATTGATATGGTACATTTCATGGGACACATCATCTATGAGGAAGGTGTGTCAGTGGACTTAGAAAAAGTGAAATCATTTTTTTCTTAGGAGAATACCTAGAACTGTTTTCTTGTCTGATGTTTTCTAGGTTTGGATATCCATTACTGAAGTTTAATAAAAAAAAATTCCATTTTACTGCACCACTCTAGGGATTGACCAATATGGGAATTAATTTTTAATGGTATGGAACATGTGATAATTCTTTCTAGGAGTTAAATTAAAGGCTAACTACTACACCAATTTTTATCCTACGCGGGCCAAGTAAAGAGTATACCTTGTTTTTTGATGTATTTGGTGTTGGTATTGGGGTAGTGTTGATGAAGAATGATTAGGTTATGGCATATGGGTCTCATCTATTGAGGCCTTGTGAATACAATTATCATATGCATGATCTTGATTTGGTTGAATTCTTCTATTACTTAATGTGCTGGCATCATTATTTGTTGGGAGAGAGTTTTACTTTGTATAATGATAATAAAAGCCTTAAGTAAATTTTATCCTATCATGATTTGAATATTCTGAAGCAGAGATGGGTTGATTTTATGTAGTAATTCTATTTTGAACTGGTATACACACTCGGAATGGGAGACCGTTTTGTGGATACATTGATCTATAAGACTCAAATCCAGGTTGTTTAGGGATCTAGTTTTGACTGGATGATGATGGAGTTGTTTTATAAGATACACCAAGAGGTTCATGATAGACCATCAAAGATTAACCTTTCATTCTTTAAAATTGAATTGACATGACTATGCTAAATCAAGAAGAGGTAATATAAGGATCTGGAGTGTTTTTCATTGAGGTAAAGTATTGAAGGTGGGGAGTCACCTTACGATTAGACTGTTGGAAACAATTAGATTGTTTATGTTTGTGGTCATGTTGTGGTGCCTAGTTATAAGAGCGGCGTGTTTATGTGTGGGTTCCAAGCCTCAAAGTGGGTAGTACATACTTGTTTAACCAAAATCTATCGTGATATTCATATATAGTATTAGTTTCTAGGGACGAAGAAAGAGGTTTTAGGTTTCGTGGTGTGATGTTATATCAATTAGTAGGTGAAGGAAGAATTAGAGATAGGGTGGATTGTTATAGACTTTTCCCTTTCCAAAATGGATGTGGAATGACATAATAATAGATTTTGTGTAGGAATTGTAAGGATTAATTTTAATAATGATGTGATCGGGTTATTTGTGGATCTTTTGATGAATGTGGCACATTTACTACTGATTCGAGAGACCCTTACTTTTGACCAATTAGTGAGTTTTATACTTGAGAGATAGTGTGGATTCACAGGGTGATGTGAATAGTAGTTTCACTTCAGTATTTTTTCTTTACTTCATACTTATAGCATGAATTATAGAAGGTGATCAATACCTGTGTTTTTCTAGTATGACATTACACCCAAAATATTATGTGAAATCATAGTGTATGATTCATGTTCTAGAGGATAGGTTTAGGGAACTTGACTTTTGTGGATCTTGGTAGAATATTTCAATAATTGTGTTGGATGGAGGCTATATAATTAGAGTTGTTGGGGATGAGTCTCATACTGGAGACATCTAAGTAGGTTTAGTTAATTCCGAAATGTATTGCTATGACTCAGAGTAGGTATAAGTCATATGCTTATCGGCGTTATAGACCTCTTGAGTTTATGGTGGGTGATTCTGTGTTTATTTAGGTGTCTCCAAGGATGGGTAACCACCAAATTAATAAATTTTTTAAATTAGCACCCAGGTACATGGTGTCAATTGAGATTATGGAGAGGATCAGAACGGTAGTATACCGATTAGCTCTTCCACAGCAGTATAGTGGAATGGATGATGTTTTTCATGTGTCACTACTCCGACAATATCACCGTGATGCATCTTATATGATTTATGTTTATGATAATGATCTTGAGGAAGATGCATCCATTGAGGAGAATCTAGTTTGTATTGTGAATCATAGTGAGAAAGTATTTCAGGGAAAGACTATACATTTCATTGTAGTCTTTTGGAAGCATAGTAATGTTCAGGAAGAGACTGGGGAAAGGGAGATGGAATTGCAGGCCCATTGGACCAATCTATTTACCTTGTAATTTTAGTGATTCTTGGGAGAGTGGATCGAGCATGACCCATTATAAGGTAGGAATATTGTAAGATCCCCAACTTCGTTGAAATACATTATTATTCCAAATTATTGATTAAATAACTTTAATGGGGTTAATGAAATGTTTTTAGAGTCTATGTTGAGGACCAGGGGTGTTTTGAGGGTTCAGAACATGAAAAGGGAGAATGGGTTTGTCTAGTGAATGTTTCACATTTAGTGCATAAATAATACTAACTGTGCACCCTGACTATATTTTCCTAGAAGTAGGGTGTATGGTATGAGGAAACCATGCAAGTGGTAAGGAAAAACCATGTGGGATTGTACAAAGCCCTCCTGCATGGTAATCGCATGTGTTTTTAAACCATACTATTGAGTGAAAACCCCAATCCCACGTCAGTTTCCACAAATGTTGGAGGCTCACATATAATCTTGGATGGGAATTTCCTCCTATCACCCATGGGTTTTAGGATAGAGCACCAGAATAGGCAATGTGTTGAGCCAAGGAGACTTATGGCTGGAGGAAATTGATCCTAAAAATTGGTATCCAAGGGATGGGGAAGCCAAGGTGTGATGTAGGGTGAATTATTCTCCAAACCAGTTTTACAACGATATCAGTTTCTCGTTTTAAGCATGTTAATTCATGGTTCCTTTTGTAAAAAGTCTTCCTAATAATTGGTGGTCAGGTGGCGAGTCCCAGTGATGAGAAAATGGAAGTGAAATATGGTTGTATCTGATTCATTATTTATGAAGGGGATGCCCAAGTGTGGTCTTTGGTTTGAGGGGAGTATTTTTGGGTGGAAAACCCAATCCCACATCAATTTCAACAATAGATGGTATCTCACATATAATATTGGATGGTAAAATCCTTTTATCACCAGTGGGTTAATAGGAAGAATCCCAGAGTCCAACATTAATTTCCATTGAAGATGGTGTCTAACATATAAGCATGAATGGTAAATTCCTCATATCACCCATGGGTTTTAGGATGGAACTCCATAAGGGCCAATGTGTTGAGCCTAGGATACCTATGGTTGGAGGAAATCAATGCTAAAAATTGGTATCAAAGGGATGGTGCAGAACAAGTGTGATTTAGGGTGAAGTATTCCCCAAACAAGTTTGACAACGATAGTAGTTTCTCATTTGAATCATGTGAATCCATGGTTCCATATGTTGAAAATATTCTTGATAATTGGAAGTCCGGTGGTGAGTCCAATTGATGAGAAAATGTTGTTACAAGATGGTTGGATCTGATGTAGTATCATTGAAGGGTTTTTCCAAGCGTGGACTTTGGATTGAGGCGAGTATTTTTGGCTGAAAAACCCAATTCCACATCGGTTTATATAAAGTTTGGTGTCTCACATATAAGCTTGGATGGGAAATTCATCCTATCACCCATTGGTTCTAGGATGGAACCTCAGAAGGGCCAATGTGTTGTTCTTGGGAGACCTATGGCTGGAGGAAATCGATCCATACACGTACAAGATCCCCATGTAACCATGCAACTTGCTCCCCTCTTTGAAAAAGGGTGGCATAGGGTTGGCACACAGTTTGGGAAAACCTATGGCCAGACCATGTTCCCCTTAAAAGGTGGGATTTTACCATTTTTTCCTCTTGGGACTTTTGTGTTATGACACATTATTTTCCTCCATTGTTCCTCTAGTATCCCTAGTGATGATCTGAATCTCCAAAGAACTCCCAAGGATTGAGTGACTAAAAAATAATTTTTTTATTATCGAAAAACATTTAAGGAAGAATGTGAGATACCTAAAGTTTTCTCCCAGTGTGAAAAACACCATAATACATCACAAACTCTTTGAAAAACATCTTATGTCAATTATAAACACATTCCCTAAATAATTTTTAGGATAACATTGTTACTTGTATTCCTACGTCATCTTTTATAAAGTATTAAAATTGATAATCCAATTTTTCCTAGGTTTGGACGTGCCCCTCTCTATTGATATTCCCTTATTTGAAGGATCACATCAATATATGGTATTTTTTATTGATCCAACCACACTTCTCTCTATTTTAATCAATGAGAATCATCCTTTACAACATCCTTTCCACCTACTTTTGTGTGGAATTGATGTCAAGAGATTCATCCACCATTTCATCCTCTAAATGCATAAGAAAAACCAATTTTTTTCATTTAAATAATCATCCTCACCTATATCCCATTACTGGGAAGTCAATACACCATTTCAGGGGTCGGACATGTCAGTAATGGCCTCTCCATTCACATAATATGATACACTAAGTATATGTTGTATGTGATACTTACCAATAGAAACACATGACATCTCATTTACCTCATATTTCATCTCATTTTATTTTGAAGACTTTCCTTTGGTCCATTCTCATTACGATAAAACATTCTCATCATATCCTTACATATCAACTTCACTGATGATCTAGTCTCCATTGTTTTAAAAAGAAAGTAATAATACTTCCTCCAATTAATAGATTTATCCTTGATAAGAATGTATACTCCTAAGTCTTGAGAACCCTTCGTCCCATTATTTTTTTGGGGATGTAAATCAATATACTCTTATCATCCTCTATATTGTCAATATAAAATGGACTGCAGACATCATCACCTAAATCTACCCTTTGGAAACCCTAACGCACCTTGTATATCTCTACTCGGTCAAGAAAAAAAATATACAGATCCACCTCTTCAAATCCTAAGACATAAATCTAGTTTCAATGATTTAATATAAGAATCACTTTACTATAGATAGACCCATCCAATGCATCTACCAATCCCTCTAAGCCTTGAAATTGATTCACCCGAACCTCAATGCCAAAAGAGTCTTTCTTTGTGGACACTTGCAATGCTTTTCCAATCTTGTGAGTGCTTCCAGATCACACTACCCCATCATAAGACAAAGAATCTAGGGAATTAGGACTAGGATCGGAGACCACATCCACTCTCATGTTTTCCGTTGGCCTTGGATGTTATTTGTAACAACCTGATATTTTATGATAAGTATTCTTTTTAATTTATGTCATGTGTTTCATTCCACAATAAGATTATCTTGTACTATACGCAACACCGTATTAGCTTGCAGTATACGCAACACTATTCTTAGATTATGTTACACACAATTTCAAGTTCGTTTTATAATAGTCATTCTACACAAAATTGAGTGTATATATATATATTCAATGTATAAATGAAATATGGTTGGATTCTATTATATGAAACAACGAAGGATTCTTGCACAACATGCAACCCTGGCTTGACTTGCATTACACGCAATCACGACTTTCCTCGATAGCGTGTGTTGTACGCAATATCAAGTTTCACTAAACAATGATATATGGTTATAATATTATTATGAACTAGCCGTTATGAATAGTATTAACTAAATCTATAATGTTATAAAATTATTATTCATCTTACACATTTTCTAGAAGATGGTATAAGAACAAAATAATTTTCTCGAGTAAAATTAGTATTTTTAAAAAAATGCAGTTTTGCCGCATTTTGATGGCGCACCCACATTAAATCTAGTTTTTGACATGTTTATAAGTTGAATTTTACAAAATAAAATTATTCTTTGGAATCAGGATATAAAAATTTACTTTGGATAAATTTTTTATACTTTTCTGATAACTTTTATGTTTTGATGAATAGTAAAAATACGCTAATTTTTAATTAAAAACAACATTTTTCATTGAGATAATTTATATGGTTAAATTATAATATTGAATGGTTTTAAAGTATAAATAGAATATATTTTTACCATTTAATAAAATGTATGTCATCAGCATTGATTTTACATTGAATTCGTAGGTTAAATCAATTCAATCTTTTGCAATGTTTTAAACAAAAACTCATTTTCTTTCAACAATGGGATTAATTTTAATTTAATTTCTGCAACTTTTGTGTATTGAATTTGGAAAAATGGATTCCATTATGGAATCAGTGGGTCCAAATTATGTTAATAAGCTACTTTTTATTTTTGGGCATTATAAATAGTAACTACGGTAAATTTTATTTACCATAGTTAAAGGTAAATCGGGTAATTAATGGTAAATATAAGATTATAAAATTACCCTAAAACCTATCAAAATTCTATTGGATGGATAAAATTCTACCCATATCACCTAAGGGTCGGATTAGATTCATGTTATGCACTTTTTACCATGAAAATAATTTAATTATTATTAAAACCAAAGAAAGTGACAACATGTCACTCTCTTAAATCTTATAAGTATAATAATTTTAAATTAGTGATAAAAATCATAAATCTTCAAAAATGAATAGTATCCAAAAATATAATAAAATTATCTACATCATGATAATTTATTTAGAATTTCTAGGAATTAAATAATTTTCATTAATGGTGATACATTAATGATGCAGAATTTATTTATTAAGTGAACAATCAGTAATATAGTTTTTATTGAAATAATAATACCCAATAAAAGACCCAAAAAACTGACCAAAACTTATTATTATTGTATATCTACACCATAAACATCCAATTACCTAATATAAAACCGTTTTGAGTCTTATAATAGTGATTATGACACTTATATTATTTTATTTTAAATAATGCCAAAGTTGTCACCTTCATAATTTAATAAATATAAAAATTTATATATTGTGATTTTAAGATGATAAATTCGAGTAAAAGTATTATTGTGAAAGGTAATAGATTTATATTCATTATAAGATTTTATTTTTAATTTTTATGAAACAAATAAGTATATTAAATAATTATAAACAAATGTTCTAGTAATTATTTTATTAAGAGATAATGCAAATAAAGGGTTTTAAAAATAATAAAATAAATATTATATGAACTATTTAATGTTATACAGTAATTTTCTAGATACATATGACCATTTATTAATCTATTAAAGCTTTTAGTTCGAACATATCTTCTGTATATATTTTATTTAAATTCAAATAAATAAATAGTGTCAACATTGACACTATTGTTATTTTATAAAAATAACATATTATAAAATTGTTTAAAAATCACAAAAATATTTACAAATTATAAATTTAAATTTATATGCTATAAAATGTTATAAAGTATCCAATTATGGACAATTCACAACAAATAAGTAATTATTTGTTATAACATAAAATTTAGAATGTTATTAACACAAAAAAAAATTAAATTGAATAAATAAGGATAAATTAAGTTGATAATGTTTAAAATAAATTACTAACATGTCTAAATTTTATTTTCTGATGAGATTACAACCTTATAGCATCTAATATTTGAATATGAGTCATTTTTGGAGGTTTTTAAGTGGGGTTAGATTTATTATAAATTAATATTTTTAAGATTTCCAAAGGTGCCCCTCTCCTCCCTTATAAAAGGGCACCTCCTCCCTCACTTCCTCACACCATTTTGAGCCTTTAATCTCGGCCAAAATCTGCCCATTTCACTTCCCCACTTCCCTAGAAACATCTTAGAGGTCCTTGTCTTCTTAAAAGACCAATTTTAGTGCCCTAAGAGTAGGTTTCAAAGAGGCGCTTCAAAGAAGAGGTAATGTCCGTTACCGATTCTTTCAAATTTATTTCTTCTTCCAATTATTATTCTTTAGTTGTTTAATTATGAAGTAATAACATCAGTATCACTCATATAATGATATTTTTTTATAATTATTAAACAATCCTATTTCACCATCTATCCATCCTATCGAAAACGAAATCACCGCGCGTGCGTACGTACAGAATACCATCTCCACGCCGTGGTGTAATCTATTTTCCACCACCACCTTACATGGATGGGTATAATGGTGAAAGTAATGAATATATATGATTATTGTAAATTTATATTGATTATTTAATATTATACATACTCATTAATATAATTCCATGATCATGGGAATGATATCATTGCTCATGTGTACGTACGGAATACCGTCTCCACGACGGGATGTGAATCACTCTCCATGATAACCATTCAAGAATGATTATAAATTATATATAATAAGTAATCATGAAATATATGACATAATAATTCTACTGGATTTATTTATATATATATTTATTTCATCTACTTAATTCCATTCAATTAAATAAGGAAACGAAAACAGCGTTCATGCGTACGTACGGCCTACCGTCTCCATGAACGGCGTACTTCTTTCCATTTATAGATCCATTATATATATATATATTCGGAATATATATTATATATAAATCATGTTTGACATTCTGGATGTAATTAATCATGATCTATGTAATCATATGAATAATTACATGTTAAAACACAAACGACAAATGAAACGATTTTACCCAAAACGCTACTTTAACATGAATTTACAGAATTATGGGTAATATAAAGTCATAAGTGAACCATATATGATATAATAAAAATAAATATGGTTCTTTAATAAGTCAATGACATTATTTAAATCATTATACAGGAGTTTTGGATACATACAAAGAATATCGGACCTAAGGTAAGGGATAATTTTTCAAATCTCATTTTTATCCGAGATTGCTTATTCATAAGTATTTACTAGGGTTATTGTTATCATCCATGTCCATGTTTTATAAAAGTGTATTCATGTATGTTTAAAGTCCTTTTTACCCTTTTTTAATTTTACCACATCTTATAGAAGGAATCTTTCTTTTGTTTACGTTACGAGGTACTTTTTGACTTTTCTGGCAAAAGTACGAGAATAATGTTTTTTTACTTATACGGCATGAAAGGTTTTTTACAGTTTTATAAAGACTTATATTCATGAAGCTTCCTCCAAAATATTTCATGACTATTTTGAACAAAATACTTTTCTTTTAAAATTTTATGACATTTTTTGAAAAGAAAATGATTTCGAAGAAGAAAGGATATTTTCCTCAAGAATTCATTTCAAGTGTTTTATCAAAACCATTTTTCATCTAAGATGAAATTATTTCATATGTGTATGTTTCAAGTATAATGTCTCTATGATTTACATGGTTTTACTTTCCTTGTTATGAAATGAAATCCATTTCTTTTATATGGATTATGTAATTATGGGATGATATTTATGAAACCCATTTTATTTATTGGGTTATTATGAATGATGTATGTTTATTTTGTGGCACATGTAAGAATGATTTCATTATGAGATGGGTGGAAACTATATCTCCCTCCAATGCATTGGGTAAAGATTTATATCTCATGAGATAGACATGGCTAGAACGGTAAGCTAATCTGGTTCAGTGTTACAGGACTGAAACGAGGAGTGAACTCGATTCAGAATGGGACTTTGTCCACTAAGATGGTCTTGGCAGCAATGCCTTGGCTACTATAGAAATCATTACATGTGCTTAATGGATTCCACAATTACATGTTTTATTCCCATGCTATGTTATCATGGTTTATGTTCCATTATGATCTATTCCTTATATACTTCCATGTTTTATGTCGTTTATCAAGATTTTGATGTTTAAACATTATGTTCATGTTTTTATGTTCAAATGTTATGGTATGTTTTATTTTATCCATGATTACCCTTACTGAGCATTTGAGCTCACCCTTTTTATGTTTTATTTTTCCACAGGATTAAAAGAAATGTTTTATGTAAGGAATCAAAAAGTGGAAGATCTTTATGGGAGATGTTGAAGATCTTTCACCACGATTAGAAGATTATATTCCGTGTTTCCAAAGACACTAAAATATTATGATCCTTGTGTGTCTATTTTTGTTATGTATTAAGTATTCCGCTAAAGTAATGTAATGTTCATGTACATCAAGCCACGTGTCTCTACAGTTGGTATCAGAGGAAAGGTTTAGTTAACCTTTGGAAACTAGGATGCAAAAACTTTAGTGAGATCCCTAGAGATATTTCTAAGGTATGTCTAGGGATGTCCCTAAGGATGAGTATACGTATAGGTTATAGTCCTATAACTACGGTAACAATATTATAATTCAACCTAAGTTGATTAGATATTGACGGTACTCCCCCTTTATTATGTTGTTTTCCCTAGTATGATTTTCTCCTCTCACAGTATTCTTTTTGGGTTTTAGAAAATTGCTGGAAACAGGAAGATTCCCGATAATGGGGGATATGATGGACAATGGAATGATATTCTTCATGATAAACCAAATGAAAAGTGATTTGGAAGTCCAAATATCGTTATTATGCCTAATCAGAAATCTCATAATATGATCAATAATCTCAACTTTGATAAGTTTCCCGGCTCAGATAATAAGAGAAAGATTGAGTTTCATGATGATCATAGAGGAAAGAAAGTTCAATTCCCCTCATGTAAATCATGTGGGAAGAGGAATCAGGGAGATTGTTTCAAAGGAACTGGAATATTTTTTGGGTGTGGAAAAGAAGGACACAAATCCAGTAATTTTAAAAGAAAAGGTTTAGTTAACACCATGGACAAGGATAATGGTATTGCTACGATATCAACAATGATTAGATGTTTTAAATGTGGAATGTATGGGCATTATATAAACCAGTGCACTAAGGGAAAATCTCATGAAGAGAATCAACATGGGAATATGAGTAGTATTTATGTGGATGATGATGAGGAGACTACAAATGAAATATGAGATGAAAGAAATGATGAAGCTCAGTCAGTGGTTTAAGAAGTTAGTGGAATGATTGTATGTTTATAAAGAATAATGTATGGTACTATGAAATAAAGAATCATCTAAGGATTGTTACAATATTGTTTTTATTTAAGTATTTGAATGTATATGTTGAATGGTACCGGTAACCATGGAAGTTTATTCAGATATATTTGGAAAGTAGATGATATGCGCATAATGAAGGGATAAGAAGATAATGAGATGTTTGATTGTATTCATGAGCTTATGACTGATATAAGGACTATGTGATATTATGGTTTGAGTATATAGAATTTTTGGGATTTTGTTATGTGTAAAGTGTTAAAATTTAACAACATTCATGTTTTCACTAAGGCTCAATAGGTATTCATTCTTCAAGAGAATATATGATTAATTTATTCAAATGTTTGTAATTTGACCAACAAGATATATCTTATGATATATTGGGGATAAATGATGGTAGTCACATGATTGTTATGTGACATTTCAAGTAATCATATACTATGATCTTGGACTGAAGTATTTTGGATTAGCCTAAAGATTGGAATGGATTATTTTAGAAATAAGTTAGTATAGTTTAAGGCTAGAAATTTTTCGATATTATTTATGGAAAGTTATAATATTGATTTTTTTAGAAAAAAAGGGACAACCTGTAGGACGGGAGACAAACCATCGTGTCGGACAAGGCTGTGGGAATCGAACCCACAACTGAAGTGCAACTGGCCTTTATCACCTACCAGTGGCCTATAGGAAGTCCCTAGTTAGTAGAAACTAGTTTTATTTTATTTAGCGGTATGATATATGAAGTATAATTTCATTTTTGAATCATATATGATTAACCTCACCATAGATGGACTTATGTATATTTGATAACTTTTGATAACCATTTGTTTGAAACAGGTGGAATGACCCATCATTCTATCACATGATCTGTTAACACTTCACGAATAACAAATTCAACTTTATTTCTTTAGGAGATGAAGTGGAAATATTTCAAAGCACGAACAACAGTGAGATTATACCAAAATCAAGCAAGTATTTCTTCTAATTCAAATTTTTCAACATTAGGGAAATGATATTGAAAACCAAAAATGTTGTCCTAGTGCTCTTATATCCGATGAATCAGATGGTACCTTAGATCACCACAAATTTATGGCTTTGTGATTTATGGCTTTTTCATAGCCAATGTTCTCTACCACTCTCCATCAGAACTTGATGGTTAGATTTTTCTTCCATATCCATATTTTCACCTATTTTATCCTATATGGAAACCCCGTAATGAGTTACTTTGGGTAATCTTTACATTTCATACTTTAGTTTTTAAAATTAAGTTTTAGTATTCCTTTTTACGATGTGGGTTTCTATGAATAGTAAACAATTTATAACCCCGAAGAATTTCGAGGGTGAAATTCATTTTAAGGGGGGTAGAATGTAACAACCTGATATTTTATGATAAGTATTCTTTTTGATTGATGTAATGTGTTTTATTCTACAACAAGATTATCTTGTGCTATATGCAACACTGTATTAGCTTGCATATACGCAACACTATTCTTAGATTGTGTTACACATAATTTCAAGTTCGTTTTATAATAGTCATTCTACGCAACAATGAGTGTGTGTATATATATATATATATATTAAATGTATAAATGAAATATGTTTGGATTCTATTATATGAAACAGCGAAGGATTCTTTCATAACACGCAACCCTGGTCTGGCTTGCATTACACGCAATCACGACTTTCCTCGATAGCGTGTGTTGTACGCAATATCAGGTTTCACTAAACAATGACATATGGTTATAATATTATTATGAACTAGAATTTATGAATAGTATTAACTAAATTTTAAATTTTATAACATTATTATTCATCTTACACATTTTCTAGAAGATGTTATAAGAAGAAAATAAATTTTTCGGGTAAAATAAGTATTTTTCAAAAAATGCAGTTTTGCCGCCTTTTGATGGTGCACCCACATTAAATCATGTTTTTGACATGTTTATAAGTTCCATTTTACAAAATAAAATTCTTTTTTGGAATCAGGAAATAATAATTTACTTTGGATAAATTTTTGATACTTTTCGGATAACTTTTATGTTTTGATGAATAGTAAAAATTCACTAATTTTTAATTAAAAACAACTTTTTTCATTGAGATAATATATATTGTTAAATTATAGTATTTAATGGTTTTAAAGGATAAATAGAAAATATTTTTACCATTTAATATAATGTATGACATTATCATTGATTTTACATTGAATTCGAAGGTTAAATCAATTCAATATTTTGCAATGTTTTAAAGAAAAGCCCGTTTTCTTTCAACAACGGGATTAATTTTAATTTAATTTCTGAAACTTTTGTGTATTGAATTTGGAAAAATGGATTCCATATTTAGAATCAGTTTGTCCAAATTATGTTAATAAGCTACTTTTTGTTTTTGGGCATTATAAATAGTAACTATGGTAAATTTTATTTACCATAGTTAAAGGTAAATCGGGTAATTAAAGGTAAATATAAGATTATAAAATTACCCTAAAACCTACCAAAATTCTATTGGATTGATAAAAGTATACCCATATCACCTAAGGGTCGGATTATATTCATGTTATGGAGTTTTGACCATGAAAATAATTTAATTATTATTAAAACCAAAGAAAGTGACAACATGTCACTCTCTTAAATCTTATAAGTATAATAATTTTATTTTAGTGATAAACATCATAAAACATAGAACATTAATTGTCTCTAGAAATATAATAAAATTATCTATATCATGATAATTTATTTATAATTTCTAGGAATTAAATAATTGTCATTAATGGTGATACATTAATGATGCAGAAATTATTTATTAAGTGAAAAATCAGTAATATTGTTTTTATTGAAATAATAATACCCAATAAAAGACCCAAAAACCTGACAAAAACTTATTGGTAGTGTATATATACACCATAAACATCCAATGACCTAATATATAACCGTTTGGAGTCTTATAAAAGTGTTTATGACACTTATATTATTTTATATTAAATGATGCCAAAGTTGTCACCTTCATAATTTGATAAATATAACAATTTAAATATTCTGATTTTAAGATGATAAATTCGAGTAAAAGTGTTATTGTGAAATTTAATAGATTTATATTAATCATAGGATTTTATTTTTAATTTTTACGAAACAAATAAGTATATTAAATAATTATAAAAAATGTTCTAGTAATTATTTTATTAAGAGATAAAGAAAATAAATGGTTTTAAAAATAATAAAATAAATGTTATATGAACTATTTAATGTTATCCACTAATTTTCTAGATACATATGTCCTTTTATTAATCTATTAAAGCTTTTATTTCGAACATATATTCTGTATATATTTTATTTAAATTCAAATAAATGAATAGTGTCAAAATTGACACTATTGTTATTTTATAAAAATAACGTATTATAAAATTGTTTAAAAATCACAAAAATATTTGCAAATTATAAATTTAAATTTATATGCTCTAAAATGTTATAAAGTATCCAATTATGGACAATTCACAACAAATAAGTAATTGTTTGGTATAACTTAAAATTTAGAATGTTATTACCACAAATAAAATAAAATTGAATAAATAAGGATAAATTAAGTTGATAATGTTTAAAATAAATTACTAACATGTCTAAATTTTATTTTCTGATGATAGTACAACCATATCGAATCTAATATTCTAATATGAGTCATTTTTGGAAGTTTTTAAGTGGGGTTAGATTTATTATAAATTAATATTTTTAAGATTTCCAAAGGTGCCCCTCTCTCATCCCTTATAAAAGGGAACCTCCTCCCTCGCTTCCTCACTCCATTTTGAGCCTTGTATCTCGGCCAAACTCTGCCCATTTCACTTCCCCACTTCCCTAGAAACATCCTAGATGTCCTGGTCTTCTTAAAAGACCAATTTTAGTGCCCTTGGAGTAGGTTTCAAAGAGGCGCTTCAAAGAAGAGGTAATGTTCGTTACCGACTCTTTCAACTTTATTTTTTCTTCCAATTATTATTCTTTAGTTGTTTCATTATGAAGTAATAACATCAGTATCACTCATATACTGATATGTTATTATAAGTATTAAACAACCCTATTTCACCATCTATCCATCCTACGAAAAACGAAATCATCGCGCGTGCGTACGTACGGAATACCGTCTCCACACCGTGGTGTAATCTATTTTCCACCACCACCTTACATGGATGGGTATAATGGTGAAGGTAATGAATATATATGATTATTGTAAATTTATATTTATTATTTAATATTATACATAAACTTTAATACAATTCCACGATCATGGGAATGATATTATCGCTCGTGCATACGTACGGAATACCGTCTCCACGACACGATGATATTCACTCTCCATGATAACCATTCAAGAATGATTATAAAGTATATATAATAAGTAATAATTAAATATATGACATAATAATTCTACTGGATTTATGTATATACATATTTATGTCATCTACTTAATTCCTTTCAATTCAATAAGGAAATGAAAACAACGTTCATGCATACGTACGGCCTACCGTCTCCATGAACGGTGTATTTCTTTCCATTTATCGATCCATTATATATATATATTCTTAATATATATTATATATAAATCATGTTTTACATTCTAGATGTAAGTAATTATTATCTATGTAATCATATGAATAATTACATGTTAAAACATGAATGACAAATGAAACGATTTTACCCAAAATGCTACTTTAACATTAATTTACAAAATAACAGGTAATATAAAGTCATAAGTGAACCATATATGATATAATAACAATGAATATGATTTTGTAATAAGTCAATGACATTATTTAAATCATTATACAGGAGGTTTAGAAACGTACAAAGCATATCGGACCTAAGGTAAGGGATAATTTTGCAAATCTCATTTTTATCCGAGATTGCTTATTCATAAGTATTTACTGGGGTTATTTATATCATCCATGTCCATGTTTTATAAAAGTGTATTCATGTATGTTTAAAGTTATTTTTTACCCTTTTTTATTTTTACCACATCGTATGGAAGGAATCTTTCTTTTGTTTACGTTACGAGGTACTTTTTGACTTTTCTGGAAAATGTATGAGAAGAATGTTTTTTTACTTATACGGCATGAAAGGTTTTTTACGGTTTTATAAAGACTTATTTTCATGAAGCTTCCTCCAAAATATATCATGACTATTTTCAAAAAAACCAGTTTCTTTTAAAATTTCATGACATTTTGTGAAAAGAAAATGATTTTGAAGAAGAAAGGATATTTTCCTCAAGAATTAATTTCATGTGTTTTATCAAAACTATTTTTCATCTAAGATGAAATTATTTCATATGTGTATGTTTCAAGTATAATGTCTCTATGATTTACATGGTTTTACTTTCCTTGTTATGAAATGATATCCATTTATTTTATATGGATTATGTAATTATGGGATGATGTTTGTGAAACCCATTTTATTTATTGGGTTATTATGAATGATGTATGTTTATTTTGTGGCACAAGTAAGAATGATTTCATTATGAGATGGGTGGGACCTATATCTCCCTCCAATGCATTGGGTAAATATTTATATATCATGAGATAGACATGGATGGAACGGTATGTTAATCTGGTTCAGTGTTATAGGACTAAAACGAGGAGTGAACTCGATTCAGAATGGGACTTTGTCCACTAAGATGGTCTTGGTAGCAATGCCTTGGCTGCTATGGAAATCATTACATGTGCTTAATGGATGCCACAATTACATGTTTTGTTCTCATGCTATTTTATCATGGTTTATGTTCCATTATGATCTATGCCTTATATACTTCCATGTTTTATGTCGTTTATCAAGATTTTGATGTTTAAACATTATGTTCAGGTTTTTAAGTTCAAATGTATATGGTATATTTTATTTTATCCATGCTTACCCTTACTGAGCATTTGAGCTCACCATTTTAATATTTTATTTTTCCCCAGGATTAAAAGAAATGTTTTAGGTAAGGAAACAATAAGTGGAAGATCTTTATGGGAGATTTTGAAGATCTTTCACCACGATTAGAAGATTATATTCCGAGTTTCCAAAGACACTAAACTATTACGATCCTTGTGTGTCTGTTTTTGTTATGTATTAATTATTCCACTAAAGTAATGTAATGTTCATGTACATCAAGCCACGAGTCTCTACATTATTGAAATAGATTGGGGACATCAAAATTGTTTCTCAAGTTATTAAATACATCTAAGATATTCTAATTATAATTCCTTAGCCTAGCCTCTGCCTGTGATAGAAATTAATCAACATGCTCAAACTATTCCAAAGTGATCATAGTGGGATTCTCAACACCATTTGACCTCAAAATAAGATCCCCATGATCCGGATTCCCTCTGCAATAGGAAGAATACTAGTGACCTAAATACTTTCATGACGTACATAAATCCATCCAGGATTCCAAAACAAATGTATTGATCACATCATAATTCATCCCCAATATTTATCCAAATACCTTCCACTAGTGGCTTGGAGATTTCCACCTCAATGAAAATGTGGGGTGAGATTAGGTGGAATACCAAGTTCATTCTATTATTAAAACACAAATAGATACCCACCATATTTCCTAACAAAGAGATTATTGATGGGTTTTGGAATGGATGTGGTAGTTCAGGGAGTCTTACCCATACAGATGTGGTCGGAGATTCTCTCATCATATGAAACTCCTTTGTCATCCAAAAGAGATAAAATTGGCTTCCATAAAAATTATGTGGGGCTCTATAATAGGCTAAAATTAAATCCTCCATTGATTCAAAACACATCATGACATGCCACTTATAAAGAAGGATGATGACAGTGTGTTCTTGTAAACCCCAGGATCCAAATACAAACATGTTAAAAGTATCAACTATAGGTTGGAGAGACCTAAATCGAGCGACCAGTGATAGATAGAGATGGCCTTAGGCTTTATTTAATTTCAATGGAAAAAATAAAAATTTTTGGCATGCCCTTAAAGATACATACGACCTTCTGGATTACCAAGATGGGTGGAAAATTTGACAGAAAATTACAGTTTGAGAACTGGGTAAAGGAATACATCCAAGCCTCAGAAGAAAACACAGGAAAATCCCCCCTCGCCCCTCTAGTGTGGAGGGGTTCAAAGGTCATCGAAATCAAGTTATAACACCAACATTAGAAGAAAGTGGTGGGAATATAAGAGTGTCTATCTATAACTCAATACCTACTACTCCTAAGGATTGATTTCCCATATTTCGAATCCATTTGGTGTGATGTTAGTTTTAGATTGGAGCTCCAGGTGATTCAAAAACTCCTATTCCTTCTCATATTTAGATTATGTCTTGTGTATCCATTATTATTCTTCAAAATCACTAAAACACTCTTTATCCAGTGGATATTAGGTTGGGGCTTTGAGGGTTGATCAAATACAGATCAAAGGATAAGATTAAGTGATAATTCATATTCAAAATTGTCGTAGGTGATCTACAAGTTATATACCAAAGTTTTATTGATTAGTTTTGTGTATATGGATGTTGTTTGATGATATTGTTTTTCCCATTTGGGATTTCATTCTTGAAATGATAAATTGATCAGGTAAAGGATTAATTGAACCCTTCTTTATCCACATGGGTTGTGTTGAGGTTGCTTTGAATGGGTTAAGGGCCACCCCTGGAGTATTCCACAACTTGAATATGGAAATTGAAATGTTACATGAATATTTTAATTATTATGTGGTAGATCCCATAATAAATTTTTTGAAAATATATCTTGTTTTATAGAATTGAAACTATTGGTAATCGGGTTTTGTTGTAAACTTGGCATTAGTGGTTGTTTGGTATATTGTCAATGGGTTAAATGAGTGTTAAATTATAAGTGGGAATTCGTGTGCCCGGCGTCTATCCTCGAACCAAACGATCTTTCGAAGTTTTCTGGCAATCACCGATGTCAGGTTGGATCAAAGTGAATGTTGACGGTGCCTCCAAGGGTAATCCAGGCCCGGCTGGTTGTGGTGCTATATTTCGCGACTCGGCTGGTCTTTGTCAGGGATGCTTCTACGCTGGCTGTGCCCATTCCTCTTCCCTGGAAGCTGAAATGCTGGGTGTCATTCACGCCGTTGATTTTGCCCTTCAAAGAGGCTGGAAAAAACTCTGGATTGAAAGTGACTCTACTACTATCATTCGGGCCATCTGGAACGGTACCCTTCATCTGGCTTGGTCTCTCACCTCTCTTTGGACGAATTGTCTCAACGCTCTCCAAGGGATAGACTACATAGCCACTCACACCTATCGGGAAGCGAACTATGTTGCAGATGCTCTTGCCAACAAAGGCATTCATCAGTCCTTGACTTGGCTGACCTCTTTACCTGCGGAGTTCTCATCTTTGCTTGATAGAGATTGTAAAAGAATTCCATCCTTCCGCCTCTTGTAACTTTTTTTCTTATCAATAAAATGCCTTTTACCCTTAAAAAAAATGTGAACATGGCTTGGTGTTATGTGTGGTATTTACTTGAGGTTCTAAACCTATGGGTCAGGTTGGATAGAGGCTCTAAACCCCACCCCTAAAATGCACATACTAGGGAGTCATACTGATTTTCTATTCCCAAAACTGTTTCATTGTATGAGACTACCAAGATAGAGACTCTAAGGTAAGTGTGATGTAATTGTTTGTGAGAGGTTTTCCCTAGTGATATAGGTAACTTGACTTATCCCCCTTATGTATAGAAGTTGACCGGCATGGTTCGTAGTGTAATTGATGAAAATTCATAGCCCATGGAATGAATGAGGAAAATGGTTTGTGTGATTGTTGATAACTAATGGAACCTGGTTTATCTATTTTTTACAATGTAATCTATATTATTACATGAATTAATGCTCTTTTTAGACTGAAAATTTTGAAGACTTCATTGGTGGTGGCCTATAGAGTTGTACCCACACCCATATCAGACCTTCAATGGGTACCTAATAAATTTCGTGTTTGGAGATCAGTATTAGGGAAAAGGACCACTATTAGAGGGTTGATTTGGTAATGGTATGTACATGTATGACGGATTTGGAATTGGACTCGATATCCCTTTTGGGTTTTTCCGTTTACCATTATTTTCAGTTTTCCTTACACATGGAACTATATGACATGACATGGAATATTTAATATTTGGTTGTTGGGTTATACCCAATTTTGGGAAATAGTTGGTAATAAATTTTTATTATTGGTTTTTATTTATATTTAATTTATTTCATTCATTATTTTTTGTGGCTCACTCGAATAAAGAGGGTATAGTCTCCCCACAATAACTATTATACCCTCGTTTCTTGTCAGTAGGCATGGGAATATGGGGAGGCACGCCTGCGGTCATTTGCTGACCTAGATCAAGGAACCTATTTAATGGCCTATGGGTTGGGTAAGTTACAAGAAATTAATGGAATTTAAGAGATAGTTTATTTCTTCATTCATGAAGAAAAATTGTTTATAGTTAGTGGATGTTTTTATAGTAATAAGATTTTTTTTCTGAGATAAGTGTTTGGGAAATATGATTATTCATGAACCAAAAACTATTCACAAGAAGTAATATAATTTAGAAAGAATATCCATTCATGAAGTAGAACCATTCAAATATAATATTCATTTGCAATGAGAGATCTTTTCACCCCATTTTCTCTACTTTGCTTCCCCATAAAAATCCCCTTGGATTTGTACCCCCCTTTGGAAATGAACCCAAATAGATCATCACTATTACAATTTCATAATATTTGGATATAAATTTAAAAAATGGTAGGTAAGAAAACATAACTTTCTAAACAAATCAACTATGGGGATTGGTGGTTCCATCCCAGAGTCAATGAAGTGAAAAAATATGGTTTTGCTATATAAGCCAACCGTTGTTTTTTAGACACCACATTTGTTAGTGTCTTTTTCAAGGTATAGATACTTTATCTTATGTTGACACATACTCAAATACCACAATTTCTTTCTCCCAATTCTCCTTTATATAGTTCTATTTGATATCAATGTGCATTATACATGAATTATTAATTGAATGTTTATCTAAGATTTATCTCACATGAATTCCAACAAATTATTAGAATATGATAAATAACTTCAATACACACATCATTTTCTTGTTGTTTCATCCATAGAAAAAAGGATCATACTTGAGTGGAAGAAATGTACTTACCCTCTATGGTTATCAATGATATGAAATTATGATTCTTGTTTTTTCATGATATTCATGAGTTACAAAGATAAAAAGCAACACCTAACATTGATTTTTTCGTCTTCCAAACCAGCCCAGCCTTCAAGAATGAAGTCCATAAAATTTAATTTTGAATCATTTTGATAGAACAATTCATATTTAGTTGTATGATGTATATATCAATGTATTCCTTTCACATATTTCGTGGTAATTTCCCTAGGGCCTCTCTGAAAATATGTTTATTGACAAGTGGACAATAAATATCGGGTTAATTAGTAGTCAAATAGAGTAACCTTCCGATGATTTATTGATATTTAGTCCCATCATCTTTGTTTCCTTATTCATTTTTTAAAAATTTTAGACTGGTCTCTGCTGGTGTTTACTTGGGCCTCGAATACTCCATCTGAAATATTATTAAAACATACTTTGAATATTAAGTTTCTATGATAAGTATACCATCTAATTTTTGGATTACATGTAATATAGGGAAAATTTTCATTTCAATAATTAGAAATATCTTAAATTATCAACTCATGTGTTCTGAAAATAGGTTGCATTAGAAAATATCTAAGCCTCTGAAAATTATATCATAAAAATATATAAGAACTATCAATATCTAATTATTATACTACTTAATGTAGTGGTTATAATGAACTCATTCTCTATTAAAAATTGAGATTCTTTAGGAATTGATCTGTAATGGAATACCAATCTCTTGGTTTTTTCTTAACTCTATAAAAATACTTCTTTAGTTGAAATAATTTTCCTTCATCTATATTAAGGAAAAACCTATCTAATTTCTCAATATACACTTCCTCTTCAAGGATATTATTCAAGAAATAATATTTTATGTCTATATTTTATATTTTTTTATCCCTTCTGATTTTTATTGGTAAAAAAAACTTAGTAGTTGTAATCCATGCTATGGGTGAAAATGAATCATCAAAATAAATTCCTTCAATTTGGTAATTCCATTTTCGTGAAAGTATTTCTTTATTCTAAATCACTTTTCATCTTCTATAAGATTATATAGAAACACCCACTTAGTTACAATGAAATTCTTATAACATGGCATTGGAATAACTTCACATGTGTTTTTTATTCTCCATTTGGTCATGATATTCATCCATAGCAATAACCCAACTCTCATCATATGAATATTATTTAAAATATTTTTGTTCCACCAAGAATAATAAATATACCTACTACTAACCCTTCAATCATCTTATTTTTGATCAAGGTTGTCCAGTCTACAGTAATGTTTTTTTAATCACAAACTAACCATGTCCACAAGGTTAGTTTTCTTTCCAATATCAAGAATGTATAACTTCTTATTTCGAGTCAGTGATTGCAGTTTTAAAGTAAACATATATTTGAATTTCTCTTTGAACAACGAAACCTGAGGAATAGGTATGATTTATTACTTATAAATTCCTTTAGATTAACTTTATGATTAATCATTTTTATTATTTTCATAATTCTGAGTTTCGATAATTTTTATTGATCTTTACACCTCTAATTTCAGTTTGTAACATCTTCTTCCAGCACCTCAATTCCCTTTACTCAATCATTGATAGTTTTATCCAAACCAACAATGAATCATTATTTTTCTTCAATTTTATGTATCCTTGAATTTACTAAATTTCATGATTTTATTTTTTCAATATTATACTTTATCTCTAACATTTATTTTTATTTTTGTTTTATGGAGAGTTTGTAATCTTACACCGCTGCATTTTCCTTCTTAGTCTTGACCCCCCAAAAAATCATGTTCTTCAAGGGTTACCTCATGTAATACCTAAAAATATACCCTTCAAATAACTCCTTTATTTTAATCATCACTATCATTATTTGTTGTATTATTTTCAATATACCTCAACACACCTTCATTCTTACAATTTTCTCCATATTCTACCTCACATTCTTCAAAACTGTCTTTGTCTTTATAAAAAAAAGTTTTTCCCTTTGAAGGAACTCCATTAAGATTTATTTGAAACTTATTTTTTCATCTTCATGGGATGTTTTTCTTTATTATAATCATCTGGATAATTTTTAATAAATTTATCTATAATATTCCCCACCTTTACCCATTTTAAAAATCAAGGAGAATCCCACCCTTAAACCTTTCTCTCCTTCAATTATTATTAGAGTACAAAAATAACGTAAAATCATCTACTTCAATAACTTATGGATTCTATATTATTAAAAGATTATTCATTGAATTAAAGGAAACTAACTACATACTTTCCTTTACTGTTGACACTATTTATTTTTTCTCATTTCATAAGTCACAATATTTGTATACAAGATATTGAGTGAAATATCTTTTTTATCATTTTCATCTTGAATTGAAAATTTTACATTGAAATGAGGTCAGATTATACTCATGATACTCTTCATTAAATTTTCATATTTTAGGTATTCACCAATGCCTCACATATCTTTAATAATAACATTTAGGTTATTGAAAAAGGCATCCACCGTATAATTTGAATTCATTCCCAAATATTTATATTTATTCCAGTGAACCAATAAATTTTCTATATGAGCCTTTTAATCCCCATATTAATTATTCATATTCTTTTACAAATAACATGAGGGGTTTTGTGGGACATTACCTTTATGAAAATGGGACTATAAAGATCACATCCCAAGGAATCTATATCTTTGGGATCTGTATCCAATTCTCAATAATATCTCACCATAAAATCTTTACCTTCAATATTAGAAGTGATTCCATAAATTTTCATTCTGTTAATTTCCATGTCCAAGTATCTAAAAATAATTTTTTATTCATATTTTACACAACTAGAAATTTTTTCTTTCAAATATAGAATTACCTTTATATATGAATATTTTTTCAATGATTCCAAGAGTGATAAATAATACACCTCCTTCTAACACAACCTGTTAGATCCCTATGGAGGATAAAAACCTGACAGATAGGTGAATCAAGGTATTGATGTTTAAAATAATTTTTATTTGAATGAGGATATTTTTCTCTCACATCTCTACCATTACCCTCAATGACTGATGAAAAAAGTGAATAAAAAAAGGATTTTACTTGGTTTTTCCGCACTAGGATAATCTAAGGATCATGCATGGAAAATGGACATAATACAAAATTCACTAAAAACATGTAACTTTTATGTAAAATTTATAGGTCTTCACCGAACCTCTTGGTTGACTACCATGAACAATTAGAGAAATATTTTCTCTCCATAAATAAAAAACTCATTTCTATGTTTTTTGTATCTTTCCTTCTTCACATAAAGATTATGTGAACATAAACCTACAATGGTGTATATTTTTTCACACTTAATGTCAACTTCTAGTGAGATTCTTCTAGATAAGATAAAGAATAACCCACAAAAATTATACTCTAAAACTTATACTGCTGTATTACTATCTCTCCCTATATAGTTGGACTATCCCTATTTTTATTTCAATCCAATGGTTTAGATTAACTCACCATTTTCCAAGATTGTGGAAAGAGTCTTGTATAATTTCTAGGTTCCTCATGAACTATTTAATTTGAATTTAACATTGAAATATTCTATCCAAGGATCTCGTTCATTGTATTTCTGGATGAAACTAATAGAAAACTGAAATTATCTTTCTATGGTATGGTTATATATGCTACAGTGTAGTGAAACCCATTTCATATATACTATGTCATGGCCATTAACACTATGTCACAACCATAAATTCATCATTTCATCATATGGCATGGTCAGCAGCACTCCATCATGGATTCTTATAGTTGAACTGATCAGATTCTACTAGAGTATTAAATCCTCTATTGACCCACACATTATCTCTAGAATGATCTCCTGTAACTACTATTTACACAGAACTGACTGCGGTGTGGAAACATCACTATAGAATGAGCACTTATAGGATTGATGATTAATAATTATCTAATCCTATTGAATTTATTATCTCCATAATTCAAGTTGAATCTATGGTGTGGATAAATCAATATAACAATACCTCCTATAGGGTTGGGGATTATAAATGTTCTACTCCAATTGAATTCAAACAATCCATCACACATGGTATAGTTATGGTGTGGAGACCTTCTGTTTCCATGTTTTTATAGTGTATCCCTTTCTTTATAGTGTGGACTCCTTGAAATATCTAATGGATCCAAAATTTATAAAATAGGGTCCTACTTCCTGGTGTACCTATCCATAATGTAGAAAAATACTCCCAAGTCCCACATCAAACATACATCTGATAATTCATCCCCATATAAGCATCATTATTCCCCGAACCATCCAATTTTTTGTAACATGGTTGACTCATAGCCTCCTTCATACTGCATCCCTATGATGCAGACCACTGATGCCATGTGCATGCCAACCTACATGCATACTCACCTCTCCATGTCTAGGAATACACTTCCTTCACACAAACCATGCATACTGTTCCACTCAGATATGTATCACCTAGTCTCATCCACCATATGTTTTTGGGGACTTCATTGAAATTGTCCTTGATAGGACTTATCCATGTTTTTTCATCCTATCATATCCTCTTAATTGTGTCATAGACATGGTGACTATGATGTAGGAAAGATTATATGTCCTCCATAGAATGTTCTCCTCAAATTCACCACATTCTAGGACATAGATCATGATCTATATAATATACTTTTTATTTAAGATATAAAACCCCCTTCAATATCCTCCTACATGTTGTAAAAAAACATCACCCATATAAACTTCAAAATGGATTTTGTACAAGGATGGACCTAGAACACCGTAAAGTTTTTTTACGGAGGGGTTTTCTTGAAAGTAGTAATGAAATCATTCCATATAGTTAGCATCATTTATAAAGGGTATATGGTAGATTTTTTTAAACCAAAAATGGTGGAACGTATGTGAAGGTCACAAAAAGAATAATCATTTATGATTAATAAATATTGTTTTATATTTATATCAAAGGAAAAATTATATAAGTGGGATTTTGTGATGGTCATAAGTGTCATATTTTTCATAGTGAGTTTTTTGAGAAAATTTTCCTATAAACACACCACTAATTGACTCATTATAAATCAAGAAGATATTAAATAAATTTAAGAGGGAGTTGATCACTTCATTCATTATATTGGATTGTTTTTTAATAGAAGATGTGTTTATGGAAATAAGATTATTTTGTAGTGAGAGAAAACTTTTGGAAATTCAATAGATCAAAAAATATTAACTATTTAAAAGAAGCATGATCATTCAACATATAGAAGTATTTTTTATGCATGACCGTTAATTAAGACAATTCAATTTTAAAGTAGCAATTTTCATGAAGAAAAGTATTCTGTGAAGTATTTTCATTCACGAGGAGATGAATCATTCATTAAGAATTGATTGTGATAGAATGTTTTGAAATGAAATTGTTAGTAAGAGATGTATGTGATTAACATTATACCATAGAAGACATAAGAATTTTTTTAAGATTTAATTATTGAGATAAAGGATTTATATAGATCATAATATTCAATAATTAATGATATAAATCACCCTACATATTCTTAATGATATAGAAGTGACCTTCATATTGATAAAATAAAAATATATCATCCTGAATCAGTGATTAATGGAGGATTTAATAGATGTTTCAAAGGGAGGTACTGTGTTATTACTAGAATTTAATTATAAAGGTAGTTATACTAGAATAATTTCATCGTGACTAAAATAAAAAAGCCTATTTTTTCGAGTTTTTTAAAATGGGAAGAATTTTGAATTGTTTATTTCAGAGGCTCTTAAAGGGAAAACGGCCATTTTATGCTATTAGATGATCTAAGATAATTTTTTTCCTACACATTTGTTTCCAAAATAGGGTTTTTACCCTATGATAGGAAGTTGGTGGAATTCTAAGATGCTAAAATTTTATTTCAATATTAAATATTTAATTAATTAAATATTAATATATTCACATGTGTTTTAATAGTTTTATCATTTAAATGAAGTGGTATATTGGGATTTTGATATTGTGGTTGATAATAGAAAATTCTTTCTTTCTTATGTGGGGAATTACCTTGAGTCAGGAACCGAGGATAGTCCCCCTTTATGATTTCCCACTTCATTATTCTTTTTTTATTCTTTATTTTTCATTTTCTATTCTCTTATTATACCATAGATTCTATTATATTCTCCTTGGGGGTTTTCCTTCAACATGTCTGAGTGAGTAGAATGAGCGGTTGAGGGGGAGGGAGGGAGGAATTAATGGAATTAGGGAGGTGTTTTCATAGATCTTGGGGTAGCTAGATTGTCATGCACTATCTACAAAGCATGGATGTGGCTAAATAATTGGTTTATTCCACTTATATGTAAGATAGATTTTGGGTTTAAATACATGATCCACTTAGAGTTGTTGTTTTAGTTTTTGAAGACATGAAGGATTTATTAGGGACTCCATGGGGTCGATTTGAGATTATATTGTGCTAAACTGGTTGTTTTGATCAGATTTCATGGGTTTCCATTCATGAAATCTTGATCACACAATGTGTGTATTCAAGAAAAAATGTATTTTTTTTCTTTCTATTTAGTGAAGTAAATGTTTTTTATTCTACACAACGTGTACTTGGAGTACAATCTATGTAGTGATACATGGCAATGTAGTCGAGTACCAAGGTAGGTGGGGTTTTTTAGGAATACAAGCTATATAATATGAGTACATTCCCTATTAGGGGACACATCCATGTGGTCGAGTATTTTCTAAGACACCCAATGAAAGGGGGAGTAGTCATGTACTAGAACATGTCTATACTTCATGTATTCCTTGTCCATGTAGTAATACAAGGCCAAACCACATGTGAGCCAAGGTTGTGTAGTAATACATAGGCATACCTCATGTATATATAGTCTATGTATAACAACATGGATGAGGTGGAGGTGTTGGATTACATTTCGTGTACTTTGGGTACATTCCATGTACTACACCCTTGTTTCTCATTTGTGGGTTTTTAGTGATTTTGCACCCTGGAGTCAGAATTAAACATAAGAGGAGGCATTTCTGGTTTTTTATATAGAACATGATGGTAGAACTATAGGGTTGGTTATAGGACTTTAAAGAGGTATTTCATGGTGAATAAACCGTGAAGGAGACATTTTTCCTCTAGTAACTCAATCTTGTTTTTCCTTGGGAGTGACACATGTTATAAGACATAGGAAAGGGTCATGAGAATGGTTGAATAACATGGAATGGGATCAGAAATTCCCTAGACTAGTGTATCTTATGATTGTTCTTTGTTAATGGGAATAAGATATGACTTTGGTAGATATATAAGTTAGGAATTTGGGCTAACCTATATTGGATTGGGAAGGGATTGGGTTTGATTCCATATCCATTGTTAGGTTTTCCATTTTAGGCATGTGATCCAGTGATATGTTAGAGACTGGGTTGTGGTATGTGTGTCCCCCAATATAAGAGTTATGAGAGATTAGTATATGATAGAGGGCCCTGACAGTGATCCATGTACTTTTTTTGATACAAAGGTACCCAAGACGGATACCTCCCCTTATATACCAATTTTGAGGTTCCCAAGAGTGATGTCTATACTTATGTCCTAACCTAGAGGACCCAAGTGGGTTCTTATTGTCATAATGTCACTGATTGGGTGTATTTTTTGGGTATATATGGTTGTAAGGGTCACCTTGAACCTAATCCAATGTGTAAAACTAATGGGTATGAGATGATAATTATGTGCATGGTCCTTTGTCCATCCCTTATTATTTTTTCTTTTTTTATTTAAGTTGGAACATAGTTTAATCCCCTGGGGATGATGTGATATGGTTGGGATACCATGGTTATGAGGCTAGTTATATTTTTGAGGATACCATGTTTTGGATTCAAGTTTACGGATATGAGATTACACGGAGTAAGAGATAGGTATTTGATCCATCATGGGTTTCAAAAATGGATTTGATAGGGGATACCATTAATTTGGATCCTAGATTACTGATAGGGTTCTCAATAGATTTGGAGCTTATATTATAGGGCTACTATGGGATTTGAACCTATATTCATGAGGAAATGATAGGGGCCTTTATGGATTTGGAGCTCATATGGTTGCATTATCATGGGCCTCATCCTCAGAGTCATGAGGATATGATAGGGGATTCCATGGATTTAGAAATTGTTTTATAGGACTATCATTGGAATCATCTTTAGAGTCATGAGGATATGATATGGTATGCCTTGGGTTTGATCCTGGATGATATTAATTTCATGGGATGGGTCCCCTAAGCCGTGAGGATTGGCTGGGGATACCATGGTCTTGGATCTAGTAAGTTACTAAGGATACACTATCATCAAGACCTATTCAGAGACACCCCAAAACTGACTGAAAAAGTTATGGTTGATTAGAATCATGGACCTAGGGACTGATGGTGGATTTATTTTCATTTTTATTATTTCAATTACGTCTTGGTTAAGCTTGGAATTTTTCATGATCATGAACTTATTATAGCTATTTAAAGGTTCTCTATTGGGTGTGGCCAACTAAGATTCATTTCTAACCCCATATTTGTGCACAATGGTGTGTGTCTGTGGACCTTATGTATACATTAAGTTTGATAAAAGATGTACTATGGTTTGGGAAAAGTCCCAGGGATGTATTATCGGGTTAAGCCACTCTCGTGGAATCTTATTATTGGCCTAGAGCATCTCTAAAGGGTTTTAAAGAACATGTATGTGGAAATGAACAAATATTTCAGTAGATCATAATGTATTTATTCTCTTTTGTGTATTCTTTATATGGGATCATACTAGAGGATGATCATTATTGTATACTTGATATGTTAATTTAGGCCTTAATTCAATTAATTTATTATAGCCTTGTTTATATTTTTTTTCTTCCACTTTGAGTTTATTTTTGGTGAATTATTTTTTCTTATTTATAATATGAATTCACACTATGATATGGTGGTATATTCTCCTTAAAAAACCACATGAGAACCCCAATTCTAGTTAAAATCCTATGGAATATGAGGAGGCATGTCTGAAGTCTCATAGAAAACAGGTTCGACTATTTTTCATTGAGTGAACCGTAGTGGGATGTTATAAAGTGGTATCAAAGATGGTTTGTTTTTACATATAGTTTTGGGATTTTTTGTACCAAATATTTATGAATATTTCAAATCCTATAACTGATACTAGTCTAGTGTATCAATAACTCATTTTTTTAGTAGGAATAATAGGTATCTAGAGTAATTATATTTTTGTTCTAGTTTTCATTTTTAAGGTTGTATTTGAATTTCACTTTGAGCGATGCACATATGGTTTTGATTTTATGATTTGTGGTTTAAAAAATTTGTCTATTGGACCATTGGGAAGAGGTCTATGTTTGGATAAGACTCTTATCCTATATAGGAAAGATGCATCTTTTGTATCATATTAGAAGTTTAGTATTCGTGTTACATATAGTCTTACTAGTGTGAAATTTCACTAAATACCATGGCGTGGTTATTTAATGTTTCAAAAACTACACATAAAGTGTTTTCACGTATAATTACATGGTGCAAAATTTATTTAAATTAGATTATTTTCATATGTATTTCCATCTTATGGAAGTTTAAATGAAGATATGGTGAGATACTCATAAATGATAAGGATGATGATGTAGTTCTCTTGTACAGGAGGTGTAGTAACCCTAGTAGAGCAGGGTGGGAACATGGTTTCTAAAGGTTTTCCCCCTCAAGGGTTGTATTTGTTTGGGTTTGGTTACATAACATTCCAATAATAACTTCTATGGGGTTTTCATGTAATTCTTAGAATTACATTCTACTTAACCAAACCATGTGTGTGGTTTGACATCGATGGTCTGGGATGATGTTGTGTGGGTGTCTTTGTACTATTCTCTAATGATTTCAGATCCTCAGAGGATCAATTTAGTGTGTGGATTATATGATAAGATGGGTTCCCAAGTTGTGGATTTTATTCAGTGTGTGATTTCTTCATGTGTGAGATACCATGAATGGTTGATTTGAATTTCGATAATGTGGGTTTATAATGGAGTGTGGATGATGACTCGTGATTTGTGACCTCTAATATACATGACAAGAAGGGTAAGGTGGTCAAACTTAGTAACCCTTACATGATACATAGCTGGTAGGGCTAGGTGGGATACCTAGAGACCCATAGATATGACTCAAATTATTATTGGTTCAGTGGATTACATTGACTTAGGGTCATTGCAAGATGGGATAGCTTAAAGTTTTTTTACATACTAACAGGATGTAATGATGGTGCTTCAGGGTATGAAAATATTGAATGGGAGATGCTTATGGTTTTAGTGAGGAGCACCTTGGGTATTAGGGCATCAATTATAATGTGTGGTTTTGGTTACAATACCATGGTGATATTTATACCTATGTGTTGGATGCATTCTTATCAGTGTGGTCAAAGCGTGGGTGGACACTCATGAGGGGAATGAAATTGGGTGGATGGTAATCATGTAGATGAGGTTGAAATGCCTTAGACCAAGGATAAGAACCTTCATTTATAGAATGAATTCATGAGGTGGGCATTAATTTGATAGATCATGGCTTGGATAGAGTGACTAATTTAGAAGAGAAGTTATAAGGGAAATACTAGCATGTCAGGACTGGCTTGTTATGGATCAAGGTTGTATTGATCTTGATTATGGATGAATCATGAGAGCATGAGTAGGGTGATGGATCAGGTTCCTAAGAATGCTCAACCCAAGGGTGTATATTTAAATTCATTGTTAGGGAAACCTAGGGTTTGTTTATGGAAGTAGGTAAGTGTGTCTCAAGGGGTGAAACACGTGTGGTTGGAAATGAACCCATCATTAATGAGGAGTGGTATAAGTTAATCCATGTAGTTGGGAGTGGACCATTTTCCATTTAAGGGAGGTGTCCCTCATTATGAGTTGAAATTTTATGACTTCCAGGGAACCATTTTTAGGAAGTCGTAATAAGTGATGTTTTTATGTTATAGTTTGGTGCTCAGAAATGAGCACATTTGGCCATACTATTATTTATTTCTAGTGGTGGATGGAGTTTGGGTTGTGTATTTGGTTTTTAGTTTCTAGGTTATGATAAGGATACTCTGATAGTGGCGATTATTAGTTCAGTAATGGTGATATGACCCGTGTGTGGGTAGTTTCAAGGATTTACTAGGAACCACATCAGTCATATTTGTGTACCACAAAATATTCATTTTGATAGGTGATTCTGATGGTAGGAAGTTTTGTGGACCAGAAGCAGCCGTTATGGGTTGAGTTATATGGTGGGGGAACAATGAACTAGGTGATGAATCCTGGTTGATGTTTTGATATCTCAATATGGATGGATACTGAATCCTGGATTATTGTCTCCTATCGACCTTTCAATAGTTGGGAGCTCTGCTAATGTGTATATCGACACTCAATTTGAATCCTCAACAATGATACTTTTAAATAGTCAATTGTATTTGTGATTTGTCTTTCTAATGGGGGGTTGTTTGGAGTGCTAAAATGAAATTATTTATTTATTTATATTGATTTAACAATTTTATATAGATTGAGGTGAGTTCATTATTGGGGATTTAACAATATTATATCATTGATCTTTTCTTTATATTGCGTTAAATTAACACCCACTTCACAAGATAATTTTGATCAAAATACCAAAGTGTTAAGGCTTTAATCCAATCTTTAACTTAACAAAGGTTATAATATCAATTAAAACTTGTTTATGGTTTTATATTTATGGTTCCAATAATACATGAAATCCACATGTTAAACAAAACGTGTCATTAATCCATCACATTTTAATTTCAACATACACATTGTTAACCTAAAGAATACTCAATGAGAAAACGCCCACAATCCACTAATATCCCCAAATTAGGACCCATGAAAATGGTATATTTACTCATCCATTGGGATAGTTATTAATCTGGTTGTAATTTTTATGGTTATGGGTTTAAGATAAAATAAAAATAATGATACAAGAAGTGATCGGTGTGCCGAACAAACCCACAAAATGGGAAGGGAAGTAAAATAATCCTTTAGATTGAATGAGAAAAAGAAATAAGATAATGGTTTTAAAATTTTATTTAAACTATTTTATGAACATTAATATTAAAATATAGAATTTATATGATAATAATAGATTATGAATATACTTCCATTCATATTCAAAAAAGGTACAACAAAACACTTACAATATTACAAATGAAAAAGAATGGAAAAATCATGAAAATAAAGAGAGGAGGAAGGGTATCTCAAGTGAGAACTTCTATTTGAAGGTACTATCAGGCCTTTGTAAAGTCTTTTCACATGCCAAGGTATCATCCCCTATTCTTAAGTTCCAAATCTCTATAAGGATAAGAGGGTAATGTACTTATAACCCAAGGAGGTGGACCATTTTCTTTATAAATATTCCGCTCCACTTGGCTCGCCAATTTGATATTATAGACAGATGAAATATGGAGAAATTATCTTCTTCAAAAAAAAGTAGGCATGAATTTTTCTAGTCTAACCACAAAATTGTACTCCCATTAGACTTGAGGGTCCAAATTTATGGAGATTTTATTAAACAATTTTAATCAGTCCATTTCATTCCAACCATTCTCTAAGGCCAAAATGTGAATGGGTTTTTTATAGGAATATCAGATCAAATACAAATAATTTCTTCTAAAAATTTGACCACCTATATCTTTGATTTCACAATGAAAAATATCATCTCGAATTTATAGCTATATTAGGATAAAATTCCATAGTTGTGTGTTGTTTTTAATTCTGAGAGAGAATGGTGGGCTAGTCCTCATAGAATCATTTGGGCCACTTTTTGGTGGATTTGGGATTTGAAATATTTATCCATGATGAATTGTATTTTCCCATGAATTTTTTTATTCAATCATTTATTTTGGAATTGATACCAGAAATTAAATCTTCATGGATTTTCCAGCTTCATCAGAGATTCTTTGGGCCTTCTTGTGAGGACGATATGACCATTCAAATGGCCTAATTATCCAATGAGTCCTTCTAATTATATATCTAAAATTTAATATGGAATACTAAAAAATAACCATACAATTTGAATAATTAAGAAGATAATTATATATAAAATAGTAAACTAAATCGATTGGATTAACTCAAATAATGCCGAAAATAATATTTAGTAGTAAAACCTGGGTATTTCACACTAATTATATACTTTTACAAGAAAATTAATAAAGTCAGTAGACAAAAGGTTATGAATAAATGAATAAAATCAAATCCCCCACACTTATTCATTTGAATTAATTCACGCACAAAAAATATTAAAATGTAAATAAAATCATTCTCACCCACCAAATAATATTTTAAAAAATTTCCCCAATCAGGGGAGGTTTAGACTTTTTCACACATCCATATCGAATTATACCACAAATTTTTACTGAAGAATTGTTCCAAAAACAATTAATTTTTCATGCTCAAATTTACAAATAGAAAATGTGGTCACTCATAACTCACTCCTCTCAAGATGATAATAATTTATTTCGGGAGGTTCACTCATTCACTAACAAAAAAGTGAAAATATTTGAGTTTGATAGAGTCCTCAGCTTCCGTTCCCTTTCCAAAGGAGAATAAGAATAAAGAGGTATTTTTTAAGGTTTTTTCTTTGGTTATGGGATGGTAGTAATTTAATGTCCAAAAGAGTATAAAATAGGGATAAAACACCAACAAAGGTAAAAAAATGAAATTTTTTTTTTGAAATGGAACATAGGTGTAAATGGAAACACATGTTTACAAGGGAATGACTGTCTGAATGAAGACAGAGAAGAGGAATAAAATTTGAAGGGGATGAGACGATAAAATACGTACAAGACAAAAAACTTTTATCAATGACCCAAGAACTTATAACCCAAGTGTTGTTTTTTTCCTTTTCATTTTTTTTATTTTTTTAAAAGTTGAACTTGAAATACATCTCACATTCATATCCCACCCCATGTTTAATCTCCTCAAAAAACTAACTATAATAGTTATAATATGATAAACGGTTATGGAATAGTGGTTTTTGACCTCTCCAAGATGCACCCTTTTATTTTTTTTTGTTTTTTTGAACACTTGTAAATAACACTGACAAAAATAAATAAATGAAAATACATTCCCCAAAATCACAGAATTACAAACTCTCCTACCACACTAAAATAGATGATTTACCTCAAGCATATGAAAACACTTTTAAAATCAAGGAAATAGAACCCAAAATGAAATCCATTCCCCCAGCACTTAAATTTCAGTAAATTGTGAAATGTAATTCTATTTAGTTGTTCGGTGGGACAAGGTACTGGGCTTGTAATGTGGCTATCACATAAAAGGTATTCATAGGCTTGAAGGGTATTTTAAAAGGATTATTAATGTAAGGTTAATGAGAAACAATTTGGATAGTGTGACTCTCATGCAGTTCAGAAAATTCATCTATCATATTAATGCACACCAAAGTAGGAAATTCAACTCAAAGGTCCATAAACTCAAGACTCACAATCAAAGGTTAAAACACACTAAATGAAAATATAATCTTATTTGGCCTTGGAATAAATGATAATTTAGTAAATCATGTTTGAGGAATAATCATTTTCCAAATCAAAGAGTGAGCATTAAATTTTGTTGGTTTTAAAACAAGAATCTTTATTGAAATTTATGATGAAAATGAAAAAAATAGATGAAAACATGTCTTATGACTCCCTAAAATGGTTAGACAAGATTTAAAAAATGGATGGTGAGTAAGTATGACTCTTTTTTTAATGTTTTTATATTTTTTTAGTGTTTTTAAAATACACACCCACTCAAAAGTGACATAGAAAAAGAAAGGGTTTTATGAAGAAAGTGTTAAAAAATGAAAATGATAGATGAATAATAATAAAGAGATAAAGAGAGAAAGATATGAAGAAAGGAAGAGGGGCAGAGAGAGAAATAGATATATTTAAAGGGAAATAGGTTCCCCTAGTTTAAATTTAGTGGGATTCCATCTCTATCATATGGTGGGTTTACTGTAGAAGTTGGGGATCTAATGGAAGCCAATGTGGCTACTGAGATGTGTTTCCTCTCTTGTTGATGCTTTAATCGATGTATATTAACTGTGAATATCTTTTTGGAAGAAGGGTCTTGGACTTTCACTATACCAAATGGGTAAACATTAGTAATAATAAAAGGACCTTACCAATGAGAATTAAGCTTACCTAGGTGAAGTAAAAATCAAGAATTGGAGAGAATTCCCTTTTCACCTTCATGAAATACCTTTAATAGGATGTTTTTTTCATGGAGAACTTTGGAATTTTCTTTTTATATATTGGAATTCTCATGGGAATCATGTACAAGATCCTCTAGTACATTTAACTGTAATAATATATCTTCATCATATTTTTCACAATCCAAATTACAAGTTTTCATGACCCAAAATGACTTATGTTGGATTTAAACATGTAAATTACATTATTTACCAAAAACTAGCCTAAAAGAAGATATACTAATGGGTGTTTTATAAAAACATTGATAAACCCAAATTTCTTAACCATGTATTTTAGGATAGTCATTTCTAGTGGACTTTACAATTCTCTTATGCACTCTTTGCACTTCTTTATAAGAAATTTTATCCATACCATTTGTTTTGGGGTGATATGAAGGAGAAGTTTTATGTATAAACCCATTCTTTTTCAGAATATATTATATAGTCTGGTTATATGAATGAGTTCCTAAGTCACTTATCAAGGCTCGTGGTGTTCCCAATCAATGGAAAATGTGTGTGTTTAGTAACTCGCTAATATAATTTGAATCATTCTTTATAGAGGGTTTGTCCTTGACTCACCTTAAAACATAATAAATATCTAGAAGAATATTTGATAATCTATTAGAATATGTAAATTTCCCCAAGAAATTGATGCCCGAACCTTCGAAGATATTATAAAAAATTAATTTCTTTTAGGGAATTTCATTTCATTTTGAAATTGTGCCAAACTTTTGGCAAGTGGGACTTGATTTCCAGAACTCATGTGAGTCCTTTAAGTGTGAAGACCAAAAGAATATTGATTCAAGTAAATTTAGGGAGGTTTATTGTGGTCTAAAGTGTCCACCACCATGAATTAAGTGAAAAAATTCCAAAATAGAAGAATGTTCATATTCTTCGACACATCGCCTAAATAAAATGTTGGCCCCAGTTTTCCAGACATTATTATCTTCCCAAAAATAGAATTTTGAAACACATTTCAACTTCATTTTTTGCTATTTTGAAAAAATTTTAGTAAAAACACTAGAAACCATGTAATTTACAATCGAGGCATAGCATGGTATCTTTACAGTGATAGATGAGAGGTTTTCAGTAGGAAATTTAGGATAAAATATTTCAAAATGATAAGAATTATAAATTCTACTCAGGTGACCATCCATAGGGTTTATTTTCTAGGACTATCTTTAATCATGATGTCAAAATCTAGGAGCATTATGATCAATATTATTATCCTCTGTTGGGAATAAATTTTCTTGAATAAGAACTTTATAGGAGAATGATTTGTGAAGATGATGTTTTTGGAACCCAAGAGATAGGGCCAGAATTTATCTAAAGAAAAACTCACTATTAAAATTTCCTTTCCAGTGAATTTTTATTGATATAGAGTTTCATAGAATTTTTTTTATGCATAATAGATGGCATGGGGGACATTTTTTCTTTTTTGACCAAGAACGGCTACAATGGCCCTATCATAAGTATCACACATCAATTTAAATGGAATGGAATATTCTAGGGGTTGGATTATTGGGGAATATATAAGGAAAAAATTTAATTCAATGAATAATCTCCTCCAAGCCTCATCGAAATGAAATGTAACATCATTTTGGAGTATCCGAGTGAGTGGGTGGGAAATCATACTGATGTTATGGATGAATCTCCAATAGAAACTTTAATGAACTAGGAATAAACAGATGTTTCAAACTATTTTGTGTTCAAGAAGGGATTAGATCACCTAAATTTTAGAAATATAAACATGAATATCATCTTGTGAAATTATTTTCCCTAAAAAATCCCATTAGTAACCATAAAGTGAAACTCTTTCATAATTTAGCACAAGGTTACATTTGAAAAACTTTTGAAGGACTAGAGAGATTGAATGAAATAAGAATTCAAATGACTCACCATAAATGGTAAAGTCATCCATGAATACCTCCATGAAATGAAAAATGAATTCATAAAATATACTCATCATACACCTCTATAATGTTGTAGGAGAACTGAAAATTACAAAAGGCATTCTCTTATATACATATGTTCCAAAAAGACAAGTGAGAGTAGTCTTTCCATGGTCTGAAGGAGAGATTGGGATTTAGAAGTAGATAGTGTATCCATAAAGAAGTAAATAGTGTGAATTTCTGGCTAATTGTTCTAGAATTTGATCAATGAATGGAAGAGGGTAGTGATCTTTTTGTGTTTCAACATTCAATTTCTAGTAATCGATGCACACACACCATCTGTTTTTCACTCTATTTGTGACAACATCTCCATGTTAATTTGTGAAAACAGTTACCCACCCTTCTTAGGTACAACATGAATCGTACTAACCCATTCACTATTATAAACTCAATAGATAATACCATCTTTGAGAATCTAGGTAATCACTTCCCTAACAACCTCAAGTATTAGTATATTTGGTCTTATTTGTGGTTGTTTGATTGGTTTAGATGATTCCCCATGATGGATGTGAGGCGTGAAAAGGGTATGTTTAATTCCTATTATTCTATATAGGTTACAAATTAAGGCCTTTTAGTTTTCCTTTACCACATGAAGATGTTTTTACTCCTCAGTTTTAGTAAGTATGAAAGATGCAATGACACGATAAGAGTGGTCATGGAAAAGGAATGCATATTTCAGGTGTGCTAGAAGAGGTTTCAGATCAGTGTCATCTTTTATTTTTTTTATGGAAAACTCAGGAATGGAGTAAGGGTTTTTAATTTCATCTGATTCATTATTATACAAGGTGGAGTAGAAGATATCAGAATTGAGATGGGATTCAATAATTTTTTCAAGATCTTCTAGATTTTTGGAGTCTATGAATGAAAGGTCAACATCAACTTTCCCATTTATGTCTTGGTTAATCTCGGTGAAATTATCACAAGATCATATCTCATTAGAACATGATAAACATGATGGAATGGGATTCAATGTACTCTCAAAAGTGTCCTTGGAATCATGGACTGAGAAGGTAGAGTGATCTGCAGATGGGTATCGCATGGCCTGAAATATATTGAACTTGACTATTTGGTCACCAAATTCCATGGATAGGATTCCCACATGGACATCAATCATAGTAATTGATATTAGGAGTAATTTTATTCATATAGTTAGTAGAGATCTATAAGATTTCGTCTCAATATCCATATCAAGGGCATAGAAATCTACTGGGAAGATAAGATCATTAACTAATACAAGGATGACCTTAATTATTCCCTCAACACTAGCAATGCTTCGACTGGCCAATTGGATGAAAATACTCATTGGTTTCATGGTACATAGACCAAGGTTAGAGAGGATGGAATTGGGCATGACATTTATTTCGGATCCTAAGTCTATGGGTGCATCATCAAAGTTGGACCTCCCTATTTTGCATGTAACAGTAAAGGTACCTAGATTTTTTCACTTTATGGGTACAGACTATTGTGTGGAAACACTCTTGGTGGTCCTATGTTTTCTCTAATGAGTGATAAATTACTTAATAAAATTTTCATACTTATATATTTTTTGATGTAATCTAAAAGGGTAATGTTGAATTCAACATGTCTAAATATGTTGAGAATCTCAGGATCATATTCAATGGACTTCCTTGGCATAGAGATGGATTGAGGGAAAGGAATTGGGTTCCTTATAGGGATAAAAAGGAGGTGACGAAGTGTATTATTTTTAATTTTATATATTTTTGTTCTTTTCATTATCAAGATCAATATTCAAAGGATCATTTGAGGATCCATCATGAGTCTTGGAAAACAATTTCCAATCTAAGTGCAATTGTACTTATATTACCCTTGGGGTTGGGAAAGAGTTGAGTTGGGAGTTACGGAGAATTGGATTCTTGTAACTTGTTAAGGTGAAATTATTGACCAATTTGGGGTCCAATGTTTTTTAGTATAGAATGAGTGAAGGAGGAAAGATATTCCATAACACTTTTCCAAGGCTTCTTATAACAGGATTCATGTCATGTATTAGGATTACCTTGATTTTGGTTCTTGGGAAAGTTCTTTTATTGGGTTGGGAATTGGGAAGGATCATTATGATTGTCGAATCTAGGAGGACCTAGAGTAGGATTGATCATTTGAGGTTGAGGAAAAAAAGGATAAGGTTGTTTGAAGTTACCAACACCTTAAATATATTGTAATTGGTTTGGGTTTTGAGGAGGGAATTGAGGGGGAAGATAAATTGGACTACATTACCTGAAGACTCAGTTAAAGTTATATAAGAAGGGCTCATAGAGGGGTTGATTGAATTTTATAATGAACTGACATGATTGTTGATGGTTGGTGTTCTTTTGATCATATGTTTCATTGAGCTCCATTAGACTAAATTAATCATATGGATCATCCTGATGTTGTGGAAATGTGTCAGTTGGATGAGGTGGTGAGGTATAGATTCCATAATTCCAGATAGGTCTACGGAATAGGGAATGTGGATAAGATGAAGTTACGGATTTGGAAGACAAATCTAGTTTTCCCACAAGACCTAAATGTTCCCTCATCCACTCAATCATTATATTGGGTTCTATGGATTAATTCTATTCCACATTTTTTTGAGCATGTGCTCGAGAATAGAATTTTTGCATGTTTATATCAGTTTTTCTTATCAGATCTCATGTAGCTATAGGTATTTTACCAATAACAACATTACCACCTGATTCATCAATGAGAGTAATCTCAATTGCCAACAATACCTTGTAGAAGTATTGGATCAAGAGTTGGTTAGTGATTTTATGGTGTTGGATAGTTTCCATAAGATTTTTGAACCACTACCAATACTCATAGAGTGAATCATTATGTAATTGATGTATAAAAATTATATCCTTTCAGATATAAGTCGTACAATAAGTAAGAAAGAATTTTTATCAAAAGAGACACTTCATGTCAATCCAAGAGTTTATGGAACTAGGAGGGAAGTAGTAGATCCATAACTAGGTAAATTCATCTAGGGAGAAAGTGAATTCTAAATGTTTTATTTGTTATTTAGAAATCCCTTGAGGCTTCTTGGAAAAGCACACCACTTAGAACTCTTTGAGTTCAATATGTGGATCCCTACAAGCTAGACCATGGAAATGAGGTAGAAGATTAATCAATCCCGATTTGAGTTCAAAATCAATCTCAATATTCGGATATTTAATACAAAGAGTTTGGTAATTAATATCAGGGGATGTGAGCTCCTATAAGTATTGTTCCCTAGGATTGGTCATTTCTGGTTCAATTGGTTGGACAAATACTGGATCATGAGTGATTTGATTATCCCCAATGTTACCCCTAAGTTGCTAAAGAGTTTGCTAAATTTCTAGGTAAAACAAATACAATGAATTTTTTAGGAGGCTATAAGGATTTGAAGAAAATTGGAAGGTCAATGGCGAAAGGTTTATCTTTGTGGTTTTTTCTATTTATGATTTTTATGAGAAGGAAATATTTTCATTGTTTTTTTCATAATTGTTTTGGTTAATTTTATTTAATTTTTTTATTTTTTTGAAAAAAACAAAAAATAAAAACTACTTAATGAAACATTCCCAGAAATGGAACCATTTTAGGAATGCCTGATTGTCCCTTATCAACCATTCTAGGGTTCAGTGCTCTGCTATTGTGTATAGTGGCACTCAGGTTAAATCCTCGATGAGGATGCATTTTAATAGTCGATTGTTTTGTGATTTATATTTTTAATGGGGTGTTTGTTTGTAGATCTAAAATGAAATTTTTGATCGATTTATATTGATTTAATGATTCATAGATATTAGGGTGAGTTCATTATTTGGGATTTAATCGTATGATATCATTGATCATTCCTTTATATTGCATTAAATTCTCACCCACTAGAGAATATAATTTTGATCATAATACCCAAGTGTTAAGGCATTAATTCAAGAATAAACATAACAATGGATCCAATATAAATTAAAAATTGTTTATCATAGTGTATTTATGGTTCCAATAATCCATGTAATTCACGTTTTAAACAAAACATGACATTAATCCATGACATTTTAAGTTCAATATACACAATGTTAACCTAATGATTCCTCAATGAGAAAAAACCCTCAATCACTTAATATCCACAAATAAGGACTCGCCCTAATGGTAGGTTTACTTATCCATTCAAATGGTTATTAATCTTGTTTTAATTATTATGGTTAATTGTTAAACATAAAATAAAAAATAAGAGGACCAGAAAAGAGCGGTGCACTGAACAGACACAAAAAATGTGAAGAGAGGTAAAATCACACTTTAGATTGAATAAGAAAAAGAAATAAGAGAATAGTTTTCAACTTTTATTTAAACTATTTTAAAAACATTAATATTAAACTATAGATGGTAGAAGAGAATAAGAGATTATAAAGAAACTTTCATTCATATTGGAACAACATTACAAAAAAACATGTACAATATTACAAATGAAAACGAATAGAAAAGAACATCAAAACAAAGAGAGATGGAAGGGTCTATCATGTGAGAACATGAGTTTGATAGGTCCTATTAGGCCTTTTTCAAGGATTTGGTCATGCCAATTCATCCTCTTCTATTTTGATGCTATAACTCTTTGTAATGATAATAAGGGAATATATTTATAGCTCAATGAGGTGGACTGTTTTCTTTCTAAATCTACCCATCCACTTGTCTCACCAATTTGATACTCTAGAGAGTAAAATTTAGAGAATAGTATTCTTGAAATTTATAGATATGAATTTTCAAAGTCTACTATCAAATTTGGATAGCCATTAGAATTGAGGAACCAATGTTATGACATTTTATTAAACAATTTTAATCTGTCCATTTCAATCCAGACTTTTTTGAAGTCCAAAATGTGAATGGGTTATTAAATATTAAGATGACCTCCAATCCAAATAATTTCTTATAAAAATTTATCCTCATATATAATGGATTTCACACTGAAAAAGTCAATCTCAAATTTATGTCTATATTAGGGTAAAAGTTTATAATGGTTTGATGGATTTAATTCCCATATTGAATGGTGGGATAGATATCATAGAATAATTTGGGTCCCTTTTTTGGGATTAGGATTTAAAATTTTTATCCGAAATGAATTATATTTTCCCCTGACTTTTGGAAGAGAATAAATTATTTTTGAATTATGGATTGATCCTAGAAATTCAATCTCCACAGATAGTTTAGTTTCATCAAAAATTCATTAGGCCTTCTTGTGTGGACTATATGGCCATTAAAATAGCATAGTTTTCCAATTATTACATATAATTATATGTTATAAATTAAATAATGAAGCCTAAAAACAATACCCATAAAATTTGGATAATTAGGGTGATAATTATAAAAAAATTACTAAAGTGACTTGATTGGATTTATTAAAATAATGCTCAAAAAATTATATTTTGTAGTTAAACTTGGTTATTTAACACTATATATACACTCTTAAATGAAAATTTATAAATGGGGAAGACATTTTTTAGAATAAATTAATAAAATAATATACGTTCATGCATTGTCTTGGTAGTTTTCTGTTATTGGAAAGTGATGGATTGACCTATGAGGGGTTTACACCTTATCTTTGTAGTTGTTTAGGCTAACTTAGTTGTCATTCTAGAGTAGAACACAATTATTTGAGAATAAAATGATTACTCTGGTGGTTCGAGATGTTTATTTGGAATAACACTGATGTTTCATATGGGTGAAAAATGAGGCAGTGGAGATATTTTAAAACCCTATGATTTTCCAATTTGTGAAAATGACAAAAAAAATATGATTTTCTTATTATGATGGCTTCTAAGCGGTAAAAAAGTATTTCTCAAAGTATATGATCTCATTTTTTTACCTTTTTGTTGATAATTGTATAGGCTGTATACCATTGTACAAGATTCTCTTGGGGAATCTATGACACTTTCAATCTCACATAATATTTAATATTTAATATTTATTTAATTAATGATTAATTTGTTCTTTCACATTCAAATAGTGATATATTTTTAAAATAGTATCAAATTGTTATTACAAATCCATAATTAAGAACATAATGGGGGGGTTTATAGGAAAGTAATAACTATGATTTGGGCGTCATGGTCCGGCCCGAGCTTGATACACTTTTTTATTTTTTCCTTTTCTTTTTTTTTATTCTCCTTTTTCCATTTCATTTTATTTTCTCAAATTCTACCCTGGCTTCACATGTACACCCTATGAGGGATTTCCATCTTCATTTCTGAGATATGATAGGTATATGTAGAGAGATAAATTATGGGAGGTTTCGTCGTGGAGCTTAGGGGAGCTGGATCACTATGTTGTAGCTTTGAAGTGTGGATATGGTAGAATCTTTAGAAAATTCTACCTAGGGGTAGGCTAGGTTTTAATTTTTAAACCTTGATCACCTTTAAGTTTTATTTTTATTTTTTTAAAGACTTATATGAGTTTATGGGGACCTCACGGGGATTAATTTTGGATTAATTTGGGTTCAATGGAGGTTTCATGCAAATTATAGAAGTTTCTATTTGGGAAATCATGATTATGTGATGTGTGGTTTCAAGAAAACACGTAGTGTGTTCCTCATGTTTAGGGAAGATAAATTTCATGAAACTACAAATTGTAACACACTAAGATAATGTGAAATATATTTTTTCAAATTAATTTAATGTTTTTTATGTTTTTTTCACATGCAACATCGAGTTTATCTTTTGTCACATGAAAAAAGGAGTTTATCTTGCATTACACGCAACCCTAAGTGTATTTTTCATTACATGAAACACAAAATTTATACAAAACGTGACATAATATTTAAATATTATTATTTAATATGTTAGTTATATAATAATAATTTAATATATTGTATGAATAGGATTTAAAAATAATGAAAATATATGGTTTAAAAATGTATATATAATAAATTCTTTAGTAAAAAATTAATTATAAATGAAAATAAAAACCATTTGAAAATAAAGGAAATATTTTTCAAACTAAAAAATTATATGAAAAAATGAATTTTACCTCAATAAATTCAAAAAATAAATTTTGGTGAAGGATTTTAATTACATTTATATATTATAAGTTCAATCATGTTTTTTACATTCATCTTATGCGTTTTCTATAAAATATATAATAACAAAACCAATTTTATACTTAAAAACTATATTGTTCTAAAAACAATTTTGTCTCCTTTTGCGCACTTATTTTACAATTACTTTTTTCCACTTTTTGGAAGTTTATTTGAAAAAATAAAATTACTTTTTAAAATTATCATTTTCAAATTATCCTTGAGTGAATGTTTAATAATTTTCTAAAAAGATAATTTTTTTGATTAATAGTGAAAAATACAGTTTTTTAATAAAAAAATTCATTTCATTTAAGAATTTAAAAACAGCTAACTTATTTTAATATGGTTTAAGAATTAAACTATGTTCAATTATATATCTATTACTAAAATTGAAGTCATTATAATAAATTTCATATTTAATTCTGATATAATTTTTTTAAAACTTTTAATGCTTTTCCCTTTGGAAACGCGCTTTTTCATCGCATCTGCAAGATTTACATTAAATAAAAATTTTCCACATATGTGAATGGAATTTGGAAAAATGGTTTAAAATCGGATGATAATAATTTATATGATATAATATGTTAAACTTAATTTTTTTCCAAAATTATTAGTAAAAATTAATTATCGTGATTAAGGTTAAAACAAGTTTATCAGGGGATAAACCAAAAATATAATGGTTATAATGACATATAAACTCAACAAAAACCAATTTTATGGCTATATATTGAACAAAATAGACCATTTTTTATCCTTTTTCCATGTGAATCATATAGTTACTCCTTTTTCTTTTCATAAATTATGAGTGTGTCACTCACCTCACTTATAAAAGGCCACGGCTCTTGTCTCCTCTTTAGGCATCCAAAACCATTTAGTTTGACTAAGTCCTACCCAAATAAATTCCTTAATTACATCACCTCATAATTAAATCCATATTTTTGTTATTAATCCTTCTTATGATGTATTTTTTTGTAAACCTAAATAGGCTCACCAAAGAAGAGGCAAAAAGCATAAAAATTCATTTTTGTAATGTTTCTTCTTCCACATATTTTTATATTTTAAAAATATTATAAAATACTAAAACTATTATATACCATATAATTATATTTTATAATTTCAATTTGAAAACATAAATCAATCTCCACTTCCATCAAATGGGATTTTAAATCATCATTTGTGTGTTCGATAGATTACTGCTTCCTGAACTGGTGTTATTAGTTTTTCATCACAACCTATCAAGGATAGATATAATGATTTATTTAATACTTATATGAGATATTTATGATATTATTATACATATATAGTTATAAAACCACATTTACCTTATTACCTCTAAACCCAATGAAATACAATAACAATGCTTGTGTGTACGGAGAACTACTACCTCACGAACCCATGTAATGTGTTTTTCATTTCAATTTTTCTTGGATGGTAAAAAAAATAGACTAAAAAAATATAAATTATGTCAAAATAATATTTATACTTATTTAACTATGATATCACATATACCTCTTTACTTTCCATTCTATGGGAATACAATAACATCACTCATGTGTACGACGGACTACCACTTCATGAAGTGATGTGATTCATTATTCATGTATGATTTACATAGAATTTAATAATGGTAGTTTAAGAAAATATCTGATATATATATATGAAAAAAAATTAATGGTAATATAGTATTTACCTTTTTTTTCTTCCAATCCTTTGTAAAATTGGAAAAAACATTCATGTGTACGTATGGCATACTGACTCCATGAATAATGTATTTACTTTTCTATCTATAAATTTTATGGATTTATCTAAATTAATATATAATAAATATATATGATATTTATATTATTTTTAACATTTTTTAGATATTTAACCCTGATAAAATTATGATTTTTAAAAATAGAAAATCAAAACATGCAAAAAACAAAATAGTTATTATTTGAAAAAAGATTTTAACAATGAGTTGTTAATAAACAAGTAATAAAAGGTAAATAGTAAATCATATATAGTCTGATATTGATTATTATGGTTCCATAATATATGTATAATAAATTTAAATTTATTATACATGATGTTCAAACATGTTTTAATGATGTCAATACTTAAGGTAATGGATTTCTAGTCTCACTTTTATTTATGGGAGACATATGCCAATTCATCACTTATTTCATTTGTGTGGTGTATATAATACCCCCTTTGAAATATTATATCATGAATATAAATAGATTAATGATATTTAAAGGTTATATTTATTTTATTCTTTAGTAGATATTATGATTCAAAAGATACCAAAGTGGTAAGGTTTTGATGTTATGATCTCATTATGAATCGGGATTGTTTATGATTGTAATTTTGATAATGAAATCATGGGATCCATATCTAAATAAACTCAATAATGTTATTCTACTATTACTATGTAATGATAATTAATTTTTCCCTGTATTTCTCTATCTTTATGTTTCAAATATTCAAAAATCATTTTTAAGTAAACTGGTTTTATTTCTCTCTTCAGTTGAAAAACCATTTTCCTTCCAAATCTATTATTGCTAAAAATGTTTTAAATTTTTTTAACATTATATAAATGATTTAATGAAGTAATTTTTACCCATGTTTTACTTTTAAATTTTTTTTAAAAGGAATCTTCATGCAGTTTAAAAAAAATCTCATTTGGGTTTTATTAAAAAAAAGTAAAAGGAATATTTGTTTTAACGTGTAATGTATAAATGGTATTTATAGACATAATGAAAAACTCATTGTTTTAAAAGAATACTTTATAAATTTCAATGTTTATTTTGAATAAAAATTATTTCCAAAAAAATATGAATTTTTAGTTTTAAAAATTTATTTTCCAAATGTAAAGGATATTTTCCTCAACCGAAATTTTTAATATTTTTTAAAGATTCCTATATAATTTTTCAAGGTTATATTCCAATAAAAGGATTTTAATTTTTTTTTAAATTTTAAAAAAAAAATTAAAAATAAAAGGATATTTAATTCAAATAATTTTTTAAATGATCTTTAAAAAAATCCATCTAAAATTACATCCTTTTATGTTACATATGCTTTACTGGGGATATGATCCTCAGATAAAACTCTTTTTATTTCTTTGAATAGTATATGTTTATCATTACAAGATGTTTATGAAACCTATTTATATTTCATGGGATATAACATTATAAAATACCTATGAGAGATGCTTCTTTTTTCATAGGTAATTCTATGATTATGAAACCAATTTTTTTCCCATATGTTTTTCTATGATGAAATGTTTTATGAAGCCCCTGTCTTTTATATGGAATATGATTTGATGAATGTTTAAATAAGAACATTTATTTTTTTCGTTTATAATATAATAAATTTTTTATGATCATATGGAACAAATATTTATGATTTTAATCATATGAAGGGTTGGGCCTATATTTACCTCCAATTAATTGGGTAATGATTGATATCTCATGAGATAAATACAACTAGAATGGTTAGTGAACCCATTTTAGTATGGGTATTTGTCCACTATAATGGTATTGGGAGTGAACCTTGTCTAATATAATTGTCTGGGGAGTGAACCCATTCCACTATTATATTATTAGTAATGAGCCTAGAAATACTATGGAAATTATTTTCTAAGTTTATGTATATGCCAAAAATTTGTCCCATATTCCAATGTTATGTTCTCATGGTTCATGTTATTTGATTTATTTACGATGCATGTCTAATGAAATACCATGATTTATTCCATGACTCAACTTTAAGATATATGATGTGCATGGTATAGTTTTAAAATGTCATTTTAATGTCCTCATACCCTTAATCTCATGATATATTGATATCTCACTTCATTACCCTTACATAGAATCTAATTTAACCCTTTATTATTTTTCCTTTTTGTAGGCTATGATGAAGGTTATTGTGTATGGTATTTCTAAGAAGGATACTAGTTATGAATAACATACTAGAAAGTGGTTTATGACATTTATAAACCAATTGTTTTTGTATCCGTGTTTCCAAATGTACTAGACCAAAAATATTATTGAATGGTTTGTAATGCTATGCAATGAATATTCATCTATTAAGATTTAATTTTTATGTATGATAACTGAAGGTATTTAATGCTTTTATTAGACCAAGTTTGGGTTAAACTATGGAAAATAGGATGATAAAACATTAGTGAGATCCCTAAGTATATTTCAAAGGATATGACTAGATATATGTCTAAGGATAAATCTAAGGATGATTCAAATTTATAAGAAAATATTATTTAATTTTGGTAAAGGATAGAGTGAGTGGTATCCATGAAATTACATCCCCTTATGGATATTACAAGTGGATGTGGATATGGAAAAGAGGTACATTTCGGTAATAACTCTAAAATGGGAACATTAAAATTGAAAAAATCAATGCCTAGTTCATGAAAATGTGCCTTACAGCACACTTAGTTTTACACTCCCAGAGGATATGCTTTAGAAATTAAAAAACAACCTTATGAACTATCATGAAGGATTTAATTAATGACCATGAATAGCCTAGGTTAAGCCTAAGGTGTTATAGATTATAAAAATGTGTCATGATTTATAAATTAAATAATTTATTTTTCATTATTTTGTGGTTTTGAACTATGAATATTGTTAATCACACTATGATTTTTTTATTCGATGGTGAGAACCAGAAGGGATTGGATTAACATTCAGTCGGATAGAAAATGTGTTGTTGAGAAAACAAAGGGGATGCTGACTAGGTTGAATTATATTATGATTTTGAATAACAATTTATTGTGATATATTATTAATAATATACACCTTAACCAACTCATGGACTAACCAAAGAATATAAGGAAGTAATTCTCTGAGATTTTTGGTGGTGGATATCATAGAGGAAATAAGATTCAGTTTCTTATAGGTTGATAATGTGGGAAGAAGCACTCCGAGAAATGTCTCAAAGGAATGAAAGGATTTTTATATTTGGGGAATAATGTCACTAAGTAAGATATTTCTATGGAAAAATGAAAAGTTTAGTAAACATAATGGATGGTAATTATAGTTTCTCTAAGACATCATCAACGGTTTAATGTTATAAATGTGAAATGAATGGGAATTATATGGATTGATATCCTAGGGGAAAATTCCATGAATTGAACCAGAAAGGTTGTATGAGTAATGGTTATACTTTAGATGATTAATATGTCCTGAATGACATATGAAAGTAAATAGGTATTAATAAATGAGATAAATACTCTTATTTAATGGTTTAATAATTAAGTGGAATCATTGAATTTTTTGTGTAAGGGAATTCAATAATTATCTTATATGAATCATGAAATATATAAGGATTTTTCTATAGAAGTTTTTCATTATGGATTTTGAAGAATATATTGAATGGTACTAATGACCTAAAAAGTGAGTTAATGGAATAGAGATATTTTATGTAAAAAATGATTAATGTAATATATCTTTAATGGAAACTCGATGCTATTGATAACCCAAGAATTAATTACAGATTTTCTGACAAAGTGTTATATGTTATCAATGAGAGAGTTTAAAAAAATTGATTTATGGAATATATTCAATATTCATTAGTTTTACTAAATGAATAATTAATAGTGTATTTTTTAGGTTTTATGGTAATAATGATTATTACCATGTCTCGAAGCATTATATGATGATGTTATTTAAATATATGGTATGTGAACATTAAAGATACTTATTTATATTTGGGTGATTAATGTTATGTTTATTTTGGGAAATTTAGTGTCCTTATTTCAAAAAAATTTGTTCTCAATTTTGGTTAAACATGGAGAATAATTAAGTTTCACTATTAATGTAATCGGTTAAGTTAAACTTTTGATGTTATTGGATACCCTTTTCTAAAAATTATTTTTTTTATTATAACTATATTAAAAAGGATTGAATTATCATTATTTTATAGATCTTATGATGAAATAGTTATTTCGAAGATAAGAAATCGTCTTCATTTCTTAAAGTAAGAGATGAGATGGAAATTGATCAAATAACAACCAAAGGATGATATTGTTCTTATGAAATGTATTAAATTCAAGTAATTATATCTTCTCATGAAATTTTCCAAACATTTCGAAAAGTATCATGAAATAAAATTTTACCCAATTACCATTATTTATGATGATATCAATGACCCTTTCAAACCTCTTTGGTTTATGGATTTATAGTAATTTATTATCCAATGATAATTCAAATTCTTGTGATAAATTATCTCTATCACTCTCCATCATTATTTAAATATTATGATTTTATTCCATGTTCACATCTTCACTTTTCACCTATGTTCTCCTATTTAGAAACCCAGTATGTTTTATTCCATATAACATTCACAAATTAATTTATCTCTTTTCAAGAGTATGTTTTATAAAACCTTTTTATGATTTGGGTTTCCAAATAATGTATTTTAAGATGTTACACACACTTTTATCATAATCAATTTTGAATTTTGAGGATGAAATTTATTTAATGAGGGTAGAATGTAACACCCTAATATTATGTGAAATATATTTTTAAAATAAATTTAAACTTTTCAATATATTTCATTATATGAAACACTGAGTTTATATTTTTTTACATGAAACACATTATCTTGTGTTATATGAAACATTTATTGTATCTTTAATTACATTTAACACCGAGTTTAAACAAATTGTGACAAACTACTTAAATATTATTATTTAATATGATAATTATCACCTGGACATTGGAAAGGTGTGTAAGAAAAGGATTAACTAAATTATGAAAATATAAGGTTTTTACATTTATATATAATTAATTATTTAGTGAAAAATTAAATATAAATGAAAATAAAAATCGTTAGAAAATAATGGAATTCATTTTCCTAAAGATATTTCTATGCGTAAAAATTCATTTTACCTCAATAAATAAAACAAATAACTTTTGGTGAATGATTTTTATGAAATGGACATATAATATTTTTAATTAAATGTTTATAATTCATCTTATGTTTTTTATGTACAAGATATAATAATAGATCCAATTTAATGCTTAAAAACTATATTTTTCTAAAATACAGTTTTGTCACCTTTTGCGCACTTCATTAAAAATAGTTTTTTAAAATTTTGAAAATTTTATATTAAAAAATAAAACTTATTTTTGAAATTTTCATGTAAAAATTATCTTGGACTTGATTTTTGATAATTTTCTAAAAAGATACTTTTTGTGAATAGTGAAAAAATCTTGTTTTTTAAAGAATTATCATTTCTTTTAAAATATTGAAAAACAAAAAAAATTATTTTAATTTGTTTTTAAAAGAATAATTTATTAAGTTTAATATATATATATATATTAATAGAAATTAGGTCATATTAATCAATTTCATATGGAATTTTGATATAAAAACTTTTGAATCTTTTGAATCTTTTCTATTTAGAAAACTACTTTTTAATTACGTCTCCCAGATTTATTTTTAATTAAAATTTTACAATAATGTGAATGTTAATTAGAAAAATATATTCCATATTTGGAATCATAAAAATTTATATATTCTAATATTTTCAACTTAATTTTTACCACAATTAATAGAAAAAGAATCAAAAATTAATTATCATTGTTAAGCTTAAAGCGGGTTTACTTGGGTTTAAACTTATATGATAAGGCGTAAAATGACCTAGAATCTTGTACCAACCCCATTTTGTCACCATATTTATACCTTATCACGTTAAATTTTTAAAATGAAAAATATTGGGGCCCGTTTTAATGCGAATTACATGGGTACACATTTATTTTTTCAAAAATTACAAGTGTGCCACACACCTCACTTATAAATGGCCACCCCCTCTCCACTCCTATTCACACATCAAAAACCATTTGTTTCATAAAATACCTATATAATTCCTTTCCATACTTCTCTAAAATCATACTAGTGTAAGTTATTTAGTATTATTCCCTTCTAAGAATGCTTTATGTGTAAACCTAAAGAGACTCTCCGTAGAAGAGGTAAAATTCTTACACATGTGTTTTTGTTTAAATTCGTATTTCACCTCCTTTAATTTTTTACATGTATGAAAAAAATAACACCATTATATAACTTAAATTTATATGATATTAATGTAATATAATTGACCTAAATCCATCTCTTCTACTGACAAATGGGATATGAAATTATCATTCATGTGTACGGTAGACAACCACCCCATAAACCAATGTTATTCATTTTCCATCACCACCTCTCATGGATGGATATAATTAAGGATTTAGTTTTTATATAATATATTTATTATATTATTATACATCTTTAATTATAATACCACATCAAACTTCTTACCTCTAAACTCATTGGTAAACAATAACATCGCTCATGTGTACGGCGAACTACCGCCTCGCGAACCAATGTGATGTGTTTTTCATTTCTATTTTACTTGGGTGATAATAAGAATATATTAAATAAATTTATATTATATTGGAAATATATTTAAAATTATATAATTATTTTATCACATATACCTCATTATTTTCCATTCTGTGGCAATACGATAATGTCGCTCGTGTGCACGGCGGACTACCACCTTGTGAAGTGATGTGATTCGTTCTTCAGATACACTATACATGTAAGGTAATAAGGATAGGTATAAAAATGTGATATAAATATATATATATATTATAAAATTTATTATATAATGTTAATATATTATTTACCATTCTTAATTTCAATCTATATAGAAAATGGAAATGACGTTCATGCATTCGTACGACCTACCATCTCTATGAACAGTGTGTTTCATTTTTTATCTCTAACTTTTATGGATTACAATAAATACATATATAATGGATATATTGGATATTTATATCATTTTAATCATTATGGATATTATGGAATCATGATAAAATTAAGACAAATAGAAATAACAAATTAAAACACACACCAATAACTAAGCAGTTATTATCCAAAACGTGATTTTAACAAGAAATTGTTAATTAAAGGGGACTGATGGGTAATAAAAAAATAATATATAATATGATACATATAAATAAGGTTATTTAATATATTTATAATAAAACTATATTTATTATACAGTTAGTTCTAATGATAATAAAAAAATCCAATACATAAGTTAATGGATTTATATTCTCTCTTTTATTTCTTGGAGAAATAAAACAATTCACAAGTCATTTATTTTTTGTGTTATATATGCTACACCATTTACATGTTATATCATTAATCTACTTATATTAATGTAATTTAATGTTTCTTTTTATGATATTATTAAATGGTTCTTATGATTCATAATTTACAAATGTGGTAAGGGATTGATGTTATAATCCCAAGGTTTATCAGGATTGTTTATAATTATGCTTTATATGATGAAATATTATGATCTACATCAAAAGAAACTTATGAATTTTCATAATGTATGGTTATTTAATGACAATACAGGTTTTCCCTTTACTTTCCTCTCTTTAAGTACTCGATATTAAAGAAATATGTTTTTTAAACTAAACCGATATTATTTCTCTCTTCGGTCGAAAAACTATTCTCTTCTTTATCCATGTATTCTAAAAATATTTTCAATAATGTTATAAGAGTATCAAAATTAATTATTGAAGTTAATTTTCCCCATTTTTTGACTTTTAAAAATTATTTTAAAATGGAAATTCACGTTTTTTTCAAAAAAACTATTTTGTTTGGGATTTGACAAAAAAATATGAAAGGAATCAGTGTTTTAACATATAAAACATGAATGATATTTTACACCATCATGACCAACTCATTATATTAAATATTCCTTTATAATTATCAATGTTTACTTTCAAATAAAAATATTTCAAAATTGATTTATTAATTTTTATTTTTAAAAAGTTTTTTTTCAAAATGTAAAAGATATTTTATTCATGAAATCATTTAAATGAATATTAAAGCTTCCTTTATAAGTTTCCAGGGTTATTTTAGAAGTTAATTATTTTTTAAATGTTTTATATTTTGAATTTTTTTCAAAATGGAAATGTTTTTTTCCTCAATAAATTTTTTAAATGATCTTTAAAAACATTTTCCATCTAATATTACATCTTTTGATGTTACTTGTTCCTTACTGGGGATATTATGCAACGATATCATTCTTATTTTTTCTTTGAATGGATTATGTTTATGATTATAAGATTTTTATGAATCATATTTCTCTTCCATGGGTTATACCATATAAAATGATTATGAAACCCACTTATTTTCCATGGTTTATGTAATGATTATGAAAACTATTTATTTTCCACAAGTTATGATATGATGAAATTTTTTTGAATCCCATTTATTTTCAAGGGTTTTGATATGATGAATGATTTTTTAGATCATTTCCTTTCATGGGGTTCTGATATAATGAACACTTTATTATCCTATGAAAACAATATATATGATTTTAATAATGTTATAATTAGAAACTATATCTCCAACCAATGAATTGGGTAATGATTGATATATCATGGGATAAAAAGGATTGGAATGAAAATTAAACCTAGTTTAATAAGGGATATTTTACACTATGATAGTCTTGGGATCAATCCTTGACTAGTGCGATGGTTTGGAGAGTGAACCAATTAAACTATGATAGTATAGGAACTAAGACCTTAACTACTATGGAAATTATTTTCTATGATTATTTGTATTCCACAAATCTATTCCTTATGATAATGTTATGTTCTCATGGATTTTGTTCTTTTATTAAATTATGATGCATGTATTATGAACATCCATGTTTTATGCAATGAATAAATTTTATGATCTATGATATGCAGGGTATTGTTTTCAAAAATTTATCATCATGTTATCATATCCTTATGCTCATAATATACTGATATCTCTATTTTTCACATTTAATTGGAATCTGATCTCACCCATTCTTATGTTTCATTTTCCCATGTTATGATGAATGGTATTGTGTGTGAAATGTCCGATAAGGGTGATAGTTATGAAGAACATATTGGGAGATGATGTAGCTTGCTTATGTACATGTTTTCCATGATTCTATGTTTCCAAATGAACTATACCTAATCGATTCTTGCATTGATCTTTATATTATGAAATTAATATTCATTTATTAAGAGGTAATATTTATGTATGAGCAGTTCAAGTCTTTATGCACACTAGTGGTACATGGCCATATTGTTGAATACCTGGGCAGTTTGATTTTTTTGGGAATACATACCATGTAGCCTGATTAAACTCTATGTAATGCTACATGGACATGTAGTTGAGTACTTCAGTAGACACCCCATATGTGGGGGACATGTTGTGTAATAGTACATGGTCAGACCCCGAATGTTTTATGGATGTGTAGTAGTACACAACCCGACCCCATGTATTCTATGTCCATCCAGTAGTATACATCTACACCCTAAGTATACCGAGGTTGTGTAGAAGTATATAACCAAGGTTGAGGATTTTGAGTACATATCGTGTACTCAAGGTACCCATAGTTTATTGCCCCATTGGTTTCTATTTGAGGGTTTTTAGTGATTTTTTACACCAAAGTTAAAATTAGAAATAGGGGGTCCATTTTGAGTATTTTTACCTGTAGGTTACGATGGTGGAACCATTGGGATGGTCTGAGGATTTTAGAGAGGGGATTAATGGTGAAAAATCCTTGATATTGATTTTTTCCCCTAATAAATGAATATATCTCTCTCCCAACAGTGATACATTGGATGAATCTGTGGAAATCGTCATCAGAGTTGATGGAGAATGTAACATAGGTTATCAAATTTCCTGGAATTATTGTTCTTGGGATATTCCCTAAATAGTGGTACTGAGATATGAATTTTAAAGACTAATAGTTTGTGTGTTTTGTAAAACCTATAGTGTCTTTATAAAAAGATGGGATTTAGTTCATCTCCCCTGTGAGATTTTCACTTTGAGGAATGTGAGTCCATGAGATTTTATAGTCTAGTTCATGGGATGTCTGACTGTTGGGTCTTGAATAATCATCATGGAAGCTGAAATTACTTCCATGAATTTTGAAGGGGTAAAATAAACTCATAGAAGACTTTGAAAAATATTTAAATGCATTGAATCCATGAAGGATAGTATGGTCCCACATAGAAATATTACTATACGGACTGAATCTTTTCATGGCATCTCGTAAATGAAAATAATCTAAGGAAAATGAATTTTTAAATGGGTGTGGATGATCTTTTCCATCCCCACAAATGAAAAATTAATTTTTTGGTTGGGGATTGTGTTTTTCATCCACCAAAATTAAAGAAATAATTTTGCATGTATGGATGTTCTTTTTCACCCCCGCAAATCAATATTCCATTTGTGAGTGTGGGTGGTCTGTTCTATTCCCTATGAAAAAGATCCACATGGTCTACTATGGATGATCAGATATCCTAGTGAACGATTACCTATATTACTCTATAAAAATCCTAATATGGATCTAGATATAGAATAATGAAAAGGGGAATAAATTGATAAAGCCATCGATATTTAGTGAGTAAGACTGTTGTGTAATATTAAGGTAGAAATTGAATTCCCCCAGCCATCCACAGACCCCAAACCCTTTGTGGACTCCATTCCACAAATCATAAGTAGATGTACTATTTACATCCAATCAACCCACATAGTAAAAAGATACGTGGAGGGATCCCTACCCCATGTAAGAAGATACTATGTGGGAGGAGCTCGAGCCTGCATAGTAAGATTATATATAAGAGTAACTCAGACCTTCATTATAAAGTGTTGTGTGGATTTCACCCACAACTGTTTATAAAAGCACTATACAGAGGGAACCCTATCCTATATGGTAAAATGAAATTTGGAATAGGGAATCTTGAGGTGTTACATTTTCTCACTATCATTTCCATCCTCAATTATAATGTTCAACCCCTACATATCCAATCCACTGAGATCTTTATCCATATTCCTCTTTTTTGGGGGATCTAAACTGTAATTGGACCCCTATATGAGTTATCAGGCCAAGGCCTCTCCCAAAACTACTAGATATGTATGATTAGATCAATAGACAGATCAATATTTAATCTCATTCATACATACCAATAGTAAGTGTGGACATATTGGAAACCTCTATTAAAAAGAGAATCCTTAGAATGCTCATGATAATACATTCTCCTCATAACGAAGACCTCAACCTTGAAGGCACACACTTAGCCCTTGAATTTCTAGGAGGGGAGGGAGAGGGTCAGGGTTTCTTTCAGATTTGAGGGTTGATGTTGTATCCTTCTCTCTTATTTGGCACTTGGATAACGGAATCCCTCCTAGAGTAATCCCCGGGCATTTCTTATAGAAGGTTACACTCAATATCCTCTTCACTTGTTTTGTAATATCCAGGAGTCAATGTGATTATCCTAGTTACCAAAAAAAGAGGAGATGGGAACCTCAACACCCTCTATATCTCTATCTCTCCCTTTGAGCCCAAGATATGATAATGATAGTGGAGATGGGTATCAAATTCCCATCTTTTCCCTCTTCTTTTGGGATTAGGACTTGTCCTCCAGTGGAAAAGAGAGATTTTTTGGTTTCTAGATATATTTATCCCTCTTTTTTTGCATGCTGATCATGACTCACATGGTCATAGAGGTTGGTGGTGAATAGTAAATCCTCAAATTCCTAGGAATATTGGCCTCTTACTTGGTATAATCCCTAATAATACTCATTGAAATGGGTATCCCCTAGGTGTAAGCCCTAAATAGAACACCAAATCACCCTGATTCAATACATTCCTCATAGTTCTTGAAGTATAGGCCTCCTACTTTGTATAAGTTGTGAAACCATACTACCATCCTCTAAAATGGACATATTCACCATGAGAAAAACCATAAAATGGAAAGATTCCTGATGAAGCAGGAAAATGGGCATCCTCCATAAGTGTAATACAAAATCAATATGAACTATATGGTATTTGATTACTGACTAAGTGGGATACAAAGGAAGCCTCTTTGAGGTCCAAACCTAACACCCAAAATTCACTCTAATCTTCTCTAGGACATATTCCCAGTCGGGACACATCCAAATCATAGGTCTATATTCCTTATAATACCCATTCATCCTCATCCTTATTAATCTATATTCTTAATAACATCATATACCTACCATGGAGACCACACTTCTTCTAGGAATATTGTTCCACTTTAGCATAAGGCCCACACCAAAAATTGACAAGGAACCTTCTACCTTGGTGTCCTTTTATCAAGACATTAAACTACAAGTTTTGGTCCTCATCACATGACCATAAAAAGTTTGATATGCCCCATTAAGTATAAATTAACTACAGGAGTTCTTATTATTTTCACAAGGATATGTAGGAAGCATATATTATGGTTCTGATATCAATATAAAAAAATGTCTCCTGGGTGGAAAATAAACTCTAGAGTTCCCCATTGTGTGGCTTAAAACTAACATCCTGATATTAAACTACATAAGGATCTATGGTCCACATATCAAAAGGTTTTATTGATGGAGATCCTTAGATACATACATATATCCCCATTTATGATGATTCATAGATACATAAAGATTATTTTAAATCATGTTAATGAAAATAATCAATTGTTATCCCTAGGGTGAACTATGTTATTCTTGGTAATGAACAAAGGATTCACATACAAGTCTTAAATAAAATATATAATAGTGTTTCAAAATCGGAAATAATACCCCCAAAAGGTAATGATGAGCCCAAACCCCCATACTCTTGACCAATGTGATTTTTTAAGTGTAATTGGATTTATTTCTTAATGAACACCATCCATTGGAAATAAGTTTTTTAAAACATCTTAAATAAGGGAACCATTGGGTGTGTCTGGGTCCATGGAAAACCTATTGGAGGCCATGAGAAACAAGAATGGGGTACCCAATATGAATTATTTTGCAATATTCAAACCCCCAACAATTAATTATACCATAAAACACACAACACCATGATTCTTTAATCCAAAACAAAATGGTGAACCTAACGTGAACCTTTAACCAGGCTGATTTTATCGTCTACATGTCAGGCCCCTTTTGGGATCAAAATTAAAGAGGGTCAAACATGAATCCAAATAAAATTGGTTAGTCCTAGATTTATTAATATAGATTTTTATTTGATGAGGTATTCTTACTTATGTTTGTCACATATATAGTAGGAACTTTTAACCATAACTCTCTTCAGTCTAAATGGAATCTCACTAGCTCACACAAACATGCACATAAGCCACTGCACAAGATGAAATTATGTGTAAGTAGAGGATTTCATCACCCACCTAGTATAATCAATTTTCATTTTCAAATTCATTATTTTGATATTAGAACCAATACAATATCTCCCAACACTAGAGGTCACCTGATAGGCCCTCCATCTTGTGAAGCCTTGCAAGTCATTATCTCAATGACGATCAGCAGTCCAAAAGAAAACCGCACCATGTGTTTTCTCAAACTGTTTCTAGATTTTATCCACAAAACCCGAAAAAGAGTTCCTCCCTTACCTAGGGATGGTTAATAAAGAGGGACCCAGTGAAATCATCATGTAGGTATAGGGATCTCTCATGAAGACTCTTCCCAAAAGTCACAATCACCAGTACCACATGGCCAAACACCCTCTATATGTAGAAGACACTCCTCCATGGGATCCATCCAAATTCATTTGGACCCAATCCCCCAGGGTGGCCTACAGAGGATGATAATTAAAAAAAAGGGTCATAGAAACATTATAAATTATATTAAACAGGAACACTATTCAAACACAATGCATAAAACAAGTAGATAAAAATCTATTTTTTCACATATTAATATCGTCAATCAAATATAGTGGTAGACAATGAGTAGAGTAAAATTATAACTCACTCATATGAATCGTGTTAGTAAAATATGGTAGAACACAATGGGTAGATGGAAATCCCTACTTACTCATATCAAGACTACCAATCATGTATGGTGGAAACCAATGAGTATATGAAAATCCCTAATCCTATATACCAAGCCTTCAATCAAATATAGAAACACAAAATGATAAGATGAAAATACTTGATCATTCACATGAATCCCTCTAGTGAAATACAGCAGCACACATTGAGAAGATGCAAATCCTTAATCACTCATATGAATATTTTTAGTCAAATATGGTGGCACATAATAAGAATAATCAAATACCTACTTAGTTATACTAGGATCATCCATCATATATAGTGGTAGATAACATGCATTGGAAAAATCATTCTCACTCCTATGAAGCGTGTTAGTCAAATATAGCATGACACAATGAGAAGATAGAAAACCCAACTCACACATATCATGTTTTTCAATCAAATATTTTAGAATACAATGAGATGAAAATCCCTAGTAATTCATATGAATAATTCTAGTCAAATAATGCGGCACACAATGAGAAAATGAAAATTTATTATCACTAATCTTAAACTTGTTGGCCAAATACTATGTTAAACAAAGGACCTAGCCAGTGTGCTTTGGCTATAGACTAGTGGCAGACTCATATTCCTACCCCAACCTCAAAATGGGTGTACATTCCTATTCCCTCTAGGTATGTTTCTCATAACATCTTAGAAATTATGTATGGTTATACATCAATTCCTGACCATGTTCTATAGTCTTTCTAAAACATAATCTCATCAATGGTAATAGATAGAAGTTGGGCCCATGATCTTTCCTCCTTAAGAATGCTGACGCATTGGTACAAATGTGGGGTATCTCGTGAAAAGACATAACTTCTAACTCCAATCCTAGAGATTCATCTATAGCACTCCATGATAAATGGACAATTAGATCGGGCAGACATATCAGTTCCATCTGAGGATTACCAACCCATTTTAGGGACCTCTCTAGTGCAGGCATATATCCCTACAAAAATTCTAAGAACTCATCATCATACTCTAAAATAAACATCATATTATCATGAATCCTATCTCAGGTATTGGAACTACCATTCACAACACATGGTTCCAGTTTCCCATGAAAGAGCATTGAATGAGATATCCCAACTAGAGCACTTCAAAATTTTGGATCAAACTTATGACCCTACTCTATGAAATTATGGAGTTGTAAAGGCCCTCAAACATCTATCAGTGGTATCCCATGATCCTTCCAATCCATTAAAAATTATGTAAGTGATAGTAGAATCCATGAAGGACCTCCTTGTAGAACTGCTACCATCAGTTCGGGAGGTCCTCTCCAGAATGATTACCATAAAAAGAGTCCTCATGGGCACAATATGAATGATCGTGAGATATCATCTCGTAATGAGCACCATGATAGCCCTCATCATGGCTAGAAGATCAGTAAAAAAGAAGTTCCACCCATTACCATACCAAATAAAAGAAGGCCCTCTTATTCTAAGGAGCTTCCAAATATGGGGCCATTCATGACTAACACATTATCCATGATAGGTTTCATTTCTTCTCAATCATAAGATGTTCAAAGGAAATGTTCATCCTCTGAATAACCTTTAGATCATTCCCATACCAATGAGACCCCTTATAACCCTACTAATTTCGATCAAGCAAACAAGAAGTGACCATGCTAGGATGATCAAGTAGAGGAATCTATGGTAGAAGAACAAAAAATTACAAGAAGAAAAATGGCCAAATATAATATACCCATCATGTTTTTTTCCATAAAAACATCTCATTTAAACATTCCAGAGGTATTTCTAGGTGACTAAATACACAAAATCTGACTAAATATCTAGACAAGACTCTACCACCTGAATGAGAAGTTTATTCCTTATGATGGGTATGTAGACCATGTTGAATTATTGAGAGAGATTCTCCATAAAATCGACTCAGAAGCCCTTCAAGATGAACAGTGACCATTATCGGAGAAGTAGTGCAAAGATCTTTAACTAAAATTCCTTGAAGCATTGAAAAAATTACATTGTATAATCATCAACACTCTGCCTAGTGTTCATATTTGGGGATGGGGTGAGCACATAACTTTTCATTTCACCCCATGATCTGGTCCTAAGAATCCACCAGAGGTGACATCCTATAATTTCATCGCTCTAGGGTGGCTACCATAAATTCCCCTTTCTTAGGAAAGATGGAACACTCAGAAGGGATCATCCCTAAATAAGTCTCAAAATTATTAGGCCTAATGAGAGAAATCTATCAAAAACCTCATGAATAAGGAAATTATGAACATTAAGTGATATTATAACTAAAGGAAATCCAATCATATGACACTATTGATATCCTCATATGTGGGTGGTTCATGTGAAGACCTTTTATAGCACCCATAACATTCCCAAATAAGGATTTGTGAAATCAAGAGGGCTTGGGCAGCAGTAGCAGATTCCACAGTATGCGTTGAACCACATATGATAGGTATGGGGGAATTTTTAAGTCAAAATTACCCCATATGCCTTCATACTCAGTCTGAGGAATTACAATGAAGGAATATGAGAAACCCCATCCTATAGGGTTGGGGAAATTTTATCTCAACCTCATCCTCAAAAAAAATTGTTCTTTTCCCAATTGAGGTAGACATATAGAAATGTGTTCTCCCAGTTTGTCCCATCTCAAAACCCATGTCCCTTTAAAGGGAAATATATGAGAAGGTTTTGTGGAAGTTTACTCGGGGTCACACTTTTCAAAAAAGCTCAGATAAGATCCTAGAAAGGAAGTAAGAGGTCCAGTAAATAGCACCAATAAACCTCCTATCATTAGATAGCTAACACGACACATATAATTTCTTATAAATTAGTGAAAATCATGGGAAACAATCATTTGGACGATGACAAAGATTATTAAAATATAGAGAAGTAAAGAAAGGATGGCTTCGATTAGAACATGATCCACACTAAGGTAAACAATGGAGGTGTGCATACCCAGAACTAGAGACTCACCATGAATGTTTTGTGTTCCCTCAACTTGTCCATCAATTTATTCTTGATAAACATCCACAAAAGAAGTGGTTAAAGACAATTCCACATTGAAACCACCTTTTAAAGAGGTTGATACCATCACCCTCAAAGAAATATTCTCTCAACCAGAGGAAGAGGTGAAAGAGTTGAGAAGACTCAATGCAGAATTTCTCTGAGGCAATATTCCTGCCAAATATTCTCCATGAGAAAAGCCTCATCTTCTACTTCCTACCAATGTTCCTCAAAAATGAGGGTTTTCGAAAGTGAATAAATAAGATCAAGGATTTATACTCAAACTTTTTCCCAAACAATCAGTTTACCTAGACCTAATTATAGAGAGGTTTCAATAATTCTCTCCATTAGGTAAAAAACTAGAAAGGATTTAGCAAAACCTCCAAATTATGTCCCAAGTTTTATGTCATCCATAGATATTGGAAGAGCCATTACGGCATGCCTTAATTATTATTTACCGTATTATTTATCATGTTCAACTAAAAATTCATCAAGAGATTATTGACACCATTTAATGACTAGATGTTTTAGTGGAAGATGAGGGGGAATGGTATGAATTGTTACAACCAGAATAGAACCCTTACCCTAAATGAGTGACTAAAATCCTACCTCCTCCAAACATTGAAAGTCCTAAATTACCAATATCTAATAGATATAAATAAATGGAATAGATTCTAATACATTTTTCCCTATTTCGATCCCATTATGGGAACCCATGTGCAACATGGAGAATGGAAACTTAGATGCTTTGTGAAAATCAGGAAAGGGATGGACTATATTTGGTACACCGGTTTTCTAGATCAATCAATAATTGTATGGGAGGATCTATTTCATAAATTTACCTTCCAATTCATCTCAACACTGTAAAATACAAGGATTGTTATCCTCTTGATCTATAAATAGTGGGAGAATGATAGAGTCTTGTATTTTATTTCCATATGGAAGTTCATGACCTACTCGTTGTGCCTACAAGTCGCATAAAAAGATATTTATTTCACTCTATATAGAGAACCTTCATGATGAGTTGTGAACGTTGCTCATCCCAGTCAGATATATGGGATGGTTTTGGGATCTCCCTATAATTACACAAATAAAAAGAATTCATATAGAGAATTAAACTCATGTATCGAATGATTCCATCATCCCTAGGGAATAGAGTAGGAAAATTTTATGTTCCATCTATCACACTTAAGCTAGTATTTGTGCTAGATCCAGCACCAAAACCCTCACCATATCATATAGAACCTCATTGGGAATCAACAGACACACACAACATACCAAGATGAGTGAAAGGGGCACAAGTGAAATCAATTCAGAGTGAAATGGAATGCTTTTTATTCATTATAGGTCAATAAAGTCTATGGATACATTCTAGATGCTATGAAAAATGATCAACGCAGCCTTCTATAGCCCAAGAGGTTCGACCGGGGGGTCTCAAAGACCAAACATGTTTTTTATCCTTATATTTTAAATTGAATAAAAACATTCATGAATGCTTCATTTTTAAGGATATCCTATAAAAAAGGTTTATTCGAGGTAAGTAAAGATGGGGAAGCTTCCAGTAAAAGTAGTATATGTTTCTCCTACAACTCTTGATGAAGGAGGTGAGTGCAATAATGTTACTAGAAAATGTGTATAGAAGTTTGGTGATTAAATGAATCAAAAAAAATAACCTGAAATCATTTAATCCTGCTGGCATTGTTGAAACATCCCACTATTCTCTAGGCCACTTCCACTATAGAACAACCATGTCCATAATCACCATAGCCCACCAAGAGATAGTCCTTCATGAAAAAATTTGGCCAAAAGGGTGGGGAGAACATGGAGGAAGATGAATCTACACCAAGTCCAAAACTATATTTGACTACTTGGGACTTTATTCCCTTAGTTTTGAAACAATGGGAACTCCCACACCAAATAGCACCACCAAAAATTGGCATCCATAAAAAAAACTTCATTAAGAGTGGAATTAATATTCAACAACATAAATATCATTCTTTTAATGGATATATTCTTTAATGGGGTGTATGGATATGAAATCGATTTCCTCATAGCTGATTCCAGAAAAAGTGTAGGAGGTCATAGGATCCAAGGGAACATGGGAAGATATAGTCATGGAAGAAATCAAAATTCTAAACACATACCTACTCGGACTTTTAATGTTGTAGAAACTCATGGAAGATCCCTTCAGTGAGTCTAATAAGTGTAGGAAAATCCCCTTACATATTCCAAAATGTTCCCTGACCTGATCATTATATTATATCAATTAGAAGAGTAATAGGTATTTGATCATCGTCAACAAGTAGGTATGCATGTTCTTTCCAACCCACTAAAAAGTAAAGAACTATAAAATCCTATTTCTATGGCCAACCCATCTACGTTCTATACTTCATATTCTAAAGTGCCTATGATAGATCATCTACACACTAGGAAGCATTGTCCTATATGCCATAATTAAAAAAATATTGAAGTAGTTAGCCTTAGTTCTGACAAATTTGTAGATCCTATAATTCTTAAGTTTGTCAAAAGTCCTCAGGGAATCACTTTTAGGGTATTTTCATATCCTTAAAGTGTTTTAAGAAATAGTTTTCACTAATGAGGCATATCAAATAGAGACAAATCCTAAAAAATGTCATGTGGTTATATATTTTATATATTAATATAAAAATATCATCATATAAGGGCACATGAGACCCTTGTATGTGTCTCTAAGGATAAATGGTATCGATGTCTGATGATATTTCATTGAAAATGTATTGGGTGTTAATATCAATCTAGTATGGATACTTTTCTAGATGGGATATAGTGATACTAACCTAATTCCTTCTGCCTTAACGCTACATAGCTATAAAAAATAAACAAAAATCCATAGGGTTAAATCAATCTCATGACTCAATTTGGGGACCTCATATCTGACTAAAAAATTCAGGTTTTTCTGAAAGATATTACCTTTAATATCTTGTTCGGATGGTATTGGTAGAATCAATTCGTTTCAATCCCCTCATCAAACCATCATTCTGTCAAATAAAAAATTAACGGACAAATTTAGGTGTTACGCACCGATAAGGCCCCATTGGAATCTTATGAGCTACATTATATTGATGTAGGATTCTATGAGAGAGAGGGGAAATAAACCATGGTTTACGGTGTTGCTTGGTTCAATTCTCCGAACAGTCTCAAAATGACCTTGTCCAACACCTTCAAACAACTCAGTATAGAGTATGTGTTACCCATCAATCTGGTCAAGTATATGAATCTAAATTCATATGCACATTCAACAAACTTATTGATACTGGTTATGATAACTGATCCCATCGGTGAAAGAAGGTTTTTGATTCTCCATAATTTGGAAAAAGATCACATGAAAATTCTCTCACTACATCCCCTGATATCTAAGAAATTAATTCCTCATCAGATGTGTTTTAAGAGATCTTCAATTCAACATGAGAGGATGAATATACTAAATCTCTATCTCTCTTCTCTCCTCCATATTTTCAAAGTGACCTTGCATTGTTAGTTGGGTGAGAGGAAGACATTCCATCTTTAGAATGTACAAATATTGAATCCTCTTTTGAAATTAAATAATTTCCTTCATCGCCTACATCCCTTATGGGTGAGGAAATCATGTAAGAGGAAGAAGAGGAAGTGGAGAATCAGGAGGACCTTAGTGATGCCCCTCTAACATTTTAGGTGGGTGTCTCTACGACCATTAGTGAAACCAAATAAGTAAATATTGGTATATAAAATAACTGGTGGCCTACATGGATCAGTGTTGACATGTCTTCTGAATAACAAGAGGTAGGTTCCTCTTTTTTGATGAAACATCAGGACGTGTTCACTATGAAATACACAAAAATTCTAGACTCTAATCCCAAGGTGTCTACTCACCACTTTGGACTACTAGATGACCACTAAGGCTATAAGTAGAAAGACCGAAGGTCATGTCTGACTCATACTGCCAAAATTAAAGATGAAGATGAGAAGATCATTATGGAAAACATAACATGGGAGGTCCAGTATCGAAAATGGTTTTCCAACATAGTCTTTATCATGAAGAAAAATGGTAAAATTATAGTCTTTATTGATTTCGTAGATCTTAACCGGCACATGATGAAGGATGAATTCCCATTCCCAATCACATATATTTTTATTTATCCAATGGTCTGATATCAAGGATACTATTTATATATGTCTATTAGAGGTATAATAAAATCCAAATGGAACATCAATACAAAGAATCCAATTCTTACAGGACACATTAGGGAGTATTTTTATATTAGGTAATTTACTTTAGCTTGAAGAATATTGATGCTACACACCAAAGTCTCATGAATCCCATCCTCAAACCCTTCTTGGGGAAGTTTCTCAAATGATACATCGATGATATGGTGGTTAAATATCAACTGTGTTCTAACCACCTAGTATATATTGAAACTATTTTAAACAAACTATATAGAAAATTTTGAAAATAAACGCTTTTAATTTACTTCGGCTTGATGAATATTGATGCTACACACCAAAGTCTCATGAATCCCATCCTCAACCCCTTCTTGGGGAAGTTTCTCAAATGATACATCGATGATATGGTGGTTAAATATCAATTGTGTTCTAACCACTTGGTATATCTTGAAACTATTTTAAACAAACTATATAGAAAATATTGAAAATAAACCCTTTTAAATGTTCTTTTGATATTACAATTGGAAAATTTCTCAACTTTATTATACACTATCGCAACATCTATGTAGACCTGGAGAAGACAAAGAATATCCATATCATGTCACATCTTCAAAACCTCTATGAGTTAAGAAGAATTCAAGGGAACATGGCCTGTATTTTACTCTCTATATATAACCTTTTAGGAAAACCTTTTCCCTTTATCCAGGTAATGAAAAAATGGGTTAAATATCATTGGATGGATGATTATCCTGAATCCTACAATAGTATCAAGAAATATCTTTAGAGCCTTCCAGTGATAATTCCTCCTATCAAATAGAATCCACACATTCTATATGTGACAATCCTAGAGTGGTCAGTGGGTACCTTCCTTGGACAAAACAAAATGATGCAGGGAGATAAAAAAATCCTTTATTTTTATAGTTGAACCATGCTCAATTCTGATACTCATTATTTAGATGTCAAGAAGATATATCTAGCAATGATATTTTCATTCAAGACACTAGAACATTACCTACAACATCATGTGGATTGGTTGATCTCTAAAAGTAACCCACTGACATACGTCCTTAGTCGTCCGATGTATATTGGGAATCTATCATGGTGGTGATCGCCCTATAGCTGTTTGACATTCATTCTGCAGCTAAAAAATATATGAAAGGCTGTGATTTAGAATAATTCCCTATAGAACATACCTTATCATTAATGAGGTTAATGGATACTGAACTTCTCGATAAAGATATCTTCTCATTTCAAGAGGACCCCCAGATATGGGAAATGTTTTTTATGGTGCATCTCGAATATCAATAGGGGAAATATAGAAGACCCCATGCTCAAAAAAGATAGATTGGAATTCATGCTTATCTCCCCAGCAAATTCAGTCATACCCTACTCTTTTCAACTTTTAGAATAGTGCACGAACAATGGATCAGAATACCATGATCTTATTATAGGGATAGATATCACACTTCATGTACTAGTACATCACATATAGATTAAGGGAAATTTTGAATTTTCCACCAAGCGAGTCAATGGTGATTATTCCCTAAAAAAGGAAGACATAATCCCCTACTAGACCTTATTATTGGATGAATGGTGGAATACCATTTGGAACCAAAATTGAATCATTCCCCTCGGTCCCAAAATTTCATTGCATATTCTTTGCAAAATGCAGCCACATCTCCATTAGGTCAAAATCGGGATGAAAAACTCATCATCATTCTCCATCGCCCGATAGTATAAGATTTTGTTCGAACCATCCTGGCAGATATTGTTGAACTTAGTCTTGTCCTTGAACCATACAATCCAACCATTGGGTTGATGATACTCATTGTGAACTAATTTAAAAATTCAGTTCTCCCATCAAACAAGGATAGGAATGAGACAATTTGATGATGAAAAATTAACATTGTTCTATATAACGGAACTATTCACCAAAAGATCCAATATAATTTGGGCCTTGATGGGGTTATTCTCGTGTACTTTGATGGATAAGAGACTATTGTTATCATGAAAGTAGTTCACATCAGATCCTATGGCACCCACCAATCAGGGTTCATGCTCACTCATCAAATCCAATGTTTTGGGTACTATGGCCTACAATGATGCTGGATTGCACAAAAAATTACCAAAAAAGTGCCACTCTTTCCCAGTGCACACCAAATTCATTCCTCAACCCCCGGAGTTTCTATATACTACCAAATATTCCTATCCATTTTCCATATGAGTAATTAATTTCATGGGATCATATCCTACCAACTTATCCATGCAGTTCAAATATATTCTCATTGCAAAAAACTTCTTCTCCACATAGACAGAAGTTGTACCCCTCAAAGAAGCTGGAAAATTGAAAATAATAAACTTCATAAAATCAATCATCATTACATGATTTGGTATCCCTCACACCATAATGGATGAAAATGGCACCAATTTCTATTATGATGTGTTGGAGAAGCTATATTAATAGTATAATATCAAATCCAACCATTAATCCCACAATCATGTTGTAGAAAATGGATAGATAGAGACCTTCAACAAGATCATATCAATTATACTCCAAATGCTAGTGGATAAGGATAAACATTCTTGGATGGATAATATCATGCATGACATGTGGGATTATCAAACTACAACCTGCATCACCACAAACTAAAACCCATACTCATTGGTATATGAGACATATATGGTCCTGCCCATCGAAGTTCTGTTTCCCTAGCTACGCATTTCCAAATATGATCAGCTATCAATATTTGAGAAATCATAAAAATAGATGGATGAGTTGGGGAGATTGGATAGGAATATATTACATACCTTTCTCCAATTATAATTCCACTAAAACTAGATTGTGCAACACCCTAAAAAATCAACTTTGGCTATTCCTTGAAGGAGAGATGGTTTTGTCCTTAGGAATCGAATGATACCTAGGGAGAAATACCTAAAGCTAGAACCAAAGTTGGAGGGACCCTATTTCTTACCCAAATTCTACTCTAAAAGATATTATTATTTAATCTTTATGGATAAATAGCTTACCACAACCCCCACCAATGCAAGGTTCATAAATAAATATTTCATGTAATCACATCACCAATGTCTTTACCGTATGATTTAAAACTACATGGTTCCCTTCATCTTAGCTACAAGACATTAAACTGTGTAGTCATTCTTTGTCATATAAAGATAGAAATCATGAAATATCATCTATTTCACATGATGATAAACTGTGTTACACCCATGACCTTGATACACAATGTTAAACTACATAGAATGATCATCTTGACCTCACAACATTAAACTGAATGGGATAGTTCATTGCCACATGATGTTAAATTTAAAGATAAATATCCTTTTCACATGACATTATACTATATTGTTTCTCTAGGTAATCAATATGGGACACCTATTATCTCAAATAGAAGATATCTCATTGTCTTAAATAAGGATGAAACATCCCCCAACATCGGTCTTCTACCATGATAGGTTTTAAAAATATGTTTGGCTTTATTGCTTTTATCACAAGATACATAGCGACACTTGGATTCTACATCATGGTCTATCCGAAATAAAAAAAATTACCCCTCCCCTTGTATGGGTTGTACCTACATAATGAAACTTTCATAACAATGCTTGGGTTTAATCCCATCCGCATGGGAGATATAGTGTTTCCCAGGTCCTATATCCCATGTTTATCCCCATCAGCAACTCATTATGAAGTCCGTCCCCTTTCACATTATGATAGTGGCCCCTATAAAATATGTATTTAGATCTTCGGTGGAAAATGGTTCCCCTGGACCTTATTTCTTGTCGGTTTAGCACTTATTATACACACAAATATATTTTCACCCCATCATAGCGAAAGCTATGGAATGATATATTGTAGCATTGCCCCATGGAAAACACAGGATTCCACATGTGACCAACTATGATAGGAGTCAATGTCAACATCCTCATCACATGAAAATAAATGGTGTCCTTACCCCCATCACATAAATACAGGATATCTCATGGGAACTATGTCATTCTTTAAAGTCCTCACCAAAGAGGAATCCTCTATTACAAACATCGGTCCTCTACCAAGCAATCTTTTATAAATAAGTATCGCTTGATTCATATCCACATAGGATATATAGCAATGCCCAAATCCTTTATCCCGAACCTACTAAAGCCTACCCAAAAAAATCACATTCCCTACATGTGAGTTTGATCTATATAAGGAACTCCACACTCCATGGAAGATAGTGGTACAAATGCTTCTTGCATACTCAGACACATTCCTTCACCCATCATACTCCTTGTCTTAAGAAATTTAAAATATCTATAAACTAACCTTCCATTAGTGACAGAATGTGAGTTTTCTAAGGACACCTTTGTTTGGTTATGCACAATATTCCACAGTTGAATCTGCATAAGTATCCCACAAAGACCTATAAAATAAGAGAAAATTCATTCTCAGAAGAGACTTATTCTATCCCTATATGCCCTAATAACATCATTCTAGAATCCACATTAGAAACATGGTTCGTGGTTTATCTTTTCATTTTGGTCCCATATCATTCCCCCTGATATGATAGCCCTAAGATCAAGGATTACATTTCCCCTCTTTACATTCATGGTATATCAGAATATTTTTGCTTGATGATCCTTTTATAACTCATGGTTTCTATGAAGTTTCATCCTTATCGCGTGATGCTAAAATACAAGACCAACATCCCTATTATTCAGTATTAGAATTTAAGGAATTATTTTAATTTTCTTACAACCACTATAAGATATGTTGTGACACCCATATCTCGTTCATTGATTCAGGCCGCCATATTTCCATTTTGACATCGAGTCACGTACTTCCTTATGACATTATGTTAAACTGCATGGCTAGTTTTCTTGTCACATGACACTGAACTACATGATTTTATAGAACTACGTATAGCTTGATTCTCACCTTTGTGTGATATGTAGTGATACATGGATCCTGGATATTGTTCTACTAACTAAAAAATGTCAATATACTTCCTTTTTATCTTCTTTGTGTTTTGGAATAAACCTTTTCACTTATTGTTTCTCACACCAAGAATTGATCAAATTTTATTTTGAAATTTTGGTAAGGTATTTACCAAAAAATAAAGCTTTATTAGTCCAATTTAAGGTTACCATGTTCCTTGTAGAAATGCCTTAAATGGAACACAAAATTTACATACCACAAGATAATAAAACGCATTGTTGACATCTTTTGTAAGATGAATTTCCTAGAACTACATTTGGATTGATTCCATTTATCATGGGATACATAGTAATGCATGAATATCTCATTTTTGGGTCCATCTATAATGGAAAAATCCCCCCCACACTCTTGTGTATGATCCAGAATGACATATGAGAGTCTTGTATGGGTTATCACCCCACTTGTGAGCTCATATACAAAAAAGAATATCCCTTGTCCACATAACATGTTGATCAGTCTGGGGAATCAACCCTAGAGAAATATATAGATTGATTCTCGCTTTACTGAGATGAGTATATATTATTTTACCTTATGTATCAGGCCCAACCATAATAAAAAAAGATCCTTATTCCTGGTGCATGGGTCAAACCTACATGATAAAAATATTTCATCCTATTCTCATGTAATTTTGATATGAAATTTTCCTTCCACATTAAATCACTTTTCATTAAAGAAACAAAATCTATATCCACATAAATATGAATCTCTATAATATTTATCATGATATAAGAAATGGAAGGTTAGTGTGCTCATGACACTTTTTTTACTATGCATAATACAACCCAATTCGATTTGTTTAAATATCTCAATAAATAGGCCTATCAACCAAAAGGAAAATTCTTCCCCAAAATATGACTCTTATATATCCTTAAGCCTCAACGATGTTTTTGTCCCATGTCACTCCTCGGATTCAAAATCCCTCTAATTATAGCTTAAAATGATCCCCATCCATTCTTAAAGATGGAAAAAATAATTATCAAATCCCCATGGAATGTCCAAAAACTAATCCATCAGTCAAATATAAATGAAGTTAAATTATATCCCCCCCCCACCATTGTTATTTCCATAATATTATAAACTGAATTGTCCAAGTCTTAGTCCCACAACATTAAACTACACTATTCTTCAACCCTCCTTTTCATGAGAAATATTCCTGTACAGGTATATTCCCATTCATGGACAGTGCCAAAATAAATTCCCCCACTATTCTTAGACCTCTTCCCTTGAAAAACCACATTTTTTTGTTGTAGAAAGTCTATATATTTATAAATTACCCTTCCATTAGTAATAGGGTGTCAGTTTCTAGAGGGAACCATTGTTTGACTATGCATAATATGCCCTATTTTTCCTCTGCATAAGTCACCCTCAAAGTCCTTTCAGCCAAAGAAAAATTGATCCTCAGGATATACCTCCTCTATCTCTATATGACCTAACAACATTTTCCTACAAAACACCTTTCAAACATACTCTATGGTTACTCTTCGCTTATTTCTACAACATCATGATTTAGATCTAGAAATATAAAACTATTTTTTTTAAAATCCACATAATATTTTTGAAAGGTATTAAGACATTATTAAAAAACAAGTCCTTCTAGGGTCATCACCAAATAATTCATGGTCATAGTTCTTTGACCTAAAACTTCAGTTTCCTTAGTTGGGCTTGAATGACTTCGAACTTCCCTCAAAAAGGTACACATAAATCTCCGGGATGAAAACCTGCAAAGGTCACCCTAGATAAAATTAGAATATTATCTCACCAGGTATGAACTGAACATAGTTTGTGAAAAAAATGAGTAATGAAAATAAAAAGGGAAAAACTCATTAGGTTAAAACCCACAAATTTAGGACTATGAAAAAGCAGATCCACACCTACTAAGTCGGTACCATAGTGGATTTAGGGAAAATTATGGCAGTAACAGAAAAGAAAAAAAATTTGTAGGGTTTTTCATGCAACCCTATAAATAATAAAAACTATGCTCATTGAGTCCCTTCAATCGAGAAAAAAATAGATCATTACATGATATTTCATCCAAATAGGATGAATTAGGTATTATGGTGAGGGTAGTTGCATGATTACCCATCCATGAGAAATTATCTGGAAGTGGCCATTTTAACTTGATTATTCTAGGTTATGATTGAGATTCATATCCCATGATAGAACCATTATAGTGGTATAGGATATTATCCTTCAAAACACTACTTGTTATGATTGATTGGTACTACAGACTAAGATAATGGATAAGTATTGGAAGATGAGTAAGTTTTCATTTATCTTTTTATTGGGAATAAATGTGGAACATCCATAGCTCAGAGACTCTCTATGTGAGTAGGACATTGCCCTTATAAATTCCTCTCAACTTATTCATAAAGTTGAATAATTGCAGAATCAGGATTATCTATCACTTGGTAGAGCTCAAAAAAATTAACTCTCAGTATTACCACCATCCCGTAATGCCTCCACCATCTCAGCATCATCCAATACTGCCTTATAAACCTCTTCCACTAGCTGTTTTCCTTCATCAATGGAAGCCTCAACAAGATCTAGTTCTTTCTTGAGCCACTCCAACTCCTACTGAAGTTTCTATAACTCCTGATGAAGATTATCTATCATGGATATCTTCTCCGAAACTTGACCGTGTTTCCTTAAAATCACCCATGCATTCTTAGCAGATTCATGAAGGAGAATATTCTTGGATATAGTAAGATGATCCATTGATTCTGCAATTGAAGGATGAGACTAGAGTATGTTGGCCTTCCCCCATGTGAAAATCGCCTATTTTACCACATCATTTATGGAATGATAATAAAACCCCCATACCCAAGAAATGAAAACATTGGAATCATTTGGGTATTTTCATTACTAAGATGGATAGGGTGGTTTGATAAATCGTCTTTTAGATATCCTTCAATATAGCTTGACTGGGAATGTGAAATCTTTCAAGAGACACCTAATCTTCAATTGAATCACTCTATGATGGTGGAATATATTTAAGAACTAGTCCCACCATAAAGGGTAATAAATCAAAACCTTCTTTATGGGATGGATCTATTGTAATAGGCTCCTAGGAAGTATTACAAAGTTGAGATGTTAGAGAAATTTTTGAAACTACATATGCTTGTGGGAGTAATTTTGGATTTTGAGTATTGAATATAATAATACTTGAACTCTAAAAGTGAAAATAATAAGTTTTAAGTGTGGTAAATTTAGATTCTCTCATCAGAACACTAGAATCCTAATCACCATGGTCCCATTACCTAAAAAAATTGATGTTTCATCCTCAATTATCATATTAGATTCAAGTTATTCTATAGACGCCCATAGCCCAGATGTCTTCTCGGATAAATTAGTGGCCTCTCAAATGTCATTCATTGATATCAAGATTTTCTAAATGATGATCATGGTATTATGAGTTATGGTTGGTTCCAATTCTCCTTGATCTTGAGTTTATACCTTTGTAATTTTTGTTATCTTTGAAGGAACATGATCAATGCACTTGGAAGAAGCATCATGCACTGGAGAATCCACTATTAATGGGGAAGAGTTCATTTGACTAGGAGGGTTTGACCCTCTGGGGCTTGAAACCATCGCGACATCCTAAGATGGTCTTGGTTCCCCTTCTGACATATGCACAACCACATGCCTTATATGTTTTTCTAAATAAGAAGGGTTTACATTCCCCTAGGAGGAAGACATCTACTGACTCTTATGACAAGTCATGTGTGGTATAATTAGTCAATACATGGAAATACAAAACATAATGTTTTAGTAAAGAAATGAGGTAGACACCTATTTTCATGGACCAAATACATATTTACATCTTTCATTCATATTGATGTTTCATATTATTGAATGGATATAGTCACTTGGAGGAAACAACATGTATGGTAGGGGAAAAAAGCTCATATAATGTCTTCAATAACCACTTCCATGTGTTCAAATTCTCTGAGAGAGACTTCTTTGATGGTTCCCACTTCTTAAGTGATGATCTCACCAACAGCAGTACCCCTCAGGGTGTACTCTCGGGATGGGTCAGGTGAATGAATCTCCCCATCCTCTTATAGGTACAATGAGTAGTGATTCAAGATCACATAAATGGTAGGGATAATAGTTGATACAAACAACCATATTACCTCTTCATTGGAACCTCACTGCTCCATCATGGTTTTACTATTTCCTCTACTTGATTGGACCAGTAAATTATTCAATTTAATGAGTGAGTATAGGTTTCCATATTATCTAGATATAAGATCACATCATGAGGTTTCTTGTGGATATATATTCACTCTTGAGTGGTGATTATCCTAAATCCCATAAGATCAATTTCATCTACCTGAAGCATTACCCAGATTTATTCATAAGATGTGATCACACACCATGTATACCATTCCTTTTAATCCTCTGGGAAGGATTCCATAATAGGAGTGTATAATTCTATATGGTCCACCCTAAGATGTGGTGTGGGTTTTAGAAACCACACTTTCTTTCTTGGAACCTCAACTGCCCTGGGACCCTCTAGGGCGGGACGATTATGAGACCCTGGATATAAATAAGAAGGAATGCATCCAAGACTAGTTGTAATAGGGGGTTTCAACATCATTGACCCCCTAATAAGTGCAACTATCATCCTCTTTACTCTCATTGGATTTTGGATTCCCAATTTCCATCATTCAATAGGTATATCTATATCGGTTATGTAGAAAATGGATGGATATGTGAAGATCGTGAATATAGGATATCTTTGTCTTAGGGTCATTATCTTAAGAAACATTTTTAGGTGATGATATGTTGAAATATCTATGAAATGAAGCCTATTTTTCTTGTAGAAGGTGCTAGATATCACTAAATGAATGGGAACACCTCAAAGAATATCATTGCCTCCAAGATATTAGATAGGAAACATTATGATGGGTGGATTATTAACCTTTTGGATCCGTACTAGAAGATTGGGAAGTTGATCCTTATATTCTAAACATTTTCCTAGGATATTTTGAAATCAATTATTTTCTTGACTACTTCCTAGGCCTTGAATTTTTAGCAGTTTTCCATTATCCCCCTTGGTCTCAGGAACCTAGGGGCATTTCACCAAAAGAACCATATTTTCCAATTGATCAATGGGATATGAAATGATAAAAGATTCAATGTAAGTCCTGATAAGTGAACAATGAATATATAAAAAAAGGTGAGATATGAATTTGGATTTTATTGTCTTCCTGAGTGATAATTAATAAGATATGTTGATCCACCATCAAATGTTTCACCTGAAATGCATAGTTGATGGTTGGGGGACACCTCATCTGAATGTAGTGGAATTGACATACAAATCTTCAGGGTGTTCACCCCTCGCATATAATCTCTCCATTAATTATATAAACTCAGATTACATATCACAATGAAATGAGATATCGTCTCTTGGCAGTATCCCTTGATGTATACCAATGTACCAGTAGGAGATGTGTATGAATTATAGTTGAAACAATCATGATGGTTGAGTTGATCCATTGCTTCGGGATGTTTCTAGTATATTGGGTTTACCCCACATATGCACTAAAGAAACATCCAAAAACAAGTTTCCAGGATCTTTTGACTATTCATAAATCCATAAACTCCCATATGGGCTGCTACCTAGCCCCCAAATAACTTTAAAGCGTCCCACCTTTCAGTATGGTGACTTTCCCTCGGTGATGTGCCCCAAAAAATGTTATGTCCTTTCCAACACTCGTATGGAAAGATCAATAAGACTTTTGGTGTCCCATTGAGCCTCCATTATAAAATTCAGGATTTTGACCCTGGTGTAAGATTTGTGCACTAGCTGCAACCATCCACTAAGAATCATGATGAGAAAGGCTTCCAGTCAGAATAGTCGGTCAAAATTAGGTATGATCCTCTATCACCACTTGATAAACAGACCCTCCTCAAGAATTGGCCAATAAGAACTAACATTTATTTTGGTATCAATGGTGGGGAACATTCTCATCTTTCTTGTACATGGTTCATGTTTCTTAGTGTGGTGAAATCCTTGACCCAATCAAAAAATAAGAGGTCATACTTCAGGTGAGGGTAACCCTTTAGAACATCCTCTACCATGCCAATAATATTCTTTTCAAGATCATAGTTCCTCTTTAGTTCATACCTCGTTGAATAGGGTGGAATAAATTCATCATACATTTCTCTCATGATCGGTGATTCTGATATCATATGGAATTCCCAATGACTAAGGTCAACCTCCCCATGTTCAAAATGGAAGGTATTAGTGTTTGGACTCCATCGTCTAAGAGGTTGTGGGATAACAGATCAGTTTTGATGAGAGTAGGTATGTGATAAAAAGACATCCTTATATGGTCCCACCACATTTAAATCAGTTTCAAATTCCTCACAAATCTCACTGACCAAGTAATGCCACCCCCAATCCAAAACAAATGATCCCTGGGGGAGAAGGTCCTTTTTTTACCACCATAATTGCTCAGTTTTTATGGCCTTCCTTGTAGTACTATGATATAAATTTACATATTCATCTAGAACCTTCATAGTTTCTTCAAATAAAAAAGGTTCATAATTCAAAAGTAATACAATAGAGTAGTTTTACTGGATAAATGAAACCCTTGATGAGATATTGGCTCAGGGAATGTTGTTGTTCTTGATTATCCAGGCCATGAGTTGATTTACTCAGTGTGGCACTGGGATTGAAACAAATATTGGAAATCCAAATTTTCAGAGAGGAAACATGTCTGTTATAGGATATCCCCTTTAACATACACTCATAAGTTCTAGTAATGATTGATGGAGAGGCTCTACGTTGATTTGATTCCTTATTATCAACAAAATAAATCATAAAATTCCTCCTCTAATCAGTGAATGAAAGAGAATAATATACAATAATAGATTTTAAGGGATCCAAAATTGATATTTTCTATATATAAAATCAGAAAAAAAAAGGGTTTCACTTCATATAAATAGAAAAGTATATATCCACACATAGAATAGTGTGCAGTCAATGAAGAATATTTCTACAAAGCATATATCCACAAAGTAGTATCCCATGAAACTTCTATCCATGAGGTTAACAGTAGGTCAGTGAAGAATCAATATACCATACAAATGAACTGTATTACTATTCAAGTGAGCATATGAAAATTTTGAGGGCAACCACCTTTGAGTTCATGAGAAATTCATTTGCAAAGATAATGTTGGGAAGAGGGAGTGGTGAATGATGGGATTCCATGTCGAAATAATTCATAGGGAGTATTATTAAAGGAAAAATTATCCTCTACCAAATTTATAATTTTGATCCCCATTATGGTTCCATTCTCATATCATAAAACAGTTCAAAATTGGACCATTTTCTTCATCAGAATCACCTCATTTTCATCCCAATTTGAGAAAATCAAGATGGGGGGAATTTTTTGGGTCCTAAAAACTCTGCATAGAAGCTTAAATTAAATTCATGAATATTTTAAGGGTTTAATAAACACAAAAAAGAGTTTGAAAAATGTTGAAAGTCACTGAAGCTACAAAGAATAGTTTCTTTCTGCATAGCAATCTCGCAATGAGGACTGTCTTATCACATGGCTCCCATGAAAGAAAATTTTTTGAGGTACATGATTTCCTATGAGATAGTAGATGATGTTCTTACTCCCCCAAAAATGAAAAATTCTTGTGTGGGTGGAAATTGTTTTTTCTATCCCCCTCAAATGAATAATTCATTTGCGAATGTAGATGTTATTTTTCATTCCCTATAAACGAGATCCATGCAGTCCACTACAAATGACTGGAAATCCCAATGAATGGTTACCTCTACTCCTCTATAAAAACCCCAAGAAGGTTCTAGAGAAATAATGGTTGAAATGTGTAACAAAATGTGAGATCCATTTATTTAGAGATGGTAAACTACCTGAATAATGTTAAGGTATAAAAGGAATTCACCCAGCCACCCATAGACCCTAAACCATTTTGGAATTCATTCTAAAAACATAATTGGATGGTATTTATGCATCCAATCACCCCACATAGTAAAAAATATACATTGAGGGATCCCATCCCTACATATAAATATTCTAAATGGGAGTAACTTGAGCCTACATATAAAGAATCTAGGTGGGTGGAACTTGGAACCACGTAGCAAAGTGTTACACAGACGGCACCCAAACCAACATAGAAAGAGGATACAAAGATGGAACCCTATCTTGGGGATCAAATTCTCTATAGAATGGGGAATACAAAGTTTTCATATTCTTCTTCTCTCATTTCCTTTATCTAGTGATGTATTTAGCCCCATCTTGCTCCCTCCACTAATAAATTTCTTTATCAGCCTCTTTTCTGGGGGGGGCTTTAAACCATAAATCAACCCCTATATGAGGTATCAGGAAATGATCCCTCCCAAGATGTGTATGATTAAATCACTAGAAACATCTGCATGTCCTATCGAGGGTACATACCCATGGTAAGTGGGGTCATATTGGTAACCTCCTTAACAAGGGGGTCCTCAGAATTCACTTGAGCGTACATTTCCATTGTAATGAGGGTCCTAACCTTTGAGGTACTCACATGGACGTACCCATTATAGGTGTTGAGGAATAGGTTCATTATTTCATTTACCTTTGACGGTTAACTTCATATCCTCTACTCTTTTATGGAAATATGACATGGTATTTCCCCTAGAGTAATCCCCTAGCCTTTCTTGCATGGAGTTTCACTCTTGTTACTATTTTGTTATTGGGTAATATTCAGGAATCAATGTGACTAAATTGGTTACAAAAACAAAATAGGAAATTGGAACCTCAACACCCCTGATCTCTCTCTCTCCCTTTGGACCCATTATATTAAAATAAGAAAAGAGATGGGTATCAGAGCCTTCTCTCATTCCCTCTTTCTTTGGGCCCAGGCCTTTCATACCAGCAGACAAGCGAGATTGTGTGTTTTCCAGATCCACCACTCTCTCTTGATTCCCACACCATGAAAGTATCATGTGGTCTTAGAGGTTTGTTGTGATTATGAAATCTGTATGGTCCCAGGCATATGGCCCCCCTACTTAGTATAAGTCCCCAAAATACTCATTCAAATGGGCATCCCCCTTAGTTTATACCCCCAAAAACCATCCAAATAAACCTAAGTAAATAAATTTCTCATGGTTTAGGAAACATGGGCATTCTACATGGTATAATCCCCAAAACCATGTCAACATCCTCTCAAAGGGACATATTACCCAAGAGAAAAAACACTAAAAGGACATATTCTAGATGAAGTAAGATAACGGACCTCCTCTATAGGTGTAAGACCCAATAAATCCAAACTACAGGGGATTTGATTCCTGAATAACAGGTATACATAAGATTAATCTATGATTTCTAAACCCAACACTCCAAATTCAGCCTAATTTAAATTGTTTCATATTCTCAGTAGGGTCACATCCAACTCAAAGGGCTATATTCTATCTGAGTACCATTCATCACCATCCTTATTAGACCATATTTCTGATAATATCATATCCTCACATGGGATACCACACTTATTCCAGTCACATTAAGATGATTAAAACTAAATCTCACACCATACATTTACTAGGCACCTTCCACCTATACATCATTTCCACAAGACATTAAACTGCATAGTTTTTTCCATATCACATTGCCTTATAAGGTATGATGTGTCCCACTAATTTAGACCAAAATACATGGGTTCTATTTCCATTCATATGGATTCATAAGAATCCTATATTATGGTTCTATTCATAACATCAAGACAATTATCATATCCCCGCATGACAATAAAATCCATAGTTCCACACTACGTGGCTTAAAACCAATGTCATAATAATAAACACATAATGATCTGCAGTCTGCATATCAAAATGGTTCACTGATAGAGAACCTAAAATAAATATAGATATCTCCATTTATAAATAATCTCATATACATACATATGATTCTAAATTTTTTGCATGAAAATAATCGATTGATAGACCCTGTAAAACCCATGTTATATTAGGGAATGAACAAAGGATTCACCAACATGTCTTAAATAAAATCTATAAGAGAGTATTGTAGTAGGAAATAATTACACCTAAAAGTGTGGGATGAGCTCAACCTCCTATCCTTTTGAACAATGTGAGTCCCTAATCATCATTAGAGGCATTTCCCAATGACCAACTACCTTTGGAGAGTAGGTTTGGTAAATATCTCAAATAACAGATTCATTGGGTGTTTTCCGCTCCACAAACAACTTCTTGCAGGTCATGTGAAACAAGAATAGTGATCCCAATATGAATTATTCTGCAATATTCAAACCCCCCACAATCAATAATACATGAAAAAATACAACATAATGATTATTTCATTAGAAAAAGTGACCCACAAGAGATTGGTGTAAGCCAAAGAGACTAGCCTTTGACCAAGGATCTCAAGAGGGATTCCTTATCCTATGTTCTAACATAGAGGGTACCAAGAGAGATTCCACGTCTTATATACCAATTATAATTATATTAATAGGTATTACTCTTTATACATGATAATCTAGAGTACCCAAGTGGGTTCCCACTGTGATACTGACCTTGGGTGGGTGTGTGGTTGGGTAGAGATGGTTTAGGGTGTCACTTAAAACACAAACCAATTTGTAATCCTGATGGTTATGATAAGATGATGATGTACATGGGCATTTGTCCATCCATTATTATATATATTTTTTTTTATTTATATTGGAAATTTGTATATTACCTCATTTTTTTGTGATATGGTTGGATTTCCATGGTTATGGTGCTGATTGTGGTTAGGGATTCCATGTTTTGGAGTCAGTTTCATGGATTAGAGCTGCTAAGGAGTAGGATCTCAGTGTTGAATCCTCCATTTATTTGGGGCTCATATGTGATAGTGGATATTGTGGATTTGGAAACTAGAATACTTACAGGGTGTGATCTGGATTTTTATCCTGGATGATTGGGTTTTCATGGGCCTCATCCTCAAATTTGTGAGTATATAATGAAGTTTCCATGGATTTGGAGCTTGGGTGAAGGGGCTATCATGAACCCTATATTTGGAGTCATGAGGATATGATAGGGGATTCCATGGATTTGGATCCTAGATAATAGTGTTTCCATGATCCTCATTCAGGAACTCATGAGGATGTTATTGGGGAAACCTTGGATTAAGAACCCAAATAATAAGATTATCATGGGATGGGTCACAAAAGTTGTGAGGATTGTCTAGGGATACCATGGATTTAGAGGCTCGGTGCAACTTATGATGCATGGTCATTGAGGTTTTCTTAGAGACACCCAAACACTACCCAAAGTAGGTATGGTTGATCAGGGTCATAAAACTATAGATTGATAGCGGATTTATTTTTATTCTTTTTTATTTCAATTATGTCCTAGCTAGTCTAGGAATATTTCATGAGAATACACTTATCAAATAAAGATACAGACTCATAATTGAGAGTGACCTACTAATATTCATTTCTCACCCCTTATATGTGAACCTCAATGTGATTGAATACCTTATATAGTATTTCAGTTTGGGCATAGTTGTATGATGGATATGGAAAATGGATATAATTTCATTATTGGGTTGAGTCACTCATGTGGAGTCTTATAACTAATCTAGACTAGCTTAATAGGGTGTTGGAGACCAAGTATGTGGTATGGTTCAGATTTTGTAATAGCGCCTAGTGTATTATTTAATTTTGTTTATTCTTATACATTTGATTGAACTAGTGGGAGATTAGTGTTGTATGTATGACAAGGCTATTAGGGCCTTATTTTATTTCATTTATTTCTACCTTGTTGATATTTATTACTTCATATTTTTATTTATTTATGATATATTATGTTTTGTAATTAATACTATTATTTTTCAATTTCATTTGGGGATATATTCTCCTCACTATACCACTATAGACCCATGTCGCTAGTCAGATGCCTTTGATGTATGAGCAGGTGCACCTATTTTCATGCGGAGAACCAGTCCAACTATTGTTCATAAATTGATATGGGGAGGGATTTTGGAATAAAGTTTTATTTATCCAACTAGGTAATTTTGGGGCATTTTTTAACATTGAAACATTATTATTTGGTTATCCTAGGATGTATCCTTTAATAGTAAACCAAGTACGATTATTATAACTTGTTTGAATTAATTAATTTATCATTATATTGGATGTGAAATTAGCTATAATAGGTTTAATGAGTTCAAAAAAACATGGGAAAAATATCTAACATAACATGAGAAATATCTCACACCCTTATTCAACCCCCCCCCCCCCCCCCCACCCCCTCAAAGGTTGTCTCAGGTTACAAAAATCATTTTGATATATCTTATAGGTATAACCTATTAAACTATTCAAGATTAGTATTTAAGGTTTAGCTATGTTCTCAAAGATAATCATTCTGAATATATGAATTTGAATGTTATATAAATCAATTTATCCAAATATGACTTAGGGTTATTACATAATTGGTGTGCATCACACATTTGTGCTGATAAAAATAGACTCATATATAGAATAAATTTTAATAATAGTGAAATAGATCTTTGTGGTGGTAATAGATAAAAATTTACAACATGATAGGTAATTTATCATGATCTATGTCTACCTAATGGATTAGTTTTAGAATTGGAAAACTATTATTATATTCCTTCTATAAATAGAAATTTGATTTATGTATGTTGTTTGTACAATATAGGATTTTTATTTTTTATTAAGAACCAGAGTTGTTTTATACAAATAAAGAAAACATTTTAGGGAATAAATAATATGGTAAATGGTATATATATTATAAATATGGATTATCATTTCTATAATATTCATAATGATAAGTTTAAGGTTAATTCTAACCCCACTTATGTTTGACATTGTCTCCTTGGATATATAAATGAGAAATAAATCCAAAAACTCTATAGAGATGGATTGTTTGAATAATTTAAAAATAGACTATATAATAATTGTTAAGATTTTCTTATTAATAAAAATGAATAAATATTCTTTTTGTTGAAAAGTTTAAAGTTCTAGTAGACTATTTGACCATATACATAGTGTTTTATGTTGAACAATGAGTACACAAGAATGTGGTGGGTTTAAATAATTCATAACTTTTACAAATGACTTTAGTTGTAATGTTTATTTTAATTTAATGACATTGAACTATGAAACTTTTAAAAATTGTAATTAGTTTCATAATGAAGTTTAGAATCAATTTGGAAAAGGTATTAATATTCTCTGATCACATTAGGTTGATGAATATTTTATCCAAGAATTCACTAACTCTCTAAGAGATTGTATAATTTTTCCACAACTCACTTCACCTAGAACACCATAGTGGAATAATTTATCTAAAAGGAAGAATCATACACTTTCTAGAATGGTTCAATAAATTATGAATTAGTACGACCCTCATATTTCACTATTGGGATATGCTCCAGTGCTATTTCATTCCTACTTAACCACATTCCATTTAAAGCAGACATAAATACCCCATATGAGATAGATATTATGAAACAAAAAAAATATGGATTTTATGAATATTTTGGTTCATGAATCATTCATGTGATGTTTGTATTTTTATAAACTTTAAAATAAGTTTGATAAGATCTTATTTATTGGTTAAACCAATTAAACTAAGGGATATTAGTTATTTATACCCACATAGAATAAAGTTTTTATGGATTGACCTTGTATATTATCTGATAATGAAAATATAAGTTAAGGAGTTTTTGGGAATAATTTTGAACTTAATGAATTTTATGACTAAAAATAGTAATTGATCCTAGGATGGAAGTTAATCCATTTCTATAAAGAGTTATAGAAGAATAAATAACATAAGTTTCCTAAGAACCTTAAAGGTCTGTTAGGATTTGTTAGGATCCTGAGATATGTATATCTTATAAAATATTATAATTAAGTAATGTTCATAGATAATGAACCTAATTCCTACTAAGAGAAAATCGATTGATCTAATTCCTAGAGATAGATAAAAGACATGAAATCTAAAATAGACTGTATATACAACAACTAAGTTTCGAACTTGGTGGATGCACCTGAAGGGGAGGGACCCATAAGGTTAAATTGGATTCTTATAAGAAAAATAACATATATGGTATAGTTTCTACCAATAATTATCACCTATTATAAAATGGTAATAATAAATCTCATGGTATAGTTAATAAATATAGATTTTGAACAGTTATTATGATAATGTTCAATCAGATGTTTCATTCCATAATAACTCATTATGATTATGAGATATATCTAATAGGTTTCAAACTCTCTACCCATAATTAAAATTTATTCGAGGAAATGTATATGATATAGCTAAAAGGTTTTCATGTTCTAATGGAGTATTTTAATGTTTCTAAGTTTCAGTAATCTAGTTAGGTATGAAATCAGCCTCATGGGGTTGTAACATATAGTTTAATGATGTTGTGAAATAGTTTGGTATCATCAAAAATGTGGATGATTATTCTATATACAATTGGATTAGTGTGAGTGTGGGAGTATTTTTTATATTTTATATTGAAAAAATACTTCTTATCATAAATGATATCCCGACTCTACATTCTAAAATATATGGTTAGGAATATTATTCTTAGTGAAATAGATGGGTGAAGCAGCCAACGTACTAGGTTTGAAGATATATAGAGATAGATCTATTATGTTCCTTAGAATGAGTTAGAACACATATATTGCTAAATTTATAAAGTGTTTTACTGTAGATAACTCTAAAAAATGTATTTTCTAGTGTTTTATGGAAAGATATTAGAATGATTTGATATGTTTCAAAATATATAGAAAGGATAGGTATGATTACATATGTGCATGATCCAGTTTCTATCATGTATTCTATGTTTTCTGATTGAATTGATATCTATTATACTTTAGGAATAATAATAAAATACCAATCCAATCCATGTGAGAGTCATTGTATTTCTTTTAACATCATCCTTATGTACTTGAGAATATATAAGGGTATATTCTATATATTTGAATGTGAGTATGAGATTAGGGTAAAGGGTTACATTGATACTAGTTTTCAATATGAAAAATATTATATGATATCTCAATATAGTGTTCTTTTTTCTAAATGGTGGAACTATAAATTGGAAAAGTTCCAAACAAGACACCATAAAAAACTCTACAATCGGGGAAGAGTACATTTTTTATTAGATACTATGAATAAAACTTCTTATGTCAATAATTTTATTTATAATCATGGGGTGGTTCCTATAATTGAGGGAGGAATCGATATTTAATGTAAAAACAATGGATTTATTTCTCATATAAAAGAACCCCAGTATCACAAATGTAATGAACACATCTTTCAAAAGTACCATCTCATTCGAGATATCATTGAGAGGGGATATGTAAAGATATATTTGGGTGGTTATGTTGGAGAATAAAATAGATCAATTGATTGAACCATTAGTTTAGAAAAAACATGAGGTTCATGTTGAATCTCTTGGTATAAGATACATGAGAGATTGGTTATAATGGCTTCAAAATGTATCATAGTTTTATAATAAAGGTGATATCTATTTATCATTCATTCATGTATGTTTCATTTATATTTCATGAATATTTTAATGATAATATCCTAAGAAATTATGGGTTATAATGATATGTCAAGATTATCATGAGTAGAATCTTGTACATGATACAAATAGTTAAATACAAGATGAAAATAATAGACTCATGAGGTAATAAGTCAAGACTTATTATATGAATTAACCTTCCGAAGTATATGTTAGGGTTGGTGTCCTAAGAACCAATAGTTTTTTACTTTGATTACATGAATGTTTACTTATTATATATTGTTCATTGTTCTACATGACTATAATATAATAATTTCCTGGAATATTTGTTACATTGATAAGGTCCTGGAAGATCCCTGCTATGATGAGAACCTTGAAATTCTATAACAATATTCTTAAATAATGTTCTATGGTTAGATGACATAATATTATAGGACACATATTATACAGACCATCATGTGCGAATACTCATAAAAAGACAAGACTCTCTCTCATGGAGTTCACACATGGTAATCTCTAAGCTGGGAGATTATGAGAACAGACCTGCCAGTAGTAATTCCACATATTTTAGTGTCATCGGATATTGCTATCTACGAGCGTGTGTAATGGTCCTTAGACTAGGAGATTATCATTAACTCATGTCATGACTCACACACTTAGATTTGCTGACGAAAACCGTCATGAAGATAGTTGGAGAGAAGTAGGGCAGGTTGGGTGCATCATGAATGAAATGTCGTTAATGGATAATTCGGGGAAGGATTTGTCCCTTCCATATTTTTAGAAGTAGATATCGCAGGCCCTTTGATTGAAATAGAATTTTCGAACAAATTCTATGGCCATGGTGACATGACAAGTTTATTTCTGGAAGTCAAAGAATGACAGATGAAGCATTTAGGTTTATGACAGTACCATGAAACCTGATTGATGAGATATTGAGAAAAAGGGATTAAATTACACAGTAAGAATTCTTATGAGGTGATATGTCAATGCGACTTCAACTTCTTTCTCTTAGGTGCCTTGAACCGTTGCTAGACAATAATCTTGGACTTTAGGCAAGCCCGCCTAATTCCAACGAGAAAGGGACCTAGAGGGTCACACACTAAGTGAATTCAAGTATCTCAAGTAGAATAAAGATTATTCTCGTACATGGTTTAATAATTATTCAAGGAAGACTAAATTGTTTTAATGTTGGAGTACGAATAAAACTAGTACACGTCATGTATCAATTATTACACGCCATGTAGTTTTATTTTGAAAACAAGTACATGCTGTGTAGTTTTTATTTTGTAAAGGAAATGAATAAATGAAAACAAGATATACATGCCATGTACATTGAATTTACATGCCATGTAGTTTTCAATGAAAAACAAGTACACGTCGTGTATTTATTAATACACGCCATGTAGTTTTTCCAGTCGGGGTTTTGAGGAAATATTGTTTTAGTAAATGATATTTATTATAATCAGTGTGGGGGCATGTCAAGGAATTAATGACTTGACATGGGATTTTCAAAAGGGATATAATGAAATAAATAAAGTGCATAATGTGTTTATTTATTATCATAACTCTACAACCTCAAACCCGATTATAAATATCCTCACAACCCCAACTCTTTTCATAAGACAAGATAATCGTTGTGCCCAACAATTCTGGAGAATTATTTCAAGATTGAAAGAACCTATTCCTCCAAGAACTCTCTCAAGAATGAGAGAGATCCTATTCCATATGATCAAAATGATCTAAGGCAGACAATGCAAGAAAACTTTTCTCCATGCTAGCTTCTGGAGACTCCTTTGGCGATATCTAGATATAGGAGGTGCACGTGTGGATCACCGCTAGAGGAAGTATACACTTGGCTTCTGTGACGCAATGAAGAATCACATCGGAACATGATCAGGAATATCAACAAAGAAAGGACACAAAAAGGAACTTCTTTTCAGTGGATTAAATTAATTATAATCAACCTGTAACAATCCTACATTGTCGTTTTGGGAATTGTTTTATTTTTCTATTTTTATGATTCAATCTGTTGAGACTGGCGTTTAAGTATTGATCCCGAATTGATCAGTGTTAATGACAAAAATACAAGTGGTCACATACACCCACGCGCTTCTGCTGCACCTGAAACCTTCAATTGGTATCAATGCAATGTTATAATGTTGATTATAGTTATTTAATTTTTGTTGATAATTTACGCATTTATATTTGATTCAATTCGAAATAAATCATTCTATAAATCTGAATAAATGAGAACTATTCTTCCTTTTTTGTTTCTCGATTCATATCATAGAAACAGCCTTTTTAATTTTAATTTTTATTAAAATAAAAATGAGGATCTCATCCGGAGGATCCTCTCTTTCTATCTGTATAACACGGTAATACATCACATGTAATGAAAACTACACGCCGTGTACTTAGGTTCAACAAACTGGTACTGGTCCGCTACACCACGCTGTGTGAACTGATTACACCTAAGAATTTAACACCTCGTTTTGACCAGAACTAAATGGTGTGTGGGAACTAGAATACACGGTGTGTATGTTGGAGCAACATGCCATGTAGTCCGATCCGGCCCAAGTGAAACTGTGTACAAAGGAGAATTCGCGTACCACGTACAAGGGATTTCCATGCCGGTTACTGTTTAACAAAAAAGTACACACCATGTATGATTTATCTACACGTCGTGTACTCCAAAATTTCTATCGTACAGAAAACATGCCAAATCCCCCAGCGTGTACTTTGGATAAAAGGTGAATGAAATACATGCCATGTAAATATAAACTAAACGTCGTGTACTTCCCAGAAATGGAATTTCACCAGGTTTTCTGAAAAATTACAAAGACCCGTATAAGGGATATGGATGAGAATAATCTCAAGGAAATTCATAAAGAAATTTAATATAAACAATTGATTAATTATAAGATCATAATTAATTAATTTCAAGAGTGGCTTATCTTAAATAAAATAATGATTAAAAGAATCTGAATATGTGTAAATGGTGTTGCATTATATGGATGATCATGAGCTAGAACAAAGACCCTTTTTATGTGTGTTTTGTTTCATCTGAATTTAATTAATTTAAATTCGTTGGCCTACGAGCCTTCTTCCAATAAAATGTAGGGACTGCGTGACCATGATTTATTTAATGTAAATCCCATGTAATAGAGGATCTCCCAAGCCGAAGGAGATGGTTCGAAACCCGATGTTGAGGCGAAACCAACCCAAGAAGATACAAAGGTGGACAGGTGGGAGCTACAAAACACGAACCATCGGTTCAAGGTGTTTTTCCCTAGTTTAGGGTTAGCTTATCAAATTGATAGATAAGCTAACCAATAAAATCTCATGATCATGCCATCTTATTTTATTTCTGTCTGATTGCATGGTTTATTTATTATGTATGTGATGTTGTGATCACATAGTTAATAAAATGAACATGCATGCCAAGATGGAATAAAATAAAAACCGGACTATGCATAAACATTATCAGAACATGGTTAATCACTTAAGTAAGCATCACATAATATTAACAAATATGTGATAATTTGAAACTATGTTTAAAGGATTAAAATACCTTAGTACCATATTAAGTCAAACCAATCCTTCCATTACCTGATTAAGGGCAATACTCAATAAAACTATGTGTTTGACCAACCCTTGTTGGGACACTTACTTTTATAAAGGAATCCCTTGTGAAAGGTTTCAAGTTGACTTAACCATATTACATCAAGAGGAGTATATCTTTCTAGACTTGATATAATATTGGAGGCAAGATTTGAGGAAATCCAAGTCAGGATTTCAGGATTGTGGAGTCCCCTCAACAGATCAAGGAACTGTAAGCTCACAGTTGGCAAAGACCCGCCTACCTAAATACCATCAAATAGCTTGACCAACCCTTGTTGGGGTTATGAGAAGGGGAATATGGATCCTTTCGACTAGAATTTCAAAGAAACTGGACATTTCGAGTTCAATGGTGAGGGTTATTGGGACATGATAAAATAGTGGGAGACTTAATAAAATTTATTATTTCTCATAACATGTAATCAAGAAAGTACTGATAAATATGCTCTTTTAATTTGTAAAAAATGAAAAACTTGTCAACCACATTTTCTCTGCAATCAATTCTGGATAAAGACAACATCCTCACTAGTAGTAACTTTCAGGAATGGTTTAGGTTCCATTGGGTTATCCTACGCCATGAACAAAAGTTTTATATTCTAGAGTCCTCAATTCCGGATTCTCCTACCCCAAGGGCGAGTGATGAAGATTTCCTAGTCTATGATCAACATTTGAGCGATGCACTCGACGTTCAATGTTTGATGTTTTCATCTATTTCTAGTGATCTCATGAAGTCTCAGGAGGGCATGGATTCATACACCATGCTCGAGCACCTCTTTGGTCTATACTAAGAGAGAGAAAGATAGGAAAGTTTTGAGATCTCCGAGCCTCTATTTCAGAGCAAGATTGGAGAGGTTGCCTCAGTCGAGCCTCATGTAGTCAATATCATTGGATACATTGAGAACATGGAGGTTCTATGGTTTAAACTCCCCCGAAGAACTGGGTACCGATCAAATTCTAGCATCACTCCCTAAGAGCTTCTCAAAATTTGTTGTGAACTTCAACATGAACAATATTGAGAAGTCTATGTCTGATCTTCTTATCCTTATTCACCAAGTGGACAATGACATGAAGCGTGAAAAGCCTTCTGTCCTCATGGTGAAGAAAAGGAAAGGGGAGGAAAAGAGATTTAAGCCCAAAGCTTCTTCAAGGCCTTCCAAGAAAATGAATAGCAATGGGGAGGCAAGATAACTGAAGGCTGTTTGTTTTGCATGTGGCAAGAAGGGCCATTGGAAGAAAAACTTCACCTAGCCAAGGAAGTAAGGGGAAACTTCAAATGCATTTTTTATTGAATGAAATCAATCTGTTTCAACGAATTGGGTATTAGATACTGCTTGTGGTGATAACATCTATATCCAAATACAGAAACCAAGTAGATTTAGAAAGATTGACTGAGGTGAGGTGGATCTATGAGCAGCCAACGGATCCAGACTCACTGTTGTAGCTATCGGAGACTACCATCTCACATTGCCAATAGGGATGGTCTTGGTTTTGAAAGGATATTATTATGTACACTCTGTAACAAAAAACATTATTCCAGTATCCAGATTAGATATTGATGGATTCATCTTCAAGTTTAGAAGTGGATGTTGCTACTCTTATAAAGATAACATTTGTTTTGGTAGGGCACATTTATATAACGGCCTTTATGTGTTAGACTACACAAAAAAAGTAATGAAAATCGATGAAAATTTTAATTCACATGACACATACCACACCCAACTTTGGCATCACCGGCTAGGTCATGTCAATGAGAAATGTTTTAAAAAATTACATCAAGATGGGTATTTAGATTCTTTCGAACTAAAACCACTTGGTGTATGTCATGTGTGTCTACAAGGCAAAATGACCAAATCCCCATTTAATGGGAAAGGTGAAAGGGATAAATAGATTCTATAATTAGTTCACACAGATGTGTGTGGGCCATTTCCAGTTGACGAAATGGGTGGGTTCTCATACTTCATAACTTTTGCTGATGATTTTCGTAGATATGGATATATTTACTTAATGAGGTATAAGTCAGATTCTATTGATCGGTTTAAAGAATACTAGAATTAAGTTGAGAACCATCTTGGTAAAGAAGATTAAGAAACTCCGCTCAGACAGAGGAGGAGAATATCCTAATCACGAATTTATTGACTTCTTACAGGAGTTTGGGATTCTATCTCAACTCACTCCTCCATACACACCTCAATGTAATGGTGTAAGTGAAAGGAGGAATCGCACCTTGTTGGACATGGTGAGATCAATGATGAGTCATGCGAGTGTTCCATTATCTTTTTGAGGATATGCATTACAAACAGCAGCACACATACTAAACCAAGTACTAACTAAATCAATAAATGGTATTCCATATGAGTTATAGAGTGGATGCAAAGCCATGTTATCGAATTTACATGTGTGGGGTAGCGAGGCATTTGTTAAGGCCTCTTCAGGTAACAAACATGCACCTCGAGGCACAAAGTGTATCTTTATAGGATATCCCAAGGAAACGAGGGGATATTATCAATACCACCCATCAGACAAAAAGGTTACAGTGGAAAGACACGCCATATTCCTTGAGAGGGAGCACATCTTTAAAAGAGATAGTGGGAGAAATATAGACTTCAATGAAGTCGAGGCTCAAGATACATAGGAGTTGGTACAAGAGCAGATTCCACAAATCCCTATGGAAGAACAATCTATTCCAGAGACACAAGAACTGTGTAAGAGAATGAGAGAGGTGAGGGAACTAGAACGATATGGTTTTCATGTCACTGAGGATGGTGACTCATTATTGGTTGAAAATGATGATCCTCTTACCTATAAGGAAGTAGTTGAAGGCACAGACGTTTCCAAGTGGCAAGAAGCCATGAATTATGAAATGGATTCCATGTACCAAAATCAAGTCTGGATTTCAGTAGATCCTCCATTTGAGGTAAATCAGATTGGTAGTAAATGGGTATTCAAGAAGAAACTGGACATGGAGGGGCAAGTCAGCACCTATAAGGCACGACTGGTTTCCAATGGTTTTAGACAGCGTCAAGGAATTGACTATGATGAAACCTTTTCACAAATTGTGATGCTAAAATCCATCAGAATTCTATTGTCCATTTCCGCTTACCATGACTATGAAATTTGGAAAATGGATGTCAAAACAACATTCCTTAATGGGAACCTCCAGGAAGATGTCTACATGACACAACCTAAAGGGTTTGTGACTCCAAAGGATGCCAACAAGGTATGAAAGTTTCAGAAATCCATTTATGGATTAAAAAATCATCAAGGTCATGGAAAATTATTTTTGATGAAGCTGTAATAGAATTTTGATTTGCTAAGAACGAATGTGAGACTTGTGTCTACAAGAGGTTTAGTGGAAGTGCATTAATTTTCCTAATATTATATGTTGATGACATATTACTAATTGGAAACGAAGTACCTTTCTTACAGTCAGTTAAAGCATGGTTAGATAAATTCTTCTCCATGAAATACTTGGGTGATGCAGCATATATTCTTGGGATCAAGATCCATCATGATAGATCCAAGAGAATGCTAGGCCTGATTCAAAGTACATACATTGACAAGATACTAAATAGATTCAGTATGGAACAGTCTAAGAGGGGATTGTTTCCAGTGTCACTTGGAATTCATCATTCCAAGAAAATGTGTCCTCAGACACATGATGAAAGAAAGAGAATGGAAAGGATCCCTTATGCATCTGTGATTGGGTCAGTTATGTATGATATGCTATGTACGAGGATAGATGTTTCTTTTGCATTAAGTGCATTAGGTAGATATCAAGCTGATCCAGAAGACCGCCATTGGATGGTAGTCAAGACTATCCTTAAGTATCTGAGGCTTAATGAGGATATGTTCCTGGTTTATGGAGGAGATGAGGAACTAGTCATCAGTGGACATGTATATGCTAGTTTACTTACTGATCAAGATGACATTAAGTCACAGACTGGATACATATTTAGTTTGAATGGAGGTGTTGTGAGCTGGAAGAGCTCAAAGCAAAGTGTAGTGGCAGATTCTACAGAAGAGTCTGAGTATATCATATCTTCTGAGGAAGCTAAAGAAGTAGTATTGATGCGAAGCTTCATCCAAGAGCTAGATGTAGTACCTAACTGTAATGATCCTATCACACTCTATTGTGATAATACTATATTGGTGTCACTTGAAAAAGAGCCAAGGTCACATTAGTGGACAAAGCACATACTTAGGAAGTATCATCTCTTGAGGGGTTTTTCGTAGATACGTGAAGTTTTTGTGAGCAATATTTCCATGGAAGACAACATGGAAGACCCCTTGAATAAATCATTAACTCAGTAGAAACATGATCATCATGTGATGTCTAGCGGACTAATACTCACAGGAAGTTGGCTCTAGTCCAAGTGGGAGTTTGTTAGGGTTGGTGTCCTGAGAACCAACTATTTTGTAATTTGATTACATGAATGTTCACTTATTATATATTGTTCATTATTCTGTATGACTATAATATAATAATGTCTGGGAATATGTTTTGCATTGATAAGGTCATGGAAGATCCGCGCTATGATGAGAACCTTGAAATACTATAAAAATATTCTTATATAAAGTTCTACGGTTGGATGACATACTATGATAGGACACATAGTATACAGACAGTCATGTATGAATACTCGTAAGAAGACGAGACCCTCTCTCATGGAGTTCGCACTTGATAATCTATAAGATGGGAGATTATGAGAACAGACCTGCTAGTTTTAATTCCACATGTTTTATTATCATTTTATATTTCTATCTGTGAGCATGTGTAATGGTCCTTAGACTAGAAGATTATCATTAACTCATGTCATGACTCACACACTTAGTTTTGTAGATGAAAATCGTCATGAAGACAGTTGGAGGAAAGTAGGGTATGTTGGGTGCATCACGAATGACATGTCATTAATGGATAAGTCGAGGAAGGATTTGTCCCTTCAATATTTATGGAAGTAGATATCTCAAGCCCATTGATTGAAATAGAACTGTCGAACAAATTCCATGTCCTTGGTGACATGATGATTTTATTTCTAGAAGTCAAAGAATGACAGATCAAACATATAGTTTTATGACACTGCCATGAAACCTGCTTGATGAGATATTGAGACAAAGGGATTAAATTACACAGTTAGTGTTCGTATGAGGTGATACATCAATGAGGAAAGAACTACTTTCTCTTGGGTGTCTTGACCCGTTTCTAGAAAGTAATCTTGGACTTTAGGAAAGCCCACCTAATGCCAATGAGAAAGGGGCCTAGAGGATCACACACTAAGTTCATTCAAGTATCTCAAGTAGATTAAGGATTATTCCCATACGTGGTTTAAAAATTATTCAAGGAATACTTAATCATTTTAATGTTGGAGAAAGAATAAAACAAGTACATGTCGTGTATCAATGATTACACACCATGTTGTTTAATTTTGAAAAAAAGTACATGCCGTGTAGTTTTAATTATGGAAAGGAAATAAATAAATGAAAACAAGATATACACGTCGTATACATTTAATGTACAAGCCATGTAGTTTTCAATGAAAAAAAAGTACAGGCTATGTATTTATTAATACACGTCATGTAGTTTTTCCAGTCGGGATTTTCAGGAAATATCATTTTATTAAATGATATTTATTATAATCAGTGTGGGCGCATGTCAAGGAATTAATGACTTGACATGGGATTTTCAAAAGGGAGTTAATGAAATACATAAAATTCCTATCGTGTTTATTTATTATCATAACTCTATAACCTGAAACCCGATTATAAATATCCTCACAACCCCAACTTTTCTCTTAAGACAAGAGAATTGTTGTGCACAATAATTCATGAGAATTATTTCAAGGCCGAAAGAACCTCTTCCTCCAAGAACGCTCTCAAAACTGAGAGAGATCCACTTCTATTGGATCAAGAGGATCTATGGCGAACAACGCAAGCAATGGTTTCTCCATGCTAGCACCTGGAGACTCCTTTGGCAACATCTAGAGATACGAGGTGCACATGTGGATCACCGCTAGAGGAAGTCTACACTTGGCTTCTATGACGCAACGATGAATAACATCGGAACATGATCAAGAATATCAACGAAGAAAGAACACCAAAAGGTACTTCTTTTCAATTGATTAAATTAATTATAATCAACCTGTAATGATCTTACTTTTTGGTTCTAGGACTTTCCTTTTATTTGTCTATTTCTATGATTCGATCTATGGACACTGGCATTTATCATCGTATTAATCCTAGATTTATCATTCGTAATAAAAAAAATCCAAGTGGGCACATCCACCCACGCTCTTCCGCTTCACCTGGAACCTTCAGTATATAACATGGAATGTAATGTAGTCATTGATATACTTTGGGATGCTTGCTTCTAATAAACCCCAATTACCTAAGGTTGTTGAAATACCTAGAAATTTAACTATCACAATTTTATACCTTTCACTAGAATAAAAAGTGTCCTTAATAATGATTATTCAAGAACTAATGTTTACATGATTTCTAAAGTCATTTCTTCTAGAACTGATATTAAAAGTCCTTCTATATGCCTTTTAACGATGGTTCTTTAGGAATCGATATTAAAATAACCACGTCATTGATAATGTAAACCTAATTTTTTAAATCAATGACATTAAAACCAAGGAAACAAAATATATATGTTCATAGATCATTTCTTAGGCACTAATTTGATAGGTCATATATCTAAAATGAACTTATTTATCAAATTTTATGGTCATAAAATAATTTACTAAATAGGTCCAACATTCAAAGACCATAAACTTTGAATCATTAGTTATTTTAGATCCAAAACCATTAAAATCATTGCATGTGAAATGAAATAAACCCTATTTTATATATTTTAAATGTTTTTAACATTATCTATTTGGAAAAATTACATTTATTATTTTCTAAAAAATATTTTTAACATGATGTTTTATATAACCAACATAAAATATTGTTCATAAATTACTTTTAACATCAATTTTTAGATACTGATACAATAAACATATTTTTTATAATATTTTTTATGTTTTTTAATTAACTGATGTTAAAAGAGAATTTTAAATTTCAATTATAATAATAATTCATGTTAAAGGTTAAATATCATAATTATTAGAAGCATGATTTCAAATTTTCCCTAGCTCACTTTTTATTTTCTTATCTTCCAACATTAAATTTATATTGTTAGGGGAAAACAATATAAACAAAAATATATACCTATTCATTATACTTTATCTAATTTTATAATCTATTACACTTCTAACAGCATTATTTTTTAATAATTTATTCGTTAAATTATTCCACTGTACTAATAATCATTATGATCTCATTATTGCATTATTTTATTACCATTTTTCTTCATCAGTATATAATTTAATGAAATATTTTCTTATAATGAAGAAACATTCTTCCCTTGAGGTGAGAAAATAAATATTTAACTTGAAATTTACTAGCTATTGTTTCAAATTACTTACCAAGAAAAATTTTGGATGTTACGCTTTTTATTATCTCAAAAGAAACTTAATATCAACAAGAAAAATCCATTTTTGAAGGATTTCAACACAGTAAAATAAATTAAGTCAATTTTTTAAGTATATTTTTCTTATTCATGAATTTATTTTTCAGTTTTAAGTTCTTATGTCTCATGTTATCTTCAGAATAAGTAATTTTCAATGAATAATTTTGTTTTTAAAAAATCTAAAACATTAAACAACCATAAATTTTGGACTTTAAGTCCATTTTAGCTCCATGACTATTAAAATAAATATTTAAAAATAAAATTATTCCCTTTTATACTTTTCACATGTTTTTAACATTTATTTTTATGATAAATTAAGTAATAGGTATAATTATATGTCGTTTATCATAACAATCAACATCGAAAGTATTGAAATTTTTCATCTGACATCTGTCGTCAAAATAACTAGAATTGAATGTTTTGGAAATTATAATTATAATTTAATTTTATATAATTGATATTAAAGATAATACTTACAATATCAGGTGAATTTTATTCATATCCAAAACTGATGTTAAAATAAAATAACACTAATATTAAAAGGTGTTTTTCTACTAGTGTTTCATAGAAAATCTGTGATCCTTAGATAATAATGGGTGGTTTAGTATGTCATTGATCATGTTGTAATTTATATATGAAATAATATTTGATTTATCCACTCATATGATAACTTAAATACATATAATCCCATGATTGAATTAAATTGAAGGACTGTATTCCCACTCTTAGTTGACTGACATGTGTTGTGCTCTGTAACTTGGATGAATAAAATGTGATGTATTCATCTATACCGGTCAGTCTATTTCACATAATCATGAATTAATATGCTTTAAAATACTATATTTCCATAATCTAGGTCCTGTGTCAAATTGATGTCTTGAGAAAAGGGATTATATATGTATAAATATAGTGTATATGATACATCTTATGGTGGAAATGTTCAAATAGAGACATGATTATATTTCCTTAATATCTTACCAAGACCCTTTGTAGCTTGAGTAGAACTAATATTCTTATAGAGCCCACCCTTTTCTTGTATCTAAAAAATCATTGTTTCATATTTGTTAGCAATGATATAAATGACTATAGGATCACATAAATGGTTCATGCATTATCATAACACGTGTCGTCTTCCATGTGATGGAAACCTATAGTCTTCTCCCTTAATTGGGTAAAGGGATACTATATAAAGTGTAGAGACCCTTTTATTGGATATGTGTTATTATCATAAGCCTAATTTGTTACTCTATTATTCTCATTTCTCATTTTTTTCTTTTTGATGATGGTTATAGCACACCTTAATAGATTGTAAGGACCTCTCATTATGAAAGAGGATTATAGTGGTCAATTGAATCACTATCGAGGTAAGAGTCCAAAGGTTTTCCCTCAATGATCTCATTAATTAAAATTCCAAATATTTTGATAGATATTGATCATGAAACATTATAGGTATGCCAGTTTAGATTTTTTATTATTCACAGTATGTTTTTTCTTTGATGATAGATCATTCCTTTTTTTGGTTTCCTTCACTACTATGTTCATATGAATATCCTACAATACCCATCACTTTGTAGGTTATATAGCTTTGAAATTATATGAATAGTCCTACTATATTAGGATCAAGGTAGATATAATAAACATTGGGGGATGAAATTAGTTGTTGTTTTTTGTTTTATATTAAGTAGTGGGGGCTTATAACATTAATAAATAAATAAAAGTAATTATTAGATTAGGAGAGGATGTGGTGATCATCAAGAAACTGATCATTTGATTTTTTTAAAGTGAATAAATAACTTGTTATGTGGAATTACCATCATGTTGGGAGTGTATATTCAATGTGAAATTAGAAAAATGACGATCATGGGATTATGATATTTATTTGAAGATGAAATAAGACAAGTTTTTTCCAGGAATCATTTTGGTATCTTTTTTAAGATGATTATTCCAATGGTATAGAAGTTGTAAGGTTCATCCATTTTTAGTAATTTATTTTATTAATAATTTAAAATAAATATTAGTGGATAATTGGGAAATTGTTTAATTTTATTAATTCAATATTTAATAATTTATTTCATTCATTGAATTTAATTGAATTGTAAAAATATTTAGATTACTAGGTTTATTTAGTTATGATGTAGTAGGATGGAAATAAGTTTTTTCGGTGTTAAATAATGATTGAAGATAATTAGTAAGGTAGAAATGAAGAAATAAATAGAAATTATATTAAATGGGGTTAATGAAAATTTAATATATATTTAATTCTTTTTATTTTCATTTTACTTCATTCCTTTTTTTATTTGGTAGAACCCTCCTATAGATGTATGGACCATCTACCAAACTCTTCAGATACAATGTAACGAAAATGGAATAATGAATTATAATTAATTTTATAATATTTCATGTATTCTATTGAAAAACTGAGCAATTTTAGATTAAAACTTTGAGAAATTTTGAAACCTTAAATGCATGATCAATCATTAGAAAAGTGTTTCATTGAAAAAACAAATCCACTATTTTTAAGGATAATGGTGAATGAATATAATAATGTAAAATAAGTAGACAAGAGTTGAAGAGAATGTTTGGGGCATCAACCTTTCACTCTTATATTATCACACTGATATATATAGATATAGTTCATATAATAATTTAATCAATGATATAAATAAATACTTGTCTTTAATGAAAAAATCAATTATTATAATACCAAAAACTTGAGAAAGTAATATTTTATATATAGATGGTGTTTTTGGGAATAATGGGTCATTATAATTATTTGAATTCCGACATCCAAAATATAAATACTAATTAATAACACTCTAATAGTGACCCATACATTTCATACATTAATTTCACATTTTCTAAAATAAATATTAAATCGTAACATTATGATCCATTCTAGAATAGTAAAGGTTTAGTGTCATTATAAACATGTACATATAAAAAAATGATTCATAAAATATCTATGTCATCCCATATATAGTTATTAATAACTATCACCATTTTTATACACATAATATATAAAATAATTATTTATATCCTAGGGATGATAAAATATAATAAATGGTGAGCATATATGCTCAGTAAGGAAAAATAAGGGAGAGATCGATAATCATTTAAAAATAACATGAACATAATTGGTATGATAACTTGATATTATTATTTTAAATTCATACCCAGCAATTATTAGATCATAATAATGATTCATGTAATAAATCATGGTAGTTTATAAGAAATTAATCATAATGTCATCAAAGAACATATTCCATGATAACATAACATTGGCATAAGATCATGTCATAAAAGAATGGCATAAAGTGTGGCATAATCATAATCATATAAATATTATATTGATGATACCCACAAAGACAATCATAACATATTATTATTTGTATAAAAAATTATATGCCTAATTAATTCATTGTATATCCTCCCATGTTCCCTCATTCAGGTTTGGGATAACCTCTTGTGTACACTTTTTTTAGGCATGAGATAAGCTCATGTGTACTATATTTTTTCAGAATTTGGATAACATAATTTATACCCTATGAACTCATAGAACAGTAATATTAACCAAATTAATTTGAGGGATATATAATTATATTCCCACCTATCACATAATCATAAATCAATTCGTATTTATTTACCAAAAATATAAAAAATTTCATCCTAAGATAAGTCATAGAAAAGAAAATCAATTTCATTGATATTTTATCATCATAACTATAAACCATATAGATAAATAATAAATATGTTATAATTGGATTATATACCCAGTAAATCCTAATTAACATCAAAGTATGTTATCAAATAAAAACATCATTAAGATATTATTAGTATATTTTTTGAGGAAAATACCATTTTCATTTTTAAATGACATAATTAAATATAAAACATTACCCAAAATTAAGGAATTTTTTTTTCAAAAATAACCATGTAAAATTATAAGGTAATATTAAAATAATTTAATGAAAAATATGGTATTAAATTTAGATCATTTCATGTATGTTAAAAAATATTCCTTTACATTTTCATTAAAAACTCAAAAGTAACACATTCAAAAAATGACAAGAATATTTATTCATAACAACTTTTTAAAAATTAAAAAATGGTTAAAAAATGAATTGAAACAATCATATGATAATAGTAAAAAATTATTTATTTTTTTATAAAATATTGATATAGAAGAAAAGGTATTTTCAACCAAAGAGTGAAATAGAGTTATTTTTCCTAAAAAATGATCTTCTAGAATCTTGAGTACATAAATTGATAAAAATGAAATGAAAAAGTTTATTCATCAGATGTAACCATAGTATAAAAAAATCATGATATTATTAAGAGATTTATAATCAAATTTCATCATCATAAACTTTATTATTAATAATCCCAATAAATAGAGAGATTGTAATAAAAATCCCTTACTGCTCTGGTAACATTTGAATCATAATCCCTGAAAAATAAATATTTTTATATGAATGTTTATATATCATAGTTTTCTTTAAAATAATCATAAAATACATTTATGGGCAGTATATACACAATATAAAATAAAAAGGTGGTGAATATTACATGCTTCTCAAAAAACTAAATGGGAAATGAAAATACCTTAACTTGAGTTCAACTTGCTTTAAAATCCCTTTATATTATAGTATAATAAATTTAAATTAATTATAATTCTATATTAAATTAGTTTATATATTTAGAATATAATATTTGATCTAATTATAATATTTTAACACCTATTTATTAATAAATCATTATTAAAATCATTGTTTTTGGGTGTTTACTATTTTATTAATCATAAGAATTTTGGTTCTATTGTTTTGGGAATTGTACGTGGATAATGGTTTCATAATATACATAATTTTAATCATGATATAAATATGATATATATTCATTGTATATATATATATATATATATATATATATATTCATCCATAAATTTTATATATAGAAAAATTAATTAAACTATTCATGGAAATGGTAGGTTTTTCGTATGCATGAATGTTCTTTTCACTTATCAAAGAATGAAAAAAAAAATTAATAATAATTAACCTTTAAATAATAATTATTATATCATATATTTCATATTTATTCATTAAATTAGTCCTTATTACCATCTATTTAAATTTGAAATGAAAAATGAATCAAATCTCTCTCTGGAGGTGGTAGTTCACACGTAGGCACAAGCGACATTATCGTTTTCTAATGGATTGGAAGGTAAGTGGGTAGATGTGATATTATAAACTTATATGTAAAAGTTTTTCATAAATATCATATATATACATTAAACTTTTGATAATTACCATCCATGAAATATAGTGATGGAAAATGAATTATACCACTGCATGGAGGTGGTTGTCCCCACGTATTCATGCATGATACTTTAACTTCCCATTTGATCAAAAAGTTAGTGGGTAATTATTTTAAATAATAATTATTACATTTAAAAATATTTTGGGTACTAAATTTATTATTTTATCATTAATACAAATATTTAAGGAATGCATCAGAAGAATTAAATTGAAAGTAATCAGATAAAATGATTGCCTCTTCTTTACCGGGCCTCCTTTAAATCCCTTTATAAGGACATTTTCAATTATATATAAATAATAAAATAAAATCTAATTAATATATAGTTAATTTTAGAAAATAATTTTTTATCTTATATTCAAGATAGATAACTCAAATTTGTGTAAAGATAAGAGAGAAGGGGTGTCCTTTTATTAAGGGAGGGAAATGAAATTCATGGAATTAAAGAAATGATTAAAATATAATTAAGTCAATATTAAGAAAAATGATTCCAAATGTCCAAATAGTTAACTAAAATAGAATAAGGTATAAATTAAATCATCCAATTATATTTTGATAGGTTTTAGTGACATTTTAAATCATATCTTTGGCTTTAACCCCTTAGTTAACCAATTTTAATCATAACCATATTAATGAATTTTTAATATTAAGGGGATATACTTTTACTTATAATGTTACAATTGTCTCATAAATTTCCAAATTAAAAAATGTTATACTATTTATAATTCTAATTATACTCAATGAATATTTTTATGATTTTTATATAATTTAATTAAATATTATTTTTCATAAAATATCATTAATGTCATTTTAGACAATCTTCATTTACATTGACATTAAATTCATGAAGAATGAAATTTAATTATAATATAAAAAATTTACACATTAAACAATGTTATATTTATCGAAAGAAACATGTAATATAATAATTCACCTAAATTGAATTACTTTAATATTTTTAAATTCATTTATTTTATTTTTCTATTAATTGAAAAAAATATTGTGTTGAAATTGTGTAGGAATTTTTGGAAACTAATCAATCAATAAAAATTAAAAATAAATTTCCCTGATAAAAAAATTAATTATTATTTAAAATAAACATTTATAACTTAACTTATCTTGAAAAAAAATAGATACATTAAATTCAAAGAGTTACATTTTGGAATTTTATTTAACTAAATTAATATAAATTTAATTACTAAGGAAAATGGCACCAAAATTCTATATATTAGATTTAGATATTTTAGTGGTGGAATTTGTTCCATAAAATTATATAAGGGTAAGTTTTTGGGATTATTTTGAGAACTTCTTTCATGGTTTTAACCATATTTTACCAAAATTATCTTTATAAAGTTGATAACTATTTATTACTCTTATGATTCATAATGTCCAAAAATAAAAGTGAAGTATTTTAAATTTTTAACATTATAATTAAAAATATGGTATAAATTTTTTAATATTAAATATACATAAGTGGAAAAAATAAATTTTTAAATAAATTCACAAAATGTAACGAAAAATAGTTTTGACAAAAATGTGCTTTTAATCATAAAAATTAACATATATCGAAATCCTGAATATTTCTAATATAAATGGAATTAATTATAAATAAAATAAATTTTATTTAACTTTAATACTAATTCTAAAATATAATGTGTCATTTTAGGTATTCTATTTAATGAAATTAAATGAAAGTATTGGAAAATTAGTATTTTTTACAATTCTCAAAAAAATCAATCATTTCATAAAAATTAAAAACATTTCACCAATGGAAAATTAGGATATGTTGATTTAAAATATGTTTCTTATTTTATAAAATAATATTTCAAAAATTTGCATAATTTTATTATAATTTCCACATTACAAAATTCTATAAAAATTATTTGTTGAATAAAATTCCTTTTGAAGCATAAAATGACATTACTAAAAATTGAATACTTATTTCCAATGAATTAATCAATAATTTCATATCGAGTAGGAACATTATATATATTTATTTTGTAATTAGGTTACTCATATTCATTCTCATAAATTCAATGGCAAGGTTATAATAGTCACATTTAAAAAATAATGTTTCTAGAATATATCTCCATTTGCTTAAAGTTCAATATTGCATGTTAAAAAAGATATCGAGCTTATTTTTATTTTTAAATAAATTTTAGGGGTATTAAAACCCCCATTAGATATCATAATTTAATGTAATATAATATAATATTCACTAATAAAATATATCAAAAAATATTAAGTCAATTTGTTTCGATTCCAGGAAAATTTTAAGCTACCACGTTAAAAGACTTATTTATAAAAAACTAGTGGGAAAACCTGATAAAGAAAATAAAGATTGAAACTTTCCCAACTCTCTTGTATAAAATCATGATATACATAGTATTATTCACATCCCAATTTTAAATTTAATTTCTCAAAAGTTTTAGTTTGAAATTATTTTTGGAATAAATTTGAAAGTTTATCAAAAAACTGTATTTGTTATATATCAATTGCAGAATTATTTTGAAGTTCTAGAGTTAAAAAGAAGTTTTGGTGAGATATTAATTATTATATAACCATTTATATACCCACTTTTCAATTGTGTTATACAAGAAGAATTATCTCTAGATAATATAGTGGTAGTATTATTACTCATATCTAATCCATAATTATTTTTTTTATAAAGAATATTTCACCTCATCTAGACACATTCTCGAATTACTTTGTGAATAAAAATAAACATTTCATGATTATAGGAATGTATATAAATGGATTGTTTTGTAAAATACCACAACATGGAAATTACTCCATAAGTAAATTAATATCTATCTTGATATTTTTCTTTATATGAATCAGATAAATATCCAACACCAACATAACCAATCAATTTTGGTTCTACAATTTTAAATAAAATAAAATCTATGAAACATACTCTTTAAGGTATCTTAATATATATTTGATATTATTTCGATTTCAAATAGTATAAAAATAATTATACCTATCTAATAAATTCATATAAAATGATATATCTAGAATTATATTATTTTCAAGATATATTAATTCTCTTATAACACTAAAATATTGTACTTTGGAACTAATAAGATTTTCATTATCCCCTCATGGTAAAAAATGATCATTATCTTCAACAATAGATCATATAACCATTGGTGTACCTAATGGTTGTAATTTAACCATAAAAAAACTTTTTAGGAAATTTATATATATTGGTATTGATGAATAATAATCTCATCTTCAATATGTTTAATTTTTAATCCAAGGTTGAATATTTTCTTTCCTAAATAATTAATTTCAAAATATTTCATTAAATTTTATTTTTCAATAAAAAGATCATCAATATTTCCAATAATATTCAAATAACCAACATATAGTAAAATATTAAAATTTTAGATTCCATACTATTAATAATTATACAAATACATATTGGATCATTTTTATAACCTTATTTCATCAAATATTCACGCTTATAGTTATACAAAATATGCTCTGACTACTTTTATCTATATAATGATTTATTCAACTTAACATAACAAAGATATCAAGATAAAGAACATTTTTTGACATTTATAATCCTTCTTATATTTTCATATAAACATCATTTCCAGTATTATCATATAGGTATGAAATCATAGCATCCGTGAGGTGTATTTCAAAATGTATATACATAAAAAATATCATGAGATACTTAAAGGTTTTTACATTCATTATAGGAGAGTAAGGTTCATCATAATCAACTAGAAGAATTTATGAGAAACCTTGTCCAACTATTCATACTTTATATCTCACCATTTCATTATTTTTATTTCTATTTCTTACAAAAACGTATTTATAGTCAATATGTTTAATCCCTTTTTGGTTTTTGACAATCAACTCAAAACCCTCATTTGTAAAAAGTGAATTTCATTTAGATTGAATTGAAATATCTATTTATCCCAATCTAATATATTACAAAATTCATCAATTATTTTATTTTTTTGATCCTAATAAATAATATTAACTGCCAAATTGTACAAAAATATGTCATCAAAAATGATATCCACATAGTTATAATATATTTTGTTGTTAGATAAAATTTATATAAATTTATTCAGGATTCTAATAATTTACTTTGTGTTTCTTGAGGAATTCCATGATCAATAAAATGTTTATTGTCCTCATATTCACTAATACATATTTAATAAATTACAAAAACTAATTATCTTTTGAACTTCTGTTTTAACCATATCTATAAGTGGATTAAGATATAATAGTGACAACATTTTTCATGATATTTCTTTTGAGGTTGATTGATTTTACACCATTAATGTAGGAACAAATTTTAGAAAAATTGAAAAATATGTGATTTTTTGTGTAAATGCATCTCCTATCATTTACTCAGGATACTTTTTGTTCTATATAGATTCAAATATAAAACAAATCATTGACTATCTTCATGGTATCATTTTTGTTCATTATCGGGGTTCTACGGGCACATATACAGTACAACCAAATGTTATTAAATGTTGAATAATTGTTTTAATACTGAAATCTAATTTCAAAGAAAATATTAATTGTAACATAATGTTATTATTTAAATCAGCAATTTTTTATGAAAACATTTATGACCAATTTAAAACTGGGATGTTTTCTTCATAATAATTGGTCTAGCGATAAGTTTTAATAACTTTAAAAATGATTTCAATAGACCATTTTGAGTGTGAAAATGCACTTTGGGGTATTCAAATCTTATTACAATTGATATATAACAATTATTAAAATCATGTGATCAATATTATCATTAATTATCAAGGTGAATCTACTTGATTAATAAATCTAGGTACTATTTCCATAACCTTATTATATGTTCATGAAATTTAATTAACATCATGTTGTAGTAAATAGTAAGAACACAAGGGACCATCTTATTGGAAAATAAATTATGATCATAAAAGTTTTAAATAGTACACATGGTGAAATGATTAGAACACATATATCATCATGAATTATTTCCATGAATATAGGGGATTCAAACCTAATATTTGATGTCAATGACCTTATAGTCGGCATACCTTTATAATAAAAAAATAATGAGAAACAATTAGTTGTATGAATATTTTAATCAACCAATGAATGACCATGCATGGATTTATTTTCTTCGTCATCATTGTTTGTCAAGGATGTCCAAAATTGTCCTTCTATAAAATAAATTAATCATGCCAGGTAAAATTTCTATTTACCATATTTGATTTGATTTTATACATATTAAGATAGTAAAATCCCAATGGAGACCTTTAAAGATTCTCCCAAATACACTTTTACTAATTATTAAATCTTGTAATAAAATGGTATACAATACCTTTTTCATCTGTAGACTTGATGTGATATCAATTTTTATAAATATAATTAATTATTCATAATTGTTTTCATAACTTAGGAGAAAAAAAGAATTATTTACTGAAATAAGTGTACCACAAAATAAGAATATTTTTTCTCTTATAAATCCTTTGATTAAATTTTCACTACAAGTTAATGTGTTTATATGACCAATTCTGATTTTATGGTTGATAAGATATTTCTCACCTTTAAAAATTGTGTACATTGTAAAATTTTTGATGATAAAAATGTCATCACTCTAAGGATTAATCCTAACACAGTGATTCATTACATCCATTTCCATTAAAAAGAAATTTTGGAATAAAAATTAGAAATAAAATAAAAAGGGAAAAACAAAACATATAACATTTATGGGAAAAATAAAAACAAAAAGTGCATCTCTATTATGAGAATTTAAAAATTATTCATACACTCACTACCTTCAGGGTTTACAAAATAATCAGAGATGTCAAAATCTATAATACCATCATCATGCTTCAAGTAATGGTTAGTAAAGTTTTATTATGTTCTCTTATATTTTACATTGTTTAGTTTTTTATAATGATTAGGAAAATAATTTTTCATATAATATTAAAGTAACTAGTTTCCCTTCATACCACATAAAAATCCACTTTCATCCCTATTTATTTTATTTGTTTATGGTTTTTCATCTTTTGATCACTTATAGTAATTCCCTTTCCTCTTCCCATTGACCTCAACCACATTGATGGATTCCATGACCATGATTATGAGGAGTCACATTCATGTTAAGAAATATAATATATTTGGTCAGGAATCATGTTTCCTCATTAGGATTTTTTGTTTTCTTCTTCCGTAAGAAAGAAAGATATTAATTTAAAATATTTTGTAGTATTTTTTGATAATGTTGTTTCAGAATAACAGTTTAGGAATGAAAATTATATATTTATTGTTTATCACATCATTATTAGTAATATTTTCACCACAAAACATTATTTATTATGTAATTTCTAGCATCATGAAGTTATATTAATTTATATAATCTTTGAATAAATGTTAATTTAATCATATTGTAATATTGGTAATATTACTAGTCATAGGTTATTATACTACCCTTTTTTATTTTTTCATAACACTATTGGATACATCAATATCAAGTAATTATTCTTTAAATATTTTTAGAGTTTATGGAAATGATATATCAGATCCTGATAATGCTCTTGATCAGAAGCTTGATTGTCAATTTTTTTTCATCTATCAATGGTCCTTTGCATATGGATGCATCATTGCATCCAAAATTCAAAACAAATATTTCCCTCTAGAAATTACAAGAAGGATAAATCCAAGATTCAAAATATTCTCCATGAAAAATAAGACATACCACGTTATTACAAACCTATATGAACACATGGTTATCATGTGGATGAAGTTTTTAATCAAATATTGATTTGAAAAATAAGAAATTTCAAAACAAAAAATGTTTTATTGATTATAGGTGAAATTTATCATTAATTAAATTTGAAGTTAAATATTATAATAGATAATGGTGAAAAAATATAACAATATAAAATAAGTAGATGAGTGTTTTAAAGAAGGTATAGAAGGCCAAATGTTCAAATTAATTCATTGATATATATATATATATATATATATTATAATATTGTAATAAATGGCCTAAAATAATATCTATCTTTAATGTGAAATTATAATGTTGGAATACCATTGGTTAGAGAATATAAAGATTTTGATATATTGAAGGTTAGTCATGTGGATGGTTTTTAGAATGAGGAGTCATCATGATTATTAATATTAATAAATAAAAATCCATTAAATATTATTAACGTTACTAATTAGTCAATTTTGAAACACTAAGAAGGGGGGTTGAATGATTATTTATTTCTTATTACAATTTATGTTCTATTAGGAATCAACCTCTATGATCATTTATGATCAGGATCCAATCAAACTAAATCTCACTCACCCAAAATATAATCCTTAAATTCACATTTTGAGACTCTTTTTTGATTATTCTTCTATAAGTCCATGGTTATTCTGATTCAACCATTGGGAGAGGATAATTAATCTTTCAAATCATTAGATTTAAATACATGTTATCTATAAATTAATAAAACATAGTTCCATTTCTATAACTAAATAATCATTATTAGATCTGTATCATCCAAGATTAATCTTCCACAATATTATTCGAATCTTACTTAATAAATATTCATAACAACTAAATATCAAACATATATAGTGCTTATAGGATTAATCTGGCCTAACTTTGTAACTTTTAGAGTTAATCACACAATGATTTGTTTTATCTTCTAAAAATTGTTATTTTATACCATTTTATCTATAAAACCTCTTATTCAATATTAATTGAAAGATATTACATATCCTCTGGAATCTATGATTTAATATGATGTATCAAAAAAATCAATTTAAATCTCAAATATATAGAAATTTTCTAAATTATTCAAAATATGTAAGTCCATAATTTAACTCTAATCTTTTTAACTCTCCCCCAAAAAATAACAACTACTCAAATTCATAGTAAATCACTTCAATAAAAAGTTTAATATCTTAAAAATCTATATATGTTAAAATTATCTTCAATTACTGTTGAAAAAAATAAGTTATTTCTTCATAAACTCCAATTGTTCTCAAATCTCCCCATTTATAGTTATTTTAACATTAATAATTCACACCAAAATTCATCAAAACACAAAAATTATCAATGAAAAATTTGTAGATATTGACTTTGATTCTCTCCCACTTAATCTACTCCCTTATATCTATAAGGAATTGGCCTAAAACATTACATAATATTGAATTAAATGAATAATTCACATTGAGGATCTTTTTAGGTTTAGATTTTTAGAGAATTAGCCCATAACTATTACATTACAACTTGAATATTACAATTAGACACTACTACTCAGTATCCAATTTTTTCATTAAATAAAAACTCTTAAAAAGAAACATGTCTAGTTCTATGTTTTAGATTGCATGACTTTTCCTTGATCATATCCTTGACCCTATTCATCTTTATGTCCTGTGTAAAACATTTCAAAAACATGGGATGAGCATAAAAGGCTAAGTAAGGGTTATAAAATAAGGAAGGAAAACATTAACCCATCAATAAATACAAATCAATGAAACCATACTTTTCAATCATAACATACCTTATGAAAGAATGGGATTTATGAATAAGACACACAAATCATAACTCATAAAGGTTACTTATGGCATCCATATCAAACTTACATTGTAGCTATCATAGCTACATAGGGAGTTAATCTTGGAATTCCCATCACAGTATATTCCCTAAATCTCTTAGGAGAAACATCACATTTACCTCCATCATGTTACCCAATCCATTGGAGAGCTATCTCGGGCTCACCCTCCCAAGGTTTATCACAAAACCACCCGTATACATAAACAATGCCCCATAACTATAACATAATCATAACACATAACACAAGTATAAAGTAAAGATAAAATTTCCAAATTCCAATATATCAAATCAAGATATTTATGTAAACAATGCTTTATCAAACCATTTTCAAAAACCAGTTAAAAAGAGATTTCTGAATCAAAGTTTCCCATACCACTTTGAAGATTTTAAAGGAACTATCATTTGAAAACATTAATGTCCATATAAATAAATCCTAAAATCCATTCTGAAAACATGGACATTAATGAGAAATATTTAGAAGAATAAATCTTTAAAACATTTAAAATGATATTTTAGTTAAAGGGTTTTTAACAAAAAGAGATACGCTTGAATACAAATAATTGAGAAATAAATTTTAATCAGAATTTTATAATATAATTAGAATAAATGGATTCATGATATAATATGTCAAATGACAGTATATACACCATATAAGAGTGAATTGGTGCATAACAACAATGAAGTCTCAATGGAAATGTAAATTGAGATGAAATTCCTTATAAATATGGTATCCTTAAATTAAGGATAAATCAATCTCATAATTATGTGTGGGAAATATAAATACACCCAATATAAGTGGATATTAAGTGTAAAAAAATCAGAGGTAATTCACAAATATTCATAGGATGACATAAATAAAAAATAGAAGATCAACCCAAAGAATGGGAATTGGGTTAAGGAGTTCCCTTACCGATTTGGTAACTAACAAAACATATGCCACATGAAAGAAGGATCATCCAATGAATATGTAAATAATCATAAATTAAAGTATATTACACAAATATTACAATCATGGGTAGTAAATACACCACGCAAAAAGAGATAGTGGAAAATATTACATGAATCTCACGGGAATAAAAACAAGTGAGATAAAGACCCCTTACCACGTTGTAATTCAATCGAGTAATATGACCAAAAGTTATTAACAACCAAAATAATCACAGAATACCATGAATATAAATATAATCATGATAGTATATATCAAATGGCAGTACAAAATACACTACATGCAATTAATAAGTGGTGAACAATGAAAATCTCACAGAATTAAAAGTGAGATAAGAAAATACCTTACAAAAATTAGGCAGCCTAACGGTGCCACATAAAAATTATTAAAATGAATTTATGAGAGTAAGAGGGGGTCTATCATCATATTAAAGTACAAATTAAATTATGGTGAATATAAAATAACATCCTCCAACATAATTACATGGAGCATAAAAGAAATGACATAAAAGAGATTACTTGAAAAGAAAGAGAGTGGTCGGATCCCTTACCTCGTGTCTGACTTGACTCGACCGTTATTTAATATCCTGAATAATAAAATAAAGTTAATTTATACTTGATTAAGAACCTTTTTCAAGTTTATTATTCCTTTTATATCACTCATTACCATGTTATAAAAATTATGTAATCATTTAAGTTAATAATGTTCATTTTGTCGATATTTGGTACTTGGGTCAAAAATGGACTTCTTATAATTACATGTTGTTCAAGTGGTCAAATGTTCATTATATCCAGAATTATATTCATGATTTATATATCATATATATCATATATATCCAGTATTTACATGTATTTATAATAGTACATGACATTTAGAGGTAAGAAATGAAATGCACCATTCATGGAGACGGTAAGCCGTACGTACGCATGAATGCTACTTTCATCTCTATTTATTATTTTAATGGAAATAAAAAATAATCATACATAATTATATTATAATTATAGTATAATATCATATATAATATCATTAAATATATCTTTTATACATCCCACATAAGGCATTAACGAGTCACATCACTTTGAGGGGGCGGTAGTCTGTGCTTCCTCAAATGAGAATTGTATTTACCCACTATGGAAACCATAAAGGCGTGCTATAAATGGAAAATACAGAAGCATAAAGAAAACATAAACATAATATATATCATATATAAATATTGTACCATCGTAATGGCCACCATGGGAGGCGGTTGGAGATATTTGAACAATCATCGTTTCGTGAGGCGTTAGTTTTCCATCCACAGAAACATTATGTTCTTCATCCATTAGATGGAGGTGTGTGTAAGTGTAGTTACAATCCTTCTCATAAAAAAATCCTAGTATATTGAGGATAATTTTTTTATTACAAAATAAAGGAATAAAAATAGTTTAGGGGTTGGAGAGCTAAAATAAAAGAAAACAATTTAAGAGAAACTGTTACTTTTAATTTGGGTAACTCTCTTTGGTTTGAACCAAAAGACTTCTTGAAGTGCCTTCTGCCTAAGTTAGGGATTATAAGAGGAGGAGAGGGATGTAAGGATATTAATTGGGAAGATTTTTTACATGCCAAATGGCTTGATAGGTGTGAGGAATTGGATAGAAATTATCTCCTTTAATAAGGGAGAGGAGGGGCTCTTTAGGAAAGTGTGAAACTATTATTTTATTATATAATGATATTTGGTTTCAAAAGGTCCACAAATCATTAAAGATAAATATTATATGACTCATGGTTGAAATAAAATCATTCAGTCATAATTGTACATGTTTTGGATAATATTTTAATCATTTATTAATGAGGAAAATACTACATCATTATTGTGTCATAAATAATTTAATTTATTTTATGTCTAGAAATTATAAAAAAAAAATACCATGATGTGGGAAATATTTTTATATTTCCAACTAATATTTATAGTCGAAAATATGACTTCTATAACACCATATAAAAATTAATTACTAAAATATTTTTGTTAATTTCAATTTTATCTTTACATTATATTAATTAATCTAAATTGTCATTATCACTCCCAAGTGGCTCAATGGGGTCCCAAAATCGACCCAAATATGCCCACGGTCGTCAATGACTCAACCAATAAGTTTTGGACAAGTTTTAAGGTAATTTTTAATTATTATAATATTCTTTTAACCTTGAATTACCCTATTTACATTTAACTGTGGTAAATAAAAGCCAAAAGTTACTATTTACCAAAAATTATTTTCATCTTAATGAACCACATTTTACTTCTTGATGACAACCATGAATTTTGGATTTTTGAAATTCAATTCACAGAAGTGCTAAAATTTTATTTAAATGAAAAAGTCAGTTTTTTAACTACCACTAAGTGGTTTCACTATTCATCTAAAATTGAAGTTTTTCAGAAAAATACCAAAAATTCAGCCTAATCTATATTTGATATTCCAAATTCAAAAATTATTTCTATTATTACAAATTAAAAAATTATAATTTCAATTAATTAACTTTAAAATTAATTCCCGTTATCAAAACAAATAGCGTGTTTTTAAGAAACAATAACTATCAAAAGATTGATATTTTGTTATGTACAATTTCAAAGTGAAATTAATTCCAATGACCCACATTGGATTAAATGGTAAAAATATATTTTAATTTCACTTTAAAACCAATTAAAAAGATAATCTAACCATATAAATAAATTATATTAAAAGGCACTTTTTAATTAAAATACAATATTTTTCATTATTCATTAAAAAATGAACTTTATCGGAAAAATTCCAAAAAATTACACAAAGTAAATTTTGATGTCCACATTCTAAAGAAGGATTTTATTTGGTCAAATATAATGTATTAAAGTGACCAAAATTAGATTTAAAAAGGGTACGTCATTAAAAGGCGATAAATCGGCCTTTTAATATAAATTATGCTTAAAATTAGATTCATTCACATTTTAAAACTCTAACTTTTATTGGATAAATGTAAATACATTTAACTAACATGTATAATCATATTTTATTTAGTTTTTTTCATTCCTGCCAATACAATGGCTAGGAGTTGACGACAATTTAAAATAATATTGTTATATTATTAGTGTGCAACGTAAGATTTCAAAGAAACCCGTTGTTGTGTATCGGGTACGCTATCGAAAATAAAAACCCTTTTAAAGTAAAATTAATATTTAATTAAAAATTTAATAAATATGAAAAATTCATATTCTTTATTTACCTAGGATGTTACATCGTTCCCCCCTTTTGGGAATTGCGTCCTTACAATTTTAAAATTTGGGCTCAGAAACTTTATTGAAAGTCCCATATCGAAAAAAAAAGAGTCTCTAAAACTATCACTTTAATAGAAATAATGAGAAGTAAAATGGTCACCCGTGTTAACCCATACTAAGATTCCATGAAAAAATGGATATGGAGGAGAAAACAAAGGGTCAAGTTCTGATGGAGAGTGATAGGAAACATATTTAGGAGAAAGTTAACCACCAGAAAATCACAAACTTGTGATGGGTTAAACAGTCCTTGATTCCCCAGTAGGAAAAGTTAAAGGAAAAGGTTTTTGTTTGAAGTTACTTTTAGTTGAGGAATTTATTTATATTATTAACCAAAAACATAAGGAAATATATTTACTTGTCATATAGACGTTCATCTTTTACTAGATTTCTAACACAAACTCATATTTTCTCCAAAGGATGAATATTCAGGATGAATGTTTTTCACATTAAGAGCGTTATAATCAACTTCTAGAGAATCACATAATCCACAAAAGATGCACTATATATTTCTCATGTCTTTATATATTAACTAAAACCAAAACATTTAGTATATGATCAGATAATCACTAAATGGATAATCCTTTATAAAAAGAAATATTACTCTTAATCTCCAAAATTCAACAAAAAGAACCCAAGGTTTAAGAAAGTCCATTAAATAAACAGTTATCCTTAAAATTCTTCAAATTAATCCAAAATAATATTGAAACCCAAATCTATGAAGGATTTAATCACATAGTCTTCCAAGGTAAATCTTAACAATTATCTCCAAATAACATCAGTTACTCTTAAAGTCTCATACTGAAAAGTAATTAACCTAATCACATATCCTCCATGATAGGTTAATCATTTCCATAGATAACCCAAAATAAACTTATTAATGATTCATAAGATCATATAACTAAAAATAATTAGTCATACTAACCAGGGACTTCATGTAGTCCAATGGTAGGTGATAAATACTAGTCGCACATTGGTTGTGGGTTTGATTCCCACAGCTTCGTCCGACGCGACAGGTTGTCACATAGTTTGTGTGTTGTCCCTTTTCAAAAACTACATAATTTTATAACATTCCCAAAAAAATAAATTCATAAAAAAATAACCATAACATATTTTAACCAAAAAGGTTATCTAATAACTTTCGTTTTGCATCCCAAAATGTATTAACTGGTAATTGCCTCAAATTCAAGGATCATATAAACCCAAATGGCTCTTTATAACTGTAAACACAAAAAAAAAGATAATTATTCCTTGAATAAAATTTTCATATATCAAACTTCAGGGTTACACATACTATAAATAGTCTTCTAATGTGATCCCATCATCAAAAGTGCCTTAATACTTTTAAGCATTTCACCATCCTGAAATCTACCATAACTCTTGAATCCCTTATATGTTGAGCTCTTACTCATTCAATGTTCTTCATGTTCCATTAACCATTATTTACCAAATTATTATGAAATAATTCTTACCTAGAAACAAAATCATGAATCATGTCCTAAGATTTCAATAATAGGAAAACGTATGTTAAGAAATAATCCATACCTTTCATTAATCATTGTCAGTTTCTTCATCCTCAATCGGAATGGGATTAGGTATTGGTAAACGAATATTTGTATGATCCTAGTGATCCCATTCCTGAAACTTCTTCGTAAGACATGTGTTTTCATAATGACCATGCTCACCACATTTAAAGCATTCAATTGATCCTTCAGAAAGAACTTCTTTCCCTTTCCTAGAGTCAACTAGATGCTTCTTTTTTCCAGGGTAGGTTCTTGCTTTATAACCTTCATTTCCACATCTATAGCATCTTTTTGTCCCTTTGAAACATTTTCCTATGCGTTTCTTTCCACATCCTTGGCACATAGGTTTTCAAACACACTTACCTTTATGATTATTACTTGAACATCTGTAGGGATTTGTTTCTCGCATATATGATGTCTTATAAAAATCACTAAGTTTCAGGTGGTCAATAATGGCTCCAGATAGTTGGTTGAGAATAACCACAAGAGTTCTCATTGCAGCTCCTATATCATTCAGCTGATCGTTCAGAAAACTGTCATAGTTTTCATCACATCCACTGTTACTTTGGTTCCTACTATATCCATCCATTTACTATAACCAAAAAGGTCAGTGTGAGTATATCATTAAAATCGTCATATAATATCTTATGAGGAGGGTAAACACTAAGATATACTTATTCATGTTATCTTAAACACATTCACTATATAAAAATAACTATGAATATTTCTAAAATCCAAACCATTATGGTAATGTCACTTATGCTTAAATTGTACCCTAAACTCTAATGTTATCTAAACCTCCCTCTGATACCAACTATAAGGGCCTGACCTTAAACATTACATAATATTGAATTAAAAAAATAATTCACATTGAGGATCTTTTTAGGTTTAGAGTTTTAGATAATTAGACCATAACTATTACATTACTACTTGAATATTACAAGAAGACACTACTACTCGGTATCCATTTTTTCATAAAATAAAAACTCTTAAAAATAAACATGTCTAGTTCCATGTTTTAGATAGCATGACTATTCCTTGATCCCATCCTTGACCCTATTTATCTTTAAGTCCTATGGAAAACATTTCAAAAAATTGGGATGAGCATAAAAAGCTCGGTAAGGGTTATAAAATAAAAAGGTAAAACATTATCCTATAAATAAATACAAGTCAATGAAACCATACATTTCAATCATAACATACCTTATGGAATCATGAGATTTATGAATAACACACAAAAATCATAAATTATAATGGTTACATAGGGAATCCATATCAAACTTACATTGTAGATATCACAGCTACATAGGGAGTTAAACTTGGAATACCCATCATGGTATATACCTTAAATCTCTTAGGAGAAACATCACATTTACCTCCATCACGTTACCCAATGCATTGGAGAGCTATCTCGGTCTCACCCACCCTAGGTTTATCACGGAACCACTCGTATACGTAAAAAATTCCCAATATCCATAACATAATCATAACACATAATGCAAGTACAATGTAAAGATAAAATTTTCACATTCCAATATATCAAATCAAGATATTTATGTAAACAATGCTTTATCAATCCATTTTCAAAAACCACTTAAAAAGATATTTTTGAATCAAAGTGTCCCATACCACTTTGAAGATTTTAAAGGAAGTATAATTTGAAAACAATAATGTCCATATAAATTAATCCTAAAACCCATTCTGAAAACATGGACATTAATGAGAAATATTTAGAAGAATAAATCTTTAAAACATTTAAAATGATATTTTAGTTAAGGGGTTTTTAACAAAAAGAGAGACGCTTGAATACAAATAATTGAGAAATAACTTTTAATAAAAACTTTATAATATCATGAGAATAAAGGGATTCATGATATAATATGTCAAAGGTTAGTATATACACCATATAAGATTGAATTGGTGCATAACAACAATGAAGTCTCAATGGAAATGGAAATTGAGATGAAATCCCTTATAAAGATGGTATCCTTAAATTAAGGATAAATCAATCTCATAATTATGTGTGAAAAATATAAATACACCCAATACATGTGGATATTAAGTGTACAAAAATTAATAGGTCATTCACACATATTCATAGGATGACATAAATAAAAAAGATAAGATCAACCCAAAGAATGGGAATTGGGTTAAGGAGTTCCCTTACCGATTTGGTAACTTACAAAACATATTCCACATGAAAGAAGGATCATCCAATGAAGATGTAAATACTCATAAATGAAAATATATTACAAAAATCGTAAAATCGTCGTCATTACATACACCATAAAAAAGGAGAGAGTGTAAAATATAGCATGAATCTCACGGGAATAAAAACAAGTGAGATGAAGACCCCTTACCACGTTGTAATTCAATCGAGTCGTATGACCAAATGTTATTAACCAGAAAAATAATCACACAATACCATGAATATAAAGATAATCATGATATTATATAGCAAATTTTAGTAAATAATACACTACATTCAATGAATAAGTGGCGAACAATGGAAATCTCACGGAATTAAAAGTGAGATAAGAAAATCACTTACAAAAATTTGGTAGGCTAACGACGCCACTTAAAAATTCTTAAAATGAATTGATGAGAGTAAGAGTGGGTCTGTCATCATATTAAAATAAAAATTAAATTATGGTGAATACAAAATAACATCCTCCAACATAATAACATGGAGCATAAAATAAATGGCATAAAAGAGAGTACTTGAAAAGAAAGAGAGAGGTTGGATCCCTTACCTCGTGTCTGACTTGACTCGATCATTCTTTAATCTCCTAAAAAATAAAATGAATTTAATTTATACTTGCTTAAGAACTTTTTTCAAGTTTATTATTTCTTTTATATCACTTCTTATTATGTTATAAACATTATGTAATCATTTAAGTTAATAATGTTCGTTTTGTCGATATTTGGTACTTGAGTAAAAATGGACTTCTTATAATAACAAGTTGTTCATGTGGTAAAAGGTTCATTATATCCAGAATGATATTCATGATTTAGATATAATATATATCATATATATCCAGCATATAAATGTATTTATAAGAGTACATAACATTTAGAGGTAAGAAATGAAATGCACCGTTCATGGAGACGGTAAGCCGTATGTACACATGAATGCTAATTTCATTTCTATTACTTATTTTAATGGAAATAAAACATAATGATACATAAGAATATTATAATTAAATTATAATATCATATATAATATCATTAACTCTATCCTTTATACATCCCACATAAGGCATTAACGAGTCATATCACTTTAAGGGGGCGGTAGTCCGCTCTTCCTCAAATGAGATTATCATATTTACCCACTATGGAAACCATAAAGGCGTGCTATAAATGGAAAATAAAAAAGCATAAAGAAAACATAGACATAATATATATCATATATAAATACAGTTCCATCATAATGGCCACCATGAGAGGCGGTTGAAAATATTTGAACAATCATCGTTTCGTGACGTGTTACTTTGCCATCCACAAAAACATTATGTTCATCATCCATTAGATAGAGGTGTGTGTAAGTGTAGTTCAAATACTTCCCATAAAAAAATACTAGTATATTGAGGATTCTGGTGTTCTTACAAAAGAAAGGAATAAAAAGATTTTAGGGGTTAGAGAAGTAAAATAAAAGAAAATAATTTAAGAGAAATCGTTACCTTTAATTTGGGTAACTCTCTAAGGTTTGAACCAAAGGACTTCTTGAAGTGCCTTCTGCCTAAGGTAAGGCTTCTAAGGGGAGGAGAGGGATGTAGGGAGCTTAATTGGGAAGTTTTTGGACGAGCCAAATTGCTGGAGAGGTGTGAGGAATTGGATATAAATGGTCTCCTTTTATAAGGAAGAGGATGGGCTCTTTAGGAAAGTGTGAAAATATTATTTTATTACATAATGATATTCGGTTTTGAAAGGTCCAAAAATCATTAAAGATGAAGATAAGATGACTCATGGTCGAAATAAAATCATCCAATCAGAACTGAACATGTTTTGGATAATATTTTAATCATTATAATCTTATTTATTTAAATCATTTATTAATGAGGTAAATACTTCACCATTATTGTGTCATAAATACTTTAATTTATTTTATGTATAAAAATTATAAAAAAATACCATGATTTAGGAAATCTTATTATATTTACCAATGAATATTTATAGTCGAAAATTTGACTTATATAACACCATATAAAAATTAATTACTAAAATATTTTTGTTAATTTTAATTTTGTCTTTACATTATATTAAATAATCTAAATTGTCATTATCACTCCCAAGTGGCTCAATGGGGTCCTAAAATCGACCCAAATATGACCATGGTAATTAACGACTCAACCAATAAGTTTTGGACAAGTGTTAAGGTAATTTTGAATTATTATAATATTCTTTTAACCTTAAATTACCCTATTTACCTTTAACCGCGGTAAATAAAAGTCAAAAGTTACTATTCACCAAAAATTGTTTTCATCTTAATGAACCACATTTTTCTTCTTGATGAAAACCATGAATGTCAGATTTTTGAAATTCAATTTACATAAGTGATGAAATTTCATTTAAATGAAAAAGTCGGTTTTTTTAACTACCACTAAGTGGTTTCACTATTCATCAAAAATTGAAGTTTTTCAGAAAAATACCAAAAACTCAACATAAGATATATTTGATATTCTGAATTCAAAAATTATTTCAATTATGCCAAATTAAAAAACTAGAAGTGGAATTAATTAACTTTAAAATTAATTCCCGGTATCAAAACAAATAGCGTGTTTTTAAGAAACAATAACTATCAAATGATTGATACTTGGTTATGTCCAATTTCAAAGTGAAATTAATTATAATGACCCACAATGGATTAAATGGTAAAAATATAATTTAATTTCACTTTAAAACCAACTAAAAAGATAATCTAACCATATAAATATATTATATTTAAAGGCACTTTTGAATTAAAATACAATATTTTTCACTATTCATTAAAAAAAATGAACTTTTCCGGAAAAATTCAAAAAATTTACACAAAGTAAATTTTGATGTCCCCATTATAAAGAAGGATTTTATTTTTTCATATAAAATGTATTAATGTGACCAAAACAATATTTGAAAAGGGTTCTCCATTAAAAGGCGATAAATAAGCCTTTTATTATAAATTATGCTTGAAAATAGATTCAATCACATTTTAAGCCTATTACTTTTATTGGATAAATGTAAATACATTTAACAAACATGTATAATCATATTGAATTTAGTATTGTTCATTCCTGCAAATACAAAGGCTAGGATTTGACTACCATTTAAAATAATATTATTATATTATTAGTGTGCAACGTAAGATTTCAAAGAAACTTGTTGTTGTGAATTGGGTACGCTATCAAACACAGCAACCCTTTTAAAGTAAAATTAATATTTAATTCAAAAATTAATAAATATGAAAAGGTCATATTATTAATTTACCTGGGATGTTACAATATCTCTATGTTTTTAGAAATCGAGATAAATATGAATTAAATATAATTTAAAATTATTTTGAAACTTTCTCCCCCCTTTAAAAATGGAATCCAAAATTATTATAGGGAATGCCAAAATTTCTCAAGTAATAGTGGAATTCAAAACATACATTTCCACAAGAGAATTATATCGGTCAAGTGACTTTGGAGACTTGTATACATAAACAACTGGCTCATAATTGAACTACATCATCTCCCTTTATATTCTTCATAACTATAACCCTTCATAGAAAAATCAAAAATAATAACTTTCTTCATAACCAAGTAAAATAAAACATAAGAAAGGGTGATCTATGATGCTCGATAGAGAAAAAAATGGAGATATCAATAATCAATTAAATATAATATGAGCATAAGAGTATGATAACATGAGAATAACATTTTAAAACCATACCTTTCATATCATAGATCATAATCTTAAATAGTGGAGAAAATCTTGGAACTTTATAAGACATGAATCATAATGGAACCAAATTTCATGAGCTATGGGAGCATAACATTTTCATAAAACATAGGTTTTTATCAGACACATAAGTATAGAAAATAATTTACTTAGTAGTCAAGTATTACTTACAAGACTATTGTAATGGATTAGTCTCACTACCCAAACCATCATAGTTGTAAAGGTTCAGTCCCAAGGATATCATAGTGGTAAGAGTCCTTTATTAAACTAGGTTCATTTCCCATTCCAGTTTTATATATCTCAAGAGATATCCATATTTACCTGATTTATTAGAGAGCTATATAATTTCAATACCACGCATAAAATAATGAAAATCATACATATTTGTTCCATAAAATCATAAATAATTCATCATATCATAACCAATGGAAAAGAAATGGGTTTCACAACCATTTCAACATTTTATCATATCATAACCCATGGAAAAGAATTTTTTTTCATTACTTAATTAACTTGTGGAAAAGAAATGGTTTTCATAGAATCATCCTTAAATAATTATCATCATAATACATCTAGATAATTAAATTCGATGGTATCATTATATCATATCCTCAGTAAATCATAATTAATAGTATAGGATGTCATCTAATATGAAAATACCTTATATATATAATGTTTCTTAAAAAAATAACCTTTTTGTTTGTAAACCACGCCATGAAAATTTAAAATTTTCTCAAATATTAAGGAAAAAAATTTCTTTGATATGAACCATTGCAAATTTTAGTGTAATATTAAATGTATTGAGTGGTCATGATGGTGTGAAATTCCATTCATTCCAAATAATTTGAATGAAAACATTTCTTTCACAATTTTGTAAACATTCAAAAAGTACCTCATTCAAAAAAAGATAAGAAGGACCATTTAAAAACATTTTTTAAAAGTGAAACATGCATAAAAATAAAGTTTAAAAATAATAATAGAATAGTAAAAATTTGTTAAAATCATTTTTTAGAAAACATGGATAATTAAGAAAAATTATTTTTGACCGAAAATAAAGAGAAAACCAGTTTTCCATAAAAACATAATGTCGGTCTCATAAATACATAAAGATAGTAAATGGAATGAAAACAAGTAATTTCAATAAATAACCAGTGGATAAAAAAAATTAATGAGTTTTTTGGGAGGTATATCATATTATTTAATCATTAAAAACTTAATCATAAATAGTCTCAATCAACAATGAGATTGTGACATAAAACTCTTAATACTTTGGTAAGATTTAAATCATAAGCCCCATAAGAGAAATAAAATTATATGGACATATAAATCCATATATATTTCATGAAAATAATCATAAAATTCATTCATGGGTAGTATATACACCATATAGAATAAACATGTGGTGAATATGGCATGTTTCTCATAGAAATAAAAGTTTGATGAAAATCCCTTAACTTGAGTTTGACTTAATTCATAAACATTTCAACCTAAAATATAATAAATATAAATTTCTTATATGTATTTTATAGAACAATATTCATATATATCAAAACATATATTATTTACTTATAACCTTTTATCTCTCATTTATTAACAATTCTTTATTAAAATCAGTGTTCTTGGTGACATCTTCATAGTTTTTCATGTATGTTTTGGTTCAATAGTTTTGTTCCTTTACATTGATCATGGTTCTATAATTTATATAATTAAATAGTGGAATAAATATAATATATATTCATTTTATACATATTTTTAGTCATCCATAATATTATATATTGGAAACCAAATTACCCTGTTCAGGGAAATAGTAGGTCGTTTGTTCACATGAACATGTTTTTCATTTTTCAATGGATAGAAAGAAATAAAGGTAAATAATAATTCAAATTTAAGGAATAATTATTATATCATATATGTCATATATAGTCATTATATATCACCTTATTACCATCTATGTAAAGATGAAATGAAAAAACGAATCACATCACTTTGTCGAGGTTGTAGTCCACATGTACGCACAAGCAACATTATCATTTTAGAGTGTAATTTAATGTAAGAAGGTGGATGTATTATTATAATTCAAGAAATTTAATTATGTTAAAATTATCATATATAAACATTACACTCATCATAATAGTCATCCATTAAATGTTGTACTGGAAAATGAATCACATCACTACATGGAGACAGTAATCCATACATATGTAAGAGTGTTACATTCACATCCCATTTGATGGGAAAGAAGGTGGATAATGGATATTTCATAATCATAATAACATTTAAGTACATTTATGATACTGAATTTTTTATTTTATGATAAATACCACATATTCATATGATTTAAGTAATGATTAAAAAATTGATTGGTTGAGATGATTCAAAGGACAATTTGGATTTATACTGACAATTCCTCATATGAAAAATCATTCCCTGATGGTATAGCCTATGATTGTAGAACATTTGAATGATTAGATATGTGGCTTCCTAAATATAGATACATGGAACATTTCATGAACTTAAGAGAGGTTTGTTTGAAGCACTAAGAAATAAGATATCATACCAACTCGATCAAGAATCTCAAAGGGCACAATATACCTTGGTATATGCTTTCTATTACTTCAAAATATCATAAAACTGTTCTGTGGATAAATTTATAGAAAAATATTCTTAGAAACATCAAACTCTAGATCACATGGATAACTTTCAGTGTAACATTTTTATCAAATCTGAGCTACCTTGATGTGTGGTTGAATAGATTTGACATTCTCTACCATTTCCCCAACTAGATGAAGTACCAATTACATTCTTTCTCAAACTTCATTCCATCATGTTGAATTTGTACACTTATTTCCAAAGAGTAATTCATAAGGATCCATTAGAATTGGGTACTATATGAAACCCTATCATTTCCTTGATTATATTATGGTAATTTGATCAAGATAGAATTATTCTCTGAGGGAAATGAATTGTGATGGCTTTGTAAGGTGGATGACTTAAACCCTTATGGAATTATGTCACTTATAATTTTTGGTGAGTCTAATGATAAATTACATGAATATGTTTTTCCATTTCTATTATGGATTAGGTAATGGATATAATATCCCTGTATACTTCTATCTTTCATCCTTAACTTGATGACATACTGACTACCAAGATATATATTCAGTAATATTTCTCTTCATTCTATCCAACCAGAAATACTCTTTATGATCTATATACATCTTAATACATATAGTATTAATAGATAATTACAGACTACAAACCTCATCAAATATATTATTTTTACAATAAGGTATGTATAGAACACATACACAATTCAAAAACATTATTATTCTACCATAATCAAGGTTAGACTTAGGAAAACTTCTCACCTTCTTTTACATCTCAACAAATTCATTTTGCACCTCTTTAATCCACACATGTATGGATGGTTGAACACTCATATGAGAAAGATAATATTTATCTCCTTCCTTTAATATTTATAGATTCATCCTATTTAAGTCCAAAAATATTGGATGTTATCCCTGTCATGGATAATCTTGCATGATCCTTTCAACCCAGAGCATCGACCACCTTGTTTTTTTTCCTAGGGTGGTAATTTATTATGTAGTAATAATCATTAATCATCTCTAACCATATTCTGTGGTTTAGGTACATATATTTCTGAGTGAATATATTCTATAAACGTTTTTTATCAGTATATATATATATATATATCACACCTTTCTCTGTTGAGGTAATGGCTTGATATCATAATGAGAAATTTACCACATTTTACTCCAAATCATGAGTTGGTTAATTTTTATTGTGAATATTTTATTTTAGTGAGGTGTAATATATCAACATATCATTTTTCATTAGAAAAAATTATAGTACATTCGTTGATGCATCACTATAGATTACTAACCCTTCTCCACTGCATGGTAATGTATGTATGGGTCTACTGAAAAACCTTCTCTTCTGTTCGAAGAAATTTTCTTCACATTCTTCTATCTAAATAAAATTAGTTCCATTTAGAGTTAACATAGTGAGTATATTATATAGTTCAGAGAAATTATTTAAAAATCACCAATAATATTCAAGGATTCCAAGAAAACTATGGATCTCAGTAACAATGGATGGCTTGGGTCAATGTTCAATAACCTCTATCTTTGAAGGATCTACTAATATACCCTCAATTGAGATTATATGACCCAATAATGAAACCTTATGAAGAAAAAATTCACACATGGTAAATCTTTCATACATATTCTCTTCAATGTCTTCATCACAATTCTCAAATTATATTCATGTTCTTCCTTACTCTTCAAATATATAATAATATCATCTATAAAGACTACCAAAAACTAATCAAAGAAATCTATCAAGACATTTTTTATTAAATACATGATGAAATCAAGAGAATTAGTAAGTCCAAATTACATAAATATATATTTATAGTGGCCACACCATGTATGAAATTATTTTTTAGGTATATCATCCTTCTTTAACCTCAATTTATTATATATAGAATGAAGGCCAGTATTAGAAAATTATTGAGCTCGAAGTAGTTGATCAAAAAAATAAAAAATATGGGGTAAAGGATATATGTTCTTTATTGTAATATTTCTAAGATATCGCTGATAAATATCAATCTACATTGATCAATTTTTCTTCTTAACAAATAGAATAGGTTCACCCGAAGGTGACACACTTGGCTGAATTAATCCCTTGTCAAGAATCTCCAATAGTTTCTTCTTTAGTTATTTTTGTTGGAATACTAATGTTATTCCAACATATCCCATGTAATTTAGGTTTTTATGATCTCAAATACCCTTTAAATATTATTGATAAATATATTTTTATATGTGTTTATATGGTTTTAGTATTATCTAATTCATTTGGCAGATAAATGTGAATGTTATGAAAGTGTGGTGAAAATTTCTTATGTTTGGAAAAATCAGCTACATGAGGAATTTGGAAATATGTAGAAGTGGATATGTATATCATTCAGCTATCTCAATCACCTATGTAAAGTATTATACTATGTAAAATAGCTATATTGTGGAAAAGGCTACCTTGAAATCACCTACATCAATGAATGACCTACATGACCAATTGAATATGCAGATAAATCGGATACATGTATCCATTACATGGGGTAATTGGATATATAATTTGGATACATGGGTAAAATATAATTTTTGGATCCAAATATCTATATTATTCAATTTTTCTAAATCAATCCAGTTACATGATCAAGAAGTCAGTATGAAGAAAATTGGCTTCTTGAAGAAGGCTTGTAAAAATTCGGCTATGTGGATCAATTCAGCTAAATGAATTTAAATATATATAATTTGTATATGTGGTGAGATAAAATCATCTACATCAATCTAAAACCTAGTATTTATTACTTTTAAATAACTTAAGAGTGAAATTAATGTTTTCATGTATTATTTAAGTGTTGTATTTCCTTTTTATGAAAAAAATGTTTATAATAAGAAGCAAGCGCTGAGAAAAGAAACAAGTAAAAGCATAATTTAGTCTTCATTTATATTTTTTAGGAATTTATAAGAAATTTATGTGTGTTTATAAATTAAGATCTTTAAATTTTATGGATTATTTGAAATGTAATTGAATTTCATGTTTTTCATGTTTTTTAAAATAGCTCTAAAGTGTGAAAATATATATGCTGAGAGAAAATGGGGAACCTAATCGACCATCAAAGAACTCTATTTTTAAGCACTAGTGTGTTTCTCTATTTTTTCAGAAAAAAATATTAAACTTAAAAGTCTAAAGTTATTCTATCTCGATCATATTTGAAATTTTTTTAGAAGAATATACTCAAGATATTATCATTCCATATTATCACCCTTGGATATTTCTTCCTTTTACCAATTGTATTTTACAAATATGAACTCAACCAATAAAAACTCAATTTATTCTCTCATTCACTATAAATTTTCCTAGAAAAATAACATTAAAATATTTTTCTGAAAATCCTTGTTGGATCATGATAAAAAATCATGTTACTATGGTACAAAGTTTCACCTACTTTCACTTAGTCATGCATTTCCTGAAAGAAGACTGGAGGTTACCAGCAAAAGGACTAGTTTAGTGAACAAAAGCAAACACATGGAAAGGATATTTAGTGGATTAGACTAGGGAATTTCTATTACCCAAACCAATATAACTCTCTATGCTTGGTCACTATCTTTTTTATTGTATTTTATTTAATGATTATATTAAATAATAGATCAAGAGTTAGATATAACATTAAGAGGGTGTTTTTATAAGATAATAAGTTTTAATGAGCTCAATTCAGCCCCTCATTAGTACTACTTTAGTAATATTGAGTCGACAATTAGTCTTAGAGAATATGAGTTTTAAGTTCACGGCTATCAATGTTTGAAATATTAAGATCATATTGAAAATGGATGTTATGACTAAAAATGTAGAAGTTATGTATATGGTCAGTTCTCCTAATTTTAAGGTAGAAAATTATAGTTTCTAGATATAATAGATGATCATCTATCTAAAGAGTCTGGGTCTGAAATATTATCTTTAATTCATAGAGCCTTATAAAATTTCAAGCACCTAACATGAAACATGGGATTCTAATAAAAAATCTAGTTATGATCTAAACTCTAAATCAATGAATTATATAATATATGAACTAGGTCATGATGAGTTTAGCAGAGTTTCACAATATCAAACAGTCCATGAAATTAGTAATTCTATAGTGGTTTCTTATGAAGGTATAGAAAATATATGTTCTCTTAGATACAACATTTATAATCAAAAATTAGATACATTAATAATGATGGAATGATATAGAATCACTCATTTAAATGGAAGACTTACTGAAATTTTAATAAATGTTTATGCTTTAGTAAAACCTATTTATAATCCATATAAATAATTTTAAATCCATAGAATTATACAACCAAAATTTAGTGGAATCTCATATTCAATTTTTTAATCTACAAATGTCATGAATAATTAAGTAAAATAACTCTTTATAATGATAATGATGTATGAGGAATATATGGAAGTTGGATCTAGAGAGCTTATATTAGTTAAAAAGGATAATGATACTTTAAAATTTTCATCTTCAAAGGTTAAAAATAAAAGTAAATAAATTAAAATAGTCAAGTCATTAGATAAAGATAAATCAAGTGGTTCTTCTTTAGAAAATGATCTTTATAACTTTTCTAGAAATTTAAATCATATATATATAAGAGAATATGTATTATGAAACCTTTTTATAAGTTCTAAAAACATGAAGGAAACACTAATGAAATGAGACAATATGAATGAAAAATCTTGGACATGTCAAACCAGATTGTCCATATCTATAAGTGAATAAAAATTCATAAAAAAGGTGAATTAATAAATATGGTTACAAGAATAATGAAAAAATTCCATGAATGTTATACTAACAATTATAGTTTGAAAAAACATTATTTTTTTTAGAGTCAAACATCCTTTTCTTTCAAAAACAATTGTGTGATAGATTTTCTATATACCAAAAAAATATTTTAGTTCCCAAATAGTTAGTTTCTAACATTTTTTTACCAATGATAATATGAGAACTAAAATAATTTATTATTTGATATGTATTTGTAGGAAAACTTTTCCAAGAGAATCAATGAAAATTGGTATATATACAGTGGGTTATCAAGTAATATGGGTGATTATTTATCAAACTTCAACTCCATATTAAAAATTGATGGATGATATATCAATTTTGGTAGAAATGATGAAGGGAAAATTATGGGTTTTAGATCAATTAACAATCCAATCTTAGCCATAATCAATAATATTCTTTATGTATAAATTTTTAAGTACAATATGATAACTGTTTTATAACATTATTATAAAGGTTGTTTTTTATTTTTTAATATTACATGTTCTATTTTAAAAAATAAAATTCTTAAATTCATGGAACCTAAAACAGAGAATGTATATTCTCTACATATTAAATATTTGAGTAGTATAAGAAATTAACTGTTTGAATGTTGAAACAAATGAATCATTGATTTAATATAAAATATTGTGACATTGTAATGTCTATTAATTAATAAAAAAATTTAAAAAAAATAATTTTCATATTTACCTATACTTAAATTGAATAAAAATATGATTTGTAATTCATGTCACATGGGTAAGAAACACAAGCCATATTTTATACCAATTAAATAATATTTTACTTCTAGACCCATATAACTAATTAATATGGATTTGTTTGGGCCATCCAGAACTTCAATCCTATGAGGGAATGATTTTATTTATTTATTAGTTGATAAATATTAAATATTTAATTAGGTTTTATTTTTTTAGTATTATAAGTGAAGCCTGTTATTTTTTTATAAATTTTCATAAACTGGGTTTAAAATTGAAATGTAAGGGAATTATTTTTCTAAGAAGTGAATATAGAGAAGAATTTTCAATCCATGAGTTCAATTCCAATTATTCAAAAAATGGTATCAAACACACTTTTTCTTCCCCAAGGAAACCTCAATAGATTAGTGTTATTAAAAATAATCATAGTACTTTATAATAACTTTCTAGAATATTTTTTTTGAATATAACATGCCAACAGATTTTTGGACTAAAGCTATAAATATAGCATGTTATTTCATAAACCTAGTTTTAATGATACTTATTTTAAATAAAACACTCTTTGAGATATATAATAATAAAAAGATAAAATTTGGATACTTTAAAGTGTTTTAATAAAAGTTTTATATTCTAAACACTAAGGATAATATTGGTAAATTTGAACAAAATGTTAATTAAATAATATTCCTTATAAATTCCACTACATATAAGGTATGTTTTCAATAAAATGTAAAAAAAATAATAAGAACAAATGAAATTTTTTTAAAGTTAAACTTTTGATCAAGAAATTTCTCAATTTGATGAGCTAAGTGATTTTTTTAAACATGAGACCTAAAACTATCTTTGATAATAAAACAGATGATGATTTTGAACTTTATTGTCCAGAAAAAAATCCTAAAAGTGTGGAATCCCATGAACTAGAAGGTGTGCTACTTAGACATCATAAATCCCTTAAACCCATACATAGAAAAAGTTATAGGAATATTAGACGAAGGTATTAATAATATAATTAGTATTGATAATCTTGTATAATTTTTATAACCTTTTTATCTCAAATAGAACCTAAAAATATTGTGGAATCCTTAGTAGTTGATAGTTATGTTTTATCAATGCAATAAGAATTAAACCATTTAAAAATGAAAAGGGTATGGAAATTAGTTAATATAACCTTTGACTATCCTTTTGTTTGAAAAAATGGGTTTTTAGAAATTAATAGGATGATCATGGTGTCGTCCTTATGAATAAGGCTATAATGTTTGAAAATGGGTATAAACAAGAAGAAGGGGTAGAATATTAAGGAGGGTTTTCACTTGTAACTATATTAGAATCCATAAAAAATCTCTGAGCCTGTGCATCACATATGAATTTAAAATTATATCATATGGATATGGAATATTATTTCATAAATGGTTTTATATTGGAGGATACTTATGTTAAACAACCTTATGGTTTTGAAAGTATTCATTTTCTAAATTTAGTTTTTTAACACAAAAAATTTCTTTATTGCCTTAAATAATCACTTATATCTTGGTATGAAAATTTAATTACTTTACTTATATCAAATGTAATTTCATTAGTAAAATAAGATCTTTCTCTATTTAAGAAAACTCTATCTTTATATTTTTTATTAGTTCAGATATATATTGATGGTGTGCTTCTTTGTTCTATAAATAAACAATTGTGTAATTTTTCTTCAAAACTCATGAAAAAAGAATTTGAGATGAGGATGAAGGGTGAGTTAAAATATTTTCCAAGATATTAGAATTATTAAAAATACATCAGCAATGTTCTAAATCAAATAAATACATACCTTACTTACCTAAAAGGCTTTTACATGAAAGTTTCAAGGTATTAATAACTCCTATGTGTTATAATGAAATGAATGACTTTGATAAAGATATAAACCCAATTGAAAACAATCTATATTGTGGAATTAATGGGAGTATATTGTATTTAACTACTAGTAGACCATATATTATGTTTTAAGTATGATTATATGCCAGATTTCAAGTATATTTTAAGGAATATCATTTAAAATATACTAAAATAAATTTAATGAATTTAAAAAGTAAAATTTATCCTTACTTACTTTTTTGAAAAAAAAATTGATCTTAATTTAAATTTATATTTTGAGGATGAAATTATTAGATTTTAACTATATAAGAAGATTACATTAGTAACATACCATTTTATAGGTTAATCTTTGGTATCCTAGTCTAGAAAGAAACAACGCTCGTTGCATTATATACTTCTAAAATAAAGTATATTGTTATTTGTAGTTGTTTTGAATAAGTATTGTGGATGAGACAATCCTTAATTGATTTTGGATTCAATTATACTCAAGTAAGTATCAATCAAATTTTATAACTCTAATATTATTAAAATTTCAAAAAATCCAATAAATAATTATAGAATGAAGCATATAGATTTAAGGCATCATTTCTTTAGAGATCATGCTTAAAAATGTTATATTACTCTTGAGTTTATTGTTACTAAGAATTAGTTAGAATATATTTCCAATAAACCCATTTTGTGTGATTTGTTTGAAATAAAATTTGGTATATTAAAATTTAATGAGTTAAGTTTATTTTATTTCATTAAAATAATGAGTCCATTAAATGAATTTAATTCATCTTATTTTGTTTAATTTTAATTTATTCTTTATTTAATAATATTATATATTGATTATTGATGGAAATTAAATGAATTTATTATTATATTTTATTTGAATTAATATTATTTTGTTTTTATAAAATAAGTAATATTATTTTGGATTTTATTTTATTTATTATTATGAGTTTATCCAAAACCTAATCGGGTATTTAAGTCTTTGGAATTGGGTCTCTCACCTAAAATCTAATCGTATCCCAACCTTTTCACCTTTTACATATGCTCATTCCTATATAAGTTTAACCATCTCCCTAAACCACTTAATCATCACTTAACCTCTAAATGTCCTATCAACCATGGTAAAAACAATGAATAGTGATAAGGGACTCTATTTTTCTTCCAATAAATCCAAATGTATTGGTGAGGCATATAGGATTCTTATGGGAAAGGCCATAAACATAGCCTGGTTAAAATAGATGGAGATGATAATAATGAAGAAAATATAGTTTCAAGGTTGGGAGTTTATATTTCATTAGAAGTAATATTTTTTTTTGTTTGAAGAAGTGGTAAATGAGTTTATGATGAATTTATAATTTCAATTCAGTGGAACAGAGGATAGTTTTTCATCATGTGTGAATGGTAATGTTGTGTTGATGTTGTTAATGGGGTTGGATAAGGTTATTCATTTTCCCCATGATGGGGAATTCAATTTTAGTCATTCATTAGTTTCTATAGGTATAATAGGACCATCATAGAGTGTTTTAGTTTAGGTTCATATCCTCTACCTTTGAGATGAATCTTGATACAGATTTACTATCTATGTGGAATATTCTATTTAATTTTGTTTGGACTAGAATTTCTTTGAGATCTAAAGAGATGGAGAATGTTTTTTAGTAAATGTATTTATTGTATGTTTTGATTAACAATAAGAATCTCAATATTTCAAGGTTCAGGATTTCTTTGATGCATTACTTCGATATAGGAAAAGTTAAGGTGAATTATTACTCCCATGGTAAGATGATATCTCTAGTTCTAAGGAATAAATAAGTGGACCTGAATGAGGGAGATGCAATAAAATTCCATAAAAGTAATACCCTTTATACAATTATATTGAAGACAATTATGTACTTCTGGGGCTCATCTTCAAATTATTTGAAGCCCATTAGAATGAAAAGTGTGTCTTAGGGGAGACATCCCAAAACTTACCACCTAAGGATGCAATACCTACAAAGATGGTGCTTGGTAGGGAGGTGTGATCCTCTAGTTTTAGTTATCAGAACAATTGTGGTTGAGAGAGCTCATTGTAAGAAAGTAGAACATCATAGATATTATTTAATTTGGTCAACCTATTAAGAAATTTTTTGAGATAGACGTTATAGTTCTTGAAAGGATGCCATATGAAAAAAGTCTTAGTTCTTATTGATATAATGCCAGATATGAAGATTAAATGGAGCATCAGGTAGTAGATATAATTCTTTTTAGATCACCTACTAGTGGAGATAAGGATAGGGAAGTGGTTATAGAGATTGTTGAACATTCTCATGAACCACCAATTCCATCACCTCCTCCTTATGAAATAATATTCACCCTTAGTTATTAATAGATCCTTAGGTTTTGAAATGAAATCTTTTTCCTCTATTAATTTTTATTAGTTTGATAATATCATGGGTGATTACAATGATTTGAAAAGGGATTTACTGCCATATAGTAATTAGATCAAATACCTCATGTATAACTCTATTTCAAAGTCTAATTTTAAAAAACTATCTAGGATTATAGAAACCCAACCCAACTTGATCAATAATATTTATACAGTTTACCTTGTTAAGAAAGTTATTTATAATGTATGTTATAAAGAGCATGAGGATATAAATGCTATTGTCAGTTTTTGGAGAGATATATGTTATACCAAGTTAGATTTTAATGATCCTGGAGTGATGGTTTCATCTTAGAGATACATATTCCAAAATATATGAATGGTGCAATTTGATGTGTCTCAAGACATTATTAGTGAGATTAATTTATTTAGGATATAAAGTAAAGAAGGATTTCACACTTTATAAAGTGTTGTGTTAATACATTTTTATTTCATCATGAAGCTTTATCCATATGCATATTCCAAATTAGAAACATCAATTATTACATATTTTCATAATGGAGTTGATCAGATGATTTCATAATTGAATTAGTGTCCTATTAGATTAAATATCTATAGTGTGATATGTTCACACTAGTTCTAAGGTAATAGTTAAATACGGATGTTTTTGGTGAGCTCCAAGATACTAGAGAATCTATTGGGAAGCTTGGTATTGGAAATGATATGTCCCTAATTGAAATGGTGGGATATTTTTACGAATTTGTTGGAAAGTTTATAGAAATCCAAAAAGTTTCTAAATATGTTCAGGGTATGGATTTTAGGTCACTTAGTCTTGTAACTAGAAATCATCAAAGGATATTAGATCTTATACCTATGTTTTATAAGGAATTAAAAGGTATGTATTCAAAAACATTAGAATAGGCATACAATTCTGAATCTACGGAAGTTTCATCTATGTCAATTTCTTCTAGAGAAATGAAGTTCGTTATCTATAGATCATCAAGACTTGTTCTTTTAGATCAGCCAGTCCTTGTTCCATATGTTTCACCTATCCCAGCAGTCCATGTTTCTACTGTACCTATGGATAGTGCTTCGAAATATCATGCTCCTACTAGTGGTGTTCAATATATTTCTTAGATGTTGTTAGAGAAACTTTCCAATATGGACAATAAGTTAAAATCTATGAATAGTAGGACGTTTAGTATGAAAATCATTGTTGACCAAACTCAAAAGAAGTTGGTTTTAGAGTTCTCATGTTTTTTCCAGCTTTAAATACGATCAAACATCTAGTTACCCTGATATTTTTACCTCCAGTGAAATTAAATTTTTTAATATGATGTTGAATAATAGATTAGAAACTATTACTCAAATACATAGATTAACATCTATGAGTATTCATGATTTATGAAAGTCATACATTATCAAAAGGATTGACATGTTCATAGATGCCATGTATTATTTAAGCATAAGGATAACTTTAGGACCTTCTACTCCAAATACCTTTTGAGTTACCGAAAAAAGAATAGATTATTCTTTGGATACCTACTAAATCTATGAGAGAGATAAATCATAGGTGGATCTTTTCCTAGCTGCTGATTGATCTTGGGAAGGAACCTCATCCTTTGCACCTCTAAACAATGTTCCATTTGTTCCTAAAGGATATTATAATTTCAATACACCACATGTTCTACTTGAAAACATTCTTGGTTAGCCTACTCAACATTTGTAAATCAAATATTTTGTAGGATTAGAATTATGATCTACTATAAAGGAATGGAAGTAAGTGGTGCGTCCCTTAATGAACCCTCCAACTGCATCTAGAATCAAACCATCCTTCGTGTTACGTCTTTCTAATCAACATTATCAGTTTTACCAAATTCATTGGTTTGTTTCTTTTGAATAATATATTTTAATTTTTTTTATTGTGGGTGTTAAGTGGTTGTATCTTCAAACACACTTTTACAAATAAAAAAATTAATCATTATTCATTTCTTATATTTTTCTTAGTGATTATTTTCATTTAATATTTTTACACTCAATTTTTTATTAACTAAATGAAAATATTTCCATAATTTAAAATTCAGTTCCTAAACTATAATTTAATAATTCTAAACTCTATTTACTAAATTAACAGTTTTTCCCTTATCCTTACCCTTACTTTTAAGGAACATGAAAATGGGTAGAATTTACCTAAATTTCATATTAATGGGAAGATATCAAATGGAACATTAAAGGGATTAAAAGTGGAAACACTATATTTTATAAATTTAAATATATATATTATTTCTTTCTCTGCAGAATCTTGTAAAAATGTTTAAAATTTCATTTTTAATTTATTCTGTGTTTTTGTGATCATAAAATATGAGGAGTTTTTTGGACTAATTATCTTGTTCCATCATATCCCATGTACATTAGGATTTAATTATCTCAAATCCCCTTCATATATTTCTGATGATTCTATTTTTATGTGTGTTCATCAAGTTTTTTCATTATTTATGTCATTCGGATGTTAAATCTGCAAGTTTGATAAAAAAATTCTATGTCTGAAAAAATTGGCTATATGAGGAATTTGGATATGTGGATAAATGCATATGTTAATAATTAATCTAAACTAATCACCAACATAAATTATTTGGTTATGTGATATAGTTATGTCATAGAAATAGCTTCATGAAAATATCCTCTTTCGATGAATCACCTAAGTGAGAAAAAAAGATATATAGATCAATTAGATACATGAATCTATAATGTGGAGTACTTCTCTACATAATTTGGATCTATTGTGAAATTATCTAATTGGATCCAAATGAATACATGATTAAATTTAGTTACATCAAATTTGGGTATGTTATCAAGAATCCTATGTGAAGAAAAACGGTTATGTGAAAAAGGCCTACACAAATTCATCTACATATAGAAATTCTACTGTATGAATTCAAATTATTATAATTCAACTATGTGGAGATCTGTAATTTTATATTTTTATCTATAAAAATGTATTTATTACCATTAAATAACTTGAGTTATTTTTAATGCTTCCATGCATTATTTAAGTGATAGATTACCTTTTTATGGTAAAAGTGATTATAATAAGAAGCATGTACCAAGATAGAAAATAATTACAATGATAATTTAATTGATTGTATTGTTGATGAGATATTTCTAAGAAAAGGAACTATGTTTTTAAATTATGATCCATTGATTTTATGGAATATTTATAGTGGAATTGAAAGTCATTTTTCCATACTTATTCATAAGAGCTCTAAAGTTTTAAAAATATATATACAATTAGATACAGAAGAACCTTCTCAACTATTCAAGAACTCTATTTTTAAGATATTCTATATTTCTCTATTTTACTCAAAAATAAAAAGATGCTTCAAAGATTACTATTCTTTTATCTCAATCATCTTTGTTTACATTTTAGAAAACTCTCCTCAAGTTGTTATTTATTCATATAATCTATCTTGTAGATTTATTCCTTATATAATTTTTATTTATAACTTTGAGATCAACCTATAAACACTCTATTTATTATCTATTTCAATACAAAGGTTCATATAAAAATAACCTTAACGTATTTTGTTTACAAATCATTTTTTGTCCTAGTTAAAATATATTACTGATGTTGTACCAAGTCTTGAATGCTTTCACTCAGTCATGTAGTCCCCAGAAAGAGGACTGGTAGTCCCTTTAAAAAGACCGGTCTATTTATAATCATAAAACTTAGGGATAATAGTGTTGGTATACTGAACAACGTGATTTATGATCCCCAAACCACTATAACTCTATATGTATGATCTCCTTCTTGTATTTTTTTATTTCAACTATTGCTTGTATTAAAGAATACATCTAAAGTAAGTCGTATCTAAAAGGGTTGGTTTTCTAAGCCTATAAATATTAATAAACTAAATCCCCCCTGAGTCTTAGTGATGTCTTATCATGGAAACACCTACAACTCAATCCATACCATTCTATGTGGAGTCTCTTAAAATTGGTGTAGGACAAAGTATGTGTTCTATTGAGAACTCATCTTCATGATTTAGGAAAAAACAAGGAAATTATTCTAGAATGACATTAACAAACTCTTGTGAAATAGGTTTATCTTTGGTGTTATGTTTAACCCTAACCATCTATGTTAAAATACCAAATTTTAATAAGAATTATGACCCATACAATGGATGTGATATCCGTAGGAAATTCATATTTATCATCGCACTGATAGATGATCACTGGTTGGTTTGGAATATAAAATAAGACTTCGCATCCTTATTAATTAATGTGGGGTTTATGCTTATAAATTTGATCCATTCCTATGATAACATTAAATTCAACCAAAGGGGGAAGAAAAATATTTGAAGTAAGCATATTCCCAAATACTTCAACTAGAGAAGAATCATATATTTGACCTGTGATAATTATACCATTAGGGGTTTTCATAACTAATTTAACATCTCATCGTTGGGGAGGAATTTTGGTACCATTGTAAAATTATTTAGATATAAACGAGTGGGTAGATCCATAATCAAATAAGAAATTATCAGTTCTAGAGTGAATGGTATGTGTGCCTTTTACTATATCGTTATCATACCCCTCATCATAAATAGTGATTGATTGAGATTTACCTTTATATCTCAAATTAATAGATTACTGAAATGGATCTTCATCATTAACCTTATAATTTGATCATTGGTTAGTATAATTCTCATACCCCATGTATTTTAGACATTAGAGTGTGGGTTGTCTATTTATGGATCTTTCTCTCTATTCGCATCATTAAATAACTTTTTCCTATCACTTAGGCAATTGATTTCCTAATTACTTTTTTTCTAAACTGAAAATATTTATCATTCCCCTTAATATAATTCTACCATGGTTTCTTCCACACATTGATCAAAAAGTAAATCTCATCTTCTATGATCCAAGATTTTTATAATTTCATTTGATTTACATCTTCATTTTCTTATAAAAACAATTATATGGATATGTAACATTGATCTTATTTTACACCATGACAACACATCAAAAAAATTAGTAATTGATACTAAAGTCACTTATAGATAACTACCTTTGGATACTTGTTTTAATTCACTAAATATTCGTTCAACCTTAATTTTCATTAAGATGATAATACTAAAAGAATAACTCACAGGACTTATAAAATTTGAATCACTGGTACCAATGGATTCAACATCCTTCAATATTAGCTCTAGTAATTCCTTCTCCACATTCATATAAATAATATTTTTAATGAAATTATTGAAAAATAATCTATTAAAATAATTTCACTCCATGGTTTCAATATCTTCATATTGCCTCATATTCTTGATAATATCCCGCCATTGATCCGCTTCTATAATGCCCCAACCCGAGAAACCGAAAGTTGGTGTATTTATTTATTACATTGGAAATGAATGAAATATTGAAGGAATTATCAGTTTAGTAGTATTTAAGAAACTATATACATGCTTGAAACTCACATTACATTTGAAGGTAACAAAATACAATACATAACAAAAACTATTAAACTATATCCATGAGAACTCAATAAATGGTATCCTCTTAATAACCAGTTGAAGGTAAAAAAATGAAAGGGGAGAGATAAAATTCTCAGTAAGGATTAAAAATATCAGAATCATGAATCAAAAATAATTGAAAAATAAACAAATTTTCATAGTTAATATGGCGTGGTGAATAAATGAACAACACACACCCTTAATAAACTGATAATAAAACTACATCCATAGATTTTGTCATACTAAAAACCTCATGGATAGTAATAAAATAAAAATAATAAGGAGAATTATTACTAATTCTATGTCATTATCTAGCACATGATACAACTTTATTGTTGAAACAATTTAACCTTGTGGGTAGAAACCCGTTTGATTTTTGGAAACAAACTTGAAGAGATTGTCTCCAACTAATTTGTCTCATGAGACCTGTCGATGTATCTAGGGGATATAGTAGGCCCCACCTATCCCTGAAAGTCCAAATAATTTTTTATACATATATTTAATACAATTAAAATATGCCTTACCAATATTCATATATAGTAGAGGATACAGATTCATCAATATTTCCATAGTTAAAACAACATTCCAAATAAACACCGTATGTAAAATTGTATAAAATTTAAGGAAATAATCATATCCATGCAACAATAAAATTGATATTTTCCAGAATTATAATTTCAAATTAAAAATTATATCCAATGGGAAGTGGATACAACTCATAAGAAAGATTAGGTTCACAATTCCAAGTAGGTCTCAATGAAATAGAAATTGAGACAATGCCTCTTCCCAAATTGTAATCAATTGAATCATATGAACAAAAATCAATAATCACAAAATGAATCACAAAATACCATGAATATGAATATAATAATGATATTATATATAAAATTTTAGTACACATATACCACATAAAAGAAATAATTGGTGAACAATGAAAATATAACAGAATTAAAAGTGATATGAGAAACCCATTAACTTATTCCTGAAGGTGTCCCCGATTGATCTTAATGACCTGAATAATCAAATATAGCTTCATTAATTAATAATTCCACAACATTTTCAACATGTAATTGATTTATTATAACCTTATTAGTTTCATTCATTCCCTTTTTTTTTGCGTTTAAGAGGTTCAATTTTATTGTTTTGGAAGCATTTTCTTCTTTGGTTTTTATTATCGGTTTACTTGTATTCATGAATGGAAGTTCATTGGAAATGTAGTTAAATATCCAGAATTGTTAATATATATTATTATTGAAATTATAAATTATATTATAATTATTTTGGTTTATATACCTTTAGGGTGACTCATTATTTAAAAGTTAATGATCAACACTTGGATTAACTTGGTGGTTTTGTGCATAATGAACTTGTTTTCTATTATTATTTTATATTTTGAGTGTGTAAGGATTAAAATAAATTAAATAAGGCAAAATAAATATATTATGATCTATTTAAACCATTAAAAATGTTTCATTTCCAGTCTTGAATATTGTAATATAGAATGAAAACTTGTCGTCCTTGAATGTGATAAATTAACACATCTCGGGAGGTATTTTCATTTTTAGTGTAAGAGGTGAAGGAAAAGAGAGATGATGATGAAATATTCCATTAGAATAATAAAATTATTTTACATGTAAGGTCCTAGAATTATCATATCATTTGGATGTGGGGATTTGAGGACAGAGGAATAAAATAATGGAACTTGTAAAAGAAATTAAAAGAAAAAGGAAGAAAGGTTCACCTCTTGAGTACTCCTCCTAGATTATCTCCTTAAGGCCTTTTTTTGGCCTCTCGGTGAGACCAGTAGGTCATGAATGTTGGGTAGGATATTATGGAGATATTTGATCAGAATTTAGGAAATTATTGATGTTTGAGTGTTTTGGGAGGACGAGGGGGTGAGGGGCAGTTTATGTAGTGGAGGAGAGGAGGGTTTTCATAATATTATATTCCTTAATTTATTATTTCTCTATAATACAAGAAATAGTGAGGATTCCATGGCCGATAATAGTAATAAGTGCATGTGGGTTCAATAATTTTTTTATTACATCACTCATTATTCTAGGAATAGTGAATTTAAATTATAATGTATTTATATGGTAAATTAATGTATTTTACTATTCACCAAAAATTCATGTTTTTGAGAAAAATCCCAAAAAATTCACTGTAACCATTTTTTGATGTGTAGAATCCAAAAACAAACTCCATTTTTCAAAAATAATTTCCTAAATATGATAAATTTAATATTAATTTAAAATAAATATTTAATAAAAAACTACCAACACTTTAAATATTCAACTTCATTTTTAAGCTGCCTAAATTTATTTTTACTTTCATGGTTAAGGTTACCCTTTAGAAGGGTTATATTACTATTAATAAGGGTATGTTAATATTTATAAGGGTAATTTAATATTCATAAGGGTAAGTTATTATTCACTGAAAATTAATTTGATTCTATCAGACTCCAAATATCACCCTAATCGCAACCGTGTATGTCTATTTTTTGAAATTCAGAACACAGAAGTGGAAAATTTAATTTAATGGCTAGGTTATGACTATCTCCTAAATAACCAAGTGTTGTTTAAAATAAACTAAATGATTTATGAAATATATGCTATCTAATTAATTTAATGTATTTAAGAAAAACATACCATAAAATGTTTAGGGTGTTATATTATTCATTCCTTCAGAAATTTCATCCTCGAAATTTTTCATGTATAATGCTCCCTAAAAATATATGGGTTGTTATTCTTCATAACATCCTTTTCTTCCCACGTTGTTTCCTCCATTTTATGGTCTCTCTAAAGAACCTATATTAGTCAAGTTGTTCGATTTTCAAATAACTGCTCCTTTGTGTCATGAATCTTGATAGGCTCTTCATAAGATGAAAAATCAGTTTCGAGTTCTATTTCTTCATAGTTGAGTACATGAATTTGGTATAGCATGTATTTCTTTAAAAATGAAACATGGAAGACATTATTAACTTTCAAATGGATTGGTGGAATTTTTTAAGCAGTAAGATACAACTCCAATCCTTCCTAGAATTTCAAATGGTCTGATGTACTTGGGGCTTAGTTTCCCTTTCTTATTGAACCTCAAGACACCTTTCCACTAAGTTATTTTAGGAAAGACATGATATTCTGATTGAAATTCCAAATCCTTTCTCTGGTTGCCATTATAAATCTTTTTCCTAATTTGTTTTTCTATAATATGAGCTTGAATTTCTATTACCTTTGTAGTTGTCTCTTAGATAAAGTCTAGGCCTGTAAGTTTCCTCTCTCCAACCTCATCCCAACAAGTTGGAGTTTGAAACCTCTTACGATATAATGCTTCATATGGAACCATTTTAATTATAGAATGGAAACTATTATAATAGTAACATTCCCCCAAAGGAAATTATTGATCCCACATACCTTTAATGTCATGATAGCATGATCTCAACATGTTTTCAAGTGTTTTAATAATCCTTTTAGACTATTCGTCAGTTTGGGGGTGATAAGTTGTACTCATATATAGCTCGGTGTCCAAATCCTTCTAAAGAATTTTCCATATTTTTGATATAAATAGGGGATCTCAATTGGACACACTCGATTGAGGTTCACCATTAATTATTACAAATTCATTAATATAATGACTTTCCAGGTGCTCAAGTGGTAAATCCTCTCTTATAGTAAGGAAATTTGGTGATTTTGTGAGAGGATCAAAAATTACCTATATTGAATCATTCTTTTTAGGTTTACATTGTAGTACTTATAAAAAATACATTGTAATTTCAACCCAATTCATCATAGGAAAAGGTATACGTTTCATGAACCCTCTTAGATGTTGTCTCTTAGCCTTCACTTATTGACAAACTAAACACATTGGCACGTAGTCTGCATTTTCTCACTTGATATTATCCCACCAAAAATATTCCTTCAGATCTCTATACATCTTTGGGATACCAGGGTTTATTGTGAAATTTGAGCTATAAGAATCATCGAATAGTTCCCTTTTTATATTAGGTACTGATAGAACCCAAAACCTCTTCCCAAATTTTATAAATCCATCCACATACAAGAAGTCTTCCAATCTTCCATCCTTAAGAGCTATAATTTTTTTTAGATTCTCATCATTATATTGGGAGATTTTTATCTTATCTAGTAATGATGGTTTATAAATCATTTAAAATAGGAAATATTTTTCCCATTTCCTAATAATTCTCATATCCATATATAGTAGATCCATAAATATAGGATCTATCTAAATCCTCATTTGGGTCAAAAGTCTATGATATTTCTAGCTTAATGCATCTTACACATTATTTTACTTTTCTAGGAGGTAGTGTATTTAACAATCATAGTCTTTGAGTAACTCAATCCATCTCCTTTGAAACATGTTTATTTCATTCTGTCTAAATATTCATTTTAAACTCTTGTGATCTATATATATATTACATCTTTCACTGTATATATAATTATTGGACTGACCTATTTTTATAATCCCAAATCATGTTTTGATAATCCGAAATAATGTTTTATTTATGTGATAATTATGTTTCTCTTACTAGATAATCATTAATGTGAAAATCATGTTTATATCAAAGTGATAACTATGTACGTATAATATCACCGCTCTCTTATTTAAAGCTCACAGTGAAAAGTTTTTCCAAGTAGAAAGGTCACTGATACAAAAGTCACCGATGGAAAGGTCACCGATGAAAAGGTCACCGATTCAAAGACCATTGATGCAAAGTTCACCGATGCAAAGGTCACTAGTACAAAGGTCACCAATGCAAAGCTCAGTGATGCAAAGGTCACCGCTGCAAATGTCACTTATGCAAAGGTCATCGATGAAAAGTTCATCGGTGAAAAGGTCACTGATGAAAAGGTCACCGATGCAAAGGTTGCTGCTACACAGGTCACTGATGCAAAGGTCACCGATGCAAGGTCACCGATTCAAGGTCACTGATGAGAGGCTACTATTGGGAAGGTTAACAATGGAGAGTTATCGGTGGAAGGTTACCAATGGAATGTTACTGATAGAGAGTTATCAACAGAAGTTTACCAGTGGAAGGTTACTGGTGGAGAGTTATTATAAGGACCCGGCCTTAAACATTACATAATGTTGAATTAAATGAATTATTCACATTGAGGAACTTTTCAGGTTTAGAGTTTTAGATAATTAGGACATAACTATTACATCTCAAAAGATTACAAGGTAGACATATCTACAGAGTTTCCATTTTTTTATAAAATAAAAACTCTTGAAAAAAAGATTCATGTCTAGATCCATGTTGTAGATAGCATGACTTTTCCTTGATCCCATCCTTGAACCTATTCATCTTTAAGTCCTGTGAAAACATTTCAAAACATGGGATGATCATAAAAAGCTTAGTAAGGGTTATAAAACAAAGAATGTAAAAATTTGTTCATAAATACATACAAAACATGAAATCATTTACTTACCTCATGAAATCATAAGATTTATGAAAGACACGTAGAAATCATTAATCAAAAATGAAACTTTTGGCATCCATATCATACTTACAATGTAGCTATCATAGCTACATAGGGAGTTACATTGGAATACCCATCATAGTATATTCCCTAAATATTTTAAGAGAAACATTCACGTTTACCTCCGTCAGGTTACCCAATGCATTGGAGAGCTATCTTGGGCGCACCTGCCCTAGGTTTATCATGGAACCACCCGTATACGTAAATAATGCCCAAGAACCATAACATGAACATAACAAATGACATAAGTATAATGGAAAGATAACATTTCCACATTGCAATAATAAAATATCATTTCAAGATATTGAAATAATAAATCCAATCTCAAAATCATTTTCAATACCAAAATACATAAAAAGGGTATGTGGTATATATTTTTTCTTTTTAAAAACATTTCGGCTTGTTAAGGAAGCCAAAGATCAAATAATACTCGCAGCGGAGGAAAGGTCGTTGTCACTGCTTACGTTAAAAAAACATTCCTTTTTGAATTTTAGTAAAACTATTAATATAAAAATATTTCCTTTGAATATAATTAAAAGTCAAAGGGGTTTATACACCATATAAAATAACGTCATGTATAAAACTAAAAATTCCTCAATGAAAGGAGATTGAGACGAAGTCCCTTACCTCATGTCCGGCTTGACTCGATCATTCTTTAATCTCCTGAATAATAAACTAAAGTTAATTTCTACTTTATTAAGAACCATTTTCAAGTTTACTATTTCTTTTATATCACTTATTGCCATGTTATAAACATTATTCAATCATTTAAGTTAATAACATTCATTTTGTCGATATCTGGTACTTAAGTAAAAAATGAACACCTTATATTTACAAGTTGTCCATGTGGTAAAAGGTTCATTATATCCAGAATTATATTCATGATTTGTATATCATATATATCATATATATCTATTATATACATGTTTTTATAATAGCACATAACAATTAGAGGTAAGAAATGAAGTGCATCGTTCATGGAGACGGTAAGCCGTACGTACGCATGAACGCTACTTTCATTTCTATTTCTTATTTTAATGGAAATAAAACATAATGATACATAGATATATTATAATTCCAGTATAATATCATATATAATATCGTTAACTCTATCCTTTATACATCCCACATAAGTCATTAACGAATCAAATCACTTTGAGGGGGCGGTAGTCCGCACTTGCTCAAATGAGATTATCGTATTTACCCACTACAGAAACCATAAAGGCATGCTATAAATGGGAAGTAAATCAGAATAAGTAAATCATAAACATAACATATATCATATATAAATATAGTTCCATAATAATGGCCACCATGAGAGGTGGTAATATGTAATTGAATAATCATTGTTTCGTGAGGCCTTAGTTTTCCATCCAAAAAAACATTATGATCTTCATCCATTAGATGGAGGTTTGTGTATGTGTAGCTCGAATCCTTCTCATAACAACATACTAGTATATTGAGGATACTATTTCTATTACAAAAGAAAGTAATAAATAGATTTTAGGGGTTGGAGAAGTAAAATAAAAGAAAACAATTTAAGAGAAATAGTTACCTTTAATTTGGGTAACTCCCTTTGGTTTGACCCAAAGGACTTCTTGAAGTGCCTTCTTCTTAAGGTAAGGATTCTAGAAGGAGTATAGGGATGTTGGGAGCTTAATTGGGCATATTTTGGACGAGCCAAATGGCTTTATAGGAGTGTGGAATTGGTTAGAATTGGTCTCTTTTTATAAGAGAGAGGAGGGGCTCTTTAGGAAAGTGTAAAAACATTATTTTATTATATAATGATATTCGGTTTCTAAAGGTCCCAAAATCATTACGGTCAAAGCTAAGATGACTCATAATCGAAATAAAATCATCTAATCATAATTGTACATGTTTTGGATAAAATTTTAATCATTATAATCTTATTTATTTAAATCATTTATTAATGAGGTAAATACCACGTCATTATTGTGTCATGAATAATTTAATTTATTGGATGTATAAAATATATAAAAAAATAATATAATTTAGGAAATATTTTTATATTTCCAATTAATATTTATAGACTAAACGATAATTTATATAACCACTTCTAAAAATTAATTTACGAAAAGATATTTGCTTTTGTCATATTTTCCTTTACTTTAAGTTAATTAATCTAAATTGTCATTATCACTCCCAAGTGGCTCAATGGGGTCCCAAAATCAACCCAAAGATTACCATGGTCGTAAATGACTCAACCAATAAGGTTTGGACATGTTTTAAGTTATTTTTGAATTATTATAATATTATTTTAACCTTAAATTACCCTATTTACCTTTAACCGCAGTAAATTAAAGTCGAAAGTTTCTATTAACCAAAAATTATTTTAATCTTCTTGAAACACATTTTACTTCTTGATAACAACCATGTATGTTGGATTTACGAAATTCAACTCACAAAAGTGGTAAAATTCCATTTAAATGAATAAGTCATTTTTTTAACTACCACTAAGTGGGTTCACTATTCATAAAAAATTTATGTTTTTCAGAAAAATACCAACAATTCAGCCTAAGCTATATTTGATATTCTTAATTAAAAAATGATTTCTATTTTTTCAAATTAAAAACATAGAAGTGACATTAATTAATTTAAAAATAAATTCTTGTTGTTAAAAAAAGCGTGTTTTTAAGAAACAATAACTATCAAAAGATTGATACTTGATTATATCCAATTTCAAAGTGAAATTAATTCCAATGAACAAAATTGGATTAAATGGTAAAAATATATTTTAATTAAAATTTAAAACCAATTAAAAAGATAATATATCCATATAAATGAATTATATTAAAACATAGTTTTGAATTAAAATACCATATTTTCACTATTCATTAAAAAATGAACTTTTTCAGAAAAATTACAAAAAATTACACAAACTAAATTTTGATGTCCCAATTGAAAAGAAGAATTTTATTTGGTCATATAAAATTTATTAAAGTAACCAAAACTATATTTAAGAGGGTTCTCCATTAAAAGGCGATAAATCCGCCTTTTAATGAAAATTATACTTAAAATTAGATTCATTCACATTTTAAGCCTCTAACTTTTTATTGGATAATTTAAATACATTTAACAATCATGTATAATCATATTTTAGTTAGTTTTTTCCATTCCCACCAATACAACAGCTAGGAGTTAACTACCATTTAAAATAATAATATTATATTATTAGTGTTCCATATAGGTTTTCAAAGAAACCTGTTGTTGCGTATCGGGTACGCTATCCAACATAGAAACCCCTTTAAAGTAAAATTAATATTTAATTCAAAAATATTAATGAATATTAAAGGAGTGATCCTGACCTTCCCTCGAATCCTCGTGCTAATACTGTATCCTTTATTGAGCCTAAACCATCAAAGAGATTGACTAGAAGGGAGGCTTTTCTAAGGGACAGTGATGATGAAGAGACTAATGAGGAAGAAGGGGGGAAATATCTTAAGAGACATTAGAGGGACCTCATATGAGGATGAGGACACTGAATATAGTCATGCTGACTTTGAGACTACTGTTGATGTAAGTAAAGAAGAATGTATGCGTCTCAGTCTTCTGATAGGACATACAGAAATGGTAGAAAGGATAGATGGAGAGGTTGTTGATTCATTTGATAGTGGAATTGCTTTGGAATTATTTGAATATTTAGTATAAAAAGTGTCAGTGTACTCTCCTGTTGGTGATGATTCTCAAGGAGGTATGGAAGTGATGGATATGGTTTATCAGGAGAATGCTCCAAGTGAGGGAGAGGAACCTATTTCCACAGGTTCAGCTGTTGTAGCTCTTGGAATAGAGGATTGGTTAGAAGACCCTGGATTTGTGGTCTTAGGCTTAGATTATGGAGACTTTGATGATGACCAGCCTATCAGAAATCCTTCAATTCCTATTGTTTCAGAAACCACTATTTTGCAGGTGGTTCTTTTTCCTCGTGACTATGTGAAGATGGGTGATTTGGAATCAATGAAATCAGATCTGAAGAGCCACTTTGATGAGAGAGATTTGTTGGGAAAGAGAGGGATATGACTCACAATCAAGAATTTGTCACTTCTGTATTGGAAAGGATAGTTTCTGCCTCTCACTCCATCCAACTAAATAAGGTAAAGGACTGTCAAAATCAAATCAGAACTTTGGCAGATTCTATGGAATCTTTGAAGTAGTCTATTGTTATATTAGAATTTGACATGGTTTCAAGGGTTTAGGTGGACAAAGATCTTGGATATGTTAAAAGTGTGGTTCAGCAAATGTTCACTATGTTTGATGACTTTAAGAAGTCCATGGAGGCATGTGTGAGTGGCCAAGATGATGATGTGAAGATACTGATCAGTGGGTTGACTAAATCTATTAAGGAGACAGTGGCCTTCACTATGGAACCTCTGTGTGCATTTTCTTCATCTTTAGCCTCTCCTGCTGTTGATCTAAAATCCTTGAGGATGGTTGTTAGAGAAGAATTTGAGAAGTTATCTAGTACCAATACCTCAGATCCTCAGTCTATGACTCGGGTTATTTACACTACTAGAGAAATTCATAATCTTGTGAGAAATTATTTAAGGGAAGCTACTCAAGATCATAAGGCCATCAAAGAGAAATTTGATTTCTACTACAAAAGGGTATACCCTAAGCATTAGATGGATGGTCACTTCATGTCACTGTTGGAGAACATTAGGATTACACCTATCACTCAAGACTTTAAATAGAAGTTTTGCAGGCTTAGAGAGTTTACTCCTGACTTGGATAAATTTATGGAGAATAAGGATGATTTTATTTCAGCCATGGGGATAAGAGGAAGTATTACTATTTATTTCAGAAATCTTTTCTTTTCGTTCCTCCATGTGGACTGCACTCCCATAATTGCTCCTCCAACCTTGCCTCCTACCACAGGTCCCTCATGATCTTCCTGTGTTTCTCCATTGATGACTCCTACACAAGCCATCAGACGTGTTGGTCGGAGTAGTTCACTCAAGAGGGGAGGGGATAATTGAGTGACTATAAAAATTTCTGTTACAAATAAATTATTATTTCTAAATAAATTTTTTCCCCAATAATAGATATATACCAGCTAATCAAGGTTATACTTTTATAATAGTTTGACTGTTTAAACAACTTCTTAGAAGAATGATTAATTCTCAGTAATCTTCATATGTATTTTTAATATTACTTTTGAAGTTATCCTACTAAGAAAAATCAGTTATTACTTCTTTCCCAGACTAACTATCAAAGTGAAATTATAGTTTTCTAGATTATGCAATAAAGAAGTAAAACAGAGAAGACTAAATTTAAATAGCACAGCGGATATGAAACAAGTGGTTCAGTCTCAAGCCAAGACCTAATCCACTCCACTTGGTGATCACCTTCCACCAAGAAGTTTATATTAATAAACATTGATCCACACCCTGGGTTGGGGTTAACAACAGTACACAAACTATCCAGGTCACACAGGGACCTCTTCCATAGTTATCATGGGTAAACAAAAACAATAACCAGGCCACACAGGGACCTCTTCCACAGTTGTAGTGGGTAAAAATAAATAGATAGTTTGGTGTAAGGATTTAGAAATCCTTCAGTTTAGCACAGGAGTCAGTGTGTGTGTGGAATATACAGAGTACACACACTGCTCAAAAGGTATGTAAAAGATTCACTAAGAGAGAGTAGATATGAGTTTAGAATTCTCTAGTGATTTTAAGTGCATCTCTGGACTCCTTTGATTTGGTAGAAATGATTCTGAGTCCTTCTCTAGTTTTTGTATTGAAAAACAGAGTGTCATGATTCATCTTGTGTTCTCCACGAGCTTTGACAATGGGAAGATGTTCTCTAGATTCCAGTGTACTTCGTATGTTCTTCAGCATAGTCGGATTGTATGCATGTGAAAATTCATTCTTTGAAAATCTTGCAAAGTGTTCTTCATGGTCGTGCACACACGCTTGTTTTCTTTTCAGTATCGCCCAATTTTCTTTATCGTTGGGAACTCTTTACTCTTTATCTTCGAATGCATGAGATTTAGCTAACAGGTTCCATGTGTTTGGTGCCTCATACCTCGTACTATGTCTACAAAGAGACCTTAATTATATCAGTTCATTAAAGGCATCAAATATGACCATTAAACATTAAATTGAAAGACAAAAAATAGTTTATGAAATGGGGTCACAGTAAGTTGAGAAAACAGTGACTCCTTCGCGGTGTTTGAGTGTCATGGTCTGAGTGTCATGGGTTCTGATCTTCACGGTGTCTTGCCTTCATGGTGTCTTGGCTTACAGTGTCTCGGTCGTGGTGTCTTGGTCACAGTGTCTCGGTCACGGTGTCTCGGTCATGGTGTCTCGGCCACAGTGTCTCGGTCACGGTGTCTCAGTCACGGTGTCTCGGTCACGGTGTCTCGGTCATGGTGTCTCGGTCACGGTGTCTGGGTCATGGTGTCTAAGTCAGAGTGTCTTGCTTCACGATGTCGTGCTTCATGGTTTCTGGCTAACTGTTCCTTGCTTCATGGTGTCTTGTACTTAGGCAAATAACAGTATTCATATTTAAACAAAAATATGCATGAATTTGATTGATCTTAGCCATTATAAAAGCATGAGTGAATTTGAAACATAAATACATAGGATTGAATAAGATTGTTGATCATTAATGAGATTTGGGATTATTAAAGAGATTTGTGATCATTAAAACATGATTAATACACGAGGAGTCCAACAATCTCGCCCTTTTTGATGATCACAAATCATACACAGTTAAAGTGGAAATTAGATGCAGCTATAGAGAAAATAACATATAAAAAAACATATAACGTCCCCCCCTTTTGGTATTATCAAAAAGTTGAAATAATAGAGGGAAAAGAGTGAAAATTCCATTAAATAAAATAAGCAGAGTGTAGTACATCATTAAGTAGAAATATAGAAATGACATCCCCATCAAAAATTATTAAGCACTGGTCTTCTTCAGGGATTGGACTTTTCTTTTCCTTTATCAACAGAATAAGAGGAATCCATATGGGTAGTGGTTGATATAGAAGAAGGTATAGAGGTGGTAGATATAGAAGGTAAAGGGAGACCTTTGAAGACTGAGGGAGCCAAAGTAGGAGAAGGGGAAGATCTTGGTCGTTGTTAGTCAAGAATGACAGGCCTGATCTGACTAAGAGCTTGGTCGACAGACATGGTAGTTGAGTGTAAGGCAGAGGTAAAATTAGGTAGTCTAGGTCTGCGAGGAGCAGCTACTGGAGATACAATTGGTGTACTATGGACATAGAGATACGATATCAGATGTTTGATTAAGTCTGCATTGATTTCTCCACTATATTGCATGGACTTTTCAAAGTCGTCTTTGTTTTCCATGAAATTTTCCAACAATCTGGTAAAACCAGTAAGATTCTGGACATGATTTTTGAATACTTGAGTTATAAGAGGAATTCTCAGATTCTCTACAAGGTATTTGAAGTGATTGGTCATATCAGTCTTGGAGAAAATCTTCTTGAAAAAGAAATCTACTTTCTTAGAAACCTCTTGCTGGGCATCATTGGAAATCTAGGAATGGATTTTCACAAGTTCAAGAACTCTATCACTGTTCTTGGCAACTTCAGATAAAAAAGTCACATTAAAGCCACTAAAAGAAGTTTGAATCTCTTCTTGGACTATAGATCTGAGCAAAGAACTATCCAAGGTAGGTGTAGAGGATTCACTAGAGATATGAGAAGCTTTTACTGATGTGGTTAGAGACTTGAGCTGATTCAGTACCTTTTGAAGACATCTAGTGTATTCATCAGTGAGTTTATTTAGGTTCACCACAAGCTCTCTCATTTATTTCAACAACTATTTCTGCCTTTATGCAATATTTTCTCAAAGGATAACAGGTATGGGTGAATCTGAGACACAACATCTCGAGAAATTTTAGAAACAGAAGGTTCTAGGGAGGAAGCAACATGTTCTGATCTAGAATGCAGTTCTTTCTGCATATCTTCAACCATGATTTTTAGGTTTGAGACTTCATTACTCAGCAACTTATTTTCAACTCGAACTTCTTGAATTTCATGGAGAATTTTAGTTTATATCTTCCAAATAATCTTTTCCAAAATCAGTGAGGAATCTCTATCACTCAGATGTGTCACAGCACAAGGTTGGGAATTCAAAAGCTTCTCAACTCCAGACAAGATAGTATCTCCAAAATCCTTCAAATAATTCATACAGACAAAGTACAGTTGTTCAGGTAGGGGTTCAGGTGCAGGTTTAGGTGAAGGAATTGGTACAAGGGTAGGTACTGGTTCTGGATCCTTCTCAGGGAAAAATATAGAAATTGACTTCAACTGAAACAATGAGGAAAGATCAATCCCAGTGGCAGTAACTTGCTGAGATTCACTCACAACATAAAATCTAGGGAATTTGTACTAGGTTTCCACAGGACTAGACTCAGCCGGATGTGATGCTTCATCAGTCTCAAGATTTTGGGTTTCCTCCCCCTCAATAGATGATTCCTTTTTAGGATCTAGAGGCTCATGACCTAGTTCTAAATCAACAGGTTCATCTCTAAGTTCCTCAATCATCTCTTATCTAGCCAACTGACAGGCTATCTCCATTATCTCTTCAGGAGAGCGTATTATCTTAGGAACAGGTTGTTTCTATGAGGGTTCTTCCAGATTTTCATCTTCCATAATAGATAGTTGTTCTAGATTTGCTTGTTGCACAGCTGGGAGTTCTTCTACTACAGCCTCTTCCATGAAAGGGATTTGTTCCAGATTTGTTTCTTCCATGACTTACTGCTCAAGTTCTGGGACAATTGATTCTCTTTCTTCCTCGGGTTGGATTTCTAGATTGACATCATCTCTAGGGATAGGAACTTCTTCTTCAAGAACAACAGGAGCAACAATAGTCCTTTCTTCCTCAACAACAACTTCTTCCCTATGAGGTACTTCAGCCTCTTCTTCTACTTCTTCTGAATACTCACCAAGTTCATCTGGTTCCAAACCGGGATCAGAAATGTCCTTTGTCCTTGATGGATAATCCACAAGATTAAAATTCTCATAAATATTGTCGTTGTTTTCCAACCACTCCTTTTTCCAAGGGTTCCAGTTAATCTTCATTCTCCTGAGGATGGGTTTAGAGAGATAGTACTTTCAATCCAAATTCCCTTCTTCATTGGGTCAAACTACTCCTTTGGCAAAAAGCATGGATGAAATCAACCGAGAGTAGAACAGAGAGGTGGATTTGGATTTAACCTTGATCAATTCAAAAATATGGTGAATGATGTACTTACAGAGGTTGATTTTGTATCCATTATTCATAAGATGAATCAAGAACACATCTTGGTACCTTAACACAGCAAACTCACCATTCCTCAGACTAACCATATTTTGAACAAACATAAACTACAGCCTTGTTTCCCCATCAAGTTCAGTAGTTATGGCCCTTCTCTTGGTGCCATTCCGGGTTAGGGTTTTCATAGCATCTTCGAGGTCAAATAAATTAGTTTTAGGTAGGGTTTATCTCTAATAATCATCCCAAATTCCTTCATGATGTATCCAAAGGAATGCATCCCATAACCTCAACAAGAAGGAACATCTTTGGCCATTAATATAGCTCCTCACAATAAAGCATTCACCAAAATCAAAAGAAAACTATGTGTACTCGTTGAACTGAGAAACTAACTTTGGATAAATGGGTCTATTCTCCTTTAAGAACCATTCTAACTATCCGTGTTCTCTTAACACTTTTAGGACTAGAGATTTTCTAGACAAAATCCATTTAGGGAATATTTCATTCCCAGGAACAACACTTCGATTTACCAGGTTCGGATTCAACGGTCCTTCGGGTGTCAGCTTAGGTGCTATCTTCTTTTTATTCGAGCTACGCTTCTCAGGTGTGGATGACGATGGTTGCTTCATTATTGGCATTCACTAAAGGTCGCAAGAGAGAAAGAGGGTTTCAAGGTTGAAAGGGTTCGAATCGGGTGAGTAGGGAAAATTCCGGGTGAATAACTGTGTGAAACTCTTTGTTTTATCATTTGGGAATGTCAAAAGTCGCAAAAACAAAAACACGGGAAAGTAAAAGAGATGAAATAAAAATTAATGTGATATGGGTTTAAATAAAATGATAAATAATTTTCACAGTGAGACCGTTAATGGTTGTTATGGTGAGACAGTGATCTAATCAGAAAATAATCATTTTTATTGATTATCAAGAGGCCGAAAGGCCAGACAAAAGAAGAGTCATGGAGGATGAAAGTAATGGAGATCGAGAGCATCATTAACATAGAAATGGACCCCCTCAGGGGGAAAATAACCTAGGCTCAAGAATTAGGTTGTTCCTCGATTCGAAGGAGCCTTAGATGCCAAGAAGTCTGCCACCATATTCCCCTCCCGCCAAGTGTGAGAAATGTCGGTCCTTGCGCCCAAGAGAAGGTTACATTTCTTGATGCAATATGTGATATTCTATGGGCCCTTGACCTTCCTCAAAAGAAGATTATAAAGGGTAAGGGATTCTGTCTTCACCTATTCATGGCCGATGCACCTTTTTTCACATAATTAAAGACCAGTGACCATGGACAGTGTTTCCGCCTAAAGAATGTCACCCTCGCCAAAGCAGGCTGAGAATGTAGCAATGATGGAACCCCTCTGGTCCTGAACAACCCCTCCTCCTCGCATCAGTCCATTAAGAAGATAGTCATCCATGTTGAGTTTCAAAGCTTCGCTTGGAGGAAGCCAGTGCACCCAATGCCCCAGCCCCTGTGTGCTCACCTAGTTGGAAATGACCGAAGTCGTCCTAAAACTCCTGATTGAAGGTGCTTCCATGCAACCCTTACATAGGCTGACCAAGTCCAGCAGGGTGTTCCTCATTTTGAAAGAAATGATGGTGGTCGTGCTTGGCAAGCTGTAGTGGCGGGCATCATTCCTTGCCTTCCATATTTTCCAACACCTGGCCAGAATGATCAGCACACGTCCAAGCCTCTCCGATCCTTGTACACCAGAGCCCATGAGACAAGAGGAAAGAGTGTTGTCGAGCACAACATTTTCATGTTGATCGCTAGAAGGGAGCCCAGAAAAATGCTATATTTGTCACGCTCAATCACTGCCCAGAAAAAAGATGACTAATCGATTCAAGCTGAGGATGATTGCAGCACCAGCACCGCGAGGCAAGGCTAATACTGAGGCGTTGATTCCTATCATCAGTGGGTAGGGCATTGTGGCGCACCCGCCAAAGAAAAAAATTAATCTTTGATTGAACCTCCTTACACCACAACATCTCCCCAAAGTGATCATCCATGTTTGGAGCTGCTCTCAGCCGCCAGAAGTCCTTGACAGCAAACGAGTCTGAAGGATAGACAGAGAAGACCAGGTCGCCCGGCTCCTCACTGAGCATGATGTTGTTGAAGGCATCACGCTAGCTTGCATTCAGAACTTCCTAGGGAAAAAGGGGGTAGTGGACTGCCTCATAGAAATAAATAAACAGAGCAGGGCATCATGGGGACCACATCTAGCCGGTACCCCAATCATGGAGCCAGAAGTTCAAATCTCCTTTACCCATGATCCACTTCGAATGGCTATGCAACAGGTCGATGTGAGGGTGAACCAGCTTCCAATGCACGGATGGGTGAGGCCTCCGTAAATTCATTTCACAGTCGTAACGAGCATGCATGGACTTTCCCCATAAAGAACGGCCCACTAAGGCATCCCACGTGAACTTGGAATGGATCCCCTGCATTGTGTTATGAACACTCCTCAAGTTGATGCCGCCTTACTAGATAGATCTCGACATGTGGTCCCCAGAATCCCAGTGGAAATGACCCTCGATTTTCCCATCCCAAATAATGGAAACCATGATTCTTTCTAGATTAGAAATAACTGCTTTAGGAGCCTTCAGGGTGGAGCGAACATGCATGGGGATGGAAATAAGAACATGATTTACAAGCTCAATGTGGCCGCCAAAGGAAAGGAGTCTGTTCTTCCAGTTGAAGATACGGCCCGTGATCTTGTTTGCAAGATTATCAAAATGATGGACTCTAGGGGAGTACAGACTGACCGAAGCTTCGAGATACTCCATGAGAAATTTTCCCCTCTTCATATTCAACCCGGCATCAAGATTAAATTACCTCCTCCCAGAGATCCTCTTGGCAGTGTAATACAATCTTTTCTCCCTATTCACCCTCTGGCCGCTCCACTGACAGTACTCCTCAATAATGCTATATAGGCCCTGTACCGAACTCCTACTACCATTGCAGAACAAGATGGAGTCATCAGCAAACATCAGTTTTGAAATATTCAAGGAATTATAGCGGTTCCTGTAGGGGGTTACCTTGCCAGCACAGATACCTCAGTTGATAGAGTGACTAAAAGAATTTTGGGAGATGATGAAGATGGTGTGGGAGAGGGGATCTCCATGTATAAGACCGTGATAGGCCTTGAAGAAGCCAAATTGTTTCCCCATGAATGAGGATGAGATCCAAGCCGAACTGAATCAATGGAAAAGGAGATCTCTAGTCCAGTGAGAGAAACCCATGCTGGACAAAACCCTGAGAACAAAGCTCCATTCCATCCGGTCGAAGGCCTTACTCATGTCCAACTTCATGATCAGTTTACCACTGAAGATCTTGTGGATTATGTCACTGGTCATTTCATGTGCGAGGCCAATTGCCCCCTAAATGGATCGGCCTTTGATAAAAACATGTTTTTTCGGGGCCAACCAAGAGTCCAAGTGCATTTCCATCCTCCTATTGATGATACTGGTGAGGACCTTATAAGGGAAGTTACACATACTGATTGGCCGATACTGATCAATGGATTGTGGATTGCAAACTTTCGGGAGGATGACCATCTTGGTGGAACACGCAACACACGGCTGGTTCCCTCCCCTAAAATAGTCTTGCAGAGCATGAATCACGTCCCCTTTAACAATGTCCCATGCAAGCCGATAGAAGGAACCTGGGAAGCCATCCGGCCCTGGCGCGCTATCCTGGTTCAATGACCAGACCGCCTCACGCACCTCCTCATTGTTAGGAATGATGCTAAAGATCTCATCATTCTCCCAGGAAACACGGGCAGGGATATCCTCAAAAAAATCTGCTGGCCCCCTTGGACAGCCTGCATGGAATGAAGAGTTAGGGCCAGCCAGAATCTCTTTGAGATTATCATGAAGCATTCCTCCTATAACATCCTGATCATTGTAGAAAGAACTATCCCCTATGAGAATGTTAGGACTGCGACCTCTTCATTTTTCTTTGATACAAGCATGAAAAAAACCTCTGTTCTTGTCACCTTCACGGAGCCAGCGAACCCTGGCACTCTCTCTGGCCAACCGCTCCTATCTCATGAGGATCTTGGATAATCTATCTTTCGTGGATCTTAGCTCATTAAACAAAGCTTCATCCCATACCTATTAAAGGGAGGTCTCCATGTGCTCCACCTCCCCACAAATCCTACGAAGATCCCGATCATGGCCTGAGATGGATCTCCTCCAGATACCGAGCTGAGACTTAATCCGCATGAGTTTCTTAAAGAGGGAGACCCACAGATTCCTTGTGAAGGTGAGCACCCAAACTTCACAGACCAGGTCGAAGAAGCCAGGGTCCTAGGCCCATGTCTTCGACAACCGAGGCTGATCTTCCAGAAAGGAGTCGTACCCCATACTAAGGAGTAGTGGGGAGTGATCCGAGAGGCACTGAACCAAATGAGAAACTTTAGTGCCGGAGAAACTAGAAATGGATGCTTCGTTAAGCAGCCCCTGTCAAGGCAGAACTAGGTGCGCCTCCCCCACCCACTTGTAATTACACCTAGTGTAATGATAACCTTATAAGCCCACATCCAAGAGGCTGCTTCAAGCCATGAATGAAAGAAATGACTGACTGGACCTCCTGGGGAATGCACCCCCTCCCTGATTTTCCTTCGGGTTAGCCATAATGTTAGAATTTCCCCCGAAGACCCATGGAATGTTATCAGAGATGAGATCCTCTAAGTCCCGCCAAAGGTCTTCTCTCTCTATGGTGTTACACTTGGCGTAGATGAAAGAAAAGGAGACCTCGTGGGAACCAAAGGAGACCTTTGTAGCCAGGTATTGGTCTGATGCACTAAGCAGCTTGACTTTGATATGTTCCCTATAGAAAATCCATATTTGAGAGTTCGGTCGATTCGCGTGCATGTAGCCGCGGGTTTTGAAGTGAAGTACATACTCTTGGATTTTGTTGGAAGCCATCTTGGGTTCAAGTATCTCCAGTAAGGGCATCTAGTTGTTGGATATTTCATTGGTAAGAAAATCATATTTGGCTCGGGCCCGTAGACCCCGAGCCTTCCAAAAGAGGACCTTAAACATTGAGACGAGCGCGTCTGGATTTGGCCTCAGAAGAAAGGCCCTTTCAAAGAGGAGAAGACGGGGGGAACTAGTCTTGCAGCTGTTTCAGCTTCTGGAGAAACCTGGTACACATGCCTGGACACCGGTCTGGAAACGCTGAGGAAGACTGATGCAAACGAGAAGGGGAAAGTGAGGCTCTCGAATCGACAGAATTTGGTAGGGTTTCGGGAACTGAGATCACCTCTCCATCATCCGGAAGTCGTGAAGCAATATCCTGAGAACTAGTCCCCCCCCCCCACAGAGCTTGATCCTGCACTGAAGCATTGGAACACGGTTGCGCCTGTATGCTTGGACAAGCATGATGTTCGGAAATCCGTGGAACAGAAACAGTGGGAGCCTGAAGCCGTATGGATGGTCTGATAAAACGCTCAAGAAGACTGCCTTCCCACGGCCAGTTAGAAGCCAAAAGCCCTGGGAGAAAACCAGTGGGAAACAAGGAGACTAGAAGGGAGCTACTAGACTGGACTCGAGGCAGGAAAGAAGAAATATCTCGGGGATCAGAAAACAGGATTATAGAGCCATCAGAAGAGGAGACCAAACCATTTTCTTCATGCAAGGGTCCCTTCTCAAGCGTGACGCATGAGGAAGAATCCTTGGGAGTCGGGGGAATAGGCTTGGGCGACCCAGGATGGGTGCGACGACGAGACGACTGGAGATGTTTCCTTTAGACCTGCAATGAGTTCCCCCGAAGAAGACAAGCTGAGAAGTACCTGGGAAACACCGGGTAAGAGATCTCCTGAGTCCATAAAAAAACCTTTCACCTTCAGAGCCAGCTTCCTAGGGACGGGATAAGAAAGATCTAGCTCGATGCAAATTCTGTCCACCGCAGCAGCTTCTCCCCTGCTAGTACGATCATCTGAGCAGAGGAACACCCCGAGCGAGTCGCTAATGGCTTTGAAGAAGGAATCAGACTGGAAAGGTAGAGGGTGACCCAGCAGGCAGATCCACACTGCTGCTTTGGGACATTCCTTGCCCCTGTGAGCCTCCATAGACCACCTAGCCAAACTAAAATGCCACCAGCCCAAATAGAAAGGAGCCATGCACCAGGCCAGGATGAAGTCTGCTTCCGACCCGAAATTGAGACAAAAGGAATGACGCTGGAGGATAGAGATGTGAGACAGCGATTGAATCCCCCAGGACTCCACGAACTACCTGAAGGCTGCAAGGGGCGGGAGAGCAGATCCAAAGCGAGCCATGAGAGTCCACTTGAGATCCTCCGAAGACTTTGAGAAATCTAAATAAGAAACCTCCCGTGAGACAAGGGAACCCTCCCAACGAACCACCGGAGTAACCGAACAAAGCGCCGTGGAATTCTCCTGATGAAAGGAGGAGCCACAGAGCACCTCTTTGAAGGAGGGGGACCTCCGAGAGGAAGACGGAAGCAGGGACGAGGGCCTGACAACCGGCGACACAGTGAGTGAACTTGTCAGTGCGTGTTATGGTGAGATAGTAAATGTCAAACCATGAGTACAAATTCCTAACGGTGAGACCATAAACATGAGAGAAAGTAACTTAGAATCCTTAATCATGAAACAGTAAAGTAAAACATAGTAGAATATTGAACAGTAAGACAAGTAAAATATCTATTTGAGATTTATCATGCCAAGGTCATGTATGATGTAGTCTATTCTCTCTGAATTTAATGGTTTAATGAATATATCAGCAATTTTATATTCAGTACAAATGAATTCCAAGGTAATATCACCTTTTTTATAATGATCTCTCAAAAAGTGATGTATTACATCGATAAGTTTTGTCCTAGAATGTGAAACATGATTTTTTGAGATGTTAATAGCACTTGTGTTGTCACAATTTTTTGGTACATTTCTGAATTGATATCCATAATCTAGTAATGTGTGTTTCATCCACAAAATTTGTGCACAACAACTGCCATTAGCTATGTATTCAGATTCTTCAGTAGATAATGCAATAGAATTTTGTTTCCTACTACACCATGACACTAGTGACTTGCCTAAAAGGGGACATGTTCTAGAGGTGCTCTTTCTATCTAACTTAGATCCACCGAAGTCAGCATCATAATATTTAACTAGTTCAAATGATTTTCCTTTAGGATAGAACAGTCCTAGATTGGGTGTATGCTTGAGGTATTTGAAAATTCTCTTTACAGCATTTAAATGAGATTCTTTAGGATTTTCTTGAAAACGAGCACACATACACACACTAAACATAATGTCAGGACGGCTAGCAGTTATGTAGAGTAAACTTCCAGCCATTCCTCTATAAGTGGTTTGATCAACAGTTTTTTCATCTTCATTAATATCCAACTTACAGGTGGTACTCATGGGAGTGTCACTACTTTTAGTTCTATCCAATAAAAAACATTTTATAAGATCTCTAGTGTATTTACTTGGATTTAAAACAATTCCATCATTATTTTGAATGATTTGAAATCCAATAAAGAATTTTAGTTCACCCATTAAACTCATTTCAAATTCATTTTGCATTATTTTAGAAAAATCAATACATAATGAATTTTTTGAAGATCCAAAAATAATATCATCTACATAGATTTGAACAACTAAAACATCCTTAGAAATTCGTTTTATAAAGATAGTAGGATCATCTATTCCTTTTGTAAAACCTTTGTAAATAAGAAAAGTACTTAATCTGTCATACCAAGCTCTTGGAGCATGTTTTAAACCAAAAAAAGCTTTTGATAGTTTAAAAATATTATTGGGAAAATTAGGATTTTTAAATCTAGGGGGTTTTTCAACAAAGACATATTCAGCGATATACCCATTTAAGAAAGCACTCTTAACATCCATTTGATATAGTTTGAAATTCAGATGTGCATTATAGGAAAGTAGGATTCTGATGGCTTCAAGTCTGGCTACTGGAGAAAAGGTCTCCTCATAGTCAATTCCTTCATCTTGACTAAATCCTTGTAAAAATAATCTATCCTTGTTCCTAACTATATTTCCACCTTCATCTACTTTATTTCTAAACACCCATTTAGTGCCTATGATGAAAGTCTCCTTGGGTCTTTCAACAAGTTTCCAAACTTTGTTTCTTTCAAACTCATTAAGTTATTCTTGCATAACCATTACCCAAAATTCATCATTGATGGAATCATCAATGTTTTTAGGTTCAAGTTGGGACAAGAACGCGTGATGTTCAACCTAATTTCTAAGAGAAGCTCTAGTTTGTGTTCCTTTCTCTAAGTCTCATACAATAGCATATAAGGGATGGTTTCTAAGTGTTTTAACCAGTCTAGAAAAAGATGGACTATTGATTTCAGGTTCATCAATAGATTCTGGTTCATTATGATTCAATTGAAGATAATTTCCAGAATTAGAAGTTTTCACAGATTCTTTCACAGAGGATTTTGAGGATTTTGAGTTGATGTTCAAATTTGATACATCATCTTCTAGATTTTCTAGGATGGTTCTAGGCTCATGTGGATCTATTTCAACAAAATTGATATGAACATATTCTTACACACATTTAGTTCTTTTATTTAATACTCTATAAGCTTTACTTAATATTGAGTAACCTAGGAAAATTCCTTCATTACTTTTGGATGCAAATTTGTCAAGATTATCCTTAGTGATGAGAATAAATACTTTACAACCAAAACCTATAAAGTAATTAACCTTAGGCTTCCTATTGTTCCAGAGTTCATATGGGTTCCTTTTGAGAATTGGTCTAATCAAGACTCTATTGATTATGTAGCATGTTGTATTGACACCTTCATCCCATAAGTAAATAGGTAAGTCATATTCACTAATCTATGTTATAGAAATTTCATGCAAGGTTCTATTTCTTCTTTCTACAACACCATTTTTCTAAGGTGTTCTAGGGGTATAAAAATTGAGAATATAACCATTTTGTGAGAAAAAGGATTTAAACTCTTGATTTCAAACTCACGCCCATGATCACTCCGTAAAGATTTAATTTTAAGGCCACTAAGGTTTTCTACAGACTTGGAATATTTAGTAAAATAAGAGTAGTCCTCACTTTTGTGAGCCATGAAAATGGTCTAGGTATATCTAGAGAAATCATCTACTAGAACATAAACATAGTGCTTCCCATTTAAACTAGAAACTCTAGATGGTCCAAAAAAATCCATGTGAACCAATTCGAGAGGTTGAGAAGTAGAAAATTATTTCTTTGATTTGAAAGATATTTTGTGTTGTTTTCCCTTTTAACAAGGATTACACACTTTTTCATTTGGAAACTCAAGTTTGCGTAAGTCTTTAACTAGGCCTTTTCTTGTTAACTTTATAAGGGAGTGAACATTACATTGTCTTAGTCTCCTATGTCAGAGACAAGTTTCTTTATGAAATACACATAGGCATGAAACTTTTTGAGAAGTTAAGGAATCTAAATTAAATGAATAAATGTTCTCATTCCTTGATGCAGAAAGTAATAATTCATCTTTAGAATTAAAGATATTACAGGATTCATTTTCAAATTTAACATGATATCCATCATCACATAATTGTGAGATTCTAAAAAAATTATATTTTATGCCACTAACAAACAGTACATTAGAAATTAGAATCAAATCATAGTTACCAATCTGTCCTAAGCCAATGATCTTCCCTTTGGCATTGTCACCAAATGTGACATGTCCTCCATCTACTTTTATCAGATTCTTGAAACATGAGTAGTCTTCTATCAAGTGCCTTGAACACCCATTGTCCATGTACCATAGATTCTTCTAGGATCTCTTTAAGAAGCTTTCCTATAACATGATCAAGCAAAGAGATATTTTGGTACCCATACTTGTTTGGGTCCAATAACATTAGTAATAAGAGCTTTAAGAACCCATATTTGTCTCATAGGTTTCCTATAATCATTATGTAAAGTGTTTGAAAAATAAACTGTATTCGGTCCACAAAAACTTGAAATAGTAGAGTATGTATCATGACTTGATCTAGATGAGTTGTGTCCAGAACTGGTAACCGAATTATATGTCCTATACTTGGAAATAAAATTTGTTTTGCCAAGGTTTCTTTTACCAGGTTGATAACCACTTCCAGTATTGTATTTAGGGGCGAATTGTTTTCCTAGAATTTGGGTAAGGGTATTTTTTCCCTTAGTAAACTTTTCTAAGTCACTTTTTAATTTCTCATTAGGCATTTTTAATTCATTGTTTTCTTTGATCATTTGAGCATTTTTCTCCTTTTCAGTATTAAGTTCAGACTTAACATTTTTAGTGAGAGCATGTTTTTCTTCAGTGATTTATATTTATCTTTTAATTCATTACATTTCTCTTCAAGAATGTTACATTATTCAAACATTTCTTCATTGGTCATATTTTCATAGTCACTCTCCTCTTCAGAATAGAATGAATTATGAATAAAAGAGTTCAGTGTTACCTCAGATGTGTTTGTCATAAAACACATATTGGTTTTGTTATCCTGTTCATCATGTGATGTCTCTGAGTTGCTTGAACTATCCTCCGAGGCACTCCAAGTTGTTTTCATTGAATTTTTGTACTTCTCGTCCTTATCCTAATACTTCTTATTATATTTGAGCTTTGGACAGTCAGCCTTTATATGTCCTTTTCATTTACCATCATAGCATACAATTTCATCAATTTTGTCACTTCTTTTCCAGTCCTTTTTCTTTTTTCCTTTTCGATCATACTTGCTCTTGAAGTTAGGATTTCTGAAAAAGTTCGTATTTTTGTAAAATCGTTTGAATCATATGTCCAGTTGAGCCATCTCCTCATCACTGTCAGGTGATGATTTTTCAGTGGTGGAACTTTCTACAGGATCTTCCTGTTTCCCTTTGTCTTTGTGCATTGAGAAGGTGGTATTGAATGCTACAAATTTCCTCTTTGGTTTATCCACCACTTCTTTTTTGACTTTTAGCTCTTCCTCATACATCATCAGTTACCCAATGAGTTCTTTTGTAGTTATCTTTCTGATGTCACATGATTCTCTAATTGAGACAGAGGTTCCCCTCCATCTATCAGGTAAACACCAAAGAATTCTCATGATCTTTTCATAGGCAGTGACTTCTCTTCCAAGAGAAATCATTGTGTTGAAAATCTCATTGAACCTAAGATACATGTTAGAAATAGGCTCATCATATTTCATCATGAAATTATCATATTTCATTGTATAATTATTAAGTCTCATTTCTTTTACACCAGATTTGCCTTCATGTGAGACAGAAAAGGTATCCCAGATTTCATGGGAAGTTTTACAAGAAGAAATCCTATTAAATTATTCATCTCCGAAATAATAGTATAAAGCATTCATGGATTTGCAATTTTTATTGTAAGAAAGTTTTGTAGGTTCATCCCATGTAATTATATCAGTCACAGGAAGTTTGTATTCATCTATAATGGATGACCAAATTTCAAAGCTCATACTCTCTAGATTCATTTTCATTTTAATTTTCCATTGAGCATAGTTGGTTCCTTTAAAGAATGGTGGTATGTTGGTTGCACCACCTTCCAATCTATTATCCATACTAAAAAATTACTTTAAAAGATCTAGAAATGTATAATTAACAGAAATTTATAGATCTTTAAAGTAATACTACAATCACAGTTGAGTAAGATTACATAGAGTCCTAATAAAGAACCTCTAATACCAAATGTTGGTCGGAGTAGTTCACTCAAGAGGGTAAGGGTGAATTGAGTGACTATAAAAATTTCTATTACAAAAAGAATATTATTTCAAAAGCGATGGTTTTCCCCAATAATAGATATAGCCCAGCTAATCAAGGTTATACTATTATAAGAGTTTTACTGTTTAAAAAACTTCTTATAAGATTGATTGATTCTCAAAAATCTTAATATGAATTATTAATATTACTTTTGCAGTTATCCTACTAAGACAAATCAGTTATAACTTCTTTCTAAGAATAACTATCAAAGTGAAATTAGAGTTTTCTGGATTGTGCAATAAAGCAGTAAAAAAGAGAAGACTAAATTTAAATAGCACAGCTGATATGAAACAAGTGGTTCAATCTCAAGCTGAGACCTAATCCACTCTACTTGGTGATCACCTTCCACTAAGCAGTTTATATTAATAAACTTTTATCCACACCCTGGATCAGGGTCAACAACATCACACAGACTGTCCAGGTCACATAGAGACCTTTTCCACAATTTTCATGGGTAAACAAAAACAATAACCAGGCCACACAGGGACATATTCCATAGTTGTCGTGGGTAATAATAAATAGGGAGTTTGGTGTAAGGATTTAGAAATCGTCCAGTTTATCAAATGAGTTCGTGTGTTTGTGGAATATACAAAGTACACACACTGATAAAAAGGTAAGTAAAAGAATAACTAAGATATAATATATATGAGTTTAGAATGCTCTAGTGATTTGAATTGCAGCTATGGACTCCATTGATTTAGCAGAAATGCTTCTGAGTCCTTCTCCACGAGCATTGACAATGTGAAGATGTTCTCTGGATTCCAGTTTACTTCATATGTTCTTCAGCAAAGTCGGATTGTATGAATGTGAAAATGATTTCTTTGAAAATCTTTCAAAGTGTTCTTCGTGGTTGTGCTCGCACGCTTGTTTTCTATTTCATATTGCACACTTTTTTTGTCATTGGAAACTCTCTTCTCTTTATCTTTTAATGCATGAGATTTAGCCGATAGGTTTCATGTGTTTAGTGCCTCGTACCTTGTACTATTTCTACCAAGAAACATTAATTATGTCAGTGCATTAAAGGCATAAAATATGACCGGTAAACATTAAATTGAAAGGCAAAAAAATAGTTAAAGAAACGGTGTCACAGTAAGTTGAGAAAATGGTGTCTCCTTCATGGTGTCTGAGTGTCACAGTCTAAGTGTCACGATGTAGGATCTTCATAGTGTATTTCCATCATGGTATCTTGTCTTACGGTGTCTTGGTCTTGGTGTCTCAGTCACGGTGTCTTGGTCACGGTGTCTCGGTCACGGTGTCTCAGTCATGGTATCTCGGTCACGGTGTCTCCGTCATGGTGTCTCGGTCATAATGTCTTGGTCACAGTGTCTCAGTCACGGTGTCTTGCTTCACGATGTATTGCTTCATAGTGTCTTGCTGACTGTGTCTTTCTTCACGGTGTCTTGTACTTAGGCACATAACAGTATTCATATTTAAACAAAAATATGCATGAATTTGATTGAGCTTAAACATTATAAATCATGAGTGAATTTGAAACATAAATACACATTATTGAAAAATATTGGTGATCATTAATGATATTTGGGATTATTAAAGAGATTTGTGATCATTAAAACATGATTAATACATGAAAAGTCCAACAAGAAGCATGACCCACACCATTACTCAGGGATATACTCACTACAGGTCTACTGATGCTTCTGTTATAGCTCCTCCTACCCTGTTGACTGTGATCCCTAAGCCTATCCCTCCATCTTTAGAACCTGCTTCCTCCACCTCCAAAGACAAAACTCCTTTGGACATATCTGATGTGGATTAAATATGGGATATCTCAGTTTATAGGGAAATTTTTACCATTTTTGTATATTATACTATTACTTCATTAATGGAAAATCCTCTTCTGTCTCTTTTTGTTTTCCATTATTTTTGTTAATCACAAAGGGTGAGAAACATGTCAGGTTTATGTTTTAAGATTCCTAAACTTAAAGGAGGTGACATTTTTTTAAGTTGACTGAACTCTTTTCATATATATACTATCTATATTTTTTCATAATAAACATGGTTGAAATGTTCATTGGGAAATGTGATTAACCCTAATTTTCAAAATACTAACATAATTTGGGATTCTGAAAAAGGTGGAGATTGTTGGACTCATCAGTTTTGATAATCACAAATCATGTTTTGATAATTCCAAATAATATTTTATTTATTTTATAATTATGTTTCTCTTACAAGATAATCATTTATGTGAAAATAATGTTTATATCAAAGTGATAACTATGTACATTTCATCTCACTGCTCTCTTGTTTAAAGCTAACAGTTAAAATTTTCTCCAAGTATAAAGGTCATCGATGCAAAGGTCCCCGATGCAATGGTCACAGATGAAAATGTCACGGATGCAAAGGTCACCGATGCAAAGGTCATCAATGCAAAGGTCACTGATGAAAAGGTCAGCGATGCAAAGGTCACCGATGCAAATGTCACCGATGAAAAGGTCACTGACGCAAAGGTCACCTATTAATAGGTAACCAATTCAAATGTCACAGATGCAAAGGTCACTGATGCAATGGTCAGTGATGTAGAGGTCACCAATGCAAAGGTCACCGACGCAGAGGTCACTGATGCAAAGTTCGTCGATGCAAGGTCACCGATGCATGGTCACTGTTGCAAGGTCATCGATGCAAGGCTACGATTGGGAAGGTTACCAATGGAGAGTTATCGATAGAAGGCTGCCAATGGAAGGTTATCGATAGAGATTTATCGATGGAAGGTTACCGATGGAAAGTTGCCAATGGAGAGTTATCGATGGAAAGTTAGCATTGGGAAGGTTACCGATGAATGCTGCTGATGTGCACTTACTGTTGAAGTCTACCATTGTGAAGGCTACCATTACGAGTCTACCATACTCTTTTACTCCATACTTTTTCAAATTCTTAAGAGTATTCTAAAAATAATATTTTCTAAATTTAATGCTTCTGACATTAATTAATGCTGATTGTAGACATATCGAGAGACCATATATGGGGACAGTATGAGGTATGAGAAAGATCACACATGATGTACTTATTACTATTGTCAGACATCGAGTAAAAAAGAGGAGACCAAAGAAGAAAAGAGAGGATGAGAAGCGTGTCTAGGCATATGAAGAAACTTACTCTCTAGATCAAAGAACGAACCATCCAACACTTACACTATAAACCCACAAGAATCATGAAGATCATTCAGGACAAGATCACTTTTTCCTTCTGTGCTTCATCAACTCTCGATCAACGCAAGGAGCAAAACACTCAGTTCATAAAAGCTAGAACCTGGAGTTAAAACACTTTGTTTTGAGGACAACTTCCAGAGAATGGATCGAACATAAAATTCTTCACTTCAAGGATACAAGATCTAAACTGCAAACACATAGAGCCTTCTAAGATCAATCTCATCCTATTTTCTCTACTGTGTTCATTTATTTCACATTTCTGGGAAGTGTATGTTTGTGTCATTCACACTGTCTTCTGTTCTTGAACTGGATGATAAAAAAATCCTCACATCAAACTTCTCTTACACCTAGTTTTTCCACATATAACTTTGCAGGAGACCGTGTGTGGTATTTGTTGTTTATCAATCTGATGAAGAAATGTGGTAGAGGGTGTGAACCCTAGAATGTTTATAAAAACTATTGAGAAGACCGATATAGGTTGTGTAACAAGTTTATCATTGATATAAACTACTTGGTGGAAGGTGATCACCAAGTGGAGAGTATTAAGTCATGGCTTGAGACTGAACCTTTTGTTTAACGTTTCTATGCACTATATTTTGTTATACTCTATTTTATCTATTTTTCGCTGCTTATAATTACTAAAACCTTAAAATATTTTTCATTCACTTTGATAGTTAGTTTTGTTCAGTGTGTATATAAATTTAATTCAGTAAAGTTGGTTTAAAAGATGAAGAAGTGTTTCACACTAATTTCACTGAGACCTAGTCACGCTTTGAGAAACTTGTTGACCAACTAGTCATTTTCATCTCTACTAACTTAATTAACTAGGCTGTTTCAAATTTTGGGGGATCTTTATAATAAATATTTTTATAGAAATTTTAATTATGAACTAAATTCATCCTCCTCTTGAGATTACACTCCGACCTACAATAATGTATCCATATTTTCATAGAAAATATTACAACGGCTAACTCTAGATCATGAGTAGGATAATTTTTCTCAGGATTATTTAACTTCCTTGATCCATAAGAAATAAACATTATCGTTTTTCATAAAGGCACAACCCAGTCCATTCTTTGATGCATCACTGTATATCACAAATCCATCATTTACATATGGAGAGTCAAGGTTAGAGCATTAACCAATCTTATTTTCAATTAATCAAAGAATTATTTACATTTTTTAATCCATACAATCTTAACCCCATTACGTGTGATCTTGGTGAGTGGGTTAGCGAGTCGATCAAAATTTTGAATGAATTGCTGATAGTAACCTGCTAATCCAATAAAACTATGTAACTCGGTTATGTTCGTAGGCATCAAACATTATTGGATTTCCTTTTTCTTCACTAGATCAACTAAGATTACACCCTTAGAGAAAATATGTCCAAGAAAAGAAACTTATTGAAGCCAAAATTCACACTTTCTAAACTTCCCATATAATTCATTTCTTCTAATAGTTTTTAGAATAATCCTCCAGTGATTCCCATGGTCTTCAAACCTTTTGATGTATACTAGAATATCATATATAAATACCACAACAAATTCATCAAGATATTCCTTAAAAACTCTATTAATTAGATCCATGAAAACAAAGGGTTCATTAGTCAGTCCAAAATGAATTACTATAATCTCGTAATGCCCATACCGGGTTCGAAATACTGTCTTTGGAATATCTTCCTTCCTCACACACAACAGATGATATCTGTATTGAAGGTAAATCTTCAAAAAATATTGGGATCCCCGAAATTTATCAAATAAATCATCAATGTGTGGCAGGGAATTCTTTTTATTTATTGTAATAGCATTCATTTCCCTATAATCAATGCATAGCCACACGGATCCATATTTCTTCTTGACAAAGAGGATAGGGTCGCCCCATGGAGAAATGCTAGGTCAAATAAATCCTATGTCACTCAATTATTATAGTTGTTTATTTAGATCCTCTAATTCCACATGGTCCATTCTATAGGGTGTCTTTAATATAGGTACTTCACCAAGGATTTAGTCAATAGAGAACTCAACTTCCCGCTCTGGAGTATGCCTAGGTTAATCCTTTGTAAATACGTGAATTTATTCTTGCACAATAAGAACATCTTCAATTTCAATATTTCTTTCCTCACCCATAGATATCTTGTTATCTTCCTATCCATGAATTTCATTTATTAGAGTTACTGTGGGTGGATCTAGATAAGAATCAGATGGTGGGGTTTCTTCTCTAAAGATAAGGGATTATAGACCATTCTCAAAAATTGTAACTTCCTTATTCTTATAATAGATATTTGTATCATAATTTGACAGTCAATTAATACCGAGAATTATATCAAATTTAGTAATTGGTATGATGATAAGGTTAGAAACTAAAGCACTTTTATGTGTTATGATGGGGATTGATCGACACGCCTTTGTTGCAATGATACATCCCCTAGGTGTTCTGACTGACAACTCCTATATTAAATCAAATTTGACATGTAAAATGAATGCGATGATCTAGAATAAAATATTGCATTGGATAAGTTTTAAGAAATTATTAAAGTACATTCCACCACATCATTAAGAACTTCAACCTCCATGGTTGTAATCACATAAGATTTTCCTTGCTATTATGGCCCTTTTTTAGGCAAGTTTCCTTGGCACTTAAGACACTCATTTTCATAGTGTCCCATCTCTATACAATTATAGAATTTAACATCATTGACTTGTTTCTTCCCCTTATATTCATTGGATCGATGACCCTTTTCTCCACACTAATAGTAGACTCCCATGACTTTAAAGTAACTCCCAGGATGATTGTTTCCATAGATCTCATATAATGGGAATTAATTCATTCCCTTGTTAATTTTTGGTGCTTCACCTTTTCTATAGTTATCAGAGTACTGAATCTTATATTGTTTTCCCTTAAAAAAATTTATCTAAAAATTTCTTCCCTATTTTTATGTCACTTAATACAATTTCATCATATGATGAAAATGATTGAGAATCTAGTTCCCTTTGAAACCTTGGATTGAGACCTTTGATGAAATGATCAATCTTGTATTCTGAGTCATGTATGTAATCTATAGCATACCTGACTAATCTTGTGAAGGTATCCTCATACCCTTCAACACTATTTTCTTCCCCTTTCTTTAGGATAAAAAATTTCTCCTTCATTTCAATTAATTATTCACGAGGGAAATATTTTTCAAAGAATATTTCCTTAGAAGTTATAGATTTAATATCTCTTATTTCTTTTTCCTCTGTGATATTTTTGGATCAAGGACCATCATTGATCAGTATCACCCTTGAGTAAATATACTACCAGTAAAACCTTTTCATTTTAATTACATCTAAATGCAAAATATATCTTTTCAAGTGACTCGATCAACTGCTTAGCTACCACCAAATTAGTAGTTATACAAAAATATGGGGGCTTATTCTGTATGAAACGATCAAACATAGGTTTATCATGGTTATTCATCACAACCTGAGTAAGTTTCCTCAATATGGCCATGATCTGATCTACTCCAACATTGACTGTGTTGACTTGCTCAGTGGGGAAATCCCTAAATTTTCTATGAGTATTGATTACCCTTCTTCCATTAGGTGCCATTTTTAAATAATGACATACACTAGATTAGGTTATAAATCATAATTTATAATCTCAACTAGAAAAGTAATTAGAATAAATTAAAATTATAAGCATAGATAATCTCATAAACATGGTTTCTCTGGGGAAAAATATACATTAAAATATTTCATAATGTCTTATAAAGAAAATTTTAATTATCCTAAGCATATTCCCTAGGATTTTCAAACCAAGAGTGAAACAAGGCCAATTTTCAGGCACCTGGATACCCTAGGTTAAGCCCAAAACTCCTTGTCGGAGCTTTCACTCCTAGGTACATTTGTGCCAGAGCCACCTCTACTTGTTTGTATCTAGATAGGGATTTATTTTCTATAAAGATACACATAATATATTCCTTACCAAAATACCAGGATGATCTTGTATGTTTATCCTCAAAGATTTTCTTAGGGGTTTGATCCCTAATCTATGTTATCTAAATATAGTTTCTATGTTTTCTACTAAACTTCCTCTAAAACCAACTATAATGCCCCGAACCTAGAAACCTTGAGCTGGTAAATTACTTTATTGCATTGTCATGGAATAAAATCTTGAAGGAATTATCAGTTCATTATTCTTGAAGAAACTAGATATATGCATTAAACTCACATTACATTTGAAGGTAAAAAAATACAATATATAACAAAAACTAATAAACTTCATCCACGAGAACTCAATAAATGGTCTCTTATTCATAACTTGTTGAAGTTAGACAAATGAAAGGGGTGAGATCAAATGATTAGTAAGGGTTAAAAATAGAATAAGTATGAATATACAATAATTAAATCACAATCAAATTGGCATAGTTAATATGTCATGATGAATAAATGAACAATACATGCCATTGGTAAATTGATAATAAAACTACTTCCATAGATTTTTTCATAGTGAAATCCTCATAGATATTAATAATTAAAATTTAATAAAGAGAATTCTTATTAATTGGAAGTCATGTATCTGTCACATGATACCACTATACTATCAAAAAAGTTTAAGTATATGAGTAGAAACCCGTCTGATTTTTGGAAACAAACTCGAAGGGTTTGTCACCACCAGATTTGTTTCATGAGACAGGTCGATGCATTGATGGGATATATCAGGCCCCTCCCATTACTGAAATTCCAAATCATTATTTATACATAGATTTAATACAAGTAAAATATGCCTTATCAATATTATTATAGATTAGAGGATATAGATTCATCAATATTTCCATAGTTAAAACAATATTCCTAATAAACATCGTATGTAAAATGGTATACGGTTTAAGGAAATAATCATATCCATGCTACAAAAAAATTGATATTTACCGGAATTATAATTTCAAATGAAAAATGATCTCAAATTGGAATTGGAAACACCACATAATAAATATTACATGAACAATACCAAATAGGTCTCAATGAAATGGAAATTGAGACAAAGTCCCTTGCCATATTATAATCAATTGAATCGTATGAACATAAATCAATAAAAAAAATGAATCATATAATACCATGAATATAAATAAAATCATGATATTATATATCAAATGGTAGTACACATATACCACATACAATAAATAAGTGCCATACAATGGAAATCTTTCGAAATTAAAAGTGAGATGAGAAACCCCTTACCTTATGCCCAAAGGTGTTCTCGATTGATCTTAATGACCTGAATAATAAATTTTAGCTTCATTAAATAATAATTAAAAAACATCATCAACATTTAATTGATTTATTTTAACCTTATTATGTTCATTAATTCCCTTTTTAAGGGTTTAAAATGTTCAATTTTATTATTTTGGAAGCAATTTCTTCCTTGTCTTTTATGATCGGTTTACCTGGATTCATGAATGGAAGTTCATTTGAATTGTGATTAAACATACAGAATTGTAAATATATATTATTATATACATTATAAATGATCTTATAATGATTTTTGGATATATACCTTGAGGATGACTCATTATTTAAAAGTTTATTATAAACTCTTGGATTAACTTGGCGGTTTTTTCATAATGAACTTGTTTTGTATTATTATTTTATATTATGAGTGTGTAAGGATTATAGAACATTGAATAAATTAAAATACATATATTATGATCTGGTTCAAAAATTAAAAATATTTCATGACCAGTCTTCAATATAGTAATCAAAATTTAAAACTCGTCATCCTATAATGTGATAAATTAACACATCTCAGACGGTATTTTTATTATTAGTATAAGAGGTGGGGGAAAAGAGATATGATGATGAAATTTTCCATTAACATAATAAAATTATATTTAGTATAAGTTAATGAAATTATATAATCATTCGGATGTTTTGAGGTGAGGAGAGAGCAATAAAATAATGGAACTTGTAAAAGAAGTTAAAAGAAAAAGGAATGGAGGTTTGGCTCTTGAGTACTCATCATTGATAATCACCTTAAGGCCTTTGTTTTTAGCCTTTTGGTGAGACCAGTAGGCCTTGGAAATGTAGTACGATATTAGGGAGACATATGATCCTAATTTAGTCAAGTCTTGATGCTTGAGTGGCGTGGTAGGAACAGGGGGTGAGGGGTGGTTTATATAGTGGAGGGGAGGAGGGTTTTCTTAATATTATATTTATTAATTTATTATTTCTCCACAAGACAAGAAATAGTGAGAATTCCATGACCTAGAATGGTATTAAGTGCATGTGATTTTGATATTTGGGATCTTACATCACTCATGATGTAAGGAATAGTGAATTTAAATTATAATTTATTTATACAGTAAATTAATGTATTTTACTATTCACCAAAAATTCACGTATTTTAGAAAAATCCCAAAAATTCACCCTAACTATTTTTCGACTTATAGAATCCAAAAATGAACTCTATTTTTCAAAAAAAAAATCTCAACATGAGAAATTTAATATCTATTATAAATCATTATTTAATCAAAAAATACAATCACTAGAAATATTCATCTTAATTTTTAAGGTGTCTAAATTTATTTACACTTTCATGGGTAAGGTTACCATTCATAAGGTTCATATTACTATTCATAAGGGTAAGTTTCTATTCATAAGGGTAATTTAATATTCATAAGGGTAAGTTACAATTCACTGAAAATTATTTTGATTTTATCAAACTCTAAATATCTCCCTAATCGCAACCACGTATGTCTGTTATTCGAAATTAAAAATACAGAAGTGGAAAATTTAAGTTTAATGACTAGGTTAGGACTATCTCCTAAATAATCAAGTGTTGTTTCAATGGAACTAAGTTATTTATGAAATATAGGCTATTTAATGAATAGAATTTATTTAAGAGATATATACCATAAAATGTTTGGGGTGTTATAGCTTCACCTTTCAAATGATTGACATCCAAAATGACTTTTTCATGATCCAAACACCAGAGAAAAGAAAATATATTTTAAATGTTACTGATCCATTGTTTAAAAATTAGTGGATCTTTGGAACCACTAAAAATTTAGGAATTTACACATGAAGGACTCAACTGAACGTTATTCAATCCTTTTATCATTTTTTATGTTTAGTATGTTCCATATCTTGATAAAGTTGTGTGAATGTGGAAATAATTTTCTGCATTCAAACTCTGATAACATTTGGTTCTTCAGAAGTAAAATAATTTCCTTTACCATATCATTCAACATTGACATGGTTCCATTGGGTTCCATCCATTTACTAAAACCAAAAAGTATAGTTTAAAGAACAATAATCATAGTAGAAAACCGAATAATACTAAAAAATCATTTATAATATGTCTAAATCATGAATTATTATTTTCAATCTATCACACCCTAGGTAATTTATGGTAATGATCTATTTAAATCATTTATAATGTTTCATAAATAATATGTGAATTAACACAAGACCACATCCACTAGTAGTATCTAGATAGGGAATTTTTTCTAGGAAAACCGCACTCTTTTCTATACAGTAAGATAAGATGTTCTCTTTTACTTAGTATTATCCTAAGTATTATCACTAAATTTTTATCATAATTATTTCCAAAGGTTAAATAAGACATTATTTAATAGAAACAATAAATAACCTTACTTTTAATACATATATGTCACATCTTAATAGATAAATATTCATTTTAATGATATAACGATCCATTACAGAATAATATAGGTCTAGTACCTTTGGAAACATGGATACAAAAATAACTAGTTCATAAGTGAACTAAATAATCTCCCACTATGTTATTCATAACAATAAAACATCATATACATATCATACATAAAACCTTTCTTCATAACCTGGGGAAAATAATCATATTAAAGGGTGTTCTCTAATGCACATTAAGGGTAAACAAGGGAGATATAAATGATCAATTAAACATTCCTTGATCATGAGGGTGTAAGAACATGAGAATAATATTTGCAAACCATACTTTGAATATTATAGTTAATAATATGGAATCATAGAATAAATAATGGTAGTTCATGGGATATAGATCATAAAGAAATCAAAAAACATAAGACATGAGGTTATAACATTATCATATGAAACAAGTTTGTGGAATACACATAAGAATAGAAAATCATTAAATTATTAGTAAATGATTACTTCCAAGACTATTGTAGTGGATTTGGTACACTCTCAAAAACATCATAGTATTCATGTTTCACTCCCAATACTATCATAGTGGATAGATTCCCTTACCAAACTCGGTTCTCTCCTAATTCCAATCATGTTTATATCATGAGATACTTATATTTAACTAATAAATTATAAGGATATATAATTTTTGTCCCAGCCATCACATAAAAAAATCATACATATTTTTTTAAAATATTATAAATATTTCATTAAATCATAACTCATTAAAATAAAACATGTTTCATAAACATTTCCCCATTTCATTATATCATAACCTATTGAAAATAAACAAGTTTCATAATATAATTAACCCATATAGAAGAAACTGGTTTTATATAATCATACTTAAATCATCATCATAGTAAACCATCCAAAGAATAAAATTGAATGTAATAATAGGATCATATATTCGTTAAAGAACATGTAACATCATATTATGTCATATAATATTAAAATACCTTTAAAAGATATCTAGAATATTTATTGAAAAAAATAAACATTTGATTTTAAATTAACTTATTTAAAATTTTAAAATTTATTAAATATTAAAGAAAAAACATTATTTGATAATAAATGTGGAAACCTGTAAAGGAATAATCAAACCGTTGAGAAGCCATGATGACGGTAAATTCCATTCACTATTATAAAGAGTCAAAAAGTAACTCATTCAAAAAAATATAAGAAGATTCATTTTAAACCATTAAGTAAAATGAAATACATGGGTAAAATAAAACTAAATAGCCATTATATATTTGCAAAAATATTATTGAAAACATTTTTATAAAATATAGATTTGGAAGAAAATTTTTTTTTGATTGAAGAGATAGAGAAAGTAGGTTTCCTTACAAAACGTTTGGTATCATGAGTACATAAAGAGAGGAAAATGAAATGAAAATATTTAATTTCAATTAAGAACCATATTACAAGAAAATATGTCAGTTTATTGGGAGTTATATCATAATATTTAATCATTATAAACTTAATCATAAACAATCCTGATAAATAATGACATTGTGACATAAAACCCTTACAGATTTGGTAACATTTTGAATCAAAATCCCTGTGAAAGGAATAAAAATTTAAGGATATGTAAATCACCATAAATTTTATAATAATAATAATAATAAACATTAATATTAATTATATATAAAACATAAATGAATTAAGTGGCGAATATGGCTTGTGTTTCACAAAAATAAAAGTGAGATGAAAATCTCTCACCTCATAACCAACTTCCTTCATATGGAATTGAACCTCTTGGATAATAAATATAGAATTATTATTCATCTATTAAAAAACCATAATCATGTATATCATACCATATATGGTTTAGTTATAACCTTTTATCCCCCATTTATTAATAATTAAATATTAAAATCACTCTTTTGGGTGATATCTTCTTTGTTTTTCTTGTATATTATGGTGTAATATGAATTGTATCACTTCGTGGAGATGGTAAATCATACATACACATGAGCGATACATTCACATACCATTTGATAGGAAAGAGTGTGGATAATAGTGATTTAATAACAATAATAATAAAATCTAATTATATATATTATAATTATGTTATAATTTTATGGTAAACACCACATATTTACAGTACGTTTAGAAGAAGTAAAAAAGAGAAAGTGATCGGTTAAGGTGATTACCTCTTCCTTGAAAGAGCTCCTTTGGATCTCTTATTAATGATCCTATGGTTATTATTTTTGGAATACCAAAACCTCTAGAATGTGTACAAGTATGTTTATAAAGTATTTTTTCATGTTATGGTCGAGATAGTTGGCTCAAAGTGTTGTAAGTAAGAGGAAGGAGATGTGCCCTTTTATAAGGGAGGAATAGGTCACACGTGGAATTTCTTAAAATATTAAAATATAATAAATTCATTCTCATTCAAAATGATTGAAAATATAAATTAATTTGAATAAAAAGTGAATATGGGTGAAATAAAATCATAAAATGAAATTTAGATATTTTTTAGCGTGATTTTTAAACCATGTATTTTTATGTAATCCCATTGTTATTTATTTTTGGCCTTAAACATAGTAACAAATATTTTATCCATAAATGGGTAAGAATGTCATCATAAATGGAAATATGGATAATAAATGGACCATGGATTATTTTTTAAGCAATATTTAATTCACATGGATGAATATATTATTTTTATAAATTTTAAATCATTTAATAAGTTTTATTTATTACAAAATATAATCAATGTAAATTTTGACACTATTCATTTAATTTGTATTAAAAGTATCCAAAATAAATATGAAATTAAAATAAAATACTTTTAACCATTACTAATATTTTATATTTATCTAAAAAATTAATGAAATAGTATAAATAACTAAAATTATGTTACTTTTAGTATTTTTTGAATCATTTATTTTATTTTTCTATTAATTGAATAAATATTTTATTAGTGTTGTGAAAGAATTTAATGTAATTATTTACTCACTAAAAATTAGAAATAAATAAAAAACATAAAAAATATTTCATTCTAAATAAAATTAATATTATTATTTCTTCATAACTTTATTTTTTTGCAATGCGAACACATAATAGATATTTAAAACTAAGAGTGTGAGATTGTGTAACTTTTTTTAAATATTATATAGATCATTTTTAGGGGGAAGTGTCTCTTAAAAAATTAACATTCTAGACTAAGTTCATATGGTTATAATTTCATACACACCATGGAAATTTATCTTAAAAATTGGGACCTTAACACATGGTTTTAACCAATATTATTCCGATTTACCCATTATCGAGGTGATAAATTTTACCACAGTTACTATTTATAATGTCTAAAAAGAGATATATTTACCAAATTTAAACATCATGATTAAAAATATGTAATCCATTTTATAAAATTCTTTATTTATAAGTGGAAGAAATTAATTTTATAATAATATTTGAAAAATGTAATGAAAACACCTTTTAGAACAATGCCATTTTTAAGTATAAAATCGGAATTATTTTTATCAAAAGCATAAATCATATTTTTGAATATATAATATATACATTTCATTAAATTCATTCACCAATATTGATTAATTTAACTTATTAGAATAAAAATACATTGTGTTCATAAGATTAGTTTTTGGGAAAAATGAAATTTTTATTTTAAAATTACACTACTATAAATTAGATCTATATGAAATAACCTATGCTAGTGGTTTGGAAAACCAGTGGTATAGGTAATATAAACCAAATTTTTGGAAAATAACCATCGATATAGGTACCTTAGAGAGACCCTATAACAATTTTTTTCAAAACCATTGGTATAAGTCCCTTATAGAGACCTATACACTTGGTTTTGGTAAAAAAAAATTGGTATAGTTCCCTTATAGAGACCTTATACCAACAGTTTTTTCAAAACCTTCGGTATAGTTACCCACAGTTTTGGAAAATCCATTGTCATAGGTGACCATATTTTTTATAGATTGTTTTTTTCAAAAACATTAAATAAATTGGAAGTTAAATTAATTATATATATATATAATTATGTTTAGAAAAGTCATCTTATCTTAGTTTTTAGGTCATTGGAATATAAATTCGATGTGCTGGGATCAAAACCAAGATAGATTTTATTTTTACATTACATATACTAATGGTTTTTCAAAACTGTTGGTATAGCTTTTTCATTGTCCCTATACCAATGGTTTTCCAATACTATTGGTACAAGTCTATACAAAAACTAAATAACCAACGCCCCTCTAAACCCCTGGTATATGATATACCAATGATTTGGAGACTTATACCAACAATCCAAAACTATTTTTATTATATTTTTTTCTATTATTGTGATTTTTATTTTTATTTATAATTATTTGATAACCAATGAATTAATTTTATACTTATGTAACAATATGTATTTTATAATTTAGTTAGTCCTTTTCATAAATTCTAAACCAACGGTTGGGATATAATTATCACATAATAGTATTTTAATCATATATTTTGGTTCTTTTAAACTCAGTGTTTTGTTTAATATAATATTTCAATAATATATAATTATTCAAAGAAAATATATTCTAAAACCTATATATTTTATATCCGTAATATATATACCCAATAAATTTTATTCTCTCACATATTTTTTACATTATCCCATAATTCAATGTCTCTTTGATTTATTGGAAAACTCTCCTAACAATCATAAAGGGTGATTATTTTATATAACTTTTATACCTATAACATATTATTACTACATAAAAAATGTTAGGTTTAGATTTAATGAGATTAAGAAAAATTCTACTCAAATTTATGAATTACTTTTAAATTAAACTTTTCTCTAAATAATCCTTTCTCACCTTCACGTCAATTATCATGGGTGTGGACACCCCATTATATGATTACATTCATAACTTCTTCAAATATTTGGTTGTGTATTTTTATTTGGATGTAAAAAAAAATATATTTTTTTAATAATGTTACGACTAATAAGGTCCTATATACCCTGAGGGGGGGTGAATCAGGGTATGGATATTCTTTTTCTAAATTCTTCCTACCCCACTGGATCTTGACCTCTTTATTACAAGGGTCACTTTGTTTGCACTTGTGTGTTTATTATGATCACTTATCTTCTTCTTTATATGATGAAGATTATTTGAATGTAATGCAGGGAAGCAAGTAGGCAGACACAAATATTTTTACTTGGTTCACCCTCACTGGGCTACATCCAAGGAGCATACACCGACAATTTTCCGATGTACCAAATTCACTAAATCTCACTGCTTTTTACAAGGTTCATGATAAATCACATCTATTCCTAGGCACACTTCCTTTACAATGTTCAAGGTTAGATCACTGATTTCCCAAGGGTCACTCCCTATTTCTCTCTCTAGCTCACTGCCAGTGGAGAGGATCACCTTCTTCCTATTCCTTTGCTCACTGCTCTGGAAAGGATCCACTCGCATTTTATAGACTTGTAGGTATCTTCCTCATCACAGATGAATACATCCTCTGTTTTATGTAGATGCTCCGTTGAAGTCCAGCATTCACCCGTAGATGAATCTCACTTTGCACAGAAGGTATCGGGCAATCTTCCAGCTTTCACGCAGCCCTAAAATACTGTTTTGAATCAACCTTACTTAGTGCCCTTGTCAAATGCGGCGCGCAAGTATAGGAATGAAAGTTATAACTAGTACACACGTCAACCTCAAGAAATTGTGTGACACAAGCTTATGCTACTCCAAAATTGCGCGACTCACTTCCTTCCTTTCCCAAACTGCCTTAGGCGTGCAACCATCACCTGGTGCGCATGTCCTACTTGCACGACCACACACAACTTGCACGACCACCTCACCTGCGCGACGGGAGATCTGATTTTTCTATGTGTTAAACTCATCACAGAATGAGGAGGGGTCAACCATTATTTATAGGCATTTTGATTGTCTGCACAATGGCATGCTAGTTTCCCCTCGGCGCGCAAGTCTCAACGCGCAGGTCCAACCGCCCAAGCCTGTATCGCGCAACTCACTTGTGCAACCACACCAATACTTGCGTGAACCTCTTTCCTTTTCCATATTTTGAAGTTTTGATATTTAAAAACACTTTGCGTGCAAGTTTACAATCCTCCTAGGCATCATCACGCATGTCCTTTCTCGGCGCGCAGGTCACTTGTGCGACCAACCAAAAACATGCACGACCCTTATCCCTTTTTCATTTCTCCATGTTCTGATCTTGAAAAACACTAGGTGTGCAGGTTTCCAATCCTTCATGTACATGGCGCGCAAGCCCCTTTTCCAAAACCACTTTTCTCCATTTGTCATTTTTTAGGCCCAAAAATTTAGTAAACACAGGAAAACGGTGTCACCTTTTATCTGCTCTTTTCATACCGCATCCAGATCATCCATTCCTTTGTCGACGTTCTTGAATCAAACATGGATCGTTGACCACAGCTCTTGAACTCAATATTCCACCATGAAATCCCCTTTGTCAACAAAATTTAATGTCATGGTTTTATTTGTCAACAATCACAACACAGATGTGCACTTTGTCAACAAACACAATCACCTCAAAAATGATTCAATTATACCTTGAGGGATTTTTTCCCAACAATCTCCCCCTTTGGGTTTGTTGAAAACTCTTCCATTAAAAGATACATTTTTAATTCTTCAGCCACCATTCACCTCATGCAATTCTGATAGTGATCAAGGATTTACTCAACACGTACTCTAAGCCCACATGAGCAATGCTCGACGTGAGAAACAAGAGTAAATGAAAAGTTCATCAATGAATCACTTCAACTCTAATGACCACTGTTGACACCAAACTGAAACCAATTTTTGGAACTATTCATACCACATTCCAACACCACTCTTCTGCTTTTATCACGATACTCACCTGTCGTTATATATATTCTTTGATTGATCACTTCTTGCATCGTCAGATTTAATACGCTCCCCCTTTCTCATTGCTACCCCTTTCTCGCTGCTCCACCTGTCAGCTTCCCCCTATCTCACAACTCCACCTATCAGATTCTCCCCATATCATTCATGATTTATAAAATAGCCACACTATCTCCCCCTTGAATAATCACTATTTTCTCCCCCTTTGTCAATGAACCCAAAGGTCACTCCTTTGTAGTGTGTAATAGAGTAGAGAACACATATCAGTACAGTAGGGAAAAACACATCATACCTCTGGGAGAGGGTGGGAGGGGGTTTCCACATCCACACTCCTTTAAGTACGGGGAGTCGACTAAACTCCCAAAGCCAGTCGATTCCTTTAAAATTCTTCCTTGGGTAAGGCCTTTGTCAGAATATATACAACTTGTAGCTTTGTAGGCACATACTCCAACTTCACAAGCCCTTGCTCCACCTTCTCCTTGATAAAATGATATTTTATCTCAATTTGATTTGTTCTTGAGTGATGAACTGGATTTTTTCTAATATTGATAGCACTTGAGTTATCACACTAGATTCCGATCAGAGACTTCACTTCAACTCCTCTATCTTCAAGTTGTTGCTTAATCCATAATAACTGTGTGCATGCTTGAGTGGCTGCAATATACTCAGCTTCTATAGTGCTCAATGAAATGCAATCTTGTTTCTTGATTAGCCAAGAAATACACAATCCACCAAGATATAATGCACCACCTGGCGTTGATTTTCTATCGTCTGCTGAACCGGCCCATTCGACATTAGTATATCCCAATATCTCTATCTGAGATTTGTCATTATATGTCAATGTGAAGTCCACCGTGCCCTTGATATACCAAAGTATTCTTTTCATTGAAATCATGTGGCTTTCCTTGGGATTACTCGGATATCTCACTGCTTGGAATGTGGTGAAGACAATGTCAGGTCTTGATGTTATTAGGTATAGTAAACTGCCAATAATCTGCCTGTATTCAGTGATATTAACTGCCTAGTCATCCTCATCTTTGGATAGTTTCGTCTGGTTAGCAACTGGAGTCTTTATATCCTTTTAATTTTCCATTCCAAACCTTCTTAGAACCTCCTTAGTGTATTTGGATTGTGAAATGAAAGTGCCATTACTTCCTTGTGTCACCTGTAGACCAAGGAAAAACGTTAGCTCTCCAATCATTGACAGTTCAAACTCATTTTTCATGAATTCAAAAAACTATCTGCACTGAGCTTCATCTGATCCGCCAAATATTATGTCGTTGCCATAAACCAACACCATCATCCTTTGATTAATATTGTTTTTGAAGTAGAGATTGTAATCAACTCCCCCACACTGGAAACCAAGCTTCTATAACTACTGATCAAGCCTTGAGTACCATGCTCTTGGTGCTTGTTTCATCCCATACAACGCCTTCTTCAGCCTGAAAACTTTGTTCTCATCCTAATGAATGGGAAAACCATCTGGATGCTCAATATATACCTCCTCTTCCAGAACTCCATTCAATAATGCAGATTTTACATCCATCTGGAACACTTTTAACTTTCTTTTCACTACTATAGCCAAAAATAATCTGATTGTCTCCAGCCTAGCAACTGGTGCAAATATCTCATCAACATCAATAACCTCTATTTGGGAGTATCCTTTGCACACTATTCATTCTTTGTTTCAAATCACTATGCCATGTTCATTCATCTTGTTGCGAAAGACCCATTTAGTCCCGATTACATTCTTATCTGTTGGCCTCGAAACAATCTCCCATGTCTGATTCTTCTCAATCTGATCTGGCTCTTCCTTCCTTGCCAGAACCCAGTTTTCATCATTAGCTGCATCAGCAAATCATTTCGTCTCAACCTGTGATAGTAATGATGTCTGCTGCACTGATTTCATTCTTCTTTTCTGAATTGGAGCTGAATGATCACCAATGATATTCTTCCTATCAATTTTAGCTCGACTCTTTGGCATTTGTGCGGATAAGGATTTCACTTCCTCTTATTCACCATTATATATTCTTCTGAGTCAACTTCAGCCACTTCTTCTCTCCTTGGGTCTCTTACCACTTCCTCACTTTTATGAGAAAACGTTTCACTATGTCATTGTTCAATGACATCATTTCTTTGAACATATTCTCTCATATTTTTGTTGACACATCTTTGATTTTCTCTCGCAGCTTCTTGGTATCCTGAAAGCAGTTAGCTGATAACACATTGTTAGAGAAAAATAAATAAGCATGAAATGTTTGATTATTGCTACTTCCCTCGCAATATGTCTTCCCTCCATAGACAACACCTGAGCCGAGTCATCCAATTATTTCATTGATGGATCTTGCATATGATTTTTTAATTGAATGCTCCCCCTATGTTATAAAACACTTACTAGGGTTAGTCCCACTGTTTAGACTCATAACCATTATTATCCTCATGCATCATTTATTCTAATCTAGCACTCATTAGTGAGCCATTAACCAAATCTCTAAGCCTACTGAGTTGGAACTCGGTATAGGAAACAAGATATAGAGTTAATAACACAATCACTTCCTATTGTTCTCTATTTCTCCCTTTTTCCTTCAACTTTGGTACCTGATTTGAGCCAATAGAAGACTTGAATCATATCACATCTCCACATTGAATATTTAAAAGCCACTGCCCCTTGGATCATATCTCCCTAAAACCTGAAACAATTGAATCATTAGTTAACAACATTTATATACATAGGGAGAGGGGTGTCTTCCGGACTCCTCAATATGAGGATTTTGGTTGATCCTGATGGTTTAACCCTTTGATTCTTTCTTATAGAGCATCACACTCCTTCCTGGATTCTTCTAGCTGCCTAGCCAACTTCAACTTCTCTATCCATATGACTAAGAATCCATCACCTACATACTGAGTCTTTTTCTGATATGATGATTCTATAGTCCTAGCCTTTCTCACCATTTTGGGTTTAACCCCACTAGTACACATTTATGTCTTTGATGTTGCACCAAAATTCCATTTCCCTTGATTTCTTCTCTAAGAAGAAATATCTATTCTTGTCATCATCCCTGGATCCTTCCTCTATTGTAGGGATCTTCCTCTTTTCTCCACTTCTTATTGTGGCACACGACTTGAAAATTTTTCAATGCATTCTTTGTTTATTTTCCTTTTATCATATTTCTAAGTCACCACACTATTTTTCATTGGTGTTGGGTCCTCCACTGAATGTACATTCTTCTTACTCACAGCTTTAGATTTTCCTACCTTATTCTTCCAGATTAGTTCATGTTATTTCTTAGAGGGCGGTTGTGAGTGTGACAGAGGAGGTGATTGGTACATCTTTCGTTCAGCTCCAAGTGATTCTCCTGAGGCTCTAATCCATTTTTCCAATTTATCACTTTGTTTTGAAGTGTAGGTTATCTCATTATACACCACTGGAGTCTCGAATCTCCTTTCAAGTTCCTTTACCTTTCATGCTTTCTTCTTTCTTCAATTTCTTTCCAAACTCCTATAATCAGAACATATAAAACATTTTCCATCAAAGGCATACCCAATTTCATCATTTCTCTGTCGAGATGTTGATGTAACTTAAGTTCTTCCTCTAAAATTTAGCTCCCGAGCTTCCTGACACATAATCATGGTGTGTCCCATTCTTCCATAGTAATAGCATCTAACTAATTCTTTCCTATGAGAGACTCTTATTTCTGATTTCTCATGACACATCTTCTTCTTCTCAAATCTAGTAACATTTCTATTTTTATAGCCTGAGATGTATTGTTGTGCCTCTGAACAGAAGCTTGATGTATGACCATGAATCCCACAGAAATAGCACATTCTATCATTCCTGTAAAAGACTTTTTATGTCTATCTCCAGCACCTACAGTATTTTCTCCACTTATGGAATTGTTCACGGCTCTCCTTTTATCATGCATGAGAGGGGATTCATCAAATCCAATACCAGTTTATCCCAAACTATATGGTCTCTGAGTTGAGAAAATATTTTGTTTTTTTTAGAAATATCATATCTATTCTTCATTTTATCATCACTTATTGAAGGATAATCAAATAGTAAGTGCAATGCATCCTTCATTTTAGACTTTCCTTTGGTATTGGATTTCTACACTTACTTCTTAACTGATTTGATCTATTCTTCAAACTTTTGAATCTTCATATCCCTTGATTCAAGTTGGACATCAAGTTCCCTCTTGAGAAGCTTCCCTCTACTCATCTCATCTTCCAATTCACGTGTCAGCTTATCCACCATGTCACTCTTCTCCTTTACGTTCAATTTGTCTTGAGCAACAGAATCAGAACAACATGCATTATCTTGTTGTAGTCATTGATTCTTCTGAACTAGCTCTGATAGTTGTATAGCAAGATCAACATTTCTAGCTTTCAAAATATGAATTTCATCTATTTCCAGATTCTTTCCCTTAATATCATCTTTGATCTTTTCTCTCTTTATAGAAAGCTTTTGTAGTTCTTCGGCTTTAGAATCATTCTTCTCCCTTAGATCAGTGGCCACATCAATAAGCCTTGGATTTAATCCTCTTAGCTTGTCAGCCTCGATTTCCATTGCTTGAATCTTGATTTCTTTAGATTTCATCTCTTCATCCAATTTCTGATCCAGTTCCTTTGCCTTGTATACATCTTCCACTTTTCTACTTCTTGGTGTTTCTTCATCATCATTGGTTCTAATATCACTTGGAATATCAGGTTCTTCACTCATTCCTTCAGCATCATTGAATGAGTAAGTATTTTAACAGTGTGATTCATCCAATCCATTCTTCTATTCACCACATGATTCCTTTAACTAAATCACACTCTTTCCATTAACACTACCACACTGGATAATTTCACCAGACTTCTTATTATTCATTGAAGATATTCCCTTTTCCATGGAACACCAAGATAAGAGAAAACTAATTATTTAACCACACAGATTGACTACACCAAGTTGGAGAAAAAAATCTGATAAAAGCAACCTTCCTCTAATACCAATTGTTAGGACTAATGAGGGCTTATATACCCTGAGAGGGGGGTGAATCAGGGTATAGATATTATTTTTCTAAATTATTCATGCCCCTATAGATCTTGACCTCTTTATTACGAGGGTCAATTTGTTTTCACTTGTGTGTTTATTATGATCAATTATTTTCTTCTTTAAATGATGAAGATTCTTTGAATGTAATGTAGGGAAGAAAGCAGGCAGACACAAAGATATTTACTTGGTTCACCCTCACCGGGCTAAGTCTAAGGAGCATACATCGGCAATTTTCTGATGTACCAAATTCACTAAACCTCACTACTTTTTACAAGGTTCGGGATAGATCACTTTTATTCCTAGGCTCACTTCCTTTACAATGTTTAGGGTTAGCTCACTACTTTCCCAAGGGTCACTCCTTATTTCTCTCTCTGGCTCACTGTCGGTGGAGAGGATCACCTTCTTCCTCTTCCTTTCCCCACTGCTCTGGAAAGGATCCAATCACAGTTTATTGACTTGCAGGTCTCTTCATCATCACAAATGAATACAACCTATGTTGTATGTAGATTCTCTGTTGAATTCCATCTTTCACCCATAGATGAATCTCACTTTGTAGCGAAGGTATCGGGCAATCTTCCAGCTTTCACGCAGCCCTGAAATACTGTTGTGAATCAACCTTACTTGGCTCCCTTGTCAATGGCGTCGTACAAGTATCGGTTCGCAAGTTATAACTGGCATGAAAGTCCACCTCAAGCACTTGTGCGCCACAACATTATTCTACTCCAAACTTGCACGACTTGCTTCCTTCCTCGCCCAAACTGCCATAGGCGCACAACCATCACCTGGCGCGCAAGTCCTACTTGTGCGACCACACACCACTTGTGCGGCCACCGCACCTGCACGACGGGATCTCTGATTTTTCTTAGTGTTGAACTCATCCCAGAATGAAGATGGTTCGACCTGTATTTATAGGAATTTTGACAATCTGTGCAAGGGCGCCCATGTTTCCCCTCAGCGCGTAAGTCTCGGCGCACAGGTCCAACCGCCCAAGCCTTTGTCGCACTACTCACTTGCGTGACCACACCAATACTTGCGCAACCCTCTTTTCATTGGCATATTTTGAAGTTCTTATCTTGAAAAAAACTAGGCGCGCAAGTTTTCAATCCTCCTAGGCACCGGCGCGCAAGTCATTTCTCGGCGCGCAGGTCACTTGTGAGACCAACCCAAAACGTGCGCGGCCCTTATCCCTTTGACATTTTTCCATGATCAAATCTAGAAAAACACTAGGTGTGGAGGTTTCCAATACTTCATGTACATGGCGCGCAAGTCCCTTTTCCAAAACCACTTTTCTCCATTTATTGATTTGCAGGCCCAAAAATTTGGCAAACACTGGAAAATGACGTCACCTTTTATCTTCTCTTTTCGTATCGCCTCTAGATCAAACATTCCTTTGTCAACGTTCTTGAATAAAACATGGATCATTGACCACTTCTCTTGAACTCGACATTCCACCATGAAATCCCATTTTTCAACAAAATTGTATGTCATGGTTTTCTTTGTCAACAATCACAACACAGATGTCCACTTTTTCAACAAACACAATCACCTCAAAAATGCTTCAATGAAACCTTGAGGGATTTTTTCCCAACAAATAACCTTCAATACCAAGAAGAAACCCATTCCTCTAAGTATAGAAATTTCAGAAATCCTTTTCATTTTCCTTGAAAACACTTTACAAGCATACATGTTTTCAAAATAAAAGATGATGACATAAACATAAAAAATAACCATAACAGTGATTATTCTCACCCATTATCAATAAATATTATTGTCAACTTTCCCTTTAGTTAGCTTAATATCTCATAGGTAGCCAGCCAGTATAAAATAATAGGCTTTTGGGGCCTGTTTTAACATGTATAGATACTTCTTCAACCAAAAAAACCATGGTTCTATTACTCTAAAGAACAAAAATGTTAGGTTCCTCAATATAACCTTCTTCTTCTAGTTTTACATTTAAGAATTTTTAATTCACATATAATTTATAATATTTTTATTTTCTATGATTTTCAATAACTATGAACATTACCATAGATTAAATTATTACAATATTACAAAATTTCTCTTCAGAATCAACTCCTTCGACCTGAGAGTATCCTTTTCAAATTAACATGGATTTATTTAATGAAACATCACCTTTTTCATTGAGATTTTTTCTAAATACCCACTCAGTAAAATTAACATTGATTCCTTCTGGTATTGTATCAAGATCCAAGGTGGAATTCCATTGAATTTGATATATCTCGTTATTCATTTGATTTATCCACTCTTTATTCTCTATACCCTTATAAATAGTTCTGGGTCAACCTTAGGAGAAAATTTTGTTTAGTTGTTACACCTTAGTATTCTTCTAGTCTAAGATGGTGCATTCTAGTTTTCAATTATATTTTTAGGTTATACATATTTTTTATTTTGATAATTCAATTTACCATTCCCTATACCACCCACATTATAACGAAAATTATCAATATAAATATCAAAAATATATAATTCATTTTAATCTTCTTCTTTATTAATTTATTTTAATTTTTCAAGTTTTATTAATCATATTTTTCAAAATCTACTTTATTAAACTCACTGAGATTGGGTTTATTTTTAATAATTTTAATGTTATAGTAGTATATCAACTTACATATCCTTTTTTCCATTAATTTTATCATTTTCTATTTGAAAAATAACCCATGAGACTTCACCCACATCTTTCACAATAAATTTTCCAAAATATAAATTTTTTATTTTTATATAGAATGGACTTAAAAACAATTTCAAGTTATTAATAGTGGTATTTTTATGATACCACATTTAATAAATATTTATGTCAAATTTAGGCTTCAACCAGAACCAATCTTGAATATTTATAACTATTATCACATGTTCTCTCCATATAGATTTTCAGATTTTGAATTATACTAACATGGTTCTTCCTATTTCACCCAATCTTCTATTTTTTACACTCAAAAAATCCATTTCAATTGGATTTATATAGATCCCTAAATTTATTATTAGTGTAATTAATTAAAAGTTAGGATTCATGTGAATTTATAGATAATATTATTCCATTTACATTTATCAGCTTCTTGATATGAACCCCCAACTCTTTCTTAACTTCCCTTAGGAAAATCATAAGCATATTGAAATATTAAAATTTGTCCACCATAAACATCACATTATACAATCTTATAAAATGATCAATTAAGTTTATTAAATATATATCTATTCTAGATTATTAATATCCCATTGGACCATATTAGTCTTAATGAATTAATTCAAGTAGTATAGTGGATTGAATTTACATTCTCTTATAACTTATTTTAATCATTTATTCATTTCTAAACATTTAAAAAAATCCTTCTATTTCTCTTTTTAGTTGGGTCAATTATCTTACCACTTATATTTCATAATGAAATATTTTTTGAACTCCTTTAATCAATATGAAAAATTATTTTATTAAATTTTTTGTTTTTATCTTTTGAGATCAAATAACTAGAATCATCAAAATTTTCAATTTGAAATAGATTCACATTTATTATTTATTACTTTTTGATGGGTATTACACTCATCAATATCTTAATGATAAAATAATTCCTATTGAAAATTACTCCACTACTATTATCAAAATGTTGGACAGAAATAAAAAAATGTTTTTGATACCATTAAAAAATATAATTTCTTTATATTTCAATTTCTAAGCCACAATCAAAGTCATAAAAACTCCTTGAATTTTCAAAGATTTTTCATTTTCAAGTTTAACTAAGCCACCGTCATGATGTTTTATATTATTAAATATTTTTTGTGTCTCATGTCATGCCAGATGAACAAATGATATCATGTATCCATGGATCACATATTCTACTTTGTTAATGAACCACCTCAACAAGATGTGAATACTCTCCATTTTACCTCATCTAAAATTTCTCAACTATATAAACTTATAATTTTTTCTCTGGAAGGTTTTATATACATTATCAAACATAATGAACTTATTTATCACATCTTTCAAAAAATTATTTGAAATAATCAATTTTTTGAGTGGACAAACTTGATAAACATTTATTCACATATTTATTTTTTGTAATTATTCCTCATTATCCTGGGATAGCTCCCCCTCAAATAATTCATTCTATGACTCCATTAAAATGAATTATTTTTCAAGAAACCATAATATTTATGTATATAAATTCTATATAAATAAAAAATAAAACATGATATTCCACAATAATTATTAGTCTACTTTTGAAAATATGTTTGTTGTTCAGGTGTATTCTAAACTTTATTTTTCCTTTATCATAGGTAAATTTATCTTCTAAAATTTAATTCATCTTATATTGATATAGGATTGGGGTTATCATGATTTTTATCATCCCATACAAGTCTATATTTTTTCTTAGTACCTGAATGGTTAGTTGAACAAATATAATAACCATGAAATAAACATAAGAATTTTTTAAATTATTCTTTGGGTTATTATTATTATAGTAATAAGATGATTATGCATAAACTTTAGTTGATTTATTGTAATATTATCTCAAATCTTAAGGGTATCTTTAGAATTAACATAACCTGATTTTGTTTTTTTAACTCTTCTTCCTTCACAATAAATTTTTCATCAAGATATTTCAAAATTTTCTCTTTTTTTCAATTTTTACCTTGATAATATTGAGTTATTTAAATAAATCATTTTCAATTTTTAGTGACTCACCTTTGCATCCATTTTTCTTTTCATCCCCCTTCTCAAGCACCCAAATCATTTTCTTTCTGTTGGTGTTTTTCTAAAGAAAAAATTCAAATTTATTATTAAATATATGTTTAGTGTATCTCCCTTCATCATCCACATCAATACTTTAAATGAATTTATATTATTTAACCTGAAAAATATATATTTTATGTTTTTCCACGGTAAATTTATCTTTTGACTCACTACTTTGTGATGATTCTTTATAATATTTTTGTTTTCTCATTAGATTCCTCGTCTACCTTATTGGGAACTTCCTCATTGAAATATCAACATTAATGGTTATTTTTATTACTTTTTGGAAAAACTTTCTTCTTTATCATCATTATCAATATAACAATTCTTCTTATTTATACAATCAACTAATGAATTAACAATTCCCCCATAATTAAAGAATTTAAATGAATATTTCCTTTACATTTACCTCTTACTATTTTGATTTTTTTTAAAGTAAGAAATAATATTCTCTCGTGATATTTAAATACTTATTCACTATAAAGAACCAAAAATTCCATGGAAAATTCTTTTTAAATAAATGGGAATTTTACGAGCCCACAATTTCTGACGGAACATTATTCTGAGGCTCGGTGTGCCCGGAACCAATTTCTGAAGTTTTGTTCGGGTACGTTCATTAACGGTACATGTGGGATTTAATATCTTGTAAACCGGTACTCGGAATTTAAATCTGAGGGCACCATTGAACTCGCAACACCGGTAATTTCTTTAGCAGACCTTTACCGCAGTTGCGTTCTAACGTGAGTGGAAGTCAATTTTTGGGGATTCTAAATAAAATTAAATAAAAATATGTAGCATATTGTTATTTGAAGGGTAGTTAAAACCTCCAAGGGGGGTTTGGTGGTGGGGCCACCTACACATAACCTCCCTTTGGAGGATGTTATAAGGTGGGGCCCACACTAGCATCAAACCCCCTTAACCCCCCTTTAACTCTTGGAACTCTCTGTAAATATTTGGAGCCTCTTCACTTTCCACCTTCCTTCATTATGGTGCCAACACACCTAAGAATTAATTAATGACAATTAATTAATTAATTTGAAATGGTTTTAATTCTATTTGGAATGCATGGAAAAAATAAAATAATGGAGTGTCCATTATTTTATTTTGGTTGGTGTTTCTCTTTGGTAGAGCTTTGGGAGAACTCTTGGAAGAACGACATCCTCCAAATGAAGAATGCTCCCCATCTCTAAAAACAACAAACACCATTCTCAATCCTCGACTAAGCTAAAAGAGTAGGATCCGCCTGCGGAGAACCTCGATGACGCTTCTTCCTCAGACACACCCTGACGTCAACAAAACAAAGCTGTCGTCAATGAACAATCATCGAATTAAGGTAGGGGTTTGTCTTGAATAAATTAAATCCTCATTCCTCGTCATTTATATAGTTCCATATAGGCCAATGGTTATCACCTAATGTGGAGGGCGTGGTCTGACAAACATGGCCCGACGTCCCTCCAATTGGTTCTTGATTGGTTGATGACGGAGATGGAGCTAGAAGGGAACGGTACCGACACACTACGTCGGAGAAGAACCGCGGCCAAGAGGGCCACGGAGGACGAACGAGGTGAGGCGTCATCGCGTCACGCCACACGGGAGATGCGAAACTGCGACCAGGGCAGGCCGCGACAAAGGGGTGTGGCATCATCTCCCCACACCTAAGAGGAACAGCGGCCAGAAGGGTCGCGGCAGATGGAGAAGCATAGCGCCATCCCGCCGTGCGGTGGAGCCAAAGGCCGCGGCCAGGTCGGGCCGCAGCGGTGGTGGCGCAGCACCGTCGCGCCGCAGGGAGGGTAGGAGGATCGTGGCACCGTCGCGACGCGGTGGCGGCCGGTCGGGTTGGCCGCTATGGAGCCGGACCAGTGGGACCACCCAGGTCTCATAGCCCCTGAACCGGTGCAATGCACTAGTTATGTTCAACGAATATGGGGGCACCCCCATCATGTGTGTGACAGTTTGGGTCACCACGGCCGGGCCGCCCCTCGGCTGGGCCGCCCCACGGCCGAGCCGCCACGGGTCGGGCCGCCTTCGGGTTGGGTCGTGCCTTCGGGCTGGGCTTCACCTTTAGGCTGGGCCAACCACTCGGGTCGGGCTGCACCCGAGGACCGGGTCAAACCCGGGCTTTGGACCGGGTCTGACTGGGTCGGACCGGACCAGGACCCGCTATGGCCATTTATATCTTTTAGTCCACATCTTGGGCTACGGATGACCGAACGACAAACAATATACGGCAATGAAATTATTGGAGAGAGTTGATTCTTTTGGAATACTCCACTTGAGGTTCAGACGCAGTTGGAGTATGTTTGGGTTGGTTTGAGCCTAAAGACCAACTGGTCCCCTAGAACGACAATGCCAATAAATCACAGACCAGGCGTCTGATTGATGCGTCATTTTTCACGTTGGGTTCCTTATGATGTGAAGGAACTATGGGATTCATCAACTCAGGACTTCGTGATTGTTGATGTATCAACACATGGCTTGAGGAGCAGACCCTCCCAGAATCGAGCGTGTTGTGTGTGGGAACCCTAGGGATGATTGCAACTGAGATGACGGTATCCTCCGTGGGTTCGATAGTGATGACTTATGTACCGGAATCCTATGTGGGTTCGACAGTGATGAATTCTGCACTAGAATCCTCCATGGGTTTGAAAGTGGTAAATTCTGTACTAGAATCCACTGTGGGTTCAACAGTGATGACTTCTGTACCGAAATCCTCTGTGGGTTCGACAGTTCTGACTTCTGTTCCTGGATCCTATGTGGGTCCGACAAAATAGCTGATCCTAGATCCTATGTGGGTCCAACAGCTTAGCTGGTCCTAAATCATGTGTGGGTCTGACAACTTAGTTGAATCAGTGACTACATCTGATCATCTCTATCACTCTACAAAATGTGTATACCTGTGTGAGCTGAGTCTTAAATTTTAGTCGATATCATCAAGATGATTGACTTTACTTCCTTTGTGGAATGGGTTGTGCTTGGGATCAAGAGTATTGTGATTGATAACTTAGGTATATGTATGGTAATATACCTAAGTTGGTTTGGTTGATACTTTGTGATTGTATCTTTCTTCTGTGATTTATCTTTTGTGGATTCTGGGAGACCTTCAAGGGTCTCAGGGTCCCCTTTTAAGTATTTTTATACTCACCCCTTCACGGGCTTTGGCCACACCTTGTTGTGTTCTATGCAGACAATGGTCAGTAGTGATCGAGGTTGAGGTGATAGACAGGAGGCTACTCGGAGCTGGACTAGATGGGACATACCGCAGGGATGGGTTGTTCGAGTTTTGTACCTACCCTTCAGGTAGGATCCCCCGGTGGACGATCTAGGAGCTGTTGTCCCTTTTTACTTGTACTTGTTGTTCAGTTGGGTTTTTATACTGGACCACTTACTTTCAGCACACTTTTCTTTTCTATATTAGTACATGTTGCTTCTACAGCTTGTGTTCAGACTATGTGTGTTACAGGTTTAAAGGAAATTCCTTCCCTTTTATCAGGATTACGCCTTTTGTGCTAGTTTCCAGCCCTTGGTCTATGGAATTCAGGCTTGGGGTAGTCACGACATGGGCCCTGAGGAAGGTTCGTGACAAATTGGTATCATAGGAGTCGGTTCTACCACAGAACTTAGACTCTAATTCCTTTACATGGAAATAGTTTTAAGTGTTTTGGGTGTGGTTATCAGTTTAGTGATACTCGTGTTGGTGCGATGGCCGACGTATCCCTACACTAGGACTCTAACTTCTGATTTCTGACTCAGTGCACAAAAACACTGATAACTTGTGTGTTCCTTTTGAAAAGTTTTCTTTGTGATTACTTTGTGTCAGCTCACCAAGTATAATTTTTTGACCATGGTGCACATGTTTCTTTTTTGGATGGTCGCATGAAGGTATCCATCTAGGGTTCCTAGTTTCATACGAGATGGTAGCCTACCAAGCGACAAGGCCTTGGTGTAGGGCCCCATCACAGTGGAGCTACCAGCGGTACCACTACCCACTGGGCCACCACTACCACCAGCTCCAGCAGCAGAGAGAGCACGTCCTCTGAGAGCATTTCACAAGTTCTAGTGCCAGAGGCCGCCCAGGTTCCAGGGAGAGATGGACCTACAGGCAGCTGAGGATTGGATAGAGGATGTCGTGAGGGTTTTCAGTTTAGTAGGGACACCAACCGACCTCATGGTGATCCTAACCGCGAGTCTCCTACATGCATCATCAGGTAGATGGTGGAGCCTAATGATCTAGGTGCATGACGAGGCATAATTACTTTAGATAGACATCGAGAGTCTCTTTCACTCAGAATTTATTCCAGCCACCCTTCATGCGGTGCGGATTCAGGAGTTACTTTATATGCAGCAGGACAGTATGATAGTAGCTCAATACTCAGTAAGGTTCACCGACCTCTCGCGCTGCTCCATAGATATGGTACGGGACCCATTCTTCATGGCTCGGACATTCGAGAGGGGAATCAGGCATGAGATCAGGGCTTTGACGATCTCCCTCAACATCTCGATGCAGGTGGGGTGTTGGAGAGAGTCTATCTAGTGAAGAGTTTCCTCACTGAGCAGTCACTAGTAGCGAAACCCACCACAGGGCGACATGTAGCGGAGTCTTCTACAGCTGGTAGTAGAGAGATGTCATAGAAGTCCAAGCGGACCAGGCCATCAGATGGGCGACCCCGGAATACAAGTTTAGTTGTGTGGGGCATATGAGACAGAGCCAGTTATACGATGAGAAGGAATTGTTATGCATACATCGTTCAGGGTCACATAGATCATGACTGCCCGACCCGCCATGTAGATGAGCAGCAGTTAGTAGAGGGACCTCCCAAACAGAGGCATAGGTTCAACTGTGGTGGTCCGTCGATAGCAGGTGGACGTGGTAGAGGAGCTGGCTGAGTAGTGGGTGGTGGACGACATTTCGAGTCCCTACCACCAACACCACCAGGAGGTCCACCCCGACCACAGGGAGCTGGCTGACAGAGGCAGGATAAGCTCCAGGCAGTTGAGGCCGACAGCCACGTCGCACCTGATATGGTTCGAGGTACTATCTGTATCTAATCCACCCTTGTTGTAGTACTTATAGACATAGGTACGATTCATTCTTTTATTTCCACTGCCCACATTCAGAGCTCGGAGATCCTGACGGAGCTGTTGGCTTGATCCTTACGACTAGAGAATCCTACGGTAGAAAACTTGACGATTACGCACTCGTTCCGGCAGTGTGACCTTACACTAGGAGGCAAGAGCTTAAGCTGGGTATGGACTAGTTATCCACAATTCATGCTCAGATTGACTGTATTAGGTGAAAAGTTTGGTGTATCCACATGCATGGGACCAGGTTCACCTTCACCAGTGAGAAGGGAGCCTTTGTAGTGTAGGATGGACTTACACAGAGGAGGGGGAAGCCGATCACTATTCAGTTGGCTAGTCTCATCCTCAAGGTGGTTGATGTGCGGAGTCCGAGTTTTCCTGTTGTGGTGGATCAGTACGCGGATGTTTTCCCTAAAGACGTTCCAGGACTACCTTCTCACAGAGAGGTAGACTTCTACATTGACCTATACCCCGGGACAACACCAATATCTACTCCATCGTATCAAATGGATCCCACCGAGCTTCGTGAGCCGCGGGTACAGCTGGAGAACTTACAAGGGAAGGGATATATCCAACCCAATGTTTCACCATGGGCATCTCTGATTTTGTTCACCAAGAAGGCGGATGGGAGCTTGCGACTATGTGTTGACTACCTTCGTCTTAATCAGGTGACCGTGAAGAATAAGTACCCACTCCTAAGGATTGAAGACCTCTTTGATCAGCTCAAGGGAGTACAATGGTTCTCGAAGATTGACCTTAGGTCAGGCTATCACCAGCTCAAAGTTCGAGATGAGGATGTGCAGAAGATGGCCTTCAGGTGTCGGTATGACCACTACGAGTTCTTGGTTATTCCCTTAGGCATAACCAATTCTCTAGCAGTGTTCATGAGTCTCATGAATAGGATCTTCCAGCCTTACCTCGATCTCTTTGTCATAGTATTCATCGATGACATTCTGATCTACTCGACTACTGGGAATGAGCATGCCTACCATTTGCAGGAAGTACTCGACACACTCCAAGAGTACCAGCTTTATGGTAAGCTCTTGAAGTGATATTTCTCGATCTGAGAATTACACTTCTTGGGAAACGTCATCTTGGAGGCTGGAGTTGCAGTGGATCCAGGGAATATTGAGGAAGTACTTTCTTGGGATCCACCCAAGAGTGTGACGGAGGTACGGAGTTTTCTGGGACTATTTGGGTACTATCAGAGCTTTTTTCCAGACTCCTCCAGAGTTGGAGCACCACCTTCAGCATTGACAAAGAATATTAAACCCTTCGTGTGGTCATAGAGATGTCAGCAGAGCTTTTAGGAGATGAGGCATAGGTTGACTAGAGCTCCCATCTTGAGGCTATCGGAGGAGGGAATTGGGTACGTAGTTTACTACGACTCATCAGGGACCAGACTCGGGTGTGTCCTAATACAGGAGCAGGCAATGATTGCGTTTGGTTCTCAGTAGTTGAGATATCATGATAAGAAATACGCTACCCATGACTTTGAGTTAGCAGTACTGGTCTTCGCCTTGAAGATGTGGTGGCACTATCTTATGGGTGAACGCTGTACAGTCTACTCTGACCACCAGAGTCTTAGGTATATCTTCTCTTAGAAGGACCTGAACCTGAGACAGTGAAAATGGCTTGAGTTCCTCTAGGACTATGACTTTTAGATAGTCTATTCTCTTGGGAAGGGGAACATTGTAGCTGATGCTCTTAGTAGGAGATCAGGCATTCAGCTTCTAGGAGAGGCGACGAAGCAGCTAGCCGCGTTGTAGATATCCTTTGTGGATAGAGATTGAGCATCCTTTCTATAGTCTCTCACAATCACTCCTCCGCTTCTTCAGTGATTCAGGGAGGCACAGCATGGGGATGTTGACTATAAGATACGACGTGCTCAGATATCCTTAGGACATGCACCTGGTGGATTTTCTGAGGATGGGGACCACGTCATTCTCTTCAGAGGACGTACCATGGTACTAGTTTCACTTTAGGAGGATGTGTTGAGAGAGTTCCACACATCTACTTTAGCGATACATCTAGGAGTAGTAAAGATGTATCAAGACCTCCGACGACAGTACTAGTGGCCAGGCATGAAGAAGGAAGTAGCAGAGTTTGTCTCACGATGCCTCACTTTTCATCAAGTGAAGGCAGAGAACCAGGTTCCAGCAGGCTTGGTTTAGCCTTTAGAGGTCCCAGAGTGGAAGTGGGATGGGATATCAATGGATTTCATGATGGGACTTCCACGTACATCCATAGGACACGACTCCATCTGGGTGATCGTAGACCGACTCACCAAGTCGTTCCACTTTCTACCGATCATAGAGTAGGGCTTAGTAAGAGCATGGGATGCCTCTACATACATAAGATCGTACGACTTCATGGTGTTCCATCGAAGATTGTCTCTGATTGTTTCCCGGATATAGAAGGGGTTGCAGGAGGCTTTCGGGATGCAGATTCGCTTGAGCACCACCTTCCATCTTTAGATGGATGGTTAGACTGAGAGGACCATTCAGACTCTCGAGGACATGCTCCGTGCATGCATCCTCGACTTTGGTCACAGCTGGGAGGATCACTTACCCTTGTTGGAGTTTGCGTATAACAATAGTGACCACTCCACCATCGGGATGGAAACTTACAAGGCACTGTATGGCCAACCTTGGAGATCACCTCTATCTTGGACTGACCCAGGGGAGTCAGCACTTGTAGGACCAGAGATGGTGCAGGCTACGATGGAGAAGGTGAAAATCATCTAGGAGCGGATGAAGACTGCACAGTGCAGGCAGAAGTCATATGTTGATAAGAGACAGAGACCAATAGATTTCAAGGATGGCGGTCATGTCTTTCTATGGTTATCACCTCGATGAGGTCTATGAATATTTGGCCGAGGCGGCAAGTTATCTCCGCGATTCATCAGACCTTTATAGGTCATCGGCAAGGTAGGTGAGGTAGATTACCCCCAAGAACTTCCACCTCAATTGCACCGGGTGCACGATGTCTTCCACGTATCTCAGCTGAGGAGATACGTGCATGACCTGTCCCACATAATCGACCACGGGAAGCTGTACATCGATGATAGGGAGACTTTCACGGCAGTTCAAGTGGAGATTTAGGATCAACTAGAGTGGGTTCGGTGTGGAAATTCTATTCCTCCAGTGCATGTTTGCTGGAAGCACAGGAACCTCCAGGAGAAAACATGGGAGCGGGAGGCTGAGATGCATGTTCAGTACCCCCATTTGTTTATATAATATGAGTTTTGGCTTACAGGGACGTAAATCCCAAAGGTGGGGATAATGTAAAGACCCAAAAATTCTGTGGAATTTTTTTTTAATTACATGGGAATTTTATGAGACCGCAGTTTCAGACGGCACTTGATTCTGAGGCCTGGTGTTCCAGTAATCAATTTTTGATGTTTTGTTTAGGTACGTTTAGTAAACGTACATGTGGGATTTTATATCTTTTTAACCAGTGCTAGGAATTGAAATCTGAGGGCACTATTGAACTCGCAATGTCGGTAATCGCTTAAGGATACCTTTACCGCTGTTGCGTTCTGATGAGAGTGGAAGTTAATTTTTGGGGTTTCTAAATAAAATTAAATAAAAATATGTAGCATATTTTTATTTGATGGGTAGTTAAAAACTCCAAGGGGAGGTTGGTGGTGGGGCCACCCACACATAACCTCCCTTGATAGGATGTTATAAGGTGGGGCCCACATAAGCATCAAACCTCCTTAACCCCCCTTTAACTCTTGGAACTACCCATAATTTTTGGAGCCTCTTCACTTTACACCTTCCCTCATTATGGTGCCAAGACACCTAAGAATTAATTAATGACAATTAATTAATTAATTTGAAATGGTTTGAATACTTTTTGGAATGCATGGAAATAATAAAATAATGGAGTAGCCATTATTTTATTTTGGTTGGTGTTTCTCTTTGGTGAATCTTTTGGAGAACTCTTGGAAGAACGACATCCTCCCAATGAAGAACGCTCCCCATCTCCCAAGAACGAAGAACACCATTCTCGATCCTTGAACAAGCTAAAAGATAAGGAGTCACCTGTGAAGAACATCAATGACGCTTCTTCCTCAGACTAACCTATAAGTCAACAAAATGACGTCGTCGTCAACGAACAATCATCGAATCAAGGTAGGGGTTTGTCTTGAATAAATTAATTCCCCGTTCCTCATCATTTATATGGTTCGATGTAGGCCAATTTTTATCACCTAATTCAGAGGGCGCAGGCTAAAAAAACATGGCCTCACGTACCCCCGATTGGTTCTTGATTGGTTGATGATGGAGGTGGATCCGGAAGGGCGTGGTGCCGACGCACTGCGCCGGAGAAGAACCGCGTCCAGGAGGGCCATGGAAAACGAAAGAGGTGTGACACCATTGTGTTGCGTCGTGCCATAGATGCAGAACCACAGCTACGGTGGGCCGCAGAAAAGGGGTTTGCGCCGTTGCACCACACTGGAGAGGAACCACGACCGAAAGGGCCGCAGAGGATGAAGAAGCACAGTGTCGTCACGCCACACGGTGAAGCCAAAGGCCGTGACCAGGTCGGGCTGTGGCCGCGGTGGCATGACGCCGTCACGCCACAAGGAGGGCAGGAGGACCGCGGCGCCGCGGTGGCTGTCGGCCACCGTGGAGCCAGACCAGCAGGACCACCCAGGTCTCATAGCCCCTAAACTGGCGCAACACGTCTGTTCTGTTCGATGAATTGGGGGGCGGCACCCCCTACTGCGTGTGGCCAGCTGGGCCACCACATCCGGGCCGCCCCTCGGCTGGGCCACTACAGTCGGGCCGCCCCTCGGCCGGGCCACCCCTCGCTCGGGCCGCCCCTCTCCCGGGCAGCCACAAACCGGGACGCCTTTGGGCCGGGCCGTGCCTTCAGGCCAGGCCACACCTTCGAGCCAGGCCAACCACTCGGGTCTTCCCACACCCACATACCAAATCGGACACCGGTTAGGACCAGGTTAGTCCAATTGGGTCGGACCGGACCCAGACCTTCTATGGTCATTTACATCTTTTAGCCCACATCTTTGGCAACGAGTGATCGAACGATGAACAATCTACGGCGATGGAATTCATGGAGATATAAGATTCTTTTGGAATACTCCACTTGAGGTTCGAATGCAGTTGGTGTACGATCGGGTTGGTTTGATCCTAAAAATAAACTGGGCCCCTTGAACGAAAATGCCAATAACTCACAGACTGGGCGTCCGATTGATGCCCTGTCAATAACGTTGGATTTCTTATGATGTGATGGAACTACATGATACATCAACATAGGACTTCAATATAATTGATGTATCAACACTTGGATCGAGGAGTTGACCCTCCCATAATCGAGCATGCTATGTTCGGGAACCCTAGGACTGGCTGTGACTGAGATGATGGAATATTATGTGGGTTCAACCGTGGTAACTTATGTACCGGAATCCTCCATGGGTTTGACCGTGATTACTTCCGTACCAGAATACCTTATGTGTTCAACAGTGATTACTTCTGTACTAGAATCCTATGTGGGTTCGATAGTGATGACTTTTGTACCGAAATCCTCCGTGGTTTTGATAGTTCTAACTTCTGTTCCTTGATCCTGTGTGGGTTCTACAGAATAGCTGATCTTGGATCCTGTGTGGGTCCGACAGCTTAGCTGGTCCTGAATCCTGTGTGGGTCCGACAGCTTAGATGAATCAGTGACTACATATAATCATCTCTATCACTCTACAAAAGATGTATACCTGTGTGAGCTGAGTCTTGACTTTCAGTCGATATCGTCGAGATGATTGAATTTAATTACTTTGAGTAATGGGTTGTGCTTTGGCTCAAGAGTTAGATCCAGACTGTGATTGATAACTTAGGTATATATATGGGCATATACTTAAGTAGGGTTGGTTGATACTTTGTGATTGTATCTTTCTTCGGTGGTTTATCATTTGTGGATTCTGGGAGACCTTCGGGGATCTCGGGGTCCCCTACTGAGTATTGTTAGACTCACCCCTGCACGGGCTTTGCCCACACCTTATTTTGTTCTATGCAGATGATGATCAATAGTGATCGAGGCTGAGGTGACAGACGGGAGGCTTCTTGGAGCTGGACTAGATGGGACATACCGCAGGGACGATTTGTTCGAGTTCTGGACCTACCCTTCTGGTAGGATTCCCCGATTGACGATCTAGGAGCTTTTTTCCCTTTTTACTTGTACTTGTTATTCAGTTGGGTTTGTATACTGGCCCACTTACTTTCAGCACAATTTTCTTTTCTATATTAGTACTTGTTGCTTCTACAGCTTGTGTTCAGACTATGTGTGTTATAGGTTTAAAGGCAATGCCTTCCCTTTTATCGGGATTACGCCTTTGGTGCTAGTCGCCAACCCCTAGCCTATGGAAGGTGGGCTTGGGGTAGTCATGTCACGGGCCCCAAGGACGGGTCATGACATTCAACATATTTAGATTCTAAAAAGGATTCATTTTTCTTCCCTTTGAGATTTAAATATTTCATGGATTTAAAAAAATACTTATCCTATTTAATTTTCTAATTGAAAATAGAAACTCTCCTCATTTCATAAGTAATAAGAATTTGTCATATCTCATCAAGAGACAAATTATCTCTATATTTTATAATAGAACCCATTTCATCATCTATATCATGAAAATTTCTCATTAGATTCTTAAAAATTGTTTAATCATCCAAAGTTACTCTAAAACCATTGATGTTACTAGAAATCATAATAACCCTTGTGAAGTATTCATTTGTTATTTCATTATAAACCTTTATCTCCAAATCTGTAGCTTAGAATTTTTCACTTTTGAATTCCCTCAATCAAATTCAAACATATGACATGTATATATGAAAATTTTCAGTCTCATCACCTTTGTATAAAATTTTTAGATAAGTGAATCAAAAATTAAATTATTTATTTCCCATTAAAATTAAAAAAAATATCAGTAAATTTTAATGGAGAATCTACCTCAACTAGCATAAAACCCATTACAGCAGCATCGATAACTAATTGGTAATGAGAAATAAGACAAAAAATCAGTCCATTTTTATATATATTATAATTCATTCTATAAAATATAGGTATACATATTTTGTTGACAGAATTTATATTCTCTCTCTTCAACTTCAAACATAAAATTATCACTCAAAGGGAACCAAAATTAGTTCTAATACCACATGAAGTAACCAGGTAATAAATTCTAAAACATAGAGAGGACAGTTTAGATATGTTTTTATTTATTTTTACAATTAAAACCCTATTATAAATAAATCATTGTGATTGGTTAAGTTCAAGATCCAATAAATCCAAACTTCATTATCCCTTGTGCATAAAATAATGAATGAAAAATAGAACATGCAATATTTTTACATGGTTCACCCACAAGGTTGCTAAATAAATCCTTTATCTATTCAAGTCGAGTTAGAGACAAATTTTCTTTCACTAATATCAAAATTTATTACATGAGAAAGAAACGTGTCATCTATAACCCTTTTCCATCCATCTCCAAATAAAACCTTTCTATCGATGGTTTATTTATACTGGTTCCCACCTATTTATAATATGTTATAAAAATAGAAACAAGAAGTTTAACAAAAATATCTATGATGCTTCAACATCAATTAATGATCAAATTAGTTCTTATATAATATATTAATAAATAATTTAAAACACCTCTTATTTAAGATCTACATCTAGAATATTCATCATGTAAAGCATGTCATCAGTATTAAGTTCTAAATATTAGTTTCTTATCACTCTTATAAATCTCACATATTATTCTCAATTACTTTAATTATTATCTAACAAAATATTCAAATAGTCTCATATAAATTTATTTGATAAAATTAATTAGTCTGTAATTATAAATTGTGTAAATTCTAGAAAAAACATGATTTCAATGTATTCTAGGATATTTTATTCAATTTGTTTTCTCAATTTTTTTATCCATGATCTTCTCCCTCTAACAGATAACGTGGGTTAGTTTTCACAATCCTAAAACATGTTTAAATTCTCAATATATCATGTTTGTTTTCTCCCAATAATCCTCAATTAAATTTCCTTATAATCTCATCACGTTGTTCTTATAGTTATTTTAATGTTATAACAATTTTTGGAAAAACAAAAAATTATTATAATGTGAGAAAACATTCAATTTTCTCTATGCATGCATGCTTGTGCAATCACACCATCTAATATAGTGAATTTCATACAACCACCTAAAAACAATATAGAGATTAACTTTCATTGAAACCCATTGTGGAATGAATACATCTCATAAATAGTTTTTTTTCATATAATACAGTGTGGAAAAAACATTATGATGTGATTGTATCTTTATTCATAGAACTAGATACAACCTTTTATTCATATATAGATTATATTATGGTGTAAACATAATTATGTGGGAAAAACCTCATATGATATGAAACAATAATAAAATTAATTCATATTAAATTATTATATATGAATATTCCTTACATATTTACTAAATTACACTCCAAAACCTATAAGTTTATTTTCTTTGGAGATTAGTTACATGATATTCTAATTTTAAAATTAGTATTGAACATTTTACACTAAATTTTACTCACATTACATCCTTATAGACATATCAAACATAATAATCTTATCTATTACCTATGGAATGGAAACATAAGAAATGGGTGATCTCCGATGCTCAGTAAGGGTAAACATAGGAGATGACAATCTCAGATCATAAATGATCATAAGATAGACATGTGGGTATGAGAACATAATCAAGGAACATGAATATAACATTATAAAATCATAACTAATAAAACATAGATCATGAATCATAAATAATTATATAAGGATTTTGTTTTATAGAAGGAGTCTTGGGAGTGTGGAACCATTAGTCAATAATATATGAACATGACATAGGCATAATGCATAACATAAGAATATGGAATGAATATGAGAATAAATCATGGGTTAAGGATAACCACCAATAAATTAATCACATACTAGAATAGGATATCCACCAACCCATAATACAGTATGCTTGGCCTAACCACCCATGTACCTTTTTTGGCTTAGGATAACCACATGTATACCACAACCCTAGGGAATTGGGAAAACCACCCATGTACCACAAAATTTTTGGATTAGGCTAACCACCCATGTACACAACATTATCTTATGAGATATTCAAATATACCAAATTCATTGGAGGAATATATCATACCCATTTTCCATATAATGATATACCATACACATTCATTCTATTAAAAATTGAAAACTTTCATAATCCCATCATATCTTGATTAAACCCTGAGAAGTAAATGGGATTCATGAAAATATCTATAAATATTATCATAATAAATATATAGAAATAATTAGTATTATTTTATTAGAATATATCCCCAGTGATGTATAGAAACATTAAAGGAAGTTGACATATAAAAATACACTTTTATTCGACCATTTCAAATTTTCTTTGAAAAAAAGATAAGAAAGAATATCCTTTAATTTTTATGACCTTTATTTCAATAAAAATTTATAAAAAATGCAGATAGATATTAATTTTAAACCCAATTAAAATACATAGGGTAATATTCTTAAATAAAACTTTTAATGAAAATGGGAAAAATTATTCATACAGAAACTTCTTAAAAATATATTACTTTCACACTTTTTTAAATAATGTCAAAGACATTAGAAAATAGCCCATGAAGAAAATGTTAAAAATATATATTTTATTATTTTTCAAAGAAATTAAATTAAAAAATAAATTCTTTAATAGATCATTAAAGTATATAGAAGTACATTAAAAAAGAATAGTATTAAAAAATAAGAGATAAGTTTGTCTCTATTTTTAAATATTCTTTCAGTAAAACTATGAAACAAAGGGAGATGAAAAGGTAAAAATAAATTTAAACCAAAACATAACCAGATAATAATAAAATATTTAAGGTTTTATAGAGATATAAAATTTAATTTCCCCAAATAATAATAAAATATATGAGGTTTGTTTCTGTATGGTAGAGAAATGGATTTTGAGATTAAGTGTGCATGTTATGTGACTTCGTCTCTTTTAACCCATTGAAATGTTGGCAATGGTGGTGCACAAAATAATGGTGTACAAGATTTTATCAAACCTTCCTAAATAGTATGTCCTTTAATGATATATTTTAGAGCCTTCCATCTAACCCTACCATCCTCATCTCTTCAACCACGGGAAGAACCTCTAGTGTCTAAAGGTGTTAGGGAACTACCTTCAATGACTCAACACCCTAGAATCACAATTCCTCCAAATATGACTAGTAATCCTTCTTATTTCTTCAATTAAGAAGTCATGGGAGAGTTATATATGATTTCTATATGTTTTTTCCCCTGGTACACCCTGATCCATTGGAGAATAAGGCTTAGGAATCAGCATAAGTGTGCATAGTTTTCATGATTTTTGAAGGATAACATATAATGGATTTGAAATATCACTATTGGAAACTTGTTTCAAAGTATTGGAAGGTTTTACCCCTTTGGAAATATTATAATGTTTTATTAATATTGAGATCAATATGGAAAGGTTTTGGTTTCTATTCTGAGCTATAAAGTGTTCTATATTCTCCTCTTTTGGAGATTGGTTTCTTCATGGATTGGGAAAGGGAGGGCTACATCTATGACCAATAGAGGTTTTTAGTACTCTAGCGGTTTTTGGATTTAGATAGAGTAAAATAACCCCTAACAATAATCTAAATTTGGCTATAGGAAGGGTCTGACTAATTGCATTGATATCGCAGTTTCAGTCACTTAAGTCCCGGTATTGACTTACCAATTAGAAGAATATCCTTTTGTGATTAGGTTAGGTTCTTCTCCCATTCTTCCTCATTATAATAGATATTCCTCCAAAAATAATTTTTTTGTAGAGTTATCATATTTGGTCACCTTGAATTTTGACATCTCTGATGAAATTTTGACCTCCACATCAAAGCTTCAAGATGTACCCTTTACCCCCTTGCCTCCTAGAATACTATACTTCCCCTAATAATGGATTCACAATGATAAAAATTAATCAATATTAAGAACATAAAAATTAACCAACTCTAGATTATCCAATCAATAGAGAGTTTCTAGATTCTCAATGGGTCGCATCTTCTAGTTTAGTGGTTGAACAGATAGTGTATCTCAATTCTTTTAGAACTCTTAAGGATATTAGTGAAGACCTACTCCTTTCTCCTCCTAAAATAAATTAAAACAATAAAACATTCATTCCCTCCACTCCCATTATTATTTTCACCAAATGTGATATTAATAATAAAGAACCAGTATATTTTGTCTTTCCTAAATGAGAATTTGGCCATGAGGTCTAACCCCTCCAAAACTTATTATCTCTTTTCTGGTTTAGAATTCTAAGGGAATTTGATCCCAAAATAAAATTTAATACATATATTATTTTATTTGAATAATATAAATCACAATTCTAGAAATAATGGAACCCCAACATATATCCCATATAAAAAAAATATTGTTCTCTCAGACTACATATGGCCAACAGTATGCTTTAAAACCCAACAAATTCACCCTATGGACCTTCTAAAAGGACCATAACCTAGTTTAATTCATAGAAAGATCTTCCAAATGTATCTCTATTATGTTCAAAATAAATAAATATATTTTTTTCAATATCATTGTTTATTCTACATGTGAGTCTATTGAAAGATAATCCATATATCACACCCTTTACTTATTTAATCATAGTTCAACTGCTTTATTTATATGGGGATTTCAAATCAATCATAGATGAATAAAAAAAATGGGGGAATCCATTATTAAAATAAGTAAATGGTGGATTTTGAGAACTTTTCAAACTAAAAAAACAATCCATTCTGAGTTTTATTTGGAACAGGTTCACTTAGTGTAACAACACTTGTTTAAGCAGTGGGATTTGTAGTACGTTTGAAATATGTTTTGGAAACCTCAATATTTTCTCAATTTTCACCAATAAAATATACCAATGTTTTCTTGAAACCTCCAGGAAAATTATTTTCTAATCATTCATGTAATTTATTATTTGGGTAAAGAAAAAATACTCTTTTACTCAAATCAATAGATAGATAATAACGGCTTTAAGGAGATGGCTTCCACCTCTTGGTCACCATCCATTCAAGTACCTCCTTTTTTATATACTTAAAAAATAAACCATGTCAGTATATGGGGGGTATTATAAGGTGTTTAAACAATCATCCTACTCATGAATCAACTTTACAATGTCTTTAAGAGGAGATAATCCAGTTGGGCATTCATTTTCATGAGCAATGGGATGATGTCATTTTTTCACTTCTTTTACAAAATATAAGATCTTGGAAGAGGGTATATTAAAGGAAGAATTAGTGTAAGTGAAATTTTAAGAGAAAAGTGTTTAAGGTATTGGGATATTAATATGATATATGACCAAATATTTAATAATGGAGAAAATTTTATAGGAAAAATCAAAATGACTGACGAGGGTGGTTCTCACTCTTGTGAGTAAAATGTCCTTGGCCCCCTATTGGTCTCTAACTTCTCCAATTTGAATGAAATTCAATATTAAAATCCATAGTGGATCTTGGATCAATATAACTAAATTAATATTTTTTTAGAAACATCCAAATATCTATTGATGACCCAGATAACTGCCCCTTCGAAACTCTCCTGCATGTGGAGGAGATTATGGAGACAATCAAGACCCTAAATTTAGATCAGACCGAGATCATGATGGCCTCTCGAGATCCTTGAATTTAGTTTTTTGGGATATGGTGAAGAAATATATTAGTATTTTTTTTCATGGCTTCTTAAATGGAGGTGTTCTTTCAAGACTTTTTCAAGTTACAGTACTTATTTCTATTGTGATAAAAATAAATGGAGTTAGTCAATTACATCCCACCAACTTATGTAAATTATTTTATAAGATCTTCACCTACAATATATACAAAAATCATTGTAAGAACGTGGGCCATCATATTTTTAAATAATAACACAATTTAAAAAAGTTGGGAACATCCAATTAAAAATTAGTATGGATCATGAGATGATAACCAATCTGGATAGGTGGTTGTGTAGTTCCAAAATCATTATTAAAATGGATATAGAAAAGGCATATAAAAGGATATAAAGGATATCTATCACAAAATTCATTAGGTGATGTAGTTTTTTATTGGTTTTTAGATTTTATTTTTATTTTCTTGGTTTATCCATGGTTCACCATTTATTTAATGGGAATGAGTTTTGGTTTCTTCAAATCAGTAAGAGGTATTTAGTAATGTGGACCCCTTTCACTGAGTCCTTTCATCCTCACTCAATATTTTCTCAATGTGAATATGAATACTACTATGTCAAATGGAATTTTGCATCTATATAGATGATGTTATGAGTTGAAGTGAATATCCCATCTATTCTTTGTGTATGGGATTCTCTTCTTTCTCAATAGATGGACTACCTTTATCCTCAACTTCAACTGGATTCTTAATTCATATTATTAAAGGAGTGGAAAACTCATCAATTCATATAAAAATAATGTTTTCATCTCAAAAAAATTCTATTATTAGAATATCCAATCTCATTTAAGATAATCTATAAATTACTAATATTTAATTCCTGATGGAATATATGGGTGATCCGCTTTCTAATGGAAGGATTCGAATCCATCACTTTGATAGAATTTTCAAAAAAAACACTGGAAGTATTCTACATTGGAAAAGAATATTTATTTCTTTTGAAGGAAACATAAATCTAGTGAATAACATGATATCTAAAATCCCAATTAATATTCTATCAAATTTCAAGAATCCAAATAAAATATTAACAATATTGAGTATGTCCTCCACTATTTTATTTTTGATTCACATAAAGAGGGGTGATATCATTAAAATAGATGTCCTAGGCTATAAAAACCTTTTAATTATGGGGAATTAATGTCAATATAATTTCCAAAAATATCACATTTTGTAAATAAAATATGTATTGGGATGAAATTTTGGGACATTCTTTTTGTGCCATGTTTATTAGGAAAAAAAACATCTCTTCGACAATTTTTCAGTATGAGGGGTCCTCATAATCCCATATCTAGATTGGTATGAATGATTGTAACAGATTTATTTATGATAAATCCTGTTTTTATTATTAAAACAGGTAACATTACCTTCTATTTGGTAAAATACGTTGACCTTCCTGTCTATTTCTCTAGTTTCCCTGCTTCAAACCTCATCATTGCATAGGACACAACCATCCCTCACCTCTTTGATTTAGTCCTCAACAATGACTATAAATACCTCAATAGTAGTATTATACTAGTTAATGAACTTAAAATTTTTATCTTCAATACATATCTATCAAATCCTTCACATGTTATCCCTTTTAAGAGTTGATTCATGGTCCTTAAAACAAGAACCCATGTCCTTCACCATCTTGTGTAAGCAGGTTCCCACCAAATTCAATTTTAATCTATGGAATCATAGAAATCATGTACTCCATACATATTTTAATTTATAAAGTCATTCATCACACCTATAAATTCCTCTACTACTCAAATAAAAGGTTTGAATCTGTTTTTTATCTATTTATAGAATTGTATTGGGCCTGTTTAATATGTTTTTATCATACGGGAAGTATGTTTCCTTTAGATTGTGAAAGATCACTGTCGTGGGTGCCCTAAAATGATTAGTGTGATTTTGGGGTACTTAGGTGTAGCAGAGTGGCTGACCAAGGTCGTCTCTCAAAGGAGGAATTGAATTTAACAACTTATTAAAGGTATTCTAAAAATAAAATAGAATATAATTAAAAGACTAGTTTAAAGAATGGGGGTTGTTTATATTTTATAAATCTAGAAGAATTTTTCTGGAATAAGATTGTAATTTTTTTTTTGTTTTTTAATTTTGAAATGAATTTCGATTAAAATGACACAACAAGAAGATGTTTTTTTAGAAATCTATTTTAAAAGGCGTAATCGATCAAACTCTACCTCCTCATTCAATTATTAATCATTATCATTTAAATCAATATCCAGTTAATTATGATCCCCTAATTTGTTATCCCTCGAACCCTACAAGAGTTAACTTAACCACAAAGATAAAATTACTTAAACCTTAGGCTAGCTTCGGAACACGCAATCGCAGCACCCTGTTTTGATTGTTGTTCTAAGGATAGATTATGGTCAGTGGTTAATTAGAGCACATATCCATTTTTTAAATTAGGATGATTTGTGTTTAGGGATTATATTTTAACTCTACAAATTTATCCAGTGTGGTCTTGTATTACCGATTAAGATCGCGCTCTCACAATTTACACAAAATCTCGACCTCGCGTATTTTGTATTAATTGTTCAATTGCATGCTTAGGTTCTTGTAATTTAAAAAAACAATTCATGGATCATATTATGTGAATTACAGTATCTCATTTATTCAAAATAAATGAATGAAGAAGGATAGAGTTCGATCAAATACTAAAAAGAACTACTCTTCCATGGGTGGCGTAATCATCGTAGAAGTGTTTTGCGTGTGCAAAGGTTTATAAGGGGTATAACCCAATAACGCTTCTACTCAAGAATTACAGACAAAATAGGAAGATTAAGAGAAGAATAAATTTAAAAAAAAGAGAATAAAAGAGAAGAAATAAAAGAATATCAAAGAAGTTTATTACACAAACAAAATCATTACAACATGAAGGAGAAGAAAAAGGCTTCGTCGAAGGGATCTGTTCTTCAAGAGCTACCCTTATTGAAATGGTTGGAAAATTGGAGTGGATACACTTCTCCTCTGCCCTAAACTTCCCAATGCACGTCCCCAACCCCACCAAATGAGAAAAACACCAATTTATAGAGTGGTGGGGAGGCTAGGTTCAAAGTGGTTTCAAGTGTGAATGGGGAATCTCGGCCAAATATTTTATGCATATTTCACCGCCCATTGGATCACCAAGATGCGTGAATTGGCCAGTCTTCCAGTGGGATAAAATGTGCAGATATAGGTCCTATATATCCTCTCCAAATTTGGGCGCAATATAGGCCCAGAGTAAAGAGTTATCGCTGAAATACATAAGCTTCTCCATTATGGCGTGTCCAGCCCACCTTTTACTCTATGACCCAATTACTCCATCCAAATGCATTATTTTGATCTAGTGTCCTGATTAAAAGTTGTATAAAATTAAATTAGGAACACGGTTACAAAATTTAAAGTTCAAATAATAAATTTAAAAATATTTATCTTCGAAATACTACAGTGCACTATAAAGGTTAAAACTGGAATTTTTACAAAATTTTTAAATGAATGATCAAATCCCAAATATTTTATAAATAAACATATTTAACACAATGTGAGGAAATTATTTCATTTATTATCAATAAAATATTAAACAAAATAGTGTTTTGTCAACTCCCCCACACTTACCCTTTTGCACTCCTGAGCAAAACCTCATATCAAGTAAACATCAATATCAAATCAAAACCAATTTTAAAACGCATATCCTTGAGATCAAACAATTACACACTAAGAAAGAAAAGATATCATGCCTTATAAAAAAACCATTATTTCAAGTTCTTAATTTATATCATTCAATATATTTCCACTTTATTTATCCTCCCATGCACAAAACACTTACCTCACTTTAATTTTCTCTTATCACACAAATGTCAATTTTTTTGGCAATGTCTTTCTCATCCAAACTCATACAAGGGTAACCATAGGCTTGATAGATTCCTACATCGCTACCCGATGTGATTCAAGGACATATGTTTATAATGATTACTTTTTATGGTTGTTCTGTGGCTTTCGGTTGGTAGGATTTAGATGTGAAAAATTCTGAGGCTGAATGAGGAGGGCTTGACTCTTTTTGAAGCAAAATTGCATTAATCTAATTTTCACTTAAATATGGTCATCTCCTCAATCCCCATTGTATCAATTCAGCTCCATCATCATGAAAAGTCATGAAAGGTTTACACCATTAATCATTTCAGCATCAAAAATTTCAATCTTCTCAAACATGATTTTCTTGAAATCTCCATATGTGCATAGCTTTCCACCTCAATTAGAAGCTCCAGAAAAGGCACAACTTAACTTGTCATGAAAGCTCCAGAAAAGGCACAGATTTCAATATAATGACTTTCATCAGTAGAAAACACATCTCTTAAGAATTTAATTTTCCACCCAAAGTATCACAGAATGTGGTGGCACAACACAAGATAGATTCCCCCACACTTAAGCTCAACTAGATTATGGAATTTCACTTCAAGAGTTGGTTGGATAGGGAAAATTGGCTTGTAATGTGGATAACCTAACAGGATTTTCATGGCTTCTAAGGGCTAAAAGGATTAAATATTCAAGGTAGGCCATTATAAAAAAAGGATTCTTTGAAATAGGGGCTTTAATACCAAACAAATGCCTCAATCATTTAAACATAAGTATCTCAAACCCTCATGTTTTGACAGGAATAGATCAAATTATGGTTAAATCAAGCATGGTTTGGTTTTCTCAAGAAGTGAGGTGAATGTAAATAATATGAAAATAATGGTTCAGAAGGCACACAGGAAAGTGATTTCAAATATAAAGACAGTGATATGTGGCATGGGATTCAAAATTCAGTGTACTTTTCATGAAATTACTAAATATTTGAACTTGAAACAAAGTCATTTCAGCATTCATTTAAGCATAGTTTCAAGGGGTAAATTGTTTCACTCATTGATATGAATTTCATAATTGTGATGAGAATAATTTCAGCTCAAAAATTTAAAAAACACAAAGAAAATTTAAAAATAAACACACAAAATTTGAAAAACACAGAATTTTTTTTTGTTTTTTTTAAACAGGAAAACAATTGAAATTACTAAACTAAAAGGCTCCCTCCCCCACACTTAAAATATTGCATTGTCCTCAATGTGAACCCATGAGATGATATATGTACATTAAATGAATAATTTGTAAATATGACAAATAATATAAAAGTGAAATGGTTAGGAACAGCCTGATGTGCTCAAGTGATGATGGGGTCATGCAGTTTGATAAAATCCATTGCATCAGTAGGAAGTCCATCAATGTATCTCTTCAAACGTTTCCCATTGACTGTAAATCTCCTTCTAGTGTCCTCTTGTGTGATCTCCACTGCACCATAAGGAAAAACATTAGATACAATATAAGGACCTAACCATATGGAACACAACTTACCAGGTATCAGCTTCAGTCGTGAACTGTACAGAAGGACTTTCTCTCTAACATGAAACTCCCTTTGTTGGATCTTTCTATCATGAGCTACTTTTGATCACTCCTTGTAGATCCTTGAGTTATAATATGAAGACAATCTAATCTCCTCAAGCTCTTGAATTTGTAGCTTCCTTTGGATTCCATCTTGGGCCAAATCCATGTTGCATTTCTTTATAGCCCAACAAACCCGATGCTCAACTTCCACGCGGAGATGACACGCTTTCCCAAAAAAAATCCGGAATGGGGATATACCAATGGGTGTCTTGTATGCTATCCTATAATCCCAAAATGCATCATCTAAGAGCTTGCTCCAATCCTTCCTATTTGGCTGTACTGTTTTCTCCAAGATTTGTTTCAACTCACGATTTGAAACCTCAGCCTGGCCATTTTTTTGGGGGTGGTATGGTGTTGATGTTTTGTGTGTCACCCCATACTTTCGAAGGAGGGAAGAAAATTTCCTATTGAAAAAGTGTGTTCCTTGGTCACTGATGATGGCCTTTGGTACTCCAAACCTGCAAAAAATCTGTGCCTTCACAAAATCCACAATAACATGAGAATCGTCAGTCCTGGTGGCCTTGGCCTCCACCCATTTACTCACATAATCAACAGCAACAAAAATATACAAAAATACAAATGTACTAGGAAAAGGACCCATAAAATCAATGCCCCATACATAAAAAATCTCAAAGAATAATATGGTTTGTTGGGGCATCTCATGTCTCTTAGAAATGTTCCCATTGTGTTGGCAACGAGAGCATGACGTACAAAACACATGGGAATCATGGAATAAGATAGGCCAATATAATCCAGAGTCCAAAACATTCCTAGCTGTCTGTTGGGGTCCAAAGTGTCCACCATATGCTAGTGTATTACAGAATTACAAAACAGACTCAAACTCATGATCAGGAATACACCTCCAAATGACTTGGTCACTACACATGTGCCAGAGGTAAGGATCATCCCATACATAAAACCTAGACTCACGTTTTAATTTTTGGACTTGATGTTTCTTCATATTCACTGGGATTTCAGAGGCAACAATTTAATTAACTAAATCAACATACCAAGGATGCGTACCTGAGATGGTATAGTGATGCTCATTGGGGAAAGTGTCCCGAAGTGGTACCTGGTCCAAGGTGTCACCCTCTAGTGTGTGAGTAATCCTACTCATGTGGTCCGCCACAAAATTCTCTGACCCCTACTTTTCCTTTATCTCAAGGTTAAACCCTTGAAGAAGGAGCATCCAATGCATAAGTTGTGGCTTTGCATCTGTTTTCTTCAGGAGGTACCTCAAAGCTGCATGGTCAGAAAAAATAACTACTTTAGAGCCCAATAAATATGAACTGAATTTATCTAAAGCAAATATGACAGCAAGAAACTCCTTTTCCGTGGTTGTGTAATTTTATTGGGCTGAATCCAGTGTCCTCAATGCATAGGAGATCACATGTGAACATCACTCCACCCTCTGAGATAAGACAGCTCCAACCGCGAAGTTGGAGGCGTCACACATAAGCTCAAATGGAAGTTCCCACCATGGGGGTTGTATGATTGGTGGAGTGGTTAGACACTTCTTCATCTCATCAAATGATACCCTGCATGAATCATCAAAATTGAAGTCAATATCTTTTTGAAGCAATAGAGATAAGGGTATAGCGATCTTACTAAAATCTCTGATGAAGCGTCGATAAAATCCAACATGTCCAAGGAATGATCAAACATCATGCACACATCTAGGATATGGGAGGGATGAAATAATGTCTACCTTAGATTTATCAACTTCAATGCCATGTTTTGAGACTATATGTCCTACGACAATTCCCTTTTTGACCATGAAATGACATTTTTCAAAATTCAAGACCAGATTCTTCTCAATAGAATGATGCAACACATCACCCAAAATAGAGAGACATTCATCAAATGGGGACCCATAAACTGTAAAATCATCAATAAATACCTCCATGCATGTCTCAATGAAATCTGAGAAAATACTCACCATGCATATCTGGGAGGTACCTGGGACATTGAAAAGTCAAAATGGAATCCTTAGGTATGCAAATGTGCCAAAGGGATAGGTTAATGTAGTCTTCTCCTGATCCTCTGGAGCTATAAAAACCTGAAAATATCCAGAAAATCCATCCAAGAAACAATAGTGTGTTTTCCGAGCTAGTCTCTCAATCATTTGATCAATAAATGGGAGGGGGAAATGGTCCTTGCGAGTAGACTGATTTAGTTTCCTATAATCAAAACACACAAGCCAACTATTTTGCACCCTCATTGGAACTAACTCATCTTTCTCATTTTTAACAACAGTAACACCACTCTTCTTAGGCACAACCTGAATTGGACTTACCCACTGAGAATCTGAAATGGGATAGATTATACCTGCCTCGAGCAATTTTTCAACTTCTTTTTTAACAACCTCCAAAAGTGTTGGATTGAGTCTCCTTTGTGGTTGCCTCACCGGTTTAGACCCATCCTCGAAAAGAATCATATGCATGAAAATGGATGGGCTAGTACCTGATATGTCAGCCAAGGTCCACCTGATTGCCCTGATGTTCTCCCACAAAGGATTCAAAAGTTTTTCATCATGTTCAAAAGTGAGATTGTTAGCAATGATAATAGGTAATCTCTCACCACTCAAAAAGTATGAGTATTTTAGATTTGGTGGCAATGGCTTGAGTTCCAGTGTATGGGGGTGGTGTATGTATGGGGTCATAGAATGAACTGAAATATGTGCACAAAGATCATCAGTATCAGAATATACATCATCAAAATCAGAGAATAAAGCATCAAATCCATTAGCATACTCAACATCCATGTCATAATCAGAGTTCACATGATCAAAATATGAGTATGATTCCATTTAAGAATCAATTCTAATAGGGTATTTTTCATTAAAAATAGGTGTGGAAGTACTCTTAGGCATCAAACTAGAACCAATACTCATAATCTACCTAAGAATAGGACAATCCAATTCCTTGGTTTTTTTACTTGGTGGTTCAAAATGGGAGATAACAAAGGCAGAATGATCCTCTGAGGGGTACTTCATGGAATCCATAACATTAAATATCACAACATCATCCCCAAATTCCATGGAAAGTGTACTCTCATTGACATTTATGATAGTTTTTTTAGTTTTGAGGAAGGGTCTACCTAAGATAATGGGGTCATGAGAACTTACCTGATCATCCTCAATGTTAAGCACGTAGAAATCTACTGGAAAGATCATGTCTTTTACCCGGACAAGTACATCCTCAAGAACTCCCACTGGATATGTTGTATCTCTATTTTCCAACTGCACCACTACTCTCGTCAGCTTCAAATCACCAACCTGTAAAGAAGAGAATACAGAGTGAGGCATCACATTTATTGAAGCTCCTAAATCACAAAGAGCATCAGAGAAGTGCAACTCCCCTATGGTACATGGGATGGTGAATGTCCCGGGATCCTTGCACTTTGTTGGCATTGCTAGAGTTGCTGTAATAAGTGCTGAGACATTCCTTCCAAGATTGATCCTCTCATTTACCTTGATCCCTCTGCGATTGGTGCTTAATTCTTTTAAGAATTTGGCGTACCTTGAGATTTTTTTAATGACTTCAAGTAGAGAGATGTTGATCTCAACACGCTTGAATGTGTCCAAAACCTCCTTTTGCATTGCTTCTTCAGCCATCTGCTTGGTTTGAACAACCCTGTTTGGAAAAGAAAGGGGTTTAGGAGGAACATCATCAATCTTTTTCTTACCTTTATCTTTCTCCTTGGATTTCTCATCAGTTGGTTTGGAATGCGGCTTCTCCAGAGTTGAGGTGAATCCAGGTGGAATGGTAGGTACAGATGTATCGTTCATTTGCTTCCCACTTCTCAATGTGATGGTAATGACATTCCCCTTTGTATTTTGAGTGGGTTGGGAAGGTAGATTTCCAGAATTCTTACTCACAAGTTCATGGAGGGCGGTGGCAATCTAGCTCATTTGAGTCTTCAACTCCCTCAGCTGCGAACTTTGACTCTTCAGCTTGTTCTGTTGATTAAGAAAAATTTTCTTAAAAAGATCACCATTATTAGAATCTACCTTTGGTGGGGGATTCCCTTGTTGCTGACTTGTTGATGTTTGAGCTTCAAATCTCCTTTGGGGTTGTTGGAAACCCTGTTGGTATGGTGGAGGCTTCTGGAAGTTTGGTGGAAAAGGGGGAATGTGTTGTAGTCCAGAGCCATACCTCATGTCCGGTTGATCTTTCCACCCTTGGTTGTATGTTGGAGAAAATGAATCAAACTTCTTTTGGGGATATGGTTGTTGTTGCTGCTGAAATGGTCTCCCTGGGAACACTGTTGTGCAATCCCATGTCTCTTGTAGTTGTGGGAAACAGTGTGTTGGGTGGCTTGTCTCATTATAAATTCCACAAGTCCTTTAAGGAGGGGGGTAGAGATGTCTTTTGTGCCAAAGAAATTTGCCTCACCATAGTGGTCAATTATTCTAACTTGATATCAATAAAATGACTTTCAAGAGAAGGACTTACCTGATGTACTCCTCAAACATGTAGTGTACCTCTATCTCTGAATTGTTGGGAGTTTTGGTCCATCTTGTCGATCAATTCATGTGTGGCTACTGGTGTCTTGTCCACCAATGCTCCTCTAGCCGAGGCATCCACCATGCTCCTCTCCATAGGTGTGATTCCTTCATTGAAGTATTGGATGAGGACTTGCTCACTGATTTGGTGATGCGGGCAGCATGCACACAACTTCTTGAATCGCTCCCAGTACTCATACATTGACTCTACTTGGGATTGCTTGATCCCTGATATCTCCTTTTGAATGGATGTGGTCCTTGATGCTGGAAAAAATCTTTGCAAGAAATGACGTTTCAAATCATTCCAACATGTTACATCTTCAGGTTTCTAATAATACATTCAATCTTTTGTGGCTCCATCAAGTGAGAATGGGAATGCTCTTAATTTGATTTGGTCTTCAGATACATTTCTTGGTTTCAAGGTTGAGAAAACCACATTAAATTCTTTCAAATGTTTATTGGGATCCTCACCAGAGAGGCCATGAAACTTTGGAAGTAAGTGAATTAAACCAGATTTCAGTTCAAAGTTCGATTCGAGATTTGGGTATGCAATACAATTTGGTTGATAGTTAATATCAGGTGCAGCCAATTCTTGAATGGTTATATTATGTTAATTTCCATTATTTTCATCCACTAGTTCTTCTTTTATGTTTGAATTTGAATAACTTCCAATTCCAATGTTTCTAGAAGAGATTAATTCACCAACTGGTTGAATATTGAAACTTCCCGTAGACTGAGAGTGTCTGATTCATGCCCTAAGGTTGCGTTCAATATCAGGGTCAAGATCTAAGAGATCTTCGGGATTAGTTAGTGTCATCAATCAATGAAAGATGAAAAGAAAGAAAGTGGACCATAGAAAAATAAAAATTATAAGTCTGAGTTGATGGTCCAAAAAGAAGTAGAAGGAAATAAAATAAGAAAGAAAAAAATCAGATTGGGTAAAGATGGAAGAAAGAAGAGAGGAAGAGAATTAAAATGTAAAATAAAATAAATACCTCTAATTGGTTTAAATAATTAATTTCCTACCTAGAAACGGCACCAATTTGAAAGAGAGGTTTCGTGGGAGACCTCAAATGATTAGTGTGATTTTGGGGTACTTAGGTGTAGCAAAGTGGCTGACCAAGGTTGTCTCTCAAATGAGGAAGTGAATTTAACAACTTATTAAAGGTATTCTAAAAATAAAATAGAATATAATCAAAACCCTAGTTTAAATAATGGGGGTTGTTTATAGTTTATAAATCTATAAGAAGTTTTCTAGAAGAAGATTGTATTTTTTTTGTTTTTAATTTTGAAATGGATTTCGATTAAAATGACACAACAAGAAGATGTTTTTTTAGAAATATATTTTAAAAGGAATAATCGATCTAACTCTACCTATTCATTCAATTATTAATCATTATAGTTTAAATCAATATCCACTTAATTATGATCCCCTAATTTGTTATCTCGCGAACCCTATGAGAGTTAACTTAACCACAAATATGAAATTACTTAAACCCTAGGCTAGCTTCGGAACACGCAATCGCAACACCCTTCTTTGATTGTTGTTCTAAGGATAGATTATGGTCAGTTGTTAATTAGAGCATAGATTTATTCTGTAAATGGGGATGAATTGTGTTTAGGGATTATATTTGAACTCTACAAATTTATCCCGTGTGGTCTTGTATTACCGATTAAGATCGCGCTCTCACAATTTACACAAAATCTCGACCTCACGTGTTTTGTATTAATTGTTCAATTTCTTTCTTAGTTTCTTGTAATTTAAAAACAAAATTCATGGATCATATTATATGAATTAAATTAGCTCAATGATTCAAAATAAATGAAGGAAGAAGGTTATAGGTCGATCGATTGCTAAAAAGAACTACTCTTCCATGGGTGGTGTAATCGTCGTAGAAGCGTTTTGCATGTGTAAGGGTTTATAATGGTTATAACCCAATAACGCTTCTACTCAATAATTCCAGCCCAAATAGGAAGATTAAAAGAAGAATAAATTTAAATAAAACAGAATAAAAGAGAAGAAATAAAATAAGAACAAATAATTTTATTACACAAACAAAATCATTACAACATGAAGGAGAAGAAGAAGACTCCGTCGAAGGGATCCTTGCTTCAAGAGCTACCCTTATTGAAATGGTCGGAGAATTGGAGTGGATATACTTATCCTCTTCCCTAAACTTGCCAATTCACATCCCCAACCCCACCAAATGAGAAAAACACCAATTTATAGAGTGGTGTGGAGGCTAGGTTCAAAGTGGTTTCAAGTGTGAATGGGGAATCACGGCCAAATATTTTATGCTAACTTGGACCGCCCATTTGACCATAGAGAAACATGAACTGGCCAGCCTTACAGAATTATCAAATGTGCAGATATGTGTCCTCTATCTCTGCTCCAAATTTGGGCTCAATATAGTCTTTGAGGAAGGAGTTATGGCCGAAATACATAATCTTCTCCATTCCGGCGTGTCCATCCCACCTTTGCCTCTGGCCCAATTACTCCATCCAAATTCATTATTTTGATCTAGTTTCCTGAAAACAAGTTGTAGATAATTAAGTTAGGAACACTGTTACAAAAGTTAAAGTTCAAATAATAAATATAAAAATATTTATCTTCGAAATACTACAGTGCACTATAAAGGGTAAAACTGGAATTTTCACCAAATTTTCAAATGAATGATCAAATCCCAAATATTTTATAAATAAACATATTTAACACAATGTGAGGAAATTATTTCATTTATAATCAATAAAATATTCAACAAAATAGTGTTTTATTAAATTGTTTGATCATTTCTTCATGTACAGTTTTGTGATTATGTAGGTTCTATTTTAAATGAAAAATGTATAACCCTACTATTTGCATCATGTTTTTTAGTTCTATGGGACACCCAAAAAAAAATTTATATCAAATGATATCTTCTAGAATTGGGTGCCTCCAAACCATGCTCCTTTTATAGACATTTTGTGAATGGAATTTCAAAAAATATTCATTATTTAATATTTAATTTTTCCTTTTTAAAATTATATTGTAAATAAAATTTTAAAAATAATAGATATGGGTCATGAATACCCTCATACATATTATTTTAATAGAATGCTTCATGATAATTTAAGTATTTAAAACTTAGTTTAACCATCTTACCTCATTTTACCTTAAGCGTGGTAACTCAATTTTTACCTAGATAACTTATCTTTATTCTTAAAAATAAAATTTTCCATCTTAACAAATTTTAACATGATGATTAAAAATTTTAATTCCATTTAATCTAATTCAATTTATAAATATGAAAAATTAAAATTTTAATTTAAAACATAATATATATATATATATAGTTTTTATAGAAAAAAATAACTTTTAAACCTTTAAGTGTTCTTTATATTTTTTTCATTGTAATTATTAATTCAAAAATTGTTAATATATTTATTTCTACATTGAAACATTACACTATATTCATCGTTAAAAATCGATCATTTTAATTTATTAAGAAAAAAATACAAAACTCTTTCAAAAGTGTTCTTTGAAAAATACCAAATTTTTAACTTCAAAGGATTTTAATCACATCCTTTTAAAATTATTTATTTATCTTCTAAACATTAAAATTTATTAACAAATGGGTGTTATAATATTTCTTTGAATTTTATAAATACATCAAATCACTCTTTAATAATAATAATGATAATTATGATGATGACGGTGATGATGATAATGATGATAATAATATGTAAAGCCTAAAAGTATAGTTTTATAATAAAATATTTTAATCAAATATTATATTTTTATTTAATTATAAAATTATTTATTATTTATTATTATTTATTTATTATATTATTTTCAATTAGTTACTCAAAATTACACAACTTCAATAAACCTATTAGATATATGCATACCCAATGACCATATGTCCAATGAATATGTTTCCATCAACCATATTTCCAACAACCATATATGTAATAGCCATATTTCATTCCTATATATATCCTTACATATATAACTGAAATCAATCATTATATTCATTTACTTCTCTCTCATCATGTATATTATATTTCTAATTCTTCACCTTATTTCTATAGTTTCAATCGAGGTTATGATCATCTTAGAAAATCATAAGGATAGTGATTTTATATTCATGTTATTTTTATTTACATGTGGTTGTATTCCTCTAGTAAAATTATTTATAGTGTTTTATATTTTCTTCTCATAATTTATTAATTCTTATCTCTCATCGTAATATTTTCTCTCAATATAATGTATTATAGTTTTTTTAGTTCATTGTTGTGTGTGAAACAAGCTACTAAACAATGAATTTATTTTAGGGAAAATACATATTAAAATTATGGGGTGTTTCAAAATTTCATTACTCTAAAAGAAATAAATAAAGGTACTTCTTCTTAATCATATCTTCATTTTATCATGATACTTAAATAAACTTATGATTCCTCCATATAACTATTACCAATTGAGTGGTCATGTTTTTTAGTATTTTATCTCTATGATCCAAAATTTCTACTAGTTGTTCCTTGTAAAAGAGATCATGTTTTAGTTATACTATATATGAGTTAAGTATATGTGAGGGTTTAGGTATATACTTCACTACAAATGATACATAAAACAAAAAATTTTACTTGGAAAGGTTTAGAAGATGTGAAAGGTGATAATATATATCCCCCACATGATTGGGGATCTCAAAAGGACCAATATATCAAAGGATAAACATTCTATTCTTCAATAATTTTATAAACTTCTTCCATAGTTTTATTTCAAAAAATACTATGTCACTGTCCTTAAACTACATACTTCATAAAACATTATCTGTGTAGCTCTTCTGTCAACATAGGGTGTCATTAATATGTCGTGGAATGGTTTGAATGTTATTTTACTTATCTTGATTAAGATATGGTCCTAGTAGCTTATACTAAACAAAATTATCACAACATGTTGTAGTTACATACATATTCCATTAAAAATAATCACATGGTTCCAATTGACTAGTAGAATGAAAATGTTTTTTATATGAGAACCCCACTATGAGAAGGTTTTGATCTCAACCTCCTTTAAAATAAATTAAACATGATCTCAACAAATATTCCATATTTTTAATGGTTATTTTAGATTAACCATCAGTATAAGTATTATATGCAGTTCTGAATCTAAACTTTATATCCAGTTCTTATTGAATACTTTTCTAGAACATTGACTTTAACCATGGATCTCAATCAGATATAATTCAAAGTGTTACTCCATAAAACATTACCATTTCCTTCATTTATATTATATAAGGTTAATCAAGAAATAAATATTATTGTATATAAATGAAATTCACTAAATTCATAAGGCGATCAACTATAACCCAAATGTAATTATATCCTTTTGATGTCAGAGAAATACCTATGAAAATATAATTGGTGTTTTTCTCCCATTTCCATATAGTTATATATAATAGTTTCATCGGTCCTTTATAATTATATCATTTTTCCTTAACCTACAAGCATATCAATAATCAATATATATATTATTCAATTTACCTCTTCTTATTTTACAAAAAGAAATTATCCTTGAGATCTTTATACATATTTGTGCTTCTTGGATGGATAAATAATGATTAATTGTGTGGATCATAAAATATCTCCTTTAATTATAGTTTTTTATAACCCATATTTGTTTCTTGAATCATATAATTCCATCATTATCAAATTTAAACAATGGAATGTTCATTACCTTATTCTAAATCTTCATATCCTCCTTCTATGCCTCCCATATCTTCACATGGAAGGATGGTTGAGCACTCATTTTTTAAGGATAGGATTTCCATCCTTCCCTTATGATTTCAAGGTCCATAAATTTAAAATATATGATTATTGGGCCTCTTTTAATCCTTTTCATGGGTAAACTAGTATAATAATTCCTGGTCAAAGTATTATCCACCTTCTTTTTCATCCAATGGTGGTAATGTATTGAGCAACCATACTCTTTGATTAACTCCATCCATATCCATTGTTGTATATTCAACTCCTTCTATGAGAATTTATAATTTTTGATCTTATGATCAATATATATTTTACACTTTTTACCATTGATTTATTTACTTTATATCTTTAAAGAATATATTACTGATTCTAGCTCTAAATAATGGGTCAGGTATTTTTTTCTCATGAATTTTTTAATAATGATTCCATAAGCTACCACCATGTAATTTTTCATTAGAACGCATATTAATCCCTCATTTGATACATCATGATATTCCAAAAACCCTTCTCCACTATAGGTTAATGTGAGTATAGTTGCAGAATCTAACTTTCACTTTAGATCCATGAAATTCTATTCATATTCATCTATCTAAAAGATCTTAGATACCTTATGAGATAACATGGAGGGTGGATATGAAATTCATGAGGAATTTATCAAAAATAATCTATAGTATTCAACTAATATAAGAAAAAAAATGGATTTCTATTACATTGGTGGGTTTTGACCATTTTTCATTCACATTCATCTTTGAATAGTCCAATTATATACCCTCTCTTATGATTACATGATCCATGAATGATACATTCTATAGAAAAAAAATTCACGCTTGTTAAATTTGGAATATAGTTTCTCCTTTAACAAGTTATTTATCAAAACAATAAAATTATCTTCATTATATTCCTTAATCTTGTAATATTAAATAATGTCATCTAAAAATTCTACCACAAACTAATCAAGGAAATCTTTAAAGACATTATACATCATATTTATAGAGATTATTGGGGAATTTTTAACCTTGAATGGAATCACTATGAATTCATAGCGCCTCTATCTTATAAAAATGATTTTATTGGGTATATCCTCTCTTTTAAACCTTTATTGATTATATCTTGATCAAAAGAAAATCTTTGAGAAGTATTTATCCCCTCATGGTTTATTGAATATGTTAGGTTAACAATAATTAATGTAGAGATTCATTAATACATTTGTATTCTTAATAAATTGAACTAGAAAACCACGTGGTGGATTACATGGGTGTATAAAACACTTTTCAGGTTATCTTGGAGTTTCTTCTTCAATTACTCCAATTCAATTAGGGCTATTCTATAAGGATTCATTGTTATAGGCATAACATATGTTATGAGATCTATTAAAAATTCAACCTCATGATCTAAGATAAAACCAATAAACTCATCTCTCTCTATATATATATATATTATCACATAATATTCATATATTAAATATAAAGTTTATTCCAAAATATTTGAGAGAAATACATCTTAGGATTGGGTGTTAATTCCCATATAATGGAAGTAATTTCCATAAAGATTTTGTAGTCATAATTTCACTAATATATGATCAAAAGTTTACTTGGGATATGAAATGATACTTCTCTATTATAATAAAAAAATATGGGATATATGTAGAGAGGTCCAATCCTTACCCAAAAATCACAATGAGTTTTACTAAATGTATAATAATAATATTTGGTGGAATCATATTCCAACAAACATCTATTTAAGAGGAGTTGTATACTTGAGATTCAATCATCGTACGACTAGTAGTTTTCACTAATAATTCAATACTTATCTATTGGAGTGGTTATTTTCCTATCTGAAGAAATATTCCTAGATATGAATTTGTGGATCAATCTAGAATCGAATAATACATTAGACGTTTTGCGGTGTATAATGACTGTACTTTTCACCACTTCATTTTTGTGACCCATTTTGTAGTTTTCATTACATAGGATTTAATTTTCACACTTTTATTTCGAGGTTATAGACATTTATTATCATTATTAACACGTTTTTTGGTGAACTTGTTGAATTAATTCCCATATTCCTTAAAATTAAAGCATTGGAGTGTGGGTGATGTGTAAGGATAAGATTTATCTCCATCCATTTTATTTTTTATCCACTTTATATCTCCTCAATATTCATATTCTAGATAATCTTCTCTTACACATTTGATACATTTACCCATTCTTTAGTGATAGTTCCCCATGCTTGTTCCCACATTTTTTACATGTAAGAATATGAATATTATTTCCTATACCAGTTTTATCCCTTGATTTTCCCTGAAACACTTTTTTTCTTTTTTCTTTTTCAAAAATCCCCGATAATAGTGGGAGTATCTAATTTACATTTCCACTATTAGATCACATAAATCAATATATTCATAGCTTGAAATACCCTTATAGAAAATTCATTCAAGATACTTTTTTAATACAATAAAGAAGCGGTCACTTTTCCTTTTAGAGTTAATGATAAAACTAGGTTCTTACCTTTCAAGTCTTGTGAAATTTTCTTAAATGGTTTTAATGGTTTCATCCTCAACTTTTCAGATTAATCATTTATCCTTTTATTTTAGTGTGAATATTTTATAGAAAATAAATATTAAAATAAATATTCTTAAACTCCCTTCATTTCATGGATTGGATATCTTCCCATTACCTCATCTTCTTACTGAGAGTCTCCATTTATCATATTTACATTTCCAATGATAAATAGCTAAAACTACCTTTTCATGTTCCAAGCACTGTATAAAAAAAATATCTTTTCTATTGTGTTTATCCACTACTCCAAAATTAGTGTACTAGAATACCTACAAAAGGAAATAAATTATTTCATCATAAAGGAATCAATGTAGAATTATTCCTTACTTGGTACATTTGGGAGTATGAAATAATTAATGTTATTGTTTATATATTGATAGAGTTGTGTGAGTATAGACATAGTATTTTTTACTCCAACTCTCATTCCATTTTATTTCTCATTACAATAGTCATTGCACTATCCACCACAATTGTTGTTAAATCAAATCCTCCTAGTTCCAGCCATTAACTAAAACTAAAAAGGTTAGTGTGTATATCATTAAATAATAATTAGTTCATGTAATCATATTATATGGAAAATAAATCCAAATATGTATACAATTATGACACCATAATTTCATATTATATCATTTGATTTTCATTCTTCTTTAATTTTGGTTCATCAATGGTTGTTTCAGGTTCTATCCAATTATTCTGCATTACCTAATATCAAAAAAACTAAAATAAACTTTGATTCCAACTGAGGGGACCAAATAATAATATAAATAAATATTACATCATTATACTATAATATTCCATTCATACCACATTATGTCATACCCCAGAGCCTATAGGTTTGGGTTTTTAGATATTATCTTATTAATATTCTTATTTTAAAATCATTCTTTAATATTTACAACAAAATTATTGAAACATGATATCCTTCTATACATGTCATAGATAATAATATTATTGATTAACTATGTAATAGAAACATTATAAAATTTTAATCTCATATACTCTATAATGGTGAAAATAAAAGATAAAAAACACATATCATACTTGATCATAATATGAACATGGGGGTATGAGAACATAATAAAGTTACATGAATATAAAAAAATAATTCCTAATAAATAATAGATCATAAATCTAAAATCTAAATATAAGGATTTTTTATAAAACACATGTCTTGGGAGAGTGGAAATATGAGTCAATAATATATCAACATTATATAGTTAAGATGTATAACATTTGAATATGTCACAAATATGATCATTAAAAATATATCAAGGTTAACCACTAATACATACATCACAAAATGAATTACACTAACCACCTTTCCATAATATAGTAGGCTTGGGATAACCAACCATATACCTTTTTAGGCATGTGAAAACCAATCATGTAACAAAACCTTTTGGGATTGGTTTTACCACCCATGTACCATAACCTCATCATATTATATTTAAAACTTTGCCAAATTAATTGGAGTTATATATCATTCCCACCATAATATAATGAGAAACATACATATGTATTCTATTTGACCATTGAAACATTCATAATCCCATCATAGATTGATTAACCCATAATAAATAAATGGTTTTTAGAAAAACATCAATAATATATTATCATAAGACATACATAAAAAAAATGTTATGGTATCAAAAAATAATATCCCTAATTAATCATAGGAAATATTAAAGCATGTTTACATAAATGAAATACACTTTTATAGATTTAATAAAAAATTTATTTAAAAAACATATATCCTATGCATTTGATAAATTTTATTTTAAAAGGAAATAATTTATAAAAAATGGAAATATAAATTACTTTGAAAAACCATGAAAACATGGAGAATATGTTTCTTAAAGAATACCAGAAATGATAGTGGGAAAATTCAATTGTGTGTAAAATGTTTAAAAAGGAGTTTCCTTTAACCCTTTTGTAAATAAGGTCAAAGACAATAGAAAATGAACCATACATAAAATGTTAAAAAAAATCTTTTTATTCTTTAATAAATAAAGTAAAGGATAGTATAATTAATAAATAATTGTATTATAAAAAAGTATATCCATAAAACAACATAATGAATATAACGTGGAGGAGAAATAGTCCTTATCAAAAATATGAGATAAGGTCAACTCCACATAAAAACATCATTCTTGTATAATTTTGAACCAAAGAGGGATAAAATGGTAATAAGGCATGTAAAACCTATAATTAACCTAACAAAAACAAAAAAAATGGTTTTTTAGAGATAAGTGACATTTAATTTTCCCATATGATAATTTAGTCATAGACAATCTAAAATTAAAAGTGATATTTAAAAGAAAAATAATAACCTTTATCCCAACCTCTATGAATGTTCGTTAACCTCATGTATAATAAATATTACTTATTCTAGCTCTAAATAATGGGTTGGGAAATTTTTCTCAAGAATTTTTCATTAATAGTGTCGTAAGATACCACTAATTCATTTTTCATTATAATGCATCTTAATTCATTATTTGATACATCTCTGTATATCAAAAACCCTTCTCTGTTATAGGGTAATGTGAGTATTTTTATAGTGAAAAAAATTCCCTTAATATCCTTGAAATTTTTTTCACACTCATATGTCTAAATGAGCTTATATCCCTTATGATTTAACTTGGAGAGTGGATTTTAAATTCAAGATAAATTTATCAAAAATAACCTATAGTGTCCAACTAATCTATGAAAAAAATGTATTTTTATTAAAATAGTTGGTTTTGGCCATTTTTCATTCACATTAATATTTTAAGTATCCATAAATATAACTTCTCTTGTGATTACATGATCTATGAATGATACTTTATATAGAAAAAATCTACACTTGTAAAATTTTCATATAATTTATCCTTTATCAAGGTATTTAGAATAATACTAAAATGATAATTATTATATTCCTTAATTATATAATATATAAAAATGTCATCTAAAAATACTACAAAAAACTGATTTATAAAATCTCTAAATAATTTATTCATTATATTTATGGAGATATTTGGTGAATTTGTATGTTTGAATGGAATCACTATGAATTCATAGTGCCTAAATCTTTTAAAAATTGTTTTATTGGTTTTATCCTCTATTTTTACCCATAATTGATGATATCTAGATCAAAGGTAAATATTTTAGAAGTATTTATCCCCTAACAGTTTATTGAATTAGTTCGGTTCACAATAATTAATGTAAAGATTCATTGATTCATATTTCTTCTTAATAAAGTGAACTAGAACACCCCATCATAAATTACTTGGGTGTATAAAACCCTTTCTAGGTTATCTTGGAGTTTCTTCTTCAGTTCCTCTAATTAAATAAGGGATATTATATAAGGAGTCTTTGATATATGCATAGTAGTAGGTATGAGATATATTCATAATTTAACCTTATGATCTGAGATAAAACCAATAAAATCATCTCTATATATATATATATATATTCCGGAAAAATATTAATATCTTAAATATCAAGTTTCTTCCAAACTATTTGAACTAAATACATCTCATGATTGGGTGTTAAGACCAATATAATTAAACTAATTTCCTTAGAGAGTTTGTGGCCATAATTTTACTAAAATATGATCATAGGTTGATTTTGGATATGAAATTATACTTCTCTATTCCAAGAAATAATATGGGATATATGTAGAGAGAGTCAATCTATACCCAAAAATTGCAAAGAATTTTACTAAATAGAGTACAAGAAGATTTGGAGGAATCACATTACTACAAACATATATTAAAGATGAATTATATAATTTATATTCAATCATTATACAACTAGTATTTTTAACTAATAATTCAATATATATCCATTAGATTGGTGTTTTTAGTCTCTAAAAAATAAACTAGATATGAAGCGGTGGGGAAATCTAGAATCAAATAAGAAATTAGATGTTCTATGTTGTATAATGATTGTACCTTTAACCAATTCATTATTCCCAAATTATTCATTTTATTAGATTATTTTTGTTTCAATTATTTAGGTAGTCTCGTGTTCATTTAATGAAAGATATGGGTAAAGAGTCAATGATGACCAGGTTCCAAGGTAATTTATCGATAACAATGAGTTACTTTATAATGATAATTATTTTTGTTATCTCCCTCAAAAACCCATATTGATAACATAAATTAATCTTTTATATAATATATTACCATTGTTAATATCATTATATTCTTTTATTTTTTAAACTATGAGGTTATTATAGCATCATTCATGTAGGAGGTTGAGCTAACCCTAATAAAAACATTTTCTACTAATGAATGAATAAGAATATAGAGTTACATAATTGTTGTATTATTTTATTAGAAATATGGTGATGTTAATATATTATAATTATAATTTAGGATTATATTTATAATGATTTTATATTATAAGGTAATTGAAAAAGATTGTAAATAACTAGGTACTTACTTTGTCGAATTCTCTCCTTCTCAAAATAGGTACTATCAGAATGAACGATTTTGGATTCATTCTTCAAAAAAAATTCCAAAAATATATAAATAATATTTTTTATAAGATAAAAGGATATATATTCAATGTATAACTAACGGAAATGATTAGTTAGGGGTGGGTAGAGGAGGGGTCCTTTTATTGGTGATTTTTAAGTGTAATTTTCACAAATATTCTTTATTTAATGTATAATGTTGTCATTTTAGAAGTAAAGTGGATAAATAATGGGAAAATAATTGATATGGGTCATTTATTCCCTCATAAATTAAATTTAAATATAATTTTTCATGATATTTTACGTCTTTTACATTTAGTTTAACCATTTTTATCTCATTTTATCTTTATCATGGTAACTCAAAATTTACCTGCGTAGAATATTTTTATGCCAACAAATAATATTATCCTTCATACCTAATTTCAATAAGATTATTTAAAAATTTAACTCCATTCAATATAATTCAATTTCTAAATATGAAAAAAAATGAATTTTAATTAGCAATGTAATATATTTAGGAAAAATGTTTTTATAGAAAAATAGTATTTTTAAACATTATGTGTTCTTAATATTATTTAATATTGATTCATAATTAAATAAGTATTAATATATTTGTTAACACATTAAAACATTACATTATATTCATCACTAAAAATTTATAGATTTAATTTTCTTAAATAAAAATACACAACACCTTAAAAATAGATCGTTAAAAAATATCCCCCTTCAAACATTAAATTATTTTAATCACATACCATAAATATTAATTATTTAAATTTTAAAATTTTAATAGTTATTAAAATATTTATTTGAATTTTATAAATACATAAAATCGTTTCTTAATAATGATAATAATATGTAACGCATAAAAATATATTTCTATAATAAAATATTTTTTAAAAATATTTATTTCAGTCCAAATTTATTAATTATATTTGAATTATATTTTTTTGTATTTATTACTAAAAATTACACAACAAAAATATACCTATTCGATAAATTCATACCCAACAACCATATATCCAATTATCACATTTCCAACGACCATATATCCAATAGCCATATCTCCAATGACTCTGTATATATAACTTTAAAATTTCATTCTAATATATAGCCATTCATAAATAACTAAAATTATTCAATTTATTATTTATTTACCTCTCATAATGTATATTATATTTATAATTTATTTTTTTTTATTTCCATGGTTGCAATCGGAGTTATGAACTTCAAGGAAAACCATGAGGATAAAGATTTTATGTTTATGCTATTTTTATTTTCTTTTGGTTTTATTCCTCTTATAATTTTCATAGTGATGTTTCATTTTATATTATAATAATGTATTAATTTTTATCTAATATTGTAATAATTTCCATAAGTAAATGGTATTTCAGTTATATTTAGTTTGGTGTTGTGTGTGAAAAAAGATATTCTACACAATATTTATTTAAAGGAAAAATAAATATAAAAAACAGGGGGTATTACATCAACATCCAAAAAATCATATTGATTTATAATTTACTGAGATAATCATAATATTTAAATCATTAAAGAGAAACATAGGCATCATCTATTTTAAATATTTTTATATCTGCATCATAATGATCAATTTAAATGCCTAAAAAATCATCCTCAAATTCTAATTTCAAAAATATCCATCGTATTATACATTCAAAATTACATGGTTATTATAACATAGACTTTGGGAAAATATAATAAATCAGACATAGAACCATGGTTAATCTCAAGTGGACTTTGAATTAATCTCACATTACACTATTTCTGAAACCATTTAATCTCATGAATCTATGTATCTTCTATGATTAATCTCCTAAAATCTGAGTTTAATATGACATAGTCCACTTTTGGAACTAGATAATATTATATGGATACAATGATATTAATCTAACCTAGTTTTGTAACATCTGGACATAATCTCACACAACCATATTTTATCTTTCTAAAATTAAACTTTTGTATCATTGTATCTTCTGAAACTCATATTTCATATCAGATGAAATATATTAAATATACTTTAGAATTAATAAGTTACTATGACATACACAGAAAAAATTCAATTTAAATCTTATATACAGAGTACTTTCTCAAATTCATCAAAATTTGTAACTCTATAATTTAATTTTAACCATTTGAACTCATCTCCAAAAAAACATCATCCACTCAAATACAACTCAAATCAATTAAAATTCATTTTCAACATCTAAAAACATTCTTAATAACTTGTAATTTTCTTTACACATAGTTAAGAACAAATAATGACCTTCTTCAACAATTCTAAAGATTTTTCAAAAATTATAATTTAACAAATTCACAATTAAAATGGTTTTAATAATAATTAATAATATAATTATTGAGTAATAATATAGAACCTAAATAAATACTACATATCATAACTTATTTACTACATTGATTTATTAATTTTAAAATATAATAATTCAAAAAAATTGATTATATGCTTATTTAAAAAATTATGTTTCAATGTTATCATTTTTTTTAAATAATGAGTATTACTAATAATTTATAAATTATTATAATTATCATGACATTTAAAAGGAAATAAATATAAAGTACAAATCATATTATAATCACTAGTATAAAAATAATTTTTTTAAGATGATTTTTTTATGTTTCTAGTAACCATTTTTTAGGATACTTCATTACAAGTGATCTAATAAATATATTTTTAATATCAGTTATTAAAAATGATGTTAAAAATATTCACAACATATATTATTTTTAAAATAGTTTTTCTAGAATTTTATATGTTGGTTTTTAAAAAATATGATGTGAAAATGATATTTCATGTCGGTTATTTAAAAAATCCACATGATAAATCTTTTTGCATGCTCGTTTTTTAAATAAATGATGAAACAAATAGTTTTCACACTAGTTTTTTAAAAAAACCATTCTAAAAAATATTTTTTAACAAAAATATGATTGAATTAAAAACCATACATATTTAATTTTGATATTAAACAAAAACAGTAATAATTTAATATGATAAAATAATTACTTTATGATTATGGAACTAAAAAAATATTGGTTATTCTAAGATATAATGACACTAATAAAAAAATATTAATTACAATGTTAGAAAAAATTTAGATAATAATAAAAGAAATTATTATTGTGATTTTACCTCTATGTAAAGATATTTGATAAATTATAATGTTCAAACAAATTTCTTCATCATTTTAGAGATCGATGTAACTATTACTAGTCAATATATATGGATAGAGGGGTTGAATTTCCATTAAAAAAAATAAAAAAATATAAATATGAAGAAAAATAATAACTCAAAAATTTAAATATGGTAATAATTGTTAAATAAAATTAATATTAAAAAGTTCATATCAAAGTATACTAAGCTAAAAATGATCAAATCGAACTTATGAAATTATTCATATCTATATTTAATGATGTAATGTGTCAAAGTAAAATAGAGGGAGAAAAAACAATTGATAAGAAGTTTGGAAATTTCTTGATGTGATCCCCTATAACTCTACCCCTAAAATCAAGAGTTCAATATTATTAATCCCTTTCTCTTTGTGGTTACCAAGAATATTTTCTCTTATAATTTTAGTCTATGACAACCCTCTTGAGCTTCACTTGTAGTTAAGGAACCCATCTCTCACTTCTGTAGAGAGAGAACCTGGTGAAGAAGGAGATGATAAGAGATATATTTTTTTTGGAAAACCAGTTACAAATCCACTCAAAAATATCTCTTATAGGTTATTTCAATTTAGGATCATATTTTTGAGAGAAATGGTGAGATCCTTTGACATATTGAGAAATGGATGTTGGTACTTTAAGAGGATTTTGAGAATGAAATAAATTCCCCACTAATTCAATTGGAGAGAATTCTTGGTAGCCAGTAGAAGTTACAAGTGGCTAAGTACATTCTATTATATCCTTTAAAAGTCCCAAGAACCTTAGAGTCTTTATCGAGTAAAATAAAGAAGAGGACAACTACTATAATGGGTATTTTTATTATAATAAATTAATTCATGAAGTTTATTCCAAGATTCCATAAGATACATATTAGCCTCCACTTGGTAGCTGGTGGACTACCTTGAGATTGGTACTTCTGGAAACCCTCCACTAGCTAGATAGTGTACCACCACCGGGTATCGGGTGGAAATACCGGAGTTATGGGTGATGCTTCAAAAAAATATTAAGATATCAATGATCCTTATTACTTGGTATTCAAAATAAATATTTAAACTCACTCAGATTAAATCATTAGAAACATGCTTAAGTGTTTGTTATCATGAAAACATCTTGAGAAATAGGTATAATAATCTCCATATTTTTGATGATCACAAACACTTAACATAACAAGAATTATTAAATTTAAATCAAGAGTAATATATATATATATATATATATATATTTAATTTATTATTTCAATATAATAGATCGAGTTATTTAAAATTATTATTTAGATAAACTAAAATATATTTTCCAAATTAGAATACAATACTTCTCCCCCTTAGAGAAATGATATTATAAATTTTTAACAAACATTCTCCCCCATTGAAGTCTAATAAAATCTAAAAAATATTTCCCCATTTTTTATTGTCTAAAATAAAAAAAAAAGAGGAAATAAAAACATTAATAAAAACATTAATAAAAAATCAAGGGATATTTTGAGAAACTAAACATATAAATTTTAAAAGAAGTTTTTATAAGAGAAATTTTTTTTAACCGAAGAAAAAATAATATTTTTAAAACATATCTTAACATTAAGACTCTCCCTAAAATGATATGTATATATATCGGAAAATAAAATAAATTTTATAAAAAATATAAAGAAAAATTGAATAAAAAATTAAAAATTAAAAAATAAATATAAATATAAGAAATAGAAAATTAACTATAAATAAGAAATTTAAATTGGTACATACCTTTTCCATCACATAACTTTCATCAATAAATGGTTTTTCCTCTATTTATTGAATTATTCATTTGAAAGAGTTCTTTTGAGGGAAAATTCACTTAGGAAGCATCATTATTTTTCCATTTCATCAAAAAATAACTCAAAAATATTGTTAAAGATACAAGTATTTAAAAAAATTACTCATTTTTAATTTTCCTTCAAGAGGGATAAAAAAATTGTCCAAATAGAATGTATAAGAATAAAAACTTTTATTAGTTTTAAAAAAATTGTTTAAAAAATATTATTAATATATTTTTAAAAACTACTTATTTGGAAAATATATTTGAAAGTTTTAATATAAGAGAAATCATTTTCAAAAGTAATAATTAATTTTAAAATTACTCTCTTAATAAAAATTTTAAAATTTGATAAGAGATAAGGATCCCCTAATGATTACACAAATTTGATAATTGGATTATATTAAAAAAAAGATAAATCAAAATTTAATGTTTTTAAATATATTTAAAATTATAAACTAACATAAAGATATCCAAATGAATAATATCACAAGAATACTGTTCCTAATTCCCTTTTAATGATATAAAAGCGATCAAGCGGAAGAGGTTTAGTGAAAATATCCACAAATTGATATAACATACTAAAAATATCTAATATTCCATCACCCTTTTTGAATTGATCTCTTGTGAAATGGTGAATATGGTTAATGTGTTTAGTGTTAGAGTGAAGTATGGGATTTTGAGGGATATCGATGCCGATGGTGTTATCACACTTAATAGGGATATTGTCAAATATAGGCCCAATGTTTAAAATAGTGTGCTTTGTCTATATTATTTTAAAATAATAGTTCTCAGTGACTATATTATACTTTAATTATAAAATGTGAAACTAAGCTACACATCCTATTAGTCCACAAGGTAATTTATTTCCAAGAAGGTGGAAAGTCCCACTTTTACTTTTTTATATAGTTGGTATCCTATGAGATCAGAATTTAAAAAATAGTTAATTAGACCAAGATTTTTATTTCATTTAAAATAATAAAAAATAATTTTGACATTTTTTATATTACATTCATTTTTATTTGATTGAAAACGAGTGTTAATACAAACACTAAACATGATAACAATCTGATTCATAGTAAGATAAAGATGACTATCAATCATACTTATATAAATATTGTTGTTGATTATCGTACATGATTCATATAATGATAATTTAAATGTTAGAATCATCAACATACTAATTTTCTTTTCATGATCCATTCTAAATCATTGTAAGAGTTCATTTGTTTATTTTCCTTAGTATATAAAAATACCATAGTTTCATTAATAAATTTGAAAACCAAGAGAGAATTTGATTTCACCCATAAATCTCATTTCAAATTTTTTTTTCATCAAATCATATAATTAAAAACATATAGATTCATATTTCTATCCAAATTTCATATCATAAACATAAATATGAACAAGTAACAAATCATTTGAGATGTGTTTTAGAAAAAGAGTTGAATTGGATTTTCCAATTTTTTTAAAAAATAATAAAAGATAATTGCAAATAAATTTATACCAAGATTGGGGGGTTTGTTTTAAACCATAAATGGTTTTATTTAAATGTAAAATATAATTTATATGAAAATTATGTTCAAAATTTAGTGGTTTTTCCAAAAAAAATATTTTTGTTAACAAAACCTTTTAAAAAGGTTCTTCCAACATCCGTTTGAATGTGTTTAAAATTGAGATGATAGTATAATTTCAACAAGATTGTAATATATTCTAATCATGAAATGGGTGAAAATTATTCCCCATATTTTATTCCATCTTCATGGTTATAAACTTTCGTAACTAAATGGGGTTTATTTCTAGTTATGTTACCAAGTTCATCTATCTTATTTCAAAAAACACATTTTGTTACTATGATAGGAATATCATTAGTTCTTTCTATGAGACTCCATAAATCATTTATATTGAATTTATTTAGTTCCGGAACATTTAAATAGATATATTTTCATCATTAAGGGAATGATAGATATTTTTGGGTTATAAGTGAAAGAAAAGTTCTTGGTGTTTTACCTCATTTAGGACCGATCATCAAGTATGATTTCTTTCTTTAAAATATCTGAGAAAATTTTCAAGGGTATGGTCCTTATATTTTTTAAAAAATTTAGTTAAATAATTTGGATAAGATTCTAATTCTTATTCAACTTCTTTATCTTGAAAATTTCCATTCAAAACATAATTTTCAAAAACATTATGGGAAAGTGATTTTAGCTAAATTTCATAAAAAAAATATTGATTGATTATTCCAATGTGTTACAGTTTTTGTGAATACTCATTAATTATTTCTTGAATTAGAGTAACCAATAATTATACCTTTATCAAATTTAGAATCAAATTTTATAATATTGTTTTTTGGTGTTTAAAATAAAATAAAAATTCAATCAAAAACTTTAAAAATCCCACTCTGGGGTTTTTATTTTTTGAAAGTTCGTATTTTTGAAAAATGGACTTATTAGAACATAGTTAATTATAAATCATGTATCCTAAACCCAAAAATATTAATGATAAATAAATTAATTTAAAATATTTTGATTGATTTCTTGGATAGTTTAATTATTCATCTTTATTACTCCCATTTTTTGAGAGTTTCTATGAATATAGAAGAAATTATTTTATCCTTTAGAAGATAATAAATCATTAAATTACTTATTATATAATTATACACCATGATATCATTGAATAGAAATAATTTTAAAACTTTTTTCATTTTCAAACTTTTTAGAAAACCTGATGTGGTCTTTGAGATAATTAGTTTTATAAGTTAAGAAATAATCCAAAGTGAATACTATAAATTCATCAAAAATAAAAAAAAAATTATTTTACTCCTATAATTTAAATTTTAGAAAGTATGAATAAATATAAAGAAATTATTTCAAGATATTTGGAAGTATAAATTTATTTTCTTTATTTAAAATTATATTTTTGTTGCTTTCCATATTGTCTTGCTTTAAAAATTATGTTATCTTTGAAATTTAGTTTATGTAGATATCATACTAGTTGATAAAGGTTGAGTTTTATAAGTTATTTTGTGATACACTAACCAATGATTCTATGAAAAATCCATGACTCACTAACTCTTGCACTCAATTATTTGACATTTTTCCTAGCATGATATTATAAATTTATTATATAAACATTTTTAAATCCATATGAGATAATTAAAATTTTACCTTTTAAGTTTAGAAATGTTCAAAAACTTTTTTATATTGAAATTTTAAAACTATTATCACATAATTGAATAATTCTTAGTAAATTATGTTTCAATAATTTGATGAATAAAACATGTTTTATGATATTTGAGTTTGATTACCTAGTGGTACCTTCACTGATTATCTTACCCTTTGAGTTATCACCAAAGGTTTTGTATCCTCATTATAGTTTGTTGATTTATTGAATTCAAAGATTTCACCACAGATGTGTCATGGTAAACCACTATCTAGATACCAAATTCCTTCTAGGGTTTTTCTCAAAATAATCCTTTCTTAAAAAATTAAATAATTAATGGTTTTTTACCCAAATAAAATTGGTTCAGTTAATATTGGGTAATAAATATTTAGGTATCTAGATTTGTTTAAAATGTGGTTTTCTTACTGAAAATGGATGAAAGATAGATCAAATATGGTCTTGCATATCATAAATTATTTCAACCATGTTCAGAAAATAATTACGAATTATTTTTTAATAATTACTAAAATCTTCTTGTGAGTGGCCTTTAATAAATGTAGTTTTCGATATATTTTTTCAAGTTCTTTCTTAATTTGAAAAAATGAGACCAACCCACTCTTTTCTATGTATTTAAGTAAATAAAATTTTATTTAGTTTATTTTCCCCTTTATTGAATTTTTAAAGATAAATTTTGAGTTCCTTAATTATATATTCAAGTTTATCCTGATCTGGTTAAGTTTTAGCATTTTGGTATAAGTCTTCTTCTTATTTTAAGTGACTATCCTTTTTTTAATTTGTACTTTTTCATTAAGATCTCACTTTTATTTCTTATCAAGATATTTATATAAATAAGAAATCTAATGAAATCCATTTTTGATTTGATCATGAGAATATTTTAGTACTTCATAATTAAAGTGACTAGAGGAGAAAGAAGAAGAATATGAGAAAGAAGAATTTGGAGAAAAATAAAAGGACACGCAAATAGGAAGAGGAGTGTATTATTAACCTTAGTGACTTCATAAACATGTTACATAAGGAACTTAGGGATTAATTCACTTGAATAAGTTAAATATGTTGAGTCTATCGTGTCCTCACTTAAACTCCACGTTGTGAATTTGAAATCCTTCTTAACTTGTTTCTCTTCATTTAACTTCTTTTTTTATATGTGGAATTATGGATTAATGTGACCTTTATTTTTTACATTACTAGAATGGAAATTCTAGTTTTACCTTTTAACTTAAATTTCTTAATCAATCAAAAAAATTATTCTTAATGAAGAGATTATTCATGTGTTTGGTGAGTTTATAAAATTATTGAACATTACCTTCATTTGAGTCATCATTTACAACATTAAAAGTGATTTTTTTGATTACTTATTTTAATTCATTGTACTCCATTTCATATTTACACTTAATTGTTATTTCATATTTCATTAAGTAAATTATGTGTTCTTTGACCTCCATTTTCTTTACATCAACTTATTCTTGAATGGTTGTAACTTTGGGATCCCAAGAGATTGATAAAAACTATAAGATTTTCATCACAAATGTTTTTATAGATAAATCATCACTGAGGTACTTTCTACAATTTTAAATTTTTTCAAAACTCCAACACATTATAGTAAATTATTTATTAGGATGTATAGATAAATTTTAAAAAAACATTATGATATATATCCAATCTAGTGTCATTTACATTATTCATGCCTTAATTTGTGGTTTCTAATAACATACATATTTTATAATCCAGATTTCATGTCAACATATAATTAAACTCATTATGATCAAGACCACAATATAAGACATTCATCTCATTTCTATTAATTTTAAAGTTATTAACATCATCTAGAGTCCACTTTTATTCATATTCTTATGTTGGAACATATTAATGAATTACCATTTACCAAATTAGGTAACTAATACTTCCAAGAAAGATTAACATATGATTTCTCTAATAAGAGTAATTGGTTACATGAAAAATTGAATCATAAAAATATGAATTACATTCTATACTAAAAATATTGTACCTTGAAATTGATTATGATTTTAATAAAATTGAAAAAAACCTCAATTTTGATAACAATAAACTTTTTAAAAAACAAATTACCCCACTGATACTGATTTTTATTCCAAGTAGATCACAAGAGGGCGTGAAATTTCATTTAAAATTTTATAAACTAAACACTAAAGATAAATGATAAATGATAAAATTATAGATTCAATAAAGAGATAATTTTTAAATATGATACATATTAAATAGTTAATATCAAAGTAGATTAAACATATAAAAAACTATATCAAACTTGTAAAATTATACATATCAAAATTGAGTGATTCAACACATTAAAGTAAATAAATAGAAAACATAATTGATAAGGAGTTCATCAATAGATCGATGTGATACCCTACATCTTCATCCCTTAGCTAGAGTGACCAATATTATTAATTCCTTTTTATTTGTGGTGATCAAGAAACCATCCCTCACAATTGTAGTTTGTGAGAACCCTCTTTATCTTTACTGGTATCCAAGGAAACCATACCAGACTTTTTTTGAGTGATAATATGATAAAGAAGGTGATGGGAAGAGAGAGGGTTTATTTTGGAAAACTCGTTACAAATAAGCTCACAAATCACTCAAAATGATGATTAAATTTTGGGATGATATATTTGAGATAAATGGCGAGATCCTTTGAGATATTGAGATATGTAAGTTTTCTCTTTTAGATGATTTTGTGAAAGCTATAAATTCAGTGCTGATTCGATTATAGAGAGTTGTTGATAACCAGTAGCACTTTCATGAGGCCAAAGATATTATTTTATAGCCTCAAAAAGGATCAAGATCTTATATAATTCATCGGGTGTACTGAAGCTGAGGAAGACCACCATAATGTCCATTTTTAAAATAAATGAATTCGTGAAGCTGATACCATGATGCCACCTGATATCTATTAGCCTCGTCCATGTAGCTAGTGGATTACCTAGAGAATACTAGTACTAGAAAACCCCTACAGGCTAGTTGGTGTACACCACTGGGTAGTCTGTGGAACTTTTGGAGTTAGAGGTGATCCATTAAAATATCATCAAAACTTCAATAATTCATATAAGTTGGTATTCAAAATAAATACTAAAACTCATTCAAATTAAATCATTATAAATATAGATGGGTGTTTGTGATCATGAAAACACCCTAATAATGAGAATATCAACAATTGTTTCTCTCACTCAAGCAACCCTATCCATCTCAAAAATTAATATTTAGTCATGATTAGGAATCTATGAATGAATAATATAGTGATAAATAAAAAATTGGGCTAAATCATCATGATAGATTCAAATGAGGTATAAATGGATCTTCGAGAGGTAAATTTAAGAAAGAGTTCACAATGCTATATATTTATAAGAATAAATAAAAAACATGAGAGTGTGATGTGAAAAATGAAATTTCCATTGGTAGTGGGATGAATTTCTAGGTATGAAAGCTAAATTGTGTGGGTTTGATGAAAAAAATGGAATTTCCATGTTATGGTTTTATTTTTTAGCATAAATTACTTGAATAAAAAATATAAAAGATATGGTTCAAAAAAATTAATGTCATTTTTTGGTAAAATAAAAGTTTAAAATACCCTTATTTTAGGATATTAGTGTTATTTATTGAAATTAAAAATGTTTAAAATCTTCAAAAAAAATTCACATTGGTCTGTGAAAAATATTTTTAACTTCTATTATTAATTATGTGATGTTAAAAAACTAATGTTATAAATACATTTTATACTAGTGTGTAATTCTATTAAAAATTTTAAAAATAATACCAAGCATAAAATTTTATTTATAATTACATTATTTATTTAAAAATACTATGTAAAAAAATTATAATATTTTAATAATAAATAATATATTTAAAATTAAATTAATTATAACTCTAAAAATATATATTTTTTAAATAAAATAATGACTATTTTATAAAATAAACTTCAAATCATTAAATTACTACTATAAAATTTCAATGATGGCTGATAAATGAAAAGACGTGAATATATTATATTTTAAAATTTAATTTTACTATTAATTTTTAAAAAAAATACATATATAAATATTTTAAAAATAACTTTATAATTTTATATGAAAATAAAAAAAAGAATGATATGAGATGAAATTGATATTTAATTTAAATATAAAAATTTTATAAATAATGTAATGTTTTAAATGGTGTTTATAGAGTATTTATAGTGTGATTTCATGTTAGACTTGTCAATGGTATATATATATTTTTTGTATTTTTTAAATTTTTAAGTTATATTTACTAATGCATTCAAGTATATCAATATGAAAAATTAATTTTCAACTACGATTACACAAAGAAACATAATATATCTAAAAAAATGTTAATTATGATGTATTTGATTCACATTAAGTTGGTTGAATGTGTTTGAGATGCATATATTGGACCATTATAGACATTCATTTTGATGGGGCTCAAATTTTAGAAAAAGAATAATTCCATCCATACATTAAGAAATTTAAATATAATGGGAGAGGAAAATGGAAAGGAACCAAGTTCCACGCACCCATCCCTATAGAGTGTTCATGAACCTGGCTCAACCACAATACCCATGCATCTTGCTTACTAAAATGTTATTTCATGAACAGATACACACCTTTCTCACACCCATTCCATGTTCCCTACTCATATGATAATGGTTCCCTAAGAAGTTACTTGTGCTTTCTTGGGAAACGAACTCTTGACGATCATATAAGGGCCCCTAGACCACAAATGTTGATATGAATCACAACTAAGGGTTATCTGATCATGAATCAGAACCCTATCCATAATTAAGCATAATAAATCCACACCCAACTCCTCTGAGTTCCCTTGTAGGTGAGTTTCAGCACCAAAATAAAGTAAATAGGATTAAAGGTGAGGTTATTTGTCTCTTTTAATGATCATAATCATTGAAAATCAAATTTTCCAGAGTCACCCATAAGACTAAGGTGAATGACCCTTCTAAAGAGGCATGTCTATGTGATACGAGATTTCCATTTAAACATTATTTTTATCATCAAGTGGGGTACACTTAGGTCATCACATAGTATTCACACCCAGATTATCCACCCATTGTGCATCATATTTTCCCAAGCCTACATACTAGGATCCTATATTTTTCTAGGCCTCCATACATGGGATACATATTTTCTCTAGTTGCATGGTTGGGTGTGCCTTCACCCTGGTCACCTATCTCAGTACACCATTCAACCAGGTCACCCACCCGGGTTCTCTATTTGGCCAAGTCACCCACCTAGGTTTCCCTTTCACCCAAGTCACCTTCCTGGGAACCTACTCAACCAGTCCTCATATACGACCTCATAATATACATGTTTGGGTTATACATTCCATAGTACTCTCATTCGATCATGTATTCCTTTGATAATAAGGATCAATCCTCCCACAAAAGGATTTCCCTAAGAAATCCTCCTTAACTAATAGGACCCTCAAAGTGCTTATATAACACCCTGGTCCTAGAAGCCCAGATCTAGTGTATTATTTTATCAAATTTGAATGATTATAAAGAATAAAATCCTAAATAATCTATCATTTTATTAGTCTATAAGAACTAGATACATAAATGGTACCCTTATTCCATTGGTAAAACATATAACATAACAAAGGAAAATAATTTTCATCCTTGAAATCATTAAAAAAATTCATCTTTATAACCTGAAAAAATAGAACCAATAAAATATTGATATCAAATTATTGTTATGGGTAATTAAAGTGGATGAAATAATGAATTAATGAGAATAAATCAAAATTTCATGGTAAATAATAGAGAACACATGTGTTTTAAATAACTAGATAAGCCATTACCAATATTTAATAGTAGATAATTGAAACACATTACATTAAATTAATAAAATGAGAATGAAATGAATCAATAAATATGTTAATACAATAATCCCATGTATAATAATAATAATAATAAATGAATTCTCAAAAGAAGATATGGTTAATTATTAGAATCCATGTTTCCTAGGTATATGGTACCTTTACCATCAAGAACTTTCATAAGACTATTTATAATATCATATAGAAAATAATCTGATATAGATAATATATTCATCTCATGAGACTATGGATGAATTGAGGGGATTACTTTAAATTTTCCCCAACCTATTTCATACTAGTACAAAGAAATATTTATATATCAAATAATAGATTTAAAAATATGTATTTTAAATAAAAGTGTCTGATACCACTTTGAAACATTTAAATAACATGAATACAATGATAATTATGATACTATATATCAAATATTATTATAAATACACCCCACATAGTAAATAAGTTTTAAATAAGTATTATATCTCTTAAAACTAAAAGTGAGATGATAAAATCCTTAAAACTTTGTAATCATTTATTTAAAGGTCCTTCATTTATAAAATAAAATATTTTCTTTGAAAAATATCCTTTTAAACCTCTTAATGAAGCTTCAAAACATTAGGGATTCATGAAGGAGGGAATTTTTTTTCATTCCTTATAACTTAAAAACAAACATTTCTTTTACTTTTATAATAAAATCCATAAAGTAACTTATTTTGTAAAACATAAAAAAGATTCCTTTTTTAAAAATTTAAAAAAAAATAAAAAGGGGTAAAAATGAATTTAAAAAATCATTGGATGACAGTAAAAACATTTTTAGAAAATAATAATATAAAATATAAATATTTCCCAGTGTATATTTAAATAAAAACAATCCCTAATAATTATGAGATAGTAAAATAACCCATTACCACTTTATAATCAGTAGAATTGTATTCCCTATGAATGAAAGAAAATTATATAGATGTTAAAATTTCATAATATTCATAATAATACTCATAAAATAAAATCATGGGTAGTATATACACCACATATAATAAATAGGTGGTAAACATGGCTTATGTCTCTTGAAAAAGTAAAATGAGAAGGAAATCTATTTCCTCACACTCCCTTTTTAGTTGTCTAATATTCAAGATCATGTATAATTGTTTAAATCATGTTATTAATATATATCATAACCTTATTAATATTTATGATATCATATAGGATCTTATGGTATTATTTTATCACACATTTTTTAATAATATTTCATTTTTTCACAATTTTCGGTGTCAATTGCCTAGTTTCTCGAGTATGTTTTGAATTTTTATTTTTTGTTCCAATTACATAGATAATGGTTTAATCATATCCAAAATTTAATGCAAAATTTATATATAATATATATTTATTATATAAATATTTATAATAATCTAATAAATTTGGGTGTAGAAAATGAAATGAACTGTTCATGGATACGGTAGGTCGTACCTACGCATGAATGCTACTTTCATTTATTTTTCATATTTGATGAATGAAAATTAAATTATATTTGTTTATATTAAAATTAAATTATCTTATATATTTCATATATATCACATATTTGTTATTGAAACCATCCATTATACCTTCCATGTATAATGTGAATGAATCACATCGCTTTGAGGAGGTGGCAGTCCACACTTACACAAATGATGATATTGTATTTACAGAAAATGAAAAGTATGATGGTATGTTTTATATTAAATATAATTTAGTATGAATATAAAATAAATATCATATATAAAATTTAAAAACAACATGTCCATCATAATAACCAACCATGAGAGGTTGTAAATAAAAAATGAAGGACATCGATTCGCAAGGCAGTAGTTTGTCATACATGAATGATAAATTCCTTACCCATTTGATGTAAGTGTGTGTTGGTGTAGGTAAAACCCTTAACATAAAAAAATAAGTATATTTTGGATACTAGTTTTATTATATAATCATGGAAAAAAATAAATTAAGTATTGAAGAAACAAATAAAACTAAAGTGATCATTGAAGAATGTTACCTCTTATTTGGGTAACTCCTTTTGGTTTTCACAAAATGACTTCTTTGGATGGCTTTATGCCCAGATGGAGGATTATAGTATGATTTTAGATATGTGGGGATATTATTTTGGTAGGTTTTAGTCTATCTATAAGGATAAAAGTGGTGTTAGGAAGTGATGGAGGAGGTTCTCATTTATTATTAAAGTGATGGGTACTTTTGGAAACACTCAAAATATTAAATTAATATAAATTAATTTTCTATTCTAAATAGATTGAAAGTGATTAATTCAGAATAAAATATGTTTATGGTTATAAATAATGTCAACCAAGAATTTTTATAGAATATTAGGTCACATTATTACCCTTATATTCTGGATTTAACCCCTTATTAAACACTTTAACTCTTACTGTGAAAACATTTCCTTTTACACATTATGAGTTAATATAGTTATTATAAAATGAAAAAGAACCATAAATGAGTTATGAATGAAATTTTAAAATTTATCATAATATGTTTTTAAAAGTTTATATTTTTATAAGTTTAATGTCATTTAATAAAATATTATTTATTTTAAAATATCATTAATTTCAATTTTACCACTCTTCATTTCTTGACTTTTAAATAATTATCAATACATAAGATAACATTGAAATAAAACCTTTAATAAGCCCCTAATATGTCAAGGTAATCCATTAAATTATTATATTACAATAATTATATAAAAGTATATTTATTTTATTAATTTTAATAAAATTTATTTGATATATCCATTAATTAAAAAATAATTGCATCATCATTGTGAAAGCATTGAATTTTATTATTTATTTCCCAAAAATTAAAAATAAAATATCATGATTAAGATAAAAAAATATATTTCTAAATAATATTTACAGTATAAATTATCTTGTAAATAAACATATATAAAAAATATAAAACTTATTAAAAATATGAGTATAACATATTTAACTTTCCTTAGAATAAAATCCTATAAAAACGATAAAGTCACCCAAGTGGCTACAAGAAGCCATAAAATAATCCCAATGGTGATTCTGGTCAAATATATCTCATATAATAAAATTAGGACAAGTTTTAGAGTAATTTAATAATACATAAAATATTATTTTTACCCTTAATTACTCGATTTACCCTTAACCATGGTAATTAACAAAATTCTAAAGTTACTATTCATATTTTGTCCAAAAATAAAAGGGGCCTAATTAAAAAATTTAAACCATGTGATCCTAAAAATGGAATACATTTTTTAAATTTCAAATCAAATAAGTGGATAAAATTCATTTAAAATTAATCCAGTAAATAGGGCGTAAAAGCAGGTTTTAAAAGTAAAAACATTCAAAAGATTGGAATGTTTTTATATCCCTATTCAATGTGAAATTTATTACAATGACCTAAATTATATTAACTGATAAAAAATTGATATAATTATACATTAAAACTAATTAAAAATATAATTTAACACAGTAAATTATTTATATGAAAAACGTTTTTTTAATTAAAATGAAATATTTTATCAATATTCATCAAAACATGAAACTTTTCAGAAAAAATAATGAAAAATAAACCCAAGTAAATTTTTATATTCATATTTTAAATATAAAGTTTATTTTGTTATAGAAAATTTATCAAAGTGTCAAAACTGTTTTAAATTAGTTTCTCCATTAAAAGAATGTAAAACTACCTTTAGAAAAATATAGTTTTTTATGCATAAAATTGGGTTTTTTTATATCTTGTGCCTATCAAATATATTTTATGAATGTAAAAATATTTTATTGAATATATAATTTTTATATTTCACTAATATCATTCACTAATATAAATTAATTTAATTTATTAAGATAAAATGACTTTGTGAGCATAAAAATAGTACTTTATAAAAACATTTTATATATTGAGTTGGTTCCTATATTAATTTATAACCAATTAATTCAACCATATATTTTCATAAGTTAGATAATTCTAATCATAATCATTAACATAAGGTCTATTTTATATCTTATTATGTTAAATAATAATATTTTAATAATATATTGTTGTTTTCTAAAACTCAACCTTGCAAGTAACGCAAGCTAACTCATTATCATGTGTAGAATAAGCTTAACATGCATATAAATAAATATTGAAACAAAATTAAAATTATTCAAAAATGAAAATATTTTATTGAACGGTTGATACATTCTCCCCTCAAAATTAAATAGCATCCTCACAATTTAAACTTGATCTCGATAGTCTTGGGTTTGATATTAGAAAATATAAAAATTGTTGAAAAAAAACACCATAAATAGGGTTAAAATACATATTCTTAATAAGAGGTAAATGAAAATGTGGATGTCACCACAAAACTAGGCTTTCAAATATAAAAAATTAGTGAAAACATTGATATATAATATAAATCTAACTATCACATTTTGATGGAGAATGATAGAGAACATGGTCATCAAAAAGTCTACCATCAAAAGACCATAAATCTCTGATGGGTTAAATAGTGATTTGATTTCCCATGATGAAAACTAAAAAAAATATTCTAAAATACCATTACTGGATTTAAGAAATTCATTTTCTTCCTAAACTAAGAACAAAATAAAACATACTTACTTGACGAGTGGAGTTTCAAACATTAATCAATTTCCACCACAAACTCAATTATGTTTTCAAACAATGATTATTTGAGATGATTTTTTATGATTGAAGAGTTTTAATAAATTTATATGGATCAAAAAATCAACAAAAGTATAACTATTTATTCATACAATCTTTATAAATTAACCAAAACCAAAATAGTTAAGATAATATATGATAAATAACCAAAAATAATAAACCTTTATATGATGACAAAAACATTAATATCTAAAATTAAATAGTAATACCAAAATTTTAACATAGATTATTCATCAAATAACTATCCTTCCTCAAAAATATTCTAAACTAATATTGAAACCCAAAAGGTAGAATAATTTGATCATATAGTCTTAAAAATAACATTAATCACTTTTAATGTCTTATACCAAAAATTTAATTTCCAAAATCACATAATATTCATGATACACTAACCATTTCCATTAATTACATGAATCTCCATAATTACACAATAAAAACATAAATTATTCCAAAATATATTTCAAATTTTACTTCTCCAATAAAATCCCATAGTATTTTATTTACCTTCATCATATATGGTTCCTAAAATAGTGAACATTTTCTAAAATAACATTAATCACGTAATCACCAAACAATTTCCAATCCCAAGTTAATCTATTTGATAAAAAGAATTTATATAAAATAAAAATATCCATTATCCATTCGATAGTTTAAATAAAAAAATTCCCCGCTAACTGGGACTTAATATAGGCTAGTGGTAGGCGTTGAACCCTAGTTACCCTTTAATTGTCGGTTTAAACCCCACGGCCTTACAGGATGTGATGGGTTTTCACCTGACATTCTAGTTTTCCTTTTTATAAACCCATATTAATATTATCCAAAAATTTGATAAGCATACTCGAAAAAATAACCTAAATATATTAAGTATTAAATAATTTTTTTAACCACAAAAGTTTATCTCATATATTTCATTTTATATTCCCAATAATATAAATATCCACAATTACTATAAATTCAAAGATCATATAAAACCTAATAAATATCCTTACCTTTAAATATATTTCCATAAAATGAAAAGACATTATTCCTTAAATAATTTTTTCACACATACCAAACTTATGGGTTGTGATCCTTAATGTAGGTTTTCCTAAATCGCTAATATCAAATGTAACGCCCCAACCCCAAAAACCTAGATCTGGTGCATTAATAGATTACATTGGCATGATTACAAATAATAAATCCCAAAGGATCGATCATTTTATTAGTCTTCAAGAACTAAATACATAAATGGTTCCCTTATTATGTTGTTAAAACATAAAACACAATAAGGGAAAATAATTTTCATCCTTGAACTCATTGAAAATATCATCTTCATAACCTAGGGAAAATAGAACAAATAAAAGGGTGAGCTCAAATGCTTAGAAAGGGAAATTAAAGTGGAATCAATTATGAATTAATGACAATGAATCAATATAGAATGGTAACTAACTGAGAATGCATTCCATTTAACTAACTAGATAAGGCATAACCAATAGTGAATATTAGATAACTAAAACACATTCCATTTAATCAATAAGACAAGAATGAAATGCGTTCAGAGATATTTCAAAGAAATAATCTCATAGATAATAATAAGAAAAACTTAATCCTCCATAGATGAAATTAATAATTATTAGAGGCGATGTTTCCTAGGTACATGGTACCTTTACCATCAAGACCTTTCACAATACAATTTAACAAATCAAGTAGAAACCCATATGATTTTTCAAACTGATGCACCTCATGAGAATACTGATTCATCAAGGGGATTGCTTTAAATGATACCCAACATGTGTCATACCAGTCCAAATCATTCATCATATATCAAATAAACAATTAAACAAATGATCTTAAATCAAAGTGTCCCATGCCACATTGAAACATTTGAATACCAAGAAGACAATGAGATTTATTATATTATATAACAAATGGTATTATATATACACTACACACAAGAAATAAGTGGTTAATAAAGATTATATATCACATAATTATATGTGATTTGAGAAAATACTTACAACATTGTAATCATTTATTTAAAAGGCGACACATTTATAAAAGAAAATATTTTGTTTTTAAAAAAAACTTTTAAAATTTTAAAGGAATCATCAAATAAATTTTGCATCAGGACAGAGGAAAATCCCATTCATATCTTATAAGTTAAAAACAAACATTCCTTTTACTTTTTTGAGAAATTCCATAAAGTACCTTGTTTTGGAAAAAACAATAAGATTCATTTTAAAAAAAATTAAAAGTAAAAATAGGGTAAAATAACTTTAAACAATCAATTGGATAATATTAATAAAATTTTGGAAAACATTGTTGTAAAACATAACATGGAAGATAAATATTCCCCAATGGAGAACTTAAACAAAAAGAATCTTGAATAATGATGAGATTGTGAAATAACCCCTTACTAATTTATAATCAATAGAATTGTATGATCCATGAATGAAATGAAATTATATAGATATAAAAAACCATAATATTCAGAATAATACTCATAAGATAAATTCATGGGTTGTATATACACTGCATAAAATAAATTGGTGGTGAACATGGCTTCTATCTCAAGAAAAATAAAAGTGAGAAAGAAATCCCATACCTTGCACTTAATATTTTGTTGTATGTGATTTAAAATCATGTATAATTGTTTAAAAATGTAATTAATTTATATCATAAATGTATTAATATTTATGATATCATATATGAACTTCGTGTATTATATTATCACTTATTTGTTAATAATATTTCATCATTTTATCTATTTCAGGTGTTAATTTCTTAGTTTCTCGAGTATGTTTTGACTTGTAATTTATTGTTCTAGTTACATAGATAATTATTTAATAATCTCCAAAATATAAACCTTGATTTAAATATAATATATATTCATTATATATATTTATAATAATCCATAAACGTTTAAGAAAAGAAATGAAATTCACCTTTCATGGAGACGGTTTGTTGTACATACGCATGAACACTACTTTCATTTCTTTTTTGTAATAAATGAATAAAAATTAAATGATATATTTTTATATTAAATTTATAGTATCATATATATTTCATATATATTACATAATTTTATTAAAAATATCCTTTATGTGATCCATTTATAGTGTTAAGGAATCACATCGCTTTGAGGACGCGGTAGTCTACACTTCCATAAACGATGTTACCGTATTTACAAAAAATAGAAATCATGGAATTATGTGTTATATAAATAATAAAGTAGAATAATTATAACATAAATATAATAAATATATAATATAAAAACCTCATTTTCATCATAATGACCAACTATGAGAGGTGGTAAAGGAAAAATGAATGACATTGATTCGCAAGGCGGTAGTTCGTCGTACATGGATGATAAATTTGTTACCCATTTGATGGAAGTGTATGTAAGTGTAGGTAGAACCCTTAAAAAATAAAATTATATTATATTTAGTATACTATTTTTATTATATAATCATGGAATAATATGAAATGAAGGAGTGGTGAAAGAAATAAAACTAAAGTGATCGTTGAAAAAAGTTACCTCTTATTTGGGTAACTCATTTTGGTTTACACAAAAGGAAATAATTTGATGGATTTATTCCCAAAGAGATCATTTTAATATGATGGTAGGTAATTTTTTACCTAATTTGGTAAGGTTATGGATGAGTTATAATGCAAATATTGATGTGAGGAAGTAAGGGAGGACGTTCCCTTTTATAATTGAGGTGAGGCGTACTTTTAGAAACTCTCAAAATATAAATTAATATAAAATCACTTTGAATTAAAAATGGATAAAAAATAATTTATTTAGAATATAATATGATACTGGGTCTAAATAATCTCAACAAATAGTTTTTAGAAAAATTTAGGTCACATTATTACCCTTATCTTTGGGCATTAACCCTTAGTTAAACCCATTAACTCTTATTGTGACAACTTGGATTTTTACTCTTTAAGGTTTAATTTAGTTACTATAAAATGTAAAAAAATCATAAATTATTCATTGATGACAATTTAACCTTCCTCCAGAAATTTGGGATAAATTTTATGTTTTTATGTATTGTATATCATTTAATAAAATATTATTTATTTTAAAATATCATTAATATCAATTTTAACATTATTCATTTATAGAATTTAAAAACAATGAAATTACACAAGATAACATAGAAAAAAAACCTTTAATAAATCCCTACTATTTCAAGTTCATCCAAAAAAAATTGGATGACATTAATGATATCAGATTATTTTTTTTAATAACATTTATTTGATATGTCAATTAATTAAACGATTACTGCATCATCATTATAGAAGCATTTAATTTAATTACTTATTTACTAAAAATTAAACATAAATTATCATGATAAATATAATAAAATTATATTTCCTATGAATATTTATAGTCAGAATTATCTTATGAATAGACATATATAAAAATATAACACTTATTAAAATCATGAGTATGACATATTTAACTTTCCTTAGAATAAAATACAATAAAAACCTTAAAGTCATCCTAGTGGATCCAAGGGGCCATAAATTCATCTTGATGGTAATTTTTATTGAAAATGGATCATCCAATATATTTATTATAAGTTTTAGGGTAATTTTATATTACTTATAATATTATTTTAACCCTTAATTATCTGATTTACCATTAACTATGGCAATTAAAAAATACAAATTTATTTTCAAAAAAAATAACCTAGTTAAAAAATTTGGGCCTTATGATTAAAAATATTCAATCCTTTTTTCAAAATTTAAATCACAGAAATGGATAAAAAAATTTTAAAAATAATCTCATATACAGGTTATGAAAGAGGGTTTTTAATTTGAAAACGTTCTAAATATTGAAATTTTTTTATATCCTTTTTCAATGTGAAGTTGATTACAATGAACTAAATTAGATTAAATTATAAAAAAAATATCTAACTATACTTTAAAACTAATTAAAATATAATTTAACACTATATATTATTCAGATGAAAAAGCTCTTTTCCATTCAAATGCAATATTTTATCAATATTCATCAAAATATGAAACTTGTCATAAAAATACCAAAAATTAAACCAAAGTAAATTTTGATATTCCTTTTTAAAATAAGAAGATTATTTTTTCATATATAATTTATAAATGTGTCAAAATTTTGAGTTAAAATAGGTTCACCACTAAAAGGTAGTAAAACAATCTTTAGAAAAATATAGATTTTTTATGCATAACATTGGGTTTGTTCTTATCTTATTTCAATAAAATATATTGGATTAATTTCAAAATATTTGATTTAATATATAATTTATATATTTCACTAATATCAATTACCAATATTAATTAATTTTATTTACTTTGATAAAACAACTTTGTGAGTTTAAAAATAGTTCCTTATAAAAACATTTCCTATATATTCAGTGGGTTCATAAATTAATTTGAAACTAATGAATTAAACTATATATTTTCATAAGTTAGTTAATTTTATTCATAACAACCAACTTAACATCTAGGTTATGTCTTATTATATTAAATAATAATTTTTTAATAACATATACTTGTTTGGTAAAACTAGGCCTTGCATGTAACTCAAGCCAACTCACTGTTGTGTGTAGTGTAATCACTCATGAGAAAGCCCCATACCAACCCATTTCTAGGTGTCGTTCAACTAGTTTCCCTTTCTATATTACTTTAAACTATTAAATATAAAATCCAATACACATGATGATAAACTACTTAAAATGGATATTTTATGCAAGAATTTAAAATGAAATTCACTTGGCCATGGTTCTGTGACCTTAAAATGAACTATAATGGTTATTTTCACATTAAATTACAAGGTATGATGTGTCTTAATAAGTGGAACTAAACTATGTGAGTTCTGATTCAATTTATAGTGATATGAAGGGATCCCCTATCATGGTCCTAACACCAACTCTACCACACCTATCACCTCCCTAGATGGTGATAAATTCCATATTTATGTTTTTTCGGATTTAAACCATAGTAAGGTCACTAGAAAATGAAATGTAGAGAACCTCATACACATAAATATGTTCACATAAATACATGGTTTCGATTAATCAATTATTCTTAGATAGCCAGTATTAATATTATTTCTATGAAGGATTCACAAACATATCTTAAATTAATAAGAGTACCATAATTGGTAATTACACCCCTAAGGGATGAGCTGACCTCCCATATTCTTGATCAATGCACACTCTAAAGTGTCACTGGTATGTACCAATATTTCCTTTCTTTTGAATGTAGGTTTTCGTTGACTCAAAAATCATGTTTATGGAGGTGTACTAAAAATAGAATGGTGAACCCAATTTGAATTATTTTCCTATGAAAATGATTGATTGGACATTCTTTTTTGTGACGTTATATTAAATGGTTTCTTATTTTTTGTTGTTCCACTCCCTTAGAAACTCCATTTAATCTAAATAGAATCACAAAATGAACTATTGAATACCAAACTCCCTTGATAAGTTGTTAGTAGAAACATGGTACCTTAGGATGCTACACACAACTATCTAACATGCCATACATGTGCCTTAGCTACCATAAAGTTAGTTTCCTCAAAGCCCGGATTTAAAGTGTTACTAACCCAATGCCTCCATATCTCATAGGTGAATACCCTATTACGATGGTACCAACTCAGCAACTCCATCACAACTCTATATGTGTCTCATGGAGCCTCTAGCATATGAATCCCCATTGACCATCCAATCAGTAAAAATCTGTGGAGAAGTAGGTGGCCTCTCTTTCCACCTAAAACAACTTAGAGATCCTCTCCTAGGATCATGGTATCACATGCCACCCTTAACTTAGGGAGGTGAGGGAGGATGTATACTAAAACCTCTCCATAAAACAGAAGATGCCTAAGAGGTTTCATATCGGTTTCCACTACCACCAGCACCATATAGCCCTATCATCTCCGGAATATGATAAGGGTAAAACCTAAATATTCTTGGTACCACTTTTACAAACCACTGAAAACTAGAATAGATCCCACTAGGGGTAGCTCCCAATAGAATTTTATAAGAAGTCTCATTTCCCTACACCAATTAATATTCAAGAGTGGTATCATGTTCCTCCTCCCAATTCCTGAATGGATCTAAGTCCTTCATTTTTTATTGATTTTTGATAACACCCCTTCCAAGGGATGAGGGGGGACCCTTAAAAGGCTCGTAGGCTCAGATATTACATAGACCATAGGCTTAGGATATTACATGACCCTAATGTCTTAGGGAATTTAACCAGACTATATACACAGAACTGCCCCTCCCCAGCATATGCATCTTTATAGTAGCTCTCCACCTTTGCATGATCGTCTGGTTAGGCTTCCTATGAAAGCACAGGCTGGTACCTATGGTATCATATCCTTGATCTCATACATGAGGGTCATAGACATATTCTAATGGAATTGAAGTGGTGGGATCATGTATCATCTATCATATGAAATGATCATTGAAATATTCTTATGGAAATACAAGAGTATCTTAAGAGGGATACTACTCATGAGGTACATTTTCCACACCGTGAAACCCCAATAATGATTGAGGTTCCTACCCCATTCTCCCTATCAAGAACATATGAAAGGAATTAAAATCAACAGAAATATGCAATCCAAGAGTATGTTTTTTGCCTTGTAAATACTAATATTCTTGAGTCCCATTAGTATATTTTGATAGTGGCCGAAGAATTTGTTAGATCTATATTAATAGTAGTAGGTGGGTATGGATGTATAGGTCTTCCTTGAAGTAATCTTGTCGGAAAAATTGGAGTTCCTCCCTAGAGTAGTCATTGCAGAGGTCATCATTGTGGAAATATAAAGATGATTCATAAATTTCCTCCTCATGATTCCAGTTATAGAGTTATACCCTACAACATGAGGATCAATTGAAAAAGATATCTTACCCTTAACAATTCATAAAAAATGGTTACCATAGAGTCCCTTCCCATGATAATCATTACTATAACCCTTGAGTTTATCCCCATGATATATGTTATAGAGATCCTTCCTATGATAAAGAAAATATTCAAAATGGATGTCCTTCCTATATCAGATAATCTAAAATCAACAACCATAGAGGTCTTCATATGGTTATCATTGTGAATTACCTACTCATGATGATTTATCTTCTCAATATAAATGTTTTTCCCATACCAAAACTCCTAGAAGGTTTCCACTATATTGAGTGACACTTGAAAAATCAAGACCAGCTAAAACAAGTGACTCATATTCAATCAATAACATATCCTCCTTGTAAAATGGTAGATTAAGGTAATGATTGTTATTTTTTACTTCATCAAATTGTCTACCCTTTATTTCAACTATTTAGATTATGAATGATCATATGCCTCTGGAAAAAATTGCAAAGAAATAACCATTATTGTTAGATCAGGTCAAAGAACCCCTCACTAAAGAGGAATAAAATTTAATGTTCACATAGAAAGAGCTATTCAAATATGGAATACTTGTTAAGTTATATCCCATTTCCACTTACCTATATGATATTCTATAGTAATTGAAAGATGAATACATACCATACATTCATAGCATCTTGTGGGTGACCCTCTATTAACTCAAAACCAGATATATATCTTACAAGGAGTGTGTTAACCATGTCATTGAAATAAATAAACTCAGTCACCATGTTGATCTGACCACCATTTTAGTGTCTTGGAACCCTAATTCAAGGAATTAAAAAGACTTTATTCAGTATGTAAGACTACAAATATTGAAATAACTCCCCAATATAGTCATTTTCATCCCACCTAGTGTGTATATCATAGGTTTAGGTAAATTTGTAGCTTTTCAATTTCATATTACTCAACATTCAACAATGTCTGATGGGAAAGGAAATCTGTACCATCATTACTTTAGGCCAAGTCTTGGACCATGTATCGTTCTATATTTGATGTCCTATCAAACAAATTAATGTTATTCCAAAACACAAAAAATAACATACACTAAGGGAGGGAACCATTGACAGAATCATGTATCACATTATTAAGAAAGTTAAATAGGCCTCCTGGCTAAGGAAAACAAAACCTGAAGTCATAGAGAAACCTATAGTGATGAGAATCTCTCACTTAGAAAATTTTCTCCATCTATCTCATGATTGACTAGAGGATTGAAAATGTATGAATTCAAGGATATTATTTTCCTTAATTTCATTAAATGAACAACCCTATCATACATGGATGGGGACACATTTACCACCACCACTACCCATGGTATCATTAAATCCACAGTACATCTAGGGTGTAATGGTAACAAAGAATATTTAACCCCATACCAAAAGGCTATAAGAATTATTAATGTTTTCCACTCTAAGGAATTATATCTTTTTAGAGTATGATTTGATTATCCGGAAGAAACTTCATGGTTTCCCCAACATCATGATCAATCTCTTTTATTAGAAGTATGTTTGGCAAGATCTATTAGAGACTCTCTCTAGATCAACCTTCATATATCACTTCTAATGGAGAACAGAGGGGAGAAAGTGAAATCTCATAGGGGACATAAATCAAAATGACCCACAATTATAGAAAATGTAAATGAGAATATATATCTATCCCTTGAGAGATATTTTGATGATAGAAAATACCCTTACTACTCTGATATGGATAAAGATATGATACCAACTACAAACTTTTCATCAGTGAATTTCATTAGTGTTTTCCCCATATATGTCATATATCATAATAATTATATATAATAATGGGATGAGGATACTTCCATTTGAGTTTTTTCTATAGAGAAATACATGAATATGGAATGTATACCCAAAAATAGATATAAAATAAAAAATTTAGATCTCCTCTAAATATTCCATTATCACCTACTCAGTGATCCTCAAGGATAAATAAAAGGTGTGGTGATATTCTACCCACCACCGGATGAATATGTTCCTCTCTTTCATAAGAAGTGGATTTATCAATAATTATTTAATCTAGAGAAGTTGAAGTGGATTAGGGATAATCTACTAAGAGTAAATATTCCTACTAATTAAAACTCTTTGGCTTAGTCAAATTTATCTTCACTAGAAAACCACATTCAACAAGAGGTAATTGCTCAATTGGTAAGAGAAAGGTCAAACCATCAGAATAAATCATGGCCTAGAAAACTAGTTTATCTAATCTTATTGTTCCAGGACAATTAAATATATCCCATCATTGAAAAAACTTAATTTACATTTCAATAATGCTACCTAAATCTATATCAAGTCAAATATCAAAAAAAAGGTAACTCAACCCATCAGGTTCTTCCCACTGCCTCTACTTGAGTATCGGCCAAGGAGACGGTCTCATTAAAACCCATTGACTAAATTTCATCCTCTACTTCTATAATTGAATACACAGAGGGGTAATTTCCACTATAATAGTAACAAGTTAAATTATTCCCTGAATTGATGGAACTGGCACTACCCCCACCTAATTTTGGACATCCCACCTTCTTGATTTTCAATAATATGGGAGATTCTAAGCAACAACCCCTGCACTTCACATCCTAAGGAATCCCCATGATGGAAACACCCAAAAATAAGAGGAAAAAACTTAGTTACTTGGTACAAACCTTAGAGCGACTAGTATTTATCTGGTATGTAAATATATCCACTGAGTTTATCACCAATTAAAAATATCAAAAATTGAAATTCATTTATCAATTCAAATCTATACTGTAAAATTTTCCTCACCTTCTCAAATTTATAGTAGAACAAAAAATGATAGGATTTCAAAATTTATCACCAGGTGGAAAAAAATGTCTTATTCCCTAAATATATAGCATCCTATAGAGTAGATGTTATAGATATATATATATATATATAACCTATTGGATGAGATATAGACTACCCTTATTATCTTAAAGTTCTCTAGTAGATTTAGGGAGTTTTAAGCCATGAAAAAAATTCATGGAGGATTCTATTCAATATTCCAAATCCATATCTAATTTGAGATGTCAACATAAAGGGGGAATTTTGGTAAAGTAGAGACTGTGAATTTCATTCTCAAACTAGTTTCAATTCCATTACCAGTTCCCAATCATGACTATTATCATGCGGTTCCTCATCCAGAATAACAATGGTGAAAATAATTCCCTTGTTAATAGGTTAAGAAGAATAAAAGTCTCTCAAAATTCAAATAATTTAAGAATAAATTTATTCCTTATGAAAGTTATAAGTTTTAGGGTTCTTCATCAATACCCTATAAAATTATTCAATATGTTTTCAGATCTCATAGGACCCTAACAAATCAGGATGAATGAGTACCCTGATTCTTTCCTCTTCCACTAAATTCTATGGAATAACATTCAAGACTATTTAATATTTAAATATATACTCTATAAGGTGGTTTCCCTTGGATATACCAAGCTGAGTAAACCCTCGGTATAGATACCATGATCCTTTTAAACTCTATTAAACGGGGAAGGAGAGTGGAAGAATGTCTCAGACAAGAGTATGTAGAAATTTTATGACTAGATATCCATGAAATCGTTCAATTGGGAAAATTCCATATATAATACATAGATGAATCTATTAGGTGTAAGATAAATTCCTTCCTTGATACAAAATGTGGAATATTCATCATAGAGGCCCTCTAAGATTCGACGTAATCATCATTGATGAAATAAGGCATAGAAAGAGGATCCATTTTCGGTACCCAATCTATTCTAGAATCTATAGGATTTCCCACCCCCATAATTGTGAGGACAGGAATTTCCCCCACCAAATAGTATTTTCATTTAATTAAGATTTATAATATGTCTTGTTCAATTTCATACACATGATAGACAACTTTACTATTGAAATTTAGTCATATAAACTTGAATTCCCTACCTATTTGGTGGGGGAAGGTTACGGAAAATGAATCTATAGTGGACCATAATGTTTGGAAAACATTTCTATTGAAGACATATACACCAATAAAACCCAAATATAATAACTCTAACAAGATCATAAAGGACATCAATATGATCTAAAATCATCCATGGATCATTCTGACCTAGTTTTTTCATAATACTGACTGGAAGGAATATAATTGTGTGGTCAACATTGATTTGTGGTATGTTCGGTTCATCCCAACCCCCAAACCAGAAATATGTACCCCAATTTCAATTACGGGAAGGGGTCATAAGAACAACCATATCTTGCCTCCAAACCCCATGGTAGAGATCATTCTCAAGGTAGGAATTACATACCCTTGTCTTAGAAGTATGATATTCTAAATCATTTTGCTGTCATTCTAGATAGGCTCTCCAATTTGGATTCACTTCACCTATAAAATGAAATCAGTTAATCGCTTATTGAGGCCCTCTTAATTCCCAAAGAGTTTGAGACTAAATTTTCTGTAGCAGATATATATATCAAATATATTGGTTCCATAGAATTTAACATGATCATTTACTTTAAATAAAAATACTAGAATATTAATATAAAAGGACACATTAGGCCCCTTCACTAATATTGAATGTTTATATATATCAATATTTTTTGTGACCTGGTCAATAATCACACAGGGATTAAACTCATCCCAATCTAAAACCTCTGATTCTTGGGATATAGTCAAGTTTAATTGAATCCAAATATTATAATTTACAGCTATGATAGGAGTGAGAAAAATTCCCTCTAGAGGATAAATCTCATAATCCTTTTTAGAGACCTCATTTTTACTTTGATTTTATGGTTTTCCACTAGAAAATGAAATTCAAAATCTTAATGAGAAGGGAATGAATCCATATGCATGTGGAAGTCCCCTCTTCATATGATCAATTCCTAAAATAATCTATTTATAAGAAATTATTGGTATTTTTAATTGATAGTTCCCCCTTTGAGTCTTATAAATCATTGTATATAGATATAGGGTTCTATAAGAGGGAGGGGAAGCGGCCAATGGTAAAAAACTCCATACATATGGCTTTTCTTAATGGAATATAAGTTTCCCCTATGAATCCATAGAGTAAACCCAGTGAAGAAAATGTGTTTTTCATTAACAAAATTGAGGCATAAACTTAAGATATATGGATTTTTGGGTCATGTGGGTCACATTGTCTAATAATATTAACTATCTGATTAGTTTCCTCTCATGTGAGGGATAAAAATATGTTTATATTGATTGGTCACCACCAACAGTAGAGAATATTATTGCACTATCCATGTGAATAAATTTTCCCAGAAGATTTTTAATCTATTATGGGTCTGAATGATATTTGGATGACATGGTAATGGATATTAGATCAGTTATACATTAATCCTAATATGAGATCACAAGGTTTAAGAACATTTTATCCCATTCTCATGGTAACAATTATACCAAGTGAACCTAATCATTTCAAATAAGGATAAGATATCAATGAATAAAAAAAGTACCCACAAAATATCATATATATTACGATTATAGTGATTAATTTACCCGTAATGAAAATAAAGAGATGGAGGAATATATTATGGATTATCCTTTGATATTTGTGAATGTAATCTCAACTAGTATTGATAAACTCAAAAAAATTGAATATGGGTATAGAATAATATTTGAGGCCTGTATTAATTAGTTATTTCATGACTCATAAAAAATAGGATAAATACATATCCTTCATAAAGAAAAAATGAGATGTATTTTCATGGAATTATATAAATATTAATTGATTATACCCCCATGTGGGCACTTATAATTTTGGTTTTTCAAAAAACCATCGTGGTTATAAACAAGTATAAATGATAATGCGTCTTACCCATTCTTCCATGGTGGAAGCCAAAGTTGATAGTATTATTAAATTCAACTTAATATGGGGTGTTTAATACCAAAAATGGATTCCCAATATAATTCATAAAAATAAAAATAAAAATATAAAAACAGGGTCTTCATGGATTTCATGGATCTTAACTAGCACTAACCAAAGGACGATTTCTTTATGTTGATCATAGAATTGTTGATTGATGAAATGGATGAATTTAAAGAACCCTCCATCATAGATGGATATTTTTTTCTATAACTATATTTGAGTGGAACCTTAATATAGTGAGGTTACTAATTTTATGGAACACCATAGGCTATATTGCTAATAGGTAATTCCCTTTAGATTGAGGAACAATGGTTCTACATACCAACATATCATGCACCATATTTTCAAGACCTTTATGGAGAAAAATATAGATTGATAAATGGATAATATGGTTGTAGAACCCTAATAATTTTTATTAAATATATTTTTAAATATTTTTAATTCTTTGATAGCATTTTTTGAAAGCAACAAAAAGTTTAGAAGAATCGTGAAATATTATTAAAATATTATATGTATGTTAAAACGAGAAATTAAATTGACAAAAATTAAATATAAATAAATAATTTAATAAATAAATGTAAAGTTATAACTCAATATGAATTTATTTTTAGGTTCTTGTAAAATAATCACATAATTTTTCGTAAAGTTATTTTATTCTTCAAAAATAAATTTTCTTCAAAAATGAGTTTTTGTTTTTTTTATGAGTAAATATTAATTTATATATGTTATATAAAATGTAACTGAAAAAATTGATATCATTTTTGAATTCATCACGTCAAAATTAGCCTAAAATATTTTTTGAGATTTTTTAGAAATATTTTTTTTCAAGGAATTGTGAAAAATAGTAATTTTTATCGAAAAAAATATTTTATTTTGAAAGTTTTTAAATAGTGAAATTATGTTTTGGATTTAATTTAAATTTTAATTATATAATTTTCATTTAAAATAATCCAATTATTTTTTTAAAAATTGATTTTAGACTTTAATTTATAATTAAAGTATTTTATATTTAAAAGGGGCATTTTTTCCAAAAAACTATTTTTCATTGCATTTTTTCAGTTTGATTTTAAATTAAATTCTTCCACATATGTGTTTTTAATTTTTAAAAAAAATTGAGTGCATATTTTTAATCAAGATTTCAAAATTTAGTAAATATGCCCCTTTAATTTTTGTTCAATATGAATAGTAACCTTTGTAAATTTTGTTACCATGATAAAGGGAAAATCACATTATTAAGGGTAAAAATAATATTATAAAGACAATTAAATTAATCTAACACTTTCCCCAATTTTATTTGATGGATAATTTTTTAATATAATCATCCAAGAGTCTAAATTATGACATTTCAGGGCTAATTGGATGAGAATATGACCTTTATAATATTTTATGTAATGAAAAGTCAAAAGACGTCACATTCATGTTTTAAATAACTATAATATTATTAATATGGGTTATCTAGAGGATATGTTCAAATATAAATAATTTTTAAAAATATAAAATATTTTTCTTCATAATGATAATTTATTTATATTTCTTAAGAATTAAAAAATTCCAAAAACTCCTACACAACACTGATACAGTAATTATTCAATTAACAAAAAATTCAATAAATGATATTAAAAGTATTAAAAGTAATTTAATTTGAGATATTTAATGTGATCCACAAATTCTCTATTTGAACTTAGAATTTTAAGAATATAATAAAATATTGTTTTTTAAATTTTAAATGCTTTCTTGATATTTTTAAGTCAAAGTAATGAATAGTATCAATATTGACAATAATGATATTTTATGGGATTAGTATATTATTAAATTATTTTAAAATAATAAATATATTTAAAAAATAAAAATTTATTATTATATGATCTAAAATATCATAAATTAGCCATTTATGGTCTAATTATTACCATATAAGTATAAATTACAACTTTTAAAATTGAAAAAGTGGTTATTGTAGTTAAAAATAAAATAGGTTAACTAAGGGTTAATTAATATGTTAAGATTTAAAATAACATAAAAACATATCTACATTATATTTATTAATGATATTAAAACCTTATATTATCTTATATTTTAATCTATGCCCATTATGTGGTATTTGTAAAGAAAATGAATTTATTATAATTTAATATTTTTAGAAGTTCCAAAAGTGCCTCTCACCTCAATTATAAAATGGAACCTACTCTCTCACTTATTTACACCACATTGAGCCATCTATCTCAACAAACCTCTACCAATTTCTCATATAAATTTCCCTAGACACATTCTAGAGGTTTTGTTATTATCTTAAGACAATCCCTAGATCCCTTAAGAGGATATAAAAAGAAGACGGTCTGAAGAAGAGGAGGTTTAAATGTGATTAAAGAAAGGCAAGACTTTAAGTACGGTTTTATTTTAAAATATCATAATTATTTGATATTGTTTACATTTAAGTCTCCATTGGGGAATATTTATCTTCCTTGTTCCTATTTTCTAAAAATGTTTTAAATTTGTTTTAAAATTCTCCTACAATTATTTAAATTCATTTTTATCCTTGTGTTAGTTTTTCTAACTAGATTCAAAAGAATCTTATTTCATTTTCTAAATAATGTTCATTGTTAATTTTCTAAAAAAATTATAGAAGGAATGTTTTTTTAAATTATACAGAATTATTATATTTTTCCACCATCATGTATCCACAATTATTTGAAACTTCCTTTACAGGTTTACAAGTAATTTTCTAAATAAGATTTTTTCATTATAAAGTTCATAGTTTTATTAAATAAAAATGATTTTAAAATGGAAAATTTATTTTCCTCTATAATGTTTCCAAGTGATCTTTAAAAATAATTCATCATATTATATGAAATATTTTTTTGTTAATTATTCTTTATTTAGGTTATTATTCAAGGATAATGTCCTTATTCTTTCTCTAAAAGGTTTATATTTATGATGTCATGATGTTTATGAATCCTGTTTCTTTTCCATGAGTTATATTAATTATGAAATGTCGACAAAACAATTTTATTTCATGAGTTATGATATGATGAATTTTTTATGATCTTGTGAAATACATATTTATGATTTTCATTATGTGATCATGGTTACTTTATAACTAAGGATTGGGGTTTCATTAACCAAGGACAGTGGTTATGTTATAACAAAAGATGAGTGGGACCTATATCTCTCTCGAATGAATTGGGTAAAGCTTTATATCTCATGAGATAAAAATGGGAAATAAGTTGATAGGCATGATCCAATATGGAAAAAAGGTGGATCCTAATACACTATGGGAAACAGTTGTGTCATAATCCACTACGGTAAATAGTTGTCTCATGATCCAATATATTGATAGTCTAGGTATTCAACCTTCACATATGAAATGGTTTTATAAATTTATAATGGTTCCACACTATTATTATGTTATCTTACAGTTCATGATTTATTTTTAATTATTTATCACTCTTAGAGTCCATGTTTTCTTAGATGATAATTTTTATTCCATTATTCATGTTTATGATCTATAATAGGTTGTTTATGAGCTTCATAAGTTATGTTCATGATCATATAACCTTATTCTTATCTTATACTTTCATATTATCATGGATTTATATCTCTTATTTTTACCCTTACTGTAAGGACCCAACCCTAGTTGCCCGAAGCTGGTGCCATATTTTTATTACATTGGAATGTAAAAAAGGATTATGCATCCCAAAGGACTGAGTAGTTTAGTATATTTGTCCACAAGATACATTCATAAGTTCAACATTAAAACCTGAAAAGAAATACAACATATATGTTTCTTTGGGAACATCCAAAACTATAAGTTTATCCTTAAAGGTCAATCATATTAAACTTATGAATTTCCTGAGAAAATTAAACATTAGAAAGTGGTGAGAACAAACACTTATTAAGGGTAATAAATATAGTGGAATATATTATAAATATAAACATTAGGTATGGTTAATAACTAGAAACACATGCCTTTAAAAATTAACTTAAACACATTATTGCAGGAATAAGAGCTAAAAATAATAATGTCATAATAAAGCATAATATTGGGTATTCTACTAGTCAAATACCCACATGGACTATCAATACTATTATCATAATTAGGAAATTAATAATGTGGGACATCATAACCATACCGTCAAGGCCCCACGCCAAGACCATAAATACCCATTTTGTTAAGGCCCTTTGCCAAGACCATAGTTTGTCTCATGAGAACTACCAATGCATCAAGGGGATATAGTGGGACCCACATGACACTTAATAAGTATAATGAATTCCTCATATGAATGGTGATAAACTTAAAAATCAAATATATTCATATTGAAACTAATATATGAAATTTAAATAAATTTCCACGTATATTAAGCATAAACACTAACCATTCGAAGTAAATTGGTGAATGGTTTTAAGATAGCACATCCACAATCAAAATAATCATAAACCATTCAATTAAATATGGTATATGATATCATGAAATATTAATCCCAATAATACATAATAATTGACATGAGTATTGAAATATATGAAGATGATGTTATAAAATCATTGAATAATTCTTGAGATAGATACTCTTTTACTTTGAAAAGAAGAGTTCATCTGGAAATATATTTGTATAAAACCAGAAATAAAGTAACATAGTATTTTCATAATAAAATTAGATATTTTATAAATATTATGGTTTCCAAAAACATATTGTATAGTGCCCTTGAAAATAGGTATGAATTTGAGAAATTCCTTTGAATCAGGCTTTGATTACCGGAAGAATTTTGGAGGGGTTCTTTTAAAACATATAACTACCCCTAAATTAAATTAGGATCATGGTTTGTACAGATATATAAAACATTATCATAAAATATATGAGTATTAAATATGAATAAATTATAATTTATTTGAGGTAAGTAGAGAATAAGTGTAACCCGAATGAAAGTGGAGGTTCGCGTAGAAAAGCCTTACATTAAGTCTGTTAGTGTTTTTTAATTGATCTTAAGGACATGAATAATCAAATTTAGGTTCATAAATTAATCATTCCAGAAACTCCTCTACATTTAATTTATTTATCATAACCATATTAGGTTCATTCATGGCCTTTTTATGGATTAAGAGATCCAATTTCCCTATTTGGGTGTGTTTTCTTCCTTGGTTTTCATGATCGGTTTACTTATATTCATATACAGATAAACATTTAGAATGAGAATGGTTATACAGAATAGAAGTTGTATGTTATTAGTGAAAAAACATTATATAACATGGTTATAAAAAAAATTGGTTATTTTAAGTGAAGATGAATCATTATATAAAACTTTAATGAGAATCGTTTGGGTTAATTAGCGGTTCTTGATCATAACATATCCTTTTTTATTTATATATTAATATCATGTGAAAAAATGGATTAAAGAACCTTAAATAAGTTATAATACATATATTATATTATAGTTAATCCAAAAAAATGGTTTCATGACCATAATTGAAGATGGTAATAGAAACTGAAAACCCATCATCCTTGAATGTGATAAATTAACACATCTCAGATGGTGTTTTCATTTCTAGTATAAAAGAATGGGAAAGGAGAGATGGTGAAGAATTTTTCATCTATCATAAAAAATTATAGTACATGTAAGTTATTGTATTCATCACAACATTTGGATTAATGGAGGTGAGTAAATAAAAATAAAAGAAAGGAAGATGAAATAAAATAAATGAAAAGAGGAATCTACCTCTTGAAATAATCTTCCTTGAGAGCCTCTTTAGGGGAGAGGTTTTGGTCTTTCTATGAGACCAATGGATTCTGGACGTGGGGGAGGATCTTGGAAGTATATTTGGGTAAAATTTAGGCAAAGAATAAGGCTTGAGAGGAGTGGAGAGAGAGAGAGTGAGGGGGGTTATATTGGAGGAGAGGAAGACTTCCCCATTATTTTACCATTTATTTTATTATTTCTCTCAAGACAACCAATAGTGTTGATTCATGTGACCCATAATATTAATAAGTGTATGTGAGTTCGATCTGGGTGGGATTACATTATCCTAACATCACTAATGACCCAATAAATCATGTATTTAGCATTTATCGTAAATTATTGTATTTTACTATTCACCCAAAATTCAAGTATTTTAGAAAAATCAAAAAAATTTACCCCAACCTTATTTTGATGTATAGAATTCAAAAATGAAATCCATTTTTTGATAAAAAATTTCTAAATATTTTTATTTAAATTTTTAAATAAAATCATAATTTATTCCAAAAAACAACTTTAAAATTGTAACTCATTTTATAACACCTTGAGAATTTAATCAAGGTCCAATAAAATTATTTTAGAACCATAAGAAAATAAAGTAACAATTTATGATTACATTTTATGAAAATAAAATTCCATTTTTAATTATTAAATTAATCAGAAAATGGTGACTAAAATATTAATGACATACTAAAATACTAATACTTATACTATGATCGTGTTTTTACTTTTAAGATGTCTAAATTGTATTTATACGCACATGGGGGAAGTTTCTATTTTTTCAGTTTACTATTCATTACTATTTATTATAGTAACATTACTTTTCCTAGGGTTTTGTTACTATTCATAAGGGTATGTTACTATTTATTAAAAATTAAGTTTGTCTTATCAGACTCTAAATATCTTAATGAATGCAATCGTGTATGTCAGTTATTTTCAATTTCAAATCACATAGGTAATAAATTTATGTTTATTATCTAGGTTATAACAAAGTGGTGTTTTTAGAGACTTGTTGTTTCATGAATTCAATATTAAATTTATTTTCAAAATATAGGGGTGTCGCATTATCCCCCCCTTACAAAAATTTCATCCTAGAAATTACTATAATGTTACCTCACAATGAGATTTGGGTGGTTCTTCATCATAAAATCCACAATCTCCCATGTTCCCTCTTCGGTTTTATGATTTTTCCAATGTATCTTTACCTATCAAGTTGTTTGATTCCTCAAAACTTGTTCTTTAGTGTCTAGAATTCAGATAGGCTCTTCACAATAAGATAGGTCAGGTTCCAATTCCATACCTTCATAAGTGAAGAAATGTGTTGGGTCTGGCATGTACTTTCTCAACAATTAGACATGGAACACATTGTGTACTTTAGACAGGCTAGGTGTCATGGCCAAACGATTTGCAACAGCTTCAATTCTTCCCATATTTTCAAAAGGTCCTATGTACCTAGGTCTCAGTTTACATTTCTTCCCGAATATTATAACACCCTTCCATGGAGATACTTTCAAGAAAACAAGATCTTCCACCTGAAACTCCAAATCCTTCCTTCAATTCTCAGCATGTATTTTTTTCCTTCTTTGAGCTGCTTTGATATGGCCTCGAATGGTCTTTACCTTCATTGTAGTTCTCTTCAAAATCTATGAGATCACTGACTTCCATTAACCAGATTCATCCCAACAGGTTGGTGTACGACATCTCTTTCTGTACAATGCTTCATATGGTGCCATTTTAATACTCGAATGGAAACTATTTTTGTAAGAAAAATTCACCAAGTGTAAATACTAATCCCATATACCTTGAAATTTGAGAAAACATGATCTCAACATGTATTATAAAGATTGGATTGTCCTTTCTGATTTCTCATTAGTTTGAGGATGATAAGAATTACTCAAATGAAGCTCAGTATCCAAAGATTTCTGAATACATGTCTAGAATTTTGATGTAAATCAAGGATTTTGATCAGAAACTATTGAAATATGTGCTCCATGAAGTCTTAAAACTTTATTTATATAGATTTATGCATGACTCCCTAGTGTAAAATCCTCCCTTATAGCAAGGAAATGTAATGATTTTGTAAGTAGATCAACAATTACCCATATTGCATCATTCTTTCTTGGAGTTTTGGGTAATATAGTGAAACAATTCATGGTTATGTCATCTCATTTCCATGTAGGAATAGGTAGAGGTTTCATAAATCCTCTAGGATGTTGTCATTTGGTCTTCACTTTTTTATAGACTCAACATCTTGATAGATAATCAGAAATTTCCCACTTCATGTTATCCCACAAAAAATGTTCCATCAAATCTCTATACATTTTAGTGCTACGAGGGTGTATAGTAAAATTTGAGCTATGAGAATCATCTAATAACTCCCTTTTCAGCTCAGGTAGGGAGGGAACACATAGAATCTTCTCAAATTTCATAATTCCATCTCCACACATGAATTCATCCAACTTCCCATCTTTCATAGCATTAATTTTCTTTTGAAGATTCTTATCACTATACTATGCAGATTTAATTCTCTCCAATAAAGACGGTTGGAAAACTATTTGAAAAAGTAGTGATGTTTCACCTTCTTTGATAATTCCCATATCCATTATCACTAGATCCATGTACAAAGGATCCTTATTAATCCTCATTCTACTAATAACTACCTGATCCTTCCTTCTCAATGAATTAGCTACCATATTTTCATTTTTTGGGTGGTAGTGTATGGTACAATCTTAATCCTTGAGTAGTTTGACCCATCACCTTTTCCTCATGTTGAGTTCTTTCTATGAGAATATATACTTTAGACTCTTGTGATCTATATATATCTCACATCTTTCACCATAGAGATAGTGTCTCTATATATTTAGAGAAAATATCACAGGAGCTAACTCAAGATCCTGAGTATGATAGTTTTGTTCATGAATTTTTATCTTCCTTTATGAATAGGAAATAACTCTATAATTCTATATAAGGACACAATCATTTTTTTCTTTAATGCATCACTATAGATCAAAAACCCATCATTCTGCGATGGTAGTTTCAGGATCGGAGCGTTCACTGGTCTCCTCTTAAATTCCTCGAAACAGTCCTCATATTATTTTTTCTGTATGAACTTAAACCCTTTACGTGTAAGCTTGGTCATTGGGTTGGATAAATGGGTGAAGTTTTGAATGAAATTCCAATGATAACCAACTAAAAAAATAAAACTACATACCTCAGTTATGTTCATTAGAGTAGGCCATTCTTGAACACCCTTTGTCTTTCTATGATCAACAGATAATTTATCCTTAGAGATAATGTGTCCAAGAAAGGAAACTCATAGAATCCCAAATTTACACTTTCTAAACATACCTTATAATTTATTTCGTCTAAGAGTCTTTAGAATATTGCACATGTAATTTTCATGATCTTCATAGATTTATGAGTATACCACGATATCATCAAACAATACCACCATAAATTCATCAAGATATTCCATGAAAAATCAATTCATTAAATCCATGAAAAAAGAGGGTGCATTAGTCAGTCCAAAAGGCATTATTGTAAACTTGTAATGCCCATACTTGGATCAAAATGTTGTCTTTGGATTGTCTTAATTTTTTACTAGAAACTGATTATATCCATATCGAAGGTTTATCTTTGAAAAATATTGGTCTCTATGAAGTTTATAAAATAAATCATCAATGTGAGGTAGTGGATACTTCTTCTTTATTATTATAGCATTGATCTCATGTAGTCAATATGCAACCTCATGGATCCATCTTTCTTCTTGACGAAAAGGAAAGGGGCTCCCCATGGGGAATCACTAGGGTGAATAAATCCTTTATAACTCAATTACTCTTATTGTTTCTTCAGTTCTATTAATTTCATTATGGTCATTCTATAAAGAGTATTTGAAATTGGTATTGAACCAGGAATTAAATCAATAGAGAACTCAATTTCCCGTTCAGGAGGATGTCTAGGTAAATCATCTAGAAACACGTCAACATATTCTTGCACAATAGTTAAATCCTCTATTTGAACAATCCTTTCCTCACCCATAAATATTTCATTCCCTTCCTCCCCAATAATTGAATTCAATAGAGCTATTGGGGGTGGATCTATATGAGAATCAGATAGTGATGTTTCTTTCGTAAATATAAGGTATTCCACATCATCCTAAAAAATTGTAACCTCCTTCTTCTTGTAATAAATTTTTGAATCATTGTTCTAAATACAATCCATACCAAGTATTATATCAAATTCAATCATGGGAATGATAATAAAATCAGCAGATAAATCACATTTATATTCCATAATGGGGACTTCTTGACACAACTCTATTGCAATGATACTTACCTTAGGTGTTTTGATTGAAAAATACCTTATTAAATCAAATTATAAATATCTAATTTTCAATTAAAACTAGGAAGTTATGAAAGAATACGATGATCTAGAATCAAATAAATAATTGGGTATGTTCGAGGAAATGATTAAAGTTTCTACCACTACATAGTTAAGAACTTGAACCTCAACAATTGTGACCACATAATCTTGGCCTTTCTCCCTTTGCCTTCTTTAGAGAATTCTTCCCTGATGCTTAGGAAATTCATGTGAATAATTTCTCATATCCATGAAATTGTAGCATTGAACATTGGTATCTTTTTTCTTCCCCTTACAATCCCAAGATAGGTGGCATTTTTCTCCACACTTTAAACAGACTCCCATTTCATTCAACAAAGTGGCAGGGTGTTTCTTCCCATAATTACTATAGAATGAAAGGTAAACTATTCTCTTCATCCCCATTTCCTTATTTCCTTTTACAAAGTTTTCTGTAGCCCTCTTCTTCTCTTTTTTCCATTAAATTCATAAGACTTTGAAAATTCCATTTCCGACTTGATAACACATGAGACTATATCTTCATATAATGAGAAACTTTGGGAGACTAGATCCCTTTGGAGGAATGGTTTTAAACCATAAAATAATTTATCAATCTTGATCCTTGGATTACGTAAGAAATTCAAATCATTTCTTTATAACCTTGTGAAGTTAGCTTCATACTTTGTAACATTCTTATACTCTTTTTGCCTCTAATTTAGATATTTCCTTTCCATATCTACTTGTTGTTCCCAAGGGAAATATTTTTCTAAGAATATCTCCTTAAAATCCCACCATTCCATTTATTCTAAATATTTATCCTCCTTTGTGTTTTGGATTAAATACCACTACTGCTCCTCATCTCTTGATAGTTGATAAAATTCCATGATAACCTTCTCTCTTTTGATACATCCCAAATCTATAAATATCTTCACTAATGAACTTATCCACAACTCTGTTATGAATTTGTTTATAGTCCCATTAAATGATGGAAGTTGTTGTCTCATAAAGAGGTCTAACATATCTCCCCAACATTTTGGATCTAGATGCTCCATACGGGTTAGGTTATTATTCATAACCTGAGTCAGTTGTCCCAGTATAGTTATAAGTTGCTCAGCACCAGTCACCACACCATATCCAATATCATTGTCTTGCATCAAAGAGAATTCCCTACACAGGATACATGTGTTCATGTGGTTTCCATTCCTTCCACTATTCACCATTTCTAAATAAGGGCATACACTATATTAGTTTATAAATCATAATTTATAATATCTTAATAGAAAAATACGTAGAATAAATTGGAATTTTATACATAGCTAATCTCATAATCATAAACATGGGTTCTTTGAGGAAAAATGTAAATTTAAATCCTTCACAATTTCTTGTAAAAATGTGAATTTTCCTAATAATATTCACAAATAGTGTTAAAACAGGTGCACAGTAAGGCCCATTTTCATATACTAGGATACCCTGGGTCAAGCCCAAAAATCATTGTCTGATTTTTCACTCCTAGGTACATATTTTCCAGAACCATGTCCACTTGTAGTATCTAGACATGGATTTATTTTCTAGAAAGATACACATAATTTATTCCTTGCCAAAAATAAAGGATTTTATTGTATATTTTATCCTCATAGACTATCTTAGGGGTTTTTTCCATAATCTACATTCTCTAAATCTAGGTTCCATGTTTTCTACTAAACTTACTCTAATACTAATTGTATGGAACTAACCCCAAATGCCTGGAGTCGATGCCTTATTTTGTTAAATTTTCATATAAACAAAGAATATTCATTTTGGAGGACCAATTATTTTAGTACATTTGGAAATAAAATACATACATAAGTAAAAATTACAACTTGAAAATAAATACAACATATACGTTTTATTGGGAACATCCACAACTATAATTTTATCCTTGCAGGTCAATCATAATAAACTTCTTCATGTACTAAGAAAATGAAACATAAGAAAGGGTTGAGATCAAAAACTCAGTAAGGTTAAGTATTACAGTGGATGATATCATAAACATAAGCATTAGTCATAGTAAATACCTAAAAACCCATGCCTTTAAAAATAAACTTAAACCTGTTATGCCAAGAATAAGAGCTGAATAAATAATGAAAGAATAAAAAATAATCATAGGTATTCTACTAGTATAATAACCATATGAACTATCAATAATATTTCTATAATTATGGAATTCATAATGCGGTACATCATATCCATATCGTCAAGGCCTCATTCCAAGACCATAAATATCCATTTTGTCAAGGCCTCGTGCCAAAACCATAGTTTGTCTCATAGGACCTAATGATGCATCGAGGAGCTATATAAGGCTCCAAACAACACATATTAAGTCCAATTAATTTCTCATATAAATTATTATAAACATAAACAACATATACATTCATATTGAAACTAATATATGAAATGTAAAAAACATTCCCTATACATTAATCATAAACACTAACCATTCAGAGAAAATTGGTGAATGGTTTTAAGATAGCATATCCACAATAAACATAATCATAAATAATTCATCTAAATATGGTATATGATATCATAAAATTTTAATCCCATTAATACATAAGAATCAACATAATTTTTTGAATAGATGAACATACTCTTATAAAATCATCGAGTATTTCTTGAGATAAATACTATTTTACTTTAAAAAGAAGAGTTATTTTTAAAAAATATTTGTATAAAAAAGATATTAAGTAAGTTTTTATTTTCATAATAAAATGGTAGATTTTATAAATATAATGTTTTCAAAAAATATATTGTATTGTGCCCTTGAAAATAGGTAATAATTTGAGAAATTCTCTTGAATCAGGCTTGTATTGTGGGAAAATTTTTGAAAGTACTTTTAAAACATATAAATCCCATTAAATGAAAGTAGGATTATTATCTATACACATATATAGAACATTATCATAGAATATATGAGGATTAAATATTAATAAATAAGAATTTAATTGTGGTAATTAGAGAATAAGAGTAACCTGAATGAAAGTGGAGGTTTTGGTAGAAAACCCTTACCTTAAGTCTATTGGTGTTCCTCACTTGATCTTAATGACCTGAATAATAAAATTTAAGTTCATAAATTAATGATTACATAACCCCCTATAAATTTAATTTATTTATCATAACATTATTAGGCCCATTAATTTCCTTTTGATGGATTAAGATATCCAATTTCATTATTTTGGAGTGTTTTCTTCCTTGGTTTTCATGATCGGTTTACTTATATTCATGTATGGATAAACCTTTAGAATGAGAATGGTTATCCAGAATATATGTTCTTAGTTATTTGTGAACAAACAGAATATTACATGGTTATAAAATTCATTTGGTTATTGGGATTGACGATGAATCATTATATAAAAGATTAATGACAATTGTTTGGGTTAATTGGCGATTCTTGATCACAACAAACTCTTTTTTATTTATAAATTAATATTGTGTGTAAAAAATGATTCCAGAACCTTAAATAAGTTATCATACATATATTATAGTCTTTTTAAATCATAAAAATGGTATTATTCCTAGAATTTTAGATGGTAATAGAAATTGAAAACTCGTCATCCTTGAATGTGATAAATTAACACATCTTAGGTGGTGTTTTCATTTCTCGTATAGTAGAAGGGAAAAAGAGAGATGATAAAGAATTATTTATTTTTCATAACGAAATTAAATTACATCTAATCTATTTTATTTTTCACAACATTTTGATGAAAGGATATGAGTAAAGAAAATGAAAAGAAAGTAACTTGAAATAAAAGAAATGAAAAGAGGAATTTACCTCTTGAAATAATCTTCCTTGAGAGCCTCTTCAAAAGAGAGGTTTTGGTATTTCTATGAGACCATGGTATGATATACATGGGGGAGGATCTAGGGAGGATATTTGAGAATAATTTAGATAAGGAACTTGGCTTTAGAGGAGTGAATATAAGAGGGAGTGAGGGGGCTACATTGGAGGCGAGGAGGGTTTTCCCATTATTTTACTCTTAATTTTATTATCTCTCTCAACACAACCAATAGTGTTGATTTATGTGACACAAAATAGTAATAAGTGCATGTGAGTTAAAACATAGTGCAATTACATCAGTCTTACATCACTTATGACCCAATAAATTATGTATTTAGCATTTATTATAAATTATCGTATTTTACTATTCACACAATTTACAAGTATTGTAGAAAAATCCCAAAAATTTTCCCCAACTGTTTTTTGATGTATAGAATTAAAAAATAAAATCCATTTTTTTAAAATATTTTTCTTAATGTTTTTAATTTAATTTTAAAATAAATCATTATTTATTCCCAAAAAACAACTTTAAAACTATAACTCGTTTTATAACACCTTGAGAAATTAATCAAGGTCCCATAAAATTATATTATAACCATAAGACAATAATGTAAAAATTTATTATTACATTTTATGAAAATAAATTTCCTTTTTAAATTAATAAATTAATTAAAATATTTATGACATTTAAAAATACCAATACCTATATTATGATCGTTCATTCACTTATAAGATGTATAAATTGTATTTATACACTCATGGGTAAAGTTTCTATTTTTTCTAATTTACTATTCATTACTATTCATAGGATTAACATTATTATTCATAAGGGTATGTTACTATTCATAAGGGTATGTTACTATTCATAAAAAATTACTTTTGTCTTATGAAACTCTAAATATCTTACTGAACGCAACTGTGTACGTTAGTTTTTTCTAATATCAAATCACAAAGGTGGAAAAATTACTTTTAATTTCTAGGTTATAACAAAGTGGTGTATATAGAGACTCAGGGTTTCATTCATTCCATATTAAATTTATTTTCAAAATATTGGGGTGTTACACTTACAGATCATCTAATATCATCCTTTCTTATATTTCCTTCTTCAGGTAATGAAAAATGTTTAGACAGGGTATGCCTAAGAGGATTACTATATGAGAAGATCAATGTGAGAGATATTGAATATCTTTCATAAAATAAGAAAATTTTATATCTAATATCCAAGTACTCTAAACCTTTATGATTATAGAATGGTTTATGTTTTAATTTATTGAATTTTCATCTAATTAGATGTAATATGTGTGTAGAAAAATCTTGGGTCGTTATCGTTGGTATCAAAGCAGGGTTTAGACAATTTTTGGAGATTATGGTTAGAAAAAATTTATGAAAACCCATGGGATTGGTCAACGTATATGATAAATCATAATGTTTTGATAATGGTCATCAATGACCTAGGTAAAACCTAATTTTTCATAGAAGTAGGTGTCATGATTTAGACATTAAATAAATTATTTTTCAGAATTATGTGGTTATCCACTATAATTAGTGTTTCTAACACTATGATTTCTGGTTTTAGTCAATGTTCGGAACCTAAAGTAACTATGTTAATACTAAGTTTGAATCAAAATGAAATGATTTTCCTCCTGAGAAACCAAATGTTAAGGGAGATGGAATGTAGAATCTTACATATATGCTAAGACAATTTTCTTAGGCTATAAATTATGTTGAGTTTTCAAATGATCAATGAATGGAACAATGCACTATTAAATATTTCATGATAAAACATACGCCTAATTTTAGTGGGTATTCTGATCTACTAGAGGCTAAGTGATGGATCATCACCAATGAAAAAATATTTTATTCTCTTACATTCTCAAGACATGAAAATTTTTCCCTAGATTTCTATCATATGGAAGGTAAAGAACATCAATGGTGGAATATTATCAATAATAAGAGGCAAGTAGAAGAGATTGAATCCATGTAATGGGGTGATTTTAAGGGGATATTCTTAGGTAAGTACTTCCCTTGTATTATATGTAAAAATATGGAGAAGGAATTTCTTAATATGAAGAAAAAGGATGACTAATCCATTGGTATCGATGAGGAAAATTTTACAAGGCTTGCAAGGTATGCCTCTTGTTTAATTATCATTCATGAATGTAAAATTGAGTGATTCTTTGGTGGACTAAAAGCAAGTCTCCTAAAGGAAATATCTATTAATACTTTAGTAGCTATTAAGAAATAATCTGATGAGTATTGAAAGTGGAATGGAAAATTAGATATTTCCACCATTCTTATAGTTTTGATAAGAAAATAAAAATTGAGTCTCATGAAAACTCCAATAAATCAAATGGTGGAAAAATTTTGGTCATCTATGTGTTATAAATGTTGGAAGAAATATCAATTGAAGTGTTTTAATGTAATTAGGTGGTACATTAAATGTGTAATGGTAGGTCATAAATCCCTTGAATGTCAAAATTCAATTAATGGTATGGTTAATTCAGCATAGAATATAATACCAACTAACTATTAACCCACACTCTAGTGCTTAAAGTGAAATAAGTTCTGGAATTATGAAAATAAATTCCCCAATTCAATGGATAATGTGTATTATAATCAATAATAACCTCTAAAGACAATTGAAAAAGGGAAATATTATACAATCATAATGGATGAATTAAATCATTATAATTAAGGCACCCTTATGCGACAATTCATAGTTGGGAGTTTAATGTTTGATTTTGTATGAATGATCCCTATGAAAATATTATTTTTTAACCTTTATATATATTTCATGTGATTATCTCCATTTACATATATTTTGGAATAATGAAATCAAATTTCATACTTTATTCGCAAAAGGATAAACCTAATCTTCCAATGAAAATATTTTTGTATAAGATAAGAGCTTGTATAATTAATAAAGGGTGAATTAAATTATAGATACCATCATGGGTTTATGTATTGATATCCCTTTTTATTTTTTATGTGATGATATTTTATCAAGATTGAGGATATGTTAAGAGACATTTATGGGAATACAACCCTCTAGTTTTGTAATATGAAAATGATATTCAAGGATGAATTCCTTCACACTTGGTGGACATATGATTAAAAGTGTTGTTAACCTTTATGGTTTGTCTTATTTTTTATATTGAGGTGATAATGGGTTGTAGTTTATCACCTTATGAAGTTAGCACACATCATTCGAAGAATAATTCTCTCTGGCTATTCTTTCTAGAAATATATATTAAGGAAGTTATGTAGTTTCATAGATTACAATAGTCAATTTTATCTGAATGGGATGTGAATTTCCCCTCGAAGATTTGGTAATGTCCTCAGAAAGTGCTTGATATAGATTTGAGTTTTAGCACTACATATCATCCTTTATTATATGTTAAATCTGAGAGAATATTTTAAATTTTAGATGATATACTAAAAATCTTTCTATAGATTTCAATGGTGATTTGGATCATCACCTCCCTCTGGTTTAGTTTTCTTGCAATAATATATTTCATCCAAGCATTCAGATGGATCATGAATCCATTTATAGAAAGAATTTTAAAACTCCAATTTACTATAAATAAGTTGAATAAAATGATTTTTTGAGACCTAATAAGGATAATGATATTGAAAATAGGGTTATATTTATTCAACAACATGTAAGTACAACACAACGTTAAAATAAATTTTATGCTAATAATTATCGATACAATTAAAAGATTGATATTGGTGAAAATTTATTTCTATAAATTTCTATATGGAATAAATAAGGAAAAAATAAAACCTATATATATCATTCCCTTTTAAATAATTGATAAAACATGGATAGTATCTTATCATTGGTTTCTCCCACCAAATCTCACTCAAGTTCAAGATGTGTTCCATGTATCACTCTTAAGTAAGTACATTCCTGACCCAGCACATGTACTAAACTAAGAGGCCATAGCACTAGAGAAATATCTCTCTTATGAAAAATAATTGGTAGAGATTTTAGATCATAGAGTGAAAGTTCTATGAAAAAACCAATCTTTTTATATTTTTGTGGTGGAACCACCAATTTGAGGAAGCTACATGGGAACTTGAGGATGGGATAAGGTAGAGGTATCCTAATCTAATTGTATCCAAGTGATGCATTTCATGGTATATATTAATTTTAAGGGGGATATAATGTATAACCCTAAGATTTTTATGAAATATATTTTTGAATAAATTGATTTCATTGAAATCTTTTGTTCCATGAAATAAAAAATTTAGAAGAACCATGAAGTATTATTAAAATATAATATTTATGTTTTAACCTAGCTGGTAAATTGGTGATAATTAATAGGAATAAATAATTTATGAAATAAATATAAAATTAAAAATCAATATGAATTTATTTTTAAGTTCATAGAAAATAATCACACAATTTTCATTAAAGTCATTTTATTCTTCAATAATACTTTTTCTTCAAAAATGAGTCTTTCATTTCCTATGGGTGAATGATAATTTATATAAGTTATATAAAATATATTTCACAAAATTTATTTCATATTTTATTCATCAATTCAAAATTATTTTAAATTATTTTTTTATAATTCTCGAAAAATATTTATTTTTCAAGGAATAGTGAAAAATACTAATTTTGATTGAAAACTGTATTTTATTTTAAAATTTTTTACAAGGACAACTTTTGTTTTGGATTTGTTTTAAATTTTAATTATTTAATTTTTATTTAAAATAATACATATTTTATTAAATTAATTTGAGGATTTAATTTAGTGTAAAAACCTTTTATATTTAAAAATGGAATTTTTCCCAAAAAAATTGTTTTTCTTTTCATTTTAATAGTTCAATTTTAAATTAAATTCTTCCACTAATATATTCTGAATTTTAAAAAATGGATTCTATTTTTGGAATCATCCCCAACCCCAGAAGCCTGGTGTCAATGCATTATTGCATTACATTGGCATTATTACAAGGAATATAATCTCAAATGACCATTCAGTTTAGAATTATTGGAAAGTTAGATTACATAAATAATACCCATAATACATTGGGAAAATATAATAAAATGTTTTATACAATAAGATGAAATAAAATTCAACCTTGAAATCCTATTCAAAGTTATATTCTCCATAACCTATAAAAAGAATCATAATAAGGGTGATATCAAATGATGAGTGAGGGTAAGTAAAATTGAATAAATGATGAATAAATCTATATTGAAAGGTAAATAACTAAGCATACTTCCCATAATTACAAATATACAATGCACAGTCTATATGGAAATGTGAAAAAACTGAAAAAACACACCATTAATAAATAAAATAAAAATAAATCCATAGATTGTCGATTCAAAATATTAGGGATAAACATTGTTAAGTCTATAAGAGGAAAAATTTTAATAATTGGACGTCATGTTTCCTAGGTACATAGAAATAGTATCATCAAGGCATTTCACATGATGGTTTAGCTCTAGGGTAAACCCCCATCTATTTGGCCATCTATTTTGTCTCATGAGACTAATAACGCATCAAGGTGCTTTCATTAACTAGTCCCCAACCCATGTCATACCTATCCAAAGCATTCCTCATGTCTCAACAAAATATTATGCCTTATCAAATATCAATATCGATTAAATAATAGGGACTTATTAGTAATACCTTAGAGGAGGATAAGTAACAGTAAGTGTTTTTAACATAAGAACATTCTCAAGGAAATATAATATTTAAACACTTCAATTTGTCCCATGCCACATCGAATAATTTAAATCATAATTCCTAGTGAATTAAATGAAACTTATAATGTAATGAGAATAGTTAGATTCATGATATAACAAATCAAGGTTGGTATACACACCTAATAAATAATAATAGAACAAAATTTATGTTTATAATACCATATATTAATTTATTACAATATTTTATTACCTGTTTCTTAACACTCTTTCTTTATTTGGACTATTTCAGGTGTTAATTGTCTAGTTTTTTGAAGTATGTATTGACTTGTTATTTAATTTTATTATTAAATATATCATGCTTTTATCATATATAGAATTTAAACCATGACTAATTTATCTTATATATTCAGTACATATGTATTTATAATAGTCAATAATATTTGTAGATTGGAAATTAAGTACACCATTCATGGAGATGGTAGGTCATACATACAAATGAACACTACTTTCATTTATTTATTGTATTAAAAGAATTTAAAACTAAATGATAAATATTTATATTATAATTTTCATTATCATATATATTTTATACATGTTAAATAGGTTTATTATAACCATCCCTTGTATGTTCCATGGATGGAATGAAGGAGTCATATCGCTTTGAGGGGTCAGTAGTCCACACTTCCTCAAACAAAATAATCATATTTACACACCATAAAAAGAACAAAGATATTTTATAATTAAATATTAAATAATAATAAAGACATTATGAATTAAATATATATTATATATATTAATATAGTGTCCATCATAATGGTCACCATGAGAGGTGGTAGAGGAAAATTGAATAATCATCATTTTGTGAGGCAGTAGTTCGGCGTACACAGAACCAGTAAGTTCATTACCCATTAGATGAATTTGTGTGTAAGTATAGACCCAATAATTAACATAAAAAAATCACATTATATTTAAGATACATTTTTGTATATAATCATATAATAAAAATAGTATATAGAGTGGAGAATGGAAATAAAACTAGGAATCATGAGAGAACGTGTTACCACTTAATCGGGTAACTTCATTTGGTTTGAACCAAAATACTTCCTTTGAATCCTTTTTTACAAAATGGGGGCTTCTATATATAGGGGAGGGATGTTGGTAGACTATTTGGTTAGGTATTTTTCGAACTTAGGTGGTCTAAGAAGTGTGATTAATGGGGAGAGGTGGTGGCCTTTTATAGGGAAGAAAAAGGACTCACCTAGAATTTTTTGAAACAAGTTAGGTGTTCACATGTTCTTACCTAAAAATTCTAACCAAAATAAACAAAATCAATAATGCAAGCTTAATAGACAATTTATGGTAAGATAATGGGTGCTGTAAAAGTTTCTAGTTCATTTTCTCCGTTAAGTTAAAATTTTAGTCCTTTATTAAGCTTAATTTCATCGTAATAATTGTAATTAATTTTAATTACTTTCACAAATCTTTTTGGTCTATAATAGTTGGTCTTATTAGAAATTATAAATTATTCTGATTCAAAATATGGAATCTATTTTTTCAATTCTAATCACATTAATGGTAGTAATTAATTTAAATTTAATCCCATCATCGGGACGACAATGCGGGTTTTTATGGTAAAAACATCTAAATGTTTGCTATGTTTTAATAGATAATTTCAAATTGAAATTAATAATAATTACTTAAACGGTTTTAATTGATAAAAATTTTATATTATTAAACTTTAAAAATAATTATAATTATAATTTAACCATAAAATTAAATTAGATGAAAACACATTTTTTTACTAAAATTAAGTGTTTTTAACCATTCCTTAAAAAATGAATCTTCTCCGAAAATACCAAAAATTAATAATAACCTTTTTTTATGTTTATTTTTTAAATAATAGGTTTATTTTGTTATATTAAATTTATAAAATGGTCAAAATTCGGATTGAAAGTGGGTTTGTCATCAAAAGGCGGCAAAACTGCATATATAAAAGAAATATAGTATTTTATGTGTAATAATGGGTTTCTTCTTATCCTATGCCTATTAGGCGAGTTTAAAATTATTTTTTTGGATATTTAATATATAAATAAAGTCTATAAAAGTGATAAAATTTAATTTACTATGAAAAATGTGACTAAGTAATGCTTCTTTTAAATCGGGTGTTGTGCGTACTACAAAGATATCTAAATTTAAATATAATAAAGTCTTGGGGTGATACATTCTTCCCAACTAAAAAAATTTTCCTAGGAATTTTAGGGTTATTATCATAAAAAATATGTGGGTATTTCTCCATCATATAATCCTCTAGTTCCCATGTTTCTTCTTCTATCTATTGATTCCTCTAGAGAACTTTTACTAGAGAAGTCGTCTAATTATTTTCTACTTCCTATCTGGTGTCCAGAATTTGAATAGGTTCTTCATAATAAGAAAGGTAAGGTTCTAACTCTATTTCATTATATGTGAGTACATTTGTTTGAATAGGATTGTACTTCCTTAGCAGGGATATATGCATAAAATCATGAACCTCCGAGATATTTGGCGATAATGTTAATTGATAAGCAACATCTCCAACTCTTTTAAGAATATTGAAGGGTTTAATGTACCCAGGACTTAGTTTCCCTTTCATTCCAAACTTTATAACACCCTTCCATGGAGATATCTTCAGTAAAACATGATCTCCCATTTGTAATTCCAAATCCTTTCTCTAATTATCAGCATAACTTTTTTTCTTACTTTGAGCTATTTTGATATGTGCCTGAATAGCCTTCACTTATTCCATCGTCTCTTCAACGAGTTCTAGGATGACGAGTTTCCTTTTTCCAAATTTGTCCCAACAAGTTGGAGTAAGACACCTCTTTCCATATATTGATTCATACGGTGCCATTTTTATACTTTAATGGAAACTATTATTATAGGAAAACTCCACCAAAGGAAATTATTGATCCCACATACATTCAAAATTGAGTGAACATGATCTCAACATGTCTTATATTGTTTGAATTTTTCTTTAAGATTGTCCATCAGTTTTTGGATGGAAGTCAGTGCCCAAATGAAGCTCATTATCAAGAGCATTTTGAAGAATATTCCAAAACATTGATGTAAAGCAAGGGTATCTATCAGATAAAATTGACAGAGGTGTGCCATGAAGTCTTACATCATCATTAATATAGATCCTTTCACGGTGATCAAGAGGTAGATATTATCTTATTACAAGGAAATTTGCTGATTTTGTTAGAAGATCAACAATAACTCATATTTACTCATTAATTGTATGAGTCTTTGGAAGTAATGTGAAGAGGTCCATATTAATTTCATCCCATTTCCACACAGGGATAGGAAGAGGTTATAGAACCCCTTTAGGATGTTGTCTTACAAATTTCACTTGTTGAAAAACCAGACATCGGGATACATAATCCATAATTTCATGCTTCATGTTATCACAACAAAATAATTCCTTCTAGTCCATATATATCTTTGTGATCCCACAATTTATAATGAAATCTGAGTTGTGAGCATCGTCCAACAATTCTATTTTTATTTTAGGTATATATGGAACACATAGCCTCTTTCCAGATTTTAGAACACCATCTTAACAAAAAAATTCTACTAAATTTTCATCATTCACGCATTTAATTTTCTTCTGAAAGTCCTCATTATCATATTGAGAATTATTTATATTCTCTAATAATGATGGTTTTGTATTCATTTGATAAATGATTAATTTCTCCCCTTCCTTATAAATTCCCTTATCAATCTCCACTAGATCCATGAATATAGGATCCTTCTAAATCCTAATTTAGATTAGAACTTCATGATCTTTTCTACTCAATGCATCTTCTACCTTATTCTCTTTCCCTAGGTCATAGTGTATTGATAAATAGTAATCTTTTAGTAGTTAGATCCATCTCTGTTGTCTCATGTTGAGATCTTTTTATGATAATATGTATTTCAATCTCTTATGATCTATGTATATCTCACATATTTCTCTATAGAGATAATGTCTCCATATTTTTAAATTGAATATTACAAACACTAACTCCAGATCATGGGTTGGGTAGTTCTTCTCAGGAGTCTTCAATTTCCTTGATGCATATGCAATAATTTTTTCATTTTTCATTATGACACAACCAAGTCCCTTCTTTGATGCATTACTATACATCACAAACCCATCACTACTATAAGTTAGATTGAAAATTGGATAATTACCCAATCTTACATTTTTTTCATCAAATCATTATTCATATTCCTTTGTCCAAACAAACATAACACCTTTATAGGTATAATTGGTTAAGGGGTTAGCTATTGAGGAAAAATTCTGGATGAATCACCAATAATATCCTATAAAACCAATTAAACTATGTACCTTGGTAATGTTTGTTGGTGTAGTCCATTCCCTTACTACCTTTTTCATTGAAGGATCAACAGATCTCTATCTTTGGAGACAATATAACCCATAAAATAGACTTCTTGAAAATAAAAATCACATTTACTGAATTACGCATATAACTCTCCCTTTTAAGAGTTTTAAGAATAATCCGTAAGAGTTTGTCATGATCCTCATAGGTTTTCGAATACACCAGAATATAATCAATGAATACTACAACATTCTCATCAAGATATTCCTTAAATACTTGGTTTATTATGTCCATAAAAACAAATGACTCATTAATCATACCAAATGGCATTACTGTAAACTCATAATGTCTATACCTTGTTTGAAAAGCTGTATTTGGAATTTCTTCTTCATTCACTCATAATTGGGGATATTTAGAATGAAGATCAATCTCTAAAAAATATTGTTCTATTTTAAGTTGATCAAACAAGTCATCAATGCGAGGTAGCATATACATTTTATTTACTGTAATGGCATTGATTTCCCTATAATTAAAAAATAACCTCATGGATCCATCTTTGGTTTTAACAAAATGGATAGGGACTCCCCAAGGTGAAACACTAGGGTGAATAAATCCCTTGTTACCAAAATCTTCTATTTGTTTATTCAACTCTACTTATTCCATATTAGCCATTTTATAGGTTGTTTTTGAAATTGACCTTGCATCATGGATTAAATCAATAAGGAATTCAACCTCATATTCTGGGGGATGTCCAAGTAAATCCTTGGGAAATACATCAATGTATTCTTGTACAATAAGTACCTATTCAATTTGGAGATTACCCCCTTAATCATTAGACATTGTTTTCTCTTATTCTATAATAATTTCATTTAGTAGAACTACTATGGTTGGATCCAAATAATAATTAGGTAAGGGATCTTCTTCTCTAAAGATGAGGGATTCAACATTTTCATCACAAGTCATAAATTTCTTTCTCTTACAATAAATCATTACATCATATTTTTAGAACTGAATCCATACTAAGAATAATGTCAAAGTTGACCATAGGTATGATTATAAAGTCAGCACATAAGGTACATTTATGTGTCATAATTGGGACTGACCAACACATCATTATCAACATGATACTTCCCTTATGGGTTTTGACTGATAACTATCTTATTAAATCAAAAGAGAAATGTAAAATTTTCATGAAAAACTAGGTAGATATAAAAGAGTATGATGATCTATAGTCAAATAATGCATTGGATAAATTTTATTATAGGATTAATGTACCTCCCACCACATCATTTGGAACTTTTAACTCCGTGGTAGTGATCGCATAAGCTTGGCCATTTCCACTAGGAATATTCTATGGTAGATTCCTCTAATTCTTGGGGAAATAACTTGTATAGTGCCCCATATATTTACAATTATATCATTGGACATCATTAATCTACATCTTCCCTTTAATTCTTTGGCATGGTTACCCCTATATCTGCATTTATAGAAAACTTCTATTCTATTCAGGCATTTTCTAAAGTGACTCTTTCCACAGTTATCACAATATGTAAATTTCTCAAACTTTATTTTCTTTGATGCATTTTATTTCTCATGATGCTCGGATGGCCTCTTCTTTTCTTGGTTTCCTTTGAATATATTGATTCTTGAAAAAAATTTCTTCATCTTGATGGCAGATAAAAATATCTCTTCATATGATGAAAAATTCAAAGAAACCAGCACCATTCAGAGATGTGTCTTAAGACCTTAAAATAAGTGGTCAATTTTACGCTCTATTCTACAAATATAATTTGTAGCATACCTAGATAACCTTGTAAATGTAGCTTCACAATTTGTAACACTCTCTTCTTGCTTTTTCTTTAAGCTAAGGAACTTTATCTTCATCTAAATTTGTTGATCACAAGAGAAGTATTTACTATATAATGTCTGCTTAAATGTCCTCCATTACATGAGTTCAATTTCTTATTCTTCCCTTGTATTCTAGATCATAGACCACCACTTATCAGCATCACCTTGGAGACAATAGACCAAATTTGTAACCTTCTCCTTTAAGATTCATTCTAAGTACATAAATTTCTTCTCGAGAGAATTAATCCACTACTCATCCACAATTATATTATTAGTCCCACAAAATGATGGAGGATTCTACCACATAAAGTGATACAGTATAGGATATTATCTTTTTGGAGTAGGTTTATCCATTTGAGAAAGGTTATTTTTAATAACCTGATTAAGTTTCCCTAGTATCACCACAATTTTCTCAATTTCAATACCAGCTACATTGATTTCCTCAGGAGGTAAATATCAACATTTTCTATGAGTATTGACATAATTATTCCTTCTAGAAGATATTTCTGGACAATGAAATATAGTAGATTATCCCATTAAATTTTGAACATTCTATAACTCTAAACATGTTATAGAACATAACCTAAATTTATTCATCATAAATATCTAAATCATAAACATTGGTTACTTTGGGAAAATATATACTCTCAAATCCTTAATAATGGTAATTAAACCAAAATTTAATTATACTTATCATATCCCCCGGGATTTTCAAACTAGGTGCATAGTAAGGCCCATTTTTAAGTCCCAGGTTATCGTGATTCAGGCTTGGAACACCTTTCCAAAGTTATTACTTCTAGGTATATCTGTGTCAGAACCATATCCACTTATAGTATCCAGATAGGGATGTATTACCAAGAATACCCACATAATGACTACGTTAACAATATTATAGGATTTTCTTTTATACTTATCCTAAATTTCTATCTTAGGGTTATGCTCCCTAATCAATGTTTTCTTAATCTAGTTTCCAAGTTTGTTACTAAACTTTTGTTGATACAAACTATAACTCCCTGACCCTAGAAGCTTGGAGCTGATGCATTATTAAATTTCATTGGCATTATTATAAGGAATATAATCCTGAAGGAATATTTAGTATATAAGTATTATAAATATATATTACATACATAATACCCATAATACATTTTTAAAATATAATAAAACAAGCTAAATTATAAGATGAAATAAAATCCATCCTTGAGAGCTTATTCAAAGTTCTCTTCTTCAGAACCTGGAGAAAGAAACATAATAAGGGTGATCTGAAATGCTCGGTAAGGGAAAGTACAATAGAATAAATAATGAATAAATCTATATAGAGAGGTATATAATTAAGAACATTTTATATAACAAAAAATAGATAAGGAATTGGTCTATATGGAAATTTAATAAATTTAAAACACATACCATTAATCAATAAAATAAAATAAATCCATATAGATGTCGATGAAAACTTTTATGGATAAACATAACTGAGTCTAAACGGGGGAAATACTTAATTATTTGATGACATGTTTCCTAGGTAGATTGAACTAGTACCATCATGACCTTTCAAAAGATTCTTTATCTAAAGGGTAAAAACCCATCTATTTTGGATATCAATTTCATCTCATGAGACTACCGATGCATCAAGGGGCTTTCATTAACTGGTCTGCAACCTGTATCATACCTGTCCAATGCATTACTCATATATCAACTAAATATTGTGCCTTATCAAATATTTATATTTATTAAATAATATGGATTTATCAATAATAACTTAGAGGAGGTTAAGTACCAATAAGGTTTTTTTACATTAAAACATTCTTGAAGAAATATAATATTTAAACAATCCAATGTGTACCATACCACATTGAAGCATTTAAATCATAATTCATAGTGAATTAAATGAAACTTATAATTTCATTATAATAGTTATTTTCATGATATAAACCATTAAGGGAGGTATACACACCCAATAAAATTGAATCTCTTTGAAATAATAATTAGTCTCAATGGAAAGTAAATTGAGACAAAATCCCTTACCTTATCCTACCTTTTATTGTGTGGTATTTATCCTCCTATATAGTGGTTTAAAATATGTTAATAACTAATAAAATAACCAAACTTATGTTTATAATACCATATATTAACTTCTTACAATAGTTTATTACCTGTTTGTTAAAACTCTTTCATTATTTTGACTATTTCGGGTGTTAATTTCCTAGTTATCCAAAGTACATTTTGACTTTTTATTTATTATTCTTATTAAATATATCTTGGTTTAATAATCTCCATAATGGAAAGCATGACTAAATTATCTTATATATTCAGTACATATATATTTATAATAGTCCATAATATTTGGATATTGTAAATGAAGTGCATCGTTCAGGGAGACGGTAGGTCTTACGTATTCATGAACACTAGTTTTATTTTTTGTCATATTAAAAGAATTTAAAACTAAATGATAAATATGAATATTATAATATCAATTATCATGTATATGTTATAAATATTACATAGTTTTATTATAACCATCCTTTTTTCATTCCATGGATGGAATGAACGGGTCATATTGCTTTGAGTGGGTGGCAGTCCACATATCCTCAAACGAAATTATCATATTTACACAACTTAGAAAGAATAAAGGTATGTTATAAATAAAAATTACATATTATAAATAAAATTAATATTATATATATATATATATAATATTTTTTCCATCAAAATGGCCACCATGAGAGGTGGTAGGGTAAAATTGAACAATCATCGTTTCATAAGGAAGTAGTTCTCCGTACACAGAAACAATATGTTCATTACCCATTAGATGGATGTGTGTGTATGTTTAGGTTGAATGACTAGAATAAAAACATCATAGTATATTTAAGATACTGTTTTTTTATTTAATCATAGAAAAATAAGAGTATAGGGAGTGGATAATGGAAATGAACTAGAAATCATGAGATAATGCATTTCCTCTTAATCAGGTAACTTCTTTTTGGTTTGAACCAAAAGACATCCTTGGAAAGATTTATTCCAAAAGGGATGATTATAGGTCAATGGGAGAGATTTTGGGAGACTATTTAGATATTTCTTGTCCTAAATTAGGTTTTTTGAGTGGTGTGATGAATGGGGAGAGGTGTTGGCCTTTTATAAGGAAGGAAGATGACTCACTTTGAATTTTTGGAAACAAGTTAGGTGTGCACATGTTCTTACCTAAAAATAGTCTTAAATAAGAAAAAAAATAATGGAATTTAAATGAACTAATTATTTCCATAAAATGGGTTTTGGCCAATTGGCTAGGTCATTTGGGCCCTTAAGTTAAAAGTTTATTCCTTTATTAAGCTTAATTTCACAGTAATAATTGTAATTAATTTTAATTAATATCACTAATATTTTTTGTTGAAAACAAAGTTAGAATTTTTATATATTATAAATTATAATTATTTTAAATATGGAATATATTCCTTACAATTTTAATCACATAAGTGGAGGTAATTAACTTAAATTTAATCCCTTAGTCGGGACGACAATGTAGGTTTTAAGGTAAAAATGTCTAAACATTTGTTATGTTTTAATAGCTAATTTCAAAGTGAAATCGATTCTAATGAAATAATATATACTGATTGATAAAAATATTATCTAATTAAACTTATAAACTAATTAAAATTATAATTTAACCTTATAAATAAATTAGATGAAAAATTAGCATTGAACTAAAATTTAGTATTTTTAACTATTCATTAAAAAATTAATCTTCACTGAAAAATAAAAAAAATTAATCCAAATATAATTTTTATGTTTTTTTTAAATCAATAGGTTTATTTTGATATATTAAAGTTATTCAAGGTTCAAAATTTGGATTTAAAGAGGTTATCCTATCAAAAGGAGGAAAAACTACATATATAAAAAATATAGTTTTTTATGTGTAATATTGGGTTTGTTCTTATCCTATGACTATTAGGCGAGTGTAAAATTATTTTCTTCGATCTATATTATATTAAAAATCTTTCTAAAAGTAATAAAATTGAATTGAATATGAAAAATGTGACTAAATAATATTTTGTTCAGATCAGGTGTTGTGTGTGTTGCAAAGATATCTAAAGGTAAATACAGTAAAGTATTGGGGTTCTATATAAATTGACACATTTTATTTTTGGTCAATATGAATAGTGACCTTTGTAAATTTTTTCACTATGGTAAAAGGTAAATCAGATAATTAAGGTTAAAAATAATATGATAAGGACAATAACATTACCCAAGATATTCCCACAATTTTATTATATTATTAATTTTGTAACATAATTATCTAATATTTGAATTTATGACCTTTCATGGACACTTGGATGAGATTATGACTTTTATAATAATTTATTTAAAGAAAAGTAAAAGATGACACATTCATGTTTTCTATAACAATAACTTTTTTAATGTGGAGTTATCTAGAGGATATGTTTGACTATAAATATTATTTGGAAATATAAAATATTCATCTTCATCGTTGTAATTTATTTATAATTTTTATGTATTAAATAATTACTCTAAATTCCTAACCAATGTTGATGTAGTAATTATTCAATAAACAAAAAAAATCAAATAAAAGAAATTGAAAATATTAAAAGTATTGTAATTTGAGATATTTAAGGTGATATACTAATTTCCTACATGAACTTGACATGTTAGGGATACAATAAATTTTTTTTTCTAATTTTACTTGTTTTATTGATATTTTTCAATGATTAAGTAGTTAATAGTATCAAAATTGACAATAATGATATTTTATGGGATTAATATTTTATTAAATTATTATAAAATCATAAGAATATTTAAAAAATTGTAATTTATTATTCTATAGTCTAAATTTTCATAAATTTTACAATTATAGTCAAATTTTTACTATATAATAAAAAATTACAACTTTTTAATATTGAAGAATTTTTTGCCATAGTTAAAATTAAAATAGGCTAACTAAGAGTTAATTAAAATAATATGGTTTAAAATAATTATAAAACATGTCTAAATTCTATTGGTTGATGATATTATAACCTTATCATGTCTTATCTTTTAATCCATGTACATTTTTTTTATACTTTTATAGAAAATAAATTTATTACAATTTAATATTTTCAGAAATTCCAAAAGTTCCCCTTGACTTAATTCAAAAAATAGAACCTCCTCCCTCACTTATTTTCACAACATTAATCCTTCTATCTTGACCATACTATGCTAATTTATCTCCTCTATTTTCTTATACACATTCAAGAGGTTTTTGTCTTTTCAAAAAACCAACCCTAGATCACTTTAGAGGATATCCACAGGATACATTTTGAAGAAGAGGTGGTTTGAATATGAACAAAGAAAGGAAACACTTGAGGTAAGGGTTTATTTTAAAATCTCATCATTATTTGGGATTTTTTGTAATGTCTTGCTTTAATCAAGGTACAGACTGTTCAGTATTCAAATCAAAATCCTTAAAGGAACTCAGGGAGTGTGCTTGCACACCCTGTTATGGGTCTCGAGAAACTATTTAAATTAATTAAATAATTTTTTGGGCCTTATGTAAATTTTTTTATGTTACGCCTCAGCGAAATGTTCGGGATAAAATAATTAAAAGAATTAAAAGAATTAAAAATAATTTTAAGAAAGTTAAAGAGAAATTAAAATTGGTATAAAAATAAATAATAAAAATGAAAACGGTTGGAGAGAAATATAAAATAATTAAAATAGGGTAAACCCATTTTATTTAATTATTTTTATTTCTCCCTAGAATTTTATTTTTATTATTTTATATATTTCCTTTTTATTTTACCTTTTCTATTTTTCCTTATTTTCGTATGTTTACTTTTCAATTCATTTTCCCTTTCTTTTTTTCTCTCTTTCTCTCTTCCTCTCCCTCTCTTGGGTGTGGCGCACCTCCCCCTGTTAGGTGGTGCGCACCACCCTCCTCCTTTGGAAGACCATTTCAACCCCATTAATCATATATTTTCTTTTCCATTAGCTATAAAGTAAACCTATCAGTAAGGTTATCCCCACACACCAGGAATCGTGTGATCTTGTTCCAAATCGGTCATGTGATCTGCTGCAAAAGAATTTTACCCGAAATTGGGGTTTTTATAAAATCATATGTTTTCTTATATTTTAGGTCAAATCAAAGCCTTTCATGGATCATAGGATCATTTACAACCATAAGGTATGGATTCTACTAACTTTCCCTTCATTTCATTGTGATTTATAAAAATGCACTATTGTTCCACTTGTCGGTGACTACCAGCTTTGTTCAATTTCACCTAATCTTTTTAATCTAATTGTTTCGATTAATCATTGCCACCTTATTTTTCCTAAATTGAATTGTTAAAATTATTTCAACATGGTCGAACACCCATTTGGGTTTACCGATGTGTTCAATATAAATATAGTTATCCCAAAATATTTAATTTATTTAATTACATGTGATGCACCACCCTTTTTAATTGTGTTTAAATTAAATAATAATTTTAGAATAATTATGAAGCATGAATTGTTGGGTTTTTGATAGTTTTTTGTGATGATTTATTTATTAATTAAAATGTGTTCTTTTTTTGTGTATTTTCTGATAAATTTCCTTGGCTATAAATGCTTAACTTAAATGATCAGTTGTATGGGGCTTAGAGTTTCTATTATTATTTTATTGTAATTAAAAATGCACAACCTGTGATATCTGCTTCCTTGAAAATGAATTAAATTCAGGATGGTGAGACAATGTTAGTTCCACAATAAAGACCACAAAAGGACTCCATGTCCCTGATTGGTTACACATTACACCAGGGAGATAATGTCTTAGGCTCTTCCAGACAAGGGTTTCCTAGGGTTTCTAAAATACTCAAGAGTGATACTAGTTCCGAAATATACATTTAGGGATGGACCCATTGAAAAGTGGCTACGCCATTCCTCGGGTGAAACTTGACCCCTTCTATGCAATACCGAGATGAAATAATGATAAAACCATGCCTAAAGTGATACTTGATATTTCAGAAGAATGCCTTGGATGGGCTTGGTGGTATTGGGTAATTTGAAGGATATACCATAACGATACCTTCGGGACGGGCTTGAACTCCAACTCTAAACATGAACATGGTAATAATGATGCACAGAAGGTTTTTATTAATGATACCTTGAGTCTCTTGATAATTGTGATGTTTTTCTACTGTCTTGAAACACACATTGTTGACACATAATTTAGACTCCAAGTTAATTCACAAGATTGGGTTATGCCTCCATCCATATTTTACTTTGTTTATCCTAGGCTTCTATATATGTGTACATCCTAATTTCTATAGGTACTTTATTCAGACTCCCAACTTAGGCTGAATAAGGTGATGTGATAGGGTTATCGATGAAGATTCGGCCTGGTCACACTTATTTAGTTTGTTTATTTAACTGCTTGCATTTATTATATAATGTTGCACTTTTTTGTTTGTTGCACGAAATGGAATGGTTTTGACATTGTTGGTTCCAGCATAATAGGATTTTATCTCAAACACATACCCAGGAATCATTGGCACCCGAATAGATTATATGATTGTAGAAAAAGGTAAGTGTGCTTCTTCAGATGCTTGATTGTTTCTTGTGCTTAAGATTGAGACTGGGGGGAAAGGACTGAGCCTTTATCGTGATTTAGTTGTCATACGTTGTGTCTTTTCATTTCAGTTTGGTATCATTCTTGTGTTCCTATTTTCTGTATTTTCCTTTTTTTAATATATATCTTGGAAAGACATTATTGTGTATCTCGTTTATATGTCATCTCCCACATAGGTCATTTATTCAATTGGATTATTCATATTGCCTCTACTACAGTTTCATTATTTATATGCTTCTATTATTGTTATAAAATAGTTTTCTTCCACTATGTGTTACTTATTACCTATTAGGGAATAGTCTTCCCTTTGAAAATGTTAAAAAGGCCCTCGCATCAATTTGGAAGCCTCTAGTGTTTGGGGAGATGCACTAGAGGTTATGTAGCCAACCCGGCTCGGCACACTGTTCCAGTGGATTCTGGGACGGGGATGTTACAAAGTGGTATCAGAGGAAGGTTTTTGCTTTTTTTTCTCACTGTTTTTGTTAGACAAGAGACTATGATATAGGGATTTTGAACTTACCCTATGCTTGGATGTAGCTAACCTATGTAAAGGGGAAACCCAAATTCCTGGGTTGGGATTACAGTTATGGATTATGCTAATTATAGTTGATACAATTTCACTATTGGGTGACTAACTTGTTTTATGCTATTATTGATATTGTTATTATTTAGATTATAATTTTTACCATTTAATCCTGATGATATGAGGGAAATTCATTTAGATGCATCATATTAGGCACCATAGGATGAAAATGACAAGCATATTTCCATTCCCTGTTTACTTTAAGATGTGTATCTTCTGGTTTGCATGTGAGTGTTATTGTGCCTAATTGTAAAATTTTGAAGTTCCTATTTGTTAAATATAAATGTGTGATAGTTTATTAGATGTTAACTTTAACTTACCTAAAAATAGTCAGTAAGACTTGTTTTAGTGATCCTTTAATTTTATTATTCCTTATCCAAACATGACTCCTAGACCGGGCTACCTGTTCTGTAGTGCTAAGAGGAAGGCTATATACCTACCCTCTTTATTGAACCATTGACTATTTTCCTTGTCTTTTTTACTTTCTATCTAAAGGTGTGTGTTTGGATATTGTAGACCAATGCTGCAGCGATTTATTCATATTGTACCTTAGGAGAGTGGAAATTATCACATCCTAGAGGTGGTGGGTCCCAAACTACCAGTGGTACCTCTTGTAGTGCATACTGTGGTACTACCTCTTGAAGGTCTTCTCATGGACCCTAACGCTCAATCTAGGGATAGTCTCCTTAGGTTTATGCATTCAGTTCAGAATATTCCAAGACATGCCATGTCCTTTCCAGAGCTCATTCGAGACTTTCTGCAGCACCACCCTCCCACTTTCTTAGGGAGTGGTGACCCTCAAGCTACAGAATCATGGTTATAATCCATAAAGTCTATCTTTGAACATCTTGATATGGTTCCATAGCGGAGGGTCAAACTTGAAGTATACATTCTTCATGACTCTACCAAGCATTTTAGAGTTGTTTCTTCTCAGGTAGAGAAGTCTAGAGACATTTTTTGGGAAGACTTTAAAACCACCTATGATCACTTTTCCCATACACTCAAATAGATGATCGTGCAATGGAATTATTACATCTTCAGCAGGGCTCCATGACTATGTTAGAGTATTCTAATCATTTCATATAGCTCCAGTGTTTTTATCCATCTCTAACTAGTGACACAAAAACTATAATTATACATCTTGAGGATGGACTTGACTATACTATCTACTCAGAGTTGAATGTCTTCTATTTGAAAACTATTATAGATATTGTAAACCAGGCCCTAATCTCGAAACAAAATTTCTGGGAAGATAAACAAGTGAGCTGTGATGGTTTAGTTCCAACACAAGGTGATGACTCTTCATGTAGTAGGAAACACTGTTTTGAAAGTTCATGTGTATTAAATCCTAGCCAAATGTTATGTTTTGATAGTTCTATCACCTGTTGTTAGTGTTGAAGAGTTGGTCATAAGAATCCTCAGTGCACGAGATACCTGATGGAGTGATGATATTACGGCAATATGGATCACCTTTAGTGTTTCTACCATTCTTTCTCCTCATCATCTAGTGGAAATGATCCATACCTGCACCTCCTTCAAGTATGGGATCTATGACTCCACAGCAGGCTAGAAGTTCTTTTTTCCACCGACCAATCAGGATGAGGTAATGGAGGAGTTCGTGGTCAAGGAAATCAAGTTCTAGGTTATCAATGTCAGTATAGTGGACGTGCTCAGGACATTCAGGTAGAATCTTAGAGTCGTGGTTCTGGTCTTTTGTATGCAGTGCAACTAGCACTGGAGGAGTAGGGTGTAGGACCATCTATGGTTAGAGGTACTATCCTGGTAGCCTCTACTTTAGTTTCTTCTCTTTTTGATACTGGTGTGTCACACTCCATTTTATCTACTGATGTTGTTAGAAAAATTGGTTTTACAATTGAGTATCTTTTCAAAATCATGTCTTTCAACAAAGGGGAGAATGGGATATCTAGGTAGATCGAGTTGGACTTAAACATGCAGGACTGGGCAGAGTGACAGCTCAGTTAGGAAGTCTCTTCATGAGTGATCAAGGAATGTAGCTAGTGTATTTTCCTCCTATTTTGGATCATTCTAGGGATTTCTTACCTGATGATTTCACTAGATTACCTCCCACAAGGGAAGTGGAGTTCACTGACAAGCTAGTGCCAGGTGCTACACCGTGTTTATTCCTCCCTATAGGATAGAACCTACAAAGCTACATGAAATCAAAAACCATCTTGAAGAACTTGAGGGTAAGGTTTTTATCAAACCTATCACATCACTATGGGGATCACAATTTATTTTTTCCATGAAAGTGGATGGTACCTCAGATTGTGTATGGATTTCCATTGGATCAAACAGTTTACGGTAAAGAATAAATATCCATTTCCTTGTATAGATGATCTCTTTGACCAACTCTGAAGAGAAACTATTTTCTCCAAGATTGATATGATGTTAGGATATACCTAGGTCCATTTGAGACCATCTAACCTTCTAAAATACCATGTATGGTTTTATAAAGTAGTTATGGATTTTACGAGTATCTGGTTATGCCATTCGGTCTCATGAATGCACTGGTAGTCTTCATTGCATTGATGAATCAGGTTTTTCACTCATACCTTGATTCTTTTATGGTGGATTTTTTTGATGACATATTTTTGTATTCGTGTTCCATATCCGAACATGAAACCTATATTGATATTATACAGAGTATATTAAGCGAGCACCAGTTATACATGAAGCTCAGTAAATTCCAATTTTGGATTGATAAGGTTCACTTCTTGGGTCATATCATATCAGAAGCAGGTATTTCAGTTGACCCAGAGAAGGTGAATGCATTGTTTTCCGGGGTTAATCCCAATAATTTTTTTTATATATGCAGTTTCTTAGGGCTTGTTGTCTATTATAGGAATTTCATCTAGGATTTATCATGCTTAACAGTGCCTCTTAAGGCCCTAACTAATAAAGGTGTATAGTTCATCTAGTCAGAAGCTTGTGAAATATCTTTTCAGGAGTTTAAAGGAAGACTAAACTCATCCCCAATCCTGGTTCTTCCTGATCTAGGTAGAATCTATACTATTTACTATGATGCTTTAGGAATCAGATTGGGTGCGGTTTTGATGCAGGGTGATCGAGTCATGGATTATGGATCCTGCTAGCTGATACCCCATGAGTGGAACTATCCTACACACGACCTTGAGTAAGAATTTTTTGTTCATGCTCTATGCTATTGGAGGAACTACTTTTTGTGTGAAAGGTTCGTTGTTTACAAGGATCATAAAAGATTGAAATATATCTCCACTCAGAGAGACTTGAACTTAATGTAGTGCTTATGGTTCGAATTCCTGCAGTCATTTGACTTCGATATTTATTATACCATTGGTAATCGAAATGTTATGGATGATCCTTTAAGCCCCAAGACACAAAAATAAGTCGTTCAGGCATCCAGTAGTGAGTGGCGGATAATGGATTTGTTTTCTGATATGCATCTAGAGGTTTAGGAGTAGCACATGAAACCAGTTTTAGCAACTCTTACAGTGAAGTCCTCCTTTCTAAAGTGAGTCTACATGCGACAGCTTTCTGATACTGAAGGCCTTGTTTTGAGGGAAAGCATTACATGAAAGAATCCACCTCTTATTTGGGTTGTTGATGGCAGTGAAACTGTTCTTTAATATTGTTAGGTATGGGTACCTTTAGATATAAGGGAAGAGATGATGAAGTAATCTCACACCTTCATTTGGGAAGTTCATCCTGGACTAATCAAGATGTATAGATACATGTGTCGACAGTACTATTGGTCTTGTATGAAGAAGTAGATAGTGGGTATCATCACTCGGTGCTCAACCTGTCAGCAGGTGAAGGTAGAGCACCGATGACCTGCTGGACTTTTGTAGACTCTATCAATTCTTGAATGGAAATGGAATGAAATCAACATGGAATTCGTTACAATCTTATCGAGATATCCTCAAGGCAGCGATATAGTATGTGTGATTTTCAATAGGTTGACCAAGGTCACTCACTTCTTAACTGTCTAGGAGACCTTTATGATTGACGAGTTGGGAAGGTTGTATATTTGGTAGATAGTGTGACTTCATGGTGTACCTCATTCTATTGTATAAAAAAGAGATGTCTGCTTTACAAAATGGTTCTAGTAAGGGTTGCATAAGGAACTGGGTTCATAGGTACTCTTGAGTACTGCATATCACCCTCAGACCAATGGAAAGTCTAAAAGGACTATATGAGTGTTGCAGGACATGATATGGGCATATATCCTTTATTTTGGAGGTTATTTGGAGAAACATATGCCTCTTATTGATTTTACCTATGATAACAACTTTCAATCAATAATTCAAATGGCTCTGTATGAGGCACTCTATGGTAGATCATGATGTTCACCTTTATTCTAGCTCGAAGTAGGTGAGGCAGCTCTATTGTGTCATCATATCCTTTAGGAGAATTATGAGCAAGTTTAGCAGATTCAGAAGCATGTGACTATAGATTAGTCCAGATAGAAGTTTTATTTCAATCATCTCTGCAGACCTCTTGAGTTTGAGGTGGGATATCGATTCTTTCTGTGTGTTTTGATAAGGTTGGGTCACAGACGGATTAGGATATAGGGGAAGTTATTACTAATATATTTCGGTCTGTTCAAGAGAATGGAAATGGTTGGGCTAGTGGCCTATTAGTTATTTCTACCTTATAGGTACTACACCATGCACGACATCTTTCATGTATCTCAACATCGATAGTATCACCCAGATTCATCCCACTCTTTTGATCCTGATGATATCGAGCTTTAAGCGGATTCATCCTTTGAGGGGCGTCTAATCCGAATCATTGACCATATCTTTAATGTTCTCTAAGGTAGGTCATTTACACTAATTCTAGTGTTATGGTAACATGAATGCATTTTGGATGAATCTTGGGAGCGGGATACTGATGTGCCTACTCAATGTCTAGAGCTTTTCTCAGAGACATTCCACTGCTCTTGGAAGGGAAACTCGGTGATGAGTTATCATAAGGAGGGGATGTTTTAACCTCCTAGATTTAACTAAGGTATGGAACATTAAGTTTTCATGTCCAAATCTTTAAAGGAACTTAGGGTCCATGCCCATGTACCCTGTTGCAGGTTTCGAAAAATTATTTAAATTAATTAAATAATTTATCAGGCCTTATGTAAAAAAAATTATGCCATGCCATAGAACAACATTAGGTATAAAATAATTAAAAGGATTAAAAGGTTTAAAAATAATTTTAAGGAAGTTAAAAATAATTTAAAAAGTGGCTAAAAATAAACAATAAAAATGAAAATGTTTGGAGATAAATATAAAATAATTAAAATGGGGTAAACCCGTTTTATTTAATTATTTGTATTCCTCCCTCTAATTATTTTTATTATTTTATCTACTTACTTTTTATTTTACCTTTTTAATTTTTCTTTATTTTCTTATTTTTCTTTTTATTTCCATTTTCCCTTTTCTTTTTTTCTCTCTTTCTCTCTTCCTCCCCCTCTCTTGTGTGTGGCGCACCTTCCCCTACTAGGTGGTGAGCACCACCCTCCTCCTCCTTTAGAAGACTATTGTGCACCTATTTATCATCCATTTTCTTTTCCATTAGGTGATAGTAAACCTATTGGTAATGCTAACCCCATGCATTAGGAATCGTACGATCTCGTTCCAAATCCATCATGTGATCTGTCGCACAAAGATTTTACCCGAAATTGGGGTTTTTTCTAAAATCATCTGTTTTCTTCTATTTTGGGTCAAATAAAAGCCTATCGTGGATCATAGGATCATTTAAGACCATAAGGTAGGGAGTCTACTTACATTCCCTCAGTTTCATTGTGATTTATAAAAATTCACAGTTGTGCTGCTCGTCGGTGCCTTCCAACTTTGTTCAATTTCACCCAATATTTTTAAATTAATTGTTTGACATAATCATTTCATCCTTATTTATCATAAGTTGAATTTTTCAAATTATTTAAAATGGTTGGACACCCCTTTATGTGTTCCTAAGTGGTTAGTATAAATATTGTTATCCCTGAATGTTTAATTTATTTAATTTCATGTGTTTCGCAACCCTTTTTAATTGATATTTAATTAAATAATATTTTTTGATTAATTATGAAACATGAGTTGTTGGGTTTTTTGATAGTTTGTTGTGCTAATTTATTTATTAATTAGAATCTGTGTTTTTTTTTTGTATTCGTTTTTAAATTGCCTTGGATGTAACTTCTTGACTACAATGATTATTAGTATGTGGATTTGAGTTTCTCTTATTATTTTATTACAATTATAAATTCATATCCTCTGATATCTACTTCCTTGAAAATGAATTAAATTCAAGGCAGTGAGACAACATGAGTTCCATTTTAAGGACTACATAAGGACTCCCCATTTCTGACCGATTACACATTACGCCAGGGAGACAATGTATTAGGCTCTTCCATATGAGGGTTTCCCTTGGTTTCCAAAATACTCAGGAGTAACACTGGTTCCCGAAGGAATATTCAGGGAAAGACCCATTGGCAAAGTGGATACCCCATGCCTTGTGTGATACTTCACCCCTTCTGTGTGATATCAGGATAGACTCATGGTAAAACCATGCCCCAAGGAATACATGTTCTTTCAAAATAATTCCTTGGACAGGCTTGGTGGTATTGGGTAATTTGAAGGATATACTATTACGATACCTTCAGGATGGGCTTAGAATCTAACTATCATCTTAAATATAATAATAGTTATGCATGGAAGGTTTTTATTAATGATGCCTTCAGTCTCTTGAAAATTTTGATGTTTTTATAGTGTCTTGAAACACACATTGTTGACACGTAATTTTGACTCCAAGTTAAAGCACAAGATAGGGGTTTGCCTCCTCCCTATTTTTACTTTGTTTATCATACGCTTCTATATATGTGTACATTATGCTTCCTAAGGGTACTTTATCCAGACTCCCGACTTAGGCTGAAATGGGTGATGTTATAGGGGTATCGATGAAGATCATACCTAGTCACATTTATTTAGTTTGTCTACTTAACTGATTGCATTTTTTATATAATGTTACACTGCTTTTTTTATTGCACAAAATGGAATGGTTTAGACATCATGGGTGCCAACTTACTGAGATTTTATCTCAAACCCCTACATAGGCATTGTTGGTACCTGAGTATATTATATGATCAAAAGTATTGAAAAAGGTAAGTGTGATGCTTCCTATGCTTGATTTTTTATTGCTTCTTAGGATGGATACTATGGGCAGAGGACCGAGCCATGCTCATGATTAAATTTTCATACTTTGTGTCTTTTCATTTCAGTTTGGTAGCATGCTTGTGTTCTGATTTTCTATACTTTCCTTTTATTAACATATATCATGGAATGACATTATTGGGTATCTAGTTTATATGTTATCTTCCACACTGGTCATTTATTCAGTTGGATTATTTATATTTCCTCTCTTGCAGTTTAGTTATTTATATCATTCCTATATTATTATAAACTAGTTTTCTTAGGATATATATTACATATTACCTATGAGGGAATAGTCTTCCCTATGGACATGTTAAAAAGGATCTCACTGCTAGTTGGAAGCCTCTAGCGTTTGGGAAGATGTGCTTGTGGTTATTTGGCCAACCTGGCTCGGAGCACCATTCTAGTGGATTCCGGGATGGGGAGGCTACATTTTTTACATTAAGTCTCGATTAAGGATTATTTCTTATAAATTTCCAGGTTTTCTAAAAAAATCAATTTTTTTACTATTCTACTATAATTTTTTAAATTCATTTTTACCCATGTGTGAATTTTTACAAAACAGTTTGAAAGGAATCCATTTATTTTTTTCTAAATGAGGTTCATTGTAACTTTTCTAACCAAATTATAAAAGGAATGTTTTCTTAACATATATGGTATAATCATATTTTTTATTTTTCATGAATCGTCAATTCTTTGAAACTTAATTTATAGGTTTACAAGTTTTTTTTCGAAGAAAATGTTTTCATTTGAATGTGGGTAATTTTATTAAATAGATACGATTTTAAAATTAAAAAGTTATTTTTCTAAATAATTTTTTCAAGTGATATTTCGAAATAATTTCCATCTAAGATGAAATATTTTAATTTTATTTTCACTTTAATGTGGTTATGATTCAATATATTTCTCTTTTCTTTCTTTGAAAGGTTTTTGTTTATGATGTAAGGGAGTTTATGAATCCTTTTTCTTTTCCACGGTTGTGTTTTAATGAAATTTTTATGAAACCCATTTTATTTCATGGGTTATTATATGATAAATTTTTTATGATATTTTGGAACACATATGTATGATTTTCATTATATGATACTGGTTATGTTATAACCAAGTATGGTGGTTATGTTATAACTAAGGATAGTGGTTACATTATAACCAAAGACGGATGGGACCTATATATCACTCAAATACCTTGGGTAAAGCTTTATATCTCATGAGGTAATAATGGGAAACATGTTTATGGGCTTTATATACTATGAGAAATAGGTTCATCCAAATTCAGTATGGGAAATAGGTGCATTCTGATCCACTATGGGAAACTGGTGTGTCCTGGTCCACTATGTTGATAGTCTTGGTATTTAACTTTTAAATATGAAATTGTTTTATATATATTAATGATTCCATAATTTTATGACATGATATTATTGTTCATGATTGTTTTATTATAATTTCTCACTCTTATGGTATATTTTTTGAAATGATAATTTTTATTCAATGAATCAATTTTTTAATATGTGAAAGGTTTAGTATTAACTTTCTAAGTTATATTCATGATCACATTAATTTATTCTTATCCTATTATTTCATATGATCATGGATTGATATCTCCAATTTTTACCCTTACTGAGAATCTATGATCACCCTTTCTTATGTTTCTTTCCCCATGTGATAAAGAATGGTTTATGTATGTATGCCTAAGAGGAGTACTATGTGAGAATATTTTTGTGGGAGATGGTGAAGATATGTCATAAAGTAAGAATATTGTATATATAATCTCAAAAAACTAAAAACCTTTATGATTATGTTGTGGTGTTTGTTTTTATGTATTTAATATTAATCTCAATAAATGTAATATTTTTTTATGAAAATCTTGGGTCATTATACTGGTGGTCAAATCCAAATAGTTTTGTGATCATATTATCTATCTTGAGGTAGTTTTAAACAATATTTTTAAACACTTATGGAATATGAACCAAATAAAATGTTTCTTTTGGGTAACGTAATGTAAAATCATTATCTTTTTATTATTCCACCATGATATCTAATTCATCCCTAAAAAGACTAAGGCAATACTCAATATGCCTCCACCTCAAAACCTAAATGAGTTTAGAGGAATCTAGGGGTGTCTCACCAACATCAAAAACTTCATAGAAAACCTTACTATTAAGTTTTTACACTTTATAAGGATAATAAATAAAGGTATCTCTTATCATTATGATGATTATTGTTATAAATCATTAAATGATCTCAAGTAGTGTCTCTAGTATCCACTGGTTTTGAGGCTGGCTATGGAAGGGGGGCCTCTCATCCTTTATGTGGAAAATTTGGAGGGGTCTATTGGGCCCCTAATTTCTCAAAATAATGGTGTGTAAAAGGGTACTAGTCTCTATTATCTCATAAAGAAAATATTGGATGTTGAGACCCACTATTCTAAAATTAAAAAATAGTTTCCTTGCACTAAGCTTCATAGTGCATAAACCAAGACATTATTTACAACACCATGAGGTATATCTAGTCTTTCATATGGATATTCTCAAATATATCCTTAGTTGTATAATTCTAACTTGTAAATATCATGGTGGGTAGTTGTTATTCATTATTTATTTCTAGATTATGCCTCATAAGATAATCAAGGGGTTGGCATTATCAGGATTCCTCACACTTCACCCTATTCTAAAGAAGTAATGGTTAGATACAAAGATCCCTAATAAAGAACATTTATTCATCTATAAAACCTATTAGTCATGTGTGATATACTTCAATGATACCTCTAGGATCCAAACAGATATAAGAATGGAAAAATAAAATTTCTATTCGATTGGCTTGGGTACTTTCTTCATCTCCCTAGTGAAATCAGTTCCACCATATTACTTTTTTTTCTTAGATATATATACCAATAATGAATTAAAATAAAAAAACATTTTTTTCTTGTAAATATCCCTATATATACCAATATCCTAATAAAATATTAAATTTTTTCTATCAATTAAATCGACAATGACTATACCATCAAAAATTAAGATCTAATTCCCTTTCTTGATTATGTAAGAGGGTTGATAGATAAATTCTCTTAAGAACCAACATTGGCTGACATTTTATGTTCACATAATGCCTAAGTGGATGCACTAAACAATGAAACTTTAATTTTGGAAGATATATATCAAGTTGAAATAGTTATTAACATCATCCATTATTGGGTGGTATTTATATTCACCAGTAATTATATGGAGGAAATAAATGAAATTGATTCCACCTTAGATCAAAGAGATCATTATCCTTTGTAAAACTACATTGAAATTGGATAGATATATCCCACAACATACTACTTATAAAATGGAACCCTCTCATTGGTTTTATCCAATAAGTAATAGATCCATCATTGGGTAGTAAATTTCATCCTTTATGACAACTTGAATTCCCATAAGGTTCTTTTTAATAAATTCTTTGATGGGGTCCTCCTAGAATGCATTGAGGGATAAAAGACACATACTATTTTTCAAGAAGTCCATGAGGGTGCCTATGGAATCCACTAGTTTAGAACCAAGCTCTCACATCAAAATAGGAGTCTTGGATAATTCTAGTTATCAATAATGAAGGTCTTCATAGAATTTGTGAATAAATTTTATTCTTGTTAGATGCATTTTAACTGCATCCATCAACCCCTTGAATTACTGCACACCACTGAATATTCTTGGCCATTTTCCAAGTGGGGAATAGATTTCATGGGTCTATTCCCTCTTGCACAAGAGCTTCATCCCAATTGGTGTGGACTTGATAAGTTAATCTAAGATAGCTGAGATCAAATCCAGGTGGAGACATATTTTGTGGTTACTATAGCATTATTGTATTAGGTACTGTAGAAGGTACAAGTTAGTACTGTAGTAGCTAGAACTATTCACCCATTTAGTCTTTTGGGCCACTGGTTGGGTACTCAGGTTCTTCAAGGCCTTCAGTCCAGTAAGGATTTTGGGATATGTTAAAGCCTTCAAGACACCTCAAGGTCTTTGGGCCACCTCAAGGCCTTTAGGCCACATGAATTTCTTCTTAGTGGTCCAGGAATAATTTATAAGAAGTAGGCTTCATAGGAGGATATAGAGTAGGTTCATTCACCAGAGTAGAAGATACTAGATTTGGAAGAATGAGAGGGTATGGAACTTTCCATCAGGACTAGATTGTGCATGCATGGTAAGCCTAGCAGAACATCCATGTGAAGGTATAGAGCTGGTATCATGATGAAGTTGTTGGGGAGGCACATTTTTAAGTAGTTATGCTCTAGATGAATTCCTGAAAGACCTTCAGGTCATGTAATTTCACAAAGCCTATGGTCTATGTAAGGGTTATCCTTTAACCCTTAAAAGTGGGATTAACAAAATTGAATAAAAATAAGGCCTTTATGTCATTCAGGTGGGTCCATGCCCTCCATACATAACTAGGTAGTTTAAGTTCAGCTTTATTGTGACCGATATATTCTTCAAATTTTCCAAATAAGTTACCCTTAAATAATTTAAAATAAAAGTTGTCATCAATTTCATGAAGTCTAGTATCATCTCCATATTTAGTATCCCCCCCACAATATTGATGGAAAGTGAAACAAAATTTTATGCTTGTGAATTTAATAGGATATACTAATAATATAATATCTAGTCCAACTATTTGTCTTATTTTCATGAAATGGCCAATGTATAGATAGATTCATTCAATAAAACTCTATCTAATATCCTTCAAAAGATGGTAGAAAAAAATAATAAGTCCTAGCTAGAAAAATTTGTACATGCCTTTTGGAATTATTCCATCCCAACCCATACTGCCACACAAGAAACATAAAACTCGTTTGTATATAGGTCATAGGTAGTCCTACCCATCTAGGTTCAACTACCCTCATTTTGAATCACTGTATATTATTAATTGATTAAAGATGAGAAGTATCATATCGGGGTGGATGAGTTAGAGTGACTTGAAGAGAAAATTGTATGCTCACTATATAACTTAGTGTCTCATAAAAATATTTTCTTACAAGCATTTAAAAATAATGTGTGCATATTATTGTTTATCTAGTGAAAACCGGTGTTGGCTCTAAGAACTCTCATGATACCTGGAGAGATTCCTTCAAATATGGATTTCAAATAAGGACCTTACACCAAACATAAGGTACATTTCAACAGATTCTATTCCTTGATTATAATAGAAATATAGTTTATCACTCCTACTATTAATGTAATATTTCTCAAGAAATAAATTTCATAGTTTCATATAAGACACATAAATCTCATCCTCATAAAACATTAAATTGTATGACACCTTTTTCCTGGTCCCATGACATTAATCTACATGACATATATGCCATCCTATATGACTTTAAACTAGTACTAATCACATAACCTTAAACTTTTTTACATATGGTCCATCCTTCAAGGCCTTAAACTACTCTTATTGGTTGATTCTATATAAAATTATTCACATACATATGATCTAGATTTACGTTAGGGTTCCAAGTATACAAGTTAACCAATTATTTTAGGGTTTTTGAAAACAAACCTATACTAAGATGAAACCATTTTATTATCTATTTTCCATGATCTTGATTAGCATAGGGACTTGATTCACATTCTTATAGGATATGTAGCTACATCTAGATTACTTGTCCCAAATCTAGCTATAATTATCATTTTCTTTTGAATTCCCCTAGTGTATAATCATATTAGTCATGGTAGATTATATGAATCAACTATACACAGGGATACTATATCTAAATACCTAAATCTTCTATATTAGGAATAACTATAGACTTATTCTATATCTAATCTCATTTTAGAATTAAAATTCCCCTTTTAAGAAATACATGTGACATGATTCTTTTTATCTCAACATATGTAGTAACACCTAGAGATTTTGACCTGAGTTCACCACAAACCCCACCAACTTCAATCCTAGTTCTCAAACGCTTACTCATTCATGTTGGTTTGATCATGACATCTTGTAATTGGGATAAAACCATTATCATTTTCTCGCTTTACATGAGCCTAATCAATATAGAGGATTATATTATAGAATTATGTGTTTCTTTAATACTATTATCTCAGGATTCATAGTGATCTCTATGTATATTAACCTAGGTACAGCCTCATATCTCACCAAATTCAATCCCTTGTCCATCCTATTTCTCAAACTCTTACTCATTCGTGTGGGGATGATCATGACATCTTGTAATTGGGATGAATCCATTGTCATTTTCTCGCTTGACATGATCTTGATCAATATAGAGGCTCATATTCTAGAACCATGTGTGTCTTGATTCCTATAATCTCAGGATGCATAGTGATGTCTAGGTATATTAACCTAGGTTCAGCTATATACCTCACCAAATTAAATCCCTTCTCTATTTTAGTTCTTAGGGACATCTCGTTCACATCAAGAACATTAGTAACCGTGTTTTAGAATGTATTCATATTAATTTAGAATAATGTGTGGCTTGATTCTGGGTGTTGCATGATACATAGTGAAATCCAGGTATTCTATCTTAGACTAAACTACAAGTTCTTTATTTATAAAATTACCTCTTAATCATAGTGTCTAATATTCCATTATTTTACATAAATTTTTCCCCATTAACTGAGAATTAAGATAAAGAAATCTTTTTATGAATGAGATAGATCTACACAAAACACTCTATGAAAAGGTCTTTATAATATGACTTTAAAATTAAGAACATCTAATTCCTAGTTACATGATGTCAAACTATATAACATATGATACACCATACATAACCCTTAAACTTCTCGGAGTGGTCTGTTTTTAATGACCTAATTTTTTTACTTGATACCCAAATCCATGTGAGAGTCCTCAAAATATAGTTCCTTTCTTATAAAAATATTCTGGGATAAAATTCACCCTATTATCAAGAAATCTCTCCTAGAGTTTGTGTCTTCTTAATCTATATTAGTATTTTCACCTTCACAACTCAGCCCGGAGATGGGAACACTATACCACCCCACTGTATATGAATCTGATTTGTGTAGAGGTTTCTCCCATTTGAGAACTAATTTTCACCTTATTTTTATTATCTCAAAATATATATTGATTCTTGGATCTCTCATACCAGGACCAGCTACAAGTTTCCATTAATTCAATTCCCTCTCCTAGTGTGTGGCCTTATTAATTCACATCAGGTATTTCCATATTAGATCCTATAATGGGATGATATATCATTATCAAGAACTACATGTGGCCTAATTCCTAATATCACAATATATGTAATGATTCCCAAATCACTTATATTAGACCCATCCAAAAATTATTATTCCTATCTGATACACTTTATCATCCAAGTGTGTGTGATTTTCAATTCATATTAGGATAATTTCTTCTTTAAGGCTGGATAGGTTTCCCCAATGTTTATCAAATTTGTAAAAACATAAAATTCAACCACTATTGGTCAATTTTTTATGACCAAAAACTTAAACCATGGTTGGTCAATGTTGTATGACCTTAAACTCTAGCTATTCATGGTCTAAATTACATGATCTGAAACTAAAAAATAAAAAGGTATATAAATTCCTGTTAATATGAAACCTTATAAAGGGTTTATTAGGAAAAAAAGAAATATCCACTTGATAATACATTCCCTTTTGTGAATTAGGTAAATGTTAGAGTGATATATGAAAGAGGAACAAATATGTTTATGGAAAAAAATTGGTACATGAAAAAGTTAAGTTATTCTCATTAGACTCACTAGTCTATAAAAAAGTTAGAGAAGATCTTATCTACCCCCTACACATTATCTTAAACTATGACATGGTTACATTTTCATTTAATAAAAGGTTATCTATTCACATATTGATAATTCTCCCATTAAGGTGGTCATAGGATCAATCCATTTTCTATTATATCCTTTCCCCTAGATAATGCGTTCAGTACCATAGTTGTGTGATCTTTAGGGTTCTCTAACACTTGTTGAATATCCTCTTCTCCACAAAACCTAATATATTTTTTAAGCATTTGAGTCACCATAAACATTTCATAGATATTTGTAATGATTGTATTCAACACTAAAATTAATCATTTTTTTGTGGATGATATCAGTGTAGCTATATCAAACCTATCAACCAAAGGCATGTTTTCATCTTGAGGAGAAGGTAAAATAACCCCATATACCCATACCAATTATACTTACATGGAACCGTACATTTTAATTTGACCAACATTAATTCTAGATATTCTTATTATATCCTTTAATTTTCCAATTCAAACATCTTGATTTATTATTTACATATTTCATAATCTAGTTATTCAAGTGGATTCAAATATCCTCAATACTATGAACTTGTGCATCATACCCATTTTTAATGTGAGATTATGGAATACTATGCTTGTATCCACTTCATACTACGTTATTCATTTTCTATGAATATAAAAATTCCATTGTTTGAGAAACTCCCCCTTTGAATCCAATAAAAACTATGTTTGGCGTGTTTATTGTGCTCATAAGATACATAGTGACTTATAAACAATATATTTTATGAACATCTACAAATAATCATATATTTACACTCCCCTTCAATATTATATAACATTTTAATATTTTTTATATTTATACTAGAGTATTATAATCTCTTATTTATTGTCTTCATCTCATATTCCAAACTTCATTCCTTAAGTGTTTGGATCATCATATACATTTCATTCTTACTAGTAATGAGTGTATATGATTATAAAATGGAAACCTTTACTTGGTGATGATATTACTACCAGATATTCATCCCACCAACTTGAGGGATGTTTATCCTAATTTTAAGGTCCTCTAGTCCAATTTTTTCATAACAACACTAAAATGAAACCTATAACTCAATTTCGATTAGTGATCATCCTTATAATTTTTGTTCCATTTAATAACTAAACATATCAAATACCTCAGGTTATGATTTACATAATATTTATCCCTTGTATAAATGGGTTTGATCACCCTTGTATATTAATCCTCGTTGGGTTTTCAAATCACACCCCTCACTCCTGGTCTGAGCACCATGACCTTGAACTATGTGCACCCCTATTCAAGATTGTTTATATTCGTGTTGGGATGTCAATTCACATATAGTTTCCCTATGTCTTGTTTCTATGTATACTTCCTCAAATTTTGGTCAAAGATATACAATATTAATCATTAATATTACTAGTCTGACTTATGAAAACTTAAATTGCTAAAATAAAGGGACATGATACTCACCGAGTTGAAAACACGCAAAGGGAATCCAGAGAAAATGTCACGTATCTTCTCACTTAGAATGTACCTCATAAAGTTTAGGTGAAATTTTTAGAATTTAAAAATTAAAATGGGAAAAAACTTATGATGTAGAAAACTTGAAAAGGGTTTCTGGAGAAAATTCAGAATTCATTCATGTTGATCCTTTCCCCCTCCATAGGTTAAGAAAAAGTTGGGTTGAATACAAAAAATACATAAAGATCATAGGGACCACCATTCATCCCTATAAATATTCATGTTATGATTTTTTGGTCTATAGACTAAGTAAAATGTTAGATAACTCTTATGGACCTCACATATATCAGTTCAAATGATTTTTTTGAAATTCATGAAGGTGTAATCTCAGGGTACTTGAACCATTTTGAGCATTGAAATTGTAATTTCAAAATTCACCATCATGATTTTAATTATGTTGATTCATTGAAATATCTCATATCTAAATGGGATAGACTTATAGTATGGTTATGGTATATGTGCTACCATATTTGATCCACCAATATCTGTCTAAGTGCATAGTCTTGGGAGTAATCCAAATCTCAATGTATTTTGTCTTTTGAACTCATCACATGTTATGGTAATGGTATATGTGTCTCTAAATTCATCCCACCAATATCCATCCAATGGAATATATTTTAAATAAAATGGGTTAATTCATAAACATCATTCAGTCGAGAGTTTATGAGTTATGAATTACCTAATCCATTCACATACAATGTTTAAATGGATTTATTTATCATGATATTACTCATTGTGGTTTTAAAAAATTATCAGAAATTGATAGTTGAGGAAATATTAAAGAACAATGGATTAATAATTGTTCAATATAAAAACTATTTTTACTTATTTAATTAAAAAGTTAAGTATATCAACAAACTAAGATCCTCTTCTCAATAGATTACACAATAAATGGAGGATGCAAAATCTAAAATCCTACACAATAATCATTCTATCAAGTCTCATAGTTGAATTAGTGATCAATATGATTATTTAAAATCCCAAAAAAATATCTTCTAAACTTACATTTTATTCCACCTCATTTGACACTAGATCGTGAGCTCTAATAGAGTTATATTATCCCACCTTTTTACATTATCATTTATCCTTTCATATTCTTTTATTTTCTCTTCGATGTCAGCCAAAAACTGAAAAATTAAGTTTTACAAGACTAACCATTCTACAAAAAACTATCACTTATCAGACGCCATTATAACATACTAAAATATCTCACACGGTTCTATAACCTTACACTCTGTAGGGTGAACAACAACCTCAGTCCTTATAAGCTCTAGTTGGATCTTCTCAACCTACTCCTACTCATGAACAATTTTCTTTACACCATTTTATATTTAACTAAAATTGAATCTTTTTTATATCATAGTGGTGAATGTATATTAAAGAATGGGTAATTAATGTTGTAACTATTTATTTTGAATCATATGTTTTAATAATTATATTTCCTACCATACCATATATCTTATGGACTTCCATATTGTAAAGAACTCTGGTTCTAAACAAGATCCCACTGGATTGACCAGAATATATGGTGGAATTGAACAACTTAATGTGGACATGACCTCAATAATTTTAGTGTTCTCTAACTTCTCTAAAGATGAAGATACTATAGAAGTTACTAGATCTATCCAACACTCTATAGCCATTGTCGGTGTTTTTACAGTGGATGGTTACAATAGAAATATATATCATTCACCAGATTCCAAATGGAAGTAAAACGATATCATAAATCACCTCCATTATCAAGAATTTAAATTTACCCCATTGTCTTTTCTCTATTAAGAGGTATAATTAGAATAACATATATTTTTTATGTATCTTTCCCATCCTCTATATTTGGCTGGAAAAGAGAGACGATCACCCTTATCACATCCTGGTCATCAACTTGGTTGATTGTCTTTTTTTTCTTCAATTAGACCTTCCTCGACATTCTTAGATACTGATTTTGGGAGTTCTTGGTGATGTGCAGAATGTTCTAGGGAATCCATCCTCACAACCTCCCTCATTCCTTCTTTGATCTCTATAAAACTCATGAATTTATTGGGAAATATTATTAGAAGAATTTTAGTCTCATCATAGTGTGTCATTGATAAATCCAAAATATGTATGGAGAATACTCACTTCTGGATCACTGAGGATACTCAGTGAAGATCCCTTGATATAACTTCAACTATAATTTAAGGATAGAATTAGTTCTTGATCATCTTTTGTTCAAAGGAATAAATATTAGTAACTTCTAGATTAGTATAATGAATCAATACCTCATCGTTGGTAGTAAGGGATTTAAATTGGAACATCGGTAAATCCCCCTTATAGTCAAGGTATATGGATTAATGACTAGATGCATCATGAAATCTTGGTTCCCGTGGCACTATCCTTCATCATTTATTGATGTGTGAGGCATGGAATTATGAAAAGAAAAAAAATTAAAATCTTATAAATCAATATAGAGGTGGACTAATTGGTTTTGAGGATCAAGATTAGCATAGAATGGTTCCCTACTCAATATGACCTATTATTCTTCCTTGTCATCGGGGATTTCCTCATAAATAACCCCTTTAAAAATGAGAATGTTTCATTGAAATGAGTGTGGTACCAGAATTTGAGTAATAATAATAATAAAATGTTTTAAATACCATCCTCTTTCTATAGTTTGGATGTGTTTTTTTATTATTTAAAAATTTCATTAATTCTTAACTAGGGGTTGAGTGATATCTAGACTCACCTGTAGGATAAAAGGTCTCGAGTATGGGAGGGTGTAGAAAGGATCATGCCCCTTTACCTCCAATCTCATACTCCATCTAGGAGAGAGTTATCCTTCTTTTGGGGTGGTCGGCACCATAGCAGGACCTATCAGTATACCACCCATAATATATTGAGGGGACTTCACTAGTACTTCTGTAGCTTTTATCCTCTATAAAAATGGGAACATAGTTCAATGATTTAAATGAAATTTGTTAACTTAAGTTAAAAATCGTATAGTATCTTCATCATAGATCTTCGGGGTTAAGGTTATTATCCCACTCTTCATCAATACACTATTTGATGACCACTTATATGCTCCTATTTTCTAATATCTCCCACTTGTTTCCGGGGATTGGTACTCTATCATCAATAGTGTGTACTAGACTTCCCTAGTCATTGATATATAGGTTGACCTCCTATGGGTTTTCATCAAGTGTGATGTTGAAAGGAACCACTATATTCCTTATATGTGTGATTAATACACCACCCTAAAGTGTAAGACACAAATATTAATACTTCTTGACAGTGGTCTAACCACTCCATAAATTAAAGGCCTTGATATATGAATAACTAGATATTTTTCATATAATTTAATCTGCAACTATTATCCTTCCTTATGACCTCTTGATTGGGCACTATCTTGTTTATTCTACATCAATATCCTCACTATAGTCTCAATATATGTATTCTATTCAATTATAAATCATGAGAAATCTTTTGAGTGTGTTGGATAAAAAAATTAGATACTCTAATCATGATGTCCTTTTTATATGACTTCCTTATGCCAAACTTCCCCTCATCTGAGTCTAGGTCTCCACTCATGAGAGGGATTTTATGAGGTAGTATATCATCAGTATACTAATACATCTAGGCATGTGTTGTTGAGTCAATAAGGTTTCCTTATGACTTTTCCATTCCTTCATGTTTGGGGATATTGTTGTGTCAATAACGTTTCCTTATGACTTTACCATTCCTTCGTGTTTTGAAAATCACAAACACCTTATCTTAAGGAAAATTTCATTTTACCCTATGTTTTACTCTCATAAGGAAAATTTTCCTTCCCCAAGGAAATTTATCCTTACCATGTGTTTCATTATTCATTTTTTCTCTAAGTATAAAATTTGGTTTCATATCTAAAAACCTTGGAATCTTATAATACTTAGATGTAGAGAATTCTATTTTCAGGATCCATATTCATGATCTGAATCCTACAAATTCAGACTCTGAACTTTATGAGTTTTGACTCTGATTTCTCTGAATTCAAACTCTGAACTCTTATGAATTCAGATTCCAAATTCTCTGAATTCAGACTCCGAACATTGTAAGTTCAGACTTCGAACTCTTATGAATTCAGACTCCGAGCTTTGTAAGTTCAGACTCCAAACTCTTCTGAATTGAGACTCTGAACTTTGTAAGTTCAGACTCTGAACTCTTATGAATTTAGGCTCCAAATTCTACTGAATTCAAGACTCCGAATTCCCTTGAAATTCAGACTATATAATTCTATAGAATTCAGGTTCCTAATTCTTTTGAAGACAGAATCTAATTACCCTTGTATTATAGACATCGAGTGATTTTTACTTTGGTTTGACTCCAAACATTCATTTTTCCTTACATTCTGAAAAATGAATTTCATTAAGTAACAATATTTTTGCTTACTCATGTTTTGGTTACAAAACGATGTCGTTATTTCAGTTTCTAACCAACCGTTGTTTGAGTGACACGTGTACAGGTCCCTCTGAAATTCATGGAAAAATATGACAGCTGGAGGAGGGATCTAACCGTTGAAGTTGTGCCTATAAATAGGAGCTCATTTGAAAGAGCTCACAAAAAGTTGATCAATCTAGATATTACATGTTGCTGATGTGATTTCTAGAGAGAGAGACTTTACTGCTTAGTGTGTACTGAACGTCTTGTTTAGATTTGCTTCGTGTGACTCCAAATGATGCTGAGTACATTCGAGGGCTTCTGGGGATAGGAAGACAAAGGTGCTGACTACCTTAATGTTCGAAGACTTTCTTGCGAAGAAAGATAGAGGTGCCGACTACCTTGAAGTTGAGGGATAGTAGGGATGTAAAGATAGACTCTGATCTTTGTATTGAGGGCTTACCCTGGTGTGGGTAAGATAGACTTTCTTGAAAGTATAAATCAAGGGACATTTATCTAAGGTTGCCGGATATCCTTATCTTTGGGTTAAAAGATTTACTACTTGTTAACTATTTGTTTGAAGTTTTCCACTGCATTTTTTTTTATTGAAGAAAGTATAATTGTCTTATACTTACTTATACTTGTACTCTGATCTAGTGATATTCTATATGCTTTAAAGTAGAATCTTTATCTTTGTGAACTTTTGTTAAGTCTCGTTTTTGGAACCACTTTTCCAGAATTGCATCCTCGGAATCATATTTCTGGAATCATGAAAGTTTGTAGAACTATAGGTTTTGTAAATTATCTTGTTTGACCTTGTTAAACACCTTTATCTTTAAAAGTTCCAAATAATTTTTAAAGTATACAATTAACCCCCCCCCCCTCTTGTATATTGATTATCATTATTATGACACTACAATCAGTATCATCTATATTTTCGATCCAACAATTGGTATAAGAGGAGGTCTCTAAAATACTTATATTCACATATAAGTTTTCCTTGGTCAAGTTTTTCATTGTTCAATATTTTCCTTACTGAGGAATATTTTCCTTTTTCACTTATCATTACTACTAACAAGTTTGTGTGGAAATAAATTCTTTAAGATGGTAGGAATCAATGATGGTTCCATTGACAAACTAAATCCAACTATACAACCTATTTTTGATGGGAAAGATTTTTAATATTGTAGAGATCGCATGAAGACATTTATTATCAATACTAGAGTAGAAAATTTTTTCATGCTTACTAGAGGATATAAAATCCCTAACAAGGAAGTTAGTTCTTTCACCAATCATGAAAATAATGAATATCAACTGAATTATAAGGTATGCAATACATTTCTATGTTCCATGACTAGAAATATATATAGCTAAATTTCATATTGTGAAGTAGAAAATTGTATATGGAAGAAGCTTGAAGTTACTCACTTTGGAACTTACAAATTTATTGAAACTAGAAGAGTCGTGCTCATAGCTGAATATCATGGTTTTTTCATTCCTTATGGAGAACTCATATGTAAAGTGAAACAAAGATTTATGACTATCGTTAATAGTTTACAATCTATTGTTGAGAAAGGATTAGATGATGAATCTCTTGTGTATAAGATCATAGACATCATGCCTAATGAGTGGGAATCCAAGAGAACGGCTATAGATGAGAATAGGAAGGTTACTCAGATTTATCTTGATGAAATTTTTGGAACTCTTCTTCAACATGAGAATAGAATGAAGAGAAATGCTGATAATGTTAAGAATAAGAATGGGAATGGAGGTGTTTCTTTTACAACAACTTCAAATCATATGAAATCCAAGACTCCTGAGAGAGTTACTAGATCTAAATCAAAGAAGGTTGTTATACGATCCAAATATAGTGGAAGTGAATCTTCAAAAAATTAATTATCTAATCTTGCTCGAATAATGAACAAGATTGTTGGATAGAAGAACTTTCAATCCATATACATGAAGAAATAAAGGAAAGATAAGAAAGAATCAGAAGTTACTTGTTATGAATGCAAGAGAGCTGGACATAGAAGGCCTGATTGTCCTATTCTTAAGAGAAAAATAAGAAAAGAAAATCATTTTGAAAGGAATAGAAAGAAGTAATACAAATCTAAAGCTAATAAAGTTATGAAAGCTAATGACACCTAGAGTGCCAGTGGTGGAGACTCTTCTAAAGAATCATTAGATTATGAATCTTCTGGAAAAAAGAATCTTGGTTTAATACCCAGACTGCCTATTGAAAGTAATTGCTTAATGTCTAAGGTACATAATGCTGAATCTATGACCAATGTATCCCTAAATGATAATGATAGTAATAGTAATTATTATGAATATTCGGATAAATAATCTTCTTCTGATGAGGATAATACTTTACCTACCTATGAAGAAGTTTCTAGGTTTGCTAAGATTCTTGAGAATAAAAATTCTAAAGTCAACAAAAATATTGATAAGGAAAATTATAGGATTTCTATACTTACTAAAGAAATATCAGATTTTATAAAGATCTTGATATGAAAAACCTTGATTTTGAAAGTATTTCAAAAAACCATGAGGATGTAAATTCTGAGAAGGATAATCATTCTAAGGATCTAGAAAAAGTAATTTCTAAGAAAAATGTTTTCAAGACTAACTCTAGTACTAAATCTAATGTTTTGGAAGATAAGAATTTATTTATTAGACTGAAGTCTGAAATATTTTCCTTGATGAAGTTTTTGTCAATAATTACCTTAGGTAAGGAAAATTTTGATAAAATGTATTCCCAAATTCAACCTCTAAGGAATAATTCTGGATTTGGATATACTAGTTCTAAACCGATTTTTAGTAACAATTATTTTGTTCCTCAAGGTGATCCTTTCTAAACTAAGTGTCAGTGTGGTGGGAATTGGGAAAAAAATGTTCCCTAAACAAAACCCAGTCTTTAGGATTCCATAAATATTATTTTTCAAAGAAGATGTGGATACCTAATATTTTTCTTTCTGAAATTTCCAGATCCACAAAGTTTGGGTTTCGAAAGTCTAACATTCTTAATTTCAGGAAAATAATAAAATTACCAACAGAAATACTTAGTACATTGATAGTGGATGTTCTCGACATATGACTCGTAACAAAAACTTCATCAAAAAGATTATCAAGATGAAAGGAGGAAAAGTAACTTTTAAAGATTATGCTAAGGGAGAAATTATTGGTATAGGTAACATCATTCTTCTTGGAAAAACTTTGATTTCAAATTTTTTATTTGTTAAGGGTCTTAAGAAAAAACTCATTAGCATAAGTTAATTATGTGATGAAGGTTACCTTGTGAATTTTAGGAATGACAAGTGCTTAGTACATAATTCAAGGGATTGTTTATTCTTTTTTCCAATAGGAAAGAGAATGTTTACACACTAAACTTAGTAGACCTTAAGAGCCAAGACCTACCTTTACTTAGTGCAATGGAAGATCATTATTGGTTGTGGAATATAAGTTTAGGACACTGTAACCTTAGGAACCTATAAAAACTCTCTAATAAAATACTATTTAAGGATCTACCGGAGCTTATATTTGATTCTTCAAATGTTTATGATCCTTGTCAATATGGTAAGAACCATAAATCAAGTTTTAAATTAGTCTGTGAAGTCTCAACCACTGATGCATTATAGTTAGTGCATATAGATCTTTTTGGTCCAACACAAACTGGAAGCATCAGAGGAAAATATTATGTATTGGTCTTAGTTGATGACTACACTAGACTTACGTAGGTATATTTTCTAGCAAAGAAATCTGAAGCTTTTTCTTATTTCAAAAGATTTAGATCCCAATTCAAAAATGATAAAAACCTTCCTTTGATAACTATTCATAGTGATCATGGAGGAGAATTTCAAAATTCTGATTTTGAAACTTTTTGTACTAGAAAAGGAATTAATCATAACTTCTCAGCACCAAGAACACCTCAAATGAATGGTTTTATTGAAAGAAGAAATAGAATTCTTCAAAAGATAACAAGAACCATGTTGATTGAATATTAAGTAGACAAACATTTTTGGGTTGAAGCTGTAAGTACTGCTTGTTATACTATAAATCAAGTTTTGATTAGAACTTTTCTTAATAAAACTCATTATGAGATATGTAATGGTAAATAACCTATACTTTCCTACTTTAAGGTTTTTGGTTGCAAGGTATTCATTTTGAATACTAAAGATAATCTACACAAATGTGCACCAAAATCTGATTAAGGAATTTTCTTAGGCTACTCCACAACTTCTAAGGCTTATATAGTTTTCAATAAAAACACATGTAATGTTGAAGAGACAGTACATGTCAAATTTGATGAAACTGGTCCTTTTGTTTTTAAATAACCTCAATCTACATCTTTGGATGTGTTTTCAAAAGTTGATTATCAACCTTTGTTAGAATATCTGTTTGATAAGGAAAATTTATAAGAAGATATTTTTGAAGCATTTTCCTTAGAATATTTCCTACCCTATGTTGATGAATTGGTTTTACAAAACACAAATAACGTGTTTCTTAAGAATCATCCTAGTGACAGTATCATTAGTGATGTAAATCAACCTGTAAGGACTAGAAGTTCCTTAAATAATGAATTAGAACATCTAGAATTTAATTCAAAATTAGAACCAAAAGGCATTGATGAAGCTTTAGGTGATGATGATTGGATAAAAGCTATGCAAGATGAACTAAATGAATTCCGAAGGAATAAAGTCTGGACCTTGGTTGAAAGAACTAATGAAACTTATGTTATTGGAGTTAAATGGGTCTTCAGAAATAAGTGTGATGAAAATGGAATCATAGTAATAAATAAATCTATATTGGTTGCCTAAGGCTATAATCAACAAAAAGGAATAGACTATGAAGAAACCTATGCTCCAGTAGCTAGACTTGAATCTATTCATATTCTAGTTTCCTTTGCAGCATTCTTCAATTTCAAACTCTTTCAAATGGATGTGAAATGTGATTTCCATAATGGTTTTGTTCAAGAGGGTGTTTTTTTTGAACAACCTCCTAGTTTTGAAGATACAAAACATCCTGAACATGTTTATAATCTTACCAATGCTTTGTATGGACTTAAGCACGCCACTCGAGCTTGGTATGATAGTCTTACATGATTTTTGCTTCAAAATAATTATGTTAAGGTAAATGCATATCCAAACTTTTCTATAAAAGAAGATAAGAAAAATGTTTTGATTGTTCAAATTTATGTTTATGACATTATATTTGGTTCAACTCAGGAATCTTTAACTAATTCCATTGCAGATCTAATGAAATATGAGTCTGAAATGAGTATGATGGGTGAATTAACATTTTTCCTTGGTTTTCAAATTTCTCAAACACCAGAAGGTATATATATTTCCCAACATAAGTATATTAAAGATCTTATTAAAAAGTATGGATATGACAACACTAAGAGAATAAGCACTCCCATTGGTATCTCAAATTCGTTTGATCTAGATGAAGATGGGAAACCAATAGATCAAACATATTTTAGAGGTATGATAGGAAGTCTACTTTACTTGACTGCCAGTCGTCTAGACTTAATGTTTTCAGTATACTTATGTGCAATATATAAATCCAATCCTATGTAATCTCATTTAAAGGCAGTGAAAAGAATTTTTCACTACTTAAAGGGAACCATGGATCTAGGACTCTTTCATACTTCTGGAAATGATTTTATTTTAAAAAAATTCATATGATGACTTTAGTGGTTGTAGAATGGATAGAAAGAGTACATCCGGAACTTGTCATTTCTTAGGAGATTCATTATTTTCTTGGTCGTGCAAAAAGCAACACCCAGTAGCACTTTCCACTACTGAAGCTGAATATGTAGCAGCTGGAAGTTGTTGTGCTCAATTGTTGTGGATGCAACACACACTCACAGACTATGGTATGATTTTTACCAGAACACAAATTTTGTGTGATAATACTAGTGTCATTGCTTTAATAAAAAACCATGCACATCACTCTCATGCAAAACACATAGATATTAGGCAACACTTTCTTAGGGATCACACACAGAAAGGGGATATCATTCTTCAATTTATCAGAACACAAGATCAACTTACTGATATTTTCACAAAATCTTTACCCTCCGATAGATTTGAATACATTAAACAAAATTTAAGAATGATAACCATCAGGTAATATTCCATGTTAACTTCTTTTTGAAAACAATCTCTTTACAGTAATTAACTCCTTTTCATAGGGGGGTACATTTTCTTGTTAGTTTGATCAAAATCGTTCATAATGAAATTTCTCATAGCTAGATCTTTCAAATCTTTCATAATGAAAATTTTTATAGTCATATTTTTTAAAACTTTCGTAATGAAAATTTTCGTAGTCAATTTTTTTTAAAACATTCATAATGAAAATTTTCATAGTTAGATTTTTCAAATCATTCGTAATAAAAATTTTCGTAGTTAGATTTTTTAAAACTTTCTTAATCAAAATTTTCATAGTCAGTTTTTTAAGACTTTCGTAATGAAAATTTTTGTAGTCAAATTTTTCAAATCTTTTGTAATGAAAATTTTTATAGTAATATTTTGTAAATTTTTCGTAATGAATATTTTCATAGTAAGATTTTCTAAATTTTTCGTAATTAAAATTTACGTAGTAATATTTTCTAAATTTTTCGTAATGAATTTTTTTTATATATATAGATTTTCTAAAAATATTTTCATAGTTAGTTTTTATTTTCAATGTTGTTTGTAATCAAAATTTTGTTTCCAAAATCTAATGATTTTCAAGAAGAATTTTCCTCATTACGAATAATCTTCCTAGCAATCTGAAAGTTACATTTCCTTTCTTGAGTTTTTATAATAATCTTTTCCTTGATATTATTTTAATTTGTTTCTAAATTTTCATATTCACTTTTTCTTAAATCCGGAAGTTTTTATTAAAACCTCAAAAGATCGGATTCTGTCAAAATCTCCTTGTGGTTATCATAATAACCGTCAGATCTTATCAAGAGGTTTGTCAGCCATTAGATCAATCGGGGTATTTGAACCATTGCTTAAAATACCTATATAAATGCCCCCAAATGGATTTACCACATTTAATCTCAAGCCTTCGCATGTTGAAGTTATTCCCTCATATATAAGCTCATTCCAAACATCTCAGATCTTGTTCAACTCTGAATGCATGTAGATGAATCTTCTCCTAAAGACATGTCAAATGTCAAGCCAATCTCGGGGTGATATGTTTATAGAGAAATTCTGGTGCATCCAATCTTCTTTACCAAGTATGATTCTATAATCTTTAAAAACATCAAGCTCAATGGATGGGATAGTGTTTTCATATCAAATCTAGGAGCTCAAGATTTAGTGTATCCAAATTTTCTGGTAAAATTTTATGAGTCTGTAAGTTTTTTTAAGGAAGAAGGCAGAGATAAGTTCTCTTTCAGAAGCTATGGGAAGACTTATGCTCTCTCATACACCAAGGCTACAAATTTGATTGGAGTTACATATGAAGGAGAAGATGAATTTTGTTCTCACAAGTTTCCAGATGTTCAAGGAATCTTTGTTAAGGTGAAAGTTATGGAGTTCCTCCATCTTACATTTTTTAAGACTCCAAAGATTGTTCACCTCACTACAAATTATCGAATTCTCAAATTATGGGTTCAAGGATTCATCATACCATGAGAAGGTGACAAGGATACATTGATGAAGAGTGATATGTATATTTTGGATTTTCTGGTGAACCTGAGAAATATCAACTTGGTTAAGAATATTCTTATTATGATCGAGAATATAAAGAATGGAAATTTGAAGGCTCGGATGATTATGTATCCAGCCATTCTTTCAAAGCTTATTGTTCAGTGCTTGGAGTCTTTCAAAATTCCTTGTAATTCAAATCCACAAAATTTAAAAGTCATGGTGGTTAGTGATGATACTCTAAGAAGAATGAATGTTGGGTTTTCTAAGAAATATAAAAATTTTTATGACTTGCCTGAGGAGGAAGTTGAAGCTATCTCAAAGAAACAGGAGGCTGATGAGACCTCTAAGAAGAGTTCAAAGAAGAGTAAAATGAAGGAAGGAGAAGAGAAAGAAAAAACTCCAGAGGCTAAGGAAACCCAATATGATCCACCAAAGCCTAAGAAGAAAAAAAGCTTATCCTGATGAGGTAGTAGCTAAATGGAGGGAAGACAAGAAGAACAAGAAAGCAGGAGATCCTAGCTTTGTTTTGGATCCTACTGAAGAAAAATCTTTAAAGGTAAGACTTCTGATGAGATTGAAAATCAATCAAAAGAAAATAAACAGAAGAAGAATATGTTCGAAGCCGAAATTTTTCAATCACTTCTGAAGGATGTTGAGAGAGCTTCCGAGAAAATTCAGGTACTAGAATCTTTCCTGATATAAACTTTACCAGAGACTCCTAGGAAATATTATGTGACTTCGAAAAAAGTCAAAGAAAAATAAGTAGAAAAAGCAGTGGAAGAAGAAAAAGAAGAAGAAGGCAGCGGCGATACTGAAGATTTGATTAAGCAAGTCGAGGACTTTCATGAGAAGGAAATCTCTTCTGAGAAGTTGTCATTCTAAACCACTCAAGCCGAATATTCAAAGATTTATACCCTCGAGAAAGATAAGAAAGGTGAAGATGAAAAGATTGAAGAAGAAGTGAATAAGCTGTCTGAAGAAAGGTCTAATCATGATTTCATACACCCCAAGTATGCTGAGGCAAGAGTTGAGAAAGAAGATATAGATAAAGATAAAAAAAATTCAGCTGTTTGATAGTGAACATGATTCTTCGGATGAGGAAGCCATTCCGAAAGTTAACAAGGGAAAACAGGTGGTTGTTGTTACACCTAGTAAAGTCGTTGTGAAGAAGAAAGAATTTTTTGGATCATCAAAGAGGAAAGATGCTGAGTTAGAGAAAGAGTCCTCTCCAAGTAAAGTCTCAGATTTGGAATCGTCCTCCCTTGGACATGATTTCATAGTTCAGTCGTTGAAGAATCTTGTTGGTTCCATTCTGATTTTTCTAGTTATTGACTACATATACCAGTTACTTCAACACACCTTAAATTAGAAAGCAGATTTAGTATCCATGGTGATGGATAAGTGTGTTAAACTTGAATCCAACTTCAAGAATTTTCTTATCAACTACAAATCCCACAAAAGGTCTGGTAAGAAAATTTTTAGCTGGTCTAGGAAGATAGTTGAGGAGATGAATATTCTTGATGAGTTTCAAGAGAGTGTTAAGGATGATTTTGACACCAAGGATAGTAAAATCTCAGATCTCAAAAAGTATTTTATGTAAAAGCTAACCCTAGAAAAGAATACCTGGATTCAAGAAGTAAAAGATCTGAATGGGAAGTTTTATTCAATTTCCCAAAGCTGGAAGAGAGAAATAGATCTTTGGATTGAGATAGAAGAAAATATTGTCAAGCAAGAGGTAGTCTGGAAGGCTCATGCAGAGGCTCTTAAGACTTAGGAAGAAAGAATCAAGGATCTAAGGAAGAAAGATGAGGATCATGATCATATTCTCAAACGAGCAGAGGAAGACCACAAGGAGCTTAAGAAGATCAAACCAATAGTGAAGAAGCTAATACCCAAGGAAAAGGAAGGATAAATTTGTTTAAATCTGATATTTTGTTTTATTTTCCTTGTGTAAATTTTTTTCCAATTCTAATGAAATGTTTGGTTTCTTGTATATTGGTTGTTTAGTACTGATATTTCAGGTACCATATCATCTTTTTCATTCCCTTTAATTCATTTCGAAAATCACAATGGGGGAGAAAGGAAAAAAGAATTCTATGTAAAGAAGAAATTTTCTTAAGGGGGAGTTCATCTAAGGGGGATTTCTTATTCAAGAAGATTTCTATATGCAATTAAATGTTATGTCTCATTTTAGAAACCAGAATACGATCCTTAGTGTTCCAAATCCTAAGGTGGAGTTAGTCATATTAATCATTTCCCATGTGTCAAGGGAGATAAGTTTTATTTTTTAAGTCCTTATATTCTTTTTCGAAAGGATGTTTGTGCTTTCCAAAAAGGGGGAGATTATTGAGTCAATAAGGTTTCCTTATGACTTTTACATTCCTTCATGTTTGGGGAGATTTTTGTGTCAATAAGGTTTCCTTATGACTTTACCATTCCTTCGTGTTTTGAAATTCACAAACACCTTATCTTAAGGAAAATTTCATTTTACCCTATGTTTTCCTCTCATAAGGAAAATTTTCATTCCCCAAGGAAATTTACCCTTACCATGTTTTTCATTGTTCATTTTATCTCTAAGTATAAATTTCAGTTTCATATCTAAAAACCTCAGAATCTTATAATACATAGATATAGAGAATTTTGTTTTCAAGATCTGGATTCAAGTTCTGAATCCTCCGAGTTCAGACTCTAAACTTTATGAGTTTTGACTTTGAGTTCTTTGAATTCAGAATCCGAACTCTTATGAGTTCAAATTCCAAATTCTCTAAATTTAGACTCTAAACATTGTAATTTCAGACTCTAAACTCTTATGAATTCATTCTCTGAACTTTTTAAGTTAAAACTTCGAACTCTTATGAATTTAGACTCAAAAATTTCTAAGTTCAGACTCTGAACTATTCTAAATTCAGACTCTAAATTCTATTGAATTCAAGACTCTGAATTCCCTTGAAATTCAGACTCTGAAATTCTATGTAATTCAGGTTCCAAATTCTTTTGAAGAAAAAATCCAAATAACCTTGTATTATAGACATTGAATGAGTTTTTTTTTAGACTTGGAACTTTAATTTTTCCTTACATTCCGAAAAATGAATTTGGTTAAGTAACCATATTTTTCCTTACTTATGTTTTGGTTACAAAATGATGTTGTATGTTCTGTTTCTATCCAACCATTGTTTGAGTGACACGTGTATAGGTCCCTCCAAAATTCAAAGAAAAATATGACCATTGGAGGAGGGAGCCAACCGTTGAAGTTGTGCCTATAAATAGGAGCTCATTTGAAAGAGCTCAAAACAAGTTGATCAATCTAGAGATTAAATGCTCCTGATGTGATTTCTAGAGAGAGAGACTTAACTACTTAGTGTGTATTGAACGTCTTGTTCAGATTTACTTCATTCTACTCTGAATGTTGCTGAGTAAATTTGAGGGCTTCCGGGGATAGGAAGATAGAGGTGTTGACTACCTTAAATTTGGAGTACTTCCTTTTTGAAGAAGATAGAGGTGCTGACTACCTTGAAGTTGGGGGCTTGTGGGGAAAGTAAGACAGACTCTGATCTTCGTATCGAGGGCTTACCCTAGTGTGGGTAAGACAGAATTTATTGAATGTATAAATCAAGGGACCTTTATCCAAGGTTGTTGGATACCCTTCTCTTTGGGTTTAAAGATTTACTACTTGTTACTTGTTTGTTTCAATTTTTTCGATGTATTTTTTTTGTTGAGGAAAGTATAACTATATTATATTTTCTTATACTTGTACTCTGATCTAGTGAGATTCTATACACTTTAAGGTAGAATCTTTATCTTTGTAAACTTTTGTTAAGTCTCATTTCTAGAACCACTTTTCCGGAATTGCATCCTCGGAATCATATTTCCATAATCAAGAAAGTTTGTATAACTAAAGGTTTTGTGAATTATCTTGTTTGACCTTGTTAAACACCTTCATCTTTAAAGGTTTCAAAGAATTTTTAAAGTATACAATTCACCCCCCCCCCCTCTTGTATATTGAGCATCATTATTATGATACTACAATCAGTATCATATATCATTTCGATCTAACATGTGCATATCCCAGTTCTAGTTTTATGGTATCATAGTTAGGAAATATGATCTCAGTATGGAGAGTTTCCTATATAGTCCTTAACTATAGTTGTAGAACCACCATATTTTTTCTATTTTCTAAAATTTATGGGAAGCACTGATACTCATCATTATATTTATCATAATTTCAATGTGAATTTGTATGATGGATAGTTCTAAAAAAAATTCCACAATCCACCAATTCTAATTAGAATTTATATCTTAAATATAATATTCATGACCTCCTATTAAACCCATCATGTCTGTCATCCATGATAGTCCACATTAAGACATACCCATAAGGAAAGAAGTTTAATCCCATTTGTATTATCAAGGCATTATTGGTATAGAAACCCATGAAATTTATTCATATTATTACATGATTTTTAACATAAACATCCATTAATACAAAAACAAAGATCGTGATGCCTAATGTCTTGGAAAGACTAGGTTCATAATATATCAAACTGAGGAATAAAAAAATTATTTTATTTTACATAATGAGACCCTAAATCATTTTAAACTTATAAATTTCACAGTATTACCTGAGTAAATACATAAAAAATTTGAGCAAAAAAATCCCAGTAAGGAAATAAACATGATAAGGAATCATAACATGTGATTAAATGGTAAAACATGATATCATAAAATATAATACACATGAGTAATCACATTTAAACATAATTTAAATAATAACTGCCAAGGCAAAATCACATGGTGGATAGGGTCTCATAATAGATTAGATTCACTCCATAGTCTCATACATGACATCCCAATAGAATAAAAAATTACCCAATTCATTGGATGGATATATAATTCTAAGACCACCCATCACATTCATTTTAGGTACATTAATATATGATCTATATAAGGAAATCAATCATTGAGTCACAAAAATAAGAATTACACATGGAATGAAAATGGGTTGCATAATCCTATCTCATATCATGATCACAGAAAATTTCAGAATCAAAGAATTTGGGATATGAACATAAGGAATGTATTACCCCATAAATGTAAGGGAGAATAAGATAGGTGTATATGTGAGAGACATATATACATAATTTATAAGTAATATATATGTCAAAGGTGTTTTTCATTGATGAAAATAATTTTAAAAATATTAAAAAACAATATTGAGGAAAATAACCATCCCACCGTGAAAATATCTTTTGAAAAACTATAAATTAAAAAAATATTATGGAAAGTAATTTATTTGAAAATAACCTATAAATATTATGAATTAATCTTCAAATTAAATAATGTTCATGACAGTCGAAAATTTTGTTCATGTCGTACACATTGAAACAAATATTACTTTCCCATTTCTAGTAAAATCCAAATGGGCATTGTTCGGAAAAGCACATGAAGATTCAATTTTACACTTTTTTTGTAAAAATTAAACAATGGTAAAAATGAATTTAAATAATCATATAAGAATATTAAAACCCATTTTTTAAAACACTTTAAAGAAAACATGAACATGGAAGAGAAATTTTTTTCAACCGAAGAGATAAATAAAATCAGAATTTTTTTTGAACATTTTCTCAATAATTTTAAGTACCAAAGATATAAAAAATGTTAATACTAATTTATAATTTCATAAATAACTAGAGGATAATAAATTTAAATTGTTTTATTAAAAAATTATTAAATAATTTCCTTTAATGGAAAATCAACTATAAATAATCCTGATTAAAATGAGATTGTGAAATAAACTCTTACTGTATTGGTAATTTTTGAATCAAAACCCCCATGAATGAAGTAAATGAATTGTGAAGGATTAATGATATAAAATTTAAATGGGTAGCATATACACCATATAAAATAAATTAGGTGCATAAAATAAACATGTGCCTCAAAGAAGGATGTTTTGAGATGAAACCCTTACCTTGATCACGAATCATCATGTAACACCCCAAGCTTCCATGGTACGCTTCTCTTTGAATAATACAGTAGTGTGTGTTGTACGTAACTTTGAGTTCTAACACACCACAACCAATCAAACTAGCTATTATAAATAGTAATACCCACTTTTTGAAATTTTATAAAATTTATCATTCAAAATGGACTTCATTTTTGGATTCGGAATATCGAAATTAGATTGGGGTGAATTTTTTGTACTTTTTTGATAACTTTCATATTTTGATGAATAGTGAAAATTACTAAATTTTATTTAAAAACAACCTTTTTAATCGAAATAATTAATAGTGATAAATTATTAATTTCATTGATTTTAAAGTAAAATTAGATTATATTTTTACCATTTAATCCAATGTTTTCCATTAGACATAATTTCACATTTAATCTGGAAATAACCAAGTGTCAATCTTTTGATAGTTATTATTTCTTAAAAACACGCTTTTTGTTTTGACAACGAGAATTGATTTTAAATTAATTTCTGCCAATTATGTGTTTTTAATTTAGAAATATGGATTCTATATTTATAATCAGGAGGTCAAAATTGTGTAAATAGGTAACTTTTATTTTTAGACAATATAAATAATTATTCAGGTAAATAGTTTATTTACCATGCTCAAATAGTAAATCTGGTAAATAAGGGTAAACAAATAATATTATAATAATATTAAATTACCCTAAAACGTGTCCTAACCATATTGGTTGATACATGTCCGATAATGGGAATCTTTGGGGTGATTTTGGGACTCCATGGAGCCACTTATAAGTGATAATGTCACTTTATATTAATTAAGTTAAAGTAAATACAAAAATGACATAAGCATATATCTTTTAGAAAAAAAAATTTAATAGGGTTATAAAAGTTATATTTTAGACTATAAATATTAATTAGAAAGATAAAATTATTTCCTACATAATGGTATTTTATTTATAATTTTTAGACATTGAATAATTAAATTTATTAATGACACAATAATGATGTAGTATTTTTCTTTATTAATGAAAGATTCAAATAATTGGTATTATAAATGTTAAAATAAATATAATTTGAAAGTTTTGATGACATCCACGGATTTTATTGGTTAATATGACATGTTAGAATTACTTAAATGAATTTTTTTAGAATTAATAAAGTTTTTAAGACTTTAACAAAAATCCATTATTAAATAGTTTCAAAATTGACAAAAAGGAGTTTTTAAAACAAATATTATATTATTAATTGATATTCTATTCTTAAAAATATATGGTTCGGCCAAAGAACTTATATAATGATAGGTGTATAATTAATGGACCACTTGGGGGTTTCTTGGAAGTATATAGAATGTTTATTAACTATATAATATAAAAATACAAAGAGACATGGTAAATGTCAAACTATTTAACTGAGAGTTAAATAAAAAATGATAAAGTTAATATAGTGACCCAAACCTGTCTAAAACCTATTGGTTGAGTGGTTTTAGACCTATACCCATCTTAACCTTTAAATTATCCACTTTGGGGCCATTATAAACCGAATATGAATTTATTATAAAATAATATTTCTGGCTTTTCCAAGGGTGCCCCTCACCCCTCTTATGAAAGGGAACTCCCCTTTCTCTATAATTCTCACCTTAAAAGCCTTTTTGTCGGCCAAACCCTACCCCAATATTCTCTAAAATTACCTCACTTAAAACTAGAGGCCTTAGTTTTATCATAAATCCAACCTAAGGATCCCTTTTGATCAAATCAAAAGGAAGAACCCGAAGAAGAGTTAATGCTTTCACCACCCTCTTTCAAGTTCCTTTCTTCTTACACTTCTTATTTATTTGTTATTTCTATTATAAAATAATAAATCTGGTATCTTATATATACCATGATGTTATTATAAATATTGTACAACAATATTCAGTATTCTATCCATCCTTTGAATGACATGTCACCATACGTGCGTACGTACTGCATACCGTCTCCACGTCGTGGTGTAATTGTTATTCAAAACATTATTATTTGGATGGGTATGATAATGATGTTTAATTGAAGTAAATAATAAATATAACATTAAAAATATTTTTTATATACGATATAACCTCAAATTATATATTATTTTAATATCAAAAAATGATATTGTTGCTCGTGCGTACGTACGAACTACCTTCTCCACGAACGCGATGAGATTCATTCCCAATCATATACATTCAAGTATAATTCTTATTTTATGATTAAAAATAATGTTTAATGACTTGATATCATTATGGATATGAATAAGATACAACCTATCCATAACAAACACGGATTTTCTTACAAAACATATAAAAGAAAATGAGTAAGTTAACACCCAAAACGACGATAATACTAAGATATTATTAACAAAGCAATGTTAAAAGATCATATATGATATAATATTAATGTATATGATTCTTTTATAATTTAATAAACATTATTTAACCATTATACAGGAGGTTAAACTACCTTCGACCAAGGAAAAGTACAAGGTAAGGGTTCATTTCACAATATCTTCATTATCTGAGGTTGTTTATACATAATTATCTACTAGGACCTCTTTATCATCCACATCCATGTTTCGTAAAAATGTATTTAAAATAATTCTTCATATTTTATAGACTATGGGTTAAATTAATTTATACCCTTTTTTTACTTTTTATAAATGAATCTTTCCATTGTTTTCCAAACAAGGTCCTTTTTAACCTTTTTGACAGAATTAAGGTAAGAATGTCTTTTTTAACTTATACGGTGGGTGCGGCTATTTTCCACCATTATAAAATCTTTGCAGCTTCCCTTAAAATCTTATAAGAATATTTTCAAAGTAAATATTTTATTTTTTAATTATGTGACTTTTAAATGATTTCAAAAAAAGATATATTTCTCTCAAATAGTTTTGATTTCATCTTTGTCAACATCCTTTAATGGATTTTAAGCTTATTTGAAGTTGATTTATTATGATACAAAACTTCCATATAGTATTGAAGGTTTTGTGATATGTTGGACTGTATATTTGTTATTTTTATACCATACATGGTTTAGGGATAAAGTATTGACATTTCATATGCTAGTTTTAATACGAATGTTTATGTTATGTTTAAACATGTTCATTTGAGGAATGCATTGGACTTAATAAGTGACAGGTGGAGCCTGCTACAGGTCCTCATTGCATCGGTAGGTCTCATGAGACAAACTAGTGTCTTGGCACAAGGCCTTTACAAAATCTTATTTATAGTCTTGGCACAAGGCCTTGACTATGTAGTTATGATAGTCTGGCATTATGCATTCCATCATTATGAAATTGGTTATTGATATTGTATGTGATTGTTTGATTACTAGAATATCCATGTGAATAAGTAAATGGAATTATTTCATTTTATTTCTGCCATATTATGTTGAAGTTCAAGTTTAAAAGGCTTTTGTTTTAGTTATACATTGCCTTAAATTTTTATGCTTAAAAGTTTCTACTATATTGTTATCCTTACTGGGCATCTTGAGCTCACCCATTTCTATGTTTTATTTTTCCTAGGATGTGAAGAAGTATTTTATGAATGACCTTCAGGGATAGTATGAGGGGATACGATTGTGGTCTATGGAGACAATAAGTTGTTGTATTTTTTTCACTTTATGATGTAATGTAAACTTTATGAATGTATCTAGTGATACCAAGGATACTAAACTAATTGGTCTTTCGAGACTTCAACTTTTGTGATCATGCCAATGTTATGTAATAATGCACCGAATCTGGGTAACTGGGGTTGGGGCATTATAGTTTGTATCAGAGGAATTTTAGTACAAACCTTGGAAGCTAGATTTAGATATACTCTGATTAGATCACATAGACCTAAGATGGACTCTGGGGATTAGTATATAAGAACTTCATATAATTTTGTTATTGAAGAGATTTTGTGAGTTTTCTATGAAATACATCATTGTCTGGATATGAGCAGGTAGAGGCGGCTCTGGCACAGATTTACCTAGGGGTAAAACCTGAAAACACCGCTTTGAGTTAGACTTGAATGGGAACTAGTGCACGACAATGGGCCTTGCTGCACTCTTGGTTACGACACTCTCGAGGGATATGTTTAGGATAATTCTCATTTTCTTTATAAACCATTATGAAGGGTTTATGAGTATATACTTCCTCAAATAAAACATTTTTATGATTATGGATTATATCCATAAAATGTTCAATTCATGTTAAGTGTTTTACATGTTTGGATTTATGTATTGTGATTCATAAACGAATCCAGTGTATGCCTTTGTTTAGAAATGGTTCCTAGTGGAAGAAATGTAAACCATATCATTGCATGCACTACATGTAGGGATTTACCTCCTGCTCAAGATAATTATAGTGGAGCTGGTGATGCAACTCGTGCTGATCAGCTAATCACCATACTGGGACAACCCACTCAGGTTATGAATAATAACCTTACTCGTATAGAGCACCCTGATCCGTATTGTGGAGGATCAATGTTAGATCTCTTCATGAGACAAAAACCACCAACATTCAATGGGAGTAAAAATCCATTAGTATTTTAGAAATGGATAAATTCCTTAGAGGAAATATTACATGCCTTGGGGAGTAGTGAAAGGGAAAACGTTATCATGGCAGTTTACTGCCTCACTAGAGATGCTGACCAATGGTGGTCATTAATTCAAAACACAAAGGAGGATGATGAAGTATCAAATATGGAATTAAGGGAGTTCAAATAGCTTTTAATAGAAAAATAATTTCCTCGTGACCATCAAGAAGATATGGAAAGGCAATTTCTGAGTCTGAGACAAAAGGAGGATGAGAATGTCGCAAAGTATGAGGCTAACTTTACAAGGATAGTGAGGTATGCAGTAGATTATATGCATAACCAAGGGAGTAATATTGATCGTTTATTTGATGGGTTGAAACCATTTCTCCATCGAGAATTAGTCTCAAAATCCTTCTCGTCGTACGAAGATATTGTATCATGTGCTATCAAGTCATAAAAGGAATTCTCTAAGTCTTACGACTTTAAAGCAAAGCAAGAGAAGAAGAGATCTGCTGATCACTCTAGGAATGGAAATAAGGGGAAGAAGGGAAAAGTTGAATATCCATCTTACAGTAAATGTGGTAAGAAACACCCTGGTACTTTCTTTAATGGAATGGGAGTCAGTTACAGCTGTGGTGAAAAAGGTCACCAAGCTCGTGATTGCAATTGGAAGAAAGAAGCTATCAATATCCAATGCTACAATTTCAGGGAGATGGGACATTATGCAAATAAATTTCCTAAGTGTCAAGGGAACTTACCTTAGAAAAGGCCAAGGGATCAAGGCCAAGCTTATTCTATCCCTACTCATGAGGTAGAAGATCTGAATGACATGGTGGCAGGTAATTTAATGGTTTCCGCAAGTTTAGAAAATGCTTTATTTGATTCTGGATCATCGCATTGTTTCATATCTTCCCAGTTTTCTAAGAAAATTATATATTTCCAATTTGATTTAACAAGGGAGTTGTCAGTAAAAACTATTAAGGGAAGTATCATTGCAAGAAATTTTTGTCAATCGTTCCCATTAGAGCACATAAATGTTCTTTATATGCTGATCTCATTATCTTACCCATGATTGAATTTGATATAATCCTTGGTATGGATTGAATTTTGGACCATGATGCGAAGATTTATTGTAAGAAGGAGGTTACATTTTTTGATTATGATGATAAAGAACACCTTATCTTTAGAGCAGAATCATCACCACCTGATTCTTATTTATATCCACCCCCAGTAGCTCAACTAAATTCAATTATCGAGGTGGAAGATAATCAAATAATTGTGGGTGAGGAAAGGAATGTTAAAATAGAGTATGTACCTATTATAAAAGAATATGTAGATTTGTTTTCGGAAGATTTACCTGGACATCCTCTAGAATGAGAAATTGAGTTTTCCATTGAATTAATTCCTGGTTCAAGGCTTATATCGAAGACCCCTTATAGAATGGCCACTGTGGAATTAGTTGAAATAAAGAAACAACTAGAGGAATTGAGTAATAAGATATTTGTTTTCCTTGGTTTTTTTCCATGGGGAGACCCTATCCTTTTTTATAAGAAGAAATATGGATCTATGAGTTTATGTATCGACTACCGGGAAATCAATGCTATAACAATAAAGAACAAGTATTCCCTACCTCGCATTGATGATTTATTTGAACAACTGCATGGAGCTCAATACTTTTCAAAGATTTACCTTCGATCTGGATACCATCAGTTGTGTGTGAAGAATAAATACATTCTGAATACCGCATTTCAAACCATGTACAGGCATTACGAGTTTACAGTAATGCCTTTTGGATTGAATAATTCACCCTCTGTATTCATGGATATAATGAACATAGTTTTCAAGGAATATCTCAATGATTTTTTAGGGGTATTTATTGATGATATATTGGTATAATCCAAAATCTACGAATATAATGAAAATCACTTGCGCATTATCCTGAATACTCTTAGAAGACATGAATTATATGGGAAGTTTAGCAAGTGTGAATTCTAGCTTCAGGAGATTTCTTTTCTTTCCCATATTGTCTATCTAAGGATGGAATTTTCATTGATCCTTCTAATACCAAGGAAATCCAATAATGGCTAGCACTGACGAGTATAACTGAGGTACGCAGTTTTATTGGTTTAGTAGGTTATTATCGGTGTTTCGTCCAGAATTTTGCCCGATTGGCTAACCCATTAACAAAGCTTACACGTAAAGGGGTTAAATTTATTTGGAAAAAAGAGTGTGAAGAATTTTTTGAAGAAATGAAGAGAATATTAGTCAATGCTCCTATATTGACTCTACCATCGGGGAAGGATGGGTTTGTTATTTGTAGTGATACTTCGAAGAAAGGACTTGGTTGTGTCCTTATGTAGAATGATAGGGTTATTGCCTATGCATCACGACTGCTAAAAATTCATGAGCAAAAATATCCTACTCATGATCTTGAGTTAGCAGCTGTAATCGTTTCTTTGAATATTTGGATACACTATCTTTATGGTGAAAAATGTGAGATTTATACTGATCACAAGAGTTTGAAGTATATTTTCTCACAGAAAGAACTCAACATGAGGTAAAGGTGATGGATTGAATTACTCAAGTATTATGATTGCACGATACACTACCACCAGAAGGAAAATAAGGTGGTAGATGCTTTGAGAAGAAAGTATCATGGAGTTTTGAACAAAATGAGAGTTGAAAGGGATCCAATTTTCATGGATCTAGTAAAGTTGGATATGGGAATAACCATGGAAGGTGAAACATCGATACTTTTTCAAATGGTTTCCAAACCATCTTTACTAGAAAGTATTAAGATTTCTCATACCGATGATGAAGAATTTCAAAAGAAGATTAAAGCTGTGAATGATGGGAGATTGAGTGACTTTGTGTATGAAGAAATAATTTTGAAATTTGGGAAGAGACTTTGTGTAAGGACCTGGCCTTAAAACATTACATAATATTGAATTAAATGAATAATTCGCATTGAGGATCTTTTCAGGTTTAGAGTTTTAGAGAATTAGGCCATAACTATTACATAACAACTTGAATATTAAAAGTAGACACTACTACTCAGTATCCGTTTTTTTTTTCATAAAATAAAAACTCTTAAAAATAAACATGTCTAGTTACATGTCTTAGACATCATGACTTTTCCCTGATCCCATTCTTGACCCTATCCATCTTTAAGTCCTATGGAAAAAATTTCAAAAACTTGGGACAAGCATAAAAATCTCAGTAAGGGTTATAAAATAAGGCAGGAAAACATTATCCCATCAATAAATAAAAATCAATGAAATCATACTTTTCAATCATAACATACCTTACAAAATCATAAGATTTATGAATAACACACAGAATTCATAAATAATAAAGGTTACTTATGGAATACATATCAAACTTAAATTGTAGTTATCACAGCTACATAGGGAGTTACACTTGGAATACTCATCAAATTATATTCCCTAAATCTCTTAAGAGAAACATCACGTTTACCTCTGTCACATTACCCAATGCATTGGAGAGCTATCTCGGGCTCACCCACCCTAGGTTTATCAAGGAACCACCCGTATACGTAAAAAAATCCCAATAACCATAACATGATCATAAAATATAACACATGTATAAAAGAAAGATAACATTTCCACATTACAATATATCAAATCAAGATATTGAAATAAACAATGTTTTATCAAATCATTTTCAACACCATTTAAAGAGATTTATGAATCAAAGTGTCCCATACCACTTTGAAGCTTTTAAATGAATTATCATTTGAAAATATTAATGTCAATATAAATAAATACTAAAATTAATTTTGAAAACATGGAAATTAATGAGAAATATTTAGAAGAATAAATATTTAAAACATTTAAAACGATATTTTAGTTAAAGAGTTTTTAACAAAAAGAGAGACGATTGAATAAAAATAATTGAGGAATAACTTTTAATCATAACATTATAATATCATGAGAATAAAGGGATTCATGATATAATATGTCAAAGGATAGTATATACACAATATAAGAGTGAATTGGTGCATAACAACAATGAAGTCTCAGTGGAAATGTAAATTGGGATGAAATCCCTTATAAAGATGGTATCTTTAAATTAAGGATAAATCAATAACATAATTATGTGTGAAAAATATAAATACACCCAATATAAGTGGATATTAAGTGTAAAAAATCATATTTCATTCACAGATATTCATAGGGTGACATATTCAAGAAGTACAAGTTGAACCCAATTAATTGAAAATTGGGTTAAAAAGTTCCCTTGTAAAAATTCGACAGCCTAACGGCATCAATTTAAAATTCAGAAAATGATTTGATGAGATAAAAATGGTATCTAATTACTTGGGTATAAATTTTACATAAATGAGGATATAGAAGAACATATCCCAACATAATAAGATGTAAATTAAAATACATAACAAAAAAAGAAGTCTTTTAAATAGAGGAGGGTCAAAGGTTCCCTTGCCAATTTGGTAACTTACAAAACATACACCACATGAAAGAAGGATCATACAATTAAGATGTAAATAATCATAAATTAAAGTATATTACACAAATATTACAATCATGTGTATTACAAACACCACACAAAAGGAAATAGTGGCAAATATAGCATGAATCTCACGGGAATAAAAAGTGAGATGAAACCCTTTACCATGTTGTAATCAACTGAGTCGTATGACCAAAAGTTAATAACCACAAAATTAATCATATAATACCATGAATATAATGATAATAATTATAATATATATCAAATGTCCAAACACAATACACCACATGAAATGAATAAGTGGTGAACAATGTATATCTCACAGAATTAAAAGTGAGATAAAAAAATCCCTTACCTCGTGTCCGACTTGACCTGTTCATTCATTAATCTCCTGAATAATAATATAATGTTAATTTAATCTTACTTAAGAACTTTTTTTAAGTTTATTATTCCTTTTATATTACCTATTACCATGTTATAAACATTATTTAATCATTTAAGTTAATAAATTGTAGTTTTGTTGATATTTGGTACTTGAGTAAAAAAAATGAACACCTTACAATTACAAGTTGTTCATGTGGTAAGATATACATTATCTTCAAAATATTATTAATTATTTATATATCATATATATCATATATATCCTGTATATACATGTATTTATAATATTATATAACATTTAGAGGTAAGAAATGAAATGCATCGTTCATGGAGACGGTAAGTCGTACGTACGCATGAACGCTACTTCCATTTCTATTTATTATTTTAATGGAATTAAAAACATAATGATACATATCATATAAAATATTATTAACTACATCCTTTATATGTCCCACATAAGGCATTTAACGAGTCATATCACTTTGAGGGGGCGGTAGTCCGCACTTCCTCTAATGAGACTATCGTATTTACCCACTATGGAAACCATAATGGTATGATATAAATGGAAAATAAAGAAGCATAAAGAAAACATAAATATAATATATATCATATATAAATATAGTTCCATCATAATGGCCACCATGAGAGGTGGTAGGAGGTAATTGAACAATTATCGTTTCGTTAGGCGTTAGTTTGTCATCCACAAAAACATTATGTTCTTCACCCATTAGATGGAGATGTGTGTAAGTTTAGTTCGAATAATTCTCATAAAAAAATCCTAGTATATTGAGGATACTGGTTTTTTTACAAAAGAAAAGAATAAAAAGAGTGTAGGGTTTGGAGAATTAAAATAAAAGAAAAAAATTTAAGAGAAATAGTTACCTTTAATTTGGGTAACTCCTTTTGGTTTGAACCAAAGGACTTATTGAAGTGCCTTATACCTAAGGTAAGGCTTCTAAGAGGAGGTGAGGGATATAGGGAGATTAATTGGGCAGAGGGTGGACGAGCCAAAAGGCTTGAGAGGTGTGTGGAATTTCTTAGAAGTGGTTTCCTTTTATAAGGGGGAGGATGGGCTCTATAGGAAAGTGTGAAAACATTATTTTATTATAAACATATATTCGGTTTCAAAAGGTCCAAAACACATTAATTTCAAAGATAATATGACTAATATTCGAAATAAAATCAACAAATAGGAATTTTATGGGTTCTGTATAATATTTTAGTCTTTATAATCTTATTTATTTAAATCATTTATTAATGAGGTAAACACTGCATCATTATTGTGTCATAAATAATTTAATTAATTTGATTTCTAAAAATTATAAAAAAAAACTATGATGTAGGAAATCATTTTATATTTCCAATGAAAGTTTATAATCTAAAAGATAATTTATGTAACCACTTGTAAAAATTAATTTACTAAAATATATTTTCTTTTCTCATTTTTACCTTTACTTTAAGTTAATTAATCTAAATTGTCATTATCACTACCAAGTGGCTCAATGGGGTCCCAAAATATACCCAAATATTCCCATGGTCTTTAATGACTCAACCAATAAGGTTTGGACAAGTGTTAAGGTAATTTCGAATTATTATAATACTCTTTTTACCTTGAATTACCCTATTTACCTTTAACCGCGGTAAATAAAAGTCAAAAGTTGTTATTCGCCAAAAATTATTTTCATCTTATTAAACCACATTTTACTTCTTTATAATAACCATATATGTCGGATTTTCGAAATTCACTTCACATAAGTGGTAAAATTTCATTTAAATGAAAAATCCAGTTTTTTAACTACTACTAAGTGGTTTCACTATTCATCAAAAATTGAAGTTTTTCAGAACAAATACAAAAAATTCAGCCTAAGATTTATTTGATATTACGAATTCAAAAATGATGTCTATTTTTATAAATTAAAAACATAGAAATGGAATTAATTAATTTAAAATTAATTCCCGTTGTCAAAAGCGTGTTTTTAAGAAACAATAACTATCAAAAGATTGACACTGGTTTATGTCCAATTTCAAAGTGAAATTAATTAAAATGGCCAACATTGGATTAAATGGTAAAAATATATTTTTATTTCACTTCAAAACCAATTAAAAAATAATCTAACCATAAAAATAAATTAGATTAAAAGGCAATTTTGAATTAAAATACAATATTTTTCACTATTCATTAAAAAAATGAACTTTATCAGAAAAATACCAAAAATTTACCCAAAGTAAATTTTGATGTCCCTATTCTAAAGAAAGATTTTATTTGGTCAAATATAATGTATTAATGTGACCAAAATTAGATTTAAAGAGTGTTCTCCATTAAAAGGCGGTAAATCAACCTTTTAATATAAATTATGCTTAAAATTAGATTCATTCACATTTTAAGCCTCTAACTTTTATTGGATAAATGTAATTACATTTAAAAAACATGTATAATCATATTGTAGTTAGTTTTGTTGATTCCTTCCAATAAAAAGACTAGGATTTATCTACCATTTAAAATAATAATACTATATTATTAGTGTGCAACGTAAGATTTCAAAGAAATCTGTGGTTGCGTATCAGGTACGCTGTTGAACATAGCAACCCATTTAAAGTAAAATTAATATTTAATTCACAAAGATTAATAAATATGAAAATTTTATTTTCATTATTTTTCTGGGATGTTACACTTTGTGTTCCTGATATACCTAATCTAAAAATGGAATTGTTGGATGATGCTCATAGTTCCAATTTCTCTATACACCCTGGGAGCACCAAAATGTATAGAGATTTGAAGGAACATTTTTGGCGGGACAACATGAAGAGGGAGATTTCTGATTTTGTTTCAATATGTATGGTTTTTCAATAAGTGAAAGCTAGAAGGCAGTAGCCTGGATGAGTCATGCAACCTATTCCCATACCTGAGTGGAAATAGGATAATATCACGATGGACTTTGTCATGGGACTACCAAAGACTCCTAGAAGAAACGATGCAATATGGGTCATTATTGATCATCTTACCAAGTTAGCACATTTTCTTGCTATAAGAGAGGATTTACCACTTGAACATCTAGCAAGACTATATATTAATAAAGTTGTGAGACTTTATGGAGTACCCATATCGATTGTTTTTTATCGTGATCCACATTTTACATCAAGATTCTGGAAAAGTCTTCAGAAATCCCCAGATACTAAACTTCATTTGAGCACTTCCTACCACCCTCAAACTGATGGAAAATCAGAACAGACTATTCATACCTTAGAAGACATGTTGAGATATTTCTCACTTGACTTTCAGGGAATGTGGGATCAATATTTACCTCTGGTGTAATTTTCCTATAACAATAGCTTCCATTCAAGTATTCGGATGGCACCATATGAAGTGTTATACAAAAAGAGATGTATCACACCAACCTGTTGTGATGATTTTGGTGAAAGAAAACTTGTAGGACCAGAACTGGTGGAGGAAATGATGGAAAAGGTAAAGGTAATATAAAAACACATCAAAGCAGCTCAAAGTAGGAAGAAGAGCTATGCTGACAACCGAATAAATGATTTGGAATTTCATGTAGGAGATCATGTTTTTTTGAAGGTATCTCCATGGAAGGGTGTTATAAATTTCGGTAAGAAGGGTAAATTGAGTCCCAGGTACATCATACCTTTCGAAAATCTATAACGAATCGGGGTTGAAGATTATCGTTTGGCAATGCCACAAAGTCTCTCCAAAGTTCACACTATGTTCCACATATCACTGTTGAGAAAATACATGCCTAACCCAATGCATGTACTCACCTATGAGGAATTAGAACTGGAACTCTATTTGTCTTACTGCGAAGAGCCTGTCAAGATTCTTGATACCATAGAACAAGTGCTGAGAAACCGGACGAGTCGTCTAGTAAAAGTTCTATGGAGAAACCATAAGATGGAAGATGCAATGTGGGAACCTGAGGAACATATGATGAAGAACCACCCGAATCTTTTCATGCGGTAGTATTCTAGAAATTTATAGGAAAAAATTATTTGAAGGAGGGGAGAATGTAACACCCCAAGCTTCCACGATACGATTCTCTTTGAATAATACAGTAGCGTGTGTTGTACGCAACTTCGAGTTCTAACACACCACAACCAATCAAACTAGCCATTATGAATAGTAATACCCACTTTTTGAAATTTTATAAATTTTATCTTTCAAAATGGAATTCATTTTTGGATTCTAAATATCAAAATTAGCTTAGGGTGAATTTTTGGTACTTTTCTGATAACATTCATATTTTGATGAATAATGAAAATTACTAAATTTTAATTAAAAACAACTTTTTTAATGGAAATAATTAAAAGTGATAAATTATGAATTTGAGTGATTTTAAAGTATAATTAGATTATATTTTTACCGTTTAATCTAATGTTGTTCATTGGACATAATTTCTCATTTTAACTGGACATAAGAAAGTGTCAATCTTTTCATAGTTATTATTTCTTCAAAACACGCTTTTTGTTTTGACAACATGAATTAATTTTAAATTAATTTCTGATACTTCTATGTTTTAAATTTATAAAAATGGATTCCATATTTAGAATCAGTAGTTCCAAATTGTGTAAATATATAACTTTTATTTTTAGACATTTAGAATAATTACTTCGGTAAATATTTTATTTACCATGGATAAAGGGTAAATCCGGTAAATAAGGGTAAAAAAGTAATATTATAATATTATTAAAATACCCTAAAACGTGTCCTAACCCTATTGGTTTATACATTTCCAACCATGGGCATCTTTGGGACGATTTTGAGACCTCATGAAGCCACTTTTAAGTGATAATGAAACTTTATATTAATTAAGTTAAAGTAAATACAAAAATGACATAAGCATATATCTTTTAGAAAAACAATTTTTACACTGAGTTATATATGTTATATTTTTTACTATAAATATTAATTATAAATATAAAAATATTTCCTAAATAATGGTATTTTATTTATAATTTTTATAAATTTAATAATTAAATTTATTAATGACACAGTAATGATGCAGTATTTTCCTTATTAATGAAAGAATCAAAGAATTGGTATTATAAATGTTAAAAGAAATATAATTTGAAAGTTTTTATGACATAAACGAATTTTATTGGTTAATATGAAATGTTAGGATTACTTAAATTAATTTTTTTCAAATTAATAAAGTTTTTATGACTTTAAAAAAATCAATTATTAAATAGTGTCAAAATTGACATAAAGGAGTTTTTAAAACAAAATTATATTATTAATTGATATTCTATTCCTAAAAATCTAAGGCTCTACCAAAGGACTTATATAATAATATATTTATCATTAATGGACTACTTGGGGGTTTCTTGGATATATATAGTAAGTTTATTAACTATATAATATAAAAATACAAAGAGACATGGTAAATGTCAAACTATTTAACTAAGAGTTAAATAAAAAAGATAAAGTTAATATAGTGACCCAAACCTGTCTAAAACCTATTGGTTGAGTGGTTTTCGACCTATACCCACCTTGACCTTTAAATAATCTAATTTTTATCCATTAGAAACCGAATATTAATTTATTATAAAATAATATTTCTGGCTTTTCCAAAGGTTCCCCTCACCCCTCTTATAAAAGGGCACTCACCCTTCTCTCTAATTCACACCTTCAAAGCCTTTTGGCTCTTCCAAACCCTACCTAAATATTATCTCAACTTCCCTAAATTAAACCTATATTCCTTAGTTTTATCATAAAACCAACCAAAGGAGCCCTTTTTATCAAATCAAAAGGAACAACCCAAAGAAGAGGTAATGTTTTCACCACCCTCTTTCAAGTTCCTTTCTTCTTCTAATTATTCTTTCTTCTTACACTTCTTATTTATTTTTTATTTACATTCTAAAATAATAACTCCAGTATATCATATATACTATGATGTTATTATAAATATGGTACAACCATATTCATTATTCTATCCATCCTTTGAATGACATGTCACCATACAGGCTTATGCACGGCTTACCGTCTCCACGTCGTGGTGTAATTGTTATTAAAAACATTATTATTTGGATGGGTGTGATAATGATGTGTAATTTATGTAAATAATAAATATAACATTATAATTATTCTTTATATATGATATACCATCCAATTATATATTATTTTAATATAAAAATAATGATATTGTCGCTCGTGCGTACGTACGGGCTACCGTCTCCACGAACGCGTTGAGATTCAGTCCACATCATATCCATTCAAGTATAATTATCATTTGATGATTAAAAACAATGTTTAAGGACTTGATATCATTCTGAATATGAATAAGATACAACCTATACATAACAAACACGGCTTATGTAACAAAACATATAAAAGAAAATGAGTAAGTTAACACCCAAAATGACGATAATACTAAGATATTACTATCAAAGAAATGTTAAAAGATCATATATGATACAATATTAATGTATATGATTCTTGTATAATTTAATAACAATTATTTCACCACTATAAAGGAGATTAAACTACCCTCTACCAGGGAAAAGTACAAGGTAAGGGTTTATTTCACAATCTCTTCATTATCCGAGGTTGTTTATACCTAATTATCAACTGGGACCTCTTTATCATCCACATCCATGTTTTTTAAAAATGTATTTAAAATAATTCTTAATATTTTATGGACTATGGTTTAAAGTCATTTATACCCTTGTTTAAGTTTTTATAAAGGAATCTTTCCATCATTTTCCAAACAAGGTCATTTTTCACCTTTTTGACAGAATTAAGGAAAGAATGTATTTTTTAACTTATACAGCGGGTGCGGCTATTTTATGCCGTTATAAAATCTTCGAAGCTTCCCTTAAAAGATTATAATAGTATTTTAAAATTAAATGTTGTATTTTATAATTATGTGACTTTTAAATGGTTTCAAAAAAAGACATATTTCTCTCAAATAGTTTTGATTTCATCTATGTCAACATCCTTTGATGGATTTTAAGCTTATTTGAAGTTGATTTATTATGATACAAAACTTCCATATAGTATTGAAGTTTTTGTGATATGTTTGACTGTGGATGTGTTTTTTTTATACCATTCATGGTTTATGGATAAATTATTGACATTTCGTATGCTAGTTTTAATATGAATGTTTATGTTATGTTTAATCCTGTTCAAATGAGGAATGCATTGGACTTAATAAGTGACTGGTGGAGCCCACTATAGATCTTCGATACATATGTAAGTCTCATGAGACAAACTAGTGTCTTGGAACAAGGCCTTGACAAAATCTTATTTGTATTCTTGGCATAAGGCCTTGACTATGTGGTTCTGATGGTCTGGAATTATTCATTCCATCATTATGAAAGTGGTTATTGATATTTCATGTGATTATTCGATTAGTATAATATCCATGTGAATAATTAAATGGCATTATTTCATTTTATTTATGAAAAATTATGCTAAAGTTAAAGTTTAAAAGGATTTTTTTTATTTATACATTTCCTTAAATGTTTATGCTTATTTATAAAAGTTTCCACTATATTGTTATCCTTACTAGGAATCTGAGCTCACCCCTTTCTATGTTTTATTTTTCCCAGGATGTGAACAAGTATTTTATGAATGACTTGCCGGGATAGTACGAGGGGATATGAGTGTGGTCTATGTAGAAAAGATGTTTTTATTGTTTTTCACTTTATGATGTAATGTAAACTTTATGAATGTATCTAGTGATCCCAAGGCTACTAAACTAATATGTCTTTCGAGACTTGATCTTTTGTGATCATGCTAATGTTATGTAATAATGCACCGACTCTGGGTAACTGGGGTTGAGGAGTTACACATCATGTGTGTTCCTTATCTTACTAAATAATAATATTAATTTTATTATTTATTAAATTTTATTATTCCTTTTTTATTTATTATCATTCTATGTTCAATTAATTAATCATTTATGTTCAACTCAGATGTTTTGATAATGTTTGGATCATATGTCCAAAATCTACTTGGTTAGTAAAATAAAGTCAAAGATATTATTAATTTATAATTTATAGAATAATAATCATTAAACAGTTATAGTTTTTATACATAAATTCTAATTTTAAAACCAATCATGACGGATGGTTATGAATAACAAACTTTTTTACAATCATGGATATGATAAGTCACACGTACACGTGAGTAATGTTTCCATTTTTCAAAGATCATAATGGAAATAATGCAAGTGTTATTTTATATTTATATAATGATAATTTTATTATAAATATAATATTATTTCTTTGAATATAATTAGATATACCATTCATATGATTTGGTACTAAAAAATGAATCACATCATTTCGTGAGGCAGTAATCTTTTGTACACACAAATGACGTTATCATTTTTAATGGATGCTAAATTAAGGAATTATTTGATATATTACTTTATAAAAAAATTTAATTTTTAATTATTATCATATATAAACATTAAATTAATCCTAATAACTTTCCATGTAAATTCTAGGTGAAAAAAATCACATCACTTCATGAGGCAGTAGTCTGTCGTACACAAAAGCGACGTTATCATATTCTCTAAGGAATGGAAAGTCAGAATAATTATGTGATATTATAATTTAAAATGTATATTTATATAATATATATAATATATAAACATTAAATAAATAATTATATCTATTCGTGATAATCAGTTATGGAAAAATAATTATGTCAAATCGCAAGGAGGTAGTTTTTCAAACACATGATCAACGATTTCATTTCCCATTTCAGGGAGGAGGAGATGGTTGTAGGTTATGTACTTAACGTAAAAAAATATTAATATATTTAAGATACTATGGTTATTATATCATCATGGTTTAATAATGTTGGAATTATTTGGATAAAGAAATAAAATAAAACACTCAGTTATTGATGTTACCTCTTCATTAGACTACTTCTTTAGGTTTGCACTGAAAGCCTTGCTAGGATGGATTTATGGTATAAAAAGGATATATATAATGGTTATATGAAATTAAATAATTCATTTTTGTAGGTATTTTCTTAATCAATTGGTTTTTGAAGTGTGTAAATGAGAGGATAGGGGATGCCTTTTATAAGTGGGGGAGAGGACACAATTGAAATTTTTTAAAAGAAAGAATTTCACACACGTTTTTCTCATGAAAAAAGTCTCAAAATAGATTATTTTTTATCCTTATAAGTTATAAGGTGTAAATATTAAAATAAAATAGTAATTATACAAGTTTTTGGTCATTTTTAACCCTTATCATTTTAGTTTAACCCCTAGTAAACCTTTTTTACCTTAATCATAGTAAATAAGTTTCACTATTTTCACCATTTATTATGGTAAAAAATTAAGTTGATATTATTAAGTAATAAAAATTATTATGATTCCAATTATAGAATTAATTTTTCCAAATTTAACTCACATAATTGGCAGAATTTATTTTAAAATTAAACTTGTGGACATGTCGAAAAAAGGGCATCCAAAAGAAAAACATTAAAAAGTTTAAACAGTTTTTATATTAAAATTCAATATGAAATTGATTACAATGAAATAATTTGGATTAATAAATATATAATTAAACTAATTTTACTTTTAAAACCACATTAAAAAAAAATTTCTTTTAGAACCTTTAAATGAAAAATCATCTTTTAATAAAAATCAATATTTTTCACTATTCATCAAAAAATGAAACTTCTCATAAAAATTAAAAAAAAATTACCCTAAATTAATTTTGATATGATAATTTAAAAAAAAATTAATTTTTTATATAAATTTTCAAAAAAAAATTAAAAAGTATTTTAAAATATGTGTGCAAAGTGCAATGATCCTGTCACGAACCAACTCGGGTCGACCCTGAACCAGTCACCCGAATCGATCTGTGATAAGGTTCGAAGGGAATTCCCAATCCCCATTGGCTAGCACAAGTTCCTGGGTATAAAATAGAACATGATGGAATGATTTAACCTAATTAATTTTATTAAAATAGCCAATAAAAACCAAAAATCCATATCTGAAAAAATTTAACTGAACGCCCCGTTATTTATTTTCAGATTTTCAGTTTACATATAAACATGACCCAAAAAGGGATACAACATAAAAGGAAACTAAAACAATGCCCCAAACCTCCATGAAACAAGAGGATTAATGTCCTTGGGCCACCACCACCATGATCCCAAAAACAAGCCGCTAGGAAACCAAATTTCCAAACTGATGCATCTTATCTTAACCTGAAACAAAAAGACAATAGGGTCTTCATACACCGAAACATGTATGCAAGGTGTGAGACAAATCCTAATAGGATGACACCCAGGTATATATTCCATGCATTAAACATTAAATGAAAAATAAATTTTCAAGATTGATATTTTACAGAAATGGTAGGACAAAGTTAACGAAAATAACATTAAAGAAAAACAATTTGAATGAGTGCAGCTTAAAATATAAAGAAGTTTCAAAGAATGCACTTTTAAATAAAACAAACTTACATTTAAAATTTATCAACCCAACCTACTATATGTCGAGGGGAAGTTCAAAATAAACATTGAGCACTAGTCACGGGAACACCCCTAGGAATTAGTTAGTTGTGGGGCCCTAGGTACCTCATATCTTGGTGTAAAAGTAACCATAAAAATAGCCAATAACCTTCTTGTACACGAGCCACAATTAGGGAACATACCCATAACCTAGTGGTCCCCAATCATCATCATCATCATCATAGTTTAGTTAGTTTTTTCATCGTCAAAATTTCTAAGTGAAACAGGGACGATACCACTCCTGATCACTAGCATACTGTTCCTAGTCCGCCCACCTAGATACATGGGTTTCCCTATTGTGCTCAATCAAGTTTCACACATCACATAATACTGCTTACACAATTTATCAACCAACCAAGCATCATTCATCACAAACCACCACTTGCCTATCACAAACCTATTCTTGAAAACTAATGTACACCAAAATATTTCCCAAATATGTTTCGCACCTTACAAATAATTCAAAAAACCCTTAACACAATTTATAAAACAATTTTCAATGAACACCCCAATGTCATTACATCCAAATTGAATCCGTAACCCACTTTAAAAATTAGTTGTGCATTAATGCTAAATCAAAATGCAATTCGAAATATTAAAATTGTTTAAAAGATCAATTTCCTTTTTTACAAATTGACACCAAGTGCCACCCACAGTTTGGCATACAAAAAAATACTCAACTTTATACAAAACTACCACTTTAAAAATTCTACACATTCTCAATCATGCTAATTCATACTATTTCACTACACAAATAATTTAGAAAACCATTTGAGTAGTTCATAAAACGTCAACAAATTGTGTAACAAAAATTTACACTCAAAATACACTTGGTTTCAGTCAAAACACCACTTTAAAACCAAACGCACAATATATTCATGTTAAAACATAATTTTTACCATTTATATATTTTAATAAATCAATTTCACAAATAAAAAAACATTCCAAAATGAATATTAGTGGTTTATACATAGAACATAATCAATTTCATAAGTAAAATATATATTTTTAAGCCAAACGCATGCCAAAAATTATTAGAAACCACATACACACCCCACACATACTTCATAAAACATACCAAATTAATCAAACAAGAAAAGTAATTCATCAATAAATGGGTAAGTACAGAACCACCTACCTACGGTTTCGAAAACCCTAACACTCGGTGTGAAGCTTCAATCGCACACGAAACACACGACAAGGAACCCAAGGTGAACCCTAATTCAAACATTAGAGCTAAAAAGGTCAAGATATCACTATCAATGAAAAGAAACCCAAACTGAAACCATAAGGCAAGGGTAAAGAATCATACCTGGTGTAAGGAAGGGTGGCACGAGGGAAGCGCGAGGGAAGCAGATGGGTCACCGGCCAAGGGGGAATTGGCCAAGGAGGTCGCGGGCAATTGGGGCTACTGGCCGAGGATAGGGGGTGCGCTGAGGAGAGCGGGGCACAAGCATAGGGGGAGCTCTGGGTAGTGGGGCGTGAGCGGGGGTGAGAATGAGGGAGAGGGGAATATTCGGAAGGTGGATCATCGGAGGAAGGTGGCCGGAGGGGAGGAGTGTTTTGCACAAGGGAGGAGAGGGGGTGGGGCGTGAATTTTAGGGAGAAATATGGGGAGGGGTGCATGGAGGAGGAGAAAGGGAGGAGGAGGAATAGAGTAAAACCCTAAAAAAATTAAATCTACTTAAAAAACAAAAAAAAATTATAATACTATTATTAGATTAATAAAAAATACATTCTCATTGTTAAAATTAATAATATTAATAATATTAAAATTATTAATACCAATAAAAAAAATATTCTCTTATAATAATATTATTATTATCATTTAAAACAATCCTTAAAATTATATTTCACTTCCCTTTATTTATTTTATTAATTTATTCCTTCAATTTAATTCATTTATTATTTTATTTTACTCCTGATTTAACGCATTAATTATTTTTAATACTGGGCAACCACGCGGTCACCCCACATGGCTCAAGAGATAGTATGTAGACCATCCAGCGATCTCTTCCAATTCAAGAAGTGACAGCACATCGCATGGATTCCGCTATCGTGTGGTGTCTACGCACCGGTCTAATATTAGAAAATTTTCCAAACATTAAAATTTTAATCCAGGACCAAAATCCCAACATCGACAATGATAACTTGATACCTTGAACCTGTCACACCCAGTTATCTAGCAAAAAAAATGAGATCTGATCCGATCTAGGTTCGAGGCTAAAATAAAAACCCAGGTGTGATAATTATCCCCACCATAAATGCATTACGCCCTCCGAAATCCATCCTAAGACTACCTTGAAAACAGAACTGGTATACCCTCTTATCTCAAAGTGGTTCTTGATAAAAATATGATATAGAAGCAATAACTCTACCAACAAAGAGAAATAATGTGAAAAATAAACTCGAGACTCAAAATGGACTCCTCACTAAGTGAAATATTACCCCAAAAGTCAAGACACCTATAGTTGATAATCAAAAGAAAGAACCTCTCACAATGAAATATTCAAAATCCTAGGACAAAACACATTAAATATTCCCAAAGATGCACACACATATCATTAGAAACAAATTATATAATTACAAGCGAGACTATCAACCATTGAACCAACACAAGGGAAAAACAGAGTTACTGGCATGGGAAGCCCGAGCGGACTCCCCACCATAAGGGGAAACTAACACATAATAAGGAACCATGATACCTATAGGGGGAGGCCCAAATAGACTCCCCACCATAAAGGCTATCTGACTAACTGACTCGAACAGGATGACATAGAAATCCCAACATGAGACAACCTAAGGATTCCCGCACTACCTAACACCCCACCGTAAGGATCTGACCGTAGAAACTCTAAACCACGCAGAAGGCATCATGCGTTTCATAGTAAAGAAACAGGGTCCTCATGACTCCTCCATCTAATGGGACCACTTAGAAAGAAACAGATTCACAAAAAACATAAACTGCCTTCATTTCCCAAATAGAAAATAGACACAGGGCCACAATCCCTGGGGTTTTCTTGACTATGTGACAGCTTCACTCTGAGACCTATAGATGGAGCTCTGATGGTTGATGCATCTCCTTCCTCAAAATCAGTCACTGAAAACCCTTGATCAAAAGTTCTCCCTACCGATGCCACAAACAACTACATCACGATCAAATAGCATCAACAAAACCCAACACATCTTGCGAACTGCTCACTCCCATATGACACTTTCACAAAGACAATGGCTTAAAAGATGCATGCACATCACCCCTTTCGACTCCGAACTAGATTTTCCACATTAGTGATCCAACATGAACCTATGCTTAGATGAACCCAATGAGAGGCCCAAGGCCCTTTCCAACACAACCAACACTAACAACCTAGACTGCCTTCACCTTTCTTCACTAGAATTATATTCACTACTCTCAAACAAGATCTTTAGTCCCAACAGCATCAAACTTTTCATTTGATAACTCAAACAAATTTAGGAAATAAGGTCTCTTCCAACCTTCCAAAACCAATCTTCCACTGTAAAAAGTCCCTGATTAACCAAAAAAATTAGAAAATGAATTAATCGAAGGGAGTCCTTACTTTGATAAACTAGAGGGTCTGTCATCGGTAGATCACCCATGGACACACTTAAAATATACATCAATACTTAATGCAGGCATGCATTATCCAAGAAAGAAAACCATGGACCCAATTAAACTGGTCCAATGGCTAATACATACCAAAAGTGAACACTAGACGTGTAGAGGGAACCACTGCAAGGGCTTCCTGAATCACTTTTCAAAAGAAACCACTAACTACACATTTCCACACCAACATACCAATATTAACTCAAAATCAAGACATGGGCCAATCCAAAAATAATTCTTGGCTCAAAATTCCTTACAAACAACATTCCCAAAATATAAAAGACATAGCACGAAAACACCAGTTATCAAAACACTAGTTTTTCCATTCCAATCATTTTTTTTTTAAAATAAACAAAGTTAGTGGGTTTCACCATCACCAATGGTGTCCCATGGGTCTCACACATTCATGTTTCTATTCTACACCAATAACTATGTCATTTCCATCTAGGAACCCATCCACTCATTCCATTTACAATCCACCTTTCGATATATGCTTATGAAAGTTGTCACCCATGAGAACCCCAAATACTAAAATCAAACCTTTCCATTTTTCTTCAAAACCAAAACATTCAACTCACACTTTTCAAACCTTACACATTAGTTTCAAAGAACATATTTTCATAAAATTTTCCACTTCCCCAAAACCAGATCATTTTTACATAAAAATTAAATTTCTGTAATTCCACAATAAGAGACGTAGAACGATGCAAGAGGAAACTAGTGCTAGCAGGTGACTTTGACATATAGTTTTCAGTCATATGTCAATCACTCCACCATCATAGAGAGTATTCTAGGAAAATTTCTCCAGCTCCACATGTCTTTCTAGGCCCTGCAAGCTCACTGAGACTGTTGAACCATCTCCCATTTCATTTCCCAAATAACAAGCGACCCCAAATGCTAAAGAACTCAGATGGACCCCGACTTCCCCTGGTAACTCAAGTCCCACCATGAGTTGTGCTGGCTAGGAACCTTACTCATTGACAAAACATCATGTTCCGACAATCCTAGCTCCAGTATACCATGACTCTTCCCAATAAACAAGACCCAAAGATTGAACCTTCCTCTGATACCATTTTGTCACGAACCAACTCAGGTCGACCCTGAACTAGTCACCTGAATGGGTCCGTGAAAAGTCCATAAGGGATTTCCCGATCCCCATGGGTTGGCACAAGTGCCCAGGTATCAAATATAACATGATGGAATAATTTACCAGAATTAATTTAATTAAAATAGACAATAGAAAATAAAAAAAACAGATCTGAAAATTTTTAACCGAACACACCATTATTTATTTTCAGATAATTAGTTTACATACAAACATGACCCAAAAAGGGCTATGATGGAAAAGGAAACTAAAAAAATTCCCCAAACCTCCGTACAACAAGAGGGGTAATGTCCTCAAGCTGCCAGCACCAAGATCCCAAAACCAAACCACTAGGAAACCAAACTTCCAACCTAACACATCTTGTCTTAACCTGAAACAAAAAGACAACAGGGTCTACATACACCCAAAGTTGTATGCAGGGTGTGAGTTAAATTCTAGTATGATTCCACTTAGGAATATATTCCTTGAATTAAACATTAAATGAAAAATAAATTTCATGCTTGATATTTTATAGAAATGGTAGGATAATTTTAAAGAAAATAACTTTAAAGCAGAACAACTTTGAATAAGTGCAACTTAAAATATAAAGCAGTTTCAAATAATACACTTTTAAAGAAAATTCACTAAATTTTAAAATTTACTAACCCAACCTACCATATTTCGATGGTAAGTGAAAAATAATTATTGACCACTAGTCATGGGAACACCCCTAGGCACTAGTTAGTTGTGGGGCCCTAGGTACCTCATATATCGGTGTAAAAGTAACCATAGAAAATATCCAATAACCTTTTTTGCATGGTCCACTAGTAGGGAACATACCCATAAACTAGTGGTCCCCAATCAAAATCCTCATCATTGTTTAGTTAGTGTTATCATCGTTAAACTTGTAAAGTGAAATAGGGATGATACCACTCTAGATCACTAGCATACTTGTCCTAGTCCTCCCACCTAAATAATCTGGTTTCCCTATTGTTCTCAATCAAGTTTTACACATCACATAATACCACTTACACAATTTATCAACCAACCAAGTATCATGCATCACAAACCACCACTTTCCTATCCGAAACCCATTCTTAATAACTTATGCACACCAAAATATTTCCCAATTTTATTTCGTACCTTCCAAATAATTCAACAAACCATTAACACAATTTATAAAACAATTTTAAATGGACACCCCAATGTCATTTCATACAAAGTGCACCCAAAACCCACTTTAAAAATTATTTGCACATTAATTCTAAATCAAAACACAATTTTCATCTTGTATATAGTTTAAAAAATCAATTGCATGTTTTACAAATTGACACTAAGTTCCACCCAAAGTCTTGCACACAAAAAAAATACTCAACTTTATACAAAAATTCCACTTCAACAATTACACACATGCTCAATCATGATAATTAACAATTTCTCACAACACAAATAATTTAACAAAACATTTGAGTAGTTCGTGAAACGTTAACAATTTGTGCAACAAAAATTTACACTCCAAATAAATTCAATTTCAGTCAAAACAACACTTTAAAACCAAGCACACAATATATTCATGTTAAAAAATAATTTTCACTATTTATATATTTTAATAAATCAATTTCACAAATAATAAACATTCCAAAATTCATAGTAGGGGTTTATACCTAGAACATAATCAATTTCACAAGTAATAATATATTTTTAATCCAAACGCATGTCAAAAATCTTTAGAAACCACATACGCTATCATGAACCAGCCCGAGTTGACCATGAACCAATCATCTGAGCTAGTTCGTGACATAGACTAAGGGGTGTTCCTGATCCCCATGGGATGGAAATTAGTACTGGGAATCAAAACCAAATAGGTTGGAATTATTTGACCCATAAATAAAACAAGTAAATAAATAAATACTGAAAGTAAAAAATAAAAACTAATAGCATAAAGAAAACAACTCCACAAACCTTTGTGTGACCTACTAGGCCACCAACCAATGCAGAACCAAGTTTTCTCTGAGAGCGATCCAACACTAATGGAAACTGAAGCTAAAATGCTAAAGTAGGGATAAGCACTGAAATTCTCAGTATGGAACACCACAATGTCCACACCATTATTTCCAAAAACACTTCCATTAAAACTATTTTGAAATACAATTATAAAAATATATATTTCTAAGCCTACCTTGTATTTTAAAAACAAACAAACAACATGGTCCATTGCCCTCATATTTTAAAACAAGGCACAAGAAGGAAAATAGAAAATTGTTCTTTCTTTGTCAAATATCCACTTATAAAAACATTTAAAAAGAACAAAAAATTTATAGTTTTCCAAATAAAAACCAAAACCAGGTACAAAGAATAGGTATTATAAATGATGAGGGAAACAAAACTAGTAATACTCATAATAGGGAAATACTTAAAATCCTAGGAACTTAGAGGAATACCAGAACGTACTATACATGTGACTCATCCTGAAGGCATGCCTACTTTCGATGACCTCATAACGCCCTAATGCCCGACATTCGCCCTACCTGTCCTGGTCGAGGGGCCCAATACCATAGCAATAATAACAAAACATCTCTATGCTATGGGCCACTAGCCAGTGCATAATCTAAACTAGTGCAGCAATCATTCTCAGTAAGCCTCTTCTCTATTCTTGGTTCCCATGTATAGTTTTCAATGGGGTGTTCCACGCATCTAAACAACAAGACTCACACATATAACCAAACACATCACATGAATCAGCACCACCCCGACTACCTCAGGGTTAGTCCCCCGCCTTAAATAATAATTAGTCATAGGAGGTCTCATACATAGGATCCTCAAAACTCATGATCAACCAAATAGTAAGGAAACTCAACCTAAGAGGGGTTTTCCAAGTTGTCATTTAAAAATGCAAAACGAAACCTTAACATCACAACATTAACCATTTTCTAAAAACACTTAGAAACCATTTTCTAAAAACATTACCAAACATAATCTTTTTACTAATGTGGCCAAACGGGCCTTACAGCCTTTTCACAAAAACAGTTCACTTAATAAATAATGGCACAAAACCCACCTTCACAACCACGAATACATTTTAAAACTCATTTCATAAATCTGGAGCACCATTTAAATTGGGAACACACCTGCAATAGCCAATGAGGCATATACCATTAATAACCTAACGTGAAAAAACCCATTCAAATATTTAAAGCATCACTTTGAACATGAAAAATGTTTTTACAAAAAATAAACTATTCTGGGATAAATCTCCATTCATTTTAAAGATCCAATTGGGCCATTTATAGAAGAAACTTAATGTTCACAACTTGACAAAAATGTAACACACATTAAAAATCCACTTTTAAAATCACGTGCACCTCTATAAATTTCCAAAACATGATTCTCACCACTTTTATTATTTAACAAACCTTTTAAAATTTTATAAATCAATTTTAAATAGGAATACGAGGATTTACACACACAAAACCCATCTAGAACCCTCGTTTATGAATAAATGCACACCTACAACATATCAAAATAGAATGCGTACCAATCTAATTAATTATTAAACAGGCCAACAAATTATAAAAGTTTTCACATAATTTTGAAACCACACAATGTCATATTGTAACCCATGGAACCACTTTACAAGGAGATAATAGAAGTTAAGAGTTCTTTTTGGAAAACCAAGGTTGGGGAAAAGAACCACTCCAAATGTTGTCCTCGTTTGAAGGTCCCTCTATGGGTTCACTTCATGCATCCATGGATGTGGCCACATCCATCGACCAAACAAGAGGTCATTTCCCAATAATTTTTCTTAAGAAACCCCACACACATACCATCCACCAACACATCAAACCATTTCACTAAAACCTCAAGTTTCATAATCCATCTAGTTCAAAAAAATAATCCCATAAAATATCTCCACAAGGAAACATCACTCAAAACATCCAACACAACCATTTCAAGGTAAGGACATTTATTCCAACCAAATTATATAAAAATGTTCATGGCCATAAGCATAGAAATAATTTAAAACATATTTTTAATCAAATCTACCAACAAGAGAAATGGTTCCAAGAATGAACCATACTCATAATAGTGGTGAAAACATGTTTTAAATATTAATTAATAAAAATTCAAACATCAAACAGATTGAAATTGAAATGAAAGGCATGGAACACCTACCTCAACCCGTGAGAATGCAATGGCACATTGACAGAAGGAATAATATCACTTCACAAACCAATAGAATACCCTAGACACTTAAAAATACGTGCAAACAAGACCCAAGGAATTATAATTTTAATTAAATTGAAGGTAAGTTCACCATAAGAAAGAAACATGATTATACCGAAATAAACGAAGGCTACCAATAAGGGGAACTGTGGTCACGCCGGAAGAGGGAAAAGATATTGTACAAGAGGGTTTGGGCTGCACCGAAATAGGATACGATTAGGGGTTTGGGTTGGCTGGTCACGCACCAAGTAGGGAGGATAAAAGGCGAAGGGGAGTTTCACCGCGCTAGAGGAGGGGGCTGTGGGACAGCAGTCGGAAAGGGGGCACAGAACAGCATGGGGAGGGTGTTGAGGCTAAACCTCTAGTGGGGAGAGGAGGCAGTGGCTGCTGCCGCACTGTAGGCCAAGCGGGATAAGGGTGATGGGGTGCTTCGTCGCACCGTGGGAGAAGGAGGTGGGGTCCATCGCTGTGGACCGAATGCAGAGGAGGGGTTGCTGCCACTTTCCTGATAGGGAGGAGGAACTGCTGCCACAGCAGGATGAAGGAGGGGGTGCCGCTACGAGAGCACAGCACACTGGAGGAAGGGGGGGTTGAAACCCCCCAGGGTTTCTCTTTTTTTTCAATTTATTATAATAATAATTATAAAATAATAATTATTATTATTATTATTATAAAATAATAATAATATTCATAATAAAAATAATGATAACAACATACTATTATTATTATTATCAAACATTTTTTTATCACATTTTATTCATATTATTCTCTTCTTACTTTATTCCACTTACCATTTAATTTATTTATTTCTGTATTCATTTTGAATGTCAGGAAGATGAATGGTTTGCCTGCAGTCAAACACGCAGTTGAGTAAACTGTGCTCAATATGTGCCACTCGGCACTACTCACTTACCGGGTCATGTTGCGTTCTTGTCACATAATGTTTATAAACCATGATCAATTCACGCACCATGACTCGGACCCACTAGGGCATCTACGCGGGCACCGCATAGTTACCCTTGATTCTGTGGACTGACTGCGCAATGATGAAAAAGTGTCTAAAACAAAAAAATAATACTTAAAATAATTTAAAATGATGGACTAATAGGGTCAGGTTGTGACAATTCTCCCCACCACAGACACTTTCTACCCCTAGAAAGTCACCAAGCCCAAAGATAGCCAAGAATTGAATCCATGCCCAGACAAAATCATAGAGAACCAAGAGCCTCAGGGTGACCATTCCCAACAAACATCACACCCGACCAATCCAAGGAGGATCGTAACCTAAGATTGAGGGGAGAATATGAGAGGGTTCTCCCCACCATGAGAATTCACTAATACAGAAACCCTTGAAAACCAAATATGCCACCCCTAAGGTGAATGATGGGAACTCCCTAACTGAACTCATTCAAATACCCCACATATACCGAACAACACTCTTAAGAATCTGACAGAAAGCTTCCTACGAAAAAACCCATCAACATGAGGATGAGAAATTAACTCAACACCTCCCATTAATTCCACGAAACGAACATCCCCCTAACAAACATAGTTGAGACAAACTCAAAATCATAATAGGTCCATTTATTCACAGGTCCATACCCTTCAAAGAAACCGAACAATTTAAAAACCATACTAAGAGTAGATAAGGTCGCTTCAATTGAGGTAGAAAAAGATCATCACACCACTACAACAAGGATAATATTATGATAGAAATAAGAATAAAAGAAGGGAACTTTAGATATTTCTATCCCCAATCTGAAATATTGATTTGGACCGAGGTTCCACACACCCTCATAAACTACTGACTGTGCGCAAGCTTCACCCAGAGACCTGTGGATGAGGCCTTGATAGCTGAAGCATCTCCTACCGCAATATCATTCATTTTAATCCTCTGGTCCCCAACTCCTTCCTCCCGAACAATGCCCCTTTCATAACTCTCCCCTAGGGGGTGAATAGTCACACGGTAGCAAGAATTCAGCGGGATGTGACAACGCGGCTTATAATGCATGAACCGGCCACACTAGTGGCATGTGAGGGAATGGTCCAACATACTCGGTGTCAGTACAGACGAAGATAGATTCTTGGAGATAGTTTCCTCCAATATGAACTCCTTGCCAGACAGGAAACCTTCACAAGATCTGACCCCCACCAACTACTCCCTAGACACTAACGATGGTGAGGTGTACTATCTTTACTAGTCGAGAACTAGACCCTCAAATAAATCTAAGATGGTATGAACCCTAACACCCTCGAAAGTTCCCCGAAACCTAGAGACACACTATCTTTCTGAACTGTACAACTACCTTTAACGGACATCGATTACCTTGATAAGAATTAAACACATGAAAAGAATTGGGAACTAGGCATAACTCATTAAAAAATATTGGAGACTTTCTCGGTGGCATACTCATAACAACCTAAAAAACACCATTGAAACCAGCATCAAGTCAAAACTCATTCAAAGAAACATCACAAGCCAAGGGGAAAAGGCCCATAAGATAAACATATAAAACACAATCAAAAATCAATTTTCCAAAACCGTTATTTCTTTAAAATTTTAAACCTCACCTATGGCACATTATGAACCATCACATGTGTGTTCATTCAATCTCGCTTACATCATCCACGGACAAGTTCCCCCCACGCACTCTTTGTACATACCCACGCACATGTGACCCTCCATAAAAAATGCCAAGGTCCCACCATCTCTTTTCCTTATCAAATCCAAAAACATACCAAACATTCCAAATAAAAACACTTACACTATTAAAAACCCACCTTACCCATTTAAAACTATTTGAGGAAAGCACTCCCAGTACAAAGCCATTTTTACTTTAAAAGTCCACTTTCAATTTCAACACACACCCACATCTATAGAAATCAAAACAAAACACCACCAACAATAAACCATCGAAATGACGAACTAGTGTCTATGTCTAACCCGGAAACATGGTGGTGAGTCATGCCCCAAGTAACTCATAACACTAAGAGGACCTTGAACCAAGAACATGGACTCCACATGTGTCACCACCCCATGTGAGGAAGCAACATAACTCGATTCACCTCCATTGTCATCCCTCAATCCAAAACAAACAAAAAAGGATCCAAATCCTGGAATACCCCTGGTGACTCGAGGATCAGTGCGAGAAAGAGTTCGCGATGCTCTCCCCGCACCTACCTCCTCCCGAGTCCGGACAGTCCTAATATCCTCCTACCAGACAACCCAAATAACAAGGGCCTCCTTTGATACCATTTGTCATGAACTAGCCCAGGTCGACCATGGATCAATCACTCGATCCAATCTGTGACATGGCCTCAGGGGCATTCCCAATCCCCATGGGTTGGAAACTAGTTTCGGGCATCAAAACCAAATAGGTGGGAAATATTTGGCCCATAAATAAAATAAGTAAATAAATAAATACTGAATGTAAAAAATGAAAACTATAAACAAAAAGGAAAAAACTGCACAAAACTCTATTTGACCGCTTATGCCACCAACCAACTCAGAACCAAGTTCACTATGAGAGTGATACAGTGCTAACAAAACCTGAAACTGAAATGATAAAGTAGGGATAAGAAGTGGAATGATCGGTAGGGAACACCACAAAGTCCACACCATTCTTTCTAAAAACACTTCCATTGATACTAGTTTGAAATACATTTATAAAAAATATATTTATAAACCTACCTTGAATTTTAAAAACAAACAACAACATGGTCCATTGCCCTCATATTTTAAAACAAGGCACAATAAGGAAAATGGAAAATTGTTCTTTATTTGTCAAACATCCACTTAGAAAAAATTTTAAAACTAACAAAACATTCATATTTTTTCAAATAAAAACCAAAACCAGGTACAAAGAATAGGTATTCTAAACGACGAGAGAAATGACACTAATAATACTCATAATGTGGAAACACGTGAAATCCTAGGAACTCAAAGGAAGGCCAGAATATACTATACATGTGACTCATCTTGAAGGAATGCCTACTCTTGATGACGTCATAACACTCTAATAGCCGACCTTCACCTTACATGGCCTGGTTGAGGGTCCCAATCCCATAGCAATAATAATAAAACATCCCTCTATTATGGGCTACTAGCCAGTACAAAATCTAAACTAGTGTAGAAATTATTCTCAGTAAGCCTTTTTTCTATGCTAGGTTGCCATGTATAGTTTTCAAGGGGGTGTTCCACACATCTAAACAATAATCCTCACACATATAACCAAACTCGTCACATGAACTGGCACCACCTTGGCCACCTCAAGGTTATTACCCTACCTTAAATAATAATTACTCACAAAAGTTCCTATACCGAGGATCCTTCCAACTCACAATCAACCAACTAGGTAGGAGACTGAACCTAAGAGGGGTTTTCCAAATAGTTATTTAAAAAATTCAAAATGGGACTTTAACATCACAGCATTAACCATTTTCCAAAAACACATAGAAACCATTTTCCAAAAACATTACCAAACATCATCTTTTTACTAATGTGGAAAAACGGTCCTTACAGCCTTTTCACAAAAATAGTTCACTTAATAAATAATGTCACACAACCCACCTTCACAACTAGGCATACATTTCAAAACTCATTTCATCAATCTCATGCACTATTTAAATTAGGAACACACTTGCAACAACCAATGAGGCATATACCATTAAGCACCTAATGTGAAAAACACATTCAAATATTTAAAGCATCACTTTGAACTTCAAAAACGTCTTTACAAAAACTAAATAGTTCCATGATAAATCACCAGTCATTTTAAAGAGAAAATCGGGCCATTTATAGAAGAAACTTAATGTGAACAACTTGACAAAAATGTAACACACTTTAAAAATCCACTTTTAAAATCATGTGCACCTATACATATTTCCAGAACATGATTTGCACCAGTTTCATTATTTAAAAAACCTTTTAAAATTTTATAAAACAATTTTAAAGGGGAATCCAAGGCTTTACACACATAAAACCCATCATAAACCCTTGTTTATGAATAAACGCACACCTGAAACATATCAAAATAGAATACGCACCAATCTAATTAATCATTAAACACGCCAAATAATTATAAAACATTTCACATAATTTTGAAACCACCCAATGTCATATTTTAACCCATGTAACAACTTTTCAAATAGATAAGAGAAGGAAGAAGTTATTTTTGGAAAACCAAGGTTGGGGAAAAGAACCACTCCAAATGTTGTCCTCGTTTTAAGGTCTATCTATGGGTGCACTTCATGCAGCCATGGATGTGCCCATATCCAATGGAAAAATGAGAGTTCATTTCCCAATAATTTTTCTTAAGAAACCACACACACATACCATCCACCAACACATAAAACCATTTCACTAAAACCTCAAGTTTTATAAGCCATCCAGTTCGAAGGAAATTATTTCTATAAAATATTTCCACAAGGAAACATCACTCAAAACATCCAACACATCCATTTCATGGTAAGGAAATTTATTCCAACCAAATTAGCTAAAAATATCCATGGGAATAAGAATAAAAACAATTTAAAACATATTTTTAATCAAATCTACCAACAAGAGAAATGGTTCCAAGAATGAACAATACTCATAATAGTAGGGAAAAACATGTTTTAAATATTTATTAATAAAAATTCAACCATCAAATGGATTAAAATTATGGAACACCTACCTCAACCTGTCTGAACGCAATGACACATTTACAGAAGGAAGAATATCACTCCGCAGACCAATAGAATACCCTAGACATTGAAAAAGATGCACGAACACGACCCAAGGAATTAGAATTATGATTAAATTGAAGAGAAATTATCAAAAAGAAATAAACACATTTATATAAAAAGAGACAAAGGTTGTTGGAAAGGGGAATTGCGGTCGCACCGGAATAGGGTGAAGGCACTGCACAAGAGGGTTTGGACCACACCAAAATAGGATATGGTTAGGGGTTTGGGTTGGTTGGTCGGGCATCGAGTAGGGTGGAGAAAAGGCAAAGGGGAGTTTCGTCATGCCAGAGGTGGGGGCTCTGGGACAGTGGTTAGAAAGGGGGAATGGAATGGCGTGGGGAGGCTGTCGAGGCCGGACCTCCGGTAGGGAGATGAGACAGTGGTTTTTTTCATGTTGTAGGCCAAGCGGGAGAGGGGTGATGGGGGGATTTGCCACGCCATGGGAGAAAAAGGGGTTTCGTCGCTGTGGACCGGATGTGGTGGAGGGGCTGCCGCCACCGGCTTGACGGGGAGGGGGCTCTGCCACCATGGCTAGATGAAGGAGGGGGGTGCCACTGTGGGAGAGAAGCGCGCTGGAGGAAGAGGGGGGGCTCGACACCTCCCCCCCAGGGTTTCTCTTCTTCTTTTTCAATTTATAATAATAATAATAATAACAATATTTCTAATAATAAAAAATAAAAAATAATAATCTTAATCTTAATCTTAATAATAAAAATAATAATAATAAAATATTATTATTATTATTACCAAACATTTTTTATCTCATTTTATTCATCTTATTCTCTTATTATTTTATTCCACTTACCATTTAATTTATTTATTTTTTTATTCATTCTAAATGTCAGGATTATGCATGGTTCCCCTGCAGTCAAACACGCAGTTGAGCAAAATATGCTCGACCCGTGGCACTCAGCACTACTCACTTACTGGGTTAAGCTGTGTGTTGTCCATGTGGTGTTTGTAACCCGTGATCAATTCGTGTGCCATGACTCAGACCCACTTGGGCATCCATGTGGGCACCACATAGTTACCCTTGATTGTGTGGGTTGACCACACAATGGGGAAAAAGTGTATGAAAAAAAAATAATTAAAATAATTTAAAATGATTAACTAACAGTTTCGGTGTGTGACATATGTAGGCTGCACATACTTCATTAAACATACCAAATTAAACAAACAAGAAAAGAAATTCATCAATAAATGGTTAATTACGGAACCACCTACCTTGGGTAACGAAAACCCCAATACTTGGTGCAAAGCTACAATCACACACCAAACACATGACAAGGCACACAAGATGAATCCTAATTAAAACATTCAAACTGACAAGGTCAAGATCTCATCATCAACAAAAAGTAACCCCAACTGAAACCCTAAGGCATGGGTAAAGAAGCTTACCCGGTGCAAGGAAGGGTGGCGTGAGGGAAGCATGAGGGAAGTGGAGGGGTCACTGGCCAAGGGGGTGCTGTCCAAGGAGGTCACAGGCCATGGGGGCTGCTAGAAAAGGAGAGGGGCGTGCTGGGGAGAGCAGGGCATGAGCAGAGGGGGGGGGTACACTAGGTAGCGGGGCGCGAGCGGGGGGTGCGCACGAAGGAGAGGAGTGCCTACAGAGGGTGGATCTCCAGAGGAAGGTAGTCGAAGGGGATGAGGTTTGCACACAAGGGAGGATAGGTTTGGGGTGTGACTTTCATGGAGAAAGAGGGGAAGGGGTGCGTGGAGGAGGAGAGAGGGAAGAGGGGGAAGAGAGTAAAACCCTAAAAAATAAATCTACTTAAAAAAATAAAATTAATTATAAGAATATTATTAGTTAATAAAAGAATGAATTCTCAACATTTAAATTTATAAGATTAATAATATTATAATTATTAATACCAATATTATTATTAATAATATTCTCTTATAATAATATTATTATTATCATTTAAAATAATCCTTAAAATTCTATTTCACTTCCCTCTATTTATTTTATTAATGTATTCCTTAAATTTAATTCATTTCTTTTTTTATTGTACTCCCTACTTAATGCATTAAATATTTTTAATATAGGGTGACCACACAGTCACCCCACATGGCTCAAGAAACTGTGCACAGACCATGCGGCGATCTCTTCCCATTGAAGAAGTGACAGCACATAGCATGGCTTCCATTGTCGTGTGGTGTCCGTGCACTAGTTTAAAACCCTCAAATTTTCCAAACTTGAAAATTTTAATCCAGAACCCAAACCCTAACTTAGACAATGCTAAATCAAGACCTCAAATCTGTCACACCTGGTTCCTGAGAAAAAAAACTGAGACCCGACCCGATCTGGTTTCGAGGATAAAATAAAAACCCAGGTGTGACAGATCCCTTTTTAGAAATATAATTCTTTTCAAAAAACATTTTTTTCTTTCAAATGATTATTATTTTATTTCTAATCAATATATTATCATTTAATTTATTTTATACATCTTTAAACCATATAATTTTCATAATTTAGTTATTCATATTCATACATATAATTTTAATAGCTATGTTATAATGGTATACAATATTATGATTTATTTGGACTCTGGATTGCGTGTTCATAAATCTAACAAAGAGATTGAATTTATTTAAAATTAAAAATATTATAAAGTCTTGAGGTGTTACATTATCTTATAATATCTATGTTACATGTCATATATGCTATTGAACATGATATTGCTCTTTTAAAATCTCAGTGTGTTATATATGGCCTTGTCATTATTCATTGGAAGGGGTTGAATACCCAATACATCTTAGATAAAATGGACTAAACTAGAACCATGGAATTTCAATAGGGCTATGGAATTGTTATTAATTGGATTGTAATACAACCCTTCCCCAAAGTATATATAATTTTATTGATATGTGAAATAGAAACATGTGCAGTAGCCATTGATTAATCTTATTTAGTACTATTATTTCCAAGTCAGTATTCCTTTCCTCTACTATAATGGTTTCTATCACAGATTTTCTTGACCTTAACTCGGTATGTGAGTCATAGAATAGTATCATATACATTTTTATCCACATTATTAGGAATTGTTTGAGGTGATTTCAAGGGTGTATGTCAAATTTTACATGATATCCTCATCTTTAATAGTATCCTCATTACAATTCAGGCTAGTAGGTGACAGGAGTTCCTTTGTCTTATATCATGGGGTATACGTTAGGATGATGTTTAAATAATAATTATTCATAAATAACTATAAAAATTTTCATCTTATTATCAAGGATAATATATACCCATGGATGAGGATCTTTCCCCAAAGAATCCATGGATTTCTTCAACAACTCTTACGTTATTGGGGTTTCCACCAAGAATCTTTTCAAGTATCCTTGGGGTAGGAATTTTTCATAAATGGAACCAAGGACTGATTCTCATGAAATATTAGACATGTCCTACATTATTATTTCAACATCCCCATGTGGTGGGTGGAATGTGTTGATTTGGGGACTCCATAGATCAACATTTCAGGGATGAGGTGTGTATTCTTATACACATATGTTTGCAATAATAGACAACCTCATATATGGATATTTCCTTTAGCTAATTTTTAAATTCATCTCTTGTCTATCAAACCCAATATGACCATATACATTATGGTTTAATACCACATCCCAAACAAATATCCTATTTATTACATCATCTATGGAGTTGATCGATGGTTTCCTAGAGATAGATTGAGGCATAAAAATGTGTTTGTGTCTCTGATTCATACATTAAGTTGTTTAGGGTTTCCATATAATTCCATATAAGGTTATATGATTTGGAAATTCCCTCTTTAGTATATGTCCCATTGGATTATATGTTTTCCACCTATGTATTTGTGTAGCACGTGAACTCGAGAGTTCTGTAGAATATCCTTTAGATTCAGGATTTTGAAATCTATTAGTATACTATGAACATATAGAGGAAGTATTATATCAAAACCCTATGATGACATGATCTCATAACTTGTATGAGGGTTGGCATATGTGGAATTCATTGTTTGAATTTTCCTTATTCAATATCCTAGACCAAATAGGAAATGCATGCCCTATATTCTATATCGTGAATGATGTTCGATGATCCATCAATTTCATATAAGAGAAGTTTCAAAATTTAATTCCATTTTAATTCAGTAAATATTAGATAAACTCATATTAGGATAAGTCATCATAAAGGGCATAAAAAGTGAGTTCATGAAAATTTCACCAAGTAAAAATTTTCCCCCAACTCCTTGTGCTCGGATCAAGGGACCTGAGTCATGGCACACAGTTTCTCATTCACATGGGAACATTTTAGAGTCTACACACCCAAAAATTTATGAAAAGTTCACTCATAAGAAAAAAAATTCACCCATACATCCATGACCTATCAATCACACCCTGCTCATGTGATATGTGACTCCCTCCCAATGATGTAAAATATCAGTTCCCAATACTTATCAAGGGTTTAGTGTGTGACTTTAGGTAAAAAGAAGATATTTTTCAATAATATTCATTCATTTTTCAATTCCATTTTGATGAGTTGTTCCCATCACCCTTATATGTAAATATTGTATCCCATATCAGAAATATAATGTTAAATAACTCATGAATACAGCATGTTGGACAAAGCATGCAACATGCACCACCTAAGAATGTGATCACTCGTTATATCAATGGGAATGTGAAGAAACAAAATAACTTATAAGTCATGTTTACCTTATAATTCTATCCTATTTTTATGAATCAGATCTGATTCTAAGGGAAGGCATTTTTTGGTTCTTGAATTTTATCAAACTAAGAGTTACATCTTTACTTTGGGAAATTTAAATCCAAACAGAGAAGAAGGTGGTTGGGTTTCCAATTATACATGCCAAAAATTTGGTAGTGTTTACATGCCCATGTCCATTGTATCACCCATGTTCCCTACTTACCAAAGATTCACACCTTTCAATCATTCCCAAACTTCCTTTCAGTCATTCCATAGGCACTTCTGAAATGAGTTTGGTGCCCTATGTGGTTATCAGAGATTACCCAGTCACTCAGCTTCTTATGCCAATATAAGGACACTTATTCCCCCAATTTTGACATGAAGTGTAAAAAATGGTGATATGAACATGAAGAAGAATCCCCAATCCTAATTTAGTGAATTCAAATTATTCCCAACTCCTTCAAGTTCCCTATTAGATGATTTTGACTCCAAAATAATAGAAAGAGGATGAAAGGTAAATATATTTGTGTCTTTTAATGATCATAACCATTGAGATACCACTTCTCCCAGGTCACCCATACGATATGGGAAAAGGAACATTCTTAATAGGTGTGTTTGAGCAATTATATCATTCCATTAGGTGCCTTGTTCTTCCTAAAGTGGGGTATTCCTAGGTTATACCATAGGATTCATGCCCATATCATCCATACCTAGGGAACCATATTCATTTATGTCTCCATACTAGGGTTATATATTTATTCTGTACCCATGTATATGCTCCCCTTTAACCAGGATACCTACTTAGGAACCCCATTTTCGATGTTTACACACCTACATACACTATTAACCTAACTTACCCACCTGGGTGCCTCATTTTCCTAGTACAGCTACCTAGGAACAAACTCACCTAGGACACCTCTATTATCTCCTAGGATACATGGTTGTCTTTTGACATTAAAATGTTCCCCTTTTATCTTGTTTCCTTTAATAATGTTGATCGAGCATCCCATAAAAGGTCTTCCCTAGGAAATACTTCTTAATAAATAAGATCGTCAAGGTGTTTAAAATAATATATTGCATTAATAATGAAGGTCCTTATCATTATGATATCGGTGGAAATTCCCATGTATCGTGATGCTCATCTTGGATTCCCAATCATACAGTTGACCTCCCTTGTCTACTCAATGATCTATTTACCTCCAAATGGGACTCTAATTAGGTGTAATATGAAATCCTTCCTCACTAATCCATATTCCCAATGATTCAATTCTACCTTCCTCATTTAGTTACTAGAAAACTAGAGGTTTATGACCATATACTGGGCATTATATTAGGTATAAATCAACAATATCCTATCCTGTTTATTTTTCAATAAACAGGATGAACAAAAAAGGGTCTCTCATGTGTAAGTCATGTACTAAACCATTTCTAGGAAACTTTAACATAGTACTCTGAGCTATATAAATTTAAACTATATAGTATATATTATATTCCAAAAAATTATAAACTACTTAGAATAGGTCCTTGAAGAAAATCCATAAAAGTAACATCACTTGATCATAGTTTCATGGCCTTAAAATGAGGCATAATGGTTCTTTTCATATGACCTTAAATGGTATGATTTGTCTAGTTAAGCTGCACCTAACTATGTGGGTTTTGATTACATTTATAGGCATGTGTAGGAAGCCCCTCTCATGGTCCCAATCCCAACTCCACAACACTTACCACATCCCTATATGGTGATAAATTTTAGATCACCTAGTTTTGATACTTTAAATCATAGGAAGATCACTAGAAAATGAAATATAGAGGACCTTTAAAACATACAAATGTTCACATCGATGCTTTTTTTTATCAATCTCGTTCATAGAGGTAAAAAGTATTAATATTATTAATATGAATGATTTAGAAACATGAATTAAATCTATAAGAGTATAACATAATAGGAAATAAGACCCTTAAGGTATGATCTAACCTCTCATACTCTCGACTAATGCACAATATCAAGTGTCATCTATATGTCATAGAAACAATATTCCTTTAAAAATTAGATCGAAATAAACTCAAAAACAAAATGCATTAGGATGCATTGAAAAAACATGCATATAATATGTTTTATGAAGTTTTAGTGGTTTATAAGAATTATATAGAGAGTATAATTTGTGATATCATTATAATGGTCTTGTTATTTTTATTATCATTAAAGTTTCAAAAGTTATATGGAGTATAATAATTATAGAGACTATGAATATTATTTTTTAGAATTTTCACATCAAAGACTTAGGGTTGGAATCATTATGTTTTTGAGCCAGACAACCTCTAAGTGATTATGGTGTTATTACATGGTTCTGATTAATGGAATTTTAAAGGTTGAAAAAAATATTTTTGAGTATTGGTATATCTATTTTATAAGTTTCATTTTATAAAATATTGTCAATAGGGTTTTAAAATTTATTGAACACTCCACTTGTTTTTTGGGTGATATGGGTTGTAATGGTGTTGTTCCCTATTTAGCTACTCAATTATTACTTTCAAAATTTATAAAATAATTTTTATTTTTCTTTGAAAAATATTATTTTCAAAGTGATCATTTGTAAAGGCCTTGATCCTAAAAATATGTAGGTATTTTTTAAATTTATGCATCCATAAGCTATCTCATGTAATACATGTATAGTAACAAATATTTTCTCACAAACATTGAATTGTACATAGCTGAACACCCTGACATGGTTACGAGATGGATGAAGCTAAGATGATTCATAAATATGAGTTTAGAGAAGGTGTTTCCTTCCTGAATATCTAATAATTGATCATAAATGAGTCCAAAAATATGTTAAAATCACACATATATATATATATATAAGTTAGATATTTCATACTAATTGCACATAGTACAACTATCCATCATTAAAAATTTCAAAAATATATTTTTTTATGATATAGAGGTTATTATATATCAAAATAATTATTTTTTACATAATTTGTATCATTTAAAAATAATCCATTATAGTATACCAACCCATATTTATTTCTATAGTAATGACCACTTTAGTCTCAGATCATTTTATCATTTTTTTATTTTCATCAAATAAATCATATAAGTTTTAAAAAAATTATGACATTTAAAATATCACAAACATTTAAATATAAATTATCATTTTATCATTTCATTTCATATGTTCATACATAATTGAATTTTTATAAAACTATTTTTAAAATTTTAAAATATTTAATAATATATTTTTTATTTTATCCTTTATATTTGTCTTTTTAATTTTAATAATTTTATTTTTAAATATATTATATATTATTAAAAATTAAATATGTTTTTATATAGTATATTAAAATTAAAATTATGATTATTAAATAATTATATATATCTAATAATATATTTTTATATTTTAAATAAAATAATAATAATATGATCCACAGTTCATATTATTTTTATTGAAAATTTTATAATTAGTATTCTTATTCATAAATTATTATACTCATTTTTGTAGAAGTTGGGTAGGGGTATCCTTCCAACTATGGATTTTTTTATTAGCATGTCATTTATAAATATTTTTGTTCTTTATACTTATAAGAGAATAAATTTGATTTAATTAAAATATTTATATGTGATATAGTTTACCAATCTAAGAGAAATGAGGTTGATTTTTTAACATGAATTTTGATCAAATTAGATTTGTTTCAAAAGTTATTAATGCTTGGAAATATATTTTTTCAATTTATTCCTTTTAGGATTTATGTGTGGTGGCATGGATTATTTATATAATATAAAATGAGTTACATTTTAATCATAAAATATATTAGGTGATGCTTTGATTTAATGGGATATGTTTTATGATTTTGTTTGAAAATATAGAAGGAAAGATTTTATTATGGGATAATAGGTTGGTGGACAACTGATTGGTAGGAACAAAATTTATAGTCAATGGTATCTACTTAATTTCATATTATTATAAATTAATATGGGTATAGAATTTTTTAATAGTGAAAATGTGGGTATTCATTTGGTTTTTAGGAACTCTTTTGGTCATATTGTGGCTTCTTCTCAAAGAAAATCTTCTTGCAACATGGAGTCTTTTGATTGAAAAATATTATCTTATTTTTATTGCATTGAGTAATATGATGGGTCAATCATAGAGGAAAATCATTATTGAGTGAGACCACTAAAAATGTGTTTCCTTGAATAATATTTATTTCTTTATGTTCCAATTATATTAGTATTATTTTAAATCAGATTAGATTTAGTTATAATTTTTCTAACTACTTATAACTTTATTTTTATAAAAGAATCAGTAAAATATTTTCTCTCTCATTAGATTTAAGAGAATATTATTCCCAAGAAAAAAATATCTTTCAAAGGATTTGTGATAAACCCAATGAAACAACATAAGAAAATTTTAAATCGAAATGAATAAAATCAGTATACATATTTTTGACATGGAAAACCACTCTAATGTAGAGGACTAAAAAAAGGTTGGGATACTGTGAAAAATTAATTAATAATTAAAGATTAAATAATTAAAGAAAATTTATAAACTTGAATTTCAAATATAGGGTAAAAGAACCTTTTTGAAAACCACACCCTCATATACCTTTATCATCTCTCTAAAAAACATTATGATGAGAAATTCCACCATCGGGTGATACAATTTCACCCTCCTAGGACAAAATATCACCTATTTGTGACAAAATGTTACCCTTATCTAATAAAACATCACCCACTATAAAAAAATCACAACTTAAAAAGCTTCATTAAAACATGAATCTTTATCAACACCATTTCAACTACTTTTTGGGTCACTGCTACTCTCTATCAATTCTTCATGCATGTTACCGAAAACACTAAAGATCACTTCTTTCTCTTAATTATGATGCATAGAAACTCTATCTTTAGAAATTTTTGTGGTTTTATACCCTATTAAAATCACAACATGAATCTTCAACCTACATAACCTCTTTTTGGGTCGCTATGTACACCACACATTAAAGGTCATCCCTTTTTATAGAACTCGAGTAGATATAAGATAACATATATTAAACTTTAAAAAAATATTTCATTCAATGCTTTAAAATAACCAATATCTGAATCTCAAAATTTGAAAACTCAAATGGGTTTAACCCTAATGATATACCCTATCAACCCATTAAAAAATATATATCATCCAAAAAACTCAGTTGGAAAGAAAACTGGTTGGTATTGCACCATCCATCTCCCTCTATAAATTATATGACATCCCCATTTTTCAATATTTATATAAAACTAACACCCCCCCTTAAAATAAATCTGAACATTGAATTTTTTTTCTTACCGATATCCTCATTGGCCTGTCAAACAGGACCAAAACCAATAACATCTTTCTATCCCAAAATAGTGATCAAAAACAATATGGGGAACACATAAAAATAATTTATCCCTCTTACCCATCACCTCAATCTTCTATTTTTAATTATTTCCCCACCGATGGAACTCTCTGGAAAAAATAAGTGTAATGTAACACCCTGATATTTTATGAATTGTTTTATTTTTTCGATATTTTACATTATATGCAGCACTATGTTTAGATTGTGTTACATGAGTCACTAAGTCTACCTTTTATTATACACAATACCAAGTTTAGTTTGTGTTACATGCAACACCAAGATTCATCAAACCATCAAATAATATTATTTTAAATATGAACGTTATAACCGAGCTGTTAAAAAGGAAAATATGAATAGTATTAACTAATTTATGAAATATATATATAAATTTCATAATAAGTATAAATTTATTTATAAATTATTATTAAATAATCAACCAATTTTTAGTAAAGTAATTATATTCATCAAAAGTGTATTTTCTTCAAAAATAAAATTTGATTATTTTTATGAAAAACATATTTTAAATAATTTATAGAGATTTTCAAAAATTTATTATATTAAATTAACTTAATTTTTCAATTAATCATATTAAAATTAAAATATGGTGAAATTTTGTGATTTTATTAGATAATATTGATTTTTCAGTGAACAGTGATAAATAACGATTTTAGTAAAACTATCATTTCCTTTCAATATATTAAGTAATTTAAATAATAAATTTTTTTTTAAATTAACATAATTATTCTATAATAATATTTAATCCAATTAATTACTTTTTAATTAACTTAATATTTTATTTTAGTATAATTTTACTTTTGGGTTTGAAAAGGGTTTTTTATGAAAACAGTTTTAAAGTGCATAATATTTCTCTTTTTAAATTAATTAAAATAATAAATAATAAGGAATGTTTCAAAGGAAATTTATATATTTTATATTCATAAATTTTAATTTATATTTATACAATTATTATTATTAAACATGGAGTTAATATAAAATCATCTTGTGCTTGAAAAAAATACACTTTTCAAAAACCTACTTTTTCATCACGTTAGTGGGTTTTGTTATAAATTTAACATTACAGAATTTCATAATATTTATTTGAAAAAATAAATTTAATTTTTAGATATCATAATATCAAAATTATCATAGGGTGTATTTTCTATATTTTTATGAAAATTTTTATTTTTTTATGAATAGTGAAAAATGCTAGATTTTAATTGAAAACTAGATTTTCATTTAATTTATTTATAAAGTTTAATATATTTTAAATTTATTATAAAGTATAATTATATCAATTATAAATAAATTAATCCAATTTAGTTCATTGGAATCAATTTCATATTGAATTTTGTTATAAAAACATTGTAATCTTTTGAACATTTTATCATTAAAACTTTGCTTTCTCATCAAGTCTGTGAGATTAATTTTAAATTAAGTATTCCTAATTATGTGAATTGAATTTGGAAAAATATATTACATATTTTTAATCATTATAATTTATATTATATAATAATTTCAACTTTATTTTTTACCAAAATGAATATTAGAAATAGTAAAAATTATTTACTACAGTTCAAGAAAAAATGGGTTTATCAGGGGTTAAATTAAGAAGATAAGGGTTAAAATGTAATATAAGAATAAATTAAACCTATTTTATGTCCATATTTAGACTATATAATTTATAAGGTTAAACATTGATCCATTTTTGAACCTTTTGTAATGTGAAAAATGTGAGTACATTTTTTTTCAAAACATTACAATTGTGTCACTCACCTCACTTATAAGAGGCCACCACCTATCCCCTCTTCTTTACACCTTAAAACCATTTTTTTAGTCCAAGACTTTCCCAAATCAATTCCTAGAATCCCTCCTCCATAATATAGTCCACATTTTGGATATAAACTAATCCTAGTAAGGATTTTGGTTCAAACCGAAGGAGGATACCTGAAGAATATGTGATGTTTGTCAACAAGCATTTCTTTATTTCTTCCCCCACCTCATTAAATTATTATTATACCATGATTATATAATTTAATAATTATATTACATGTAATTTTTTATTATTATGTTAATTTAATTACCAACAACCATCTCCACTTCCATCAAATGGGTTACGAAATCATTTTTCGTGTGTAAAACAGACTACAACCTTGTGAATTGATGTCATTAAATTTTCCATTACCCCACCTATAAAGGATATACATTATGATGTATTCAATATATATATATATATATATATATATATTAATTATATTATTATTATATAATTATTTTATCATATATACCTTCATGATTTCCATTTTGTGGGAATCCAATAAAGTCACTCATGAGCACGATAGACTACCGCCTCATGAAGTGAAGTGATTCATCCATGCTTTACATGGAAGGAAATAAGGATGGATTTAATGAAAATATGTATTATATGTGAAATAAAAATAATTATATAATAATAATATATCATTTAAATTTATTCCTTTTAATCTAAAAAGAAAATGGAAACTACGTTCATGCATACTTACAGCATACCATCTCCAAGAACCGTATATTTCATTTTCTATCAATAAATTTAATGGATTAACATAATTACATATATAATGAATATATATGATATTTATATCATGGTAAAAATTATGTATATGATCAAATTATGAGGACAAAAAATAATAGATCAAAATATATATTAAAAACAAAGTGGTTATTAACTAAAATGTAAATTTATCAAGGAATTTTTAATAAACAGGTAATAAAAGGTCATAAGAAAATTATATATGGTATAATATAAATATTTATGTTTATATAATATATTTATAATAAACTAATATTTATTTTATAGTTTTTCTGAATGTGTTACATAATTCAATACTTAAAGTAAGTAACTTTTGCCTCACTTTTTACTTTTGTGAGACACATGCCATATTCAATTTATTTTATTATTATTATACTAAAAATTATATGGATTTACATATGCATTTCATGATATCTATTTCATGTGGTTTATATTTCAAAAGTTATCAAAGCATTAAAGTATTTTTGTCTTAATTTTCCTTCTATGAAACATATTCTATGTAATGAACCTATATTCCTTAATAAGGTGTATATACAACCCATTTGATAATAAATATCATAAATTATTTATCCCCATTAAATTTTAAGTTTAATTTCAAGATTTTACTTTAGATTTAATTTTTTTTAAATTTACCAAAGTGGTAAATAGTTTATGTAACAATCTCATCATTTATCTGTATTATTTATGACTATGTTTTTAATGATCAAATATTATGATCCATATATCAATAAAAATAATTAATTTTATTCTAATTTGGTTATGTCATTATAATACATTTTCCATTAACTTTCCTCTATTTATAAACTCAAGATTTGAAAATGATATTTTTAAGAAAAATCATCTTTATTTATCTCTTCGGTCGAAAACACATTTTATTCCAAAACCATGTTTTCTATAAATGTTTTCAAAAAAAATAAATTATTAAAATGTTTTATTAATTAAAATTTTAACCATTTTTTATTTTTTTTAAAACAAAATTTGAAAGGAATCTTCAGATAATTTTCTAAATAACACTCATTTTCCATTTACCAAAAATATTAAAAGAATATTTATTTTTCACTTTCCTGGCATGAATATTATTTGCCACTCTAATGACCACTCGATGATTTAATGATTACCTTACATGTTTTCAAAGTGATTTTCAAAAAACAAATTCTTTATTATTTGGAAAATTTCAAGATTTCAAATTAATGATTTCAAATTGAAAAGGATTTTAAAAAAAATATGTTTTAAAACGTTTTTTCAAAGAATGAAGGATATTTTCCACTATAAATTTTTTAAAATGATTTTTAAGGATTCATTTAATGTTTTGATGGTTATTTTAAAAGGAAAGGTATTTTCAAAATGTTTTATGTTTTAAAATGATATTTTCAAATTAATTGTATCTTACTTAAGAAACATACCTAGTGATTTATCTTTTAAAATATTTTTACATCTATGATGACATCCTTTGATGTAACATATGATTTTTTGGGGATATGAACAATGGATACCATCAATATTATTTCTCATAATTGTATACTTTTATGATGGAATGATTTTTATGAAATACATTTCTATTCCATGGGTTATACCATGATAATATTTTTTTAAACCCTATTCTTTTTCCATGGGTTATGTTATGATGAAATGGGGAAATTATTATAAAACCTATCTTCTTTTAATAGGTTATTATATGATGAAATTTGTATGATACCAATTTCACTTCATGGGATATGATATGATGAATTTTTTATGATATTGAGGCTCAAATAAATATGGTTTTAATTATGAGATGTGTGGGACCTATATCTCCCTCTAATTCATTAGCTAAATAGTTATATCTCATGAGATATTTAGGACTATAATGAGGAGAGAACCTAGTTTGGTAAGGGATTTTTTCTTTTATTATGGTCTCAGAAGTGAACCATGACTAATATGATGGTTTCTGTAGTGAACCCATTACACTATGATAGCCTTGGAAGTTATCCTTGACTACTATGGAAATGATTTTATATTCTTATGTGTACTCCAAAAATATATTTCTTATTCCAATGTTACACTCTCATATATCATGTTATTTGATTCCCTTATTATTCCTGTTTTATGAACTATTATTCATTATTCCATGAATCAAGATTATGATCTTTGATATGTAGGGTATGGTTTTAAAATGTTATACTGATGTTCTCATCCCCTTATGTTTATGTTATTCTTATGTATCTCCATTATTTACCCTTAATATGAATATGAGCTAACCCTTCCTTATCTTTCATATCCGTGGGTTATTAATAAATGTATTACATATGATATATATAATAAGGGTTCTAGTTATTAATATCATAGTGGGAGATGATTTAGTTTACCTATAGACCTGTTGTTTGTGTTTCCAATTTTTTGAAGACACTAAACTGTTGTAGTCCTTAGGTAGGTATTTGGGTAATTTATTGAATATTCATATAAAAATATATAATATCTATGTATTAGAATCCTGGGTCACAATATTTGATATAAAATGATAGTTTTACTTATACTTTGGAAACTATTATGAAAAAAATTTCATGAGATCCCTAGGGATATTTCTAACGATATTTCTAGGGGTGTCTCTAAGTATAAGTCTAAGGATGATTTAGATTAATGGAAAATGTCTTAGAATTTTTTTAAAGTATAGAGAGAGTGGTTTCAAAGAAATTTCATCCCAGTATGGATACTCAAATGGATGTGGTTCTATTACAGAGGTACCTAGGGGTAATAACTCTTAAAATAATGCAATGATTTTGAATCAGACATCATCTAATGCATAAATATTTTCCTTATCACACACTAAGTTTGGAACTCCTTGGTGATATGATTTGTAAATTCAAAAACTATTTACCAACCATCATGAATAATTTAAAGAGTTAATGACAATGAATGGCCTAGGATAAACCTAATGGTTCCTAGATTAAAAAAGTTGGTTTTATGATTTAGACATCCTATAAGTGATTTTTCTGATTATTTGGTTTCCCATGATGATTAGTGTTTCTTATTCTTGATTTTTGGTTTTAGTAAATGGTGGAATCCAGAATGAACTGGGTAAAAATTTATTGTGATGGACAATTTTATGATGAACAGTAAATTGCGATGATGACTAGAGTGAAATATATTATGATTATTCATACTCAATTATCATGGAAGATAATTAACAATGTAAACCCTAACCAACTCTCAGACTCACTAAATAATAGAAGGATAGAGTTTCCTGAGAGTTTAGTTAATGGAGATCATAAAGGAAAGAAGATTCAGTTTCCCATATTTCAATAATGTGGGAAGAATCACTCAATGGAATGTCTTAGAGGGACAAGAATATGTTTTGAGTGTGGAAATAAAGGTGACAAATAAAGTAATTGTAGGGGAAAAAAATTTTGGTTAACACAATTGATATGAATAATGGTTTTTTTAAGATATAATCGATGGTGGAATGTTTCAAATGTGGAATGTATGGGAATTTTGCAAATCGATTCCATAAGGATAATGGTTTTGAAGAGAATCCATAAGGTTGTATAAGTGATGGTTTTTCAATTGATGGTGAAGAGACTAAAAATATGTAAGGAAAAATTTATTGAGGAATAAGATGATGAATTCAAGTTAATGGTTTTAGAAGGAAGTGGGATGATTGAAGTATTTACATATTTGAATTCAAGAATTATAAAATATATAAGGATTGTTCAGTATATGTTTTTTATTAAGTTTTTGAGAGAATATCATAAATAATTTTTATGACCTATAAAATTGGTTTAATGGAAAGGTTAAATTCATATAAAACACATTAATAAGATAAATATAACCCATAACATGTTCCAGATTTTGAGATAATGATTTATAGATAAATAGATGATTGATTTGGATAAATTAAATAAGATAGTATCGATTTCCTTAGAACTAATTAATTTTTTTGAAAAAGTGGTTTATGTTATCATTTACGGAGTTTACTGTATTTTTGGATTTAGAATATATCCAATAATCATTATTTTATGTAAGTAATAAGGAGGCATGTGTGTTTTCAATAAGGTTTTACTGTAGTTTTGGTTTTAAGATAATACACAATAAAGGTATTCATATGTTTGGTATATGAAAATCAAGAGCTATTTCATACTATTTGGGGGATTAATGATAAGTTAATTTTATAAATTTAGTGACCTTATTTCTAAATTTTTGGATTTTAATATTATAGAAGGTACATAAGGTTAACCATTTCTGAAATGGTTTATATTGAACATTGAATTTAGTTTTAGATATTAATGTATTACTTCACCATATAAAAATTTATGCATATTGGGTAACCTATTCTAAACATTTTTTTGTGATGATAAATAAAGATAGACAGAATGAATTATCATTCTATTTATGGATCTTATGATCTATTAGTGCTTCATACACATCAAATACACATTTATCTCTTAGAGTAAGAGTTGAATTATAAATTGATCAAGGAATAACCAATCGGTGTGAGTGTACTTTTGAAATGGAATAAAATCAAGTAAGTATATCTTATAATGAAAATTAATCAACTTTATGAAAAGGATCTTGAAGTAAAATGTTTTTGTGTTACCATAATTTCTTATAATATCAATAATCTTTTTCATGCCTCTTTGGTTTATAGTTTTTTGTTCATTAACCATCTCGGGATCACCCGCTTTCTTTTGATCAATAATATTTATCACTCTCTATAATTGTTTATAATTTTCTTCTATGTCAAAATCTTCACTTCCCACATGTTCTTCTATGTGAAAACCAAGTTATAAGTTAATTTAGGTGACATTTATGTTTTTAACATTCCATTTTTAAGGTATGTTTTGTAATTAAATTTTACGATGTGGTTTTCTATAAAGTAATTTTCAAATGTTAAACCTTTGATGACTGAGATAAATTCTGAAGGATAAATTCATTTTTAAGGGGTGTAGAATGTAAAACCCTAAGATTTTGTGGAAATTTTTTTAAAATCATTTCAATAATTTATGTTAAACATAACACTATTTTTAGATTCTGTTACAAACAATTCTAATTTTTCTTTGTGTTACACACAATACCAAGTTTAGTTTGCGTTACACATAACACTAAGCTTTAGTAAACCATAAAATAATATTATTTTAAATATCATTGTTATATCATACTTATTAAATTGGTGGGTATGAATAGTATAAAATACTTTATTAAATATACATATAAATTTCCTACTCAATATAAATTTATTTATAAATTCTTATAAAATAATCAATCAATTTATAGTAAAGTACTTATATTCATCAAAATTATGTTTTCTTCAAAAATGAAATTTCATAATTTTTATGAAAAAATATTATAAATATTTTATAGAGATTTTATAAATTTTATTTTATTAACTTAAATTAATTTTTTAAATTATCATATCAAAATTATCTTATGGTGAAATTTTGGGATTTTTTCAAAAAAAAGATTTTTTTAGTGAATAGTGAAAAGTAGCAATTTTTATAAAACTATCATTTTTTTCAATAAATTAAGTAATTTAAATTAAAAATTATTATTTAATGTAACATAATTATTATTTATTAATATCTAATCTAATTAACTAATTTTTCATCAACTTTATATTTTATTTCAGTATAAGTTTATATTTGGGTTTGAAAAAGGGTTTTTTCTGAAAATGTTTTTAAAGTGCATAATGTATCTCCATTTTAAATAATTAAGATAATACCAAATGACGGATTTTTTAAATTAAAAGTATATATTATATATTAATAAATTTTAATTGATATTTATACAATTATTATTATTAGATATATAGTTAATATAAAATCATCTTTTACTTGAAAAAAATACACTTCTCGAAAACCCTATTTTCGTCCCGTCTTCAGGTTTTTCATTAAATTTAATTTTTTGCAATTTTATATAATTTATTTGAAAAGATGAACTTAAGTTTTTTAATTTTTTATATAAAAAATATATTAGGTTTTATTTTTTATATTTTTCTAAAAAAATTCATTTCATTATCAATAGTGAAAAATACTAAATTTTAATTGAAAAATTATTTTATGTTTAATTTATTCATAAAGATAAATTATATTTTAAACTAGTTTTAAAGTAAAATAATTTAAATTAAACATAATTTAATCTAATATATGTCATTTTAATAAATATCATATTGAATTTTGATATAAAATATTTGTAAACTTTTGAACATTTTCTCATTAAAAACACGCTTTCTCATCACGTCTACAAGATTACTTTTAAATTATATTTTTTAACATCTATGAAAGGAATTTATAAAAAAATTATTCCTTATTTTTAGTAATTATAATTTATATTATATAATAATATCAAAATAATTTTTTACCAAAATTAATAGTGAAAAATAGTAAAAATAGTAAAAAATAGTTACTGTTGTTAAGGAAAAAATGGGTTTATATGAGTTAAAATAAAATGATATGAGTTAAAATGACCTATAAACTTGTATAAAAACTATTTTATGGCCATATTTTGACCTTATAATATATAAGGTTTTAATTTTATCTATTTTTACCCTTGTTTCATGTGAAAACGTGGGTACACTCTTTCTTTTCAAAAAATTACAAGTGTGTCACTCACCTCACTTATAAAATTTCACCCTTTATCCTCTCTTTTTCACATCTTAAACCCTTTTTTTAAAATACCAACCCAAATAAATTTAAAACACCCCTCCTCCCATCCTATAATCCTTATTTTGTACATAAAGACAAACTATGATGGTTTTTAGTGCAAACATAAGGATGATACCTGAAGAAGAAGTAATGTTCATCAACGAGTACTTTTATTCTACTTATTCCTTAACATCTTTAAATTATTATTAAACAATTATGATATGATAACCTTAGTATATTCCATATAATTATATTTTTTATGTTAATTTTGTGACCTAAAACCATCTCCACTTCCATGAAATGGGTTATGAAATCATCGTTCATGTGTACAGCGGACTGCTGCCTCGCGAACCAATGTCATTCATTTTTCCATTATCACCTATCAAGGATGGTAATAATGATTTATTTAATATTAATATTTTATATTTATGATATTATTATTCTTATTTAATTATTATATCAAACATTCCTTTATTCTTTCCATTTTTGTGGGGATACGATAATGTTGCGTGTGTATGGAGGACTATTGCCTCTCGAAACAATGTGATTCATTCACAATTTACATAGAAGGTAATAATGATTGTTTTTATGAAAATATATTATATGTATTATATAAAAAATTATTTTTTAATGATAATATATTATTTACCTTTCTTTAATTAAATTTTACAAGAAAATGGAAATTTCATTCATGTGTACGTACAGCCTACCATCTCTATGAACGATGTATTTCATTTTCTATCACTAAATTTTATGGATTAATATAAATACCTATATAATGAATATATATTATATTTATATCATGTTTATAATTATTTATATGATGATATCATTATCAATTTAAGAGTACCAAAAATTAACAAATCAAAACATATACGAAAAACAAAGCAATTATTACCTGAAACGTAACTTTAACATTAAATTATTAATAAACGGGTAATAAAAGGTCATAAGAAAATAATATGTGGTATAATATATATAAATATTATTATATAATATATTTATAAAAAACTTATATTTATTATATTGGTGTTTTTAACATGTACAACAAAATTCAAGACTTAAGTTAAGGGATTTTAGTCTCACTTTTTAAATTTGTGACAAAAATGCCATACTCACCGCCTATTTCTTTTATGTGGTTTTTCTATCTTTCATGGGTTTTACATTTCAAAAGTTTCCAAAGAGGTAATGGTTTTTTACCTCAATTTTCTTTCTTTGGGGCATATGTTGTGTTATGCACCTACATTATTTTATGAGGTGTATATAAAACCCCATTGTCATATAATACCATGAATTTATTTATCCTCATGATATTTTATGTTTTTTTAATGGTTTTCCTATAAGGACTCAGCCTTAAACAATATATACTCTTGTTAATTCAACTATAATTTATTTATTACATTACCAAATATTTTTTTGGTTTAGAGTTTTAGAGAATTAGGTCATAATTCATAAAATCATACAAAGTGGATACTATTAAAATAGTATCCATTTTTTCCATAATAGAAAAAAAAATTATTAAATCATGGATTCTTAGTAATATTCATCTTTTCTTATTCTTTAATATTACCCATCCTTAATCCCTATGAAAAAGATTTTAAAACTTGGGATGAGCACAAAAATATCAGTAAGGTAAATAAAAAGAAGGAAATAAATCATTATTCCATGAATACCTATAAACATATGTAATTATTTTTACAAATTCATACTTCTCACCTATAAATTATCATATACTTTTTGAAAAAAAAACTTTAATAAAAAATAGAAAACATAAATAAAACCATAAAGGTAAATTGGGGAATTACTTACTTAATATTTTAACCCTAATGGATACCATATTATTTGTAACCCTTATGGATACCTTATAATGTAACCCTCATAGATACCTTACAATGTAATCCTCATAGCTACCTTATAGTTTAATCATCACAGTTACACTTAGAATAACGATTATAGTAAAATTAAAACATAAACATAACCAATGCATTGGAGGTAGATATAGGTACCACAAATCATCATAAACAATTCCCAAGAACTAGAACATAATCAAAAAAACCTTAATACTTTCATCATAAAAACATTCCTTGAGGAAAATCATTTATTTTAAAAGAATACTACATAAATACAAAGGAAATTATTTTATTTGTAAATTAACATGTAATACTGTAAATAAAACATCAAAATATAATACTTTATGAAATTAGGAAAACTTTCTCTTGTTGTATAAATAAAAAACATTCTTTTTTATTTTCAAAAAAACATTAAAGAGGATTTTAAAAGAAAAATATCTTACCCCGGGTACTTCTTTCATCAAACTTTTTAAAACCTCATATATATTCGTAAATAGTTTTATTAATGTATTAATGAACTATATTAATATCTATAATCCCTTATATGATCTTTTCATAACAACTTTCCACCCATTTATTAATAATATTTTGATATTTTAATTATTTCAGGTGTGTTCTTTTCATAGCCTTCGTGGTAGGTTTATTATGGATTTACTTATAAAAAAGAAATAATAATCTAGAAGTGAGAAAATATATATATTCGGTTCATTTTATATAATTATTAGTTAATTTCAACTTTCTATGAATGTAGTGCTAAGAAACAAAAACTCATCATCCACAAAGGCGGTGAATTCACACACCGTGGACAACGATTTTGTTTTTAAGAATAAAAACTAAAATGGGATTTTTGATTATGAATATACCATTTAACATAATAAAATTACATTATATATATTATAATTGAATTATAATGAAACTTTTTATAGGAGTTAAGGATAATGTAGAAGTAAGAATGAATTTAAATGAGAAGAAGAAGGTATTTACCTCTTGAATCTTTTCTCATTGATAACATCATCAAGGATTTTTCATTTGGCCTTTTTGTGAGTCCAAAAGCACTATAATGTGTAAATGGAAGAGTATAATGGAATTTGGAAGAATATATTAAAGAAATATGGCTTTAGGTGATGAAATTAATTGAAGGAATGATTCCCCTTTTTTAATTGAGGTGAGGGGTGATTTAGAAATTACGTAGAATATTAAAATATAATAAGTCAAATATAGGGTTTAAGACTTCCAAAAATCCTAAAATCTAAAGGGGACCAAATTTTATAAATAGTCTCATCTTATTATTCTTTATTTTATATTTTTTTAAATAATTTAATAACATATTATATTTATGAAAAATAATTTTTAACATATTAAACACTATTCATAACCATGACTATAAAAACATCAAAAAAAGATTAAATTTGAAAAAAATTATTTTATTATATACTAGACATATCATATTAATCTAGATAAATCTTGTATTACCTTGAAAATATAAAGTTATATTTATTTTAATATTTTTAATATCATTTATTTGATTTGTTCTTTAATTAACAAATTATTGCATCATCATTGTGAAAGATTTATGGTATTTATTTGTAGCCTTAAAATTAAAAAAATATTATGAAGAATATAAACTTATTAGATTTAAAATTAATATTTATGTTTGAAAAACACTTCTAGAAAACAATATATTGAAATATTATACAAATTAAAAACTATGGTCTGAACAGCTTGACTTACTTTTAAATACAATGTTATAAAGTTGTAAAGTGAATAAAGTGGGTACAAAAGGTCCAAAATTTGAATAAAAATAATATATTAGATGAAACTTATACATTAAAATATATTTATTTAGATTTTTGGGTCATTTAAAGGTTCTTATAATTTTAATTGAAATCATTTTATTTATTTTTCTTCAGCTATAACAAGCACTAAATCAACAATGAATAAGAATTACAACTAATTATTTCACATATAAAAAATAAAAATAACTTAATTAGGTTTAAGAAAAACTTTTATATTCCTTAATTATGTACATTTACTCATATCCATGTCAAGACAAATTATTTAATTTGTAAATTTGTCTTTTCTTTCCTTATTCAAGTATTGCACTGGAATTTGGATAAGACTCATTCTATATAACTCTATAATTATAAATTATAAGACAAAACATAAACTTTACATAATAATTAATAAAAAAGTCATGAAAATAATTTTCCTCACCCAATTATTCTCTATAAGTCACCAATTTTTATCTTGTCAGTGTTATAGAGTCACTACGTCGATACTAACAATGATTTTTATACTTATCATGAATAAAAATTAATTTACATGTTATGAATAATTTTTATAAAATATTTATATTATAATTTCATAATTTATTCATTTATTCATTTTATAAGTTTAATAAATTTTATATCATGATTAAGTCTTGATGATGTTAAAAAAAATACTGTATTTTTTTCTATTTGCCAAAAAAAATTCAGAAAATTATCAAAAATGAATACTAAGATAATTTTAAAATTATGAATTAAAAAATGAAATTATTTTTGTCAAATTAAAATTCTATTATTTTAAAATTAATCTTTTAAATATAACCATATAAGAAATTGGTTTAAAAATATATTTATATTAATAATTACTTAACATAAGGAATGTAACTATTTAGTTCAATAATACTAATAAATATGAAAAAAAATCTATGTTACCTAGGTTGTTACATTATCACCCCTTTTTTAAATTTCATTATCACAATTTTATTCACTTTTTAAACAAATGGGGATTCATTTCCCTAATAGCATTTTCAGATTCTCATGTTGTTTCTTAAACCATGTGGTTTCTCCACAAAAACATAACCTAATAAATTACCTTGTTCAGAAATACTTGATCTCTATGATCAAGAATCTAAATAGGCTTTTCCTAATATAAAATGTTATATTCCAACTAAACTACTTCTATGCTCAAAACATGAGACGGATCTAGTACATACTTTCTTAACATTGAAACATGAAAAACATTATGTACCTAAGATTAACTCGGAGGAAAAGATACTCGGTAAGAAACTAATCCCAATTTATCTTGGATTTAATAATTTCTAATGAACCTTTGAGTTAGATTTACATTCTTACCAAAACATATAACACTTTTCCATGGAAATATTTTAAGGATTACTTGATCACCTAACTCGAAAGAAAGGTCTTTCCTCATATTATTCCTATAGATTTTTTTCCTATTATGAGCTATCCTCATGTGTTTCTAGATCATATTTACTTCCTTATACACTTCCTCTATTAAATTTATTCACATAAACTTATTTTTCTAACTTCATCACAAAATGTTAGAGTTTGAAACTAATTTCCATATAATGCCTCAAAAGGTGTCATATATATACTAGAAAGAAAACTATTATTATAAGAAAACTCAACTAAAGAAAGTTTTTGATACCAAATTACCTAGTAGTCAATTAAACAAGCACAAAGCATGTATTCCATGGTCTGAGTTGTTCGCTCAGACTTTCCATTTGATTGAGGATGAAAGGTTGTGCTAAAATTTAATTTAGTTTCCAATGACTTCTAAAGGCATTTCCAGAAGTTAGAAGTGAACCTGGGATCACGGTTAGATATAATATAAAGAAGAATTCCATGTAACCTGAAAATATATTTGAGGTAGAGTTATGAAATTTGATCTAAATATAGAGTATCTTGAATATGAAGGAAATGTGTACATTTAGTAAGTTAATCAAAAATAATGCAAATCTCATTGTTACCTTGATAAGTATTTGGTAGTCCAACCATGAAATCCATGGACATATTTTCCTATTTCCACTCTGGCGTTGGCAAAGGCTGAAGTATCTCATTTGGTAGTTTTCACTCTACTTTACCCTGTTGACAAGTCAAACATTTCATGGTAGAATCATCAATATCTCTTTTTATGACATCTTACTAGTAATATTCCAAAAAGTTTCGGTATATCTTAGTACTGCTAGGATGAACTAAAAATGGAGAATTATGAGATTCACTTAATAATTATACCTTCAGCTGGGAATCATAAGGCACACATAATATCTTTAAAAATATCATGACATTATATTTATAAATATTAAATTCATGCAACCTTTATTTATTTTCTATGTCAACATTTTTCTATAACTCGGGGTCTTCCTTCTGTACTTTCTTAATTCTATATGAGAGAGACGACTACACCAAAACCTGAAACAAAATAGATTAATTTTCTGCACCAACAACTTCTAATCTAAAATTAATCAAATCATTAATAAAGGGTTCATGTTACAAATGTAACCTAGTTAATGTATCATTATGTTTTCGACTCAAGGCAACTGCCATTTTTTTAAAAAAATATTATGGTAATTGATCATGAAATAATAATCCTTTATCAGTGTCAGCCATCTTCTCTTCCTCATGCTCAATTCATTTTAAGTAAATATATAAGTTAAACTTTTATGCTCAATATATATTTTACATTTGTATCCATATAAATAATGCCTCAAAATTTTTAAATAGAAAACCACAGCTTCTAATTCCAAATAATGTGTGGGATAATTTAACTCATGAGGTTTCAGTTTTCTTGAAGCATAAGAAATTACCTAATCATTCTGCATCAAAATAAAACCATGTTCCTTTAATTAATAATCACTGTAAATTAAAAAATCACCATTTTTGGAAGGTAGGATCAAAACTAGATAATTCATCAATCTCCTATTTAGTTCTTTAAAACATATATCACATTCTTCTATCCAAATAAATTTAAACCATTTTCATGTAACTTAGTTAGCATGATAGATAATAGTGAAAGGTTATTAACAAATCATCAGTAATATCCAGTTAATCCATAAAAATATATAAATCTCAGTAACATTTATAGGTCTTGTCTATTCATTAACCACTTTTTTTTAATAATTGACTACTATTCCATCCTTATTGAAAATATTCCCAAGGAAATAAATCTATTGTAACCAAAAACCACAATTTCTAAATTTTCCATATAACTTATTTTCTTTGGGGGTTTGTAGAAAAATCGTTAAATTTTTTTCATAATCCTCATAAATTTTTTAAAAAAATGGAATATCATCAATAAAAATGATAAGAAACTTATCCAAATATTCACATAATATTATATTCATAAGATATATAAATATTATAGAATAATTTATCAAACCAAAGGATATAACAACAAACTCATAATTTCCATATCTAGTAAGGAATCTTGTGTTTGGAATGTCATCATCCTTAACCTTCACCTGATGGTACCCATATCTTATATCAACATTGGAAGAATACTAAGATTTCTAGAGCTGATCAAAAAAGTAATTTATATGGGGAAATAGATACTTATTATTAACAATAATGATATTAATAGCTATATAATCAATGAAAATCCTCATGGAACCATATTTATTTTTAACAAACAAAACAAGAACACCCCATGGGGAAGTGACAGGATGAGTGAAACCTTTATCAAGAAAATTTTGTAACTTCTTTTTCAATTAAATAAGTTCCACTTTATCCATTCAATAAGGGGTTATGAAATTATATTAGCATTAGGAACTAAGTCAATAGTAATTTCATCTTCCTAATCAGTTATAACACTAGGAAAATCATCGGAAAAAACATCCAGGTATTCATTTAACATTGGAACATCATTATTCAGAACAATTCACTTATTTTTAACAATGTTTGTAAGATAACATTAATTTATCTATTTTAACAGCTTCTCATCCTCCTATTATGTTATCAATGGTATGGGTCCATTCTTGTAATCAAAATAAAACCCTTTATAAAAAAACTTATTTAGATCTATAATAAATATTAGCATGGTAAACAGAAAACAAATCCATACCCAAAATGACATCAAAATCTACTAGGGAAAAAATAATCAGGTTTTAAGGAAATATATTTTAATATACAAAAACCTAAAGATTCTTATAATTACTTTTTTTATTAAATATTTCCCCGGGTGTTTTAACCATATGTTCTGGTTTCATGTATTAAGGAGAAATTTCTAATTTACTAGAAAGTTCTTCAGAAATAAAAGAATGTGTAGTCCCCATATCAAAAAAAACATTATCAAAATCTAAGTAAACAAAAACAATTACCTATTACCACTTCATTGGATGGACCAGCATCTACTAACATAGTCACAAATTATTTCACTTCACCTTTCTACTTATAATCTATCTACTTTCTATCATTCAGATCTTTCTTTGGGTAGGTATTTTCAAAATTCCCAATCTCACCACATTTAAAACACTTTATAGTTTTCTTATTAGAATTAATCTTAAGATCATTTTCATTATAATCTCAGTCCATATTTCCAAACTTAACACATCAAAAACACTTCCAAGAATTGTTAAGGCATTCCCCAAGGTGATTTTTACTACACTTTTCACAAATTGGAAACAGGATTTTCTTACCTTTATATTTATTTGATTGATTCTTACCCATTTCCTACCATATAGACCTTTTCTTATTGTTTTTTTTCAATGTAAATGTGATCATCATCAAACTTCATTTCTACCCTTTTATCACGTCAAACAAGTTTCTCATAAATTTTGAAATCATGGGAGTCCAAATCCCTTTGATATCTTGGCTTCAATTCTGAGTAAAAACTATTGATTTTACTATCAATATCCCAAATAAGATTTAAAGTGTACCTTTCTATATAAGTGGATTTTTCTTTGTACATGACTAGTGAATCATTCTCCTTTTGTTTCAATTCAAGGAATTTCTTTTCTATCCTAAGTCGAACCACCTTAGGAAAATATTTTTCAAGGAACATATTCTTAAATTCATCCCATTCCAAGGCATCAATCTCCTCATTATACCTAATATTCTTGACCATTAACCAACACTAGTCACCATCACCTTCAAGGAAGTAAATAGAAAGATTAGACTTTTGATTATATTAACACCCCAGGACATAAAATATCTTTTCAAGGGATTTAATACACCCTTCATACACCACTAGGCTAGAAATAATGAGGGTATTTTCTCATAAAATGTTCCAACATTTTCATGTTCCTTTATAGTATCTATAGATGATCTATTTAATGTATTACACCGCCATTTATAGCCTACTTCAATTGATCCATTATAGTCACAAACAGCTCGGTTCCAATTTTCACCATTCCAAGCTACGGATTTGGAAGGATATCATTTTATCGCTTCCTTATTACTTCATATTCTCTATTTATTTTGAAGAAACCCATTATGAAGAGACATATATTATAGTAAAAAACATGGTAATATTTAAATTATATATCATTTCAAGTTAACCATAATGTAAAAAATCATTTTATGGTATTCTATAAAAATCATCCTAACCCCTGAAGTTATCTAAACTATGACCTAATACCAACTATAAGGACCTAGACATAAACATTACATACTATTATTAATTAAAATATAATTCATTTTATTAAATTCCAAAACAATTTTTTTGTTTTATATTTTTTAGATAATTAAGTCACAATTCATAAAATTATACAAATTGGATACTACTAAAACACTATTCATTTTTTCCATAGTACAATATTTATTATTAAAACATGAATTCTTCGTAATATTCAGCTTTTATTATTCATTTTTATTACATATACTTAATATCTTTGAAATAAATTTAAAACATGGGATAAGAACAAAAATCTTAGTTAGGGACATAAAACAAATGAAAGAAATAGTTAATCCATGAATATTTATAAACATATGAAATCATTTTCACAAAGACATAATTCTCACCCATAAAGAATCATATAATTAATTTGTGAAAACAAGTGATTTCAATAAAAAATAGAAAACATTAATAAAACCATAAATATAACTTGGGGAATTAATCAATTAATATTTTAACCCTCACAACCACCATATTATTTTTAACCCTCACAATTACCATACAATGGAACCCTTGCGACTACCTTAGGGTGTCACCATCGCAATTTCACTTAGAATAACCATTAAGGTAAACTTCCAACATAAAGATACCCAATGCATTAGAGGTAGATATAGGTCTCAACCATTATCAAAAAAAATTCCCATGAAATAGAACATGATCATAAAACACGAATACTTATATCATAAAAACATTCCTTGAAGAAAATAGCTTATTTTAAAAGATTACTAAGAAAATACCAAGGAAATAATTTTATTTGTAAATAAAGAAGTAATATTGTAAAGAGAACATAAAAAAAATAAGGTACCATGAAATTATAAAAAATTTATCATTTTTTATAAGTAAAAAAATATTCTTTTATGAATTTAAAAAAACACTAAAGAGGATTCTATAAGAAAAATCCCTTAACTTGGGCTCATATTACTTAAAATGTGTTCAAAACTCTACTATAATGGAATAAAGAGTGTTATTAATTTTTAAAAGAACTATATTAATATCTATAATACCATATATTTTCTTTTTATAATAACTTTCCACCCATTTATTAATAATATTTTATTATTTTCATTTTTTCAGGTGTGTTTTTTTCCTGGTTTCCATGGTCGGTTTATTATCGAGCTCCTTGAAAAAAAGAAATAATATTACATATGTTTTAGCATATGTTTATATATCTAGTTCATTTTAGTTAATTATAAATTAATTTAAACTTTACATGAATGAGGTATTAGGAAATGATAACTTATCATCCATGAAGACGGTGAATTGACACACCATGGGTGATGATTTTGTTTTTAAGAATAAAAGAAGAAAATAAGTGATTTGATGATTAATATACCATTTAACATAATATAATTTCATTATATATACAATACTGGAGTTATAATTCAACGTTTTATAGGAGTTGAGGATAAGGTATGAATGAGATTTAATTTAAAAGAGAAGAAGAAGGAATTTACCTCTTGAATCTTTCCTCCTTGAGAACCTCCTAAAGGCTTCTGGAATTAGTCTTCTTGTGAGACCAGAAACACTATAATGTGGAAAGGGATGAGGAGAAGGGAATTTATTAAAATATATTCTATAAATATGGATTTATGTGATTAAATTAAGTGAAGTAATGAGTCCCTTTTTATAATTGAGTTGAGGGGAATTTGAGAAATTACTTAAAATACTAAAATATAATAAGTCTAATATAGGGTTTAATACTTCAAAAAGGAAAAAAAGATAAAGGGGATTACAATGTATAAAAAATAGTATTTCATTTGGCCTTATTCAATGTTTTTGTGATTTTTAAATAATTTAAGAAAATATTATTTTCATCAAATATATTTGTCTGTCAAATTAAACATTATTTATAACCATGACTTTAAAAACATCAAAAAAAGTTTCAAATTCGAAAAAAAATTATTATATCCTAGACATGTCATATTCATCTTGATAAATTGTGTATTACCTTAAATTTCTTTAATTATATTTATTTTAATATTTTTAATAATATTTATTTTATTTTTCCATTAATTAAATAATTATTGCATCATCATTATGCAAGCCTTTATGATATTTATTTGTTTCCTAAAAACGAAAAAAATTCTATGAATAATATAAATTTATTAGATTTCAAATGACTATTTATGTTCAACAAAACTTCTCAAAAATCATATATCAAAATATTATACTAATTAAAAACTATAGTGTGACCAACTTGACTTACTTTTAAATAAAATATTATAAAGGTCTTAAAGTGAATCAAGTGGGTAAAAAAATGTCTCAAATTAGAATCAAAAAAATATATATTGGCCTAAACTTACACATAAAAATTGATTTATTCGGATTTTTTTCATTTAATTGTTCTTATAGTTTTAATTAAAATCATTTTATTTATTTTCCTTCTGTTTTCACAAGAACTACATCAACATTGCATAATAATTAGAGTTAATTATTTCATATGTATAAATTAAAAATAAATTACAAGAAAAAAAATAACTTAACTAGGTTCATGATAAACTTTTATATTTGTTAATTATGTTTATTTACTCATATCCATTTCAAGAAAACTTCTTTAATTTGTTAATTTTTTCTTTCTTGCATTGTGCAAGAATTTCACAGGCATTTGGATAAAAATCATGTTATATAACTCTATAATTCTAAATTATATACCAAAAACATTAATTATACTTACTGATTAATAAAAAAGTCATGAAAATAATTTTTACTACTCAATTAATGACTATAAGTCACTAATTTTGATCTAGTTAGTGTTGCACAGGAACTGTGTTAACCATGACAATGATTTTTATACTTATCTGGAAGTAAATTTTAATTTACATGTTATCAATTATTTTTGTAAAATATTTATATTATTATTTCATAATTTATTTATTTCATAATTATAATAAATTTTACATAATAATTAGTTTTTTATGATGTCGCAAAAATATTTTATTTTTTAGAAAAACTATTTTTTTACTATTCACCAAAAAATAATTTTTTTAGGAAATTATCAAAAATTGATACTAAGAAAATTTTAACATGAATAATTCAAAAATTAAACTACTTTTGTCAAATTAAAATTCTATAATTTGAAAATTAATCTTTTAAATATAACCATATAAGAAATTGGTTTAAAAATGTATTTATTTTAAGAATTACATAACATATGGAATTTAACTATTTAGTTTGAGAATAATAATAAATATGAAAAACAATTATTCTATTTGTACCTAGGTTGTTACAGTTCTAATATGGGGCATACGTTACAAAAAGTGGTAGCGATTATATTTTACAATATCATCGTTTATTAGGATTTTATTACTATGTTTCCAATGATCAAATCTTATTATTCATCTCTCAAAAAAACTCATGAATTTTATTATCCTCTCGTTATATCATTATAATTAATTTTTTCCCTTAATTTTCCTCTCTTTATATACTCAAGAGTTTAAAAGAACTTTTTTAAGAAAAATCACCTTTATTTCACTCATCGATCAGAAACCTTTTTTCTTCCAAAACCATGTTTTCTAAAAGAAATCAAAAAAAAATTTAAAGAAATTTTTTCTGATGTTTTACTTTTTTAGAAAAATATTTTGAATGGAAACTTCATGTCATTTTCTAAATAATTTCTACTTAAATTTTACAAAAAATTTGAAAAGAATATTTATTTTTAACATGAATGGAATGAAAAATATTTCCCACTTTCATGATCAATAAATGATTATGAGCTTCCAATACAAGTTTTCAAAGAATATTTTTTCCTTAATATTTTTAAAATTGATAAATTTTAAATAAATAATTTCAAAATGAAAAGGATTTTCAAATTTGTTTATGTTTTAAAAAGTGTTTTCAAATTAGAATAGATATTTTCCCAAAGATATTTTTTAAATGTTCTTTAAATAATTCTTTATAAGATTTCAAGGCTATTTTAATTTAAAAAAATTCGAAAAAAAATATGTTTTTAAAAGTGATTTTTAATGTAAGGTTATATTACTTAAGACACGTACCAAGTGATTTATCTTTTAAAATCATTTTGCATCTAAGATGAAATCCTTTGATATAATGTATACTTTAATGGGGATATGAATGAAGGATACCATATTTATTATTTCTTTTAAGTGTTTATGTTTATGAGATAATGATGTTTATGAAACCCATTTCTATTACAGGGGTTATACCATGATAAAATTCATATGAAACCCACTTATTTTCCCATGGGTTATGATATGATTAAATGATAAAATGATTAGGAAATGTCTCTTGTTTTTATAGGTTATGATATGATGAAATATATATAAAACCCATTTTATTTCATGGGTTTTCATATGATAAATGGTTTATTATCTTATGGAATACATAAATATGGTTTTCATTATGATGCGGTTGAGAACAATATCTCCCTCTAATGTATTGGGTAAAGATTTATATCTCATGAGATAGACAGGAATATAACATGGAGTGAAACCTTCTTAGTAAGGGACTTTGTTAGAAATGATGGTCTTGGGAGTGAACCTCAAAAACTATGATGGTTTGGAGAGTGAAACCATACCAATATGATATCCTTGGTAGTAATCCTTTACTACTATCGAAATGATTTTCTATACATATGAGTATTACACAAATCTATGTCATATGCCAATTTTTTTATCATATGGATCATATTCTTTGATTCTATTTTGATTCATGTCTTATGAACTGAAAATATTTACTCCATTACTAAATATTATTCTCTTTAGTATGTTGGGTATGGTTTTCAAATGTTATGATCATGTTCTCATACCCTTATGTTAATTTTATACTTACATATGTCCCTTGTTTTCCCTTACTGAAAATCTAAGCTCTCCCTTTCTTATATTTCCTTTCCATGGGTCATGAATAAATGTATTAAGTATGATATTAATAATAAGGGTCTTAGTTATGAAGACCATATTGAGATATGGTTTCATTTACCAATGGACTAGTTTTTTATGTTTCCAAGTTTCCAAAGACACTAAACTATTATGACCCTCATGTGTGTGTTTTGTAATGTATTGAATATTCCTCTAAAAAGATTTAATATCTTTGTATGAGAAGCCAGGGTCACTATATGTAAAACTTAAAACACCTCTCTTACCTACTTTGGATTCTAAACCCCATTCAAACCAATCGATGGTCTTCGACTCTTGCAAGGTGGGATCTCATTCCATACGTCTGATGAATCCCTCTTCATAAATTCATTCCTCACAAACCTTTTACCTCAGTCCTATCAATCATGGAAACCACACTTCCTCACACATGTTTTATCAATCCTATTAAAATCTTCCATAATTATGATAAAAAATTTAGAGATCAAAGAATCATCTCTGATACCATAGATTGGGATAATTCTGGTCCCATGAAGAAAATAATTAGTAAATAATTTCTGATAAACCCAAAAAAAGGTGAAATTTAAAAAAAAAGAAAATAAGAATTTATATTTTTAACATGGTAAGAACCACTAATATTAAGGATTAAAAAACCTAAGGTAACTTGGAAAAAATCACCAAGTAATCAAACAGTAAAAAAATCGAGAAAATTATCAAACCTAGATTTCAAATACAACATAGAAGAACTTGTATGAAATCCACACCTGAATATTCCTTTATCATCTCTCTAAAAACATCTAGATGAAAATTACATGATCCTATGAATAAATTTAACCATTCTGTGGCCAAATGTCACCCCCTATGACAAAATATAACAACATAGAAATCTTCATCCAACCATACAACATTGTCAACACATTTTCAATGGTTGTTTTTATCTCATAACTACTCCTTGTCAATGATTCAAACATGCTACCAAAAACGTGGTATCCCCCTTTTTCCTCTCATTTATTATGAATAAAAACACGATCTATAAGACTTTTTGGGGATGTAAACCCTTTTACCTTCATATCTTGAATTATCTTCCAATGAAGATACTTTTGGGGCACTGTGCACACCACGCTTTAAATGGAATCTCTTTTATGGAACTAAAAAATATATCAAATATTATATCTTAAAATTATAAAATAAAAGTAATTCCATTCAAGGATTTAAAAAAATAAAACTATTTATCTCTAAATTTTCAAACTCAAATGGGTTGATGCTTATTAATATCCTTTTTCATTCCATCAAAGAAGGATATATCATCAAAAATACTAATTTTTATAGAATACTGGTTGGTATCTCGCTAACCATCACCATTTTTATAATATTTGAAATCCCCCTTTTGAAATTATAATAATATATAATTTTTCCCCTTCAAAATTCTCTAAATGGCAAAGTCATTTTCATAAATATATCTTCAATTTCATGTCGAGAAAGAACAAAACTATTAACATATGGATCCCCCTAAATATTTATCAACACAAAACCTATACCTACTATAGAAATTGATTTTTCCTTCCTATAGAATCAATTTTATCTTCAATTTTTAACTCTTTCTTCATTATTGGAACTCTCTGAATAAAAAAAAATATGTATAAGGCTTGAAACACCTCTCTCAACTAGCTTCATCTTTCAAACCCTATTCAAACCAGTCAATGGACTTTGACTCATGCAAGGTAACCTATTATTCCATAAATATGATAAATCCCTATTTATATATGCATTAATTTCACACCTTTACCTGAGTCCTATATAGCATGTCTGCCATCCTACCTCATGCAAGTTCCATTGATCCTCTTGAAAAAATCAATAATTCACATGAAAAAATTGAAATATCAAACCATAAACTATGATAACACTATTGAATAGAATCCTAATATTAGGAATCAAAATTTTTTCAAATTATTTATGAACAACCATATGAAACAATATAAGAAAAATTTAAATTATAATGAAGAAATTCAGTATGTATATTTATAATGTGAAAAAACTCTATAATGAGGAAGATTAAAAAACCATGGGGAAACATAAAAATATCCACTAATAATCAGAGAGTAAAAAGTTAAATAAAATTACCAAACATTATTTTTAAATATAGTGTAGAATAACCTATATTAAAACCACACCTCGATATGCCTCTTTTATCTCTCTTAAAATATTCCTGATGACAAACGCCACCATCTTGTAATAAAACCATTTAATTTATCACCTGAGAACCAACTATATTTATACTTTTTATTACCTATATCTTCAAATACATTAATATAAATAAAGATTTTATCACATTATGAGTGTTATTCTACATAACATTAATGTGATAATGTCCTTGGATTATTTTTTGCATCGAAATGTCATAGTAGTTCCCTAATATGATGAGAACATTAAAGTTCTATAATGGTATTCCAAACCATATGACCTATGGTATAGATAAAATAATTATGTAAGAAATATATTATCTTTATAATATAAATTACTATATTCTCATAAGTAGATGAGGATTCAACTCATGAAGTTTCACAATTTGTAATCTCCAAGATAGGGGGTTATGAGTGTTATAAAAGTATGTTTCTTATACCAAACATGAGTAGTGATTTTAAATTACCATATCATGTATACAAAGAGTTATGAATGATATATACTTTTAATAATATTTTTGATACTTTTTCCCACTATTTACATTAGAATATACTTAGATTATTGTATCAGTAGGTTATAGTAGTTCCCAACTATAATGAGGACCTCGAGATACTATGATAATAATCTTTAAAATGTGTACTATAGTCCAGATACATCATATTGATGGGATATGGATGATGTGTTAATATCATCTTTTGGGGGATCATAAGCATTGAGAATTATCCTTAGTAATTTTTCACTTGGTGATCTCAAGTATATTATATCATGAGGAATGAATCACTAATAAGAACACCATAAGTTATGGGTGTCATTGGTTTTTCATATATGAAATCATGAGTATTGGTATATTAACATGATATCATTATCAGTGTGTACCATTTAATCACATTATTTGATGCATGATGAAACCCATGAAATTTATGGTTTTGGTGAAGTATCTTACATTTGGTGCATCATTGGTGGTATGAAAGTTGTTGAATGATCAACATAATATTTTTAACTTCAAAAAAGAAGACATATCTCGATCTTAATTATGCAGGATGGTAGTGACTTCACTAAATCCATAGTCATAGTAGAATGAGTTAGTTCCATCCATAATGATTATAAAGTAATAAAGTAAGAATGGATGATGACACTAAGTGTGAATCATGTTTTATGAGATATCATGAGACAAAGAGATGTATATTACATAGTATATATTCATAGGAGAGATTGTAATTTCTATGACTATCATTGTCTCTATAGAGGTCATGGTGGATTGTTAGACTCCTCTCCTAGTCTATGAGTAGTACTCACTGTTATTTAGATAAGTACCTAGAGGTTCACAAATGAAGCACATTAAAATGCTTGGACAATTATAATAAATTGGTGTTTAGGTTATAGTGGGACACACAACAGGGGCTGAGATATGTATAATTTTTAAAAATTGCACTAAATAAATAGATTCATCACTATTTTAATTTAAAATAATAGTAAGTGAATTTATTTTCTCAATGTATTCACTGTTGTTAAATGGATATAAAAAATAATATTTTAACAATGAATATTTCATTTAAGGTTCTTTAAATCATTTCATAAGAGGTCGATCGAGATGATGGATCTTATTTTATCACAAAACAAAATTTATATGTTTCAAGTGATAATATATTTATGATTTTTATCTAACATCAAGTACATCATACATCTCAAATTTGGATTAATTTAAGAGGATATATTTATTTAACCACAAAAGTGAAATTTTAATAAGTAAAACCTAACTATATATATATAATTAATAAAAATTAAAATAAAATATTAATCCACTCAAATTATCTCTCCTTATAATCTCTCTATCTCTCTCTTGAGTTTTATAGAGAGAAGAGATATATCCAATCACCTTAATTTGAGTTATCCTTTTCGGATGGAAGAAATTATGAACTTGTGATTACAACAAAATTGAAATGTTATAAGTTTCATTATGATATAAAAAAAATTAAGTATATTAATTATTGTAAATCATCTAGAGTTTTTTTATATTATATAGAAGGATATAATATTAATACCTTTGAGAAATAACTTCCAAAAAATATCAAAACATTCTTGTGTCAACAAATCAAATGAGGTAATGGTTTCCTTTTATTTTCTTTCTTAATTCCTTCCATATGAGATCCTCATGTTTTAAATAGGTGTTTTGTTTCATCAAATATTATTCTTTATGTTTATATGATGATACATTTTTTAAATTACCATTATTCCTTACTTCTTCAATGTTTCTAGTACTAAAAATTGGAAGCATAGAAATCGTGTTCTAAATTAATCCAAACTAAAAAATATTTCTTTAATTAATATGAGTAGAAGGTGTCGTGACAATCCCAATGGGTCTAATAGTAAATCGATCTGAGGTCGGATGGCCAAGTTATATCCATAAAAAGTTCTAAATTAGTATAAACCAATGTTTCATGTTTTAAAATTTAAGATTATATATATATCATATGTGTGTGTGTGTGTGTATGTGTGTGTGTGTGTGACAATTATGGGAGGATGAAAGTCTTTGATACTTGGTTTTCTTACTAGGAACCCATTTTTCAAATTGTATTTTTCAAGTTCCACCTATTCTACATGGATGTTGAATCAAATAATAAAAAGAAAAATCTAAAAATTGTTTGAGTAGGATTGAGAAAGATATTAAATAAATAGTTTTTTAGGATTTCGGCTTATTCGCCATCATATTTTCATTCCCCCGTGACTTTGGGGGTGTGGGGTTTATATAGATCCCAAGTGGGGTTCTATCAGTATTATTGGAAAATTAGTTTTTTTCATATGTTGACTTATCCATCAGCCTATTTCCACACACCTCTTATCTTTGGGGGTGTGTGATTCATAGAGCACCAAACTGGGGCACTATGAGTATTATATATAAAAAACATTTTTTAAACATAATAAGCGGTGGAACCATAGGGTTTCACCTTCCCATAGTATACACACCCCATTTATTGGGTGTGCATATATCCCATATGACCTATCTAGTAGCTGGGTCGACCAAACAAGATACCTTTTTGGGGATTATTTTCGAATCTTAGGAGCCTCAAAAAAATTATCATAAATTCCAAAAATTAAGAAAAAATATTTATAATATAAAAATTATATTTTAAGAACACTTTATTAATAAATGTTGAATTAAAATAAAAAAATTAATTAATTTTATTTATAATTAATTCCCTCAAGGGGATTTAATTTCTTGTTTAATTTTATACTGCAAATATATTACATATCAACAGATCATGAGTGTGACACAGGTCGTACTAATATTTACTCAAGTACTAGATGAGATATGGACTTGTTTAAATGGGAGATAACTATGATACAATTCATAAAAAACTCAAGTATATGATCGTAGGGTCTCGATTGATCCATTTTCACTCAATAGATTAACTAGTAGTAAACTCTCATGATCATTCAATTAATTAATTTAATTATGCATGGGTTTTTATTATTTTGCACATGTTTATTTTATGTGATCACATAGAATAATAAATTTTCATTCATAGATAAAAATAATTTATATGTGATGAGTATTTTATATTCATCGTAGTATTATGTTTTAAATATGAGCACATATAATGTGTATAATAAATAGAAAATTATTACATTTGTTGAGAATAATTAAAATTTCTCAAATATATATATATTTATTCATAACTCCATCCATCACTTAAATTTGGAAAAAAAACCATAAGTATAAGGTTCTTTTCATCCCTATTTGAGGGTTTCTTCTACTAATGGGGATCTATTATGAGAGTAGTCGGTAAAATTAACTAAAGTTTGTAGGAAAGAACTAGTTATATCTATATTTTTACAACTTTTGAGGCAAATCATTGAGAAATTCAAGGTTATACTTTGTAGGAGATAGGAATACACTAAATAGATCAAGGATTCATGAGTTAATATAGTTAGAAAAACAAAATCCACTCTTAAAAATATTCATGTAATGAAATATAAATATCTTAAACTATGAGGAGATGTTATGAGGATTCTTTCCGCCAAAATAATCTAGTGAATTATTATTATCAATTTAGTAGTTGAGGGATAATAGGATTTGATAAAATAATAAGATTAATTTAATATTAAAAATATATAATTTCTTATAACTTTTAATCAAGATAATAAATTTAATATGTTTAATTATTTTTTTTAATAAAATGAAAATTAATTCCACAAATCACTGTGATAAATATTGGAAAATGAATTCATCCATACCAAAACTAATTTCTAAAATTATTACATCCACTTTTGCATAGTATTTCTAGATAAAATTAAATAAGATGTACCTGAGTCACCATTACATGTTTTGAAACCACACAAAGTGAGTGAAGGTAAGAATGACACCTACATGAGGTATATGTCAATGCTCCTACTCTCTGTTGTGTAGGGAAATCAGTTATGTCCAAAAATATGATAATGCAAAATAGTGACTTGGAAGTTTATTCCATGATATCTCATATTTTGTCTCTTAATAATAATAAATATAGGCTTTAGAAGATTTATATTTTTACTAATCTATACCTGTGTGAATTGGAAGATTCATACATGGATAGTGATCTTATCTTCAATGCATTGAAGTACAATAATCAGTTAATGAATTCAGCCTTCCATGTGGATAATAAATCATCCATTAATTTCATATTATCATCCTACCTTCTAGGTTCCCCTTATTAATCAAGAGTTATGAGATGAAAAATATGGGTGAATATCTCAAGGAATCTTTCACTAAGTTTTACCAAGAAAATAACAATTGTGGGGAACTCAATCCTATAGCCTTATGGTGAACAAGATAAAAGGAAAGGTTGAAAATACTAGGATGGGTTTAAAATTGATGTTTCCTTAAAGTATTTCAAAGAAACAAAATAATAATAGGTAGTTCTATGAATAGGAGGCAATTATCTTCGTATGTGATAAGATAAGTTACTGGAAGAGAAATTGTAATGAATTGAAGAAGAAAAAAAATAATGAGCTTATAATTTAAGTATATTCATCATTAAATTTATTTTTTTAATTATAATCCTTGGTAATTACATAAAATATGTATCTTATATATTTTTCTCTAAATAAAAGAATCAAGGAAGTCAATAAACATTACTATAAGTTACGGTGAATTCTTTAAGTTTCTAAGAAAGTGTTATTAAAATGTCATCATTGAGAATCACAAAACTTCTAATTAAAAAGTTGGAATATTCTAATTGAATTTTTATTTTTTACAAATATTACCAAAATATTAATATATTTTTTCTATTATATATAATAATAAATTATTCCATTATGGAATAAATATTATTTTTGGTGTCTCAAACTCAACTGAAAGTTCAGTAAAACTTAAATTATTAGTAATAAATTATAAATATAAAATGTAATAATCATACCCAGTTATGGAAAGAAAACTATGTTTCTCATAGAACTAGAATTATTTATCAAGGATATACCTAGTACATTTTTTATACTCTTTTCATCTAAATAATATAGGTGTTATAAATATATATAATTGAAAAGTTTCAAACAAAGATTCTATTATAAATAAAAGTAGTACATAAAGTTTCCTAAATAATTCATATAGAGAGAATAGATTATTAAAAATGAAAGATAGATTTAAATTCAAATACATAATTATATTTCTTTAAGAGATTTAATAAATGTAAAAGGGACGTAATGAATAGGCTTGGTAATAATATATAAGAAATACTTTAGCTGGTGATCTAAAAAAATATCATAACTAAGAATTCAATGATTATGAAAATGTAGTGTGGAATTATTCCTAAACTCACATTTCCTTATATATAATAGATTCATGATGTTAATAAAATGATAATCAATTAATAATCTTACAAGTATTCTTTGATCATTAAAATATAGAGGGGAAAGATTCCCAAACATACATTTCCTAATACAAATTAGAGTCATGATGTTATTAGAAGAAAGAATAATTATTATTCTTATCATTCATAAAAATTCATCCATTTTGTTCAATTAATGATTTTCAAATAGTGTTCTTAACCCATATCTATATACCAACTAAAATAAAAAAAATTATCATATGAGTTATAGTATGAAATAAATTCATTGTGCCACAAAAAATTGTGTTTAGATGAAAATAGTTTAATAAAGCAAGGTAAAATAAAAAACATGCATTAAAATAATAAATATTTAATATAATGGAATTATCCTAAAGGTTTCTAAGGATATTACACAAATACCTTTGATAGATTAGTTGTAGTTAAGTTATAAACTATGTTTACATAAAAGGGTGCACATATCTATTTGAGATAATGGGATCAAGGTTGAATTTTAAAATTTAAGGCTCAATTTGTGTAAGTAGTTGGTAGAGGAACAAATTTAAAAAAGATTTTGTTAAAAATAATGTTCTAGAGACACCTCTTTTATATAATTATTAAACTTAGAAATGGTTTTATATTCACCACAGTGGGTGATATATTATTTTTTTTATCCTATAAGAAGGTATTAAAGAGAAACCATACATTTGTGGTACCATAAGTGTTTTAAGACATAATTGGTTATATTAAGTCATCATGATAAAATACAATAGAATTGTACTTATCATAAAAATATTATATGATAAACATATTGGGAATTGGATATCAATACCACCTTTCATGGAAGGTGTCTATATGATGTAATTAGAAAGGTTGGTGACACCATAGAATACCAATAAGAAATAAAAGTTGTAGGGATCCATTTATGCATTAATGAATGCGTCATGATCATAGATTATTCATTTAGAAATAATTATTTCTATGTTTTTATAAGAGGTTAGTGGGATATATACCATTTTTTAGGTGAAATATGTTGAGAACATAAGGAAACAGTTGTTAGCCCTACAGTCAGTTAATACAGGGTTGAAAAAATATCTCTAAAAATTGATATAAAGTAGAAACCCATGTTCTAGGTAATAAGATATAGTATCGGAGATCTATGAGTTTATTAAACCATTTCAAAGTAAATTATAAAAAAGTATTGAAAAATAAAAGTTGTAAGAATTTGATATAAAATTGTAGCTAATTTTATATTGTATAAATCTCTCCAAGAAGACATGTATAGGCATACTAGGTGATTAATATGGTTAGTAGATCTCCATATTCTACCATAATAGATCTTTCACATTTTACATGCTATGTTTGAAAAATAATATTTTCACTACATATGTTATGGAAGGAAAATATTAGATAAATCTATTATAACTACAAAAACACTATCAAAACTATCCAATAGCAACTGAAGTACAAATATCGATGACCAATAAGTATCTAAAGCATATGTGGATGATATAGAGGGATACAACATTTGTTCCTTCAAGAAAATATCTCTATAAAATAGTGGAATAATATTACACTAACAAATCGAATGAGTTAATGGTTTAATTTTATTTCCATGTTTAATTAATTCCATATGAGATCCTAGGGTTGTAACATGATGAGTTCTATTATTAGAGATGATGTTATGATGTCAGGAAAATTGTAAATTTTTTAAAATTTCATTTTCCCATGCTTCTGTTGTGCTCTTGATACCAACAATGAGGATAGACTCACTAATAGGAATTCTACATGTTATATATGTTTTTTAATATTCCTATCTATGAAAAAGTTTATTAGTACTTAGAATTGAGATTATTATTAATGAATATCATGAATCATGTTGTTTGATATTTTTTTAAAACCCATGGTGACATGTTCTTGTAGTGAAGTAGGATATTTTGGGTGTATATTAAGTGATATGACATTGGTAGATAATTAAAGAATGTATTTGTCCCTTACCATACCAAAAGATGATATCATAGTATCTTTGATTGAAATAAAACTATCAGATTAAATCGATGACCATAGTAGATTTTTGATGAGTTCATTTTAGCATATCAAAAAAATATGTTCAAGTATATAGGTTTATGACATGAGTATGTAACATGATTGATGATATATAAAGACAAAGGGATTATATTTAATATTAAGCATTCGTATGATATTATTATCATGGTGACATTAACATATTCCCTATGGGTGTATTGATATGTTGTTAAATGCTAATATTGTACTATATGCTAGCTCACCTAATTCCACAGAGAAAGTGGCCTAGAGGGTCACACACTAAGTGTATCTAGAATCCTAGTTAAATTATATGTGAATTTAATGTATAATAAAATTTTAAAATCCAATGAATAATACTTGTTTAGGTTATGTTAATTGAATTAATTCAGTCACTGGTTATTTCTATTTGAAATATTTATGAGTCGAATAATAAATAAATATTTATTCTCTAATGATTGAATTTAATATTTATTTATTTATTTAATTATTTAATGAATGATATTATGATATTTATTTATAATAAATATTTATTATTCAAGGTTTGATAAATTTTTATGAGGATTAGTGGGCTAATCTATTGGTTTGGATGAAAATGATATGTTTTATTTAATATCATTTAAATAAATATTTATTTATTTATTTAAGAAATGTTATATAAATAATCCATGATTTAGAAGAGTCTATAGAAATATTATTATTATTATTATTATTATTATTATTAATGGGGTTTACATAGAATATAGATATTAGTTAAGTGGCTATATGAAATAATTAATTATCTGAACCTAAGTATATGATATATCATATATCATTCCTAGGATAGGTGAATTCTTGTGCACAATATTTCTCTCAAGAGATCTCTCTTAAGATCAATGATAATTATCTCCAGAAAGCTCTAAAAATAAGAGCCTTCCATCCTCCTCCCCTCTCTCAATACCAAGAGAAAAATGAATAATCCTTAAAGTTTGAGGTAATTATTATTGTGATCGATGAATAATTATAAAAGATAATAGATACCACCATGCTAGAACCAGAAGTTTCAATGAAGAAATTTTAAAAAGAAATTAGAGCACATGTAGATACAACTAGAAGGATTACTCTTTGGATCCTTCATCACAATAATGATGTGACAAGAAGGTCAACTAGATTATTCAACAAAAAAACATACCAATTACAGTTAATTATTGTTAATAAATTAATTATAAATTATAAGTGAAAATATAATCTATTTTAATATTTTTGGGTTTCTGTCATACATTTCTAATTATTTATCTAAAGAAAATGTTGAAACCCATTGTTGTTCATATTCCCAAAAACATTTTCTACACCCTAGAACATTCATGTGGTAATAGAGCAGTCACATATTAATTTATAATTATTTATTAATCATTGATAAAATATACATTTGATAGTTAGTTCTTATTTTATAGTTTTTCATTAGTTTATCCAAAAGATGACATGTCATGAGTGTTCGGTTTCATATAACAAATAACAAATGAATAACACTCAAAGATCTTGTCTAGAGGTGTTGAGGATTTTTGTTTGATTACATGAATACATGACATGTAACGAAAATGTACAAGTCATGTACTCATGGCCAACCAAACTTGGAAAAAAATGAAAATCATAGAAGATCATGTAGGAGAACATCACTTGGAATCATTACACTAAGTGTTTACTTCCAGGTGGCATGCAGTCTGATAGGCTGTACACAGCATGTAGCTAGCATATACATAATGTAACACCACATGGTTTTTCCCATGTAAATCATGGAATTCATGTATTCTAAGTACATATCGTGTAATTAATATACACCACACGCTAACTACCAGTTGATTGCCACATAAATACACTAATTACATGATATTTAGCATGTTTTACTTGCCGTTTAAAGCATGATAACTCACATGGAAAATATTTTAAGTACTGAGGAATATAGTTCAGGTCAAAACATAAAGGAAATTATTAAAATAAAAATTTAACTACATATTGTATAGATTGATGTACAATCCATGTGATAGGGTTTCCACACCATTTACACATTAAGTAATTTCCAATAGGTTATATGGGATATTAATTTGTTATTAATTAATTTATGTGTTTTCTATAGATACATGATGTGTACGTTTATCAAACACATCATATAACAACCTAAACATTTATCAATGAAATTTATCCCTTCTTATAATTATTTCATATAGTATAAATCACATAGATGTGCAATAAAAACTTTATAAATTATTAGTGAACGAAATAAGAGGCTTTTTCACAAATTAAGGAACCTATACCGATAGAATAGTAACTTGACCTTTGGAATATTAACATGACTCTTAGGAATAGTAATTCATCCAATAGAATAGTAACTTCACCTCTGAAATTATAACTAAAATTTGGGTATCATATGAATGAAAAAATAATATATTTATATCATGAAATAAGTAAATAAATATTTTAAAAATTATAAATAAATTATTCATATTTTTATAATTCATAAATATTTATTTATAATTTTATAATTAATATAATGATTTAAAAGAAAATTTATTTTATTAAAGTAATCTCATAAATTAATATTTTTTTCTTATGATTATAAGATAACTTTATGAAACCTTGGTTAATTTTTGAAATTTTTATAAAATTAATTATAATTTTAAAATTTTTATTTTTCAAAAAAATGATGTCTAACATCCCAGACCTGGATGCCACTTAATGGGTTCCCCAAGCCCAGTGGGCTACATGGCCTCAAGAACATCTCCAAAAACTTAAAAGGCTATAGACTAGTAGTGAGGGCCTAGGGTTTTTCTATGGGGAGACTATACCCTCATTAATAAAGTGTAGTGTAGTGGATGAATATAAACAGAGGTAAAATAATAGAATCAATAAAAGTAAATGGAAGGCACAATTGAAAATAGATAAAATAGTAGAAATAACTAAAATAACTAGAATAATATAAAACAACTAATTATGACATGTCATGTATCTAGAAAACTGAAAAACTTGGATACAAGACAGTAGGCATAACATGTTCCACAAAAGTATAAAGGAAATTAAAATATTATCCCAAGCATCTTGAGCTCAAACTCAGTCATCTGCTATCAAGATAGATTCTAAATAGAAATCAATGAAATGTTTAAAGTCGTATTCTTCCATTTATCAACATCTGTATTCATGTAATCTGTTTTGGGTACCAAACGGAACCCAGATTGGGTATTAGATAAATCTAAGTGGGTCACCACTAACGGTGTCTATAACATTCATCTTTTGTAATGGAAATGTAACAGTGTTCAAGAATTCATATATAAATTAAAGAAATACAATTTAACTAAATACCCAAGTACCTGATTCATCCCTCAGTTGGCTTCTGAATATAACCAGTACATTAATTTATTATTACATGTTTATAAATAAGTCACGTGTTAACAATAGTTAAGGTTCCGAGTTATGATAAGGAAACTAGTAGTGAAATTTGATAATGAAGTTCTAATTTAATAACTAAGGAAACATAGAACTCAAGGTTCACCAACTCATTAATAACTGTAGCTTGGGTAAGGTTAATAGTGTAATCCAAGGATCATATTCCAAGTCATTACACAAAAATATTCCCACCGAATTCAAGGTGATCATCCAAGGTAAAATAGGGCTAAGCAAAGATATGGCCCTATAGTATGTAACCATGGAACCTACATGTCAATGTTGTATCCAAGGAGTGTATCCATGGAATCCTTTAATACTATGTGAGGGATCCTATGGTGTCATATTGGGAATCCAATAATAGACAAGGATCGGGATCTAGGTGGGTCTCCCCCTAACCAATCCACATCCTTGAATTGGAATGGGGTTCCCGGGTAATAATGGTATTCCCTGATAAGAATCCAAGGTGATCTCGAGTAATGCTTCTCTTATTTAATTATGAAGTCATGTAATATTTCATTTGGTTCAATCCTTTCCTTCCATTAGAGTGATAAGGTCAAGTAGCATGCATCCTTTTAATAAAGTCATAATTAATCAATAAGCCCATTTGGTTCAAGCCTTTCCTTTCATTAGTTTGACAAGGACAAGTAGCATGAAACATTTATTAATTATATTTAAGGAATATTCAACAATTAAGGTTAATTTTTCTACCTTAAATTAATGTGTTAAGGGGTGATACATACATGAAACCTATTAATCATTCACAATTAATCCGGTCAAGTCATATACTTGGTATACTTTTCAATTTCCATTTCACATTTAATTATCAATTGAATCACTTACCTTAGGTGGGTCAAGTGGTGATCATACATGGTACTTTCAAATATGAAATTTAAAATATAAATCAATCTATTTAATATAGAAAATATTACCCTTATAAGGGTCAAGAAAAGTCATTCCCAAATGGTGTCTCAAACAAGCCAAATACTAAAAACCCAATTATGGAACAACATCCTACATGTTATGGATGGATTTGTAGTCATACCACAAAAAATTAATCCCATATATGGAAAGATCATATACATACAGTTATAATGATTATAATCATGGAATATAAATTCTATTAGTGGCACCCCATAAAATAGGTGGGCCCCACATGATAATTCCAAAATCAACGAACTTGAGGGATGAGTTATAGACCACCAAAAATTAGGCTTGTACGACTCCCCTCCTCCACTACTAGCACTTTATTTGGCTTGGATCAGGGTAGATCTCAGAAAAGAGGAAAAAATCTCACACCTTGATAACTAAGTCGAGATCAAGAGAAGAGAAGAACGACTAAAAAGGATTTGATCACTTACTGTTGCACATCCAACATGATGAACAAAAACTTGATCAAATCCTGGATGAATGAGGTCTTCAATCCCAACCTTAGGCCTTTCAAAATCTCAAATTGAGAGAGAAAAGGGGTTAATGCTACTTGATCTTGGATTAGGAAGAAGAAGGGGACATAATTAGATCATTAAAGGAAAAGGAAATTTTACCCATAAAATATCATGTGCATGGTTTGGCCGCATGGTTTTCCAAATCATGAGCCAAAAATGTACGGGTACTTGAGAATGAAAGGTCACTCGCATGGTTAGGTCACATATTTAGGTAAACTGTGTGCCAACCATGTGGTAAGGCTCTATCAAAAAACATGTCACCTGCACGGTTTACAGTAAACTGTGCATCAGGCCTATTTTTTCCAAAAAAAGTGGGTTCCAAGCTCCAAACAGTCCTCAAACACCCATAGTACATTCACTAAACCATTAGGTATCAAAATTAGGTCCAAAAATAATAATTAGACCAAATTTTAAAGGATCAATACCTCACTAAAAAATCAGGTTCTTATAGTCTTCCCCCTTAAAAGAATGCATCCCCGAGTTCACCTTCCAAGGGTGAAGAAATTCTATCTGAGAATAATTTTGGCTGCTAGTCATGTATGTCAATCTCCCACTCCCAATTTTTCATCCTACATGTGGCCATGCTTCCATAGCACCCGCACGAAAGGGATAGACCGGCCTTATAAAACCTTCATGCTCTAGTTAATGATGAATACTCAATACTCTCCAAAGGTAGCATCAGAATCTAACTCAACATTCTGAGGATAAAAGGTATGAGATGGGTCAGCATGATACTGGTGATGTTGTGAAACATGGAAGATTTCATTCATAGAATGGTACCTTTAAGGTAGTAGCAACCGATAGGCTACCGGCCTAACTCTCTCTAGAATTTCAAAAGTCCCTATATAAAGAGGAAATAAATTCCCTTATTTTTGTAACCATATATTCCCAAGCCTAGGTGATACCCTAAGTAAGACATGATTACCAACCTCGAACTATAGAGGTCATCGACATAAATCGGCATAAGATTGTTTTCTAGAATGAGCAGTATTCATACACTTTCAGGTTATCTAAACTTTCTCTGAAGTCTCCTGAATGAGATGAGGATATAGTAGAGTTGTCTCACCTTCCTCTAGCTAGCACAGGGGTGAATGGAATGACCTACCATGTAAGGCCTTAAAAGGATCCATCTGAATTGTCGCATAAAAGCTATTATTATAGGCGAACTCAACAAGAGGGATATGATTTTCCTAAGAATTTATAAAATCAAGGACACATGGTCAAAGAAAATCCTATAGAACTGTTATATTTAATTCTAATTATACATCAGTCTGAGGGTGAAAAGTTTTTCATAGAAACACCTATGTTCCCATAGCCTTCTACAATCCCTAATAGAACCATGATGTGAAACGAGCATCCCTATTTGAAACAATAGTATGAGGGACCCCGTGGAGTTATATGATATCATGGATATACAATTTTTTTAGCTCATCAACTGAAAAAGTATCCTAAATAAGAATTAAGTGGGATACTTTCATCAGTCTTTCAATTAAAACCCATACAGCATCACTACCTCTCTGTGAACTAGGTAAAATGACTAAAAATCCATAGCAACATCTTCCTATTTCCATTTTGGGTATGGAAGCAGTTGTAACAAGCCTGCAGGTATCTGGTTCTCTACCTTCACCTACTGACAGTTAGAACACCTAGTGATAAATCTTATTATCTGACATTTCATCCTAGTCCACCAATTATAGTTTCGCATGTATTAATACATCTTCAAGATACCTAGATGAACTGCTCATTAAGAAGAGTGGGACTCACACATCAACACCTCTCTCATATCTGTAGGAACCCAAACATGTCCGTTAATACATATGATGTTTTCTCTATATACAAACCAATTCAGAGGTGGGTTATCTCCTGATATAATCTCACAAAGAACCAAACCTTCAAGATCTAAAAAATGTCTACTCTTTACCTTCTCTAGGAGGGAAAACGTACCTACCAAAGATGATAGATAAAACTGCATGTGACTATCATGTAACTCCGTATGCAGCTCAGAAAAGTGGTCTATTAACTTCTATTCATCACAAGATTCCTATACGGCCTGTTTTTTATTTTTCTAACTCAGTGCATCTAAAACTACATTTCCCTTTCCAGGTGTATAGGTAAGCTCAAAATCAATGGATTTTAGGTATTCGACCTATCTCCATTGTCCGAGGTTCAAGTCATGATGTGAAAAGATATATTTGAGGATCTTGTGGTCCATGTACATCACAAAGTGATCACCCAATAGATAATGTCTCCAACAACATAAGGCATGGAACACTGCTACTAGATCAAGGTCATGCATTGAATATTTTCTATCATGAGGCCTCAAATACTGAGATCTGTATGAAATGACTTTGTCCTCCAGCATCAGCATTGCTTCTAGTCTAATTCTTGATGCATCATAGAAGACGATATAACCTATGTCTGGCTCTGGAAGAGTCAGAATAGGTGTTGATACAAGCCTCCCTTTCATCTCCTGAAAGGATTTTTCACATGCTTCTAACCACAAAAACTTTACACCCTTATTTGTAATACCATTAATAGGTTATGAATGGTGGGAAAATTCATGTATGAAATGATTGTAATATAAATTCATCTCTAAGAAACTATGTATGTCAAACACGTTTTTGGGATGCTCCCAGGAAACCACATCACTAATCTTTTCAGAGTCAACAGATACTCTTAATTCTGATATTATATGACCCAATAAGTGAGATTTTTCCATCCATACGTGGAACATAGAAAGATTGGTATAAATATGATGCTCTCTCAGTGTACTCATAATGATCTTAAGGTTTTTTTCATGGTCATTACAAGTATGAGAATACACCAATATTTTTTCTACAAATACCATGATAAAAAAATCCAAATAGGGTTGAAACACCCTATTCATCAGATCCATTAAAAATGAGGGCATGTTCAAAAGACCAAACGATATAACAAGGTACTCATATATACCATACCTGCTATAGAAAGCTATACGACGTATGTTTGATGGTCTAAATCGCACCTGATGATAACTCTATCTTAGGTCGATCTTATAGAAGACCCTAGATCCCTAGATCTGGTCAAAGAGATCATCTATTCAAGGTAGTGGATATCAATTATTGGCCATAATATAGTTCAACTATCTATAATCCACACATAAACATAAAGTTCCATCTACCTTCTTGGTGAAAAGCATGGGTGAAACCTAAAGGGATGTATCGGTCTGTATAAAACCTTTGGCCTCTAAATCCTCTAACTGCCACTTGAGCTCTTGGATATTTGTAGGTTCCATCCTGTACAGAGGAATGGACACTAGATCTACACTTGGAACAAGATCAATGGTAAACTCAACCTCTATACCAAGAGGTAATCCAAAAAAAATCGGGAAAGACATCCCTGAAACAATCCACTACCAGAGGGAAATTAGACTTATGTAAACCCTAATCCTCCATGAATAGATTTTTGATCTGGGTAGTCACTCAACCTAGCCCATGATGCTCTGGTCTAGCTCTACTAGCCTAGACATCTCACTCACCCTTATGTATATAACTACTACCCTCTGGTATTGTAAAATATACCATGCGGTGATAGAAGTCTACAAAATCATGATAGTGAACCAACCAATTCATCCCGAGTATGACATCCAAGTCCGTTATCTCAAGAACATAGAGTTTCTATAAGAAAGGGTAACTTCCTACCTTAAGGGGACAATCCCTACCCTGGAATATGCCCAATGTTTGTACCCTTAACAGTGTATTGAGGGTTATCACATCATAGTAATATTATATCTCTAGTCTAACACTCTCCACCATAGATATAGAGATAAAAGAGTTTGGATCACCTGTATCAAATAAAGTAGATACTATGGTAGATTCCATTAGAATATTACCTCATACTGTAGACACTATTACAAAAACCTTTTTTTACATCGCCCTTTTTCACGTCAGTTTTTTAGAAATGACGTGAAAATATCTGAAAATTGATTTTTCACATCGTTTATTATATAACCAACGTTAAAATACATTTTAGCTGATTTTTCATGTTAGTTATATAAGAACTGACGTGACAAATCCATTTTATCTGATTTTTCACGTTAGTTATCATATAACCGATGTGAAAAATCAATGTACATCACTTTACCATGTCGGTTATTAAATAACTGATGTGAAAAATCAATTTCCAGGAAAATATATTAAAATTTTCATAAAGGTAGTTCATTTCCCAATATTTAATTTTACAAGTCACGGAGCTCAAACGGAGTTACGGATTGAAATTTATGGCCTTTAGAAGTTGATCATCTCTAAACAATGTCTTTGGGATGTCTAACTTCTAAAGGCCATAACTTTTAATCCGTAACTCTGTTTGAGCTTTGTGACCTGTCAAATTAAATCTTGGGAAATGAAATATGATTTTGTAAACTTTTTTCACATCGATTATAAAATAACTAACGTGAAAAATCGATTTTCATGACTCTTTCATGTCAGGTATTTAATAACTGACATTAAAAGCTATTTTTCACGTCGGTTATTAAATAACCGACATGAAAAAAGTTTAGAAAAAAAAATTCATTTTCAAAGATTTAATTTTATAGGTCACAGACCTCAAACGGAGTTATGGATTAAAAGTTATGACCTTTAGAAGTTGATCATCTCTAAACGATGTCTTAGGGATGTCCAACTTCTGAAGCCCATAAATTTTAATCTGTAACTTCGTTTGTGCTCTCTGACCTATCAAATTAAATCATGAGAAATGAAATAAATTTTTGTAAACTTTTTTACATCTTCTATTAAATAACCGATGTGAAAAATACCTTTTAACGTTGGTTATTAAATAACCAACGTGAAAAAAGTCATGAAAACCGATTTTTCATGTCGGTTTTATAATAACCGACCTAAAAAATAAGTAAAAATTTTAATATCTTTTCACATCGTTTATCAAAAAACTAACGTGAAATATAATTTTAATATCCCGCGAACATGAAATTTCAATTTTTTTACATCGCGGCATCGAAATTTTGAATTTCCGCATAAAATTTTTAATACTGTGTTTTCTCTTAGCATCTCAATTATATGTTTCCATTATACACACATCCTAATTTTATGATCATTTATTTCAACCATTATCGTTCCCCCAAATCGACACTTTTGATATTCAATGTGAATCAATTATTTCTTCTTTACGCGATCTCGTCAAGGGATATTTAATCATATATACATGATTTAGGGTTTTGATGATTTGTTTTCTTCATTGATATACCATTTTAAGATCATTTCATTCAACCATCATCTTTCCACCGAATCAACTTGTTTGATCTTCAATGTGAATCAACGATTTCTTATTTCCGTGACCTCGTCAAGGTATTTGTAATTATTTTCCCATGATTTATATTTTCTATGAGTAATTTTCTTAATTGATATACCATTTAATGATTATTAATTTATTATAATGATGGATGATGCTTTATATCATGGTAAAACTACAAATCCCCCTACAGATTCAAAATTTTCTTCTAATATGAAGCTTTGGTTGGATCATTCAATCTTTCCTCGAAAAAAATATCAAACTTCTGATGGTCATAAATTTTGATCTGTAACTTCGTTTGAGCTCTATGACCTGTCAAATGAAATATTATGAAATTTTATACAAGATGGTATACATTTTTTACATTTTTTATTTAATAAAAAAAGTTAAAAATAACTTTTAATGTTTTTTATTAAATAACTGATGTAAAAAATGACTTTTAACGTCGGTTTTTTCAAAAACCGACATAAAAAATGGCTTCTTAATGCCATTTCCAGAATGTATTTCATATAGGTTTTTTAAAAACCGACATTAAAAACCATAAAACCCCATTTTTTACGTCGGTTATTAAATAACCGATGTAAAAAATCATATTTTTAACGTCGCTCACAATAATGTCGCCTAAAAACCGACGTTAAAAGGCAAAAAAACCGATGTAAAAAAAGGTTTTTGTACTACTGAGATAGTCCCACATCTTGATCCATGGGTATCGGTTATAGTGCATGTCGTTGTCCTAATCCATGGTCTTGTGCATTAGATGGACTACCATGATTATAACTACTCTATTGGTGTTGTTGGTGATTAGGGGTCTGGCTTCCACATTCATGAACTCCTCCTTGACTAGTCCTACTGGTACTATTCCAACTCCCAACCTAATGTCGCACAAAAGACTTTGCTTCTAAAGGTGGAGTTAGTATGGATTGTTTTCCACTTGAATATGGTGGAAAGGTCCTGGAGAAATACTAGATATTCTTCATACATCCACAATCCCATCACTCCATTGGGTAGCTATCACAATGAGGCTTCAGGTTCCCCAGCATCCATACTGATGACACCCTTTGGAGTTATTTAAATGGGCACTCTTATTGTCACTTCTATGATGTGAAACCTTGAGGGAATGCATTATCCCACTGGAAGAACTACTGGCCTAACATGGCACTAGTTTTCTATGTCTGGTATTATTTTCTTCCCTCAACTTATGATTAGATATAAGATCCTAATTTACTATTTCAGAAAAGTTTGTTAGGAAAAATACATTCACCTATGTACGGATGGCATACATGTGCCCATCCTCAAAAAATCTAGCACGCAAAAGATCATCACCATATATAAGTGGTGTAAATCATTTTAACTCAGTGAAATGATCTGAATACTCCATGAAAAACATAGAACCCTACTCGAGAAGCATGAACTCTCTGGCTCTTTCAACTCTTAGCGTCTGAGGAAGGAATTTACCATAAAAGGAAATCTGTAAATCAACCCATAACATGCCCTAATGATGACCATACTAGGTAATCACATCCCACTAGATCTTGTACAACTCTAGAAACATGCATGTGGTAAGATTGTCCCTCTTCTCTAGAGGTGTCTCTAGATAATCAAAGATAGATAGGGTGGCTTCTATCCAAGACTTAGTAGCCTATAGACCTCTATCCCCTAAGAAAGTAGGAGAATGTTACTGCTAGAAATCATGAGTTAGATCATCCATCATAGGTGCAAGCAATGGATCACCATGCATGGACTTCATCAAATTTAGGAAACTATGATGAACTTGGGAATAAGTTCCTAGATTAGGTATGATAGGTAGTTCCTCGAGTGGAACACTTGGAGATAAGAGTGGTATCTTAGGGCTCACAATGTCTGGATCATGGTCGTCACCACCCTCCTGGCATAGGATACGAGGAATTCATGGAGGAATTGGTCGAAAAATGCCAAGAACACACCTTAGAACAAGATTAAGTAGGAATACAACAACACTAGCAGAATCTGAACAAAAGAAAACTCACTACCCAAGCCATACTACCCCAACTACCCACATAGATTTCTGGGTATCGGTAAGTGATCAAGTATAAATTTAATTTAATTTTATATTTAATTACTAGTTTCACTAATTTACCTTTCATGAACATGAAAAGGTGGGATAAGGATGTAAAACCAATTTATTTTAGATGTCATGAACCACTTTGTAATGGATATCCATTTCCGGTGAATCAGTTCCCATACACCTTATCACTGGAAATGACTCCCATTTATTTATAGCATAATGGCTCAACTCGGTAAATTACTCATCCCAACCCATGAGGGTGCATAAACCTCATGAATTTAGATATGCAATCACTAAATCATAACCAAGAGTAATAAAATCAGAAGCTAAATATCACAACATCACTCAAAAATCACAAGCACATCAAGCAATGAAAAGCAGTGAGATGCACCTATATGGCATGGAAATATGTATAACATGCCAATTCTGGGTTCCTTTAATAATGCATGAAACAATGAACCATTACCACATATCATCGTGCCAAGGATTAAAGAAATCCTCAACATAGTAATAATCAACAACACCACACCGCATGTGCATCACCCAATGGTGAAATAATGTCAACTATAATAGTAAAAATAAAACAATAATTATAATCTATACAACTCGGATTTTACCCCAAACATGGGTTTGTGATGCCCAATCATGGCTTTTGACCAAGTCCCAAGCATTACTAATCTCCAATATACTATCTTCAAATAGTAAAGAAAGAAAATAAATTTCCTATGATACCACTTTGTGATGTCCCAAACCTAGATTCCACTTAATGGGTGCCCTGAGCCCGGTGGGCCACATGGCCTCAAGTGTATCTCCCCAAACTCTAGAGGCTGCAGACTAGCAGCGAGGACCTAGGGTGTGTCGGTGGGGAGACTATTCCCCTCATTACTAAAGTGTAGTGTAGTTGATGGATATAAATAGAGGTAAAATAGTATAAAAAATACAAGTAAATGAAAGGCACAGGGTAAAATAGATACAATAGTAACAATAACTGAAATAACTGGAATAACATACAATAATTGATGATGATGTTTCATATATATAGAAAACTAGAAAATGGAGATAAAAGATAGAATTCATAACATGTTCCACAAAGGTAAAAGGTAAATCAAAAGACTATCCCAAGCATCCAGAGTTTCGACTCAGTCATCTGTAATCAAGATCCATTCTAAATAGCAAGCATTCAAGTGTTCAAAGATGCATGCTTCCCATTATCAACACATATATTAATGTAATCTACTTCAGGTACCAAATGGTGCCTGTAGAGGGTGTATGATAAATCTAAATGGGTTGCCCCTAATGGTGTCTATAACATCAGGCTCGTGTAATGTAAATGTAACAATGTGCAAGAATGCATATATAAAGTAAAGTAGTACAGTGTAAATAAATAACCAAGTACCTACTTCATCCCTTAACTAGTGTATGAACATAACCATTCCATTAATTTATTATTACCAGTTTATAAATAAGTCATATGTTAATAATAGTGAAGGTTCCAAGTTATGATAAGGAAACCTATAATGACATTTGAAAATGAATTTCCAACGTAATAACCAAGGAAACGTATGCCTCAAGGGTCACCAAATCAGTAATAACTATACCCTGGAAAAGGGTGAGAGTGTGATTCAAGGATCATATTCCATGTAATTCGATAATAATATGTATACTGAATCTAAGGTGACCGTCCAAGGTAAAATTGGGATAAGCAGATATAGGGCCTTGTGGGTTGTAACCATGGCACCTACTTGCCAATGTCGGATCCAAAGAGCGTATCCATGTAATCCTTTAATACTATTTGAGGTATTATATGGTTTTATACCAGGAATCCAAGAATAGAAAATTATTGGGATCTAGGTTGGTCTCAACCCAAGAAAGCCACATCCTTGAATCGGAATGGGGTTCTTGAGTGCTCATGGAATTCCCCAATAATAATCCAAGGAGAGGTTGAGTTAGGCCAATATTGTTTAATTATGAAGTCATGTAATATTTCATTTTGTCAAGCCTTTCCTTTCATTAGTATGATAAGGTCAAGTATCATGCAACCTTTTAATCAAGTCATAATTAATCAATAAGTCCACTTGGTTTAAGCCTTTCCTTTCATAAGTTTGACAAGGCCAACTAGCATGAAACCTTTATTAATTTTATTTAAGGAATATTCAATAATTAAGTTTAATTCCTCTACCTTCTATTAACGTGTTAAGGGTTGATATGGACATGTAACCTATTAATCATTCACAAATAATCTGGTCAAGTCATATACTTGGTATACTTCCAATTTCCATTTCACATTTAATTATCAATTGAAGCACATACCTTAGGCGGGTTAAGTGGTGAGAATACATGGTACCTTCCATTATGAAATTAAAAATATAAATCAATCTATTTAATATAAAAAATCTTACCCTTATAAGGTGTAAGAAAAATCACACCCAAACGGTGGCTCAAACAAGTCAAATACAAAAAACCCAATTATGGAATAACATCCTACATGGGATGGATGGAGTTCTGGGCGTAACCAAGAAAAATTAATCACATATATGGAAATATCATATCCATAAAATTCTAATGATCATAATCATGGCATATAAATTCTATTAATGACACCCAATGAAATCGGTTGGCCCCACACGACAATTCTAAAATCAACGAACTTGAGGGATGAGCTATAAACCACCCACAATTTGGATTGTATGACTCCCAACCTCTAATATTTTCCCTTGATTTGGCTCAAATAAAAGTTGATTTACAAAAAGATGAAAATGCTCACACCTTAGTAACTAGGTCAAGATCAAGAGAGTAGAATAACAGCTAAAAGGACTCGAACACTTACTATTACATATCCAACGTGATGAACAGAGACTCAATCAGATCTTGGAAAAAGTAGATCCTTTAATACCTACCTCAAGCCTTCAAAAAGCTCCCAATTGAGAGAAAAAATGTTAATCCCACTGGATCTCATATTATGAAGAATAAGGGGAATTAATTAGATCATTAAGGGCCAAAAGGACATTTTACCCATAAAATAGCCTATGCACGATTTTCCCAACCATGCGCCAACCATTAACAGGTACATGGGAAATAATGGTAACTCACATGGTTATGTCACACTATTAGGTAAACCATGTTCCAACTATGCAATAAGGCTCTGTCAAAAAACATGTCATCTTCACGGTTTGATCAAATCATGCGGCCTCCCCACACGGTTTACTATAAACCATGTGTTAGGCCTGTTTTTTCCAAAAAGGTGGGTTCTAGGCTTCAAACAAGCCTCATACACCCTTGGGACCTTCACTAATCCATTAGGAATCAAAATTATATCAAAATAAAATAATTAGACTAAATTTTAAAGAATTCATACCTGAGTGAAAAAACTACGTTCTTACATGATGATTTTAATTAAAAATTAAATTTATCATTTTTAGAATATTATTTTCAAAAAAAAGGAGTTCATTTTTGAATTCTACATGTTGAAAATTTATTAGGGTGAATTTTTTGGATTTTTCTAAAATAGTGGAATTTCTAGTGAATAGAAAAATACGGTAATTTACGGTATATATACATTATAAGTTAAATACATTTTTCCTTGAGTCATTGATAATTTAATAACCATAATATAAAACTAACATTCATTTTTTTAATATATGTTTTGATAATTCTAACACTATTCATAGTCTTGTGCCAAAATAATAAACTAACGAATAAAATAATTGGAAACATCCCTCTCCTCGCCTATAAATACCACCCCTCACCACTTTTTCTCCACACACCATCCAAGATTTGAACCTTATCCAAATTATACTCAAATATCTTCCCAAAACCCTAACATATTTATGAGATCCATTTGTCTCATCAAAAAAACCAAAGCCTTTTCCCTAAGGAGGTTCTCATGGAGGATAAATTCAAGAGGTAAAATCATCTTTCTTTTCCTTTTAATTTATTTTAATTTCTTTTTATTTAATTATTATCTCCTCACATCATATATAAAAATCTACATGATAAATATAGTATCTTTTATATACTTTATTTATATAATTTTAATGTAAAATCCATCATCAAACTCTTTTCTCCCTCTCTTTTATTCTAAAAATGAAATCATCGCCTGTGATGTGTCAATTTACAAACAAAATGGATGATAAATTTTCATTTTCTTTTAAATCCTTAAAGGTTGTTCATAAAACCACTATAATTGTTTGTGCATACTATAAAATTTATGTAATAACCTTTTTATGTTCTATAACCAACTTATATGCACAATAATAAATAATAGAACAAAACTAGTTTTTGATGTTCAAGAAACCGCCAAAACATCTAAATGATTATCACTAAAATTTTATCTAATGATTCATCCTCATAAAATTTAACCAAATGATATATATAAACATTTAAACCAATTTATGTTCATTAATAATATATAATTTCAATTCAGTATAATTATACCCATTCTACATAAACTTCCATACTCATGTTCAAGTGAACTAGTCATGAAAACCAAGAAAATGAACACACCAAAATGATAGAATTGACCTCTATAACTCGTCTAAAAGGAAATAAATGAACTTAATAAAACTATAATAAATCAAATATATTTATAATTGGTTTTGGATTTGTTAATTAATTAATTTAATTTGATTATCCATGATATTAAAGTGAATAAATCACTTGAATAGAAGGTAAAGGGATTTTCAAACACAACTCTATTCCTTTGGGTTTTCCCTCTTTCACACCATTTTCAATATGATATTCCATTTATGTTCCTTAAATATAATATATTTATTTTTATCTTTTATTTTCTAGATATACATGTTTCCAATCTGATTTTATGACAAATGGAAATATTTCTCCAAGATAACTCTTCTTTCTAAAAACTCAACTTTTACTTCTCATGAGATTGTTTCTTCCTCACTCAAGAATGATGATTCTTATAAAAATTATGTTATTACCTCTTTATTTTGGTAAACCCAAAGTTTATGCATAAAATTATTATTTATGAAATGAAACCCATTCCTTTCCATGTCTTATTTTATGTCCAAGATTGATATGTGTTCTATGTGGCTTGCATGATTATGCAAATGTTATGAAGTGAAGGGTGCGCCCAAAGTTATATAACACTCAAATGTATTGGATAATGTGATGAATCTAAAGAGATAAAGAGAAATATTCATGAACTTGGGGCTATATTTATTCTCAAATATGTGTGGTAGTTGACCACTAAGACATTATGTTTCATTTTTATGCATTTCCACATTCCATTCCTCTATCAAATGCTTCTTCTCGTAATTATGATGATGATCCCATGATTATGTTATGAGGATAATGATTATGATAAACCCATTTTATGTTGATCCATGTTATTATATATCATCTTAATAGTATTTTAGGTCACTCATTCATATGATGTATATCCTCAGGTGATTACTTGTACTAAGGAAAACACAATGACCACTATTAAGCTAGAAAAGAAGGAATTAAAAAAATGCTTATATTTTATTTTTGTAAATGTTACGTATAGTCCTAATTTTCCCAAGACACTAAACCTTTAGATCCTGGTTTTGTAATTATTTTATGTTGTTTATCTTTAAAATTACGTAATAATCATGTAAGAAAAATTATGGTTGATATAGTTGGTACCAGAGCAAGGTTTGGTTAATTTGTGAATTAGGATTAGACAACCTTAATGAAAACTCTTAGTATGCAATTAAGTATATGTAAGCATGCAATAAGATTTTATAAATATAGGGATGCCACAAGATAATCCGTTAGAGTTATTTTTAAAAAGGGATGAATTATTCAAGATTTTTTTACTTATGTTTTGTTCTAACCTTTTATATTTTAGAAAATGGTGGGAATTAGGAGAAACCAGGACAACAACATATGTAAGGGAAAATGCATAGATTGTATGAATTAAACCCCAAATGGTTTTGTAGGTGGAGTTCAAAATTTCATAGTAATGATTACATAGTTTTATCAGGCTATAAAAAATAACCAGAACAATGTGGAATTTCCCCCTTCACCTAAGAGGGAGAAACTAGCTATAGAGTCCTTTATACTGTAACAACAAAAAAAAATTATTATATCTTCTAATCCACAAGTTGTAGAATAGTGGGACAACTCAATATATAATATATTTTCTATGCTTTACTATTCTAAGATGGAGAAGGTGACTCTTTACATTTATTGTCTAGACAGAGAGTTCAACCAATAGTGGGTTTTGATTAAGAACACCAAGCCTAAGTATGAAATTGAGGATATGGAGTGGGAAGACTTTAAGATAATATTTCTTAACAAGTATTTTCCTCAAAAATATTCATACAAATATGGAGAGAGAATTCATAGAGTTGAAAAAAAGGAAGGTGAATTTTTCATGGACTGCAAATAAAATTTCACAAGGCCTTTAAGGTACGCTTCTGGTTTTGTTATCAATAATGATAGAAAAATTGATATATTATTTAGGGAGTTAAAACCACACCTTTTAAAGTATCTAGAAATTCAAGACTCTAAGAGTTATGAGGATGTTGTTTGATGTGATATCAAATTGGATATGGAGTTTGGATAATTTTCCCATGGATATGGTGATAAGAAATAAAATATGGAGTTTCATGCTAAAGGATCTCATGATAAAGGGGGGAATAAATCTCAACCACACACATGTCAAAAATGTGGGAAAAAGCATCATGGGAACTACCTCAAAGGTAAGGGTAAATTCTATAAGTGTGTGAGATAAGGCCAAAAAGTTCATGAATGTCTAGGATACATAAATAATATGGTTGATACAATGGAGTAAAGGATATCACCACCCATGGTCCAATGTTACAATAGTAGGGATCAAGGGTATTATGTGTAACACCATGAGATTTTATGAGATAGATTATTTTTAATTTATTTTATGTATTTTTTTGTATGTTACACCAATATTAGATTTCTCTATACACAACACCATATTATCTTGCAGTATATGCAACAATATTATTGGCTTGAGTTAAAAGCAACAATGGTCTTCTTCAATAGCTTGTGTTGTACGCAATACCAAGTTTCACTAATCAACGATATATTATTAAAATATTATTATTTAATGGGATATAAACTAGACATTATGAATAATATTAACCATATTTTTAATTTTTTATAACATTAAAATTCATCTTATGTATTTTCTAGACATGATATAATAACAAATTCAATTTTTCGGATAAAAGATGTATTTTTTTCAAAAAAATGCAGTTTTACCATCTTTTGAGGGAGAACCCTTTTTAAATATAGTTTTTGACAATGTTATAAGTTATATATGACATAATAAACTTATTATTTGGGATATAGAAATCAAAATTTACCTTGGGTGAAATTATGGAATTTTTCTGATGAAATTCATATTTTAATGAATAGTGAAAAATACTGCTTTATAATTCAAAAGTGCCTTTTCATCTAATTTAATTATATAGTTAGATTATATTTTTAATTGGTTTTAAATTTTAATTGTATTTTTTTATAATTTAATCCAATGTTGTTCATTAGATGTAATTTCACATTTAAATTGGACATAAACACATGTCAATCTTTTGATAGCTTTTACTTCTTAAAACCATTTTTTTGGTTTTGACAACAGCAATTAATTTTAAATTATATTCTGCCAATTATGTGTTTTGAATTTTGAAAAATGGATTTTATATTTGGAATAAGAAGATCGAAATTTTTTAAATTGGTACCTTTAATTTTTGGAAATTATAAATAGTAACTTCAGTAATTATTTTTATTTACCATGGTTAAAGGTTAAATCAGGTAAATGAGGGTAAAAAATAATAATATAATAATTTAAAACTACTCTAACATGTATCCTAATACTATTTTATATCATATTTCTGACCATGGTAATACTTGGGTCGATTTTAGGACCCCAAGGATCCACTTGGGAGTGATAATGACATGTTATAATAAGTAATTTAAAGTAAAGAGAAAAATAACATAAACATGTATCTTCTTAGTAAAACCATTTTTATATGGAGTTATATAAGTAATATATTTGAATATAGATAGTAATTATAAATCTAAAAATATTTCCTAAATCATGATATTTTATTTATAATTTTTATACATTAAATAAATAAATTTAATTATGACATAATGATGATGAAGTGATTGATTCATTAATAAATTATTCAAATAAATGATATTATAAATATTAAAATAAATATTATTTGATATAATTTATGTGATACACGAATTTTATAGGTGAATATGACATGTTATTATTGATTCAATGTTTTTTAAGGAATCAGGTTGTTATGAATTTTTAAAAAAGTCAAGTATGAATAGTGACCATAATTGACATAATTCATAACTTAAAATATAAAATAGGTTATTAAATGATATTAAATTATTAAAAATAATATATTAATTTAAATGGTTAATATATGTCCAAATATGTCATAAATTTCATTTTTTTGGGTCATTTGACAAGATATGGTAATTACATTAACCCAAAATGTGTAAATAACATGATATCACTATAAGATTAAAAAAGGTAAAATAAGGGTTAAACCAAACATATAAGGATAAAAAAATAATAGAAACTTGTCTAAAAATTATTTTATTATGGTTATTTGAACTAAAATCATATTATATACTAATTAAATTATTTTTGGACCATTTGAAATCGAAATTGAATTTATAATAAATTAATATTTCAAGACTTTCCTAAAGTGCCCATCACCTCTTCTATAAAAGGGAACTTCTTATTCTCTTTATATCATGATTCCAAAGCCTTTTATTTCAGAAAATATTTGTCTAATACTCTTCATATAATCACTCTATTTTTCCTAGAAGCCTTACGTTGTGCATAAATCCATCCTTGGGAGACCTTTTGTGAAAATCAAAAAGAGATACTCGAAATAGAGGTAATTGTTTTATCAACACTTTCAAAATTATCTTCTTCTTATACTTCCTAATATTATGTTGTTTCAAAACTAAATTAATAAATCCAGTATCTTATACATTCTGATATTTTATTATAATTATGGGACAACCTTATACCTCCTTTTATCCGTCCTATTAATAACAATATCACCATGTGTGTGTACATACGGTTTACCGTCTCTACATTGTGGTGTAATTTATTATTCAAAAATACTTAATTTGGATTGGTATAATGTTGATTATAATTGACTTAAATATTTAATATAACATGATAATTATTTTATATAATTAATATACCATTCAATTCTATATTATTTAACCATTAAGTGAAAGATATTATCGCTCATGCGTACGTACGCCCTATTGTCTCCATGACGCGATGAGATTAATTCTTTACATTAACCATTAAATAATAATTATAAAGTATATATAATAAAAAAACATGAAATATATGACATAATAATTCTACTTTATTTATGTGTTTATATATATATTTCATTTACTTTCTTCCATTAAATTCAATTAGGAAACAGAAACAGTACGTACGGCTTATTGTCTCCATGAACAGTGTATTCCATTTCATTTATCTATATATAATATATATTTATATACTGAATATTTATGGTATATAAATAATTTTTTACATTATTTTAGTAATTAAATAACAATCTAAGTAATAATATCAAGAACAACAAGTCAAAACACGTATGATAAATAAAAAGATTATTACCCAAAACATTGCTTTAACATTTAATTGATAAATTAACAGGTAATATAAAGTCATAAGTGAATAATATATGATATGATAAATATTATTATGGTTCTCTTACAAGTTAATAATATATTTAAACCCACTATATAGGAGTTTCATATACATACAAAGCATATTGGATCTAAGGTAAGATATAATTTTACAATCTCATTGTTATCTGAGATTATTTATTTATAAGTATTTAATGAGGTATATTTATCATTCACATACATGTTTCCTAAATATATAATATTATTTATATTCTTATATTGTTTTTTAAAGTTAATTTTACCCATTATTGAATTTTTATTAAATGGTATGGAAGGAATATTTCTGTCGTTTTCCATATGAGGTACTTCTTTACTTTTCTAGAAAAAGTACAAGGAGAATGTTTTTTTAACTTAGACGGAATGAAATAATTTTTATGCTTTCATAATGAATTATTTCCTTGAATCTTCCCCTACAAGATTACAGGTTTATTTTCACATAAAATTATTTCTTCTAAAATTCTGTTGCATTTGGAGGAAGGAAAACATTTTTGAAGAAGAAATCATATTTTCCTCAGGAATTAATTTCAAGTGTTTTATCAAAATTATTTTCCATATAAAATGAAATTATTTAAATATGTCTATATATATACCTGTTATTACTAATATTTTATTGTTTTTATGAAGAAATTTTATTTAGGAAGTCTATTTGTTTTATATGAATTGTGATGGAATGATGTTTAAGAAACCCATTTTATTTTATGGGTTATGATATGATGAATGATTTATGTTTATTTGGAACATGTAATAATTATTTCACTATGAGATGGGTGGGACCTATATATCCATTAAATACATTAGGTAAAGATTTATATCTCATGAGATAGACGTGACTGGAATGTCAAGTAAATCATGTTCAGTAATACATGGCTAGAACGACAAGTAAATCTGGTTCAGTAATACAATGAGGGAATGGAAAATAAATCTGGTTCAGTACTACATAGATGGAATGGAAAGTAAACCTGGTTCAGTAATGGACTTTTTCTACTTTTATGGTCTTGGAAGTAATGCCTTTTCTACCATGGAAATCATATTATGTTCTTATTTGTTTTCCATAATTCCATGTTTTATGCCAATGCTATTTTATCATGGTTAATGTTACTTTATGATTTATACCTTATGTACTGTAAATATTTATTTAATGACTTGTGATTTTTATATTTAAACTTTATTTTCATTTTTTTGCATTCTTATGTTTATGTTTTGTTTCATGTTCTCAATGTTTACCCTTACTGAGCATTTGAGCACACCCTTTTTTTGTTTTCTTTTCCCTAGGATATAAAGAAATGTTTTAGGCAGGAAAACAAAAGGGTAAGATATTTATTGAATATGTTGAAGATATTTCACCAAGATATAAGATTATGTTCTAAGTTTCCAAAGACACTAAACTAATATGGTATTTGGGTGTATATTTGTGTAATGTATTATGTATTCTGCAAAATAAATGTAATGTTCATGTAAGTCAAGCTTGGGTCATTACACTATGCAATCTAGTGAACTAAACCTCAAGTACTTGAGGGTAATCAACATCAAAATCCACCAAATACAAAGGAGAAAGGGACGGATTATTCCATCACTACTGATAAATTGGATCAAGAAAATGAAGTAGTACAAGGTACACTTCTTATTCACTAAATAATGGAAAAGGTATTATTTGATTCTAGTTATATGCATTCCTTTATATCTTACAAGTTTTCTAGAACTATTTAATCAAATCCCTGAAACCTTTAAGTAGATATATACATAAAAATACATAATGGTGCGATCATTACAACCCAATTGTTGGAATCTTCTACTATTGTTGTATGTGGGAATATTTACCTAGAAAATATCATGATAATTCCCTTAGTATAATTCGATGTTATACTCGGGATGGATTGGATCTCATTATATAGATCATATATGAACTATCAGGAAAAGTAAATATCATTTCATATTCTAAACAATACCATTCTCCTCTACAAATTCAAGGAAGATCAAAAATATTATTTGGAAAATCCTTTAATAATGTGGGTGTTGATTCCATGTGAAGATGTACACCTTGCTCAAATAGTTGATTCAAAGGAAGGTGTCAACCTAGTTGAAATTCCCATTATGAGGGAATACAATGATGTATTTCCTAAAGTGTTACCCAGAATTCCCCTAGATCATGAGGTAGAGTTATGAATATATATCATACCCAGAGTGACTCATATCTCAAAATTCCCCTATAGTATGGCCTCGATCGAACTGGAGGTGTTAAATAACCATTTGCAAGAGCATTTGGAAAAAGGGTTCATATTACCTAGTACATCACCTTGGGGTGTGCCAATTCTCTTTGTCAAGAACAAGGATGGATCAGTGCAGTTGTGTATTGATTATCGGGAACTCAACAAGATCACCATAAAGAACAAGTATCTTCTTTTAGTTATTAATGACTTGTTCGATCAATTATGAGGAGCTCAGTATTTATCAAAGGTGGATCTTCATTCTGGATATCATCAACTAAAGGTGAAGAAGGAATATATTCATAAGACCTCCTTCCTTAAAAGGTATAGGTACTATGAGATTCTATTAATGACCTTTGTACTTACTAAATCCCTTACAATCTTCATGGATGTGATGAATAAAGTCTTTAGAAACTACCTTGAAATTTTTTGATAGTGTTTATCGACGATATTCTCACTTACTTCAAGAGAATTGAGGAACATGAAGAACACCTAAGGATTGTATTGGAGATATTAAGGAAGGATAAATTGAATTTCAAGTTCAATAAGCATGATTTCTAGATATAGAAATTCATGTTTTTGGGACACTAGATCACAAGTAATGAAATTTCTATAGACTACTCAAAATATAAGGCAATTATGGAATGTATCATGCCCTCTAATATCACAGAAATACAGAGTTTTCTTGGCTTAGCAGTGTACTATCAACGTTTGGTGAGAAATTTCTCATGATTTTATGGACCACTAACTATGTTAACAAGGAAAGGGGTAAAGTATGTTTGGACGGAATAATGTGAGGAATGATTCAAGGATCTAAAGAAGAGGTTAATCACTGCACATGTACTCACATTACCAAAAAGTGTATAATGTTTTGTGATATACATTGATGATTCAAAGAAGGGTTTTGTTTGTGTTCTAATGAAGAATGATAAAGTGATATCTTACACCTCATGGAAGTTGAATATCCATGACTAGAACTATCTAACGCATGATCTGGAGCTGGAACCTAGGATTTTTTCTTTAAAAATCTGGTGACACTAACTCTATAGTGAGAAGTGTGACATATATATTGATCACAAGATCCTAAAGTATATATTCACAAAAAAAGAGCTAAATATGAGTCAAAGTCGATGGTAAGAGTTAATCAAGGACTAAAACTTATTTATACACAATCATCCTAGGAAGGAAAACAAGGTAGTTGATGCTCTTAGCAGAAAAGAACCTACTACTATATCCATGTTTCATATTGAGAAAGACCTTATCTTCATGGATATACAAAGGATTGATTTGGAAATAATTATTGAAAGGAATACATCCCACCTTGCCAAAATAATTACCCAACTATATATCCAAGAGAAGATTAAGGAGGCATAAAGGATCTGGATTTTTAAAATAAGGTGAATGCAGTAAAGGAATGTAAGCTACAAGAGTTACACATCGATGATGATGGTGTCATTTAGTTTGGAATGAGGCTTTGTGTTCCTTCATCACTAGTGATAAAAAAGGAGATATTGGATAATACACATTACTCAACATTCCCTATCTTTTTTGGGAGTACCAAGATGTACTTTGGTCTTAGATAACAATTCTGGTGGGATATATGAATAAAGAGATTGTGGAGTGTATCTCAAGGTCCTTGATATGTAATAAAGTTAAAGAAGAGATACATAATCCCACAAGGATTATGAAACCATTGCCTATAACCATGTATAAATGGTATAATGTCACTATGAACTTTTTCATTGGTCTCCCAAAGACATCTAAAGGAAACAATGTGATATGGGTTGTAGTAGACCGAATCACCAAGACTTACCACTTTATCACTATTTGGTAAGACATCTCACTTAAACAAATTTCTAATATGTATCTAAAGGAAGTTGTGAGACTACATGGGGTTATTGACATGCCTGCAAGCTTTGTTTAATTCATGTGGGCCACAGTCAGATTACATTTAATTTTTTCCCAAACAACACTTTCTACTTAGATGTAGTATAGTGATGGTGCAAGGTTGATCCCACAGGAAATCAAGATAGAGAAAAGAAATTGTGTCTTATAACCCTATATGTAGGAATCCTCACAAGTTTGGTAATGTTTGGGAAAACTAATACTAAAGACTTGTGAATTAGAAATAGTGATAAGGAAGGGATCAAGTCCAATTTTGGGGTTTCTGGTAAAAGATAAAATCTATCCTAAATTGGCATGGTCCTACGATCTAGGCTGTGAAGAAAGTGTAATTCGCTAGTTGAAAATGGTCAAAAAAAACTAGTCCTACCTATGAAGTATATATTCCTTGGTTTGGAAGTAATCACAACCTAATTGCATTAAGCTTAGATTTTATGGCAGGAAGTGTTAGAGGCTATTGGTCATAGCCTAATCTACTCCAATCATGCTAGTTTCATTCATCCGAACATCTCATGGTTAGGGTCTCTTGAATGAATTGGATAAACATTAATTGCTTAACCTAATTAATATTATTAGGATTACCAAGTTGAGAATTTATAATTAATTAAGTTCATATACCTTTACTCTAGATCCCTACCCTAGGTGTTTTATCCACACATGGTATAATTGATCAAGAATGGGTAAAAGATTAAAAACATGTTGAGTTCACAAATAAAAATCAGGTTTGAAAATTTAAAGAACATATAACGTTTGAGTGTTATCAATTAATGAAAATTCATTCATTTATTAGAAATAAATAAATTTATTCAATCGCAATTATAACCAATCACTTACTTAAAACAAGAACAAGTCCAGAAAAGGTTCATTGATGATCAATTCTTGAAATGAAAAACATACAATGAAGAGTGTTGGTAATGAATAAAAGGATGGAGAACATTTTAAAAATTGATCCATGATGATTGAATTAAAGTAAAACAATGAAAATAATTCAAGAAACTTGAGTTTGGGTAGAGGGAGTAGAAGGGAAATGAGAGAAAAATGAAACAAAATTAATTCTACACATCGTGCGCCTACTAAATATATGTACATAGGAAATATCATGACATGAAATGGGTATTCACATCGTGTAATGAAAATCCAAAAATTTCTCCATGGATTTTGAATTTGTGGGTATCTCATGTGAATTTCTTTAGAGATTTAGAATTTTGACACTTCTTTCATCATGTAACTGGATGTCACATCATGAAGCTTCCTTTGGCTGGATCATTTTGAGAGGGAAATGTTATTTGAATCCTACACATCCTGGTCTAGCGATTCATGTCATGTAAGGATGGTTCACGTCATATAAATATGATTTATGTTGTGAAACTTTTAACATCTTTCTTAACAAGTTGAATCATGTGGTGAAATGATATTACACATTGTGTAATGATGTTTCACAACAGATAATAGCCAATTTTTCTTATCTTCTTCATTTTTTCCTTTGAAACCTTGAAATATTATTTCCTAAAATAATCAAAACTTACTAGGTGGATTATCAAGTAAATCATTTAAAATACTTAATAAAATGGAAAAAAATGTGCATATGATTTCATCTTATCAAATTCCCCAAAACTAACATTTTCTTATCCTCAAGAAAAAAGATATCAATAGGGATTTCAAAAGTTGAGTGATTTTTAAAACATGAAATATTTATTATGTCCAAGAAAAATAAAACTAAGTGTCAGTAGAAAAATCTAGTCTCCAGAATTATCCCTTCATGGAAAATTAGTCATGCCTCATAGCTCAATTATTTAATAAAATTATTAATACTTTAATTACAATTTCTTAACTATCCCTTTAACTCTGTACCCATTTTCAATTTACCTCACAATGAATTTTCTATCATCACTTAGGGTAGAATGAAACTATATTTATGCTCATACCTTGAGTACATATTCCTAACCATAGGCTTGCGTTGGTTTTATCATCTACACTTCATAAATATAAATAAAAAATCAATCATGAGGGATTCAGTAATTAGGTTATAACAACTATAAGGGTCTATGTAGGTAGGTAAATAGTGAAAACAAGCTTATAAATGAGGGTAGGCTCTAGATTATAATACATAAATGTTGTGAAAAGTATAATTAAATGACACCTCTATAGCTAATAAAGTTAACCCTCTCATCAGATCAAGTTGGATCCATTCATATATATCAAGTGAGTGAAAAAAATTTATCTTGTTCCTTTCTTGTTTAGGTATTTATATTTTTTTAAATTCATATCTAGACCAGATCTCACATCCATCCCCTAACCACATGTGATCCTTCAGAGGATTCATCGGTATGTAAATGGTAATTTTCGACCTTCCTAATACACAACCAAATTTTATTTTTATTTTTCTTTTTTCTTTTTCAAAGGAACAGTATAGATGTGAAATCCTAAAATGTACACATGGATCACATTCAAATGGTCTGATGAGAAACACAATACATCTCTATAGTAGAATCATCTCGTTCTGTTTGAAAAATTCCCCCACACTTGTTCAAATAAAAGTAATGCATTATACAAAGAGCATGGTAGGAAGTGGAAATCAGCTTGGAATTACTTCATACTATAAGTGAATTCATGGAAACAATAAGGTAAATTAAGGAAATATGTAAGGTGGGTCTCAAGAAAAAGTAACTCAACAAAAAATTCCTCAATCATTTTAAAATTTTATTTGTTCATTAATATCCTTAATAAGATCTCAATGCAAGTTCTTCTAGGTTTATATGTCCTAGGTGTCACTCAAGAAATATGATTAGAAAATAATATGAAATTTTAGTCTTAGAATCATCTTATGAATGGGAGTAAATAAATAATTGGAAATCAATAAGGGAATAAAACTAATTAATAAGTCAATTAAAATTAATTTCAAAAATTTTGAATTTTGAGTTGAATTACTAAGCTCAACAATCATTCTAGAAATATAAATTAAGACAAAACATGGATTTAAAATAATTTTAAATTTTTATTTTTATTTTATTTAAATGGGTATAATGAATTCTCGGTGTAAATCATTCTTCCAAATGAAAAATTTTTCCTAGAAAAATGAGATCATGAAAAAATTCAAGTGTATCAAAAGTGAAACTCATGAAAAACTCCACTATGCTTAGAATGAGATAGTGTCTGCACAGTCCATGGAAGTATGTGGGAAGGGTATGGTAAATAAATTTGTATAAATGGAAATGAAAATTTTAAAATTAAATTCTAAGGAATTGAGATCTCCCTATAAGAAGTGGCATTCCATGGGGGAACTTGGGAAATTTGGATTTGAAATTGGGCTACCTACAAAATGGGTTAGAAATACAGATCCTTCACTAGATAAAGAATTATTCCATAAGTTTGAAACTTTTATAAGAAGTAAAACAAGTAGTTTCATAATATTATGATAAATGAAACACATTTTATTTAAATGCAGGCATGTTTATACAATAAATCTTGAAGGGAATTTTGATAAAAAAAATGAATAAATAAATAAATTTAGTTTATTTATTAGTAAGGTCAAAAATAATCATTTCGATACCCATGAATATCCTAATGGGTCATATGTGGTTAGGAGATCGATGTGAGATCTATCCTAAACATGAATTTCATAAAATAAAAATATAAAATAAAAATAAAGTAATAGGATACCTTTTTCACTCACTTGATATATATACATGGATCCAACTTGATATGATGGGAGAGTGAACTTTATTAGCTATAGATGAGTCATTTCGTTATAATTTTCACTACATTAATGCATTATAATCTAGGTACTACCCTTCTTTTTGATATTTTTTTTCACTGTTTACCTACCTTCCCATATCCTCAGAGTCGTTAGAACCTAATTTTTAAATGTTAGGACCAAGATATTGAGGAAGGTGATTATATTTAGGTATTATATTTTGATGTTAATAATTTTTTATAAAATAAAGGAAGTTTTTGGAGAAAGGAAAATCACTTAACTTTGTATTTGGTGAAAAAAATTGACCTTCATATTCAAAATAATTGGACATAAAATTCTTGAAAAGGTCCATCGTATTCGAGTGGAGATGGCTGGAATAAAAGACTCATCGGATTCACACTAAATCTGGAATGAGAAGGTCATCCGATTAAGGACGAATATTGATGAAAGTAAATAGTAATTGGATTCACTCTGAATTAGGTATAGAATATTTGATCACAATGGGAGAAATATATCCTACATGACTGAGATATGGGATGATGCTTTACTGATCTTGGAATTCTCATAAATCATAAGTATGTTGTGAATATTATAATGAAATCTTGATAAAATAGAGGGGAGTAAAAAAATGTTTCCAATCGTATTCAGATTGATTGGATCTTGATTGAAAATGAAAAGGGTACTGGAAATCATATTTAGTCTGATCATATTCTGGATGATAAGGTAAGAAAGAGTTTTCTAGAGGATTGGGAAGTCAAAATACTTTCAATTTTAAGCGAAACACTGTATAAAATGATCATAAACATATTTAGAGGCGTGGTTCTTTCAAGAATAAATTTAGTGAATCAATTATAATGGGCTCATTGGATTCCTAAAGGTTGATAAAATTTATGACAAATGTTTCATTTCTGAAATTGGTTCAAGAACCACCGTAATCATAGAAATCTTTTCATGATAATGATGAATGAAAAGAAATGAAAATAATATGATCAAAAATTTATTCAACCATTTAAAATGGGTTGAATTACTTTGTCTGTCAATCAAGTGGATCAAGAAAATATCTGAAGAAAAGATATGGAAGTGTTTTTTAGGGAGAGATTGAAATTCAAAGAATGTTTCTTTTTAATTGGTATAGATCAATCATATTGATTAAATTATATTGAGACAATTGGAATCAATAATTGAAATTAGATTGAGAAATTGGATTTGGACTGGTGTTTGAAAAAGAAAATATAATGAAGAGATGATGTTTGAATAAGATTTGAGAAGATTCTAGAAGAGTTGATGAAGTCATAAATGCACTCAAAATTCAAGGGAAATTGATATTTTGGGTAATTTGTTTAAGAGGTAATGTTGTTGGGATTCCTTAAAAAACCTCTCATGGGTCACCTATAAAAGGATAAATTACTTTTTACATTTTTAGTGGTCTGACATGGAGGTATTATTCATTGGAAGAGAGAGAAGATATGACTTTCTAGGGAGAGGGATAATTTTTTCGTATTGAGATACATTGTAGAAGTTTCAAAAAATTGAAGTGAAAGGAGAATAGATAATATTACAATGTTGTCTAGATGATAATCATATTCAGTGTTCATTATATTCAACTAATTTCCATATTATTTCTATCATCATATTTGTCTAGTCACTATATCAGGCTGGATAATCAGATCAAGATTTTCTTATTGGGATTTCTGGATAGAGGAACAAATTGTTCCGAATTTTATTAATTGTATTCTTATAGAATAATATTAATCAGATTTGAAGATCATATCTGAATAATTAGAGTGGGCGGATCGAACTTGGCAATTGGATTTTAATTCTTTATCAAAGTCCTTGAAGTTCTTATCATCTTCTTGGTAAAAAATTAAATAATTGTTTTCCAAAGAATACATTTGTGGAAGTTGAAAAGAATCATAGGTAACATTAGTTGCTACAGAGGAATTATTTTTCCCTATTTGTGCTAAGAGGGTGTGCACACACTATTAGATTTTCTTCAAAGTGATACATGATTAAAAGGGTATATAATACTCATTATATTCTACACAAAGTATTTTTTCTAGTGTATTGTGCGGTGATGGATCATTTCCAAACCATACCAAGGATGTATCTATTCTTATTGAATAGTGGACCTTGTAAATACTTGTGTTCTTATGGATGAGTGTTTTATTTGTTTTCGTCAAAGAATGAAATCTTTAACATGAGGCATAGTTTATTTAATTTTCAAAGAAACATAAAATAAAAAATAACATTGATTCACCCCCTCCACCTCTTAGTGATATGATTATCCTAACTAGGCACTTTCAACTGGTATCAGAGTGCAAGTTCACATTACTTATTCTTTACTGATGGAGAATTTGAATTGTGTGAAAAATAAAAGTATTTCAAATTTTGATGAAAATAATTATCATATATTGAATGATAGAATGTTATCATATCTTATGTCTATTAGATATGATGCTTTTGAAGTTGCAACATATGGGTTTACTCATATTGATTTTAAAGTTCCTCATATATCTGTTGATAAAAAATATTGAGAATAATGGAAGGGGCAAGAATTATTTATTATCATCACTTTCTAAAATTTAATTCTTAAGAGTGAAAGTTTTTTCCATAGCCAAAGGTATATTGGATAAATTGAAAAACATATATGAAGGAAATGCAAAAGTGAATAAGGCAAAGTTACAAATCTAGATATTGAAGTATAAATATCTGAGGTTTGGTGAATATGAATTGTTTTGGAATTATTTACCATTTTGAATGACATTTTTAGCACTATCAAATGTCTTGGTGAAAATGAAGATAATTATAAAATTTTTGAAAATATTTTTATAATCCTTCCTGGAAAGTTTGATGAAAAAGTTTCTTCACTGGAAGATAGATATCCTAAAACATTATCTCTAGATGATTTTCATTTCACTCTCACTACTTATGAAATGAGAAGGGAAAAAGTTATGAGAAGAAAGATAAAAAAATATAGAAAAGTTTCTTTCAAGGATTTTGTGAAAGAAAAGGAAAATAACATTCTTATAGAAGCTGGTGAATCCAATTCTAAAAATGAGGTATGTAAATATTTTGATGATATTTTATCCTTGTTATCTAAAAATGTGAAAAGAGGTATAGGGAAATACAAAGGGAAATTTCCCTTGAAATGTTCTGAATGTGGAATTGTTTGGATAATGTTCCTCAAATGAAGAAATAAGATGATATAGATGAAGAATAAATAAGGCCAAGAATATCGTGGAAGAGACAAGGAGATAATGGAAAATATCATTCCACTAGGAAAGATAAAAAATTATTCAAATTGAAAATAATAAGCTTCTTCTCTAAATATAATGAATAATAAGTAATTAAATATGAATTTAAAAAATATGTTGAGTATGGTATTGATAATACTTTAATGGAAATAGTGAATGATGAAAATTTTGGAAGAATCAGTTCCAAATAAGAAGAAACTCAACTAGGATTTCATTTGAAAGAAGAGTTTAAATAATATCTAAGAAAGATCAGAAGACTTGAAAAGAAAAAGAAAAAGTTGGAAGATAAATGTTTCTCAATAAGAAATCAAGAATATTTTACAGATGATAAGGTGAATCTGGTAAAATAAATTGAGTAATTAAAGAAATATCTTGAGGAATAAAATAATCATAATGAGTATCTGAAAGTGAAGTTGAAAGCAAATGAATGAGAGTTAGAAAATTTCCAATAAAAACTTTCTAAAGACGAAGATAAATGTAAAAATTTTAAAAACTCTATCTATAAAGTTTGGGAAAGTTCATTTATTGAGAAACCTAATAAGGATCAATAAAAGTTTTCTTTTAAAGGTTGAGAAGAAATATAGAATTGTTTTTTGAAAAGAAAAAAGCTCAGGAAGTTATGTATGTGTCCAAGACCAACAATGCTTCAAATTTAGAAGTTCCAAAATACCTTGAGTCCAAAAATGTTTTATTTGGATCCAAAAAAGTGTTAAATAGTTATGATTCCATTAAGTCTGAAAATAAAAAAGAATACTTTGATTGATAATGGAATGGTTGGTGGATCATATTATAAAGACAAGAATATTACTGAGAAACATATTTACAATTTCAGTCAGTATGGAATTTTAAATGGAAAATACTCTTTTTATAGATACGAATGGTATTGTGGTGGATTCTGAAACATGGAAAATATATGTTGGTTCAAAAAAAAATATTACAACTACTCCACATGTTATGAAATTCAAAGGTTTAGGGGGAGTCAATTCCCTGAAAAGAATAAATCTAAGAATGATGTTCAGAAGAAACCTGATAAGGTTGGTGTGAAGATTGAAAAAAGGTTCCAACCTTTGGAAACAATTTTTTAATTATTTTAACAACATGTAAACCGTGAAAACTAATTTCTTGTATTTTTACTAGCTTAGAAAAAGTTAATTAACTCTCAAAATCCAAAGGTGAGGAAAGAAAAGAAAGTAGAAAAAGATCTTGTTGTTGAAACTACATTGAAAGCTATAAAAGGAGAATGATCTTATATTATTAATAGTGGGTTTTATTCTCATTTTATAAGAGTTTTGATGTTTTAGAAGAATGTGAAAGACTTAAAGGAAGTAATATTAACATTTGTAAAGGATGAATCCTTGAAAATCAAAGTTTTTGGATCAGCCATCATTGGGAAAGAAAAGATGAAATCCAAGAAATATTTGTATGTTGATGGGTTGAAACAAAATTCTCTAAGTGTTTCACAATTTTTTGATGAGGGTAAAAAATTTATCTTTAGAAAAGAAGGATTTTTTTTAAAGTGAATGGGATGGAAAGATATTTACAAGATTCCAACATACAAAAAGAAACTTGTTTCAAATTAGTTAAACACAAAAATATTATTACTTGAGTATGGTGGAAGATAACCAATTGTAGCATAAAAGGTTAGGACACACGTGTAAAAGAAGCATGATCAACTTATCAAAGATAGATAGTGTCCAAGAAATTGTTGATTTTCTAAGAAGAATATATTGGTGTTACGCTATTTTTGAGAAAGGAAGGATTGAAAATTTAGTGCATAAGAAAGTTAATATTTGTTCAAAACAACTCTTGGAGTTTATTTATTCTGATATTTGTGGGATAATGAGAAAATAAAAAAAAAAGATAAATAATTCATCACTTTCATTTATTATTTTACTCACATTACTTGTTTTATGTATATGAAACATAAATAATATTCTTAAAAAATTTTAAAAGTTTCAGAAGGAAAGATGAAAAGGAATGTGAGTATTCTCTAAAGAAGTTGAGAACTAGCCATGGTGGTAAATACATAAGTGAATAATTGAAATTTATCTATAGAATAATGGAATTCAACCTTAGTATAGTTCCCCATACACTCCTTAACAAAATGGGGTTACTAAAAGAAAGAATATAAGTTTAGGAGAAATGGGAATAACCATGTTACTTGAACATGGCCTTTCTCATTACTATTGGAGGCAATACATGATTACTTCTATTTATATTCAAAACAAATGTTTAGAAAGTCCAAGATTGGGTATGATTCTATATAAATTGTTTTATGGAAAAAATCCAAGTTAAAACACTTTATAGTTTTTTGGAGTCCATGTATTATAAATAAGAAAGGTGGAAACTATGGAAAGTTTAATCAGAAAAGTGAAGATGTAATTTTTCTTGGATATTCTCTAGAAAGAATATTATATAGATGTTTCGTCAATGAAATAGGAATAATTTTTTATTTATTTGACAAGAAATTAATTTAAAGATCTATGGAAGACAAGTGTATTCAGGTAGACAAAGAATTTGAGCAGGATAAGGAATGTTTTGAAAACAATTATGATAAAGATATTGACAATTGTAATCCTCTTCAAGAAGAGGAATCAAACTTAGTTATTTCTAATGATGAGTAAGATACTTGAAAATCTCATCCTAGGATGAGGAAGCATGTGGAAGCTCAGAATATCATTGGGTATCAACATCAGAAGGTTTAAACAAGAAGAACAACAAATGTTATTACACATACTTCTTTGTATTAAAAAGAGGAGCCTAATTATGTGAAAGAATCTTTTGAGAATTCAAAATAAGTTTTGCCCATAAATGAATAATTGTATTGGATTGAAATGAAGAATACATGGGAACTCATACCCAATCTAGAAAACAAAAACATTATTGGCACAAAGTGTGTCTTCAGGAATAAGATAAACGAAGAAGGTGAAGTGAAAAGAAATAATGCAGGATTAGTGTGAAAAGGGAGTTCACAAATTGAAGGTATTTATTTTGATGAAACCTTTGATATAATGGTAATATTAGAAAAAAAAAATTTATTTCTATTGTAGCACAATGAGTTTAAAAGATCTTTCAAATGGATGTTAAATCTGCATTCTTGAATTGTGATATGAAGAAGTTTACATTGAACAACCTTGTGGCTTTGTTTTTCTGAAAGATAAAAGTTATGTATGTAGATTGAAGAAGAAATTGTATGGGCTAAAACAAGATTTGAGATAATGGTATTCCAAATAGAATTATTTATTGAGGAATATGAGTTTCAATAAGGGAAGAGTTGATAAAAATATTTAGGTTAGAGAAAGTAAATAGTATTTCCTCATTATAATTGTTTATGTTGATGAAATTATCTTTGTTGTGAATAATAAAAGAAGTTGTGAAAGATTTTCTAAAGAGATGAATTTTTTTTTTGAAATGTCTATGCTGGGGTAAATGAAATACTTTCTTGGGTTACAAATTCTAAAAAAGAATAAATACCATTTTCATTCTCAACAAATATATTCTAAGGAACCTATGAAGAGGTTCATCATGGAAAAATAAAAACTTTTCTCCACACTAATTTTAGTAGGAACACAGTTGAAAAAATATGGAGATGGAAAATAAGTTGATCTGAAAGAATTTTAGAATATTATTGAAAGTTTATTGTATTTGACTACCTCGGGGCACGAAATTATTTATGTTGTTACCTTATGTGAAATATTTCAATGTGATCCAAAATAATCACATTTACTTTATAGAAAAATAATTATCAGATACATTAAGGACATAATAGATTTTGAAATTGGGTATGATATCTCAGAAAGTGTTGATCTTTTTGGGTATTCGGATGTTGATTGGGTAGGAAATGTTGATGATAAAAGATCCACATCTTGTGGAGTATTCTTTCAGGGAAATAATTTTTTTAGTTGGCATTAAAAGAAATGGAATTTAGTAACTCTCAGTATGGATGAAGCTAAGTATGTTTCTTCCACTCAAGACACTACTCAACTTATGTGGATAAAAACTCAATTAGAAGGCTTATTGAAGTGAAGTTACCCTTTCTATTGGTTTGTGATAATTAATGTATAATAAATCCCACTAGAAATTTAGTTCAACATTACCGTTCAAAAAATATTGATATCAAATATCATTTTATCAAAGATCATGTGTAGAAGAATGAATTGAATCTGGAGTATATTCTAACATTGTAACAAGTTGCTGTCATTTTCACAAAATCTTTACCGAAATAATCCTTTTCTAAATTGATGTTGAAAATGTGGGTCTAATCACTTTATCTTCAAGTTCTAGGCATGTGTATTTGTCCCCTCTCTCAACTTACCTTTGTATAGTGTTGTCAATGGGGAGAATTGAATTGTTTCATAAATCTATCTTTAAAAGGTATGTAAAAAAGTGAGAGTTGTGGGTAAGCTATGAATTCAGCATTGTATGAGTGTGTGAACTATTCTAAATGTTTGTTAGAGTGGTTGTGGGAATAAAATTGTATTCTATTTCAGGAAGGATGATGATTTGAGGAAGAAAGTTGTTTAATAGGTATCATGATCTCTACTTCTGGACAGCATGTTTTTGTTGTCAATAATTATTATTTCCTATAATGAGTTTTCTCATGTAGGATTAGAATTTTTTATAAGTAATCCATATATTTATAATACAATGTTCAGTGATTTAGGAAATTTGGTTGACAAAAAAATCCAAAGGGGGAGTTTGTTAAGACCAAGATGATGAGGAAGGTGATCGTATTCAGGTATTGTCTTTTGTTGTTAAGAAAATTTTATAAAATCAAAGATTTTTTTAAAGAAAGGAAAATCGCCTCACTTTATATTTCATGAAAAAAAATTTAACAGTCATATTCAAAAGAATTAGACTTAAAATTCTTGAAAAGGTCCATCGTATTCTGGTGAAGTTGGATGGAAGAAAAGTCTCATCAGATTCAAACTAAATCCAGAATGAGAAGGTCAATTGTATTGAGGAAGAATCTTACTAAAAGTAAATGGTCATTGTATTCACTCTTAATCCAATATAAAATATTTTATTATAATAGGATAATCGGATCCTACATGGCTATGATAAATTAAATGTGATGATGCTTTGATGATCTTGGAATTATCATAAATCATAAGTAAGTTGTGAAACTTATAATGCAATCTTGGTGAAAGAATGGGGGAGTAAAAAAATGCTACCAATCATATTCATATTGATCATATCTATATTGAAAAGAAAAAGGGTACTAGAAATCATATTCATCCTGATTGTATTCAAGATGAGAAGGAAAGAAAGAGGTTACTAGAGTATTGGGAAGTTACAATGCTTTCAATTGTAAGAAAAACAATGTAGCAACTGATTATCAACATATTTAGTGGCCTGAGATTTAAAGAATAAAGTTGGTTAATTAATCATAATGGTCTCATTAGATTCATAAAGTTCGAGAACATTTGTGAATAATGTGTCATTACTTCAATTGGGTCAATATCCATCATAATATGAGAAATATTTGCAAGAGACCGATGAATGAAAAGAAAAGAAAATAAGATGATCAACAATGTAGTCATCCATTTAAAAGGGTTTTAATTACTTTGTTTATCGATCAAGTGGTTCAAGAAAATAGCTGAAGAAAATATATTTATGTGTTGTTGAGGAGGATATTGAAATTTAAAGAATTTTACTTTTTAATTGGTACAGAACAATCGTATAGAAGAAACCAGATTTAGCCAATCAGAATTGCGAATTGAAACCAGATTGAGAAATCAGATCCGGACTGGTGTTGGAAAAAGAAAATCCAATTAAGAGATTAATTTTAAATAATATCTGAGAAAATTCAATAAGAGTTGAAAAAGTTATAAATTCACTAAAAATTCAAGTTAAATTGATATTTTGGGTAATTTTTTTGATTAGGAATGTTTTTGGGATTCATACCAAAACCACTCATGGGTCACCTACAAAAGGTGAAAGTACTTTGTACTTTTTCAGTGGTCTGGCATGGAGTTATTTTTCACTAAAAGATGGAGAAGATATTACTTTCTAGGGATAGAAAGAAGTTTTCAATATTAATCTAAGTTGTATAAGTTTTGACATATTGAAGTGAAAGGGGAAGATAAAAGATTGTAATGTTATTCAGATGATCATCATATTCAGTGTTCATCATATTCAAATATTTTTTTTCTTCTTGTCATCGTATTTGGATAGTTATAATATCAGGTAGGATAATCAGATTGGGATTTCTGTATTGGTATTTCTAGAATGAGGAAGGAAGTGTCTCGGATTGTCTTGGTCATATTCTTGAAGAATCATATTAATCAGATTGGGAGATTGGATTTGAATATTGAATCTGAAGAATTGGAGTGGGAAGATGGGACTTGGAAATCAGATTCAAATTTTTTATCAAATTATTTGAAGTTCTTACCATCTTATTGGTAATAAATTTAATAATTGTTTTCCAAATAATACATTTATGGAATTTGAAAATAATCATAGGTTACATGAGTTTTTACAAGAACATTGTTTTACCCTATTTGTGCTATGAGGGTGAACATGGACTATTGGATTGTCTTCAAAGTTATACATGAGTGAAAGGTTATATACTACTCATTGTATTCCTCAAAAATTATTGTTTCTAGTGGATTGTGTGGTGTTAGATCATTTCCAAACCTTACTAAGGATGTATATATTCTTATTGAATAGTGAACCTTGTAAATAAATTTGTTCATTTGTATGAGTTTTTGAATTTTTTTCAGTAGGTAATGAAATATTTAATAGGAGGAAAGATTGTTTCTCTAGCAAGGAAACATAAAAGAAAAAAGTATAAATGTTTACTCCTCTCCCTCTCAGTGATACAATTATCCTAACATGTCACTTTCACTGAATCCATCATGATTAACTTTGTATTTGTCTTTACGAAGTGAAGATGATAGAACCAATGCAAGCATATGGTTAGGAAAATGTAATTAGATTATGACCATAACTCCAGTTTCATTCAACCTTGAGTGATGATATAAAATTCATTGTGAGTTAAATTGAAAATTGGTACATAGTTAGAGGAACGGTTAAGAAATTGTTATTAAAGGATTAAGAATTTTATTAAAGAACTAATCTATGAGGCATGACTAATTTTACATACAGGGATGATTATAGAGACTAATTTTTTCACTTACACTTAGTTTTACTTTTCCTAGACATAATGAATGTTTCCTATTTTAAAATTCACTTACCTTTTGAAATCCTTGTTCAGGTTATCTTGTTTGTGGACAATAAATTGTTAAAGTGTGGTGAAATTTGATAAAATGAAATCATATGCACATTTTTTGTCATTTTTATAAGTATTTTTGAATAATTGAATTTATAATTCATCTGGTATGTGTTGATTATTGTAGGAAATAGGATTTCAAGGTTTCAAGGGTAAAATGAAAAATGAAAGAAAAATTGGATATTACCTATCTGAAAACATCATTACACAATGTGTAATATCATTTCACCACATGTTGCAAGCCATGAAGAAATCTGTGAAAAGTTTCATGACATAAATTATCATTACATGATGTGAAGAATCCTTACATGATGTGATTCACCAGATCATGACACGTAGCATTCAAATCACATTTCCCTCTCAAAATGATCCAACCGAAGGAAGATTTATGACGTGACATCCAGTTACACGATGTGAGAGGGGTCAAAATTCCAAATCTCATATGAAATTCACACAATATATGTTAAGATTCAAAATCCATGGAGAAATAATGGATTGGAATTATATGACTTGAATACCCATTTCACGTTGTGTAATTTCCAGTCTATATATATGCATTCGGTGTGCAGTGGGAAAAGAGTGGAAAAAAATTATTTTCTTTCATTTTTTATCTCGTTTCCCTTCTACTCCCTCTACCTAAACTCTAGTTTATTGAATTATTTTAATTTATTTACTTTAATAAAAGCACCTTGGATTGAATTCAACAATATTATTCATCCTTTTTTATATCACTGAAACCATTCTTCATACGTTTGTCATTTTGAGCATCGATCATCAATGAACCTTTGTTGAACTTGTTCTTGTTCTTGTTTAAAGTAAGTAATTTTTTATAATTTTGATTGAATCCATTTATTAATTGATAATTATGATTTTATGTTCTTTAATTGATAACTTTAAATCCAGTAATGTTCTTTAATTATTAAAAACAGGTTGTTATTTGTAAACTTAACATGTTTTCAATCTTTTACCCATTCTTGATCAATTCTACCCAGAGTTTCTAAACCACCTAGGTTAGGGGTAAATACTAAGGGTGTATAAATTAAATTAATCTCTAAATTCACAACTCATTAATCCTAAGAATATAAATCAGGTTAAAAAATTATCCAATTCATTCAAGTAACCCTGGCCATGGGAAGTTTGGATAAACGACCCTGACCTGATTAGGGTAGATTAGGATATAACTAATATCCTATGAATATTCATACCTTGGAAGATAATATTAATGAAATTAGGTTTATATTACATCCTGACCAAGGATTATATACCTCCTAGGTTGAACTAGTTAGTTTGACTATAGTCAACTAGCAACATCTACTTGCTTCACAGCCTAGAGCTTAGGACCATACCAAGTTAGGATATAGTTTATCTTTTACTATAAACCTCAAAATTGACTACGATCCCTTCCTTATCACTATTCATATTTCATAGGTCTTTAGTATTGGTTTTATCAAACTTTAAAAAACTTATGAGGACTCCTACGTATAGGGTTCTAAGCCGTAAGTTCTTTTTTCTAGCTCAATTCCCCATGGGATCAACCTCCCACTATCACTATACTATGCCTCAGGACAAGTGTTGTTTGGGAAAAATTAAATCTAATCTAACCATGGCCTACATTAATTAAATGAATCATATGGGAGCATCAAATTTTGGTGTTGTTTTCAAGGATGAGGGTGGTGTAGGAGTAGTGAAATGGGACATCTCTGCAAAAAAATTAATGTTTAGATGCCCGAAGATCCATCATAGATTCTCCAAGATACAAAGATTCATGGACAAGAGATCTATCTCCTATTAAATTATTTCTAAGAGAATATATAATTAAAACTTTTGTGATAAGTATATATTTCACACTTTACACTATAAAAATGTTACATTCAAATTATTAAATAAAAAAATAAAAGTAGGTAATTCCAAATCATGTGTAGGGTAATTAAACTCATGAGGTTTTAACTGATGAAAAGTATAACAAATTACCAGATCATTTTTCATTAATACAAAACCATTTCCTTTCAATGAAGCATCACTATAGATAATGAATTCACTATTTCTGGAAGGCAAGGCCAAAATAGGGGCATTCACATGTCTTCTTTTCAGTTCCTAATAACAATCATCGTATTCTTTTTTTCAGTTGAACTTAACTCTATTTCAAGTTAACTTCATTAGTGGGCTAGAAAACAAAGTAATGTTTTAAAAAAACCACTAATAGTATGTCTTTAATACAAGAAAAATATTAATCTCTAGAATATTTGTGGGTCTTTTTCATTCTTCAACAACTTTAATTTTAATAGGATCAATAATTATATCATATTTTTAAATAATGTGACTATAGAATGAAATTTTTTGCAACCAAAATTCAAAATTTATAAATTTACCATCTATTTTATTTTCATTTAAGGTTTTTAAGAAAATCCTTAGATTATTTTCATGTCCCTATTGAATTTTATAAAAGTCTAAAATGCCATCAATAAACACAACCAAAAAATTACCCATGAACTCCTGAAAATTTACATTCATAAGATCCATGAATAAAACAAGTGCATTAGATAACCCAAATGGCATAACTAAAAGTTCATATTGGACATGTATAGTTTGAAACAAAGTCATTAGAATTTTATCTTCTATCACTTTCAAAAAATGGTACCCCAAACTTCAGTAAACCTTAGAAAAATAATATACACTCTTGAGTGGATCAAACAAATCATATACATGAGAAAAATGATAATTGTTATTAATAGTGATGTTATTCAATCCTTTATAATCAATGAAAAGTCTCATTTATCCATAATAATTTTTAACAAAAAAGATAAGATTACTCCATGGTGCAGTTTTAGGTCATATGAAACCTTTATCTAATAACTCCTGTAATTAATTTTTTAACTCTAAAATTTCCACTTGATCCATTTGATAAGGGGGTTTAGAAATAGGCTTAGAATCAAGCATGAAGTCAATAGTAAACTCAACCTATCAATCTAGAAAAATACCAGGAAAATAATCAAGAAAACAACCATGTATTCATTTACTATTGGAACATCACTAATTTAAAAAGTTTCTTTGTTTTCAACAATATGAGCTAGGTAACTTTCATTTCTATCTCAAATCAATTTCATATCTTCTTGGTAAGTTATCAAAGGCATGAAATAATTTAATATAGCTTTCTTAGCATTATAATCTATCTTAGCATGATAAACTAAAATCTAATCTATACCAAGAATGATATCAAACTCTAGTATGGAAAATTCAACAAGATTTACATGAAATATTATCCTATTGATGACAGTAGTAATATTCCTATAAATATTGGTTTCCCTAATACTTCCACCTAGGATTTTTACCAAATTTTATATCTTACTTTAATTAGGTGATATTCCCAATTTACTTGAAAATTTATCATAAATGAAATAATGAAAATATCCAGAGTCAAACAGGGTATTATAATAGTTTGAAAACACATGTAACAAACCTATCACTACTTTATTTAACATCCCAACATCAATTGTAGTACTAGAAAATTACCTCACAACATCTTTCTATTTCTGATCATGAAGATTTACATTCTGTGAAACAAACTTTGGAAATGAATTAGAATAATGACTCATCTCATTGTAGCTAAAACATATTACCATTCAATAGCTATCAGTTAACACATTCTTTGATTCCTTAAGATTATTTTCCTTGAATTTTTGGTCCATGTATCCAAACATTCAATATTTATAACTCTTCCTTGTCTTTATAAGACATTATCTTGGGTTCTTTTTACCACACTTACTATAAGATTGGAACTTCATTTTCTTACATCTAGAATTATTTTTTTCATGTTTCTCCATCACCTACCATCATGACCACTTATTACTTTGATCATCACAAGGCATAAAAGATTCATAAAACTCCATCTCAACCTTTTTATCACAATACACAACTTCTTCATAGATTTTTAATTATCACAAGGATAAATCTATTCATAGAATTGGTTTTAATTCAAATTAAAACTAATTAATTTTTGTATCAGTGTACAGAATAAAATTCGATACATACTTGGATAATCTTGTGAAGTTTCCTTCATATGTAACTATGGATTATTTATCTTTTTTCCTTGGTTTTAGTAATTTTTTTCCATTTGGAGTCAAACAACCTTAGGGAAATATTTATCAAGGAAACTTTATTTGAATGTTTCCAATTCCATGGAATCAAGATCATATTTCTATTTGGTATTCTTAACTAAATACCATCATCAATCATCTTCACCTTCAAAATGATAAATAGTGAGGGTTAACTTTTGATGTTCTAAACAACCCATGACAACAAATATCTTTTCCAGATAATTGATCCATCTTTTGGATACCACTGGGTTAGATGATCCAATGAATTATGGAGGATATTTCCATATAAAATTATCTACAAAATACATGTTCTTTTAGGGTAGATCGGGTTCCTCTATAGAATGGATATCACTACTATTTTTTGCATGATTCAACTAATCCATTACTATAACAAACTATTATATTCTGATTCTGATTATCACAGGATACTAATTTTGAAGGATATATTCCTCTTAGTTACATACCACTAATGCCTCCTCATTTCCTCTATGAAAAAAATATTATTAATAGAAATATTCTAGAATAAATAACATGGTAATATTCAAATTATATAACATTTTAACTTAACCATAAGGTAAAATATTTCAATCAAATGTTATTAATATTACCTTAACATATAATTTTATCAAAATTGGCATCTAATATCAACTATAAGTCCCCAATCGTAAACATAACATAATCTTGAGTTAAGTCAATAATTTTACTTTCTCTCACATTTAGTATCTTTTCATGTTTAGTGTTTTAAAGAATTAGGCCATAACTCATACATAACCAAACTATAAAATAAAAAGTGGACACTTCCGAACAGTATATATTCTTTCTATAATCTAAAACATTTTGAAATTAAAGCATTATCTATTTTATAAAAACTCTTCACTATATTCAACGTGAATTCTCTAATCCCTTACTCATCCTTAAGTCTAGTGAAAAACATTAAAAACATGGGATGATCATTAAAATATCGGTATGGGATATAAAAATAAATAAACTATAAGTCAATTGATAAATGTTAAAACTCATGAAAACCCATTTCTTAAAAACAAAAAATTTTACCCAAAAAATGGAAATACCATTATTTAATAAATATCATTTATTTTAACTTTTGAAAACAGATTATTTCCATGAAAAATAATATTAAAACATATAAAATTCATGTAGGTACCATGGGAAATCATCACATTGAACCCTTACAGAACCCTTACAAATTGGAAAAACCATATGTTCAACATCCAATATTATTTTCCAAAGAATATTATCATTAACAAATGCATTATAGAACTATCTAGGTACACCTATCATTTATAATTTCCAAGAAAAAAAACATGAAATAAAACATTTCTTCATTTGAAAATCTCTTTTAAACTCATATGAAAATCGGTTTCAGATATTAAAATACTATTTTATTTCAAAAATCACATTTTCAATAAAAAATACAGTTATATATTAAAAAACCATTTTCAACACCAAAATACCCAAAAATAATGTTTTTAATTTAATAAAACATCAAATTTTTTAATATAATCCCTAAATAAAATAATGGCCATGATAGTATAAAATTCAATGTCATCATGTATATTAATAAAAGGATATTACTTTTATCGTTTATCAAAACATTCAATATAAAACACATAAAAAGATTAATTTTTTAAAATATTTTAATTAATTTCAAAATAGAAATAAAATTCACTTTATAATACCTTTATATAAATAATATCAAGAATATTAACATGGATAAAAATATTTGATAATTAAATATTTAAACATTCAAAGTGTCCCATGCCACTTTGAACATTTAAATTCAACATTCCATTAAAGAATAAAATTTTAAAAAACATTAAATAACATGATAAAAGATAAAATATGGATATATAATGTCAAAGGGGTTGTATATACACCTTATAAGAGAATAAATGTTCATATCATCAAGAAATTCCTTAATGAAAGGATATTGAGGCGAAATCCCTTAACTTGAGTCTGAATTGTCATGTGTATCTTTATCTTCCTAAATAATAAACTTATGTTAATTATTTAATTGATTTAGAACCTTCTTAAATTTTATCATTACTTTTATTTCACTTATTACAATGTTTTAAACAACTACTTAACGAATTATGTTTGTGTTGTTTTAACCGTATTTAGTTTATGTGTCAAAATGAATTTGGTAAGTCAACTATGGTCAAAGGGTCATTATATAAACATATCAAAAATAATAATAATGAAATAATTATAATATTTATAGTTCAATTACACTTTTAAAACCAATTATTAATTTTGATTATGAAAAATGATCCAATGTTACAATCATGGAGATGGTAGGTTGTACGTACGCTTGAGTAACATTCCCATTTTTCAATGATTGTTATGAAAAGAAGGTAAGTAACATTTATATTTACATAATTATAATTATATAATTAATACCATTTTATTAAATCATATATAATAATATATACAATTATTGTGATGTAAAATAAATCACATCGTGCTGAGGAGGTGGTAGTCTACACATCCACAAATGACATTATCCCTTTTTCAGTGTGTGAAAGGGTAATAAAGAAAATGATATATTATATTTAAAAAAATGTAATTATTTAATTGATATAATAGTGATGTTATTTATATCACATATGTTTAATTAAACTCATCCTTTATACATTCCATATAATGTGTGAATGTATCACATCGTTTTGAGTAGGCGGTAGTCCACATGTCCACCAATGATGTTATCTTATTTAAAAAAAGGAAATCATGAAGGTATTTGTATATAAAAATTTCATTAGTATGATTAAATAATAAATATAATATATATATCATATAAAAATATTTTATCCATCATAATTCCCAACCATGATAGGTGGTAAAGGAAAAAATGAATGACATTGTTACGTGAGCCGGTAGTTCACCGCACACAAACGATGATTTTGTTACCCATTTAATGGAAGTCTGTGTAGGTGTAGGTATAAACCTTAACATTAAAACATATTATTATATTGAGGATACTTATTTTATTATTCAATCCTATAATAATAATAAATTAAGGGAGTGGAGCAGGAAACAAAGTAAAAAATGCATGTTGATGAAAGTTAGTTGTTCTACGGGTAACTCCTTTTAGTTTTCACCAAAAGACTTATTGGTTGGATTTATTTACAAAATTAGGACTCTAGGGTTAGGGTAGGGATTTTGGAAGAATATTTTTTCAAGGTTTTTATGAGACAAATGTGATTTATAGGTGTGAATAAATGGGAAAGGTGAGTGCCTTTTATAGAGGAGGAGGAGTTGCATTCTTATAAATTTTTGGAAAGGGAATTTCACCAACATTTTTTCCATGTCATGTGGCTCCAATAATGATCCAAACTTGATACAAGGGATTATGGGGTAAAAATATGAACATAAAATTTATTTTTGAAAAGTTTATAGGCCATTTTGTCTCTTAAGTTTAATATTTATTCCCTTGTTAAGTAAATTTTCCTCTTAATTGTTTATTTTTTTATTGATTTTTGATAATCAACCTTTCAATGGGTGAGGTGGAACCCTTAAAAGACCCGTAGGTGTAATTATTACATGTATCGTAGTCCTTAGAAGAATTCATTTCTCATAGGCTTCAAACATTACATACAACCAAGACTAACTACTTGGAACTGCTCCTCCTGAGCATCTTCATCATGAAATCAGCTCCCCACCTTAACATGGATGTTCGGCTAGGCTTTCCCATGCATGCACAGGCTTATCCCAATGGTAGGTGTCATACCCTCTCATTATTTCAATCCGTTTAGCTTCTGTTGTAGTGATAGATCCTTTCTTATCCTCCTTCTGGAGATTGGTCCATGTTGGTTGTTTGGTTTATATCTGCACTTAAGGTGGCCTGAAGGCCTTGAGGTGGCATGAAGGCCTTACTGACCTAAAGGCTTGGGTGGCCCGAAGGCCTTAAACTTGGGGACTAAATTGGTGTCCTGAAGGACCAAATGGGGGAATAGTCTCGGCTGTTACAGTGCCAAATATTATCTGCTATAGTTCCCGCTACAATACCTGCTATAGTTCCCACTAGAGTACCTGCTACATTACTGCTACAGTACCCCAAAAATATGACTCAACATGGATTTGATCCCAGGTCTCCTGGATGTACTTAAGGATCCCTCACCAACTAGGCTGAGGCTCCTGTGCTTCCTCTTAATCACTGTAATAAATTTTAATTACATTCACTAATATTTTTGGTAAAAATACTAAATTTAAATTATTATAAATTATAAATTATGATTATTCAAAATGTGGAATCTTTTTTATAAATTACAATCACATAATTGGTATAAATTAATTTTAAATTAATCTCGCATATGGGATGAGACAATAGGTTTTTAAATTAAAATTGTTCAAAAGTTTGCTAAGTTCCTATATCTAAATTCAATTTGAAATTTCTTACAATGAACAAAATTGGTTTAAATTATATAAAAATGATAAAATTATTCTTTAAAAAAAATTAAAAATATTATTTAACTATATAAATAATTTAAAGAAAAAACAATTTTGAACTAAAATTCAATATTATTCACTATTCATCAAAATATTAAAGTTCTTAGAAAATTTCAAAAAATACACGCAATGTAAATTTTGATGTTTTTATTCCAAAAATAAAGTTTTTTTCATATAAAAAACAAAAAAAGTGACAAAAATTGGATTTAAAATGGGTTCTCTATTAAAAGGTGGTAAAACTACCTTTTAAAAATATAGATCTTTTTGTGATTAAAATTGGGTTTATTATTATTTTAAGCCTATCAAATTTATTGGATGAATATAAAAGAATTTAATAAAAAATTATAAACATAATATAGTTATTCATATTCATTCCCACTGATACAAAAACTAGGTGATAACTACAATATAAAATAATAATATTAACAATATATTATTTTTCGGTATAACTCATTCTTGCATGCAATGTAAGATTTCAGAGAAACTCGTTATTGCGTGTTGGGTACACTATTATACATAGCCTCCCCTTTAAGGTAAAATTACTATATAATTCATAAATATTAATAAATATATAAAATAATTACTCTATCATTACCTAGGATGTTACAATAACATTAGTAGAAAATAGGGCATCTCTGGATGGAAAAAATCATGTTTTTTTTCACCTATCATGAAATTTTTAAGAAGAATAAAATTTAAGTTTAATTTATAATATATAATTAATACTAAACTAATTCAAATATATAATATTAAAATAAAAGTTTGATAAAAATCATGTATTCATATATATATTCAAAATAATGAAAAAAGTAATTTAAATAGATTTTAAAAAATATTTCTAAAAATGAAATTATAATAATATGTTGGTTATTGGGGGTACAATAAAAATAAACTTACAAATTCCCATATACTAGAAGGAGTTTCCATAGCACCCCCCCCCCTGAGGTAACTCATCCAATAAGCCAATTTTTATTATAATGAGTGGACTAAAGGTCTAGTGGGATTTAAATCCCATTTTGTGGCCCAAAGGCCCTGTGCTACATTAGCATTGAACGGGGTGTGCCCTCATGTCTACATCATCCTTCCTAAGTCATCTTAAATCACCTTCATTAAGTGTCACCACCTATATTAACACCCATATATCCCCCCAAGGTCTACTATGAATCAAACTCTGGTTCATTGGATGTGGATGCCAATGGTGAGTACCACTCAAATAAATAGAATATTATATATTCTTTTTTAAAAAGTAAATAACTCTATAAATTAGAACAAGAAAAATTAATTAAAATTAATATAAATAATTAATTTAATATATCACACTTTTTAATCAAGATAAAGTACTAAAATATTTTTTTTTTATTCTAGAAAAATGGAAAATGAAATCATGGGATCAATGCGATCATTTTTAGACAAAAACAATATCCTCACTAGTATAAATTTCTAAAAATTCTACAATCATTTATACATTTCACTGATCCAATAAAATTTATATTATGTGTTGGAGTCCCTTATTCTTGATCAGCTGGTACAATAAGTGATAGTGGGTAAAAAATATGCTTATAAGTGATATATTGATGATTATAACACCCCCAGTTTCAAGTAATTAACACTTTATTTATGTATTTTAAGTATGTAAAGCATTTGGGTGAAGTTTTTGAGGGTTTATATGACTTTTTAAATGTTTTTGGCACTTTTATAAAGTTTCTCTATTTGAGAACAGTTAGTAGAAATTATGAAAAACCTTATGGAAACTATGAAAATTGAAGTAGAGGCTACTGGGTAGGCACACTGTTATGTGCACGGTTTGACCAAATTGTGTAGATACCTAGGAGTAACTGTGCTTTTTGTAATAGAGGGAATAACACAATTGGCACATGATTTGTCTAACTGTATGATCTAATATTGTGGAGGGTGTTGGGAGGCAATTATTGGCACGTGGTTGGCACACAGTTTGCCTAACCATTTGACCCAACTATGCATGGTTAATTTTTTAGATCCTAAAAAAGTGAACATCACTCATATTTACTCTTAAACCTTTCATTTTTCACTTATTTTGACCCTAAATCGGTTTTATATCCTCCCAATTTATGTGGAAACTCTTCACTTCAATTTGGGAGAGATCTATTACCAAAACATGGTGCATTGAAGTCTGGATTGCTTGGTAAGTCTTTGTTCTTGGTGGTTTTCCTTAGATCTATTCCTCATCCCTCTCTTTGATTCATATATCTATTATTTTGGGGATATATCCATGACAGTTTATTCCAATCATGATGATATATTGTTTTTTTGATGTTAGGTAACAAGATATAAGGTGATTGTTTGGAGATTCGACCATATTTTGTTGAAGAATTTGTGTCGTTCTTCTTTTTGGCCATAGTTTTTGAGGTGGGTGGATTCACTATCGACCCTGTTATTATAAATTGAAGGATTAGTTTCAAATTGTTTTAATTTCTTAAATTTTTTTTTGAAATTTGTGTTCACATATTGGTATATACCTTCTTTAGTGAAGGTTTTTGGAATTATGGAATGGTTGTGCAAAGTACTTTGTTGAATGATTTTAAAAAATGGTTGTCTAGTTTGATTTATAGAAAAATATTTTGTGGAAATGTTTGTAACAAAAAAATATTTAAATGGTTGGCATAATTTTTTTAACATCCCATGATTTTACGGTATGTGTCCTCTTAAATATATTCAATGTATTTGATATCTTACTTTTCATGCAACACTAAGCTTAAATGAACCCTGATATACTATTAAATATTAACCTGATTGTTGGAATAGTAATGTAGCCGATAGTAATAGTAATTGGTTATTTGGAATAATAACCTTATCTATGAAAGTATAAATAAAATTTTTTTATCTCATAAATGAAAATATGATTTATTTATATCATGGAATAAGTAAAAAATGTTTTAATAATTATAAAATAAGTGTTGGTATTTTTTGAACCATAAATGTTTATTTAAAATTGTATAATTAATATTATTATTTAAATGAAAATATATTTTCATAAAATAGATTAATAAATTAATATTTTTTCATTATAATTATATGATAATTTAATAAGACAGTAATTAATTTTTCAAAGTGTCACAAAATCAGTTATAATATTAAGATCGGTATTTTTTTAATAAATAATTATTTTATTTAAAAATTAAATTTATCATATTTAGAAAATTATTTTCATAAAATTGAGTCCATTTTTGAAATCTAAAAGTCAAAAAATGGATGGGGCAAATTATAGTGATTTTTCTAAAATAGTTGATTTATTGGTGAATAGTGAAATACGGTAATTTACGGTATTTAACATTTTAATTCAAATACAAGAATTTTTGAGTCATGAATGATGTAAGAAAATATTAGTTTTAACTCACATACACTAGTTACTATAATTATTCATAATAATCCACACTATTGATAGTTTTGAACCAAAATAATAAACAAACAAATAAAATAATCAGAAAACACCCCTCTCCTCCACTATATATACTACCCCTCACCACCTCTTGTGACCATAACTTATAAGCCTTGTATGTTACTTATATTCTGACCAATACCACTTCTAAACCTCTACCCCACGTTTTGTTATTTCTAGTCTCACCAAAATATTGTTTCCAAGTGCCTTAAGAAGGTTCTCAAGGAGAAGACACCCAAGAGGTAAAACCCATCCCCTATCTTTTAATTTTGTTTCTTTTCTTAAACTTCCCTTACATATACTATACAAAGTGGTATGGTAACTCTAGTATCATACATATAATATAATTTTATTATTTTAATGTAATATCTCTCATTAATTCTCTTTCCTTCTCCATTTATTCTAAAAATTAAAACATCATTCATGGGGTGTCGATTCACCACCTTCATGGACAACCGGTTATTGTTTTTCATTACTACCTTCAATACTGGTCATAAAACCAATTTTATCGTTAAAACAGATTATAATATGTATATTAAAACTTATTTAATGTTCTAAAACTAGTATATAAACATAATATTAAATAAAATGATGCTTGTTCATGATGGTCGTAAAAACCACCAAAATAAACTAATCATTTTTCATTAACTTTTTATATAATGAATCATTCTCATACCATATAAAAATGATATATAAGGACCATTTAAAATCCTAGAATTATATTAATATAATTCCATTCCTCTTCAAGATTTTTTTCTTCTATTTGATAAGAATTCACATATTTATACTCAAGGGAGCCATCCATAAAATCATGAAATAAACGCTCCCAAAAAAAAAATTAAACATTATAAACCATAAAAATATCCATAAATGATCTTAATAAAATTATAATAAATAAAAATATAAGTTGAATAGGTTCTAAATTAAGTAATTAATTAATCTAATGTTATTATCCAGGAAATTAAGTATAAATGAAGAACGATTTCAGATATAAGGTAAAGGTTTTCTCATCTCACTATTATTCCTGTGAGATATATATTACTCACCACTTATTCCTTGTGTGTGGTGTATGTATACTTCCCTTTGATATAAAACATCATTAATCCCTTTAAAACATCATTAATCCCTTTATTACTTTTATGTGGAATGAGATTCTCACACTTTATTTTAAAAATACTATTTTAAATGTTTTTTTTTAAAGTTTAAAAGAAATGTTTTTTAAACCTTATATGGAATGAGCGGATATTCCTAATTTCATGAATCCTTAATTCCTTGAGGAATACTTTACAAGTTTACAATGTCATTTTCAAATAAAATGTTTTAATTTAAAATTATATGGATTTTTTAATGATTCCAAAGTAAAAAAGGTGTATTTCTCTCAAGAAATATTCAATGATTTTGTTAGAGAATTTTCATCTATGTCAACACAATCAATTTAATCTTATGATTAATTGTGGTTGGTCTCTTTTTATACCATCAACCATATTTTATTGAATGGTTTATGATCATTTTTACTAGGGATGTACTATCTTGCAGTAATTCTCCATATTAGTCTGGATAGTTTATGATTATGTTTACTGAATGGGGAAATTATTTACATTTCATATACTAGTTCAATATAAATGTATATATTGATTTTGTTTCACCCCTTTTATATGGGGAATGCATTGGACTTAGTAAGTTTCAAGTAGGACCCCCTATATCCCTTTGATGCATTGGTAGGTCTCATGAGACAAACTAAATCAGGTTTTAGCCAAGGCCTTACCCATTTATGTAGTATTCTTGGTTGAGGTCTTGATGATATTTTTGAGAAGTCATGCATTATTAATTATCTCATTGTTAGATTATTTATTGATATTCCACGTGATTATTTGACTAGTAAAATATACATGGTTAAGTTTTATTCTTATGTAATTATTTATATAGAATTATTTGATCATCCTTTATTCCATCCATATTATGATCAAGTTATTTATTAAATGGAATTTGTTTCAGTTATTAATATTTATAGATTATTTATTCTTATTTATTGATGACATATTCCATTGTATGTATACCCTTATTGGTAATCTGATCTCAACCCTTTATTATGTTTTATTTTCCCCCATAATATGAGGAAGTATTTTGTGATTGTTATACAGTGATATACTAATGGATAAAATGCAATTCCTAAAGAAAATTATTTATATTTTTATGTTTCTAAATGTAATGTGAATTTCAATTATATATCTAGTTTACCAAGACTGCTAAACTATTTGGTCCTTTGGGATGTGATTCCTTTTAATCATGCTGATATAATAAAGTAAGGCATTGACCCCGAGCTACTGGGGTCAGGGTATTTACATTTTTTTCATAATTTTTGGAATAATTCATTGGAATGTGTTCATTTTCATTGATGTGACCTTATGTAAGGGGAATGTGCCATTGGGGAATAGGTATATAGATATCTTGTGATGACTTGGTAAATCGACAAGAAACTAATCATGTGTATGGAACTGTCACCTGGTCATGCATGTGTGGATGTTTGGATATGTGGATATCTATAATGGAATGGGTATGTGAAAATGGAAGTTTCAGAAATAGTTTTAAATTATTTTTTGTTTTATTTAATTGTAAATGGGTTTGGTTTAGGAAAAAAAATTTGGTATGGAAATTATTTTATATTATGATATAAACTATTTTATATTGTTTTATATAAATTATTTTATATAAATGTGATAATATGGTCTATCCTAGTGGTGTGAGTGGGTAATTAATTTGTGGAAAACCAATTGAGTTTCATTACTCATCCCCTACTTTGGAACTTTGGTGCTTTTGCAGATATTATTTATGTAGACACAAATAAAGGAAAAGTATCTCATTTATTTAGTGATGTTTTGTGACACTCTAGGATATATTTTGGAGTTGGATCATGGATAATGTTGGGAGGTATGGAGTTATGTCTTCAGAGTCTTTGAGCTTTGTGGTTTAGTCTTCTTCTTTGGTACTTTTATTTTTTTATGATGTAGTTTGGTTGTAGTTGGGTTTTTTTGTCAATTTGGTATTATGTTGAGTTATGTTGTACTTTTTTCATTCATCATATAGTGTATTTTGGTTATAGTATTCTTGGTTGTGGTTGTTTTTATTTTCAAGTAGAAAAACATCCCCCAATTGTATTGAAGCACTTGGTATTTATTTCCATCCTTTAGCATCTTGGGTATGTCACCTAAGGCCAAGTAGAAATTCTGCATCGAGTCAAGCCAGTGGGGAGAGGTAAAATGTTAAAAGTGGTATCAGATTGTTCGATCCTTGGGTATCAGTTGTGTTGGTCTTTGAGGTGAAAATTCATTTTGGTTTAGTCCTTGAGTTGGGATAGTAGAAAGGTGTAGGAATTTCAGGACATAAAATGTAGATCATAAAAAGATGTAGCTAACCTATTTATTCTAAACTTCATGTTATTAGAGATTTGGGTACATAATTGTTTTGGATATTATTATAGGAGTTGAAATCTCATTGTCATGGGTTTAACCAATGATAAGATCATGATATGCATTGATAAAAATTACTCCCCACTAAGAATGCATATTTAATTTTTAGTAATGATTTATCATTTGGTGAAAAAATGATGATTTTTGAAAAGTATTGAAAAATGTTTCCAAATGTGATATTTTGAAAATGGAATGATAGTGGTATTTTGAAAATGGTTTTATTTTCAAAATCATGGTGGAATTTTCAAAAAAGGGTTGAAAATGGAAAGTACAGAATTTTAGGAAATCCTTGTTGTGATAGTTTTCATATGGTAGATTTTGAAATTTTTAAGCCTTTAGTTTCTAGAGAGTGATAATTATGGTGTTTTTTATTTGTTAGAGAAGATGGAACCCAGTAGGCATCATAAAAATCAACTGGAAGAATATGTAGAGAATTTGGTTTCACTTGAGCCACAATTAAACCAACAGCTAGTTCAGAGTATTATCTAGGATTTTCATTCCATGGATAGAGGGAACTAAAGGTATGAACTAAGGAAATTGGATAATTATTTTCAATTCTAGAAGTAGAATTCACCCATATTTTAGGGTGATTTTGAACCAGAGAAGTAAGAGGTGTGGCTGAATAGGATGAATCAAATCTTCAATTTACTTAGCACACCAGCAAAGTTAAAAGTCAAGTTAGCAATGTATATGCAGAAGGATCTTAAAATACAATGGTGGGATTTATTTGTTCATGTTAAATTTGATCGAGTCATTGCATGAGAGGATTTTGAAGAATTTTTCAAAAAACAATTCTATCTTCATATGTTTAGGATTTCATGAATGATAGAATTTTACACCTTGAAATAGGAGAACCTCTCAATTAGATATTATGTAGATAAATATATGAATTTATTCAAATTTTCACCAAAAGTTATTTCTAGTGCATCCTTGAAAGTATAAATTTTTTGAATCGGGGATGAGGTGGTAGATTCACTTGAATATTTTCATGATTCATATAAAACATTATATAGATATGGTCAATGGAGTGATATTGGTAGAAAGGGACATCTTGGGAACTATAGGTGGAGGAATCATGTTGATACCTATGGGAAATTATGGGAACTCTAGTGCTGGGAACAAGCAGAAGAGGGAAACTTATTTCCAATGTAGTGGGATGACTCAAAATCAGATAGCTAGATCAATGAATCTTCCTCCAAAACCCAAGAGTAAAGATGGATGTTTCCAATGTGGGTATTTTTATCACATCAAGAGATAATGAAAGGAACAAACAAGGGCATTCCATAATTGAAACTAGATGGGTCATCTTTAATGATATTATCATAGTTCTCCAAGGTCGGGTGTTTGGGACACATCTCGCGTTTTGAAGACATCATATGATTTTATAGGATTAATGCAGCAGAATAATTCTCTTCAGCAAAACCGATCAAGGCATGGTGATTCTAGTAATACTATGACTCCTCAGTAAGTGAAATCTTAACAGAGAAATAAAGAACAATGTGTAGTGAGTAATAAATTGTATGGAGATCATAAGGCGATGGTGAATGATCAATCTGGACCATTGATGGTGAGTGGTATGATTATTTTTAATTCTACCCTTATAGATGCTTTGTTTGATATGGGTTCATCCCATTTGATTATTTCTTCTCATGCTCTTTATTTTTATGGATTTTTATATTGAGATGTTGCCTTCTGTTTTGAAACTTCAAACTCCTCTAGGTCAAAGATAATGTCAAGACTTTATGAGTATATCATTTTCTATAATTATTGATGGATCTAAGTTGATATGGTATTTCATTATGATTCAGATGTATTTCTGTGATATAATAGTGAGTATGTATTGGTTGACTATGTTCAAAGATCACATTGACTATTATACTTGAAGGGTTAGTTTTATGATTGATGATGCAATCAAGAATCTCATTAAAGGATAATGGAATGTAAGGAAGTTTCAATTGGCTTGTTAGAACCAGTAATTGAAAAAATATCATACCAAATGGCAGCGTTGACTATGGAATTAGTGGATGAGATTGAGAATATTTGTTTTCCAGTAGTTTTTTATCATTTTTCATCTATTTTTACTGAAAATTTATCACTTTTTTCACCCATAAGAGAAGTTGGTTTTTGATTGATCTCTTTTTAAGGACTATTACTATTTCACTTACTTCTTATCAAGTGGAACCAATAGAATTCAGTGAATTTAAAGGATAGTTAGAAGAGATGGAAAAAAAGGGATCATTCATCCAAGCATATCTCTTTGGGTAGTAATGTTCTTGTTTTTCAAAAAAGCAGATGGAACTCTTTGGTTGTGTGTGTATTATAGTATTCTTAACCAAGTTATATTGAATAATTTTTATCCACTTCTACCCAATGATGATCTATTCGATCAATTTAGAGGATCTAAGTGGTTTCCTGACATTAAACTGTGTTTTGGATATCACGAATTGAGGGTTCGGAAAGAGGATATTCCAAAGACAACTTTCAAGAGTATATATGAACTTTATGAGTATGTGGTTATTCCTTTGGGTCTTATTAATTCACCAACAGTCTTTAGGGAATTGATGAATCGGATATTTCATATGTATCTAGATTATTTTTTGGTGGTGTTTGGGGACAACATATTGGTGTATTCAAGGAAAATGGATAATCATGAGGAACACTTGTAAATAGTGTTGGGAATCCTTTAGGATCATCATCTGTATTAAAAATTAATAAAGTATGATTTTTGGATACAAGTGTTACATTTCCTTGGCTATGTAATATCTGAAAGAGGCATTTCTATGGATTCAAAAAAGAGAGTGGTTGTTATCTCTTAGATATCACCAAATAATTCTTTTTAGAGGTACGTAGTTTATTTGGTCTAGATGGTTATTACCAATGTTTTTTTCATGATTTTTCATTATTATTTTAACTTATGATATCTTTATCAAGGAAAAATGTTTCATTCCAATAGAATAAAGAATGCGAGAAGTCTTTTCAAGAGTTTAAAGTTTTCCTTACATCAGCACAAATCTTAATTTTTTCGAAATCAGGACAAGGGTATGTGGTGTATTGTGATGATTTGGGATCTATGTTGGGATGTGTTCTCATAAAGGGAGATAATGTTGTTACTTATCACTCACAGTAATTATGGTTTCATGAGAAGAACTACCCAATACATAATTCAGAGTTAGCTTTCATAGTCCATGCTTTGAATACTTGGCATCATTATCTCTTTGGTGAGAAATTTACAATGTTTACAGATCATAAGAGCTTGAAACAAGTTTTCTCACAACATTATTTATACCTAAGATAAATAAGATGGATGAAGTATCTCTAAATGATTGACTTTGACTTTATGTATACATTGGGTAAAGTAAATTCAGTGGTATATGAATTAACCAGAAAGTCATATGCTCAGTTGGAAAAAGATGCTTTAGATCAGTGGTAGCTGATGTCAATTATAGCTGACATGCACTTGGAATATCAAGACCAATGTAATGTTGTGGTTTTATTTATAGTTTATTTTGTTCCTAATTTGGTTGAAACTATTAAAGTGGTACAAAAATCTAATTTAAAATGTGTTTTTGTGAGTTCAATACCCAATAGTGGGGAGACCATAAAGATATGGAAGTTGTATGGGAGTTTATTTATATGGATTCAAAATCAGATGGTCATACATATATCTTGTTATAAATAACTTCTTTATGCTTACCACCATTCAATATTAGTTGGTCATTCTGAAATAAAAAATATTTATAAGGTTTTGAAATCAAATTTTGGTGGGTTGACATCAAAAATAAGGTGGATGATTTTGTTTTGAGATTCATAACATGTTAGAAAGTTAAGGTGGAGCACTAGTGACTGGTAGGTATGTTCCAGTCTTTATCTATTCCTATTTGGAAGTGGGAGTAGATAGCCATGGATTTTGTATCATGTCTGCCAAGAATGATTTGGAAACATGATTTCATATGGGTGATAGTGTATCGGCTCACAAATTTGGACCCTTTCATCCCTATTCATTAATCTCATACAATAGAGGAATTATCAAAAATCTATATCCAAGAAGTGGTAAAGAGTCATAGTGTACAAATTTTTATAGTATCGAACTGAGATTTGAGGTTTACATCTCATTTCTAGAAATCCTTATAGAAAGCCCTTGGGAATCAATTGACCATGAGAATAGTGTATCATCCTCTGATGTATTGACAATTCTAAAGGATTATACAAATGTTGGAAGACATTTTGTGGGCTTGTGTAATGAGTTTTTTTGGCTCGTGGGAGGACCACATACCATTAGTGGAGTTATCATATAACAACAATTATCAGGACTCAATACATATGGCTTATTTTGAAGCATTGTATGGTAATCCTTTTTGTTCTCCACTTTGTTGGATGGAAATATTTGAGACTTCACTGGTTGGGTTGATCCTTTTCCAAGAGACAATAGAGAAAATTCAGTTGATCAAGAAGATAATGGAGATAGCTTAAAGTCATCATAAATCATACGCTGATCATTTTCGATGATTGTTGTCATTTGATGTGAACAATCATGTGTTCTTTAGAATCTTTCCAATGTTTGGGCATCTTCATTTTGGAAAATAGATCAAGTTATATCCTCAATACATAGAACCATTTTAGATACTTTAATGGGTTGGTGAGGTGGCATATATTTTGTATTTTTCACCATGGTTCAGTGAAATTCATAATGTATTTCATGTATCTCAGTTGAAAAAGTATCATCTTGATCCAGACCATGTGATTTGATGGGATCGTGTTGGCCTAGAGTCATATGATTTCTTAGTTCAAATACTGGTTTGAATTGTGGAAAGGAAACAGAAAGTATATCTTGGAAAAACCATCGGTTTAGTGCAGGTTTTGTGGAAACATGGTCAAATTCAAGAAGAAACTTGGGATAATGAGAAATAAATGGTCAAATAATGTCTAAAAGTCTTTCAATAAAATTTTGGCTTTCTACTTTCTTAGGATGGAAATTCCAATGGTGGGGAGAATGTAGCACATCCAGTTTCAATTAGATAACCCTTTATTTATGTATTTTAAGTATGTAAATTGTTTTGGTGAAGTTTGTGAGGGTTTATATGAATTTTGAAATGTTTTTAGGGATTTTTTGGAGGTTCATGGTTTGATTACAGTTATTAGAAATCATGAAACAACTTTAAGAAACTATGAAAAGTGAAACAGAGGCCTACTGGGTAGGTGCATGGTTTGGCACATTGTTTGACCAAACCATGTAGCCACCTAGAAGTAACCATTATTTTTTGGAACATAAGGAAAAATAATATTGTCACACAATTTTTTTAATTGTTTGATCCAACTATGTGAAGGGTTTTGGTAGGTTGTGTCTAACACACGGTTTTCCTAACCATGATACCAAACCATGCATGGTTAATTTTTAAAATCCTAAAAAATTAAATCTCACTCATATTTACTCTTAAACCCCTTATTTTTTCACTTATTCTGACCCTAACTTAGATTTCTCTCCCCCTAAAGGTTGTGAAGACTCTTCCCTTTGATCCGGGAGTGATCTGTTGGAAAATCTTAGTGTGTTGAAGGCCATATTTCTTGGTAAGTCTTCATTATTAGTGGTTTTCATTAGATCTATTCTTCACCCCTCCCTTAGATTCATATATCTAGTCATTAGGGGTAGATCTATGATAGTTGGTTCCAAACATGATGATATATAGTTGTTTTAATTTCTTGAAATTTATTGTGAAATATTTTTGTAAATCTTGGTAGAAACCATCTTTAGTGTTGGTATTTGGAATAGTGGAATTGTTGTGAAAAGTGATTTATTGAATGATTTTAAAATGATGATTTTAAAAATGGTTATTTTTTATGATTTATAGAAAAATATTTTGTGGAATGGTTTCCAATAAAAATTTTGTTTTATTGAAATGGTTGGGTTTTTTTTTGCAAGGTTTTGGCATAATTTGTTAGCGTGTGTTCATTTGAATTAACGTGGCCCTATGGAAGGGACATGTTCCATTGGGGAACTGGTATATGGTCACCTATTGATGACTTGGTAGATTGATGAGAAACCTCTCATGATTATAGAAATATCAATTGGGCATGCATTTTTGGATGTGTTGATTTGTGGGTATGTGGAATGGAATAGGTATTCCCAAATGGAATTTTGAGAAATGGTTTTAAAGTATTGTTTGGTTGGTTTCCTTGGAAATGTATTTGGTTTGGAAAAAAAATTTGGTATGGAAATTGTTTTATATTATGATATAAACTATTTTATATTGTTTTATATAAATTTTCTTATATAAATGTTCTAACATGGTCTATCCTAGTGGCATGAGTAGGGAAGTCATTTGGGGAAAACCTAATGAGTTTCATTACTCAGCCCATGCTTTAGCACTTCGGTACTTTGATAGATATTTTTTATCGATACATTGGTAAAGGAAAATTATCTCATTTCTTCAGTGATGCTTCATGATTCCTTGGTCTATATTATGGAATTAAAGTATGGATCATGTTGGGATCTATGGAGTTATGTCTTTGGAGACTTTGAGATTTTTGGTTTAGTCTTCCTATTTGGTACTCTGATTTTGGTTATTATGTATTTTGGTTGTAGTTGGGTTTTAATGTTGTTTTGTTATTATATTGATTTTTGTTTCATTTTTTTCATTCATCATATAGTGGATTTCGGTTATAGTATAATTGGTTGCGGTTGTCTTTTTTTCAAAGGGAAAATCATCCCCCAATGGTATTCAAGCCCTTGGCATTTATTTCCCGATTTTGGTGTCTTAGGGATGTTGCATAAGTCCAAGTACAAATTCCACCTTGATTCAAGATAATGGGGAGGTTCTGGATGTTAAAATGATGATTATAATGTCTATTTCATCATTCTCTCGGCTATGTTAGATTATATTAAGGTACAATATAAAGATATAGATGCATACACCATGATATCTTATCTTCTATCTCTTGAGAAGGATAAAGTGCTTAACATAAATGATATTGTCACTACACTATACCAGTGTAAACTAGGATATGAGTACCTAGATAGTTATTTTACATTAAGTATATTGAATTACATTGATTAGTTATCGAGATTGGGCTTCCATTTGGATAATAAATTATATATTAATATCATATTATCATCGTTATCTCCCAAATACTCCATATTCATCTAGAACTATAGGAAGAAAAGTATGTAAACATTTCTTAGAAATATATTGTTTATTCTTATCCAAGAAGATAGGGAATTGTGGGAAAATATTTTCTCACCACTTTTGGTGAACAAAATGAAATATTGGGTTGGAAATACTATGAAAAATTCAAAGTTAATTGTTCATTTACAATGATTTTCAAAAAAAATCAGAGGTGGTGAAAAGAATATATGGATACCTACTTATCATGTGGCGTGAAAGGTTACTAGAAGAGAAACTATAATAAATTAAATAATAAGCAAGCATAAACTTTTACATCAGGTATACTTATCATGGAATGTAATATTTCTTCGTAAATTATTGAGTATTAAATTCAATATGTAGTTCACATGTTTTCATTCAAATACAAAAACTAAAAAATTTTGGGAACATTGGAAAGAAGTAAGGTGAAATCTCTAAGGAACTGAGAAAGGGTGATTACTAATTCAACTGATAGAAAGACATGACTTATAATATCCCAGTGGATTGATTATAGTTAAACTATTATTTTTCTTGGATATTATGAAAACATTTATATCAGTTTCTAGTTATAAAAAATGTGACATTATTTCATGTTTGGAACTAATGATGTTATGGTATTTCATACTTAACTAATATAGGCTCAATTATTTTTACCCTAGGTCTTGGTTGGTTTATCATACAATGATAAACCAATCCATAAAAATTATCAAGATGAAATCACATTTATTTAACCAAAACTAATTAAAAAATTTTAGGCATTTGATGGTGTAGTATAAATATATATATTGTTTACTAAATTTCCATTTTATGTAATCATGTATGCGTCTATATACTACAATAAAGAATTAATTTATAACAATCAATATCTTAGATATAATATACCATCGATAAGAATTTCTATTCATTGTGAATGTATGACCTTGGAATAATTTAATATAAGGATTTATATTCTCTTAAAACTGAGGTTTGGTCAAGTATTTACTTCAATCATATATTGACATCTTCAATATGTTTATAATTTATGGAACATTGTGTATCCTCTACTTGATGATAAGGATTGAGTGGAATCATTATCTATATTTAGAAAATATTATAATAATTATTTAATGGAATTGAATATGGACATTTCTGTTATTAATGAGGTTTAACATGTTACTATAGAACCATGTTGTGGGATATTTTTTGAATTAGGTCCTTTATAACAATATTATTCAATATCATATCATATAACTCTAGTAATAGAGACTGATTATGAACATGATGATCAAAATATCGAGATAACTTTAGGATATATCCCTATATATACTCCAAATTTAATGATTGAGTGTTTCTATGATGAGAAATTATATGATTATGTGATAGGGGTGATGTAAGTGAGGAATATTTATACAACGAACCTTATAAGGTTCCTTTTATAGATAGGAAACAACCATAAAATAGTAACCATCCTCTGTTATTTACTTCCTTAGTCGAGGGAATGTCAATGCATAATAATTTGATTATTATATTATTACACCAAGTATTGAATTAGTAGGAGTTGTAAGTAACATATCTACCTCAATTGATAACATATTACATGTTGGAAGATATTTTTATAGTAAAATTGCATTGAAAATATAGTTAAGAAATACCATATAGAGTGGTATTTTTTATTCACGGTTAATGAGTCAAAAAAGGGAAAATATGTCATTCAGTGTGAAAAATATGATCTATAATATAAATTTTTCATGCATGAAATATATGATAAAAAAATCATGTTGGGGTATATCTAAGTTAGAAGGCCCACATACTTGTGTACAACCAATCTTATCCTAGGATCATTATTTACTAGATGTAAAATTTATTTTGACTTTATTATTGAGAGGATATAAACATGACAGGTTGTTCATATGTCCCTCATCTAGGAATGAATACAATATTTTTTCAAATACAGGATATCCTATGATAAATCATGGATAATAAAACAAAAGAAATTTGTAAAAGTGTATGGTGATAGAGATGAATTAGATAAGAATTTTCCACAATTATTAAGATTATTATCTCTTATCAACCAGGTGTCAAAAATTCATATGAGTGGGATCATGTTCTAGAGTATAGATATTGAAAAACATTTCATGAATGCATTATATATACACTAGGTTTTGGAACATAGGATCATCTAAGACAACAACACAGAGATGAGTGATACTTTTTTCTCTATTCATAAATTTTGAATTAAAACCTATATTATATAGTTCATTTTTAGTTGTACGGTACTCAAAAAACTAAATTTTATAATTATTAAATATAATTAATAAATAGAAAATATTATTATTACTAATTAATTAATAAAATTACTGATTAATAATATAATTAATAAATGATTTTCATAATTAGTTGAAATAATTAATAACTAATAATATATTACATTTATTAAAAAATAAAAAATAAATTTATATAATTAGTAATTAATTAATTAGAAAGAGGCAGTTAGAGATAAAACTATATATCCAATTAAAATTAAATCACAACAGCCTGAAGATAGGGGTTTTATATTTTATTTTCCCTTGATATCGTACTATTACCATGGCACATCATCTATCCAAACAAGAGAAAATAAACCCACACATTTATTGGCTAGATGATAACTATAGAATTTGTTTCCTAAAAGTTGTGGGTGATAACAAATTGAAATGAGTAGAGACTCCTTAAACATTCAGCCCATTATAGAAAAAGAATCCAAGATAGGAATATTTTATTTTTCCTAATTTCTTACACCATGAAACTAGAGTCACATTCCAACCATAATAATCTCTAATTTCACTAATTATGAATTTTAATAGTGTTTATAACCCCAAAAATTTCCACTTTATGTACATAAGTGTTACTATATTAATCATGGAATCACTAAATCATGTCCCCATAATGATCCCTAAAAATACCTCCACAACCTGCCTCCCTCAGATTCCCCTTTGATCCATCATTGGTGTTCACCCTCATCCATCCTATAATTTGTGGATTCCAAGAAATAATGATATCTCTATTACATTATTTTCATTTGGTATTAATCCCTAGTCTTCTACAAATAGTATCATCTCTAATTAAGTTTCTCTCATATCCATTTTGAATCATTGTAGTCTCCCTATTATCACAAGTCCTATGAAGTAGTATCTCCCTAAATATTGATTTTTAGCCTTTATACGTCAATAGGTTTTTAAAAAACAAGATAAACTATTATCTCTCTACTATAGTATCATGAAGAAGTTTCCCCATCTAGTTATAAGTTGCAATAGTTTTTCACTTCGTGATCTTATCCAGATTGTGGGTCTCAAATTTGGGGACTTTAAGTAGGTTAGAAATAATTCTCCCAGTGGTAATAATATGAGGTAATTTCATCTATAGGTTCTCAACATCCTCTATACGTAACCATCAAAGAACATATATAGATAATGATTTAAAATCATAAGATTTAAGATTTCCATCAGTCGGTATTCTTCTGTGAAAGAGACTTCACATGAGTATGGATTTAAAGGGTCTTATCCAAGGATTTGGATAAATCTTAAACTGTTACTAATCATAATAATATATACCAATATTAATTAGATAATATAATTTTCTATTAAGAATTACATTCTTAATTGGATCCCATATGAGTGTGCCATTGGCTAGTATAAAGTAGTAATTGTCGATGGCTAGTTGAATAACGAAAGGGATATTCTAAATTGTGTACACTAAGGTATACTTTATGGTAATATTTGGATCATTAGTTTAGAAGTTTTTGTCAATCATATTATTAATCCAAAATAAAATCCAGTTATAATTCCAAAAATTTAGGCTTTATAATTAATAAAAATACTATTTGGTGTGAAGCATGATGTAAAATTAATCTTCCTTTTGAGTTGATAAAATAGAGGATTCGAAGAAGTAAAGATTACATGCTCAAAGTATTTTTATAAATTGTTATTTAAGGAATAACATATTCTTATATATGTATTATAAGATATTCCATATGAAGTATTCCTAAATATCATTATTGAAATTATCTTAATTCGTAATTCCCAATCCTATTGATCTAATTAGCATTTAAAAATTCTTCTAAGAGGTAGTCAAAAGTCACTTTTCAAAAAAAATCCACTCTAAACAATGTTTTTTATATAATCACTTAAGGTCCAAATAAATTCAAATGGACACCTATAAACCATGAATATGTACAAAAATTTAAATATAATCATAGATTTAACCAAGAAAATTCTTGTAAATGTTAATAGAGATTTTCCTTTCCATTTTGAAATTTATTCTTTAATTTAACAAGTAACATTAGAAAATTATCTTATATTAGGACACCCAAAAACATTTTAAAACCCATGTATGTGAATGGGAGAGAACCCTACCTAATAATATATAATTAAGGATGAATTATATTCTATAAATAGGAAAATTATTTTTAAAGTAAGAAAAATATTTCTCCCAACTGATAGATAATCCTAAAACATTTTCACAATTATTGAAGTTACTCTTGATAATTTTGATATTTATTCTATCACCCTTACAAGATAGTATAATTTCATCAACATATAAGAGATGATAATATGAACTTAGGAATTTTTATACTTGATTCACTTTTTAAATTTCCCTCATTGACCATTTTGGTGATGTATCTACAGAGACAATCCTTAACTATAATGAAAATTGTAGTAGTGAGAGGGTCCCCATACCTAACACTCATGTTACGTGAAAAGTATCTCTTTGGGGATCCATTAACGAGAATATAGATATTATCTCAAGAGAAAAAATTGATCACCTATATTTTCACACACCTGATATTCCATTTTATATATTATTTTATTTACTTATTGATTTTTTTTCTTTTCCTTGAGTTTTATGTCAAATTACCTTGGATTTATAAAATTTAAAGGTTATAGTTCAAGGTACATAGTTAGTTCTAACCATGCAGTCTTCCCATAAAAAACTTTTAATTCCTTATCAGTGGGGATCTTTATAGTTAGCACACATTTTTCCTAATGGTCTGGCCAAAGTGTGTATCTTCTTAGGTGTATCCAATAAAGGTGACAATTTTGGTGAATGTTTTGGTAAACCTACTTCCAAAACATGTTACTTACCCATTTTTTTAAAAGAATGAAATTATAAAATTACCCCTCCCTAATTTTAACCCCTTTTATCCCCTCCTTCTCTCCATTCACATAAGGCATCCTTGGATATCCCTATGCATTGATTTCACCTTCTCTCCCTCAAATTTCTTAGCCCTCTTCTTATGATTCCAAGATGATTCTTCAAGGTTACGGCTCATTTTTCTTTTACTTCCTCCCTTTTTCCTCTTGTTTTTTCTTTTTTTTTCTAGGGAGGCCATAGAGGATGAAAATTGAGTTTTGGGGTTTGATTACTCTTGTTATTTTCGGTGTATAGTTCTTATAAAGATCTTCATGAGACCTATTGTGGTTATGTTCATTATAGGAAACATGTTTCCATTGATTTTAGGTAGGATGTTCTATCATTGTTCTTTAAAATTAAATACCTTGATTTCATGCCTAATATCTTTTAATTTATGATTTAAATATCTTAAAGGTTTTGAATGTCTAATTATCTATCCTATTCTTGGTTATTTTCATGAATTTCAAATTGTATTTTAATAATAGTTAGTCCATATATAGAAGAAACTAATTTCTAACTCCCTCTAGGTGTTTGATAAAATGTATCAATGGATTATTTAAGAAAATTAAAGTTTTAAAAGGATGATAAAGATAACTAATTCCTCTAAAATGTTTTCTAAAGGTAAAAAATTAAGAATATGAGTTATTTTTCAAATTAAATGGGAACTTTCAAAGTTTTTTTATTACTAGTGAGCTTTGTATTCCTTATGTTTCTATTTATGATTCTCATTTTTTATTTAATTCTTATGATGTGTATTAGTATTTTAAATAATGGTTTGGGTTTATTATTTAGTTTGTTAACTATTATTATTCTGTAATTTATTTTTATTTTGTTTTCAAAGTTTTTTTTCTTATATTGAACCATATTTTGTTCTAAAAATGGATTTCTATGTTTTAAACCTTAATTTAAATATCTAAGGGCTGTTTAGCACCTTGTGAAATTTTTTTGGAATTCACAATTTTTATTATTACGTTTGATATTGATGTATATGTTTTATTTACCATGTTTTATGAGAATTAATATTCGGGGTATGGGGTGCTTTGATAGGAGGTTATGGGTGTTTTATATGTGGATGATATTTTATGAGATTAATTTTTGGATTTTGTGCCCCCCCCCATATTTGGTTAATCAAAGGAACCCAGGAACTTAGTTAGGGAATGATCATAATAGTAATAATAGGAATAGTACACCATTTCTATCCTTGAATTATGTTACAACACTAAATATACATTTCTATTACATGTTTAAATAGTAACTTTCTATGGTGTCCCCTTACACTAGGTATTGGTATTACTCTTTATATCTATTTTTCATAGTTGGATATGTATTAGTTTGATCATTGAGATAGTATGGGGTCCTATGTTACTTCAACCTTAGTTTCTTATGTCCACTCCCATGAAAATGATGATTTTAATTCAGTTTATTTTATTTTATTGTTTATGATTCCATTTATTTATTTATATTCACCTTAGTGGTGTTATTTTGGTTTCTACTAATGTATTATTTCCCTTATTCAAGTTACTATTATTTTTGGTTATATTCTTTTCTTTTGGTAGTTATTTACATGTTATACGGTTTTCAATTATTATTTTATTAAGAGAAACTTAAGAAAAATGGGTATTTTAGAGGTGGTTTTTTTATCCTTTATTATTGAGTATGATTATTAAAAAATGTTCATTGAAATGGTTTCCTTTATTTAAAGGTCCTTTTATTTTTAAAATATTTTAAAGCTTGATCCAGGATTAAATATGAAAAGAGTGGTTTGTAAGGAAATGAAATTCTAAAATTGTTACATGTGTTTCATTTTAATTAAAATGGAAAGATTCCTTTTATATATGTATTTTCAAACTAGTATGAAATTATTTTACTTTTAAATATTATGAATGGGGTGTGGGGAGGATACCTATTGGGATTTATGCTCATGCCTTTATATTTTTCAGGTTTTATTAAGAATTTCATCTTCATAAAGCTCCTTTTATGATATTTAGTTTACCTAGTCTCTCAATTGTGATATTGGTGATGATATTAAATCATGTCCAAGGTTCATTAAGTGATCATTTTCCCTTTTTAGTATTTTAGTTTTCTTTTATTTTTTGTATTGTCCAACCCTACTTACTTGTATTACTTAATCATAACTTGTTTTGGTTTCATTTCCTTTTTATGTTATGAGGATGTGTCTAGGATGTTCATTTTAGATATACCTTTTTTGATTGTCCCTTTTTGGATCTTTTTATTATGTTTTCATGGATTTATGGCTTATAGATGAGTCATGTTGGATTCTTGGAGATTTTCTACTCTATTTTTTATTATTTTTTTTGGGAAAAATCATTAGTAGATTTGATTCCTTGATTCCAAATCACTTATTTAGAACTTGTGGGGATTAGTAACACCCTTAAATCCTTACCACAGACTAGCTTTCATTCTAATACTGTGGGTGACCCAGGTTGTTTTATGAAAAAATGGTATCAAATCCAGGTATTCATTTGGGAAGTTATAGTATATTGGATATAGAAATGTAAAAACTTAGGAGGAAAGTATAGGGATAATCTACCTAGCTCTTTCTTGTTCAAAGACTGAAGTTATCATGGGTTTCTGGATTTTGAGTCATGATTTGATCTTATTTTTCATTTATTTTTTATGTATTTTGGTTTATATTGATGGTTTTTTGTTTTATATTTAGGTTGTGTGGGTTTTTTAGATATTTTTAATGTTTTGGGGTAAAAATAGGAGTCGATATGGGTGTGCATGGTTAGCACACATCATCTAGAAAACCATGTGGGGCCTATGTACATTGATTGGATAATATCTCAATGATTATTTCATGGTTGAAACATGATCCAATAAATTGTGTTTCCAAACTATGCACATTTACCATCCCCTCTTTAAATTTTTTGTCAGGCCCCCTATTTCTTTTGGTTCACTTTTAGTAATGACTAGTTACTATTTGGGATAAATCGATAAGAATCTTTAAGATGATTAAATGTTGTTTGGTTGGATTTTTTTAATGATTTTGGTTTTCAAATCTTGGTCTGAATAATAAATGTTATTTTTTGAAAATAATAAATATTTTATAAAGTGATTTTAAATGAGTCAAATATTTTGAATTTTTAAAACTAATTAAATAAATTAATTATGAAATCGAAAATTAATTTTAAGTGGAATTTTTTGATTTTGAAACTAATAAGGTTTTTTACCTCATTTTAGGGGAATTTTAAATTAATCTTTGTTTTATTTATGGTTTTTAGGAGAAGGATTGGTTTTTAATAGTGGAATCTTAGTTATAAAATTTATAAATGAATTTTCTAAATTTAATTGAAATAGAATTGATGTTTAGGAATGTGAAAATGATTTTAGGGATAACCTTGTGAATTTAAAACTTTATTTAAGGTAAATATCATGGTTTCAAAGAGTTAATAAGGAACCCTTAAATTTTTCTTAGTATCTTAATTCATTGAGTGGTGGTTGTGATTTGGGGGGGTCTTTTGGGTATAGGGTTTATTTGGGTTGTAGAAAACTAGTTGTCCAGTATTTGAAAAATGATTCCAAAGAGGGGTTTGTGATGCTATATATAGATTTATAGGGTGATGTTTTTTGGATTTGTAACTAATGTGAGTTATTCAAAACCTCTATTTTCAAAAAGGTTTCAAAAGAAATTTAGTTTCAATTTGTGATTTTGTGCAGAGTATTTCTTGCATTAGGTGTATAGTTTATTCGTTTGGTTAGGCCTAGTGGCCCATTTTATTTAAAGTTTTCCTCCCAAAAAGTTTGGGTTAATATCAATATGTTCCTCAAGTTAGAGTATCTCATTGGTTTTGAAGTGTTCTTCTCTTATTGTGGGCCCTACTATGACTCTAGTTGGAGTGGTTGAGATGCATCCTTCTTTGTGTTAGATCCATAACTGAGAGTTCTCCTCTTATATTCTATTCAACTTATTCTTAATGGGGTACATATTCTAGATTCAATGGTTAAGTGTTTGTTCAAAATGGTAATATGGATGATTAGTCAAGATGAGGGTGAATTGACATTTTTATAAAATTATAAATACTTATCCATGTTAATTTAATTTATATTAGAAAATAAAATATAAACACAAATATTTTTATAGTAGTTCAGATAATATTGATCCTATATATACTCTTAACACTCTCAACATGAGAAGAAAAAACAATTATAAAAAGTGATCTAACTTTTAAAGTGAGTCACAACCAATTACAACTACCTTTTCAATCCCTGGAGGCATAACTCATATCATGCCTTTTGCACACCTATAGGCATAACCCAGAACCTTCCTTTTGAAGTGAAGGAAGAACCAAGATTTCCTTTATCCAAACCAAGGCATAGCCAAAACTCTTACCTTTAACTGGACTAAGGCACAACCATAGACCTATGTTTTTCTTCTTTGAGGCACAACCCAACATACCTTTTATAGGGGTAGTATAACCCAATAATAAGTTCCTACTTTTGAATGAAAAATTGTAAACCAAAAAACATGCATAGGAAAATATATAAATAATTTAGTCCTATGTAAACTAGTTAGAAAAGATATTTTATGTACCAAGGAAGAAGTAATCTCTTTGGAAGCACAAGATAGATGAAATAATGTTATATAGGCCAAAACTCAGTAGTATGTGATTGTAAAATTATATCACATAGTACAATTCAAAATATCCTCAATATATTTATTTTTAGAAATTCTTTTTTCTAGATATATTTATAAATTCCCTCTATGCATGGTATCCTTAAAAAATTAATTTTATCATAATAATTGTATATTATCTTTTCCCATACAGTCACCCTTTTCTATCCTAATAATAACGGATTATTTTAGAGGTGATAAAAGCTTCAATAATCTATAAAAATTAACATAGATATATAAAAAACTCACTATAACATTTAATATAATAGTTAATATTTTCATAATAATAAATATTAAAGTCCTTGGAATACTCTATAAAAATATGCGACACCAAAATTTTCATATTTAAAATGATTCAAATTTGAAACTCACAAATTTCTAAGAAATAAGAATGAATATAAAACACATATTATCCCTTGAGATTGTATTTTAATTCAATATAATATAATTTAAAATAATTTTTCAATGAATTAAAAAAAATAATAGTTATTATGAAAAAAAATCAAGAAAAATAAGTAGGTATAAAATGTAGTAAACTGATATATGAAAAGATATGAAAAATAATGCTTATTTTTGAGTTTTAGAAATATAAATTGTTAAGTCATAGGAATTTCATATGAATTTAGGTTTCATGGGACTTTTATTTCATATGATTTTGAAATCATGTATAAATTTAAAATCTTATATGACTATGAAATACCATGTGACTTTGAAATCCTATATGACTTCTAAATTCTATAAGACTTCATATACCATAAGAATTTGAATCTAAATTGTATGAATATCTGAAAGAGCATATGACTTTGTTTCATCTATATGAATTTCTCTATGGTGTATGAATTATATTCTTAAGAATTCAATATAGTGCATAAGGCTTCTCAAAATAGACCATAATACTTTCAAAACCCAATGTGTCTGACTTTTTTCAATCGAAAGACTTATAAAGTATGACTTTAAAACCCAAAGTATAATACTTTTATAAAAACTCTATGACTATAGAAAAAACATAAAACTTTTAAGGTCATTCCATAAGAAATTATATGTAGGAAATGTTCACAACTCAAAGAATAAAAATACATATATACAATATTATCATAATAAAAAATAAATAATAAAACACTATAAAGATGATTAAAAAATAAATAAAAAATGTTTTGTGAAATTATAATTATCCAATTAAAAAATATTTACTATGTGAGTCATAAGAAAAATCATACTTGTGTGTATTTTTTTTTATTAAATTAGTTTATAATATGCATACTTAATGAGAATAATAACTTAATAAACAACATCAATAATAGTATTTTATTCTACAATAAATTCAAGATTAAAACACATTTCCTCAGTCATGTTAGTGGAAATAAAATAATAATTTAATTATTATAAAAATATAATTGAGTGAAGTGTAAAGAATCTACTCAAAAACTACTCCCTTTTTGATAATTTTAAAACAAATATAAATTCATAAATTCTCCCCCTTTTGAAATTATCAAAAATACCAAACATATCTCCCTCCTTTTGAATCGTTATTTTCCACCAAAAAAACTCCTCCTTTTTTAAAACTTTAGTTGATTAAATTAATTTTCATCATAATTAAATCCAAATTAGTTTATAAAATTAAAAAAATTAACTCCCCTTTGTTTCAACATATATCAAAAAAAATTGACAAACATTAAATTTATCAGATTTAAACAGAAATTAAGTTCCCTAAATTTTGGAACGCTAAAAATATATACCAACTGAGTAAAGTAAATAATAATAAATAGAATAAGTAGATAAATAATAAAAAGTATAATTTATCCCCATTTATTTAATATTTTCTTCCCACCTTTAAATAGTAACATCTTTAAAACAATGCGTACATATTGAGAATCTATTGAATGTAGAATTTAAAAAATGCTTATATAAATCATTGATAACACCTTCTGAAAAATAATTTTAATGAAATAAGGATACACAAAATCATTTCAATATATTCGAGGAATAATATAATTAAATAACAGTGTTTAAACATTTCAATGAATTAAATAATGAAACAAATTCACATTCTCACTGTACAAAAAAAATAGATTCAAACAGATGTAATTCAAACATTTATTGTAAATATACAATATATCAAGTTCATATTTTATTTTATAAAATTTAGTTGAATCTAGTGGTTTGGTAAATAAATATGCAAGTTGATCATTAGTTAGAATATATTCTAAATAGATCTCTCCTTTTTGAACATGGTCTCTAATAAAATGATATCTTATTTCCATATGCTTTTTCCTTAAATTATGTAAAAATGTTCTTTGAAATTGTAATTGAAAATGAGTTATCACATGAAATAGCTAACTTTTCAAACTAAACATCATAGTATGAAAACAAAAATCTAAAACCATAAGGATTGATCACATTAAATTGTAGTGGATGTGTATTCTTATTATATGGTAGATCAAGCAACAAAATTCTAATTCTTATAACTATAAGAGACTAATATTTTTATTATAAAGTGACAAATTCCACTTGTGATTTATCTATCTATTTTAAAATAACAAAAAGCATAATATGAATAATTTTTAAATCAAATTAAATTTTTATAGTATAAAAGAAACCAAGGGTTAAAGAACCTTTAACATGTTTTATTATCTTTTAACCACTTTTAAATAAAAAAATAAAATCATCTTAAGATGTATTTAAATATTATAAACTATCAATCATACTTCTATATAGTTTATTATCAATATATTTTACAAATTGATCAACATCCAATTTACATGAAGTACTCATAGGAATTTTATAACTTTTATAATTATCTAGTACAAAACTCTTAAAAATTTCCATAGAATACTTAAATTGATTTAGAAATATTCCATCATCTCTTTGAAAAATTTAATAGTTGTGGAAGAATTTAAATTCTCACATAAGACTCATATCAAATTCAAAATTCAATATATCTGAGAAATCATTGCATAAAGAATCATTTTAAGATCTAAATATAACGTCGTTTATATTGATTTGAACAATCAAAATTTCTTTAGTATTTCTATTGATAAAAAAATTAGGATCTACCTTTCCATTTATAAAACCATTTTTCAAAATAAAATTTGATATTATTTTATACCATGATCTTGGGTCTTGGTTAATTATATAAAGTATTTTAATTATATTTAAAAAATGATTATGATGATTTTAATTTTCAAAACTGGGGGGTTATTTAACATATACTTCCTCATAAATAAATCCATTCATAAAATCAAAAACTTAAAATAAATAAGAATAAATATAAAACATATTGTATCCCTTGATATTGTAATTTAATTCTACATAAAATAATTACATAATTTTTCATAGAGTATAAATAATTAATAGGTAATTATAAAATAATTAAATCTATAAAAAATAAATAATTAGAATATATAGTAAATCGATATATGAAATGATATAAAAAATGATCATATTTTGAGTTTTAGAAAAAAAAACTTCTAAGTCATACAAATCGTGTATGACTTTAGTTAATGTAAAACTTTGAGTTCATATGACTTTGAAATATCACATGACATTAAAATCTCGTATGGATTTGTAATCCCTTGTGACATTGAAATCTCATATGACTTATAAATTTTGTAAGACTTAATATGATGTAATTCTTTGAGGCTGAATCATATGAATTTATTATATCATGTATGAATTTAGTTAAGCTATATCACTTTTTCTATAGTGTATGAAATTTATTTATAACATTTAAATATAGTTCATAAGACTTTTCAAAATATATTGTAATACTTTCAAAACCTATCATGCCAGAATTTTTTCATCCATAAGACTTATAACATATGCCTTTAAAACCCAGAGCATAAGAATTTTAGAAAAAACCTATGAAATAATAAATAAAATTTAATACTTTTAAATACAGTACAAATGAATTCATAAATATGTAATTTTCATAACACAATTACCAAAAAAACATCTATCTATAATTATTAGAATAAAATATAAATAATAAGACATAGAAAATGCGATTAAAAAATAATTTATTAATACTATGATAAATTATTATTATCCAATTATGAAAAAATCAGTGTATGATTCATAACAAAAATCATACTTATGTGGGTTTTTCTTCAAAATCAATTCACATTTAATGACCATGAAGAAAATTTGTTAAATAACATAAATAATAGTATTTTCTTCTTTGAGAAGTGTAAGATTAAAACACATTTCTTTAATTGAGTTAGTAGATATAAAATAATAATTTTGTAATTATAAAAATAAAATTGAGTAAAGTGGAAAGGATCCACTCAACATTATGGAATTATTTAATTTTTGATTCTTTAAGGAGGAATTTTCATGCCATAGTTCAAGATTTTTCTCATCTATCATGGCTTCATGTGATGTTGTGATCAGTGGGTACATGGTGGTATGGTTGATTTCTAGGTTTTATCCTAATATTGGTGGTGAACCTATTTATATTATATTTGGTGAAGGTACTCTATTACATAGGGAGAAATTCCTTGTATTCTCTACTATATCCATCTTGGTAATTAGAATCCCTCTTATTTGAAAATATTTGAAAACCTATCATCGTATTGGTCAATTGATTCTTCTCATAGGTTATGTGATTTAGGGTATCATGGATAAGATCTAGATATTGGGTTAGTGGATCATGTTTGAGAGATCCTCTCATTTTTCTTTTCTTTTCTTCTCACCTGCTTATTTATTCATTATTATTAGTAGGTGTTGTCATATTTTGGGATATTTAATGTCTATGATCCTTTAGATAATGTCTTAATCATTCTTATCTAACTATGGATATACCATTAAATCTATTATCTCATTTCGACCACCTCAGTTAAGGCTCTTTTAATGACTTGTAGTGTTCTTCATTAGGGTCTCTTGGTTCTGTTTAAACTATTATATTAGTGAAAACATTAAATGTTGGGGAAAATTATTACCATTCATGGCCTTCAATTTCTAGATTTTAATGGTTATGCATCATCCAAATTGTGACTAAGGATATTTGGGTATTTTTATTGGTTTGGAGATGTTTCTTGACCTATAATTTCTTAATATTAGTGGTTCATGAGTTATTTCATACAATTTTTCTCTATCCTTGTTGAATTCCTTTGATTATCATAGTCTCTAAATCTTCGGTAACTTTATAGGGAAGTAAATTTTAAGTGTGTGAAGAATTACACACCCTAGCCTTTCATTTTCCTTATTATTTTATTTACCTATTTATTTTTATTCTTTTCCTTAATATTCAAGTTAAATTCCACTAAATTTAAAAAAATTAAGGTTATAATTCTAGATACATGGTTGGTGTAAGGTTAGTTCTAACCATAAGGAATGTATATTCAAAACCTATAATTACTTATCAGTAGGCCTTTTCATGGTTTTTAAATGGTTTTCCTAACTATGCAACCAAACTGTACAGCTTTCCAAGTTTTAAAATTATGAAATTCTTAAACCATCCATCCTGAATTTTAACCCCTTTGATCCCCTTTTTCTTCTTGTTTACTTGAGGTAACCATAAAGATCCCTAATCATGGATTCCTCATTATCTCCCTAGGATTTATGAGCCCTCTTATTTTGATTCCAATATGATTCTTCAGTTTTAGGATATTTTTCCTTTTAATTACTCTTTGTTGCCTCTTATTTATTATTATTTTTTCCAAGGGAGTTCATGGTGTAAAACCCTAAGTTTTGGGGTTTTCTTATTCATGTTAATTTTTATGTTTCGGTGTTTTAAATCCCATCACAAGACCTAATATGGTTGTGTTCATTAAAGGTGATGTGCTTATATTAGTTTGAGGTAGGTTTATTCATAAAAATTTCTTTAAACTTAAATAACTTGAATTATTTCCTAATTTATTTTAAGTTATGGATTAAATTTCTTAAATTTTGTGTAATGTGAAATTATTTTCCCTAGACTCGGTGATTTTTAAGTCTTGTAAATTATATCATAATAGTGTTTAGTCCATGTATGGTTGAAACCAATTTATGAAGATCTCAAGGTGTTTGATATGATTCCTCAATGATTTATTTAAGAAAATTAATGTTTTAAAAGTAATATAAAGATAATTAATAACTTTTAAATGTTTTATAAATGTAGAAACTTAAGAATTCATGTTTTTTTCAATTTAAATGGGAAATTCCAAAGGTCTTTTCATTATTGGTGATATTTTTGTTCCTTGGGATGTTACTTTATGATTCTCGTTATTTTGATTGATTTTTATGATGTGCAGTTGTATTTTAAATAGTGTTTTGGGTTTCTTATTTAGTTCTTCAACTATTTTTATTGTGTAATTGTGTTTCAATTTTATTTAAAAGTTTTTTTTCATGTATTATACCATTATTGGTTCTAAAAATGGATTTCCACATTTTAAACCTTAGTTTAAATATTTATGCCCTGATTTGAACCTTATTAATGTGGTTTTTACTTATCCCATGTGTATAACCACATTTGAGATTGATGTATATATTTGATGTTCTATGTTTAATGATAATTTATTTTTTGGGTATGAGGTGCTTGGATAATAGGTGAGGGGTGTTTCGTATGTGGTTGATATTTTATGTAATTTATTTATGACTAATGTTATCATCCCCCTTTGGTTGATCATGGGATCATAAGAACTTGGGTGGGTAATTCTAAGAAAATTACTACTTGGCTTGGTGTATTTGGACTAGCCTTAAAATACATTACAACACTATTTAAACATTTATATTATGTGGTTAGGGATTCAATTTATAGGGTGTACCCATATACTAGACATTGAGATTAATCTCCATAATGATTTCACTCAGTTGGATATAGATTAGTTCAATCATTGAGATAATAAAAGGTTTTAGGTTTCATTGACCTTGGTTTCTTAGGGACAATCCCATGATGATGATGATTTTAATCCAGTTACTTTTCTTTTCTTCTTTATGATGTTAGTTATTTAACTTTAATCACTTGAACGATATTATTATTTTTTATACTCAGTTATTATTTACAATGTTTGAGTTTTTATGATTTTTAGTTATCTTCTTTTCTATTGGTAGTTATTTAAATGTGATGTAGTTTTATATTGTTATTTTCTTGGAAGAAACTTAATACAAATGGGTATTTCAAAGTTGTGTTTTTTGTCTTTTATTATCAAGTGTGAGTATTAAAAAGGGTTTTTTGAAGGAATTTACTTTCCTTAAATGTACTTATATTCTAAAAAAAATTAAATCTTGGTCATATTTTAAATGGGATAATTATGGTTTGGATGGAAATAAATTTATAAAATGGTTAAATATGATTTATTTTAATTAAAATAAAAATCTTACTTTTATATATGTATTTTAAAACTAGCATGAACTTTCTTAACATTTAAATATTATGCATGGGGTGTGGGGAGGATACCTACTAGGCTTTTTGAATCCCCAAACCTTCACTCTTATATCTGGTGCTAAAATCATATTCTTTATAAACTGGTTTTAGTACTAACAAAAATGACCCAAACTCAACCTTTTATATTAATAATATCAATAATAAATATTTATTTAAGTATATAATTAATACCTTTTATATTTATATTTTTAGATATTTAGGAAAAAACTAACTAAAAAACTCATTTCTTTCTCATAAAATAGGTATTATTCACTAAAATGAGAAATCCTTAATAAATAATTATTATTTCATCTCCCACAAAATTATACCCACATGAAACCCATATAAACTTTTCATATGTAATACTCTTCACAATAACCTAGAGAATTGGAAATGTAAGAAGGGTGAATTCAAATGCTCAGTAAGGGGTAGCGTACAATAGATGTTATCATAGAATAAACAAGTCATGAATAATATGGTTGGAATAAATAATAAAAAAAATCATATAACTAAGAATATGATCATCTGATAAATATGTGGATAACATAACATTGTAAATAATCACATGGAAAACAATAAAAAATTTCATAGTGATATAGTTCATAATGTTGGACACCATAAACACATTATCAAGGCTTTATTCTAAGACATCGTATATAAATGGGTAAGGTTTACACTAAATACCCAAGCTAGTTTGCCTCATGATAACTACCAATGCATCGAGGGGCTAATAATTCTGAGTCCCACTCATCATTAATTAAGTCCAATGATTTCATCATATGAAGGAGTGAATAAAAAATACAATATATAACTAATATTCCTTAGTAATCAATAAAAATCTATATTAAAATTACAAGTATACATATTTATCAATATTTCTATAGTCCAATAATGGAATAGATTTCTTGGTAAGAACCCTTAAAACTGACACTATATAGAGTAATGGGTATATGGTTATGTCAATACTATAAAACATAATATAAAAATAATGTATGTGATATAAAATATATCCATGAAATTAAATAGTATGGACATGATGGAGAAAACGATGTCAAGAAAAATTTGGAGAGTGATAGAGGATATAACCCTTGTGAATAAGGTGAGGTATGAACTATAAATTCCTAAGATCATTTATAAGGTTACATGTGAAACATAAATTTAAAGGAGGTAGATATAATATAATTTTATAGGAAAATAGATTAAAATTTATAAAAAGTATTTTTATAAAGCTTTTCTAACATGGTTGTAAAAAAATTATGAGCCACTTTTAAAAATACATTTCAAAGGGTGAATACATTGAAAACCTTATTTTAAAAAGAATTATAAATATTAAAACCTTGAAAAAAAATGAAGTTAAAAATAGAAAATTTGTAGTGGAAGATAAAAATATACATAAGTGGAATGAAATCCCTTTATTTATTCCCCAAAAACATTAACCTATTATTTGTAAAATGAAGAATTCATAGAAAAATGGGAATAGTGTTTTTTAAAAATAATTGAACCTTTAATAGTAATATTTAATAATAAAAACATCTATAATATCAAGAAAATGTGCTCATTAAATAAACGTTAAAAATGAGATTTTTTCACACTTTTATATAGATGGAAAAAAATAAACCATAAAAACATTAAAATTATTCTTTTTAAATCAGGGTAAAGAAATAAAAAGGAAAAAATGACCTTAAGCAATCATTTAATTATATATAAGAGCATTATTGTTACAATATAAAGAATGTGGACATAGAGGAAAAATAATATTGACTGTAAGAAGAGATGAGATCGAGTCTGCATACAAGAAACATTTTGGTTGAACTATGAACCAAAAGGATTTTAAATGTTAAGAAGTCTTATAAAACTAATAAATTAAATATATAATACAATATAATAAAATCATAGGATGAAAGAAACCATACATTAAAAAATGATGAGTTAATGACAACCCTTACAAATTAGGTAATGAATCAAAGGACAAAGAACATTGAGAGATTAAATGAAAGTGAAAATATTAATAATAACAATTTATTTAAGATATAAGAATTCAATAGGGTATTATTTACACCATATAAAATAAAATTAGTTTATAATAAGAAATATGTCTCGTGGAATTGAAATTGTGACAAAGAACCCTGACCTTAAGTCCTGACTTGCTTGGTATGTGCTTATATCCTCCTGAATAACCAAACAAAGATCATTAAATAATTTATTCATAAACTTTTTCTTGTATATCACATTTTTAAGGTCTATTTATAATCATATTTCATTCATTTATTGTATATTTTTGGCTCTCATATGTTATTTGGGTTTGTTCAGTCAATTCCTATAAAATAGCTTTAGTATGTTAACCATGGTCAAATGAGTTATAAAATAGTTTCATCATCTCCAAAAATGTAGATATATTTCTTTTATAATTATATTAGAAAAAAAATTATACAATTTAATAGGTTTTCAAAAATATATTCAAAATAATAAAAGTGTCTCGGTATACTCATTTTATGTGGTTAAATTTATATTGACCATTTATTGTTAATATTATTAATATAATTCCTAGTTTATATTTAAAAAATATTAATCATTTAATAAATAAAATATTTGTTCATTAAATTGACTTTAATAACTATCTATGTAAGGTGATGATGACAAATGGAATACGTCGTTCTTTGAGGTGGTAATATCACCATAACACAGGCGGCATTTTCATTTTCTTATGGATGGGAGGAAGTTAGGTAGTGGTTATTCCATTAAGATAATAACATTTCATTATATTGATGATACTAATGTAATTATATTATTATGAGTATAATATATTTTAATGAGGTGTAATAATAATGAAACTTGGAAGAACTCAGTTAAAATAATTACCTTTTCCTTTAATATGATCATTTATACCAATCCTTGAGTCCTCTTAGATTGGTATTTTGGTGATACCAAAACCTCTAGGATATGTGAAAGAGAGTTGGGAATCATTTTTTTAGATTTTGATAAATATAGGAAGCCTTAGGTGTGAACATAACTTGGGTGGTGAGGGGTCCTTTTATAGGAGAGAGGGGTGACATTTTTGTAAATATTAATTTCTTAATATAAAAAAATGAATTATTCAAGGAAAGTGGCTCAAAAATTAATAAATATAAAGAAAAATATAATTTATGGTCGATAAATTCATCATCCACTCATTCAGAGATGATGATTTAGGATATTTTGAGTCATTTCCACTTGATTTTACACTTTTACCTCATTTAACCTTTACCGTTATGACTAATTTTTACCTTAGTAACTTATTTTTATACCTTAAAAGGAAATTGATCTTATTAACTAATTTTTAAATGATTATTAAAAATATTAAATTCATTTTACTTAAGTCAATTTCTAAAATTGATAAAAATTAACTTCATTTTAAGTAATAATTTTTTTTCCATTCACTAAAAAGTGATTTATTTTAGAAAAATCCCAAAAAATCACTCTAATATAATTTTCACATGATAAAAAAATAATTTCATTTTATAAAATTAAAATTATAAAATAAAGGAATTTATCTTTATAATGTAACATAAAATATAATGAAAAATTATTTTTATAATAATGTGACTTGTTAAACTTGAAGTATTATTAATCTTATTTCTTATAATTACATACTAAATGCGGGTTAATATAATTTTTCATATATTGAAACATTTTATTATAATAATTATTTAAAAATGTTCAATTTAATATAGTTAAATACAATTATTTGAAAAATAGCCCTTTTTTACACTAAATCATTTTAATCACAACCCATTAATTATTTATATTTTAACCATAAAATCTATTCAATTCATTGGTATTAGAATACATAAAATTATTCATTAAAACAATGATAATAATATATAAAATAAATAATTTTGACTGTATTTTTATTTACTTGAGGATCTAATTTTCTTGTAATATTTTTAATGATATCTTATATTTTATTATCATAATATATTAATGTTTATCTTGCATTATAAAATATATCACAATTCATTTGAGTTCGGTGTTTCATGTGATACAATATATTAAACATAGAATTGATTTAAAGTAAAACACATACTAGAATCTAGGGGTGTTACATTATATCCTCATAAATAAATTACATCCTTGATATTATAATTTCTTTCACCGATGAAAATAGATGAATTATTTCTTAATATAGTCATGACTCATGATATAACAATTTATTTAAATCCTTCATGGTGGTTCATAAAGATCTTGTAAATCATCCAATGAATATTCCCCTAGATCATAAAATTAGGTTTTTAATTATGCCCTTTTGGTGTGAACTAAGTGAAGATCGAGTTAATACCCAACTAACCATTTTTAGGGTAACTACCCCTGGTTGTATCTGATTCATAGCCTGCATCTACTTTTTTGTATCCAAATAGGGATTCCATTGCGAGGAAACCGCACACTATTCACTTTACTAAAATTCTGAGGATTTTTTCCTATGTTTAGATTTATCCTTAGGGTTCCCAATAATTTATTATAGTCTTAATTCCTAATAATAATTAAATAAAATATTTCTTACTATATCCTAAACCCAAAATTCAAAGAAACCTATATGATCCCAAAATTAAACATAACCTTTATCCTCAAAAAATGTTAATTACATACTAATAAATATATACCTTAATCATTTTTATTCCCAAAAACATATTAATATTTTATTTGTTGGACTCCTCATGTATTAATCATGTTTTAATGATCACAAATCTCAATAATAATTACACATCATGTTTTAATGATTGAAAATCTTATTACTGTCAATTACTCTCATTATTATTTAAAAATCTTTTTCATGATCACAACTCTTCCTTATCTTATCAAACCTCTGTATTTATGTTTCAAGTTCTCTTACCTTATAATGGTTAAGCGTAATTCACATTCTGCATATTACTGTTTAAGTTAGAATACAGTTAATTGTCTAAGTATCAAGACACCGTGAAGTTTGACACAGTAAGACAGATTGTGTGTAAGACACAGACACCGTGAAGCACACCGTGACCCAGACACCGTGAATGACACACCGTGACCCAGGCACCGTGAAGGACACACCATGACCCAGACACCGTGAAGAACACACCGTGACCCAGACACCGTGAATGAAACACCGTGAGTCAGACACGGTGACTCAGACACCGTGATCTGGACACCGTGACATGGACACACCATGAAGCACATACCGTGAAGGAGACACCGGTTCAAAGAGACACCATTTGAACAACTACTGTGACACAATTTCTTAACATTTTTGTCAATATTATTTAAATAATACTAACAGTCATATTTGATGTTTTTAATGCAATTAATGTTATTTAATGACAGTTGTTGGTCTTTCAAGAAACCGTACCTCATACCTATGGAAAGGAAATCATTCCTATTGCTGGAGCTCATGGAATATAAAGAAGATTGAGCTGAAGTAGAGGATATACTGGAACCTAACATGTCTCGACACACATACTACAATACACGTGAGCTCTGTACTGAATCGAAGAACAATCTTGAGCACAACTATGGAGAACACATTGCACGATCCTCAAAGAAGTTCCATACATGCAATCCTACATTACTGAAGAACACACGAAGTACTCTGGAGTCAAGAGAACATCTTCTCTCCTAGATAATCAAAAACTGAACCACGACACTCTGTTTTCAACAGAAAAACTAGAGAAGGACTCAGAAGCATTTCTGCTGAATCCAACGAGTCCAGAGCTATACTGCCAATCACTAGAGCTTTCTAAACTTTCATAAAATCTCCCTAAGTGATTTATTATTTACTTTCGAGCAGTGTGTGTATTATTTTACACACACACTGTCTCTTGTGCTGAACAGGAGGATATAACAATCCTCACACTAAAACTCCTTACTCTTGTTTACCCATGACAACTGTGGAAGAGGTCCTTGTGTGGCCTGGTCTTTATTTTTTTTTCCCATGAAGAACAGTGGTAGAGGTCCCTGTATGGACTGGACAGTGTTTTACTGTTGTTAACCCCGATCGAGGGTGTGGATAAAATTTATATATAAATTTGAGAGGAATAGTTCTCGGCTTGATACTGAACCTCTTGGTTATATCTGCTGTGAATTTTTAGTTTAAGTTCAAAATATACAGTATCTAATTTATATTTTGTTGCTTATTACATTGAAATAAAAATCTGTTTTAAAGTTACTTTGATAGTTAATCTATCAAGTTTTTGTATATATTGTAAATCAGTAGGTTATTTTCAAAATCTAATTTAATCTTCTGATTAGATTAACTGAAAACTAATCAGTCTTTTGAGAATCTAATTGAACCTTTACAGTTTTACAAATTCACTACAGTTTAACTTGTTTTATAAATTATGGGATTTTAATAGAAAATATTTTAACAGAAATTTTAATTGGAACTCAATTCACCCCCCCCCCCCCCCCCTCTTGAGTTTCCACTCCAACCAACATTTGGTATTAGAGGTTGTTTTTATTAATACAAGTTTTCAAAACATTCTGTTTTTCAACTGTGATTTTAGTTGCATCTTCAAAGATCATAAATTTCTATTAGTTCTAAAATTTATCTCTTTAAATATATTTTCTAAAATCTTGCTATGGACAATAGACTAGAGGGTGCTACTACCAACCGTCCACCTTTCTTCAATGGTACAAACTATGCCCAATGTAAACTTAAAATGAAGATTCATTTAGAAATTATGAGTTTTGATATCTGGACTACTATAGAATCTCAATATAAAATTACAGAAACTGAAAGAACAACTTGGGATGAACCTACAAAAACTGCTTACAATAGTAATTTTAAAGCTGTGAATGCTTTGTATTGTGCATTGGGAGATGAGGAATTCAATAGAATATCTACCTATAAAACATCTTATGAAATATGGGATACTTTAGGTGTTTCTAATGAGGGAACAACTAATGTTAAAAATATGAGATTGAATACTTATACTATTAAATATGATAATTTTAAAATAAAAATGATGAACCTATTTCTGATATGTATCTCAGGTTCAATGAGATATTCAATACAATGAGTTCACTCGAAAAGGCTGTTCCAGCAAAGGAATAAATCATGAGGATACTGAGATGTTTTCCAGATAGATGGAGAGGAACTTCTGTTTCAATCAGAGAATCATGTGACATTGGAGCTCTGTCTTTCAAAGAGCTTATTGGTAAGCTTATGATGTATGAGGAAGAACTCAAGGTGAACAAGGAAGAAGATGATGAACCCAAGAGAAAATACGTGGCATTTAAGTCTACTGCTTCAAATAGAAAGTAAAAAAGACAAAGTTTAAATACAAACTGAAAGTTCTACAAGTGAAGATTCAGACTCTGACAGTGATGCTAAAATGGCACAAATAGCCAGGAGGTTTAAAAAATTCTATAGGAAGAAGAAATTCTTCAGAAAAAAACTAAAAAGGTAAATATGACAACAAAGGTCACTGGAAAAAAGATTGGAAAAATCCAGATAAAAGTGATGAAGTAGTCAGCTATGAGTACAAAAGGAAAGGACAGATCAAGGCTGACTGTCCAAAATTAAAATTCAAAAAGAAACATGATTATAAGGACAATAAGTACAACAAATCCATGAAAGCTACTTGGAGTGATTTAGAAGACAGCACAAGAGAACCAGAAGCTACTGATTCTAAAAATAATCGTGCCAACATGTGTTTCATGACAAACACATCTGAGTTAACCTTAGATACTCCAATTTTAAATTCCTATTATTCTGGAGTTGATACAGAATATGATTCTGATTCTGAAGATATGTCTAAAGCTGAATTATCTGAATACTGTAACATGCTGGAGGAAACATGCAATGAACATAAGGAAAAATATAAGTCATTAAAGAAAAAGCATGCTCTCGCTACAAAAGTTAAATCGGCCCTTGATATAGAAAAAGAAAAGAATTCTCAATTGTTAAAGGAAAATACAGAACTGAAAATGTCTAATGAGAAACATAGAAAGGACTTAGAAAAGTTCACAAATGGAAAATTTACTATAACTCAAATGCTAGGAAAGAAAGTGGCACCAAAATAAACTACTGTAATAGGCTACCAACCTAGAAAAAGACAGTTCACTAAAACTAGATTTATTCCTAAATCTGGACAAAATTCTGCTTGTTCCAGTTCTAAAAATTCATATGATTCAACTAGTTATTCACATAGTTGTAGATCAAATAAAGTTTACCTTTCAAAATCTATTGATTATGTAAAATATATGAGACCCATAAGACAAATTTGGGTACCAAAATCATTGATTGCTAACTTGTCTGGACCCAAGAAGATCTGGGTACCAAAGTCATTTCCCATCTAAATTTATTTTGTAGGAAACCTTTTTTAAGAGTTTCCACAAGAAGACATGGTATTTGGATATTGGATGTTCAAGACATATGTCTAGGGATTACTCATGCTTCGAGAGCCTAATCAAGGTTGATGGAGGCCATGTCACCTTTGGTGATAATTCTAAGGGAAAAATCATCGGCCTAGGCCAAATTGGTAACACTTACTCAGGTTTAATTTATAAAGTTTTATTTGTTGATGGATTGAAATATAACTTGTTAAGTATATCTCAATTATGTGATGATGTCTTTAATGTTAAATTTTAAAATGATTCTTGTAATGTTTTTAATTATAAGAATGTTTTAATATTTTCTACTTTAAGAAATTAAAATGTTTATGCTGTTGATTTAAATTATTTAGCTAAGAAAAATGTTACTTGTTTAAATGCTTTTCATAAAGAGTCTTGGTTATGGCATAGGAGATTAGAACACTACAATATACACTCACTTAGAAAAATAACTAGGAAGAACTTAGTTAGAGACTTACCAAAACTAGAGTTTCCAAATGACAAAGTTTGTAATCCCTATCAAAAGGGAAAGCAACACAAAATCTCTTTCAAATCAATGAAAGAAGTGTCAACTTCTCAACCTCTCGAGTTGGTTCACATGGACTTGTTTGGACCATCTAGAGTTTCTAGCTTAAATGGGAAGCACTATGTCTATGTCTTAGTGGATGAATTTTCTAGATATACATAGGTATACTTCTTAGCTCACAAAAGTGAATATTGTTCTTACTTTGTTAAATACAACAAGTCTGTAGAAAACCTTAGTGGACTTAAGATTAAAACCCTGAGAAGTAATCATGGCCGTGAGTTTGAAAATCATGAATTTGAATCTTATTGCTCACACAATGGCTATTGTCACAACTTTTCTGCTCCTATGACACCTCAGCAGAATGGTGTAGTAGAAAGAAGGAATATAACCCTTCAATAAATAGCAAGAACTATGCTAAATGAGTATGACCTGCCTATTTATTTTTGGGCTGAAGATGTAAATACAGATTGTTATATTATTAATAGATTCTTAATTAGACCTGTTCTCAAGAAGACCCCTTATGAACTATGGAATAATAGAAATCCTATGGTTAATTACTTTAAAGCCTTTGGTTGCAAAGTCTTTATTCTTAATACCAAGGATAATCTGGATAAGTTTGCTTCTAAGAGTGATGAAGGAATCTTTTTAGGATATTCTATAACTAGAAAATCCTATAGAGTTTTCAATAAGAGAACCAAGTGTGTGGAAGAATCTGTTCACATCAAATTTGATGAAACTGGTCCACATGAACCTAAGTCATCTCTTGAAAATCTTGAAGAAGATTTATCTGTTCTGAACCTTAATGATAAAATCAATGAACCTGCTGTAAAGACAACCAGTTCTGGAAATATTTCAGAATCTTCTCCTAATGAACCCAAACCTAGAGAAGAACCTGAAATTTCTAGCCCTACCTTTACTAGATCAACTAAGATTATAAAGAATCATCCTTTAGATGTTGTTGTTGGTAATCTTTATAGAGGGACACAGACAAGAGCTTCTCTTAGAAATCAGGTTGAACATCAAGACTTCTTGTCACAGCTTGAACCTAAAAACATTGATGATGCTATTAATGATGAATTTTGGGTAATTGATATGCAAGAAGAACTCAATCAATTTGAAAGAAATAAAGTTTGGAAACTTGTTGAAAGACCTAAGGACACTTTCACCATAGGCACTAAATGGGTGTTTAGAAATAAAGTAGATGAATCTGGAAACATAGTTAGAAACAAATCCAGGTTAGTTGCACAAGGCTATAGTCAAGAGGAAGAAATTGAATATGAGGAGACTTTTTCTCTAGTAGCCAGACTAGAACCCATTAGAACCTTACTTTCTTATGATGCACATCTAAATTTCAAATTATATCAAATGGATGTCAAGATTTCATTCTTAAATGGGTATATAGTTGAGGATGTTTTTGTTGAACAAACACCTATATTTACAAACCCTCATTTTCCAAATCATATTTTCAAATTATCAAAAGCTTTATATGGTTTAAAACAAGCTCCAAGATCTTGGTATGACAGATTAAGTACTTTTCTAATTTCTAAAGGTTTTATAAAAGGTATAGGTGATCCTAATCTTTTTATAAAATGGATTTCTAAAGATGTTTTAGTTGTACAAATTTATGTAGATGATATTATTTTTGTATCTTCAAAAAATTCTTTATGTACTGATTTTTCTAAAATGATGCAAAATGAATTTGAGATGAGTTTAATGGGTGAAATTCAATTCTTTCTTGGATTTAAAATCTTTCAAAATAATGATGGAATTATTTTAACTCAAAGTAAATATACTAGAGATCTTTTAAAACTTTTTGGATTGGATAACACAAAAAGTAGTGACACTCTCATGAGTACCACCTGTAAGTTGGATCTTGATGAAGATGAAAAATATGTGGATCAAACCACTTATAGAGGAATGATTGGAAGTCTAATCTACTTGACTACTAGTCATCCTGATATTATGTTTAGTGTGTGTATGTGTGCTTGTTTTCAAGCAAACCCTAAAGAGTCACATTTAAATGCTGTAAAAAGAATTTTCAAATACCTCAAGCATACTCCAAATTTAGGACTGTTCTATCCAAAAGGACAATCATTTGAACTAGTTAGTTATTCTGATGCTGAATTTGCTGGATGTAAGTTAGATAGAAAAATCACCTCTAGAACATGTCACTTTTTAGACAAGTCACTAGTATAATGGTGTAGTAAGAAACAAAATTCTGTTGCATTATCTACTGCAGAAGCTGAATACATAGCTGCTGGCAGTTTTTGTGCACAAATTTTGTGGATGAAACACACTTTACTAGACTATGGATATCAATTTAGACATGTCCCAATAAATTGTGACAACACAAGTGCTATTAACATTTCAAAGAATATTGTTTCACATTCTAAGACAAAGCATATTGATGTAAGACATCACTTTTTTAGGCATCATTACCAAAAAGGTGATATCACTTTAGAATTCATTGGTACTGAATATCAACTTGCTGATATATTCACTAAACCATTAAATTTTGAGAGATTAGATTACATCATATATTATCTTGGTATGATCAATCATAAATAGATATCTTATTGGTCTTACTATTTAACATTCTACTATATTTTACTTTATGGTTTCATGACTCACAGTTTCTCAGTTACTGTTTCATGCTTACGGTCTCACAGTTAACACCTTGTGTTCACAATCTATCACCTAACTATCTCACCATGACAGATCAGTTCACTCACTGTCTCACCATGACTGCATAGAATGGTCACTGTCTCACCGTGATGACCACCAACTGTCTCACCGTGATGACTGCTTTTCATCACACCGTAACGCCTACTCACGGTCTCACCGTGAAGATTCTTTATATATTTATTTTAACCTGCATCGCGATAATTTTTATTTCACCACTGTTTACTTTCCCGCGTTTTTGTTTTTATGACGTTTGACATTCCCAAATGATAAAACATAAGGGTTTTCACTCGATTCCTTACCTGAGCTCTCTCTTGCTCACTCTCTCGAACCCTCTTTACCTTGAAAACCATCTCTCCTTCTCTCTCGCTCGAATCTTAAGTGGATTCCTAGGATGAAGCGTCCATCTTCACCCTCATCTGAGAAGCATCGCTCTAAGAAAAAGAAGAGGACACCAAGGATAGCACCCGAAGGACCTCTAAATCCGAACCTAGTGAGTTGTACTGTAGTTCCTGAGAAAGAGATTTCCCCTAAGTGGTTGTTTTCTAGCAAGTCTTTAGTTCTAAAAATCTTAAGAGAACAAGGATGTCTCGAATGGTTCTCTAGAAAAGATAGACCGATTTATCCAAGGTTGGTATCTCAATTTTACCAATATGTAAAGTTTTCCTTTTATGTTGGAGAAAGTTTTATGGTGACAAGCTAGATCAATGGAAAAAAGTGTTCATTCTCTTCAAGGTTATGGGTTGCATGCCTGAGAATTACTCATGAAGGGATCTGTGATGATTACCAGAGAGGTCCTCCTCCAACAACTGACATATTTGATCTGGAAAATGCACTAGAGATCCTAACTAAAAATGGCACCAAGCGAAGGGCCATAGCAGCTGAATTGGATGGGGAGACACGAATGCTATTCAAGTTTGTTCAGAATTTGATTAGTCCAAGAAAAGAAGATTTTGTTGTGATGAAGTATCAGGATGTGTTCCTCATTCACCTATTGAAGAATGGCCATAAGATCAATCTTTGCAAATATGTCATTAACCATATATGTGAGCTGATTAAAGTCACATCCAAATCCACCTACTTGTTTTACTCAAGGATGATTTCATCCATGTTAGTTTCCTAGGGAGTGGTTGGACCGAATGAAGAAAATCTAGAGGTTTTTGATTTCAGTTTATCCAAGCCTATCATCAGAAGGATGAAGATTAATTGGAACCCCTGGAAGTAGCAGTGGGTTGAGGATAATAATCAACATTATAAGAATTATAATCCTGTTGATTATCCAAGAAGGCCAAAGAATATAACTGATCCTGGTTTGGAACCAGATGAAGTGGCTGAGTACCCAGAAGAGGAAGAGGAAGAGGAATAAGAAGAGGCTGAAATACCTCAAGAGGAAGAAGCTCCTGTTGAGAAAGAAAGGATGGTTGTCCCTACTGATGTTCCTGCTGAAATACATCTTAGAGAAGAAGTTTCTGATGTTTTTAGAGAAGAAGAATCTCATGTTGTTCTTGAAGAGGAAGAAACTTCTGCTTCTAGAGATGATGTTGATCAGGAAATTCAGTCTGAGGCTGTAAGAGATTTGTTTATCCCTTTTTTAGAGCAGCAATCCATGGAAGAGTCTGGTGGTGCAGAAGACCTCCCTGTCATGGAAGAAGCTGATCTAGGAGAAAACCCTGTTAGGGAAAATGTTAATCGAGACGATCTCCCTGTTGAAAAAGAAGCAAGTCTGGAAGAACAACTAGTAGAACAGTCGATTCCTGAGTACATACCCTCTACTGAAGAGAGGATGAAAATTTCCTTTCAGCTGGCAAGGAAAGAATTTGTTCCAGAGATTAGAGCTGATCCTATGGATCTTAACCGAATTCCTCAGCCTCAAGAATCTGAAATGGAAGCACATTTTGAGGGGGAGGAACCTCAAAATCTTGAGATTGATGAAGCTGGATCTGTTGAAACCTCTCAACCAATTGTCACATATTCTATGTACACTCGGTATGAATTTCCATGTTTTTATGATGTGATTGAATCACATCAAGTGACTGCAACTGGTATATATCTCTCTTCTTTGTTTCAACTGAAGTTAGTAGCTCACCCAGAACCAGAACCAGAACTAGAGCTTAAACCTCAACCTGAATCAGAATCTGAAACTAAAACTAATTCTAAACCGCAACCAGAATCTGCATCAGAACCTCTACCACTACCCTCACATACTCTCTTGCATGAGAAATAATCATATGTAACTAAGAATGATTTTAAAGTATTTGGAGAGACTGTCTTGGTTGGAGTTGAGAAGATTATATCCTCTCAACCTCGCCCAATGACTCAACTAAGTCAAGAAGATGTCTCGATTCTTTTGGAAAATATTATTCTGCATATTCAACCAAGGATGATCTGTGAAATACAAGAAGTCAAAGTTGAAAATAAGTTTCTTAGTGCAGATGTTGCAAATTTGAAAGGTTTGGTGGAAAACCTGCAAACAGAACTATCTCCAAGATCAGAGCCTGCTCATGTTTCTGCTCCTGCACCTGTTGCTGCTTCTCCTGAACCAGATGTTTCCAACCTTTCTAGAGAGATTGTGTCTCAAGTGCATCCTTATCTGTTATCTTTTGATGAGAAGATTGGAACAAGACACACAAATATGCTGCAACGCATGAGAGAGCTTGTAGAAAATCTGAATAAGCTCACAGATGAGTACACTGGATGTATGCAAAAAGTTTTGAAACAACTCAATGTTCTAACCGAAGCTATCAAGGCTTCTCCTCCCTCTGGTCAGACTTCTGTTCCCTCTTTGGATGATTCTCTACTGAGATCCATAATCAAGGAAGAAATTTAGGATGCTTTCAGTGGCTTGGATCTGTCTCCTTTGTCAGAAGTGGTTAAGAACAGTGATCGAGCTTTGGACCAGGTTAGAATTCATTCCAAGATTGCCAATGATGCTCAACAGGAGATCACCAAGAAGATAGACTTTTATCTCACTCTGATTTTCTCTAAAAGTTACATGACAAATCACTTTAAGTATCTTGTGGAGAATTTGAAAATCCCTCCAGTGACTCAAGCTTTTAAAGCTCAAGTTAAAAAACTTATAGAGTTCAACAGATTGTTGGAAAAATTCATGGAAAATAAGGATGATTTTGAAAAGGCTATGCAATATGGTGGAGAAATCATTACTGATTTCATCAATCTTTTGAAGTTTTATCTTCATGTGCAGAGTACTACTATAGTTTCTCCAGCTGTTGCACCCCTTAGACCTGGTCTACCTACCCTAGCCTCAACTGCTATGTTAGTCAGCCAAGCCCTTTATCAGATCAGACCAGTCATTCTTGATCAACAACAGACTAGATATTCTATAGCTCCTACTTTGGCTCCCTCCATATTTGAAGGTCTACCTTTACCATCTTTGTCTACTACCTCCATGCCTTCTTCTACATCAGCTCCATCTCCTGCTGATAAAGGCAATGAGAAAGCCAATCCGTGATGCCTACCAATGTTTCTTAATTTTTGATGGGATGTCTTTTATTTTTTACTGTTTTTATTTATCCAGTATGTTTTATTATGAACCTTCTTAATGACAAATGCAGTGTTTCACTACATTCTCTCTACTTTTTGATAATCCCAAAATGGGAGAAACAATGAGAAGAGTTATCTCTTAGTCTTTTATCTATTCTTATTATATATGTTATTTTCTATAACATTGAATTTCCTTTATATTTTAACTATACATGATTTTTGATCATCAAAAAGGGGGAGATTGTTTGACTCCTCGTGTATTAATCATTTTTTAATGATCACAAATCTCAATAATAATTACACATCATGTTTTAATGATTGCAGATCTTATTACTGTCAATTACTCTAATTATTATTTACAAATATTTTTCATGATCACAACTCTTCCTTATCTTATCAAACCTCTGTATTTATGTTTCAAGTTCTCTTACCTTATAATGGTTAAGAGTAATTCACATTCTTCATATTACTGTTTAATTTTGAATACAGTTAATTGTCTAAGTATCAAGACACCGTGAAGTTTGACACAGTAAGATAGACTGTGTGCAAGACACAGACACCGTGAAGGACACACCGTGACCCAGACACCGTGAATGACACACCGTGACCCAAACACCGTGAAGGACACACCGTGACCCAGACACCGTGAAGGACACACCGTGACCCAGACACCGTGAATGACACACTGTGAGTTAGACACTGTGACTCAGACATTGTGAGCTAGACACCATGACATGGACACACTGTGAAGCACATACCATGAAGGAGACACCGGTTCAAAGAGACATTGTTTTCACAACTATTGTGACACCGTTTATTAACCTTTTTTTAAATATTATTTAAATAATAATAACAGTCATATTTGACGTTTTTAATGCAATTAATGTTATTTAATGATAGTTGTTGGTCTGTCAGGAAACTGTACCTCGTACCTATGGAAAGGAAATCATTACTATTGCCGGAGCTCGTGGAATATAAAGAAGATTGAGCTGTATTAGAGGATATACTCATGCCTGACACATCTCGACACACATACTACAATACACTCGAGCTCTGTACTGAACCGAAGAACAATCCTGAGCACAACTGTGAAGAACACATTGCACGATCCTCAAATAAGTTCCATACATGCAATCCTACATTACTGAAGAACACACAAAGTACTCTATAGTCAAGAGAACATCTTCTCTCCTGGAGAAACAAAAGCTGAACCATGACACTCTGTTTTTCAACAGAAAAACCATAGAAGGACTCCGAAGCATTTCTGCTGAATCCAACGAGTCCAGAGTTGCACTGCCAATCACTAGATCTTTCTAAACTTTCATAGAATCTCTCTAAGTGATTTATTATTTACTTTAGATCATTGTGTGTATTATTTTACACACACACTGTCTTTTGTGCTGAACTGGAGGATATCACAATCCTCACACCAAAACTCCTTACTCTTGTTTACCCACGACAATTGTGGAAGAGGTCCTTGTGTGGCTTGTTCTTTATTTTTGTTTCCCATGAAGAACATTGGTAGAGGTCCCTATGTGGCCTGGACAGTCTTGTACTGTTGTTAACCCCGATCCAAGGTGTGGATCAAATTTATATATAAATTTGAGAGGACTAAGTCTCGGTTTGAGACTGAACCTATTGGTTATATCTGTTGTGCATTTTTAGTTTAAGTTCAAAATATACAGTATCTAATTTATATTTCGCTGCTTATTACTTTGAAATACAAATCTATTTTAAAGTTACTTTGATAGTTAATCTAGAAAGTGTTTTTATCTATTGTAAATCATTAGGTTAGTTTCAAATGCTAATTTAATCTTCTTATTAGATTAACTGAGAACTAATCAATCTTTTGAGAATCTAATTTAACCTTTACAGTTTTACAAATTCACTACAGTTTAAATTATTTTATAAATTGGGGGATTTTAATAGAAAATATTTTAACATAAATTTTATTTGGAACTCAATTCACCCCCCTCTTGAGTGTCCACTCTGACCAACATTATTAAAATAGCATAAATTTCCTTTATATTAAATTACATTCCAACCTTAATGGCTACTATACCTCAATTATGTATTCTTCCAAAACCCAATAAATGTCTCCAAAATATAATTAATCATCTTAAAATCCAATCACATAAGAACTAAAAAGGGTTATTTATGCCTTTAAACTTATGATTAACCTTAAAAATATTAACCCATGATTTTATATAAAACTCTTAAATTATCATCAACTGATAACATCCTAACCTATAAAGTTATCTAAACTCTTCTTTGATACCAATTATGACACCCCAAACCCACACTCTATAATATGGTGCTAAAAACATATTCTTTATAAACAAGTTTTGATACCAACTAATGTGACCCAAACTTAACCTTATATATTATAAATTTTAATAATAAATATTGAGTCAATTTCGTACCCAATACCTTTTAGGTTTAGAGTATTAGAGAGTTTGGGAAAAACTATTAACTAATAAAACCCATATCATTCCCATTAAATTGTCATTTTTTTCAATTAAACCAAGGAATAATTATTTAATAATAAGTCCTCAATATATCCCTCAAAATTATGTATACATGAAACCAATCTAGAAATTTCATATGTAATACTCATCTTTATAACCTGGGGAAATGGAAACATAATAAGGTTGAGCTCAAACACTCAGAAAGTGGTAGCATACAATAGAAGATATCATATAATAAACAAGATATGTATAATATAATAGGAATAAATAAAAATAATAAATATAATACAACTGATAGCATGATCATGTAATATATCCATGGATAACAGAATAATGTAAATATTCACATGGAAAACAATAAATGATTTCAAAGTGATGTAATTCATAATTCTAGAAATCATAAACATACCATCAAGGCTTTATGCCAATACATCATACATAAAAGGGTATGGTTTATATTAAATACTCAGTATAGTTTGTCTTATAAGACCAACTGATACATCAAGGGACTATTTAATTTTGAGCCCCACCTAACACTAATCAATTCCAATCCATTCATAATTTAAATGAATAAAAAAATATTACAAAACCTACATGCCTTAGTAAATAATAAACATCCACATTGAAATAAAAAGTATATAGATTTTTCAATATTTCCTTAGACAATAAATGGAATAAATTTTTTATTAATCACCTTTGAAAATAAAACAGTATAGAGTAATGGGTATGCAATTATGTCAATACTATAAATTACAATGTATAAATAGTGTAAGTGATATAGAATATATCTGTGAAAGTAAAGAATATGGATATGAAGGAGAAAAATAAAGTCATGAGAGGGGTGAAGAGTGATATTGAACATAACCCTTATGAATAAGGTGAATTATAAAATAAAAATTGATAATATAATTTAGATGTTAACACATGAAACATAACTCCAAATGAGGTAAATCTTTTAGGGTTTTAGAGGAAATTTGAAGCAAATTTATAAAAATAATTTTTATAAAGCTTCTGTAACATTGATTTAAAAATAAACATATAATTCTCATTAAAAAATAACTTTCAATGGGTGAAAAGGGGACTATAGCACCACTAAAGTTTAGTTTAAAAGAATCATAAGCTTGATATCTTATATAACAAGCAATACTGAGCTTTAAGCAAATTGAGATATATTATAAAAAAATTATTATTTTAATGTGACCATTATAACATAGTCATTGAATTAAAGAGTATTAATATGAGTAAATACATTATAAAAATATATGTATAATGGTCCTACTAAATATAAATTTAATGATTAATTATTTTTAAGTAAGCACGCAATTTCCTTTAAGTCGTTTTATGCTTCAAAAAGGAATGTTATTCAAAAATGATTTCTATTTCATTTTGTGAGTGGAAATTGTAATTAATTTATTCCAATTTTATAAATTTTATTTTATAAAATAAAAAAAAATTATATCATCATAACATAATCCACTTAGGGTGAAATGTTTCAATTTTTCTAAAATGGTTTATTTTTTAGTGAATAATAAAAAATACCTATTTTTTAAATACTGTCATTTCTTTTCATTAAATAAAGAAACATAAATGTTCCATTATATTTTTGATTTAGTATTAAAGTGACATATTACTCATTTTATTCATAATTAATTTCATTTTGATCAGAAGTATTCATTATTTTCAAATAAGTTATTCTTTATTCTTAAAAAGCATTTTTCTAAAAACAGATTTTCATTGCATTTTATTTCTTTATATTAAAATTGGTTTCATACACTTAAAGAGATTAAATATTGAAAAATTGATACCATATTTTTAATCATTATGTCATAATTTGGTAAATGGATTTCTTTTATCTTTGGTCATTATGAATAGTAATAGTGATAAATATTTATCACCTTGGTAAGGATAAAAAGGGTAAAATAGGGTTAAAACCATGACATTGGGTCTCAAAATAAACCCAAAACTTTTCATTATTTAATTTTATGTAATTAATTTAACCATATTCATCCCAAATTAGAATATATGGAATTTTTGTTCTATTTTACATTGATAATGAAATCTATATTACTTTGAGTAAAAAAATCAAAAAACGTCACTCTCTTGACTTTAATGTCTATAATAGTTTTTCATATGGATAAAATAAGGATAAGTTTAGTTTTAGAATTTTATATGAAATATTAATTAATTTTTTTTTCATGTTAATTTATTTTTAATTTTTAATGACTTAATAATTACCTAAAATGAAAATAAAACACTAAAACAGTATTAATTCAATTAACAAAAAAATATAATAAATGATTTTAAAAATATTAAAAGTAATAAAATTTGGGTAAATTATTGTGTTGCATGAATTTTTTAGATAAATATATCATTTTATGGATGTGTTTAAGGATTATATTCAAATAACATAACTATCTTGGTGACTTTAAAGTCAAAGTAAATGAATAGTGTAAAAAATAACATTAATGATATTTTATGAAAAATAATATTTTATTAAATTATTTAAAAGTCTTAAAAATATTTAAATAGTACAAGTAAAATTATAAATGGAAAAAAAATCATCCCTTGTTCATTTATGACACAATAGTTACTTTATAAGTAAAATTATAACCCTTTAATATTAAAAAGTCATTACCATGGTTAAGATTAAAGTTAGTCAACCAAGGGGTTAAACAAAAAGATAGGGTTTAAAATAGCACTAAAACCAATATAAAATTCATTTTATGGTGATATTTAAACCTTATTCCATTTTTATTTTAATATATGGTCATTTAGAATAATTTTTATTGATAATAAATTAATTATATTTTAATCTTTTTAGTAATCACATTTGTGTTCTTTCCCTCCCTTATAAAATGACACTATTTATCTCTTTTCTTAGTACCACTTTGAGCCATCTAGATCACAAAAACCCTTCCAAATTATCTTTTAAACTTCCATAAACATTAATTAAATGTTATGGTTTATATTAAATACCATTCCAAGTTTCATTATGAAGGGATCTAAAGGAGGCATGTTGAAGAAGTGGTAATTGTCTTATATGACTTCTATCAATTTATTTATTCTTCTACCTTCTCTAAAAATGTGTTATTAATAATAAATTAATTATCCTAAATATTATTAAATTTTATTATGATTATGTAACTACCATTATCCACCCTCATTTTCATCAAATTGGAAGTAAAAGTATCGCTCGTGCGTACATGTGGGCTACCGCCTCCACGTAGAAATACAATTAATTTTACATCACCATATCTTATGGATAGTTATTTTTATGTATTTAAAATTTATATATTATATTTATTACAATATTATTCTTCTTTAATTATATATTATACATTCCCTCTTGCCTTCCAATCTGTTGGAAAACAATAATGTCGCTCGTGCATACGTGTGGACTACCACCTCCATGAAGCGATGTGATTCCTTTTTCATTTTTGTTTTATATGGATGGTAATAAGGATATATTTAATGAAAAAATATGATATATATGATATAATAATGATTATTTAAAGGTAAGTTATTATTTACCTTTCTTCCATTCCATTCACTGAAAATTGAAAACACTGTCCACACGTACGTATGGATTACCGTCTCCATGAACAGTGTAATTCATTTTTCTATATCAAAATTTATGTATGAATATAAATATATGTATATGATGAATATATATCATTTATATATCATTTTTAACATTCTTTAGATTATGGAACCATGATCTAAGTAAAAGGACTGGAACTACTAATCCAAAATTCTCATGAAAAATGAAACAGTGAACACCAAAAAGTAGTAATTTTAATGAGTTATTAATAAATCAGTATTAAAATGTTATAAGTGGATAATATATGATATTATAAGTATATAAATTAATCTATTATATAATTATAATAAATATAAATTTATTATACATGAGTTTTAAGTGCTTTTGAAGCAAGTCGAACTCAATGTAAGGGATTTTCATCTCACTTTTATTTTTGTGAGACGCATGCCATATTCACCAATTATATATTTTATATGGTGTATATATTTCATATTAATATATTTTATAATTATTATAATGAAAATTATGTTCTATAAATATCCATATAAGTCACTTTATTTCATGGGGCTAATGATTCAAAAGTTACCAAAGTAGTAAGGGATTTATGATACAATCTCATTATTTATTGGGAATATTTATAATTAAGTTTCTAATGATTAAATTTTAGGATATATCTCCCAAGAATCTCATAAATTTTATTATCATAATTTTAGTTATTTATATTACATTTTTCCTTTTATTTTTCTTAATTTAAGTACTCAAGAGATCAAAAGAACATTTTTAAGGGAAACGAATTTATTTCTCTCTTCAGTTGAAAATCCTTTTTCTTTCAAATCCATGTTTTCTAAACAAGTTTTCAAGAATTTTTTTAATATTTTCATATGATTTTTTAAAGTCATTTTTACCCATGATTTACCTTTTACAAAATGGTTTAAAATGAATCTTTTTTTCATTTTCCTAATGAGATACTTTTAACTTCTTACTGAAATTGTGAAATGAATCCTTATGTTAACGTACATGACATGAATATAATTTAACACCAGTATGACTGGTCAATTAATTTAGTATTCCTTTAAAATTTTACAATTTTATTTTCAAAGAAAAATTTTCTTTAATATTTGGGAAATTTTTTATATTTTATTATGTGATTTAAAAATGAAAAGGGTGTTTTCCTCAAGAAATATTCCAGTGATCTTTTAAAATAATTTTTCATCTATGATAGCATCCATTGATGTTACTTATTATTTATTTAGGATATGATTCAATGAAACCAAATTTATTATTTGTTTTTATTTTTTATGTTTATAATGATGAAATATCAATGAAACCCATTTTCTTTTCCATGGGTTAAGTTATGATGAATGTTTTTTATGATCTTGTGAATATATATGAAATTATTTGTGATTTTTTAATGGGTGGGAATAGAATTATATAGACCTACAATAAATTGGGTAAATATTATTATTCTTAGATATATATGGGTACACATGAGGTTACCCCAATACTGAAAAAATAGGTCATGTGAGAGGTTATCCCAAGTCAAAAAAATAGTGTACATGGGAGGTTATCCCAAGCCTAAAAGATGGTACATGGGAGGTTATCCCAAGCCCAAAGTTGTTAAATGAGTAGTTATCCCAAGACTAACATTCTATTAATATCTTATTGTGTATCCTTGAAATAATATTTCTATGATTATGATTATTTTACACTTTATACCACTCTTTTATGAGATGATATTATACCAAGGTTTTGTTCTCATTGCTCTTATTTTTTATCCATTTATGATTCATATCTTATGAAATGGAAAGAATTATTCCATGACTCATGTTTATGATTTAATAATTGTTCGGTATGATCTTAAAATTTTAATCTCATGTTATCATACTCATTATTCTCATGTTATTTTTAAATGATCATTAATATCTTCATTGTTTTCCCCTACTGAGAATTTAAGATCACCCTTAATTATGTATTATTTTCCTAAGGATATAAAGAAAAAATTTAATAATAATGTGTCTAAGAAGGGATCTAGTTATGAATAACTAAGTGGGAGATGATCTAGATATTTTATGCAGTATTTTTTTATATATCTAAGTTTACAAAGACATTAAAATTTTACAGTTCTATCATGGATCATAATATTATGTATTTAATATTCATCTAATTAGATGTGATATTTTTGTATGAAATGTATGGGAGTCTATAGTTGGTATTAGAGAAAGTTTTAGTTATATTTGGAAACTAGGATTAGAAAACTTTAGTGATAACCATTATGATAATCCTATGTATAGAAGACTGCATTAAGTTATGGTAAATAAATAAATGTGGTTCTCCAGAAAACAAATCTATCTAGATACTATAAATAGACATGGTTTGGGAACATATTCTTGGGGTAATAACCCAAAAAAGACTTGGTAGAGTATATCTCTACCATCATTCTAGTTCATTGTGAGTTTTCCCTTACTACACACCTATTTTGACACTCTTGGGGGATATTCTTGGATTAATTCATAATTTCTTTATGAACCATTATGAAGGATTTGAATAGATGATAACAAAGGATGACCTAGGTTAAACCTAAGGTGTAATGATTAGAAATTTATCACAATTTAGACATTCTATAAATTATTTTCCATGAACTCTCACTATGATTATTATTTCTAGTGCAATAGTTTTTGGTTTTAGATAATGTTTGGAACCTTGAGGATTCATGTTAATAGTGAATGTGATGGATAATTGAATGATTTTACTCCCAATAAACTAAATTAAATAATAACTAAAATGTGAAACCTTGTTTTTATGCCTAATAATATATCATAATATATGATTAAAAATATAAACATTTTTGAGTTTCTTAATAGATAAAATAAGAGAAATATGGACTTTTATGAATGTCTATGTAGTATTGACCATAGAGGAAAGAAAGTTCAATTTTATTCATGTCAAGAATGTGAGAAAGAGAACTTAAGAGATTGTTTCAAATTATAGGGATGATTTTTTATCTATTTAAATGAAGGTAATAGATAAATTAATTATTACAGAATTTAGTTTCTTGTGTGTAGGTAACTTAGGAAATATCTTAGTCAATGTTCAAACCCAAGGGTTAACTCATAGACCAAGGAAGGACATATGTTATTCCACTAATTTAAGAGAAAGGCTTAGAGCGTGTATGTATTTGGATTCAAGAATAATGTTATATAAGTGTTATATCAATGATATTCTATTTATAATAATCATGAAACATCTAAGGATTTTTTCACATTATTTTTTATTTAAGGATTTGAAAACATTTATGAAATGCTACTAATAACCAAAAAAAGGATTTAGTGGGAAAATGATATTTATAGAGAATATCATGTTAATGAATGATGTCGATTTAATAATATTTATTTGGGATAAATAGATAAAATACTGATGAAGTAAATGGGATAGTATTGGTAACCTTGAAATTGGTTAGTGATTTAATGAAAATGTGATTTAGATCATCTTCGAGGAAGTTTATAACATTTTTATATTTGTAGAATACATTAAATAGTATGTGATTTTATTTAATGAATAAAGATATTGTTAACTTTTGTAATCATATATATTTTCATTTAGTTCTTATAGTAATTCAATTTATTAGCATTTTTTAAGAGAATCATGGTATTCACATGTTTGGTATCTGATATTATAAGCTACTTCATGTTTTCTGCGGATAAATGTTAAAGTTTTTCTTGAAAAAAAATATGTGATAAAATATTTCATATTTGTAGGTTTTTAATTTTTTCAGACATATTTTTTATTATTATTAAGGTTAATTATTTAAGAAATGTATTATGTTGAACTTTGGGTGTCATTGTTGAGGTTTTAAATATTAATGTATTGTATTTATCCAAATTGAATAACTTGTGATAGAATTTTTTTATTTTGATGATAAATTGAAATAAAAGGAATTAATTTCCATTATTTTATGGATATTATGATCTATTAAAATTTTATTTTATTTGTTTGGGCATGAAAAATTCATCTTAAATATTCATTTCTTAGAGTAAGAGATTAAGTGCAAATTCATTAAAGCGCAACCAAAGGATGAAATTGTGATTATGAAATAGAAATAAATCAAGTGAGTAAATTTTCTCATGTTATCTATATTGATAGTAAAATAATCCCTCAACTTTAGGAAATTTATCTTTAAATAAAAATATTATACTTTTACCTTCATTTCTGATGAGTTGATGGTATATTCACCTATCACAGATGTATGGTTTGGTGTTCGTTAACTTTCTCATGACCATGTTATCTATCACCCTATATTAGTACTTGGGTGATATTTTTATCCCCCACGATAATAATTTAAATTCCCACCAATTTTCTTCTTATCTGGGAGCACAATTATGTGTTATTTCGGGTAACCTTTGTCTTTCTCACCTTCCTTTTTTAAAAGAAGTTTTATTATCCATCTGTAAAATGTGGGTTTTCAATAAAGGTATTTTCAAATATTTAACCTTTAATGACTGGTATAAAAATAAAAGGGTGAAATTTATTTAAGGGGGACAATCTAACACCCTGAAATTTTAGTTTAAAATATTAATAATCTTGGTATCTTACTTAACACGCAACACCGAGCTTTAAGTGATTTGAGATATATTATAAAAATATTATTATTTCAATGTGACTGTTATAAAATAGCTATTAAATTAGAGAGTATGAATATGAATACCCAAATAAATAAATATATGTATACAATTCCTACTCAATACAAATTAATGATTAATTATTAGTAAATAAGCACCCTATTTTTAGTAAAGTCATTTTATGCTTCAAAAAGGAATTTTATTCATAAATGATTTCTATTCAATCTTATGTTTGGAAGTTATAATTAATTTTTTACACTTTTAGAAATTTTATTTTATAAAATAAAAATCATTTTTTAAAATCAATATATCATAATTCACTAAGGGTAAAATTTTGGGATTTTTCTAAAATGATTGATTTTTCAATGAATAGTAAAAAAATATCGATTTTTCAAATATTGTCATTTATTTTCATTAAATAAAGTAATTTAAAATTACCATTATATTATAGAATTGGTCTTAAAGTAAAATATGATCCATTTTATTCATAATTAATTCCATTTGAATCATCAATATTCATGATTTTGATATAAGTTAATTCTTATGCTTAAAAACGCATTTTTCTAAAAACTATTTTTCATTATGTTTTACACATTTATATTTAAATTTATTACTTAAACTTATAGATATTTAATATTGAAAAATGGATACCATATTTTTAATCATGTGGCTCAAATTTTTTAAATAGTTCACTTTTATTTTTTTCAATATGAATAGTAATAGTGAAAAATATTTATCACCTTGGTAAGGATAAAATGGGTAAAACAAGGTTAAAACCATGAGATAATGTCTCAAAATCAACCCAAAACTTAAAATTATTTAATTTTATGGAATAAAATTTACTATATACATCCAAAATTAAAATATATGGACTGTTTTCATTGTATTTTGATAATGAAAGTTATATTATTTTAAGTAAAAAAAATTTACAATATCACCCTATTGACTATAATGTATATAAAAAAATTTATATGGAAAAAAGAGGATAATTTTAATTCTGAATGTTTATTTGAAATAAGAATTAATTTTTTTTATCTTGGTAATTTATTTATAATTTTTTGTGATTGAATAATTAACTTAAATTTTTACACAACGTCAATACAATATTTATTCAATTAATAGAAAAGTAAAATAAATGATTTAAAAAATATTAAAAGAAAACAATTTGGGTGAATTATTATCTTCCAAGAAATTTTTAGATAAATATAACATGTTAGATACTTTTTGAAATGTTTATATTCAAATTCAAAAACTATCTTGATGACTTTAATTTCAAAGTAAATGAATAGTGTTAAAAATAAAATTAATGATAATTTATGAAAAATAATATTTTATTAAATTATTTAAGATCTATAAAAAAATTTAATATCAAAATTATGATTATAAATGTTATAAAATTTCATCTCTTTTTCATTTATGATCCCATTGTTACCTTATATTTAAAATTATAACCATTTAATATTAAAAATTTATTACCACACTTAAGATCAAAATTGGTTAACCAAGGGGTTAAACCTAAAGATAAGGTTTAAAATGATAACAAAACATATCTAAATTTCATTGGATGGTGATATTTAGACCTTATTTTCTTTTTATTTAAATATATGGCCCTTTGGAATCATTTTTATTGAGAATGAATTAATTATATTTTAATCTTTTTTGTAATTCTATGTGTGTCATTTCACTCACTTATAAAAGGACACGATTTTTCTATTTTATTTAAACCATTTTAAGTCATCTAGATTGAAAAAAAACCTAAAAAATTCTCTTATAAACTTCCCTAACGTAAATTATATGTGTTTGAATTCTTGAAATACCATTACAAGGATCCTTAATAAGGGATCTAAAGGAGTCATGCTGAAGAAGAGGTAATCATCTTATCCAACCTCTTTCAATTTATTTCTTCTTATGACTTCTATAAATCTATGTTATTCACCATAAAATAATAAATTAAGTATACTAAATATATTTTAATTTTATTATGATTATTTAAATACCATTATCAACCATATTTTCCATCAAATGGGAAGTGAAATAATTTCTCATGCATGCGTGTGGACTACAACCACCACGTAGTGATGCAATTCATTTTCCATCACCATATTTCATGGATGGTTATTATGATGGGTTTAAATTATATATATGATATTTATGACATAATTATTCTTCATGAATTATAATATCATATCTTCCCTTTTACCTTATAATCTTTTGGAAAATGATAATCTCATTCGTGCATATGTGTGGACTGCCACCTCCACGAAGTGATGTGATTCGTTTTTCAAGTTTGCTTTACATGGATGGTAATAATGATATATTTAATGAATAAATATGATATATATGATATAATAATTATTCTTTAAAGGTTAATTATTATTTACTTTTCTTTCATTCCATTTATCAAAAAGTGAAAACAACGTTCATTAGTGCGTACGGCCTACCGTCTCCATAAATAGTGTAATTAATTTTTTATCTCAGCCTTTTATGAATGAATCTAAATATATGTATATATATATAAATAATTAATATATCTGATATTTATATCATGTTTAACATTTTGAAGATTATGGAACCATGATCTAAGTACGAGGACCAAAACTTCCATACTGAAATTCTCAGGAAAAACAAAACAGTGAATGTCCTAAAATGATGGTTTTAATTAAGAGTTATTAATAAATGGGAATTAAAATGTTATAAGTGGATAATAAATTATTCTATAAGTATATAAATTACTTTTTTATAGAATTATAATAAATTTAAATTTATTATACATGATGTTAAAGTGCTTTCGAAGCAAGTCAAACATGAGGTAAGGGATTTTCATCTCACTTTTATTTTTATGAGACACGTGACATATTCACCACTTATATATTTCATGTGGTTAATCTAATACCCATGAATATCTCTTATGATTATTATTATGAAAATTATGGGATATTAATATCTATATAAGGTTCTATCTTTCATAGCGATTATGATTCAAAGGTTTCCAAAGCGGTAAGGGATTTATGTTACAATCTCATTATTTATCAGGATTATTTATGATTAGGTTTCTGATAATTAAATTTCCTGATATATGTCTAAATAACATCATGTATTTTCTTATCCTTAGGTTAGTTGTTAAGTATAAATGTTTTCATTTAATTTTACTCACATTATGTACTCAAGAGACAAAAAGAAAAAATTTAAGGAAAAGCAATTTTATTTCACTCTTCGGCCGAAAATCCTTTTTCTTCTATATCTAGGTTTCTAAAAATATTTTCAACAAAATTTTTTACTATTATAATCTGATTTTTTAAATTAATTTTTACCCATGTTTTACATTTTACAAAAATGGTTTGAATGGAATCTTATTATTATTTTCCAATTGAGGTGATTTTCACTTTTTACAAAAAATGTGAATGGAAAATTTATTTTAACATACAAAAAATGAATGTAATTTCCCACCATCAATACCAATAAATTATTTTAAGATTTATTTAAAATTTTCCAAGGTTATTTTCAAAGAAAATTTTTTCCTTAATATTTGGGAATCTTTATAGATTTTATTATGTGATTTAGAAATAAAAAGGGTATTTTCCTTAAGAAATATTTTAGTGATATTTTAAAATAATTTTTCATCAATGATAAAATAATTTGATTCTACATAGACTTATTGGGGATATAATCAATAATACAATATTTATTCTTCCTCTGGATGTTTTATGGTTATGATGATGAAATATTGATGAAACTCATTTTCTTTTCCACAGGTTAGGTTATGATGAATGTTTTTTATGATCTTATGGAATACATATGAATAGATTTATGATTATGTGATGGTTGAGACAAGAATTATATATCTATATAATGAACTGGGTAAATATTAGTCTTCTATGAGCTCAAAGGGTACATGGGAGGTTACCCCAAGCTTGAAAACATGGGGTTTGCGGGAGGTTATCTCAAACCCAAAAAAAGGGTTCATGGGAGGTTATCCTAAGACCAAAAGAGGGTACATGAGAGGTTATACCAATATCAAAGTAGGTACATGAGTGGTTATCCTAATACTAACATGTTATGAATGTCTTGTTGGGTATCCTTGACATAATACTTCTATGATTATGATTACTTCACACTTTATACCACTCTTTTATAACATGATTTTATGCCAATGTTTTTTTCTTATGGATCATGTTCTTTGATCCATTTATTATTCATGTCTTATGAATTGAGAATATTTATTCCATAACTCATTTTTATGATCTAATAATCGATGGGTATTATTTTCAAAGGTTAATCTCATGTTCTCAAACCCATTATGCTCATGTTATGTTTAAATGATAATTGATATCTCCCTTGTTTACCCTTACTAGGCATCTGAGATGACTTTTTTACATTTTATTTTCCATAGGATATAAATAAAATTATTATGTGTCTAAAAATGATGCTAGTTATTAATAAATAATTGAGAGAAGATGTAGATATTTTATGAAGTGATTGTTTATGTATTTGAGTTTCCAAAGACACTAAACCTTTATGGTTATGGTGTGGATCATTGTGACAACCCAAGTAATGATATAATAAGTTTAAAATCATTTAAAAATTTTTTTACATACATACAATATATTTTATAGTAATAATATAATAATAAATCTGATTTTATGTTTAAAACTATATTTATCTAAAAAGGTAGTTTTACCGCCTTTTAATGGAATGCTTGTTTAAAATATAGTTTTTGACACTTTTATAAATTATATTTGACATAATAAACTTGTTTTTCGAAATAATAAAATATAAATTTAATTTTCTTGATTTTTTAGTATTTTTCTAATAAGTTTCATGTTTTGTTGAATAGTGAAAAATACTGCATTTTAATTGAAAACATCATTTTCATCTAAATAAATTACAGTGTTAAATTATATTTTTAATTGGTTTTAAAGTATAATTAGATAAATTTTATATCATTTAATCTAATTTTGGTTATTCTAATCTATTTTACATTGAATTGGGTATAAAAACATTTCAATCTTTGAATTTTTTCATTTTAGAACCTCATTTTCTCATTCCCAGTTAATTTTAAATTAATTTTAGCCAATTATGTGTTTTGAATTTTAAAAAATGGATTATATATTTGGAATAATAAGGTTCAAATTTATTAAATAGGTATCTTTTATTTTTGAAAAAAAAAATGAATAGTAGCTTTGGTAATTTTTATTACTGCAGTTAAGGGTAAATCGGGTAATTGAGGGTAAAAACAATATTATAAATATTATAAGTTTACCCTAACACTTGTCTGGATTTTATTGTATGATTTATTTTCAACCCAAATCATACTTACACCTATTTTATGATATCTTTATGCCACTTGGATGACTTTAATCCATTTATAGTATTTTATTCAAAGAAAATTCAATTTTATTATACTTTTGTTTTTAACAAGTGAAATATTTTTAATATGGGGTTATATAAGGGATATCTTCGATTATAAATAGTATTTTAAAATATAAAATTTTTATATTTATCATGATAATTTATTTTAATTTTTAGGAACAAATAACTAAATTAAAATATTTCACAATAATGATGTAGTAATTGTTTAATTAATGGAAATATCAAATAAAAGTTATCAAAAATATAAAAAAAATTATGTAATTAATGTCATACACAAATTTTTTTAGATTAATTTTAAATATTATTGATGTTTTAGAAGCCTTGTTTTGAATTTAATTTTTTTTTTGTAAAATAAAAAATAAGGAATAGTGTCAAAATTGACATTAATGATATTTTAAAATAAATAATATTTTTTAAAATGAAATAAAATTTATAAAATTATAAAATCTATCCAAATGATTGGTATAAGTCTTAAAATGTCATAAATGACTCATTTAATGTTCTTTTTATATTTTATAGTAATTATATTAACCCTCAAAATGTAAATTACATGATATCACAGTAAGTTAAAGGGGTTAAATAAGGGTTAAAACCCAAAATATAAGGATTAAAAAATAGTCAAAACATGTCTAATTTTCATTGGATGAATGAATTTTTACACCAACTCATCCAATATTATAACTAAACCTTTTTTAAACCATTTGGATTATAAAAATAATTTATATTAGTTTAATATTTTGAAGAATCCCATGAGTTCCCCTCTCCTCTCCTAGAAAAGGGGATTCATTCTTCTCATTTCAATACACTTCAAAACCTATTTATTTCAGCCAATAAATTCCCAAATCCATTACTATAATCGTTACCCACATTATAGAGGCCTTATTTTAATCATAACACCCTTCATAGAGGTGTTAAGTTGTTAATCAAAGGAGATCATCTGAAGAAGATGTATCATTTTTTATTAAGTGTTTCTATTTTATTTCTTTACCACTTCCTTAAAATATTATTAAACCATGATGAAATAATAAATAAAATAAAATAAATATAATTATATTTTATTATGTTAATATCGTCACCTAAATCCTTCTCCACTTCCATAAAATAGGAAAAGAATTATCGTTTGTGTGTACGGAGAACTACCACCTCGTGAACCGATATAATTTTTTTTCCATCACTACATTTCAAGACTGGTTATAATGATGGAATTAAATTTTATATATGATATTAATGGTATATTTATCATTATAAAATAATAATATATCATTTACATTCTTACATTTCCATGCACATGAAAATGATAACGTCGTTCGTGTGTACGTGTGAACTATCACCTCCACAAAGCGATGTGATTCGTTTTTCATCACCACATCACATGGATGGTATATATAAATACATTTAAATGATTAATATTATATTAATAATATTATTATAATTATGGAAAGATAAAATAGTACTTACCTTCTTTCCATAATTATCATTGAAAAATGGAAATGTTACTCATGCGTACGTACGACTTACCGGCTCCATGATTATAATATAGTTCATTTTTCATAATAATACTTCATGGTTTGATTTAAAAGTTAAATTTATGTATAAAAATAATAATCAATTCCTTAATATTATTCTTAATATGATTAACTAATAACCACTTTGACAATTGACATCATAGCAATTTCATTTTTGGAATCAAGTACCGAATATCATTAAAATGCCTCATGTGAACTTAAATAATTAAGTAATTATTATAACATTGAAATAAGTGATATAAAAGGAAAACTAAAGTTTAAAAATGTTATAAATAAATTAAATGATTAACATAACTTTATTATTTAGGAATATAAAGTACATACGTGACAAATCAGTTTCAATGTAAGGGACTTCGTCTCAATATCCTTTCATTGAGGCATATTTTGATGTTATACACCCACTTCATTTTATGAGGTGTATAAAAAGACCCTTGTAATTTTAATTTCATTCAATTGTTTTCAAAAAGTAATATTTTTATGTTTAAAATTTTACTTTATTTACAAACAACAAAAGTAATGTTCTTTTTTTAACATATAGGGTGACAAAAACTTCTCTCCCACCATGAAAATTATATGATATTTGGATTCCTATACAAGATGTTATGTTTTTAAAATGAAAAAGAAAATAATTTTTCCATTTATTGGTATTTTTTTCTTAAAATGGGTTTTATAAATATATTTATTATTTAAATAACATGATATGTCTCTTTATGAGTGGAAATTAAATCTTAATAATGACATGTTGAAAATTGAAAGCTTTTATGTATTGTGATTGTTTAATAGTACTTAGACATTTGAAGTGTAGTTATGTGATAAACCAATGATGGGTATTTTCATGATAAACTAACTATGGGTGGGTCCATGATATCCCTCCAATGCATTGGGTATGGAATTTGGTCGTATGGTTATTCCATTTGTAAGAGTGACATGTATGCAATTCGACCACATGGTTATTCCATTTATATGTATGAAAAGTATAATTATGTCCCAATATAACTTTATGTGTTATATATGATTTTTATGGGTTTTATGGTAATCTTATTATTACAAAAAAAGTTAAACAATGAGCTTATTTTCAAATGAAAGTAAATACCACTTCTTAAAGGTGAAAATTATTAGTTTATGATAAAGTTTTCATGGGTTTTCATGTTTTCACAAGTGTAATAGTTTGCATTCTATGTTTATACATTACTAATTTTTTATGCTCATCTCAAGTTTTTAAATTTTTTCCACAATATTTAAGGGAGAATAGAAAGATGGTTGAGATCGAGGTAAAACTTTTGACAATTGATCATGAAAAAAAATCATGTTTTATTTTTAAAAGATTTTGTTTTGTGAAAAAATGGATATTGAGTAGTAGTGTCTAAATTATAATATTTGAGTTGTTATGTAATATTTATGACATAAATCTCAAAAAATATGAACCTGAAAATATCCTAAATGTTAAATAAATTAATTTTCTTGACTAAAACTCAAGATTATGTAAATTTTAAGGTTTAGGACTTATAGTTGGTATCAATGGTCTATTTATATAACTTTAGAGGTTATAGTAATATTAATAACTTTCCCTTGAAATATTTTACCTTATGATCAAGTTAAACTGTTATAGCATTTGAATATTACCATGTTGCTTCATTTAAACTATGTCTATTCAGAATGGTTTTCTGTAGAGTAAATAAGGAATCTATAGTGGGAAGGCACTAAGAGGAAAATATCCTTCCAAATTAACATCCCAAGATGGTTGGAATTGGAATTGAGTTGTTTTTTGTAGTGATGGATCAGTTGAAATAGACTATAAATGGCAATGGAGTCCATGTAAGAGGCATCCATATCTACCTTATAGGAACATGGAGATATTGGGTTATTTTATGATAAAACATCCCCCATCATTCATAGGATCATATGACCCAATTCTAAATGAATGATGGATTAAATCTCTAGAAAAGATATTTGATTTCATGGGTTGTTTAGATCACCAAAAGGTAATTCTTGTAGTTTATCATTTTGAAGGTGAATTAGATTAGTGGTGGTCAGTTGTTAAAAATATAAAAGGAAGTGAAGATATTGATACCATGGAATGGGATGAATTTAAGAAAATTTTCCTTGAGAAATATTTTCCTAATGATGTTTGACTTAGGATGGAAAAAACAATTCTTGGAATTGAGATAAAAGGAGAAAGATTCAGTGGATGCATATGAATAAAATTTCACCCATTTGGCAAGTTATGTCCCAAATTTTATCAGGGATCTTGATAGTAAGATAAATTAGTTTTACTCATGATTAAATCCAAGATGTCAAAGTTAATTGACTTCTCATGAGGTCGAAAAATATAAAAAACTTTTTTGATTTTATGAGAAGGTAAAAAATGTTTTTTTCGATGATCAAGTGTCCTATGATAAAAATAAATATAAGAGGTCTTGTTGGAATTAAATGGGAAATAATTAATCAAAGAAGTTTGGAGGAAAGAAAACTAAATTTCCATCTTGTGAGAAGTGTGGAAAAAGTCATCCATGAGGATGTATTTCAATGTATGGTAAGTGCTTCTGATAGGTTAAGATTGTTTATATGGATCATGGGTGTAAAGGATATGATCAAGAAAGAAATGAAAAGAAAATGATAAGATGTTTTAGTTTCAATGATTTAGGGAATTACACCAATGTGTGTCTAAATTTGATTACCTGGAGTGGAAACTAGTAAGATCGAAAGCAAAAGGGTATGGAGAAATATTTTTCTCATTAGGAGGATGGTTTCTCCTAAAAATATTATTGAACTTACTATAGTGTAGTTTGATATCATTTTGGGGATGGATTAGATTTCATTTTATCATGATAAAATATATTTCAATTCCAAGAAAGTTTTATTCGATAATTTCATACCTTTAATAACATACTAAGATGTTAAGAGATTTATTATATATGGTAGTGAATTTTATTTATATTATGTTGTTGAAAAGAAATAAATGGTTCTAATTTGTGATGTCCCAGTAGTAAATGAATTTATGGATGTTTTTTCTGATGAGTTTCCTCATGTTGTTCCTAATTGAGAAGTTGAATTTACTATTGATTTAGTGCCTGGTGGTAAGCCAACTTCTAAACTCCCTTATCTAATGGATCAAGTAGAATTGGTGGAATTGAAAAACCAATTGCAATAATTGATTGGTAAAGGTTTCATTCAATCTAGTACTTCGCCATGGGGGCTCCTGTTTTAATTTTGAAAATGAAAAATGGTTCCATGAGATTTTTTATTCATGGTAGAGCCTTGAATAACATCACTATTAAGAAAAGGTATACTTTTCCTCATATCGATGATTTGTTTGATCAGCTCGAGGGAGATCATTATTTTTCAAAGATTTATTTGAGGTTCAGGTACCATTAGCTAATAGTGAAGAAGGATGGCATTCCAAGGACAACGTTTCAGAAGAGATATGGGTATTATGAGTTTTTAGTTATGCCCTTTGGGTTATCTAATACACCTTCTATGTTTATGAATCTTATAAATGGATTCTTCCATCAGTTTTTGGATCAGTTTGTGATTATGTTTATAGATGATATTTTGGTATATTCTACAATCTAGGAGGAACATGAAAGGAAATTAATGTAAAGACCCATATTTTCCATGTAATTTTTTTTAATTATATGGAACTATTCTAAGGTGGAAAAATCTGACGGCATTTTATTTTGATGCTCAGTGTGGCTAGAATGGAATTTTATACTTTCTTAAGGTATGTTCAGTAAACGTGCAAGAAGGAAATCCTAACTTTTGAATCGGTGCTCGGAATTGAAATCTGAGGGCACCGTTGAACTTGTAGTGTTGGGATTCTCTTAAGGGAGCCTTAACCTAGACCAGAGTGGGTTGAGGGAGGAAGTTTGTTTTTTCGGTTTTCATGGAGGATTAATAAAATAAATCTAATTTATTTTTTCCAACTCTCTTTAGGTTTCGGTTGTAGGGATGACAAGGGGTGGTTGGGCATTTGATACAGGACATTAAATGACTAGTTACAAAAAAATGTGTAACCACCCTACATGCAATTAAAGAGGTTCATTAATTGCACCAATTAATGAACCTCTCTTAATTATGTGTTGTAAAATTAACTCCCATTCTATCCCTTTTTTATTTCATTAGAAAAAGGAGTGGTGTTCTTGGTAGGAGAGGATTTTGGAGGATCCTCTGGACAAAGAACGGATCCATCAAGCAAGAACCAAAGATCGTCATTTGAGCGGCATCGTTGAAGGCTTGTTTCGGGATCAATGAACACTGACCCATCTTCAAATGCGGGATGCTCTCCAATGACTCATGAGGTAGGGTTTTTACTTGTTTAAATTTCAAGTGTTGTTGAATCATTTATCTTCTCCCTCATTAAGATGCCAACGCAAAGGGCATGATCCAAACGAACAAGGCATGATCCCTCCATCGCTTGTTCAACCACTGCGTTCTATGTGGGTGTATTTCCAGGTTCAAAGTAACCCAAATCTGAGGGTCAATAAGAAAAATAGATGACCTGAGAATCCTATAGGTGAAATTGAATGAAAAAAAACCATCAGATCTCACCCAGTGGCCCATGGAAGATCGTCAGTGTGGCACTGGTGCAGTGGCCCTTAAGCAGCGGCACCGGTGACCCACATCGTCAGGCGATGGCGGAGGCCAGCATCGGCTGGCCGTGGTGGGGGCGGCACGCTGACACGCTCCGTGGGAGTAGGAGGTCGTGGCTTTTCAGTCGTGGCGGTCGAGCAGGGCAGCCGGCACTGGCTGGCCGTGGAGCCGGAGCGGCACGCCGTCGTGCACCGCTAGAGGCGGCATGGATAGAAGCCATAGTGGAGAAGGGACCCACTCCCTAAAGTTCCCACGGCATCCAGGCAGTTCCATGTGGCGCCTCTGCTTCAAGTCCCGAATGGATTAGTCATTCAGGAGAAAGGGTGGAAACGCCTCCCCCTGTGCCAGCTAGGGCGGGCCCCGAGCCCTCCTGCAGGCAGAGTCGTGCCCCCCTACGTACTGGACTAAACCCTCCTGCGGGCTGGGCTGTGAGTCGGGTCATGCCCCCCTTATGGGATGGGCCGGTACCCCTGCAGGCTGGGCCAGACCGTGTCCCAGCCCAACCAGGCCGGCTTAGGCCAGTTCAGGTTGGGCCGGGTTGGTTCGGCGTAGACCGGGTCGAACCGGGCCAGTCCGACAGGGTCGGACCGGACCCAGACCCATCCAAGCCTAGTTTCGCTTAAAATTCCATAACTTGAAATCCAGATATCTTTTGGAAGAACAGGCTATGGAGATGAGATCATTGGAGTGATACGGTCCTTTTGGTATACTACACTTGATTTTTGGAGAAAGTTGGAGTATGGCCGGGTTGGATTGAACACAAATCTAACCGAACCATCAGTACTAAAATGCTTATGACTCACAGATCGTGTGTATGATTGATGCACCATCTATTTAGTTAGAACCCTTATGACATGGTGGTCCTTTGGGTTACTCCTTTTTGGAGCTTAGTGGTGGTTGAGGTATGACCAATATCTGGAGGAGCAGATTCTACAGAACTCAAGTGCACCGGGTGCGGGGAATCTTGTGGCTGGATATCTTGGAAGTAGCGACCCTATGTGGATCATCATCATGGTGACCTTGTGTGGATCAGCATCATAGATTCTTAATAAGGACTGTTTTTAGAGCAGGTCATTGAGGATCATCAACTGGTGACCCTGTGTGGATCATCATCGAGTGACCCTATGTGGATCATCATTCCAGAGATCATGTGTGGATCAGCATTCCAGCGACCCTATGTGGATCAGCATTCTAGAGACCTTCTGTAGATTAGTAGTAGCGTGACTTGATGAGGACCAGCCTTACATTAGCCCATCGTGGGACAATGACTTACATCCAAGAGTGGATTGATAACATAACAACTTCTTTTTGGATCATTTGTGGAACTTCTAAATGGAATAAGATGATATAGCTTAAGACTAATCATCTATATTCCTGATATCTAAGTTGAATACCTGGTGTGAGTTGACTAGTGCTTTGTGCTTTGTTATTGAGGTCTTTCTTTGTGGTTTTTTCTTTGTGGAACTCTTGGAGACCTTCAGGGGTCTCGGGGTCCATACTGAGTATTGTTATACTCACTCATGTACGAGCTTCGCCCGCACCTTGTTGTGTCTTATGCAGATGATGGATAGCTTTGACTAAGGTTTGGGAACCAAGACTAAATGGTGCTTGGAGGTGGACCGTTATAAGTGACATGCCACAATGATGACCCACCGTGAGTTCTACCTACCCTTCAGGTAGGAACCTTGGCGGATGATTTCGGGGGATTTTTTTCTATTACTATTGTACTTTTCATTAGGTCCTTTATTCTAGCCTCCTTAACTTACAATACTCACCCTTTTTACTTTCAGTACACATCTTTTTACTACTACAGTTTACTATGTGGGTTGTGCTCATTGTATTCTTGGACTGTGTGTGAGCAGGTTTAAAGTCAATGCCTTCCTATTTTTTAGGGATATGTCTTTTGGTGCTAGTCTCCTACCCCTAGACTATGGAAGGCAGGCTTGGGATAGTCACTTTATAGGTCCTGGGGGATAGGTTGTGACAAAGTGGTATTAGATGAATCGGTTCTACCAAAAAACTAGGACTCTGATCTTATTAATGGAGTAATAGTGTTAAGTGTTTTGAGTGTGGTTTTCAGTTCGAGGAACCCAGTGTTGGTGTGGCGGCCAAGGTATCCATACACGAGGACCCTAAATTCTGATTTCCGACTTGGTGCATAGAAACATTGATTGTGTGTTTTTTGGAAATGTTTTTACTTTGATCTCTTTGAGTTAGCTTACCAGGTATAACTTATTGACTATGGAACACCTTTTTTCTTTCAGGATGCCACTACGTAGACAGCCAGCCCGGATTTTAGTGAGAGATTATGATGACAGCCCACTGAGTGATGAGGTTTCGGTGCAGGGCCCTCTTATGAAGATAGAACCATCAGGTGGTGTACCAACAACACCACTACCTGTTGGGAAACCATTTCCACTATCCCCACCAGTATATGGTGCACGCCTACTGAGTGTGTTGCACAAGTTTCAGCGGTATAGGCCTCTGAGGTTTCAAGGTGAGACGGATCCACAGGCGGCTGAGGCCTGGCTAGAGGCTATGACCAGAAATTTTCACCTGATTGGGACACCAGCCGACCAGATGGTGATCCTAGATGCCAGTCTTTTCTAGGGATAAGTAGGGAGATGGTGGAGCCCGATGCTGCAGATACACGAAAAGGCGACCCTCACCTGGGCAGATTTTGAGGGCCACTTCAGGGTAGAGTTTGTTCCAGCTACTCTAAGCTCTGTGCATATAGAAGAGCTGCTACATTTACAATAGTGTAGGCTGATCATGGCCTAGTACTCGGCGAGGTTCACCAACCTCTCATGCTACTCTACCGATATGGTGCAGGACCCTTTCTTCAGTGCCTGGTCTATTGATCAGGTACTCTGACGGGAGATCCGAGATTCAATGGTATCTCTCAGCATCCCAATTCATGCTAGAGTGTTGTAGAGATAACTCTTGGTGGAGAGATTCCTTGCTGATCAGACACCAATAGCGAGACCCACCACCGAGTGACACGTAGTAGAGTCATCTACAGCTGGTAGTAGGCAGATGACACAGAGGTCCAAGTGGACCAGACCTTCTGGTGGATGACCCCGGGATGTTGGATCGGAGGTGCGAGGCTAATGAGGTAGATCAAGCCAACAGAGGAGTAGACTATGATTCACGTGTGGTGGGAAGGGTCACATGGCTCACGACTGTCCGACCATCCACATTGACGACCAGTAGACGGTTGAAGGACCGCCAAGGAAGAGGCAGAGATTCGAGTAGGGAGATTTGTAGGTAGTAGGAAGACGTGGTAGAGGATCTATTCATACAATAGGTGGTGGGGGGCAATTTTATGTTCTATCGCCGCCACCTCCAGGTGGTCCACCCCGACCACAGGGAGCATGTGGACAGAGACGAGCTAAGCTCCAAGCAGTTGAGGCCTACGACCACGGCGCTCTATAGATGATTCGAGGTACGTTCTCTATCTACTCCACCTTAGCTACAATACTTATAGACACAGATTCTAGTCAGTATTTCATTGTCGTGACCCTATTTTGGAGCTCAGAGATTCCGGTGGAGTCGTTGGCTCAATCCTTATGGCTAGATACTCCTACGGTAGGGGATTCAATGATTACACACTGGTGTCGGCAATGTGATATTTCTCTAGGAGGTAAGAGATTTAGATGGGATCTTTTATTAGTGGCGTCGAGACCTTATGACATCATCTTGGGTATAGATTGGTTATCTACAGTCCATGATCATATTGACTACATTAGGCACAAAGTGTGGTGTGTCCATGAGGATGGGACCAGGTTTTCCTTCACCGGTGAGAAGGGAACCTTTGCAGCACAGGATGGACTTACCTTGAGGAGGGTAATGCCGATCACACATCAGTTTGCTAGCCTTACCCTCAAAGAAGTTAATGTTGAGAGTTAGGGTTATCCTGTAATAGTGGACCAGTATGCTGATGTCTTCCTTGATGATGTTCTGGGACTACCTCCTCACAGAGAGGTGGACTTCTACATTGACATGTACCCTATAACAGAACTGATATCAACACCAACATATTGGATGGCTACCAAAGTGCTTCGTGAGTTACGATTACAGCTAGAGAACTTGCAGAGGAAGGGGTTCATAAGGCCCAGGGTTTCTCCAGGGGCAGCCCCAATTTTGTTCTCCAAGAAGGCATATGGGATTTTGAGGCTCTATGTGGATTATCAGCACCTGAACTAGGTTACCATGAAGAACAAGTATCCACATCTGAGGATTAATGATCTCTTTGATCAGTTGAAGGGAGCTCATTGGTTTTCCAAGATAGACCTTAGATCTAGCTATCATCAGATCAGGGTACGAGATGAGTATGTGCATAAGACGGTCTTCAGATGTCAGTATGGCCACTATGAGTTCTCGGTTATTCCATTTAGCATTACCAACGCCCCTGCAGTGTTCATGGGACTCATGAACAAGATCTTTCAACCATACCTCAGTTGCGTTGTGGTGGTCTTCATCGACAACATCTTGATATACTTGGCATCGGAAGAGAAGCATGCCTATCATCTACAGATAGTTTTGGATACAGTCTGAGAGTACCATCTTTATGATAAGCTCTCGAAGTTCCAATTCTAGATATGAGAGGTCCACTTTCTAGGACACGTTATCTTGGAGGATGGAGCTGCAGTGGATCCATAGAAGATAGAGGGTGTGCTTTCTTGGGATCCACCCAGGAATGTGACTGAGGTGCAGAGTTTCTTGGGGTTGGCTGGGTACTATTGGAGATTCGTACATGACTTTTCCAGAGTTGCAACACCCTTGTCAGCATTGATAAAGAAAGGGAAACCCTTCATGTGAATGGAGAGATGCCAGCAGAGTTTTTAGGAGTTAAGGCAGAGACTGACGAGTGCCCCCATATTGAGGCTACCAGAAGAGGGCATTGGGTATGTAGTCTACGATGACGCATCAGGGATTGGACATGGATGTGTCCTGATGCAGGAGTGAGTAGTGATCGCTTATGGTTCACAACAGCTAATACATCATGAGAAGAATTACGCTACCCATGACTTGGAGTTAGCAGTAGTGGTATTTTCCTTGAATATGTGGTGACACTACTTGATGGGAAAATGTTTTATAGTCTACTCTAATCATAAGAGTCTCAGGTATATCTTCTCATAGAATTACCTAAACCTGAAACAGTGGTGACGGCTAGAGTTCCTCTAGGACTATGACTTTGAGATAGTCTATACTTATATGAAGGGGAAAGTGGTAGTAGATGCACTCAGTGGAAGGTCTGGTCTATAGTTATTGAGTGAGGCGACAGATCAGCTAGCCATGTTTCAGATATCTTTCATGGATAGAGATGGAGTAGCTTACCTCCAGTCTATGATAGACACTCACCTGCTCCTTTAGTGATTCGGGGAGGTGTAGCTTGGGGACATTGACTGTAAGTCTTTACATGCTCAGATATCCTCAGGATAGGCACCTGATGTATTTTTTGAAGGTAGGGAGCACGTCATCCTCTTCAGAGGATGCACCATGGTACTGGTGGCACTACAGGAGGAGGTGTTGAGGGAGTTACATATGTACCCTATGGTGGTACATCCTACTGTGGAAAAGATGTACCATGACCTATAGTGTCAGCACTAATGGTCAGGTATGAAGAAATCATTGGCAGAGTTTGTTTCACAATACCACACTTGTTAGCAAGTGAAGGCTGAGCATCATGTTCCAGCAGGCTTAGTGCAACCACTAGAGGTGTCAGAGTGGATGTGTGATGGAATTTCCATGGATTTCGTGATAGGGCTACCATGTACATCTAGGTTCCATGATTCCATCTAGGTGATCATTGACCGGCTCACCAAGTCATCCCACTTCCTACCCATCTGAGAGTAGGGATCGATAGAGGGCTTAGTACGCCTCTACGTACAGAAGATTTTACTACTTAATGGGGTTCCATCGGTGATCGTCTATGATCATGATTCATGTTTTACATCTTATTTGTAAAAGTTATTACAGGAGGAATTTATGAATCATCTATTTTTGAGCACCACCTTTTATCCTCAGACAGATGGTCAGATGGAGCGGACCATTCAGACACTGGAGGACATGCTTCGTGCTTGGGTCCTAGATTTTGGCCATAGTTTGGAGAATCACTTTCCCTTGTTGGAGTTCACGTACAACAACATCTATCACTCCACCATCAGTATGGCACCATTTGAGTCCTTGTACGGTCAATCATGCATATCACCTCTATACTGGACATACCCAGGGGAGTCATCACTTATGGGTCTAAAGTTGGTACGGGATACCACTGAGAAGGTGCAGATCATCCGGGAATGGATGAAGACTGCAGATAGCAGGAAGAAGTCTTATGCTGATAGGAGATGGAGACCTTTAGAGTTCAAGTAGGGAGACCATGTCTTCCTATGGTTCTCTCCTCTATGAGGTTTGTATATATTTGGATGGGGTGGAAAGAAATCTATGAGGTTTATCGGACCCTTTCATGTTCTCAGTAAAGTTGGTGAGGTGGTGTATCACCTAACTCTTCCCCAACGGATGAATCAGGTGCATGATGTTTTCCACGTGTAACAGATAAGGAAGTACATGCATGATACATCACATGTTATTGACTGGGGCTAGCTAGAAAGTGATGATTGGGCAATGTTTATGGAGGTTTCAGTAGAGATTGAGGATCGAAAAGAGTAGGTCTTCGTGGATGATCGATACCTCTGGTACGCATTTGATAGTATCATGGGAACCTCTAGGAGAGAACATGGGAGTGGGAGGCTCAAATTCATTCTCATTACCCCCACTTGTTCCCTTAGTCTATATTGTGGCTTTCATGGATGAAAAGTCCTAAGGTGGGGAGAATATAAAGACCCATATTTTACATGTAATTTTTTTTAATTGTATGGAACTATTCCAAGGCTGTGAAATCTAACGGCATTTGATTCCGACACCTAGTCTTCCTTGAATGTAATTTTAAAAATTCTTAAGGTATGTTTAGTATACGTGCGAGCAGGAAATCCAAATTTTGAACTGGTGCTCTGGATTGAAATATGAGGGCACTGTTGAACTTGCAGTGCTAGGATTCACTTAAGGGAGCCCTAACCTCAACCATAGTGGGTTGAGAGAGGAAGTTGGTTTAAGCGGTTTTCATGGATGATTAATAAAATAAATCTAATTTATTTCCTCCACCACTCTTTAGGTTTTGGTGGCAGGGACCACAATGGGTGGTCGGGAATTTATTGCAGGACATTAAATGCCCAGTTACACAAAAATATTTAACCACCCTACATGCAACTAAGGAGGTTAATTAATTGCACCAATTAATGAACCTCTCTTAATTATGTATTGTAAAATTAACCCTCATCCTATAACTTTTTTATTTCTTTGGAAAAAGGAGTGGTGTTCTTAGGTGGAGAGGATTTTAGAGGAGCCTCTTGACAAAGAACAGATCCATCAAGCAAGAACTGAAGATCATTATTTGAGTGGCATCGTTGGAGGATTGCTTCGGGATCAACGAACACCAACCCATATTCAAACATGGGGTGCTCTCCAATAACTCACGAGGTAGGGTTTTGACTTGTTTATATGTCAAGAGTTGTTGAATCATTTATCTTCTCCCTTGTTAAGATGCTAACGCGAAGGGTGCGGGTCAAACGAACAAGGCACGGTCCCTCCGCCTCTTGTTCAGCCATTGCGTTCTACACAAGTGTATTTCCAGGTTGGACGGAACCCAAATATGAGGGTCAAGAAGTGAAGGAGATGACTCGGGAAGCCCGTAAGTGTGATCGGATGGAAAAACAAACCACTGGAGCTCACCCGGTGGCCCGCAAAAGACAGTTGGTGTGGCACCGGTGTGGCAGCACCGGCGACCCGTGCCGGCAGGCGATGGTGGTGACTGGCACCGACCGACTGGGGTGGTGGCAGCACGCCATCGCATGTCGTGGGAGGAGGCCAAGGCACTAGGCCACGGTGGCCAGCAGGTGACCATCACCGACCGACCACGGAGGTGGTGGCATGCCGTCGCATGCCGCAGGAATAGGAGGCCACAACATTTCAGTCCTAGTGGTTCAGCAGGTCAGCCGACACCGGCCGGCCGCCGAGTCGGAGTGGCGCACCATCGTGCGCCACTGGAGGTGGCCATAGCTCGAAGCCACGATGGAGGAGGGACCCTCTCCCTCTGGGTCCCACGGTGATCAGGCAGCTCCATGTAGCACCACCGCTTCAAGTTTTGAATGGCTTTTCCGTTCAGCAGAAAGGGGGGAAATGCCTCCCCCCGTGCCAGCTAGGGTAGGCCCCGTGCCCTCCTGCGGGCTGAGTCGTCCACCCTGCGGGTTGGGCTGCACCCTCCTGCGGGCTAGGTTTCGCCCTCCTATGGGCTACGCTACACCTCCCTCCATGTCAATCCATGCCACCCTTGTGGGTCGTGCACCCCTTGCAGGGCCGGACGCACCCCCATGAGGTCTGGGCTACGCCCCCCTGTGTATCGGGCCGCACCGCCCCCTGCGTGTCGGGCCGCACCGCCCCCTGCGGGCCAGGATGGACCATGGACCAGCCCAACTGGGCTGGCCTAGGCCAGTCCTGGCTAGGCCAGGTCAGACCCTAGGTCGGTTCAGGTCAGCACGAACTAGGTCGGGTTGGTCCAGGCCGGGTCGGCCCGGACCTGAACCCATCTAGGTCCAATTTCGCTTAAAATACCATAACTTGAAATCCAGACATCCGTTTGAAAAACCGTCTACAGCACTAGGATCCTTGGAGAGAGGTGGACCTTTTGATATAATTCACTCAATTTTTGGAGAAATTTAGAGGATGGACGGGTTGGATCGAACACGAATCCAACCGGACCCTCGGTACTAAAATTCTTATAACTCACAGAATGGGCGTCCAATTGACGCATCGTATGTTGCGTTAGAACCCTTATGACCTGGTGGTCCTTTGGGTTACTCCTTTGTGGAGCTTATTGGCTATCTAGGTACAACTGATATCTCAAGGAGAATATTCTACGGAACTCAAGCGCACCGAGTGCGGGGAATCTTGTGGCTAGCTGTTTGGAAGTAGAAACCCTGTGTGGATTATCATCATAGCAACCCTATGTGGATCAACATCATAGCTACCCATTGAGGACTAGTTTTATAGTGGCTCATCGAGGATCAGCAACTAGCGACCCTGTGTGGATCAACATCAAGCGACCCTGTGCGGATCAACATTCTAGCGATACTGTGTGGATCAGTATTCCAGCGACCTTGTGTGGATCAGCATTCTAGAAACCCTATGTGGATTAGCAGTAGCGTGACCCAGTGAGGACCATCCTTATAGTTGCCCATCATGGTATAGCAACTTATGTCCAAGAGTGGATTGATAATAGGACAACTTCATTATGGATCAGTTGTGGAACTTATAAATGGAATAAGATGATATAACTTAAGACTAATCATCTATATTCCTGATCTATGAGTTGAATACCTGGTGTAAGATGATTATTGCTTCATGCTTTGTGATTGAGGTCTTACTTTGTGGTTTTTTCTTTGTGAAACTCCGGGAGACCATCAGGGGTCTCGGGGTCCCTACTGAGTATTGTTATACTCACCCCTGCATGGGCTTTGCCCGCACCTTGTTGTGTCTTGTACAGACGACGGATAGCTTTGACTGAGGTTTTAGATCCATGACTAAATGGTTCTCATAGGTGGACCTTTAAACATGACGTGTTGTAGTGATGACCAACCATGATTTGTACCTACCATTCAGGTAGGAACCTTGGTGGACTATTCTGAGAGATGTTTTTCAGTTAATGTTTTATTTTCAGTTGGGCTTTTATTTTAGACCCCTTTACATACATTACTCACCCTTTTTACTTTCTAAACACATATTTTTACTATTTTAGTTTACTACGTGGGTTGTTCTCATTGTATTCTTGGATTGTGTGTTTGCAGGTTTAAAGTCAATGCCTTCCCATTTTTCAGGGATATGCCTTTCAGTGCTAATCACCAACCCCTGGCCTATGGAAGGAGGGCTTGGGGTAGTCACAGCACAGGCCCCGGGGGACGGGTCATGGAACTTAAGGATTGTTTTTCAAGAATTAAATGGAAATAAACTATATGGAAATTTTAGTAAGAGTAAATTTTTGTTGAAAAAAAATTCATTCCTTGGACATATTGTTTCTAAATATGGCATAATTGTTGACCCTTATAAAAAAGTTGTTATAGAATGGACAAGACCTACCAATGTCACATAGATTCATAGTTTTCTTTTATTAGAGAGTTATTACCGATGGTTTGTTGAAAACTTTTCTTGGTTATCTAGACCACTAACTAAGATAACATGTAAGGTAGTTATATTCATCTAGACAAAATAATGTGATGATAGTTTTTAAGAACTAAAAAGAATATTAGTAAATGCTCCAGTTTGGACCTACCTTCCAGAAATGGTGAATTTGTTATCTATAGTGATGCTTTATTGAAAGGAATTGGTTTTTTATTAATGTATAATGATCAGTTAATTGATTTTTCTTCACATCAATTGAAACCTCATGACTTAAATTACCCTGCACATGATTTGGAGTTAGCAATTGTTGTTTTTTTGTTTAAAATTTATAACCATTATATGTATGGAGTAAAGTGTGAAATATTTTATGATCACAACAGTTTAAAATATATATTCACTCAAAAAAAATTAACATGATACAAATGAGATGTCTGGAACTAATCAAGGATTGTGATTGCATGATTCATTACCATCATGGAAAAGAAAACAAAGTGGTTGATGCTTTGAGTCTAAAAAGTAATGTTAAATTAACCATGTTATGTTTCAAATGGGACCTTTTGGTTAATGATTTGATGAATTTTGGATTATAATTTTTGAATTTAGGGATATCCACGATTTTGTTTCTGGTTTTAGTGCAGTCGACTTTGTCAAAAAGAATTAAGAGAGATCATAAGGTGGATAAGTCATTATAAGAAAAGGTACAATCCATTGAGGGTAATATTATTGATTTTAATATTGATGAAGAAAGTGTTTTATAATTTTGAAAAAGATTAGGAGTGCCTTATGATTCTTATTCAAGTAAATATTTATTGACTTAAGCTCATAGTTCTCCATTTTCTATCCATCTGGGAAGCACTAAGATGTACAGATACCTTTAGAAGTATTACTAGTGGGATGGAATGAAAAGAGTTATTGATAAATTTTTTATAAAATGTTTGAATTATCATAAGGTTAAAGTAGAAAGATAATTATTGAAGGGAATGCTTTAGCCTTTTCTAGTTCTAGAGTGGAAATGGGAAAATATATCCATGGATTTGGTATTGGGATTACCAAAGACTTATCGAGGTAAAAATTTGGGTTATTGTTGATCGACTTACTAAATCAGAAACTTTTCTTCCTATTTATGACACTATATCTCTAAATCAACTTTATTGGTTGTATCTTAAAGATATATTCAGGTTACATGGAGTTCCACTTTCCATTGTATTTGATCATGATCTCAGATTCACTTTTAAATTTTGGAAAGTCCTCAATAAGTCATTGGGTAATGAATTAAATTTTAGTACCACTTTTCATCCTTGATTTGATGGGTATTTGGAATAAATAATTTGGAACTTTTAGGATATACTACATGCTTGTTCAGTACATTACCATGGAATTTTGGATCAACATATTTCTTTGGTTGAGTTTCGTTATAATAATAGTTTTCATTTTAGTATACAGATGACACCATTTGAGGCATTATATGGAAAGAGGTATCAAACACTAGATTTTTGGGGTGATTTCAGGGAAAGGAGGTTGATGGGACCATAGTTAGTAGAGGAAAAAGTAGATAAAGATCAATTGATTTGGTGACACATGAAAACATCCCAAAGTGGGAAAAAAGTTATGTGGATAACCGAATGAAGGATATTTCTTTCGAGGTAGGTGATCATGTCTTTCTCAAAGTTTCTCTATGTAAAAGTGTGATGTGTTTTGGTAAAAAGGGGAAGTTGAGTCCACAGTTCATTAAAACCTATGACATCCTAGACAAACTTTTATTATTTTCCTACCATGTGGGTTTTCCTCTGAGTTTATTCATGGTACACAATTTTTTTCATGTTTCTATGTTAAGGAAATTTGTGCCAGATTCATATCATGGTTTAATCCCTAAATTAGTTCAGTTGGAAGAGAATATTTATTATGTGAAACAAGCAGTTCAGTTTCATGAACATAGAAATAAATTTTTGTAGAATAATGTGATTTATTAGGTTAAGGTTTTATGGAAACCCCATATAGTTGAAGATGCAACATGGGAATCTAAAAATGATATGAAGGAAAGGTATCCCCACCTATTTAATAAGTGAAAAAATTACAATGATATAATTTTAAAAAGGGGGAAAATGTAATAACCCAAGTAATTATATAATAAGATTAAACTCATTTATAAATTTTTTTACATTCATACAATATATTTGATTGGTATAATATTAGAATAAATTTGGTTTTACGCTTAAAACCTGTATTTTTCTAAAAAGGCAATTTTTCCACCATTTGATGGTACACTTGTTTTAAATATATTTTTTGACACTTTTATAAATTATATTTTATAAAAATAAACCTATTATTTGAAATATTAATATTTAAATTTACTTTGGTTGAGTTTTTGGTATTTTACTGATAAGTTTCATGTTTTGATAAATAATGAAAAATAATGTATTTTAATTAAAAATAGAATTTTCTTATAAATAATTTATAATGTTAGATTATATTTTCAATTGGTTTAAAATTATAATTAGATAAATTTAGTATCATTTAATTAAATTTATATTATTTAAATCAATTTCACATTGAATTTGGATATAAAAACATTTCAATCTTTTGAAAGTTTTTATTTTAAAAACTCATTTTCTTGTTCCATCAACGAGATTAATTTTAGTTTAATTTTATCCAATTATGTGTTTTTAATTTTGAAAAATGGATTCCATATTTATAATCATAAGGTCCAAATTTAGTAAATAGGTCCTTTTTATTTTTGGAAAAAATATGAATACTAACTTTGCTAATTTTTATTACCACATTTAAGGGTAAATTGGGTAATTAAGGGTAAAAAAAATATTATAAATATTATAAAATTACCCTAAAACTTCTCATAATTGTATTTTATGAGTTATTATTGACAAAAATCATCCTTTTTCTGATTTTATGTAATATTTGTTCCACTTGGATGACTTTAATCCATTGATAGTATTTTATTCATAGAAAAGTTAATTTTATCATACTTTTGTTTTTGACAAGTGAAATATTTTTAATATGTGGTTATAGTATAGATATATTAGAATATAAATATTATTTTGAAATATAAAATGTTCATATTTATCATGATAATTTATTTTTAATTTTTTGGAATAAATAATTAAATTAAATGCTTTCACAATGATGATACAGTAATTATTTAGTTAATGGAAATATCAAATAAATGTTTTTAAAAATATTAAAATAAATATAATTTTATGTAATTAATTTCATACACTATTTTTTATTATTAATTTTACATATTAGTGATGTTTTAGAAGTTTTGGTTTGAATTTATCTTGTTTTTTTTATTTTTTTAAAAGACAAAATAATGAATAGTGTCAAATTTGACATTAATGATATTTTAAAATAAATAATATTTTCTAAATGAAATAAAATTTATAAAATTATAAAATTAGGAAATATTTTTGGGATAACTCTTAAAATTTCATAAATCCCTCTTTTAATGGTATTTTGTAATTTTATAGTAATTATATTAACCCTTAAAGTGTAAATTATATGATATCACAGTAAGAGTTAAAGGGGTTAAATAAGGATTAAAACCTAAAACATAAGGATTAAAAAATAGTTAAAACATGTCTAATTTTAATTTTATGAATTTATTTCTACCCATACTAATCCTATCTTATAACTAACTCACTTTGGATCCATTTGGAATTGAAAATTAATTTATATTAATTTAATATTTTGAAGAATCAGAAGAGTGTCCCTCTCCTCTCCTATAAAAGGGCTCCCATTATTCCCATTTAAATACACTTAAAAACCTATTTGTTTCATCCAATATCTACCCAAATACCTTAATATAATCCCTTAAAACAATCTAGAGTCGTTATTTTAGCCATAACACCCTCCTTAGAGCTGTTAAGGTGTTAATCAAATGAGATCGTCTAAATAAGAGGTATCATTTTTAATTAAGTGTTTCTATTTTATTTCTTCTACCACTTATTTAAAATCTTTTTAAACCATGATGAAATAATAAATAAATTGTAATCAATATACTGAGATGTTATTATATTAATATCATCACATAAATCCTTCTCCACTTCCATCAAATGGGAAAAGAATCACTACTGGAAATATGACTTATACCAACGGTTTTGGCCAAACCTTTGGTATAGTTCATTAATTTGGACCTATACCAATGATTTGGCCAAAACCATTGGTATAGGTCACTTATATGGACCTATACCAATGATTTTGGGAAAACATTTGGTATAGGGGGTACCTATACCAACGGTTTGGCCAAACTGTTGGCATAGGTCCATTATAGAGGACCTATACCAACGGTTTTGGCCAAACCGTTGGTATAGGTCCATTATAGAGACCCTATACCAACAGTTTGGCCAAAACTGTTGGTATAGGTCCTCCCTATACCAATGGTTTCTCCAAAACCATTGGTATATGTCCTTTGATTTTTTATCGAATCTTCTTACTAAGAACATTATATAAATCAAAATTTAAAATAATTATGATAATACATATATATATATGTATGAAATTATGTTCACAAAAGTCATGTTAGGTTAGTGTTTAGGTCATTCAATTATAAACTAGAGGTCCTGGGATCAAATCCCACTGAATGTTTTTTTTGAAATACATATACCAATGGTTTTATGGAACCGTTGGTATAGATATTTATATTACTTATACTAATGGTTTTCAAAACCATTGGTATATGTCTATACCAACGGTTTTCCCAAAACCGTTGGTATAGACCTATCCCCATGGCTTACTTGGCCACGGTCCTCCAAACCATTGTTATAGGCTATACCAATGGCTTAGAGGCCTATACCAATGGTTCCAAACCGTTGGTATAGGTTATTTTTCCAGTAGTTAATTATCATGCGTGTGTACGGTGAACTACCGCCTCGCGAACTGGTATAATTTGTTTTCCATCACAATCTTTCAAGACTCGTTATAATGATGGAATTAAAGTTCATATATGATAATCAAGACTTTTGTATCATTATAAAAGAATAATTTATCATTTAATTTATTTCCTTTTTTATGCACATGAAAATTATAATGTCATACGTGCATATGTGTGAACTATCACCCCCATGAAGTGATGTGATTATTTTTTCATTACCACATCACATGGATGATATATATAAGTATATTTAAATGATTAATATTATATTAATTATATTATTATAATTCTTTAAAAATAAAAAGAATACTTACCTTCTTTCCATAAATGATCATTGAAAAATGGAAACTTTACTCATGCGTACGTACGGCTTACCATCTCCAAGATTATAACATATTTCATTTTTCATAAACATAATTCATGGTTTGATTTAAAAGTAAAATTGATGTATAAAAATGATAATCATTTCATGCATATTATTCTGAATATGATGGACTAATTACCACTTTTACTATTGATATTATATCAATTTCATTTTCGACTCAAGTATCGAATATCATCGAAACATCCAATGTGAACTTGAATAATTAAGTAATTATTATAACATATAAATAAGTGATATAAAAGGAATAATAAAATTTATAAAGGTTCTCAATAAATTAAATGATTAACATAACTTTATTATTCAGGAAGATAAAGGACATACATGATGAGTTAGACTCAAGGTAAGGGACTTTATCTCAATCTCCTTTCATTAAGGCATGTTTTGATGTTATATACTAACCTCATTTTAGGAGGTGTATAAATATCCCCTTAACTGTGAATTTCATTAAAATGTTTTTAAAAAGGAATATTTTTATGTTGAATCTTTTACTTTATTTACAAATAACAAAAGGAATGCTCTTTTTTTAAACATATACGGTGAAAAAAACTTCTCCATCTTTGTGAAAATTATATGATATTTGGATTCCTCTACAAGACTTAATGTTTTTTTAAAGAAAAAAGAAACCCCTTTTACCTTTTTTGGAATTTTTTGGAATTTTTTTTAAATATAGTGATTATTTCAATAACTTGATATGTTTCCTTCTGGGTGGAAATGAAATTTTAATAGTGACATGTTGAAAACTGAAAGCTTTTATGTGTTGTGAATATTTAATGGTACTTGGAAATTTTATGGGTGGTTATATGATAAACCAATGATTGGTAGTTTCAAGATAAACTAATGATGGGTGGGTCCGTGATATCCCTCTAATGCATTTGTTATGGAATTCGACCACATAGTTATTCCATTTTTAAAAGTAACATGTATGGAAGTCTACCACATGGTTATTTCATTTATATGTATAGAAAGTATAATTATGTCCCAAGATACATTTCTCTGTTATCTATTCTTTCTATGGGTTTTATGGTAATCTTATTATCACAAAAAAATAATAATAAATGAGATTATTTCTAATGGGAAGTATTTACTACTTCATATGGGTGAAAGTTATTAGTTTATAATAAAGTTTTCATGGGTTTTCATGTTTTCACAACACTAATAGTTTACCTTCTATGTGTATCTATCATGAGATTTTTATGATCATTCCAAATTTTAAAAAAATCATAGGATTTAAGGGAGAATATAGAAAAATTTGAGATCAAGGGAAAACTTGTGATGATTGATCATGAAAATAAATCATGCTTTATTTTTAACATTTTATTTTTTTTAAAAATGGATATTGATTAGAAGTGTCTACATTATAATATTGAGATGTTATGTAATAGTTATGGCCTAATTATATAAAAAACTAAACCTGAAAAGATCCTCAAAGTGAAAGAAAGTAATTTTTGTGACTAAAACTCAAGATTATGTAAAATTTAAGGTTAAGGCCTTATAATTGGAATCAAAGGTCATATTATATAACATTAGGGGTTAGGGTAATATTAATAACTTTCCATTGAAATATTTTACCTTATAAACAAGTTAAAATGTTATAGCATTTAAAGATTACCATGTTTTCTTCTTTTAAACTATGTTTGTTCAGAATTGTTTTCTATAAAGGAAACAAGGATATTGTAATGAGAAGGTAGTGAGAGGAAAATATCCTTCCATGTCAATATCCCAAGATGGTTATAATTATAACTGAGTAGTGTGTCTTAGTGATGAATCTATTTAAATATGATATAAATGGTGGTTGAATCCATGAAGGATGCAACCTAATCTACCATATAGGAACATGATGATAGTGGGGAATTTTATGAGACAACATCCTAATCATTCAGAGGATCATATAACCCTATGCTAGATTATTGATAGATTAAATCCCTAGAAAAGATATTTGATGTCATGGGTTGTTCAGATCACCAAAAGGTAACTCTTATAGTTTATCATTTTGAAGGTGAAGTCGATTAGTGGTGTTCAATGGTTAAAAATATTTGACTAAGTGAAGATATTGATTCATTGGAATGTGATGAATTTAAGAATACTTCACTTGAAAATTACTTTTCTGAGGTTTTTTTAATTAGGATAGAAAAACAATTATTTGAATTGAGATGAAAGGAGGAAGATTCGGTGGATGTATATGAAGAAAATTTCACCCATTTGTCAAGGTACGTCCTAAATTTTATATAGGATCTTGATAGTAAAATAAATTGGGTTTACTTGGGATTGAATCCAAGATATCAAAGGGAATTGGATTCTCGTGAGTTCAAAAGCAATAATAAACTTGTTTAATGTGATGAGAATTCAGAAATGGAGTTTTCCGATGATCATACGTCCCATGAGAATAAGAAAATGAAGAGGTACATTTGGAATACAATGGTAAGGAATTCATCATATAAGTTGGGAGGTAAGAAAATGAAATTTCCATCTTGTGAGATGTGTGGTAAAAGTAATCCAGAAGAATTTATTTCAATTTATGGGAAGTTCTTATGATGTGGTAATATTGTTCATATGGATTGTGACTGTAAGGGCGATGATCAGTCAAGCAATGAAAAGGAAATGGTATGATTTTTTAGTTGCAATGAGTTAGGGAATTATGACAATGTGTACCCAAAGTTGATTACCCAAGGTGGAAACCAGTAAGATTAAAAAAAGGTATGGAAAAATATTTTTCTACTAATATGGTTGATGTTGAGCCATAAAATTAAGTGGTTACAAGTATGATATATGTTTTTTTGAATTATTCCAATACTCTGTTTGACTCTATATCTTTATATTCATTCATTTCTGAGAGATTTTCATGTAAATTGAAAATAATGACTCATTGATATGATATAGAACTTTTGGTAAAAACATCATGTGGAAGTATTAAAGCAGACAATATTTATAGGAATCTTCCTATTGTCATTGTTGGGATGGTCTTCCCTATAAATCTTATTGAACTTCCCATAGTGGAGTTTGATATCATTTTGGGTATGGATTGGATTTCGGTTTATCATGCTAAAATATATTGAAAATCTAAGAAATTTATATTCAATTATTTCATACCATTAATAACATACCAAGATGCTGATAGATTGATTAGATAGGGAAATGAAAGTTATCTACCTCATGTTATTAAAAAGAAAGAAATGGTTATAATTAGTGAAATCCTAGTAGTAAATTAATTTATAGATGTTTTTCCTGATGATTTGTCTTGTTTTATTCCTGATCAGGAAGTTTAATTTACTAGTAATCTTGTTCTTGGTGTTAATACTATATATAAATCCCCTTATCGAATGGATCAAGTAGAACTAGTGTGATTAAAAAACTAGTAGCAAGAATTTATTGATTAAGGTTTCATTCAACCTAGCACATCACCATGGGGTGCTCCTATTTTATTTGTGAAAAATAAATATGGTTCCATGAGACTTTGTATTGATTATAGATCCTTAAATAACATCACTATTAATAACAAGTATCATTTTCCTTATATCGATGATTTTTTTATTAAATCTAGGGAGATCGGTATTTTTTAAATATTGGTTTAAGGTTGGGGTATCATCATCTGGTGGTAAAGGATGATGACATTCTAAGGATATCATTTTGAAAGAAATATGGGCATTATGAGTTTTTAGTTATAACCTTTGGGTTATCTGATACACCTATTATATTTATGAATCTTATGAATAGAGCCTTCCATCAGTTTTTAGATAAGTTTTTTATTGTGTTTATAGATGATATTTTGGTATATTTTAAAAGTTAGGAGAAACATGAAAGGAAATTAAGGATTATTTTTCAAACCTTAAAAGAAAATAAACTATATGGAATGTTTAGTAAGAGTGAATTTTGGTTCCATTATAAAACAATTGTTTTCAAATGGTGTCCATGACCTACCAATGTCACAAAGATTCATATGTTTCTTGTATTAGAGAGTTATTAATGATGGTTTTTTGAAAACTTTAATCGGTTATCTATACCACTAACTAATTTAACACAAAATTTAGTTAATTTCTTCTTGACAAAATAATGTGATGACTATTTTTAGGAACTAAAAATAAGATTAGTAAAATCTCCAGTTTTGGCCCTACCATCTAGAAATAGTGAATTTGTTATATATAGTGATGCTTCATTGAAAGGAATTGGATGGAATTAATGAATAATTATAAGTTAATTGATTATTCTTCACTTCATTTGAAATCTCATGACTTAAATTACCCTTTACATTATTCGGAGTTAGCTTTTGTTGTTTTTGTGTTAAAAATTTGAAGGTATCATTTTTATAGATTAAAGTGTAAAATATTTACTGATCACAAAATTTTGAAATATATATTCACTCAGAAATAATTGAACATGATATAGAGGATACAGTTGGAACTAATCAAGGATTATGATTTCATAATTCATTACCATCCTAGAAAAGTAAAAAAAATGATTGATACTTTGAGTCAAAAAAAGTAATGTTAAATTAACCATGTTATGTTTAGAATTATACCCTTTGGTTAATGATTTGATAAAGTTTGGCTTAGAAGTTTTTGATACAGGGAAATCCTCTATTTTGTTTCAGGTTTTAGTACAGTAAACTTTATTAGAAAGAATTAGGATAGATAGAAAGGTGGATCAGTAATTACAAGAAAAGGTACAATCCATTAATAATGGTAAGATTCTAAATTTTAAAATTGATGAATAAGTTGTTTTATAATTTGAAAAATTGATTATGTGTGCCTTATGATTCCTATATGAGGAAAGAGTTATTGACTAAAGCTCATAGTTCTCCATTTTCCATCCATTTGGAAAACACAAAGATTTATAGAGACCTTTGTGAGTATTACTGGTGAGATGGAATGAGTAGAGATATTACTAACTTTACCAAGAAATGTTGACTTGTTTGAAGGTTAAAGTAGAATGAAAATTACTGAAGGGGGTGATTCAGACTTTTCTAGTTATAGATTAGAAATTGGAAAATATATCCATGTATTTTTGAATGGGATTACCAAATACTTCTTGAGGTAATAATGCAATTTGGGTTATTGTTGATTGAATGACTAAATCAGTACATTTTCTTCCAATTCAAGACACTTTGTCTCTAGATCAGTTTTCTTAGTTGTATGTTATAGAGATATTCAAGTTACATTGAGTTCCTCTCTCCATTGTATATGATTGTGATCCCAAGTTTTCTTCTAACTTTTGGAAATGACTTTAGAAGTTGTTGGGTACTGAATTAAATTTTAGTACAACTTTTCATCCTCAATCAGATGGGTAGTCATAACAAAAAATTTAAACCTTGGAGGATATGTTACGTGATTATTTAGTGTATTACCAGGAAATTTGGGGTCAACATATTTATTTGGTTGATTTTTCTTATAATAATAGTTTTCATTCCAGTATACAGATGAAACCATTAGAGGCATTATATAGAAAGCGGTGTCAAACACCATCTTTTTGGGATGATGTTGGGGAAAGGAGGTTGATGGGACTAGAGTTGGTAGAGGAAACAACAAATAAATTTTAGTTGATTCAATGACACATGATGACATCCTTGGTTAGGAAAAAAATTTTATGCGGATAACCAGAGGAAGGATCTTTCTTTCGAGATAAGTGATCATGTCCTTCTCAAAGTTTCTCCATGGAAAAGTGTGATATATTTTGTTAAAATGGGGAAGTTGAGTCCACAGTTCATTGGACCCTATGAAATCCTAGATAAAGTTGGATTAGTTTTCTACCATGTGGATTTGTCTCTGATTTTATCCCAGGTACACAATGTTTTTCATGTTTCTATATTAATGAAATATTTGTTAGATTCATCTCATGTTTTAAGCCATAATGTAGTTCAATTGGAAGAGAATATTTCTTATGAGGAACATCCAGTTTAGGTTCTTAACTATAGAGAGAAAGTGTTGTGGAATAAGGTGATTCAATAGATTAACATTTTATGGAAAAACATATGGTTGAAGAGGCAATATGAGAATCTGAAAATGTTATGAAGGAAAGGTATTCCCACCTACTTAATAAGTGAATAAAATCACGAGAATACAATTTCCAAAAGGGGGAAGAATGTAGCAACCTAGGTAATGGGGTAATAAGTTTAAACTCATTGATAATTTTTTTTACATTCATCCAATATATTTCATAGGCATAATATAATAATAAAACTAGTTTAATGCTTAAAAACTGTATTTTTCTAAAAAGGTAGTTTTGTCACCTTTTGATGGCGCACTTGTTTTAAATATAGTTTTTGAAACTTTTATTAATTATATTTGAAAAAATAAACTTATTATTTGAAATCATAATATCTGATTTTAATCTGGTTTAATTTTTGGTATTTTCTGACAAGTTTCATATTTTTATGAATAGTGAAAAATACTACATTTTAATTAAAAATAGAATTTTTCTCTAAAACAATTATAGTGTTATATTATGTTTTTAATTAGTTTTAAAGTATAATTAGATAAAATTTATATCATTTAATCCAATTTATGTCATTATAATCAATTTCAAATTGAATTTGTATATAAAAACATTTTAATCTTTTGAAGGTTTTCATTTTAAAAACTTCTTTTCTCGTTCCATCAACGAGAATAATTTTAAATTAATTTTCACCAGTTATGTGTTTTGAATTTTGAAAAATTTATTCCATATTTTGAATCATAAGGTATAAATTTAGTAAATAGGTCCCTTTTATTTTTACAGAAAATATGAATAGTAACTCTGGTAATTTTTATTGCCACAATTAAGGGTAAATCATAATTAAGGGTAAAAATAAGATTATAAATATCATAAAATTACCCTAACATTTTTTCTAATTTTATTGGATGAGTTATTGTTAAAAAATATATATTTGGGATCATTTTATGATATCTTGGTGCCACTTATATGTCTTTAATCCATTTATTGTATTTTATTCATAAAAAAGTCAATTTTGTTGTACTTTTGTTGTTGACAAGTGAAATATTTTTAATATGAGGTTATAATGGGGATATCTTTAACTATAAATATTATTTTTAAATATAAAATTTTTATATTTATCATGATAGTTTATTTTTAATTTTTGGTAAGAAATAATTGGATTAAATACTTACATAATGATGTAGTAATTGTTTAATTAATGGAAATATCAAATAAATGTTATTAAAAATATAAAAATAAATATAATTTTATGTAATTAATGTCATACACGAATTTTAAAGATTAATTTGACATATTATTGATGTTTTATAAGTATTTTTTCTAATTTATCTTATTTTTTTATTTTTGTAAAAGACAAAATAATGAATAGTGTCAAAATTGACATTAATGATATTTTAAAATAAATGATATTTTTTAATGAAATGAAATTTATAAAATAATAAAATTTATCCAAATTATTGGTATAATTCTTATAATTTCATAAATAACTCTTTTAATGGTATTTTGTAATTTAATATTAATTATATTAACCTTGAAAGTGTAAATTACATGATATCACGGTAAGAGTTAAAGGGGTAAAATAAGGATTAAAACCAAAAACATAGGATTAAAAAATGGTTAAAATATGTATAATTTTTATTTTATGAATTTATTTGGACCCATACTCATCCTATCTTTAAAATAACTCACTTTTTATCCATTTGGAATTAAAAATTAATTTATATTAATTTAATATTTTGAAGAATCCCAAGAGTACCTCTCTCCTCTCCTATAAAAGGGATCCCATTATTCTCAATTCAATACACTTATAAACCTATTTGGTTTGTACAATATCTACCCAAATCCCTTCCTATAATTCCTTCCCACATTCTAGAGGCCTTATTTTAGGCATAACACCCTTCTTAGATGTGTTAAGGTGTTAATCGAAGGAGATCGTCTGAACAAGAGGTGTCATTTTTAATTAACTGTTTCTATATTATTTCTTCTAAAATTTTCTTTAAATATTATTAAACCATGATGAAATAATAAATTAATTATACTAAATATAATTAAATGTTATTATGTCAATATCAACACCAAAATACTTCTCTAATTCCATCAAATGGGGAAATAATTATCGTTTGTGTGTACGATGAACTATCATCTCACAAACCGATATAATTCGTTTTCCATCACCGTATTTCAAGTCTGGTTATAGTTATGTAATTAAAGTTTATATATGATATTAATGACATATTTATAATTATAAAATAATAATTTATCATTTACTTTCTTACCTTTACATGCACATGAAAATGATAATGTCGTTCGTGCGTATGTGTGAATTATCACCACCCTGAAGTGATGTGATTCATTTTTCATCACCACATCACATGGATGATATATATAAGTATATTTAAATTATTAATATGATATTAATGATATTATTATAATTATTTAAAAATAAAATAATACTTACCTTTTTTACATAATGGTCATTGAAAAATGAAAATTTTACTCATTCGTACGTACAGCTTACCATCTCCATGATTATAACATAGTTCATTTTTCATAACCATACTTCATGGTTTGATTTAAAATTAAAATTTATGTATAAAAATTATAATAATTTCATGAATATTATTCTGAATATTATGTACTTATGATCACTTTGACTATTAATATCATTCCAATTTCCTTTAGAACTCAAGTATCGAATATCGTTGAAACGTCTGACATGAACTTAAATAATTAAGTATTTATTATAACAAAGTAATAAGTGATATAAAAGGAATTATAAAATTTTAAAATTTTATAAATCAAGTAAATGATTAAAATAACTTTATTATTTATGAATATAATTGACATACGTGACAAATCAAACTTAAGGTAAGTGACTTTGTCTCAATCTCCTTTCATTGAGGTATATTTTGATGTTATACACCCACATCATTTTATGAGGCATTTTAACAGCCCATTTGACTTTTAATTTCATTCAAAGGTTAAAAATGAATATTTTTATTCTTAACATTTGACTTTATTTGAAAATGACAAAAGGAATGTTCTTTTTATAACGTATACAGTGACAAAAACTTCTTCACCACCTTAACGATTGTATGATATTTGGATTCCTCTATAAGACTTCATGTTTTTAAAAGAAAAATAAACCCCTTTTCCATTTTTTGAGTATTTTTATTTTTAAAATGGGTTTTGTAAATGGATTTATTATTTCAATAACTTGATATGTTTCCTTATGAGTGGAAATGAAATTTTAATAGTGACATGTTGAAAATTGCAAGCTTTTATGTGTTGTGATTATTTAATGGTACTTAGACGTTTAACGGGTTGTTACACAATAAATCAACGATGGTAAGTTCTATGATAAACTAATGATGGGTGGTTTCGTGATATCCCTCCAATGCATAGGGTATGGAAGTCAGTTGTATGGTTATTCCATTTTTAAGAGTGACATTTATAGAAGTCGACCACATGGTTATTCCATTTATATGTATGACAAGTATAATTATGTCCTAAGATACCTTTATGTGTTATATATTCTTGTTATGGGTTTTATGGTCATATTATTATTACAAAAAATGGTAATAAATGAGCTTATTTTAAAAGGAAATTATTTACTACTTCTTAATGGGTAAAAATTATTACTTTATGATAAAGTTTTCATGGGTTTTCATATTTTCACAAGACTAATAGTTTACCTTATATGTGTATCCCTTACTGATATTTGTGTGCCTATACCAAGTTTTAATATGTTTTATATGGGATTTAAGTTATAATAGAGACAAGGTTGAGATCAAGGGAAAACTTGTGACGATTAATCATGAAAAAAAAAACCATGTTTTATTTTTTAAAGTTTTTTTTGTGAAAAAATGTATATTGAGTAGAAGTGTCTAAATTGTAATTTTTGATATGTTATGTAATATTTATGGCCTAATTATCTAAAACTCTAAACCTGAAAATATCCTCAAAGTGAAATAAAGTAATTTTCTTGACTAAAACATGAGATTATTTAAAGTTTAAGGTTGGGGCCTTAAAATAATAATGTTATGTATTGAATATTCATCTAATATTATGTGATATTTATGTATAAAAATATTGGGTCTCTATAGGTACATTGAAAACCTTGATTTAAAATAATTGAAAATATTTAAACCTTGAAAATAAATGAAGTTAAAAATACTAAATGTGGAGTGGAAGATAAAAAAATACATAAGTGTAATAAAATCCCTGTATTTATCCTTCTAAAACATTAACCTTTACTTTTAAAATGAAAATTTCACAAAAAAATATGAGAATAGTATTTTCTTTGAAAACCCATGGAAACATGAATAAGAATATTTAACAATAAAATTTTTCTAAAATTAGTAAAAAGGCACTCAAGTGGTAAACATTAAAAATAAGATTCTTTTCAAAATTTTGTAAAGATGGTAAAAAATAATATGTGTGGAAAATGATAAAAATATTATTTTAAAACCTTAGTAAATAAAGTTAAAGGAAATATAAAAATGACCATAAGTATTCATTTAAGTAGATAAAAGATAATTTTGGTAATAATATAAATAATATGGACATGGAGGAAAAATATTCTCAGCCGTAAATATGAGATAAGGACGAGTCCACATACAAGAAACCATTTAGTTGAATTGTGAAAATAGGGAGGTGAAATGTTAAGAATAATTATAAACCTCAAAAAATAAATATTTAATAAAATATTATAGAATAATATAGAGGGATAAACTATACTTTTAAGGATGAAGTTCTAGAATAAAGGTTATAACTTAATGATATTAAATTAAGTTAACAACAGGATTGAAACTAAGGTAATGAATCGATGGATAAGGATTAGAGAGAGATTAAATGAAAGTGAAAAACACAAAAATAAAATATTATTTAATTTATAATAAATAAATAAGGAATTATTTACACCTTATAAAAGTAAATTGGTTCATAATAAGAAACATGTCTCAAGGAATTGAAATTGAGACAAAGAACCCTTACCTTGAGTCTTAACTAGCTTGGTGTGTGTGTTTAACCTCCCGAATAACAAAAATATATTTGTTAAATACTTTAATAAGAACATTTTTTATGTATATTTTATTTAATAAGTTTCATTTATTATCATATGTTTTTTATTTATTGTATAGTTTTTGCTAGCATCGGCCACATGGGGTTGTTCGTTCAATTCCTCTGAAATTACTTTGGTATTTTGACCATGGTCAAAGGAGTTATAAAATAGTTTAATCACCTCAATAATTATATATATGTGTTTTATTTATCATTTTATTAGTATAAAACTTTTACAATTTTGTTTTCAAAAATAAATTGAAATGAAGAAAAGTATCTCTGTATGCTCATTTTATACAATTAAATTTATATTGACCATTTATTGTTAATATTATTAATAAAATGATTATTTTATATATATAATACTAATAATGTTATAAATATCATATTTATTCATTAAATATACACCATCCATTTATAATGGTGATGAAAAATTAATTACTTCATTCATAGAGGAGGTGATCTAACCATAACACATGTGGCATTTTCATTATATAATGGATGATAGGAAGGCATATAATGGTTATTCCATTAAAATAATTTCATTTAAGTATACTAATTACATTAATTTCATTATATTAGTATGGTTATAATATATTTAGAGGAGTGGGAAGAAGAAAGAAACTTCAAAGTACCTAGTTAAAACAATTATCTCTTCCTTTGATATCCACCTTTAGTCCACTCCTTAAGCCTTCTTAGGTTGTTCTTTTGATGAGAAAAAAACCAATAAAATGTGGTAAATGGGGTTGGGAAGGATTTTTTGAAGTTTTTTTCTATTTAGGAAGCTTTATGTGTGAGGATGAGTGGGGTGGTGAAGGGGTCCTTTTATTTGTGAGAGGGGTGGAATTTTGGTAAATTTTAATTTCTTAATATAAAAAAAGATGCATTATTCAAGAAAAGTGGGTCCAAAAATAAAAATTAGAGAGGAAAATGTAATTTATGGTTGATAAATCCTTTATAAACTCATTTATAGATTATTTTTTAAGATATTTTTAGACTTTCCACATTTTATCTTTTATTGTGGTGACTAATTTTTACCTTGATATCTTATTTTTGATGGTTTTTGGTGCAACGGAAAAATACATTGATGGTATGAACAACTTGGATTTTAGTCTTAATTTACATATAATATTTTCCATGAATGATTAAAATTTAATATCCAATGAAAATCATATATTACTTTACTACATTAAAATGACAGAAACAGAAGAGGAGAATCATCACATGTAATTTATAATTAATTTATCAGTGGATATAAAATTGCCAAAAATTAAAATTCTCACTTTATTAATGATATGATTAAAAATATCTCATTGTAAAATATTTAATCTATATTATCTAAGTTTTTAATCCATTTATTGTTGATCCACACATGCACCGCAATCTATGAAGTTCATCATAGAGTTGTCAGGTGCTAGCATGACAGATTCTAATCATTTGCATTGTTTGTGGTTGATCACAACAGTATTCTTATTGAAGGATGAAGAACTCTTGATTATATCTCAAAATTTTGAGCAATATAAAAGATATAGTGCTATATATATCTCTATATCTATCTCTAGGGATTAATAGATTCTCTCTCTATCTGTTGTGAACACCAAAAGCGAGTTATGGAAATTGGTATGATTAGATTTTTATTATATAAAGTTTAGTGTTGTAAAGTCACACATAAGAACCTCTTAAAACTAATAATTATTACTTGAACCCATGGTCTATAATAATTATAATATTATTAATCATGTGATATATTTATTATATTAATAATATAAATAAATATCTTGTAACCATTTCCAATCAGATCAGTAAGTTCGGTTCACATTCCTTCATCGACATTTACCAATCCTTGAATAATGACTATTTAATAAATAAATGTCACTGAATTATTCTATGATAAATAGAATAAATATTATATTCACCAAACTTTAAAATAAATATTTATTATTATTATTTAATTCACTTATTATTTTGAATAACTTGTGATTAAATTATAGAAATCAACCAAACCAAAATAAATATTATTTGTTATAACTTGTTGAATTAAATACTTTAATTTAAATAAGATTATGAATACACTTAGTGTATGAACCTCTAGGACTCTTTGTCAGTGGAATTAGGCATAACCACCTAAATTATAAGGTTATAATCTAGAAACATTCTAAGGTTCCCATAGAGAAAGACGTTAATATTACAATGAAATTAAACCTCTTATGAATGTTTACTATGTGATATAATTCCTTTATCATGATTTATCAAATCAAGTAGGCTACTTGTTAGTGTCATCGACCTATATTCTTAATATATATATATATATTTAAATTTATGGAAATTAACTCACCCATTGAACACCATGGTCATGGATTTATACAGGTAGTTCCATTCTTATCAAAGGTTATGAGATATATCAACTTTCATCAAGGGACAGAAGGGATAGATACTTTATCATGTTATCTATTAATGCAATATAACTCATGAAACACCCAACATATCCTACCTCATTGTGAGAATATTTCACCATAGTTTTAATCAATATATCCAAGTGTGTGAGTCATGATACCCATTAATGATAATCTCCAATCCTGAGGATCGATACACACATCTGTATATACTAACATCCAATGACACAAGGAAATGTGTATTTCCTATTGATGGGAATATTATCATAACCTCATATCTTAGATATTACCAAGTTAGAAAACCATTATAATGTGTCTCAATGTCTTATGATACTTCTACCCATGATAGCACATATTTTATGTGTTCCATCAAACAATATCATTCATCCATAGAACATGCATTCAAGAACGATGTCATGGAACCTCTAGGTTCTCAACATAGTGAGGAAATGTAATGCCCTTTTAGTGTAAAATGAATTATTAGGAAATTATCACATACAAGAGTAATGTAAAGGAATAGTCATGATGTAATAAGAACATTCATTAATAATTAAAACATGCAATCAAGTACTAAGAAAGATAGTTATAGCACACCAACTCTAATAAACTCTTACTTTCACTAGATCCAACTAACGAAAACATTCATTCCAATATATCTCACATGATACTCATGCCTTTTATGAGATAAATCCCTATTCAATGGGTCTTCTAAGTTTTCCTCAGTGGATACTCTGTTCACCACAACTTCACCTCATTGAGAAAAATTCCTCAAGATATTGAACATCGTAGGTATGTGTTTTTTTCCTTTGGTGTAACATTAGATCTTTGGAGAGAGACACCACTTCATTTTTTTCATAGCAATATTTGATAGGGTCTTTACTAATAGTCACCACATCAAGGACTTAGATAGTGTTATGAATTCAAACTACTTCCTTGGTTGTATCGAAAGCTGCAATATACTCAGACTCTTCTATAGAATCGACATCAACTAGCTACTTAGAAATCTTCTATCTCACAGTTAATCTATTGAGACAAAAGATATATCCATACTGTGACTTTAGATCACTCTAATATATCTAAAATCCAGCATCTGTATAACCCCTAATGACTAGCTCTTCATCTCCTCCATACACCAGGATCATATCTTTAGTTTGGCTCAAATACTTAAGGATATTCTTTACAATAATCCAATGTTTTTCACCTAGATGTTCTTAATATATACCTATCATACTAAAACCATAAGTAACATCAAGACAAGTATATAACATGAAAAACATGATAAATCTTATCAAAGAAACATATGGGATCTTACTCATTCTCTATATTTCTTCTTATGTCTGAGGAAAAATTTTCTTGAAAATATGTATAACATGTAAAACTGGAATCAATATAATCTTGGATTTTTCTATACTAAACCTATTCAATATCTAGTAAATTTATGTACCTTAATTGAGTCCAAGAATCCTCTTGGATCTATTATGCATGATCTTGATCCATAGAATTTAGGTTTCTTGACCTAAGTACTTCATGGAGATGCACATGATCAATCATACTTTAACCTCTTGTAAGGCTGGTATATCATTTCCAATTAGTAATATATCATTATTATATACTACTATGAAAATAATTTTACTCCCACTAAATTTATTTTAAACACGTGGCTCACATTCTTTCTTAATGAAACCAAATTCTTTTATGGATTCATCAAATCCAATGTTTCCTGACCTAGACCCTTGCTTTGATCCATAGATGGATATCTGCAAATTTCATACCCATTTGGAATTTCATAGAGTCACAAACCCATTTGGTTGCGACATATACTCATCCTCTTGAAGGTTCCCATTAAGGAAATCAGTTTTGAAATCTATTTTTTTAAATCTCATAGTCATGGTAAGCTGGTATGGCAAGAAAACAATTGATGAATTTAAACATGGAAACTAGTGAAAAGGTTTCTTCATAGTCAATGACTTGAAATTTTTTAAACCCTTAAACATCATCTATGGTTTATAGTTAGTTATTTTACCTTTCATGTCCTAATTTCTCTCTAATACACATTTACACCTATTAGGATTTACATCAATTGGAAAATCGATCAGAATCCAAACTTGGTTTTGATGCCTGGAATCTATCTCATAATTAATGGATTATTTCCACCTTGTATATTCTAAGATCTCTACCACAACCTTATAAGAGTGAGTATTATTATTTTCTGTAAATAATGAGTCTCCATCATCGATGAATAAAAAACCATATCGCTCTATTCCTCTTACCTCACAAGAACTCCTACGCAAAACTTGGGTTATGAAAATAACTTCTTACATGGGGACCTATGTAATTTTCTGTTGTAAAACCTCTTTTGTATCTTGATCACCAACTTCATAAAATTAAATATTACTCCAACTATTATCCTTTAGGATGTACTCCCTCTCAAGAAAAATAGCATGTCTCACAACAGTCACTTTCTTATCAGAAGGGTGGCATAAGTAGTATCCCCTTATTTCCTTAGGATACCCTATAAAGATACACTTTATGCATAGGGTTCTAGTTTATTTCTTGAACTATCCTTAGTAAATTCCTCAAAAACCCATGCATGAACATGTTAAAAACAAGTTTCATTCTACTCTATAAATATAAGAGTATACCATTTCCACTTTAGTTGGTGCTCAGTTTAGTAAGTATGATTTATTCTATAAAAAATGATAAAGGAAGGCTTGTGCGACTCATCATTGACCATACCATGTCTAATAATGTATGGTTCCTCCTTTCACCAAAATAATTCCATTTTAGTGTATAAGGTTAAGTGAGTTGAGATAAAATCACATACTCCTATAGAAATTTGATAAAGTCTTGGTTAATATATTCACCACCTTTGTCCAATTAAAGTTTCATTATCATCATTCCAAGTTGATTATCAAATTCATTCTTGAACTATTTGAACTTATTATAAGATTCATACTTATAACTCATCAAGTAAATACATCCATACCTAATCAATTCATCTTTAAACATAATATAGTATGAGAATCCACCTCTAGCCTCTACTTGAAAAGGTCCACATACATCAATGTGTACCAAATCCAGAGGCTTTGTAACCCTTTCACCTTGACCACTGAATGGGGGTTTTGGTCATCATGCCTTATAAATAAGTGATACACCTTTCATGTGGATTAATCTAAAAAGATTTTAAGTAACTATCTTGATATATGTATTTTTCAAGTGCTTTTTGTTTATGTGACCAAGACAGTGATGTCATAACTGGGTGTCAAATGAGTTGTGCAAGTTTGTTTTTTTATCAATTTCCAATATTTGGTTTTTATAATTTAATACATAAATATTGTTATTTAACTATTTCATACCATAACATATGTTATCTTTATAAAATTATCAACCCTTATTTTCAAATATGTAAATAAAATCCATCCATTTATAAACAATAAACATAAATAATGTTATTGGTAACACTAGGCAGATGATAACAATTCATTAAAACCAAATAAATTATGTCAATAATGTGATATGGTATTCTATAATTATTAAATCATATTTCCTCTCTCTATCGGTATCCCATATATTCACATAATCTCTAGAAACCTTTCAAAATCTACTCGGTTCCTATATTTGGATACAAATGTGAGCACCACATGTAGTACCTGATACCCAAATTATATATATGGAAATATTATGCTCATTAATAAATGAATATAAATTTTCCCCTTGCTTCTTTATCTGGGTGAAATTCCATTTCTGTTGTCCCTTCTTACCACATGAAAAACATATCACATCGCATTCCTTTCCTTACCTATGGATCTTATTCTTCTTATAAGGATGGTGTTTTGGAGCCTTAGACTTGGAATGAGTCTTTGGATACTTTTCATTTTTTTCCTCTTATTATTCACCATAAGGACTACAGGTTCTCCATGCCCCATGTCTTTATCTACTTGTTTAATAAGAGTAAGAAGTTCTAAAAGCGACTTCTTGTTATTTATCGTATTATAATTCACAATAAAACTAGAGATGTTTTTGGGTAGTGAGGATGCAATGAGGTATATTTATAGCTCATAGTGGATCTTAAAATCCAAGATGTTCAGGTTCTCAATGTAGTCAATCATCTTGACTATATGTTCCCTGGCTGGTTCTGACTCTCTAAGCATATACATGAATAGTGCATTGGAGATCTCATATCTCTATAATCTTCCATTATCTTGATAGAGATGAATAAGGTGAGAAATGATGTTATACACATCCATATCCTCATATTTATTTAGAATATCATTGGACATGAAGGATAACATAAAACATTTGACATTCATTTCATCATCCACATGCATTAAATAGAGAGATACTTCTTCCTCAATAGCTTCTTTAGCAATGATCTTAGGAAGTGGGGTTTCTAGCACGTATGATTCTCATTCATGGCATAGTATAAAAAATAATCACTTATACCATTCCTAGAAATTCATTACAGTGATAAGGTCATCCTTCTCTAGTATAGATCACTGTTATATTGTTGAAGTCATTTGATATTCCATTTCTACCAATTAAGATCATATAATTAGTACTTGTCTTGATTAAAAAAATAGATTAATAAATTTAAAATATTTAAATCCCTTTAATATCCCACTATTTTTCAAAACCCAATATCCCTCACCATCAGTTTTAGGATATCGTTTTTATATATATTCTAGTAGAAAGGTCCATATTCCCCTTCTCGTAACCCAGAATTGGACATGAAAATATATTTGAAGGTTTTTAGGTAGTTGTAACTTACCAGTTGCATTAACTTAGGGTTCATTGATTCATTGAGTGGACTCCTCAATCCTAAAATCCTGAATAAATATTTCATCATCCTTCCCCTCTTAGTTACACCAAGTAATTCTTAGACAGTCAACCCTTGATGTAAATTATTTTTAGTCAACCTAAAACTTTAATTTAAAAGTTATATGATAATTTAAAGAACCTAAAATTGGTTTGGTCATAAACTTTGAACTATGAGGTCATTTCTAACTTGAGTAGTGGAAAGCTATGCTAACTTAATATTTTATTTTGATGGATTTTTTTCATTATGTGTAAAATACCATTTTGTCTTTTCACATTCCTTGTTAATATTAAATGTATTTTAATTAAGTGATTAAATAAGTATGATAAAACATATATGCATAATCTGGTCAAATTTTATTCTACCTCAAATGTTTGTTAATTAATTTATTAAGTGATTGTACATGATTCACAAACATAAATAATTAACCATGCAACTGACGGAAATAAAAAATGTGTGGCTTGATCAATAATATGTTTGATTGTATATTTAATTTTTATCTCCATGAAAAATGGGGAACAATATCTATAGAAAACTATACGATGTGTATTATAGTATATGGTGTGTACTATATTCTTCCTATGTCTGTAGCACATGCCCTAGGACTGGGTGTGTTTCCATCCACAGATGAGTTCGTAGTACATGGAGTGTAATCCAACTTACACGATGTGTGTCCCAGAAGTTTCATGGTTCATATATCCCCATGTCATGTATTCAATACATGGCATGCCAGGACACCCCATGTTCTTAGCCATGAGAGAATAGGGACTACATGTCGTGTACAGTGGTTACATGGTGTGTAGTTATTCAAGTCGTGTGTAAGTATTTCTAGATCTACACACTGAATTTTTTTGGATCTTAGATTTAATTACCTCATTTCTATCTGACTTTATCATGAGATCCGAATGTGAAAATAGAAATACACAGTGTGTATGTAGGCATTATACACAACATACTCTGGTTCTGTCCAGGAATAACCTTTAGCACCTCCCGATAGCATTATTTGAATGCTTCTTTAATTTCAAACCTTAATTGATTACTAGTTATATTGGAGGGAACAAATAACAGAAGGGGTGATGATTTTTGGATATTAAAAATAATCTATATAAGTAAAATAAATTTCAAATTCATGAAAAAAATAAATGAATTATAAATAATTATAAATTAAACATGTGACTCCTCTAATACCACTTAAAGGTTTCAGGTGTAATAGAAGTGTCCTTTGATGGTATGGCAAACTCATATTTTATTCTTAATTTACATGTAATTGTTACCACGTGTGATTAAAATTTCACGTCCAATGAAAATTGTAGATCACTTGACTAGATTAAAATGTTGGAACTAAAAATAGGAAGATCTTTACATGTAAATTATAATTAATTTATGAGCAGTAGTAGAATTACCTCAACTTGTGATTCTCTCTTCATTGATGATCTGGTTAACAATACCTCATCATACCATTGTTGTGCTTCGGGATTAAAGTGTAGAATACCTCTATAGGTGATCCAAACATGCACCATAATCTATGAACGTCATCATAGAATCATTAGGGGATGGCATATCTAATCCTAACTACTTGCATTTTTCATGGCTTGTCATAGTAGTATTCTTCTCGAATGAGGAAGAACTCTTGATTATCTCTCAAAATCTTGAGAATGAAGGGGGAGAGAGTGCACTCTAGATCTCTATATCTATCTCTAGGCCTTGAGAGAGTCTCTCTCAAACCATTTCACACACCAAAAGTGAGTTATGTAAAGTGATATAATTAGATATTCATTATGGAAAGTTTAGGTTTGTAAAATCAAACACAAGTCCCTCCAACCTAATAATTCTTATTTGACCCCATGTAAAATAATAATATTATTATTATTATTAATCGCTTAACATGTGAAATGAATTAAGAATATAGATAAATATCTTTTATACTATTTCCAATCAGACCATTAAGTTTGGTATGCTTTCCCTCATCGACATTTACCAATCCTATGATAATGGTTATTTAATAAATAAATTTCATTTAATTATTATATGATAAATATAATAAATATTATATTCACCACACTTGAAAATAAATATTTATTATTATTATTTAACTCTCTTATTATTTTGAATAACTTTTGATTGAATTATAGTGATCAACCATACCTAAATAAATCTAATTTATTATAACTTTTTAAATTCAATACTTGAATTTAACTAAGATTGTGGATACACTTAGTGTGTGACCCTCTATGCCTCTTTCTTAATGGAATTTTATAAAATCGACTAAATTCAAAGGTTAGCATCTAGAAACATGTCAAGTCCCTCATAGAGAAAGAAGGTAATGTTTCAACAACATTAAACCTCCTATGAATGTTTACAGCATAATATAATCTCTTTATCATGATATCTTGAATCAAGTAGGTTGCATGTCGGTGTCATCAACCTATATGCTCAATGTCTCCTTCATTCACTTTCTGTAAATGAAATCATCCATCGAACACAATGGACATGTATTTATGCAATTAGTTCCATTCCCATCAAAGGTCCTAAATATATCAACTTTCATCAAGGGATAGAAGGGATAAATCCTTTATTGTATTATATATTAATATAATATCATGTGTGACACATCCAACCTATCCTACCTATTAACGAGCATATGTCTTCATTATTTTCATTAATACATCAAATTCCATGAGTCATTATATCCATTAATTATGATCTTAAATTCTAAGGATCAATAAACACATCTATATATTGGAGCATCCAATGACACATGGAAATATGGATTTCGTATTGATGGGCATGTTCTCATAACCTCCTATATTATAAATTACTAAGGTTGAACACCATGATAAGGTTTCTCAATATCTTATGAGCCTCCTACCTCTGATAGCTAGTATTTTCTATGTCTCGTTAGACAATATTATATGGCCATATAACATATATTCAAGAATGATGTCATGGAACCTCTAGGTTTTCATCATAGTGGGGAAATGCTATGTCATTACAGTGTAACATATATTCTTTGGACATTATCACATACAAGATTCATGAAAAGGAATAATCATGATGTGATAAGAAACTTCATTAATAATGAAAATGTGTAATTGAGTACAAAGAAATTCGATTCTAGGAAACCAACTACAACAGTTTTTATGTACTAAAATAAAATTAGCCATATTACCTAATCTATACATGATGATTCCAAATATAAAATCCATTTTACTTGATTTATTTTCTAAAAGTGATAAAAATTAACTTTAATTTAAGTTATAAAAATAATATTTTTACTGTTCACAAAAAATAATTTTTTTAGAAAAAAATCTCCAAAATTTAACATAAGTTAATTTTAAAATACTGAATCCAAAAAAGAATTTGATTTTATCAAATTGTAATTCAAAAATTTTGGAATTTAACTTTTAAATGGAAATGAAAAATATAATGAAAAACTATTTTTATAGGAAAATGATGTTTTAAGAATTAAGTGTTCTTAATATTATTTCATATCAATCTTTAATTAAATGAGTGTTAACCTATTTGTTTGTACATATAAACATTTTACTAGAATAATCCTTTAAAAGTTTTCAATTTGATATAGAAAAATACAATTCTCAAAAAATATTCCTTTTAACACTAAATGATTTTAATCACATCCCATTAATTATTTATCTTTTAACCATTTAAATTTTCCAATTAATTGGTATTAGAATGAATCAAATTATAATTTAAAATATTAATAATAATATGTAAAATAAATCATTTTGACTGTATTTTTATTTATTTGAGGTTTTACTTTTCTTGTAATTTTTTTCATGATATTTCACATATTGTTATTAAAATGTATTAATTTTTATATTATATTGTAAAATATATTGTGGTTTATGTTAGTTTGGTTTTATTTATAATAAAATATATTAAACATGGAGTTTATTTAAAGGAAAAGACATATTGAAATATCTGGGTGTTCAAGCTTTGTGCTCGCGCTTTTATACATTTCAATTTTTATTTAGGACCATATCTTTAGATAACTCCTCCTATGGGATTCTATTTACCTAGTATCTCATGGTGTGATCTTATAAATGATTTTAGAGCATGACTGAAGGTCGTGAAGATGTATTTTTCTTTTTTTGATATTTTAGTTTACCTTTTTTTGTATCGTCCAACATAGATTCCATGTATTCATGGATCTTAATTCATTTTGTTTATGTTTCCTTTTTATGTTATGAGGATGTGTCATGGATGTTCATTTTAAAATATACCTTGTTTGGTTGTCCCTTATTTTATGATCTAATTATTTTCTTTTCATGGATATCCGACTTACAGATGGGTTATGTTGGATTCTCGGTTTGTTTTTACTGTGTGTTTTATTTTGTTTATACAAAAAAACCATTCCTAAGTGTGATTCCTTGATGCTCAGGCACTAGTTGTCAGCCTATGGTAATCAAAACACCCTTTAGGCCTTTACAAGAGCTGGATTGGGTGCCTAGATAAGGGGTGACCCGAATTGGTTCGTAACATTGTTAATGAATTCATTATAGAAGCCAAACTTGATTATGATATTAAAGATAAAATCCCAACTCATAGTATCAAAATTCTTCTTGAAATCTATCTTTAAATCAATGTTTCTATCTTTTTTGGTTTTATTTAAAAGATTAAAATATTCATAGGTAGCGATAAGACAATCCTGAATTCTCCTACCCTTAATAAATATAAATTGGATCGAAGAGACAGTCTTTTTAATGACTAGAGAAATTCTATTAGCAATCACGTTGATAATAGTCTTGTAAAGTGTATTGGTAAGATCATCACATCTAATCATGTGAATATAGCTATCATTGTCAACATTGGGGATATGTAGAAGGAATTATGATCTTGTACCTTTTATTAGGAATCCATTATGGAAAATACCGAGGAAATTTTTTACAAAATCATGTTGTGAAATGTCCCAAAATTTTTGAAAAACGAAGATGGAGAATCCATTGGGCCTAGGTGTACTGTCGGCCTTAAGACTAAAAAATTCCTCCCTAATCTCTAAAGAAGAAGGTATTTTAACCAAAAAAAATTCTCATATTCATCCATGATTGAAGGTATCAGCCCTTTATCCACCTACATGTTTGGCTTGTTGCTCTCATTAAATAATTCCTTATAGTTAGTGACTACATGATCAACTAGAACTCCTATTTCTATAAAAATATCCCCCACCCACTTGAAGTTGAGAGATAGATTTAGAGGCCTTACTAGATCCTTGAAGAGAGTTAAATAAATAGGTATCATGGTCCCCCTCTTTTATCCACTTAACCCTAAACATTTCTTTTCTAAATATCATGTTTTTCCACTAACTGGGATTTTATTTTTTAGCAATGTTAACTTCTTTCTGAAATTCCATATCTTTAAATTAACTCCTTGAATTTTATTCTTGTATTCTTGTTATGATGTTATTAAATCCTTTAATACCTTCATCCATGGATATAAAATTATCTTTACTCCATGCTCTGATCTTGTTTTTAATAACCATGAGTTTCATCTCACAAGAAAATAAATCACTATAGCATATCACCTCCTTCCATGTCCTTTCTTCAATCTCCTTGCAGTCAGGTTGTGTCACCCATGCATTATTAAATATTAATGGTAGAGGTAATCTCACATTCTTTTCAAAAATAGTGTCCAATACCGTATCTTGGTTAGATTTATACCTGGTAAGGGTAATGTTGTTCATTACTTCAAAGGAATCCAAATAATTATCATTGAAAAAATCTCTACTGAGCTTACTTGAAACCATTCTACTACCATGTTTTATATACTAAGTATATTTATCCCCAACCATATTGACCTCATAAACATCATTATTAGAAATACATTCCATATATTCTCTACTAGCAATAGGATATTTTGAAAATAATATCTTCTAATTCATTTCTATTATATAGTTGAAGCCCCCAAAAATTATCAATGGACCATCCATCTTGGTTCTAGTATCATATATATCTTTCCAAAGAGATATCCTCTCTTGATACATGTTCTTTCCATAGAAAAAGGTGCAATATGTATCTCTTACTCTCTAAACAAATCTTAAAGTAACTGAATGACCACAAAAACTAAATACACATTCCATATTCATATATTTGTGAGAAAAACCTACAATGTTTCCACTACAGTTGTAGTAGAGTTTATACCAATCAAAGAGTATCCAAGTATTTAAAAAACATCCATATTCCCATTATTATAGATAGATATTGACTAAAAAATACCCAGAAAACAAATTTTATGATTGAAAATATACCTCCTAATAGTTCTAGTAGTGTCAAGGTTTGCTAGCCCTTAACAATTCCAATAAAGAACAGTCATTTTGATTTTTATTTACTTTTTTTCCTCTCATCACCAGAACTACTTTTACCAAGTAAGGAATTTTATTTCCCTGTATTTTTACCCTATTTACTCCCAGCCATTGATTCATTTTTCACTTGGGTATGAGATGAGCCTTTTGTTTTAGCCACAACACTCAAAGGAGTATTCTAACTAGTGTCAACTTCTACCTCTGATTCCCCCTATGACTAATCAACTTTGCAACTAATTTCCATTTGATTTCATTCAAGCCTTACTATTTTAGTAGGTTCTAGTTGTTCCCCATCCAATAGTTCACTCTACTTGGATACTCCAGGTCCCGAATTTCTATGCTCTTAATCTTTGAATTCTATATCATCTTCCTTATTGGAAGGATTCTCCATATTCTCATTACCCATGATGTAATGTCCCTAATTTTCTATGTATTATTTTTAAATATTATATGGATTAATTTTGAGACCAAATGCTGAGATGTTGTGCAATTCTGAGACATAGTGTGTCCAGAATAAATGTTTGAATAATATTAAAATATTAAATAGAACACGTGCATAATTTTCCTGAAAAAGTGGAGAAACTTCTAAAATGTTTCCCAGATTAGAAATCTAAGAATACCATTGCATTCATAGTAGCGAATTTACCCTAGGAAAGGTCTAACATCGGCCAGTACGAGTTGGCTGTGAAATGTAGCTTTAGGCATTTTTAATGAATAAAATAAATTGTGAATTTATTTTATTTTACCATTTCATCGATGCAGTGACACAATGACACATTTTCTATCAATTAAGCATTTAAGAAGGGGTCTAGGGTTAGGCACATAACCCTAAAAATTCCCTAGAGTCTCTGGAGAGAACCCTGAAGAAACCTCTCAAGCGAACGATGATGGAATCACATATCGATGATCAACGAATGTCGTTCTTGATGGATCTCACCAACAACGGTGACATAGTGAACGATCTTCATTAGTGGGTGATCCAATTCAAAGGTAGGATGCATTATTTGGATTTTCTATCCCTGTTCTTATATTCAACGATGAACACAGACCAACCAATGAATAGGTTGATCTGTGGTTCGATTGTTCTTGTGGGATGGGTCTTAATTGCAAGATTTATGAGGTTGATTATTATTATTTTTATTTGATCTTTGATCATTCTTATGGGAACAGATCGAGGTCAGAATGAACAACAGTTCAGGTTCGTTCCTCGGGTTTGTTCCATGTGAAATTATCTCCCCCGTTTTTTATGTGTGTTCTTTGTTCTTCATGGGGTTATGAATGAATGATTGTTGTGACTTTGTTTCCTGATGTAACGATTTTAAATTGAAGATCTAACACTGGGATAACCTAATGGAGGTGAAACAGTGACAGTGATAGACGAATCAAAGTGATTTGATAGATATCATTCATCAAGCGGTTTTCATCGGATGGATTCAAATTTGTTTTTTTGAGCCGATTAAAGGCCCAAAACACCTCGATTTGGTGTTAGGGTAATAGGAAAAGCCTCAATATTGAGTTTCTAGGTGACCAAATCACCATAATGAGATCCATATCTTCAGATAAGGCACGGGAGGAAGAACTTGACATTCTGGAAAATCCCAATAAACACAGCATGTAACCTGGGGTTACACGACGTGTGTCCCCCACTGAGTAGTGGATAGGGTTTTAGGAGATAGTTAAATTCTATACGGCGTGTGATCCTATCACAGGGCATGTAGGCTCTTCCCAGATACTCAGTGTGTATCTCAAGAGATAAACAGACATGGGGTGGAGTACACTGGTTTCCTACACGGTGTGTACCCCACCACACGACTTGTCCTGGACCAAGCACACGGACTACCTTGTGTAATGGTACATGGGAAGATACACATAGGTTGACACCATGTACTGTTACATGTCTGGAGTACACGGGTGGAACTCATATGGAAGTACACATCGTGCGACTTCTTCTACACATCGTGTACCCATATTCTACATGACATAGTTTTGAATGACATGGGCCATTGTACACTGTCAGTACCTGGGTTAAAAGAACACGACATGTGACCCTACTACATGCCATGTATCCCTTTCCACGTGGATTTATTTACTTTTCCACCGTATCTTGGACAAGTTTCATTAGGGTTCATACCCTTGATCATTTCCCTGAAGGATGGTGCGTATTGTTTCCTACTCATAGAACTATGATCCCTTTAGTAGGACTTCCTAGATAGAGTTATTAGAATCCACCAAAAGGCTCATAGTAGGATCCTCTATTCATTATTCATTCCCTAGGTAGAGTATTCAGTATTTACGTGACCAACTTCATTGAGTGTCAATCTTCTACTTAAAAGGTTAATACATATGGAGTCGTTGGTATCACCCCATAGACCTGGATGTGATCCTCATCTGTAGTATCATATCTTTCTCTTAAGATCTATCTATGAATCTCTCCCTCATGAAGGTTCTTGAGAAATAGTACTTCTCGGACAGATGTCATCAGTGTTATCAAACCTAGGAGTGTGTTCTCCCGGATGAGTGATTCATGGAATCTTTGAAATGGATCACTAGTGTGGGTATACAATGGTTGTGACTTACCTCTTGATTACAAGTATTGGTTTGAGTATATCTAGATATTCTTGGTATATGTGTTGTAGACATATACTATGTAGAGTTGACTGTACTTTTCTTTATTTATTGCTTTGTGGTTTTGGGGTGTCATACTGAGTATTAATATACTCACCCTTGCATTGGATTTTCCCACACGTGTCGTGTCTTATGCAGACAAGTGACCTTTTAACAGAGTCCTGGGTGGACTAGGACCAGATGGTTCCTTGTGATATCAGGAGGGCCTAAGGTGTTCCTATGTCTACAGACAGTAATCCCAGTACCTCTTTTTATAAGTTAGACTTGTGGTTACAGACTTCTTTTTCATGGGATTTTATTCTAGCCCGATTTACTTTACTACACTTCACTTTCCTGTCATACTCTGGTTGGGATATAGTGGTATGCATGAATTTGGTTCTCAGTGGTTTTTCTATTTCAAAATTTTGTGTGCTTGGAGATGTGTGTGTGCGACCAAGTACATAGACAATGACTCCCATGTTAGTGATATGCCTACTCGGTGCTAGTCACCAGCCCCTGGCCAATTGGAGGCGGGCTTGGGGAGTCGCGGCACAGGCCCCACTGGGACAGGTCATGAAAAAGTGGTATCAGAGGTGGTAAATTCTACTTTAGGACTAGGAGTCTATGATTTTGTTTTGGGGAAACATTGTTAAGTATTTCAAGTTTGGCTTTCAGGCTAGGGACTCCAGTGTTGGTGTAGCGACTGACATATCCATACACCAGGACTCTAATAACCTGCTTTTCGATTTGGTATATAAGAACATTGGTTGTAGGTAAAATAATGGTACATGCATCATATAAGAATGGGTTTTGGTTCTATATCCTTCTTGAGACAGCTCTCCAGATATACTCATTGACCGTGGTACGTATTGTTTACTTACAAGATACCCCTAGATGCATACCAACTAGGATTAAGCAGCTTGATCATGAGGATGACCCCCTCAGTGACGAGGCTTTGATACAGGGACTGGTTCCCCATATGTTGCCTCCAGGTGGTGCACCATCCATACCGCCACCTATAGAGAAGCATGTGGTACCCACAATACCATTAGATTAGGAGTTAAAGTTGATCACACTTCATGAGTTTTAGAGATAGAGACCCCTTAGGTTCTGAGGTGAGACCAACCCTCAGGCTGTTAAGGACTAGCGTGAGGCAGTGACCCAATTTTTCCATCTAGTCAGGACACCATCATATCAGATGGTAGTCTTGGTGGTGGTCCTTCTACACAGATTGGTGGGAGAGGGTGGAGTTTGGCTATCAAGACTCACAAAAAGATAACTCTTTTGTGAACAGAGTTTGAGCATCTCTTCAGAGAGGATTTCTCACCAGTTACACTGAGATATGTGCATATACATGAGCTTTTTCAGCTCCAGTAGGGTATCATGATAGTGGATGATTTTTCATCGAGGTTCATCAACATTTCCAAGTACTTGATGGATATGGTTAGTGATCAGTACTTCAGGTCTTGGACCATCAAGCAAGGTCTGTGTAAGGAAAACTAAGCCAGTGTTATTCCTCTATGCATTCCAACATTTTCTTGGGTTCTTGAGCGAGATTTGGCGGTCGAAAGATTCTTGGACAAGAAGATATAGCTTGTGATAGTTAGCAGTGGACGATTAGGTGTAGAGACCTCAGCAGTAGGGAGTTGACGTCTGTCTCAGGGATCTGGTCATGGGTGACATTTTAGTAGAAGGTCCTAGAACATAGGATATATAGTTTAGGGATCACAAGGTGAGCCCAATCAGCCTAGGGAGAGGTGGTACTATTCATGTGATGGTAGGGGACATCTCACTTGATATTTTTCAAACTGTCATGATGCTAACAGGGAGATAGTGGATAAACCACTGAGGAAAAGTCAACGATAAGAGTAGGCATATCTACAGAGTAGTGGATGTGGCAGAGGGTTGGGAGAGAAGTAATAGGTTGTCGATGTTTTTATATATTACCACCACCACCACCCTAGGGGGTCCGCGCCAAGCTCAATGATCTGAAGGACAGGGGCAGGGATAACTTTATGCGGTCGAGGCATAGGACCCAGGGGCTCTAGGAATGACTCAAGTTATTTTTTATTTCTTTTATACTTTAGATGAAGTACTGATAGACATAAGTTCTAGTAATTTTTTTCTTTCCACATATCTTGTTTGAGACCTAAAGATTTTGGTTGAACCATTTACTTGACCCTTATGCTTAGAGACACCTACTGGAGAAGTCCCAGTGATCACACATATATGCCGATAGTGTGGCCTAACCCTTGGAGGTGAGAGTTTTGGTTGGAACCTCTTGGTGGTAGCGTTGTGGCCTTATGACTTCATTCTTGGTATGGATTGGTTATCCATAGTCCATTTCCAGATTGACTGTTTTAGGTGAAGGATGTGGTGTGTCCGCAATGATGGAATGGGGTTTTCCTTTTTCGGTGAAATGGAAACCTAGATAGTAGAAGATGGACTCATTCATAGGAGGGTGCAGCCGATTACTCATCAGTTGGCTATCCTGACCCCTGGGTAGTGGATGTTAAGAGTTTATAGTTCCCAGTAGTAGTGGTGGAGTTCAAGGATGTCTTTGCTGAATATGTTCCAGGATTACCTCTCAGCAGGGAGATAGAATTCTGCATTGATTCACACCTTGTTTAGGCATTAATATATACACTAGCATATCGAATTTCTCCTACTGAGCTTCACGATCTAAGGTTGTAGTTGGAGGACTTACAAAAAAGGGCTTCGTGAGACCCATCATTTCACCCTAGGCGGACCCAATTTTGTTTGCTAAAAAGGAATATGGGAGCTTGAGGTTGTTTGTGGACTATCAACATTTTAACTAGGTGACCATGAAGAGAAATTATTCACTACCATGAATCAGTGACCTCTTTGATCAATTGAGAGGGGCACAATAGTTCTTGAAGGTTGACCTTTGTTCAAGTTATCACCAGCTGTAAGTATGAGATGAGGATATACCTAAGATGGATTTCAAATGTCATTATGATCACTATGAGTACTTTGTGATTCCCTTTGGTGTGAAGAAATACCTAGTAGTGTTCATGGGACTCATGAACCAAATATTTTAGCCTTATTTAGACTGGTTCATGGTAGTCTTCATCGACGATATCCTTGTGTAATCGACGTCTGAGGAGGAGCACACAAGACACCTAAGGATGGTTTTGGAAGTACTTCGGGAGCACTATATTTATGGGAAACTCTAAAAGTTCCAATTATGGATTTAGGTGGTCCACTTTCTGGTACATGTTATCCTAGCGGATAGAGTGGCTGTGGACCCGGCCAAGGTTGAGGTAGTATTAGCATAGGAGCCACCTAGGAGAATGACAGAGGTGCGGAGCTTCATTGGGCTAGATGGCTATTTCTCGAGATTCAAACCTAATTTATCTAAGATATTAGCACCTATGACAACTTTGACTCAAAAGGAGTAACCTTTTGTGTGGACAGAGAAGCGCCAGTAGGCTTTTCAGTAGTTGAGACATATTTTGATGAGCACTCTGATCTTGAGATTACTGGAGGAGGGTGTTGAGTACATAGTGTTCTGCAATGCATTAGGAACCGGTCTTGGTTGTGTCATGATGCAGAGGCAGGCGATGATTGCTTATGGTTCACACAAGTTGATACCACATGAGCAGAACTATGTGACCAAAGATCTTGAGTTAGCAGTGGTAGTCTTTTCATTGAAGATGTGGAAATTCTACTTGATGGGTGAGTAGTTTATCATCTACTCTGATCATAAGAGTCTCAAGTATATATTCTCTCATAAGGATTTGAACTAAGATATAGGTGATTCCTAGAGTTCCTCCAAGACTATGACTTTGAGATTTTCTATACTCTTGGGAAGGGGAACTTGGTGGTTGATGCTCTCAGCAAGAGATCTAGTTTACTATTGCTAAACGAGGCATTAGAGTAGTTGTCCTCATTATAGTTATCCTTAGTGGATGGAGATGGAGCAGCTTACCTTCAGTTAATGGTTGTTACACATCCACTCTTACAGCGATTCAGGGAGGCACAACTTGGGGATACCAACTACGAGACTCTATGTGCTCAAATATCCATAGGGAATGATTCTAATGAATATTCTAAAGGTGGGGAGAATGTTTTTATTTTCAGAGGATTCATAGTTATGCCAGTGATGTTGTGGGATGAGGTTTTGAGGGATTTTCATATGTCCCCTTTGTTGGTACGTCCTGGTGTGGGAAAAAAATACCAGAAACTCTAACATCAGTTTTGGTGGCTAGGAATGAATAAAAGAGTGGTAGAGTTTTTTTCTCGGTGCCTTGTCATCAAGTGAACGTTGGGCACTAGGTTCTAGTGGATTTAGATCATCCTTTTTAGGTGATAGAATAGAATTGGGATGGAATATCAATGGACTTCATGATGGGTTTAACACGTATATCCATGGAACATGATTCTATCTAGGTGATCATTGACCGACTCAACATGTTGGCCCACTTCTTAGTTATCTGATAGCAAAGTCCAGTAGAGATCTTGGGATGCCTCTACATGAAAGAGATAGTTAGACTATATAAATTTTTATCGATAATTGTTTTAGATCGTGATTCTCTTATTACATCCTGATTGTGGAAGGGATTGCAAGAGGTGTTTGGAACCCAGTTACGCTTGAGCACAATGTTTCACCCATAGATGGATGGTCAAATGAAGAGGACCATTCAGGTTTTGAAGGACATGTTACAGGCTTGCATGTTGTACTTCAACCATAGTTGGGAGGATCACCTACAACTAGTGGAGTTCGAGTACAACAATAACTATCATTCCACCATTGGTATGGTGCCATTTGAGGCTGTGTACGGGCAACCCTTCAGGTTACCACTTTGCTAGACTAACCTAGGAGAGTCAGCACTTATGGGACCAAAGTTGGTGAAAAATAAAATAAAGAAGGTGAAGATCATCCAGAAGCATATGAATACTGGATAGATCCATCAAAAGTCTTATGCTGACAGACGGTAGAGGCCTTTGGAGTTTGATAAAGAAGACCATGTATTACTTTGGGTTTCACCTCGATGGGGATTATAGAGATTTGGCCGAAGCAACAAGTTATCTCTGAGGTTTATCAGACCTTTTTAGATACTGTGTAGAGTTGGAAAGGTGGTGTACCACTTATATTTACCTCCGCAATTAGATCGGGTACATGACATCTTCCATGTGTCACAGCTAAGGAGGTACTTGCACAACCCATCGCATGTCATCGACTGGGGAGAGCTGGACATCGAGAATGGAGAAACTCTTACAGAGTACCCAGTGAAGATTGAGGATCAGTAGTAGAGGATTCTTCATGGGTGATTGATTCCTTTGGTGTGTGTTTGGTGGCAGAACGAGAATCTCCAGGAGAGCACTTGGGAGTGGAATGCTCAGATTCGTACTCAATACCCTTATTTTTTTAGTAGTCTTTGTTTTGACTTTTTGGGGATGTAAAGCCCCAAGGTGGGGAGAATGTAATGTCTCAGATTTTATTTGTATTATTTTTAAATATTATATAGATTAATTTCAAGACCAGAAGCTAAGATGGTGTGTGATTCTGAAACCCGGTGTGTCCGGAAAATTTTTTTGAATAATATTAAAATATTAAATAGAACGCACGTATAGTTTTCTTGAAAAAGTGGATTAACTTAATAGGTGCCTGGATTAGAAATCAGAGAGCACTATTGTATTTAGATAAATGGCTTTACCCTAGTCAAGGCCTAACATCGGCTGGTGCGGGTCGGCTGTGAAATGTAGTGTCAGGCGTTTTTAATGAATAAAATAAATTGTGAATTTATTTTATTTTACTGTTTTGTCGATGCAGTGATGTAGAGATGTTTTTTATTTTAATTAATCCATTAGGTAGGGGTCCAAGGTTAAGCTCATAACCCTATAAATTCCCTAGAGGCTCTAGAAAGAACCTTGAAGAAACCTCTCAAGAGAAGAGTGACAAAATCACTGATTGACGATCGACAAACACCATTCTTGACGGATCTCACCAACGACGGTGACACAACGACCAATCTTCATCAGTGAGTGATCCAAGTCAAAGGAAGGATTCATTATTTGGATTTTATTTCCATTTACTTAGATTCAATGATGAACGCGGACCAACCAACAAACATGTTGATCCACGATTCGATCGTTCTTACATGATGGGTTTTAATTACAGGATTTATGGGTTTGATTATTATTATTTTGATTTGATTGTTGATCATTTTTACGAGAATGGATTGAGGCTGGAATGAACAACGGTCGAGGTCCGTTCCTCAGTTTTTTTCCATGTGAAATTATATCCCCCGTTTTCTATGCATGTTCTTCATTCTTAGTGGGGTTATGAATGAATGATTGTTACACCTTTTTTCATGGTTCAATGATATTAAATTAATGATCCAACACTGGGACAACCTAACGAAGGTGAAATGATGATGGAGGAATCGAAGCGATTTGGGAGATATCGTTCTTCACGCAGTTTTCATCAGATGGATTTAAAGTTGTTTTCTAAGTTGATTGAAGGCCCAAAACACCTCGATTCAGTGTTAGGGTGATAGGAAAACCCTCGATCTTGAGTTTCAAGGTGAACAGATCACCGGAACAAGATTCAGATCATCGTCTGAGGCGTGGGAGGAAAAACTCAACGTTTTGGAAAATTACGATGAACACGGCGTGTAACTCGGGGATACATGTTGTGCGGCCCCCACTGAATGGTGGTTAGGGTTTAAGGATATAGTTAAATGCCACATGGAATGTGACCCTATCACACGGCGTGTAAGCACTTCCCAAAGACTTAGCATGTATCTCATGAGATACACGGACACATGGTGGAGTATAGGGGTTGCCTATCCGGCGTGTACCCCACCACATGACTTGGCATGGACCAAGTACACAGACGACCTCGTGTACTGGTACATGGGTAGAGACACACAGGTTGACACCATGTACTGGAACACGACCGAAGTACACAAGTAGACCCTAGATGGAAGGACATGGCCTGTGACTTCTTCTACATGTTGGGTACCTATCTTATACACGATACAGTTTGGAATGACATAGGTCATTGTACATAGGCAGTACTCGGGGTCAAGGAACACGACGTGTGACCCTACTACACACCGTGTATCCCTTTCCACATGGCTTGATTTACTTGTACACCATATCTTAGACAAGTTTCGTTAGGTTTCGTACTCTTGATCGTTTCCCTAAAGGTTGGTGCATATCGTTTCCTACTCTTAGGACTATGATCCCTTCAGTAGGAATTCCTGGATAGAGTTGTTAGAATCCCTTGAGAGGCCTAGAGTAGGATCCTTTATTCATTCTTTTTTCCCTAGGTAGAGCCTTCAATATTAACGTGATCAACTTCACTGGGCTTCGATCCACTACTTAGCAGGTTAATCCAGATGGAGTTGTTAGTATCACCCCATGGCCCTGACTGTGATCCTCATTTGTGGTATCGTATCTTTATATTCAGATCTATCGACGTATCTCTCCCTCATGATGGTTCCTGATGAATAGTACTTCTCGGACGGACGTCATCGGTGCTATCGAACTTAGGAGTGTGTTCTCCCGGATGACTGTTTCGTGGAATCTTCGAGCTAGATCCCTAGTGTGGGTATACAGTGGTTGTGACTTACCTCTAGACTGCAAGTCTTGGTTTGAGTATATCTGGATATTCTTAGTGTATGTGTTATAGACATATAATGTATAGAGATGACTGTACTTTTCTTTATGTATTTCTTTGTGGTTTCGGGGTGTCCTACTGGGTATTGTTATACTCACCCCTGCATGGATTTTTCCCACACGTTTCTTGTCTTATGCAGATGAGCAACCTTTTGACAGAGTCCTATGTGGATTAGGACCAGACAGTGCCTTGTGAGATCATGTAGGCCTGAGGTGTTCCTACGTCTATAGACAACAGTCCATGTACCTCTTCTTATAGGTTGGAATTGTGGTTACCGACTTCTTTTTGGTGGGATTGTATTCTAGCCTGATTTACTTTACTACACTTTACTTTCCTATCGTACTCTGGTTGGGATATAGTGGTATCATGCATTTGGTTCTAAGTGATTTTTACATTTCATCATTTTGTGGGCTTAGAGATGTGTGTGTACGTACAAGAACATAGACAATGTATCTCATGTTAGTGATATGATTTCTCGGTGCTAGTCACCAGCCCCTATCCTATTGGAGGTGGGTTTGGGGAGTCATGGAATGAGTCCCACTGGGATGGGTCATGACATGTGCTACCATCCTAGATAATTGGATCAACTACATCACTAGGGGAGAAATGATTTCAATGTCTTCTTTATATCGAGTGTTTCTAAAGACATCTATTCCAAAATTCTTGTCCAGGTCCTCGGTGCAATCAAAGTTCACAACCACAATTTCTTCCTCCTCAACCATCTGACTATATGATTTTCCTTTAGGGGTGTACATTGTCTACATGATTGATGGCTTTGTTCATCTTACCATTAGACTACATTTCCTCTACAACATTGTTATTAGTCACATTCCCAATTTCTCCATTCACATTTACCATCCTTGATGAGTTACCCGCTTCAATGTGGATTGCTTCCTTATAACTTTTCAACGGGTTTCGCTTTATTTTATCATCAATTATGACCTTCCCTTTTATTTTATCCATATCAGTGGTCTGCTTCGTCTCAGCATGTACTTTCCTTTATTTCCTTTTTCCACCTATTTCCAAGAGTTTTTGTCAGATCCAGTTGTCCTAATCCACTTTTGCACTGCTCTATAGTTTGAGATTGAGTGCCCTACAATTTTGCAAACATTACAGAATGGTGGGATATATTCATATTTGATACCCACTTAAATCTTAAATCCACTAGCATTGAGAAAGATGTTCTCATGTAGATTTGAATCAATGTTAGCCTCAACTAAAATCCTCGCATAATAACCTAATTCTACACTTGCAGTATGTTCATCCATCTTGAGCAGGATCCCAATGCAAGAGGCTAAATCATTACGAATTTGAGTGTGCCAGAACACCCAATTCAACCCATGTAGTCTAATCCAAATTTGAGAATTGGCATGCTTCAACGAGTGGGGATTAAAGCTTGCATCCCATTCAAATAACTTGAATGCTCTTGGTTTCAAGTTGATGTTTCCAACCTTCCTGACTTTATTATAAGCTTCTTGATTGTCAAGAAAAATATGGAAATACCCTTTACTGGCCGGGATTAACTTCCAATTACCAAATTCCCAAATATTGATCAGCTTCACTTTCTTATCTTGATTGCTCCATGGTTTGTCCTCTTTGGCAAAGAAGATATAATCTATGAGAGAAAACATGCATAGATATAACCTTTGCCTCCAAGCATCTAGGTTAGTGATTATTGTGATCCTAAGATGTGCCGACTTTAGAAATCGAAAGAGGATCTGGTGTGTTTTCCATACCCATGGCTTCAATAAAATAAACTCCCTTAACTCCCACCTAAGGAATTGATAGTTTTTCAGAACCCAAATCCGTTAAATGATTATATTTGAAGCCAAAATTGTTCACAGTTTCACCTCCAACTCTATCTCTAATACTTGTCGGGCTAACACTGAACATTTCGAGTGGATTGCAGTAGCAATCCACTAGAAAATTTGACATAATTAGCGAAAGTTAAAGATCGTCGATCGATCGTCCGATGATCACCTTACTAGAGATCTCTCCATCCTCCGATAATAATAATAATCCCCACCAATTAACATAATTAAGAACAATCAAGAATAATTAATACCTTCAATCCACTAAAAAATTTGACATAATTAGCAAAAGTTAATGATCGTCGATAGATCTTTCGATGATCACCTTACTAGAGATCTCTCCATCCTTTGATAATAATAATAATCCCCATCAATCAACATAATTAAGAACAATCAAGGATAATTATATATATATATATATATATATTTAAACAGGCATGGCGAAGTCCCCTTTTTTATTAAACCAAACAAACATCTCTAATTTTAACTTATTATTAAGCAAATGACTGAAGGCCCAATGGTTATACCTTAGTGCCCGCCTTGACGGCGCTTTCCAGCAGGTCCACACGCCCGTCGTCGGCCGTCGTCAGGGGCACCACCCCGACCCCCGTCGCCGTCGCGTCCGCCTGTGACGGAGCCCAGTCCGTCGTCGCTCGTCGTCAACGGCACAATCGCCCGCCGATCCCGCGCGAACCGCCATCCGCCTGGCCCGCCCTCGTCTGCCTCCGTCTGTGACGGATCCCAGTCCGCCATTCCCCCTTTAACAGGTCTCAGGTGTCCCCATGGATCCCACTCTCTAGAGCCTTTCTCTCATCTTCCTCTTTCCGGCCAGCCTTCTCCTCTTTCTAGCTCTAATAGTACATCCCAAACCGGTGAAGGTCCCGATCAAGGGCCGTCATGTCTTCATCACCGGCGGCTCGAGCAGCATTGGCCTCGCCCTTTCCCGTCAAGCTGCTGCCCAGGGATCTCGTGTCTCAATCCTAGCTCGGAACCCTCATAGGCTGGAGGAGGCGCGTGACTCGATCCGCCTCTCCACCGGAATTGATGTCGAGGTTTTTTCTGCCGACGTTCGTGACTTCGAGGCTATAAAGCGGGCGGTGGAAGAGGCCGGACCCGTCGACGTGCTTGTGTGTAATCAGGGAGTGTACGTGGCTCGGGAATTGGAGAAACAGGAATTGGAGGAGGTGCGGTTCATCATCGATGTTAACTTGATGGGGACATTTAATCTGATCAAGGCTGCCCTACCAGGAATGAAGAACCGAATGGATCGTAGACCAGCTTCGATTGCTCTTATGTCTTCGCAAGCTGGTCAGGTATTCCCTTTCTCTTTCTTCCCTCCCTCTCTCCCCGGTTCTGAAGTCGATTATGATCTTTGTTACCAAAAAATATTTGTTTGGAAATGTCATGGACCGACCGTCACTCAGTTTCTACTCTTCAAGTTTGCACCATTCATTTTCATATTAGTTATCCGAGAACTGTTTTATATCTCTATTTAATTTTACGTTTTGGATTCTATCATTCCATGGGCACTGGTTCTTCTGCGACTGCTTCATTCCATGGAATGATAGAAACCAAAATGTAAAATTAAATAGAGATATAAAATAGTTCTCGGATAACTAATATGAAAATGAATGGTGCAAACTTGAAGAGTAGAAACTGAGTGACGACTGGTACATAACATTTCCAAACAAATATTTTTTGGTAACAAAGATCACAATCGACTTCAGAACCGGGGAAAGAGGGTGGGAAGAAAGGGAAAGGGCATACCTGACCAGCTTGCGAAGACACGAGAGCAATCAAAGCCGATCTACAATCCATTCGGTTCTTCATTCCTGGAAGCGTAGCCTTGATCAGATTAAATGTCCCCATCAAGTTGACATCGATGATGGACCGCACCTCCTCCAATTCCTGTTTCTCCAATTCCCGAGCCACGTACACTCCCTGATTACACACCAGCACGTCGACGGGTCCGGCCTCTTCCACCGCCCGCTTTACAGCCTCGAAGTCACGAACGTCGGCAGAAAAAACCTCGACATCAATTCCGGTGGAGAGGCGGATCGAGTCACGCGCCTCCTCCAGCCTATGAGGGTTCCGAGCTAGGATTGAGACACGAGCTTCCTGGGCAGCAGCTTGACGGGCAAGGGCGATGCCAATGCCGCTCGAGCCGCCGGTGATGAATACATGATGGCCCTTGATCAGGACCTTCACCGGTTTGGGCTGTACTATTAGAGCTAGAAAAAGGAGATGGATGGCCGGAAAGAGGAAGATGAGAGAAAGGCTCCAGAGAGTGGGATCCATGGGAACACTTGAGACTTGTTAAAGGGGGAACGGCGGACTGGGATCTGAGGTCCACTTCCGCTAAAAAACGCGTCGCCTCTCGGTTTAATTTTATTTTTCAGACCCCGAAGTATTTCATGTCATGAATCAACTTGGACAAGCCGTGAAACAAAACTTTACATCGTGAAATCAAGTTACACAACGTGTAACCTCCCTGCATCCAGATTTTAACAACTAAACTTATCCAAACTCCCTCTGAGCGTCCTCTAAGCACTTCCAACGACCAAACTCACAATTAACAGACCGGGAAGACACATACCATTACATTAGATACCTCTTAAACAATTCTCATCCTGGAGAATCCAAAACCAATCCCAGGAAGAAATAGGTCCGAACAACCACCCCACGAGATACCTCTCAAGGATCTCGCTGCACTTAAAAAACCGCTAACAACCAAACACATCAACGTTTAACGATAAACCACCATGTGTTGTTCGAAAGCTGGAGTGGAAACGCCCACATCCAAGAACATCTTCTCCAACACCTATAACCAGGCCTTATCACATCAACTCAAACGACCACATGACACACCAAATGAGCACAACAACCACATCATCCGAATGCACAAACCATGGAATTCCATCCTTCATGTCAAGATATTATCCGCTCTGGGCATCACTGACTCGCCCACACGGGTTTAATCGCATTACAGTTAATGCATCTCAATTTGGAATATGGTTCTCCTCTTTCCAAACGTTAGGACTTCATTACACATTGCACCACACACAACCCTACTAAGGGAAAATAGCTCATCTCATAAAACATGGTTCAAACATTACATTTTAAAACTAAATAAAACAAGAAAAAACTCAAAACAACTCTGAGTACTAAGCATGCATCTGTGTTTCTCGCTCCCAATCACTCCCTCCAGACCACCATGCCTCCACAATACGCGAACTAAAGGAATGGTCTGTCTATGCAGCACCTTCTCCCAACGATCTTGGATCTCTATCGGTCATTCCACGTATGTCGTATCATCCTCAATATCCAGCTCTCCCCTATCAAGGACATGAGAGTCATCGTGACGATACCGACGAAGTTGAGAGATGTGAAAGACGTCATGGATCCTCTCCAACTGCGGTGACATTTCCAACTGGTACGCCACTTCGTCCCAACACCTCGAAGGGTCCAACAAACCCGGGGAAAGCTTGCTCCCTCTGCCAAACCTTGGATGCCCACATCGAGGGGAAAACTTCAAGAACACATGGTCTCCAACCTTGAACTCCAAGGACCTCCTCCTGCGATCGGCATATGAATTCTGCTGGTCTTGTGCCGCTTTTATCCTCTCATGAAAAAACTGAACCTTCTCTGTCGTTCTTTGCACCACGTGTGGACCAAGAAAAACTATCTCCCCAACCTCCATCTAGCACAACATAGAACGACACGGTCTTCCATACAACGTCTAAAATGGATCCATTCCAATGGAAGAGTGATATCTATTATTATAAGTGAACTCTACCAAGGGCAGGTGTTGTACCCAAGATCCACCAAAATATAAGACGCCCGCCCGCAACATATCCTCCAACGTCTGGATAGTCCGCTATATTTTCCCATCTATCCGAGGGTGGAAAGTAGTGCTAAGGTGTAACTGGGTTCCAAAAGCATGCTACAATACCCTACAAACTCGTGAGGTAAACCGCACGTCCCAATCTAAGACAATGAATCTCAGAACTCCATGCAACCCCAACAGTTCATCCACATACCTCTTGGCTAAGGCATCCACTTCGCCCGAATCCTTGATCACTAAGAAGTGAGCTGATTTCATCAGCCGATCCACTACTACCTAGATAGCATCGTAGCCTCCCTAAGCCCTGGGTAACCCTGTGAAGAAATCCATCGAGATTTCACCCCACTTCCACTCGAGGGAATCCAAGGGATGCAACAAACCACTAGGAACATGATGCTCGACCTTTACCTACTGGATGACCAAACATCTTTCCACAAACTCCGCTACTGCCCATCTCATCTTGAGCCACCAAAACTGCATCTTCAATCCATGATACATTTTAGAAATTCCTAGGTGTACCACTAAAGGTGAGTTATGAAACTCACTAAGAACTCCCTCGCGCATTGCTATCGGAACAAACAACCTCCCCTGGAATAACATCTGATTCTAACCATCCTACGACCATCCCTCCAGAGCATCACCATGACCAACACGATTGCGCAACACCTCTACCTCTGAGTCTCCCCACTGAGACTCCTCCACTAGCTGCATCAGAGAAAATCGCACTATCATCTGGAACAAACAACCTCCACCACCATCCATTCCTACATCTAAGTGAAAGATTGTCAACTCCTCCATCACTTTCCAAGCGTCTGTAGATTCCTGAACAATTTGCTTCCATGAATTTCTACTCAAAGCATCATCCATAACATTCCCCTTTCTCGAGGTTTAAGAGATCTCAAAATCATAGTCCTGAAGAAACTCTATCCACCTCCACTGTCGAAGATTCAAATCATGCTGGGAAATGATATCCCTCAAACTCTTGTGATCTATGAAGACCACAAAGCATTCCCTAATGATGTAATACTACCAAAAATTTAGTGAAAACACGAACGTTGCTAACTCCAGATCATGTGTGGCATAGTTACGCTCGTGAGAGCGTAACTTCCTAGACCTATAAGAGATCACTACTCGCTGCTGCATCAAGACGCATCCCAAACCCAGACGGAAAGCATAAAAAAACACCTCAAAAATCACCCCTTCCTCTGGAAATCAGAGCACTCGAGCACTAACCAACTTCCTCTTCAGATAGCCGAACACTATCTGGCACTACTCACTCCACATAAAATCTTGGTCATTTATAGTCAGAGCTATCAACATAGCTACAACTTGAGATAAATTAGGTATAAACCTCTAATAATAGATCACGAGACCAAGAAAACTGTGAACTTATACCACATTCTTGGGTGCTTCTCAAGAAACAACCGCTTCAACCATTGATGGGTCAACTACCACACCCTGTCGGGACACCACGTGCCCAAGAAAACACACCTCTCATGTCTAGAACTTACACTTGGACAACTTTCCATAGAGCTGGTGGCATCGAAGAACCTACAAGACAGTTTTGAGATGCTCGGTGTACTCCTCCTCTGACTTCGAGTAGATCATGATATTGTCGATGAATATGATGATGAACTAGTCCAAGAACTCACAAAAGATAGAGTTCATAATCCCCATGAATTCAAATAGTGCATTCATAACACTGAATGAAATGACTATGAAATCGAAGTGCCCATACCTACATCTGAAAATAGTCTTCAGGATATCTCCCTCCTTCACCATCGACTGGTGATATCCAGACCGCTAATCGTTATTAGAAAACCAACTCACCCCTCTCAGCTAGTAAAAAAGATCATATGTCCTTGGAAGAGGGTAACAGTTCTTGACCATCACCTGATTCAGCCTCCGGTAGTCTATGCACAACCTCAGACTACCACCCGCCTTCTTTGCAAACAACACTGGAGCGCCCCACGACAACACACTGGGCTGGATAAATCCATTCTTCATCAGATCATCTATCTGAATCCCTAACTCCCACAATTTAGAAGGTTCCATCTGATAATGATCCATTGAAATTAAAGAAGCATCGAGCTGCAAGTCTATCCTGAACTCAACATCACGTCGAGGAGGTAGAGTTACAACCTCCTCAGGGAAAACATCTAGGAACTTCCCAACAACTCTAGGAACCTCCACCATCCCAACATTTGTTGATTCCACTAGAAGATCAACCAACAAGGAAAAAAGTGTCTCTATATGCCCACTGCCCACCTAACAGCTTCGCTCACCAATGAAAACCACACGCTGACCATCCACGTCTGAAAACACAACTCTTCTATGAAAGCAGTCAATAACAGCATGCATGGAATACAACCAGTTGATGCCGATAATGACATCGTATGACTGAATATGTAGTAAGAAAAGATCCTCATGGTACTGATGCGGTCCCATCATCAATCTACATCCCCGACACACAACAAATAAGTTGGTATAACCTCTGACTGGCGTACTCAACACCAGGGTAACGTGAAGCCTCTATATGTCTATTTCTAGAGTATGGACTAGACTGAGTGAAACAAAGGAGTGCGAATCTCCTGAATCAAACAAAGCAAAATCAAGGGTACTAAACAAGATGATCATACCTCTAATGATCTTTGGTCCTACCAGAATTGCTACCTTCACTGCGTGCAACTAACCACGCCCATCTCCTTTGACCCTCTTCTGACGACCACCTCTACAACCAAGCCTGGGTCGAGGTCCCTAAGGAACAACCTAAGGTCAGCCTCTACCTACTCCTTCTCCCCTCAATGGAGCATGAGCATATTGTCCCTACTGCTGAAATGGCCTAGATGGGAATCGCTGCTGAGGCTGGTGCTGAACCTGTCTACCTCCACCGTACTGTGCTTGAACGACCACCAGACACTGATTTTAAAGATTGATGATAACCCCACAAAAGAAACACATCATCCCCAAGACCATAGGAAAGGCATAGAGACCGCCGACACCAGAAGGCCGGAAAGGAAACTGCTGTGGTCGCCTCCCTACCGTTCAAAACCTCGAAGGTCCCAACACCTGAGATCTGCCACCGATGACCCTACCTCTTGAAGAACTCTGTTGGATCCCCTCTCGCGGTAGAACTCCTCTTGATTGAATCCTCTCAATCACCTCCTCCCTATTCTGGACCAACAGATACATTGACAACGTAAAAGGAGTAACAACATACTAGATGGAAGGGTGGAGGGCCTCCTCAAGCCGTCTTGCATGAGACTCATCATCCAGAAAGAGATATGGGGCGAAGCAAAGAAGATCCTTGAACTTGATTCCAAGTTCCTGCACTGACATACTCCCTTACTGAAGGGAGAGTATCTCCTACCTCTTCTCAACCTTCATGGTTGACGAAAGGAACTCTACCCAAAATTCCTTTAAAAAATTGACCCCCAACACGTCTGCCTTCTTCCTCTCCCCTAGATAAAGTGTCTATCACTGACGTGAAACTCCCCACATCTGACTCACTACTAAAGGAACCCAGTACTCTGTCAGAGCCTGGATCAAACTGAAGGTGATATCAAGCTCCTCGAGCCAACCCTCTGTCTCCATATCCAAAAAACTGCCCTTGTACTTTCCCAAGGATTGCTTCTATAAATTACGTAACTTTCTCTACCACTGATTGTCCTCCTCTACTGGATCAACCCTCCGTTGATCAACCAGATTAGCCTGCTGACCCTCAACCACCCTATCCACATGCGGACGATGACCGGGTTCCATAACTGAAAGGTAAACAATGAATTCATAAGCCTGAGTAGTATGAAATTTTATTTAAGATTTATTTTAACTTATTTGACTTATTTTAACTAATTTCTTGTCATTCATTCCTAATTTCCCAAAACTCTCAATTAATATAAGAACACAAGTCATTATGATGTATGTACCTTTCCTAGGGTCTCTACCCTACAACCGGTGTAGCCTCACTTGGTTGTTCGGTAGAATCAGAGTCCTTGTATTGGATCATAGGGAACCCTAAAATCCCATGTCCTAGACGGTCTTCCCTGACCTACGTCACACACCAAGATCACATGACATTGTTTCCCTACCAACCCATGCAATCCTCACTGTGCCTAACTCCAAACTCCATCTTATCTCTCAACCATCACCTCTAATACCATTATGTCATGACCCCCTTCCAACAAAGATGCCCCTCCTAGGATGATAATGAATAAAGTGAGATAATGAGTCCTGAGTCCCGCCTCTAGTAGGCCTCAGGGTGGTGACCATAACCAAGGGTATACAAGTCTCACAAAATGGGAGACATTTACCTTTTTAAAGAAACAAGATTGGGAGATAAGATGTTTCATCCCAAAAAAACTCTAAGATGTATATATATGTAAAAGAAATCCAAATCCATCCCACAGGCATGTTTAAAATAGAAATATAAAAAACAATAGTCTCCAAAGTACCAAAAGTATAGCTAGGTAGCGACACAACAAATGTCAAGATCCGATCTAGTAAAGTCCATCATGGTCCATGAATTCCTCCTGGAAACCTAAAAATACTTATATATATATAGGGTGATCATAAATGTATACTCAATAGGAAAACCAAAGTCTCTCGTGTACATGTGAAATAATAATACTAATGCCCCTATGAGAAAACAACAAAATAAAACAACACCTAATCAGATATACTAACCACCCCAATCTCACCAAGGTACGCTCACCAAATAACACAAGTAAAGTAAAGTAATATAATGTACATCAATAGTAGGGTACCCCGCACCACTTTCCCACTGATTAGCCGCTATCACACCCTAACTGCAAACGTCATAGTGCTCCCACCTCTTCTGAAAACACCACATCACAACCCACCCGCACACACTTGGGCCTCACAACCACATCTTTCCTATAGACACCTTTTCCACACACCATGTCACATCCTGAAAACACCTGGGAAAGAACAACACATATCATACCGAATACACTCGGGAAAACACAACACATCTCATCCCGAAGACAACTGGGAAAACACAACTCGCCCGCACACACCTGGGCCCCAAAAACCAAAATCTTCTTGAAGAATATTAGGCTACCACCACCTGGAAGAAGGATCAGGGAAGAGCAGGTGTCCATCCATCTATCCTCCCACCAATATGTTTGGGAAAGACACCCTCCACCGTGATGATGAGAGTGTTAAGAATGTAGTGCTCAACTAGGGTGGGGTATATATAGAAATCACAAGGAAAATACAAGTATATACATACATGATACTAAACACTTATACCCATCCTATGGGATCTCAAACAACCCACCAGCTCTCAACACCGTCAACCTTACTGCCACCTCTAAATCTAATTACCACATAAAAAGCCACAAATTATTTCCAATTCCCAACCAATTTTGTTAAACCATTACCATTATTCATTCAAAATTCATTTATTCATTCTATTAACTAAACCAACCCAAGTCAGTACCAAACTTTACTAATCCATTTTTTTATTCATCTATTCCATTACTATCTGGGAAACTACCAAGAACAACACATAACAAGTAACACATCCAAGACCAAAAAAGGAGAAAATCCAAGAGAATTACTCATACCAACCAAAACAAGTCCCCAAATCTCAACCACATCCAGAAACACAACCAAAGAACAACCTAATTGTAGCCCCACTGCACAACACTGCTCATCCATTACTCAATCAATCAATCTCTCAACCTGAGATCCCCTCACACCTTCTGAACCATCCCGCCGTACACAACCAAGAAACCTACACACAACACACAACTGTGCTCACAACCATATCACCACAAAAACTAAACAAAAATAAAAACTCCAGATTTAATAAAGCATCCCTTATTTAGTTCTTCTTGTTAATTCAGAGGTTATCACAAAAGCTGTACAATCCTGGGACATCCATTCATTGGCTGGGTGTACATAATTTACCAGTTTTTATTTAGGGTAATACCACAACAACCACAACCAAAGAAACACACACAACAGATATAACCAGCGCAAACAAATCCACCAACGAACACCATTTTCAGTAGGTTGTTCTGCCCGTATAATCACAATATCAAAAACAATAAGAAAAGTTGCGAAAATAATGCAATAAACTCCTCTACCCTTTAAATTCAATTATCCAGTTCTTTATCTTTTATTAATATTATAAAACCATAATACAAGGGTAACAAAATAAAAACCCCTCCCGCATTATGCATAAATAAAGAGAGATAAGGGAATTCCTACCTCGAAGGGGTGTTGATGTTCTTCACATGAGAACGGATCACGTAACTGTCCTCCGATCACCTATCCCACAAGATCTGTATCCATATGAGGACGCCACGACACCACCTCACAAAAAAACTGATAAATACCCCCATTAGGAATCAAGGATAAGCACATGCCATGGCATGATGAGGAGATATGGAAGATAACAAGACCCAAACCAAGGGAAACTGCTAGAAAACAAAGGGAGAACATACCTTGGATCACCATAGATCACCAAAGAATGATCACTGAGATCAATAGATCGAAGTGGGAGGAACAGGGTTCTAAGAACTACTAGGGGTGCCTAGGGTTCATCTAGAATGAGAGAGATTTCTATATCCATAGGATTTGTGAAAACTCGAGAAGCTGGAATGTTTTGAAACATTACAACATCAGAGGATTACATGATGTGAAATCCCCTTCCACGTTGTGAAATCCCTCAAGATCTACTTTCGCGAAAAAAAGCATCACCTCTTGGTCTAATTTTATTTTTAGACCCTGAAGTATTTTACGTTGTGAATCAACTTGGACAATCTTTGAAACAAAACATCACGTCATGAAATCAAATTACACGATGTCTAACCTCCCTGCATCTAGATTTTAACAACTAAACTTCTCCAAACTCCCTATGAGCCTCCTCCAAGCACTTCTAATGACCTAACTTGAAAGGTAACAGACCAGGAAGGCACATACCATTACATTTAGGCTGTTGGTTGTTTTTATGGACGACCAAAGCGTTATCTATGAAGATCGATGGCGGTGGGACCGGGATGACCAGATGGACTCATTTATAAAAGAGTCAGTTGGGGTCACTTGCACTATACATTCTTTCATATGATTTGGAGTGATTGTAAAGTCTTGTTCCATTTATCCTGAGTAGTGAACCTGCGTTTAGTCGCTTATAACTTAGTGCATTGTTTTGTAATCTCTTTTCCCTCTTCTATTGAAGTTGCATGTTTCCTATGAAGTAGTACATATTCTGAACCATGTTAAATCCAGATGTTATATGTGTAGGTGTTTTACTTCTATTTGGTTCTATTTTTGTTGTTTATTATGAGTGCTCACCAGAAAGTTTGAACGATGCATAGTTGGGGTGTGAACCTTCTTAATTTTGGATACACTGATTCGTAGAATCATGAGTTTTGGGCCTCCCAAAAATCTTATTTCACATTTGAGGTTCTGGATATTGATTCGTTTTGAATAATTGTTTCTGACGCAATAAGTGGTATCTGAGCTTGGTGTTCTGGTGTTGGGAAGCACATGCAACAACTTTCTGAAAGTGATGAAATTCCTATCCTTTACTCTTTTTTATTTCAATGAGAGTTTTTTGTTTCAGATAATGGCATTGGAAAGGGGAAAGTTGCGGCTAGATGAGTTCAATAGAATGGATTTTCTATTCTAGAAGATATAGGTTGAGGATTACTTATACGATAAGGATATGAAATTTCTGTTTTGGGGGATTAAGTTAAAATAAATGAAAAAAATAATGATAAAGGCTCGACCGGAAGGCGTTGGGTGTAATCTGGATGTCATTATCTTGAAACGTGTCCTTAATATTCACATGGAGAAGGAAAATTATAGATTAATGGATATTCTTGTGAACATGTATGACAAAACTTTCGCTATGAACATAATGTTTTTGATGCTACACATTTTCATAATGAAGATATTAGAAGGATGGTCAATGATTGATCATGTGAATGACTTCTACATGATTCTAAGTCAGCTGGCGTTTGTTGGGGTGAAGTTTACTAAGGGCTTGTAGACATTTATACTTTTTTCATCGCTTTCAGAATCATTGGATGTGGTGGTTACTACAGTGAGTAATTCTCATGGTAAGAATAACTTGGTCTTCATGGAGATCTGAGATCTGATTATGAATGAAGAGATCCAGAAGGATATCTTAGGTGCTACTAGAACTATGTTTAGTGCAGAAGGTAGGGGATGATCCACTCAAAGAAGCTATAATAAGGGAAAAAACATAATATATTGGAGTCATGGGAAATTGGCTAGTCCTGTTGACTCCACATGTTGGATTTTTAGAAATAAGGCACACTTACAAAAAAGTTTCGAGAGACACGTTAACTCTTGAAAGCATTCTTTTGTTTTATCAGCAAACTCCACAGCTCATCGGGGAAAACACTTTGATTTTAACTGTTGTGATTTCAACGGAGTCATGGATTCTTGAATTCAGAACTTCATTTCACTCAATGTATGATAAAGGGTGTATAAGGAATTATGTATCTGGAAGCTTCAACAAGGTTTACCTTTCATATGGAGAAGCACTAGAGATTTTTGGAAAAGGTGACGTGAACGTTTGAATGAAGAACAAATGCTTGCCATATTTTCAAGTCATCTGATACATTCCAAGTTTATAAAAGAACTTGATATTTGTTAGTCATCTTGATGATGCGGGATTCTGTACTGTATTTGTGGATGGCATGTGGAAGATCACATAGGGTTCCATAGTGGTGGCTTGGGGTGTGAAAGATGAAAATTTGTACCTGATTTGGATTTTAGAAGGTGAACCGCATGTCAGAGTAGAATCTTCTAGAAATGTGATGTTGTGTCATGATCATTTTGGTTACATTGGTGAGAAAATTTTACATGCTTTGTCTATGAAGGTATTATTGAATCTTGATCATGTGGAGTATAAAACATGTGAAAATTTCATATTGGGGAAACAACAGAAGGTGTCCTTTGCATCATTATACAAAGAATCAAATAATCAAAAGCTTGAGTTTCTTCATACGGATATATAAAGACCAAAATCAGTTCGATGTCATGAGGTCACGTTGTACTATGTTACCTTCATCGATGATTCCACACAGAAGGTGTGGGTTTTTTTCCTCAAAAACAAGTCTGAGGTTTTTAGAACTCTCATCGATGGAGAGCCATAGTGGAAACTGAGACCAGAATGAAGCTAAAATTCCTTCATTCAAATAATAGTAGCGAGTATGGAGGAAAAGATTTTCAAACATTCTGTTGGATGAATAGAATTTAGATGGAGAAGACTGTACCTGAAACACCTAAGAAAATTGGTGTTTCAAAATGGATGAATCAGACTTTGAATGAGAGTTCCGCAATCATGAGGTTAAGTTTTTGATTCCTTAAAGATTTTTGGGATGAAGAAATTAACTGTGTGGTGTATCTCGTGAATTGGAGTCCTTCTGAACCAATGGGGAAACAACTTCTCGAAGAACTTTGGATGAAAAGATTGGTTGACTTGAGTATCTTGAAAGTTTTAGGTTCAATCGTGTATGACCATATCGTTGCCAAGGAACGAGATCAGTTGAATCTAACTCTAGAACATGTTTCCTTATTGTATATGGATATGAAAACTTTGGATTTTGGATCTGGGATAATAATTAGTGGAAGGTTATTAGAGTTCAGAATGTCCTCTTCAATGAGGAGATCCTTTGGAAGGATCAGAATCAGGTTGAATATGCAGTTGAGAGAAAATAACTGATACATGATATGGTTTAACTAAATATGGGATAGGTGGTTCTAAATTTTTCATGGATCATTGGTCTTTCATAAATTTACCCAAGTTTTAGGGTTAATCAATCATTTGTAGTGTACCTTGGGTTGTCAAATCCTCAAAGATCTAAGAAGAAACCTACAAAGACGTACAATATATGGATTGTTTTTGGCTATGAAATAGACAACTTTGGGTTGATTTTAGATAGGTTTAAATGAACACTAAGATAAATAAGTGAATTGAATTTAAAACAATGAGTTGATCCTAGGTTATCACTTGGGGTGGATTGGATGCATTTCTTTTTCGACTATTTTAATTTCTTATATTTGTGGTGGTTTCATTCAATGAAGTAAAACTATCATCATCACTTACTGATTTAATACCTAAAAACCCTAATAATAATAACCTATACACTTATAGGATCATATTTATGAGCACTCCAAGGTAAAAGTTTGTATTAGCACTTGAAGTATGTGGCCTTAAATTCAACAAGGTCGAATGAGTTTAAAGACTCTCAAAAAAAATTCACAATTAAAAGAAGTGATTAGATATTAATGGAGTGAGAAATGACATACAATACATCCCATTTCTACTCCCTTGGATCTACCCATAAGTGGGTTATCCCTCCATTGATTCTATGATTTCAATGGAAGCGAGAATTAGACTCATGAGGTAGGAATTGAAGAGGTGAAAAACAATGAAATAATTAACACTCCACCGTTGTGTGAAGGATTTATCTCTTCAATGTGTGAATAAATTCACACCTTGATAGAACGGTATCAAAATGTTAACAAAAATAATATAAAATGATAAGTAGAATAAGTTTTATAAATATGCTAATGTGATTCAAGAAACTTACAATTGAAAGAAGAACGTTACAAAGACAAATCGATAGAATAACATTACAATGAAACAAAGCACAAGATATGATCAACTCCCTCACCACCATTGTCTTAAATAAGAATTTTTGAATCCTTGGGTTGAGCCTCCATCTTTCCAAGTATCCTAAATTAATGGTGGTAGGCCTCGGGGGGTGGAAAGTTAACAGAGAGAAGACTTTTCCACCCTTGACCCAAAATGGTTGCCAGCTTGCATCCACTGAACATAGGTGCAAAATGAACTTCTAGATAGCCGAATTAGAGTGGGACATAGAAGAAGAAAATGGATACCCATATGTCTCCTAACATACTGTAAAATTTCATCCCAATAGAGGTTGTTGTTTTCGAGATATGATTAAATTGGTGGGATGTTATTCGGGGTCACAGAATCTGGTCCCAGATTTCATCTTCAACTTGGGCCACATGGAACTCCATTAAAAAATCTGAATTATCTATTTTAAATGTTTTATTAAAGGTTAACCTTGATGTATTATATATTTAGTTCAATTTTCAGAATTATTGGGCTTTGATCTTGGCTGCTACAATCTCTTTATTGGGTTGCTGTCCAGTTTACTTTACCTACAATGTTGTTGGTTTGAGGCCCACTTTGGTGGACTTTTAATGTGAATTTTCAATTTCTCCAAAATCATGAATTGTTCCTTATAGCATGGGAGACCTGAAAATGAAATATGAAAAAAAATCAAGACCATTTTTTGTTTTAGGAGGTGCTCAAATATGTACCAAGTAATAGTTCACTTTAACAAAGAATTACAATCATAATGTGAAATAATATTCAAATTGTAAAATGCACTAAAAATAGTGTTCATGAATAATGAAGCACATGAAAATTATAATATAAACAATTAATATTATCCTCTTTCAGTGGATAATCACACCCCCATCTTGATTTTTTATATTCCCGAGCAAAATATATCTCAAAAAATATAAAATTCAAATTCTCTTTTCCAAAAACATTTTAATACACATTGCTCACCCAAAGACATAATTCCAAAAAATTATTAAATCCATCAAAAATCTTTGAAAACAAGATAGGTCTAGAGTAATATCCCAAGCCCAAGACCATTCCATTGTTCAAATTCATCGCCAAATTTCATCCAATTTCAATTAAGCATGATGAAGTGTTGCACATCACAATAAACATGAGGGTTTATCTTTATTCAAGGGAGAAAAGATGGAAGCGCTAGGTGGAATCAAATTTTAATATTAAGATGAGTATTCATTTTTTTCTATTTATTTATTTATTTTTGTGTTTTTTTGTTACAATTTTTCCATGGTAATTGAAATTTAACTCAATCAAGTCAACCCATGTAGCAAGGCTTTGACGATGACTCACAGACTCAAAGACCTTAGGGAACCAAGTGAAGCTCACATACTTCGGTATCATCTCAAGTTTAATCAATCAAAAAAAAATTAAAATTACCACAAATAGAAATAAAATTAATAACTTTGGGCTAGAAAACTATAGAGTCATGATCCCCAAGTTCCAAAAGCCGCATATTAGGTCAATCCATTTCTTTACGCACAATTTATTTTTTTGTTTGATTTTTTTTTCTTGATTTTTATTGAATTTTTAAAATACTGATGTTAAAATTAAAATGATCATCAAAACTATACCTTTTATTATGGGACCTCAAGAACTCAAACTAATACCCCACAATCCAAAGGATGTGTATTTTTTTATTAAATGAATGAAAATATAAATGGTGAAAAATCACATCGGACCACCGCACTTTCCAAAATCTATGCACATGAACTTAAATTTTCATTAAAATAAAAATCAAGGCATAAAAAATTATTTGATATTAAATTTCAAAGTGTGCAATGTCTATTATCATGTTTAAGGTTAAAGAAAATTTTCCTTCCACACATTTTTTTATTCCCACAAAAACAATTTTTTTATTTCATCTCCCCCCAACTTAAAATAACATTGTCCCCAGTATTTAAAGAAAAGAAAATTTAGAAGGGGTTAGAGGTAGAGGAGAGGAGTTCTAAAAGGAAATTGAAATAACAAACATGGAACAAAGTCACCTGGTGGTTGAAGTTGAAGTTTATGATGCTCTTTATTACTCCTTTGATCTCCATGTTACTCAGAGAAGCCTCGTGGTAGTTTGCGTTTGTACACCTATGATTTTCTGAAAAATCCATCAAACTCAGTATCCCCTGAATCTCAAACACCAACATAATTAGAATACAATGGAAACCCCTTGAGATTACATTAACTAAAAATAAACAAAAACACAAGTAAATAAGAAAAAAAGGTACCTATTTACTTTGAAACTCCAAACCTTGAGTAAATGTACAGGTAAAGGCAAGGTTTTTTCCAGGAAAGTGCTTTGTTTAATGTCGTTAGCCCGACATGGACCCTAAATCTATCAATTTTTCCTAGTTTATAGGCTGACTCAGTTAACTCAACCTATGTTTCTTGTTTATTGAATGATTCAATAAATGGTTTTAACCTATGACCATTGAATTTGAAAATGTGAACACTTATGGGATCTTAAATCTCTACGGCCCCATGGGGGTACACATGACACACTATGAATGAAACTGACTACATATACCTTAACTTTCCTAGGTGTAAATGAAGTTTTGAACTATACAAGAGCACAAATTTTCACGGTTCAAAGTATTTAACTTTGAGATTCCTAGATTGGTAGGCTTGAAATATAGTTTTATTTATCCTTGAATTTTCATAACCCTCCATCCTAAGTTACTCAAGTTCATTAAGATATAATTTCCTCTTTTCTTCGGCCAAAGAAATGTCAATGTTCATTTTTTTGATTTCCCAAAATGCATTATGTTCAATTTCAACAGGTAAATGGAATTCTTTTCTATAAACCAACCTATATGGTGACATTCCTAGTATCGTTTTGAATACTGTACGATATGCCCAAAGGGAATCCAAGATTTTCTCAGACCAATCTTTCCTAGAGGGATTGGTAGTTTTTTTAAGAATTTTCTTAATCTCCATATTTTCCAACTTAGCTTGACCATTGGTTTGAGGATGGTGGGTAGTTGATAATTTATGAGAAATCCCATACTTATACATGAGTGAAGAGAATGGACAATTACAGAAATGGGTTCCATGATCAATGATTATAGCCCTTGGAATTCCAAATATAGAAAATATGTTCTCTTTTAGAAATTAGATAACAACATGATGTCATTGGACTTGGTGGGAATGGCCTCAACCCATTCCGAGACATAATCAATAAATAAGAATATGTAGAGGTATCCCCTATAGTTTGAGAAGGTTCCCATAAAATCAATTCCCCAATAATCAAATATTTCAACAACCAGAATGGGAGTGAGGCGCATTTTATTCCTTTTGGAAATGGATCCAATTTGTTGACATTGAGGACAATTTTTTTAGAATTGGTAGGAATAATTAGTGAGTTTATGCCAGTATAAACCACTTTGTAGGACCTTTTTAGTGGTTTTATTTGTGGAAAAGTGGCCTCCACATGTCTCTCTTTGACAAAATTTTATAATGGACTCTTGCTCAGACTCGGGGACACATATCCTAATGATTTGATCAGGGTAGAACTTGAAGAGGTAAGGATCATCAAACACATACTGTTTGACATCAGAAAAGGAATTTCCTCTTAGCTTGTGTCCCTAGGAATTTTGGAATGTCACCTATCACCAAATGGTTTTCTATGTCAGTATACCATGGGAAATCACTCACATAATAGAGGTTCTCATTGGGAAATGAATCAAACACAAAAAGGTGATGTGAGTTTTCTTTTAATTAAATCCTAGAGAGATGATCAACTACAAAATTTTCAACACCCTTTTTATCCTAATGGTTAAATCGATCTTTTGAAGAAGAAGGACCCACATAATCAATATAGCCTTGACATCTAGTTTTTGTAAAGGTATTTCAGGGATGAATGGTCAGTGAAGACAATGATGGGTGATCCTAAGATATAGGACCTAAATTTCTCTAAGGAAAATAAAATAGAAAGAAACTATTTCTAAGTGGTGGTGTAGTTTATTTTTTCATCATTTAATGATTTTCTTGCATAATAAATGACACATGGAGTTTTGTCACACCGTTTTCCTAAGACTACTCCTACAATAAAGTCACTTTAATCACACATGAGCTTGAATGGAAGTTTCCAATTGGGAGATTTCATGATAGGTGGAGAGATAAGATCTGACTTGAGTGTATAGAATGATTCCTCATAGCTTTATTTCCATAAAAAATAGATAATCTTTCACCAATAGAGCATAAAGTGGTCGAGAAATAGATATAAAATTACTAATGAACCTTCTATAGAAACCAACATGTTCTAAGAAGGACCTCATTTCCTTGACAATTTTTGGATAGGGAAGGTGACCAATGATATCGACCTTAGCTTTATCAACTTCAATCCCTCTATCAAAGACCATATAGCCTAGAACAAGTCCTTACTTTACTATGAAATGACATTTTTTCCAGTTTAGAATGAGATTCTTATTATAGAATCTTGACAAAACTCTTTCAACATTTAGAAGTCATCCCTAAAAAGTATCCCCAAATATGGAGAAGTCATCCATAAAGACCTCTAAACAACCCCCACCATGTACAAGAATATTCCCATCATGCACCACTAGAAGGTACCAGAGGCATTACATAAACCAAAGGGCATACACTTGAAGGAAAAAGTTCTGAATGGACAAGTGAAGGTTGTTTTTCCTTGATCATCTAAGGAGACCTCGATTTGATTATACCCTGAGAATCCATCAAAGGAGTAGTAGAATTGATGAACAACCACTCGCTCGAGGACTTGATCAATAAATAGCAAGGGGAAATGGTCTTTCTTGGTACATGAGTTGAGCTTCCTATAGCCAATATAGACTCTCCATCCACCACTGACCCTTGTGGGGAGAAGATCACTATCCTCATTAGCGATCACAATGATTCCATATTTCTTTGGTATAACTTGAATTGGGATTACCCACTCACTCTCATCAATGTGGTATATGATACCTACTTTTAACAACTTAATAAGTTATTTCCTTACCACATCCATAAGACTGAGATTGAGTCTCTGTTGAGGTTGACAAAATAGTTTGGATTCAGATTCAAGAACAATCCTATGAGTTCCAATGAGTGATCTAATCCCTAGAATATCAGATAGGGTCCAACCAATTACTTTCTTATGCTTTTCTATGACATTCAGAAGCATCTTCTCTTGATTGGATTCAAGAGAGGAAGAAATGAAAATAATAAAGGCTCGATTGTCCCCTAAGAATTCATACTTGAGTGATGAAGGTAAGACCTTAAATTTAAGATCAGATTGGTTAACACCTTTGAAATATGGATGATACTTTGTATCAAAATCAGTCTCTTTTTCCAAATTTATTGACAGAATTGGTTCCTTTTGAACAGAAGTTTCATCCACCACATTGGTCAGATCAGTGTCATGAATGGGTATGGACTCAATGTTATTGATTTCACCAATGGTATCATTGATTGTTGATTCAATAAAATCATCAATAGAGATATCTGAAATAGATTCAAGACACTAAGACAAATTTCTCTCATGTGAACAAAGTAAATCAATCTCTTCTTGACTCAAACATCCTTCAATAATTCCTTGATGTTCCTCTAGTTCACTATCAACACTACCAATCCAATTGAACTCATGGATCTATTCATCACCCCCAATTTGAGTGTTTACATTGTAATGTTTAGACTGAGACTCATGTTTCCGAAGGTTATTATCATGTTCCCATTTCTAACTTGAATGATAGAGTTGATTGTTTCTAAGAAGGGACGACCAAGGATGATGGGGGTTTGATCCCTAAGACCCAATATTGAGTGATTGTCAAGGAAAATGAAGTCATCAGGGTAAATAAAATTTTCAACATTCACCAAAACATTCTTTAAGATCCCCTTAGGAACTCAAACACTACAATCATCAAGTTGAAGAGTGACAGATGTGGGTTGGAATTATTCGAGTCCTAACTAACAATACATGGCATATGGAATGAGGTTTACACTAGCTCCTAGATCACACAGGGATTTGACAAATTTTTTCTCTCCTATCTAAATATTGATGTATGGATATCATGGATCTTTCAACTTTGGAGGAATAGTCCCTTGAATGGTGGTACTCACATTAACAACCAAAAGGACTTGGTTTTTATGTGAAAATTTCCTTTCAAAATTGTACAAGTACTTAAGGTACTTTGAGTAGGTATAAATGGTTTGGATTAAATCTAGAAGGGTAATGTTTAACTTAACTTGATAGAAGATTTACCTCAAAGTTTAATTCAGTTATGGTTTAAATTTTCCTCTCATGAATTGAGGGAAGGGAACAAGTTGTTTGAGTGTTTGGTGTGGTTGTGGTCCCTTCACATTCTCATTGGGTTTTTTTAGAATCAATGGGTAGTTATTAATCATTTTCATGCATTGTTGAAGATTTTAATGGTTCTATAATGGGTTTTTTAGGTTTATCAATAGATTTAACACTTCTTAAAATAGTAACTGGTTTTAGTTGTTCATGTGAGTGTTGTGTGTAAATGGATTCTCCCCTTAAAGTTGAGGATGGTACCTCCTGAGTTGGAATGGGTGCCTTTCCAGTTTTAATGGTTTTTAGTTCATGTTTAAGGGATGAGACTTCTAAGTTCATTTTCTCTATTTGTTTACACAATAGTTTAAGGATTTGTAGAGGGACAGATTAGGTAGGGGCTTGTGTTGGTTGGTTTATCCCAGGAGGATACTTTAGTTGTTGGATTGGTTGTTGAATGGGTTGCTGGATGGGTTGTTGGTATTAGACAAAAGGATGTTGGTATTAGAATGATTGTGGTTATAACTGGTTATGGTTTTGAAAATTTTGTGGAGGGTATGGGTTTGGTCCTTGTCGATTACTAGGTTATTGAATGGGTTGCTGGTTATCTTTCTAATGGAATCCTGGATGGTCATTGTACCTTGGGTTGAAAGTGTTTTGGTACTGTGACTTATAAATGTTTAGATAATTGACCTCTATTGGTGGTCCTCCTAAAAGAACATCCTTAATGGAAGGGATGTTTGGGTAGTTGTTGGTCTTTTGATCATTTTTTCACAAATTGTGTAAACTGGCTCAACAGTTAGAATTTTATAGACCTTCCTAAGATTGATCTCCTCAACCTTCCTAGTGAGAGCAGAAAGTTTTTCCCTAAGGCTTTCCTACTCCCTATGTGTGTTAATTCCACAAGATTTTGGTGGCTTCTCATAGTAAGTTGATGTTCCCCATGTTTTGTTTTGTTCATCCAATCCTTCTAGATACTCGTAAGCATCATTTGAGGTTTTGTTTTTTGAAGGTTCCATTACACATCATGTTAATGAATTGTTTTTTTCCTGGACCCAAACATTTATAAAAAATTTGAACTTCTTATAGGATTGGGAATCCATGGTGAGGTACCATGTTGAGTGTGTCTTTGAACCTTTCCCATGTTTCATAAAATGAATCCCCTTCTTTTTCAAAAAAATTCTTGGATGTTTTTTTAAGTGCAATTGTTTTGTGATGGGTGAAGTATTTTTTTGTACAATTATCTTTGTAATTAGTACTAGGAGTGGATTGATGCAGGAATAATATATTTTAATCAATTATTTTCTCTATCCTTTAGTGATAAGAGAAATAGCCTCGTCTTAGATGACTCAAGTTGATGTGGTGGGTACATGGTTTCAACAATGTCGTTGAACTCCTTGACATGAAGGTATGGCATTTACGAATCCATCCCATAGAAGGTGGGATGGTGGTTTAGAACATGAGGTTTGAAGACATAGTAAGCTTCTTATAGGGAATCATGACTAATTAAAGAGGGTTCATTGGTCCAGGTAGGTGTGAGGTAGTCATTCATGGTCTGATCGATTGTATTCCCCAAGTTTGGGGCTGCCTCATTTGGATTTCCATTTTGGTTCCCATCTGGGTTTATGAGTTTCTTTGAATAACCTCCATTGAAATGGTATAAATTTTTGAATCTGGGGTATTAAGAAGATTAGGATCTAATGTAAAGAGTTCCCTTAGTGTACTTGAGTCCCCAACCCTAGGAATATCCACCCTAACTAGACGGTTTGATTGGTCATGAGTATAAGCGGACATGGACCAAGAAAAGTGAAATAAAAGAAAGGGGAAAAGATAAGAGAAGTTTAGGTAAGAAAATATAAATGGGGTATAATATAATGGGTGTTTATAGGACTTAATTGAGTCCCTATAAATGGTGTCAAAATTTGAACTTTCCCAAATTTACCCAAGTTTTTAGGGTTAAGCGGTTTCTTGTAGTGTAGCTTGGATTGTCGAATCCTCAGAGACCTAAGAAGAAACCTACAAACACATAAATTATATGGATTTTTTTCTATGAAGTGGACAAATTTGGGTTAATTTTAGATAGTTTTAAGTGAACAATAAGATACTTAAGTTAATTCAATTTAAAATAATGATTTGATCCTAGGTTATCGCTTGCGGTGGATTGGATGCATTTTTTTCGACTATTTCAATTTATTATATTTGAGATGGGTTCATTAAATGAAGTAAAAATAACATCATCACTTACTAATTTAATAACTAAAAACCCCAATATGAATCATCTATACACTTGGAGGATCATATTTATAAGCACTCTAAGGTAATGGTTCGTATTAGCACTTGAAGTGTGTGGCCTTAAATTCAACAAGGACGAACGAGTTTAAAGATTGCCAAAAAATTATCAATTAAAATAAGTGATTATACATTAATGGAGTGAGAAATTACATCCAATATAGACCCTTTCTACTCCCTTTTATTAACCCATAAGTTGTTTATCCCTCCATTTATGCTATGGTTTCAATGGAAGTGGGAAGTAGACTAATGAGGGAGGAATTGAAGAGGTGAAAAACAATGAAATAATGAACACTCCACCATTGTGTAAAGGATTTCTCTATTTGATGTGTGAATAAATTCACACCTTGATAAAATTATATCAAATTGTTAGCAAAAATAATATAAAATGATAAGTATAATAATTTTTATAAAGAATCTAATGTGATTCGAGCAACTTACAATTGAAAGAAGAATGTTACAAAGACAAATCCATAGAATAACATTACAATGAAACAAAGAACAAGAGATGATCAAATACCCCAAAAAACTTCCTTAAATATGAATTTTAGAATCCTTGGGTAGATCCACCACCTATCTAAGTCTCCTCAATTAATGGTGGTAGGCCTAGGTGGGTGGAAAGTTAATGGAGAGGAGACTTTTCCACCCTTAACCCGAAATGGCAGCCAACATGCATCCACCAAAAAGAGGCACCAAAATTACCTTCTAGAAGGCCTATTTTTAGTGATCCATAGAAGAAAAAAATTGACCCCTGGATTTCTTCTAACATCTTGTAAAATTTAATCCCAAAATAGTTTGTGGTTTGCGAGATATGATTAAATTGGTGAGATGTTGTTCTTGGATGCAGAATCTGGCTCAGAATTTCTTCTTCAACTTGGGACGCCTGGAACTCCAATAAAAATATGAATTATCTATTGTAACTATTGGATAAAAATTTACCCTTTATGTCCTCTATCTTCATTTCAATTTTCAGAATGATTGGGCTTGGATATTGGCAGCTACAGTCTCTTTATTGGGATTATTTTCAGTTTACTTTTCCCAAAATGTTGTTGGTTCAAGGCCCACTTTGGTGGTATTCCAATGTGAATCTTCAAGTGATCCAAAATCATGAATTGTTCCTTATATAATGGAAGACCTGAAAATAAAATATGAAAATAAAATCAAGATAATTTTTTGTTTTAGGAGGTGTTCAAATATGTACCAAGTAATAGTTCACCTTAACAAAGAATTACAATCATAATGTGAAATAATGTTCAAATTGTAAAATGCACTAAAAATGGTGTTTATGGATAATTAATCAAATGAATATTATAATATAAACAATTAATATTATCTTATTTCAGTTTCTAATATATCATGGTAGTCCGTGAGGTACAACTAAGTTCTGAAATGGAAGGTCCTAATCAAGTTTTGGAAGTACCATTACCTAATGTTCCAAAATTCTCAAGGATTGCAGAATATCGAGGAAGAGTTTCAGAAGCACATGGTTTGGAAGGAGCTAGACCTTAGGGATTGAGGCGGTCTACTGGGATCAGAGGACCAGTGCAAATATTTGATTCTATAATGAAATTTTTCTACTTACAGACGATGGAGAACCCGAGATCCTAGATAAAGTGAGAAGTCTGAGCAACTCATTCTAGTGGAAATTAAAAATTAAGGAAGAATTTTTATTCCTTACATGTTTCTAACACATGGGAGCTAATGTAACTTATGCTGGGAAAGGGGTATTTGCAGAACAAGTGAGTTTGTCATCTAAAGGAAAAAAGTAGATTATAGGAATCATTACAATGTGTGAATGGTTGTGAAAGGATTTCAACAAATGAAAGGAGTGAATTTTCGTGAGATTTTATCTTATATTGTTAATAACATAATCATTTGGATGGTTATCAACCTAGTTTCTATAGAAGATCAGTCTCTGGAATAACTTTATGTCATGGCTGCATTCCTTTACAATGATTTGGAGGAAGAGATCTATATGGAAAACCCAGAGCTTTCCTAATGAACAAAACAAAATTTCTGGTCTGTAGGATCAAATAGAGTTGGTATGGGCTTAAGTAGACACCAAGATAGAAAAACCAAAAGTTTGATGCCTTCACGGGAGATTGATCACATCGTGATTCACCTATTTATTTCACCCTTACACCATTGTTTTAAACTGGCTTTGTATTCAAAATTAAAAATTTAATAAAAAAAATCACTTCCCATTATATTCAATTATTTAATTTTTATCACTCTAAGAAAAGTAAATTCAACTTGTTTTGCTGATTTTAATGTAGGAGGAGGTGATTTGGAGGGTCATATATTATGTAGAAGAAAAATGGGCCAAAATACATGGAATCCCAAAGAAACCTATCCACTATTCTACACATTCCAGAAAATCATTGAATCCAAATGGGCTGAAATATTTTGGGCTAATCCAAAATTCAGTGGCTTACAACTCATATAAAGATACCCAAGCCCAATTCATCCATCTAGTGGCCTATCCAAACTAATATGTCCAGGAAACCAAATCTTCACAAATTCAAAAGTTAGGTTTGGTATTTTGAAAATATCTCCCATTGTAGATATCTAATGACCAGAAAATGTTACATGGGGATAGTAAGATTCCATAAAACAACTCTTATTATTTTTCCAAGTCAATGTAATTCCATTTACTAACCCAAAACTAACACACAAGTGGTATCTCAAAAACAGGGTGCCCAAAACCACTTCCCATTTTGGTTATAAAAGGGAACCATTGATACCTCATTTGCAAGCTAGACCAAGGAGTGAAGTGATTCCATTTTTGAGTTCTTAAGGACTCTAATACCTTTGGAGGTTCTATAGCTCCATATCCTCATTGGAAGATCTGAAATTAATAATAAGATCCAACCGAATTTTTCCTCCCACTACTAAAAATGAGTGCTTTAACAATGCCAGTTAAGGGGTTTTATCAGTGCTTAAAAAGCACTAATATTGCGAGTGATGTTAAATGAGGGGTTTTTTAAAGTGCTGCTAAAGACACCCTTTAACAGTGATATAAAAAGAGATGATAAATACACCCTTTAACAATGTTTTTTAGTGTTGTTAAAGGTTGTCTTTTAACAGCGCTAAAAAAGCGCTATTAAAAAATATGGAAAAAATTTAATTTTTCACGCACCCCCAACACTCATCTTTCTTAGCGCTTAAAACCTCATTTCACAACACTTTCCACTACCCATCCACCATTAATCACCCTACCCCTCTTCCTCAATGCTAGAAGGCTATCCCAAATTCCTAGGCATTCTTGGATTTGATCCATGGACCTCCCTTATGCGACTAAAGCTCTTTACCACTACGTCATGCATGTTTTGTTGTATTTTTAATGACTCTTCTATTTATTTGTATATATTTTGAAATTCATGATATATTTATACACAATTATATTTATTTAAATATATTACATATTAATATTAATTTATATATATTAGAATATATATATATATATATAAGAATATAAATGTATATATATATATATGTTTATTAATACACACACATATGTATATATAAAAATTATATATACATATTATTGTATTTTTATAAGTTAAACAAAATGGATAATTTTTTAATTTAAATAAAATGAAAAACAAATATTTATTTAATATATTTAAAAATACAATTTTACCTATATATGTTGATATATGTATTTATACAAGTGGTTTATTATAAGTAAATATAACAAAATATGCATATATTTAATTATAAATAAAACTACATTGTGGAAAACAATAAAACTTCAAAACCATAATATCAATATGAATGTAATCATTGGGAATATATTCATTCCTCACTAAAAAAGGGCAAAAAGTCCCTCTTAAATGAGATTGAAATTCCATCGAATGTTAAAAAATTGGGGTACCCCCAAAAAATAAAATCAGTTTTGGAGGTATTTGGGACCTCTTTTGACCTTGAAAAAATAGTGAACGGGGTCCCTTTAGTCAACATGACATAGATCTCATCAAAATATTTGATTTGATATGTGATAGATCCTAAATAGACACCCAAATCAAAAGTTATGGTTGTTTGAAGTTCGAGTCATGTTTTCAACTTATTTTAGATCTTTTATTAAAATTTTGATCTTTTTTATTTTCAATTTTTTATTAAATCATTATTAATATATAATAATTAAAAAATTATTAATTAAAAATATATTTTTTATTTATTTTATAACCTATTTTCAATAAATCACTTATATATTAAGTGTAAATGTTTATTTAGCCTTATCTTAAACATATTTAAAAAATATGTATTATATTTATATCAATATAAATATATTTATATATTTATATATTAATATATATTTTTTAATGTTTTTTTTTAAATATAACCTTTATCACCAGTTTTTTATTAGCGCTGATAAAGGGAGGGTCGTTATCAGCACTTTTATCTAGCACCGTTAAAGGCCTAGTGCTGGATAAACCAAGTTTTATAGTAGTGTCCTCTCGATGTTGGGCTAAACGGTTTGCATTTTTTATGAGGGAACTTCACACAAGTCAAGAGAGTTTTTATTATTTTACTAGTGGTTGTTTTGGAGTAATTTTGGTGTTGAAACATTTCATTCTATGTATCTTACATTATTTCATATTTGAATTCTTTTTTTAGTGCATGGGATTGATTTTCTCTTAATTTCCAACCCATCAGTGTGATGTTTTGAGCTCGTGACTTGTGTTGTTCTGATTAGAAAACAAAATAATCCTTCTATTACCCACTTTCTTAAAATTTAAATCTAATTTATAAGCTCTTATTCCATTCATAAGTTCTGGACCTTGGAAATATGATTGTTATATCGAGATTTGGTTCTTCAAGCATTGATATAAAAGATTAATAATTAATTGAGATTCTAATTAATTTCAACCAATGAATTACTTAAAAACATAATCAATCACTAAGAAGAATGAACTTTAAATGTGTGTAGTGAAATCAAGATTCATTTATCACATATTTTTCAAAATCCACTTTATTTTTCAACTATTAAACTCTTTAAATTAAGTTATATTCTTAAAATTGTTTTCAAAACTACCCCCTATTTTTGTAATTTTTATTAAAAATGCACAATCAAAACCCATAAATGATCCTTGAGATATGACTTAGTGTTTATCCTATTTTATAAAATAATTATTAAATAATATTCAATTTGACATTTCATGACAACACGGTCAAATTTTGGCACCATTTCTGGGGAGTGATTTTATTTTTAGTGTGTGTTTTTTATAAAAATATTGCGTATTTTGCAATTATTTGTTTAATTATTCTATTCTTTCATTTAATTTAAGTTGATTTATAAAATATTCCTTTTTTAGGACTTGTGAATGACATGATATAAATCAAAGGAACTACTTCCTTTCGAACACGAACTAGAGAGGATCTTACATCATCAACACCAAGAAGCACCGAACGATCCCTTGAAGGAGGACACACAAAACATTGAAACTCTTATGGATCCTTCTTCTTCTAGAAGCCATGTGAAAACTAAAATAAACTTGCGTAATATGACTAAAAATAATCAGAAATTAAAAGAACTAATCTCTCATGATGTAGAGATTCATCCTGCATACATTCAAATACAAGTTAAGACACCCAATTTTGAACTTAAATCTAGTTTAATTCACTCATTACCAAGATTACATGGGATCATGGGAGAAGATCAACATAAGAACTTGAAAGAATTTCATACTGTGTATTCTACATTAAAACCGTCTAATGTGGATGAAGAAAAAGTAAAGCTTATAAAATTTCCTTTTTCATTAGAATACACTACAAAAGATCGGTTATATTATGTTAATTCCCCAATTAAAGGATGGGTGGACATGAAATGCCTTTTCCTCGAAAAATACTTCCCAGCCTCTTGAATTACAAAAATAAGGAAATAAATTGTGGAATAAGAAAATCATAAGGGGAAACACTTCATGAATACTGGGAAATATTTAAAAGGTTATGTTCAAGCTATCTACACCACCAAATAAGTGATAAAATTTTAATATAATATTTTTATAAAGGTTTAATTATTATTGATTAAAACATGATTGATGCTACTGTAGGTGGTGTGATAGTTAAAAAAACACAATCGCTGTAAGGACCCTTATTGAGTACATGGCTCATAATACTCAACAATTTGGTTCAAGGTATACTATACCCATTCATGGTGTCCATGAGGTGAACAGTACTAAATTCGAGAAGAAGGTGGACATGAATTTTGAATAGGTAAGTACCCTTCTTTGACAAATTTTTCTTTTCCGAGGGAAATCCAGTCTCTTCCTCCTATATAATGTGGTATCTATTCTATCGAAACCCACTATTTTGACCAATTACCTCAATAGAGAGAACCTTCTGAGAGTTGTGAGACAATTTTCCAGGACACCCATATAACCAAATAATTATAAAAGAACCATAATATCCATCCAACCCTGGGTGGAAAGACAACCAATCCTATAGACAAGGGGGTATTCAAACCATCCTCAACAACCATGGAACCAACTAGGAAAGATTAGTCATCCATTACCACCACCCAGGAATCCTCAACCAGCACAAAGGCCTTTACAAAAAACACCTCTAAAACCTGATCCTAGCCTAGAATACATGATGAAACAAATGGATAAAAATAATCTTCAATTCCAAAAGACAACCCAAGAAACCATATAAGACCTAAACACCCAATTAGACCAACTCGCCAACTCGGTTGGTGAAATCCAAAGTCATGGGTCAAGTAAAATACCCTCTCAACCACTAGTCAACCCTAGGGATAAGGAAAATTTCTATACCATCACCCTTAGGAGTGTAATAAAACTTAAAATCCAAATAACCCCTCCATTAGATTCATCCCCTCCTAAGGAAACTTCCATCCCAACCACTGAGAATGGTCTAAGAAAGGAAATATATTGTCCAAAGAAAATCCCCCTAAAGGAAAGTGTGCGTCTATTGATGAGTTTCCTAGCCCAACCATTCCTATTACACTTCACCAAAGGGACACCAACCAAGAAATAAAAGCAACTGAACTTGATAAATAATTCTTGGTATTCAAAAAAGTTAAGGTTAGCATCCCCTTGATTGATGTCGTAAATAAAATTACATGATACGCCAAGTTTCTAAAGAATATGTGTACACATTGAAGGCGACTTAAAGGTGATAAAAAGGTAATATTGGGGAGGAACATATCAGTATTGATAGATCCATTTCTTCCCACCAAATACATCGATCCTAGAATATTCTCGATTCTATGCATGATAGGGGAGTATTTATTTTCTAATGCTTTCATTGATTTGGGTTCTTCTATAAATATAATTTCACACTCCATTTTCTCTTAATTGTAGGATGGGGAACTGAAGCCCACTAGAATAGTCATTCATCTAAAAAAATTAAGTACTTTCACACCCCACTGGTGTGTTAGTGGATGTTCTTATGAGGGTAAAAAAGTTAATTTTTCCTACTGATTTTTATGTGCTTAAAATAGAAGATTATAAGATGAATGAACACACTTCGATTATATTGGGGAGGAATTGATTGAAAACTTCCAAAACCATAATTAATGTTCATAATGGTACATTATCCATGGAGTTTGGTGGTGACATTTCTCACTTCAATATCCTTGATTCCATGAAGCACCCCTTTAAAGAACATTCTGCACTTTCAGTTAATTATATTAATGTAATCCCTTCGCTTGAAAAAACTTCTTTTATTTACCATGATCCCATTTTTGAGTTTTCATCCTTGATAGAAATTCTAGGTAATGAATCACGCATTGAATGTTGTAGTGGTATAGAAAAATGTCTTGCATGTTTTTTAATTGATGATTTCTTGAGCAATGAGGACCACATGACCATCGATGATACGGATAAGGTTGTTAAATATTATTCCTTAAACGAGGATTCTACCATTGAGTATTTAGATGAGATCATTGAACTACCACTTTCACAATCACTCCAATCAATCTAAAATCCACCTAAATTAGAATTTAAACAACTACCTCAAGATTTGGAATATTCTTATCTTGAGAATGGAAACAAGATATCTGTCATAATTTCTAGTTCACTTCCTCCAGAGCATGAATTGAGACTGCTTGAACTTTTAAGGGAGTATAAATAAGCATTGGTATGGAAACTTACTGACATTCCTGGTATTATCCCATCAATTTTCACACATCATATATTACTAAATGATGAGGCTACATCAGTGAGGACGGCGCAACATTGACTGAAACCAAACCTCCTTGATGTTGTTAAAAAGGAGGTAATAAAATTGTTGTATGATGGAATCATTTACCTCATATATGATAGCCAATGGGTTAGTCTAGTGTAGTTAGTTCGTAAAAAACTGGTCTTACAATAATTAAAAATAAAAAATGAATTAGTTCTAACCCATGTGTAGAATAGTTGGAATGTCTATTTAGACTATCGTCGACTAAACCAACACAATAAGATGGACAATTTCCCATTGTTGTTCATTGACCAGATACTAGAGAGGCTAGTAAGGAAGTCCCACTACTATTTCCTTAATGAGTATTCTAGATACTTTCAGATCAATTTTCCCCTGAGGATCAAGAAAAAAACCTTTACTTTCCCCTTTGGAACATTTTCATATATGAGGATTCCATTTGGTATGTGCAATGCTCTAGGTACTTTCCAACAATACATGGTTAGTATTTTTTGTATTACTTGGAGAATTACATGGAAGTATTTATAGATGATTTCACTATTTACAACTCCTATTTTGATTATTTTTTGAGAAGTATTGGTTCTTTCCTACATCGCTGTATTGAAAAGAATCTCATATTAAATTACGAGAAATATAATTCGATGGTGTGATAGGGTATAGTACTTGGACATGTATTTCTGGGGATGATATCCAAATAGATAAATCAAAATTGGATATTATTTTTTCCATATCATTCCCAAAAAATGTGAGGGATGTGTAGTCTTTCTTAGGTCATGCTGGATTTTACCATATTTTAATTTTTGACTTTAGTAAGACTACACTCCCCCTATCCCGATTACTCCAAAAAGAAAAAGAATTTGTTTTTGATAAATAATGTGAAGATGCTTTTAAAAAAATGAAATTACATCTCACATCACCACCGATAATCCAACCTCATTGGTGGGATTTACTATTTGATATCATGTATGATTCCTCTAACTATGCAGTTGGGGATGTCTTATCATAATGGGTTGATCGAGCTCTATATGTCATTGCCTATGACTCGTGAACACTGGACCCTAACCAAAAAACTGCACCATAAAATAAAAAGAATTCATTTCCATTGTGTTTTCCTTGGATAAATTTAGGTTATACCTTTTAAGGTTTAAAGTCATTATGTTCTTAGAACATTCAGCCCTATGGTATCCCCTTAAGAAACTGGAATTCAAACCACATATCATTCACTAGATTCTATTACTTTAGGAATTTAATCTAGAAATTAGGGATAACAAATGAGTAAAGAATGTGGTGGCTGACCATATCATTAGGATCCTCCCATCTTTAGACATTGAATCACCCCCTGTATTCTCATAAATGACATGTTTCCTGATTAGAAATTGTACTATGTGAAAGATGTTATTCCTTGGTATGCTAAAATCGTCAATTATTTGGTAGAATATTTCATTCCTGATTTCAACAAAAACCCACCCTAGTCATCTAAAACTTGAGTCTATTTATTACATTTGGGATGAACCTTAACTTTGGTTCATATGTAGTGATCAATTCATCAGGCGTTGTGTTCTCGATATCAATTTTTAGTCTGTCATTAGGATTTTCCACACTCTTTCTTATGGGGGCCACTTTGGTCCCCAATAGAACTCTCAAAAAGTTCTTGATTATGGTCTCTTTTTCCAACATTATTTTAGGATTCCCATGATTTATGTAAATTGTGTCCTCACTATCAAATAATGAAGAATTTCTCTAAAAGAAATGAAATTCCACAAAAAACCTTGCTCTTCAAGGAAAATTTTGATGCTCGGGGCATTGAATTTATGGGGACATTTCCCAATTCATTTAGAAACTTGTACATTCTTCTAGCAGTTGATTACATGTCAAAAATGGGTAGTGGAACAAGACACAATGACAGATGATTCCAAGATAGTTGTAGAATTATTGAGAACCCAAATCTTATATAGGTTTGGATTACCTAGGTTCATCATCAGTGACCTAGGTTCTCATTTCTATGACTAAACAATGAAATCACTATTTCATAGGTATGGGGTCGGGCATCGAGTGTCTAATACATATCACCCACAAACTAATGGTTAAGATGAGGTGTCAAATAGATAGGTAAAAAAAATCTTGAAAAAATGGTTCAAAACAATAGAAAATATTTGACTCTTAGACTCGATGAATCATTATGGGCTTACTGTTCTGCTTTCAAAACACCCATTGGAATTTCACCATATCATCTTGTTTTTGGAAAGAGTTTTCACCTCCCTGTTGAGATAGATAATCAAGCCTATTAGGCCATTAAATACTTTAATTAAAATCTTTCCAGTGTAGGTTCTAAAAGGAAGTTATATATTTAGGATATGGAGGAAATGAGGATAGATTCATACAAGAACTCCCAAATTTATAAGAAGATAACCAAGGCTTCCCATGACTGCATTATCCTTCATCATCAATTCCACATCAGGCAGAAGGTCCTCTTTTTCAATGTAAGGCTGAAGTTTCTTCTAGGTAAGATTCACTCCTGTTGGTTTGGACTATACAATGTTACTAATGTTTATCCATTTTGTGTTGTTTAGGTTCAAAATGAATAAACAAAACAAACCTTCACTGTCAATAGGAAGCAATTGAATCCTTTCACGAAGCCATTCCAAAGTCCCCGATGGAGGAACTCCATGTTCAACACTACCACAAAACTGGGCAAGGCATGCGTCTGCCTTTATCAGCGCCAACAGTAAAGCGCTGATAAAGGGCTGGGCCTTTATCAGCGCTAACAAAAGTGCTGATAAAGGTCCACTTTATCAACGCTAAAACAAGAGCTGATAAAGGTGTACCCTTTATCAGCGCTTTTTTAGCGCTGATAAAGGTTGTATTTATCAGCGCTTTTCATTTTAGAGCTGATAAATACACCCTTTATCAGCGCTTTTTACTAGCGCTGATAAAGGCTCACGCGGATTTGTTAAAAACTCGCGGGTCCTCTTCCTCCTCCCCGCACCCGGTCAAGCTCTCGCGAAAGCCCTCCTCTGCGCCGCTGCCACCGCCGCCTCCTCCTCCGCCGCGGCCGCCGCCTCCTCCTTCTCCTCCTCCTTCTCCTCTTCCTCCGGCCGCCGCCTCCTCCTCCTCCAGTTGCCGCCTCCTCCTCCTCCTCCTCCTCCACCGCGGCCTCGTCCTCCTCCTCCTCCACCGGCGCTTCCTCCTCCTCCTCCTAGTCGGTGGCCTCATCCTCCTCCTCCACCGGCGCCTCCTCCTCCTCTGCCTACTCCGCTGCCTCCTCCTCCATCGCAGCCTCCTCCTCCCCCTCCTCCTCCTCCTCCTCCGCTACCTCAGTTGCCTCCGCTGCCTCCGCCCTGCCTCCGCCCTGCCTCCGTGCTGCCTCCGCGCTACCTCTGGTGCCTCCGCTGTCAACACCTCCTTCTCCTCCGCCATCGGTTCCTCCTCCTTAAGGTGATTCAAATTGAATTTTAATGAATTAATTATGTTTGGAATGGGTAAGTGTTTGGCCAACTATTCTTCGTGTTGAATCTTCAGTTTCCATTGGTGGTTTGGGATTGTGGTTATGTTTTGATCCTGACTATGGGTTGTTTTTATGATTTCCCACTACTTCATTAGATTTATTTAGTTATTCTTATGTTTTGGTGTTTTCATTTGGTTCATGTATCTCTTTATCTCCCCACGAACGATTATCTTATGGCTATTAATTTTGAGATGGGTTTGAGGAAATATATCAGATTTATTCTTATTGTTCTAAGTCTACCAAACTATTTTTAGGTGTTTCCCAAGGTATTAATGTGAGAGGAATATTTTAATTGAAATATTGGTCTCAATGGTGTTCCATTAATGGGTGGTGTAGGATCCACTTTTTTAAGGGCTCTTAGTTAAAATAATAGGCTTAAAATGGTGGAGGATCACATCCTAAAAGAAAGGGGGATTCTTAATAGGGAAATAATACATAGACGAGTCTAATCCAGAAAAAATCAATGTAGTAGAGGTCATTCATGAGGACTCATAATCTTGGCCAACCACAATTCGAGGTGAATTTTTTTTAATTCTTCTATAGTATTGGTTTCATTTCAAAATGGTGAATCCTAGTCATTAATTTCACATATTTTTTTATTACTTGGTTATGACGGTAGAGTTTATGAATTATTTCATGTATTTCCTAACCCTTTTGGGTAGGAAAAATGGCCATGGTTTCATGTTATTTGAGAGTTGTGTTGTGGTACTTGGCATGGAGGACATTTCGGAATTCCATGTTTTGTACCTGGTCTTTTCCGACCTCATTATCGTCTTGGATGTTTTTATTGGATTTAGTGCACTAGATGACTATTATCACCATTGGGTTCAGTTACTTACTCTTAACAGGAGATTCCATGTCTTTTATGGAGATTGTGATCTATAACCATGGAGGGTATGACAAGTTGCTTCTATGTTATGGTTCATATCATGTCATTTTTCCAAGGTTTTCCTTGGGGTTGTTGATAAGTGTTCTTCATGTGAAATTCTAGTGGTCATGGAAAAGTACACAAAATCATTTCTAGAGGACTTCATGGGATAACCTCCCCAATGAGTGTTTGCGTTTTCTATCTATTTGCTTCACAGGAATATCCCATTTTCCATTCCATCACATCATAAGGCTCTGGCCGATTTAGAGGAGCTAAAAGATCAGCTAGAAGATCTTTAGGGAAATGGTTATATCTATATGATCATGTCACTATGGGATTTTCCAATTCTGTTTTCAATGAAGTCATATCATAGCCTATTAATTTTAACAGTCTACCGTAGTCATAGCCAGGTGACAGTAATGAATAATTACATATTGCCTATAATTGATGATTTGTTTGACCATCTTATAAGGTTCTATTGGTTTTTGAAAATTTTCTAGAGATCAGGGTACCAACAGTTGAGGGTTTGGGAAGAGGATGATCAAAAGATAGATTTTTAAAGTCGATATGGAAATTTAAAGTATTTATGAATTCCATTTGGGATCACCAATGCTCTATCTATTTCATGGAAATGATGAACTAGATCTTTAATATCTTTCTAGACACCTCCATTTTCATTTTTTTAGAATACTTCTTGGAGTATTACAATATATAGGAGGAGTACTCCGATAATATGGAGGTTATTTTGGGTGTTTTTAGAGAGCTTTGTATTTATTACAATATTATAAATTCCCCATATTTTGTTTAAGAAGTATTGTTTCATGGTCACATTATTTCCTTGGAAGGAGTTCTAGGTTATCCAGAAAAGGTTCGAGAAGTCATTTCTCCTCTAACCTATATACTCATCCTATGGATTTCAAATAGGATGAATATAAATAAAGAATGGATGAATGCCAATCGGTTGACAAAAGAGTATGAAGAAGGCGTGAAAGAATTTATCAAGTTTGCAAAAGATCATGCATGTGACTCTTCTCAAATCATTTGTCCGTGTTTACATTGTTGTTATTCAAAACAAATTAGTCCAGATGAGTTGGAAGTACACTTGATCTGTCACGGAATAGATCAAAGTTATTCATGTTGGAATAAACACAGGGAAACAACGAATGTAAGTAGTGAATGGGGTGACACTGCGTTTTATGGATCATTTGATATGATTACAAACATGAACAATGAAGATGTCCGTATGGAGGATGTGATTATAGATGTGAATGATGATGAAGATCGTATTGAGAAAATGACAAGGACCTTCGAAGATGAACTTCGTGATTGCCCAAAATTGTTTTAGAAGTTAAAAAGTTGTGCAAAGACGCCATTGTATGCTGGTTGCACTAAATATACAGCATTGTCAGTCGTACTGAAGCTGTATAATTTGAAAGCAGATAATGGGTGGAGTGACGACAGTTTTACGAAACTACTTGCCCTCTTGAATGACATGCTCCCAGAAGACAATGAGCTCCCGAGCCGAACATACGATGCCAAACGAATGCTACGCTCTATGGGTATGATCTCTGAAAGAATACACGCCTGCCCGAATGACTGTATACTGTTTCGCAAGGACCACAAATCACTTAAAGAATTCTCAAAGTGTGGTGCTTCTCGTTACAAGAAAGATGAATCTAGTCCTACTAAAGTTGTATGGTACTTTCCAATCATTCCAAGGTTTAGACGCCTATATGGAAGTGAGGAGACTGCAGAAAAATTAACATGGCATGCATATACAAGAATTAAAGATGGGATACTACGTCACCCGGCAGAATCTCCTCATTGGAAGAGAATCGATCATGAGTATCCTAAATTTGGAAACGAGTCGAGAAACCTTCGTCTTGCGTTATCTACAGATGAAGTGAATCCTTTTGGTTTTCAAAGAAACAGTCACAGTACATGGCCGGTTATGTTGATAAATTATAACTTACCACCGTGGTTATGCATGAAACGAAAATACATCATGTTATCTATGCTTATATCAGGACCAAAACAATCGGGTAATGATATTGATGTTTATTTAGCTCCATTGATCGAAGATTTGAAATTATTGTGGGATTCAGGTGTTACATTATATGATGCTTACAGAAAGGAAGATTTCACTTTGAGAGTCATGTTGTATGGGATGATAAATGACTTCCCTGCTTATGGAAATTGGTCAGGATATAGCATTAAAGGAACTCAAGGTTGTCCCGTTTGCGAAGAAGGTACACAATCAATTAGGTTGAGACATTTATCGAAAACCGTGTTTCTAGGACATCATAGATTTCTACCACGACGACATAAGTACTATTATTGGAAGACATCATTCGATGGAAGTTCAGAAGAACGTACAACACCGTCTCCACTAATAGGCGATCAATTGTTTGAGAAAGTTAAAAATGTGGACACTACTTTTGGTAAACCGGCTTCGAAAAACCTTACGAAAATCGGTTGGAAAAAGAGATCAATTTTTTTTGAATTACAATACTGGAATTGTCTGTATGTAAGACATTTTATTGATGTTATGCATGTAGAAAAAAATGTATTTGACAGTGTTATCGGCACGTTGCTAAATACATCTGGAAAAACAAAAGATGGAATTAAGGCTAGGTTGGACATGGTTGAGATGGGAATACGAGAATAGTTGGCACCAGTGAAGGGTGAAAAACGAACATTTCTTCCTCCTGCTGCTTACACTTTTTCCAGGCAGGAGAGATATCAGTTTTTCAACTTCTTGAATGACGTAAAGGTTCCAGAGGGGTATTCGTCAAATATCAGTAACCTTGTGTCAATGAGCGACTTGAAGTTAAAAGGTCTGAAATCTCATGACTGTCATGTTTTGATGCAAAATCTCATTCCAATTGCTTTACGTTGCATTTTGCCCAAGAATTTCCGCCATACATTAACGAAACTGTGTTTCTTCTTCAAAGCTATATACAGCAAAGTTATAGACCCGGCGAAATTGCCAGCTATGGAAAAAGAAATTGCCGTCATATTATGTGAATTAGAAATGTTCTTCCCGCCTTCATTTTTTGATATGATGGTTCATTTGATGGTCCACTTGGTGAGAGAGATTCGACTATGTGGTCCTGTAAATTACAGATGGATGTACCCCATTGAACGGTATATGAAGATTTTGAAAGGGTATGTCAAAAATTGAAGTCGGCCAGAGGGTTGTATTGCAGAGCGATATATTGTTGAGGAAGCTGTTGAATTCTGTACCGAATACTTGTCTGGTGTGGAAAGCATTGGCTTACCGAAATCCCGTCACACTGGGCGGCTTGAGGGTGAAGGAATTTCTGGAAGAAAGGTTGTCACAATCAATATTACAGATCAAGAGCAGGCCCACCTTTATGTTTTGCATAACAGTTTCGACGTTGACCCATATGTTGAAATCCACAAAGAAATTCTTAGGCATTTGAATCCATCAAGGGCTGAAAAATGGATATCAGATACACATAATCGACAGTTTATAGGATGGTTTCGAGATCATATTTTTAAGAAGTCAGATGAAAATCCAAAGTCAATTTTGGAACAACTTCGATGGCTAGCCGGAGGACCAAGTGTGTATGCATTATCTTACAATTCTTATGTAGTTAATGGTTATACATTTTATACTAATGAACATGATGAAGACAATACCATGCAGAATAGTGGGGTTACACTTGTGGCTGAAGCGATGCATGTTTCCGGTGCTAAGGACAGAAATCCAATTTATGCGAATATGTCATACTTTGGCATCATCAAACAAATATGGGAGTTGAATTATATGGAATTTCAAGTTCCGATATTTCAATGCAAGTGGGTTGATAACAAGAGTGCTGTTAAAATAGATGATTTGGGATTCGTGAAAGTTGATTTTAGTAAGGAAGGGGAGAAAGACGAACCATTTATAATGGCATCACAGGCAGTGTAATTATTTTATGTTCCAGATCCCGCAAACCGAAACTGGTCAATTGTTCTGTTATCGACCAAAATAGCTGAAGGGTCAGATGAAAATTCAACGGAAGATGAACCTTTCATTGGGACTTCACAATCATTTCGCAGTGATCCCAATGTAGACGACGTTTTGTATGTCAGAGGAGACCACAATGAAGGGATATGGATAGTTGATAGAGGGGTCAAATCCCTTCAGCCTTTAAAAAAAGGGAGTTCAATAATCAGGTTATTGATTTTTATTGTAATATAGATTGTGTTACATTATGTTATTATCTGTTTGCTGCTGCTTTTATGTGATCTAAATTAAATTTTAAACCAGTTCTGCAGATAATGACTTCTTCACCTGCTGATGCACCCAATCCCGAGACACAACACGTCTCTCAACCTGTTGCAGCTGGTCCCACTGCTGAGAGACAACAGGTCTCTCAACCTGTTGCAGCTGGTCCCACTGCTGATGTACAACAGGTCTCTCAACCTGTTGCAGCTGGTGTCAGTGTCGATGCTAGCGCTTCGGAGAAACATAATGATGATGCAGAAACTGAGGAAATGGTAGGCGATGAAACCCCAGCGAAACAAAAAAAACAGGTGCGCCGTAGTTTGACAATTTTAGCAAAAATCCTTAAGGCAAGAGCAAAAGGCATCAAATATGAGGTGGGATGGAATAAGCTAGGCCAGCATGTAAACCCCAACAAATCCATGTTTAGTAGCTACATTGGAATCTTCACTCGACAACGCGTGCCGATTGACGTAGATTCGTGGCACCATGTTGTCAGCGGGTTGAAAACATTAATGTGGGAAGAGATTATAGTAACATTACGATATCATCTATTTAATTTATTAAAATAAAATAAAATATTGAAATATTGACTAACCCTTCATCATCTCTTGCAGAGTGCATTTATAGTAAATGTTTCACACAAAGAATATGTTTTCAGACTGGCAGGAAGGATTCATAGAGGTTTTCACAGCATTTTAACGAAACATCATCTGAAATATGCCGAAGGGAAAATCAAGCCGCACCCGCCTCCTCTTTATGCACACTTGATATCCCAAGGAATGTGGGATGCGTTTTGCAACTGTCGTGCGGAACAGAATTTTCAGGTACATTGTGTTTGGTTACACGTTGTGTAACGTTGCTTGTATTCATCACGTTGATTGATAGGTTTTTATTTATGAAATAGCAACTGAGTGCTGAAAATAAAGAACGGGCAGCAAAACCAGCGTACCCCTACCGTAAAGCAAGGTTGGAGTACGCTTCAATTGAAAAACAATTGGTATGTATTTTAAAAGTACTGTAATAATTTTATGTGATATAAAACAACACTGTAACCATGTTTTTCTGTTTATATGCAGATTGATGAAGCAAAATCTCAAGTCACTTCCATTCCATGCCATGTGCTATGGAAGGAGGCTCGTGTTAATAAAGAGGGGAAACTGATAGATGAAAACACACAAAAAGTGTGGGAAACATGTGTAAGTATGACATAATATAAACTTTTTTTGCTTTAAATCACTATTACATAACGATTCTTACTTATTTTTTCATATTTTCTATTTGACATAGTCACAGGAATCAACAAAACCCGCACCGGATGCAGACATACTTTCAACGACCTTGAAACAGCCAGAACAGTATGGTCGCGTCAGAGGTATGGGTTTTGGGGTGTCACCCCGGACATATTTTCAAAAAAAACAAGAGGATGAACAAACTAAAGAATTGCATGTAATGAGAGATAAAGTAGCTACCCTTGAAGAACTAATCCAAACTCAGGGAAAGATGCTAACGAGTTTGATGGAGGAGAGGCGAAGAGAACAAACAACTCAAGAACAACCCCCACGAGAAGATCCACCCCTCACCAGCTTTGAGGCGAGCCATTCCCCTCAAAGACCTGACTTAACCGAGGTAATCAATGTTATAATATTCGTTTTTGTGGGATGTGAATCACATAGACACTGATACCTTTCATGTAATGATATTCTGCAGGGTGAAAATGACTGTGATTTATATCTGTCGACTCCCACCCATCGCCTTGTAGCGAGGGCTACGGTGTTCAATATGCAGAATGACACGCTACACTCCAGAACACTTCCAACCGGTCATGTCAAAGTGTCGATTAACGTAGCTCATGAGCCGAGCGCCGAGCTACCCATGCCAAATGACGATGACGACATTCATACGGTGGAAAAATCTGTTGGAACATTCGTTGCATGGCCGTCGAATCTTGTAAAAAAACATGTCGAGCAGGAGGTATTCATTTCCAGTTCATTTTTCAAGCAGAACCTTTAACATTAAATTAGAAAATGGCTGAACTGATGAATTTTATTACAGAAGGATACAATGGAGAAGCTAAAACAAAAGAGCAGCTCCAACATTGGATCAACCAACCGATCAAAACGATCTACTGAGAGCGCGTTCACCCCGCCCGTTCTATATCCACATTTAATATCATTGCAAGCTCATGTGGATACAAAAATGAAAGACGGCAAGAGTCATACAATTGTTTGTGAAAAAGATATGTACGGAGAGGAAACAATAGATTTCGTTAGTGAAAACGTTGTTTCTGAGATCATCACATACGACTGGCTAGGCACCTCAGTTATAAATGTATACATGAGGTATGTTTTCATGATTTGATTTTACAGAAGTTGATATACTTTGATAATTATGGATAAATACATCTCATATTTTTCACAGGCGTATATATGAAAAACAATTGAAGGTATTTTCCCATGAATACAAATTTGGACTCGTTAGTCCTCACACCATTTCTACACAACGAACAGAAATAGATTCTAATTTTCAGGCTGAATTGATGTCAAATCTGCTCAGAACGTTTCAAAGAAGAATTACGACTGACATGCTCTTTTTAATACCAACGATGCAAGGGTAAAACTCTACATTTTAATCATATCAATTATATTTTCATTTCTATCAGTACTTATTTCTTTTTGTGTTTTTAGGGAACATTGGATGCTCATTGCAGTCAATTTGGATACTTCGAAGATTTATTTTCTGGATTCACTGCATGGATATCCAACTAACCGACCACAGATGATGGCGATTTTCAATTTGTAATACACTAGATCCAACATTTTATAACTAAATATCTAGTTATATAATTTATATTATCTTTTAATGAGAATTTTGTTATGATAGGGCGGTGTATGAATATCGTCTAAAGGCTGGAATGAATCCAGGGCGTAAGGACGACAATGCCCACAAGATCTACAAATGGAGAAGTATCTGGGTATATATAATTATATTTCACTATCCAAATACATATCAAAACAAATTACTTATTTTTCTCGATGTTTCTGCAGTGTCCGAAACAAACAAATGACAAGGACTGCGGTTATTATGTTTGTAAATTTATGAAAGAGATCGTATTTCATGGACAAACTAGCATCCCTGAAGAGGTATTTTTGAAAATAATTACTACTTTATTTAAAATAATTATTAATCCTTTGTGTATTTATATTTTTTCAGTACTACTATGACTATCGCAAAAACTCCTATTCAGAAGATGATATAAATGTCTTTAGAAACGAATGGGCATCGTACCTGATGGAAGAATGTAAACAAATAGGACAATGAAGGTGAATTCCTAATACTTATGTTATCTTTATATGGTCATTGATATATCCCTTTACACTTATTGAGAATCTATGATCTCCTTTTCTTATGATTCATATCCTTAGATTAGTGAATTCCTACTACTTAGTTTGAAAATGACATAAACTTTGGAAAACAACACCAATTCCATACGGCAAATCGAGTAAACGCGTTCGGATTGTTGTGATACTTTAGGACAATGATTCACGAGTCATTTGTGATGTGTACGAATTGACCGCACCTCAATCCGACGCACAGTGTGACCGGTATGGCTAAAAGTTTCTGATATCAGTTTCAAATTGAGATAAACTTTGGAAAACAACACCAATGACATATGGAAAACTGAGAAAACGCATTCAGATTGTTCTGATACTTTATGAAAACGATCCATGAGTCATTTGTGACGTGTACGAATCGACCGCACCTCAATCCGACGCACGGTGTGACCGGTATGGCTAAAAGTGTCTGATATCAGTTTCAAATTGAGATAAACTTTGGAAAACAACACCAATGACATACGTCAAACCGAGCAAACGCGTTCGGATTGTTTTGATACTTTAGGAAAACGATCCACGAGTCATTTTTGACGTGTACGAATCGACCGCACCTCAATCCGACGCACGGTGTGACCGGTATGGCTAAAAGTGTCTGATATCAGTTTCAAATTGAGATAAACTTTGGAAAACAACACCAATGACATACGCCAAACCGAGAAAACACGTTCGGATTGTTTTGATACTTTAGGACAACGATCCACGAGTCATTTGTGATGTGTACGAATCGACCGCACCTCAATCCGACGCACGGCGTGACCGGTATGGCTAAAAGTGTCTGATATCAGTTTCAAATTGAGATAAACTTTGGAAAACAACACCAATGACATACGCCAAACCGAGCAAACGCGTTCGGATTGTTTTGATACTTTAGGAAAACGATCCACGAGTCATTTGTGAGGTGTACGAATCGACCGCACCTCAATCCGACGCACGACGTGACCGGTATGACTAAAAGTGTATGATATCAGTTTCAAATTGAGATAAACTTTGGAAAACAACACCAATGACATACGGAAAACCGAGCAAATGCATTTAGATTGTTTTGATACTTTAGGACAACGATCCACAAGTCATTTGTGACGTGTACGAATTGACTGCACCTCAATCCGACGCACGGCGTGACCGGTATGGCTAAAAGTGTCTGATATCAGTTTCAAATTGAGATAAACTTTGGAAAACAACACCAATGACATATGCCAAACCGAACAAACGCGTTCGGATTGTTTTGATACTTTAGGACAACGATCCACGAGTCATTTGTGACGTGTACGAATTGACCGCACCTCAATCCGACGCACGGCGTGACCGGTATGGCTAAAAGTGTCTGATATCAGTTTCAAATTGAGATAAACTTTGGAAAACAACACCAATGACATACGGAAAACCGAGCAAATGCGTTCGGATTGTTTTGATACTTTAGGACAACGATCCACGAGTCATTTGTGACATGTACGAATCGACCGCACCTCAACCCAACGCACGGTGTGACCGGTATGGCTAAAAGTGTCTGATATCAGTTTCAAATTGAGATAAATTTTGGAAAACAACACCAATGACATACGCCAAACCGAGCAAACGCGTTCGGATTGTTTTGATACTTTAGTACAACGATCCACGAGTCATTTGTGACGTGTACGAATCGACCGCACCTCAATCCGACGCACGGCGTGACCGGTATGGCTAAAAGTGTCTGATATCAGTTTCAAATTTAGATAAACTTTGGAAAACAACACCAATGACATATGCCAAACCGAGCAAACGCGTTCGGATTGTTTTGATACTTTAGGAAAACGATCCATGAGTCATTTGTGACGTGTACGAATCGACCGCACCTCAATCCGACCGACGCACGGTGTGACCGGTAAAGCTTTTCATTATTCCCATTTTGTGAGACTTGTATACCCTTGGTGCTTGTCGTCACTCTGAGTCTTACTAGAAGCGGGACTCAAAGGTCATTATCTCTCTTTATTCATTGTCAGACCAGAAGGAGCATCTTTGAAGAGAAGAAGTCGTGACACTACAATTTGCAGTGCATCAACTTAACTTCCAACTTCCAATGAATAACGCATGCATCTAGAACTCATCCTTTCGCATTTGCACTCCCGCAACGTTGATGTTGCCACTGGATCTAAATCGTGGTTCCATGCGTCCACTACTTCTAGTTCCAAATCTCACTTGGGGAGGATTCAAAAACAAAAGCTGAGAAGCAGTTTTCAAATATGAAAGTGGAGTCTTTTACTCATTTTCAGTAGGCTTTCAGATTTTAACACTTGAGTTCCATGAAATCAAGAATGATTGAGACATTCGCTTGGGAATTGGATAGCGCAATAGAGATAAACAGTTATACTGATTTATATATTTTAATATTCCTTAATTATGGATTATGATTGGTATGATTTGCAATTTTTTGCTTTATTTCTTTGTAGGTTCAAATTTAAAAAAGCAAAACAATTTTTTGGCGGTGACTGGTCAATCATTAATGTAATGTTTAGATAAAGCAAAACGGCTAAATAAAAGTTGCAAAACATTCAACGATGAACCTACCAATCCATCTCTTAGTTATTGTTGATTATTACTTTGGTTGGGGCGGGGATAAACAAACAAAAATCTGCAAACCACTATTGCACAAAGCGCAACCTTTCCTTTTATTTTTTTTGATAAAAGTAAGTTCTGGAACTTATATTACCAGAACAAAAAGAAGAACGTCTGACATTACCAAAAGAAAAACAAGTGGAAAGTTCAACAGAGATTCACCTGAGGGGGTGGGGGGAAGGAGAACAAAAAGCTTCTACAACCAAATGACAGGTACTTGTTGCATCAACTTTGAGGGTTCAAGACTACGCCCTCTGCGCCTGAAGCTTTGCTATGGTTCCATACCAATTGCACTGAAAACACAACGCGATGATGCGCACGATGCCAGCAGCAACCACCTCCACGAATGCCATCAAGAAGGATCTCTGAGGGGACATGCCCACAGTTACTATGCACAGCAGCAGTCCCATGAAGTTGCAGTGGGTAATGAAACTCCCACACTTAATGCCCTTCAAAATGTTCCCAGCAACCGCATCTGCTGGTTCCGTGGCACCCGAGGAAGCAGCTATGATGCTCATTATCCGAGGCCTTGTTTTACTCTCTTCAGATAAGAAGGAAAAATAATATTAAGATCATTTTTATAAAAGCAGTCATGTTCAAACACCATGATACTTTTCATGTTTTCAATTCAATGTTTCGCATCCCTTTTCCTCTTTCATTTCTATGACCCAAGCAAACCCCTCAAGGTGGCTACAACTGCCCTCAATTGTCAAATTGATGACTGCAATGCATGAAATAGTCAGAAACACTTGAAAAAACAAAAATTAAAAGAAATAGTTGGCACTTGGAACTTCAGATAAGCATTTTGAAAAAATGTGCATGTTATGTTTCTGAAAAAACACTTGAATTCAACTTCCAGAAGAAAACCACTGCAGAAAAGCATTTTTCCAATAAGAAATTGGGAAACACTTCCACAAAAGCACTTACCAAAAGTGCCAGAATAAAACACTTTTTCGACAAACAATCCCGAAACACTTATGAAGAGTGATAAACGCTATAAGCAGTTTTCAATAAGTGTTGTCAAACAGAGCCTTTGATAAGCAATCAGAAAATGCTTATACGAATGTTATAACTAACAGAACCTAAACAATTTGAAAACACTTGACCAGAAATATTTATCACAAGTGATAAATGCTATAATAAATTTTCAATAAGTACTTTAAAGCACAAGCTTCATTATTTACATCTTTACAGAATAGAGATAGGTTCACAAGATATCTTGGTTGCAAAAAAGATGATGATGATATTTGTACTGATATTTTAACAAAAATCCAAGAATGCTTGCCTTTTATGTTGATTGAATACTTGCCAGAGATATTTGAAAAAACTAACCACTTTTTTCCAAAATTGTCCCGGATCGTTTCATAAATGCACACAATCAAATACTAATTCAAATAATGAGTCAGTTTCTAGCAACACAGCATCAAATTTGACAGTAGAGAGGATGTAAATGTTAGAAAAACAACAAACTTGAAGTTACATCAAACCTTCAAGTAAACCAGGAGTATCAGTGTCTGGAGGGAAAATGAGGGAGACGTGGATGTTGTCAGTAATGACCTCCTGCTGCAAAGCTTCAGCTAGACCTTTAAGACCAAATTTACTGGCGGAGTATGCAGTGTAGCCATACAAACCAACCTACAAAAGAAACCTGCTATGAAAGGTTGAAAAAGAAGTATCGTTGAATGCTTCTGAATACATGTCAGGGCTCACCTAACATTGCCCTATATTTTAGAGGTCGTACATGTATTATTTTTACACTCATCTTTCTTGATTAGGTCGACAAAAATTTTTACGAGTCCATTCTCTTAGCGCCCCTCGCTGCAAGAGGATGATGTTGAATATCTTAGCTTTTGATTCTTATTGATGGCATTGTTTTGCAGAATTTAGTGTTCTAAGGAGTCTTCATCCTGGCTGAATCAATTGAGCGGCTTAGTTTTCTGAGGAAAAATTTCGTTGCTTCCTGGTGCATCTCGTGTATTTGACACTATGGAATGTTTTTTGGTTTATTAGTTATTCTGTGTTCATTCATTAGGCTGAACTGAATTGGAAGAGTGAATTAAAATGAATGGTAGTGAGCAAATGGAGGTGCATTACCTAAACTCGGGGTTCCCTTACACCATCACTGAAACCTTTATGGATTTCTTCGAAGGTATTCCTCACATGCCACAAAACTACGCCCAGATTGGAGCAATGCATGATCAGGTAATTATTTCTTTATGTCTCGTCTTTTGTTGTTGTTGTTCTTGTTAGTTACTCCTGAATTTTATACCTTTAAAGTTTTAGAGGATGCTAGTGGCGATTGTTAATTTTGTCCCTCCTGATTTGATGACAATGCACAATTTATTTTGCGCACATAATTTTTTTCTAACACTGTCTCTGTTATTTTGTGCATCCAGGAAAATGTTTACTGGTCAATGAATGCAAACTCATACAAGTTTGGATTATCTGGTTCAGGGAGTACTTATTATGGTGCATATGAGGTTACTGATCATTTTCCCAGGACGAATGTCAGCAGGAGTGCATGGGAATATCCTTCAACAATGTATGTTGAGGAGTTTAATCCCTCGTACGTGCAATCAGGAGGAAATGTAGTCAGGGATGCGCATGCTATTGTTGAAGAATGTTAGTTTTGTTTCCCATTCAGCTTTCATTTCATCCGCTGTTTTCCCAGGTTAAGCAACTGAATTTTCTATATATTGTTTTAACAATCCCATTCATTTTTTCAGGTACTTCAGATCATGAGAGTGCTACTAGTTCTCAGGTATGAAGTATTGCTGCATCTGTGATGGTTCTGTGAGTTGTGTGATGGAGCTAGTGCATCTTTAGCTGTTTCATGGATTCTCTTTAGCCATGCATGAACTTGAATAAGTACTAGACCATGAGAGTGCTACTAGTTTTCTTTAGCCGTGTTTGAATCATTCTGAAAGAGAAGTTGATCACAAGTGTGGTGTTATTCTTGTGGTCTAGTGGGTGCTGTTTGCTACCTTTCGAAGTAACAACTGTCGTAGAGATAAAATGCATCACTTAATCGGCTTTGTCAACTTATGCTATTCCTTAGTTACTTTTTATGGAAGAAGTAAACCTTGAAAACATACTTCTTAAGCGTGATCAGGTTGTTCTCTTTATAGATGAAAATAAAAGATACAAGAATTGAGGGAGATTTGAAATTTAAATATACATGGGATGAGGGGAAAAGGATTGACCCAGCCATAACCACTCTTCATCATGCCCAACTTGCTATACAAAAGTTTTACCAGTGGTCCTGAAACCCCTTTAGTAAAAACATTAGCAAATTGTCATGTTGTTTGAACGTAGTTGAATGTGAGGTTTTTCTTCTAGTAGTTCTACCTGACAAAGTGACAATCAACCTCAATGCGTTTCCACCAAACATGTGTAGGTTTCCCAATCAGATAGTCAATCTTCTGTAGAAGTTGTTGTAACCATAAAATCTCCGGGGTCGCTTGTGGCATGACATGATATCCTGACTCGATATTCGAGTAAGATATAATAGTTGACAAAAACAACATATCATGATGTGGATCTCCTGAAAGATAGATGTCTTACATAATCAACATTACAAAATGCTTTGCTATCGATATGCCCATGATCATAATATAATAATCCCAAGCCCGGTTCATTCTAGGCATATCCGATGATGCGAAGTGCAACATCCTAGTGGAGTTGATGTTCCATGGACTAAGTTTACTCACCGCGCACACAATGTCAGGCCGAGCCATGGTCAAATAATTTAGATTTCCGACTAGTCTGCAATACCCTATCGGGTGAGCGGAACACATCACTCTCATCATGAAGTGACCTCTCACCTGACTCGAGAGGAGTATCAATATCATCAGCACTGAACATCCTCGTTTCCTGTAGCATGTATAGATCATACTTTCTTTGAGATGGGAAGATACCTCTTGCGCATCTAGAGACCTGAATGCCCAAAAAACACTTAAGAGGGTCAGAGTCTTAAGTATGGAAGTGCTGAGGAATAAAGGACTTGAGACGAGTGATTCTCATAGAATTGCTCCCTGCGATCACAATATCATTGAGCGATCACAATACCATCGACATGAATGACAAGTAGAATACTCCGAACTTCTGATTGCTGATAGATTACTGATGAATCCTTCAGAATCCGAGCGCGTCCAAAGGGTGTCACAGCTGTATAAAATTGACCAAACCAGGTCCGTGAGGATTGCGTAAGTTCATATAGAAGATTGACAAAGGTAACAAACCTTGGATTGCTACCCCCGAGAGCAACGAACCATGATGGTTGCTCCACATAGACCTCTTCATCCAGGTAGTCATCTCGAAAACACAGTTGTCAAAAAGCGATGTCTCGGCCGCGATCTCGCTGGCGCGGTGCGGAGTGGCAGTCCTTCGCTTCCGGTGGTTGGATCGCGCGCGGAACGCGATTGTGCCGCATCCACCGTGATACCGGCGGGAGCGGCCACACCCTGTTTTGCCTCCAACCAAATGTTTTTCCCCCCGCCTGCGACGTTGTTGTCGCCCCCGTCTGCGCCGTCGTCCCCATCGCCCCCCCGCCTGCAACGCCACTGTCGCTCCCGCTGACTCTAGCCTGTGCCCCTGCCGAGTCTAGCCGACGCCGCCCCTGCCAAACCCTCAACACCGATAACTACGCCCCCCAGGCTGGTTAGATAACTACACCAATATTTTTTTTATGTTGCTCCATCCATTCTGCGGACCTCCTATTTTGTTTTATTTTATTTCATTTCACGTGTTTAGGTTAATTTCTATTCTGCAGGACTTTTTTTTTCTTTTTCTATTTTTATTCTTTTTATACTTTATTTATCATATTTTAATTCATCATATTTTATTTTTTCAGCATATATAAGTGTTGAATTTTATAATTTAAATTATACTAATTGATCTGTGATTGGATAAAAAAGGGGTCGCGACGTGATCCGCGTCACCGCTATCCTGTTATAGGACCCCGCCGCGTCGCACCGCGATCCGAGATTGACTACTATGGTTGGAACACAGTCTTGACATTCAGCTAATGGAGTGACTTGTGATGAGAGGGATAAAGAGATGTACTGAGACCATTTTTGGCAACTGGAGGGAAGGTGTCAAAGTAATCAATACCATATGTCCCTTCGTGACAAGTCAAGCCTATCAATTAAGATATCTGTCTGCATTGGCATGAGTAGAATAAATCCATTGTTAACTGACCATCAGTTTCCCTGGAGAAAAAGATACGAGACTCTAAGTATGGTTATCATCGAGGGCCTATAACTTATCTTGTATTGCTTGAAACCAACCCGAATGGGCTTTGGATTTGGCGTTGGCGAGGATACGAGGGATGGAAGTAGCAATCAATGTATCGACAAAGGCAACAATGCAAGATGAGAGGCCCTGATAAGAGTGAGAATATATCGGAGTTTGTTGATAGGCATGGGAATCTTTCTGCAATGTAATTGGGAGATCATCGGTGGAAGATGATGTAGAACTCAACTAATTAGCGGCGGTAATATCAACAAAACCAACAAGAGGATGGTCTTGTGTTCGATGCGTACAAACGCAACCAAAATGAGGTCCACCAATCTTAGGAGGATATAATAGAGTGGGGTGGATGGGCGGGAGACTATCAAAACGGAGCATCACACCTGGAAGGAGTCTCTGTGGAAGGAACCATAGGTGTGAGGGAAAAAGAAAGTTGGATATCGAAATCATTGGGAGAACTAGCCCGTGGAACAAGAGACTTGAAAGGGGAGGCTTCATCCAATGACACATCATCGGGGGCGACATTGTAACATCCCGCCCTGACACGATTGTGTTGTTGAGGCGAAACGTCGCATGACCTCAAGTGCACTCCCCGATCACTAGAAGTTAACGACTAACACTGAGGGTTTAAGGGCATTGCTTGGGGAGCGATTTACCCATTAATGGTCGCATCAAATACAAAAAAAAAAACGCTACAACAACAATAAGCAGTTGAAAATAATATAATCAATCTCAAGATGTTATAACACCATCCCATAAATGCTCATGTATGCCAGACAACCAAACACGCCTCAAAAGTAAAACTCAAGTGCCAAAGTATGAACAATTCAACCGAAAGAGAAGGTGTATCAATGTGTGGACAGCCCCTTCCACACGACTCCAAAAGCATACAAACTCAACTTCTGGATGTCTTTGGATATCATCTCCCCACCACAGGGGCTTTTTGCCTTTACATGAAACGTCATGCATAAATTCTGTACGCACACGTGTACGTATGAAAAGTGAGAATGTAATCCTCAGTAGAAACCACTGCAACTCCTGACATCTAATGGAGTTAACTGTGATCATATATAAACAGTGCAAAAATTTGAATGATTTAACAACATCATTCTCATTATGCAAATAATGTATTAGGTGCAAACCAAGTCACTCAAATAAACTCATACCTGCTTTAGCCAATGTCGATAACTGCAGAGCATGGTAGTCAAGCTCATGACTCATCATCATCTCATATGCTAAACTCATTGCATCACATAATCCCCGAGCCTAACTCAAGGCCAAGCTAAACACATGGCTCTCACATCAATATCTCATATCTCAGTCTAACCAAAGCTCCTTGCAAGCCACCAACTTCATGAAACTTTTCACATTCCCAAAAGGGTAACACTTAGCAAAAACATATGCAAATGCCTATAATCCCAACACATTTTCATGAACAAACATACAATTTCTAGCACACATTTAACACACCGAAATCCCCATTTTTAGTCACATTAACTATTTACTTGATTTATGAACATTAAGTAACCATATTCCCGTTTTCAAGTCATTTTTCATCACTTTAAATGTAATTTCCAGCATGCACATGCCCCCATACACCACACGCTTTTCATATTCAAGTTTATCCAAGCACACAAATAATTCTTCCAAATTCATATAAACTCTATGAATTTACATAGCAGCAAGCCACACTTAACACATCAAAAAAACCACTTAAACATCATATTCAGCCCACATTTTCCCACCATTAATTACCCAATCAATGAATGCATAAATTTCACATTTTAATTAGTCATTCTCTTCATCAATTCACCACTTTAATTGTCGATTTCCTTAATTCCAATACTTAAACACATGAGGCACAATCATCACTTAACAACTTATGGGAAATTATTCTTCAATCGTAGAACTAATTTTCCAATCCATGGAACTTACATGAAATCATCAAATCACAAAAACAGTACACAAATTGTATATAATCACAAGTTAAACGCCAAAAGAAAGCACGTGGTCACCTACCTCGCACTTGTTACACAATCCGCTCAAGGAACGGAGTTGTAACTCCTCCAAGAACACAAGGAACCAAAGAAATCGCCAAACTAGAAGAAGAGGAGAGATTGGAATATGACAACGGCCAAACCTCGTTGCCTTTGCACAAAAAGATAGGGTTATCGAAGCTCTTGTTGAGATGGAGCTAACGCCATCGACAAATTGCAAATCCGACCTCAAACAGAGAAGAAATCGATCCTCGAAGTCGGGAGAACCCTCTTTAAAAAAAACCACCCAAGAGTCTACCTGGTACCTCTGATCACCCACAACCAGTGGCGCAACCCAAGTGGCCCACCCCTCTTCCACCACTTCCACCAGGTACCGGTGGTACCTGCCGGGCAAAATCCAGCTAGGTCAACCTCTTAACTCTCCTTTCCTCTCCTCCCTTCACTCCGAACCCCAAAACCAACTCACCAACTCAAATTTGGCTTGAAATAAATTCAAAAACATTAAAATTAAATCAACTACATACCTTGATAGAGTTCGGGATAGTGGAAAGGCAAAATAAGGGTAATAAGGTCATTGTAAGTGGGGGTGATTAGTTTTTAAAAGAGGCTGGGGAAATATAAGGGGGGTGGCCTGGAATGAGTCGGGCGTATAACACTCTTTTTTGTTTGTTTGGAGTGAGACAAATGTAACATACCTCAGTGACTAAGGTCTACAAACTCCCCAAGCGCTATACTTCGGAGGCAACGCCAAACGATAAACGATCTCCCCGATCCTCTCCAGAATCTCAAACTGCCCGACAAACCATGAAGCCAACTTCCCCTGTTTCCCAATTCTCTGATGTCCCAACATGGGTGAGACTCGAAGACACGATCCCCAACATCGAACTCAAAACGACGATGCTTACGATTGACATAAGACTTCTGCTTACTCCGAGTCATAGCCAACCTTTTCCTTATCATTTGCACTTGATTAGTGGTCTCCTGCACAAAGCTAGGATCGAAGAAAGACACCTCACTAGCTTCCATCCAACATAAAGACGACTTACATGACCTTCCATGCAAAGCTTCGCACATCTGAATAGATTCTTGGTAGTTGTTATTATAAACAAACTCTACCAAAGATACATGATCCTCCCATACACCATCGAAATCAAGAATACATGCACAAAACATATCTTTAAGACCGAATAATATGCTCTGACTTAAGAACCCAATGCTTGGAAACCTTATCAAATCGAGATATGAATCTTGCACCAAATACGATGCTATTGGGCATTCCGTGAAGCCTCATAATTTCTCTGACATAGAGCTTCCCAAGCTCTTCAACTGTCCAGGCCTCTATGATTGGAAGGTGTTGGAGTCTGAATCCCACATCAGACTTGTGGTCCGATGTGGTTTTTAATATCCATTATAAAAGAACTTCAAGGCCTCCTTTAGAGAGTACCTTGGGGATTCAGGTCTCTCTTCTTTTATCATTTTACATGGTATCAGAGGGAAACTAATCCCGAGACCCTCCGTTTTTATTTATTTATTTTTTTCCGTCATACTCTAGGGTTTCTCCCTCGTGGGGGGCGCCCCCCTGTAGGGTTGGGTTTATTTTCTGCCACCGCCCCTCCCGGCTCTGCCCTAAGTGGCACCCCTCCTCCCGGGTCTGCCCTACGCGGCCACCCCCCCTCCCGGGTCTGCCCTACGTGGCCACCCCCCCTTCTCGGGTCTGCCCGACGCGGCCACCCCCCCTCCCGGCTCTGCCCCACGGGACCCCCTAGGCGGCCTCTCGGTGCTTTCCTGGCGGATCCCTCACTGCGTCGGCCTCCCTCCCGGCGGATCTCCCCCCTGCCGACATCTCCCTCCACATCGCATGTGTGGCGGTCCTCAATCCCGCCTGGGCGGCTCCCTCCCGACGGCTCTGTCTGGCGTTCTTCCCTTCCGACGGATCACTTCTGGCGAAACCCTCCCGATGGAACCATGTGGCCCCTCCCTCCGTCTCTGTGCGACGTCTACTTCCCGCGGCTCCCGGCCCGCCATCCCTCGACGCTTCTCGGTTCACGTCCCGCGGCTCCCAGCCCTCACCTCTCGTCGCGGCTTCCAGCCTCTGCCTCTGTCGCGACTCTTGTCCCCTCTCCCGCGTGACGACCGTCATACCTCCCAAACCGACTCTTGCCCTACGCGGCCTCCCCTCCCGACGACTCCCAACCTGCTGCCCTCCCTGGCTCCCAGTCCTGCCGCACCTCCTGATCCCGCGACGCCTCCTGGATCTAAATCGTGGTTCCATGCGTCCACTACTTCTAGTTCCAAATCTCACTTGGGGAGGATTCAGAAACAAAAGCTGAGAAGCAGTTTTCAAATATGAAAGTGAAGTATTATACTTATTTTCAGTAGGCTTTCAGATTTTAACACTTGAGTTCCATGAAATCAAGAATGATTGAGACATTCAATTGGGAATTGGATAGCGCAATAGAGATAAACAGTTATACTGATTTATATATTTTAATATTCCTTAATTATGGATTATGGTCGGTATGATTTGCAATTTTTTGCTTTGTTTCTTTGTAGGTTCAAATTTAAAAAAGCAAAAATATTTTTTGGCGGTGACTGGTCAATCATTAATGTAATGTTTAGATAAAGCAAAACGGCTAAATAAAAGTTGCAAAACATTCAACGATGAACCTACCAATCCATCTCTTAGTTATTGCTGATTATTACTTTGGTTGGGGCGGGGATAAACAAACGAAAATCTACAAACCACTGTTGCACAAAGCGCAACCTTTCCTTTTAATTTTTTTTTATAAAAGTAAGTTCTGGAACTTATATTACCAGAACAAAAAGAAGAACGCCTGACATTACCAAAACAAAAACAAGTGGAAAGTTCAACAGAGATTCACCTGAGGGGGTGGGGGGAAGGAAAACAAAAAGCTTCTACAGCCAAATGACAGGTACTTGTTGCATCAACTTTGAGGGTTCAAGACTACGCCCTCTGCACCTGAAGCTTTGCTATGGTTCCATACCAATTGCACTGAAAACACAGCGCGATGATGCGCACGATGCCAGCAGCAACCACCTCCACGAATGCCATCAAGAAGGATCTCTGAGGGGACATGCCCACAGTTACTATGCACAGCAGCAGTCCCATGAAGTTGCAATGGGTAATGAAACTCCCACACTTAATGCCCTTCAAAATGTTCCCAGCAACCGCATCTGTTGGTTCCGTGGCACCCGAGGAAGCAGCTATGATGCTCGTTATCCGAGGCCTTGTTTTACTCTCTACAGATAAGAAGGAAAAATAATATTAAGATCATTTTTATAAAAGCAGTCATGTCCAAACACCATGATACTTTTCATGTTTTCAATTCAATGTTTCGCATCCCTTTTCCTCTTTCATTTCTATGACCCAAGCAAACCCCTCAAGCTAGCTACAACTGCCCTCAATTGTCAAATTGATGACTGAAATGCATGAAATAGTCAAAAACACTTGAAAAAACAAAAATTAAAAGAAATAGTTGGCACTTGGAACTTCAGATAAGCAGTTTGAAAAAATGTGCATGTTATGTTTCTGAAAAAACACTTGAATTCAACTTCCAGAAGAAAACCACTGCAGAAAAGCATTTTTCCAATAAGAAATTGGGAAACACTTCCACAAAAGCCCTTACCAAAAGTGCCAGAATAAAACACTTTTTCGACAAACAATCCCGAAACACTTATGAACAGTGATAAGCGCTATAAGCAGTTTTCAATAAGTGTTGTCAAACAGAGCCTTTGATAAGCAATCAGAAAATGCTTATACGAATGTTATAACTAACAGAACCTAAACAATTTGAAAACACTTGACCAGAAATATTTATCACAAGTGATAAATGCTATAATAAATTTTCAATAAGTACTTTAAAGCACAAGCTTCATTATTTACATCTTTACAGAATAGAGATAGGTTCACAAGATATCTTGGTTGCAAAAATGATGATGATGATATTTGTACTGATATTTTAACAAAAATCCAAGAATGCTTGCCTTTTATGTTGATTGAATACTTGCCAGAGATATTTGAAAAAACTAACCACTTTTTTCCAAAATTGTCCCGGATCGTTTCATAAATACACACAATCAAATACAAATTCAAATAATGAGTCAGTTTCTAGCAACACAGCGTCAAATTTGACAGTAGAGAGAATGTAAATGTTAGAAAAACAACAAACTTGAAGTTACATCAAACCTTCAAGTAAACCAGGAGTATCAGTGTCTGGAGGGAAAATGAGGGAGACGTGGATGTTGTCAGTAATGACCTCCTGCTGCAAAGCTTCAGCTAGACCTTTAAGACCAAATTTACTGGCGGAGTATGCAGTGTAGCCATACAAACCAACCTACAAAAGAAACTATTGAATCAACACAAAGAAAGATGAAGCGGTCGCAGAAGAACCAGTGCCCATGGAATGATAGAATCCAAAACGTAAAATTAAATAGAGATATAAAACAGTTCTCGGATAACTAATATGAAAATGAATGGTGCAAACTTGAAGAGTAGAAACTGAGTGACGGCCGGTACATAACATTTCCAAACAAATATTTTTTGGTAACAAAGATCACAATCGACTTCAGAACCGGGGAAAGAGGGTGGGAAGAAAGGGAAAGGGCATACCTGACCAGCTTGCGAAGACACGAGAGCAATCGAAGCCGGTCTACGATCCATTCGGTTCTTCATTCCTGGAAGCGTAGCCTTGATCAGATTAAATGTCCCCATCAAGTTGACATCGATGATGGACCGCACCTCCTCCAATTCCTGTTTCTCCAATTCCCGAGCCACGTACACTCCCTGATTACACACCAGCACGTCGACGGGTCCGGCCTCTTCCACCGCCCGCTTTACAGCCTCGAAGTCACGAACGTCGGCAGAAAAAACCTCGACATCAATTCCGGTGGAGAGGCGGATCGAGTCACGCGCCTCCTCCAGCCTATGAGGGTTCCGAGCTAGGATTGAGACACGAGCTCCCTGGGCAGCAGCTTGACGGGCAAGGGCGAGGCCAATGCCGCTCGAGCCGCCGGTGATGAATACATGACGGCCCTTGATCGGGACCTTCACCGGTTTGGGCTGTACTATTAGAGCTAGAAAGAGGAGAAGGATGGCCGGAAAGAGGAAGATGAGAGAAAGGCTCCAGAGAGTGGGATCCATGGGAACACTTGAGACCTGTTAAAGGGGGAACGGCGGACTGGGATCCGTCACAGACGGAGGCGGACGAGGGCGGGCCAGGCGGATGGCGGTTCGCGCGGGATCGGCGGGCGATTGTGCCGTTGACGACGAGCAACGGCGGACTGGGCTCCGTCACAGGCGGACGCGACGGCGACGGGGGTCGGGGTGGTGCCCCTGACGACGGCCGACGGCCGACGGCGGGCGTGTGGAACTGCTGGAAAACGAAGGGAGAACGTACCTTGGATCACCACAGATTGCCAACGAACGATCACCAAGATCAACAGATCGAAGAGGGAGGAAGAGAGTTCGAAGAACTCCTTGGGACGCCTAGGGTTCGTCTGGAACGAGAGAGATTGCTGCAGCTGTAGGATTTGTGAAAAACCGAGCGGCTGGAATGTTTTAAAACATTGCACCATTGGGGGATTCCCTTTTCATGTATTGAAATCTCTCAAGGTCCACTTCTGCTGAAAAACGCGTTGACTCACGGTTTAATTTTATTTTTCAGACCTCAAAGTATTTCATGCCATGAATCAACTTGGACAAGCCGTGAAATAAAACTTTACATCGTGAAATCAAGTTACACAACGTGTAACCTCCCTGCATCCAGATTTTAACAACTAAACTTATCCAAACTCCCTCTGAGCATCCTCCAAGCACTTCCAACGACCAAACTCGCAAAGTAACAGACCGGGAAGACACATACCATTACATTAGATACCTCTTAAACAATTCTCATCCTGGAGAATCCAAAACCAATCCCAGGAGGAAATAGGTCCGAACAACCACCCCACGAGATACCTCTCAAGGATCTCGCTGCACTTAAAAAACCGCTAACAACCAAACACATCAACGTTTAACGATAAACCACCCTGCGTTGTTCGAAAGCTGGAGTGGAAACGCCCACATCCAAGAACATCTTCTCCAACACCTATAACCAGGCCTTATCACATCAACCCAAACGACCACACGACACACCAAATGAGCACAACAACCACATCATCCGAATGCACAAACCATGGAATTCCATCCTTCATGTCAAGATATTATCCGCTCTGGGCATCACTGACTCGCCCACACGGGTTTAATCGCATTACAGTTAATGCATCTCAATTTGGAATATGGTTCTCCTCTTTCCAAACGTTAGGACTTCATTACACATTGCACCACACACAACCCTACTAAGGGAAAATAGCTCATCTCATAAAACATGGTTCAAACATTACATTTCAAAACTAAATAAAACAAGAAAAAACTCAAAACAACTCTGAGTACTAAGCATGCATCTATGTTTCTCGCTCCCAATCACTCCCTCCAGACCACCATGCCTCCACAATACGCGAACTAAAGGAATGGTCTGTTTATGCAGCACCTTCTCCCGACGATCTTGGATCTCTATCGGTCATTCCACGTATGTCGTATCATCCTCAATATCCAGCTCTCCCCTATCAAGGACATGAGAGTCATCGTGACGATACCGACGAAGTTGAGATATGTGAAAGACGTCATGGATCCACTCCAACTGCGGTGACATTGCCAACTGGTACGCCACTTCGTCCCAACACCTCGAAGGGTCCAACAAACCCGGGGAAAGCTTGCTCCCTCTGCCAAACCTTTGATGCCCACATCAAGGGGAAAACTTCAAGAACACGTGGTCTCCAACCTTAAACTCCAAAGACCTCCTCCTGCGATCGGCATATGACTTCTGCTGGTCTTGTGCCGCTTTTATCCTCTCATGAAAAAACTGAACCTTCTCTGTCGTTCTTTGCACCACGTGTGGACCAAGAACAACTGTCTCCCCAACCTCCATCTAGCACAACATAGAACGACACGGTCTTCCATACAACGTCTAAAATGGAGCCATGCCAATGGAAGAGTGATATCTATTATTATAAGTGAACTCTACCAAGGGCAGGTGTTGTACCCAAGATCCACCAAAATATAAGACGCCCGCCCGCAACATATCCTCCAACGTCTGGATAGTCCGCTCTATTTTCCCATCTATCCGAGGGTGGAAAGTAGTGATGAGGTGTAACTGGGTTCCAAAAGCATGCTGCAATACCCTACAAACTCGTGAGGTAAACCGCACGTCCCAATCTAAGACAATGAATCTCAGAACTCCATGCAACCCCAACAGTTCATCCACATACCTCTTGGCTAAGGCATCCACTTCGCCCGAATCCTTGATCATTAAGAAGTGAGCTGATTTCATCAGCCGATCCACTACTACCTAGATAGCATCGTAGCCTCCCTGAGCCCTGGGTAACCCTGTGAAGAAATCCATCGAGATTTCACCCCACTTCCACTCGAGGACATCCAAGGGCTGTAACAAACCACCAGGAACATGATGCTCGACCTTTACCTACTGGCAGACCAAACATCTTTCCACAAACTCCGCTACTGCCCATCTCATCTTGAGCCACCAAAACTGCATCTTCAAGCCATGATACATTTTAGAAATTCCTAGGTGTACCACTAAAGGTGAGTTATGAAACTCACTAAGAACTCCCTCGCGCATTGCTATCGGAACAAACAACCTCCCCTGGAATAACATCTGATTCTGACCATCCTACAACCATCCCTCCAGAGCATCACCATGACCAACACGATTGCGCAACCCCTCTGCCTCTGAGTCTCCCCACTGAGACTCCTCCACTAGCTGCATCAGAGAAGATCGCACTATCATCTGGAACAAACAACCTCTACCACCATCCATTCCTACATCTAAGTGAAAGATTGTCAACTCCTCCATCACTTTCCAAGCGTCTGTAGATTCCTAAACAATCTGCTTCCATGAATTTCTACTCAAAGCATCAGCCATAACATTCCCCTTTCTCAAGGTTTAAGAGATCTCAAAATCATAGTCCTGAAGAAACTCCATCCACCTCCGCTGCCGTAGATTCAGATCATGCTGGGAAATGATATCCCTCAAACTCTTGTGATCTATGAAGACCACAAAGCATTCCCTAATGATGTAATACTACCAAAACTTTAGTGCAAACACGACCGTTGCTAACTCCAGATCATGTGTGGCATAGTTACGCTCATGAGAGCGTAACTGCCTAGACCTATAAGAGATCACTACTTGCTGCTGCATCAAGACGCATCCCAAACCCAGACGGGAAGAATAAAAAAACACCTCAAAAATCACCCCTTCCTATGGCAATCAGAGCACTAGAGCACTAACCAACTTCCTCTTCAGATAGCCGAACACTATCTGGCACTACTCACTCCACATAAAATCTTGGTCCTTTATAGTCAGAGCTATCAACATAGCTACAATTTGAGATAAATTAGGTATAAACCTCTAATAATAGATCACGAAACCAAGAAAACTGTGAACTTCTACCACATTCTTGGGTGCTTCTCAAGAAACAACCACTTCAACCATTGATGGGTCAACTACCACACCCTTTCAGGACACCACGTGCCCAAGAAAACACACCTCTCATGTCTATAACTTACACTTGGACAACTTTACATAGAGCTGGTGGCATCGAAGAACCTGCAAGACAGTTTTGAGATGCTCGGTGTACTCCTCCTCTGACTTCGAGTAGATCATGATATCGTCGATGAATATGATGATGAACTAGTCCAAGAACTCACAAAATATGGATTTCATAATCCCCATGAATTCAACTAGTGCATTCATAACACTGAATGACATGACTATGAACTCGAAGTGCCTATACCTACATCTGAAAATAGTCTTCAGGATATCTCCCTCCTTCACCCTCGACTGGTGATATCCAGACCGCTAATCGTTATTAGAAAACCAACTCACCCCTCTCAGCTAGTAAAAAAGATCATCTGTCCTTGGAAGAGGGTAACAGTTCTTGACCATCACCTGATTCAGCCTCCGGTAGTCTATGCACAACCTCAGACTACCACCCGCCTTCTTTGCAAACAACACTGGAGCACCCCACGACAACACACTGGGCTAGATAAATCCATTCTTCATCAGATCATCTATCTGAATCCCTAACTCCCACAATTTAGAAGGTTCCATCTGATAATGATCCATTAAAATCGAAGAAGCATCGAGCTGCAAGTCTATCCTGAACTCAACATCATGTTGAGGAGGTAGAGTTACAACCTCCTCAGGGAAAACATCTAGGAACTTCCCAACAACTCTAGGAACCTCCACCATCCCAAAATTTGTTGATTCCACTAGAAGATCAACCAACAAGGAAAAAAGTGTCTCTATATGCCGATTGCCCACCTAACAGCTTCGCTCACCAATGAAAACCACACACTGACCATCCACGTCTGAAAACACAACTCTTCTATGAAAGCAGTCAATAACAGCATGCATGGAATACAACCAGTTGATGCCGATAATGACATCGTATGACTGCATCTGTAGTAAGAAAAGATCCTCATGGTACTGATGCGGTCCCATCATCAATCTACATCCCCGACACACATCAAACAAGTTGGTCTAACCTCTGACTGGCGTACTCAACACCAGGGTCACGTGAAGCCTCTATACATCTATTTCTAGAGTATGGACTAGACTGAGTGAAACAAAGGAGTGCGAAGCTCCTGAATCAAACAAAGCAAAATCAAGGGTACTAAACAAGATGATCATACCTCTAATGATCTTTGGTCCTACCAGAATTGCTACCTTCACTGCGTGCAACTAACCACACCCATCTCCTTTGACCCTCTGCTGACGACCACCTCTACGACCAAGCCTGGGTCGAGGTCCCTAAGGAACAACCTAAGGTCAGCCTCTACCTACTCCATCTCCCCTCAATGGAGCATGAGCATATTGTCCCTACTGCTGAAATGGCCTAGATGGGAATCGCTGCTGAGGCTGGTGCTGAACCTGTCTACCTCCACCGTACTGTGCTTGAACGACCACTAGACACTGATTTTAAAGATTGATGATAACCCCACAAAAGAAACACATCATCCCCAAGACCATAGGAAAGGCATAGAGATCGCCGACACCAGAAGGCCGGAAAGGAAACTGCTGTGGTCGCCTCCCTACCGGTCAAAACCTTGAAGGTCCCAACGCCTGAGATCTGCCACCGATGACCCTACCTCTTGAAGAACTCTGTTGGCTCCCCTCTCACGGTAGAACTCCTCATGAGTGAAACCTCTCAATCACCTCCTCCCTATTTTGGACCTACAGATACATTGACAACGTAAAAGGAGTAACAACATACTAGATGGAAGGGTGGAGGGCCTCCTCAAGCCGTCTTGCATGAGACTCATCATCCAGAAAGAGATATGGGGTGAAGCAAAGAAGATCCTTGAACTTGATTCCAAGTTCCTGCACTGACATACTCCCTTACTGAAGGGAGAGTAGCTCCTACCTCTTCTTAACCTTCATGGTTGACGAAAGTAACTCTACCCAAAATTCCTATAAAAAATTGACCCACAACACGTCTGCCTTCTTCCTCTCCCCTAGATAAAGTTTCTATCACTGATGTGAAACTCCCCACATCTAACTCACTACTAAAGGAACCCAGTACTCTGTCAGAGCCTGGATCAAACTGAAGGTGATATCAAGCTCCTCGAGCCAACCCTCTGTCTCCATGTCCAAAACACTGCCCTTGTACTTTCCCAAGGATTTCTTCTAGAAATTACGTAACTTTCTCTACCACTGATTGTCCTCCTCTACTGGATCAACCCTTCGTTGATCAACCAGATCAGACTGCTGACCCTCAACCACCCTATCCACATGCGGGTGATGACCGGGTTCCATAACTGAAAGGTAAACAATGAATTCCTAAGCCTGAGTAGTATGAAATTTTATTGAAGATTTATTTTAACTCATTTGACTCATTTTAACTCATTTCTTATCATTCATTCCCAATTTCCCAAAACACTCAATTAATATATAAACACAAGTCATTATGATGCATGTACCTTTCCTAGGGTCTCTACCCTGCAACCGGTGTAGCCTCACTTGGTTGTTCGGTAGAATCAGAGTCCTTGTATCGGATCATAGGGAACCCTAAAATCCCATGTCCTAGACGGTCTTCCCTAACCTATGTCACACACCAAGATCACATGACATTGTTTCCCTACCAACCCATGCAATCCTCACTGTGCCTAACTCCAAACTCCATATTATCTCTCAACCATCACCTCTAATACCATTATGTCATGACCCCCTTCCAACAAAGATGCCCCTCCTAGGATGATAATGAATAAAGTGAGATAATGAGTCCTGAGTCCCGCCTCTAGTAGGCCTCAGGGTGGTGACCATCACCAAGGGTATACAAGTCTCACAAAATGGGAGACATTTACCTTTTTAAAGAAACAAGATTGGGAAATAAGATGTTTCATCCCAAAAAAACTCTAAGATGTATATATATGTAAAAGAAAGCCAAATCCATACCACATGCATGTTTAAAATAGAACTATACAAAACAATAGTCTCCAAAGTACCAAAAGTATAGCTAGGTAGCGACACAACAAATGTCAAGATCCGATCTAGTAAAGTCCATCATGGTCCATGAATTCCTCCTGGAAACCTAAAAATAGTTATATATATATAGGGTGATCATAAATGTATACTCAATAGGAAAACCAAAGTCTCTCGTGTAGATGCGAAATAATAATACTAATGCCCCTATGAGAAAACAACAAAACAAAACAACACCTAATCAGATATACTAACCACCCCAATCTCACCAAGGTACGCTCACCAAATAACACAAGTAAAGTAATATAATGTACATCAATAGTAGGGTACCCCGCACCACTTTCCCACTGATTAGCCACTATCACACCCTAACTGCAAACGTCCTGGCACTCCCACCTCTTCTGAACACACCACATCACAACCCACCCGCACACACTTGGGCCTCACAACCACATCTTGCCTATAGACACCTATGCCACACACCATGTCACATCCTGAAAACACCTGGGAAAGAACAACACATCTCATCCTGAATACACTTGGGAAAACACAACACATCTCATCCCGAAGACACCTGGGAAAACACAACTCGCCCGCACACACCTGGGCCCCAAAAACCACAATCTTCTTGAAGAATCTTAGGCTACCACCGCCTGGAAGAAGGATCAGGGAAGAGCAGGTGTCCATCCATCTATCCTCCCACCAATATGTTTGGGAAAGACACCCTCCACCATGATGATGAGAGTGTTAAGAATGTAGTGCTCAACTAGGGTGGGGTATATATAGAAATCACAAGGAAAATACAAGTATATACATACATGATACTAAACACTTATACCCATCCTATGGGATCTCGAACAACCCACCAGCTCTCAACACCGTCAACCTTACTGCCACCTCTAAATCTAATTACCACATAAAAAGCCACAACTTATTTCCAATTCCCAACCAATTTTGTTAAACCATTACCATTATTCATTCAAAATTCATTTATTCATTCTATTAACTAAACCAACCCAAGTCAGTACCAAACTTTACTAATCCATTTTTTCATTCATCTATTCCATTACTATCTGGGCAACTACCAAGCACAACACATAACAAGTAACACAGCCAAGACCAAACAAGGAGAAACTCCAAGCGAATTACTCATACCAACCAAAACAAGTCCCCAAATCTCAACCACATCCAGCAACACAACCAAAGAACAACCTAATTGTAGCCCCACTGCACAACACTGCTCATCCATTACTCAATCAATCAATCTCTCAACCTGAGATCCCCTCACACCTTCCGAACCATCCCACCGTACACAACCAAGAAACCTATACACAACACACAACTGTGCTCACAACCGTATCACCACAAAAACTAAACAAAAATAAAAACTCCAGATTTAATAAGGCATCCCTTATTTAGTTCTGCTTGTTAATTCAGAGGTTATCACAGAAGCTGTACAATCCTGGGACATCCATTCATTAGCCAGGTGTACATGATTTACCAGTTTTTATTTAGGATAATACCACAACAACCACAACCAAAGCAACACACACAACAGATATAACCAGTGCAAACAAATCCACCAACGAACACCATTTTTAGTAGGGTGTTCTGCCCGTATAATCACAATATCAAAAACAATAATAAAAGTTGCGAAAATAATGCAATAAACCCCTCTACCCTTTAAATTCAATTATCCAGTTCTTTATCTTTTATTAATATTATACAACCATAATACAATGGTAACAAAAGAAAAACCCCTCCTACATGATGCATAAATAAAGAGAGACAAGGGAATTCCTACCTCGAAGGGGTGTTGATGTTCTTCACATGAGAACGGATCACGTAACTGTCCTCCGATCACCTATCCCACAAGATCTGTATCCATATGAGGACGCCACGACACCACCTCACAAAAAACAACTGATAAAGACCCCATTATAAATCAAGGATAAGAACATGCCATGGCATGATGAGGAGATATAGAAGAGAACAAGACCCAAACCAAGGTAAACTGCTAGAAAACAAAGGGAGAACATACCTTGGATCACCATAGATCACCAAAGAATGATCACCGAGATCAACAGATCGAAGTGGGAGGAAGAGGGTTCTAAGAACTACTAGGGGTGCCTAGGGTTCATCTAGAATGAGAGAGATTTATACAGCCATATGATTTGTGAAAACTCGAGCAGCTGGAATGTTTTAAAACATTACAACATCAGAGGATTACATGATGTGAAATCCCCTTCCACGTCGTGAAATCCCTCAAGATCTACTTTCGCGAAAAAAAGCATCACCTCTTGGTTTAATTTTATTTTTTATACCCTGAAGTATTTTACGTTGTGAATCAACTTGGACAAGCTGTGAAACAAAACATCACGTCATGAAATCAAATTACACGATGTGTAACCTCCCTACATCTAGATTTTAACAACTAAACTTCTCCAAACTCCCTATGAGCCTCCTCCAAGCACTTCTAATGACCTAACTTGAAAGGTAACAGACCAGGAAGGCACATACCATTACATTTAGGCTGTTGGTTGTTTTTATGGATGACCAAAGCGTTATCTGTGAAGATCGATGGCGGTGGGACCGGGATGACCAGATGGACTCATTTACAAAAGAGTCAGTTGGGGTCACTTGCACTATACATGCTTTCATATGATTTGGAGTGATTGTAAAGTCTTGTTCCATTTCTCCTGAGTAGTGAACCTGCATTTAGTTGCTTATAACTTAGTGCATCGTTTTGTTATCTCTTTCCCCTCTTCTATTGAAGTTGCATGTTTCCTATGAAGTAGTACATATTCTGAACCATGTTAAATCCAGATGTTATATGCGTAGGTGTTTTACTTCTATTTGGTTCTATTTTTGTTGTTTACTATGAGTGCTCACTAGAAAGTTTGAACGATGCATAGTTGGGGTGTGAACCTTCTTAATTTTGGATACACTAATTCGTAGAATCATGAGTTTTGGGCCTCCCAAAAATCTTATTTCACATTTGAGGTTCTGGAGATTGATTCGTTTCGAATAATTGTTTCTGACGCAATAAGTGGTATCCGAGCTTGGTGTTCTGGTGTTGGGAAGCACATGCAACAACTTTCTGAAAGTGATGAAATTCCTATCCTTTACTCTTTTCTATTTCAATGAGAGTTTTTTGTTTCAGATAATGGCATTGGAAAGGGGAATGTTGCGGCTAGATGAGTTCAATAGAATGGATTTTCTATTCTAGAAGATATAGGTTGAGGATTACTTATACGATAAGGATATGAAATTTCTGTTTCTGGGGATCAAGTTAAAAGAAATGAAAAAAATAATGATAAAGGCTCGACCGAAAGGCGTTGGGTGTAATCTGGATGTCATTAGCTTGAAACATGTCCTTAATATTCACATGGAGAAGGAAAATTATAGATTAATGGCTATGATTGTGAACATGTATGACAAAACTTTCACTATGAACATAATGTTTTTGATGCTACACATTTTCATAATGAAGATGTTAGAAGGATGGTCAATGATTGATCATGTGAATGACTTCTACATGATTCGAAGTCAGCTGGTGTTTGTTGGGGTGAAGTTTACTAAGGGCATGTAGACATTTATACTTTTTTCATCCCTTTCAGAATCATTGGATGTGGTGGTTACTACAGTGAGTAATTCTCATGGTAAGAATAACTTGGTCTTCATGGAGATCTGAGATCTGATTCTGAATGAAGAGATCCAGAAGGATATCTTAGGTGCTACTAGAACTATGTTTAGTGCAGAAGGTAGGGGATGATCCACTCAAAGAAGCTATAATAAGGGTAAAAACATAATATATTAGAGTCATGGGAAATTGGCTAGTCCTGTTGACTCCACATGTTGGATTTTTAGAAATAAGGGACACTTACAAAAAAATTTCGAGAGACACGTTAACTTTTGAAAGCATGCTTTTGTTTTATCAGCAAACTCCACAGCTCATGGGGGAAAACACTTTGATTTTAACTGTTGTGATTTCAATGGAGTCATGGATTCTTGAATTCAGAACTTCATTTCACTCAATGTATGATAAAGGGTGTATAAGGAATTATGTATCTGGAAGCTTCAACAAGGTTTACCTTTCAGATGGAGAAGCACTAGAGATTTTTGGAAAAGGTGACGTGAAAGTTTGGATGAAGAACGAATGCTTTCCGTATTTTCAAGTCATCTGATACATTCCAAGTTTATAAAAGAACTTGATCTTTGTTAGTCATCTTGATGATGCGAGATTTTGTACTGTCTTTGTGGATGGCGTGTGGAAGATCACATAGGGTTCCATGGTGGTGGCTTGGGGTGTGAAAGATGAAAATTTGTACCTGATTTGGATTTTAGAAGGTGAACTGCATGTCAGAGCAGAATCTTCTAGAAATGTGATGTTGTGGCATGATCATTTTGGTTACATTGGTGAGAAAATTTTACATACTTTGGCTATGAAGGTATTATTGAATCTTGATCATGTGGAGTATAAAACATGTGAAAATTTCATATTGGGGAAACAACAGAAGGTGTCCTTTGCATCATTATACAAAGAATCAAAGAATCAAAAGCTTGAGTTGGTTCATACGGATATATAAAGACCAAAATCAGTTCGATATCATGAGGTCACTTTGTACTATGTTACCTTCATCGATGATTCCACACAGAAGGTGTGGGTTTTTTTCCTCAAACACAAGTCTGAGGTTTTTAGAACTCTCATCGATGGAGAGCCATAGTGGAAACTGAGACCAGAATGAAGCGAAAATTCTTTCATTCAAATAATAGTAGCGAGTATGGAGGAAAAGATTTTCAAACATTCTGTTGGATGAATAGAATTTAGATGGAGAAGACTGTACCTGAAACACCTAAGCAAAATGGTGTTTCAAAATGGATGAATCAGACTTTGAATGAGAGTGCCGCAATCATGAGGTTAAGTTTTGGATTCCTTAAAGAGTTTTGGGATGAAGCAATTAACTGTGTGGTGTATCTCATGAATTGGAGTCCTTCTGAACCAATGGGGAAACAACTTCTTGAAGAACTTTGGATGAAAAGATTGGTTGACTTGAGTATCTTGAAAGTCTTCGGTTCAATCGTGTATGCCCATATCGTTGCCAAGGAACGAGATCAGTTGAATCTAACTCTATAACATGTTTCCTTATTGTATATGGATATGAAAACTTTGGATTTTGGATCTGGGATAATAATTAGTGGAAGGTTATTAGAGTTCAGAATGTCCTCTTCAATGAGGAGATCCTTTGGAAGGATCCGAATCAGGTTGAATATGTAGTTGAGAGAAAATAACTGATACATGATATGGTTTAACTAAATATGGGATAGGTTGTTCTAAATTTTTCATGGATCATTGGTCTTGCATAAATTTACCCAAGTTTTAGGGTTAATCAGTCATTTGTAGTGTAGCTTGGGTTGTCAAATCCTCAAAGATCTAAGAAGAAACCTACAAAGACGTACAATATATGGATTGTTTTTGGCTATGAAATAGATAACTTTGGGTTGATTTTAGATAGGTTTAAATGAAAACTAAGAGAAATAAGTGAATTTAATTTAAAATAATGAGTTGATCCTAGGTTATCACTTGGGGTGGATTGGATGCATTTCTTTTTCGACTATTTTAATTTCTTATATTTGTGGTTGTTTCATTCAATGAAGTAAAACTATCATCATCACTTACTAATTTAATACCTACAAACCCTAATAATAATAACCTATACACTTATAGGATCATATTTATGAGCACTCCAAGGTAAAAGTTTGTATTAACACTTGAAGTATGTGGCCTTAAATTCAACAAGGTTGAATGATTTTAAAGACTCTCAAACAAAATTCACAATTAAAAGAAGTGATTAGATATTAATGGAGTGAGAAATGACATACAATACATCCCATTTCTACTCCCTTGGATCTACCCATAAGTGGGTTATCCCTCCATTGATGCTATGATTTCAATGGAAGCGAGAAGTAGACTCATGAGATAGGAATTGAAGAGGTGAAAAACAATGAAATAATGAACACTCCACCATTGTGTGAAGGATTTATCTCTTCAATGTGTGAATAAATTCACACCTTGATAGAACGGTATCAACATGTTAACAAAAATAATAGAAAATTATAAGTAGAATAAGTTTTATAAATATGCTAATGTGATTCAAGAAACTTACAATTGAAAGAAGAACGTTACAAAGACAAATCGGTAGAATAACATTACAATGAAACAAAGCACAAGATATGATCAACTCCCTCACCACCATTGCCTTAAATAAGATTTTTTGAATCCTTTGGTTGAGCCTCCATATTTCCAAGTATCCTAAATTAATGGTGGTAGGCCTCGGTGGGTGGAAAGTTAACAGAGAGAAGACTTTTCCACCCTTGACCCAAAATGGTTGCCAGCTTGCATCCACTGAACATAGGTGCAAAATGAACTTCTAGATAGCCAAATTAGAGTGGGACATAGAAGAAGAAAATGTATACCCATATGTCTCCTAACATACTGTAAAATTTCATCCCAATAGAGGTTGTTGTTTGCAAGATATGATTAAATTGGTGGGATGTTATTCGGGGTCACAGAATCTGGTCCCAGATTTCATCTTCAACTTGGGCCACATGGAACTTCATTAAAAAATCTGAATTATCTATTTTAAATGTTGTATGAAAGGTTACCCTTGATGTATTATATATTTAGTTCAATTTTCAGAATTATTGGGCTTTGATCTTGGCTGCTACAATCTCTTTATTGGGCTGCTGTCCAGTTTACTTTACCTATAATGTTGTTGGTTCGAGGCCCACTTTGGTGGACTTTTAATGTGAATTTTCAATTGCTCCAAAATCATGAATTGTTCCTTATAGCATGGGAGACCTGAAAATTAAATATGAAAAAAAATCAAGACCATTTTTTTTAGGAGGTTCTCAAATATATACCAAGTAATAGTACACTTTAACAAAGAATTACAATCATAATGTGAAATAATATTCAAATTGTAAAATGCACTAAAAATAGTGTTCATGAATAATGAAGCACATGAAAATTATAATATAAAAAATGAATATTATCCTCTTTCAGTGGCTAATCACACCCCCATCTTGATTTTTTATAGTCCCGAGAAAAATATATCTCAAAAAATATAAAATTCAAATTCCCTTTTCCAAAAACATTTTAATACACATTGCTCACCCAAAGACATAATTCCAAAAAATTATTAAATCCATCAAAAATCTTTGAAAAAAAGATAGGTCTAGAGGAATATCCCAAGCCCAAGACCATTCCTTTGTTCAAATTCATCGCCAAATTTCATCCAATTTCAATTAATCATGATGAAGTGTTGCACATCACAATAGACATGAGGGTTTATCTTTATTCAAGGGAGAAAAGATGGAAGCACTAGGTGGAATCAAATTTTAATATTAATATGATTATTCATTTTTTTCTATTTATTTATTTATTTTTGGGTTTTTTTGTTACAATTTTTCCATGGTAATTGAAATTTAACTCAATCGAGTCAACCCATGTAGCAAGGCTTTGACGAAGACTCCCAGACTCAAAGACCTTAGGGCACCAAGTGAAGCTCACATACTTCGGTATCATCTCAAGTTTAATCAATCAAAAAAAATTAAAATTACCACAAATAGAAATAAAATTCCTAAATTTGGGCTAGAAAACTATAGAGTCATGATCCCCAAGTTCCAAAAGCCACATATTAGGTCAATCCATTTCTTTACGCGCAATTGATTTTTTTTGTTTGATTTTTTTGTCTTGATTTTTATTGAATTTTTAAAATACTGATGTTAAAATTAAAATGATCACCAAAACTATACCTTTTATTATGGGACCCCAAGAACTCAAACTAATACCCCACAATCCAGAGTATGTGCATTTTTTTATTAAATGAATGAAAATATAAACGGTGAAAAATCACATCAGACCACCGCACTTTCCAAAATCTATGCACATGAACTTAAATTTTCATTAAAATAAAAATCAAGGCATAAAAAATTATTTGATATTAAATTTCAAAGTGTGAAATGTGTTTTATCATGTTTAATGTTAAAGAAAATTTTCCTTCCACACATTTATTTATTCCCACAAAAACAATTTTTTTATTTCATCTCCCCCAACTTAAAATAACATTGTCCCCAGTATTTAAAGAAAAGAAAATTTAGAAGGGGTTAGAGGTAGAGGAGAGGAGTTCTAAAAGGAAATTGAAATAACAAACATGGAACAAAGTCACCTGGTGGTTGAAGTTGAATTTTATGATGCTCTTTATTACTCCTTTGATCTCCATGTCACTCGGAGAAGACTCGTGGTAGTTTGTGTTTGTACACCTATGATTTTCCTAAAAATCCATCAAACTCAGTATCCCCTGAATCTCAAACACCAACATAATTAGAACACAATGGAAACCCCTTGAGATTACATTAACTAAAAATAAACAAAAACACAAGTAAAGAAGAAAAAAAGGGTACCTATTTACTTTGAAACTCCAAACCTTGAGTAAATGTACAGGTAAAGGAAAGGTTTTTTCCTGGAAAGTGCTTTGTTTAATGTCGTTAGCCCAACATGGACCCTAAATATATCAATTTTTTCTGGTTCATAGGCTGACTCAGTTAACTCAACCTCTGTTTCTTGTTTATTGAATGATTCAATAAATGGTTTTAACTTATGACCATTGAATTTGAAAATGTGAACACTTATGGGATATTAAATCTCTACGGCCCCATGGGGGTACACATGACACACTATGAATGAAACTGACTACATATACCTTAACTTTCCTAAGTGTAAATGAAGTTTTGAACTATACAAGAGCAAAAATTTTCACGGTTCAAAGTATTTAACTTTGAGATTCCTAGATTGGTAGGCTTGAAATATAGTTTTATTTATCCTTGAATTTTCATAACCCTCCATCCTAAGTTACCCAAGTTCATTAAGATATAATTTCCTCTTTGCTTCAACCAAAGAAATGTCAATGTTCATTTTTTTTTGTAACGCCCCGACCCCAGCTACCCAGAGTCGGTGCATTAATTACATAACATTGGCATGATCACAAGAAAGATCAAATCCCGAAAGACCGATTGGTTTAGTAGCCTTGGAAACACTAGATATATTCATAAAGTTTTACATTACATTTCAAAGTGAAAAACTACTACAACAACAAAGTCTTCATATCCACACTATTAACCCCTCATAATATCCCTGCAAGTCAATCATAATTTACTTCTTCACTACCTGGGAAAAATAAAACATAGAAAAGGGGTGAGCTCAAATGCCCAGTAAGGATAACAATATAGCGGAACATTCAAAATAAGCATAAACATTTAAGGCAATGAATTACTAAAACAAAAGCCTTTTAAACATGAACTTCAACATAGTATGGCAAAAGTAAAATGAAATAATACCATTTACTTATTCACATGGATATTCTACTAATCGAATAATCACATGCAAAATCAATAACCACTTTCATAATGTTGGAATGCATAATGCTAAACGTTAATTTCTTTGTCTAGGCCTCATCCCAAGACCTAGGGGTTACTTCTAACCGGAACCCAACCCGGAGTGCCTCTAATAACCGGACACCAACCCGGAGTGCCTCTAATAACCGGACACCAACCCAGAGTGCCTCTAATAATCGGACACCAACCCGGAGTGCCTCTAATAACCGGACACCAACCCGGAGGGCATACTTTTACCAGTCCCTAACCTGGAGGGCTTACTTTAACCAGTCCCCAACCTGGAGGGCTTACTTTTACCGGTCCCCAACCCGGAACATACTTGTTTAGCACATTCATCTGAAGAAAAGTTTGAAATATAACATAAACATTCGGATTAAAACTAGCATACGAAATGTCAATAGTTTCACCATAAACTATGAATGGTATAAAATAGAACACCCACAGTCAAACATATCACAAAACCTTCAATACAATATAGAAGTTTTGTATTATAATAAATCAACTTCAAATAAGCGTAAAATCCATTAAAGGATGTTGACATAGATGAAATCAAAACACTTTTTAGAGAAATATCTCTTTCTATTTTTGAAATCATTTAAGAGCCATATAAAATAAAACATTTTCTTGAAAATATTCTTGTAATCTTGTAAGGAAAGCTTTGACGATTTTATAACGGCGGAAAATAACCGCACCCGCCGTATAAGTAAAAAAAACATTCTTATCTTAATTCTGTCGAAAAGGTTAAAAGGACCTTGTTTCGAAAACGACGGAAAGATTCCTTTATAAACCTCTTACAAAAAGTCAAACAAGGGTATAAATGAATTTAACCCATATTCTTGTAAATAATAAATATGTTTTGAAATACATTTCGAAGAAACATGGATGTGGATGATAAAGAGATCCCAGTAGATTATTACGTATAATACAACCTTGGATAATGAAGAGATTGTGAAATAACCCTTACCAATTTGGTAACTTATGAATCATACATCTCATGAAAGAGTTATCATACAATTAATATGTAAATACACATAAATTAGAGTGTATTACACAAAGAATATAATTATGGGTAGTACATACACCACACAAAAGGTGATGGTGGCAATATGGCATGAATCTCACGGAAATAAGGAGTGAGATGAAAACCCCTTACCACGTTAATCAACTGAGTCGTATGGACAAAAGTTAATAACCACCAAATGATTTACAGAATAACATGAATATAAAGAGGATCATGATAATATATATCAAATGGAAGTACACAATACACCACTTTCAATAATTTAGTGGCGAACAATGGAAATCTCACGGAATTGAAAGTGAGATAAGAAAATACCTTACCTTGTACTTTTCCTTGGTTGTGGTAGGTTAACCTCCTGTATAATGGTGAAATAATTGTTATTAAATTATACAAGAGTCATATACATTAATATGATATCATATATGATCTTTTAATATTGATTTGATAATAATATCTTAGTATTATCGTTGTTTCGGGTGTTAACTTACTTGTTTTCTTTTGTATGTTTTGTTACGTAAGACATGTATGTAAAGGATAGGTTGTATATTATTCATATCCAGAATGATATCAAGTCCTTAAACATCATTTTTTAAATCATCAAATTATACTTGAATGGATACGATGGAGAATGAATCTCATCGCGTTCGTGGAGACGGTAGTCCGTACGTACGCACAAGCGACAATATCATTCTTTTGATATTAAAATAATATATAAAAGGATGGTATATCATATATAAAGAATCATTAACATGTTAGATTTATTATTTACATGAGTTACACATCATTATTATACCCATCCAAATAATATTATATTGAATAACAATTACACCACGACGTGGAGACGGTAAGCCGTACGTACGCACGTATGGTGACATGTTATTCAAAGGGTGGATAGGATAATGAATATGGTTGTACCATATTTATAATAACATCACAGTATATGTGAGATACTGGATTTATTATTTTAGAATGGTAAGAACAAAGGAAGAAGAAGTGGAAGAAGAAATGAACTTAGAAAAGGGTGGTGAAATCATTACCTCTTCTTCGGGTTCTTCCTTTTGATTTGATCAAAAGGGCTCCTTAGGTTGGCTTTCTGATCAAACTAAGGCCTCTAGGTTGTATTGAGGGATGTTGGGAGAGTATTTGGGCAGAGTTTGGCCGAACCAAAAGGCTTTAGAGGTGTGAAGAAATGAGAAGGAGGAGTGCCTTTTTATAAGAGGGGTGAGGGGCACCTTTGGAAAAGCTAGAAATATTAATTTATAATAAATTCATATTCGGTTTCTAATGGCTCAAAAATTGACTATTCAAAGGTTAAGGTGGGGATAGGTCTAAAACAACTCAACCAATAGAATTTAGACAGGTTTGGGTACTTATATTAACCTTATCTTTAAGTATTAACTCTAAGTTAATTAGTTTCACTTTTACAATGTCTCTTTGTATTTTTATATTATATGGTTAATAGACTTACCATATACATACAAGCGACCCCCAAGTGGTCCATTAATGATTAAACTATCATAATATAAGTCTCTTGGCCGAACCTTAGATTTTTAGGAATTTAATATCAATTAATAATATAATATTTGTTTTAAGAAGTCTTTTATGTCAATTTTGACACTATTCAATAGTTGATTTTTGTGAAACTCATAACAGATTGATTACTTCGAACAAAGTCAATTAAATCAATCCTAATATATCATATTATCCTATAAAATTAGTGTAATTCATTAAAAGTTTCATATTATATTTATTTGGGTATTTATAATATCAATTATGTTAATTTTTTACTATTTTAGTAATTACTGCATCATCATTGTGTCATAAATAAAATAAATTATTTAATGTCTAAAAATTATAAATAAAACATCATTATGTAGGAAATCTTTTTAGATTTCTAATGAATATTTATAATCGAAAATCCAACATGTATAACCCTATGTAAAAATTGTTCTTCTAAAAGATGTAAGCTTATGCCATTTTTATTTTTATTTTAACTTTATTAATATAATGTGTCCCTACCACATACAAGTGGCTCCAAGGGGTCCCCAAATTGACCCAAGGATGCCCATGGTCGGGTATGTGTCCACCAATAAGGTTAGGACACGTTCTAGGGTAATTTTTTATTATTATAATATTATTTTTTTAACCCTTATTTACCGGATTTATCCTTTAACCATGGTAAATAAAATATTTACCGCAGTAATTATTCAAAATGTGTAAAAATAAAAGTTAACTATTTACATAATTTGGACATCCTGATTCCAAATATGGAATCCATTTTCCTAAATTCAAAACACAGAAGTGGCAGAAATTAATTTAAAATTAATTCCCGCTGTCAAAACAAAAAGCGTGTTTTTAAGAGATAATAACTATCAAAAGATTGACACTTGTTTATGTTCGGTTTAATTGTAAAATTATGTCCAATGATAAACATTAAATTGAATGGTAAAAATATATTCTAAATATACTTTAAAACCACTCAAATTCATAATTTATCACTATTAATTATTTTGATTAAAAAAGTTGTTTTTAATTAAAATTTAGAAATTTTCACTATTCATCAAAATATGAAAGTTATCCGAAATGTACCAAAATTTCACCTTAGGCTAAATTCAATATTCCGAATCCAAAAATGAAGTCCATTTTCAAATATAAAATATATATAATTTCAAAAAGTAGGTATTACTATTCATAACGGCTAGTTTGATTAGTTATGGTGTGTTAGAACTCGGTGTTGCGTACAACACACGCTATCACATTATTCAAAGAGAAGCGTACCGTAGAAGCTTGGGGTGTTACATTCTCCCCTACTTCAAATAATTGCGTCCTCGCAATTTCTAGGATATTACTGCATAAAAAGACTCGGGTGGTTCTTCATCATAAGTTCCTCGGGTTCCCACGTTGCCTCTTCCATCTTATGATTTCTCCACAAAACTTTTACCAGACGCGTCGTCCGGTTTCTCAGTACTTGTTCTCTTGTATCAAGAATCCTGACGGGCTCTTCGCAATAAGACAGATCGGGTTCCAGTTCTAATTCCTCATAGGTGAGTACATGCGTCGGATCAGGCATGTATTTCCTCAATAGAGATACGTGGAACACATCGTGAACTTTGGAGAGACTTGGCGGCATTGCCAATCGGTAAGCTACAACCCCAATTCGTTCTAGAATTTCGAAAGGTCCGATGTACCTGAGACTCAATTTACCTTTCTTACCAAAACGTATGACTCCCTTCCACGGAGATACCTTCAGGAAAACATGATCACCGACTTGAAATTCCAAATCCTTCCTTCGATTATCGGCATAGCTCTTCTGCCTACTTTGAGCTGCTTTGATGTGATTTTGGATTACTTTCACCTTTTCCACCGTTTCCTCCACCAGTTATGGGCCTACAAGTTTTCTTTCACCAACGTCATCCCAACAGGTTGGTGTACGACATCTCTTTCCGTATAACGCTTCATATGGTGCCATATGAATACTCGAATGGAAGCTATTGTTATAGGAAAATTCTACTAGTGGTAAATATTGATCTCACATACCCTGAAAGTCAAGTGAGAAAGATCTCAACATGTCTTCTAAGGTTTGAATAGTCCGTTCTGATTGTCCGTCTGTCTGAGGGTGGTAAGCAGTGCTCAAATGAAGTTCAGTATCCAGGGATTTCTGAAGACTTTTCCAGAATCTTGAAGTAAAACGGGGATCACGATCAGAAACAATCGATAGGGGTACTCCATGAAGTCTCACAACTTCATTAATGTATAGTCTTGCTAGACGTTCCAGGGGTAGATCTTCTCTTATAGCAAGAAAATGTGCTGACTTGGTAAGACGATCAACAATAACCCATATTGCATCGTTCCTTCTAGGAGTCTTTGGTAGCCCCATGACAAAGTCCATCGTAATATTGTCCCATTTCCACTCCGGTATGGGAAGAGGTTGCATGACTCCTCCAGGCTGTTGCCTTCCAGCTTTCACTTGTTGACAAACCATACATCTTGACACAAAATTAGCAATCTCCCTCTTCATGTTGTCCCACCAAAAATGTTCCTTCAAATCTCTATACATTTTGGTGCTCCCAGGGTGTATAGAGAAATTGGAACTATGAGCGTCATCCAGCAATTCCCTTTTTAGATCAGGTATATTGGGAACACAAAGTCTCTTCCCGAATTTCAAAATTCCATCTTCGTACACAAAGTCTCTCAATCTCCCATCATTCACAGCTTTAATCTTCTTTTGGAATTCGTCATCATCGGTCTGAGAACTCTTAATCCTTTCTAGTAAAGATGGTTTGGCAACCATTTGAAAAAGCATTGATGTTTCACCTTCCCTGATTATTCCCATGTCCATCTTCACTAGATCCATAAAAATTAGATCCCTTTCAATTCTCATATTGTTCAAAACTCCATGGTCTTTTCTACTCAAAGCATCTGCCACCTTGTTTGCCTTCCCTGGGTGGTAGTGTATCGTACAATCATAATCCTTGAGTAATTCAAGCCATCTCCTTTGCCTCATGTTGAGTTCTTTTTGTGAGAAAATATACTTCAAACTCTTGTGATCAGTATAAATCTCACATTTTTCACCATAGAGGTAGTGCCTCCATATCTTCAAAGCAAAGATCACTGCTGCTAACTCGAGATCATGAGTAGGATAGTTTTGTTCATGAATTTTCAACTATCGTGATGCATAGGCAATAACTCTATCATTCTACATAAGGACACAGCCAAGTCCTTTCTTCGATACATCACTATAAATAACGAACCCATCATTCCCCGATGGTAGAGTCAATATAGGAGCATTGACTAATCTTCTCTTCAGTTCTTCAAAACATTCTTCACACTCTTTTGTCCAAACAAATTTAACCCCTTTACGTGTGAGCTTCGTTAATGGGTTAGCCAATCGGGCAAAATTCTGGACGAAACGTCGATAATAACCTGCCAAACCAATAAAACTACGTACCTCAATTATACTCGTAGGTGCTGGCCATTCTTGGATTGCCTTGGTCTTAGAAGGATCAACAGAGATTCCATCTTTAGAGACAATATGTCCAAGAAAAGAAATCTCCTGAAGCCAGAATTCACACTTGCTAAACTTCCCATATAATTCATGCCTCCTCAGAGTCTTCAAGATAATGCGCAAGTGATTTTCATGATCTTCGTAGGTTTTGGAGTATACCAATATATCATCAATAAATACCACCACAAATTCATCGAGATACTCCTTGAAAACTCTATTCATCAGATCCATGAATACAGAGGGTGCATTAGTCAATCCAAACGGCATTACAGTAAACTCGTAATGCCCGTACCTGGTTCGAAATTCTGTCTTCGGAATGTCTTCCTTCTTCACACACAACTGATGGTATCCAGATCGAAGGTCAATCTTTGAAAAGTATTGAGCTCCATGCAGTTGGTCAAATAAATCATCAATACGAGGTAGGGGATACTTGTTCTTTATCGTTATAGCATTGATCTCCCTGTAGTTGATACATAACCTCATAGATCCATCTTTCTTTTTAACAAAAAGAACAGGGGCTCCCCATGGAGAAACACTAGGGCGAATAAATCCCTTATTACTCAATTCCTCTAGTTGTTTCTTTAGTTCGACTAACTCTACAGTGGCCATTCTATAAGGGGTCTTCGATATAGGCCTTGATCCAGGAATCAAATCAATGGAAAACTCAACTTCTCGTTCTGGAGGATGTCCAGGTAAATCTTCCGGAAATACATCTACAAATTCTTTCACAACAGGTACATCCTCTATTTGAACATTCCTTTCCTCACCCGCAGTTATTTCATTCTCTTCCTCCCCAATAATTGAATTTAGTTGAGCTACTGGGGGTGGATCTAAATAAGAATTAGGTGGTGACGATTCTGCTCTAAAAATAAGGTGTTCCTTATCATTATCATCAAGAATCGTAACCTCTTTCTTCTTACAATAAATCTTCGCATCATAGTCCGAAAGCCAGTCCATACCGAGGATTATATCAAACTCAATCATAGGTATGACGATGAGATCAGCAGATAAAGAAAATTTATGTGCTCTAATGGGGACTGATTCACAAAACTTTGTTGCAACGATACTTCCCTTAGGAGTTTTGACTGAAAACTCCCTTATTAAATCAAATTGGAAATATCTAATTTTCTTAGCAAACTGTGAAGATATGAAACAATGCGATGATCCAGAATCAAATAATGCATTTGCTAAACATGAGGAAACCATTAAATTACCTGCCACTACGTCTTTCGGAGCTTCTACCTCAGCAGTAGTGATAGCATAAGCCTTGCCTTGATCCCTTGGCCTTTTCTGAGGTAAGTCCTCCTGACGCTTAGGACATGCATTTGCATAATGCCCCATCTCCCTGCAATTGTAGCACTGAACGTTGGTAGCTTCCTTCTTCCCCTTGCAATCATGAGCTTGGTGGCCTTTTTCACCACACTTGTAACAGACTACCATTCCCTTCAGGCAAGCACTGGGGTGTTTCTTCCCGCATTTACCACAAGATGGATATTCAACCTTTCCCTTCTTCCCCTTATTTCCATTCCCAGATTGATCAGTAGGTCTCTTCTTCTCTTGCTTCGCTTTAAAGTCATAAGACTTAGAGAATTCCTTTTCGGTCTTGATAGCACATGAGACAATGTCTTCGTACGATGAAAAGGATTGTGAGACTAATGCTCGACGGAGAAATGGTTTTAACCCATCAAAGAAACGATCAATCTTACTTCTTGGGTTGCGTATATAATCTCCAGCATACCTCGCTAACCTTGTAAAGTTAGCCTCATACTTTGTGACATTATCATCCTCCTTTTGTCTCAGACTTAGAAATTGCCTTTCCATATCCGCTCGATGGTCGCGAGGGAAGTATTTTTCTAAAAACAGATCTTTGAACTCCCTCCATTCCATATTTGATACTTCATCATCTTCCTTCATGTTTTGAATAAATGACCACCATTGATCAGCATCTCCAGTGAGGCGGTAAACTGCCATGATAACTTTTTCCCTTTCACTGCTCCCCAAAGCCTGAAATATTTTCTCTAGGGAAAATATCCATTTCTCAGCTACTAATGGATTTGTATTCCCGTTGAAAGTTGGTGGTTGTTGCCTCATGAATCGATCTAACATTGATCCTCCACGCTGCAGATCAGGGTGCTCCATACAGGTAAGGTTATTATTCATAACCTGAGTAAGTTGTCCCAGTATGGTGATTAGCTGATCGGCACCAGTTGCATCACCAGCCCCACTATAATTATATTGAGCAGGAGGGCAATCCCTACATGGAGTGCGTGCATTGATACGGTTTCCATTTCTTCCACTAGGCGCCATTTCTAAACAATGGCATAAACTAGATCAGTTTATGAATCAAAATACATAATCCCATACTTATAAAACACTTAACATAAATTGAACTATTTATGGATATAATCCATAATCATAAAAATGTTTTCTTTGAGGATGTATATACTCATAATCCCTTCAAAATGATTTGTAAAGAAAATGAGAGTTATCCTAAGCATATCCCCCCGGGAGTGTCGTAACCAAGAGTGCAACAAGGCCCGTTGTCGTGCACCAGTTCCCGTTCGAGTCTAGCTCAAAGCGGTGTTTTCGGGTTTTACCCCTAGGTAAATCTGTGCCAGAGCCGCCTCTACCTGCTCGTATCCAGACAGGGATGTATTGCTCGGAAAACTCAAAAAATCTCTACAATACCAAAATTCTAGGAAGTTCTTCTATACTAATCCTCAAAGTTAATCTTTGGTCTACGTGCTCTAATCAGAGTTTATCTAAATCTAGCTTCCAAGGTTTGTACTAAACTTCCTCTAATACCAACTGTAACGCCCCGACCCCAGCTACCCAGAGTCGGTGCATTAATTACATAACATTGGCATGATCACAAGAAAGATCAAATCCTGAAAGACCGATTGGTTTAGTAGCCTTGGAAACACTAGATATATTCATAAAGTTTTACATTACATTTCAAAGTGAAAAACTACTACAACAACAAAGTCTTCATATCCACACTATTAACCCCTCATAATATCCCTGCAAGTCAATCATAATTTACTTCTTCACTACCTGGAAAAAATAAAACATAGAAAAGGGGTGAGCTCAAATGCCCAGTAAGGATAACAATATAGCGGAACATTCAAAATAAGCATAAACATTTAAGGCAATGAATTACTAAAACAAAAGCCTTTTAAACATGAACTTCAACATAGTATGGCAAAAGTAAAATGAAATAATGCCATTTACTTATTCACATGGATATTCTACTAATCGAATAATCACATGCAAAATCAATAACCACTTTCATAATGTTGGAATGCATAATGCTAAACGTTAATTTCTTTGTCTAGGCCTCATCCCAAGACCTAGGGGTTACTTCTAACCGGAACCCAACCCGGAGTGCCTCTAATAACCGGACACCAACCCGGAGTGCCTCTAATAACCGGACACCAACCCGGAGGGCATACTTTTACCAGTCCCTAACCTGGAGGGCTTACTTTAACCAGTCCCCAACCTGGAGGGCTTACTTTTACCGGTCCCCAACCCGGAACATACTTGTTTAGCACATTCATCTGAAGAAAAGTTTGAAATATAACATAAACATTCGGATTAAAACTAGCATACGAAATGTCAATAGTTTCACCATAAACTATGAATGGTATAAAATAGCACATCCACAGTCAAACATATCACAAAACCTTCAATACAATATAGAAGTTTTGTATTATAATAAATCAACTTCAAATAAGCGTAAAATCCATTAAAGGATGTTGACATAGATGAAATCAAAACACTTTTTAGAGAAATATCTCTTTCTATTTTTGAAATCATTTAAGAGCCATATAAAATAAAACATTTTCTTGAAAATATTCTTATAAGCTTGTAAGGAAATCTTTGACAATTTTATAATGGCGGAAAATAACCGCACCCGCCGTATAAGTAAAAAAAACATTCTTATCTTAATTCTGTCGAAAAGGTTAAAAGGACCTTGTTTCGAAAACGACGGAAAGATTCCTTTATAAACCTCTTACAAAAAGTCAAACAAGGGTATAAATGAATTTAACCCATATTCTTGTAAATAATAAATATGTTTTGAAATACATTTCTAAGAAACATGGATGTGGATGATAAAGAGATCCCAGTAGATTATTACGTATAATACAACCTCGGATAATGAAGAGATTGTGAAATAACCCTTACCAATTTGGTAACTTATGAATCATACATCTCATGAAAGAGTTATCATACAATGAATATGTAAATACACATAAATTATAGTGTATTACACAAAGAATATAATTATGGGTAGTACATACACCACACAAAAGGTGATGGTGGCAATATGGCATGAATCTCACGGAAATAAGGAGTGAGATGAAAACCCCTTACCACGTTAATCAACTGAGTCGTATGGACAAAAGTTAATAACCACCAAATGATTTACAGAATAACATGAATATAAAGAGGATCATGATAATATATATCAAATGGAAGTACACAATACACCACTTTCAATAATTTAGTGGCGAACAATGGAAATCTCACGGAATTGAAAGTGAGATAAGAAAATCCCTTACCTTGTACTTTTCCTTGGTTGTGGTAGGTTAACCTCCTGTATAATGGTGAAATAATTGTTATTAAATTATACAAGAGTCATATACATTAATATGATATCATATATGATCTTTTAATATTGATTTGATAATAATATCTTAGTATTATCGTTGTTTCGGGTGTTAACTTACTTGTTTTCTTTTGTATGTTTTGTTACGTAAGACATGTATGTAAAGGATAGGTTGTATATTATTCATATCCAGAATGATATCAAGTCCTTAAACATCATTTTTTAAATCATCAAATTATACTTGAATGGATACGATGGAGAATGAATCTCATCGCGTTCGTGGAGACGGTAGTCCGTACGTACGCACGAGCGACAATATCATTCTTTTGATATTAAAATAATATATAAAAGGATGGTATATCATATATAAAGAATCATTAACATGTTAGATTTATTATTTAAATGAGTTACACATCATTATTATACCCATCCAAATAATATTATATTGAATAACAATTACACCACGACGTGGAGACGGTAAGCCGTACGTACGCACGTATGGTGACATGTTATTCAAAGGGTGGATAGGATAATGAATATGGTTGTACCATATTTATAATAACATCAAAGTATATGTGAGATACTGGAGTTATTATTTTATAATGATAAGAACAAAGTAAGAAGAAGTGGAAGAAGAAATGAACTTAGAAAAGGGTGGTGAAATCATTACCTCTTCTTCGGGTTCTTCCTTTTGATTTGATCAAAAGGGATCCTTAGGTTGGCTTTATGATCAAAATAAGGCCTCTAGGTTGTATTGAGGGATGTTGGGAGAGTATTTGTGCAGAGTTTGGCCGAACCAAAAGGCTTTAGAGGTGTGAAGAAATGATAAGGAGAAGTGCCTTTTTATAAGAGGGGTGAGGGGCACCTTTGGAAAAGCTAGAAATATTAATTTATAATAAATTCATATTCGGTTTCTAATGGCTCCAAAATTGACTATTCAAAGGTTAAGGTGGGGATAGGTCGAAAACAACTCAACCAATAGAATTTAGACAGGTTTGGGTACTTATATTAACCTTATCTTTAAGTATTAACTCTAAGTTAATTAGTTTCACTTTTACAATGTCTCTTTGTATTTTTATATTATATGGTTAATAGACTTACCATATACATACAAGAGACCCCCAAGTGGTCCATTAATGATTAACCTATCATAATATAAGTCTCTTGGCCGAACCTTAGATTTTTAGGAATTTAATATCAATTAATAATATAATATTTGTTTTAAGAACTCTTTTATGTCAATTTTGACACTATTCAATAGTTGATTTTTGTGAAACTCATAACAGATTGATTACTTCGAAAAAAGTCAATTAAATCAATCCTAATATATCATATTATCCTAGAAAATTAGTGTAATTCATTAAAAGTTTCATATTATATTTATTTGGGTATTTATAATATCAATTATGTTAATTTTTTACTATTTTAGTAATTACTGCATCATCATTGTGTCATAAATAAAATAAATTATTTAATGTCTAAAAATTATAAATAAAACATCATTATGTAGGAAATCTTTTTAGATTTCTAATGAATATTTATAATCGAAAATCCAACATGTATAACCGTATGTAAAAATTGTTCTTCTAAAAGATGTAAGCTTATGCATTTTTATTTTTATTTTAACTTTATTAATATAATGTGTCCCTACCACATACAAGTGGCTCCAAGGGGTCCCCAAATTGACCCAAGGATGCCCATGGTCGGGTATGTGTCCACCAATAAGGTTAGGACACGTTCTAGGGTAATTTTGTATTATTATAATATTATTTTTTTAACCCTTATTTACCGGATTTACCCTTTAACCATGGTAAATAAAATATTTACCGCAGTAATTATTCAAAATGTGTAAAAATAAAAGTTACCTATTTACATAATTTGGACATCCTGATTCCAAATATGGAATCCATTTTCCTAAATTCAAAACACAGAAGTGGCAGAAATTAATTTAAAATTAATTCCCACTGTCAAAACAAAAAGCGTGTTTTTAAGAGATAATAACTATCAAAAGATTGACACTTGTTTATGTTCGGTTTAATTGTAAAATTATGTCCAATGATAAACATTAAATTGAATGGTAAAAATATATTCTAAATATACTTTAAAACCACTCAAATTCATAATTTATCACTATTAATTATTTTGATTAAAAAAGTTGTTTTTAATTAAAATTTAGAAATTTTCACTATTCATCAAAATATGAAAGTTATCCGAAATGTACCAAAATTTCACCTTAGGCTAAATTCAATATTCCGAATCCAAAAATTAAGTCCATTTTCAAATATAAAATATATATAATTTCAAAAAGTAGGTATTACTATTCATAACGGCTAGTTTGATTAGTTATGGTGTGTTAGAACTCGGTGTTGCGTACAACACACGCTATCACATTATTCAAAGAGAAGCGTACCGTAGAAGCTTGGGGTGTTACATTTTTGATTTCCCAAAATGCATTATGTTCAATTTCAACAGGTAAATGGAATTATTTTCTATAAACCAACCTATATGGTGACATTCCTAGGATGGTTTTGAATACTGTACGATATGACCAAAGGGAATCCAAGATTTTCTCAGACCAATCTTTCCTATAGGGATTGGTAGTTTTTTTTAAGAATTTTCTTAATCTCCATATTTTCCAACTTATCTTGACCATTGGTTTGAGGATGGTAGGTAGTTGATAATTTATGAGAAATCCCATACTTATACATGAGTGAAGAGAATGGACAATTGCAGAAATGGGTTCCACGATCAATGATTATAGCCCTTGGAATTCCAAATGTAGAAAATATGTGCTCTTTTAGAAATTAGATAACAACATGATGTCATTGGACTTGGTGGGAATGGCCTCAACCCATTCCGAGACATAATCAATAACTAAGAATATGTAGAGGTATCCCCTATAGTTTGAGAAGGGTCCCATAAAATCAATTCCCCAATAATCAAATATTTCAACAACCAGAATGGGAGTGAGGGTCATTTTATTCCTTTTGGAAATGGATCCAATTTGTTGACATTGAGGACAAATTTTTTAGAATTGGTAGGAATAATTAGTGAGGTTAGGCCAGTATAAACCACTTTTTAGGACCTTTTTAGTGGTTTTATTTGTGGAAAAGTGGCTTCCACATGTCTCTCTTTGACAAAATTTTAGAATGGACTCTTGCTCAGACTCGGGGACACATATCCTAATGATTTGATCAGGGTAGAACTTGAAGAGGTAAGGATCATCAAACACATACTGTTTAACATCAGAAAAGAAATTTACTCTTAGCTTGTGTCCCTAGGAATTTTGGAATGTCACCTATCACCAAATGGTTTTCTATGTCAGCATACCATGGGAAATAACTCACATAATAGAGGTGCTCATTGGGAAATGAATCAAACACAAAAAGGTGATGTGAGTTTTCTTTTAATTAAATCCAAGAGAGATGATCAACTAAAAAATTTTCAACACCCTTTTTATCCTAATGGTTAAATCGAGCTTTTGAAGTAGAAGGACCCACCTAATCAATCTGGCCTTGACATCTAGTTTTTGTAAAGGTATTTGAGGGATGAATGGTCAGTGAAGACAATGATGGGTGATCCTAAGATATAGGACCTAAATTTCTTTAAGGAAAAGAAAATAGAAAGAAACTATTTCTCAGTGGTGGTGTAGTTTATTTTTTCATCATTTAAATATTTTCTTGCATAATAAATGACACATGGAGTTTTTTCACACTGTTTTCCTAAGACTGCTCCTACAATAAAGTCACTTTCATCACACATGAGCTTGAATGGAAGTTTCCAATTGGGAGATTTCATGATAGGTGGAGAGATAAGAGCTGACTTGAGTGTATATAATGATTCCTCATAGCTTTATTTCCATAAAAATAGATAATCTTTCACCAATAGAGCACAAAGTGGTCGAGAAATAGATCTAAAATTTCTAATGAACCTTCTATAGAAACCAACATGTTCTAAGAAGGACCTCATTTCCTTGACAATTTTAGGAGAGGGAAGGTGACCAATGATATTGACCTTAGCGTTATCAACTTCAATCCCTCTATCAAAGACCATATGGCCTAGAACAAGTCCTTACTTTACTATGAAATGACATTTTTCCCAGTTTAGAATGATATTCTTATCCTAGAATCTTGACAAAACTCTTTCAACATTTAGAAGGCATCCCTAAAAAGTATCCCCAAATATGGAGAAGTCATCCATGAAGAACTCTAAACAACCCCCACCATGTACAAGAAGATTCCCATCATGCACCTCTAGAAGGTACCAGAGGCATTACATAAACCAAAGGGCATACACTTGAAGGAAAAAGTTCTGAATGGACAAGTGAAGGTTGTTTTTCCTTGATCATCTAAGGAGACCTCGATTTGATTATACCCTGAGAATACATCAAAGGAGTAGTATAATTGATGAACAACCACTCACTAGAGGACTTGATCAATAAATAGCAAGGGGAAATGGTCTTTCTTAGTACATGAGTTGAGCTTCCTATAGCCAATATAGACTCTCCATCCACCACTGACCCTTGTGGGGAGAAGATCACTATCCTCATTGGCGATCACAATGATTCCATCTTTCTTTGGTATAACTTGAATTGGGCTTACCCACTCACTCTCATCAATGTGGTATATGATACCTACTTTTAACAACTTAATAAGTTCTTTCCTTACCACATTCATAAGACTAAGATTGAGTCTCCGTTGAGGTTGACGAAATAGTTTGGATTCAGATTCAAGAACAATCCTATGAGTTCCAATGAGTGATCTAATCCCTGGAATATCAGAAAGGGTCCATCCAATTACTTTCTTATGCTTTTCTATGACATTAAAAAGCATCCTCTCTTGATTGGATTCAAGAGAGGAAGAAATGAAAATAATAAAGGCTCGATTGTCCCCTAAGAATGCATACTTGAGTGATGAAGGTAAGACCTTAAATTTAAGATCAGATTGGTTAACACCTTTGAAATATGGATGAGACTTTGTATCAAACTCAGTCTCTTTTTCCAAATTTATTGACAGAATTGGTTCCTTTTGAACAGAAGTTTTAGCCACCACATTGGTCAGATCAGTGTCATGAATGGGTATGGTCTCAATGTTATTTATTTCACCAATGGTATCATTGATTTTTGATTCAATAAAATCATCAATAGAGATATCTGAAATAGATTCAAGACACTGAGAAAAATTTCTCTCATGTGAACAAAGTAAATCAATCTCTTATTGACTCAAACATCCTTCAATAATTCCTTGATGTTCCTTTAGTTTACTATCAACACTACCAATCCAATTGAACTCATGGATCTATTCATCATCCCCAATTTGAGTGTTTACATTGTAATGTTTAGACCGAGACTCATGTTTCTGAAGGTTATTATCATGTTCCCATTTCTAACTTGAATGATAGAGTTGATTGTTTCTAAGAAGGGACGACCAAGGATGATGGGGGTTTGATCCCTAAGACCCAATATTGGGTGATTTTCAAGGAAAATGAAGTCAGCAGGGTAAATAAAATTTTCAACATTCACCAAAACATTCTTTAAGATCCCCTTAGGAACTCAAACACTACAATCATCAAGTTGAAGAGTGATAGATGTGGGTTGGAATTATTCGAGTCCTAACTAACAATACATGGCATATGGAATGAGGTTTACACTCGCTCCAAGATCACACAGGGATTTGACAAATTTTTTTTCTCCTATCTCAATATTGATGTATGGATATCCTAGATCTTTCAACTTTGGAGGAATAGTCCCTTGAATGGTGGTACTCACATTAACAACCGAAAGGACTTGGTTTTTATGTGAAAATTTCCTTTCAAAAGTGTACAAGTCCTTAAGGTACTTTGAGTAGGTATAAATGGTTTGGATTAAATCTAGAAGGGTAATGTTTAACTTAACCTGATAGAAGATTTACCTCAAAGTTTCATTCAGTTATGGTTTAGATTTTCCTCCCATGAATTGAGGGAAGGGAACAAGTTGTTTGAGTGTTTGGTGTGGTTTTGGTCCCTTCACATTCTCATTGGGTTTTTTAGAATCAATGGGTGGTTATTAATCATTTTCATGCATTGTTGAAGATTTTAATGGTTCTATAATGGGGTTTTTAGGTTTATCAATAGATTTAACACTTCTTAAAATAGTAACTGGTTTTAGTTGTTCATGAGAGTGTTGTGTGTAAATGGATTCTCCCCTTAAAGTTGAGGATGGTACCTCCTAAGTAGGAATGGGTGCCTTCCCAGTTTTAATGGTTTTTAGTTCATGTTTAAGGGATGAGACTTATGAGTTCATTTTCTCTATTTGTTTACACAATAGTTTAAGGATTGGTAGAGGGACAGATTGGGTAGGGGCTTATGCTGGTTGGTTTATCCCAGGAGGATACTTTAGTTGTTGGATTGGTTGTTGAATGGGTTGCTGGATGGGTTGTTGGTATTATACAAAAGGATGTTGGTATTAGAAGGATTGTGGTTATAACTGGTTATGGTTTTGAAAATTTTGTGGAGGGTATGGGTTTGGTCCTTGTCGATTACTAGGTTGTTGAATTGGTTGCTGGTTATCTTTCAAATGGAATCCTAGATGGTCATTGTACCTTGGTTTGAAAGTGTTTTGGTACTGTGACTTATAAATGTTTAGATAATTGACCTCTGTTGGTGGTCCTCCTAAAAGAACATCATTAATGGAAGGAATGTTTGGGTAGTTGTTGGTCTTTTGATCATTTTTGTCACAAATTGTGTAAACTGGCTCAATAGTTTGAATTTTATAGACCTTCCTAAGATTGATCTCCTCAACCTTCCTAGTGAGAGCAGAAAGTTTTTACCTAAGGCTTTCCTACTCCCTATGTGTGTTAATTCCACAAGATTTGGGTGGATTCTCATAGTAAGTTGATGTTCCCCATGTTTGGTTTTGTTCAGCCAGTCCTTCTAGATACTCGTAAGCATCATTTGAGGTTTTGTTTTTTGAAGGTTCCATTACACATCATGTTAATGAATTGTTTGTTTCCCGGACCCAAACATTTATAAAAAATTTGAACTTACTATAGGATTGGGAATCCATGGTGAGGTACCATGTTGAGTGTGTCTTTGAACCTTACCCATGTTTCATAAAATGAATCCCATTCTTTTTCAAAAAAGTCTTGGATGTTTTTTTAAGTGCAATTGTTTTGTGATGGGTGAAGTATTTTTTTGTACAATTATCTTTTTAATTAGTCCTAGGAGTGGATTGATGCAGGTATAATATATTTTAATCAATTATTTTCTCTATCCTTTAGTGATAAGAGAAATAGCCTCATCTTATATTACTCAAGTTGTTGTGGTGGGTACATGGTTTCAACAATGTCATTGAACTCCTTGACATGAAGGTATGGCATTTACGAATCCATCCCATAGAAGGTTGGATGGTGGTTTAGAACATGAGGTTTGAAGACATAGTAATCTTCTTCTAGGGAATCATGACTAATTAAAGAGGGTACATTGGTCCAGGTAGGTGTGAGGTAGTCATTCATGGTCTGATCGATTGTATTCCCCAAGTTTGGGGCTGCCTCATTTGGATTTACATTTTGGTTCCCATCTGGGTTTATGAGTTTCTTTGAATAACCTCCATTGAAATGGTATAAATTTTTGAATCTGGGGTATTAAGAAGATTAGGATCTAATGGAAAGATTTCCCTTAGTGTACTTGACTCCCCAACCCTAGGACTATCCACCCTAACTAGACGGTTTGATTGGTCATGAGTATAAGCGGACATGCACCCAGAAAAGTGAAATAAAAGAAAGGGGAAAAGATAAGATAAGTTTAGGTAAGAAAATATAAATGGGGTATAATATAATGGGTGTTTATAGGACTTACTTGAGTCCCTATAAATGGTGTCAAAATTTGGACTTTCCCAAATTTACCCAAGTTTTTAGGGTTAAGCGGTCTCTTGTAGTGTAGCTTGGATTGTCGAATCCTCAGAGACCTAAGAAGAAACCTACAAACACATAAATTATATGGATTTTTTTCTATGAAGTGGAAAAATTTGGGTTGATTTTAGATAGTTTTAAGTGAACAATATGATACTTAAGTTAATTCAATTTAAAATAATGATTTGATCCTAGGTTATCGCTTGCGGTGGATTGGATGCATTTTTTTCGACTATTTCAATTTATTATATTTGAGATGGGTTCATTAAATGAAGTAAAAATAACATCATCACTTACTGATTTAATAACTAAAAACCCCAATATGAATCATCTATACACTTAGAGGATCATATTTATAAGCACTCTAAGGTAATGGTTCGTATTAGCACTTGAAGTGTGTGGCCTTAAATTCAACAAGGACGAACGAGTTTAAATATTGGCAAAAAAATTATCAATTAAAATAAGTGATTATACATTAATGGAGTGAGAAATTAAATCCAATATAGACCCTTTCTACTCCCTTTTATCAACCCATAAGTGGTTTATCCCTCCATTTATGCTATGGTTTCAATGGAAGCGGGAAGTAGACTAATGAGGGAGGAATTGAAGAGGTGAAAAACTATGAAATAATGAACACTCCACCATTGTGTAAAGGATTTCTCTATTCGATGTGTGAATAAATTCACACCTTGATAAAATTATATCAAATTTTTAGAAAAAATAATATAAAATGATAAGTATAATAATTTTTATAAAGAATCTAATGTGATTCGAGCAACTTACAATTGAAAGAAGAATGTTACAAAGACAAATCGATAGAATAACATTACAATGAAACAAAGAACAAGAGATGATCAAATACCCCAAAAAACTTCCTTAAATATGAATTTTGGAATCCTTGGGTAGATCCACCACCTATCCAAGTCTCCTCAATTAATGGTGGTAGGCCTAGGTGGGTGGAAAGTTAATGGAGAGGAGACTTTTCCACCCTTAACCCGAAATGGCAGCCAACTTGCATCCACCAAAAAGAGGCACCAAAATTACCTTCTAGATGGCCTATTTTTAGTGATCCATAGAATAAAAAAATTGATCCCTGGATTTCTTCTAACATCTTGTAAAATTTAATCCCAAAATAGTTTGTGGTTTGCGAGATATGATTAAATTGGTGAGATGTTGTTCTTGGATGCAGAATCTGGGTCAGAATTTCATCTTTAACTTGGGATGCCTGGAACTCCATTAAAAAATATGAATTAGCTATTGTAACTATTGGATAAAATGTTACCCTTTATGTCCTCTATCTTCATTTCAATTTTCATAATGATTGGGCTTGTATATTGGCAGCTACAGTTTCTTTATTGGGATTATTTTCAGTTTACTTTTCCCAAAATGTTGTTGGCTCAAGGACCACTTTGGTGGTATTCCAATGTGAATCTTCAAGTGATCCAAAATCATGAATTGTTCCTTATAGAATGGAAGACCTGAAAATAAAATATGAAAATAAAATCAAGATAATATTTTGTTTTAGGAGGTGTTCAAATATGTACCAAGTAATAGTGCACCTTAACAAAGAATTAGAATCATAATGCGAAATAATGTTCAAATTGTAAAATGCACTAAAAATGGTGTTTATGAATAATTAATCAAATGAATATTATAATATAAACAATTAATATTATCTTATTTAAGTTTCTAATCAATCATGGTAGTCCGTGAGGTACAACTAAGTTCTGAAATGGAAGGTCCTAATCAAGTTTTGGAGTACCATTACCTAATGTTCCAAAATTCTCAAGGATTGCAGAATATCGAGGAAGAGTTTCAGAAGCACATGGTTTGGAAGGAGATAGACCTTAGGGATTGAGGCAGTCTACTTGGATCAGAGGACCTGTGCAAATATTTGATTCTATAATGAAATTTTTCTACTTACAGACGATGGAGAACCCGAGATCCTAGATAAAGTGAGAAGTCTGAGCAACTCATTCTAGTGGAAATTAAAAATTAAGGAAGAATTTTTATTCCTTACATGTTTCTAACACATGAGAGCTAATGTAACTTATGCTGGGAAAGGGGTATTTGGAGAACAAGTGAGTTTGTCATCTAAAGGAAAAAAGTAGATTATAGGAATCATTACAATGTGTGAATGGTTGTGAAAGGATTTCAACAAATGAAAGGAGTGAATTTTAGTGAGATTTTATCTTATATTGTTAATAACATAATCATTTGGATGGTTATCAACCTAGTTTCTATAGAAGGTCACTATCTGAAATAACTTTATGTCATGGCTGCATTCCTTTACAATGATTTAGAGGAAGAGATCTATATGGAAAACCCAGAGCTTTCCTAATGAACAAAACAAAAGTTCTGGTGTATAGGCTCAAATAGAGTTGGTATGGGCTTAAGTAGACACCAAGATAGAAAAACCAAAAGTTTGATGCCTTCACGGGAGATTTATCACATCGTGATTCACTTATTTATTTCACCCTTACACCATTGTTTTAAACTGGCTTTGTATTCAAAATTAAAAATTTAATAAAAAATTCACTTCCCATTATATTCAATTATTTAATTTTTATCACTCTAAGAAAAGTAAATTCAACTTGTTTTGCTGATTTTATTGTAGGAGGAGGTGATTTGAAGGGTCATAGATTATGTAGAAGAAAAATGGGCCAAACTACATGGAATCCCAAAGAAACCTATCCACTATTCTGCACATTCTAGAAAATAATTGAATCCAAATGGGCTGAAATATTTTGGGCTAATCCAAAATTCAGTGGGTTACAACTCATATCAAGATACCCAAGCCCAATTCTTCCACCTGGTGTCCTATCCAAACTAATATGTCTAGGAAACCAAATCTTCACAAATTCAAAAGTTAGGTTTGGTATTTTGACAATATCTCCCATTGTAGATGTCTAATGACCAGAAAATGTTACATGGGGATAGTAAGATTCCATAAAACAACTATTATTATTTTTCTAAGTCAATGTAATTCCATTTACTAACCCAAAACTAACACACAAGTGGTATCTCAAAAACAGGGTTCCCAAAACCACTTCCCATTTTGGTTATAAAAGGGAACCATTGATACCTCATTTGCAAGCTAGAACAAGGAGTGAAGTGATTCCATTTTTGAGTTCTAGAGGACTCTAATACCTTTGTAGGTTCTATAGCTCCATATCCTCATTGAAAGATCTAAAATTAATAATAAGATCCAACTGATTTTTTCCTCCCACTACTAAAAATGAGTGCTTTAACAATGCCAGTTAAGGGGTTTTATCAGTGCTTAAAAAGCACTAATATTGCGAGTGATGTTAAAAGAGGGGTTTTTAAAAGTGCTAAAAAAGTGCTGCTAAAGACACCCTTTAACAGTGATATAAAAAGATATGATAAAGACACCCTTTAACAATGTTTTTAGTGTTGTTAAAGGTTGTCTTTTAACAGCGCTAAAAAAAGCGCTATTAAAAAATATGGAAAAAATTTAATTTTTCACGCACCCCCAACCCTCATCTTTCTTAGCGCTTAAAACCTCATTTCACAACACTTTCCACTACCCATCCACCATTACTCACCCTACCCATCTTCCTCAATGCTAGAAGGCTATCCCAAATTCCTAGGCATTCTTGGATTTGATCCATGGACCTCCCTTATGCGACTAAAGATCTTTACCACTATGTCATGCATGTTTTGTTGTATTTTTAATGACTCTTCTATTTATTTGTATATATTTTGAAATTCATGATATATTTATACACAATTATATTTATTTAAATATATTACATATTAATATTAATTTATATATATTAGAATATATATATATATATATATAATAATATAAATGTATATATATATGTTTATTAATACACACACATATGTATATATAAAAATTATATATACATATTATTGTATTTTTATAAGTTAAACAAAATGGATAATTTTTTAATTTAAATAAAATGAAAAATAAATATTTATTTTATATATTTAAAAATACAATTTTACCTATATATGTTGATATATGTATTTATACAAGTGGTTTATTATAAGTAAATATAACAAAATATGCATATATTTAATTATATGAAGTGCATTGTGTTGCATTTGTTGTCAATGAGGTATGTTGTTGTCTTGGAATGAATGGAATTCAAGGAATGTCAAGATGTGAATGACAAAGGTTGTGATGGTGTTGGTGGTAAAGGAGAATGGCCATGGTACTAAGATGCATGTCACTTAGGAGATTCACTAAGTGGTATTGGAAATTGTGGTTGAAACATTCTCCATGTATATCAGACGATTGTTGAGCTGCTCTTTAAGTTCAAAGAACTTGTATCCTGATGATACAAAGTCACAACATGATTAGAAGACCATGAGTTGTAGTGACAATGCATGAGGAGTTGAAAGTGATCCATCCATAAGTTCTAAGTGGATGACGTGGATTAAAGAAGTCCATGTACTAATTCTTAGTGCATGTGAATGTGAAGAAGATCCAATTGATCTCTAATTGGATCATTGAAGAAATTGAAGAATTATTTGATTCAGGAGCTTCAGTTGATGGAGAACCTTCAAGAATTCACTTCTAAGTAATGAATATATGTTGAGGAGATTTGAGGAATTCTAATGAAGAAGAGAAGGGAAGAAATGTAGAAGAAGGATGTCTTAGAGTTGTGGCATTTGGCATTTTACACTTAGTACTTTGAATACTTAGTGTATGTTTAAGAAAAAAATAAGCCACCAAGGGCCAGCCTTAAGGGTTCAACCCCCAAGGCACATGTGGGCCTAAGGCGCCACGCCCAAGGGGGGATCCCATGTGGCCAGCCCGAGAGGCAGGGGGGCCGTGTGTAAGCCCCGGGCCACGCAGGGGATCAGTTCCTGCGCAGCATGGGCACCTGAGCGCGCGCCCGAGGTGCATAGTGGGCGCTAGGAGCGCGCCCGCAGAGGCGAGAGTGGGCGCAGAGCACGCCCGCAGGGAGAACACGGTGCGGGGCGGCACCGTGGAGGGAGAAGTTCAATTGCTGAGAGGTCCACAACGCTTATTTAATAAACCGCGGCAAAACCGCGAGGCGTTTCGATGTGGGACGCAGAAAAATTCCCGGGAGCGAATCCTGGCCGCTCGATCGATCGCGCGCCAGATCTCGACCGCACGATCGATCCCGCGCGAGATCTTCAGATCCAGGCCGTCCAAAATCTTTTGATCGCCCGATCCGACGGCTCCCGGCTCATCTCCTTCCTCGAGCTCAGCCGAAGGCCACCCGACGTCTCCTGCTGAACCAGAGCCTCCCCGACGACCTGTTTTCGAGCTCCCGGCCACCATTGTTTGATCCGAAGACTCCATTGAGCTCGTCCGGCCACAACGAACACATCCATGCTTTAAAATGAGCTTGCATGCAACGGGAGAATAAATTTTCACGAGGCCGAAGCAACCAGAGTTGCGAGGCCATGAGGATTATTGTTGTGCATGGTTTGTGCCTAAACGAAGGCCGTGCATGCGTTTGTAGTCGCATGCACGTGAAAGAAAAAAAATGGAAAGTACCCGCGTGAAATAAAAAGAAAAACAAGATTCACAGAATCTTGAAAACCCGAAAAACTCGGGGATTTGAGTTGTATCTCTACGCGGATGAACCGCCTCTGCCTCGCCTATAAAAGAAGAGCCCAAGGCTCCAAAGAAGCTTGCTGATGCGCTGAAGTTTTTTTGAAAACACGAAGTCCCGCGGAGCACTTTGTGCCTCGCGAAGTAGAAGCCCCACAAAAAGAACTTGCGCGGCTGAAGGTTCTGGAGCCACCCGAGGCTTCGAAGGTCCCCTGCGCGCATTATTTGTGCGACAGGAAGAGCTCTCCCTGCCCGCATACTTGCGCGGCAGGAGTAGCTTGCGCGCCCAAGGTGTCCTCACCCTTGTGGCTTGCGCGCCTCGTGGTGTTGCATCCTGCACACCTGAGTGCATGTGCACCCCGCGGCTCAAGACACTTGCGCGGCAGTGTGTGTGTGCCAAGTGGAGAAGAAGACCCGAGGGCTTGGTACCTTGTGCAGCTGTTGAAGAAGGAGTTGGCCGTGGCTCAAGCAGACCCTTGCGCGCCTCCTTTGGCATTCAGGTGGAATAGAAGAAGAAGGCCGAGCCTTGTGCTTGTGTGAAAAGTGAAGGAAGAACACCCTACGGGCAGTAGGTGTGCAAAGCAAGAAGACCCGAGGCATAATGCCTTTTGTGTGCAAGATAAAGTGGAAGGCCAAGTGTGTGCCAAGTGGTTAGAAGACCACACTCATTAAGTGTGTGTGCAAAGTGAGCAAGAAGTTGGCCGAAGCCTAGGTGTGTGCACAAGAAGGGAAGAAGGCCATAGGAATTTGTGTGTGCAAAAGAACTAAAAGGCCGAACCTAGTGTGTGCACTAAAAGTGTAAACACCTAGAAGTAAAATAAGGAGTGACCCAAACTAAAGTATAACACACTCTAAGTGTGTAAACAAATTGGATAAAGTGTGTGAAGGAGGAAGAAGGTGTGTGTGCTTAAAGTGACTACACCCTTTGTGGGTCTACTGCACCAAGAAGAGGAAAGGAGGAGTGCATGCATGCATGCATGCACGTGCACACATGAAGAAAGTTAAATCAGTGGTGTGCATTTGAGTTGTCCAAGACCAGGAGGTTCTTGAAGAATTTGAGAAGGCCATGCAGTCAGTGCATGAGGATGCAGAGATGCCATGCACTCAGTGCATGAAGTGAAGTTGAAGTGAGACTGAGCCAGACTGAAGTGAAAGATATTGTTTGTCTGAGTTTGCAGTAGATTGAGAAGAGCCTGATCAACAGAAGTGATCAGAAGTTGCTGAGCAAGACCAACAGACCTTTTCAGAGGCTGTTGAAGATTCTTGAAGAAAGAGTCCAGGTCATCCTTAGAAGAAGGAGATAAATCCTGAGCAAGACGAGAAGACCTGATCATCACAAGTGATCAGAGGTACAGAGCAAGGCCAGCAGTCTTTATCCTAGACTGCTGAGGATACTTGAAGAGCTGAACAAGAAGAAGAGCTACTCGTGTGACTCGAGCAGCCAGGAGAAGACCCCTGTGAGACTCAGGGAGAAGAAGTCTTCAGTGGGATTCTGGAGCAGGCCAGTGGGACTCTGGTAACACTGTGGGACGCAGTATAAAGACCCTCCTGTGGGACTCAGGAGAGATACAGTGGGACTCTGTATCGACCATTGTAATACTAACAGATTATAATGGGAGAATCCATGCTGGGAGAGCATGGCAAGGATGTAGGCATTTGGTGCCGAACCTTGTAAATCCTTGTGTCCAGTGCCTTTACATTTACTGCATCATTCGAGGAAAGGTGAGAGATACAAGAAGAGTGGATCGAGGCTTTAACCATCCATAGAGGTTTAATTGATAAGGAATCAATTAGTAAAAAAAGTTTTAAGGGATCACTGATTCACCCCCTCCCCCTCTCAGTGATTCACACTGATCTGGGCACTTCAATTGGTATCAGAGGGAGGTTACCTCTAAAAGATCCAAGGGAGTCTTTATGAAGTGCAGATTTGAGGAAACGAGCGACCAGCCTCAAATGGAGATATCTGCCAAGACTCAGAAAAATAGAAAGAAGAAACAGGCCAAGAAGATGAAGAAAGCCTGTCCTAGCTGTGATGAAGTTGAAACAATGAATGATCTTCAGAGTGCACTCAAATATCTTCAGAAGACAGTTCCCATGGAAGTGGCAAAGTGTATAGCTACAGGCATCCATGATCTTCATGAAGAAAAATCACAGTTAGAAGAAGAAGCCAATGTAATGGAAGATCAATTGGCAAAAAGGGTTGGCATAACCAACACTCTCAGAAAGCTGGTGAAGGCTAAAGATGAAACCATTTCTCTTTGCAATGAAAGATATGAAGACACTGCTGAAGAATTGCAGAGAAGCCTTTCTGAGAAAGAATTCTTTAACATAATGGTCAAAGATGTTTTCCATGCACTGGAAAAGAGGCATAAAGTATCAATGGTTGTCAGAGATGCTCAACTTGAAGACAAAGTAAACAGGGTAAAGGAGCTTGACAATTCATTACAAGAAATGAAGAAGGTGCATGAAAACCAACTAGAACAGCTGAAAGAAAATTGGGAAGGAAGGCTAAGAACTGTTGAGGATGAGAAGAACTCCCTCAATATGAAATGCTTAGAACTAGAGGTGATATTGAAAAATCTGCAATCACCCAATGCTGAAGCCTCCCAGTTAGCTGAAAGAAGACATGTTGCTACTCAAGTATGCTTTGAGCAGGATGATTCTAAGAGAAAGACATCCTCTAATAAAAGTGCAACATCTTCTAAAAAGAAGGTACCATCCATACCATCTTGTACTGATGCTTCTAATTGTGTTTCCACAAAAAGTGCAGGATGGAAGAATAATTCCAAACAAATATGGATGAAGACAGTAAAGAAGCAGAGCTCTCCTGAAACAGCACAACAGGTCAAGAAAAGTACCCTACAATCAGAAGAACTGAAGAGGTCAAGATTCGTGGGACAATGCTGGTGTTGTAACAAGTATGGGCATTGTGCAAAGGATTGTTGGTACAATCCACTGAATGCCAAAGCACAGAGGAAGCCCATGCCAAGGGGGAGCAAGCCAGAAGAAAAGAAGCAGCATCCACAGGTCCAGAGACATCTGTTTACTGCTAACAGATTTGGATTACTTGACAACATCTGGGATGGTTGCAAAAGTGGTCAAAAGAATGATACATGTCAATCTCCAGCTGTATCCAAAGCTGGAAAGAAGAAAAGATCACAGAACCTGGCTCAGAAAGAATCCTTGGGAAGAAAGCATAAGAATGTGGAAGATTCTCCCAAGAAGATTATGAAAAAGGAAGAGAAGTCCTTGGAATTCAAATCCAAGAAGGGTGATGCATCAAGAAGAGCCACCAAGAAGACATGCTTCTACTGTGGAAAGAGAGGTCATACCATGGATCTTTGCAAACAAGCCATGGAAATCAATAGAAGCCAACTGAACTCAAACAGACAATCAATCCAAAAGAAGCAGAAGGGATTGATTGAAAACAAGTTTCCTAAGAGAGGTAGCTTGACAGCATCAAAGGAACCATGTGAAACTTCCAGAACTGAGGCCACACTTCCAAATGACTTGTTAGTCATATGGCCAAATCAGTTGCAACTTTCCAAAGATCTACAAAGAGCTGAAGATAAAGTTCTGGCAATTGCTAAGGCAAAAGGGAAGAAGAAGATTTCACATGAAGATGTTTTGAGAACCACACCAGCACAATCATCAATGAAGATCAAATGTGCAAGTGTGAAGACTGGTGAAAATGGGACATCTTGGTTGAGAGAATCTTCTCAACCTTGTTGTTCACATTGATGAACCAAGGAGGTTCCATCTTATTCCCTTATACTTCTGGTATTTACATGTGCTAACATTGCAGGGAATTGAAGATGATGATCATTCTCATCTGGAGAGTGGTTTGGACAGAATGGAGTGCACCCCTTGAGGGGGAGCCAATCTGAAGAAGATGATGTTATGAAATTAATATCATCTTGAGAAAGTAGATGAAAGGGGGAGCTTTATCTTTGCACCTGAACTTTCTAATGAGTTTTGTGATGTATGTGCAGGATTTAGCAATTCATTGTTATATCTGAAAAATTTCAAACCCCTGAAGCATGATCTCACATGTATAGTGAAATGTGGACAGCATTGAAAAATCTTGGGTATATCACTCTTGTTTTCTACACCGGGTTAGCCCAAGTAGACTTAGAGTTGATTTACTAAAGGTTCTTTGCTAAAGAGAACATGCGGCATCATCCCTCTCTTAGTGATTTTTAAAGAAGATGCTATTCGAAGGGAGGAAGAGATTTTTTTTGAAAGAGAACCACACCACACCTTTGCATTTGATTGCCAATAAGGGGGAGAAAAGATTGGCACACATATTGACCCATTCATATGTGCTGAAGAAGTGTATTGACAACAAATACAAAGGGGGAGATTGAAGTGCATTGTGTTGCATTTGTTGTCAATGAGGTATGTTGTTGTCTTGGAATGAATGGAAGTCAAGGAATGTCAAGATGTGAATGACAAAGGTTGTGATGGTGTTGGTGGTAAAGGAGAATGGCCATGGTACTAAGATGCATGTCACTTAGGAGATTCACTAACTGGTATTGGAAATTGTGGTTGAAACATTCTCCATGTATATCAGACGATTGTTGAGCTGCTCTTTAAGTTCAAAGAACTTGTATCCTGATGATACAAAGTCACAACATGATTAGAAGACCATGCATTGTAGTGACAATGCATGAGGAGTTGAAAGTGATCCATCCATAAGTTCTAAGTGGATGAAGTGGATTAAAGAAGTCCATGTACTAATTCTTAGTGCATGTGAATGTGAAGAAGATCCAATTGATCTCTAATTGGATCATTGAAGAACATTGAAGAATTATTTGATTCAGGAGCTTCAGTTGATGGAGAACCTTCAAGAATTCACTTCTAAGTAATGAATATATGTTGAGGAGATTTGAGGAATTCTAATGAAGAAGAGAAGGGAAGAAATGTAGAAGAAGGATGTCTTAGAGTTGTGGCATTTGGAATTTTACACTTAGTACTTTGAATACTTAGTGTATATTTAAGCAAAAAATAAGCCACCAAGGGCCAGCCTTAAGGGTTCAACCCCCAAGGCACATGTGGGCCTAAGGCGCCACGCCCAAGGGGGGATCCCATGTGGCCAGCCCGAGAGGCAGGGGGGCCGTGTGTAAGCCCCGGGCCACGCAGGAGATCAGTTCCTGCGCAGCATGGGAACCTGAGCGCGCGCCCGAGGTGCATATTGGGCGCTAGGAGTGCGCCCGCAGAGGCGAGAGTGGGCGCAGAGCGCGCCCGCAGGGAGAACACGGTGCGGGGCGGCACCGTGGAGGGAGAAGTTCAATTGCTGAGAGGTCCGCATCGCTTATTTAATAAACCGCGGCAAAACCGCGAGGCGTTTCGATGTGGGACGCGGAAAAATTCCCGGGAGCGAATCCTGGCCGCTCGATCGATCGCGTGCCAGATCTCGACCGCACGATCGATCCCGCGCGAGATCTTCAGATCCAGGCCGTCCAAAATCTTTTGATCGCCCGATCCGACGGCTCCCGGCTCATCTCCTTCCTCGAGCTCAGCCGAAGGCCACCCGACGTCTCCTGCTGAACCAGATCCTCCCCGACGACCTGTTTTCGAGCTCCCGGCCACCATTGTTTGATCCGAAGACTCCATTGAGCTCGTCCGGCCACAATGAACACATCCATGCTTTAAAATGAGCTTGCATGCAACGGGAGAAGAAATTTGCACGAGGCCGAAGCAACCGGAGTTGCGAGGCCATGAGGATTATTGTTGTGCATGGTTTGTGCCTAAACGAAGGCCGTGCATGCGTTTGTAGTCGCATGCACGTGAAAGAAAAAAATGGAAAGTACCCGCGTGAAATAAAAAGAAAAACAAGATTCACAGAATCTTGAAAACCCGAAAAACTCGGGGATTTGAGTTGTATCTCTACGCGGATGAACCGCCTCTGCCTCGCCTATAAAAGAAGAGCCCAAGGCTCCAAATAAGATTGCTGATGCGCTGAAGTTTTGTTGAAAACACGAAGTCCCGCGGAGCACTTTGTGCCTCGCGAAGTAGAAGCCCCGCGCAAAGAAATTGCGCGGCTGAAGGTTCCGGAGCCACCCGAGGCTTCGAAGGTCCCCTGCGCGCATTATTTGTGCGACAGGAAGAGCTCTCCCTGCCCGCATACTTGCGCGGCAGGAGTAGCTTGCGCGCCCAAGGTGTCCTCACCCTTGTGGCTTGCGCGCCTCGTGGTGTTGCATCCTGCACACCCGAGTGCCTGTGCACCCCGCGGCTCAAGACACTTACGCGGAAGTGTGTGTGTGCCAAGTGGAGAAGAAGACCCGAGGGCTTGGTACCTTGTGCAGCTGTTGGAGAAGGAGTTGGCCGCGGCTCAAGCAGACCCTTGCGCGCCTCCTTTGGCATTCAGGTGGAATAGAAGAAGAAGGCCGAGCCTTGTGCTTGTGTGCAAAGTGAAGGAAGAACACCCTATGGGCAGTAGGTGTGCAAAGCAAGAAGACCCGAGGCATAGTGCCTTTTGTGTGCAAGATAAAGTGGAAGGCCAAGTGTGTGCCAAGTGGTTAGAAGACCACACTCATTAAGTGTGTGTGCAAAGTGAGCAAGAAGTTGGCCGAAGCCTAGGTGTGTGCACAAGAAGGGAAGAAGGCCATAGGCATTTGTGTGTGCAAAAGAACTAAAAGGCCGAACCTAGTGTGTGCACTAAAAGTGTAAACACCTAGAAGTAAAATAAGGAGTGACCCACACTAAAGTAGAACACACTCTAAGTGTGTAAACAAATTGGATAAAGTGTGTGAAGGAGGAAGAAGGTGTGTGTGCTTAAAGTGACTACACCCTTTGTGGGTCTACTGCACCAAGAAGAGGAAAGGAGGAGTGCATGCATGCATGCATGCACGTGCACACGTGAAGAAAGTTAAATCAGTGGTGTGAATTTGAGTTGTCCAAGACCAGGAGGTTCTTGAAGAATTTGAGAAGGCCATGCAGTCAGTGCATGAGGATGCAGAGATGCCATGCACTCAGTGCATGAAGTGAAGTTGAAGTGAGACTGAGCCAGACTGAAGTGAAAGATATTGTTTGTCTGAGTTTGCAGTAGATTGAGAAGAGCCTGATCAACAGAAGTGATCAGAAGTTGCTGAGCAAGACCAACAGACCTTTTTAGAGGCTGTTGAAGATTCTTGAAGAAAGAGGCCAGGTCATCCTTAGAAGAAGGAGATAAAGCCTGAGCAAGACGAGAAGACCTGATCATCACAAGTGATCAGAGGTACAGAGCAAGGCCAGCAGTCTTTATCCCAGACTGCTGAGGATACTTGAAGATCTGAACAAGAAGAAGAGTTACTCATGTGACTCGAGCAGCCAGGAGAAGACCCCTGTGAGACTCAGGGAGAAGAAGTCTTCAGTGGGATTCTGGAGCAAGCCAGTGGGACTCTGGTAACACTGTGGGACGCAGTATAAAGACCCTCCTGTGGGACTCAGGAGAGATACAGTGGGACTCTGTATCGACCATTGTAATACTAACAGATTATAATTGGAGAATCCATGCTGGGAGAGCATGGCAAGGATGTAGGCCTTTGGTGCCGAACCTTGTAAATCCTTGTGTCCAGTGCCTTTACATTTACTGCATCATTCAAGGAAAGGTGAGAGATACAAGAAGAGTGGATCGAGGCTTTAACCAGCCATAGAGGTTTAATTGATAAGGAATCAATTAGTAAAAAAAGTTTTAAGGGATCACTGATTCACCCCCTCCCCCTCTCAGTGATTCACACTGATCTGGGCACTTCATTATAAATAAAACTACATTGTGGAAAACAATAAAACTTCAAAACCATAATATCAATATGAATGTAATCATTGGGAATAAATTCATTCCTCACTAAAAAGGGGCAAAAATTCCCTCTTAAATGAGATTGAAATTCCATCGAATGTTAAAAAATTGGTGTACCCCCAAAAAATAAAATCAGTTTTGGAGGTATTTGGGACCTCTTTTGACCTTGAAAAAATAGTGAACGGGGTCCCCTTAGTCAAAATGACATAGATCTCATCAAAATATTTGATTTGATATGTGGTAGAGCCTAAATAGACACCCAAATCAAAAGTTATGGTTGTTTGAAGTTCGAGTCATGTTTTCAACTTATTTTAGATCTTTTATTAAAATTTTGATCTTTTTTATTTTCAATTTTTTATTAAATTATTATTAATATATAATAATTAAAAAATTATTAATTAAAAATAGATTTTTTATTTATTTTATAACCTATTTTCAATAAATCACTTATATATTAAGTGTAAATGTTTATTTAGCCTTATCTTAAACATATTTAAAAAATATGTATTATATTTATATCAATATAAATATATTTATATATTTATATATTAATATATATTTTTTAATGTTTTTTTTAAAATATAACCTTTATCATCGCTTTTTTATTAGCGCTGATAAAGGGAGGGTCTTTATCAGCACTTTTATCTAGCACCGTTAAAGGCCTAGTGCTGGATAAACCAAGTTTTATAGTAGTGTCCTCTCGATGTTGGGCTAAACGATTTGCATTTGTTATGAGGGAACTTCACACAAGTCAAGGGAGTTTTTATTATTTTACTAGTGGTTTTTTGGAGTAATTTTGGTGTTTAAACATTTCATTCTATGTATCTTATATTATTTCATATTTGAATTCTTGTTTTAGTGCATGGGATTGATTTTCTCTTAATTTCCAACCCATCAGTGTGACGTTTTGAGCTCGTGACTTGTGTTGTTCTGATTAGACAACAAAATAATCTTTCTCTTACCCACTTTCTTAAGATTTAAATCTAATTTATAAGCTCTTATTCCATTCATAAGTTCTGGACCTTGGAAATATGATTGTTATATCGAGATTTGGTTCTTCAAGCATTGATATAAAAGATTAATAATTAATTGAGATTCCAATTAATTTCAACCAATGAATTACTTAAAAACATAATCAATCACTAAGAAGAATGAACTTTAAATGTGTGTAGTGAAATTAAGATTCATTTATCACATATTTTTCAAAATCCACTTTATTTTTCAACTATTAAACTCTTTAAATTAAGTTATATTCTTAAAATTGTTTTCAAAACTACCCCCTATTTTTGTAATTTTTATTAAAAATTCACAATCAAAACCCATAAATGATCCTTGAGATATGACTTAGTGTCTATCCTATTTTATAAAATAATTATTAAATCATATTCAATTTGACATTTCATGACAACACGATCAAATTTTGGCACCATTTCTGGGGAGTGATTTTATTTTTAGTGTGTGTTTTTTATAAAAATATTGCATATTTTGCAATTATTTTTTTAATTATTATATTCTTTCATTTAATTTAAGTTGATTTATAAAATATTCCTTTTGTAGGACTTGTGAATGACATGATATAAATCAAAGGAACTACTTCCCTTCGAACACGAACTAGAGAGGATCTTACATCATCAACACCAAGAAGCACCGAATGATCCCTTGAAGGAGGACACACAAAACATTGAAACTCTTATGGATCCTTCTTCTTCTAGAAGCCATGTGAAAACTAAAATAAGCTTGCGTAATATGACTAAAAATAATCAGAAATTAAAAAACTAAACTCTCATGATGTAGAGATTTATCCTGCATACATTCAAATACAAGGTAAGACACACAATTTTGAACTTAAATCTAGTTTAATTCACTCATTACCAAGATTACATGGGATCATGGGAGAAGATCAACATAAGAACTTGAAAGAATTTCATACTGTGTGTTCTACATTAAAACCGTCTAATGTGGATGAAGAAAAAGTAAAGCTTATAAAATTTCCTTTTTCATTAGAATACACTAAAAAAGATCGGTTATATTATGTTAATTCCCCAATTAAAGGATGGGTGGACATGAAATGCTTTTTCCTCAAAAAATACTTCCCAGCCTCTTGAACTACAAAAATAAGGAAATAAATCATGGAATAAGAAAATCATAAGGGGAAACACTTCATGAATACTGGGAAATATTTAAAAGGTTATGTTCAAGCTATCTACACCACCAAATAAGTGATAAAATTTTAATATAATATTTTTATAAAGGTTTAATTATTATTGATTAAAACATGATTGATGTTACTGTAGGTGGTGTGATAGTTAAAAAAACACAATCGCTGTAAGGACCCTTATTGAGTACATGGCTCATAATACTCAACAATTTGGTTCAAGGTATACTATACCCATTCATGGTGTCCATGAGGTGAACAGTACTAAATTCGAGAAGAAGGTGGACATGAATTTTGAATAGGTAAGTACCCTTATTTGACAAATTTTTCTTTTCCAAGGGAAATCCAGTCTCGTCCTCCTATATAATGTGGTATCTATTCTATCTAAACCCACTATTTTGACCAATTACCTCAATAGAGAGAACCTTCTGAGAGTTGTGAGACAATTTTCCAGGCCACCCATATAACCAAATCATTATAAAAGAACCATAATATCCATCCAACCCTGGGTGGAAAGACAACCAAGCCTATAGACAAGGGGGTATTCAAACCATCCTCAACAACCATGGAACCAACTAGGAAAGATTAGTCATCCATTACCACCACCCAGGAATCCTCAACCAGCACAAAGGCCTTTACAAAAAACCCCTCTAAAACCTGATCCTAGCCTAGAATACATGATGAAACAAATGGATAAAAATAATCTTCAATTCCAAAAGACAACCCAAGAAACCATATAAGACCTAAACACCCAATTAGACCAACTTGCCAACTCGGTTGGTGAAATCCAAAGTCATGGGTCAGGTAAAATACCCTCTCAACCACTAGTCAACCCTAGGGATAAGGAAAATTTCTATACCATCACCCTTAGGAGTGTAATAAAACTTAAAATCCAAATAACCCCTCCATTAGAGTCATCCCCTCCTAAGGAAACATCCATCCCAACCACTGAGAATGGTCTAAGAAAGGAAATATATTGTCCAAAGAAAAATCCCCCTAAAGGAAAGTGTGCGTCTATTGATGAATTTCCTAGCCCAACCATTCCTATTACACTTCACCAAAGGGACACCAACCAAGAAACAAAATCAACTGAACTTGATAAATAATTCTTGGAATTCAAAAAAGTTCATGTTAGCATCCCCTTGATTGATGTCGTAAATAAAATTACATGATACGCCAAGTTTCTAAAGAATATGTGTACACACTGAAGGCGACTTAAAGGTGATAAAAAGGTAATATTGGGGAGGAACATATCAGTATTGGTAGATCCATTTCTTCCCACCAAATACATCGATCCTAGAATATTCTTGATTCTATGCATGATAGGGGAGTATTTATTTTCTAATGCTTTCATTGATTTTGGTTCTTCTATAAATATAATTTCACACTCTATTTTCTTTTAATTGTAGGCTGGGGAACTGAATCCCACTAGAGTAGTCATTCATCTAAAAAATTTAAGTACTTTCACACCCCACTAGTGTGTTAGTGGATGTTCTTATGAGGGTAAAAAAGTTAATTTTTCCTACTGATTTTTATGTGCTTAAAATGGAAGATTATAAGATGAATGAACACACTTCGATTATATTGGGGAGGAATTGATTGAAAACTTCCAAAACCATAATTAATGTTCATAATGGTACATTATCCATGGAGTTTGGTGGTGACATTTCTCACTTAAATATCCTTGATTCCATGAAGCACCCCTTTAAATAACATTCCTCACTTTCAGTTAATTCTATTAATGTAATCCCTTCGCTTGAAAAAACTTCTTTTATTTAGCATGAAACCATTTTTGAGTTTTCATCCTTGATAGAAATTCTAGGTAATGAATCACGCATTTAATGTTGTAGTGGTCTAGAAAAATGTCTTGCATGTTTTTTAATTGATGATTTCTTGAGCACTAAGGACCACATGACCATCGATGATACAGATAAGGTTGGTAAATATTATTCCTTATACGAGGATGCTACCATTGAGTATTTAGATGAGATCATTGAACTAACACTTTCACAATCACTCCAATCAATCTAAAATCCACCTAAATTAGAATTTAAACAACTACCTCAAGATTTGGAATATTCTTATCTTGAGAATGGAAACAAGATATCTGTCATAATTTCTAGTTCACTTCCTCCAGAGCATGAATTGAGACTGCTTGAACTTTTAAGGGAGTATAAATAAGCATTGGTATGGAAACTTGTTGACATTCCTGGTATTATCCCATTAATTTTCACACATCATATATTAATAATGATGAGGCTACATCAGTGAGGACGACGCAACATTGACTGAAACCAAACCTCCTTGATGTTGTTAAAAGGAGGTAATAAAATTGTTGTATGATGGAATAATTTACCCCATATATGATAGCCAATGGGTTAGTCTAGTGTAGGTAGTTCCTAAAAAAATGGTCTTACAATAATTAAAAATAAAAAATGAATTAGTTCTAATCCATGTGTAGAATAGTTGGAATGTATATTTAGACTATCATCGACTAAACCAACACACTAAGATGGACAATTTCCCATTGTTGTTCATTGACCAGATACTGGAGAGGCTAGTAAGGAAGTCCCACTACTATTTCCTTAATGAGTATTCTAGATACTTTCAGATCAATTTTACCCTAAGGATTAAGAAAAAAACCTTTACTTTCCCCTTTGGCACATTTTCATATATGAGGATTCCATTTGGTATGTTCAATGCTCTAGGTACTTTCCAGCAATACATGGTTAGTATTTTTTTTATTACTTGGAGAATTACAGAGAAGTATTTATATATGATTTCACTATTTACAACTCCTATTTTGATTATTTTTTGAGAAGTATTGGTTCTTTCCTACATCGCTGTATTGAAAAGAATCTCGTATTAAATTACGAGAAATATAATTCGATGGTGCGATAGGGTATAGTACTTGGACATGTATTTCTGGGGATGATATCCAAATAGATAAATCAAAATTGGATATTATTTTTTCCATATCATTCCCAAAAAATGTGAGGGATGTGTAGTCTTTATTAGGTCATGCTGGATTTTACCATATTTTAATTTTTGACTTTAGTAAGACTACACTCTCCCTATCCCGATTACTCCAAAAAGAAAAAGAATTTGTTTTTGATAAATAATGTGAAGAAGCTTTTAAAAAATTGAAATCACATCTCACATCACCACCGATAATCCAACCTCATTGGTGGGATTTACTATTTGATATCATGTATGATTCCTCTAACTATGCAGTTGGGGATGTCTTATCACAATGGGTTGATCGAGCTCTATATGTCATTGCCTATGACTCATGAACATTGGACCCTAACCAAGAATACTGCACCACAAAATAAAAAGAATTAATTTCCATTGTGTTTTCCTTGGATAAATTTAGGTTATACCTTTTAAGGTTTAAATTCATTATATTCTCAGAACATGTAGCCCTATGGTATCCCCTTAAGAAACTGGAATTCAAACCACATATCATTCACTAGATTCTATTACTTTAGGAATTTAATCTAGAAGTTAGGGATAACAAATGAGTAAAGAATGTGGTGGCTGACCATATCAGTAGGATCCTCCCATCTTTAGACATTGAATCACCCCCTGTATTCTCATAAATGACATGTTTCCTGATGAGAAATTGTACTATGTGAAAGATGTTATTCCTTGGTATGCTAAAATTGTCAATTATTTGGTAGAATCTTTCATTCCTGATTTCAACAAAAAACCACCCTAGTCATCTAAAACTTGAGTCTATTTAGTACATTTGGGATGAACCTTACCTTTGGTTCATATGTAGTGATCAATTCATCAGGCGTTGTGTTCTCGATATCATTTTTTAGTCTATCATTAGGATTTTCCACACTCTTTCTTATGGGGGCCACTTTGGTCCCCAATAGAACTCTCAAAAAGTTCTTGATTATGGTCTCTTTTTTCCAACATTATTTTAGGATTCCCATGATTTATGTAAATCTTGTCCTCACTATCAAATAATGAAGAATTTCTCTAAAAGAAATGAAATTCCACAAAAAACCTTGTTCTTCAAGGAAAATTTTGATGCTCGGTGCATTGAATTTATGGGGACATTTCCCAATTCATTTAGAAACTTGTACATTCTTCTAGTAGTTGATTACATGTCAAAAATGGGTAGTGGAACAAGACACAATGACAGATGATTCCAAGATAGTTGTAGAATTATTGAGAACCCAAATCTTATATAGGTTTGGATTACCTAGGTTCATCATCAGTGACCTAGGTTCTCATTTCTATGACTGAACAATGAAATCACTATTTCATAGGTATGGGGTCGGGCATCGAGTGTCTAATACACATCACCCACAAACTAATGGTTAAGATGAGGTGTCAAATAGAGAGGTAAAAAAAATCTTGAAAAAATGGTTCAAAACAATAGAAAATATTTGACTCTTAGACTCAATGATTCATTATGGGCTTACTGTTCTGCTTTCAAAACACCCATTGGAATTTCACCATATCATCTTGTTTTTGGAAAGAGTTTTCACCTCCCTATTGAGATAGATAATCAAGCCTATTAGGCCATTAAATACTGTAATTAAAATCTTTCCAGTGTAGGTTCTAAAAGGAAGTTATATATTTAGGATATGGAGGAAATGAGGATAGATTCATATAAGAACTCCCAAATTTATAAGAAGATAACCAAGGCTTCCCATGACTGCATTATCCTTCATCATCAATTCCACATCAGGCAGAAGGTCCTCTTTTTCAATGTAAGGCTAAAGTTTCTTCTAGGTAATATTCACTCCTGTTGGTTTGGACTATACAATGTTACTAATGTTTATCCATTTTGTGTTGTTTAGGTTCAAAATGAATAAACAAAACAAACCTTCACTGTCAATAGGCAGCAATTGAATCCTTTCACGAAGCCATTCCAAAGTCCCCGATGGAGGAACTCCATGTTCAAAAAGTATACTACTAATGAAACCCACTAGGTTTTATTCTCCCTTACCACATTATCATTTATTATAGTGAGGAAACTGCATACTATATGTGTGGGGGATGGGTATATTCCTCAGTTAGTTAGGAATTTTTATCATCTTTCTCCTTTTTCTTTTTCTTGCTTGCTGAATAGTATTGTTAGCTCGCCCCTCAATTTTGTGATAATATTTTCATTTTTGATTCCCACTTAATCATGAAAAATTATTCCCATTTAATCATGGAAAATTATGGCCACTTAATCATGGAAATTATTGAAAATTCATGAGGAATTTCCCTATTTTCACGTTGTTTAAACATTTTTTTTGTCACCGACGGACACTATGTTTTAACATGAATTTTACATCAAGGTGTGATTTTTTCTAGAAAATTAGTTGTTTTTCGATAATATAAATGGTTATATCACTTTGAAACCTTTAATAATAATGATACCTTTTGTGTGAGTAGTTTATGGGAACATTATGCCACTTAATTTCTCCACATATTTTTGCACCAAACCATGAAGTGTGAATATTTATTACCTAATAAAAGGTAAATATAAGTTAGGTTAATATTTATTATCTTTCCAAATTATTTTTCCATAAGTTCATTCCTTATTCGATCTATTTCATTACCGTACCTGATTTACCTATGCTTTTGTACCTATTATCCGACTATTGTACGACCTAAAAAGAACTTAAAATCAAAAAAATAATAATAAAAATACTAAAAAAACAAAAATATATGTTTGTGTCTTGTGATGGTAAAAAAAATTCTTCCTCAACCTTTGATCTTGTTATATCTATTACAATTTATGTCTTGAGGAGATCAAATAAGGGTTGAGTGATGAGCGTGAGATTTGTTCCAAGTTCAAACTTTTGAAAAAATAAATAAAAATAAAAATAAATGAAGGGAGTGATGAAATGTAAAACATATGGGGATATATAGGTTAGGATATTAAGGTTTGACTACTGATAATTTTTAAGTGAGTGGGTATTAAAATTTGACTGCAAAGGATGTAGGGCAGGTTTAGTGGACATAATCATTTAAGCAGATTTTTTTTTAAAATAACATATATTTACTTGATAGAAAGTGGGAAGAATAAAATGAATTGGTTTTCACATACAAACATGGTGAGTTAGTGACATTTTTTACTTTTGAATTATTTTCTCAAATTGGTATAGTTCATCTCCTTGAATTTCATTCTGATAACATTTACGAGACATCTTTTTCCATGATCACTGAGATTAACTCATTGGTATAATTTTTGATTTGATCACATTGAAATAAATAATTAAATTTTAATTTAAAATTATATCTTAATTAATTTGGGAAAATATATATGCATAATTTTTGTAAATGTGAATTTTATTAGGAGTTTAAATGTTTTTCTATGAGGGTGTGATCACACCATGATTCACTGCTTTATTTCACACTTACACCGCTGTTTTAAACTTGATTTGTAATAAAAATTTAAAATTTAAAAATAAATTGAACTTAACATTTAATTACATTATTTAATTTTTAGAACTTTAAAAAAGTAAAATTCTACTTATTTTGGTGATTTTATTATAGGAGGAGGTGATTTGGAGTGCCTGAGATGATGTAGAAGGAAAATGGGCCAAACTTCATGGAATACCTAGGAAACCAGTCCACTATTTTGAACATTCTGAGAAATACATGAATATAAATGGTCTGAAATTTTTTGGGATGATCCGGAATTCATTAGAATACAACTCATCACAAGATACCCAAGCCCAATTAATACATCTGGTGGACAATCCGAACTAATCTATCTAGGAAACTGAATCTGCACGAATTTAAAAGTTAGGTTTAGTATTTTGACAATATCTACCATTATAGATATCCAATGGCCACAAAATTTGACATGAGGATATTAAATATTCATTAAAAAGATATTATATTTTTTCCAATTCAATATAATTCCATTTACCAACCTAAAACCGAGACACAAGTGGTATCTTGAAAACTGGGTGCCCAAAACCAATTCCCATTTTGGCTATAAAAGGGCACCATGAGAACCTAATTTGAAATCTGGACCAAGGAGTAAATTTATGAAATTTTTGAGTTCCATAGATGTCCTATTATACCATTTTAGGTTCTTGAGCTCCATATCCTCATAGGGATAGCTGGAATGAAGAAGGAGATCCACCCGAATTTCCTTCTCCTCTCAATGTTGGGCTAAACGGTGGGCGTTCCTTGTAAGGAAGATTCACACATGTCAAGGGAGTTTTGATGATTTTATTATCTACTAGTTTGGATTAATTTGTGTTTTAAAAAATTTCATTCCATGTATCTTACATTATTTCATATTAGAATTCTTGTTTTGATGCATGTGATTGATTTTCACTTAATTTCTAACCTATCAGTGTGATGTTTTGAGTACGTGACCTGTATTGTTCTTATTGGACAAAAAAAGAATCCTTTTCTTACCCAATTTCATGATATTTCAATATACACTAGAATATCTTATTCCATGAATAATTTCAAGACCTTATCAGTATGATTTTTATGTCAAGGTTTGGTTCTTCAAGCATTGATTTAAAAGCTTTGGAATTAATTGGGATTCCAATTAATTTCAACCAAAGAATTACTTCAAACTTGAATTAATTTATAATTAAAATGAACTTGAAATGTGTGTAGTGAAATAAAAATGACTCCTTTATTACATATTTTTCAAAATATACTTGGGTTTTCAACTATTAAACTCTTTAAATTAAGTTATTTTCTTAAAAGTGTTTTCAAAACCACCCCCTCTTTTTGTACTTTTTATTAAAAATGCACACTCAAAACCCATCAATGATCCTTGAGAAATGACCTAGTTTCTAAAATATTCTATAAAATAATCTTTAAATCACAATCAATTTGATGTGTCATGACAATGTGTTTAGAGAATAAAAGTTTTTTTGGTGTAATGCAGATAATTACTACTACTGAAACATGTATAACAATGGAAGCTTCATCATCATTCTTCTCTACATTGATGAAATGATCTTAACTGGATTGGTGAGGGAAAGTCTAGAAGAGTTAAATCTTGATTTTTCCAAAATTTTCTAGATGAAGAATCTTGGTTATATAAAGAGAATACCAGGGATGAGTATTAAAAGATACTTGAGTTTTAGAGCAATTTATATATATCAGTCACAATATATTTGGAAGGTGTTGGAGTGATTCAAATTGAGTGAGTCGAAGCTTGTGATCACCCCTGGATAGAAAATTCAAATTGTCAAAGGAGAAGACACTTAAAATAAATGACAAGGCTAAGTACATGGTAAAAGTTTCATATATAGCAGCGATGGGAATCCTGATATATTCCATGGTTTGTACAAGGTTTGATGCTGCTCATGTAGTTGGTGTAGTTAGTAGGTTCATGGTGAATCTAGGAAAGGAACACTTGGAGGGGGTGAAGTAGATCCTCTGGTATCTCAATTTTTTGGCAGATATAACACTCTATTTCATAATAGATGATCCTTTTTATGGATTTGTGGATGCCAACTTTGGGGGAGACACAAAATCAAGGAAGATCACACCTGACATCATGTTTAATTTAGGAATCAATTCTTTGTGTTGGATGTTGAGACTTCAACTTATAGTTTCATTTCCTACCACGTGAAGGTTCTAGGGTAGAGAGGTATTGATTATTCCCATGAACAATAATGGATTTTCATTAGTTTCATTTAATTTATCCTATGGACTAAATGAATAACAACCCCATAATCCACGAGACATTATTCTTCATATATAATTTATAATTAATTTATAAATAATAATTAACTCTTATTTTGGAGTTCTTTATTCATTATTGAATCAGTTTAACACTCTTTTCATATCATCATTATGATTAAGGATTCAATGGTAAAATCCCTATAGTGGTAATCCACACATTATCCATGAAGCTCATAATGTTGCTGTTGGATATCTGAGTGCTAGTGTTGTAGAACCATATTGCTTATATCATTCACCACTGATCACAACAAGAATTACTTTTGAGCCTAAATCATTTAATCGAGTTCTATCATCTTCTTGAGATGGAGGAGAAGGATCAGTGCTCTATGTTCTTGAGAGTTTTCTAGAGAAACGATTCTCTCTAGATTTGAGAGAATTCTCTAGAGAGGATTTTTGTGTGCAGAAAAACTATCTTACCCTAGGAATTTTTTAACCAAGTATATATATCTAGGTTGGATAATTGGTTATTTCACATAGACCCTTATCCAAAATCTTAATCCTTATTGAACCCCACATAGAATAATAATAATAATATTTTCTTAACGTGCGTAAAACTCACAGATAACTTTAATATCAATTATTAAATAAATAAATAAATATTTATTTTAATGATATTAAATATATCATTTTCACAAGTCCCTTAGATCAATCCAAAAATCCTCTTTATAATTTATCAAACCTTTATTAATAACTCTTTATTTAAATAAAAAAATAATACTGAATTATTCATTAAATACATAAATATGAGATCAATATAACCTAACTAATTATTATTCATCAAAAATTGATAATAATATTTATTATAATATAAAATTCAAATATAATCTAATTGAAGTTTTGAATACACTTAATGTGGGAACCTCTATTCCTCTTTCTCAGTGGCATTAGGATAACTCTCCTAAAGACCAAGATTAACATCTAACAACATGTTAAGACACTCATAGAAAAATTCATTAATTACATAATGATAATAACCTCCTATGAATTCTCACTATGTAATATAATCCCTTATTAATATCTCATCAAAATAGTTGTGATACTAGTGTAATCAAACCATATTCTTGATATATAATTCTTTATCAAATAGTTATATTCCAATCAATGAGCCTAAGATATTTACATCCATTAACTCAAAAAGGAAAAATACTTTCTTGACTTATTCATTAATGTTATATAACTTTTGACATGCCTAATGTATCCTAATTCTCCACAATTATATTTCATCATGTTTTATGACAATACATCTAAGTGCACGACACATGATATGTTGAGGCATGAGATCCATTACACCAAAAGAAGGGAATGATAGTTCACTAAAAGGAGAAGATCCGATGACATTTCTTCTGATGACTGCATGAAGATGGGGTGACTCCAGTAGAGTGTTAGTGAACCAAAATATAAATACTTTTGAGCAGGTGTCAGACTATAAAAAGTCCATTCATCAAAATATATGCTAAATATCATATTCAAAATATCATTAGAAGTCTAATAGTCAACCAGCTAGGCAATTTGAGAAGGTGAAATCTTTGACCAGGTAAAGGGTTTCTCCATGGATTTTAGAGAAGGTGGACATTATCTCACAAAAATAAGATGGAAGTGACGAATGTAAGCACCATGATGACACTACAATATATAGCTTGGTGGATCCCTTGTGGTAAAAATAATTTTCACTATGAGAGGGAATGATACACTTATTTTAATTATATTACTATTGATTCTTTGAATAAAGTGAAGCAGTATTTCCTTATGGATAAAAGAACAAGCCCGAACCATGTAATATTTTTTTTGTGTTTTTCTTTTACATTCATTTTTTTTCTAATAACTGTTTACAATATTCTTGTTTGTGTTCTTTTGGTGGTGTTACGTTGCGGTGCGGTGACTTGCATACACTAGTGTTCCAAGTTTCAACCAGCACACACATGGTTCATTATAGAGTTATTTCTTATACAAGTGAAGTTCCTATGGTTTAAATATAAGATATCTATGAGCCCAATGTGATGCCTCATATCTGTACTCCCAGATACAGTGCTCGTAGACACATACATTACACACTTTCTTTGACACCATCTGTAAAAGCATGGATATAAAAATCCGTAATTTCAAAAACAATAATGATTATTGAATCTACAACATATGAATTATATTTTCAAGTTTAGAGATTTAGAGGATTAGGAAACATCATAAAAAATAAATCTCATGAATTTCTCAACTAATGGACATTTTTTTCATTATATATAATAAAGTACTTAATTAAAGATAAGTCTTAAACATCCCCCATAAATTCTTCCACATGTGTTATGCCACATGTAATGTTTTTCTTCATAACCCTGGGAATGGAAACATAATAAAGGGTTTAGATCAAACGCTTAGTAAGGGAAAAAATAACTAAAGTAATCATGGAATAAACACAAAATAAATATTATAACAGGAATAAGTAAACTAAATAAATCCATAATCAACTTGAATATGAGAGCATGCTATATCAATGAAAATAAATGAAAACATGGATATCAATAATACCAATCTCATAATGATGCAATGAATAATGCTAGAAACCAAAAACCTACTTTAAAATACTTATGTAAAGAAATTTAATTTTCATCGAGGCCACAGTCAATACAACTTGTTGAATTGGGCATACATACACTAAATACCTAAAACTATTTTGTCTCATTTGACCTTTAGATGCATTGAGGTGCTATATATTATCGAGAACCACCCATAACTTGTTTAATTACAATGCATTCATCATGTTAGAAAATGAATAAAAAATTCATAATCATTTTTTAATAATCATTTATATTGGTATAATAATATAAATAACACCAATACCATTCCCCATGTTAATAAAAAGGATAACATGATCATAACCAATATAGAGGAAGAATGTGGATAATTAAACAATACATAGTCAACTCGCCAATTAATATTTTGTATTAGAATAAAAACACATGGAGTGTTAATTTTTTTCCCATATTAATAAAATGAAAAACATAATCATAACCTATATAGGGGGAAAATGTGGATGGTTAAACATCACATAATAAACTTTTCAATAATCTTCCATATTAGAATATCAACATACAAAATTACAAAACTTTTCCCCATATCAATAGAATATCATTATTTATAGGTGAACATCATCCAATATTAATTATGTATAATGTGATTCTCACACTGTATAGATCAATGGGTATATAAATAAGTTAATACTAGAATACCATGATCATAATCCTTTTAGAGAAAGAAGGTGTATAGTTTCAAAATAACATAACCCAAGAAGTGAGATATATTTTTCAAAGGGTTTATGTAATTGGAATGTATATCCCCATAAAATAATGAGATAATACCACATAATATAATAAATTTTTAGAATTTACCCAACTTATATGAAATAGGTTCAAAAGAACTATCATAACTCAATGAGCACAAATTGAGTTGCCAAAAATATTTACTGCTGGGGAAACAACTAAATCAATAATAAATTGAGTAGGGGAATATGATTTGGATAGTAAATCCCATGAAATATAAGGAAATAAATTATATATCATTCATTTTATAATTAATCAATAAAACACCATACAAATAGAATATAGTGAATAACATGCAACATGTCTCAAAAAATCAGAATTGAGACCAAGAAAACCCATACGACTTGAGTAAAATTTTAAGCAAAACACATTGAAATAGAGATATTGTAATTTAAATTCAAATAACTTTATTAAAATATTATTCATGATATTAAATCTCAAATAGGTAGCATATATACCATATAAATAAAATTAGGTGCAAAATACCAAACATTTCTCAAAGAGAGGAATTTGAGATTAAAAACCTTACCTCTTATCCCAAATTTCATGAATGTATTTGAAACTCTTATATTATAAACATATATATATATATATTAATAAATTATTTAAAAACCTTACTCATATCCATTCTCATTTATACTTTTCATAAATATTCATTCTCTACATGAAATCTTCTGATTTTCTACATTGGATGTTTTTTGTTTTGATCATTTGTACTTGTTTCATAATAGTGGTGACCTTATCTTGAAGTTAATTATTATTAGGTCATTAATTTTACTTATAGTTAAGTTTTATACTTATTTAATATGTTCCAAAATCCTTTCATGAGCGTTCATTATTTATCCTTGAAGATGAAATTGATAAGAAACATGTTTTGGCGATTCTTAACAATCAAAGGGTGTTTTATTAATTGATGATTTTAATATTAATATAACATATTAAAAATAAAAAAATAGATAATTATTTAAAAATTTATATAATATTATAACATTAATTATGTTTCTATATTCATTCATGATATAAATTCATAGTATTGTTCAATTAGGTGGTTAAATCGACCTAAACATGAACATATCTTGATTTAATGAATGATTATGCAGTGGTTTTGTTATAATATAATTACACCAAAAGAATTATGATATTATTAAGTGTTTATTCATATAATATATTATAATTTTAATGAATTATAATAATAAATAATGGATATAAAGATGCTGCACAATTCGAATAAAATATTATTCTCTTAGTACACTTATTTTAAATAATTAAATTAATGACGACCATTTGTTGATCATATAATTAATAGGTTATATAATTTGTTATATCAGAACCTTAATGATTTAATAAATATTATATTTATCCTTTAATACCATACTTATATATATCCTTGTAAGGTGGTGTCTGAAAACAAAATACATTGCATTGTGGAGGAGGTAGTCCGCATAACTCACAAACAATAGTTTTATTTTTCTTAATGGATAGGGTATTTGAATAAAAAATGATAATACTATTAATATAGTAACATTAAAGTATATAAATGATACCAATATCATTATATCAGTGTGTATATATTAAATCTAAAAAAGATAATTAATAATAAAAATGAAGTAGTTGATATTACTCACGTTAGGGAATTAAATTTTCTTTGAAATTCACCTATAAAATGAAGGAATAATGATAACTAATTGTGAATAGAATATTTTGAACATGATAGAGTGTTATTTTAGGATAAAATTTAAGAGTTTAAAGGATAAATTCTAAGTAAATATGTGTCTTTTAGAGGTGAATATTTTACCCTTTTATAAGTGAATAAAAGGGTAGTTTTTGGAGTAAACCTTACATTTTCAATAATTTAAGGTTACAATTAAAGTATCAAGGGTCACAAAATGGAAAAAATAGGATAGGAAAAGGAGTGTGGGTAAAAATTCACATCAACCACTCATTTTTGAGAAAAAATTTAGTTTTAAGTATTTTTTTAACTTTTTTATCTTTTACCCTAATTTATTTTTACCTTGGTAATTAATTTGTAACCTTAGTAATTAATTTTAATTAAAAATATTAAGATTGAAATTTTTATATAATTTTATACTTAATATTTTAAATTTTAAAATAACTTTATCAAATAATATTTCTAAAGGTGTGAAAAGGTAATTTTAAAATAATTACACTTAATCATGTAACAATAGTTTTTAGAGAAATAACATTTTTAATATTTAAATTTAATTATAAGATAAAATTATCTTGGATACTAATTCAAATGAAATAAATATAAATTTTATAAAACAAATAAAGTTTATGAGGCTACCAAGGAAACCCGAAATCTAATCTTTATTGAAAAATGCTTGATTTAAAGTGAAGACCAAAACTAGTTTTTATATTAAAGTAATGTTTTTCTTTAGTTCTAAATTTTTTTGGCATAGGTTTTATATGTAAAAAGAATATTTCAAAATGCATATTTTTATTCATTAATTTCATATTTTATTACTTTAATGTTTTTAAAATATTATAGGTTATTTATAAATAGTGGTAAAATCATGGAAATTATAATTTTCATAAATCCTAATTTTTTCGAATAAAAATCAACCATTTTAGAAAATGATCAGAAATTTATAATAAGTAAATTATGATATCATGAATTAAAAAATTAGGTATATTTTATCTATTTCAAATTCTAAAATTTGAAAATTTATCCTTTAATTGAAAATGAAAAATACAAAGAAATATGTATTTATTGAAAATTAACTCATATTAACTATTTATCTTCTAAAGGTAATGATTTTTAATTTATTTCATGTTAGGTTAATCAATAATTATATTCCAATATGGTGTATATTATTTACATAAGGTATTATGTGAAATAAAAATTATCAAATACATTGACTTATTTAAAGGTAATCATATATTAAGATCTCAGGGTGCTATATTCTTATCCCTTAAATAAATTGTGTCCTCATAATTTGAATCATAAGATCAGAGTAATTTCTATAGGGAACTCATAATTAATTATACAATTCTAGATTATCTTTGGTTTATTTAGTATGTGGAATGATATTTATTTATATGAAAAATTATTATAAGTTATTTACAAAGAGATATAACCCTTTCCTTATTTCATATATAGAAGATGATCTAGAACCATAAAGAATAACTTCCCACAAATGGTGAAAATGATTTATATGATAACCATACCACTAGATGTTTTTATTTATAACTCTATATTTATTATTTGGTGAAGAATTACATGAAATAGGACACTAGAAAATCTTGAGTTAAAAATCTCAATTTTCTTCTTTAGTAATAGTTGCATCGGCTTTGCCTTGTTCACATAGTTGTTGGTGACTATCTCCTTAATTGGACCTTATATTAGGATATTGAGTCATATAATTCCCAACTATATTACAATTGAATCAATATATTTTTATATCTTCTCTATTTATGTTACACTTGTGAGTCCAATGAACTTCATCTATACACTTATAAAATTTAATCCCATATTTCTTCCCACATTTTTGACATGAAGGAAATTGAATATTCTTTACTTTATAATCTTGGACACCATAATTTCTATGATATTACATCCTTATTTTATTTGGATTGTTTGGGATCTCAAATATGATCTCTTTTTTAATCATATTTTGTGATAGTTTAGAAAAATCACATGGTTTCTCACTCCAACTCTTATCCCGTTAGGTTGTCCAATGAGGTAATCTCCACATTATCCCTCACACCCATGGTTACTTATATCACTAGACATTAACAAAACCAAAAAATTTAACATGATTGAAAATAATTATAAGTGATTTATCATAAATAACCATAGGAAAATTTAACTTTAAGATACCTCACTTTATAATACTACCATGTTAGCCTATAGTTATTACAAATTAACTTGTGTCAAAATAGGTTCAACCTATATCACTCTTAGACTAAAATATATCATTCTTGGTTCAACCTAGGTTAATTTGTGTTGGGTTATCTCATACTTATTAAACTAATACTTAAAATAGAGATCCCAAATTACTATGAAATTTCTTAAAATATTCTAAACCTTATAAGCATTGAAATCCATGCTCTAAAATATTGAACTTATCCTTCATAAAATAACCTTAGTCAATCATACAATCATATACCTAAGTATGTATAAAAACTAATAACATAATCTCAACAACATAAGTTTCCAAAACCCAATTTGAATCTCTAATACATTAAACCACAACAAGATTATATATTTATCCAAAAATCAACTCTATTTTTAACTCTCAAATGAAATTAATCACTAGTTTATAATCTCAAACACTAGTCACTATATACAATAATACCAAAAATGAGATGAAATTATAAAAAAATATCAAGAATTAATTATTAATCCCAAGGGTACCAATTACTATCTAACGTAATTCTTAAAAATAAAACCACACTTTATTATCTCAATATTATGTGTATATTAAAATTAATATTTATAAATTCCTTAATCATGTGTTTTCCAATAGTTATCCAAAAAATATAACTTATCATAAAATCAGTTTTCAAGGCTATTAATACCACATAATATATGTCACCATACCTTTAATGTAAATCTACTAAAGAAAAATCCTTATACATTTCACATATTCTACATAAAATTTAGAATATTCTAAAATGTAATCGATAAGTATTAATTCACTATTGAAAATAGCTAATAGTTTCAAGAAAATATCAATCTCACTACCTTAGGTAATAATAAAAAACTCAAATTTTCCATCATAACCAGAATATAATAAGATTATAAACCATTTAAGTATGCTCCCTTATTCATTTATAAGACATAGTGGTTTCCAGGTACATACCTTTCTCTTTTTCATTTTTTCGATCCTATTTCAACCAAATAACAAAACCAAAATGGTTATTATAATATCCAAAATATGTATATAAAAACATCAATCCAAATATTTATTCCCTTATGAAACATTTATTTTTAACATTTTATATTTTCATATCAACCCATGATTCTATTTGTTTAGTCCTTGGTTATCCATGGCCAATTTTCTATTAGGTTCTCAAATAAAATTAGTTATAATAATTATTAAATCCTAAATAATGGTTTGTAAAGAGAATGTGATTGACTAGAGAATATCCACTGGGAGTGTCTCTCTAGTTGTATAGTCTTAGGAACACTCATCATGCATCAAAGATACGATTGATTCAATTTTTAATAAACCTTTTGGGGTTATTCATCCTAGGTTCATCTATGTCATAGTCGCATCCACTTGACAATATTCAGAGAGAGGTGTATTGATAAGAAAAAAATACATAATCTCTAATTTACCAAAACATCAAGATGTTATCCAATACTTAGACTAATTCATAGGGTTTTCACTAAATATTTCTTATCCAAATCCACAAATAAATTTTCATTATTTCATTAACACTAATCATATACTTATCCCAAAGGGTTATCTATACCTTTGAAATCACGATCAAACTTATATTATCAATCCTTAAATTATACTAAAAAAATACCATTCTTTAAAGTTATCTAAACCTTTCCTTTGATACCAACCATCACACCCTAGATCCTCAAAAAATATTATTCATTAAAGTTATCTAAACTTAAATTATCAATACTTAAATTATTCATGCATCACTGTTAAATCTAGCTAGCATTCATTTAAATCAATTTATTAAGATAATATTATGGAATTATTAAATTAATAATCATAATTAATTAATTAATTCTATTATATTGATTGTCCATAAAAAACCATGATATTCCCATCCAATGTTATTTTAGTTAAATTTAATTAAATAATGTCAATTAAAATTATTTGAGTACATGTTGTGTACTAGAGGCAACACAACATGTACCCATATGAACTACCTGATGTCAAGTATGATCCTTCTTGTGTATTGTGTACTGACACAACATATAGCATATACAGTGTGTCGTGTATTACATGGTGTGTAGTTCCATGTTTCATGCCAAGTAGTCAGATCAACATTTATAACACATGACTTGTATTAACACACATGGAATGTAAAAATTTTAATACTCATGACGTACATAATATGTAAGACTACCATAGACGGTGTGTAGTTCTAAAATTACCCCAAAAATTAATTAGGCTTATAATATTTTGTAAAACCATATCACACAGAAAGCATGCCAACTACTCACAATGTAGTTTGGTTTAATATCAAAATTAATTTTCATTAAATGTAATTAATGCATGTGGTTTACAACCTAGATCGATGTGTACTATGTATAAATGAGTATGAGTTACACAACATGCACAATCTACTAAATACTATGTTATATGTTTTGTGTCTTTCTATATCACACGCTTAGGGACTCAATGTGTATTCCAACTACACACTATGTATTCACAACTAGCCCATGTTTCTCAACTAACAATCATTACTTAGAATGTATTAATTACACGTCGGATACTTTTTCCACATAACTTCTATGATTCATGTGGGGAAAACTATATAGGGTACATGAATTGTATGCCCTATACACACCATGTAACCCTATAAACCATGTGTCATCTAGTGACTATTATTCTATATATGACATGTCGTGATTTTCACAGCTCACCATGGTGCAATGAATCTAGATACATGATTTGTATTTTTCAATTACATGTCATGTAGTCCCATGCCATCTAACCAGAATCTTCATCACTTCTGAATGGGATCTTCAAGTATTATTCATTTTTTATCAACCTATTTTCTTCATATGAAAATGAATAATCAGATTATCTTGACTTTTAGATTAAAGAATGAATAAACTATAAATTAAAAACTAACATCAAATGCATAAATCAATAAATTATTAATAAATAATTATAAATTAATATATGACCACCTTGATACCTCTTAAAGGAATTGGGGAATAGAAGAAGTAGTTGAACCCGTTCCCAATAATGGGTTTTCATCAGTTTCATTAGATTTCTCCTCAAAAATAGATGAATATAAACATTGGAATCCATGAGATAAGATCTTTCACATATAATTTGTAATTAATATATATAAAAAAATAACATATTTTCTTAGAATTATTTATTCATTATCGAATCGGTTGACCGCTCTTGTCATACCATTGTTACGATGAAGGATTCAAGGGAATAATCCCTCTAATGGTAATCCACACATGCTCCATGATCCTTGGAATTTCATTGTTGGATCCACGGGTACTAGTATAGGAAAAATAAATCGTTTGCATCATTATCTATTGATCTAAACAGTAATACCTTTCATGTTTTAAGGATTCTATCAAGTTCCCTTGTGTTCTAATGATGGAGGAGAAGAATCTATGCTCTCCATTTTTGAGAGAATTCCAGAGAAGTGTTTCTATCAATTTGAGAGAATTATCTTGAGAGGATTTTCTGTGAACAACAATTTTCATACACTATAAATGACATAACTGGGTTTATATAGCTGGGTTAGAGAATTGATTATTTCACACAGGCCCTTATCCAATATCTTAATCCTTAGTGAAAACCACATCAAATAATAATAATAATTATAATATTATCATTTCCTTGACATGTGAAATTATCACAGATAAATTTAATATCACTTAATATATTAAATATATCATTTCCAATAGACCCTTAACTTGGTCCAAAAATCCTTAGCATTTATTGAACCTTGAATAATAATAATTTTTGTAATAAATTAATACCACTACATTTTTCATTCAATAAATAAATATACAATCAATATAACATAAAGTTTTGTTATATTTCATAACTTGAGAATAATATTTATTATAATATTAAATTAAAATAGAATCTAATTGATGTTTTGGATAAACTTAGTTTCTAACCCCTATATGACTCTTTCTTATTGTAATTAGATCAACTTTCCTAAACTCCATGATTAGTGTCTAGCAATACTTTTGTAATAGTGGGTGCCCCAGACCCAACTATATAGTCCTTTTATATCACCATTTTATGTATGAAATTATTTATACATGATTTATCCTTACCATTATAGTGTCGACATTTCTGTGTCCACCATTTAATGGTAATGTCCATAGATTAATGGTCATATTAAAAGGTTATAGAAGATACCGAGATATAATGGGAACCTAAAGATACTATGAAATTAATATTACACAAAGGCCCTATAGTCTAGATATATCATACTAACTGGAAATAGTTTATGTATGACTATTAGGTGTTAGGGGTTTATAAGCATCGATAATTCTTCTTATGAAATTTTCATTGGGTGATTTCTAGTTGTGAGATCATGAAGAAAAAACCCACCAATAGGAACCCCACATGTTTTAGGTGTCATTGGTTGTTCCTATCTATGGACATATGTATTGGTCTCCTGACATGATATTATTATCAATATGTTCCATTTTATTTCATACTTTGATGTAAAGAAAAAAACATGATAATAAAATTTTGGTGAGGTAGATTTTGTTGGATGCTTCATTTGTGGTATGACATTTGTTGAATGGTCAATGAAGGATTTTTCACTTCTATGTTAAGGATGTAATATATCTCAATCCTGGTTGATCAGGATGTTAGAACCTTCATAAGTCATTATCCAAGAAAGTTGAAGATAAATCCATCTAGTTAGATCAAAAAATAATAAAGTAAGAAAGGATGATGACACAAGTGTGCATCCTTCTTTATGAGATATTTAAAGATAAAGAGATTATATTACACAGTATGTATTCGTAGGTTGGTTGTTGTTGATATAAATATTCCTTATCTCTTTATGGGGCTTGATGGGTTTATAGACTCCACTATTGAACTGTGACTATTATTCACTACAATCGAGATAAGGGCCTAGAGGGTCACACACAATAGAGTATTCAAGAATCCACCATATTCTGTAGAATATGTATATTGGACATTGTGGGCCTCACCATGGGGTTCAAGTGTTGTCCATGTCATCTATCAATGATAAATAAATAAATTCATTATTATTCAAGTAAATAATAATTGGATAGAATTTATTTTTTATAATTATTTACAAATTAAGTAAATACGAGGAATAATATTAATCGAACCAATATTATATTAATATTCCTTGTTCATTTAATATTAAGAGGGAATTACGAGTCGATTTAAAGATTCAGTTTTATCATATAATATATTCAATATATATTATAGGTATGTGATAAAATATAAATAATATTCATGACATATTTTAGTTCATCATAATTATTTATATAGTGGATATTAAATATACGAGGTCCGGGGAACCCAATCTAGGTCTTTGAGCATCCACTATAAATAATAGGAGATAGAATCTCACTAGAAACTATTCATGGTGAGTTCATAAAATCCTATCTCTCATATTATTATTTCTAGAGAGAGAACCTCTTGATCTAGGAAATCATATTGAGTTCATCTCCATGCATAGAAGGTACGTCGATGTAGTGAGCATCGAGGCATCAAAGGTGTCATCAGATCTTGGTGTTAGCACCCTGAATTTTATGATCAATGCTTCAGTGGATTTTTGAAGTGTGTGTGGATGATATAAAAGGATCCTGCTTTGTATACTTCAAGTATAAATCACCGATGATGAGTAGATGTCGAGAACGACTTCAGATCATAAAAGGTATGTTTTCAGTTTATGTTTTTTTCTCTGTTTAATTTACATGAGACCCTCTGACTGTACCGAGGCTCAGATAATTATAGATTTCCAGTATCATCATCCCAATGATGAAAAATTTTAAAATCCTTGACCCAATGGATTCCCCAGCTACCTCAAAACCTTCAATTGGTATCAGAGCGATCGTGTAAATTTTCTAAACCAAGAAAAATTATTTTTCTTTAAATTAAGTAGAAGGTTTAAAAACAGTTCCAACAGGTTCAACCGTGATTTAATATGAGGTCGGATGACAAATTTATGGCCATCCAAATTTTTTTAGGGATTTAAAATGGTTTTTTAATGAAAACTAAAATTTTATCAATCTTTTTTGTTTTTCGAAAAAACCTGGGAGTTCCAGCTGGGGATGGTCAGAATAGTTTTTCTGGACACCCATTAATTCCACACAGATGTGGAAGATTATTTTATTATTTTATTATAACAATAATAATAATTATATCAATAAGTATTTCATAATATCCTTAAAATAAAAAATTTAGATGAGGATAAATTGGAGGATGGTGGGGTTGTGATAATTCCAAGGATGGGGGAAAAAGCGTCACTAGGTAAATCAAATGCAAAAAAAAAAAGAAATAAAATATTATTTTTAAGATTCTTCCATGAAAGGTTCCCCTATACATCCTTGATCGAGAACTGACACCCTGCGGGATTCCTCTCCATTTTGGTGCCTCATCCTTTAGCTACCGCCCAACATTGCCCTTAATGTCATCCCATGGATGCCCCACCGCACTCCCGATCTATCCAGCCACTCTCCTCTATCAGACTCTGCCTCTGATTGTTTTTTGATAGTCTAGCGGTGACACCTACCATACCCACCTCCTCCGGAGACCAGGAAGCCAGATCTAAACCGATTCAACTGGGTTTCCATGCCTCCTGCCCACTGGGCTCGCCTCGGACTGCCGCTCGCCTGCTGCTCAGCCGAAGACCTCAAATGGCCACCTCGCACCATCATAGTGCCACGATTCTCAGCCTCCATAGCCATCCAATTGTCATGGGCCCTCACCACCATCCTTGAACAAATTGGATGATTCCCCCTTGCTTGACTCGGACACATTGAGAGTCGCGACGCCGCTCCTCCTCCGGTGACCACTATATTTGGAGAGTTGGCCACCCAATACACCCCATATCTCTAGTGTGGGTCTCTTAGTGTGAGTTAATCCTATTGAAGGTATAGTTTGACCCAAACCACTCCAAAATGGGTCTAGACAGATCTGTGTAGCCCATAATAGCCTTGCACAGGCTTTGCACAACCCGAAATAGGTCTGTGTAGGTTCAGGATGACCCGCTTTGGGCCTGTGTGGGGTTTCAAGGCCCAGAAAGTTCTTAAAATAACCGAATCAGTTAATTTAATTTCAGAATTAAATTAAATTAATTAAAGTAATAATTTTGATTTAAAATAATAATTTCAATACCCAGGGTAAAATAATTTAATTTTTAAAATTAAAATTAAATTAATTAGGGGACCAAATATAATTAAATTATTTAAAGTTAATTAAGTAATTTAATTTAATTAAATACCCTCATACTTAAATTAATTTAATTTAATTTTTATCGTGATTTATTTACATATTGATTGGTCTTAAGTACCGACCATTGCATGTTTGATTTAATTAATTAATTATTTAACTACATGAAATGTTTTTAAATAGTTAATTAATTTAGATGGTTTTCAGATCATACTTTTTTGTCAAAATGTATAAGGGCCTGCATGTCCAATTTATCTAATGTACATTACACTCCCGAGTTCCCCTATTCTACGCGCAAGTATTTTTATACTTTGATGAAGACAATATACAAGATAGGCCTTGCCAAGATGAGGTGGTAAGCTATGACAAGGATGGTGTAAGACACACACAACACCAATTTGAGGTGAATTCTAGACAAGTAGTGGATATACTAGAAGGGGGATGAGGTGCATCAAGAGTCAAGATATGACTCAGGTATGATACGTCTAGGTTGTGGTAGATGGTCATGACCCATCAAGTAGCTGATTTCCATTATGCATTTGTTTATTATTTTATACATTTTATAACTGTAGGAAATACATAAAATAATAAAACAATATAAATAGGCGATGAATATTTTTCTATTAATGTTCAATTTTGAGTGAAAAAATATAGTATGGACAATATTAATAGAAATTGATTACATATACTGAGAAAAAAAATACCAAAAACCCTCATAGAAATATTAATTCATTAACCAACTTCCATAATTTGAATTTGAACAAAAATGAGTGTTCAAGGTGCTTGTCAGCTAAAGTTGAGGGTTCCTCTTACTACCGGGAGTTCTTATGAGAGTGATGAGTTGACTTAACTAAAGTTATAAAAAATAAGTAAAGAAACTATCTTGTTGTAATTTTAGAGGAAAGTGTTGAGAAAATCAGTTTTATGATTTTAGAATCTAAGAGTTCACTCAATAGATCATGGAACCATGAGTTGATGCGGTTGTCCAGTTAAAATCCTACCTTGAACTCTTCGAGTAGTGGCATAGACAAATCTTGTGGAATATATGAGGAGGATCAAATATCCTTGCCACTAGAATAATCAAGCGATATATTATTCTGATTCTAGTATAGAGGGTTCCTATAATTTGATAAAATAGTGGGAGACATTTGGTGATTTAATTAATCAATCAATAATGTCTAATTCTGAAATCATAGATAAAATTAATAATCTTATAGATTTTATTTTTTAGAAAATGAAAAGTAATAACACAAAAAATACACCATGATAACCTGAGATAAAGTAAATGTCCAATCCAACAAAAATTTCTAATTGTAGTATGAGTGCTTTTACACAATACCATGATACAAAAAATTCAAGGTGTTGGTGTTTCTATACTTGTTAAACTACCTCAGGAAGTGAGGGTGTAAAAATACTTATAAGAGACTCATGTATGTAACACATGATGGTTATTTCATAATGCTACCATCAATGTCCAAATTTAGTTTCAATTACAACATTAGGAAATGGATGATTACAAATGTATTCACATCTCAAAGAATTTTTTGAGGAGAAATTGAAGCGAGGAATGAATGGATGATATTAAACTAGTTATGTGTAAATATGAAAGATAGACCATGGTATTTTAAGAAATTCCATTCTCACATATTTTTTATCCAATTAATCCAGTTTCATTTAAGATTGAAAAATTAGAAGGATAGAGTAAACACTTCATTAACCTTTTGGTAAGGTTCTATAAGTAAACAAAGAACTCAAACAAAGTTTAATCCTTAGTTCTTATGGTGAATAAGTTGAAATAAAAGGTTAAAAGGCCAATGGAAAGTGTAACACAAAAGGAACATCCACAAATTAATCTATTGAAATGAAATTGGTTATTAAAAATGAGGTTATTTTCTTCACATATCATGAAATACATTCATGAAAGTTTAATAGCAATGAACTGAATTAAAGAAGCAATTAATTGCTTATTATTTAGGTATATTCATCATTATATGTATTGTTTCTATAAAAGTTTTTGGGTATCATATAAAATATGCCTATAAAATATGTGTATTTGAATAAAATAACCAAATAAGTAATAGAAACATTATAATAAGTAAGGTACATTCTCCAAGCAGTTGATAAAGGGTGATTCCTAATTCAGTGGTGAGAAACACATTACTTCTAATTTCCATGTAAATGATTCTAGTTGAACAAGTTTTTGAGTATAACCAAAAAATTTATCTCATGTGTCCTTTGGAAACTAGGATAAATTATTCCAATTTCAGGAATGAATGTCGATTGTGGTGAATCATACTCAACAAATACTTTAGTGGTACATGAATCATTGGAAATAATTGATGAATATAAAATGTAAGACTTATATACGCAGTTGTGTAAATATTTTTCTTTGTCAAGAAAAGCTAAAAGTGGTAATCAAGGGTATACCCAATATGGTATTTAGACTCAGTGGATATAAAAACTATAGGTATTATTGACATATATACTTATTTAGTTTAGACAAAGAAACCTATAGAAATAAAGGTACTCCACAAAGCTTTTAGAACTAGTACAAAAAGAGAGCATGAACTATTCCAAGGGTAAGCTAGTGGTAAATATATACTTCATAAGATTCCTATAAGTTATAAAGGAATGAGAAAGTGAAGTATGACATATTCATGGTTAGAATATATGAGTTTATTTAAGCTAGCATGCTGAAGAATATCTTGACCTATTGTTTATCGATCAATATAATGTAGCATGGAGTAATTCCTAAATGCACATTACCTTATCCACATCATGACAATGAAGTTTATAAGTAGGATCAATGATGAGTCCTACATGTTAACATTGATCAAAAAAATTTAGCATGGATAAATTCATAAATGCATATTTTATACATCAGAGTGATGATGTAAGTGGTATCAATGTTGAAACTTGTAGAAACTTCCATTATATTTCAAGATGTTCTTTTCAAATAATGATGAAATCCCATAACCATATGCCAACTATCATGAAAAATGGATATCATATAATTCATAATATAATGGAAATCCATAATGTAATAATAAAATGTGTTTGGATGCAAAGTGTTTGTTAGGATATAAACAAACTTGGATCAAGAAAAACACAAAGTAGATTTGAAGTAATTATCCTTAAAGTTTCCTAGGATATTGCATAAATCCCTATGGTAGAAATGAGATGGTCAATTTTAAATACTATATTTCTATATAAGGGTGTACATATATACTTGAGATAGTGGGAGAAATATTAAATTGGGTTTATTCAATACTAGAAATTCACAAATAGTTGGCATAGGAACATGTTCCACAAGATCTTGTGGAAGAGGAATGTCCTAGAGAAACATACTATGTAGGAAGGTTGAAACCATAGTAATGGTTTTATATTCACCACGACCAATGATAAATTATTCATTTGGAATAATAAATCCTACAAGTAAGTTGTTTCTGGAATTCAACTAAGACTTAAGAGGTCATTTAAAATTCAATAATGGATTTCATTTATCAAAGTGAAAGGGGATTATTATTTTGAATACTATGGTGAGTATTCATGTGAGATGATACATGGATGGTACATGTGTGCTACCAATAAGGCTCGATTAGTAACATAAAATCATTATGTCTAAATCCATTATAATTTTACTTGTAATGGATAATTTCTAACATAATTTAATTTTTCATTGGATGTCAAGACCAAATTTCATGGAAGGTGTCTATACGACGCAACTAGAAAGGTGTGATGACACTATAAGATTCCAATAAGGGTTGAAAGTTATTGAAATCCAGTTCAAGATTAAAGTAAACAAAAAGATCATAGAATATTCATTTGGAATGAATCGAAACCATGTGTTTACCAGAGGCTAGTGGGAGCACCATTGTTTTCCAAGTGAAATATGTTTTGTAACATATAGAAAAAATATATTGGTATTACAGTTAGTTAAGACTAGGATGAAAGTAATTCTCTAGTGATTGAGTTAAATTAGTAACCTAAGGTCCAGGGAACATGATCTAATGAGGTAGATATAATGGTTAATTGGACCTATTCAATCATACATATAGTGACATGGTATTGAAAAATACAAGATGGAATAATTCAAGAGAGAATTGTTATATATTTCATATGAAATAAATCCATACAAGATGACATGCTTGGGAATATGAGGATGTTAAAATATTTATTTTAATTCCATATGATTTTTGAGATGGATAAAACACATATTCCATGATATGTACAAGATATGATATTTCCAGTTTATAGTAGGAAAATATCAGTTATATCCAAGAGAATTGCAGGTGATGTAGTCAGAACCATCTGATTGTACTTGGGAAAGTACAAAGTATAAGTACCAGGTATGTGGAAAAAAATAGATTATAGTTTTTAGGGGACACAAACTACTATTACTTAAATCAATGTGATCTAATATCGTATTCATGATAAGAAAATAAGTGATATGAGCTCATATAATCCGGTGGTAGCCATACATACAAATACTGAATATGTTGCAGCTTCTAAGGTAGATAATAAGTAGTTATTAAATGCAACGATTTGTTCCAGTTTTTGGAATTTCACCCAGTTAGTAAAGTATTATCATTATGATAATTCTATTAGTGGTATTATCCAATATGTCAAGTTATGATAGTGTAAAAAAGGATATACTTTAGGATACCATCTCTTGAGAAGTTTTACTCAAGGAGATGAGGTCGTATATAAAAAAATAACTATGTGGTGAAAACATGGAAGACCCAGTAGCTAAAGCTGTTACTCAGCTAAAACATGATCTTTATCATGTGAGGATTAACAAGGTTCATTATCAAGTTGTATATAGTGCAAGTGGGAGTGTTGTTATATTGGGTTCCCTAAAACCAACTATATAGTAATTTTAGATTACTATTTCATATATACAGTTAGTTATACATGATGTAACCTTACCATTATAGAATTGAAATTTTTTCATCCAATATTTAATGGTAATGTTAATAGATTAATTTTTATATGAAAAGGTTATAGTAGATCCCATTCTATAATGATACCCTAGAGATACTATGACATTAATCTTGAACAAAGGTCATATAGTCTAGATACATCATACTGACTGGACACAGTTTATATCTAACTATCAGGTGTTGGGGGATCATTAGAATTGAGGCTTCTTCTCATGAAGTTTTTACTTAGTGATCTCTAGTAGTGAGATCCTGAGGAGAAACCCTCCAATAAGAACACCACACGTTTCAGGTGTTATTGGTTGTTCCTATATACATACATGTGTATTGGTCTCCTAACTTGAGATCATTATCAATGTGTTCCATTTGATTGTGTACTTTGATGTAAGGAAAAAAACATGACAATGAAATCATGGAGAGGTATCTTCTGTTGGGTGTGTCATTGGTGGTATGACATTGTCTGAATGGTCAAGAAATGATTTATTACTTCCATGTTAGGGAAGTAATATATCTTAGACTTGGTTTATTATGATGGTAGCACCTTCATAAGTCCTTGGGAAAGGTAGTCAAGGGTAAATATGCCCAGTTAGATCAAGAAACAATAAATTAAGGAAGGACAATGACACAAGTGTGCATCATACTTTATGATATATTTAAAGACAAATATATTATCTTACATGGTATTTGTTTGTAGGTTGGTTGTCGTTGATATGACTATTACTTATCTCTTTAGGGGCCTTTATGGGTTTCTAGACTTCACTCTTGGCTTGTGAATATTATTCACTACTATCAAGATAAGGTCCTATAGAGTCACACACAATAGTGTATTCAAGAATCTGCCATATTCTATTGAATAGGTATATTATACATGGTGGGACCCACCTTGGGGTTCAAGTGTTTTCCAAGTTATGGATCACTGAAAAATAAATAAATTAATTATTCTTCAAGTAAATAAAAATTATATTGAATTTATTTATTTATTTTTTTACTAATTAAGTAAATACAAGGTATAATTGTAATCAAATGAATATTATTTTAATATTACAAATTTGTTTAATATTAAGCGGGAATTATGAGTCAAGTTAATGACTCAGTTTTATCACATAATATATTCAATATATATTACAGGTATGTGATAAAATATAAATAATAGTTATAATGCATTTTAGTTCATCATAATTATTTATATAATGGATGTTAAATATATGGGGGATGGGATCCCAATCCGGGTATTTGAGTGTCCAATATAAATAGGTAGAGAGAGGCTCTCACTAGAAACTATTCATGGTGAGTTCATCAGAGCCTCTCTCTAATCAACCACTTTTTAGAGAGGGATATTATTAATCCAGGTGATCATATCAAGTATGCATCGAAGGCATGTCGATGCGGTGATTGTCGGGGCATCGAATGTGTCGTCAGATCTCCATGATAGCACCTGAAATTCGATGATCGACACTCAAAAGGATTTTATAAGTGCACATGGATGATCTAAAGGGATCCTTCTTTGGATCCTTCAAGTAAAAATCACTAGCTAAAATCATATGTCGGGCCTAAATTCATATCATAAAGGGTATAATTTTGGTTTTTTTGTGATCTGTTTAATTTACGTGAGATCCTAAAACTGTACCGGGGCTCAGATCATTGGAGACAAAAAGTATCATTGTCTCGATGATGAATTGTTTTAAAATTCCTAGCCCAATGGATTCCATTGCTTCCCTAGTACCTTAAAATTCATCAAGGAACCCATATATAAAGATGTTAAGGTCATAATGACAACAATATCTTATGAATGATCACTTTGTAAGATAATCCATTTTTTCCATTATCTCATAAAGTCAGTTTCACTACTAGTGCCATCAATCTATATACATGATATATCATTCTTTGAAATTACAAGTTTTTTAATAAACATGAAATGGTGATGGAATTAATTAGTTAGTTTCATTAGAATCAAAGGTCCTAAGATATTTAATTCCATTAACTTGTAAGGGAAAATCCTTTATTGAATTATTCATTAATATCATATCACTTATGATGCACCCAACACACCTAACTTCGTTACGAGAATTTTTTGTCACGATTTTCAAAAATACATCTAAGTGTATGAAAAATGATATCAATTAATAATAATATCAATTATAAGGAATAATAAACACATACATAAATAGTAATATCTGATGACACATATAACATGTGGAATTACTATAGGAAAGTCTGTTCTCATAAACTCTTCTCATGGAAATTACCAACGATGAAATTAATGATAAGAAGCATAAATGTATTTTGAGTCCCCTACCCCTAATATAATGTATCATCTGTTCCTAGTTAATTTATTTCATACCCACATAAAATATGTACTTAATAATATTATGATAACACTTCAAGGTTCACATCATAGCAAGGAACTGCAATGACCTTTTGGTGTGATTGATAATATAAGGAAATTATCACATTAAAGTATCACAAAAGAATACACATCACATGATAAGATATTAATTAATTTTCAATACCATGAATATAAATTAAATCTCCAGTAAAAAAATATTTATTTTTGGAGAACCAACACCAATACCATGAAATATGAGTATGTTGGTTACAGAGAACCAACCCCAATACCATGAAGGAAATAGAAATGATGTTATGTGATTTCCAAAGTGTAATTAACTTATAAAAGAATATAGTATTTCACTCATGTATAAAATACATTAAATTTATGCACTAATTCATTTTCAGGATTATGGAAGATGGAATTCTGGCACATTGAATAGTGAGTAGGATTCAGAATTCGGTGGATATGATGAATAAAGTCATAGTTTTGGAAATTATAGATTGGTGATGTGATTTAGGGGAATTAAATGATTGGTGATAAGAAGATTATATAAATGGAAACAAAATGGAAGAGTTAAACTAAAAGATATATGTTCTAGAACTTGGAGACTTGTGACCCGAAGGACTTTGGTGAATCCTTGAAATGAGTCATTAAGTGGGAGACTATAAGGTTTGAGAAAAATTGATTCTCAAATTTGGTTTTTTAATATTATCAAAGGAGTGATTTTGAAATTTAGATTTTAAACCTAGATTAGTGGAGACAATAAACAATAATTTGGAACCAGCTATAACAATAATGTCTCAAGGGCATGGATGCAGGAGGATGAGTTCTAGAGACATTCACAGTTCAGAAAATGTTGTACGTTTAGGTGGTGAAAACTATGGATTGTTGGCCATTTCCATGGTCAAGAGGAGGGTCATCCACAAATATCGAATGGTGGTGGAACCATAATGACCAAATTTATTCATTTATTAAACGGGAAGGTGGGGTCACTTTCATAGTATATATTGTCATATGATTTGGAATGATTTCAAAATATCATTCTGTTTCTCCTAAGTAGTGAACCTAACTTTGGGTTCTAATAACTTAGTGGAGTGTTTTACAATCACTTGTTCCCATTATATTTAAATTTTAAATTTCTAGTAGAGTAGGATTTTTTTAAACCATATTAAATTCTATTGTTCTATGTGTTAATGATTTACTTTCATTTTCTTGGTTCTATTTTAGTTATTTTCTATGGGTTCTCACTAGGATGTTTGGATGGTGTGTGGGTGGGGTGAAAAGATTCTCAATTCTAGATACACTAATCCATGGCATCATGACTTTTAGACCTTCCATAAAACTTTTTATGAATTTGAAATTTTATAGGTTGGTCTATTTTGAATATCTAGTTTTTCAGTATTAAGGATTAAAATTTTATCACTTTACCTTCATATTTTAAAGCTATAGTTCTATATTTTACATAAAAAATATAAATATATCCAATTTTTTTAATTGTTTTTTATTCAATTATATTATTCAATGTTTTATGGTATTTTCATCATACAAACCCCAATGGTATAATTAAATGTTTTTTAATAACCTTTCATTTTTATTATTAAAAAAATAGGTGCTTCCATGTGTATTTTTTAAGTCCCTATGATTATATAAAGGTACCATACAATGTTTTATTTTTAAAAAGCATATCATTTTTATCAATGGATTTTTTAGAAAATAGTTAAAATCTATTATACAAACATTAAAATATGTAACTCATATTAAAATATATAATTCATGTGTTAAAATCTATAAATGGAGTATTAAAATATATAACTCAAGTGTTAAAATGATTTTGAGTTGGATAAGTCATTCAATTATTTTTATAAGAGTAATGTGTGTAGTGGGGTAAACTCAACCTATTTCCCCATGACAACATCCCATGTTTTAAATGTAAATTTTCTTTCCTATTGTTGTTTTAAATTTATGTGAAAATATAGAAACAAAGTGTTAAAGTATGAAATTAAATTAATAAATCATGGATATCAAATTTTAAAATGTTTAATTGGTAGCCTATTTTTTTCATGAGAATCATTAAGGCATTTGGGATACTATTGATTTCCATGGAGGGGCCCTATTGGTACCCCCTTGGTCTTAGATATTATGAGTTATACTAGGGAGTAAATGATGAAAATAACACTTTAAAACCTTTACAAAAATTAAAATCATCTTAGGTTTTATAGTGAACCTAAGGGTAAGATTGGTTATGGGATGAATTCCATGTATGCTAGTGGCATCATGATTGTCAAAATATTAATGAATTAAACAAATAATTTATGCGGCCTAAAATAAAAAAAGGTGAAAGATATTTTCTTTCCCATTGAATGGATTGAAAAATGTTTCTCCAATGGGAATGATGGTGATTATAGTGAAATGAACTTATGAGATCTTGGATTTGTCAATAACCTCATTGTTTTTTGCATAATATTTTTTGATGTGAGAAAGGAATGATACATAAGTGGAAGGTGATTTTTTTTTTCAGTTTTAGTTCTCAAAACTGGTATTAGTCTATTTATAAAATATAGAATTTTCTTATGAGGTATGGATCCATTAATTTAAAATTTTAATCTTCCTTATTCACATTATTTTAGTGAATAATGAGGTTAAAGGGGTATCTGGAGAATTCGAGCCTTATTTGGAGCCCAGAGATCTAGTTTTTTGAGAAACAACCAGAGGAACATAGTTGGCACATAATTAGCTTTACCCTGTGGCTCAACCATCCACCATAGTAGGTAGAGGTAAATAGTTAGTTTTACTATCCATAGGAGGCTTCATTTCCATGTGAGTAACTATAGAGAAATTGTAGAGGGGACCCTCATGTGCTGTGCATGTTTTTTCAGATTGTGCACCTAGCCCACCGGAGTAATGCCACTTTCCAATGGAGTCACATAGTTGGCACAAAGTTTGGAAAAACCTAGCATCCAAACTATATTCCTATTTAAATGGGTTGAAATGATAGTTTTTACCCATGGGTATTTAACATTTCATATCCCTTTTTACTCCCCTTTCACATGCAGCACCTCCCACAGCTATCTATGAGCTCCCATGTCCATCCAGGCTAGGCTTTGAGCTCCCTACTCCTTATAAAGTCTGATTCATTCACTTTTTATTGTGTTGGTAGCTAATGGAAAACTCTTCAATACTCTTTATACCTTTCCTTGTTCATCTCTCCCTTATAAATTATATTTATATGATAGATAATGTTCCCTATTTTTAGGTAATGTGTCAATTTCACTAATTTATTCCATTCTAGATCAAATAAAATACTGATACCAGGTGAGGAATCATTTACCACCATAAGGTAGGTGGAATAGTATTTTCCCCTAAAGTATCATTTCTATATACCATGGTTCATGATGCAGTAATGCCAGACCTTCTATGTGTTTACTTAAAACTATAATTTTCTTTAATCTAAATTGTTAGTCATGTGATAAATTATCTTTAAATTCTTTTTGTCATCAAAGGATGTTACTTTTTACTAGTAACACCCTTTGAGGTGTGCTCATGAAATGAATTTGACTATAGAATCACTTATGTAACAAACCCACCCTCTAAGTGTGGTTGTATTGATAATTAAATTGAAATGCATTAATTTAATTAAATAGAAGTGAATGGTACAACCATATCACATGAATTTACATAAAAATTGGATTTCAAACTTGGATAATTAAATGTTAAATGGTTGGAAACCATATATTTTCTTATGTTAAAGCATTACATACATGGTTGAGGCTAAAAATGGACATGAAATTTCACACTCCCTTGATGTGTGATGCTTGGAATGTCATCTCACATTGTTTATTGAACATTAAACATGATGTTTCATGTTCCCCTAGGTTTTGTTAGACATGAAATTTCAATTCACTAATTGTTTTGAAGGATATTATGGAATCCATATCCTTGATCAAATTCTTAGGCTAGTACCTTTTTTACAACACTAGACTATTATGGCTATGCATGGACACCTGAGTTAGGACTTAGGTCTTGTATAGTACTACATATCTATATATGGATATATATTTTACTATGTATATAATGAATATATATACATACATATCTATATATACACACATATACTTATATATATATATATATATATATGGTGACACATGTTCATAGGTATCCCGGCTTAGGCCGAAGTATGTATAGTCAGGAGGGTGTCCTTGAGGGACCTGAGATGTAAAACCCTAGCAATTTTATAGAGATATTTCCATCTCTTTTACAAGTACTCGTTTTTCCTTATGTCAAATACTTTTCATTTGGGTTTTACTTCGGGGTGTTTTGGGTGAAAATTTGAGAAAAAATAGAATAAAGAGGGTAGTTCATGGTTGGCGCATGGTTTTCCATAACCGTGCGCCCTGGCCCAAAAAACCATGCAACCCTAGATAGAGGGGTTTTCCATGGCTGGTACTTGGTTTATCAAACTGTGCAGCATCTTAGGAGAAACTGTGAACCCCCTAGAAGAGGTCCACGGTTAAGGTACACAGTTAGGGAAACCGTGCACCCCGAGCAACAAACTATACATATGATATTTTAATCCCTATAATTTTATTAAAAAAAAATTATGAACCCCCTTATAATACCTTTTAATTACCTAGATCAACCCATAATCGTTTTATCTCAATTCTAAAGCCTTATGAAGGCATTCCAAGCCATTCCAACCTCTGTTATTTGTGATTTGAAGCCTAGATTGAAGATATTCACCCCTCCCAGTAAGTGAATCCTATCCTATTTGGTTTTCCATTCCTCTTCCTTTCTTCTCCCATTCTAGAAAAGGTTTTTTTCTTCCTATTTTTATTATATCTGGATCTAGTTTTGTGGATCTAGATATAGGATTGTGGATCTAGATCTAGGAGTGTGGATCTAGATATAGGATTGTGGATCTAGATCTAGATTTGAAGGATCTTGATTTATTCAATATTGGATTTAGGTTTTAGATCGAGATCTTGTTCTATGTCATTAATCTGTTGAAATTTAGGGATTTCAATTATGAGATCTTTCATCAATTAATTTAGGTAGGTGGTATATTATTCAAATCTAATAGTCATGATTTGAATTACATGTATGTAATTGTAGAATTTCTATGTTTTCTTAGAAATTTAATTTATTAAATGAATTAATTAATTTGTGAATTAATTAATTAATGGATTGTGGAATTAGGGATAACTAAATGTTTAATTAATTATTAGAATATTTAAATTGTTTAATTTGGGGAATAATTAATTGTTTGGTTAATTATTATAATTATTGAATTGAATTAGATGGAACAATTAATTTATAAATTAATTGGGGGTGTTGAGATTACGAATTTAATAATTAATTGAATGAATTAATTATGAGATATATAGATTTATAATTGAATAATTAATTGTTAAATTAATTATGGGATATTGGGATAGTGAATTGAATAATTTTTTGTTAGATTAATTAATGAAATTCTTATGCTTTTACAATTAATTTTAATTAATTAATTAATTAATTAATTATTTAATTAATTAATTGGATGTTTGATTGTGAAATGGGATAAGAATGATAATGTTTATTAGCCTTGATTGATTTTATAAACTAATTGTTGAATTAGTATGAAATTATTATGGAAAACTAATTGTTGAATTAGAATAAAATTGATGTGCCTAACCAATTATTTAATCAGTACCAAATTGATGTGGCTAATTAATTATTGAATTAATTTATAGAAAGATGAAACTATGAAATTGTTGAGTTTGATTAACTAATTGATAATTAATTAATGTGATATTTTGATTCATATAAAATTGTGATATTTTCATATGTGTGAAAAATGTGTGTGGGATAGAGATTGAGGTTCTAAATACTGATATGTGTGAAAAATGTGTGTGGGATAGGGACCGAGGCTCCAAATAACCATATATGAGATAACATGTGTATGATAAGTACTGAGTCTCCAAATACCCATATGAGATAGTAAGTATGGGAAATGGACTGAGGCGCTAAATACCTATGTGATATTGTGGTGTGGGACAGAGGCAGAGGCTCCAAATACCCATGAGGTTGGTAAACACGACATTATACACCCATGAGTTGGCAATTGAATATGGTTCTAATTGGCCTTTATATGAATTGAGATTATGAATGGTAACAATGACATTCTATTTTATGAAATCCCCTAAGGATAGTTCAGAATCTGACATGGTCTAGAGAAGGTATTGAGGTTTGGGTGTTCTATAGAACTCAGGGATTTATGTTGTTAAATAAAGAGTAATAGAATAAATGTAAACTATTTATTTTATTGCTGGTATTTATTATTTATATAACTACTTACACTATTTGAATGGATATTGTTTTAGAAATTGTTGGGGGTGGCCCAGTGAGTTGTACTCACACCCTACTTGGGATACCTGATTGGTACCTGAATAGATTTCATGGTTAAAGGACATGTTAAGGTAAAAGGCCTCGTGTTGGATGACTGATTGGGATGAATCATAGATGAGGGAACCAAACATGGTTTGGGACCCACATGAGAGTCGTCACTTTCTTTACTCTGGGTTTTGTATTTTTGAACTTGGCACGTACTTTGACATGACATATTTATTGTTCAGTTTTTACATTGTATTTCATTCTTTGATTATCATGAGATATTGGTATTTTTTTATGTCATATCTTTTGGTTATTTTTATTATTTAAACTGGTGTATTACTCTAATAAAAAGTGGGTATAGTCTCCCCATGATCAATATTAGACCCTCACTGCTAGTCGGTAGCCTTTGACATACAGGGAGGTGTGCTTGAGGTCATGTGACTGACCGTCTCGGGGCACCAACGTGTGGCACTTGGGCTGAGACGTTATAAAGTGGTATCAGATGAATTTTCTTTTCTTTTATTTCATCTTATTGTTTGGGAAAGGTAGGCATGAGACTAGAAAGAGTTAGGGATTGGTTGAGTTCTCATTCTTGGGAGAAAATAACCCATGTATGGGGGAATGTCACACCCCGACCTATCTATTATTTTTATTTTATTATTTTCTTTGGTTTTAAATTTTTTTTTGAGGTTCGGGTTAAATACTGAATGATTTTTTTTTGAGTTTTGTAAAAAAATTGCATGTTTTTGAGTTGACGTCACTGGGAACATAGGCGGAGTGCGTTTTGGAAACCCCGCACGGCTTCGCCCAGGAAACGACACCGTCCACCTATCTTTGGAAAATTAAAACGAGAAACTTTTTTTTTATTATTTGTATTATTTATAATTTCTATTGTTGTTAATGACTTAATTATTACTATTTAAGTGAAATGGGTATTCTTATTATTTATATTTATATCAGTATAATTATTAATGTTCTTAGTATTATTATTAATAAGGATTTATTTTTATTATTATTAATATTTTTATTATTGTAATTAAAGAATTATTATTATTGTTATTATTATTATTTTCATTATGTTATAATTTAATAATAATATTATTAGTATTTGGGTCAATGCGTGGGCACCGCATGGTTAGTGGAAACCGTGTGTTCATCCCGGTTACCCACGCAGTTGCATTGTCCAAATAAAATAAAGTGAAATGGGGGTAGATGCATTAAAATAAATAGAAGCGAACATATATATATATATATATTTAACTGAAATTATATTATTATTATTAAGGTTCTTCTGTTTTTATTATTATTGAAATTATTATCTTCATATTTGTTAGTATAGTTGTTGTTGATATCAAGATCCTTAAAAAATGAATTGAATATTATTATTTTATTTTGTCATTATTAATATTACAATTTAATTTTTTATAATAATAATAATAATTATTTTTATCAAATTTTTTATTATTATTATAGATTGATGTTTAATTATTTCAATCATTTGTTTTTGTCTTAGTTTCTTAACTTTATTTATTATTATTATTTTCCCTCTTTTTTTTCCTCTCTCTATTTTTCTTTCCCCATAACCCTAGTGCAAATCACCTTTTTTTTCTCCTCTCACGCTGCAACCACCACCTTTCTCCTCGCCCTCTTCTCTCTTCCTCCCTGTCGTTAAGGCCTCGACCTGTTCTCCTTCTACCTTGCAGCGTGCCGGACTTGTAGTGCACCCCTCGGTCCTTGCTCCTTGCTGCGCATGCCCAGCCGTCCCTCCTACACCCCTACCTTACAGCGCCCCACCAGCACCTGACCTTCCTACACCAGTCAAGCATGCAACCCCCTCCCCCGCCTGACTTGCCGCACCCATCAACTATGCACCCCTCATGCCCACCCACTTCCAGCGCCGAGTTTCTGTCCGGCTCACCCGTGCCCTGCACCGTGCTACACCCCTTGCTGCGCACTGCCCCCATCTCCTCCTACATGAACATCCCCACATCCAGATCACCTTATCTCTCATCCTCCCATTCCGGAACCCTCCCCCTACTTTGCCCACACATCTCCATCCTCCCCTCTCTACTGCTGGCACCACCCTTCCAGCCGGTGATCGCCCCTTCCGGTGATTCTGTGCGGCGTGAGACCCCCTGCTGGCAACCCTATGACCAGTCCGAGATAACCACCAGCCTGCTCCCTGTCCTACGCCCTGCCTCGCCTCCCGTGTCATTCCCTATTTCGTCCAGCCATCATCTGAGCAGCCTGCCACCCTCTTTTCCCACCTCTTAGATGCTGTCCGGCCTTGCCCCTCCTGCCAGCCCAGCACCATCCAGCCAGTGACGATCCCTGCTGGTGTGCACCGCCCCTTTCTAATGGTCGCGCAACTCCTCTGGTCGAGCGTGTATCCGAGCTGAGGTGAGGTTCGCGTTGTTCTTTCTTGAATGTTAGATAATTATTTTAGCATGTATTGTGTTTAATTAAATTGGTGCGAACTTATTTTTTAAACTAATTGAGTTTGTTTAATTAGTTTGGTGCGAAGTTATTTTTTTTTATGAACTTAGTTTGCGCTTTTATATTTTGTAGCCGCTCAGGTAAATTAAGGTGCGTTTTGATGAAAACCAGTTGCATGCTGTTTAATATCTTTTATTAAACTCTACAATTTGTTATTTTTACTGTGCAAGTAGTGCGCGTTCTGATATGGTGTGTTGTGGGTGCACGTTTAATTATAAAAGGGGTCTTGAGTAGGTTTTGGGTGTGTAAAGTCGTGGGGTTCTCTTTGAAATTGTTTAATAAATTTTAAAGTGGGTTATTAAATAGTGAAGATGGTGCGAACTGTGTTTTGAAAACATGTTGAGGTAGTTCTTTTGCACTGTTTGTTCGTTTGGATTAATTTAAGTCCATGTTCATGTATTTTATTTATCTTTGCGGTTGCAGTGCGTTGATAAGGTTTTTCCACATTCCTGTGATCATCAGCTTGTGTGTGCTTGCACGCCCGTGTGAGGAGTGTCGCGTCATCGTGACTGGTCTGCGAGTCGAGGTAGGTCTTCCACTGCACTTGCCTTTAAATTTAGAATTTATTTATTGCTTTATATTTTATTAATTTTAATAAATGGGAAAAAATATAAGATAATTAATTTTTAAATGATTATTTGGTGTAAAAGGATCCCTTTATTTTATACATGACACTTGAAATATTTTCTTGACGAGCAGACACCCAGTAGTGAAAGAATTCCCATTTGGACTTTAAACATAATTCATGGAATTTCAAATGTATTTCTGGTTTATTGATAAATGATTTCTTTTGAAGCGTGAACAAGTGTTTTGGTTCTCTTGAGAAATGAGGATTTTCTTTAAAATTGGTGAAGGCCCATTTGGCACTTTAATAAAATAAATTATTTTGGAAAACTATCTTTGGGGTGACTCAGAGGTGATATTTAGTGTACATTGACTGCATGATTTGTGTGTGATGTTGGTGCTACTTTATTGACTTTGTTGACTCACCCCTTTCCTTTTTATTACATGTGTTGGCATGGAAACCTGGCATAGTAAGTGAATCTTCTAAGAATGATTTATGCACTAGTTTAGATTACGCACTGGCTAGTGGCCCTTAGTACGGATTATACTCTGATAGTGGATTGGGACTCTTAGTTAGGCCATGTAGGGCAACACCGAACGTTAGGGAATTATGACTTCATCGAGAGTAGGCATGCCTTCAGGACGAGTCACATGTATAGTAAGTTCTGGATTGTTCACAAGCTTCTAGGTTCAACCCATGTTTCTTTTATTATTTATTTGTATGTGGTGGATGATTAAGAGGTCTAGTTCGGTTGCGGGCCCCATGTGACACTTTTTCCATTACCCTTAGTGTGTGTTGTGCGTGGTTTTCCATTTGACCAACAAATAAAATTTGGATTTATAAATTGTTTGAAAAAATGTTTTAAAATGCAATGCATATATTTCTTTAAAACACTAAACTTGTTTTTAAATTAAGAAGGGAAATGGAATGTTACTTGTCTTAGAAATTAAAGTGTGTATGGAAACCAATATTTTATATATTTTAGTTCAAACCTGGGATTAGTAAACTCTTTATTTAAAGTTAGTCTTTTGGGGATAGTTTGTTGGGCACGCCTACTGAGTTTTAATACTCACGCCTATAGTGTTTTCATGTTTTTAGTTTTTGTTGCAGGTTTGACTCGAGCTTTCTTGCCGTGGGAGAGAGTTGGTTGTGTTTTGGTGAGAAACTCTTGAGGTCGTGAGGATTTTTGGTCATGATCAGGTTAGTATGTGTTTTTGGCCGTTCTTTTTCTTTCGCGTTGTTTATTTACTTTGTGTTGTTCTATTTTTATTTCCGCTGATTTATTTATTTTTATTGGGAAATTTTTTTCCCTTTTTGTTATCTATTGATTCCCTAGTGCTTGTCACCAGCCCGGGAGGATCGAGAACGCCTCTCGAGCCATGTCACGGACCGGCTCGGGTGACCGGTTCAGGGTCAATCCGAGTTGGTTCATGACAGGAAAACCCAAGTACTCAGGGCGGGATTTCTATTATTTGATTTTTTTTGTTACAATTGAATATTATTTCACCTTGGGCGACACAGTTGTTGTGTGATGTGATTATTATTTCAATGATTTGTGTAGATTTTACTTGTGACCTGGTTTAAAATGAGAGTTGAGTTTTCATGCATCATTCTAGGAGCTTAGGATTATTATGACATGCTTCATTTTAGGAATACATGAAAAACATGTTATGGGTAAGTTGTTGAACTTGAATTTTTTTCCATGCTTGTGAAATTGAAATGAAAAAGGTGTCTAACATGAAATTATAATAGATTGTAAAATGATGAAAGATGAGAATAATGGGTTTCTAAATGAGAATCATGATTAATGAGAATGTGTTTACCCTTGTTAACTAGGATCAAGGTATAGGATGGTTAAGGATAGTGATAACACCTCGGTTTTGACCATGTGGTAGGGATTGGTGAAATGACTTGTAGTGGAATATTATGTTTCTTGTAAAAATGTTAACCTATGTTATGTGTTCTAAAGTGTGTGTTTGTAATTGTAGAGATATTCCTACATGGAGATGTTTTTTTAGAGGATAAAAAAAGGTTATGGATGGAGATGATCTACCAGTAGTGGAAATTGAGGTGCCAATAGTGTTGGGTGAGGAAGAAGGTGAGAAGTTACATGAGAAATTTTCTCGATTCATGAATATTATGGAGGGAGACCCTTGGTGGGTTGAGAAAAGACTGTCTCATCTGATGAGGGAGTTTCAGATAAAACACCCTTGGAATTTTACTAGCGACAATGGACTTGAGGGAGTTGAGTTCTAGATTGAGTCTATACAGATAATACTTGACCACTTAGAGACTCCATCCAAGAATCAGGTCAAGTTAGATGCTTATATTCTATAAGGGCCAGTGAGGTGATAGCTGGAAATTCAGGTGAATATTGGATAGAATGATGGTATGTTATGAAAGTAATTTTTAGATAATTTCTTGGAGAACTTCTATCCAGAGATTCTAAAGTAGGAGAGAGTAACTGAGTTCATGTAGTTGACTCAATGAATCATGCCTATGATATACTATGCTGGAATCTTTACAGAATTGCATCTATTTTCCCCTGAATTGGAATGAAATTATATAGATATGACAATAAGATTTTAGGATGAGCTTAAATGTGAGATTAAGTCCCAAGGTAACCTCTTTCAGTTAAAGAAGTTTGCTGAGGTGGCCGATTAGGCTCTCATAGTTGAGGGGAACCTGAAGGAGGCTTCCAGTGTAGGACTTACAGTTTCTACTGGATGATTAGGTGGTATGTATTCTGAGAGTAGGAATTTTCATTACAATAATATTAGTCAGTGAAGTGGAAAGTGGAATTCCCAGGAAGAGGGATCAGTTACCCAAGACCTTACCTAAGTGATTTTCCACCAGTGAGGTAGGTCAGTCCACTTTCATAAACATTTTCCCTGAACATTGGTTGAGTGTCGAGCCTACAGAAAGATGAGACATCTACAGAGTTTTTTTAAGAACTCAAGACAGACAGGTAGTGATGGGGCAACTGGACAGAACCAGAGTGTGGGGAGAGTATCTTCTACACCGTATTATTCTGGAAGCTGGAGTTCTACTATATGAGGCAGTATAGGCAGGGGACGCAATCCTTCTAGTAAAGAGTGTTTGTAATATTAGAGTAGTGTAGCACAAGGGACTCATACTACATCATAAGGAATAGGGGCAGGACAATTACATGCCATTCAGCCTACACTTGTGGATAGTGAGGTCATACCATCGATAATGAGTGGTAATATTCTTATAGATTCTATATTAGCTAGTTCTTTATTTGATATTGGTGTCTCTCATTTCTTTATTTATGTACAACTTGTTATTGGTTTAATCCTGGTGGTGGAGTTCACGAGGGGAGTTATGATGATAGATACACCATTGGGAGTACGGTAAATAGATATCTATTTTTTCAAGGGATGTTCTCTCAAGTTTGGGGAGTATCATTTTTTTTAGGATCTCTACATTCGGGATATGTTAGGGTTTTACTTGATTGTGCATATATATTGGTTAGCAGAATACCAATCCCACATTGAATGTTACCACAATATAGTGACTTTTACGTCTCTTAATGGTGACAATAATATCCACCACGGAGAGTGGGATATCCAGCCAGGCTGAGTAGGGCCAATTACTCAGAAACTAGGAGAGCTCACAACCCAAGTTGCAATTCTATTGATGTATGATGGAGAAGTGAATCATGGTGTCTTCCCAATAGTATTAGATCAGTTTTAGGAAGTGTTTTCAAAGGATTTATTAGGGATTCCAACTTAGAGGTATTTGGAATTTACAATTGAGATCATTCTGGGAATTGAGCTAGTTTCTATTTCACTATACAGAATGGAACCAATAGAGATTAAAGATCTCAAGAATCAACTGGAGGATTTAGAGGATAAGGGGTTTTTATACACGAGTATGTCACCTTGGGGTTCATAAATGTTATTTTCTAAGAAGGCCAATAAGACTCTATGCTTTTGTGTTTACTGTTGGAATTTGAACTAAATGACAGTGAAGAACCAATATCCTCTTCCTTGTATTGATGATCTATTTGACCAGTTGAAGAGAGATTGCATCTTTTCAAATATTGACTTGAGATCAGGGTATAATCAGTTGAGAGTACAACCTTATGATATATCTAGGAATATTTTTAGAAGTAGTTTTTTCCTATATGAGTTTTTTGTAATGCTGTTTGGGTTAATAAATTCACCAGCAGGGTTTATGGGCTTAATGAATAGAATATTTCATCCATACCCGAATCAATTTTTGGTAGTGTTTGTGGATGAAATCTTGGTTTACTGTAAGACTCATGACAATCATGAACAACATCTTGAAATCATCTAGAGTACACTGAGATGGCATTGAATATACACCAATCTATCAAAGTGTCAGTTTTGGATTAATCATGCATGCTTCTTGGGTCACATCATCTCATAAGAAGGTGTGTCTATGGACCCAAAAACGATTCAGGTAATGGTTTCTTGAGAGCGTCCCAAGAACATGTTCGATTTCCATATCTTTATAGGTTTAACTGGATATTATCAATGGTTTTTCTAGAACTTTTTCCATTTGAAGCATAAATTTCAGGCTTGACCAAAAAGGGGATAATTTTTTTTGGTCGGAAGCATACGAGAATTAATTTCAGTAACTGAAGAAGTTTTTGACATTGATAAAAATTTTGATCCTACCTGATCTAGGTGAGGAGTATACAGTGTATTGTGATGCTTCTAGGATTAGAATCAGATTAGTGTTGATGTAGGGAGATCAATTTTTAGCATATGGGTATCAGAAATTGAGGCCATATGAATGGAAATACCCTATTCATGACCTCTAGTTAGCTGTAGTGGTTTATTTATTGAAGTGTTGGTGACATTATCTGTTGGGAGAAAAGTTTTCTATGTATAAATATCAAAAGAGTTTTAAGTATATATTTTCACAGTGAGATTTAAATATCTAGTAGAGAAGGTGGGTATAATATATGAAGTAATTTTATATTTAACTAGCATGTATGCCTGAAAAGGGGAATAGTATTGCTGATGATTTGAGTTGGAAAAATAAGACTCATGCAGTTCAAGAGTCTAATGCCGAGTGGAAGATGATGACTTTACTAGATGAGATGCATGTTGTGGTTTAGGAGAGTTAAGAGCAGACGAATATCATATCAGTTTTAGTGGAGTCTATAGTTTTAGGACAGATCAATAACAGACAATATGAGGACCCAGAGTGTTTGACCTTGAGGGAAAGCCTTAAAGGTGGGGAGTCACCTTCTGATTGAATCATAGATGAGGATAAGATCATCTATATTAGGAATCAGGTTGTTGTGATAATAAGTATGCATAAGGAGTTGATGTGGGAATTTCATGCCTCAAAGTGGGTGGTACATTCAAGTGTAAAAAAACTGTATCATGGCCCACAATAACAATTTTTATGTCCAAGCATGAAAAAGGAGTTAGAAATGTTTGTGAAACGATGCTAAAACTTTCAACAGGTGAAGGATGAGCATCAACAACTGGCAGTTTATTACATCTATTGCCCATTCTGGTATGGAAGTGAGATGACATGAATATGGATTTTTGTGGTGGGTCTTCTAAGGATGCCTTGTTAGAATGATGCTATTTGGGTGACTATGGAGCATTTGAAAATGGTAGCTCATTTTTTAACAGTACAAGAGACTTTCTCAGTGGAGAAGCTGGAAGAACTATCCATTTAAGAGATAGTCCATCTACATGGGGTTCCATGGACTACTATTTCAGACCATGATTCATGATTTACCTCATGCTTCTTGTAGGGATTATATAAGGTACTTGGTACATAGGTCTAACTGAGTACGACATTCCACCCACAGATAGATGGGATATCAGAATGTACTATTTAGGTGCTTGAGGATATGTTGCGGGCATGTGCACTTGACTTTGGTGGGTATTGGGAGAAGCACCTAGATTTGGTGGATTTATTCAATAAAAATACTTATGAGGCTACGATACAGATGGAACAATACGAGGCAATGGTAGGCCATGCATATTACCACTATGTTGGTTGGTGGCAGGTGAGTCATAGTTACTAGGATCGAGTCTCATGCAGGGGATGTCATAGTGGGTTCAATTGATACGAAAGTATATGGATACAACTTAGAGTAGGTAGAAGTTGTATACAAATAGTCAATGAAGACCCTATAGTTTACAAAGGGTGATCATATATTCCTTTGAATGTCACCTAGATTGGGTCACCATAGGAAACATAGGTAAGGAAAGTTAGCACCCAGGTTTATTGGACCATTTGATATTGTGGAGAGAATCAGGATGATGACATACCGATTGGATCTTCCAAATAGATACAATGCTATGCATGACGTTTTCCATGTGTTTAAACTATGAAATTATCACCTTGAACCTTCTCATGTGATTTATGTGGACAATATTGAGATTGAGATAGATACGTCCTTTGAGGAGAATATGATACATGTGCTGGATTGTAGTGAGAACGTGTTGTAGGGAAAGAACATGATGATAGTTCATTTATTTTGGAAACATGGACATGGTAATGAGAAATCTTGGAAGATAAAAGAAGATACAAGGGATTATTATCCCAACCTTTTTGACTTGGAATATTATAGATGCTTGGGAGTATAGCTCAAGGATGAGATTTTATAATTTGGGGAGATTGTAAAACCCTAAAAATTTTATGAAGATATTTCAGGATCGTTTACAGGAACTCTTTTACCCCGAGTTGAGTAATTTTCATTTGGGTTTTACGTTGGGGTGTGTTTTAGTGAAAATTTGAGAAAAATGGAAGAAAGAGGGCAGTGCACAATTGGCGCATGGTTTTCCCTAACCATGCACCCAGACCCAGAAAACCATGAAACCCTGTATAGAAGGTTTTTTCATGGCTAGTAAACTTTTTTTCAAACCATGTTCCCTTTTAGGAGAAACTATGAACTACCTAGAAGAGGAATATGGTTAAGGCGCATGGTTAAGAGAAACTGTGCTCCCCAAGCAGCAAACTGTGCATATGAGATTTTAATCCACTAAATTTTATTAAAAGAAATTCCCAAACCCCCATATAATACCCCCTAATTCCCTAACTCAACCCATAATCATTTTATCTCAATTATAGAGCCTCTTAGAGTAATTCCAAGCCATTTGACCTCCATTATTCATGATTCGAATCCCTGATTGAAGATATCTACCCCTCCTAGTAAGTGAATCCTACCCCATTTGGTTTCCCATTCCTCTTCCTTTCTTATACCATTATAGAAAAAAAAAATTTCTTCTTATTTTGATTAAATAAAGATATGGTTTTTTGGATCTAGATCTAGATTTGAAGGATCTTAATTTATTCAACCTTGGATTTAGGGTTTAGATCTGAATCTCATTATATGTAATTACTCCACTGAAATTTTGGGATTTCCATTGGGTGATCATTCAAAAATGAATTGAGGTATGTGGTCTATTATTCAAATCCCATAGTCATGATTTCAATTACATGTATGTAATTACATAATTACTATGTTTTTTTAGTAATTCAATTAAATAATTGAATTAATTAATTTGGTGACTTAATTAATTACAGGATTGTGGAATTGGGGATAATTAAATATTGAATTAATTATTAGAATATTGAAATTATGGTATTTAGGGAATAATTAATTATTTAGTTAATTATTTGAATTGTTGAATTGATTTATATGAAGAAATTAATTGATAAATTAATTGGGGATGTTGAGATTTTGAATTGAATAATGAATTAATGAATTAATTATGAGATATAAAGATTTCCAATTGAATAATTAATTGTTAAATTAATTATGGGATATTGGGATTATGAATTGATTAACTAATTGTTGGATTAATTAATGAATTTTTTATGATTTTAATATTGATTTAAATGAATGAATCAATTTTTGAATTAATTAATTGGATGTTTGATTGTGAAAGATGATAAGAAGGATAATGTTTAATAGCCTTGATTAATGTGATAAAATAATTGTTCAATTTGTATGAAATTGATGTGGAAAACTAATTATTGAATTAGTATGAGATTGATGTGGCTAACTAATTATTAAATTATTAAAAAAATTATGTGGCTACTTAATCATTGAATTAATTTACCAAAAGATGCTATTATGAAATTTTTGAGTTTGATTAATTAATTAATTAATTAGTTAATGTGATATTGTGAAACATGTGAAATTGTGATATTGTAATATGTGTGATAAATGTGTGTTGGAAAGGGAATGATGTCCCAAATACCCATATGTGTGATAAATGTGTGTGGGATAAGAACTAAGGCTCCAAATACCTATATATGAGATAACATGTATAGGATACAGACTAGGGATCCAAATATATATATGATTAAGTATGTATGAGACTGGGACTAAGGCTCCAAATACCCATTTGATATTATGGTGTGGGATGGGGACAGAGGCTCCTAATACCCTCGATGTTGTTAGACATGACATTCTACAACCACGAGTTGGAATTGGACTATGCTTCAAATTAGTCATGATATGAATTGAGATGATGAATGGTAATAATGGAATTCTATTTTATGAAATCCTCTCAGGATGGTTCAGAATATGGCATGGGCCGAAGTAGGTATTGAATTTGGGGTTTCCTAGGGAACTCGAGGATTTATGTAGTTAAATAAAGAGTAATAGAATAAATGTAAAGTGTTTAATTTATTTCTAATATTTTTTCTTTATATAACTATATAATTTTTTTGAATATATATTTTTTTATACACCGTTGGTGGTGGACTAATGAGTTGTACTCACACCCTACTCAGGCTAGCTGATCGGTACCCAGATATATTTCATGGTTGTAGGATAGGTTAAGGGAAAAGACCCCATGTTATATGGATGATTGGGATGGAGCATGGATGAGGGAACTGGACATGGGTTGGGACCTGCTTGGGATCTTTAGTGTCTTTAATTTTGGGTTTTTATTTTGGCACTTGGAACATACTTTGACGTGACATATTTATTGTTCAGTTTTTTACATTGTATTTCCTACTTCAATTATCATGAGATATTGGTATTATTTTGGTTTTATCATATCTTTTGGTTATTTTTATTATTTACACTAGTGTATTACTCTAATAAAAATAGGGTATAGTCTCTCCATGATCAATATTAGACACTCACTTCTAGTTGGAAACCTATAGTGTATTGGGAGGCATGCTTGAGGCCATGCGACTGACTGACTCAGGGCACCGACACATGAAACCCAAGTCGGGACATTACATGAGATGACCTGATTATAGTTTACATTTCTTCTTTATATTTTTATATATGAACACTTCCATTTTATATGAATTGGTATGATTATACTAGAATCCATTGGTGGAGGGCTACTGAATATATCTCACACCTTATTAGGGAAACCGATTGGTACTCGAATAGACTTCTCAACTATATAAAAGGATAAAAAAGGGTCTAATAATGGATTCTTGATTTTCTATACTAGAATGGAGTATGGGAGTAGAGGACCGAGCTTATTCTTGTGAAGCTATTAGAGATAGCTTGGACATTTTGTTACCTTTGTATATAACATATTATATATAACCATTTATTTAAATGCCATTTATTTCCCTTTTTGTATAGTATCATGACATGATCATCATTTTTTATATTACACTAGTGATATTTATTTGGATGATTTATTTCTTCTTCCACTAATTTATACTATTACACTGCTTCCATTGATTTTATCTATTATTCTCTATTGTGATCCAATTTGATTAGAGGGCATAGTCTCCCCATGGAAACACCTTAGACCCTTACTACTAGTCGACAAACTCTAGTTTATGGTGTGACACACTTGATCCCATGAGCCCAACCAGGTTCAGTTACTTAGGAGTGAATCGGGACCATGAAACTACAAAGTGGTATCAGATCAGCTTCTTTTTCCTTTTTTTCTTACTATTTGGGAATGGTTAGACAGGAAATTAGTTAGTGTTGTAATATTATAATGAGCCTATTATTGGGAGTATCTAACCAACATATAGATAAAAGCTAAATTACATGGGTTGGGACTTATTGTTTTGTATTTATCTTTTTACAGTTATATTGATTTTACCATTCACTGATGCACTTGTTTTATGATGTGAAATTTATGTATTTTTCATTTAACCTTGTCCTGGTAAGGTAAGGAAGTACTGTTCATGCATCATCATAGGCACATAGAGATTCACATTTCATTCATTATTCCATGCCATATAGGTGTATCTCATTGCTTTCATTTCCTATATTTCCTATGGTTATTGTAAGTTCCTCGATAGTTATATTCAAATTGAACCAATGTTTCTTAAAGAGAGATATATAATTGGTTATTTAAAGTTTATTAATAAACCTAAATTATGTTTTCCTATATAGCTTGATGGTGGTACTCTAACTAGCCAATTAGAGCATTTTTTATCCTTGGACCATTGGTCACATAGACTAAATTTTTTTTAGTTAAAAATTAAATGGATTCCAATTGTAATTTATATAAAGTATAAGAATATATAAATTGGGAATGCTGAATTAAATAATTAAACCATTATAAAGGCTGGTGGAAGTTACATGAGGTACCAAATTTCAACTTATAAAGTGTAAGAATTTATAACTTGGGAATGGAATAGACATATAACCACACCATGATATATATATACACACACATATATATATATGAAAATGATTAGGATGAATTTTAAACTCTTAAATGATAGTTACCATTAAATGGGGATTCTAATTGCAACATAAAGGGTGTTTTATTCTATACCTTAAAATTAACAATCCATATATTAGAACCTTTGTTATATAATATAGGACCTTGACCCTAACCTAACCTTAGTGGAAAGTAGGGAGTTTCTCTTATGGATCTAATGATCTTTTAGAATTACCTAAACCTGGATTTTGTAGTATGTATATGGATGTTTAATCTTGTATAGGAAGGTGTTTTACCTATCATATTTCATTATCTATGATTTTTTTTGGTATCAAATTATGTTTTGAGGTGTGTGTTTGGAAATTTTAGAAATATTCCACCATGATTAACTCAGGACAACCAATAGAAAGGAAGAGATGACCATAATCAAGAGGTTGTGGTCCCTTAACCACCAGTATTACCTCTTATAGTGCCACTTGGGAAACCTCTTGTTATACTCAAGTTAGGAACTGATATTTTGTTCTGAGAGAGTTTCATATAGTTTATATAGTATATATAGGGAGTTCTGTGAGATACATATTCTATGGGAGAGTTTATGTGAGAGTTCTAGTAATATCATCTACCAAGGTTCTCAGGGGATGGTGGCCCCCAATATTCTGATTCAGGGATGGAGCCATGCTATCTATATTTGAGAACTTAGAGATACCTTCAGAAATGAGGATCAAGCTCATAACTCACATGATATATGAATCTTACAAGCGATGGTGGGATGTTTTCACCTAAGCTGGTAAGCATTAAAATATGGTATGGAAGAATTTTTAGATGACCTTATATGATTAAATTTTCCTATAGACATTGAGAGCTGAGAAGGATAGGGAATTTATGTATCTTTACCAGGGAGTTATGTCTGTAATGGAGTATTCTTATCATTTAATAGATCTTCATAATTTTTCATTTAATATCACTGATGATGAGATGATGATAATTAGATGGTTTAAGGATGGGATAATATACACCATCCGATCTTAGGTTAATATCTTCCAATTGACTATTGTTTTAGTGATAGTGAACCAAGATCACATCACTGAGTGGAACTTGAGGGGAGATGATGGTGTGGATAGGTAAATTCAATACCATGATAGGGAAGAACTTCATATAGTGTCCGGATTTAGTGCCTTGAGTATGCTTGTGGGGTAATTCTAGTCTAAACGAATGCACTGATAATTACATGATATCCCACTAATGTGGGAGACCTGTTCACATGAATCCCCAGAGTTGTAGGGAACTAGTTGAATACTAAGAATGTGAAAAAATGATCCATCTACAAATTTTTTAGAAACTTTTCCCCAGTACTTAGTGATAAGGGTTCTTTAATGAATTTTCATTTAGGACTGATACTATCAACTTAGCGACAAAAAGAAAGATGGACCACTATTGGATGACCAAGTTGAGGAGGTGGGTGTGGCCTTGGGAGCCAATCTTATAAGATAAAATACTAGTAGAGTGGGCCCACTCAGGATAGCCATGATGTAGATCAGAGCCATGGAACTAGATATATTCATGCAGTGTAGACTATACGAGAGGAGCAGAGAGCCGAGCCTTTTATAGTACATGAGATAATTTTAGTAGTCACTAATTTAGTATATGCATTATTTGATACAGACACTTCACATTATTTCAACTCTAAGGATGTTATATAAATTTTGGGCCATGAAATTGAGTAATTTTTTGGGGTAATTAATATGTATACTCCATTGGAAATGTGATTAGAGAGTATATACTGATGGAAGTATTTTCCCCTTGAGGTTGAAATAATTTTTTTCTCATGGAACCTCTTCATCCTAAAGATGACTAGTTTTGACATCATTATTAGAATAGACTAGTTAGGCCTTTATCATTTCCATATTGAATGTTATTGATAGTGGGAGACCTTATCATATTACATGGTGGTAACTATGTGAATAATGGAGAATGAGACATCCAAGAAACCTAATTCGGACCTAAGAATTATGGTTTGGGAAGAGTGACAACCTATATTTATGGTCTTTTTATGAGAGATTATGAACCGTGATAAACTATTTTACCTCCAATAGTGGATAATTTTAGGGATGAATTTCCTGATTAATTTTCTATACCACCTCCTAAGAGATAGGAATAGTTTAATATTAAGATAGTTCTAAGAGTGTCACCAATATCCATTACTCTTTACAGGATAGATCCTAAAAAGATTTAGGAGCATAATAGATGGTTAGAGGAATCAGGGGATAAGGGTTTTATACTACCCAGTACTTATACATGGGGTTCCAACATGTTATTCACTAAGAAGGTGGATAAGACCCTTAGGATTTTTTTTATTAACCTCAGTTAAATCATATTATTATTAAGAACCGATATCCACTACCTCACATAGATGAACTCTTTGACCAACTACAAGGAGAGTGGGTCTTTACAAGGATCAATATCAATTTGGGTGATCATCAGATGTAAGTCAGGACATTGGATGTACAATGTATGGATTTTTGTAGTAGATATGGCCTTTATGATTACCTGGTAATACCATTCAGTCTTAAAAACACGCCAACAATTTTCATGGACTTGATGAATCATGTCTTCCATATGTGTCTGGATTCTTTTGTGGTGGTATTCATGGATAAAATCTTGGTTCTTACTCTCAAAATGACCATGAAAAATATATTGAGATCATAATGAATACACTGATAGATAACCAAATCTATGATAATATAAAAAAATTTCACTTTTTCATTAATAAATTTCTCTTCCAAGGTCATATTATCTCAGGGATAGGTGTATCTGTTGACCTAGAGAAGGTGAGATCCTTGGTATCCTAGGAGTATCCCAAGAACTTCTTTGAAATATAGAGGTTCTTGGGAATGGATGGATATTATATGTGTTTTAAAGGACTTATAAATCCTTAAAAAACCTATTAAAGGATTTAAAAATAAGGGTGTTAAGTTTATATGGTTTGAAGATTGTGATAAATCCTTCGAGGAGCTAAAGGGGAGACTTAAATCAGCACTGGTCTTGATTCTGCTAGAGCCAAGTAGAAGCTATAAAATTTATTATGACGAATCAAGGACCAGGAAAGGATTAATTATGATATAGGTAGATTGAGTCATGACATAAATGTATCATTAGTTGTGACCTCATGAACAGAACCACCCAATGCATGACCTCTAGATGGCAGTTGTGGTTCATACCTTTTGTTGTTAGAGGAATTATTTATTTGGAGAACATTTTTTTTCATTTAAAAAGATTTTCAAAGTCTAAAATACATTTTCACTTAGTGTGACTTGAATATCAAGAAGTGTAGATGGGAAGAATACCTACAATCATTCTATTTTGAACTTACATATAAACCCAAGAAGGGTAATCTAGTAGCTGATGCTTTGATTCAGAAGACTCAGACATAGTCCATTGAAGAGGCCAGTAGTGAGTGGCAGTTGATGACCCTGTTTTTTGATATGCATCTAGAGGTTTGGGAGTATCATGGAATGCATGTTTTAGTAACCATGAAAGTGAAATATTCTCTATATAGAGAGTAAATATGGGGAAAATTTATGATTCTGATGGATTATTCATGAGGGAGATTGTATTAGGTGAGGATCCACCACCATGTTGGGTTATCGATGAGGATGACTCATTCATGGGTGTGTCTAGGTTCCTGTAGACACATGTGAAGAATTCATATGAGAGTCTCATGAATATAAATGGGTATTAAATCCTAGGATTACCAAATATACCATGATATATTTCACCATTATTGGTGGTTATGTAGGAAGAGGAAGATTGTAGGTTTTATTACACGGTGTTCCACCTGTCAGCAAGTGAAGGTGGGGAACCAGTGGCCTACTAGAATTTTAAATCCAATGTCTATTCTGGAGTGTAAATGAGATTATGAAACTATATATTTTGTGATGGGTTTTCCAATACCCCCTTTATGAAGTGATGTGATATGGGTGATCATCAACAGGTTGACCAAGGTCACTCACCTTCTAACAATTAGAGAGACTGTTTCAGTGAATGATCTGGGGAGGCTCTATATATGAGAGGTTATAAGAATTTATGGTTTTACTTATTCTATCATATCATAAAGGATTTATCATATCACATTTTAGTTATAGTATGGTTTATAGAAGGTACTATGTTCATAGGTACTTCTGAGTATAATGTATCATCCTCAGACTGACAGTTAGTCCGAACATATGATACAAGTGTTAGAGGACATGCATAGAGCACGTTTCCTTGATTTTGGATGTTCTTGGGAGAAAAAACTAACTATCACCAATTTTATTACAATAATAGTTTTTAATAAACTATTCATATGGCTCTATATGAGGCCTTATATTCTAGGCCATGCTGTTCACCCCGGTGCTAGTTAGAGGCAGGTAAAACAACACTACTGGGACCTCATATTATATAGGAGACTTCAGAAAAGGTAAGAATTATCAGGAAACATATGAATATAGATCAATATAGTATAAGAATTATATAGATCATTACTACTAGCCTCTGGATTTCAAGGTGGGACATTGAGTCTTTTTATGAGTCTCTCCTAGGTTGGGTCACAGATAGATTTAGAAATAGGGTAAGCTATCACCTCATTATGTCAGGTATTTCAAGTTCTTGGAGAGATTATGGCCATTAGTTTATTAGTTAGACTTACCTCAGAGGTAACCGACCATGAATTTTGTATTCCATGTATCATATATTCACTGCTATTATTCCGACCTATCTAATTCTTTTGATCTAGAGGAAATTGAGCTAGAGTTTGATGCTTCTTTTTAGGAGCATCCTATTTGTTTCATCGATCAAAACATGAAGGATCTTTGAGGTAGTTTTGAACGTCCAATATAGGTTATATGAAATTAAATCCATGTACAGGATGAGACATGGGATATATAGGCTGATGTATGCTCTCAATGGCCAAAAATATTCTCAGACGATATTTTACCACCCTTAGAAGTGCATCTCGGGGATGAGTTATTTTAAAGAGGGGAGGTTGTAACATCCCAAATTTTATTATAAGGTATGGATCATTTAATTTTAAATTTAAATATTCATCATTAACCTTATTATATTTATTAATGAGGTCAAAAGGGGTATCAATAGCATTTGGTGCTTGTTCAGAGTCTGGAGTATCAGTTTTTGGAGAAACAACAAGAGATACACAATTGACGCATGGTTAGTTTAACCATACGGCTCAACCATGTGGCCCAGCAGTAGAATCTGTATAGTTGGTTTAACCATGCATAGGAGGCCACACATCCATGCAAGGATTTATAGAGAAATTTTATAGGGGACCCTCATGGGATGTGCATAGTTTATCAAGCCATGCACCAAGACCACACAAGTGGTGCCACTTAGGTAGTGGAGTCACACAGTTAGTGCATGGGTTTGAAAAAATGTGCAACCAAAACATGAGCCTCCTTAAATGGGTGAAAATAACCATTTTTTATCTCAAGTATTTAACCTTTCCTCACCTTTTTTACTTCCCTTTCACATGCATCACTAACCAAAACCGCTTGAGGGACCCCATATCCATTCAAGCTAGGATTTGAGCTCCATCCTCCATCCAACATTTGATTACTTTATCTATTTATTATTATAGATAAATAATGATAAGATATTTAAACCTATATCTTTATTTCCTCATTTATCTCACCCCTATGAATTATATTTCCAAGAAATCTAATATGACCTATTTTCAAGGAATTTGTTTATTTCAATAATTTATTCCATTCTATATAAAATATAAAGTTGATACCATATGAGGAATCATCTATCACCATAAGGTTGGTGGTTTAGTATTTATCCCTAAAGTCTCATTATTATATACCATGTTATCTGATGAAGAAATGCTAAAAATTATATTCATTTCCCTAAATCTATAAATTTATTTATTCTAAATTATAAGTCACACTAGAAATTCTATTTAAATTATTGTTGTTGTCATCAGATATTCCTTTGACTAGTTCCACCATTTGCAGCATTCTCATGAAATCCCTTTAACCTTGGGATTGATTATGTTACCAAACCCACCCTCTATGTGTGGTTGAATTGATAATTAAATTAAAATGCCTTAATTAAATTAAATTGAAGTGAAAGGTATGACCATGTCACATGCCTTTATATAAATAATGGATTACCCCCTTGGATAATTAAATGTTAAATGGTTGGGAACCATCTCTTGGAGTATGTTAAATAATTACATAAAATATGGATTATTATTATTATTTTATCTCCCATGTATAATAGATATTGATAAATGTTTATGGCGAGAAATTAACACAAAGTTTTATGCTCCCTTGGTATGTGATGTTGGGAATGGAGTCTCACATCATTTATTGAATGTTGGATATAATGCTCCATGTTTATCTAGAGTTTGTTGGACATGATGTTTCAATTTACTCATTGGGTTGATAGATATGATGACATTTTTATCCTTGATCAAATTCTTGGGTTGGTACCCTTATCTATAACATGATACTCTTATAGTTATGCATGGATGCCTAAGTTATGCCTTGGGTCTTAGATTGTACTATGTATCTATATATTTGGATATATATGATACTACACATATAGTGAATATAAATACACACACACATATTTTTTTATATATATATATGGTGATGCATGTTCATAGGTATCCCTTCTTAGACCTATGTAGGTATAGTTAGGTGAGTGTCCTCGAGGGAACCAAGATGACTTGATTACAATTTACATTTCTAATTTATGTTGTTATATCTGCACACATCTATTTTTTATAAACTATCCAAATCATACTATATATCATTAATGGTGGCCTACTGAGTATATCACACACCCTATTCAGGCCACTGATTGGTACCAGAATAGACTTCTTGGTTGTAGGTAGGGATAAAGGAAAAGGTATGACTATTGATACTTAATTTTCTATACTAGGATTAAGTATGGGAGAAGAGGATCAATTTTGTGCTCATGATGCTATTGGAGATAGATTAAAACTTTTTTACCTTTTTTATAGAATTTTTTATATGTGCGTTGCTCTGTATCCCATATATATCCTTTTTTGTATAGTATCATGATATGATCATAATTTTATACATGACACTAGTTATATTGATCTTGATGATTTATTTATTATTTCTCTAATTAATATTATTACACCACATCCACTGATTTTATTTGTTATTATCCCCCATGATTCACTCTAAACAGATGGAATTATCTCTGCATAGACACACCCTAGTCCCTCACTGCTAATCAGAATCCTATAGTATAAAAGGAGGCATGCTTGAGGCTATGTGGTAATCTATGTTTATTTACCTAGGAGTGAAATGTGTTAGGGATGCTACACTGGTTATATATTTTATTGAGAAATAACATGTTGTTGAATATTTTCAATGGGAATTTGTAGTTCAAGTTTTCAATAATTGGTTCATTTATGAGTAAGTTTATAATCTTAATATAAATGAAATTTTCCCAAAAAATAATTATATTTTAGATTTTTAGTTAAATTTCCTTTAGGACTTTCCATTGTGAATTTATAGTGTAAATTTCCATTTGAGATTCTGAATTATTTCAATGTGGGAATTTTTTCTTGGAATTTTTCCTAGTAGTGTTACTAGGATACAATGGGAATATAAACTAGAAATTTATAATGGTAAATTTCATTAGTAATTTTCTATATATTTATTATGGAAATTTTATCTAGAAAATCCTAAATAGAATTTCTAATGTATTCAAAGTAGAAATTGAAAATTGTTTTCTAGTGGGAATTTTAACTATTAATTTCAAATGGAAGTTTCCATTTTTCTAGTAATTTTAAGTATGGGAATTTCAACTATTAATTTCCAATTTAGATTCACTCTAAGAATTTATACTGGTAATTTCTAGTTTTAATTCAAACTAGGAATTTCCAATTAGTTTTCACTGTGAATTTCAACTATCAATTTCCAATGTGATCTAACCACTATAATTTTCCCTAGGAATTATAAGTGTCAATTTACATAGATAATTTTTAATTGTTTTATAGTGTGAATTTCCACTTGAAATTTCTAGTTCCAATTTGTATTGGAAATGTCTAGTGTGAATTTAGAGTGGAAACTTATTGTGTGAATTTAAACTGGAAAATTTATAGTTGAAATTTGTGATGAAAATTCATAGAAGACATTTTAAATGGAAATTGACACTTATAGTTTCCAATTTATTTCATATAAATTTATAGTTTCATACAACCAATGGTAATTTTCACTGGTCCCATTTATAATGAGAATTTCTAATTGATTTTTATTAATATTTTTAATTTATAGTGTGAATTTTAGATGAAAATTTCTAGTGTGAATTTAAAACTGGGAATCCCCAGTGTAAATTTACAAAGATAATTTCCAATGTAAAATTAAATTGGAAATTTCTAGTGGATGTACCTAGTATAAATTTCTATTTAATTCCCACCACCAGTTTCTGATGTGAATTTATATTAATATTTTTAATAAGAATTTCCTTTGTGAGTTTCCAGTGGGAATTAGTAATGAAAATTTACACTGCGAATTACCAATGGATATTTATATGCATTGGAAATATCCAGTCGATTCCAAGAGCTAACTTATTTTAATTTCTAATTTAATTTCCACTAGGAATTTCCAAACAGAGTTACCTATTAGAATTTATGATGGGAATTTTAAATTTATTCAAAATAAATTTTCTATAATTTCTAATTGATTTAAAGTGGAAATGTAGTATGGGATTTTTTTGGGATTTAAAATTGAATCAAAGTAAAAATTTACACTTGGAGTTTTCAATGGGAATTTCTAATAGAAATTTCCATTGGGAATTCCCAATGGGAATTTATATAAATTGGAAATTTTTAACTGAATCCAAAAACTGACATATTATAATTTCTAATAGAATTACCATTTGGAATTTGCACTAGGAATTTTCATTGGGAATTTCTGCTGGGAATAACCACTTGAACTTTCTAATTATAATTTCCCCTAGGAATTCCCAGTGGAAATTTACACCAGAACTTTGCATTGGATTTTTTTAGTGTATTGAGTGTTGTGTACATTTATAATCAAGGGTTCTAGTGAAAATTTCCTTTTCAATATAAAAGTGGGTACTATCATGACATGTTTTCAATGAAACAAAATATTATCACCAATTTTATTTATGGATATGAATTTATTATTTCAGAATAGTTGGGATCAAACTGAATCTACACAACTTAAAGATTTCAAAACACATAAATTCAATGGTCTTGAAGACATGTGATATTTGTTTGATTGTTACTTGAGGAAATATGACAGTGACGACATTACAAAATCAAATGAAAATGATGTAATTTTAGTCTATATTGATTATGTTCTTGATTAATAAGTAAAAACCCCATCCAATAACATATATAAATTGATCACTACAAGGAGACTAATAATTTTGATGTTTTTTTAAATCAGAGTTTGAATCCTATTCATTTTATGTTACATAGATGCATTGTTGGTTTTAGTGTATTAAATTAGTATATTAACATATATAATAAGGGTAAAATCTTAGTGATATAAAAATTGTATACATATAGAATATAATATTTTCTAAGAGAAAAAATCATGATTTCATTATCAAATACCCACATGCTGAAAAATAACAAATTAACTGCATGAATGAGAGTGGTGTACATATCCAATCAACTGTATGAGTGAAAGAAATTTATTAAGGATCATAACCAATCATTAAATTCTCCTAATAACCTATATTTGATGAGGTTACAACTACAAATCATTGATGAATAAGGTATATAGTTGGATTTAAATGCTAAATATAGTTTAAATCATATTGATTCATTTTAATTTGTAAGTACCATTACCAATGGTACTAATAATATTAGATATACATGAGTAGACTAACAAAAAAAATTAGCTTAAAAGAAAGAGGTATTTTCTTCTAGATGATGGTAATGGTACGTTATAATACCTATATAAGTGATCAAAAGAAAAAAAATCATTTTATACTCAATGAAACTTGAAATGTGTGGTAAAATTACCAATTTTTTTAGTTTGACCTCAAAATGAAAGAATATTATGAGAATTCTAGAGAAATTATGATATTTTAAATTACTTTCAACACAAAAATGAGTATAATCCTTTGGGAGTATTTTTTGGCATAAAAAATCATAATTAGATTGCAATTTTTTGTGTGATATTACTATATGATGTGGAAAAAAACTCATTTAGTTGGTTGTTTAGTATATTTATTGATTTTCATGGTAGAAAGATTATCAAGATTATTTTCACTAATCAAGATGAAGCCATGTCTGAATCCCTTACTTTAACACTACCTAAAACAAGACATGACCTATGCACTTGACACTTAATTAAACATGGAATTAAAAATTTAGGACATATAATGAAAGATGGGTCAACATTTTTAAAAATATTAAAGGAGTTCAAGTGTGGGGTTGATGATAGTTCAAAATTTGAGACCTTATGACAAGAAATCCAAGTGGAATGAGGTAATATAAATTTTACATGGTTATAAGATGTGTATAAGTTAAGAGAAAAATGTGATCATTGTTTTATAATGTCCATATTGATATTAGGCATTAAAATAACACAATTTAGTTGGATAGTTAATGGTGTATTGAAGTATTACTTACATTTTAATATTAGTGTCTTGGAATTATTCAAACAATTTGAACATGTGTTGGAGAATAATCAGTATTGAGAAATGAAGATTGATTTTGATGGTATATAAAAGATCCCACACAATAATTTATCATATCATATGATCATGGTTTAATCAAGTAATTTCAATACTCAAATTTTTTTTTATCTTTTCTCAGTATGAACACTAGCTCAATGGTGCTTGTTTTTATTAAGACTTCTAATGAAACTATTATCCCCAAAACATTTTTTATTAGAAGGAATGGTTCATCAAATTAATTTTCATTTATTGTGTACAAAGAATAATATGTAATAATAGGTTGTAGTTGCATGAAATTTGAGAGTTATATGTATTTATGTTTTCATGAATTGAAAACATTAGAGTGGTTTGATGTACATTGGTTTCCATAGTTATATATCCATAAGAAATAAACTATAAATTCCCACGACATCTATATAGAGTACATGATTGTTAATAATATTGAAGAGTATATGTTAGCACGAAAATAAAATTGATAATTTTTTTCATGAATATAAATAAATATTTTAATGAAATCCTATGAGTTTAAATTGGAATATACAATTATGTTATCAAATATAAGAAAACAAATCACCTTAGATAATGGACTGAAACTAACATAAAACAATGAAAAAAATATAATTCAAAATTCAAGAAGAAATATAAAAGGAAAGGTGGTGAAATTTTAAAAAGTTGTCTAGGGAAGCTAATAAACCAAATAAAGAGTAGTGGAAAAATCATAAAGTGAGATACCATAAAAACTATTTGAAGATATTATATTCTAATCTAATTTTATGAATTACTATATTTTGTGATATCATTCATACATAATGTTATAATGTAATTGTAGGGAAATTATAAAGAACTATCAAATGGTATATTTATTAGAGATCCTATCATAAATATCAATGTAAGTATATAATTAATATTACATTAATAAAAATAAGTTGACTGATATCTACTTAACTATACTATTTTCATAGAGATAACCCCTAGTGTAATGGAATTTCAAAATTATAGGAATAATAAATTGTTAGTAAGTAGTTATCATATAGACCACACAATGGTCAGTTATTTCATATTATAAAGGAAAAATACTATTTCAATATTTAGTTTTTAATATATAATTTTTACTATAATTTAGAACCAGTATGGAACCTTTTTAATCTAGTTGGATTGGAAAATTCCGCAACTAATGAATCATTTTTTGGATTCACAAAACCTAAAAAAATTTTATTCAAAAGAAGATGTTGTATTCAAATAATACATATACTCAATGCAATAAACAAATTATTTTATTTGAAATTGAAGGGGAAGTTTCCAGTACTAATTACTTTGTCAACCATATTTTTAAAGAATGAATTAAAAATTAGATTGAAAGGGAATTTTTTGAAAAAAAAATCTTGATGGAAACTTTACATATTTTTGAGAATGAACTACTTTATCTATGGATGTCATCATAATATCCAACTATCTAAGAAAACTAGTTTTTGTAAATACCGATGTGGGTAAGAGATTACATGCTTTATCCACTAAGGCTATTTAAAATGTTTGGATTTCACTGGTCTGATTGCTATTATTATATATTACCTAAATATAAGCTTCATAATATGTTGATACTATTATTTATGATCTATTTATGACTTAATATGTTTGGTTTTCATTAGTATGAGTGTTATTATGTGAATTCCATATCGAAACTTGCAATTCAATCAATATATTTTCATTGTTTTAATATATCATCATTGATAGATATTTCTCATCACTTCCACATTATTTAATATTGAAACAAACTATTATAAGGGAAATTTTAATATTCTTAATTCATTTTGGTCATATAGATAACTAATAATTATTTTAAACTTATAGAAATTAAATCATAATAAAAAATAATAAAACACATCACTAAAAAAAATTAATCATGTGATAGAGTGTGACATAAAAATCATAGTGAAAATTCCATTTAATAGGGATAAAAAAGTAATCATTTCCATCCCCAACTATGTCATTATATATCAAACCATTTGAGTTTATTAATAGAAAACCAAATTTTAGTTTTTGGTGAAAAAATTAAACTACCACCATCACTTCTTGTAGAAACAAAATATTTATTTCTTTCAACATCCATCTATGTTGTTTTCCTTATGGGATCATTTAGAAAATAATGATCTATAGATAGTTCTAGATCATTGAATTCCATTTCACTCAATATTTTTTCCACTACAATTCTATTTCCAAATATTCCATGACATAATAAAAAATGTCAACATAATCTAAAGTGTAATCTGTATACCATCGAATATTTTCAATTATTAAATCCCATTTATATTGGTTAATATATTCTAGAATATAAAAACTCATCAGGTTCTCCAAATATGATTTATATAAAAAAATGAATGATCAACCCATATTTCAATGAGTTTAAAAACGATTTTAAAGAATATATAGGTTCTTACCACAGTGAATACATCTTTGAGATATAGATCCCTAGCTCTTATACTTCGAATAGGTTTCATCAAGTTATAATGTATAAACATCATATTTTTTATATCTAATACTAAAAAATTTAGTGGATATTTTCATAATTTACTAGGTAGAATAAAAACATGTATCTATTAATACCAACAACCGCTGCCTGATTTAATAATGTTTCCTTCAATTTATCATTTTTCGAATGCGTAACTCCCTATAAACCAATAATAAAAGAAACTAAAATAATCTACTCATCATTAGAAAAAAACCTAGAATGTGTATGAATCTACTCATCCAGTACAATGATTCATTATGTCAAAAGATAACTTTAGTATTACTATAGATATGCTTTCCAAAAAATAATATCTTTCCATTTCAGTAATTCTAGCCATATTTCACTATCAACATCTCTATTCAATTATGACTATATATGAATTAATGAATTGTTTCAAAAAATATAACTTATTAAAGAATAAAAAATCTATGATAGATAAGTAAATTAACAACATGACACATAAAATACTATATTTAAACCTCTTATTTAGAAAATCAATATATTATTCATATTTATCTGATATGATTTTTTGGTGGATTTACAGATCACCATGATATTGTTCAAGAGTTATTTTTTATTTTTAGTACAAAGTAAATTATTTAATAAGAAATTATAACTATGTGAAATGTATAACATTACATCTCCCCTTAAAAATTAAGTATTACTTAAAGCAACCTCATATCATTATTTATGACTATGAAGCGCTACTTCACCCACCTTGTGTAAAGACCCGTAAATTTCAAGGAATTTTTTTTCTTAATTTTCTTTGGAATTTTACAAGAGCGCAGTCTCTGACGGCACCTGATTCCGAGGCCCGGTGTGCCCGAAATCATTTTCCGAAGTTTGGCTCGGGTACGTTCAGTGAACGGATGAGCAGGTTTTTCTAACTTTTGAACCGGTGCCCAGAATCGAATTCTGAGGGCACTGATGAAATCGCAGCGCCGGTATTCTCTTAGAAATGCCTCTTCCGGAGTTGCATTTGCTCGGGTGTGGTTTTTAATTTTCGGGCTTAAAGTTAAGAAATAAAATAATTTTGCGACAACTTTATTTTATTTCACTTAAGCCACTTGAAGCCACTTAATGATGGCTTGAACTGAGTTAAACCGGATAGGATGCTATCCAGAAATATCCTACCCCCTTGGTAGGATATTTGTGAGGTGGGGCCCGCACGAGCTCCGCCGTTTCTTTCCGCTAAGAAACGCTCCCGCGAAAACCCGTCTTTATGAAAGTCAACTGACGCGTTTCTTAAAATCTTAACAGACCATTTAATTGGGCGGTTTATTTCATGAATTAAATGGGCTGTTTCTTTCATTGAATTAATTCAACGAATTGATTAGTCGTTTCTTAACCAGTTTTCAAATTCGTTGGCGTAATAATAAAATAAGGCCAATGCACGACCTCTGGTTATTTGCGCGTTGAGAAGATTTGAGAGGACCCTTGTATCTTCTTCTCCCTCGCGAAGAACGCGAAGAACGCGAAGAACACGAAGAACGCGAAGAACGCGAAGAACGCGAAGAACGCGAAGAACGCGAAGAACGCCGAACCCGGAAATCGACGACGCTTCCGTCCGAGACGTTCTTCCCCGCTTCGATCTCCGATCACCAACCGTTTGAGGTGAGTGATTTCGGATTTCCTCTCAAGGTTCTTTTTTTTGGTTTTAAACGAAACACAGATTTAATTATTTATAATTTAAATCTGTTGTTCTTGGTCCGTTGAGCTCGCCGACTCAACGCCGGATTCTGCGACGACGCGACGCCTCCCCGCGACGATGCGACGACCCCTCTCTTCCGCGACGAGCTTTTCCGCGAAAGAACGCTAGCGCGCGATGACCAACGAGGTATGAATTTATTATGGGAATTACCCCTTTTTATTATTTCCCGTAAGTGTTTCTTTAAAAAGTTAAAGAACCGGTTTCAAATGAAGAATTTTATTTTATTAAAATTGTCGGTTCATGTGTTGAACAAAATTTCCCCCGTTTGTTTATCTCTAACGCGGAGGGTGCGGGCTAAACGAACACGGCCCGACGTCCCTCCGCCATTCTTTGTTTGTGCGGATTTGACGGGCGACGACGGAACGTGCCGCAACGGATGTTTGACTATCCCGTAGTGAATAACGAGTCCCGGGAGGAGCAATGGCGCAGACGGGAAGAGAATCGGACCACTGGAACGATCCCGGTGGCCCGCGGAACTCGCTGGCGGCGCCGGCAGCCGGGAGCGGCGGCGCCCCGGCGCACCGCCGGACAGGCCTCCGCGGCTGAAGCCGCGGCGGTGGTGGCACCCGCGGACCCGCGGCCGCGCGGGTCCGGTGCCCTCGGACACGGCTGAAGCCGCGTCCCGACTCAGCGCGGCCCCACGGGGGCCACGACACTACCAGGCCGTGGGGGCAGCGCCCCGCGGCGCCAGGCCGTTCGGCCGAACCGGACCAGGCCGGTCCGATTGGCCGGGCCGCGCCCTGGCCGGACTGGACCGTGTCGGGTCGACCCGGTTCGGCCGACTCCCCGGGGGGGGGGGGGGGGGGGGGGTCGGGCCGGGTCGGCCCGGGCCCGTACCCCCCGTCTTCGGACGGTCTTCGTTCAAACGCCCGTAACTTGAGCTACGGGCCTCCAAACGACTCGAAGTAAGCGGAAACGTGATCCTTGAATCGAGACGGTCATTTCGGTATATCGCACTCAAGGTTTCGGAATACTTTGAGTTCGACCGGGTTGGTTCGTACACGAAACCAACCGGGCCCTCGGAGCGGAAACGCTCATATCTTGAGCCACGGACGTCCGATTGACGTGCCGTCAGCTTCGTTGTTTTCCTATAAGTGAGACGGATCTTTTGGCATACTCTTCCCGAGGTTTGGACGCAGGTGGAGTACGGTCGGGTTGGTTTTGCCTTAAAAACCAACCGGGCCCCTGGGACGAAAAAGCCAATAACTCTCAGACCGGGCGTCCGATTGACGCGCCGTCTGCGACGTTGAGTTCCTGTTGACGATACGGAACTTTTGGATACATCAACTTCGGACTTTGTGTCAGTTGATGTGTCAGCCTCTCGGCTCGTGGAGCGGACCCTCCCGAACGAGCTTGCTGTGTGCGGGAACCCTAGTGCTGGCTGCGACTGCTACTTCGACAGCGAAGACTGTGCAGAGATCCTCCGTGGACTCCGACGACGACCGTGCAGAGATCCTCAGTGGACTACGGCGACGACTGTGCAGATATCCTCCATGGACTCCGACGATGACCGTGCAGAGATCCTCAGTGGACTGCGGCGGCCGACGTATCCATACACCAGGACCCTGACTTCTGGTTTCCGACTTAATGCACGAAAACATTGATTGCATGTGTGTTTCAAGTTTTCTTCGTGATTACTTGTGTCAGATCACCAGGTATACTGTTCTGACCGTGGCGCACTTGTTTCCTTTTCAGGATGGCACGACGACAGCAGCCAGCTAGGGTTCCTAGAGTAGAGCGCGACGACAGCTCGCCGAGCGACGAGGCCTCGGTACAGGGCCCGTTGACAGCAGAGGCACCGGCGGTACCTTTACCCGCCGAGCCCCTAATGCTTCTAGCACTGGCAGCTGACGACGCATGATGCCTCAGAGCTCTGCACGAGTTCCAGCGCCAGCGACCACCCAGGTTCCGTGGGGAGTCGGACCCCCAGGCAGCCGAGGACTGGCTGGAGGCGGTCGTCCGAGTTTTCAGGCTAGTGAGGACACCAGCAGACCTCATGGTGATCCTCGCGGCGAGCCTACTGCACGCAGCAGCAGGGCGATGGTGGAGCCTGATGCTCCAGGTACACGATGAGGCCTCCCTCATCTGGATGGACTTCGAGAGCCTCTTCCGCTCAGAGTTCGTCCCGGCCACCCTCCGTGCGGTGCGCATCTAGGAGCTTCTTCAGCTGCGGTAGGGCAGCTTGACGGTCGCCCAGTACGCGGCGAGGTTCACCGACCTATCTCGCTACTCGACAGACATGGTACGGGACCCCTTCTTCCGGGCCCGGACCTTCAAGCAGGGATTGAGACACGAGATCAGGGCATCGCTGATCTCCCTCAGCATCCCGACCCAGGCAGGAGTGCTGGAGCGAGCCCTTCTGATCGAGAGCTTCCTGGCTGAGTCCACAGCGAGACCTTCCGCAGGGCGGCAGATAGCGGAGTCTTCGGCAGCAGGTAGCCGACGGATGACTCAGGGTTTCAGGCAGACCAGGCCTTCCGGCAGATGACCTCGGGACACTGGCTCAGTGGTGCGGGGGCACACAGCGCGGAGCCAGCCTTCCGAGAGGCAGACAGTGCTACGAGTGCGGCGGGCAGGGCCACATGGCTCGTGACTGCCCAACCTGTCGTACCGAGGGGCAGCAGACGGTGGAGGGACCACCCAGGAAGAGGCAGAGGGTCGACCGTGGCGGTCCGCAGGGAGAAGGAGGACGATGCAGAGGAGCTGGCCGAGCAGCAGGTGGTGGGCGACGCTTTGAGGCTCTGCCACCACCACCACCAGGAGGCCCACCCCGACCACAGGGAGCTGGCGGGTAGAGACAGGCGCAGCTCCAGGCAGCAGAGGCCTACGACCACGGCACGCCAGAGATGATTCGAGGTACGATCTGTGTCTATTACACCCTTGATGCAGTTCTGATAGACACAGGAGCGAGTCACTCTTTCATAGCCACTGCCCTTGTTCGGATCTCGGAGATTTCGACAGAGCCGTTGGCTCGATCCTTACGGCTAGAGACTCCTACGGGAGCAGACTCGATGATTACGCATTGGTGCCAGCAGTGTGAGCTTACTCTAGGAGGCGAGAGCTTCGGCTAGGATCTTCTTGTAGCGGCGTCGAGGCCTTACGACGTCATCTTGGGCATGGATTGGTTATCTACGGTCCATGCTCAGATTGAGTGCATTAGGCGCAAGGTGCGATGTGTGCGCACCGACGGGAGCAGGTTCACCTTCACCGGTGAGAAGGGAGCCTTAGCAGCACAGGATGGACTCACGCAGAGGAGAGGTCATCCCATCACTCATCAGTTGGCTAGCCTCATCCTAGGAGCAGTTGACGTGCAGAGTCCCAGTTTTCCTGCAGTGGTGGACCAGTACGCGGACGTCTTTCCCGACGACGTTCCAGGACTACCTCCTCGCAGAGAGGTAGAATTTTATATTGACCTGTACCCCGGGACAGCCCCGATATCCACTCCAGCATATTGGATGGCCCCCGCTGAGCTTCGAGAGCTGCGGGTATAGTTGGAGGACTTGCAGGGCAAGGGGTTCATCCGACCCAGTGTTTCACCCTGGGCTTCCCCGATATTGTTCGCCAAGAAGGCGGACAGGATCTTGCGACTGTGTGTCGATTATCGTCGCCTGAACCAGGTGACAGTGAGGAACAAGTATCCGCTACCCAGGATTGATGACCTCTTCGATCAGCTCAAGGGATCACGGTGGTTCTCGAAGATAGACCTCAGGTCAGACTATCATCAGCCCAGAGTTCGAGACGAGGATGTGCAGAAGACGACCTTCAGATGTCGGTATGGCCACTATGAGTTCTTGGTTATGCCTTTAGGCGTGACCAATGCTCCAGTAGTGTTCATGAGCCTCATGAACAGGATCTTCCAGCCATACCTCAATCTATTTGTCGTAGTCTTCATCGACAAAATCTTGGTGTACTCGACCACGGAGGAGGAGCACACCTACCACTTGCGTGTTGTACTAGACACACTCCGAGAGCACCAACTTTATGGCAAGCTATAGAAGTGTCAGTTCTGGTTACATGAGGTCCACTTCTTGGGGCACATCATTTCTGAGGCGGGAGTTGCAGTGGATCCCACGAAGATCGAGGCAATGTTAGCTTGGGAGCCACCCAAGAGCGTGACAGAGGTGCGGAGTTTCTTGGGCCTAGCCGGATACTATCAGAGATTTGTGCCGGACTTCTCCAGAGTTGTGGCCCCACTCTCAGCGTTGAAGAAGAAGGGGAAACCCTTCGTGTTGTCAGACAGATGTCAACAGAGCTTCCAGGAGCGGAGGCAGAGGTTGACCAACGCACCTATCTTGAGGTTCCCTGAGGAGGGAGTTGGATACGTAGTCTACTGCGATGCATCAAGGACCGTACTCGGGTGTGTCCTGATGCAGGAGAGGGTCGTGATTGCCTACGGATCACGTCAGTTGAGGCCTCATGAGAAGAACTACGCTACCCATGAATTGGAGTTGGTAGCAGTGGTCTTCACCCTAAAGACATGGCGGCACTATCTGATGGGCGAGCGCTTCACAGTCTTTTCTGACCACCAGAGTCTCAGGTACATATTCTCTCAGAAGGACCTGAACCTGAGACAGCGGCGATGGCTCGAGTTCCTCCAGGACTATGACCTTGAGATAGTCTATACTCCTGGGAAGGGGAACGTGGTAGCCGATGCCCTCAGTAGGAGGACGTGCATCCAACTACTTGAGGAGGCGACAGAGCAGCTAGCCGCCTTGCAGATATCCTTCGTGGATAGAGATGGAGCAACCTTCCTTCAGTCTCTCACAGTCTCTCCTCCACTTCTACAGTGGGTCAGAGAGGCACAGTGTGGGGACGCTGACTGTGAGACACAGCGTGCACAGATATCCTCGGGACAGGCACCTGATGGTTTCTCCCTTGGAGCAGAGCACGACGTCCTTTTCAGAGGACGTACCTTGGTACCAGTCGCTTTACAAGAGGAGGTGTTGAGAGAGTTTCACACTTCTCCTTTGGCGGTACATCCTGGAGTGGCGAAGATGTACCAGGATCTCAGACGACAGCACTGGTGGCTAGGCATGAAGAAGGCTGTGGCAGAGTTCGTTTCATGGTGCCTCACCTGCCAGCAGGTGAAGGCAGATCATCAGGTACCAGCAGGCTTGGTACAACCCTTGGAGGTCCCGGAGTGGAAGTGGGACGGGATATCTATGGACTTCGTGACTGGACTTCCACGCACTTCCAGAGGTCACGACTCCATTTGGGTGATTGTTTACCGACTCACCAAGTCGGCACACTTCTTACCCATTCGAGAGCAGGGCTCAGTGGAGAGCTTGGGGAGTGTGCCATCGACTATCGTCTCCGATCGGGACGCTCGCTTTACTTACCGGCTTTGGAAGGGGTTGCAGGATGTGTTCGGGACGCGGCTACGTCTGAGCACCGCCTTTCACCCACAGACAGATGGTCAGACGGAGAGGACCATTCAGACCCTCAAGGACATGCTCCGTGCATGTGTCCTCGACTTTGGTCGCAGCTGGGAGGACCAGGAGTTCTCATACAACAACAGCTACCACTCCACCATCGGGATGGAAACCTACGAGGCGTTGTACGGCAGGCCTTGCAGATCTCCTTTGTGCTGGACAGACCCTGGGGAGTCAGCACTTGTGGGACCAGAGATGGTCCGGGCCACGACAGAGAAGGTCCAGGTCATCCAGGAGCGGATGAGGACAGCACAGAGCCGGCAGAAGTCATATGCTGACAGGAGGCGGAGGCCACTAGAGTTCGAGGATGGCGACCACGTCTTCTTGCGTGTCTCACCTCGACGTGGTTTGCGGAGATTTGGCCGGGGCGGCAAGTTGTCTCCATTCTTCATCGGGCCTTTCCAGGTCATCAGCAGGATTGGCGAGGTGGCTTATCGCCTTGCTCTACCACCTCAGTTGCACTGGGTGCACGACGTCTTCCACGTATCCCAGCTGAGGAGATACGTGCACGACCTGACGCACATCATTGACTATGGGGAGTTAGACGTGGATGATGGGGCGACTTTTGCGGAGGTCCCAGTGGAGATAGAGGATCGACAGGAGCGGGTCCTACGTGGGCGATCGATTACTCTTGTGCGAATTAGATGACAGCACGGGAACCTCTAGGAGAGCACTTGGGAGCGGGAGGCTCAGATGCGTGCTCAGTACCCACATTTGTTTCCCTAGTTTTGATGTATCTTTACGGGGACGTAAAGCCCTGAGGTGGGAGTAATGTAAAGACCCGTAAATTTCAAGGAAATTTTTTTCTTAATTTTCTTTGGAATTTTACAAGAGCGCAGTCTCTGACGGCACTTGATTCCAAGGCCCGGTGTGCCCGGAATCATTTTCCGAATTTTGGCTCGGGTACGTTCAGTGAACGGACGAGCGGGTTTTTCTAACTTTTGAACCGGTGCCCGGAATCGAATTATGAGGGCACCGATGAAATCGCAGCGCCGGTATTCGATTAGAAACGCCTCTTCCGGAGTTGCGTTTAATCGGGTGTGGTTTTTAATTTTCGGGCTTAAAGTTAAGAAATAAAATAATTTTGCGACAACTTTATTTTATTTCACTTAAGCCACTTGAAGCCACTTAATGACGGCTTGAACTGAGTTAAACCGGATAGGATGCTATCCAGAAATATCCTACCCCCTTGGTAGGATATTTGTGAGGTGGGGCCCGCACGAGCTCCGCCGTTTCTTTCTGCTAAGAAACGCACCCACGAAAACCCATCTTTATGAAAGTCAACTGACGCGTTTCTTAAAATCTTAACAGACCATTTAATTGGGCGGTTTATTTCGTGAATTAAATGGGCTGTTTCTTTCGTTGAATTAATTCAATGAATTGATTAGTCGTTTCTTAACCAGTTTTCAAATTCGTTGGCGTAATAATAAAATAGGGCCAATGCACGACCTCTGGTTATTTGCGGGTTTAGAAGATTTGAGAGGACCCTTGTATCTTCTTCTCCCTCGCGAAGAACACGAAGAACGCGAAGAACGCGAAGAACGCCGAACCCGGAAATCGACGACGCTTCCGTCCGAGATGTTCTTCCCCGCTCCGATCTCCGATCACCAACCGTTTGAGGTGAGTGATTTCAGATTTCCTCTCAAGGTTCTTTTTTTTTTTTGGTTTTAAACGAAACAAAAATTTAATTATTTATAATTTAAATCTATTGTTCTTGGTCCGTTGAGCTCGCCGACTCAACGCCAGATTCCGCGACGACGCGACGCCTCCCCGCGACGACGCGACGATCCCTCTCTTCCGCGACGAGCTTTTCCGCGAAGAACGCCAGCGTGCGATGACCAACGAGGTAGGGATTTATTATGGGAATTACCCCTTTTTATTATTTCCTGTAAGTGTTTCTTTAAAAAGTTAAAGAACCGGTTTCAAATGAATAATTTTATTTTATTAAAATTGTCGGTTCATGTGTTGAACAAAATTTCCCCCGTTTGTTTATCTCTAACGCGGAGGGTGCGGGCCAAACGAACACGGCCCGACGACCCTCCGCCATTCTTCGTTTGTGCAGATTTGACGGGCGACGACGGAACGTGCCGCAACGGATGCTTGACGATCCCGCAGTGAAGAACGAGTCCCGGGAGGAGCAATGACGCAGACGAGAAGAGATTCGGACCACCGGAACGATCCCTGTGGCCCGCGGAACTCGCCGGCGGCTCCCACGGACACGCGGCTCGAGCGGACCCGTGGCCGCGCGGGTCCGGTGCCCTCGTACACGGCTGAATCCGCGTCCCGACTCAGCGCGGCCCCACGCGGGGGGTCGCGACACCACCAGGCCGCGGGGGCAGCGCCCCGCGGCGCCAGGCCGTTCGGCTGCTCGGCCGAACCGGACCAGACCGGGTCGGACCGGGTCGACCCGGTTCGGCCGACTCCCCGGGGGGGGGGGGGGGGGGGGGTCGGGCCGGGTCGGCCCGGGCCCGGACCCCCCGTCTTCGGATGGTCTTCGTTCAAACGCCCGTAACTTGAGCTACGGGCCTCCAAATGACTCACCGTCAGCGGCAACGCGATCCTTGGATCGAGACGGTTGTTTCGGTATATTGCACTCAAGGTTTCGGAATACTTTGAATTCGGCCGGGTTGGTTCGTACACGAAACCAACCGGGCCCTCGGAGCGGAAACGCTCATATATTGAGCCATGAACGTCCGATTGACGTGCCGTCAGCTTCGTTGTTTTCCTCTAAGTGAGACGGATCTTTTGGCATACTCCGCCCGAGATTTGGACGCAGGTGGAGTACGGTCGGGTTGGTTTTGCCTTAAAAACCAACCGGGCCCCTGGGACGAAAAAGCCAGTAACTCTCAGACCGGGCGTCCGATTGACGCGCCGTCTGCGACGTTGAGTTCCTGTTGACGATACGAAACTTTTGGATACATCAACTTCAGACTTTGTGTCAGTTGATGTATCAGCCTCTCGGCTCGTGGAGCGGACCCTCCTGAACGAGCTTACTGTGTGCGGGAACCCTAGTGCTGGCTGCGACTGCTACTTCGACAGCGACGACTGTGCAGAGATCCTCCGTGGACTCCGACGACGACCGTGCAGAGATCCTCAGTGGACTGCGGCGACGACTGTGCAGAGATCCTCAGTGGACTGCGACGACTACTGCACTCAGTGATCCTACGTGGATCAGTGCTACAGGTCCTGTGTGGGCCCGATCCTGTGTGGGTCTAATCCTGTGTGGGTCCGCGCTCAACGGTTCTGTGTGAGCCAGCGCCTACAGGTCCTGTGTGGGCCCGATCCTGTGTGGGTCATTGCGGGGGTTAGTTACCTATCGATCCTTCGTGGGTCCGATGACTTAGATGGATCCGTGATTATCTTTATCGTCATCCTAAGAAGTATACCTGTGTGAGCTGAATCTTGTGTTACTCTCCTTTGTGGATTGTGTTGAGCTATCCTGTGTGGATTTACTGTTTACTCTCCTTTTTGGATTGTGATGAGCTATCCTGTGTGAATTTACTATTTACTCTCCTTTGTGGATTGTGTTGAGCTATCCTGTGTGGGTATACGTTTTGCTTTCCTGTGTGGACTGGGTTGTTCTTGGGCTTGGACGTTGGAGCCGAACGGGAATTGATGACTTAGGTATATGTATGGGCATATACCTAAGCCGTGCCAGATGTTACTTCGTGATTGTATCTTTCCTTTGTGGATTATCCTTTGTGGATTTCGGGAGACCTTCAGGGGTCTCGGGGTCCCTACTGAGTAGCTTATACTCACCCCTGCACGGGCTTTGCCCGCACTACGTTGTGTTGGTTTTAGACGACGGACATCGCTGATCGTGGTGGAGGTGTGCGGAGCAGGACGGTACCTAGAGGTGGACCACTGGGCGGGACGTACTCGGAGTGGTCAGGTGGACCCGAGGAGCAGTGGAGGATATCTGTACCCACCCTTCAGGTGGGATTTCCAGAGGACGGCTCGAAGCTACAGTTTTCCCTTTCAGTTGCTGTTTTTCCTTTCAGTTGTACTTTACTGTTGGGCTTGTATTTCCGGCCCCTTTTACTTTCAGCACAGCTTGTACAGTTTTTACTTAGTGTTTACTTTTCCGCTTGCTTACTCTGTGGTGCTTGTTTACTTTTCAAAGGCAATGCCTTCCCTTTTTATTGGGATCTACGCCTTGGTGCTAGTCGTCAGCCCCTGGCCTATGGAAGGCGGGCTTGGGGTAGTCATGGTACGGGCCCCGAGGGCGGGTCGTGACACCTTGGTAGTATATGCGATAGTTTTTTGGGTGGTGAAATTATCTTCTTGGTAGTCATATCTATATATATATATATGGAGATTTATTTTTTGGTCTTCCTGACCTACTCTTCACACCCCAAATTAATGATTATTGTTTTTTGAAAGGATGAAGTGGTTATACTGGCCTCCTCATAACCTTTTTCTTCTTTCGTACATAGTTATTTTTCAATAATATCTTCCACTACATCTTCCAATCCTTGTATTAAATATTTACGAATTATTTACCTCACAACTATTTCATATACATGAATTCCTTTTGTGGTACTCTCAATAACAAAAATTTCTATTTTTTATTTTTTTCTTCTCAAATTAGTGAATCCCAATTACCTCTTCAACAAATCATTTTTACTTAGTAGAAAATGATATTATCTCTTCCTTATCCTTAAAATTCAATATATATATCCATAATTTAATTTTTCCTTTATTGAATTTTAATTGGGAATATATTATCTTTTTCACAAACCAAGACATGATGCTATCCAACCCAACATTCGACCCAATCTGAGACATGGACTGAAGGGCGTTCTCCATCCCAATGGGCTAGCAACTAGTGCTAGGAATCAAATAATATGATGGGAATGATTTAGCCCAAAGAAAACTAGGATCAAATAAATAAACTGAACAAAATAATAACTAACAATAACTAAATATCAATAAATACACAACAAATCCGAATATAATATCTAGAAACAAAATAGAAACTAAATACAACACTAAGACTAAACCAAACTAACACGATCTCCACATGACCTCTTGGTCACTGCCAACAAAGAGAATAACCTAATCTAAGAGAAATTGAACTAGAAACCTACACCTATAAAATATATTGGGTCTACTGACACTGACTGACACAATTAGGGTGTGAGGTAAAACAACTTAGTAGGAATTTACCACAAAGTACATGAATTTCCTTTCCCAGGATAGTCCACAAACACTAGTTTGAAAACAAAAAAAGGGATTTAAATCATTTTAAACAAACAAACACGACTTTGAAAAGTTTTCTTTTTTAAAACAACACATGAAACTTTTCTTTTTAAAATTGGTTTCACCCTCCACAACCCATTTTAAAACTAAAACCCAGTTATAAATCCAAAATAGATTATAAAAAGGGGTTCTGAAGAAAGTGAAACAAAACAAAACAAAGGTAAAACTAACAAGACCAACATCCATGCCTGTAGTAGAAATAAACAAAACACATAGATAGTAATTCATGAGCATTTACGGAACATCCCTAGAGCGATCTTTGGATGTACTCAGATATAAATCACATTATGACATAATATTTATCCCTATAGTCAATAAACAATTGGCTACTTTAAACTTTCCAATACAGTGACATATCCCACTAAGCCCTATCAAGTCAAGGGGGTACTAACCCGTCTAATCAGGGTTAATAAGTAACTATCACTCGAACCTATATGTGATGCACATAAATCCCATGATAATAATACATTGTGAATGGAGGAGGCCCTCACACATTTGACTCACCTTAATTTCCACCACCACACTTGCCTACCCAAAACACTAACACCACCTATGTGATAACCCTATCTCTGGGTAATCTTCTATATATGTGCCTATCTCACAACTATCCATTCACAAGTGCCAACCAGGCCTTCATATAATTTTAGTTTCAAAACGTTTTCCCAAACATTACAAAATATAAACTGGTCCTTTACGTCATATCACATCAAAACCAACCATTCCAAAACATCACAAGGTTCCAGAAAATCCCTTAACATTTCCAATCCAAATTCTTTTACAAATCCATTTCCCAACGAGAGTGAGATATGTAACAATAAAAAAAGTTCCAAACATACCTTTATGTCAAAAATTCACCAAAACATATCTCAAAATGAAAAATTTCCAAGATTTAAAGGACACATTTGAAACCAGATTTAAAGTCACAAGGCGAATGAACATAACATTTAAAAACCAAGGAAACATTTTGAGAAAAAAGGGATCACTCTCAAGTGTCATCTTCATTTGTATTCCCATCCATGTGTACACCCCACGAACCCATGTATGTGCCAACATCCAAAGAAAAATTCCAAGTATCCATGAAATCATCCAAAAAAATATTTTCAAGAAACACCACTTACCCTTAAACCAACACAAAAAAGTTACACAATTACAACACCAAATTCACCAGCATGAAAACACAAAATAAATTTTATGATAACAAATATCAAGTAAGAGAAATACATTTATAAATTATTTAGGAAATCTCAAGAATCAAATAGAATGTATCAGAAATAAAATGGATGTAAACACCTACCTTGATGATGTGCGAATGAAACCAGACTTTGGGAGAAGGAATATCCAAGCCTAAAACACAATCCGAAGACCCTAACATCCACGAAATAAAATCATACACCATCAATATCCATTAGGATTCAACCAAGATGAAACAACACTAAGGAAGGACCAAGAAACCAATAGGAAAAAGAGATAATAGATGAAAATTGGCCAAAGGCCAAAGTAATCTTATGTTGGAACCTTCAAGGGGATTAAAAAATGGAAGCGAAGAAAAGGAGGAGGTTCTTGGAGGACCCCTTGGTGTGCCTAGGTTGAGAAAGGGGGATAAATATTGAAATGATGTTAAAATATTGAAGTGTAAAACTTATAATTTCAAATTTTACAAATTTCGGAAACTCACACGGTTAGGCCACACAGTTTTTAAAACCTTGCAAAAACCGTATGGTTTCTACTATCAAAATGGATAGAACCTCATGCACAGTTTTTTCACGGTTTTACAAACCATGCGCTACCCATGTACCTTATCCCTAGACCCCAAAACAATCCACACAATTACCAAGGATAATTCGTATGGTTTTGGATAATTTTGCGCTAACCATGCACCCCTTGTTGAAAATCACAAAACTTATGTTTTTCAATGAAAACTCAAAAATTAAAACTGGGAATCAACCTAAAATTCAACCGAGATATCCAAATCAAAAATAAAAATAAAATAAAAATGATTTCCAAAGGTCTAGGTGTGACAATTCTCCTCACCAAAAACACTTTTGTCCCCCAGAAAGTAACCCAACTAAAAGATAAACAAAACTTGACCCCAAATCAAAAATAAGAAAAAAAAATAGTCAATAACCTCTTGGTTACCTTTCACTTCACAAGTCACACCCGAACAATTATAGAGAAATCCACAACATGAAAAGAAATCAGATAACATGAGAGGGTTCTACCCACCATAAGAACTCAACTAACATGACCAATATTAAAACCCAAATAATACCACCTCAGGGTGACCAGTGTAGGAACTACCAACACAGATTAATATAAATTCCCCACACATGAAAAACCAAACCTCTACTAGAACTAATTTTTTTTCCACACAATCCAAAAATCCCAACACAATGGGGAAACCTCAATAAAGGAACTCAAACCAAACAGTGAACTCGAACACATTATACAATCAATGATCTCCATAAGCATGAATATCTTCAAACAAGAACAATAGAAAACTAGAACCTATTAAAAAAATTCTAACCATATAAAAATTCACATACAAGGCACAAAAATAGAATTAAAAGAGAACAGGAGCACCAAGTCTCTTACATAGATAAAATAAACTCACAAAAGAAGGAAATTATAATAGGAAACTTAAAATATCTCTACTTTAACATTGGAGACATAAACTGGGCCAATTTTACCCATGAACTCATTGATCTCCTGACTGCGCACAAGCATTACTCGAGGCTTATTCGTAGAGCATTGAAGTATGAAGCATCCAATGCCTCACATCTAGGTGCTAAAATTCTCTAATAAATACTTATTACTTTAGAAATGCTTCATATAAAACTTATCCAGATGATCCAAATAGCTATAACGATGGTGAACCCTTATAGGATTACGACAAGATGGCTTCAAATGCCCGAACCAGCCACACTAAAAGCACACAAGAAAGTAGTCCGATGAATGGGAGGATAGAAAAAAAGGACACTCCTCAAGGATAGGTTTCTCTAGCATTAACTCCTCAAAAGATGGGGAACCTCCATGAGCAATAAGAAACCCCAGATTTATAGCTTGAGCTCTGGAAACTAACTCAGCTAGGAACACTTCATCCACAAAATTCTCAAAACAAATATCCTTGGAGGAGATGGATCACTCCTTGATCTCTAGATTAAGGCCCATGATGAAAATATAAACCTTCAACCGATACTATGGTGCTATCTTTGAAGATAAAGAAACCAAATCTTTTAAGTGGTTAATATAGGCCTCACTGCCCACTAGCCTTACTGAATACTCATGATCTCTTCCAATTTCTTCACCTTCACATCCTTAGGTAGAAACCATCAGACAAAATATACTTAAACACTTCCCATGTCATCCCAACTTGCATAGATGATAGAGAATTCAACTTCCATTGTTCTAAATCTAGATCCTCAAACAAACTTAAAATAGCAAGCACCATCACATATTCCAGAGTTCCCAAATATCTGAAAACCCACTTGACTTCCTCAAGACATTAAACTACCTTGAGTAGACCTCAATCACCACAGAAGATAGGAAACAAATGAGAAGAACTGGAAAATTGTCAAACCCCATTAGACATTTTGGGGGCCTTTCTTAGTGGCATATTTAGCATAACATAAGGAAAATAAAAAAAATCAACATCAACCCAAAACATAATAAAAGAGAATATCTCGAGCCAAAACAATAGGCTCACGATCTAATCACAGACAAGAACAACAAAAATAATCTTTTCAAAAACCACCATTTCATTTCAATTTCAAAACCTACTTCTTACAAGGCCATTTTTCAAATCCAAAAACCACTTTTCACAAATAAAATCCACATTTTAAAACAAAAACAATCTCCTAAACCCTTTTATTTTAAATACTCACCCAAAGAATCCTATGAACCATCACATATGTGTTCATTCTACTTATGATTAAATCATCCAGGAACACATGCCAAAATTCACTATCCACACATTACCAAACATATTTGTATGTTTATAAGAAATACCAAGGGTCACCCATGAAATTTCATCATCAAACCCAAGAATTCACCAAATTTTCAATCCAAAACTTTTTCATTTAAAACCCATTATTACTAATTCCAGAACCACTTAAAAGAAATAATTTCTATTTCAATAAGAACTTTCATTTTAGAATCTTACTCACATAAACCAAGATAAAAAAACAAAAAAACAAAACCCATGATAAAATACTAGAATGAGGAACTAGTGTCTATACCTAACTCGACGACATGGTTAGTGGGTCATTCCCCAAGTAGAAATTAATAACTAACAAGACCTTGAACCATGAACTTGAACTCTAAATGGGTCACTAATCCATGTGAGAATACAAAATGACACTGTCTCACCTCCATTGTCATTCCTTAATCCAAACAAATTACAAAAGACTCAAATACTAGACTACCATTGACAACTCAAGTATCAGAATGAGGAAGGATTCATGATGTCCTTCCTATACCTACCTCTTGAGTCCCGAAATTCCTAATATCCAACTACTTGACACCCCAAATAATAAGAGCCTCCCCTGATACCATTTTTTTATGAACCAATCTAGGATTTCATCCAACCCAACATCCTACCTGGTCCAAGACATAGCCCAAATGGTGTTCCCAATCCCCACTGACTGGAAACTATTGTCAGGCATCAAATAATCAGATGGTAATGATTTAATCCAAAGAAAAATAAGATAAAATAAAAAAACTAAATGCACAGAAGAACTAAAAATAATTGAATATAAATAAATACACAACAAATATGAATATAATAGCTGGAAACAAAATAAAAAATGAATAAAACACTAAGACTGAACCAAAATAACACAATATCCATGTGACCTCTTGGTCACCGCGAACCACTAGAGAAAAATGCTCCAAGAGAAACTGAACTAGAAACATTCACTTGCAAAACATTTTGGGTCAACCAACATTGAGTGAATCAAGTAGGATATGAGCTAAAATAGATCATCAGGCAATCATCACATAGTCCATTCATTTCCTTTCCTGATACAGTACACAAACACTAGTTTGAATATAATAGAAAATGGTATTTAAATCATTTTCAACAACCAAACATAGCTTTCAAAAGTTCCATTTTTAAAACAACACACACATATTTTCTTTTTAAAAATGTTTTCACCTTCCACAATAGATTTCAAAACCAAAACCCAATTAGAAATACAAATGAGATAATAAAAAGGGGATGTGTAAAAGTTAAGTAAAAAAAAACAATGGTACAACTAACAAGGCCAACATCCAAGAATATAGTAGAAATAAACAAAAAAACATAGATAATAGTTCATGAGAATTTCTTGAACATACTTAGAGTGATCCTTGGATGTAGTCAGATTGGACTCACCTACTGGAATATGGTAAAACTCCATAGTCAATAACCAACTGTCCGCTCTAAACTATCTAATCCAGTGACACATCCCACCAAGACCTATCAAGTAAAGGGGGGTACCAACCCATCTAATCAAGGTCAATAAGTAACCATCACTCAACCCTTTAGATGAAACATAGGAATCCCATGAAAATAACACACATTAAAAGGAGGAGGTCCTCACATGCATGAATCACCTTACCTTACACCACCACACTTTCCTACCCCAAACACTGACACAACTTATGTGATACCCCTCTCATTAGGGAATTCTCTATAGATGTTCCCATCTCACAATAATCCTTTCAAAAGTTCCAACAAGTCCTTCACATCATTTGAGTTTCAAAACGATTTCCCAAACATTAAAAAAATACCAATTTGGCCTTCACGTCACATCACATAAAAACTAACCTTTCCAAAACATCATATGGTTCCAAACAAGCCCTTAACATTTCTAATCCAAATACATTTACAAAACTATTTCCAAACTAGAGTACGATAGACAACAATATAAAAAGTTAAAAACACGCCTTTATGTCAACGATTCAAAAAAATATATCTCAAAATGAAATGCAGTTCAGTATTTAAAGAACACATTTTAATTTACATTTAATGTCACAATGAGAATGAACACACTATTTATAAACTAAGGAAACATTTTTGAGAAAAAAAGGGATCACTCTCAAATGTCATCGTCATTTGTATGCCCATCCATGTGTGCACCCCGTGCACTCATAGATGTGTCATCATCCAATGACACACTTCAAATATCCATGAAATTGTTCAAAAACCATTTTTCCAGAAACTATACTTTTCCTTAAACCAACAAAACAAGTCACACAATTACAACATCCCCAATAAGAATTTAAAAGCTGGGAGAATCTTTCCATTTTTTCTACAAAAAAACATTATACCATAAAGAGGCTTCCAAACTACACATCATGCCCAATTTATAATTTCAACCAAGATATGAAAACATTATCAAATCCAAATAGAAGAACAAGTTTTCAAATTCACTTTAAAACTCAATTATCATTTTAACAAACACCTTGTGTGCATGTGAATACCAGAATAGATAAATAACCCCTTTGAAAACCATTTCACACCAAATTCACCACCATGAAAACACAAAATAAATTTTATGGTAACACATATCAAGTAAGGGAAAAAATTTATAAATTATTTAAGAAATATAAAGAATCAAATGGAATGTGACTGGAAGGAAATGGATGAAAACACCTAACTCAATGACATGCGAATAAAATGAGACTTCGAGAGAAGGAATATCCAAACTAGAAATACAATCCACATACCCTAACATCCAAGACATCAACTCATGCACCAACCATATCCCTTAGGGTTCTGCCAAGATTAAACCAAACCAAGTAAGGACTAAGAAACCTAGAGGGAAAAGATATAATAGAGGTATATTGACCAAAAACTAAAATAATCTTACCTTGAAACCTTGAAGGGGCTTCATAAATGGAAGGGAAGTAAAGGATGTGGATATTGAAGGACCCCCTAGTGAACATAGGTTGATAAAGGGGGATAAATACCAAAATGGGGTTAAAATATTATAGGGTAAAACTTATAATTTCAAATTTTTATGAATCTAGGTAACTCGCATGGTTAGGATGCACGGTTTTCCAAACCATGCGAAAACCGTGCGGTTTCCACTGTTCAAATGGACATAACCTCACACAAGGTTTCAACACGGTTCCTTAAACCATGTTCAACCCATGCGCTATAGCCCTGAGCCCCAAAAAAAGCCTCACGATAACCTAGGTGAAGCCTCATGGTTTCTCCTGACTGTTCCCTAACCATACACCCCTTGCTACTAAGCCCAAAACTTCTATTTTTCAACGGAAACTCAAAAATTCAAACCATGACGCAACCTGAAATTCAAACAAGATATCAGAAGACAAGATAAAAATAAAATAAAAGTATTTATAAAGTTTAGGGTGTGAAAATAATCACTTTTTTTAAAGTTTAACATTCTCCATATAATAGCCTACAGTCTATTTATTTGAAACTTATTTCCCCTATCCTTTAATAGTAGACATAAGATGTTTTTTTGGAAAAAACTAAATAAACAATAGGTTTAACCTTGAAAGGAATTTATTTCAACCTATAGCTACATCCTTTCATAGTATAAGCATCATCATATTACAAAAATTATTCTGGTAACATTAACTTATTCATTTCTTATAGAGTAGCATCAACATCTTATAGAATCCACCTAATAAATGATTGTGTACCCACTATTTTTCTTAGAAAATTCTAAGAATTCTCAGCATACCAATACTATATCAGTGAATAGTGTTAGGATCATCTCAACTAACTTAATAAAACAATTTTAAATGAAGTTTCAAAACTTACCAATAAACTGAAAACACAACCTATAACTATAAACAGATTGCTGTAATTTTTTTTTCATTGGGCTAGTCAACTACTCATGAATAACAATAACCCAGGAAAATATATTTACTTTTAAAATGTCTTCAATATATGTTATGAAATTCTAAACCATATAAGAAATATATGTGGGGAATAATAACGTGGCTAATGAAAATAGGCAAGGAAACATGTGACATTAGAAGAATCTTGCGCTTCCCTACCTTTAATATTTTCAATAATTGCTCTTTGTAACACTACTTATGATAATAAAAGACTGACATGTGGAATCCTACCTCTTAATAATGCTTAACTATTTGGACTTAATGAATAATCTTCTAATAATGGTATGCCATTATCCTCAATACCAAATATATGGTGGATTTTGGAAGCTGTTAACTTCAACATCATCCTAGATATATCAAACATCTATAAATCTACATTATACCTCTGTACTAATAATAAAATTAATCAATTAATTATTTTAGAATCATTGAAAGGAAATATATTATGAATAAACACTTAAATAGGTGATAGAATGATGTAATTTTAAGAAACTTTATGTGATTGTCGCTAATCTTCAACCAAAACTCATCAAATATTTTACAAAATACAGACATTGAAGGCTTGTAATAGATGGTAGTTTATGTAGAGGATAAAAATGTCATAAAAATGTATAAAAAATTAAAATCTTTGTTTGGAAATAAAAACATAGTGTATATAAATTCCCATTAGAAACTCCCATGTGAAATTCCCACTAGAAATTCCTTATAAAAATTTAATTTTAAATTACAACTAAATATTTATGGATGACATTTTCAGTTTGAATCGACTAAAAATCATAACAAATTTTGGAATAAATTGAAAATTTCTTCTTTTATTTAATTAAAAATAATAATTGAACATTTCCAGATGACATTTACATTTGGAATCAATTTTAAATTTAAAAACAATTCTTTGTAATCAATTGTTGTAAATTTTTTGTTATATAAAATTTGAAATTATAACTGGAAATTAGAAGATGAAAATTTTAATTTGAATTATTTATAAATATAAAATTACTTCATAAGAATCAATTGAAAATTTCGTATGGTGATAAATGCTAGGGTAAATTCCTAATATAAATTCCCAGTAAAAATTTAAACTGAAAATTACTAGTGTAAATTCAAAGTGAAAAATCCTAGTGAAAATTCTAAGTGAGAATTTTCATTGGAAATTCTTAGTGAAAATTCAATTAAAAATTTCAATAGTTTAGTTGTTGGAATCAATTGAAATTTCTAGTTCATAGAATTTTCCATTGGGAATTCTCAGTAGAAACTCCTAGTGGAAATTACCTATTGTATTTAATTTAAAATTCTAACTAGAAATTTACTAATGAAATTCCCACTTTGAATTAATTTTAACTTACCAATTAGTTATTTTTATTTATTTGGAAACTCTTCATGAAAATTTCTAGTTTGATTCAATTTTAAATTCTAACTGTAAAATTCCAAATTAAGTTTCCACATTGAATATATTTGAAATGAGGAATCAATTGAAAATTATAAGTGGGAATTTACAATAGAAAAACCAAGTAAAAATTGCCATCAATAATTACCACATGATCACTTTGAATCAATTATAAATTTTGAGTGTTTAAAAATTTCCACTGGGGATTCAAATTAGATGTTTACAATGGAAGTTCCTAGTGAAAAAACCTAGTGGAAATTTTCAGTTGTAATTTGAAATTTTGATTAGAAATTTTTAGATGATATTTCCACTTTGAATCAATTGAAAATTATAAATCAGTTCTTTAAAATCGTTTGAAAACTCCCAACGGAAATTTAAACTTCAACTCAATTTTAAATTATAACTGAAAATTTACAGATGAAATTTTAAATTTGAATCCATTAGAAAATAGGAATAAATTGAAAAATCATGGTGGGAATTTACATTAGAAATTGTAACTATAAATTGAAATTAGAAATTTCTATACGACTACTTTGAATTAATTTGAAATTTCAGGTTCATATAAATTTATATTGGAAATTCTCAGTAGAAATTCCCTATGGAAACTCATAGTGGAAATTTATAATTGTATTGAACGTGAAATTCTAATTGTAAATTTACAGATAATATTTCCACAAAAAATTAATTATAAATTAAAAATATGTACTTTGGGAAAATTTGAAAATTCATAATAAAAATTTACAATTTTATTCAATTTTAAATTCCAAATTCAAATTTCCAAATAGAAATTCCACTTAGAAATAGTTGTAAATTAAGAATCAATTGAAAATTTTTAGTGTGAACTTCCAGTGATAATATCTAGTGATAATTCCCTATAGAAATTATATCTGGATATTCCCATTGAAAATATCCATATGAACACTTTAAATCAAGTGAAAATTTTAAGTGCTTATAAATTAAAACTTGTAATTACTAGTGGAAACTCCCAATGGAAAATCCCAGTGAAAATTCTCAATGGGAATTTCTAGTTATTTTCAATTTTAATTTCTAACTATAAAATTTTAGATGACATTTCTACTTTTAATTCATTGGAAAAAACAAATGAGTTGTTTCCGATGCTTTCACCGGGGTGCGTGAATCTGTCTGTGGAGGACGCGCAACTTTTGCCCTGCATTCCCACTTTCCAAAGGCGGGCGACATCTGTTCCTTTTTCAGGGATGTTTTCTCCTTGATCGAAATGAGATGATGAGATGTTGGTTCTTTCTTCCATGGATTTCTCCTCGGAACTCGTCACCTAGTCCGAGTCTCCCATAAAGATTAAGACATTGTTCATGAATTTCATTCCCGGTGCTATATCTTTATGGACACTAGTTAATTACACTACTTCTGTCAGGACATTCCATGGGGTCATGACATGGTAGCTACCTTTGGTCGGAGTAGATGACAACATCAGGCATGTCAGGGCATATCTGGATGCGTGGACATTGGGGAACCTATATTCTTCCTCATAAAAGGGCATATCAAGGGTGAAGAACCCGAGGCATCCCACATCAAATGTGTGGGATCATATGACATAGGCATGTATCTGAGGTTTTCTTCAGCTTCCCATGTTTAACAGAGGGTATACCACAAGTGTAATGTCAAGTAGAGATGGTTATGCCAAAGGCGCGTCTTCCGAGATTTTCCTCAGACATCTCATGTTTAACACAAGGTAGGCCGTGAGTTTACCGTCTTGTGGAGATGGAATGAGAGTGATTAGAACATCCCATAGAGACAGATCGGATTGGTACATCTCAAGGAGGGAACACCTGGAAGATGGATGGATCAGAACGCCCAATGAGGACAAATCTGAGGTGGTACGCCCCATGGAGGGGAGATGTCACATCGTAATGGCTGATCCGAACACCACTAAGGACAGATGAGGGAGAGTGCACCCCAAAATGGGGGACACCAAGGTTTACGATTGGATAGGATTGAATCTCATGGAGGTTTCCTATGTACCCTATATAGACAATAGGGATAAAAACCCACGTAGTTTGAAAGGGTTCGGGCAAACTGACATGAAGATGGTCAGAATGACCGGGTGGTGGGATTGAACCTCAAAGAGGCTTCCTACATACCCTGCCTTATCAAAGATCAAATTCCTTGTAGTTCAAGAGGGTTGTGTGGGGATTACACTCTAGGCTGCCCACAGTGTTGGTGAATCGATGTGAAGATGGTCGGAACGACCAGATGGTGGGCTTAAACCTCATGAAGGCTTCCTACGTACCCTACCTTGGCAAGGATCAAAGTCCTCGTAGTTCAGGATGGTGTTGTGTGGGGCTTACACTCTAGGTTTCCCGAGGTGTTGGTGAACCGATGTGAAGATGGTCGGAACGACCGAGTGGTGGGCTTGAACCTCGTGGAGGCTTCCTACATACCTTGCCTTGGAAATGATCAAATTCCTTGTAGTTCAAGATGGTGTTTGGAGATTACACTCAAGGCTACCATGGTGTTTTTGAACTGATGTGAAGATGGTCGGAATGACCGGGTGGTGGGATTGAACCTCATGGAGGCTTCCTACATACCCTTCCTTGGCAAGGATTAAAGTCCTCGTAGTTCAAGATGGTTTTGGAAGACTGACACGAAGATGGTCAGAAGGACCGAGTGGTAGGCTTAAACCTTGTAGAGGCATCCTTCATACCCTTCCTTGGAAAGGATCAAAGTACTCATAGTTCAGGATGGGTGTGGTGTGTGGGGATTACACTCTAGGCTGCCCAAGGTGTTGGTGAAATGATGTGAAGATGGTCGGAATGACAGGGTGGTGGGCTTGAACGTCTTGGATGCTTCTTACGTACCCTGCCTTGGAAAGGATCAAAGTCCTCATAGTTTTGGATGGTTTGGGCGAACCGACGTGAATATGGTCAGAACGACTAGGTGGTGGGATTGAACCTCATGGAGGCTTCCTACGTACCTTGTCTTGGCAAGGATCAAAGTCCTCGTAGTTCAAGATGGTTGTTTTGGTGAACCGACGTGAAGGGGGTCAGAACAACCGGTTTTTGGGCTTGAACCTCAGGGAGGATTCCTACATACCTTGCCTTGGTAAGGATCAAATACCACATAGTTCATGGTGGTGGTTGGGATTACACTCTAGGCTGCCCAAGGTGTTGGTGAACCGACGTGAAGGAGGTCGGAATGACCGGGTGGTGGGATTGAACCTCATGGAGGCTTCCTATGTACCCTACTGGAAAGGATAAAAGTCCTCATAGTTCAAGATATGGTTGTGGGGATTACACTCTAGGATTCACAGAAAGGATTTCATGGTCGATTTTTACTACTCTAAGCCTACGTGAGTCGGGCTTAGTGTGAGAAACAAGAGGCTGAAAGGACCTGACGATCACAATGCAAAGGAGCATCCATGAAGGGTGGTGAATGGGGATTACGCAAGGAAGATGCCCAAGTGCCGCTATGGAGTGGAAATTGTAAATGGGGCTTACGTGAGGAAGCTGCCCGAGTGTCGCTATGGAGTGGAAATGGTGGATGGGGCTTACGCGAGGATGATACCCGAGCGCCACTATGGAGTGCTAATAGTGGACGGGGCTTATGCAAGTAAGATGCCCAAGTGCCGCTATGGAGCGAAAATAGTGGATGGGGCTTGCGCAAGGAAGCTGCCCGAGTGCCGCTATGAAGCGGCAATAGTGGATGGGGCTTATGCAAGAAAGCTTCCCGTAATGTATTCCTCATGTATGGTCATGAGGTAATCCCAACCCACTGGTGGGTTGAGCCTTTTGGATTTGCTCTAGTGCACAAGAGGGATAATTCCAAGGGGGTTAGAATCAGTCTGAACAAAAGGCGATGAAAAGTGTGAATCGCATGCCCGACATTCAGAATGCAATGAGGGTGGTGTGGAGATAGAGGATAACTGTTGACCGTGTTCGAAACACAGCATCCATATCGCGTTAGCCTGAAATGGGGACAAGAAAATGAGGGTCGACTGCTGACCGTGTTCAAAACACATGACCTGACTCGAAGTGTTTTCCAAAGTCTTACAGGGCATTGGCCCATGAAAGTAGGTGAGCCGATGTGGCATGGGACCAGGCCATTAGGGGGTCCCTTTAGACATGGAAGTGGATGAAGATCCGAATGAAGGACACGAAAAGAGTGAGGTAGAGTGAAGGAATGTTTGAATGGATTCCAACGCTCTTGAAATTACACCACTATAATCATGACATTGGGCATCTTATTCTTGGAGCAGAAGGCATCTCTTGTTTGGAGCAAGAGGCATCCTATGTATGGGAATAAGGTGTACTACAGTTTATAGTCATGTAGTGAGGACTGTAGGAATCTCATTCTTTAGCATAAGGCATCTCTTGTTTAGAGAAAGATGCATCCAATGTTTGGAACATAGGGCGTACTACAATTTAGAGTCTTGTAGATAGGACTACCGGCATATTATGCTTGGAGCATAAGGCATCCTATGTTTGGAACATAGGGTGCACTAAAGTTTATAGTCATGTAGATATGATTATTGGAATCTTATGCTTGGAGCATAAGGCATCCTATATTTGGAACATAGGGTGCACTATAGTTTATAGTCATGTAGATAGGACTATTGACATCTCATGCTTGGAGCATAAGGCATCCTATGTTTGGAACATAGGGTGCACTATAGTTTGTAGTCATGTAGAGAGAACTGTTAGGTATAAGGCACCTAACAGTGGTTGGTGTTGGGACTTATGCAAGGGCGGCCCTTTCTGGTTCAACCTGGAATAGGATCCATGTGATAGGGTTTGGATGAGTTTCTTGAGTAATGGTTCGACTCAAGGTACATGGGGAAATGATGATGGGAATCTCAACTCATGACATAGGAAAAAAACCAAGAGGAATACGTCAACTCAAGGTGTTTCATGGTGTGAGGAGGAGTATCTCAAATCATGGTATTCCATAGGTGGATGGTGCGTGTGCAGAAGGGCACAATGGAAAACGTCGACGTCCTGACCCGAAAAGTTTGTGGTGCGACTCTCCTTTTTTCATGGGGGTTAGTGACGGTAGTGAAGGGACCGACCTGGAGGGCCGGTACCATAGCTCGACCCTGACCCCAAGCGGGGGTGCGGGGGCATATCCCACACTGTATGGACTAGTGGGTGAAAAGGTAAGATCCTCGCAAAGGATATGTCTTCACGAATTAGCTTCATGGAGAAAAGGGGCTCGTGGAGCATGGGGTCCCACGGAGCAGCATCGCGAAGGATGCTCCTCGCGGAGCATGGAATCGTGGAGCAGCATCGTGAAGGAATCTGCTCGTGGAGCATGGAATATCAGATCAACATCACGAAGAAAGCTGCTCGCAGAGTATGGACTCACGGAGCAGCTTCGCGAAGGAAGCTGCTCATGGAGCATGGACTCACAGAGCATCATCGCGAAGGAAGATGCTCGCGGAGTGTGGACTCATGGAACCGCTTCACGAAGGAAAGCAGAGCATGAACTCGCGGATTGGGAGATCAGCCGCCCAAGGGAAAGATTCAAACTTTGGTGAAGGGGGGTGAGCTGGGTATTTATTGGGGAGAGGCACTGCAAAGTAGAGCCCGCTCGGTGTGAAGACAGAGCTCGCTCCGCAGAAGATCGCGAACGTCAAAGGGGTTCGCGGAGCCGTCCTGTCTCCTTGCTTCATGGCGAGTCACGAATGTCAAATGAAGTTCATGAAGCATTACCACCTCCTTGCTCTGTGGTGGTTCATGAACATCAAATACGGTTCACGGAGCATTACCACCTCTTTTCTCTGCGACGGTGCTCTACAATTGTGGAGGGAGCTTCGCGAATGGGCTTCACGAACCAGTTTTCCCGCCCAACTTGAAATGTCCATAATTCCTAATCCGTAACTCCGTTCAGGCTCTAAGACCTATCAAATAGAAGCTTACGAAATGAGATACACTCTTGGATTATTTATGGGAACATTTGGAAAATTTTGGGGATGCGTTTTCCAGTGTCAACATCAGTTATTTGGAATCATTAAAAATTACCAGTGGAAATTTCTATTTCAATTTAGTTTAAAATTCCATCTACAAATTTATAAATAAAATTTCCACTTTGAATCAATTGAAAATTATAAATAAGTTCATTAAAATCATTTGAAAAATCCCAATAAAAATTTAAACTTCAACTCAATTTTAAATTATAACTGAAAATTTACAGATGAAATTTTAACTTTGAATCCATTATAAATTAAGAATCAATTTGAAAAATCATGGTGGGAATTTACATTATAAATTGTAACTATAAATTGAAATTAGAAATTTCTATACTACTACTTTGAATCAATTTTAAAATTTAGGTGCATATAAATTTACATTGGAAATTCTCAATGGAAATTCCCTATGGAAACTCCTAGTGGAAATTTCTAAATGTATTGAACGTGAAATTATAATTGTACATTTACAGATAATATTTCCACATAAAATTAATTATAAATTAAAAATATGTACTTTGGGACAATTTGAAAATTCATAATAAAACTTAACAATTTTATTCAATTTTAAATTCCAAATTAAAATTTCCAAATAAAATTTCCACTTATAATTAGTTGGAAATTAAGAATCAATTGAAAATTTTTATTGTGAATTTCCAGTGGTAATGTCTAGTGATAATTCCCTATAGAAATTATATCTGGATATTCCCATTGAAAATATCCATATGAACACTTTAAATCAAGTGAAAATTTTAAGTGCTTATAAATTCAAACTTGGAATTCCTAGTGGAAACTCCCAATGGAAACTCCCAGTGGAAATTCTCAGTGGGAATTTCTAGTTGTATTCAATTTTAATTTTTAACTGTAAATTTTTAGATGACATTTCTACTTTGAATTCATTGGAAAAAAAATCAGTTGTTTCCGATGCTTTCACCGGGGCACACGCATCTGTCTGTGGAGGATGGGAAACTTTTTTCCTGCATTACCACTTTCCAAAGGCGGGCGACATCTGTTTCCTTTTCAGGGAAGTTGGCTCCTTGATCGAAATGAGATGATGGGATTTTAGTTCTTTCTTCCTTGGATTCCTCCTTGGAACTCGTCACCTAGTCCGAGTCTCCCTTAAAGATTAAGACGTTGTTCGTGAATATCATTCCCGGTGCTATATCTTTGTGGAAAATAGTTAATTACACTAATTCTATCAGGACATTCCATGGGGTCTTAACATGGTAGCAACCTTCAATCAGAGTAGATGAAAACATCAGTCATGTCAGGGCATATATGGATGCATGGACATTGGGGAACCTGTATTCTTCCTCATAAGAGGCCATATCAAGGGTGCAAAACCCGAGGCATCCCACATCAAATGCGGGGGATCATTTGACATAGGCATGTATCTGTGGTTTTCCTCAGCTTCCCATGTTTAACACAGGGTATACCACAAGTTTAACGTCAAGTAGAGATGATTATGCCAAAGGCGTGTCTTCCGAGGTTTTCCTCAGGCATATCATGTTTAACACGAGGTAGACCGTGAGTTTAATGTCTTGCAGAGACGGAATGAGAGTGATCATAACGTCCCATAGAGACAGATCATATTGGTACATCCCAAGGAGGGAACACCTAGAAGATGGATGGATTGAAACACCCAATGAGGACAGATCCAAGGTGGTGCACCCCATGGAGGGGAGATGTCACATCATAATGGCTGATCTGAACACCACTAAGGGCTGATCAGGGAGAGTGCACCCCAAAATGGGGGACACCAAGGTTTACCATTGGCTGGGATTGAATCTCATGGAGGTTTTCTACGTACCCTGTATAGACAACAGGGATCAAAACCCATGTAGTTTGAAAGGGTTTGGGTGAACTGACGTGAAGATGGTCAAAATGACCGGGTGGTGGGCTTGAACCTCATAGAGGCTTCCTACATACCCTACCTTATCAAGGATCAAATTCTTCATAGTTCAGGAGGGTTGTGTGGGGATTCCACTCTAGGCTGCCCACAGTGTTGGTGAACCGACGTGAAGATGGTCAGAACGACCGGGTGGTGGGATTAAACCTCGTAGAGGCTTCCTATGTACCCTGCCTTTGCAAGGATCAAAGTCCTTGTAGTTCAGGATGGTTTTGTGTGGGGCTTACACTCTAGGATGCCTGAGGTGTTGGTGAACCGATGTAAAGATGTTTAGAATGACCGAGTGGTGGTCTTGAACCTCGTGGAGGCTTCATACGTACCTTTCCTTGGCAAGGATCAAATTCCTTGTAGTTAAGGATGGTGTTTGGGGCTTACACTCTAGGCTGCCCGTGGTGTTTGTGAACCGATGTGAAGATGGTCAGAATGACCGGGTGGTGGGCTTGAACCTTGTGGAGGCTTCCTACATACACTACCTTTTCAAGGATCAAAGTCCTCGTAGTTCAGGATGGTTTGGAAAAAATGGCGTGAAGATGGTCAGAATGACTGGGTGGTGGGATTAAACCTTGTGGAGGCATCCTACGTACCCTGCCTTGGCAAGGATCAAAGTCCTCATAGTTTAGGATGGGTGTGGTATGTGGGGCTTACACTCTAGGCTGCCCAAGGTGTTGGTGAACTGATGTGAAGATGGTCGGAATGACCGGGTGGTGGGCTTGAACGTCGTGGATGCTTCTTACGTACCCTGCCTTGGCAAGGATCAATGTCCTTGTAGTTCAGGATGGTTTGGGAGAACCGATGTGAAGATGGTCAGAATGACAAGGTGGTGGGCTCGAACCTCATGGAGGCTTCCTACGTACCTTTTCATGGCAAGGATCAAATTCCTTGTAGTTTAGGATGGTTGTTTTGGTGAACCAACGTGAAGGGGGGAGGAACGATCGGTTGTTGGGCTTGAACCTCAGGGAGGTTTCCTACGTACCTTGCCTTGGTAAGGATCAAATACCACGTAGTTCATGGTGGTGGTTGGGCTTACACTCTAGGCTGCCCAAGGTGTTGGTGAACCGATGTGAAGGAGGTCGGAATGACCGGGTGGTGGGATCTAACCTCATGGAGGCTTCATATGTACCCTGCCTTGGAAAGGATCAGAGTCCTCGTAGTTTAGGATCTGGTTGTGGGGCTTACACTCTAGGCTTCCTGGAGAGGATGTCATGGTCGATGTTTACTACTCTAAGCCCACGTGAGTTGTTCTTGGCATGAGAAACAAGAGGCGGAAAGGAACAGACAATCACAATGAAAAGGTGCATCCATGAAGGGTGGTGAATGGGGATTATGCAAGGAAGCTGCCCAAGTGCCACTATGAAGCGACATTGGGGAATGGGGATTACTCAAGGAAGCTGCCCGGGTGCCGCTATAGAGAGGCAATGGTGGATGGGGCTTACGTGGGGATGCTGCTATGGAGGGACAATAGATGATGGGGCTTACACAAGGAAGATTCCCAAGTGCTGCTATGGAGTGAAAATAGTGAATGGGGCTTGCGCAAGGAAGCTACCCGGGTGCCGCTATGGAGCGGCAATAGTGGATGGGGATTACGCAAGAAAGATGCCCATAATGTATTCCTCATGTATGGCCATGAGGGAATCCCAACCCACTGGTGGGTTGAGGCTTTCGGCTTTGCGCTAGTGCAAAAGAGGGATAATTCCAAGGGGGTTGGAATCAGTCTGAACAAAGGGAGATGAAAAGTGTGAATCACATGACCAACATTCGGAATGTAATGAGGGTGGTGTGGCGATGGAGGATAACTGTTGGCCGTGTTCGAAACAGAGCATCCATATCACGTTACCCTGAAATGGGGACAATAAAATGAGGGTTGACTGCTAACCATGTTCGAAACACAGCACCTGACTCAAAGTGTTGTCCAAAGTCTTACGGGGGGTTGGCCCAGGACAATAGGTGAGCCGATGCGGCATGGGACTAGGCCGTTAGGGGGTCCCTCTAGACATGGAAGTGGAAGAAGATATGAATGAAGTACATAAAAAGAGTGAGGTAGAGTGATGGAATGTTTGAACAGATTCTAACGCTCTTGAAATTATGCCACTGTAATCGTGGAATTGGGCATCTTATGCTTGGAGCATAAGGCATATCTTGTTTGGAGAAAGAGGCGTCCTATGTATGGGAATAGGGTGTACTACATTTTATAGTCATGTTGAGAGGACTATTGGAATCTCATGCTTTATCATAAGACATCTCTTGTTTAGAGAAAGAGTCATCCTATGTTTATAACATAGGGTGTACTACAGTTTAGAGTCTTGTAGATAGGACTACCGGCATATTATTCTTGGAGCATAAGGCATCCTATGTTTGGAGCATAGGGTGCACTATAGTTTATAGTCATGTAGATATGATTATTGGAATCTTATGTTTGGAGAATAAGGCATACTATGTTTAGATAGTAGGGTGAACTATAGTTTATAGTCATGTAGATAGGACTATTGGCATCTCATGCTTGGAGAATAAGGCATCCTATGCTTGGAACATAGGGTGAACTATATTTTATAGTCATGTAGAGAGGACTGTTAGGCATAAGGTGCCTAGAAATGGTTAGTGTTGGGACTTACGCATGGGCAGCCCTTTCTGGTTCAACCTGGCATAGGAGCCATGTGATAGGGTTTGGATGAGTTGCTTGAGGAATGGTTTGACTCATGGTACTTGGGGAATTGATGATGGGAATCTCAACTCACAACATATGAAACAAACTAAGAGGAATACGCCAACTCAAGGTGTTTCATGGTGTGTGGAGGAGTATCACAAATCATGGTATTCCATAGGTGGAAGGTGCGTGCACATAAGGGTACAATGGAAAATGTCGACATCCTGACCCGAAAAGTTTGCGGTGCGGCTCTCCATTTTTCATGGGGGTCAGTGACGGTAGCAAAGGGACCGGCCCAAAGGGCCGGTACCATAACTCGGAACTGACCTCAAGCGGGGGTGCGGGGGCGTAGATCCCATGGTATGGAATAGTGGGTGAAAATGTAGGATCCTCTCAAAGGATAGGTCTTCATGAAGTAGCTTCGCAGAGCAAAGGGGCTCGTGGAGCATGGGGTCCCACGGATCAGCATCGCGAAGGATGCTACTCGCGGAGCATGGACTCGTGGAGTAGCATCGTGAAGGAATCTGCTTGCAGAGCATGGAATATCAGAGCAACATCACGAAGGAAGCTGCTCATGGAGCATGGACTCATGGAGAAGCTTCACAAAGGAAGCTGCTCGCAGAGCATGGACTCACAGAGCAACATCACGAAGAAAGATGCTCGCGGAGCATGGAATCATGGAGCTGCTTCGTGAAGGAAAGCGGAGCATAGACTCGCGGATTGGGAGATCAGCTGCCCAAGGGAAAGAGTCACCTTCTGGAGAAGGGGGGTGAGCTGGGTATTTATAGGGGAGAGGCACCACGAAGCAGAGCCCGCTCGGTGTCAATATAGAGCTCACTTCATGGCAGATCGCGAACGTCAAAGGGGTTTGCGGAGCCGTCCCGTATCCTTGCTTCGCGGTGGGTCGCGAACGTCAAATGAAGTTCGTGAAGCGTTACCACGTCCTTACTACACAGTGGGTCACTAATATCAAATGAGGTTCAGGGAGTGTTACCACCTCTTTGCTCTATGGCAGCGCTCCACAATTGCGGAGGGAGCTTTGCGAATGGGCTTCACGAACCAGTTTTCCAGCCCAACTTGAAATATCCATAATTTTTAATTCGTAACTCCGTTCAGGATCTAAGAACTATCAAATCAAAGCTTACGAAACATGATACACTCTTGAATTATTTATGGGATCATTTGAAAAAATTGGGGACACATTTTCCAGTGTCAACATTAGTTATTTTGAATCATTAAAAATTCCCAGTGGAAATTTCAATTTCAATTCAGTTTAAAATTCCATCTACAAATTTCTAAATAAAATTTCCACTTTGAATCAATTGAAAATTACAAGATAGTTCTTTGAAATAAATTTAAAATTTCATGTTGAAATTACTAATGTAAATTTTCATCAGAAATTCCCAATTGGAAATTAATTGTGGAAATTATAATTTTTTTTACAATGGATAAGATGAATAATTGGTTAGAAAATAAGTAGGAATTTCTATATTTTTTATAATTTTACTAATAGTATGATAAATTTATTGATTCCTCATTATAAATTAATCAATAATGAATAAATATATTGAATCCATGATTGAATAACTAAGAAGATATCCAGAACACCATTAGATATTATAGATAATCAGTTTAAACTAGGATATCTTTAAGGGAAACATATCACGCCTCATTTATTTATCTACTTAAAATAGGGAGTCTGAAGAAAGAATTAAAACATAAAATATGGATTTTTACCATGAAATAAAGAATTAATCATACATATATGAAAAAAACTTGGTATTTAGTTCAAAAAATGACAAATAATAATATTATTTAAATAAATAGGTTCTTATATATAAATTTTAATGATAAATAAGAAGTTATTAAAAACAATACAAGGATAATAAAAAAGTGTATTATCATTTTTAAGGCATTGAATTCAATAAGAAAATTTCCATCACTTCTTGGAATTAAATTTTATGGATAATTCTTTATATTTTTACTCAAATAACATATAATATTTTTCAAATGGATACCAAAATAACACTTGTAAATGATTAACTTGAATATGGTGTGTATATTGAGAAATTTAAAGGCATTGTGACTAGAGATGATAAAATATGTATTTAAAGGTTGAATAAATAATTATATGGGTTAAACAATATATAAAATTATGATATTTAATGCTTGAATTATACATAAAGTCACTATAATTCAAAAAAGGAAAAGTGGATAAAAATATTTATATTAAGAAAAACAAGGATATATCCCTCATATTTATTTTTATATTGATAATATGATATTATTTAGAAAAAAATAATATTTTTTACAATAAATTTTACTCCCAAATGAAGTATATATCTAAGATGTTAATGAGTTAAGATATAAAGTACTTCTTGGGACTTTAAATATCTTAGGAGGGAAATTGTATCTTTCTTTATTATTAGAATTATGGTGGAGAAATATTTAGGAATTTTATAATATATTATATAAACATAGTTCATACAATAATCTTAGTTGTTATTGATATTTCAAAAGATTAACATGAAGAGTATTTTAATCTAAATGAGTTTAGAAATGTTATTGAGTATTTTCTTTAATTGATATCTTTAAAACTCAATATTGTACATGATATTAAATTACGTTCAAGTCAAAAAAGTTCAACTAAAGAATCTAATTTCAAATTAAAAAATAATATTATATAGTAAATCAAAGGTTTGTTATATTATGTTTTCAATTATAATATAAAAGGGAATCTAGATCATTTTTCTCTACTAGTATTAATTTGGATGGAAGTGTTGATGATTGAAAGTCCATGTATGGAGGAGTTTTTTTGTTGGGAGAAATGTATATTACATGGAACAAAATGAGGAATATTTATTTTAAATTTTCTATATAATAAATGGAATATGTTTATTCTACAAAATTAACAACATGATTAATGTGGATGAAGACTCAACATCATGAATTCAAAGAGGAAGTGATGTTACCCTTTTTGATGTGTTGTTATAATCAAAGCTTTATAAATATTTTTAGGAATTCATTTAAACAATCTTGATTCAAGCATATTAATTTGTAGTACCATTTTGTCATGGATAACGAGGAAGAATTATTTTTCAATATGGAGTATGTTCAAACAAATAAACAAGTGATGATTTTTTTTCGAACCACATTTTAAGGACAAGTTTTAGAAATTGATGTTGATAACAAGTGTAAAATCATGGTATTATAAATGATAAGGTAGAGTGATTTTTCCTCTCTATAATTTATTCCTTTAATTATTTTTTTTCAAAGGGGGAAATATATAAACATTAATTCAAAGATACATATTTTCATTTTATATGGGATATATCATCCTAGATTAAAGTATGCCTTTTATTTCTCTATGCTACTTTTATTATTATTTATATTGAATCAAATCATTAGTATAAAATAAATCATATAACAAATTAATTTAATTAACAAAAATTTAATTACTCATAATGGAGTATTATGACAAATGAATAAGAAGCCATGTATTGTATTCCATTGATTATTACATACCACAGATGATTATATTCCTTAAAAGTTTATAAATCAAAACGGGATAATAAATAAAAAATAATAACAAAATTACTACTTAGAATTAACCTAGATTATCTTGACCCTTGATAATAAATATTAGTAGAAAAAACTATAATAATAAAAAAAATAATTAAATGAGAAATCATGTTGTAATATCTAAAATTGAACCTATAGGAATGAGAAGTTTTTTTATGAAGTTAGAATGGAGTGAATTTATGGGATGTAATGAGAGTAATATAGCCATTAAATGACTGTTATTAAAGTGTATATAACATGTGGGTATAACAACAATAAGTATATTAATTGTTTGGAATTATCGATATATATTTTATATAAAAAAATATATTTACATGTCATATAAATTTTCATAATAAATAATATATTTGAAATAAAATAAATGATGCTAATTCACTTGATAAAATACCATTGATTCTAAAGAGATTGTTTTTATAAATTAAAAGTTTCTGTTAAATTTATTAATTTTATAGAATGATATTAATAAAATGTATTGATAAAATTTAAAGAATGATTCATAATAAAATTAATAACATAAAATAAATAATTAAGAAATTACAAGGAAAAATAATTTTATTATTTATATCTAAACAAAAATGATTCATTTAAAAACATTATTTTTATTATATATTATTAGTTTTTATTCAAAAGTTAAATTTATTACACTTAAATTATTCAATTTAATAAAAATTATTATTTATATATTTAATTTTTTTAATAAAAATTCACAAATCTATTATTTTTTAGTTTCTAATAAAAATAACATCAATTAACGTTAAGAAGAACAATTTTCAAATAATTTTTTATATGTTTTATATTTTTATAAATTAAAATTATAAGTGTTAAATAATGAATATAAATAAATTTACTGTTTATATATAGAATAAAATACTTTAGTATCTATAAAATGATAATTTCTTGGTAATGTGTAAGACTAATTTCATTTTTATTCTAAAAAACATTTTTTCTATAAAAATTATATGATATGTGATCTTGTATTAAAATTACTTTTTATCACATTTATAAATTTAATATAGTAAAATGGATTTAATATTTGAAATCAGAATTTCTAAATTATGTAATATGTACAATTTAATTTTAGTCATAAAAATAAGTTATTGTGGTAAAAATTATGTTATCACAGTAAAGGTAAAATGTGGTAAAAGTGTTTAACTAAGTAATAAAGACCTAAAATATCATAAAACCTTATCTATAAATGAGTGTATGTGAGAATAATCGGCCTCTACTTACTCTATATTTATTATTTTTTCACTTTGGATCAACTTTCCTTGAAAAAAATTTCTTACACATTATGGAATTTGTATTTGCAATAATGCCACTCAAGTTTACCTATACAAGGACCCAACCTCTCCCAAATTCAAATCAAAATTTTCATTTGGTTTTTTATTATATTCTTGCAAAAATTATATACTTATGAGGCCTTTACCATATTTGGGAACTTCTATTTCCACTAAATAGTACCAAATCACTCATTTCTAAGAGGCTATTTAAGAGAATATTCAAGTCTTCAATAGAGTTAGAGCATGTCAAACCAAGAATAAGTCTTAGGTAAGGGTTTCTCATTTTATTTTCATTTAATTGAGATATATTCAAATTTAAACACCTATTTAATATTATGTGATATATATATTACCCCATGTATTTCTATAATCATACATATCATATAATTCAAAGTATTTACAAATCTATTCAAGGTTCTCTCTTTAATGGGATTTTGATTAAAAAATTATTAAATATATAAGGTTTTCTTTTCTAATATCACATATATATTGAGGTTATTTATGTTTAAATTTACATTTGGAGAAATTATATGTTATTTTACACTAAATAATGATCCATTTTGTTCTCCTATAGCTATTTTTGGGTTTTAAATGTCTCATCGTATCACCTCCATTTGGTTCAAAATTTAACCAAAAGGATGTTTATAAGTGGTGCCAACCTTATATCCTCATTTTAGTCAAGAATATTTCTACTCTATGTCCACATTTTTATATAATTTTATATAAATCCTTAAGGATACTTATATGATTTCTTAATGTTATTTTTTATATAATTTAACTTTCTTTACAAAATGGTGGAATGAATCTTTTTAATATTTTACACATGGTTACTTTCTCTCCCCATTTTTTTCAATTTCCTTTTTGAACCTTATTTTCAATTTTTCAAAAATCTCCAATGTAATTTTTATTTAAATTATCATTTTTTCATAATTTTTTAGAAGTTATATCCTTTAAAAATAAATGTTATCAAAAAGTAAATCATGTTACTCATATTTTTAAAATAAATTACTAAGGTTCCTACAAGTGTTTTTGTCTATGTTAGTATCCTTTAATGTTTCTAATGTTTCACTAAGGATTTATTTCAATTGAATCATCTACATTATTTCTCTTGAAGATTCATTTTTATGCATTACAATTATATTTATGAAACTTTTTTCATTTACATGTGTTAATTAAGTTATGTTATAATTATGAATAGTTTTATAGAACATGTATATATGGTTTTCATTATGTGATGGTTGGGTATAAAATTGTATAGATTTCTAATTAATGGGGTAAATATTTATATATCATGATATTATAAGGAATTATGAGTGAAATAAAACCCTTATTTAACACTCTCCGATATATTTATGGAAATGGGAAGTGAACCCAAACACTTAAGGGTCTCTTTCCACTTTTTTTTATTATAATTGGAAATAAAATAAAACCCCAAAGGAACTATATTAAATATGAATATATAATAGGTAGTAAAACCAATCCACTAAGGGACTCTCTATACCTTTTTATGAAATAGGGAGTAAACCCATTCCACTATGGGAATTTATCCATTATGTTTATGGAATCAAAAGTGAACCCAACCCAATATGGTACTTTGTACACCATGTGATGATGGTCTTCACAGTGAGTGTTAATATAAAAAAAATGATTTTATATGCTTATGTGTATTTTATAATATTATTCTATATTATTATTTTATGTCACATTCCTATGATATCTTTTTATGGATTATGATTGTTTTCTAATGATTCCATATTACAATGATACATTTTATATGTTATTATGAAATATTTATGACATGATTCATGATTTTTTATCCATTTTTTATTGGGTATGATTTACTTATATTATTTTAATGTATAATTATTATGTTTTAATACCCACATATTCATCTTATTCTCAATTGTATTATTTGATTTTTAGATCTTATATTCACACCATACTAAGCATCTAAGTTAACCCCTTTACCTATTTCCATTCCCTAGATAATAAAAGGATTATTATATATTATGTGGTTAAAAGGGTATCATATAAGAATATTATTATTTTTGGATATGTTGAAGAATTACTAGAAATAAGTCAATTATGTATCTAATCTCCAAATACACTAAACCTGTAGGGTTGGGGTGTAATTTATTTCTAGATATAATTAATATTCATTTAAAATGATGTAAAATTTATGGGTGTTATGTTTGTGTTGTATCTATTGGAATAAAAATAGGTTGTAGCTATTTTTATGGATTATTTTATGAAGAATAATAAAATAGAACTTAAAACAACCTATGTTAAATCAAAATTGTTACATGATGAACCAAGAGTGTCATAAGTTGAAGAAATTACGGTATATATTGAAATGAAGGTTTCATAATTTAGGATATCTTAGGATTTATTTTCATAATCATATGATTTTATATGCTTTTTATTATTTCTAAATACTCATTACAACTATTTTTAGTAAGTTAATAAAGTAATAATCATTATATTTAGGTGATAAAATGTGTGATCAATATTGAAAACATATCATTTGAGATTAATTCTATGAATTAATTCATATAATTAAATCTCTCCAAGAGGTTTAATTCATATCCCTAGTAGATATATATTGAATTATTGATTAAGACATCTAGTAGTGTAACAATTTTATCCTAATTCTACAACTTCATTCTAGTAGAAGTTTCTGGGAATGTGCTTATTGAAAATCATATTATTCTTCCTTACATTTAATTTGGAATGATTTGGGTCATGGAATAGATATATTGACATAGACCCCATATTTATTATTAGTATAGAGAAATAAAATTTCATATCCCAAATTTTCCCCTGGTCATATATTAATTCAAGGAATATAATAAACTCCATATGAGTCTTAATACCCAATCATGAGGGGTAATTTTCTCAAACGTTTGGTAAAAATCAAAATATTTGGATATGAAAATTGTGAATAAAAAAATTGACATTTACCCCATAACGATTCTAGTCCTACCTCCTTAAATTTAGGATGACATTTCAATATAACCCATATATAGTGATATGCCTATATTAAATACTCTTTATAGAATGTACTTGATTGAATTAAATGAATTAAAGAATAAAATACAAGGGAAACTTGATAAAGGTTTTATATACCAAATATATCCACCAAGGTGGGCATATATAAGGATTAATAATAATAAATATAGATGAATGTGTCTCTACATTGATTATGATTAACTTGAAAAGATCATGATAAAGAGAAAGTATCCACTAACCCATATCAATGAATTGTTCGATCAACTTTGAGGGAATCAATACTTCTTAGAGATTAAAGTTCGATACAGATATCATTAACTAAAGTTGAAAATGGAGGATATACCCAAGATAGTCTTCTATACAAGATATAGACACTATGATGTTATAGTGATTCTATTCAGTCTTACAAATACCCATGTAATCTTCATAGATCTAATGAATATAGTCTTTAAATATCACATTGATCAATTTATTTTTCTCTTTATTTATGATATTATTATATATTTCAAGATCAAAAAAGTGTGTTTATATCATTTGAGGATTGTTTTTAAGACCTTAATAATGGAGAAAATCTAGGCAAAATTTAGAAATTATGAATTTTGGCTATAGTGAGTATCACTCTTGGGCCATTTGATGGCATGCACACTGAAGTAGGTAACTAAAATATTAATTCCACTACCTTATCTTCTATTGTTGTTAATTTAAATTTTGTTTATAATGAGGATAGTAATGTTTTTCTTAGTAGCCTCGCTATCAAACTTGCTAAAGAGGGCATACAAGATCCTCCCAAAGTACCATTGATTGTAGGTTATACTATTACTCCTTCGACATCCGTTAAAGGTTATAAGGACAAAAACTCAACCCAAACATTTATAAGACTATCAATAGATCATCTAGATCAAAGGGATCAAATGTTAAGAAAAAAGGGAGTTCTAACTCCAAACGTAGGTATAAATGAAGATTTTATTCTGGAAGTATTAGGGTATTGCTAACCCTGACACCTTTTTTATTTTCAAAAGAATACTTAACATTCATCACCCGTTAATTTTTTACACTACATAACCAAAGATAAAATAATCTTCTAATTTATATCATTTATTCCATTTTGGTTACTCTTTCATAGGTGCAATTCAAAATAATTCTACTACTAAAACTCTTTGGATTTTTGCACAACCATCTTTGAAAAACATAAATATATTTCACGTCTCTGAGAAAATTTTCACCTTTGAATTTATGCTAGATAACACACATCTATTTTTCTCATTTATCTATGTAAAGAACATATATCAGGATAGGAGACCTCTTTGGACTGACCTCTCATATCTGAGTTTTAATATTCATAACCCCTGGTTTGTTATTGGGGAATTTAATAATATTATTGCTTCATGTGAGAGAATGGGTTCCTTAAAGTCTTCTATATCTATGATAGAGTTTAAGTCTACTATTGATAACAAAAATATTACTAAAATTACTCTCACAGGTTCTAAATACATGTGGTATAGAAGACACTACAATAGAGTGGTTTTTAGAAAACTGGATAGAGCATTCACAAATGATCATGCTTTAGATAAATGGGACACCATTTCCAGCACTACTATCCCAAAAATTCGGTCTGATCATCATACTATTATGATCACCATTTTTTGAAAAATAATGAAATCTTCTCTACCCTTCAGATTCAACAAAGATTGGTTCTTGAACTTAGAATGTTGCAATATCTTAAAAAACTTTTGGTCCTCTCTGAATCATTCCAAAGATGCCTTTTCTTGTACTCTTAAATTAAAACTTCCCAAACAAAATCTTAAAGGTTGGTGTAGTTTAAAATCTAAAAAAATTGATAATTCCATCTGGATTCTTGAGAATGAACTTCATCAATTCCAAATAAACAATGCAATATCTAATTTTTCTATTGATCAGAACTAAGAAATTAACATTTAAGTAAAACTCAGTTCACTCATCACCTTTAAGAATAAAATGCATAAACAAGCTTTCAAAATAAAATTGATTTCTGATGGTGATAGAAACACCAAATTATATAATTCATTTCAAATAATTAGTAAATATTGAAGACCTTTATCCTATCTCAATGATGGAGAAAACCTTTTGGATAAGGAGGATGACATTTATAATCATGTTGTCCCCTATTTTAAATCTATTTTTAATGGAATTGACATCAATAAGGATCTCTTTTGGGATATTATTCTGATATTTTTCACTGAGGAGGATAACACTTTCCTCTTAACCATTCCTCTTGATCATGAAATCAAATATACTGTTTTTATCTTGAATCCTGATAGTGCCCTGGGTCTTTATAGTTTTAATAATGGTTTATACCAAAAATATTGGGGTCTCATTCAACCAGATATTTTCAAACTTGTCAAATATATCTTTTCTAGTGGCACTTTTCCACATGGGTTTAATATGAAATTCCTAACCTTGATTCCTAAGGTATAAAATGCCTCATAAATACATATTTTTTGACCCATATCTCTTATAAATACTCTTTAAAAAATTATAACCAAATTTCTTTCAAACAAACTTACCAATATTACTAACAAAATTATCTCTTGGAATAAATTTGGTTTTGTCAAGGAAAGATCCATCCAAGACTGCATCTGTCTGGCCTTTGAATGCACTAAAACTTTAAATAATACAAATAGAGGTAAAAATAAAGCCATCAAACTTGAAATTAGGAAAGATTTTGATACTATGGATTGAAATTTTATCTTTATTGTGTTGCAAGGATTTGGATTCAAGAATAATTTCATAACTAGAATTAACACTCTTTTTAACTCAACCACCATTTCTAGCTTAGTCAATGGTTCTCCCAAAGGTTACTTCAAATGCACCAAATGTGTCATATAGGGTGATCCCCTATCTACCATACTTTTTTCTATTGTGGAGGACTATTTAAGTCATCTTCTCACTCACCTAGTGGATCAGAACAATCTTAATCCCATCCATTCTTCTAGGAACATGAACAATCCCACTCATATTTTATATGAGGATAAAAACATTCTGTTCTTACAAGGTGACAAAATAAATATCCAAACTCTTAAAAATTCTCTCTCACACTATGAGAAAGTCTCTGATCAGGTTATTAGTTGGAAAAAATCCTCTATCTTCTTTAGAAAAAACTTTCTAACTAATAGAAAAAATAGTATTATCAATGAATTAGGTATTATATAAGGCTCATTTTCTTTCACATATCTTGGTGTTGAGCCCTCTGGAAGATTGCTGATTTCTTGTTTATAACTGATGTTTTAATAATCACAAATCATCACAACTCATTGATGCTTAATCTGGTTTGATGTCTCATAAAAATAATTCCAATCTATGAATGAATCAGTTATCATGCTTTTAACTATGCTTATTGACTTACAAAGTATGTTGGAAGTCTTCTGGATCCATCAGACTCACCGATCCATCAGACTCACCGATCCATCAGACTCACCGATCCATCAGACTCACTGATCCATCAGACTCACCGATCCATCAGACTCACCGATCCATCAGACTCACCGATCCATCAGACTCACCGATCCATCAGACTCACCGATGCAAATGAGTCACCGATACAAAGGACTCACCGATGCAAATGAGTCACCGATACAAAGGACTCACCGATGCAAATGAGTCACCGATACAAATGAGCCACCGATGCAAATGAGTCACCGATGCAAATGAGTCACCGATCCAAGGACTCACCGATCAAAATGACTCACCGATCAGATGACAGACCGATACTGATCAAAATGACTCACCGATCAGATGACAGACCGATGCTGATCAAAATGACTCACCGATCAGATGACAGACCGATGCTGATCAAAATGACTCACCGATCAGATGACAGACCGATGCTGATCAAAATGACTCACCGATCAGATGACAGACCGATGCTGATCTATCTGAGTCACCGATCATTACTCTAATGCTGATGACCTACCGATCTCTTGAACAGTCATAAACAACTGTTTGAATTTCTTTATCTTTATCTTTATTTATTCTAACCAACGGTCATATTAGTTATATTTTAATACCCTGACAATTAATTAATAATGGTTGTCGGATGTCAGGAAACCGTACCTCATACCTGCGGAAAGGAAACCTTTTTGTCCTACGGAGCACGTGATGTAAATACAAGAAGACTCTGCTGAAGAGTGTGTGAAGCACAGTAGAAAAAAGTGAAGTAGAGAAAAACGAAGAAAATAGAGACAACACACACAGAGACAAGGAAGCATAAGACATACTCAAGAAGAGTGGTGTGCATACAATAGAATATTGAAGAGCTTCATCGACTACATTCCACTGCCTGTGAACCTGAAGCATACGACACTCTGCTTCTCAAACAAAATCGAGAAGAGGATTCAGAATCACTTCTGATTAATTCCAAAACGAGTCCAGTGCTAGACTGAAATCACTAGAGCCATTTCTAAACTCTACATCTCTGCTCTGTGATTTATTTATTCTACATTTTGAGCAGTGTGTGTTATCTGCTGTATTAAACACACACACTGACTCCTGTACTTTCACTGGAGGATCTGTAAATCCTCAGCAAACCTTTTACACTACACTTCCCACTGTGGATAGTGGTAGAGGTCTTGTGACCTGGACAGCTGGCTGCTGTTGTTTGTTTTTCCCACGTAGAACTGTGGTAGAGGTCTTGTGACCTGGACAGTGTGTTCACTGTTGTTAACCCCGATCCAGGGTGTGGATCACTTTTATATAAACTTTTGAGAGGACTAAGTCTCGGCTTGAGACTGAACCTCTTGGTTACTTCTCTGTGTTTACAGTTACTCTATATCCATACTATACATATTTATTTCATATTCCGCTGCTATTACTTTGAAATATAATCTATCTTCAAAGCTACTTTGATAATTAAATTCGCAAGTGTTTATATTTATTATAAATCAGTAAATTAGTTTCAAAAGTTAATTTAATCATAAGATTAAGTTAACTGAGAACTAATCAATCTTTGAGAAGCTAATTGAACCTTTATAATCTATATAAATTCACTACAGTTTAATTTGTTTTTGAAATTGGGGGATTTTATTAGAAACTGCTTTTAACAGAAAATTTTAATTGGAACTCAATTCACCCCCCTCTTGAGTGTCCACTTCGACCAACACTTGGTATCAAAGGAAGTAAATACTTTCTAAAAGTGCTCTGCTTTTGAACTGTGATTTTAGTTGTATTTTAAAGTTCTTAAAATTTCTGTTATTTCTAAATTTTTATCTCTTTAAAATTTTCTCATCATGGACAATAGACTTGAGGGTGCTGCTACTAACCGGCCACCTTTCTTCAATGGAACTAATTATGCTCAGTGGAAGCTGAAAATGAAAATCCATCTAGAAAGCATAGGTTTTGATATTTGGACTGCTATTGAATCAGAATACAAAATTCCTACTACTGCTAGATCTACTTGGGATGAACCTACAAAGACTGCTTACAATAACAACTTTAAAGCTATGAATGCCTTGTACTGTGCTCTAGGAGATGAAGAGTTTAATAGAATTTCTGCATGTAAAACTGCATATGAAATTTGGGATACCTTAGCTGTTTCTCATGAAGGAACAACTAATGTTAAGGAGATGAGATTGAATACCTATACTATTAAGTATGATAATTTTAAGATGAAGCCTGATGAACCCATTTCTGATATGTATCTCAGGTTCAATGAAATTGTCAACACAATGACCTCTCTGGGAAAGGATGTTCCAGCAAAGGAACAAATTATGAGAATTTTGAGATGTCTACCTGAAAGATGGAGAGGAACCTCTGTCTCCATTAGAGAATCCTGTGACATTGCTGCTCTACCTGTCAAGGAATTAATTGGTAAGCTGATGATGTATGAAGAAGAGCTTAAAGTAAATAAAGAGGAAGATGATGAACCTAAAAGGAAGTCTATTGCCTTCAAGACTACAATCTCAAAGAATAAGGATAAGGAAAAGCTTCAAGCTATCAATGAAAGTTCAAGCAGTGAGGAAAGTGAGAATGATTCTGACAGTGATGATGAGATGGCTCAAATAGCCAGGAGATTCAAAAAGTTATATAGGAAAAAGAAATTATTTAGGAAACCAAATTACAAGGGAAAGTATGACCAACAAGGCAAATGGAAAAAGGATTGGAAGAAGAATGACAAATCAGATGATATTGTCTGCTATGAGTGTAAGAGGAAAGGACACATTAAAGCCGACTGTCCAAAGCTGAAGTATAAAACGAAATATGAATACAAGAATAACAAGTACAAGAAGGCCATGAAGGCTACTTGGAGTGCTTCAGAAGATAGCACAAGTGAAGCTGAATCCTCAGACTCTGAAAAGAATCGGGCCAACATGTGTTTCATGACAAACACTTCTAAGGTAACATCAGAGACTCCTGCTTTTAAGTCATACTATTCTGGAGAAGATTCTGACTCAGAAAACATGTCAAAATCTGAATTGTTTGAATACTGTGACATGCTAGAAGAAACATGTAATGAGCTTAAAGATAAATATAAAGGTCTAAAGAAACAGTATGCTTTAAGTGTTAAGCATAAATCTGATCTGGATATAGAAGTAGAAAAGAATGCTCAGCTGCTTAAAGAGAATACTGAACTAAAATTGTCAAATGAGAAACTTAGAAAAGACTTAGAGAAGTTCACCAATGGCAAGAATACTCTAACACAGATGCTAGGAAAGCAAGTAGCACCTAGATACACTACTGGTATAGGATACCAACCTGGACAAAGGAAAGTTGCCAAAACTAGATTCATTCCTAAATCTGGACAGAAGATAGTTAATTCTGGAACTTCTTATGCCTCAACCAGTTATATTCATAGTTATGAATCTAATAAGGTTTATCTTTCAAAGGATGTTATTTCTACAAATTATATGAGACCCATTAGACAAATATGGGTACCTAAAGTGTTATTGGCTAACCTGTCTGGACCCAAGAAGATCTGGGTACCAAAATCATCTTCCATCTAAATCTGTTTTGTAGGGGACCTGCTTGAAGAGCTGTTACAAGAAGATATGGTATTTAGACAGTGGGTGCTCTAGACACATGACTGGAGATTATTCTTGCTTCAAGAGCTTAATAAAAGTTGATGGAGGATTTGTCACCTTTGGTGATAACTCTAAAGGAAAAATCATCGGCCTAGGCCAGATTGGTAACACGGATTCAATTTTGATTTCTAAAGTTTTATTTGTTGATGGACTTAAATATAACATGTTAAGCATTTCTCAGTTATGTGATGATGGTTTTCATGTTAGATTTGAAAATGATTCTTGCAATGTTTTTAACTCTAAAAATGTTTTAGTATTTTCTGCTTTAAGAAGTGAAAATGTTTATGCTGTTGATTTAGATTCTTTAGCTAAACAGAACATTCCTTGTTTAAATGCTTTTCATAAAGAGTCTTGGCTTTGGCACAGAAGATTAGGACACTGCAATGTGCACTCACTTAGAAAACTTTCTAGGAAGAACTTGGTTAGAGACTTACCCAAACTTGAATTTCCAGCAGACAAAGTTTGTAATCCCTGTCAAAAGGGAAAACAACACAAAGTTTCTTTTAAATCAAAGAAAGAAGTTTCAACTTCTCAACCACTTGAACTGGTTCACATGGATTTGTTTGGACCATCAAGAGTTTCTAGTTTAAATGGGAAGCACTATGTCTATGTTCTTGTAGATGACTTTTCCAGATATACTTGGGTATATTTTCTAGCTCACAAAAGTGAAGCTTGTTCTTACTTTGTTAAATACTCCAAGTCTGTAGAAAATCTTAGTGGACTCAAGATTAAGACCCTAAGAAGTGATCATGGTCGTGAGTTTGAAAATCAAGACTTTGAATCTTACTGCTCACTCAATGGCTATTCTCATAACTTTTCTGCCCCTAGGACACCCCAACAGAATGGTGTAGTAGAAAGAAGAAACAGAACTCTGCAAGAAATTGCTAGAACCATGCTCAATGAATATGACCTGCCAATTTACTTTTGGGCTGAAGCTGTTAATACAGCTTGTTATGTCATTAATAGAGTCTTGATCAGACCTGTTCTAAAGAAAACCCCTTATGAGCTGTGGAACCATAGGAAACCTAAGGTAAACTACTTCAAAGTTTTTGGCTGCAAAGTCTTTATTCTGAATACTAAAGATAATCTGGATAAATTTGCATCCAAGAGTGATGAAGGAATTTTCCTAGGTTACTCTATCTCTAGTAAAGCCTATAGAGTTTTCAATAAGAGAACCAAATGTGTGGAAGAATCTGTTCACATCAAATTTGATGAAACTGATCCACATGAGCCTAAAACCTCTCTTGGGAATCTTGAAGAAGATTTGTCTATTCTGGACCTTAATGATAAATCTAAAGAACCTGTTATAAAAGCATCCAGTTCTGGACATTCTCCAGAATCTGCTTCTGTTGAACCTCAATCTCTAGATGAACCTGAAATTTCTAGCCCTATCTTTTCAAGACCATCTAGGACTCTAAAGAATCATCCCTTAGATGCTGTTGTAGGAAATCTAGATAGAGGAACACAAACTAGAGCTTCTCTAAGAAACCAGGTTGAACATCAAGCTTTTCTTTCACAGTCAGAACCTAAAAATATCAATGATGCTATCAATGATGAATTTTGGGTAATGGCTATGCAAGAAGAATTAAATCAGTTTGAAAGAAACAAAGTCTGGGAATTAGTCGACAGACCTAAGGACACTTTGACAATAGGCACAAAATGGGTGTTTAGAAATAAAATAGATGAATCTGGAAATATAGTCAGAAACAAAGCTAGACTAGTTGCACAAGGATATAGTCAAGAAGAAGGTATAGACTATGAGGAAACTTTTGCACCTGTAGCTAGACTAGAAGCCATTAGGATCTTACTTGCATATGCTGCACATCTGGATTTCAAATTATATCAAATGGATGTTAAAAGTGCATTTCTAAATGGTTTTATAATTGAAGATGTTTTTGTAGAACAACCACCTGGATTTGCTAACCCCCATTTTCCAAATCAAGTTTTTAAACTTTCTAAAGCTTTATATGGTTTGAAACAAGCTCCAAGAGCTTGGTATGATAGACTTAGCAATTTCCTTATTTCAAAAGGTTTTACTAAAGGGATTGCTGATCCAACTCTTTTCATTAAAAGAATTTCTAAAGATGTTTTAGTTGTACAAATATATGTTGATGATATTATTTTTGGATCTTCTAAACTCTCTTTATGTATTGATTTTTCAAAGGTTATGCAAAATGAATTTGAAATGAGCTTAATGGGAGAGCTTAAGTACTTTCTTGGATTTCAAGTATTTCCAAATAAAAATGGTATTATTTTAAATCAAAGTAAATATACAAAGGATCTTTTAAAACGTTTTGGATTGGATAGTATTAAGGAAAGTAATACACCTATGAGTACCACCTGTAAATTGGATGTTGATGAAACTGGGAAACCAGTTGATCAAACCAGTTACAGAGGTATGATTGGAAGCTTACTTTATCTTACTGCTAGTCGACCAGATATTATGTTTAGTGTGTGTATGTGTGCTATATTTCAAGCTAATCCTAAAGAATCACACTTATTAGCTGTTAAACGGATTTTTAAGTATCTTAAGTATACTATAAATTTAGGTTTGTTTTACCCAAAAGGACAATCCTTTGAGTTAATGAGTTATTCAGATGCTGACTTTGCTGGTTGTAAGTTGGATAGAAAAAGCACATCAGGAACATGTCATTTGCTTGGAAAATCCCTAGTATCATGGTGTAGTAAGAAACAGAATTCAGTTGCATTGTCTACTGCCGAGGCAGAATACATAGCTGCTGGAAGTTGCTGTGCACAAATTTTGTGGATGAAACACACTCTATTGGATTATGGATTTGATCTTAAACATGTTTCAATTAACTGTGACAACACTAGTGCAATCAACTTATCCAAGAACCCTGTGTCTCACTCTAGAACTAAGCACATTGATGTCAGACATCACTTTCTAAGAGATCATTACCAGAAGGGTGATATTTCTCTAGAATTTGTTAGCTCTGAAAATCAATTAGCTGACATCTTCACAAAGCCCTTATGCTCTGAAAGAATGAAATTTATTAAGCATGAATTATGTATGACTGATCTGTGAAACTGATCTGTGAAACTGATCTGTGAAACTGATCTGTGAAACTGATCTGTGAAACTGATCTGTGAAACTGATCTGTGAAACCGATCTGTGGAACCGATCTGTCACACTGTTCTGTCGAACCGATTTTTTTTAAAAAATATATACGTTTTATTAATTAGTAAATTACTTTTTATGGGAACCCTAAATGATAAAATAAATGATACGCGACTATTTATCTTCCCTAAACCTTTGACCTTTCATTTCCCGCCGAACCTCTCAACCTCTCTTCCCCTCTGCTTCGAACCTTCGAACCTTCGAACCTTCGAACTCCTGCCTCTCCAAAATCCTCGAATGGGTAAGCAAAAGAGACCGAGCAAAGGACCAGATAGCCCTGTACCTTCAAAGCGTGCTCGAGGAGAGTCGAGCAGTACCTCTCAACGCTCAGTAAATCCGAACCTGGAAGCTCGGATTATAGCTGTAGAAAAAGAAGTAAACTCGGAGTGGCTTCTGTCAAGTAAGTCCCTGTTGCTACAAGTTCTTAAATCGCAAGGATGGATAGACTGGTTTTCAGACAACGCCCGAATAGATTATCCAAAGCTAGTACATGAGTTTTACATGAACCTGAAAGTCACGCTTGATGGTGAGGAAGCTGCTAGGATGTCGTCTGTTGTAAAAGGAAAGAAAATATCTTTCTCATCCAAGCAGTGGGCTGAATGTTTAAACGTACCTCATGAAGGTCGATATGAGGACTATGCTGGCAATATACCCCCAGTCACTGACTATTTTTCTTATGAGCTAGCGCTAGAGCTTCTAACTGGAAATAGAGAATCGAGGAGAATCACAGCTTTAGAATTAGATGGTGAAAGCAGACTCCTATTCAAGTTTATTCAGCACCAACTTTGCCCTCGAAGAGGAGATTTTGCTGCTGTTAAGTATCAATATGTTTTTCTATTGTTTCTGCTCAAAACCCATGAAAAGATAAACCTGTGTAGATATGTGATGGTCCACATAGCTGGTATGCTGAAACCTTCCAAGAAAGCCACAACGTTGTTTTATTCAAAAATGATATCTACTATGCTCCAGAATCTGGAATGTGTTGATGAAGATGATGAAGTTGTTGAAACAGAGCGTACCTTCTGTCTCAACAAAGAGATCTGTAAGAGGATGAAAATCAATTGGAATCCATGGAAGAAGTGCTGGGTTGCAGATGAAGATAAGTTGTATGAAGCCTAAAATCCCATAAATCATGGCAAGAGGCCAAAGGATTTGAGAGATCCTGGATTAAGACCAGATGAGGAACCAATTTATTCTGATGATAATGAACAAGAAGAAGCTGCAACTGAAGAAGGAAGTGTGTCTTCTCCTGATGATAGGAGTGATCCAGACACTGCTAGCCCCAAGAAAAGAATAGAATTTGGACCTGCTAGTCCACCCTTAACCCTACCAGAGTCTGAACCTATTCTTGATGATGAAGAAGATTCTGATACTGAGGAATATCACCGTGAAGCCTCTGAGCAGAGTAATAATGAGCAAGGTGATGCTGATGACAATCATGGTGGTGATGATGATGATGCTGATGATGTTGAAGCTGCTGTTGATGGTGTTAACAGACCAGTGGATGGTCTTGCTGAAGATCAAGTAGAACAACCTCAGTCAGTACCAGAAATCCATATCAGTGACAAAGCTGACTCATCAAAAATTAGTGGAACAGCAAGCTATGAAAAACCCAACTACACCCTGTGTGCTGCTGTTTGGGATGACTACCCTGGATATGCTGTTTTGGGCTTAGAATATTCTGAAGAAGAAGACGAATTGCCAGAATCTGCTGCAGCCGTGAAAAGGAACCTTCCAAGAGAAGCAAGGTCTATTCCTACTGTTGATCCTGTACATGTGAATTTACCTGGTTCTGAAATCTTTCGAGCTGATCTTGATAAGTTCAAGACTAAATTGCTAACCTCTGTGAGAAATATAGTCAGAGAAGAACTTTCCAATGCCCTTCATCAAGTATCTCTGCAAGTTTCTGAAAATTCCTTGAAAGCTTTTTCAACTGCAGTCTCAGATGTTCTCAAGCCAGACTTGACTGCTACTGGTGAATTTGTTGGTAGGCACATAGCCTCTTTGACTCAAACCTTGAAGGATCTCCAAGTTAGCTTACTTTCTCTATCAAATGAGTTCAGATCAACCATCTCTGGTATGATGGAAGTTTTGAGAAATCTGATTGAACATCTCAACAAGTCTGACCTAAGGAAGTTGAAAGCTGAACTAACTCATATAGTCGGCCAAGCCAGTACAGGCAAGGTAACCAAAATCACTACCCGTGAGATAGAAGCTCTCAGAGAAGTTGTGCATGCAGAGCTAGCTGCTGTAAGACAAATTCTTGACTTAGAATCTTTGAGGAAGATGAAAGATCTCTGTGATAATAGTCATAAGATGACCTTAGTATATTCAGCGGATGCTAAGAATGCCCTGCAAGAGATCAAGGAAAAAGTTGATACTTACTTCTCCAAGATTTATACAAAACATGAGATGGCTGCAAACTTCAAAGTCTTGGCAGAGAATCTGAAATTACCTCCAGTCACTCAGGCCTTCAACACTCAAGTTCGCCAATTGCAAGATTTTGTCCCTTCCTTGGCACAGTTCATGGAAAACAAGGATGATTTTGAAAAAGCTATGAAGTATGGAGCAGAAGTCATTCAGGACTTCATTCATCTGTTGAAGCCTTACTTGGATGCACAGGCCACTGCAATTGTACTTCCTACTTCTGAACCTCTCAGTGCCTCTGATGTCGCTCCGAATCAGCTGTCTGTTGCCCAAGCTCTATCTCAGTTGCGGCCAGTCTCTCAGAAAGCTTCTCATCCAGCTCCTGCTCCTTCTCAACAACCCTCTGTGACACCTCCAACTGCACCTGCCAGAGTTGTCCTGCCGCCACTTCAGCTCCGTGAACCACAGCCTGCCTCCAAGCCTTCTACCTTACCTACCATTGATCCAAAGGATAAAGGGAAAGCCCCTTTGTATCCCAACAAATAGCCATGTATTGTTTTTGATGGGGTGATCTATGTCTTGCTTATCTTTTTCTGTGACTTTATCAAATTTGTTTTTCCTTTGTGTTATGTTCTATCCTCTCTGCACCCTGCTTCTCTTTTCCCTTATCTGTTTTCTCTCCTTTTTGATTATCCCAAAGGGGGAGAAAGATATATATAATGGGAGAAAGATATATATAATGGGAGAAAGATATATATAATGGGAGAAAGAAGATATATATAATGGGTGAAATATATATCTAAGGGGGAGTACTCTATATATATGAAGAGGGAGATCAATATCTCAGGGGGAGAAATCTGAATACTATATATATGGGAATGTTATTTTAAGAGGGATATTTTTTTTTATTTTATTATTTTTTTTATTTTATTTTATATATATATGAAGATTTGTGATTATCAAAAAGGGGGAGATTGTTGAGCCCTCTGGAAGATTGCTGATTTCTTGTTTATAACTGATGTTTTAATAATCACAAATCATCACAACTCATTGATGCTTAATCTGGTTTGATGTCTCATAAACATAATTCCAATCTATGAATGAATCAGTTATCATGCTTTTAACTATGTTTATTGACTTACAAAGTATGTTGGAAGTCTTCTGGATCCATCAGACTCACCGATCCATCAGACTCACCGATCCATCAGACTCACCGATCCATCAGACTCACCGATGCAAATGAGTCACCGATACAAAGGACTCACCGATGCAAATGAGTCACCGATACAAAGGACTCACCGATGCAAATGAGTCACCGATGCAAATGAGCCACCGATGCAAATGAGTCACCGATGCAAATGAGTCACCGATCCAAGGATTCACCGATCAAAATGACTCACCGATCAGATGACAGACCGATACTGATCAAAATGACTCACCGATCAGATGACAGACCGATGCTGATCAAAATGACTCACCGATCAGATGACAGACCGATGCTGATCAAAATGACTCACCGATCAGATGACAGACCGATGCTGATCAAAATGACTCACCGATCAGATGACAGACCGATGCTGATCTATCTGAGTCACCGATCATTACTCTAATGCTGATGACCTACCGATCTCTTGAACAGTCATAAACAACTGTTTGAATTTCTTTATCTTTATCTTTATTTATTCTAACCAACGGTCATATTAGTTATATTTTAATACCCTGACAATTAATTAATAATGGTTGTCGGATGTCAGGAAACCGTACCTCGTACCTGCGGAAAGGAAACCTTTTTGTCCTATGGAGCACGTGATGTAAATACAAGAAGACTCTGCTGAAGAGTGTGTGAAGCACAGTAGAAAAAAGTGAAGTAGAGAAAAACGAAGAAAAGAGAGACAACACACACAGAGACAAGGAAGCATAAGACATACTCAAGAAGAGTGGTGTGCATACAATAGAATATTGAAGAGCTTCATCGACTACATTCCACTGCCTGTGAACCTGAAGCATACGACACTCTGCTTCTCAAACAAAATCGAGAAGAGGATTCAGAATCACTTCTGATTAATTCCAAAACGAGTCCAGTGCTAGACTGAAATCACTAGATCCATTTCTAAACTCTACATCTATGCTCTGTGATTTATTTATTCTACATTTTGAGCAGTGTGTGTTATCTGCTGTATTAAACACACACACTGAGTCCTGTACTTTCACTGGAGGATCTGTAAATCCTCAGCAAACCTTTTACACTACACTTCCCACTGTGGATAGTGGTAGAGGTCTTGTGACCTGGACAGCTGGCTGCTGTTGTTTGTTTTTCCCACGTAGAACTGTGGTAGAGGTCTTGTGACCTGGACAGTGTGTTCACTGTTGTTAACCCCGATCCAGGGTGTGGATCACTTTTATATAAACTTTTGAGAAGACTAAGTCTCGGCTTGAGACTGAACCTCTTGGTTACTTCTCTGTGTTTACAGTTACTCTATATCCATACTATACATATTTATTTCATATTCCGCTGCTATTACTTTGAAATATAATCTATCTTCAAAGCTACTTTGATAATTAAATTCGCAAGTGTTTATATTTATTATAAATCAGTAAATTAGTTTCAAAAGTTAATTTAATCATAAGATTAAGTTAACTGAGAACTAATAAATCTTTGAGAAGCTAATTGAACCTTTATAATCTATATAAATTCACTACAGTTTAATTTGTTTTTGAAATTGGGGGATTTTATTAGAAACTGCTTTTAACAGAAAATTTTAATTGGAACTCAATTCACCCCCCTCTTGAGTGTCCACTCCGACCAACACTTGGTGTTCCCATCATTTGGGGAAGACCCAAATCAAGATATTTCTCTAGCATTTTTGATCAAATCCTTAACTAGATCTCCTATTGGAAAGGGAAAATTCTATCTTTGGTGGGGAGAATTTACCTTATGAAGTTGGTCATTGTTTCCAAAATGGTTTACTTTATAATGGTTTATAAATGTCATGTTGGTATTTAAAAAAAATGAACATCTATATCAAAAACTTTGTTTAGAATATAAGCACCTTTTATAGGAAATTAGTGACTATACCTTGGAAGACTTGTTGCAAACATTTAGATAAGGGTGATCTTGGTATTAAAAACTTAATTCTCTTTAATAAGGATCTTTAAGATATAATTACTTGAAACCAGATTCACAATGACTCTCCCTCTATTGATTTAATTAAAAATAGATTTCTTGATAAGTTTAAGAAAAGCAACATGATGTTATGGAGCTCTTCCCTATGGAATTTTATTAAAAAAATATATGCCAATATTATGACCAACTCTAGATGGAAGGTCTCTATGAACCACTCAATGAAATTCTAGTTAGACAACTGGATGGGTGCCCCTCTAATTTCTTTGATCCCTGAATAAACTCCTAAAAACACCAATTTCACTATTTAGGATGTCATTAATTCTCATATTGAAAACCTTCCTAAGAATCTTTTTCATGTTATTTACAACCATACGTTCTCTAACACAGATGATTTTCTAATATGGGATCCTTCTCACAATGGTATGTTGGACTCATTTTTTTTACAATCACCATTTTCATAACTCTGGAAATGACTTTAGCTGGATCAAAAACTTTGACAAGCCATGGATAAAGACTTCACATTTTACCCTTATTTGGTGTATTACCTATAATAGGGTACCCACTGATACTTGTTTAAAACCTTTGGGATCCATATTTATTCAAAATGTATTTTTTGTAATCAACATAGAGAAGATTATAATCATTTATTTCTTTCTTGTGCCACTACCACTGCTATTTGGAAATATATTTTTGAAATATTTGAGTGCAGATAGATGATTCTTGACTCTGTCAATGCTCATCTAAGGCATTGTGTGGATAAGGATAATTCCCAACAAATTAAAAACATATTTCTAGCTACAGTCACTGAGCTTCTTCATGTGATCTGGTTTGATAGAAATTAAATCTTTCACAAAAATTGCTCACTCCACATTAATATAGATTGGAAATGGATTATTATTGCTATTCGTGAAGCTTTTATGATTTAGAAGGGGCATTGAAACACCACAGTAAAGGACTTTATGATTCTGTGACATCTACAGGTTGATGGCATTTTTCGCCAACTGTGATGCATGTGTGAAGTTTTTTGGAAACCTACACCTAATGGTTGGATTAAAATTAATGTGGATGGCCCTTATAAAAGCAATCTAGGACTTTCAAGATGTTGATTCATCTTCAAGAATCATCTTAGTCAAATCCTTGGGTGCAGTTATGGATGGTGTGGTATTGACTCCTCTCTAGAAGCTGAAATATTGAGTGTTATTCATGCTATTTCCATCACTAAGAAATAAGGTTGGAACAATGTATGGATTGAAAGTGACTCAACTACTATAATGTAAGAAATTTGGAATGGTTATATTCATATGGCTTGGTCAATTACTAAATGTTGGATGGATTTTCTCCATTCACTCTAAGATATTAATCATATTTCCACTCATAGCTATCATGAAGAAAATATAGTTGCAGATTGACTAGCTAATAAAAGTGTAAATCAGGGCATTACTTGTTTGGAGGATCTCCCTACTGATTTATCCCCCCCTTCATGTGAAATATTGTAATATGATCTCATATTTTAGACTCGTGTAAGGTATATTTTATATAATAATTAGTGCTTTGTTAATTTGGAAAAGGCAACACTTTCGCTAGTTCATGTTTCTATAGATAGATGAATGAGAGGAAAAGTTAAAAAATATCAAGAGAAGATTGTTTACTATAATTATACTCACACTACCATGTCATGGAGAAGGTTTTGTGATATAAAATGATTCATAAATAAAGGTATTGAGATGTTTTATCATGATAAATGATTTTATGTTATCTTATTCTTCATTTCAATTAATAGTACACGAAAAAAATTACTAATTCACTATCTAGAGCTAGAATCAATAAAATTTTAATTAAATATATATAATCTTATTTGAAAAAATGGATGTGATAAATGAAAATCTAAACATATGCTTATTAATAGAAAAAATACAAGTTAATTAGTTTTATATAACATTTTAAGGTAGATATCTCCTTAAAAATTATATCAAGATTCATGACAATGATAAGAATTACCACATATATTTTCACCAGTAATGAAAATTGAAATTGAAATGATGAAATTTATTTAATAGGGGAGAATGTAACATCCCAAGTTAATGTATTCAATTTCTTTACCTAAGTTACTTATTTTATTCTATATATTTAATGAAAACATAACTAGATAATAAATCATATATGAAATGAATCAAATTAAAAACAATTTATTCACTAAAAAAGGACCATTATAGTAATATTACATGAAACCATGTACTAAATACCATGGATTTTTACATACCATAATTTATTACTTCCATTAAAAGTACATATATTAAAATGACACAATAAAAAGAAAATAATAAAATCTTTATAACTTGGAAATATCATAGATCATCTTCACCCTTGAGAATCATTATTAGTAGAACAAAACCTATATTGAAAAAAATAATAATAAAAGGAGAAATAATTATATTAAATCCAAAATTAATACTATATGAATGCAAAGTTTTCTTTGTGAAGTCAGAATGGAATAAATTTATAGATTGTAAGGGGGAAATATAGTCCTTACGTGGCCATTATTAAAGGTCATATAATTGTTGGGTACACTACTTGTAAACTTATTATTAGTTTGTAATTATCAATATATATACTTGTTATAAATAGTGTTTATTTAAATAATAAAAAATAAAATTTTCATCATACATTATTTATTTAAAATAAAATAAATGATTCTAACTAACTTAAGAAAAAACCAATGATTCTAAAGAAACTATTTTTATGAATTACATATAATTTTAATATTTACTAATTTTAAATAATTATAATAATCAAATATATTTAAAAAATTAGAAGAAAAATATATAAAATAAATTAATAACATCCAAGAAATAATTAAGTAACTATAAGTAATACTAATTTAATTATTCATGGATAAAAAATGATTTATATAAAAACTTTATTCATATTATATAGTATATATTTCTATTTAAAAACTAATATTGTCATATTTATAGTGTGAAATTTAATTAAACATATTATATATATATATATATATAAATGAATAAAAATTCATTCATTGATTAATAATTAGTTAGTAATGAATATAAAATTATTTAATGTTAAAATACCAAATTTTCAAAGAATTATTTTTCTTTACATTTTTTATTTTTATAAATTAAATATATCAATGTTATAAATGATTTTAATGAAATTTATTGTTTATATATAATAAAAAATAATTTAACATCTATATAATGATTATTTCATGGTAATGAATAATATTAAATTCATTTTTATACTTAATTTTTTTTTCTAAAAATAGTTTTTTTTTGTTTTTTTTGTTATTATATTAAAATTAAAATTTATCACTTTTATAAATTCAATCCAAAAAATAGATCTTTTTTTATTGAACATTTCCAAATTAGATAATTATGTCAGCTTCATTTTTAGGCATAAAAATAATTTATCAAGGGAAAGAATCAAGTTACCATGGTATAGTTAAAATAGTTTAATATATAGGTAATAGCCTAAAATATTATAAAAATTTATCTCTAAATGATTGTATTATAGAATTCTCAACCTCCCATTATCCTATATCTAGGAACTTTCCACTTTGGGTCCACATTTCAGGAAAAATTCATTCCTTACTCATTATGGAATGAGTATTTGAGAAAATTCTACTCATGACCTCCTATAAAATAACTCCGCCTCTCCAAATTTTATCCCAAAAACATTTATTCAGTTTTATTAATAATAAACACCCAAATTATTTTCCAAATAAGATTATCCTACATTTGGGAATATTTGTTTTGAAGGATTCTCAAATCCCATATTTGCAAGAGGATCACTAAGATAAAATCCAAGCATTCAATGGATTTAAATCATGCTTGACCAAGATAAAGTCTATGGTAAGGGTTTCTCATCTAAATTTCCATTAATTGAGATTTATTCCAAGTTCACTACCTACTTTATTTTATGTGGTTTATATAATTACTTATGGATTTCATTTATTATAATTATAATGTAAATAAGGGTATTTATAAATCAATCTAACGTTCTCACTTTCAAAGGATTTGGATTAAAAAGTTTCTAAAGACCTAAGGTTTCATTTCCAATATCACATTGAAATCTATATTATATAAGTATAAATTCCCATTTAGGAAAATTTTAAATTTATTTATTTTAAAACACCATCTATTTTATTATCCCATGGTAATTTCATTGGTTTACATGTCTTCATACCATTTAACTTCCCTTTTGTTCACAATTCGACCGAAATGATGATTTTAATTGGATCTAACAACGTATCTTTTTTTCAGATAGAAATATTTATCCTCCTTATACATGTTTTTCATATTCATTTATGGTTGTCCTTAGAACAACATCAATGACTGATTAAGGTCATTTTCTACTAATATTAAATTTATTTAAAAAATTGTTAAAGGAATTTTTTTAGTATTACTACATGATTAGTTTATCATTTGTTTCTTCATTTTATTTAAAAAAATTCGTTTTCATGTTTTTATAAATATCCAAAGTAATTTTTATTTATTTTCTCATTATTTTTTAAAAAATATTTTTTATAATTTATTTTTTAAAAATTAAAGTAATTTAAAAGTAAAGGGCATTTTTTTCTTATTTTTCAAATAAATTTTATAATAATCTTATAAATTATTTTTTATGTATGTAAATATCCTTAAATGTTTATTATTTTTCACATGGGATATGTTTTAATAGAATCATCGAATTTATTTCTCTAGGTGATTTATTTTTATTCTTTATGATGATTCTTACAAAACCCTCATATATTAACAAATAGTATTAGAAGCATGACTATTTTTATGGTGCAAATATGTATGGGTTTTCTTTATCTGATGAGTAGTATCCGAATTATATATCCCTCTAACACATGAGTAAATATTTATATCACATGAAATGATTGAAAATGGAGAGTGAATCAAAATACCTATGGGGATGTATTTACTATGTTTATTGGAGTGATGAGTGACCCTAAACCATTGAGGGGATCTATTTAAAATGTTTATGGAATAGGGAGTGAACCTAATCCACTAAGGGACTTTGTGCATTATCTTTATGGAATAATTAATGACCCAAATCCTCTATGGGACTCTGTCAACTATGATTATGTAACGAGGAGTGAACCTAATACACTAAGGTACTATGTCTTCTATTCTTATGGATTAGAAAGTGAACAAAATCCACTATTAAATTCTTTCCACTATGTTTATAGGATGGAGAGTGAACCTAATACACTATGGGACTCTATCCATTATTTAATGATGGTCAATGAAGTGAGACTTGATATGGGAAATTATTTTTTATTATTATGTATATTCCATACTCTTATACCACATTACTATGTTATGAAACATTCTTATGTCATGTGTTGTTGATTATGGTAGATGTATAATGATTATATATTCTTATCCCTCATTACACATGTTTTATTGAAATACTTATGTCCCGATTGATGATTTATGACACATGTATTATTTTTTATGATTTCATTAAGTTATGTTCATGAACCTTTATCATGTCATTACACCCACATGTTCATAATATACTCAACTATGATCTTTTATTGATATCTCTTATGCTCATCCCTAAATAAACATTTAAACTCAAGCCTTCTTGTGAATCCATTTCCCATATAAATAATATGAGTATTATGTATGGCCTATCTAAAATTATATCTTCTGAGAATATTATTTACAGTAGATATTAAACGATGTTTGACAAATAATTTGTTTAGGTATCATATCTTCAAGGAACCTAAACATATATGTTATGGGGTATGATTTATTATGATATGCAATAAATATTCTTGAAAAATTATTTAATATATATATGATATAATTAGGTTATATCTATAGAAATATCTATTTAAGGGAGTATATATTTACGATGTTTTTTAATGGGTAAGATTTGAGTGGAACATATACATGCGGTGTGTGTTCATGTGTGCGAATCTATGATTTTATCATATTTTTATGGATTGATTTATGAAATATTATATCTTATAAATTTAATATGTGTGTAGTAATAAGTGTAAAACATATATAAGGATATTTTTTCCTCAAGGCGATAATGAATTCTCTTCTTATCTTATAGGGATACTCTTTATTGTGTTTCTATTATTCCTTTTCTATGTGTAGTTTTCGGTTTGAGGTCCTCATCCGACCTCCACCGTTGCCCTTGTTGTCAGACCTTTCTTGCGAGACCCCATATCTGGTTAGACTTGAAGACACTTTGATGGCTTGGGATGGTGTCTAGGGGGCAATCAGCCATAAAACCATTTTGGATGTCTTATCTATTTTCTTTCTAGGGTTTCCTTTCCTTCTCACCTTATTCTTACTCCCCATCTATAGAATTATAGGATTTCATCTCTAATGCTTTGTATTTTAGTTTCACCTCTCACATTTTTACTGGTGTGTTTTTTATTTGGCTATGTCTCTAAGGAAGAGGATTTTCGTCTAGGGGAAGGTACCTCTCTTGGTTGAAGCCCTCGTCTGCTTATACTCCGCTCTGCCTTCATGTTCCTCCACTCCTCTCCCTGTTATGTCTGGTTTGGTCGTTACTTGGATGTTTTGGGATGTGTTGTTCGAGTGGGAGATGGTGTTCAATGAGGCACTTCCACATCATCTTCGCTCCTTCCCTTGAGTTCCCACTGTCAAGGGTCTTACTATTGGTTAGTGGTTCTTTACTTCTTTTTGGTGGTGTTTCGTTCCCAGGTGTTGGAGTTTTTTATTTGATAAATTGATGTCTAATAAAGATTCCATTGGTTCCCCACCAACAATGCGGGAGATGATAATGATATGGCGTGCCAAGGTGTGTGGATTGATTCTTGGGAGCTTCTTGGTGTTTCACTCTGACTGATGATAAGGAAAACCTCAGGTTGTCCCATGAATAATTCGAAGCCTTTCAGTGTTTAAAAAGGGTGATAAAGTTTTGTTCTAGTGGCCTATGATTTTGGTAATGTGGATGATGATGATGGGTTGATTGCGTAGCAGGGTGCATGGCTCGAGGTAGATCATGGACCAAGGTGATGTCGTGTGTGGGTTTTGAAATTTGAATTGTTAGGATTTTTCCACTGTTGGTTTGTTTTTGAATTGTGTATTTTGGGTAGTGTGAAATTTTAATTAGAGGATTTGGTTCCCACCCAACCTTATGTGGTCTATTTGAAAAAAAAAACAGAATTTGGAGGAGTGTGAGAGGGTGTCTAGAAGTGAATGTAAGTGCTCTTATGGATATCTTTGAAATTATAATTTTTTATTATTATGGTCGAAAACATGTTTTATCATGTAGGATTGAAATATTTGAATAATATTCATTTATAAATTTAAGGTTGGATTATGTTTATTTGGTTGAAAAAAATTATAGTTATTGTTATGACTAATAATATTTTTATAGAAATTATCATTACCCAAAATGTTTTTGATTTTAAAAGGGTGGAGTATATTGGTTGTAGAGAGTGAAATCAATATGTTTTGGAATGATAATATTTTATTTTATTATTAATTAATTAAATAATAAATATTATGATTCATACTTGTAAAGTATTTAGATATCTTATATAAATTTTGAAAGTTTATATTTATTTGGTTTCAGATAGACTAAAATATTTAAAAAGGTTTAAGAGATGTTTTTTATGAATGAGAAGAAATTATGTTTCTATGGTGATATATTATGAAATTATTTATTTTGAAAAGTTTATGAAGGTCTTCATGAAATATATGACTCATAATAATTAAGATTTAATGGATCACACATGTTAAATTTTATTTTTATGGGAAGTTTATTTCACTTTGAAGGAAGTGGTTACTTCATAAAGATTTCATTCATTCCTTAAGTTAAGTATGAATCCCAGATGTCTCTACTAACTTATATTTTTATTATTATTTTATTATTCATCTTTATTTAATTTATTTTTTGGATAATTTTAGGTTGAATTTTATATTTCTTTAATTTTAATTTCTATGAAATGTTTGCAAGCATGATTTTGGGGAAACCATGTGGCTAACTTTATATGATAATGTTTTCAATTAATTTTTTATAGCGCACGGTTGGAATTCATCAGTGGCACATGGCTCAGTTCATACAATGATAAGCCTTCCAGAAACTATGTAGGTTCTTTTGAGGCTTAAAGTACCAATGCATGATTTGTACACAATTAGAGTAAATCATATGGTAACCATGCACACAGGTCTGAAAATTTTAATAGAGTTGTTTTTCATGGATGGATGATGGTTTGCAAACTATACAACTGAAACATGTGTGAGTTTTTTTGTTTAGGTAGTTCCATCAACATGGTTGGATTTTTTTTTGAAAAACCATATATCCAAATAACGTGACATTCCCAGTTTTAATTAAATAGGTGAAATTACCTTATTTCCCCATTAGGGTTTTACCTTTTATCCCCCTCTTATCCTCTCTTTATTTCATAAAAAATGGGGTACTCATCCCTTATTCCTCATTTAATTTAGGGATCCTTATTACTCATATATAAAGAGGGTAAGCCTAATTTCTTCCTATATTATTATCCTCTCTTCTTTACTTTCCCTCTCTGTTGATTTCATTCACTACTATGGACCCTAACCACTATCCGAGTTGGAATTAGACTTTGGGGAGGTTATAATGATTGGTTTTTTGGTTTTTTATAATAAATTAGGATCACCCTTGGCTCAATTGTGCATTTTCCTTTGAAAGATACATGTTTCTAAGGGTTACAATTGAGCTGAGGTAGGTTCTCATTTCTAATTCCATTAAAATACTTATTATAAATTTATTATGTGTTTTTAGATTATTTCTTATAAATTTAGATTCATGTTGTATGCCCATAGTAGTCTTTAATTGGGTTTCAAATATCTTTTATGCTTGGAATAAATACATTATTTTCTAAGTGCTTGTAAAAATGATCAAGTGTATATTTTAAATTGATTTGAGCATTTTAAAAATTTTCCTTATGGAATTATATTTGTACAAAATACCCTTGTTTATTTGTAAGTGTATTTAAAATGGTTTAGATAATTTTTATGGATTTAGGTCACATGCCAAGTGGTTATCAAATTTCGTAGTTAGATTCCATAAAGGGTCTTAATTTTTTAAAAATCATGTTAGATTTCAGATCCATTTTAGAAAAGGGTATGTGATGTTTTAAAGTAATGGGTTTCAAATCCAAGATTTTTTCCACTTATTTTAAAAATTTTAAGACTTTTGGGACTTAAAGTTTTCTTACATGTTTTAAATGGGAAGTGTGGTTTTATGAAAGGGTGTTTTACACCAATTTCTTTTTAAAATAATGGTGTTTATTTTTTATAATGGAATTTATGGAAATGATTAAATTTCCAAATATGATTTTCAAGTGTAGTTTGAAAAATTGTTTTCAAGGGACATTTGAAATGTTGTTTTTGAATACTGAGAAAATAGATTAGCTTATTGATAAATTTTATATGATCTAAGTTTAAAATTTTAGTAATGTGGTTTTTTAAATTTGTGAGACCCTCATTTAATCCTAGTGTGACTATTTTAATTCCCATTGTGACATGCAATCCCTCAACAAATGTTTTCTATTATTGTGTGTCTATATTCTGCTTATTTATGGATATTAAAAGGGGTTTTGGAGTGATAGGGTGTAAAAGGTGATGTGTAAGTTATTTGAAATTATTTATATTTGATTCTTATGATTGTTTATTTGGGATTTACTTAATTTTTCTTATTAAGGGAGTCATAGGGAAGTAGTAGGTGACTAGTGTTAGAGAGATCCCTAGTGTTTAATAGTAGGTTAACTAGGGAATGTTTCTCGGCTAATCCTAATTAGTTAGATTAAGTGGGTAGTAAGCCATGTGATCTGGTAAAATTTTAGTTTCATGTGGTACCATTAAGCTCCCTTGGTTTATTTGAGTGCATGTCATAAGGGTTGGGTTTCATTCTTTAATTATGATTACTTTTTTTCTTAGTGACTATATGTGATTTTGTAACACCTTGAGTGTGTTTTAGTTTACATTAAAATTTTTTTCTCCTAAAATGATTTGTAAAGTGTGGTTTTAAAGTAAAATGAATTGGTTATTTCTTAAATAGGTTTTAATAAATGGTATTTTGCTTTTTATTTATTTCATTCGTAGGTTTATCCTTGTATGGGTGTGTTTTTATGTCATGTTTTGATGGTTTATTTATTTATTTCACTATTTTTTTTATTTATATTTATATTTTAGGGTGAAATAATCCCTAAATAGAATTATTTATTCCTTGACACTAGTTTTTATCTCATGGGGACTCGAAATTCCATTCAGACATTTTAGAAGACAGGGTTGCATGGTTATTCAAGTGGCGACCTCAGCCAATTTTTCAAAAATGGTATTAGAGCCCAGGTTTCATAGTATAGAACTAGGTTCTTAAGATTAATGTCTTTTTTTGGGGAATCTTGGTAAAATCAAGTTAGTACTATCATTAAGACTCAATAGTTTTTTCATGAGTGTGTTCTTAATCACCACCCTTCATGATGGTATCCAAGTTACCATGGGAATGGGTGTTCGAATTTTGAATATTGAATTTCATTTGATTTACCATTGATGATGATTTTATTTAAATTGTTATACAATGTGTTACCTTGGGTATGGGTTGGATTTTTTATGGGAATAGAAATTGGATAAATTATATGAGGTTGGTTTATGTAGAGTGATATACCGTGCAGTAACCAAACACTTTATATTTCATGAAATATATGAAGTGTTTCATGACTATCCTATATCCCTTCAGGACATTTTTATGAGTAAATTATGGATTTTCATCCCTTTTAACTTGTTTTTTAGAATAATATTAAATAATTTATAATAGTTGTAAATAAATCAAGTAGGTATTGTGATATATTGATCATGTGGATTAGATTTTTTAGGTTTTTCAATGTTCCTCCTTTGATGTGGTTGTTATGAAATACTAAATTTGGATGTGGAAAAGGAATATTTTATGGTAGATGGATTTGTTTTTGAAAAAAATCCTTGGGTATTATTTATTAAACATGTTTGGATGTTTTGAACCCTTTTTGGATGAGAAATTAATCCATCAAGACTTTTTTTATAATGTAATATTTTATAGGAAGGTTTTAAAACAAATTTTTTATTATGAGTTGTCTGATTTAATTATGAAATATAGAGAATTTGTTTTTAAAAATAGTTGGTTAAAAAAGGGTGATTGTTTTAATTTAATTAAAATAAAATGAAGAATGTTTTTAATGTTTTAAAGAATGACCATTGAGAAGCTATGGTGGGTTCCTTATTTTTTAAAAGGGATTAGTGGTTTTTTAAACTGGGTTAAATGATTTGGAATTACCTTGAGAAAATGGAATTTTGGATCATGTTTTCATTATTTGATCAATGTTTTTCATTTTTCTATTCATGTGGGTATGGACTTTTTGATTTCATTTAGGAAATAGGACTAGGTTGGGTCTATGTTTTTCTTTATATAAAGTATGCCTTCCAGGATGGTTCTTAAGTAAAAGTGGAGTGTTTGTTTTTAGGGGAGGTTCCATATTTATTTCATGACACTTTCTTATACTCCAATAGAGTGGAAAGTGTGGTTCCCATTTGATGGTGTGGTGGTGATGAGTTTTCTACCATTTTTTAGGACACTAGGCTATGTTATCCCTAGCTAGTTAGTTTAGTGAATTGATAAATTTCGATATCCTATTATTTCTATAAGATGTTATGTTTTGAAGATTTATGATCTATGAGTTTAGATCATTTTTTTCCTTATGATAGATTTTATTTTAGGAATTCATTTAATTTCTCTATTTAGTTTATCTTATTTGAGAATCATATCTTTAGCTTTTCTCATGCCTAATTTCTTTGTGCCATGTGTGTTAGTCTTTGAGAAATATGGACTTTTAGTGTGGGATATGAATGGGTTTTTATTTATTATTTAGATATGGGATAACCTTGGATGCATAATTTGGGTACATAGGATAGGCATGGAACCAATTGAGATTATTCACTCATAGATGTTAGTTTGAATTTTTTTTGTTTCATTATGATAGGGTAACCCATGTGTGAGGCCCTAGTTCACCCATTTCATTTTTATGTGATTCAAGGTTAGATCCCACATCCTTTCCAAGACCTATTCATGTATTTATTCATTTTTTACTTGGGGTTTTTGAGATGTAATGGTTTTGATGATTGGGTTTTGCAACCTTTGAATGTTTTTGTTAGCCAATCTTATGGTCTTTTGGAATTTCAAGGTTTTAGGTCACCTTGATGAACTGATCTTGATTACATTGTGTCTTTTAGACTTAATTTATTTTTCATGTCTCTTGAATGGTACTCCCTTTTTAGAATTGATATAGTTTATAGATATCCTTGTTTTGTGGAACCTAATTTTTTATAGAGATATAGTGGTTTTGGATGATCTCATTATAGGAGATCTCATTATTGTTTACTCTATTTAGGGAAACTCTAAATTGTGTGGAGACCCATGTTTAATCTCCCTTTGTAAGAATTCCTTAGTGGGTAGTTTTAGGTTAATCTTGATTGAGGTTATTATTAATTTTTGTGGATTTTTCGTATCGATTGAGGATCTATATTTTAATTTTTAAATATATTTTATCTTAGTATCCTTTCTACCTTTGGGATTGTATTTGGAAGTTCATACTCATAATTTATGGGATTCATTTTATGCTATGCACAAAATTGACTTGGGACTTTCTTAGGGAAGAAATTAGCATGGTGTGGAGAATTGTGACACCCAAAAATCACTATTAACTTATATTTTATATTTTTTTCTTTTTTTGAGTTAATTTAAGTTTTAGAGAATTATAGGATGAAAATTTAAGTTTATAGAATTTTTATTTTGGGAATATATTTCACACACACTTTAGGTGAACCCATGCAACTACTTTTACACAATAATGTTTTTAGTTCATTTTGTACAACACATAGTTAGATTATATGGGTGGTGAAAAATTTATTATAAACCAATAAAAGACTAAGGGAAACCACATGGGTTATTTTAGGCTTGTTGTACTGGAACATGGATTGCACCTAATTATAGGAAACCATGTGATAACCATTCGAACATGACTTCTGTTTTAATAGAGATGTTTTTATTGGTTGATGCATAGTTTATAAACTATGCGTACAAACTTTGTGGTATTTTTTTCTTTAGGTAGTCTCATCTCCAAATTTTGGTGCATGGTTTATAAAACCATGTGGACAAACCATTAATCCTATATTGATTTTATTAAAAATGTGAAATCACCTTCTTTACCCCTTGGGTTTTTACCATTACTCCCCCTCCAATCCTCTCTTTTTCTTGGACAACTGTGGGGTACACATGGGGAGCTCATCCCCACTTCCTCATTTATTTTTGGGATTAATTTTTCCCAGATTCTAAGAAGGTAAGACATCTTGCTTCCTTTATTCATATATTCTTTTATCACATTTCTATTTATCTTTATTTATTTCATACCCATGAACCCTAATAAGTGTTTGGGTTGGAATTAGGTTTTAGGGAGGTTCTAATGATAATGTTTTGGGTTGATTAGGGTATAAGAATAAGTATCTTAGCTTAGTTGCACATTCAAATTTTAAGGGGACATGTTTCATAGGGTTCTTCTTGAAATGAAGTAGGTGTTTCATTCAAATTCCCTTATAATACACGTTATAAATTTATTTTATTTTTCTAAATGATTTTTTATGAATTTTAAATCATTTTTATTCTCATATTAGTATTCAAATGGATTTTATTCTTAACATGGATGCTTTGCACGCCAAGTTATTTTAAAAATATTTATGTCATTATTTTAAAATTATTTTAGTGTTTTGAAATGGTTCCTTATAGAATTATATATGCGTGTCATACCCTTATTGATTTTAAGTGTCATAAAATTGGTTTAAAGACTTCACATGGATTTAGGTCACAGTCTTAGTGGTTTGAAAATTGACTGGTTGGATTTATTAAAAGGAATTAAATATTTAGAATCCATGTTTAATGTTGGTTCCATTTTAGAAATGGGTGTGTGAATTTTTGAAGGCATGTGTTGTGAAACCTAGAGGGATGAACCTTATTTCATAATATTTAATACTATTGGGTTTTAAAATTTCCTTGAAAATTTAAAAAGAGGAGTGTGGTTTTGTGAAAGGGTGCTTGAAACCAATATGTTTTTAAAATAAAGGTGTGTGTTGTTTTTATAAAGTAAATCATAAAAATGGTTAGATTTACAAATGGTATTTTCATGTGTGGTTTGATAACTGGTTTTCAAAGGACATATGAAATGTGGTTTTCAAGTGGTGAGAAAATGGATTGTCTTCTCGAGCCATTTTTATGAAATATCTGTTGTAACTTTATATAATGTGATTTTATAAATGCGTGAGGCCCTTATTTAAGCATTGGGTGACTATTTTTATCCTCATTATGGTTTGATATCCCTTAAGGGATATTTTTTTTATTTCAGTGTATTTATATGTTGGTTATGTATAGATTCGAAAAGGGGGTGCTTTATTCATGGGTGTAGAAGGTGAAGTGTGAGCTATTTCATATACTTTATATTTGATTCTTGTGATGGTTTATTTATGATAACCTACATTTTACTTATCTTGGGAATTCTAGGAAGATAACAGGTGACATGTATGGTAGAAATTCCTAGTGGTTGTTATTGGGAAGACTAGGGAATGTTTCTTGGATACACCTCATTAGTTAACCTGAAAGGGGTTGTAGGACAGGTTTGATAACAAACTTTTAGCGGATCATGTATGTATTAATATTATAGGAGATTTATTTTTTTATTGACTAATGGGACTACCAGGGATGTGGATAAGATTATTAGTGTTGACCTAGGATCCTTGTCACAAATTCAGATCTTGATTACTAGATCCATTATAAATTTACCCTGATTCTTAGGTCCCATTTGGGATATTTTATAGAATTTACTTTGATGTTTTTATTTTATTCCCTTAGTTTGTTTGAGGGTATATCACCATGGTTAAGTTGTTTTCTTGTATTATTCTTCCTTGTTGTCTTACTGACTATGTGTAATTATATAACACCTTCATCATGTTTCAGTTTACTTTAAAACCATTTTATCTTAAAATGATTTAGAAATTTCATATTTAAAGGAAAATGATTTGGTTATTTATAAAATAGGTTTTAATAAACAGTTATTCTGATTTATATTTATTTCAACTATATGTTTATCCATATAGAGATGTTTTATTATTCCATGTTTGGATGGTTAATTATTTTTATATACTTGTTTGATTTCAATTGATATATGAGTGTAAAATAATTTCCAAAGATAATTCCCAATACATAGGAACTAGTTTCATGGCCATGGGGGTAGGTAATGACTATCAGGTCTTATGGTGGGTCAGGTTGGTGATGGTTTGGGTGGAATCCCAAGATGGTTTATTACATTAATGGTGTGACAAAAGTGATGATCATCTAGATATTATAGCCTATTTTTCCACTATGAATCTAAGGAACAATCATATATCTAAAGATATTGAGACTTAATGGTGTAATGTTATTGAATAAGTTTTACTATATGAAAGTTGATTTGAAGAGATGTTAGTAGTTAGATCTTAAAAGCTATATTCATTATGACATAATTTATATGATTTTTCCATGACTTATATATGGTGTATTTATTTATTTTTATTAGTATTGTAGATTTTTGTGTGCATGTGGATACATTATTTATTATCCATCAATATCACTTTAACTTGTTGAAGGTGATTTGAAAGTTAAGATTGATCCAATGACATTGAATGAAGTGAGAGAAGATGGAAGTTGATGCAGATGTTAGATTTTGAATTATAAAATTCAAAATTCCAATAAAATATTGTGTTGTGTTAATTTTTTTATGGTGTAGCATGACTATAATATAGGGTATGGGGAGAATACACCTAGATAATTGATGTTTGAGTATTTATTTTCATTCAAAAAAAATATTGATGAGGAATAATTAGAAAGTAAAAATTGGAGACATTCATGTAGTGAATATATATTTTTATAGTTGTGTAGTGTTGTAGTTTGTTTACTCATGATTTTTTATGATTAAATATTCACCAACACATAAATATATCTCATTTAAAGGAAAAAGAATATTTTATGTGGTCTTGAAGAAGTGACCATTCACTGAATTTCAGAGGTTATATGTTTTAAGAGGGAAAAATATTTGATACTCTATTGATAATGGATTTAGAAATTCCTATTGGTTATAAATGATCCTAATTTTTATAATTATTGAATAGTTATCTAATAGTGTATACAAGCACATCATACTTGTAAAAATACATTTTTACCCATATAATTTTAATGGAACATATTACTTATTATAACCCATTACATTACATCAGTGGATCATATAGAAGTGGATAACACCATTCCATACCCAATATATAGACATTCATTTTGAATAGAAAACCTTGTATGATTTTGTGATACTTATTGGTTTTGTTTATGTGAAAATAAAATATATGAACTAAATTATTTATTTTTATAAAGTTTATCATAGAAGAAGAAAACTAGAAGATTGAATTTTTATAATCATCTTAACAGATGATGATAGTTGACTAAAAAAGAGTCATAATTTCTTTAATTCACTGATTCACCACCTCCCTCACAATGACTACTAATGTGTGACCTTACTATAATTTGGGGTAATGATTTAATAAATAGTACCCTATGAAGATCTATAGGAAAAGAGATGTAGAACTCCAACCTATTAAGATGAACTTGGTAAATAAAAGTTATTGGGACCCAAACATGTAAAGAAAAAGATAGAAATGTTGTAATATACCGACCCAGGTGCCACACACCAGTGCCCTGATTCAGTTCACCACATGACCTCAGGTGCGCCTCGCCATACACCAAAGGCTATAGAAAAGAAGCGAGGGTCTAGTAAGACAGTCGTGGGAAGACTATACAGTCTCTTATCAGAGTAAAACACTAGCGGAAGTAAATAAAGAAATAGAGGAAGAATAAAATCATAACAATACTAATATTAGAAGGAAAACAAATCTACAAATACAGTACTCAACTGAAAGGGAAACATTCCATGATAGAGTGAGTGTCAAAATGAAGAATTGAAAAATACAGACACCAAAGACTCCCAAGCGGGTACCAAACCACGTCTGGTTCACTCATCCATGATCCATCCTCAATCAACTATATAATATAGGGATTTTTCCTTTAACCTTTACTACAACAATAAAGTCTATTCGGGTACTGATCATGCATCCTGAATAGGGTGTGAGTACAACTCAGTAGGCCACCACCAATGGTGTCTAAAAAAAAATCCAATCAATAGAAAGTGTATGCAGTTGTATAAATAAATTAATTACAATGCATAATTAAATAGTTTATCACATTAATTAATATTCTTTATTCAAACCCACAATTGAATGAGCATGTTACCATTCTTATTTTCCACCCATTTAAATAACTATGTCAGAATTAAATAACTCACAAACACTTGAATGTCCATGTTATTATTCCATACTCAAACACCCATGAATTTCTGTGTTACCATTCCATACTCATGAAACCATGAATGTCCATCTTACCATTCTATACTCACACACCCATGAATGTCCATGTTACCATTCCATACTCACGAACCCAAGAATGTTCATGCTACCATTCTATACTCGCACACCCATGAATGTCCATGTTACCATTCTTAATAGTTGGCCAAATGAGCATGTTACCATTCACCATTTAATAATACCTAATTCACCATTTGTACATATCACATAAATATCATTTATCAAGGTTAATCAATTATTAACCCTATTATCACATATAGAACATCATCACATCAATCATGATTAATCAATATTAAACCTATTACCCCAATATCACATTAATTTATTAATTAATTAATCTGTTCACCGTTATTCCTAATTAAAAAATTAGTCTTCACATAAAACCCCTTAATTAATTCTCTAATTATTGAAGAACATAAATCTCTTTAATTAACCCAATTGTTAAGTAATATCTTACTCATAATTAATTCATCAATTAATTATCTCAATTACCAAACTCAACATCTCTAACTTAATTAATCAATTAATTATCCCAGTCTGAAATTTAATATTTCATAATTAATTACATAGTTAATTATATCAATTCTCAAATATCAATATCTCATAATTAATTCATCAGCTAATTATCCAATTCTATCAATTCAATACATCAAAAAATCCACATTAATTAATTTAATAATTAATTAATCTAAATCATTTCTATTAATTAATTCTACACTTTATTAATCTTACTTAATCCCTTCAATTAATTCACTAATTAATTTTTCATGAAAACTCTAATTAATTAACTCACAATTAATTAATCACATGAAATCCATTCAATTAATTCACAAATTAATCATTCACATCAACTAGATTAATTAATTATATAATTAATTAATCTAACTCAATCCCTTAAATTAATTCACCGATTAATTTTCACATCAACACCATTAATTAATTCTACAATTAATTAATCTAACTCAATCCCTTCAATTAAGTCACTGATTAATTTTTCACATAAACTCCATTAATTAATTATTTAATTATTTAATCTAACTCAATCTCATCAATTAATTAAATAATTAATTGTTCCATCGTAATCGGTTCAATAACACTAATTAATTCTTGAATTAACTATTCAAACTCACTTAATTAAATAACCCAATAATTAATTCACTAATTAATTATTCCAACTCACTTAATTCAATAACCACATAATTAATTCACCAATTAATTATTCCAATTCAATTAGTTCAATAACCACAAAGTTAATTATTAAATTTCAACAATCTCTATCTCACCATAATTAATTCAAAATTTAATTATACCAAATCACAATTTCATAATTCTAACCATTCCGATTAATTAATTCTAAAATTAATTAATCATGTTCCATAGTGTTAGTAATTCCATAATTAATTCACCAAATAATTATTACCAATTTCCGAATTCAATACTTTTAGAATTAATATTACCAATTAATTATCCACATTCCACAATTTCCATTATTCACTCAAATCTCCAATTCATAAATTAATTAATCGGACTCAATAATTAATTCAATTTGGAATTACAATTATTAAAAAAACCCTATAAAATCTAAAATCATACACACGTAATTGATAATAAATACTAAGATATTTGAATTTTAGACCACCTACCTCAAATATGATGAACACACGATATGAATCCAACATCGCTGATGACATGTTCTTATAACGACTATCAAAGGAGAAATTAAATAAATAAGATTATCCGGTTTAATAAAAATATGATCAAAATACATTATTTTCTATGAAAAAAAATTTGATACACACTATCCTCTGATCAAGAAGAATCCAATTCCACTGATGACCCATCAATCTAATCAATATCGAAAAAGTTATTGATTATTGAAGTTTGAAAGGAGAGATAGGGAGAGGAGAGAGGGGCATGTCATAAATAATGGTCTTCTTACCCATTCCTTGAACACCACCCCAAATCCAATTTATAATACTTTTTAATCAATTAATTTAGTTACATTTATTAATTGAATAATTTATTTATTAATCTCTCCTATTAATTTCATGCATCAACCCATCATTATTTTGGGTGTTTCATAGACCTATACCATGAGCATGAATTAAATATTCAACATTGGTTTTGAAATGACCTCCTCAATTTTAGGGTCATGATGCCACTGACGAAGTGTCTATCTGACACTATACTAAAGAGTTATGACTGAAATAATGTTTTGATAACAATTATTTTGTCACATAAATACCCTTAATTAATTCTCCAATTAATTAAGTACATCAATCCCAGTAATTAATCCATAAATTAATAAATCAATATCCATTAACTCAAAATTACATAATTAATTCCACAATTAATTATCTAATTCACTCAATTGCATCTAAAAAAAATCCTCATTAATTAATTTGGAAATTAATTAATCTCATAAATCCTATTATTTCATTTATCAATTAATTATGTTAATTAATTTGACAATTAATTAATCTTAAAAATTAAATAACATCAAACATCCATTGCGCATAAAAGTCATACCTTTACTAGGGTAAATCACTCATTCCGGACCCAAAAGTAGTCTTATATTACTTATACGATGCACCATTTGAGAGATATTAATTATTTAGTATTCAAAAAACATATTAAAAAATTAATTAAATATTAAAAGGTTATTTTCGTGAGTGATACGTCCAGAAATTCAGAACTTACAAATATTATAACCGCCTAGGGTACACACCATGTTCCGAATACAATGGTAGTATCAGATTTCCCATACGACGCACCATTTTGGAGTTATTCAATTATTTTGATTAAAAAGTGTGCATTTAATATATTATATTTAATATTTTTATTTAGTCTTCACCGAGACTTTAATGGTCACGAAATATCACACTAACTCACCATCGAACTCCAAAAATATTTAATTGAATATTCCAAGATATTAACTATAATTTAAGGTCTTTAACACATTTATCAAAATTTCACTGATAAAATATTTTTGTGAATTAAAACAAATAAAACCCATCTTCAAATTTTTTTAAAAGAGTCATACTTAGAAAAAGGAAGAGATCTTATAATCTCCACACATTATAAAACTTTTCCTTGAGCTGTACTCCCATACACCTCTACGAAAAACCAGGTTCTTTACAATCTACCCACCTTTGGAGTTTCATTAACCCCTTTTGGTGTACCTCACACCCTCAATCTCCACATATACACTGATTCATAATCACAACTTCCAAGGGGCCCCATATCCAAAAAAACACATTTATTTAGCTAGACATAAAGCTAAAGCTTTCTCAACATACTTGGGACAATGTCAAGGTAGGGGACATGATTGTCACTAATTAAAAGTATGCTAAGAAGTCATTGATGAATACCACCACTAATCCTTCATTATAAGTGTTTCCTCCCTTTTTCCTACCACACGATTAAAACCAGGGCACTATCACTACCCTTAACCATCCTACAAATAGGTCTGGGTTAACAAGGGTAAACACATTCTAATTATTCAAGTTTATCATTTAGACACCCATTTATTCTCATATTGCATCATTTTACAATATTTCTCAACTAATTAATAAATATATTTAATTCAACAATTAAATAATCACTTTACTCACATTAATTAATTCATTAATTAATTATTCAATTTATTTAATTCAAAAATTAAATAATATATTTACTCAAATTAATTAATTAATTAATTAATTAATTAATCCATCCATTGCATTAATTAATTCCATAATTAATTAATATATTTCTCGATATCATCATACCATAATTAAATCTACCATTAATTATCTCAAATAATAATATTAATATCAAATAATTAATTTTGGAATTAATTATACCCAATTTATGATATCAATATCTTACAATTAATTTTATAATTAATTGTTCCTAAAAACCATAATTTTACAATTCTGTCATTAATTAATTCACCATTTTCATTTCAATTTCCCAAGAAAGGAAAATAGATCATGTTCAAAAACTTATCCAAATACCATTTTCTTGTGCATTCCTACAATGATGCATGGTGCAAAAATAATCCTAAGGGCCTAGAATGATGCATGCAAACTAAACCCTCATGCTACACTGGTCCAAAAGTCAATCTCAAAAAATCTCAAAAAAAAAATAATCATATCACACAACAAGTGCATCACCCAAGGTGAAAAAATATTCAACTATAACAAAAAATAACAATAACAGAAATCTCAACTAGGGTAATTGGGTTCTCCCCCATACATGGGGTACCTACTCTCCCATGCGCGAGCACATAACCAAGCCCCGAATATTCCTAGTCTCCTATCCACCTTTCCCAAAAAGTAAGACAAAAGGATAAGAAAAGAAAAATGGATCTTTGATACCAATTTGTAATGTCCTAGCCAGGGTGCCACACACCAGTTCCTCAAGCCGGTTCACCAGATGACCTCAGGCGCACCTCACCATATGCCAGAGGCTATCGACTAGCAGTGAGGATCTGGTAAGTAAGTAATGGGGAGACTATATCCTCTCTTATCAGATTAAAACACTAGTAGAAGTAATAATGAAATAGCGGAATCATATATAATCATAACAATAATAATGCCACACGGTAAAAAAAATCTACAAATACAGTACTCAATTGAAAGGGAAACATGCCATGCCAAAGTGAGTGTCAAAATACAGAACTAGAAAATAAAGACACCAAAGACTCCCAATCGGGCCCCAAACCACATCAATTTCACTCATCCATGCTCCATCCCCAATCAAATATATAATCTAGGACCTTTTATCTTAAACTATAATAGAACAACAAAGTCTATTTGGGTACTGATCAGGCAGCCAGAATAGGGTGTGAGTAGAACTCAGTAGGCCACCACCAATGGTGTCTAAAACAAATCAAGTCAATAAAAAGTGTATGTAGTTGTATAAAGTAAGTAATTACAATGCATAATTAAATATTTTATCACATTAATTAATATTATTTATTCAACCCCACAATTGAACAAGAATGTTACCATTAATATTTTGCACCCATTTTAATGACTATGTTACCATTCCATAACTCAAAAACACTTCAATGTCCATGTTATTATTTCATACTCACACACCCATGAATGTCCATGTTACCATTCCATACTCACACACCCATGAATGTCCATGTTACCATTCCATAATCACACACCCATGAATGTATATGTTACCATTCCATAATTACGCACCCCATGAATGTCCTTGTTACCATTCCATACTCATGAACCCATGAATTTCCATGTTACCATTCCATACTCACGCACCCATGAATTTCCATGTTACCATTCTTAATAGTTGGCCTAATGATCATGTTACCATTCACCATTTAATAATACATAATTCACCATTTACATATATCACATGTATATCATTTATCAAGGTTAATCAATTATTAACACCATTATCACATATAACACATCATCTCATCAAGCAGGATTAATCAACATTAAACTGCTCACCCCAATATCACATTAATTTATCAATTTACTAATATGCTCACCCTCATTACCAATTCAATAATTAGTCTTCACATAAAACCCCTTAATTAATTCCCCAATTAATTAAGCACATCAATCTTTTTAATTAACCCAACCATTGATCAATCACTTACTCATAATTAATTCATCAATTAATTATCTCAATTACCAAACTAAACATCTCATAATTAATTCATCAATTAATGATCTCAACCCGAAATTTAATATTTCATAATTAATTCCACAATTAATTATATTAATTATCAAATATCAATATATCATAATTAATTCATAAATTAATTATCCAATTCTATCAATTCAATATCTCAAAAATGCACATTAATTAATTTACTAATTAATTAATCCAAATCGTTTCTATTAACACTACTGGAAAATTGACCTATCCTCACGGTTTTCTCCAAAACCGTGGGTATAGGGGGGGTCTATCCCCACGGTTTTCCAAAATCGTGGGGATAGGTCCTGAAAAGTGACCTATACCCACGGTTTCCCAAAACCGTGGGTATAGTAGTACCTATCCCCATGGTTTTGGGGAGAACCGTGGGGATAGGTCTGGGCTAAAATTCCTATACCCACGGTTATGAAAAACCATGGGTATAGGTCACTTTTGTGTGTGCAAGAATTTTTTTTTTCCACGGGAAGTAAATTTTTTTTGGCGGGAACCCTATACCTACCATTATTCCCTCTATTCCCACAGTTTTTATAAATATATTTAACTAAATATATAAATATATATATATATATATATACATACATATAGGTGATGTTAGGGTAGTGGTTAGACGCGGTGTTTGTAGTGAAGATGTCGCGAGATCGAAACTCGGCGCCTGCATTATTTAAGGACCTATATCCACGGTTTTGAAACCGTGGGTAAAAGCCATTGACACCATGACAATTGGCTATGTTTCGGTGACATGGTGGAAGGACACCTATACCCATGGTTTTGGAAAACCGTGGGTATAGGCTGGGGACCTATCCCGACGCTGTTCCAGCCCACAGTTCCCAAAACCGTGGGTATAGGATATACCTACGGTTTTGGGGGCTATACCCACGGTTTTGAACCGTGGGTATAAGCCGTTTTTCCAGTAGTGTAATTAATTCCACAATTAATTAATCTAACTTAATCCCTTTAATTAATTCACCAATTAATTGTTCATGACAACTCTCATTAATTAATTCAAAATTCATTAATAACATTCAATTAATTGACCAATTAATTGTTCAAATCAACATGATTAATTAATTCTATAATTAATTAATCAAAATCAATCCCTTCAATTAATTCTCCGATTAATTGTTCATATCAAACCATTAACTAATTCTATAATTAATTAATGTAAATAAATTAATTCAATTAAGTTACTTATTAATTGTTCACATAAACTCCATTAATTAATTTGTCTAACTCAATCTCCTTAATTAATTAAACAATTAATTGTTCCATCATAATTGATTCTATAACACCAATTAATTCCTGAACTAATTATTCCAACTCACTTAATTAAATAACCCCATAATTAATTACTCCAAATCAATTAATTCAATAACTACATAATTAATTCACCAATTAATTATTTCAACTCACTTAATTCAATAACTGCATAGTTATATATTAAATTTCAATAATATCCATCTCTCCGTGATAAATTCAAAATTTCATTAGACCAAAACATAATTTCATAATTCTAACCATTAACATTAATTAAATATAAAATTAATCACGTTCCATGGCCTTAGTAATTCCGTAATCAATTCAACAATTAATTATTCCCAATTTCCAAATTCAATACTTTGAGAATTAATTTTACCAATTAATTATCAAAATTCCATAATTTCCATTATTCACTGAAATCTCAAATTCCTAAATTAATTAATTGACCACATCAATTAATTCAATTTGAAATTCAATTTGCTAAATGAACCCTAGAAAATCTACAATCAAATACACTTAATTGATAATAAAGATGATGGGATCTGAATTTTAGACCACCTACCTCAAATATTATGAACATGTGATATGAATCCAACATTGCTAACATTGCGTTATTTCAAAGACTATAGAATGAGAAATTAAATAAATAAAAATATCTGGTTTAATACAAATATGCTTAAAATACTTAATTTTCTATGAAAACAAATTTGATACGCACCATCCTCTTACCAAGATGAATATGATACCACTGATGACACGTTAGCCAAATCAATATATCAAAAAATATATCGAGTATTGAATTCTAAAAGGAGAGATAAGGAGAGGAGAGAGGGGCCTACCATAAATAATGAGCTTACTACCCATTCCATACGCACCACCCCAATCCAATTTATAATACCTTTTCACCAATTAATTTACTTACATATATTAATTGAATCATTTATTTATTAATCTATCCTATTAATTTCATGTGTCAACCCATCATCATTTTGAGTGTTTCATGAACCTGTACCATGAACTTGAATTAAATATTCAACACTGGTCTTGAAATGACTGCCATAATTTTAGGGTCACACCACCACTAACGGCGTGTCTATCTGACACTATACGAAAGAGTTATGACTAAAATAGTGTTGTGAAAACAATTATTTCATCACATAAATACCCTTAATTAATTACCCAATTAATTAAGTACGTCAATCCCAGTAATTAATCCAACAATTAATTAATAAATATCCATAAAATCAAAATCACATAATTAATTCAACAATTAATTATCTAATTCTCTCAAAGGAATCTACAAAATAATCCTCATTAATTAATTTGACAATCAATTAATCACATAAATCCTATTATTTAATTCATCAATTAATTATCTCAATTAGTTTTACAATTAATTAATCTTAAAAACTAAATAACATCAAATGTCCATGGCACATAAAAGTCATACCCTAACTAGGGTAAAACCCCCATTTAGGACCCAACCGTGGGCTTAGATTTCTCATACGATCCACCGTTTGAGAGATATTAATTATTTAATATTCAAAAAACGGATTAAAAAATTAATTAAATATTAAAGGGTTATTTTTGTGAGATAAACGTCTAAAAATCTGATGCTTACAAATGTTATAACCCACCTAGGGTAAAAACCATATTCTGGACATAACGGTAGTCTCAGATTTCCCATACAATGCACTATTTTGGATTTATTCAATTATTTTTAATAACAAGTGTGCACTTAATATGTAATATTTAATATTTTTATTCAGTATTCACTGAGACTTTTCAGGGCTCTAAATCTCACACTAACTCAGTTTCAAACTCCAAAAATATTCAATTTAATATTCTAAGATGTTAACTGAAATTTACGACATTTAACACATTTATCAAAATTTCATTGATAAAACATTTTTGCAAATTAAAACAATGACAACCCATCTTCACAATTTTTTTGAAAATAATCATACCTAGAAAAAGGATGGGATCTTACAATCTCCCCACTATACAACAACTCGTCCTTGAGTTATCCTCATAAGCTCATTTAATAAAAATCAGGTTATTAAAATCTACCCACCTTTGGAGCTTCATTAACCATCTTGGTAAATATCTCAACAAAATTAGTTTTTATCGACCTCCCATCAATCCCGAGAACCATTTATGTAAATTTTTGATGGCATAGATCACACCATCAAGATCCACATATACACCACTTCATAAGTACAACCTCTAAGGGACCCCATATCCAACCAAAACACATTCATTTAGCTAGGAGAAAAGCCAGATATTTCTCAGTGTACTCAGGATAATGTTAAGGTAGGGGACATGATCATCACTAATTAAAAGTAGGCTAAGAAGTCATCAATGAATACCACCACCAATCATTAATTACCTGTGTTTCCTATGTTTTTACTACCACACGGTAAAAACTAAGGCACCATGACTACCCTAAACCATCCTACATATAGGTCCTGGTTAACAAGGGTAAACACATTCTCATTATTCAAGTTTATCATTAAGACATCCATTTATTCTCACCTTGCATCATTTTATAATATTTCTCAACTAAATAATTAATTTATTTAATTCAATAATTAAATAATCTCTTTACTCACATTAATTAATTCATCAATTAATTAATCACTTTATTTAATTCAAAAATTAAACAATATCTTTACTCACATTAATTAATTCATCAATTAATTAATCCATCAGTTGCATTAATTAATTCCATAATTAATTAATCTCTTTATAGATATCATCCTACCATAATTAACTCCACTATTAATTGTCTCATATAATAATATTAATATCACAAAATTAATTCTAAAATTAATTATCCCCAATTTATAATATCAATATCTTATAATTAATTCTACAATTAATTGTTTATGAAAACCACAATTTCATAATTCCATCATTAATTAATTCACCATTTTCATTTCAATTTATTAATCAAGGAAAAATATCTCAAGTTAAACAACTTATACAAATACCATTTTCTTGTTCATTCCTATAATGATGCATGTCACAAAATAATCCTTAGTGCCTAGAATGTTGCATGAAAACTCAGCCCTCATGCCATACCGGGCCATGAGTCAATCTCAAAAAATCTCAAAAACAATAATCACATCACACAACAAGTGCATCACCCAAGGTGAAAAAATATTCAACTATAATAGAAAACAACAATAAAAACTATCCCACCCTAGGTAATTAGGTTCTCCCCCATACATGGGGTAGATAATCCCATGCAAGAGCTTATAAAGAAGCTCCAAGTCTTTCTAGTCTTTTATCTACCTTTCCCAAAAAGTAATACAAAATAAGAAGAAAATAAAACTAGAGTTCTCATACCATTTTGTAATATCCCGGACCAGGTTCCATGCACCGGTACCCCAATCCGGTTTTCCACATGACCTAAGGTACACTTCCCCAAATTCTGGAGGCTAAAGACTAACATTGAGGGTCTCATAAGTCAGTCATGGGGAGACTATACCCTCTCTTATCATAGTAAAATACCAATAGAAGTAAATAAAGAAATATAGGAATCATATATAATCATAACAATACTAATGTCAAAGGGTAAAAAAATCAAAGAAATACAATACTCAACTAAAAGGGAAACATGCCATGCCATAGTGAGTGTCAAAATGTAGAACTGAAAAATAAAGACACCAAAGACTCCCAAGAGGGTCCCAAACCACGTCTAGTTCCCTCATTCATGATCCATTACCTATCAGCTATCTAATCTAGGATCTTTTCCCTTAAATTTTCCTCCAACAACGAAGTCTATTTAGGTAATGATTAGGAAGTTTAAATAGGATGTGAGTACAACTCAGTAGGACACCACTAATGATGTCTAAAACAAATCCAGTAAATAGAAAGTGTATGCAGTTGTATAAAGAAAGTAATTACAATGAATAATTAAACACTTTATCAAATTAATTAAAATTCTTTATTCAACCCTATAATTGAATGATCATGTTACCATTCTTATTTTCCACCCATTTTAATGACTATGTTACCATTCTATAACTCACAATCAATTGAATTCCCATGTTACCATTCCAAACTTCCACACCCATGAATGTCCATGTTACCATTCCATACTCACGCACCAATGAATGTCCATGTTACCATTCCATAATCACTCAACCATGATTGTCCATGTTACCATTCCATACTCACCCACCCATGACTGTCCATGTTACCATCCCATACTCACACACTCATGAATGTTCGTGTTACCATTCCATACTCACGCACTCATGAATGTCCATGTTACTATTCATAATAGTTATCCTAATGAGGATGTTACCATTCATCATTTAATAATACATAATTAACTATTTACACATATCACATGTATCTCATTTATCAAGGTTAATCAATTATTAACCTCATTATCACATATAACACATCATCACTTCAATCAGGATTAATCAACATTAAACCTCTTACCCAAATATCACATTAATTTATCAATTAATTAATCTGATCACCCTCATTTCTAATTCAACAATTATAATTTATATAAGACCCCTTAATTAATTCCCTAATTAATTAAGAACATAAATCTCTTTAATTAACCCAACCATTAATTATTCACTTACTCATAATTAATTCATCAATTAATTATCTTAATTACCAAACTCAATATCTTATAATTAATTCATCAATTATTTATCTCAATCCAAAATTTAATATTTCATAATTAATTCCATAGTTAAATTTATCAATGATCAAATCTCAATATATCATAACTAATTTATAAATTAATTATCCAATTCTATCAATTAAATATCTCAATGATACACATTAATTAATTTACCAAATAAACAATCCAACTCATTTCCATTAATTAATTCCACAATTAATTAATCTAACTTAATACCTGTAATTAATTCACCAATTAATTGTTCATTCCAACTCTCATTAATTAATTCACAATTCATTTATCGCATTAAATCCATTCAATTAATTCACCACTTATTTTTTCACATCAACTCGATTAATTAATTATATAATTAGTTAATATAACTCAATCCCTTCAATTAGTTCACTGATTAATTGTTTACATCAACAACATTAATTAATTTTATAATTAATTAATCTAAATCAATCCCTTTAATTAAGTCACTGACTAATTGTTCACATAAACTCCATTAATTAATTCTTTATTTAATTAATCTAACTCAAACTTTTTAATTCATTAAAAAATTAATTGTTTCATTGTAATCAATTCAACAACACCAATTAATTCCTAAATTAATTTTTCAAAATCACTTAATTAAAAAAAACCCCTAATTAATTCTTTAATTAATTATTCCAACTCACCTAATTCAATATCCGCATAATTAATTCACTAATTAATTATTCCAAATCAATTAATTGAATAACCACATAGTTAATTATTAAATTTCAACAATCTTTATCTCACCATAATCAATTAAAAATTTAATTATACTAAATCAAGATTTCATTATTTTAACCATTAACATTAATTAATTCTAAAATTAATTAATCATGTTCCATGGTCACAGTAATTCCATAATTAATTTAAAAATTATTTATTCCCAATTTCCCAATTAAATATTTTGAGAATTAATTTTTCCAATTAGTTATCCACATTCCAAAATTTACATTATTCACTCAAATCTCTAACTCCTAAATTAATTAATTGACCACATTAATTAATTAAATTTGGAATTCCAATTTCTAAATGAAGCCTAGAAAATGTACAGCCACATACACACAATTGATAATAAAGACTATGGGATTTGAATTTCTGAACACCTACCTCAAATATGATGAACACGTGATATAAATCTATAACCGATAACGACATGTTATTCCAAAGACTATCGAAGGAGAAATTAAATAAATAAACACTTCCAGTTGAATAAAAATGTACTTAAAATAATTCATTTTCTATGAAAACAAATTTTAAATGCACCATCCTCATACCAAGAAAAATCCAATGCCACTTATGACACATCAATTTGATCAACATATCAAAAAAGATATTAATTATTGAAGTTTGAAAGAAGAGATAGGAAGAGGAGAGAGGGGTGCACCATAAATAATGGGCTTCCTACCCATTCCATTGGAACAACCCCAAATCCAATTTATAATACTTTTTCATAAATATATATTAGTTAAATTTATTAATTACATCATTTATTTATTAATATCTCATATTAATTTCACGAGTCAACCCATCATTATTTTGGGCATTTTATGGACATATACCCTAGGCTTGAATTAAATATTCAACATTGGTCTGGAAGTGAATGCCTAACTTTTAGGGTCATACTGTCACTGACAGCGTGTCTATCTGACACCATAAAAAAAATGTTATGACTGAAACTGTGTTTTGAAAATAATTATTTTGTTACATAAATACCCTTAATTAATTCCCCAATTAATTAAGTCCGTCAATCCTAGTAATTAATTCATCATTTAATTAATCAATATCTATGAAATCAAAATTACAAAATTAATTACACAATTAATTATCTAATTATCTCAATTTCATATACAAAACAATTATTATTAATTAATTTTATAATTAATTAATCTCATCAATCCTATTATTTAATTCATCAATTAATTATCTTAATTAATTTAACAATTAATTAATAATAAAAATTAAATTACATAAAATGTCCATTGAGCATAAAAGTCATATCCTAACTAGATTAAACCCCCCATTCCAGACCCAACAATGGTCTTAAATTTATCATAAAACCCATAGTTTGAGAGATATTAGTTATTTAATATTCAAAAAATGGATTAAAAAATTAATTAAATATAAAAAAATATTATTTTCACAAGAGAGACGTCCAAACGTCTGATGTTTAAAAATTTTATACCTTTTCTAGGGTAAACACCCTGTTCTAAACACAATGGTAGTCTCAAATTTCATATACAACGTATCATTTTAGAGTTATTCAATTATTTTGAATAAAAAGTTTTCACTTAATATATTGTATTAAATATTTTTATTCAGTCTTCACCAAGACATTACATGCCTCATAATCTCACACTAACTCAGTGTCAAAATCCAAAAATATTCAATTTAATATTCCAAGATGTTAACATAAATTTAAGGACTTTAACACATTTATCAAAATTTCACTAATAAAACATTTTTTTTGAGTTAAAAAAAGACAACCCATATTCACAATTTTTTTGAAAATAATCATTCCAAGAAAAAGGATGGAATCATAAAATCTACTCACCTTATAACATCTCATCCTTAAGCTGTAATCCCAAGGAAATTTAAGAAAAATTGGGTTATTACAACCTACCCACCTTTGGAGCTTCATTAGCCCCTCTTGTTAAGTAGCTCAACAACCATAGTTTTTATCGACCTCTGATCAATCCTGAGAACCTCTTCTATAAATTGTTGATGGAATAGATCATACCATCAAGCTCCCCATATACATCTATTTATAAACCCAACCTCCAAGGGGCCCCATATCCAGTTAAAACACATTCATTTAGCTAGGTATAAAGCCAGAGCTTTCTCATCATACCCATAATGATGTTAAGGTACGGGAAATGATCATCACTAATTAAAAGTATGCTAAGATGTCATCGATGAATACCACCTTCAATCCTTAATTACCAGTGTTTCCTTCTTTTTTCATCTCACATAGTCAAAACATAGGCACTATCACTACCCTTAACCATCATACACATAGGTCCTAATTAACAAGGGTAAACACATTCTCATTATTCAAGTTTATAATTTAGAAACCCATTTATTATCATCTTTAATCATTTTAGAATATTTCTCAACCAATTAATCAATATATTTAATTAAATAATTAAATAATATCTCTATTCACATTAATTAATTATTCAATTAATTAATCACCTTATTTAATTTAAAAATTAAACAATATCTTTACTCACATTAATTAATTCATCAATTAATTAATCCATCAGTTGCATTAATTAATTATATAATTAATTAATCTCTTTTTAGATATCATAATACCATAATTAAATCCACAATTAATTATCTCAAATAATAATATTAATATCACATAATTAATTCAGAAATTAATTATCCCCAATTTATGAAATCAATATTTTAAAATTAATTCTAGAATTAATTGTTACTAAAAACCACAATTTCACAATTTCTTTATTAATTAATTCACCATTTTCATTTAAATTTCCCAACCAAGGAAAAATAGATCAAGTTAAAAAACTTTTCCAAATCCAATTTTCATATGTGTGCCTACAATGATCCATGCCATAAAATAATCTTAAGTGCCTAGAATGATGCATGCAGACTCAAACCTCATGCTATACCGGGACATGAGTCAATCTCAACAAATCCACAAAAAAATAATCACATCACACAATAAGTGAGTCACCCAAGGTGAAAAAATATTCAACTATAACAGAAAACAATAATAACAACTATCCCACCCCGGGTAATTGGGTTCTCCCCCATACATGGGGTTGCTACTCCCATGCATGAGCTTATAACCAAGCCCCATATCTTCCAAGTCTCATATATACCTTTCCCAAACTCTAAGATAGATAAATATAAAAATAAAACTGGAGCTATGAAACCACTTTTGTAATGTCCCAGCTTGGGTGCCACACACCGGTGCCCTGAGCTTATTCATCACATGACCTAAGGCACACCTCCCTATATACTAAAGGCTCCCGACTAGCAGTGATGGTCTGGTAAGTCAGTCATGGGGAGACTATACCCTCTCTCATCAGAGTAAAACACCAGTTGGAGTAAAGAATGTAATAATGGAAGCATATATAATCATAATAATACTAATGTAAAAAGGTAAACAAATCTAAAAATACAGTACTCAACTTAAATGGAAACATTACATGCCAAAGTGAGTTTCAAAATGAAGAATTGGAAAATAAATTCACCAATGAATCCCAAGAGAGTCCCAAACCATGTCTGGTTCCCTAATCCATGCTCCATCCCCAATCAACAATCTAATCTAGGGCCTTTTCCCTTAGCCTATCCTATAGAAAGAAAGTCTATTCGTGTACCGATTAGGCAGACCAAATAGGGTGTGAGTACAACTCAGTAAGCCACCACCAACAGTGTATAAAAAGTCTAGTCTATAGAAAGTGTTTGTCATTGTATAAAAAAAGTAATTAAAATTCATAATTAAATAGTTTATCATATTAATTAATATTATTTATTCAACCCCACAATTGAACGAACATGTTACACTTATCATTATCTACCCATTTGAATGGCTATGTTACCATTCTATAACTCACACACACTTGGATATCCATGTTACCATTTTGTACTCACGCACCCATGAATGTCCATGTTACCATTCCTTACTCACACACCAATGATTGTCCATGTTACTATTCCATACTCACACACCCATGAATGGCCATGTTACCATTCCATAACAACACACCCATGAATGTACATGTTACCATTCCTTACTCACGCACCCATGAATGTCTATGTTACAATTCCATTCTTACATACCCATGAATGCCTATGTTACCATTCTTAATAGTTGTCTGAATGAGAATGTTATCATTCACCGTTTAATAATACATAATTCACAATTTACACATATCCCTTTTATCTCATTTATCAAGGTTAATCAATTATTAACCTCGTTATCACATATAGAACATTATCACATCAAGTAGTATTAATCAATATTAAATATCTTACCCCAATATCACATTATTTTATCCATTAACTAATCTAATCACCCTCATTAATAATTCAAAAATTAGTCTTCACATAAAAACCCTTAATTAATTCCCCAATTAATTAAGCACATAAATATCTTTAACTAACCCAACCATTAATTAATCACTTACTCATAATTAATTAATCAATCAATTATCTCAATTACTAAACTCGACATCTCATAATTAATTCATCAATTAATTATCTTAATTGAAAATTTAATATTTCATAATTAATTCCATAATTAATTATATCAATTCTTAAATCTCAATATCTCATAATTAATTCATCAACGAATTATCCAATTATATCAATTGAATATCTAAAAAATCTATATTAAATAATTTACCAATTAATTAATCCAAATCATTTACATTAATTAAATCCAAAATTAATTAATCTTACTTAATCCCTTAAATTAATTCACCAATTAATTGTTCATGCCAACTCTCATAAATTAACTCAAAATTCATTAATCACATCCAATCCATTCAATTAATTCACCAATTAATTGTTCAAATCAACTTGATTAATGAATTATACAATTAATTAATCTAACTCAATCCCTTCAATTAATTCAACGATTAATTTCTCACATGAATACCATTAATTAATTGTCATGACCCGTCCCCCGGGGCCCGTTCCGTGACTACCCCAAGCCCTTCTTCTATAGGCCAGGGGCTGGAGACTAGCACCGAAAGGCATATTCCCTAAAACTGGGAAGGAGTTTCCTTTATATCCTGTAAACACATGCAACCAAGCACACAACAAGATACTAACACAAGTAAACTGTATAGAAAAAAGAGTGCTGGAAGTAAGAGGGGCCAGAATATAAGCCCAACAGTAAAGGTACAAGTAAAATTGAAATACAATACAATTGAAGAAAGAGAAAGACAACTAATGGGTCATCCTCTGAGGTTCCTACCTGAAGGGTAGGTACAGATCGCCTCCTCAGCACTCCACGTCCGCCCGTCTCCTCTGCATACCGACACGCCGTATGGTCCACCTCCAGGCACCATCCAGTCCTAGTACCCTCAGCCTCGATCAGTACTATCCGTTTTCTGCACCAAACACAATAAGTTGTGGGCATATCCCGTGCAAGGGTAAGTATAACGATACTCAGTAGGGACCCCGAGACCCTCAAGGTCTCACAAAATCCACAAAGGCTAAACCACAATGCATGAAATCAAATGAAAACCCTTCTTAGGTATATGCCGATACATATACCTAAGTTATCAAGTATACCCATCTTAATCATGAGGAAACACAAGGTCCAACCCAAAAGCTCAAAGCTAAACTATTCCACAAAGGAAAGAATACCACAAAGGTAAGTAACACACATGTATGCCACATAGAAGAATACCAATAAAGTATTACCCTGAAGGAAAGTACCACACAGGTACAAACTCAGCTCACACCAGGTATAACTTAAGTACAGTAGTAGAGATGATTAGATGTAACTATTGAATCATCTTACTCTATTAAGAGGCATACCCACAAAGGATCCTAAACCATCATCAGACACACAGAGGAACGTAGTACATCATCAGTACATCGTCAAAGACACATAAGATCTCTAGGTGATGACCCACATATGATCTCTCAGTGAGGACCCACATGGGATCACTCAGTGCTGACCCATACAGAATCTCTAGGTGATGACCCACACATGTTCGCTCGGTGTTGACCCACATAGGATCATTCGGTGCTGACCCACACAGGATCGCTCGGTGCTGACCCACAGAGGATCGCTATACATTCTTTATGTCACAGCCACCTATTGGGTTCCCACACTAAGCTTGCTCATCTCCAGGAGGGTCTGCTCCTCAAGAAACTAGTCTATAATCCAAATGCCACAAAGTCCCACAATGAAGTATCCCAAAGGACCGCCATGTAATATGGGTCTCAATGCAATAGACGGTGCGTCAACCGGGTGCTCGGTGTGTAAGCTATAGTCATTTTAGTGCCGAGGGCCCGGTTGGATTCGAGTACGATCCAACCCAGCCAAACTCCAAATTTCTCCAAAAGTCACGTGGAGTATCTCTAAAGAACCGCCTCACCTCAAGGATTTCAGCACCACAGATGGTTATTCATTTAGACACCGTACGAGGGAGATATGTCGAATAAAATATCTCGCAATAATAATATTAATAATATTATTGGGTGTTTCGTGGACTTGATCCACGAACTAGAATTTAATATTAAAAATTAGACTTAAATCAACCGTTTTGTGACAGGATCATATCACCACTGATGATAAGTCAACTGGACATCGCACGCAGGAGTTATAGAGGGTCGAAGATTTAATAATAATAATATATTATTATTTTTTGAGTTTTTCGGGTACCGAATATGAAAACCCAAAAAAGACATCCAATATTGGACTCATAATTTCTTTCTTGAAGTCAGGGTCATACTTCCACTGACAGTTCATGAAACTGAGGCCGCATGAAGAAGATACAATCAAAATACGGTTTTCCCAACGAAAATAATAACAAAATTATTATATTATTATTATTTTTAATTTAACCGTTTTATTTTTCCTTCAACTCCAAAGCTCATTCAACACACAAAACCTTTAATCTCCCATGCGCTGCACACTTCCTCCCAAATCAATCATCCTTTATCATTTATTTCTATATAATTTTCATTCCCTTTTTATTTATTTCTCTCTCCAATCTAATCCTTATTTCATGTTTTCTTCTCCCAATTAGCACCTCTGAAAACCCAAATTTCCATCCTCCACACATATGACTTTATAACAGCATCACAGAAAAAGCACACTACCCTGCACCACCTGGACGCCGCCACCACCTTCCGTCGGCCGCACCTGCTGCCTCACGAGGCTGCTTCGCACGGCTTGCACTCACTGTCCGCCTGGCCACCGTGCTGCTAGGGAGCTACTCCCCTTTGGCCTGCCACCATCCTGACCTCCTAATCGTGCTGCTGTGATCCACCTCGACTGTTTCTTATCCAAATCACCTCACCGGATGCCTGCCGCAACTGCATCGAACCGCCACCGTGTCACCCCTTCCACAAGACATTACAGCTTCATTCTATGCCCAAAAATTATAACGATTGTATATTTGAGATCCTTGTGTTGAGGGATTCATGTCCATATATCGCTCTTAGCAAAACTCCGTGTTTATAGCACCAATAAATATTAGGAATTGAAGAATGAAATAAAAATGTGTGAAGAATTAATAGAAAGAGGAGCATGGTTTATGTTTGGGACGATGGCCATGTTCGTTTGGCCATAATTTTCATGAATTTAGGATATGAAGAATCAATAAAACAAATTTAGACATATATAAAAACTCCTACCTTGATTTTCCATTAGTGGTGGTGTGAGGAAGAAGATGAAGTCGATGAGATGATGACGTTGGCGTTGGTTACTCCCACAAGATGTTTCTGATCCAGGCTCAAACATCGTCCTCGTTCTCCAATTCCAGAGGATGCTCTTCGTTGTAGTGGATGTTATTCATTGAATAATCTCCTTCCAAGTTCTCGAGAGCTCCCCCTTCCTCCAACCAAATGGTGAAGTGCCAAATAAGTTTATTAAATAAACTAATTGAGTTGGCACATAAATGGGAGGAAAACCAAGAGTTATCTCCCATTAAAAGGGGATTTCAAGGGTCGGGTGGTCCCCAAATTTGAATTTAAATTGGTGGTTTTTAGGTCAGGTGGTCCCCACCACTAAACATCAAATGGGAGGTTTTAAAAATAAAATAAAAGTTGTTCTTTATTTTATTTTTATTCTTTTAACTCTCCCACGAAATTCACATAAACTAACTTTCATCCTCAACCTATGACAGTCAAGGTGAAGGTTACCTTAAGAGAATATCAGCGCTGTGAGTTCAACGGTGCCCTTAGATTTCAATTCCAAGTACCAGTTCAAAAGTTATATAACACCGCTAGCGTGTTTACTGCACGTACCCAAAAAAAAGTTTGGAAAATTATTAACAGTCACCCTCGACCCGCACCAGTCGAGGTTAGGATCTTCCCAAGTGAAACACGCCCCAATGAACCCAATGGTACTCTCATATTTCTAATATGAGATACCATTTAAAAGTTATGGATTTTATAATAAAATAATTGTCACTTCATTATTTTATTTACGGCCAAAAAGTAACATTGACTGGTGGCCCGCGCTAGACAAATTTTGTGTTTTCTTAAATATAGCATGACCTCATGAGTTTAATGGTTATCTCAAATTTTCAATCTGACATACCATTTGTGAGTTATGAGCATTTGAAAAATAAAATAATTTATTTAATTATTTTATTAACGATTATGCCATTTTTGGGTTTCTCATAGGAGGCCCGCGACGACCAAACTTAAGTTGCGCCTAGGGTTAACCCGCTATACTGAACGCAACGGTGCCCTAAGATTTTTGATCCAGGAAACAATTTAAGAGTTATTCTAATTTTTCTAGAAAACTGATTATGTGCGCTAATTTAAGCATAAGAAAAACTTCAATGGATCATTTCAGGTAGTCCGGGCCTCAGAATCACGTACCATCAGATTTTGCGGTCTCGTAATAATTTCATATAATTAAAAAAAATATACAGAATTTCCAGGACATTACATTCTCCCCACCTTAGGGATTTACATCCTTGAAATCCACATTACCAAAACTAGGAAAACAAGTTGGGGTACTGAGCACGAATCTGAGCCTCCCACTCCCATGTGCTCTCTTGGAGGTTCCCATGCTACCAATGAACACGTACCAAAGGTATCGATCTCCCATGAAGGAATCTCTCATGTCGATCCTCCAATATCCACTGGAACCTCCAAAAACGTCGCGCCATCCTCGATGTCCAGATCGTTGTGGTCGATGACGTGAGATAGGTCGTGCTCGTATCTCCTCAGCTGGAATACGTGGAAGACGTCATGAAATCGGTGAAACTGAGGGAGAAGTGTGAGGTGGTAAGCCAACTCACCAACTCTATTGAGGACCTGGAAGGGTCCAATGAACCGCGGAGATAACTTTCCTCCCTGGCCAAATCTCCACAAACCTCGTCAAGGTGAGACCCATAGAAAGACGTGGTTACCATCATCAAACTCCAGAGGTCTCCGTATCCTGTCAGCATAAGACTTCTGCCAGCTCTGAGTAGTTTTCCCTTACTAACAATTGGGGAATCATGATACAAAATCTGCCACTACTTTCTTCATCCCTGGCCACCAGTACTGACGCTAAAGGTCTTGGTACCATGGTATGTCCTCTAAAGAGGTCGACATTCTCCCCACCTTCAAAAAATCCATCACGTGCCTTCCCTAAAGATATCTGAACACATAGAGCCTCGCAGTCAGTGTCCCCATGCTGCGCCACCCTAACTCACTGAAGAAGTGGGGGAGTGATTGTGAGAGACTGAAGAAAAACTGCTCCATCTCGGTCCACAAAGGATATCCGTAAAGCAGCCAGCTGCTTTGTTTGCCTCACCTAGCAGCTGTATACCAGATTTCCTACTGGGTGCATCTACTATAACATTCCCCTTCCTAGGAGTGTAGACTATCTCGAAGTCATAGTCCTAGATGAACTCGAGCTAATGTCATTGTCTCAGGTTCAGGTCCTACTTAGAGAAGATATACCCGAGACTCTTGTGGTCTGAGTAGACTGTAAAACGTTCGCCCATCAAGTAATGCCACCACACCTTCAGTGCAAAGAACATTGTGGATAACTCCAGGTCATGGGTAGCATAGTTCTACTTTTCAGTCTCTGTCTCAGCTACTGAAAGCTCTACTGACACTTCTCCATCCACAGGAAAGGCTCCCCATTTTTCGTCAAAGCTGACAAGGGTACCGCTACCCTGGGGAAGTCGGGTACAAATCTCTGGTAGTACCTAGCCCAAGAAGACATCCCACTCCCTTTGGGGAGGTAATCCTAGAAACATATTTTGAAAAGATGTCCCTATGCTCTACCACTCCTGTTTGGAACTAAAAACTCAAAACTCCTGCTGCTACAAGGGTAAGTCTGGCTGACTCATGAGTGATTGGCTACACCCTCCTATGCATGAGTCAATCCTGTGCTGCTTGGGTTTCTTTTTCACTGACATAGGAAAACCCCATTCCAATATTTTCTCACTACTAACATTCACTGGAGGTATCCGCTCATCCAAAGAACATTCAACCACAAAGGTACTCTCTAGCACCCCAACACAAGTAGGAATGCAAAGAGGAATAGTGCTGGCTCGACTGTCCTTAAACGCACTGCGCTCGAAAGTACAAGCCCCGAAGCACTGATCATATCGTATTCATCGAGTACCAGGAATTATTGGTACACATTGCTGAATGCTTCACTACTGACATGTCATCCTGCTGAAGCTGTAGAAGATCTAGAGAACTCTCAGCCACCTCCTCAAGCCAATCCTCAGCCGCCAGTGAGTCGGCCTCACCTCGGAACCTGAGGGGTATCTGATGATGAATCACACATAAGGCACTAAGCCTATATGTGTCGTTTACCGGTACTGCCGGTTGTAACTGCCGACCAACATGTATTGATATAGCAGACACACTACCCGAAGGTACTATCTCGGGTAATGGTCCACATACCGAAGCCTCATCACTATGTGGACCATCCTCATGGTCACTCACTGAAAAATTCTTGTTGCTAAGATCACCATCTTCTCTACTGGTGTCTCAACTAAGTGGAAAACTCTAGCAACCGCCTCTAGCCAGCCCTCAGCTGCGTGGGAATCTGTCTCGCCTCAAAGCCTCATAGGCCTCTGCTGCTGGAACTCGTGCAATGCGCTCAGTCATTGTGCACCGTATGCTAGTGCAACTAGTGATATCTGCTGCCCAATGGGTGGTGGTGTTGCTGGTACACCTCCTGAAGGTGCCAACATAGTAAGAGGGCCCTGAAGTAGAGCCTAGTCATTCAGTGGTCTGTCATTGTGTACTCTCTCGGGAATCCTAGCTGGCTGTCTATGCAGTGGAATCCTAATAAGAAACAGATGATCCATAGTCATTAAGTTATACCTAGTGAGCTGACTCAAGGAAATCAGAAGATACTCTTAAAAAAAACACGCAATCAGTGCTTCCGTGTACTAAGTCGGAAATCAGAAGTTAGGGTCTTGGTGTATGGATATATCGACTGCCGCACCAATAATGGTGTAACACCCCAAGCTTCTACCGTACACTTCTCTTGGAATAATGCGATAGCGTGTGTTGTACGCAACATCGAGTTCTAACACACCAAAACCAATCAAACTAGTCGTTATGAATAGTAATACCTAATTTTTGAAATTATATATATTTTATATTTCAAAATGGACTTCATTTTTGGATTCATAATATCGAAATTATCCTAAGTTGAATTTTTGGTATTTTTTTGAGAACTTCCAATTTTTATGAATAGTGAAAAATACTTAAAAACAAATTTTTTAATCAAAATAATTTTAGTGATAAATTATATTATTTAGTGGTTTTAAAGTATAATTAGAATATGTTTTTACCATTTTATCCAATGGTGTTCATTATAATTAATTTCACTTTGAAATTGGACATAAACAATTGTCAATCTTTTGATATATATTGTTTCTTAAAAAAACGCTATTTGTTGTAACAGTGGGAATTAATTATAAAATTAATTAATGAAACTTTTATGTTTGGAATTTTGTAATATAGACAACATTTTTGAATTCAGAATATCAATTATATCCTAGGGTGAAATTTTGGCATTGTTCTGAAAAACTTCAATTTTTTATTAATAGTGAAACTACTAAGTGGTAGTTAAAAAACTGAATTTTTCATAAAACATAATTTTACCACTTTTGTGATTGGAATTTCGAAAATCTGAGAGACATGGTTAATATCAAGGAGTAAAATGTGTTTCAATGAGATGAAAATAATTTTTGGTGAATAGTAACTTTAACTTTTATTTACCACGGTTAAAAGTAAATAGGGTAATTAAGGGTAAAAATGATATTAATATTACCCTAACACATGTCATAATTCTATTGGAAAAGTGTATCTCGACCAAAAACAACCTTAGGAATAAAATATTATCATTTAGGTCCACTTGGATTAGATTAGGACATTTATTATTATTTAATTCAAAGAAGAGTTAAAAGAGTTAAAATCAAAGTTTATTTAATAATATTTTTTAATATAGTGTTATACATAATATAAATTCGATTGTAAATATTCATTAGAAATATAAAACTATTTCCTACATAATGATATTTTATTTATAATTTTTAGATATTAAATAATTTAATTTATTTATGACACAATGATGATGCAGGAATTACCATAATAGTGAAAAATTAAAATAATTGATATTATAAATACCCAAATAAATATAATTTGAGACTTTTAATGAATTAAACTAATTTTATAGGTTAATATGATATTTTAGGAGTGACTTAAGTAACTTTTTTTGAAGTAATCATTCTGTTATAAGGTTCACAAAAATCAATTATTGAATAGTGTCAAAATTGACATAAAAGAATTTTTAAAACAAATATTATATTATTAATTGATATTAAATTCCTAAAAATCTAAGGTTAGTCCAAGATACTTATATAATGATAGTTTTATCATTAATAGACCACTTGGGGGTCGTTTGGATGTATATAGTATGTTTATTAACCATATCATATAAAAATACAAAGAGACATTGTAAAAGTGAAACTAATTAACTAAGAGTTAATACTTAAAGATAAGGTTAATATAATGACCCAAACCTGTCTTTATTATATAGGTTGAGTGGTTTTAGACCTATCCCCACTTTAACCTTTAAATAATCCACTTTGTAGCCATTATAAACTGAATATAAATTTATTATAAAATAATATTTCTAGCTTTTCCAAAGGTGCCCCTCACCCCTCTTATAAAAGGGCACTCTCCCTTATCATTAACTCACACCTTCAAAGCCTTTTGGCTCAGCCAAACTCTGCCCAAATACTCTCTCAAAATCCCCCAATTTATCCTAGTGGCCTTACTTTAGTCATAAAGCCAACCTAAGAGCCCTTTTGATCAAATCAAAAGGAAGAACCCGAAGAAGAGGTAATGTTTTCACCACCCTTTTTCAAATTCATTTCTTCTTCCACTTCTTCCTTCTTTGTTATTACCATTCTAAAATAATAAATATAGTATCTTATATATACTGTGATGTTATTATAAATATGGTACAACCATATTCAGTATTCTATCCATCCTTTGAATAACATGTCACCATACGTGCGTACGTACGACTTACCGTCTCCACATCGTGGTGTAATTTTTATTCAATAAATTATTATTTGGATGGGTATAATAATGATGTGTAATTCATGTAAATAATAAATATAACATGATAATGATTCTGTATATATGATATAACATCCAATTATATATTATTTTAATATCAAATGAATGATATTGTCGCTCGTGCGTACGTACGGACTACCGTCTCCACGAACGCGATGCGATTCATTCTCCATCATATCCATTAAAGTATAATTCTAATTTGATGATTAATAATAGTATCTAAGGACTTGATATCATTCTGGATATGATTAAGATACAAACTATCCATTAAAAACATGGCTTACGTAACAAAACATATAAAAGAAAATGAGTAAGTTAACACCCGAAACGACGATAATACTAAGATATTATTAACAAATCAATGTTAAAAGATCATATATGATATCATATTCTTGTATAATTTAATAAAAATTATTTCACCATTATACAGGAGGTTAACCTACCCCAACCAAGGAATAGTACAAGGTAAGGGTTTATTTCACAATTTCTTCATTATCCGAGGTTGTTTATACGTAATAATCTACTGGGATATCTTTATCAACCACATCCATGTTTCTTAAAAATGTATTTCAAAACATTTTTACTATTTACAAGAATATGGGTTAAAGTCATTTATACCATTTTTTGACTTTTTATAATTGGTTTATAAAGGAATCTTTCCGTCGTTTTCCAAACAAGGTGCTTTTTAACCTTTTCAACAGAATTAAGGTAAGAATGTTTTTTTAACTTATACGGAAGGTGCAGCTATTTTACGCCGTTATAAAATCGTCAAAGCTTTCCTTATAATATTATAAGAATATTTTCAAAGAAAATGTTTTATTTTATAAATATATGACTCTTAAATTATTTAAAAATAGAAATAGATATTTCTCTAAAAATAGTTTTGATTTCATCTATGTTAACATCCTTTGATGGATTTTACGCTTATTTGAAGTTGATTTATTAAGATAAAAAACTTCTTTATTGTATTGAAGGTTTTGTGATATGTTTGACTGTGGATGTGTTATTTTTATACCATTCATATTTTATGGATGAAGTATTTACATTTCGTATGCTAGTTTTAATATGAATGTTTATGTTATGTTTAAACCTTTTCATTTGGGAATGCATTGGACTTAATATGTGACGGGTGGAGCCCGTTATAGATCCTTGATGAATCAGTAGGTCTCATGAGACAAACTAGTGTCTTGGAACAAGGCCTTGACAAAATCTTATTTGTAGTCTTGGAACGAGGCCTTGGCTATGTGTTTATGATAGTCTGGCATTATGCATTCCATCATTATGAAAGTGGTTATTGATATTGCATGTGATTATTCGATTAGTAGAATATCCATGTGAATAAGTAAATAGAATTATTTCATTTTATTTTTTCCATACTATGTTGAAGTTCAAGTTTAAAAGGATTTTGTTTTAGTTATACATTGTCTTAAATGTTTATTCTTATTTATGAAAGTTTCCGCTATATTGTTATCCTTACTGGGCATTTGAGCTCACCCCTTTTCTATGTTTTATTTTTCCCAGGATTTGAAGAAGTAAATTATGAATGACCTACAGGGATATTATGAGGGTATAATAGTGTGGATTATGGAGACAATATTTTGTTGTAGTATTTTTTCACTTTATTTTGTAATGTAAAACTTTATGAATATATCTATTGTTTCCAAGTCTACTAAACCAATCGGTCTTTCGAGATTTGATCTTTCTTGTGATCATGAAAATGTTATGTAATAATGCATCGACTTTGGGTAACTGGGGTCAGGGTGTTACAGTTGGTATTAGAGGAATTTTAGTACAATCCTTGGAAGCTAGATTTAGATAAACTCTGATTAGAGCACATAGACATAAGATGGACTTTGAGGATTAGTATAGAAGAACTTCCTAGAATTTTGGTATTGTAGAGATTTTGTGAGTTTTCCGAGCAATACATCCTTGTCTGGATACGAGCAGGTAGAGGTGGCTCTAGCACAGATGTACCTAGGGGTAAAACCCGATAACACCGCTTTGAGCTAGACTCAAAAGGGAACTGGTGCACGACAACGGGCCTTGCTGCACTCTTGGTTACGACACTCCCATGAGATATGCTTAGGATAACTCTCATTTTCTTTACAAATCATTATGAAAGGTTTATGAGTATATAATTCCTCAAAGAGAACATTTTTATTATTATGGGTTATATCCATAAATAGTTCAATTTATGTTAAGTGTTTTATAAGTATGGGATTATGTATTTTGATTTATAAACTGATCTAGTTTATGCCATTGTTTAGAAATGGTGCCTAGTGGAAGAAATGGAAACCGTATCAATGCACACACTCTATGTAGGGATTTCCCTCCTGCTCAAGATAATTATAGTGGAGCTGGTGATGCAACTGGTGCCGATCAGCTAATTACCATATTGGGACAACTCACTCAGATTATGAATAATAACCTTACCCGTATGGAGCACCCTGATCCGCAGCGTGGAGGATCAATGTTAGATCTCTTCATGAGGTATCAACCACCAACGTTCAATGGGAGTACAAATCCATTAGTATCTGAGCAATAGATAAGTTTCCTAGAGAAAATATTTCAGGCTTTGGGGAGTAGTGAAAGAGAAAAAGTTATCATGGTAGTTTATCGCCTCATCGGAGATGCTGATCAATGGTGGTCATTGATTCAAAACATGAAGGAAGATAATGAAGTATCAAATATGGAATGGAGGGAGTTAAAAGATCTGTTTTTAGAAAAATACTTTCCTCGTGACCATCAAGCAGATATGGAAAGACAATTTCTGAGTCTGAGACAAAAGGAGGATGAGAATATTGAAAAGTATGAGGCTAACTTTACAAGGTTAGCAAGGTATGCTGGAGATTATATACGTAACCCAAGAAGTAAGATTGATCATTTCTTTGATGGGTTAAAACCATTTCTCCATCGAGCATTAGTCTCACAATCCTTCTCGTCATACGAAGACATTGTCTCATGTGCTATCAAAATAGAAAAGGAATTATCTAAGTCTTATGACTTTAAAGAAAAGAAAGAGAAGAAGAGATCTGATGATCAATCTGGGAATGGAAATAAGGGGAAGAAGGGAAAGTTTGAATATCCATCCTCTGGTAAATGTGGGAAGAAACACCCCGGTACTTGCTTGAAGGGAATGGGTGTCTGTTACAAGTGTGGTGAAAAAGGCCACCAAGCTCGTGATTGCAAAGGGAAGAAGGAAGCTACCAATGTTCAGTGCTACAATTGCAGGGAGATGGGAAATTATGCAAATGAATGTCCTAATCGTTAGGGGAACTTACCTCAAAAAATTTCAAGGGATCAAGGCCAAGATTTTGCTATCACTACTACTGAGGTAGAAGCTCTAAAAGACGTGGTGGCAGGTCATTTAATGGTTTCCTCAAGTTTAGAAAATGCATTATTTGATTCTGGATCATCACATCATTTCATATCTTCCCAGTTTTCTAAGAAAATTAGATATTTCCAATTTGATTTAACAAGGGAGTTGTCAGTTAAAACTGCTAAGGGAAGTATCATTGCAACAAAGTTTTGTGAATCAGTCCCCATTAGAGCACATAAATGTTCTTTATCTGCTGATCTCATCGTCATACCTATGATTAAGTTTGATATAATCCTTGGTATGGATTAGATTTTGGACTATGATGCGGAGATTTATTGTAAGAAGAAGGAGGTTACGATTTTTGATGATGATGATAAGGAACACCTTATCTTTAGAGCAGAATCGTCACCACCTAATTCTTATCTAGATCCACCCCCGATAGCTCAACTAAATTCAATTATTGGAGAGGAAGAGAATGAAATGACTGTGGGTGAGGAGAGGAATGTTCAAATAGAGGATGTACCTATTGTGAAATAATATGTAGATGTATTTACAGAAGATTTACCTGGAAATCCTTCAAAACAAGAAGTTGAGTTTTCCATTGATTTAATTCGTGGATCAAGGCCTATATCGAAGACCCCTTATAGAATTGCCACTGTAGAATTATTTGAACTAAAGAAACAACTAGAGTAATTGAGTAATAAGGGATTTATTCACCCTAGTGTTTCTCCATGGGGAGCCCCTGTTCTTTTTTTTAAAAAGAAAGATGGATCTATGAGGTTATGTATCGACTATAGGGAGATTAATGCCATAACAATAAAGAACAAGTATCCCCTACCTCTAATTAATGATTTATTTGACCAACTTCATGGAGCTCAATACTTTTCAAAGATTGACTTTCGATCTGGATACCATCAGTTGTGTGTAAAGAAGGAAGAAATTCCGAAGACAGCATTTCGAACCAGGTATGGGCATTACGAGTTTACTGTAATGCCCTTTGGATTGAATAATGCACCCTCTATATTAATGGATCTGATGAATAAAGTTTTCAAGGAATATCTGGATGAATTTGTGGTGGTATTTTTTGATGATATCTTGGTATACTCTAAAAGCTACGAGGATCATGAAATTCACTTGCACATTATCCTGAAGACTCTGAGAAGACATGAATTATATGGGAAGTTTAGCAAGTGTGAATTCTGGCTTCAGGAGATTTCTTTTATTGGCCATATTGTATCTAAAGATGGAATCTCTGTTGATTCTTCTAAGACCATGGAAATCCAAGAATGGCCAGCACCTACGAGTATAACTGAGGTACATAGTTTTATTGGTTTGGCAGGTTATTATCGACGTTTCGTCCAGAATTTTGCCTGATTGGCAAACCCATTAATGAAGATCACATGTAAAAGGGTTAAATTTGTTTGGAAAAAAGAGTGTGAAGAATGTTTCGAAGAACTGAAGATAAGATTAGTCAATGATCCTATATTGACTCTACCATCGGGGAATGATGGGTTCGTTATTTATAGTGATACATCGAAGAAAGGACTTGGTTGTGTCCTTATGCAGAATGATAGGGTTATTGCCTATGCATCACGACAGTTGAAAATTCATGAGCAAAACTATCCTACTCATGATCTTGAGTTAGAAACTGCGATCTTTGCTTTGAAGATATGGAGACACTACCTCTATGGTGAAAAATGTGAGATTTATACTGATCACAAGAGTTTGAAGTATATTTTCTCACAAAAAGAACTTAACATGAGGAAAAGGACATGGCTTAAATTACTCAAGGATTATGATTGTATGATACACTACCACCCGGGGAAAGCAAACAAGGTGGCAGATGCTTTGAACAGAAAATATCATGGAGTTTTTAATAATATAATAATTTAAAGGGATCCAATTTTCATGGATCTAGTGAAGATGGACATGGGAATAACCAGGGAAGGTGAAACATCAATTCTTTTTCAAATGGTTGCAAAAACATCTTTACTAGAAAGGATTAAGAGTTCTCAGACCGATGATGAAGAATTTCAAAAGAAGATTAAAGCTGTGAATGATGGGAGATTGAGAGACTTTGTGTATGAAGAAGGAATTTTGAGATTTGGGAAGAGGCTTTGTGTTCCCAATATACCTGATCTAAAAAGGGAATTGTTGGATGATGCTCATAGTTCCAATTTCTCTATACACCCTGGGAGCACCAAAATGTATAGAGATTTGAAGGAACATTTTTGGTGGGACAACATGAAGAGGGATATAGCTGATTTTTGTGTCAAGATGTATGGTTTGTCAACAAGTGAAAGCTGGAAGGCAACAGCCTGGTGGAGTATTGCAACCTCTTCCCATACCGGAGTGGAAATGGGACAATATTACGGTGGACTTTGTCATGGGGCTACCAAAGACTCCTAGAAGGAATGATGCAATGTGGGACATTGTTGATCATCTTACCAAGTCAGCACATTTTCTTAATATAAGAGAAGATCTACCACTGGAACGTCTAGTAAGACTATATATTAATGAAGTTGTGAGACTTCATGGAGTACCCTTAGCGATTGTTTCTGATCGTGATCCCCATTTTACTTCAAGATTCTGGAAAAGTCTTCAGAAATCCATGGATACTAAACTTCATTTGAGCACTGCCTACCACCCTCAGACAGATGGACAATCAGAATGAACTATTCAAACCTTAGAAGACATGTTGAGATCCTTCTCACTTGACTTTCAGGGTATGTGAGATCAATATTTACCTCTGGTAGAATTTTCTTATAACAATAGCTTCCATTCTAGTATTCAGATGGCACCATATGAAGCGTTATATGGGAAGAGATGTCGCACACCAACCTGTGGGGATGACGTTGGTGAAAGAAAACTTGTAGGTCCAGAACTGGTGGAGGAAACGATGGAAAAGGTGAAGGTAATCCAAAATCACATCAAATCAGCTCAAAGTAGGCAGAAGAGCTATGCCGATAATCGAAGGAAGGATTTGGAATTTCAAGTTGGTGATTATGTTTTCCTAAAGGTATATCCCTGGAAGGGAGTCATACGTTTTGGTAAGAAAGGTAAATTGAGTCCCAGGTACATCGAACCTTTCGAAATTCTAGAATGAATTGGGGTTGTAGCTTACAAATTGGCAATGCCGCCAAGTCTCTCCAAAGTTCACGATGTGTTCCACGTATCTCTATTGAGGAAATACATGTCTGACCCAACGCATGCACTCACCTATGAGGAATTAGAACTGGAACCCGATCTGTCTTATTGTGAAGAGCCCGTCAAGATTCTTGATACCAGAGAACAAGTACTGAGAAACCGGACGACGCGTCTGGTAAAAGTATTGTGGAGAAACCATAAGATGGAAGAGGCAACGTGGGAACCCGATGAACTTATGATGAAGAACCACCCATGTCTTTTCATGCGGTAGTATTCTAGAAATTTCGAGGAGGAAATTATTTGAAGGAGGGGAGAATGTAACACCCCAATCTTCTACGGTACGCTTCTCTAGGAATAATGTGATAGCGCGTGTTGTACGCAACATCAAGTTCTAACACACCACAACCAATCAAACTAGCTGTTATGAATAGTAATACCTACTTTTTGAAATTATATATATTTTATATTTCAAAATGGACTTCATTTTTGGATTCAGAATATCGAAATTATCCTAAGTTGATTTTTTGGTATTTTTCTGAGAACTTCCAATTTTTATGAATAGTGAAAAATACTTAAAACCACCTTTTTTAATCAAAATAATTTTAGTGATAAATTATATTATTTAGTGGTTTTAAAGTATAATTAGAATATTTTTTTACCATTTTATCCAATGGTGTTCATTATAATTAATTTCACTTTGAAATTGGACATAAACAATTGTCAATCTTTTGATATATATTGTTTCTTAAAAACACGCTATTTGTTGTGATAGCGGGAATTAACTATAAAATTAATTAATGCAACTTTTATATTTTGAATTTTGTAAAATATACATCATTTTTGAATTCGGAATATCAATTATAGCCTAGGGTGAAATTTTGGCATTGTTCTGAAAAACTTCAATTTTTGATGAATAGTGAAACTACTAAGTGGTAGTTAAAAAACTGAATTTTTCATAAAACTTAATTTTACCGCTTCTGTGATTGGAATTTTGAAAATCTGAGAGACACGGTTAATATTAAGGAGTAAAATGTGTTTCAATGAGATGAAAATAATTTTTGGTGAATAGTAACTTTTTACTTTTATTTACCACGGTTAAAAGTAAATAGAGTAATTAAGGGTAAAAATGATATTAATATTACCCTAACACATGTCATAATTCTATTGGACAAGTGTATCTCAACCAAAAACAACCTTAGGAATAAAATATTATAATTTAGGTCCACTTGAATTAGATTAGGACATTTATTATTATTTAATTCAAAGAAGAGTTAAAAGAGTTAAAATCAAAGTTTATTTACTAAAACATTTTTAATATAGGGTTATACATAATATAAATTCTATTGTAAATATTCATTAGAAATATAAAACGATTTCCTACATAATGATATTTTATTTATAATTTTTAGATATTAAATAATTTAATTTATTTATGACACAATGATGATGCAGGAATTACAATAATAGTGAAAAATTAAAATAATTGATATTTTAAATACCCAAATAAATATAATTTGAGACTTTTAATGAATTACACTAATTTTATAGGTTAATATGATATGTTAGGAGTGACTTAAGTAACTTTTTTTTGAAGTAATCATTCTGTTATGAGGTTCACAAAAATCAATTATTGAATAGTGTCAAAATTGACATAAAATAATTTTTAAAACAAATATTATATTATTAATTGATATTAAATTCCTAAAAGTCTAAGGTTCTGCCAAGATATTTATATCATGATAGTTTTATCATTAATGGACCACTTGGGGGTATCTTGGATGTATATAGCAAGTTTATTAACCATATAATATAAAAATACAAAGAGACATTGTAAAAGTGAAACTAATTAACTAAGAGTTAATACTTAAAGATAAGGTTAATATAATGACCCAAACATATCTAAATTCTATTGGTTGAGTGTTTTTCAACCTATCCACACCTTAAAATTTAAATAATCCACTTTGTAGCCATTAGAAACCGAATATGAATTTATTATAAAATAATATTTCTAGCTTTTCCAATGGTGCCCCTCACCCCTCTTATAAAAGGGCACTCTCCCTTCTCATTAACTCACACCTTCAAAGCCTTTTGGCTCGACCAAACTATGGCCAAATACTCTCTCAAAATCCCTCAATTCATCCTAGAGGCCTTCATTTAGTCAGAAAGCCAACCTAAGAGCCCTTTTGATCAAATCAAAAGGAAGAACCCGAAGAAGAGGTAATGTTTTCACAACCCTTTTTCAAATTCATTTATTCTTCCAATTATTACTTCTTTGTTATTACCATTCTAAAATAATAACTCTAGTATCTTATATATACTGTGATGTTATTATAAATATGGTATAACCATATTCAGTATTCTATCCATCCTTTGAATAACATGTCACCATACGTGCGTACGTACGGCTTACCGTCTCCACGTCGTGGCGTAATTCTTATTCAATAAATTATTATTTGGATGGGTATTATAATGATGTGTAATTCATGTAAATAATAAATGTAACATGATAATGATTCTGTATATATGATATACCATCCAATTATATATTATTTTAATATCAAATGAATGATATTGTCGCTCGTGCGTACGTATGGACTACCGTCTCCACGAACGCGATGAGATTCATTCTCCATCGTATCCATTAAAGTATAATTCTCATTTGATGATTAATAATAGTATCTAAGGACTTGATATCATTCTGTATATGATTAAGAGACAACCTATCCATTACAAACATGGCTTATGTAATAAAACATATAAAATAAAACGAGTAAGTTAACACCCGAAACGACGATAATACTAAGATATTATTAACAAATCAATGTTAAAAGATCATATATGATATCATATTATTGTATAATTTAATAACAATTATTTCACCATTATATAGGAGGTTAACCTACCCCAACCAAGGAAAAGTACAAGGTAAGGGTTTATTTTTCAATCTCTTCATTATCCGAGGTTGTTTATACGTAATAATCTACTGGGATCTTTTTATCATCCACATCCATGTTTCTTAAAAATGTATTTCAAAACATTTTTACTATTTACAAGAATATGGGTTAAAGTCATTTATACCCTTGTTTGACTATTTATAAGTGGTTTATAAAGGAATATTTCTGTCATTTTCCAAACAAGGTTCTTTTTAACCTTTTCGACAGAATTAAGGTAAGAATGTTTTTTTAACTTATACGGCAGGTGCGGCTATTTTCCACCGTTATAAAATCGTCAAAGCTTCCCTTACAATATTATAAGAATATTTTCAAAGAAAATGTTTTATTTTATAAATATATGACTCTTAAATGATTTAAAAATAGAAAGAGATATTTCTCTAAAAACAGTTTTGATTTCATCTATGTCAACATCCTTTGATGGATTTTACGCTTATTTGAAGTTGATTTATTAAGATACAAAACCTCTGTATTGTATTTAAGGTTTTGTGATATGTTTGACTGTGGATGTGTTATTTTTATACCATTCATAGTTTATGGATGAAGTATTTACATTTTGTATGCTAGTTTTAATACGAATGTTTATGTTATGTTTAAACCTTTTCATATGGGAATGCATTGGACTTAATATGTGACGGGTGGAGCCCGCTATAGCTACTCGATGCATCTGTAGGTCTCATGAGACAAACTAGTGTCTTGGCACAAGGCCTTGACAAAATCTTATTTTTAGTCTTGGCACGAGGCCTTGGCTATGTGGTTATGATAGTCTGGAATTATGCATTCCATCATTATGAAAGTGGTTATTGATATTGCACGTGATTATTCGATTAGTAGAATATCTATGTGAATAAGTAAATGGAATTATTTCATTTTATTTTTTCCATAATATGTTGAAGTTCAAGTTTAAAAGGCTTTTGTTTTAGTTATACACTGCCTTAAATGTTTATTCTTATTTATGAAAGTTTCTGCTATATTGTTATCCTTACTGGGCATTTGAGCTCACCCCTTTTCTATGTTTTATTTTTCCCAGGATGTGAAGAAGTAAATTATGAATGACCTGCATGGATATTATGAGGGGATAATAGTGTGGATTATGGAGACAATATGTTGTTGTAGTAGTTTTTCACTTTATGTTGTAATGTAAAACTTTATGAATATATCTAGTATTTCTAAGGCTACTAAACCAGTCAGTCTTTCGAGATTTGATATTTCTTGTTATCATGCCAATGTTATTAATAATGCATCGACTCTGGGTAACTGAGGTCGGGGCGTTACAAATGGACTCCCTGAATTGAAAACCACACTAATTACACTTAAAACTATTGCTTCATAGAAAAGATCAGGGATCCTTATGCGCCCGTAAAGGGCTCCCTCTCTAGGTCTTCCTCCAGCCGCCGCAGGCTCCTCCACTGCGGATGGCACGACGCTCGTCCTCGGGCTTGGTGGGTTGGTGGAGGATCCCTGTTGCTATGGCGTTATGAGTTTCATGGCTCCTCTCTGGCTGTGGAGATGCACAATGGACGTCGGTGGTTTCTGGTTCAGATCTGCGGGTGTAAGACCGGTCTTCGTCGACGACATACTCTCCGGAGCACTCTTGGTTCTGTTCGATGCAGCTTGCTGTTGTCCTCCGGTGAGTTTCTCAGCGGTTGAGTTCTGCGCTCATGCGCCAGCGATTTGGGGGTCCCGAATCTTCTCAGGTGAGTGCGAGGGGTTCTGTTGTACCTGATGCGGTCGAACTAGTCGGTGGCGGCGGGATCTTTTGTATCAGGGTGTTGATCGTTGTGCTTTCGTTCGCGGTGTGATTCGGTTCTTGGTGAAACTTCTTCTGTTTTCGTTTTTCTGGTTTTGTTTGGTTCGTTTTAGGGTTTTTTCTTTTCCCTGATGGATTGGGAGTTCTGCCCTCCATGTGGCGGTGATGCTGTATGGTTTGCGTGGTTTTTTGTGGTTTTGAGAATGGATGAATGTCTGTGGGGTTGTGATGCTGAAGTTGATGCCGAAGGGGAGTATGGTGGGCTCTTCCGTCTTGAATATGTTGGAATGGTGAAGGTGGCATTTTCTGGTGAAGTCGATGATGGTTTTCTTGGAACCTCCGGTGATGGTGCTCCAGCAAAGACGGTGAGGTGCTCTGGTGACGACGACGGTGGTGGTAGTTTCGAGGAGCATGATAATGATGGGGACTGGATGTTGACTGGATGATGTTTTCGACGTCGGCACGATTTGCGGTGGGTGTGCGATTTCTACGCTCGTGTCTTGAGGTGGATCTTCGGAAATGATGCCGGGCGATACGCGGACTGAAAACTGGAAAGCGGTCTAAGTTAGGGTTTTTTGAATTTGAAATACTTTGCTATGGAGATGGCGAGATGTGTGTTTTTGAAACTTGTGTTGTAGGGTTCCCACTTTTCCTTAAAGTGGTTATTTGAAAATACCAAAAAAAAGGATTTGGCCTAGAAAAGATCAGAGTCCTAGTTCTTCGGTAGAACCAAACTCCTCTAATACCAATTTGTCACGACCCGTCCCCTGGGGCCCGTGCCATGACTACCCCAAGCCCGTATTCCATAGGCCAGGGGCTGGCGACTAGCACCAAAAGGCATATTCCCTAAAACCGGGATGACATTGCCTTTATATCTTGTAAACACATGAAACCAAGAACACAATAAGATACAAAAACAAGTAAACTTTATATCAAAAAGAGTACTGGAAGTAAGAGGGGCTAGAATACAAGCCCAACAGTAAAGGTACAAGTACAATTGAAATAAAATACAACTGAAGAAAGAGAAATATAGCTACTGGGTCATCCTCTGAGGTTCCTACCTGAAGGGTAGGTACAGATCGCCTCCTCAGCACTCCATGTCTGCCCGTCTCATCTACGTACCGACACGCCGTATGGACCACCTCCGGGCATCATCCAGTCCTAGTACCCTCAGCCTCGATCAGCATTGTCCATCGTCTGCACCAAACACAACAAGGTACGGACATAGCCCGTGCAGGGGTGAGTATAACGATACTCAGTAGGTACCAAGAGACCCTCAAGGTCTTAAAAAATCCAAAAAGGATAAACCAAAAAGCATGAAATCAACTGACAACCCTACTTAGGGATATGTCCATACATATACCTAAGTTATCAAGTATACCCATTTCAATCATGAGGAAACACAAGGTCCAACCTAAAAGCCCAAAGCTCAACTATTCCAAAAAAGAAGTAATACCACAAAGGTAAGTACCACACAAGTACGCCACATTGAAGAATACCACTATGATATTACCACGAATGAAAGTACCACACATGTACGAACTCAACTCACACCAGGTATAACTTAAGTACAGTAGAAGAGATGATTAGATATAAATACTGAATCATCTTACTCTGTTAAGAGGAAGACCCGTAAAGGATCCTAAACCATTATCAGACCCACAGAGGATCGTATTACATCATCATTACATCGTCATACCCACATAGGATCTCTAGGTGCTGACCCACACAGGATCGCTCGGTGCTGACCCAAACAAAATCGCTCGGTGCTGACCCACACAAGATCGCTCTATGCTGACCCACACAAGATCACTCAGTGTTGAACCAAATAGGATTGCTAGGTGCTGAACCATACATGATCGCTTAGTGGTGACCCACATAGGATCGTTCGGTTATGACCCACACAGAATCACTCGGTGCTAACCCACACATGATCTCTATTCATTCTTCACGTCGCAACCTTCTACTAGGTTCTCGCACTAAGCTTGCTCGTCTCCGGGATGGTCTGCTCCTCAAGCCTCTGGTCGATACTCCAACTTCCCTGAAGTCCCACGAAGAAGTATCCCAAAATACCACCATGTAATAGGGGTCTCAATGAAATAGATGGTGCGTCAACTGGACGCCCGGTCTGTAAGCTATAAGAATTTTAGTGCCGAGGGCCAAGTTGGATTTGAATACGATCCAACCCATCCAAACTCCAACTTTCTCCAAATGTCAAGTGGAGTATCTCTAAAGAATTTCCTCGCCTCAAGGATTTCATCTTTGCAGAGGGTTAGTCACTTCGACACCATATGAGGGAGATATGCCAAATAGAAGATCCAAAAATAATAATATTAATAATATTTTTGTGTGTTTTGTGGACCCGAGCCACAAACCAGAATTTAATATTCAAAATTAGACTTAAAGTGATCATCTTAATGACAGAATCACATCACCGCTGACGATAAGTCAATCGGACGTCGCACGCAGGAGTTATAGAGGGTCAAAAATTTAATAATAATAATAATGTATTATTATTATTATTTGAGCATTTTAGGTACCCAATATAAAAACCCAAAAAAGACATCCAATATTGGACTCATAATTTCCATCTTGAAGCCAAGGTCATACTTCCGCTGACGGTTCGGGAAACCAAGGTCGCTCGCACGAAGAAGATACAGTCAAAATACGGTTTTCCCAACAAAAATAATAATAACATTATTATATTATTATTATTTTTAATTAAACCATTTTATTTTTCCTTCAACTCCAAAGCTCATTCCACACACAAAACCTTCAATCTCCCATGTGATGCACACAACCCCCCAAATTAATCATTCTTTATCATTTATTTTCCTTAAATTTTATTCCCTTCCTATTTATTTATCTCTCCAATATAATCTTTATTTCATGTTTTCTTCTCCCAATTAGCACCTCCTCAAACCCAAATTTCTAGTCTTCGCACATCTGACTTCCTAACGACATTCCGGAAAAAGCACGCTACCCTACACCGCCTGGATGCTGCCACCGCCTTCTGCCGGCCGCACCTGCTGCCTCACATGGTTGATTTGCACGACCTGAATTTACTGTCCACCTGGCCACCACACCGCTAGGGAGCTGCTCCCCTTCGACTTTCCACTATCCCGACCTCCCTCTCATTCCACTATGAGCCACCTCGGCTATCTCTTATCCGAACCGCCTCATCGGATTCCTGCCACAACCACACCGAACTACCGCCGTGTTTCCCCTTCCACATGACATTGCAGCTTCGTTCTATGCCCAAAAATTGCAATGATCGCATATTTGCGATCCTTGTGTTGAGAGATTCACCTCCATATATCATGATCTACAAAAATCTGTGTTTATAGTGCCAATAAATATTAGGCATTGAAGAATGCATGAAGAATGCATGAAGAATAAAAAGAAAGAGGAGCATGGTTTATGTGTGGCATGATGGCCATGTTCGTTTGGACACCGTCATCATGAATTTAGGATATGAAGAATCAATAGAACAAATTCAAACATATATAAAAACCCCTACCTCGATTTTCCGTTATAGGTGGTGCGAGGAAGAAGACAGATTCGATGAGATGATGATGTCGGCGTTCGTTGCTCCCACAAGATATTTTCGATCCAGGATCAAGCATCATCCTCATTCTCTGATTCTGGAGGATGATTTTTGTTGTAGTGGATGTTCTTCATTGAATAATATCTTTCCAAGTTCTCCAGAGCTCCCCCTTTTTCCAACCATCCTCCAACCAAATGGTGAAGTGCCAAATAAGTTTATTAAATAAACTAATTGAGTTGGCACATCAATGGGAGGAAAACAAAGAGTTATCTCCCATTAAAGAGGGAGTTCAAGGGTCGGGTGGTCCCCAACTTTGAAATTAAATTGGGGGTTTTTAGTTCGGGTGGTCCCCACCACTAAACATCACATGGGAGGTTTTAAAAATAAAATAAAAGTTGTTATTTATTTTATTTTTATTATTTTAACTCTCCCATGAAATTCAAGAAAACTAACTTTCACCCTCGACCTACTATAGTCAAGGTGAAGGTCTGCATAAGCGAATATTAGCGTTGTGAGTTCAAAGGTGCCCTCAAATTTCAATTCTGAGTAACGGTTCAAAAGTTATATAATGCCGCTCGCACGTTTACTGAACGTACCTAAAAAAAATATTGGAAAATTATTAACAGTCACCCTCGACCCACGCCGGTCAAGGTTAGGCTCTCTCTAAGTGAAACACGCCCCAACGATCCCAATGGTACTCTCAGATTTCAAATTCGAGTTACCGTTTAAAAGTTACGGATTTTACAATAAAATAATTGTCACTTAATTATTTTATTTACGACCAAAAACTAACTTTCACTGGTGGCACGCGCCGACCAAAGTTAGTATATGCTTAAATAAAGCATCACCCCCATGAGTTTTGTGGTTATCTCAGATTTTCAATCCGAGTTACCGTTTGTGAGTTCTAATCATTTGAAAAATAAAATAATTTATTTAATTATTTTATTTACGATTATGTCATTTTTGGGTTTTCTCATAGGAGGCCCGTACCGACAAAAATTAAGTCATGCCTAGGGTAAACCCACCATTCTGAATGCAATGATGCCCTCATATTTCTGATCTGGGAAACCGTTTAAGAGTTATTCCACTTTTTCAGGAAAACTGGTTACATGCGCTAATTGAAGCGTAACAAAAACTTCGACGGATTATTTCGGGCACTCTAGGACTCAGAATTGTGCGCCGTCAGATTTCATGGTCTCGTAATAATTCCATATAATTAAAGAAAATTATATAGAATTTCTGGGACATTACATTAATTCTATAATTAAATAATATAACTCAATCCCTTCAATTAAGTCACTGATTAATTGTTCACATAAACTCCAATAATTAATTCCTTAATTAATTAATCGAACTCAATCGCCTCAATTAATTAAAAAATTAATTGTTCCATCGTAATCAATTCAATAACACCAATTAATTCCTAAATTAATTGTTCCAAATCAATTAATTAGAAAAACCCATAATTAATTCACCAATTAATTATTTTAACCCACTTAATTAAATAACCGAAGATTCGATTATTAAATTTTAATTATCTCTATCTCTCCATAATTAATAAAAAATTTAATTATAAAAAATCATAATTTCATAATTCTAACCATTCACATTAATTAATTCTAAAATTAATTAATCACGTTCTATGGTATCACTAATTCCATAATTAATTAAACAATTAATTATTCCCAATTTAAAAATTCAATACTTTGATAATTAAATTTACCAATTAATTATCCACATTCCATAATTTCCATTATTCGCTCAAATCTCCAATTCCTAAATTAATTAATTGACCACATTAATTAATTCAATTTTGAATTCTTATTGATAAAATAACCCTAGAAAATATACAATAAAATACACCTAATTGATAATAAACACTATGAGATTTGAATTTTATACCATCTATTTTAAATATGATGAAAACACGATATGAATCCAACATTTTTGATAGCGCATTATTCCAACTACTATCAACGGAGAAATTAAGTAAATAAACATATCTAATTTAATAAAAAAGTACTCAAAATACTTCATTTTCTATGATTTTTTTACATGCACCATCCTCTTATCAAGATGAATCCAATTCCACTAACGATACGTCAATCTGATCAATATAGAAAAATATACTGATTCTTGATGTTTGAAAGGAGAGATAGGGAGAGGAGAGAGAGGCATGTCATAAATAATGGGATTCATAGCCATTCCATGCACCCCCCAAATCCAATTCATAACACTTTTTTATCAATTAATTTAGTTACATTTATTAATTGAATCATTTATTTATTAATCTATTTTATTAATTTCATGCATCAACCCATCATCATTTTGGGAGTTTCATGGACCTATACCGTGATCCTAAATTAAATATTTAACATTGGTCTTGAAATGACTACCTAACTTTTAGGGTCACACTACCGCTGACGACATGCCTTTCTGATACCATACAAAAGAGTTATGACTGAAACGATGTTTTGAAAATAATTATTTTGTTTAATAAATCAATATGTTAATCAATATCAATGAACTCAAAATTATGTAATTAATTCCACAATTAATTCTCTAATTCTCACAATTTCTTCTACACAACAATCCTCATTAATTAATTTGATAATGAATTAATCCCATCAATCCTATTATTTAATTAATCAATTAATTATCTCAATTATTTTAACAATTAATTAATATTAAAAATTAAATAACATCAAACATCCATTACGCATAAAAGTCATACCCTGACTAGGGTAAACCCCCCATTCTAGACCCAATAGTGATCTCATATTTCTCATACGATGCACCATTTTAGATATATTAATTATTTAATATTCAAAAAACTAATTAAAAATAAATAATATAAAAGGTTATTTTTGCGAGTGAGACGTCCAAAAATCTGAGGCTTACCAATGTTATACCCCACCTAGGATAAAAAACCATATTCTGGACACAACTGTGGTCTCAGATTTTCCATATGAAACACCATTTTTGAGTTATTAAATTATTTTAAATAAAAAGTGTGAACTTAATATATTATATTTTATATTTTTATTCATTATTCACTAAGACTTCGTGGGCCTTATAATCTCACACTAACTCAATGTCAAAATCCAAAAATATTCAATTGAATATTATAAGTTCTTAACTGGAATTTAATTCCTTTGACACATTTATCAAAATCACACTAATAAAACATTTTTTTGTATTAAAAAAAAGACAACCCATCTTCAACAAAATTTTTATAAGAGTTATACCTAGAAAAAGGATGGGATCTTACAAAGTTCAAGTACATCTAATAGTATATTAATGTATAACATTTTCAATAAAAGATCTATAATGATAATCTATGATGAAATAAAGAAGTTTATGTTTTGGATAACATATTTCTTTAAATATTTCCCTAGAAGTGAATTATGAACATTGAAAAAAGGGGTTAAGTAATCCCTCAATAAAATGGTCCCTTTTAGAATTATGATTTATTTAAAGTTATGATCTATTGACTATCACTTCCATGAAACCAATTTGAAATGAATAATGTGTCAATTATTTCTCTTGAAAGTAATTAAAATCCTAATCCCTCACACATAATAAATTTGAAGGTGGTATGATTAGAGAATCATAGCTTTTACAAGTTTATGTCATTGATGATCTTGATCATAGAGTTGAATTCCTATAAAATTAAGATAACAATCCTTTTTAAATTATTAAGGATAAACATTATGTATGGAGAGGAAAAATTGAAACCTAATGATGTAAAGAAGTAAAATATTCTTGATATATTCTAAACTATGGATATGAATTAAAAGTTTACGGGAAAAAAATTTTAAGGGAAAATAATGTAGTAGTCTATACTTTTCAATACAAAATTTTATTAATTAAATTATTTATATGTTATACATATATAGATTTTATTTATTTATTAATTAATGATCCCGAGTATAAGGTTTTTTATAAATACATAACAAACACCATATAATAAAATAATTTTTTACTCTATTATTTAACAATAAAAATGAAATATAATTACAATCCATAATATAAATATAACCAATGAGATAAAAAATAATTACTATAACTATAAGTACAAAATTTGATGGGTTAAAATCTCCTAGAAATACCATAACTGAAAAAATCACTAAAACATGAGAGAAAAATATTATAAATAAAAGTGGTGTTTGTAAAAGAATAATATATAAGAAATAGAGTTAAAACTAATGGAATGAAGGATATATTATTTTAAATTTATATATAGAGTTGTAAGAGTCAATATGACTATCATAATCAGTAAGTTACCTGATGGGAATATAGTCATTATAATTGTAGCTTCACCATTGGAATAATAAATTGAATGTAATTTTTTAAATGAAATAACTATATAATAAATGATATAGAAATATCAATATAATATAAATGAATATTTAATGTAATAAATATATGGATTTAATTCATTAAACCTAAATATAGAAATTATTTTGATTATGTGTTTTATCTTTACTTATTGGGACTATTATATTATATTAAATTTAAATAATTCTGAAATTAATTTTTATTAAATGGATTATAAATACTTATTTATCACGTCTAAATGGGTGAACAATTTTTTTTGGGTATTTTTATAGAATATTTAAATTTTCATGTGAATAATAATATATTTTATGTAATATATATATTTTGGAACTTGAAAAGTGAAACACTTCATCCTTAAGAATGATTAATATTTTAATAAAATCATGTGAAGATTATCATTATATAAAAAATAAATATTAATGACCATGTAAATATTATGAAACAATGAAAGAATTATATAGTGTGATAGTTTTTTATGGGGGAATCACAAACATTCATTATAGTGTATATAGTTTATGTGGATCCTACATGATCTATAGTTACATATAATTATCTTATAAGGTCATGATGAAGTTATGTGGAGCCCCCATAATTTGTGTCACTATAGAGACATACTTTACAACCACCTCCATGTTATGTAGAAACTTAATGATTTGCAGTTTTAAGGTCATTCATTATTAATTTATGGGTCTATTATTCTATATAATGTCGATAGTTAGTGCTCCAAGAAAATTATCCTATAAATAGGCCTCCTATAATGAATTTTAACACAAATGGATTTTTTTGGACCATGAATTCTAAGAAATTGAATTGTTTGTGAGAATTTATTCAGTGATAAGGTCACTAATTAGGATATCCTTCAAGTATACTTTAAGTCTAAGTTTGAAAAGGGAGAAGACCCAGTATATGAAAATTTCATGGACTTGTTTCAACCATGTAAAAAATTTATGTCCTTTTCTTCATAAACCCCTCTGTGAAGGGTAACATGAAAATTATTCAGTGAGGGATTCTACCATATAGAACATAAGTGATGGATAGTCTTGGATAAGCATACACTTTTTTGGGCCTATTCAGACATGTAAAACAAAAATATTATATGATATAGGGGTTTCCTAAAGTATTTATAGCCATATTTCTAATGGTATATCTTTCTATAATATTTTAATGAAAGTACCACTCTCAAAAAAATATTTTTTATAGGGTTATTAACAATAAAAACCATGCCACCTCAAATTAGTGCCATGCACAATTATCAAGGCCAAACATGGGTGTCTCTTTCACCCTAGTCAGCTACCTAAGATAAATTTAACCATTTCTACCTAGAAATATAAAAAACATTTCCCACACCCATATGTACATTCCAAACTCCCAAAAATCCCATTATGCTCAGGCCACTTCCATGGCCACCTGATATACCTGACTGATCCATTAGACACACCTACATCTGCCAGTTTAGATCATGTATTCATTTGATAATGGGAATATCTCTTGTTGTCCTCCGTAATCATTAAATACTTTAAAATATAGTCAATCATATATTCCTTTTATAATTTAGGATATTTACTCTTAGGTAACTATTAAAAAACTTCATGGATTAAGAATATCATCCTAGCTATTGTAAACTAGGTTCCATAACTTATAAGTATCCAGTATGCGTCCTTTTTCCAATTAATTATCTATGGGTAGAAATGGGTTTATTATCTAATGTTAGTCCTGAAAATACTAAAACTTTTTAGAACATCCCATGTGTTCAATCATATTACCCTCGAGGTAAGTAATAAACATATATGAGATGAAGAAAAAAATGGTATTATAACATTGTAAAAGCCCCAAATTACCTTCACCCGACTCATTTGTTTGGTCAAAACAAAATTTCATACTCATAAATAATTTCTTCACCAAACCAATGTTAGGAACCATAACTTTGGTTTACATTTATCATATATTTAAATTAATAATAATTTATCTTGGATGCATGACCTTAAAATTAAAATCATCAGACTTGGACACACATCCTTAATAGTCACATCATTAGTTTAGGATTCATGATTTTAAAAGTCAAATCATTAGTCCCTGACACAAGAACTAAAAATTAAAATCATCATTCATGGTTTATTATACATAAAAGACACAACATTGGTCCTTTTAACATGAATTTAAAAGGTATGAAATTCCTTGTTAAAATAAATTAAACTATATAGATTTTGATTTCTTTGATAGGGATATATAAGAACCCCATTTCATATTCTATATCCAAAATCCACAATAACTTCTGTCCCCTTAGATGGTGAAGAATTATAGAGTTCCAAACTATATGGTTTTAAAACATATTATAATCAACTAGTGAGGGGAAAAATATATAAACTCTTATATATACCTATGGAATACATATCATATAAATGGATTACTCACAAATTTATCATTTCAATCAGTATATTTCCTGAAAAGGGTAGTTGGTATTATTTCTAAGTATTTTAGAAAACATATCATTAATCTATAAGAGATTAATAGAATATCCAATAAGATATTATGTGAGACAATATGAAATTCCATTAACTTGTTTGATAAAAGATGTCATCATCACCACACTAGGTGATCAAGAGGTTATCTACCTTTATAAACTGGTATAATTTGATGATCTTAGAATAAACATAAAAGTCCCATGAAAACAAAATATTGAAAAAAAATTAAAACCATATATAAAATACTTTACAGGTGAAAGATATTGAATAGATATATGTTTTTTACATTATAAACTGTATTGATGGATTTTTTACCATTGTTTTAACACAATATATAAATGGAATCCTCAATGAATGTACCACAAGGAATAAAATTTTCAATCCATGTTAGGGGTAAAAATAGGACTAATCGGGTTTTTGTGAAATTACCAATGATATGAAATCAAATATATATTGTTGTGATTATGAATAAATCAATACGACAACCTTAGTGAATGTTGTTTCAAACTTAATTCCCACAACACTAGATTTTATGTTCTATGGTGCATGAGTACGTGAACAGTGACATCATCAATATATCCTATTGACTATATAATTAGTGAAGGGTTGAAATGTAGTAGACAATCCTTATCAGTATATACAACCACTTTTTAAGACATATCAGAAGTAAAAAATACCCAAATAATTTATTTTAGGGAATTGTAGGTGGTCATCCATTATATTGTGATGGTCATCTATAAGTTTCTTTGGACGAGTCTTACCAATCATGTTCATATTAATACCTATTTGGCCTCGATCACTCATGAAATTGTAAAGGAAGATATAATTTCACTTATTATTTAGACCAAGGCCTTATAGAGTTGGTATTACTGGGGGAATCCATCCATTGAAGCTAAAAATATGATTTATACCCCTACTACTTCCAATACCCCATAAACTTATATGTATATCGTGATGGTAGCTCAAGCATGGTTACAAGTCACCATTTGTAAGAATCATATTTTTTTATAATAAAGAACTAGTAATTTTTTCAACTAGAAACTCGTTTGTAAAATAAAAAACCACTACTATGGTGGTCATCCCTAAACTAAGACATCAAAAACCTTTCCAGGTTCACCCCAGAGCACTAATCACAAAGTCCCTCTATAAAACTCTGAGATGTTATAATATATTTCTATTTAATAAATAAACATATTTGATATATTATGAAGAATAAAATACTAAAATTATGTGATTAATTATTATAAATTATAAAACGAATCACATTTTATGATATCTAAATTAAATATAAATTTTTTAAAAAAATTCTAATTCACTTAGAAAATACTATCAATCCTAAAGAACTATTTTGAAATATTTTATTAATTAGAATTATTTTTTTCATATATGTTTTAAATACAAATTTATTTAGAGAATTAAAATTATGAAAAATTATTTTTTACACATTAATAAAATGATTTCATTATTTATAAATTGTATAAAAGTAAAAATAATAGCATTTGAAGGTAAATTTTTTTTTTCTGAAAAAATTATTTTATGCGCGCAATGTGTTTTAATAATAATAAATTAAATTAATCGTTATTAATGAATAATTTTAATTAAATGTGAATATAATATATTAAAAAAATAATTTAACATTCATTTAATGTTTTTAATATCCATTTAATGAGAATAAATTCAATGTTATACTTAAAAATGAATTTTTAGAAAAACAAGTTTTCTATGCGCTTTGAGTACGTATTTTTAAAATAAATTTATGAAATTTATATGAATTAAATTTTGTGAAAGTGTTTAAATATTTGGAATCATAATTTCAGAATTTAGTGAATAAGTCAATCTCAATTTTGGTCATAGTGAATAATAAAAAAGGTAAAAATTCATTACTAAAATAATGGTTAAAAGGGTTAATGAGGGTTTAAATTAATGAGATAAGGGTTAAAATAACCTAATAACTTGTATAAATATTATTATTTAAGTTTAAATTGACATAATATTATATTATCATATAATATGGGTTTATGTTTTGGTAATTTCACTTAAATATGACTTTATTATATTTTAATGTTTTAAGTATTTACAAGAGTGTCTCTCCCCTCACTTATAAAAATAGGACCCCTCCCCTAGACCCCTTAACACATTTGGTAACATATTTATAAAAAAATAACTACCCAAAAAACTTCCTAAATTGCTTCCCCACATCCCAGAGCTTATTTTATTAAAAAAATATCAACCTTTAACGGCTTAAGGTGTGAGCTAAAGGAGGTTTCTGAAATAAGTGGTAAGTGTCTTTACTGATATATTTTGAGTTTCTTTCTTACATAACCTCCTAAAAATATTCTATAACCATATTAATATGATTAAATTACTATTATTAATATCTTTAATTTTTTTAATTAATGGTAAAACTATTTTCTACCACCATTCCAACATATGATAAATGATAATTTCATTCCTGCATGTATGTAGACTACCACCTCCACAAAGTGATGTAATTCATTTTTCATTTCATTCATATGTGGTTGGTTATATGGATGGATTTAATAAATATATATTATATATTATATATTATTTTTATTATATAGATATATATTATTATTTATCATCTTTTCTATCCATTCGTTGGAAAGTGTAAACATTACTCGTATGTAAGTATAGAATATTGTCTCCACAAAGTGATGTAAGTAATTTTCATCACAATTTTATGTGAATGTTTATAAAATTGTATATAATGGATAAATATGATATATAGAATATTATTAATATTTTGGATATGATGAAACCATGACCAAGGTAGAAGTACCATAATGATTAAACTAAAACATGCATGGAAGACATATAAGTTTTCAACCGAATGTTGATTTTAACGAATAGTTGTTTATATATGGGTAAATAAAAATTATAAGGGAATGGAATATTGTAATATTAGAATGAGAATATATTTTTTATATATTCATAATAAATTTCAATTTATTATATATGTACTTGAGAGCGTGTATGATGAAAGTCATAACCTAAGGTAAGGGTCTATGTTGAAATCTCATTTTAATCAGGATTATTTATACTTGAATACACTTTATGGAATTATATTCTCATTATATATTAAATACCATATATTTTATTCAACTATGTTATTTTCTTTCTTTTTCATGTTTTACTTTCCTTTTTATCTCTTTGGTACTTAAAATGATCAATAAAAACATTTTTAAGAGAATCAGAACATATTTATCCTATTTGGTCAGTAAACTTTTTATTCCATATCCATTTTTAGTAAAATATTTCAAGAATTTTTTTTCTATGATCTTATGATTATTTAGAGTCATTTTGGACCATATTTTAAATTATTTTCAATGTTTTAAAGTGAATTTTCATAATGTTTTCAAAAATAGTTATTTATGATTTTTTTACAAAAAGTGTGAAATGAATCATTGTTTTAACATTTACAAAAACAATTTTCCCAACTCTTTGGAATGTTATTTTATTTAAATATTCCTTAAAAGTTTACATTATTATTTTAAAGTTAAATTAATTTCTTTATATTTTTGGGATTTGTTTTTGAAATGTTATCAAAAGAAAAGGATATTTTTCTCATGTTTTAAAAAGGGTTGAATGTTCATTTAAAGGTATTTTCATCAATTACAACATTATATAATATTTATTATTATTATCTAGGTATATTAACTAATTATAGCATCTATGTTCTTTCTCTGGGTGTTTTGATTATGCGATTCTAAAAACATTATAGACCATGTTTCTTTTCTTTGGGTTATGATATGATGGAATAATGAATGTTTCTATGATCTTGTGGCCCACATATATATGATTTTAATTATTTGATGTGTGGGAACATTAAATTACTAAAATTAATTGGGTAATAATTAATATATCTTGTAATAATATGAATTGAATAGGGAGTGAACCCATTACATGGATGAAAATAGATCAGGGGTGAACCCAATCCATTATGGGATTTTTACACTATGTGATGATGGAATTCATAGTAATTAATGAATAATGAAATGATTTTTATTAATTATTTTCCCATAATTAACATGAAATTTTCTTATGATTATCATATGATTACAAGGATCATGATTGATTAATAATGATTCCTCACTCTTATGACTCATGTATTTTGAAATGTTAAAGCTTTATGCCATGACTATTGATTTATGATCTATAATAGACTGGTTATGAATTTCATAAGTTATGACCTCACTCGCATAACTTTGTTCTTATTGTATTCTTCAGTATGGCCATCAATTCACATCTCCTATGTTTACTCTTACTGAGCATCTGAGCTCACCCTTTCATATGTTTCTATTTTTTCTAGGTTATAAAGAATGGTTTTAAGTAGGATATATCTAAAAGGGGTACTATGAGAGAAGAAATTTATCTGAGATATTAAACATGCTTCATGAAATAAATTTATTATATATCTACTATTCAATGATACTAAAACTTTATGGTACTTTATAATAAATTATTGTGAATGTATTGAATATTCATACAAAATGATGAAATATTTTTGTATATTATACTCATGCCACCCCAGTACTTATTAGAGGAGGGTTTAATTGTTTTTATAGATTATGTTAAGAATAATATGAGGATATAATATAGTACAACCTATGATTAATTTAAAGTTAAATATGATTAATGTAACAGTTTCATAGTTTTATAAGAAGGTTTAATAATTTTGGACATCTCATGAATTATTTAAATTGATTATATGATTTTTCACTCAAATTATTTTAGATAGATGATTATATTATGATTTTTGATTTTATTTAATTTCTGGAGGTAGGGGAAATCAGGATAATAATGAATTTGGATGAAAGTGAAATGATTATCCTTTTGAGTAACTAAATAACATGAGAGATGAAATCAAAAATATTTTTGATATGATAAAGAAAATATCTCAATAAATGAATCATGATGATCTAAAAAATGAGCAAAGGATGTACCAACGCACCATTGAGTATTTAATATGGAAATATACACATTTTTTAGTGGTCTCTATGATTCAGTAGTTAGAAAGAAATAGGTTGGAACCAATAAAAATATATTTTCTATTGATAGTGTGAAATGAATAAAAAATTCATCATAGTAGTGTATTGTTTGGAAGGTAAAGAAAATCAATATTAGAATCTTATTAAGAATATTAGAAAATAGTAAAAAAATGAATCCATGGAATGGGATGAGTAGAAGAGGGTATATTTTAGTAAGTAATTACCCTAAACTCTTCACTTATGATCAGAAATATAATTCCTTGGGATTAAGCATAAGGATGATGTATCTATTAGTACCTATGATGAAAATTTCACAGGACTTGTGTGGTACAATTCTACTTGTACCATCAACCCTGAAAGAAAAATTGATCAAGTATATTATGCATTAAAACCAAGTATCCAAAAGGCATTATACATAAGGTACATTAGTTGATATGAAGAAATTTATTCATTGAAACATCAAGTAAGAAATATAGAGTAGATATTCTCATCATTCTCATTGTATTAAAAATAAGATAAATATGAAGTTTTAATGAAATTCGAATAATAAAACACATGGAGGAAAAGAAAATTAATCTTTCTTTATGTTTGAAATGTGGAAAGAGGCATGGGGGAAATTTTATTAAGTGAACTAATAAATGTCTTAATTTTTCAAAGTAAGGATATCAAGGAAGTGAATACGAAAGATATTTATAGAGGAAAGTCATGAAATGAATTTGGAAAGAGATCAACCAAATACACCACCCAAACTCTAATGCTAAATCTATAAGGAGTATGTGAATTATTCCAACTAGTGCCTAATGAATTTACTAATAATATCATATCACCACCTTAATTATTATATATTTAATTATTTGTAAAAACATTTAATGGAATGATGATATCAACTCAAGTCCATATATCCTCTCTAATAAAAGTTTTTTGGAATTTTCTTTCTAAAAATCTTGTGACTTTACCTTTAGTTGAATTTGATGATATTTTTTGGAATAGATTAGATATATTTATATATGAACAATATCAATTTCTAAGGAAATTAATTTAAATTTGATATTCCAAATCAAAATATAATTTTATATTAGTGAGAGGATGAAATTTAACTTCCAATGGAATTTAATTCCACTGTAAGGGTCTTATTACCTAATAATGATGGTTATATATCTTAAATGGTTGGGGGAACTCTACATTGATGATATTCATATTGTGAAAGAATATTTCGATGTATTTCATAAAGAGATTTACATTATTACCCCAAATAATGATGTTAATTTTTCCATAGAACTCAAACCTGGTGCTAAACCTATTTCAAAAACTCATTATAGAATAGACATCATTGAGTTATAATAATTGAAGAAAAAACTCTAGGAGAATCATGATAAAGGATTTCTTTTGCCAAGTGTGTCACCATGGGGTTTAATTATTCTTTTTGTTAAGAAAAAATATGATTCAATGCATATTTGTATTGATTATTGATAACTTTACATGATTAGGATTAAGAAATAGTATCCTTTACCCCATATTGACGATTTGTTTGACCAATTGTGAGGATCCCAATAATTTTCAAAGATTTACCTCTGTTATGGATATCATCAGTTGAGGGTACAAAATTAGGACATATCCAATATATCCATTTGTATAAGGTATGATCATTATGTTTCATTTGTACATAACAATTTCTCAACTATATTCATGGATTTAATGAATAGAGTCTTTAGAGATTACCTTGATCTATTTATGGAAGTCTTCACAGATGATATTTTTATATATTATAATAGAAAGGAAGATCATGTATATTATTTAAGTATTTTTTTGATGACCTTGAATAAGGAGAATATGTATGAGAAATTTAATAAAATTTAATCATGGCTATATAAATTAACATTCTTGGGTGAAATTATAACATCGAGTGTATTATGGTGGATCCATTAAAGATAGAAGTTACTGAACATTGTCCTAGATCAAAAAAAAAATGACCGAAATCCATAGTTTTAATCAATTATATACATACTACTGACACATTGAGTGAAATTTTTCATGGTTATAAAATCCAATAACCAAGTTTATTTAGAAGTGATCAAAGTTCTTATGAAAAAATGAATGTGAAGATAATATCAAGGAAATGAATAGAGGGTTGGTCAGTGCACTTATACTCACATCACCCTATAATAAATAAAGGTTTTTGATATGAAGTGATGCATAAAATAAGTTACCGAGATGTTTTATATTGTATAATGTAATTTCAATAGATTATACATCTTGAAAATTAATGTTTCATGAGAAAATTTATCCAACTCATAATTCTAGGCTTCCAACAGTAAACTTTACATTCAAAATATAGAGGAATTATCTTTATGGTGAAAGTTGTGACTTATATAATGATAATAAAAACATGAAATATATATTTACATATAAAGAGTTAATTTTACACCAAAGTACATGGTTATAACTAAATTAATATTATGGCTGCTCAAGACATTACCACCTTGAGAATGAAAACAAGTCAGATGATGTTCTGAGTCAGAAGAACCCTGTTAGTTTATCGATGATGAGGATTAAAATAAATCCAATACGTGAGGATTTTTAGTGGATGTACCTTGAAATAATAAGGAATGGAAGACAAACCTACCACCCAAAATAAATTTCCAACTATCTATACATGTGAAGATTAAAAATGTATAAAGTGAAGATTTGGAGATAGAAAAGAAGGTAAGGAATGTTCCTGAGTTCTGTCATGATATTGATATAAGGATAATGTTTAGGAATAATGTATGTAACCCATACATATTATAACTGAAGGAGATAATTGATAAAGTTCATAGTTTATTATTATCTATTAATAATTGATGTAATAAGATATATTGAGATCTTAAAGATAATATTTGGTTAGATAACATAAATAAAGATATTGTGGAGTATGAATATCAGTGTTTGGTATGCCAATAAGTTAAGACTGAGAGATAATAATCTAAGGGAATGTTATAATCATTACCCATAACTGAGTTAAAATTAGAGAAAATATCAATTTATTTTATCATGGTACTCCCCAAGACATTTAAAGGGAACAATTATATTTGGGTTGTTGTCAATCACCTTTTAAATCAATGCATTTCACTGATATAAAAGAATATTTCTCTCATTATCAACTCACTAGGTAATATATTATAGAAGTAGTTTAGTTATGTAGTTTACCACTCTCAATTGTATTTGATAAATATCTAAGGTTTACCTTAACATTCTTGAGAGTTATTAATCATGCTTTGAATATAGAGTTGATCTTTAGCACTACATATCATTTGATGGCATATGGGTAGTCTTAGAGTACCATTCAATCCTTAAATGATATATCGAGAGATTTATCAATATATTTTAAAGGAGGTTGCATTCAAAAATATTTTATAGTTGAATTTAATTTCAATAATATCTTTCAATTGAGCATTAAAATGTCCATTTTTAAGCCTTATATAATACAAAGTCTAGAACTCCAATGTACTATATTGATTTTGGATAAGGAAAGATATTTTGATAAGATCAAGTTGAGGAAATGGTTGAGAAGGTTATATCCATTTAAAATACCATCATGGAATCTTAGAGTTGACAAAAGAGTTATGCTGAAATTTTTGGTGAGATATAGAGTTTGAAGTTAGTGACATGGTATTCCTTTGAATATCACCTGAGAAAAATGTTTTGATATTTGGAAAGAAGTGAAATGTAAGAGCTAGATATAACGATCCTTATAAGACTCTTGATTGTATTAAGATGATATATTATTAGTTGGTACTTATTATAAATATTTAATAAGTTCCTGACATGTTCAAAATATCTCTTTCAAGAAAGTACATACTATATCCTTTACTTATACTGATGTCACAGGTCATACCATCAGAGGATGATATTTATTATGAACAACAATAGGTATAAATCTTGGATCATAGGGATAAAGTTCAAAAAAATAAGACTAATAACCTAGATAAGGTTATTTGTAGAAATTAGAAATTTTAGAAAGCTACATGGGAACCAAAGGATGTGATAAGGCAGTGGAATCCTTAGTTTTTTATATCATAAGGATAGAATTTTGAGTAAAAAAATCTTATAAGGTGGGTATAATGTAACACACCATGATTTAGAATATATTTATCTTTAGTAAATAAATAAATTTGATATATTTTTAAGTAAGTAACCCTAAAATTATGTGAATAAATATTATAAAATATAAAATAATTAACATTATATGGCATTTTAATGAAATATAATTGTTTAAAATAACTTATAATTCATATAAGAAGTGTTATTTATCCTAAAATACTATTTTTGAAATATTTCTTTATGAGCACTATTTTTATCAAATAAGTTTTAATTAAAAATTTAATCAAAAGTAATAAAAATAATAAAAATTATTGTTTAAAAAAGAATAAAAGCAATCCATTGGTTTTTAATTGGTGATAAATAACAACAAAATCATTTTAAGGTAAAAAGAATTGTTTTTTTTGGAAAAATTGATTTTATGCGAGAAATGTATTTTTATTTTAAAAAATTATATTAACAATTTTTGATGAATAGTTTTAATAATATATAATGATAATATATTCAATGAAATAATTTACCAATCATTTAATTGTTTTTACTAGTGAGTAATTAGAATAAAATTAGTGTTATACTTAAAAATCCATTTTTCTAAAAATAGTTTTCATTGTGTTTTGCATGCCCATTTTAAAAATAAATTTCAAAAAGTTATAAGAATTGACTTTTTTAAAATGTTTTCAATATTTTTAATCATAATTTAAATATTTTAAAAATAATTTATTTTCAATTTTTTTCATAATGAATTGTAACCAAGGTATAAATTCATTTTTATGGTAATGATTAAAAGGGATAATTAGGGGTTAAACTAAATAGATAAGGTTTAAAATAACTTAATAACATTTATAAATATTATTTTTTAAGTGGATATAAACCCACCATTTTATTACCTTATAATTTGGGTTTCTTTGGTGCCATTTTCCCTTGTATATGACTTTATTATATTTTAATGTTTTATTTAATTAAAAGAGTGCCACTCCCCTCTAACTTATAAAAGAATTTACTCTCTCCCCAAGACCTTTTCACACCTTTTGAGTAATATATATCAGATAATAACTACCCAAACAACTTTATAACTTCTTTACCCATTTCTTAGAGCTTATTTTCTTTAAAAAATAATATCTTTTAAGGATTAAAGCATAAGTCAAAGGTGGTTTTTCAAAGAAGAGGTAATTGTATTTACCTATCTATTTAGAGTTTATTTCTTCCATAACCACTTAAAAATATTATATAACCATATTAACATGATTAAATGATTATAATTACTATATTTAAATATTTTTTATGGTAATGGTACAACCATTTTATATATCCATTCCATCCTATGAGAAATGGTAATATTGTTCGTGCGTACATGTCGACTACCCCCTCCATGAAGTGATGTGTTTCAATTTTAATGTATTTTATAAATGGATGGTTATATATATGTATTTAATGAATATATATATATATATATATGATATTTATGATATTATTATGAGATTAAAATATATATTATTAATTATCTTTCTTTATTTCCATTTTTTAAAAAATAAAAACATTACTTGTGTGTATATACGAGTTACCATATCCATGAATTGATGTAATTTATTTCTCATCATAAAATAATATGAATGGTTATAAAATAATGTATAATTAATTAATATTATAATTATAAAATTATTATTATTCTTTAGATAATGAAACCATGAAAAAGGTGTAAGGATTAGAACCTTCATACTGAAACCTGTTTGGAAAATAAACCAGTTTTCACCTGAATATTAATTTTAATAATGAATTATTATTAAATGGGTATCTAGAAATTATAAGATAATGGAATATTGTAATATAATTATGAATATTTTTCTTAAATATATTTTTAATAAATTTAAATTTATTATACAGAAACTTGAGAGTGTGTACAGAGAAATTCAGAACTTGAGGTAAGGGTTTATGTTATAATCCCATTTTTAATTGAGATTGTTTATGATTAAGTAAAATTTAAAGAAATTATATTATATTTATATATTAAACATAATATATGTTCTATTAATTTGGTTATTTATAGGTTTTCCTCTTTTCCATACATTTTCCTCTCTTTGGTACATAAAATGATAGAGAAATTGTTTTTATGAAAATATGAATTTATTTATCCTCTTGGGTATGTGAACCATTTCTTCAATGTCCATGTTATTAAAAATGATTCTAATAATATTATTTTGTATAATTTAATCATTATTTTAAGTCATTTTGAACCATATTTTAATTTATTTTTAAAATATTAAAAAATAACTATTACAATTTTTTCCAAACAAGTTATTTATGAATTTTTACAAAAAGTATGAAAGGAATATTTGTTTTAAAATTTACCACACAAATGGATTTTCCTACTATTATGAAATTTTATTAATTTTATGATTAATTTTTAATTTTCCATATTTATTTTCAAAGGAAATAATTTTCTTAATATTCCAGGATTTTTTATTTAAAATTTTATCAAAATTAGAGGATATTTTTTCTCTTGTTTTCAAAGAAAGGTTCGAATGTTATTTTCAAGGTGTTTTTCATCTATATAAGCATATTTTGATGTTTCTTTTTCTTAAATTTGGATATTATATAATTATATTATTCATTTTTTTCTATGTTTTTCTTTTGATTATGTGATGAGAATTTTTTTTGAAACTCGTTTTTCCATGGGTTATGCTATGATGAAATGATGAATAAATCTAGGATATTATGGCACACATATGTATGGTTTTCATTATGTGATGGGTTTTAATTTTAAATACCTCTAATTCATTGGTTAATGGATGATATCAAATGAGATAATATGAAGAGGATAGGGTGTGAACCCATTCTAATGATGAAAAGAGATTAGTGGAGTTAACCCAATCCATTTTGAGAATTTTTCCACTATGTGATAATGGTATTGGTATTAATCCATGAATAATAAAATTATTTTACATTAATATTAATATTATTTAATTCCTATGACATGTTATTTTTATTTTGATATTCCCTCATGGATCATGATTGATTAATTAGAAATCCTCACTCTTATGAATCATGTCTTATGAAATGTTAATGCTTTATGCCATGACTCATGATTTATGATCTATGATTGATTGGATACTAATTTCATAATTTTTGATGATAATAACATAACCTTATACTTATCATATTATTACATATTATCATCACTATATATCTCACACTTTTACCCTTAATGGGAATCCGAGGTCACCCTTTCTTATGTTTTCATTTCCCTTGATTATGAAGACATGATTTACGTAGGATATGTATAAGAAGGGTTCTACGAGAGAGGAAATTTGTGGTATATTTTAAATATCATTAATGAAAAAAGTTGATTATATATCTAGTATGCAAATACATTATACCTTTATAGTCCTATTGAATGTATAATTATGACATCCATTGAATATTCATCTAAAATGATATAATATTTATATATGTTATGGTAGAGTATCCTCACCATACTTGTGAAAATATAATGATACAAATAAATGTTATATCCATAATAAATGATAGGGATATAATCCTTGTGGTCAGTCCAAAAAAAGAAACTATATATTTCATCCCTACAATAATAGGAAATCTGGATGTAAAGGTCCTCCCCATAGAGAAAATTAATCCAACATCCATGGAGGTCCTCCCAATAGTTCCAATTAAAAATATTTCTATCATATCATGACTATCATCAAATAGATATTCCCCCACTTAAAAACCATAAATATTCAATAGATCTTTTAGTCCCCTAAGGTGTTTATCAAAGAGGTTGTCCCTATGAAAAAATAACTAGCTGGAGTAGAGTTCCTCTCCATGAAAAAAATAAATTAATTAGAAACCATAAAATAAATATATATGGTGATAAAGAAGTTTATATAAGTATAGTCCCACTATATAATGGAAAAAATATATGGCTCTAACCATATAGGTTCTTCTCATGGAAACTGACATGAAGGTCCTCCCCCTTCTATCCAGCAATAACTTAGCTATCTTTAAATAAATCCCTAAGATTCTCATTGAGGACTTCTTACCCACAACTGTTAAATAAATATTAATCACAGAGTCCCATACCCATAGTATATACTACAAGGACTTAATTGTAATAGCGATTCCCCTTAACACAAAGATCATCCTCATGTTGTTATCATCTCAAATAAGTCCTTATATTAATAGGAACTTGAAAAATTCAAAGTTAATTCCACAAAACACCATGTTACCAACTGTTATTGTCTCATCCTATCAAAATAATGAGTATAGTAAATTGTTATCATAATTTCCTCTACCATACCATGAAATCCTAGAATTTGTAAAAAACACTCAAAATAATTCTGCAATCCTCAATAAAGAAGTAGGAAAGTGGAAATTATGTGAAGAACTAGTTAAAGTAACATTAAATAAATATTAGTAAGGTTAAAAAATTTGGTGTAATGAGTTGTTGGAAGATAGGATACCTGAAATTTTCTATCCCATATCCAATTATTACTATGTTATTCCTGATATCTTTCAATAGGAGTATATATCACATGTTAATTGTAATTTATTGGTGATATTATGTTACCTCAAAACCAGGAACCTAAATTTTTACGGGATATAAAAATAATTTAAATATATTTGATAAGGAGTGTCTGCAAGTTGATTTGGATTCCATTTCAGTATCCTGAAACACCAATTTTTCCAATAAATATGAGCTCATTTAATATAATTTCATGATTGGCCTCAATAAGCTTCACAAAATCACTCAATAGGCTTCTCCATAGGAATACTTAAGTGGTTGAGGTGTTCCATTTTAATAAACTCAATTATAAATAAGGAAATAAAAAAAGTATCCTATAATTTTATCACTTTAAGTGATCCCAAAATATGGAATTAGGTACTCCATTTGGTATATCTAAAAAAACCCCTCTATCTATTGAGAATAGATTAGATGTATTTGATGGAGTAATATGATCAATAGGCTACTACATAAATCTATTAAAAAATTAAAGTAAGAAACCAACATGAGTTCAAAAAACTCTGTGAAAGTGGAACTAATCTTGATGAAAGATATATCACATCAATAATAATTTGGGAATACATTACACCCTGCTCATTGTAGAATACTATTCCGAATGGATATAATGTATGTGAAAATAGTTTTAATGAAAATGTGGAAGCCACAACCCATAGGGTTGGGGGATTTTTTCCTTAACTTTCACATCTAAAATCATAAATCATGGGAAGGGATATAGGTATTTTTGAAACAACACATAAGGAACCACATATTATTGGTATAGGGTAATTTTTATCCCCATTAATTAGATTAGGGTACTCTAGTGTGGAATATACCTTAGAATAAGTGTCACCATTGTCTTATTTATGAGAAATTCATGAATCACCACTTTATTTTATAATTGTTTTGAATACGATGACATAAATTTCTAAAAATACATCTAATATGTTAAAATTCCACTTATAATTAACTAAAAAATTTCAAATAATTTTTAAAAAATTATTCTAGAGTTAGTAAATTACTTTATATGTTTTATAAATTGAAATTTAATTTTCTAAATAAATTATTTAAGTAATAAATAATATTTCTATCACTATAAAATATTTTTATATTATTTATGATATTTTTTTCATAGTCCGATTTTGATAATTTTAAACTTACATTATTATCATGATTTATAAAATTTGAAAGCCTCTTGATCACCTGGGATGGTGATGATGAAACATTTTATCACATGAGAGGATGAGAGGGTGGATTATCTAAAAGGACCCAACCTTATAATATTATATATTATTGATTTTTAGACAATAATTCACTTTCACTCATTCATTAAGATCTTTTAGGTTTTTAGTTTTGGATAATTAGAACCTTATAATTAAAAAATAAACACACATATTGAAAAGTCAAAACTTCTACTCAATATCCATATTTTCCACAATATAAAACTTTTAAAATTAAATGTATTTTATTTTCCAGAAAATTATTCATGACTTTTAACATAATTTATTATTATTTTTATAACCATCCTTAAACCATGCGAAAAACATTTAAAAAAATGGGATGAGAAAAAAAGTTCAGTAAGGGTCATAAAAGAATGAAATATAGTAGTCGAATGAAAAACTTGAAAACCAATAAAATTTTTACCTTTTCCAAATTACTCTTTGATAATATAAAATAAATCATATCCACAGGAGTAAAATAATTTCTTTCTTAAATATAACCTTAAAATATCATAATAATAAAATTGAAAGAATTATAGGAATTTTAGAGCATTATATTCAAAACCTATATTCCCTCGTGTCATATTTTACTAGATCCTAGTTATATATATTTGATAAACATCCCCGGTTAACCCCTACTTCTTTACATTAAAGATAAGGAACATTTTCCAATACACTACAAAGCTATATCATGCTCACCCTTCATATAATATATATCCATATCACCCATTGTATATGATGTATCGAGAAAAACCATCATATTATATAATTATTAAGTACCATATCATGAAAAAATCATTATTAATATTTCATTTTTCATTATTAAAACCCTTTAAAAACTAATTTTAACCATAATAAAATAAATTTCCATTTTTATATAAAAATGTAGAGAATTATCTCTTCATTTAAAAACACAATTAAGAATTAGAAACACCAAGAGAGGGAATACTATATTCATTTAGAAAACATGTTAATATTTATAGGAATCTTGATAATGAATAATGGGTATAATAGAGAGAAAATTTGGTCAAGATATATACATTAAGAAAAAAAATTATTTTTTCACTAAAAAGTCAAAAGTAAGAAATATAGAAAAAATTATAAAGAATAGTATTTAAAACTTTCTAAATAAATTAAAATATATTAAAAAAAACATTAACAATATTTTAATCATAAATAATAATATCATTTAAACATTTAAAAGAACATGGATATGGATGAGAAAGAGTTTAAATTGTTTTAAACAAAATTTTAAATGAAAATACCTTACCTTGATTCTAAATTGTTAAATATTTTATTTATATTATTGAATAATAAACTTATGTTAATTATTTAATTATTTAATAAGTTTTTTCAAGTTTATTATACATTTATTTAATTTTTATCCATTTCATATTTAATTACATAATGAACTAATTTCACATCAAATGTTTTGATGATATGCGGCTCATATGTCCAAAATAACTTTAGTAGGTTCACCATAGTAAAATGGATCATAAATATAACATTTAAATAATCTTGGTATTTTTAAAATTATACATTTTATTTATTAATTATACTATATTAACTATACATGAAATATGGTTATAAAAAATTAATTATGTTACAACATGGAGACGGTAATCCATACGTACACATGAGTAATGTTTCTATTTCTCAAAAAACATGCATAAAATGAGGTAAATATCATTTTATATTTATAAAATTATTATTCTAACATAATATAATATTATTTTTTAAATTCACTTATATATATTAACCATTTGAGGCTCTGATGAAAAATAATATACATCGGTTTGCGATGCGACAATACACACATACGCATGAGTGATATTTATATTTTTCATTGAATGGTAAATAAAGAATTATAAAATTTATTAACCATTAAAAAATTAAATTTATATCATATATACAATATAATTTCATTTTTATACATTATTTTAACCCATCATATGATTTGGTAATGAAAAATGAAACACATCACTTTGTGGATGTGGTAGTCCATATGTATGCACGAGCGATGTTTCCATTTCCCATAAGATAGAAAAGGAGATAAAAAATGTTTATAAAATAAACATAATAACATTTAAATATACATAACATAATGATTTTATTATATAAAAAAGGTTAAAATAGGTTTATAGGAGTTAAGATAATAAATAAAAAATAAAACACTCTATTAAGAACAATATATCTTATTCAGACAACCTCCTTAGGTTTATACCTAAAGGATTCATAGGATGGTACTATGATCAAACCATGACCTCTAAGATATGGGTAGATTGTTAATATGGTATTTTTTAATGTATTTTATGAGCTAGTAGGCTTTTTAAGTGTGGATAATAGAATATATTGAGTTTCCTTTTATAAGTGAGGGAGTGGATACACTTGGGATTTTTCAAAAGATTAAAATATGTTAATGTATTAATTAAAAAATATGGCTAAAAAATTGAAAATTTTGGAAAAAATAATAATATAGTGTCTAAATATGATCATTTAATAGTATTTAAAAAAAATTAGTTCATATTAACCCTTATCATTTTAGTTTTAACCACATTAACTTGTTTTAACTCTTTCCATAGTGACTATCCTTTTACTAAAGTTACTGTTCATAATGATTATAAAAGAAATGGGAATAATTAAAAAATATATAAATTTTGTTTCCATATATAGTCTATTTTATCAAATTCAATTTCTATAAGTGGAAGAAATTAATTTTAAAATAATCTCACAAAATGCGACAAAAAACAGTTTTCTAGATTATACATTTTTAAGTATAAACATATTTTAATACCAAAATCAAGTTTAATGTTGATTTCATTGATTTTTTGGATTATTTTTAATCAAATGTAACTAAGTAAAATTTTAAACCAAGACAAAATATAATGTGAATTTGTAGATATATTAATAAAAAGGCACTTTTCTTAAAAATCCGTATTTTTTACTATTCACCAAAAAATGAAAATTTTAAACAAATTATTAAAATTTTATTCAAAGATAATTTTGAATAGATAATTTAAAAAAAGTCATTTTTTTCAAAAAAAAATCAATTTTTAATTTATCTTTTATATAAAACCATATAATACATGTAGAGAAATTTAGTAAGAATAAAACTATTTACTCTTTGATTAAAAAAATATTTACTATTATTATAATCAATATACATCTATAAAATATAGTTTATGAATATTAATAAGGCATGAAATTGAATTAATATTAACATTAACTGGGTGGTTACATACTTCTCCCCATTTATAAATCATTTCCTCACAATTTTATTCAATACTTAAACAAGTAGGGATATTTTTTACTTTATAGAAGTTTTAAATTCACATGAAGCTTCTTTGACCACATAGATTTTATAAAAAATTAATAATTTGTGAATTAAATTATTAAAAAACACATAATCTTTAAGATAAATAATACAAAATTGTTTTTCCTCATAAAAAATATTCTCATCCAACTTAACTACTTACGGGCTCAAAATATGAGGTGAATCCAACACATATTTTTTTAATAATGAAACATGAAACAAATCATGAACCTAGGATAAACATAGAATAAATTCCACTTAGTAATAAAATAATACAACTTTCTCCATAATTTCATATGATTCAATTAATTGTGGACTTAACTTTCCATTTATAACAAAAACACAAAACATTTCCCATTGAGATACTTTAAGGAAAACGTGATCTCCTAACTCAAATGAATGATCTTTCCTATGAATATCTATATAATTTTTTATTCCAATTTTGAGATTCTCTCATGGGATAATGAATCATCTTTACCTTTTCAACTATCTCCTCAACCAAATCTAGTATCAACAACTTCCTTTCACCTACTTTATCCCCAAAAGATGAAGTCTGATACCACTTTCTATATAATGACTCAAAAGGTGTTATCTATATACTGAATGAAAACTATAACTATAAGAAAACTCAAATAATGAATTATTTTGAACCATACATCGTTGGTAATCTATCAAACTATCTCAATGATTTTATTCTAAAGTCTAAAACATTATATTTTATTGTCTATCATATTAAAGGTGAAAAGATGTACAATTTTTTTCCAATACCCAATGACTTTTGATGGACTTTTTAAAAATTAGAAGTAAACTTGAGATCAGAGTCATATATAATAGTGAGAGGAACTCCATTTTACTTAAATATCTCTTTGACATACATTTGATAAAGATGATATAAATACATATTATCTCAAATAAGATGGAGAAATGAATAATTAGTCAATAGATATACAATAACCCATATTTAATTTTTAAATAAAGAACTCTTTAAAAATACTATAATGTAATCCATCGGTATATTTTCCCATTTCCACTTATGCATTAGAAAAGAATAAAGTATCACCTTTAGAAATTGTCACTTGTCTTTAACCTCTTGATAATTTTAACATTTCATGGTAAAATTTACAATATCTTTATTTATTCTTTCCCATTGATGAACAGAAAATGGTGATCTATGATCTTCACTCAACAATTGATTTTTCAATTAGGATATATATGGCATAAAAACCTTTTTTTAAATCACCAAACCCATTTTTTTGTCAATGTTAAATTTATTAAACTTACCTTAATTTCCCAGTTCCACCTTTTCTTACAAATCCCTATCTTTCTTTTGAGATTTCTTAATTCTATTTGAAAATGATGACTGTACTAACACATGAAAAAAATAGAATATATTCATGCATATTCAAATTTTTGGACAATATTCCTCAAATAATTTACCAAAGTATTATGTTATAAATATATCATGGTTAATGATGCATTATGTTTTTGACTCAAAGAATCAGTTACTTTTTTTTCCTAGACGATAATGAATCATGAAATCAAAATCTTTTATTTGTTCAAGACATATTCTCCACATCATTTTGAAATATTTCTAAGTGAATATATACTTAAAACATTTATAATCAAAATATATTGCACATTTTATTCCATATAAATATTGTATCCATATTTTGAAATAAAAAACCACAAAAACCAATTACATATAATCTACAAGACAATTTAGATCATGTGGTTTCAATTGACATGAAGAATGAGAAATTACTTGATCATTATACATATGAAGACTACCATTTCTATTAAAAGAAGCATTATTATAGATAAAAAACTCCCCATTTCATGTGGTTAGGTCCAAAATTAGATAATTAACCGATCTTATTTTCAGTTCCAAGAAATATTCATCAAATTATTTCATCTCGAAGAATTTTACCCCTTTTTCAAGTTAAATTATTTAGTTGAAAAAATACAAAAGAAACATTTTCAACAAACATATGTTCGTAATCCACTAATCTAAAAAATTATGAATCACTATGTCATTTTTAGGTCTTGGTCATTATTTAACTACTTTATTTTTTGAAAGGTCCATAGTTATTACATCTATAGAAACAATATACAAAAGTAATAAAATATGATGCAACCAAAATTCACATTTAATAAATTTCACATAGAACTTATTTTATTTTATGTTTTTTAAAATAATCCTTAGGTTTCTTTAATGATCCTCATGAATTTTAGAATATAAAAAAATATCATCAATAAAAACAACCTCAAACTTATCTAAATATTCATTGAGAAATCTATTTATATGGTCATATAATACAACTAGAACATTAGTAAATCCCAAGGGAATAGCCACAAACTCATAATTTCCATATCTATTCTAAAATGTCATCATTATAATATATTCTTAATTTACCTTTAAATTATGGAATCCTAACATATGATCAATCTTCTAATAATACTATGCTCCCTGAAGCTGATCAAAACAATCATCGATATGAGGTAAATGATACTTATTCATAAAAATGATCTTATTCAAGGATATATAATCAATGTAAAACCTCATTGAACTATATTTATTTTTAATAAATAAAATAGTATAACTTCATATTGAAGTGATATGATGAATGAAACATTTATCAATGAATTCTTGTAATTAATTTTTCAATTCCAAAAGTTATACTTGATCTATTTGATAAGGGGGTTTTGAAATTTGATTATTGTTAAGAACTAATTCAATAGTAAATTCAACCTCATGATCTGGAATAAAACTAGGAAAATCCGCAGAAAATACATCCCTAAATTTATTCACTACAGACACATCACTAATTTGAACCATTTCTTTATTTTCAACTATATGATCTAGGTAACTTTATCTTCCAACTTTAACAAATTTATTGACTTATTGATATGCTATCAATGGTATGAAATCATTAAATATAACTTTACTATATTTATAAACTATATTAGCATGATAAACCCAAAATACAATTCATACCCAAAATAATATCAAACTCTACTATAGAAAGATAAATAAGATTTTTAGGAAAAAATATCCCACTAATAGAATTATAAATATTCCTATAAATCTTAGTTGCTTTAATACTTCTAATAAATTTTCTCACCAAAAGTTATATATTCGTTTCATGAGGTGATATTTCCATTCCACTTGAAAATTTCTTAGAAATGAAGGAATTTGAAAACCTATAGTCAAACTGGGCATCAATATAATTCAAGAAAAGTAATGTACTTTTCACCACTTCATTAGATATCCCAACATCAACCCTAATAGTAGAAAATAATTTCCACCCCTTTTTTTATTTCAATATTGATGACTTCCACCATGTTTAACTAACTTCAGAAATTCATTAGAATAATTATCCTACTCATTGAAATTAAAACATATCACTATTGGATGATTATCTGTTACCCCATTCTTGGATTGATAATTTATTTTTTCTTTTCAATCTAATGATTTATAACCAAACTTAACACATAGGTAACACTTTTTGATCCTACCAAACATTCCCTAATTTTTTTCCGCACTTAGAACATGTTGGGGACTTACCTAAAGATATATTAGTTGACTACTTCTCCATTTATTTAAACCGTGGAAAATTTTTACTCTTTTTCATAATGAGGAACATAATATTTAGAAAACTCCATCTAAAAATTATTATCATAATGAAAAACATTCTCAAAAATTTTAAATTCACATTAGGCCAACACTCTTCAAAAACTTAGTTTCAATATCAATTAAAATATATTAATTTTAATATCAAGATCTAGAATATAATTTGATGTGTACCTAGATAATATTTTAAAATTTTCTTTACACATGACTATAATAACCCATGTTTTAAAACTAGATGAAAACCTAATGAAATTTGAACGTTTTCATTTACTGAATTATCTATTCTTTGAACTGAGCTTTAGAAAGAAATTATGAGAGTTAGAAAACTTCATTGTATTGTTTTTGGGGTTGGATAAATTCATTATAGGTTTCCCATATGTCTCATTGAGTTTTTAGAGTTCTAAGAACCAAAATTTCAATGTTTGGAGGGTCTACATAGGGGACATGGTTTGTCTGAAACCATGGAACCCCCAACAAAAAACCCTGCAACCAATATAAAAGGAGAAGAAGTTCCCTGCATGGGTTGTACATGAGTTACCCAAACCATGTTCCTAGAATTCATGGTTAGTTTCACTTAGGTAGTACCTAAAAACTATTCATTACATGATTGGTGCATGGTTAGGGTAACTGTGTAGGTCAAACCGTGTGGGGTGGTTTCTTATGGGATGGGTGCTGCACGGTTGGCACATAGTTTTTCCAAACCATGTGGCCAAACTGTGCGACATAGTTTTTAAGGGTAAAATTAACAAAATTACCTTAATGAGGGATTAAACCACATTTTCATTTATTTCTTCTTCCTCCACTATGTGAGGCTCCACCCAGGCACCATGGATTTCTCCTTCAAGCCTAATATAGGCTTCTTGGTATCTCATTAATCCGTCATCTAAATCGGTCTCCATCAATCCCTATGTATTATTGTCTATAAGGTATAAATTATTTTTTAATATCTATTCATTTAATATTATCTCAACGGAGTTATCTAGGTGAGATATCATTTTACCTATTTTCAGGGTGAAGGTCCATTTCTTATATTTCCTCCAAACTAGACCAAATCAAATATCAATATTGGGTGAGTAGATTTTATTTTGTATGAGGTAGCTAGTCTATGATTTTTTCATCAAGTTTATATCATTTAATATATAAAACCGTTGCACCACACACTAACCCTTATCTTGTCATGACCCATCCCCCAGGGCCCATGGCATGACTACTTCAAGCCCGCCTTCCATAGTCCAGGGGCTGGTGACTAGCACCAGAAAGGCATATCCCTATAATGGGAAAGAATTGAATTTAAACCTATAAAAACACACAATCCAAGAGTACAACAAGAAGAAACCATGAAGTAAACTACTGTAGTAAAAAGGTATTGAAAGTAAAGGGGCTAGAATACAAGACCAAATGAAAGTACAAGTACAATTGAAAAGAGAAAACAGCTCCTGAATCATCCACCGAGGATCCTACCTGAAGGGTATGTACAACTCATGATTAGTAGTCACTACGGCACGCCACGTCAAATGGTCCACCTCTGATCACCATCCATTCCTAGATCCCTTATCCTTGATCAATGCTATACATCGTCTGCACAAGACACAGCAAGGTACAAGCATATCTCATTCAGGGGTGAGTATAACAATACTCAGTAGGGACCTTGAGACCCCGAAAGGTCTCATAGAGTTATAGAAAGGAAAACCACAAAGCAAGACCTCAATCACAAAGCACAAATAAGTAGTAATTAACTATACTTAGGTATATGACCATACATATACCTAAGTTATCAATATAAACTTGTCTCATACAAGAGGAAACATAAGGCTCCAATCTTTAAGCCATTTTAAAAACTGATATACGAAGGAAGAATACCACAAAGGTAACACTACGAAGGCATGAGTACTAAAAAGGTAACACCAAGAAGGTAATAAAACAAAGGTGAATGTACCAAAAAGGAAAATTCTAAGCTCACACCAAGTATAAGTATAGAAGTACAAATTATTAGTCATAATTCATGATAATCTTATTCTTCTGAGAGGCTTTGTTGTTGACCATATGGAGTCTGAACTACACAGGATTGATAAGTACAAACCCCTGCTGACCCACACAGGATCCGACCCACACAGGATCGGTATGCACTAACCCCCACTGAACCACACAGGATCTGAACCACATAGGATCGGTGCTGATCCATACAGGATTTCTAGGTACTAAACTCCGTATGATCTATCTCTAGCCCTCGCCTCACTGACAGCCGTTGGATTCCATCACAAAGTACGCTTTATTCTGGGAGGATCTTCTCCTCAAGCCATAGGTTGTACCTTAACCACCACGATGTTCCAGGAAGAAGTATCCTAAAGAACCTCTATGTCTTAAAGGTTCCAACGTGACATACGACACATCAATCATACGCCCGATCTATGACTTATACGCATTTTAGTTCTGAGAGCCCGGTGGGATTCGAGTTTGATACAACCCATACATACTCGAATTTTCTCCCAAACTCAAGTGGAGTATACAAAAAATATCATCTTGCTTCAAGGGTCCTAGAACCGCAGATGGTTCGTCAAATAGATGCCCAAATTTCAAGTTATGGCTCTTTTAGTGAAACTGGGCCTGGAAGGATTCAGGTCCGGTCCGACCTGGTTGGATCGACCTAGCCCGACCTAGTTTGGATCACTTGACCCGGTCGGAGTCCGGCCCATATGGGTGGGGTCACAACGGTCTCAGCCCGCTTGTCCGTGAACTGGTCCGGCTAGCCTAGGTGGCGCGACTCGCTTGGATGGCGCGACTCAGCCCACGGAGGGGCGTGACCCGCTGGGCTTGCGCAGCCTGACCCGCGAAGGGCGCAACTTGCTGGGATCGTGCGGCTCGTCCCGCGGAGGGGGGTGTCCCGCTGGAGGCGCGACCCACTGGGGTTCGCTCGGCCCGACCCATTCCATGGATGGTCTCGGCCCGCTAGGGATCACGCGGCCTGCTAGAGGCTTGGCCTGCTGAAGTGGGGCCCGCCCTAGCTTGCACGAGGGGAGCGGTCTCCCCCATTCGAAAGGTAGAGAAACAGTGCCTCTTGGCACTTCCAAGTCAACCGCGAGACCCACTGTGGGTCCCGGCCCTTCGCTGTGGCTGTATGTCGTGACCCCCTTCTCCGGCGGTGCATGAAGGCGTGCCACCACCTTCTTCGTGGATGGCCAGAGTCAACCGCCATCTTCATCCGCCACAGCTATACTCGCAGACTTCTCTTCTAGCCGCACGTGATGGCGTGCCACTATCTCCTCCGCATCCATCCATTTCTGGCTACTGCCATTACTCATCGTACTGGGTTTCGTTCAACCTGAATAAGAATGCTCATGAAGAATGCACCAAATTTGAACAAAAGGTGGAGGGTCCAGGCCTTGTTTGTTTGGACCACTCCCTCTGCATTAGTTTGATAACAAGAGGGTAGAATAAGATTCAACAACTCTTGAAACTAAAACCAAATAAAAACCAAACCTCATGATCATTGGAGAATGCCCGCGTTTGAGGAAGAGTTGGTGTTCGTCGTTCAGTGGCGCTCGTCACTGCCTTCTAGAACTGGTTCCATCCTCCAAGTGATTGGCATCACAATACATTTATAGAGCTTCATCGCTTAGTGTAGTCGTGCCAACACTCTTCCCCAAGCTCCATATAAATAGGATAGGGAGAGGGTGAGTAACACACATGGAATTAATGGGAGTTCATTTAATTGGAACCTTCCTAATTCCAATGACACTATTACAAAGGATTTTAAGATTCAATACATTTAATGGCTTGAAACGTCATTGGTCCCACCACTGCCACTTTTCCATTGAAGGAAAATAAAAGAGATAAATAAAATAACAAAGTTATTTTATTATTATTTTAAAAGTCCAAAATCTATCTTTTTCTCTCAACCTACTACAATTTAAGTGAAGTATCCCTTAAGCGAATTCTAGTGATGTGGATTCAATGGTGCTCTTAGATTTTTAATCCGAGCATCGGTTCAAAAGTTATAAAACGCCGCTCGCGCGTTTACTAAACATACCTTAAAAAAAGTTTGTAAATTCATTCTGGGCACACCAGGCCTCAGAATCACGCACCATAAATTTTCACAGACTCATAATAATTCCATATAATAAAAAAAATTAATGGTAAATCTGAGTCTTTACATTCTCCCCACCTTAGGTATTTTCTTCCCTGAAATCCATAACATAGACTAAGGAAACAAATGGGGGTACTGAGCATGAATCTGAGCCTCCCGCTCCCATGTGCTCTCTTAGAGGTTCCCATAATTCCAGCAAATGTGCACTAGAGGTATCGATATTCCATGAAGAATATGATCCTGTCGATCCTCAATCTCTACTGGAACCTCCGTAAAGGTCACTCCATCGTCAATGTATAGCTCGCTGTGGTTGATGACGTGAGATGGGTCATGAAAGTATATCCTCAGCTAGGATACGTGGAAGATGTTGTGTACCTTATCCAACTACAGTGGCAGTGATAAGTGGTATTCCACCTTGAAAATCCTCTGAATTATTAGAAATGGTCTGATAAACCTTGGTGAAAACGTGCCGCCCCGACCAAATCTTCGAAAACCTCATTGAGGTGAGACCCATAGGAAGACATGGTCTCCCTCCTCGAACTCCAAAGGTTTTAGTCTCCTATCAGCATAATATTTATGCCTACTCTATGCAGTCTTCATCCACTCCTGGATGATCTGCACCTTCTTAGTGGTAGCTCGTACCAACTTTGGACCCATAAGTGTTGAATCCACTGGGTCTATCAAGCATAGTGGTGATCTATATGGTCGAATGTACATGGCCTCAAATGGTGCCATATCATTGGTGTAGTGATATCTTATGTTGTATGTGAACTCCACCAAGGGCAAGTGATCCTCCCAAATGTGGCCAAAATCTAGGATGCAAGCACGAAGCATATCCTCTAGTGTATGAATGGTCTGATCCATCTGACCATCCGTCTAAGGATGAAAGGCGGTGCTCAAATGTAGCTGAGTCCTAAACGCCACCTTTAATATCTTCCAAACCCAGGATGTAAAACGTGCATCACGGTCTGAGAAGATCATAAATGGTACCCCAAGTCATACAATATTTTTTGTATGTAGAGGCGTCCCAAGCCCTCTAATGATCCCTGCTCTTAGATAGGTAGAAAGTGTGATAAATTGGTGAGTTGGTCAATGATTTCCCAGATGGAATCATGTCCCATAGACATCTGTGGTAGCCTTATCAAAAAGTCCATGAAGATACCATCCCACTTCCACTCTGGTACCTCTAGTGGCTACCTTTAAGCCTTCTAGAACCTGATGATCAGCCTTCACTTGTTGACAAGTGAGGCATCCTGAAACAAACTCTGCCATTGCTTTCTTCATCCCTGACCACCAGTGCTGCTGCCGAAGGTCTTGGTACAACTTCTCCACACTATCCAGAGTGGACATATGGTACTACCTCAACACCTCTTCCCATAGTTCTACTAGTACCATGGTGCGTCCTATGAAGATGATGACATGATCCCCACCTTTAGAAAATCCATTAGGTGCCTATCCTAAAGAAATCTGAGCATGTCAAGCATCGCAGTCAATGTCCCGAAGCTGTGCCTCCTGAACTCGCTGAATAAGTAGAGGAGTGACAGTCATAGATTGGAGGTAAGCTGCTCTATCTCTATCCACAAAGGATATCTGCAACGCGGCTAGATGCTATGTCGTCTCACTCAGTAGCTGTAAACCAGACCTCCTGTTGAGTGCATCTGCCACTAAGTTACCCTTCCCAAGAGTATAGACTATCTCAAAGTCATATTACTAGAGGAAATGTATCTATTTTTGTTGTCACAGGTTCAGTTCCTTCTGTGATAACTTATACCTAAGAATCTTGTGATCAGATTAAATAGTAAACCGTTCACCCATCAAGTAGTGCTGCCACATCTTCAGTGCAATGACCACAGCTACTAACTTCAGGTCATGGGTAGCATAGTTTTGATCATACTTTCTCAGCTATCAAGATCCATACAGGATCAATTCTCTCTCCTGCATCAGAACACATCTAAGTCTTTGTCCCTGATGTTTTGCAGTAGACTACATACCCAACACCCTCTTTTGGTAGCCTCAATATGGGGGAGCTCGTCAGTCTCTGACTCAGCTCTTGAAAAATCTGCTGGCATCTCTCCATCCACACAAAGGGTTTTCTTTTCATTTTCAAAGATTACATGGGTTAAAAAACTCAGGTAAAGTCAGGCAGAATATCCGGTAATACCCAGACAACCCCAGGAAACTTCGCACCTCGATCACACTTCTGGGTGGCTCCCAAGCAAGCACAACCTCTATCTTCGCTGGATCCACTGCAACTCCAGCCTCCAAGATAACGTGCCCCTAAAAGTGGACCTCTCATATCCATAACTAGAACATCAAGATCTTACCATAAAGCTGGTGATCTCGGAGTGTATCTATAACTATCTACAGACGATAGGCATGCTCCTCCTCCATCACCGAGTACACCAAGATATCGTCAATGAATACCACCACAAAGCGATTGAGGTATGGTTGGAAGATATTATTCATGAGTCCCATGAACACTGTAGGGGAGTTGTTCATGCCAAATGGAATAACCATGAACTCATATTGTCCATACCGACATCTGAAGTACGTCTTCTGTACATCCTCATCTCATACCCTAAGCTAATGATAACATGATCTAAGGTCTATCTTCGAAAACCCTAGAACTCCCTTGAACTGATCAAAGTGATCATAAATCCTCATAATTGGATACTTTTTCTTCATGGTAACCTGGTTTATGAACTGATAGTCCACAAAAAGTCTCAAAATCCCATCTACCTTATTTGTGAACAAAATTAGAGCTACCTATAGAGAAACACTGAGCTTTATAAACCTCTTCCTCTACAAGTCCTCCAACTATACCCGTAACTCAAAAAGCTCTGCAAGATCCATCTAATATACTGGTGTAAATATCAGTGTCATACTTGGGTACATGTCTATGTAAAATTCTACCTCTCTATATGGAGGTAGTCCCGAAACATCATCAGTAAAGAGATCAGCATACTGGTCTACCACTACAGGATATCTCGGACTCTCAACATCAACTGCTCCAAGGGTAAGGCTAGCCAACTAGTGGGTGATCGGCTGCACCCTCCTCTGGGTAAGTCCATACCATGCTGAAAAGGTTCCCTTATCACCAATGAAGAAAAACCTGGTCCCATTCTCGTGGACACACCACACTTTTCACCTAATATAGTCAATCTAAGCATGGACTATGGATAACGAGTTCATACCCAAGATGATGTCATAAGTCTTCAACGTCGCTACTAGAAGATCCCAACCGAAGCTCTTATCTCCTATAGTAAGATCACACTGCAATCACCAATGTGTAATCATCGAATCTCCTTCTGTATGAGTCTCTAGATATAAGGATCAAGCCAATGGATCCATTGGAATCTCTGAGCTCCAAACGAGGGCCGTGGTAATGAAAGAGTGACTGACAGCTATGTCTATAATTATTGAAGCTAAGGTGGAGTAGAAATATATTGTACCTCTAATAATATTTAGAAATTCATGGTTGTAGGCCTCAAATTCCTAGATCTGAGCTCGTCCCAATCCTCCTACTCCTTGTGGTCAGGGTGGACCACATAGAGGTAGTGGTGGTAGAACCTCGAATCGCCGCCCACCTCCTACTATACAACCAACTCCTCTGCCAAGTCTGCCACCCTGAAGACCTACTCACTCAAACCTCTTCCTCTACCTCAGTGGTCTCTCAACCGTCTACTGGTCGTCTGTATGGTGGGTTGGGCAGTCACGAGTTATGTGGCCCTTCCCACCGCACGAGTAGAACTGCCCACTCCTCATCTTTTCTATGTCCCATGAGCCCCTCACCACCGAACTTGTATCCTAAGTTTTTCAACCAGAAGGTCTAGCCCGCTTGGGCCCATGATTCATCCATCTACTGCCTACCATAGATGACTCTGCTACTTGATCTATGGTGGTGGATCTCACTGTCAGTGCATTCTCAACTAGGAAGCTGTCCCCCAAAATCTCTCGCTCTCACACCCCAGCCTACATTAGAATGCTGAGCGATATCATCGATGCTATGATCTTCTATCGGAGACCCTGCTGAAAGGTATGAGCCCTGAAGAAAGGGTCTAGTATCATGTCGGTGGAGTAGTATGAGGTATTAGTGAACCTCACTGAGTACTAGGCCACAGTCATGCTGCCATGCTGTAAGTGCATCAGCTCCTTTATACGCACCGAGTATAGAGTTTCTGGGAAGAACTCTTCCCTGAAAAGGCCCTCGAAGTCTGCCCAGGTGAGGGTCACCTCATCATGTAAATGGAGTGTTAGACTCCACCATCTCCCAGCTGCTCCCTGGAAGAGACTGATATCTAGGATCACCATCAGATTGAATGGTGTCCCAACTAAGCGAAAAACTCTAGCCACAACCTCCAACCAGTCCTCAGCCACCTACAAGATTCATCTCTCCTCAGAACCTTGGAGGCCTCTGCCACCGAAACTCATGAAATATAATAAATCTATGTTAACCCTCTACTAGCGGGGATGGTGGCATCTACTACCCAAAGGGTGGTGGTTCTACTTGTGCACCACGTGATGGCACTATCATCATAAGGGGGCCCTACACAGAAGCCCCATCTCTCGATGGGCAGTTATCATGTAATCTCTTGAGAATCCTAGATGGCTATCTATGTGATGAAATACTAAAAGAAAACAGGTGCGCCACAGTCAATAATTTATACTTGGTGAGCTAACTCAAAGAAATCATGAGAAAAACTTTTCAAAACACATGCAATCAGTGTTTTCGTGTGTTGAGTTGGAAATCAGAATTTAGGGTCCTTGTGTATAGATACATCAGCCATCACAGCAACACTAGATTACCTAAATTGAAAACCACACTCATAACACTTAGCACTATTTCCAAATGGTAAAGACCAGAGTCCTAGTTATTCTATAGAACCAACTCCTCTGATACCACTTTGTCATGACCCATACCCCGGGGCCCATTCCATGACTACCCCAAGTCCTCCTTCCATAGGCCAGGGGCTAGCAACTAGCACCATAAAGGCGTATCACTATAATGGGAAGACATTGCCTTTAAACCTGTATAAACCCATAATACAAGAGTAAAAAAGGAAGAAACCATGAAGTAAACTACTGTAGTAAAAAGCTACTGAAAGTAAAGGGTCCGGAATAAAAGAACAAATGAATATACAAGTACAATTGAAAAGATAAAACAGCTCCAAGATTGTCCACCGAGGATCCTACCGGAAGGGTAGGTACAACTCATGATCAGTAGTCACTGTAGTATCTCACGTCAAATAGTACACCTCTGAGAACTGTCAAGTCCTAGCTCCCTCAGCCTTGATCAATGTTGTCTGTCGTCTATACAAGACACAATAAGGTGCGGGCATGGCCCATATAGGGGTGAGTATAAAAATACTCATCAGGGACTCCAAGACCCCCGAAGGCCTTCTAGAGTTCCAAAAAGTAAAAACACAAAGAAATGCCTCAATCACAAAGCACGAAGCAGTAGTAATCAACTCTATATAGGTATATGCCCATACATATACCTAAGTTATCAATATACACTTGTCTCATACTTAAATAAAACATAAGGCTCCAATATTTAAGCCATTTTCACAAATGATCCATGAATGAAGAATACCACAAAGGTAACACCATGTTGATATGAGTACCACAAAGGTAACACCATTAAGGTAACACAAAGAAGGTAAACTAACACAAAGGTAGAGACTCAGCTCACACCAGGTATAAGTATATAAGTACAGATGATTAGTCATAAGTCATGATAATCTTATTCTACTGAGAGGCTCTGCTACTAAACATAAAGAATACGACCTACACAAGATTGATAGGTAATAACCCCCACTGAACCACACATGATTTGACCCACACAAGATTGGTATGTACTAACCCCCGCTGACCCACACAGGATCTAACCCACATAGGTTCGGTATGCACTGACCCACTTAGGATCGCTGAGCACTAACCCACACAGGATCTGACCCACACATGATCAGTGCTGATCTACACATGATTTCTAGGTACTAAACTCCCCATGATCTATCTCTAACCCTCACCTCACTGCCAGCCACTGGATTCCCGCACTAAGTACGCTTGATTCCAGGAGGATCTGATCCTCAATCCATCGGTCACACCTCATCCTCTAATAAGTTCCATGAAAAATTATCCCAAAGGACCTCTATGTCGTTAGGGTTCCAATGCGACAGACGACGCGTCAATCAGACGCACAGTCCGTGACTTATATGTGTTTTAGTTAAAAGGGCCTGTTTGGATTCAGGTTTGATCCAACACAGTCATACACCAACTTTCTCTTAAACACAAGTGGAGTATACCAAGAGGACCATCTTGCTTCAAGGGTCCTAGCGTCATAGATGGTTCATCAAACAGACGCCCGTATTTCAAGTTATGTCTCTTTTAGAGAAACTAGGCCTGGATGGGTCCAAGTCCGGTCTTACTTGGTCTGGGCCAACCCGACCCAGTTCGGGTCTGGCTAGGCTGGGCGGGGGCACGACGGGCGTAACCCAACCCATGAAGGGGTATGGCCCGCTGGGCTCGCGTGACCTAGCCTGCGAAGGGCGCGACCTGCTGGGCTCGTGCGGCCTGGCCCACTGGGCTCGCATGACCTGGCCCGCCCCACGGAAGGGTGTGACCCACTAAAGGTGTGGCCCACTAGAGTGGGGCCCGCCCCAACTAGAATTGGGGGAGCGGTCTCCCCCATTCGTAAGGTGGAGAGGTGGATCCTCTTGGCGCTGCCAGGTCGCCTGCGAGACCCGCTTCGGGTCCCGACCCTCCGCCGCGACTTCCAAGCCGCGACCTCTTCCAGTGGCATGCAACAGTGTGATACTCACCTCCATCCAAGGTCAAATAATGCCAAATGACTCTATCTAAAATAGATTTATGCCGTGACCCCCTTCTCCGGCGGAACGCGTCGGCGCGCCACCACCTCCTTCATGGCCGGCTGGAGCCGGCCGCTGTCTTCACCCGCTGTAGATAAAACTGCGACCTTCTTCAATGGAGGTGCGCGACGACACTCTGAAATCTCCTCCACGGCTGGCTGTTTCTAGTCACCACCATCACCCACCATATCGGGTTTCGTTCAACTCGAATAAGAATGTTCGCGGAGAATGCACTAAATTCCAACAAAAGGCGGAGGGTCCGAGCCTTGTTCATTTGGCCTGATCCCTCCACGTTAGTTTGATAACAATAGGGTATAATAAGATTCAACATCTCTTGAAATTAAAACCAAATAAAAACCCTTCCTTAAGATCATTAGAGAACATCTGCGTTCGAGGAAGAGTTGGTGTTCTTCATTCAGTGGCACTTGTCACTGCCCACTGGAACCAGTTCCATCCTCCAAGTGATTGGCGTCATGGTACTTTTCTAGAGTTTCTTCACTTGGTGAAGCCATGAAACACTCCTCCCCAAGCTCCATATAAATAGAAGAGGGGTAGGGTGAGTAACGCACGTGGAATTAATTGGGGTTCATTTAATAGAAATATTTTTAATTCCAATGACGTTGTTACAAAATATTTGAGGAGTTAAGACATTTAATGTCTTGAAACGTTGTTGGTACCATCACTACCACTTGTCTGTTGGAGGAAAGGAAAAGAGAGAAATAAAATATCAAAGTTATTTTATTATTCTTTTAAAAGTCCAAAATCTGACTTTTTCTCCCAACCGACTGCGGTTGAAGTGAAGTCTCCATTAAGCGAATTCTAGTGCTGCGGATTCAACGGTGGTCTCAAATTTTTAATCTGATCACCGGTTCAAAAGTTATAAAATGCCACTTATGCATTTACTAATCGTACCTTAAAAAAGTTTGGAAATTAATTCCGGGCACACCAGGCCTCAGAATCACACATTGTCAATTTTCACATATTCGTAATAATTTCATATAATTAAGAAGAATTTAAATGGAAAATATGGGTATTTACAAATCTTGCATTTCCTTAAAATTAATTAATTCATATTAAATTTCTCGACACACCTAGATAAAATCCTTATGATCTTTGTTATGCAAATTGGGGATTCCAACCTCGATCACGGACACCATTTAGGTGTCCTGGATTATATTTCTCTATTTAGATTAATTTAATAAATTATCAAAATTCCATCTAAGCATTCAACTTAGATTAATAATTATAATTTCTCCTTTTAGGGGATTTATTAAATGTTATTGTGACCTTATTAATGACTTTATGGACCTCTAGGAATTAAATTACCATTTGTGGTAATTTTATTAAATGGATATTTGATGAATTGAGTTATGATATTTGAATTGGATGTATAATTATGATCAATGAATTGTTGTAGAAACAATGCCATGTTCTTATAATAAAACCCCTTGACTGAGGTGCGTTGTCTTCAAAATTACAAAGTGCTGATTTTTGTTTGATATATTGATTGGATTTCTTGATGTTTTTAAATGGTTTATCCCGCCTTTAATGAATATGTTTAATGAACCAAGATCTTACTAAGGGATTATATTAATTTATATATAGAATTTTTCATATAGGAAATTTCCTACATAGACCATGGCACCTTTATAAGTGATCCCTTAAGATTATTAAATTGTAATTACATGTTAAATGAATTAATGGATTGGATTATATAAGATGTATCATTCTTGATGATGGTTTCCCTTAAGTGATATGTCTATTTTAAATTGATTGATAATGTGGATGGATTTTCATGATGGAATACCTTTCATTAATGATTTTTTAAATGTTTTAATTTTTATAAATTGATTATATTGAGTAGCTTATCAATGATGGATTACTTTCCTTATATATATTAAACAGATTAATTGAATTGGGAATGGATTGGGTGGTATAAAAACATCTCTTTTTATAAATTAATAAGAATGGATTATGTGAATTGAATTAGATGTTTTAAATTAAATGAGTTGATAAAGGGTGGAAAGGACATACTGTTTATTGTATGATATGTACATGCCATAACTAAAATGCTATTCCTTGTTGATAATGCCTTAATAAATATAGATCATGGAAAGTATTTTCTCATGGATTCAGCTATTAATTGTTGTTGTTATATGATTATTCCTTGATATTGGTTGTGGATGATAGTAAGGGATCTGTTTAACATGTAGGAAAACCACGCTACCTTACATTGGAAGTTGAGTTCCTAGAATCTCGCACCATTGATAATATGTTGCACGTTGGGTTGAGGCACTACATTCCGGGTTTAGAGTGATGACATGATGGCTCACTCACTATCCTGAGTGATTTTCATGGATTCTTACACTCTATTGAGAAGTTTGGAATGTACCCTATTTCTTGAGCATATAAGCTCATTTAGACTGATTGTGGATGTCAGAGTTACACCAGATCTAGCCAATAGTTAGTATTCTAGGTATATGACCATTTATATCCATATGTACTTGGTTCATATAGGTGGATGTGATATATAACTATAACATGTATATATTGTTACTATATAAATATGAATACTGATCATACATTAATTTTGGCCATGTTTCGAAGCAGGTAGAGTTTTCCATGTGTTCTATTAGAACCTGAGCTGACTAGTATTTATTTATTTATTCAGAACTGGTTGTTTATTGTTCCATTTATACATGAAAATTGCATTAAATTACATTTCATGGATTGGATTCAGTTGTAGACACCATGGGTGGGAACCTACTGGGATTATTATCTCACACCTTTCTCGAGATTCCATTGCACAGGATTTCCAAAGTATACCTTATGTTTGTAAGACTATGGTTGATTTCTTGTGCTATTTATCTTGCACTTGGGAGTTAGGAGCATAGGACTGGGATGGAGATCATGATACTTATTGAGATTTACCTTAATGATTTTACTTCATTTCTCAATTTATTTACTACTCTATATCTTGTAGTATGATGTATGACTCTTTATTTAGTTTATGTATCATCATCTAGACTTGAATGCACTGTATACTTTGGAGTTGGTTGTATTTTATATTAAGTTTATATTTTTCATCCGCTTCTCTATCTTTCTTTTATTACTTCTTTCACTATTGACTATTATTTATCATCTATTATACCACTATTCTACTCTGATCATGAGGGTATAGTCTCCCCAATTTTACCTCCTTACACTACCGCTGCTAGTCAGTAGCCTTTGGCATACAGGGAGGCGAGCTTGATTCCAAGTGACCCACCAGTCCAAATACCATAGTAGTGGTCAGTCAGGCTAGGATGTTACAAAGTGGGATCATATGTTTGTTTCTATCATATTACTATTTCTAGAATTTCTATACCAAAGATTAGGAATATGTCAGAACTTGGTAAATTTCCATGTCTAGGGCTGATCACCCCACCCATGAGGAAAATTCCAAGTGTATAGGGATGAGATTGTTGTTCGTACAGTTTGTTATCATAGTGGATTATGATTCCACCTCGAGTGATTTACATAATTTATGATTCTTATTGACTTATGAATTTTATCATAATTACCATTAGAATTGTATGGAAAGGATGAAGCATTACATGAATCATTATTGGCACATATAAATTTACATTCCATGAACAGGCCATTCCCTATAGTAGCATTTATAGATTTCTAGGTATTTCAGATTATGTGCCTTCAGTATATTCCATAAATTCATTTATTAGCATTCCTATTATATTCCATGAAAGTTATTTTAGTTTAATGCTTAGTTCTATGCTTGTATAGGTATTTATTCATCATTATTGTTGTTATAACATGATTTGGTGATGTTATTCCATACTGAATGATTATTTAGAAAGTTTTTCATATGTTCCATGCTTCTATGCTTATTAGATTGCTTCTATATTTATTACTTATGATAAAATGCTCTGTTTTGTTTTGATATAATTGATTTCATAGGCCGAATTAATTGGTTGCCATTAAATGGAATGAAATTTTCAGTAATAAGGTGAACAGGTGCCTTATAATTGGGAAAAGGTAACCCATATCCTCGAACCATCCTGGAACTTTTTTTAATAATTATAGAATGATGTTAAAATGTAAAGGATTCTAAAGTTCATATTTTTAAATTTAATTGTTTGTAAATAATGGGTTCTAAATTCCAACCTATAAAGTGTATGAGCATTTTATGGATTGGTAGATGACCACCTATAAATTATACCATTATATTTGATAATTGAATATATATTTTGAAATGGTTGTAAAAGTAAGAGTTGTTTAATTTTAACCTAGAATTAATTGGTTAACAACTAAAATGAATTACTATACCCAATTGGGTTAGTTGGGGTATGTTTCTTATGAGATGATCTATTTGGGTGTTTGAAGCCTTAATAATTTAAAAAATGCTATTGGGTTGCATTTTGATGAGCCCAGATTGGTTAAAATAGGACCCTCATGGGTCAACTAATCTGTTAAAAATGAATTTATTTGATAAATTTCCTAATTTATGACTGGATGTTAATAAATATTTAATGTATAAAAAGGGGTTTGATATAGATTTCATGTTTTTCCTTGTAATACCCCAGAATTCCATGATTTTTTTTAAAATTAAATGGAGTTATTTCGAGACTTGGATCTTAGGCGGCACATAATTCTGAGGCATGGAGATCCTGGAACATATTTTTGAATGATTATTAAATTCCATTAAATAAACGTTTGAGTGGGTTTTTATAACTTTTAAACTGGTGCTCAGATCAAAACTCTGAGGGAACCATTAAACTCAGAGCGTCGGTATTCACCTACAAAGTGCCTAACATTGTCTGGTGTGGGCCAACTGTGGAAAGTAGTTTTGGGCTGTAAATAAAATAATTAAGTAATGATTATTTTATTTTCAAATACTTATAACTCTTAAATGGTAAATCGGATTGGAAATCTTAGAGTACTATTGATATTGTGAAGGTGTTCTCCCCTTAGGCATAGCCTAATCTCTATCGACACAGGTCAATGGTAAAAGTTAATTTTTGGACTTTTAGGTAGAGAAATAAAATAACTTAAAAAGTTATTTTATCTATTTTCTTCATTGTTGAGTAGTGGAAGATCAGTACTACGATGAAAGGATGAGGTGATGATAAATCTCATTAATGAACCTCATTAATGAGTCAGTGTAACGACACTGCAATGCGGTGTAACAGAAACAATGATTCATGTTTCTTCAATTAATAGACAAACAAGAAATGCATGATTGTTGGATCAATCCTGGGACTTTTCTGAGTATCTGGTGGGTGGTGATGATGAACTACAAACACAATTTCTTCAACCCTTCAAAGAATCACTAGAAACAGTGGACAACAGATCAAGAATGGAGAATAGAGGCGTGAAATCCTGTTCTTCCTAGACCAAAAATCCTATCCTAGGTAGGGGTTTAAATTATTAGTGAATTTTCCCCCATTTTTCACTCTAAATGAAGAATGCAGATCAACTCTCTAATGAGTTGTTCCATAGATAAATTTTTCTTGTGGGGCTGGGAAAATATTGTTGCGGGTTAATAATGAGATTAAAATCTTAGTGATTTATTTATTTGCTTTGTGTTTCTGCTAACAGGAACAAATCCGAGCCGAAACAAACAAAGGTTGATTTGTTATATTGGGGAATTCGTGTGTTTCGCGATCAAACCCTTGAATTGACGTCAAGGGGACCTCGAGGCCATAACAGAGATGGCGAAAACTTGAGAAGTTTGAGGGTACATATTGTTTGAGAATCGGACCACTGGAGTGGAACCGATGTCCCGCAAAAGACACTATTGGTGCCTTGGGGTGGCGGAGGCTATGGCCAGCTAAGGCTACGACCTACATCGGGGGGCCCTACTGATCAGGTGGCACGTGGTCCCCACCGGACCGAGTGTAGGAAGAGGGCAGTCGGCCTCAGTCGGCCACGTGGCTATGCGCCCTGGATGCCTCTGGCATCTGAGATGGAAGCAAGCCAACCCACCTTTGTGGACTGGGATGATGGGATGAACCGAGCCATTGGGTGGGTCGGGATGCAGATAGAACCGGCCCGCCAGTGCTGGTGAACTAGATGAAACAGGGTCATCAGGTGACCCGATGAGCTGGACCCATGGCCGAATCGGGCCGGGTCCAATAAGGCCTAATGGGCCTGGCCCAGTGTCCAGGTCAAACAGGGTCGGGTCCGGTCGGTTGAACCGGGTCAGGTCACGCAGGACCCTCGAACCGGGTTGGTTGGGTCGGTCTGACCGGGTCGAATCGGGCCCAGACACAACTGGACCATGTTTTCTAAAACACCAATATCTTTCATACTGGGCGTGCAATTGACGCGCTTTTTGTAGTGTTGGGACCCTTGCGATAAGGCAGTCCTTTGGGAATACTCTAAGTGTGATTATGTGACAGTCGATATACAACCGATGGATTGAGAAGTATATTCTCTCGGAATCAATTTTATTGGAGAGCAGAAATCCTTCGGATGACTGTGACATGAAGAATATGTGAGCATACCTTAGTGTTTTAGTAGATGATCGTACTTCAATGGTTCAACAGACGATCATACCTTAGTGGTTCAACAGATGATTATACCTCAGTGGATTATCAAATGAGCGTACTTCAGTGGTTTAGCAGACGAGCATACCTCAATGGTTAACTAGAAGAGCGTACCTTAGTGTTTTAGTAGATGAGTGTACCTCAGTGGTTCAGTAGACGAGGATACCTTAGTGGTTCATCACATGATAAGACCTCAGTGGTTTAGTAGATGAGTAGACCTCAATGGTCCAACATCCAAGAAGACTTCAGTGGCTCATCAGGTATGAGTCCCTCAGTAGTATAAGATGAATCATCTCTATGACTAATAATATTACTTTCTATATATAAAGATATACTTGGTGTGAGTTGTATTTACTTTTCCATCTTTACTTATTTCTCTTTCTTAGTGGTCTTTCCCTTGTAAATTGGGGTCCCTACTGAGTATTGTGTTACTCACCCCTACATGGGATTTAGCCGCATGTGTCGTGTCTCATGCAGGTGATCGACGCTTTGACAGAGACCTTGGTGGTTTGGGACTAGGTGGTGCTCAATAAGATATGATAGACAAACGTACTTCTATGGCTACAGGCAGCTACCTTTACTTACCCTTTAGGTAAGTTCTCGAATGGATAGACCATGAAAATGGTACTTTCCTTTTTGTCTTTAGGCTTTTATTATGTTCCCTTTGTACTTTCAGTTGTACTGTACTCTCAGTAGTTGTATAAGTTACAAGTGTGGTTTACTTTGTATTTACTTTCCGTAGTTTGAGCTTTGTGCATGTGTACAGGTTTAAAGGAAACTTTCTTCTCTTTTTGGGATATGCCTTTTTGGTGCTAGTCACACTACCACAAAACAAGTTTTCCGCAGTTCCACCCTTTATCAGTGCTAAAAAAAAGCGCTGATAAAGGGAACTTTTAACTAAGATAAAAAAGCACTGTTAAAATTTTCCCTTTTTTGGCACTTTTTTTAGCACTGATAAAGGGCCCCCTTTATCAGCGCTTTTTTAGCACTGTTAAAGGGGTCCCCTTTATTAGTTCTTTATTTAGTAGCGCTCATAAAGGAGGATCTTTATCGGCGGTTTTTTTCCTAGCGCTGATAAAGTTTATATTTCAAAAAAAATTGTATTTCATAAAAAAATATATTGACATATAGGTGTATTTATCTTAATATAAATATAATAAATATTTTTTAAATATGTTTTTTTTCGATTTGATATGTGGTAGATGCAAAACGGACACTTGGAGTAGAAATTATGGCCGTTTGAAGGGATTAAGGACCTTTTCATGCCTTGATGAATATGAGAAGTTGTTTCAGTGGTCATTGTAGTGTAGGTATAGTCGTAAGATTCCATTTGATATGTGGTGGAGGGAAAACAAACACCTGTAGTAAAAGTTATGGCAAAACGGACACCCAAAGCCAAACATATGACCGTCTAGAGGGATTTTGGGCCTTTTTGGGCCTTGAAGAACGTGAGAAGGGGTTTCAGTGGTTACCAGAGTGTGTAACATTTCTCAAGCTTAGATTTGATATGTGGTGTATTCAAAACGGACACTCATATTAGAAGTTACACTACTACAAACATGGCTTTTATCAGTACTAGAAAAGCGCATTAACAGCGTTAAAAAAGCGCTGTTAATCGAGGCGAAGATAAAGGGGGGTCCCTTTTATCAACGCTCATAAAAGCGCTGATAAAGACCCCTTTTATCAGCACTAAAAAAAGTGCTGATAAAACTCAAAAAAATAAATAAAAAATAATTTATATTCGGGGGTGGGGGAGCTTTTAACAGTGCTTGAACCCCCCTTTATCAGCGCTAGGTGGCCCCCTCCCACTCCCGCACGCTGCCCTTGCCTGCGCATCCTGCACTTTCCCACGTGCCCCTCCTTGCTTCCACCCGGATTCAAACCCGCGACCTCCCCCTTGCGATCCTGCACCTTTACCATTATTCCATTTCGTTTTTTTAATCTATTTAATGATACATCTATTTATTTATATATATATAGTTATATTTATTTGTATATTAATATAGATTCATATTAATATAAATATATTTAGTTATATTAATACATATATATTTATTTATATAGTAATATATATATATATTTATTCGTATATTAATATATATTTATATATATATAGTTATATTTATTTGTATATTAATATAGATTCATATTAATATAAATATATTTAGTTATATTAATACATATATGTTTATTCATATGTTAGTATATATATATTTATTCATATATTAATATATATTTATATCTATTTATATATATATTTGTAGTTACAATTTTTTATCTGTATATTTATTTGTATATTAATATATATATTTATAATATTAGTTTTAAATACATTTATAAAAGTTATTTATGTGTGTTTATAGATAAATAAATAAATAAATACATACATATATACAACACACACACACAGACATATATATTTACGAATAAATACATATATATGTGTATTTGAAAATCCATAGAATGTTAAAATGACCATAACTTATAATCCAGAAGCCTGTTTCAACTCTACAACCAGTAAAATTGAATAAAATGAAACAATCTTCGATATGATATGTGGTACAGGGCTAACGGACATCCAGATCAGAAGTTATATCTGTTTGAATGTTAACAAATCAGGGTATACCGACTAAAAGCTCAATTTTGGAGGCCTTCTAGGACTTTTTTGACCTTGAAAAATGTAATTAATGCTTTTCCTGGGTCACCAGCATGTAGAGCTTGTCGCAAGATTCGATTTGATATGTTGTAGAGCTCAAATGGACACCCGGATCAAAAGTTATGACTGTTTGAAGTTTGAGTTACATTTTCAACGTATTTTAGATCTTTTATTATTTTTTTTTGATTTTTTGTGCCTTCAAATTGTTATTAAATGATTATTAATCGATGATAATTAGTAAATTATTAATTAATATAATTTTTTAAAAAAATTTAAAGCCATTTTCACTAAATTTTATATATATTAAATGTAGTAGTCTATTTATGCTTTTGTAAAACATATTTAAAAAATATATATTATATTTATATCAATATAAATATACTTATATAACAATATATTATTTTTTATGATTTTTTTGAAATATAAAATTTATCAGTGCTAGGAAAAAGCGCTGATAAATCCCCCCTCTATCAGCGCTACTAAAAAAAGTGATGATAAAGGGGTCCCCTTTATCAGCAATTTTTTAGCGCTATTAAAGGGTGGTGCTGTGGAAACCTAGTTTTGTGGTAGTGTTATTTTCATTTTAAATTTTGAAACCCTCGTGGCTCTTAAAAACCTATGAAACCTGCAACTCACTAAAACATGCATAACTTCTACTCTAGGTGTCCGTTTAAGCACTGCGACCAGTAAAAGTGAATATCATGAAACTAGTGACGACAAAATCCAGTCAAAATCATGAGAAGATTATAGGAATGGAAGATATATCCGTTATACCACTCCAAAAAAATACTACAACTTCAAACGACCATAACTTTCGCTCCGGGTGTCCGTTTAGGGTCTACCACATATCAAATCGAAGTAATCAAAGAGATATATGCAAAAGGATAACTCAAACATAGTTCCAATAATGTATGTGACCCAAAAATCTCAAAAAACCAGAATAAGGACTCCAAAACTCAATTTTTGTGTCCGAACCCCTATCAAATTTTTCTTAAAATGGCCATAACTATCGATGATTGTGTAAATTTGGCCTCCAGAACCTATTATATCATAGTTTGTTCCTTGAGCTTCACCTTTACTATTCACGGAGCTAAAAAAGACACCTGAAGCAGAGGTTATGCCCGTTTTAGTGACTCTATGGTTTGTTAGGTTTTCAAGCCCCCATTTCTAGCACTTTCATCTTGTATGCTATTTTTTCAAACAACTATAACTTTTGATCTACCTGTCCATTCCGCCTCCACCACCTATCAAATCAAATATCATTTGATGATCTTTGATTTTACTGGTCACAAATATGGAACAGACTCTTAGATCATAATTTTTCATCATTACCCTAAGTTTAGGGTTTATTTGACTTTATGACTGTATTTATGGGTTTTGACGGTTTCTCCATTTTTACCCATATAATGTGTACATGTGTGTATATATATATATATTTGTGTGCATCTGTATTGATAAAATGATATATATTATCTATATATTCTAAACATATCTATATAATATATAATATTTGTAAATATATATAAATATGTATAATTATACATACAAATATACATATAATATATATATATATATGTGTGTGTGTGTGTGCTGTATATATGTATTTATTTATTTATAAACACACCTAAAAATCATATTTTATAAATGCATTCAAAACTGATCTTATAAATATATATTAATATATGAATAAATATATTAATATATAAATATAACTATATATATATATATTAATATAAATAAATAAATAAATAAATAAATAAATATATATATTAATATAAGTATATATATATATTAATATAACTAAATATATATATATTAAAATAAGTATATATATATATTAATATAAATATATATATATATATTAATATATATATATATATATCAATATACGAGTAAATATAATTAAATATATATATATATATAAATAAATAGATATATTAATAAATGAAGAGAAAAACAATATGGTGGAGTCGTAAAGGCTTAGGGTGTGCAGGCAATAGGTCCCGAGTTCGAATCTAGTGGGAGATAGGTCACGCGCATGGGTGGAATAACATCTAGCACTATTAAGGGGGGGGGGCACTGCTAAAGGGTGTGGGTGATGGTGGTGGATGGGAGGCGTGCAGTGTGGTGGTCAGGGCGCTGTTAAAGGGGGGTGGGGGTGCTGTTGAAGCCTCCTCGAATTGATTTTTTTAATGATTTTTAAACTTTTATCAGTGCTCAAAAAAGCGCTGATAAAAGGAGCCTTTATCAGAACTTTTTGGAGTGCTAATAATGGGTACCCCTTTTATCTTCTCCTTGATTAACAATGGTTTTTTAGCACTGTTAATGCCCTTTCATAATGCTGATAAAGGCCGTATTTTCTGTAGTGTCACCATCCCCTGGCCTATGGAAGGTGGGTTGGGGTAGTCATGGTACGAGCCCTGGGGGAAGGGTCATGACAAAGTGTTATCAAAGGAAGGTTAGTTCTACTAGAAGAACTAATATTCTATAAATTTTGATAGGGGAATAGTGTTAAGTGTTTTGAGTTTGGATTTATGGCTAGGGAGTCCAGTGTTGGTGTGAAGACCGGCGTATCCACACACCAGGACCCTGAATTATGTTTTTTGACCAGGTACCTGAAAACACTGGTTGCATGAGTATTTGAGTGTTTTCCCACGATATTTTTGATTCATATTCATCTCACTAGGTATAATATATTAATCATGATTCATCTTGATCTTTTTCAAAATGCCTCCATGCAGACAGTTATCCAGGATTCTAGTGCGTGATAATGAGGATGATGTAGAGAGAGATGAGGCTTTGGTACATAGACCATTGCCCGATATAGAACCTTCAGGCAGTGTCCTAATGATACCAACACCCATTGGTCAGTATTTACTACCAGCTCTATCGTTAGAGGATGCACATTGGCTCAGTGCCTTACACAAGTTCCATAGATCGTGACATCCCAGGTTCAGGGGGGAGATAGATCTTCAGGTTGGTGAGGATTGGCTGGAGGCGGTGACATGAGTCTTTCACTTAGTGAGGATTCTACTTGATAAGATGGAATTTTTATTAGTGATCCTTCTGCATGGATCGATGGGGAGAGGGTGGAGTTTGAACATCCAGACTCATGAGGAGGCGACCTCACATGGTCCGACTTTGAGAAACTTTTCAAGGAGGAGTTCTTCCCTGTGAATTTGTGCTCAATGCACACATAAGAGATGCTTCACTTATAGTAGGATAGCATGAAAGTGGCTGAGTACTCTGTGAGTTTCACAGACCTCTCCTATTACTCTACGTATATGGTGTGAGACCCTTTCTTCAGGGCCCAGAACTTTGTGTAGGGAATCTGATAGGAGATCAAAAAATCAATTATTTCCCTCAGCATCCCTATGTAGGATGGGGTGATGGAGCGAGATCTACTGGTAGAGAGATTACTCACTGAGTAGGCACCAATGGTTGGAGCTACCACTGGGCGACGGGTGGCTGAGTCAGTCGTGGCAGGTAGCCGACAAATGACGTAGTGGACCAAAAATTCAAGACCATTCAGAAGATGATCCGAGGTCTCAAGGTTGGTGGTATGAGGCCCACGAGGTAGAGGGATTCATTAGGAGAGTAGAGTATTCTATGCATGCAGTGGGCATGGGTACATGGATCGGGATTTCCCGACTCACCGTGCAGAGGACCGACAGACGGTCGAGGGACCAATGAGGTCGCAGTAGAGATAAGATTAGGACGGTCCACCAGGCGGTGGATGTAGATGAGAAGTGGGATGAATGGAAGGAGGTGGGAATAAGTATGAGGTACCACCACCACCACTGCCAGGCGGTCCACTACAGGATCCAGGAGCAGGTGGAAAGGGGCGGGCTCAGCTTCAGAAAATTGAGGGCTAATTTCCTGACGTTCTAGAGATGATACAAGGTACAATCTATGTCTTATCTACATTATATCCAGTTCTTATAGACATAGGTGGAAGTCACTATTTCCTTGACACAGACCTTGTTTGGGGCTCATAGATTCCAATCGAGCCGTTGGATTGATCCTTTCAATTAGAGACTCATATGGGAAAGGATTCAATGATTACACATTGGTACCGATAGTGTGAGATTACTATTGGAGGTGAGTGATTTGGCTGTGATCTCCTAGTAGTGGCGTTAGGGCATTATGAAGTCATTTTGGGTATATAATAGCTATCAACAGTTCATAATTAGATCGACTGTTTTAGATTCACAGTGCGTTGTGTCTACAAATATGGGAACCAATTTTCCTTTATCGGCAAGAAGGAAAACATAGTAGTGTGGGATGGACTCGTATATAGAAGGGTGCACTCGATCACTCATAAGTTGGTTAGCATGACCCCAAATGTAGTGTATGATACAAGTCCATAGTTTCCTACAGTGGCAGATCAATATGAGGACGTCTTTACAGAGGATGTTCTTGGACTACCTCCTCGTAGAGAGGTAGACTTCTTCATTGATCTGTAGCTTGAGACGACACTGATATCTACACCTTCATATCAGATGTCTCCCATAGAGATCTGGGAGCTGAGGGTACAGTAGGACGAATTACAAAGAAAGGGGTTAGTAAGGACTAGTGTTTCACCATGGGCAGCCCGAATGTTGTTTTATAAGAAGGCAGACAGAATCTTGTGGTTATGTGTGGACTTCCGGTGCCTGAACCATGTGACCTTGAAAAAAATGTAGCCTATAATTATGATTAATGAACTCTTTGATCAGCTTAAGAGAGTGAGATTATTCTCAAAGATATACCTTAGATCAGGCTATCACCATCTTTGATTATGATATGAGTACATCTAGAAGACAACTTTCAGATGTCCCTTAGGCCACTAAGATTACTTAGTGATGCTGTTGAGCATGAATAACTCCCAAACAGTGTTTATGGGACTAATGAAAAGGATTTTACAGCCACACTTAGTCCGATTTGTAGTGGTCTTCATTGATGTCATCTTAGTGTATTCAGCGTCTGAGGAGGATCATGCGATACAACCGAGGATGGCTATGGACACACTCTGAGAGAATTATCTTTACAAAAATCTCTCTAAGTTTGAGTTCTAGATATGAAAGGTCCACTTCCTAGGACATGTCATCTCAGAGGATGGAGCTATGGTGGATCAAGTGAAGACCGGGGTAGTGCTTTCTTGGGAGCCACACAAGAGGATTACCAAGGTACATAGTGTCCTTGGGTTTTCTGGGTATTATTGGAGGGCTTTAACCGACTTCTCTAGAGTGGAATCACCCATGAAAACATTGAAAAAAAGGGAAAACCCTTTGTGTGGACACAATAATTCTAGTAGATCATTCAGCAGCTGAGGAAGATCTTGAAGAGTTCTCCTATCACGAGGTTTCTAGAGGAGGGCGCCGACTATGTGGTGTACTATGACGCATCAGGAACCGGGCTTGGTTGTGTCCTAATGCAAGGTAAAGTAGTGATTGCTTATGGCTCACGATAGTTGAGACCGTATGATCAGGACTATGTGACTCATGACATTGAGTTGGCAGTGGTAGTCTTTGCACTAAAGATGTGGTGATAATGCCTTATGGGTTAATGATTCAACAATTACTCTAACCAAAAGAGTCTCAATTATATCTTTTCTTAGAAGTATCTTAACCTGAGACATCGAAATTGGCTAGAGTTCCTCCAAGATTATGACTTTGAGATAGTCTAAACTCTTAGGATGGGGAACATGGTGGCAGATGATCTCAATAGGATATCGAGTTCATAGATCTTGAATAAGGCCTCAGAGCAGTTGGCCTCAGTTCAGATATCCTTTGTGGATAGGAATGAGGCATCTTATCTTCAATCGATGGTAGTTACCCCTCCACTATTATAGCAAGTAAGGGAGGTGCAACTTGGAGATTCTAGTTTTGAGACTACACGTGCCCAGATATCCACAGGGCATACCCCTGATGTATATTCTAATGATGGGGAGCACATCATCATTTTTAGAGGATGAATCATAGTGTCAGTGGCATTGCAGGAGGAAGTGTTGAGGGAGTTCCATACATCCTCTTTGGTGGTACATCCAGGTGTGGTGAAGATGTACCAGGACCTCTGATATAGTACAAGTGGACATAGATGAAGAAGGCACTGACTGAGTTTGTCTTTAGATGCCTCACTTGTCAGTAAGTGAAGATGAGCACCAAGTTCTACCAGGTTTGACACAACCCCTCAAGGTACCCGATTGGAAGCGGGATGGGATATCAATGGACTTCATGAGAGGCTTAACATGTATGTCCAGGGGGAATGATACCATCTGGGTGATCATAGACCGACTCACTAATTCAGCCCACTTCCTACCCATTCTATTACATGGTTTAGTAGAAAGCTTGGGAAGCCTCTCTTTGAAAGAGATAGTTCGACTCCATGGATTCCCATCTATGATAGTCTCAGATCATGATGTACGCTTTACATCCCAGTTGTGAAAGGGATTACAGGAGGCGTTAGGGACTCAGCTGCACTTGAGCATAGAATTTCACCAACATACAGATGGTCAGATGAAGAAAACCCTACAGACCTTGGGGGACATGCTTCATGCTTGCAATATTGATTTTGGTTGTAGTTGGGAGGACCACCTACCATTGGTAGAGTTTGTGTACAACAAAAAACTACCACTCCACCATCGGTATGAAACCGTTTCAAGGTACTGTATGAATGACCATGCATATCACCGTTATGTTGAACAAAACCAGGGGAGTCATCACTCATGGGTCCAGAGATGGTACATGCTATTACTGAGAAGATGCAGGTAATCAAAGAGAAGATGAAGATTGCACAGAGCCAACAGAAGTCCCATTCTAATAGGAGATAGAGACCTTGGATTTCAAATATAGGGGACTACATATTCATACATGTCTCTCGTTGATGAGGGATATAGAGATTTGGCTGAGAAAGAAAGCTATATTAGAGGTTTATCAGACCTTTCCTGATACTACGTAGAGTGGGTGAGGTGGCGTACCACATGGATCTACTTTTATAGTTAGAGAGGGTGCATGACATCTTCTATGTATCCGAGCTGAGAAAATACATGCACGAACCTTCTCACGTCATCAACCATGGTGAGATAGAGATTGATGATGGGGTGACATTATCAGAGTACCTGGGGAGATAGAGGATTGATAGGAGGGGATCCTTTGTGGAAGGTTGATTCCTCTAGTGCATGTTCATTGGTAGCACATGAATCTCCAAGAGAGTACGTGGGAGCAGGAGGCTCAGATTCATGCTCAATACCCCTTTTGTTTGATTATCCATTTTTTTGGATTATGAGGTTATAAATATCTAAAGGGGGAGTAATGTAATACCCCATAATTCCATGTAATTTATTTAAAATCAAATGTGATTATTTCGAGACCAGGCTCGGAGATGGCACGTAATTTCGAGGCCTGAAGTGGCCAGAACATATTTTTGAAATTTTTTTAATGTTCATTAAATAAATATGTGAGGGGATCTTTATAACTTTTAAACTGGTGCTAATATCAAAAATTTTATGGCACCATTAAATTCAGAGCATCAAGATTTTCCTAGAAAGTGCCTAACATTTGACGATACAGTCCAACTGTGAAAAGTAATTTTTTGTTGTAAATCAAGTAATCAAGTAATGATTATTTATTTTCAAATCCTTATAAATACTAAACGTTAACTCATATTGAAAATACGAGAGTACCATTGATCTCATGAGGGTGTTATTCCTTTAGGAGAATCCTACCCATAATTGGCATAGGTCGAGGAAAAATTTTAATTTGAAGACTTTTTGGAAGAGAAATAAAATAACTTAAAGAGTTATTTTATTTGTTTTATTAATTATTGAGTAGTGGTACTTTATAACTGTGGTGCAATGATGAGGTGAAGATTAATCTCATTAATGAACCTCATTAACGATTCAGGGTAATGATGCTGTAATGCAGCTTAATAGAAATGTTGATTCACATTTTTTCAATTAATAGTCGAACAAGCAATGCAGGATTGTTGGCACAATCTAGGGACTGTTCTGAGGATTTGGAGGGTAGAAACGATGAACTATGAATGCACATTCTTCCACACTTTTAATAATCTCAATAAACGGTGGGCTGTGGATCAAGAACGAAAAACGGATGTGTATGATCCCATTATTGCTTGACTAACAATCCTATCCTAGGTAGGGGTTTAAACTCTTAGTGAATTTCCCCCATTCATCCCTCTAAATGAAGAATATGGACCAACTCTCTAACAAGTTTTTTCTGAAGATAGATTTTACTTGTGGGGTTGGAAAAATTTTTTTGCGGGTTAATAATGGGATTAAATTCTTAGTGATTTATTTACATGCTTCATGTTTTCACTAATGGAAACTAATATGAGCCAACATGAATAATGGCCAGTTTATTCCATTGGGGAATTCGTGTGTTCTTCATGAAAGAACCCTCGAATCAATGTAAAGGCGACCTTAAGGCTGTAGTAGGGATGAAGCTGACCGAAGAAGTTTTAGGGCACTGAAAGTTTGAGAATCGGACCACCGGAGTGAACCTGATGGCCCACAGAAGACACCACCGGTGCGGCGACACCAGCGGCCTGAGGTGGTAGCTGCGGGAAAGAGGCGGCATGCTTGGGAAATGGAGGCTACATCCAGTGAGGCCTCAACAGTGTGGTAGGGTGGTTCAACTCGGGTTCCACGCTGAAGGAGCAGCCCATGTCAGCGGGCCATAGTGAGTAGGGGGCATGCAACCCATGTTGGACTACATGTGGTTAGAAGAAAACTAGCCACAATCAGCCATGTGGCGGCATGCACCATGTTCCTCAAGCATCTGAGGTGAAAGAAAGCCAGTTTGGATTCACGGGCCAAGTCAATTAGGAAGACGAGGCCACTAGGTGGCCTGGGTTGCGAAAATAACTGACCCCCAATGCTGGCGGGGCCGGATGAAATTAGGTTGTTGGGAAACCCAGTGGGGTAGACCCATGATCGAACCAGGCTGGTTCCAACAAGGCCCAGTGGAAAGGCTAGACTGGGTCATCCCAAACCCAACCAGGTCAGGTCGGGTCAGCCGAACCGGGTTAGGTCACATGGGACCCCCAGGCCGGGTTGGTCAGGTCGGTCTGACCGAGTTGGACCGGGCCCTGACACAACTAGCCCCTGTTTACTAAAAACCAACTTTCATTTAGGCCGGGCATCCGATTGACGTGATGTCTATAGTGTTGGGACCCTTGCGATAAGATGGTCCTTTGGGAATACTCTATGTGAGATTCTGTGATAGTCGAGATACTACTGATGGATTGAGGAGTAGATTCTTGTGGAATCAAGTGCACTAGAGAGTGGGAATCCTACACCTATCTATGAAAAAAAGTATATGGTGAGCGCACCTTAGTGGTTCAATAGATGAACATACCTAATTAGTTCAGTCGATGAGCGTACCTTAGTGGTTCATTAGATGAGCGTACCTAAGCGGTTCAGCATATGATCATACTTTAATAGTTTAGAAGATGAGTGTACCTTAGTGGTTCAACAGATGAGTATACCTTAGTGGTTTAGTAGATGAGCGTGCCTGAGTGGTTCAGCAGACAAGCATATCTAAGTGGTTCAGTAGATGAGTATACCTTAGTGGTCCAGTAGCCGAGTGAACCTTAGTGGTCCAGTAGATGAGAAGACCTTACTTTATCATCAAGGATCATTCCCTCAGCAGTATAAAATGAATCATCTCTACGACTAATAATCATACTTTCAATACTTAAAGTTACACTTGGTGTGAGTTGTCTTTAATTTTTGGTCATTGCTTTGTGCTCTTTCTTTCTGGTATTTCCCTTGTAGATTGGGGTCTCTAATATGTATTGTGTTACTCAACCTTGCACAGGCTTTGCCTACATGTGTCATGTCTTGTGAAGGTGACCGACGCTTCAATGAAGACCTTGGTGGTTCAGGACCAGGGGGTGATCAGTGATATGAGACAGACGGGTGTAATTATATGGTTACAGGTAGCTATCTTCACTTACCCTTCAGGTAGGGTCTTGAGTAGATAAACCATTGAAATTGTACTTTACTTTCTGGTTTTGGGATTGTATTCTAGCCACTTTGTACTTTCAGTTGTACTATTCTTTCAATAGTTGTCTCAACGACAATTGTTTTTTACATTCTGTTTACTTTCTATAGTTTCAGGTTTGTGCATGTGTACAGTTTTAAAGGAAAATTCCTTCCCTTTTTGGGATATTCCTTTTTGGTGCTAGTCGCCATCCCATGGCCTATGGAAGTCTAGCTTGGTGTAGTCATGACACAATCCCTGGGGGACACGTCTTGACATTCCTTATGGAGTTAACTTGAAAAAGGTATGAATTAATTTTGTTTTATAATTGGTACTTGTTGTTATATTTAAATTTTTTCAATGTTTAAATATTGAATTTGAATCAATGAAATTAATTTAAAATGTAACCTTAGGTGGTATACTTATTTTAAACCACCATATAAGGGTATTTTAAGTATCTCTTAAAGTTTCTTTGGAACAGATATGTTAGTGTTTTCAATATACCATTCTCCTTATTAGCAGCAACTTAAATGATAGGTGCAGGGTCTAGTGACTTTCTATTTTTAGGACCCATTTATAGGGTCGATTTGTACGCTTCATAAGGGGATAGCCCAGGGTAGGTAGAACCCTTAAATTTTAAATTACTTTTTAATCCTATGAGTTTTTTGCTCTTTTGTGTCGTTCGGGTGCCGTTGTACCTAGTAGGACTCTTAGTATCTAAATGACACACTTGATTGGATGGGTGGTCATGTTCTTATGGGCCTTTGCTATGGGTGTGAACATCAAGTAATTCTCAGTTTCAGTAAGTTAGACATTCCTTGGTCTTGTTCATCCACTTAGAAGTTCACATGAACCTTTCTTCTTTCTTAGTACTGAAAAATTTGTAATATCATCATCCATGTTAATGGTCTTATGGGGAAATATTACTCTAGGTTTAATATTTTGTGTGGGTCATATGATACTTGATTACATATGGAAGAAAACCCATGGATAATATCAAGGGTGTGTCATCTAGCTTCTGAAACCTTAGGGTAGTATGCATTCCCATATGCGATGCCCGTCGAGTTATTAAATGATTTAACAAACTAGTTCAGTTTGGTGGAATCATTGAGCCTTGAGCTGTTCTGTATGTTTTCAGGTCATCTCTAGAGAATATTTACCTAAGATATAAAGCAGACAAGTTCATAACAATTCTCAAGATGAAATTATTAGAGTATTGAATGTTATTTACATGTCGATTAGGTTGTTTTTGGACCTTATTCCGGATGCTATGACGTACATTATCATGGATTAGAGGAGATTCACATATATGTTTAATGTGTTTTTGATGTAGCACATTGGTGACTGGCTGATTTATCTATCCTTTGAATGAAAAGGAAACTCCTATGTTGGGGAGCATAATGTCTATTATAGTAAATAAGTTTCCTTCTAGGTAGAAGGAACACAACCAAGGAGAGTCATTTGAAAATGGTCATCTTTTCTCGAGTGACTTCGGGGTCGATGAGCTTTAAATTGTGTTAGTGCTTGATCTAAAGCATGATGTTGATGTGGTTGGATGTGTATTCAACCCTTTAGAAACACCACTAGTATTTGATGGAATTTGGGGGCGAATTTTGAATGAACACAGAATTCCTCAGGTGATGAAGGCATCATGGTTTGGTTTGTGTTAGTGCATCAGAAGGTGAAGCCGATCTTCTTTTAAAAGGTCAACCAGTTGTGGTTTGACTATTCTTATTTTGGTTTCATCCTACTGTACTCTTCTAAAAGAGACAATCATGTCCCCTATGTTAACATTTTCCTTGATACAATAAGTGAGCGTCGATCTGAAGCCACAGTAAAGTTGTAAAATCCATTAATATCGTTTGGTGATTTTCTTAATGTTTCATACTGAATGTGTGGTTCTTGTCAAGGTATAGTTAGTTCTGAGTGATACATGGGTTTTCTTGTATAGGAACACTTTTTAAGGAATCTTGGACACCATTCGTTATTATCTAAATTAACCACCAGGAAGATACCACTCTAGGCTCAGTCAATGTTTTTAAGTGGACATCTTGGCTCTGTACTAATGTCTCATGTGTAAACATGGAGTATGAACTACCTTAGGTTGGATCTTTGGAATCTGGTTTAAAAATTACATGGTTATTCTAGTCCTATTTTTGGGATCATAGGTGATTCTTAAAAGTTAATTATTCCAATGGGCTGGATCAGGGTTACCCCTTGATCATGTCGAGGCACAATAGTTTAAATGACCAAGTGATGGTTTGATTAAGGTAGGTCACCAGAACTCAGGTATGGAATTTAGTGGATGTGTTAGTGGTAGATGAGATATGACTTGAAAGAATGCATTTCATTTCAGATGTAAATACATAAGCCTTCTAAGATAATAATTTTGAGGAAGGTCAGCTGGAGGTGGCTCGACCTATTACGATTCTTGTTTATTGGACGTGGTAATAAGAAACATTTTATAAATCCCATCTCCACATTAAGGTGGGTGTGGTGTAAAGGCTGGATGTGTCTTTCAAGGAAATATTTCATGGTCAGTTTGAGTTTGGTTGATTGGGATTTGACCATTTTTTTATAGTGAGGTCCCTATTATGGCCTCAAATGAAATCAAGTTCTCCCAACTAAAGGAATCATGCTTGAAGTATCTCTAGAATGATTATAGGTGTGATTCATAGAAGATTTCGATGGAAGAGGTTCCTTGGTTAAGAATTGGATCATTATGATGTTAAATCCCTAGGTGGGGATAACCATTGGATATATTCTTAAATAGATGATGATGTGATCTTGTCTCTAGAAAATTGGGCTTGCGTAGGTACCATTTCAGTGTTTAAATTGGAAAAAAAGAATTGGCTCGGGCATTCATGGCTTATGTTCCATTTGATAAGAAATGTTCAGTGGTGCGTTTGGTATTTAGAATCACAATGAGACCATTTTAATAAGACATCACAACCCTGGCCGGTTGGGAAATGTTTTTATTGTTCCCGAAGGCATCCTGAGGAAGATAAGTTCTAAGGTGGGGAGGTTGTAATGAATTGTGTTTTAGAATCCGATGAAAATACAAAGGAATTTGAAAATTTTCATTTACTGAACATCCATTTGTTTGAACCAAGATTCAAAATAAAATTATGAGAGTTGGAACTCTTCAACATGTTGTTTTTGGGATTGGTTAAAGGCCCGAGAGGTTTCTCAGATGGCTCGTTGAGTTTGGGGAGCACCAAGCTCCAAAATTTCATGGTATGGAGGGTATTCCTAGGGCACACAGTTTGTCTGCAATGATAAAGGCCCCATAAGAAAAACATGCGGCCTATATTAGAGGATAAGAAGTTCCTTTCATGGGATGAATATGGGTTTCCCAAAACGTGCACCCGGACCACACTGTTAGTGTTAGTTAGGCAATATATAAGAACTATTCATCACATAGTTGGAAAATGGTTAGGGTAACCGTGTGGGTTAAACCATGTGAACCAGTTCTTAAGTGTGAAATGAAAATAATTCCATTAATGAGGTTTTAAACCTCATTTTACTTTATTTTTTATTTCTATATTGTGTGAGGCTCCTCCCAATCACCATGGATTCTTCATTCAATCCTAATATAGGCTTCTCAATATCTCCTCCATCTAGCATCCAAATCGATAACTGTTAGTCCCTATGGATTTATCTCAGTAAACTCTCTATTATTTTTGAATCTTTAATTGTTTAATCTTATATTTAATGAGTTATCAAGGTGTGATATATTTTACCCAATTTTCAAGGAGAAGGTCCATTTCTAATATTTCATCCAAAATAGACCAAATTAGAGCTTGATATTGGGAGAGTAGGTCATTCTATGTGTTAGGTAAGTGGTCTATAGATTTTTATTCAATTTTTCATAATTTAATATATAGAATCATTGCACTACATGATTAAATTTTCTATGCATTTCATTGAAATTGGTTCCTTCATATTAAATTTATCATCACACCTAGATACACTCTTTATGATCCTTGTTATGTAAATTAAGGATACCAACCTCAATCATAGACACCCCATGGGTGTGATGACATATATTTTCTTATTAAGATTAATTGAATTAATTGAGGGAACATTGTTTAAGCATTCAGCACAGATTAATAAATATAATTTCCCCTTATAGGGAATGCTTAAATGTTAATGAAACCTAATTAATGCCTTTTTGGGCCTCTATAAATTTAATTTTCTTGTGTGGTAATTCTATTACATTTCTATTTGATGAATTTAGTTATGATATTTGAGTTGGATGATTAATCATTCTTAATGAATTATTGTCCAAATAATTTCATGTTATTATAATAAAACCCCTCGATTGAGGAGCACTATCTTTGAAATTACAAAGTGGCGATTTGTGTTTTATATCTTGATTGGATTTCTTGATGTTATTAAATAGTCCATCCTTCATTCGATATAGATTTTTAATGAACCAAGCTCCTCCTAAGGTATTTTATTACTTTATAAATTTAATTTATCATATAGGTAATTTCCTCCATGGACCATGCACCTTTATATGTGATCCCTTGAGCTTATTAAATTATAATTCCATGTTAAATGAATTAATGGATTGGATTATATAGGATGGATCATTCTTGATGATGGTTTCCCATAAGTGAGATGTCTATTTCAAATGGATTAATAATTTGGAATGGATTTTAATGATGTAATTCCTTCCCTAAATTATTTTTAAATGTTTTAAATGATATGAATTGATTATATTGAGTAGCTTATTCACGCTGGATTTATTTCCTTACATATATTAAATGGATTAATTGAAATGAGAATTAATTGGGTGGTGTGACCACAACTCTTGTTATAATTTAATAAGAATGGATTATGTGAATTGAATTAGATGTTTTAAATTAAATGAGTTGAGAGAGGGTGGAGAGGGAATTCCATTTATTGTATGATATTTACATGCCATAACTAAAATTCTATGCCTTGTTTATAATGGATTAATAAATATAGAGCATGAGAAGTATTGACTCATGGATCTAGTTATTAATTATTATTGTTATATGATTATGCCTTGATATAGGATATGGAAGATGGTAAGGGATCTGCTGAGCATGGTGGAAAATCATTCTCCCTTACATCGAGTGTTGAGTTCATGGTGTCTCGTACCATTGATACTATGTAGGACGTTGGGTTGAGGTGCCACACTCCCTGTTTCAAGTAATGACATAATGTATCATTCACCATACCGAGTGTTTTACATGGTGTCTTACATTCTATTAGGATATAGGTAATATACCCTATTACTTGAGCATATAATCTCATTTAGACTAGTTATGGATTTCTGAGTTACACTCAGTTTAGCCAACACCTAGTATTCTAGGTATATGTCTAGTAATATTCAAACGTACTTGTCCCATATAAGTGGATGTTATATATAACTATAATATGTATATATTTTTACTATATACATATGGATACCAATCAAACATTCATTCCATCCATGTGAAGAAATAGGTAGAGGTGTCCATGTGTTCTTTTAGAACATGAGCCAACTTTTATTTATTTACTTATTCATCACTTTTTGTTTATATTTCCATTTATACCTACACATTTATTTACATTATATTTCATGGAATAGATTCATTCATAGAAACCATCAACCTACTCAGTATTCCATTCCTCTAGGTTACCTATGTAAACTTTATGTTTTCAGGACCATGGTTGATTGCTTGTTCTATTTAGCATGTACCCAAGAGTTAGGGGCACATGACTGAGTTAGAGCACAAGATGATCATAGAGATTTACCTGAAGGAAATTAATTATTTTCATTATTTATGTACTGAACTGTATCTTATAGAATGCTATATGCCTATAACTTTAGTTTATGTATCATCATATGGGTATGCATTCATTGTATAATTTGTCATTGGCCATATTTTATATTTAGTTTATATTATTCTTCCACTGTTATATCTTTATTTTATTACTGCTTCCAATATTTCAAGTTATCTGTCACATGTTATACCACTGTGCTACTCTAATCATGAGGGTATAGTATCCACAACATCACCTCCTCACACCCTCACTACTATTTGGTATCCTCTGGTGTACAAGTAGGTGTGCTTGAGGCCATGTGACCCACCACTCTCACTACCGTCTTAGTGGTCAGTCGGGCCAGGATGTTACTATGACTATAAAATGCCCATTTTTATTAATTTCAATAAATGTTTCTATATTATGAGTTGAATAACCTTAGGAAAAAATTTATCTAGGTAAATAGTGTTAAATTCATCTCATTATATGGAATAAATCACTTCTTTATATCTAATATTCTTAACCAATTACCATTATCGAGCATATTCACCTTCAAAATGATAAGTAGAATGGGTTACCCTTTGAAGTTATGAACACCCAATTAATTCAAATATATTTTTCAAAAAATTGATCCATCATTTATTTACCACTGTATATGTTGCTCCACCAAAATCTAAAGGGAATTGTTTTATGAAATTCTCTTTAATAGAAACGTTTCTCTATTGTAAATTTGGTTTGTCTCTAACAAGGATGCCACAACCATTTATAACATGTATAAACTAATCCATTTCTATAATAATCTACTCAGTTCCATTTCCAACCATTCTAGGATACTGATTCGTGAGGATATTATCCTCTTAAAACCTTCATACTTTAGTTTCCCTATTTTCTCTACAGAAAAATATTATTAAAGGATATATATTATATGAAGAAACATTGTAATTTTCAAATATTATATGTTTTCAACCTAACCATAAATTAAAGTCTCTCAAGTTTATTTTATCACTAATATCATAACCTTTAAAATTATCTAAACCTTAGATTTAATACCAACTATAAGGTCCCAACCTTAAAACATAAAAAATTCATGAGTTTTTAGAAAATAATTCACTTTCTTTCGAACATGAAGATATTTTAGGTTTAGTGTTTTTGATAATTATATAATAAAAATTACATAACAAACTCATATATTATAAAGTGATCACTTCCACTCATTATAAATATTTCATATAATAATTTTTTTTTAAAAATGAAGCATGTTTTAATTTTATGAAAAATATTTATATCTGTTAACTTTATTTCTTATTTGTTACTAATCACCCTTAAAAACCATGAAAAACATTTGAAAATTTGGGATAAAGAAAAAAATCTAAGTAAGGGAAGGAATAAATGTATTAGTTTAGTTAAAAACATAAAAAAACTAAATTTTTTACCATTTACATATTACCCTTTGATCATATAAAATAAATCGTATCTATATACAAAAAAACATTTGCTCAAAGAAAACCTTAAAAATACCCAACAAGAATATTAAAACCCTTTTATAAATTTTAGAGAATTATACCATAACATGTGTTTACTCATTTAAAAAATACCTAGATCCCAATTAAATCGATAGGATTAACCTCCTTAGTTAACTCACTCAAAATTTTCTTTAAAGATAAGGAATATTACCCAATGCATTAAAGAGTTATATCAGGCTCACATGTCATATAAGATATATAAAAAATAAACCATCATATAAGCTGTATCAGGCTCACCCATCATCATCTATTATGATCAAGTACCATATCATGAACCAAACATTTAAAATCTTTAATATTTTTTCATTCAACCCTTGAGAAACTCATTTGAACCATAAGAAAATCACATTACCTTTTTCACATAAAAAAGTATAGAAATATATCTTCCTTAAAAAACACTTAAAAATTAATAATTTATAGAATATATGGAATATAACATTATTTTATAAACCATGTAAAATTTTATAGGAATATTGATAACAAATAACTACTATGTTGTTGAGAAATGATGGTCAAGCCATATATGTTTAAGAAATTCTATTTGTACTTTTATAAAAATTCAAAAGTAAACTATATGGAAAACATTGAAAATATTTTTTTATAATTTTTTTCAAAGAAAGTAAATTATAGTAAAAAATAAATTATACCAACCTTTTAAGCATAAATTAGAATATTCTTGAAACATTTAAAATAATATGTATATGGATGAGAAAGAGTTTAAAACATTTTAAACAGTGTTCTGAAAGAAAATCCATTCCCTTGAGTCCAACATGTCACATGTGTTATTTATATTAAAAAATAATAAAATCATGTTAATTATTTTCTTTATTAATAACATGTTTCATGTTTATTATTCCTTTTATTTCACTTTTATCCATTTCATAACCAATTAAAAAAATCAATTAAGTTCATGTTAGATGTTTTGATGAAATCGAGATCATATATCCAAAATGACTTTGGTAGGTTGACTATGGTCAAATAGATCATGATAATATCATTTATATAATATTAATAATGTAATAATTTTAATTTTCATACATTAATTATACTTTTATGACCAACCATGAAAGACAATTATGAAAAATGAATTATGTTACAATATGGAGATTGTAGTCCTATATACACATGAGTAATGTTTCTATTTTCAATGAACATAGGAGAAAGAAGGTAAGTATAATTTTACCTTTAAAAAATTATGATTATATCCCATATATAATATTATTTCCTTAAATTCACTAATATATATTAACTATTTGAGGCAGTGATGAAAAATGAAATACATTGGTTCGCGAGGTGGTATACTACAAGTAAGCATAAGCTATTTTTTTATTTTTCATTTAATAATAAATAAATAATTAAAACACATATTTACTATTATAGAATGAAATTTATATAATATATATCATATTATTTACTTTGGGAATATTATTTTAACCATCCATATGATTCTGTGATGAAAAATGAAACACATCGCTTCATAGAGATGGCAGTCCACACGTACGCACAAACGATGTTTCTATTTCCCATAATATTTAAAAAGAGACTAAAAAGGGTTAAAAATAAATATAATAAAATTTCACTATATGTTAGTAATTGATATTATTATATCACAATGGTTAGTTGAGGTTTGAAGGAGGTAAAAGAAGAAATAAAAAGAAATCACTTGGTTAAGGACTATACCTCTTCTTCAAACAACCTCCTTAGGTTTATACCTAAATTCTTATTAATATGTTATTATGATCAAAAAAGGACCTATTTCAATTGGTTAAGGATGATAATAATGGATTTTATTAGGTATTTTATGATTTAGTAATCTATTTAGGTTTAGAGAAGAGATGATATGGGGATCCCTTTTATAAGTGAAGGAGACGACACACTTTGTATTTTTCAAAACAGTAATATATATTAATTTTTTACTAAAGAAAAATGGATTAAAAAACCATTTTAAAAAATTTATAATATAGGGTCAAAATTTTACCATAAAATAGGATTTATACATGTTTTTATGTCATTTTAAGCCTTATCATTTTAGTTTTAACCCTTTTAACCTGTTGTAACTCTTATAATGGTAACTAACTTTTTAAACAAAGATACTATTCATAATGATAAAAAATGAAAGTTAACCCATTAAAAGAATATGGAAATTATGATTCCAAATATTTAGTCTATTTTTTAAAATTTAATTTCTATAAGTGGCAGAAATTAATTTTAAAATAAATCCACAGAACACGATGAAAAATGGTTTTCAAGAGATTGCATTTTTAAGTATGAAGATGTTTTTATACAAAAAATAAAGTGTAATATTGATTAAAATTAAAATTTTCAATTTATATTTAATCAAAATTGACTTATTAAATTTTAAAACAAATATAAAATAAAATGTGTCTTTGTAAATAGATTCTTGAAAATACATTGTTCTTAAAAATTGACATTTTTTACTATTCACCAATAAATAATTTTTTTTAGAAATTCTTGAAAAATAACTATAAGATAATTTTGACTTAAAAAAACTGAGTTAATTTTTTTCAAATTAAAATTATAAAATATTTAAATTAATCTTTTAAATAAATACATAAAATACATGTAAAAAATTTGGAAAGAATAAAACATTTTCTTTTTTTTATTGAAAAATTACTTCATATTATTATAATGAATATAAATATTTAAAATAGAATTCATTAATATTTATACGTCTTGAAATTTATTTACTATTAAAATTACTTGTTTTTTTACATTATATCACTAGGAAACTTATTTCCATGTTTGTATCTCTCTTATAGATTTAAGAAATGTTCCTGAAATTGTTCCGAGTAATAATACTCGTTACCCGTATTATGAAAGTGATCAATTGAAAGCATGAATTTTTGAGAAAATTTTATATATGAGTGGGTATCTATCTAAATATATGATATGTTCTCTGGTTTCCCTCATTAGTGTATTATGATATGGTTTGAAGTTTTATAGCTAACCACTCTCGATCTAGGGAAGTGGGAGGTTTTTTGATGTTAGGATGAGGCCCATCTAATGGACATCCTATATAACCCAGAGAAGGTAATAAAAACTTAAATAATATAGCTCCATTTAATAAGTAAATTCATATCTTTTAAGGTAATGTGATAATGATTTACGTGGTAACTTTTAAGGTTATACAACCCTAAGCAATGATGTTCCATTTCATTTCATGCATATAGAACCAGTTACGTTCCCTTTAAGGTCATGTGTTTTGGAATAACAATATACCTTTTTAAAATCATTAATTAAGAACCAATGATGTGTATTTTAAGTATTTTATTCTTGTAAAAAATATAATTAATTTAAATTCATAGGGAATGGTCCAATAATCATCTATTTCTAAATTTTTTTTATTGTGGAACTTACCCATGAAAAAAACATTCTATATTGAACTAATAGATAAATTAGGTGAAGTTAGTTTGGGGATAAAACGAGGTTATATGCCCATTTTTTTGTATACAATTTTATTTAAATATCTAGAATGGATTTATGAATTAATTAAAGGGTGGTTTAAAACTATTGGGAGATAGTTGGGAGTTAATTATATTGATAACCCTTTTGTACTCTTAACTTACTAATTGGAAAACAATAGGTTTAAGACATGATTTAGAGTTATAAAATCTCATTTATTGTAAAAAATAATAGTTTTTTGATCCAATATTGGTTCTGATAATTTCATAAAATTAAATTCTCTTAGTTTCAATGGAATACATGATTGATTGTATTATGAGGGTCCAAACAGTAAGGGAGGACAACCCGGAAAGTTCTCTTTATCAAAAGAATAGATGATCGAATGGGGTGGGGGTAGATTTTTTAAGAAGACCTAATTATGGATACCAAGTGGTCATAGAAGATTCCAATAAGAGATGTCATTTTTAGAAGTTTTAGTTGGACACAAGGGTATTATAAAGGTCTTTTGGTTTATTATGAAGAATTAGTTGAATTGAGCCTTGGAAGGTGAATAGGTTGAATAAGAAACTAAATTGTATTCTTGAACATATGGTGAGGCTATGGTAAGATGTATCATGGGTCCTATTATTAATAACATAGGAATGTATCTTTTATGGAAAAGGTTACATTGATTGAAATTTTATATGAAGACAAATCATTACAAATATAGCCACAAATACTTTAAGAACCAATATTTTCCACATGTTTTATGTTTCATATTATTGTATAGGTTCAAAATTGGGCATATAAGTTTAATTTTATCCACTAATTAAGTTCTAGGGGGTGTATGAAACACCCCAAGATTAATTATTATATATTTTATTTCCTTTAGAAACTAATGTGTTTGATAGATTTTGACACACACAACACTCGACCAAAATGAAACATGAAACAATATATAATTATGAAAATATAGGCAAATAATTGGTGTGTAAAAATAGATGTAACTGAATTATAAAATATATTTATAAATAAAAATATTTTCAATATCATTATTAATTAATTTTTTAAATTAAATTAGTGTATCTAAATAACTAATATGACTGATTTATGATTTAAAACATAACTGTTCTAAGCATTGAATTTTTATGATTTTTGATAATCTAAATACTATATGGGTAAAATAAATTTTTGATATGAATAATATATTAAAACTAATTTTATTTGTAATTGATAGAAAATATGAATAATAACAGTTAAAAAACTTATTTTCTAATGAAATGAAATTTCATTCTATTTATATTTTTTCATTTAAAAGTTAAATTATAAAATTTTTGAATTTGAATTTGATAAAATAAAATCCATTTTTAGATTAATCATGTAAATATTATCTTAAGATGATTTTGGATATTTTTCTAAATAGTTGATATTTATATGAGTAGTGAAAAATCTATTTTTTTACCAAAAGACCAAGAAGCACCTCAAGAAGAGCACCTAGGAGTAGGCCGAGAAGAGGATTCAGAGCAAGTAGAATCCACCAAAGTAGAGCTAAACAGATTGGAAGAATGAGAGGGTATGGAAAATACCATCGGTACCAGGAACCATGCAAATATTTACGGGGAAATGCTAGCTGATCGGTAATACAAGGTGGGGATATAGGTTCCTTCAATGATACAAATGCTTTAGAGGTGCATTTCTAGTGTATTTTGGCTGGGCATTCAGGTATTGTATTGGGAATTATGCCTCTAGGTCCTTTTGGGACACTTATTGGGCCTTGTGCTAATGAGATGATAGGTCATGTAAGGGTTCCCTCTTAACCAAGTTAAAATGAGTATTATCCAAAATTAATAAAAAATCAAGGCCTTCAGGTCATTCATGCCAAATAAGAGAAAATGTTTTTAGTTTTTCTTTTAATTAAATATTATTCTAGTAAAATTTGGGTTTGGATTTATATAAAATCACATCAATTTTTTTTATAATAAACAGATTTTTACCATTAAAACTAAACACATCAATATTTTTATCATATATATAAAATTTATGCTTAAAAATATCATTTTTATTAAAAAAAGGTTTTTACTCATTACATGAACAAATGATAAAATTGATTTTAATTAAACATAGATTTTTTTTGATAAATTTATTTCATATATGGAATAATTAGGTCCAAATTATTTAATAATTTCAATTTTATTTTTATAAATATAATATAAATTACCCATTTAAATACTATTTACCAAGGTGAAACCAAAAATAATAAAAGAAAAAATTCTTAGAGTAAAGGACTTAAAAACTTTTTTAAAAATGAATGGTTAAGTGATTATTGATATTATATTATACCAAAATTATGATTTTTTCCATTTTTTGATTCAATTGATGTGTGAAACATGTGATCTCATTATATTAAGTTGAAATATTTATGAAAATTCCATTCTCACCACTTATAAAAGGATCCTCTAACCACCCCTTCAATACCAATCAAAAATTCAGTTTGATATGAAAACTATTCCCTTATTACTTCTCAAATAGTATTATTTCACCTTATTATTAATATTTTTACAATATATTAGACTAATCCCTCCAATTCTATGTAATCCTTTAAGGGAATGTAAAAATCCTTAACACGAGTACTACTTTCCCTATTTTCCTTTCTTTTCTATATTAAATTGACAAACCTGTTTTTCTCATTAAAATATGATAAAATATTAATTTTTTTAAAAATTAATGTTTTTTTATAATGGAATAACTATTAACCCTTCCCCTTTTTTATTAATGGAATATATTAATGACATTCATGCATGTGTGTGCACTATCACCACCACAAAGCTTCATGCTTCATTTTCCTTAACCACCATACAATATTGCTCATAATTTTAAATTTAATAAATAAGAATAATATTTATAACATATATTATATTATTAAATGATAAAACATATTATAAATTTCTCCCATCTATGGAAAATGAAATAATATACCATACGTATGTGCATACTACCTCCTCCATAGAATGATTGATTTCTGTGTTTTTTTTTCATCAATGCCTTTTAGGGATGGTCTTGAGAATTTACTGAATAGATAAATATTATATTAATTAAACTATTTAGGTTGTTTTAAGAAATTTTTTACAAACTTTTAATTATATTAGAAATAAAAAATTGTTGTAAATTCAACGATCCAAAAGAGAATTAGAAGGGAAAAATTATTTTTTCATACTATGTAATAAAAAATCATAAGATATATTATTCATATAATTTTTTAATAAGATTATTAATTATAAAACTAATAAAAAAAATAAGTACATTATTTTTTGGTATAATGATATGTAAACTTTATTATTTCATAATCATCCACTAATTATAGTATATTCTTGCTTGGGTTGGTTTAACCAATTACCCGATCAATGATATAAATTATATATCGTTGAAGACTCTAAGGATTTAATTTATTCTACTATATTATATAAATAATTAAATAATAATTTTATTTTATTTTTATAATGGTAACATTAATATAAAACTCATTAGTTAAGATATCAATGTTCGTTCATGATAAATCACCAAAACATTCTCATGAAAAATTTCATATTTGAGTATCATAACTAAGAAACCCATAAAATGAATTTATAATATAATAAATACTTATAAAACATAAATTATAGTACCTTTTATGATTGAGGAAAGATGAAATTTGGTAGATTAATAAAGAACAACACTACTATTACAAAACTAGTTCAAAATGATCAAGATTACTCACACCTAATATAAAAAATAGATAAGAAATAAATTATATACATATAGAGAATAAATATAAATATAAATTATAAATATTTATATATATATTAAAAAGTTATAAAATGGGTGAATAATATATAGTTTTTTATATACGAGGTCAGTGTGCATTTCAACTAAGTAAGAATTTACATAAGGATTTGTGTTAACTAAATTAACTTTCATTGAGAAGAAAATATTATTATTTAAAACTATTCATAAATTTTTGATTTATTATACCTAATGAAAAATTTATATGGTATTTACTCCTTCCTTTATTGTGTTATAAAATTCTTCCTTATAAACATATTTTAAAATGATTCTTACCAAAAATATTATGTTACTTGTAAGGGTTTCATGTCTCAAATTTTAACCCCTTGAGATATATTTCTTATTATACACAATAGTTTCTATAAAATGGTGTATATACTACCTATTTAGTATTTTGTACCATGATCCACTCATTATTGATGGTATTTAATGTTTCATTCAAAATTTTACCATTCAATGGGTTTTTATTTGAATGTTTTTAATGTTGTAACAATTTATTTGTCTCATTTACAATTCCATGAGACATGTTTTATATTTCACACCATAGTTTCGTTTAAACAGTGTATTAACTACCCTATTTACTTCAAGTATAGTGATTTTATTTTATTTCATTATATTTTAATTTTATGGTATCCCATTTATGTTCTTTTTATTATTACATTACTGTTACCATAAGGGTATTTACTTCTCATTTTTTTTTCATTAAGAAAGGATTCTTATTTTCCACTTGTTTTAATGTTTTGGTGATTAAATTGGTTACTGATTAACTTATAAATCATTTCTTGTAATTTTATTTTGGGTTATTTATCCGGAAAAATATACATCACTATCTTTATCTTCCCAAATCATCCTCTATCACAAGAATAATTTTTATTCTGATACCACCCCTTTATAAACAATATATGTTTCCCTACATTGGTTGAAGAGTGTTCACCTTGATTTAATATATATATATATATATATATAAACATTGGAAATTATTGACTGTTTCATATACCCATTACTCTATACAGTTTTAGTTTGGGGGATACTTATATAGAAATTTATTCCACTTACTGATTGGGTAAATATTGAAAATTCATATACTTGTTATTTCAATATGGATGTTTATGGATTAATAAGAAATTATAATCATGTATTGTTTAAATATACACCTTATTTATTTGGAAGGATTATTTCCATGTAATCCCATTTATTGATTAAGAAAGAATTTATTTTCAATAGGTTTGTGTCTCAATACAGATGTTTATTAATTCCAAAAGAATGTTGATTATGCATTATATTTATCTTCATATATTTCATATAATTAATTCATCAAACATAAAGTACTGATAGGTGGAAAAATGTATTAGATATCCCCTAGATACATTGGTAGGTCTAATAGAACATACTAGTTAGGTTATTTTTGGGTATAATTTTCAAAAATAAAATATTTCTTAGACATAGGGACTTGAGGTTAAGATCATGATGTCTAAGATTATGATGTCTTATATTAAGGAATGGAATTAACAATCCAATAATATTTATTTCATCACTAAGGAACCAGTTATTGTAATCTATGTGATCATTTCATTTTAATTATAATCCCTATATATATCAAGCATCCAATTTATTTCTATTATTTCATTACTATTGTTTATCTATTCCTTTTATATTATTTTTTCTCATCTTATGATCATATATGATCTTTTATTTTTATCACTTATATTTACCCTTACTGAGTATTTGAGATCACCCCTTCTTATGTTTCTATTTCCTTAATTTATGATGAAATATATTACACATGATTTATCTAATGAAATATCTTGTGTAGATAATTTTGTGAGAGATTTGGAAGACTTATTACAGATTAATTTCTTTACTGTATAGTGGAAAAAATTCCATTTTATGAGATATATATGGTCTTTTTTATTTACATTTTTTCTTAACTCTCTAACACTCTATACCGAAAAGGTCATTTTAATATATGGGGTTCAATATTCTTTTAGTGATATTGTAATTATTTATTTCTAAAATTGTGTCCCTTTGGTTCATCTAAAATCCAACATGTAAATAATGTGTTTATTCACATTGAATTTAGGGAGTATGGGTTTGGGGAATCACAGTTGGTATCAAAAGATAACTTAGATTACTTTTTATATTAGGATATCATTAGGTGAGGATAATTAAATAGTTATAAATGTCATTAATTTTTGATAAGTTAAGTATGATATTGATTTCAAAGGTATAGATAACCGTTTATTTAGGTTGAGGTAATATTGAATATTTTATGGATTATGATAAGATAAATTTAGTGAAACCCATATGGTAAATATAGTGGACAATGTTAATTATAATATAATATCATGAATTTTTTGAATATAGATATTGTGTGGTTCTCTTTGAAATTACATCCCTATAAAAATTACTAGAAAGTGTACATGTCTTTAGAATATGTGAACATAAGGGTAACCACCTAGAAAAATTATGGTTATAAATCAACTAAATCTTTAAACAAGTTTACTATGAGTGGTACAAAAATTTTACACCTAGATAGACACTCCCAAGTGATATTTTTAGATTAATCACATTATATTTACAAACCATTATGAATGATTTATTATTATGTTAATTAATATAAGAAAACCTAACATAAGGAAAACTTGATTGAACCAAGAATTATTTATATTGAATGAAAAACTATTGTATCAATTTAGAAGATTAAGACATTTTGAATTTGAATTTATCATATAATTATGATTCAATAATACTATTTTGGTGTTCATTAATAATGATTAAATATTTGGTTTTCATAATGGTTGGAACATGAATGAACCAAGTTAAAAATATATTCCATGGACAATGTAGATATTATACCAAATTAGAAAGTTAATTACATAATATTTGGAGCGAGAAATCATGTGATTATGAAAATCCAGCTATCATGAATTATGATCAATATAATGAACATATTTTAATCCCAAAATAAACCAAAGAATATAAAGGTGAAGTCTCATGGAAGTTTCAGTGAAAAAGATAAAAAAGGACATAAGATTCAACATCTTATGTGTCAAGAATGTGCGAAGAAACACCTCATGTATTCCTTGAAGGGAATGATGATTTTCTATAAGCATGAAAATTATGTTCATGAATATCATAGGTTCAAGGGAAATAGAAAAGGAATAATTTTTTTTCTTTAATTACAAGGATATTTGGAATTTTTAAATGAATACACCAATCCAATGAAAAACTATGAAAATAGTCATTAAGAACCACATAGACAATGAGAATAAGAAAAATCCTATGAGATAACTACTATTAAAAATTATAGTTATTTTTCACTCTTGATTATCAGATGTTTTATTGTCAAAAATCAACCTAGTTTACCCTCAACATGGAAATTGGGTTGTCCAATTACATGGACCGAAAGGAATTCTTGATCCCCATGGGCTGGAAGCAAGTTTATGGGAATCGATAACACCTTTAGGAATTCTTTTCCAATTACATTATTAAATAATACCAAAAATACATCCCAATAAATATCCATAACAAAACCCATAATAAGAGGATCATATAGTAAGTAGGTACATATATAAATACTTTCTAAAAAAAAATAAAATAAAAGTGGAACAATAAAATGATCCACCCATATTCTTGTGAAACTAAGGCTCACTACCTAACATTTCATAACCATAACTAATCCCAAACGTCCCCATCATGAATACCCACCACCACAATATGAATAATTTATTTTGTCTATGTTAGATAAAACTAAGTCCACGCACACCCGTTTGGTATATATATTGTGTGAACTCAACTTTTACAGTATTATACCACTAAGTGTTCCATGAATAGCTATTATTAGAAAAATATAATCATTCTAGTTGGAAATGTAATTTGTTTTTAAAACATGCTTTTAAATTTTATGAAAAATATTAAAAATGGGAAAACATATAAACAAGAATTAAAAATTACAAGAACCATAGGAATCCCTAGGTATCAAAGGTAGGGTATCATTCTAGGATCCTAACACTCAGTGATTTATCCATTCATGTATATTAAAGTGAAAGATTCATTTGGGAGGTTTAATCCAAATTCCCAATGGTAATCAACCATATCACATCATAATTCAGTTTAGTTAGTGTTGTAGCATGAGTCCATAGATTGATAGGTCATGAAAATTCCTAGATAACATGTCCTCGTATACTTACTTATGTACCCAGGGTTTCTAAGTGAATTTCCCCCCATCATGTCCATGTCTTAAAGTCTATTTTATCACATAATTTCCAATTGTTTCAAAAAAGTGGAAACCAATTACAAACTATCACACACACCAATCATCTTTAAAAAATATTTTTCATAGACCAATACAATTTAATTAATTATTAAAATATAGTAACACATATTAAATTCATCCAAAAATTGTATGATATGAATCCACCAACCTTTACCCTTGAAATCACAAAGAGATAGTTAGAAAAATAAATATATGAGGCGAGGTAACCCTTTGGGAGAAATAATATAGAATAAATATCATGAAATATGAAATATGAATTATATTAAGAAAACCTAAGGTCTTCATGGCAATTGGATAGGAATAAAATTAAGAAATAAGAGAGGAAACATGAAAGGAATGTGATAAGGGACACTAACTTGAGGGCTTCTTGGAGAATCTATGTAAAAGTCACCCAAAGGGAAGGGAAAAGATGGATGGAATTCCTGGAGTTATAAATTGTGATAATAGGGAGAAAATAGTAAGAAAATGTTTAAATTGAAAGGCATGGTAACTTTTTAGTTTCTAAAAAATCATATTACTGGAGTTCTGTATGGTTTGGCTATAATATTTTCTAAACCATGCACCAACTATTTGGGCACCTATGTCTTAGAACACATGGTCTCCTTGGAATCCCACATGGTTTTAAAAACCTTACAAAAACTAAGAAAACCCCCACTATATAGTCTTTGAAACTCTTTATGATTTCTTCATGATTTTCTATATTTATACATCGATCATGTTCCATCCATTGTCCTTACAAAGACTTCATATTTTGAAAAAAAATACGAGAGAGATGAAAAATAAACGCAGAAATAAAAAATAAAAAATAAATACCTAAAAATAGAACCATGGGTGTGATACTTTTGACTTTTATGTTTTCCAAAACTATTGGTTATTATGTAATAAATAAAAACACTTATTGGTATGATTATTATTGAATATTCTTCAAGGATTGCGGGGATTTACATCATAGAGTTCTAGTTTTTCCCCTTAGTTTTATTTTCTACTAGTAATGAATTAAATATATTTGTAAATGTATCATATCAATTTTCATATTAAGAAATATCACTACATGTCCAAAATCAACCCATGATCATATATTAATATTTATAATTAACTACCTACCAAAATTAATTTTATCATATATGTATTAATACCCAATCACGAGTTTCTATGTTTCTAAAATAGTAATTTTGATATCTCATTTGAAATTAACTCTTGGATCTTGTATATATTTTTGATGCAATAAACTATTTTTCTTAGAAAAAAAATAATTAAAAATTGGGAGGATGTAATTTTATAAAGTGTGAGAATGTAACACTCCAAGATAAATGATTATATATTTTACTTCCTTTATAACCTGATGTGTTTGAAAGATTGTGATGCACAAAACATTTAACCAAAAGGAACTGTGAAACAATGTATAAATATTAAAATATAGAAGTATAATTTGTGGGTATGAATATACGTAAGAGAATTATGAAATATATATATGAATACAAATAAATTTCATTATAAATTTTAAGGAAATGATAAATTAAATTAATTTATCTAAATAACTAATATGACTGATTCATGTTTTAAAATGTATCCTTTCAAAAAATTGGTTTTTTTATGTGTATTTTTAAAAAACTAAATACTTTATGGAAAAAATATATAGTTGAAATGAATAATATATTAACACTAATTTTATTAGTAATTGATATAAAATAATAATAAGAATTATTCAAAAAATGATATTTTCCTATGAAAACAGTTTTCATTATATTTTTATGTTTTTAATTAAAAGTTAAATTATTAAATTTTATAATTTAAATTTTATTATATAAACTTCATTTTTAGATTAATTAATTCAATATTACCTTAATATGAATTTTTAGGATTTTTATGAAATAGTTGATATTTTGGCGAAGAATGAAAAATGCAGTTTTTTACTTAAATTATAAATTTTATGACTTTATCATTATATATGAAAGACATATAAGATAAAAAAACTTTTAATTGAAAAAAATGTACTGAATGAGTAATAATATATATTTTTAGATACCATTATGAAATTATAAACCTATTTTTAATAATTTATGAACTCAAGTAATATTATCAAATAAAAGAAACTATTTTATATATTTTCAATTAATTTTAATATTATTCTCATAAAATTCAGTTTTGGAATTATTTAAAATCCTCATAAATTTTATTTTTTTAATTATAAGATATTATTTATCATGAAACCCAAAAACATTGATAATTTTATCCTACACATAGATTTTAAGCTTAATAATAGAGAAAGATGACGCAGGTTGAGAGTTTCTCACTCTACCTATATGGAGTATAGGGGTTTCCTCTGTGATGAGTTCATAATCTAATCATATGGAGGTGTTTATTGGTCCGTCAAGGGAGGGTGATGGTGGGTCAGGCTCGACACCTTCCGTTGCTCCAGTTGTGGATCCGATGGATCATCAAGTCCCCCAAAATGACCCTAAATTGATCTGAAAGGAGGACTCTATACCGATTAAGGGGGTGGATTGTTTCTTTCATGGCACGATGGATTCCAACTACACTCCTCACAAGATCTCAAGTAATGGTACACTTTATATGGTTTAATCAAACCCCCGACTATTTCAAGATCAAATTGATACCTGGAAACATTCGATTATTGGTCGTATTAGTAAATAATGAAATTCTTAGAAGCTGGAGGATCTAAAGAAGCACCTACATCAGATATGGGGATTTGGTAATTGGAATATTTCCTTACTTGGTATGATTTTTTTTCATATAAAATTTAGTTTGAATGAATTTAAATGCAAATCTTGGAGCCGTGGTTTTGTTAATCTCAAGCCTGGGATCTTGCAGTTTCAAAACTGGGACCCTTGGTTTGATCCTTGTCAAGTCAAGCATACTGTTGCTCAATCCTAGATATGTATAAAAGGTATAAATTGGATATTTTGGAATCCAAGCATCCTATGGGATATATCAGTGGCTATTGGCACACTAATTAACCTTTAAAAAAGACTGTATCAGTCAGGTATGGTCATTTTTCTAGAATGTTGGTTGAGTTTGATATGTCTATTCTTGTTTTTGAGACTGTTTGTTTGAATTCTGGTGAGTTTAAATTTGAACTTAATATTGAACTTGAGTATGTTACTAAATTCTGCATTAATTTATCAACTATTGGACATGTTAAGGCTTACTTTAATAGAGTCTTTCAGTGTTCTAATTACAAGAGACATGGTCATCTTGTAGAGAAGTTTATGTTTAAGGTGCTAATTCTTGGAGATCCCACCATGAGTAATTATGATACTGTGGAGAGATTTTCTTTACCTAAGGTAGCTGTGATACATAATAATAATGATGTTTCATTGACTGAGGGTCCTCCCTCTTTTTCTGATGTGGTTGCTGGGAAGATTCTTGATCGTTCACAACGGGATGCAGTATGCAGTGGGAATGTGCTGATTGCACAACCCCCATTGCCTGCTAATCATATGACTCAGAGGAAGAGCCCATATAAATGGGGTGATGCTGATATCCATGATGGTGATTATGATGATCCTGTAATGTTATTAGAGGATCAGTTTTTATCTAAAAGAAAATTGGATTCTGGAACTATTAAATGGGGCTATGTTATTGTGGTTAGGCAACATTCTTTTGAGCTTTTTCAGGCTGATTTGGATGGTTCTATGCATGTTTTTCCCTCTAAAGAGCATGTGGAAACTCTTGCATATGATCCGGGTTCTACCCTGTCTCCTCAAGAGCATACAAAATCCTATATTCATGCTTCTGTCACTACATCAACAACTTTGGGTGACCCTATCCCTGGGTTGAGGGCTGTATTTACTGCTTATGTTTCTATTCTAATAAATCATGTATAGGCTTCTGATGTGGATATTAATCCTAATGTTCCTATGGAGAAGCATGTGCTACTTGAACCTATTTCACCATAATTTTTGTATGCTACTATCGCTGGTTCATCTATTACTGCTTCTATATCTGTTGCAACGAAGCCTGTGTAGGATTCTGAGGTGGTTGTTAATCTCAATATGCCTATAGAGCAGCATATGCTGCTTGAACATTTTTTACCACAACCTATGTAGGCTACTATCCATGGTACCTATATTACTGCTATTTTCACTAATGATACTATGATTCAGGAGCATCATGTGCTACTTGATCCTACTAATGTCACTATGGGGCAGTGTATTCCTCCTATAAATTCCATTGATGATATTGTGATCTAGGAGAAGCATGTGCTACTTGAACATTCCAATGACACTATAGAGTCGTTTGTGCCTACTTATGATTACCCTTTGAATAATTCTCGTGTTGTGAGGTATAATTTTTTCACCATGATTGATTATATCAACTCTCTCAAGTTTGATGAATTACACAAGGATAACAAGGAAATAAAAGGTAATAAAATTTTACCACCTTCAGTGTCTAATAATTCTGGATTTGAGCAGGTTGTCTCTGAAGAGTAGACAGGGGAACCCTTAATTGGAGGCCAAGTTGTGGGGTTTCTGGTGGAAGGTGTGATAGAGGGTAAAACTGTTCTTACTGCACTGGTGGAAGAACAAAGGGTTGCTCACAGTACTGATGTGGTTGAGGGACCGATGAATATTGGTGAGCTTGGTGATGTGTGGCAGACTTCCAAGCAATGATAGAGAGGAAGGCACCCAAGAGGCTGTGGTGGTTTTTGTGATCATGGTGGTAGAAATAACAGATGATTGTGGTATCTGTCCTTTATTTTGGTAGGGTGTTTTTCTACTTTTACCATAAAATTTACCTTGTGTACTGTGAATTTTCTTTTATAATAATTTCAGGGATCATGGAGTTTCTCCATGGCCTACATTGTTTGAATAAAATTTAAGCTTAAAAATAAACTTTTTTTTAAAAAATGAATTTTTACACACTACATGGGATAATGTTATAATTGATTTTTCTTACACATAAAAAATTTATCTGATAAAATGGATTTCATAGTTATAATTATTAGGTTTAAACTATGTAATATGACCCATTTCTTTATGTATTAAATTTAATATACATAGGTAAAAACTAATTACCATAGTAAAACAGAAAATAAAAAAAACTGAAATCTCTAAGAGTAAAGGACATGAAAACATGTGTAAAAATGAATGGTTAAGGGATTATTAATCCTATCTCACCCCCACTAAATTATTTTTTATTTTTGGATCAAAATAACAAGTGAAACATTTTCTCTCTTTATATTAGGTTAAAATATTTTAAAAAATGTCATAAAAGGGGTCCCTCTCCACCTCTTCAATACCATTAAAAAAGTTTGGTTTTCTATTGAAACACAACCATTATTACGTAGCCTAGAATCCTAATTCAGCTTGTTATGATTTCTATCACTATATATTATCCTAATCCCTCTCTTTCCAATTTTTCCTTCAAGGGAAAGAGTAGTCCTCAACGTGAGTAATATTTTTTTTTAATTTTTTTAATATTAATTTTTCAAATATATTTTTCAAATCCCTTTATAATGAAATTAAAAAAAATTTAGGATTAATTTTATTTTTTTATGGTAATAAATAGTAACCGACTTTCCCATTTTTCTTTCGAAAAACAAAAATCATATTCATGCATGTGTGTGGACTACTACCTCTATGAAGTGTTATGTTTCATTTTTCACAACCAAATTACACAGATAGTCCTAATATTGAACTTAATAAATAAGTATTATATTTATAAAATATTATATATTATTAAATTACAATATATATTATAAATTTATAACATTTAAAAAAAATCATCATCCATGTGTATGTTTGGATTACTGCCTCCATTGAATGATTGATTTCCATTTTTCTATTTTCATCACCACCTTTAATAGATGGACATGAGATTGGGTTTAATAGGTAAATATAATTTTTATGAAATTCTAAATGCTATTTTAAGAGAAAACTTAAAACCTATTAATAATATTAGTAATAAACAACTGGGAAAATTCAACCATCCAAAAGAGCATTCTTAGAGGAAAAATATTTTTTTCATACTATGTCATAACATAGTATAGGTTATATTCATCTTATAATTGTTTAAAATTTTTATATATCACAATAATAAACAAAAAATAAGGTTATTATGCATTTTTATAATTGTTTGAAAATTGAATCACTTCATAGTCATCCTTTAATCATGGGTTGTTCTTGTTTGGGTTGGTTTAACTACTTACTTGAACAATGCTATAAATTTATATCATGGATGACTATGGGAGTTTAATTTTTTTAATGTTTTATATAGATAAGTGAATACTATTTTGATTTTAGTTCATTAATGGTGATAATAAGGTTAAAATTATTATTTAAGATACCAATATGTGTTCATTCAAAATCCCTGAAACATTCTCACCACTGATTTCAACTTTAAGGATAGTAACTAAAAATACCATATAATGAAATCATAACATTATAAATAATTATAAAAATTAATTATAGTTCCTTGTATGATTTTAATGATGAAATTTTTGATAATAATAAAGAATAGAACATCTATTAAAAAACTAGTCGAAAACGTTCTTGATTATTCACAACCAATATCAAAAATAAGCAATACATAACTAATATAAATGAAGATAATAAGTATAAATAAATACTGAAAAGTGTTATATATATTGAAAATTTTATTAAATTTTTTATTAAGATAGTTATTTTTCTTTTACACGAGGTTACAACCAATTTTTATTAAGTATAAATTAAGGTAAGGGTTTGTGATAACTCAATTTTATTTCATTGAGTTACAAACATTATTTTTGAAATATATTGTTCAAAGTTTTATTTATTATACCTAATGAACTATTTTTTTGGTATTTCTTACTTTTTTTCTAATTTTATACATTTATTACTTATAATTTTATTATAAAATGATTCTTACCTCAAAGAATATTTTACTTGTAATGGTTTCTTAACTCAAATTTTCACCCCTTTAGAGATATTTATTATTATACACCATTGTTCATTTCAAATGGTGTATCTAATAGACCTTTAATATTTTTTATAATCATCTTATCATTTTTAGGGTATTTATTGTTTCATTTTAAATAATATTCTTCAAGGGGTTTTTATTTGAATGTCTCTAATATCATAAGGGGTTCTTTGTCTTATTTTTAATTTCATAAGATATGTTTAATATTACACACCGTAATATCATTTATATATTGTATTCACTACCCTATTTCATTTATGTATAATTAATATAGTGTATTTCATAATATTTTAATTTCATTTTATCCCTACCAAATGATTTTGATTCTTACATTACCATTATCATAAGGGTTTTTGTGTCTCAATTTGTCTTCATTGAGATATGATTCATATTCACCACCTATTTTCATTTTGAATTCTATATATTGGTCATTTTTTAACTTGGAAATCCTATCACACTATTTTATGAGGGTATTAAAATTTTATATTTCCATCATTTTATTTTTCTTTCTAAATCATCTCCTATTACGTGATTTTCTTTCTTCTAATGCCTTTCCATTTTGAGCATTCTATATTTTCTTATTTTTATCTAAGGGTGTTCCATGAGATTCCACATATTTTTTACTAAGGATATTATTTACATAGCTTTATAACTATTACTCTATTTGGTGTTACTTTGAGTGAAGCTTATAAAGAAATCTATTCCATTTATTCATTGGGGAAATATAAAAAATCTGCATAATTGTTATTTGAATATGGATATTTTTGTTTTACTAAGGCAATTCAATTATGTATTGTTTAACCTTAAACATTATTTTTCTTTATGGATTATGTTCATGCTATCCCATTTATTCATTAGTAAATAATTTACATTTTGTATGTTTATATCTCAATACAAATGTTTATTGATTATTAAATCATGTGGATTAGGAATTGTGTTGATATTCATATATTTCATGTGGTGAATGAATTGGACTTAAAAGTAGTGATGGGTGGTTCTTGGTATGAGATATCCCTTTGATGCATTGGTACGTCTCATTAGAAAAACTAGATTGTGTATTTTGGTGTATTAATACCTAAAAAACATTTCTTAGGAATAAAGCCTTAATGGTATGATAATGATGTCTAATATCACGATGTCTTGTCTCAGAGCATGAAATTAGTTATCCAACATTATGAATATCAACACTAAGTTATGAATTATTATTATGCATGAGATATTTTAATTTATATTATTATACATATATATATATATATATATTATTCTTTTAGTTTCATTTTATTGTGACATTAGTTTTGGTTATCTATTCCTGAAATATTATTTATGATCATCTTATGCTCACTTATGATATTTTTTACTATAGATTATATTTACCTTTTTGGAGAATTTGATATCATCAATTATTATTTATATATTTCCTGAGGTTATGAATAAACTAATTATAAATGATATTTATAATATAATAACTTCTATGGATAATTTTGTGGGATATGTTGAATACTTATTATGGATTATGTAGTTTCTTATATAGTGTAAAAAATATCAATATTATGAGATATACATGGGATTTGTTACTTAAAAGTAATTCAAAATTCTATAAAACTCTAACCCCAAAAGGTAATTCAAATGTACTTAAATAAATATTTTTTGGTGATATTGTAATTATTTATGGTAAAAATTAACTTCTTCTGTTCATATCAAAGTTGACATGTAAAGAAGGTGTTTATTCACACTAGATTCTGGGAGTGTAGGTCCTGATAATCATAGTGGAATCCCTCTATAAAGGATTTACACTGGACTCTTCATAAATGGTGTTTATCCTAATAGGATCATGATTTTATTTACATATAGAAGATATTACTACAAAATTATTACATGGTGGTCCCCTCCCTTTTCCAATAAAGATTTGATGTCTAAATAAGGTAACACAACCTCAATGACCATCTCACCAAGTTTTTCTAAAAAATAATGCAATTTCTCATACCTCATGATCATGAAATATCAAAATATTTTAAAATACACGTTAGAAGGATTATTAATAAAAAAATATTTATAAGCCAAAAAATTTGAAGATTTTAAAATTTAAGAGTCCTATGGTTTTATAAATCACTACATTCAAACCCCAAACAATAGTGCAACCACATAACATAAAGATAATAACAAAATAGCTATCCATAGAACCAAAAGAGACTTGTGGTTTATATAACTTCATTATAGTTGTAGTAGATCACTCCATGTGACCACAAAGAACATGAAAATTCACATTTCCATAAATATATCTTATTTGTCCCAAACAATGAATGATGTGCCCTGTAATTATTCCATGATAATTTAAGTTATACATGGTTATCAATAATTATTTATGCTAAAGTGTCACTCAATATTTATTTCCAAATCATCATTATGAATTTAAGAAAATGTTTATAAAATTTTTAAGTGTAAAAAACTAATCCCTAATGAATGGATCTTTTAAAAACAAAAATGATCTAGTTCTAAAGAAAAATAAGTGGTTTCACATAATTTTTTTTTCATATGGTGTAAATTAATATACATAAATACCCCTATAAATTTGGAATTATGAGGGACCACAATATTCCAATTTTTTTTAGCAATATGTTCATTTTCCTTATAATATCATCACTCAAGACTAATTCTCACCGCATAAATATTATTTGTATAAGAATCAAGTTGTACCTTCACTAAATAGTTAATATCCAAAGATTTAACCAGAAATTCCTATACTAAGAAATTTTCACATGATTCACAAAAAAATAAATAAAACTTATGAAAGAATTTTTTATTTTCCAAAATTACTAAAAAAAATATGTTTAAAATAGTTTTTTTCAATTTTTACTGAAATAGTGAATTTTGGTTCTATATTTTCCTTATTCGTGATGAAAACTACTGATAGGAGGGATTCAATCACTAGGAATGTTGAAGTTGACACATAATACGCTATCATATTATAGAATATGTCTCTCACATGTATTCTTATATTACATTTCCATCATTATATATTATTCAAAAGGCTACCATACCCAAGATTAATTAAAAAATATTTCCACTTATTTAAATAACCCTAGTAGAGGATAAAGCTTAGAATGAAATCATCCTCATGGAGGAATTTTTTTTAATAAATTGGCCTTAGGATTCTTAGTTTATTAGATATATATGGAATTTTAAGAATAGTTTCAATTAATTGGTATATGATATGAAATTTGGGTCTCATATTTCATGGTCTATCACTAAGATAATCTCTTTCTTAAACATATATGACGATGGTTTCTAATAATGATACATTTCAATTTCCACATAGGAAGATAGGGTTCAACCTGTATGATATACCCCAAATTATTGGTGTACTAACTTTTTGAGAAATGTAAGATGATTTACTCTCATTATTCCATGTTTAGGAGGATATAAAGAATACACCTACCTTATTGTGTGACTTATTAATATATGATAATAGAGGGATAGTAAAATAAATTTGGCATCATTTGGTCGAAAACTCTGGTGAATTCATGCATGTTTTGCTATAGTAAAATTAGTGAAATATATAAATAAGGTTCCCAAAAAGATTCCCTTTTAAGTGCACCTATAATAGTGAAAACTCATATTATGATACTTTGTTAAGGGGATAATATTGTTGGGATCATGTCTATCGACTATTAAAATCAGTAAAAAATATCCACTGAAAATTATGAAGATAGAAACAAAATGATGGTTATGAGACGACACTACAATATCCATAACATGGAAGGAAAACACACCAAAGTAAACACACTAGAGTAGAAATAATAAATATAAAAATAGAAAAGAATAATTAGAAAACAACAATAAGAAAAAAAACAAGGCACAAGAACCACACAAGTTTCTTGTAGTTCATAATTTTATCCTAATCCATGAGGTGAACAATGTAAATCTTTTATTCAAGTAAACTATAAGATAATTTAAATAAATCAAGAATGATACAATCATATGTGATCCAACCTATTAATTATAATAGTGTTTCTGGTGATTCTAGTAGTCTTTACCTACCTATTTTTGTATTTTAGGACCACTTGATTATAAATCTATGGAAAAACCCTTTTTTTGGTCCTAGAATTTCACTAAATTAACTCCTATATCTTGTTCAGTTTTCTTGTTCCAAAGATATCTTAGAATGAGATATATGGAAGTCTCCTTTTCCTACATCACTTGTAAAGACCCCGACCCTAGTAGCTCAGATTCGGTTCCTTAATTTATTAAATCAGTATAAATACAAGATTTGAATCCCAAAGGAATGATTAGTTTAGCAGTTTTGGAAACCAGATTACATACTTGAAACATACATTACAATTGAAATAATAAAATTCAATATATTCAATACTTTGATAACACTAATATTTTCCTAGAATAACCTTTTATATCAGCCATAACAAATATCTTGGAATCCTGAAAAAAATGAAACATAAGAAAGGGTTTATCTTAGATATTCAGTAAGGGTAATTATACAAAAAAATATACTATTAATAAATAATAAAAAACATTACGGAAAGGTGAGTAAATGAAACACGATACATTTAAAACATAATCTTGAGCATAATATGTTAAGAATAAATGAAAATAAAATAAATACATATAAATAATCACATGGATATTATACTAGTCAAATTATCACATGTAATATAAATAGTAAATCTCATAATAAGGGAATTCATAATTTTAGACATCATAAACAGACTATTAAGGATTCATCCAAGACACCATACATAAATGGGTAAGGCCTCAATAAATACCCAAAATAGTATTTCTCTTGAGACCTACTGATGCATGGAGAGGATAGAGCAGGACCTTCCTATCACTTACTAAGTCCAATGAACTCCTCGTATGAGAATGGTGAAATATAAACAACATAAAAAATTTTATTGAAAAACTAGTATATAAAATGTGAATACTTAAACCATAAACCATGAATTATATCAAAATAGAACATCTACAATCAAACTGATCATAAACCCTTCAATAAAATATGTTAGATGGTATCATAAAAGATCAGAATAAATCAAAATAATATCCAACAAATAATGTACACATAGATGTAAATAATCTAATAAAATCATTGAAAATTTCTTGTGAGAAATACCCATTTTTTACTTTGAAATCATTTATTTAAAAGGTTGTGAAATTTTAAAATAAAAATTATTTATTAAAAAGAATGTTGTAATATTTTAAAGGAAGTATCAAGACATTAAGGTTTCATGGTTCTGAAAAAAATCATTCATTGCATATAATTTTAAAAAGGAACATTCATTACGTTTTTTTCAAAAAAGTCATAAAGTACCTCATTTGGAAAATGAAAAAACAATTCATTTAAAACCATTTTATAAAAAGTAAAACATGGGTGAATGGAAAATTAATTTTTTTAGGATAATATTAACAATAATTTGGAAATTTATTTTAAGAAACATAGACATGGATGATAAATATTCCCTAACAAATACTTATATATAAACAACCCTTAATAATAATGAGATTATAGAATTAACCCTTACCTTGTACTTTCTTTTAGTTAAATGTACCATAAACTATTGTATAATGGTTTAAAAAATGTTATTAATCTATATGATATCCATATACAAATTTATGATATCATATATGATATTCTCATATCATTTTTTAATAATATTTCGTTATTACCCTTGTTTTGGGTGTTAACTGCTTCATTTTCTATGCATGTTTTGTCATGTAAATCCTATTTATCATGAATATGATATATTTATTTCGAATTTATAATGATATTAAGTTCATTGATATTATATTTACGTGTTATATACATTTTTATAATCATTAATTAATGGTTATCTTGGAAAATGAATCACATCGCGTCATGGAGATGGTAGACCGTACGTATGCAAGAGTGACAATATCATTCCCTTAATGGTGAAAAAGTAAGTAATTGGATGGTATATTAATTATAAATAATAAATATAATGTCATATTTATTATTTATATCCATTATATCCATCATTAAACCCATCCAAATAAATTAGTGATGAAAAAAAAATTACACCACAATGTGGAGACGGTACACTGTACGTACACACACGTGATGATTTTTTTGTAGGTTGGATAAAAGGTGGAATATGGTTATAACATAATCATAATAACATATCATCATATATATGATATTTTTATTTATTACTTTATTATGTAAAAAATAAATTAATAGGAAGTAAAAGAAGAAATGAACTTGGATGAGTTTGTAAAATGATTAACTCTTCATTGGCGGACTCCCTTAAGATATATTCTCATGGGATCTAGGGTTGGTATTTTTGGAAGACCAGGAACTATATAAAATTTATAAGGATTTTGGGAGGATTAATGGGTAGGTTTTAGTCGATCAAGATGGCTCAAATTGGTGTGTGTGTAAGTGGGGTAGGATTCTCCTTTTATAATTAATGTGAGGGGCGCATTTGAAAAATCCAAAAATAGGAAAATAATATAAATTACTTTTCCATTCCAAATAGATCCAAAGTGACTTATTTAGAATAATATATATTTATTTTTATAAATTATATCATAAAATATTTTTTATTAAAATTTAGGTAATATTATTACCCTTATCATTTGTTTTTAACCATTATTTAAACCCTTTAACTTTTCCCATGACAACATGTATTTTTTATCTTTGAAGGTTAATATAGTTACTATAAAATGAAAAAATAACATAAAATGAGTCATTTATGACATATATAACTTTATCACAATCATTTGGCCAAATTTTATATTTTTATTAATTTTATAACATTTAATAAAAAAATATTTATTTTAAGATAACATTAATGACAATTTTGATACTATTCATTTCTTTGACTTTACAAAAATAAATAAAACTATATATTTTCGAAAAAAACTTCTAATATATCAATAAAAATTCAAATATATCTATAAAATTCTATATGACATCAATTGTGTCAAATTATATTTATTTAATATTTTTATAATCATTTATTTGATATTCTCATTAATTAAATTATTACCGCATCATTATTTTGTAAGCCTTTAGGGAAATTATTTATTTTATAAAAATTATATATAAATTATCATGATAAAGATAATAATTTTATATTTTAAATGACTATTTATAGTTGAATATATATTCTTTATAACCCTATATTAAAAATGATATATTTATTAGAAATATGAGTTTGTCATCTTTAGCTTCTCTTTAAATAAAATATAATAAATGTCATACTCTCATCCAAGTGGCTTATAAAGGTTATAATCTCAGAAAAAGGAGTATTTTTTTCAATAAAAACTCATTAAATTAAATTTTTACAAGTTTTAGGGTAATTTTCAAATATTTATAATATTATTTTTTACTCTTAATTACCCAATTCACCCCTAACTGTGGTTATAAAAATTACTACAATTACAATTAATTTTTCAAAAAATAAGAGAATTTTTTTAAATAAATTTAAAACTTATGATTAAAATTATCTAATCCATTTTATAAAATAAAAAACACATAATTTATAGTAATTAATTTAAAATTAATCCCATTAATTAAATGATAAAATGAGTTTTAATGTGAAAAAGTTCAAAAGATTGAGTTGTTTTTATTTAAAAATTCAATTTTAAATTAATTAAAATAACCTAAATTGTATTAATTGATAAAAAAATTTCTAATTATGCTTTAAAACAAATCAAAAATATAATTTAACACTATAAATTATCTAGACTAAAAAGCTATTTTTAATTAAAATTCAGTATTTTTTAATTATTCACCAAAACATTAATCTTATCAAAAAAATAATAAAAATTCAACCAAAATAAATTTTTATATTCCTATTTGAAATAATAAATTTATTTTAGAAATATAATTTATAAAATCATTAAAAAGTATATTTCAAACAAGTGTTCCATCAAAAGGCGGTAAAACTGTCTTTATAAAAATATGGTTTTAATGCGTAAAAAATGGATTTATTTTTCTATCATGTCTAGAAAACACATAGTATGAATGTTAGCCATTATATTGAATATATTACAAAGAAATTTAATTATTATCCTTTAATGATAAAAAAGTAAATTTAATTTATTCAGATAAAACACCTTTGGCACGTAATAATTGTTTTTCTAAATACATTTCCTTTATATTAAATTGTTTTTTGTATTTTTTTAATTATTTGTTAACCAATTAATTCAATAATATATTTTCATAAGATAGTTAATCCTATTCATAAACACCAATTTAATTTTTAAGAGATTATTTCATTTTAAACATTAATATTAATAGTATATCATAGTTTCATTTAATCTCAGTGTTCCATGCAATTTAAGCTATAAAAAACATTAGCTATAAAAAATAAGACATACCATAAAATCATAGAGTGTTACATTATCACCTCCTTTAATAAATTTATTCCTCTCAATTTTGAATTTCACATAAAAAATAAATGTTCTATACTTGAAAATTTCTTTTTGGGGAACCCACATCGGAAATAGGGTTAATGAAACTTCCACTTTAAAATAAAGAATGGGAACAAAAAAGGTTACCTAAGATGAAACATAATTTGGTTACATGTCAGAAAAATGGACATGAAATAGAAAACTAACTACAAAGTTTTGATGGATAATTATAGAGAACAAGGTTTGGATAAAGTTAACAATCACAAAACCATAAATTTGGGATCTGTTAAAAGATCATTGAATTTTCAGAAAGAATGGTAAATAGATAATGTTTTTGCTCTAAAATCCTTTTCTTAAAGTTGAAGGTTTATTTTACTATTAAGATAAGATCTTAATTAATTTATTTCCATGTTATGATCATAATCTCATCCTTTGGTTGTGCTTCTATCTATTGTCACTTCATTCCATAAACTGGGAAATGAAAGTTCAAAATGAAGTTTTTATGCCTGAAGAACTTTTATGAATCATAGGATTCATGAGTCATTACTTAGAATTTTAAATGTTTACTAAAAACAAAATAGATAGTACATGTTACCCAATATGATAAATCATACTTTAACCTCAAACAATAATATCCAATGTTTAACTTAATCCATTCTAACCTTAAGATTCATTCAAAATACATATTTCAAAATTCATGGTGCAAAAATTTATATGGAAGGTCACTAAATTTCAAAAATAAAATTAACATTAGGTTTGCACCAAAAAACATAAATCAGATATTTTATTCATGTATGAAATATATGAATTCCTTTATTAGATTATAAGTATAATAAAAACATTCATGCTTCCAAATATGTAATAAAGAAGTACTATAGTACAATCTTTATATATCTCATGATTCTTAAAAAAAAGAATATCATATCATAATTATTGAATCCAAAAACACTAATACATTAATTATTACACTTATACTATATTAACAACATAAGCTTGACCTTGATCCCTTTGTATTTTCTAAACAATATTTCCATGAAATTTGGGGCATTCATTTTCATATTATCTCATCACCTTACATTTTAAATATTTCACATTTATATCTTCTTTATTTACCCTATAATCATAAGCATGGTTAAGTTTCTCTCCACACTCATAACAAACTCCCATTCCCTTCAGAAAAGTACAAGGGTGTTTCTTCCCACATTTATTACAGGATGAAAATTAAGCTCTTCCCTTCTTCCCATTTTCCTTATTTCCTTTTCCATATTGTTAAAAAAACCTCTTCTTCTCTTGTTTTTCTTTAAATTTATAAGAATTATAGAATTATTTCTATATCTTTATAACACGTGAGACTATATCTTCATATGATGAGATATTTTTTGAGAGTAGTTACCTTCAAAGGAATGGTTTTAACCCATCAAATAAATGATTAATCTTACTCCTTGGGTTTTGTATGTTGTCCACAACATGTCTTTCTAACCTTATAGACTTGGATTCATATTTAGAAACATTCTCACCCCCCTTTTGTCTTAGATTCAAGAATTGTCTCTCCATATACACTCTTTATTCACGAGGGAAATATTTTTCTAAAAAATTTACTTAAAATCTTTCCATTTCATGTTTTCTATTTCTTCATCCTCTTTAGTGTATTGAACTAATAACCACTATTCATATTATTCTCTAGATAGATTATAAACTTCCATGACGACCTTCTCCCTTTTCTTATATCCCAAAGCGAGAAATATATTTTATTATTAACTTATCCATTGCTCGTGTATAAATGGACTTGTAGTTGAATTTAATAATAGAGGTTGTTGTATCATGAAGTGGTCTAACATTGTTCCTCTGTATTTTGGGTTAGGATTATCCATATAGGTAAGGCTATTTTTCATAACCTGATTCAGCTTTCCCAGTATGGTTATAAGTTTTTCATCACTAGGTGCATCTCCAGCTTCAAAATCATTATCTTTCATTAGAGGGAAATCCCTACATAGATTATGTGCATTGATTCAATTTTCATTCCATACACTTGGCACCATTTCTAAATAATGTAATACACTAAACTAGGTTATGAATCATAATTCATCATTTTGAACTAGAAAAACACTTAACAAAAATTGTAAAATTATGCATATCTAATATTATAATAATAAACATAGTTTCTTTGGGGACAAATTTAATTTTAAATCCTTTATAATAGTTTGTAGATAAAATATAAATTATAATAATCATATCCCCCAGGAGTGTAAAACCAGGTGCATAGTAAGGCCTTTTATCATGTACAAGTTTATACTGAGTTAGGCCTGACACACCTTGTCAGAGTTGTTACCCCTAGGTACATCTAGTCTAGAACCACGTACCATTGTAGTCTCAAGAGAGTGATGTATTTATAGGAATAACCAAATAATCTCCACCATACCAAAATTTATGGTGTTCTTTTATGCTTATCCTCAAATTCTATCGTAGGGTTATGTTATCTAATCTATTTTTTTTTTCTAAATTTAGTTTCCAAGGTTTCTACTATACATTTTCTGATACCAACAATAAATACCTCAACCCTAGTAGATCAGATTCGATGCCTTAATTTATTAAATTTCCATAGATAAAGGGTTAAAATCCCAAAGGACTAATTAGTTTAGTAGTTTTAGAAACCAGATTACATACTTCAAACAAACATTATAATTGAAACTATAAAATACAATATTTTCAATCCTTTTAGAACACCAGTATTCTCCTAGATTAATCCTACATGTCAGTCATAATAAACTTCTTGGAATCCTAGGAAAAATAAGACATAATAAAGGGTTGACCTCATATGCTTAGTAAGGGTAAGCGTACAGTGGTTTCTATTTTGAATAAATATGCATAAACATTAAGAAAAGATGTATAACTGAAACACAATCAATTTAAAACACAATATTGAGAATAATATAGAAAGTGTAAATGAAAATAAAATAATTCCATATAAATAATCACATGGATATTCTAATAGTGGAATATTCACATGTAATATCAATAACTAATCTCATAATGTGGAAATTCATAATGTCGAACATCATAAACATACTGTCAAAGCTTCAGCCAAGACACCATACACAAACATGTAAGGCCTCAACTAATACCCAAACTAGTTTGTATCATGAGACCTACCGATGAATTGAGGGGATATACCAGGACCCAACAATCATTAATAAGTCCAATTAATTCCTCATATGAAAAGGGTGAAACATAAACAACATAAACATTCATATTAAAAAACTAGCATACGAAATGTAAATAGTTCGACCACAAACCATGAATGGTATCAAAATAGAACTTCCATTGTCAAACTAATGATAACACCTTCAATAAACCATTATATATTGTATCATAGGAGATTAAAATAAATTAAACATAATATAAAACAATGGATTTTGACATATATAAAAATAATCTAATAAAACCATTTATCTTTTTAGAGAAATAACCCTTTTTTGCTTTAAAATCATTTAATTAAAAGTCGGCATGATTTTAAAACAAAATTTTTTAATTTAAAAAAATATTTTAAAATTGAAAATTAATCTTCAAGACATTAAGGTTTCATGATGGTAGAAAAATATGCTCATTCCATATAAGTTAAAAGAAGAACATTCCTTCCATATTTTTTCCAAAAAAGTCATAAAGTAACTTGTTTGGAAAATGTAAAAAATATTCCTTTAAAACCATTTTATAAAGATTAGAACATGGATAAAAAGAATTTAAATTTTATTTAGGATAGTAGTAAAAATAAATTGGAATTTTTTTTATGAAACATGGACATGGATGGAAAATATTGCCCAACAAATACATATAAACAACCCTAAATAATAATTAGATAGTGAAATTAACCATTACCTTATAATTTAATTTAGTTGAATGTGTTTTAACCTATTTTATAATGTTTTAAGGCATGTTATTAATTTATACAATAACCATATACAAATTTTTTATATTATATATGCTCTTATTATATTGTTTTGTTAATAATATTTCATTGTTACCATTGTTTCAAGTGTTAACTACTTCATTTTCTATGCATGTTTTGTCATGTAAGTCCGATTTATTATGAAATGAATCTTTTTTATTTCATCCTAATAATGTTATTAAGTTCATATATATTATATTTAATCATTATATACATTTTTATAATCATTATTTTAATTTTTATCATGGAAACTGTATCACATCGCTTCGTGGAGACGGTAGACTGTACATACGCATGAGCGATGTTATCATTACATTAATAGTGAATGGGTAAGCAATTGGATGGTATAATAATTATAAATAATAAATATCATGTCATATTTATTATTTATATCCATTATATCCACCATTATATCCATCCAAATAATGTGTTCATGAAAAACATTACACCACGGCGTGGAGACGGTGTTCCGTACGTATGCACACACTATAATATTGTTTTTAGTAGGATAGATAAAAGGTGAAATATGGTTGCCCCATGATTGTAATAAAATATCTGAAGATATATGATACTTTACTTACTAATTTATTAAGTAAATAACATATAAAGAGTAATTATAAGAAGAAATGAAATTGGATGAGTTGGTAATAACTATCACCTCTTCTTCGGTGGAGTCCCTTTAGATATCTTCTCAAGGGATCTAGAGTTGGTATTTCTGAAAGAAAAGGAACTAAAAACTTTTATAAGTATTTTTAAAGGAGAAATGGTAAGGTTTTGGTTGATAAATAATGCTCAAAGTGGTGCGAGGAAGAGAGGGAGGAGGCTTCCTTTAATAATTGAGGTGATAGTACTTTGGAAACACTAAAAATATTAAATTATTATAAATTAATTTTCAATTCCAAATGGTTCAAAAGAAATTTATTTATAATAATATATGAGGATGAGTATAAATTCTTTCATCCAATAATTTCTAGACAAGTTATGTTGCATTATTACCCTTATCTTTTGGTTCTAACCCTTATTTAAACCCTTTTACTCTTATCATGACAACATGTATTTGTACTCTTTGAAGGTTAATATAGTTAATATAAAATTACAAAATAACCTTAAATGAGTCATGGATGACATATTTAACTTTATAAATATTAGTTGGGAGAATTTTATATTTTTATGAATTTTATATCATTTAATTAAATATTTTTTATTTTAATATAACATTAATGACATTTTTGACCCTATTCATTTCATAGAATTTTAAAAAAAATCAATAAAACAAGATATCTTAGAGGAAATAATTATAATATATCACTAAGATGTAAACATTACCTATAAAATTCGTGGATGACATAAATTATGTCAAATTATATTTATTTTAATATTCTTATAATCGTTTATTTGATATATTCATTAATTAAATAATTACCACGTTATCACTGTGTTAGCCTTTAAGCTAATTATTTATTCGTTAAAAATTAAATATAAATTATTATGATTAAGATAAATATATTAGATTTCAAATGGATATTTATAGTATAATACATGTTCTATATAAACCTATATTAAAAATGATATAGTTATAAGAAATAAGACCATGACATCTTTAGTTTCACTTAAAATAAAATATAATAAATGTCATACTCTCATTAAAATAGATTAAAAAGGTTATAATCTTGGAAGAAGGATTTTTTTATTGACACAAACTCATCCAATGAAATTTGGACAATTTTTAGGATAATTTCTAATATTTCCAATATTATTTTTAACTCTTAATTACCCGATTTACTCTTAACCAGAGTAATAAAAATTTCTAAAGTCACTATTAATTTCTCCAAAAATAAAAGAAACCCATTTAATAAATTTATAAATTATGATTCAAAATGTGGAATCTATTTTTCAAAATTCAAAACATATAAGATACACTAATTAATTTAAAATTAATCTTGTTAACAGAATGAGAAAAGGAGTTTTTAAAGTGAAAACATTCAAAATATTGAAATAATTTTATTTCCAAATTCAATCTGAAATTGATTAAAATGTCCTAAATTAGGTTAAATTATAATTTTTTTATCTAATTATACTTTAAAACCAATAAAAAAAATATAATTTAACACTATAAATTATTAGGGATTTTTTTCAATTAAAATTAATTATTGTTTTACTATTCTTCAAATCATGAAACTTATCATAAAAATACAAAAAATTCAATATAAGTAAATTTTAATATTAATATTTAATATAATAAGTTTATTTTGTGAAATATAATTTATACAATTTTCAAAAACTTGATTTAAAACAAGTTCACCATCAAAAGGCGACGAAACTGCCTTTATAAAAATTTGAATTTTATGCGTAAAAATTGGATTTATTATTATATCATGTCTAGAAAATACATAGGATAAATTTTAAACATTATATTAAATATATTAAATATATATTTAATTAATATCATTCATTTATAGAAATTAATTTAATTTATTAAGATCAAACATCTTTGGCGTGTAATAATAGTTTTAATAAAAACACTTCCTTTATATTAAATTGTTTTTTATATTTATTTTTAATTATTTTGTAACCAATTAATTAAATTATATATATCCATAATATGGTTAATCCTATTCATAAGCAATGATTTAACTACTATAAGATAATTTCATTTTTAATAATAATATTAATAGTATGTCATGGTTTCGTTTAATCTCGGTGTTGCATGCAATGTAAGATATAAAAAATATTAACTCTAAAAAATAAGACATACGATAAAATCTTGGAGTGTTACATCAACTCTATCCTAAGAGATCATGTGTAACTTTTGAATTCATCTTCTTATTGTGTTTTCCATTTGTATCATCTAATTGAACCATCTGAAAATACAATTTTCTGGTTGTATAAACCAATTTCATCATCTAACATATGAGCCTTCAAAACATTAAACTGACAATCATCCAAGAAATATATACAATAGTTGATACCTCTCCACCATCTCATACATACATTAAAAATTATCTCATAAATAGTTATCATTTAAATGAAATTGAATTCATGACTTTAAAATAGTTTTTACAATTAAGCCTAACCATATCCAACTTGAGAATAATTTTATAAACACATCACCATGTCCCCTATTAGAATCCACAAATTTTCTTTAGCAGTTTAATATTTCATTAATTCTAGCATGGTTCCCCCACTATTCGTTCTATTCAACCCAAATCAACTATAGTGAACACCGCCTTAGTATATATGGGTCTACAAACTTTGTAAAAATAGTAGTTAGATTACTAATACCTTTTATCTTACTGTGATCTAACACTCTTTCTTCTAACAACTTCTCGATTAAGTGAAAATTCAATTGAATGTTCTTTGTTATGAAATGATACATTGGATATTTTCTAAGTTAATCACAAAATAAAATCCCGTCAACATTACCCCTTCCAAAATCATCCTTATATCCCTTTAGTTAAATCAATTCATTCTCGGATTTTGTCAATATGACATACACCAATTTTATTTTCATGGGTGAAACCACAGGTTGATGTTTCGATAACTAGCTAAAATTCATTCCACTAAGAGTAAACAAACACCTGGTGGTTCTATTTTGAGTCTCTTCATATCAACCAAAATATGAGTTATAAAACCATTGACATGTATCATCCCTTATAAAGAGAAGTTTCATGCTTCTAAACAATTTAAGCATTATAAAATCTACAACATGACCTATCAATTTTCTCTTCAAATATTCAACATAAATTTATTAACAATTACCACTACTTGGTTAATAGATGGATGATTATAGACCATGGTGTACATAAAAATTCCATTAATAAATGGAAATGAAATCTTTTCAATGTATTCAAACTCTATTTCTATTTAGGTTTCCTCTTTCTTTCATAGATAAAAAATATCTATCCAAAGGCATATTTACTGGTTTCTCTACACCCATTCCAAATCACTCCACCACATTCTAGAAATAATCATACTATCTTATATATAAAATACCAGAATATAAGTCTCTCACAATACAAATTCCTAAAATATATTTTTTCTAGATTGAGATCCTTTATCTTGAAGCTGCTAAATAATTTATCCCCTTATTTATTGATTATTTCCTCTATAGGATATGGAATAAGAATATCATAACCATAAAGAATAATTATAATGAAAATCCTTTCATAAAAAATATCTTAAAATATAAGTATTCAATATTATCTAGACATATTTCACTCCTTCATAAAACCAATGAACATATAATTCCAATTCCTTATAACATGCTTCAAACCATAGTGTCTTTAATTGAGATTTCAAATAAGATTATAGTTTTGATGATCTTCAGAACCATCAAACTGAACCATATATATTTACCAATCTAAATCACATGAAGGAATGTTGTCTTTACATCCAAATATTCCAGATGATGTCTTTTCATTAAAAAAACACATAATATCATCAAAATAGTCATATTTTTAACTAGTAGTGAACATTTCTCCAATAAATCCACATTTTTAGTTTATTGAAACCACTTTAAAACTATCCTATCCTTATGAATATTCCCACCATTTTCTTATTCCTTAACCTAATAAAACCATTTATTTTAATGTAATTTCATCCTAATAGGCCTTTTCATCAGCTCCCATGATCTGAAAATGTAGAGGGAATCAATGTCACCCCACATGGATGACTACTACTGATTCTAGTCTTTCAATATTTTATCCTCTTCTAGGATCTCTATCATCCATTAGAAGTAATAAGTACATATCAATTTCATACCTATAAACTGGGAACCTTAATCTAGTAGGAATATATAACATCCTTTGTATTATGAATCATTTTTATATTACAACATTCAAAGATATTTATTCTTATGATTTTATTGATCTTTAATATTCCTTGTGAATTCTGGTACATTAGCACTTGAAAACACTATCAAATTGTATCTAACTTATAGAACATACTAATTACAATATAGTGTTTCAAATGATGACATGAATCCTAATTCTATAAAATATTTCAAATATCTGGATGTAAATTTAATTGAAATTTAACCTCAAAAGATACTTTTATATCATTAGAATTATTTTATAAGCTTCGATGTTTCCAGATATTTTCTTTATTACATATTAAATATTGTATTCAGATCACCTTTTTGAGGTGTTTATCGCAGAGTTTAAAAATAAAATATTTAATGTAATATACCACAATGTAAAATTCTTGTGAATTAACATCAATATTTCCCTTCTCATTGGCATCAATATGGATATAGGCGGCTACACCAGAAACATTGAGATAGGTGAACTCGGTCATCCTTTTGGACCAATAGATATCTAGAAGTTCTTTCCCCATCAGATAAGAACTTTGTTTGATAAATTATTTCATATAATTCACTACTTCCATAAAAAATAGTAGGTTAATCACATGTGAATTCTCATACTTCATTTCATTTCAAAAAGTATTCAGTTCATCCTATCTGTAACATTGTTATATTTAGGATTACATTGTATGGTCTTCTCAAACCATATTTTTTTATACTAATAAAACCTTAAAAATTTCTTAATTTTTCACTCCGAACCATTATCAAACCTCATTCACATAATCATGAAACTAATATCATATTACACCATGGATTTCTATAAGAATAATATTCCAAATACCACAGACTTGTATTGGAGAATGAACACCCACATTTTCTATGTTTCATCATCGATGAAGGTTACAAGGTAGAGTGATCCTCTATGGAAATGAATGAGATATGTCCCCCTTATGTTAGTATGCACCAAATTTAAATTTTGGTTATTTGATTTTTTAACTTCTGGTTGTAAGAAAACCATCCAAAAATTCCCCACAATTCTTTCCTCACATGTTTCATACTCCATGCTTTTAGCCTTCAACATCCCAATATGAGTCTGGATCTTCATACCATTCTCACTAAGTTTACCTAGATGGATATTCTCTAAATTCATGGAAGTTACTTTTCTAATATGTATCAAACTTTATGACACTCTCATTAGGTAGAGAGTACTGTCTGTTACTTCTTTTTATACAACCATGGATCAATGTAAAATCTTACACACTCCATCCAAAAATGTTATACAAAAACTGACATCATCTTATAGTAAAATGAGAATTAAGTTATTTATTATCACTAAGATGTGCTAAACACCTTGAAAATATACTAATCTTCCAGTTATTATCTTAATAGAAATGTCTCCCATAGTAACTATCTTAAGATTTATTTCATACACTAGATTTACCACACTAAATATTTTATAAATAAAGTTATATACACTTCCCTTCTCATATTTTGAGTGAAATGAAGCTCCAGAATCTATCACCCATGACTCAAGTGAATTATAAACACATATGAGTAAACCAATCCTATATTCTGACATAGGACTCATATATCCACTTTGGAAAGTGTATTTTGTAACACCCCGACCCCAGTTACCCAAAGTAGGTGCATTATTACATAACATTGGTATGATCACAAGAAAGATCAAATCTTGAAAGACCGATTGGTTTAGTATCTTTTGAAACACTAGATATATTCATAAGTCTTACATTACATCATAAAAATAAAAACTACTACAACAACATCTTGTCTTCATATCCCCTCATATTATCCCTGCAGGTCATTCATAAATTACTTCACATCTTGGGAAAAATAAAACATTGAAAGGGGTGAGCTCAGATGCTCAGTAAGGATAACAATATAGCGGAAACTTTCATAAATAAACATAAACATTCAAGGCAATTTATAACTAAAACAAAAGCCTTTTAAACTTCAACTTCAGCATAATATGGCATAGATAAAATGAAATAATTCCATTTACATATTCACATGGATATTATACTAGTCGAATAATCACATGCAATATCAATAACCACTTTCATAATGATGGAATGCATAATGCCAGACTATGATCACCACGTCGCCAAGGCCTCGTGCCAAGACTACAAATAAGATTTTGTCAAGGCCTCGTGCCAAGACACTAGTTTATCTCATGAGATCTTCCGATGCATCGAGGTGCTATAGCGGGCTCCACCCATCACATATTAAGTCCAATGCATTCCTAATATAAAAAGTTTGAAACATAACATAAATATTCATATTAAAACTAGCATACGAAATGTCAATAATTTATCCACAAACCATGAATGGTATAAAAATAGCACATCCACAGTCAAATATAACTCATTCGATACAGTATGGAAGATTGTATTATATCAGATTAACCTCAATTGAAAATGATGAAGGATATTTACATAGATGAAAATAATCATCAAAACTATTAGAGAGAAATATCCCCCTTTTTCTAGAAATCATTTAAAAGTCACACTATTTGTCAAGAAGCCATTTGAAAATAGATTTTTAAATCAAAGTGTCCCATACCACTTTGAAACTTTTAAAAGGAGTTTTAATTTTAAAACTTTAATGTCCATATAAATAAATCGATAAAACCATTTTTAAAACATGGACATTAATGAGAAAGATTTAGAAGAATAAATCTTCAAAACATTTAAAAATGATATTTTAGTTACAGTTTTTAACCAAAAGAGAGACACTTGAATACAAATAATTTAAGTAATCAAAACATTGTAATATCATGAGAATAAAGGGATTCATGATTTACTATGTCAAAGTACATTATATACACCTTATAAAAGTGAATTGGTGTATAACAACAAAGAAGTATCAATGAATGTAAATTGAGATGAAATCTCTCATAAAGGCTGTATCCTTAAGTTAAGGATAAATCAAAGACGTAATTATGTGTGAAAAATATCAATACACTCAATATGATTGGATATTCAGTGTAAAACAATCAAAGGACATTCACACATATTATTGTAAAAGCAACACCAATTAACTGGATGTTTAACTCAAAAAATCGAGATTGAGTAAAAATTACTCTTATCAAGTTCATACCAATGACTTGAGAATTTATCAATGGAGTGATTATGTGTATCAAAATTATATCCACAGAAAGGGGAGTGGAAATTATAACATAATCAAATGAATAGTTATTCCACACATAATCTTGGAGTAAAATAATCAATGAAGTATGCGTAAATCCGAATGAGTGGAAATTGAAATTTCAAATTCCCTTATCAATTTGGTAACTTACGAAACATACACCCATGAAAGAAGTATCATAAAATTATGATGTAAATATACATTAAATAAAGTATATTACACAATGAATACAAACATGGTAAGTACACACACCACATGCCATAAATAAGTGGTGAACAATGGAAATCTCACAGAATTAAAAGTGAGATAAGAAACCCCTTACCATGTACTTTTCCTTGGTTGATGGTAGGATAACATCCTGTATAATGGTGAAATAATTGTTATTGAATTATAAAATAATCATATATATTAATATGATATCATATATGATATTTTAACATCGCTTTGTTAATAAAATCTTAGTATTATCGTCGTTTTGGGTGTTAACTTACTCATTTTCTTTTATATAAGCCGTGTTTGTTATGGATAGGTTGTATAATACTCATATCCAGAATGATATCATGTCTCTAAAATTTTTTTTTATTCATCAAATGAAATTTAGTCTTGAATGGATATGATGGGGAATGAATCTCATCGCGTTCATGGAGACAGTAATCCGTACGTACGCACGAGCGACAATATCATTATTTTGATATTAAAATAATATATAATTGGATGGTATATCATATATACAGAATCATTATCATGTTATATTTATTATTTACATTAATTAAAAATCATTATTATACCCATCCAAATAATAATATATTGAATAACAATTACACCATGACGTGGAGACGGTAGGCCGTACGTACGCACGTATGGTGACATGTCATTCAAGGGATGGATAGAATAATTAATTTGTTTGTTCCATAATTATAATAACATCACAGTATATATAAGGTACTGGAATTATTATTTTATAATGGAAATAACAAGGAAATAAGAAGTTGAAGAAGAAAGTAACTTTAAAGAGGGTGGTGAAGACGTTGCCTCTTCTACGGGTTCTTCCTTTTGATTTGATCAAAAGGGATACTTAGGTTGGATTTATGATCAAAATAAGGCCTCTATGTTGAATTTAGGGAAGTTTAGAGAGTAGTTGGGCAGGGTTTGTCCAAACCAAAAGGATTTGAAGGTGTGAATAATTGGTTAGAAGTGGTGTCCTTTTATAACGGGGCAGAGGAGCACCTTAAGAAAATATAGAAATATTATTTTATAATAAATTCATATTCGGTTTATAATGGCTAAAAAGTGGATTATTTAAAGGTTAAGGTGGGTATGAGTCTAAAACCACTCAACAAATAGAATTTATACAGGTTTGGGTCATTATATTAACCTTATATTTTAGTTTTAACTCTTAGTTAATTAGTTTGACACTTACCATGTCACTTTGTATTTTTATATTACATAGTTAATAAAATTACTGTATACATCCAAGTGACCCAAAAGTGGTCCATTAATGATATACCAATAATTATATGAGTCATTTGGCTGAGAATTAGATTTTTAAGAATAGAATATAAATTAATAATATAATATTTGTTTTAAAAACTCATTTATGTCAATTTCGACACTACTCAATAATTGATTTTTGTTAAAGTCTTAATAGCTTTATTAATTCAAACCAAATTCATTTAAGAAATACTAACATGTTATATTAACCAATAAAATTCTTTTATGTCATCAAAATCGTCAAATTATATTTATTGTAAAATTTATAATATCAATTATTTGATTCTTTCATTAATAAGGAAAATACTGCATCATTATTGTGTCATATATATTTTTACTTTTTCAATGTCTAAAAATCATAAATAAAATACCATTATGTAGGAAATATTTTTATATTTATAATGAATATTTATAATCTAAAATCTAACATATATAACCCTATGTAAAAATTGTTTTTCTAATAGATATATACTTTTGTCATTTTTGTATTTATTTTAACTTAATTAATATAAAGTGTCCTTATCACCAACAAGTGGCTCCATGGGGTCCCAAAATCGACCCAAATATGACCATGGTCGTACATGTGTCCAAAAATAAGTTTAGGACACGTTTTAGGGTAATTTATTATTATTATAATATTATTTGTTTACCCTTATTTACCGGATTTACCCTTTAACCATGGTAAATAAAATATTTACCAAAGTAATTATTCAAAATGTCTAAAAATAAGAGTTACCTATTTAAATAATTTGGACATCCTGATTCAAAATATGGAATCCATATTTCCAAATTCAAAACATATAAGTGGCATAAATTAATTTAAAATTAATTCCCGCTGTCAAAACAAAAAGCGTGTTTTTAAGAAATAATAACTATCAAAAGATTGATACTTGTTTATGTTCGGTTTAATTGTGAAATTATGTACAATGACCAAAATTGTATTAAATGGTAATAATATATTCTAAATATTTTTTTAAACCACTCAAATTCATAATTTATCACTATTAATTATTTTTATTAAAAAAGTTGTTTTTAATTAAAATTTAGTAATTTTCACTATTCATCAAAATATGAAACTTATCCGAAAAGTACCAAAATTTCACCCTAGGATAATTTAGATATTAAAAATCAAAAAATGAAGTCCATTTTGAAAGATAAAATGTATAAAATTTCAAAAAGTGGGTATTACTATTCATAACTGCTAGTTTTATTAGTTGTGGTGTGTGTTAGAACTTAAAGTTGCATACAATACACGCTACTGTATTATTCAGCGAGAAGAATACCGTGGAAGATTGGGGTGTTACATTCTCCCATCCTTCAATTAATTTTGTCCTTGAAATTTTTAAAATTAGGCTTGGGAATATAATGGAAAGTACCACATTGGAAAAATAATCAATAAAACTATCACTTTAAAAGAAAGAAAGAGAAGTACAAAGGTCACCCGAGATAACCTATACTAGGATTCCGTGTAGAAAAACATGGATATGGATGATAAACTAAGTGTCATGTTTTGATGGAGAGGGATAGAAAACATGACTAGGAGAAAGTTAACAACAAGAAAACCCCAAACTTATGATGGGACAAATGGTCATTAGTTTCCTAGTAGGAAAAGTAAATAGACAACATTATTTTTTTTAAAGTTAAATTACATAAAGATGAGGAATTCATTACTGATATTGACTAAGAACATAAAGAGATATACTTAATTTTTAAGTAAAGTTTTATTCTTTAATAAATTTTTACTACTAACTCATTTTTAAACGATGAGTATTCCAGAAGACATGGTCACACTAGAAGAGCTATAATAAAATTCTTATAGAATCACATGATACACGAAGAATAAACTATATATTTACCTTGTCTTTAGAGATTAATCAAAAACAAAATGGTTAGTATAATATCTAATGATCCCCCAAAAGGTTATTTAATTAGAGAAATAAACACTAATCTTAATTTCTAAAATTAAACCAACAACATCCCAAAGATAAATAAATAGCATTCAATAAATAATTATACATAAAATCCTTTAATAAAATCCAAAATAATATTGAAACTCAAAACTTAGAAGAATTTGGTTATATAGTCTTCCACATTAAATGGTATCTCCAAATGACATCAATTACTCTTAAAGTCACATACTTAAAAGTAATTAAACTAATCACATATTCTATATTATAGGTTAATCATTTCCATAAATAACCCAAATCACTATAAATACATAATAAAAACATAGATAAAAATCCACCATTACTACTCAAATTAAATCCCATAATATTCTATTTTTCTTGGGCATATAGTGTTCCCAAAAAAGCGAACATCTTCCAAAATAACATTTATCACTTAATCACCAAATCATTTTCCAATACTAAGGGTATTCATTTGATAAGACATAAGATCCCAAATCAAATTATTATTGATAAATAAAATCATTTAACTAAAAATAAGTCACACTAACCAGGGACTTCACGTAGTCCAGTGGTAGGCGATAAATCCCAATCGCACTTTGGTTGTGGGTTCGATTCCCATAGCTTTGTTTGACGCGACGGGTTGTCACACGGTCTTCATGTTGTCCTTTTTCAAAAACTATATTTTATATAATTACCAAAATGAGATAAATTCCTCAAAATAACCATAACACAATTTAACCACAATTTTTATCTCATACCTTTCATTTTCATCCCAAATTATAATAACTTGTAATTGCCTCAAACCTAATGATCATATAAAACCAAATGGTTATTTATAACTATATACACAAGAGAAAAGATAATTCTTCCTCAAATATCATTCTCACATGGAAAACTGTAGGGTTAAAAATACAAGAGAAAATTATTCCAAAGTAAACCCATAAACAAGGAGCACTAAAACTTTTTAAAAATTTCTCCAACCATTTATTTCCACATAACTTCTTCTTTGACCAAGAAAATATCCTATAGAATAGGGAATTCACACAGGTATTGGCCAGGTCCCCTACATTTACGGAAAATGACTGTAAATGGATTCTTGGGACCATTTTTATCTTCTTCCACAGTACTCTTCATTTTTATTCAGTAGTTCTTCACTTTATGTCCTTCCTTCTCGCACGTAAAGAATTTATTTTTCCCATTGAGACACTTTCCTGGGTGTCTCCTTCCACATTTCCTGCATGATGGAAATTAAGGATTCCTTTCTACATGGTCTCCACTACTGGAGCTCTTATCATTCATCACCTTTCTCTTCTTTGTTGAGTCCAGGAATTGGTTAATATATATATTATTGATCATATTTTTGGAAAATTGATTTGGCATGAAGACGATATCTTTTACACCTATCAACATTCCATTTTGTTGCTCATTTACACCAATGTTTCCACCTTTTACATCATTCTCAAAGTCACTATGACTTCGTTGGAATCTAGCCATTGACTAAAACCAAAAAGCATTGTGTGAGTAACAGTAGTCATAAAATCATTTAGAGAATATCATGTCACCATATTCTCAATTTGAAACACATTAGGATTAAACAAGGTCATTTACTCCCATCTTATATATAATACATCAAATCGGTTTGTAAAGAAAATGTAAATTATCCTAAGCATATCCCCTGAGAGTTTCATAACCAAGAGTGCAACAAGGCCCGTTGTCGTGCACCAGTTCCCGTTCGAGTCTAGGTCAAAGCGGTGTTTTCGGGTTTTACCCCTAGGTACATCAGTACTAGAGCCGCCTCTACCTGCTCGTATACAGACAGGGATGTATTGCTCGGAAAACTCACAAAATCTCTACAATACCAAAATTCTAGGAAGTTCTTCTATACTAATCCTCAAAGTCTATCTTAGGGCTATCTGCTCTAATCAGAGTTTATCTAAATATAGCTCCCAAGGTTTGTACTAAACTTCCTCTGATACCAACTGTAACACCCCAACCCCAGTTACCCAGAGTCGGTGCATTATTACATAACATTGGTGTGACCACAAGAAAGATCAAATCTCGAAAGGCTGATTGGTTTAGTAGCCTTGGAAACACTAGATATATTCATAAATCTTACATTAAATCATAAAAATGAAAACTACTACAACAAAATCTTGTCTTCATATCCCATCATATTATCCCAGTAGGTCATTCATAAATTACTTCTTCACATCCTGCGAAAAATAAAACATTGAAATGGGAGAGCTCAGATTATCAGTAAGGATAACAATATAGCGGAAACGTTCATAAATAAACATAAACATTCAAGGAAATTTATAACTAAAACAAAAGCCTTTGAAACTTAAAATTAATCATAATATGGCATAGATAAAATGAAATAATTCCATTTACTTATTCACATGGATATTCTACTAGTCTAATAATCACATGCAATATCAATAACCACTTTCATAATGACGGAATGCATAATGCCAGACTATCATCACCACGTAGCCAAGGCCTCGTGCCAAGACTACAAATAAGATTTTGTCAAGGCCTCATTCGAAGACACTAGTTTGTCTCATGAGACCTACCGATGCATTGAGGAGCTATAACAGGATCCACCCGTCACTTATTAAGTCCAATGCATTCCTCATATGAAAAGTTTGAAACAAAACATAAACATTCGTATTAAAACTAGCATACGAAATGTCAATACTTTATCCAAAAACCATGAATGGTATAAAAATAGTACATACACAGTCAAATAAAACTCATTAGATACAATATGGAAGATTTTATTGTATCAGATTAACCTCAATCGAGAATGATGAAGGATATTGACATAGATGAAAATAATCATCAAAACTATTAGAGAGAAATATCCCCCTTTTTCGTGAAATCATTTAAAAGTCACACTATTTTTCAAGAATCCATATAAAAATAGATTTTTGAATCAAAGTTTCACATACCACTTTGAAACTTTTAAAAAGAGTTTTAATTTTAAAACTTTAATGTCTATATAAATAAATCCTTAAAACCATTTTTAAAACATGGACATTAATGAGAAAGATTTAGAAGAATAAATCTTCAAAACATTTAAAAATGATATTTTAGTTACAGTTTTTAACCAAAATAGAGACACTTGAATACAAATAATTTAGGTAATAAAAACTTTTTAATTTCCTATGAATAAAGGGATTCATGATTTAGTATGTCAAAGTACATTATATACACCTTATAAAAGTGAATTGGTGTATAACAACAAAGAAGTCTCAATGGAATGTAAATTGAGATGAAATATCTCATAAAGGCCATATCCTTAAGTTAAGGACAAATCAACGACATAATTATGTGTGAAAAATATAAATAAACTCAATATGATTGGATATTATGTGTAAAACAATCAAAGGACATTCACACATATTCTTGTAAAAGCAACACCAATGAACTGGATGTTTAACTCAACAAATCGAGATTGAGTAACAATTACTCTTATCAAGTTCATACCGATGACTTAAGAATTTATCAATGGAGTGATTATGTGTATCAAAAGTATATCCACAGAAAGGGTGGTGGAAATTATGACATAATCAAATGAATAGTGATTCCACACATAATCTTGAAATAAAATAATCAATGAAGTATGCGTAAAGACGAATGAGTAGAAATTGAAATTTTAAATTCCCTTATCAATTTGGTAACTTACGAAATATACACCCATGAAAGAAGGATCATACAATTATGATGTAAATATACATGAATTAAAGTATATTACAAAATGAATACAAAAATGGTAAGTACACACACCACATGAAATAAATAAGTGCTGAACAATGGAAATCTCACGGAATTAAAAGTGAGATAATAAACCCATTACCTTGTAATTTTCCTTGGTTGATGGTATTATAACATCCTTTATAATGGTGAAATAATTTTTATTTAATTATAAAATAATCATATATATTAATATCATATCATATATGATCTTTTAACATCGCTTTGTTAATAAAATCTTAGTATTATCGTCGTTTTGGGTGTTAACTTACTCATTTTCTTTTATATAAGCCGTGTTTGTTATGGATAGGTTGTATCATAATCATATCCAGAATGATATCATGTCTCTAAGAATTATTTTTATTCATCAAATGAAATTTAGTCTTGAATGGATATGATGAGGAATTAATCTCATCGCGTTCGTGGAGACGGTAATCCGTACGTACGCACGAGCGACAATATCATTATTTTGATATTAAAATAATATATAATTGGATGGTATATCATATATACAGAATCATTATCATGTTATATTAATTATTTACATGAATTAAACATAATTATTATACCCATCCAAATAATAATATATTGAATAACAATTACACCACGACGTGGAGACGGTAGGCCGTAAGTACGCACGTATGGTGACATGTCATTCAAGGGATGGATAGAATAATGAATTTGTTTGTTCCATAATTATAATAACATCATAGTATATATAAGGTACCAGAGTTATTATTTTATAATAGAAATAACAAGGGAAGAATAAGTTGAAGAAGAAAATAACTTTAAAGAGGGTGGTGAAGACGTTACCTCTTCTTCGGGTTCTTCCTTTTGATTTGATCAAAAGGGCTCCTTAGGTTGGATTTATGATCAAAATAAGGCCTATATGTTGAATTTAGGGAAGTTTAGAGAGTATTTGGGTAGGGTTTGGCCATACCAAAAGGCTTTGAAGGTGTGAAGAATTGGTTAGAAGTGGTGTCCTTTTATAAGGGGGAGGAGGGGAACCTTAAGAAAATCTAGAAATATTATTTTATAATAAATTCATATTCGGTTTCTAATGGCTCCAAAGTGTATTATTTAAAGGTTAAGGTAATTATGGGTCAAAAAACACTCAAAAAATAGAATATAGACATGTTTGGGTCATTATATTAACCTTATATTTTAGTTTTAACTCTTAGTTAATTCGTTTGACACTTACCATGTCACTTTGTATTTTAATATTATATAGTTAATAAACATACTATATACATCCAAGAGACCCCAAAGTGGTCCATTAATTATATACCAATAACTATATGAGTAATTTGTACGAACATTAGATTTTTAGGACTAGAATATAAATTAATAATAGAATATTTGTTTTAAAAACACATTTATGTCAATTTTGACACTACTCAATAATTGATTTTTGTTAAAGTCTTAACAACTTTATTAATTAGACCCAAATTCATTTAATAAATCCTAACATGTTATATAAACCAATAAAATTAGTTTATGTCATCAAAACCTTCAAATTATATTTATTGTAAAATTTATAATATCAATTATTTGATTCTTTCATTAATAAAGAAAATACTGCATCATTATTGTGTCATATATATTTTTACTTTTTCAATGTATAGAAATTATAAATAAAATACCATTATGTAGGAAATCTTTTTATATTTATAATTAATATTTATAATCTAAAATACAAGATATATAACCTTATGTAAATTTTTTTTTCTCTAAAAGATATATACTTTTTCCATTTTTGTATTTATTTTAATTTAATTAATATAAAGTGTCCTTATCACCAACAAGTGGCTCCATGGGGTCCCCAAATCGACCCAAAGATGACAATGGTCAGAAATGTATCCACCAATAAGGTTAGGACACGTTTTAGGGTAATTTATTATTATTATAATATTATTTTTTACCCTTATTTACCAGATTTACCCTTTAACCATGGTAAATAAAATATTTACCGAAGTAATTATTCAAAATGTATAAAAATAAGAGTTACCTATTTACATAATTTGGATATCATGATTCTAAATATGGAATCCATTTTTCCAAATTCAAAACACAGAAGTGGCAGAAATTAATTTAAAATTAATTTCCGCTGTCAAAACAAAAAGCGTGTTTTTAAGAAATAATAACTATAAAAAGATTGATACTTGGTTATATCCGGTTTAATTGTGAAATTATGTCCAATGACCAACATTGTATTAAATGGTAGAAATATATTATATATATTCTTTAAAACCACTCAAATTCATAATTTATTACTATTAATTATTTCGATTAAAAAAGTTGTTTTTAATTAAAATTTAGTAATTTTCACTATTCATCAAAATATGAAACTTATCCAAAAAGTACCAAAATTTCACCCTAGGATAATTTTGATATTCCAAATCCAAAAATGAAGTCCATTTTGAAAGATAAAATGTATAAAATTTCAAAAAGTGGGTATTACTATTCATAACTGCTAGTTTTATTAGTTGTGGTGTGTGTTAGAACTTGAAGTTGCGTACAACACAAGCTACTATATTATTCAGCGAGAAGCGTACCGTGGAAGCTTGGGGTGTTACATATTTTCTTAGAGTTAACACTAAAATCATTACAATCTTTCTTAATGTGATCTTTCTTCCCATAAATCCAATACATAGGGAAACCTTCTACCAAGATACACTTTTTTAATTTTGTTAACTTTAACTTTATTTTCATCCTTTCATATCATGGGTTGTTCTCTTTCTTATTATATATAATTATTATTCAAAAATTCATAGATCACCTTTTAAAAAAGATCATCATTCACAATTAAGTACCAGACATATACAAACACTTTGGCCATTCTTCCCGCTTAAGTTTCTTACAAAACTAAATATCAAACTCCATGATTTAGAAATTGATGAGTGTAATAAAATTTCACTTTCCAGATCTAAAATGTTCACATTCACTAATTCTGACTAAATTCTTATCATATTAAATTTATTAATATTATTTGAAATAGACATCCATCCTAGCATCACCATGTCAGATAGCCTCTTTATCCAGATCACATTGTTCATTATCATGGGATTCTCATGCATTATAACGAGTTTATTCATAAATCACGAGGTTGTATCCACATAAAAAATATTTAAATCTATATTCTGAAAAAAAATCTACATCAATCCCAATGGTTTCTTTTATATCTTCTCTCATTATTCCCTTTTCATCTCTTCCAACTTAGTACCCTTCAATGGAAGCTTAAAGCTATTCCATAGTTGGAAATCCTCCATATATATTTTCTATATCCCCAAATACATAAAACTAAACTTTTATATATGCAACTTACCCTATTTTAGTTCAATCCTTCATGAAATTTTGAACTCTCACCAACTTTTTTTCAACATAATAGAGAGATCATAAACTGTAGATCAATATTATTTTAAAAGTAAAATGGAAAATTAATGATATTGAACCAAGCTCCAAAAAACCTTATATATGGACCAAATGTTTGGAACACTCAAGCCGAGGCACTAATACATCTTTTTGGTCTCACATATATCATATGATAAACTCATCAAATAGTATCCATTAAAAATTATCTGGAAGAAAAAATGAATTGATAGTGAGTGTTGGGACCAAGTTAGATAGATAATAAAGTAAGAAGATTTTTCTGTTACAAAGTGTTGTCTTTTATTATCAAAGAAGATAAATCAATTCACCTTGTAAAGGATATGAAAATCAGAAGATGCTTTACTGATATGTATTTCAAAAATATCAAAATTTAGGATAACTTGTGATGCAAACCTTATGAATGAAAGGGGGAGAAATGATGATTCCAGTCATATGCAGTTTTGATTAGAAGGAATGAGACTGCTGGAAGATATGGAAGTTTCAGTACTTCCCATTGAAATTATGATGATGCTAAGATGATATATCAAATTATATATATCATTATAGTGTAATTAGTGATGAAAGATAAAAAAATGGTTATATAATATAGTGAAGAGAATCATTAAAAAGGAATGGATGATCTGGAGGTGGCACAATAGAGTGTTTTATGGTGGCATCATTTTCTAGTGTTTTCCAAATTTCAGGGTCTGAAAATTGGGAGATAAAGAAATGTGTTTTTGGAAAAGGATGTTGCACGCATGTTTGAAGATGGCTTGGTATGTTGCACTCAAGTGGATTTCCATGATCCGAATGTCAATATCTGGAAATATAGAGGCTTGCATGAAATATTTGGTTTTGTGTGCATGATTGAAGGTGTTTTTGGAACTTGCGTGCAATATATGATTCGAGGGTGGAACTTCAAAAAATGGAAAAGTCATGAAGTGCACGAAAGATTCGAAGAAGTGAGTAAAATATGAGGTTGTCGTGAAAGAGATTTATGTGCCCAATGCGACGTAAAATGTGGTTTTGTGTGATGCATCAAGATCCTGTGCGACGTTTGGAATGTTGAGCGTAAGGTATGATTTGAGGTCCAGACTTTGAAAAATGGAAAAGGCATGAAGTGCGTGAAAGATTAAAAGAAGTGCGTGAAAGATAAGGTTGGTATGAAAGAGTCTTATGTACCCAATGCAATGTCAAATGTGTTTTTGCGCGATGCATGACTTATGCTCCAAATGTGACATCAAATGGTGTTTTGTGCGATGCATCAGGATCTTGCACAACACAATGGGGTTTTTATGTGCAGGGGTTGGCGAGGTCTATAAATAAAAGGTTACCCCCTCACATTTGTGTGATCAACACTTAAGGAAATACTGATCTTATAGGTGCGGAAAAATATTAAGAAAATGAGAGTGTGAGTAATAAATAGAGTTTCACGCAAGAAGGAGAAGTTGCATGGTAGAAGAGAGTTACGTACAAGAAGAGAGTTGCACACAATATTGAAGTTTTCCATAAGAGGTGTTTCATGAAAAAAGTTAAATCTTGCGTGCATGGCATAAAATTTTCACACAAGACACCTAAAAGGGTGCGGAAAATATTTTGGGTCTTTGCACGTATTCGGTTGTGCGTAATATAGTTCTTATTGTCTTCTGGGTAATAAAGTGAAGATTTTTACTTCGAAGAATACACCTGTTCAATTGTAAAGTAGCACTGAAATACTGTAATTCCGTATTTGTGCTAAGAGGGTGAACACACACGCACTTTTGTATTGTCTTCCAAGTTCTACATTAGTGTAAGGGTATATCCTACTCATTGTATTCCACATCAAAAAAATTGTTTTCTAGTGGATTGTGTGACATTGGATTATTTCCGTACCATACGAAGGATGTTGCTACTCTTGTTGAGTGGTGAACCTTGTAAATCTTGTGTTCCTATGGTTGTGTGTTTTCAGCAGGGAATAAACTCTTTAATAGGAGGTGAATGTTGTTTCAGAAAGAAGGAAACACAAAAAGAAAAATATATCACTAATTCACTCCTCCCCCTCTCAGTGATACTTGGATCCTGACTGGGAACTTTAATTGGTATCAAAGGGAGGTTCCCTTTATTTGTTCTTTGCTGAAGTTTTGAAGAGAAGTGGTGATGGAGAATCTAAATTGCGTGAACAGTAAGAAGATTCTGATATTTTATGGAAATAAGTATCATATCTGGAAATATATAATTATGCCTTATCTTATGTCTCCTGGGTATGAAGTTCTTGAAACAAAAACAGATAGATTTCCTCCTATTGATGATAAGGTTCCTCTTACACATGATGATAAGAAGAATCTTGAGAATGATGGAAGAGATAAAAATGAATTACTATCATCTCTTTCTAAGAGTGAATTTTTGAGAGTTAAATGTGTTGCTACAGGTAAATGAAAATGGGATAATATGAAGAACATCTATGAAAGAAATAAAAAAGTGAAGAAGGAAAGACTAAAAATATGGAGATTAAAGTATGAAGACTAGAAAATGGGAGAGTCTGAATCTATTGGAGACTTCTATACAATGTTCAATGATATTGTCAGTACAATCAGATGTCTTGGTGAAAAGTTGTAAGATTCTACATTTGATGAAAATATCTTGAGAATTCTGCTCGAAAAATTTGATGCTAAAGTTTCATCACTGGAAGATAGAGTCCCTGAAATATTATCTCCGGATGATTTACATAGCACTCTTATAACATATGAAATGAGAAGGGAGAAGACTATTAAGAGCAATGAAAAATCCGATAAAGAAATGTATTTCAAGGATACAATGAAAGAAAAGTAGAAAAAAATTAATATTGAAGAAGAAGCTGGTGAATCTAATTTTGAAAATGAGGTATGTCAAAATTTTGATGAAATGTTATCCTTGTTTTCTAAAAATATTAAAAGAGGCACAGAGAAATACAAAGGAAAACTCCCTTTAAATGTTTTGAATGTGGAGCTGTTGGCCACTTTGCGGCTAATTTCCCTCAAAAAGGGAAATATGAAGACTATGATGAAGAATATAGGAGAATAATAAGGTCATGGAAGAAATAGGGTGGAAAAGATAAATATTCTGGTAGAGGTAAGAATAAAAATTTCTTCAAATCAAAAGGAATAAGCTTGTTGTCAAAAGATGAAGAAGATGATGATAGTGAGACTGAATCTGAAAAATCAGTTACTGAGAAAGCTAGAGGGATTAATTTTTTTGCGATAGTGAATAATGATGATTATGAGAGAATTAGTACTAAAGAAGAAGAAGAAACTCAACTTGAACAGTATCTGAAAGAAGAGCTGAAGGAATGTTTGGGAAAGATTAGAAGTATTGAAAAGTAAAATAGAAAATTGACAAATGAAAACTCTTCATCAAATGACCAAAAATGTTTTGTTGACAAGAAGGAAAAATATGAAAATATGACTGATGATCTAAAAAATTCTCTTGAGATAGAAAAGAATCATAATGATCATCTGGAAGTAAATCTGAAGGAAAAATATGATGAGTTGGAACTTTTCCAATATAAACTTTCTAAAGCTGAGGAAATGAACACAAGGTTCAAAAATTATATTACAGAAGTTGGTGAATGTTCTGATAAGAATGATCCTAATAATGATCAAAAAAATTTGCCTTTAAAAGTTGAAAAGAATGGCAGAATGGGTACTGATAAAAGAAATGATGGAAAGGCTACATATGTGGTCAAAGTTAGAAATACTAAAAAATCAGAAGCATATAAAAAATATTGAGTCCAGAAAGATGTCCACACCTTTTGGTTCAAGTAAGACTGAACACAAATCTGAGCTGAAGAAGAAAGTTACATTTGAAAATATGAATGTCGATGTTCAGCAGAATTCTAGTAAGAAGATTTTCAAGAAGCATGTTCACAACTTTGGTCAGTATGGATGTTTACGAGGAAAATATTCATTCTATGGCTACTGCTGGTATTGTGGTGGATTTGGACACATGAAAAATATGTGTTGGTTCAACCAACAATATTACAACTATTCCACATATAAGGCCCCAACCACATTATATAATCTTTAATTGAATGAATAATTCACATTGAGGATATTTTCAGGTTTATATATATAGAGAGTTAGGTCATAACATTTACATAACTACATGAATATTACATGTAGAAAATTCTAATAAGTATCCTTTTTTTTCATAAAATAAAATCTCTTGAAAAAAAGGGTCATGTCTAATTCCGTGTTTTAGATAGTATGACATTTACTTTATATCATCCTTGACCCTATTCCACTTTATGTCCTGTGAAAAACATTTCAAAAACTTGGGATGAGCATAAAAATCTCAGTACGGGATACACAATGAAGAAAACTATTATTTTTTCAAAATAACAAGTAAACCGTGAATACTTTATCATAAGTAATACTTTTTTACTTTAATGAAGTAGTAAATACTCTTCACTGAATAAAAGATCATTTATTACCCTTTTTAACCAAAATATTACCATATACCCATATAAATAACACATAACATATAAAGTTAACTTGGGACATAAACATTCTTAAGTGGAATAACCATACGGTCGACTTCCTCACATATCACTAAATATAATAACCATACGACTGACTTCCATACCCAATGCATTGGAGGTTATAATGTAACCACCCATCCTGGTTTATCACGACACCACATGTCATTTGGTTTATCATGTTACCACCCATAAAATGTCCAAGTACCATTATAAAATCATAACACATAAAATATTGCAAATATAAAAACTTCACTAATAACATTTAATTTGAAATCACAAGAAATAATTTCAAGATATTGAAATAATCAATCCATTTCAAAAACCATTTTCAATACCAAAACACCAAAAAACAGAATAAGGGATTTCCTTTTCATTTTAGAAAGAATTAAGGCTTATAGAGGAAGCCAAATAATGATTACGGTGGCAGAGAGGTCATTGTCATCGAAAATGTTAAAAACAATCCATTTTTCATTTAGTAAAACGTTTCATAGAAAAAGATTCCATTTGAATGAAATTAAAAGTCAAAGGGTTCTATTATACACCATTTAAAATAAGAAGGCATATATTATCAAAATATGCCTCAATGAACGAAGATTGAGATGAAGTCCCTTACCTCGTGTCCAACTTGAACTGTTTGTTCTTTAATTTCCTGAATAAGAAATTAAAGTTAATTTCTACTTGTTTAAGAACATTTTTCAAGTTCATTATTCCTTTTATATCACTTATTACCATGTTATAAACATTGTGTAATCATTTAAGTTAATAACGATTGTTTTGTTGATATTTGGTACTTGAGTCAAAAATGAACTTCTTATATTTACAAGTTATTCATGTAGTCAAAATATCATTATATCCAGAGTGATATTCATAATTTAGATATCATATATATAATATATATTTAGTATATTTATTTATTTATAATCAGTACATAACATTTGGAGATAAGAAATGAAATGCACCGTTCATGGAGACGGTAAGCCGTACGTACGCATGAACATTACTTTCATTTCTATTTCCTATTTAGTGGAATGAAAACATAATGATACATAGGTATATTATAATTACAGTATAGTATCATATATAATATCATTAACTCCATCCTTTATATGTACCACGTATGGTATGAACAATTCATTTCACTTTGAGGGGGTGGTAGTCCACACTTCCTCGAATGAAATTATCGTGTTTACCCATAATGGAAACCATAAAGGTATGATATAAAAGAAAAATAAAGAATAATAAAGAAAACATAAACATAATATATATCATATATAAATATAGTGTCATCTTAATGGCCACCATAAGAGGCGATAGGAGATAATCGAACAATCATCGTTTCATGAGGCGTTAGTTTTCCATTGACAGAAACAATATGTTCTTCACCCATTAGATAGAGGTGTGTGTAAGTGTAGTTAAAATCATTCTCATAAAAACATTAGAGTATATTTAGGATATTGGTGTTGTTATAAAAGAAAGTAATTAAAAGATTTTAGGGGTTGGAGAAGTAAAATAAAAGAAAAGAATTTAAGAGGCACTATTACCTTTTATTTGGGTAACTTCTTTTGGTTTGAACCAAAAGGACTTCTTGAAGTGCCTTCTACCTAAGGTAAGGCTTATAGAAGGAGGATAGGGATCTTGAGATATTATTTGGTAAGGGGTTGGATGAGCCAAGGGGCTTGAGAGGTGTGAGGAATGAGTAATAAGTGAGGTATTTTTATAAGGTGGAGGAGGGTCTCTTTAGGAATGTTTGAAACAATTATTTTATTATAAACTTATATTCAATTTGAAAAGGTACAAAAATCATTAAAGTCAAATATAATATGACTCATGGTAGAAAAAAAAAATCATCCAATAAGAATTGGTCAGCTTTTGGATATTGTTTTAATATTTATAATCTTATTTATTTAAATCGTTTATTAATGAGGTAAATACTGCATCATTACTGTGTCATAAATAATTTAATTTATTTGATGTATAAAAATTATAAACAAAATACCATGATGTATGAAGAATTTTTAGATTTCTAATTAATATTTATAGTTGAAATTATAGCTTATATAACCCCATGTAAAAAATTTATTTACTAAAATATATTTGTTTGTGTTATTTTTATCATTACATTAAGTTAATTAATCTAAATTGTCATTATTACTCCCAAGTGGATCCATGGGGTCCCAAAATCGACCCAAATATGATCATGGTCGTAAATGACTCAACCAATATTGTTATGACAAGTGTTAAGGTAATTTTGTATTATTATAATATTCTTTTTACCTCGAATTACCCTATTTACCTTTAACATCGGTAAATAAAAGTCAAAAGTTACTATTCACAAAAAATTATTTTCATCTTATTGAACCATATTTTACTTACTAATGAAAACCATGTATGTTGTATTTTAAAAATTTAATCCAAATAAGCGGTAAAATTTCATTTAAATGAAAATGTCAGTTTTTAACTACTACTTAGTGGTTTCACTATTCATAAAAAATTTACGTTTTTCCGAAAACTACCAAAAATTCAGACTAAGATATATTTGATATTCTGAACTCAAAAATTATGTCTACTTTACCAAATTCAAAACATAGAAGTATCATTAATTAATTTAAAATTAATTCCCATTATCCAAACAAATAGCGTGTTTTTAAGAAACAATAACTATCAAAAGATTGATACTTGTTTATGTCCAATTGCAAAGTCAAATTAATTCCAATGACCAAAATTAGATTAAATGGTAAAAAAAATAATATAATTACACTTTAAAACAAATTAAAAAGATAATATAACCATATAAATAAATTATATTAAAAGGCACTTTTGAATTAAAATACAGTATTTGTCACTATTCATAAAAAACGAATTTTATCAAAAAAATACCAAAAATTTACCCAAAGTAAATTTTGATGTCACGATTCTAAAGGAGAATTTTATTTTGTCAAATAGAACATATAAAACTGACCAAAACAATATTTAAAAAGGGTTCTCCATTAAAAGGTGGTAAATCGACCTTTTAGTGAATATTAGAGTATTTATGTTTAAAATTAGATTAATTCATATTTTAAGCCCCTAACTTTTATTGGATAAGTGTAAAAAAATTTAACAAACATTTATAATCATATTGTAGTTAGTTTTGTTCATTCTCACCAATACAACGACTTGGAGTTAACTACCATTTAAAATAATAATATTATATTATTAGTGTGCAATAGAGGATTTCAAAGAAACCCGTTGTTGCGTATCAGGTACGCCATCGAACATAGAAACCCCTTTAAAGTAAAATATATATTTAATTCAAAAATATTAATAATAATGGAAAATGTATTTTTCTTTATTTACTTGGGATGTTACAGCACAAGTCTTGAAAGACAAGTATTGAGGGGGAGTCAATCCTTTCAAAAGATAAAATCTCCAAAGAAATTTCAGAAGATATCCGAGAAGGTTGGTGTGAAAGTTGAGAATAGGTTCCAAACACTAGAAACAATTGGTGAAAGATGTGATCGACCTTGAAATATTTCTAAGGGTTGCCTTAGTGTGTTACTAGAGCACCAAAAGTTTCTTAATAATCCTCATAAGCCAGAGTTTTTAAAATCTAAAAGGGATAGGTCTGATAAGTCCAAAAGGAAAGAGTGAATGGTTGTTTGTCCAGAACACATTGAATTGTCTAAGAAATTTGAGGAATCATAACAGAAAGTTGAAGAAAAGGAAGAAAAAAAAGCTCTAATTATCAAAACTTCTTTGAAATCTACAAAAGGATAATTTCCATGGATTCTTGATATCGGGTGTTCCTCTTATATGATAGGAGACTTAAAGCTACTGAAGAATGTGAAAGACTTCAAAGAAGGAACACTTACATTTGGAAATGATGAATCTCTAAGGATCAAAGGTGTTGGATAAGCCATTATTGGAAAAGAAAAGATGAAATACAGGAAAACACTATATGTTGATGGGATGAAACATAACCTGATTAGTGTGTCACAAATCTATGATGAGGGAAACAAAGTTATCTTCAGAAAGGATGGATTTCTTGTGAAAAGTGAAAATGATGGAAATATAGTTACAAGAGGCCAACATACAAGAGGGAATTTGTTCCAAGTTGGTGAAGTGTAGAACTCTTGTTGCAAGTGTCTGGTGGATGAAAATCAGTTATGGTATAAAAATATGGGACATATGTGTCAGAGATATATGTGCAAGTTATCAAAGAGAGATAGTGTCCGAGATATGCCTGATTTATCAAGAAGAAGAGATTCATGTTGCACTATTTGTGAGAAAGGGAATATTACAAACACTATTCATAAGAGAGTTGAAATTCACTCAAAAAGACCCTTGGAACTTATACACTCTGATATATATGGAACAATGATAAAGAAATCTACAAATGGAGATAAGTACTTCATTAATTTCATTGAAGGCTTTACACTCATTACTTGTGTTATGTACATGATACATAAGTCAGATGCTCTCAAAAATGTTTAAGAGTTTCAGGAGGAAAACAGAGAAGGAATGTGAGTATTCAGAAAAGAAGTTGAGAAATGATAATGGTGGAGAGTATAAGAATGAATATTTTGGAAGTTACCTCGGGAAACATGTAATTTGGCATGAGTTCAGTTCACCATACACACCTCAACAAAATGGGGTTGCTGAAACAAAGAATCAATGTCTGGTGGAAATGGGGAGAACTATGTTACTTGAACACATTCTTTCTCATTATTATTGGAGGAAAGCCATGAGAACTTCTATATATATTTATAACTAATGTTTTTATAGGCCAAACTCAGATATGACTCCATATGGAATGTTCTATGAACAAACTTTAAGTCTGAAACACTTACATGTTTTTTAGAGTCTATGAATTATAAATAAGAAAGGTGGAAACCTTGGAAAGTTTGAGAAAAGAGGAGATGATAGAATTTTTATTGGCTATGCTCCAGAAGGAAGTGGATATAGATGTCTCAAAAAAGAAATAGGAAGTATTATTTATTCTTTAGATGTAAAAGTTGTTGAAAATATTGAGAAAGAAAAGTAGTCATATGTTGATGCTAAAGTTGAGTAGGATATAGAAGATTTTGTTAATGATTATGATAATTATATAGAATATGTTAATCCTACTCAAGACGAGGAATCCAAATCAAAAATATTGAGTTATGAGGATGAATTTTGAACCACTCATCCTAGGTTGAGGAAACGAGTGGAGGATCAATACAATATTGGAGATGAACGTCAGAGGGTTCAAATAAGAAGAATAATGAATCTTATAACACATACTTCTATTTATTTGAAAGTTGAACTGAATAATGTAAATGAAGAATTTGAGCATCCCGAATGGGTTCATGCTATGAGTGAAGATCTTGATCAGATAGAAAAGAATGATACTTGGGAATTTTTACCAAATCCAGACAACAAGAAAATTATTGGTACAAAGTGGGTTTTTTGAAACAAGATAAATGAAGAAGGTAAAATAATAAAAAACAAATCAATATTGGTTTACAAAGGGTATTCACAATTTTAAGGTGTTTATTTTTATGAAACCTTTTCTCTGGTGGAAATATTTGAAACAATCAGAATCTTTCTTGCTATTACTGCACAACGAGGTTACAAAATATTTCAAATGGATGTAAAACATACATTCTTAAATGGTGACCTGGATGAGGGAGTTTACATTGATCAACCTTGTGTATTTGTTATTTTAAAGGATGAATGTTATGTGTGTAGTTTGAATAAGGCTTTGTATGGGATAAAATATTCTCTAAGGGAATGGTATTAAAAATTATATACTTTCTTGAGGAAGATGAACTTTAAGAAAGGTAGAGTTGACAAAAATATTTACATCAAAGAGTGTCAAGAGTTTTCACTGATTGTTATTTTTTATGTTGATGACATTATCTTTACTGGGAATGATGAAATATCATGTGAAAAATTTTATGAGGAGATGAAGAAGTTATTTGCGATGTCCATGCTGGGAGAAATGAAATACTTTCTTGGGATACAAATTTCACAGAAGAAGAATCGCGTTTTTCTGTCACAAGAAAAGTATGCTAACGAACTTCTGAAGAAGTTTGGCATGGAAAATTTGAAACTAGTGTCCACACCAATTTCAGTGGGAACCAAGTTTTTTAAAGATGGAGAAGGGAAAGAAGTTGATCAGAAAGAGTTTTTAATGCTGATTGGAAGTATGTTGTATTTGACTACCTCAAGAGCTGACATCGTCTATGCTGTCACTTTATGTGAAATATTTTAGAGCACTCCTAAAGAATCACATTTGATTTTTGAAATAATAATTGACAGATATATCAAAGGAACAATAAATTTTGGAATCAAGTATGATGGAACCTAAAATATTGATATATTTGGGTATTCAGATAATGATTGGGCATGAAATGTTAACGATCGAAGATCCACATCTAGTGGAGTTTTCTTTTTGGGGAAACACTATGTTATTTGGCATACCAAGAAATAGAATTCCATAAATCTTAGCATAGATAAATCTGAGTATGTTGCTGCTACTCAAGATGCAACTAAACTAATGTGGATGACTACTTAGTTAGAAGATCCACTTGTTGAGTAAAGCTACCCTTGCTCTTGGGTTGTGATAATCAGAGTGTAATAAATCTTACAAGGAATCCAGTAAAACATTCTCATTCAAAACAAATTGACATAAAGTACCACTTCATCAAAGAGTAGGTGGAGAAGGATGAATTAAAGCTGGAGTATGTTCCTACATCGGAACAAGTTGCTGACATATTCACAAAACCTTTACCAAGGGAACCATTTGCTAAATTGAGGTTGAATATGGGTGTCCAAACTCCTTCTCATCAAGGTTGAGGTATGAGTAACTATCCCCTCTCTCATCTTACCTTTGGTTAGTGTTGTCAAGGGGGAGAATTGTTTGATAAATCTATCCTCATGGAAGCATGCATAAAGGGGGAGTTTTGGGTAAGTTGTGAGTCCAACATGTATGTGAGTGAACTATTCTAACTATTTGTTGGAGTGGTTGTAGGAAACAATGTTTTTTTCCAAGAAAATTGAAGAAGTGAAGAATTATAAGGTAGAATCTTGGAAGATGTTCTGAAGAAGGCTGAGGAGATATGAACAAAAAATTTCATAGTCATTGTTTTTAGACAACATGGTTTTAACTATCAATAATTCTTATTTTCTACAATGAATTAGATCACATAGGATTAGAATCGTTGATAAGAAATCCATTGCACGAGGATACAAAGTTTAGTGATTTATGAATCATGGTTGACAAAAAAATCCAAAGGGGGATATTTTTGGGACCAATTTTGATAGATAAGGAAGTAAGAAGAGTTTGCTATTACAGAGGGTTGTCTTTTATTGTCAAATAAGATAAATCAATTCACTTTGTAAAGGACATGAAAATCAAAAGATTCTTTGATAATTTGTATTTCAAAAATATCATAAGTTAAGAGAACTTGTGATGCAAGCCTTATGAAGAAAAGGGGGAGAAATGATGATGCCATTCATATACAGTTTTGATTAGAAGGAATGATGCTTCTAGAAGATAGGGAAGTTTTAGTACTTCCCATTAAAACTATGATGATGCTAAAGATGATATATAAAAGGATATATATCACAATAATGGAATTCGTTATGAAAGATAAAGAATGGTTATGTAATTTAGTGAATATAATCATGAAAAAAATGGATGATCTGGGGGCAACACAAAAGAGCATTTAAAGGTGGCATCATTTTCCAGTGTTTTCCAAAGTTTAGGGCTTGAAAATCAAGAGATGAAGAAATGTGTTTTTGGAAAAGGATGTTTCATGTGTGTTTGAAGATGGCTAGGTATTTTGCACGCAAGTGGATTTACATGATTCAAAATTCAAAATCTGGAAAAGGATAGGCTTGCATGAAAGATTTGGTATTTTGTAAAAGATTGGTTTTTGCACACAAGATTGAAGGTGTTTTTGGAACTCGTGTGCAAGACATGAAAAACAAAAAATTCCTGAAGTGTGCAAAGGATTCAGAGAAGTGTGTGAAATATGAGGTTGGAATGAAATAGGTTCACGCACCCAATGCGACGTCAAATGTGGTTTTGCACGATGTGTCAGGATCTTGCGCGATGTTTGGAATGTTGCGTGGAAGGCATGATTTGAGGTCCAAACTTCAAAAAATGGAAAAGGCATGAAGTGTGTGAAAGATTCAAAGAAGTGCGTGAAAGATGAGGTTGGAAAAAAGATACTTATGCACCCAATGTAAAGTCAAATGTGTTTTTGCGCGACCTGTGACTTAAGTGCCCAATGCGATGTCAAATAGTGTTTTGCACAACACATCATGATCTTGCGCGACACATTGGGGTTTTTGGGCATAGGGGTCAATGGGGTATATAAATAAAAGGCGACCCCATCACATTTGTGTGCTTAACACTTAGAGAAATCCCAATATCTAAGGTGGAGAAAAATATTAAGAAAAGGAGAGTGCACAAAATAAATAGAGTTGCCTTCAAGAAGGAGAAGTTATGTGAAAAGAAGAGAGTTGCATGAAAGAAGAGAGTTGCACGCAAGATTGATGTTGCGTGCAAGTGAAGTTTCACGAAAAAAGTTAAATCTTGTGCGGATGGCATAAAAGTTGTGCGCAAGACACCTAAAAGGGTGCATGAAATATTTGGGGTCTTTTTACGTATTCAATTGTGCATAGGATAGTTCTTATCGACTTCTAAGTAAGAAAGTGAAGATTTGTACTTAAAAGAATACTCCTGTTCAATTATAATGAAGCACTGAAATACTATAATTCCCTATTTGTGCTAAGAGGGTTCACACACACTTGTGTATTGTTTTCAAAGTGCTACACGAGTATAAGGGTATATCATACTTGTTGTATTCTATATCAAAGGATTTTTTTCTAGTGGATTGTGTGGTACTGGATTATTTCTATACCATACCAATGACGTAGCTACTCTTGTTGAGGGGTGAAACTTTTAAATTGTGTGTTCCCATGGTTTTGTGCGTTTATTAGGGAAAAACTCTTTAACAAGAGGAAAATGTTGTTTCCAAAATAAGGAAACCTAAAAAAGAAAAGGATATCACTAATTTACCCCCTCTCCCTCTCAGTGATACTTGGATCCTGAATGGGAACTTTAGTGAGACCATGGTATGATATTTTAAATCTATAATAAAAACACACCAAATTCACCACACCGCATAAAAAAATTAGATTCAAGAAAGAAAGAGTAATTAGATAATAATGATAGAAATAAAAACCAAGGAACCATAATAATAAAAAATGTTTTACATGGTTCATACTTGCATCTTAATTGATAGGGGGACACTACAAATATTTCATTCAAGTAAAAAAAATATGATTAAAATGTCTCATGATTAATAAAATCATAATTAATCCACCCAAATAATTATTTTTGATTCCAACTAGTGATTATGGCAGTCTTAGCATCCCTATCATTGTAGGATGATGTCCACCTGATCTGATCTTTATAGAAAAAAACTTTAATACATCAAGGTCTCAAGCTACCTCAACTCTTCAAGTCATTTCACCATGCATGATACAGAGAGCTGAAAGAATGAATTCTATGTGACTTTTATTTTCCCACACTACATCCATCTAGAGTGTTTAAGGGTTACTTTTGAGAACACCTTCTAGATATGCTATCTATTTTCACCATCTAATTATAGTATCTGAATATAATAAGATTTAGTTGTATCATCCAATATAATTATTCAAATTGTAGAACTTTATAACTCAAGGTCTCCTATAATCCTAGAACCTTGGATCTTGGTATCTGATACTCTATAATCTCATCCATGCATTTTAAATTAGGCCATCCGAACTTGTCATCCCAATGAAACTAAATCCTTTTCCATAAAATGGTTTTCACAACTGAACCTAGCAAATATAACAAATAGGATATAATACTAGACTGGAGTTGAATCAAGAAATTATATTGGTTGGTTTTATGGTCATGTTTTTGAATGTATATACCTTTATTATAGGTGATTCTAATTTAAATTTTAGAGAGTTCAATTTTGTGATGGTTTCATTGTTAGAATAAGGATGACCAACCAATCCTGTAATGTTGGATTTTTCCTGTATTTAAAATATACTGAGATAAATCTAATGAGTATAAAACCCTTATCATATTAGAAACTAAATCTAATTACTATATTGATTTGTGAAAAATCATTTTATATGTTTTAGGTTTTAGAATATTATAGATATTCTTCGTCCTTTATTCCATCTGAGACTGATATGCAATGTTGGAATCTAACAAATACCTTTAAGGACTTGGGATTTTTATATTTACTAAGGCATAACACTAATTTTACCTGTATTTCTTATGAGGCACCCTCTGGGTTAATTAGTGAAAATATTGGTGGAACTCACAATAAACCTTTATTCATTATCTCTTTTCAGGATAAAGTCTTTGGGTCTCAAACTAATGAATCAATTATTTATGAATCTATACACCATATTAGTTTTAATAGAAATTTTTATTCCTATAAAGAGTATCTACGCAACCTTATAATGGGGTTCATAATGAATAAAACCTTGAATTCATTCATAAATTTTAGATAATTCCAGTGTATGAGGATATGAATGCTATAATCAACCTTATTCTTTATAATTCCACAATGAACTTATGATAGTAATTATCCAATGACTAGATATAGTGTTGATCAAATGAAATATTGTGGATCTAGTTCTGAGGGATGAAAAACCACTTGTATATTAGGTAACATGGAAATAGATTATTTTTTAATCAATTCTTAATATAGACAAGCATCTGAATAAATATTCCAAAAAACATGAGGGACTCTTCACATCTATTGGATCCTCTATAAATATAAGTATTCATAGTATCAAATGGAGAAACCAAATATGAAAACCACACCATTAGTATTAGTACCGAGATTCCTTAGGTGAGTGGTCTATCGAGGTGGGTTTAACATACCGAGTCATCCCCTAAAGTAAACTAAGGATCAATTGTTAAATATTTCTTTATACTCACCTCACTATCTAGGATGAGACATTCTATGATGGGAATAATTATTGACTAAATGTATATAGATATAAATTATTAAATTTTAGGTTTTAATAATTTTCTTAGGAACTAGGAGGTAAGGAAGTGAGTATTGTATACTGATCTTTCCATTACTACTACGACTTGACCAGAGGAAATTGGAGACAGGGATAAAATTATTAATTATCTCATGTGAGGCAAAGTAATAGGGATTTATAAATACCAATCACTTTAATCCTAAATTAAAGGTTAATAATGATCATAGAATAATTAGAAACTATATTATAAATCCTATTATGGATAATTTGTAATAATGGGAATACCAAAATATTAGTGAGGAAAATTGAAAGTTTTATCAATAGGAAGACAAAAGGGTGAAAACTCACTCTCAATTTGATTTTCATAGGGTTGAGATAGAATAAATTGAGCCTCAATTATCCCTAATCAACGAATCATTCACTAAGTTCATGGAAATGGTAGAAGCACTACAACTGGTTGAAGAAGAGATAATCTTATAAGTGATAAAATTATATATTTAAAAGGATTAAGAAGACATTGAGATGACATTCAAACCAAAATTGGATATTTCTTCTCATTAATACATTGATGAATAAAGATGATAGACCAAATGTTTCATATGTTATATTTTTTTGATTTCTCAAAATAAATATAATATCTTTTTTTTTTCTAATATGAGGGATAGATTATGGATATTCCTTCTCTATTTATTTTATTTAATAATAAATATTTTATATAAAGAGATAATTAATTTTAAGATACTTTTCCATATAAAATACTAGTTCATACTAACTAGTTAATAATCATAATGAGTAATAACACAATAGATGAATCCATTTAAGAATTTAATTAATGTGAATTATTATTAATTATAATCTAAAATAATTGAGTCATTGATGGAATGATTGAATCAACCCATTATATTTTAAGTAATATTCTCTCAGTCAAGTATTGGTAGACTAGATACATAGATCATGTTTTATCACTGTATTTTGATGTTGAATTATTATATAAAAAGAATAATTGGTTTTATTTACACTAGGAATTTTTCTCATGGATGGATATAAAAAATCTTGATACATAATGTATATTCCTCTATTATAAGCCAATGTTGGTTTATTTGGATTTGAGAAAGTGAATGACTCAGTCTAATAAAATCATAAAGGGAGTTTTTATGGGTGTGTAAATGATCAATAATTGTCGAGGTTCTAGAAATTAAATTTTTCCATATTTATAATGAATTATTTGTACTAATACATGTGAATAATAAAAAATGAGCTCTAATATGTTCCAAAATCCATAAACCTAGGGTGGACAAATCAATTCTTTATATGGTAAAATGGTTTCCCCTAAAATATTTTCACTCTTTTTCTTATGTAATCCATATATTCCCTAATCTATGAAAGGTAAAGTCTTAATGAGTGAAGACATGATTTTTCTTAGACATTTCATTTTGGGTTTTGAACATGAAGGGTATGACGTATCTTTCCTTTTAATGGTTTAAATTCACAAAAAATATAAAAAAGAGTTCTAACATTAAAATTCATACATCTTTGACAAAGGGGTATGGTGTTTATGGTTATATAGATTAGGAAAAAGTGGGATGGTATCTTTAATCATACAACTATGACCCAAAATTAGGTATCCTATGTATCCATAATCGAAAAACTGGCCCAACATGAATAAAGAGACCAACCAAAGTGTAAACAATATCAAAAGGGAAGTACACATAGTTTATGTTCATAGTGTTCAAATTAGCATGAGCCTAAAGCTTTAGGTTAGACAATAAAGACCAAAAGTGTGGTTTTAAACCAAGATATGCTTTTATAATCATCCTATCGTGAATTTATGTGATTCTCAAATATAAAGACTTGAATTAGTCTTCCACATATATTTAATCTAAAATGCTTGGAAAAAAATATGACCTATTATTTTTTTATAGAATTTAAACCACAAGTGAGGTTGTATATATAGCGGTAAGTACAATATTATTTTAACATGAATGAATCGCCAAATATAAATATACAAGTTTTTAATGTGAGTGATACAAAAAACTAATTATTGGATTGTGAATCAAAATGATTCCAAAATTTTTAAACAAGGATAATGGGTAATAGGAATTTTAGGATGAGGAATTTTAATAAGGATAATATGGGATGATAAATAATATAATATGATATGCATTAATAAATTTAAATAATAGTTCCAATACTTTTCCAAATAAGAAGTATACTAAGGATGACCACTAACCATGTTTAATTAAAGGGTTCCATTGTAATGATGTCAGAGGTGTATGGAGTTAAATATTCATTATCATAATATAGAGACATACCCTTGTATAATATTTGGTGGGATATATATATATAGTTCATGTACTATCACTATTCCCATTTGATCCCATAGAATAATACTCATTTGTTACCAATATCCATAAAAATTTTATAGTAATCGAAATAATCCTGGTACAAATAGTGGTATATGGAAAGAGAATGTTCTAATATAATTGGAACACTTTCATTTTAAATCAACCAAAATACAATTATCAAACAAATTATTTAATGAGAATTAATGTAGATTAGAATTATGACTTAATTTAGGATAATTTTTCATGACATTATATGTGTCCAATAAGAACATGAATTAATCCCCATTTAGTTCTTGAAACATCTATCACACCATTACATGGAATATTTGAAAATAATCAATGTGAACTAGTGAAGACCCAAACACAATCCTGGAAATTGTGGTTGTATACAAGATAAGGAATCAAAATTCTATTATATAGTATCATAGTGTAAGCATGAAATAAAAAATGAAATTAAATAAGAGACCATTACATTTGTAGGATTTGTATGGTAATTAAAATTTTGGTTTGTTTTGGGATATATTATTTGTAAAGTGTTATATATCTTACATGAATAAGAATCAATCCTTATATGGTTTTTATATGGACACCTCTTCATAGATCAAAATCATGAACTGAAGGAGAATGAAATTGATCTATACTAGTGTAGAAATATTAGAGGATACTTGATGTGTATTGGTAAGGGCCCAAATAGTATGACAAAGTATGGAATTGATAGGAAGGAAATTTATGGCTAGGCACTAGATGATAGATTCAAGTGTCACTATGTATCCCTTAATAATAGTAATAAATTCATATGTAATTATTTATGATGATCTATCCCCTATATTGGAGATAAAATGAGATTATTTAAAAAAGAGCCCTTATTAGAGAAGAAAAGATAAAATCTAACATGAATAAACAAAAGTCTCAACATTAGATAAAGATATGGGATGGGGTGAACGTGAAGGACTATGGTTGGTCCCAATAAAAAAGATTTAAGTATCACTATGTATCATATATAAATAGGAATAAATATAAACATTTTTCTTAGTGAAGAGGTAATTATATACAAGTATAGGTTTATTGATGAAAACCCATCATATGATGGAAGATCATATAATGTGAGCGCTTAAATAGATCATGATCTCAGGTTATGAAATTAGGTAACATGGAATGGACCAATCCAACTCGTTTTTGGATTATGAGGGATAAAACATATACTATAAAATTTTGGGTTTATTTTTTTAGGACCATAATGTTATATAATTTACTATATTATGATAATGACCTTTCATCATGTCATTTATAGTCTTATAAAAAAGTCACTATCATGTGGATCTTAGATTCATTCAAGAAGGGCTTTGGTGTTGTGTAGATTAGGGTCATGTGATGTGGTCCTTCTAAATCCTAGGTGGATTTATGAAATGTATTTTTTTAGGAACCATGAATTTTAATGAGATAAACTATTTTCTCTATAAATTATAATTTGTTATTATTTTCCATTATAGAAGTCTATGTACATAATTTAGGGTCTTTACAGTATCTATTCTATGTTCAAGAATTTTTTCTTTGGTATCATTGGAATTATTAAGGCCAATAAAATTTACCTTTATATGAATGAGTGGAGGTGGAACTTCTTTTTTATTACTCATGTAACCCAGTTTTGATGGAATTAAATATTTTCCAACGTGTGTAATATTTTTTCATCGATTCATTCCAATTTATGTAGGTAAAATTTTCATTGTTAATCATTAGTCAATTGATCAAAAATAGCTATCTGAAGTGATGGAAGAAGAACCATAATGAGAAAAACTGTATTATTCCCATACACTATAAAATATGGGGTTACTTTTGTGGAAGTATAAGTGGTAGTATGATAAACCCACAAAGCATAAATAAAGTTATTAGGCCAATACATTTTATCATCACCCACCATTTTCTAAAGGATATTCAAAAAATTATTATTGAATGCCTTTATTGATCCATTTGTGTCCACATGGTAGTAGGATGAGTGATTAGATTTTTTGTTATAATATAAAGGTAACTTATATTTTTTTGTGCATAAAAATTGGTTTCATTATCCAACAAAATTTAATGTGTAACTAAAAAATATTATGATGATTTTGGACATCAAAAAGTTGATTGTAATATTTTTGAAACCCTCATTTAAGGGTAAAAATCTAAAACATTTGGATAAGAAGTTAGTATTAGTAATAATGAAATTAAACTTTTTTATAGTGGATGAAGAGTATGAAAATTTGATATTTAAACCGTAAATGCAAAATGAATAAGAATATTTATTTGTGTGTAATAACTCTCAGGGTTGATGAATGAATTTTGAATGTATTTGACATGTGTGTCACCTTTTGGTGAATTTTATAAACTCACATATCATTAATGTCCATAAATACCATAGTATCATTATTTGGTGAGATATATTTTTTCTGTTTTAATATGTATTAAAAGTTCTATCATTTACTTCTTGAATGAGGTTGGTATCTTTTCTCCATCAATTCTTCCGAGAAGGACCCCATCAAATCCTCTTTTGTAGATTTGTTTTTTGGGAATTTGGACATAGTAAAGGGTAATTTTTTTTCCCATGAGTTACTTTTATTATTTATATCATAATCATGTAAACAATTAAAATTATGAAGATATTAAAATATAAGAGATATAGTGTTGGTTTATTGATCAACTGATAGAGAAGGGATCTCACTATGATCTAAGGTTGTTCCAAGTTTTTAAATTTTCTTATTATATTTATTAACAATTTTAAATATCAGTATTTATTGTGTGATATGGATGGATTTTTCTTCTTTATTCAAATTCAAAATGGTAGTGAACAAATTGGAAAAAGAATTTTTTTCAAGAATTGTTTGAGCATGGAACATGAGATAACACTATATTAGATGGAAATTATTTCATCAACTCATAAATAATCATGATGTGTTATTAACTCCTCCTTCTTTATGGAATAGTCTCTATTGATTTTCTTGAGTACCAATTCTAAATTTCCAATTATATTTAAGGAAGAAACCTATATATGTATATCCAAATCCTATCCATATATTATTGTATGATACTATACCTCATTATTTGTACAACCCTCCAATAGTAGAAAAGAGTAGGGAGAGAAGTTCATTTGTTGGAGGGATGTAGATAATCCCTAATTCGAATGGTATAAATTTGAGCTCATATATCCATATACTATAAAGACTTGAGGAATAAATATTGAAATATATTTACAATTTATTAGAATTTACATATATAGGGAAAACCTATTCACTAGGGTGTTTAGTGATAGTGAAAAATCTAAGGAAATATGTACTTCCATGAAATTTTACAGTTCTTTCCCTTTTATCACATTTTGGGACATAAAATGTATGTTGAATTTTTATAAAGTAATACACCATATTTAAAATAATACTATATATATTGGTATAACTTGTACTAATTTGAGTGGATACACATGGTAGATAATTTGTATCTTATGATGTTATAGGTTGTGGTGAATACTTTTTACTACAAATATTATTCTGAGGTTATTCTTTTCGAATTAGGGTATCATATTTTAGGTTCTAGTATTATTCTTCTCAGATAGTATTAGCTATTTATTACCTATATTATTTTTATAAGAAAGAAAAACACTAATTGATTACTCCATAGTTTCCACATATAAGATAATGGTATTCTCCTATATAGTCAACATCAAAACTAAAAGGGAAAAAAGACATTTCTAAAGATCACCAAAATCCCTATAAAAATCATAATCTCACTAATATGTTTCTACTTTATTCATTAATTTCTTTGAAAGGAATAAATTTTCTAATAATTTTTATGACGGGGAACTTGATATAATTGAGGCAACCTCAAACTCCTCTCAACTCATGATGGTTTTGGGGATACTGTATAACAAAATCTACTTTGGTTTTCTTAGGCTCCACTTTTATAACACGATGATGAATCATGAATCTAATAAATTTTCCTAATGTTACCTTTATTGGTCAGATCAGTGGATTAAATTTTAGGTTGTGTGATTCAATATTGAAAAATACAACCTTTAAGTTTGTGAAATGATCTTGGAGTTGGTGTGATTTGATAACCTAGTCATCTACAAAACATTCCATAGTTTTTTAAGAAGGGTTCTGAAAATAAAATGCATCACTATTTAGTTAGTGGCCAAAAAAATCTTGAGATTAAAGGTGTCAATTTATATCAAAACACCCCTTGTATTTCATTATAGGTAGTGGTTTACTTATCCTTAGTTTGTATATAGATATTATTTTAACCAAAATACCCATCCATGAATAAAAAAGTCTAAATATTGGTTATTTCATTGATTATCAGTTCCATGATTGGGGTTTGAAAGTTATTTTTTAGAAATTTTTTGTTCAAATAGATAAAATAAATTAAAAAAATAATTTTCCCATACTATTTCTCAATAAAAAAATGTTGGTGAGCTATTTAGAATATGATACCTCACAAATTAAGTTTTTATTAATTAAATTTACAACCTATCTTCCACCATCGCACCATGATTGAATGAATTATTCCAACTATCTTCTTATAAACATTATGGATATCCTATAAAACTAGTTTTTGAATGGATGATAGAGTTATAACCTAGTACTTTTTGTAAAATTACATGGAAACACATCCTAATGATTAATAATTAAATAAATGTATCAATATTATTTTTTAGGATTCATGGATACACTGATCAATATTGGTCACATATTTTCTTTTTCACCAAGATTTATTTACATTGGATCATCCATGATGGTTCCAACACCTTATTTAAAATTTCAAGGAGAATAATTGATCAATTATTCATCATTATTATCTTTAAGAGTGTAAGATTCAATAACTTCTTGAGATTTTGGGGAATGTATAGAAGTTTCATCATCCACATTAAGACTACAATCATTCGAAGAGTGTGGAGTTTTATTAGGACCAACTAATATTATGTGAATAATTATAAAGGCATACAATCCATATGTTCCTCTATGATGGTTCATATCTAAATAATAAAATAGATTAGGGTTTTTACCATAGATTAGTCAATCTTGTGTTACATTAGAGATACATTGAGGTATGATTATTATTCATGGATTGTATGAGAATTTTTTCTTGGACTGATTGTGGTAGATTATTAGATATATTTTATTATCCATTATAAGATAAGTTTATATGGGGAGATATTTCTTTAACTAGTATGATTTTATGATTTCCAAATTCTATAATTTTTTCTTTGATATTTTTAATGGGTAGAATAAATCTTAATTTCAAAATATTCCTTGGATTTATTGAAGTGGATTCCAACCAATTAAGTGTAGTGAGTTGGGTTTTATTATTCACCAATCACTTATTATCCGAGATTTTGTAGTCATTTGTGTCAATATATCAAGATTTATAGGATTCAATGTGGTATCTTTTACTATATAATATGTCATGACCCGTCCCCCGGGTTCCGTGTTGTGACTACCCCAATCCCACCTCCCAAAGGCCAGGGGCTAGAGACCAGCACCGAAGGCATCAACCTACAAGTGGGAGGCATTATCTTGGATATATGTATGAACACACATTCCCAACCATGTTCCAAATCACAAAAGGGAAACAACATAAAAATGAATAAACTCAGTTCAAGTACAAATAAAAGAAAGTGGGCCAGAATACAAACCCAAGAAAAAGTATTGAAAAATGTAAAATATGAAAAGTGATCTGATGTTCATCTGTAATAAAATCCACTTGATCATGAGAGTAGGGAAGCTAATGGAATCCAAAGTAGTACGTCCTGACCGCCCGGTCCTTCTGGGCCCTGCCTAGTCTTAGGCTACCAAGTCAAAAATCATAGCGTCCGTCTGTCCCATGTCCCTGAGCACCCGTCTCGAAACATTGGTCGTCTACACCAGAAAAAAAATGTGTAGGAGAAGCCCATGCAGGGGTGAGTGACATAGTACTCAGTAGGGACCCCAAAATTAAAATAAAGAACACACAAAAATTCTTCAAAGTGAAGCATGAAACACAAGGCACCTGACACTAGGTATATTCTAGGGTTGTAACAGTAGCATCATCAGTCACAAACATCAAACTCCTTGGCTTCTGGAGAACTCCTCCTCTATCGAGTACAGTGGGCATGTTGGGTCACACAGAGCCACTTCCAACTAACAGTGAACTATTGTGGTACTCATCCCTGATGAGTACCATGGGTATGCTTGGTCACACAGAGCCACTCCCAACCATGGGCCTGCCGGGTCACATAGAGCCGCTTCCAACCTTGGCCAAACTGAGGTACTCCTTCTGTCGAGTAACATGGGTCTTCTTGGTCCCATAGAGCCACTCCCCACCAGGGGCATGCTGGGTCACACAGAGTCACTTCCTAATGGGCCATTATCGAGCAGTCTTTAGGTATTAACCAACCACAGGGTTCCGTACGTTGCGTGATTTGGAGAACTGGTCCTCAATCCATTCGTCGTTTCTCGACATCCGTGAAAGTCACCACAAAGTATGATGAAAGAACAACCTCCTTGAGAGGGTCCCAATGTTGAAAATGGCCTGCAATAGGACGCGTGGTCTACAAGATACAGGTGTTTTAGTAACTAGGGGACATGTTGTGATGTGGCCCGGTCCGACCCGGTCAGACCATCCTGACCAACCCAGACTAGGGGTTCCACATACCCAGGTTCATTTAGATGGACTCAAACTGACCAAGTATGGGTCAAGGTTAGTCTAGTTTGGCTCGGCCAATAGGCCATGACAAATCGGCCTCGTTGGACCTTGCTCGATTTGGTTGAGGGTCCAGCCAGCTGGGTTGCCCGACAAATTGGTCTAATCTAGCCCATCCCAAAGGGGCGTGGGTCCAGCCTTCCATTGAGGGTTCGACCTACTGGTGTGGGTTCAGCCCACTAGGCAGCGAGACCTGCCCAACAATGGGACCGACCGCGAGGTGTGGTTGGTGTGAGCCCCTATGAAGCGACTGCCAGCCGCACCCCCTATTGTCTAAATGCACCCCGCAAGGGCAGGCTGCACCTCCTGTGCAGTGCCCTCCTAACATCGCTTCCGAATACTGCCGCAACTGATGGGCCATGGTGCCTCCGGCCTACCGTGTAGCCTAAACATGGGACACCCCTCTACGCGATTCCCACCTAGCGCCACATCCTCCCGCATGCCAACATAACTGAAGAGTAGTGGCCTCACAGTCAACATGGCCCACCGGTGCAGGCCACCACCTGCATGCAGCCGACGAGGCTGGCCGCCGCCGCTGCTACTAGTGCCGGTGCATCGACAGAATCTTCGGCGGGCCACTGGATGAGCTTTGGTGGTCCGTTCCTTGCACCTCTTGCGCTAGTGGTATTCGGGCGAGGATTTCTTTACTATGAAGCTTTGAAACCATCCTTTCCGTCGCTTTGAGAATGTGTCCACCAAGAACACATCAGTGGAGGTTCTCAGGCTATCATAACCTGACCCTACCCGAGCTTGAGCCGTAACTACCCTAGGCCCTCCTCCATAGGCCAGGGGCTGGTGACAAGAGCCGAAGGCTAAACAACTCGGGGAGGCCTTCGACTGAGTACCTGTACACACACACGCAGCACACTCAATGCAAAAGTGCAGAGTAAAAGAAAAGACAAGCAGAGTAAAAGAGAAACTGCTATATATATGAACCACAAAAAGTGCATCGACCTCTAAACAGTACAAGCTGAAAAGAAAAGGGGCAAAACACACACCCAGCCAGAAAAGTTTCAAAACCCGACAACAGGTAAAACAATAGTAAACATCTGTAAGGGTTCACCACCTGGAACCCGACTACGACCACCGCACGAGGTCTAAGCTCCCGAACTCCTATGCTCCACTGAAGTCATGACCAACCTGTCCGTCATCTGCAAGGTCACACCAAGTGAGGGCAAAGCCCAAGCAGGGGTGAGTATAAAAATACTCTGTAGGATACCCCGAAGGCTCGAGGGAGAAACAAAGGAGGTACTTACGGGTGATCAGTAGATCGAACATGGAAAGTAGAAAGGTGCAACTGAAAGTGAAGTAAAGAGTACAGTAAAGAATCCAGCTCAACCCAACCAGAGGAAAGAAGGTAGTCTCGTCCGGACACAAGGAGCTGGAAACGGTGATAAGATGAACTTCCCCTCGAGTCTTCGCTACCTATAGCAGGAGATTAGACTCGTCCAACCACGAGAAGCTAGACACGGAAATCACGTGGCATACCCCGCGCGTCTTCGCCTCTCTTGGAAGGAGAGTAACCAACTGAAGAAGTGGGTACTGAAACAAGGTATATACATATCCTTATGCTCAGCAAGAGGGACGAACAATGTCGTAAGGGGATCTCCATCCCGTAGCTCAGCCCAAGAAAATGAGTATCCAATAGTCCTAGAAGAAAACACCATCGATGCCCATCATCCCCCACGCCTGCCCCAAACTACAAGTCAAGGGATCAAACCACCGCATCTCGACACTATCCGCTTTGGGCGGCACTGACTCGCCCGCATGATTTTAGGTCACGTCACAAGGATGCATATCAATGGGGGAAAGCGCCCCTCATACTTGAGAGTTCTAGGGGAACGTCAAACCACAAATTGTCACTACCCCGCAGTCAAGAGGAATCCTTAAAGACAATTTCGTTCCATCAGTAACCTGTACAACCAAGGGTCCCACTCCGGTAATCACGGAGGAAATCCACAGACTAGCCTAGTAGAAGGGACTGAGTATGGAATATCAACAGGTGTCCCACTGCCCAGCCTTGCTGGAGGGTAATTCATAATATGATATCGGGTGACCCATTGCCCAGCTCTGCTGGAGGGTAAACCATAATACATCATCAGGAAACCCACTGCCCAGCCCCGCTGGAGGGTAGACCTGGAATAAGTCTACAGAAGACCCACTACCCAGCCTTACTGGAGGGTAGACCTAGAATAAGTCGACAGGCGACCCACTGCCTAGCCTTGCTGGAGGGTAGACCTGGAACTAGACGACGGGTGACCCACTGCCCATCCCTACTAGAGGGTAGACCCTAAGAGGTCGTCGGGTGACCCACTGCCAAGTCTATGCTGGAGGGTAGACCCTAAGAGGAGTCGACGGGTGACCCACTGCCCAGCCCCGCTGGAGGGTAAACCCAGAACAAGTCGACAGGCGACCCACTGCCCAGCCCTGCTGGAGGGTAGACCTGAATCAAGAGGACGAGTGACCCACTGCTCAGCCCTACTGGAGGGTAGACTCTAAAGAGTCGTCGGGTGACCCACTACCTCGTCTCTGCTAGAGGGTAAACCCTGAGAAGTCAATGAGCAACCCACTGCCCAGCCCTACTGGAGGGTAAACCTAGAACTGCTCTAGCCATCCCTACTGGATGGTACAACACTGGACAACCGAGCACTGATTGGGTACCGCGCAACCACCCAACTCTAGAAAAACTCACCCAAAAGAGGTTCAGTGCCTGTTCCATCACTGGGTATCACTAGCACTGCTACCGGTCGATCCATCGAGAATGAAACCAAGGGGAGACCACTCAACCCTGTTGGTCAAACAAACGAGTACAGAGGGACCCTCTACACCGCGAGAGGTGAAAGTATGCAAAGATGAGCTCGGCACGCACCTAGGGCCCACACGACGTGTGGCCCCAAGTCAACTCCAACCAAGCGCACAAACGTCTCAGGTACAAACCACACATACCTCCAAGCACTCCCGTATACTCCCAGAGAATACCTAACTTCCATCCCAAAGGCTATCATGCACCCGACACCCAACGTCAACGCGAAGGCGTGACGTAACATATCCAGCTTGCCACCTCAATGATTGGGGCATATCCAACCACATCTCTTCACTCACACGGGAGTGCACGCGATCACACGCCAAGGTTTCTCTGAAAACACGGTGAGAAGAACCACCATCAGGGAACCTTTCACATTTCCAAATTTAATAAGATTGCGCAAGAGGCTCCGCACAACCAAATGGATCACACCATTGTAATCCTCGTAGAAAAAAACACGAGGTAGACTACCTACACGCATCAAATAGATATCTGACGGAAAAGTCACCAACATCGCCTCACGCTCGAACAGTGTCCCATGATCCCGAGCCTCGGCCCCAAAAATAGTCGGGCACATCGTACCAATGCGATCCCCTCAGGAAAACTCATCAAAAGAACTACTCACATGAGTGCAATGGATATCCAGAGAAAAAGGTGCATTATGGCGCACCGCACACGAGTGGAGCTGCGTGGGACCCGCCTCCTGGACCCGAAACTCAACGGACGGATCACACCATTGCGATCCTCTCGAAAAAGTACACGAGATGGACTAATCACTTGTCCAAAACGGTCGCCTGGTGATAAAGATGGAAAATCACCGTCGACGCCCAAACGGCCCTCATGGGCCTCATGCCATCGTGACGAATTAGAGCGAGCGGACTTCTCCATTGCAATCCCCTCGGAAAAACATCCAGAATCGACTGCTCGCACGCGCCGAATGGATGCCCGGGTGGAAAGTCACTAAACACTACTCACAGCTCAAAGACAGGCCGTGGGGCCCATGCCTCAACTCCGGATTCAACACCCGAAACCACCCTAGAAAGCTTCGCCCCGGCTCCAGGGTCTCAACTCCACTGACAGCGCTTATATTGGATGTCGGACAGGTCCGCGCCGTCCAAAACAAGTTCCCTCGGAAAAACGACAAAACACTTAAAGACACGCCGCACGTTCGAGGCCACTCGTTTCGGTAATTAAAAATTCCTGAAATCATCTCAAAACGTCCACCTCGACATCAGGTCCACACCTCCGTAGATGGCGCACAAAATGGACGCCCGTAGAGAAAGTTATGGGCGTCGGAAAACTGAGGGGCAAAGCCCCTTGGGCTGGACCGGCCTGGGCCGGCCCGCGACCCAGCCGCGGGTTCGGTCCACTCCGCCGCGGCACACCGCCACCGACCGAACGACACGGATGGTCCTCCCACGCAAAGACCCGCCTATGGCGGGTCTTGGTCTCCACCGCGGGGTGGCGACGCGACCCCGGTCCTCCCGAGCGCCGCCTAACCCCAGCGCCCGCGGCCGCTCGCCGTCGCCCCCAGTGCCCGCGGCCGAGCTCCTCCTCGCGCCTCCGCTTGGCGCCGCTCACCGCAGGCGAGCCTCAACCGAAACCAAAGCCCCCCGGCCACCCTTGGTCGCCCGGACGAAGCCCTTGCGTGCCACCGCCTTGACCTGCCGCCTCCCCGGACTGCCAGAAACCTGTCGGAAAACCATGTAACCCGCAAACTCCGACGAACCGTTTCGGCCTCCTCGGAATTCGAATTTCAATTCTGAAGAGTCCGATGGAAAGATCATAAAATGTACCACACATACATGGGATTTGACTTGATGATCAAACAACAATCGACACATAAAATTGAGCTTGAAGGAAGGTTCAGAAATTAAAACGCAAACCAAAACTTCCTACCTATTGGGCGTTGCCCAGAGTTTCACGAAGGATCCTCCGCCGTGTTGTCACCTTGCCGGAGCTGCCTCACCGGAGTGGATTAGGAGAGGGATCTTGAGGGGATGCCTTGAGGGGGGGGGGGGGGGGTTCTCCATTGGAGAACAAGGGAGGAAGGGGAAGAAGAAGGGTTTAAATAAAAAATAGAATTTTAATTAATTTAAACCCATAATTTTACTCGCATCCAAAACCTTTGGCGAGGTCAAAATTAATCCTCCCCTAGGGTAAAAACCACCTCCTGAGCACAACGGTGGTCTCAGAATTTGATTCCAAACTTCTGTTTTAAAGTTATTAAACTTAGCACCCGAGGCCGCCAAATTACGAAAACATCCCTAGGGCCATTTTTCACAAACGGCCCACGCCCACGAAACTTACACCCCTCCTAGGGTAAACAGAACGCTCCAAACTCAAAGGTGACATCATTTTTCCAATCCGAGCCACCGTTTAAGAGATACTCGAGTTTAAGAATTAAATGATTTAATTAATTGAACTAATTATCCATCTAACGTTCTGAAAGCGAGCGAGGGGTCCAAACTTCCTGTGCTGAAAAGTTTTATGTCGCTCCTAGGGTAAACACCAAATTATGAACCCATCCATATACTCAGATCCCTGATCCGGATCATCATTTAAGAGTTATCCCACTTATTTGGCATTCCCAGTGTGAACACATTGAAAATTTAATTCCGACCACCCCGGGGCTCGAATCGCACGCCGTCTGAAGGCACTGCTCTGGAATAATATCAAGAATATTCAAAATTACTTTATAGCCAAAAACCGGGTTCTTAAATCATTCCCTCCTTTAAGATTTTTGTCCCCGAAAAGCAAAACCAGAGAACTTAGGGTTCTAAGCCCGCACCTGGCTCTCCCGTACCCAGAAGAACTCATGCACAGTTCTGCGCCACCGCACATAGACCAAAGGATTTGATCTGTTCACGAGAGGTCTGCCCTTGACGATGTCATGAAACCACTCCAGACTTTGGGTTTAGGGAAAGGTGGTAGGGAACCTCTCCATCCCTTTGCATGGTTTAAAACGGCCCGAAGGCTCTCAGGGGTAGCTCACCTCCCCAACCGAACCCTTACGTCGCACACCGCGACTGGAATCACCGCCAGCACCTGGAACAAGGCCCAGTGATTCCCTCCTTAAGAATATCGATATGGTGGAACACCGAAGGATATCTGGTCACGCAAGATTCCATAGTCAATGTCTCATAGCCAAGGCCCTCTTACATGCTCGGAAGTGAAGGAGTCAACACCATCGACTAAAGGAAAAGTTCCCACGCCTTTTATCATACCAACACAGGGTTACAGTGACGCCCCACACCACCATTGTAACACCTTAAGCAAGGAGAAGGGAGGAAATAATTCCACACACAGGGTCTATTAATTCTACTTCAAGAAGTAGAAGAGCTGTCGAGCGTTCCTCTTATGACCTCATGCTCTACAGGATCGTAGACATCCAAAGCTCGCGGTTGTCCGTGGCCCCAACTGTCAGCTCCCGGAGCCAGACGTGGACCACCTAGTGGTGATGGGAAGACCTTGTAAAGTCGTCCCCCACTACCATCTCCTACCGTTCCTCTGGTCGCACTAACTCTCTGGGTACTACTCTGATCACGACGCTGCCACCGTCGTGGTGGTGCACCTACTGCCTGCCCGAAGCTCTCTGCATGCCTAGTCGGCCAGTCCCGTTCTAGGTGTCCTTGCCCATAGCAAGCATAGAACCGACTCTCTTCGGGCTGCACTGGTGCCCTATAGAACCACTATGGTGTACGAACACGCCCCCGAGTCCGGTCATCAGAAATCCACCTGCGTCGAGGTTCTGCTTGCTGACGCCTGCTAGCTGCGGCAGACGTCTCGACTTCGACGTGCCTACTACCACCACCAACTCTAGAACGTGACAGGAAGACCTCTGTCACCAGCGCCTGCTCTGGCACTCTGGAATATGTGGAAATGCCCAAGGGTACTATGACAGCATGAATCTCTCGGCGGAGAACCTGCTCAAACTTTTGCGCTCGGATGTTGTCATCATGGACCAGGTCCGGGTAAAAGCGTGCACGGTCTGCGAAACTAGTCACGTACTCAGGCACCGTCATCCCTCCCTGCTGAAACTGAAGGAGCTCCTGAATCCGAACGAAGCGAAAGAGGGAGGGAAAAAACTCCTCACGGAACAACAACTTAAAGTCGCCCCACGAAATCGACGACTCATAAAGAAGCTGAGTCACCAGACTCCACCAACGCCAAGATACTGCATGAAAAAAAGGGGGGCTACCAAAGCCACTCTCTGATCTGTTGGAGTCTGCACAAGCCTGAAAAGGTGAACTACTACCTCGAGCCAAGCCTCTGCTACCTGAGGGTCTGACTCACCACTGAACCTCAGCGGTCTCTGCCGCTGGAACACACAGAGTGCGCTCAACTTGCGCTCAAGCCCTATCTACTCTGTTGAAGCTATCTGTTGCTCAACAGGTGGGGGTGATGGTACCGGCCCACCCGGAGAAAGGGGCTCGCATGATGGGTCCTGGACTGAGGCCTCGTATCTCACAGGGTCGTCATCATGCACCAAAGATGGTATCTTGACTGGCTGTCTTCACGGAGGCATCCTGAATATTATCATGGAGTGCCGCGGTCAGATGAGAATATATGTGTATACCAATAATAATGATGGGAAGATAACTCAAGAAAGACAATCAAAGACTCAATCCTATGTGATGAACAAACAAAATTTTCCCTACAACAAGTGTGTCAGCATGCCGAGTCGACAAGCGGGTTATCAAGGTCCTTGTGAATGGATACGCCGGCCGCCACACCATCACTGGACTCCCTGACCTGAGAGCTGCTCTCGAGACACGTTAACACTACTTCCCTAAATCCCAACCAGTTCCTTTTATTTTATGTACGTCCGAACAATGTCCCAAGGAACGAACCACCTCTGATACCACTTTGTCATGACCTGACCCTACCCGGGCTCGAGCCGCAACTACCCCAGGACCGCCTCCATAGGCCAGGGGCTGGCGACAAGCGTCGAAGGCTAAAAAACTCGGGGAGGCCTTCGCCTGAGTACCTTTACACACACACGCAAAACACTCAATGAAAAAGTGCAGAGTCAAAGAAAAGACAAGCAGAGTAAATAAGAAACTACTATATATAAACCACCAAAAGTGCATCGACCTCTAAACAGTAAAATCTGAAAAGAAAAGGGGCAAAACACACACCCAGCCAGAAAAGTGCCAAAACCCGACAACAAGTAAAACAACAGTAAACAGCTGGAAGGGTTCCCCACCTGGAACCTAACTACAACCACCGCACGCGGTCCAAGCTCCCGAACTCCTATTATCCACTGAAGTCACGACCAACCTGTCCGTCGTCTGCAAGGGCACACCAAGTGCGGGAAAAGCCCAAGCAGGGGTGAGTATAAAAATACTCAGTAGGATACCCCGAAGGCTCGAGGGAGAAACAAAGGAGGTACCGACAGATGAGAAGTAGATCTAATATAGAAAGTATAAAGGTGCAACTGAAAGTGATGTAAAGAGTACTGTAAAGAATCCAGCTCAACCCAATAATAGGTAAGAAGGTAGTCTCGTACAGAAACAAGGAGATGGAAACGGTGAGAAGATGAACTTCCCATTGAGTCTTCTCTACCTATAGCAGGAGAGTAGACTCGTCCAACCATGAGAAGCTAGACACAAAAAGCACATGGCATACCCCGCGCGTCTTCGCCTCTCCTGGAAGGAGAGTAACTAACCCAAGAAGTGGTTACTGGAACAAGGTATATACATATCCTTATGCTCAACAAGAAGCCCGAACAATGTCATAAGGGGATATCCATCCCATAGCTCAGCCGAAGAAAACGAGTAGCCAACAGTCCCAGAAGAAAACACCATCGATGCCCAGCATCCCGCACGCCTTCCCCAAACTACAAGTCAAGGGCTCAAACCACCGCACCTCGACACTATCCTCTTTGGGCGGCACTGACTTTCCCACATGGTTTTATGTCGCTTCACAAGGACGCGTCTTTGTGGGGGTAAATTTCCCCTCGTACTTGAGAGTTCCGGGGGAACGTCAAACCACAACTCGTCATTACCCCTCAGTCGAGAGGTCTCTTCAAAGACAATGTCGTTCCATCACTAACCCGTACAACCAAGGGTCCCGTTCCGGTAATCATGGAGGAAAGCCATAGACTAGACTAGTAGAAAGGACTGAGTCTGGAATATCAACGGGTGTCCCACTGCCCAGCCCTACTGGAGGGTAATTCATAATATGATATCAGGTGACCCACTGCCCATCTCTACTAGAGTGTAAAACATAATACATCATCAGGCGACCCACTGCCTAGCCTTGCTGGAGGGTAGACCCGGAATAAGTCGACAGGAGACCCACTGCCCAGCCTTGCTGGAGGGTAGACCTGGAACTAGACGACGGGCGACCCACTGCCTAGCCATGCTAGAGGGTAGACCCTAAGAGGTCGTCGGGTGACCCACTTCCCAGTCTCTACTGGAGGGAAGACCCTAAGAGGAGTCGACGAGTGACCCACTGCCCAGCCCCGCTGGAGGGTAAGCCCAGAACAAGTCGGCATTCGACCCACTGCCCAGCCCTGCTGGAGGTTAGACCTAAATCAAGACGATGAGCGACCCACTGCCCATCCCTATTGGAGGGTAGACTCTGAAGTGTAATCGAGTAACCCACTGCCTAGTCTCTGCTAGAGGGTAAACCCTGATAAGTCAATGAGAAACCCACTGCACAGCCCTGCTGGAAGGTAAACCCAGAACTGCTCCAGCTATCCCTACTGGATGATACAACACTAGCCAACCGAGTACTGAGTGGGTACCGTGCAGCCACCCACCTCCAGAAAAACTCACCCAAAAGAGGTTCAACTCCTGTTCCATCACTGGGTGTCACTAGCACTGTTACCGGTCGTTCCATCGAGAACGAAACCAGGGGGAGACCACTCAACCCTGCTGGTCAAAAAAATGAGCACAGAGGGACCCTCTACATCGCAAGAGGTCAAAGTACGTAAAGATGAGCTCGACACGCACTTGGGGACCACACGACGTGTGGCCCCAAGTCAACTCCAAACAAGCGCACGAACGTCTCAGGTACAAACCACACATACCTCCAAGCGCTTCCGTATACTCCCAAAGAATACCTTATTTCCAGCTCAAAGGCTATCGTGCAACCAACACCCAACGTCAACGCGAAGGCATGATGTAACATATCCAGCTTACCTCCTCAACGACTGGGGCATAACCAACCACATCGCTTAACTCACATGGGAGTGCACGCGATCACATGCCAAGGGTTCTCTCCAAACACGGCGAGAAGAACTACCATCAGGGCGCCTTTCACATTTCCACATTTAATAAGATCGCACAAGAGGCTCCACACAACCAAACGGATCGCACCATTGTAATCCACGTGAAAAAACACGCGAGATATAATACTTACTTGCTTCAAATGGATATCTGATGGAAAATTCACCAACACCGCCTCACGCCCGAACGACGTCCCGTGATCATGAGCCTCATCCCCAAAAAAAGTCGGGCGCATCGCACCAATGCGATCCCCTTGGGAAAACACGTCAAAAGCACTACTCACATGAGTGCAACAGATATCCGAAGAAAAAGGTGCATTCTGGCGCACTGCACATGAGAGGCGCTGTGTGGGACCCACCTCCCGGTCCCGAAACTCAATGGACGGATTGCACCATTGTGATCCTCTCGAAAAAGCACATGAGATGGACTAATCACTTGTCCAAAACAGTCGCCCGATGATAAAGATGGAAAATCACCGTTGATGCCCAAACAACCCTCATGGGTCTTGCACCATCATGCCGAATTAGAGCGGGCGGATTGCACCATTGCAATCCCCTCAGAAAAACATCCAGAATCGACTGCTCGCACGCCCCGAATGGACGCCCGGGTGGAAAGTCGCTAAACGCTGCTCGCAGCTCAAAGACGGGTCATGGGGCCCATGAATCAACTCCGGCTTCAACGCCCAAAACCACCCTGGAAAGTTTATCCCCGTCTCCAGGGTCTCAGTTCCATTGACGGCTCTTAAATCGGACGTCGGACGCATCCGCGCCGTCCAAAACAAGTTCCCCCAAAAAAACGACAAAACACTTAAAGACACGCCGCGCCTCTGAGGCCCCTCGTTTCAGGAATTAAAAATTCTCAAAACCATCTCAAAACGTCCGCCTCAATATCAGGTCCGTGCCGCCGCAGACGGCGCGCAAAACGGACACCCGTAGAGAATGTTACGGGTGTCAGAAAACTGAGGGGCAAAGCCCCTTGGGCTGGACAGGCCTGGACCGGCCGGTCCGCGGCTCGACCTGGGCTGGCCCGCGGCCCAGCCGCGGGTACGGTCCACTCCACCACGGAACACCGCCACCGATCGGATAACATGGACAGTCCTCCCATGCAAAGACCCACCTATGGCAGGTCTTGGTCTCCACCGCGGGGTCGCGACGCGACCCCGGTCTTCCCGAGCGCCGCCGAACCCCAGCGCTCGCGGCCGCTCGCCGTAGCCCCCACCGCCCACGGCCAAGCTCCTCCTCGCACCTCCGCCTGGTGCCGCTCGCTTCCTGCGAGGCCTGGCCGACACCAAATCCCCCCGGCCGCCCTTTCTCGCCTGACCGAAGCCCTTGCGCGCCGCCGCCTTGACCTGCCGCCTCCCCGGACTGCCAGAAACCCACCGGAAAACCATGAAACCCGCAAAATTCGACGAACCGTTGCGGCCTCCTCCGAATTCGGATTTCAATTCCTAAGAGTGCGATGAAAAGCTCATAAAATTTTCCACGTATACATGTGATTTTATTTGACAATCAAACAACAACCGATTCATAAAATTGATCTTGAAGGAAGGTTCGAAAATTAAAATGCAAACCAAAACCTCCTTCCTCTTGGGCGTTGCCCGGAGCTTCACAAAGGATCCGCCGCCGCGTCGTCACCTTGCCGAAGCCGCCTCACTAGAGTGGAGGAGGAGAGGGATCTTGAGGGGATTCCTTGAGGGGGGGGGGGGGGTGGTTTCTCCAGGGGAGAACAAGGGAGGAAGGGGAAGAAGAAGGGTTTAAATAAAAAAAGAATTTTAATTAATTTAAACCCATAATTTTCCTCGCATCCAAAACCTTTGGTGAGGTCAAAATTAAACCTCCCCTAGGGTAAAAACCACCCCCTAAGCACAAAAGTGGCCTCAGAATTTGATTCTGAGCTTCCATTTGAAAGTTATTAAACTTAGTGCCCGAGGCTGCCAAATTACTAAAACGCCCCTGAGGCCATTTTTCACAAACAGCCCGCGCTCGCGACACTTACACTCCTCCTAGGGTAAACGACATGCTCCAAACTCAAAGGTGCCCTTGGTTTTCCAATCCGAGCCACCGTTTAAGAGATACTCGAGTCTAACCATTAAACGAATTAATTAATTAAACTAATTATCCGTCTAACGTTTCGAAAGCGTGCGAGGGGTCCAAAATTCCTGTGCCGAGAAGTTTTATGTCTCTCCTAGGGTAAAAACCCTATTACGGACCCATAAGTACACTCAAATCCATGATCCAGATCACCATTTAGGAGTTATCCCATTTATTTGGCGTTCCCAGTGTGAACGCACTGAAAATTTAATTTCGGCCACACCCAGGCTCAGAATCGCACGCCGTCTGAAGGCGCTACTCTGGAATAATATCAAGAATCTTCTAAAGTCCTTTATAGAGAAAAACCAAGTTCTTACACAGGCCTTTTTCGTTTGGGTTTGGGCCCTCCACGTTAGAGGTTTTAACAAGGGGAGGCTCAGGGAGGTTTGCGTTCAATCATTCATGCCAAGGTTTAATCCCGAATAATCATCCCAAAAGAAAAGTCACCCTCCTGTTATAACGCATGATCCAATGATTAAACTGTTCATCGGTTAATATGATTTTGTCATTTAGAAATAGACGAGGAAGAAGAATGAATCAAAAACCCCTACCTCTTTGATGTTCGTTGCTTCATGTTTTTCCTTGAAGGGTTAAGACAGTGCCGTCTCTTCCCAGCTTCGATATTTGAAAGGCGTCGAAGGTGGTGATGATTCTAGAAAGTGTTTGTCATTCTTCACTGGGGTGGAAGTATGTTAGAGGTTCACCAGAGAATCCTCTAAATTTATAATCCATATTTCCCCAGTGTGTCAAACTATAAATAAGAGCACATCACAACATTACCATTATGATGTGATGTCACATTGTTACACTATTTTATTTTAGAAACAATTTCTCTATTACATGTCATTAAAGCATTGTTATGCTGCGAGTTTAATGAGACATTATTTAGTCTCATTGATGCACATTGTTTCCACCCTTTCGCTGTCCCGCAACGTCACCATCCGCCACTCCAAAGTGAGAAAGAATATAAAATAATTTATTTAAATTATTTTATTATTTTTCTTGAAAAGTCCAAAAAATAACTTTTTTGTTCAGACCTTACCAGTTGAAGTTAAGTCATTTCAAGGCGAATTTTAGTGTTCTTCATTCAACAGTGCCCTCATATTTTCAACTTGAGAAATAGTTCAAAAGATAGAAATTCCCACTCGCACGTTTACTGAATGTACCTTAAAAAAAGTTCAAAATTTTATTTTGGGCTCTCCGAACCTCGGAATTATGTGACTTCAAATTTCACGGTCTCGAAATAATTACATATAAAAAAATACACCAAAATTTAGAGACGTTATATTCTACACACCTTAGGTATTTACATCCCGAAAAGAAAAAACAACAACTAAACAAAAAGATGTGGGTACTGAGCGTGAATCTGAGCCTCCCGCTCCGATGTTCTCTCCTGGAGATTCCCATGATTCCATCGAACACACATTAGAGGAATAGACTGTCTGCATAGGACCCGATTTGGACGATCCTCTATCTCCACTAGGAACTCCGCAAACATTGAACCATTTTCAATGTCCATCTCACCCTAGTTAATGAAGTGGGATGGATCATGCGAATACCTCCTTAGCTGCAACACATGGAAAACATCAAGCACCTAGTGCATCTATGGAGGAAGAGCTAGGCGGTACACCACCTCACCAACTTTTCTCAGGATCTGAAAAATACCGATTAACCTCAGAGATATCTCACCGCCCTGTCCCAAACTTTGCAATCCTCATCAAGGTGAGACCCGAAGGAACACATGATCTCCCTCCTTGAACTCCAAGGGTCTCTGTCTCCTATCACATAAGACTTATTCCTGTTATGTGAAGTCATATTCTACTCCTCGATGATCTGCACCTTCTTACTTGTAGCCCATACCATATTTGGACCCATGAGTGCTGACTCCCCTAGGTCTATCCAATATATGGGTGATCTGTAAGGCCACCCGTACAAGGCCTCAAATGGTGTCAGGACAATGGTGGAGTGATAGCTGTTGTTGTATGAAAACTCCACCAGTGGAAGGTGGTCCTCCAAACTGTGACCAAAGTCAAGGATGCAAGCACAAAGCATGTCCTACACAGTTTCTATGGTCTGCTCCATCTAACCGTCCATCTGTGGATGAAAATCTATGCTCAAGCGTAGCTGTATCCTAAATTTCTTCTGTAATACCTTACACAATCAGGATGTAAAGTGAGTGTCACGATCTGAGATGATCATCAAAGGAACCCCGTGAAGCCACGCTATCTCCTAGACATAGAGGCGTTCCAAGAACTCTTTTCTTCCCTCATCCTGGATGGGTAGTAAGTGAGACAAATTGGTGAGTCAGTCAACGATAAACCTAATAGATTCGTGACCTCTAGACATACGTGGTAAACCTTTCACAATTTATATCGAGATACCATCCCAAATACACTCTAGTACCTCGAGTGGCTGAGTCAAGCCTGCTGGAACATGGTGCCCCACCTCCACTTGCTGACCAGTGAGGAATCGTGAAACAAACTCTACCACTTCTTTCTTCATCCCTAGCCACCAGTACTGACACCAGAGGTCCTGATACATCTTTTCCACAATAGGATGTACTTCTAAAGGGGAATTATGGAACTCACTCAACACCTCCTCTTACAAAGCCACTGGTACTATGGTGGAACTCTAAAAAGGATGAAGTTCTCCCCACCTATTAAAAATCCATTAGGAGTCCATCCTAAGGATATTTGAGCACATCGGTCCTCACAGTAAACATCCCCCCAGCTATTCCTCCCTGAATCCCTATAAGTGTTGGGGAGTAACAACAATAGACTGGAGGTAAACAACTTCAACATCATCCACGAAGGATATCTGCATTGCGGCTAACTTTTCTGCCACCACATTCCCCTTTACAAGAGTATATACTATATCAAAATCATAGTCCTGGAGGAACCCTAGACATTTCCTTTGTCTTAGGTTCAAGTCCTTCTGGGAGAAGGTATTCTTGAGACTCTTGTGGTCATAGTAAACTATAAACCATTCACCCATCAAGTAGTGCCACCACATCTTCAAGAAAATGACCACCGCTTCTAACTCCATGTCATGGGTCACGTAGTTCTGCTCATTCTGCCTCAACTACTAGGAGATATAGGTGATCATCACTTTCCCCTGCATTAGGACACAACCGAGCTCAGTCCCTGATGTGTCACTATAAACTACATACCCAACGCCCTCCTCTGATAGTCTCAAGATGGGGGCACTAGTCAGTCTCCACCTCAGCTCCTGGAAACTTTGATGGAATTTATCCATCCACACATAGGGATATCCCTTCTATTTAAATGCTGATAATGGTGCTGATACCCTAGAAAAGTTAGGCACGAGCCTTCCATAGTAACCAACTAACCCCAAGAAGCTCCGCACCTCAGTTACACTTCTGGGTGGCTCCCAAGAAAGCACCGACTCTATCTTTTCTGGATCTATTGGAACTCCAACCTCAAAGACAATGTGTCCTAAGAAATGGACCTACTGAATACAAAACTGACATTTTGAGAGATTACCATAAAGTTCGTGCTCTCAGAGAGTATCCAGGACTATCCGCATGTGTTCAAAATGATCCTCCTTTGACGCTGAGTACACCAAGATGTCATCGATGAAGTCCACGAGGAACCAGTTGATGTAGGCCTGGAAGATACTATTCATTAGGCCCATGAACACTGTTGGGGTGTTGGTCATGCTAAAAGGCATTACTAGGAACTCATATTGGCCATAATGGTACCTGAAGTCTGTCTTCGGTACATCCTCATCCTGTACCCGAAGCTGGTGATAGCCTGATCTGAGGTCTATCTTTGAGAACCACTTCGCTCCCTTCAGCTGGTCTAAGAGGTCATCAATTCTCAACAGTGGGTACTTGTTCTTCACAGTCGCCTGTTTCAGGTGTCAAAATTCCATGCATAACCTCAATCTATCATCTATCTTCTTGATAAAAAAACATAGGGCTACCCATGGTGAAATGATAGGTCTTACGAACCCCTTCTCCAACAAGTCCTCCAACTGTACCCTCATCTCAGGAAGCTCCACAGGAGACATTCGATATACTAGTGTGAATATCAGTGCTTTCTCTGGGTACACGTTGATACATAAGTCTTCCTCTTTATGAGGAGATAGCCTTGTAACCTCATTAGAAAAAACATCCTTGTAATCATCCACCACTATAGGAAAAAATGTAATCCTCTCCTCCACTACACCGAGGGTGAGGCTAAACAACTGGGGAGTGATTGGATGCACCCTCCTCCTAGAGAGTCTGTCCTACACCACAAGGGTTTCCTTATCACCAGTGAAGGAAATCCTTGTCCCATCTCCATGGACACACCACATTGTATACCTAAAATAGTCTATCTGATCATGGACATTGGATAACCAGTCCATACCCAAGATGATGTCGTAAGGCCTCGACGCTCCTATTATGAGATCCCAGCCAAAGCTCTCGCCTCCTAGGGTATGTTCACACTACCGAAACCAGTGTGTAATTATAAAATAATCTTCTGTAGGAGACTACATCCATAAGGATCAAGCCAACATCTCTACTGGAATCTCCGAGATCCAAACGAGAGCTATGGAAAGGAAGGAGTAACTAGCACCTATGTCTATAAGTACTGTAGCTAGGGTGGAGAAGACACAGATCTTACCTCAAATCATCTCTGGAGAACTGTAGTCATAAGCCTCTAACTCCTTGAGATGATCTCATCGCTATCCTCTTACTCCACGACGTCAGGGTGGACCACCTAGGGGTGGTGGTGGTAACTACTCAAACAGTCGCCCACCACCTACCACTTGGCCAGCTCCCCTACCACATCTACCACTATACGGGCCTCCTCGCTCAAACCGCTGGTGCAACCTTAGTGGCCCCTCAACCATCTATTGGTATTCAATATGTCAAGTCAGGCAGTCACGTGCCATGTGTCCCTACCTTCCACATGAGTAACAAAGACTGGCCCCCCCGTCTGACTCCCTCCAGCCTGGGAGCCTAGAACTACTGACCCTAAGTCATGGGGTTGGCCTCTGAAAGACCTGGCCTATTTAGGCCCATGCATCTGCTATTTGCTGCCTGTCGAAGTCTCTTCCACTTGGGGTCTACAATTATCTCTAGTTGCAGGGGCCTGCTCCAACAAGAATCTCTCTATCAAAAAGTCTCTCTCCAGATCCCTAACATGGGTAGGGATACTGAGAGACACCACTAAAGCCCTGATCTCCCACCTGAGGCCCTTCTCAAAGTCTCAAGACGTAAAGAAAGGATCTCAAACCATATCTGTGCAGTAATGAGATATCTCTGTGAATCTTTCTGAGTACTCAGTAATCGTCATGCTTTCCTACTGTAGGTGAAGAAGCTCCTAGATGCGCACAGAGCATAGGGTTGCAGGAGAAAACTTCTCCTGGAAAAGCCTCTCAAAGTTAACCCAAGTGAGGGTCGCCTCATCGTGAGTATGGATGGTCAAACTCCACCATCTCCCTAATGTGCCCTGAAGAAGGCTCACTTCCACGATCGCCATCTAGTCAGGCAGTGTCCTCACTAAGAGGAAGACCCATGTCAGAGCCTCCAGCCAGTCCTTAGCAACCTAAGGATCTGTCTCTCCCCTGAAACTGGGAGGTATCTGTCTCTGAATATTTTATAGGTCACTGAGCCTACGAAAATCGTCTACCAGAACCACCAGTAGTAGATGGTGACCATCGGTTGGTCATAACACTGGTGCACCACTAGGTGGGACCATCCCTAGAACTTGTCCCTAAACGGATGCCTCATCGCTATGCGGGTTGTCCTCACGACCTCATATCGGGATCCTGGCTGGTCGACCATGTGGATGCATCTTGAGATAGATCAAGATGTACCATGTTTAAAAGATTATACCCAGTGACCTGACTCTTATTAAAAAAATAATGAGACACTTATGCAACAAGTGATTTCATGTATTGAGTCAAAAATAGAATTCAAGGTCTTTGTGTATGGATACATCAACCACCACAACAACACTGGAATCCTCGAATCTGAAAGTAAAACTCACAAAACATAACACTGTTTCCCCAAAAAAAACATCAGACTCTCAGTCTTTGAGGGGAATCCAACCACCCTTTTGATACCACTTTGTCACGAGCTGTCCCCTGGGGCCCGTTCCATTACTACCCTAAGACCGCCTCCCGAAGGCTAGGGGATCATGACTAGCACTGAAGGCATCAACCTACAAGTGGGATTCATTATCCTAGATATCTATATGGACACACATGCCCAATAAAGTCCCAACTCACAAATGGAAAACAACATACCACTGAATAAACTGAGTGCAAGTAAAGATTAAAGACAGTGGGCCAGAATACAAACCCAAGAAAAATTATTGAAAACTGTAATGTACAAAAAGTGCTATGATGGACATCCGTAGTAAACCCCGCCTGATTCTGAGAGTATGGATGTTACTGGAAGCTAATGTAGTACGTCCTGACCACCGGGTCCCATTGGGACCTGCCTGGTCCTAGACCACCAAGTCCACCGTCATAGCATCTGTTCTCCCCATCTCCCTAAGCACCCCTCTTGAAACGTCAGTCATCTTCACAAAAAACAACACGTGCGAGAGAATCCCATGTAGAGGTGAGTAACATAGTACTCAGTAAGTACCCCAAAATAAAAATAAATAACACACAAAAATTCTTCAAAGCGAACCATGAAACACAAGGAAGCTCACACCATGTATATTCTAGGGTAGTAACAGTAGCATCACCAGTCACAAATGCTGAACTACTCGGCCACTGGAGAACTCCTCCAATATCGAGTAAAGTGGTCCTATTGGGTCACACAAAGATTTTTCCTACTAACCTTGAACTACTGTGGTACTCGTCCCTGATGAGTACCATGGGTATGCTGGGTCACACAAAGCCGCTCCCCACCATGGGCCTTCCAGGTCACACAGATCCACTTCCCACCTTGTTCGAACTACGATACTCCTGTCGAGTACCATGGGTTTATTGGGTCATATAGAGATGCTCCCCACTGTGGGCCTATTGGGTCACAAAGAGACCCTTCCTACTAGTCAATCATCGAGCAGTCTTTAGGTCTCATCCAATCATAGGGTTTCGTACGTAGCGCACTTGTTAGAACTAATTATCAAGGAATTATTTACTTCTCAACATCCATGAAGGTGAACAAAAATCATACTGAAATCTCCATCAACTCGAGAGGGTCCCAAATCAATAAGAAGCCTCTCAATTGGATGTGCGGTCTCCATGATATGATCATTTTAGTAACTATGAGGCTAGTAGCGATGGGGCCCGGTACGACCTAGTCAGACTGCCCCGACCAACCTGTCCGGGGAGTTCCACATACCCAAATTTATTTAGATGTACTCTACATGACCTGGTACAAGTTGAGGTCGGTCTGGTTCGGGCTGGCCAGTGGGTTTGGCCCAATAGGCCTCGCTAGACCCGACCCGATTTGGGTGATGGTCTAGCCCGCCAGGTCACCCGGCGACCCGGTCGAATCCAGCCCAGCCTGAAGGGGACCAGGTCTAGCCTGTCGGTGCCAGTTCGGTCCACCGACATGGGTCTGGCCCACCGGGTAGCAGGACCGGCCCATCCCACTGGGGGCTTGGCCCACCAGCAAGGGGACGAGCTGCGTGATTTGGCTGGTGTGAGCCTTTGGGATGCGATAGCCAACTGCATCCCCTCTGGTTTGAACGCGGCCCACACCTCCTTCATAGTGACCTCCTGGTGTGATGTACAAATCCTACAGTGGTCAAAATACGGCGGTGCCTCTAGCCTGCTGGGTGGCCTAGACGTAGGCCACCCCTCCATGTGACGCTCACCCGGGGCAGCATCCTCCCGTGCGCCGCTACAACTGACGAGCCACAACCTCTCAGTCAACGTGGCCCACCGGTCTGGGCTACCGCCTCCACACAGCTGATGAGGCCGGCTGCTACCACTGATGTAGGCACTGGCGCGTCAGCAGAATATTTGACGGGCTACCAGACGTTCTCCGGTGTTCTATTCCCTACGTCGATTGCGGCAACAATCTCTGGGTGAGGATGTCTTTACCCTGAAGCCTTCAAACCAGCCTTGGCATTACTTTAAGAATGTAGCCACCTAGAACACACGAGAGAAGGTGCTCTGACCTTGTTCATGTCATCCTAATCCTTCCACATTTTTTGGTTTTAAGAAGCGGGAGGCTCAGGGAGGTTTTAGTTCAATCATTAATGCTAAGTTTTAATCCCGAATAATCACCCCAAAATAAAATTTATCCTCCCATTATAACGTACGATCTATGGATTAACCTATTCATGGGTTAATCCACATTCGTCGTTTAGAAATAGATAGGGAAGAACAATGAATCAGAAAACCCTGCATCTTTGAAGTTCGTTTCCATACATTCGTCATCGAGGGGTTAAGACTTTAATATCGCTTCCCAGCTCTGACCTTCGAAATGCATCGACGATGGCGAGGATTCACCAACGTTTGTCGTCATTCACTGGGGTGGAAGTTCGTTAGAGGTTTTCCATTGAATCCTCCCAATTTCTAATCCATATTTTCCTAGAACATAGAACTATAAATAGGATCACGTCGCAAAGTTCCCATTATGATGCGACGTCATGTTCTTATGCTGTTTTATTTAAGAAACAACATCATTGTTACGAGTCATTAAAGAATAAATATTCTGCATGTTTAATGAGCCATTAATGAGCCTCATTGACGCGCATCATCGCTGTCCTATCACTGTCCGGTAGTGTTGCTGTCCGCCACTCCAAAGTGAGAATGAAAATAAAATAATTCATTTAAATTATTTTTTTATTTTTTTAGAAATGTCCAAAAAATAACATTTTCACTCTTCCCTTGCCGACCGAAGTTAAGTTATTTCTAGGAAAATCTTGAAGTTCTAGATGCAATAGTGCCCTTAGATTTTTGATCTGATCAATGGTTCAAAAGATAGAAAATCCCACTCACATGTTTACTAAATATACCTTAAAAAAAGTTAAAAATTCTATTACAGGCTCTCCGGACCTCAAAATTATGTACCGTTGAATTTCATGGACTCGAAATAAGTCCATAAGAAAAAATTAAACAGAAATTCGAAGATGTTACTGAATACCCCATATTTACCATAAATAGAGTATTTCAAATAATGATGACACAAATAAGAAACCACCATATGATAATGAATCCTTTTAATTTATATTAGGTTATTGACGTATCAATCTTATAGAACCATTGTGAATTTGTAATTGGATAAAAGGTATTTAAATTGAGTTTTCAATTATATTTTCTTGAGGGGTATCTATTCAATTTTATTAAACCAAGATATTATTAAATAAGAACCACAAAGGGAAACCTCCATACATTCCAAATGGAGAGGAGTCTACATTAGAATGAGGTGGATTTATAAACTACATTCCATTGAGTGATGAAAATTAACATCGTTGAGTTTTTCACACACATAAAAGGTTCTTATGTTTACATATAAGATAGTTTCTTGATCCTTCTCAATAAAGGAGATGATTATGTGACCATTGGAAACTGAATTTTCACTTGATATGTTTCAGTGGTAGAAACATCATAATCTTCCTCTTAGGGACTTAAAAAGTGTCTTAATAAGGGATTACTTGAGTTATTTGGAGAAATAAAGGGAATCCGTAGTCAATAGTAATGTAATAAGATTGAGATACTTTTCACACATAATATTTTTATTCTAGTTACTATGAATTCCTACAAAGAAGCTACTTTTAACAATGAAACTTAAAATCATAATTTGGATATGATGATGATACCCAATATGACATAAAATGGGGTGTGTTTTATGATGGGTTTTCTTGAATTAACTTACTCATATTCAATAATTAAATGGATTATTTCCTACTAGACTGTTTATATACTAATATGATCATGTTAGAGAGGGATTCCATATATTTTTGATTATATTGATGCTCTTGTTGGGATATCTGAAGTTACTTTCACTATATTTGCACCATATGTATGATTTCAACTAGGATGGGACTAAGACTCCATAGTCTTCTTTGGTCTCAAAATACTATTTTCTGAGAATTGGCATGATGATCTATTTCATTAGAATATTCTTTATTAACAAAATGGAATGTTAGATGGATGATATTAAAAAAAATATACTTGGATTTATCTTCAATGGGAATTTTGGTTTTATTATGTTGTAATAGTCCTCGCAATTTTGGGGAAATGAAATGTAAAAATGTTTGAAATGGTTTAAGTTCACATGATAGAATTTATTCATATGTTTTTTAATAGAGACAAAACTCACTTTTGGATGGTCTCAAGGAATATAAAGTAATATTAGGAGTTTTAGAGGAAATTTGGGTTATAGAAGGTATATTTAGTCGTACACTTATGATTTTTAATGGTCAAACATATTTTGTATCTCTATGTTATAAAATATTTGTGAATTTTTATCAGTTATTTCAAAAAATTTCCATTCTTCATCTACTAGAGTAGAAAACACATGTGTCATATGTGCTATGGGGATGTCTAGAGTTGATGAACCTTCATCTACCATACACTGAAGAATGTTTTTTAAGAAAAAGAAATATTTTTAATGTTATATCCTAAAATTCAATGGAAAGGTAAATAATTAGTAAGATCATTCACCCCTCTACATATGGTTTCTTAATTTCTAGGAGTGTGAAATATTTATTCTATAGAGAATAAATAAAATACACTGGAACCTATTAATTTTTAAACTACTAAACATTAAAATTTTTATTTCAAAGTTTCCATGACTATAATTCTTATTTTCATATATACAGGGGTGATATTGTTAGTTTATTAAAGAATTAACCACAATGTATTTTTCAGGTTTAGGTTTGAGAGCTAGCACAAGTGTTGGTTTGATAGATACATCAATAATTTACTATTTACCACACTTCCTCCCCATGTTAACAATGTTAGTGAATATTTAAAGTTGGTGTATCGAAAAGAATATTCACTAGGATACTTTTGTGGAATGATAACTATTTACATCCAATATTGGAGATTATCTAAAAATTATTCCTATAAATTGTTCATTCAAAATACTTTTTTTTGATTACAAAAACCACTTTTAGGGGGGAATGAGAATTCATGAAAAAAGAAGCACTGATAGTAGTGATAGTCCAATAATGATATGTTATGAATGATGAAGGTCATAAAAATAAAGGATTCAGAAGTAGAAATATCAAAATCAGAGTGAAAATCAGAGTCATACCTATTTCCAAATTGGTGATTATCTGAGTGTTTGATATGTATACTATACACATCGACCAATTATTCACTAACATATAATTCTAGATTATTATGGATATCAAAAGTCTCTTACTATTGAACTTTTTTATAATGATTCCTATGTTTAGGGACTTGATCTCTAAGAGAAACATCACTTCTTTCCTCCCAGAGGAGTTGAACGCGGTTCATAGTGGTTACTTGAGAAAAAATGATGGTATGAAGACCTTCAAAAAAATTAGGAAGAGTGGTTGGAAGAGGGACCTATAGAGTTCTCCTATTATCAGTAGTTATATGACTAGGGGAAGCCCCTTGAGGCATAAATGAACACCCAAAAAAATATTTCCTTATTTTTAATCCTATTCATGAATGATGTCTATGATGGAAGGTGTTATTCTAAAACAATATATCCACTAAAAATAATTCACCAAAAACTATATTTTCCTTTTAAATTTACTAAAATCTAGGGGAAAAAATAAGAAGCATTGGTAGTGGATAAGATAATCCAAGCAGTGGAGGAATGTACCAATGAGGTTCTATAATAAATTAATGAATCCTCCTGGGGAAGCACATAACCCACAAGGACACCTAGAGGAGAAAAGGCATATGTAGGAAAATACATGCTATGAGACTAAGTTAATGGTGATAAAAAATACTTTTACTCCATCTTGTAATTTTTTAAACCCTTTAATCAAGTACAGTAATCCATGACCATCTCATTCTCTCACTTCTTTTATCTTTTGATGTCAACATTTCTTATATTCCTCAATTTTTATCTGAATTTATAGAGAAACTCTAATCAGATATCTTCCTAATTTGTAATATATGAGATAATTAGATCATTATAGAAAAATTAATATTCATATAATGTTTTTTTCAAAACACCTAAAATTTACCCATTTTTACTATTATGGTGTTCCCAATATTAGGCCACACCGGGATTAAAAGTGCGTTAAGTTATATTTTGGATCTACCATACTATTAGAGGTTAATAAATTTTTATTTATAATGTTATAAATAGGATGAGACAAATCTACCCACTAAAGGTATTATTTCATCTTTATATGCACAAACTCACTCCAACCTTCTATAACTTCCATTTGAGTAGGGAAATATTCAATAAATGATTGAAATTATATAGCTTAATATAACACTTGATTGGGAGTGTTTTTACAAGATGGATACCATTTACATGCCTTCATATCTGGTGGGGAACCTTCATAAGTTGACATATGATAAATTTTATAAAATAGTGGATTTTGTTTCATCATTAGAGTAATTTAATAGTAATCAGCTGATGATTTAAAAAAATGGAATGGTTGATTCAATCTCATGTCAATTAGTTGTCTTGATCCCATTCTTGCTGGTTGAGAAATTTTTACTTGTTAGATAGGATTGGAAAAGGTAGGTAAGACTACTTCAATATGATATTTACACTTAGTGAGTATATTTACTTTGATTATATCAGTATTTATCAGTTTCAATTTCAATATTTCTACTTCTTCTCATGAAATTTTCTCCTCAATGAAAATATCACTAACTTATTTGGAAGTTTTTGGACTATATATACAACCAAATCCTTATATTTTTCATTATCCACGACTCATTAGGTAGGATATAGTGGAATGTTTTCTAGCACTCACAAATTTTGATTCTATCTCTAATGTCATATATAGTCCCCATTTTCTCATACTTTAGTATGAATAAAATTTTAAATATATTTATCTTTTTGTGTCCATATACATCAATGGAATTATTAATATAATTTTTATGTATTTTATCATAAAAATTTATTTACATAAATATCATGTTAAGAACATGATTTAAATTTACATTGGAGCAATATTGATATTCATTATATTCAAACTATCCCTTGAGAGGAAACCATTATCCTCTTTTGGTTATAACTAATTAAAAAATTTCCTTTGCATGAGACCCCTTTAGGTATTTAATATCTACTTTAGGAGCACTAATCTTGGTGAAGTAGTAGGATGTAAAAATTAATTAATAATATAAATAAAGAAATAAATATGTGAAATACTATTTGGAAATGAAGAAACTATAGAATCATCATGGAAAACATCATGCATAATATAATGGGTAGTTTGGTTTGTCCAAGGGTTGTGTAAATATATTCATATTAAAAACTGATACAACAATTTGAATTCTGTGTCAAAAAATTATATTCTATTTATTAATTTATCTTAAAATATATATCCCAATCAATAACAAATACCCCTCTCAACCTCATTTTCAAAACACTTCTAAAAAATATCTTATATACTAAAATATACTCACCCCCCCACATATTCAACCTTCTCATAAAAGGGAAATTATTGTTTCACCACATCCAAGTTATAAAAGGTGTTACAAACTTAGAAAATGAGTCCTCAATGAAGTAGTGATGTCTTATATCTCTTTCATTTCATTTTATTAGCTTTATTTTCAATTTTTGTTTCAAAATATATACATATTAAACTAACTAATCAATATTTAAAGATAATACGAATCTTATTATGTTTGTAGATAATGAATATAAACCCTAAATTGCTTGTGTATTTGTTTTTAATGTGGCTCGTTGATGCTTTACATTATCTTTTTTTTTTTCTAATTAAAAAAATAATTCTTAATAAATTATATTCTTGATAAATTATAAAATATTTGTATTATTTCCCCTAATAAGAGTAAACAAATGAGTTTTAAGCTTTCCTTTCGTATATATTAAATATCATTTTTGATATCATTTACTATTTTTTTCTTCATGTTTTTTCTATATTTTATAAACTAATTTCAGGTAAAAATATATAATTGGATGAGTTTTTTTAAGACACATATACTGATTTTTTATAATTAAATAATTATAATTTCTTAGAGAATTACATTCTTAATAATTTAAATAATATATATTTTAGCTATTTTTTCATTTTTTTAATTTTTTTCTATTTTTATTTATATTAGTTTATTCTAGACATTCATTATTTAATATTTTGATTACTGAAAATTTTCAGAAAGTCAAATGAAGCATACATTGGAATAAATGACACTTACACTAGATAATATGACACCTACATTGATTAAGTTTCATAGGTATGAGGTCAATTTGTTTTTTATAAATGTTAAATAAAACATATGATAGACAATATGACACTTGTATAGAATATAGATAACACTTATACAAGAATAATGACTTATACATCAACACATACACAAGAAGAACGACATATATGGAAAGTGAAAAATCACTTATACACAAATCAAAAATATTTTAAGTATAAAATGAAACTTTTACAATGGAAGGAACAAACACTTATGAAAAATAAAAATGACACATGCACACAAATTGTTTTTTCTTTTGAAATTGCGAAACATGGTATTTTTTCATATACTTATAAATATTTATTTTTCACTATATTATAATTATTATTATTATAATTATTTAAAATTTTACATAATTATATACTAATTATTACAATTCTAGGAAAAATCATTTCAGAAATATTTATACAGATTTAAATGATCATCTCATATTATAAATTCACATTCTGTAAATTTTAGAATGTTTTAGGATTCAAATTTGAAATGCTTGAAATATAAATAATTTGTTATACATGAGTTTTGGGATTTTTCAATGTATTTTAATATTGAATATTATGTAATATTCAATAATTTATTTAATGTTTTAATTAGTACAACTATACAACCTATTTTTTTAGAGTTTGATAAGAGAACCCACATTAGTATGTTTTACATGTGCACTAAATAGGTAACATACATGAATAATTTTATTATAAAATTTTATTGAACAAATATGAAGTATTTTATTGAAGTCACATTAATTTGATAGACTAGGAAAAGAAGAAATGAAACAAATTACAATTTTTGATTCTGGTGTACAGGAAGAAACTCTTTATAGAAAGTTGAATATAACTAGTTCAAGGTGTTTTGTGTTATGATATATCCAAATTATACTTTTCTACACACATTTTCCAAAATAACTACATCACTCTAGGCTAGACTATATCATTCAAATCATTTAGTATAAAAGATAACACTATGACCTTGACACTAAAATATTACATTATTCAACTAGTTTTCTGGTGTCTGTCTCTATATTTTTCTTTTTTGTGTTTATTTATGTTTAGTTTATAGTACCCTTTAATTTTTAGTAGTTTTGGGTTATACCACCCTAAACAGATTATTTTTTTGGTTTTATTTATAATCGGTAAAATTAAAGGAGATTTGGTTATGCCTTGGTGTGTATAAAGGTAGAGTTTCTTTATTTGACCACATAAAAAAGAATATAGTTGGGTTGTGCCTCCAAGTCCTAAAAATATAGTCTTGTTTTGAGCCTTGATCGATTCAGAAGGCATTGTAATGTATTTTTACTCCCCTTAAATTTCATAGATTCCATTTAGTGGGTGAAATTTATCTCTATAATTGAGATTTGTAAAAATAGGAATAGGATAAATTTGATCTGAACCACTATAAAAAAATTTCTTTTGTCATTTATTTTTATTTATTATAAATTAATATATAACTCATATAGTAATATTTTTTTTTGAAATTTTAAATTCACCCACCTCTTGACTATTTTACCAACTTCTATTGGGACCCAAAAATTTGTATCAGTGCTTGACCCCCTATACTTTATATATATATATATATATTTACATGTGATAATCAAATTATTTACTAACCATCAAGGGGAAACAATAATTTTGAGATAGAAATAATGAGTTCAAATGATGCATGGAGACCCTAAAAGAATCAATTCATAAATGGAATAGATTATAGATATTAAAAATCATGCATGAGAGATTATCTTATCAATATAAAAATTTATAGTTAGATTTTCAAAATATAGCCTTATAACATACATTAATTTTACCTAATTACATTGACTAGTACTGATGAAATGAGATATGTTATGAACTATAAGGTAATTAGTATTTTATGTTGTGATATTAGAAAAAATTATTAAATCCAAGTATCTTTGTGTAAAAAATATCAAAAAAATATATTGAATTTTTAATGTTACTCATTTTGGTTTAGATAATAAAATAACAATACAACTTGTCATCTTAAGGGTCAAATATAAATAATTTAAAATTGGTGAAGAAGAAACTATTAGTCAAACGATTAATCGATTTACTAGTTTATTAAATAGTATGAGTTACTTAAGAAAAACTCTAAATAATTCAGTTTTCATTGAAATAGTCAAGATATTTTCCTAAATAATGGAATGCTAAGAATATTTGAATTAATGAATGTAAAGTTTTATGGAATATACTCTTGACAATCATATTATATATTTGTTGAAATATGAGAAAGAAATTTAAAATATACCTCATGAATGGATTTAAAAAACAAAATAATTGACTTTAAATCAAATGTTATTACTTACTCATATGAATCTAAGCAAGAAACTAATGAAATAGATGGTCCTTATCAAGTCAAAAATAGAGGATATATAAATAAGAAAAAATATTCTCAAAGTTTTAGAAATAATCATCCTAAAAATTACTACAAGGATAAGATAAAAGGAATTAATGTTTTTAATAATGATCCTAACATATTTTTTATGAGTGCGTAAATAATGGACACATCAAGAATAATTGTCAATGGATAAATAATAAAATTAACAAGAAAAGGATTTATAGGATGAAAGGAATACATATATAGTATAATAGAATTTTATAGAGGAATATGTTTCAAGTATTCATTACGGTTCATACAAGGATCTAGAAAATCTATTCTTAATGTATTCAACAAATCAAGTGGATCTAATTTTACTTTCTATTATGAGTATAATTATAATCCAACCATTGATGAATTGTTTAAAGAGATTGATAGGATTAATTATAAATTAACAAGATTACTGGAATATATAAAATTCAAAAAATTTAACATAATAATGTCTACTCTAAAAATGAAAATATAATGAAATAACTTTTAGATTATAATGAAGGGATCATTATATAGTAAACATATTATTTAGAGTCTATTCATATATATTTTTATTCTACTAAAATTGATCTAAATATTTATCATAATGAAAATATAAATAAAAGAAATAAAACAAAGGAAACAATAATTTTTTTCCAAAAAAATGTGGCTAAAGAAAGGAAGTTTAATAGTGTTTGGGAAGAAAATGAAAATCTAAAAGCTAAAATTTCGTGTTTGAAATAAAACATTACATATTTGTTTAGGGAAAGTAAAATTATTTTTAAATTATAATATAGAATAATCTAAATAAATTTAATAGTTTTATTGGCTATGAAAATAAATTACATAAATTATAAAATATATTATTTATTAAACGTTAAAGTGAAAATGTTTTAAGTGTTACATGTTTTATAAGTCCAATAAAAGGTTATTATGAAAATTATTGTTACTTGAGATTTAGAAAATACATAATTCAAACTAATTTTTAAATTTATAAATCATTGTCCTTTATGTTATGTATGAATACATGATTGAAATTATTATAGGGCCATAATAATTCTTATACAAACACCATTAGACCTAAAATTTCTTGGGTGATGATTTTTTTAAAACATAAATTTATAGAAACCATGTATTGGAAGAATCCAAAAGGATATATAATATATGGATATTGTATGATCACCAAATGTGATAGGAGATATATAAAATTTATTATCTTTCAATAAATATGATCGTAGTGATGTTACATTTTATAATAATTTTAATGAAAAAGGTAAATGTTTTGGTGAAGTTTTAATTTTAAATTTAATCGATATTTTAGAAGTATTTTTTGTTTAATATTTAAATAAAAATTTAAAAATAATTCATATCTATGTGATGATAGATTGTTTATTATATTTTAGAATTATAAATATATTGTTTTTGAAGATGAATTAGTTATATTCTATGAAAATATAAAAAGTAAATATTAATTCAATTAATTTTTATAAACTAAGAAATGTAAAGTTTTAAATACTATAAAAATATGATGATATTTTATGGTTTATAATTCTAGGACATGTTAATTTTAGGTTAATTCATAGGCTATACAAGATCCAAACTGTTCTGCAGTTACCCAAACATAAATATAACAACTCTTATGTCATGTACAAAAGGTAATTGACATAAAAACTATTTCAATCCTATGAAAGAAGTGAGAACCAAAATACCTCTTCAACTCATGTATTTAGATTTCTTGGGACTAGTTAACTCAGCATGTCTAGGTTGAAAAAAATATATTTTATCCATTGTAGGAAATTTTAAAATATTTAAATTGTATTATTTTATTTCACACAAATTTAAAACATAAAAAAAATTATGTGTTATAGTAAATTAGGTAAAAATTAGAAAGGGTATATAATTATATAAATTTTAAATGATACATGTGGTGAATTCTTAAATCTATAATTTCAATAGTTTTTTGAAGGAAATGGATATTTTCAAAAAAATTTATCTCTTAGGACACTACACAAAAATGGTGTGATAGAGAGAAAAAGATATTACACTTAATTAAATAAATAAAACTATGATAATTGAATATAATTTAAAAAAATTACTTGGGATAAATATTTAAATTCTACTTAATATATTTTATACAAAATTCATTTAATACTTATATTGAAAAGAAATCCTTATGAACTTTGTAAGGGAATAAAACCTAAAATTGGTTATTTTTGAATATTTGGTCTGATTTTTTTCATTCTTAATACTAAGGATTACTTAGATAAATTTTATGAAAAATTTAATGAATGTATAATTTTAGGATATTAAAATATTTTTAAGTATTATAGGGTTGATAAAATATAACCTATAGTTTTAGAAAATATTTCATGTAAATTTTTATAAAAGTTATTTGAATGAAAAGAATAGTGATTATATAAAATTATTGACAATTTTAAAGACTGTGATTTTAGAGAAAATGAGTTTTTTAGAACTAATGAACCTATTAAGGGGAATATAATGAAAAATTGAATTTAAATATTCAAACTAGGAGATTTGATATGAAGTTTTGTTCACATCATACTTGTATTTCTCATTTTATCCAAATTTGTTTTATGAATAACCAAATAATTATAATTAGATATTTAATATAAAAGATAATTTATATCCATTTACTATAAATAATGTGTGTACATTAATTGTCTGACCAAATGATTCTCATTTTTAAGAACTAAATGTATCTTTAGTAATAAGATTTAAGAATATGGAAAAATCATTAAATGTAATGATAGATTAGTTTCTCAAGGATAATCTCAATAAGAAGGTAATGATTTTGAAAAATCTATTTTACCCATGGCTTGTATAGAAGATATTATAATATAATTAGTATATGGATGTTTTCATGGTTTCAAATTATTTAGAACGAATGCTAAAAGTTATATTATAAAAGGATATATTTTTCAAGAAGTATATATAATACTTCTACCCATATTTGAGAATTAAAATTTTCCAAATCATTTTTTAAAATTTTTAAAAAATTTATATAGATTTAAAAAAGATCTTAGAGATTGGTATGAATGACTAAAAAATTTCCTTTTGAAAAATAGTTTTATAAAAGGAAAAGTTGATCCATCATTGTTTATTAAGAAGTATTGTAATGAAACTTTGATTTCTAAAATTTCTATGGATAATATAATTTTTGGATCTTAAAATAATTATTTATGTAAAGAATTTTTAGATTTTTTGACAAGTGGGTATAATAAGAGTTTAATGAGAGAACAAAGATTATTTCTTAGCCTTCAAATTTTTTAAAGGTTGATGGTATATTTATTAATCAATATACATATTCTATGGAGATGGTTAAAAAAATATATCACATTAAATTAAAATTTAAATTACTCTAATAACCAAATCATATAAAATTCAGGAAAATTAATCTAAAAAATTATTAGATGTTAAACTTCTTAAAGAAATTATTGTGATATTATTATATTTAACGACTTCAAGGCCAGGTTTTATATTTTTAGTTTTCTTGTGTTATAGGATTCAAATTCATCTTAATAAAATTAATTTAATGGAAGTTAAGATAATCATAAAATATTCTAAAGGATATTTAAATTTGGAATAATGTTAACAATTTGTTTTGATTTTTTAACTATTAAATTTTTGATTTTGGTGGATTCAATATAAATAGAATGAGAACCTTAGTTATGCGTATTTCCTTATTAAATGTTTATTTTCTTGGATTTCATTGAAAAATATTTAAATTTTTTAATGTGATGGTGACAATGAATATATATTTTTTCTTATCTTGTTTCTTATAGTCATTATGGATTAATAAATCTTCGAGTGATTTTGGATTTATTTTTTATAATATCCATATATATTGTGATAAAACCTCTTCAATTTATATTTAGAAAAACCCTTTGAAAAATTATAAAACTATACCCATTGATGTTATATTTCATTTTATTAATGATAATTTTAAAAAATAAAATATTAATCTTGAAACTATTTCCACAGAAAATCAACTTGTTGATATTTTTATAAATATTTTTTATAAATTTTAGAAAATTTAATTTGGGAATTTCATGATAGGTTTCTGATTATTTATTAAATTTCACGTGTTTAAGAAATGTTTATTTTTAAATAATTAATTCCAAAATGTGATATTTTTCAACAAGGTATTTTTTTAAATATTTTTAGTTATTTCAATAAGGGGGATAAGTTTTCAAAATTATAAATTTTTTTATTTAAAAAAGGGGGATATTTTTAACCTGACTCATTATTAATTCACCTAATAATGGATTTTTAATTAGATTTTTTATTATTATTTATGAATGATTTCATAAATTAAAAAAGTTTTTATTTATTCCCACTAACAAGAGTAAATAAATGTGTTTTAATATCTCAATTTTGATAGATAAAATAACATTATTGATGTTATTTACATTATTTTCATTGTGTTTATTATGTATTATATGAAATGATTTTGGAGAAACATCCATCTTTGGATGAGTTTGGTTAATAATCATATACTAAAGCTTCATTATAATTTAATTATAATATCACATAACATTATATTCATAATAATTTAATTTATATTTAATCTAGTTATTTTTTTTAAATTTGCATAATTTTTTATTTCTATTATTATTTATCTCATTTTATTTGGGACCCTATATGTTTTTTTAAATTAATAAAATCTTTCCACGTGGGAATAAAAACAAATATATTGGATCATATGACACCTCCACTAATCAAATTTTATGGAAAAATGAAATTACACTATATATTCTCCTTAGATAATTATTATTCTACTAGATTATTCTAAATTCAACACTGAACTGAAACAAAACCTTGATATATAAGAATAAAATTTGAACATTATAATATAGAAGTCAAATTAGCAGGTATAAAAGTAAGTAACCATATTATACAATCTATGAAGAAAAAAGATAGAAATGAAGTAGGACAAGATAAGTATCCCTTATGAAGATAATTTTCCCAGAATTTGAATGAAAATATCTCTAATAGGGTTTTCCTTAGACCAAGATAGATATAAAATCGAACAATTATGGTATGAGAGAAATAATATGTGAGGGAAATCCAAATTCATGTAAATTTCCATGAGATCACTGTTAGTAGAATTTTCCCCATCAACTTCCACCAGATCATAATTTATTATTAGATATTATACAGAGATATTCAGGGGATATGTAACTATAAATTAAGATGATATGATCTAGTAATTACTAATGTAATAAGTTACTTATCACATTTATTGTACACATTTTTCATTTTGAGTTCTAAAGATTAAGATATTTATTTACTAATGAATTGATAACATTAATGAGATCATTTTTTTAAAACTTTCTTCCCTTATTTAAAGAAACTAAATATATTATATATATATTTATAATATTTATAATATAATAATATATAATATAATACAACTAATTTGATCTATAATTGATAAAAAATAAAAACAACAATTGTTTATACTTTGGAAAGTTATTTTCTCATAATAATGTATGATTTTATTTAAAAAATAAAATATAAAATTTCAGAATTGTAATTTGAAAAATAAAATCATTTTTTATTTATAATTTTAATATTAATTTAGTATTTTTTATATTTTTCTAAAATAATTAACTTTTAGGTGAATAGTGAAAAAATATAGTTTCTACCAAAACTGTAAATTTTATAAAATTATAAGAAATAAATTGAATTTTATAAAATATTTTAATTGTTAAAATATTAATTTAACAAATTAAACTATAAATTTTAAAATAATACTATGTTGATTTTATAAAACCTATGATCAACATTTTAAGGACATAAAAAATATTTTCCTTACAATGAAACTATTTTTATCTCTCGTTTAAATTAAATATTATTTTAGGAAAAATTTTGTTTTTGATTGATTTTAAATCCATATAAAATTTATTTTATTTATAATAAACCAATTTATGTCCTTAAAATTAAATTCATTTATAATTTTACCTGACATAATTTTTAAGATTGAAAATACACTTTTTAAAAAATTGGCATTTATGAGTTACTTGCATGAATGTTAAATTTGATATTTAAAACACATAAGTAATATACAAAAAGGTATTCATATTTTTAATTAGTAGGTAAAAAATATTTAATAATTTCCCTTTTATTTTTAGGCATAAAATGTTTTAGATAGGTACAAACTAGTTACCATGTTAAAACTTAATATGGTAAAAGTTAAAAAATTCTAATAGTAAAGGGCTTTGAAACATATTTAAGAAATTTTTTAAAAATTAATTATTGAGGTATTATAAACAATATACCATCTCCCACTTAATTATTATCACTTTTTTAGTTTTCAAGACATAAAAAACATGTGCTCATTTTTATTATGTCAAGATATTTATAAAAATGTCATTTTTACCACTTATGTAAGGGGACTCTCACTACCCCTTCTAATAATACTCATTGAATTTTGGTTCCTATTGTAAGTATATATTTTTTAATTATCCTATAATTATGTTTCTTTACATTAAATCTCTTATCATAAGAGATGGAATAAGTAAATTAATTTCTAAAGAGTATTTTAAGGGAAATCAAAGTACTCTATGTGAGTACTTTTTTCCCTAAATTATTTTCTTTTCTTTTTTTAAATTATAAATATAGTTTTTTAATTCATTTATAATGAAATAATTATTATTTTTATACTAAATTTAGTTATTATAAGTGAATAAATATTAACCACCATTCCCCTTTTATATTAAGCAAAATGAAACCATCATTGACGTGTTGCGTAGACTACAGCCTCCACGAAGTGACGACTTCCATTTTTTTCACCAATGCCTATATTCCTAGATTATATGGGTGATATTAAAGAAAAATGTGACATATATAATATACATATGATTATTATGATACAGATTATAATCTACCTTATTTCCTTTTGATTCTTTGAAAACTGAAAATTTTAATTGTGCATTGTGTGGACTACCGCATCCATGAAGTAATGTTTGTTATTTTCCCTAGGGTTTATTTTTTATTTATATAAATCCATTAAAATATGGTTAAAAACATTAAAAGTATACAAATATTCTAATTATAGTTATATAATAATGATATTATGTGAAAATAAACCATGTTAAATATCACAATCATCCATTAATTAGGGCATGTTCATGTTTATGTTGGTCTAAAAGCTTACTTGAAACATGTTATAAAATAATATCATAGATGAATATGAGAATTTAATTACTAGTAATATATGATATAAATAAATATATATATATTTTTAATCATAACATTAATTTTAATATCATTAATTAATATACTATCGTTTGTTCATTAAAACTCACAGAAGAATTCTTATTGATATATTATCATTAATGTTCATAACCAAATCTACCATAGAGTGAAATTATAAAATTATAAAAAAATTTAAATAATAAATTAAAATATAAATTATTCTTTTTTAATTATGAAAATTAGGAGAATAATTAAAAACAACACCACCATTACAAAATTAGGTGAAAACGATCAATATTACAGACACTCGATATTAAAAATTGATAATATCCAACAAAAATACATAGAGATAATGGTTATAAATTAAGTTTATAAAAGTTTGCAAATATGAATAATTTTCTTCTATATATGATTAAGATAGTTATTTTTGTTACAATAGATCATTTGGTGCATTCAACTGAGAGGGGAAACAAGGAAAGGATTTCTTGTAAACAGTTTTCACCATTTGAGACATATTTCTTATTATACCCCATGTTTTCTTTAAAATTATGGATATAAAACATAATAAATGTATTTTAATAGATTTATTAAATTCATTGGTATTTAATATAAAAATATTTTTCTATTTTTTAAATGGATTCTGATTCAAAAGAAACCAAAGTTTAATGGTTTTTTGTTTACATAACGCCATTTATTGAGTTATAGTGCTTCCTTTTGAACTTTTTTTACTTCCATTATTGGTTTCTTCCACCCAAAAATATTATTTAATGATAATTTATATTTATTTATGGTGGAAACTTAACTTTTCATTAATATATTTTACCTCGATATTTTTTTTATTGTATAACATTATTAAGAATAATTCCAATCCTATTTAATGAAGGTTTACCCTCTTTATGAATGTTTCACTTTCCTTAAAATTATATCCTTTATAATTATAAACATAGATATGTTCTATATCATTTGACCTCTACACTTCCCTTCTCCTATTTTTACAAGGATTTTTTGTTACACTTTTTATGATGGGGGTTGCGAATAAAGGCAATTCTAAATATTAAATAAGATTTCTATCCTTTCAAAATAAAACAATTAATTTAACACCCATAATTTATTTTGATAACATTTATGTATTTTCAAGGATATATTATTTAAGTTTATTTTTCAAAAGTAAATGTTTTCAATGTTTTCACTTCACCTTGTTGAAAATAACTTTTGAAATTAACAAGTAACTTCATTTTTTATGAATTTATTTTTAAAAAACTTTTTAAATTTTTCTCATGCGAACAAATCATTATATAATCTAGTTATTTTAAATAAAATATATCACTCTATTTTTTTATTTTTTATTAAAAAATTTTTCTCCTAGTTTTTTAAACTATTTATTTTAAAATGATTTTATAATATCAATGATATTTCTTATTTCTAAAGTGGTTTTTCTAAAAATCCTAAAATTTATTTTTTATGCAAGTCATTTTATTTTTTCATATCTTATGATAGGTCAAGAGTATTATTAAATTGTAACCATCCATTTTAATTATATAAACTAATCATGTGTTGTATTTCTATTTTGAAGGAATTTTCAATCATTTTCTTTCTCTTGCTTAATATTCTTTGATGTATAACTATAATTTTTTCTATAATTCCAATCCTATATGAATACCCTACTTTTATTACATTTATTTAATAGTGTTCACATTGATTATTATATTGATTGACTAGGTAAATTATTTCTTTAACTTTATACCTTTTATTGGTATATTTTAAATACCCCATGCATTACTGTCTTTATTAAATGGTATTTACCTGGATAATTACTTAATAGATTTAGATAATATTTTATTCAATGGGTTAATCATGTTATTATTATTAAATAAACCATGAATGATTTATTTATATGAATACATATGAAATGGATAAAAACTTATTTTTATTCGATGGGCTATTTAAGCTATAAAAAGTGAACTATTTTTATTTGAAGGTTTTACTAAACCCATTTTTTTTATTTCTATGGGATCTTTCTAATGTGATAAGTGAATAATTTTTCAAGTGAAACTAATACATACATAAATAAATATATATATATATATATAAATGATGGTTGGGGTCCTATATCTCCTTATAATGCGTTGGTTTATGATTTATATTTTAGGAGAAAATTATTCCTGATTACATTTGTGTTCCTTGTAATTGTGGGCACTAATGATGTGGATAATGAAAGTAATTATTTATTCTGTGAATGTATGTTCCATAGTTGAAGGATTAAAAAATTTTATACTTAACCTAATGAATATATTATTCTTTCATGGATCATGTTTATTGACTCTTGTTCCGCACTCATTTGATTCATGTTTTATGTTGTAACAAGCCTTATTCCATGATTTAGGATTTATGCTTTGCTTGTTATAAATTTCTTACATATCTTGATTATACCCTTATTATAATATTATTCTCACATATGATCTTGGATTTTTATCGCTTATATTTACCCTTATTGAGCACTTGAGCTCACCTGTTTATTATGTTTCCATTCACATATGTTATGAATAAAAATAATGTATGAGATTTATAAAATGTTATTTTACATGGAGATTTTTTTGTAGACTTCTAAATCATGTTAAGGTATAAGAAATTATTCATATAGTTGGAAAATGTTATTTAATTAAAAAAAGACATGGGAGTTTCTTGGTTAATGTTTTTTCATAATTCTCAAAAACCCTAAACCTAAAATATAATTGGAATGTATTATAATTAAATATTTTATTTAAATTCCTATAATTAATATGACCAAACAATAGGGAGTCCTAGATTTAATCAAATAATGTATGTAATGAAAGTGTTTTAGCACCAAATCTTTGATTTTAGGTCTAGGGTGGTATATTTGGTATTAGAAAATGGTTTAAACAAATTTAGTGATTATTATGTTAATGGTTGAGGACAAATTAAGAGTAATAAATGTTATAAAATGTTGATAATTTAGGTTTTATCATAATTTCATAGGTTTATATAAACCTATAAATTATTTTAGGTAATAATAAATATTTTACAAAATAGGATGGGATAACATTAGTGAAAACCCTATGGAAAAGTATAAGTGATATGTATAATTACAAAATAAATTCATAAATTATTTATTATATTGATATTGAATTGTTCCCCTAGAAAATAAATCCCTCTATATATATTGGAAATTTGATTTGGATGTGGCACATAAGAACCAGGGTAATCAACCTGAAAGATGGATAGTTGGACATTAACTCAATCTTCACTTAGGTGCACAATGAGTGAACTTAAGACTAAACACCTAGATAAACACTCTTAGTTGATATTATTCAATTAATCAAATTATATTTACAATCCTTTATGAAGGATTTGATATATAAATAAATTAGGGTATAGAATGTGAGAGGGGCCAACCTAAAGAATCATAGATTAAACCGAGAGTAATTTAGGTTGAACAAAAGCGTAATGTAATAGTTTTATAGAGTTATATATTTAGAGGTTTAGTTTTTCATGTAATTATATTACAATAATTCTATTATGGTGTTAATAAATCATGTTGAATCCTTTTGGTTTTAATAATATATGAATCTAGTAGGAAACAAATTAACAGTGGATTCCATGGATAATATATAGATTATCCCCATGATCAATCTAATAGGATACAAGATGGAGTGATAAATATTGTAACTATTCCAAAACATCTATTAAGAATAATGATTATCAATGTGAACTTAGCTATGTTTAAAAAAAAAACCAAATAAGATAATGATAAAGTATAATGAAAGTTTAGGTGATGAAACTAATTGAGAGAAGATTCAATTTCTTTTGTGTCAAAAATGTTTTATGGGTTACCCAAGGGAATGTATTGAAGGAACTAGAAGATGTTTTTTCTATGGTAAAGGATGTTATAGAGTTACTAATTTTTTATAAAATGTTAAGAGTTCAGTAGACAGAGTGAACAATTTTTTTCCTAAGATACCATTAATATTTCAATTCGTTACATGTAGGATACATGGGAATTACAGAAATAAATTCCATAATTCCAGGGCTAACAAGGGTGATAGGCATCAGAAATTTCTAAGAACAAAGAAACAAGGGAAATATTATGAAACCACAACTACTAAAGTAATATCTAAAAATGATTTGGAGTAAAGAACTTGTGTCATCTACTCAAGAACTATGAGTGTTGTAATTTTGTCTTATTCAACCCACTCAATTATACATAGTACATTTTTTTAAGAATTTAAAATCTTCACCCACATAACTAGATGTTAATTTTTTTATTAATCTTATACTGTTATGATTATTTTATCCAATATTTATGTTTACGAGAAAAAGATATATGGAAATCTTATTATGACTCCTTTAGATGAATTTTATGTGGTTTTGGTAATATATTAGATATCCAAAAAAATATTTCATAGTAATTAAATAGAGATAGTTTACTTCATAAATCAAATTAACTTATGACCACTTACCATTGCAAGGATAATAGAGAACTCTCTAGGAAAATTTATTCCATTTCATTTCCCTTAACCCCAATTGTGATGAGCATTCAAGTTAAATGCTTTATATGAAACCCCATATTATGATATTTTTATTATGTAGGATTAAATGTGTTTAGTATACATACTAAAGTTAATAAGTTTGATACCCATTTTGAAATAAAATTCTGAGTCATGTATATCTTGGGGACATCCTTAATAATTTCTTTACTGAGCTATTATTAAAATTATGAGGATGTAATTTATTTATAGGGAGATTAAAATGATATGAAATTCCACTATGTATTGTCATTTAATAAATATTATGTTAATAAATTATTATAAATGTGATATTGAACTATAAAAATCCTGGATATGTTAAAATAAAATTATAGTATTATAATAAAACTATTAAATTAGAGGGTATAAAAGGAAGTTACCATTTTATGAAATTTGTGAAGAAAAGGGGGAGAAATGACATCGAGTAACAAAAGGAACCCTTATAAAGATCATTTGTTTGATATTGGAAAAGAATTAGTTTCAATGGGATTTTACTTTAAATAAGCCTAATCTAAACATATACAATTATGGTATGAGAGAAATCATATAATAAAGAAGTAAAAACTCAAGGAAATTTCCAAGAGATATATATTAGTGGAATCCGAACCATCGTCTACCACTGTAACTTACCTTATGATTATATATTACTCAAATATAATGAGGGGTATGTAACTATAAACTAGGAGGATATAACTATGTTATTATTAATTCAATAAGTTATTTATCACATGTATTTGACACATTTTTCATTTTGACTCCTAAAGGAAAGAGTGTTTATTTACAAATAGATTGATAAAATTAATGAGATTATTTTAGTTTTTTATGTTTATTATTTAAATAAACTAAACATATTCTATATATTTTTAATATATATCATATAATAACAATAATTTTATTAATAATTGATAGGAAATAAGAGTAATAATGATTAATTGTTTGTAAAGTTATTTTATAATTATATTTTATGATTTTATTTAAATGTTAAAATAGAAAATTATATTATTTTAATTTTTAAAAAATAAAATATATTTATGGATTCAGAATTTTAATATTAATTTAATATTATTCTTTATATTTTTTTAAATAATTAATTTTTAGGTGAATAGTGATGAATATAGTTTTTAACAAAACTACAAATTTTATAAGTTTATATGCATGACATTAAAGTGTATAAAACATTTTAATTGGTAAAATATTTATATAATAATTAAAACTTTAAATTAAAAAAAATAACGTGTTTAATTTATAAATACAACGACTAACATTTTATGGATTCATTTAATATTTTATAATAAAAGAAAATATATTTATATTCCATTTGAATTAAATATTATTTTAGGAAAAATTTGGTCTTGGATTGATTTTAATTCCAAAAAACTTTATTTTTTTATAATAATCTAATTTATATAATGAAAATCAAATTCATAGATAATGTTACCTTACACATAAATTTCAATATTAAAAATAAACTTTCTAAAAATGGATTTTTGGCGTTACATGTGTTAATATTGAATTTGAAAATTTTACACATGAAAATATAATTTAATATAAATTATTTCATATTTGGAATCAGTTGGTCCAAATTATGTATTAAGGAAAATTTTATTTCTAGGTATAAAAATGATTTAATTATGTAAAAAAAAGTTACCATAGTAAAACAAAAGATAGTAAAATTAAAAAATATTTTAAGGGTAAAAGTTATAGATATTTTTTTAAAACAAAATTTCAAATGAATAATTATAGTATTATCAACCATATGTCATCTCCCAGTCCATTATTTTTTTAGAGTATTATTTTCATGTTAAACATGTGCTATATTTAATGGAATTTGAAGTATTTAAAAAAATGAAAATTTTACCACTTATAAAAGGAGCCTCTCATATCCCCTTCAAGAACACTAAAAGAGTTTATTTTCCAACTGAAACTCCAGAATTATTAATTCCCCTATAATAATATTAATTTTACTTAATCCTCTAGTCAAAAAATAATTTCTAAAGACCTCTATTTTCAAGGATTCTTCTAAGGGAAATCCTTAGTCCTAAATGAATGTACTTTTTCCCCAATTTATTTAATTTTATTTATTACATTCCAAATATACTTTTATAATTATTTTATAATTACATTTATTTGTTTTGTATATATAATATTATTATTTCATACTAATAACTATTAACTACCAATCCTATAGTCTATTAATAGAAATTAAACCATCATTAATGCGTTGTGCAGACTACCACATCCATGAAGAAACACCTTCCTTTTTTTCATCAATGCCACTATTCCCTAATTATAAGGATTAAATTGAAGAATAAATGTGACATATATAATATAATTATTATTATTAAGATACAAATTATAATCCACCTTCTTCTATTCTCATTTTTTGATAAATGAGAATGTTGACCACACATTGTGTGGACAACCACTTCCATGTAGTAACGTATCCCATTTTTCATCTTTATTATTTATTATTTACTAAAAAACCTTATAATACAATTAATGACATTAAAATTATAAACATAATACCATTATTACACTTGAAAAATTATTTTATAGCAAAATAAACCACTTTCATAATCATAATCACCCATTAATCATGGCATATCCATGTTTGTGTCTGTCTAACCACCTACTTCTACAATACTATAGAATAATATCATGGATGACAATGAGAGATTTATTAATGATAATATATTATTTTAATATGTAATGAATAATTTTACCTTGGTTCTATAATGGTAACATTAATATTAAACTCATTAATTATGATACCACCATTTTTTATTAAAAATCACCAAAACATTCTCATCATTGATTACATCATTAAAAAACCTAAAAAAAATCCTATAGAATAATATAATATAATTATAAATCATTATAAATCATTAATTAAGTATCTCTTATGATCTAATAATTATTAAAATACTAAGAATAATGAAAAACAACATTTCTATTATACTACTACTTCAAAATGATAATGATTACTCATGACATATATTAAAAAAATATAATATGTAAGTAATAAAATATAGAGAATAATTATAAAATATTTTCATAAAAGTTTATATATATGACTAAATTTATTAGATAGAATATTATGATGGTTATTTTTTTATACATGGGAAAAGAGTGTGTTCGACTAAGGGGGAAGAAAGGTAATGGTTTCTTGTCTCAAATTTTCACCCCTTGAGACATATTTCATATTATACACCTCATTTTCTTTGGACTAGTGTATCTAATACCTAATGAATTATTTTTACATATTCATTTAATACATGGGTTTTGAATAACCATATCTTATTATCTCTTTTAAATATATTTTAATTCAAAAGATACCAAAGTTGAAAGGGGTTTTTAACCCAAGTCCCTTTATTATGTTATAAGGCTTCCTCTTAAACTTCTTTTTTATAATATTGGTTTCTTTAAACCAAATATTTTATATCATGGTAAATTATTTTCATTTCATTTATAAAGTGAACATTTAATTTATATTATTTTCATTGATAAAATTTACTTCTGAAAATCATATCATTGATGAGAATAATTATCATACTCTTCAATGACACTTTCCCCACCTTGTATATATTTTACTAACCCAATAATATTCTACTATATAATTGGAAGCTTAATTATGCATTATGTATTGTTAAATACATATTTAACCTCTATTATTTGGAAAATTATATTTAGTTTCTCTTTTTAAAATAGTTGGTTTTAAACAATAATATTGAAAAATATTAAAATGGTTTTCCATCCGTTTAGAATCAAATTTTTTATCAGCCAACATACATTTTATTTGATAACCTTTATGTGTTTTTTCAGGATCTATTATCAAAGTTCCTCCTTTAAAATTAATTTTTGAAATATTTTCCACTTGACCTTTTAAAAATTTGCCTTTTAATATAAAACATAAATTTATCTTTTTATGAATGGATTTTGAAATGCATATTTATCTTTTTTTAGGTGGAAAAATATTTTTGTTATCTTTTTATTTTATATAAGGCTTTATCTCTATGTTTTTAGGGTTTATAAAAGAAATTAATTTTCTTCTATATTTATAAAATATATATTTTAAAATTATTTCAATATATAAATGATATATCTTATTTCCATATTTATTTTTATAAAACTCTTAAAAGTTAATTTTCATTTAATTCATTGTCCCTTTTTATAAATTAGTCTTTTTTGAAGATATTATTCAAATGTAACAATCCAATTTATTTTTATGGATCGAAATTGTGATGTACTTCTCATATAGAATAATAAATAATAACTACCCTTGTATTTCTCAATTATCTATTATATAAAATCATAATTTTTTCTCTAATGAATTTACTCTATGAATATATTTTTTGGTTTCCTTTTACTAAAGTGTATTCACCTAGATTCAATACATTGATTGATTTGGGGAATTATTGACGTAACCGCATACCCTTAATATATAAAGTGAAAATAACAAATGTTTTTTTATCATGATTAATGGGTATTTATCTAAGAAGTTACAAAATATATTTGGATACCCATTTATTTCTCAATGTGTTTATCCTATTTTGAATATTGATTGAATTATGAATGACTTTCTTATGTGAATAAAATTTAAAGGGATACTAAACCCATTTTACTTCCATGGGTTCCTTGTGATGTCTTTAATGAATCCCAATTTATTTCCATGGGTTATTTATTCAATAAATTTTTATTATTTTTATTTTAATTTTTTATAGAACCTATTTTTATTTATATGGGTAATTTATTATGTGATAAGTGAATTATATGTTAATTAGAACTCATAAGTTTTGATGAATGATGGTTGGGGCCCGATATGTCCATCCAATGCATTTTTTATGGATTTATATATTATGGGGAAAGTATTCAATGGTATATTTAATTGTTTATAAGCATATGAACTAATAATGTGTCTCATGAATGTAATGTTTTCCTATGATAATGTGTGTGCCATAGTTGAAATATTTTATAGTTTTATACTTATCCTAATGAATATCAGAAACTCTCTTGGATAATGTTTATTGAATCATGTTACATAAAGTTTGGATTCATATATTATGTTATTACAATCCTTATTCCATGATTTATGACCTATGATTTTTTGGGTATAATTTTCTTATGTATCTTGATTATACCCATTTTCTCATATAATTCTCACTTTGTATCTTGGATTGTTATCACTTATGTTTACCCTTACTGAGTATATAATCTCAGCCCTTTCTTATTATTCCATTTCCTAAGGTTATAAAGATATTAAAAGTATGAAATATACAGGGTATATTATTTAGATATTTTTTTTGTATATTTCGAATGAATTTTTATAGTTTATGAAGTTTCTTATATACCAGGAAAAATGATTGTTAGTTGAAAAAGACTTGGGTTTTGTTGGTTAATGTTTTTTAATAATTAAAAAAAAACTATAATCCTAAAATATTATGAAAATGTATTGTAATGAAATATTTTATTTAAAGTCATGTAATTGATTCAATCCCATTATGGAGAGTGCCAACTTGTATCAAATCAGGATTGTAAAGAAAATGTTTTAGCACCAGATCATGGACTGTGGTCTAGGGTGCTATAATTTTCAAATATATAAATAAAGAATTTTTTATATGTATCAAATGACACATACAATGGAATAATATAATATATACATAGAATAAAAATCACACATGCATAAGAAGAATGACTAATACACTAACATGTATAAAGGAAGAGTACCTCATACACAAAGTGGAAAATCACCCATACACAAATCAAAAGTCAAAATTAGTATAAAATGACACTTACACAACTATATAAAAATACACTTATGAAAAATAAAAATTACAAAAACACAAAAATAGTTTATTTTCAAAAATCATGAAACATGCTATATTTTTCTTATACTTTTGATTATTCATTTACTACAATATTATCATGATTATTTTAATTGTTTTAATTATTCCATAGTTGCATAATAAATATTTAGAAAAAAAATAGTTGCATAATAATTATTTTAATTCTAATAAAAATAATTTTATAAATTTTCATATAGATTTAAATAATTTTATGATGGTCGAAATTATCATGATGAAAATTTTAAAAAGTTGTCAATTTTAATTTTGAAATGTTTAAAATATAAATACTTTTTATGATGTTTTTGGGGGATAATTCAAAGAAAATTAATATTCAATATTATGGAATATTTACTACTGTATTTGATGTTCTAATGAGCTTCAATATTCATTTTATTTTTGTAAATATTTACAAGATAACCCATGTGAGTATGTTTTTAATGCACACTAAATAGAGAATACATGTGAAGTATTTAATAAGAAAATTACATCAAACAACTATAAAGTAGTTTGTTGAAGTACCATGTGTATTATTATTTGGGAATATAAAAAAATCAATAAATTAATTTTTTTAATCTTTTTATGAATAAAGAAACTAATTATATGGATTTTGACAAAACCTATTCAAGGAGTGAAGGTTAAGGATATATTTTAGTCATACATTGATACAAAAATTTTACAACATTATTACAATACTGTTGGGTGGAATACATCGTTATGATCCTTTACTTTTAGGGATAAAATGTTTACCTTAACACTAAGAGCACTCATTATTCAAATGGTATTATAGTGTCTTCATATATATTTTTATTTTCTATGATTATTCATGTTTTAATTATAATACCATTTAAAAGGTTTTATTTTGGGTTGTGAAACCCTAAAAAAAGATACATTCAAGTTTTACCATAATTAATAAATGGGAAGGGGATTTGGTCAACACCATGTACAGAGCCATTGTTTGGGGTAGGAGAAAATTTCCAATAATGCTATGTAACATCCCACTGGATATCAAAGGATGCTAACATCAATGGATTTGGTAACAACACAAAATTTTATCAACTAAATATACCTTCCTATAAATATTTCAGGTAGTATAAATGATATATATCACACAGAGAAACAAAAAGAAAACACTTTTTACATTATAATATATTTTAATGAAGTTATAATTAATTTTTATATGGGTCAGAATGTTAATTTTTCTATGAAATAAAAAAATTTAAATAAATAATGATATTTATTTAAAATTTTAAATAATAATATTTATATAATTATTTTTATGAAATAAATATCATTTTTACACCCAATATGTAAAAATTATCTTAGGTAATTTTATTAGTAATTTTATAAAAAAGTTGATTTCTAGATTAAAATGTGAAAATACCATTTTTACATAACTCTTATGAAATAATTATTATATGTTGATTATTTAAAGTTTAATAAGCCTTGTTATTGATAAATAGGTATTTAGTTAATGAAATAATACATAATGTTTAACATTTAAAAACACATGATTAGGATTTGGGAAAACCAAGGTTTTATCCTTTTTAAAAAACAATTTTTATGATTTCAACCGGTATCACATTAGAATTGATTTTTATTAATTTTATAAATTGAATTAAAGAAAAATTTATTGAATATTTTTATTCAAAATTTACAAATTATGATATAAGGTAATTTTAATTTTTATTCATAATAAAATTTACTATAGTAAAAAAAAAGATTTACAGCAATATAGGTTAAATAATGTAGTAGGTTATTGTTATGAGGTAAATACTTTAAAAACCTATTAAATACAAAATTAATCAGTTTTATGAAGTTTTTATCAACCTTAAACAACCTTTAAACATTAATTATTAACCAAATTCATTTCAATTAATTACACCAAAATATGGTTGGATTTAATGAAAAATAATCATTATTTAATCACTCAAAACCACCCCTTCGTAAGTATAAATACCACTCATCACCACCCCATTTATCATAAAATGAATTTAATATTTAATAATATCTAAATAAACTTCTCCTAACCACTTTAACCATGTCCAATTTCTTTTGGTCTCATCTAAAGCCCAATTCTATGTTCATTAAGGGGACCTTCAAGGAGGTGATATTCAAGAGGTAACTTTCTTAAACACCCTCCCTTAATTTCATTTCTTTTTTATACCTTATCTTCACCTATTTAATACATAGAATAATAATAAATATAGTATCATGTGTATAATATAATTTTATAATTCTAATGGAATACTTTATATCAATCCCTTTTCATATATCATATTATTTAATGAAATAAAACCATTGTCCAAATTATGGTGGTTAATCGTCTCCATCGATAATGATTTTTTATTTTCCATTATCGCATTCATGTATACTCATAAAAGTATTACCATGGTTAAATTTGATTTTAATGTTTATATTATAAATTATTTCATGTTCTTTTTCTAATATATATACAAAATATTAAATAAAATGAAACTAATTCATGATGGTTGGAAAACTTCCAAAAATAAACTAAACAATTATCACCAAAATTTTATCAAATGAATCACCCTCATATCAGAAAAATAATAATATATGGGACCATTTAAATATATTTAGTTACATGAGTACCATTTCATTTCACATCTGATGTTTTATTTCCATTTAAAAAGAACATCCATAATTATACACAAATGAACCGACCATGAAACCATGGAACAAACACTCATAGAACAACAACATTTATCTTTATAACACATATATATGTACATAAATGAACTTAATAAAATTATAATTACTAAAATACATATTTAAAATGTTTTTAATTACATAATGAAGTAATTTAATTTATTATCTAGGACATTAAGAGCAATTTTAGAACACATTCAAGCAAAAGTTAAGGGATCTTTCTGAACCACCAAATTTCCTTTGGGTTATTCCCTTTGTTTAAATTTATCACTTAATTATTCTTATATAATTCTAATATATTCTATTTATATGTACTGAACATATGTATTTATCTCAGTTTAACCTTATCTAATGGGTAATTTCATGTTTTAAAAGGTTCCCTTTTCAATTCCTCATAATAAACAAACCATATTAAAGGGAACTTCTATATTTCTTACCCATTTTCAAGTAAAATCAATGAACTCCTATGAGACAAACATATTTTTATAAAACCATTCAATATATCATAAAAAGCTATTTTAATTCATTTATGGTTTTATTGAAATAACTATACCTTTATCCTCTTTAAATACTCCATTCTTTTCCATAAAACTATACTTTAGTGGCACATTTCTAATGTTACCTACCCACTCTCTTTATCATTTTAAATTAAATTAAACATAATTATTCATGATTTATTTTGATTATTCCCTTTTTAATGACCATGAATTATTTAAATCCCTTTTTTGGATAACATTGTTATACACCCTTTGGTTATTCCTTAAAACATGATTAAAAAACCCTTTTCTTTCCATGGTAAAAACTTATGTTTATTTATTTATGTGGCACACACATTTAGGGACATGTTATGATGGGTGAAACCAAACTGTTCACCAATTCATTGGGTAATGTTTTAATGTCATGAGATATTATGAATGAGAATAGGGAGTAAACCTAATCCATTATGGGACTTCGTCCACCATGTGATATAGTGTTGGTAGTTAGCACTGACTCATATTTATGTCATGTTATATGTTTCTGCCACATTCATATATTTCAATAAAAATATGATTCCATGTTTTATATGTTATGATTCCATATGTTTATTTATGATCCATTACTTTTATTTTATAATGTTATTACTTCCAAATCATGTGCTATAGTTCAATCCCATATTTATTCCCTTACTGGGATTTTTAGCTCATCCCTTTTGTCTATGTTTTCCCCAGGTTTTCTTATGAAGTCATAGGAGCTCAAAGGGAGTTAAGAGATAATTATAGATATTGATAAAAATATGTTTTTTTTGTAGTTTAATGTTTTCTAATTATATACCTAGTCACCCAAATGAACTAGACATTTCAATCGTTGGTTTTTGTTTTGTGAATAATTATTCTTAAAACCACATAATTATTTGTGTAGAATGATTGGGTCTCTATATTTGGTAGAATAATATTTTCTAGTAGTTTTTTTATGATTAGGGATAGAACAATTTAGTAACAAACCTAGGGATAATTCTATCACCATGGATAACCTCGGTTGAAACTTAGGGAATCACCAATTAAGATATAGTTTTCATTTATAACTTTATCTTTATATATTTTCAATTTACTTTTTAAATGATCCTTAGATAAGTATTAAAAACCCCCTAATTTTATCTTTTCTTTTTTAATTTTAATGGAAGTAAACATTATATTTCATGCCAATAATCAAGGTGAAAGGAAATGTGATGAGTTCCCTAATGAAATGCCAAACCTGATGGGAATAAGATCTCAAAACTTCATGACAATACTTTCTCAACTAAATAAAGTTATGAATAATAAATTAAATTATGTGAGAAACCCACCTTATCCTGAGAATGAGAATGTTGTGGTTGAATCATTTATGATACGAAAGCCTCCTATATTTAGTGGATATTCTCTTCCCCTCATTATGGAACAATGGATTAACTCCATTGAGAAAATATTCTCAGTATTCTAATGATTATAAGAATAGATAGTTGTGCTATCGATCTATAATTTTGATAGAGAAGCTAATTAGTGGAGGAAAATAATTAAAAACATGAAGTATAGATAGGAAATTGATTCCATTTAATGGTAATCCTTCATGAAAATATTTTTCAATAAATATTTTTCCCAAACACTCCATATTAATATAGAGACGTAATTCCTCAGTATAAATCCAATAGATGATGAGTGTATGGGATAATATAAGGAAACATTCACAAGGTTTTTATGACATGATTTTGGTTTTTTCATCAGCACTAAAAGTAAGGTAGACTTATTCTTTAGTGGTTTGAAACCATGTCTAAGAAAATACTTATCACTTAACAACTTTGACAGTTATAAATAGATTTCTAGTTGTGGCTTTAAAGTTAGGATGGAGATCAGTGATTCTCAGGGGTCTTGTGGGACTAGAGACAAGAAAAATAAGATGAAATTATCCTCAAAAATTACAAATGAAAAATATCATGTTGGAAATAAAAACTACCTTCCCACTTTTCAAAAGTGTGGGAAGAAGCATCTTGGAAAATGCTTAAGAGGAACTAGAAGGTTCTTCCTCTATAGGAAAGAGGGGCACAAAGATAATTAATGAAGAAGTGAAATGATGAAACCCCCTAATGAGGAAGTGGAAAATAAGGATCAGATGACCACTATAACTACTATGAAATGATTTAATTGTAAAAAAAATGAGAATTACGCGAGGCAATACCCTAAGCCAAGAGATGTTGGGGACAATCTGCGACAACAACATCGAAGCCAACATGGAAGGGAATTTAAAATCACTAAAGCAGAGGTAGAGAACGAAAATTATGTGGTGATAGGTATGATAGTTATTCATTTAATAATAGATAATATAATATTTTATTATATTTTAATTATTTCATATCTTGTATCTTTGTTATAACTATTCAGACACCATCTCAAAATATAGAATTTGAATTATTTGTGAGAACAAAAAATGGGGAAATTATTGAATCTAGAGTATATAAATCCTCCAAGTTCAATGTTTTTGGACTGAAACTCCCATAAAATATCATCTTACTTTATTTGGTAGAGTTTGATACTATATTGGGCATTAATTGGATATACTTATAAAAATCAAGCATCAACTCTCGGGAGAGGGATACCACTCTTTACATCCCGAGGAATCCTCCAATTCTATTCAAGCACATGTAGGTGGATGTATATCATCTAGAATCATCAAATAAAGTGTGTATATTATTTCCTTATAAGAAAAAATATGTAGCTCAAATGATTGAGATAAATGATATGATCATTATTGAATACATGCCCATTGTGTGGGACTACATTGATGTGTTCCCTAAGTAATTGACTAGTCTTCCTATTGAAAGAGAGGTTGAGTTCTAAATTGAAATTATATCTGTATCTATACCCATATCAAAGACACCTTATAGAATTGAATCCATTGAGTTGTAATAATTGAAGAATTAGTTACAAGAGAATCTGTATAAGGGTTTCATATGCCTGAGTGATTCACTGTGGGGTGTTATGGTTCTATTCATCAATATGAAGGATGAATCAGTGTTTCTATGCATTGATTATCATAAGATAAACAAATCATGATAAATAAAAAAACCTCATTCCATAAATGTATGACTTGTTCGATCAACTATGTTGGAATAATTATTTCTCTAAGGTGGACCTTCGGTCGAGATATCACCAATTAAAGGTGAAGAAGGATGATATTCCCAAGACTTCCTTTCGAATGAGGAATGGAATCCATGAGATCATATTTATTACCTTTAAAATGAATAATGATAAAAAAATATTCATGGAAATAAAGAATAGAGTATTTAGATATTACCTCAACAATTTCATGGTAGTCTCTATTGTTGATATTCTGATATTTTATAAGATCTAGGAGGAGCATGGAGAATAATTGAATACTATGCTAAAAAAAACTTATGTAGGAAGAAACTACATTCAAAGTACCATAAATGTGAGTTCTGGATGGAGGAAGTATCCTTATTAGGATATGTTTTCACCAAAAAATGGATATATGTGGACCCTTCTAAGAAAAAAGGAATTGAGGAGTGGCCCAGACCAATATCTGTAGTGGAGATCCATAGTTTTCTTTGTCTAGATAGGTGTTACCGATGATTTGTGAGTAAATTATCATTAATTTAAAAACCACTAACCAAGATGAATCGAAGGGAGTAAATTTTTTATTGGATAGTGGATGTGAATACTACTTTAATGAATTGTAAAATAGGCTTATCACTATTAAAGTACTTACACAATGCATAATTTGGGAACTTATTATGGTATACAACGACATATCAAAGAAATGATTAGTCTATACACTGATGTAAAATGATAAAGTAATATCCAAAACCTCATGAAATCCAAAATTTCATAAGAAAATATATCCCACAAAGATATAGAGTTGGTAGCGGCGATCTCATATTAAAAATATGGTGGCATTATCTTTATGGCTAGAAGTGTGATATATATATTGATAAAATGAGCCTCAAATATATATTCACCCTGAAGGATCTTAATATTCACCAACAAATATAGTTATAGCTCATTAAATATTATTATTAAATCCCAAAATATTATCAATGTAAATTACTTTCTTATTATAAACCACATAAAATCACTTGGAGAATTCAATATTGACATTATAAATGAACATTGAATGATATAATAGGTATTTCTAGAAATTAAGGAATCCATAACGATGGAATGGTAACTTGAACTTTGGAAAAGTAATGTGACTATTAAGAATAGTGATTCAGAAAATAGATTAGTTAACTTATCTATGAAATTATAAAAAAAATTTCGACATCTTATAAATGATAATATGGTATAATTATATCATAGTATAAGTAAATAAATGATTTAAAAATTATCAATTAAGTGTTGGTATTTTTATAAAACATAATTTTTTATTTAAAATTTTATAATTGATATAATGATTTAATAGAAAAAATATTTTCATAAAATATATTCATAAGTTAATATTTTTTTGTCTTATGATTATAAGATAAATTTATGAGACCATAATTAATTTTTCAAAATGTTATAAATCCAGTTATAATTTTAAAATCGGTATTTTCCAAGTAAACGATGATTTTGGTTAAAATTTAAATTTATCATATTTAGAATATTATTTTTTTAAAATGAAGTTCATTTTTTAATTCTACACATCAAAAAATGGTGTGGGTGAAATTTTGAATTTTTTTTAAAATAGTTGATTTTTTAGTGAATAGTAAAATACTGTAATTTATGTCATATAACAGTATAAGTTATCATAACTATTTATTAAGTCATAGATGATATATGGATGATTTAAGCCCATAATTTCAAACTCTACTTCTAATTTTTAATATATTTAGTGATGATTTTCCAACTATAGATAGTTTGATCCAAAATAATAAACTAATAAACAAAATAATAAAAAACCCATCTCCTCTGCTATAATTACCCCCCCTCACCTCCTCTTCTCCTCACACCTTATAATACTTGAGATTATACATTTTTTTCCAATACTCTTTCCAATCTCCTCTTACATGTCAAATATCCTTTGGTCACAAAAAAAATACCAAACCCATCTTCCCTAAGGAGGTTCTTAAGGAGAAGAATAAAAGTGGTAAAATCCTCTTTCATTTTATTTTAATTTTTTTCAAGTTATTTTCTTATTATATCCTCACCTCCACTAATAAAAGAGGGATGGAAACTCCATTATCTTATATATAATTTAATTTTATTATGTTAATTGTATAATCTATCATCAAACCTCTTCTCCTCACCCTTTTATTCTAAAAATGTTAACGTCATCTGTGAGGTGTTGTTTTGTCATATTAAAGGATGAAAAGTTTTCATTTTCCATTACCCCCTTCAAGGATGGTATTAAAAAAATTATAATGGTTGAAAAATATTTTAAAATTTATATTATAACTTTTTTATATTATGTAACTAACTTATATACATAATATTAAATAATAAAACAAAATGAGTTCGGTGTGATCAAAAATTTCCAAATTAATATAAACAATTATCATTAAATATTTATGTAATGAATCATCCTTATATATAAAAAAGACCAATTAAACTTTTGGATGTTATTTAATAACATGTAATTATAATTCGAGATAATTATCCCCATTTACATGATCTTCCAGGCATGTATACAAGTGAACTGATCATGAAAACCAAGAAAACAAACACTCTTGAAATGATGGAATTAGACTATAAAACTAATAAAATTGTCCACAAAAAACTTAATAAAATCAAAAAGAATAAAATACATTTAAAAGAGGTTATGTATTAATTAATTAATTAAACTAAATTTATTATCTAGGATATTAAAGTGAAGAAAGAATTTAGACTTAAAGTAAGGGAATTTTAGGAACCTAACTCATTTTATTTGGGTTATTCCTCTTTCATTTCAAATTTTAGTGTGGATGTTATTATAATATTATTAAAATATAATTTCAATTTAATTTCCTTCTAATATAGAGTATATACATTCTTTAAATATAATTTTATGACAAATTAAAATATTTTTCCAAAATAACTCTTCTCTCTGAAAACACAGTTTTACTTCTCTTGAGATTTTTTCTTCTTCACTAAATATTGATTATTCTTATACCAAGTACGTTATTCACTACTGTTTTTGGGGATAAAAAATTTTATTCAAGAATTTATGCCATATGAAATTCTCATGAAACCCATTTCATTTCCATGGGTAATTTTATGTCAAAGAATGATATACGTTCTATGTGGAATGCATGATTATGTAAATATTTTGATGTGATGAGTGCAACCAAAATTATAAAGTGCTCCAATGAATTGGGTAATGTGATGTATCTCATGAGATAATGTGAAATATTCATGAAAATGATTATATATTTGTTCAAAATATTTATGTTATTATCATGATCATATGTTATGCGTGAACACGATGCTAGCTTTATTCACAACTATGTAAAGTAGTTGACCACTAAGACATGATGCTTTATTTTTATACATTGCCACATTCCATACCATTATTCAATTCTTCATTTTATGACTATGATTATGATACCATACTAATGTTATGATGACGATGGTTATTCTCACCCGTCTTATATTGATTCATTCAACTTACTAGGATTTCAAATCACCCATTTATTTGATATATATATTCTTGAATACTTATAATAAAGAGTACACAAGGGATAATAGGAAGCTAGAGAAAAGGAATTAAATAATTTTTATGTTTTATTATATATATTTTATGTTTTTTCCTAATTTTTCCAAGACACTAAACATTTGGATGCTGGTTTTTAATTATTTTATGTTGTTTATCTTTAAAATAATGTAATAGTAATGTAAGAAAGAGTAGGGTTTATATAGTTGGTATGAGAGCATGGTATAGTAAATTTTGGAATCAGTATTAGATAACACTATTGAAAACCCTTTTTGTGAGACTATGTATTTTAATCCACCCATGAATATTTGTTTTAGGAAAATTATAAACATAGGGATCCTATAAGATATGACTTTAGAGTTAATTTCAAAAAAGGAATAATTTAATTATTCATGACTTATTGAATTATGTTTTCTTCAAACCTTTTATATTTTAGAAAATGGTGTAAATGAGGGGAGACCAATCCAACAACCCATGGGAGGAACAATGTATTGATTTCCTGAGTGACATTCCCAATGGCTTGGGATGTGGACTTCATAATTTCATGGTGATTATTAGAAAACAATCTTAGGATATGAAAAATAACCTGAGTAATGTGAAATTTCCACCTTCTCCTAAGAAGGAAAAACTGGCTATCAATTCTTTTATGTGGAAATGACCAAAGACATTTAGTGGTCCTTCTAATCCACTAGTAACAGAACAATGAGTCAAATCAATAGAGACTATCTTTTTTTGTGCATAACTATTATAGGATGGAGAAGGTGAATTTAAAAATTTATCATTTAGATGGGGAGGTCGATAAATGGTGGTCCTTGATTAAGAACACTAATCCAAAATGAAAAAATTGAAAATATGAAGTGGTAATACTTTATGAAAATATTTCTTAACAAGTATTTCCTACAAACTCTTTATAAAAAGATAGAGAGTGGATTCCTATAGTTGAAGGAAAATTAAGGTGAATCTAGTATGGATTAAAAATAAAATTCACAAGGATTACAAGGTATTCCTTTGGATTTATTATAAAAAATTATAGAAAAATAGAGTCATTTCTAAGTGGTTTAAAACCAGACCTTGGAAAAGATCTAGAAATTTGAGACTTTAAGAATTATAAATAATTTGTTTGATGTGATCTCAAAGTGGAGATGGAGTTTGGAGGATGGTTTCATGGATACAAAGATAAGAAAAAAATGATGATGTTTAAAGATATAGGATCTAATGAAAAAGGTTCAAAGAAAACTCAACCACTCACACGTCAAAATTGCGGAAAGAAGTATCATGGGAATTTGCAGAACGAGATAGGGAAATGCTCTATGTTTTGGAGAGAAGTCCAACAAAATCATGAATGTATAAGAGATATTAGGAAGATGAAAAATGTGGTGGAGGAAAGGAGAGCACCACCCATGGTCCAATGCTTCTACTATAGGGAGAAATGGTACTATGCAAGCCAGTGCACTAAACCTAGAGTCTTAGAGGGTAATTAGGGTCAATAACCACCAATGAAAAAGGATTAAGGGAATGATCATGACATCACTACTACTATGTCAGGGACCAACAATGAAGTGGTGAAAGGTATGTTGGTTATTCATTCAATAATAGATAATGTACTAGTTGATTCTGTTTCTATGCATTCTTTCATATCTTACAACATTATTAGAACAATTAAAACAACTCCAAAAAAACAGAGGATCATTTATTTATATGAAGAGAAAATATGAAAATTATTTCATCCAATGTATCTAACTCCTCCTTGGTTAAGTTTTGTGAACAAAAACTCCAAGTAAATATTGTCTTACTTCTTTTGATGAAGTTTGATTCTATATTGGGAATGGATTGGCTATATTTATACAAATCCAAAATCAACTATTGGGAAAGGGAGATCACTATTAAAATCTTGAGTAATCCTACAATTATGTATAATTGTATGGATGAGGATTAATCTACTTTGGAGTCATAATCTCAATTTTTTATATTATTTTCATATGAGAAATCATATCAAGCTCAAATGACTAAGACAAAGGAGAGAATCGTGCTTGAGGAATTCCCATTGCGAGGGAGTACACTGATGTGTTCCCTGAAGAATTTTCCATTCCTCCTCTTGACCAAGAGGTTGATATTTCAATTGAACTTATTAATGGATCTCTTCCTATATCAAATACACCTTGTAGAATATACACCACTTACTTGGATGAACTGAATAAGTAATTACAAGTGAATATCGACAAGGGGTTTATATGCCCAAGTTCTTTATAATGGGGTTTAGTAGTCCTATTCATAAAAAAGAAGGATGTATTGATCCTCCTATGAATTACTTATCATGAGATTAAAAGAATAATGATAAAGAAGAAGTATATCCTTATAGGTATAGATGAATTGTTCGATCAGATACTTGGAAACAAGTATTTATCTACGGTGGACCTTTGGTCGGGATATCACCAATTAAAGGTGAGGAAGGAATATATTCCCATTTTTACATTTTCAATCTGGTACATACACTATGAGTTCATAGTGATTCATTCTAGACTCACTAATTCTTCATAAATATTCATTGAATTAATGAATATTGTGTTTAGAGATTACCTTAACAAGTTTGTGGTAGTCCTTATAGATGATATTATAATATACTACAAGAGTAAGGAGGAACCTAACAAGAATTTGAATACTATCATAAAGAGTATCACTGGTGTATTTTAAGAACTTATAATTAATTTAAAACTCACTAACCAAGATAAATTGGAAGGATGAAAAGTTTTTCTGGACTACGGAATGTTAATATTTCTTCAAAGAGTAAAAAAATAGGATTATCACTGAACCAGTACTCACACTTTCGATAAATGTGGGAATATTTGTGGTATATATTCATGTTTAAATGAATGGGTTAGTATTATTACTAATGAAAAATGATAAATTTATATCCTAATCATTAAGGTAGTTGAAAATTCATAAGCAAAACTATCCCATACATGATCTAGAGTTGGCTGTTGTGATCTTCATGTTGAAAATATGGTGGAATTATCTTTATAAGGAGAAGTGTGAAATATATATTGATCATAAGAGACTAAAATATAAATTCATGTAGAATGAGATTAATATTAACCATATAAGATGGTTTACGCTCATAAGGATTAAGAAATATTAATCCACTACTATCCTTGTAAAGAAAATAAAGTAGAAAATTCTCTAAGTAGAAAGGATCAAACAACATTATCAATGATGATAATTGAGAAGTATTTAGTCTTTTTATATTTGTAAAGTATGGAAATATGAATCATTAAGGAAGGAAAATAATCAATCCTTTCTCAGATGATTTCAAAACCATCCCTCATGGTGAAAATAAAGGATGATAAAATTAATGATGTGGAAATTCAAAAAAGGTGGAAGCTCTCATAAAAGAGAAACTCTTAGAGTTAAAAATTAATAGGGAAGGATTAATAATATTTTTATCATGACTATGTGTACCATCCAATCTAGAGATAAAGAAAGAGTTTATGAGTGACACACATAGATCAACTTCCCTATTCACCCAAAGAGCACCAATATGTATTGAGATATTTGAGAGAACTATTGGTGGGATAATATGAATAAGGATATTTCTAAATATACATAAAAGTACTTAGAATGTCATTAATTTAAGGGAAAAAGGAATACATATAAGGGGAAGATGAAACTATTACCCATACCAACATGAAAATGGAAAAAATCACCATGGAATTTGTCACTGGAATTCCAAAGACATCCAGACTAAATAATGCTACATGGGTTATTGTGGATTATCTCAAAAAGATCGATCAATTTCTCAAACTTTTAGAGGACTTATAACTAGATAAAATTGAATATATATATATTTTAGAGAAGTTGTAAGGTTTCATGGATAAGAAATATTATTTTTATCTGATCAAGATCCATGATTCACCTCAATGTTTTGGAAAAGTCTCCAACAAGATCTAAATATTGAGTTGAATTTTAGTTTGGATTATCATCCTCAAACTGATGTCCAATATAAAAAGACAATTTAGACACTGGAAGACATGTTGAGAGAATGTTCTATAAAATTAAAAGGAGGATGGTACCAACATATTCTTTTAGTACAGTTCTCTTACAACAATGGTTACACTCGAGCATCCAAATATCTCTATATGAATTCCTTTATGTGAAAATACACATAACACTAGAATTTCAGGATTAAGTTCGTGAACGTAAATTTCTAGGATCTGAAATGATTGAAGAAATGGTGGAAAATGTAAAAATCATTCATTATCACATCAAGGTAGAACAAATACCACAAAATAGCTATGTAAAAAATCATCGATGAGGCCTAGAGTTTGTAGTTAGAGACATTTCATTCCTCTACATATCCCCATGGAATAGGATCATGATATTTTGGATAAAGGGAAAGCTAAGTCCAAGGTACATTGCCCCTTTAAGATTCATGAATGTGTTGGAGATGTGGCCTATCGACTAACACTTCCACCAAGCATGTCTCATGTACATGATGTATTCCATGTATCTCTCTTGAGGAAGTACATACCCGATCACTCACATTTACTAAATCCAGAGGTGGTACAGTCCAAAAATGAGATCTCTTATGAGGAGCATCCAATGAAGATATTATACCATAGATAAAGAGTTCTACACAACAAGACTATTCACATGGTAAAAGTATTATGTAAAAACCATATGTATGAAGAGGCAATATAGGAATCAGATGATGTGATGAAAGAGAAATACCCTCGCATATTTTCAACTTATAATATAAAACGAAATTTTGAGGGTAAAATTTCATAAGGGTGGAAGTATTTAACGACTAAAAATTTTATAAATGGAAATTATATTCTTATTTTAAACCACAAAATATCACTTTGATAACACAATAAAAACATTATAAATTAATATTAAATAAATTTAAATGGTATTTCTAGAAATTAAAAAACCTATGCCGATGGAATAGTAACTTGAGATTTGGAATAGTAATGTGACCATTAGAAATAGTAATTAAGATAATAGAATAGTTACCTCATATATGAAAGTATTAAAAAATGTGGGAATCTTATATATTGTATTATGATATAATTATATCATAGTATAAGTAAATAATTGTTTTAAAAATTATTAATTATGTGTTGGTATTTTTATAAAGCATAAATGTTTATTTACAATTTTATAATTAATATAATGATTTAATAGATATTTTATTTTCTTAAAATAGATTAATAAATTAATATTTTTTGTCTTATGATTATAAGATAAATTTAGTAGACCTTATTTAATTTTTCAAAATGTTATTAAAGTAGTTATAATTTTAAAATTGGCATTCTCCAAGTAAATGATGATTTTAATTAAAAATTAAATTTTTCAGATTTAGATTTTTTTTCATAAAATGGATTTAATTTTTTAATTCTATGCATCAAAAATTTTTTAGGGTGAATTTTTGGTATTTTTCTAAAATAGATGATTTTTTGTGAATAGTGGAATATAATAATTAATTATATATAAAAGTATTAGTCAAAATCACTATTTATTGAGTAATAGATTATGTATGGATGATGCAATCCTGTAATATTAAACCCTCATTAATTTTTTAATTTATATAGTTATAAAGTTCAAACTATAGATAGTCTTGAGACTAAATAATAAACTAATGAATAAAATAATCAAAAAACACCCCTATCCTCCCCTGTAAATACCACCCCTCACCACCTCTTCTCCTAAAACCTTACAATATTTTAATCTTGTATAATTTATACTGAATCAACTTACCAAGACCCTCCAAAATTTCCAAGATCCTGTGGTTTAAGAAAAGACCAAATCTATCTTCCCTAAGGAGGTTCTCAAGAAGTAGAATTCAAGAGGTCAAATCCTCCTTCCTTTTATTTTAATTTCTTTTCAAGTTATTTTATTATTCTCTCCACACATAACATAATACATGTGCTATGATAACTCTATTATCTTATATAAACTATAATTTTATTATGTTAGTGAAATAATCTATCAACAATCCTCTTCTCTTCTCCCTTTTATTCTAAAAATGAAGACATAGTCTGTGAGGTGTTGTTTTATCACCTTCATGGATGACAAGTTTTAATTTTCATTTTACACCTTCTAGGATGGTATTAAAACCATTATAATGGTTTAAAAATATTTTAATAAATATAATATAACTTTTTTTTATGTTATGTAACTAACTTATATACATAATATTAAATTATAAAATAAAATGAGTTCACTGTGATCGAAAACCACCAAATTAATCTAAAATATTATCATTAACATTTTATTTAATGAATCATCCTAATATCTGAAAAAAGACCAATTAAAATTCTTTAAGTTAATTAACAAAAAATAACTTCAATTTTGGAGGGTCATCCCCATTTTACACGATCTTCCATGCATGTATACAGGGGAACCGACCATGAAAACCAAGAAATCAAACACTCTCATAATGATGAAATTGAACTCTAAAACTCATAAAAATGCCCATAAACAAACTTAATAAAATTAAATTGAATAAAATACAAGTTAAATAGGTTATTTATTTATTAATTAATGAATCTAATTTTATTATATAGGATATTAAAGTGAAAAAAGCTTTCATACTTAATGTAAGTGGATTTCTCGAACCCAACTCATTTTCTTTTGGTTATTCGTCTTTCATTTAAAGTTTCAGTACAAATGTTATTATAATATTATTAAAATAAAATTTCATTTTCCTTTTCTTTTAATTTCAAGGATACACATCCTTACAATATTATTCTATGAAAAATAGAAATATTTTTCCAACATAACATTTCTTTCTAAAAACACATGTTTTACTTCTCTGGAGATTGTTTATTCTTCACTCAATATTGATGATTCTTATACCAAGTATATTATAACCTATTTATATTGGAAACCACATGTTTATTCATGAATATATTCCTTATGAAATTCTAATAAAACCTATTTCATTTCCATGGGTTATTTTATGACTAATATTGATATACATTCTATATGGAATTCATGATTATGTAAATGTTATGATGTGATGGGTGTGACCAAAATTATATAGAACTACAATGAATTGGTTAATATGATATAACTCATGAGATAATGTGAAATATTCATGAACATGATTTTATATATTTTTTACAATTATGATGTTATGATTTTTCACATATGTTATACGTGAACATGATGATAAATCTATTCATGTCTATGTGTGGTAGTTGACCACTATGACATGATGCTTAATTTTTATGCATTTACACATTCCGTTCCTTTATATAATGATTACTCTCATGAATATGATGATGATACCATGATTAAATTTTTATTTTTATGATTATTCTCACACATGTTATATTTATTAATTCCTCTTACTGGGATTTTAGGTCACTGCTTTTTTGGATGTATATCCTTAGGTAAATACTTATAATAAGGATTACAAGAGGGACAATAATAATCCAGAGAAGAAGGAATTAAAAACTTTTATGTTTAATTATATAAACATTATATTTGGTATTAATTTTACCAAGACACTATAAATTAGGATACTGGGTTTTTAATGCATTTTTGTTGTTTATCTTTAAAATGATGTAACAGTAATGTAAGAAAAAGTAGGGTCGCTACAAATATAACTGCTCAATTAACTAGCATTATGGTAAAAAAATAAAGTGGTTGATTATATAAGTAGAAAGGATCCTGAAACCTTATCAATAATTATAATTGAGAAGGGTTCAATCTTTATAAAATCACAGAGGATAGACATGAGAATCATAAGGTAAGGAACATTATCATTACTTTATCAAATAATTTCCAACCATCCATTTTAAATATGATAAAGGATGATCAAGAAGATGATGTTGAGATTTTGAAGAAGGTGGAAGCTATCAGAATTGGTAAATCTTCATATTTTAAAATTATTGAAGAAGAAGTCATAAGATTTGGGTTATGACTATGTGTACCATAAAATATTGAGACAAAGAGGGATATTTTAAATGATGCACATAGCTCAACATTCTACATTCACCCATAGAGCACAAAGATATATCAAGACCTTCAAGAGTAATACTAGTACGACAATATGATGGAGATCATAGAATAATAATCAAAGTGCATGGTATGATAGCAATTTAAGGATGAAAGGAAAATGTTGAAGGGGAATTATGAAACCATTACCCATACCTACAAGTAAATTTGAAGACATCACCATGGAATTTGTCACTATAAATTTGAATACATTTAAAGAAAATAGTTATATATGAGTTATGGATAATTTTACAATGAAAGTTCACTTTACTGAGATTAGAGTGGACTTATCACTTGAGAAACTTGTATAGATATACACAATGGAAGTAGTGATGTTGTATGGATTATCATTATTAATTGTATATCATCAAGAACTAAGAATTACCTCAAATTTATAGAAAATTATCCAACATTTCCTAAACAATGATCTGAAATTATGTATGAGTTATCACCCCTACACTGATGTCTAATTTAAGAAGACTGTTTATATATTAAACGATATGCTGAGAGCATGATCGATGGAATTCAAAGAAGGATGAGACCGAAATCTTCCTCTATTCAAGTTCTCTTACAATAATAGTTTCTAATCAAGAATCCAAATGGATCCATATGAATCCTTTCATGGGAAAATATGAAAAACATTGGCATACTGTGATGAAGTTGGTGAGAGACAGCTTCTGGGACCTGAAATCATCGATGAAATGTTAGAAAAGGTGAAGAAAATTCTGTAACACATCAGGATTACCCAAATTCAATTGAAGGGCTATATAGATAATTGTCTATATAGATAATTCCCTAGTACATTGACACATTTTAGATTCTTAATCACATTAGAGTTGTGTTATATTGACTAACACTTCCACAAACCATGTCACAAGTACATTAAATATTCCATGTATCCCTTATAAGGATGTACATACCAGATCCCTCCCATGTACTGAATTTAGAGTTGGTATAACTAGAAAATGATATCCCCTTTGTGGATTATCTAGTAATGATCTTGGACCATATAGATAAATTTCTACAAAACAAGACCACTCACCTTGTTAAATTACTATGTAGGAAAACAAATATGAAGATGAATCATGGGAAGTAGGGATAAAGGAGAAGTACCTACACTTGTTTTCACATAAGTATGTAAAATGAATTTTTGAGGGATACATTTTATATGGGGGGAAGAATGCAATGTCCCAGAATTCTACCAATGAGATTTACCTTTCAATAATTATGTAAGGTATTATAAATCACATATACGACATATAGAAACTAATAAAACACTTTTTCAGGATCATATATTTTAACAATGTCCTATGTAATTTATATAATGTCCAAGATGTTTATTTTTCTATAAAATTGTTAAATCTCAATAAATAAGGGCATTCATTTAAGATTTTAATTTCTTAAATTTATTGAATTATTTTTATGAAATAAAATTAATATTTTGACCCATCGTATCAAAATTATCTTTGAGTATTTTTTTTATAATTTTCTAAAAAAGATGATTTTTGGGTTAAAAAGTGAAAATACTATTTTTCCTTCACTATTATAAAATAATTATTATATGATCATGATTTAAAGTATAATAACCCTTATTCTTGATCAAAAGGTATTTATGTAATTACATCATACACAACTTGTCACATTTATAAAAACATTCTTATCATTTTTGAAAACCATGATTATAACCTTAAATATAACACCCCAAGCTTCAATAGTACGTTTCCATTTGAATAATACAATAACTTGTGTTGTACACAACTTCAAGTTCAAACACACCAAAACCAATCAAACTATCCGTTATGAATAGTAATACCCACTTTTTGAAATTTTATAAATTTTACCTTTTCAAAATGGACTTTATTTTTAGATTCATAATATCGAAATTAGCTTAGGGTGAGTTTTTGGTATTTTTCTAAAAACTTTCAATTTTTGATGAATAGTGAAAAACAATGCGTTATTGGTTAAAAACAAATTTTTTATTTAAATAATTATTAATTTTATTTAAATTTATTTTAGGTCAAAATAGATACATAATACCTATATAATTTCCATTTAATTCATTGGATTCATTTCATAATAAGTTTAGATATATAAAAATGTTATTGAACTTTTTACCGTCTTTTACCCACCTCCTAGGAGCTTTTGCAAATTTGCATAAAACACAATTTTACCACTTCTGTGAGTTGAATTTAAAAAATTCAAGAGACGTAGTTGACATCAGTAAGTAAAATTTGGTTTAATAAGATGAAAATAATGTTTTGGTGAATAGTAACTTTTTACTTTTATTTACCACGGTTAAAAGTAAATAGGGTAATTAAGGGTAAAAATGATATCATAATTACCCTTACCCATGTTATAATTCTATTGGATAAGTATAATTATACCCAAAACATCCTTAGGAATAAAATATGATCCTCTTTGTTCCACTTGGATTAGATAAGATCATTTATTATTATTTTATTTAGAAAAAGTTAAAAGAGTTAAATTCAAAGTTTAATAACTAAAAAAATTTTAATATAGGGTTACACACAATATAAATTAGACTATAAATATTAATTAGAAATATAAATATATTTCCTAAATAATGGTATTTTATTTATAATTTTTATACATTAAATAATTTAATTTATTTATGACACAATGATGATGTAGTAATTACCTTATTAATGAAATATTAAAATAATTGATATTATAAATATTCAAATAAATGTAAATTGAGAGTTCAGATAAATTACACTAATTTTTTAGGTTAATATCAGATTTTAGGGTTGGTTAAATATATAATATTTGAAATGTTAAAGCTTTCATGTCTTTCAAAAAAATCAAATACTTAATAGTGTCAAAATTGACATAATTGAGTTTTAAAAAAAATACTATATTATTAATTGATATAATATTCTTAAAATATAAGGTTTAGACAAAGGACTTATATAAGGTTATATATATTAATATACAACCACATGGGGTTCTCTTGGATAGTTATAGTAAGTTTATTAACCATCTAATAGAAAAATACCAAGAGATAAGGAAAATGTCAAACTATTTAACTAAGAGTTAATTATAAAATATAAGGTTAATATAATAATCTAAACCTATATAAAACCTTTTTTTTGAGAGTGTTTAGACCCATACCAACCTTACCCTTGAAATAAATCATTTTGGAGCCATTATAAACTGAAAATTAGTTTATTATAAAATATTATTTCAAGCTTTTCCTAAAGTGACCCTCACCTCTCTTATAAAAGGGAACTTCCCCTTCTCTTAATTTCACACCTCCAAATCCATTTGTCTCAGCCATCCCCACCCAAATATCCTCCCAACTTCCATAAAATCAACCTAGAGGCCTTACTTTGATCATATATCCAACCTAAGGATCTCTTTTGATCAAATCAAAAGGAAACACTCAAAGTAGAGAAAATAATTTCACCACACTCTTCCAAGTTATTTTCTTCTTCCACTTCCTATTTGTTTATTGTTTCCATACCAAAATAATATATCTAGTACCTTATAAATAATCTAATTTTATTATAAATATGGCACAACCATATTCTTTATTCTATCCATCCTACAAATGAAAAAGTCACCATACATGCATACGTATGACTTACTGTCTCTACGTCTTGGTGTAGTTTGTTATTCAAACACTTCATTATTTGGATGGGTATAATAATGAGTATAAATGATGTAAATAATAAATATAAAATGTTAATGATTCTGTATATATAATATACCATCCAATTACATACGATTTCTCCATCAATATAATGATATTTTCGCTCGTGCGTACGTACGGATTACCGTCTCCATGAACGCTATGAGATCCATTCTCCATCATAATCATTCAAGAATAATTTTCATTTTACGATTCAAAATAATGTTTATGAACATAATATAAGTCTTTATATGAATCAAATAAATCTTATTCATAACAAACATGGCTTATGTAACCAATCATATAAAGGAAAATGAATCAATTTACACCCAAAACGATGATACTACTAAAATATTATAAACAAAGCAATATTAGAAGATCATATATGATATCATATTTACATATATTGTTCTTTTATACATTAATAACAATTATTTAACTATTATACATGAGGTTTATATACCCTTGACCTAGTAAAAGTAAATGTTAAGGGTTTATTTCAAAATCTCTTTATTATCCGAGGTTATTTTTACCTAAGTATCTACTGAGACCTATTTATCATCCACATGTGTGTTTTCTTAAAAATTTATTTCAATTTTTTTTAAAATTTACTATAAAATGGGTTAAAGTCATGTATACCCTTATTTGGCCTAATATGTTTTGAAAAGAATCTTTCCGTCGTTTTCCAAACAAGGTATTTTATGAGCTTTTTGACAAAATTAAGGTAAGAATGTTTTTTTAACTTATACGGAAGGTGTGTCTATTTTCCACCATTATAACATCGTCGAAGCTTCCCTTACATGATTATAAGAATATTTTTAAAATAAATGTTTTATTTTATAATTATATTACTTTTAAATGATTTTAAAATATAAATATAAATTTCTCTAAAAAACAGTTTTGATTTCATATATGTCAACATCTTTTTGAAGGTTTTTAAGCTTATTTAAGTTGATTTATTATGATAAAAATCTTCCATATTGTATTGATGATTTTGTGATATTATTTACTGTGGATGTGTTATTTTTATACCATTTATGGTTTATGGAAAAAGTATTGACATTTCTTATTCTAGTTTTAATATGAATGTTTATGTTATGTTTAAAACTTTTTATATGAGGAATGCATTTGAATTAGTAAGTGACGGGTAGAGCTCGCTATAGATCCTCGATGCATCGGTAGGTCTCATGAGAAAAACTAGTGTCTTGGCACAAGGCTTTGGAAAAATCTTATTTGTAGTCTTGGTGCAAGGCCTTGACTATATGACTATGAAGTCTGGCATTATGAATTCCATCATTATGAAATTGGATATTGAAATTTTATGTGATTATTAGACTAGTAGAATATCCATGTAAATAAGTAAATGACATTATTTGATTTTATCTTTTCCACATTATGATGAAGTTTTTGTTTAAAAGGCTTTTGTTTTGGTCTTATACATTGCCTTAAATGTTTATGCTTATTTATGAAAGTTTCTGCTATATTGTTATTTTTACTGAGCATATGAGCTCACCCCTTTCTATGTTTTATTTTTTCCAAGATGTGAAGAAGTATTTAATGGTTGACCTATAGGGATAGGCTAAGAATATAAGTGTGTTCAAATGAGAAAAAATGTTGTTGATGTTTTTATTTAATGATGTAATGTAAAACTTATGAATGTATCTAGTAATTCTAAGGATACTAAACTAATCAGTCTTTCGGAAAATGATTCCTTATATCATTCCAATGTTATTTAACAATGCACTGACTCTGGGTAACTGGGGTCAGGGAGTTACATTAAAAAAACTATTTTTATGAGTTATACATGTATCACATTAGAAATGATTATAAGAACTTTTATAAATTTAATCAATAAATATGTATTGAATATTTGTATTTATAAGTTCCAAATTAGGTTATAAGTTCATTTCCATTTTTAGGAATGAAAAAAGTTACCGTGTGATTTTTTTACTGCAGTACAGGTAAAATAATGCACATGGTTAAAGTTAAAATGAAAAATCATAAAACACAAAAACATACAACATTAAAATTGTGTATGATGTGTTTATAAACTTTAGAAAAACCATAAAAGATTAATTATAAACCAAATTCATTATAATTAATTCAACCCAAATTTGGTTGTCCTTAAATATAATATAATCGTTATTTAATCACTAAAAACCACCCCTCCTTAAGTATAAATACCACCCTCACCACCCCTTTATCATAAAAATATTTGAATATTTTTAAATGACTATGAAAAACTCTCCTACATACTCTTCCCTTATCCAAGTTATTCTATTCTCACCTAAAGACCAATTCCATGTTCATTAAGGTGTCCTTCAAGGAGGTGATATTTAAGAGGAAACTTTCTCAAACAATCTCTCTTAATTAAATTTCTTTTTCTACCTTCTATTTCCCTCCTTCATACATAAAATAATAATAACTTAATTATAATTTATATACTAATAATTTTTCTAAATTAATATATTATATCCATCCCTTTTCTTATCTCCTCCAATTCAATGAAATGAAACCACTGTCTAAATTATGATGATTAATAATCTCCATGTATAATGATTTTTCATTTTTTATTACCAACTTCATGGATGACCATAAAATAATTAATATAGTTGAATCATATTTTAATAGTTATATAATAACTTATTTCATATTTTGTAACTAATATATAGACATAATATTAAATAAAATGAAACTAGTTCAAGATGGTTGAAAAAACTTGCAAAATAAACTAAACATTTATCATTAATGTTTTACCAAATAAATAATCCTCATGTAAGAAAATTAAATTATATATGGGACCATTTAACGAAATTAAATTGAGTTTATAAAATTTTATTTCACATTTTTATTTTTATTTACATTTAAAAAGAACATCCAAAATAATACACAAATGAACTGACCATGAAACCATGAAACAAACACTCTCGGAATGAAAAAATTGATCTTTATAACTCATTGAAATGACTATAAATGAAAATATTAAAATTATAATAAATAAAAAATATATAAAAATATTTTGAATTAATTTATTAATCAATATAATTTGATTATACAATACATTATGTGTAAGTTCAGAACACATTCAGCCATAAGGTAAGGGATATTTCTGAACCTCCAAATTTCTATTTGGTTATGCTCTTTGCCTCAATTTATCACTTAATTTTTTTATATACATATCCTATATTATATTTATATTCACTAAACTTATGTATGTTTCCTAATTCATTCTTTTTATGGGTAATTAGATGTTATAAAATTTTCGCTTCTCAATTCCTCAAGATAAGTAAAACTGATTAAAGGGAACTTCTCTATTTAATACCAATTTAATGTACACTCCATGAAATATTATAAGAATAAAATATTTTTATAAAACCACTAAATATATCTTGAAAAACAATATTAGTTCATACCCAGTTTTAAGGATGTAATTATATTTTTTTACTATTTAAATACTCGTTATTATTTTCCATAAAACCATGCTTAAGTGGAACATTTCTAAAGTTTCATAGCAACTCACGTTCTTGTATTTAATTCATTTGGAAATAATTATTCATGATAAATTATTATTATTCCTTCATGAATGACCAAAAATGATTTTTAATCCATTATTTCTTGGATACCATTGTTATACACCCTTTGGTTATTCCCTATGACATGATTACAAAACCCTTTTCCTTCCATGGGTAACCCTTATGTATATTTCTTCATATGACATGCATATTCCTGAACATGTTATGATGGGTTCACCCAGATAGCACTGAAATGCATTGGGTAATGTTTTAATATCATGATATGTTATATATGGGAATATGGAGTAAATATAATCCATTATGAGACTTTTCCCACCATGTGATATAGTCTTGGAAGTTAGCCTTGACTCATGTTTTTGTCATGTTATATGTTTCTGCCACATTACTATATCTCCATAATCATATGATTCATTGTTCTATATGTTATTATTCCATATGTTTATTTGGATGCAATCCTTTTATGTTATCATGTTATGAATTCTAACTCATGTGATATGATTAAATACCATGTTTATTCCCCTACTGGGCTTTTTAGCTCATCACTTTTGTCTACATTTTCCCCAGGTTATCCTATGTAGTCATATAATCTCAAAGAGAGTTAGGATATCATTATGAATATTAATAAAAATATATATTTTAGATTCATATTTTCTAATTATGTACCAATTCTTTCAAATACAATAGACTTTTCAATCCATGGTTTTTATTTTCTGGATAATTATGCTTAAAACCATGTAATAATATGTGTAAAAATCTTGGGTCTCTATATATTTACTATATTTGGGGGTTATTTTTCCATAAGTGATTAAACTGTAATAAAAAATCCACAGTGATGTAAAACAATTATGATGCATAGTATAAAAACTAATGAAAATATAATGAAATAATAATTCAAAACATAATCAGATTCATGGTAGTAGAATATAAACCAATAAGTATACATAAACAAGGAAACAACAACGAGGGAAACCAAGTCACCCATGTGGCTCCAAAACTAACTCCACTATAAGATATCTTGAATCTCCAAACCTTAAAAACAAGACCACAACAGCAATGTTCTCTAATAGTAAATTATGAGACCTTACCCTTAACAAAATCAATATAAAAAAAAATCCATATACACACTACGGTTTATATGAAATGGGTGAGTATACAACCCAGTAGTAAATACCTAAGACTTCTTACACATGACACTAGGATAATAATACGTCATAAAAAATTTAATATAAAATATAAGTGAGAAATATAAAATATTTGTTAAATAAATTCATATACTTAAGCAGTGATAATAACTCAAACCATGAAGGGAACCCATTAAATTAATACACACACAAATACAATTGCCCAACCAATGGGATCTCATCCCAAATTTCTACTGAATAACCCAAAATTGTAGGAAAAACCACCCCCTATAGGACTAAGTAATCCCTTGGTAGTATAATCCAATGTTCCCCCAAATTGGCATGGTAGCAATGTTCCAATCTAATAAGGCCTCAATATGTATATAAGCACACACAAAAATAATTTTATGCCAATTTATCGCACCCAAAATGCTTATTTGAAAAACATTTCCCACTAAATAATTTCATAAAATATATTTTGGGTCAATACACTAACTCTTAAATTCAATAAAATAAATATAAGGAGAATTATCATGAGTATTTATCAAGAAAACATGGCAGTTGTTTTTTTTTAAATTATGACATCTAGTTCTAGGAAAAGTGAAGTGGGAGAGAGTTCACCTACCTCAAAACATTAATTTACATGAATCGATTAATGATATCACTGATATAGATTCTACTAACCTTTCCTTTAATGAATAATAGGGAAAACCTATCAAAATCTATAGATCTATAAATATAATCCATATTCTAGGGTTTCTTCCAAGAGAGAACAAGAATATACCAAAGGATAGAGAGAGAAAAAATATCCTTTTTTTTTTGATTTTATAGGTCAAAATATTAAAAATTCAATGAAAAAAGTATTTAGATAGAAAAGGATCACCAAAATTTCCAATCTGGGGATTGGTAATTGAGGGGAAGTAAGGGAGACAAAGGATAATTTAATGGCAAATAAATTTAAAAGAGATGGTTTGAACTAAACAAATTCATGTTGTGAAAGAAGAGCACAGAACCTAAATTATTTGGGAAGACCTGAAATTTAAGGCAAATTTTCTTTTAAATACCAAAATCCATTCATATTTTAAATATCATTCACATCTTGAATGGTCACATATCAAATATATATTGAATCTTCCCAATAAACATTCACATAATGAATAGGAATTCACTGTATAAACCTCATACTGTTACCAAATTCGAGATCCTATATGACTTCCTCCTCCAAAAACTCACTTCAATCATACCAAAACATTTCAAAACCTAAAAAATAGTGGATAACTAAAAATTAGTGGGAGTGATACATTCTCCCCACTATTGGGATTTTCATCACTGTAATGCTTGAGTCTATCAGTGTTTTGAAATAGTACCATCAATTGATTTGTCATAATATTTTCTAATTCCCATGTATCTTCCTACATCCAACAACGCATCCAAAATATCTTCACTAATGATATCTATCTTCTATTAAAGAACTCGTCTTGCTTATATATAATATGAATTAGGTTGTGAATAAAAATCACATTCGTCTCAAGATTCACATGATCTGAACTTATCTAATGGTTCAGATGGAGTTCACAATTCTTTAATTGAGAGACATGGAAAATATTATGTACTAAAATTATTCTCAGTGGTAGTGATAGATTATAGGAAACATCGCAAATCTGATCAATTATTTTAAAAGTGCTATCACAATGAGGAGAAAAGTTCCCTTTCTTAGCCAAAGGATAGTGCCCCATCCTTGGGGAAATTCATAATAATACCTAATAAAACACCTTAAAATATAAGGGGTGATGAAAATGATCCATATAGTATTTAGGAATACTCTAGTATGTCTCCATCCCTATTCTAATCATCAATATACTCTCTGTTGTCTCACAAAATAGGATTATTTCAATTAGCAGAGTTTCTATAGCCTTGCCTTAACAATGTGAAGAATGATATAGAAATCCATATAATAACTCATATGAGGCTATATATATTGTGTTTTGATAACTATTATTATAAGGAAAATCCATTAAATGAAAATAGTCTTCCCATGAACCACTGAACTCCATCACACAAGATCAAATAATTTCCTCCAACATCAAATTTCACACTATGACTAGCCATCCATTTGTGGATGATATTCCATGTTTACAAAAAATATCATTTCATGGACTATTAAAACCATAGGGTGAATCAAGAGACTTGTTCAAAGATAATAAAAACTATAACCAAAGGTAAATTCACCAATTCTTAGAGATATATATTTTTTAACTCATCTATCATATCCAGATCCCTAATTAGAATTAAGTGTATCGACTTCATGATTCATTCCATAGTCACACAATTGGTGTCCTTATGAATAGTTCTTGGTAGAACAATGATAATTTCTATGAAAATATAATACCATTTACATGAATTTATGGGTAAAAACTATAACATGTCACCTGATCCTTGATGTTTATTCTTCACAATTGACTACTAAGATATATCACAACATATTTAACCACCCATCATTTCATACATGATCACCAGAAGTGATCTTTAATTTCCTTATTCATTTTATGGGTACCTAGGTGGATTTCTGATTTTTAATAGCAGTATGAAGAAATAAATTAGACTTTTAAAGATAGAGAAACTACAATATAATCTAAAAATTGAAATGTAGAATTTAAATCCTTTTTCCATCCATCTATAGTATCCCCACTATTTATATTTTACCACACTAAAAGAAAATCAAGGTTTGACTAGTGAGCCACTATAACTAGTTCAATATAGTCTAGAATTTTTGAAAATAGAAATAAGGCTACAACCCCATATTTCTCATCACTTTACATGGAATATATGTGAATACACCATCAATTTCCATTGGTTTCCATCCTATAAAACCACATGACTATATGACTTATGAAACAATAAAAAAACCATTGAATTTCATTTCCTAGCTATATAAACCTTGTAAAAGTAAAGAAATATAAGATGTTCTATTCAAGATCAATTTTATAAATTCAAAAACCACTATGAAAATACATGTTTGAATCATTTTTTCTTAGTGAACATATTAAAAGTTTCACTAAATATATTATAAAACCATGTTTTGAGTGAATTTATTACTATAAATAATTCAAGATCATGTGTTGGATTTTTCTTCTCATGTATACTCAATTTTTTGTGCTATAAGTAATGAAATGATTACATGACAGAATAATACAACATAATTTAGACCAAGATGCATCCAAAAATAAATATTATCCTTCAATTGGTTCTGAAAATATAATGATATGTTCCAAAGTAAGGCAATCCTTGAGTTCCATGAAAAATATTTTAAAATAACTAGAATAGTAAAATGTAATTCCTTTCCTTGAAAAAAGATTTATGGGAGAATTGAGGAATGAAAATTAATGAAAAAATTTGGTATAATACCCCATTAGGATAATAAATTTGTATATCTTAAAGATATCCTTAGGTGGTTTCTATGAAATAATTTCCTCAATCTTATCATGATCGTCTGATATTCCTTTCTATGAAATGATGTTCACAAGGAAGAGAATATTCTATATCTATAAGTTACACTTTTATATTTTGGAATATTTATTATTCTCTCAAAAATATACATAAAACAATATCAAAGTACCTTTCATGACCATATTTCATGTGAGAATACATCAAGACGTCATCAAAAAATACCACAATGAATGAATATAGGTATTTGTGAAAAATAATATTCATCACTTCCATGAAGAATATTGGTTTATTATTAAGGACAAAGGGAATGACCATGTATTCATAATGCATATAATGGATTCTAAAATCAATCATAGGTATATCCTCTGTCTTAAGATGGAGTTGTTGGTACCTTGACCAGAGATCAACATTGGAGAACCATTTGAATCCCTTCAACTTATCAAAGTGATCATTAATTAATTGAAGATGATATCAATCCTTTATCATAAGTGGGATCAACTTACAATAGTAAATACAACCTCAATGAGTACCATATTATTTCTTGACAAATAGATCTTGAATGTCCTGTTAATATATACTTGGTCTTATAAATCCCTTTCTTTTTAATTATTTCAATTATACTTTTAGCTCTTGAATCTTTGTTGTACCTTTTAATATGATATAAGTGAAATAATATTCATTAATAAGAGTAGGTAGATATAAAATTACACTACATTTAATGTGGTAGTCCAAATAAGTTTTTTGGAAGGATTCTAATGTATCAATATACTATTATAAGAAAATATATATTTTCATTTTGATCAGTACACTCCACGGTAATCACTACTAATTGATATGAGATGGTTATAACCACTATCAATAATCATCATTCATTACCTCAATTTAGATCCCATTACCCATGGAATAACTAGACAACTCCTTTATGATATGTAAAAGTCAATTTTTGAGCATAATAGTCAACACGAGGCTTAAAATCTACTAAAAATCCATTTCAAAGGTGATATCAATGATTAATATTTCTAAGATAGTGAACTCTCTTAACAACTAGATTTATTCAACATTAAGGGATCATACTAAACATTTTAATCCCTTTCACTCTCATTTCCTAATAGGTTCCCTAATTCTCATAACACAAGGTATCATTTCTATAGGAACACACAGTTTTTTAAATTATATGAAATAATAAATGAATGGGAAGAATCTGTGTCAAAAACATCAATTAGGATAGAGTTAGGGAGAATGATACCTTACACTATTGAAGGAACTTTATGTTAATTTGGAATACTCTACACCACTCCAAAGAATTTCCAATCCACTCTCTTAGACAAACTTATACTCCTCTATTGAGGAAGTACCTTTTGAGTTTCTATGGTGTCTCTAGAATCACCTTGAGTACCTAAATTTTATGGGTGATAATTTATCTAATGATAACATCATGGTTGATCATTATAATCCTATGACATGGTATAACCATCACCACCAATTTACATTAGGATAATTATGAATTAGTTCTTAAGGATACCTTTATGAACATAGTTTTTACACTATATAGGTGGTATCATGCACTCCTTCTTAATGTATTATATTAAAAAATATTTAAAGAAACCTGAATGGTTACTACAAAATGGAGTGAAGGAAACTAACTTGGTGGATTTATTCTATGGCATTCTAAAAACATGAGATTAGACTTCCCTTCTGATCATGTTCCTTTCACTAGAGTTCCCACATGTGTTTGGGAGTATAAATTTATTCCCTCCACTAATATTTGAAATTTATTTATCTAACAACAGATCCTTATACAACATATCTATGTAGTCCTTGATATATAACATCACCACTCAATAATGAATGTCCAATATTATACCCACTTTGAACATCCATTCATTGATTGATTTACTATTCACCATTTCTAGTGGAAGGAGAGAAAGCTAAATAAATTAAGATTGATATTTCATAACATAGAGGTTTCCTTATTTCAGTTGCAAGAAATTTGTGGTTCATGAAAAACAAAAAAGAATTTATATAGAATAATTAAATAAAAAATTACTCAAATCTATCCCATGATAGGCCTTGGTTGATCTTACCTTGAATAGATAGGTCCTACCATTTTCATGCCAGATCCCTAAGTTTATACACATTGAGATTTACATTGATTCTAACTAGGGTCCCTAACAAATCAAATATTTTATTCATCCTCCCACATCATGTTCTTTTTTTCTTAGTTCCCGAGTAATTCTAATGGTTTGTGGATCCCGCCTTTAAATTTGAGTGATAAATCCAAATTACATGGTTCATCAAGTTTATTTCATTTTTTCAAGAACCTTTAAAGAATCCACATTACTTTAAAAAATGTGTTATTTCTCCTATGGTTTTAGGGAATCGATGTTTTCGACAACACCTTCTTATTGGATCCTAAGTCTCTTAACTAATAATTTTTTTTATATATTCATAAAAAAATAACCACTCAGTAATAACTTAAAATTCGTATCAAATGTAAATTTTTTGTAACATAATTGACCTTTAAGGTACACTTTGATTAATGATAGAAGATATATTTCCTTGTTTTCTTCCTATGAAGTGTGTCATATGGATAGGAAAGGGCGTTGTAGTTGATTCTTGGAGGATGAAGGTGTTGTAAGATGCACATTGGCTAAAACAAGGATGTTATCTATCTGGTGGGGTGAAATGGTCAACTAATAGTGCTTCTAGTGGGACTAAAATTTCTCTAGATCCTACCAATCTACTGGTGTTTAAAGAAAAATTCCTACATTCTTCCCAAGAACACCGGCCCATCGGTGGCCATACACTGGCCAATCAGTAGTTCCACCGGCCAGCCAGTACTGTATAAAAAATTCCACCATTAATGGTATTTTTCTATTCTTCATATAATAATATTATTAAATTAACCCCTTCCTTAATCAGACCCAATTTTGACCAGAATGTCCAAGATATCTCTCTTATTGTGCAGGGGCTCCCCCTTCCTCTCCATGTGGGTTCTTGAAGTCTTGATAGATATTAGGGTATCCTTTATGGTAAGATATTTCTATTCTAAGAAGAATTAAATATATATTTATGGATTAATCAAATATATAATACATTTTGTCTAAATATATGAATATCCATCTATAAATAATAGATATTTTTTTTCATAGATCAGTGTTGGATGAAAAGAAATGGTGACCTCACTTTGATCAATCGTAGATCTTCCATTGGAAATGAATATCTTTTTGTATATTGATGTGAATTCCATATATTAGAATGAACCCTTTATTGAATACCAATTCTAGAGACTCTAATAAGATTTATCTAGTCTTGTTCTAGTGAATATTGGTCTAGGGGTGTGATTCTGGTGTCATCCCTCAATGGATCTTGGAAATTTACATTAACAAATTAAAGATGGGAAGTCCTTATGATAAAAAGGCCTTTGTATGTAGTTACTTGGTAAACATGGATTGTGTGTATGTGTGGAGTTTAGAGAACCTTGAATGATATGGTAAGTTGGAGTGTGTGGGTATCCTGTGATACCATTGTTTAGTATGGCTTATGTGTTTTTTTCGATGTCACACCTTATACATGATTTTTCATAGATGTGATGTATTTGATTTGCCATTATTATTACATAACATGTTATACCTTTTTTATGTAAAATTTAATAAAAAATATAATATTTATTGTGATATATTGTACCTTTATTTTTCATTCCTTACATGTAGATTTATAAATAGTCAGTGGAATCTCTATTTCAACATTTAGGTTGGTGGGTTTCCCTAACACCTTTTTCCAGTCCCTTAGATGGGCAGCTAAAATGACATGATACAAGAATTGTAAATTTGGATACTATATGAATAGCGATAAATAATGTAATGTGATTATCCCATGAGAGGATAATTCCATATGTTTTCAGAAGAAGTCCCATATTTTAATATGGTTTACCAATAGATAATGACTTGGCATATGTGAAGAGTACCATTATTTCAGGCAATTCAAGCATGCATTCCAATGGAGGATAGCTAGTATGAATTTATATTGGTTGAAAATTTACCTTAAAGGTGGGTGTGGATTGGTTATTTAAAATTTTAATATGCATTTTTCTTAGAAGGAGATGGATTCACATTTTATGAATCATGTCATCTGATGAAAATTTATGAAATTATTTCAACATGGTGTAGAAGAAGGTATGACCAAGGTTTGTAGAAGCATGGTTAGCACACTATTAATCCATATATGATTGATTATATGATTTTATGTCCATTTACCTTAACATAATGACATAAAACTCAATATAAATGTGAACTTGTGTTAAGGATGAATTGGATATGTCCTATTGGGTTTATACTTACACCCTATATTTGTATCTTGGTACATATACAAGCTTCCTGATCTGGGATCTAGGGAAGAGAAAGTTCCCAATGGAAGGTTTTTGTAGAACTTCAAGTTAAGAAGTAGACACAGTTATAGGATAGAATCCATACAACTATTGAAACATATTTTTTTCTTGTTGTATTATATACTATTGTTGACCTGCCACATTAGGGTCCTACTTGGTTTATTTTATTTTGACTGGCCATGATATATGTTATTGCATATTTTTATGTATTTTACATATTGTTTTTTTCATATTATGCATATGATGTTATATTCTTGTTTATGGGTATGATTACCATGGTAATAGTCTCCCCACGACACTTACATACCCTCACCATAATTTGGAAGCCTCTTGCATATCAGGATGTGATCATGGGGTCATGTGGCACTTTAGCTCAAACCTAGTGATTTAGTTTGGGGTGTTACAAAATGGTATCAAAGCTGAGTTTTCTTTTCTTTGATTATTGATTATTATAGGACATGGGAAAAAAGTGATAGGTTGTGTAAAACATGGGTAGGGGTTTCCATGTGACTGATTAGCTCATGTGTAGTAGAACTATGACTTTCAATGATGGGATTATTATTACAATTTTGGATTTACAATTTGATGTTGATTCTGAGTATCTTTTTAAGTTACAATTTATGTTATTTGGGTGCATTTATAAAACATGAATATGAATGTTGGATCACATGTCACAAATATATGTTGTTTCTTGAATATTTGTTATTTAATTAAATTCATTGATATGTGCTAATTGTTGGTGATATATCTATATTCTCGAATTTTATGATATATATATGATGGAATTAGTTAGTTTAACTTTTGTATTCTATAATTACATCTAGATATTTTGGTGAATAATGTGCAAGTATGAAGGCATATTCTAGGGAATTGAATAAAATTTGGACAGTTATACCTTGTGTGGGGGTATCTCATAGGATAGGTTTTCCTATATAAATCCCATTCATGTTCTTAATAATTAGATAAGTCTTACTTATAATCATGTTATTATAGGCATTCAAAAAATTCTTTTGGAATAGTATTAAAAATCTTTGATGGAGATGATTTATAGAACAACATGGTGAAGTACACTAGAATGATACCTTTATCAAGGACATTCCAGTTACACCAATGGCTATATAAGAGGATTCTCCAAAGCATAAAACTAAACTCTCATTGGTGGTTTAGGTGGTAGACTAGACCGAACCTAGAGTCTTTTAGACTGTACCTAATCAAGGAGGAGGGGGTGTAGAGGACAATGGGAGACTATACCTGAGATTTCTAGATCTATCACCTTCCATCCTTCTTAGGCACTAGCATTTCTTGGGATAATGAGGACTATTTTGAAATTATTGAAGGAATAGTTTATTTTTTAGAGAATCCTGAATAAAGGAGGGTTAATTTAGCTACCTATATACTGTACAGACCCATTTGAAGATGATGATGTGATACGGGATAGAAGGAAAGAATTAGGGTCTTACTTGGAGGCTTTCAAGGACTTTTTCTTTGAGGAGTTCCTTCTTGACACACTGATGATGGACCAAACATAAGAGTTTATAGAGCTTCAGTAGGGGATGATATTGGTTTCTTCTTAATATACTCATTTAAGGACGTTTTTATTCTTTGATCTTCTTTTGGAAATGAATAAGGGAAAAAGGATAGGAAGATTGATATTTTACTATATCCAATGCTTAGATGTAAAGTTTGGAATTTTGACCAAAATATATATACAGAGGTACTTCCTAATTCCTTGAATTTTAAAAAGGGTCTAGAGGAGTAAATGCCTACATGTTTTCTCCCAACTTATCATGCATTGAAAACTAGACTTCCCAATGATGAAATGATAACCAATTATAGTAGTAAGAAGAGGAAGGTTGAGGAAGTATTGTAGGGTGGTATAACTGTAGAGCAGAATAGGTCTTCTTCTACACCCTATGTGAGAGGAGGTACTACTAGGTGCAATAATTGTGAATATAAAGTACATTTTAGAACATCTTGTGTAAATCCACATAGTAAATTACACCTATATGGTAATGATTTTTATCCCCAATTTTTTTTCTAAGGTTTCATGTATAGATTAAAAGAGGTCAATTCATGGTTTAGGAAGGGTCCATAAATAGTATAATCAGACACTACAAATACCAGTGACTATGATGAGTTATGAACCACATGGGAAAGGTCATGCTATAAAGGAGGTTAGGAAGTACATGATGGATGAGGTTACCACCATCATTGGAGAGGGACCATCTATAATTATAGGAAATTTTTGGATTGCCTACTTGTTATATACTTACTTTTTGATATAAAAGATTTCCATTATTTTATATTTACTTATGTTGTTGTAGGACAATATTTACTAGTTAATTTATTTTTTATGTTACTCTCTCTTGACATAAACTTGGGAAATAATTTAGAACATGTACAATGAGGTTTTGAGTGTCCTATAGTTTTTGATGGCTATGGATGTCTATGTGACTCAATTATCTTAGAGATGACTGGTTTTGATTTGATATTCAAAATGAACTAGTTTAAAAGTTATTGAGTTGATATCGTCTTCTATTGAAGATGTGTATCACTCCCAATACCCAAAAGAGTTAGGTTTTTATTTACTAATGAATAGGATTACTCGCTAGTAAGGATGGGAATTGACTTTATCTAGATTATAGATATGAATAGTGTGAGTATCGGGCTTGGATCTTGTAAGAGAATTAGAACTAGCCCCCAAAATCTTCCCTATAGTGATGGATCATTATTAATTTGTATTCATAGACAACTTATTTGGTCTTCCCATAGATATAGGAATTTAATTTTAGATTAAGATAATACATTGGGTGCAATTGATATCAAATTATCCTTATCGTATGGAACCATATCAGTTAAGAGAGTTGTAGGTGAAGTGATTTATTAAACCAAGCACATCTCCTTGGGGTGATTCAATGATGTTTCCTAATAAGGAAGATGGTATTTTATTGGATCTGTGTGGACTACAGAAACTTGTATCAAGAAATAATGTTTAAAAAGTATCCTTTACTAAGGATTGATAATCTTTTTGATTAGTTAAGTAGATCCTAGTGGGTTTCCAAGATTTATTTTTGTTTAAGATACCATCAGATATTGTTCTAAAAGGAGGAAATTCTAATGAGAGTATTTAGGATTACATATAGACTATATGAGTATATATTCATTCCTTTTGAGTTAAAAAATTATTTATTTATGTTCTTGGATCTCAATAATTGGATTTTCCATCTATACCATTTGTCCTTCATCATTTTATTTATGGATGATATCCTAAATGTAGAGACCCAAATCTTGATGTACATGGACATTACATTACTTTTTCCGAATACTTAATACATAACAAAAATAGACACACAAGGATCGTAATAGTTTAGTGTCTTTGGAAACTTGGAATATAAACTTATAATCATGTTGAAAGATCTTCAACAACTCCCATAATGATCTTCCCCTTTTTTTCCTTACCTAAAAAATTTCTTTATTTCCCGAGGAAAATAAAACATAAAAAGGGTGAGCTCAAATGCTCAGTAAGGGAAAACATAGAGAACATAAAAAAATCCATAAACATTTGAAAACAAAAACTTGAACATGAAATTTAAACATCAAAATCTTGAGAAAAGACATAAATCGTGGAAGTACATAAGGAATATATCATAATGGAACATCAACCATGATAAAATATAATGGGAATAAAACATGTAATTGTGGCAACCATTCAGCACATGTTATGATTTACATAGTAGACAAGGCATTCCTTCAAAGACCATCTTAGTGGACAAAGTCCCTTTCTGAATCGAGGTCACTCCTCGTTTCAGTCCTGTAACACCGATCCAGATTAACTTACCTTTCCAGCCATGTCTATCCCATGAGATATAAATCATTAACCAATGAATTGGAGGGAGATATAGGTCCCACCCATCTCATAATTAAATCATTCTTACTTGTGCCACAAAATAAACATACATCATTCATAATAACCCAATAAATACAATGGGTTTTATAAACATCATTCCATCATCACATAATCCATATAAAATAAACGGATATCATTTCATCATAAGAAAAGTGAAACCATGTAAATCATAGGGACATTATACACATATGAAATAATGTCATCTTAGATGGAAAATGGTTTTCATAAAGCACTTGAAATGAATTCTTAAGGAAAATATCCTTTCTTCTTGAAAATCATTTTCTTTTCACAAAATGCCATGAAATTTTAAAAGAGATAGATTTTTTTGTAAATAGTCATGAAATATTTTTGAGTAAGATTCATGAAAATAAGGATTTATAAAACCATAAAAATCCTTTCATGTCGTATAAGTTAAAAAAAACATTCTTCTCGTACTTTTGCCGGAAAAGTCAAAAAGTACCTCGTAAAAGAAAGATTATTTACATACCATGTATTAAAAGTCAAAAATGGGTAAAAATAACTTTAAATATACATGAAATATTTTTAGAAAACATGGGCTTCAATGATAAAGATAACCCCAATAAATATTTACAAATAAACAACCTCGGATAAAAATGAGATTGATAAATTATCCCTTACCTTAGGTCCGATATGATTCATATGGATACGAACCTCATATATAATTATTTAAATAATGTCATTGAATTATTAAATAATCATATTCATTGTTATGATATCATATATGTTTCACTTATGGATTTATATTACCCGTTCTTTTGTAAATTCCATGTTAAAGCAGCGTTTTGGGTAAAATCATTTTATTTATCGTATGTGTTTCGACTTGTAGTTCTTGATATTATTACTTATATCCTGATTTAAATAATTCAAGAATGTAAAATATTATTAATATGTAATATATATTCATCATATACATATATATTATAGATCGACAAAAGGAATGAAATACACTGTTCATGGAGACGGTAAGACGTACGTACTCATGAACGCTGTTTTCGTTTCCTTATTGAATTGAATGAAACTAAATAGATGACATAAATATATATATACATAAATATAGTATCATTATTATTTCATATATTTCATTATTATTAATTATATAAACTTTATTATCATTCATGTATGGTTAACATGGAGAATAAATCTCATCGCGTCGTGGAGACGGTAGTCCGTACGTACGCACGAGTGATGATATCATTCCCATAATTATTGAATAGAATTGGAGTGGATGGTATAATATATCAGAATCAGTATGATGTTATAATAACCATATATAGTTATTCTTTACACCATCATACCCATCCATGTAAGGTGTTGGTGGAAAAACAGATTACACCACGACGTGGAGACGGTATTCCGTACGTACGTACGTGCGGTGATTTTGTTTTCCATAGGATGAATAGAAGGTGAAATGGGGTTATTTCATATTTATAATAACATATCAGTATATTAGTGATAATGATGTTATTACTTTATAATGAAACAACTAAATAAGAAGAAGTTGAAGAAGAAAGAATCTTGAAAGAATCGGTAGAAGAAATTACCTATTCTTCGACGCCCCTCTTTTAAACTTCTTCTTAGGGCACAAAGGTTGGTCTTTTGAGAAGCCCAGTAACTCTATAAGGTTTCTAGGGAGTTGTGGAAGTAAAATGGGCAGAGGTTGGCCGAGCTACAAGGCTCAAAATGGTGTGAGTAAGAGAGGGAGGAGGTGCCCTTTTATAAGGGAGAGGGGCACCTTTGGAATCCTCAAAAATATTAGTTTAATATAAATTCAAAACCCACATAAAAACCTCCAAAAATGACTCAATTAGAAGATTATATGAGATAGGTTTGTAATCCCATAAACCAATAAAATTTATACATGTAGGGAATTTATTTTAAACATTATCGATCTTGATTTATCCTTATTTAATCTATTAAAGTTTATTTGTGGTAATATGATTGTAAATTTTAAATTGTTATAAATAATTAATTATGTGTTGTAAATTATCCATAATTTGATAATTTATGATATTTTAGACTATATAAATTTCAATTTATAATTTTTAAATATTTTTGTGATTTTTAAACAATTTAATAATATGTTATTTTTATAAAATAACAATAGTGTCAATTTCGACACTGTTCATTTATTTGAATTAAAATTAAATCCACACAAAGGATATATTCAACATAAAATATTTAATATGTTTCTAACCTGCCATATTAATCTAGAAAATTAGTGGTGTACATTAAATAGTTCATATAATATTTATTTTAATATTTATAAAACAATTTATTTGGTATATCTCTTAATAAATTAATTAGTACAACATTTTTGTATAATTATTTAATATACTTATTTGTTGCATAAAAATTAAAAATAAAATCTTTTGATGAATATAAATTTCAAATATTTGATAATAATAATTTTACTCGATTTTATAATCTTAAAATAACAACATGTAAATTGTTATCTTTATTAAATTATGAAGGTGACAACTTTGGAATCATTTAAAATAAAATATTATAAGTGTCATAATCTCCTTAATAAAGATCCAAATGGTCCAATATTAGGGAATTGGATGATTAGGGTTTATATATACACTACTAATAAGTTTTTTGCAGATTTTTGGGCCTTTTGATATGTATTAACATTTCAATAAAAACTATATTATTGATTTTTCACTAAATAAATAATTTCTGCATTATTAATGTATAAGATAATAGGGTAATTAAATAACTCTTAAAAATTACAAATAAATTACCATGATAAAAAAAAACATTTTATCTTTAAAATGAGTATTTATAAACGAATTTATATTCTGTATAGGCTTATATTAAAAATACTTTAATTATTAAAGTTGAGTGAGACATATTTCACTTTCCTTTAAATAAAATAAACTAAAGGTCTTAATCACCTCCAAGTGGGTTCCAATGGATTCTATTTCGACCCAAATATGCATTAGGACAAAATATAAGCATCCAATTATATTAATACAAGTGTTAGGGTAATTTTATAATATTATATTTACCCTTAATTACCCGATTTACCTTTTACTATGGTAAATAAAATTTACCGTAGTTACTATTCATAATGCCCAAAAATAAAAAGTAGCTTATTAAAAAAATTTGGACCCACTGATTCAAAATATGGAATCCATTTTTCTAAATTCAATACACAAAAGTTGCATAAATTAAATTAAAATTAATCTTGTTGTCGAAAGAAAATGGGTTTTTGTTTAAAACATTGCAAAAGATTGAATTTATTTAACCTACGAATTCAATGTAAAATCAATGCTAATGACATAAATTATATTTAATGGTAAAAATATATTCTATTTATACTTTAAAACCATTAAATATTATAATTTAACCACATAAATTATTACGATGAAAAAATGTGTTTTTAATTAAAATAGTGTGTTTTTACTATTCATTAAAATATGAAAGTTATCATAATAACATGAAAATTTTATCCAAGGTAAAATTTTATATCCTTATTCCAAAGAATAATTTTATTTTGTAAAATTGAACTTATAAAAATGTCAAAAACTAGATTTAAAGTGGATGTGCCATCAAAAGGTGGCAAAACTGCATTTTTTGAAAAATACTTATTTTACCCGAAAAATTTATTTTGTTCTTATACCATGTTCTAGAAAATGTGTAAGATGAATAATAATTTTATAAAATTCAAAATTTAGTTAATAATATTCATAACGACTAGTTCATAATAATATTATAATAATATATCGTTGTTTAGTAAAACCCGGTATTGCGTATAACACATGCTATCGAGGAAGGTCGCGATTGCGTGTAATGCAAGCCAAGTCAGGGTTGCATGTAGTGAAAGACTCCTTTTTTATTGCGTATAAAAAAATATATTGAATATATATATATATACTCAATGTTGAGTAGAATAACTCCTATCAAACAAACATGAAATTGTGTGGAACACGATCCAAGATTAGTGTTGCGTATACTACAAGCTGATGCGGTGTTGCGTATAGTACAAAATAATCTTGGTGTAGTGTATAATAGAAGATAAAAGAAATTAAAAATAATATATCTCATAAAATTTTGGGGTGTTACATTCTACGCCCCTTAAAATGAATTTCGTCCTCAGAATTTGTCAGGGTTATAAATTGTTAACTATTCATAGAAACCCATATCATAAAAAAGAATACTAAAACATAATTTTAAAAACTAAAGTTAGAAATGTAATGATTTCCCAAAGTAACTCATCACTGGGTTTCCATAAAGGAGAACATAGGTGAAAATATGGATATGGAAGAAAAATCTAACCATCAATTTCTGATGGAGGGTGGTAGAGAACATGACTATGAAAAAGCCATCAATCAAAAATCCATAAATTTGTGATGATCTAAGGTACCATCTGATTAATCGGATATAAAAGCACTTGGAAAACATTTTTGGTTTTCAATATCATTTCCCTAAAGTTGAAAAATTTGAATTAGAAGAAATACTTGATTGATTTTGGTACAATCTCACTATTGTTCGTGCTTTGAACAATTTCCACTTCATCTCTTAAAGAAATGAAGTTGAATTTGTTATTCGTGAAGTGTTAACAGGTCATGTGATAGAATGATGGGTCATTCCATCTGTTTCAAACAAAAGTTTAGCAAAAGTTATCAAATATACATAAGTCCATCTATGGTGAGGTTAATCATATACGATTCAAAAAATGAACTTATACTTCATATATCATACCGCTTAATAAAATAAAACTAGTTTCTACTAACCAGGGACTTCTTGTAGGCTAGTGGTAGGCGATAAAGATCAGTCTCACTTCGGTTGTGTGTTTTATTCCCACAGCCTTGTCCGACACGATAGGTTGTCACCCATCCTACAGGTTGTCCTTTTTCTAAAACTACATTACTATAACATCCCATCAATAATATCGAAAAAAGGTCTATCCTTAAACAATACTAACTTATGTACAACATAATCCATTACAATCTTTAGGATTATCTAAAATACTTCAGTCCAAGCTCATAGTATAAAGAAAACAATTACTAAAAAGGTTATCTACCAAGAATGTGAATACAAGAATTTTTCCCACATATATCATAAGATATATCTTGTTGGTTGCATTCCAAACACATGAATACCTTATTCATATATTCTCTTGAAAAATAAATTACCATAGAACCTTAGTGAAAACATGAATACTGTCAAAAGGTAACTCTTTCCACATACCAAAATTCCAAAAAATCTATATAATCAAACCATAATATCACTTAGTCCTTATATCAGTCATGAGCTCATGAATACAATCAAACATCTCATTATCTTCTTATCCCTTCATTATGCACATATCATCTACATTCCAAGAATATCTGAATAACCTATCATTGTTACCAGTACCATTCAACATATACTTTCAAATACTTTAGGAAAAACAACAGTGTAAAAATCCATAGATGATTCTTCATTCCATAGTACCATACATTATTCTTTATAACCACACAATCATTCCACTAACTTATTAAACCACTGACTGAGCTTCATTATTTCTTTAATCTCATATTTCATTTGTAGTCTCTTCATCATCATCCACATAAATACTACTCATATGACCATGCTAATTCTCTTCATGAGATTTTCCCTTAGGGCATTGGTTTGCATAATGCCCATACATTCCACATTTAAAACATCTAATCATTGTTGATGTCATATCAATACCATTATCCTTGTACATGGTGTTAACTGAACCTTTTCCTTTGCACTTACTGGCTTTGTGTCCTTATTTTCCACACCCAAAGCATCTTCCAGTTCCTTTGAAACAATCTCCCCGATGCCTCTTCCCACGTGATTTAAATGAGGGAAATTGAACTTTCTTTCCTCTATGATCATCATGAAACTGCATCTTTCTCTTATTATCTGAGTCGAGAAAGTTACCAAAGTTGAGATTATTGATCATATTATGAGATTTATGATTAGGCATAATAACTATGTTTGGACTTACAAATCCCGTTTCATTTGGTTTCTCAAGAAGAATATCATTCCATTGTCCGTCATATCCTCCATTATTGGGAATCTTTATGTTTCATCCATTTTCTAAAACCCAAAAAGAATAGTGTGAGATGAAAAAATCATTCTAGGGAAAACAACATAGTAAAGGGGGAGTACCCTCAATATCTAACATCTTAGGTTAAATTCTAAGATTGTTACCGTAGTTCTAGGACTATATCCTATACGTATACTTATCCTTAGGGACATACCTAAACATACCTTAAAAACACCTCTAGGGATCTCACTAACATTTTCGCATCCTAGTTTCCAAAGGTTGACTAAACCTTTCCTCTGATACCAACTGTAGAGACCCAAAGCTTGATGTACATGGACATTACATTACTTTTGTGGAAAACTTAATACATAACAAAAACAGACACACAAGGATCGTAATAGTTTAGTGTCTTTGAAAAATTGGAATATAAACTTCTAATCATGTTGAAAGATCTTCAACAACTCCCATAACGATCTTCCCCTTTTTGTTTCCTTACCTAAAACCTTTATTTATTTTCTGGGGAAAATAAAACATAAAAAGCGTGAGATCAAATGCTCAGTAAGGGAAACATAGAGAACATAAAACAATCCATAAACATTTGAAAATAAAACTTGAACATGAAATTTAAACATCAAAATCATGAGCAATAACATAAATCGTGGAAGTACGTAAGGCATATATCATAATGGAACATCAACCATGATAAAATATAATCAGAATAAAACATGTAATTGTGGAAACCATTCAGCACATGTTATGATTTCCATAGTAGCCAAGACATTGCTGCCAAGACCATCTTAGTAGACAAAGTCCCTTTCTGAATCGAGTTCACTCCTCGTTTCAGTCCTGTAACACCGATCCAGATTAACTTACAATTCCAGCCATGTCTATCTCATGAGATATAAATCTTTACCCAATGCATTGGACGAAGATATAGGTCCCACCCATCTCATAATGAAATCATTCTTACTTGTGCCACAAAATAAACATACATCATTCATAATAACCCAATAAATAAAATGGGTTTCATAAACATCATCCCATCAACACATAATCCATATAAAATAAATGGATATCATTTCATCATAAGAAAAGTGAAACCATGTAAATCATAGAGACATTATACACATATGAAATAATGTCATCTTAGATGGAAAATGGTTTTGATAAATCACTTGAAATGAATTCTTGAGAAAAATATCATTTCTTCTTGAAAATCATTTTCTTTTCACAAAATGCCATGAAATTTTAAAAGAAATATATTTTGTTTTAAATAGTCATGAAATATTTTTGAGAAATCTTCATGTAAATAAGGATTTATAAAACCGTAAAAATCCTTTCATGCCGTATAAGTTAAAAAAACATTCTTCTCGTACTTTTGCCGGAAAAGTCAAAAAGTACCTCGTAAAAGAATGATTCTTTACATACCATGTATTAAAAGTCAAAATGGGTAAAAATAATTTTGAAAATACATGAATTTTTTTTGGAAACATGGGCTTGGATGATAAAGATAACCCCAGTAAATACTTACGAATAAACAACCTCGAATAAAAATGTGATTGATAAATTATTTCTTACCTTAGGTCCGATATGCTTCGTATGGATCCGAACCTCCTATATAATGATTTAAATAATGTCATTGACTTATTAAAAAAATCATATTCATTGTTATGATATCATATATCTTTCACTTATGACTTTATATTACCTGTTCTTTTGTAAATTCCATGTTAAAGCAGCATTTTGGGTAAAATCATTTTATTTATCGTAGGTGTTTCGACTTGTCGTTCTTGATATTATTACTTATATCCTAATTTACATAATTCCATAATTTAAAAAATTATTTATATGTAATATATATTCATCATATACATATATATTATAGATAGATAAAAGGAAATAAATACACCGTTCATGGAGACGGTAAGACGTACGTACGCGTGAACGCTGTTTTCGTTTCCTTATTGAATTGAATGAAACTAAATAGATGACATAAATATATATATACATAAATCCAATAGAATTATTATTTCATATATTTCATTATTATTCATTATATAAACTTTATGATCATTAATGTATGGTTAACATGGAGAATGAATCTCATCGCGTCGTGGAGACGGTAGTCCGTACGTACGCACGAGCGATGATATCGTTCCCATAATTATTGAATAGAATTGGAGTGGATGGTATAATATATCAGAATAAGTATGATGTTATAATAACCATATATAGTTATTCTTTACACCATTATACCCATCCATGTAAGGTGTTGGTGGAAAAACAGATTACACCACGGCGTGGAGATGGTATTCCATACGTACGCACGCGCGGTGATTTTGTTTTCCGTAGGATGGATAGAAGGTTAAATGGGGTTGTTTCATATTTATAATAACATATCAGTATATTAGTGATACTGATGTTACTACTTTATAATGAAACAAATAACGAAGAAGAAGTTGAAGTAGAAAGAAGCTTGAAAGAATTGGTAGAAGAAATTGCCTCTTCTTCGACGCACCTCCTTTAAACTTCTTCTTAGGGCACTAGGGTTGGTCTTTTGAGAAGACCAGTACCTCTATAAGGTTTCTAGGGATGTGGGGAAGTGAAATGGGTAGAGGTTGGACGAGCTAAAAGGCTCAAAATTTTGTGAGGAAGAGAGGGAGGAGGTTCCCTTTTATAAGGGAGGAGAGGGGCACCTTTGGAATCCTAAAAAATATTAGTTTCATATAAATTAAAACCCCACATAAAAACCTCAAAAAATGACTCAATTAGAATATTATATGAGATATGGTTGTAATATAATCAACAAATAAAATTTATACTTGTATGTAATTTATTTTAAACATTATCGATGTTGATTTATCCTTATTTAATCTATTAAATTTTCTTTGTGGTAATAAGATTCTAAATTATAAATTGTTATAAATAATTAATTATGTGTTGTTAATTATCCATAATTAGATAATTTATGACATTTTATACTATCTAAATTTCAATTTATAATTTTTAAATATTTTTGTGATTTTTAAACAATTTAATAATATGTTATTTTTATAAAATAACAATAGTGTCAATTTTGACACTATTCATTTATTTGAATTTAAATTAAATCCAAACAATGGATATATTCAAATTAAAATATTTAATAGGTTCCTAACATGTCATAGTAATATAGAAAATTATTGGAGTACATTAAATAGTTCATATAATATTTATTTTAATATTATTAAAACCATTTATTTTGTATATCTCTTAATAAAATAATTAGTACAACATTTTTGTATAATTATTTAATATACTTATTTGTTGCATAAAAATTAAAAATAAAATCCTTTGATGAAGATAAATTTAAATTTTTATATAATAATAATTTTACTCGATTTTATCATCTAAAAATAACAACATGTAAATTGTAATCTTTATTAAATTATGAAGGTGACAACTTTGGAATCATTTAAAATAAAATATTATAAGTGTCATAATCGCCTTAATAAGGATCCAAATGGTCAAAAATTCGGCCATTGGATGATTAGGGTTTATATATACACTACTAATAAGTTTTGTTTGGGCCTTTTGATATGTATTACAATTTCAATAAAAACTATATTATTGATTTCTCACTAAATAAATAATTTCTGCATCATTAATGTATAAGATAATAAGGTAATTAAATAACTCTTAAAAATTAAAAATAAATTACCATGATAAATAAAAAAATTTTATCTTTAATATGAGTATTTATAACCGAATTTATATTCTGTATAGACTTATATTAAAAATACTTTAATTATTAAAGTTGAGTGAGACATATTTCACTTTCCTTTAAATAAAATAAACTAAAGGTCTTAATCACCTCCAAGTGGGTTCCAATAGATTATATTTCGACCCAAATATGCCTTAGTAAGAAATATAAGCATCCAATTATATTAATACAAGTGTTAGGGTAATTTTATAATATTATATATACCCTTAATTACCCGATTTACCTTTTACTATGGTAAATAAAATTTATCGTAGTTACTATTCATAATGCCCAAAAATAAAAAGTAGCTTATTAACATAATTTGGACCCACTGATTACAAATATGGAATCCATTTTTCTAAATTCAATACAAAAAATTTGCATAAATTAAAATAAAATTAATCCTGTTGTCGAAAGAAAATGGGTTTTTGTTTAAAACATTGCAAAAGATTGAATTTATTTAACCTACAAATTCAATGTAAAATAAATGATAATGACATAGATTATATTAAATGGTAAAAATATATTCTATTTATACTTTAAAACCATTCAATATTATAATTTAACCACATAAACTATTACGATGAAAAAAGCTGTTTTTAATTAAAATATAGCGTGTTTTTACTATTCATTAAAATATGAAAGTTATCAGAATAATATGAAAATTTTATCCAAGGTAAAATTTTATATCCTTATTCCAAAGAATAATTTTATTTTGTAAAATTGAACTTATAAACATGTCAAAAATTATATTTAAAGTGGATGCGTCATCAAAAGGAGGCAAAACTGCATTTTTTGAAAAATACTTATTTTACCCAAAAAATTTATTTTGTTCTTATACCATGTTATAGAAAATGTGTAAGATGAATAATAATGTTATAAAATTCAAAATTTAGTTAATACTATTCATAACGTCTAGTTCATAATAATATTATAATAATATATCATTGTTTAGTAAAACCCGGTATTGCGTACAACACATGCTATCGAGTAAGGTCGCGATTGCATGTAATGAAAGCCAAGTCAGGGTTTCATGTAGTGAAAGACTCGTTTGTTGTTGCGTATAACAAAATACATTGAATATATATATATAATCAATGTTTCATAGAATAACTACTATCAAACAAACATGAAATTGTGTGTAACACGATCCAAGATTAGTGTTACGTATACTACAAGCTGATGCGGTGTTGCGTATAGTACAAGCTAATCTTGGTGTAGTGTATAATAGGAGATCAAAGAAATTAAAAATAATATATCTCATAAAATCTTGGGGTGTTACACTAAAATATTTTAAGAATTTAGATAGTCATTCTAGAAACCTTGATATTGTTTTGAGTACACATTAATCACATTAAATATATTCCAAACTATCAATGTATCACTTATATATTTTGGTGGTGTGATTCCCCTACATGTAATTTTTGAGGTGGGAATTTTAGTGGACCCATAGAAGGTAGAGGTTGTGATTTTTTGGTAACGTCTTAGGAATGTGTTTGTGACTAATAGTTTCTTTAGTATTATATGACATTGTTGCTATTTTATCCTAGAATTATCCAATTTGGAATCAGTGACGAAAAATCTCACAAAAAAGGGGCAGAATTTTAGGCGGTTAGATAAGTGTGAAGAGGCCTTCCAATAGTTGGAGAGGATATTGATGATATCTCATGTTTTGATTCTTTTATATTATGATATTGGATTCAAATTTTAATGTGATTCCTCAAGTGTTGGATTGGTATTTTTTTTACATAGGGATCAAGTGGTTACTAATGTGACATTTCAGCTATGATCCCATGAGCAGAAATACCCAATTCATGACTTACAATTGGTAGTTGCGGTCCATGATCTGAAGTTTTAGGGATATTATATATTTGGTTTTAGGTTTATAATCCAAACATACCACAAAATATTGATATACATATCATATCAAAGATATTTAATCTGAGATAGAGTTTTTTTGTGAATTATCTGTATACATTATTCATTAATATGGCCTCTTCTCTTAGAAAAGTTAATATCTTCGTATATTCTCTCATTAGAAAAATTATGGAGATGCAAGAGATCATATAGTGGCCTTCATTAGATGAATAGTTTCTAATGAGTTTTATGGACGAATTTATAGTGGATACATCTGAGGATCATAGTGTTATGACACTTGATCATTTATTTATCATGAATTATTTAGTAGATGGGATAAAGGACATTGAGGAGTTAGGTCCTGAGTGCATATTGATGTGGGAGCGCTGAGTGGGGGACGATCTAATCCTATGATGGTCCTTAGGTGACGAGGATGTGATTTAGGTCCATATTAGGTTAATAGTATCATATTCGTTAAGAGATGATCTGATAAGAAACTATCATGGTTTTAAATTGGATATGAATCTAGTATCAATGATGATATACCATGATATCTAATGTTAGTTTTGGTTTCTAGGTATGAAGAGGGAAATCACCGGTTTGGTTTTGAATTACCTTAATTTACAGGGGATAAAGGCAAGGATTAATTTTCCTAGTGGTTTTATTTAGTATCATCTAGTGTTTATGTGTAAGTGGGATTACATGATGATGTATTTCATCAAAGGGTAACCCAAGACCCCAAGGATTCATGATACAGTTTGGGTTATATTTGATCAACCGATGAATTTGGATCAACTCATACTAATCCCATAGACTATTTCTATAAATGAGTTGGGAAAGATGTATGTATGTGATATTATATTCCTATATATATTTCCTTTTAGAATCATGTCAGATAGGGACCCATGTTTTATGTTTCCATTTTTTCCTACAGAAGGCTTTAGCTAACTAGCTAAAATAGTGTACCACCACATACCATATGTAGATTTATGGATAGTTAGAGAGGATGATCTATATATTAAATTATGATTTGTGAGAATGAATTATATTATTGAGAGGAGTTTAAGATGATCTTAAAGACTTGTTTTAGTTGGCATAAAACATCATATTTAGGGATTCAATTAAAATAAAACCTTTGATGATCTTTATGGATAGTCATTTAACTCATTACTATGTTGGAATAAGGCTGGTGATGTTGTAGTTGTAGGGATGAGATTAGTATAGGAGACCTCCAATAGAGTACAATTTATGTGGAAGTAGTTAACAACCACTCAGAGAAGAAAATGATCATTTGATAACCATAGGATTTGACCAATGTAGTTCACTATGGGTGATCTATTTTTCTTGTGGGTAACTTCTCTAATAGGGCATTGATGGTTACAAAAGAAAGGAGATCTAGCACATAGATTTATTAAACTATTCTAGATTATCGAGCATAGTAGGATAATTGTCTCTCATTTGGATATTACTTCACATTATTAGGGTATTCATGATTTATTACAAGTTTCTCATCTTACATATCTAATCCTACACATGTGATCAACTGTAAGGACATTGAGCTGGAGCATGATTCATTGTTCATGGCACATCCAGTGCAGATTACTAACCAGAGTGAGAAAGTGTTCTAAGGGAAGATGGTTCCAGTTTTTAGAGTTCTATGGTAGAATGATTAGTTTCAATAAGAGTATTAGGAGTGTTATTATGATGTTTTAGAATAGTGTTTGGAGATTTTCATTCAATACCATTAGAGACACTTCTTGGGGATGAGTAGTTGTTAGAGGGGGAGAATTATAACATTGCCAATTTTCAAGGTTATCTTGGTTTTATGTTATGAAATGTATTGACTTTTTTTTCACTTTAAGGCATATCGTATGGGTGAAAAGAATCATAGAGATATATATTATAGTTTAGAGGTTTTGTAGGCTGTATGATGGATGAAATAAGGCCATCAAATTGCTGGTGGTGCTGGTAGTGGGACCTACATTTCTATAGATCCTACTGCCCAACTAATGGTGCCTAGAAAATGCCACCATTAAGGGGGTTTTGGTCTTTTTTTTCTATAAACCATTTATTCATTTAAATATTTCCCTAATTCAACCCATTTCTTTCTATAACCACCTGGATGGATCTCCCTTGGTGATCAAGGATTCTCCTGTTCAACTCCACTTGGATTTCTGAAGTCTACATCGATCCCATGGAATCCATCAAGGTAAGATCAATATGTTCTAAGCCTAATTATCTTTATTTATCTGGAACTGATCATAAATAAAATTCATGTTCACTATATTTATTAATATCCATCCAGATATAATTGATAATTATTAATTTATTGATAGATCAGTGTTGGATCATGAGAATTGGTGACCTCTCTTTAATAGATGCTAGATCTTCTATTGGTACCTAATATATTTTGGTAATTTAATGTTGATTCCGTATCTCAAAATTAAATATTCTTTGAATACCAATTATATATACTCTACTATGAAGGATTTGTTCTTGTTCTAGTGAACATTGTTCCAAGAGTGTTACTCAAGTGTTATTCCTAGATAAATCTTGAAAATTAACATAAACACATTAAATGTATGAAGTCCTTACCATCTTGGTATTTATATATGGAGTTGTTTGAGATGATTAGATTATGTCTATGTTCCTAGTGTAGATAAATTTTTATGATATGGTGTTTCTTCATGCATGAGTATCCCATGATACATTTTTCTATTACAGATTGTGTGTTCCTTGCTATGTATCACCTTATATGTGTTTATTTCATTTCCATAGAATATTTGATATTCCATGCTTGTTCATTGATATGTAAAACATTTCTTATATAAAAATTCATAATATTTGGAATATTTTTTTTTGATTTATTGTTCCTCGTTATGTTATTACTTACATGTGTATATGTAAAAATTCAGTCGAATATCTGTTTCAGTGTTTAGGATGATAGGTGACTAGATGGATTTAGGTTCTCCCTTATAGTGGAATATTTAATGACATCATTCATGGATTTTGGATCTAGATACATTATTAATAACACCATATCTTGGAATTTGGTTAGCCTATGAGGGGAGAATGCCATACACCATTTTAAGAGGGTACATATGTTAGTATGGTGTACTGAAGGAGAACATAATTGCGTATGTGTAGAGTTCAATTATTTTGGGTATTCCAATAATTTAGTCCATCTAAGGAAAGTTGGTATCCTTGATTCATGGGTGATAATTTTCCTAAAAGGTGAGAAGGGAGTGGTTACATAATGGTGAAACATGTATTTTTATTTAAGGTGGATGAAGTCACATGGCATGGATTATGTTATGTGATTACTATTTATGACACTCTTCTAGCATGGGGCTAATGTAGGTACTACCGAAGTTTGTGATGGCCTAGTTGGCCCATGATAGTTCGATATATGATTGATTTTATGCTTGTATATTAATTTTCTTTTCCATCAGGACATACACCTATAGTACATTTTAACTTGTATTAATGACATGTTGGGAGTGACCTACTGGGTTTATACTCAGACCATGCACGTTAATCTCAGTACACGTATAGACATCATGAACAAATATATGGAGAAGTAAAAGGAACCAATGAATGGTTGCAGAGGATCATAGAGTTAGGAGGTGTATTTCCTACTTGTAAAGACTCTAAACATCTACCGCGTCATCTTTTTTATATTTTCATTCCAGTTTTATAGCTTATTGATGTTGACCTATCACATTGTATAACAACACCAAAATCACACTCCCAAATCTGGTACTGAAAACAAAATCTTTACATTTCTAGCTTAATACCAACAATCATGCTAAAATTTTAGTCATCCAAAACATAAAAAAACATAATAAAATATTTTATCACTTACATACCCTAGTAACTTGTAGGTTTAGAGTATTATAGAATTAGAAAGAACTCTTACATAACAATACTCATGTCTTCAAGTGAGTATTTTCCTCCATATTTACCACTTTTCTTATATCAAATTACATCTTCAACATAACCCATAAAATTATTAATTAAGGAAACATTTATATACTAAATTCTGTTAATTTCAATATTCATAATATATAGAAATAGAAAACATAATAATTTTGAGCTCAAAGTCTTAAAAAGGGTAAACATAAGCATTAGAAATCAAATTTCATAAATTATCATTAGATGATAAAAAGTGTATGATGAAATAATCAAATTGAAATGAAAAAATATAAGAGGATTCATACCTATAATACTTGGATCATAAATAATTATACATAACATAAATATTTAACAAAATATAAGAGTAATATAATTAAATAATAATGATCCATTTGAAAACAACACTTAAGAAAAGGATACATTAGAACTCTTATAAATCAATACAAAAATATAGGTGTCTTGGAACATCAAAACACATCATCCAATCACCTAGATAGATAATTGTCCTATCTCATAGGTGTAACTTAATATAGGAAAACTCTATCATATTTAAGGATTAACTTATAATTAGTTAAATATGTCCTCTAATAAGAGTAACATAACTATGTTATCTCTTAGGAGTGACTTATATCAAGTTAACTCAGTCCCATTATACAAACAATTAGAGGGATATAATGGATCCACCCATCAAATATATCAAAAAGTGCCTTAAGGATTTGGTTTCACTACCAAATAACACTTTCATTAATAATTTCCAAGTACCATATCATGAATTAAAACACATGGATGCTTTAATTTCATAAAAACTATCATAAAATTATTTACTTTTGAAAAAGGAATTTGTTCCGTTAAAATATTTTTAAAATATAATCAAAATGAATTCTGGGAAATTAATTTAATAGTATCATAATTTCATATCCCCATTTAAGCATAAGAATCCTTACAAGATTTTTACATAGATAAAACACCTTTAAAATAATTTAAAACATTTCTTGGAAAACATAGGGAAATACATTCTCTTTCATGAAATTTAAAAACTAAGAAATTACAAAATATCATGTGAATAAATTTAATTGAATAGAATATATAAACATATAAAGTAATATTAAAATAAATTAATGGTTATAATGGAGGGAGTTATGTCTTCCCAATAATCTAACATTGATCTCCCCCAAGATTGGGTTCCTCCCTAGAACTGATGCCCCCTTCCCTTACTGTTTTTCTGATATTCTGGGTTTCCTAATTTTGGAGGGTTGTTACCACTGTAATCTCTACTATTATCACCTATAAACACTATTTTGGTTTTACATAAAGGTTATCTAGTGGTTTTAGATGATGGTGTTAGTTTTGGTGTTTGTCGGTGGATTCTAGCTTGTTTTTTTGGTTATTTTAAATAATTTTTCTTCTAATTTTTTATAATTTTCATCCTCTTAAGAAATGTACTATTCTCCCATAACCTAATTCTAATCCTAAAACTCTATGATAAAACCAATATTTTCCTAGTGTAAAGGTTCTTGTAGTGGTTTTATGCATATACTAGTAGTGCGTTAGACGTCAATGGTGCATTTTGTGTTGATATTGTCTTGATATTTGGTTCTAGGTTTTTGGTGTGTGGTATCTATTATAGTTTCTTCTACATGAAGATTCTATTTTTTTAGTATCAAATTTATAGTGTTCAGTGTTTTATAAATGGTTTCTTGGTACAAGGTAGAAAACATATTTTTTTTGGTTTCTATGATATTTATTGGTTCTAGTTCTCCTATGGGAAGGAAAGACTATTGGTGATGCGGATCTGGTTTTGAGGCTCAAGGTGTTTTTATGGAAGGGATAAGAAATCCTGGAAAAGTTCATGGATCATTATTGAGGGCCCATAAAATTTCAAATCATCTATTACTTTAGATTCCTTCTCTCCTCTTATTCACGGTCTGGTGTTGTTTTTTGTAAGGACTTATTATGATTCATTATTCGATTGGTCAATGGGGTCTAAGGATGATAGACAAGTATAGCTTCCCTACCTTTGGAATGTTGAGGTTTTGTTTTAATGGTTATTTGAAATTCTTGTTTATCATTGATTGTTTTTTGTATAAAATATTCCTTCCTTGATGTTTGGTAATGTAGTGAGATGCTTTTACTATTATTGTATGTGATGATGACAATGATGGAGTGTTTTGTTGATTGGATCATGATAGATATCATGGCTATAGGAATGACATTTTCATTTACAGGTGATGTCACCATTCATCATTACTTATGTTTGATTTCAAATTTCAAATTTTGATATGAGAAGTTATTGCAGATCTAGGTGTGTTTCTGGTTCAAAGATGTGGTTTTTTTTTGTTTTTTGAATTGTTATTTCTGGTAGTTTTTGAATTATGTGTATATAGTTTGTGGTTAGATGAATGGTCTGTGATTGGTTTAGTTTATAAGTGATTGGTTTGGTCTTACTTTTTTTATTTTTAGGTTGTCCCACAAAAACTCAATTCGGTTTTGTTAGAAAAAAATAAAGAAAATAAAAAAAGGAATTTAGATAGAATGGTTATAATGTTAGGAAAATCCATTCATATCATAAATGCTAAAAATAAACATTCTTTTCACAATTTTTAAAAGAGAGTCCAAAGTGACCCATACAGAGAATTTTAAGAAATTTATTTTTAAAACCTTTCAAAATAAAGTCATAGATCATGGAAAATAAATTTAGGGAATCATTTATGTTAAAAAAACATTATTGAAATAATATAAACAATGTGTATGATGAGTTTGGTTAAAATTATTTACAAACAATTAAATAATGTTTTTAAATATAAACCTTTTACAACATTTTAAAACCAAAAACCTTTTAAAATAAAGAACACAAAAAGGAACATAAAATACCATGATTATAAAAATATTCCTAATATTATAGTGTAAGGTTTAGTGTCTACACTATATAAATGAATATAGGTGTATCAAGAAACAAATGTTTCAAGGAAAGAAGTTGGAGATGAGAAACCATTACAACTTAGGTAATGCTTGAATAACATGACATGATTTTATAAAATATAAAATTTATATTAAATAATGTGTTAAAACACATCCAAGAGGTTATAAGTACTCCCTATAAAGTAAATCATGGTGCATAACAGGAAATTTATTTCAAAGAATTAAAATTAGAATGATGAAAATCCTTTCAAATTTTGATAACATTTGAATCAATATCTCATGAAATAGGGAAATTAAAAGAGAATATAAATATCATGATAAAAAATTTATTCATGATATAATATATCAATAGGTATCATATACATCTTATAAAAGTAATTTGGTTTATAATATAACACATGTATCAAAGAAAAAATATAAAGAAAATTAATCCTTACAAAGATCACATCGTTGAAGTTATAATTTAATAAATGATGTGATTATGTGTAACATTTTTAAGAAAAGTGTAAATAAAAAATAATAAAATCATATTTCATTTTACAAATTATATTTTCATAACATAGTAAATGAATTAGATTAATAACCTGAAGAATGGAAATTTAGTTAAGAAACCCCTTCCCCTGTGTCCATACTGGAAATATACATCCATTAATTTCATTTATAAAAAAGTATATTAATTATTTAATAAACTTTTACATTTTTATTACATTATCAATAAACTCTTGATTTCATTTATTTGGTTTATTATAATGACATATTAAATTAATTAATCAGTTAATTTCATATTGGGTGTTTTGATGACATTTGGATCATAATTATAAAATAAATTTGGTAGGTTGACTATGGTAAATGGTGTAATTATTCCATCTCATATAGAATAATAATAATTAAATAATTATAAAAGTTTACATAAAATATAATTTTTAAACACCCATTAAATGCGAATGTGAAAAATGAATCACATTGATTCATAGAGGAGGTATTCTACACATACACACAAGTGACATTATCATTTTTTTCATGGGTGGAAAGATAAGAAGGTATATAATATATTATATTTATAGAATAATAATTATTTAATTAATATAATTTATATTAATTATATCTACTATAATAACAATCCTTGTGAGGAAGTGATGAAAAATGAAGAACATCATTTCTTAAAGGTGATAGTCTACACATACACATAAACAATGATTTTATTCCCTATAAGACAAAAAATAAGATGAATAATGTTGTTAAATTAACATAATAAAGTCTTATTATAATGTAGATAATTATTTTATTATATTATAAATGTTAAGAAAAAATTTATGAAGGTAAAAGAAGAAGTAAAATGAAAGAGATCAATTAAAACAATTACCTACTTTTTGAGAGATATCATTTGGATTTTTTTATTAAAGAACCTAGGGATAGTCCTTTTAAGATACCGAAACCTATAAAACCTATATAATAATGTTTATAAGTATATTTTTACATGTTTTTTATGATAATTGGATAAAAGTGGTGTAAATAATGATGGAGATGTGGTGTTTGTTTGTAGTAAAGGAAAGAAAACACTTTGAATGACTAAAAAGATTTAAATATAATAATTTTTCCCTATAAAATTGGATTTAAGAGAAATTTTCTTAATTTAATATAGTTTATTGTTGAAATAATTTCCCTCTATAAATTTTGGTCAGGTCAATGTTTCATTTTCAACCTTAACTATTTCTTTTTCCCCTTTCTTGGCCAATTTTAACCTTAACCACAATAACAACATTTTGAATACAAAAGGGTTAAAAATTTAAATAGAAGGAAAAAATGGCTAAATAATGATCATGGATAGAAAATTTAGACCATATCCCATTCCAATTTTCCAATTTTATGATTTTCCGGATTTTTAAATAATTTATTTATATATTTTTTAACAGAAAATACAATCAAATTCATTTTAATGATTCTTAACAAATTTTGAATTTAAAGATTTAATACGGGTATATAATTTTAATATAAACACCTTTAAAATCAATGAGAAATTATTATTAATAATAAAATTAATGTGACACTATATTTTATGAAAAATATTACTTTTGATGTTTTTAAAATCATTTATTTTTATTTTTGTATTACTGACACAAGAACTATGTCAATGTTGTTTAAGAATTTAAGGTAATTATATCGAATAAAAAAAATAAACATATTAAAAACAAATTAATTAAGATAATAATAAACTTTTATTTTCATTCATAACATATTCTTATCCCTATGTGAACATGTAATAGAAATTAAAAGTAAGAGAGTGACATTTTGGAATTATACTTTACTTAAAACATTATAAATATATATTTCGAAGAAGAATGGAACCAAAATTCCATATTTTAGATTATATGAATGGTTGGTCAATCAAAAGTCATTAAATATAAATAAATAATGTATTTTTATAATTTTAAACCCATTTAAAATTATTTTTAACCATAATTAATTGATTTACCTATGTAAATGTGGTAAATATTTACCACAATTACTATTATAAATAAATCTTAACTATTTAAAAAATTATAAATTCTTAATTCGAAATATGGAATACATTTTTTAGATTTAACTTCTAAAAGTGTATGAAATAAATTTTAATATAATTGAGTAAAATAGAAAGAAAAACCATTTTTAGAAAAATACGTTTAGAAGCCCAGAAATGAAATTTTTGTAAAATAAATATAAAGATTAATTCTATGTAATTAACAAGATTATTTAAAACTAAAATTTAATCAATTAATTTTTAGTTAAAATAAAAATCATAATGGTACTTCTTATAGAAATTAAATGAACATTTTTCAAAAATCGGCATTTTTTGTTATTCACTGAAAAACTAATATCTTCTAAAAAACTCCCAAAAATTCACCTGAATATAATTTTGATTTAATGATTTAAAAAAATTATATAAACGTTATATAATAAAATTTAAAAATTTGGGTTAAATTATTCAAAATATTTATTCAAAAAAATATTTTTTTGGAAAACCTATTTTGGAAGTATAAAATGACATTACTAAAAATTGAGTGCTTATCTCATAAAAATTAATCAACAAATTTATATTGAGTATAAATATATTATATTTTGTTTTATAATTTAGTTACAACTATTCATATCCTCTAATTTTATTTCTAGGTTATAATCGTCATATTGAAAAAGTAATATTCCATGGTTCTTTTAACATAGATGTTTCATGTCTTTATATAATGAAACATAGTGTCATTTTAAAATCTAAGTGTGTTATATTGTCCCCCGATAAATAAATTTCATCTTCACATTTTTAACTTCATCTTAGTAATCAATGTTATAACATTTGAAAATAATTTTTATTAAAACCTATAACATATAAAGAGTTAATAAAACATCATTTTGAAATGAGGGAAATAGAAATATAAAGCTCATATGGAATAACACATAACTAGGTTTCCAAATATAAGAACATTAGTTGGATGTGAAAATATAGACATGGAGGAAAATAGTAAAATACAAATAATAACAAAAATTGATAGAGAACCATCATTATAAGAAATTAAACTATTAATAGAAAGTCAATGACCACAGAACCATAAATCAATGAGTTTCAAAAAATAAAATTAATTTATATGAAATAAAGGAAATATGATAAAATTTTTATTTGAAAATATTTTTCATAGAGTTGAAGAATTAATTTACCATACATACTAATAACATAAGACAATTTATATAGTTGATTTTGTTTAAATCCAAAAATTCAATTTCATCCTTTTATTTTATGTTTTAATTAGTTCCCACCTTTATCTAATCATTTAGTCCAATTGATGAGTATGAATATTTAATTTTTGAAGTAAACATGGGGTATATAAAATGATTTAAATCACATCTTCATATATTTAAAAAACAAAAATGTCTAGTACCTAAAATGAATAAACCTTCATATGAATAAAAAATATATTAATCTCTAAAATAAAAAAATAATACCCAAGGTTTAAATTAAATCATTCCATAATTAATTAACCCTATATCGTAAATAACCTCAATAGGATCATATTTACCACAAAATGTATCTTAGAAAATTTAGATTACATCCACAAAATAAAATACCATTCATCCTAAATATTCCTTCATGTTAAATCACATGATACACCAACGGTTTACTTATAATTATACCCAATAATACATATCCCAAAATATCATTAATTACTTTAAAACTCCATTACTTAATAAAGTAAAAATGGGTGTTTTTACTTTGAACTAACGATCAAACATAAATTTATAAACCCATTATTACATCTATAACTCATAAGTTAAACTCAAATGAAAATATCCTAATGTAAAAATTTATCTAAAACCTACTCTGATACCAACTATAATAGCCTCAAACCCACACTCTTGTATTTGGTTCTAAAAAAATCATTACTTTTCTGTCTTTGATACCAATAATCATGACCCAATTTTCAAAAACTGACAACATCAATATAATATATTATATCACTTATATACTCATGTTCATTTTATAGGTTATCAAATTTTGAAAATTGGAGGAAATATTACATAACAATAACCATTTCATTAGGGTGTCAGTTTTCCCACTATTCCCCATTTTTTAAATTCACATTACTTCTTTATCACATTCCATAATATTCTTCATTCCTAAAACTTTTCTATTCACAATTCATTTAATATCAATATTCATAACTTGGGGGAATGTAAAACCTATGAAGGGTTATATAAATCACCTAATAAGGGTAAAAATAAGCATTAACAATTTAATTTCATTAGTTAGAATAATTTAAGCTTAAGGGTATGATGAAATAGTCAAAATGCATGAGCAAAAGAAAAGATAATTCATACCCATAAAATCTACATCTTAAATCACGAGACATAGAATAAATATTTAACTTAAGTCAAAAGTCAAAAAAGTCAAAAAACACAATTCATGTGGAAAAAATCATTTAGAAAAGTATACATTTTATTTTATAGAATGTATTAAAAAACTGTGTAGGTGACTTAGAACATCAAACATTTACCATTGAATCACCTAACCAAATAATTCCCATATATCTTATAAGTAATCTATATTTGGTAAACTCCATAATCTGTTAGGTCTAAATTACAATCAGATAACTTCATTATTATAAGGCCCCAGCCTTAAACCTTACTTAATCTTGAGTTATTACAAGATTACACATTGAGGATCTTTTCGGGTTTAGAGTTTTAGAGAATTAGATCATAAAACTTGCATTACATTCTACATATAAATAAAGTGGTTACATAAAGATATTATTCTTCATTCCCATCAATGGAAACATATTTAAAATAAAACATGGATTATTTCTTGACACTTCCTTGACACTATCATCATATAATGTACCTTTCCCTTGACCTGTGAAAAACATTTCAAAAAAACATGGGATGAGCATAAAAAAGCTCAGTATGGGTTATAAAAACATGGAAAAGAAACATGAGTTCATATATACATAAGAATGAAATCATACTTTACCCATAAAACATAGGCACTTTAACATACCCCATAAAATCATGAATAAATCATAGAAATCATAAGACATAAAGGTAACTTGAGGCATTCATAACATTCTTACGTAGGGAGTAACCCTCTTGGTTACGTTTGGAGTACCCATCAAAGTATATTCCCTAAACTCTCTTCAGAGAAACCTTAACGTTTCACTCCTTCGCGTTACCCAATGCATTGGAGAGCTATATCGGGCTCACCCGCCCTTAGTTTATCACGGAACCACCCGTCTTCATAATAATGCCCAAGAACCATAACATAATTGTATCACATAAAACATGCCTAAAGGAAACATAACATTTCCGCATTTCAATCACAAGATATCAATACAACACAAACACATTGTGAAAACCATTTTCAATACCAAAATAAAAGGAAAGTAAAACATGGTATTTATTTTTCTTTTAAAAAAAAGGTATGGCTTGTAGAGGAAGCCAAAACTCAAATAACGGTCACGACGGCGGAGAAGTCATTGTCGCCGCATACATACGACAAAAACATTCCCTTTTGTCATTTAGTAAACGCTTTGTATAAAAAAGATTCCTTTTGAATAAACTTAAAAGTCAAAGGGGTTTATACACCGTATAAAAGAAAGTTGTGTATAAAATAAAATATGCCTCAATGAAAGGAGATTGAGACGAAGTCCCATACCTCGTATCCGACTTGACCCGACCGTTATTTAATCTCCTGAATAATAAACTTGAGTTAATCTCTACTTGCTTAAGAATATTTTTCAAGTTCATTATTCCTTTTATACCATGTTATGAACATCATGTAATCATTTAAGTTAATAATGTTCATTTTGTCGGTATTTGGTTCTTAAGTCAAAAATAGACTTCTTACACTTACATGTTGTTAATTTGGTCAAAGGTTCATTATATCCAGAATGATATTAATGATTTGGATAACATATACATCATATATATTCAGCATATACATGTATTTATAATATTACATCACATTTAGAGGTAAGAAATGAAATGCACCGTTCATGGAGACGGTAAGCCGTACGTACGCATGAACGCTACTTCCATTTCTATTTCGTATTTTTTTTGGAATGGAATCATAATTATATAAGAGTATATTATAATTCCAGTATAATAACATATATAATATCATTAACTTTATCCTTTACACATCCCACATATGGTATTAACGAATCAAATCACTTTCAGGGGGCGGTAGTCCGCACTTCCTAAAATGAAGATATCGTGTTTACCCATAATGGAAACCATAAAGGTATTCCCAAAATGTAAAAAAAAGAAGCTTAAGGAAAACTTAAACATATCATATATCATATACAAAAATAGTGACATCATAATGGCCACCTTTGAAGGTGTTAAATGAGTATTGAACAATCATCGTTTCGGGAGGCAGAATTTCGCCATCCACGGAAACCGTATGTTCTTTAACCATTTGATGTAGTTGTGTGAGAGTGTATCTCAAATAAATCTTATAAAAACATCCTAGTATATTGAAGATACTGTTGTTGTTACAAAAGAAGTAAATAAAAAGAGTTTAGGGGGTTGGAGAAGCAAAATAATACAAATGAACATGAGAGAATGAATTACCTTTAAAAGTGTAACTACTTTTGATTTGAGCCTAAAGGCTTTCTTTGAAAGGATTATTCCCAAAGGTAATCCTCTAGGATGAGGATAGGGATGTGGAGAGAGTAAATGGGCAGGGGTTGGCCGATCCAAAGGCTTGAGGAGTGTGTGAAATGAGGTAGAGGTGGGGACCTTTTATAAGAGGAGAGGAGGGGCACTTTTGGAAAGTAAAGAAATATTACATTATTTGAAAATGTGTTTCGGTTTTAAAAGGTCCCACATTGATATAATTCGTGTATAAGGTGATAAGGGTTTTAAATCCACTCATCCAATTGGTTTTGGACATGTGTAGTTCATAGATTTTTCATTGTCTTTCCATTTTATTTAAATCGTCAAATAATGATGTCATCACTGCATCATTATTATGTCATAAATAATTTAATTTATTTAATGTATAAAAGTTATAAAAAAATAATATGATGTAGTAAATCTTTTTATCTTTCCAATGACTATTTATAATCAAAAATCGGATCTTTATAAGCCCATGTAAAAATTGTTTTCATAAAACATATTATGTTTGTGTCATTTTTACTTTTACATTAAATAAAAAGTTATTTTTGTCATTTCCCAACAAAAGTGGATCCATGGGGTCCCCAAGTTGACCCATGGCTTTTCTTGGTCGGCCATGACACAACCAATAAGTTTGGGACATGTTTCTAGGTCATTTCATATTATTAAAGCATTATTTATACCTTAAACTACCCTAATTACCACTAATCGCGATTAAGAACTTAATAAGTTACTATTCACCAAAAAATTATTATAATCTCATTGAACCACATTTTACTTCTTAATGAAAACCATGTATGTCGGATTTTTGAAATTCAAAACACAATGATGGAAAAATTTCATTTAAACGGAAAATCAGTCTTTATAAGTACCACTTAGTGGTTTCACCATTCATCAAAAATTGGAGTTTTTCAGAAAATTACCAAAAATTCACCCTAAGATATATTTGATATTCCGAATTCAAAAATGAAGTCTATTTTACAAAATTCAATACATATAAGTCAAATTAATTAATTTAATAATTAATTCCCGCTGCCAGAGCAAATAGCGTGTTTTTACAAAACAATAAGTATCAAAAGATTGACACCAGTTTAAGTCTAATTTCAAAGTGAAATTGATTCCAATGACCACCATTGGATAAAATGGTAAAAATATATTCATATTACACATTAAGAACAATTCAAAAGATAATCTAATCATATAAATAAATTAGATTAAAAAGCAGTTTTAATGTAAAATGCAGTATTTTTCACTATTCATTAAAAAATGAACATTGTCAGAAAAATACCAAAAATTCACAAAAAGTAAATTTTGATGTCCCAATCATAAAGAATAAGTTTATTTTGACAAACATAGTTTATAAAATTGTCAAAATATAGATTCAAAAATGGTTTTCCATCAAAAGGCAGTAAAACAATCTTGTAAGAATATTAGTGTATTCCATGCATAAGATTGTATTTATTTTCATTTTAAGCCTCTATAACACTATCTTAATCATTAATAGACATAGATAAAAATATCTATTATTCATTACTTATTTGGGATGTTACATCCTTCCCCCATTTATAAAATTGCGTCCCTGCAATTTATTTACTTATCGAATAAATGGGGGTACTTATCCCTCATTGCATTTTCAGATTACCATGTTGCCTCTTCAATCATGTGGTTTTTCCACAAAACCTTTACCTGGTGAATCACCTTATTCCGTAACACTTGCTCCCTGTGGTCAAGAATCTGGACCGGTTGTTCCTCATAAGATAGGTTCTCTTCCAGCTGAACTACCTCTGGACTCAAAACATGAGATGGATCTGGCATATACTTTCTCAACATCGAAATGTGAAAAACATTGTGTACCTGAGATAAACTCGGAGGTAAAGCCACTCAGTATGCAACTGATCCAACTCTCTCCAGAATTTCGTATGGTCCAATGAACCTTGGACTCAACTTTCCTTTCTTACCAAATCTCATCACTCTTTTCCAAGGAGAAACCTTGAGAAAAACATGATCACCTACCTCGAAAGATAGATCCTTCCTCCGATTATCCGCATAACTCTTCTGCCTGCTCTAAGCTGTTCTCATGTGTTTCTGAATCAGCTGAACTTTTTCTTCCATCTCTTCTACCAATTCTGGTCCCATCAACTTCCTTTTACCCACTTCATTCCAGAAAGCTGGAGTTCGACACCGCTTCCCATATAATGCCTGAAATGGTGCCATCTGTATACTGGAATGAAAACTGTTATTATATGAAAATTCAACCAAAGAAAGATGTTGGTCCCAACTTCCCTGATAATCCATAGAACAAGCTCGTAGAATATCCTCCAATGTCTGAATTGTTCGTTCTGACTGCCCATCTGATTGAGGATGAAAAGCTTTACTAAAATTTAATTCAGTACCCAACGACTTCTGAAGGCCTTTCCAAAAGTTAAAAGTAAACCTGGGATCACGATCCGATACAATGGAGACAGGAACTCCATGTAACCTGACTATCTCTTTAAGATACAAACGGGAAAGTTGATCAAGAGAGAAAGTATCTCGTATAGCAAGGAAATGAGCAGATTTGGTCAAGCGATCAACAATAACCCAGATTTCATTATTACCTCGAGATGTCTTCGGTAATCCAACAACAAAGTCCATGGATATATTCTCCCATTTCCACTCTGGCACTGGTAAAGGCTGAAGCATCCCTTTCGGTAACTGCCGCTCTACTTTAACCTTCTGACAAGTCAAACACTTCACAGTAAAATTAACAATATCTCTTTTCATTCCATCCCACCAGTAATACTACCGCAGATCTCTATACATCTTAGTACTTCCTGGATGAACTGAAAACGGAGAACTATGAGCTTCACATAACAACTCTCTCTTCAACTGTGAATCACAAGGCACACACAATATCTTCCCAAATCTCAAAACACAATCATTATCAATGTTGAATTCAGGCAACTTACCTTTCTGAACCAGCTCTACCTTTTTCTGCAACTTACTGTCTTGCTTCTGTGCTTGCTTGATTCTATCTGATAGAGAAGATCTCACTGATACCTGAAACAAAACAGAAGGACTTCCTACACCAACAACTTCTATGCCAAAGTTCATCAAATCCTTAACCAAAGGATCACGTTCCAAACGCAACATTGTTAATGAAGCATTACTTTTTCGACTCAAAGCATCAGCCACTTTATTTGCTTTTCCCGGATGGTAATGAATTGTACAATCATAATCCTTGATTAATTCTAGCCATCTCCTCTGTCTCATGTTTAACTCTTTCTGAGTGAATATATACTTTAAACTTTTGTGATCGGTATATATTTCACACTTTACTCCATACAAATGATGCCTCCAAATTTTTAAAGCAAAAACAACAGCAGCTAATTCCAAATCATGTGTAGGGTAATTTACCTCATGAGTTTTCAACTGTCGTGAAGCATAAGCAATTACCTGATCATTCTGCATTAGGACGCAACCATTTCCTTTCAATGAAGCATCACTGTATATAACAAACTCACCATTCCTGGAAGGTAGTGAAAAAACTGGAGCATTAACCAATCTTCATTTCAATTCTTGAAAACAATCATCACATTCTTTTGTCTAGATAAACTTAACACCCTTCCGAGTTAGCTTAGTCATTGGACTAGATAACTGTGAAAAATTTCTAACAAACCTTCGGTAATAGCCCGCCAAACCAAGGAAGCTATGAATCTCGGTTACATTTGTGGGTCTTGGCCATTCTTCCACAACTTTTGTTTTTGCAGGATCAATAGTTATTCCATCTTTAGAAACAATGTGACCAAGGAAAGAAATTTGTTGCAACCAAAACTCACACTTGCTGAATTTCCCATAAAATTTTTTTACTTTTAAGGTTTTCAAGATAAAACTTAAATGTTTTTCATGATCCTCTTTACTTTTAGAAAACACCAAAATATCATCAATGAAAACCACCAAAAACTTATCCAGGAACTCATGGAAAATTCTATTCATTAAGTCCATGAATACAGCAGGTGCATTGGTTAGCCCAAAAGGCATTACTACAAATTCATAATGGCCATATCTTGTACGGAACGTGGTCTTCGGAATATCTGCCTCCTTTACCTTCAGCTGATGGTACCCCGATCTCAAGTCAATCTTTGAAAAAAACTGAGCTCCCTGGAGTTGATCAAACAAATCATCGATATGAGGCAAAGGATATTTGTTCTTAACTATGATATTATTCAAGGCTCTATAATCAATGCAAAGTCTCATAGAACCATCTTTCTTTTTAATAAATAAAATAGGAGCACCCCATGGTGATGTGCTAGGTCTAATGAAACCTTTCTCTAATAAATCTTTCAATTGCTCCTTCAACTCTAAAAGTTCAATTTGTGCCATTCGATAAGGGGGTTTTGAAATTGGCTTAGCATCATGAACTAAGTCAATAGTAAACTCAACTTCACGATATGGTATTATTCCAGGAAACTCATCAGAAAAAACATCAGGATACTCATTTACCACTGGCACATCATTAATCTGAACAGTTCCTTTATTTTCAACGACATGTGCAAGGTAACATTCATTTCCATCTTTTACAAATTTCTCGGCCTCTTGATATGTTATCAAAAGTAAGGGTTCATTCTTGTAAACAAACTGAAAGTCTTTCTGAAAAGAAACTTCTTTATCTCTACAGTCAATCTTAGCATGGTAAATAGAGAGCCAATCCATACCCAGGATAACATCAAACTCTACTAGAGGTAGAACAATAAGGTTTGCAAGTAGGTTCTTTCCACAGATAAGGATAGGAAGATTCTTATAAATTCTTTTTGCCTCAACATTCCCCCCAGGTGTTTTTACCAAAAGTTCAGGAGTCATTTCTTGAGATGGTATTCCCATTTTACTAGAAAAGGTTTCAGAGATGAAAGAATGTGTAGACCCCGAATCCAACAACACACTGGCATAATCTGAAAAAACAAAAAAAGTACCTGATACAACTTCATTTGATGGCCCGACATCTGCTGAAGTAGTTGCAAAGGATTTCACCACCCCTTTCTGCTTGTAGTCTAACTGCTTCCCATCACTCAAGCTCCTTTTCGGACACTCGTTTGCATAGTGACCCATCTCATTGCACTTATAACATTTCACTAACTGTAAATCAAATTTGTTCTTACCTTCACCTTGATCCTTTTCAGTGCAATCACGAGCCTTATGTCCCATCTTACCACATCGGTAGCACTTCCCAGAATTCAGAAGACATTCCCCAGCATGCCTTTTGCCACATTTATCACAAACTGGAAACTTAGTTCTCTTACCATCAGACTTTTTTGAAGAATTCTTACCTTTCTCCTGCCACCTCGGTCTCTTCTTCTGCTGGTTGTTATAGAACACTTGGTCATCGACAAACTCCATTTCCACCTTCTCAGCACATCGAACAAGCTTTTCATAACTTTTAAACTCTCGAGAAGCTAATGCCCTTCGATATTTTGGCTTTAATCCTGAGTAAAAACGATTGATTTTACTATCAAGGTCTCGAATAAAATTTGGAGCATACCTTGCCAATCGAGTGAAACTTTCTTCATAGGCAGCCACTGAGTCTTCCTCTTGCCTCAATTCCAAGAATTGCTTTTCCACCCTAAGTCGAACAGCCTTAGGAAAATACTTCTCAAGAAACATAACTTTGAATTCATCCCAGTCAAGAGCATCAATCTCATCTGCGTCCCTGATATTTTTAACCATAGACCACCACTGATCTGCTTCACCCTCCAAACGGTAAATAGAAAGACTAACCTTTTGATTTTCTGAACACCCCATGACATCAAAAATCTTCTCCAGTGCTTTAATCCACCCTTCAGCTAGCACAGGGTCAGATGATCCTCTGAATGATAGTGGATGTTGCCTCATGAAATGTTCCACCACTGACATGTTCCTCTGCGGTTGATCTGGCTGATCTCGTGCATGGATACCACCGCCATTTATCGCTTGAGTCAACTGCGCCATTATTGCAACAAACTGTTCAGTTCCAATTCCGACCATTTCTGAATGCTGATTCGGAAGGTTACTTCCTTCTGTATGCCTTCCTAGCACTGCTTCCCTGTTTCCTCTGCGGAAAACCATTCTGAACAAACATGTCTTAGATGAAGCAACATGGTAATCTTCAAATGCTATATCACTTCAAAAAAAATATTTTGGATAATCATAAAATAAAATTCTAACTCCTAAAGTTATCTAAACCGACCTCTGATACCAACTATAAGGCCCCAGCCATAAACCTTACTTAATCTTGAGTTATTACAAGATTACACATTGAGGATCTTTTCGGGTTTAGAGTTTTAGAGAATTTGATCATAAAACTTGCATTACATTCCACATATAAATAAAGTGGTTACATAAAGATATTATTCTTCATTCACATCAATGGAAACACATTTAAAATAAAACATGGATTATTTCTTGACACTTCCTTGACACTATCATCATATCATGTACCTTTCCCTTGACCTGTGAAAAACATTTCAAAAAAACTTGGGATGAGCATAAAAAAGCTCAGTATGGGTTATAAAAACATGGAAAAGAAACATGAGTTCATATATACATAAGAATGAAATCATACTTTACCCATAAAACATAGGCACTTTAACATACCCCATAAAATCATGAATAAATCATAGAAATCATAATACATAAAGGTAACTTGAGGCATTCATAACATTCTTACGTAGGGAGTAACCCTCTTGGTTACGTTTGGAATACCCATCACAGTATATTCCCTAAAATCTCTTCGGAGAAACCTTAACATTTCACTCCTTCGCATTACCCAATGCATTGGAGAGCTATATCGGGCTCACCCGCCCTTAGTTTATCACGGAACCACCCGTCTTCATAATAATTCCCAAGAACCATAACATAGTCGTATCACATAAAACATGCATAAAGGAAACATAACATTTCCACATTTCAATCACAAGATATCAATACAACACAAACACATTGTGAAAACCATTTTCAATACCAAAATAAAAGGAAAGTAAAACATGGTATTTATTTTTCTTTAAAAAAAAGGTATGGCTTGTAGAGGAAGCCGAAACGCAAATAATGGTCACGACGGCGGAGAATTCGTTGTCGCCGCATACGTATGACAAAAACATTCCCTTTTGTAGTTTAGTAAATGATTCGTATAAAAAAGATTCCTTTTGAATAAACGTAAACGTCAAAGGGGTTTATACACCGTATAAAAGAAAGTTGTGTATAAAATAAAATATGCCTCAATGAAAGGAGATTGAGACGAAGTCCCATACCTCGTATCCGACTTGACCCGACCATTATTTAATCTCCTGAATAATAAACTTGAGTTAATCTGTACTTGATTAAGAATCTTTTTCAAGTTCATTATTCCTTTTATACCATGTTATGAACATCATGTAATCATTTAAGTTAATAATGTTCATTTTGTCGGTATTTGGTTCTTAAGTCAAAAATAGACTTCTTACACTTACATGTTGTTAATTTGGTCAAAGGTTAATTATATCCAGAATGATATTAATGATTTGGATAACATATAGGTCATATATATTCAGAATATACATGTATTTATAATATTACATCACATTTAGAGGTAAGAAATGAAATGCACCGTTCATGGAGACGGTAAGCCGTACGTACGCATGAACGCTACTTCCATTTCTATTTCGTATTTGTTTTTGGAATGGAATCATAATTATATAAGAGTATATTATAATTCCAGTATAATAACATATATAATATCATTAACTTTATCCTTTACACATCCCACATATGGTATTAACGAATCAAATCACTTTCAGGGGGCGGTAGTCCGCACTTCCTAAAATGAAGATATCGTGTTTACCCATAATGGAAACCATAATGGTATGCCCAAAATGAAAAAAACAGAAGCATAAGGAAACCATAAACATATAATATATCATATACAAAAATAGTGACATCATAATGGCCACCTATGAAGGTGTTAAATAAGTATTGAACAATCATCGTTTCGGGAGGCATAATTTTGCCATCCACGGAAACCGTATGTTCTTTAACCATTTGATGTAGTTGTGTGAGAGTGTAGCTCAAATAAATCTTATAACAACATCCTATTATATTTAATATACTTTTGTTGTTACAAAAGAAGTAAATAAAAAGAGTTTAGGGGGTTGGAGAAGCAAAATAAAACAAATGAACATGAGAGAATGAATTACCTTTAAAAGTGTAACTCCTTTTGATTTGAGCCTAAAGGATTCCTTTGAAAGGATTATGCCCAAAGGGAATCCTCTAGGATGAGGAGAGGGATGTGGAGAGAGTAAATGGTCAGGGGTTGGCCGAGCCAAAGGCTTGAGGAGTGTGTGAAATGAGGTAGAGGTGGGGGCCTTTTATAAGAGGAGAGGAGGGGCACTTTTGGAAAGTAAAGAAATATTACATTATTTGAAAATGTGTTTCGGTTTTAAAAGGCCCCACATTGATATAACTCGTGGATAAGGTGATAAGGGTTCTAAATCCACTCATCCAATTGGTTTTGGCCATGTGTAGTTCATAGATTTTACATTGTCTTTCCATTTTGTTTAAATCGTCAAATAATGATGTCATCACTACATCATTATTATGTCATAAATAATTTAATTTATTTAACGTCTAAAAATTATAAAACAAATACTATGATGTAGGAAATCTTTTTATCTTTCCAATGACTATTTATAATCAAAAATCTGATCTTTATATGCCCATGTAAATTTTTTTTTCGTAAAACATATTATGTTTGTGTCATTTTTACTTTTACATTAAATAAAAAGTTATTTTTGTCATTTCCCAACAAAAGTGGATCCATGGGGTCCCCAAGTTGACCCATGGCTTGTCTTGGTCGGCCATGACACAACCAATAAGGTTGGTACATGTGTCTAGGTCATTTCATATTATTAAAGCATTATTTATACCTTAAACTACCCTAATTACCACTAATCGCGATTAAGAACTTAATAAGTTACTATTCACCAAAAAATTATTATAATCTCATTGAACCACATTTTACTTCTTAATGACAACCATTTATGTCGGATTTTTGAAATTCAAAACACAATGATGGAAAAATTTCATTTAAACGGAAAATCATTCTTTATAAGTACCACTTAGTGGTTTCACCATTCATAAAAAATTGGAGTTTTTCAGAAAATTACCAAGAATTCACGCTAAGATATATTTGATATTCCGAATTCAAAAATGAAGTCTATTTTACAAAATTCAATACATATAAGTCAAATTAATTAATTTAATAATTAATTCCCGCTGCCAGAGCAAATAGCGTGTTTTTACAAAACAATAAGTATCAAAAGATTGACACCAGTTTAAGTCTAATTTCAAAGTGAAATTGATTCCAATGACCACCATTGGATAAAATGGTAAAAATATATTCATATTACACATTAAGAACAATTCAAAAGATAATCTAATCATATAAATAAATTATATTAAAAAGCAGTTTTAATGTAAAATGCAGTATTTTTCACTATTCATTAAAAAATGAACATTGTCAGAAAAATACCAAAAATTCAGACAAAGTAAATTTTGATGTCCCAATCATAAAGAATAAGTTTATTTTGACAAACATAGTTTATAAAATTGTCAAAATATAGATTCAAAAATGGTTTGCCATCAAAAGGCAGTAAAACAATCTTGTAAGAATATTAGTGTATTCCATGCATAAGATTGTATTTATTTTCATTTTAAGACTCTATAACACTATCTTAATCATTAATAGACATAGATAAAAATATCTATTATTCATTACTTATTTGGGATGTTACAATTATCACCTAGTAGGAACTTAACTTCATCATATTTTAGAAGTAACTTGTAATGGTATATGCCTTACCAACCCATTACTTTTCTAGTTTTTGTAGGTGGAGTAGTTTAGTGGAATTTATGGGAGTTTTCAGTGGTGGATTGAGGTGAATTAGATATTATATAGAAAATACACACTATGTAAATGCATTACATGACATGTGAAGGTTGGTAATTACTTATACGAGTCTGGTTCACAATGTGTAAATGTTTGGGGTTTAATAATAAAGAGGTGAAACGTTTTTTAGTGTAAACTCAACCTTGAGGATTACACGACATGAAATGGGATTACATGTCATGTAAATACTTGATGTAGTGTCATTATATGGTTTAGAGAACTTTGGGGTTTTCTCAAACTCTATGTCCAGTGCTCATTCCCTCCTTCCAGGTGACCAACAACCCCATCCCTTTGTTTTTTAGTTTCCTTTAGATGAGGATTGTTTCCCAACTTCCCATATTCTATCAATGGTGATTTATACTCTCATTATCATCAGTTTCCTTTAAATATTATTTAGTTTTTAACTATAGTTGTGAGGTTTGGTTTGGATTATGTTTTTGGGCATTGTTTGGATGATTCTTTAATGTAGTGTAGGTTAATCCATAGTTTCTCATGGTACAATTATGGTTTGTGTGAGTTTCTTCTTCGACCTGTGGTGTGAAATGATTTGGTAAAGCGTCTTTGAGGTAGGTAATGCTTCATTTATCTTTTTTGTGTATCATGTGGTAGGGTTTTACACTTTTTTTACTTATGGATTTATAGTTGTGATGACTTAATTAAAGATAAAATATTGGTTAAACATAAATTGATGGGTAAAAGGGTTTGATTCATATTTTTTTACATCTTTATTGTTACTGTGATACTGTGATTGTTTGAGCTTGATGCCCTGCTATAAATGGAGGCCTTTGGAGTATTTTTCCCTAGATATATGTGTTGTGACTACTTATTTTGTTTTGATTGTTGCGATATCACCCTAAAATAGAAATAGACTAACCACTTATATTTTTCATAAATAAATGGTTTCCCCATGGTTATGGTTTATGTGATAACACCCCTAAAATAAAGTGTAAATTAATAAAATACCATCTTTAAATCAATAAAAGTATTTTTATTTGTTGTGATGTGTAGTCGTGCTTTTGGGATGAGTATTTGTGGTTAGGGAATGTAGGCCTGATGGTTTTTTTCTTTGCTTTTGGGATAGTGATGAGGTGGTTTGTTGACTATAGTTTTGTAGATGATGGGTTGTTTGATGTGATTTTAGGGAAGATAGGTGGTTTATTGGTAGTGATTTTTGAAAAATACTGTGTTTTGTTTGGTTATGATTGGGGGGGGGGTGAGGAGGTGGTTGGCCATGATTTTGGAGTGATTAGGTGGTTTGTTGTCTGTGCATTTGGGGGGGATATGTGGTTTTTTTCTTTGATTTTGGTGTTTCAAGGTGGTGGTTTATTTATTCTATATTCCCAGGTAATGATGGAAATAATAATTGAATAATAATGGTTGAAATAACATGAGTTAATTTGGTTAATGAGATGGAAATAGCTAATCAAAAAAATTAATGATGGTTTGTGTTATTAAATATGGGTATAATAAATAATTAAATTAATTTTCTAGATAATTGGAATTGGTTTGAAATGTGAAATGGGGCTTGTGGCTTGTTGTGCGGTGTTATGCATTATAAAGTGGAAAAAATAGAGGTGATGTTGTGTGTTATATAGAGTTTGGTTGTGAACCCATTTGTTGGGCATGTGTGTGGAGTGATATATATATAAATGTATATTGTTTTTGATTTTCATATGCACCCCACTCACACCAAGCACTGTGTATTGAAACCCACATAGTCCTATCGGGGCTGTTTTTATCAACATATAGTGAGGAAGATGGATGGATTGGTACCCACTCTTTCCCACTCTCTCTTCTATAAATGTTAAGTATTTCATATAATTTTATGACCAGAGGTCTATTAGTGCATTATATTGTGGTTGCGGTAGCCCAGGTGGATTTGGGAGGGAAGTTACTATGCTTGTGGTGTGGTGGACGATGTGTTTTTCAGGTGTGATGTGACATGAATGTGCTTGTGGGGAGGCTTCTAGTAGGGGTTGGGCATGGTAAATGGATGTAACAAGGTTGATATCCTATATGTTAAAGATACCTACTACTCTTCTTATGGCTGTGGATGTGTTGTGGCCTAGGTGTTTTCCGGTGAGATGTGATGTAACCATACTTATGGGGCATCGAGATCAGGTGTCTTTGGGTGAGGTGTGTTGTGACCATGATTGTAGGGCATTATCGTCTACAGAATATATGGGAGCACCAAGATGTTTGAAACTGTATTGTGAGATTGTCATAGTAGTGGGAAAGAGGTGAGGGGTACCCTTATCGATGTGGTTCTTATTATATTATATAACTCGACTTGTGTTATTTGGTGAGTGTGGTTTGGTGATGTTTGACTTGGTTAATATACATGTATAGGTGTTGTTTGGTTCTGTTGTTTTCTCATAGGTGAATTAGTATATTTCTTTAACATGTGAACAAGAGACATTGGATTCCTTATTGAGATTAATTGTATGATCACCCTATATATATAAATTTTTATCAGGTTTCTAGGTGGATTATGTAGACTGTGTTAGAAATTTCTAGCTCATACCATTGGATAGCTTCTATGTCACTACTCGAAATTATCTTTTGTTTATTTACCTTGGAGAATTTTATTTGTAAAATTTTTATTTATACATGCATTTGGGATAGTTTTGGAAATATTTTATATTATTTATTGGATTTTTTGGCTGATTTATATTATCTTTTGATTCTACATCATTACTGAGTGTAATACCTCCCCTTTCATAATATTTTTATACCTTCGATGCTAGTTGCTAACCTGGGGACTAATGGAGGTGGAACTCAGGCATCATTACCTCTCTCTCCTCATTGTGGTAAATTTGGAGGGAAGTGGGTTGTGATAAAGTCGTATCAAAGGAGTGGTTGAGAGATAGGATGGATTTTGGAGTTATGCATGGTTAGGATTGCATGGGTTGGTATGGAAATAGTGCCAGTTTACCTTGGTGCATGACATAGAGCAGGGTGACTGGCTAGGACATATGATTTTAGGGCCCCCTATAACCCAATTCATAGACTTTGAGTTTATTGAATAACCAATTAGGGTGGAACTATTTGTAGTGTAAAGACATAGGGGAGGTACATTTATTATGGTGAATTGTGTTCTTTTTTTAAATGTGTTTTTTTGGAAATGTTAAAATGAATAAAGTTATTTAAAATGAATCTTAATAAAATTCCATGCTACTAGGTTTTAGAAGTTATTGTTTTATTGTATGATATGAATACTATTTATCATTCATGTGTAGATCATTTAGGCTTAGCAGGTTGATCTAATGGATGTCTGTAGGGTTGGTCTGATAGATGAGGATGTGTCTTGGGATACAGAATTGTGTGCTTTCCATCAGAAGTCCTTGGGAAAGTATGAGGTTGGTGTTTTAGATGTGGAGACAATGAGCTAGATGGAGGATCTCACAATCTCTTTTAGTTTGATCCAAGACCCAATAGAGTACTGGTTCCCTTAAAAAGTTATTCAGGTGTAGGGAGCTGTGTATTGGTGGTGGATGTTGTATCTGGAAGAGTGAAAGGAGGAATATGTTTCCCGGGTCAACTTTTAGAAAGAGTTTTGGGAAGAGTATCTTTTGTTTACCATGAAGGTATTGAATATGTAATAGATTATTTATCTTTATAAAGGGAGTCTGTTAGTGCAGTACTTGTGAATAAAGTTCATAGACCATCTTTATTTTCCCCAAATATAGTTTCTAGATGAAGAGTCTCATGTGAGACATCTTGGGGAGGAACTCTATCATTCTATCCAATATGCAGTTACTCTTTTTACATTTCCAAAATATATGGAGATTCAGAATAAGGTATAGGTAATTGAGTGGATACACTCTCAAGGATATTTACCAAGATAGGGGAACCATTAGTGTTCATCAAGGGGAATAATTGTTAGTGGAATGTCTCAAGCACTAGGACCTTTTAGGTTTTGACCAGTAGTGAGTCAACATAAATAGTTTCTTTTTTGGCCTTCTAGGGATTGTGGTTTTTGTTATTTGCCTAGGAGATTATGTGAAAGTGTGTTTTGGTTATAAGGTTCATGTCCACTACCAGAACTAGTGACCAGTGTTTCCCCAAGATTAGTTTGGTAGGGGTGTACAAGTTCAACACCAACCACTGAAGAAGTTTCCAGTGAGACTGTTTCAGTAGCAGGAGAAGTAGGATTATTCTCTACTGAGGGGAGATGGAGCTGATTGAGTCTGTCCATAGTATGTTCCTCGTGTTTGGGGACCTCCAACTTAGCATAGTTGTAGAGGTGAATAATAGTAGTGAGGAAGAGGATATAGGAATGGTAAGTTAAAGGAAATGGAGGTGTTAGTTTTAGAGGGTCCATAAATAATTAGAGGTATGATCAGTTTATTCAATACCTTTGTTTGTGACTTGTTTTATTTAGTATATTAAAACTAATTTGTTTCACACACTCTAGTCCATGATCTAAGACTATATTTAGATAGGCTTCCAATTCCCCCGGTGTTGACTATGCGTGTCGGAGGCCAAGATAGCTTGTTTGATGTGTGCTAGAGTTGTAGACAGATGATGGGGCCACATCAATACTATGGGGATATTATCATTCTATAGATACAACCATATGATGTTATCTTTAACATCAACAAGTTGTAGTCTGTATATGATGTTATCAACTACTTCTGATGGATAGTCATGTTCTCGGATGTGGATGGCCAGCGGGTGGTTTTCATTGGAGAGTGGGGTTTTCAATTGGGTAGTCGACAGGTGTATCCCTTTAATTTATTATTTGTTGAGATATTTTTGGAATTAGTAGAGTTTGGGATGGTAGAGGTTACTATGGTCACTAGGGAGTTCCTGGATGTTTTCCTAGAGAAGGTTGTGATGTTACCCCCTCTACGCGATGTTGACCTTGGGATAAACTTGCAGACTGATGATTCTACGATTTCAATGGATCCTTATTGGGTGGAACAATATGAGTTGTGGGAGTTGAGTATTAAGATATATTATCTGATGTATATGGGTTTTGTCCAACCTAGTGTGTCACCATGAGGTGTTTCTGTGTTGTTCTCCAATAAGGCGGATGACAGAATGAAATTATTCATAGACTAACAGAGGCTGAATTATGTGACATTGAAGAACCGTTACCCTATTATAAGGATAGAAGATCTTTTTGACATGATGAGAGGGGAAATTTGGTTTTCTAAGATTGATCTGCGGTCTAGACATCACCGATTGAGGGTGGAGGAGGGAGGTATCTTGAAGACTACCTTCAAATGCAGGTATAGGCACTTCGAGTTTGCGGTCATACTTTTTGGTGTTACTAACACACCAGTTGTGCTCATGGGGCTTATAAACTCTATGTTTCGTGAGTTCTTGGACTACTTCATCATTTTATTAATTTATTATATCTTGATATACTTCAGGTCATAGGAGGATAATGTCGAGTATCTCAGAGCCATTTTGTAGGTCCTTCGACACCACCACCTTTAGGTAAATTTCTCTAAGTGTATATTTTTCACATGAGAGGTGCATTTAAAAAATAATGTGGTTTCTCTATAGTGTGTGGTAGTAGACCCATCAATGGTCAATGCAATTATTTATTGGGAAACACAAAAGAATGTGGTAGAGGTTCATAGTTTCTTTGGCCTTATGGGTTATTATTAGAGGTTTGTGCCTGATTTCTCTCGAGTTGTATCCATATTAATAACTTTGAACATGATGGATTATGATTTTTTTTGTGGAATAATAAATTCTAAAAATCATTTATTTACCTAATGGTGATATTCGTTAGTGATTCAGTTTCCTAAGGAGGGGGGATTTTTGAGGTTTTCTGATGCTTCCCATCTAGTCTTAGGATGCTTGTTGATGCACTAGAGGGAAGTGATATCTTGCAGGTCTAATAAGTTGTATCCCCTAAAGAAAAAATATACCACCCATGATCTATAGTTAAAAGTGGTAGTTTTTTTGCGTGGAATTTATGGAGGTATTATCTCATTGGGGAGCACTTTCTAGTCTTTAAAGATCAAAAGATCTTGAGATATATATTTTCTTAGCATGATCTAAACTTTTCATAGTGGAAGTGGAAGGAGTTTCATAAGATTTATGATTTTGTGATCTCCCACACCCCAGGGAAAAAGAAATATTGTGGCTGGAAATTTGGGTAGGAAGTCCATAAAGGATGTTGATTGGGAGGCTGGGGATTCTTAGTGAGAAATGGAGGAGTTGGTAGCCTTGCACTTTGTTTCAAGGGAAAATGGTAGTGGTGGATATTTATATTTTATGACAGTGTATTCTTTGATTCAGTAGGTAGAGGAATCTCTGTTGGGAGACTTAGAGGAAGAGGTTGGGCATAATACTGTTAGATACAGTGATGCTCTGAAGGGATGGTCAGAGGATGGTCAGAACCAGATATTTTTTCGTGAGAGGTTGTTTGTTATGGTAGTGATGCATAGGGGAGTACTACATGGGTTTCATAACTCAAATTTGGAGGCACACCCAGGATTTTACAAGCTGTACAATGACTTGAGGATGTGTTTTTTGTGGTCCAGGATGAAATGGATGGTGGTGGACTTTATGGGAAGTGTTTGGTTTTAAAGTAGGTAAAGGTAGAGCATCATGTTCCAAGTGGTTTTTTTGCAGCCCTTGGATGTTCCCTAGTGGAAATGGGATGACATATCAATGTTTTTTTGTTATAGGGTTATCCTAATCTTAGGAGTGTTGTGATTCTATCAGGGTGATCATGGATCAGTTGATGAATTCACCCCGCTTATTAGTGATTAAGGAGTTAGGAGTTGCAGTTATTTTCGCTATTCTGTATGTGGATGTAGTGGTGCAGTTTCATGGAGTTATAAGATCAATTGTCTTGGATTGGGATGAGTGTTTTCCTCATTATTATAGAGGGTATTAAAACATGATTTTTCTACTCAGTTACACCTCATCACTTATTTCCACCCTCAGATGTATAGCCCGATAGAGAAGACTATAAAGATGTTGGAGGATATATTGTCGACGTTTTTCATGAACTTAGACAGAGCTTGGGTATGACACTTTCCCTTGGTTGAGTTTTATTAAAACATTTCATATTACCCTTCTATTAGTATGTATCCATTTGATTCCTTGTATGGGTTACTATTTCATTTTCCATTGTGTTTGAAGGAGGTTGGGGAGGTATTAGTTCTTGGACTCGATGTGGTGCATAGCACAACCAATACGGTTCATATTGTTTATGAGATGATGAATGAAAAACAAGACCGAAAAAATTATTATGCTGATCATAGGATGTCCTTAGATTTCAAGGTTGGACACCATGTGTTCTTTAAGATTTTACATCAATGTGGGCAATGAAGGTTTGGTGGAGGGATTAAGATTTATCCTTGTTTTTTTGGGAACATTTAGGTGTTAGAGAGAGTTGGTGAGGTGGCATAGTAGTTGGGGTTTCCACCATGGATGAAGAGGATCTAAAACATCTTCTATATATCTTAGCTTCATAGGTATATTCATGATGACTCCCTCATCATTAACTATGGAGAGTTGGATGTTGATGAGGATGAAATGTTCATGGAGTGGCCCGTTGAGATCTAGGATTTCCAAGAAAAGGTGCTGCATGGAAAAAAAATTTCTTTGGTTCATGTGATTTAGAGGCACAATGGATTGTAGTAGATTAATTGGGAGTGAGAGATTCAGATGCACTCTCAATAATTGGATTTGTTCTGAGTTTCTCTTTGCTCTATTTTCTTTATGATATGATATTTGGATCCTAATGTTTTATGATATCAGGTTTTTTTACATATTTTGTAATGGGATGATGTGTGGTAAATTCCTGAAAAATGAATAGGGTAAGAGGTGATTTCTAACCGAGATAGATTAATTATTACAAAATTATACCTATGTTGGTGATTCAGTGCCACCCTGAGTATATAATAACTTGACCTAGAAGATGGGATTCCCTAGATTGTAATTTAGGGATGGTGTGGTTCATTGGATATAATAGTTGTTGGATTGGACTATGTAGAGGTTGAGATGATTGTGGCAACGTGGTTGTGTGGTGATGAGGTTGTACGAGATGTTTGTGTCCATTTGGTTTGGAGTTTTTGGATAGTGGTATAATTCGAGGTATGATGAGATCCTTAATAGGTTCCTGACGAGGTGGTTTTTTGAACCCCTTTCCTTCTTGGCATGGGTTTGAATTCTAAAGTGTGAAAATAGTTTGAGAGGTATCTGATATAATGGTTCATGCATTACCAACCTATTACTTTACTAGTTTAAGTGGTTGGAGGTGTTCGAGGGATGTTCATGGAGTTTTCGATAGAGGATAAAGGCACAATAGAGATGATGTTGCAAATAAATGTAATGTAAATACATTAGATGACGTGTAAAGGTTATTCATGGCTAGTTTAAGTCTGGTTCAAAACATGTAAATGTTTGGGGTTAAATGATAAAATGTTTTATCATTTTTTAGCATAATGTCAACCTCAGGGATTAGACAATGTGAAAGGGGACTACACATCATGTGAATCCCCAATGTAGTGTAATTACAAGGTTTTGAGCACTCATGGGTTTTCTCAAACCCTACATCTGGTGCCCTCTCTCTCATTTTAGGAGACTAGTGTCTCACTCTCTTGGATTTTTGAGTATCCTTTTTACGGGGAATGGTTGTCAGATTTCTATTTTCGATCCCTGGTGAGTTATCCTCTCTTTCTCATCTATTTCCTTATGTTCTTTATCTAATTTCCACTATGGTGGTTAAAATTGGTTTGGGTTGTGTGTTTTTTCTTATTTTTGATGAGTATTTGATGAGGTGTAGGTTGATCAGAGTTTTTCATAGTTTGATGGTGGTTTTGCAGGTTTTTCTTCTTCACCCTATGGTGTTTAGTGAGTTTTCAACGCTTTTTTGAGCTAGGGAATACCTTTTTTCTCTTTTTTTTTGTATCATGTGCTAGGTGTTTTGTCATGTTTATCTATGGGTTATAGTTGTGATGACTTCATTAAGGATAAATAATTTTTTAAATTGAAATTTAATGGTAAAGTGATTTGATTCTCATGTTTTTACACCTTTATTATTATTAGTATCATATTATGATTATATGTGAATTATACCCCACTAAAAAATATGGATTTTGGTATCTTTTTTTTATGATGGATATATGTGTTTTAGAGGATGAATTTGTTGTGATTATTTTGATATCACACTAAAATAAAAATTAGCTAACTACTTATATTTGGCCTACAAAATGGTTATCCTAGGAATATGATTTGTGTAAAAACCAATCATAAAATAAAATTGAATGAAATAATTTTTTTATAGATATGTAAAATGATGTTGATGGATTTTGATGTGTGGTCATGATTGTGGGACGACGAAGTGTGGTTGGGGTTTGTGGGGCTGATTATTTTTTTGTTCATGCTTTTGGGAATGGGAGGAGGTGGTTTATTGGATGTGATTTTGGGGTTAATAGGTTTTTAGCCATGCTTTTGGGGTGTTAAGGTTGTTTGTTGGCTGTGATTTTAGGGTGGTGAGGTGGTTTGTTTTTCCATTATTTTGGGGTAGCGATGAGGTCTCTGGTCATGCTTTTGGGATATTGAAGTGGTTTGTTGGCCATGATTTTGGGGAGGTGTGGTGGTCTGTTTGGCCGTTCTTTTGGGGTGGTGAGATGGTGGTTACATTGTGCTAGATTCCTAGGTAGAAATGGAATAAATAATTGATTAATAATGGTTGAAAAGATATGATTTGGCAGGGTTAATGTGATGAAAATGGATAGTGAATAAATAAATGATGGGTTGTTTGGTAAAATTTGGTTGATAATAAATAATTAAATGAATGGGATGGATAATGTGAATTGGTTGGAAATGTGAAATGGGGTTTGTGGCTTATTGTGTGGTGTTATGCATTTAGAGGTGGCCGAAAAAGTGGTGAGGTTGTGAGTTGCATAGCCTTTGGTTGTGAACCCCTAGGTTCGAATTGTTTGTGTGGATATATGAATATATCTATATATTATTTTTGATATTTATACGAATCCCACCCATGCCGATCACTATTTACCAAAACCCAAATAGCCACGTGGGGGGTGTTTTTTCAGAAATATGATGATGTGGACACATGGATGGGTACCCACTCTTTACCACACCTTCTTTCAGGAGTGGTAGGTATTGCACATGATGTGATTGTCTAAGGTGTTTCAGTGAATTATATGGTGGTTGTGATAGACTAAGTGTTTTTAGGTAGGATGTTACCATTTTTATGGGGTGGTGGCCCATGTTTTTTCGAGCGATATGTGGATTGACCCTTATTATAGGACATATTCTAGTGGGGGTTGTTCATGGTAGGAGGAGGGAACAAGGTTAATATCATACATCTTCATTATGCCCTTCTTCTATAATAATTGTTATGGATGATTTTTGGCCTAGGTATTTTTGGGTGAGATGTTATGTGGCCATTATTTTAGGGTTTTAAGCCCATGTGTCTTTTTATGATGCGTGTTGTGACCATGCTTCTACTTTGGTATGATATACAGAAGAGATGGGAGTATCAAGACGTACAATGTTGGGGTTTGAGAGCAATATACCAGTAGTAAAGTAGTATAGGGAACACTTATTGATTTTATTCTAATTATATTATATTACTTGAATTTCATTATTTGGTGTACAATCCTTATTGAGGCTGGGTATGGTTAGTATACTAGTATAAGTGAAATTTGGTAATATTAGTTTCTTATGGGTGAATTAGTATGTTTTTTTTCGTATGTGCATGAGAGACTTTGGTTTTCCTTATGAGTAAACTTATATTCCCACCCTACATATATAAACTATTTTCTGGTTTCTAGGAGGATTACTAGAAGGACATATCCTTAAACCATTAAATAATCTTGAATTAAACAAATAATTTACATTGAGGATCTTTTTAGGTTTAGAGTTTTAGAGAGTTAGGTCATAACATTTACATAACAACATGAATATTATATGTAGACAATTCTACTCAGTATCCATTTTTTTCATAAAATAAAAACTCTTGAAATAAAGAGTCATGTCTAGTTCCATGTTTTAGATAGCATGAAATTTCTATGATCCCATATTTGGCCCTATTCCACTTTATGTACTGTGAAAAACATTTCAAAAACTTTGGATAAGCATAAAAATCTCATTAAGGGATACACAAAGAATAAAAATTCTATGTTTTTTTAAAAAAACAAGTAAACCATGAATAGTTTATCATAAGTAATAATTTTCACGTTTATGAAGTATTAAATACTCTTCACTAAATAAAATATCATTTCTTACCCTTTTGTAACCAAAATATTACCATAAAACCTATATAAAGAACACATAACATATGAAGGTAACTTGGGACATAAACATTCTTAAGTGGAATATCCATATGTTCGACTTACACACATATCACTAAATGAAATAGCCATACATCCAAATTCTATACCCAATTAATTTGATGTTATAACGTAACTACCCATCCAAGTTTATCAAGACACCTCCCGTCATTTGGTCTATCAGGTAACCACCTGTCAAATGTCCAAGTACCATTATAAAATAATAATACATAAAATATTGCAAATATAAACATTTCACTAATAACATTTAATTTGAAATCACAAGAAATAATTTTAAGATATTGAAATAATCAATCCATTTCAAAAACCATTTTCAATACCAAAACACCCAAAAAAAGAATAAGGGATTTCCTTTTCATTTTAGAAAACATTGAGCCTTATAGAGGAAGCCAAATAACGATTACGGTGACAGAGAGGTCATTGTTGCCGCAAACATTAAAAAAATTCCATTTTTCATTTAGTAAAATGCTTCATAGAAAAAATAATACCTTTGAGTTGAATTAAAATTCAAATGGTTTTATTATACACCGTGTAAAAGAAGAGGGTATATATTATCAAAATATGCCTCAATGAAAGGAGATAGAGATGAAGTCCCTTACCTAATGTCCGACTTGACACGTTCATTCTTTAATCTTTTGAATAATAAACTAAAGATAATTTCTGCTTTCTTAAGAACCATTTTCATGTTTATTATTACTTTTATATCAATTATTACCATGTTATTAACATTATGTAATCATTTAAGTTAATAACATTTGTTTTGTCGATATTTGGTACTTTAGTCAAAAATGGACTTCTTATAATTACAAGTTGTTCACATGGTAAAAATTTCATTATATCCAGAATTATATTCATTATTTAGATATCATATATATAATATATATCTAGTATATACATGTATTTATAATATTACATAACATTTGGAGGTAAGAAATGAAATACACCGTTCATGGAGACGGTAAGCCATACGTACGCATGAACGCTACTTTAATTTATATTTATTCTTCTAACGGAATTAAAACATAATGATACATAGGTATATTATAATTACAGTATAATATCATATATAATATAATTAATTCCATCTTTTATACGTCCCACATATGGAATTAACAAGTCATATCACTTTGAGGGGGCAGTAGTCCACACTTCCTCAACTGAAATTATCGCATTTACCCATAATGGTAACCATAAAGGTATGATATAAAAATAAAAATAAATAATCATAAAGAAAAAATAAACATAATATATATAATATATAAATATAGTGTCATATTAATGGACACCATGAGATGCGGTAGGAGATAATCGAACAATCATCGTTTCGTGAGGTGTTAGTTCACCATCCACAGAAATTGTATGTTTTTCACCCATTAGATGGAGGTGTGTGTACGTGTAGTTCAAATATTTATCATAAAAACATCATAGTATATTTAGGATACTGGTTTTGTTATAAAATAAAGAAATAAAAATAGTTTATTGGTTTGAGAAGTAAAATAAAAGAAAAGAAGTTAAGAGAAATCGTTACCTTCATTTTGGGTAACTCCCTTTGGTTTGAACCAAAAGGACTTCTTGAAGTGCCTTCTGCCTAAGGTAATGATTCTAGTAGGAGTAACAGGATCTTGAGATATTATTTGGTCAGGTTTGGGAAGAGACAAGGTGCTTGAGAGGTGTGAGGAATGAGTAAGAAGTGAGGGCTTTTTATAAGGGGGAGTGGGGGCTCTTTATGAATGTGTGAAAATATTATTTTATTATATAATGATATTCGGTTTAAAAAGCTATAAAACTAATTAAAGTAGAATATAAGATGACTCATGGTCTAAATAAAATCATCCAATAATAATTTGAAACGTTTTGAATATTATTTTAATTTTTATAATCTTATTTATTTAAATCTTTTATTAATGAGGTAAATACTGCATCATTATTGTGTCATAAATAATTTAATTTATTTGATTTCTAAAAATTATAAAAAAATACCATGATGTAGGAAATATTTTTATATTTACAATTAATATTTATAGTCGAAAATATAGATTATATAACCACATTTTAAAATATATTTACTAAAATATATTTTTTTGTGTCATTTTTACCATTACTTTTAGTTAATTAATCTAAAGTGTCATTTTCACTCCGAAGAGGCTCCATGGGGTCCCAAAATCAACCCAAATACAAACATGGTAGTAAATGACTCAACCAATAAGGTAAGGACAAGTTTTAAGGTAATTTTGTATTATTATAACATTCTTTTTATCATGAATTACCCTATTTACCTTTAACCATGGTAAATAAAAGTCAAAAGTTACTATTCACCCAAAATTATTTTCATATTATTGAACCAAATTTTAATTAATAATAACAACCATGTATGTTTGATTTTATAAATTCAATTCACAGAAGTGGTAAAATTTCATTTAAATGAATATGTCAGTTTTTAACTACTACTTAGTGGTTTCACTATTCATCAAAAATTGACGTTTTTCAGAAAAACACCAAAAATTCAGAAAAAGATATATTTCATCTAAAAAATTCAAAAATGATGTATATTTTACCAAATTTAAAACATAGATGTTGAATTAATTAATTTAAAATTAATTCCCGTTGTCAAAACAAATAGCTTTTTTTTAAGAAACAATAACTTTCAAAAGATTGATACTTGTTTATGTCCAATTTCAAATTGGAATTAATTCCAATTACCAAAATTGGATTAAATAGTAAATACATAATATAATTACACTTTAAAACCAATTAAAATGATAATATAACCATATAAATAAATTATATAAAAATTCACTTTCGAATTAAAATACAGTATTTTTCACTACTCCTAAAAAATGAATTTTATCAGAAAAATAGAAAAAATTATCCATAGTAAATTTTGATGTCCCGAATCTAAAAAAGAATTTTATTTTTTAAAATAGAACATATAAAAGTGACCAAAACTATATTTAAGGATGGTTGTGCATTAAAAGGCGGTAAATCAACCTTTTAAAGTAAATTATGCTAAAAAGTAGATTCATTCAAATTTTAAGCCTATAACTTTAATTTAAAAAACATCTCTAATCATATTTTAGTTAGTTTTGTTCATTACCTCTAATAAAACTTCTAAGAGTTAACTACCATTTAAAATAATTACATTATTAGTGTGCAACGTAAGATTTCAAAGAAACCCATTGTTGCGTATCAGGTACGCCATTGAACATAACAACCCCTTTAAAGTAAAATTAATTTTTAATTCACAAATTATTTATAAGAATGAGAATGTATTATTTCTTTATTTACCCTAGATGTTGCATCCTTCCCTGCTTTTGGAAAATGCGTCCTCATAATTTTATTCAATTATAAAATAAGTGGGGGTATTTATCCCTCATAGCATTTTCAGATTCCCACATTGCCTCTTAAACCATATGATTTTCCACAAAACTTTTACCAAGTGAATTACCTTATTTTGCAACACATTCTCTCTATGGTCAAGAATCTGGACTGGTTGTTCCTTGTAAGAGAGATTGTCATCCAATTGAACTACCTCTGGACTCAAAACATGAAATGGATCTAGCATATACTTTCTCAACATTGAAACATGAAAAACATTTTGTACCTGTGATAAACATAGAGGTAAAGCCAATCTGTACGCAACTGATCCGATTTTTTGTAGAATTTCATAAGGTCCAATGATCCTCAGGCTCAACTTTCCCTTCTTACCAAAATGCATCACACTTTTCAATGGAGAAACCTTGAAAAAGACATGATCACCTACCTCAAAACAAAGATACTTCCTTCGGTTATCCGCATAACGTTTCTGTCTACTCTGAGCTGTTCTCATGTTCTTTTGAATCAACTGAACCTTTTCTGACATCTCTTCAACCAATTATAGTCCCATCAGATTCCTTTCACCTTCTTCATCCCAAAATCTGGAGTTTGACATAGCTTTCTATATAATTCCTCAAATGGAGCCATCTGTATACAATAATGAAAACCGTTTTTATAAGAAAATTCACCCAAAGAAAGATGTTGTTCCCAACTTCCCTGGTAATCTAGTGAATAAGTACGTAACATATCCTCTAGGGTCTGAATTTTTTCATTCTGACTGCCCATCTGATTGCAGATGAAAATATGTACTAAAATTTAATTCAGTACCCGATGAATTCTAAAGGACTTTCCAAAAGTTAGAAGTAAACCTGGGATCATGATCAGATACAATGGAGAGGGGAACAACATGTAACTTGACTATCTCTTTAACATACAACTGAGAAACTTTATCTAGAGACAAAGTATCTCAAATAGGAAGAAGATGAGCAGATTTAGTCAACCGATCGACAATAACCTATATTGCATTATTAACTTGAGATGTCTTCGGTAATCCCACAATGAAGTCTATGGATACATTTCCCATTTACACTCTAGAACTGGTAAATACTGAAGCATCCCTTTTGGTAACTGCCGCTCTTCTTTTACCTGCTGACATGTCAAACACTTCACAGTAAAATAAGAAATAAATTTTTTCATTCCATCCCACTAGTAATACTCATGAAGATCTCTGTACATATTAGTACTACAAGGATGAACTGAAAACGGAGAAATATGAGCTTCAAATAATAAATCATTCTCCAATTGTGAATCACAAGGCACACATAATCTCTTCCCAAACCTCAAAACACAATCATTATCAACATTAAATTCAAGAAAATTACCATTCTGAACCAAAACTACCTTTTTCTATAACACACTGTCTTTCTTCTATGCTATCTTAATTTTGCCTGATATAGATGATTTCACTGGAACCTGAAATAAAATAGAATAATTTTCTACACCAACAACTTCTATTTGAAAGTTTATCAAATAAAAAACTAAAGGGTCTCGTTCCAAATTTATCATGGTTAATGAAGCATTAATTTTTTGACTTAAAGCATTAGCCACTTTATTTGCCTTTCCTGGATGGTAATAAACTGTGCAATCATAATCTTTGATTAATTCCAACCATCTCTTATGTCTCATGTTCAATTATTTTTGAGTGAATATATACTGCAAACTTTTTTTGGTTAGTATATATTTCATATTTTACGCCATACAAATGATGCCTCCAAATTTTTAAATAAAAAACAACATCATCAAATTAAAAATCATGTGTAGGGTAATTTAACTCATGAGGTTTCAAATGACGTGAAGCATAATCAATAACCTGATCATTCTGCATAAGGACACATCCAAGTCCTTTCAACGAAGCATCACTGTAAATAAGAAACTCACCATTTCTAGAAGGTAGTGCCAAAACTGGAGCATTCACCAATATTCTTTTCAATTCATGAAAACAATCATCACATTATTTTGTCCAAATGAACTTAACACCTTTTTGAGTTTACTTAGTCAGTGGGATAGATAACTGCAAAAAATTCTCAACAAACCTCCAGTAATAAACTGCTAAACCAAGAAAACTACGAATCTTTATTATATTTGTGGGTTTTGGCCATTCTTCAACAACCTTTGTTTTAGCAGGATCTACAGTTATGCCATTTTTTGAAACAATGTGACCAAGTAAAAAAAAATTCTGTAACCAAAACTCACACTTTCTGAATTTCCCAAACAGTTTCTTTTCTTTTAAGGTTTGCAAGAAAACCCTTAAATGAATTTCATGTTACTATTTACTTTTGGAATAAACCAAAATATCATCCACAAACACAACCACAAACTTATCCAGGAACTCACAGAAAATTCTATTCATAAGATCCATGAATACAATAGGTTCATTGGTTAAACCAAAAGGCATAACTAAAAATTCATAATGGCCATATCTAGTTTGAAACGTGGTCTTTGGAATATCTTCTTCCTTTATTTTCAACTGATGGTACTCTGACCTCAAATCAATCTTCGAAAAATATTGAGCTCCATGGTGTTGATCAAACAAATCATCAAAATGAGGCAAAAATACTTTTTCTTAATAGTGATGTTTTTCAATGATCAATAATCAATGAAAAGTATCATTGAACCATATTTCTTTTTTTAAAAAAAGATAAGAGAACACCATGGTGATGTACTAGGTCGAATGAAACCTTTACCTAATAACTCCTTCAATTGACTTTTTAACTCTAAATGTTAAATTTGAGCCATTCTATAAGGGGGGTTTTTGAAATTGGCTTAGCATTAGGAACTAAGTAAATAGTAAATTCAACTACCCGACCAGGTATAATACTAGGAAACTCATCAGAAAAACATCAAGGTACTCATTTACCCCTAGCGCATAATTAATCTCAACACTTTATTTATTTTCAATAATATGAGAAAGGTAACATTCATTTCCATATTTTACTAGTTTCTCAGCTTCCTGATATGTTATCAAAATCAAGGGTTCATTCTTGTACACAAACTGAATATATTTCTAAAAAGAAACCTCTTTAGATCTGTAGTCAATATTAGCATGATAAATAGAAATCCAACCCATACCCAAAATAACATTAATCTATACTAGAGGCAAAACAATAAGGTTTTCAGGTAGATTCTTCCCACAGACAAGGATATGAAGGTTCTTAAAATTTATTTTTGTCTCAAAATTTCCCCCAGGTATTTTTACCATATGTTCCGGATTCATATCTTGAGATGTAATTCCCAATTTACTATAAAAATTATCAAAAATTAAATAATTTGAAGACCCTGAATCAAACAACACATTGGAATAATCTGAACAAACAAATAGTGTACCTGATACTACTTCATTTGATGGCCCAACATCTGCTGAAGTTATTGCAAAGGATTTCACCACCCCTTTCTGCTTGTAGTCTGGCTGCTTTCCCTCACTTGAGTTCTTTGTTGGACACTCATTTTTATAATGAAAAATTTCATTGTACTTAAAACATTTTACTGACTGTAAATCGGATTTTGTATTACTATTAACCTGATCTTTTTCAGTGCAATTTTGAGCCTTATGTCCCATTTTACCACATCGGTAGCACTTACCATAATTCAAAAGACATTCCCAGATTTTTTTTACCACAATTTTCCCAAACTATAAACTTAAGTTTCTTATAATCAGTATTTTTTGAAGAGTTATTCCCTTTCACCTGCCACCTATACCTCTTATTCTATTGTTTTTCAAAGAACACATGATCATCGACAAACTCTATTTCCACCTTCTCTACACAACAAAAATGTTTTCCATAACTTTTGAACTCATGAGAAGCTAAAGCCCTTCGATACTATTTCTATAATCCTCAGTAAATACGGTTGATTTTACTATCAAGATATCGTATGAAATTTAGATCATACCTTTCCATTAGAGTGAACTTTCCTTCATAAACAGCCGATGATTCATCCTCCTACCTCAATTCCAAGAATTTGTTTTCCATCCAATGTTGACCCAATTTATGAAAATATTTCCCAAGGAACATACCTTTAAATTCATCCCAAACAAGAGCATCAATCACCTCACTATCCCTGATATTTTTCACCATTGACCACCACTGATCAGCTTCACCTTCAAAATGTTAAACTACGAGACTATCCTTTTGATGTTCTGAACAACCCATGATATCGAATATTTTCTCCAGTGCTTTATTCCACCCTTCAGTTAGCACAGGGTCAGATGATCCTCTGAATGATGGGGGATGTTGCCTCATGAAATGATCCACTACAGACATGTTTTGCTGTGGTTGATCTGGCTGATCTCATGCATGGATACCACCACAATTTATATCCTGAGTCAACTGTGCCATCACTGCAACAAACTGTTTAGTTCTGATTCTAACCATCTCAGGTTGCTGATTTGGAAGGTTTTCTTCCTCCTGATGTCATCCCAACATAGCTACCCTGTTTCCTCTGTAGAAAACCATTCTAAATAATGAAATAGCAGAGGCAAAGCAACATGGTAATATATAAATGCTATATCATTTCAATCATAACTTAAAATAAAATAATCTAAGTATATTAATTTAACTATATTCTAACTCCTAAAGTTGTCTAAACTGACCTATGATACCAACTATAAGGCCCCAAACTTAAAACATTACATAATATTGAATTAAATGAATAATTCAAATTGAGTAACTTTTCAGGTTTAGAATTTTAGAGAGTTAGGTCATAACATTTACATAACAATATGAATATTACATCTACTCAGTATCCATTTTTTTCATAAAATAAAAACTCTTGAAAAAAAGAGTCTTGTCTATTTCTATGTTTTAGACAGCATAAAAATTCCTTGATCCCATCCTTGACCCTATTCCACTTTATGTCCTGTGAAAAACATTTCAAAAACTTGGGATGAGAATAAAAATATCAGTAAGGGATACAAAAAGAAGAAAAACTGATAGTTTTTCAAAACAACAAGTAAAACATGAATAATTTATCATAAGTAATAATTTTCACCTTTATGAAGTAGTAAATAATCTTCACTGAATAAAATATCATTTCTTACCCTTTTTAACCAAAATATTACCATAAAACCTATATAAAGAACATAGAACATATAAATGTAACTTGGGACATAAAAATTCTTAAGTGGAATAACCATATGGTCGACTTCCACACATATCACTAAATGGAATATCCATACAACTAAATTTCAGACCAAATGAATTGGAGGTTATAACGTAACCACCTGTCCTAGTTTATCATGGCACCACCCATCATTTGGTTTATCACATAACCACCCGTCAAATGTCCAAGTGCCATTATAAAATCAGAACACATAAAATATTGCAAATATAAACATTTCAATAATAACATTTAATTTGCAATCACAAGAAATAATTTCAAGATATTGAAATAATCAATAAATTTGAAAAACTATTTTCAATACCAAAACACCCAAAAATAGAATAAGGGATTTCATTTTCATTTTAAAAAACATTAATGCTTATAGAGGAAGAAAAAATAATGATTACGGTGGCGGAGAGGTCATTATAGCCGCAAACGTTAAAAACATTCCATTTTTCATTTAGTAAAATGATTTGTAGAAAAAATATTCCATTTGAATGAAATAAAAATTAAAATGGTTTTATTATACACCATGTAAAAGAAGAAGGTATATACTCTCGAAATATGCCTTAATGAAAAAAGATTGAGACGAAGTCCCTAACCTCATGTCCGACTTGACCCGTTGGTTCTTTAATCTCATGAATGAAAAACTAAAGTTAATTTCTAATTGCTTAAGAACCTTTTTCATGTTAATTATACCTTTTATATCACTTATTAGCATGTTATAAACATTATTTAATCATTTAAGTTAATAATGTTCGTTTGGTCGATATTTGGTACTTGAGTCAAAAATGGATTTATTATAATTAATAGTTGTTCACATGGTCAAAAGTTCATTGTATACAGAATGATATTCATGATTTAGATATCATATATATCATATATATCCTTTATATACAAGTATTTATAATAGTACACAACATTTGGAGGTAAGAAATGAAATGCCCAATTCATGGAGACGGTAAGCCGTACGTACACATGAATGCTACTTTCATTTCTATTTTTTATTTTAATGGCATTAAAACATAATGATACATAGGTATATTATAATTCCAGTATAATATCATATATAATATCATTAACTCCATCCTTTATACATCCCACATATGGAATTAACGAGTCATATCACATTGAGGGGGCGGTAGCCCGCACTTACTCAAATGAAATTATTGTGTTTACTCCTAATGGAAACCATAAAGGTATGATATAAAACAAATACTGAAGAATAAGGAAAAATTAAACATAATATATATCATATATAAATAAAGTGTCATTTTAATGGCCTCCATGAGAGGCGGTAGGAGATAATCGAATAATTATCGTTTCGTGAGGTGTTAGTTCACCATCCACAGAAACAGTATGTTCTTCACCCATTAGATGGAGCTGTGTTTATGTGTAGTTCATATCCTTCTAAAAAAAATCTTAGTATATTTAAGATACTTGTGTTGTTATAAAATAAAGGAATAAATATATTTTAGGGTTGGAGAAGTAAAATAAAGGAAAAGAATTAAAGAGGAATTGTTACCTTTAATTTGGGAAACTCTCCTTGGTTTGAACCAGAAGGACTTCTTGAAGTGCCTTGTGCCTAAGGTAAGGATTATAAGAGGAGGATAGGGATATTTAGAGCTTATTTGGTCAGGGTTTGGACAAGACAAGGGGCTTGAGAGGTGTTATTAATGAGTAAGAAGTGAGAGATTTTTATAAGGGGGGGGAGGGGCTATTTAGGAAAGTGTGAAAAATATTATTTTATTATATAACGATATTCAGTTTCTAAAGGTAAAAAACTAAATAAAGTAAAAGATAAGATGACTCATTGTCTAAATAAAATATTCAAATAATAATTGGACAGGTTTGGATATTTTTTTAATATTTATAATTTTATTTATTTAAATATTTTATTAATGAGGTAAATACTGCATCATTATTGTGTCATAAATTATTTAATATATTTGATGTATAAAAATTATAAACAAAACAACATGATATAGGAAATATTTTTAGATTTCAAATGAATATTTATAGTTGAAAGGATATCTTATATAACCCCATGTAAAAATTATTTACTAAAAGATATTTCTTTGTGTCATTTTTATCATTACTTTAATATAATTAATCTAAAGTGTCATTATAACTCCCACACAGCTCCATGGGGTCCCAAAATCATCCCAAATATTACCATTTTGGTAAATAACTCAACCAATAATGTTAGGAAAAGTTTTAAGGTAATTTAGTATTATTATAATATTTTTTACCTTGAATTAACCTATTTACCTTTAACTGCGGTAAATAAAAGTCAAAAGTTACCCTTCACAAAAAATTATTTTTATCTTATTGAACCAAATATTACTTAATAATAAAAACCACGTATGTTTTATTTTCTAAATTCAATTCATAGAAGTGGAAAATTTTCATTTAAATGAAAATGTCGGTTTTTAACTACTACTTAGTAGTTTCACTATTCATCAAGAATTGAAGTTTTTTAGAAAAATACCTGAAATTCAGCCTAAGCTATATTTGATATTCCAAATTCAAAAATGATATCTATTTTAAAAAATTAAAAACATATAATTTTCATTAATTATTTTAAAATTAATTATTGTAGTCAAAACAAATAGCGTGTTTTTAAGAAACAATAACTATCAAAAGATTGATACTTGATTATGTCAAATTTCAAAGTGGAATTAAATACAATGAATAAAATTGGATTTAATGGTAAAATAATAATATAATTACACTTTAAAACCAATTAAAACTATAATATAACCATATAAATAAATTAGATAAAAAGGCACTTTTGAATTAAAATACAATATTTTTCACTACTAATAAAAAATTTAATTTACCAGAAAAATACCAAAAATTTACCCAAATTAAATTTTGATGTCCCAAATCTAAATAAGAATTTTATTTTTTCAAATAGAACATATAAAAGTGACCAAAACTATATTTAAAGAGGGTTCTTTATTAAAAGGTGGTAAATCAACCTTTTAAAGTAAATTATGCTTAAAATTAGATTCATTCACATTTTAAGCCTCTATATTTTATTTAATAAACATGTATAATCATATTGTAGTTATTTGTGTTCATTACTACCAATAAAACTTCTAGGAGTTAACTACCATTTAAAATAATTATATTATTAGTGTGCAATGTTAGATTTCAAAGAAACCCGTTGTTGCGTATCGGGTACGCCATCAAATATAGATACCTTTTTAAAGTAAAAGTAATAATTAATTCACAAAATATTAATAAAAAAGAGAATTTAATATTTATTTATTTACCCAGGATGTTTCAATTACATGGTCCATGATGGACATTACTAGCTCGGACCACAGGTAGCTGCTATGTCACTACTTTATCTTTGCTTTTGGGTATTTACTTTGGGGACTTTTATTTATATCAGTTTTATTTATACATGCATGTTGGATGGTTTTAGATTTCTTTTATATTATATATTGGTGTTTTTTGTGGATGATTCATTTTTTCTCCCTACCCTATACCATTATAGAGGGTAATGCCACCCATTTCATGAGATTTTTATACCATTGGTGCTAGTTACCTACCCGGGGCCTACTAGAGGTAGGACTTGGGGGGTCATTATATCTCTCCTCTAATTGCTATATCTTTGGGGGGAGGGGTCATGAAATAACTATAATATATTTAACTCCATATTATTTCCTAATAAATTTAAGGGAAATAATGGACCCATCAGTGTCATATCACAAAAATTCCTAGAAGGATTTGGTTTTACTCCCCAATCCCGCAATTATTAATAATTTCCATGTACCATATCATGAAACAACACAAATATCTTGTATTTCATCAAAACTATCATAGCATAGTTTACCGATGAAAATAAAATAGGTTCCCTGATAACATCTATAAAACATCATCACAAACCATTTAATGAAAATAAGTGATTAATATCTTAAGATTATATCCCCAGTTAATATATGAATCATTATGATATTTTGACATTGATGATAATACCGTTAAAATAACATTTAAAACTTTTCTTGGAAAATAAGGGAAAATACCATTTTCTATCAATACCTTTAAATAATAAAAATTACAAAAAAATAATATTTTGAAATTATTTTTCTTTTAAAATAACCATGTAATCTTATAAAGGAATCTTAAAAGAAAATAATGTTCATGATGGTGGTAAAATCTATTTATGCTGTAAAAATTAAAATTAAAAATTCTTTTGAAACCTTTGAAAAGAGAGTAAAAAAACCAATGCATAAAAAGTTAAGAAATTTCTTTTTAAAAATGTTTAAATGAATTTCAAATACCTTGAAAACTAATTTTATGAAATCATATATCCTTATAAAATAATTTTATAAAAATCATATTAAGTACACAAAGGAATAGTTTTCTTATAAGTCTTTAAAAACATTAAAAAAATGTTTTTAAAGATAACCCCTTTACAACTATTTAAAACCAAAAAGAAATTTAAATTAAGAAAATAAGAAGGAATATAAAATTCCATGTGTATAAAAATAGTCATAATATTATATATTTAGATTCATTATATACACCATATAACTGAATATATGTGCATCAATCAAAACATGTCTCAAAGAAGGAAGTTCGAGACAAAAAACCATTACAACTTGGGTAATGCTTGAATAAAAAATCCATTGAATGAAGAAACAAAACATGATTATATTCCATGAAATAATATGTTAAAAAATTCATTTGAATTATGTAAACCATATAAAATATATCATGTAACAAAACACAAATTATGCTTTAATGAATCAAAATTGATACCATCAAAACCCTTACGACTTTATAACATTTGAATCAATATATCATGAAAGAGATAACATAAAAGTAATATTAAATGTAATGATGAAAGATTAATTCATTATATAATATCTGAATAGAAAATATATAAACCTTATAAAATGAATTAAGTTAATTATATAAGACATGTCATGGAAAAAAATATTGAGATGAATAATCCTTATAAATTTCATGTCATTGAAGTTACAATTTAATCAATGAAGTATTTATGTGTAAAAATTTTAAAACCACCAAAATAAGTGTAATTATGGTATTATAAAATCATATATCATTTAATTCATAATATTAGAATAACATATTTAACGAATTAGAAGTATAATATAATTAATGGAAATTGAGTAAAGAAACCCCTTACCTTGTGTCCAGACATGGTATGTAGGTCAATTAATTTCTAATATAATAAAGTTATATTAATTATTTACTTGTATAATAAAATTTTCAATATTTTTTACCTTATCACTGAACAATGTTATTTATTTATTACTAGGATATATTTAATTACCTAATATTTTAGGGCCACATTGGGTGTTTTGAGGATGTTGAATTCATAATTGAAAATTGAATTTAGTAGATTGAATGTGGTCAAAAGTATCATTTTTACATAAAATAAAATATTCATGATATAATTATAATTCTTATACATAAAATAAAATTTTATAATCACCGATGAATGGATTATGTGAAAAATGAATCACATTTCTTCATGGATGTGGTATTCCACACGCATGAATAAGTGACATTATAAACATTTCATGGGTGGAATTGTAATAAGGTAAGTAATATATTATATTTTAAGAATTATAATTATGTTATGAATATCATATATATTTACTAAAACCATTATAATAACCAAACTTGTGGGGTGGGGATGAAAAATAAAACCCATTGATTTGGGGAGGTTGTTTTCCACATGTACGCACAAGCAATGATTTCATTCCCTATAGGATGTAAAAGGATATGAAAAATATTTTAGTATTAAAATAATAAAATTTAATTATATGGTAGATACAGATGTTATTATATTATTATATTTATGATATAACTTAAAGATATCAAATAAGTATAATTAAAGAGATCTGAAAAAATGATTACCTCCTTAATGAGTGACCTCATTTAGATTTATTCTTAAGGATCAAAGGTAATGTCCTTTTAAGAGAACAAAACATATTGAACTTGTGTAAGGATGTTTATAAGATCATTTTTAAAGGTTTTTTCAAGATTAGTGGCTCATGGTGGTGTGAATAATGGGGGAGAGTTGGTGTCACTTTATAGTGTAGGAAAGGACACACTGTAAATTACATAAAAGATTTAAATATACTAAAGTCTTTTTCATGTTAATGTTGTCACAAGTGGGGAAAAAAGGAAAGATAAAATATTTTATGTTTTTAATCCATAAAACTTATTAATTTGTAAATTTATATGTGGCATTTTAAACCTTATATTTGGGTTTAACCCCTTCATTAACCAATTTCAACTTTAATATCAGTAATAAAAGTTTCAATACTAAAAGGTTATAAATTTAATTATAAGTTAAAAATTGGATCAAAAATGGTTAAGGTATGAAATTTTAGACCGTATGAAATCCCTAATGTCCTCTTTTCATATTTTTATGATGTTTATATAATTTAATAATATATTATTTTACATAAAATACCATTAAATTCATTTTGAGAACTATTCACTTATTTTGACATTAAGGACATCAAGACATGTACGTAATTTGAATAATAACTCTTTTAAATTAAATTATAAAATATTTTAAACCATAAAATTTATGAGATTCCATTAGTCTTCCAAAAAATATAACTATTGTTTTTTAAATCATTTACTTAGATTTTTTTACTACTTTCACAAGCATCGTGTCAATGTTGTGGGAGAATTTAAGGTAATTATACCATCACTATAAATAGAAAATAAATATTCATATTATAAATATATAAATTAGTTTCAAAATATAATTTTAGTTTCTTTCATAAAATTTTCTTATCCCCATGTGAACATATAAGATAAACATAAATAATAGAGTGGTATTTTGGAATTTTCCATAACATAAAATAATATAATTGTATTTATTAAAGAAAAGGGAATATAAATTCAATATTTTTTTTAATATATGAATATTTAGGTCAAAATAAATTCACCTAATTGAAAGAAGTTAAGTGTTAGATAGATTATTAAGTCCTTGTCACATTATTTTTAACCTTAATTATATGATTTATCATTATTGAGGTGACAAATATTTACCATGGTTATTATTATAGAAAAATTTGTAATATTTAAAAAAAATTAATATCATGAGTTCAAATATAGAATAATTTTTTCAATAATAAATTTTTGGAGGTGGCATAATCCATTTTTGAAATGCTCCATGGTTTTTGAACTATGAAAATTTTAAGGGGATTTTGAACTTTTCATTTAGTAGATGGGGAAAATATTTGATTGACCATATAAATGGAATGAATAGTATTAGAACACCTAAATTTGAAATTTTTAGGTTTGGTTTGAGTATTGAGAAGTGTATAAGAAGTTTGGATTAGTTTTGAATGTGTCAGGCTTTGGAAACTCATTTTTGATAGAAACAAATAGGGGAACACAGTTTGTTAAAATCGTATGATCCTCAAGGGGAAACCATAAGACCCTATAAGGGGTGTCACATGATTTGAAATATTGTGAAACCGAGAATGTATGACCATGTGATATGCCTATAGAAAAATAAAAAGGAGAACCACATGAGATGCACATAGTATTTCTAATCATGCACTATCCATGATGGGTGAGGTTGTCCATGGATAGTGGAACCCCATGGTTAGTGAATGCTTTTGAAGTCTATGAAAATAAACCATTAATATCATTAAAGAGATGGAAATTAACATTTACATCTCTCTTCTTTAAGTGTTCCCAATTTATTCTCCTCACACATGCAACATCCCCTCACTTCGATATCCCCCTTATCTTCCTCTCTAGTCATGGATTCTTATCCTTCATTTGGACTCATAATCAATCACCTTTGGTTTAATTTGAATACCCTTGGTGAGTCTATAATTCCCCATTCCTCCTTTCTCAGTCTCTTCTATGGTATTGAATGATATTTCAATGAGAGATTATTTTCACTTTTTTAAGGAGTTTGTCTATTCTTCTAATTTATCTTGATTTGGATTGAATCAAAGAATAGTAATATATTAGTGAAGCATCCTAAATACAAGGTAGGTGATATATATGATTTTCCCTAAAAGTCGTGATATTTATAAATTATTGACATTTTTCCTCACACAAACTTTCTGTATTTTGCTTCTAAATTTTGAAATGCCTAAAATTGATCACCTAGATTTGGTATAGAAAAGCTATGGGACCCTTATACATGGTTAGTGGTTGATGAACTCAACTCAAGACACCCGATGGGTAGGTTCATTAATATTATTTTATGACATGCATTTATCTTGAAATAAACAACACTAAGGTTTGTTTAATATTCCATGATAATTAGATTCACCAAATTTAGTTGATTAATCTTAAAGATGGGATGCACTACATTTGTAATACGTGTCCCTTATATGTATAAATTTAGAGTGAGATGTACATTTTTAGATAAGTGGATGGTTATTTGGTATGGATAATTCCATGGAGTACTCATGTGTTTTGAAATGATAATAGCTTATGGCCTGAGTACCTAGTGTTATTTGAAATTGAAATAATAATATTTGACTTTGATTTAATGAATGGAAGATGAAAGGGGTTTTTATATGAATTAAATTAAAGAAGAATATGTGTAATCACATGAACCATTTAATTTCTTATAAACAAAATTCCAAATGTATTGATATGAAATTTTATATTGTCATGGATAATCAAATTAAATATAGAAAAACTTTGTGCATGATACCTACTTCTTTTGACCAAACCTCCTTCTAAGTGGGTTTCAGATGAATTTTATAAATTTCACGAAACAAACACTAAGATTTCATTCTTTATTATAAAAACTAAAAAAGATAAATTAATTATATTTAAACATGGAGTGATACTTGGGTTCCTTTTATTAAGAATCTTGGATAAGATCATTAGTTATATAGATTGTATTATTCCTTGACTGATTATCGAGTTCCCTCTATAAAATTCCTTGGATAGGCTCATAGTATGATTGAAATTACATATACATTGAGAAACACTTGGTTTCCTTATGTAGAATACCATGGATATATAAGTGGTTAAATGAATTTAAACATGCCTTGAGTGATATTGGGTTCTTGATATGGAATCCCCAAGACCGACACATAGGCTGAATAACATGAAATATGCCCTGAGTGATACTTAGACTCCTGATATGGACTACTATGGTTGGGTTCATTGGTTAAATGAAATTATGATATGCCTTAGGTGACATTCGGGTTCCCTGTATGGTACACCTTGAATGGGAATGCAGGTATTATGATTTTAAATTATGATTGGGTTCTAATTAGTTAAACCTTATCTTTTAAACCTTTAATCTTATGAAACATGTGGATAATTTTATGATTTTTTTTATATTGGTTTGTGTTGGGTTCTCCTTAGGCCCCGCATGACTAGTACTATGAATAGACGCATGTGTTACACCTTAGTTCCTAGCTATTGCTATGTATATATTTATATGTATATATATTTTTATGAATATAAGGAATATCTATACATATATACAGGTATATATATTACCTTATTACATGGAGGCACACTTTCAGAATTATTCTGGAATAAGAAGAAGATGGTATTATTGGCCGATTTCCCTTGAGGAACCTGATCCCAACTTGATCATATTTATTTATTTATTTAATACTTATCTATGTTTCCTACACACTTATATTGTATGTATTCATAGAATATATTTCATTAGAAAAAAATTGGTGGTGGAATACTAAGTTTATATCACCCCTATTAGTGCTGGTGTTTAGTACTGGAACAGACCTTATGATTACAAGTTCAATATCATGGATATATTCTTGTGTTATTACTCTTGTAAATGGATTATTTATAGAACATGACTAAGAAAAAGCTTAATATTCTCATGGAGATAGCCTCTGGGGATTTAGTTATTTTCATTGTGCATTGTTTATGTATTGTCTTTTGTATGTCTACTTATTGTATTCTGTAGCATCACATTGACATGCATGGTTATATATTTGGAATAGGCTAGTTTATCAGTTTTTATCAAATTACACTGATCTGTTATTCATCTATTTTTACTATTTTTTATTTCTATAATTACATCAATGTGATACTCTGATCATGTGGTTATAGTCTCCACAACATACCACAATTAGACCCTCACCGCTGGTTAGTAGCCTCTGGCATACGAGGAGGTGTGCTTGAGTCCATTTTGAGCCATGGAACATTGATGACATGGCCTAAAACATTTATGGTTATTAGTAAATGGGTGTTAATAAAAATTTATAATGTTCATGGGACATTATAAATTAGGAATGGAAACTAATTTAATCATACCATTATATATGAACTTATTATATTTTTGAAATGAAAAGAAAAAACATAGTTGCAGCTACATGAATTCCAATTGTAACATATATAATAAAGTACCTTTATAAAGTGGAAATGTTAATTCATTTAACTTTAATAAGATAATTATATACATTAAATGGCTAGATTAAAATTTGATAAAATTGGGTCGATTGATATATTCAAAAAATTTCTTACGATTATTGTTAAATAATGTTATAAATTAAAAATTCTTAAGGCTGGTACCTTTATGACTTGTGCATGATGACCCATACGAACAAATTCAAAAATTCCCAACTGGACCCAAGTAGGCAAGTTGGGTAATGTTTCGTGTAATATAAATTCCTAAATACACAATTGAACCCAATTAGGTCATTTGGGGAATGTTGGTTATGAGGTAAACCCACTAGGGTGATTTAAAATATTAATGATTTTAATGTAATTAGGTTGGATTAAATGAACCCAGGATGGTATGATGGGACCCTCATAGGTCACCATTACTTGGATATACCCTAGAGCTTATCCCCATGGGGGTATACTCATGCTATATAAGGATTGTTATTTAAAGTTTTAGGAACTTATTATTAGGTGTTACATATAAATATATTATATAATTTTAATGAGATGATCCCCTTTAATAAATATAGACCTGTTATTTTAGTTTTCTCTAATCTTATATGGGAAATTATATAATTTAATTTCCAATTAAAACCTAAATGGTGTTTTCCCATATATCATGGACTTGATTTTTTTTTTCAATAAGCCAAATGTGAAAATATATATAGGTAAATAAAATAGATGAAATGAATTTGTAAGATAAATTAACTAATTATGATAGGATTTCATATATGTAAATACTTATTCATTGTAATTTTGATAGAACAGGCCTACGTCTCCTTATAATGTTCGTTAAATAAAGTACTAATTTATAAATAGCACCTGATATTCATTTAACCGAGCTTTGAAATGTATAAACGTTGAAATGTATGTTTTTGTAAGAGATTAAATTAAACCTTTTAGTAGTGCTCATTTCTTTAACTTCATGTAAGGGTAGTTTAAATCTCTAGTTGATATATTTCTTAGAATTGGAATGTGAGTGTTTCCCATAGGATTTTGTGACTTCTTCTTAGGTTACACCGAACATAAATGATAGACATCAGATCCTAGTGGCCTTCCTGGAATGACTTAGGTGTAATGAGATGATTTTTGATTTATTAATGGTGTAACTTGATAGTGGAAGCACCATCTAGGTTTATTTAGAATTTTTAAATGCTTCTTTATAATTTCATATGATAGGTGTCATTTTCTTGAGTAGGACTTTTCATGTTGATATGAAACCCCATAGATAAGTAGGTGGATGTTAGGTAAATTAACACTTTCTAAGGACATGAGACTTATATAATTCTCTAATTTAGTGGGTTATACATTTCTAGGGAATGGTTGGTTTCTTAGTTGGCAGTGTGACCCTTCATCTTCTTTAGTAGTGGACGACTCATAAATTATTCAGTTGAATTAACAATTTTAAGGGATAATACACCTATATGATTAATCTTTTATATGGGCTATCATATACTAGTAATCATAGGGATGATATTCCTATGAATAGTGTCATTTGATGTGCATTCATTTTGTTGAAATCTCAGGGTAGTATGCATCGATACATGCATTACCTGTCATGTTGGTAAAATTGAACAAAGAGTCATATGAGGTCCATGGAAACTCATTAAGGCCTCGAGGTATTACAATATGTTCTTAAGTAACATATAGAGTAGAGTGACTTGGGAATTTTGGTAATTTAATTATACCTATGTTAGGGATGATGTTACAAATGGATCAGGTGTTGTAACACTACCAGTCTATTTAGTTTTGTACAATATGCCTCATACTAAAGACATGCATGAAAACATATTGGGAGAGTATCATTCATACATCTAGAGTGAAGATAATATACCATTCTATTAAGAAACTGGTCTCCCATATTTTTTTATTCTTTTGATAAGCATGTTGGCCACATCCATAACCCATGGTCAGTGGTGGATGGAGTGTGTATCTTAGGATGAGTTAGCATTATCAATAAATGATTACTAGGAAACTGCAAAGGCGGGGAGCATCAAATTGATCATGTAAAAGTATGCCCTTCCCATTAGAGATAATTCCACCATAAGATACAATCTGGAAGTCGTCAAATTTTTCTTATGAAATTACATGAGGCCAGTAGTTTAGGTTATTGCGTCCTTGAGAAAATTCTGGAGATAAACCTAGTTATGTGTTGGAATTGAATTTGGTTGCTAGATTCATACTCAAGTGCATGAGAGAATCATATATTGTAATTCTCCAGACTCATGTTAGTGATTTCAAGGCGACATGGTGATAAAATGGTTGGAAGTGTATGCAACCATTAAGGACACCATGATTCAATGTGAAATTGTGGTGGAATTTTTTTTGAAATAATCATGGAATGCATTGGTAGAGAGGGTATCATGGCTAGTTAATGATTGAATGATAACATTTATAACCAATATCATTTAAAGAGAAGTCAACCAGAGGTGGTTCAACTATTATTCTTACCTGTAGTTGGATATGGTTGGTTGAAAACCATACCATACACTTTATATTGGATATGATGGGAGTGTCTTAGGTCTTATTGGTGACTATAAATATCCTATTAGTGTACTGTTGGTATAGTGAATATCACGAACTTATCTTGACATCATCCTAGTTATAATGAGGGAGTGTCGGTAATACAACAATATAAAGAAATAAATTTAACACCTTGTTTGTCTCAATAAGTGGTCTCTTTTAGAGTTTCACTTGGGTAGAATGAATAATATTATAGGCATTGACTGTCTTGAGTGATACTGGGATTACCATATAGGAAGGACTTGGATGGACTCATGGACACTGACCAATTCATTGAATCAGTCACCAGGTGAGATATCACTGTTGTGGTTAGTCAGTGTTCTAGAAATGTGAAGGTTTCTACTAGGTACTGATGTGTAACTTGTAAAATACTGAGAATGGAGTACTTTGAATGAGCTCCTTAGACTCCAGTAGTTGATTCTAAGGTTAAAAAGGACTTAAGGTTACACTCGTTTAATATAATTTGAATATGATGATCCTAGGGCATGGGATAAGGTATACATATGTGTTATTGCTGTGGTGTGACAATATAAATGAACAGTTTTCTTAGAAAAACCATCTAAATCCAATTACAAGCTTCATTGAACATGGTTAAACTGTTATTTAGTTATCTTAGTTGAAATACATCAAAACTCTGATTTCAGATGTGTTATCTATTGAAGCCACCTGTTTTTAGAAATAGTCATTTGCTAGAAACCCGACTTGCTCTCTATAATTTCGTTACATGAGATCAGTTCGAAACAAAATTTGATATTTAATTAGGGGGAGGAAAATTAAGTCAATGTTAAGTGAATTATTTTCATTAAAAAGATGTCTCAACCATGATAAATATAGTTAATTGGAAATAAATTATTTGAGTAAACCAATAAATGTTCTAGGAGTATCCTTAATATGATAAAGAAATTATTAAATATACAATTATGATGGTGGAGATATTGTGCCGCTAAATTGGATATTAAATGTTGGAACCTTTGGTGGGAGTTCTATAGACTGATTGGTTAATGAAATAATAAAATTCTCATTTATTTACTTAGATGTGATTAGGTAAGCAATTTTTGGTTTTTATTTTGGAATACTAGTGTTTTTTTTGTGTTTCAATAGCTTATGTATTATATATTTTAAGTAATGATCGAAGGTTTTATATGTATTTAAAATGAAACATGATCATATCAGTAAAAATTACACAAACCAAATAGGCCAGGTGATGCTTCATAGGTCTATAAGGTTTCCCAGGGATGATAAGTACTAAGTTGGGGAGACTGTAACATCCTATATTTTTTGAATAGTGGAAACTATAATGTAATTTTTAACTTTTCATTTGGTGAATGGGAAAAATGTTTTATTGAACATTGGGATGGAATTATGAGAATTGTAACACTTAAATGTGATGTTTTTAGACATGGTTTTAAGGGTAAAAAAGTGTCTCAAGAGTACAGATGTGTTTCAAAAGCATCGGGCTCTAGAAAATATTTTTCAGGAGAAGTAGACATAGGCACATGATTTTTTTTTAAACCATGAATCCCTAAGGGGGAAAACATGTGGTACTATAAGGGTTTCACATGGGTTGATAAACCAATAACCCAAGTACACATGTCTATGAAATATTTATATAGAAAAATATTTAGGAGAACCACACATGCTACTCAATTTTTGCCTAACTATGCACCAAATATGCAAGGTGATGGTGTCCTTAGATAGTGGCATCACCCATTTGGTGCATGGTTTAACAAACTGTACAACCAAACTATGAATATCATTAAAGAATGTGAAATTACAAATTTGAACCTCTCCTCCTTATCTATTCCCCCCCTTTCCTACCATCCCATGCATAGAAGCACATCTTTTTAAGACATTCTGTGTAATAATCTTTAAAAAATATGGTTCTCCTTCATTAAAACACAGAATTTTTAACTATCAATTACATTGGAACTTTTTTAGTTAGTCTAAGATTCCTCCTTCCACCTTTATTGGTTTATCTTTCATTATTGAATACCATTTAAATGTGACCTCATTTTCCCTATTTTTAGGGTGTTTCCTATTTTTCAGATTTATTTTAATCTGGATCGAATAAAATATTGATAATAGTGAATTGAATCATCATAAGTATGAGGTATGTGGTATATAAACCTTTCCCTAAAGAACATGTCGATTATAAATCATCCCATCTTGCTACATGATAGACTTTCTATTTGTTGCTCGTAAACTATAAAATACATAAAATTGATCACCACTATTTGGCTTAGACATGCTAGGAAACTTTTATACATGATTGGAGCTTGATAAACTCAACCCAAGACACCCCATGGGAAGGATTGATAATATACCTAGATGAATTGTCTCCATTTTGACCAAAACACCCCAATCGTGCCTTTTACTTTACTTGATAAATGTAGCAACCTAATTTAGTTGATTAATATTGTATATGGGAAGCATTCCTTGTGTAATACTTTTCCATTATATATATAAAACTTGAGAGTGATACGTACCTACTTAGCTAATTGGATGGTTATGTGGTATGGATAATTCCATGAACCACTCATGTGTTTTGAAATGATAATAGCTTATGGTTTGAGCACAGAATGGTATTTTGAATTAAAATAATAATGTTTGACCTGACTTTGATGAACTTAATGAGCAAAGGAGTTTGTAGATGAATTGAATTATCAAAGGGTAAGTGTACTTTCATAGTCTGTTTGATTTATTATAAATAAAATGTTAAATGGTGTGATATGAAATTGTAATTAGGCATACAGAATCACATGGCCAATGAAACACCTTTGGTCATAATACCAACTACTTGTGACAAAATAAACTTTTAAGTGGGTTTGGGGGGGGGGGATTTTATAAATGTCATGGAATGAACACTAACATGGAATTCTTTATTATATACAATAATGTTTAAATAAATTATATTAAACCATGGAGATATGATTATTTATAAAAAATGAATTGGACAATTTATTTGGCTAGATGAATTGTATTACACCTTGGGTGATACTTAGGTTACTTTCCATGAATTTCATTGATGGACTCATAGACTAATTGATATTACATTTACCATGAGAGACACTCATGTTACTTATACAGAACACCATGGATAGGATCATTGGTTAAATGAATTATGATTTTCCTTGATTGATACTAGGTTACTAATATATAATAACCATGATAGACACATAAGATGAATGCTGTGAAATAAACTTTGAAAAATACTTGGAATCCCAATGCAAACATCCATGGATGAAACCATAGGTTAAATGAAATTATGAGAAGCCTTGGGAAATACTTAGGTTTTTTATATGGAATGCCTTGGATAGGAACACACGTCTTATTATTTTTTATTATGCTTGGGTTATTATTAGTTAAACCTTTTCTCCTAAATCATTAATGTTATAAAACATGTGTAAAATTTTATGATCAACTTTATATAGGGATGCCTTTGGTTATCCTTGGGTCCCACATGACTAGTACTATGTATGGACGCCTGAGTTATGCCTCGGTTCTTGGCTAGTACTATGTGTCTATATATATTACTATATATGTTGTTATTTATATAGTTAAAATATATAAATATATACATACATAAACACACACACACACAAATATTTACTTATTACATGGTGACACATATTCAGAGGTATTTTAGATATGACCGAAGTAGGTATTGTTAACCAGTTACCCATTGAGGAACCCTATCCTGACTCGATAATATTTTTTCATTTACTACTTATTTATTATTCAAGCACACTGGTATTGTTTTAATCCATGGAATTTATTTCCTTATAAATAATTGGTGGTGGACTACTAAGTTTATCTTACACCCTGTTCGTGACATCATTTGGTACCCAGGCATACATTATGATTGTAGGTTTAAGATCATGTAATTATTCATGTTCTATTACTCTTGTACATGGGAGTTTTAGAGAAAGGTACTGAGCTAAATATTAAGATTCTTATGGATATATCCTTTTGGGATTTTGTTCTTTTCATTATATATCATTAATGTATAATTTTCTGTAGTTCTACTACCTGTATTTTGTTGCCCCACATGACATTAATGGTTCTATATTTTCAATTTTCTAATTTATTAGTTATTATTATCCTCCACTTCTGTTTTATTCATATATTTCCCCTACTATTTATTACTATATTTACACCATTGTGCCACTCTGATCAGGTGGTTATTATCTCCCAAACTTACCACAATTAGACCATTGATGCTAGTTAGTAGCATCTGGAATATGAGGAGGTGTTGACGCTCCTTTCATCACAGAATCTAAAGACCGGAAAAGGGGAATATACGAGAACAAAGTGATTCAACCTTTGAAGTAAACATCAAAAAATTGACAAAGGGATGAACACGGAAAACTTTTCCCATAGGCCGCGTAAGTTCCTTCATGGTCGTGCAAGTGGACTTGCGCGACGCACTTGGCGCGCAAGTGACTTGTGCGACCTAAGTGATAACTGCCCGGTAACCGCCCAGGGTCTTCTCCTGCCTATAAATAGACCCTGTGGGCCCCCCATTCGGGGGATCTTTTTCCAGAAACTCGGATTGAAGCTCCCGACACCCAAGTCTCTTCTCAAATCTTCCGGAACACTTCTAAGGTAATTTCTTACCTAGAACGGAAGATCTAAAGAGAGGGAGTAAGGCCTAAGTGTTGAAACACATCAACACTTGCGCGCCTGAGTGGTCAGCCCTTAAGGGAAGTGGTCACACTTGTGCGCTGCCTTATTCCTTCGATAGAACTTGCACGTCCCTTTTTTGGAAGAACCTCAAGAGGATTTTAAAGGCTGTAATGAAGAGTCACTCAAGTATTTCAATGCTAGTTGACCATCGCGCAAGTACACCATGTGTCGCGCAGGCATACCTGCACGACCAATACTTGCGCGCTGCCGCAGTACCTGCGTGCCTTCCAAGACTTGCACGCCCCTTCCTTTTTAGGTGCCTTTTTTCCCATTTCACCCCTCTTAAGCCATTACACCTTTCCTTTTTAAGATTCAGTCTTCAAGACACTCTTCAAATCCATTTATGGCTTGATTTCTTGATTTGAATTCCTTATTTGAAAGTAATTATGTGGAATATCTCTCAAAACCTAGTGATTTAAATATCTTTATGTCACTAAATATGGAGAGTTAATTTATTCAACCTCATCCTTAAAGATGAGAGAATCCTTAACCTGGGTCTCCTTTTCAGGAATAATCCCTAGTCCTAAGTCCTCCAAACTTGGGCATCCTCCTCAGGAATAAGCCCCAAATTCTGATAGTTCCAAAATCTTGGCATCCTCTTCAGGAGTAAACCCCAAACCTAATCCCTTAACCTGGGTCTCCTTTTCAGGAATAAGTCCCAGTCATAATTTTGGGCTTCCTTTTCAAGAGTAAGCCCCAAGTCCCCTAACCTGGGTCTCCTTTTCAGGAATAAGTCCCAGTCATAATCATGGGCATCCTCTTTAGGAGTAAGCCCCAAGTCCCTTAATTTTTTGGGCATCCTTCTTAGGAGTAAGCCCCATATCCTCATAAATTTGGGCTTCCTTTTCAGGAGTAAGCCCTAAGTCCCTTAAACTCTCTTTAACTAGTCCTAAATTAAGTTTGATATGGGATTCCTTCTCAAGTGTAAAACCCAATTATCAATCCTCTCCTAATTTGGGTTTCCTTTTCAGGAATAAGTCCCATGTTAGAGTATTCAAATCTCTATGAAGCACATATACCTTTATGGACCCTGTTCCTGGATTTTCTCCCTAAAGTAAATCCTAACCTCCATTTATCTGGGCATTCATACGTACATAATCCCCAAACCATTTTTTATGATTACATCTTTCATGGATCAATTGTCTATTTTATTACCAATACCTCTTGTTTCTCACACCGAGCATGACTCACGTGAGCTTAGAGGATAAAAGTAATTATGACATCCTTCTTTGAGCCATCAATCATAAACATCATACTCCCTTATTCGAACTACGTGGGTTCTGATTCCTTTTCCAAAACAAAGGATACGTAGGTAGCCCATCTATGTGTTCGATCACAACTCTGAAATAATTCATGTCCTTCTGAATGACAATAAACTTCAAGTGCCCCACTGAGTGGCTTTAAAACCAGCCTTGTCATCATAATGACCAAGAGAATTTTATATAAATGTTTTGAAGGTTACCATTGACCAAGAATCTCTAAATAGATATAAATGATTCTCTATTGATTAAGAACCTCAAATACATATAAAAGATTCTCTAAATTTCTTACATATTTAATCATTGATTGTTAAACTGAAGTAAAGCTCATTTTTTACTTGGTAATGTAATAAGGATTCATGAATATAACTTAAATCTATAAAGAGAGTCCCGGAATAGACAATAATTCCCCTCAAAAAGGTGTGATGAGTCCGACCTCCCATCCTTTCGACCAATGCAAATTCTTAAGCCTCATCAGTCCACAAGCTAATGAGCGCCTACCTTTGGAAAGTAGGTCCAAATGGATGTGGAATCATTGGATGTTTCCGGTTCTACGAACAAACCCGTTAGAAACTGATTGGAACGTTTGAATCTCCCATCCAGGAGGTCATCTCCGAATTCCGTGCGAAACAAAAAATGGTGAAACCGACGTGAATCCTTAACCAAGTTAAAATGATGTCTTTCCTATTTGTTAAGCCCCTATTTAAAACTCAATAAGAGGGCTAACAAAAACAATCATTGACATGTGTGATCATCCAAAGGATGAAGTGGCTGAATTTTATCTTGATTACGTCTGTTATATCAAAAAGGCACTCTTTTTCAAGATCATCTGTATTTCCATAATGGCTGCTCTCAAATTCACATCTGTGAATACTGCTGCTGCAAATACCACTGCTGCTATTCCTACTGGATCGCCATCCGCTCTGAGGATGACATCACCTACTCAACATCTTCAACGCTGGGTATCAAATGCGCTGGTTAAGGAGTACCGTCAACACGGTACCATCCCAATTCTAGAGGCTACCCGACAGGCCCTCCAAGTAAACAACTCAAACAGGTCTTTAGGACAACGACGACCAGTGATTAAGAGGCAGGCGGTGCTGACTACCGTCTCCAACCGTTTCGGGTCGTTATCCCTGGAACGCAATTTCCATTCGCTCCCTTACTCTGAGGAAGTGAATGAGCAGGTCCCTTAGGGCCTTAATTCAAAAAGACAGGAGTCCTTCCCTAGGGCTCCCATCAACAATCGCCGCCAGACTCGTGCGACAGTGCGCCCTCAACATGATGAGGGTACCGACTCCAGGCATTCAGCTCAGGTTCCTCGAACCCGAGTAGGCAAGATGAACCGCCATAGACAGAATCCGGTTAACAATAAGCAGGTTTTCATCCCTCCCATCTCTGGAGAAGTCCACCAACTGAACTTGGTGGCGAACAACGAGCAGGCACACACACCTGCCCATTTTAATTTGGCTGTCCAGCAGACTCGTCTGGCAGCATCACGCCAATCCCGCCAGGCAATTCCGGTGGAGTACTATAGGTAGGAACATACAGCTGCTTATACATGATCAGTTAGTCAGCAGGCTCGTCTGACTACATATGATGTATCTCGTCAACCACGTTTGGCGAAGTGTAATCAGCAGGCATATACACCTGCTAGTACTAATCAAGCATACCAACAGTCTCTCTTGGTAGTACACGGAGAAGTCAGTTGTAAAAATCCGATGACAAACAGGAGGTAGACTCAACTCTCTGCCTCCACACTTGAGTACTGTCAGGATTCACTAACAGGAAAAGGAGGACCAGAGCAGGCACATACACCTAATCCAAGCCCGGAATGGACGTATATCCTCGTTCCGGCAGCTGAAGTCACCAAACATATTTTGTCAATGGTGAAAGAGCAGAAGAAAATTCCTTCTCATATTCTGGATGCTTGTCAGGATATCATAACAGCTTCAGCATCATCTCAGGGAAAGACACATAAATATATCCCTAGCAGTGGAGTGACACATCAACGATTCACTCCGGAACAGACACACACATCTGTTCTAGTCCAAGAGGGTTATGGGGCATACTCCCCCGTATCATACGGACAACCAAGTCAGGCACATACACCTGATTTGAGTGGAGATCGTCAGCCTAACCTGACCATCTTTCCTGATCAGGCACATACACCTGCTCAGAGTAACCACTTTTGTCAACAAGTGGTTTCCAAAGCGAGTAAGAAGGCATATAAGAAAAAGATCCACCCATCACAGTCAGGAGATCAAAGGCCAATCTGTAACAAGTCCTTGCTCGATGCTGTAGTTCTTGAATCCCTCAGACATTTATCTGTTGGAATTCAAGATTCTACTCCCTCAGTTCCCAATAACGGGAACATTAATTCCGAAAGTCTTCAACAGACACTTCCTCATGAAGGCTTTCTTCATGAGAATTTGGTCAATCTTGAAGTTTCTTCTTCAGATGAGAGCCACAAGAACCCTCTGTGTGGTCAGAAGACCAAGGAGCAAGAGATCTCATCTTTTTCTATAACCCATTATGGTGGTCCTCCCCATGATGATGAATTTCGCTGCAAAATTCCTCTCCGCAGTAGTGATTCACATTGCTTGGAAAATACTCCAGTGGACAATGTAGTGCCGAGAAAGCCCTCTTATCTTGAGGCACTTGAAAATGCGAAACAATTCATGTTTGATGCTTTATCGCTAGCAAGTGAAATACTTTTTCAATCAGAAGATAGCCCAGGGTGTAGGTCATTCTTCGAACCACCCCTAAGTCATGCATCTTCTAGTTTGATCAATGATCTCTCTACCAATCTTGTTGAATCCGATGAAGCAATAAGGAAACACCAACTCTCGTCAAAAAAGGTAGAAGAATCTTAATTTAATGATAAAGAGAAAATGCTGAACATGAGGAAAAAACTGGTGAAAAGTGAGGTACCAGTCATGTTTTGGACTTTGGCTGACTCCCAGTATGACATTCCAAAGATGTTGACGGTTGATGGAGTCCATGATATTCGTCTCAACATATGGAAAACTCTTTGTCAATTTAAGAAGAAGGTATTATCTTATGATGAATATGAAAATCATCTTAAGATAATAGAAGGGATACAACGTCAGATTGATTTGGCATCTCTATCAGTCTCTCAGTATCCGAAGGCTGAAAAGCAACAGAGAACCCTTCAACGTTCATGCCTTGGCGCACTAAGAAAATTGTGTCAATTAATTGTCAATGCTCCATCTGGTGTTCATATCAGTGGATGGGGTGTTCACGGAGCACTACATTTCACAGTGCTTTCCAGTCAGCAAAGCCCACCGAAAATGGTCTCATGCAATGTTATTGCCCATGGCCGGCCACAGTCAATGGGCTTTGTTCATAATCAAAAGCTTGCTCAAGAACAGGCTTCAACTAGTTCCTCTAAAAATCAAGCATATAGAGAAAAAGTTGTTGAATTGGTCCTACATCAAGAAGGCGAGAATATTGCACAAGCCTCTCGTATGGAGAAAACACATCATCAAATGATAGAAGTTTTGGAAATCATCCAATGGTCTGTTAAACCAGGTGATAAAAGTGGATACAGGCTAATGCATCCAGCTAATTTCCGAACTAAGGTTCGCAAGATCAAGAGAGATTTTAAGAAGATCTCAGACATAGCATGTCAAGAGACACCCCAGCTTGTCAGACTGGGGACTTCTTTAACCCAACCGTCAGATTCAACAAATGGGATTCGAGGAGTTGAGCAGAAATAGCAGGAACATCCCCAGTTCACAAGACTGGGGACTCTTTCAAATCATCAATCCCCTCCTCAGAGAATGTCGGTCTTTTCTCGATTGGGGAAGAAGCCACAAGAGGAACGAAGATCCAAATTATCAGAAGATTCCCTCCAAGTTATAGCTCGTCAAGAAGTTCCTAAAAGATTGAATCAACAAAAGGCAATGTCTCGTCAAAGACATGAAAGGAGAAAATATCACAGAAATGTTGATAGAAGGGATGCGATGCATTATGCATCAATCAATGTCATCAATTCCGTTGTTGATAATCCACCAGAGGAGGTTCACTCAGGGGACTCAGATGAAGAGCGTCCTACTCAAGAAAATGTACACACCGATATAAATGAAGAAGGTGTGTGTACACGAAGTCAAAGGATTACTCAGAACCTAGGTAATCCACTTCCCTCTCTCCAAAAGGTATTCCACAAAGGGAAGGGAAATAATCAGGTTACATATCCTTCCTCTGGAGAAGGTCAATCTCTCTCATTAGAGCAAAGGTTTGCACAACAAGAGGAAGAAATGAAAGAATTAAGAAGGTTGAATGTAGAACTACTTCAGAGTAGTCTTCTTCTTAATAATACTGAAGTCCGAAAACCGAAGGAATTTGTTGTAACTACTGAGATGGATCAGGAATATCCTCCTTTATCAGTACACCCTCAGAGGTCTAATCCTACGGGTCAAACGCAACAACGGTTGGCAGTACTACCATCAGTTGTAGCACCAATCACCACGTCTATCCAAGCTCCATTCATTGCACCTACCGAAGACCAAATTCAACCTGATGTTTCTCAAAAGTTAATAACTACTATTGAGTTATTAACAGCTCGGTTAGAAACTATGGAAGGGAAACGGGCGCAAGTTCAACCAGAAAAGAAAGTTTACCCTGAAAGGGTAGATTCAATTTCTCCTCCATACAGTTTTGGAAACCCTGTTTTCCCTACTTTAAATGGATCAGGCGACCCAGAACAACATTTGAAACATTACGTGTCTTGTTGTGATCCTATGATGGGAACTCCAGAACAACAAGAAGCAGTGAAACTCAGATGCTTCGTGCAAACCTTGCAAGGACCAGCTTTTGTCTGGTATACAAGATTGCAATCTCGGTCAATCATCGGATGGGAGGATCTTTGTCAAAAATTCCTTCTTCAGTTCAGCTCAACTTTGCAAAAAATGACAGTTTTCGATCTTAAAAACTGCAAGAAAAGGGATAATGAAAGAGTCTCTGATTTCATTGCTCGCTGGAAGGGATTAACATATTCCCTGAGTTTAGCACTTCCTCGGGAGGAACTGTTTCCAATCTGTGTGGCAAATTTGCATGAAGAATTACGCACGCCATTGATCCCTGTGAAATACACAGGAGGGTTTCGAGACCTTACTTTAATCGCTCAGCAGATTGAAGATTCCCTTATACAGGCTAATGTTAAATCTCATGTAATTCCATCAGCTTCAGGAAGGAGAATGTGTAAAGCAGAAACTGCTACAGTTATGCTTAAACAAGCACCTGTACCTATTTCTACTTAAAAACCTTCATATTCTCGAAGGGATCTACCTCCTGAATGCCAACAACAAAGGTCGTTTTGTCCAATTGATCAAAGAGATCAACGACGAAAACAATTTGAGGATTTGAAGAGTAAAAAATAATCTTTCCGAAATGAGCAAGTTCCTGGTTACTTCATTTCAGCTCTGGAAAATAATTTGGTTCAATTACCAGTGCCCAAGAGACCAAAAAAGGAAGGATATGAAGACTGTTCCAATTATTGTCCCTTTTATCAAATGTTGGGGCATCCCATCCAGGAGTTTTTTGTCTTTAAAGACCTCCTACAAAAGATGGTCGACATGGGACAAGTCAAGTTGAAAGGTTCTTCGACTCAGATAGCATGTGTTAATGCTACAGTTCCAGAGGAGGAAGGTGAATGGCAAGAAGTCAAAAGCAGAAATGCACAGAAGTATGATGATTGGATGGTCAAAAAGACAATCAACCGGACTCATGCTATTTTGCGAACACAATTAAAGAAACCAATTGTGTCTTCTGCCATGAATATTGCTGTAAAACCCTCTTTGTCAGAGGGAAAATCCCCAAAGAAACGGTTTGATTCAAAGAATAAAAAAGAATCATAAGAAGATGAGTTTGTTTCAAAGCCTAAATTGTCTTTGAATCTGGCAGACTTTATGCCATCTACTTCAAAACTATGGGCACCGCCCCATCAAACGGCACAGCCTAAACATGCTAGTCAGGCAGAGTCTTTATTAGACGAAGAGTTAATCTTCGGTTCTGTTAATATGATTCAATTAACAGATCCGTATTCCAGTCATAATTTCAATTTTGATGAGCCTGAATTCCTTGTATCAAATAAGGGAATCCGAGGAAGTTCCTGAGGTTCAGGATACAGGGGAAGACGTGGATCTTTCCGAAGCCACTACTCAAATTCTACCCCTGCTAGCACTATGTATGCAACAGAAAATCGTGGTAGAGCCCTTCAGCAAGCTAAAAAAGAACAAGCAGGTTTTTCTGCTAATAGACAACTCAGTCTTGGCATAGTTATTTTAGAAGACCGATTGAAGGATCCATCTTCTTTATCTCAGCAAGAAAATGGATCTAATTGACTAATCTTCCAAAACCAAGGATGTTGCCAACTTCTATCCCAATACAAGATGCATCGGCTTCCGAAGCATCTGCTTCCATGGTACCTGCTAAACCGCATATTCCTGTTGGAAAACATAGACCTTTAGATCAAAAGTATGATATATTGAAACACTTGTCCCAAGTACCCTCCAAGTTATCAATTTTGGATGCTTTGAATCTGTCAAAAGATCTTCGGGAAGCACTCATCGAAGCTTTGTCAAGTCCTCAGGAGTTTGAAGCTGAAATTGCTGCAGCTGAAGTCTATCACATAGAGAATAATCCTGCAGAATGCCACGCAGTGATATCATTTACTGATAAAGATGAAGATGATGTTCTGCATGGGCACATAAAACCCTTGTACTTATCTGGCAAATTCAATGGTGTAGATATCCGAAGAGCTCTCATTGACAATGGTTCAGGAGTCAACCTCATGCCAATTCATACACTTCATCGATTAGGCCTCACGGAATCTGATTTATCACCTTCTACCATGATGTTACAAGGATACGATAAAAATTAACAAGAACCACTAGGAGAAGTTACACTCAGAACTCAGTTTAGAAATCTTTCATCCAATTCAGATTTCATGATTGTTGACCAAGTCTCAGCTTTCAACGTCTTTCTTGGAAGACCCTGGCTACATCAGCATGCAGCTATCCCTTCATCATACCATCAATGTCTCAAATACTATTTCAATGGTCAATTTGGAACATTGTATGGTGATAAGACCCCGTTCAAGACATGTGAGTCTCAATACATTGACGCAGAATTTTATCACATGAAGGGAAGAGAAAAATCTACAATGAAGGAAATTACCAAAGTTAATTCTCCATATGGTTTAGAGAAAATTCCAATAAATCCATTTACACATGTGAGTACAGATTATGTGTTACCTATTAGTCAAATTGACAAAATAGGCCCAAATCAAAATACTCTTTTGGAAAGATCCATAATCTCAATTACGGCAATTGATCCAAACAACATGGGAGAAATTGGTAACCTACAAAACAGTGATAAAAGCACAAGTGGTGACGTCTTCATTTCATCTGCTGAAATCCAACAGGTCTATACTTCGCCAATAAGGCCAGAAGAAGTTATAGAAAGGTCGGAGGTAAATAATGATGTCAATTCTCAATCCATCATCTCCTCTTTATTTCCCAAAGAAGCCCCTTTATCATCAATAGGGTCGGAAATGGAAGCTTCTTCTTCAAAATGTGCAATTTTTGACATCTCTTCTGATCATGGAAATTTCGTTTTGTCATCTACTATGCAAGTAGAAACGGAATAAATAGCACATGATGAAGAGGAAGAGGAAGATCTTAGAGATGCTCCTCCAGCATTTGAAGAGGGTATCTCTACCACTGTGGATGAACTCAGATAAGTAAATCTGGGTACAGAAAAAAATCCACGCCCCACTTTAATTATTGCGGCCATGACCCTTGAAGAGAAAGAGATGTATATTTATTTTCTAAAGCAAAATAAAGATATTTTTGCTTGGAACTATACAGAAATGCCTGGGCTTGATCCCGATGTTGCTACTCATCATTTGGGTTTACCAAATGAACATCAAGGATTTAAGCAAGCCGCGAGAAGAACACACCCAACTTATGCTTCCAAAATTAAAGCTGAAGTGGATAAGATGATCAAAGCTAACTTCGTCAGAGAAGTTTAGTATCGCAAGTGGTTGGATAATATTGTCCCTGTAAAGAAAAAGAACAGACAAATTAGGGTTTGCATCGATTTCAGAGATCTTAATCGGTATTGTCCTAAAGATGATTTCCCAGTTCCGATTACAGAACTCTTAATTGATGCGACGGCTGGCTATGAAGTACTTTCTTTCATGGATGGATATTCCGGATATAATCAGATCCAAATGGACCCAGAAGATGTGGAATCTACAGCCTTCAGATCCCCTCAAGGTGTGTTTTGTTACCGGGTAATGCAATTTGGTTTAAAAAATGTAGGTGCAACATATCAACACGCCATGCATCGTATCTTCAAACCTTTATTAGGGAAGTTTGTTGAGTGCTATGTGGATGATTTGGTGGTTAAATCCAAACAACGTTCTAATCACTTGGTTGATTTGGAAGTCATATTCCACAAGCTTTGACAACATAGTTTGAATATGAACCCCTTAAAATGTGCTTTTGGGGTAACCTCAGGAAAATTCCTCGGCTTTGTTGTACGCCATCGTGGTATTGAAGTCGATCATGAGAAGACCAAATCAATCCTTGGTATGTCACCTCCTCATAGTTTGAAATAATTAAGAGGACTTCAAGGACACTTAGCCTATATTCGGCGTTTCATCACCAATTTGGCAGGAAAAAGTTTACCCTTTACCAAATTATTGAAGAAAGGAGTCACTTACCAGTGGACTGAAGAATGTCAAGAAGCATTTGATGTTCTCAAGAAATACCTCTTGAGTCCACCAGTACTCATGACACCTATTGAAGGTAGACCACTTATCCTCTATGTGACAGCTCTAGAGCGATCATTGGGTGCCTTTCTCGCTCAAAACAATAATGCTGGGAATGAAAATAGCCTCCACTATCTCAGTAGAACTATGCTTGAAGCTGAAACCCGGTATTAAAGTACTGAGAAGTGCTGCCTGGAATTAAGATTTGCTGTTCAGAAACTGAGACACTACCTGCAACATCACGAGGTCCAATTGGTATCTCGCAATAATCCGCTCGAATTCATCTTTAGTCGTCCAATTCTTTCAGGACGTCTAGAAAGGTGGGCTGTTATTTTGCAGCAGTTTGACATTCAGTATATATCTCAAAAGGAAATAAAGGGCCAAGCTCTGGCTGATTTCCTGGCTGAACATCATTCAGTGGAAGACATGTCTTCAGATATTGAACTCCCTGATGAGGAAGTTTTTTCTATTCAAGAGTGTCCTCAAACATGGGAAATGTATTTTGATGGTGCTTCCAGAAGTCCAACAGGGAAGAAAATAGAAAATCCTAAATTCAACAAAGTTGTTTTAGAAATTGTACTCATTTCTCCAGATAAGGAATTTTTACCTTATTCCTTTTTATTGTGGGAAGGTGGTACCAATAATAAAGCCAAATACCAAGCTCTTATCACAGGCTTGGAGTTAGCACTTCAAGCACAAGTGAATCACTTAAAGGTGAAAGGTGATTTAGACCTGGTAATCAAACAAGTCAATGGGGATTATGCCATCAGAAAAGAAGAGTTAATCCCTTTGTATGATTACGTCAGAGAGTTAATGGCGGAATTCCCTTCAGAACTAACATTTTCTTATGTCCCAAGATCACAAAATTCTCAAGATGATGCATTAGATAATATAGACACAGCTCTAGAAGATCCAAATCGGGACGAGACAACCATCAGTATTGCCCACCGTCGCGCAATTTCACCTTATGTTCAAGCCAGAACAGAGGAAATTAATTAAATTAGTCCCATTCCTGAACTGTATGGTCATACTACAGGATGGATGTCACCTATCAGGGAATACCTTCAAAATGGAACACTTCCACATGATAGAGCTGAGAAAGAACAAATCCGGCGGCGTGTGGTCAATTTTACTCTTTATGATGGCCCAAACCACCTAGGGAAAATTCTCTACAAACATGGTTTTGATGGAGTTCTCTTCAGATGCATTGATGGTGAAGAGACAATGGCTATCATGAAAGAAGTACATGCAGGAGTCTGTGGTGCCCACTTGTCTGGACATAGATTATCTGATCAAATTAAAAGGCTTGGATACTTTTGGACTTCAATGATACAAGATTGTGTTGATTTCACAAAGAAGTGTCATTCATGTCAAGTACATGCCAACTTAATTCATTAGCCTCCAGAGTTGCTTCATGCAGCTAAATACTCATGGCCATTTGCTACATGGGGAATGGATGTGGTGGGACCTTACCCTTCAGCTACGACCAAGCAGTTTAAGTACATTCTTACTGCTACTGATTTCTTTTCCAAATGGGTAGAGGTAGTACCTCTCAAAGAAGTCAGTTCTAAATGCATTTTTAGCTTCATCAAGTCTAACATCATTACTAGATTTGGTGTCCCTCATACCATATTGACGGACAACGGCACCAACTTCTGTTCTTCTGAGGTGAAGAAATTGTATCAAGAATACAACATTAAATCAAACCATTAATCTCGGTATCATGCGGCGGCCAATGGCCAAATAGAAGCCTTTAACAAGAATCTTTCAAATATACTGCAAAAGATGGTGGATAAAGATAAGAGGTCATGTCCTGATAAACTCTTTCATGCTTTATGGGCTTATCGGACTACCACCCGCAATGCAACGCGGTCAACTCCATATTCGTTGGTATATGGAACAGAAGCAGTCTTGCTAATTGAAGTTCAATTTCCCTCACTTAGAGTATCCATTTGTGATCAGTTATCTATAGATGAGAAATCCCAAAAGCGATTGAATGAATTGGAACGGTTAGATGAGAAATGATTGTGCACTTTGCACCACTTGGAAATCTATCAGAATCGAATAGCACAAGCTTTTAACAAAAAAGTTCGTCTTCGTTCATTCAATCAGGGAGAATTGGTATTAGTTATCATAACTCCAATGATACCAGGAAAGAAACCTCCCAATATTGAGCCAAAATGGGAAGGACCTTATTCAATACATAGGGTCTACTCCAATGGAGCTTATTCATTAATCTCGATGGATGGATAACTAATTACTACTCCAACTAATGCCAGATTTTTTGAAGAAATATTTTGTATAAACTACAAAATATTCACATCCATGTCCCCGCAACATGACACTAAACTGTGCAGCACCAGTTTGTCCTTGCTATATGACGTTAAACTATACAGCAATGGTCCAGTATGACCTTAAACTACAACTTCGTCCCACAAGACGTTAAACCGTGAAAAATTTCCCTAAAAGGTTCTGTATGACTTTAAACTACACCATGGTCTTGTATGAATTTAAACTACACCATCCATGGTCCATGCATATGACCCAAAACTATTCACACTTTTGTCCAGCATGACATTAAACTGAAGAAAAAAAAAGAAAAAAAAATCCCTAAGATGTCCCTGCAACGTGACACTAAACTGTGCAGCACCAGTTCGTCCTTGCTATATGACGTTAAACTATACAGCAATGGTCCAGTATGACCTTAAAATGCAACTTCGTCCCACACGACGTTAAACTGTGAAAAATTTCCATAAAAGGTCCTATATGACTTTAAAATACATCATGGTCCTGTGTGACTTTAAACTACACCATCCATGGTCCATGCATATGACCCTAAACTATTCACACTTTTGTCCAGCATGACATTAAACTGAAGAAAAAAAGTCCCTAATATGTCCCTGCAACATGACACTAAACTGTGCAGCACCAGTTCATCCTTGCTATATGATGTTAAACTCTACAGCAATGGTCCAGTATGACCTTAAACTTCTCCTTGGTCCAGTATGACCTTAAACTATTCACAAATATGTCCCCACAACATGACACTAAACTGTGCAGCACCAGTTCATCCTTGCTATATGACGTTAAACTATACCACAATGGTCCAGTATGACCTTAAACTGCAACTTCGTCCCACACGACGTTAAACTGTGAAAAATTTCCCTAAAAGGTCCTGTATGACTTTAAACTACACCATGGTCCTGTATGAATTTAAACTACACCATCCATGGTCCATGCACATGATCCTAAACTATTCACACTTTTGTCCAGCATGACATTAAACTGAAGAAAAAAAAGTCCCTAATATGTCCCTGCAACATGACACTAAACTGTGCAGCACCAGTTCATCCTTGCTATATGATGTTAAACTATACAGCAATGGTCTAGTATGACCTTAAACTTCTCCTTGGTCCAGTATGACCTTAAACTATTCACTAATATGTCCCCGCAACATGAAACTAAACTGTGCAGCACCAGTTCGTCCTTGTTATATGACGTTAAACTATACAGCAATGGTCCAGTATGACCTTAAACTGCAACTTCATCCCACACGACGTTAAACTGTGAAAAATTTCCCTAAAAAGTTCTGTATGACTTTAAACTACACCATGGTCCAGTATGACATTAAACTACACCATCCATGGTCCATGCATATAACCATAAACTATTTGAAAGTCCCTTACGTCCGGAAAGACGTTAAACAACAAAATCATCAAAGGTCCTGTATGGCCTTAAAACAACACCACCGTCCAGCAAGACATTAAACTGCACCATCCACGGTCCATTTATATGACCTTAAACTATTCACCCTTTTGTCCAACATGACACTAAACTATAGAAAAAATCCCCAATGCATCCAACATGATGTAAATGGTGTGTTATTTTGTCCTTACTGCATGAAATTAAACTGCGCAGTCCCCCTTTTTTGTCCAACATGACATTAAACTGTATTTTCCCCGTCGTCCTAACTACATGATGCTAAACTGTACATAAAGTCCTTGATATGTCCTATATGACATTAAAATGTATTTTGTCCCTGCTACATGACACTAAACTGTGCAGCACCAATAGTCCTAACTGCAAGACTTTAAACTGCATAGTCCCTTTATATGTCCTACATGACATTAAACTATGTATCGTTAAGGTTGTTGTTACCTCTTTTTTCTCACACCGAGAATGACTCACGTGAGCTTAGAGCAAACCTCAACCATAACACTCTCTTTGGGCCGCTAAACATGTGTAAGTCCCTACAACATTGTTATTAGATCGTTGTCCCCAAGGAAAACTTGATCATTAATTCATTCTTTAATTTAACTACACGGACTTTGATCCTTGCCCTCCAGGCTGGGTATGTAGGTAACCTCCCAGGGTTCAAGCCCAAAAACAATCTCTTCACATTGGTTCACCACCATCTCATATGATGTTGATTCGTGAAACCACCCCTAGAATCAATATCTTTACATTGATTCACTTTCATCCTTGTTATATGACATTAAACTATGCAACACTTTTGTCCGGTACGACAATAAAATACAATACTCTTTGATTTCCTCATTTGAGAGAGAACTATTATTGACATTGATTTTTCAATCATGTTTCATTTAAAAAGACTACGTTCATACATGGTAATGCCTAAAATTTTTATCTCAGGTTAAACCATCATTGCACTAAAGTCCCCTTTCACCCTTCACATGTACGAACCAAATTTGTACAAAGGGTAGTTCTAGAACTACGTGGGCTTGACTCCCATCCTTATGGGATATGTTGGAACGTTCGAGTATCCCTCGAATCCAGCCCTAAGTCTTTTGGGCCTAACCCCAAATTTCACTTTCAGTCCCTTGGCTGAAAAGTCCTCATGAAAACACACACTGTGTATTCATTATTATGGTCCGAACTCTATGACCCTAAACTAAGATCTCTCATATTTTTGTCCTGCACGACGTTAACTGCATTTCAAGAACTACGTATGGCTTGATTCTCATTCTTATGAGATATGTAGTGAAGTCCAAAATTTCAATTCATGACCCAGCCAAAACATGATTATGGTTATCATTGACCTATGTATCTCTATATACATTGGACGATACCCATATTTATGTGTTATAATCCTAAACCTTAAATATTTTCAGATCTTCATAACCCTTTTCATGACTTTTAGTCACAAAAATGTCAAACTTCTGAGAATTCTTTTGTCTGACTATGCAGTACATGCCCATAGGTGGCCTCGCATAAACATTCCACATAACAGACTTGTTAGCCAAAAGATACTATTTTATTTAACTATGCATCCAATGCCCTTAGGTGGCCCTGCATAATTCAACCCCCTAACGGGTTTGTTAAATGATGGTAACTTCATTCTTGGGAAGAATGCCTCTTTTGTCCTTATTTGTCTTAAACGATAGTATGTAGGGATCCGCAAAAAAATAGCCATCCTTAACATATTTGTCCCATATCCTTTTTCATGATCTGAAAGTATTCAAGTCTATGGTTTATTCTTCTTCCCTACATTTGGTTCAGACCTTCGTAGGAGTGATATTCATCCAGTTCTTCGATAATCTTGTCTGGAAATATCTTCTCCATATTCAAGTACCCCTTTCCATACAACAAACTCTATACTTTAGAAAATTTGAATCTCCATAAACTTTCACTGGCTTTTAGCACTAGGAAAGTAAATTTCTAATATTTCTTTTTGCCTGACTATGCAGCACGTGCCCATAGGTGGCATTGCATAAACATTCTACATAATAGACTTGTCAGCTGAAAGATGCAATTTATTTGACCATGCAGCCAATTCCCTTAGATGGCCCTGCATAATTCAACCCCCTAACAGGTTTTGTTAAATAATAATAACTTCATTCTTGGAAACTACTTCTTCTAATTCCTTTTAGCTCTTTTTCATATCATTCCTCAGATTCAAATATTCTTAAGCCATAGTTTACATATTTTCTCTCATACTTGAGTATGGTAATATGTTTTCAGATAAATTGTCAAGGAATTGAATCAATTTTAAATCCATTTCGGTCAAAGCTATTTCGACCTTAAACATTAGCCCCTTTATGTCCGGTATGCATGACTTTAAACTACCCACAAAAGACAAAGGAACTCTGAATAAAAGTCAATTTACAGCTCACTAAATATACATTTTTGTATGATTTAGGTAATATTGAGCAATTAAAAGGTTTAAAGTTTGTAGGGTTATTTGTAATAATCCTAGAAAAAATCAAACTATGCTTACTAAGCCCATTGGTTTAAGTAAATTTGAAGCAGGTAGTGAGAGAATGCAGGTACAAATAAGTGAAAGTGAAAGTGTTTTTAATTGATGCACAAGAGTTAGAAGGACATCCACAGAGTGGAGTCTCTTCTCTTTTTCAAGAATTACAAGAGGCTTTCAACATAACACTTTATTTGATTTACGGCATCCCGAGCTTCATCAGCAACCACCTGGAATTCATTCATTCAACTGGATACAATAAGAGATGCAGTGATACTAGCTCTTCTCGGAACAATTGTAAAAGGATGTTCTTGATGCGGTTTGAGAAAATTTTCTGCTGATCAAACAGTGAATCTGTTTCTGTCCAAGAGACTTGGAAGATGGATACATGGATTTGAGAATGGAGTATTGGAAGTAAAGATCCATTTGGAGAGAGTACTCTTTTCAGATATTGCTCTAATGCCATGTTTGTCTTCTCTCCACCAACCAGTAGTGGAAAACATTTCAGCCCATGGGTTTGCCATTTTTATATCTGCAAGGAAATGACATAGAGGAAGAACTTGAAAGTTCACACCATTGTTGTTGTTCTTAATGCACAGCATAACCAAAATAGAGGAGTAGCAGTGCAGCTGCATCTAAGGTGTATAATTGTTTGCATTTGGAACATTGACTCCTTGCTGATGACCATGACCACACAGAGGCAGATAGATGCTCTGTGGAAAATTAGGATGATATTCCTTCAAGTACTTAGCCAAATCTGGGAGAGTGCTATTGCAGATATCATAGTAATCATGGCCAATGATGTTTATCATGTCATCAATCCTCTTGCTAGCCAGTTCATCATCCGTTCCAATTCCCTTGGGAACCACTGAATCTGCACAAAAGATGAATAAACTAACTCTTAAATGGGTTTATTTTTCATAAAATTTTTGAAGAAATTTGAAAAAAATGGATAAGGCATTAAGGCGCACAAGTCTAAAAATGGCGCGCAAATATTCGTGTGCCACACTAGTTTTTGACGCGCAAGTGTAAACCGCACGAGTACAAATACCTTTACAATAGCATGACATCAAGGAAAACATTGGAAAACAGAGCAACTTGCGCGGCTAAGATAACCTGCGCGACGAGAGCTTGAGAAGTTTGAAGTCCTGGAATCCAGATGCTTTGTACAGAGGTGAGGCCATGTATTTATAGTCTAGGAGGCCTATCTGCGCGCCGTATACAGTGCGCTCAAAGCCTGCGCGACACAAACTTACGCGCCGCACTCTATGCCCTGAAGACTTGCGCGCCCCCTTTTCCTTTGGATGATTCGATTTCCTCAGAGTCAAATCCTCTATTTCTCTCCGGATTCAACTCTGAGGGGGGACTTTTGTTGACGCTCCTTTCGTCACAGAATCTAAAGATCGGAAAAGGGTAATATACGAGCACAAAGTGATTCAACCTTTGAAGAAAACATCAAAAAATTGACAAAGGGATGAACAAGGAAAACTTTGCCCATAGGTCGCGCAAGTTCCTTCATGGTTGCGCAAGTGGACTTGCGCGACGCACTTGGAATGCAAGTGACTTGCGCGACCTAAGTGATAACCGCCAGGTAACCGCCCAGGGTCTTCTCCTGCCTATAAATAGACCCTGTGGGCCCCCATTTAGGGGATCTTTTTCTAGAAACTCGGATTGAAGCTCTCGATGCCCAAGTCTCTTCTCAAAGCTTCCGGAACACTTCTAAGGTAATTTCTTACCTAGAACGGAAGATCTAAAGAGAGGGAGTAAGGCCTAAGTGTTGAAACTCATCAACACTTGCGCGCCTGAGTAGTCAGCCCTTAAGGGAAGTGGTCACACTTGCGCGCCGCCTTATTCCTTCGATAGAACTTGTGCGTCCCTTTTTTGAAAGAACCTCAAGAGGATTTTAAAGGCTGTAATGAAGAGTCGCTCAAGTATTTCAATGCTAGTTGACCATCGCGCAAGTACACCATGTGTCGCGCAGGCATACCTGCACGACCAATACTTGCACGCCGCCGCAGTACCTGCGTGCCTTCCAAGACTTGCGCTCCCCTTCCTTTTTAGGTGCCTTTTTGTCCATTTCACCCCTCTTAAGCCATTACACCTTTCCTTTTTAAGATTCAGTCTTCAAGACACTCTTCAAATCCATTTATGTCTTGATTTCTTGATTTGACTTCCTTATTTGAAAGGAATTCTGTGGAATATCTCTCAAAACCTAGTGATTTAAATATCTTTATGTCACTAAATATGGAGAGTTCATTAATTCAACCTCATCCTTAAAGATAAGAGAATCCTTAATCTGGGTCTCCTTTTCATGAATAATCCCCAGTCCTAAGTCCTCCAAACTTGGGAATCCTCCTCAGGAATAAGCCCCAAATTCTTAAAGTTCCCAAATCTGGGAATCCTCTTCAGGAGTAAGCCCCAAACCTAATCCCTTAACCTGGGTCTCCTTTTCAGGAATAAGTCCCAGTCATAATTTTGGGCTTCCTTTTCAGGAGTAAGCCCCAAGTCCCCTAACCTAGGTCTCCTTTTCAGGAATAAGTCCCAGCCATAACCATGGGCATCCTCTTTAGGAGTAAGCCCCAAGTCCCTTAATTTTTCGGGCATCCTTCTTAGGAGTAAGCCCCATATCCTCATAAATTTGGGATTTTTTTTCAGGAGCAAGACCCAAGTCCCTTAAACTCTCTTTAACTAGTCCTAAATTATGTTTGATATGGGATTCCTTTTGTAACACCTCGAGCTTCCACGATACGCTTCTCATTCAATAATGCAATAGCTTGCATTGTACGCAACTTCGAGTTCTAAAACACCGCGACTAATCAAAGTAGCCGTTATGAATAGAAATAACCACTTTTTAAAATTATAGAAATTTTATATTTCAAAATGGAATTCATTTTTGGATTCGGAATATCGAAATTATCCTATGTCGAATTTTTGGTATTTTTCTGAGAACTTCTAATTTTTTATGAATAGTGAAAAATACTTAAAAACAACTTTTTTAATCAAAATAATTTATAGTGATAAATTATAATATTTAGTGGTTTTAAAGTATAATTAGAATATATTTTTACCATTTTATCCAATGGTGTTCATTAGAATTAATTTCACTTTGAAACTGGACATAAACAATTGTTAATCTTTTGATATATATTGTTTCGTAAAAACACGCTATTTGTTGTGACGGCGGGAATTAATTATAAAATTAATTAATGAAACATATATGTTTGGAATTTTGTAAAATAGATATCATTTTTGAATTCGGAATATCAATTATATCTTAGGGTGAAATTTTGGCATTGTTCTGAAAAACTTCAATTTTTGATGAATAGTGAAACCACTAAGTGGTAGTTAAATAACTGATTTTTCATTTAAATGAAATATTACCACTTATGTGTTTTGATTTTCAAAAATCCAACATACATGGTTGCCATTAAGAAGTAAAATTTGGTTCAATGAGATTTAAATAATTTTTGCTGAATAGTAACTTTTAAGTTCTTAATCGCGATTAGAGGTATTTAGTGTAGTTTAAGGTAAAAATAATGTTTTAATAATATGAGATGAGCTTGAAACATGTCCTACCATCATTGGATGTTCCATGTCCGACCAAGACAATCCATGAGTCAACTTGGGGACCCCATGGAGCCACTTTAGTTGGAAAATGACATAAATACCTTTTATTTAATGTTAAAGTAAAAAATGACACAAACATGAAATGTTTTACTAAAACAATTTTTATATGGGGTTATACAAGTCATATGTTTTACTATAAATAGTAATTTGAAAGCTGAAAAGATTTCCTACATCATAGTATTTTTTTTATAATTTTTAGACATTAAATAAATTAAATTATTTATGACATCATTATGATGCAGCGATGACCTCATTATTTAACGATTTTAATAAAATGAAACGATAATGTACAATCCAAGGCTTAAACTTGTACAAATACTATTTGATGGGTAGATTTCGAACCCTTATCACCTTATACACGAATTATATAAGTGTGGGACCTTTATAATCCGAAAAGCATTGTATAATAATGTAACATTCCCTTACTTTCCAAGAGTGCCCCTCCTCTCCTCTTATAAAAGGCCCCCACCTCTACCACCTCATTCACACTATAAAGCCATTTGGTTCGGCCAAACTCTGCCCAAATACCCTCCCAACTTCCCTCCCTTACTCTTAGAAGCCTCACTTTGGGCATAATTCTTCCCAAGGAAGCCTTTGTCTCAAATCAAAAAGAGTTACCCGATTTTTAGGTAATGTCTTCTCTAATGTTGTTTTGTTTTATTTAGCTTCTCCAACCCCTTAAACTCTTTTTATTAATTTCTTTTGTAACAACAACAGTATCATCAATATACTAGGATGTTTTTATAAGAAGGATTCGAGCTACACTTACACACACCTACATCTAATGGTTAAAAACATACTATTTCTGTGGATGTCGAATTTCTGCCTCACGAAACGATGATTGTTCAATACTCATATAACACTTTCAAAGGTGGCCATTAAGATGTCACTATATTTATATATGATATATAATATGTTTATGTTTTACTTATGCTTCTGTATTTCTCAGTTATGGCATATTTTATTATTTCCATTACGCGATAATTTCATTTTCGGAAGTGCGGACTACCGCCCCCACAAAGTGATTTGAATCGTTAATGCCATATGTGGGATGTATAAAGGATGTAGTAAATGGTATTATACACTATATTATACTGGAATTATATTATACATTTATATAATTATGATTTCATTCCATTAAATACGAAATAGAAATGAAAGTAGCGTTCATGCGTACGTACGACTTACTGTCTCCATGAACGGTGCATTTCATTTCTTAACTCTAAATGTTACGTAATATTATAAATGAATTTATATACTGTATATATATTATATATATGATATATACATCATGAATATAATTCTGGATATAATGGATATTTCACCACATGAACAACTTGTAATTATAAGAAGTTTATTTTTGACTCAAGTACCAAAGATCGACAAAACGACCGTTATTAACTTAAATAATTACATAATGTTCATAACATGGTAATAAGTGATATAAAAGGAATAATGAACATGAAAAAGGTTCTTAAGTAAATAGAAATTAACTCTAGTTTATTATTCATGAGGTTAAAGAACGGTCGAGTCAGGACAAGACACAAGGTAAGGGAATTTCTTAACCCAACTTCCATTCTTTGGGTAAATCTCCTACTTTAAAATATTGTCATGATATTATTATGTCCTATTTTGTATTTTTACGTTCTTTATGTGTACCTATAGTGAATACACATAATAGATCTATTTTATTTTAAAAGTGATCTTTTTAAGGACTTCGTCTCAATCTCCTTTCATTGAGGCATATTTGGTTTTATACACAATTTTCTTTTATATGGTGTATAAACCCCTTTGACTTTTATGTTTATTCAAAAGGAATCTTTTTTATATGAAGCGTTTTACTAAACGAAAAAAGGGAATGTTTTTCTTTCCGTACATATTCGGAGACGATGACTTCTCTGCCGCCGTGACCATTATTTGCGTTTCGGCTTCCTTTGCAAGCCATACTTTTTTTTATAAAAAAATAAATAAAAAGTTTTAACTTTCTTTTATTTTGGTATTGAAAATGGTTTTGAAAGAGTTTTTATTATATCAATGTGTTGTATTGATATCTTGTGATTGAAATGTGGAAATGTTATGTTTCCTTTATGCATGTTTTATGTGATACGATTATGTTATGGTTTATGATATGTTTAAACCTATTCATATGAGGAATGCATTGGACTTAATAAGTGACGGGTGGAGCCCGCTATAGCTCCTCGATGCATTGGTAGTTCTCATGAGACAAACTAGTGTTTTGGCACGAGGCCTTGACAAAATCTTATTTGTGGTCTTGGCACGAGGCCTTGGCTACGTGGTTATGATAGTCTGGCATTATGAATTCCATCATTATGAAAGTGGTTATTGATATTGCATGTGATTATTCGACCAGTAGAATATCCATGTGAAGAAGTAAATGGCATTATCTCATTTTACTTTTTCCATATTATGTTGATGCTCAAGTTTAAAAGGATTTTGTTTTAGTTATACATTGCCTTAAATGTTTATGTTTATTTATGAAAGCTTCCGCAATATTGTTATCCTTACTGAGCATCTCAGCTAACCCCTTTCAATGTTTTAATATTTTCCAGGATGTGAAGAAGTATTTTATGAATGACCTGCAGGGATAGTCAGAAGAGGATATGAGTGTGGACTATGAAGACTTTGTTATTAGTTTTTTACTTTATGATTTAATGTAACATTTATGAATGTATCTAGTGTTTCCAAGGCTACTAAACTAATCGGTCTTTCGAGACTTGATCTTTTGTGATCATGCCAATGTTACGAAGTAATGCACCGACTCTAGGTAGCTGGGGTCGGGGCGTTACAGTTGGTATCAGAGGAAGTTTAGTACTAACCTTGGAATCTAGATTTATATAAACTCTGATTAGAGAACATAGCCCGAAGATAGACTTTAAGGATTAGTATAGAATAACTTCCTAGAATTTTGGTATTATAGAGATTTTGTGAGTTTTCCGAGAGATACATCCCTGTCTGGATACGAGCAGGTAGAGGAGGCTCTGGAAAAAATGTACCTAGGGGTAAAACCCGAAAACACCGCTTTGAGCTAGAATCGAACAGGAACTGGTGCACGACAATGGGACTTGCTGCACTCTTGGTTATGACACTCCCGGGGGATATGCTTAGGATAATTCTCATTTTCTTTACAAACCACTATGAAGAGTTATGAGTATATACTTTATCAAAGAAAACATTTCTTTTTATGATTATGGATTATATCCATAAATAGTTCAATTTATGTGATGTGTTTTACAAATATGGAATTATGTATTTTAATTCATAAACTAATCTAGTTTATGCCATTGTTTAGAAATGGCGCATAGTGGAAGGAATGAAAACCGTATCAATGCACACACTCTGTGTAGGGATTTCCCTCCTGGTCAAGATAATTATTGTGGATCTGGAGATACAACTGGTGCTGATCAACTTATTACCATACTGGGACAACTCACTCAGGTTATGAATAATAACCTTACTCGCATGGAGCACCCTGATCCGCAACATGGAGGATCAATGTTAGACCGCTTAATGAGGAAACAACCACCAACATTTAATGGGTGTACAAATCCATTAGTATCTGAGCAGTGGATAAACTCCTTAGAGAAAATATTCCACACCTTGGGGAGTAGTGAAAGGGAAAAGGTTATCATGGCAGTTTACCACCTCACTAGAGATGCTGATCAATGGTGGTCATTGATTCAAAACACAAAGGAAGATTATGACATATCGAATATGGAATGTAGGGAGTTCAAAGATCTTTTCTTAGAAAAATACTTTCCTCATGACCATAGAGCAGATATGGAAGGGCAATTTCTGAGTCTGAAACAAAAAGAGGATGAGAATGTCGCAAAGTATGAGGCCAACTTTACAAGGTTAGCGAGGTATGCTGCAGATTATATACGTAACCCAAGAGGTAAGATTGATCGTTTCTTTGATGGGTTAAAACCATTTCTCCGTCGAGCTTTAGTATCAAAATCGTTCTCAACATACGAAGATATTGTCTCATGTGCTATCAAGACAGAAAATGAATTCTCTAAGTCTTACGACAAAAAAGTAAAGTAAGAGAAGAAGAGAATGGTGGAACAAGAGACAGATAAAGGGAAAAAGGTAAAGATGGATTTTCAATTATGTGATAATTGTGGGAAGAATCACCTTGGTAGTTTCCTAAAAGGAATTGGAGTTTGTTATAAATGTGGAGAAAAAGGTCACCAGGCGCGTGATTGCAAGGGAAAAAAAGAGGCTATCAATGTTGAATGCTACAATTGTAGGGAAATGGGGCATTATGCAAATGAATTTCCTAAGCGTCAGGGAAACTTACCTCAGAAAAGGCCAAGGGATCAAGGAAAATCTTATGCTGTTACTACATTTGAAGCAGAATAATTAATGTATTGGTGATTTTGGACTCATGGATTATATTTTGGTTATTAGAATAATGTGATATATATATACATAAGGATTGTACTGAAGTACTTGTTGATTTCAGTATGGTTTTAATATGATGAAGGTAATCATATTTTTAGTATGTGACAAAAATAGAAACTTTAATTTGTTTGGGGAATCTGATAAATTGATTTTGGAATTAAGAGACCTTTTAGAGAAAGTCTGGACAGAGGTATTTTGGATAACTATAAAGGTTGGAGTGGATTAAGTTGATCTTTGGATAGTATTGTTTAAGGTTAAAAAATTTATGAAGATTATTTTTGGAATATTATAATACTATAGTTTTAGGAAAAGGACAACCTGCAGGGTGGGGCATAACCCGTCGCGTCGGACAAAGCTGCAGGAATTGAACCCATAATCATAGTGCGACAGGCCTTTACTTCCTACCACTAGCCTACAAGAAGTCCCTGGTTATTACAAAATAATTTTACTAATCTAAATGGTATGTGTTAACATTTGGAACCTTATACAATTAGGATAAGTATAATATTTTTGAGTTCTATTATCTTTTTGAGTGAAAGATGAGTTGAAGGTTGAAACTATAATTGTCAAGCATAAATATATATATACCTATCACTTATTCAATGAATAAATTAATTCTTAATCTTTAGTAAAGGGATATTAAAACAAAAAAATGTGTTATCTTAATACCTTATGTCTTGTTGAACTAATGATATTTTAAATCAACATAGATTGAAGGCTTTGGGGCCCTCAATTTGACAGTTGATTGTAATTGATGACCTCAATCACTCCCTAAAAATATTTATGTTTTTCCTCCAATTATATGTCTCTAATTTCCACCAATGTTCTCCTAATCGAGATCATAATTGGGTGGTGACTTTTTCATTTCCCTTTCCCTCTTATTAGGGCTAAATTTTATTAATCTTATTTCCGATGTGGGTTTTCCACAAAGGTATTTTCTCTTTTCAACCTTTTATTTTCAAAGAAAAATGTCAAATTGCGAGGACTCAATTTATTGAAGGAGGGGAGAATGTAACACACCGAGCTTCCACGATACGCTTCTCATTCAATAATGCAATAGCTTGCAATGTACGCAACTTCGAGTTCTAAAACACCACGACTAATCAAAGTAGCCATTATGAATAGAAATAACCACTTTTTAAAATTATAGAAATTTTATATTTCAAAATGGACTTCATTTTTGGATTCGGAATATCGAAATTAGCCTATGTTGAATTTTTGGTATTTTTCTGAGAACTTTTAATTTTTTATGAATAGTGAAAAATACTTAAAAACAAATTTTTTAATCAAAATAATTTATAGTGATAAATTATACTATTTAGTGGTTTTAAAGTATAATTAGAATATATTTTTACCATTTTATCCAATGGTGTTCATTAGAATTAATTTCACTTTGAAATTGGACATAAACAATTGTTAATCTTTTGATATATATTGTTTCTTAAAAACACGCTATTTGTTGTAAAGGCGGGAATTAATTATAAAATTAATTAATGAAACTTATATGTTTGGAATTCTGTAAAATAGAAATCATTTTTGAATTCGGAATATCAATTATAGCTTAGGGTGAAATTTTTGCATTGTTCTGAAAAACTTCAATTTTTGATGAATAGTGAAACCACAAAGTGGTAGTTAAATAACTGATTTTTCGTTTAAATGAAATATTACCACTTCTGTGTTTTGATTTTCAAAAATCCAAGATAAATTTTTGTCATTAAGAAGTAAAATTTGGTTCAATGAGATTAAAATAATTTTTGGTGAATAGTAACTTTTAAGTTCTTAATCGCGATTAGAGGTAATTAGTGTAGTTTAAGGTAAAAATAATGTTTTAATAATATGAGATGAGCTTGACACATGTACTACCCTCATTGCATGTGCCATGGATGAACAAGACAATCCATGGGTCAACTTGGGGACCCCATGGAGCCACTTTAGTTGGAAAATGACATAAATACCTTTTATTTAATGTTAAAGTAAAAAATGACACAAACATGAAATGTTTTACTAAACCAATTTTTACATGGAGTTATACAAGTCATATTTTTGACTATAAATATTCATTTGAAATCTAAAAAGATTTCATACATCATAGTATTTTTTTTATAATTTTTAGACATTAAATAAATTAAATTATTTATGACATCATTATGATGCAGCGATGACCTCATTATTTAACGATTTCAATAAAATGAAAATATAATGTACAATCCAAGGCTTACAATTGTCCAAAGACTATTGTATGGGTAGATTTAAAACCCTTATCACCTTATCCACGAATTATATAAGTGTGGGACCTTTAGAATTTGAAAATCATTGTATAATAATGTAAAATTCCCTTACTTTCCAAGAGTGCCCCTCCTCTCCTCTTATAAAAGGCCCCCACCTCTACCACCTCATTCACACTTTCAAGCCATTTGGCTCGGCCAAACTCTGCCCAAATACCCTCCCAACTTCCCTCACTTACTCCTAGAAGCCTCACTTTGGGAAGAATTCTTCCCAAGGAAGCCTTTGGCTCAAATCAAAAAGAGTTAGCCGATTTTTAGGTAATGTCTTCTCTAATGTTGTTTTGTTTTATTTAGCTTCTCCAACCCCTTAAACTCTTTTTATTCATTTCTTTTGTAACAACAAGAGTATCCTAAATATACTATTATGTTTTTATATGAAGTATTCGAGCTAAACTTACACACACCTACATCTAATGGTTAAAGAACATATTGTTTCTGTGGATGGCGAATTTCTGCCTCACGAAACGATGATTGTTCAACACTCATATATCACCTTAAAATGTGGCCATTAAGATGTCACTATATTTATATATGATATATAATATGTTTATGTTTTACTTATGCTTCTGTATTTCTCATTTATGTCATACTTTATGATTTCCATTATGGGTAAACGCGATAATTTCATTTTAGGAAGTGCGGACTACCGCCCCCTCAAAGTGATTTGAATCGTTAATGCCATATGTGGGATGTATAAAGGATGGAGTAAATGGTATTATACACTATATTATACTATAATTATATTATACATTTATATAATTATGATTTCATTCCATTAAATATGAAATAGAAATGAAAGTAGTGTTCATGCGTACGTACGGCTTACCGTCTCCATGAACGGTGCATTTCATTTCTTACCTCTAAATGTTACGTAATATTATAAATGAATGTATATACTGTATATATATTATATATATGATATCTATATCATGAATATAATTCTGGATATAATGGATATTTCACCACATGAACAACTTGTAATTATAAGAAGTATATTTTTGACTCAAGTACCAAAGATCGACAAAACGACCGTTATTAACTTAAATAATTACATAATGTTAATAACATGGTAATAAGTGATATAAAAGGAATAATGAACATGAAAAAGGTTCTTAAGTAGATAGAAATTAACTCTAGTTTATTATTCAGGAGGTTAAAGAACGGTTGAGTCAGGACAAGACGCAAGGTAAGGGAATTTCTTAACCCAACTTCCATTCTTTGGGTTAATCTCTTACTTTCAAATTATGTCATGATATTATTATGTCCTATTTTGTATTTTTACGTTATTTATGTGTACCTATAGTGAATACACATAATATATCTATTTTATTTTAAAAATGATCTTTTTAAGGACTTCTTCTCAATCTCCTTTCATTGAGGCATATTTGGTTTTATACACAATTTTCTTTTATACGATGTATAAACCCCTTTGACTTTTACGTTTATTCAAAAGGAATATTTTTTATACGAAGAGTTTTACTAAACGACAAAAAGGGAATGTTTTTCTTTCTATACATATGCGGCGATAATGACTTCTCTGCCGCCGTGACCATTATTTGAGTTTCGGCTTCCTTTACAAGCCATACTTTTTTTTATAAAAAAATAAATACAAAGTTTTATCTTTCTTTTATTTTGGTATTGAAAATGGATTTGAAAGCATTTTTATTATATCAATGTGTTGTATTGATATCTTGTGATTGAAATGTGGAAATGTTATGTTTCCTTTATGCATGTTTTATGTGATATGATTATGTTATGGTTTATTATATGTTTAAACCTATTCATATGAGGAATGCATTGGACTTAATAAGTGACGGGTGGAGCCCGCTATAGCTCCTCGATGCATCGGTAGGTCTCATGAGACAAACTAGTGTCTTGGCACGAGGCCTTGACAAAATCTTATTTGTGGTCTTGGCACGAGGCCTTGGCTAAGTGGTTATGATAGTCTGGCATTATGAATTCCATCATTATGAAAGTGGTTATTGATATTGCATGTGATTATTCGACCAGTAGAATATCCATGTGAAGAAGTAAATGGCATTATATCATTTTACTTTTGCCATATGATGTTGATGTTCAATTTTAAAAGGCTTTTGTTTTAGTTATACATTGCCTTAAATGTTTATGTTTATTTATGAAAGCTTCCGAAATATTGTTATCCTTACTGAGCATCTGAGCTCACCCCTTTCAATGTTTTAATATTTTCCAGGATGTGAAGAAGTATTTTATGAATGACCTGCAGGGATATTCAGAAGAGGATATGAGTGTGGACTATGAAGACTTTGTTATTAGTTTTTCACTTTATGATGTAATGTAACATTTATGAATGTATCTAGTGTTTCTAAGGCTACTAAACTAATCGGTCTTTCGAGACTTGATCTTTTGTGATCATGCCAATGTTACGAAGTAATGCACCGACTCTGCGTAGCTGGGGTCAGGGCATTACAGCTTCTCAGGAGTAAAACCCAATTATCAATCCTCTCCTAATTTGGGTTTCCTTTTCAGGAATAAGTCCCAAGTTAGAGTATTGAAATCTCCATGAAGCACATATACCTTTATGGACCCTGTTCCTGGATTTTCTCCCTAATGTAAATCCTAACCTTCATTTATCTGGGCAGTCATACATACATAATCCCCAAACCATTTCTTATGATTACATCTTTCATGGCTCAATTGTCTATTTTATTACCAATACCTCATGTTTCTCACACCGATCATGACTCACGTGATCTTAGAGGATAAAAGCAATTATGACATCCTTCTTTGAGCCATCAATCATAAACATCATACTCCCTTATTCAAACTACGTGGGTTATGATTCCTTTTCCAAAACAAAGGATACGTAGGTAGCCCATCTATGGGTTCGATCCCAACTCTGAAATAATTCATGTCCTATTGAATGAAAATTAACTTCAAGTGCCCCATTGAGTGGCTTTAAAACCTTCCTGGTCATCATAATGACCAAGAGAATTTTATATAAATGTTTTGAAGGTTACCATTGACCAAGAATATCTAAATAGATATAAATGATTCTCTATTGATGAAGAACCTCAAATAAATATAAAAGATTCTATAAATTTCTTACATATTTAATCATTGATTGTTAAACTGAAGGAAATCTCATTTTTTACTTGGTAATGTAATAAGGATTCACGAACATAACTTAAATCTATAAAGAGAGTCCCAGAATAGACAATAATTCCCCTCAAAAAGGTGTGATGAGTCCGACCTCCCATCATCTCGACTAATCCAAATTCCTAAGACTCATTAGTCCACAAGCTAATGAGCGCCTACCTTTGGAAAGTAGGTCTAAATAGATGTGGAATCATTGGATGTTTCCTGTTCTACGAACAAACCCGTTAGAAACCGATCGGAACGTTTGAATCTCCCATCCAGGAGGTCATCCTCAAATTCCGTGCGAAACAGGAGGTTAGACTGAAGCCATGATAGACTAGATTAGGGTACCATTATAGTGGATCTCAGGTCAGAACATTCTAATTTATAACATAAATTCACACAACTCAATGAAAAATAGTTTTCTAAAAAATGCATTTTTAATCAAAAAAATGAACTTATTACAAATTCAAGATTAAATCTCATTATTGTGTAATTAATTATTATTTTTATAAATAAATGATTAATACCTTACTTTAATATTAAATTTAATTCATAATAGTAATTTCAATGTAAATAAATCATATTTTTACAAAAATTGGCATTTTCACTATTCATTTAAAAATCATTTTTTAAGAAAAATCCAAATATTTAACCACAGTATAATTTTGATATAAAGATGTAAAAATTCATAGAAGTTTATTATGTAAATTTTTTGAAATTGGTATAGGTTAATTATAATATCATCTCAGAAAAATCAATATTTTTTTAACAAAAATATATATTAATGCATAAAACAACTTTACTAAAAATTGAGTGCTTATTTCCAAAGAATTAATCAATAAATTTTAATTGAGTAAAAATAATATGTTTATATTTGATAATTTATTTTCATATATTTATATCCACAAATTCAATGGATTAGTTATAACGATAATATTTATAAAATAATACTTCATGGTTTGTTTAAGTTAGGTGTTGCGTTTCATATACACTATAAAATATATTATTCATTTAAAATTTTGTGGTGTTACACTTTGGATATCCATTTGTTTTTTTGTATGACCTAAAATGATTTTTTATAGCATATTTTTATGTATTTTATACTATGGTGTTTATTCATCTTATGTATATGATGTTATATTTCTATGTATGGCTATGATTATGTAGGTAATAGTATCTTAATGAAACCTCTAGATCTTCACTGCTAGTCAACAACCTATTATATACAGGGAGTCATGCATGATGTCATGTGAAGATTTGGCTCATAACTTGTGATTTAGGATGAGTTGTTACACTTTACATATATTATGACATAGGAAACATAATTATAAAATATGACATGAATGAGGCAGTCCTAATAAGAATTATTTTACAAATTCATAATATTGGACTCTCATTATCTAAATTCCTGATGATGAGCTAATGAAAAAATATAAGGGCTTAATTTTTTTTATGCAAAACACCATGGTAACTTGAATGTCATTATAAATAGGATAACTATTCCTATTTATAAAAGACATTTCGAGTCTTGAAACATCCGTTCTCCATACCTACCATTGATGAATGATGGAAAAAACCAAAATGATACCACATGTAACACATTGACCCAACCAATTAGTATGGGTAGTACTAGAATTACACTAACCTTAGGTGATATCTCATAGACACCATAGGCTATAAATAAATTCGAAGGGATTTATTAAATTGTGGTGGTGATTTTAACTTATATAAATAATTTTCAACAGATAAAAAATGAAGTAAAATAAACATGATTCTTGGTATACAAACTAATAAAATTATAATGAAATAATAATATAAAATATAATAATATTGGGAATAATAAAACACTCACAAAAAATAATTCCTCAAAAATGACCCAAACACAATGAGAAACAAATGAACCAATGTACCAACATGAATAAATCCATTACAAGAAATCTCCAAGTTCTAACTCCCAAATGATAAGACCACTAAATTTTGGTACTCCAATAGTAAATTATGAGAACTTAACCTTTTTATTATCATGATAAGTAACATATATATGTATATATGTATGTATATATAAATATTTGTATGCATGGGTAATTATACAACCCTGTAATAAATCTCTTATACTTTCCATATATTCCACAAGGATAAGAACAAGTTATCTAACATTTAATATAAAATAAGAGTGAAAAATATAAAATAGTTGTAAAATATATACTTATATGTAAGGAGTGATAATAACTCACATAATGAAGGATAAACATTACATGAACAGACCCACACATGAAAATTCCAAACCAATGAAATCTCATCCCATATGTTCATAGAATAGTCTGAACTCATGAGTGAAACCCATCCCTCCAGGCCCAAGTCACCACTCAATGGTATAGTCTATATTCCTTTAAATTAGTATGGTATCTATGTCTAAGTCTGAAAAGGACCCAATATGTATATGAAAACACACTTATGATGTCATTATAATTTCTCATACCCATGATATTTATTTTAATTTTTTTTTACTAAATAATTTTATAAAACATTCTATAGGTGAAGCCTCAAACCCATAGTTTCAATGATAGTAAAACATTGAGATTTATCATGGGTTTTTATCAAGAACATTGTAGTTTTTTTATAATAAATCCTATATCTTCTATGAATATTGAAGAGTTATAGAATTCACATACCTTAACCAATTGATCTCTATAAATACTCATTGATCTCACTGGTCTGGACTCTCCCCACCAGAAATTTAATGGATATAGGGGAAAATAATAAAAATACATCATAACACATAGATCAAGGAATATAATCCCTATTCAAGGGTTCATTCCATGACATAATGAGACTACCCAAAATGAGTGAGTTAAACCAAACCTTTATTATTGATTTCTTGGGTATAATGCTTTAATACTAATTGAAATTGGACTTTGGGAGGAATAAGATCACCAAACTTTCATAAATGGAACATGGGTTTTGAGGTGAAAGAAGGTATACTAATAAGTATTGGAGGGGGAACTATATTTTAAAGAGTTATATAGAACTAATTCAATTCATAGCACGAAATAAGAGTTCAAATCATTAATTCATAGGGTGGAAACCCACCAAACATTATAGTGAATTTTACATAAAATACTGAAACCCATTCTCATTGTAAATATAATTCAGCTTGTGAATGGTCATATACCATATTTTCATAGAATCATCCTAGTAATAATTCACACAGTGAATAATAATTGAGACTATGAACCTCCTCTTGCAACTAGATTACTACTCTACTTTGAATCCCTCATCATAATACTTCCCTAAATGCAAGACAACATTTTACAACTTAGAAAAACAAACTAGGGAATAACTCAAACTAAAGGAATTATAATTTAGTTGTTCCTTGTTCTTAATAAAGGAAGGGTTTGTTTCTTCAACCACATAAAAATGAATCTATAAGGCCTACAAGGATTAAAAATGCATTCTAATAGGTTGTGACTCCTCACCAAAAGTAATATATTCCATTTAGTGGTTGTAATTTCTCTCTATGTTTGAGAAAAGTAAATATTAAACATATAATCAAGTTGATCAAAATAACTATAAAATTATCTTTCTTAATTTTTTAACATATAAAATAGAAATACATATCTCTAATAATAATATTTAAAAATATTTTAAAAAGGTCAAAACACCCCCTTCTCAAACATTTTTTCATATCCTATTAGGATTTAATATTTAAATGTTATTTATCTTCCCTCTTGACATGTCCTTTATATGGTAAGTTTTATCACCTACCATAATGTTTTGTTTTATTTTTGTATCATAGCATTCATAGTGAGTTAGTGTAATATATATAAAATATCAATCTATAATTTTATTTATTTTTAACCTTATAAATATTCTTAGATTCATGTATAAAAAAATATGACAAATTTCCCCAATTGAAACAACTATAAAATGATTCAAAAAAACATTCATTCAGGACATAAATATATAATTAAGGGATAATGATTAATTAATAATAGATATTAATGATCAAAACATAAGTTATATTAATGTAAAGATTTTCTAAATTGAAATTTTTTTAAATAAATGTTGGTTAAATCGGTAGTTTAAGAATCATGAAGAAGTATGAGATTTAATAAAATGAGTTTCTATCTCGATTATTTTCTTTTTTGTTACATTTCTATTTTATCCTATATCATAATTTAAATTACATTAGAATATAATTATATATATACTTAATTGTAATTTGATTATAATATATATATATATTATTTTTATATATTCTATTTTTATTGAGTACAACATTATACAAAACTTCTCTTTATACTCTTTGAAATCATCTATTTTTTATATATTTTATTTTAGATTATTTTTAAATATTATGTTTTTAAGTATTTATTATTATTATCTATATATTATTTCAAGGTACTTAAAATTAATTTTCTAATAATTTTCTTGTTTTTATTCTTACACACCTTAAGCAATTTTTGAGAAGTTGTTTTATCAATATTTCTAAATTATTATATTTCATTACCTTATCTTGTTGATGGTGACTTTATTCTATATAATTGTAATTTAATATGTATATATCATGAAATTATATTAATATTTTTTTCATCATCATACATACTTACCTATAATTATATTTATAACCTATTCGTTGAAAATATTTCATGATATATAATATTTTTATACAACCCCTTTCAACTTTATGTTGAGTTATCCATGTTATTCTTTTTCATTAATGTATGATCATATAATCATTTATTTTATATGTAGTATAAATTATTTAAAACATACACCAATTCTATGGATTGGAACAGAATTATATATCCCTATAATGTGTTGGGTAATGGTTTAATCTCAAAAGATACTATGTGTGGATCATGGTTAGAAAACTTATCCAATCTATGTAAAGTTTTCTTGTTAGTAAGACTTGGATTATTAATATATTGATTCATTATTATTCCTGTTCCCAATTTAATTCCAAATTCCTATGATTTATATAATATAATTTTATACACCTAAATTTATGATTCTATGAATCCTACTAGCCCATCCATGTAAACTTGTGTACACATATCTCCATTTTTTACCTTTTATTTATCTTGTTAATTTAATTTTTATCTAAACCTTTTGTTTTATGTATATAACTATGTAATATTATATGTTATGAATATTATAATTATTTTATAAAAATGGAATTATGAAGTCCCTAAATTATGTTTTGTTACATTATGTGTATTAATATTTTAATATGAACCTAATTTATTATGTTACTAGACCTATCATTTTGGAGAAATTTAATGATATGCATGTTTATCTATAAATGAGTGTGAAAATTACTTATATAACATATTAGTATTTATAAATTTTATATCCAAATTACATTATATAGTTATTTTTACGTGTGGGGTTCCATGAAACCTAATCAATCATTCTAGTTTTTGGGGGAGAGAAACTACAACTTTAGTTACATAGCTCGGGAGGCTATGCACATGACATTAATTAAAATTATTTGATTTACAAAACATCTAAAACCCTCATTTAACACCCCAAATAAGCTATAAATTCCAAAAGATATATTTTGGTCTTCCTGGTTATGAATTTTTATACTCTATTCAATGGATTAATATATTTGTATTTAACATTTAGAAGACTAATTCATGGATTACTTTTAAATGAAATCCCAAGATATTTTTATTTTGATTGTTCATTTAACTCTTCCCTATTTCATTTTACCTTAAGAATAAAATGTGGAGATTTTTAAAATAGATGGATCATGATACTTTTTTATCCCAATGTGTATTTAATGATTCAAAGAATGAGACTTATAAACCGTATTTATCTAGGGATTCTAAATTACGAAAAGGTAAAGGATTCTTCTATTTATAAGTATATATTGTGAATTTATATAATTCCATTGATGTGGATGTAGGTGATTCCATTAATAAAATGTGTTTATTAATAAATAATATGAAATACAGAAAATATTTATGAGAAATTATATTTATAATAACCCTAAAATGAATTGTTTTTAAAATTTATGAATTAATAAAATTAGAAAATGTGATTAATTGTGGGCAAATCCTCATTTAAAATGGTAATGATATTTTTGTATGAAATCATGAATAATATTATGTAGTGGGTATTCTAAATAAACTGGGGTGGAAGAGGTAAGATCCCAACCTTTTCTAAAGATGCATCAAGAACATTTAAAGGTAATATTTTATTACTTGTTTTGATTACTTTTTGTTTAGGATTTTTCTTGGGTGAGTTTGGATGAAATTTTTGAGATTTTGGAAGGAAGAGGGGTAGTGAATGGTTGGCACATAGTTTTACCAAACTGTGTGTTCGCCCAACAAACCATGTGAACCCAGGAAGATAGAATTCGAACAGCTGGTGCATAGTTTTCCAAACCATGTTCCCCATTAGGAGTAACCAAGAGGCACCCCTATATGTGGCACATGGTTAAGGCATATAGTTACATGAAACTATATTCCCCGAACAAGAATGCATGTGTACAAGATTTTAAATCCTAAAAAAATCAATTTAAAATTTTAAAACCCTTGTCTTATATATCCCTAAAACCCTTATCTCATATCTAAAATGATTTATATCATTTTTGGAGGCTGTCGAACAAATTCCAAGGCCTTATAACCCCTATTCTTGGTGAATCAAAGATCTATTGATGGATCTTCACCTCTCCAGGTATGTGGTTTCTCCCTGATTAGATCTCTCTCTCTCTCATAATCCTCTTTCCAGATAAAACATAATTTTATATCTACTATTGGAAATGGTTTAGATCTATGTTTAATGGATCGTTATTCATTTGATCTTGGATCTTGGTTTTACATCTACATCTTTTTCTTCATCATGTTCTTGATCATTCTGCTTGAATTGGGGATTTTGGTTGACTAGAATTTTTCAATGATCTTGAGGTAGGTAGACTAAATTTAAATACCACAATCTTTATTACAATCATGTCTATGTATTATTAGATTTAAATTTACTTGTTTGGAAATTTAATCTTGAATTGAATAAATAAACAAATTAATTAATTTATGGAAACATGGTGTTTGATTAATTAATTGGTGAATTAATTTTAAAGAATGTGTAATTGTGGAATTAATGAAGATTTGGGATTTTGTAACAAGTCAATTAATATGATTTTGAATTAATTTAAAATGGGGTTGTGAGGTTGTTAGTTTAACCTAAATGGGTTAATTAGTTATCTGATAAATAATTATAAATTGATTAATTGTGATTTGTATTATTATTCCATGTGAATTAATGTGTTGAACCTTATTGATTAATAAATTAAAATGGTAAAAATTAATGAGAATATTTAAAAATAAGGTTACTTAAACTTAACCTCGATGTTATGAAACTTTGATATGAGTGATACTTTGATACATGTGATATTGTAAGATATATGTTTTTTGCAATAATTGTGCATGAGAGATAGATTACTTCTTCAAAAGAACATTGTGACAAATGAGTGTGGGACATAGACTACTACTTCAAAATCCTAGTTGTGTGATTTATTGATAATGATTATGGGACATGGACCGCAGCTTCAAAATCCAACTTGTGTGATTTATTAACAAACGCATGTGGGACCTGGGATGCTGATTCAAAATCCTATATTGACAATGAGTGTGGGACACAAACTGCTACTCCAAAATCCCATAGGGTCCTAGCCATGGCATTTTAGGCCCAAAATTTTGGAATTATACTATTGTTCCAAATATAAATATCACGAATTTAATTAAATGATAATTTATAAACATGGTGTTGTGATATATGATATTCCTTGGGGATATTTTGTACTCCGACAGGAGCCGAACCAGGTATTGATGGTTGGGTGTCCTCAAAAAGCCAATGGTTTATGTAGTTAATAAAAAAATAATTGGAATGTGATAAATATTTACTTATAAATTGTACTTTATTCTCTACACAACTCAATATACTGTTATTTTATTTGATATTGTTTTAGACCCCATTGGTTATGGCCTCCTGATTTTTAATTACACCCTACTCAGGTTTCGTAATCAGTACCTGAATAGACTTCACAGTATTAGGATATGATAAGGGAAAGAGCAAGCATTAGATGGCTAAACTAGGATGGAGCATGGATAATGGAACCATACCTGGGGTCAGGACCCAGTTGGAGTTTTCATTTTCTTTACTTTTAGTTTTACATTATAAAATTGACACTTATTATGGCATGACATATATATTATTTTAGGTTGGATATTGTATTCTTATTTTATTCATCATGGGATATTGGTTGTTTGGTTATTGGTTATATCATTTGGATATTGTTTCATTATGGTTGTTGTTGTGATACTTTGGTAAAGAGGGTATAGTCTCCCAATCATCAATATTATACCATTACTATAAGTCAGAAGACTTTGGCATATGGGGAGGGGCACCAGAGGTCATGTGACCAATTGGTTCGGGGATCTGGTTTGTGGTACCTGGAGTTGGGATGTCACAAAGTGTTATCAGAGTAGTTTAATTTTCTTTTATTCTTTCATAAAATTTGGAAAAGGTAGAAAGTACAGTAGGATGATTCGAGCCTTAGTTAAGAGATCGTTCATGGGAGTAGCTAACCCCTATATGAGGGTAAAATCCATGTACCCAGGGTGGGATTATTGTTATTGTTATGTGATGTTATAATTGATATTATATCACAACAAGTGATGCACTTGTTGTGTAATGTGATTATTGTTTCAAAGATTTTATGAGATTTGAATCATTTCATGGTATGGAATTTGATTTGAGTATGTATTCATCATTATAGAAATGTAGGATTATTTTTGGGACATGAATCACTTTAGGAACACATGTAAAAAAGAGTTTTGGGTAAGTTGTTGAAATAGAAATGATTTTCCATTCATCTAAAACTGAACTAAAAATCGTTCTTGATAAGGAATTGATTTTTTTTAAATTATGAAAGATGGGAATAATTTGTTGTGTAATGAGAAACTCGATTAATTAGAATGTGTTTACCCTTTGGTTAAAATGACCTTGATGTAAGATTGTTATGTGTGGTGATAACACTTTAGTTTTGACCATGTGGGAGGAAAAGGAGAAATAAATTTTAATTTCTTATTGGGAATCCATCTTATGTAATTATATTAATGTTGATTTTTTTTTCTAAGACACGTGTTTGGAATTTCAGATATATAAATCTATGAAAATGTTTTTGAGTGGATTATAGGAAGTTGTGGCTGTAGATGAAACAACACTAGTCGAACCTGAGGAATAGATGTTGGAAGGTGAGGTAGTCGGAGAGAAGATCCATGATAATTTTTTTTCACTTCGTACAGTTTATGGAAGGAGATAAAGGGAGGGTTGTGAAGAATATTTCGATTCTAACATGTGAGTTTTAGTTTCAATACAATCTAAATTTCACCAAAGAGGGTGGACCTGAGGTAGATGAGTTATAGATTGGGTCCATCCAGAATATACATGACCACTTAGAGAATTTTGTGGACAAGAGAGTCAAGATGGAAGCTTAAATGTTACTTGTTCAGGAGAAGTATTGGTGGGACATCTAGACACAGGACTAACAACTAGAGGAAATTAAGTGGAAGTAATTTCAGGGTAGTTTTATGGAGAACATTTACCCTGAGATGATTAGACCAGAGGTAGTGTCTATGTTTATGAGGCTAAATTAGGGGACTGTATATAATGGACTATGCTCGTCTCTTAATAGATATATAGCACTTTTCTCCAGTGTTATAAAGAGATAAGAATATGGTGACGAGATTGTTTCAATATGTGATTGAATTTGAAATTAACTCCCAAGTTAATATATTCAGGATAAATAATTTGTCATACGTAGTGAATCAGAATCTCATTTAGGAGGGGAACCTAAATGAGGATTCTCATGGAGGATATGTTGTTTCTAATAGAAGGTCAAGAGGTATGAATTTTGAATGTTGGAAGAACCCTTATGAAAATGTTGACAAGAGAAATGGGAAGCAGTGTAACGACCCAAAATTTCATTAATGAAAATTCATCATGATATGATTAAATGTCTTATTATGAAAAATGGTTATATAAAATATGCACTTATTTGGCTTTATGCTTTTTGATTTTTAAAATACCGTTAAGAATTTTGACTATTGCTAATATAGCTATTGAACAGTTATCACATGATTAGTTTAAATATAGGGCTTTAACAAATCCAATTTACTCAGAAAAAGGAAGAAATGGACTCATCTGGTAGACTTGACCCGTATAAAGACCATTTGTCAGAGATTTGAAAGGAGGTGGCGTCATTAGGCTTCACTCTTGACCAAGCCCAAGCTGATATTCAATATGATTAGATCGAACATAACTGCCTAAGGGAGAAGTGGAAGTTGATAGAGATTACCACCCGAGAGATGTTACCTAAGCCACCCTAAGAGTCTTTCACCATCCTACACCTTACCATTTAGTCTTATGTGGGTGTTATAAGGGGTTATGTAGAAATACCTTAGAACTATGATTATGCGGATTATTTTTGTAGATAATAAATAATATACATTCATTTTATTATTGTTACTTTGTAAATAGTTCTTAAAGCACAATTGTTACATTTAGTTAATATTCAACTAAGAAATCTATATTCATAAATTAATGTTTTTTTGAATTAAATAATATTTTAATAATATTTTATTATTATAAAATTAATTTTTATTAATTAAAAATGATCATATAATTTTTATGAATACAATTTTAATTTTTATTAACGTTTGAAAGTGGTTTTTGTGAAAACCTTTGAATTTTCAATAAATGTCAAATATTATTTTAAAAGTGAAAATTCACAAATTTTAAAATTATTTGGATAAAATTAATATTATTTTATTAATATGGACGTTGAAATTATCTAATGGTGAATTTTTCATAATTTTATAAGACAATTGAATTTTTGGGTAAAAATTAAATACCATTTAAATATATAATGGGTTTTATGACATCATAATGACCCAATATTGATGTAATAAAATACTAAAAAGACTATTTTCGGACAAAATATGTTTTACCATTAATATAATGTGATTTTGGGTTTGTTTTATTTATTTAAGAAAGCCTTAGTGGACCCTCCAAGTCTTATAAATATTTTTAGCTTTTTAAATTGATTTCCTTGAAAGTGCGACTCACCTCCACATATGAAAACCTATTATTTTAAAAAGTTCAACAATTTTAATTATATAATATTTTTTCCAATCCCACTTGGATAAAACCATGGTCTAGTTTGTGGTTTTTATTTGTTTAGTGTGTGGTGTCTCAAGCCTATATAATAAAGAATTCCCCCTCCTTTCCTATATAAACAAACCCAAGATCCCATTTCCTCTTCACTCAAAGCCTTTGGAGTTCTTCCAACCTCTTCCATCCTCTCTCTATAATATTTACAAGGCACCCCAAGCTCTCAAGAAGCCTCTCTCAAGCCCCTCCAAAGCCTTTTGGTTCACACTTCCATGTAAGGGATTTCTTCCTTTCTCATTTTTGTCCAAATTTCATTATGTTGTTATACCGTTTTATTTTCAATTAAAAATGTTGGGGTATGATTTAGAACCCCCCTAACACTAACATATTAATTTTTTAATGATTATAGACCCCTTTCTCTCCCATTTATTCCTTCCATGTACACCCGTTACCATGCCAAAATTCCGTAAGAAATTTCTATATCCTCGTTTAAATTCAAGGAATTATTTTATATTATGCATCTAAATTCCATTAAATATATTTTTATATTATGTACCCTGATCCCCTTACCATCAATTTAGTTTATAAATTATGATATTCCCCTTCCACCTTCATCAACCCATTTTAGAAATTTTTTTGACATTGTTATGCTACCGAAATTACACCAAAATTTCCATGCCAAAATCATTGTGTAGTAAATACCATACCCACACCTCTATCAAGGGTATTCACCTTTATTCACATGTACATGCTGATTGGTGACTTAAATTTATGTCTTCCACGTCTCTTATTTATGTAATGAACTATAATGTTAATGAATCCATGTTGTATGATCTTTGTGGCACACTTACGCATGAAATGAAATGATTATGAAGGGTGCACCATAATAGTGCTCCAATGCATTGAGTAAAGTCGAGTATCATGATACGTCATGTGCAATGAGTGTTGAATAATGCTAATTCAAGTGCAATGAATTTATACTCATGAATCATGTGCAATGAGGTTTTACTCATGCTCTATGTTCAATGAACCTTGGCTCATGATAATATCATGTTAAATGTTGTTACCACATCTCCATGTTATGATTATCATGCTTTATCATGCCTTTATGTTTATGTTTATGTTTAACTTGTTATCCATTGATATGCCTATTTTCTAAAATGTATTTTATTCCGCATGTTATTCCATACTTATTACCTTACTATTATTTATAGCTCACCCCTTTCTTATTTATGTCCTTAGGTTATCCCATGCAATGTTAAGTACGAAAGAATGTTGTGGTCATGTAAAGGAAGTATTCAATAAAGATGTTGTATTTCATGTTTTAAGTTGTTTTGCAATGATATTAATCCCCAAAGACACTATACCTCTCGATATTTTATATGGTATTAAGTGAAATTTCAGGTAATAAATTATATTTATGTGTGAGATAAAAGTATAGTTATTATAAGAAGGGTTCCAAGGGGGAAGGATCTGTTATACATGAAATTATTTGAGTGATCATTCACTTGTTCTGTAGGCCGAGTCACTTTCATAGATAGTTCCCCTATCCAATAGTAGAGTTCCAATCTTGTGGTGGGATTGGAAATATATAGAGGGCTTATAGGAAACCATGGTAGATGGGTAATGTTGGTGCATCTAGATTGAACCAGAGTATGGGAAGGGGTTCTTCTACACCATATCAGTCTAGAACCTAGTGTTCTACAGGTCATGATAGTAGAGGACGTGAGTTTTGATCTTCTAGGAAAGAGGACATGTATCATAAGAGTGGTGTATCTTAGAGGACTTAAACTATGTCACATGGAAGAGGGGAAGGACAGTTTTATTCCATTTATCCAACACTAATGGATAACAAGTTTGAAATTTCAACCATTAGAGGTACTATTCTTAAAAATTCTATTCTGGATAGTTTATTATCAGATACTTGTTCCTCTCATTATTTTATACTTGAACAACTTATGAATGGGTTGAAATCGATGAGGGAATTTATGAGTGGGGTGATGATGATCGATACACCATTGGGAGTACGGTCAAAGGACATCTGTTTGTGACAGGGGTGTTCCCTTGAGGTTGGGGAGTATCAGTTTCTATGGAATCTTTTTATCCTTAACATGTCGAGTTTCGAACTAATTATGTGTATGGACAAGTTAGTATCAAACCTAGCTCACATTGATTGGTACCATAGAGGGGTGAATTTTACATCTCATGAGGGTAACAATTATTATCACCACGGAGAGTGGGATATCCAAGAAGGCCATGTTGGGCTAGTTCATTAGCAACTAGGAGAGATCAGCACCTAGGTTTCTTTTATTTTACTGGATTATGGGGGTGTAAAGAAAGATGGGTTTTCATTGATATTGGATATGTTTATAGATGTTTTTTCTGAAGACTTCTTAGTGTTTAAAACTGAGATAGATGTCTAATTTATGACTAAGATCATTTTGGGAGATGACCTAGTTTCTATTCCAACATAAATAATGGAACCAACAGAGTTTCAAGTTCTTAATAATCAAATTTATGTTTTTATGGATGAGGGGTTAATCCATCCAAGTACATCTCCTTGGGGTTAACTAGTCTTTTTTGCAAAGAAGGTAGGCATGACCTTGCACTTTTGTGTTGATTACTGGAAGTTGATCCAGATGATTGTGAAGAACCGATATCCTCTTTCACATATCGATGATCTATTTGAAAATTTTATAGGATATTGAATTTTATACTATATCTATCTAAGATAATGATATCATTAGTTGAGATATCAACCTTTTGATATATTGAGAACTACTTTTAGAAGCAGGTATGTTCTTTATGAGTTCTTTGTAATGTAGTTTGTGTTGAAGAATGCACCAAAAACATTTATGTCCTTGATGAATATAATTTTTCACTTATACTTGGATAAGTTTGTGGTAGTATTTTTGGATGAAAAATTGGTGTACTCCACGACTCTTGATGATAATGCCCAACATCTTGACATCATCCAGTGTACATTGGGAGAGCATCAGTTATACCCCAAGATATTTAAGTGTCAGTTATTTATTGATTGGGTACACTTCTTATGTCACATCATCTCAGAGGAAGGTGTGTCTGTCAACCCAAATAAAGTTCACGTAGTGGCTTCTTGGGAGTAGCCCAAGATTTTTTGACATCATTAGATTTCTAGGATTAACAAGACATTATTAGAGGTTCATCCCTGACTTTTACCAATTGGAATCACCACTTTTGGGCTTTACCAATAAGGGGAAAAAGTTTGAATGGAATGAATCATGTGATAATTCCTTCTTGGAGTAGAAGAAAAGTTTGAATACAACACTGATCTAGATTCTTCTCAAGCCAAGCAAGGAATATATAGTGGTTTGTGATGATTTTGGGATCATATTTTGAGTATTATTGATGTAGGGAGATCGAGTTGTGTCATATGGGTCTCGAAATTTGAGGCCACATGAATAGAATTACCCTATAAACAACCTTGAGTTAGCTATAGTGGTTTATTCCTTGAAGTGTTGGTGAAATTATCTATTGGGAAATAATCTTTCTATGTATACAGAGCACAAGAGCTTAAAGTAAACCATTTAATAGAGAGACTTCAATGTATAGTAGTGATGATGGGTTGAGTATATGAAGTCCTTTGAATTTGACCTATTATATATGAATTTGAAGGGAAATAGTGTCATTGATGATTTAAGTAGGAAAACTCAGATTCAGGAAGTTGAGGTGTATAGTGATAAGTGAAAGATGATGACTTTACTAGATAGGATGCACGTTGTGGTTCAAGAGATCTAGAAGAAGATGACTCTCATATCAGTTTCAGTTAAGTATAAACATTTGAGATGGATTAGAGACAATAAGTATGAGGATCCAAAATGTTTTTCCTTGAGGGAATTCCTTGAAGGTGGGTAATAATTTTTAGATTATACCATAGATTAGGATGAGGTCATTTATTACTAGAATCGGGTTATTGTTCCCATGAGTATGCATGAGGTGTTGATGTGTTAATTTCACGCCTCACAATCGGAAATGCATCTTGGTTTGACCACAATTTACTATGACCTATGTAGATAGTATTGGTGGCTAGGCATGAAAATATAGATTTTAGGGTTTGTGGCACGATGCTACACTAGTCAACATGTGAAGTTCGATCATCAACGACCTTGTGGTTTACTATAGCTGTTTCTCAATCCAGAATGGAAGTGGGATGAAATTACCACTGACTTTGTGGTGGGTATCCTGATGATACCTTAGAATAATTATTATAATTGGGTGATTTTGGACCATTAGACAAAGGTATCTCATTTGTTTACTATACATGAGACTTTCTCAGTAGATCCATTGGGATACTTGTATGTCTGAGATATAGTCCATTTGCACAGGGTGATAAAGAGTATTGTATAAAACGATGACTCACATTTTACTTTGTGATTATAAAAGAGCTTACCTAAGACCCTTGGTACATAGGTTTTACTACATATGGATTTCCACCAATATATAGGTGGGATTTTAGAGCGTACTAAGTAGTTTCATGAGAATATACTTCGGTCATGGGTTTAAAACTTTGGTTGGTCTTAGGAGAAGAAGCTAGCTTTGGTGGAGTCCACCTATAACACCAGTTATTAGGAAACTATTCCGATAGACCCATACAAGACTATTTATGGTAGGACATAAAGACCAAATCAATTCTGGATAAATGAAAGTGATTCAGAGTAGTTGTTATTGGGTTTCAATCAAGACACATCATAGTAGTTTCAACTGATTTGGAAATGTATGGTTATGACCCAGAGTAGATAGAATTATTAGGCTAATAAACATAGAAGAACCCCAGAGTATACAAGTAGTGATCATGTATTCCTTTTTGTGTAACCAATATGGGGACACCAAAGGATTAAAAGATAGGTAAAGTAATCACCCATGTTTTTTGGACCTTTTGTGGTTGTGGAGAGTATCATGCCGATGGCGTACTGATTGGCTCTTCCAAAAAAGGAACAATGTTATGCATGATGTTTTTCAGTATAAAAAATATAGAGGTATCTCCCCAAACCTTATAATGTGATCTAGGTAGATGTTGTTGCTCTTAAGACCAATTCATCCTTTGAAGAAGATCTGATACATGTGTTGGATAGTAATGAGAAAGTGTTATGGGGAAAGACCCTACCAATAGTTCATGTACTATGGAAACATGAGCGTTTTATGGATGAAACATGGTAGAGAAAAGTGTATATGTAGGCTCAGTGGATCGACCTTTTTTTACTTGTAATCTTAGATATGCTTGGGAGTATCGATCAAGTATGAGTTTTTATAATATGGGGAGATTATAAGATCCTAACCTTTTTTGGAGATTACTCGAGCACATTTATAGGTAATATTTTTCATTCTTTTATTATTTAGTTCTTGAGTTATATCTTGGGTAAATTTGGGTAAATTTTTTGAAATTTTGGAAGGAATAAGGGCAGTGCAGCGTTGGCACATGGTTTTCCTAAACTGTATGCCAAACCCATCAAATTGTGAGAACCCAGACAAAGGGGATTCTTATGGATGGTGCATGGTTTTCCAAAAAGTGCACCTCTTAAGAGTAACCATGTGACACCCCTAGGTGAGGTGCACTGTTAGGGTTCATAATTAGGGGAAAATATATGCCCCATGAATGAAGCCATGCTTACAGGATTTTAAATTCTTGAACATTTACTTAAACATTTCTGAACCCAAATCTTATATCCCTAAAACCCCTAGATTAATTATAAAACAATATCTCACACTTTTAGAGGTTTTTGGATGAATTCCATGATTTATGAGCTCCTTTGGTAGTGAATAAAATATTGATTGATGGATCTTCACCTCTCAGGGTATGTGGTTTCTTCTGGGTTAGATCTCTCTCTCCCGCTACACTTTTTAGATAAAAGATGAATGTTTTATCCACTATTTTAAAAGGTTTTGAAGTAGGTTTAATGGATATTTATTATTTTGATCTTGGATCTTGGATTTGGATGTATATATCCTTCCTCATCATATTATTTATTGTTCCACTTGAATTGGGGATTTATTTTCATGGGATTTTATCAACAATCATGAGGTAGGTGGTTAAAATTTCAAATCACACAGTCTTGATTTCAATTATGTGTATGTATTTTCAGATTTTAATTGAGAAATTTTGTGATTCAATCTTTAATTGAATAAATTAATCTATTATTTAAGTTATGGAAACATGAAATTGGATTAATTAATTTTTTAATTAATTAATGTAATGAATTATTGTGGAATTAATGAGGATTTGGGATTGTGTAATTGGTTAATCAGAGTGAATGTGAATTAATTTACAATGGGTTTGTGAGATGGTTAGTTTAACAAAAATTGGTTAACATGTTATATGATTAAATAATGATAAATGGTTTAATAGTGATTTTTCATGTTATTTCATGTGAATTATAATGATGAACCTTGTTGCTTAAAAATATTAATGTTTGAATTTAATAAAAATCTTTGAAAAGATGTTTAATGATGATTGACCTTGATGTTATGAAATATTTATATGTGAGATATTGATATATATGTGATTTTTTGATAATCAGGTGTGGGATAGGGACTACTGCTTAAAAACACCATAGCGATAAATGAGTATGGGACACAAACTACTAATTTGAAAGCACATTTGTTAGATTCATTGATAATTTGTGTCGGACATGAACTACTACTCCAAAATACCAATTGTGAGTTTCATTGTTAAACATGTTTGGGGCATGGAATATTGCTTCAAGATACCATCGTGATAATGATTGTCGAAAAGAAACTGTTGATTCAAAATCCCACAGGGTCCTAGTCATGGCGTTCTAGGACACAAATATAGGCATTGGACTATGGTTCAAATTGGTCATATTATGAATTGAATGAAGTGATAATTTATAACCATGGTATTATGATATGTGATATCAAATGGGGATATCTTAGACTCAAACATGGGTTGAAACAGGTATTGATGGTTTGTTGTCCTTGAGAACCCAAGGTTTTATATGGTTAATAAATGAATAATTGAAATGTGATAACTGTTTACTTATGCATTATAATTTATTATTTATACAGTTATGTTCAATATTGTTTTCCTTGATATTGTTTTAGATGCCGTTGGTTGTGACCTACTAATTCTTACTCACACCCTACTTGGGATTGATGATCTGTACATAAACATATTTCATGGTTGTAGGATAAGATAAGGGAAAGTGTCAATGTTCGATGGCTGATCCAGGATGAAACATAGATGAGGGAACAATACATGGCGTCCAAACTCAGTTGGAGTTTTCAGTGTCTTTACTTTCGGTTTTTCATTAGGCAATTGAAAATTTTTATGGCATGACATATCTTCTATTTTGGTTTGGTTATTACATTCCTATTTTAGTCATCATGTGATATGGGTTGTTTGGTTATTAGTTATATAATTTGGCTATTGTTTAATTAAATTTGTTATTTTTCTACAATGGTAAAGAGGGTATAGTCTCCCCATGATTTATATTAGACCCTCGTTTCTATTTGATAGCCTCTAGAATACAGAGAGGCATTCTTGATGTCATGTGACTGACTAGATTAGAGAACCAATATTTAGAACTCGGGCCAAGATGTTATAGAACTATAGTATTCTTCCAAAAAATAGGACCCCTAAAACACATATAAACTTGATTAGAAGATTCTAGAACATGTATTTTGACAGAATTTTCATCATTTGTGAGTAATTACTTTTCTATATATTCTTTAGAGAAAAATTATTAGACATAAACTCTAAATGTATGACCTAAAATAAATAGAAGTCCCACTATATATGATTTTTCTTGGCCAGTGGTCAACCATAAAAAATCATTTTTTGCCACTCTATATAAACCCATTTATGGACTAGGATACATGAATCCCACATGAACCACCATATTATTATTTTATTATATATAAAAATCAGTATGGTACTACCATTGAGGGTTACCACCATTTATTACTTACATGGTGGTTAGTATTAAATCTCCATCCTTGCTATAAGCCCCCAACCATTTATATAAACCGAATATTATCCATTCCATGGGATTATTTAAGTGTGTGTTTCCCTATTTAATATTGTTTATATTTATATAATATTTGACCAAGTGTAACCCCATTTAAAAATATACTTTCTATGGTATAATATAATGGTGCTTCAACCTCTTAAAAATAGATTATTCTCTAGCCTTCATATACATGCATAGACACTTCATTAACCTAAGTTTCCCACCATATATTACTTTAATCCACCAACCATAATGGTAAAAAATACCTTTATGGAATTATTTTTCTCAAATCAAAACCCCAGGATGCCTACTCCATGATTTCCTCCACCAAAAACACATGATCTATAATATTGGGAAACTATCCAATTCCATGTAATCAATTCAATCATGTATTCCTTTGATAAAGAGGACTCAATTTCCCTCCCTATCTAATAGGATCCTTGTAATGTTTCAGTTGGTTTCCTAGATTCGACTATTTATACTTTTATTACATACATATTCAATGACTTCAATATGAATTAAACAACATATTATATATATTTTTCATTATTATTCATGACTTTAATGTAATAATGTCTTAGGGTATCATTCATATTTATAAGTTCAAAAATCTCCCTATAATGATGAGAAACATGATTTTCTTGGAAGATATTCTTAATTATAGTTCTATTATTAGATAGTGTACTATGAAAGGGAACATAATATGTAGATTATTAGGCATGAGTAATAATAATAAAATGATAATTATTCTCATGAAGCTTCCCCTTGGTAATCTCTAAATATGGGATGTTATGATAATAGACCGCTAAAGTAGGAATTATGCATGTTTTAGTGTCATCAGATATTCATATCCATGATTATTTTTAATGGTCCTTAATATTTAAGACTATCATTGATTAATTTTAGGACTCACACATTTATATTTACTTATCAAAATAGTGGTTACAAATGTTCATGAGAATTAGGGTACATTTGGTGTGTCTAGAATGACATGTTACTAATGGATTTGATGAGGAAGGAATTCTATATTTTATATTAATGGAATTTTATATATTTTTTTCGTTTATTGGAATAGATTTGTTGACTTATATTCAACGTAAAAGGTGTAATGTTTTGATTATTTCAGATAGTCAATCAATGATGCATCATGCATATAGATTAATGACACAGATGTGAAACCTTCTTGATGAGATATTGAGATAAAGAGAATATATTATACAATGATAATTAATATGTGATTTTTGAAATTGTTTCATTAACTTATTTCTCTTGGGTGTCTTGACCCTTTTTTAGATAGTAATCAAGGGATTTAGGAAAGACCACCTAATACTAATGAGAAAGAATCATTGAGGGTCACAAAGTATGTGTTTTCATTGATCTCAATTAAAATATTTTTTAATTTGAATAATGAAAATAATATTATTCTCAAGTCAAAGGAATATTTTATTAATGTCTTATCCATAAAAAATATTTTTTGTCAAATGAAACATTTAATTAAATATTTAATCAATTATTCAATAAATTCTTAAGAGTTAGAGCGGACTTAGATAGTGTATGGTTATGGATATTTACTTTCAAGATGATAAATAATATCTATCATTGTGTGCATTAGAGAACACAAAAAAATAATAATTATAATATTATTATTATATGTAATGAGGGTTGATAATGATTATTATATTATTTTAGGGTAGGTATGAAATTAAATTATATTTTAACATAAACCATAACACTATAAATAAATGGTTGTGTCTGTTGTGTAGTGTTAATCATGATTTGAGAATTGTTGTGAAAAAAATAATTCTCTCTCCATTTTCCTCTACTTAACTCAAGAATGAGATGCATTAGAGAGATTACTTCAAGATCGAAGAAACTATAAGTGATAAACATGATCAACACAAGACAAAAGATATTCTGTGTTACCATGTGATGTTCTTTTTATGTTGTTCAATGATCAAAGGTGCACATGGGGATCACTGATATAGATATTATACACTTTGATCCTTACAATACAATAAAGGTAATATAGAAAAGTGTTTTTTAGTTGACAAACATCATTTATGAAGAAGTATCCTAAAATGAGGTAACCTTTTTTAGATGTAATCTAAATTAATTATAAATTTAACATGCAAAGATCAACTTCGGGTTATGGGTTATCTTATGTCAATATTCCATTGAAAAAATTCATAGGTCATGATGTTTGTGTCATGTACAATATTTCAAATGATCCATCAAATCAACATAACCTTTATGGTTAATTAACCCACCAAGGGGCTTCCACCACACCCTGTACCATAAAGTGGTATTAGAGGCATAAAATTTTAAATTAGTAATTATTTAATTTATTTTTGATCAATTATGAACAATTTCACATTATAAATATTTATTCCTTAATCAATTTTTAATTAACATGATTTTGAAATTTTAATTATCATCATTCATGTTTTCCTCTTCTTAAAGGAATAATAATAAATGAATAATGATTGAATATTCTATTGGGAAGTGCCAAAAAAATTTCTGGTGAGACTGAATTACACGATGTATAGCTAGAGTACACATTATGTACCAAATATCATAGTATATGGAAATTCCATGAGATACAATACATTCCTATTAGTAACTACTTGTATTGATTTTACTTCACACCATGTGTAGACAAGTATAACCTAGAACATGACATGTAATTTACGTACATATCATCTAACCTACTTGATTTAGTAGAAACATTTATTAAAACAATGTGTTCAAATACAAGTTTAAAAACCATGAGAGACTTATACCATAGAGCATTAATTAAATACACAATGTGTAACCGACATATATTATGTGTATTTTATTATTTATCACATCCTAAATACATGTATAATATACTTTGGGAGTAATATAGACACACAGATAGAAGAACACATGGTGTATATCTAAAGTACATGTCGTGGGGTTCTGCATATGAATTACACACCGAGTTCTTCATTGAGTCTGGTGGAGATGTGATAGGTGGAACACACAGGGTATAACTAGCGTACTCATCATAAGGTTTTTCATATGAATAACTCATTGAGTCCTTTAGAAGGTTTCACAAACACATGAAAATAATGATACAAAGTGTTAAGATATCTAGTACATAAAATTTATTCTAGTTAAGGTACATGTTTAATCCCCAAGAATTTATATTGAACACATGACAATCGAGGTACATGATGTGTAGCTCATAAGTACACATCATTTAGTCTTCTGGTAAAAGACAATATTAAATTACATTTAATTTCTAATTTTAGCATTTAAACCTTATTATATTGATTGAAACATGATTTTTTTGAAAATTTAAGAATGGTTTTAAATAATTATTAAATGATAAATAAGTTTATTGAAATTATTCATAATTATTGGTTATGTCATTTATTTTCCATAAATTTATTTATGGTGGATATATCTAAGAGAATTTAGATGGTCATTAATATAAAAGGGAATTAATTAATTAATTAATTAATGTATGAATGATGATATTAATAAAAAATAATGAATACAAATTCATGTTATCCAATGTAATTTTATATAACCATTTCATGTGTGTGACCGATCATGATATTGAACAAGACCTATATATGTCTTGGAATTATTTAATTTAATTTATTTTTATGTTTCTTAAATTACAAATTACAAAATCAAACATGATTTCCTATGAGTCATACCTCCCTAGTTTATTATATAGGATCTATGTGTGAATGGTTATTTATATAATCCCTCTTAACCAATACTTTGGTTTCCCTCAGCTTACCACAGGTTATAAATATGTTTAATAAATGGTTTATACCTTGGAGCATTGAGGTGGCTCAAGATAGAAATGAGAGGACCCAAACCTAAGAATAACATATATAGATAGTTGGAATGATATTCCTCATGCCAGGACTGAACAAATGAGTTTTTTACTTGGGTCATAGGTTCCTTAACTATCTTCTCAATAAATCATCCATTATATAAGCTTAGGATCAGTTCGTTTATTTATTTATTATTATTTATTTTTTTCTTATTTATTATTTATTATATAGAAGAAAGACCACAATTACATAAATGAACTAATATGCAAATATGTAATATAAATAAATAAATTATGTGTAAAATGTTTTACGAAAATATGGCGAATCACTTAAGTAAAATACACATTATATTAGAAAGTCATTTGAAGTATAAAACAAGAAACTTTTATACATAATAAATAAAATCCCTCAATTAAATATCAATTTATACTTATCCTTCTATTAATTTTTTATAAATTAAATCCATAAAACTATGTTTTCTTCCAAAATTTGTTGGGAAATTTCTTTTTATCATGGAGTACCTAGGAAGTTTATGGGTTTAATTAACCATATTAAATAAATATAAGTATATATTTCAAGACATTATGTTACTTGGAGGAAATTGTTCAGAAAATTTATATAAGGATTTCAATATTGGGGAGTCCACTCAAAAGATCAAGGAGATGCAAGCCCACAGTTGGAAATAACCTGCCTACCTAAATACCTTAAAGTGGCTTCAAAAACCCTCATTGGGGTTATAAAAATGAGAATATAGACCCTTTACACTATAATTTCCTAACAATATTTAATTTTGGGTCCAATGGTGGGTTTTTTTAGACAAGACAAAATAGTGTGAGAAGTAATAAAATTAATTATTATTATATCTCACATAACATGTGATAAAGAAAAGTACCAATAACTAGCCCTTTTTTAATTATAGAATAATGGAATGTTTTTCATCCACAATATCCCTATGATTAATATTGGAGATATATCATATCCTCATTGATAGTAAATTTCAGGAATAGTTCAGATGCATATGGGTAGTGTTCTTCCATGAATTGAAATCTTACGTGCTAGAATCCTATCTAACCGATCCACCTATGAAAGAGGCAAGTAAATAATTCACTATCTATGAATAAAACTTAAATGATATAGTTATCATTAAATATTTGATGCTTTCATCCATATCTAGTGAAATCATTATGTCTAATGAAAACAAGGATTCTTATAGGATGATTGGTCATATTCACAGACTTTATAGGAAGAGGAAAGACATGAATGGTTTAAGATGTCCAAGTCACTCAGTCAAAGTAATCTTGGAGAAGGTTCACCATATCGGCCTCATGATGTCAAAATCATTGGCCATATTGAGTCCCTATAGGTTCTATGGTTTAATCTCCCTAAATAACCACACACCAATTTCAATGTTTCATTACTCCCTCAAAGCTTCTCCAAATTTATTATTAATTTAAAATTAAAAAACATAGAGAAGTTTTTCATAGATTTCATAAATCTTCTCTTCCAAGGTAATAAAGAGTTATTTCATTAAAATCCATATGTTTTAATGGTGAATAAAAAAAAGTACAATAGAAGATATATAATCCCAAATTTCTTTGATGATTCCCTTACAAGAAGATAAATATTAAGTGGGAAGATGTGGAGTATGATTCTATTCATTTCACATGTGGAAATATGGTCCACTAGAAGAAAAAATACAGCCATCCTAAAAATAAAGGAGACGATTTAGGTTTTTTTGTTATCAAGTTTAATATATTTGTTTCTACAAATTGGGTATTATATATAGCATGTGGTTCTCATATATGAATTAAAATACATGAACTAAGTATATTTAGAAATATTAACTTAGGGGAGGTAGATCTATGGGAACCCGATGGAGCTATACTTGCTGTTATGTCTATATGGGAATTCCACATCACGATGCAAATGAGAATGATCTTGGTTTTAAAGGATTGTTATTTTGTGCCATATATTACCAAAATAATTTTTATGTATCCAAACATTATATAGATGGATTAATTTTTAAATTTAGGAATAAATATTTCTACTTTTATAAAGATAACCTTTTTATGGTAAGACATATTTTAATAATGGAATTTATGTGTTGGATTACATGAACCGAGTAATGTAAATAGATTTTAAAACTAATTCAAATAACTCATGCCCCACACAACTATGGAATCACCAATTAGTCCATGTAAAAAAAACCATTTCAAAAAAGTATACCAAGATGAATATTTATATTACTTTGAAAAAAATACATGGTGTATTTCATACATGTTTATTTGGAAAAAAAATAAAATTTTAGTGGAAAATGTGAACAAACTAAAAACATTTTTGAATTATTTCATATCATTTTGTGTGGACCATTTCCTTTTTAATCAAGGTGTGGATATTCATACTTCATAAATTTTAGAGATCATTTTAGTATATATGGAAATTTATAATTGATTAGGTATTAGTTAGATAACTTTGAGAGAATAATGGAATACACAAAAGGAAATTATGAACCATAATGGTACTAAGATTAAGAAACTCTTCATAGACCATTGTAAAAAATATCTTAATCCGGAATTCATTGATTATTTATGGGAGTTTGGGATTCTATATCAACTCAATCCTTCTAATAGACCACAATTGAATAGTGTAAGAAAAATGAGGAACCACACATTGTTAGAAATTGTTATATCAATAATGAGTCATGCAAGTCTCTTATTTTCTTGTTGGGGATAAATGTTATATACTGAAGTATAAATACTAAAAGAAGTTAAAACTAAAGTGGAAGATGTTATAGTATACCAATTATGGAAGGGAAATAAGCCCGTTTTTATACATACATGTTTGGGGATTTGAATCATTTGTTAAGACATTGTTAGGTAACAAACTTGTACCATGAGGAATAAAGTGTACATTTATAGGGATCTCTAAGGAAACAAGGGAATATTACCTATATGAAACATAAAAAATGTAATAGTGGAAAGTTGCACAATATTCCTTGATAGGGAGAATATATCTAAAAGAAATAGTGTGTGTGAGATAAAATTAAATGAAGTCCAGGATCAAGGTACACAAGATCAAGAATAGGAACAAATTCCACAAATCCTTGAAGAAGAATATTTTCTAGAGAAATAAGTACTACATGTATTTTAAATTGAGTTTATAAAACTAGAATGATGTAGTTTTATAGTCACCACAGATGGTGACTCGTTATTAGTTGAAAATAATGATCTTCTATCCTAGAAGGAAGGAATGGGGGGAATAAATGTTTCTAAGTGGATATAATAAATGAATTATGAAATGGATTCCATGTACCAACAACAAGTCTGGATTTTGAAAGATCCTCTAGTGGATGTAAATCCCATTAGTTGTAAATGGGTATTCAAAAAGAAACTAAACCAGGAAGGACAATTCTACTCTTATAAGTCATAATTGGTTGAAAATGTTATTAAATAGCATCATGGAATTGACTATGATGAATACTTTTCACAATTGTCTATGCTGAAATTTAGTATAATATTACTTGAAATTATGGATTTCCAGGATTATATGATTTGGAAGATGGATGTCAAAATAGACTTCCTTAAGAGGAAAATTCATGAAGATTTTTATATGGAACAACATGAAGGGTTTATAACACCAAATGATTCCCAAAAATTATGAAAACAGTAAATATCCATTTATGTATTAAAACAAGATTCCTTGAAAAAGAATATTTAGTTTTGTAAATCCATAAAATATTTGTTTTTTATTGATTGAATGTGAGACGTGTGTCTAGAATCAGTTTATTGGGCGTAGAGTCATTTTATTATTAGTATATATTTATGACATATTACGTATTAAAAATGAAATAATTGTTTTATAGTCTTTCAAATCCTAGTTGAAAAATGATTATCCATGGAGGAATTATGTGAAGAAACATATATTCCTAAGATTAAGATTCATCATGATAGATCTAGGAGGATTATCCCCTTAAGTAAAAGTCTATAAATTGACAAGATGTAAAATATATTAATTATGGAACAATTTAATAGAGGATTGTTTCCAATTTCACATGACATTCATCTTTCTAAGAAATTTTTTTCTTATGATAAATTAGGAAAAACAAAGGATGGTAAGGATTTCATACACATCAGTGATTTGTTCATTTTTGTATGATGTTATATGTACTATAAGAGATGCCAACTATGCCCTCATTATAGTAGGAACATATCAAGATAACCTTGGTGAACTCTATTGGATGGTATTCAAGACTATCCTCAAGTATCTTAGGCATACTAATGATTTGTTTCTGGTCCATGGAAGATATTAATAACTAGTCATCATTGGATATTTAGAATCTAGTTTCCAAACAAATCATGATGATTGAAATAAAAAATGAGATACATATTCAATCTGGAAGGAGGTTACTCGAGATAGAAGAGCTCAAAAAAGATTGTAGTCATGGATTCTACAATACAATACGATTATATTGTAGAATCTAAGGAAGATAAAGAAGAAGTATGGATATGAAACTTCATCAAAATACTTGGAATGATACATACTAGTAAAGATACTACAAAACTAAGTTGTGATAATACTATTGTGGTGGACCTTTCTAAGGATCCTAGGTCACATCAACAAACAAATAACATACTTTTGAAGTATCATATTTTGATGGATTTTTCACGTAGAGGTGAATTTTTAGAGAGAAAACTATCCATCGATTAAATTTCACCGACTCTTGACTAAAACATTGACTTTGTAGACACATGATCATCATGTGAGGTATAAAGGAATAAAAGTTGTTGGAGGTCATCTCTAGTCTATGTTGAAGTTTGTTGGATTCAGTGTTATAGAACCAATTGTTTTTACTTTAATTACATATATATTCAATGATTTGAATTTTAATAAAACATCTTATAACATATTTTTCATCAATGTACATGAAATTAATGTATCAATTTTCGAGGGTATATGTCAAATTGACAAGGGCATGGATGTTCCCCATAATGATGAAAACCATGAAGTTCCAAGGTGATATTTTTAAATATAGTTCTATAGATGGATGACATACCCTAAAAGGGAACATAGTATATAAAATTTCAGGTGTGTGTACTCATAATAATATGACATTTCATCTCATGAATTTCATAATTAGTAATATTAATGATGGAAGATTATGAGAAAAGTCCCTCAAGTATGAATTATACATGATTTGGTGACATCAAATAATCCTATCTTCCAAAGTCAAGGTGATTCTTAAGTGGTAAAACCCATAATCCCACTTCCAAAAGAATAGGGTTTAAATCATGAAATCCCCTTGGGGGATTTACAATGTATGTAGTAATGCAGACAAGACACAGGTAGGTGGTAATTCCGGCATGATGCAAGCTAGAAGTGATGCAGGCATAACACAAGCATAGTGACACAGGCAAGATGATGCAGACATGACATAGTCCCAATGGAGCTTGTAGGATGATACAAGCATGATGCTTCACTAAGCCTTTGATCCATGTTCATGGGCCACTTGTACTTAGGCCTATGGGCTATGTAATGGGTACCTCTCCACCAAGATAGAAATATGTTTTTGTTTTCACAATAAAAAGAGGCTTCATCCACAACTTAATAAATAATAACCCCATCAGTGTGCATGTGTAATGGTCCTTATAATTTAATATTATCAATAATGAATTTCATGGCTCATACACTAACATTTACTAACCAAAACCATGATACAATTTTTTTTTATAAAACTAGGGTATGTTGGGTGAATCAAGAAAGACATGTTATTAATGGATAAATCGAGGAATAATTTTTCCCTTCCTTCTTTATAGAAGTTAATATCCCATATATTTTATTGGAATATAATTATCACCTTATATTTCATGGACATTGTGTAATGATGTGTTTATTTCAGATAGTCAAAGAAAGAAATATTATGTATATAGGTTGGTGATACATATGTGAAACCTTCTTGATGAGACAAAGAGATTATATTACCAAAGGAGCATTCATATGTGGTTCCTAATGTTGTGATATTAAGTTATTTCTATTTGGTTTCTTGAAATGTTACTAGAAAATAATCTTCGACTCTAGTCAAGACTTCTTAATTACAATGAGAAAGAATCCTAGAGGGTCACACACTTCGTGTTTCCATTGACCTTGATTAAATTCATTTTGAATTTAATTTAAAAAATAAATATTTTCTCAAGACCGAGGAATATATTATTTGTTTTTTATCAATAAAATATATTAATTAATGAATAAAGAATATAATAAAATATTTAATTAGGTATTTAATAAATGTTGGGGATTTGAGGTGGACCAATATAGTTTCTGGGGATGAATATTTATTTTAAAGATGGTAAATAGTATTTATCATCATGTGAGTTAGAACAAACCAGAAAATATAAATAATAGTATTATTATATGGAATGGGATTTGATAATGATTATTATATTATTTAGGGGATAATAGGAAATAATTTTTTTAACCTAAACCATAGATCTATAAATAGATTATTATATCTATTATTTAGGGTTAATCCAGACTTGAGAATATTTCACACAATATAATTCTCTCTCCATTCCTCATCTATTACTCTCAGTAATTAGAAGTGATACAATGATTCCTATAAGTTAAATAGAACTAAAAGTGATAAACACAACCAACACAGGATGATTGGTCTGTTGTGCTATAACCCAACATTCTTTCAGTGTTTATTGAAGACAAAAAAAGCATTTGTGGATCACCACTTAAGGTATTGTACATTTGGATATTTATAGTTCAATGAAAGAAATCTAGAAAATGGGTTTTCTAATTATCAAAATCATATATGAAGAATGATCCTAAAACAAGGTAACCTTTATTCATATCTAATATAAATTAATTATAAATTTAATGCATAAATATCCTTTTTGAGTTTTGGTTTCCCTAAAGTCAATATTTGGTATAAAAACTTCATTAGTCATGATATTTTCATCTGGTACTATATTGAAAATGGTCCCTCTAATTGATAAAAAATTTATGGTTAATTCTCCTACCAAGGGACTTACACACTGCTCAGAACCTTAATGGAATATAGTAAATCATTAAATCCCTGGATAATGAGGATCCTACTTCATTAAAATAGTGGGTAATTTCCCAAAACAAAAAACTTATCCTATTATCTTTGAGCTAGACCCCATAAATCTTCAACTTCTATTGAGCATCCCTAGTCTAGAAAACATTACATGAGAAACCAAATGATCTTCTAATCCATTGTATATCCCAAACTCCATTAATTATTATTTATTATATGTTTTTCAATTATCATTTTTTATCTATTTTACAATGGATAGAATACAAAAATTGGGTAGCCAATTCAGTGTTAGTTCCATCCTTCCATTATTGGTCTTCAACATCAATATGTCCAATCATCCCTCCCTATACTGTTACCAATGAATGCAAGATAAAACAAATGGGTATCTAATCTTGTGGAGTTCCAAAAATCCTTCATTGGTTAATATCATCCATATTTTATGTCATACACCCCTATCATATTACTAAAATAATTTATATAAACCCAATGAACCTCTAACCTAGGAAAGTAGAGAAACGAATTCACCTACATCATTTGTCACGTTAAACAAGAAATGTCTTTTCATATGAAAGACACAAACAAAACATTACAAATAACCCATACAAAACACCCTATTCTATAATATTTCACACTTCTTGGAAGATATCTTCATCATTTGACTGTAAACTATAATAAACCATGGTTTTGGATCCATGACCTTCAAATGCACTTCATCAGTTTTGGATGAATAACCATAAAAGTTATTTTATCGGTCTAGAACCATGAAAATAAATTAAAAAAATTTTTCAATGATTTTTGGAATCAAAATACCCCACCATTATCCTTAGTGAACAGCCTTAAAATGCACAACATCAGTCCTAGAAAAATAACCTTAAAAAGAATTTATTTATTCATAATGATGGGCCTCATAAGGAACAAGAAGGTTCATTGTCACATTACCTTAAAGGGTATGCCATGTATCAATAAATGGAACTAAACTACATGGGCTTTCATTCCATTAATTGGGAGATATATAACAGTTATCTTGGTCGCAATCCCAACCACTAAACACATACAAACTATAGGGATAAAAATAAATTCAGAAAAAAAATATATTTATTTAAACAATAACCTAACTAATATACCAATAAGAAGAAATATGGAAAATATATTATATATATTGAATCCTTAAAAATTCATGGTATCAATTGATCACTTTTAAAATATGGGTATATTTTTATAAATATTTTTTTTATAAACATAACTTAAATCTATAAAAAAGTCTTAAATAAGACAATAAGACCCTTAGTATAATGATTTAACCTCCTATAATATTGATTTCAAAATTAAAATAAAAGAATAATTAGTTTTTTATAACAAATCCCAAAATTTGGAAAGTAGGACCATGGCCAAACAAAAACATGTATGAAAATACACAGGAAACAAACATGGTTATATCAATAGGAATTAATTTACCTATGAAAAATATTTATTAACTATGAAATATAAATTTTTATATTGAATAGATAAATACCTTATGTTTATTTTATCTGAAAACTGTCCTCATCACATCCAAATGGCCTACCCAATTAATAAACCATAATGAATAAAATTACATGGCTATGCCATATAAAATAATTGGAAAACCCGGGTGCTTCAATAGCACTAATAGATTATTCCTTATATAGATGCCTTTTTGGGATTATTTTTGAAGCCCCTCAACCTTGATAGGATTTTCCCCAACCCACCGTCTCTAACACATATAGGTAATCAACTTTGTTTTTGAGAAAAATCATATTAACTTCATTCCAATATTGAAGGAACTCATGAAAGCCTTATGAAGTTAAATCCTTATAGTCCATCCTATTAATAATGAGACAATGGAAGGTAGGTAAACACTATCCCCACACCATACTATATAAAAATACTATCCCTAGAATGAGATAACACGTTCCATCAAAATTTTATGGAGGTAGAGTGGAATTTACAATACATTTAGATATTTTAAGATATTCCCAAGTTGGATCCCATGTAATGTGGTCAGTTCCATCATTGCAATACGTCAGTACCATAAGAAATTACTAAGTATTAAGTTACTAAGGCCCTACCCCAATTTTTTTAAATAAGTCAGTCATAAGGGGGCCTCAAATTTGAATATAGTTTCTTTGATTCGGGAATTTCCTAGGGTAGTTCAAACTGAAAAATTTCATTAACCCAACCCAACCCCAATTTCATTTGAACATAAAATTGAAACTTTGAACTCATCCACATAAAATAGGGTATATAAGATAGATATTCATAGAAACCAAAAAATCTAGCTCATGTTATAATTTACACCCAATATACTTGCAAAACCATTTATTCTCATTAACATATATCAATGGTTACTAAAGGATAACTTAAGATCATCATGGAAAAGAATACTCATTTATATTTTTGGAATATGTTGATTATTTATAAATTAAAACCTTCATCACAAAGTGATCACATTAACCAATATAAAGATCTTCCCCACTATATCATATCAAATGGCTCCCAAGTTCCTCCATATAGTGTTCTTCATGAAGGTCCTCCCAATGGCCAAATAAATATTCGATGTAGAGGTCCACCCCATAATGGAAACAAAATAATTTTTAACTATAGGGTCCCTTATCATGGTGGTCAAGATAATCATTCCAAAGGTTCTTAGAGACATTATTTTTTCATTATAATACTATGAAATATTGCTATAAATGTTTTATAAACTGGGAACTGAGATGATGTACGATTCTATGGATCAGTGTGACCAAAATTAATTTTGTAAAAATATTAAATATATTTTATATTACAAGTGAAATGATTGTCAAATAATATCATATATAGATTAAAAGTAATCTCAGATCAGAAATCCAATACCACGGTTGAATACAGAACATGAGGTTTACTATAAGAGCAACCTAAAATTGATTGGCATGGGGTGTTCAAATATAGTGATCGTTAGTAGGTCCTTTTAATAAAAATAAATATTTATATTTATTTATTTAATTTTCCACATAAACCTATCCCCAATATATAAATATATCACTATGTTTGGATCACAACATCTAGACGTATAACACTAGTATCATTGAGAGGAGGATACTCCACCCTTCATAGGTAAATCAAGATTTGGTGACAATGAAACTCCAAATCATGGCAGATCAAGATTCTGTTAATACAATGAATTCTATAGTTCATTATAGATCATGTTATTCACCATATAACAATATTATTTTAAGTAATAATCATTTATTTTTGTATTATTCCCCTCTTGATTAAACTATTTTAGTATGATCATATCATTCCTTTGATGTGTATCAAATGCAACCCTTTGCATGCACTTATGTACTGGTTTTAATTGATTATTAAGATTTTATCACCCTGTGCACTATTATAGGTATCCATTGGATAATAACAATTGACCAGTGCTTGTTTCACCTTGGTTATTTTTCATTTTTTCCAATCATTCTTTTCATTCTTCACTGTTTGGCCTACGTGGTATCTATTTGACATTACGGGGTAGTACAAAGCCTAATCAGACCCCCCAGATTCATGAAAAAATCATGTGTGACGAATGGATTGATAAATAAATATTGAATTACAAGGACTTGAGGGTTTAAAATGTTTAATTTAGTTTATCTTAGATCTAAACCAGATGTGGTAGTGATGAGAGATGAGTTTGTGATGTGCAGTGAACCCCCATGGATTGACATAACAAAATTTTGACAACTAGATGACCAAAAAAGATGATCATGGGAACTTTCCTTAAATTTAGGATGTCTTGGAGGTGAGATAAAATTTTCTCTCATTGATATATAATAAATGTTAATAGATATAACTTTTTGGAAAAATCATGACTACACTACAAGTACTACAAGTACTACAAGGAACACTTGTAGTATAGTGCCCCTTTGGCTACAATGCATTGGTTTGGGAAATAATAAGGATGACCCACTATATGGAAGAGAAATATACCATGTGACACTATATAATTAGACGTTCCATGTGGAAGGAGCACATGGGAATGTCCCCATATGGGAGAATACACCATGTACTAGAGTTCACAAACTCATGCAAGGTTACACAGACACGACCAAGAGAAAATGATGAATGCTAGGTGGCTGAGACATGCTATGCAGTTCAACGATATGCAGTGTAGTTATACACATTCAAAAATACATGTACTTATAGGAAAAAAACCATGCAGTGGAGTGGGAACACGCATTGTGTGGGTCCCTTCCACACCGTGCACCCCTACTTTACTTTTGAGGAAACTTGAACCTCTTAAATATTCTTGGTTTGGACTCATATTTTTGACCATGAGTAGCCTATCTTGGGTATTGTTATGCATAGAACATAATGGTGGCCTCTATAGTGTATTTTTAGATATGATGAAATATGTTATTGGTATGATTCCTCTTTAGGCGATTCTCTATGATAATAGTGATCAGATAAGATCACTAGAGACTTCTAAAGTGGAACTCTCCTATAGGGATATGGAATGGGTCCTCTACCTATCACAGAGTGGAAAATTTATAATAGGTATGGAATTGGTTCTCTATATACCATTAGATATTCAACCCCATAATGGGATGGGTATGGGTCGTCTACCTATTATCAGAGTGGGACCCTCCCACTAGGATATGGCATGGGCCCTCTACTGACCTCTAGAGTGGAACCCTCATACTAAGCAAGGCATGGGTCCACTATCTGCTATCTGAGTGGAATAATGATATGGTATCCGGTCATGATCCCAATAATACTAGATTGGAATGCTCTATATAGTTTTTTATGGTTCTCCCATCAATTTCTATTGACTAACACCCTCCTGTGAAGTCAAGTCAGGGATCCTCAGCTATCATAGTGGCACCCTTTGGCTGGATTATGGTATGGGTAACTTAGGGAATGATTCCAATACCTATATATTGTTCCCCTCGACCATGAGGCCTAATATCATGATGAGTCTTTAGTTGGATGCGTCTTTGGATAGATGCATGGGAGGTTGGGAATCATATATGGATCTTTGGAACCAATGAGGCTTTTTCCTAGGTTGTTCAATGAGATGAATATCATCTTTATCTTTGGTTTTGGATTCGTTGGATTGGGAATATATATATATATGTGTGTGTGTGTGTGTGTGTTTGTGTGTGTGTGTGTGTCAATGTTTTTGGATTTTGTTACTCTCTTTATTTGGTATGAGATTTATGTCGATTCCTATCATGTATCTTACTACTCCCCTTTCAAATTTTAGAGAATCCTACTAGGAAAGTGTATACTCACCACTATATAGGCCTTTCCCTCATGTGTCTTGTCTTATAAAAGAGATAAACACGTCAGTGGTGAATACATAGGATCTTAGGGATACATGGGGTATTTTTTATACCTATAGTGGTCGGATCTTATAGAATTAGTGGTGGGATCTCCTTTCTCTTACAATCTTTTTTTTGTGAAGTTGGGATATCTTTCTAGTTGGGTTTGTCTTTTCCTCTTTTAATTTTCAGTTTACACTGTTATACTCTTTTACTTCCTAAAGGTTTTACATGAATGATTTATACTCTAGATTTTGAACATATTGTTATTATTCCTCCATACTTGTACATGGATATGGTTAGTTGTGTGTGTACATAAGAATTAGGAAAAGTCCTTCCATACTAGTTATTCGTTTAATCACTTATTGAAACCCCTAGACTATGGATGCGGGCTTGGGGTAGTTTTGGATCGAGCCCCATTGGGGCATGTCATGATTTTTGTTTCATAGTAGTTCATTCCTTGGGATGGTGTTTGAAGTAGTCTCCTTATGAGGATTTGTCAAGGATTTAGGGAAACAGTGTCAAAGTGTTTCTAGTGCAGCTGTCAGTCTAGGGAATCTAGTGTTGTTGTGGAAGATGGAATATCCATTCCCCAGGACCTTGACTACGTGATTTTCGACTCAACATCCTGATACATTGGTTACCGAGATAACTGTTACATGGATAATATAAGATTTATTTTTTACTATACATCTTGAGTTATCTACCAATTGTATATTTAAATTCTCATATAACCATGGTATATCAATATTAAAATATTTGGATCCATATATGATTAAATCCATCTAGGATACTAGTTTTGGTTCGTGATAATGATATGATGAGTGATGAGCCCTCTATTCAGGTGGAATCCCATGAGATCCTTCCAATTGTTGGATAGGTACGAAAATTCCCACCTATTAACCAGCTAATCATACATGTAGAGTAGGATGAATATGAATATAGTATTGGTGCACTCCATGAGTTTTAGTTCCAGAGGCCCTTGTGGTTCGGAAATGAGCTAGATCCAGGTAAGGAAGTATTGGACAGAGTTAACGATCCATGTTGAAATATTCATAAACTGAATGATCAGATGGTTGTGCTAGTAGCTAGAATTTTCCATGAAGTATATGGGCACCAATGGATTCTAGTGACACAGATGCATGATGAGTTGATAGATTTATGGGATGGATTACAACAATTGTTCTATGAGGATTACTACCACTCGTTCATGTACACAATTCAAATTCAAGAGCATACAAATATGTAGTAGGGATAGGGTATAGTTGTAGAGTATTTTTCTTGGTTTATAGGCCTTACACATTACTTCCTTGGTAGGATCCATGATGGATACTTTCAAGGTTGTAAGTTTGAGAAGGGTCTCCATAGTGATATGAATGCCTATGTATTATCTTTTTTACATTCCCTCCTATTATAGGGTGATGGAGTGGGTATTAGTGATAATTATTTTCTTATCAAAGCGATTATTGGAAACTGGAGCTAGAAGTGGGCATTATCAGGTTGAGTCTTCTGTAGTATCTAGAAGACACCAGTCAATGGGCGCTCAACAAAAGAGATATTACCATGATCAGTCATGAGAATATACTCCAAGGAAACATAGAGGACCAGGTCATACCTGTAACATCCCAGGTAAATAAAGAATATTAAATTGTCATATTTATTAATATTTTTAAATTAATTATTAATTTTACATTAAAGGGTATTCTATGTTCTATTTCATACCCGATACACAACAACGGGTTTCTTTGAAATCTTATGTTTCACACAATGTTGAGTTGTACTAAAAAATAATATAATAATATAATAATAATATTATTTTAAATGGTAGTTAACGCCTAGCCGTGGTAATGAAAGGAATGAACATAACTAACTACAAAATGATTATACATTTTTTTAAATATGTTTACATTTATCAAATATACTTTAGAGTCTTAAAATAAGAAAGAATCTGATTTTAAGCATAAATACTCTAATATTCCTTAAAAGGTCGATTTACCACCATTTAATGGTGAACCTTATTTAAATATAGTTTTGTTCACTTTTATATGTTATATTTGACAAAATAAAATTCTTATTAAGAATCTAGTCATCAAAAAATTACTTTGGGTAAATTTTTTGTATTTTTCTGATAAAATTCATTTTTTGATGAATAGTAAAAAATACTGTATTAAAATTCAAAATTGCCTTTTAATCTAATTTATTTATATGGATATATTATCTTTTTAATATGTTTTATAGTGTAATTATATTATATTTGTACTATTTAATACAATGTTGGTCATTGGAATTAATTTACCTTTGAAACTAGACATAAACAAGTGTCAATCTTTTAATAGTTAATATTTCTTAAAAACACACTTTTTGTTTTGACAACGAGAATTAATTTTATATTAATTTATGCCACTTATATGTTTTGAATTTTGAAAAATGGATTCAATATTTGGAACCAGGAGGTACAAATTGTGTAAATATGTAACTTTTATTTTTAGACAGTATGAATATTTACTTCAGTAAATATTTTATTTTCCCTGGTTAAAGGGTAAATATGGTAAATAAGGGTAACAAAATATTATTATAATAATATAAAATTACCCTAACATGTGTCCTAATCCTATTGGTTAATACATTTCGGACAATGGGAATCCTTGGATCGATTTTGGGACCCCATGGAGCCACTTAAGAGTGATAATGATACTTTATATTAATTAATTTAATGTAAAGACAAAAATGACACAAACAAATATCTTTTATTAAAGTAATTTTTACATGGGGTTATATAAGTTATCTTTTTGAATATAAATATTCATTTTAAATATTAAAATATTTCCTACATCATTTTATTTGTTTTATAATTTTTAGACATCAAACAAATAAAATTATTTATGAAACAAAAATGATTTAGTATTTACCTAATTAATAAATGATTTAAAAAAAAATAAGATTTTAAATATTAAAATAACATTCAAAACGTATCAAATTATTATTGGATTAATTTACTTCGACCATTATTCATATTATCTTTTACTATAATTAGTTTTTGATCTTTAGAAACCAAAAATCATTATATAATAAAATAATATTTTCACACTTTCTTAAAGAACCCCTCCCCCCTTATAAAAAGACCTCAATTCTAACCCATTCCTCACAACTCTCATGATCCTTGGATAGTCCAAACCCTGACCAAATAATCTCTCAAGATCCCTATATTCCACCTATAAGCCTTAACTTAGGCATAAGTCACTTGAAGAAGTCCTTTTGGTTCAAACGAAAGGAAGTTATCCAAATTAAAGGTAACAGTTTTTCTTAAATTCTTTTCTTTTATTTTACTTATCCAACCCTTAAACTATTTTTATTAATTTATTTTATAACAAAACCAGTATCATAAATATACTAGGTTGTTATTATGAGAAGTATTTTAACTTCACTTACACACTCCTCCATCTAATGTGTAAAGAACATACTGTTTCTGTGGGTGGCGAACTACTGCCTCACGAAACAATGATTGTTCAAATATATCCTACCACCTCTCATGGTTGCCACTATGATGACACTGTATTTATATATGATATATATTATGTTTATTTTTTCCTTTTTCTTCTGTATTTTCATTTATATCATACCTTTATTGTTTCCATTATGGGTAAACGGGATAATTTTATTTGAGGTAGTGCGGACTACCACCCCCTCAAACTGATATGAATCGTTCATGACATAGGTGGGATGTATAAAGTATGTATTTAATTAAATATTATATTATACCAAAATTATAATATACCTATTCATGATTATGTTTTAATTCCATTAAATATGAAATTGAAATGAAAATAGCACTCACGCGTATATACGGCTTACAGTCTCCATGAACGTTGCATTTCATTTCATACCTCTAAATGTTATTTAATATTATAAATACATATATATACTGGATTTATATGATATATATGATATATAAATCATTAATATCATTCTGTATATAATGGAATCTTGACCACATTGACAACTTGTAATTATAAGGTGTTCATTTTTTACTGAAGTACCAAATAACGACAAAACGACAATTATTAACTTAAATGATTTCATAATGCTTATTACATGGTAATAAGTGATATAAAAGGAATAATAAACTTGAAAAAGGTTCTTAATAAATTATTAATTATCCTATGTTTATTATTCAGGAATAACAAGGAACAAACAAGTCATGTCGGATACGAGGTAAGAGATTTCTTATCTAACTTTTAATTCTGTGAGATTTCCATTGTTCACCACTAATTTATTGCATGTGGTGTATTGTGTACTTAAATTTGATATAAATTATCATTATTATTTTCATATTCATGTTATTATATGAATAATTTTGTGGTTATTTACTTTTGTTCATACGACTTGATTGATTACAATATGGTAAGTGATTTTCATCTCCCTTTTTATTCCCTTGGGATTCATGATATATTTTCCACTATTTACTTTTATGTGGAGTATGTACTACCCAATATTGTATTCATTGTGTAATATACTTAAATTTATGGGTATTTACATCTTTCTTTTATGATCTTTATTTCATGGGTTGTATGTTTAATAAGTTACCAAATCGGTAAGGGAACCTTTTAACCCAATTTACATTCCTTGGGTTAATCTTCTAATTCTTAATTATGTCATGATATAATTATGTGTGGAATAACTATTTATTTATTTATGTTGCAGTTTACACTCCTCTTTGTGGGGATATACTTTTGATAGACATAATAACTCCATTGATAAATTCTCAATTCGTCGATTAGAACTTGATAAGAGTAATTTTAACTCAATTTTCATTCAATGAGTTAAACATCCAAGTCATTGATTTTGTCTTAAAAGGAACACGTGTGAGTGTACTATGATTGATTTACAATGAATATCAAATCATATTAAATTTATTTATATTTTTTCACACATTATTAAGTAATTGATTTATCCTTAATCTAAGGATACCGTTTTTATAAGGTATTTCGTCTCAAATTACATTCTATTGAGACTTCATTGTTATTATGCACCAATTCACTCTTATATGGTATATATATACTATCCTTTGGCATATTATATCATAAATAACTTTATTCTCATGATGTTATAAAGTTATGATTAAATGTTATTCCTCAATTATTTGTATTCAAGCATATCTTATTTTGTTAAAAACAATTTAACTAAAATATCATTTTAAATGTTTTAAAGATTTATTCTTCTAAATAATTCTCATTAATGTCCATGTTTTCAAAAAGGGTTTTAGGATTTTTTATATGAACATTATTTTTTTCAAAAGATAATTCATTTAAAAGTTTCAAAGTGGTATGTTACACTTTGATTCAAAAATCACTTTATTAAATATTTTAAATGGTTTTGAAAAAGGTTTGATAAAGAATTTTTTATTTCAATATCATGATATGATACCCAACAAGTCTAGCCAGAAGCCAATCTTCTGAATGTTTATTAAAAATAAATAAAAATGTATAGATAAAAGGTGAATGAGATCAAACAAATAGAAATGTCATCATCCACATAACAATAGGTCTAGATATCATAATGCGACATATCATTTCCATAATCAGAGCCACTAGATGACTCCCACTTAGATTAAGATTTATCCTGGTCAAAAAACATAAAAATGTCATTGTACACCTTCTTGAGCATCTTCTATGATTCTCCAGTAGACACATTTATCAGATGGTTATAGTAATCCTTCTGTGGTCTCTGCTTGGAGGGAAAAGAGGTACAACCCTCACCATCAGTCATGGTTTCCTTGCCACTCAATATTATCTCCTTGAAAGATGGATGCCCAACACTTCCTGAAGCCTTAATAGGGCTAACATTCTCTTTTTCATCATCAGATAAATTCCCCCATTTCTCAGATAATTTAGAATATTGAAAGAGATTTTGGATTTCTCGATGGCAGTCAACATGTTGTTGTGCATTAGGCTAATCAATGACATCCACCTGAGTGTGATCAGAGATCATCAGTCCCAGAGTAGGGATTTCCCCATCTGAAGTAACCTCTTTAACCAAATCAACTTGAGGGTATGAGGGGACACTATGAGCTCTCTCCTAAGACATATCCACCAATAAACCCTTTATTTTAGGATTAGACACATGAGAGTAATATTTCTCAGAAATTATCACATCAGCCATAGGGGAAACTGGCTCCTTGATTGCATCCCCATCATGCATGACGGGATTTGAAAAAGGCACATCTTCCATCCTTGACTTTCATCGACAACGTTTTTCTGAATGACCTCTAATTCCACATTTATCACATGAAACATGTTTTTGACATCTCTCCAAAGAGTGTCCAACATCCATACATTCATTGAAAAACATATTTTTCTTTCGTATTCAACATCAATTTGAATGCTATCAGAGGGATTATAAAGACTTACCTTGTCAATAAAGGTGGAGCTTAAGTAAACCTCCACCAACATCCTAGAAAAGTGACCAAACAGGGCATTTTAAATCTCCTTATTGAGATGAATATGAGTCCCAATTACTGTAGCAATACCATATAACATTTTCGGATGACAAAGATCCCAATTGAGCCCATGAAGGCGAACCTAGACCTGAGAAGTGGCATTTATTGCACACAAAATATTAAAATAAAAAGACCATTAATATATGTAAATCCAACCAAGTTTTCGCATCAGAGTCCCCATGATCCATGTATGAAGTTTCAAGTCATCCGAATAAAATAGAAAATGAAAAAATCCTCGACCAAGAGAGTCTCAATTCCAATTAGAGAATCCCCATAAAATCGATGTTCAACGAATCGAATCATCAAGTTTCCATGGGTTTTCACCCTTAGGTGAAACAATGCGTGCAATCAAAGAGTTCTTTCTAATCCCAAGTCTCTCCGAAAGTTCTGTAGTATTATCTTCAACATGAGCTGATGAAACCTTACAAAGGATCCTACCAGGACATGAATCCTTGAACATACCCAAAGAACTAATACCATTCAGCTTTAGCCCTGAAGTTATATTCTTTAAAGCATCATCATAAGATTAAGAATGCTGGTCCTTACCACCAGAACAAATTGGATCCACCCTGGCATTCCGCAACGATGCAGTCTACATCACACCCAATGAAAACCACAAATCACCATGGTTTCTATTTACAACATCATGAGATATTTTCAGCACTTTTTGAGATCTAGTATGAAGATCTGATATCAGAGGAGGTTCGGACAGACCTTACATCACAAGACCAGATTTATCATGTATATTTAAAACTGAGTGAAGAAAATCCGAAGCACGAGTCTTCATAGTATCCAGAGGGCAGCGAGTATCAGCTGAACGCCCATGGGACTGGAATCGTAACACAAGATCTATCTGTTAAATCCACAACCACGCGAGGGCCAACTGAGACATGAGTTTCCCACACGTCCGTAGGGTTGCAAGTCTCAGCAATATTCCATGGGTCATGAATAGGTAATGCCGCTGACATAGATCCACCGAGAGGGACGAGGTTGAATCTGAGGAAGTGCGGGATGACCAAGACCAAACCCTAAATTCCATTGTTGAGGGTGGAGAAACCTACTTCCAGTACCACCATCCTTCCTCTTGATATGATATATTGTGATTGGAATGTAGAAATTTTATCTTTCCTTTATGCATATGTTATATGTTATGATTATGTTATGGTTATTGAGCATTTTTTTACGTATATGGGTTGTTACATGATAAACCTTAGGCGAGTGAGCCCGAGATATCTCTCCAATGGTTTAGGTAACATAATGGAGGTAAACTTTAATGTTTCCCCTAAGAGATTTAGGGAATATACTATAATGAGTATTCCAAATGGGACTCCCTATGTATATGTGATATCTACAATGTAAGTATGCTATGAATGCTATAAGTTACCTTTTTGATTTATGATTTCTATGTGTTATTCATAAATATTATGATTTCATAAGGTATGTTATGATTGAAAAGTACAGTTTCATTGTATTGTTTTTATTGATGGGCTAATTTTTTCATTCCTTATTTTATAACCCTTACTGAGATTTTTTATGCTCATCCTTAGTTTTTGAAATGTTCTTCAGAGGTTATAATGAAGGGTAAGAGGAAGGAAGTATTCAAGAAGATTCATATCAAGAAAATAACTTTTTTTATTTAAGGAGTTTTATTGTTGTGAAAAATTTGTTATAGTAGAATTGTCTACTTTACAATATTCGAGTTGATATGTAATAGTTATGGCCTAATTCTCTAAAATTATAAACATGAAAAGATCCTGAATGTGAATTCTTGATTTAACTCAGGATTGAGTAATGTTTAAGGCTAGGGCCTTGTAGTTGGTATCAGAGGCCGGTTTAGACAAATTTAGGGATTAAGAGTTTTTTTAGAGACATGGTTAGTCCATATGTCTATTATTTCAGTTAAATTATTATTTTATAACTTTTTTAGATCAAGGAAAGTCAGTTGAAAATGGTAGGAGGAGGATCTCAAACGACATTCCTATCTCTTCCTGATGACTTTCTTGCAGTAATTATTGCAAAGTCATGTTTAAATGATTGTGATATTTTATAGTATGCAACTCAATTACAAGCAATTGTTTGAGATATAAAATAACTCCTCTATACCTCGTTTTCATCATGGATCATGGGTTGTATTTAAACAAATCCTATTTTCACAATATTTTCATATTTTCAAAAAAGCTAAATATGTTCAAGGCATTTTCAAATATTTTACTTTATCACAAGAATTTGAAGCATATTATGATTTTGAAAAAGGTGCTGAATAAAGAGACCCTTAAACAACCTATTTATATTTTCTTTTACAATATAGTCTCTTAGCACATACCTATGGTATTTTAAAAGGACCATTAATTGAAAATTTCAACTCAAATTCGGTCCTACTGTTTTACAGAAATCATGTTTTATCAGATGTTTTGAAATTATATGTCATACATGATTATTTTCCAAAACTATTTTTCTGAAAACACCCACATGACCCATGTTGTATAAGTTGTATTTGGATAAAGGATGCTAAAGATTTTGAAGGATCTCTAAATCATCGTTGCAATGCATGGACCTTCTACCTACATGAAAAAAATGATGATGAAACCAAGTGGAAACCATGATCACGATATGATGTTCATTATTTTGGGGATTGTTTTATTTTATCATATGGTGGTGAAATAAAAAAAATGAAAAAATATATAAGACTTCATGAATTAAGTTGTTGAGATCATAATGAATTGGGATGAAAATGAGAGGTAAAAGGAAACCATTGAAGTTAAAACATGTTTGGATTATTTTTGTGTTTTATAAAAAGGACAACACGTAGACCATGTGGAAACCCATTTCATTGGACAAAGCCGTGGGAATCGAACCCAGAACCAAAGTGCGATTGGGATTTATCGCCTACCACTAGACTACATGAAGCCCCTAGTTTTTATGACTTATTCTTTTTAGTTAAATGATTTTATTGATCAAGAATAAGTTGATTTGTGATCTTATGTTTTATCAAATGTATATCCTTAGTATAAGAAAAGGATTTGGTGATTAAGTGATAAAAGTGATTTTGGATGATGTTCTCTCTTTTGGGAACACAGTATGCCTAAGAAAAATAGAATACTATAGAATTACATTTGGGGAGTAATGGTTGAAATTTTATTTTAGAAGAATTTATATTTTTATTATGTACACATAGTGATTTGAGTTATTTATGGAAAAGATTAACCTATCATAGAGAATATGTGATTTGGTTAATTATGCTTTAGTATGAGACCTTAAGAGTAGTCTATGTTTTTGGAGTTAAATATTATGATTTAATGTGGAAGAATATGTGATTTAAATCCTTCTGAGTTTTGGTTTTCAATATTAGTTTGGATTATTTTGAAGAATTTTAAGGACAATTGTGTATTGAATGGTCTTTCATGAACTTTGGGTACTTTTTGTTGAATTTAGGAGATTAATAGTAGTATTTCTTTTTATAATAGATTATCCTTTTTGGAGATTATATGATCTCATAATAACAATTTTGGTTTTAGTTGATGTCTGAATACAAGGGAAATATATAGTTCTTCTTTTGTGGATTATGTGATTCTCTAGAAGATTGTTCTTGTGATTTTGATGTGACCATGTCTTTGTGAATTCTCATTTTTTGGAGAAAATATTAGTTTTTTGTAGAAACTTATTAAAGGATGAAACTATACTTGAAGGTAAGTATATTTCCTTATCTTCTTATTCTATGTAGTAAATGAATTTCGCAAAATTATGAAAAGGAATGTAATTTTTTTTATTGGTTTACATTTCCTACTGGGTAATCAAATACCATTTAACACATCATAAGTCTGTGATATTCTAGTGGTTAACTTTATCCTAATCATGTTTTCTATCACTCTTTATCAAAACATAACAGTTTGTTTTCTCTCCCATATCAATGTTTTCCTACATGGAATCCTAGTATGGGTTATCTTAGGTGACCATTGTACTTATCTTCCTTTATTTTAAAGTGATATATTTATTGACTCTTTTTCCAATGTGGGACTTTCAATGAAGTTTCCGAGCCCAATTTTAAAATTGCAAGGACATAATTCCCAAAAGGGGGGAAGGATGTAACATCCCAGGTACATAAAGAATATGAAATTTTCATATTTATTAATATTTGTAAATTAATTATTAATTTTACATTAATGGGGATGCTATGTTCTATGGCATACCTGATACACAATAGTTGTTTTCTTTGAAATCTTATATTGCACACAACGTTGAGTTGTACTGAAAAATAAAATAATAATAATATTATATTAAATGGTAGTTAACGCCAAGCCGTTGTAATAGAAGGAATTAATAGAACTAATTTCAGAATGATTATAAATGTTTTTTAATTTTTTTTACATTTATCAAGTTAATTTTAGAGGCTTTAAATAAGAAAAAATATGATTTTAACCAAAAATACTATAATATTCTTTGAAAGGATGATTTACCGCCTTTAATGGAAAACCCTATTTAAATCGAGTTTTGGTCACTTTTATATGTTCTATTTGAAAAAATAAAATTCTTCTTTAAAATCGGGAAATCAAAAATTACTTTGGGTAAATTATTGGTATTTTCTGATAAAATTCATTTTTTTGATGAATAGTGAAAAATAAAGTATTTTAATTCAAAACTGCCTTTTAATATAATATACTTATAATATTAGATTATCTTTATAATTTTTTTTAAAGTGTAATTAAATTATATTTTTACCATTTAATCCAATGTTTTTCATTGGAATTAATTTCACTTTGAAATTAGACATAAACAAGTTTCAATCTTTTGATAGTTAATATTTCTTAAAAAACACGCCTTTTGTTTTGACAGTGGGAATTCATTTAAAATTAATTTCTTACACTTCTATGTTTTGAATTTTGAAAAATGGATTCCATATTTGGAATCAGGAGGTACAAATTGTTTAAATATTTAACTTTAATTTTAGACAATATGAATATTTACTTCAGTAAAATTTTTATTTACCATGGTTAAAGGGTAAATCTGGAAAATAAGGGCAAAAAAATATTATTATAATAATATAAAATTACCCTAACATGTGTCTTAATCCTATTGGTTAATAAATTTCCTAACATGGTCATCCTTGGGTCGATTTTGGGACCCCAAGGAGAAACTTATGAGTGATAATGACACTTTATATTAATTAATTTAATGTAAAGACAAAAATGACACAAACAATTATCTTTTAGTAAAGTAATTTTTACATGGGATTATGTAAGTTATATTTTATACTATAAATATTAATTGGAAATTTAAAAATATTTCCTACATCATGGTATTTGTTTTATAATTTTTAGACATCAAATAAATAAAATTATTTATGACACAAAAATGATGAAGTATTTACCTCATTAATAAATTATTTAAATAAATAAGACTATAAATATTAAAATAACCTCCAAAAACTATCCAATTCTTATTGGATTAATTTATTTAAACCGTTTTTCATCTTATATTATAATTTAATTAGTTTTGGACCTTTAGAACCCGAAAATAATTATATAATAAAATAATAGTTTTAAACTTTCTTAAAGAACCCCTCCCCCCCTATAAAAATACCTCACTTCTAATCCATTACTCACACCTCTAAATCCAATTGGATCATCCAAAACCTACCCAAATAATCATTAAATATCCCTCTATTCCACCTATAAGCCTTAAATTAGGCATAAGGCACTTTAAGAAGTCTTTTTGGTTCAAACCGATGGGAGTTACCCAAATTAAAGGTAACCTTTTCTCTTATATTCTTTTCTATTGTTTTACTTCTCCAACACCTAAATGCTTTTTATTGCTTTATTTTATAACAAAAATAGTATCCTCAATATACTAGGTTTTTGATATGGTAAGTATTCGAACAACACTTACATACTCCTCCATCTAATGGGTATAAACATACTATTTCTCTGGACGGTGAACTACTACCTCACAAAATGATGATTGTTCAAATATCTCCTACCGCCTCTCATGGTGGCCATTTTGATGTAACTGTATTTATATATGATATATATTATATTTATGTTTTCTTCATTATTCTATATTTTCATTTATATCATACCTCTATGGTTTCCATTATGGGTATATGTGATAATTTCATTTGAGAAAGTGCGGACTACCACCCCCTCAAACTGATATGACTCATTCATGCCATATGTGGGACATGTAAAGGATGCAGTTAATGAAATATTATATTATATTGGAATTACAATATACCTATGTATCATTATGTTTTAATTCCATTAAATAGGAAATTGAAATGAAAATAGTGCTCATGCGTACGTACGACTTACCGTCTCCGTGAACGGTGCATTTCATTTCATACCTCTAAATGATATTTAATATTATAAATACACATATATATATATACTGGTTTTATATGATATATATGATATATAAATCATTAATATCATTCTGGATATAATGGAATCTTGACCACATTGACAACTTGTAATTATAAGGTGTTTATTTTTGACTCAAGTACCAAATATCGACAAAACGACCATTATTAACTTAAATGATTACATAATGTTTATAATATGATGATAAGTGATATAAAAGGAATAATAAACTTGAAAATGGTTCTTAATAAATTATTAATTATCTTATGTTTATTATTCACGAAGAACAAGGAACAAACGAGTCAAGTCGGACACAAGGTAAGGGATTTCTTATCTCACTTTTAATTCTGTGAGATTTCCATTGTTTGACACTAATTTATTGCATATGGTGTATTGTGTACTTAAATTTGATATATATTATCATTATTCTGTTTATATTCATGTTATTTGGTGAATCATTTGGTGTTTATTAACTTTTTTTCATATGAATCGATTGATTACAACGTGGTAAGGGATTTTCATCTCACTTTTTATTCCCGTAAGATTCATGATATATTTTCCACTATTTCATTTTGTGTGGTGTATTTACTACCCAATATTGTATTCATTCTATAATATACTTCAATTTATGGGTATTTACATCTTCCTTTTATGATCCTTATTTCATGGGTTGTATGTTTTGTAAGTTACCAAATCGGTAAGGGAACCTTTTAACCCAATTTACATTTCTTGGGTTAATCTTCTAATTCTTAATTATGTCATGATATAATTATGTGTGGAATAACTATTTATTTATTTATGTTGCAATTTCCACTCCCCTTTACGTGGATATACTTTTGATACACATAATCACTCTATTGATAAATTCTCAAGTCGTCGATTTGAACTTGATAAGAGTAATTTTAACTCAATTTCCATTCAATGAGTTAAATATCCAAGTCATTAGTTTTGTCTTAAAAAGAACATGTGTGAATGTAATATGATTTATTTACACTGAATATCAAATCATATTAAATGTATTTATATTTTTCACACATTATTAAGTAATTTATTTATCTTTAATCTAAGGATACCATTTTTATAAGGGATTTCGTCTCATGTTACATTCCATTGAGACTTCATTGTTGTTAGGAACCAATTCACTCTTATATGGTGTATATACTATCCTTTGGAATACTATATCATGAATCCCTTAATTCTTATGATGTTATAAAGTTCTGATTAAATGTTATTCCTCAATTATTTGTATTCAAGTATCTCTTATTTTGTTAAAAACAATTTAACTAAAATATCATTTTAAATGTTTTAATGATTTATTCTTCTAAATATTTCTTATTAATGTCCATGTTTTCAAAATGGGTTTTAGGAATTATTTATATGAAAATTAATTTTTTCAAAAGATAATTCATTTAAAAGTATCAAAGTGGCATGGGACACTTTGATTCAAAACATACATTGATTGTAGCTATCACATATACATAGGGAGTCGCATTTGGAATACCCATCATAGTATATTCCCAAAATCTATTAGGAGAAACATTAACTTTTACCTCCTTCACGTTACCCAATGCATTGGAGAGCTATCTCGGGCTCACCAGCCCTAGGATTATCACGGAACTACCGGTATATGTATACAATACCCAATAACCTTACATAATCATAACACATAACACAAGCTTAAAATAAATATAACATTTCCACATTCCAATAACAATATATCATATAAATATATTTAAATAAAAAGTTATTTATAAAACCATTTTCAAAACCATTTAAAATATTTAATAAAGATATTTCTAAATCAAAGTGTACCATACCACTTTGAAACTTTTAAATGAATTATCATTTGAAAACATCAATGTACATATAAATAAATCCTAAAAACCATTTTTAAAACATGGACATTAATTATAAATATTTATAAGAATAAATCTTTAATACATTTAAAATGATATTTTAGTTAAAGTGTTTTTAACAAAATGAGAGATGCTTGAATAAAAATAATTAAGGAATAAATTTTAACCAGAACTTTATAATATCATGAGAATAAAGGGATTAATGATATAATATTCCAAAGGAAAATATATACACCATATAAGATGGAATCAGTGCATAACAACAATGAAGGATCAATGGAATGTAATTTGAGATGAAATTTCTTATAAAAACCACATCCTTAGATTAACGATAAATCAGTTACATAATAATGTGTGACAAATATAAATACACTAAATATTATTGGATATTCAGTGTAAATAAATCATAGGAAATTCACACATGTTATTTTTAAGACAAAACCAATGACTTGGATGATTAACTCAATGAATGGAAATTGAGTTAAAATTACTCTTTCAAGTTCATATCGATGACTTGAGTATTTATCAATGGAGTGAATAGGTGTATAAAAATTATAAAAACATAAAGGGGAATATAAATTACAACATAAATAAATAAATAGTGATTCCACACAAAAATATATCATGAAATAATTATGAATTATAAGATTTACCCATGGAATGGAAATTGGGTTAAAAGGTTCCCTTACCGATTTCGTAACTTATGAAACATACAACCCATGAAAGAAGGATCATAATATAAAGATTTAAATACCAATAAATTGAAGTATATTACCCAATTAATAAAATATTGGGTAGTATATACACCACACAAAAGGAAATAGTGGAAAATATAGCATGAATCTTACGGGAACAAAAAGTGAGATAAAAATCCCTTACCACGTTGTAATCAATCGAGTCGTAAGACAAAAAGTTAATAAACTCCAACTAATTCACAGAATAACATGAATATAAAAATAATCATGACAATATATATCAAATTTAAGTACACAATACACTACATTCATTAAATTTTTGACGAACAATGGAAATCTCACAAAATTAAAAGTGAGATAAGAAATCTTTTACCTCATGTTCGACTTGACTCGTTTGTTCCTTGTTCTTCTATAATAATAAACATTAGTTAATTAATACTTGATTAAGATCCTTTTTAAAGTTTATTATTCCTTTTACATCACTTATTACCATGTTATAAACATTATGTAATCATTTATGTTAATAATGGTCATTTTGTCGATATTTGGTACTTGAGTCAAAAATGAACACCTTATAATTACAAGATGTCCATGTGGTCAAGATTCCATTATATTGAGAATGATATTCATGATATATATATCATATATATCATATATATCGAGTATATATATGTATTTATAATATAAAATAACATTTAGAGGTTATAAATGAAATGCACCGTTCATGGAGACGGTAAGCCGTACGTACGCATGAATGCTACTTTGATTTATGATTTCTATGTGTTATTCATAAATCTAATGATATCATATGGTATGTTATGATTTAAAAATATGGTTTCGTTGTTTTTTATTTATTTATGGGATAATGTTTTCATTCCTTATTTTATAACCCTTACTGATCTTTTTATGCTCATCCATAGTTTTTGAAATGTTTTTCACAGGTTATAAGGAAGGGTAAGAGAATTGAAGTATTAAAGAATATTTATATCAAGAAAAGAACTCTTGTTTTATTTAAGGAGTTTCATTTTTGTGAAAAATATGTTATAGTATAAGTGTCTACATTGTAATATTCAAGTTGATATATAATAGTTATAGCCTAATTTTCTAAAACTCTAAACCTAAAAAGATCCTAAATGTGAATTCTTTATTTAACTCATGATTAAGTATTGATTAAGTATGGGGCCTTATAATACTATAGAGGGGTAGTACTATGAATGTGATGGGTGAGTTCACATGGTGTATTATTTATTGAACAGAAATGATGAAGAGTGTAAAAAAATTTGAGTTGGACCACCACAACAGAGGAAACACAATGATCATGGATCTCATAGGTGAGGGTAGGGTGGCCCTCAGGGAGGTAGATGTGGATTATGATAAAGTGCAGATCAAGGAGGAGGAGTTATTGGTGTTGGAATGTGCTAAGAAATCCTTACACTACTACTAATTGGAATCCCATGTTAGGAACATGGAGGCGGTGGTTGAGGCCGCATACAAATATAGGATACCAAGAAATATGACCCAATGGAACATGGGATTATTACAGTTAAAATATGTGTTTATTATAATTTTTATTTAGTATTTATAGACATAAGTGTGATCCATTCCATCATCTCTTTTCTCTTAGTCTAATATCTGGACCTCCCAGCCGAGGCTTTGGCTCAACAACTATATATTGAGGTTCATATGGGGAAAATTTAATTCATATATTTTATCTATATGTAGTGTGAGCTATCAAATAATGGAAATAGGTTTTCATGGGAACCCACATTACTATGAAACCCTATGACAACATCTTGGGTATAGATTTTTTGCCCATGGTTTGAGCCTAGATTGACTATAACTGCAGATGAGTTAAATTCATTTTCACTAATGGGACAAGATTCGATTTTATTGGTGAGATATATCTCATGGAAAAGAAAGTGAGTTTTTGGATAAGGAGGCTATAAATCACTCCTCAAAAGTTAGATATTGTATCCCTAAGTGAAATGGGATCTTCAAGTACCTCGATTTCTTCATTCATGTAGGATTTTATAAAAATATTCCCCAATGATGTTACAAGACTACCTTTGTAATATAATATAGAGTTTTTTATCAACTAGAATCCTAGGATCACTCTATTATCATCTCCAACATATCATATGGCTCCTATCAATATCAAAGAGATATGGTTGTAGTTGGAGGAAATTCAAGATAAGGGTTTTATCAGGCCCAGTATATCACCCAATGTTGTTCATGAAAAAGGTGGACGAGTGCTTTAAACATTTTGTGGATTATTATTGCCAAAAAAAGACATGATAATGAAAAAGTACCATTTTCCAAGGATTTAATACCTCTTTGATTAGTTTCGAGGAATGAGATGGTAATTGAAGATTTATCTCTGACTCATCTACCACCAGTTGAGGATTCATGAGGATGATAGGCCAAAGATGGGATTTTTATGTAACTATTGACACCTTGAGTTACAGGTGGTGTTCATCAGTGAAATGAATTCCCTTATTTTAATAATGGATATGGTGAACCAAATATTCGAGCCATACATGGACTAGTATTTTGTTGTCTTCATAAAAAATATTCTCATATAATTTGTGTTATAGGATCATGAAGAGAAATTGAGGATGGTGCTATATTTATTTCTGGAGCGAAAAAATAATACTAATCTCTTGAAATTCAAGTTCTTGATCTACTAGATTCATGTTCTAGTTTATTTCATCTATGTGCATGGATTAACTACAGATCTTGTGAATATCGATGTAGTGATTTATTGGGTGCCACTTAATATAATTTTAGAGGTGTATTGTTTACATGGCTTAGAAGGGTACTACATGAGGTTTATGGAAAAATTATATAAGATTATATCCCCTTTAAACAAACTATCATGGAAAAGAAAGCCTTTTATTTTGACTAAGAAGTACCAGAGATACTTCTTGTAGTTGAGTATGAGGCTGATGAGTGCTCCTATTTTGAGACTACCTTAAGATTTTGTAGAGTATTTAGTATATTATGATGCCTTAGAAGCTGGGTTCAACTACATTTTGACGTATTAGTAGGAATTTATTACATATGGTTCAAGGAATTTGATACCCCATGAGTAGAAAAATGTGGCTCATGACCGAGATCTAACATCAGTAGTCTTCACTTTGAAGATGTGGAGGAACTATATTTTAGGAGAGAGCTTTATTATTTACTCATACCATCAGATTCATAGTAATGTCTTCATATATATAGACATAAATTTGAGATAGAGGTTTTGGTTGGAGTTCCTGTAGGACTATGACTTTGAATAGTGTATACTCATTGGAATGAAAACTAGTGGAAGATTCCCTTAGCAAGAAGTACTAGGATTGATTGGTACGGGAGGCCTCTCAGTAGTTTTATTCCTTGAAGATGACCTTGGTAAAGTAGGTGGGTTAATCTTTTATTAAGTCTATGGTGTTGAAACTTTTACTCCTTCCGCATGTGAGAGAGTCCTAGTTGGGAGACATTGACTGTGAGGTCTTACATCACCAGATATGATCAGAAAATTTATCTGATATATTTTTTGAAGGAGGGAATAACATCATCCTTTTTTTGTGGATAGATAGTGGTCCCATTCATAATGCATGAGGAGGTGATGACAGAGTTTCCCACTTCCCCTATAGTTGTACATCCTGTTATGAGGAAGATGAAAAGAGACCTTTAGTGATAGTTTTGGTAGGCTGGTATACAACTAAGCATGATTGATTTCGTCTCTCGGTGCTTCACCTATCAGTAGGAGAAGGATGAACACTAGAACCTGATAGTTTTTTTTCATCCCCTTGAGATCTTGAAATGGAAATGGGATGGAATATCCTTGGAATTTATAATATTCATTCCACCTATAGTGAGAGTCCACATTTCTATCTGGGTGATAGTTGATCGACTCATAAAGATGGCACAATTCCTTACCATCCTAGACCAGAGATCAGTAGAGAGTTTGGGGAAGCTGTACGTACATGATATTTTTTCTCTTTTATGGTATTACCTCAACTATTGGCACCAATTTTGATACACAGTTCCAAGTCAAAGTTGTGTAATGGATTTTAGGAGTAATTCAGGACCCATATAAGGATAAGTTCAACCTTCCACCCCTAGAAAGATGGGTGAATTAGCTCACTGTCCAGGTGTTGGAGGATATGATGAGGTGTGGCATGTGGAGATTCAACCAGAACTAGGAAGATCAATTTAACATGGAAGATGTTTCTTACAATAATAGAAACCACTATTCTATTGAATCGAAATCTTCTATGCATGGTATGAGAGACCATAAAAGCCACCTTTGTGCTGGATAGTGATAAAAGAGTCATCTCTTATGGGTCTAATGATGGTGAATGTGATGATAAGTATGTTATAGTTCATCTGCAAGAAGATGAGGACAACCTATTATAGGTATAAATGTTATTCACATCGATATCATAGGAAATTAAAGTATAATCAGTGAGACCAAATTTATTTGAGAGTGTCCTGTTGATGAGGATTATGGAAATTCATCCAGGGAGGCATGATATAGAAAAGTGCATTAGGCCATTAGATATCTTGAAAACAATGATAAGGTTTCCTAGCACCTTGCCTTACCCCATAATTAGAGCACATTCATGACATCTTCCATGTGTCGCAACTAGGTAGATACGTTCATGACTCCATGCATGTTATTGGCCAGGGTAAGATGAACATCAAGGATAGATCCACTTTTTAAGAGAACATGGTGGAGATTGAGTATTGTCTGTAGAGAACCCTATGTGGACAGACCATTCCCTTGATTCATGGTCTACGATAGTACTAGAGCATTTTGTAAAGATCTAATGAGTGGGAGAGTGAGATCCAGGCACAATATCTCAAGATTTTTGATTAGTTTTTATTTTGTTTTTGGGGAAGAATATTTTGGAGGAGGTAATTATATAGAGACACTATTTTTTCCTTGCAATACTTTGGAATATATCTATAAATACATTCAAAGAAAGACACTAATATGATGTGTTATTCTATGGTCCTGTGTTCCTATATTTAATAATATAAAAATATTAAACATATTTTATATTACACATATGTGGTTTCATAATGAAAATAATATAGATCTTAAATAAAATATCAGATTAGAAATTCAAGACCATAGTTGAATATTTAACATGAGTTTTACCCTAGTAGAAACCTAAAATCAGTATGTATAGGGCGTCAATATATAAAGAACATTGATGAGAACATTATTCATCGACTAATGATCCTATTCGAGGTAGAACTCGTCAATTTGTTGATTCTATCCCTATTTATTAAAATGGTTGAGAAAGATCATAACATTCCTTTTATCTACGTCAATTTTAACAATTTTCATGAACTTATGTATTAGTTTTAATTTATTATTTCGATTTTATCACCATGGGAATCCAAATATGTATCTATTGGCTAAGAGAACATGGAAAATGGTTTTTCACCTTTTTTATTGTGAATGTTTTCCAATTATTCTTTGTGTTCTTCACTGTTTGTCCTAAAGAGTATTGATTCTACATTTTATGTGATAAAGATCCTGATTAGACCCTGGAATTCATGGAATAACCAGGTGTGACAAAAGGATTGGGGAATCAGGGATTAATTTGGAGTATATGTGTTTTTTGGGTGCTTGATTTTTAGATCTAGGATCCAAATTGGAGATGGTGGAGAGGGAAGACATGTTCGGGGCTTGAAGTGAACCCCCATGGATCGACAAAACTGATTTACGAACAGTAGATGGCCAAAAATGATAAATTAAGGTTGTTTCCATTTATTTTGATCAACTTTAATGTGATATACAATGTGTCACTTGCAGCTCTAGAATTCTATAAAAAATATCTTTCTTTAAAAATATTGACAACGTGGTGTGTACTTTGATGAACACATGACATGTAGTTCCACCTTGGAAGAGACTATATGGTTTTGGAAAAGTTGATGTTGATACAAAATGTAGTTTGGACACACACCATATGACACTCCCCAGGTAGATAGGATGTGTGGTAGGATAACATTGGAAAGAACCCATGTGGGAGAACAAACCCTGTACCAGAGTACATGGACACAAGAAAGGTTATACAGACACTACTAAGAGCACTTGAAAAATTCTAGGTTGCTGCGACATTTCATGTAGTCCACTAACACCATGTAGTGCTACATGATAAGTGATCCCTTTCCCTATTAGGTATAGGACTGTAATGTGGAGTGGGAACACACACACAATGTTGTCCCTTACATGCCATTTTCCCCTACTTTCATTTTGATGAATCTTCGGAATCTTTTATCTCCTTCGATTGGACTCTAATTTTGGCCTGCAAGTAGCCTATCCTAAGTGTTTTTACTTATAGAATGTGATGGTTTTATCCTTAGTGTATTTTTAGATAATAATGGATATTTAATAGGAATGAAAATTATTTAGGTGATTCTAGATGACATTAGTGATCCTACAAGATCCCAAAGGCTTTTAGAGTTCCACACTCCCACTAAGACAGGGTAAGGTCCCTCTACCTATCTTAGAGTGGAACCTTACTAATAATAAAGGAATGGGTAATATATCTACCTCTAGAGTAGAACACTCATGCTATAATGGGTATATGTCATCTAACTATTATCAGAGTGAGACCCTCTTACTGGGATAGGGCCTGGGTCCTCTAGAGTGGCACCCTCCTGTTGGGTAGGGCATTGGTCCCCTATTTTCAATCTAAGTGGAACCCACCTATGATATCAGGGTATGAGTCCTTGAATACTAGAGTGTAACCCTACATATTGGATGGTTATGGATCCAATACATATTTATGTTGAGTTTCATCCACCTACGAAGTCAATGCATGGGTCCTCATCCATCAGAGTGACAAATTCTTACCAGGACAGGGTATCATCCCTCTATTTACCAACTAAGTAGAACCCACATTATAGGAAGATAATGAGTCATCTATTGAATAATGAGTGGTACCCTCTTATTTTATTAGGTAATGGGTCCCCTACCTTGATACTCTTCCCCTCAACTGTGTGTCATAGTGGTGAGGTAAGGATTGAATTTGATGCCTCTTCAAATAGATGCACAAGATACTAGGCATCGTAGATAGACCATGGGAAATAATGGAACTCTATCATGGGCTTGGTTATAATATGAATACCCCCTTTATCTCTCATTTGGAATTTTTTGTTTTGAGAATATATATATGTATATATATACAAATATTTGTATCCAATGAACTAGATTTTATTACTCTATTTCTTTGTGTTGAGATGTTTGTCTATTCCTATCATGTCTATTACTACCCCCCCTTCATCTTTTAGGGCATAATACTAGTTTTTATATACACTCCTATGAATTGGATTCTCCCATGCATGTTGTGTCTTATACATAATATAGAAATGTCAGCAATGATTACATAGGATCTTAGGGATACTTATTGCATTTGATCGCATACGGTGGCCAGATATTAGGGATTTAGTGCTCGAATCTCTCAGATTTTACATTCCATTTTTTTCAGGTTGGGTCATATTTATGGTTGCACATATTTTTACCCTTTTACATTTTAGTGAACACTATTGCACTCTTGTACTTATTAGTGGTTTTACATTCATGGTTTATACTCTAGATGTTGCATCTTTGATTATTATTCACAATCACTTATACATGGAGATAGTTTGGTGTGTGTACAGGTACATTAGGAAAGTGATTCCCATATTAGTTATACCTTTCTATACTTGTCACTACACCTAGCCTATGGAGGTGGGATTGGGGTAGTTGTGGCTCGAGCCTTGTTGGGACAGGTCATAACAACTCCTTAATAGAGAACCATTCTTGAAGGTCCACCCACTTATAAAAATGGGTTTTCCCAATGAAAATCCTCCCAATTGAGAAATGAATTATATAAAAGGAGTTACTCATATTTACAATATAGAAATATAAAATCATAGAGGTCCTACAAATTGTATTCCATAAATAAACAACCATGTATGTCCTCTTCATAGTGGTGATGTGAAAAACTTAAATAATTTTATTCTTTTTATAGGTTCTAAACACATCGACAACCATAAAGCTTCTTCTTATAGTGGTCAATCCAACAACTCTGGAGGTCCTCCTCAGAGCTTATGATATACAGTTCATCTCTATTAAAAAATATATAACTGAATGGGAGGTTCTCCCTATATTAGTGAGAAATGAACCAATAATCATTGATTCCCTACTAATAGTGATGATGAAAACGAACATAGTAAATTTTTTATCTCATATGGTGAATCCAATTCAAATAGCCATAAATTTCCATTAAATTGTGAATATTATAAAATAACTCTTGATTATACATCCATTTATCATAGAGTTCCTTCATGGGGCCCAATTTCTCTGACATTTCACTTGTAAGGAGAGGCACTAAAAATCCAAATCCACCTACATTGTCCACTCCTAACCAACTAGTGGAATTTCATACCACATAATATGTAAACTAAGGAAACAATCATAACTAGTTCCACCATTAAAATGAAATACCCTCAACATAGTTTGATATATTTAAAAAAATGATCACACCACTTAATAAAATGATATAAAAATAACATTTTTGGTAAATTTCCATTGAATAACTAACAATTAAATATTAGAAAAAAGATAGAATCATGTTGATAGAATTGGAAGAAGATAAAGTACCATCGTTATTAAAGACCAATTCTACTCCCGAGTATGACATCTACAAGACCTTAGAAAAATAATGTAGGTCTCATCAGTCCAAAAACATATGGGTGAAATTTCATTGTCATAAATCCATGAATCTTTAATATATAAAATATGCTAATAACATCAAGGTGATAGAAGACTAGGGTCTCTATGTTTATCAATATTACCTTTTGATGTATTAAAATATCAATAAAGGAAATAAGACCAAGTGTCTCTATGTATACTAACTCATTTTTTTTAAAAATATTCACTAAATAATCCAGGATTCTACATTTATCAGGAATAATATAATATGGGTGAATATGGAGATATCTATCTAATTCCACTCATCAATCAATAAAATTATCTAGGAAATGAATATTTAAGTGTCATTTCCTTTCTCTAGGTCTTAGTTCCTAGATATAGGTACCTAACTTATCCAGTCCAATGAAATCCAACTATCCTTAGATATCAAAATAGATGAAATTAATGGGAATCATCCATCAAAAAAAAATTCAACACTATAATTCTATAAAGGACGATCATGTGTAAAATATTAAGGAAAAATTCCTCAAGAGTTGAACCACTTTTTATGGTTGAAACTTGTAATCTAGAGTATACATAAAGAAAATAGTACCCAACTCATTCTAGAGTGTGATATCTAAAGATGAAGAGAGATTCATCTATGACACTAATGGTAACATTTTATAATCCAAAAACTAAAGGTTTTTAAGAATTTTTAGCTCCAACATTATCGTGAAAACAATAAAACCTATATTTGGATGCATCTATGACAATATTAAAAAATTTCCCCCCCTCATTATCGGGATGGGGGATTTTAACTCCCTATCATATGAAAAAATCGACCTTTCCCGAGTTGGGAGAATATTTAAACGGACCACCACAATGGTTAAATCCTCTAGAATTTTAGGAATCCTCACCTACATTAGGATCATGTTAAATTTATGTTTAGAAAGTTTCACTTAGGATTTCCATCCATAAATTATTTAACACATCTTCTCAACCTGAGATCCAAGAGAGGGAATTTAATAATCTAATGGGTCACAATTCAAAAAAGTCATCCAATAATGAAAAATTGAAAGGAAATTATGATATACTCATTTAATAATTCTTTGATAGTTATTAAGAAACTAATTACTCCAATTACGGTGAAATTCTAATTACTTTATGAGATTTATATCAATGAATGTTGTTGATTAAAACCCCAGATATATTGTGAAGCCTGAAGTTGATTCATAGGAATATAACAATGAGGAATTTATTTAGAATATGGAAAATAAAAATTGTGATAAGAAGGTTTCCTTACTCATAATCATAGGTAGACACATGATTTATATTCATCAATGAACATCCAATTTTTATCAACTCAGGGAGCTATAAAAATGGAAAATGGGAATGGTATAGTAAAATTTACTACCTTTATACCACCCAAAATAGTTTATCCATTTTATATGTGGGAAAATATTACCTAGTATTAATCTGAGTACCAAAGGTTTAGGAAACAAGACCACTAATTGAAACTATTAAGATAATAAACTTAAGATTATCTTATCTAACACACTTTTATAGGAGGATATTTCTAAACTAGTAATGGTAGATTTAAGCCATCCAACAATCCAAAGATCAAAGAAACTAGTCTACCTAAACCAATGGTTGATTAATTATCAGTATTTGCTTCTACTAGGGCAGAAACCAATAGTAAATTAGAGAATTTATCATAGGAGAACATATTCAAGTAATTATCAACATATATAAACTGGCCACCTATATCTTCATCAACCAAATATATCCACTCAAACATCAGTTCAAGTTATAGTATTATATGACTTTCTTGAATTACTCTAGTCTATTGATTCATAGATAGAGTATATAAAAGGCCAATGAGTTATGTAGCTGAAAAGAAATCCATTTCTTGAGATGTTAAACATGACTACTTCTACACTCAACACTGATAATAACACATTATGAATTTTAATGGTATAGGAGATTCGAAAAAATAAATTATGAAATTAATGTTTCAATGTGTCCTATTATTTGAGATATTGGAGCAATAATATGTGGTGAAGAATGATTCATGCATATATTTTATGGGGCATCAATTGTCTGGTATAGTGATTTAGAGTATATTTGTTTCTAGATAAGAATATTTTTTTATAAAGACTACATTATTAATTTTTTTAGATATTGAAAAATATGAATACCCCTAAACACTAAAATTATAAACAATATAAACATCAGAGGATTATGGAATTCATTGTCATGTGGAAATGATTTACCTATTCTTTAAACATAAATCTTTTATAATAACAACTATTATAGATATATATTGAAAATGTATAAGATGATCTAAAAACATTAGTCATTATAATAAATTATCTTATAATATTTTGAGAGTTTTTTGTATTAGAACAATAGTTGTAATATACTATTCAAGGATCAAAATCCAAATCTTAGTGATTATAACTAACATCGGGGTTAAAAATAAATAATAGTAAAATAGGATTATCTTTCTCAATACCACCTCAATTTTAGATTTAACACCTGTGCATTCCAAATAGAATGTGTTACCTCTACCTTGGTAGAATAAATAGTGGCCGAACACTAGTAAATATATGAAGGATACAAAAAAATTATATAATGAAAAAAAGATCTAATAATATGAAGAATAAACTATATTGTTTATATATGGATTAGGACCCAAGTAATTTCATTTATTCCCTAGAAGATAATTTTTTCATGTTGTTAGAGATCAAGAAACCCAATGAGGTGGGGATGAATGGTAACCCTGATTACTTTAATTATCACTAGATGTTAGGGTAGAATATTTAAGATTACCCTGTATTCATGTATTTTATCTAAAAAATGATAGATAATGGGTGAGTGAAGCTAATAAATTCATCATATCATGTGACAAGTGTCTCTTATACTCCACTTGAGGATGAAGTAGTGTGTCAGGAGGTCCCAAAAATAAATTTTAAAAAGTTAACTGACTAAATAAGCATAAAATTAGTCAACAATGCATATACCATCATTAGGGAGTGGATTAATAAAATATTAATAACCCTAATTCTATATGATACTATAGAAACACAATATTAATCTTTATAACATTCAAAAAGTTGGTGAAAATATATCGTAGATAAAAATGTAAAAATAGAAACCCATATAACTTCCCAATATGGTTTAGAAACTACTGTTATTTCTTCCCCCATCATTGTGAGAATTGTAACTACCCTATTAAATATAATTCTCATCTAATGAATATTAATAACATGCTTCCAAAAATATCATATGAATGAAACATATATTTATTGAGAAAGAAAACTCTTATGAAATAGATTTTTTAATTGTAGTTGTGAAAAAGGATGTAAACTCAAAGGGAGGAAAGGTCATGGTGAGCCTATGTATTCAACCATAATTCCAACCAAAATCATATATGTATTCAAGAATCAAATACAAGTTCTCTAAGGATATTAAAATAATAATCAATATGATTTTTATATTTCTTGGACTCATTATAATTTGATCATAGAGGAAAATCAATTAGCAGGAAAATAATCATATGAACAACCTCTATATATAGGAAGGGTAGTATAATATGACCAGTAAAAAACAAAGATTCCCCTTAGTACTATCCATGTGACTGGGATATCATCACACATGATATAATAATTGTAACGTGTCTAGAACCACATACCTTTGGATAAAATATATCACGTGTTGAAGTATTTATCCATTATCCTTTCATAGATTTATATATCAACCCATGTCTCTTATACATAATATTACATTATTTTCAACATAAAAATCAACATACATAATCTTGAATATCTAGAGTTTTAGGGTATTTGAGAGACTTGTTATGAATTACACTAACCCAAAAATAAGCTAAATAATCACATTCTCCATAATATAATCCTATAACTATTTGAACTTTTTTTACTATATAGGATACCCTGGAGACATATATAATGGAATAGTTGAGATATAAATCCTAGTAAGGAAATAATCAGAGTAAATCATGATGATAATTAATACATATAATGTAAGAAAAATGTCTTGATAATATAAAAGGTGATAATCCTATACAATAAGATAAAAAAATATCATGAGAAGAAGTTATCATATGATAATGGAATCATTGGAATGTGGAAATAATATAAAACATTACCTCATTTGCATAAGTTAATAATTATCGTTAAGACAACATAACATAGTGCGCTAGGATAACCAATCATGCACCACACATGGTATATAATGAGATAAAATTATTAACAAATGCATTATGGGGATATATAACTATAGTACCACCCATAATATTATTAAAATCTACATACGTAAGTGTCCCATATAAATAAATTAATCATAATTAGTAAGTATAAATAAACCACATAAAATGGAAATGGGTTAAATAATCATTTCTTATAGAATAACAACATGAAATAACATAAAAATTACCATGATATAAATGATTAAATAATTATTATATGTTAATAAATTAATAATTAATAATATTTCATGATTTTTAGTTATAGTTATTTCATAAAAAATGTTATAGTATGTTTGAAAATGAACTTCTTAAGTTGATGTTTTATGAAAAGTGGTAAAGATCCTTTAAAGAAGGTAAGAGCATAACATTTCCATAAAAATAATAATGAACACACATATTTTTAATGACATATTAATGTTTGTATAAAACATATAACATATAAAAAATTAGATGAAGTGTCACATGGAATGATTTAAGAATAATACAATTTCCTCTTTTATCATGTTTACCTAAAATATAGAATTAAGAGGGGAGCATAAAGAACATGTATTATCCAAAATAATGAAGGTAAAGTAGGGTAGGTATATATATATAAATAATATATATATATATATATAAAATATAGAATAAATATATGAAATAAATATAAGTGGAAATAGAGAAAATATAGATAATTTGTAATGCAAATGAAATGAGGGTGGTTTAGAAGATCCCTTACCTCGAGTCTTTGACTCAATTGGTACGATCTCTTAACTTATAAAATAATAAAATTAAATTTATTAAATAATTTATTCAATTTTTTTTCATATTTATATATATATTTTATTACCAATATTTTAAGTTAATTTAAAATAATTTTGATACGACATCATTCTTAATCATACTCTATTGAGGGTGTTTGTTTCACACTTCCAGAACTGCTTCATTTTTGGATAATTATAGAAGTTATTTTCAAATGGGAATATAATAAAATATTTAAATGGAATCATATTAATTTAATTATATTATTTTAAATATTCCCAAATACCTATATGTTGTATAACATAGTGATGATTCATTAAGTGTAAATGTTATGATTATAAGATTACTTCATTTAGGCGATTTTATTGACCATCGTGAACTAGATTAAATTTATTTAATTCTATGATTATTTATACATTATAAAATTATATGTAATTGAATAAATATTATAATCATATTTATCAATAATATTTTTCTATAACAGGCTAGAAATGTGGTGGGGATAACTGAAACAGATCACCCAAGGATGAAAAAAACCAACTGAAACATGAGTGATCATTTCATTCTAAAAATGATGAATGGAGGTTAGATTATAGATATTAAATTAATATAATAAAAATTATGTATATTAATAATATCTATTTTTTATAAAAACATGTATATAATATATTTTAGTAGGCACAAAATGCAATTAATTTAAGGGACTTAAGTTTAGAGTATTCTTCCTTTGGATGTTAACTCTTAGGATCCCCCATAAGGCTTCATAGAATGGTCTTTTATAAGGTAAATAACTCCTAGAAAATGGTAATAATGGTGGGGAGATATTTAGGTAGATATGTTTTGGGTTAAGTAAATTAGACTATGATGAAAAGAGGGGGTGGTGAGGGGGGTATTTATAAGGGGAGGAGATAACTCTTTTGAATATAATATTCGCTGTTTTATTTTTTCTCAAGACTACCTATACAAATGATTTTGGTAACTATTGTTGGATCGATATGATACTAATTGTAGTATCAAAATGATTATGTAGATCCTCAAAATACAAGAGGGGGGGGGGGTGAATTGTATACTTTAAAAACTCTTTGGGAACTTTTAAAGTTGGTTAGAAACCTCTATATTGTTTAACAAAGTTAAACAAGATAAAATCACAAAACCTCTAAGTTCTACAAACTTGCTTGATTCCAGAAATGTGATTTGAAGAATGTAATTATGGAAAAGTGATTCCAGAAGAGAAACTTCATAAAAGTTTATAAAAATAAAGATTCAACCTTAAATCATATAAGAATATCACTAAATCAGAGTATACATGTATAGGAAAGTATAAGTTAGTTATACTTCCTCAAAAACCAAAATACAAAAGAAAACGTGAAACAATACAAGTAACAAGTAATAAATCTTTTCACACAAAGAGAATGATATCTAACAACCTTGGATAAAGGTCCCTTGATTTATACTTTCAAAAAAGTCTATCTTACCCACACTAGGGTAAACCCTCGATAACAAGATCAGAGTCTGTCTTGCTATCCCCGCAAGCCCTCAACTTCAAGGTTCCCAGTACCCTTGTCTTTCTATCCCTGGAAGCCCTTGAAGGTACTCATCAATATTCAGAGTCACATGAAGCAATTATGAAAAATATGTTCAGTACACACAAAGCATGAAAAGTCTATCTCTCTATAAATCACTTCAGAAACATGTAATCTCTAGAATGATCAACTTGTTGTGAGATATTTCAAATGAGATTCTATTTATAGGCACATTCTAAATGGTCAGATCCCTCCTCCAACAATCCTATTTTCCTTGAATTTCAGAGGGACCTGCACACGGTCACTCAAACAATGGTTAGTTAGTAACTGAATGCATGATATCATTTTATTACCAAAACATGACAAATAAAAAATATGGTCCCTTAACCAAATTCATTTTTTGAAGTGTAAGGAAAAAATGAAATTTCAGAGTCTAAAAAAATACATTCGGTGTCTAAAACACATAGATATTTGGATTCTGTATTCAAAGGAATTTGGAACCTAAATGCTATAGAATTCTGGAGTCTGAATCTCATGAAAATTCAGAGTCTAAACTTACAATGTTTAGAGTCTGAATTCATTAGAATTCGGAGTGTGAAATTACAAATTTCTGAGTCTGAATTCATAAGAATTCGGAGTCCAAATTCAAAGAACTCAAAGTCTGAACTCAGCAGAGTTCAGATTTTAAATTCAGAGAACATGGAGTCTGAACTCAGAGGAGTTCTGAGTTTGAATTCAGAGAATTTGGGAATTTAATTTAGATCCTGAAAACAGAATACTCAATATATAAGTATTATAAGAATCCAAGGATTTAGATATGAAACCGGAATTTAAACTTAGAAATAATATGAATAATAAAAAACATGGTAAGGATAAATTTTCTTGGAGAAGGAGAATTTCCTTATGAAATTAAAGCATAGGGTAAATGAAATTTTCATTAAGATAATGTGTTTGTGATTTTCAAAACATGAAAGAATGGTGAAGTTATAACAAAACCTTATTCACTCAACAATATCCCTAATCATGAAGGAATGGAAAATTCATAAGGAAACCATAGTGACCCAACAATCTCCCCCTTTTTGGAAAGCAAAAACATCATTACAAAAAAGAATATTAGGTCTTAGAAAATATTTTTCTAGACTTTGAAAATAAAACATATCTCCCATAACACATGGGGAAAGATGAATATGACTAACTCCCCCTTCATATTTGGAAACCCAAAGAATCGTATTCTAGATTTTTGAAATGAGACTTAGCATTTTATTGCATACAAAAATATTCTTGGATAAGAACTCCCCCTTAGATGAACCCCCTTAATAAGGGAACATTTTTCTTCACTTAGTATTCTTTTTTACTTTATCCCCATTTGTGATTTTTAAAAAGGAATACAGGGAATGGAAAATAAAATATGGTACCTGAAATATTAGTACTAGACAAAAAAATATATGAAGAGCAACCCAAAAATTTCATTAGGAATGGAAAAATTTGTACAAGGAAAGAATACAAAGAAAGATCGCAATTGAACAAATTTATCTTCTCTTCTCCTTTGGAATCAAACTCTTCACAATAGTTTTGAGCTTCTTGAGCTCCTTGTGATCTTCCATTGCTTTCTTGAGAATCTGATCCCGATCTACAGTTTTCTTCTCTATGGCCTTGATTCTTTTTTCCTGAGCCTTAAGAACCTCTGCCTGAGCCTTCAAGGCTTCTTCTTGCTTGACAAGAATTTATTCTATCTCAATCCCTAGAACCCTTTCTCCCTTACAACTATGAGAAACTGAATACAAATTTCCATTCATATCTTTTACTTCTTGAATCCGGGAATTCTGTTCTAGGGTTAACTTCTCCTCAAAACAATTTGTGAGTTCCTTGATCTTTATATATTCGGTGTCAAAGGAATCCTTGACACTTTCTTAGAATTCATCAATATTTCTCATGTCTTCTATAGTTTTCCTTGAACAACTTGTCATTTTCTTTCAAGATCTTTTGTGGGATTCGTAGTTTAGGAAAAAATACTTTAAATCAGCTTCAATCTTGACAAACTTATCCATCACCATAGATACTGAATTCTATTTCTGATTTAGTGTGTGTTAAAGCATTTCGAATCTCGATTCTATATTTGGAAATATTGGGATAGTGCCAACCAACTTCTTCAAATACTGAACTACAAAATCATGTCCTAGAGAAGATGATTCCGAATTTGAAACTTTGCTCGGTGAGGTTTCTTTTTCTAACTCAGCAGTTTTCCTCTTTGAAGAACCACCAGCTTCTTTATTCTTAACCACATCTTTGGTAGGTGTATCAATAACAACCTTTTTTCCCTTATCAATTTTTGGAGTGGCTTCCTCATCAAGGGACTCACGTTCACTATCAGACAACTAAAAAATTTTGTCTTCATCAATATCTTCCTTGTTAGCTCCTTCCTTAGCATCTTACGGATGAATGAAATGGTGAATAAAACATTCTTCTTCATACATATTATTCACATTATTCTTCAATATTGTCATCTTCACATTTCTCATCTTTCCCAAGGGTATCAAGATTTGAAGACTCAACTTCAGAAGTTTGGATTGAAAGTTTCTCAGATGGACATTCCTTCTCATAAAAATCTTCTACTTGCTTAATGAGATCATTGGTTTCACCACTGCCTTCTTCTTCCACTTCTTCTTATTCAACTTATTTTTGTTGGAATTTTTCCGGAGTAAAAAATTTCTTTCCCGGTGTCTCTAGTAAATCTTATACTAAGAAAGATTATGGTACAAGAATATTTTCAGAGGCCTTCTCAGCATCCTTTAGAAGAGATTTCACAATCTCTGCTTCATTCATATTCTTATTTTGTTTATTTTCATTTTCTTTCCTTTCAAGATCATCAACAATATTTTCTGTTAAGACTTTTTCTTCAGCAGGATCCAAACCAAAACTAGGCTCCCATGCTTTCTTTTTCTCTATGGATTTCCTCTATTTTTCTACTATCTCATCCAGATATGATTTTTTGCTTCTTAGGATTTGGTGGTGCGGATTGGGTTTCCTTATCCTCTGTAGTTTTTTCCTTTTCTTCCACTTCATTCAATTTCCACTTCTTTGTACCCGTTTTGAAAGCCTCAGAGACTTGCTGTTTATTTGATAAAGCTTCAGCTTCTTCCTTAGGAAAATCATAAAATTATTTAGATTCTTTAGAAAATACAACATTCATCCTTCTCAGAGTGTCATCACTTACTAGCATAATTTATCAATTCCTTGTCTTAGAACTACAAGGTATTTTGAAAGACTCTAAGCACCGAAAATTTAGATTTGAGAGAATGGATGGATACATAATAATATGATCCTTTAGATTTCCATTCTTTATATTTTTAGTTGTAATCATAATATGCTTAACCAAGTTTACCTTACATAGATTCACCATGAAATCCAAGATATACATGTCACTCTTCTTCAAAGAATCCTTTCCCCTTTTCATGGAATGATGATTCCTTGAACCCATAATTCAAGAATCTAGAAATTTATAGATAAGTGAAAAATCTTCAGAGTCTTAATATCTGAAAGAGCGAGGCATTCCATAGACTTCACTTTAACTAAGCTTCCTAGGACATCCGACTGCTTATGGGAATAAAACTCCACATCAAACTCATAGGGAACTCCAATCAAACTAGAAGGCTTGGTATAAGATAAAGAATATGTGTTCCCATAGTACATAAAAGAAAAATTTTCCTTGCCTTCTTCCTTGAAAAATCATGCTGACTCATAGAATTCAACTAATAAGTTCAAATACACCAAATCCTGAGCTCATTGTTTGGATACACAAACACTTTCCTATCCATTCAGTTTGATTTTTTTTCGAGATTATAGAATCATAATTAGAAAAGAAATTTGGATGTACCAACCTTTCTTTATAAATCTTCCATTTATAAATAGGCTTGAAAGTTGACATATATTTCTAAGAAGATACTTCTATAGACATTCAGAATCAAGAAAATCAAGGAAATTTGAAACATGGTTAAGTAAAAGGGCATATCTTTAGCACCTACGAGCTTGAGTTTCGATGTGGGAAAATTATTCTGGGGTCCTTTAGATTGGCTTTTGAAGTGACGGTTCAGCTTCCATACTCAATCCAATGGTTGAAAAAACTTCTGATCTGATCTGACGGTTGAGATGATAGCTGGAATAAAATTCTGATAGAATCTGATATTTTGAGGTTTTTAATAAAAACATTCATATTTAAGAAAAAGAGAATCCAAAAATTTTAAAAATAGATTTAAATACCAACAAGTAAAATATGATTACAAAATTTTAAGAAAGAAATATAACTTTCAGATTTCTAGGAAGATTATTCATATTGAAAAAAAAATCTTCTCTAAGAACTTTTAGATTCTAAAATTTTTTATTACGGAAATATTCATTAAGAAAATTTTAGAAAATCTTCATTACAAAAATTTTAAAAAATATTCATTAAGAAAATTTGGGTAAAAAAATCTTCATTACGAAAATTTTAATTACAAAAATATTCATTAAAAAAATTTTGACTAAGAAAAAAAATTTAGACTTCGAAAAAAATATTATACTATGAAAAAAAAAGTCGATGACGAAAAATTTTAGACTATGAAAATAAATTTAAACATGTAAAAAACAAATGTACTCCCTATATAAAAAAGTGTTTGTTACTATAAAGAGATTTGTTTTAACAGGAAGTTATCAAGTAAGATTACCTTACAGTTATCATTCCTAACTTCTGTTTAATGTAATCAAATCTGTCAGATGGTAAAGATTTTGTGAAAGTATCAGCAAGTTATTCTTGGGTTCTGATAAATTGATGAATGATATCCCCTTTTGGCATATGATCCTTAATAAAGTGATGCCTAATATCTATGTGCTTTGCAAAAGAGTGATGTACATGGTTTTTACTTTAAGAAATGGCACTAGTTTTATCACAAAAAATTTGTGTTTTGGTAAAGCTCATACCATAGTCTGTGAGTGTGTGTTTCATCCACAAAAATTGAGCACAACAACTTCCAGCTGCTACATATTCATCTTTAGTAGTCGAAAGTGCTACTGAGTGTTTCTTTTTTAAATACCAAGAAACTAATTAATCTCTTAAGAAATGACATGTTCTGGATGTAATTTTCATATCCATTATACATCCACCAAAATTAGAATCCTAAAAACTCTTTAAAACAAAATCATTTACAGATATATAAAAGAGTCCTAGATCCATGGTTCCCATTAAGTAGTGAAAAATTCATTTAACATCCTTTAAATGAGATTACATAGGATTAGATTCATATCTTTCACATAAGCATACTGAAAACATTAAGTCTGGATTACTAGCTGTTAAGTATATTAGACTTCCTATCATACCTTTAAAATATTTTTGTGACACTAATTTCCTAGCTTCATCAAGATCAAGTGAATTTGTGGTACCAATGGGAGTACACATACTCTTAGTGTTTTAATTTCAATACTTTTTAAGAATATATTTAATATAATTATGTTGGGATATATAGATTCATTATGGTTTTTGAGAAATTTGAAAACCAAGGAAAAATGTTAACTCACCCATTATACTCATTTCAAACTTAGATTTCATTGGATCGGAAAAGGAATCAGTTAAAGATTGATGAGTTGAACCAAATATAATTTCATCAACGTAAATTTAAAAAATCAAAAAAAAAATTCTTATCTTCCTTTATAAAAATGTTTGGATCATCATTTCCCTTAACATAATTATTTTGAAGAAAAAATACTTTATGTCTATCATACCAAGCTCGAGGGTCTTGCTTAAGTACATACAAAGCATTGTTATATTTATAAACATGTTCATGATGTTTTGAATCTTCAAAACTAGAAGGTTGTTCAAAAAAAAACTTCCTCATGAAAAAAACATTAAAGAAAGCACATTTAACATCCATTTGAAAAAGTTTGAAATTTAAGAATTCTACAAAGGCAAGTAGAATACGAATAGATTCACGTATAGCTACTGGAGAATAGGTTTCTTCATAATCGATTCCTTCTCGTTGATTATAGCCTTTGGAAACCAATCTAGTTTTATTTCTTACTGTGATTCCATTTTCACCAAATTTATTTCTAAAGACCCATTTTACTCCAATAACAGAGTTTTCCTTAGGTCTTTCAACCAAGGTCTAGACTTTATTCCTTTCGAATTCATTTAGCTCATCTTGCATAGATTTTATCCAATCATCACCACCTAAATCTTCATCAGTGATTTTTGGCTCTAATTGGGAAAGGAATGCTAGATTTCCTACTTCATTCCTTAAAAAACTTCTAGTCCTTACATGTTTATTTACATCACAAATGATACCATCAATGGGATGATTCTTTAGAAACAACTGATTTGGGTTTTGTAAAAGCTGTTCATCAACATAGTGTAGGATGTATTCTGGGGTAAATGCTTCCGAAATATTTTCTTGAACATTTTCCTTACCAGAAGGATCTTATAACAAAGGTTGAAAATCAATTTTTGAAAACACATCCTAAGATGTAGGTTGAGGTTGTTAAAAAACAAAAGGTTCTGTTTCATCAAATTTGACATGCACTATTTCTTCAACTATACAAGTATTTTTATTAAAAACTCTATAAGCCATAGAAGTTGTGGAGTAGCCTAAGAAAATCCCTTCATCAAATTTTCATGTGAATTTGTATAGATTATCTGTAGTATTCATAATGAATACCTTTAATACAAAAACCTTGAAGTAGAAAAGTATAGGTTTTCTACCATTATATAACTCATAAAGAGTTTTATTAAGAAAAGGTCTAATAAAAACACGATTTATAGTATAACAAGTAGTACTTACAGCTTCAGCCCAAAAATGTTTGGCTATGGAATATTCACTCAACATGGTTCTTGTTATATCCTGAAGAATTCTATTTCTTCTTTCAACAACACCATTTTGTTGAGGTGTTCTGGGTGTTGAGAAGTTATGAGTAATGATTTTTCTACTACAAAAAGTTTCAAAATCTGAATTTTGAAATTATTCTCCATGATCACTATGAATATTTATCAATGGATGTTTTTTCTAATTTTTAAATTGGGATCTAAAACATTAGAAATAAGAAAAATCTTTTTTATTTCCTTGCTAAAAAATAAACCCACGTAAATCTAATGTAATCATCATCTAGGAAAAATACAAAATATATGCCTCCAATGCTTCCAGTTTGTGTGGGACCAAATAGATCCTTATTCACTAATTGTAATGCATCAGTGTTTGAGACTTCACCGACTGATTTAAATCTTGATTTATGTTTCTTTCCATATTGACAAGGATCACAAACTTTTAATGAATCAAATCTAAGCTCTGGTAGATCCTTAACTAGTCTTTTCTTAAAGAGTTTGCATAGGTTCCTAAGGTTACACTGTCCCAACCTTCTATGCCAAAACTAATAATGATCTTATATTGCACTAAGTCAAGGTAGGTCTTGGTTCTTGATTTCTTCTAAGTTTAGTGTATAAAAATTCTTTTTCCCATGGATAGAAATAATATACTCTTCCTAAGAATTGTGTACTAAGCACTTGTCATCCTTAAAATTCACAAGGTAACCTTCATCACATAATTGAATTATGCTAATGAGATTGTTCTTAAGACCCTTAACAAATAAAACATTTGAAATCAATGTTTTTTCAAGAAGAACAATGTTACTTATACCAATAATTTCTCCCTTATCATTATCTCTAAAAGTTACTTTCCCTCCTTTCATCATGATAATCTTTTCAAAGAAGTTTTTGTTACTAGTAATATGCCAGGAACATCTAATATCCATGTACCTAGTATTTATATTGGTACAATCTTTATTTTCGTGAAAATAATAATGGTAGACTTTCAGAATCCAATGTTTATTGGATCTGAAAAGTTCAGAATGAAAAATCTTATTTAACCAAATTTTCTTAGAGAAATAGGATCTATGAAAACCTAAATACTGGGTTTTGTTTAAGGACCAATTTTTTCACCATGCCCACCACACTGACACTTAATGCAGAATGGAGAACTTTGAAGAACAAAATAATTGTTACTAAAAATAGGTATTGAATTAGTATAACCAAAATCAGAATTATTCCTTAGAGGTCAAATTTGAGAATACATCATATAAAAATTTTCCTTACCTATGGTAATGTTTGAAAAAAACTTACTTAAGGAAAATATTTATAACCTTAGTTTAATAACAAAGTTCTTATATTCCAAAACAGTAGTTTTAGTAGCAGAGATAGGATAGAAAACATTTTTCTTAGAAATTAATTTTCATAGGTCCTTAGAAAGTTTATCCATCTTGGAATTAACTTCCCAAATTTTTTTTTAAATAATTTAAAAATCAAGAGTTTTTTTATTAGGATCTTTAGAAATATCTGATATGTACTTAGTATGTACAAAAATTGTATAATTTTCCTTATCAAAATTTTTCTTAACATGAGAATTTTCATTTTCAAGAAGCATAGAAAACCTAGAAACTTCTTCATAGGTAGGTAAAGTGCTATCCTCATCAGAAGAATATTCTTCATTCGAAGATTCATAATATTTTCTATCACTATAATTGGAATTCAAGGATACATTGTTCATAGATTTAGCATTGTGTAACTTAGCCATTAAGAAATTATTTTCAACAGTTATCCTAGCTATTAGACCAAGATTCTTCTATCTAGAAGATTCGTAATCTGAGGATTCATCAGAACAATCTCCACCACTAGAACTCTAGGTGTCATTATCTTTCAAAACATTATTATCTTTATCTTTGAAGTACTTATTCCTATTTATTTCAGAATTATTTTTTTCTTTCTTTTCTCTTAAGCATAGGATAATTAGGCTTTATATGTCAATCTCTTTTGCATTCATGAAAAGTGACTTCAGAATATTTATTATACTTTATTTCTTTCTTCTTGTATCTGGATTGAAAGTTCTTGTGTCCAAAAATCTTGTTCATCCTTCGAGCAATATTAGATAATTATTTTTTTAAAGATTCACTTCCACTAGATTCTGATTGTATAACAACATTCTTAGATTTAGATCTTGTAACTCTCTCAGGAGTCTTATCTTTCATATGATTTGAAGTTGTTGTAAAAGAAACACTACCATTCCCATTCTTCTTCTTAACATTATCAGCACCTCTCTTAATTCTATTCTCATGTTGAAGAAGAATTCAAAATAATTCATCAAGAGTGATCTATGTAACCTTCATATTGTCATCTATATATGTTCACATGGATTCCCACTCACTAGGCATGATGTCTATGATCTTATCTACAAGTGCCTCATCATCTAATACCTTTTCACCCATGGATTGTAAACTATTGGCAATAGTCATAAATATCTGATGTACCTTATATATAGGTTCTTCATAAGGAAATAAAAAACCATGGTACATAGCTCTAAGCATAGCTCTTCTAGTTTCAATAACTTTGGAAGTTCCAAAGTGAGTAACTTAAATTTTCTTCCAAATACAATTTTCTGCTTCACAAAAAGAAATATGGCTATATATATTCCTTGTCATGGAACACAACAAAGCATTGCATACCTTATAGTTTAGTTGATATTTTAATTTCTCTTGGTTAGTAAAATATATAACTTCTTTATCCGGAATCTTGAATCATTAGTAAGAATAACTAAGTTGTCAACTCCAATATTGGTAAAAAAAGTCTCTATACAATCTCTCCAATATTCGTGATCATTCCCATAAAAAACAGTTGGTCTAGTAAGATTTATGTTGTCTTGGATCAAAAATTTATTCCTTCCATCTTAAAAAAAATCTTTCCACCAAAAATTGTCAGTAATAAAAGTTCATAAACAGGGATAAGACTATCTTAAGAAAGGAAAATATAGAACAATGAAAAACTTGAGCAAGAAAACTTATATGTGAATATAAGTATTTAAGAGACACGCTATGATACAAATTGTTTGATCGATATGATACCAAATGTAGTATAAAAATGATGATGCAGATGCTCAATATACACGGGGAGGTGAATTGTATACTTTAAAAATTCTTTGGAAACTTTTAATGTTAGTTAGAAACCTTTCTATTGTTAAACAAGGTTAAACAATATAAATTCACAAAACCTCTAAGTTTAACAAAGTTGATTGATTCCAAAAATGTGATTCTGAGAATGTAATTCTGGAAAAGTGATTCCAGAAATGAAACTTAACAAAAGTTTACAAAAAATAAAGATTCGACCTTAAAGCATATATAATCTCACTACATCAGAGTATACAAGTATAAGAAAGTATAAGATAGTTATACCTTCCTCAACAACCAAAATACAGTGGAAAACTTAAAACAATACAAGTAACAAGTAGTAAATCTTTTAACCTAAAGAGAAGGGTATCCAATAATATTGGATAAAGGTCTCCTGATTTACACTTTCAAGAAAGTCTATCTTACCCACACCAGGGTTAGCCCTCGATATGAAGATCATAGTCTATCTTTCTATCCTCGTAAGCCCTCAACTTCAAGGTAGTCTGTGCCTCTATTTTCCTATCCCAGGAAGCCCACAAATGTACTCAACAACATTCAGAGTTGCACAAAGTAATTCTGAACAAGATGTTCAGTACGCACAAAGCATGAAAATTATCTCTCTAGAAATCACTTCAGCAGCATATAATCTCTGGAATGAATAACTTGTTGTGAGATCTTTCAAATCAGCTCCTATTTATAGGCACATTCTCAACAGCTGACTCCCTCCTCCAACAATCATATTTTTCCTTGATTTTTGGAGGGACATGTACATGTGTCACTCCAACAATAGTTAGTTAGTAACTGAATGAACAACATCATTTTATAACCAAAACATGAGAAAGAAAAAATATGGTTTCTTAAACAAATTCAATTTTCATAGTGTAAGGGAAAAAATGAAAGTTTGGAGTCTATCTAAAAATACATTCGGTGGATAAAACACATAGATATTCAGATTCTGTATTCAAAGGAATTTAGAACCTGAATTATATAGAAATAAAGAGTCTGAATATCAAGGAAATTCAAATTCTGAATTTAGTAGAATTCAGAGTCTGCACTTACAAAGTTCGGAGTCTAAATTCATTAGAATTTGTATTCTGAACTTACAGAGTTCGGAGTATGAATTCATAAGAATTCGGAGTATCAATTCAGAGAACTCAAAGTATGAACTCAGAAGAGTTCGAAGTCTAAATTCATAGAACTCGAAGTCTGAACTCAGAGGAGTTTGGAATCTGAATTCAGAGAATTCAGAATCTGAATTTAGATCCTGAAAATAGAATACTCAATATATTAGTATTATAAGAATAAACTGTTTTAGATATGAAACTAAAATTTACAATGAGAAATAATATGAGTAATAAAAAACATGGTAATGATAAATTTCCTTGGGGAAGGAAAATTACCTTATGAAAGTAAATCACAGGTTAAATAAAATTTGCCTTAAGATAAGGTGTTTGTGATTTTCAGAACAAGAAAGAATGGTAAAGTCATAAGGAAACCTTATTGACTCAACAATCTCCCCAATCATAATGTAATGGAAAAGTCATAAGGAAACCTTAGTGACTCAATAACTATATATAGTAATTAGTTCATGTGAGGCTAAGATAATGGTTACTTACATGACTTCATATTCAACTATTCATGTATTTTACTTAAAATATAAAATACTGCATTTTGATTTATATTACTATTCAAAATAAAAATCAACATTTTCAGAAAAATATTAAAAATTATCCATAAGATAACTTTTACATAATTGTTCCAATAATTAAATACATTATATAAAAATAATCAAAATAAGTTAAATTAAAATATATAAATTAAAATATTATTTATTTTAAAATACTATTTTTATGAAATGAACAAATTTTGAACTATTATAAAAATTACTTATTGTATCATAAAATAATAATATAATATTTATTAAAATATATATTATTTAATGATTACATTTTATTAATGTGAAATTTTATTCAAATATTTTAAATTTATATTACATAATTACTTTAACAAAGATAAATCACATATATATATATTTGAAAATATAGTAATGATTTCATTGTGTTAAACATTTATTTTATCTAATTTAACACTTTTATTTAATTATATTTTTATATAAACTCATTATATTATTTCTAAAATATTATCTTACTATTTTATTTCGTTGTTTACTATTTTTAATGGTTAAATTACTATTCCAACAATCATATTACAATTCCAACAGTCAAATAACGATCATGTAATAGTCATATAATAATGGCCACAATTACCTTTAAAAAATGTATAAAAACCACCATTATCATAACTTATCATTCACCACTTTATTTAAAATATTTCAATTCAATTCCCTTGATAATTTCTATCATATTCCTAATAGCTGTCTTTATTTTTAAAATCATTATAACATGATTGATCTTTATGGGAGATTCTATGTTTATTGGTTTTTCCTTAGTGTTTACACTATTCTTTAGGGATAATTTCACTTTATTGTTCATGTGTATTATGTAAAATTTAATTTCCTAGTTTTTAATGTTCTAAATAATTGTAAAATTCTTTTTCTGTGCATATATTGTAGAATAAAATAAAACATTTATAGTAAAACCTATTTCATATTATTAATAGATAGAATTTTTGGGTCATTACATTATTACCACTTATGAAATTTCACAATTTCAATTTCGTTTGATACATTAAGGTGAAAGAAAATTAGGTTATTTTTTTATTTTATTCTTATTTGGGTTCCCAAGAGGAATATTTATATTTATGATTTTTTCAAATTACTTTTACCAGGTGATTTATCTTGTTGAGTAGAAATTTCTCTCTATGGTCCAATATATTTACTAGTCTATCCTTATATAATAGTTCATTAAATATATGTACCTAATTTTGTAATTATTATAAGTGAATGATTTGGTATATACTTCTTTAGAAGGGATATGTAAAATACATCATTTGATTAGGAAAATTTTGGAGGGTTTGAAAGCCGATAAGACATAGCTCCAATGTGATCAAGAATATTAAAAGGGTCAATATGTCTAGGACTTATCATTACCTTATTCTTAAACCTGATGAATCTTTTATAGATATATATGTGAAGGAAGACTTTGTCACCAACCTCAAATTCTAGTTATCACTGATATTTATCATAATGAATCTTTTTTTACTCAGTGTTGCTTTGATGTATTCTAAAATTGGCCATATCCTTCCATATTATTTTATTTACCAATTTATGTACTAATATATTTGTTTCTCAAACTCCATCCCATCATGTTGATGTTTTGTATTTATTTATATATAAGGATTCATGATGAGTCATCTAAATGCTCGACTAAAAGTCATTATTATATTATAACACAAAAAATGTAAGATATTAGTCCCAACCACCTTTAAAGTACATTGATAAATATCTTAAAAAAATTTAGGTATATTTATTTTCCAAAAATATTGGCCATGAAATTCAAAGTTATAATACATAATAATGTTCAACTCCATGTTTAGAGTTTATTTTTCTAAATTGTTATGTGAACCTCAAGTATTAATTAAATATAATTGATATAGGTATTCCATACAGCCACACCACTTCTCAAATTTAAATCCCTTCAATTTTATTGAGGTATAAGTCCTCTATAATGAAAATGAAATGAGAATTACATTTAATATTTTCTAGAACAACCCATATTGAATTGTTCCCTTGGGTTTTATTCAATAGATCTTTGACAAAATCCATAGTGATTCACTCCAATTTCCATAAATGTATGATTCATGGTTTTGTCATCCTATAATGATTTTTTCTTTTAAACTTATCTTGATAATATACTATGAAAACTTGAGGTATATTATTAAATAATTTTATTCATATTTTCCCACAAATAGTTATCCCAGATATCTCAATATATCCTTATACTAATGTGATCTACAAATAATGTTAGGAAATGTGAATCATCTAATAAATTCTTTTTTGTCTTAGGTACTAATAGTAAAACGATTCACGCACCAAATATCTCAACAAAGTCTTCATCATTGTTGAAATACTAAGATTTATGTATTATTTTAGTTTTCACATTCTTTTATATCTCCACATATTCCCTTCAACGTTTATTAATATTCTCTATAATGGATTTTTGAGAAATTAGTTAGTTAATGTAGGATATGGATCCTTCCTTAAATATTACCATGTATATACATTTTATGTCTTAGAAGATTGAATCTATTTAGATTCTCATCATAGATAAGGATTAATTATATTTTATAAATGGACTATCATCCACTTTATTCATCTTCCCATTTTGAAAATGGATTGACCAGTCAGAATCATTGATCTGATCTAACCACCATTATCTGTGCATGTTGATATCCCTATGTGTGAATATATACTGAAGAATAAAAAGACTTACATATATGTCACACTTCTCTCTATAGATATAATTTCACAAAATATTTAATATGAAAATTACTATATCAGACTTCATATTATATTTTAGATAGTTCTGCTCATGGATCATCATCTATCAAGTAGAATAGGCTATCACTTTGTTATTTGGAATGAGGACATAACCTATCACGTTATTTTAAGAATCACTAAAAATAAAAAATACTTCCCCACAAGTGGGTAGTGTGAGTAAAGGTGTGGTTATTAGCCTATTATTAAAAACTTTAAAGATATCATCATATTCATAAGTCTAGACAAAACTTTCATCCATCCAAGTAATATTTGTTTGTGGGTTTTTAACATCCTAAAAACTTTGTCACAAATTTCTAATAGTACTTACTAATTTGAGGAAACTACATACCCCTATTATATATTTTTCTATAGGAAATTCTCCAATAACCAATATTTTTGAAGGATCCATTGATATACCCTGACTTGTGAATACATGACCCAAGAAGGATAAATTTTGAAGATTAAACTCACACATGATTAACTTATCCTAAATTTTTTCAGTTATAAATGTCTCTATTATAATACTCAAATTATCACCATTTTGAACCTTTCCATTGAATCATATGAAAGTATCACCTAAAAAACAACCAAATATTTACCAAGACAATCTGTATAGACTCTATTCATTAAGACCATGAATATTTCTTGATAATTTATGAGTCTAAAGGGTATTACTATGAACTCATAGTGTTTATACCCTGCACAAAAGGAAGTCTTGGGTATATCATCCTTCATCAACTATATTTTTTGATACTCTGGATGAAGATATAATCTAGAAAAGTATGGGGATACACATAGATAATAAAAATTTTTACCTATATATTTAAGTAGAAACTTATTATTTGTTGTGATCTTGTTGAGTTCATGATAATCTATACTATGAAGCATCTACCCATACTTCTTTGTGTTAAATATAATTGGTGTACCCCATGGTGAAGCAATCATATGTTTGAAACCTTTTTATAGATTCAATTTATTTTATTTTTCAATCATTCTAGTTCAATGATGGCCATTATATAGGATGTCATAGATATTTAAAGATATCATGGTACAAGTTAGATAAAAAACTCAACAACTTAATCCAGAGGAAGTTTATGAAACTCCTCATGGGATAAATTACCATATTTTCTCAAAATTAGTATTTATTCAAGGTTAATACAATTTTTTTATATAATTTGAGATAGAAATGATTTCCCATAAGGAAATAATATCCAAACTTGATAAGAATATTCAGAAGGAGGTTCAACTTTCTCACTACACTTGTATAAAATAAAAGCAAGATTTGGGATATTGAAAGAGATTTCATTTTTATATTAGTTAAAATTGGATCTATAAGAGGGTTGCTAATCCATACCCTATGTATCATTTAATTCCACTTTGTAAGTATGATAAGTTTTTTGGGAGATTTACCACACCAATATTGACAGCGGAGGAGTTATATGCTTAAGATTAAATGATTTCACAATTTTTTGTTTTTTTCAATAACTCAACCTATTTTATTTGAGGTGGTGTACAAAAAATTATACTAATAATTCATGATTTAAAATAATTCATAGACCCATAATAAACTATAAAATTTTCAATTCTTTAATGAATAAGAAGTGAACCTATAACAAATTCATTTTCTGGATGCACCTTAATAGTAGTGATATCATAATATCATACCTACCCATTTATCCATAGAGGTTATTGTCATCTATTATCTTTAAAAACCCTTGGATCAAGGAACTAGTTTTTATAGTGTTCGTGTTATTTTTATTTTAAACCATAGAGAATGAGATGAGGGTTGATTATAACCTAAATTTCTTCTATCACATTAGTGGGATTCTTTATCTACCTTCAATATTATTTTATCTTGATTACCATCCTTTAAAGACTTATAATATCTCTCTTTTCACCTAAATTATTTTCTAGGAATATTATTCTCCCAATTATGCAATCTTTGAAGTAACAGTTTCTTATTTACATAATGATTATTCAATGATACTTTAATGTTAAACTCCAATATCTTCTTCCTTTATATAGTCCCATATAACCACTGAGAATCACCAATTTCCATCTTGATATTGATGGAACATTGGAAAATTTCGGTATAGATATAAAATTTATAAATCCTTTAATATTATTAAAGAAATATATTTAAATAACTTAAGAAGTGGTCAAAATAATGATTATCATCAGTGATAATGTTATTATCATATCATGAAATCCTTGTAATGTTTGTTTCATGAGACCCAATATATTATTCCTCCCTTTTTTCTAGCATCCAAGGAAATCCATCTATATTAAAATATGGAGAGTATATGGAAAATATTGATGGAAATATATATTATTGAAAATATCACATTCAATAGATTCAATATTTTTCTAATATTTGTATTCTTGATCAATATCCACCACTGATCAACTTCTATATCTTGTTAATACATAACCAATGTTACTTTGTCCTATACAGTTCATTGAAAGATATAAAATATTATCACAATAGAATTAATTCATTAAGTTGAAATTAAGATATTAAAATATCCACTAAAATTAGGAGGCTTATTTCACAAAAAGTAATCAACTACAAATTGTTAACATTTATGATAAATATTATTTTAAAAATTATTCATGTTATTACTCATAAATTGAGTCAGTTGTTATACTACTTCTATGATTTCTCGATTCATGCTATTATAATTTTAGTTATTTCATTTGGGGGAATAATCACATTAACCATCAAGTATGTTTTTGAAAATATTCCTTATATTTCAAACTATTTTCTTAAATATTCTAAATTTTTGTATGATAATTTTCAAGGTAGGAAAAGTATCAAAGTCAAACTATATACTTGTAATAAATAAATCATAAATAATATATATACCCTAACTTATGGGTCTCTATATTTAAATATATGTAATCCATGATACGTTTCTTATTATTTTATCTAACCAATATATTTATACAGTACATCATTAAATTTTAAAAATCCTTCATAATGGCTTGTAAATATCTTGTGAATCTACTAAAACATATTCCACAAGAGTGTCAAACTAGGTGTGTAGTGAGGCACACAACCCATGCCCATAATTAATAGTAGGTTAATACGCAACATTCCCTTTTTGAGGTTTTTTACCAATATGTGTTTCTAATCCATGACCACATCGATTTATATTACCTAGATAAGGATATCATTTCTTAGAGGACACACAATACTTAACTTTGAAAAAGTAAGCATTTTTTACTTTATATAGAATTGTCCGTAGTGTTTCTACTTTTTCTTTATAATTATATTCTATAAAGATAAATAATCCTTTCTCTGTTGCCAATCATAGAAGCCTAAGAATCTTATATATATTAATACATGATTTTTCAATATAAAAATCAATAAAGACAACCCATAAGATCTAGAGTTCTAATGTCTTTGGGAGACTAGTTATAGAATACATAAATATAAATATAAGATACATAATATTTATTTTATTCTCCATAAAATTCTAATAGATCCCTTTTATATTCTAATTCTATATAGGATACCCTTTGTACATACATAAATAAAATGGCGAGTTATAATTCCTGGTAAGCTAATATTCAATGTAAAGCATGATGAAAAGTTACCCCTATGAGGCTTGAAGCATATCATGATAATATAAAATATGAGAACATTATATAATAACATATAAAAATAGAAGGATAAGATGGAATAATAAGTTCATGGAATTGTAGGAATGTATAATAACTATAAAATAATGTTTTATAAGCATATGTCAAGGATGATCTCCAAGAAAACATAACATAGTGTGCAAGGATAACCACTCATGCACCGTACATGGTATCTCACGAGATGAAAAAAATTATACAATTCATTAGGGTGACAACAGAATTATGCTAACAAATATAATACTATTAATACCAACATTAATTTTTGTGTCACATAAATAAATAAATCGTAACATATAAGTACATGTAAAACCCATGAAAATAAAATGGGTTACATTATATTTTCTTAGAGAATAACCAAATGAAATATAATAAATATTCTTATGAGATAAGGGGTTAAATAATTCTTTGATGTTTATAAATTAAAAAGGAAGAAAAATTTATGTTTTTAATTTAATTTAATACATGAAAATAATTTATAATTAGGTTTGTAAATTTTCTTTTTAAGAATGGTTTTAAGAAAATGGGTAAATATACTTTCAGGAATGTAAGAGTATACTACTTCCATAAAACAATAAATGGGCCAAAATGGATTTTCATGAAATAAATAATGTTTTTATGAACCATATAATATTAATAAAATTAAATTAAGTTGTATAAGGAATGATATAATAATTATACTAGTTACATTTTTATTGAGTTTACTTAAAATAAAGGATTAGAATGGGAACATAAAGAACATGTATTATCCCCAACAATTAGTGGAAAATTATTCTAGGTATACATGTAAATAAAAAATATACACAATATAGAGTAAATATATGTGAATAAGATTAGGTTATGTGGATAAAGGAAAGATAATGTGAAACCCAAAGGTAAAGAGGGTGTTTCAAATGATCCATTAACCTAGGTCCTTAACTCACTCAGTAAAATCACTTAAATTCATGAATAATAAAATTATATTTTATTTAAAACATTCATTGAAATATTTTTCACCTATGTTCAATTTATTTTTATTATTTTATGTTCATTAAAAATCAATCTGTTAAGTCATCATGTTTATTCTCAATCTCTCAAGGGTGTTCATTTCATGTTTCCAAAGTCACATTTTATTGTGGATAATTATAAATGTTCATGGGAAATGGGGATAAAAATCCAAAAGTGAAATGAAATTATATTAATTTCATTAATAAATTTTCAATTAACACCAATATCCATATGTGTTTTTAGAAAGGAGTGATTTATTTAGTATAAATATTATAATTATAAGGCTAATTCGTTTAGGTGGTTTTACAGACCATCATGAACTCGATTAATTTTATTTAAATAAATGATTATAATACATTAAAAAACATTAAATAATCTATAATATAATTATTATCATAATATTTAACCATAATATCATTTCTAGAACCTTCCATAAAAGTCATGGTGAAAAGAAAACCCATCATCCATGGAGTTGGTGAACCAACCAAAACATGTGCGATGCTGTAATTTTAGAAAAGATGAAAAGGGGTTTGATTATAAATATTAAATTAAAATTATTAAAATTAATTATGTTAATAATAAAATTGTTATTATGAAAATATTGATATAATAAATTTTTGGAGTCATAAGAATCATAAAATTTAAGTGAGTTTTGATTAGAGAATTACTTTATCCATATGATGTTAACTCTTAGGCTACCCTTAAGTCTCTAAAGAATAGTATTTTGATAGGTCTATAACTCCCTAGGCATGGGAAAGGCTATCAAGCCGAGATATGGGAAAATATTTTTCTAGTTATGTAACATATAGTGTGAAGAGAAGCAGGGAGGTGTAGGGATGCATTTATAAGGGGAAGAGGGGGAGTTTCTAAATATAATTTTCACTAATTTATTAATTTTTATCAAGAATACCAATATTGATGATTATTATTACTATATAAATTTATTTTTTAATGGAGGCCAAGGTAAGGGTTTCTTATATCACCAATTTATTTAATTAATCTTGTATTTAACTTGTAATAAAAAATATTATAATATTTTGTATTTTGATTTTCACAAATGAATCAACATTTTCAAAAAAATTCAAAAATTATCCCTAATAGAAATTGGAATTTATAATTCAAAAAATTAATTCCATTTTATAAAAATAATTTTTTAAATATATTAAATCTTATATTTAATTAAGATATACATTTATTAAAAAGAGTTTTATGAAATGATAAAATTTTTCACATTTATAAAAATTGCTTATAGTTTCATAAAATTATATTATCATATTTATATAAATATATATTGATCCTTGAAAATATTTTATTAATGTGAACTTTTATTTAAAAATTTAAAATTTATCATAATAATTTACTTTAATGAAGATAAATCATATATATTTTTAAGAAAATATAAATACTATTTCATTATGCTAAACAATATTTTTATCATATTTAACACTTTTAATTAATTTTATAAAGATAAATTTCAATATATTATTTCGAAAATACTTTTTTAAAATTCCATTTGTCTGTTTACAATTCATAACTATCATATTACAACTACAATGATCATATTACTATTCTAAGGATTAAATAATTGTCATGTAACAGTTATGTCCTAATGGTCACATTACCCTTTAAACACTATATATAAACAACCATTATCATATTTCATCATTCACTTATTCCCATAAAATATCATTACACTTCCCTTGATATTATCACATTCTAAATTCTTATATTTCTTTTTTACAATCATTATGTTTGGAGTGATCTTCATGGGAGATTTTGGGCATATGAAGTTTTTATTACTTTTTTCACTATTCTGTGGTGTTTACCTCCCAGTATTGTTCCAAAATTATATGGAAAATTTTATTTGATGATGTTAAATATGCCTATGAGATATAAAAATATTTATATGTGTATTTGTTATAAAACATAACACAATAATCATAGTGATACATGAGTTATTTTACTAGTATACGGAATTTTCAGGCCATTACACTTTCTATTTTGGATTCCCTTCATCTCTTGAAATGCCATAGGGAAAATATTATTGAAACTACTTCAATAACAATAGAGTTCAATACTGATGTTGTTATCACTCAGTTATACCTTTTAGAAATGGGTTCTATTGAATGTCATTATGTCATCTCATTTATTGGGAATGACCATGAATATTCCATATAGGGAAACATCATTATATTATATATATCAATAAATATTAATGATTTTGGTATTTTCAAAGCTCAAATTAAAAATAGTTCCAAAAATCAAGGTCATCGTAATACGAACACATCACCATTTGAGATACACAAAATAAAAATTGTTTCTTTCTAGCTGAAAAATCATGGCATACGAAAATTTGGATAATAATCCAGTTGGGAGGATAATATAGTGTATCATATTTAGTGACTTTGATCATGACCCATAATTAATACTTTTATTCTTGGAAATGGATTTTATTGTATCATGTAGAAGGCTATGATATTACCTTCAGGTAGTAGTTCCCTCTTAATATCATTAAATCATAAAATATTCATCTGAATGATATTTTTGGGTAATTTATAGTGATAACCACCATTTTTGATTTCACATGTTTCAATATATTGATATAGGGAATGAAAAATGGAGGGCAGGTTTCCATTCAAGAATGATTAAATACAAATTATTACCCTAAATGTCTTGAAAGATATCCTAATTAATCCATATAGTGGACTTGATAAACATTTTATACTTCACATCAATCATATTTAAGTAATATCTCTAAAACAAGGTATTCACAAGGTCATGTTATCCAATAACATGAATCCCTTTATTACCCTCGTATTCTGTGATGGTTATGAAGATGCGTCTGTTGAAAAACCACCATAGATAGAGGAAGAGGGACTCAAGCAATTTATGTGAATCAATATGGCCTTTGAACATATCTACATAAATGTGGGATACAATTTAATTAAATATATGACTCAAAGGATCTCATTATAGTTAGATATGAAACACTTGTAGAAAAAACATTGGGTTTTGGGAATCGTCACCTCCCTTAATATGGTTTCAATCATGCTTGTAGAGCCTCATATTTTTATATGTGTTTTACTTTTAGGGGAATTATGAAACTTATGCATCATATAAAAAATCACAAAGAGTAATTAAATATCCCATTATAATGAATAAAAAAGATTAATAGATCAAGTATACACCTTTTTCCTTCAATGTGGGTGTTTCCACCACTATAAGAAAACCTCTTTCAATACAATTTAGGCACCAAATAAAAATAATGAACCCTAATGATTAATATGTTCATTCCATCTGAAAGATCATTTGTGATTTATTACTTTTATTATGAAACACTAGAATTTTTTCATATGAAATTATAAATAAATTCTAGGTATAGACACCAAATAGTCATTTAACACACAGTGCACCGGATAACTAACATGGTCATAAACAAATATTAAAGGGCATTCATCTAACTAACTCCCCATGGATAAATCTAGAGTTGATAATTAGATCAAATAAAAATTCATATGTGAGGTTTAATACTCTATGTTTTTTATATGGTTCTAGTTTATAATAATAATAGAAAAAACATAGTCTACTTTGGCATAAAATATTTGAACTAACCTTCTAAAGGATGTTTTTATTATCCCGATCACTAAACAACTGATCAATGAAATTGATAGTTTTCATGACCTCAAATTTATGGATGGGTATTATAGTTATAAATAAATCTATATGTTCCATAAATTTAATAATTCAATAATTATTTGGCACCTAATGTGGCACATTTATATTGAGTGATTCCATTTGGATTGAAGAATATTGAGAATATTTACAAATTCCCAATACGCCACATCATTAATGTTTTATAGGGAAAATAGTGTAATGTTATGTTATTGATAAAATAGTAAATTCCAACCAAAATCAGGGAAATATGTGTGACATCTAGGAAATATACTCCAAGCATTGATAATATATCTTGAAGAAAAATCAGATGAAATGGATATTCTGGATCATGTTTGGGAAGTTTCTGAATTTTGTGGTTTTACATTATGGTATTGAATTATATAATTATAAAACCCTATATATACTTTATATAACCCCTCCTAGAAGACTTTGAGATATAAGAAGACATCAAGGGAATCTCATGTACATCAAGAAAAACATTAAAGTCCTTAGTAGTAAATTACTTCCATCCATGAAGTTAATGTTTAGAGGGGTAACATGTCATTGAAAAGATGTTTTTAGATATGATTTGTTGATATTAAGAAGTTTATTTTTAATTCTATATTTTTTATGTTTTCCATATAAGTAAATCCCGTTATCATACTTATTGTTTCTATGTAGAAGTAACTTCATTTTCCCATTACCCAAAATAAATATATATGCAGGTAGAATATTCTGTTCTATCAATGTTGGACTATGTTTGAAGGAGTTACCTGATAAATTAATCTCTAAGATAACTTCCTTACATTGATATTTATGGTAAAAAATATTTATAAAATATCTATAAAATCATGAGGTCCACAAAATATCTCAGGTTGATCTACCCATGTATATTTTTCATTTTCTAATATTAAAAAGATGATTAGCCAGAAGGGTTACCATCTGGTAGTAGTTTGACATATTCTTGGAACTAAAAAAGTTTATTAAGGGGAAACACTTGTATATTTCCATGAATAAATCCTTTACCCATAGTAATTAAAAATGTAAATTTAACTCCATGATGATGAAAGTTTCCTAATCCATGATACATTCTATACAATTAGAAATGTACTTAAATGGTTTTTGTTGATGTGAGAATGTGAAAAAATAGAGGATATTAGACTCAAATGGGATAGATTATAGATCTTTTTATTTTATTGACAATGGAAATCATACTATATGATTTCAAAATATGAGAAGTTTATTCCTACAGTGAAGTATAATATGAGGGTATCATTATGTCTTTCAAACTGGATCTATAATTACCAAATTCATGATAAAACATTAAATAAAATTTGAAGTTGATTAAAATGGAACGTAATCATAATTATGCCCTCAATAATGAAAAAATGATGAGTCTACTACCATGGTTGACCAAAATTATAATTAAATTTTGGTTCTTATTATCCACATATGGGTATCCTATGCAACAATCCGTAATGATATGGAGTGGGTAAAAGATGTTCACGCGACCTTAGGTCAAAGATAATATTTATCAATCAAAGTTTATTTAATAAATTATTGGTCATACACTACAGTATAATATATTTATCATGGGGATCTTCCCCATTTTTGAGATAAATAGAAAATTTCTCTATGAACACAAAATTTTATCTTTTGTAATGGTCCAAATTCTAAAAAATGTCTCTAAAATGAGAATTTATGGGGTCTTCTTCAAATTCAAAGACATAATGAGGATTATTACCATTATGTAAGAATTAAATTTATATATATATTATTATCATTAGGAAAATATATATATTTTTCAATGAATTACGAGACCATGATATTTTGGCCTTTAAGGATATATGATTGAATAAATTTCTCCAAAAAGTTCCATATATGTCAGATAAATTCCAAATTTATTCATAAACGCTTTAAGTTGTTCCACACGAATAAATACTCTAGAACATTTTCTATATGGGTGATTTATGTCATCGAACTCCATATAGAGTTAGGTAGTTAAACATTATCTTAAACTGATTGACTACTTCTCAAAAAATGCAGAAGTTATAACCCTAATCAAGATCAAGACAATGGTTGTATTCAATTCCATCATGTTGAACATCATTACCATATTAATTTACCTCGTACAATTCTAATAGAAAGTAAAACTAATTTATTTTCTTACAATATTATGAAACTATTCCAAGACTTTAAAATTCATTCCAATAACACTTCTTTATTGATGTGGTGGAAAATGGAAAGATAGATTTCTTAAATAATGCTTTATCTGACATCTTTTAGAAAATTTTATATAATTACAAGATGATTTTTCAATATAAAATCATGAGTGACTTATGGGATTATCACATTATAACCTATACTAACACATAGGTGACCTCATATTTACTAATGTAGAAGATGAAAATAGTCTTTACCATCTAGTTTTAATTAATCTCATTTATCATATCTATTTGTAAGTAATTATTTGTGTATAAAAAATATCATATTCTGTTCAATGAATTTGAGTGACTTAGAAGGAATATTCTATGCACACTACGTAATATCTAAATCCATCAACATCAAGTCACATGATAATTCAATAATAAGTTTGGCCTATACTTATTTATCTAGGGGGAATTGGCACTATATTTGAAAAAACTAATGACAACCTAAATGGAACCCTTGAAAATGGAATTTAAATAGGAAGGAACTTATATCATAAACCAGGTCTACTCCAATAGGGAATATTAATTTATCATGATAAACTGATAGTGTATCACTCCTTCCACCAATGTGCGGTATCTTAAAAAATTAATTCCCATGAATTCTTTTTAGATTCAATGAATTATTTTTAATAAATTAATCTACATATCAAATAGTAATTTTTGAATGAATTTTAAAAAATAGAACATTTTTTCTTATCATAAGATATTAAATTTCATAAATTAAATTTACATCTATAATGACCAATAAGTTACATGGTGTGGTATTTCATATGACGTTATTTCATTAAATTAGAGTTTATTACATTAAGGATTCCTCTAATATGGTTTCCCCCATATATAATATTATAATAAGATAAAATTAATTCTAATATATTTAAGAACTACATGTGGATTTATTCCTTTTCACAAAGGATCCATAGTGATTCTTGAATATCTTATCGCAGGTTTAGATGCAAATTTTATCCACTCAAACCGCCCTACTATATCCTTGTGATCTGTACCGCAACTCATTCATGTTAGGTCATCTAATGGATTTATAATGAATATAACCTTTCAATCTTTACATGGTGTTGAAAACTCACTAATTAAAATCAGGTTTCATTCCGTCTTCTCTCAGTAAGGAACCCAAAAATTTCACTATTATTACCCTATTTATGTGGAAAATATTTATAGATGATATTTCAAATAACATTATGTGGCTAGATTCGAATTTTAATTTAATATTTAGTGATTCCAAGAACGCCTATCTTATTCCCTACTACAATCCCTAACATTCACCCATTCCAATCATAAATTCCATTCTACTGTTTAGGCCCTCACTAATTTAGATCATGTCTTCTTTAATGGCCTTAGACTAGGAAATAAAAATTTCATTGTCTCTAACTTTTATATGATACAAATATATGTGGAAACCCTTTATTCTGACAACAATATATGGCTTGATTCCTATTTTCATAGGATATATAGTGACATCCAAATTATCATTTTGAGCCCATATAAAAATTTCAAAAATACTAATTCCCCTTAAATTATAGGGTATCATTATTCATGTAAGGTATTTCTATATTTTATTATATTATATTACGACATATTTACTTCTTGAGTTGGTTATTATTTGATTTCAATTTTTAAAAGACATATATAAATGTTTGGTCCATTTATCATGAAAAAAACTAAAAATTATCATCCAATTACAGTCCCCTCTAACATTATATAATGTCTTAATCTTAGTTTGTTTTGAGATAGAGTATTCCATTTACTTTTTCAACAATATCTTCCCCTATTATCTAATTTTTAATGTAAGTTTTTGAATAAAGACAAACATTTCATCGCTAATTCTATGTTGTATATATGATTTGGAAAACACCCATATTTGGTTATGATATATACAACATATATCTATATAACATCTAACTAACCATAATAATGTTTTAACCCATTGGATAAGTTCCTCGAACCCAATGCACGTTAGATAACCTTATGGTCGAATCTATCATTTTAATGTTCTTAGAATTCATCCTAAGTATGATTGTTTAATGGTATGGTAATAGGATTTTCATTTGAATGTGGTTAATATTTTTCCTAGTATATATATTTTAATTTCTCTAATTTTTATTCAAAAAACTTAATTTATGATTTACATCATTCTCTTACCTTTTAAAAATGTGTTGAAATGCTTCTATCTCTCAAAGCCCCCATTTTAGTTATCAAAATTCCCATTTTGGTATGTCAATCATTTCCATAAAACTATGTTCAAATATTTCTTCAGAATTTAATTATATAAACAAGAGGTAGATAAATTTATATTAGGGGGATTTCAACTTTATTTACATACATAAAATTTCTGCCCCCATTTTGGTAAAGGTTGTATGACCTTAATTGTCACCCATATTTAATCAATGTTACATGAACTTAAGCATATGCCCTGTTTGGTATAAATTAAAAAAACTTTAATTTTTAAAGGAAAGATACATTTCACTCAAAAGGTTTAAAATCTATAATGGGGACCTAGAAAAAAATTTGTGCCTCCTGTTACAAGGCCTACTTATTACATGATTAATGAAAAATTTCAATCAAATCAATAAAAAAAGAAAATGTTACAAAGCTAATTAGGTTGAAGAACCATAGTGGGAGACCGAAGAAAACTCAATGTTCATATATGAAAATCCTTCCCATTTTATGAATTAGAAAAAATATATATGGTTACATTTTAAAAAGCATAAAATATTTTATGGAACACAATTTTTAAATTAGAAATAGCCAAGTTATGCTTTGTGGGTCTATAGATCAAGGAAATAATTTGAGCAATGCTATATTCCCCATCCATATTAGATTATATAATCTATATGACACACACAAAAATGAAAATTTTATGGTACATTAACCCTTATTGAGTAGTAAATCACCTATTCAAAACCTTCAAAAATGATCTCAATTTTTTTTGGAATCATTCAATCCCTGTAACTGAATGAACTATCATTGGATTACAATGTTGGAAAATGTGTTTTATATCCAGTGAACCTACACCCATACAAGAACATGTCATATAGGAAATGAAACCTTTCAATAATTTTTAATAGGTTAAGAAAATTTGATGTGACAGTATACACGATGAATATCACACTTTACTATATCGAAATGGGGGCACATGATTTAAGGATAATGTATTGATTTAACTTTTCATCATTGACTCAAGTATTTTTATGTCATGATTTACCATTCCTATTTTCAATCAATGTTTGAAAGGTTTTGGTTGATGTGGCATTAGTATTGATGGGTTTTCATGATTTTTTTGGACAAATTTACTAACTGATAAAGTCTTTAAAAGTTTATAATTACTTTGAGATAATATAATTCTATTATTTATTAAGAAATAAATGAAGAATGTCTATAGATTAGAATCTCTCCCTTGGTTGTTATCAAAACAAAAGGAAAGTGTAAAATGGATTGAAATATAATTACAAGGTTCAATCAATTGACTCTAAAAGTTGGATAAATTATCACCCTAATTTACTAATGGTGTAATTCAATACAACCACCCGAAGGACATGGCCTCTTTATCAATACATAGAGAATTAAAATTTTCTACCACATCTCTTATTTATTTGTATACCTCTTCAACCAGATTATACTACACTTACAATAATTTCTTACTCATTTTCATCTCTATATAGATATGGTCCTAATGGGCCCACCCTTCCAAAATCTATCACTATCACCCCATTAATTTTGTTAAATGATAAAATGCTTCTTGGAGTGTTATATTCCAACTTTTTGTAGAGCGTTCCAAAGAATATACTATTGACTGTTCAAATTAGAGTAACCCCTAGACTGCTTTTGTATCCCTATGTGGTTTATTATCTCTTTTCTTTAGTATCTAAATATAAACCTTCAATGATACAAGCTCAGTAAATAGGAAAAAAATCTGCTTTCCTTTTTTCTAACTTTGAGCCATTTGATCAAAACAAAACATCCATCCATTCAATAAAGGGGAAAATTTAATGATTTAATAGTTCTTTACTCAAAATTTTCTAAGCCTCAGTCATCAAATATCTTGCATGTCATGACCTGTCCTAGTGGGGATCATCTTGTGACTACCCTAAGCCTGTCTCTGATAGTCTAGGGGAAATAGACCAGCGCTGAGTAGGCATATCTCACAAATGGGAGGCCTTTTCCTAAGTACATGTACTTATGAAAACATCTCCAAGCCAAAAAAGATAAAAAGAGAGAACATCAACCACTATGAATGTATACACTGATAAATAACCACATAATATGAAAGGAAATTAAAGCAGTGGAAGGTAAACTAGGAAAAAATACAGTCCCTTCAAAAGAAATAAAATTGCAATGTCCAACCTACAAACAAGGGTACTAATGTTGCTGTAGAAAGCTACCGAGAACACCTCTTCCTGTCTAATCTCACAAGGCACCATCTGGTCTGGGTCCTGGTCCTGCTCTACTGAGGACTCCGTCAAAGAATCAATCATCTGCATAAGAAATGACTCGTGTAGGAAAAGACTGTACATGGGTGATTAAAACAATACTCACTAGGAAACCACTAAACCACAAATGGATTACTACAAAAGAATTCACATTAATATCTACAAAATTATATTCCCATACATATACCAAGAATATCCAGATATTATCATAACCAGTCAAAAATAAAGAGAGGATAAAAAACATCAAATCTTTAGACACATGATTCTGCTTGAGGCATGTTCATTCCAGGAGAACTCACTCCTCAAGCCTTGATGTCATCAGTGATTCTTAAAAGAGATGCTACTACTTTGGGCCCCGACCAAAGAGAAAACACTTGTCAAAGATCATGATGTAAAGATAGTGGATTCTCCTTATATAGTACCTAAAACCTAATTTTTATTACCCTGTAACGTAGGGGAATCAACTTAAATAATACCACGATCCCTAACAATGTGGCTCGTAACGTAGGGTATTATCCTCAAAAAACAACACAAACCATACAATTACAGCCTACTTGATAGTGGAATAACACATTATTCTCGAAGGTCATGTAAATACCCAAGAAAATCCATCAGGGGTGACCGAGTACCACCCCACTCCCAAGGAGGATTCTACAACTCTATTTTGGACTCTATCATCTTGAGGGGGTTACAGTTTAGTAGGTGGATGAAATGTCATACCAAACACTAGAAAAAAACAAAGGGGAATATTTTCACATATTATAGTCCTAAATAAAAATCCAAAATTTCATACCAAAAGTATCTTCTCATTTATAGGGTCCCAACTCCACAAACGGGTCGTTAAATAGAATTACAGTTTGAAAGTTATGGGTCTTTTAGTGAAAAGGGGCCAGTTGGGTCTGGGTCCGGTCAGACTTGGGAAGACCGATCCGACCAGGCCTGGGGTCCACTGACCCAACCATCCAGGCCTGGAACAACCAGACCTAGATGAGCCCATCCTGCCCGTATCGGCATATCCTGGCCCGACTCACTACCGGCCCAGCCTGCCATCTCCAGCTCGGACCGCCGCATGCGAGCTAGTTCACCAGCATCGGATGTGGCCTAGAAGGACGTGCCCTGGGTCAACGCAGTCGGTCTACATGACCATATCACACCTTCATCTTAGCCATGGTTCCTCTGACTTATGGTTCTTATGAAGTAGTATCACTCCGCCACCATGGCCTTATACCACAATTTTTTCCACCACTCGCGACTGATGCAACCGTGCGTTCCCCCACTTGATGTGGTTTTGGCGATCCACATACCTCTGCTGTGGCCTCCTACCATGGCTATATGCCACCACCATGGCCAGCCTAGAAACAACTCCCACACACCACCCATTTTTGTTACCACCTCAGGCTCCCATTGCCGCACATCGAGCTTGAGACCTCATCTCGCCACGATCTGTCAAGAAATGCTAGAGCCACCACCTCTAATTGTCACCTCTTACTACCGCCACCGCGTGCCACCCCGATCCTGAATCCCTTTCTAGATTGTTTCTCCCATGAAGAATGAGAATAGAATTTTGGAAAGAGGGGGTGTATCATAAGAATGCACAAATGTGGATGTATTTGGTCCGTGTTCGTGTTGTCCCCACATTAGAATTTAAAATAGGTAAATAATAAAAATTCTAAACATGGATCAATTCTAATCATGGTTAATCATCGATTCAAACCCCATAACATTAATCCCAACCTTGAACTATGAATGATAAATAAGTCAATCCATTCATAAATGGATTCACGTTCCTCATAGGTAAAAGAGTAAGGAATGGGGAATGAATCCAATAAAATCACACGCCCTACCTAGGATTGGATCATTCACTATCGTGGATTCATTATCATTGACGATCCATTGAAGAATGATATTGATCCACATCTCTAATCCTGATTCGCTGGTAGTGGTTATCGAGGAAGCCTCTCATATTTGTCTTAGTAAAATTACATAGTTATAGTGATAACCCTGGATCTCTAAGAAATATTAAAAAAAAAATAAAGATCTCTATTGTGTCAAAAAAAAATTTATTTAAAATATTTTAATGATGGTTACATCCTAAATACTACCTTTTCATCTGGCCCATGCTATATGATGTTATGCCACACCTAAGGTAAATTATCTATTACAAACACAATTTTTCCCCCAAATTTTAAATTTGGGAACCAATTTAAAATATATTAGTTTACATAGTTATCCACCTGAGTGCTATTAATTTTAAAATTAAATGTATCCAAATATTAATTCCAGGCACAACAGGCCCCGAAATTTTTTGACATCTCAGCGCTTGGCCTCATGATTCTAGCAATTAATTTATTAAAATAAATAAGAGAAAAAAATTGAGTCATTACATAACCCATGTTGGTATTTTTTTTCACATCTTCCAAAAGAACACATGTGAGGAGAAAATCATCATATATTTTCCCAAGATTTAAGAAACCTCATAGATGTTTTATGTCCCAAAATCTGATTCCCACATCCCCATATATAATATATAATGTGTTGAAATCTGGACACTAATAATAGATGAGTTATAAAAGAATATTTTTATATCGATATACAATGAACAATAAAACACATGTCATGTAGTACTAATTGACTACCGATAATTTCTCTATGAACACTGCATAGATATGATGAACCCAAAAGGTATGCGAAAATTCTATGTAAATATTTCCATTAGGATGAATATATCTTTATAGGAATCATTTTTTATTAGAAATATTGAATTTTGATGCAAAAATAACTGAGTATTGTTGAAAAATAGGCCAAAGACTCTTGTTTCAATCATCCCAAGTCAATTGGGTATAGTTGAAGATACCAAAACTCCCATAGTATACATCGAGGAAAGGTTTTCCTTCAATTTAAATGTTCATTTTAATATTATAATGTCAATTACAAACCCTGATAATAGTAGGTTATCGTCAGAGGTTATAATTATTAAATCATTATAAAGTTTAATGTTATAGAAGTGTAGCATGTTGGACAATGGTTAATATTGATGCTCTAGTTTGAGAGGACTTGCAATGGACATATTTTTATATGAAACATAGTATCACATATCTTCAATAAAATTTATACCAATGGATTCCTTCTTTGTAGATACATTCAGAGAAAATTATTAATGATATGATCTATAAGACACAGTTTTAATAAAAAATAGGTTGCAACACAGTCTTAAATTTTTTATAAATATTAACTTTTAAACAAAGTGAATGGACCATGTAAAAAAGACATATTGTTATTATTATTTTGGAACACCATATGTAAATATTTTGTTAAGGGGCTAGTCTATATAAATTTTATGCACTTACCTACTAAGTAGAATCACCAAAGAATTATTTTATGGAGAAGATTTATGCTTACTGCATTAATAAAACATATAAAATAGTATAAAAAACTATATAACTTTCTATCCAATTAGAAATTGATAAATATAGGTTCCCACCATTATATGTATAAGGTTATGGGGACTTTTCAAAATTTTAATTATAAATATTGTGTAAATATTATGGAGTTTCCAATCTTCACTTAGTTTTTGTTCCTTGTTGTTCTATAATATTTAATTTTGTGGGTTCATGGAATTTTTTTATTCTTGGGAACTGATAAAAACCATAATATTATAATTATATGATAACAGATAAAAATATACACTTTAGTATAAAAATGGATTGTCTATAATGAACTAATGATAATTCATAAACATTACAGAGAAGATTATTTTTCTATGAAAAGGAGGGTGATACCCCTTATGGTTTACAACTTCCATTTTAGATGGGTATGTTATTTTTGTAAAGGAGGTAGATATTATTGGTGGATAATAACTTTATTAACATTAACATGTGTAATTTTTTATTTTTCAATGTTTTTCAAAGTAAATAATTTCATGTAGCTGGTAATGTTATTTATAGTCACTTCTTTATTTGAAACATAAAATAAATTGTCTAATGCGGCATTGAAAAGAGTTATATTATGATGGTTCTTATATAATAGGGTAGTAATTTACATGAATTTTCATATAAATAAGACTCCAAGCATTCCATTGAAGAGACTTGGAAGTTATTTGATCATGGATTTTTTATAAAATCATATCATCTGCAAGTGATGCCTTTGATAAATAACTTTTAGAGAGAAATTCCAACATGTATACTCCAAATATCTGTATATAGAGAGATAAGGACCACTATATAAGACATTTCATTTCCATTTGTATATTTTATATGATTGCTTAATTCATAAAAAACATAAAAACTCTTTTTGTACTAAATCGTATGAATCATTCACATCACACCATATAGTTTTTTGTAGCCTAACCTGAACAACATGGAATACCCCTTGATGATTATCACTATATAAAAAGTATACAGTGTTTACCTTTAAATCCATATTATTTCCTATGGGCCGCATAATTTTAGAAAAATATAATCTTATGTGGTCTAATTTTTTCTTAAAGTGTCTCTTTACCTCTATAAAATGGTTTAACTTTATATATTATTTAATCATGGGAAATACTAAAAAAACCAAGAATTGTGTAAATGGAAAATCTATTCTAATAATTATTCCATGTATTATAAATCACAAACAATCACATAGAGAGATTAATACAATCTATATAAATGAATAATTAATGGAATAAGAGAAAATTCTAGAATTTAAAGAACCTGTACCAATGGAATACTAACATAAACTTTGGAATGATAAGGTAAATATTAGGAATAGTAATCTAGATAATAGAATAGTTACGTCACCTATAAAAGTATAAATAAAATTTAGATATCTTATGATTGAAAACATGATATATTTATTTCATGATATAAGTAAATAAATGTTTTAGAAATGATAAATTATGTCTTGGTATTTTTGTTAGTTATAAATATTGAATTATAATTTTATACTTTAGATAATTATTTAAAATAAAATTTATTTTCAAAAAAATTATTCTTAAATTAGTATTTTTTATCTTATGTTTATTAGATAATTTTATGTGACCTTAAGTAATTTCTCAATGTGTCATAAAACTAGTTATACTTTTAGAATCAATATTTTTGAAACAAATGATGATTTTAATTTAAAAAAAAATTATCATATTTATAAATTTATTTCTGTAAAATGGAGTCCATTTTTGAATTATACACATCAAAAAACTTTTAGGTTGAATCTTTGGTATTTTTATAAAATAGTAGAATTTTTGGTTAATAGTGAAATACAATAATTTATGATATTTAATAAATAAATGAATTATCGAGTCATAGAATATGTATGGATGATGAAAGACCATAATATATTACTATAATAAAATATTTTAAAATATTTAGTGGTAAGGTTAAAACTATTTATATTCTTGAGATAAAATAACAAACTAGTGAATAAATTAATCATAATAAACACCCCTCCCCCACTATAAATACCGCCCCTCACCACCCATTCTGCACACACCTAAAAATAATTAAATCTTTTAAAATTTTTATATAATTATATTTATATCCCCTCCCCCATGTAAAGATCCTTTCATCTCAAAAAATAAAAAACCAACTCCCTAAGGAGGTTCTCAAGAAGAAAAATTCAAGAGGTAAAATCCTCTTTCTTTTCTTTTAATTTGTTTTAATTTAATTTAATTTTATTATTATATCCTTATCCAACCTTATCCAATTGTAATGATAAATATATTATCATATATATAATATAATTTTTTATGTTAATTTAATAATATATCATCAAAACTTTTCTATTCTCTATTTTATTCTAAAAATAGAAACATCATCCGTGAGGTGCTGTTTTATTACCTTCAAGGACAAAAAGTTTTCTTTTTTCCTTTAAAGCATTCAAGGATGGTCATAAAACTATGATAATGTTTGAAATTTTTTAAAATATATGATATAAGATTTTTTATGTTTTGGGACTAACAAATATACATAATATTAAATAATAATACAAAACGAGTTCTTTATGTTCGAAAACCGCCAAAAGTAATCTAAACGATTATCATTAAAATTTTATGAAATGAATCATCATAATATCTGGAAAAAAATAATATATAAGGAAAAATAAATATATATAATTTATCTAATAATATTTAATTTCAATTCTGGATAATTATTCCAATTTGACATGATCTTCCTTGAATGTATACAAGTGAACGGATTATTAAAACCACGAAAATGAACACTCCGGAAAGATGAAATTTTACTCTATAACTCATCATAATGGAAATAAGTGAAAAACATTAAATTAGAATAAATAAAATAAATGTATAAGTGGTTCTGTATTTATTAGTTAGTGAATCTAATTTGATTATCCATGATATTATAGTGAAGAAATCATTCTGACAATACGCAATGGGATTATGGAAACCAATATCCTTTATTAGGGTTATCCCAGTTTCATGCCAAATTTCAGTATGGATGTTATTTTAATATTCCTAAAATATAATTTCATTTACTTAAATTTTAATTTTTGGTATATAAATTGTTCCAAACTAATTTTATGACAAATTCAATGATTTTTCCAAATAAAATATTTTGTCTAAAATCACAGGTTTTTACTTATCATCATATTATATCTTCTTCAGTCAAGATTGATGATTCCAATACCATGCATGTTATTAGATTTTTATTTTTTTGAAGAAAAATGTTTATTCGTGAAATATTCTTTATGAAATTTTCATTAAACCCATTTTATTTACATGGTTTATTTTATCAAAATGATTGTTATAGATTCCATGTGGCATGCATGATTGTATAAATGTAATGATGTGACAGGTGTGCCCAGAATTATATAGAACTCCAATGCATTGGTTAATTTGATTTATCTCATGAGATAATGTTAAATATGAATGAACATTATGTTATCTTTGTTCACAATTATTATGTTATTGTTATTTAAATTTTTTATTCGAAAATATGATGTTGTCTTTGTTCATAACTACAAAAGGTAGTTGACCACTTTGACCTAATGTTTCATTTTTAGGAATTTCCACATTCCATGCCTTTATCTAATTATTTCTATAATTATTATGATTATTAACTCATGATTATGTTATATTGATAATGATTATTCTCACCCATGTTATATTGATCCATGTTCTTATCTATCCTCTTACTGTTATTTTAGATCACCCATTTTTTATGTACATCCCCAGGTGACTACTTATAATAAAGAGTACATAAGGGATACTAAAAATCCATAGAATAAGGAATTATATAATTTTTATGTTATATTATTTAAATTTTAGGTTTGTTAGAAATTTTACCAGGACACTAATTCATTGGATTTTAGTTTTCTATCAATATTTTATTTTTTACCTTTATAATGATGTAATAGTAATGTAAGAAAATGTAGGGTCACTATAGTTGGTATCATAGCATGATTTAGTAAATTTGGGAATTATAATTAGTGAACATTAAAGAAAACCCTTAGTATGAACTATGTATATGAAAGCACCCAAGAAGCTTTGTTTTAGAAAAATACTAATAATTAGTATCAAAAAAGATATGCCTTTGATGTTAATTTCATAAAGGAAAAATTTATTTATTCATTAATTTTCAGACTATGTTTTGTTGAAACCTTTTCTATATTATAAAATAATATGAACTAGGAGAAATCAGTCCAATAACCCATGCGAGGGATAGTGCAATGATTGCTTGAACAAAAACCCCAATGACTTAAGAGGTGGTGTTAAAAATTTCATGGTGATGATTACCCAATAGCCTCATGATATGAAAAATAGCATGAATAATATAGAACTTCATTTTTCACATAAGAGGGAGAAACTAGATATCGAGACTTTTTTTTAGAAAAAACCACTAACATTTACTATATCTTCTGATCTACTAGTCATGAAATAGAGAGTCAACTAAATTGAGAAGATAATTTCTATTATTTTCTATATTGAGATAGAGAGGGTGACTCAATACATTTATTTTTTAGATAGATAGGCTAACCAATGGTTTGTGTTGATTAAGAACACTAATCCAAAGGATAAAATTAATGATATGGAGTGGGATGCATTTATGAAAATATTTCTTAATAAGTATTTTCCTTGAAATATTTGTAAAAATTTAGGGAGGTAATTCATAGAGTTGAAGCTAAATGGAGGAAAATCTATCATATATTACGAAGAAAATTTCAAATGTTTTTCAAGGTATGTCTCAGTGTTTTATCAATAATGATAGATAAATAGATAGATTATTTATTGGTTTTAAAACACACCTTTGAAAGGCTCTAGAAATTCGAGACTTTACGAGTTATGAGAAAGTTGTTTGATGTCCTCTAAAAGTGGGGATGGATTTCCAAGAATGGTACCAAGGATATGGAGATAAGAAATAAAATATTTATCTTCAATTTGTGAGGATATAATGATAGAGGTGGATGGAAAAATAAACCACTCACAAATAAAAAATATGGGAAGACACATCATGGGAATTGCCTCAAATAGAAGGGGAAATGATTAAATTGTGGGAGAGAATGAAACCAAGCTCATGAATGATGAAGAGAAATGAAGAATATATATAATGTGACAAAGTAAAGGAGATAAAAACCCTTTATTTAATTCTTAAACTATAGGGAATAAGGATACTATGAAATCCAGTGCACTAAACCTCGATCCTTTGAGCGGAATCTGCTTCATAAGCTACCAAATCCAATGATGCGAGGGAAAGAATATACCATCCCTATTGTTGAGGTGTATCCCAATAATTATGTGTTGATAGGCATGGATATTATTCTTTAAAGAATAAAAAATGTACTATTTGATTCTAGTTATATGAATTCCTTCAAATTTGGAAGGTTTAGTAGGACTAATCAAACAACACCTCAAAATATAGAGGTTGAGTTACCCATGAGAATGAAAATTTGGGAAATTATTGTATCCCAAGTATATAAATCCACCCAAGTTAATGTTTTTTACTTAACCTCCCAAAAAATATTTTCGTACATCCTTTTTTGAAGTTACATTCTATGTTGGGCATGGATGGACTATCTTTATAAAAATCCAACAACAACTATCAGGAAAGGGATATCACTATTCACATACTGAGGCATCCTCCAATTCTATATATGTGTATGGATAAGGATGAATATCCTTTAAAATTATCAACTCAAGTGTAGATATTATTTCTTTATGAGTAACAATATCTAGCTCTAATTAGTATGAAAAAGTAGAGAATCATGTTTGAATAAATTACTATTATAAGGGACTATACTGATGTGTTCCCTGAAGAATTTTCTTGTATTTCTCATGACCGAGAGGTTGAGTTATTTATTTAACTTATTCCGGGATCTCATCCAATATCAATGAAACCATAGAGAATGTTCACCATTGAGTTAAAAGAACTAAATAAGTAGTTAAAGAAAATTTAGACAGGGGTTTTATATGACTGAGTGCTTTACCATGGGGTGCAACAGTCCACCTCATCAAGAAGAAGGATGTATCAATGTGCCTTTTCATTGATTATTGTGAGATAAAAAAATCAAGATAAAGAACATGTATCACAATCCACAGATAGATTAATTGTTCAATCAACTGTGTGTGACCATGAATTTTCTATGTTTGACATTTATTTAGGATATCACCTATCAAAGGTGATGAATGAAGTTATTCCCAGGAAAAAATTTTGAATGGGGAATGGACACAATGAGTTCATAGTGATTAACTTTGGACCCACTAGTTATCTATTAATATTAATGGACATAATGAATATAATCTTTAGAGATTACCTCAAAAAAAATTTGGTAGTATTTATTGATGATATTATTATATACTCTAAGAGTAAAGAGGTACATAATGATCATTTGAATACTATGTTGAATAATTTTTGAATGGAGAAACATTATGAAAAGTATAGTAAATGTGAATTTAGTATGGAAGAAATATCACTCTTGGGGATTGTTATCACCAACAATGGAATACCATTGGACACTTCGAAAATAAGGGAAAGAGAAGAGTGGACTAGGACAACATTTGTAATTAATATCCGTTGTTTACTTGATCTAGATAGGTATTATTGTTTATTTTTCAAGAATATATCTTGATTATAAAACCCACTAACCAAAGTGACATGGAAGGGTGAATTGTTTTCAAGACTTGTGAATATGAAGACTATATCAAAGAGGTAAAAATGAGTCTTATCACTACACCAGTACTCACACATCCGATAAGCGGGGAACTCTTTGTCGTATATATGGATGCATCAATGAAGGTATTAGACATTGTATTGATGAAAAATGATAAATTTATTTCCTACACGTCATGGAATCTTAATATTAATGAAAAAAATTATCCTACAAATGATTTGGAGTTGACAGTTGTGATCATCACATTGAAATTACAGTGACATTATATCTATGGAGAGATGTGTGAAATATATACTGATCATAAGAGAATAAAATTTATATATATATATATATTCACACATAAGGATTTTAACATGTACTAGAAAATATGGTTAACGCTCATCAAGTATTATGACTACTCAATCCACTACGATATTGGAAAAGTGAATAACGTGGAAGACTCTCTAAGTAAAAAGGATCCTGAAAAGTTATCAACAATGGGAATTAAGAAGGATCCAATATTCTTAGATTTGAAAATAATTGAAATGGGAATAATTAAGGAAGGAACACCATCAAACCTATCTCAAATCATTTCTCAACCATCCCTCACGAATAAAATGAATGATTCTCAAAGAAATGAAGGTTAAATTTGGAAGAAAGTCGAAGATATCAGAAAGGACAAATCCCCAGAGTTCAAAATTGATGAGGAATGAGTCATAATATTTGGTTCATGACTATGTGTACCATCCATCCTGATAAAAGGAAATATATTTTGAATAATTCACATAGGTCAAGCATTTCAATAAACCCAGGAATCATAAAGATGTATCAAAGTACCTAGTTTATTAGAAAGTGAAGGATGAAAGGAAAAAGTCTAAAGGGATGATGAAACTATTACCCATACCAACATAGAACTAAGAAAAATCACTATGGACTTTGTAACTAGGCTTCCAAAGAAATCTAGGTGAAAAAACACTATATGGGTTGTTGAAGATTATCTTGCACAGAAAACTCACTTTATCACAATTCAATAGGATTTCTCACTTGATCAAATAGAATAAATATATATCAGATAAGTGGTAAGGCCTCATGGAGTACCACTATGGATTATTTCTGATCGAGATCATAGATTCATCTCCATGTTTTGGAAAAGTATATAACATGCTCTAAAACTGAGGTAAGCTTTAGCGTGGGCTATCTTCCTCAAATTGATGGAAAATATGAATGAAATAATTATACATTGGAAGACATATTGAGAGCATGTTCTATGGACATGAAATGAGGTTGAGACCAACATATTCTATAGCCTAATTCTCTTAAAATAATTTTTTTCCAATTAATAATCCAAATGGATCCATATAAAGCCCTTTATGGTTAAAGATGTAGAACACCAATATGATGGGATTAAATTGGTGAACCTAAGATATGAGGACCTAAAATGGTTAATGAAATGAAAGATATGGTTAAAACAATTAAGCATCACATCAAGAAAGAAAAAATTTAATAAAAGATCTATATAGACAATATTCTACAGGACCTATAGTTTTAGGTTGGAGACATGTTATTCTTTCACATATCTCTATCGAAGAGGATGACGGGATTTTGTATGAAAGGAAAGCTAAGTCATAGGTACATCAACACCTTCAAGAGTCTTGATAATGTTAGAGCTATGGTATATCGACTGACACTTCCACTAACCATGTCTCATGCACATGATTTATTCCTTTAATCCCTCCTAAGTACATACTAGGTCCGTCACATTTACTAAATCTAGAGGTGGTATAGTTGTAAAATGATCTCTCTTACGAGGATCATCGAGTAATAATCTTAGACTATATATATAAAGTCATATGCAATAAGACATATCAACTGGTCAATGTACTATGGAAAAACCATAAGTAGGAAGAGGAAACATTGGAACCACATGAAGTGATTAAGGAGGATAAACCTCACTTGTTTTCACCATATTATGGGAAATGAAATTTCGAGGGTAAAATTTCCTAAGGGGGAAGAATCTAAAAACCCATAATTTTATCAATGGGAACTCCATTCTTATAATAATACCATGGATTATTAGTCTGAGAAAATCACATAGAGAACAAAATAAAAACATTAAAATTAATAATGAATGCAATAAGAGTTATTTTAGATGTTAAGGAACCTATACCAATGGAATAGTAACATGACATTTGGAATAGTATTGTGAACATTTGGAATAGTAATCGGGCCAATATAATAGTAAAATCACATATACAAGTATAAATAAAATTTAGATATATTATGAATTAAAATATGATATCTTTATTTCATGGTATAAGTAAATAAATGTTTTAGAAATGAAAAATAAAATGCTGGTATATTTGTAAGTTATAATTATATAATTAAAATTTTATAATTAATATAATGATTTAAAAGTAAATGTATTTTCATAAAATATATTGATTTTTTTTAAATTTTTTTATTACTACTATCAGATAAATTTATTTTACCTTATGTATTTTTTCAATGTTTCATTAAATCAGTTATAATTTTAAAATCACTATTCTTTTTATAATAAATTGTAATTTTAATTAAAAAATAAATTTATCATATTTAGAAAATAAGTTTTGTAAAATGGTTTATGTTTTTCAATTATGAACATTGAAAAATGGTTAGGGTGAATTTTAGGTAATTTTTTAAAATAGTTGAATTTTTGGAAAATAATGAAATATGTTAATTTATAGTATTTAACAAAGACATGAATTATCGAGTCATAGATGTTGAAAGGCTAATTTAAGCCCATAATATGAAAAAATCCTTCATTAATTTAATATATTTATTGAAAAGGTTCAAACTATTAATAGTGTTGATACAAAATAATAAACTATTGAATAATGTACTAAAAAAACACCCCTCCTCCAATATAAATACCACCTTTCACCACCCCTTATCCTCACACCTCTAAAGCCTTGAAGCTTGTACAATTTTTTCTCAATACTCTTAGAAAGCCTCTTCCCCATGTTCATGATCCTTTGTTCTCAACAAATGGCTAAATTTTTCTCCATAAGGATGTTCTCAAAGAGAAGAAATCAAGAGGTAAAATCGTTTTTCTTTTCTTTTAATTTCTTTTCATTTTATTTTCATTTTTTATTCTCTCCTCATATCCCCTTATACAAGTGGAATTATAAACACATTATCTTATATATTCTATAATGTTGTTAGGTTTTCCACGACCCGTCCTTGGGACCCGTGCCGTGACTACCCCAAGCCCGCCTTCCAAAGGCCAGGGGTTGGTGACTAGCACCAAAGGTGTAAATCCTGATAAAAAGGGAAGGCATTGCCTTTATAAAGTAAACAAATACCACAGAGTAAGCAAGCTAAAGTAAACACTATGTAAACTGGGTACAACTGTAAGTGATGGAATGTAAATGGGCCAGAATATAAACCCAACTGAAAAGAAAGTACAACAACTGTAAAGTAAAGCAGCAACACTGAGCCATCCACAAGAAATCCCACCTGAAGGGTGGGTATAGATAGCCTCCTCAGCTCTTCGGGTCCAGCCGTCCGCTCCGTGTACGTCTCGCCTAGTGGTCCGCCTCTAGGTACCGACTTGCTCCACAAGCCTCAACCACGATATGCACTGTCTGACGTATGCATCCAACACAATGTAGTGTGGGTATAACCCATGCAGGGGTGAGTATACTCTACTCATTAGGGACCCTGAGACCCCCGAAGGTCTCCCAAAATCCACAAAGGATAATCCATAAAGGAAAGATACAATCATTAAGTAACAAAAAACTCTACTTAGGTATATGCCCATACATATACCTAAGTCATAAATTCTAGTTCAGCTCCAACATCCGAGCCCAAGTTCGATCTAGTCCACACAGGATAGCACAATCCAATCCACACAGGATAACACCACCCAATACACTTAGGAAAGCAAGTCAATCATATTAAAGATAATGATTGAAAAGTCAAGACTCAGCTCACACAGGTATACTTCTTCGTAATACGATAGAGATGATCAGATGTATCCACTGATTCATCTAAGCTGTCGGACCCACGTAGGATACAAGACCAGCTGTGTTGTCGGACCCAGAAAGGATACAAGACCAAATACTCTGCCAGACCCACGTAGGATACAAGTACAGAGTCAAATACTGCCGGACCCATGTAGGATACAAGAATAGTAGTCACGTACTTCCGAACCCACAAAGGATACAAGAATAGTAGTCATCACCATCAAACCCACAAAGGATTACAGTAGGGTCGTCGTCGCTGCTGAACCCACAGAGGATTCCAGTACAGTCGTCATCGTCGTCGCAGTCGCAGCCAGCTCTAGGGTTCCCGCACACAGCATGCTCGATTCTGGGAGGGTTCACTCCACGAGTCAAGGGGGTCGATACATCAACTGGAAAATAGTCTAGATTTTATGTATCCCAAAGTTCCGTCTTGATAAAAGGAACTCAACGCGATAGACGATGTGTCAATAGGATGCCCGATCTGAGAGTTATTGGATTTTCCATCCCAGGGGCTCGGTTGGTTTTTAAATCAAAACCATCCTGACCATACTCCAACTGCATCCAAACCTCGAGTGGAGTAAGCCAAAATGTCCATCTCACTAAGAGAAAACCAACAAAGTTGACGACACATCAATCAGATGTCCGGAGCTCAAGTTATAAGTGTTTCCACTCCCAGGGCCCGGTTGGTTTCGTGTTCGAACCAACCCGGCCATACCCAAAGTTCCCTGAAACCTTGAGTGTAATATATTAAAACTTCCTTCTTGATCCAAGGATCGCATCGCAACTGACGGTGCGTCAATCGTAGGTCCATATCCTTAGTTACGGGCGTTTGAACGAACATGTCCGATTTATGGGGGTTTGGGCCCAGACCGACCCGACCCAGAACACCCTGGGTTGGCCCGAACCTGGTCGTCCCGACCCGGCTCCGGGTCCGGCCCACTGGGACGTGGCCCATCCTGGCTGGCGCGGCCCAGCCCAGCCGGAGCTGCCCAACCCAGCGCGGGCGGCCCGCCCCGGCACGGGCGGCCCGACCAGGTGCGGCCGGTCCAGCCTGGGCGGCTCGGCACTGGCCGAGCGGACGCGGAATGGAGGGGGGGGGGGGGGGCGCTGCCCCCCTTATTTTGTAATGGCGGCCCCCACGTGGGGGCCCACCCCTTTGCCAGCCGATGGGGGTTACAAACCCCTGGACCTTCCCGATTCCGGCCGGCTGTGATGGCCGACTGGTCAGCCACCGCGGGACCCCCCGCGGGTCCCGCCTTACCTTGCGCTGGTGGCCGGATTTTCAGCCGCCCTTCCCTGTACCACCGCAGCCTTTGTCCGACCGGCGTGGTACGATGGTGCCACACCCATCCGCCGCGTTCCTCCTCGTTCCCGCGCGGTGCCGTTGCACTGCGCTACCTTCGTTTGAGCCGCAATGAGTACAACAACAAAGGGGGGGAGGGTCGGTTGTGTTCGTGGGGTCTGGACCCCTCCTGTTAATTTGATAACAAGAGGCCAAAAAATTTAACATTGGATGGCAAAAGAATATTCACGAACACAAAACCAAACCCCAACCTCAAGAAGTTGTCGTAAAAATATCGTCGCTGAAAAATGGCTTCGCGAGGGTGGTTCGAAGACGGCGTTGGAGAGCACCCAAGAAGAGGATTTCATCTCACACCGGCTGTAGATAAGGGAGAGATCGGCATGTCATCTCTCCTTGGTGCTCCGACGTTCTTCGCATTCTTCAACGAGGAAGAAGATGTTCTTCAAGACTGCAGGAGTTCTCTCCTCTATTCAACACAACGAAAATCCACCAACAATAAAATAAGACCCTATCTTATTTTATTCACACACACACATGCCAACATTAATTTGTAATTAAAAGATCTCATTCAATTAATTAACTTAATTGAAGAGTATTTAACAATCCAATTAATTGCAAGAGTTGACATGTCATTAAATTGGGGGAGTGGGTGAGTTACAAAATAAATTGCAAGAGGGAGGTTAAATGGAAATGAAGGGGTGTGAATCATGTGGGCCCCACTTCACTAAAATGCTACCAAGTGGAGTTAGGATGTAGTAGGTCCCACTCCAACTTCCATGCATTGGTTATAACTACTTAGAATAGAAATAAAAATTGTAGCACAAATTTTATTTCACTCTTCAGTTAACTCATTTATTTAATAACCTCACCCGAGCAAACGCAACTCCAGAAAAGGATTTCCTAGAAAATTACCGGCGCTGCGGTTCCATCGGCGACCTTAGATTTAGATTCCGAGCAATGTTTCAAAAGTTAGGAAAACCCGCTCGTTCATTCACTAAACGTACCCAAGCTAAACTCCGGAAATTGATTCCGGGCACACCGGGCCTCAGAATCAGGTGCTGTCAGAAACTGTGTAATCGTAAAATACAAAGACATTTAGAAAAAAAATTCATTGAAATTTACGTGTCTTTAAATTACTCCCACCACAGGGCTTTATGTCCCCATAAAGATACACCATAAACTAGGGGAACAAATGTGGGTATTGTGCACGCATCTGAGCCTCCCACTCCCAAGTGCTCTCCTACAGGTTCCCATGCTGCCACCTAATGCGCATTAAAGGAATCGACCATCCATGTAGGACCCGCTCCTGTCGATCCTCGATCTCCACTAGGACCTCCGCAAAAGTCGCCCCATCATCAATGTCCAGCTCCCCATGGTCGATGATATGCGACAGGTCGTGCACGTACCTCCTCAGTTGAGATATATGGAAGACGTCGTGCACCCGGTGCAACTGAGGTGGTAGAGCCAAGGGATAAGCCACCTTGCCTATCCTGTTGAGAACCTAGAATGGTCCGATAAATCATGGAGATAACTTGCTGCCTCAGCCAAATCTCCGTAATCCATGTCGAGGTGAGACCTGAAGAAGATGTGGTCGCCATCCTCAAACTTTAGTGGTCTCTAACTCCTGTCATTATAAGACTTCTATCGGCTATGAGCTATCCTCATCCACTCCTGGATGACCTGGACCTTCTCTGTCGTGGCATGAACCATCTCTGGTCCCACAAGTGCTGACTCCCCAGGGTCTTTCTAGCACAGAGGTGATTTGGATGGTCGGTCGTACAGTGCCTCGTATGGTGCCATTCCGATGGTGGAGTGGTATCTGTTGTTTTACGAAAACTCCACCAAGGGTAGGTGATCCTCCCAGCTACGACAAAAGTCTAGGAAACATGCATGAAGCATTTCCTCGAGAGTGTGAATGGTTTTCTTTTTCTGACCATCCGTCTTAGGGTGAAAGGCAGTGCTCAGACATAGCTGTGTCCTGAATGCCTCCTGAAAACCCTTCCAAAGCCAGGAAGTAATGAGAGCATCTCGATCGGAGATGATAGATGATGGCACACCATGAAGCTGTACGATCTCTTGAACGTAGAGGCGTCCCAAAATCTCCACTGAGACCTACTCTCTGATGGGTAAGAAGTGGGACGACTTGGTGAGTCAGTCGACAATCACCCAAATAGAGTCGTGACCTCTGGAAGTACGTGGTATACCAGTCACGAAATCCATAGATATCCCATCCCACATTCACTCCGGGACTTCCAAGGGATGTACCAAGCCTGATGGTACCTGGTGCTCTGCCTTCACCGTCTGATAGGTTATGCATCGAGAAATGAACTCTGCTACAACCTTCTTCATACTCATCCACCAGTGCTGTCGTCTGAGATCCTGGTACATCTTCGCTACCCCTGGATGTACCGTTAAAGTGGAAGTGTGAAACTCTCTCAGAACCTCCTCCTGTAAAGAATCTAGTACCATGGTACGTCCTCTGAAAAGGAAGTAGTGCTCTCCTCCTATAGAGAAACCATTAGGTGCCAGTCCTGTAGAAATATGTGCACGCCACGTCTCATAGTCAACATCCCCATGTTGCGCCTCTCTGACCCACTGTAAAAGTGGAGGAGTGACTGTGAGTGACTACAGAAAGGCTCCTCCATCTGTATCCACGAATGATATCTGCAAAGCGGCTAGCTGCTCTGTCTCCTCCACAAGTAGTTGAATGCCCATACTCCTACTGAGATTATCGGCTACTACATTCCCCTTTCCAGGATTATATACTATCTCAAAGTCATAGTACTGGAGGAACTCGAGCCATCACCGCTGTCTCAGGTTCAGGTCCTTCTGTGAGAAGATATACGTGAGACTCTGGTGGTCAGAATAGTCTGTAAAGCGCTCTCCCATAAGATAGTGCCGCCACATCTTCAGAGCGAAGACCACTACTGCTAACTCCAGGTCATGGGTAGTGTAGTTCTACTCATACTGCCTCAACTGTCATGATCTATAGGTGATCACTGGCCGCTCATGCATCAGGACACACCCAAGTACGATCCCTGATGCATCGCAGTAGACTATGTACCCTACTCCCTCCTCCGGTAGCCTCGAGATAGGTGCGCTGTTCAATCTCTATCCTTTCTCCTAGAAGCTCTGCTGACAACTATCTGACCACATGAAGGGTTTTACCTTCTTATTCAAAGCTTAAATTGGTGCCGCAACTCTGGAGAAGTCTGGCATGAATCTCGGGTAGTACCTTGCTAGACCCAAGAAACTCTGCACCTCCGTCACGCTCCTGGGTGGCTCCCAAGCTATAACTGCCTCGATCTTCGCAGGATCCACCACAACTCCCAACTTAGAGATGACGTGTCCCAAGAAGTGGACCTCACATATCCAGAACTGAAACTTTGAGAGCTTACCATAAAGCTGGTGCTCTCAGAGTGTGTCGAGTACAACCCGCAAGTGGTTGGCAAGCTCCTCCTCAGTGGTCGAGTATATCAATATGTCATCGATGAAGACCACGACAAATCGATCGAGGTAAGGATAGAAGATCATGTTCATGAGCTGATGATAGCCTGACCTGAGGTCTATCTTCGAGAACCACCATTATCCCTTGAGTTGATCAAAGAGGTTGTCAATCCTCGGTAGTGGATACTTGTTCCTCACAGTCACCTGGTTCAGGTGACGATAGTCGACACACAGTCTCACGCTCCCGTCCGCCTTCTTGGTGAACAAAATCGGGGAAGCCCAGGGTGATACACTGGGTCAGATGAATCCCTTGTCCTGCAAGTCCTCCAGCTGTAACCGTAGCTCTTGAAGCATAGCGGGAGCCATCCGATATGATGGAGTGAATATCGCGGTTGTCTCGGGGTATAGGTCAATATAAAATTCTACCTCTCTGCGAGGAGGTAGTCCTGGAACATCTTCAGGAAAAACTTCCGCATACTGATCCACCACTACAGGAAAACTTGGACTCAGCACATCAACTGCTCCTAGGATGAGGCTATCCAACTGATGAGTGATCGACTATCCTCTCCTCTGCATGAGTCCATCCTGTGCTGCAAAGTCTCCCTTCTTGCTGGTGAAGGTGAACCTGCTCCCATCGGTGCAGACACACCGCACCTTGAGCCTAATACAGTCGATCTAAGCATGAACTGTAGATAACCAATCCATGCCAAAGATGACAACGCAAGGCCTCGATGCCTCTACAAGAAGATCCCGGCCGAAACTATCACCTCCTAGTGTAAGCTCACACTGCCGGCACCAGTGCGTAATCATCGAGTCTGCTCCCGTAGGAGTCTCTAGCCATAAGGATTGAGCCAACGGCTCCGTCGGAATCTCCGAGCTCCGAACAAGGGTAGCGACAATGAAATAATGACTCGCTCCTGTGTCTATAAGAACTACAGCAAGGGTGGAGTAGACATAGATAGTACCTCGAATCATCTCTAGTGCACCGTGGTCATAGGCCTCCACTGCCTGAAGCTGAGACTGCCTCTGCCCACCAACACCATGTTGTCGGGGTGGACCTCCTGGTGGTGGTGGTGGTAAAGCCTCAAAGCATCGCCAACCACCTGCTGCTCGGCCAACTCCTCTACCTCGTCCGCCTGCTACCTGTGGACCACCACGGTCGACCCTCTGCCTCTGCCTGGGTGGTCTCTCAACCGTCTGTTTCTCCTCTGCACAATGGGTCGGGCAGTCACGAGCCATGTCGCCCTGCCCGCCACATGCGTAGCACTGTATCCTCCTCGGAAGGCTGGCCCTACGTTGTGTTCCCCGCACCTCTGAGCCAGTTTCCTAAGGTTGTCCGCCTGATGGTCTGGTCCGGTTGGACCCCTATGAAATCCGTCGACTTCCAGCTACAGAAGGCTCATCTACGTGCCGCCCTGCGGTAGGTCTCGCTGCTGGTGTAGGATCATCAAGAAAGATCTTTATGAGATGGGATTTCTCCAGTACTACTGCCTACGTCAGAATGCTGAGGGAGATCTTCCATGCCCTGATCTCATGCCTCATTCCCTTCTCGAAGGTCCAGGCCCGGAAGAATGGGTCCTGTACCATGTCCGTCGAATAGCACGAGAGATCAGTAAATCTCGCCGAGTACTGGGCTATCGTCATGCTGCCCTACCGCAGCTGGAGTAGCTCCTGAATGCGCACCGCAAAAAAGGTGTCTAGGTCGAACACTGAGCGGAAGAGGCTCTCAAAGTCCGTCCAAAGGAGAGATGCCTCATTGTGCACCTAGAGAATCAGGCTCCACCATCTGCCTGCTACCGCGTGCAAGAGACTCACTGCAAGGATCACCATGAGGTCATCTGGTGTCCCCACTAACCTGAAAACTCGAACAACAGTCTCCAGCCAATCCTCGGATGCCTGAGGGTCCATCTCCCCATGGAACCTGGGCGGTCTCTGATGCTGAAACTCATGCAGTGCACTAAGGCGACGTGCACTCTCAGTGGATGGGGATGGTGGAATCGGTGGCTTGGCGGGTAGAGGTACCGCTGGTGCCTCCGTTGAAAAAGGGCCCTGCACCAAGGCCTCGTTGCTCGGTGGGCTATTGTCTCGCACAATGCTCGGAAACCTAGCTGGCTACCGTCGTGGGGCCATCCTGAAAAGAAACAGGTGCACCACGGTCAATTCAGTATACCTGGTGAGCTGAAACAAAGTAATCATAAAGAAAACTTTTGAAACACACATGCAATCAGTGTTTTCATGCACTGAGTTGGAAATCAGAAGTCAGGGTCCTGGTGTACGGATACGTCGGCCACCGCACCAACACTGGACTCCCAGGACTGATAACCAAACTCAATACTCTTTACACTATTGCTTCACATAGAAGAAAGATCAAAGTCCTGAGTTTTACGATAGAACTGAACTCCTTTGTTACCAATTTGTCATGACCCGTCCTCGAGACTCATGCCGTGACTATCCCAAGCCCGCCTTCCATAGGCCAGGGGCTGGGGACTAGCACCAAAGGAATAAATCCCGATAAAAAGGGAAGGCATTGCCTTTATAAAGTAAAAAAACACCACCGAGTAAGAAAAATGAAGTAAACACTAAGTAAACTGGGTAGAACTGTAAGTGATTGAAAGTAAATGGGCCAGAATACAAACCCAACTGAAAATAAAGTACAACAACTGAAAAGTAAAGCAGCAACGCTGATCCGTCCACTGGAAATACCACATGAAGGGTGGGTATAGATATCCTCCTCAGCTCCTCGGGTATAGTCGTCTGCTCCGTGTACATCCCGCCCAATGGTCAGCCTCCAGGTACCGACTTGCTCCACAAGTCTGAACCACGATCAGCACTGTCTGTCGTCTGCATTCAACACAACATAGTGCGGGAATAGCCCGTGCAGGGGTGACTATACGCTACTCAGTAGGGATCCCGAGACCCCCGAAGGTCTCCCAGAACCCACAAAGGATAATCCACAATGGAAAGATACAATCACGAAGTAACAAACAACTCTACTTAGGTAAATTCCCATACATATACCTAAGTCATCAATTCCAGTTCGGCTCCAACATCCGAGCCCAAGTTCGATCTAGTCCACATAGGATAGAACAATTCAATCCACACAGGATAACACAACCCAATCCACTTAGGAAAGCAAGTAAATCATATCGAAGATAATGATTAAAAAGTCAAGACTCAGCTCACACATGTATAATTCTTCGTAAGACGATAGAGATGATCAGATTTAGCCACTAATTCAGCTAAGCTGTTGGACCCATGTAGGATACAAGACCAGCTATGCTGTCGGACCCACAAAGGATACAAGACCAGCTACTCTGCCGGACCCACATAGGATACAAGTACAGAGTCAAATACAACTGAACCCACGTATGATACAAGAACAGTAGTCACGTACTTCTAGAAATATAAAGGATACAAGAATAGTAGTCATCACCGTCGAACCCATGGAGGATTCTAGTATGGTCGTCATCGCTTCCGAACCCACGAAGGATTTCAGTACAATCGTCATCGTCGTCGTAGTCGCGACCAGCTCTAGGGTTCCCAAACACAACATGCTCAATTCTGGGAGGGTCCACTCCACCAGCCAAGGGGGTCGATACATCAACTGACACGTAGTCCGGAGTTGATGTATCCCAAATTTCCGTCACGATAAAAGGAACTCAACGCGACAGACGACGCGTCAATCCGAAGCCCGGTCTGAGAGTTATTGGCTTTTCTGTCCCAGGGGCCCGGTTGTTTTTTAAGCCAAAACCAACCCTACCGTACTCCAAATACATCTAAACCTTGAGTAGAGTAATCCAAAAGGTCCGTCTCACTAAGAGGAAACCAACAAAGTCGACGACAGGTCAATCGGACGTCCGGAGTTCAAGTTATAAGTGTTTCCGCTCCGAGGGCCCGGTTGGTTTCGTGTTCGAACCAACCCAGATGTACCCAAAGTTCCCTGAAACCTTGAGTGTCATATATCAAAAAGACCATCTTGATCCAAGTGTCACATCACAACTGACAGTGCGTCAATCGGAAATCCGTAGCCTTTGTTACAGGCGTTTGAACGAACCTCTTTGATTTAGGGGGGTTTGGGCCCGGACCGACCCGGCCCAGAACCCCCTGGGTCGGCCAAAACCGGGTCTACCTGACCCGGGTTTGGGTCAGGACAACTAGGGTGTGGCCCGGCCCAGCCGTCGCGGGCGGCCCGGCTCGGTGCGGCTGGTCCGGCCTGGGCAGCTCGGCGCTGGCCGAGCGGGGCGGCTCGGTGCCGGCCGAGCGGATGCGAAAAGAGGGGGCATGCTACCCCCCTCGTTTTTAACATCATCCCCCACATGGGGGCCCGCCCCTTTTCCAGCCTTTAGGGGTTACAAACACACGACCCTTTTCGATTCCGACCGGCCGTGATGGCCGGCCGGTGAGCCGCCGCGGGACCCCCCGCGGGTCCCGCCTTCCCTTGCGCCGGCGGTCGGATTTCCAGCCGCCCTTCCCTGCACCGCTACGGCCTATGGCCGCGGCCTTTGTCCGACCGGCTTGGCGCGATGGCGCCGCGCCCCTCCGCCACATTCCTCCTCATTCCTGCACGGTGCCGTTGCACCGCGCTTCCTTCGTTCGAGCCGCAACAAGTACAAAAACAAAGGGGGAGGAGGGTCGGCCGTGTTCGTGCGGTCCGGCCCCCTCCCATTAATTTGATAAGAAGAGGCTAAATAATTTAGCATTGGATGGAAAAAGAATATTCACGAACACAAAACCAAACCCCTACCTCAAGACGTTGTCGTACAAAGATCGTCGTGGAAAAACGGCGTCGTGAGGGTGGTTTGAAGACGGCGTTGGAAAGAGTCCAAGAAGAGGACGTCGTCTCACACCGGTTGCAGAGAAGGGAGATATCGGCACGTCGTCTCTCCCAGGTGCTTCGGAATTCTTCGTGTTCTTCAACGAGAATGAAGATGTTCTTCAAGACCGCAAGAGTTCTCTCCACTATTCCACACAACAAAAATCCACCAACAATAAAATAATACCTTGTCTTATTTTATTCACACACACACATGCCAACTTTAATTTGAAATTCAAAGATCTAATTCAATTAATTAACTTAATTGAAGTGTATTTAACAATCCAATTAATTGCGAGAGTTGACATATCATTAAATTGGGGGAGTGGGTGAGTTACAAAATAAATTGCAAGAGGGAGGTTAAAAGGAATTGAAGGGGTGGGGATCGTGTGGGCCCCACTTCACTAATATCCTACCAAGTGGATTTAGGATGTAGTGGATCCCACTCCAACTTCCATGCATAGGTTATAACTACTTAAAATAGAAATAAAAATTATAGCACAAATTTTTATTTCACTCTTCAGTTAACCCATTTATTTAATAACGTCACCCGAGAAAATGAAACTCTAGAAAAGGTGTTCCTAAGAAATTACTGGTGCTGCTATTCCATCAGTGCCCTCAGATTTTGATTCTGAACAATGGTTCAAAAGTTAGGAAAACCCGCTCATTCGATCACTGAACGTACCCGAGCTAAACTTCGGAAATTGATTTGGGGCACACCGGACCTCGGAATCAGGTGTCGTTAGAAACTGCGTACTCATAAAATCCCAAAGAAATTAAGAAAAACCTTTTCCTTGAAATTTATAGTTCCTTACAAGGTTAATGTAATAATCTATCATATATCCTCCTATCCACCCCCTTTTATTCTAAAAATGGAAACATCGTCCATGAGTTTTAGTTTTATCGCCTTTAAGGACGATAAGTTTTAATTTTCCAATACAATGATAATGACAAGTCATAAACCCATTATATGGGTTGAAAAAAAATTTAAAATTCATTTTTAACACTTTTATGTTTCTAAACTATCATTTATACATAATATTAAACAATAAAAAAAACTCCTCCATTATGATCGAAAACTGCTAAAATTAATCTAAATGATTATCATTAAAATTTTATCTAATGAATCATCCTCATATCTGAAATAAAAAAAATATATAAGACTAATTAATAATCTTGATGTTTTATAACAACATATAATTTTAGTTATAGATAATTATTCCCATTTTACATGATCTTCCATAGATGATTACAAGTGAACCGATTATGAAAAGCAAGAATATGAATAGCCCCAAACAATGAAATTAAACATTTAACTCGTAATAATGGATATAAGTTAACTTAGTTAAATTATAATAAATAAAATAAATGTATAATTGGATCTGGATTTATTAATTAATGAATATAATTTGATTATCTTGGAAATTAATGTGAATAAACCGTTCAGACATAAGGTAAGGGGATTCCCGAACATAATTTACTTTAATTGGGTTATCCATAACACATTCCAAATTTTAGTATGTATGTTCTTTTATTATTCATAAAATATAATTTAATATTTCTTACCCTTTAATTTCAATGATATCTATCCTTCTAATAATATTTAAAAACAATTTTTTTCCAAAAGAAATATTCTTCCAAGAAACACATGTTTTACTTTTCTTGAGATTATTTCTTCTTCAATCTTGATTGATAATTATTATACATTGATTTTTATTCCCTTTATATTTTTGTAACCTTAATTTTTATTCTTGAAACAATTCATTATGAAATTATCCTGAAACCTATTTCATTTCCATGGGTTAATTTGTGGAAAATATTCTTATATGTTCAATGTGGGATGCATGATTATGTAAATGTTATGATGTGATGGGTGACCCAGAATTATATATTGCCCCAATTAGTTGGGTAATGTGATGTATCTATTGAGTTAATATGAAATATGTATAAACATGATGCTATATTTGTTCATAATGATGATTTTATTGTTATTCACATTTTTTATGTGTGAACATGATTCTAGATTTGTTCACAACTATGAATGGTAGTTGAACACTAAGACATGATGATTCAGTTTTATGCATTTCCACATTCGATGCCTTTATCTAATTTTTCTTATCATGAGTATTATTATAATACCTGTATTAAATTATATTGATAATGTTTATTCATTCACATTTTATATTGATTTATGTTCTTATCTATCCTTTTACTTTCCATTTTTCTCACCCTTTTCTTTGATGCATATCCTTTGGTGACACCTTACACTAAGGAGTGCATGAGAGAAAATAAGAAACTATAAAAGAAGAAATTAGATAATGTTTATGTTTTATCATGTAAATGTTATGTTTGGTTTTAATTTTCCCAAGAAACAAGTCCTTGGGATCCAGGTTTTGTATCACTATTATATTGTTTACATTTACAATTATGTAATAGTAATGTAAGAAATAGTTGGTTCACTATAAATCCGTTTGGAGAAATATTATTTCTAGGATTTTATAAATGAAACCTAAAATTATTCAATATGGATCCTTATCAATTTTTTAAATCTTTTATTAAATATTTGTTAGCCTTAGTTTATCACCTTTCAAAACCTAAATCCTTTGACCATAATGGATCAAAAGAAACTATTGTAATACATTTTAATATTTCAAAACAAAAAATAACTCTTTTCCTTCAACACCTCCTCTAAGGCTTACCAATCTACATGAATAGTTTTAAGGTGACCTATGTATTTAATATATAAATATTACATCATTTTAGATGAATATTCAACACATATCACAATAATACACACCTTGAAACAATAAATGTTTAGTTTCATTGAATACTAGATACCCAATTAACATATTTTATGAAAGATACTCAATATATCCTATAAATTTCTCCATGCACAGTACCCTTCTAAGAAATTACCTACCAAAAACCATTTTTCATATCACGGGGAAATGAAACCCAAGAAAGGGAGATATTAGAGTCATAGTATGTAAAAACATGGGGGATTCCAATATATTTTTATAATGGAGCATAAGGTAAGATTAGGTGTATGAAAACATATTCAAAACTAACGAGATCATACCCAAAAATCCATTAAATATAAAAAAATTCATGGAATAAGGATTTGTGATAATAATAGTCATTAGTATTAATTGTGTGGAACAATATATAATCATTGATGATCCATGATATAATATTATAAACATAAGTCTTAATTATGTGGCATAAACATAATCATAGAAAATAATTTCCTTAATCATGACTCAATGATAACATTATCAATGTGGGCAGAGTCCAATAGGGGATTTGGTTCAATCGCCATTCCAATAAATATATAAATCATATTAAAAGGCTACCCACCATGATAGTTTTCACATAGTAAGATTAGGATTACCGCCCGTGTAACTTCTTAGGATTTGGGCAACTGCCCATGTATCATACTGGTCTTAGGAAAGCCTCTCATATAACCTATAATGCTTTAGCAAACCTCATATATACCCTTATAATCCCATGAAATATATAAAACCTACCAATTCATTAGAGGTATATAGCGGTCCCACCGATCACATAATAATAAACAATTATATATATCCCACAAGAACGTAAAATAATTCATTATTCCGTCATAGTTTAATTAAACCATGTGATATGTTTCCTGAAACATCATCATCATAAGAGATATAGAGCAATTATGTGCATAGTATCCTTATATAATATCCCTAATGAAGCATAAAAAGCATTATATGATGTTGAAATAGATAAAAAAATACTTTTATAAAATCATTAAAAATATGATTTAAAAAACATGAAGAAATATAATTTCCTTTCTTATAACATTTAAAAATTAAAAACTCCTAGAAAATGGAAATATTTTTTTATTTATAAAACCATGGTATTTTATAAAATTAGATTTACTATGAACAAATTACATTATGGAAGGAAAATATAGAAGTATCGTAAATGTTTAAAAACATTCATTTCTTAATTTTGTAAAAAGTAAGAAGTGAGTCATCATCATTTTCTTTGGGAGATTCATTTTAATATTTTTTTTAATAATTTAAAATTCAGTATAAAAATACCTTTGTTAATAATTTAAGATTAGAAAAGTAATTATATAGAATAATTTTTTAGAACTTGGATATTGATGAGAAAGAATCTTAACCAAAAGAAGAGACTCTTAGTTGAATTTTCATAAAAACATACTTTGGGAATTTTGGAGTACCATAGAGAAGAAAATAGTAAAAATATTTCAAAACCCTATAAATAAATAATTTAAATGAATATATATGTGGTTTATAGAAGGAATATAAATAATTTATCACAATGAAAATTGAATACAAACCATTACTACATGTCCGAAATTTCATTATACATGATCTAACATACTATATACTAAATTTACTCTAATTATAAATCTATAAAATTAATGTTCATAATTAAATTACCCTTTATAATTAAAATATAATTTCTAATCACCCATTTCTTAATAATTATTTTTTAAAATCAATATTAGAGTGTCAACTGTTCTATTTTCCACATATATTAATGTTTGGTGATTCGAGTCCTTAGAAATTGGTCATAGATTCATCATTTATAAAATATTAATAATATTATAGACATAATATTTATAAATTATATACTATTTTATAACCATATATGTAGGGTGGTTATGAAAAATTAATTACATCACATCGTGGTGATGGTAGTCTATGCGTACACACGAGTGATGATTTCATTTTTAATTGATATAAACAAAGGAATGATAAAAAATATTCATCTTTATAGAATAATAATTATGTAATAAATATTATATATATTCATTAAACACATTTATATAACCATTCTTTAGAGGTGATGATAAAAAATGAAGCACATTGCTTCATGGATATAATAGATCATATGTATCCATATGCAACACTTTAATTTTATATAAGATATAATGAAGAGAGAAAATTGTTCTAAAAACAAAATAAAAATATTCAAGCATAGTAAATATATTTATTTCATTATTTTATGATGGTTATGGAATATTTTTAAGATTTTTTAGAAGAAAAAAACATATAAATGGTTAGTATGAACATATACCTCTTCCTTGGGTATTCTTCATTAAAAAACACCTTAAGGATTATTGTATGGGTCTTTTGGGAATACCAAAACCTGTAGAAAGTAAGGAGGACAGTTGTTAATATATCAATTTGGATATTTTATAATCATTGGTGCACAATATTTTTAGAGAACTGAGAATCCACCATTTTAAAAGAGGTGGGAGTGGGTCCCCTATAAGAATTAAGAAATTTCAATTATAATAAATCCAATATTAGTTGAAATAGACACAAAAAATATAATTTTAGAATATATGGTAAGGTATTTTGAAATAAACTCAAACAATGAAATTATATATATGTTATTTTATATCTAGAACCATTATCTCATTATTTAAATTTTTAACCAATTTTTACCATTATTGTGGTGACAATATATTTTACCAAGGTCACTTATTTTTATGAATAAAAATGAAAATGTAATAATATATATATTTTTTGAAATTATTACTAAAAATATTGAATATATTTTAAAATATTTAATTTCTAATGTTTTTTAAATTAAATATAATATCTAAACACAAAAAGTAGGAAAATGATTTTTAGAAAAACAATTATGCATAAAAATATTTTAAGATCATTCCGTACAGATTAATAATCATGAGTTGAATGTTAATTTAATTTATTAATTATGTTATATAATAATTTAATTAAAATAATTTTTCAATAGTTATTAATTTAATTTATCAACAAAAAAAACATATTAGTTTTATAAAAATAGTTTTTTAAATATTTCTTTTACCACCAAATGATTTTATCTTCATTTATAACAATTTGATAATCAAGACATGAATAAATTTTTTATTATTAATGTATAAATAAATTTATATTTCCATAATTATAATACAGAAATTAATGTAATGTAACTTTTAAATGAATAATATATAATAAAATTTTTTTTGTACAAATAACATTTCTATTTCGCCAATGATTACCAGAATAAAACTACTTATCATTTCTGAAGCACTTTTTTAACTATTATTAAATAATTTAATTAATTTAAATTTGAAAGTTTAATTTAAATATCTATTAATTTTTTAAATTTTATATTTTTAATAATGTAATATTCATTTATGTCAAGTTTTATGTGAATATTAAAATATGTAACACATTGAATTTATTTAAGGAAAATATATTCTGAAATAAAATGGTGTCACATTCTACCACCCTTTTAAGAATTTTTCCTTCAAAATTCCATTAAATTGAATAAAATAAATGAGAATAATTTTCCCTCATTAAATCCTAGAATCCCATGTAACTTACTCATATTTATGGTTTCACCACAAAACATTAACCATGTGTGTGGTCTTATAACATTAATCTTTATATATTCTATATTGAATCTCCACTAGTTGTTATTCATGAGAAATATCATACTCTGGTAGTAAAAAATCTTAGTTTAGTATTTATAAAGGATTCGTTTAGTAATTATCTAAGAAGAGATACATATAACACATCATGAACTTGTGGGTGGTTCTATGGATGTTACTTGAAATAATCCAATATTCTTATGCATTTAAGAATCTCTTAGGAATCAGTATATTTTGGGCCTAGATTACATTTACTTATAAATATAATAAACTTCTTCAAAGTATATTTTCATAAGAATAACTATTCACCAACTTTTAATTCCATATCTTACCAATTATTTTTAGTATAAATATCATATACACTCTGATATACCCTGATGTTTTGTTGAATGGATCTAAATTTATCAACCATTTCCCTAGCTAGTTTAAGTTCCAATATCTATAATTTTGTACCTTTATCCCAATATGTTGGAGTTTTAATATTATTTCCATTGAAGGGTTTATAATAATCCATATTAATTATTTATTGAAATCTATTATTATAATAAAATTCAATTAGTTGAAGTTATTAATCCCAAAATACTTTCAAATCCACATATAATGATCGAAACATATCATTTAGGGTTTTAATGGTCCTCTCATACTGACCATCTATATAAGGACGATATTTAGTGCTAAAGTTCAACTCTATATCCAATGATTTTTGAATATATATATATATATATGACATCAAGATAATCCTGGGATCCAGATCAGGTATGATTTAGAGTGCTACTTTGTGAAACCTTACCATATGATTAATGTATATCATAGAAATTTAGTAAATTGAGAAATATTATTTGATAAAAATAAAATGCTTTGACAACTGATGGTGATCAACTATAACCCAAATGGAGTAATAGAATTTATATATCTTACAGAGTCCTAATATGAAATCCATGGTGACGTTTTCCAATTTCTATATAGAAATGGGTACTAGTTTCATCATCCCCATAAAATCTTGACATTCAACATTAACTTTTGGACATACCATGCATCAAGATCATACTCCAAAATATCCCATTTCTTGCTTCCCAACCAAAAATTCTCTTTGATATCAATATACATACTTTTACTCTAACAGTGGATAGATAATGATGAGATATGTTATTAATCCAACAAATATCTCTTCAATTATCATATTTACAATACACATACTTGGTTCTTTAATGAGATCATTCCATAACTATCATAGATGAAGTTAAGAACATTCCTTTCCCCCATTTACAAATCAATATCTTCATTCATCATGTATTCAATATTTACATATTTGGAAGGAAGAATAATCATCTAACCAAGATAGGATATATCTCATTTCATCATGATTTTGAGGTCCATCCCTTATAAATCCAGATGAATTGTCTCTTTTTTAATCCTTAGTATAGACAACATAGCATGATCTTTCTAACTCAGTACACCATCCCCCTTTTTCATCTTCCTTGGGTGGTAATTTATTGAGAATTCATAAAATTTAATCAACTCCAATAATATATTTTAGAATATATTAAACTCTTTATTTGTGAATATATACTTAATGGTTTTATGGTCAATATATTCATGATAACTTTCTCTATAAATATAATGCCTCTATACCTTCAAAGAAACAATTTCCACTTCCATCTATAAATATTTTGTTGTTTATGTTTTCTCATGAATCATTAATTAATGTGATCCATTTTTTTCAACCATTTTATTTGGTATGAGAACACATCATTGTCCCTTATTTGATGCGTCATTATAGAACCCCAAACCCTCTCCACTATAATGTAGTTTAAGAATATGTCCATCGACAAAACTTCTCTTTTGTTCATTGAAAATATATTCACATTATGTAGTCTAGATGAACTTGAATTCCTTTAATTCTAACATAGTTTATTTAATTAATATCTATGATATATTTCTGATAATATTTTTATTTTATCCATCCAATAAATGAAAACTATGGATCTTAGTCACCATGGTTAGTATGAGGCAATTTTTGATAACTTGTGTATTTGAAAGGACCAATGATATTACCTCATGTGTAATTACAAGAACCAATAATAATACATTATGTTTCAAGAATTCAAACATGATAAAATTTTCAAATATATACTCCATTATCAAGGACTTCAACACAATCTTAAATGTTATTCATATTTTTCCTTTAACCTGGAATATACAAGAGTATCATATTAAATACCCAAAAAAATTAATGTAACCTATAAAAACTCTATTGATTAGATTAATGAAGATTATAGGGGGATTATGAAGTCAAATTTAAATCAATATAAATTTGTATTGTTTATACCTCATATGTAAAATTTTCTTGGGCATATCCCCTTATTTTACCCTTAAATAATAATATCCAGATCGATGTTCAATGTTAGAAAATATTGATCTCTCTATAGTTGGTCAAACATATCATCAATAGGAGGTAGATGATACTTATTCTTGGTAGTGATCCTATTATGTTCTCGATAAAAAATGAAAGTATGCATTAAACCATATTAATATTTAATAAAAGGAATATGTCCACCCTCTTGTAATGAACATTGAAAAATCAATGTCTTATATATTCTCATGAAGTTTTTTATTCATTTCATGTATGTCAATCAAGTTAATTCTATAAGAAGTCTTTGAAATACGAACATAACCATATTTGAGATATATAAAAAACTAAACATTATGATTTGAGATAATACTATGACATGCTTTAACAAATACATCGAAATATTTTTATATAGTAAGAATATCATAAATTTTGGGTTTCACCCAAACCAGTTGAGATACATTCCTTACATGAATAGTTACTAAGATCCATACAATGATATTTATTACCATTGGAAGTTCATGTACATCATTAAACAGATATATGATCATAGGATGATATAGAATATCAAATTTCAATTCCTTTCCTCATATATATGATTTATGTAGATATATCAAATCCATGACCAAAATCACAAAAATTAAACTAGAGGGTGGACAAAAAGAATTATAGGAAACACAGTCCTAAAAAATTTATACAGGATTTGAGATATAAATTTTAGATAAAATCATCGTACCATTTATATTTTTCACTATTAAATAAATATCATATGATTTATCTTGTGTTATGATACTATTTGAACATTGTTCTAATTTAAATGTGTAATATAACATGAATAGAATAATTCAATTGATTTTGTATAGTGGATGATGAGTTTTCCTTTAACTACATAAATATCATGACCCATATCTATTTTTGTGAACACATAAGAAAAAAAAATTTCTATTGGATCAAGAGGTCACTAACACTGATTTCCATCATTAACTATTTAATTCATGCACTTGTTTTTTTATTCCCATTATATTTCCAATTAAATTATTAGAGTGTGGATGGTGAATTTGGATGATCTTTATCTCAATTATTTTAATTGACTAGAATCTTCATATCCCTTAAGCATTCATTTTCTCAATGACATTTTTTTATATTTAAAAATTAAATTATTCACCTTAGTTAATTTCCCACATGCTTCTTTCCACATTTTTGACATGAAGGATGATTAATTTTCTTTTCCTCCATAAAATTTTTTTATAAAAATTTTGTATAAAGATTATCCTTATATTTTTTCTCTAAATAAATGAGAATAATTAGAGACGCTAGTCTCTATTTCTTCCTTGCGATCTCAGTAGATTACTTATTTATAACTATCAAATCCTATTATATCCAATTGAATTCAAAAAATTTATTTTATGATAATAAAGAATCAATCAATTTTACTTTCATAGTTAATTATAAAAGTAGAAGCATTCATTTCATGTATGTGAAAATTTCAATCAGAGGCACCAATGTATTTATCATTCTTATTCATTAGCTCAAGGAATTCCCTTTAACTCTTATTTGGATGATTTTGGGGAAATTAATTTCATAAAATCAACCTGTTAAACTCCTTGAATTTAATAGAGTCAGTTTATTTATCTTTCCTTATATTCCTAATAAGACACCACCATTTACCTGATTCACATTCAAAAAAATGCATATAAAAAAACCATACCATGATCTAATCATAGGAGAATGAAAAATATCCTTTTTATGGTACTAATCCATTACTCAGAAATTAGTTAATTAGAATACCCATGAAAGAAAGATGGATGTTTCAACCAGAATGAATCAATGGTGTATTGATCATTACAAATATTATTTATATTATTAGAATGATTCATATATTTACAGATTTTCATAAGTATATAAAAATTGATTTTCATTTTTACCACCATACAATTTTGTTTCTTAAGTGGATAATCATTACATTACCATACACATTTTTGGATAACATGATTCCTCTTGGTTTGATCGATTGAATAAAAAAAGGAATATTATAATATTCAATCATCATTTATTAAAGTGATAAATGAGGAATCTCATTCCTAATGTTTTCTAAATTATTAAATATTCTTATAATCCTATGACACTTTAGGTTTATCTTATATCGATTTTTTATCATAGGTTTTCTAAGGTGATATTATCTCATTCCTTAAAACCTAATATCTAAAGATAAATAATCTAAAAAAATTCTAAACCCTACTCAGATACTAACTGGGGTGAATTGGTCATATCAAACATAAATATTACATCATTTTACATGAATTTTAAATAAAAATCATAAAAATAAATTCTTTAGAACCACAATAGTTTAACTTATTTGTAGAATAGATACCTAATCAACTTATTCCCTGAAAGATTTTAATCATCTCCCATAATGTTCTCCACATATAATATGATTATTAACCATTGATTACTTAAAACTATTCCACATAACATGTAGAATGAAAAAAAAACATACGGTGATCTTATATTCCTAGTAGAGTAGAAATGGTATATTTTAGTTGATGATTAATAGGGAGAAAAAAAAAATAATCCCAGAGGGTATTAAAACATTATCAGAGCTTGTGATACCATAACCATGAATTAATAAATCATAAAACATGAGTTATGTAATAAGGAATTCTCATAATAATATACTTGATTCATTAGATTTAAAAATTATCAATTATTAATCATGATTAAGATCATATCAAAATAATAAGGAAAATGTTTTTGGCATAAAACTGTGTAATAAACATAAGAATATAAAATAATTTCTTAGTCAAGAATCAGTTATACGACTATCATTATGTAAATAGTACCATATTGTATTAGGTTTAATACCCATTTGTATAAACCAAGAAATCATATCTCAAGGATACTAAAAAATTAATTCATCATCTTGTAGGCCTAGGATTTTGGCTTGTATACATTAATGGGAACTGTCTAACCACCTATGTATTCTCTTGGTCTTGGGAAAACCTATCATGTACCATCAAATGATTGGCATAACCATTCATGCACCATTTTGATATTATGAGATATAAAACATTTAAAAATAATTTTTTGGACCATAATAGAACCACCCATTATATAATAATTAACCATTAAAATCTGTGCCATAATAATTTAAGAACATTTTTCATTCCTTCACTCTTTAATAACCGGTGAGAAAGAAATGTGTGTCATGAAACATCATTAAAAAATAATCATCATGAGACATTAATATAGATAAAGTGAATATTATAATAATATAATATTTCAATTTAAGGATAAAAATACTTAAATTATGTTAATATAAATGAAAAATACTTTTATAAAATTTATATAAAGATGATTTGAAAATAATAAAAATTTAATTTTATTTTTTTATCTTTTATAAAATAAAAATTCCCAAATAATGGAAATATAATTTTTATTGTAAAACCATGGAATATTTTAAAATAAGATTTATTATGATGAATTTACATTAATGTGGTAAAATGTGGTCGAGTCATAAACATTAAAAAACATTATTTTCTTTTCTTGAGAAAAAGTAAAATGTGAGTCGTACAGAATATTTCTGAAGTTATTATATTTAATAATTTTTAAATAACATAAAACTTAGTATAAAATGTCCTTTATAAAAAATTTAAAACTATATAATAACTTTCATAATACAATTTTTAGGAACATGGATTTGAAAGAGAATGATTCTTGACCAAAATAAGAGAAACTAAGTTAGCTTTTCATAAAAAAAATCCATTGCATATTTTGATTACCAAAGAGTTTAAAATGATACTAATAATTGAAAATACTATAAATAACTAGTGGATAAAAAATATTTGTGGATTAAGAGAAAAATAACATATAATTTTTTACAATGGAAATTGAATCATAAAAAATCTTGAAAAAAGTGTGATTGTAATATAAACCCCTATCTCATGTCTTGAATTGATTTGTACATGAAAAAACATCATATATAATAAATTTATAATTATTTTAAATCTATAAAAAAACCATATTCATTCTTATCTTACTATATATCATTCCCATTAATTTTTCAATAACCCTTTTTTTAAAAAGTATTTATTAAAATCAATATTTGGGTGTCAACAATTATTTTTTCGATGTATGTTTTAGTTTGGTGATTCAAGTCCTTAAATATTGATCATGGTTTAATATTCTATAGGATATTAATAATTTAATAAATTAACTATTCATTCATTATTTAAAATTTCATAACTAACCATGTTATCCATCATTAAAAAATAATTACATCACTTCATGGAGAAGGTAGTTAGTACGTATATATGAGTAATGGATTTATTTTTCAATAGATTTAATTAAAGGAGAGGTTAATATTAATTTAAAATTATATTTTCATAATTAGGCTATAAATAACATATATATTCTTTAAATACTTTTATATAACTATCCTTGAATGTTGATGATTAAATACGAAACACATTACTTCATAGAGGCTGTAGTCAAAATGTTCACAAGAGTAATAATTTATATTTTACATTAGATAGAATAGAGATAGAAAATTACAGTTACATTAACATAAAAACATTTAATTATAGCAATTATATAGATTTATTTATGTTAAAATGGTTATGTAATATTTGGTGGTAGTTTAAGAAGAAGAAACTTAAAAACGTCAATAAGAATATATACCTCTTATTTAGATAATCTACTTTAAAAACACAATATGTATTTTTGGATAGGTATTCATGGAAATAAAAAAGAAATAAGGCATGATTCTGATATATCTAAATTTATTTTAGAATATATTGGATGAGATAGGGTGCCAAAATTGTGTGTAGAAGTGGGAAGAAGAGGTTCCTTTTTATATGTAAGGGGAGTGTTAGCAATGTAAATAGTAATAAATTTAGAATATAATAAATTATATGTTGTTTGGAACTGCATCCACAACATAAAATTTTCAAATAAAAGGTAATTTATTTTTAAATCCACTAAACCAATTAATTTAAATACAATTCTTAGTGATATATGAAATCCTTATTCAATTATTTTAACCTTTTTAACACATTTTTACATTTACTGAGTTGACAAACTTTTTACGAAGGTAACATATTTTAACGATAAAAAAGAAATAGGCCTTATAAACAAATATGTAAAATAATATCTAAAATATTTAATCCATTTTATAATATTAAATTTCCAAATGTGTCATAAATTTGTTATCATATCTCTTCACAAAACACGTAATAAACATTTTTATAAAAAATGTATTTTTGAGGAAAAATGATTTTATTCTCATTCTTTGTATGTGAAATGAAATTAGAATAAGTTTAATTTATTTTATTGAATATAATATCTACACACTTCACTAAAAAAAATAAATCACTGTGATTAATTTTATTTATTATCATAAATCACAATTCATGCATAAAATAGATTTTCTATGAAAAAACTCTTATACCAAAAAATGATTTTTTTCATTTCTTAAATTTTTATAATAAATAAATGAATTTTTACTAATTTTTTAACATGTTTAAAAAATAATTTTTTCATAATTTTAATACTAAAAATTTAATGAAACTTTTAAATTAAACATATATAATTTAAATAACGTATGTAAACCAAAACAATTCATTTATACAAGAATTATTTTACTGACATTACTTATCATTTATCAACTATATAATGAATGTAATTACTTTAGTTTATTACTTTAATTATATCAATTTCATTTTACACTATGAATTTCTTTCATTTTATATATCTAATATGGCATTGTTATCTTTTTTTTGGTGTTGTGTGCATCACAATTGGTTAAACACATTTAATTTATTAAAGTGAAATATATTCTAAATTATTTGGGTGATGAAAATTCATTATAAAATTTAATGTGATTCATTGAATCATGAAATAACTTGATAATGGAAACATCAAGGTTTTTCTAAAAAACTAATAGGATCTTTTAAAGATAATTAATCACGTATTTTTTTGTTAATGAGTGTCTACATACTTAAGCAGCAAATGAGACACTTCCTTAAATAAAAAACTCATTATAGTATCTAGGATCTAGAACCCATGAAAAATTAGTACCCACCCAACCTCCTAAGTCATGTTAATGATCCATGAGAAACGATATGTATCTATATTTTGTTGTAAGTCACAAATTTACTTTCATAATATGATCATCAATTTGATAAATCATATTTATATGTATATTTACCTATTGATAGTTGAAAACCAAATGGGAATACAATCTGGTGTATGTGGAAACATTTTTTCACTGGTTCACACTCTCCATGTGTCTAGTCATCCTTCAATGTCTATCTACAAATAGACCAGAGAAAAGCTAAATGGTATACAAATCTATTGTAATTACCTAAATACCATCACTGGTTCGTAAGATCCATGTGTCCATTCATCTTTCACTATCTAGTTACCAATATATAGAAGTAAAACCACATGGGTTTCTAGACTTGTATAAGCATCAACCAACCATCTCCTAGGATATTTTTATTTTATACTAGAAAGGTCCACTCATGTATATTCCCCATACAAACCATTTCTAGGCATCCATATATATAACTCTATTCCCCAAGATAATAAATACCATAGTAGTTTTCCCTTTTGTATGGGATTAAATTATATGACAATGTGGTCCTTGAATAATAACCATAAATAGAAATTAATTAGTTATAAATGAATTAACATAAAAGTATCCTTATCAGTTTAAGATTCATGACACTAAAATAAAATAATTTTTCCATGGATTCATAACCATAAAAGGCACCACCATGGCCTCAGATACACTAGCTAAAAAAGAATACCATTGGTCATAGAAACCATTGAAAAAGTTACTTCAATGTTCTTAGATGAATGACCATGAAAGGGAACATAATGGTCATTTTCACATGACTTTACAATGTATTTAATTACATATTAAATGTTACTATACTACATGTAATTTTATTTGCATCACTAGAATACATTGGTTACCCTTTTCATGGGAATAATCCAACCTCCTGAACACTTTCTACCTATCTGAATGGAAATAAATTCTAGAGTTCAAAATTGTATTAATTTAAACATCATGATAACTAATCATCTAGTGAAGGGAATGATAAATAACATATCATACATAAAATTACCTAGAGATTCAAGGTATCAATTTATCACATTCATGACAATGATAACCAATATTGTTACTTGGAATGATTTTATAATAATATATTAAATATATAATAAATACTTACTTTAAAAAATAAAAATATTTATAGGATTAGTTTACCTTATATCCTCTTGATTAAAATGTGAAATTTTAAGTGTCTTTACTTCATTATAATGGCCACCCACCTTTGTAAAAATGAGATATGACCAAACAAAATAGTGAATAAAAACATACAGGATTTAAATAATAAAACGGAAATGTTGTTAAAAAGTTATATAGTTATTATAAGGTTACCAATGAAATTTTTTTGTTAGTAAAATTAATGGAATAAATTATGTGGAATTTATAAATTGGATGTGATTGATTTATATTTCTGGGAAATATGATTTTTTGATATAGAAAAAGTGTTTGTGAGAAATTATTTGTTCTGTAATATGGTATCATGTTATGATTTATGATATTATCTGGTTTCAATATTTATTTTTGTGATATTTATGGATTTTATAGGAGTTATATTTGTATCATTAAAGGAGATGTTGATCAGAAATGAAGTGGTTGTGACTATGGTGCGTTTCGTGAGACCTTGGGGAAGTTTGTTGATATTTGGAGCTGATTAAATATTCCATAACACTATGAATTTTTTCTATGGAAGAAAAATCAGAGAATAAAATCAGTATATGTGATTATTTTATCAAATTTATTTTAAAAATACTAAAATGGTAACATCCCACCCTCCCAAATTGACTCAGTAAGAGACAATGACTATTATTAATCTTAGATGACATTCCCAAGACACAAAATGCCTATAATAAATGCCATGAACTTCAAAAAAAATTGGGTGAGGATTTTCCATTTAAAGATAACAAAAACAAGACAAAATAAACATAAAAAACCAAACCTCTATATGATGTATGAGTAAACAAATACTAGAAAAAACAAAAAAAAAAGACAAAAGACAACATGAGAGTACAGTCTGAATCAAATTGAAATAACCAAAGGAACCAAGAGGTGATAAAATAAAAATAAAAATAATAATCCAACTAGTAACTCCTACTCTACTCTATGCTCCAACTCTACATTCCCAACCTAATGAATCAAGAATCATCACTAAAGAACTGATATATCTTGCCTTTACCTATGTCTCAATATATAACATCTACAAATTCAACATATTTCCAAAGCCGGGGGTGAGTATATATCTCAATAGGATTTCCATAGTGACTTACCAAATCATGGAAATAGGATTAAATTTGTTATCATAGTCTATAAAATAATTTAAGAACAAAAAAAATTATAACAAGATATAATTCAATTTTCCCATGGTAAGAATCAAAAAGAAATCACAATCATTTTTAAAACAATACATCAAAAAATCCTTTAAAACATTTCTAAATTTGTGATTTGGAATATACTTTTTCCATGTCTAAAAATATCCATAATAAATTCACACACAATCTTGGTGTTACCATTGATAGTGGAACTTCATGTACATACTCTGTCCCTTTATATGGCGGTACTTCACGACCATTATCCATCCCATTCAACTGTTTCCCCAAAATTATTCTTGAATCATGTCAAACCATTTGAATAAAATGATTTATTCACTTTAAAATAATTTAAAAAAATAATTTACTTTAATTAAATTAAATAAAATTTTAAAATCACTAACTATAAATTATAAACAATGGGTTTTTCCAAAAATTCCTCCAATTCCCATGCTTTCCAAAACCAAAATTAAAAAGAGAATTTCCAACAAGTCACACCCTGATTCAAAAAATATTTTCACGAAATTTAATCAATTTGGAATAAAGCCTTAAATTTCATTTCATGTGGAGTTGAGAAAGAATCCAACTACCACTTATAATTTAGAGAAAATGAAGAAATGGACAATAAAATTAATAACCATGGTTAGGTATTCTAGAAATGAACATAAATCTTGTTCCCGTAAAACAATTTAGTAAGTTATCATAATGATTACCCTGATACATCATAGATATATTTTCTACTAACTAGATATATAATAATTACTTAGGAGAGAAAAATAGATCTAAGATGAATGATGAAGAAAGAGCACTCACTAGTGAACTAACAGACTTTGGATCACCAAAAACATTCTCTCAAAACAAACGTAATTACATATCAAGGCCTCTAGGGAATAAGAATTAATATAAAGGAAGGATTAGGATAAAAACTAGTGATTAGTGGGGTAAATTTAATTAGATCAAAAAATTTTTGATCTGAAATTTCATGGTGCACGGTTAGTTAAATCGTACGCTAACCGTGCACAAAATGTTGTCTCAAGTCACACCTAACATGTTTAGATCCTACATATAGATAAAATATGTGTAAACTATGTGTTTCAAAACTATATTAATGTTAATGGTTTCCCCTAGGTATCCCCACAGTTATCCTAAACTATTCACCAACCATGCGCCTACCCAATACTTTTTATTTTTCTTTCCACTATTTCCTGGTGGTGTTGCACGATTTATATTAACCATGATAACACTATGAACCTATATAAAATACTATAAAGAATTCCAAAACTCATCCAAAACTCTATAAACATAACCAGTAAATTATATAAACATAAAGCACAAAAATAAGGGTTCAATTACATGAAACTATGGGTGATACAGTCTCCCCAACGTTGGTCTTTCCATCCCTATAAAGTAGAAAACTCTCATTTACATGGAAGAGTTTGGGACATTTATTCAATATTTCCCTTTCATGCAACCAAATTTATTTATAAATTAAAACAAAATGACATAATACCCAAACTAGACTTATTCTTTTCCCATTGAATACTTTCTCTTGCCAATATACAATTCATAACTGGACACAATCCAATGTAGAATCTAGCTCTAGGAAAATGTTATCCAATCGAATCACATGGCCATGATGATGTTGATTCTTATTCAATTGTGATACATGAAAAAAATTATGTAGTGAAATGAAACTTTGTGGAAAATCCAACCAATATTTCACCTCAACAACCAATTCATGTATCTCAAAAGAACCTACGTATTAAGGAGATAAATTTCCATGTTTACCAAAATGATGTTACCCAAGCCTTGGAGAGATTTTCAAGAACAAATGACGACTCAACATAAATCAAAATGGTCATCGAGAATGATTCTCATATGATTTATGATGACTCTATGTCGTTTCTAATCTCTTTATGACATGATAAATCTTATTTGTTGTTTCGTTCATGAAGTTTGGTCCAACCAGTGATGTCTCTCTTATTTCCACCCAAAAAAGTGGAGAACGATGAGGACACCCATAAAATGTTTCAGAAGTATCCATATGTATCTATATATAATTACTGTTTTATGATAACTCTAATAATGGTATGTACCCCTCCCTTACACTACTAAAATCCATTACATAATCCCAATAAATATCCTTCGATGTTGGATCATCCACTCAGTTTTTCCATCCGTTTGAGGATGATACACCAAGATCAGTAAACTGAGTCACAAGGTATTTATATAATGATTACAAAAAATGAGACATAATCCTTGGAACTCAATATAACAATATTGAAACTAGAATGCCATTCCTTTATTCCTCTTTGAAGATATAAATTAGTGACATGTTCAACACGCTATTAGATTCATGAATAGGGATGAGATGAACTAAATGTTTTAGGCGATCTACTATCACCCCTGAGGCATCATGGTTGTTACCCATACCTGGTAGAATTTTTATAAAATACATACCTATCTACCCCCATTTCAAAACTATAATTGGTAAAGATTACATCATAATAGCTGGTCACTGGTGTTATGATGTAACCTACCGAGAGGTAGGGAATCTCAAAACAGACTCAACCAATTTTATTTTCTTGTAATCCCACTAAATTTTTTCTTTCAGAGCCTTATCTATATTTTGAATTACAGGATGAAAAATCTATCACAAATATTGGTAAAAATTATGGATTTTTTCTTAGTAAGCCAAAAGTAAAATCTTATAATATCCAAACCACACAAATGGTCTCCTATCAAGATTCCATCCCTTAATAGTCTCCCCACCAATGATTTTTGATTTCATAGAACACATTAAGAATCAAATTTATGTTCCTCTTTAACATTCTCAACCAAATTTGGAATAAAATAAACTAGAAAAAAAAATAACACACTACCTCAATCTTCAAAATCCATGTACATGTATTCTATCACCAATGTAAGACACCATTGATCTAAAGCCTATTTTTCTAAATGACTATTTGAAATTATACAAGAGGTATCCACCAGAGAGTTCCCCTTACCAAGTGTATACATTATGTCCAATTTAAATAATTGAGGATACTTTATCAATTTTATTTTCCTCATATTCACATCACTTTTAGAGAAAATATGTTTCATGATCATGTGATTTTGAACACTATATTTCTCACCAACGTGGTAATTATGCTAAGTATTTAAAGCACATACAATAATGATAATTCCAAATTGTTTTTCGGGTAGTTCATCTCATGAAACCGCAACTACTGTTACCCATAAGCAACAACATGATCTCCCTGAATGAGAATACACCGTATAACAACCCTACTATTTATTACACATTAATACATGTTTAATTATATAAAATAAAACATAATACAAGCCAAATGATCAATAAGTATAGTGTCTCAGAAAATTACATACATTACAGAACAACTTAAAACATGGGATACAAAAAATTATTGAACACTTCCTTGACATGATCGTACTATTCCAACAAACTAAAAAATGCATGGGATATGCTGGGGTCAAACATAAGAAAGGGGTGGGCTATAAATCCTATCATGGGAATAAAAATTGCATAGTGTGAATATGTTAATTCATTTTAGATAATAGGAATTTCAAAAGAGCATAAAAAGAGCTTGAAAAATAAGTCATGATATAACATGATAATCATAACATGGAAAATATGGAAACAACTTTAAACAATGAATCATAAACTAAGGTCAAGTATATATAAAGAAAGGCCTCATGGTGGAAAAATTAACATAAATTAATCAGTTACACCCCTATCCCAACATATCATATTATTATTCTAAACATTACACTATGCATCAGAGTGATATCTGGGTGCACCCATCTTATTCATTTCATTTTTACGCTTAAGTGTTCCACATAGATCATACCACATGGGTTCATTCATCATAATAATTTATTCCATGATTAAGGAGTGTAAAAAAATAAGTAATTACCCAATAAATAAGTATATGTTCATAAATGTTAATACTATTGATAGAAAAATGGGTATGGTATTCACTAAACAATAGTTTTGGCATGAAAAATTGCAGGGACATTTTGGCAGCATAAAGACATTAAATAAGAATTCATAAAAATGTGTCATGAGGGATAAATGGGTATCTAATAATTTAAAAATAAAATTGGAAGTAATATGGACACATAAAGACATCTAATAAAATTAGTAAATTGAAATAGAATGCATATGTTCATAAAGAAACTTGAATAAAGAAGAGAATGTGAGAATCGACTACGGAGTTTTGACATAGTAGTGGGTGTACATAATGGTTCATATGATGGATAAACGAGAGTGAAATGGGGTTATAATAATTTATACATAAAATGTAATGTAATGGGGATGTGTAAGTACATATCCCAACAAAATAAAATTGACATTAAAAGACATAACATAAAAGGAGTTCCTGATAAAAGTGAAGAGTGAAAGATCCCTTACAGAATTTCAGCATAGTATTGGTTTAGGTAATGGTAAAAATGAGAAAGGATAAATGAAATATCATTCAAATAAAAAAAATTGGAAAGTAAGGTAATGGTTATAAATTAATGAAAATATCAATATTGAAATTATGAAGATTAATTTCAAAGAATCTTCTTTAATTGAAAGGAGGATAAGAAGGTGAGGATCCCTTACGTGAGTGTGTAAATCCAAAGGCTTGGTATGGGATTATTTAAAGCTTGGGGCAACCTTGGGAGGACTCTAGGGAGTTTAGGGAAGTGTAAGGATGTGATCTAAAGAGTTTTAGTGAAGAGAAATGTGAGCTTTGATGGGTTTATTTAAGAAGAGGAGAATTTCATTATTATTTTGGGTTTTGACTCTACACAATTAAATATTCAAAACCATAAACAATACCATGGTGTTTGACCATGGTTTATACAAAAAGTTATTGGTATACATTATTTTATGATGTAAAGGATCGAAATAAATAAAATATTACCCTCGTGAATGTGGAGGTGAGCCACACTACTAATGAAATGATTCCAAAATCTAAAAATATTTTATATTCCTTGGAGGATTCATAATGGATTTTAAAAAATAAATCTAATAAATTTAATGTCACATTATTTTAAAGGGAAAAATGTATTTATTCATGTATACCATTTATATTACTTATTATACCAAATTTGGGTTATTAGGATGTTATAAAACAAAATTATATTTATGCAGTGTTAAATTTTTACTCGAAAATTTGACTATCTTATACAATTATTAAAAATTTACCATTGAATAATTTTTAAATTATGATTCCAAAATTAATATTTATTTAATTTAAATAATTTTCTAAATATTTTAATTTTATCTTTTTAAATATTTACAAACATTTATTGAAAATTATGGGGTTTTGATATTAATAGTTTTCAAATGCTAATAAAAATTACATTTGATATCATAACATTATATGATCATTTATATTTGAAAAATATTATTTAATAAATATATTCAATTAAACTATTATCTATTTCAAAAAAACCATTAATTCATAAATTCATTAATTAAATTTGAATATTAAAAAAATTTAATTTTTGTTTTATTGTATCAAAATGAAAATTATTTACAAATTAAAAATAATAGGATAAATGTGTATTAATTACTCTATAAAAAATAATATACAAACTCATATTAATAAAATATTGAAACATATACCTTTAATACACTAGTATATGCTCTATGAGTATGATGGGTGATGGTGAGGCATTCATGGGGCCATTCAGAAAACATAGTTTAGGTCATGATATATATGAGCTTGAACATCTCCCGTAAACAGTTTTTCCCATGATTAAGTTGTTGGTTCTCAGTTAGGATTGGCCTATGGAAAAGCCTAGAAATAATCTCTCCCTTTGAAGCTCTGATAAATTGGATTCATAAGGTATGGTCCTACTGGTTGAGGCGATGAATTCATTTTTCTATATCAATTGATTTTTTTTAAACAAAATATTTATACGAGTAATGTGATCACTATTCAATGGATATATTATCAAAGATACTGATACATAATGATCATTTATATTCGATTGGATATAATAAAACAAAATAATTTCATGTGTTTTATATAATAAGAATATATTTAATTTTAAAAAGTTGAATTTTATTCATAATAGTTTGGGTCAATAAAATATTCCCCCCTTCATAAATTTCACCGTCAAAATTTTCTTTTACCACACTAAAACGGATGAGGGTAACTCTGATTCATCACACTCTAGTTTCATAATTACTTCTTCAAACTTATGGTTTCACCACAACATATTAATGAGGGGCGTTGTTTTATTTTGTAGAACTTTTTATCTATGATATAATATCTTCACTGGCTGATCTTCATAGGAAATATCATTCAATAATGGCACTATATATGGATTGAGGACATGTGAGAGGTATTTTATGTAATCTATCAAGAGGGTTACATGGACTACATCATATAATTTAGATAGGTTAAATGGGAATTCTAGTCGATAGGACACTGCTTTGATGTGATCAAGGATCTCAAAAGGGAGGATGTACCATGGAATAAGCATTCCCTTCTTCCCAAATCTCATAATAATATTCCATGGAGATATGTGGAGGAATTATAGGTCTCCGACCTCACACTCTATGTCTTGTTGAAAATTTTCAGCGTTTATCTTTCATTCAATCTGAGTATCCGTGATGTGTTGTTGACTATTATTAACCTTCTCCACCATTCCCTCAACCATTTTAGGATCAAAAGGCTTAAATTCCCCAACTTCATCCCAACATTCCAGTTCTCTGTACCTCTTACCATAAATGGATTCATATGGAGATGTTTGAATGCTCTAGTAGAAAATATTGTCGTAATATAACTCTACCAAAGGACGGTGTTAGTCCCATCTACCTTTTAAGTCTACAGAACATGATCAGAATATTTATTCTAGTGTATGAATAGTCCACTCAGATTGCCCATCAGTTTGAGGATGATAGAACATACTAAAATTCTACTAAGATTTTGGATTATTCGAGATACTTTTATATAACTTTGAGGTGAATCTTGGATCTTGATCAGATACAATCACTAGTGGAACCCCCTATAGCATTACTGATTCTTTGATGTATATCCAAGCTAGTTGATCTAGTGATAAATCCTCTTTAATTGAAATGAAGTGTGTAGTCTTTGAAAGATAATCCATAAAATCCCATATAGCATTGAGGTAATTAGATGTCTTCAAATGACTGGTGAAAATATACGTAGTGATGTTTTCCCATTTCTATGCTGGTATGGGTCATGGTTTCATCATCCCCTTAAACTTCTACCTTTTAGCCTTCACTTTATGACATACCATGAACTTTGATGTATATTCAGTGATATCCTTCTTCATTTTGTCCCACTAATAGTTCTCTTAGAAATGTCAATATATATTTGGGTTTCCTTGGTGAATAAAGAAATTAAAACCATGTGCATCATCCAATTTTTGCTTAATTAAATTAAGATTTTATAGAAAATATAGGCTTGAACCAATTATCACAATTTATAGCATTGAACTCCAAGGATTTAACTTTTATTATTGTTTCCAATTTCTTATGAATTTCCACTTCATCTTTTGGAGAATCCTTTAACCTTACAAGAAGTGAAAATTGGGAAATAATTTATGGAAGGACTGATGATGTTCCATCCATTATGATTTCCATATCCATTCTCTTCAATTCAAAGAAGAGTAAATCCTTATCAATTTTCATTAATGGTTAAAGTTTTACGTCATTTCTACCAAGAATCCACCAATTTATTTGATTTACCATGATAATAGTGAATTGACCAGTCATAGTCCTTGATCAGCTTTGACCATCTTCGTTGGTGCATATTAAAAAATTTCTTTGTGAATATATATTTGATAATTTTGAGATAAATATATATTTCAAACTTCTCCCAAAATACATAATTCTTCCAAATTTTCAAATTGAAGATCACTTAAAGAAACTCTAGATCATGCGTTAGATAGTTCTGTTCATGAACATTCAACTCTGTTGAAGCATAGGCTATGACATTGTTCACATTCACCACTTGTGGGTAGTCTTAACATAGGCGCAGTGATAAGACTCTTTTAAAATCCATTAATATTTCTTCACATTCACAATTCCAAGAAACAATGACTCCCTTTAATTTTATATTTATAATAGGGTTTGAAAATCATGATAAATTTCTCATAAATTTAATATAATATTCAGCTAACCCAAGGAGGCTATGGATATCTGTCATCGATGTAGGCCTCAAACATCCTTCAATTCCTTTTGAATTCGATGGATTTAGAGATATACCATTTCTTGTGATGATATAACTTAAGAATGAGACTTCCATCAACAAGAACTCAATCTTTATATACATTTCATAGAGATACTCTTTTTGGAAGGTCTTTATCATAGTTCTCAAATGCTCATCATGGTCCTCCTTGGTTTTAGAGTATATTAGAATATCATCCTTAAAGACTTAAAAATTTTTATCTAGGTAATATATAAAGACTCTACTCATAAAGGTCATGAAGATTGTTAGAGAATTAGTTAGTACGAATGGCATCACTATGAACTCATATTGCCCATACCTTGTACAAAAAGATGTCTTGGGGATAAATATTTTTTCACCCTTACATGATAATATCTCAACCAAAGAGACACATCAGTAAAGTATTGTGCTCTACATAGCTGATTGAATGAGTCATAAATCCAAGGAAAATGTTACTTTTTATTATCATGATCTTGTTGTGCTCACAATAATTGATTCAAAGGTGCATTAACCCATCCTTTTATATAACAAAGAGGACTCGTTCACCCCATTGTGATACACATAGACGTATAAACCCATTATCCATATTATCTTATATTAGTTTATTTATCTCCCCAATTTCCACAACAACCATCCTATACAATGTATTGGATACTCAAAAAACCCCAGGTATAAGACTTATTGAAAAGTCAACATCTTGGATAGGAGGAAAACTATAATTTCTCAGGAAACACATCAGCGCATTCCATCACAATAGTTATGTCGTTGAGGATGATTCTTTTATTAGATTAAATAATTTGAGCAATATACACTTTCTAATAGGTGATTAATATCCATGTTTGATATGATAGTGTTAAATAAGATTTTTCCTCCTCTTTTCACTTGTATAGAATTGAGGGTCAATTCTCCATATGAAAAATGATTTAATTATCACTTGAATTTATTTTAGATCTATATATTGAAAGAAAATATATTCATATAATTGACTCAAATTCCATAAAAGTGAGTGTGAAATGGTTCTCAATGAATTTCATCAAAAAAAATTGATAGGGGATGAGTTACATACAAGGATGAAATAATTTCCCCATTTTTCGTTGTCATGAGCATCTCTACTTCCAAGATTTATGGTTTTGTTTGGATTGTTCAACTAAATGTTTGTGACATAAATTATTGTGTAGAACTAGAACCAAAAAGTAAATTCTATATTATTGAATGTATTACTAGGGTAACTATCATGACTTCATTTTCAGGATTCACCTCAGTGGTAGTGATGGAAAGAGATTACCCTTTTTACCATGAAGGTTGTTGCTTATCTAAAAAAAACCCCTGGTTTAGGGAATTGGTTTGAAAAATTCCCTAGTAATTTATAGTTTAAGCAATGAAAAATGTGCTAAGGTTTGACTTTTGCATTAATTTCCTCCTCTGAATTCTCAGTTTTCTCCTATTGGAAATTATTAGGTCGGTTTCCTTCCTTTCTAACCCCCTTATTCAATTTTTGAGGTTCTTCTTTCCACACCATTTACATGTGAGATGATGAAATTTCATGGAAGAATTATATTTCTACATCAGATCACTAGAATTAAACTCCTATTTATACATTTTATCCACATGATACCATTGGGATTTTCTGATATCCATTTATTCTTTAGGAGAACATCACACAATTTATTCACAACTATCAAGGTCACAGATCACAAGGGATTTTATAGGCTAGGTTTTATCCCACCAAATAAGTAGTCAACCTTGAATTAAGGGGTGATGACCAAACCATATTCATGTCATGCAAGTATTGTAATGTTTTCCTAGTATTCTCTAATAGATTCGTTGCCTTTTTGATCGAGTGAAAAGAAATCCCTTTATATTTTAAGATGGAGGGTGCATGGAAAATATTTATCAAAAAACATTTTTTGGAATTCCTTCCACTCCATAGCTTTGATCTATTCTTCAAGATTATTATTCTTGATCAATGTACTCCACTTATCAACTTCACCCACCATATGATAAACAGCCAGGAGAACCTTCTCTTGTTTGGAATATAGAAGTATGGTGGGGATATTTTCAATGGTTTTGATACATTATTCTATGATTAAGATAGCAGATGATACAAATAAAGTATGAGGCCTTTGTAAATGGGGATTTCTATTGTGTATTGATATACGTTATTAGGGTTTAGTCTATCCTCCATATCTATGTTTCTATTCAGAACACAAGTCAGCTAAGATAATATCATGAAAAAGATTGTGATTCCAGCTCCCATCATACTGGGAATATCATTAGAGAAGTCATCACATTACACATCACATTGATTGTTTACCTGATTAATCATATTTATGGCCATTGTCTAGAATAAAGGTAAAATTAGGGCATATTAGTTTTAAGCTATTAAACACATTAAGGGGAAGACAATTATAATATAGGGATAAATTATAAATTACTTGTTTTTTCCTTAACTTAAATATTTGTAGGCTTCAATCTATGTTTTAGATGATATATTTCCTACCATATTTTCTTATGTGAATTATTTTTTTATTTTAATAATGGTTTCTAATTATATTATTAATTTACCAAAGAATTCCCCCCCCAATAGTGTCAAACTAGGGGCATAGTAAGGCCCGTTTTCATGTACCAGATTACCCCAGGCAAGGATTTAAACATCTTTTTAGAGTTATTACTCCTAGGAACATATGTGATCGAATCATGTACACATATAGTATCTAGACATGCATATATTTTATTGATAATCTGATTACTATATACTAAAAAAATTAGGTATGTCTTCCTCATAATTATTCTTTTCTACAAGGCATTTTTCTAGAGTTTTCTAATCCTAATCACAAAAATAAGTAAACTTTACCTCTGATACCAAATTTAACAAAAATTTTCTATATAACACATGAATAAATGTTTTATTACATAAAATTAAACATAATACAATGAAAACGATCATGAATTCTAGTGTCATTGAGAATTTTTTACATTACATAACGACTTATAATATGGGATACAAAACATTATTGAACAATTATTTTACATGATTAAAAAATTCCAATGAACATAAAACTACATTGGATATCCCGGGGGAAACCAAAATCATGGGGTGAGATACAAACCCCAATAGAGGAATAAAAAAGTCATTATATGAAGAAGTTAATACATGTTAGATTATTGGCCTATCAATGGATCATAAAAGGAATATGAATAATAAGGAATGATATAGCATGATAATCATAACATGGGAAATGTGGGAACAACATAAAACACTGAATCATAAACATAATTCCATGCTAAATGCTATAAAACATCATGGTGGAAAATTATGATAAATGAATAAGGTACACCCCTATCCCAACATGACTTATATGATACTAAATATTACCCAATGCATTGGACTGCTTTAAGGGCATGCCCATCATATTCATTTCATTCTCATACTTAAGTGTACCACATAGATCATTCAACATGGATTAATTCATCATCATAATTTATTAAATTATTAAATTTTGTGGAATAAATATAATAAATTCACCAATAAATAATTATATATTAATAAATCTGAATACCATTGATATAAAAATGGTTATGGTATTCAGAACATAATTTTCTTGGTAAAAAAATCGTGGAAAACTTTTAGCAGCATAATGGCATTACATAAATTTTTTTAAAAATGTTTTATGAGAGATAAATGGGTATCTAATCATTTAAAAATTAAACGGGAAGTAATAGAAATATTTTAGGACATTTACCGACATTAGGATATGGAAATAGAATGAATATGTTCATAGTGAAACCTGAATAAAGAAGAAAGGGTGAGGATCCCTTATGGAATTTCTAAAATGTAACAAGGGTACATAAAATATAATAGGATTTATAAATGAGAGTGAAAGGGGGATATAATAATTTATAAGTCAAAATTTTAGTAAGAGGGGTATGAAAAAACATATCCCAATAGAAGAAAATGTAAATTAAACGAGAAAACATAAAAGGAGTTCTTGATAAAATTGAAGCATGAAAGATCCCTTATGAAATCTCAACATAGTAACCACTTAGGTAAATGTCAAAATGAGAGAGGATAAATGATAAACCATTAATATCAAGTCAATTTAATATTAAGTTAATTATTTTAAATTATTGAAAATTTATCAAATTGAAATTAACAAGACTAATTTCAAATAATTTTTCTAAATTTTAAGGAGGAGAGGAAGGTGATGATTCTATTACATTAGTGTGTAAACCCAAAGGAATGGGAGGGAATTATTGAATACTTAAGGGAACCATGGGAGGAAAATAGGGAGTTCAGCGAAGAGTAAGGAAGTTATCCAAGGAGACTATGTGAAGAGAAATGCGAGATTGGTTGGGTTTATAAAGGAAAAGTGTGAGAGTTCTTTTATATTTTGGTTTTGGATTATATATAATAAAATATACCAAACCATAATATATACCATGGTTTTTTCACATGGTTATTTCCAAAAAAGGAGTAATATATATTATTTTATGAGGTAATGGTCCTAAACTAACAAAATATTACCCTTGGTGATTTGGAGGTGAAACACACTCCTAAAGAAATTATTTCAAAATGTTTGAATATATTATAAGTTTTAAAGGATTCATAATGGAATTAAAAATTAAGTAAATAAACATAAAATCACATTATTTTAAATGGAAAACATATATTTTATTGTGTACCTAATTTATTTTACTTATTAAATCACATTTGGGTCATTATGATGTCCAAAAAAATAATGTATTTTTATATGATATTAAATTTTTTACTCTCAAATTTAACTATCTTAGATAAATATGAAAAATTTACCGTTGGATAATTTCAACCCTATGATTTAAAAAATAATATTAATTTTACTTAAATAGTATTATAAATATTTGAATTTTCACTTTTAATATAATGACTAATATTTATTGAAAATGATGGGTTTTTGATGAGAACAATTTTCATACCCTAATACAAATTATATTTGACATCCTAAAAATTATTTGATCATTTATATTTGGAAAATATTATCTAACAATAATAAATTAAAATATTATTTACTTAAAAAATTTATTAATTCATAACTTTGTAAATTTCAATTTAATATTAACCAAAAATTTTATTTTTTCTTTATTGTATGAAAATAAAAATCATTTATAAAGAAACAATAATACGATAAAGATACATTAATTACTCTATAAAAAATAATGTAAACATTAATATTGGTACGGTATTGATACATATCCATTTAATACACTAGTATACATCTTAAGTGTAAGGTGCCGATGGTGGGGCTATCATGGGGTCGTTCAGCTAATATGGTTTGGACTGTGATCTTCATGGGATTTAACTTCTCCCATAAACAGTTTCTATAATGCTTAAGTTATTGGATATTAGCTTATTCCTTGTCAATACAAATATTCAAAAAATGATACCACCCTCCAATAGATGAGCATAATATGGTATGATCCTATCATTTGAGTCAATCACATTCTTTGTCTCTATCAATTGGATTTGTTAAAACCCTATATTTATTCTAGTCATGTGATCACTATTCAGTGACAATATTTTCAAAGGTAATGGAACTTAATAGTCATTTAAATACAATTGGATATAATAAAAAAAATAAGTTCATGTGTTTTCTATAACCATGTTACATTAAATTAAATCAAAAAGTGGAATTTTATTCATAACAGTTCTGGTCATTACACATACCATCCCATATCCTGATGCATCATAATACACCACATACAATTATCTCATTTCAAGAAATATACAGAATAGTGATCAAGTATGCTGATATTTATACACTTTAAAAGACTTCTCCCATTTATAATTCCATTAGAATAGAATTTGTTTTTATCAAATATGTCATTGGTGATGATAGTTGTGAAAATTCATGAAAAAAACATCAGTAATAACTAGTCAGGTCTAAGAAAATATAAATATCCCAAAGACATTCATTAGTCGTTTCCTCGAGATCACACCCACTATATTTTATGAATCCTAAGAAAAAAATTTTTAGAGATAAAATTCCTAAGGAATCATACCTCTTGTCTCCAAAAATCACACACTGAATATTTATAATACAGAAAATGATATCATAAAATACCTAATAATATATCCATGTGATGATCATGCTCAACCTTTTTCTTAGAATAAACTAGTATGTCATCTAAAAAACCACCACAAATGAATCCAGATACCTTTGAAATATCTTAATCATCAATTCAATATAGTCATATGATGTATTCATAAGACCTAAATGCATAACCATATACTCATAATGGACATATTTACTTCTAAAATATGTCTCCAAAATATTATCTTTCCAAACCCACAGTTGGTGATATCCTGAATGAATATAATTTTTAGATAACCAATAGGGTTTTATCAATTGGTCAAATAGACCATCAATGAATTGAAGAGGAAACTCATTATTTGTCATAACTTTATTAAGCATAGGATAATATTTAAAAATCCTAATATTTTAATTAACCTTTTAAAAAAATAAAATAGGTGCTGCCCATGGAGATGAATTAAGCCAAATGAAATCTTTTCTTTCCAACTCTTCTCACTGGAATTTCAATTATCATAATTTTTTTGGTTCCATATAAAGAGTTTAATGTGGTTTAGGAATGGTACTTACTATGGGAAAATTATAAACTCCACTTATATTTTGGGTTAAAACCTTAATAAATTATTGAGAAGAACAATAGGAAATTGATCAGCATTATTTAGAAACCACTATTTCTGATATCAAATATAGATTCTACGGTCAAAGCATCCAACTGGTATGAGATAGTTCCAACCAATGGTTCCAATAATCCTACTCCACATCCCTACACATTTTGATCTCCTCCAATGATATGCTCGATGCCATATATAGTTGTAAAACTGACCCTTTAGGAATAACAATCGATATGAGATTTGAACATTGTCAACTAATACATTCCCAGGATTAAGTAATAAGAAACTATCTCTAGTATAGTGAAATCCCAAGTAAATTCATCCACATTGATAGTTATAGAACATTCAATTCACATACATTCTCAACATTCTCATTATCCAAATGAAGTGTGATGATTAAAAATAGAAGGAATCATCTCAATATGAAAATAGTGAAGATCAAAACCATGAGAAACAAAAGAAAAAATATGAGAAAGTCTTTTAAAATAATTCATGCATAATGTTAGAATTTAAATAATCATACCTATCACTATAAAAGGTCCCAATTGATCATCCATGATCACTTTATCAACTCCATAAAATTTATTTCCTACCACATTTTTCTCTTTTTTACATGGTTGAGATTTCACTACATGAAGTGTCATGGTATTCCTAGAATCTTGAGGGCTTACTTATTTTTTAAGTTAGAGTTATTATGATTAAGTCATCCCATAGAAGTAAACAATGTCTAAGAAGCCTAATATATCTCCCTAACACCTATCCTTTTATCAATATGAAAATTTCACCAAAGATGTACCATCATTTTACAATTAAGACATTCTCTAGGTGGTGATGTACAATCTCTTTTTATGTGATCAAAGGAAGCAAATTAAAAAAACTAGGATTACCCTTTGGTTTAAGAGAAATATTCGCTAATACCGCTATTCTATTTTCATTCATACCACTTTCTTGGAAATAGTTTTCCCTCTTCTACTTATTTTCACTATTAATGTTCCCATAAGTTCCCATATGTATCAACATAATGTCTCCAACCATATTTCATGAGATATACTTTTCTTTCACTGCTTCTTTATTGACTTTCTCTATATAATTCGATATGAACAACAAAGAAGTATTTGATTAAATATCTTCCCCCTAATCTGATTCAAAAATTCATGCTTTCGTGGATGCACATTGAATAACTTCTATTAAAAAGAAGACTAAATTCATAAATTTTTCTACATACTCTATCAAAACAATGTTCTCTTGCTTTAAACAGAAGAAGTTTGTTGTTCTTATAATTATAAACATGTTAGTATATAATATTTTATTTAATAATTCTTCAAAATCCAACCATGAATTTCCTTGGTAAAAAATTATCTTAAACTACAAAATTAAACCACTGGAATACTAGATCTACCATCATATACATTGAAAAATTCACATTTAGTTCAGATGTTGTACTAAAGAAAACAATGATTCTATTCATCCTATTTAGCCACACTTATTCGTTTTCCAATTCTAAATCACCAATCAATATTGGTGGATTATTATTTAGGAGAAGAACTGAATGATTTAGTTTCCATGGTAAATCATTTTTGGTCCCTATTTCCATGAATAGAAATTCCAAAAAAATAATATGAACCAACTATTATTTCACTAGGGGATTAGGAAAAATCACATTCTTAGCGTCCACTATGGACTGGTTTCTTTGATTCCTACTCGATTCCATTCTCTATAACCAAAAAAACATTATTTAGTCTCACTCTCTAGAAAACAAAGGATTAAAAATTTGAAATAAATAATTTCTACAAGTTCCAAAAACATACTTATCAAGAAAAAACTAGTTTGAAAATTTTTAAACATATACCATAATTCCTTTTCCAAAATCTCACAATTTCAAATTTCAATTTTTTAAAAATCCTCCCTAATTATATTGAATATAAAACCATTTTAAACTATTTTAAAAAATCAATAATATATGAGCACATAATAAATATTTTACTATAAATTTATTATGAAATCTTATTGGGATGTTTTTATTATTAATGCATGGAATACAACTCTCATCTACTGAACCCATAAAGATTAGGTAATAACAAATAGGTGTTTATTAAATACTCTTATACCAAAAAACCCTAGTAACCTAATGTTTAGAATAAATAGATTATCCTTTCTTTTTTAATATATACATTTCATGTTTTGAAGGTCATATCTCCTTGATGTGAACCTAACTCAAGGACTAAACAAGAATGATTTTCTAACTACATGTACGAAGAAACTGATACCCAAGAATCTAACCAACTGATACCATTTGTAACATCCCTCCCCTCACCCATTATCTTGGTAAGAGGTCATAGCTGCTATGGGACCTATGTGACATCCCCAAGACACTAATGGATGACAATAAATGAAAATTACTTCCCAAATATTTGGGTGATTATTTTCCTTTTAAACAAAAAATAACCAAGCTGAGATAACAAAAAAAACCAAACCCTTATGTGATGCATGGTAACAAAAATAAAATCCATTAAAAAAACAAAAAATATATAATATTAGAGTACACTTAGAATCAATTTGACATAACCATGGGAACTAAGAGACTACAAAACACAAATACACCAAAGACAGCAACCAGGAACTCCCAATCTACTCCAACATATAAATACACATGCCTAGCCCAAGGTATCACAAATCATCAATAGATAACTGGGATAGCATTCCTTTACCTGTGTCTTGATAAATAACATCTACAAACAAAACATAGATCCAAATAAAGGTTCAATATAAAATTCAGTATGATTTACTAAATGAAATCCCCAATCATTCTAGTATGTTAAAACTTTTTTTCATAAGTTACAATAAAATTTTAGAAAGGAAAACCATTTATAACAATGTCCAAATTTAATTTTTCCCAGGTACGCATTAAAAAGATATCATAGTAATTTTTACAGGAATACATCAAAAAATCCTTTAAATCATTTCTGAATTTGTGATTTGGCATAAATTATTTCAATGTTGACATGCATACCTGACACATACATACATTCACAAAATTGGTGTTACCACTGATGGTGAAACATCACATCCATACACCATTCATTTGAAGGTGGTACTTCATGCCATTGTCTATCCCATTCAACTCATGCACATCCATTATAGAAAAATAATGTCAGCCCATTTATTTCTAATCCCATTGAAAGAATTTAAAAAAATAATTCACTTACATCAAACCAACCAAAATATTAATACCACAATTTTACAATTATAAACAATGAGTTTTTAAAAAAATATATACAATTACCATGATTTCCAAAACCATAATTCAAATAATAATATTACTCAAATCACATCATGACTTACACAAACAATTAAAGTAATTTAATGAATTTGAAATCAAGCCTTCATGTTCTTATCATGTGGAGTTGAGAAAGAATACACCTACCTCTCAAAAATTAGTGAAAATTAATAATATAACAACAACTTCAACAACACATATTTGGTCTTCTAGATCAAACAATAGATCTTGATCCCATCAACCAATTCAATAAGATCTCATCAGGATTCCCATGATACATCATAGACCTACCCTTTATGGACTAGATCTGTACATTCAAAGGAGAGGAGAAAATTTTATCTAAGAAGAAAAAAGAAGAATGAGAACTTACAAGAGAATCTAGATATCCAACAGACATTGGATCGCCTAAAATATTCTCCCAAATCAAAGGGAATCACCTATCAAGCATTGGGAGGAAAATGAATTCATGTTAAGCAATTATTAAGTGGAAAAATATTTATTAGGGAGGTAAAACGAATTTGATACACAATATTTGGATACAAAATTTCATGGTGTATATTTAGGGAGCATAGTTAATCAAAATGTACACTAACCATGAGAGATATAAAATCTCAATCCACACCTCTCGTGGTTGGTTCACATAGTAAGACAAAACATTTTACAACTTTAGTATCCTAGCTATCTCAATGTTAATGGTTTATTTTGGGTATTTTCATAGTTTGGTCAAATCATATGCCAACCGTCTTCTTACCCAGTGCATATTATCTTCCCAGACATAGTTTCCTAGATGTGTTGAATGGATTATACTAAGGGTTACCAAATAATGTACCTATAGAAAAAATTTAAATTCCTACCATTACTCCTATAAAAAACCTGAAACATAACATGAACAACATATATACTTAAAATACATAAATAATCATCTAGAAACCTGAAACTAGGGGTTTTATACAAATCATGTTCAAAATCAAGTGTTACATGGTTTTTCATTTGAGGTGATGTTTATTCCATGGGTTTTGAGCAATCTGAGGAGTATAAATGATGTATATAAGAGTATGGATGTCTATATCTTTATGATATTCTTGGATTTTATTTTTAAATTAATGATTTTACTGAAACATAAGCTGATATACAAAATTAATGTTAATCACAATGATGGGGGTTTTCTATGTATATGAGATAAAGTATTTAGAATATGTTGTTGCTTAAGGTAATATAAAATTCATTTCAACATAATAATTTACCTAAGAGAATATGCTTGGAGATTTAGGGGATTAAAATTTTTGTATGTTTAGAAGTTAAGAATATAAGGGGTATTGAATTTAATAATTTTTTTATGAATTTTATAATGGAGTAAATATAAGACTCACTCTAAGAAGAATGTTAAGAAACAGGAAAATGATTAATATATAAAAGTAACTTTTCTAAATATGTTAGAGTAATTTTATTGATATTTAAGAGTCACCCTAAGATTACATTATAAAACCATATTATCCCTTGATACAAAAAATGTGAATTCCCAATAATTAAATCTAACACCTATTACAGAAAATATTTTGTATCATGAGTTATAGGATAACACATTATTGTTATATCCAACAAGATGATTCTAGTGTATTGTATGGTTCCAAGAAGTTATATATCATTCCATGGATTAAACACTCATTTTGAGTGATGAAACCTCAAAAGTTATATTATCTATACATTATATGTGAATTTGGGTGTATTCTAGGATATAGTCATTCACATTAACTGGTTTAAAATTTTATTTTTAAAGAAATTTTAAAAAGGTAAATTAATTCACTTATTCACCACTCTATGTGAATAATAATAGAAATAATGGGTCCTTTTAAAATAATATCATATCCTAAGATTCCAATAGATATGGTCAGTTATTTAGAGTTGGTAATGAAAATCATTCCACTATTTTTTAAGAGTTGGGATATGAATTTGTTTTTGAACACGGATAACAATACCTCAATTTAAAAAATGGAGATATCCACTTTTCATGGAAAAATTTTTATATTTGGAAATATTGGATGATTATATACTATTCATATATTATTATAATTGTTTTAGAGGATAATATAAATATTTTTGTTCATTGTGTTTAATGTGTGATAGTAGTTGATAAAAACAAATTTTTAGAATCACAGTTAGGATAAAAATGATACTTTATTACCCCTTTTAAACGTCTCTAATAGTGGAAGAAATAAAGTCTATAAATTGTAATTCGGAAAAAATGAAAAAATCTTATGAATTAAATAGGAAAGTGTAGATATTAAATATTCATGATTAGAGTTTGAAATATTAATATCTCAAAATAATTGATGATAAAATAGTACATGTATTATTTAGTTGAGTTAATGAAACTATGAGCACCATTTGAATTTTTTTGAGATGTTATAGGATTATGTGGGTGTTATGAAGATTCTAAATATTATACCAAATAGTTTTAATGTAACCATGATCTGAGTCACATCCATTGGATGATATGCAATGTAATATTACGACTTATGAAATGTAGAAAAAATAAATCTTCAAGGGGGGGGGGTGGTAGCATGTCTAATAAGTTTATTTTCATTAAATATTTAAAACAAGAGAATAATGGGATATTATTTTTAAAATATTTTTATCCATATGAAGAATAATAGGTTCATGAGAAATATGAAAAACTCTTATAATTTATTTATAGAACTGTGAGAAGTGGAAATAGAAATATTTAGTGAAATCTACAATTAAAGTGTTTCATGTGTTGATTTATTGGAAATTTTAACAAATGTTTTCCAAAGTATAAATGAGAAGAATATTTTGGGGGTAAAGATGAAAATATAAGAAATTATTCAATGAATAAAGAAATAAAATTTAAAAAGTCAATGTTTTCTTCAAATGGAAATTATAAGAACTTATCAAAATTAATTAATGTAAATTTAGTATCAAAATTTAAAGATGATGATAGAATTAGGGAATAAGAGTAAGTTAATACTTCATGTGAAGATATCAAATAAATATTTATTGAAATATTTAACAGGGAATATCTCACTAGTGTTAAAATTAGTGATATTGGAAATTAGAAAAAAAACCTAAAATAGAGTTTCCATTGAAGAGATAAAAAAGTAATATCTTTCAATGATTTCACGGGTTGATATTTAGAATAATAATTTTAAAAATAATCAACCGCAAGAAATAATCATACTATTTCTACCAAAAAGGATTCAAAGTTGATGAATGTGATTAAAAAATTTATGAAGTTTCTTATTAAAGAGAATACATTAAAATTTAGAATGGATAGGAAGGTAATAGAAAAAAACAAGGTTCTTGTAATTGTTCAAAAATATAAATCATTGTTGGGAAATAAATTGATTTTTTTAATTCAACATGAATATTTTTGTATAGGTAGTTAGAGAATGATAAAAGGAGGTGATTGTGGAATTATTTGATGATTTAAATAATGGTTAAACTGAAGAAATATAATAAATATAATATTCATAGGTTGAACACGGTTTTGGATGTTTGTGAAAAGGATGAAACAATGTCAATGTAATGTCTCAACCTGACTCACTATAAACTGAAAGAATATATTGGATGGAGTAGTCCCAATCATTCCTAAATGTATGATAGATCATGACTACTAGTATCAAGGGTATTATTTGTTGTAGGGAGGGGACTATACCCCATATAAAATTGGTAAATAGAACTGAAAGTAAATAAATAAAAATGTATATAGGATAAAAACAATTAATAAAAACATGCTATAACAAAATGAAATGTAGCATAAAAACTCAAACATACTTGATCAAATTAAAAGTAAAGACACTAAAGATCTATAAAAACATCATCCCAATTTCATTATTAACCAATATACCATTCTTTATCAGAAAACACAAGGCCTCATTCGTACTTGTACCAATAACTAGTGAGTGTATGCTTTTGTCCCCCAATGCAATGGTGGCTTGAGCAGGTTGTGATAAAATATCACAGTATGGAACCAAAAACTTGGTCTTATATATACAAACAATGAAGGTATTTTTTCATGTTATATTTTCTGCTGAGATCCATAAATAAACATTATATAATAAATTAATTATAATCCAATGTTGTTCCATGGGTCAGGGACCTCAATCTACCATACCCGCTTCAGACAGTGCTAAGGTGTTTTTGAGAATAATATGATACCATTAAAACTATATAAAATTATAATCCTAGGGTATAGACTACATGTACATAATAATCATGGTCAAAATGGAAAATAACTCCTTATGAATTTTTCAATAGCTATATCCTATAAATCCAATTCATCTTTCAAAACTACAGCTATAATGAATGGATTGAAGTCAATTATTGGGCATTCTAAGAAATCCCAATTTCATAAACATCATCAAAATCACCATACCAACCTGATAGATCCCAATAATTCTAGAAATCCATATTAGGTAAAAGTGACATCATTAATATTGACTAACTAGATCTTGAGGGTGATAAAAACATATTTCTTAATAATAATAATCCTAATAATAACCCCCATTTGTGAAGGAAGATCCTCGATTAGCTAAGAATCCTAGGGACCCGTGGCCTCACAGGAATCCCATAGAGACCCTAGATAAAATTATAATGTCATGTCCACTCTTATGTGGTGAAAACACCATATCATATGATGCACAAATGGGTATCCATGACAATGTGATCTCATCAGTCATATCATACTAGTGTCACATGAGGATTAAAAGTTGGATCCTTGGAAGTATCTTTGGGAAACTATGATGTCACCACAATCATATAATGATAGTACTATAAGTAATATCCTAGGATATACATCTTAGAATCCATATTTTATCAAAATAAATAAATAAACAATATATAAATTTATACGGTTAACTGAATTCCAAAACCCATCACCATTTTCGAGGTCCCCTTACACTCCCATACAAGGTATGGGTCCTAGGTGGAAGCCATTACCATTTATATCCATTCAAAAATGCATATATATTATGAATATTATATTATAGGGGAAATAAGTAAGGTCTCCTAGGTCACTTCCAATTAATGACACCATACTTTAGGACTTTAGGTCATCACATCATAGGGTTGCCCTACTAAGGGTCCCTAATAAAACTACTCACTATAAAGTAAAAGAAGGTAACTGAGGGGTAGAAAATCCATCAACTGAGTCAATAATATCTTACATCATCATAATAAAAATTGGAAATACTTATAGAAAACAAACTAGATATGGAATATAGAAAATAATAATTACATAGGTGTCACCAGGAAGATCCACTATCCCAACATTGCTCAATGATCTGAACGACTCTATAGAGTCTCCAGTGTCCTCACATGGTCTACATAGGATTATTTACTCAATATATCTCACTTTACCTATTATATGTGTATAATGTTCCTTAGAATATGAAACTATGTCACACAGATTTCATTTTTAAACCAACAAAACCACTAAATGGGTCCCAATGTTAAATAGAAACTAAAAAAATCCCAACCTCAACCATCAGTGATCGAGGCCACAGATCTTGTACACAAGGGACCATGTGGTTGTGCTAATTTATCTAGTTCTATTACATCATGAAATTTAATTTAAACATTTAATTTTAATTAAATAATTCAATTAAATAATTAAATTAGGACTTTTCCATCAGTGTATTGAATCAACATCTCATTCTTCATAGTCGATGGGAATTAAACCATATGGAAAGATCCAAGGACAACCCACTTCATTCTAAAGCTTAATCCTATTTTTACTTTCTATCCATCTACTGCTTACACGACTCACCCTAGGCTATTCATGACTAGTTCAAGATTAATCCCCCACTCAAGCCCTTTTCTCGACCCATGACCTCCAACATAATTAATTATGGACTTTGTAATTAAATAATAAATTAAATTAGACTTAGTATAATTTCCGATAAATAACTAGTACTTAATCACCCATCAAAACATCATGAAACAAGGCATCTACTATCCCTGAAACACTCCTGAATCTATTCTGAACAGAATCCCCAAACTACGACACCAAGACCATAATTAATTTAATTAAATATTGGAAAAAAATTAAGAAAATTTATAGAGGATAAATATGGTTTTGAATCTTCGAGCAACACTATGCATATAGAATTATGATACATAATTTTCTTATGATGAGTGGAATCCTTGTCATAGTATTCTATTTCCACTATTCTCTTAAGGAATTGGAGCTGAACCCCAAACCTAGGCATCCAAAATTAAAACAAACCAAGGAGAACATGCATGGTAGGAAATAATTGAAGAAAACTCACCTCAAATTACAATCAATCACACCTAAAATGCCCCAAATTCGAGGCATAATGAAGCAAGAAGGATGAGGAGAATTGGTTGGATCACATGTGAAGAGAAGGATAAGAAAGATAACCCCCATATTAAAATCTAAAAGGGGAAAAAAATAAAAAAAACTATTTTAAAGAACCTTTTTGTTTAGCCACATAATTCTCTCAAATAATTCACCAATTGTGTGGTAGGAACCATCCAACTAACCCCCCCTTGAATTGTATTCCAAAATGGTTTACCAAACCATGTCAATTGGAACTTCCTTGGTCAAATAAATTATGAATGAATTCTATGAAATGGTTTAAGAATTGTACACCAAGACCCCAACTTAAACCAAGGCACTTTATTCACCCTAGATTCACTATGGTTTCATAAAAACCTCGTGACAACCATGTAAGAATACTATGATAGATACTAAAATAAAATACTCCTCACGCTTAGGGGGACATATAGTTTCTCTTAAACCGCGCAAACTGAATTATGGAACTTCAATAGAAACCCACCAAAACTCATAAAACATAACTTATGTCTCTTGAGAATGTTTGAACAATAATAATAACCAATTTAATCCCTAATAATTTCCAATATTTTTATCTCAGAATTCTTGAACTCTCATATTATTGATCTGAATCCTAATTCTCAAAATGAACCATCCACACAACCAAAAATTCAAATTTCCTTTAAAATTCACACACCTATATAGACATAGGAAATAATAATATCTCTACTATTATTCTTCTCATCCTTAATATTTTATAGTGATTAACTAATGGGATTTCCCAACCTATGTCAATCACTAAATTCTACCAGACCAGTCACATTCTATATATGAAATCCAAAGAAAATTTCACCACCCAACATTAAATGAAAGGTTATTTGGCCAAAAAATCTAATATAATGATAGTAATTCACTACTAAGGAACTGATATAACACTTTCCCAAGCCCATCCACCCATATACACAAAGGTTTTATTTTTGAACAGATTTTCTAGCCTATGATGCTCCCCACCATATGTATTAGCTCACAATATCTAGTTTTAAACAACGCTGGCAACTCACTGTCAAAATTTCCTAATAAGAAATATTCTCAAAGGTCCAATGACATGACCAGTTTGGTTACCTCAACACCACTCTTTAACACTCCTAAGAGTTCTAATCAAATATTGATACCAACTATCACTTCACATTTCCATGACAAAATAAATGTTACCTCACCATTAAAAAATAACTTGAGAAAGATGTATGTTTCTCAAAAACCCCTATACAATACCCATATATTAACATTATATCCAAAATAATGAAATCAATGTGGTTTCCAACTCTTTAAATCCAACTAAAAAAACCACCATTTAGAAGTCCTTTGGATGACCGATCCTAATGATGTATGGATTCAGCCAGTGATACAGTTCCGAATTACCCAATCATGATGAACCTAGTCCAAGAGTATCCCCATGATCATTTCAATGTTACCACTAAAGTCTTTACTTGACTGCCATTGAAACTCCATGGGTGGATCCTCAACTGGCCAAAACTAGCCATCATTCCCTATGATGAGCACAGAAACACTATTGACTCAAAAACCATTATATTTCCTCAAAATAATTCCTAGATCAAGGACAATGTAAGAACTTCATATAATATCATATCTAAATTTATACCTAACATTCACCAAGAAATCTATATATATTTGGATCCACTTACTCACCAGCCCAAAAAAATTCCAAAAAGACTCTCTAACAACCAATATCATACCTCTACTACTCTCGTTTCATGAAGGATATTACACTTATGACACATATCATGTTCATCACAATGAAATAATACTTATCATTATGCCACTAGATTAAATATCATGATCTCTATTACCCATATCCTCTCTTTCACTAATCATAAGGGTCCTACATGGCCAAACATGATCATTTTTAAAAACCATTCTTGAAATCAACACTCGTTGCCCCTATTTTAGTAAAACATCAACCAAAAAATTCACTAAACCTAAATCCAAAAAAGCATTCTTTCCCACCATCAATGAATACAAGAATCCCCACTATACGACTTTACTTACCAATACGGAAGCACAACACCTGGAAAATCCCATATCACATGAATGTCACTTCTTCGGAGTCATGCTCATCATATCACATTAGATCCCATAAACCATTAAATCAAACATAACCATTATGGATTCTAATTTAAATTGCACCATGTGTAATAATACAATCACTGCCTCAGTCTCTTCTGAAAATGAGTGGGCACATGCTCCAGTACCACCCAACCACTAAAACCTAACTCATAATCCCTTTATTCACACACTATAGAACTAGGATCAAATGATAAAACACTAACCATGTTCTATTAAATATCATTTTTTGAAGATAAAAACATCCTATATTTTCTCACCGAAAAGAAATACATTCCAACTATGAATAGGAAAACCACATGATTGACTATCTCATAGTGCAATAATAAGTCACAAGAATATACTAATTCTCTAATAACTCACTAACAAACATCAATAATAGTATGGAAAGATAATTGTATAGTTTATACCTCTAGGAAGGTCTTGATATCCTATAATTCTAAGTGCCTCACAATCAAAGGCTTTAGAACTCACAGTGAATAGTCTAAAGAGAAGTTAAGGAATCACCATTCCTTTACCGCATACTTGACAACACATTTTATAAATCCCAAATCTAGGGTTATTTTTATTTCATTACACCCTTAAGGTACACATTATTTTCTAAGATAACCCCTATAATAGGTTCCCATCAATCATAAAAGTTATAGATTAACTGAGGTTTGATTAAAAATTAAGGGTCATTAGGCACTCTTACCTAGCCTTCGTCCCATAAGACATAACTCAAATAAATTTATCTATACTCTAATATCAAACAAACAATGACATGTAACATGAAAAAATGACAACTGTAGGGATTAATATATAAAGTGATTTGGAACCTTTCATCATGTCATCATCTTACTACAACATTGATTCTCACTGACCATTCAAATATGGGACTACCACTTGAGAATCATGATCTCATTAGTCATTACCTAGATAAAAAAGGACATAATCCTAGATGATATATATTAAGGAGAACATAGTATCCAGATTGGTTAAGTAGAATTTAATTATAATATATGTAGGAAAATATATATAAGTTATTACCGAATCTTTAAATTATCAAACCTAATTTATAACCACCCCTAATGGGTTCATCATCGAAGCATCAAATGCTTGTTTCAAACTACTACAATCACTACACCTCCAAGAACATGGTACAATATTTCCATCCTTATCATTGGGAATCTCATCATATACCCACAAAATCTTTCATTAGTAAAAAATATATATATACATGAATGTCCAGCGGAGTATAATTCCACCACAATCATATATTTGAAATGTTTTATGGTATGTTGTTAACACTTGAAATAGATGATCTGCTATCACCATTAATAAGAGTCCCACTATAAGACCTACATTCCATGTGAATCCTATGTTTATAACCACAATACAAGATATGCCTCTTTCCTCTATGGTATAAGAGTAAAAATCTGACTAAAATCTCATATAAACAATATGTGCATCACATGAAGTGAAAATAAAATAACTATAACATCACATACCAAAAAAAATCCCAAGATACTGGTAACTAGAACTTCCTACCAAAAACAGTGTTCATTAGATACCAACCAAATCTCCATTACAGGATCTAATACTTTCCTACATATCCTAGATACTATATCCCAAATAGTAAAATAATATAAAAGAAGTTTTCTGAAAAATGTCTTTCACGTTCTGACCTAGCTCACTATGAACAGTAACCAGATCATAAAATTTATTGACATCAAGCACACTGGTCATATTGTTGAGGATGTTGACTAGTTATGGGGTTATAAATTTGTATGGTTAAGGGAATATAACCCCATATAAAACAAATAAAAAATAGAGTACACATGAAATCATAATAAAAATGAACATTTTATAAAAAAATAAAATATAGTATAAAAATATTAAATATCATGATCTAATAAAATGTAAAGATGTTGAGGATCCATAGTTACATCATACTGGTGTTCCATGAACCAATCTATCCTACATGATCATGTAATACCAATCCAAACACAATCTTGTATCTAAAACTAATGAGATTTTACTCGAGTACCCTAGGGTAATGGTGGCCCATGTGTGGTGTGAGTACATAACTAAAAAGGGAACCACGAAATCTATCCCATACATAAAATTAATTAAATGATATATTCAGGTAAAATTATTATATTATAACCTTAAATACACTATATCTAATAAGTAAATACTAATACACTATCAATCTTTATTTCCAGGACCATGATCAATTATACCATCTTTATCCACTGTCGATTTGTGTTTGAGAACATCACAATTAATTAAAAAAATACAAATATTATGGAATAACCTATGAATCCATAACACTTTGAATCAAAAGAACAAAAAACCCATCATTAATGACTACATGGATATATCCTAGGTGTCTTGGGAATCTCTCAAAAATCCTGGTATAATGAATGATTTGATGTCATTTCTTGGTCATCACATGAGATGAAAATATCAAAAACATCCCCAATGTCACTGTGCCAATCATCCAGATCTGAAGAATCCCGGAAATCTATATCACATAAAAGTTATATCATTTGAAATGACTATCCAGATACTAGGGAAGACCCAGGCTTCTCAAAATAATAATTATAATAATAATAATTCTCAATCTTGAACAACTGAATCCCAAACACTATAAAAATCCCAAAGGTATATTGATTTATTGAATCACATACATACCTAAGGAAAAAATACTAATGTCGCCTTAATTCTTTTGTGGATAAAAATCCAAATTCCAAGAAGAATATTTAAACATCCTTAAAGAGATCATCTCATCAGTTGTATCGAACCATTACCACATAAGGATCAAAAGATAGATCCTAGGAAGCACTACTATGCATATATGAAATCCCCATAATCATATTACAACTCTCTCATAATCTATATCCTAGAAGGTATGTATGGTAATCATCAATACAAAAAATTAAATATGAGAAGAAAAAATAAATGTGTAGTGTAGAATGAACTCCAAAACCCATAATCACTATCCACATCCCCTTAGGATCATGTACAAGGTATAGTTTCTATGGTGGAACTCTTTACCATTTTAATCGAAGCCCAAATATTCGTAATCATGGTTAGTCTATCATAGGGATACCTACTTCCCCTAGGAAACTACCTAGGAAAGGTACCCTACTTGGGGTCCTTTAGTAATTACATGACATGGGCACCCTAATGAGATCCCCTTTTGAAAAAAATCACACTTGCCTAAAAACCTGTCACATAAGAGAAGCACATCCCATAAACTTATCTCAAACCTATTTTAGCCTAACTGTCCTAACAAAGAAAGGCTCATTTGTAACACACTAGATATTTCACATGTTCAGTCTTGATTACATAAGTCATAGTAGGATGATCCACTATCCCAACCTTTCTTAATGAACCAAATGACATTAAGGTGTCTCAAGGGTCCCCATATAAACTTCTCAGACCGCTTCACTCAAGTTATATCACTTACCAAATTTTTGGGGTACAATGTTCCCTAAAAGAGGATCACAATGTCATAGCTATTTTATTTTTATCCTAGGAACACACCTTAAGGGGTCTATGACTCAAGGTGAAACATATTAAATCACAGCCTCGAATATCAATGATCAAGGACATCGATATAGTGTATAAGGGCCCATGTGTCCTGATAACCTTATTTAATTCACTTAAGGTATTTAATTTATATTAAATATTTAAATTAATTATTCAAAATAGGTCACCACCATTAGTGATGTGACTATTAATCTCATTCATCATAATCAACAAGCATTAAACTATAGATAATATACTAAGGACCACTTACATATTTTAGAAGATTAATCATATATTGGATGCCTTTTTCTGTTTCTATTTTCATGATTCACTCATGTTCATTAATTCCCTTCTAAGTATTGGTCCAACACTAGATACCAAATCTCAGCCCATGACATCCACCATAAATTTTCATTATTTTTAATTAATTAATTAATTAAATTAAAATTTTATATAATGTCAGATAACTTACTTGGCCCTAATCTCCCCTTGAAAACTTATGAAAATGGATGCTGGCGACCCATATCACACCCATAAAACCATGATGGTCTAAATAACCAACCTAGGAACTAAAAGTATATTAATTTAACTAAAATTTAGGCAAAAACCTAATATATTTTATCATGAAAAAATACCATTTTTAATCACATTGAAATTTGGTTTAGATGAAATTAAAATATATCCTCTTTCTATAAAGAGATAAATCCCAATAAAAAATTGTTAATTCCACCATTATTCCATGGAATCAGAACCAAAATACTAAACTTATATGCCAAATATTAGAAGAAACTAAGAGATATGTTCAAGTTAGGAAGGAAGATGTGAAAAATCTTCCCAAACTTCTTTGAATCATACTTATAATACCACAAATATTGCCATACATTAAACAAGACATCTCCAATATTATATATAATTATAGACAGATGATTTAAAAGACACTTTTATGAATTTTTGTTTAGACAACTTGTTTGGTTATCCTCATATTTCTATATTTTATCCCAATCATTTACCTGATAAGACTAATGTTTTTATTAATGATTTCTTGAATTCCCCTAGTTTTGATATTTTTGATAAGTTTAGTCATGTAATTTAAAATTATCCCTTTGCTAACACTGATGAATTTTAAATATGTGAAACTTCTAACAATGACATTATTTACTAGAATTCTTTTTACAACCACTATTTTATAAATATAGATAATGATTTTTCTTGTTTAGTTATTTTATTATCCTTGGATAAAACCTTCACGAAACACTCTTGTTTGGGGAATTTCTCACAACTAGGTTCCAACTAATACTTGTCTCCAATATTTCATGGTCTATATTTTCACTAAATGTAGTCTATGCATTCATCAATGAGAAGACACTAACAACCTTTTTCATTCATGTGCTTCTTCTATATCTCTTGTGAAATATATTATTCCTCTCTTTGATTACTAATATTTTATTTTGGATTCAATCAGCTCTCAAATTTAGCACTATGTTTCTTCTGGAACCTCCCACTAGATCAATATCATCTTTCTGGCTGTAGTTGCTCAAATTCTTCAAGTGATCTGGTATGAAATAAATTCTTATTTATATTATAATATCTCATTAATTATTTTTTAGGGTGGGTGATGATATTTTATACTATACATGAAGCTTCAATAATTATATAGGGGAACTGAAATAATTATTTTTTTGATTTCAGCATCTTGCGGTGCCTCAGTTTGGAAGGGATTTACAATCAACCTCATCACACTTTTGAATTATTTTGGAAAATTCTACTCTCATCTTGGATTAATGATAATGTTTATGGGAACTATTAAAGTAACCTAAGGACATTGGGATATGAATCATTTTAGAAGAACCACCTTGGACAGCTCCGTGGTTGCTTCTATGGTAATTGTGGATTTACCATATCTTTTGAAGAAAAAATGTTAACTGTTATTCATGAAATAAAATTTACAAGGTTAAAAGGTTGGAATAATATCTGTATTAAAAGTGAATCAACCACCATCATGAAATCTTTATAAAATGGTGTGGTTTATCTTGGGTCGTTTCTGAAAACTCGATGGATAGATTTCCTTCACTCACTCATGGATATCATTCATATCATTATGTATGAATTCCGTGAAGCGAAAATGGGTGTAGATGATGTTTCCAAAAAGAGGGCTAGCTATGAAATCGCCTGGTCAGAATACCTCCCTATTGATTTGATTACCCATTATGAAAAATATTTTAAAATAGTCCCTTCTTTTAGAATTTTGAATCCATTATTTAATTGTATTCCGTAAATGTGATTTGATTTTTTGACCAAGGCATCAAACTTTAAAAAAATACTTAAAACACCTCAAATATGAGGAAGATCAATGGAGGAAGGAATATACGGTCCATATGGGTCATATTCTGGGAGGAGGAGAAGAAATACAAGTCTAACCTCTAAAAATGTGAAATTAAAAATAGGTAAATGACTTTTTTCATGATATGTATGGTTTTTATGCACATTTTCTCGAGCCATGATCCAACCCTATGGTAAGAAATTTCCCATTTTGTATCTCTATCAGGGTTATTCCACATAGTTTTCCAAACCATACATCAATCATGAAAATTGGTATTGACTTGGTCTATAACATTTCAAATGATTTATCTGAAACCATGTAAAAAACATGCTCTAAGACCACAAAAAAAACTAAAATAGATAGATTACTAGGTAATCTACATGGTTTCCTCTAAACCAAGTAATATTCATTCATGAAAACTATTATCTATATTAACTGAACTAAAAAACTCTTCACTATTGAGGTCATATAAAGTTTCTTTTAAAATATTAACAAGAAATAATACACCTTGGGTAGAAACCTCCAAATACTCTTTAAGCTTAACCTGATTTTCTCAAGCTATTCTCAAGCTTCTAAATAACTTAGCAGGCCAAAATATTGTATAAAAAATTTATCTATGGATGATAAAACTATCATATTATTAATATGAATCATGGTTCACAAAATGACTAACCAACCAAACTAAAAATTGAAAATTTTATTGAAATTAAAACACTTGTATGACTGCCTTGTATTACAACCAAATGTGAATAATGTAAAAATTTTGGAAACAAAAACAGATTCTCATTAATATAAATATATAGAAAAAACTATTTTGAATGTAAACATTGGTATAAATGATTACTTGGAAATATTCAAAATATACTATAATGAAGTGGAATGTTTTATGAGTCAACCAATTTTTTTTTGAAAAAAGGATATTGAATTTCTTTAAAAATTGTGGAATAATGTAAGGTGTTAGCAACTTTGAAAAATGAATTTTTCACTAGAAAATATTAATTCAATAGATATTAGTCTCATTATGAAGGTTTTGGGAACTAATAGATATTGGATTAATTTAAAATATTTTTACGTTCTTAAAAGGTTTCAGATATAAAATTTTAAGAGGAGATAATCTAGTCAAAGTTGAAACTTCAATTTTTTGGAAATTTACTGACTAAAGGGTGACAACAATGAACTATCCATTGTAAGAGGTTTGTTGAATATGAGACTAGATGGGATACCTTTATAAATATTTTCTCTCTAATCTATGTACCCAACTAAATATAAATTATAATACTCAAAATAATAATATGAAGAAATATATAGGATAAGAGATGAGATTAGTGGTTGTCATTTCACTCTAGGAATCACCAAAATAATATCTATGCACATTAGATAGTTTTTTTTCATCACATATGAATAAATATTTAAAGTAATTTAATTATTTATAAATTTTTATGTAAGTATTAGTGACCATTGGAAATTATGGGTCACATAAAAAAAGATTTATATTGGTAGTGGGTGTAAAATATAAGTTAGAATTGAGGAAGACATTATTTTTTGATCGATTGGAACACAATATAAAATGAGTATCTCAACTATGGGATAAAGGAAATGATTTAGGGTTTTGAAAATATAGTTTCTTTTTGAATTAGTTGAATGTTGGATGTGTATTTTTTATATGAAAATGAATAATGGTAATTTTTTTCAGGTATATTGATACTAAAAATCCATGTTACCTAATAAAAAATGAAGAAAATAAATTATTTCATCAATGGTTTGGTCATCATGTTCAAAATAATATGATAAATATTAACCAATATTAGCATGTTAAACATGTGTCTATATTAATGAGATATAAATTGGATGTGTTTTAAATTCAAAAATGTGAATATAATTAATTTTTTACACAATGAATAAGAGATACAAACTTCTCACCAATTAGAGATTTTTTACTCAGATACTTCTGGTCCTAAGAGGAATAAATATCCAAATGTTGTCATGTATTTCATTTTTATAATTTCTTATTCACCCATATCACAATAATTATGTCACTAAAAAATAATTTAGTGGCATTAAATATGTCTACTAATTCTATTAGATGTTCCGAGGAGTGTTGTTTCTCCTTTTAGAAGATCTATACAGATAATTCTATTGAGTATAATAGTGAAATAATTGAGGTTTATCTAGAGATTAATGGTATTAATCATAAAATTAGTGCACTATAAACCCATAAATAAAATTGTTTCACTAATAAAAACAGGAAATTTTTGGTGGAGATGGCTCATAATATGTCGGTTAAGCATGACACATCTCATTATTTATAGAGACATGAGAATTTTATTGCAGTTCAAACTTTAAAGTAATTATTATATTGGATAAATTCATATATTTTACCAAGTGAGATATATTATAAGAATTAAACAATATTGAAATACTTAAGGGTGTTTTTCTTCCCTTTAATTACTATAGAGAAAGCTGAAAAACTTTGGAAGCTTCACCATAGAGGAACTGAGGGTATCTTCATTATTTATCCTCTAAATGGAATATTATATCATTATTAAAATAAATAGATACTAAATATTGTGGAAGATAATTATATTATATTATTTTGGAAAATATAAATAATAAAATTAAATATGAATAATAATGTTCTTTATGTGAAGACAAAGATGTAGTTTTGTTCAGAAGCAAGTTGATGTATATGAAAATAATGAGAATTTATAATATGAAATGATTTTAAATAATGATTCAATTATTTAAAGTGATGAATTTTTTATCAATTAATACGAGGATAATAAATCTTGTGTAGTTCCAAAATATCATTTCACAATAATGAAAATTAGTTTAGTCTAGGATAACATTAGGGACACAAACACATACATCCTTTTTTTTATCAAGTTCAACCATGATATTTAAAGAGTCTTGAGATATTAAATAGTTGATAAAATATATGAATGATGAGTTAGATGAAATTTTTAATAACCAAACATTAGAATTTATACCCAATAAAACACACAATAATGTTATAAACAAATGTTGGGTTTTCATGACAAGATGAATTAAATAGGATAAGTGATAAAATACAAGGAAAGACTTGTGTACAAAGGATACTAACAAGTTTAATAAATTTATTTTTATTAGACCTTCCCCCAAATTTCTATTCTTTATTCCATGAGGATATTTGATTATATTATAGGAAAAATATTGTATTAGATCATTTGAATGGGTTTTGAATCATCATTTATCAATGGATTTTTAGATTAAGAAGTGTATGTTAATAAATACAATGGTGTTATTATTAGAAAAGATGAAACATATTTCTGTAGATTAATGATTCTATATATTTTTAAAAAAATCCCTAAAAATCATAATATTACAAGTTAGACATTGGCTTTAATTTTTTGATGTTTAATAAGAGAATAGTGGATAGAAAACTCTACATTAAATATGACAAAGTGGTAATAAAAATTTGAAATTCCTTAAAAATGATTTTACATTTTCCAAAAATTAATAATTTTAATGCAAGGAGGTTTATTTGGAGACGATTTTTTTTTAATATTTACATATTGGGATAAATAAGGTACTTTTAAGGTTACAATCTTCTCAAGAGAAATATTAGATCATAATTTCACATGAGAAATATAATTTATAACTTTGGAAGAAAATTTTAATCATGTATTTGAAGAAATTTTCTTCCCAAATTTATATTTGAATCAAGCATTCAAATAATGAAAAAGGAAAAGAAGTAAATTCAAGATAACTTAGGAATATCATTTTGAGTTTTGTTTTCTTTGATGGGTTAGGATCATATATATTGTACGTTGTTAGATTATGTTCAAGATATCAATGTGCAATAAAGGAATAACATTTCATTATGATAAAGAGAATCCTCAAGTATATTTAATGAATGATGTATTATTTATTGAAATATGATTGGGAAGGTGGATTAGTTAGTAAACAAATAAACAAATAATGAAAAATTTGAGTAATGTTGAAGTAGAATATATGGATATAACTCAAGAAAAAACAAAATTGATGTGAATTAGGACTCAATTTAAAGGTATCACTGTTGATGAAAAGTTTCCATCTCTCATGGGATGTGATAATCAGAGTGATATAAACATGTAAAGGAAATTGGTTTAGTTTTTATGATCAAAGTACATTGATAAAAAAATATGAACTATCAAGAGGATTTTTATAAATGAGTGTTAAAGAATTTTTTCCCCATGGGGGAATATATAATCTGTGTTTACTAAATAGATATGAAAGTATTTACTTCAGAATATGAGTTTTTTAATGCGAGTTTAACAAAACTCTACTCAAGGATAAGGTATAGTGAATCTATCTCTTCTCTCACTTATTATTTTTTATATATATTGTAAAAGGGTGAATAATATAATATTAATCCTTATATGTTAATTCATTGATGTATATATAATGTGGTGGATAAACAATATAGAGGGAGAATCTAAAGATATGTGTTTAACTTAATTGGGCTGAGATCTCCTATTTATGGGTAGCATATATAGAGTGTTTTCAAAATGGGTAATTAGTATAGTCATCATGGTGTTGTATGTTGTGAACTATTTTATCATGTCTGGTTAGTGTTCATATGGTAATTGTTTATTCAATAGTTCCAAAATATATTGTTTTATAAATGTAAGAAGAACTTAAAGTGGAATAAGAGTTAAAGAAATGTATATAAATCACTATTATGGATAACATAAAATTATACTCCAATTTTCTAGTACCCTATATTTATTTTACGTGAGTATGATTTGAATATTTGACTAAATATTCATAGTGAAGTGTGTTGTTATTGAAGAGTAATTAATGCTTAATGGTTTCAATCAAAATCTAAGGGGGGTATATTTCCAACACTATTGATGAATAAGATGTTTACAATAGCAATGGTTGTGACATTTTGGGGTTCCTTGAGACCCATAGTGAGGTTAATAAGATATAGAGATGAACAAGTACCCCCCATAATTTTAGTTTTTTTTTCAATGTAAGAATAATTTTAGATGAAAAGTAGTGGAAATGATTCATGCGTTGTATTATGTTTTCATTGCATAAATCTTATTTAATATTAGGTATTTCATGGGGGTTAATTTTATATATTGTTCATTCCATGTTTTTAGAGTGATTTGGGGATAATAAATTATGAATTAAGGATTCTAGATAAATTATTAATGTTTATATTTCGATAACATGCATGGATTTTTTGAGAAATTTTTAATTTCGTCAAACTAAAAGTTGATATATGGTAGTTAGGTGATCCTGAAAGATATATTTTTACTGAGTATAAGAGACAAAGTATTTGGAAGTAGAATCGGAATGATTTATTCCTAAATTGTGTTTCATGACTAAAAAATTATCCAATTCTAGAACATTAAAATTTAACGAGAGTATAATATTATAATGCTTATATGTTTCAAATATAACCTATGAGTAAGTCTAGTATTTTTGATGAATTTGAACAAACAATAGAGATTAGATTAAAACTATATATATATGCTTTAGAAATTTTTTAATACATAATATGTAAGAGTAAATTTTGTAAAATATATAAGATTAAGATTATTGATCTGTATGATTCACCCTGAGTAGACATTAGAAAACTGATAAGTAAATGTGACTTCCAAATATATAAAGGTTACCTAGAGAAACATTTGGAAAATTAGTTAGTACTTGATTTGTAAAGGTGACATCCCAAAACGTAAAGGTCAACCTATGAAGACTTCTTATGATTATTTAATTACTTCATTTATAATGTAATAATTCTAATACATATAAATTACCCAAATAAATAATCATAAAATATTAAAAAGTCATCAAATGTAAGGGATAATACATAAAGTTTGTTATGGTAATATGTAAAGGTAGTTCCAAAGAAGAGAAAAAAATCCCAAAATTATTTCTGCGAATATTTAATGTTCCATTCAAATAAAAATTAAATATTTAAGCATCATTATTAGGATATTTAAGGGTCATTTTAGGAATAAATAAGGATCACTCAATGGTATAGTGTGATACGTAAGAGTTCTATACATGGATAAAAGATATAACATCTTTTTTAACACCCTAACCATGGATAGAGAGTTTATTTTATCTTTTTCATGATCTTGAATCATTTGGTTGAGGTTTGGGTTTATCCCCAACTTAAATTTTTGAATTTTGAAAGTCTGAGGTGAGATTTTGGCTTGTGCATGGTTATTGCATGGTTTGGTTAAAAAATGCATCATTACCCGAGTAACCATGCATTTAGTTTTAGGGTCTAGAGTTATGGTGCCCAAGTTGTACATGTTTTGGGAAACTCTTCCGAAAACTTGAGTGAGGTTCTGTCCATTTAGAGAGTGGATACTGCACGGTTTTCACATGGTGTGGAAAAAATTGCAACCAAACGGTACAAGTTTCCCATATTATTAAATATTCCAAATTACATGTTTCCCCTCTATGTTGTTAATCCTAAATTTTGTTTTCCTCTCTTATTACTTAGAAGAACTTGAGAGATTCACCAAACCCCTCTCCCTTTCTCCCCAACCACTATTGATGCTTCATGAAGGTTTCTAGGGCAAGTTTATGGGGGGGGTTTTGGTGGATTTTATGCTCTATTAACCGTCCCATGTTGATATAATGTTTTCTAATTGTGGGGTTTTCCTCATATATAAATCATATGGGTTAGGGTTGATGTGTAGTTCGTTTTCATTGATGTTTGGGCGTGTTGTCTGTGTCTCGGGCTTGGATCTCCCTTCCCTTAAAATTGTATCTCATCTATACTCCGTTGAGGTAGGTGTTTCCATCTGTTTGCTATTCAAATCATTCCATTTTACACTTGTGTATATTTAAAAAATATATAAATGTGTTTCTCATGTTTTTGGTGTGTTTTATTTTATTATTGTGGTGTTTTTCTGTTGTAAAAAATTAGTTTAAGTGGTTTATAGGGGTTTTTGATCATGTTATGATGTTATGCACAAAAGGTATTTGTTAAAATGTAAATTGTTCCATTAAAATGAAATTGTGCATTTTAATTAGTGTTAAAAATTAGTTATGTTACAATATCATTTAGGATTTAATATTTGATGTTGTCTGTGGAAATTGGTGACTTTCATGTGTAAGGTTAAAATGTGGTTTGTTGTGTTGGTTTGAAGACATGTGATGTTGGTTTAAAAATAGTATTTGGGTGATTTTATATAATATTTGACTTGTTACATTGGTTGTGGGAACATACATGTGTGGATGGGGTGCACAAATGGATGGTAACACAAATGAAAATGGTCTTAGATAAACTTTCCCAACGTGAATACTCGAATTTCAAAACACTATCCCTGCTCCAACATTCTATCTTCAAAGACTTGATTCTTTACAAATGGAACCTTGGTTTCAAATTACTAAAATGTGATTTCAAATATTATGATCAATGTTATGGATCATTTGTAACTTTATAAAACATATTTGGTCTTTAAATGATATGAAAGCCCGTTTTTCATCATTAAGTATATTTTGTTTTCTTTTTCACTTTTTCTTGATTTGGTGCTAGAATTGGAACCATATTTGAAATATAAAGTCCAATTTGAAATTATAAATATGAATGTGTTGTTTCATATTTTTTTAAAAATGTTTTAGATTTATTTTAAATATATCTGAATGGGAATGATGTATGGCCCAGTTGGAACATTATAATGTTTTTGAAATGAATTGTGGTTTTGGAAGCACAATTGTATGGATGGAATCTTATCATGTTATTGAGAAATGGTTTGAAATATTGTGTTATATGATGAATTGGTTGGAACTTGTGAATGGTTTTTTTATGATGGGAACCTATATGGAGGATTTCCCAATGTGGGTTATCACATGGGTAGTGTTGTTGTTTTGGGTAGGCAAGTGTGGTGGTAAAAGGTAAGGTGAGTAACACATGTGAGGGCCTCCTCCTTTCACCATGTAATATTTGCATGACTTTCATGGGAATCATTATAGGGTTGATTGATAGTTTCATGTGGACCCCGATTAGGCGGTTTGATACCCCTTGAGTTTCTGGGGCTTAGTGGGACATTCAACTTGATTTTCAGTTAGAATATCCAGTTTGCTATTGAATATAGAGTTTCCCCATATGCTGACAGGTGAGTCCAACCTGATTATGTCCAAGGATTGATCTAGGGTTGTTTAGGAATTTTCCATGGTTTCATATATGTATTTTCTTGTTTACATTACACTGCACTTGGTTTCTTTTTTATGATAAATGATTATTTTCAACATTGCTTGGTATTATTGTGTTTGGATTTTAGTTTGGGTTTTTGACTATATAATGGTAATTAATTTTGTAAAGTAGCGATGGGGTGTGTGTTGTTTTAAAAAAAGGGAAAACTGTGTTTGTTTGGTAAAATGAGAAAAATCCTATTTTTATATATGTATTTGAAACTACTATTTTTAGACTGTCTTAGGAAAGTAAATGTATAGATTATTTCATGGTTTTATACTAAGCTGCTATGATCACACCCTAATTCCACCATTCAGTATCAGTAGACCAGGGATATTTTTTTGGTTTAGGGTTCAAGTTCGAGTGCACATTGTTGGAGAATGTTGGTCTTGAGGTTGGAGGTGACCAAGAGGTCACATAGAGACCGAGTTAGCATGCTTCATTATGATTTTTGTATTTAGTTTTTCTTTTATTCAACATTTTTATCTTAACAACTAATATATTTACTAATATTCAATTATTTTTAGCTCTATTTTGAATTTAATTTTTTTATTTGATCATGATTTTATTTGGTCAAAAATAATTTCCATAGTGATTACATTGATTCATGACACTAGTTTCTAGCTTGTAGGGATTAGGAACGCCGTTTGGGCCATGCCACATACCAGGTTGGGTGATGACTTGGATGGAATCCCGATTTGGTTTGTGATAACATGGGAATATAAAATGGAATATTGAAAGTTAATATAGATTTATAGAATAATTATTTATAGAATATAAGAATAGTTTAGAAGTAAAAATGATGATGTTGAAGCTATTTTTAATGGATTATTAATCATGGAGGAATATTGTGATACCTGGAGTTCAATGATAAAGTAATGTAGTGGCTCAATTATTTGAGAGATATTAGTGGATTTTTAAGATGGATACTATATTTTGAAGAATAATGTGATTCTTATAGGTTGATTTCAAGTCATAATATAAATCCATGATAGTTAAGATTCATGTTATATTAAGTAGGAGAGAATAGTTATGCAATATAAATATTTTTCACACCACAAAAGAGAAAATAAATTTTTGATATAGCAAGAGAAATAACAATTTCACATCTTGAGGTATACAGTTACATAGTAATGAAATAGAAATGTAAAACAACTATGTAAGTTTAAGAAATGTTAAAGAGCCAATATATATAGTCAATTTTTAAATTTTATCATTTAAAATATTAATTTGAGGATGGTGAAGGGGATGATACTATGTAATAATGTTAATATGATTCATTGGTGTTTAATCAAGAAGATTATTTAAGATAGAGGGTATAAAGGAGGATATAGAAAATTTAGTTTATTTAGTGATGTTTTGATAGAATAAAATGGGAGTAATTATAATAAAAATACGTATAATGAAAACTTGATGGAATTATAATTTTTTTAAAGACTCACTTATTATGGAAAAACTGATTCAATATCATGGATTATTCTTTTGAACTTTACATAAATTCAGAGATTTTTTTTGTATCATGAGTTTTTGAAAAAACACTACTTGTTGTATCCACAATGAACATTTTAGTGAACTATATGATATATAGTGATTGAAGGTCATGATAAGAATTTTAGGATCATTTTTATTGGTGAAATTTTGAAAAATTATTTCATGCCAACTATGTGATTTTTGTGTGTGATGTCGTTCTAGTCATTCACATAAAAAAAATATAAAATTCTCTTTTTGGAAATAGAAAAAGGAAAACTAGTTCACTGATTCACCCAACACCCAGTGAACTCTCACTAATCATATGGTTCATTTTCAAATTATGATATTGATGTTGTGTAAAAATATGTTATAATTTATGAATATTATTTTTGTATGGTGGAATTATATATTTCTTTATGTGTGTTGTATTTCTGACACAAGTATGCTTATTTTTGTTGCCGTTGTTTTCTTAAAACTATAATTTTTTAGTATTATATGCATCTAATATACAATTGTCATATATATAATGAAAAATAGTTTTTATTTTTCAGTATTTCATAATCAAATATATGGATGAAAAATAGTGGTTACAGAGCTATGGTTAATGTGAAAACTATGTACGATTATAGATGAAATAAAATAGTGTTTCCATAAAATTATATTTTTTTTGTGATTTAATGTTCATAATATGTTGAATAATATATTCTTATGTGTGTGTAATTCACTATGTTATTATTATTCCAATTCATAATAAATATGATATATTGAAGGAGAATTTGATTTAGTTCACTTTTATAAATCCCCAAGAGTAATAGGCCCATGTTGAAGGATTGTAAAAATATTATTATTGGTATGAGTGGAATTGGACAAGTGTAAAAGTAGTTAGTCTAATTTTCCATTCATGGGAAATATTTTTTGTATTGGGTTTTAATATTTTTTTTATACTAGGGGTAGCATTTTATTTTAAATAATTCATCCACGTGTTAATTAAAGATATTGGATATGGTTTATTCATTTATTAAGGTGCTCTTTATTATATGTTTTTCTTTGGGTCAATAATTTAACAGAATGTAATTCATATAACAAGTTTTATTAATACTCTTGGATCTAGTAGTCAACCAATATCCTATGAGAATTAGTCATTGATGGTTACCCTCAATTGTATCATATAATCAAATGGAGTATTGGTTTTTTCAAGTCATAAAAATATCGTTGTAACACCATACCATATGTTAAGATGTTTTGAATGAGGTTATTTTTCATTTCCGAAATATAATATATCGAGAACATGTAAACACATTCAAGTTATCTACTTGTACCAACTCAATTTAATATGAAGAGCTGGAAGGCTACAATGTAATTATAAGAACTATACCCATGGTTAGGTAATGAAAGAAAAATATATGGTTTTCATTTTTTTAAATCATAGATAGATAATAAGAATAAAATATTGTTTCTAGAAGTCAAAGTTTCTCCAAAGGCACTTTTTTAATAATGAGATGAAACTACATCACAGTTTGAGGGATGATAAAAAATTATCTTTCATTTTTCTAACTAAAAAAATACACATATATTTAATGAAAAATTTTAACTAAATATTTAATGAAAAATATGGAGGAGATTTTACCATTTTCACAGAAGGAATAAAAATGCTAAAATCAAGAATATATTATGTTATCTAACTGAAATATTGAACATAATGTAAAAGGAGATACAAATAAGAACATATAATTGAGTGAAAATAACCTTCCATGTTATAAGGTTTATATAGATGGAATTATTATTTAATTATAAAGTCATTTCATAACGTTGAAAATTTTATTATTCAATCCCAGGGGATAAAAATGATAAAGAACATTTCTTTACCCAAAATCATATTATATGAATATATGTGATAAGAGAATTATTTAAATTCTAGAAAGAAAAAATTTGTAAATTGAATTGATACGTGAGAGATAACGATTTTTCTCAAAACCTTCTATAATTGAATAATAAATATTGTATTTTTTTTTGAGATGGTAGTGAGTCATTCTTCCTTAAGCTCAAAATCAATATCATGGATGAACCATATAAATTCAAAAGTCCATCATATTTTATAATTTATTGAATATAAAATGTTAGGCTGATAATTATATTCATATTATAATTTATCATAACAAAGAAAAAAATTGATCTATGTGAAAAAATTGAATGAAATATTAAACCTTAATTTACCCCTGGTAATATTTTTCACCTATGGAACTATTTACACACACCAAATGAGCATATAAAAATTCCCAAAGGAAGAAATACTTTAATATGGGTATTATTTTCCCCACAAAAAGGATGGAGAAGGTGGCCGAGACCCACAGATCACAGGATCCTCCAAGGGATACACAAACAGGTGACCATCATGAGTTCACATGAAGGAACCTTGTGAAACACATAACCTGCATAAAATCCCATATATCCCATTTGGACAAGTCCTTCTAATATAATTAATTAAACCTAGAACACCAATGATCATGTTATGAAAAACAGATAATCCCCTAGGTCATATAGTTCTTCAACCAGTGGGATCCTAACAACCCACCCAAAAATCCTTTTAAAATTGGATGAAGATGTCCAAAATGGGGGGGGGGGGGATCTTGTGGTATTGAAATATATGTGATGGATCACCGATAGGGAGAGTTATTATCTTGGAAAACATTATAGAAAACTCATGAGACCCCGATCATTTGTAAAATATACAATTTAAATATAAGGGACGGAGGAGGGAGCCTCTCTCAGTCATAAACATCATGTGATTCACCCCTGGTGATCTGCTTGATATTGTGAGATAAAGGTGACATGTCATCCTCATCTTGAAAAATCCCACCGGTATGTTAACCTTATCATGTGAGGAGTCATGATTATGTCTAGGAGACCTCACACACCCACTTTGTCTCCCTAAGGACAAATGGATGTAATTTTCCATTAATTTAGTATTCATATTCATAGAAATGATATTGTTCATGCGACACATCACCAATTGGTAGTGTAATTGTCTTCAATATTACTCATACAATCTTGAATGACTCCCAAAATTTGTAAAATAACAAATGGAAATAAATGGTGGAGGATCCAATAGCCTCTTTTAGTCATAAATATCTCATGAATAACTAAGTATATTTGTAACATGGTCTCGCAAGTCCCATTAACATGTCAGCTTGATCCTGTAATGGCCCCTTGACAAGACATCCTTGTCTCTCTAAAAGTCCCGGACAAGTCACCCATGATCAAGAGAAGGCCTTCTAGAGGAACCCTATTCTCACAAAGGTTCCTGAACATGTTGATATGACAATATGAAATTCCCTAATTAATTACACATGATTTAACAAGTCTCCATTAATTGGAAACAACCCAATAAAGGATGTGTTGATGGGATATACTCATAGTCAATGAAAATAAAGTGATTTACTAAGAGTAATCCACGATAGAGACTCATTAAGGCGTGTGATTCAAAATCCCTCAATTGAATCAATCTTGGATTCATGTGATACACACCTCGCAAAATGGAGTACAACTTATTTAGTGAGGCCTCTAAATCCCCACACCAGCATGAAAGCACACCACTACCACTCCATGCCAGTAAAAAAACTACTCTAAAGAGGAAGGGTTGGCCTTCTCGCCCCTAAATTCACCAACAATAGAGTAGATTTCTCAGAGCAGCTGATCTTATGATCATAAAAAGCTCCCATCAGGTAAGATCAAGTGAACACCTAGATAAGTCATGTTCCACACGTAATGTACATTGTAGGATCACTTAGAGATCACATAAATGGATTCTTGTAGGACATTCAAGGAACAACCCACACATCTTATAGATCAAGAAAGACACATAATAAACTAAAAATGAACAAATATAAGGAATTAAAAATATAATGGTCAGAAAAGAATAATGGTGGGAGACATTTGTGAAGGAAACACATGCTGACCATCGTGCACTTCACATGAACCACAAAGGATACATGACGGCACCAGGAAATATCACCCAAATCTTAAGAAACTCCTTCGTTATACTTTTTCGTTATAATAATTCTTCAATACATATAAAATTTAGTCACCTGTTGCCCCATTTTCATTCCCCCCATGTCTCTAAAACCCTCCGGGTTCCACATTAATGTATCACAATGTCCTTCATATGTGTTTCCAGACTCATATAATGGAACCATCACATGTTATCTGAGTCTCTCAGTATTAATCAGGCATTCTAACTAGCTCTCATGAATCCCTTAAGGAAAACCTTCTAGGTATCATGATTCCCTCTAGACATGTCATCAATGGCATTCAACACCCTCTGAGACATGTCACATAGAATATCATGAATCCCTCTAATCAGGTCAAGTATCTCTTGTGAGGACACCTGGGAATGTCAGCTGGATCATGTGGTACCCTCTAGAAACTCCAACTTGGGTCATGAGATGGATTCCAAGTATAACCACCAGGTGTTAATAGGTCCTCCAAACAATTCATCATTGTTTATACAACAACCATCATAAATTTCATCCAGAATATGAAAGGTCTTCCAGACAAGTTACCTGAATCATACAATTGTCTTAGGAAATGATATAAAAATACTCCCTCATATATCAAGAAATAAATCAAGGAATGTTGAGTATAAAAACAAAACATGTCATGAAAAAATGTGGGCCATTTTACAATGGAATCCCATTATTTTATAACTTTTTCCATCATCGATGTGTGATCCCCTATTGTTAGGAAACATGAGTTTATATTCCCTGATCATCTGAACTATGATTAATTTGATTCCTATAAAAACTAGGATATGTAGGACACCTTATTAAGGCAAAAGCTCCATATTAAAACACTTTAGGAGCTGTCCTAACACATAATTCACACATCCTTGACCAATGACATTGATTATTTTCCATCCATTGTTTATCATAACGAGAATAGATCATGTGATTTTTGATAGTTTTAATATTCATATCATCTACACCATAAACCTCATAATGAATATGAAAATTTTATTGTGTAAGCCTTGATCAATTGAACTTTGATGACTCTAATTATTACAATAACCAAAATACATAGGAAACCTCTCAAAGAATGATACCCACAATAAAATATCCCAAGGGTTTTCCCATTACATAAACCCCGCATCCATATGAAATGAGGCTCATTACTTATTATCATTTATTTCTCACACCATGAAAAGTTCACATGGCCTTTGGGAGTTTCAATAATCATACAATTTTCATCACCAATCTCCACTATCCAGGATAATTCATGTTTGTAATCCTTGATAGGTGAAATGGTATAAACTTTCCCCATTAACGGGCATCGACCTTGGGTCCAGTCCCAATGGAATGGATGAAATATGAGAACATTGATTCCGATAATAACCAATATACATAGATTTCCCTTATAGGTAATGAACAAAAATAGGAATCCGCTTTAGTATAAGTTGCATCTTGTTTATGAAATCTCAACCATTGGGAAAAAATTATTCCTATGGGATGATCATTTTACCACATCTGTCAGTGGGATGAGAAACCAAATAAACTATGATAACATTGATTCTCAATATAAGAAGGATACATTAGATCCCTACATGGGACACAAGATTGAATTCCCAATGCCACAGAACACACATATATTTTATTTCCATATGATGTTAAACTATAAAGTTTAAATGAACTATACGAGTTTTTATTCCTATAATAACTATGAAACATAAGATTCCCCATAATGGGTCAATCCCCTCCTCATAATATTTACTGCCTCCCTGAGTGGTATCAAATAATGAAGAGTTTGGTTATATGGTTTCACCACATAAACAGATGCTCGTTGTAGGGAAATGGATGAAGAACCTTAGATACATACAGATGGATTAAAATATGAGATTTCTATCTTTTCCACATAAAAGAGATGTAAATTGTAATCATATTCTTAGAATAATAGGTCCTATATCATAATTGGGAATAGTTTCTTGAAAATAACTTTAATCATTAAGAGAGACCTAGAGTAGGAAACAATTCCCCCCCCCCCCAAATGGCTCAATGAGCTCATCCTCCCATCATCTTGACCAATGTGAGTCCCTAAGAGCCATCAGGCCTAAAAACCCAGCTGACTGCATTCATTTTGAAAGTAGGCCTATATCAAGTTATAAATGGGGGAACCATTAGGATTTTTGGTTAAATAATGACAATGGTGACCTAATATTAATGATTTTTCATGAAATAAACTCCCACAATCAACCATTAGGCCAAACCAGACCCACCTTAATGAGGGTTCCTGGTCCCTCTATTTTCCCAATGAAACAAGAATGTGAACTCAACAAGAATATCTAGAATAAATAAAGTTACTAGGTTGTTACCCATCAGACCATTTTTTTCACAGTATACACAAAAAATGGATTTCTTGATGTGGAACTATCAAATGAATGAATGACCAGGTTACCATAAGTGAGGGAACATTGTTTTTCATTACCTATAAAAAAAAAGATGATATGCCAGACTCAAATCTTATTGATGATGTTTTTTTAACCAGGGTTCTCATGAGATATGCGCATCCTCACATTTAAAAGTTCAAGAGACCTGATTATCTAGATTAAGAATAAAAGGGAAATTATATTAACCATTCATATCTGATTGAGAATATTAAGCCTAGGATATTTACCTAATTAGTTACATTGTTCCTTGTTGTCTGCATGACCCAAAATATTTCTCTCATCAACTATATCTAGATTCAAGACAATGTCTTCTTCAACCATAGATCACCCCGATAAATCATCGGTGGCTGCAACCCCCATGGGTCACAAAATGATCTCACCTTCTTGACAACTCTAAAATTAGTTGGAATACTCAATAGTCTTAGAGTACCACTTACATGGTACAATCCGAACCCTAGAATCCACCTCTAAAGTTCTTAATGTATGGAAAATAACAATTTTTCATCACCTAGGGAAATCTACAGTTGATCTAGTGGCCCTCAATGGCACAACCACCTGCTTCAGGATATTATCCCTAGAGCATGTCAACTACAACCTTTAGTATCTAAAAAAGGTGTACTATAGAGTAAAATATGACTCCCTTACGGTTTAGGTCCCTCTAATGAGGGATCCTCTAAACCACCACCTCCAAGATCATCTAATTGTATCCCATCAGTAACCTGCTGAGGGTACCACCTGACACACTACCACCTACGATTCCAATGCATTAGCAGTATGTAAATCACATCAGGTGAAAAGGTTATTGATATCTAAGATTGGCCTCATATCCCCACTCCCACTAACAATGTATACCGGAATATTTTTACACTAAAAAGTGTGAAAGAACATATCAATGATCACTCAGAATAAGTATATGAGAATATTACCACAACAAGCATGGGGATGGTGCATATCCCTACCCCTATGCATGAAGTCCATGAACAAACACTGGTTGTACATGGAGGATTGAAGGGGGCCCATATCCATGCTTCAACTATAGATATATTCAAGTTCATACTAGAGATGGAACATGTTCTTTCTTATACTCATGCACACACTTTGTTAAAATTAAAATAGAAAATACCAACAACAGAAGAACTCAACCGTCATATTTTTTCATTATTGCAGATAAAGGTGATTGTATATATTTCATCCCCTACAATCTGAACAAATCAACACTCTGATCATCACGAACAAGTAGTTTCTCTAGATAAAGTACACATAATTTCTCTTATCCAAGAAGAGTATCAATATATTTTGTTACTAGATGACGACTTAAATCAGGCTCATACACCAATCACCACAAGGGCCCACCAAGTCAGAGTGGAACATGCCCTTGGATAAGGGGATATTCCTATTGAAGTAGTAAATCGACATATTCCAAAGGCCCATGATCGGTTTCGTATTCCCATTATAGCTAGGGATCACCAAGTGAGAGGTACAAATTCCTTAGGAGAGCCTCATTGTCTAATCTATGTAGTCCAATGACATAATCTAAAGGCCTAGGATTGGGAATATATCCCCATTTTGGAAGGTGCTAACCATTTAAGAATGAAACAGGACTCAGGATAGAATCATATTCATGTTAGTGAATATTTCTAGTATATTATAGAAGATCATAGAAGCCTAGTTTATATTACATATTCCTCTAATGAACATCTACATCAATATTATTCTATGGAAATAAAGGAGGAGGATCATATCCCTTCTCCCATTCTGTAGAAACGATGAAATATTTTGGTGGGGATTGAATTTTCAGACAAGGCATATACTATTACTCCAACTGGGTCTCAAAAATTGATAGTGGAAAACACCTCAAGGTAGGCACATATCCCTATTATTAAGGTCCAATGACATATCCCAAGGTCTTAAGATCAGGCTCATACTCCCATTTGGACCGAGGCTCACCATGTGAGAATGGAACACACCTCAGGGAAAGCTCATATTCCTATCAATAATGGGACATATTATTATCATATTCTAGCACATTCTCAAGATAAATAACAAACTCTAATATAACAATATGTTTTTTAGAATATTCTAGAAATCGTAATACAATAGGCTCGTATAGCCACATAATTCCAAAATGCAGTTCAACATATTGTGATCGTGATAAAGGATGTGGCCTATATTCTTAATATTCTCAATTTCAATGTTCTTGGGGTCATTTTAGACACATTTGAAATTTCATAAGGGTACTTCAACTCTTCCATTGAATCATAAGATGATAATTACTATGATAGTCCTCCTCATGTTGGTGAGGATATGGATTATATGAAATTTACTCCTAAAATACACTATGGTCAACCTACCCATGAAGATATATCCCATAGATAAGAAAATCCCCCTATTTCATACAATCCTTTATATAGATAGGTTTTCAAAGCTCACAAACCTTTTTTTAGATAGGTTTTTAATGCTCATTTGCCTTCTTATATAGAGGTTGTTGAAGCATCATGGTCAGCTGTATATAGTTCCCCATCATGTTCTAACAACACTCCACTCCAGTCAAAAAGAGACCCTCATAATCATATTATCTAATTTGACTAGAAGGAGTCATGTAATTCTATGAAATAGGATTACAACAATGACATATAAAGAGAGTTAGCTGGAAGGAACCACCCCATCTTGTTCTTTCCCTTATCAACTTCTGACTATGAGATCCTAGATGAGCTTGAAAAAGGATTCATTCCTTATCAATGAAAAAATATGTGGGATACTAATTAGCGACTGAATTATCTATATCTCCCTTATCCAAGATACGAGTGTCACCCTTAGATATTCATCATAATCTATCTTTAGCTTAACCTGACCACTATCTCTATGGATTGGGATCCAAAATAGGAAAAGTACAGTGAAAAGCTACAACATGCTTGCCGTCGTTGCATCGTAACCCTTAGATAGATGATATCTAAGGTCACATCATGAATATGTATTTAATTATGGGGAAATTATGTAGAGTTACACTTTACCACACCCCTAGAACAATAGAACTCCTCAGACTCAACATCCTGTAATGTCATAGCCTCCAGTGAAATCAGGGGACTAGGTAATGATCAGGAAAGTTGGTCACTACAACAGAATTAATCCACTTCAATGGTTCCCAAAACTCATTAATGTAGGGAGATTATATCCAACATGACTTTAAATTAGGTCCCTAAAAGTAAAGGTAATTCATTTTAGACATGGATACTAAAGATATCATCTACCAGAAAACATCCCATGAAGACTGGTCCCAATCATGGGCAACCATTTCACTTAGATCCTAAATGAACATAGATTTTCCACATCAAATGAGCCATAATAACATCTACAATAATATTTGTCCATGAGTGAACCTATGTCATTAGGCTAGGGGAATATCTACCACTACCTCCACATCTTGTATCATCAATTCCTAAGAGGATTCAGGAAACATTTGGGGAAGTTTCAATACAAACTACAGCCCCCTTGGGATGGGGGAATTTATATCTCAATCACCATAACTAGTTTCATCATCCGTTGAGAGGGTCCTAGGGAAATTAATGGGGATTCCATATCAACCCGACCACATTGGTCTGGGATAATTTATATCTTTATATCTATCCTGTGAGCCATCATATCCCCAACTAGAATCATTGGATCCTCATCAATAATATCGATCGATGTGAATTGTGGTTCGAAATAACCCCATACAATAGGGATGGGTTGATTTTCATCATCATCACCATCAAAGAGAGTTTCAATATTCTCTATGTTGGGTGGTAAAAATCAACGGCCAACATCCCAACTTTTCCTCCCACCGCAATGTTGAGTCAATAAGGTTACCTTATGACTTTTCCATTCCTATATGTTACGAAAACCAAAAACACTCTATCATAAGGAAAATTATATTTTCCCTAAGAATTATATTAATAAGAAAAATTTTCCTTCCCTAAGGAAATTTTATCATTACATATGTTTTCATTGTTCATTTTATAGTTCCTTTAAATATATCTCTTTTTTATTTCTAAGGGTAAAATTATGTTTCACATTTAAAACCTCAGAATCCTATAAATCCTTGGTTATAGAGTATTCTTTATTCACACTCTGAATTCGTTGAAATTCAGACTCTGAATTCCCTAAAAACCAAACTCTTAATTCATTGGAAATCAGACTCTTAATTCTATGAAATTCAGACTCTGAATTCTTTGAAATTATGACTTTGAATTCTATGAAATTTAGTATATAAATTATTCAAATTTTAGACTCTAAATTCCTTAGAATTCATACTCTGAATTCCTTATAATTCAAAATATGAATTCCTTAGAATTCAGTCTCCGATTTCTATAGAATTTAGGTTTTGAAATCTTTGGAAAATAGAATCTAGATATCCATGATTTATATTCTCTAATTTATTATTTATTTATACTCCAAACGTTTTCCTTAGACTTTGAATATTTTTTCTCTTAGAATGTGAAAAATAGATTTGGTTAAGAAACCATATTTATCTTACACTTGTTATAGTTATGAAACTACGTCATACAATCTATTACTAACTAACAATTGTTTAAGTTACACATTTACAGGTCCCACTAAAATTATAGGAAAAATATGACTGTTGGAGGAGGGAGATGACCGTTAAAGAAGTGCCTATAAATATGAGCTCATTTGAACGAGATAAAAATATGTTGATCACTCTAGATATTTCATGATTCTAAAGTGATTTCTATAGAGACAAACTCTCATGCCTTGTGTGTACTGAACATATTGTTCATCTTTCTTCGTGCGACTTCGATTGTTGCTATGTATAATCGAGGGCTTCTAGGAATAGGAAGACAAAGCTGCTGACTACCGTAAAGCTTAAATAATTTTGTGGATCAGAAGATATAAGTTCCGACTACCTTAAATCATGATGGCTTGCAAGGATATTAAGGTAGATTCAGATATTTCTATCGAGGGCTTGCCCTGGTGTGGTTAAGAAATACTTTCATGAATGTATTAATCAAGGGACATTTATCCATGGTTGTTGGATACCATACTCTTTGGGTTAAAAGATTTCATACTTGTTACATTTGTTGTTTCAATTTTATTTCTACTGTATTTTGATAAATGAAGAAATTATAACTTTCTTATACTTTCTTGTTCTTTTTTACTTTTATAAGTAGGATTCGATTTGCTTTAAGTTATAATATTTTCCTTGTAATCTTTCCTTATATTTCATTTCTTGAACCACATTTCCAGAACCTAGGAAATTTGTAGAACTAAAAGAGGTCTTGTGAATTTAACTTATTTAACCTTGTTAAACATTGTTTTCCTTAAGGTTAAAAATGAATTTTTCAAAAATTACAATTCACCCCTCTTGTAATTGAGCATCTACATTCATATATGATCCTACAATTGGTATCAGAGGCGGTCTCTGAAATACAATTATTTACATATATGTTTTCTTTCTCCATTTTCATTATTCAAAGAAAGTCACTATTTTATCTAAATCACGTGAAAGTGAACATTCTGAGAATGAACTCTATAATATTTCTAAAAGGATGAACAATGTAGTTGAGTAGAAATATTTTTAGTATAGATTCTAGAAGAAAGAAAGAAAATACAAGAAAGGCTCGGAAGTCACTTGTTATGAATGCAAAAGAGCAGGGCATATCAAGCCAGATTGGCATATTCTTAAGAAAATAGATAGAAAGAAAAAGCATTCCGAGAGGAATACAAATAAGTATTACAAGGATAATTCTATAAAACTTTTAAAAACTATTACACCTACAGTGCCAGTGGTGGTGACTCTTCTGATGAATCCTCAGAATATGAATCATCTGATCAGAAAAATCTTGGTCTACCAGCTAGACTACCTATTGAAAATCATTGTCTAGTGGCCAAGGAACACAATGCTAAATCTATCACAAATGTATACTTGAGTGAAAATTATACTGATGATAAATACTATAAGTCTTCAGATGAAGAATACTCTTCTGATGAAGATAATATATTACATAATTGTGAAGAACTGTCTAGGTCTACTAAACTTCTTGAGAATAAAAATTATAAACTTAAGGAAAATAATGATTAGAAAAATTCTAGAATTTCTTTTATAACTAAACATGTATCAGATATTTCTAAATATCTTGATATGAAACTTTGGGATTTAAAAAGTATTTCCAAAAACCTTGAGGAAGTTAATTCTTAGAAATATTAACTTTCTAAGGATCTTGAAAATGTAATTTCTTAGGAAAATATTTTATAGACTAAATCTAGTTCTAAAAGTAATGTTTTTGAGGATAAAAACTTATTCATTAAACTAAAGTTAGAAATATTTTCCTTGAGGAATTGTTTGTAAAACTTTACCTCTGGCAAGGAAAACAATGACACGATGTTTCCCCAAATTCGACCTCTAAATAATAATTTATGATTTGTTTATACTCATTCTAAAACGGTTTTAGTAATAACTATTTTGTTCCTCAAAGTACTCAATTCTGCACTAAATATTAGTGTGGTGGACATTGGGCAAAAATATATTATTTAAATAAATCCCAGTCTTTAGGTTTTCATAAATCCAATTTTTCTAAGAATATGTGGATTCCTAAAATATTACTTTCTGAAATTTTTAGATCCATGAAAATTTTGATTCTGAAAGTCTGACACTCTCATTTTTAAGAAAAAAATAATGTAGCAACAACAATATATGGTACATGGATAGTGGATGTTCTCATCATATGACTGGTAACAAAAACTTTTTTAAAAGATTATTAAGATGAATTGAGGAAAAGTAAGTTTCAAAGATAATGCTCTGGGAGAAATTATTAGTATAGGTAACATTGTTATTCTTGGAAAAACATTAATCTCAAATGTTTTATTTGTTAAAGGTCTTAAGAGCAACCTCATTAGCATAAATCAATTATGTGAAGAAGGTTACCTTGTGTATTTTAGGAATGAAAAATGCTTAGTACACAATTCCAAGGAAGAGTTTATTATTTCTTCCCATAGTCAAGAGAATGTTTACACACTAGACATAAAATACTTTAGGATCCAAGATATGTCTTTCCTTAGTGAAATAGAAGATCAAACTTGGTTATGGCATAGAAGATTTGGACAATTTAATCTTTGAAACTTATATAGAATCTGTAAGAAACGTTTTGTTAAGGATCTATCAGAGCTTAGATATTATTCTTCAAAAGTTTGTGATCATTTTCAATATGGAAAACAACATAAATCAAGTTTTAAATCAACCAGTGAAGTCTCAACTATTGATGCATTACAGTATTTTTGTATGGATATTTTCCATCCAACACAAATTAGAAGCATTGGAGTAAAATATTATTTTTTTTCTAAGTTGATGACTATACTAGATTTACATGGGTCTATTTTCTAGAAAAGAAATCTGAAGCTTTTTATTTTTTTAAAATCATTAGAGCCCATGTTAAAAATGAGAAATTTTTTCCATTGATATCTATTTATAGTGATCATGGAGGAGAATTTCAAAATTCTGATTTTGAAACTTTTTTAGTAGAAAAGGCATTAATCATAACTTCTCAGCACCAATAACTCCTCAACAAAATGGTGTTGTTGAAAGATGAAATTGAATTCATCAAGATATAACTTGAACCATGTAGAGTGAAAATCAGATAGCTAAAATTTTTTAGACTGAAGCTGTAAGTTCTACTTGTAATTCTATAAATCGACTTTTGATTAGACATTTTCTAAATAAAACCGCCTAAGAATTATGGAATGGTAAAAACCAAGACTCTCCTAATTCAAGGTATTTAGTTGAAATGTATTCATGTTGAATACTAACGAAAATTTACATAAATTCAAACCCAAATATAATGAAGTAATTTTCATAGGATACTTAACATATTATATGGCTTATATTGTTTTTAATAAAAATACTTGCAATTTTGAAGAAAAAGTACTTCTTAAATTTTATGAAACTGATCCTTTTGTTTTTAGAAAAACCTCAACCTACATCTTCATATGTGTTTTCAAAAACTGATTATCAAACCTTGATAAAAGATCTTTCTTATAAGATAATTGTTCAAGAAAATGTTTCTAAAGCAATTACCCCAAAATATTTCCTACCATAAGTTAATGAACAGGTTTTACAAAACCCAAATTAGTTGTCTCTTAAGAATCATCCCAGTGAAAATATCATTGGTGATGTAAATAAAATTTTAAGGACAAGATTTTCCTTAAGAAATAAAGTTGAACATCTAGAATTCCTTTCAATATTATAAATAAAAATCACTGATGAAGCTTTAGGTGATGATGATTGGATAAAAGCCATGCAGGATGTGATAAATGAATTCGAAAGGAATAAAGTCTAAACATTGGTTGAAAGACCTAAGGAATATTTTGTTATTGGAGTAAAATGGGTCTTCATAAAAAAGTCTAATGAAAATGGAATCATATTAAGAAATAAAGATAGATTTGTTTATAAAGGATATAATCAATATGAATGAATCGACTATGAAGAAAACTATGCTCTAGTAGCTAGACTTGAATCTATCCATATTCTACTTTCCTTTGAAGCATTCTTAAAATTTAATATTTTTCGAATGGATGTTAAATGTCCTTTACTTAATGGATATGTTCAAGAGGAAGTCTTTATTGAATAACCTCATGGTTTTGAAGACACAAAACATCCTTAAGATGTTTTCAAACATACCATAGCTTTATATGGATTTGAAGAAGCCCCTAGAGTCAAGTATGAAATAATTACATGATTTTTGCTACAAAATAATTATGTTAAAAGAAAAGATGATCCAACCCTATTTATAAAAATAGATAAGAAAAATGTCTTAATTGTTCAAATTTATGTTGATGACATTATATTTGATTCAACTCATCAATATTTAATTGATTTGTTTGAAAATTTAATGAAATCTGAGTTTGAAATGAGTATGATGGGTGAGTTAACATTTTTCCTAGGTTTTCAAATTTCTCAAAAACCAGAAAGAACTTATATATCTCTACATAAGTATATTAAAGATCTTCTTAAAAAGTATCAATATGAAAAAACTATGAGTATAAATACTCCCATAGGTACATGAAATTAACTCGATCTTAATGAAGCCAGGAAACCTTTAGATTAAACATCCATTAGAGGTATGATAGGAATTCTACTATAATTGATAGCTAGTCTTCGAGACATAATGTTTTTAGCATGATTATGTTCAAGATATCAATCCAATTTTAAGGAATCTCATTTAACGGCAGTGAATTTTTTTTGCTACTTAAAGGGAACCATAGAATTAGGACACTTTTATACTTCTGGAAATTATTTTGTTTTAAAATATTTTTCAGATGTTGAATTTTGTTGATGTAGAATGGATATGAATAGTTTATCCGGAATTTTTCATTTCTTAGAAGATTCATTAGTTTCATGGTCATAAAAAATGCACTACTCAATAACACTTTCCACTACTGAAGCTGAATATGTCGTAGCTTGAAGTTGTTGTGCTCAAGTGTTGTGGATGAAACACACACTCATAGACTATGGTATGAGTTTTACCAAAACAAAAATTTTGTTTGATAATACTATTTCCATTTCCTTATGTAAAAATCATGAACATCACTCATGTGAAAAACACATAGATATTCAGAATCACTTTCTTAGGAATAACACACAAAAACGAGATATCATTTTTCAATATATCAGAATGAAGGATTAAAATGATGATGTTTTCACAAAATCATTACCCTCAGATAGATTTGAATACATTAAATTGAAGTTATGAATGATAAATGTAAGGTAATCTTCCATATTAACTTCTTGTTGATATCTATCTCCTTATAGTAAGAAACTTATTTTCATAGGGGGAGTACGTTTTCTTGTTAATCATTTTTTAATCAAAATTTTCATAATCAAATCTTTCGTAATCAAAATTTTCATAATCAAAATTTCCTAATCAAAATTTTCATAATCAGAGTTCTCATATTCAAAATTTGTGTGATCAAAATTTTCATAAAAAAAATTTTCGTAATCAAAATCTTTGTAATCAATTCTTTCGTAATCATAATTTTCGTAATCATTGTTTTCATAATCAAAATTTTCATAATCAAAATTCTTTTAATCAAAATTTTCCCAATAAATTTTTTCATTAAATGTATTTTAAATTTTTCGATATTTAAAGTTCTTCAAGAAGAATGTTCCTCATTGCGAATAATTTTCCCTGCAATCCAGAAGGAATGTTTCCTTTCATAAATTTTCGTTATCATCATTTCACATGTTGATGTTTACATTTTTTTTAAAAAAAATTCAGATGCACTTTACTTAAATCTGAAATGTTACCTTAAAAACCTAAATATATCAAAACGTACCAAATTGTTTTTGCTATTATCTCAACTATCAGACCTGATCAAGAGTTTTTCAACTATTGGATCAATCAAGGAAGATGAACTGTCATATTTAACGCCTATATAAGGACCTCCAATGGTTTTCCCACATCAATTATCAAAGCTTTGGCATGTTGAATCAATGCTGCTCTACATAATGTCATTCCAAATCTTCAAGGATTTCCTCAATTATGAATGTCTGTGGAAGATTGTCTTTAGAAATAAATGTCATCTGTAATGGAAATCTCGGAATGGAAGATATACAGAGACAGGTTAGTCGATACAAAATTCTTTGCTAAGTATGATTCTATCATTTCAAATAATATCAAGGTGAATGGATGGGAGAGCATATGTGTATCAAAACTAAAGGTGCACGATCTTGTTTATCCAGAGTTGTTGATTGAATTCTTTGAGTTAATAAGTTTCTTCATTGAAGAAGGGAGAGACAAGTTTTCCTTCTAGTGTTATGGAAAGACCTACTCCCTTTCCCACACTAAGGATGCTAGTCTAATTGGAATTCCATATGAAGGTGAATCTGAATTTTTCACCTATAAATTACCAGATGTATCAGGTTAGATTTAGACGGAAAAGGATTTATATTACCTTGGCTTGAAATAAGTGAAGCATCCGATGATTATTCATTAATCTAAAAACATCCAGATTCTCTAATTGTGGGTTCATGGTTTTATTATTATGAGAAAATGGGATAAGGATTCCCTAAAGAAAAGTGATATCTATATTCTAGATTTCATTTTGAACCTCAGGAAGATAAATTTGGTGAATTATATCTTGGTCACAATTGAGAATATCAAGAATGGAAATTTGAAGTCTCAAATCATTATGTATCTAGAAATTCTATCCAAAATTATAGATATTTGTTTAGAATCATTTAAAATCCCATGCAATTAAAATCCAGGAAACTTCAAAGTAATTTTGCTGAGTGATGATACTCTAAGGAGAATTAATGTTGGTTTTTATAGTGAATCAAGATAATTCTATGATTTTTCTAAAGATAAAATAGAAGCTCTATCAAAGAAACAAGAAGTGTGTGAAACATCCAAGAAGGGTGGAAGGAAGAGAAAGGTGAAGGAACTCGAAGAGAAAGAAAAATCCTTCTGGATAAGGAAACTCAATCAGCACCACATAATCTGAAGAATCAAAAGACATACCCTGATGAAGTGGTGGCTATGTGGAGAGAAGACAAAAAGAAAAGGAAAGAAGGGGAGCCTAGTTTTGGCTTGGACCCTGCTGAGGAAAAAGCTTTGAAGTTGACGGCTACTGCAAATCTTGAGAAGCTAGAGAAAGAAAAGAAGAAGAAGAAGAAGATGTCTGAAATCAAGATAGTTCAATCCCTTCTCAAGGCTGCTGAGAAAGCCTATGAACAAATTCAGATAACAAAATCCTTTTTGCAAGAATCACTTCTTGTGGCTCTGAGAAATAAAGTAGTGATTCTAGAACCAAAATAATAAAAATAAATAGTTCAATAAGAAGGAAGTGGTGATACCAAAGAAAAGATAAGGAAGGTGTGGGATTATCATGAGAAGGAGAGTCCTTATGAGAATCTATCAATCCGAACATTGGATGTAGAATCTCCAAAACCTTATACACCATAAAATGAATAAAAGGGTTATGAATAAGTGAATATACTATCTGAATAAGATAGTACCAATCATGATTTTATTCATCCTTATGATGATGTTGAAAGTGCCTAGAATGAAAACCTTGAGGAAGACAAGATTTTTCAGTTATTAGATAGTGAGCATGAATCTCCCAAAGTAGAAGAGGTCATTCTGAGACATGATAAGGGAATAAATGTATTGGTTGATACCACTATGAAATATGTATTGAAAAAGAAAGATGTTGGAGCTTCGTCGAAGAGTAAAGCTGAAGAAATAGAAAACTAATCCCCACCAACCAAATACTCTGATTTAGAATCATCCTCCCATGAACATGATGTTGTGGTAAAATCATTAAAGAAGTTGGTTAATACCATTCCCCTATTTCTAAGTCTAGTCCCGAGGTGCTAGATTCTTCCACAATCATTTAATCAGAAAGTATATTCAGTGACCATGTTTATGGATATGTTTGTAAAGCTTGAGACCGATTTTAAAACATTCTTTATTGAATATGAAGCTCATATAAAATCATGCAAGAAGATTACAAATTGTTCACAGAAGAAAATCAAAGACCTGAGAGTCTTTGATGAATTTCAAGAAAGTGTAAATGATACTTTTGACTATGAATATTGGATGTTTAATGATCTAACTATGAGTTTGGAGGAAAAGATAAACCTCGAACAGACAAATTGGAAGCAAGAAGTCAAGGACTTGGATGGGAAGGTTAATTAAGTGTCTATGAATTAGATGAGAGAAAAGGATATAAGAATTGAGTTTGAAGAAAAGCTTGTTAAGAAAGAAGAAATATTGAAGACCTAGGAAGATATTCTTAAGGATCCGGATGAAAAAATAAAATCCCTAAAGAAGAAAAACGAAGATCAGGATGAGATACATAATCATGTAGAATAAGATCACAAGGATATAATAAAGCTGAAAACTATTGTAAAGAATTTAATGATGAATGAGAAAGAAGGATAATTCCACCCCATTCCAATCTTTTGTTGTATTTTATTATTTGTACAAGTTCATTAAATCATAATGAAATTTTGGTCGTTCTTTATATATTTTGTTGGTTGGTACTAATTTTTCCGGTACCATATTTTTTCCATTCTCTCTATTTTTTTTGAAAATCAAAAAGGGCATAAGGGAATGATAAAAATAATTCTAAGTAAAGAAGATATTTACCTATGTAAGGGGGAGTTCATCTAAGGGGATGTTCTTATCATATAATATTTTAGTATGCAAGAAAATGTAAAATCTAATTCAGGAAATCAATATTATGTTCCTTTGGGATTTGAAAACCTAATGGATAGTTAGTCATATTAACTAAAATTCATATGTAAAGGGAGATGTGTTTTTATTTTTAAGTCCATAAATAAAAACTCTAAGTCGTTATATTCATTTTTCATAAGGATGTTTGTGCTTTCAAAAAAGAGAGAGATTGTTGAGTCAATAAGGTTTCATTATGAATTTTCCATTCCACTATGTTTTGAAAATCACAAACACTGTATCTTATGGGAAATTATATTTTCCCTAAGAATTATCTTAATAAAAAAAAATTCCTTCTCTATGGAAATTTTATCATTACCTACGTTTTCATTGCTCATTTTATAGTTTCTTTAAATCTAACTCTTTTTATTTCTAAGGGTAAAATTTGGTCTCACATCTAAAACTAAGAAATCCAATAAATCCTTGGTTATATAGTATTCTGTATTCATAATCCGAATTATATGAAATTCAGACTCCAAATTCTCTAAAAATTAGAATCTGAATTCTCTGAAATTTAGACTCTGAATTCTTTAAAATTTAGACTCTGAATTCTCTGAAATTCATACTCTGAATTCCTTAGAATTTAGACTATGAATTCATCATAATTTAGACTCTAAATTCCCCAAAATTGAGACACTGAATTACTTATAATTCAGAATCCAAATTCTATAGAAATTAGGTTTCGAATTCTTTGGAAAATAGAATCCTGATATCAATGATTTATAGTCTCAAATTTATTATTTGGTTAACCTCCAATCTTTTTCCTTAGACTTTGAATTTTTTCACTTAGAATCTGAAAAATAGATTTGTTTAAGAAACATTAATTTTTTACACTTGTTATGGTTATGAAATAATGTCGTACAATTGGTTACTAACTAACCATTGTTTGAGTGACACATGTATAGGTCCCTTAGAAATTCAAGGAAAAATATGACCATTGGAGAAGGGAGCCGACCGTTGGAGAAGATCTTATAAATAGGAGCTCATTTGAATGAGCTCAAAATATGTTGACCACAATAGAGATTTCATGTTACGGAAGTGATTTATAGAGAGAGAGAGGCTTTCATGCCTTGTGAATACTAAAAATCTAGTTCAACATGCTTCATGGGACTCTGATTATTGCTGTGTACAACCAAGGGCTTCTAGGGATAGGAAGACAGAGGTGTCGACTACCTTAATGCTCAAGGACTTCCGTGGATAGGATGACAGAGGTTCCAACTACCTTAAATCTCGAAGGCATGCGGGGATAGGAAAACAAATATCGATATTTCTACTAAGGGCTTACCCTAGTTTGGGTAAGATATACTTTCTTGAACATATATATCAAGGGACCTTTACCCAATATTTTTTGATACCCTACTATTTGGGTTAAAAGATTTCATACTTGTTACCTGTTTTTCTTCAAGTTTATTTCTACTATATTTTGATAAAGGAATAAATTACTACCTTCGTATACTTTCTTATACTTTTTTTACCCTGATAATTAAGATTCTATAAATTGTAAGGTAGAATCTTTTTCATGAAAATGTTCCTCATGTTTCATTTACAGAACCACATTTCCGGAACCTAGAATGTTTGTAGAACTAAAAGTTGTCTTTTGAATTTACCTTGTTTAACCTTCTTAAACACAGTTTTCCTCATGGTTAAAAATGAACCTTTTTAAACTTACAATTTACCCCTTCTTGTTATTGAGCATCTACATTCATATTTCGATCCTACATGCAAGATAGGCTCCTTCTTTTCGGGGTACACTAAACATTAATGACTAGAAATTCCATTATGGTCACTGTTGATAAAACAAGATGGGAAGAGAATATAGGGAATTCGATCTATCCCCACTAGGTTTTCATGAAAAAATATCCCAATATTTCCAAGGTTTCACACAATAACCCTGATTATGGTAGTTAAAAATTATCATGATGCGTTGAATGTAATAAAACAACAACTATTTTTTGATATACCTATATTAATTCTATCACTATCCACATGGTAGAAATTTTAGATCCATATTTTAATATAGAGGGGAAAAACATTGAAAATCTACCCCAAGAAGAGGGTGGTTGGAATTCACCAACTAAGGCTACATGTTCCGAGAACCTGAGAAGGCTATAAAATCTAGAACATCTAAATAATGAGTTTCCACCACTCCATTGGAACACTACTTAAGAAATAAAGAATGGTGTGACAATATCCTAACATCCACATGGAATAGTTGAGTCTCCTTATATGAGGGAATAGTTTTCACAATATAAGAGTGAGATAAAAAATCATAGAAAAATCAACAAGGAGCTACTCAGGTGAAATATTCCTACGAGGAATTGTTTTCATAGAGAGTAGAATATTATCTATCACATAGACGATCTGCAATAAATAGTGGTATCTGAGCCTCAAGATGTCTTAAAATCCATGAATCTAGTCCAAATTAATGAGGAAGGAAAAAATGATTTCAACATCCCTCTATTATGGTTAAAACCACTCACTCTCTAGGGTTATCATTCAGTGTTATGATGAATCAAGAATCTGTAGGAGATGAATGTGGGGCCACCATATTGACCCCCACCCACTCTTTATAGACATGAGGTGGTTCAAATAGTAGTACCCCCACAGCTACATAACATCATCGAGTACATGAATAGTTGAATGTAAGACATGGACGGGAGATACACACCTGGGAAACCCAAGAGGAAGCTATATTTTGAATGGGTGGATGATACTTTGCCTCCACCCAATTTTAGTAATCAAATATTCTCAACTTTTTGTGGTTCAATAAATCTTGAATAAAATCTCACACAATTTGTATCTTAATGTGGGTTGTTGATGGTTCCTCAAGATCAATAAAAGGAAAAAAATTCTAAGGTATTTTGTATAGATTCAAACAAGGCCATCTTTTGTGTGGCACAATAGCCTACCAACAGGATCTAATAATGGATGGGAAGACCTTATTCTTTAATTAATTTATTAATTCAGATCCAATATATGAAAAAAATGATGATCAACCTTCCAATATTCAAAAAATTAGAAAATGATAGTGTGTCTGACATTATTGCTAGATGGAATGGTTTAACCTATTCAATCAGCACCATTCTCTCATAGAAAACTATTGGAAATCTATTTCAAAAATATCTCGGATGAGTTATAGTAACCTCTAATTCAGATTAAGTATCCAGATGGGTTACTTGTGTTCACAAAAGTGGTACAATGTATTGAGAAATACATTAAGTGAACTTGATCCAAAAAACGACTCATTCCCACAACATCGGGGACAAGAATACGTAAATAAGAAGTTAGAGCTGTCACTCTCAAGCTAGAAGTAGTGCCCATAAAAGTACCTTGTTAGTTCCTGATCCACCTAGTACCTCAATTTGAGTGGTCTCAACCAAAAAAAGGCCCTCGTCTTGAAGCACAGAGAAATCATGGTAGATTGTGATTTGAGGAATGGATGAAAATAGAATAATCATTCAGAAATGAACAAGTCATAGATTATTTATTTGAATTCATAGATAATATCCTACTCACTCTACCGCAACCTAGGAAGCCTCATGAGGTCAATCCCATTGACAGTACCGACTACTACCCTTCCATATATGGCTTTGGTCAAAATATCTAATAATAATTCAACTTTAAATACATCCTTAGTGTCATGGTAAAACCCATATAAGTGGTGTTAGGTAACTCCTTAGACTAGTTGTCTTGCATTACTATTTCCCATTCTGAAGAAGAGGGTGGTTGGAAGAAAATACCATCGTGGTGCGAGAATAATTTGAATAAATGGATGACTCAAAAGTAAGTTGATTAAGATCATTCCACCATTAGAGGATAGATACACATAACCACAATACCTACATCACCCATTTAGGAAACATAAAATATGAATCCCATAGGTGGTTATGACCACCAGAAGAAGGGATAAATAGAAGATTAAGAGTCATATTATACCCCAATGCATGCCCTGACTCGTGTATATTTTTCATTCAAAAATTTTTATTATGGAAAATTCCCCTCCAAAAAGAATCAGCATCAGAAAAAGATATCATCTTGAGATCTGTCAATGTGATGCACTTGAAAAAACCCTTATCCGAAGATTAATATACCTCAAAACATGTGTTTCTTACATGTAACTGGGGAATGGGAGGCTGTATGCACCAAAACTGAGGACATAGGGTGTATAAAAAATTGTTTGGATCCAATATTTTGGTCATTTCCCCATGGAAAGAACATATCTATCATAGAATCATGGAAAAAACAATCCCATTATCCCAAAAGTGGAAGTGAGTTGTCCTAGAAACCTCCAGTGGTAACCTGCACCCAATTTTCTTGAAGGAATGCCTATTGGGGGTATGATTATCTAGTCATCCCAAATAATAGGGTGGGCCGACATGTCCTTCACCACTGGAACCATATAATCCTTTAACCTCTACACACACATTAGGATTATCAACCTTAAATGCCATAGCTCTAAAGCCACATATCTAGGAGAAACCATACATCGCGAAGAACCAACATCTGACACAAAACTATAACATTATAAAAAAACTAACAGTTTTTTCCAGTGAAGGTATCAATCCCAGATAAACTCCATATCTCAAAAGAACTCTCGGAGGAACTCATTGAATCCCTATAGGTCCCACATGAATTTGAGATAGATGTATCTATATCTGAGGTCTATTGAGTGGAGACCATATCAATGGAATACCATATCTCTATTTAATTCACTGACTAGGACCAGGAAGAGGTCATCAAATAGCACATCTGGCCCCTTTGTGTTTTGATAAAACTCAATAGTGTCAACATACAATGGTATTTGATTGATAATGGTTATTGGATGAACCTAATCCCTTGGAACCTCCAACTTTTGGGATATGGTGAAGGGGACCAATCTCCAACAAATATAACCTTTCATGGATATGATATGCCTGAGTAAAGACCTTTTGGGAAGAACAAACTGAAAGCTTAGTTTGGGGACCCCACTTATGATGATGAGTTTATGGTTATTTGGAATGAAACCATATACATTGCTTTTATCAGAAGTCCCAGGCTCCATATCCACTTAGTGGAACCTTAAAAATTCCATCAATGTCTGAAATACCCTATAAATGGAAATCTCAACATACTTCATGTTGATATTTCTACATTTGAGACTTGTGTAACCACATATTTTGAATCATATTTCTACAAATGGGGAGTCAAAAAACCAATAGTGAATGATGATATATAGGTTGTAAACTTAAATGGCATGGGAACTGCCCCAAAAAATCCTTAGAGTATGGTTGAAAATGACAATGTTCTCCCAAAAAATTTAGTCAAGGTCATAAATCTGAACCCATATTTCTAATATAATCATATAGTCAAAGATATTGTAAAAGAAAATTAGCTATGGGATTTCTCTATAGTGACTCTATCAACAGAGGATGATAATCTCTCCTATCTTGGACTCTCTCACCATAATAGTGATGGTGAAGACCCCGAATTCCCATATTTTTCAGAAATGTTCTCCACAGAATTAGAAGTGTAAGAGGATGTGGATGACCATTGGAATGTCCTTCCCACATTTGAGGAAGGTATCATTATCACAATCAATGAGCTTAGGCAATTGAACCTGGGAATAGAATAAGACACATGACCCACATTAATTAGTTCCTCCATGCCCCTCGAAGAGAAACAGATTTACATTTCATTTATAAAGAACCACTAATATGTGTTATCTTGGAAGTATTAAGAAATTCTATCAATGAATCTAGATGTTGCAACACATCATCTAGGCCTACATAATGAGAATCAAGGGTTCAGACTTGTATCCAAGAGGATTCACCCCTCCCATGCCACCAATGTAGAGGTAGAAGCTAACAAATTAATCAAAGAATTTTTTTCCAAGAATTGAAATACCCACGATGGATTTCTATCATCATCCATACCAAGAAAAAAATGGTATGATTAGGGTCTGCATTGATTTTAGGGACCATAATCAGCACTCTACAGAAGATGACTTCCAATTTTCGCTCACAAAACTCTAGATATATGCAACAACTGGCTTCAAATCTGTATTCTTTATAGATGAGTATTTGTGGCACAATCAAACAAAGATAGCCCTTTACGATGAATAACCTACTTCATACAGAGAACCCAAAGGGATATTTTTCTATCAGGTATTGTGATTTGGATTTTATAATTATAGAGCCACCTAGAAATGTTCCATGCATCATATCTTTAAGACATTACTGGAAAAAATAGTTGAATGTCATGTCGATGACCTAGTGTTCATGTTCCAACAGCGATGCAGTCACTTCAAAAACCTCAAACAGTCTTCGAAAAGCTATGATAGAACTATTTGAAGATGAATCCACTAAAATGGACCTTCATGGTACATCATGAAATTTCATTGGCTTTAGGGTATGTCACTATGACATCGAGGCCTACTCAAAGAAGAGTAGTTATATTCTAGAAATGTCACTCACCAAAAATCTAAAGGAATTGAGGGTGCTCAAACAGAACCTCCCCTAAATTAGCAGATTCATATCCAAATTTTCCCAAAAACCTCTTTCCTTTACCAGGATAATGAAGAATGAAATCTCCTATCAATGGGATGATGAATGACAAGAAGTATTTGAATGTATCAAGTAATACCTATTGCACTAACTATTATTTTTCAAGTGAAAGGGGGGCCACTCATCTTATATGTGGAGACCATATAATTATAACTGGGTTCCCTCCACAAAACAATATGTGGGGATAGAGAATAGTATTCACTACATTAGTCAGACTATTCTAGGTGTAGATAACCAATACTCTCCTGTCAATAATAACTACCCTGCACTCATCTTCACAATGAAAAAGACGATGAATTACTTGAAGCCACATGTTTTCTATATGTTCTCTCTTATTGATCCTCTCAAGTACATAATTGGACTCGCTTTTATGAAATATTTCTTGGCATGATGGGAAATCATTTTACATCAATATGAAATTGTGTTTGTATCATAGAAGTCAGTGAAGGGAATGCACTGGATGATTTCCTAGCAGGACATTCTTCCCCTATGAATAAACCAGTGGACATTGAGATTCTATATGGGGAGGTCTTATAATACCATTAAACTCCCTGAAAATGGTAGATTTATTTTGATAATGCATCCTAGAGTATGGTCTGCCAAATTATGGGAAACCTAAAGCTCAGTCGTGTTATTCCAGAGATTGTATTTTTATCTTCATAAAAAGATGTTTTCCCTACACTTTCACATTGTTTGAACATTACATGAATAATGAGGTAGAATACGAAACCCTCATTACTAGGTTTAAATTATCCCTACAACTACTGATAGCCAACCATAATATCAAAGAGGATTCAAAACTTGTGATTATGTAGATATATTGTTAATATACCTTCAGAAAGGAATAAGTATCCCCTATCACTGGCATTGTCATGTGAATGATGAAAAATTTACCTTCTGAACCAACGTTACATCATGTTCCCTAATCACAAACTACTCATTCCAACCATTGGCTAATGCGACCACCTTCCTTGCCAACCCACATCAGGAGGTAGAAATATTCTGTATCACGCATCAATGAATGGTCTTTTAGATCATCATATGTGATATATAAGAAATAAAGATGGTCAATACCACCCTAGAGCATGAAAGAACCAATGTACACCCTTAGATGGATGGATCCCAAAATAGTTTATCTCCTAAATGGGTCTCTCTGAGAGATCTAGTAGGATGTGAACAAATTTATCACCATGCAATGAAAATTACCATGAATAATGGAGAAAATGAGAAGAAGTACCTCTTCAAGTGTGGATTTGATATAATCCACCTCAGATTCATAGTGGATGGAGAGATCCTCATTGTAAAGGAAGAAGTCCTTGTAGGCTCTTGCGGTGGCCATAAATCTAGGGCCATGCTCTCCCACCAAATTAGGAGGCTTGGATATTGTTGGAAAACCATGACATAGGAATGTGTGAATTTCACTATGAAATTTTATTTCTCCCATATCATTGAAAACTTCACCAATCAACCCTAGGAATTGAAACATATAACTAAGTATTCCTATATATTTTCTATTTGGGGTATAGATGTTGTAGGGCCATATATCGCAACCATAGCTAAGTAGTTCAAGTAAATGATTACTACTATAGATATATTATCCAAATGGGATAAGGAAATTCCTCTTAAATAAGTCTAGATAAGGACATTATTAACATCATTGAGTCCCATATCATCACTAGGTTTGGGGTTCCTCACACAATATTGATGGACAAGGACACCAACTTCAGTTCTACATAGTAGAAGAAACTATACAAGGAGTAAAATATCAAGTCCAATCACTCATTTAACTATTTTATAGTGTAAAATAGATAGATAGAGGCCTTTATTAATACTCTATAAAATATACTCTATAATATGGTGAAGAGGATAAAAAGAATTGGCTGAGAAATATCCTCCATGCTTTATGGGTCTACCGTACCAACTCACGTACTGGTACACAAGAAATTTAATACTCATTGGTGCATGATTTCAAGAAATGTTACCCATAGAGGTCCATATTCCTTTTCTATAAATATTAATTTTCATATAGCTCCTAGATGATGATCAGTTGAAAAAGTGGCTGGATGAATTGGAGAAGCTTCATGAGAAAAAGTTTCACAGACCACAAAACGTGTAGGGCCAACAAAATCGGATCACACGAGCCTTTAATAACATTTTTCACCTCTATTCATTAAACCAAGTATAATAGGTGTTGAATCTATGAAAACTAATGATATCAGGAAAGAATCCTATAAATTTGGAACCCAAATGTTAAGGTCCTTACATCAAACATATGGTCTATCATAATAGGACATGCTCATTGGATATAATGGATGTAGATAATGTTACCCCCCCACCAATGTGATATTTCTGAAGAAATACTTTCCATAAATATCAACACCTGGGAATATATATTAGTAAAATACCCACCAATTCTTTTATGTTGCATGAAATTAAACTAAAAATTCTCAATTGGATTATATGATGTTAAATTGAACAATATCGTATCAGGAAATAGTTGATAAACTTTGTCGCACCTCAAGTTCTAACATCAAGACATTAAACCACATAGAAACTTGATTCCTTAACACATGATGTTAAAATTAATAGCTGAGGTCCTCACTGCATGACATTAAATTTCATGGAAAACACCATCTCACTAATTAATAACCACACATGAGTTAGATCTATGCGGAGAAAGGTGAGATTTCCACATCCCTATGTGAGAGTCAACTCCACATAGGGAATTTATCTATCCAAGAATGATGTATGCTTTGATTACTTACATTTTAGGATACATAGTGATGACTAAACCACTAGTTTTGGGCCCAACTAGAATGAATTTTTTCCTTCATGTTGGTTGATCCCAATATTCATAATAAGACATTAAATTGTACAACTAATGTATTTTCCACATTACATTGAAATTAATGAGAATTATAGAACTATGTATGGATTTAGTTTTATTTTTTATGATATACATAGTGATTCCTAGATCCTATATGTTTTTAGAACCACCATATAATGCAAAACAACCATATCATATCCTTAATTGCCTCTGGATAGTGAGAGAAACCCTTGTAATTTACTATATCTCACATCGAGTAAAGATCATGTGAGATTAAGAATTTTGGTAAGGTATTACTCACCTAGAAAAGGCATATAATCTTGAAACATTACCTTCTTGGTCATGAATTCAAGACCATAAAGGCATACCTTGATTTCTTTCCCCATGAAGTTAAACTGCATAGTTGATGTCCCTTTAAAGACATAAAACTGTACATTCGTATGGACCCCACCTAAGAGGACCACCATTACCAGTGTTGGTCTCCTATAACACCTGTATCGAATAACTACATGTGGATTGATTCTTGACATCACATGAGTTGTAGAAATTCCTAGATCAGCAATCCCGAGTCTAGTCACAACAAATAAGAAAACACTGTATAAATTCATATATTCTAAACATGTGTATGGAAATAATTCCTCAAAAACTATGCTTGGAATGATTCTTATTACCATAGGATACATTGTGATTCCCATATTTCCATCTTTGGGTCTAACCACAAACCCCCTTTTCATGTCTGGAAAACCATGTCCTTCCCGGATGATGTTAAACATCACACTTCCTCTAGAACTACATGTAACTTGATTTCTATTACCATAAGATACATAGTGATATTTGGATATACAATATTAGTACAATATAAACTAATAAATGGATACAATTCCCACCTATTCATAAGGTTTAGACCTGCATAGAGAGTTTCTTATTCAAGAACTATGTGTGTCATGATTTGCATCATCACAAGATATATAGTGACATTCAGATCATCAATTTCAGTACTAGTTGCAACAACTGATAAGGAATGAACCCAAAATTCCTAGGGTTAAATTCAAAAAAAATATCATTTTTTCTATATATGATATATATATACATATTTATTGCTTATTCACACAATATATTATGAATAAATTTTAGATGGCGTTCCCCACATCCTTACCGCATGACATTAAAATTTCACAACAAGACTATCGTCACCGAATGATGATAAAATGTAAGGTGAATGTCCTTAACACATGGTGTTAAATAGTATGGAATATATCCTAACTACCTTACAATTAACTATGTATACCATCACCCATTTTTCATCCCCTATCAAAGGACTACCAGAGCCTTACCCTGGTCTACCATAGTATGGGGTTCTTCAATTAACTTTTAGAGGACCTCAATCTAAAAACTGTACTTCATGTGTTGAGTACTTCAGGTTAAAAGAAAGCTTCCATGACCCATGTAAAAGTTACATAACTTCATGGGAACCATTTATTGACTACTCATGCATTCATATACCTTTTTTATATATGCCCATGGTCATCAACCAAATTCATCAATCTGCAAAAGTGTTTTTAGATAGTTGTGATCCCTGAAATCACTGTGGTAGAAGTCAAAAACATAGCTTGATCAGAACAAATATTGATATGGTTTTCCCATATCATCACTCATTTACTAGGGTCCATGATCCTTGATTTATAAAATTTTAGTCTCCTACTTAGGAGGATGTTGGCATACTCTTGACCCAGGGTATCCTAATTGGACTCTTGTGTGTCACCCACCTCATTAGTTGCATGTGTGTCACATACTTAAATTGAAAACACTTTGTTCAAAGTAGCATGTCCATAAAATCTAGCCTATAATTTTCAAAATAAAAAGTCATTAAACTTCTAGAAAAAGAGACAAAAAACTTGTTAGGTCAAAACCCCGTGGAGGGCGGTCTGAGAAAAAGTCAAGTATTTTCTCTCTAAACTCTTTAACTCTATAGTTTAAGCACAAAAAAGGTGCAAATGAATAAGGAATAAATCTCATAGTCTATACTTTTTATCCTTTTTAAAACTAATATATGATCCCTAGACCTCCTACTCAATGAAAAAGTTATTGAAATAAATTTTCACATCTTCTTTTCAAGAGATTATGTTCTCTAGGTGGTGACACAACTATTAGGGTGGTTGAACCCTTCTTGGATATTATTATTTTTAAAATCACAAAAAATAATTTGGGGTACCTTAGATCACCATAATCCTTTCATGTCCATTGGAAATAAACCTAGACTCAAGGTACCCTTTGACTGACTATGCATGTATGTGTATGCCTCTTATATATGCACCTATGGTCATTAACCAAATGTGTCACTATGTAAAAAGTACTTTCCAATACTTGTGAGACTTGAAATCATTGTGGTAGAACAAAACACCATAGTGATATCCAATGTACTCTGATTATGATTTTCCCATGACATACTTCTAAACGAAGAAAATTGGACCATGAATTACAATATTCGTACCAGACTATCTGAGAAGATTTGAAATTCTCAACATTACGTCACTGTGTTATGTATGATTTATCAAGATTGTAATGTGACACTCCATTAATAAACCATCTACAACCCATTCACTATGACTCAGATCCATATGGAAATGATCATGAGCATTACAATTTAAGAGCCAAATTTCCCTAGAGTCCTAGAATCCTTCTTGGATAGCATTCCTCCCTTACCCAAGCTCATCATCTGGACATTTGGTTATTCACAAACAATTCATGTCCCTTAGAGAGTAGTGGATATAATATTTCTCATAACTATGCTACTAAAGTATAAGATCCACACCCCACAATCTAAATGCATGAACTCTATTCATGAAATGAGCTTCAATCCTTTTGATCCCTTGATACACTAAGTAAGAACCTGATATCTCAGCATTTCATGGGACATACCTGAAATATCTACCTTATCTCATATTCACGGACTCCAAATTTTGGGTTATTACATTCATTACCCATATTCCAACTATCTAGGAAGACCTAAAATTCATAGTATTTCACCCTTAAATGACATTATATCCATAAATATTCAATAGTAATTGGAAAATATACCTTGATCCAAGAGACCCCATTATGGACTATGAATGAATGCCTATGGTTTCTGTACATGTGTCTATATTTGTCAACGAAATGCATCACTGTACAAAAGGTCATTTTGATCCTCATGAGCCTTAGCAACACCATGGTATAACCGAACACTATAGAATGTTTTTGGTCATTCCTAGCATGTCTGTACTATATTCCATGATATTCAGGTCCTAGATAAAAGTCCCTAAACTAAAACAGTTTATGTTAAGATCTGAAATACCATAAAATAAAACAATAGAAGGTCTGAGATATAAGAACCTAAACTGAAGTGATACAAGGTATGAGCTAAAAGACCCTAAACTACAGTAATAGAATATCTTAGATAAATGACCTTAAACTACAATAATAAATGGTCTTAGCTAAAAGACCCAAAAATAAAGAGTTAAAAGTTTTGAGATAAAATATAGTAAACTACAATGATATAATGTTCGAGATAAATGTACCTAAACTACAATGGCAATAGGTCTGATAGAAAATTACCCAAACTACAACAATATTAGGATTGAGCTAAATGACCCTGAAGTACAATGATAGATGTTTCTAGCTAAAAGACCCTAAAATATAGTTATATAAGGATTGATCTAAAAAACTCAAAAATAAATCTATAAAAGGATCTAGCTAAAATACCCTAAACTACATCGATAGAACGCCTGCGCTAAAATATTCTAAACAATAGAAATAGAAATGGTCCAATATAAAAGACATTAAAATAAAAAAAATCATATTTTTTTTACAGGAGTTGAAAATCTCGAATGGACTATTGTATAGGCTTATAAAAATAAAGCAATTCTCTCCAAGACTATTGTGATCAACAAAATATAAGTGCTCTCCATTCAGGACATATATTATACCCATTTATCCTTCTATGAATAAGGTTATCTCAAGATAACATGAATATATATGTGGGTAGGTAATCCCATGTTGGTGGCAATTCGTGATAACATCTAGAAAATAATCTATTTTTATTTAAATTTTTAGATTCAAAAATTCAGGTTTTCTTGATATTATGAAAAAGATCATTTAATTGACTATTCACATAATATCGAGTCAAAAAACATACTTGCACATCATGAATAAATGAAAATTGGATGAAAACATGGAATGTTTAGAAGATCCATTAATTGATACTGGGAGATAGGAGGAATCCAAAAATTTCAGACCCTCTCTAGGAATCTCATCATGGATAGGGTGCATATTAATAATCAAAATACAAAAATATTGGATCTGCTGAGTTAGCCAAGTTGTTAAGATCTTGGTGAGAAGTGTCAATTGATCATTGATGTGCCGCTCTTCCTTCCCATTTAGCTCTTACCCCTTGATAGATAGTGTAAACTAAATTAGTCATATCATCAATTCTCTTTTCCTAAGTTTCTAGAAAGGAATATGAAAATGAGAGGTCAGACTTCAAAAGAACATTGATCTAATCACAAATCCATACATGCATAGTCTAGGCATTCATTTGGGCCTGATGTTTAGATACATGTGAGACCATACTGAATTTCCATTGATGCCTTTTCTAGATAATAAGTATGTTGCACCTCATCTGAAAAATCCGGAAAATCCCTCTAATTAGATGCCAAATCCCACTGTGTTAGAACATTTTTATTTATTATTTATATAATGGATGGAAATCAAATCCATATACTCAAATTCATAAAATAGCTGATAAAGGTTTCCCCAATGGTCAAAGAATACATTCAAAGGTGTATCACTAATAAAATATTGAATATGTTTCCAGATCATCCTATGTTGTGTCCATTCCCCTAGGACCAATGGATCCTGTGCGATAGGAGGAGGAATAACCAGTTGAGCTAGTAAGGAAGCTAGATAAGAAGCCTCATATTCTTGTCTCTCATGAGGTTTACCATTTTTATTTTGTTCTAGAGGAATAATTTCAGTAATATATTTTGTCTCAATATCTAGGTAGTCATCACTATAATGAGGGTTACTACATGACATATTTCCTAGGTCCTCAATCAACTCCATTTCCACTAAAAATAGAGGGGTTAGTGAGGTAAATGTCCTAACCAGGTGAGAGACCAGTTGGCTTATCACACAATCAGCATATGATGCTTACCAAGCCTGATCATTAACATGGGTAAGGAATGAGGGAGCATCAATATGTGGAATAATGATCTCAACATCCATATATTGAAATTCCAATATCATATAAAACTAGTGGATGACCCCAGGATATCTCCCTCAATGCACGCCAGCCAAACGAAGAGGGGAGAATCTTTGGGTGAATCCAAACTGATTTGAAAAATCGATATGGTGTATAATACTTACAGATGATAAACACATTCACTTTGACTACAAGAATCATATCCTGAAGAGAGATCATATATTAACTTTTATCAAGTAAACCACTACCATTATCAATAATCAACCCAGTCAGTTTATTGGAAGAGGTAGAATCAAAGCTAATGAATTGTAACAATGTATCCTTAACCTCATTAGGGGCTTATGATATGGTTACAACCCCAGATATATGCAGTAGTCTGGGATGATATAAGGTATCATAGTTCCTAGTTGTATTACAATGTTTATAATAGTGTAAAATAACCCCTATATAGCTACACAATTGAAATGGACCACAAATATTGCAGGTGATTATTCCCTATTGAATATGAATCAAGAGTAGATAAAGGAATATAAGGACTAGAATAGTGAAATTGAGGCACTATCCTTCTATAACTAGAACCACCAGCACCAACGTGCTAACACATATCCATGAATGCATATCTCGATATGGAAATAACCATAAATTACATATCATGGCCATAAATCCTACCAACCTATGGCTTAGATTAATATCCTAGTTCACTTGGTGTCCCCATGAAGTATATCACTTATCATCCAAGATGGACCAATATGAGACAATGTTGTCTCTGACCAACTTAGAAGGGAACCGATGGGGGCATATGGTAGTTGGCCTAACCACACTATGACAGAGAAAAATGTTGATTAAAATCGTCTAAGAGGGAATCTAGTTTATATTCATCTACATTATCAGATTCACCTTCAAAATAAAGATAATAACACTCACCAATAATGGTGTCTCCAAGGGATCATCCCTGACATCTGTGTATGGGAGAAACTCATCGTACATCTCTCCAAGGGGAGGGGGAGATTCCCCCTCATTTGGTAGATATCCCATAGATTGATTCCCACTTAACCATCAGGAAAATGGAATGTGTTGGTATAGGGGAACCAACGACTAATCAATTCTCAATGTAGAGAAGGTTGGAGGTAGACAATAAACTGGGGAATCCACATGGATTCACAAATATGGAATCTGTATAACTAATCAGTAAACTCGATGCATATTTTCTTATCCTAGAAGGGCCATGCTCATTCATCAGAGAAATTACTGTCGGGATGATGATCCAATTTTATGCTCCATTTGATTCTAGAATTATTTATAGAATAATAATATGTACTCGAGTATCTATAATAAATATGATGATGAGAAAAGTCAAAAACCGTTGGAACTATGTGATCGTTTTCTAACTTATTAGACAAACCCTAGGATTGAGCTACGATTGGATGGACATCCTCTTAAATAGTCATCTAAACACAGTAAATAGAAGTTGATAATCAATGATAATGATGATTTATTTCTGAAGGAGGAATGGTAACATCTTCTAGAAAATCAAACCCATATAGTGGATGTTAGTGTGATATGGTATAATCCTGGAGATCAGACGCATGGAAACTCTTCAAAGTCTCATTATCAGAATGCATAAAATATCGGGGTCTGCATTACCATTTTAGGAATTCATGGCCCTTTGGGTAGCTACAGTTGCGAAAGTGAGCTGAGTACCAAAATATATTTGAAAAGAATAAACAAGAATACTTTAGACTATTAAAATAATTTATTGTCAGAAGAAGTACATAATAAATTGATAAAATCATGTTCATCAGATTTTTATGAAATGGGTTTCATGAATCACATAAGTAATTCCTAAATCTGATAACACCCTAATGTATCATGGTTCACATAAACCCATAAAAAATTACATAATCACATTACCCCTCAAGGAGTAGCAATCATGTGACCTCAACATAGTTACACATGCTATATAACAGTCAATCAACAATATGATCGAGCTAAAAGATACCACAGAACCATCAAGATCGTCTCACATCTTCAAGGAAAAAGTTCATTAAATCAATAAAATTTAGTATGTAGTTGGATCTAGTAGGAGCCAAAGAAGAATCATTCTTAGGGAATAGTTATCATGAGAGTAGGATAGTGGCAAGGTGTCACAACCTAAATGACAGATAAGTTGACTGAGACCCATGGATCACATGAGCCTCCAATGGATACACTATTATGTGACCATAATGAGGTCACACAAAGGAACCATGTGAATCACATAACCACTTGAAAATCCCAAAGATCACAAATTGAAATGTTTTATTTCTCTTGAAACGAAACCCCAAAGAAATAATGATCACACAGATGTTTCTAGATAAGATCACCTAGGTTATATGATTCATCAACCTACGGGTGCCTAACATCCCATAAAAAATGGGTTTAAAATAGAAGGAAAATTTCCAAAAGAAGAGGGCCTCTTGACGTCATAATACTTATGTAATGGATCACCAATGAGGATAATGATTTTCATTAACAACATTAAATAATACTTATGATACCCAGAGCCTTTTTAAAATACACAATGGAAATAAAAGGGATGAAGGAGGGATACCCTCATAGTCATAAACATCACACATTTGTCCAATGTTGATTCGAAAGACACCACAATACCCCATTGACATGTCCACCTCATCTTGTGAAAGACCACCGAAAAATCTTTCTCATCATGTGAAGATCCTAGGGAACGTCTAGGAGACCTCACACTCACCCTTTGGATCCCTAAGGAAAGAAAGATGGAATTTTTGGTGAAATTTTTCTGCATATTCCTATAACCTTAATTATTCACTTGACACATCACTAATAGTTTGGTTAATTGTGTTCTACATTACTCATGAAATCTCTCATGAATTTATATCATTGTAAAATAGACTAAGAAAATAAAAATGGGTAGGAGGCATAAACCTATCATGGTCACAAAACTCATATGACACACTATGTCTATCTGCATCATAGTCTCACAAGAACCTGGGAAAGCCAACTTGATCCCATGAAGGCCTCTTGATAGGCCATTCTTATCTCATGTAATGTCCCATATAGGTCACCCAAGATCACGTGAAGGCCTTCTAGAGATTCTCAAATCTCATGAAGGACCTTGAACAAGTCGATATAGAAATATGAAATCATCATACATGTTCGCATTATTCAACAAGACCCCATTAATTGAAAATTATCTAATAAATGAGGTGTTGATCAGATGGAATCATAGTCACTGAAAATAATGTGACACCCTTATAGTAATCCATGGTAGAGACTCGCGAATTCACATGATTCAAAATCATTTCTCCAAATAAATCATATATTTTTAGGACAAGCACCACATAAGGTGGAAAACAATAGTCTTGGTGATGAATAAAAATCACCCACCCAAGAATGAGAAATGATCCACTAAAATTTTATACTGATGTGAAAACTACTGTTCATAGGAAGGGTTTCCCTTGTCATGCCCAGATGAACCTATGCTATAGAGAATTTTTCAGAGCGGATGAGTCTGTGATAAAAAAACTTCATGTTTGATAAGTTCTAGGGAATAAATGGAGAAATCATGTGCCATACATAAATCACTTCATGTGATCACTCATAGATAACACAGAGGAATTCTTACAGGACACATGAGGAACATCCCACACATTCTCAAGGTCATGTGAGACTTATACTAAACTAAAAATGAATAAATATGTGGAATTTTATATATAATGTATAAAAAACTCTAAAGGTGTGAGACTTATGATAAGGACACACATGTTGAACCTCATGTGCTTATCATTAACTACTCAAGACACACGAAATCACCAGGATGTGCCACCTAGATCTCATGATACTCCTTCGATATAGTATATGGGTTTTGAGAAGTATACCAGACATGTCAATGTAAGTTATATGGTTCCATTTGGAAATGAAACCCATGTATCTATAAACCCTATAGGTTCACAATTAAATATTTTCAATGTCATTTATATGTGTCACACGACACATATAATAGTGCCATCACATGTTTTCTAGGTCTCGCGGTAGCATGAAAGATTATCAAAAGGATTTAAAGATATCCTTCAGGCACACTAGAAAGGTCTCAATATGCCCTAAACACATTTCATAGAACACATGAGACAACCTCTAAGACATTTCTAATTGTCTCTCTTCATTCCCTGTAGGTTTCTCATCCAGTTGGTGAGATTATAGCAGGTAAAGTAATATGGAATAGACATAACCCTCTTAAAAATCCATTCTGGGTCATGTGATGGATTCTGAGGTCGACCATACATGTCTTGTGATTTCATCCATATCATTCATCTTTCATCATGTGAAAGCCTTTGTACATTTCATCTAGATTATGTGAAGTAGCCTAGATAAGTCATTTGGATCATACAGTTGTCTTTGGAAATGTCGAGAAAATACTCTCCGACATGTCAAGCAAGAAATCATGGAATATCGAGTGGAAAACCAACATGTGTCAGAAAGAAGAGAATGATAAGATATAAGTTCATCCTATGATTTAATTAACATTTGAATCCTCAGTGTGTAATCCATGACTATTAGTATAACATTAGTGTGTAATCCCCAATCAATTGATCTATAATGAATCTGATTCCCTCAATAACCACGATATGTAGGAAACATCCCTGAGGCCCGAGCTACATATTAAAACAAAATAAGGGTAGTCCCATCACATAAGTACCATATCCTCATGTAATGAAATTTATTATTTTCCATCCCTTGTTTCCCATAATGAGTATTGATCACATGGGCTTCGGGAGATGAAATAATCATATCATCTTCATAATAAACATCTACGAAGACTAGGGAAACATCAATGTGTAAGCCCTGCTCATGAACTACGAGGACTCTAATTCATTTTATAATCAGGATATATAGGATGCCTACCTAAGGTTAGAGCTCCATAGTAAAACATCCCATGGGGTACCCAAGTACATAAGACCCACATCCACATGTAGTGAGACTAATTACTTATTATCCATTATATCTCACACCAATCCTAGATCACGTGGGCTTATAGAGTCTCAATAGTAATATCATTTTCATTTTAAACCTCCATTAGCCACGAAAATTCTAGTGTGTAATCCCTAATAAGTGACATGGCATAAACATACCCGTATGAAGGAATATACCTTGGGGAGAGTTCCATGGGAGTGACTGAACTATGAGAACTCTGATTCCAACATTAACCAAGATACAAAGGACACCCTTTTAAGACTTGATCTCAAATGTGAATCCGATTTAGTAAAATTCCATTAATATGTATAAAATCTCAACCATTGAAACCCAATTATTCCCATGGGATGATCATTATACCTGATATGTTAGTGGACTGAGAAACCAAATGAACTATGAGAAATTTTATTCTTTCCACAATCTTGATACATGGGACATCTCCCTAGGACTAGAACTTGAATGACTAATTCCATAGAGAACACATATATCTATTTTTCATACACTGTTAAAATATAAAAGTTTAATAGACTACATGGGTTTTGATTCCTATTAAAACGAGCTTATGTTGGACACCTCATAATGAATCAATCCCCTCCTAAGAATATAAACTGCCTATCTACATGGCAGCAAATTTGGAAGTGTATGGTTATGTGGTTTCAACATATAAAAATTGTCCCATTGTGGGGAAATGGATGAAGAACCTTGGATAAATATAGATGAATTCATAATGAGATCCCCATATTTTTCACATAAAAGATAATAAAATCAGAATCATTTTGTTAGGATAAATAGTCATATACTAGGTTTTTGAAGAGATTAACGAACATATCGTAAATCTATAAGAGAGTCTCAGAGTAGAAAAAATTCCCCCCAAAAGGGTTTTATGAGACCTAAATCCTAGCCTCTTGACCAATGCGAGTCCCTATGTTCCTTCAGGCCTGAAAACATGGGTGGCCACCTACCTTTGGAAAGAAGGTCTGTGCCTAGTTTCTGATGGAGGAATCATTGGTAGTTTCAATTAAAGAGAGACATTAGTGACCTAATGTTAATGATTATTGACAAAATAAACCCCACAATCAACCATCAGGCTAAACCAGACCCACCCAGATGAGTGTTCTTGGTTTCATTGTTTTCCAAAAGAAAAATAGATCAATATATTTAATGAACTATGTTTTATTATCCTTGAAAGAGCCACATTTGTTAGATAATATTTAGAATTATTGTTTAATAAATTTTTAAGGATGTATTATTATTATTATTGTATTTATTATTATAATTTATAAAGACGGATTTAGAAAATTTTAATGACTCATATGGCATGTATCCATAGTTAAATGTATGAAACAAAATAACTAATCACCATGATAATATTTTATGATATGATAGTATATGAATAAAACATATAAATCAAATTATAGTGTTATAAATAAAATCAGAAAAATATATAGTAAAAAAAATAATTAAATAAAATGTATGATCTTCTAGAGAATGGAATATAATGACTATGATGGCTTTTAGAATCATTTTGTGGAAGAAGAAAGTCCAATTATACTGATATAATCACTCTGAATGAAATATAAATGAGTATCTTAATAAAATAAGATTGAGTAATTTTTGTATTATAATGGTAAAACATTATCAAACATGATATTGGAAAAACTATTAAATTAGTATTGGGGTCAACATTATATGGTTTGTGGTGGTAGTCATTATGATTAATTAATATTTTTGGTATGATATTTATTATATGACCTTTCAAATATCTCTTATGTGATAAATATAATTGTAAATAAAACTATACATTAGAAATAATTATTTAAAATAAAATAATTATTTATTTATTTACGAGACAATAAAAGTATCTGTTAAGTAAAATAATTTCTCTAACTGAGATTTCATTAATTGATTGTATTAAAAAACTTATTTTATTGTTTTATTTATTGTTATATATATATATAATGGATTTCAATTTTTCATTTTTTACATTAAAATTAGGTAATGGTGGATATGTAAAATCTGGTTTTGTGTAAATTGAAATACATTGATCCATCAAATCGCTGAGGTATTTATTCAAAAGAAAGGTGCAGAAACAAAACAAAGACCCCCACCTATGGGGGTCGAAAATAGTGTAAACGAAGGGTATCTACCTTAATCAAGTTCACCCCCTTCAGTTTGAAAAGAGTAACATTAGTAAACCAAACCACCAGTACCCCGAGAACCTCTATAGAAGCCAAGTTGTCCACCACTTTATTCCATTCACGCCAAGTGTGGGTGACCCTTACTTTGTTGTTAATGAGCTCCTTACATTGTCTAATAATGTACATAATCGACCATGGCATGTTGGCGTGCCCCTCAAAGGAATCATGCACAATCTTCGAGTCGATTTCCAGTTGGACAATGTCAAGGAACCTCTGACTACAAAGGTCAAGCCCGGAGAGGGCTGCTAAAGCCTCTGCCAGGACAGAGGTCCCTCTCACATATAGAGCTGAGAAGGACAACACCACACCCCCCTATGTATTGATTCATTGTTATATGTGTGAAAATATTTTTTTTAAATAATTATTTTTTATAATATACAAATACAATTTGTAATATATAGTGTAATTCATATTTTATTAATGATTATTTTATCAATGGTACTAGAATCATTATCAATAAGATATTTTCTTCAATTATGATTTTATTTTTCTATAAGTTATTATAGAAAATAATTTTAATATCTTGGGGTTGAATATAAGTTAACATTTAATATATATGAATTAGATTAATTATTTCAAAAAAATATTATATGATATAATGATCACCCAAACACTTCTGAAATGTCGACTGAGGAACATGTTTATTGTATGAAAAATTGATGTTCTAAGAATTGTATCATGAGTATAGTCATAAAGATGATATGAGATAATAATTTGAATGGTTTTAGAGGGGTAAAATTATGTTCCAAAATATTTCTTAAATGTTATACATAAATTTCCAAAAATACAGAAATATTTTCAAACACGAATTAAAATATTAACATTAAAACTTTTAAAAATAGATTGTTTTCTCTTATTTTTTAGTTCATCACAAAGATAAAAAACAGGTCTTCCAATTTCCCAATATTTAAACTCTATAAAATTATATATTTACTTTCCTAAGACTAAAAAACCATTTTTACCAGAATAACTCAATTAATGTAGGTATTTTTTAAGAATGATGATCATATGGGTCATTTTTTATTTTAATTCATATTTACATTTTATAAGTGTGGTTAAATATTATTTTTAACATTTATTGTATTTTAAAATAATTTTAATTTCTGGTTTTTAGTTTTTTAAAAGATAAAAAAATAAAAAACATAATTATATTAAACTATTGATTTTTTATTTCATTTTCATTTATTTATTATGCTTAAATTTTTAATATACAATCCACTTCATGGACTGTTATTCCATGTATTGATGATGTTATTATCTTTATTTAAATTTATATCAAGTTCATGTGGTATTATAATATTTTTCCTATTCTGAGAATAAATATATATATATATATATATATGAACATATAAAAATGAATCCACTAAATCACTAAATAATTGTACATATTATTCATTAAATATAAATATAATTTAATTTTATATTAATTAGATTATAATGATATAAATTCACACCATATGGATGAAGTCTATGATTTATCATGGATAGTCTATGGTTTAGAATATATTGAGTCGACTTGCCTAACAACAAGTGAAACCATATGGTATGTGCATTTATGTGAAAATAAGATTCCAATAATTTCATTAATCTTGTCTAATCCACATGTTAGACCCTTTGAGTGAATATTATCAATCTAGATATCTCCATTGATGATTAAGGGAAATAAAATGACTAGTATGTGTCTCTGAACCTTGTTGTATGGTTTAGAATTATTAAATTATGTGATAATTATGTGTTTCATAACTTCTTCTATAATTCATTATAAAAAATTAAGGTTATTATGTGATAAATTATATTTTATGATAATAAATTTTATTATTTCATTTTTGGGTATATTTAGATAATTTCTATTAGTAATATCTTACAAAATCTATTTTTTATCTACTTTTCCAAAAAATCTATAAAATTTCATTAGATAAATTTTAATTTGAATTAAAATATTTTATAAGTTACATTAATTTTAAAATTGATAAAACCATAATTGCGGTTTAATGTATTCTCATACTAGAAATATTATATACCTAATTTATAGAACAATATTCTTTTATTTCATGTTTACTTTATGAATGAAAAATCTATAATTTTGTTTTAAATAATTTTGATAACATAGATGTTTGTTCTTTGTTAAATTTATATTAGTTTATATGTTGATGTTTACAATGTGGATGAAATCCAATATCATCCCATGATGATTCTATACCCATTATTTCCTGGGAAACATCATTCATGGGATATGAGATTTTGGTTCATAGATTCAGTTCATCATGGAGGACATGGTCATACATCTATATTGGCACTGTTCACTCTTTCTAGGTATTAGTAAACCTCTTTAGAGATGATGAGGGGTATTTATAGGAGATAAATTTCATCAATGACCTACCAAAACCAGTCATCCATATTTATACATAGTAATAATTAAATTTGGTCTTGTGAAAGGCTAATTATTCTTTGAATAATCAACAATAAAAGTGAGTTCTATTAATAGGTAAGATTATAAATTTAGTAAAAATAATCATACCTATGAAATTATAAATTAATTTTAACATACATGACCAGAGTACGATTTTTGACCTTTTCCATTATCTTAATATTTTAGAAATCATTAAAATAGTTCATTTTGAAACAAGCCTGTACCTGAGTGGTAGAGGCTCGTGCTTTGAATATAAAAGTCCCAGGATAAAATCCAAGTGGGGTCGAATTGACAGGTTACTATAGAAGTACCATAGTATTTTATTTGGAAGATAATGTGAGGTACAATAATAGTGGGAACTATTCATTTGATTTTGACCTTCAGGACACCAGTTTGGGCCTATGGGTCTCATGGCCTTTGGCCCACCAATGGCCTTTGGGCCATAGGGCCTTTGGGCCACGATTGACCTTCAAGACACCAGGCCTCTGGGACATAAAATAAGATGATTAAGACCTATAATACCACAAGAAATCATGCATTATATATGGATTTAAAGAAAAATAGAATCCACTATTGGAGATCTAACTAGATTAGATGGACAAGAGGGTATGGAAATTTCCATTAGTATCAGGCACCATGCAGCTATGTATAGGGAAATTCTAGCTAATCAGCCATGTGAGGTGGAGAGATAGATGACTTCAATTATGTAGATTATGAGGAGGGTAAATTCATGTGTTTTGGGTCAGGGGAATTAATGGCATATATTATACATTGTGCCTTGGGCCTCTGGGACATGTTAGGGTTCCACATAAACCCAAAATGGGGATTATCTATAAATAAATAAAAAATATCAATGTCCTTTAGGTTGAGTTGAAAATTAAAATATTACATTTTAATATGGAAATGGTAGGAAGTATAATGAATAGTTTAATACAAGTATTTTGATTCGAATCAATTGAGCCATGTGATGTGTGTAATATTGTGTAACTTCATGATTCTTATAATGATTGAGTTAATGTTAAAATGAATCATCATTGGATAATTTTTTATTGGTAATATAATTTATTAATTTAGTACATTGATTATCCTTGTTATGGGGATAGGAAGATTCTTTCCGTGGACTTTCATTGACCTATGTTAACCTCTATGATTGTTAGTTTAAATGATTACTTCTCGTTGTTTGTGTTGAGACAATCTTTGAGAGTGGTAATATAAAGAATTAAGGGAACATAAATTGGTTTTGGGATGTGAGATATATATATACATATAATTTATTTTTAGTTGATTTAAGGAAAACCCTGAGGTAAGCTCCCATCATTGTATGTAATTACTGCCCATAAAGTTATCTTAATTGAGTCCCAACATTCATTAGTTCGAATAACATAAATGGATATCCCAGGTAAATTTATCTAGAATCCCTCATCAAATTATCATTGTCTATGTTTGGATAATCATGTGCTTATTCATTAATAACAAGCACTGATATTGATCGACATAATTTATAAAAGCGATACATTATTTTTGAGGTATGTGTTTCCTTCCATATATGTTTATATATAGGAGTTTATTTCATTTTAGTTTAATTTTAATAATTATATTTTGGAGTTTTAAGGTCAAATCTATGGTGTTTAAACCATAACATAGTTTTGGGTTGTAATAATCTGCACCAAGATGTTTTAGTTATTAGAAATCACATTGATGTATCATTATTACAAAGTAAAAAAGAACTCATATATTAATATGATATAAACCTAATATTCATAAAAAAACCCACATGAATAAAAAATAATTTTAATTTTCTTGTGTTATAAGTTTTGTTTTTTATTTTGTACCAAATTTATTATTTCCTTTTTATTTTTCTAACATTCATGATTAATTTTAAAATTATCATTTCTATTTCAGCAATATTCATTATCCCATTTTAACTTTTATGTATTTTATTAAATGTAGATAAGTGGTGTATTTATTCAAAATAATAATGTCTCCCATTTAAATTATATCAGATCATTGGTTCTAATAACCCTTTTAGGATTCTTAGGTACAATGATTTTGATATTGTTTAAAAGTTTCGTATGGGCCTATGTTCTACAGACTCCTATAACATTCATAGAAATTGGTAGTATAATTTACCATAGATGCATCGATTCAAGTATCATTGCATTGTGGATCACAATGAAAATTTGGGTATTATAACAACACAATGTTCATTCATAGAAATATTTTTGGTTAAGGTATCACTACTATACATATTTATTAACTTTTTATTTTACTTTCATGCACCTTAATATGGTAAAGATTATTATTTCTCTAATAATAAGCATTCCCATAACCATGTAAATTCATGTACTCTATTTTTATTTTCTTTTTTTATCTTTCATGATTTATTTTCTGTTTCTTGTGATAAGATAATATAATTATTAAGAACCCCATTCCATTAAAATGTTATCATATTTTGAGTTTAGAATATTATTTCCATATTTCTCATATTGAAAATGTATATAGAAGTTTTAATGGTGAATATTCACTAATTAAAAATATTTAAATTTATATTAATAAGTGTAGAGTCTAAATATTCTCATGTCCCCCTGAGAAATTATATTCTTAATGGGGCGGTGGATTAAAATATATCAAATTAAAACTCATCCATTTTTAACAGGAGTGTTAAAATGTTTAATTAAAACACATATTTCTTATTATAATGTAAAATTAAGATATAAAGAACTCGAAGAACAATGTTTATACTTTTTTTACCTATTATTGGCTATAACTAATGACAATAAACTCATATATGCATTGTTTTTCCAAATTCAATTTTCTAGATCCTTACAATTTAGATTCGTCTCACTATCCCTAAAAGAATCAACCTTAAGAAGTAAATATCACTATTCTATCACAAGTTATATCCAACTACCAATTATAAGTATATATATTATGTATCACCTATCAAAAAACAAATAAAAGTTACACTAATGATGTTGTCACATCATGTTTATCCTTGATGTCAAAATTGTTGAAAAAATTCAACATGTAAATAATTTTTATCTTATTATTATTATTTGGTAATGACTTTAAATAGAATAAAATAGCTTTATTTATATTTTTTAATAATGTTTTATCATTAATTAAATTATTTGTTAAAATATTTATAAAAATATTATAAATATTTCATAACTTCACTCAAAAATTATTTATAGGTCAATACCACCAAAAATACTTCATTAAAAACAAATTGAAACACTTCTAAAAAACCACCCATATTTCATCATTTGGATAAGATAAAACATTTTATATTTTAAATGGAATCATCCAAATAGTGATGTAGTCTGTATTGCCTTTTTTTAATATTTTTTAAAACATTGAATTTAGAAACCAAAAATACAAAATCATCTAATAATATAAATATTTTTTATTATTTTATAATTTAGAAATCATATATTTTATCCATGGCATGGTCACCTACTTTCAATTATGTTTTCCTCCTTATCCAGCAATCATGCTCTTCCAGCTTCAAAACTACGATAAAAATACCCTGGAAGAAACTACAATCATCATTTTATGTATGGATTTTTCAAATCATATTTATAATATACATAATTATTCCAATGAATGGATTATCCCTGTTATATTTATTTTCCTGAAAAAATTTAACCATATTTTGAACCATAATAATATTTATTGATATTCCCATTTTGAATAATTATTTATAAAAATACACTTCTCACCATGTCTTAGACAATGCCCATGGTATATAGCCATGTTAGATAGATGAAACCTCAATTTTTAATAAAACCAACAACAAAATTCCATTTTCATTGAATATATTTTCCAAAAATCATAAAAACTACTCCCCGTGTAGTAAACAACCCCGTGATATTGTATTTTTCTATTTTATAAAAACAACTCTAGACTCTTCTAAACCTCATTTAGACCCTTCTAGTCATATATTTTTATCAATATAACTTATTTAATAGGAATATTTTTATATTATTCTATAAACCAAACCAAAAATCAAGTTCTGATATTATTTTTTTTATTTTTAATTTCTCCATTAGGATTTGACAACAGCAACTCTAACAACAAAATTTTAAATATACTAAATGTTGTGAGGGACAACATCGAAATTCATAAGTAGTTTTTTCAAAATGAATTAAATTAATAAAAATTCATTCAGTATTATCTCACATGATTATTTATCATTGTATGAAATAATATTAAAATGAAATTGTTTCATGAATAATGATTTATATTACATAGCCATCCCAAATTAGTTAGATCTGTGTAAAATGTTTTCAATTAAGTGGGAGTGGATACCTCTTCTATCATCATGTCATTTTTCAGGGTGACTTTAGAAAAACTATACTTTGAAGAATTGGATTAAATCATTCAATGTCATATTGTGGGTGGTCTAGGATATTACATATGGTATTAGTGATAGTAATTGGACCAATGTTGCAAAGAGGATGTTAGTCCCTAAGGGGGTTGGGTTGTAATAATCTCACATTAGTTATAGTTATTCTCATAATGGCCCTCTTTTTTGGGGGGTTAATAATTATCCCACTATGAAATATTTTCTAAAGGGATATTGTGAAAATAAACTATGATGGTGGGGTCTAGTGAAAATGATATCATAGTGCTAGTTGTTCCAGAAACTATAAATTACCCCATGCTCAACTTTAGATAAAGTCTGTCTAACCTATTGAATAACTTAAAATCAACATTTTTAAATCTTATCATTTTACTTCATTTTTTATAATTCTACTCTTATTAATTTTTTATATGATATTTTTCTCCTCTTACATATTATCCCCATTAAATTAGTACATTCTGTACCTTGGTCAACAAACCAAAAACTATATTGTGTTTCTTCAAAACATAAATTGAAAAAAAAAATTATGAGTGGGGTGTTTCTCCACACCATCATATGAAAGGATATGTTCTATATCCATGAGTTAAACAAGTATTCATGTTGATTTCATTTGGGGTACCCTTCGTTATTACATCTATAAATTCACATTGTGTAAACATATACTCCAATTTCATCATAGTAGTTCGGAGTGAGTGAATCATGAGTGGGGGGGGGGGGTGAATTGAGTACCTATTAAAACATTAAATGGAAAAAATATCAAAATTCCACCAAAGTTAATTAAAAATTCCCAGTGAATTAAAAAATAAAATTATATAAGTTTAATCTTTCAAATAAATTTTCAAAGAAGTATTATATATTAGTTAAGTTTTTTTCTGAAATAACACTAACTTTTGAAACTATATAACTTAATAAAACACTTTATTTAAAAAAAGTTATGATGAATGATAAAATAAATTTTTTGTTTCATATTTAAATAATAGATATAATTTTAGCATTGAAATATGAAAAAAACTATAAAACACATAGTGAATTAAAACAAGGGGTTCATTATCAAGATGAGACTTAATTCCCTCCACTTGGAAATCACCTACTACAAAGATTATTATTATAATAATAATCATATCAAAAACCAAGATCAAATTTCACAATCCACCACTCAAAATCTATCAAGGCTCAAAGCCTATTCTTTATTTATACATAGGATTAAAACAATAAAAAAGTCACACATGAACTATTTGTCAATTTTCGTGGGACTACAAATATATAAAGGTGATAGTGTGTGTTAAGAACATTCTTGTATAAGAATAGGTGAAAGGGTGTACAAATAAAAAAAGTAATACAACATACTACTAAATGTAAAGAATAAACATAATGGGAAGGAGAATAATGATGGAAAACGATGACGTTGCTCAATCTATAATGACTTAGTTGTTTGGAGGTCCTTGAATATGTTTTGGAAAGGATATCAGGTAGGTTATTCAAAAATTGTAGGAAAATAGAGTATCATAGAGTCTAGAAAAATCATATATTCTAATACTATTTATGTTATGAAATCTGTTACCCACAGATCTATTGAATCAATATATGATGGTTCTTATTGTTCTGTGTATTCAACACATCACTGATCTCTCTCTTTTCATGAATTCAAAACCAATCATTCTGGAGGGATATCTCTAAAATAGAATTTCTATCCAGGAAAAAATATTCTCTAAAGATTAATAACAATGATATTCTAGATCCTCACACTGAGAAATAAATTAGGAAACCTATGAATTTTTCTTTAATGATTCATAGAGTGGTCGATAAATAAGTATTGATAAATCTATATGAAACTGAATTCATTAACTCCAACAAAATAGTTGTTGGAGGATTTAAATTATAAAGATGTAGAACCATAACTATATCACACTAGCAGTAGATAATATCTTACAATAAAATATACCAATTGAAAATTAGTGTAATTTTAGATCATCTGAACTAATGCTTTATATGGTCAGTTGTATATTTTTTCTTATGGTAGAAAAACTATAGTGGTAGATGTAGCTGGTGGTAGATCTGGATGGTGGTAGAACAACTTTGGTGGTTTACTAAATATTGAAGTAAATCTCATCTAGTGGTTGAAATGATAGAAGTGGATCAATCCAAAGTAGTTTTCCAACAATAGATCTATTGAACTAGCATTGGATGTTTTTCACTAATATATCATGTCCAATAGTAGATCTTCTTTGAACTAATGGTGGATCTGTTCAACTAATGGTGGATCTATTGAACTAACATAGGATAAAATCAATCATAAATACATAACTAGTAGGGTTTAGCTATTGATATAATTCATTGCTCAATCTGATTTAACTAATCATAGATCACCATAGCTAACGATAAATCTCTTTGAACATATTGTAGATCATCATAACTAACAGTAGATCTATACCTATACAATTTTTTACAAAAAATAATGTTCTATCATAAAGAACCATTTTTATTAGAAATATCAAAAACATGACATGTGAGCATCAAAATAAGGAGGTTCAGAAAGTATTACCCATTTCAATGATCACAAAAAATGTTATTTTATAACCATGTATATAAAAATAAATATAGATATAAGTAGAAGAATTTGAAAATTAATGGTTCAGATAATGTTTCAAATTAATAATGAGAGATTATAATGTTAAATTTTGAAATAGAATTAAAAAATTAAATCCCAAAATTCCATCCAAAAATTTTCTCCCCGGTTGGGGATTATAAAAAACATAAGATACTAATAGAAAAGATAAATAAAGTCAATAAAATGAGATAAATAAAGATAAATAATTGATAAGCTTCAGTAGATAAATATTTATTTGATTACATCTCATAAGGAAATAAAAGTGGGATTATAATACTTATCAAAGAGTAATTGTTTTTAGAATCAATCTAAGATTAATTGGATGGAGGATAAATTGGAATTTTTCCTTTTCCAAAGATAAAAGTAACATACGTAGAGGATGTGGGTGAAAATTTAGAGGTATGAATCACATGGATCACAACTTGAATGGGAAGTAAAAAAGATTAAAATGGTGAAATGCTAAAAGGATGATACTAAGGAGGAATGGAGAATAATATGGTGCATATGTGAGAGAAAAAAATGAATAGATTATGTTTTCAACACCGTATCCCTAGATACATACAAAAAAGGATTCCTTAGATTCAAAAAATTCATTATAAATATACCAACCATTTGCATCGCAGTGAAGAAATCCTTATTATCCCCCATAAATAGCTTGATCATAGGTGTTAACACTTTTAGCTAGTTAACTTGTTTCTTTAAGGCCCTAGTTACATGGGACATCCTTTAGTTTTTATCAAGAAACATAAAATGAAAATTTAGTTTATTCTTGTTAAATATTCTGGAAATGTGGTATTTGATTTCCTTAGTGATATTCTCTCAATCATATCTTGATTCCTTGAAACACTCCATAACTAATTTATATATATCATCACCATGTTGCCCAATTTTTTTAATTTCCTCTTGATGGTATGAAATGAGATCACCCAAATGACATGAAAATACTCTCTCAAAACATCTATGATCTTCTCATCATCAATAGAATTTTTCAGAGTGCAATAATGGATGTACTAGAACTATTAGTAGATAAGGTATCCAACATATTCCTAAGGGATGTCTGACCTATAACAAAACTGGCTTTTATATCCTCAATGTGGTACTTAAATTTTTTCTATCTCATCAGAAAATCTTCTATTCTCAATCTAAACATCATCAATATTAAAGAATATATTAGGCTAGATGTGGAATATAACCAAATCAAATATATTCTTAGTATTTTCTATGATGAGATGAGTTATTCTAACATATTAATATCTAAGTAAACATCCAAAATAAGATATAATTCTTACACTGTAATATTATTTATCATCTTTTTTACATTTACCCTAATGGAATAGAAGGATAAATATGTAGAGTTCAAGAAACCCTCTCATGACTAGGAAAGACAGACTCTTCATGATCAAATCTTACATCAGGAGTATGATTAGTAAATCCTTTCAACCGGAAGACTTTACCAATCCTATCAATTTCAGATCCCTTTGGATATATTCAAATTACTGAGATTTTTGGTCAACCATGCTCTGGTGGACTGCTATAATCATAATTAATTACTACATATGACTCACAATACAAAATTCCTTGCAGCTTGGAACTAGGAGATGGATCCCCTTAGATGGTGTGTCTTCCTCAACAGAGGTTTTTGGTTCATCTATATGAACCAATATATGACTGAAAAACCTAAATAATCTTCCTTGATAATAGATATTATGGGATCACCTCTAAAATAGGAATCATCATCAGTTAGCTGAACAAAACCTAGTGTATCTATATCTATAGACCAACCTAAAACTGAAATAATAGGAGATTAATGTGTCTAATCCCTATTAACACCATCATTATCTTTATAATGAACTTTCTAGTACTGAAGTCAATCATCATTCCCATCCTCATATCCATTAAACACATACACAACTTCCCTTGAGTTATCATAAGAATTTTGATCTTGTTATTTTTTTGAGAATATAGTCACCTCTTCATTACCTACAGTTAAAAGGATCTATCTAGATGGTAGCTAAATATAATGACTAGAATCTCCATAGGAAACATTGGGACTCTTGAATACATCTTGGTAACTTCCTTCATCTATTTAAACTAATATATCTTCTTCATCCCAAGCTAATTCTTCTTCCATCTATTTATCAAAATAGAACACAACTTCATCTGTAATTAATCAAGCGTCAATAATATTTAGCTTATATAGTAATCTATGATTTGAAATATTACTTTTGTTTAATCTATGAAACAGACATACATCCATTATATAACGAAACTAGAATAGTTGAGTTCATTCCATTGTTCAAAACATGCCCAATCGGCATCCATTATTCATAATAATTCTTATTCCTTATCCATTATAAGACCATCCAAAGTCCATTATGCCTTAAATATTATATGATATCCCTTTAACTATATACAAGTTTATTTCCTTGGGATAAGATATATAAATTGTTTCATTAAAAGTGTTAAAAATTATGTCTCATTGATGGTACTAATATTTATATATATATTTTTGTGTATATTTGACTATAATTAATGTAAACTTTTTTTTAGAATATTTTAAATAAATATTTTTAAGTTTCATATTGTTAATGACATGGTTAGTTTTAAAATTATCTAAATTCATTTTTTTTTTCAAATTAATATTATGTGATTAAATGATTGAATTTACAAATATAAATACCCATTTTATAATTTCAAGGAAAAATGATCACTCCTTCATGGGAATGGAGGTTTCATAAAATTAAAATTTAATTTTTAGGAGTCATTTCTGATTAAATGGTCATGAAAACTACTTATGTGTGATTAACTGAGATGGAAAGAGCTATGTGTCGTAATAAATTTGATAGAAATATGAAAATATCAGAATAAATAAAGAGTACCAATGTCTGTGTCAGATTAATTATGGACCACACCCCTTGCATCATTTTATTTCAAATGAAATAGGTGATGCATGTGATAAAATGGGATTCATTTCCACTATGTGAGATTTGATTCATGAATTCATGGTATTTGGAAGATCTAATGCATGTTTTATTCGAATAAACCCTTGTTTCATGTTCCCATGTTCAATTAACTCCATGGAAACATGGGATGAATGACACTAAAATCTCACCATGTCTTAATAATTCTAAGTATTGGGAACCCTGGTGCATATCACCTTTAGCGACCCAAGCATTTTCACCACCCACTCACTAGTATTCCAATTTACCTTTATTCATCAATATAAAACTATTTTAATGTAACCCCCATGATTGAGCCTTATTAGAAAATTAGTAATTCTATTCGGACAAATTAAGTAACCAATAATATAAATCTCCATGTGGCTTTTATCCGTTCAATAAAAGGGAATTTGATCATGGGGTAATCACAACCAATTGGGAGAAGATATTGATTACCCCATATATAGAGAAAATAATCCATGCTTTTGAAGATCTCATTTTCTTCCTACAAATAATCTTTATTTTCCCCATTATAATGGTTGAAATATTATCATTCATAATTTTATCCAATATCCTAGGATAATAATTTATATAAATTTATTCTATGATTTATTTTTAAAAATAGTTTTTTATTGTATTATCTTTCTACTTTCATAAATATTTTTTTCTCTTAGTCTATTGTCACTTTACGTCCACGGTTATGGAACACTAATACAAGGATTGATCCCTTTGAGAGAGGAGTGAGTTCATGAATAACTTTTTGTTATTTTTTTTCATATTTAATTTTTACTCATGGAGTAGTGATAAGGGTTCGGTGTGGAGATTTAGTGGATTTCAATATTAATTCCACACCCTAGTTTTTATTTTCTTTTCCACTATCTATTTTTTAAATCCCTTCTATAACTCACCCTTCATGCAATCAGTTGGGTGAGTGGGATTTTTGGATGTTGAGTACATTATATGATATGTATTTTTACAAGGAATATATTTTTTATTATATAATGGGGAAATATATTTCAAACAGGGGTTTACAATGTTTAATGGATGGATTGAAAACAACCTAAGAAAGATAATGAAGTAATTATCCAGCTAACTCAATGGTTTATGACCTTTCCTACTAACAAGTCAATTGGTTTGATTTTTTTCAATTTGTTATGCATTTAATCACTCACAAACAACATCCTATTTAACTATTTTACTTTATTATATATATATATATAATGATAAGTGAATTAGAATTGTGAGTATCTAATGAATCTCTATAGGAAACAAACACTGTTTGGCCTATGTTACACTTGGTATTTGGAAAAATTCTATTTGTAAGAGCCTTGTGTTAGGATTTTCATTAATTTGAATGTATTTTTGGGGAGACATAGTCAATAGTTAACTTTTCGTATTCACTTTTAAATAATTCTCTTTTTTTTTCTTTTGAAATTAAAAAATTAAAAAATTAGAATCTATTTTTAACTTACCCTCTATATTATTTGATGTTGTTAAAATACAAGATAAAATGGTTAGGGGGAGTTTAAGTATCATCATATAGAGTGGTGGTTTTTATCGATCACATCAATAACCCCAATAAGTACCTCAAATAACTAGTGTTAGAGTCCATGGACAGAGATCCAACTGAGTTCATGTACTTATTTTCTTAATTTAAATATGTATTAATTTCCCAATAAGATAATTATTTTTTATTTACATGTTTTCATGAGGAAATAGAAGTGTTGGATAAAATAATTAATATATTTTTCCCTCTCACATTTTTATACTTATTTCATAGGTATTACCTAGATTGAATAATCAACCAACGACACCACTAATGGTAGTTTATCATACCCTTGATTCTATTCTTTTTTTATATTTTTATACTACTATTGATTTACAACTATCCTCAATTTAAATTAAAAATCAACCAAGGTAAAAATATTCCTGGAGGGTGAAGATAATGAAGAGGTCCCTAACATTGAAGATAATAATAAATGGGATGTTTAAGAAGAATCCACTGAAGATGTGGTGTCTAAAGATAAATAAGTTTCAAGGCATGAAGTGAATACCCAAACTTTTTAACATATAATATAATATCTTGTATAAGATGAATCATAAAATAGAGAGTCTGTTTTCCTTATCATATTTATCTTTCTCATTTTATTATTATATTATATAGGTGAGGAATGATTTATTTTCTTTAAGAATTTTCCACTCCTAATATCCAATTTTAGTTATTTTAAAATTAAAAAATGTAACGGGTTTTATAACACAATCCACACACCCTTCTAATCTGGGTAAAAAAAAGGCACTTCCCAACTAGACGATGTATCATCCTAAGGTAAAACTACGTGATTGTTTCAATACCCCTACTTCTATTTTTTATTTTATTTAAATAATTTATTGTGCCTTTATTTTATTTTACCTATTATAAATAATAAATGTGAAAGAGATTAACCCATTCCATTGGACCAAAAATAATAGGGTTGAATCTATGCATCCCACAATTTTCTATTTACACATATCTTATGTTTTATTCTTGAAATGGTAGTGAATTTAAATTTGGGGGGGGGGGTATTTTCATCTTTTTATAGTATTTTTATTCTGTTTTAACTTTTTAAAATAAATGTTCTTGAAGTATTTTTACCAAATAAGTACATCATATACCCTAGTTCTTTATCTGATATAATTAATTTTTGGAAATAAAGTTGTCCTAAAATGAAAAATGGGAAATGAATTTAAATTGTAAATGTGTTTAAATGAATAAAAATTTGATGTGAGTACATTATACTAATGAACATAAGTTTGAGTGGATCACTTAATAAATAAATGTTACAATTGAGCAGTTGGGGTTACAACTAAGTGGTAAACCCCATAATCCTGCATCAAAATGACCAGGGTATGAATCATAGTATCCCCCTTGGGGATTTACAATATAAGAGGTGATACAAGAATGATATAGGCATGATATGGTCCTAGCAACATAAACAGAATGATGCAATCTTGAACTTCACTATGCTTTTATACCATGTCCATAGTCCACATAGCTATTGGCCTATGGGATATGTAACGGGTCTACCTTTATCAAGATAAAGAGAGGTATTTTATTTAATAATAAAATAATGTTTTGACCTGAATTTTTTTAAGAAATAGTAACAATTAAAAGAGACATCACTTAATGTATACATAAATTCATTTGAATTAGTGTATGTTTAGATGTTCAGATCTAAAATAATGTTTCTAAAATTAACGAAAAGAATAGTGTGTGTGTGTGTGTATGTGGGTGTTTGTGAGAGAAAAAATAATTAATAAATATTTAGTGTGAATTTTGAGTTCATTATCTAAACTTGACTTCCTTTCCTCATTTATAAAAAATATCTCGAAGGGATACATTTTGTTTCAAATTTCTAGTTCTGTATTATCTATACTCATGTAATAAGTTCAATTTCTCATACATGGATTTTAAAATAAATATATTTGAATAAGGTTTTGGTTATGGACTGATATAGATGGGAATGTGAATATTGAAATTGAATGAACAAGATGAATTTCAATTTGGATAAATAAATTTCATAGTAAAAAATACATGGTTTTTAAATTAAGAGGAATGATCAATATAATTAAAAAAATGAATTTAAGATGATGTCTGCATATTAATATTGGTATATAATTAAATGATTAATAATAAAAATTCAGTGATTTGTGCTTTAATAATGGATGAATTGGTACCATATTGAAAATAATGTTGAGTGGATTTCCATGAGGATATAGAATAATTCTAATGTAGGGATGATGAGAACCAATTATTTGTTTATTTATTGTAAACATTGTTAATAATTTAAATAAATAATATAGTAAAATGTTTTAAATAAACATATATTCAGTTTTACAATTCATATAATTTTATTAACATGATAATTTCAAAAATATATATTTTTAGTGGTTTAATTAATATTTTTTGATTAATATATTTAATATTCAAAGATGAAGAATCATTTTTTTTCATTGTAAATTTTTTATTTCTATCATAGAATGGCAGCTATGGGTGATTACAATGTGTTGGATCAGTCCCGTAATTATTTTTTTATAGTCACAAATTTGGCTTACATTACTAATAACTATTTATATGTTGTATTATAAAACTTTATCATCGTTGAAACCCAAAAAATTAGCATAAAAAATTCATTAATTGATGTAATACCATATACATGACTATTATTTTCTCTACAAGATGGTGGAACTAGAATCATGGATACATATATACCAAGTGTCTAGATTACCAGAATCACATGAACCCTAATAAGAAACATAATCGCATGGCCCTATGAAGTTCATGTGAACGAGTCAATCATTTTTCATGTTCTAGTCATGATCATGAATATATCCTATAAAAACCCTCATGATATTGTAAAAGTGTTTAGACAAGACCTTCTATTATTATGAATGATTTTATGAATGTCCTCATGAACTTGCGAAGGCTTCCAAATGAGATCCTTTGATCTTGAAACATATCAAGTGAAAGACACGAGAACATAACTTAAAGAAACTTATAAAAAATTGAAATAAAGATAAAAATGGTAGAATCATCATGTGGTCAATGTTATACTATTTTTTATGTTAAGGGGTTAGTTACCTCATGTGGTCACCAATGATCTTGTAGTGGTACTTGAATGACATCTTGATCTTATGGAGGTTCTCCGAAAATCTAGCTTGATCTCATGAAGGATCCTAGACAAGTCCCTAATGATCACATTAAAGCCTCTTCATTTGGGGTCCTGGTATCATGTGAACTACCATATATGTCAGCTCTATCATGAGTAGTCCCTTCGAAATGTCGATTTGATCATGTGACACACTACAGACAATCATGGGGACTCTCTATGAAAATTTTCACATGCAATTGTAAGATCCACCATTGATTAGGTGACACACCATAGGAAAAGTGGTAATGTTCCATGATAATGATCCCATATCATTGCATGATCCACCATAAAAAAGAACAGTGACCAACCATGATGATTGTCACACGCAATTATGAGATCCATTATTGAACATGTGATTCCTTGATAAACAATCAATGGGAACAGGATGAATGTCTTGTAAAATAAAGTATATAATATGGAAAAGGTAGAGATTTCATGAGGCGAAAGTTACACTATTCTTCATATGAAGGTGTTATGAACCTCATCTGATTACAATTGATGACATGAAAGCCCTTCGAAAAGACAACATGATTACACAAAGGGCCACAAATTGTCTCTGCTGATCATGAGAAGTCATATTTGATAGGTGTCTTAGTCTCATGAAGACTCCAAAACATGCCCTCCTAGTCTTGAAAAAGAAATTTCACATGTTGACTTGATCATGTGAGTGCCCCTTGAAAAACTAAGGGTCTAATAAATATGGTGATGAAGAAATGTTCTCATGGTCACTGTTTAACATGTGACACTAAGGATGGCCCATAAAAAGACAATTCATTGTGAATTATATGATATTCCCACTAGTGAATCAATCCTATATCTGAAATCTATGTACCGTACAAGTTATCATCCAACATGGATATGGAGATATATAAATTCCACCCCATTAGTACAAAAAAGACACTACACTATTGATGCTTATAGGGCACCACCACAGAAGCGTAAATGTAAGAGAAAAATTCTCAGAGAAGAAATATATGAAATATCCAGATTCTTCCACTAGCTAAAACCTAGGGAATAATTTAATGGATTTTTCATCTTGAATAAATGCTTCACATGATCACCCTATTGGTCACGAAAATGAATTCCAGGGCACTAATTATATTGGGCGAAATAATTAGCATATGTCAATTTTTACACCCAAAACCTCAACATATTAATTCTTGAAAACCATTTAGGAATATATATAATAAATTATAAAAAATACATAATAACTATACCAATATAGATATGCTTATTTTCAAGTGAATGAATCATGCACTTCTAATGGACCATTAAGATCATGTGATAATGCTCGAACATGCTAGATGGTACGTGAAAAGACATTCAGACATGTTGGATAGATCTTACAAAGTCCTCTAGATATGTCAAAAAATACTTGTAATGTCCTTTAACATGTTTTCCAAAGTCTCACGAAGTCATCTAGAAATGTTTTTGACGTATTAAGAAGTCCGATGGAATTATTTTCCAAGACATGTAAAGTCCTCTAGAAATATCAGTCAAGTCCAATGATGTCCTATAGACTTTCTAGCTAGATCATGAAATAGCCTTCTAACATGTTAGACCTGATCATGCAACACTCTTGAATATGTTTGTGATGGTCATGTGAAGACGCTCAATTATTTCATTCATGCCATGAGAAAGTCCTCCAGACACACAATCCAAATCATATATAAGACCTATGAAATGTCCACTTCAATCGTACAAAGAACCATAAGTCATATTAGCCTTGTTTTAAAGACACTAAAGACATGTTAAATAGAAAATCAGGGAATTTTAGGATGACACTTAGGGAATATCAAACAGAAAATTAGGAAATGTTAGAAATAGACCCTCCAACATGTCCAGCACATCAGGAAGTCAACCTGAGACATGATATCCTTTTCTAGAAGACACATTAAAATATACACCAAATTGAACTACTAGTAATCTAATTCTTTCCCAAATAGGATACGTAGGATGTGTTCATAATGATTAAGCTCCAAATTGGCATCCACCTTGATTTAAGTCCCCCCATATCTCAAACACTCTTACCCATGGGTTCCAAAATCTCATATGGATTTATTAGTCCTTATCATCTATCAGCAGATTGAGAATACATTCAACTATGAGAACTATGATTCCTAAAATAAATAAGATACCTATGATAGCTTCTTATGGACCATGCTACAAATTAAACACCCTATTAGGGCCTTCCCAATTCATAAGTAACATATCAATATTTTTTGAATTTTATAACCTTTTCCCCTTATTCATCACACCGAACATGACTCATGTGGGATTATTAATTTTAAATGACCATATGACTAGAATAATAAATTTTCTCAATTTAGAAAAACCCTAGTGTGTATTCCCCATTCAGGTACGTGATGTAATTTCCTCTATATAATGGTATCCACATCATCATAAGTCCTAAATATATTCCCATATTGATAAACACTTGGAAAATAACCCTCATGTGATTTAATTATCTATCACCACCCAATAGAGGGTTGAGCATAGATTGAACTGTGGTGACTCTAGTTCTTGTTATAAATAGTATTTGTAGGACACCTTTATAAGGATTGATCTAAATTAAAGGTGCCTTAGTTACCTCATTTATTTCCTTTCTGCATGATGTTAAACTAAAATGATCTAACTCAATTGAACTACATGGGTTTTGTTTCTTTTTATAAATAGAATGTGTAGGATTTATTATAAAGGTTCAATACCATCTTCAAAACACCGATCACCTTCATGGAAGGCTGTAGACTCCTGAGTTCATAGTTATATGGATTAAAAAATATAAGTGTCTACCCATTGTAATTAAATAAATAGAAATGGATAAAGATCGTTAGATTTATACATATGGTATCACTGATAAAACCTACCTATATAGAAATAAGGATTCAAGACCCAATAATTCTTTTATGTTACCAGCCTTGTATCAAGATTTGTAAGAGATTCATGAACATACCATAAAAATATAATAGTGTCCTAAAATATGAAATAATCCCCCCAAAAAGGGTGATATGATCCTAAAATCCCATCCTCTAAACCAATGTGAGTTCATAAGTGTCATTGGGTATGAAACCTCAAATGACTACCTGACTTTGGAAAATTGGAATGTACTTAGTTATGGATAGTGGAATCAATGGTAGTTTCTTTGTGAGATGAAAATGGTAAACCTAATGTGAATGATTGTGAAACAATACATGAATACCATACAATCAATTCTAAAATAAGAAACAAATATATTGAAACCATTTTGAATGTATGTATTAATAATGCAACTAAACCATTATAGATATCAAGCATCATTCCACAAGGACCCTAGGGATAACCATATAAACCATAATCTTTTGAGGGAAAATATGGTGAAACCATTGGGAATATATCATATAATAAAAATTATCTATTAACCATGCATCTGTGAATTGTTTTTGAATCCCCAAATGAAATATAAAATGGAATTCCTAACATGAAATCCTTCAAAACTGGGGTTCTTAGTAAATATGTCCATTCTCAATAGGAAAATTTGATGTTAGAAAAATGTCAAAACTAGGAACAAGAAAATATAATTGTGTTACTTATGCATAGATAATTTATCATTTTTCATACTTGAGATGATGAAATGACCAGTGACCTTATCCGTTATTATATCTGTGTCCACATAAAATGATCTCCTAAACATCTTGACCCAAGATAATGTCATCATTAATAAAATATTCTGGAACCTCAGCTACTACAGTAACCTATGTAGGTCTCAAAACAACCTAAACCAACAAAAACATTCATCTCTAGGAAGTGCAATCGATGGTTCTATAATAACACCAACATGGTATGATACTGACCCTCAAAAATTCATGTAAAGGTCTCTGGATTCTGAATCTTAAAAATTCATATCATTTATAGAAAACTGCAATGAAACTAGTGTCACTTGTAACTATATCTAATTAATTCAGTTTCCTATCCCAAGAGCATTGAAATTATATCATTTCATATCAAATGATTTTCTATTGAATATTTGTCTAAGGATAAATCCTATTTCAAGAGCTACTAAGGAGGTCTCTTATCAAATGTTATCACTAATGTTATTCTACGGGTTCCCCTCAATCGCCTGCTCAGGGAACCCCCCCAACAAATTTTCACCATGTAATATTACACATGGGTGTTAAGTAATTCTCCCTACGTGAGGAAAGATACATATAAATGGGGGTGGGCTAATATACCCCTTCCACTGATGAATCCTATAAACATATTCTAGCTATAGAAAGTGGGAAAGTTCATTTCTCTACACACTCATATCAAGTATGCATGAATATTCCAACATCATTAACGTGGAGGAACATATCCCTTCCCCGAAACATTAAGACCATCATAATATTATGATGGAACAATATGGAAAGGATTGGGATTATATCTTAAATTAATTAATGACATATTCTAGTATATTTGGGAGATTGAAAATGTACAAGACTATTTTCCTGCACACACTTTGCTAAAGAATCACTACATTTAACAATAGGGGTAAAGATATATAGAAATATTTTAACACTGGTACAAATAAAGGTATATAAATGTATTCCTATCCTGATAGCCAGGGAAACATATTACCTTGATTAGAACAAATAGGTGGCTACTCTAGAGTAATGTTGTATTCTTACTCCATTCCAGTAGAATTACTGACATATTATGGTAATGGATGGGCCACATGTCTAGGCTCATATTCTCATTCCAAAAAGGGATCATCAACTCTTTTTGGAACATGCCTTAGTTTACGAACACATTCTTATCAAAAAAGGTTGGTGGCATTCTATAAAATTAGAAGACTAGGCTCATACCCCCATTCTGAAAGGGTCTAACCAAGTTGGTTTGAAACATTCCATAGGACATGAACATATTCCTATCAGAAAAGACAAGAGACATATTCCAATGGAATATGATTGGGTTTATATCCCCATTCAAACTAAATTATATCACTACAATAACAAAATTACCTCATAGAAAGCTCATATCCCTACCAATGAAGCTGATCAGTATATTTCAACAACCCCTGGAAGATAGGATCATATCCCAAGTTCTACTGATGAATTAATTCACAAATATACTTCAAACGATATGCATGAAGTGGATCATATATATAGTCCAATTTTAGAGGGTCATCAATATATTCTGATTGGTAACATAAATTTTATCTAGGCTTATATCCCAGTTTCATCTTGGATTGATCGACATATTTAGGGAACCACCCAAAATAAGCCTTATAATCCTATTGATAATATATAATCTCAATGAAATATTAAAATATATTCTCAGAAAAAAGTTCATATCTTCACAACACTAGTTTTTTATCAATAAATATTTTTATCCCATCATATAGAAGTCTCATATCCCAATTAAACCCAAAAACATAGGTCACCATATTCTGATAATGATGCAGAAGGAGGATCATATATCTAATTTATTGAATTCTAGTGACCTTGAGGTTGTTAAACACATATATGAAACATATTAAGGGTCTAGTGGATCTTCAATAAAAGTAAAATGCGATCATTACCTTGATATCTATCCACATGGTAGCGTAGATATAGATCTTAGGGACTCTACTCTTGACATCTTCCATGTCCAACCACCCCATGGTGATATCTCTCTTGGATAAGAAAATATTACCACTTATAGAAAAATTCATATATAGATGTTATAAAAACTCCAAAACATTTATATAGTGGGTTTCTTGAAACACTAGGGTTAACCATATATAGTACATCACAAACTATTAGCGTCAAATTATTACAGTAAACACACAACCTAGAGAAGATACCACTATGGTCAGACCAAGTGGAGGCATATAAATCTAATTAATAAAAGGTAGACATGTATATATGGAAATATTTTTCCAAAAACAACCTCCCATCCATGTTCTGGTCCATCAACAGGTCGGAATATGAAATATAAAATGTGCATGAGATGGAGTGCATGCATTAACTACATCAAAAAATGGGGGAAACTCATCGGTGGTTTAAGGCTGAACATGTCCCTTATCTAGGATATAAGGTAAATCTACATATTATAAATACACTATATTGTCTTGTAGATATGAATAAGTTATCCATAGACCAGACCTAGGGATGGAAGAGAATGAAAAAATCTTATGTAATTCTTGTCTCTATGTTATAATAACTCTCTGTTGACTAATTTCCAAATCCTCACTGGATGCACGTATCCATGGATGGGGAATGAACAGAGCATTACACTTCAATATGTTCTCTAACATCAAATCCTCTCAAATATAAAATCATGTATTGTTATAATCGTAAAAGAAATCAGGGTATTGTTTAATTCACATTCTAGTTGGTTTATACAATGAAATAAACCATTGTTAAAGATGAATATACATCGCGAATGGATGATGAGAGCTTTAAATAGACTCCTAATCCCTCCACTTAAAATATTGACAAATAATTTCAGATGTGGAATCCAATGTTCTATTCAACCTAAGAAATTCCCATTGAAAATGTATCCAATTATAGGTTTCATTTACACACATATCATATATGAAAAAAATCACACCAAATCAAATAGATCACAATACTAGCTTCTATAATAGCTATCTTGGATAAAACAAAGCCTAATGGTCTAGGGTATTTTTTACCACCACCTCCACCCCGTGGTTCATCAATACCTGAGAGGATATAGGAAACATTGATAATAGATATAAACCAACCCTATCCCACATGTTAAGGATATTTTTATCTCAATCGTTATCAATAAATTCATTACACCTAGAGAGGGTATTGGTGATATCTATAGAAATTCTAGATCAACCCCTACCCACATGGATGAGGGAATTTATACCCCAATTTCTACCTTATGATCAATTAATTGTTTGACTGGAATCATAAAATCATCCAAAATTGGATGAACAAGTGATAATAGTGGTACCAAATCATCCCCAGCATGTAAGGATGGGTGTATTGCCATCAATATCACCCCCTGAAGAAATCATTCATCTCCATGATGGGAAGTAAATATTTCTGTCTTGTATCACATTCTTTCCTCCCACTATGATACACACCCTCACAATTTGGTGCTCATTCAGTATGCATGGCCAGAAACACCCTTATGGTCTCTAGTCATAGACCAATATGGGAGGAATGTAATAAAAATGGAAACAAAATCACATAAGTGTTATAATCCAAAATGGTCCAAAATGGATAGGGGTATGAGAAATTACCTTGATGGAACTCTTGAAGTAGGAGTATGCATTGTAGAGTCAACTTATTTCATTGAGAGTAGTGGTATACCTACGATTTCATGATACAACTTACTGAATTTCATCACCATCAACAAATAGATGATGGGGACTAAGAACGTAACATAGTGGGATGAAATGTATAGAATAAACCACAATATGAGGGTGAACTAGATATACCAAATGAGGCTTTACATACACATAATAAAATAAGAAGTCCAAACCAAGGACTTCACAATAAAGAATTTATACCTCTATCGAAGAGTAATGATGCAGGGAATGGTAAAGGTATGGCTACATCCCACTTACATCCATGATGAGATGAAATTTCCACTAAAAAGGAACAGTTGGAATAATATCAGAATGAGATACACAATCTCAAGTAGACCAATGAAGAAATACTTTGAGAATACATTTATATTAGTTATCATCTTCAAATAGAAGTGAATATCTATCCTCCCATTCATAAGGAGAGACCCAATATGACTTCAATGGTTGCCTCTGAGTGTTAGGAAATCTTTATATCTAAGAAAATTTGCTTCATAAATATGGAATTCATGGATTATCATGAATTTAGTCAATTATAGTGATATAATCTCCCCAATTAGGGTGATAATTTAAGCCTATAATGGATTGAGAATTATAATGATTTGGATAATGGGTCCACCTCCCCACGCCTCAGCCACTCTCTATATATGAGAGCTATCCCAAATAGTGGTACCTCCAAAACTCTTCAATTCCATCAAATCCCTACCTAGTAAAATTTAAGACATTGAAGGGAAACACACATCTACGTAGCCTAGAAATAATCCATTACTAAAATTATTAGATGAATCATTTCCACTAACCAATTCCAAAAATCCAATATTTTCAACCTCTTATGGCATGAGGGATCCAAAATAGTATCTCACACACTCTATGTCCTGATGCGGCCTGATGATTGGCCTTTGAAATGAGAAGAGGGCATTGGGATGCGTTGTTTTTTATAAACTCTTATATTCCTAGAAATTGTTTCATAGAATAAACTTTATATAGGATCCATTTCTAAAAGATAATTCATTTATTATCAATTATTTTTTTAGTTCAAATTTATTCTAAGCAAGAAAAAAATTATAAACCTCAAAAATTGAATAAAAAAATGAGACGGTTTATAATTCCATTACTAAATGGAAATGTTTCACATATTCACTATGTATCCCTCTCTCACATGAGAAACTACTGGAACTCTATGTTGAAAATATTTATGATGAGGTACAATCACTTTTGACCCTGATGATGTATCAAATTAGATTCCTTTATCATGTAGAAATTTTTACATTTCCAAGAAGGAGTCTTTTAGGGGAACTGAGCTATATCTCTACCCATAACCTCAACATAGAGAAAAAGTCTTGGTAAGTAAGAGACTACTATTATTTACCTAAAAATAGTATCAACTCCTGTTAAATCACATACCCAAGCCCTGAATAACCAAGATCCTCTCATTGAGCGATAATAGTTCAAAAATATCCCTTAACCAAACAAATAGATCAGGGTAACTCACAATTTCACATTGAATGAATAATGTATTCTCATTCTAAAATGTGTAAGACCCTGGTTATTTACTTAAATCAATGGAAAATAACATACTCAAGCTACTAGAGCCTGATAAACACAATGAGGTCAAAATAACTGATCATCCGGACTATTTCCATTTTATAACGGAGGATGGGTCACACCATCCATGATTTCATTTTAATAAAATAAATTCTTCAAATCATGGTTGATTCTTGACAGGTGATGCTATATAATTCCTCATAACTTTTGACTTATGCAATGTCGCCCTACTAGAAGAAATGGGGGACAGACATGTGGTTCTGACCAATAATGGAAAGAAGTATGATAATTGGATTACTCAAAAGATAGTTGACTAAGATCATTACAACCTAGGGGAACATCACCAAAAAATAAAAATGATTCCATAACCTATAGATGGTACATTGAATACACCTCATGGAGGTGAACATAATCATTAGACATAAGAAAAAACACAAGAGAAGGAGTTATATCTAGATTTTGTACAATATTTGACTCTTATAGACTTATTTACTTCAATATTCTGAGAAAGGGTTCCAACAAACCAAAAAAAACCTCATAGGAAGACGATATAATTTTTCGGTTTGTTAAAAATAGTTCACTTAAAAAACCCATTATCCGATGAAAAATATGAATCCTAGTATGAGTTCCCCATACCTGAAATGGGAGATGGATGCCGGGGATGAAGAAGATAAGGATACATGGGATGAAACAAACATGGTGTGACCCAACACTTCTATTACATCACCAAGAAGGACATATACTCACTTTAGACCCATGGTCAAGCACTCTGGTTATCCAAAAAATACAAACAGATGACTTAGAGCCCTCTAGTGTCCATCCAAGCCTAGTTGTCTTACATAACCAACTAGAAGGGGTGAACTTGTCTAATTAACCTAGAAAAAATAGAATTACAATGCCACCTACACCATTTTTAGAAGATTCTCCCTTGAACTCCACCTAAGATCTATACCCATCCACCTCAAACACCATTTCTCCTAAGCCACAAAATAAGTAGAAACCCACCTTAGGAAGAACTAGCATCTGGAAAAAGGTAAAAAATTATAAATAAATTGGTGGTTATATCTGCTAAAATCTCAATCCTATACACTGTCCATATTTTAAAATAACTTAGGGAGTCACTCATTGAAGTACTCGAGATCTCACATGAGTTCGAGACATATGTTGAGGCATCCAAGGATTACCAAGTGAATATTATACCATTATAACTATATGTCCCCATCCCATTCATAGTATATGATGAAGAATTAAATATTTAGGTACATATTAGACCCCTAAATGTTGTAAAAAATGATAATGTCAACATCTAAAAGGCTCATATTGACAATGGTTCCTGCATCAAACTCATCCCAATCCAGACCATCTATCATTTGGGATATAGTGAGGGGGACTTATCTCAAACAGGGCTAACCATTCAAGAGTATAATAATGGAAAGAAAATACTTCCTATAATGATCATGAACAATAGTCATTTTTGGTGTCTCACATCTATCACTAATTTCATGGTCATCTAGTAATGCACAACATATAATGCCTTGCTTGGAAGATCTTGTTTTCATATAAATGTACTTATACCTTCAACAATTTATCAATGTTTGAGATACCCAATTAAGTGAAGGTCAGAATACTACATGGGGACATCACCCCCATTCATGTCTTGAAAACCCACATATGTTGGGGAATCTTTATAAAAATTGGAAGGGAAACAAACAATGGTTGATGAAAAAATGTAGTTTGTATCCCCAAGTGGCTTGGGGACCACCCTTGTGTTTCCCTAGAGTATGCTCGATGGGGATGATGTGCTATCCATAATATATAATGTGGAAGAAGACTAAATCCTAAATGTCCAGACTCCCATGTCCTCAGTGATAATATGAAAGAAACCAATCATCCCTGAAATCATTCCATAGTTCATGATGGCAATGTCTATTTCCATAAACTCTTTTGAAGAGCAGAAGATGTATACTGTGTTCCTAAATAATAATTCATATGTGTTACCTTGGGATAATACCAAAATTCTCAATCTAAACACTAATGTGTCTACACATCATGTAGTCTTACCCAACAGTCATTGAGGTTTCAGGTAGGCTTCCATGAGGATACACCCGTCTCATGATAATAATGTAAAATAATAATTTAAAAAATTGATCAATTCAAATTTTTTATGAGATATTAATGACCCAAAATGGCTCAGCAAAATCATTCACAACATTAAAAATAATAGTCTAATTAGGTTATACAAATATTTTAGGGACATTAATAGACACTACTTGGAGAAATATTTCCCAATGCCGATTAAATAACTTTTGATGGATACAACTACTGGATTTTAATCCCTTTCTTTTATGAATGGATATTCATAGTATAATCAGATAAATATTTTAATGTCCAGATCCCACTCTTCTAGACTTAGTGCTTAAAATTTCTGTGTAATTTTATCTTATAAAATAAAATGAATAATGACAGAACACTTTAAACAAACAAAGACCATTTACCAGTCTAGGTTTTGGAAGATTAGACTAAACTTTACATTTTTCAGAGTTGAACAAAAATAAAAAAAATTCCTACAATGATTCCACATGCACTAACACCAAAAGAATTTATGTCCAATTTAGAACATCAATGATTCCTATTAAAAATATTTAAAAATAAAGGTGTGAGAATTCAATGTCCCAGTAAGGGGTTAGTGGAAAATATTTTTTGAAAAATACATTTTCTATTTGAAAAAAATGATTTTGGAAATAAATTGGAAAGATATTTTTGGTAAATGGATTTGAAAATAACTTCAGAAAATAATTTCTACTTTGAAAACCTATAAATAAACTCTTTTTAAGTTAGGTATGCTTTTAAATACGCTATAATCATGTGAAAGTAGTTACACTTTTTTAAGTACTTATTCTTTAGAGTACTTTAAAATAAACAAGTGCTTATTCTGAAAATACCAAACAAGCCTCTAAAAAAAATGTTGGGGATACTCGACATTGAAGGCTGTATGGGCCAACCCACTTAGAGAAGGATGGGTTCACTCCCCATTAACCTTCAATATTTACAATGTTTAAGTTGCCAGATTTTTTGAAATCAGTTTAGGCATGATTTACTTATATATACTTTCATTGGAGTTATTGATAATTGAAAACATGTCAATTCATTAACATACAATTACATTTATATATAAGCACACACGCACACACACACACACACACACAGATATATATATATATACATTCTTGTGACCTTGGTTACAACTAATTCTTACGCAATATAACTTGTATCTAATGTATTCAATATTTTTTTCACATAATACATTTATTATTCTTATAGATAATTTGTCATAAAAATGTCTATATATATCACATAAAGTTATTAAACATTTCAAAGTATGAAGAAATCCAAGTTTATAAAAACTTCACATAGTAAACCCTAAAATTAAATTGAAATACATGAATGAAATAAGAGATCAAGGAATGTATATATTATGCATAATGCATGGCCACAGATAAATTAAACTATAGCATCCTTAATACAACATAAAAACAAGCTTAATTATAATTGCACAATGACAATACAATTTATAGACATGTCGATAAACATCTATTATATATATATATAAGACAAAAAATCTATAATTTTAATTCCAATCTTCGAAAAATTTAAATATCAATTGGGAGGATTGATATAGGATTAGATTAAAACAAAATCTTTATTAAATAAATATACACAAGTGAAAAAATGGTTTAAAAATCTGACATAGATTGAAAAAATAAATTAGATGATAAAAAAGTAAATATAAAACATTATATAATTAGTTCTAATGTAATTATACACATATATGTATATATCTTTTAAGATTAAATAAACAATTCAAGAATCAAATATGAAAAATACTATAATAGAAAAGTATCCCATACAAGAAATATTAATTTTTTTAAACACAATATTTTTTATATAATAAATATAAAAATTAATGATTCAATTGAAGAAATCCCTTATAATATATTTCATAAACATAGAACATGAATTATTTAAATAAAAAATTTCTTGGTAGAAATTTATCTAAACGTCAAAACTGAAAAACATGTTGCTTTTTATTTAAATAAATCGAGAAAAAAAGTTTGAATAGAAAATAATTTTCCTTACTAAAAACAACAGTATTTTTTATAAAACTTAAATAGCATTATATCCATTACATAATTATTGTGCAGGTGACCTCTTTTGGATCCTTCATCTTCCTAATTTCCTTGCTCTCACTATAACTCTCAATATCTTAGAATTAGAAATTAAAGGGGAAATAAAATCAGAGGCTATGCTGATTATTTATCTCATCCAAGGATTTTTATAGGTGTAACATCTTAGCATAAAAAAAATAAAAACATGTGGTTATAATTTTATTCTTCATCGGCAAGTGATATATATAATTTATATATACTACCCCTCAATGATTGCTAAATATAATTGATTTATTAACAAAAAAACCATTGAAAATGATAGGAAGAGGAATTGAATATTGACATAGTATTACTAAATATAGATACATGCTATATTGAATGATTGTTTTATAAGATTTGAAGACATATTGAATAAAAAAATAAACACATAATGAATCCATGTGATACTGATATGTTTTTTCGGATAATTAAATCATTTAAAATAACCGCAACTTCTGGGGGGCATCACAATTAGATAAGAAGAACATAGTGCAGATATCAAATTCTAGAGAAAAAATGAAGAAATTAAAAAACATGGCACTAATGATCCAAAATCTATTATATTCAGTCATTAAATATAAAGATATTGGATAATCTAGAGAAAGAAACATGATATACCAACCACACAAAGATCGAAACCCAAAATGCGATTTAGATTTGGTATTCTTCCAATATGAGTTCTCTCTTCTGAAATGAATTCTCAGACTCAATTTGATAACCACTACATTTGACTTATTTGATTTAAATCCACTAAGCTTCACTAGAACTTGGTATGCATCCTCCACTCAAAGCTCTCGATGTCGGCCTATAGAGATCTCTCAGACCTTGACATTACTCACACTCAGCTTCATCTCTGAGCCTCAAATCTTACCTATAATATGAGTTCGTTGTCGACTACTAATCCATCATCAAAGACCTCAGATACCCTAGGATGAAGAGTGACTCGGCCTCTCCTTCACCTCTCACGATACCTGTCATTCTCACAGACCTGAAAACAAAAATCAGTTTTTGTTTTCTTTCTGATTTTACCGTTTTTTCAAAAAAAAAATATCAATTATATTATTTCAGTATATATATATATATACATATATAAAAAGATTAATATATATATATATATTTAAAACTAATCGTATATTATTATCATATAAAACATCATTATTATTAATCCCTTTTAACATATCTTATATATACATATATGTAAACATATCAATATATAATAAGTTTCTTTAACAATAGTCTTTCCTTTTAACAATAAATTTTATTCATTACATCAGTATAATTTAATTCAATACCTTTTAAAACAATATTTATTAAAACATCACTTTAATGAAATATAATTTTCACAATTAAAACATATATTTTAATTTTATAATCATTAATATCTTTGTATAAACCAATTTTTATATATATTTATTTTATGTAAAAACAATTATGAAGCATATATTTGAATTTTTGTTTTAAAATTTTGATATTTATCATGATTTTAGTTAAATAAAAGCCTAATAATAATTTATCATTATAAAAAAATTTAATAATATATACCATAATTATATTTCATTACTTGATATATATCCGTTTTATTTAAAATCATAATCTTTGTAAAAAACATTATATGTTAAATTTATTTAAAATATAAAACATTTTTTATTCAATAATTCATTATATTGGATTTAAAAAGAAGGTATCAAATAATTAACTATAATTTAAATTCTATCGGGGTGTTACAAATATGGACCCAAAATTCGAGTAATCTATCACATTCAGGTAACAGAAAGGGATTCTTTTCTATTAGTTCATTCCCATGGGATTAAAGAACACTAATTCTACATAACAACATGCCTTGCATCATATCATTAATCCCTTCTAAAAAAAACATAATTTTATATCAATAATCAATTATTCAAAAATTAAAAATAATTTGATCACTTCACAAATCATCAAACTATATTCAACATGTCATAGAAGCATAGTTTGAAGAATAATTCATTGGAGTTATATTTTATGGTAAAATAAAGGAAATTCCTTGGATTTTTGGTATTCCAAAATGTCATTGAGGATGAACCAAAAAATACTAGTGAAATTTTAGAGATTTCACACCCTTATAATTTTAATGAACTTAGGTGATCCAAAGGAATGTTTCATACATTTAGCATTTCATAGATAACATGGACAGTATATTTCTCCCCATCACCATGTTAATTATGAAGGGATTCACCTCTTGATCGGATGAGGACTAACAAGAATACTTTGGGAATTTCAAGTATTACCTAACACAAAAACTAGTCTTGATGCTTTAAGTGCAAGAAAATATGCTTATATTATATGTGGCTACCATGGAATGAATGTTTAGTAATCTCTACATATAGAAAAACCATATAGAGAATGAGAACATTCTATACTACCTCAGTTAATCAATGATAGGTATTATGACACAATATTATGATATTGAGAAAAACATCCTCACACTCATCTATACAATAAAAAATTTGAGGCATTACTTTTAGTATAATGAAGTATTCTTGGTATCTTGTATTTACCCACTAAAATACATCTTTGACCTCCCTAGGATGAAAAGGAATTTATTCTAATAGGAATTTATTCTATAATAATATGAAATCAAATTAATATCAAAGATGGTAGTTAAATGTAAGGCCCTATATGATATCCTTATGGAACATCCAACCCATAAAAGCTCAGTAGTGGACACTAAACTTCCATATGAAAATGTTTTCTATAATAATTGAATTCTAAAAACATGGGATATTTATTATGATTTTGCCTCCCAATTCCTTATTAGAATGAGGATAAAAAGACCAAGGTTCAACTGGGTTGGTGTAAGGATTTTACTTTTTCCCAAGACAAAGAAATTTTTCCCTACTCTGTCTCACTATCCTTAGGCCGCAATAATAATGATGATAAATACCAAACCCACATTGCGAAATTAGTTTTGGACCTACAACTATATGTATCCTATGTTAATATCAAATGGGATTTAGTTCTAGTCATCATGAAAATCAATGATGAATATGGCTTCAAGAAGAAATAATTGGCCCCTCTCATTGGTTACATTAGATTATTGGTGGAAGAGTTCCCTTTTGAACAAAAATTGCATCATGTACCTCAATTAAAAAATTATTATGTAAACGCACCAACTAATGTATACAAAGTCCTAGACAACCTTCACTAGAATGAAGTGGTTTTCCGTATCATGCACCGAAGGATAGTATCCTTAGTCATCATCTAGGAAATATAGGAAATGATCCATGGAAAAATTTCCATAGAGTGTGATAAACCACTATCCACCACTTATTGTATAAATCCCATAGTTTATGACCTCTAAAATGGGACCCTCTAATCAAACCAAGCCAAATGGGTATCAGATCAATGTCTGGTAGCTAGATTTACCATTTAGGATGGGACAAATGAGAAATTATTTTTCTAAAAGCATGACATTGATAGAATTATACTCATATCCGTAACATAAGGATTTATTCCCATCATCATAACAGAAGTATAGGCAGGCTCCTGTAACTCTCATTAGTCTGAGACCAGACTCTCCCACCAAATAAGAAGTCCTGGTCACTATTTTGAAAAAATGATTCATGACATTGTGGAATTCACTAAAAAATGTCATGAATTCTAGATTAATGAAAAAATTATCAACCAACCCCTAGTGTTTATATATATATATATCTAAATATTATTAGACATGAGTAATATTAGGATTAGACAATGTGGGGACATATTCCCCAACCACAACTAAGCTGTTTAAGTACATCATTACTACAACAGACTTCATATACAAACGGGATTAGGAAATACCCATTAAGGAATTTGGGTTGAAGAATATCATTATCTTTGTAAAGGCCAATATCATCACTAGATTCAATTTCCCTCACATAATATTAACGAAAAACAAAACCAACATATGTTTTGATGAATTAAAGAAATTTTACCAGGAGTACATCATCAAATCAAACCACTCATACTATTATCATGAAAACCAATGTATAAATATAGGTCTATAACAAGTCTATGTAAAATATACTCGAGAAGATGGTGATAGAAGAAAATAATTATTGGCCATACATGATCCTTAAGGATTTATGGACCTACTGTACCTCCCTGTTCAGGTTAATACAAGTGACCTTGTATTCATTGGTGATTGAAATATGGGGATTGTTTCAAATAAAGGTCTTGTTTCCCTTGCTCCAAATATTGTTTTCTAGAAAACTGTCAAATGATGATAAATATAAAAAGTGGCGAGATATGTAGGAACAAAATTGATGGGAAAGGGTTGTGAATGCTGTAAAACCTCAATGTACATCAAAATAAAATCAAACAATCTTTCAATACAAAGGTTATCCTTTCATCATTCCTTAAAGGTAAAATAGTTTTGGATCTCATAACTACAATGATACAAGGAAGGAATTCTACAAATATATAAACCAAATGGGAAGGGAATTACATCATACAAAAGTTCTATTACAATGAAGATTACACATTGGACATAATAGATGTGGAATGTGTCATGCCACCACCAATATAATAATTCTTAGGAAATATAATTCATAGCTTCCTTAAATAATAAATGGTCCTAGTTATATGACCTAAAACTAAATGAAAAATTCTATCATTACAGAATGATGTTAAACATTATGATACACTCTACTATACAGATGACTAATTACACATGAGGTAGATATGTGTAAAAGAAAAGGACGTACCCCCATCACTTTGAACAAGTTAGATCCACATGAGAAGTTTTTCGATTCAAAAAATACGTGTGGCTTTATTCCTTCCATTATTGGATATGTAGTGATGTAAATAATCACAAATTACAAGACTAAACACAACATATGGTCCTATTTCTATGACCTAAAAATACTATACACCACTAGTCCATAACGACCAATGTTAAGATACCCGGAATTCATCATTACTGCATGTTGATAAATTTCACATATAGGTCAATGTTGAATGACCCTAAAGGCATGACTCATATTGTCTCATTCACAAGATATTAAACTATATGATAATTTATTGAGCACATGTAATTAAAATGTAAAATTACCCAGTGTACTAAAAATATGATGCATTAAAAACTAGCGCATGAAGCCTCATATCACAAACATGGGATTCCACTAAAGAGATAATTTCTAAAATTCCTATACATCATTTATGGGGATTCATGAATTTCATTTTACATTTGGTATAACCATTATCCCTACTACTTTACATTATTAATTATGATTGATATCCCTCTTATTAGACATTGAAATGATCTGAGAAATACATACTGTTTGATTCTAATTCCAAATAGATACATAAAGAAACCAAGATATTATATCTTAGTCTACATAGTACATGTTAACAATGCGAATGTCTATTATTTTAATTTCATATGTGAAGTGAAATACATTTCTTCTATTAAATATTTCTCATACTGAGCAGAGTTCTTATGGGCTTAGGAATTTTGGTAAGGGCCTCCCCATATGATCAAGATATATCAACTCACACCAGGTTTAGCATGGTATTGGATGGAAGACCCTAAAAGAAACATCATCAGTCTTTACCTCATGACATTAAAATACATGGTTGGAATCTCATTCATGAAACAAATAAGAATTTATATGTTCATTTACAAAGAGGACCACTATAATTGGTTTTGGTCTTTCACCGCACCTCCAACCTAGAAGAATGCATGAATTAATTTATTCCATCACAGGAAATGTAGTGATTCCCATATCCAAAATTACATGTTTATCTAGAACATCAATAGGAAAAATACCCCCTATATGTAATGGTCAGAATTTATATGATATTTTTTCATTCAAGACCTATATTTGTCTTGATTACTTTCATCATAGGATATATAGTGACAGTAAAATCAAGGATCATGGGTCCATCTGCAACATTAATCTGAAAAATTCCCCCTCTATATATGGGTAAGACATGCATGGTGAGTATTCCATTCATAAACTATATGCATCTTGATTCTTTCTATTAAAGGATATATGGTTAAACCAAAATCTAAAATCCAATAACTACCCATAATATCATTGTAAAACATTCCACCCACTACGTATAGATCACACCTGCATGGATAATTTTCCATTCAAGAGCCACCTGGGGATTGAATCATATTACTATAGGATACATAGTGATTCTCAAATTTCCAATTTTGGACCCACCAACAATTATCAATTGAAAAATTACCCCCTCAAAATATGGGTTAGAGCTATACAGAGAGTTTTCGGTCAAATAAATATGCATGGTTTGATTATTATTATAGTTGGAAACATAGTAACAACCATATTTACAATTATGGGTCTATTCACTATTATCAATGGAGAAAATTCCCCCCTCCTCTGCATGTGGGTCATACCTATAAAGAGATATTTATATTCAATAACTACGTGTGTCTTCTTTTTTTTACTATGGAATAGATAGTGATTCCTAGATCTCTAATACTTGTTTCAACAATAATATATTGAATGATAAAAATATAACCCTCTAGTATATGGGATAACCCTATGAAATAAACTATATGATAAATATGATTTTCTTGATTACTATTGTCATATGATATATGCTGATGCCCATATCCCCCATTACAGTCCTAGCCACACATTTCCATCCATCCCAATAATATCCCATGCAAATGAGTCAGATCAACACATGGGAATATACATAATGGATCTTATTATGAAATGATTCATCCCCTTATAATGTTCATATGGAAAACTAGTTAATCCCAATCATAAAAGTATATTATACCTTTATTTAAAGTGGAAAAATCCATACAAATTCATTCTACCTACGTAGGAGTCAGATCTACATACAACTTGTTTTCTCATGAGATAAACGTTTGATATAAGGGATATAGTATAATTAAACCTATAAATAAATCTATTCATGGATAAAAGATGATTCCTACATCTAAATTACCATGAATCGTACAATGTGACCTTAAGGTATCTTCCAAAATTTAATGTATATACGCACTTCATTATCGCATGACATTAAACTACATGGAAATCATCCTTGTATCATGAAATTAAAACTCATCACAAATAAAACCGAACTAAATAATTTTAAAATGTGAATAAAATTACCAATAATCATTACTTTTCAAAGGACCACAAGATCCCCACCATAGTCAACCAATGTACGGGGTGATTCCATCACCTTTTATGAATATCAACCAATAAATCAAACTTAATTTTGTGATAAACTAAACATTCCAAATACCATTATCTACCCATATAAAGAAAAACACATCTCTCCATTTGATAATGCTAGGGGTGGACCATTATAAGTGCATTGACCCACCAAACAGAGTTATATTGGCCGTGTATGAATGAATTTCTGATCGTTGTGGGTCCTGATGTCACCATGGTGGAACTCAACAGCTTATACTATTTAGACTCATCACCAACATGATTTTCCCATACCATTACCCATGACATTAGAACCTTGAGAAATTATATACAACATTTAATCTCCCACTCAATAGGATGTTAGAGTAATCTTGACCTTATGTATCCTAATTTGGTTTTTTTGTATCATTTCCCTCATACCTAGTCCATGTCCATCATGAACATAAACTACATGGAATGTGGATAAAGATGTATGTCCTTAAACATGAGCTATTTATGGTACAAATTGATATTCATTAAACTAAAAGTGAATGAGATATAAAAACATTTATTCTGAAAACCTATAAAGGGATGTCTTAGAAAAAAATCAAGTCATTGGTAACTAAAATATACATCTCTATCATTTATGGAAAATTTAAAAGAATAAAAAATGAATAAATATCACAGGGACCGCTTTTTGGCCTAATTAAAATCCATGCTATGCTCATTGGACCCCTTAGTCTAGAAAAACATTAGATTAATGATATATCATATATCCTCTATGTGATAATGTGTTCACTATGTCGAAACACAAATTTCAATTTTCGTGAACCCTTCATGAATACTATATTTTCAACAAACCACCTTCTAATCATTTAATTATTAGGTGACACAACCAATTTCTGAAGTTGGTATCCTTCTCTTGGAATCCCATCGAGCAAGGGATCCCTTGCTACTAGTTATTCCATATAGAAAAATAGTAACACGTACTGGATAATATATACATACACCACTATTATTTTATTATAATTTCACCTTAACAAAGAGATTTTGTCTATAAGAACATTTTTTCCATAGATCCCCCATAAAATTTAAGGTTTTTTATCCAGACCATAATGAATATGAAATTCTACCACTTCCAATGGTTGAATTTTACCACTTAGTTACCACCACCTGCTAACTTAGATATTCTGTGGAAATGATTTTTAATCTCCATAACCAGAATATTCAATTAGATAATACATAATTAACATTATTTAACCATGTATTATACCCTTAATCAATGTAGGAATGTGATGTTCTATTCTCCAATATCTTTAATTCCCCCAAATCAAGACATGAAACCACATGTCATATGATCTGATCCTCCTAACCAGAAACTAAACAAAACTTGGATGATATAACCATCATTGTATTTTCTTTTAACCACTTTCTACGTCATTTAACACATATTTGAGTATTCAAAAATTTATATTGGCCCTTGGAAAAGAGTGGGGGAACCTCTTCCAAACCATGAATGTAATCCCTATAGGACAAATCATACGGGTTTCTAACCTACCTTGTAAATTCATTATCTCTCTGTAGAAAATAAAATATAATCCATGTGATCCTTGATAACACCATAGGGGAGCTCATCACCCTAGGGTGTTTTCATTCAACCGTTCTATATTCCTTAGTTCAAACTTTTGGGTTAAAATTTTTATAACCAATATTCCAACTATAAAAATGGGCTCAACATCTCTCTAATTATCTCAGTTCCTAGAAGTAAGACTCTAAACTACATAGTGTCTCATGTCCTAGAAACAAGACCTTAAACTATACATAGTCTCATGTCATTGTAGAATGATTCTAAAATAAAATATGTCTCATGTCCTAGTAGTAAGACTCTAAACTGAATAGTTTATAAATCCCTAAAAGAAATAATCTAACCAACACAGGGTCCTATGTCTAAGAAGCAAGTATCTAAACTCCATAGTGTCTCATGTCTGGGGAAGTAAGACATTAAGACTACATAAAAGTTTACATCCATACACCATGATGTTAAAATTTTCTGAGAATGTTACATATTATGTTGTTGACCTCACTTGATGCTGATGGTACAACCTAGAATACCATAATCTACATCACAATAATGGTCCTGTTTGAAAGACAACAAATTAACTAATTAAAAGGGAAGAAATTCTAACGAGGTTGAAAACCCATAAAGGGATCCTGGGTAAAAGTAGATTCTCTACTCACTATGAAAGGACTTTATGTGATATAATAAATATTTAGAACATATAAAATGGATACAAAACAAAGAATGTTAGTTTGAAAGAGTATTTGATTGAGCCCCAAGGAGAATCCAAGTCCACACCTACCATGCTTCCCCCATATTAATTTTATGAAAAATTTGAGGTTGTTTCAAAAAAATGATAAAAATATAATATAGATTATTGTTTTTTCCTAGAAAAAATAAATCTATGATTTATAAATCCACTTAATTTTGTATAAATTAGAGTTCTCTCCCTCCAAGACATGTATTTGATACAAATTAAACTTTTTAAACATGCTGATCATAAGAAATCCAGAGTTGATATATTAGTGGGGAATCTAATTTCTATAGGAATTCATGAGAAATTATAAAGAGAAATGTGTTATGATTCAATAATTCAAATACATACATTTAGGGTTACTTGGAGTTATAATAATGATTGGTATCATTGATGATCCATATGATATAAATTCAATGAAATTTTATGAACATCATGATTGAAAGAAATTTTTACAATGGCATGTAAATCAATATATATATATATTTTAATAAAGTGAAAAGGATGAGTCTCTACATTTGGGAGACCCTCCTAAGGTTTAAAAATGATAGAATAAAGATAAGAAAACAAATATTCTCAAAGTCAAATCATAATAAAAGTCATTTATCTATGTTTTCAAAATCACCTGATGTTTGGTGAGAGGTTTCAGTTGAGAAATAAAGTGTTTCATACTCCATATCTTCTTTTATTTCATGAGGTTGAAATGTATCAATTAAATTGGACTTCTCTTTATATCCTCCATGAGTAGTCTCAAATTAATATGAAGATTACAAAAAATTGGATCTAATGATACATACCCACACTTAATATTATTATATTATTGTGGTCAATAAATCAATCTAATCAGGAATCATAAAGATTATTTGATGTCTCTATTCAAGCATCTCTAAAGATTACCATATTGACTGGGTTAGAGAATTTTTGTCACTGAAGTTGTGGAGTTCCATATCATTATTAATAAGTTGTTTCTTGCACAAGAAAAATATATTGTATGATATCATATAATTTCTAACAATCAAATCCACTTTCCTCCAAATCACAAAAGAGTTGTAAAAATGAATTCCAATTACCCACAAAACACCCTTAAAGGAGTCTTGGTGATCAGGGTGTGGATTTGCTTCTTGACCAGCCTTTATTGTTATTGGATCTATGAAACCATTGATGTAGGTAAAATAGAAGGATGAATTGTTCATAGATGGTATTTATAAACTGAATCTATTTAAAGGGGGCTGGTTGAGATTATGAGGAAGTAAGAGAAGAAATTTCATGTGCTCTCATCTCAATCATTGTATCTTCTATAACTGGTATCGAAGTTCTGCTATCCTCAATAATCTTTGTCCAACTAAGGGGATGTTTTTCACCATGATGATAACAATTACTTGTAGGATACACAAAATCCTAAGTCAACTCCATTTATTCCACAAAAAAGGGGTCCGGTGAATCACATGGATTATTTACCTGACAGACCAATCTACTCAATACACCACTTGAGTAACCTTCTACCCAAGCCTAGAAATAGTCACAATATAAGAAGACATTGGAACTGACATGCATAATAATAATATTATAATTTGTGTCTTCATGCACCAACATAATAAAAAATTAGATAATATGTCCATGATGTCTCTCACACCACATTCCAACTAATGAGAGAGAATAAACCATTTGAATACTTCCAAATTAGTGAGCAAAACAAAATGGGGGTATATGTATTCTAGATAATTATCTCATCCATAGAAGCTGTAAGAACCCCATCCCAAAGAATGATTTTATATAAACTCTCATCAAGAGAGCCACCACCATTATCAACAATTAGCCTAATTGGTGTAGGATATGGAATTAATTTTAAATTATCATGAAACCTCAATATGTTAATGACCTCATCCAGACCTAGTGTCATCGCCTCAACCCAAAAAAAATCATCATCGTGGGATTTAAAAAAATATTTTGGATTCTAGTTGGGTTATGATATTTCTATCAATGAAAATTTTTATATATCTTGGAGAATAAATACTAGAAGGAGATTATAATATGGTATGGTATGTTACCTTTTTTTATATTACCAAGAATTTTAAAAAATAGAGAAAGATTCATCATAATTAGATGAAGAAGGCACCACTCTTTCAATTGATCTGCCGTCACCAACATAACTACTCGAATTACAAAGCATGCATCTACAACTGGGAAAATCCATACATTAAAAAACATGGATAAAACCCTTCCATATGATGTAATGTGGATACCTATGGTCTCACATAGTAGCCTCATGAGGCAAACTCCCCTACTTCAAGTATGTCCAAATAAAATCTCTTGATGCTGCAAATATATCCAAAAAAGAATATACGAGGGTTTATAGAAGTTATCTAAGTCCTACTATGGTATGTAATGATGTTGACACTATCCATGAATGACATGAGAAAGAAAATATTTAGCTCCTTAATTAACATATTCTTCATGATGGTGACACTATCCCTTTTCATAGTCAGATTTTGTGTGAGTTCATCCCAAATGTCTAAAATGGGATGAATTTTTTTACACATCTCCAAAAAAGGAGGTATCCCAACTTGTCAGAAAATATCACAAAGGTTGGTCCCTAATTCTACTAGAGATAGTTGAAAGGAATTAGTGATGGGACACCAATGAAAAATCAGCTATTAGGGATGTTCTGAATGATGATACACAAAAAAATGATAAGTCAACATCCCCATATAAAGATGAAGATGTGTAACTCGTTAGATAATTATTATAAGTTCCATCCTACTCATAATTACGATGTCCATGCATAAGAGAATTTACCTCGAGGTCACAAGTACCACTTCTAGTGCTATTAGCTTCTCATATCATTCAATGAGGAGATGAGTATTCTTGATTAACCCTAAATAGTTGGCTGAAGGGAAATATGACAACCATATGGACTATAAAGGGAGTTATCCACCAAAAATGAAAACCCCTAGAGTAGTTTGATTATCAATTGGCCATCTTCCAAAAATTTCATTTGAATATAGTTAAGGGGAACACAAAAACCAGTAAGATAAAAGATTCGAACAGTTTAAAAGAATGAAAGAATCAAGTAGTTGACTGAATCCATATTAAAGAGGTCAACATGATAGAAGATATCTCTAAAGTTCAGTTGGGAGAATCCCCTTGAAGGATTCATTTTTAGAGATCACTTGATACTGAGGGTTGACATTATGATTTATGGAAATCATAGCCCTCCAGTCAGCTACATTAAAATAAGTATGAGAATTAGAATACATATAATAGAATAGTATGAACCATTATTGTTAGGGAGTACAAAAAAATTGGAATTAGTTAAACAAATCTTGCAGAGTGGGAAATGTCATTTGACTTGTGTGATCCCTTTATGGTTTCACGATTGCATGACTCATCACATGGATTGAAAATAACATGAAATAGGGAAAATATCTGGATCTCTTGATTTTCTTTTACACCTCATGATTTCATTACCATATATAGGTCAAAAGAGTAACATAATGATCAACAAATCTAGTGAAAATGAACTATTGGACCACATCACTTGTACAAGATGACCACACATTCAAAGACTTGTAGTACTATCTGGGGAATCTACCATTGAATAAGTCAAAGATCAATCATGGAATACATTTATATGAGAACATCATGAAGTTAGATCATGCGATAAAATCTCTAAAATTAATCTTGTAATTTTATTCATGTGAAGAGGTGTTGTGAAGTTCTTCTTGCATAAAGGTCTTGTGAGGAAATCATGCAAGGCACATATTATCAAGATGTATAGAGTATGAGTCATTGATGGAATGAGTGGATTACTCACTCTATAAATATAATATGTTTTGTAGAATATTAATAGTCAATTGGAAGACCAAAAACTGCTCTGCATTTTGATCAGTGGAAGCCTCAAGGACTCAGACAGTCATATAATATCCTTATAACTGCGTCCTTATCTCTACATACCTCACTAAAGGGGGGGTGGGGGGGTTATAGCTGAAAATTGATCACTGAAAATTTACGAATGGAAGAAATACCCAAATTATGGGTATTATTTTCTCCTCAAGACAATAAATGGATCATCATGGCTATATGGAGACTAAGTGGATGGATCACATGAATCAGATGACCCCCAAGAGGACATACAATTATATGAATATGGAAATTTCATGTGAATGGATAATTAATTTCACATGATCTATTCATGATCATGAAAAGACCCTATGTTAAACCCTTTTATTCATGTGAAGGAATTTAGACAATCCCTCAAGATCTTGTGAAGGATCCTAAATGATATACTTCGAACATGATCGATACCATCATCACATATATTTATTATTAAGGAAAAATATACAAGACATGACCAATTTCAAATCCATAAAAATAAGGGCTGAGGGAGGCTTTATGTAATGGGTCCTTAGCTGAATCCCTCTTATTAGGATAAACCCCTCTATACCTAGATGAAGAACATTTGAAAGGAAAATGACGCTGCAACCCTAGACAGCCACTATCATGGAGGCCAAATGACCAGCTACCTTTTTTCCCTCATGCCATGTGTGAAGCACCGAAACATTGTTTTTACTGAGGATAGATTTTCATCACATGATGATATAAGAAATTGACCATGTAGTGGATGTCGTACCATGTAATGAATCATGAATAATCTTGGAATCCATTTCCACCTAAAAAATCAAGATCCCATTCTGCCTACATAGCTCCTGCCCTGTGAACATCACCTTGGACTCCTCTTTAATGGAGACCCCCACCCCATAGTTTGCTGAAAATGTAGTTATAACACTGACCATGTGGTCCAGGACCACACTTCCCACACACATGATACCTGCAACACACGACCCATTGATATTCATCTTAAAACCCATGATAGGTGGTTTCCATGACACCCAGTGGCCCCTCAGCCTTATTTTAATCTACTGAAACAAGGAAATACTACCAAGAAGATTCGTCAGAGAAGTGGAATAACACCACTTCTTAAAACCATGGACCAAATCATTGAGCATAGATCATGAGTGGGAAATCAATGACCTACCATAGGAAATGACGCCATTAAATCTGGTCTTGTTGGGGCCTACCATAGACATTTCTAACATGAGACATATCAAGAGATATATTTCTATTAATAATAAGAAGACCCTTTTAAAATAGAAAAACAAATCTGGAAAATGATGAGGCTTGATTTAGTTGAGTTAATGATGTTTATCATTCCAAGTGGTTAGGTTCCTTGCATGATCAGCATCGATCACATGTAAGCCCTTTGTCTTTCCATCTTGATATTGCAAAATCTGTTTGAAAAGACATATTTATCTTGTGAAGGACCACATACAAGTCCCCTCAATCATTAAAAATATTCTTAATAAGAATCCTTATGTCACAAGGACTACCATACATTTCATCTTAGTCTTGAAGATGAAATTGAACATGTTTATTTGATCACATGACATTCTAAAGACAAGATGGTCGACAATCCATCACAACGCTCGAACACCTCTGTAAGATCCTCCATTGATCATGCGAGACACCACATTAAATTGGGGTGAATTTCCATTAATATAATTTCACACCATCGCACGATTCAAAATTTATCATGATATGAACCAGAGAAAATGAAAGTGACAATCAATGAAGAATGTGGCAGACCATCAATAGATCCATTATTGATCACGTGACACCTTGATAGATGATCAATGCAAAAATGCTGAATGTCTTGTAAAATAAAAAATAAAATTTGGAAAATGAAGAGGCATCATATGGTCAAACTAAATATATTATTAATATTAAAGAGTTATCAACCTCGTGTGGTTACTATTGTTCAAGAGAAGGCCCTCCAACAAAAAAACGTGATCTCTTAATATTCCCCAGACCAGTCCCCCTTGATCATGTGAAAGCCACTTATACAGGTATCCGGGTCACACAAAGACTCCCGTACATTTCATCCATATATTACAAAGGCTATATGGCATGTCTATATGATAATTTGATAAGACTATGTCAAGCCTAGTGTCCAATAATTATGGTGATGTTGAAGTGTTTTCAAAGTCACAATTTATCATACGACACTATAGATGAACAATGACAGGACCATGTAAAGTGAATTATGTGAAATTACCACCACCATATCAATCCTATATATTTGATATACACATCATGTGAATAAGTTTATAACTAAGGTGAAGAGACCTATAAATACCTCACCCCTAGTAGAAAAACGAAACTACACTATAGATACTTGCAAGAGACAAATACTAGATTTCATAAGCGAGAGAAAACTTCACAAAGTATAAATATATGAAATAAAAAGAGTATATAACTAGGTAAAACATGAGGATTATATTAAGGGAATACATGGAATGAGTACATTATTTTTGTGATAACAATGTTGATCCTATGAGGGACTTTAAATGAATTGACTATGTTAAATAAAGGAATTTAGACATGTTGGCTTGGTCATGTAAAACCTCAATAAGATAATGCTCAATAAAAATTGAGGTATATATGCAATAAATTATTAAGAATACTAAATAAACACACACACACACACACACACAAATATATATATATATATATATACTGATTTTAATGAATTGGAATCACGCACGTCACATGACCCATCCAGATCATGAGATAGTGTATGAACATGTAATCCATAACATATAAAGTCCTATATATTTTTGGAAAAAGACTTTCAATGTACACCGAATATGTCACAAAAGACATGATAAGTCCTATGGATATGTTTTCCATGTATTTTGAAGTCTTATAGACATGTTTTTTAGGTACAATGTTTTCCTCTAGATATTTAGTCTGTATTTTAAGTCCTCCAGTCATCTCAGTGAAGCCATGTGATGTTTTCCATGCAATCAATCCAATTCATGAGACCACCTTCAAACATGTCAACCCAGATCACATGACACCATTGAACATGTCTATGCTAATCAAACAATGACACTTGGACATGTCATCTTTTTCATTCAGTAGTCTTCAATATATTTCATCCTTATCAAAAGACATACATTTAAAAAGTCTAATTTAATCATGGGATGTTCCCCTGATATATGTATGTTTTATATAAAAAACACCTTGGACATGTAACATAGATAGTCATGAAATGTTAGGTAAAAACGTGGGAAATGTCAGAGAAATACGGAGGGAATGTCCGAAATTGAACCTACGATGTATCAAGCATGTTGGGTAGACACCCCATAACATAATAAAATTTTCCAGTAATCAAATTTAGATATAAAAAAAATTTAACTATGAGAACTCTGATTCTTTCCCAACTAGGATATGTTGGTTTCCTTCCTAAATCCCAAGATACAAATAGACATCCACCTAGGTGTAAGTCCCTCCATATATTAGGAACTCTAACACATGGGAGACAAACTATCAAATGAGTTTATCTTTCCATCCCATCTATCATCATATCAAGAATCCATTTAAATACAAGGAATTATATTAGGCTATATATAGGATACACATGACACATTCCTAGAGATAGATCTATTTATAGAACAACCGATCAGGTGTGCTCTGGTGTATAAGTCCTGTATCAATTTGTGAGGAATCTAATCTCTAATTATCCCTTGTTTCTCACACTAATCACAATTCACATTTCATTAGGAATTTACAATGAACATATCACTCACATCCTAAATTTTCCCTATCCAGGGAAACCACAATGTATAATCCCTATTCAGTAACATGATATGATTACCTCCATATAAGGGAATCCACCTTGGTTTAAGACCCAAAATAATTTCCATATTGACAAACAGTAGGGAAATTAACCTCACATGCATTAAATATACATCACCACCCATCTAGGGTTTTATAATAGATCAAATTATAATGAATCTATTTCTTGATATAAATCATATACTTTGGACACCTTCCTAATGCTTGAGGTCATTTCCTGGTGCCTAAGTGTCCACATACAAGTCCTTTACAAATGACATTAAACTACATGCCTTAAACTCAAATGAACTATGGGGATCTTGATTCATGTCATAAACATGATAAGTATGATTCCTTAGAAAGGTTCAATCTCATCCTTGAATCACTAATATCTTTCCCAAATGACATTTGGCTCCAAATTTCATAGTTAATGGATTCAAAATACAATCAGCTACCCTTTGGGAAGAAATAATGTGAAATGGAAACACAACCTCAAATACAAAATACTGTCTCCATAATATAACCCCCCTCTATATGTATAAATATTATACACCCAATCATTTTGTTAGGGTAACCAGTCTCGTATCGGGATTTGTAAGAAATTGATAAACATATCTTAAATATTTAAGAGAGTATCAAAATAAGAAATAATTCCCTCATAAAGGGTGTGATGATCCTAAAATTACATCCTATAAAACAATGAATTTTATTAATCACCATTGGGAATGAAATCTGAAAAGATAACCAACCATTTTAAATTAGGATTCTACTTAGTCATGAATGTGGGAACTGTTGGTATTTTCTATGAGAGATGAAAATGGTAAACCTGTTTTGAATGAAAGTAAAACTGTAATTGAATCCCCTATAATAAATACAAAATTAGGAAATGATTATAGTGAACCCAGTATGAATGTATGTAATGACATAATAACTAAATCATTCTAGGCATCATGACTTAATCCACTTGAACCCCAGGGATAACCATACCATCTGTCATCTTTCAAGGGATACAATCATTCTAGTTTTTACTTTAATTTTTATAAGTACATGTTATTATCATGAGTTGAATATATGATACCATAAAAATATTCATGAAACCATCATTTATATTCTAATTCTTCTAATTGAGTTTGTGTTATCATCAAAAAAAGTTTTTTATCACAAGAACATGTCTTCTACAACCAGAACAAATCTTTTATGACTCGAACAATTTTTTGACATTAAGAAAATAACTTCCACCTTCAAAACACTTCTGTTACCATAAGACCAGTTCCATTATTGTCAGTTTAATTATTCTATCTCAAGATGAGTTTTTATACTATCTTCTATGATAGTTTTCCATCAAAAATTGTATTAATTTATTTTGAGGATATGCCCCCATGAAGTGTGATCTCCTACCATGATGGGATACAAGATTTTGTTGATGTCTACATATAGGGAAATTATGCACCATTTTCATTCTTAATGTATTGAAAATTTATGATTTCTTGCATATATAAGATCAAATTACCATTAAATACCTCAATAACTACTTTAACAAATTTAATTCAAGTTAGAGTGTTCTCATTTTGAGAATTTAAGAATGATTATTCTTAAAATGAAGTAATAAAGCATTATAAAAAAAGTCATCCTTTCAAAGATATCATTATTATTATGAGTATTTAATTGTTCAATATACTAAAATGGATAATTATAGTTCTAAAAAATGTATAAATATAAGTAAACTTTTTTTCTTAAGTGTAGTTAGTTGGTTAGTTGGTTGTTATAATTTGTCAATGAATGAATGTGTTAAGAAGTAAAAAAGTGCCTTGTCATTCCTCTTCTATAACACTCAATTTTTTATATAAAAACCGTGTCTTTGGAAAATCCCCATGAAGATTAACTGTTGTGACATCAATGTTATATTTAAATACAATCCAATAACATAAAAATATCATTTTCTATCTCCTATCAGAGAAATATAATTCCACAACACTTCCAAATTCATTCTATATTCTTATATGTTATTTTTTACTAATGAGATGTGATTTATTTTCTTGTTTATTATTCAAGGATGTTCTCAAGAACTATATACAAGATCAATCTAACAATATATTCACTTTTCATTTATATTTTTATTCCAATGGGTAATAGTAGAAGAGGTTGGTTGTACCATTAACCACATGGTGTGATGTTATTTATGTATACCTGATCTATTTTATAGATCACTGTATATATTTTAATAAACCTATTAAATAGTGGAATTATACCAAGTGTTGAGGAATAAGTATATGATTAATATATAAAATCTTATTCTTTAAAATCCACTATGTGCTTAATTTTTTTCATATATTTTGAAATAAAAAATTATTCTTAAAAAACTACTCTCATATTTAGATTTTTATTATGATGTAATTTTCTTTTGGGTCAGTAAGATAATTTTACCAGATATGCAATTTTCAAACTATTTAATATAGTTTTGATAACACATATATGAAATAATTTTGAAGATTAATTTTTTTAATCTTATATTATTATTTATCTAGGATGTATTATTTTTAGAGTATTTTAAATTTCTGATTTTAATATATTCCTAATAGAAATTTACGGATACTCAATTCACCCCCATATGGATAAAATAAAGGGGATCATAAAAATAGATAACTCTTAATTCAATCATTGGAATAATGCCGTGACCGGTATGTTATAAAAGTATTAGGGGGAAGGGGAATTATAACATTTGTATCTTTATGCACGGATATCAGCTAGTTCTTTTGAATGGTCATAGGGTGGAATCCATCATTAAAAAAATTATAATTAAGTAGATATACTATGTTTAAGACTCATAATTTCATTGTAATATGATATAGTATATATGAATCCCAAATTATTGATTCATAAATTCAAACCCCAAATACTCTATTCTGAAATGAAATCATGAAGTAATGTTAACTGAATAAGACACCAGTGTTTTCAATAATCATCCCAGTTGAAAAACCACCGGTAATGATAGTTAACTTTTATTAATTATGCAGTTAATCAATAAACACCATAGTAAGTAATGAAATTGTTGAAATAAAATAAATTTTGAGTAGTCACTAGTGTAATGAAGGATATAGAATCTTCATAGTATTATGAAAATTATAAAATTTAAAATCATTGGCCCCAAACTTGTATAAAACAATAATTGCATCACTAATCTGATATAGGTTATCCCCTTATTGAATTTATCCTATCATAAGTAAAATCCAGGAAAAAAAATTATATGATATATTGGTCATCTCTTTGAGTGGAACCATCCCAAAATAACACTCTATGATACAAAAATTAACATCTACTTTAATGCAACATCCAGTAATAAACATAAGAAATAAATCCTCCCATAAAAATTTTAAATCCCCAGAGTCCTGTTTAATAGAACAATGTGGTATATTTGATAGGCTATGTTGTCAAAACCAATTTCTAACCAAGAATTGTTTTTCTTAAAAATGAAAAGTTCTATTGTTTTAATTTCTAATACATTCATGATCATTTTGTTCCCTGGAAATAAAGGTATAGGTTGATCAGATGATGGGAGACTAGATATTAACTTGACCAATAGGATATATGATTCCTTTGAATGATACAACTAGATAATGATTTAATTAGATAATGCTATTAGATGATGAAAAAAAGTCATATTCTTAGAATGTGCGGTCAAATTTTACCCTCAATTAGTCAAACTATAATAAGTATAGAGAATAAATATCAAATTTACATCATTCTATGAGATCTTTGAAACATGCACACTAAACCAACTCAAAGACTTGAAATAATGAAATTCGATGATAGAAGAAAGGGTTCGTCCATGGAGACCCAATTAAGTGGAATTCATCACATAATGAAATGAAGGAGGAAATGTTTTTAAGCATTATCTGGAATAAACTATAATTATTGCGGTGGACCATTTATTAATGTAAAATTCTTGAGTTACTGTATTTATATTTCAATTTACATAGATAAAAGAGTTATAGTGTTACTCATGTGGAGTTAGATGCATGTCTAAACCACAAAATAGTTATATTGTATTTGTCCCTAGTTTTATCTTTATATTGATTTCATTTAATTATTATTAAATAATTGAGTTTTGGAGTTTGATAATTGTTGTACGGTGACTTAGGTGTGTCTATATTCAGTGTTCCAGATGTCATAGTTTGGCCTCACCAGTGAAACTATTTTTCACTTCAATAATTTCCAATGGATATTGTCATGAGAGTTTATAAGGTGGTATGCATGAGACCAAAGTGTGTTATCAATGCCTTATTAAGAGTGTTCATGATGGTAAACCCTATTAAAAGTGTTTTAGATCATGATTCAGTAGCATTATTTTTCTCTTTTACTTGTAGGACAGTAGGGGTAATCTCTTCTAATTTATCTTTTACATTGATCAAAATATAGTGGGAGGTCAATATTTTATGAGGGATTGTATTTAAAGAGGGTATGGTCTGGGTGGATTAGTTATATAGTTCAGAATTTGGTTTTTATAAAATATAGATAGAGAATTACCTACCACAGAGAGACCTAAAACTTCCACTGATGGGTACCGAGTAGGAAGAGATGAAAAATTATGACTGGGAGAGGTTGTACAAGAAATCATTTGGGTGTATATGGATTCCATTGTCCGAGAATTTTTATTTTAATATCAACAAAGTAAATAAGACATCAAAACATGTATTGAAACTCCCTAATATGTATGATAATCACATGGATATGAAAAAATACTTCTTGGAAGACTATTTAGCATTATGATATTAGTTGAGAAGTATATTTGTGATCGTATTAATGAATTCAAAATAATAATTTTTTTTGTTGAATTTTGTGCACGTAAAATTTAGATATCAATATTGGGAACACAAGTTACACTTATTTCTCACTAAATCATGGGATGTGGTGGTAACCATTTTCAGTTACGGAATTAAAAATAATGAACCAGTGTTTTGGATTCCCATGAATTGATCCTGAATAATGAGCTTCGTCCGAATGATATATAAGAATATTTTGTAATTTCTTGTAACACTTGAGGGAGAGAAAATATCACAACATTAAAAGTTAAAAATAAATGTAATTGAAGAACAAGTTGAAGTAGGAGAATCCTGGAAGAAGATAATCCCATGTGTTGGAATTTTGGGAAGTAGGAGTACAATAAGAAAGATTTCAATGAATATAGATTTAACTATGTAAGGTACACTTTTGGAAGTGGATCCATGAAACACCTGAAAAAATATAGGAGTATATTTTTCTTAAGTGTCACTAATTAACTTTAGACTTGGAATATAGAATCCATAGATTCATTTCACTCATCATTTAGCAGATTAATTATTAAGAACTATATTTCAAAAATATTTGATAGATTACATTTATTGGATGATAAAGATGTCATGTTATTTTATATGTGAGATATTTCCATCTAGAAACTTACTGTATGATTTATAAATTTTCAATGATTAAAAAAAAATCTTATTGGTAAATAGATACTTAATTACCATTATAAATTTAGACAATGTTGGTTTCTATGAAATATTATTGGATGTCATATAAAATATTTTCAGAAATCAATGGTTCTAGAAAAAAGGAGTGGAGGAAAGGATTTTGTACATGATGTGAGAATCACAAAGGTATGATTTATACCAAACACATAACATCTAATATTTTATAGAATACCCATATAGATATTCTTAGTGAGAAATGGATTAAATCCATGATTGATAATGAGATACTAAATGTTGTAAGCATGGAGTATAAACTAATTAAGGAATGCATTATGGGAAATAAGTTGACGGTGTCCTTCAAAATTAAATATTTGATACCAATGAACTAAATGTTATCATTGGTTCATAATAACATATGGATGCTAGATCTAGTTCTTTCTCTTAGAGGATTAATAAAATATGAAACATTCATAGATTATGTGACCCAAAAAGTATGGGTTTACTTCATAATCACAAGGCTTAGGTATTTGGAATATCATTTTAGTGAATATCCATTGTGAAAAAGTAGACCATTTATAAGATTATGTTCTTTATTCTTGAAAACACTATGGAGTGTGGGAACATGGATTTTAATGGTTATTTTGGTATTTTTATATGTGGTTTTAGAAAACTATAAAAGGTATGTTAGAATATAATGAATTCATGAAGAGGGGGAACTAGAAACTTTTTTAATGGTAATAGAGTATTAGAATTTTTATGGGATTCTCTTAGGTTATTTCTGTATAAGTGGAGAATTATGTAACAACATAACCAATTTGAGTCCTTCTTCTCCGATGGTGTAAGAACAACTATAAGTCTATTAGTCTAGAAAGAAAGTGAATTTCAACCATCTCAAAGAATTTAGTGAACTTTCCTATAAGTAAATTGATTCCATGGACAATGACATTCATTAAAATAACTCTCATGTTTTTTAGTTTGTGTGGTATGGAAATTAATATTTTCATTTTTGAATATTGGAAAATAACAATCATAAGGTGCTCATAAGACAAAATTTTATCATTAATGAAAAAAACCATTGAAATATTGGAACATAGTGCAAAATTATGATGAGGGAATGTATATTTATATTTATATTTTTATATTTAAATAATTTTACAACCAATCATTATGTATATTTTAGTGAATTTAGGATGCATGTCAGGACTGGATACAACAGACTTCTTAAAGGATGTTCTAGAAGGTAGTTGAGTTTCAATGCTGTCTCTAAGGCCCAAAGAACAATAATGGAAAAGAATTTTTATTCTTAAGAAAAATATTCAATAGATATATCATCAAATTTTTAATTTTTTGATGGACCAAAACCATTATGGAGTTGTTTAGATATACATGAGTAAGGTTCCATGTGCACAGGTATGAAGTGGATATTGATAGCCTAAATGAAATCGATGATGGAGAGCTCAGGAGTGGACATATGTTTGAAAGACATGAATAAGCAAGAGTGATACATGAGTGATTATATTGATTCACTCTATGTAAATGAACCATGGGATATGAAAAAGCTATCCATGGGGAAGAATTTCACAAAATATTTATGGGTGTGTCATCTGAAGGATGAAGAAAATGTTAGGCAGAGGTACAAGGATAGGAAATTCCTAAAGGGGTTTCAAAAAATTGAAAAGCTTGGATTTCATAGTGATATCTTCATTTATAGTTAAATGTATTACAATCCTAATGGTGTTAAGAATTATTAGAATGTGAATACATTATTTGGAATAGATTGATGTAAAGAAAGCATCCCATGGTGGGAATTTAGATGATGAAAAATATACGTAGGAGTCAATTATTTTAAAGATAATATGAATAATATATTGTGTAAAATTTTAGTCAGTTCATTTTTTGTTTAAAGCATGAAATATGGTATTAGAATTGTGATTTCAATTCATTCATGTAGAAGAAAACATTCACTTAGAGAAATACATTCCATTTGATTATTAGAAGAAATTATATAATGGTATTTTCATTATCTTACTTATATATATTGATTATATGCTTATTAATGGTATTGTAGAGGAATGAAACAATTAATTAATATATGAATTTATTTTAATATTCCTGATGAATTCTATTAGTCTAATAATATATATTTTGAAGATAAAAATTATGATAAACTTAAATTCCAATAATCAATACCTAAGGTAGTAGTATTATGTAAGAAAAATAATATAGAACCGTGGAATGGGATAGGTGATAGCAATTAAACATCGTAAACATAAATTTTAATATAATCATAGTGAATGTTCCATGAATGGAAGATAAGGTTGATTATATGAAAAAAATTCATATTCATCAGTTGTTGGAAACTTGACATACACTATAGTTTATACTCATCGAGACATTATACAAGTAGTTTGAACTATCAATATATTAATATTGAATCATAGAAAAAATTTAGAGGATATGATGTGGATTTTATAGTACATAAAGTGTTCTAAAGGCATGTGCATTTTCTATAATATAGATGATTCATTTTAAGGGGTTTCTTTCATTGAATTTTGTGGACATAAATAAACATTGAAGATAACCATATGGAAACTGTTCATAATTAGTGAATTATCAATTATATATTCATCAAAACATTAATCGGTAGTTGCACTATAAATATAGAAATTTGATAACGTCACTTTGAAAAATTCCTAAAAGGATCTTATCTATCTGAAGGGTATGATTAAGGATCTCAGAAGAAAATAATCTTATAAAATGTTATTTTTTTATTCAAAAAGTGTTACTCACTTATCCAAATATCCAATTATGTATTCAAGGGAATTAAAATTTATATAAATAGTTACTTCATCTAGATGTTACTTATGAATAGAGTGTTAGATATCCAAAAGAATAAGATGAAATCAAAATATGGGGAACATGTTGACAAAGGTTGTAGTCCTAGATGTGTTGAGGTAGTGTTGTACTATAGTTAGGTTGGTATGATGAGACAAAATAGTGCAGGAATCATGATAGCTATAAAAAAAGATTTAATTACTAATGAATATATATATATGATAACAATGGACTTTGTGATGAAGCTAGAAAATGATTCTCATGCGGAAGATTATTCGGCCTAGCTGTGAAAAATATTTTCTATCTAAGGATTTAGTATTATCAGATGGAGATGTTCTGAAGGATTAATTGAAAATGAATGGAAGTAATTTATTAGTGTAGATGACAAGGTTATATAATTTTTGGATGGTGGGAGAGAAAAATATAAATAGATCTATAGGATGGGCAGTGCCATCAGAAGATATAGTTGGAAGACAATATAGTTAGACAATACAACTAGACAATGAAAATTTGATGACATATCCCAAATTTGTTTTAAAAATTTACCCTTGATCAGTTTAGATGGAGAAAATATGGGAAAAATAAAGTTATTTTCATGTAATTATATGAGATATTCAAAACATGCACAGTGAATCAAAATGATGAGTTATAAAAGTATATGTTTGGAACAAATGGATGGTTCACCCATGAAGAGAAGTTTAGGTGGACTTATTGAAATGGATGGGAAATAAGAAACTAATTGAGGTACCAAATGAACACTGCTATAATTTTAAGGGTGGTTCACTTATAATAGAAATGATATTGAGTTACTTTAATAACATTACTTTTCACATGAATAAAATAGTTTTGGTTGTCTCACTATGGTATAAGGTACAACTTTGAACCACATAAAACTGGTGTTGTTTATGTGCCTTTGTTATTATTTCGATAATTATCTTATTATTATTATTATTATTATTATTATAATTATTATTATCTATATTTATATGTTCTTTGATGATTTTTTGTGTGGTTTCTGGGGTGCTTATATCATTCATGTTCTTTATATCATACCTTGGGATTAATTTTAGAATTTTGATTATACCTTCATATGTTTTATTGGATAATGTGTGGTTAATTAATTAATTAGATTCTATGACTGCATAAATAGTGGCCCCTTAAAAAACTAACCAAGCATAAACCCTAAATGTTACAAACACATTGAAATATGAATCTTTTCAGACGCCATATCTATAGTTCAAACTATTTGACTATATGAAAACACCCTCATTCACCAAAGAGAATTTTCAAATTAAGATGAGTTTTACTCCCATCCTTCTCTTAGTCTCTATCAACATTTCTCTCTCTAGGGGATCAATCTAGTCGACATATTTTTAAATAAGGTATAATGACAGATAATCCTCCTATATTTCCCCAAAAATTATGATACAACTAATTCAATGTATCTCGCACAAGTTAATACTTACCTCCCTGTATAGAATTTAAAATTTATTTGTGTATTAGAACTATCAGATAATAATTTTTTTGGATATTAGTCTATCCCCAAACCATGAACTGTGAGACCCAAACTGATTTACATACACTGAATACTGAAATTTTTTTGTAGACAACATATATTATTAATGATCCTACAAGAAATATTCACTATAATTTTATATATTTCCCCAATAATAAAGATCCCATTTTGAGATTCAGCCCATATTATTTTTCTAAAATAAGTGTAAATAAGTGTTTATATTCTTAGGTGATCAGATGGTGAATTTGGTACTTACTATCCATGGTCATCTTTAAATTGATTAAGATGTATTCTCTCCCACAATATTCCACTAGTATAGATTATACCTCAAGAGATATATTTTCATTGATACACTCATGATAGGTTTCAAAACATAAATATTTATATTTATATTCTAAGGTATTAATAGGTCATCATGAAGTATGAATTCATACATGGGAAACATGTTAACTAATAAGTAATGTCGGAGCTCTCATATAGGGAGACTTGTGACTTCCCCAATATGGGATATGATATGGTATTGTGGGTTAGTCTTAATAATACCAATAATTCCATACCTCATCTAAACTATGTTTCTCAAACATGAAGGTTAGGTTTAACTAGAAGCCACAATTCTTGTAAATGTGATGAAATAATAGTTTAGAAATATATAATTTCAAAAATTTCAGACAAGTAAAAAAATCATATGTATTTCTTTCTAATGGCGTTACATGTGAAAAGTTCATATTAAAGGTAAGTACACATAAGTCTTAAGTGATTACCAATTCAATAAATGAAACACTTGATTATAATACATAGAGGCTTTTACCAATGTCAATTAGCCTCAGGAAATTATCTTATAGAAAAATAGGAGTTTTTACTAAATTGATAAGTGATGATATTGGTCCCCCAACACCCACATGATGCACTAAATTAGGGGAACTGATGACCATTAAATTAATCATTATACATGAAATAATAATATTATGTGAAAAAGACGTTTTTTCTAATAATTAGATGATTTTTTTAAAACAAATACGTTTCTATGAGAGGAATTATTTACATTTGAAAAATTAATAAACAATTTTCCTCCAAAATAATGATAATGATTTTAAAAAATCAAGTGTCAAGTTATATTAGATATACAGTGATGGTTGTATAAAATTTATGTTCTCATGAAAAAATTACTTAACATGTAATTCAATTACTGGGAAAGGATAAGACTTATTTATGGACAAGTTGTAATCATGTGGATTCCTTATCGATTATGGCCTTGGGGAATTATCTATTCTGGATTCCATGATATTATGTGAAACCCTATTCATTTGTGTTGATGTGGGTAGATCATTTATCACTTCCTCTATTTATTTTTTTCTTGTAATAATTTTTTATTTAAATTTTGTTCATTATGAAATCACAAGTCTCTTATGAAGTCAAATTTTATAGTTCATGTTTTTAGTATATTTGAAAAAACAATTCTCAAGATATGTGTTTTGACATATATATATATATATATAGAGATATAGATAGAATGAGGTTAATGAAATCACATAATTTTCAAGTAAATCATTACTATGATGGTATTTGAGGTAGATCTCCATTATATAGAATCCATATCCTTGTCTCAAAATGGAGGGGACCCCTATGAAATATTATTCCAAGAATATTTCCATTATGAAAAAACATTGCGGTTATATTGGTATAAACACCTTTGTAAAGGGTCCTATATATGTTCTTCACAAGGGGATTTCAGTATGTAGAACATTATTATTGGTCAACCTTAAACTTTCATACCGCTTTCCAACACATCCACTTACATGAAATCTAAATCATATGAATTATGTATGTTTCTAAATTATTTGAGGCCATATTTATATGAGTCTACATGAGAATAATATTTGAATTAATGTAAACCTATTAGTGAAATATCATTTATAAGTTTATTAATAATGACATGAATGTTACATCAAATTGAAGACTCACCAAACCTTTAAAGATACAATTGGGAACCCTATTCTCTATGGTTACCTACCTAGGATCAATTCAACTCATTCAACCTATTAACCAAAAAAATTAACACTCTCTAGTCTAATTAATACTCCGAAAAAAAGAATTTTCCTAGGACTCATCCATGGACACTCAATATAAATGTCTATGTCAGTATAAACTGCTATGTTAACCAGTGTAATCATGTCTTCAATATGCTAATGGGAAGTAATCTTCTTTTCCTCTCTAACTATTAAGACCCTCATGGTACAATAAATCTTATATTCATCTAATAATTATATTCTATTATAAAATTAAATGTTTTGAACATATCTAGGATAAAAAATCATATCTACACTAAACTAAACTAGTTTCCATAACTTAATATCATCTCACTCTCCTTTTTTCAAATTAATAAGCTACAGATAAAAATGAATTTCCAATAAGATAACTATACTCCCCTTGTTTCACACCACCAATGACTTAATTAATACATTAATATTTTATATATAATAATAGATCGGAAAAATTCAAAAAATGGCCACTAACCTAGTGTTAGAGCCATCGAACTATTTCCTAAATCATCTTCCAGTTCATCCCAAAAATAGCGTCTCATATGTATTTTCCACACTAAACAATTATGAGGAACCAATTCTTAGTACTCTATTGAATGTGAATTCTAACATTATATAATTATCCGTTAACACTTGACCTTAATAAGCAAATAATTTTTTTATAGATTGAAAACATTAAAATCTATATCATTAGTCCCAAACATACAACCTTAATGAGAAAATAATCAGTCTATTTTAATGAACTAAAATTGGAAAATATTGGTCATGGTTGAATAACCATAATAGGAACTACATGAGTGATGCTATAGCAGATGGCGAGATCCCACTCTCTATATTTCTAGGATTTCTTGGATACCACCCTTATCTATCCATGGGTGATACTGTTTTGGCCAATGTCTCCTTTTTTCATTACTCATTACTGCTCAAAAAAATATTTTCCTCTCAATGCAGCAAACGTGACTTCTAGTTTCTAAGAAATTATTTCACATTCATTCCCACTATGTGCTTTCCACTTGAGATTGGTTTGATCATGTTTTGGAGAAATAATTGGGGGTAGTCTTGTAGTATATTTTCCCTATTATTTCGTAATGTATTACTCAGTACCATGTGTGTCATATTCTAGCACAAAATCATTGAATCTTAGACAATTATTCATCCTCTCGTAATGACATGTCTTCTATAATCCTTAGTATAATAGATTCAACAACTTCTGTTTCACTACATACTCTTAGTCTAGTTTGGTTTGTTTTAGGGTTTTTATTTTTCTTATTAATGTTCTTAAATTATTCCAATGAATAAGGGTGCCTCTTGGATCAGTGGTCTCATGATTCTATTTTTTGAAGCTCTATCTATGATTCCTCCACTACCCAAAAATTCTTATGCTCTTTTTTATATGGGTAATATCTTTATAGATTTTCCAATTTTTCATATATATTTTGGTTTTTATTTTCCCAAGATAGGTCTGTCTTATCCTTGGTCTTATATTCCACTTCTTCAGGATTAATTTTTCATGGCCCCAATATGGTCAGGTTTGATATCTTTTAATGATACTTGGGTTATTCTGGTGAATCATGTGATGTGTACTTGTTCAAAATTATTTCTTAAAACTAGTTTGTTGCCTATGGCATGGCTTCTAGAATAGAGGATAGATATTGTCTCTTCTATGGTCTCTCTAGAATCCTACATGTCTTATGATTCATCAGTGGAATTAGAGGTTGAGTGGCACAATGGGTCCCGAGTTAGTGACTGCACTTTTAACATGTGGGGTCTTATCTAAAGAATGAGGATCGGATATAGTGTTATAGCATATAACCAAGTACTGTGAGTGGCATGTGTTTTGATATTATAGTCAATCTTGATTTTTCCCATTTGGTATGGGTTATGCCTCATCCCTTAAAATTTGGTATGCACTGGGTTCCCCCTTAAACTATTTAAAAGACATTATTTCACAATTATAAAAATAAATTTCAAAAATGAACCACATAAATCCTCATTACATGACATGATAATGTATGACATGTCTCAATAAATAGAAGAAAACTATGTCAGTTTTGATTCCCATAATTGGGTTATATAGGAAACCCATTTCATTTTACTAATCTCAACTTCACAGCACCTATCACCCACCAATACCCTAAGTGTCTGGCTATATATCCTGAAACCATTGAATAATCAACCAATGAGGTAAAAGAAGGTTAACCAAACACAAATATAGATGGATAACCAATCATAATATATATATATATATATAGTTTTTTTTAAAATAATTCTTTCAATTTATCTCATTCACAATAAGGGTAATTTTTATTATTATTTAGAGGAATTTCATAAACATTTATTAAGTCTATTAAAGTGTCAACGATGAGAAAGAAAGTTCCCAAGTGAGGTAATCAACTCACTAATCCTCTAATCTAAAAAAGGTACCATCTTAACCATACCAGATGATCGAGTGTCTACCCACCTTTGGAAATAAGGATAATCATATGAGCTTCAAATAACCCAAAAAGACTGGTGAAAAAAATTAGAAACAATATAACAATATTTTATTTTTTTAAAAAATACTATTTAATAATTAAAAAATTTACATAAAAATTATGAATTCTATTGAAAAAACCTATAATATAATTTATTAATTTTAAAATATTATATCTAAAATAAAATAAATATTTTTATTTAATGATAAATAAAATTTTAGCATATTAGGGGAATAATTAAAAATTGATTTACTAATTTTTAAATATTTTTTTTAAAATAATATTTTAATTTGGAATTAGGACTTCAAAATTTGGATTTGGTGATATTTTTGTATTCTTCATAAAAAATAATAAAATAAATAAATAAATGGGAGCAATATGATGTAAAAATAATGTAACGATGACATAATTGTACAAGAACATCAATCATGCAATAGAGGATAACATGGTTTCACCAAGGGTTGTTCATATCTGTTCATATTAAAAAATAATACCCTTATTTCAATTCATTTTAATAAAATTATATCCCTTTTATTATTTTATATTGAAATATATATTTTATTCAACTATAAATACCCCATCTTAACCTCATTTTCCAACCGCATCCAAAAACTCTATAATAGACTAAAATATACTAACATTTACCCAACCTATACAACCTTCCCATGATAAGGACATTATTTTTTCACCACATCCATGGTTTATAAGGTGTTAGGCACTTAAAAGTTGGAGTCTTCAACAAATTAATGGCATTCCTTATCTGTTTCCTTTCATTTTAGATTTCTTTTCTATTTTTTTTCAAAATTAATAATTCAAAACTAGAAATGAATATCTAAAGAAAATATAAAACATATTTTGTTTATATAAAATGAATAAAATAAATAAAAGTATATGTATTTGTATCATTTCTCTCTCCAATCTTGATATATCCTTGACATGGTATGTTTTATCACCAACCAAAATGATGTATTTTCATTACTTATCACTTTATTTATAGTTATTCAGTGTAATATATATACTATATAAATATTTAATTTTATTTATTGATCCTTTTTTATAATGTGGGATTCATATAGAAAGAAAAATTATTAACTAAGAAAATTTAAACAACCACATAATGCATTAAATTTTTTTTTTCATGACTTCAATCTGTAATGAAAGGATAATAATTACTTAATAAAATATATTATTGAACAAAAATATGTTAAATGAACGTAGAAATATATCTGTATAAAATTTTAATAAATATAATTTGGTTATATAAGTGTTTTATATATTAATATATAAAATTTGGTTATATATGTTGTTTAAGAATTAAAGTGTAGTTGGAGACATAATGTAAGGGGTTTCACTCTCAAAATTTATCCCTTGTTTGTCCAAAATTTATCATATCCATTATCTTATTTTTTATTATATTGTTATATAAATATATCTCTACTTAATATTCATTTTATTTTATTATATGTATTCTTTTTTACATATTAAGAGTTTATTAATTATAATGTTCTACAAAACATTTCTCCCCACTCTTTGTAATACACCATATCTCTAAATATTCATTTAGTTTTTATATAATAGTATAATTTGATTGAATTATTCTTTTACAATATGCTATATTAGGAGATTTATATGTCATATTATGTTAATACTTTGGTTTTTTCTTCTTATATACCCCATTAAATGTTATAGAGGGAATTTTATTAATATTCATCAGTTCATATTATCAATTTCTGTACATTATTGATGGTCACTATCTTCTATAAAATTATAATTTCATATATATATATATATATATATATTTAAATTATATTATGAAATTGTTTCACATCATCCTATATATTGACCCCATTTTATATTAATTATTCATTGATTGGTAATATTTTATGATATATGAGATTCTTACACTACTAAAAAAATGGGCAAGGGAAGCACCCCCATATATCAGTGCTAAGAAAAAATGATGATAAAGGTTACCCTTTACCAGCGCTAAAATTTTTGCGCTGATACAGGGTAACCTTTATCAGCGCTAGAAAATCAATGATAAAACGACCCTTTATAAGCGCTAGAAAACGATGATAATGAATCCATGTATCAGTGCTAAAATTTTAGAGCGGATACAGGATGGATTAATCAGCGCTTTTTTAGTGATGATAAAGAGTTCCATTATCAGCACTAAAAAAGCACTAATAAACGTAGTCTTTATCAGCGCTTTGTTAGGGATGATTAAACCTTACCGTTTTCTTTATAATGTTGGTCGCACAGTGCCCTTATTTTATCGTGACCTAAAGCTCTCGCACTACTGGAACCCGGTGAATCCCCTCTGCCGCCCGCTGAGTTCTCATTGCCACACCTCCGCTGCCCTCTCTTCTCATTGATGGACCTCCTCTGCACACTGAGTTAGTGTTTCTGGACCTCCACTGCACTCGAGCTTCGATTTTCCAAACCTCTACTGCACCAAACGCCCTCAAGCATCGGTTTTCCAAACCTCCCGTTAAGGCATGTTTTCCAAATCAATTTTTAATATTGTTAACCTCTCCCATCACACATAACCATATGTTGATTTGGCATGATATATTCAATTGATATTTGAGATTGTGATGGTTTTAGGCTACATGATTCATCCTTTTTTGGAAACCTACGGATGTTTTAGGTTATTTCCATTTAAAATACCTATTGTTTCCTTCCGTGGTTGTCTTATTTGGGTGGGTGTTCAAGACCATTAAGGTGGTTATTATTCTTTATTGTCCTCTGATTCACAACATCTTTGTTAGATCTCAATCTTGATGTGTTGGGTGGTCTATCTTTTAAGAGATTAGTTTGCCATCTTTGTACAAATACCATTTGATATGATCTATTTATGGTTGGACATAGACAGGATTTTTCTGTGTACTCAAATGACTAGGATTATGAAGTATCTTGATGCACCATGCGCTGGGAGATGTTGGTGTCTACTTCAATGAGACCATCTATGGGTGACACTCTATAGTGGGAATTTTAGGTTTCCATCGAGTACTTGATCGAGGAATAAATCCTTTTTAGTTTTTAAGTTTCTTGTTGTTGGTTAAATCATTGATGGATATTGATTGTGTTATTTCATTTGGATTCATTGGTATGTTTTGGGTGTACCTTTCCTTAGGTTTCGAATTATGCTCTTAGTGGTTCTTTATGGTTAGTGGTTGTAGTCTCTTATTTGGGTGAAGGGATGTGTTCTTAGTATATTTACATCTTATGTCCCACCATTTTAGTGAAAATTTAAATGGTTGGGTGACCTATGCTAGGTCTCTATACATTATTGGGATTTTCTCTATTCTGAGTGATGTAGACGTGTCATTTGGACATGTATGATGTTCTTTGAGGATATACATTAAGGGTTCTTGGGAATATCGGTTATCTGTTCATTTTAATTTTTTCGTAGTGGTCCTCTATTCGGTGAATCTTCCTATATTTTATGAATTGTCCACACAATAATTATTATGTGGAATTTATTTTTGCCTCATTATTTTCTATCCTGCGTACTAGAATATTTATTCGGATAAAAAGCAGAACGATGGAGAGAATTGTAACAACTCAGTATCTCTTTCATCAAAGAAATGCTCTTTGAGTTTTTTTGGGTTTCTTTAGGGGCCATAGGATGTCCCAGACTGTCATAGAAGGTGTGGACATGAACATGTAGGTTGAAAAGCTTCATGTGGTCCACCAAATGTATGGTGAGGGTAATTGGATAGGCAATGGGATTCAAAATGGATACAAAAAAATTCTATAACCATCAGCTAGCTAGTGGGTTTTTAGTGACTAGCCAGTGAGATAACCTATGATTATAACATTTATACTATAACCATTGTCTAGTTAGTGAGGGCCACTATCTAGCCTGTGGTGTCGTTGTGTATGAGGAAGCATCGAGGTAGTAGGGTAATTGCACTCTGATGACCCCATTTATTTATTTTATCTTCTCCTTCAAGTTTAACTCAACACACTCAAGGCTTGGGAGTCCCTTTGGATATTTTGGCTCTTCTATCCTCATCACTTGGTGGATTGAAGTTTCATTCGAAATGGTGATCCTATTTTGGTATTTATATCTTTTCTTGAACTTCATTCTCTCTCCATCAATTGATTCATTGTTCCTAGGGGCTATAGAAGCCTTGGTATTTACTAGACCTATAATTTTTATGGGGAATTATGGTTATAATATATCTTTTACCTTTTATTGAGATCACTGTTATTTGATTCAATGTTCTCCATTTGAGTAGACTCATTCAGATTCTTTGTGTTTTGATCCCAAATATTCCAAGTGGGTGTTTCTATACTATATCTTCCTTTGGAGATTCATTTGTTTCATGAATTCATATTTTATCCATTTTAAGTTGGTTAGACATTTTTTGATCATTTTGAAGCACAAAATTACCCTATTAATGAAAATAATATATGGAATGGATGGTATATTGTTGTCAATTAACCTTTTTTATTGAAATAAATTAGGTTTCCTTCTACCGTTGGTGGATTTGATATTATAAATGAAAATCATGGTTTAAAATAATGATAAGTTGATTATTTAAATAAAATTATGAATGGGTTGGAATGTGTTTGTTAATTGAATTTTTTTTGGAATGATTTCCAAAATAAATTAAAATGTCTGTTTTTTAAATGGTTTATGGTATTGGTATTTTAAAAAATTGAGGGGGATTGATTTTCCTTTTTAACAAAATACCTTCGATCCCAGACACCATATATTATTTGTTGGGGGTGACATTAATTTCATTTACAACCCAATGGAAAGGAATGATAGAAACCCATTCCAGAGGAAGGCCATCATGGAGTTTGTTCAGTTCATGGCTGGGAAGGGCCTCATTGATCTCAGCTTCTTAGGTTAAAGTTTCTCCTGGTGAAACAACTGGAGGGGCTATCACCGCTTGTGGAGTCTATTAGATAGGTGTCTATCCAACATGAAAGCCACTAACATATTCTCGAATACCATGTTTTTCCATCTTGCTTGATGTATGTTTATTCACTCCCCCCTCTTGGTTTCCATTTATTCTTGGCATTATCATCAGGAATGGTTTCACTTCCACTAGAAGTGGGTTAACATCCTAGGGTACCAGGACATGGTTTGTGAAATATGGAATGAACCCTTATAGGAGTGTTGGGCCACCTTCAACCTCAGTTACATGTCCTCGAACCCCGATAGGTGTGTGTTCGCCCCTTCCTCCTCGGGAACCTTCACCACCTGGGACTACTGTCGCATATGGGCTATTTCAGAGTATTTTGATAGATGGAATGATACCTTTGGTTTACTGGATTATTAACACCAGTTTTAGATTTATGTGTGACTATATACTTATAATATTTTTTTATTATTACTTACACACCGCCACTTGAGTCGAGTAACCTGATTGAAATCCATATTGGTACTTTGGTTCTGATGTGGATATGGTTTTTTATGTGTTTGTGAAATGTGTATGTTTGGATATATGGGCATTTAGGAATGATGATATTGAATGTAGGGAAGATACCTAGGAGTGGTAGATGTATCATTATTGATTATTCTTGTGTTTGGTCTAGGGTGATTTGAGGAAACTATAATGATTCTAATGTAATTATATTTAATGAAGATGAATAAATACTAATGGTTAGGCTCTATTAATCTCTATTTTTATAAAGAAGTGGATATCTTATACTATATTTGGAATTTTTGTTTTGTGTACTTGAACCATAAATACTAATATTTTAGATTCAAATAGGTTGAAGATGAATAAATATTGGATTGATGATAATCGTTTGACAATAGAGTACGAGAATAGAGTGAAAGAGTTCATCATGTTTGCAAAGGATCACGCAAAGGATCCTTCGCCAATCCTTTTTCCATGTTTAAATTGTTGTAATTATAGACTAACTACCCCAAATGAGTTGGAAGAACCCTTGATATGTCACGGAATAGATCGGAGTTATAAAGGTTGCAATAAACACGGAGAAAAAGCGAATGTAGCTGTTGGCTGGGATAAAACTGCGTTTTATGGATCATCACATATGAATACAAATATGGATAATGAAGAAGACCGTATGGAGGATGTGATTAAATATGTCAATGATTATGAAGATCATATTGAGTAAATAAAAAATACAATTTAAGATGAACTCCGTGATTGCCCAAAATTGTTTGAGAAGTTAAAGAGTTGTGCACAGATTCCATTGTATGCTGCTTGCACTAAGTATAAAACATTGTCAGTAGTACTGAAGTTGTATAAATTTAAAGCAAGAAACAGATGGAGTGATGTCAGTTTTACGGAACTACTTGCTCTCTTGAATGACATCCCCCCGGAAGATAATGAGCTCCCAATCCGTACATATGAATCTAGATGAATGCTACGCTCTATGGGTATGATTTCACAAAGAATACATGTCTGCCTGAAAGACTGTATATTGTTTCCCAAGGAGAAGAAATCAATTACAGAATTCCAAAATTGTGGTGATTCTCATTACAACAAAGATAAATCCAATCCTATGAAATTTGTTTGGTACTTTCTAATCATTCCAAGGTTTAGGCGTCTATATAGAAGTTACGAAACTGCAAGACAATTTTCGTGGCATGAAGATAAAAGAAATAAATATGGGAAATTACGTCATCCGGCCGACACTCCTCAATGGAATAAAATTGATCATGAGTATTCTGAATTTGGAAAAGATCCGAGAAACCTTCGTCTTGTGTTATCTACAGATGGAGTGAATCCTTTTTGTTTTCAAACCAGAACTCATAGTAAATGGCATGTTATGTTTGTAAATTATAGCTTGCCACCCTGGTTATGCAGGAAGCGGAAATTCATCATGTTATCTGTGCTTATATCAAGACCAAAACAACCAGGTAACGATATTAATGTTTATCTGGCTCATTTGATCAAGGATTTAAAGTTATTGTGGGATTCAGGTGTAATGTAGTATGGTTCTTATAAAAGTGAATACTTTACGTTGAGGGGGATGTTGTATGGGAAAATAAATGTTTTTCCTGCTTATGGAAATCTGTCAGGCTATAGCATTAATGGAACTCAAGGGTGTCCCGTGTGCGAAGAAGATACAGAATCAATTAGGTTGAAACATTCATCAAAATTTGTGTTTCTAGGACATCTTAGATTTCTACCTCATCGGCATAAGTACCGATCTTGGACGACATCATTCAATGGAAGTTCAGAACAAAACACAACACCTTCTCCACTATCAGGTGATCAGCTGTTTGAGAAAGTAAAAGATATGAACACTGTTTTTGGTAAACCATTTAAAAAAAACCTTACGAAAATCAGTTGGAAAAATAGATCAGTTTTTTTTGAATTACCATATTGGAATTGTTTGTACGTCAAACATTTTCTTGATGTCATGCATGTGGAAAAAAATTTATGTGACAGTGTTATCAAAACATTTCTAAATGCGCCTATCAAAACAAAATATGTAATTAAGGCATGTTTGGACATGTCTGACATGGGAATACAAGAAGATTTGGCTCCTGTAAAGGGTGAAAATCGAAAGTTTCTTCCTCTTGCTGCTTATAATCTTTCTAGGGAGGATAGATATCAGTTTTGAAACTTCATCAATGATGTAAAGGTTCCATAGGGGTACTCATCAAATATCAAGAACATTGGGTCAATAAATGATTTGACATTAAAAGTTTTGAAATCACATGATTGCCATGTTTTTATGCAAGATCTAATTCCTATATCTTTACGTTGCATTTTTTCCAAGAATTTTCGTCATATGTTTACCAAACTTGGTTTCTTTTTCAAAGATATATGTAGCAATGTTTTAGACCATGAAAAATTGCCATCTATGGAAAAAGAAATTGTCATCATATTATGTGAATTAGAAATGTTCATCCCGCCAACATTCTTTGATATGATGGTTCATTTGATGATTCACTTGGTGAGAGAGATTTGAATTTGTGGTCCTGTGCACTATAGATTGATGTATCCTATTGAATGGTATATGAAGATTTTAAAAGGGTATGTCAAAAATCGATGTCGGCCAGAGGGTTGTATGGTGGAGCGATATATTTCTGAGGAAGCCATTGAATTTTGTAAAGAATACCTATCTGATATAGAAAGCATTGGTATCCCGAAATCTCTTCACATTAGACGCATTAAGGGTGAGGGAATTTTTGGAAGAGAAGTTGTGACAATTAGTAATACAGATCAGGAGCAGTTCCATCTTTATGTTTTTCATAACAGTTGGGTGGTTGATCCATATATTGATACTCACAAAAAAATTCGTAGGTAGTTGAATATATCAAGTGCTGAAAAATGGTTATCAGATACACATAATCAACAGTTTATAGGATGGTTTCAAGACCATATTTTTAAGCAGTTGGATGAAAATCTGAATTCAATTTCAGAATGACTTTGATGGCTAACCGCTGGACCAAGTGTGTATGTATTATCTTATAGTGGTTATGTAATTAATGGTTATACATTCTATACAGATGAACATGATAAAGATAGTACCATGAAAAATAGTGGAGTTACACTAGTGGCTGAAGCGATGCATGTTTCTGGTAGTAAGGAAAGAAATCCAATTTATGAAAATATGTCATACTTTGGCGTTATCATACTAATATGGGAGTTGGATTATACGACATTCCAATTGCTGATTTTCAATGAAAATGGGTTGATAACAAAAATGGTGTTAAAATAGATGAATGGGGATTTGTGAAATTTGATTTTAGTAAAGAAGGGTACAATGAAGAACAATTTATAATGGCATCACAAGAAGAACATGTTTTTTATATTCCAGATCCTGCAAACCGAAAGTGGTCGATTTTTCTGTTATCGTCCAAAACTACTGAAGGTTACGATGAAAATTCAGTTGAGGAAGATCCTTTTAGTGGTACGTCACAATAATTTCGCAGCGGTCCCAATGCATATGATGTTTTGTATGTTAGAGGAGACCACAATGAAGGGATTTGGAGAATCGATAGAGGTTTCAAATCCCTTCAACCATTGAAAAAAAGAAAGAGAGTTCATTAAATAGGTTATATTATATTTTTAATATAAATATTGTTATCTCATGTTATTATCTTATCATTACTGAATTTATGTAATCTATATTAACTGTTCAACCACTTTTGCAGATAATGACTTTTTCACATTCTGGTGGTCCTAATCTTGAGGTTGAACAAGTCTCTCAAGCTATTGCATCTGCGGCTGCTGCTACTCTTGCTGCTTTTGCATCTCCTGCTACTCCTGCTGCTGCTCCTACTGTGGCTCCTGTTGCTCATGCTGCTCTTCCTAGTGCGGCTCCTGCTGCTCCTACTGTGGCGGTTGCTGCTCCTACTACTGCAGCTCCTACTGCACCTAGTGTTGAGGTCCAAGAACCATCATCACATGCAATTGATTCCATTTTATATGAACATGTAGATGATGTTGATATCGATGAAAAGGTCAGGAATGAAGGACCAATGTCGTAGAAAACACAGGTTCGTCGTAGTTTGACGGTGTTAGAAAAAATTCTTAAGGCGAAAAGAAAAGGCATCAAATTTGAATTCGGATGGAATACACGAGGCCAACATGTGAATCCCAACAAGGCTATGTTTAGAAGCTACATTGGATTTTTCACTCGGAAACGTGTACCGATTGAGATAGATTAATGGCACCATGTTGTGTCCGATCTGAAGGCTGTGATCTGGGAAGAAATTATGGTAACATTATGAATTTATTTCTTTAATTTACTATAAAATAAAAAAATGAAACAATCTTTTACTCTTCTCAATCTCATGCAGAGTACATTTATAGTAGACGATTCACACAAGGATTATGTACTAAGTCTTGCAGGAAGGATTCATCGAGGTTTTCACAATATTTTAACAAGATGTTACCTGAATGATTCCAAAGGTAAAATAAATCTACACCCACCCATTGTCTACGCTCACCTAATATCCCAAAAAGCATGGGATAAATTTATTGGCCACCGTGGGGATGATAAGTTTCAGGTACATTGGGCGTGATAATACATTGTTTGTGGATACTTGTATTCATCACTTTGATTTTCAATATTTCATTTATGAAACAGACACTCTGTTCTGAAAATAAGGAACATGCATCAAAACCAACAAACCCCTATCATAAGGCAAGGATGGGGTATGCTTCATTAGAGAAGAAAATGGTACGTATTTTAAATTTACTGTAACATTGTTAGGTGCCAATAAACAACTTCATAATTATCATTCTATGTTTATATGTATATTGACGAGTCTAAAACCAAATTCACTTCCATCCCACGTCATGTGCTATGGAAGGAGGCACGTGCGAACAAAGAATGGATGTTAGTAGATGAGAACACACAGAAAGTGTGGGAAATATGTGTATGTATGACACGACCATAAAAATATTTTTTTTTAAATCAAAATTACATAAAAAAAATTAGTTATTTTCCTATATCCGACAGTCACAGGAATCAGCTTCTCCTATAGCAGATACAGACCTATTATCGAAAGCCTTGAAGCAGGTAGAAAAATATGGTTATGTAAGATGTTCAGGGTATGGGGTGACACCCCTAGTATACATTGAGAAGAAAAAAAATGGATGATACAGATGAAAAATCAGAACAAATGAGCGAAAAAATAGCAACCCTTGAAGAATGATTTCAATGGCAGGGAGAGTTTCTAGCAACTTTTACGGGTGGAAAGCAAAGGGAAGACAAAACTCAGGAACAACCAGCGTGTGAACATCCTGCCCCACCCCCACCAGCTTGGAGGCGAGCCATTTTCCTCAAAGAACTATCTTAGACATGGTAATAAATATTCTAATAATTGTTCCCATGAAATGTGAATCAGAATAACACTGATAATTTTTCAGTAACGATCTTCTACAGGGTGATAATGATTGCGATTTATATCTATCAACACCCACCTATCACCTTTTATCGAGGGATATAGTGTTCAATATCCTAGATGCCATACTACATAATAGACCACTTCCGAAAGATCATTTGAAAGTGACAATTTCTGTAGATCATGAGCCAAATGCATAGCTACCTATTCCATTGGATGATGATGATATTCATAAGATCAAAAGGGCTATTGGGACATTCATTACATTTCCCTCACAACTTGTAGGAGTATATGCGGACAAAGAGGTATTTATTTTATTTTATTTCAAGCTAAACCCCTAAAAATTAATGAAAAAAGGGTCTGAACCAATGATTATTGTTATAGACAGAGAAAGGGAAGGGAGTAGAAAACTTCGGCTCAAAACCATCTAAAGGATCGACCAACTGATCCCAAGGAGCTACTGAAAGCACAATAACACCACCTGTTCTCTATCCAAATTTATTAGCATTTAAGGCTCATGTGGATATGAAGCTAAAATATGGTAATAGTCATATAGTGGTTTTCAAAGAGAATATATACGTAGAGGAAACTCAAGATTTTGTTGCTGCTGAAAATGTAAATGAGGTACTTGAAAACGTTTGGCCAGGCGTCACAGTTGTAAATGTATATATGAGGTATGTTTCCATGAATTTATTTTTTAAAAGATGATCTAATGTGAAAATTATGACTAAATTTATTTTATATTGTTTACAAATGCATTTATGAAAAACAGTTGAAGGAATTTTCCTATGAGCCAAGATTTGGACTCGTTAGTCCTTATATCACATCAACATGCCTAACAAAAATAGAACCATCAAAAAGGGTTGAAATAGTGAATGGATTGCTGAAAACATTTTAAACAAAGATTATAGATGAATGAATTTTCCTAATACCGACCATGCCGGGGTAATACTCTACGATTAAAGAATATCAAATATATTTTCACTTCTTTTATTACTAATTCCTTTTGTGTTTTTAAGAAACACTGGTTTCTAATTTCGGTGAACTTGGATACTCCAATGATTTATTTTTTGGATTCAAAGCAAGGATATCCATCTAACCGACCACACATGATGGAGTTTGTGAATCTTTAAGACACTACATCTTACGTTTTAGGTCTAAACATAAAGTATTATAATTTATATTTTCTTTTACTAAGGATTCTGTTATGATAGGGCAATGTACCATTATCGTCTAAAAAGGAATGGGGACAGGGGCTAAGCATAAGGTGGCGGGCAAGTACTACGTTTGGAAAAATATCAGGGTATATATAATAAAATTTCACTATCCAAACACATCACAGCACAAGTTACTTATTCTCCTAATGATCAATTTTTTTTGCAGTGTCCAAAACAAACAAACGATAATGATTGTAATTATTATGTTTGTAAATTTATTAAAGAGATCGTTTTTCATCAACAAAATAGCATCCCTAAAGAGGTATTTTCAAAAACAATTACTAGTTCATTTAAGTTATTTATTAATTCTTTATTTTTATATTTCTTAGTACTACTCTGACTGATGAAAAGCCTCATACTCACAAGATGATATAGATGTGTTCAGAAATGAGTGGGCCGCATACCTGATGGCAGATTGTACCCAAATACAATGAATATCTGACTTGGGGACATGTACAATTGGTGGTCATTTTTGAGAGGGGTTAAGGGGATTAAAAGATGAAACATTGTTGTTTGTAAATGTTCATAGGAAAATTGTAATTGTTATAAAATAAAAATCCTTTCTCTATTGATTCATTTTCCCATTTTGACAGATGATATGCACCAGCAACATGCAAGAATGCGGAACCACTCAAAGGGTCTCTCTTTTGTTTAAAATGGATACAATTTTAATTGAAAACAACAAATGACCTATGAAAATCCAACCAAACACATTATTATTTCCTTGATCATTTATGAGAACGATCCATGGGTCCTTGGTGATGTGTAAGAGTCATCCCCTCCTCAATCTGAAGCATGGGGTGGACAGTACCACTCAAAGGGTCTCTATTTTGTTTAAAATGGACACGATTTTAAGTGAAAAAAACAACTGATGTATGAAAATCTGACCAAACAAATTCGAATTGTCTTGATCATTTATGATAAAGATCAATGGGTCGTTGTTGACATTTGAGAGTCAACCCCACCTCAATATGAGGCACGGTGTGGCCGCTAGCACTCAAACGGTATCTCTTTTGTTTAAAATGAACACCATTTTAATTGAAAACAACAACTAACCTATGAAAATCTGACCAAATGCATTTTTATTGTCTTAATAATTTATGAGAACAATCCATAGGTCATTTTTGATTTGTACAAGCCATCCCTGCCTCAATCAGAGGCACGGTGTGGAGGGTACCACTCAAAGGGTCTCTATTTTGTTTAAAATGGACAAGATTTTAAGTGAAAAAAACAACTAACCTACGGAAATCCAACCAAATGCATTCGGATTGGGTTGATCTGTTAGGAGAACGATCCATAGGTCCTTTGTGACATATAGAAGTCATCCTTGCCTCAATCCGAGTCACGGTGTGGCTGCTAGCACACAAAGGGTCTCTTTTTTTTAAATGGACACGATTTTAAGTGAAAACAACAACTGACCTACATAAATCCGACCAAACGCATTCATATTATGTTGATGCTTTAGGAGAATGATCCAGTAGTCCATTATGACATGTACGAGTCATCCCTGCCTCAATATGAGGCACGATGTGGCTGCTATCACTCAAAGGGTCTCTCTTTTGTTTAAAATGGACACGATTTTAAGTGAAAACAACAACTGACCTACGGAAATCTAACCAAACGCATTTGTATTGTGGTGGTCCTTTAGGATAACGATCCATGGGTCCTTGGTGCTGTGTATGAGTCATCCACTACCCAATTTGAGGCACGGTGTGGTCGGTACCACTCAAAGGATCTCTATTTTGTTAAAAATGGACACGATTTTAAGTGAAAACAACAACTGACATACGAAAATCCAACCAAATGCATTCATATTGACTTGATACTTTCGAATAATGATAAAAAGGTCTTTTTTAATGTGTATGAGTTAACCCCGCCTCAATATGAGGCACGGTGTGGCCGGTATCACTCAAAGGGTCTCTATTTTGTTTAAAATAGAAATGATTTTAAGTGAAAACAACAACTGACCTACAGAAATCAGAACAAATGCACATGGATTGTGTTGATACTTTAGGAAAATGATCCAAGGGTCCTTTTTGACGTGTAAAAGTCATCCCCGTCTCAATCCAAGGCACGGTGTGGCCGCTAGCACTCAAAGGGTCTCTCTTTTGTTTAAAATGGACACAATTTTTAATTGAAAAAAACAACTAACCTATGAATATCAAACCAAACTGATTCAGATTGCCTTGATCTTTTATGATAACGATCCAAGGGTCCCTGGTGATATGTTCGTGTCATCCCTACCTCAATCTGAGGCACATTGTGGCCAGTAGCACTCAAAGGGTCTCTCTTTTGTTTAAAATGGACACGATTTTAATTGAATACAACAACTAACCTATGAAAATCCAACCAGACACATTCGGATTGTCTTTATCATTTATGATAATGATCCATGGGTCTTAGGTGACATGTAAGAGTCATCCCCTCCTCAATCTGAGGTACTGTGTGGCCGGTACCACTGAATGGGTCTCTATTTTCTTTAAAATGGACACAACTTTAAGTGAAAACAACAACTGACGTACGAAAATCCAACCAAACACATTTTTACTATCTTGATCCTTTTGGAGAATGATCCACGGTTACTTTTTGACGTGTATGAGTAAACCCTTCCTCAATCCGAGTCAGGGTGTGGCTGCTAGAACTCAAAGTGTCTCTCTTTTGTTTAGAATGGACACAATTTTAATTAAAAACAACAATTGACCTATGAAAATCTGACCAAAACGCATTCATATTGTCTTGATATTTTTTGAGAACGATCCAATGGTCCTTAGAGATGTGTATGAGGCAACCCCGCCCCAATCTGAGGCAAGGTGTGGCCGCTAGCACTCAAAGGGTCTCTCTTTTGTTTAAAATGGACACGATTTTAAGTGAAAACAAAAACTGACCTACGGAAATCTTACCAAACGCATTCAGATTGTGTTGATCCATTAGGAGAAAGATTCAATGGTCCTTTGTGATGTGTAAGAGTCATCCCCGCCTCAATCCGAGGTACAATGTGGCTGAAATCACTCAAAGGGTCTCTCTTTTGTTTAAAATGGACACAATTTTAATTTAAAACAACAACTGACCTACAAAAATCTGACAAAACACATTCAGATTGACTTGATCCATTATAAGAACGATCCACGTGCATTTTTTGACATCTATAAGTCATCCTTGCCTCAATTTGAGGCACGGTGTGGCCGATTCCACTCAAAGGGTCTCTCTTTTTGTTTAAAATGGACACGATTTTAATTGAAAACAACAACTGACCTACGGAAATCCAGCCAAATGCATTATGATTGTGTTTATCCTTTAGTAGAATGATCCACAGGTCCTTTGTGATGCATGAGAGAGATCTTCGCTTCAATTAGAGGCATTTTGTGGCTGCTAGCACTCAAAGGGTCTCTCTTTTGTTTAAAATGGACACAATTCTAATTGAAAACAATAACTGACCTATGAAAATCTGAAAACACACATTCAAATTGCCTTTATCTTTTATGATAACTATCCAAGGGTCCTTGGTGATGTGTACGAGTCAACCCCACCTCAATCTGAGGCACGGTGTGGCCGATACCACTCAAAGGGTCTCTATTTTGTATAAAATGGACACGATTTTAAGTGAAAACAACAACTGACATACGAAAATCCAACCAAACACATTCATATTGTCTTGATCCTTTAGGATAATGATTCAAGGGTCCTTTAGGACTTGTAAGAGTCATCCTATTCTCAATATGAGGCACAATGTGGTGTCTAGCACTCAAAGGGTGTCTCTTTTGTTTAAAATAGACACAATTTTTAATTGAAAACAACAACTAACCTATGAAAATACAATGAAACACATTCTTATTGCCTTGATATTTTATGATAAAGATCCAAGGGTCCTTGGTGATGTGTACGAGTCATCCCCACCTCAATCCGAGTCACGGTGTGGCCACAGGCACTCAAAGGGTCTCTCTTTTGTTTAAAATAGACATGAATTTAATTGAAAACAAAAACTGACCTATGAAAATCCGACCAAATGTATTCGGATTGCCTTGCTCTTTTATGATAACGATCCAAGTGCCATTGGTGACGTTTATGAGTCATCCCCTGCTCAATCCGAGGCATGGTGTGGCCGTTAACACACAAAGGGTCTCTATTTTGTTTAAAACTGCCACGATTTTATGTGAAAACAACAACTGACCTACGAAAATCCAACCAAACACATTATTATTGCCTTTATCATTTAGTTGAATGATCCACAAGTCCTTTGTGACATGTATGAGTCATCTCCTTCTCAATCCGAGGAACGGTGTGTCCGCTATCACTCAAAGGGTCTCTTTTTTTAAATAGACACAATTTTAAATGAAAACAACAACTGACGTATGAAAATCCGAACAAACGCATTAGGATTGTATTGATCCTTTTGGGGAATGATCCATGGGTCCTTTGTGATGTGTACGAGTCAACCCCACTTCAATCCGAGGGACGGTGTGGCTGCTAGCACTCACAGGGTCTCTCTTTTGTTTAAAATGAAAATGATTTTTAGTGAAAACACCAACTGACCAATGAAAATATGACAAAATGCATGTATATTGTGTTGATACTTTTGGAGAATGATACACTAGTACTTTATGACATGTACATGTTATCCCCGCCTCAATACAAGTCACGGTGTGGCTGCTATCACTCAAAGGGTATCTCTATTGTTTAAAATGGACACGATTTTAATTGAAAACAACAAGTGACCTATGGAAATCTGACCGAACGCATTCAGATTGCCTTGATCCTTTAGGAGAACGATCCACGGATCCTTTTTGATGTCTAAGAGTCATCCCCACCTCAATACGAGGCACGGTGTGGCCGTTACCACTCAAAGGGTCTCTCTTTTGTTTAAAATGGACACGAATTTAATTGAAAACAACAACTGACCGACAGAATTCCAACCAAACACATTCAGATTGTATTGATTCTTTAGGAGAATTATCTACTGGTCCTTTGTGACATGTACAAGTCATCCTTGCATCAATATGAGGCACGGTGTGTCCACTAGCACTCAAAGGGTATCTCTTTTGTTTAAAATGGACACAATTTTAATTGAAAACAACAACTGACCTATGAAAATCTGACCAAACACATTCGGATTGCCTTGATCATTTATGAGAATGATCCGAGGGTCTTTGGTGATGTGTATGATTATCAATTAAGTGTTTTATATATTTTTAGGTAATTAATTTGTCCAACCCATGTTATCCCCAAACCGAAAGGCTTCAAGCCTCATAGAAAATACATTACGGTTATGGGGCATTAAATTCCGTAAAGGGTATCCAACATGGATGGATTGTGGAAGAAAAGATATTTAATTGTAAATGTAGAGGTTTGTGGATGAGTGAAAGAAAATTTTGGAACATTAGGATATTATGTGCACTAATGGATGAGGGACATCACTTGTGTGGGTCGTATTGTGAGGCTGTATGATTCCAATAACAATAATATGACATGATTATAAATACAAATTTAGGGGAACAAGTATATAGAAGTGGGATCCCATGTAATTATCATATGTTGGATGAGGTGAGATTAGGGGATTGTAAATTACAAAAAAATCCTTTCAACACTCACCACCCATGTTCCCTTAATCACACATTCCCTTGATGCAACTATCGTAGCCTACCACCCTCAAAGTCACTATGCCACCATGGAATCTCGATTTATTTTTACATGTATTCTAATGAGATAGCTCATCATCAAGACAAAATTATATTATCAATGTCCGGAGATGTCGTGGATGACATCTAAAGACTATGATAACCCCCATGAATTTCATATATTGTGAAACATCCATGAATGATAACATGAACTAAATTAGACAACTATGATGTCCAAATAAATAAACAAAAGTGGCATATCCCTAGTGACACCATTTCTGGTTTTGTTATGTAAGAGTATCACTATGGAAGCTTTAGAGAAGAATATGTGGCATTGGATAATTAACACCCACTACATAGTGGGCTTGACCATTGTGTCATCACAATCATGGGGCTTGAACCGAAGGTTGTGGATACAGTATATAAATTACATAAAACATTGTGTATAGTTTTAACCAGAGTTTATGATAAGAATATCGATATATTGTTTAAATTATTCCATAGAGGTTACAAATGTGGTAGTGTTGCATTTTTCAAGGATAAGGGGTCCACAACATTATTCTTTCTTATGGGCTAGGGGTAAATGAAGAATGATAACATAAATTCTTCTATATTAAAGATACTATCCACCCTAGTGAGGTATTGAATATTTAATTTGAATGTTTTTTTGGATGAAATAGTTATTATCAAGGGGGATATGGATTTACCAACTCTAAGAAGAGGCATTCATGATGGGAATCAGATTCCATAATGGGTATTCCCCCTGGTTTCTGTCCATTTTATAAAATCTATTTCAATATAATATAAAATACTCAATATCCATGTGATTTCTATAATATACATCCCATTTCCTTGGAGAAAATTATGGAAACCAATGAATGTGGGCCTCATATTTCTAGAATAATGATGGAGAACTCCAAAAACCAATGATAACCCTCTAAAATTTGATACGAATAAATATAAAGTAGAATGGGAATATATAACAGGGATAAAATGAATTAATAAGATAAAGGGGATATATTAGATTAATACATATATAATGATGGGGGGAAATATACTATACAAAGGGGAAAACAACATGATAACTCTGATGGTGGAAGATATGGAGAAGGCTTGGATTTTGAATCAGCTTATTTCTTTTGTGTACGGGTATACTTGTTGTATGGGTATACATGGTCTAATTATCTTATGATTTATGTGTTAATTTTGTATGGGTATACTTGAATTAATTATCTTATTGAGATGCTGATTTTTTTGTAGGTGTTCAGGTGTGCTGCGGCAGATTATTTCATAGCAGAAGGCAGAGCATTTATCAGCACTTTTTTAGTGCTGATAAATGGTGATTTTTATGAGCGCTGATAAACTACACCTTTATCAACACTCAAGAAGCGTTGATAAAGGTTTGTTTTATCAACACGTTTTTAGCACTGATAAAGGGTACCCCCCCCTATCAGTGCAGAGCTTTACATCACTTTTTTAGCGCTGTTAAAGGCTGATTTTAGTGCTCTTAAAGCCCGTTTTTGTAGTAGTGTTATGACAGTCATTTTTATTTCATATTTAGTTATACATGTTATTCTTGATGATTATCATATTATTATTATATCATTTCTTTTCTAACTAGTATGAATTATTTGGAAAATATTATGTGGTGATATATGGGTATAAAATTATATATCCCTCTAATTCATTGGGAAAATCATGAACATTATTGGATACTATGTGCAAAAGTTGGGATGATATCCCATCCCAAATATGTAATAGTTTCGTTATAGTAAGACTGAAATTATGTTTTTAATGTTTTATTATTATGAAAGTGCCACAATTTATTCTAAATTCCTTTTATTTCTATAATATTACGATATAAACTCATATTTATGTTTTTATGAATTAAATTATGACCAATAATGAAATCTTGTTATTAATATCTCTATTTATTAGTTATTATTCATCCAATCAATGGGATTTTTATCTCACCATTTTCATTGACGAATGGACCTAGGTTATCATATGTTTATAAATATTATAACTTGTTTATAAAAAGGATATGATGATGTCATTGAATTATGTTTTATTATATTGTATATATTAATATTGTAATATTAATCTAAATTTTTGAGTCACACAACCAATCAATTTTTGGATTTTCAATGTTATGTATTTTTATCTAGAAATTAATGTAAGAATTATATATACAATGAATTATTATATTTATTTTATTTAGCCAAATTATTCTTTATAGTTAGTTATAGTGGTAGGGAGATAGTGAAACCCAAGAATGTATTATGGGAATTGAGGTAGATGATACTACATTTTTAGTTACATAGTTTGAGAGATTGTTCAAAAGATATTAACTTACATGATTTTATTATACTACCCAAAAAACCCCTAATTTAACAACCCAAATCAACATTAATTTCCTCGAATGACTTTTTATGCTTCCTTGGTATAGATCATGGAACACTTTAATATTTAATTTTCTCTCTAGTATATGATTTTTAAATTTTTCCAAATAGAAGGATCCTGATTTTTCTTTATCATGAATACATATTTTAGTATTTAATGTATGAGATTTATGATCATTCATTAATTATGTATTCCAATATTTGATAATGTTGTAGATTATATTATTTTTATTTATGTACCTTGTGATTCTATGTAATTCCCTTGATGTATTAATGAGTTATTATTATACTCAATTTGGTTTGAAAACAAATTATATAAAATAGGAAAATATGAATAAAAAATTCTATAAATAAAAACTCAAAATTGAAATATTTTTTATATTTATATAAGGTTATTAGTGAGATTATTTTGGGTTAATTAATGATGAGTGAAGACTAGTAAAATTGAATTATTTTATTATTAAAATTTATGGTGTTGGTTTATTGAAATTAATTTACCACTAATACTGTAATGAAGAGAATATTTAAATGTTGATTAATTTTTAAGATAATAGAGATATAAAATTTCATTTAAATGATTATCATTTTGTATAAACTGATGTTATATGGAAATTAATACTTTTATGTGTTTTATATGATGTTATATAAAGTAAATACTTAATGAAAAATGATATTATCATATTCATGATGTGAGGTAAAATAATGTAATGTGGTGATGGAAAATATTCGTTCTTGAAACTTCTTAATAACCTTACATTAAAAATCTGATGGAGAGTAATAAAACATATTCACTTTAACATAAAAGTATAATAACATCCATGAATAATTGTTATAACCACATAAATAATAAGTAATGGATAAGATATTTAAAAAAAGGAGTTGGACCCACCTTGTGGTATCCAAACTCTTTCACGGTTGAGTGGGTCATTTTCATAAAGGAGGCATATATCTTTATATACATTGGATTTCATTGAAATCATGTGAGATATTTATATGAACCTAGTCATTCTCAGATGCAAGGTAATCTTCTCTTACAACTACTTGTATTTTTTAGTTTCTTCATTATTTTTAGTTCTATAGTATTTTTATACGAAATCATAAAAAATGTTATGAAATGGATGTTCTAAAAATAATTCAGTGGGATTATATATAGTGTTTCTTATAAATATAACCCTATAACACTTTTAAAAATTCATAAAATATTTTATAGCCTAAATTCTAATGAAAATTTCGTCTTTTGTAAGTATCACTTCACAATATAGTATTTAGTGAAAAATTGTTATATGGAAACTATAAATACTTGTCCTAAGATAGAGTGAAGTCCTACTACATTATAATTTTCATGGCCATCAGTAAAAATCATTAGATCATTTCATTCCAATATATAAAAAATAATTTCAGAGACTAAGGACAAAAAACTATTATGTATCACCACATTATTATTTTATGATCTGAACTGATTATTGTAGAACATACATATATGGATACAGATATTTAAGGATTACAAGGTGTTAAACAGAAAATATATATCATTTTTGGTGGATACCACCCTTTCAGATAGTTAAATATTCTACAGTCTTGGGGATTCATGAAGTGTGTGTTCCCTTCATTCAAATAGATTTTTATATATTATTCATCCAATGGTAAATTATTTCACAAAATATACTTCTAGGGTTTAATACAATGGTTCTTAAGCCTATTCATAATATAGCCTCCTTTAGTCATCATATCCATGAAAATACACTTAGTTTACCTTATTTTATCTTATTGTATAACATTAATAGTTCCATATTAATGTATTAGAATACCTTCTAGAATAATGTTTTTCACTTAAGAACATTGAGATGCATGTTACATCAAGGACTCCTTCATACCAAATGATCTACATGAATGTGACATAATCCAAAATCATGTGATATACTAAATGAGGTATTCCCATGATAACGATAACCTCTATGTTTTCCTCCATTACTAATAGTATCCTTAACATAAAGTCAATCATATATTCCAATGATAACAAGGAGATAAATCCTTAAATAATTAATGAATCATTTCCTAGCCCAAGAAACCCATAATGTCTACTCTGAACTAGACTGTATATACATTTATTATCTATTAAATCTACATAGTCATGCCAATGTTCCATGAGAATCAAAATGATCCAACAATCTGGTGTCAGTCCCAACCTTCCATTATTGGTTCTTATTATCCATGTGTCTTTTCATCCTTCCATATCTAGTTACAATTTGAATTTAGATAAACCAAATCGGCTAACAACTTAGTGTAAGTATCACCCTTCATTCATTGACACTTATCATATATATTTCAAATATTCTTAACTTATCTAATTACTAATACATATGAGACAAAAAAAATTTCATGAATAAATCTATTTTCCAACCTTCCTTAACTAGTATATACCATCAACGTGTTCAGTCATTCTTCTCAATATGGTTACCAATGGACCAACGATGAATCAAATGTGACAAAAACCAAGAAAAATCCAAAAATATCCATCACATGACTTTTTTTAGGTTGAAGTTAAATGTATTCTTATATGAAATTAAAATTCCATCCACTTCTATTCTCCCATTCTGAGTAGTCAATAATGAAGGACTTAAATCTTCTTGGAAGCATTCGTCATCATATGACCTTAAACTATAAGACAACACATGTGAGGATGTGTAAACATCAAATGAACATCATTGTTCCTAGATGCGTGAACATAAAAGGTACTTTATAATTCCAAGATTAATTAACATAAATTATACTTCTTTGTTTATGTATATATGAATCTATAGGGATCCTTTGTTCTCCTAAATGCATATCCCTAAAAGGAATAACATCAGTCCAAGATGCATGTTCTTAAATGGAATTATTTTGAAACTTAGGGGGAATATTATAATACTTCACAATAGTCCTTATCACATGATCTTAAAAGGTATGGTGCTCCTTAGGAAATGTAAGTGAACAATATGGGATTTTATTCCATTCATCAGGATTTGTGGATATCCCTTTTTATGGGTGCAATACCAATTCCTCATCACCTATTACCTATGTGGATGGAAATATATTCTTGTGTTCTAAAATGTATATATTTAAACTTTATCATAACAAAATAGAAAACAAAAATAATGATGGGAATCCTATCATACATATTAAATCCTTAGACATTCATTCTAATAACTGTATACCTTCATAATATAGGTATATGCTATTGTTATTGAGAATAATTTCATTAATGCATCAATAAGGTATAATGGATTCCAGAACTATCACAGAATAGCCTTGATATAATTATTCAACCTCCCATAATAAATATTTCAATAAGAAAATTTAAGATCCAACATTTCATTATAATTAATGAATTCTTTGGGAATGTGTTTAGGTGACCAAGAAGAAAGAAAAACATGAATGTCTTCAAAACAATTTTTTTAAACTCCACATGAATTAATTTACCTACAAAAATTCGTCCTGACTATGAAATACCATTTTCATCATTTGAAAAATGGGTTCCTTGTTTTTTATACCAATTCATTATAAATTTCATTCAAATATCTTTCTATATTATTTAAGCAAAAATTATAGAATTCTTTGGCTAGATTGGGTGTAACAGTGGGACATTTACTTGGAAATATTCATTTTTTTTGGTGATGTTTGTGGTCTATAAACTCTTGTAGACACTTTAACTTATCCACTATCTCCAAAAAAATATAGTGAACACCTCTGTATATGAGTATAATCATAATTAATTCATTCCCATTCTTATAGGAACATATGAAAGCCTCTAGAGTTGAATCCCCCTAGACCATCCAATTAACTATAGGTTGGTGGATTGTAAGAACCCCCTTTCACTATACCAATGTTTTGGGTGTTTATCCCTAGAATAAGAAAAAAAATTCCTTCATTATCTTTTGAAGGTTGGTTAGGTTATCCACCACATCTAGATAGATATAATATAGCTATGTAGGAAGGTTCTTGTAAACCTTATTCTTTTCCTTCATGTACCTAGATAAATCATAAAAAAAATTCTATTTAATTTCACATTGATGCCCTTCCCTAGTATTGAAAATATGAAACTTAGGAGGTTTTATTTATAAAGGTATTAAACAAAAAAGATTAAATAGTAACATATGAGGGCTCTAGTAAACCAATTTCATTTCCACCACCGAAACCCAATCTATTTGGATGCTGATACTAATGCTTGAAACCCATCCACCTAAACTAAGGTACCCCTGATATATTTTTGAGGTTAACCATGAAATGTTTTCCAGAGGCATATTTGTATCCATGATGATGAAAACACCATCTAAGATCAGTTGCATATCCCAATAGTTACACAGTGATGATTTAAGAAAAAATGGTCATGAAGACTCAGGTGTCATTGATTAAAGTGTTCATGAATACATCAAAACACCATTCACCAGTTAGGAAGAATGATAACCACTCTACAGATCCTATCCACAGTATCATATGAAACAACTCTAGAGGTCCCCTAATAGTTACCAAAATGAAGGTACTTTCTATTATCAAATAAACAGTCTATGTAGAGGTCCTACCCATATTGGAAATCAAAAAATTATATATAAAAATTACCTTATCGTAGTGACCAATACAACATCTCTTATGGTCATACCTGGATTCCCTAACACAAATGTCTTAACCATAATAGCATATATGTCATCCAAGGAAGGTCCTACCAGTATAAATATAAATACTGGTAAAGTAGAACCTCTTATTATACAATAATAAATCAATAACCATAGAGGTAATCCATATTAGATTCAATAAATCAATTACCATATAGGTCCTCCTTATAGTGATAAAGGGAATAACTGAAATTGAGGTCATCCCCGTATCGATGACAAACACACTGACAATGATAGAGGCCCTTAAAATGGTGATCATGACAATGTATCTAGAGTTCCAAACCAAGTTTTATATCAAATAGGTCATACTTATAAAAAAATATCAACCCATAGTCACAACTATCCCCATGTTTGTGACTAATAAACATGATGTTAGGGAAATATTCACTATAGTGATAAAAAAATAGGTAAAGTAGAGGCCCCCCCATGGGGAGGAAAATATATGGTTAACAACCATGGAAGTCATCCCCATGGTTTATAATGTAAAAAATATTTAGGATGATATATTCTATAAATATATAGGTCATTTATGTGTTACATTTGTTCCAAGGTTACCCTTGTATTTAGTGGTGTCAGAAAATTCAATGTGACCTTCACCAACCACTACACCACTAAAAAGTGTAATTTTATCCCATTTAATAGAGAAATAAGGTGTAAATCACAATCATTGGATCAACTATAATAGAAAGAACCCAACATAGTAATAATTTTTCAAAATCATCATGCTCTCCATGGTAAAACAACAAGAAAATAACTACTATAGTCATAAGCATTTGAAGAACTTCCCACATCAGATGATAAAAACCATAGTATCAGAAATATAGAATTGGATATAAATAAACTAATTTTCATTTTATATCCCATTGAAACATTAAATTATGTGAAATAAACCAAAATTATAAAATAATAATTATGTATTTGATAGCACATGTGACACGCAACATCGATCTTAAACAACAACTAAAATATATTTCTCTAAATTTAATATCTTTGATAGCTTATGAAACATGAATCTCTGAGACTAAATGAAAATTAATATAGTATACTGTTATAAACTAAAAATTAAATTTTTAGTTATGAATATTACTTAATTTTTTATGAAAATTATGGAAATTGATTTATTAGAAATAATATAAGAATCATTTGAATGAGAAAGAGTTTTTTTCTGAAAAACTGTATTTCCTATGAAAAACCATTTTGTATCTCTTCGCATACATAAATTAAAATAAATTGAAATCATTTATTGGAAATATATTTGAAAAATGACTTTTTTTTAGAAATTAGAATATCAAAATTATTTTAGGGTGATTTTTTTTTATTTTTTTAATGTTTAATTTTTCAATGAATATTGAAGAATACTGAATATTTTTGAAATTTTTTTTAGTTTAATTAGTTATCAAGTGTAAATTAAATATAAAATTGGTTAAAAATAAAAATTAGTTCAATAATACTAAATTTTAACTAATTTAATAAATTTTAATAAATTTAATTTTAAATCTTAATATTAAAACATTTGATACTTATCAGAATGTTTTCTTTCAAAACGGATTTATCATCATGCCATTATGTATAATATTAAAACAGATTATACAGCTTCTATTAATTTAATTTGAAAAAAAGGATTCCATATTTTTTAATCAGAATAATTTATAACATATAATATGTTCCACATAATTTATTACTTAAATGAGTAGTGATAAACGTTAAAATTAATTACCATAGTTATAGTAAAAATGGGAATAGTGAGGGGGTTAAAATAAAATGATAATGGTTAAAATGACCTCAAAAAATTTCTAAAATATATTTTATAGCCAAATATTTCCCTTATCATGTATAATTATCTATAATAATTCATTTCTAATCCTTGTTGAATGTAAAAAATATGGGTGCACATTTTTTTTTTTAAAAAATACAACTGCGCCAGTCACCTCACTAATAAATGGCCACCCCTATCCTTTATTTTTCACACCTCCAATCCGTTTTGGTTCAGCCAATATATAAGAATATAAATTACTAACTACTATACCATAACCCCATATATCATTTTTTTCATAATTTCATTCTAGTAATAGTTTTTTTATAATCTTAATGAGGTTGTTTGTGAAGAGGTAACATTTTTAATTATGTATTTTTGTATTATTTCTTCTTCCAACTCATTAAAATATTTTCCATTTAGCATTATATGATGAAAAATTATATTATATATAATTTATTTTTATTATGTTAATTTAATTACATGTATCCATATCATGTACTCTCAAGTTGGAAACGATAATGTCACTCATGTGTGCCACGGGCTACCGCCAAGCAAACCCATGTGAGACATTTTCCATAAACATATTGCACAGTTGGGTATGATGAATTATAAAAATTTAAAAAATTATATTTATAATATATTTATACCTATGGATCCTATCATATATACATTTATTATTTTCCATTCCACAGGGGATACAATAACATGGCTCGTGTGTATGATAGACTATCGCATCACGAAGCGATGTGATTTGTTTTTCACTAAATATTCATATGTTAGGTAATATGAATGAATTCAATGAATATATGTGATAGAAATTAAAAAATAATGAAATTAAAGAAATATTTATCATTATAAAAATATAATATATCATTTTCTTTCATCCATTTTTAGTCAATGAAATATGATAAAAGAGTTCGTGTATTTGTGGAATACCGCCTTCACGAAGTGATGTGAATCTCTTTTAATTACTACACAACATGGATGATATATATAATGTTATATAAGGAAATAATATTTTATTTATTATTTTATTATTATTTTTAATGATTAAATATTACTCATCTCATTTCCTTAATGATCATTGAAAAATAGAAACGTTACTCATTTGTACGTACAACCTACCATCTCTATGATTGTAAAATACTTAATTTTTCAAACACATTTCAAGATTTGTATTAAAATTAAAATTTATGTATATATATGATTATTATCTCATGATTATTATTAATTATATTCTTAAATAATGTCATCTTAGACCCATAGTCAACCAATCGAAGATATTTTTGACATATAAGTTAAATATCATTGAAACTCTAACATCCCAGTTCTAGGAGCCGCCCAGAGGTGCCCCGTACCCGGTTGGTCAAATGGCCTCAAGTAAATTTCCAAAACTGCCAGAGGATTATGACTAGTAGTCAGGGCCTTAGGTGTGATAGTGGGGAAACTATGCCCTCATTGGTAGTGTAACATATTAGAAGTAAAAAAGATAACAATAACAAAATTAGTAAAACATGAAATATGTAAATAGTAGAAGTTATAAATAACTGGAGCTCACACACATAGATATATATATGATTCATGATATATATGTATAGGAAAGCATCCAAATAAATCACAATGTTGGAATAGAATACAAAATCAATGTACAAAATAATGCAGATAAACTACTCTACAATATCACAAGCCTCAACTTTATGCCACGCTCCCTAGCCTCAAAGAAATCAAGTACCTGAAGTAGAAGGGAGCTTGCCCTTATCTATACCTACAACAATATAAACGGTTTGGGCCCAAAATTAGGACCCAAACTGGGTGTGAGACTAATCCCAGTAGGCAACAACCCAAAGATCTGTGCCTAACATTCAGTGAATATATATGGAATGTAATAAACAAAATGAAGCAGTAACAAAGAAGTACACATAGTAACAATCCTACAAATCAATTTCATTAATTTTGATATACCAAGTAAGTAGTTAATCAAAAGTAGGTAACCCTCTGGGAAACACTCACAACCTAACCCCTCTAATTCAACCAAACAAATATAAGAAACCCTTTGGGATGTACACACAGTCTAACCCCTCCAGTTCATCTTTAGCAAAGACTCTCTAAGGAAGCACTCACCATCAATTCCATATGAGGTCTCATATCGGTATCTAATAGGCACTCTGAGGAATCACTCAACGTCAACTTCACCATGTGGCCTTTATCTAGATAACTATATACACTCTGATGTAGCACAGAGTCCATCCCCCCTATTGTCTCACAATGTAATTTTAAAACAAACACTCCAGAGAATCCCCCAACTTCCATTCTCCCTATGGTCTACTACACTAGGTTCCCATGACCTTGTGTAAGTAAGCCATGCACAAACGATACATGTCATCCAAATTAAACCTTAGTAACTACATGTATAAACAATCTACAACATATCATAGCATGCTAAAGAATAATCACTCCATCTTAACAATAATAGGCATGGGAATAAATGTAGCCTAACAGACAAGCTAGACCAAATGGTCAAAAGAATAAAACATGGGAAAAACATCCATTGTAAGGAAATATTAACACTTCTCATAGAAAAACAACCTATATCCCAACAAAAAAGGCATATAAATAAAAACAGGGCTAAAACTATAAACATGAAGTACCCCGTTCTTTGGTATTGAGCACTTCTGTACATAAAATTTAAAGACTATCTACGGAAAGTCACAAACCACCCACCTCTGCATCATGCGATTGATATAAATGAATATTAGACCTTGAATTTCCATATAATTCCATAGATCTAAATAAATGTTAAAAAAATCAACCAAGGATAACTCGCGAGAGATGAGAAATCAAGAGATGTTGTTCAAAAAGAAAAGAGAACTCAACGATGTAATTCCAAACCAATCGATGAGGATCGATTCGAAGAACGAACAATGATTTAGGGTATTAGAGAAGATTTGAATCCTTACAGATGCTCTCGGATGAGACATGTGAAGAAGAAGAATGTTCTGTCAATGAGATGTGATCCTGGTCCGGTTAATGAAAAAAAATTAAATGATGTGTTCTTTAAAAGTACATTGTGGGCACTTTCCTTTTCCGGCCCCCTCTACAGGTGGTCTCTAGGTCACCACACATGAACATGTGTGTGGCCGTTACACGGGAAGCACATGGTCACTAGCGGAAACCGTGAACATAGTGTGTACTTGATGTACACAGCGTGTACTCCTAAAATTTCCAAAAACTCATATTTTTCTAAAAAACAACCAAAAAGGAAAAACAGATTCAAAAAAAAAAGATTTGAGTTCTTACAAACTTCCCCCCTTAAAGAAATTTGTCCTAGAAATTCCCTAACAAGGTGTATTAGAAGATTAAACATACAAAAACTCTGGCCACTGTGATCTTACATTAGTCTCTCTCTCCCAAGTATTGTCATGTACTCGCCCATGCTGCCATAGAACTCATACAAGAGAAATTGACCATTCCTGGAGAACCATTGCATATAGATAAAAAATCAGGATAATATGCTCCTCAAAGGCTGCTTCCACCCTAACTCAACCTCCTCAGGTTGCAAGACATGATATGGGTATGAGAAGTAACGTCGAAGCTGAGAAACAAAGAATACATCATCTATAGCCCGATACCTCTGAGGTAACTACAACTGATAGGAAACCGGCCCGACTCTCTCCAACACCTCAAATGTTCTGACGTACCTCAATGAAAGTTTAACCTACCTCCTAATCCTCATGTGTCCCAACATTAGTGTGACACATAGGAAAACCTGATCTCCAACCTCGAACTCCATAGGTCTTCTCCATCGATCAACATAAGACTTCTGTAGTGACTGTGTAGTATCCAACCTCTTCTGAATCAACACTATCTACTCCATGGTCTCCTAGACAAGATGAGATCCCTGCATAGTTGCCTCACCAACCTCCATCCAGCATAAGGGTGATCGGAATGGCCTACCGTACAATTCCTCAAAAGCTTCTATCTAAATAGTTGATTGAAAAATATTTTTGTAAGCAAACTCCACAAGTGGTAAGAGCCTCTCCTAAGAATCTCCACAATTTAGGATGCATGATCAAAGCATGTTCTCAAGAACCTGAATTGTATGCTCTGACTGGACATCTGTCTCGGGATGGTAAGTTGTACTCAAATGTACCTGGGTACCCAAAGCCCCTGTATTCCCTGCCAGACTCGAGAAGTAAAACATACTTTTCTGTCTGAAACAATGGAGTGTGGAACTCCATGTAAATGTCTAATCTCTCGGATGTACAACCTCTCATGCTCATCAACACTAATGGTCTCTTTGATTTACAAGAAGTGAGAAACATTTGTGAGTCTGTCAATGAAAACACCAACCGCATCATTCCCTCGAGGTGACCTTGACAAACCTGTCATGAAATCCATTGCGACATCATTCCACATGAACTCGGGAATGGGTAATTGTGAAAAGGTATTGATGTTCACCGATTATCCACCTTTACATACTGATAGGTGGAACACCTAATTACAAAACTAGAAACATCTCCCTTCATACCTGGCCACCAATACTAATGATGTTGATCACAATACATCTTCATGACACCAGGATAAATTTCACAGACTAAGGAATGAAATTCCCACTTCATCTCTTCGTGAAAGTCTACTGGAACCTACAAGAATCAATGAAAACACAAGATCTCATCCTCGGCCACTGTCCATCCAAGAATAGGTTCCTCTCCATACACACTCTCCCATCGGTCTAGGCCGATATAATCTAATAGCTGCCTCATCAATCATGATCAAGAATAGTAGATGTTACAACTAAAAAAGATATAAACTTATATCCCTGGCTATCATGGCCCTCTAAATGTATCTTAGGAAACATAGACATAAGCTTCCACTCACTACGGGCATCCTAAACTACCTGTATCTATGTTCTTCTACTCAACACATTAGCCACTTAGTTGCCTTTCCCAGGCGTGTAGGCAAGCTAATTGTCAAAGTACTGAAGTCACTCAACCCACCTTCGCTGTCTCAAATTATGATCTCACTGAGTTAAGATATACTAGAGAATTTTGTGGATGGTGAAAACCAAAAAATGATCTACCATAAAACTGTGTCTCCAACAATGTAAATCATGAACAATTGTAGCCAACTCGAGATCTTATGTCAGGTAATTTCTCTCAAGTGGCCTCAACTATCGAGATCCGTACACAAAGACCCCTTCTCCCTACATAAACACTACTCCCAGTCTGATTCTTAATGCATCACAGCAAACAATATAGCTATTTCCTAACACTAAAAATACTAGTGTCGGTGAGGAAGTCAACTTCCCTTTCAGATCTAAAAAGGACGACCCACAAGAATCTGACCACAAGTACTTCACACCCTTCATAGTCAGGCTTGTCAGTGGCACTACTATGCATGAAAATTCCTTTATAACATGTTTGTAGTAACTATACAGCCCAAGAAAACTCCATATCTCAACAAAATTCTTCAGCTACTCCCAGGAAACTACTGATATAACTTTCTCTAGGTCTACTAATACTCCTATATATATTTGATAACATGACCTAATAAGTGAATTTGATCCATCCAAAAGTGGAATTTTAAGAGAGAATAATATAACTGGTGCTATCTCAGTGTACTCAAAATGATCTCAAGATGGGTAGCATGGTCGTGTTGATTGTGAGAGTACATCAAGATATCATCCATGAAGACTACCACAAAAGAATCCAAGTATGGATGGAACACTCATTTCATCAGCACCATGAGGATTGCAGGTGCATTCGTGAGACCAAATGGCATAACCACATACTCATATAGACCATACCTACTCTGAAGGATGTAATATATATATAAGATGGTCTAACATGCAACTGATGATAACTTCTCCTCATGTAGATCTTTGAGAACCCCTGGGCTCCTCAAAGTTGATTGAAGAGATCATCAATCACATGGAAGGGATAACGATTCTTGACCAGCAACAAGTCCAACTTTTGATAATCCACACAAAATCTAAGGGTATCGCCTACCTTCTTCACCAATAGGACAAGATAACCCCATGGAGAAGTACTGAATCAGATGAAACACTTTTCATGAAACTCATTCAATAGCTTCTTGAGCTCCTTTAACTCTATTGTAGCCATCCTATAAGGAGGAATGGACACTGGTGCCGCTCTTGGAATGAGCTCAATATGAAATTCTACATCTCGATCTGAAGGAAAACCTGAAAAGTCCTCTGGGAAGATATCCCTAGAACGATCAACCATTAGAGGAATTCCCATCTGTGAAGTCCCATGGACATCTAGATATAGACTAGAAATCTATACCGTAACTCCTACCTACCCATGATGCTCGGGTCCAGCTCTGCTCACCTAGACATCCCACTCACCCCTTGTGAAGAAACATACCACCCTATGGTGATGAAAAAATCACCATGCGGTGATAGAAATTGAAATTTTCCAAGAAAGGAACTAACCAGTCCATTCTAAGAATGAAATCATAACCTATCATCTCTAAGAAATAAAGGTCACATAGGAAGCGAAACCCACCAACCTCGAGAGGAAACTCATTGCGCTAATGTAGACTAGTCATTATTCTCCCAAACGGTGTGTATATGGTCAAGATATCGATAGAAGAAAAGATAAAAATCCCACAGAAGTACACAACAGCAACAGATAAAAAGCTTTGAGAAGCCCCTATATTGAAAAATAAAAAGCTAAAACTAAGGCAATTAGGATTGTACCTCGAAGTGTAGAGGGTCTGGGATACTAATCCTATTGGGTCTACTCCACTACAAATGTATGAGCTGCACTATAGCCCTACGATCCTGCCTGACCACCCTGAGCTGATCCACCCTGTAGTCACTGAAATCCTAGAGACTGGATACCACGACCACGACCTCTACCTCAACCTGAATGGCCAGAAGAACTCCAGTTCCCAAACTGATAAGAAACTGGTTGTGATGCTCCCGAATGTGGAGATATAGAAGAACCCATATCTCCAGCTTCTAGAGAGAAGGTCTTATAGAAGTACTGAAGATGACCCATATTAACATAAGATCAGCACTTCACTGGGTCTCTCGGGTAATGTGGCCTCATATGCCTGCCCTTCCCGCACTTGTAGCACACCACCTAGCAACCGGAAGAAGTGTCCTTCCTCCTCAGATCCCCACATTTGGACTATCTACAGCGCTTCCTGTTGTCTTTTGGAGGGATACAAACTCCGGATTTCGAACTGCATTGGCTCACCACTCCAAAATCCCTCAAATTGTGCTCCGTGATTAGTTCTTGGTTGACTATAGAATTGATGGAAGTCAGCCTAAAAATATTGAACTGAGATCAAATGGTCTTCCTGAGACCATCCTCAAACATCCATGATTGAAATAACTCATCAGGTCCTAGAATAGGGGTGGGGCACTGTAGCTTAGTGAAGCGAGATGAATACTCCATAATAGACAGAGTACCCGACTCCAGCCTCTTGAACTCTTAGGCTCAATCGGCCCTCAATGTCTCCAGCTAGAAGAATTTATAAAAGGAATGCAAGAACTCATCTCAAGCCACAACCTAATGGATTCCCACCTATGAGATCACATCCCACATTCTCTTGGCAGAATCCTGAAGCATATATGTTGCGAGCTTCACCCTCCTATCTGGAGGCGTGTCCAGATGCGTGAAGATAGAAATCATGGATTCTAACCATGACACTACAGCCTGAGGTCCTTTTTCCCATATGATGGTCAGAGGATGTTTCTATGGGAAAACCCGCATCAAATCTTCCATTGAAGGGGCATGATGCAGTACTTCTCAGGAGGTCAGCATAAACCTCATAAATCCCTCTTGGAACTATACGTCAGCACCTGTGTCTGGAATGACGGTTGGTGCCAAGACGGGCACAACTGGAGGATCTACCAGTAGTCCTTGATCATCCATATCTGGTGTCTCATCATTGCCCATAACTGGAAGACAACCGAAGGATGTCTAAGTGGCATGACTCTACAAGGTCATGCACACACCTTAGATCAAGATTATCAAAGACCGAAACATAGAAGAGTAAGAAGGGAAAAAGAGAAAGAGAGCGTTCAATTTTTTAAAAACATGGATACATGACCTGTATAATTCCTACATGATGTGTTCCCTTAAACCTTATCATGGGTGTGTACTTCTACCAACCTAGGTTGTGCAACACCCCAAACACCCGATGTGTTGTCATAACACACGATGTGTATTTGAATCCTATTCCCCTGCCAGAGTTCCCTTACATAGATATGCCACATGGTTTACCTAGAATAAGACTACATGGAATGTTAGTGCCAAACATGGTGTTTAACTGGAAATATTCATTGACCCTTTTTGTTTGTTACATGGATGGTTACACGGATAATGCTACACTGCATTTTTTGTTCCAGACATGGCGTGTACTAGATATATTTCACCAACCCATGTTTTTTGTTGCATGTCATGATACAAGGGTTTCACTAAACAATGTGTTCAATCTTGAAACAGTATGTGTAACCAAAGGTTCATTCATCCATTTAATTAGTCACATGTGTGGAAACATGGTCTACAAGACACGACTTGTACATCCGGTACACGACTTGTCTCACCAAAGATTTTCCAACCCTGTGTATCTGCCCACACAGCCAGCGACATGGTTAGACACTACAAAGTGTGTACATAAATTATACACATTTACTTAAGAAAAACAGTTCCTTCCTAAATATAATGGCACATGGCATGTATTCATTATTACACACCTTGTATTATGGGTTCTTCCGGACAGTAAGCCTTAGAAACTACTCTAGAACCCATAAAACACTGAAACGAACATTGTGATTCCAAATTACAATCCATGAGGGCACATATTCCCCAAAAATCAATTCTTCTCATCTTATACATGTCATATAAAAGAAAAAGAAAGAAATGATCCAGAAAATTCTATTCCATGAGGGCTTATAACACCGCAATAACCAATGTTTGGAATCTATTCAAACAAAAACATACGCAATTCAATACCCTATCAAAAGCATGTATTCTATCAAGAAATCTATCACAAAAACATTCATATCTAGCACGATATATATCACAATAACATGAAATCACTAATGCACCCTAATGGCATGGAAATAATGCATGAAATGTGATTTCTAACAAGTGCCTATATGATGCATGAGATGTCATACCCTCATCTCAACGGGTTGCAATAGAAATTGAACCTTAATAATATCAATGATAACACCAAAAAACATGTGAATCACCCAATGGTGAAATAAAATAAACTATAAAATTGAAAAACCTAAAAAATGCAATAACTGAGGTAAATTTGCTTTTCCCTATACACGGGTTAGGTACTCCCAGACACATCTTATTAACAACTACATAGTCCCTTCTTATCCCTAGCTATAGGCTCCAAACAGTATGTCAATAAGAAAATAATTCATCTGATACAACTTTGTAACATACCGGTTCTGGGAGCTACCTAGAGGTTCCCCATACCTGGTTGGTCACATGGATTCAATAGAATTTCCCCGAATTCTAGAGGCTAGCGACTAGTAGTGAGGGCCTTGGGTGTGATAGTGGGGAAACTATGCCCTCATTGGCAGATTAACACAGCATAAGTAAAACTTATAGGAATAGTGGAAGCAGTAAAACAAGGAACTGGTAAACAATAGTAGTAATAAACAACTGGAGCACACATATATATATGATTCATGATACATATTTCTAGGAAAACAGCAAAACAAGTCACAATTTTGGAATACAATGCTAAGACAAAGTAAAAATAAAAGAAAATAATCTAATCCACAACATTGGAAACCTGAGCTTGGTCCCATGCTCCCTAGCTCCACAGCAATCAAGTACCTGATGTAGAAGGGTGGTTGCCCTTATCTATACCCACAAAAACATAATCTATTTGGTTCCAAAAGCATAACCCAAACAGGGTGTGAGAATAATACCAGTAGGCAACCACCCAAATATCCATGCCTAACACTTAGTGAATATATATGGTAGGCAATAAAAAAATGAAGCAGTAATAAGGAAGTACACATAGTAACAATCATACAAATCAATTACATTTATTTTGATATACCAAGTAAGCAGCTAATCAAAAGTAGGTAACCCTCTAGAAAGTACTCACATCTTAATCCCTCTAGTTCAACCAAACAAACACGAGAAAACCTCTGGGATGCACACACAATATAACCCCTCTGGTTCAGCTTTAGTAAAGACACACTGAGGAAGCACTCACCATTAATTCCCATTATGGTCTCATATCGGTATCTAATAGGAACTCTGAGGAAGCACTCAACATCCAATTCCACATGTGGCACATGTAATAGAAAACTACAGACTCTCTAAGGGAGCACAAATTCGATCCCTTTATGTTCTCTCAATGTAACAGTAAAACAGACACATTGGAGAAGCCCTCAACATCCATTATCCATATGGTCTACTACACCAGGTTCTCACGACCCTATGTATGTCAGTTGAGCACTAACGAGACATGGTATCCAAATTAAATCTCAGAAACTACGTGGATAAACAATCTACAACATATCATAGCATGTCAGATAATAACCACTCTATCCTAACAATACTAGGCATGGGATTCCAAGCAGCCTAACAGGAAAGCTTGACCAAACAGTCAAAACAAGAAAACATGGGAAAAACCACCATAGCATGGAAAAATTAACCTTATTTGTGAAAAAAAATCCTCTATCCAAACAAAAAAGGCATATAAGAAAAAACAGGGTTAAAAACTATAAACACACAATACGAAGATATATGGTATTGGGCACTTTTTGACGTAAAATTCAATGACTATCTACAAAAAGGCACAGACCATGTACCTTGGCATCATGAGATCGATATATGTGAATCTTAGGCCTTGAATTGTCGTAGTACGTTGTAGATCTACAAAAATGATAAAAACGTTCAACCAAGGATAACTAGCGAGAGAGGAGAAGTCAAGAGATGAAGTTCAAGAAGAAAGGAGAACACACCGATTCATTTACAATGCAATCGACAATAGTCTATTCGGAGAATGGATAGTGAGTGAAGGGCTCAGAGAAGATTTGTGGTCGTACAAACACTCTCAGATGAGACGGGTAAAGAAGAAGAATGTTCTGTCAATTAAATGTGGACCTTTCCATTTAATGAAAAAAATAAAGTACATGGTGTGTTCATTAAAACAAAACAGTTACTTGCCTTTTTCGGCCTCGGCTTTAGGCGGTCTCCAGGTCACTACACACATCCACATGCTTGGTTGTTACATGACCAACACACGGTCACCAGTGGTAACCGTGTACACAGAATGTACATAAAGTACAAAGTTTGTACTCATGATATTTCTAAAAACTCCACTTTTTCTCAAAACAGACTAGAAAGGAAAAACATACCAGAAATAAAGATCTAGGTTCTTACAAAAACTCCTAACATAAACTAAATTGATTATATAATGGTATATATCATGTTTTTGAGTAAAATAAAAGTAATAAAAAACTAAAAAACGTTATTATGTTGGTAAATAATTAACATAAGTTTATTATTAAGGAATATAATGAAAACATGCCATGAGTCAGACTCAAGGTAAGTGACTTCATCTTAGTTTCCTTTCATCAGGGAATATTTTATAATCTTTCACCTAATTTATTTTATATGGTGTGAATACTACGCCATTGAAATTTAATATCATGAGTAATTAATAATTTATGGTATTTTATGTTTAGAGATGAATTATTTAGTCCAGTGGTATTTGACTTAAATTTTACCAAGTGGAAAATAATTGCATAACCCAATATTTTTTCATAGATTTATATTAATTATTTTTCATCTTTGGTATTCAATGGTTATGAATATAATTTATTTTTATTATAAATTTTTTTTACACTTTTTTAAGGTGGATATAAATTTTACACAAAAAAATGATTCATTGATTATTTTTAACATTAATGTTATGATCCTAGTAAGGGTTTATTTCATAATATCATTGTAATTAAGATTATTTATACTTGAGTTTCCATTAATAAAAATTAATTTATCATTTTCTAATAAACCCACTTAATTTTATTATTATCTAGTTATTCATGACATTTTAAAACAAATGTTACATTTTCCACACTTTGGTACATAAAATAACTGAGAATAATTTTTTAGAAAATCAGACTTTATTTTTCTCTTACATCCAAAATATGTTTTCTTCTAAAACCATGTTTTCAAAAAAAAATTCAATTATTTTAACAGTTTACAAAAGTATTATTGAATAAAATTTTACCCATTTTTTATTTTTTACAAAATTTTTCAAAAGGAATCATCATTTAAATTTCAAAACAAGGCTCATTTGGATTTTACCAAAAATATGAAAGGAAACATTATTTTAACATACATGTATGTAAGTTCTTTCCATCATGTCCACTCAATGATTTTAATATTCCATTATAATTTTCAAATTTTATTTAAAATGAAATATATTTTCATAATATTTTATGAAATTTCTTTACATTATTTTCAATGTAAAAATGATAATTTTCGTCAAGAATGTTTTAATGAAATTTTTAGGGTATTTATATTTATCAAGGACATCAACAATATATTGTACTTATGATCCAATATGGATAATTTAAATTGATGTCATCATTAATATTTATTCAGATTTTTATAATCATTTTTATGAAATATAGTATATACAATCACTTTGTTGATTCATTTTTGGTTTTTGTCATTAAAATTATATTTAAATAGTAACTCTATTATGATAATTAAACAAATTATTTCTATTAAATATACATTTCATTGGTTTCATTTATATGGTTATTTCTTAAAACAAATAAAATATTTTCATAAGGTGATTCTATTAAATATATATATTCTTTATACCATGTATACAATAATTTCAAAAAATAAATTCAATTTTTATATATTGTGTTTACCTTGAAAGTTATTTGACTAACAGGTAAATATTGACAAATACACTTTCTTTAATCAATAAGGATATTTGATGATAATGAAAATTTTTCATGAATTAAATCTATTATTCAATATATTGGGAATTATTTGGACCTATAGTGATAGGTTGGGCCATAAATTATATAGACCCTCGATGAATTGGTAGTCTCATGTGGCATATCAGTAATAGAGCAATAAACCGGTTTCTACCTATGTTTTTAAAATATTTTGTGAATTTTAATGATGGTAGAGGTATCATGTGCCTCAAAAAAATAATAAAATAATTATGAATTACCTTTAATAAGAAATCAATCATTATTATCCATGCTATTTTCACAATTATAATATTTCTAGATGCATTTAATTACTAGTTTATTGATTAAATAGAATGTGTTTTTAATTACCTTTCCATATTGATTATGCCTTATATTACCATAATAGTGAAACTATTTAAATATAATTTATGTTAAGTTATTTACCATTCCATATTGATTATTACTTAATATATTAAGATTGTAAATTTATATTAATGTCATGTTTTTTTAGTTATTTACCTTTCCATAATTATTATTCCTTATCTTATCATGATACTGAAGTTTTCTATTTGTAATGTGTGATCTATTTTTTAAGTTTCCAAATTTATAATTCCTTATCATATTATTAGAGTCATGTTATTAAAATAGAATTCATGTTTCATTATTTATCTTTTCATATTGAATATTATTTATCTTATCATGATAGTAAGGTTATTAAAATTAATTGTGTGCATAGTTATTTACATTTTCATGTTGATTATGGTAATTGATTCATGATAGATTACATTGTATATAACTTTAACAAGAATTTGAGATCACAATTATTTCTTTTCCTTTCTCAAGAATATAGATAGCGAACTATGAATGATAAGCAATGATATTTTATAAGAAGTAATGATATTATAGGAAAAACATAATGTATTAATTTGTGTATATAAATAAAATATGATAATGACGTATTTATATAGTTTACCAACACAACTAACCTATTCACTCCTTCATGATGTGATTCCCTACATCTTATAACTATGTAATAAAGTAACCCACAATCTCTATGTTACTACGGTTAGGGTCATTACAACTAGTATCAAAGATAGTTTACTAGAAACATTGAGAGTTATATTTAGGTAAAAATATATCAAGGAACATAATCCTATGATAATACATTATGGTAACGTTTAGTAGATAATTCTAATGTTTCGTTAAGGAAGTAGGGAAGTGATTTTGTGTTTTTTCTAGAATTACAACACATTATTGATTCTATAGGTTGATGTGGTTTTTGAATAGAGGTAATTTTGGTTAATAAATTAGATTAGCTAACATTAGTCATAACTCTATTGTCACTAAGTGCATAAAAATGGGCCTTAATGTGCACCTGGTTTGACACTCCATAGGGATATTCTTTTTAGAATTCACATTTTTATTAAAAACCATTATGAGTGATTTGAATAAATGATGATAATTAATGACCTTGGTTAAAACTATTGATTCTCATAATGAAAATATTGTTTTATGATTTAAAAAACTTATAAATTATTATATGGTTTTCCGACCATGATTATTATTGATCATACTATGTTTTTTGGTTTTAGTAAATAGATGTAACCTAAATGAATAATGTTAAAATTTAATATATAGTAAAATATTGTGGCTATGAGAATCCAAATGGGATCATGATTGGAGTGAAAGATATCACGACTATTTCTAATTAGTTTTCCATAAATATGAGTGACAAACTATACCTTAAACAACTCTTAAACTGACCTAATAAAATAATGATGGAGTTTTCTAAGAGCTCGAGTGGTGGAGACCATGTAGGAATGATGGATAGATTTCTATCATTTGAGAAATATGGAATTAAACACCCAAGAAAGAGTCTCAATAGAAGGAGAAAATGTTTAATTTTTTGAAATTTTGTCTATAAAGTAATCAATTTCAGAAGGAAAATAAAGAGTGTGATGGAAAGAAATAAATCTCTTCCTAGGGATCAATTTATATTTCATTGTCTTAAATGTGAAGATCCTAGGAAGTATCTGAGTCAATTATCTATAATATTGGTTAACTCTTAGATTATTAATTGACCTATTTTGAAATAATATTATATAAGTATTAATTTATTGGGAATAAATAATTAAATTGTAGAAGTATTTTTACTAATGATATTTTTGATATAAAAATCATGAAACATATGAGGTCTGTGGAAAATTCCCAAAGAATATATTTATTTATTAACATAAGGTTTATGGATACCATCCAAGGTTGATGAGTTTAATATTGATCATATGTTCAAATTCCTAAAAACTTCATTTCAGTTTTTTGTGATGGGTGTCTATGAAGATAAAGTATGTTTTTTGGAAAACATTTCTGGGAATACCACAAATTGGTTTAATATATGAAGCAATTAGCTAAGAAAGAATGATTTCAAATTTTCCACATAATATTAAAGGTATTTGTAACCATTAAGGTTTATATTATATTGTAATTTTTAGTAATTATGGGTAATCACAATTTAGGAACATTATAAGAATTATATAAATTTAGTTTTTGGAAAAAAAGACAACTCATCGAATATGGTGAAGGTTATGGGGAATGAACCCATAATAAAATGGCAGTAAAGGTTTAATGGAAAACACTATCCAACATGATGTATTGGTTAATGTATCCTTGTTTTTAATTATGATTTTCAAGGGATAAATATTAATGATGAACCAGTGGAGTTACTATTGTGGTTTAGAGACTCATTTATTATATTGAATAACATGTGTTAAGCATATTCTGTTTAAAAAATAGTTAGAGACAATAGAAAGGCTTATCACACTATTATGGATCTTAAATTCCATTAAAAATGGATTTTAGAGATTTAGGAATAAAAAATTCAATTTTAGATTATTATTTCATGTTGTAAGTTATGAATTGGAAATTGATTAAAGAATAAACAAATATTAAATTGTGCTTATGAAATAGAAACATATCATGTAAGTATATTTCATTATATTCTGAGACACTAAATGAATTCATCAAATTTTTGAAAATAATATTGAAAAAAAATGTTATCAAAATACTTTCATATGCAATGAATCATATGGTCTTTTAAATCATCACAAATTTATGGTTTTGAGTTCATTAAACATCTGTTGAACATTTACTTTCTTCTGATCAATGACTATAATAAATATCTATAATTATTTATGATTTTATTCCATATCAACATCTACAGTTACTATAAATTTTATCCTATATAGGAACATTTCTATGTGTTATTATATATGATTTTTATACTTCATTTATCTATTATTAAGTTGATATATTATAATCCTTTTTATGATGTGGGTTTTCGATAAAGGAATATTGATCTATCAAACTCATGATTTATATTCACAAGATAAAATTAAAATAAATAAATGTATTTATGGTCGACATAATGTAACACCAAAAAATTATAAAATAATAAAATTTTATTCAATAGCATACTTGACATGCAACAACGATCTGAAACAATCCATGAAATATATTTTTTAAATTTAATATCTTCAATAGATTGTGTAAACCACAACCCTGAGCTAAAATGAACCATAATAATGTATACTATTATAACATACCCTTTAAATTGGTGGGTATTAATACTACTAAATAAATTGAGTAAATCATGTATATTTATTGATTATAAATAATATAAAAATAATTTTAAAAAAATAAATGTGTTTTGAAAAATTTTATTTTTTCTAAAAGGTGATTTAGTCTTGCTTTTTGAAAATAAATTAATTTTAATTTTTTACCCATTTTATAAAATTTATTTGAAAAAATTAAATTAATTTTTGATATCATAATAAAATAATTATTTTAGGGTTAATATTTGATATTTTTCTTAAATTTTTCATTTTTTGATAAATAATGAAAAATAATTATTTTTTTGAAAAATTTTCTTTCATCTAGATAATTTACATGGTAAAACTATATTATAAATTGGATTAAAATTAAAATTATTAAAATTATATAAAAATTTTAATAATTTATTTCATTATAATAAATATCATATTGGGTTTTTATTAAAACCTTCTACACTTACGAGAATTTTCCCTTTGAAAACCCATTTTACGTCGTGTCTATTGGTATAATTTTAAACAACACATTGTCACTTCAGTGAATTTATTTTTGATAAATATATTAAATATTTTTAATAATAATTATATGTATTATTTAATAATTTCAAATTAATTTTTGACCAAGTTTAATAGTGAAAATAATAAAAGTTAAATACCACAACTATTGTACAAATGGGTATACAAGGGGTTAAACTAAAATAATAATGGTTAAAATAACCAAAAAAACATATCTAAAAATATATTTTAGGAAACTATGCTGATCTTAAATTATCTTAGTCTTGATGATACTCTATTATGGACCCTTTTGGAATAAAAAAACAGGTGCACCATTTTATTTTAAAAAATTATAATTGAGACACTCAGTATAATTACAAAAATCCACCCACTATCCTCTATTATTTACACATAAAAATAATTAATGATTTTAAGAAGCCTTAAAAACCAACTTAACAATATAGATAACCTATTCTAATAATTATTTTTGTTGTTATAAATACATTCCAGGAATACTTTATGTTTAACATAAAGAGGTGTTCTGAGAAGAGGTAAAATACCAAAGTATGTATTTTTTGTTTTGTTTATTATTCCAACCCCTTAATATATTTTTCATTTATAATTATTTAAAAACAACAGTGTATACTATAAAATAGTATTTTATTTTTATAAGGGATTTAATTATATCCAATTCTTTTCCCTCAAATGGGAGATGATAACATCGCTCGTGTGTACGGTTGAATTCCACCTGACAAACTGTTATGACATGTTTTACATAAAATTTTCTCAAGGATGGGTATGATGATAGATAGAAAGTTTATTTATTAGATTTACAATATAATTATAAAGTTTTACTTATTATATCATATATAATTTTTATATACTCCTCTGTGTAGGGGATATGATAACATTGCTCATGCCTGTGGAAGACTATAGCCTCATGAAGTGATGTGATTTGTTTTTTTAATTAAAATTTAAATGGAAGGTAATAAGGATAATGATCCTGAATATATGTGATATAAATGAAATAATTATAATATTAATGATAAATCTTCATTATAAAAAGAAAATACAAAATTTTCTATCTTCCCTTTTTACTCACAAATGGATGATAACGTCATTCGTCTGCATGTGGATAATCGCCTTCAAGAAGCGACATGACTCTATTTTCATAACCAAAACACATGGATTATTATATAAGTATATATAAAGAAGTAATATTTTATTTATAATATTATGATAATTATGGAGAGAGAAAAAATTACTTACCTCTTCAATATTGATCGTTGAAAAATAGAAACGTTACTCATGCGTACGTACAACATACCACATCCATAATCATAACACAATTCATTTTTATAAAAATAATTAATTATTGGTAATAGAAGTATAATTTATGTATAAATATGATAAGTATGTTTTTATTATTATTCTAGCTATGTTGAAATAATGGCCACATAGACCAATAGTCGACCACCGAAGTCTTTTTTGACACAAAATTCGAATATCATCGAAATAGTTGATGTAAAATTAATTGATTATATAATTTAATATAACATGATAATATGTGAAATATGAGGAATAATAAACTTGATATAATTTCATAAGAATGTAAATAATTACCAAAAGTTTATTATTCCTGAATGTTAATAACTTGTGTGATGATTCCGGCTCAAGTAAAGGGACTTCATCTCAATTTCGCTTCTTTGGGGCATATTTTATTATTGTTCACATAATTTCAATCATATGGGGGACATAATACCCCTTTTATAAGTAATATAACTATACCTTAAACATTAATTATATTTCATGTTTTAGTTTGAATTATTTCATCCAAGGATATTTGACGTGAATGTCATCTAGTGGTAAGGAATTTGATAAATCAATTTCGTTTAATTGGGTTACATTACTTTCTCATAATCATTGATATTATAGGATTATGTGTCTAGGGAATTTTTATTATCTTATATTTTATTTCTAATATAATTAGGCTGATTAAAATTTGACACACATAATCGATTAATTATCCCATAAATGTTATGATATTTGTCTTGTTTTATTTTAAAATCTCATTTTAATACAGATTTTACATAAATAAGTTTTAATTAAAGGAACTTATTTAATAATTAGGAAATTAACTTCTTTAATTTTATTATACTCTTATTATTCAATATATTTTCAAGTATTATTACCATTTTTTCATCTAATTAGTACATCAAATAATTGAGAAAATATTTTTAGGAAAATCAGACCTCATTTCCCTCTTCGTTCAGAAATATGTTTTCTTACAAATATTATTGTTATAAAAACATTTTAAAAAATGTTTTTAACCATTTAAAAATGATTTATTAAATAAAATTAGAACCATTTTTCTTAAATTTTTTGTAAGGTATTCTTCCCTTTATTTCTAAAGTAAGGCCTATTTAGATCTTCCAAAAATGTGAATGGAATATTTTTTAATGTACTACCAATGTATAGAATTTACCAAAATAATGACCAATCAATGTTTTAAAAATGAATTTATAATTTAAATATTTTATTTTGTAATACATTAATTGTCAAAAAAAATTGTGAACATTCAATTTTAATGTGACTTTCATAGTAAAAAGTAATTTCCCTAAAGAATGTTTTTAATGTAATTTTTTTATTTTTTATTTCACAAATTAAATCAAAACATTATTTTACTTATGATCCACTGGGAATATGTTGCCTGTATATCATATTTATTCTTTATTTGGATGGTTTATGAATATTTTGATGAAATAAAGTATTTACATTTCCATTTTTGATTCATTTTTGTGTATTCATTAAATTTACATTAAAACATTCACTCTATTCTGATCATTGAATAATTCATATATCTTAAATATACATACTATTTGTATCATACATGTTATTATTTCATAGAACATATATCAATTTTACATATAGTGTTTCTCTTATATATCTTTATTCTATATATCATGTTTCTAATTATTTCTTAAACCATATACCATTTTCACAAACAGTGTTTACTTTGAAATTAATTTGATTAACTGGGAAATGATGATAAATTTGTATTTTTTAATAAATTTATAAATTTGAAAATAATGAACATTTTTCGTGAATTAAATTGTCTATTATAAATATATGGAATGATTAGGCCTACAATGATGTGTTGGGACTAGAAATATATATCCCCTCGATACATCAATAGTCTTATGAGAAGAATTAGTAAACTAGAATTGAATTAGTTTCCAATATTTTATTTAACCATTCTTGTAAAAGTTATTGATGGTTGAGTTATCATGTAGAAATTAACATGACATCAAATTATTAATCATTTAATCCATTAAGAATTCAGTAATTATTATCCATTTTATTTAAAAAATTATATTATCTTAAGAGGAATTTCATTACCAGTTTATTAATTAAATTGTTTGTGTTTTCATTTAACTTTCTATATTGATCATTCCTTGTCTTATCATGATATTCATGTTATATAAATGGAATTTTTGTTAAGTTATAATCATTTAAATATGAATTATTCCTTATCATATCATGGTAGTCAAGTCATACAAATTTTATATGTGTTATGTTATTTACCAATCTATTTGGATTATTTCTTATCCTATCATGACAGTGAATTTATTTAAATGTAATTTGTGTTCAGTTATTTACCATTCAGTATTTATTATTCTTATCATGGTAGGACCATGAAAAAGTTTGAGATATTAGGGGTGGATTAGGGTTTCAACTTTTTCTTTTAATATGATGAATTTTATTCCCATGTTTGGATGAACTCATTAAACATGTATGCTGGATTCAATTATCAATCCAATATTTACATGCAGAAAGGGTAAAAAAAAAATTACTACGTTCACCAGTATGGTCTAGTCCAAGGATCATACACTGACAAACTTTCATTCAAACCTAAATCTTTTAATCTTCACTAGTTATAGATTTTAGAAGTTAATACACAATCCCTCAGTGCTAGGAACACCGCCATGAAAAGATTTTTGTGATAGCACAATGCATCCCTCAAAACACTTTTATCGAATCCCCTAGCTCACTTCTTGGACGATGTCAAATTTTGTTTTCTAAATTTAAGGATTCTTCAATGTATTGGAATTTAATTCATTGTACCTATTTATAATTAGACTTTTCTTGAACCATAGACCAGAGTTGATTCACTCTAAAAGAACTGATCCCTGAAAACTCGTTGTTTTAAACTTGGATTTCAGGAAGGTCTATTGAAAATTTCAACCCTTCACGAATATCAAACCTTCATGAATATAACTTCCTTTTCGGAACTAACATCCTTCATGAATATTAATGATTCAACAAGAAAAATCTCATCACCACGAAGAACCCTTTTCTAATAAGTATTGGAATCATTCAAGATTAAGCTTGTCTTTTCACAATGCTCACTCTCACATAGAATTTAAAATTCATGGAGCTCACATGAATGTATGAAATCAGAGGGATTCTACAATTTACATGGAAAAAAATCATTTAATGTTAAGATGTTTTCCTTATATTTATAGGCTCGGCCATTTTCATTGTTCCACCACCTCTTAGCAGATTTTACAGATCTTTCAAAATTAGCTTCACATAGTTCCTCCATTCGTGAAGCTCTATTGTGATTTGACATTTCTGTGAATCCATCGTTCATACCATCACATGCCATGATGCTCCAATTCTAATAATTATAGAGATCCACTTCACCAATTGTGATTCTCCAATTAGTCATCATTCACGATGTTTGTCACTATCACGTAGTTCACTGTATAATTTCATTGATCCTTCACAAAATAGTAGTTTCAAATCACATATTCACAAAACTCGTGACAATGAAATATTTTTAAAAGGCCATCAAGGAATTACTCTTTTTTCAATTCAATCTAATACATAAATGTTTGACCCCAAAAATTTGGCAAACAATAGGAAACAACACTGCCATCAACACTCTCATCATCTTAATCTGTAAGATATACATACTTGAACACTACATGATCTTAAATGTAAGGATTGATAACAAATAGAAACCATAATAAATTTCCATCAAATAATCTCATTGGTTCTAATAATATACCATTTGGGGTTTTTGGTAATCTATATAAAAATTCAATAAATCACCAACCACTAACAAAACCTGATACACAAGAAATAACTCATCCAACACTCTATATCTACTTCAGAAATGATTAGTGTAGAGAACAAGAGAAGAAGAATGAATTGGGTCTCCCGTTTTGGAATTCTTAAAGATGGAAAATCTAAGCTCTGAAAATGTCACATTAGTAGTTCAAGGATTGTAAAAAACATACAACTAGTTTCTCCATTCTCCATTCTCCTACAACCAGAAAACCATAATTATTTCATTCTCATTTTTCATCCTTCACCTTAGTACCATTGGGCCATTTAATTTTGAATAATTGAACCATTGAATTGAACCATTTATTTTTTCTATTCCCTGATATTGTAAATAAAACCAAAGAACCTGTTATTGAACTTGTATATCACAAAACACACCCCCCATAGATCATATCTCCCCCATTAACCTACATAACATCCACAAATAGATTAAAACAGTTAATAAAACTGGTTATAGAGGACTACTAAGTACCTCCTCATGTATATATTGGTGGAAAAGCACTGAGGTTCAATCATTATTTCTCAAACACATGTGTTTCCAATGTCATGGTTAGAATATCACAAACATGGTCATCCATTCCAACATGATCTATTTTAATCATTCCTTGTTCTAGTTTTCCCTTGATGAAGTTATAAATAATTTAAATATATTCTTTATGAGAATGGTAAATATGATTATTGTTAACATCAACCACACTCTTTTTATCATAGTGAATTACCATTGTCTATTTCACCTCATCACCAATATCAATCAGTTGTTTTATCATCCATAATAGTTGGGTCCAAGACATTGTAGTAGATATATACTCAACTTCAATAGTACTAATAGAAGTAATTTTATTTTTCTTACTCAACCAGCCCACACATTTCTTACCAATAAAGAAAGATCCACCACTTTTAAACTTTCTATGAACAACATATCCAGCCCAGTCATCATTATAAAGTGATGATAGTTCACTTTATCTTCCTACAACAAAGTCTAAGCCATAATTTTGAGTGACATGAATGTAACTCATGATTATTTTTACTTCCTTTAAATGACATTCATTTTAATTACATTAAAATCAGGCCACAAAGAATGTTGGAAATGAAATATCTAGATGCATAACTATCAAGTAAAATAATCTTCCTATGATTCTCATGTACATTGTGGGACTTAATGATGTCCCATATTCACACTTTAAATTTTTTATCCAAACCACAATCGGAGTTGAAATTCGTTTGGATTCATGAATATTTAATTTCATCAGAAACTTTATAGAGTACTTTCATTGAGAAATAAAAGTTTGGTCTTTTTTATGTATCACTTATAGCCCCAAGAAGTATGTCGGTTCCCCAATCATATACATTTCAAATTCTGATTTCATGTGATTGGAAAATTCATCCACTAATCTTTCCTACTTCCACCAAATATAACATCATCTATGTAAAATAGTACCATGAAATGATCTTTCTGAGAATTCATCACATAGTGATTGTGATCCCATCCTCTTATTTTAAATTAAATATTCTTTAGAATAGAATTCAGTAATGATTACCATGCACATGGAGCTTGTTTCAGACAATATAGTGCCTTCTATAATCTTAAAATCTTAATTTCATCATTAGCAAGCTGAAACCACACTATTTGATCAATGCAGACCACTTATTCATGAAGACCTTATTTCTTATCACATTTCTATTCTCATTGAATTTATTCATGACAATACACTTCATACCAATCACATTGTGACTTTCATATCTCTTAACAAGATCCAACATATGGTTCTTTTTAATATGATCTAATTCTTTATTCATGGATTTTAACCATGATTAATCCTTTGAAGCTTCGTTAAATGTGGTTGGTTACACGAATGATATAATGAAAAATTGAGAATTATTCCTTATTCTCCCCTTTTTTGTGGGTGTTTTCCAATCCCTAATATTGGTGGATTGGTCAATTTATGTTCCTAGATTTCATCTAGGTGGTTTAGAATAATTTTATTCAGCCATGGTTTCCTCTTCTGAATGTTCTTTCGAATCAACATCATGTTGCTATCCATGATTTTTTTTAACTCCTTCATCTAATTATTCATTTGAATCTGCTACTCGTTCAATGTCTTTAGCATCTTCAATCACATCAGCATAAGATACCCTAAAGGTATTTGTGTTCTTATCACCATTGATCATGACATCAATACATTCAAAAATTATTCCGAGATGGTTATTGAAATATTTCTAGGATTTTCTATTCAATTAATATTCGAGGAATATTCCTTCACTTTTAACATCAACATAGATCCATTTATTTATTTATTATTTTCAAACGAAAGAATTACATCCAAAAAAATATTTCAATGTGGGATTCCTTCTAGGCCACAACACATATAGTGTCTTAGTTTATTCTGCATAAATCCCTATTCCACATTGAGTATAAACATTAGTTTGAATGACCTCTTTCCAGTAATATAAGATAAAAGACACTCAATTAGAATTGTTCTTGCCATATTGTTCACGTGTCAATTACTATGCCCAACAACGCCATTTTTCTGTGGTTATATCACACAATCTACATCAGGTTGTCTTCCATGTTTCTCAATGGAATTTTCAAACACAATGGATGGGTATTCCAATCCATTATGAGAATGGGGAACTTTTATTTTCCATACAATATTATTATTGGCTATTCGTCGATACATTTTCATACAATGAAGAAATTTCCATTTCAATGTATAACAATCACACAAGCTATTATACTACAATCATAAATTAAAATAATGAAGTTTCATTCTCTATATATTCCAAAAAAATTATCAGACTACATGCATCTGTATGGATGAGATCAAGAAGATTTGATATCCTTTTCTTCTTTGGTCGATATAAAATACACACCAACTTCCCTGATATGCAAGAATAACACATCTCTTCTCATTCTCTCTTAAGAATGGGGATATCCATGAGTATATTTAATCTAGATGTATTTTCCTAGTATTTTTGATTATTTTTACCCAACCTATGGTTCCGTAAGTTATATTATTATTAAAATTTCGTATAGTAAATGGTCTCTTTACTATCAACATGAAATAATTTTCTATCTATTTTTGATTTTTTTATAAGTTAATTCCTTATCTTTACTCTAATAATGCAGCAATTTTGATTAAATGTTACCCTCATTCTTATTTCACATAGTTTCTTACACTAAAGAGATTATGATTCAGACCTTCCACATATCAAACTTCAGTTTTCTTCAACTCTTCATTATCTAATTCATTACTTCCACTACATTTTATCTTCAAATAACCATCATTATTAAACCTTAAAATTTCATCAACCTTTTTATAACATTATTTAATAGTATTTCATTTCCCGTCATATGGGATTTTTATTTGCTATAAAGAATCCATTTGCAACTGTTCTTTGTAGCTTTGAGAGAGACTTCTTCAAGACTAGCTTTCTCGACATTCTTCATTTCCTTCCATGAAATATTTGATTGAGTGTAAGATTAAGATGTTATTCCCATGCTATTTTCCATTTGTATTGGTTGATAAAAATCATATTGATATTCAAGAGGAGAAAATCTATTTATAAGAGAAACAACATCTGGATGGTGAGTATCGACTTGTGCTTGGGTTCTGTAGGTATAATTTACTCCGTTCTTATTCCTATAATGAATATATTTATGGAAAACGTTAGAGTAGTGAATGAAATATACCTAAAATCTATTTCTTCTATAGGATATAGTAAAATTATTATTTCACCTTTTTTGACTTCATAGATCTTCCATATTCAAATAACTCTTTGCCTATTCACTGTATGACATGTTGTGACCTAGATATCCTCAAAATAGAAATTTTATTAGAGGAAATTTTGTCTCAATTATATTTATTCTCATCTCCCAATACATATGAATAATTATCAACTACTAATCATTTTTTGATACATAGGGATAGTTTTTGGTTCTTTTCATAGTTTTATTAGAGGCATTCTTTGTTAGGACATCATGTGATTTTGTGATATCTCTAAATTTCATCTTGACTTCATTTTTAGCCTATTTTATTTCCAACATTTGATGTTTATTCATCACATCCAATTCCAAATTTTCCCACAAATATGGATCTTTGATAATTCAAATCATTACATACACCTTCATAACCACTGTTATCTCTATACAATAGCTTAGAATATGATAAATTTTCAAAATTTATTTATTAATTGTTTCTTTTGAGTTTGATTCACTTTCGAGTTTACTCCAATGATAAAAAATTCTTCTTCATGTAACTCAAAATTATTAGACTTATCATCTAGTCTGGATGTATGGTCATAGAAATTTTTTTCTAGTTCTTCAATTATGAGCCTATGTTTTAATATTTATTTTGAGAATTAAAAGGTTATTGAATGTTTTTCTAGTTCTTCTTCTAGTCGATTAATTTCATCATCCAGTTGATCAACATATTATGATGACTCTTCCATAGATCCTCTCCATTTTTCTCTTCTATTTCATTGATTCTAAATATAACCAAGAGCATCCTCAAGTTTATTCTTGAGATAATTATTATAAATAAAATAATTATATATAGATTTATCTTTTAATAGATCTAAATTTTCAACCGTAGCCATCATGGGTACTTGGGATCTAGATTTATATTATGGTTCTTCTTCCCCCAAAAAATCATTTCTACCATCATCTTCTTTACTTACAAAACAATTTCTCAATAATTTATTTATACATTTGAAGTATACCTTTTGATAAAACATTTTATGAGGATTCTATTAGATTCCTTCTTCACATAATTCATCATCGAACTTCCTTCAACACTGAGAGGAAATGTTCACAACTCTACCACAACGAATACATGAAAAATGTAGCTTTACATCAAATCATATTTTTTCCATTTAATTTTATTCCAATGATATAATGGAATTCATATACCTCATTACCTTCAATAATACTATCTCTTGAAAAATCACTTTTTTACCTAGCTTCAAATACCATCTTTTTGTTAACACAACTTGTTGCATCCTTTGGTTTCAATATCATTTCATATGCTACCATACTACTTAGCAGATCATCCAAGTAATTTTTTGAATGTTCAATTTATTCCAGGTTTGAAAATTATAGATTGTAATTTTGTTGAATTATTCTCAAGATTTTATTATAATTTCAATTTTTTAATCTCTTCTCTATGATTTCTAAATTCATCTATGACTTTAGTAATGTTTTTGAAAAAGGTATCATCATTTCCATCCGAAAGAATATTCACATCATTAAACCTACTGTGAAACTCTTTAATTTATTCCTCCTTCAATTTATTTTTACCTCCAAATATATTATCTATATTTTCACACATAGACATGGCCATTGTACAACTCATTACCTATAGATAGATATGATTAGATCGTGTAGTAATAAGAGAATTTTTTTCCTTTTAAACTATATTATGTTCCGGTCATAGAGAGTTTTGTTTCATCCGTAACCTACATCCCTTTCGAAATAGAAAAAAATACTTCCATTCCATGATATCTTAGATGATATCTAATCCCATTCATAAAAATCTAGAAGCTTCTCCCATTAAAGTGGGGGACTCCAATGACATTAATTGAGTTCTCTATGACAATAAATAAAGAATTATTTAACACTGCCAACTTATACCCAATAATACCAATTGCAGGACCCCAAAACACCCTAAGAGGTGAGGGGTATATCAGGGTGTCAACTATTTATTTTAATGTGACAAGTCTTTTAACATGATTGTAGGAACTCATTAAACCGGTATGATGGATTCAATTAACAATAAAATATTTACATGAATAAATGAAACCCAACATTTTAACTTGGTACACCAATAAGGGCTAGTATAAGGATCGTATACTGAAATTTTTTCAGTCGTACCTAAATCCACTAATATTCACTAGTTTTGGAATACATAAGTTCAATCAATTTCACTCTATGATAGAAACTCTAACTATATATGATGTTTTTTATGCCACACTTTTTCCATCCAAACACCTCTGTTGAATTCCCCTAGCTCACTTATTGGGTGAAGTATAAAATAGTTTATCGACATGATGTTTTATTTAATGGATTGACATTAAGGTATTTGTCCTAGTCTAGAAAGAGACTCTTCATGCTCCATTGACCTGATTTGATGCACTATGAAAGTACCGATCACTTAGAAACTAATGTTTTAAAACTTTTTTTCATGAAAATTATCATGAAGCTCAACACATCCCAACGCTACCCGCCTTCTGAGAACTAACTACCTTCGTGAAGCACACCGAGTCAACACAGAATATCCCATAATCAAGAAAACACCCTTTTCTCAAAATCATCGAAACCACTCAACACTAAATTTTTATTTTCTCAATGCTCAATCTCACATAGAATTTTTGATTCATAGAGCTCCCCTAGATTTGTGAAATTAGAGAAATTCCATATTTTTCTTGTAAAAATCCATTGAAAGTGAAGAGGGGTAACATTATATTTATAGGCCTGGATTTTTACAATTCTTCACTACCTCTCATAATATTTTACAAATAATTCAAAACCAAGTTTGCATATATCTTCCATTCATAAATCTCTATTATGATTTGATGTTTTCAAGAATATTTCTATCAAACCATCACATGTCATGATGCTCCAACTCTAGTAATTACAGATATCACCATCACTGTTCATGATGCTATAATTATTCATCATTTGCAATGTGCATCACTATCATGTTGTTCACTATAAACGTTCTTTGATCATTTGTGAAACACCATTCATGAATCCCATATTCTCTGAACTCATTCCTTCACAGTATGTTTTTCATGATTTCATGGGAATTCACATTTCGCGATGCAAGTCATTCTCCAAATTTTGGACCACAAAAATTTGGAAAACATTGGGAAATGACTTCACATTTAATACTATTTTCAGCTTGAATTGTAAGATCACATTCCTTACAAACACCTTAATATTCTATGTGAGGATTGAAAACAAACACAAACTATAACAAATTTCTAGCAAAGAACATCTTTGGTTCCATCAATCATTCCATGCTTGTTTACTTATTTAAATGTAATGTGTACTCAGTTATTTAACTTCAATATTAATTATTGAGTATCTTATCATGATAGTTAGGTTATTTAAATGGAATGTGTGTTTAGTTAGTTACCTTTTCATTGTGATTATATTTATTGATTCATGATAGCTTCTACTATACATGACCCTTACTTTTCATATGACCTAACACTTGTTTTTTTCCTATTTCATGAATCTAGGAATTGTACATAGAATGATATGTAAGTATATTATTATTGTAATAATAATCTTTTTAAAATAATTATGTTATAATTTTGGTATTCAAATATAATATGAGATTATTTTATGTACCTATTGAACCAAGACTAATAATATAGTTGGTCTATTGGATATGATTCCTTGTATTTTAGGCCATTGTAATAATTTAAGGCACTGGATCCAGGTTACTGGGGTTAGGGTCCATATAGTATGATATATATAAGACCATATAAGAGGAATTAATTTCTCATATCTACTACATACTATAGGAGTCATTTCATTTTAATAAATACAATAACATTACATGTATGGAATATGTTAATTACATCAAGGAATTAAATGTCTATTTCCCTTATGGTTATTAGATTCCCTTTAGATGGATCCAAATCCCAAAGAATGAAATTATTATGTATCTCCAACAGTATTACCTAAATAGTACTAAAAATTAACACCAGGAAGTACATAAATATCCTCTTAATGTGAATTAAAAAATGTGGAGTGAATATGGAGCTTCTACTTCACTTCACTCATTGATAATGTTATTTTGTCAATGGAACTTTTAATTTCATTTCCCTGTTCTAAATATCTGAACCAGTATTTGGATAAACTAAATTATCTTTCTTTTTAAATCCCACCATCCCTATAGATCAATAAGAAAAAATTAGAGGATAAAATATTTGAAAACATTTTCACCTAGATTTTAGAAAGGTGAAACTCGTGTCCAATTAGGGAAATTATAACTTCACAAGAGTTGACAAACATTTTATGGTTGACATATCTCTTCGAGAGTATCCAAAAAGCACATTTCACCCAACTCATACTAAACAAAGAGTTTAAAAGGATAGGAGAGATGAAAACCATCGATGTAAATAACATGATGAAATCCCCAATATATCATCCCTATCATTTTATACATATTATCACATGATTTTAAACATAATTTAACATCAAATACAAACCAAATATCATAAATTATATTGTCTTTATAAGATTAGGTATATAAAACTATAACCATGTAAATAGGAAAAACATATCTATATCAATCATTCATAAGGATCTCATAACCTCCATTAGTCTCTTACATCTACATAGGAAATCATGGAGAATAAATAGACAAAAGGGATGAGCTAAAAATCCCTGTAATATAATAAACATGGAAATAAAGAATAACAGATGGGTTAGAAGGAATTACATGATGACATAAAAGGAATATACCATGAATAAACATATGAAAGAGTAACATATAGAACATGGGATGGTGTATTAATGAAAAAATGGAATGTTATAGAAATATATAACATTAAATTAACATGATTCAAGGCTAAGTTCTAAGAATATGTCACATGGTGGACAAATTCCCATAAATGAATCAGGTTTACTCATTGTCCCAACATAAAATATCATGATACTAAGTACTATCAAATTAATTAGAGCACAATATGGGTTCACCCATCATAACATGTTCATGAAAATGTTTTCCACATGAGGAATCAATAAGAATGGATACACATAAGGGTTATCCATGGAATGATATTGGTATTATTGTTATGTCATAATGAATAAACAAAGGGAATATCATAATGGTTTACATGAATGAATGTATTTAGAACATATATGGAAATTTATATGGTTAAATAGGAATAGATAATGATAAATGATTTTAAACATAAGTGAAAATATGTAAAAATAGTGGTTAAAATACTTCAGAAATAAGACACTTTAATGCAGTTTAAGGGGAAATATTAATGAGAATTTAATGTAGAAAATGGTACAATTGTTTGCATAAAACTAAAAAATTAACTAAGAAAGTTTTTCATAATAAAATTATTTATTCAGAAAAATAACCATTAGTTAAAATAGATGATGAAGTGTACTTGAAAACTGGTAAGAAATTATGAAGTTCCCTTTAATCCGGCTTGGTTATTTGGAAGAATTAAAAAACACTTAAAAACAAGTATTTACCATAAAAATCAATGAATTGATTTTGATAAACATTTTTGGAAAATAAAAAAATCATTCATATGAGTTATATAAAAACAAATAAGTATTACATTTGGGTAATGATAGAGAAAGTGTAACCCAATGGTAAATTTTGAGGTTCTCATCGATCCCTAACCTTATGTCTGAATGTATTATTAAATTTCACTTAATGTACCCAAAAAAATTAAATATATTATATAATTAATTAATAACCTCTTATACATGTATTAATTTTATTATGTTTTTTATGTCCATTTCTTTGACATTGTTTTTTAATTTTGTTGTTTTTTGGAGTGTTTGTTTTATGGTTTCATGCTTGGTTTTATTGGGTATAATTATGAATGTTCTTTTGAAATGGATGAAAAAACTAAACTATAATGAAATAGTGTTAATCTATTTTTGTAAATTTAAATTTTCAGATATATCATTTTATTTTTTTACATGAGTATGATTAATTAGATAAAATTTTGATGAAAATGTAATTATTTTATTTTGGAGGTTTTTAAAACCAACAAAAACTAGTATCATTTTATTTAGTAACACGATTAGGTAATGGTTCCATAACATTAAATAAGTTTTAATAAACATATTATAATCTTTTTAAACCATAAATTGTTTTTTAAGACCAACCTTGACAACAATAATGAAAAATGAAAACTCATCGTCCATGAAGGCAGTGAATCGACACCTCACATACCATATTTTATTTTTAGAAAAAAGGATAAGATATGATATTTGATGATGGATATCTCATTAACCCAATAAATATCCTGTATATATTTTTTACTAGAGCTATCATGTTTATTTGGATAGGGTAGGTGAGTTAAGGATAATAAAGAAATGAAAATAAAAGATAAAGGGGAACAATTTTACATATTGAGTGTCATCTCTTTGAGAACCTCCTTAAGACACATGGAAATTCAATTTTGGTGAGAACATAAAGAACATAATGTGGGGAAGAGTTTTTCAATAGTAATTTTTAATAATATAAGAAATATAAAATTCATATAATGTGTAATGAGAAGAGGTGGTGAGAGGTGATATTTATAAAAGTAGAATAGGGTTGTTTTGTGTATTTTATTCATTTGTTTATTATTTTGGCTCAAGAAAATCAATTGTTTTGATTATTATGAATTAGTATGGTAAATAGGGAATGTTCTTTTGAGATAATTTTTACTTACATCATCCAAGACTCAACCATGAATTAAAAATTCAATTATTTACTTATAATGTTATATACCATAAACTATCATATTTCAGTATAAAAAAAATCAACTATTTTAGAAAACTACAAAAAAATTAATCCTATCGGTTTTTTTATTTGTATATATAAAATATTGAATCCATTTTATGAAAATAATTTTATAAATATGGGAAATTTAATTTTTAATTTAAATCATAATTTTTTATAAAAATACCAATTTTAAAATTATAACTGAATTTAGGACAATTTGAAAAAATGATTAATGTCTAATAAAATTATCTTATAATCATAATAAAATAAATTATTGATTTAATAATATATTTTTTTTTTAAAAAAATTTCTTTTAATTCATTATATTTATTATAAAATTCTAAATAAACATTTAGGTTTGATAAAATTACCCACATTGAATTTGTCATTTTTTTCAAATTTATTTACTTATTTGATGGTATAAATATATTTTATTTTATTTCATAAGATACAACAATATTATATTTACTTTCATAGGTGAGTTTAATATTCTATTCTCCATTTTACTACTCTTAATGGTCACATTAATCTTCCCGATAGTCATGTTACTATTTCTTTCATATAGGTTCCTTAATTTCAATAAATATCACTTATTTTATTCTTAATTTATTAAAATAATTTTTTATTAGGTTATCTATGTGATATATCGGTATTATACTTTATAAAATAATTATAATAAAGAAAATTCAATTGATAAATTCAGGGTCATTGTATTATCCCCCTATTAATTTTCTACATCAAAATTTCATTTTTTTTAAATACATGAGAAAACCTTAAAGATCACCTTCACACATCATTATTTTTCTTATTCATCACTTCCATTACGTCATCAGTTTTTCCTACTGGCATTTCCTTAATGTATAAAGGGTTTATTCATCACAATGGTACTTCATGATATTTTCAAAATCATCTATACTGTTTATCCAAAAACAAATCTGACGTCTTGAATTATATTGATGTAAGAATTGAAATACTGATAAAAAAATATTTCTAATATATAATTATAAAACATCCAATTGACCATATGTTTTATTAAAAAATCTTGTCGATTAATCTTCAAATATTTCAAAATTGGGTTTTGGTAAATCAATTTTGATATTTTCCCAAATACATAAATATATAATTAGATACATATAGGATTCTCTGAGGTCTCCCTCTTCTATAGAATCTTAAAAATCATTTACTAATTCATGTGTATGAAATAATAAGAATAATTTGAAAATACTATAATGGTACTTCCCATGAATATCATGGTAATAATGTTGAGAGTGACTAATTCTCCAATAAACGATACATTATCCTTGAAATAATTTTGTAACATTAGAGGTCCTGGATTCCTCTTATAGTCTTTTACAAGTAAATTTGATATTGTAAAATGTTTTAAATTCATCTATAAAGAAATTCACGATAATCCTTACATGTTGTTCTTTAGGAAGAGAGAAAATATTTGTTCGTGGAATTCCTCATTAAATATTTTAACTACGAAAATGAAAATAAAATTAGGGGGCTTGAATACTTAGCTAATAAGAATATAAAATGAAAAATTTGAACATAAAGTATAGAGTTATAAATAAAAAGTATATCCAAACACATGATTTCCTATGTTTTAACCTTGGATATCCATGGTGATATAATTATCCCAAGGGTTATTACTAAATTTTTCTGTTTTTTCCTCCAAAAATAACTAGATCGTGTTCTAAAGCCAACTAGAATAGACCTATCCATTTACACATATTATTACTTTATTCTAAATATAATTAACCATTTAATAAAAACTAAGTATAGTAATGTCTTGTGTCTTTTGAATAATTGGTATATAAAAATTTAAAAAGAAAAATAAAATGAAACATCCTTATATTAATCATCTGTAATGAGATCCCAACATTATTTGATCTCTTACATCTACATATGATAACCTAGGGAATAGATAGGAAAAAGTGGATGAGAAAAAAAATCAAGAAGGAAATAAAGCAGTGTGTACAACATAACAAATGAGGTTGAAGAAATAACATAATAACATAAAAAATAATAGATCATTAATAGAAATATGGATGAATAACATATAAAAAATGGGATCATGTAATCATGAAAACATAGAAATGTGTTAGAAACATAAATCATGACATAAACATGAGTCATGGATAACTGCCAAGACTATATCACATGGTGGAAAAAGTCCCACAAAGGAATAAGGTTCACTCCTAATCCCAACATGAAATATCACGAGACAAAAAAATACCCAATGAATTAGTGTGATATTTGGGTGAAACCAACATAATTGTTCCACATGAATAATCCAGAATAATGGATATACATAATACTTACCCATGAAAAAATTGGGCATCATAATCTTATCATAAAACATAACCAAAGAAAATATCATAACGGTGTCCCTAAATGAATGGATTGAAAACATACATAATAATTTATAAGGGAAAATAAGTATAAAAATGAAAAATTATGTCCAACTGAAGTTAAAACATGTAAAAAGAGTTGTTAAGAATCATTATAAATGAGTAACTTTAGTGTGGTTTGAGGGAAAATATAAAAGTGTTTTTAAAGGAGAAAAAGGTATAATTTTTTATATAAAATTATAAATTAAATAATACAATTTTTTATGATAAAATGATGTATTTAAAAAAAATAGAGTATTAAAAAATATTATGATGTGTTTGGGAAAATGGGTACAAAATTGGGATATTCCCTTTAATTGGGATAACTTATAAAGAGAAATTTAAGACAAAGCCTTTTAAAAAAATCTATTTTACATAAAATAAGAATAAATAGAACTATAAATATTTTTTTTATAAAGATAAATATAATTTAAAACAATTATATAAAATTAAATATGAACTACATTGGGATGAAGAGAGAGAAATCGTAACCCAATGGTAAATTTGGAGGTTTGGAGAGATCCCATAACTTATGTCAGAAAGTGGTATGAACATGTATTAAATGTCCAAGATAATAAAATTAAATCTATTAATTAAATAATTTAGAACATATTATACATGGATTTAATTTATTATAATTTTATTATTTTTATTTGTGGATATTTAAATCATTTATAGTGTTTAATTTCATCACTTTGGGACTGTTTGTTTCATGGCTTCATGGTAGGTTCACATGTTTCTAGTTTTGAAAGTTCATATAAAATAGACGAAAAATATATAACATGAATGATATGGTATTAATTTATTTATATAAATTTAAATATTCTCATGTATCACAGTGTTATAATTTTTAGAAAAAAATGGTGAAATGAATAGTTTAAATGATGGATATTAATTTAAAATAAAAAAACTATATTATATATATATGATACTAGAGTTATCATGTTACTTTATATAGGGTATTTGTGGGAAGGATAAGGAAGAAAATTAATTGAAAGATAAAGGGGGATGGTAATACATCTTGAGTATCATCTCTTTGACAACCACATTAATGTAGAGGAAATTATCTTTTAGTTATACGAGTAGAATAATCATGTAGTGAAAATATTTCTTAGATTAATTGGGAATAATATAAGAAAGATCCAATCCTTTTAATGTGTGAGTATAATTGGTGGTGAGGGTGGTATTTATAGTGGGAGGAGGGGGTGTTTTTGAATATTTTATTCATTTTTATATTTTGTCTCAAGAATATCAATAGTTTTGTTTATTGTGACTAAGTAAAATAAATAGAGAATTTTATTTCAACATAATTTCAACTTAAATCATCCAAGTCAAAACCATGAATCAAAAATTCATTTATTTACCTATAATGTTAAAGTCCGTGAATTACCATATTTGAGTATTCACAAAAAATAGACTATTTTATAAAAATACTAAAATATGACCATAAACATTTTTAAACCTGTATATTTAAAAAATGTACTCCATTTAATGAAAATAATTTTATAAATATGAGAAATTATATTTTTAATTATAATTATCATTTATTAAAAAAATATCAATTTTAAAATTATAACAAATTAGATGACACATTGAAAAACTAATTAAGGTATCATATAATTATATTATAATATTAAAAAAATATAAATTTATGATTTTATTTTATGAAAATATTTTTTTAAATAATTATATTAACTAAGAAATTCAAATTAACATTTACATTTCACAAAAATACAAATACATAATTTATCATTTTAAAACATTTTTTACTTATTCGATGATATAACTGTACTATATTTCCATTCAAAATATAGATAAATTTTATTTATACTTTCATAGATGGTGTTACTATTCTATTTTATAGTTTACCATTCCTAATGGTCACATTTCTATTCCAACAGTTATATTACTATTCCATTGGGATAAGTTTCTTAATTTTGATTAATACAACTTATTTCATTCTTAATTTATGAAAATAATGTTTTTATTTTGTTTTTTATGTGATTTATGTGTTTTATATTATGTAACATAATTATAATATGGGAAACATGATTGATAATATTATGGGCTGTTAAACCCCACCCGTACTTTTGGGGGAATTTTTAGCTCCACCAACACCCTATAATCCATAAAAAATGTAACTAGGTGCATCTGCAACTGTATTATAGAAAAGGAAAACCCATCCAATAGTGATGTGGAAACTTTTACCTCAAACTTATCTGAGAAAATCAATATTTTCTAGTAATTAGACGATATACAAGAAGCACCTCTATGATTCAATTTTATATAATTTCATGACTCATCTCATCCCATAGGGTTAGATTCAATTAAAGTTATGTGAGATTCACATAAGATCAATAACCATGATTTTTTATATATCTCTAAGTGAGAGCCAATAGTGATTATTAAACACTTAATGTCATTTCATTTCAGTAATATCTTACACTAAGGCATGACTAAAGGATTATTGCAATCTACCCCTTGAAAGATACGTTGATAATGATGAGAAACATGTCAACTTTCATGTAGGTAAGGATCAAATTCATTATCTGTGATTAAAATTGATAAATTTTGTTGAAAACCACCATAAATAATGTAAACCATGACACTAAAGTCTGAGAACATAATAAATATGAACTTGTTTAAAATGAATTCTATACTAAATTGAGAGTAGAAGGTTACCATACATAGAAACAATGTCAGAATCATGAATTTTTTGCCTCACCAATCATCACATTATAATCTATCCAGTGATCTATAAAAAAATGAAAACTATATTATTTTATATATATACACTACCCAACCACTACAAAAAAATATTTAAGATAATTTCAACAAAGGAAATAATAAAATTTACACATATAAGTAACAAAAATTGAGATAACATAATCTCATGTTTCTCAAAGGAAAGAAGACCACTAAGTGTAACACTCTCGATAAAGAATTTATGCCTCCCCAAATTAAAAACTTTTAATAAGAGAGAATTTCTGAACAAGAATGTGTAGAGTTGAACTATTACACAAACCTAATATATAATTAACAAGTCTATCGAACCCCAGTATTGGTTGATTATAATACATTTCACCCATTAGGGTAGAAATAGAATTCAATTTTTGCTAGATAACCTATAATAACTATGGATTTCTATTATCCATTTTGTAGATAGGTCATTGACATCAAGATCAGCTAAATTTCCCCAATCAAACATCAATATAACTGGTAGTACCAATGTAGTTTTGTATTCCCTCGAATCTCTAGAATCTTTGATGGAGGATTTTAATGATCCATGAGTTTCAATGCATCCTAGAAGGAATCCATATTTGAGTGAGTTAACATATCGTCTCCTCCACCAAAAATTAAGAATCCCATCTTCCCAATGATCAAGGGTTTGGAAGAATAATTACTTTTTTTATTCATTTTATGTCATAATGTGGCTTATTATTGGGGATGTTCTAGTAATAAGAAGCAGGGAATCCCATTTCATGATTACATTGTAGGAAACATCATTTTTCATGTACAATATTTTGGTGTTGAATCTGTTACAGACTTGGAGACCTTTAAATGGACATTCCATTAAAAATTATGTTCAATACTAAAGAAAATTATTATCTCGAACCTATAAAATTGAAAACAATAAGAAAATGAGAGAATTTTTTAATTCATCTCTAGGTGGAAAGGTTTTATAAATTATATAAATATATATATCCTATAAAGTATCTAATAGAGGTATAAATTTAAAATTTGAAATATGAGATGAACCCATCACTCCTTCAAATAAAATATTATAGTGGATTTTGGCAGTCTTAAATAGTGAAAAAATAGTTTGAAGAATATTATTTGGTTATAAAAATCCAAATCTCAATCATTATCATCCATATATGGGAGGAAATATAAAAATATATAAATAATGATTTTCATGCTCAATCTAGAATGAATTCCAGTTCCATCTCTCGAGCGTGACAAATACAATGTGGTGCATCCTCTTGGGGTGTAACAACATTGGAAACTCTCTAATATGAATATGTTGGATACGATGGAAGAACATAATCAAAAACATAAAAAACAAGAAGAATATAATATATTATTTTAATGATGAGTTGCTCCCAATGAATTCCATTATTTCCATGGACAAGAGTTTATTCATGTTTCTTGACATCAAAAATCATATTGAGGTTGGGATGAATGATAAACCTAATTACTTCCCTGAGAAATGGATGTGAAAATACAATATTTAGGATTTATTTATCTTCATGTATTTATCAAACATATGATAGTTAATGAATGAATGGCACTATGAAATTCAACAACTAACATGATATATGTATCTACTACTCTACTAGATGAATAATAATAATGATAAAAGTTAAAAAAACCATGCATATATTAATGTTCAATTACTATATGAGTAGAAAATGTGTAAACCATAAATATACCACCATAGGGTGTGATTTAATAAATCATTCAAACCCCAAATTCCATCTGATAATCTGAAAAAAAACATCTTCATCTTAATATCATTCTATATGTTAGTGAAACAAAAATCTATATAGAAAAGCATAAGAATAGGAACCTCCCCATGTGCCTAATCTAGTCAACAATCATTTGTTCTTCCTTCCCCATCATTAAAAAGATAGTGACCACCCCACTAAATTAAATTATTTCATGATAAATAATTATTTTATGGTTACATAAATCTCATCCAAATGAACAATATATTTACTCCTAAAGAAAAAAATTATTATGTATAATTATCTATCATTACTTTTGGAGTAGGCTTCTGAGGCTATGGAATGTGCATTCGAGGTAGACCCTAGTGTTTAAGCATCATACATAACAAATATTATATTCAGTCAAAAATTTATGAGAAGTTCTCTAATGAGATAAAAAGATAAATCAGTTTGATCCCAAGTCTTCTAGGGATCAGTATAATATTATTATATTTTTTTATAAATATTAGCATAAAGGTATTCATCCTATAATCCTTGAGAGATTAAAATTCCATCAAAACATGACTAATGAAAAACAATTACTCCCATTAATTATGACCAAGAAAAAAGGACATCACTATATAAGTATTAAGGTTATCATTGTGTTAGTAATAAAAATAGTTTCCTCCCAAAAGAGTGATTATTTGAAGCATATCTATGTTTTATCTTCCAGAAATTTTGTTTTTTAATCCCTTCACATCATTAATGAACTCATGTACAATTGGATATGGTCTCTTTCAGTCCCTCTGGAGTTTAATGCTGAAGTTGTAATCACTAAGACATACCTTGTAGAAATGGGCTACATTCAATGACATGAAATCATCTATTTTATAGAGAAAGAACATGATGCTTCCATAAAAATACACCTTGTAATTTTATATATATCTAAAAATTAAAAAAAAATCATTTTCCGAGACCTGGTAAATAATGGTTTAAAATCAACTCATCCCAATCGAAACCCTTCACCACTTAGGATTTATGGAATATGAATTATCTCTATCCAATCAAACAAGCTAGTGGTATGACAAGTGAGATCATTAGAATCTTGTAATGTTACATATTAAGGACCAATTTACTAACCACATGTATCACTTGGACTTTATGGAGGTCAGTTAGGACATGGATTTTAACGTCTTTTCATAAGGTCCATGACATCAAATTCATTGAGAAATTATATATTTATATAATCAATTTTAGAAATATGTTTTTTATGAGGGGGGTCGGGGTACTCTGTGGTGATATCTCCTCTTTTGAATCATTTGAGTTTCAATTTATTGATATAGGGTAAGATAAAATAGAGGGGAAATACCATTAATTAATTATGTAAAAAAATTACTACCACTAATGGCCATCAAAATGGGCCTAATAAACATCTGCTTTATGGGACTAAGGAACTTTAACTCTATTGATATGAACCCTTACAGAAGAACATGGGGATTGAGGAATCACCTCCCTTTGTATGTTTTTAGTCATATTAGTGAAACCCTCACACTATTAAAATGGGTTTGAACTCAATATAAGTTATGAAACTCTAGTATCACCTTCAAAATCTCCAATTGTAATAATATCACCCAATTTTGGAAATGATTTAGAGGATGATACCAAGGATGATTCTATTGTATTCAAATAGGGTGAGTCTATAATGAACTGACCCTAATACCCTCAAACACTGGTACCCTAACCAATCTACCAAGTAATTGAAGGGTGTTCCTGATCCCCATAGGCTGGAGACTAATAATGGAGAATAAAAAAACCACCATATGAAACAATTTCTCCCAACCTAAAGTGAAAACAACATGGAATATATAAAATTAGAAAAATAAATTGTGAAAGATAAAGATTATATGCCATAATAGAAAATGAACTATTGAAGTGATACAATGGAACAATGTAGCAATAAAATATCCAATTGAAATGTTTATCCATAATGGAATACAAAAACCAAATAGAAACTCAAACAACTCAATTTTATATAGAGGGTGAACTCCCAATTTCTCACCCCAAGCTACAAAAACCCATATAACAGAAAACATCACCACATCACTACAATGCCTTTCCTCTCCCTGCATCGAAAGACATAACCAAGTCTACACATCACCGAATGGGTACGTAATGTGTGTGATAATAGGATTTGTAGGGTCTCAAATAGATGTTCCATATAAATTCATAGAATATTAATCCAATCATGATAACCATTAATGAAAACTTTTCATGATAACAGTTTATCAATTTTTATTTCAAAGGAATGGAAAAATATTTTATTTTTTCATATTCCAAATTTCCTAAATAAAGCAAGAAAATCAGTTTTGATGAATTTCATAATCATATATGACAATAGATAAAACATGTAAAAACAAATAAAATCATGTATCATATCTCATATCAAATCAATCATGTACAACAACACCAGTACAAACAGAAAGAAGAAGCACATGTAACAACAAAAAAGGGATCCAACTTTGCAAAGATAGCTAGAAAACTCATACCTAACATATAAATTCATGTAAAAATCTAGACAACAGACATACACAATGAGTTTATAGAGTATATGAATACCCCAATAAGTGAACCCTCCAATAAGTTCAGTAAGTACCTAGAACAATAGGACAAGGGAGTAGAGGAAAGACTCATGATAAACCCCCTAAAAGTGCATGATATCTATTACTATAACTTCAAAAAAAGACCCAATCCTTCTTATATGTTCTATTTTAAAAATTAGTTCATCAATATATTTTCATGAATCCATGCCTTGAAAAACATTTTACAATGATTTGGAATCCCTTCTATGTTTTCCAAAATTAATGGAAACCAATCATTTATAAAAACCTAGTTCCACACACATACAAAATTTTTTCAATAATTATAATTCATTTAATAATAAATTTTATCAGAAAATGATGTAATGAAGTTCACCAACACAAGCTAGAGGTGGAAACACCTACCTAAAAACAAGAATCACACACAACCAAAAAGTGATCCACCGGTAAGAGGAACACCAAAATGAAATTGAAGGCTGTAGAACCAATACTCACAGCATGTAATTTATTAAACTCATCAAAAAGGGTTATAGAAATTGTTAGATTACACATACATAAAGAACTAACATCGAAAACACCACATGAAATAATGAAAATATCCCTCGGAACAAGATCAGACAATGGATCTTGATAGAATCAATAAGATAGATCACCTTTGGTCAAAATATCTGATAATGCAATGCAATGACACTATCGTGATCAATGAAATAAAGGATAAAAAATAATAATTCACCCTAAGAGATTAAATCCAACTAAAATGGTGACCAAACACTGAAAGAATCAATCCTATCCAAATGAAAAAACCCAAAATCTCTAGAAGATTTCTCTAGGTTGAGAGGGGACAAAGCTACTGAAGAATGTAATAATAATCAACCAATATAGGGTCCTAAAATCCATGATCAGGAAAATTACATGGCATGTAATATCTTTACACATTGTTTACCTATAAGTACTCATATACACTAAATAATTCATCTCTTCTAATAAGAAACTAAACTTTTAAGTTGAAATGACATGTAATCTTCACACGACATGTACTTTCTTTACAATATCTACCCTAATCCAAGAATATTACCAATAAAACGTACATGACATGTACTCCCATTACATGATAAGTATTTTCATACAGACATAAAAAACAAAATATTCTTTAAAAAAAACCTAAAACCAACTCTGGAAATCCCCAAGCTTGGGGGGGACACTGAGAAGAAATTAAAACATTTATAACCAGATCCCACTAATTAAAATAGTCATACATCCCTAAAAATTAGATTATTTTTATCAACAAAAGTCATATATCCTAGAAATCCCCAATACATACCCAATTAATGTGAAAAATTATAATAGAGAAGATAAAATACTAGAAATTGGGTAAATAGATGTTATAAACTCCGCACCATAAGAGGTTTCATCTAATGGAAGTTATATTTAAGAATGAAGTCATTTAAAGGGGTAAGTTTACTTCTCCCTACTCAGTGAATCATGCTCCCAAATCTCATGATAATTTGACCAATGTACCCACAACACTGTGAAAAATGGAATGGTCTTTCCATGTAATAATTTCACTTGAGATTTAATGATTTAAAATAGATTCTAAGCTACAGAACCATCTTACTCTAACTCAATACTTTTCAAAATCAATATTCAAGAGGGGTTAGGATGATATTTCATTATATTCCATATGTGGAAAACCCCATGAATGCCAATAAACTAATCTGAAAATGAAATTCGATAATAAATCTTCCCAATCCGATCAATGACCTAAAATGGTCCAATATATCTCAGAGCCAACTTTCCCAGTTTTCCAAGTCAACTGTGTCCCAATTTAGGAGAAACATTCAAGAAAACCTGATCATCATCAGAATACTCCTAAGGGATTTACCTATTATCCACATAATATTTCTTCTAAATCAGAATTATAACAATACACTTACATATATCCTGAATCCTCATAGACATCTCCAGTAAAAAACATAGTCCTACTAAAGAAGATTCTCCCACCCATGACCAACAAAGTGGTGATCTTCTTAGGAAACCCTAAAAAGCATCAAGATGATCCATTATGATCGAATAAAGATTTCAATTATTATAAAAGAATTAAATCAATATTTGATGGCTATCCTATAATCAAACAAAATCCAAGACACATACACATATCATATCCTTCAAAATCTTAATAGCACGCTCCTTTTGACTGTCTGTCTGTGGATGATGAGTTGTAATTAATCTAACCTGAGTCCCCATCACCTCTTAGAAACATCTATCGAACCTTTATGTAAACCTAATATAGTTATATGATGTAATGGAATAATGAAACCCATGTAACATTAAAAATTCATGCACATATAGCTTACCCATATCATCAACCATTGTAGTGTATTTGATAGGAATAAAATGAGTTGATTTTTGCAACTGACCAATCACCACCAAGATAGAATTTCTCTATCGGGGAGTCCAAGGAAATAAAAAAAGTACATGAATTCTTCATCCCATTTCTAAACTAAATTTGGAAGAGGATGGTGACACCCCATGTGTTTCATATGCTCTAAATTAATATATTTTCATATATAAAAGTGGGACACATAATCAGTAATGTCATGGTTCATACCTATCCACTAGAATCTCTGTCTCATGTTATAATAGTTCTTCGTAATGTCTAGATTAATTACCCACAAATAAATATAAAAATAATAGAAATAAAATGTTCTCTTAGATATTGGGATGAAATACCATCCCCCAAAACTGAGAATACTATTTATAGGGAGAAACCAACCTGAAAAAGTCTCCCCATCATATAGGGTTTCTTGAATTCTTAATAACTCAAAAAACTACTAATGAATCTGTAGAATAGAATCAAGGAGATACGATGATAATGTACCAGTAGTCAGAAACATACCTAAAGCATCCTCCTTAGTATCTAGATAATATTATGAAAAATACCAACAATGTTGCATTGTTTATTTGATTCAACAATAGATGGCGATGGTACTTTACAACTAAGTGTATCTTTAACAAAATCTGATTTCCCCTAGGTATAGGTCATTTAGAAGTCAAACATCGGAAGGTATTCCACCCATCTTTTCTCTATGATATTAAATTATTTCTTAGAAAATTTATATCTCAAACCAATTTGATCAAAAAAGTCAATGGACATTTTTTCCAAAAAGATAATGCCTCCAACAATTATGTAAATGCACAACTGTGGTAAGATATAAATCTTGATTGGTGTAATTATTCTCATGTGGTTAATACTGATGAGATCCATAAGATAAAAAATGATCATCCTATATTAGTACACAACCAAAATCAACACCATATGAAATATAGAAAACCATATACCCCTTACCAATATTAAGTACCATCAGAATAAGAGTTAATGTCTTGAGTCTTTTTTGATATTTAAAATAATAAAGACACTTTTCAACACTTTTAAATTTCACCAAATTATATATAAGATAATTCAATGGTGATTCTAAATTTGATACATCATTAATGAACCAATGAAATTATCTCACATGAACAAGGAAGCTATGAATCTCAAATACGTTTTGCGGATCTTCTCATGCTAAGAAAACCTTCACCGTCTCAGGATCAACTGATAAGACATGATTAGAAATCATGTTCCCTAATAATTTTACTTCTTAAATATAGAAATTTTATTTATAAATATTTCCATAAAAATATTGTATCCTTAGGATTTCTAAAACCAAACTCAGATGCCACTCGTACTCTATAAATTGATTTAATAAGCCAAAATATCATCCACAAACACTATAACAAAAGTGTCAAGATATAGATGAAATATCTAATTCATCAATTTCATAAAATCTATAAGATGGATAGTTTGAACAAATTGCATTAGAAAATATTATTAACAACCATATCTGATTATAAAAGCCATCTTTGGTATATCACAATCCCAAACATAGAGCTGATGATAACCTGACAAAATATCAATCTTCAAAAACCAACTTTCATCAATTAATAAATTAAATAAATAATAAAAACAAGGAGAGAGATAATTGTTCATAAAAATCACCTGGTTCAACTTATGAAAATCCATAGAAAAATGATAGAAATTGTATGCCTTCTTTGAAAAGATCACCCGACTACCCAAGGGGAAACTATAGGGTGAAAAAAACCCTTTTCTAGTAGGATTTCCAACTAAATATTGAGCTCTTTCACCTCTAATGGTTCCATATGATAAGAACGTATCAAAATCAACTATGTACCTTGTACTAGGTCAATAATAAACTCTACCACCCTCAATAAAGGAACACTAGGAATATCATCTGGGAAAATGTTTAGAAATTCCTAATTAATGGAGGGAAGATAAGAAATATATGAAACTTCATCGGAAAAAACATCTACAACAGGAAATAAAATATTGATCTCTAGGTGGAAAGGTCAAACATGACTAGACCTCATAACCTACTTTCACTAAAAACTTATGATCTTCCATATGCCACAAGAAATGAGACATACCAATGAAAAAAATAAACCTATACTCATTGATAAACATGAAAATGCAACTCGATGAAGACATCAAACATATCCAAACTAGGAATAAGAAAATTCAAGACATTATCTGCATCGGCTATCAATAGCACACAAGACGGACATTGAAACCATTATCTCTCCTCATCTCAAGAGGTGTCAATAACTCCATAAAAATGAAAATTGTTATGTTGGAAGGTTATGAATATGAAAAAATAGAAAATATACATGAATGGGAAACAGAATTACTAAATAAATCAATAACAATTGAGGATGAAAAAAAATGATACCTATAACTATCAATGGATCCACATATGACTCTACTAAAAATTCATCTACTACATAATGGTGATTCACTCTTGAGACATGTAGATGGATCTATGTAGTCAATGAAGCATCTAATTTCCCTTGAGTACCGTTTATTACTAACAACCCCTAACCATATCAAGGTATAGAAATAGCCTGAAAGAAACAATATAGATGACCATAACAAAGTAAACTGTTACTTGTCTTTGTATGTGGAGGACCTGAATTCCAGATGTTCCAAACCATACCACCCTAATAGAATGTTATAGGCACACTACTATATAAAACTAGAGGTTCTTAAGAGGGGAGATACTGAGAACAACATTCACCACTCTTGTGATGATATTTCCACTTTCTCTTTTTCTTAGCGGGCCACTGAAGATACCAATAATTTGAGGTGATGTTGTAGAATATGAAACTTTTCCTTACATATTCATTTATTCCGTTATATCCCTATCCACTATCAATATATAGTATGAATGATTTATATAAATACATGTGATTTAATATCTAGACAGAAACCCTATAGGCACTTCTGATATTTCAACTCATCATTATTTACAACCTTTGAAGCAAATTGAACCAGATTAATAAATTGACTGGTGTACTCTAACAATAAATTCTCTCCATTCAGTAATGTGACAAAATCTAGAATCTTCAAGATCATCATACTCTGAGATAAACTAATCCAAAAAGAGAATATTAAAATCCTTTTAGTCCAACCACACATTCAAATTTTAATGTACCATAGAATCCCACCAATACTTATTGGGACCCTCAAGTCTTTTCATTGTGCACTATACCTTGATACTCTCCATGGTATACATGAAAACAATGATAGAATCAATATTATCAAGATATTTATCCACCTATTGAGGTTCATTCATAATATTAATGGATGATTTATTCTAACACAAGAACTCCCATAATCGATCTATTTCTCCTATAACTCCCTGTAATACTTCATCAACTATTTTATGCACTTTTAACACATTTTGGGAAAGAACATGAACTTCCCACAAGATAACTTTGATAAAATTACAATCCATCATAGGATTTTATTAAGGATCATCAGCTCCACCATTCTATAGAACTTCTGGAACACGTCTAAAAGGAATAATGATGCTCACCAAAAAAATAAATGATTTGGAGAAAATAGTATAAATTCAAACCAAAAACTCCATAAGGGAATAATATGATTAACATCCAAAATAAAAACATGTGTCACACATCCCAATATGCATTGGTAACTTCAGTCTCATAATGACAAGTGTTAGCCAGGAACTCACAGAAATCTACCCCCCATGTCTAGAAAATCTCATCTCTAGTCTATCAAACATTATATGAAAAGGAAAAAACGAATAACCTAGGTATTTGATTGAATGTTTTAATGAACTGACCAAAATATAATCTCAAAGTGGTACATGAATCAATCCCCTATATACCCAAAGGGAATTATTGATCCCCATGGTATGATGACTATCACATGGGCATCAAAAAACAATCAGAGGGAATGATTTTTTCTAATTAGAAGGGAAAATGGCATGGAATATATACATATAATAGAAAAAAAAATTTGTATAAAAAAATTATAGGTCTTAAAAGATAATGAAAAATTAAAGGTATACAATAGAGAAATGTTGCAGAAAATCACTAAGTGACATGTCCAACCATAAATGACTTTAATACCCAAATAATTACTCTAACAGTTCCATGTGATAATGACAGAGATCTCCCACCATCTCACCATCAGCTACCAAAAAACTAGATGATATAAATCCCAACTACCTCACTATGAATCATTTCCTTTCCCTATATCGAAAGGCATAACCAAGTCTACGCACTATCGAATGGGTACACAGGGTGTGTGATAACAATCTTAGTAGGGTCTCATCCATGTGTTTCATATCAAGTATTTGGAAAATAATATAATCATTCTCATATTTAAATAAAAAAAGTAATGATAATATTTTAACAATTATTTTATAAAAATCGATTCAAAACATCTGAATTTCCCCCTTTTCCACATTTTACAAATAAAATAGTTAAATCAACTTCAAATAATTTCATAATTATGTATTTTAGTAAATAGGTCAAATCAAAATACATAAAATAATGTATCATACCTCATATAAAATCAATGGAAGTAAAAAATGAGTACAAACAAAAATCAGAATCATAGGTAACATCACTCCATGGTTCACACAAGAATAGGATATATATGACACTGATAATTAACTTAGAAATTCACATATTCATTAGGGAAATAGGCATATTCATCGAGTCTAGAGAGAATTGGAACACCCTAACATATTTTATTTTCAACCAAGAATGTAATATGATTAATTAAAAGAATGATAGGGTAACATAATTGTGTCAAATAATATGATGTTTTATGGTTGAATTTATTTCATTCTATTTTTTCCCTTTGGAGGTTAATTATTCTTCAGTCATGGTAACTCATTACTAGAAATTTATTCTATACCAATGGTTTTAAAAAATTGTTAAAGGATGGATATCCATTGGTATAACCTATACCAATGGTTTTCCAAATCATTGGCTGTTGAGGCTTTTGTATTTCCATATACTAACAACTATTGAATAACCGTTGGTATATTGGTTTAGAATGTACATTATACCAATGATTTCTCTAAACTATTGGATTTAATTTTTACCAGTGGTTTAGAAATGTTGTGAATGATGAAATATCATGTATAATCAATAAATTTTCAAACCATTGGAAGATACTTCTACCAATAGTTTTAGTAAATAGTTGGTAAAGAGTGAATTCATAGGTCTATACCAACAGTTTCATATATACCATTGGTATAATGCTGTTTTTCACACTTATACCAACAGTTTATAGCTGTTGGTATAACCTTCTTGCAATTCCAGCAATAGGCCACATTCTGCCTCCCCACTATTCAATTACCTGCAAGTATACACACACAGTATTCAGAAATTACCTCTAAGCATAACATAGAATTGAATTAAGAATTCAATTCTTGTATAACACATAATTTAGAAGGTAATTCAATACATATAGAATTGAATTCATAATTCAATTACCCTATGAAATATATAATTTAGAATTGAATTATAAATGGAATATATAAAAAATTGTTCTATGAATTATTAATACATTACAAACGAAATTGAATACATAATTATGTATGTGTTATACTGAATTAAGAATTCATGAAAAATTCGGAATTATGTACAGTGTATTCAATTCAGAATTCAGTACTTACAAAATTAAATTCAGAATTTAGAAGGTAATTACCCTGTGAAATTGTAACACATTATACATAATTTATTATTGCAAGTCATTGTTACTAATTACCACTATGATATTTTGGTGGATTTGAACAATGTCATGTTCTTTTCCAAGAAAAATTTGTGGAAATGTGAACAAGTAAAATACATTAGGATTAGACTAGGGTTCATGATTCTTAGGTTTCCAAAATTCTTAAGTTATACTATTGAAATTATTTAGAATGATCTTATATACCTTTTTCAATCTCAATGGGATAGGTGGAATCAAATGAAAATGAAAATTGGGGAAGGCCTTCCACTCAGTTTAGGAATATGAAATCAGGGGAATTACAAGAAATCCTATCGGATAGTGTGGTTCTATAGTGCGACGTGGTATTCGAGCCTGGTGATAAACTCTTTTATAGTATTAGGTAGAAGATGCTTGGGATATCCTGATTTTTAGAACCAATTATAGAGTTTGGGATGATTCTATGGGTATGAAATGAGAATATTCAATGGGTGAAAATTCATGGGTGATGATAAACCTCTATACTAGTTGGTGATCAAGGATATTTGGTGAGTGTAGTAAAACTATCATTATCACACCATAAAATGATAAAGTTTATGACCTATGGTTATGAATGGATGTGGTGAACATTGATTTAGGCATGGTTGATAGATAAAACCAAATAATTATTATGGTTTTATGTTATTTTCGGAGACATCATTGGTGATTCATACCAGGTTAATAAATTTAGAATCATACTAGAAGAAAATGATATAAATTTTATAGGGATTGTGAATCATACAAATGCGGAATGTGATGGGGATGATCATAGATTGATCCTTGTTAAGAAATGAACAATGTTTCATTTATACCTTAGAGTACGGTTATTGGGATAGTTATCCCAAGATACATCAGGAATGTATATAGAATGCTGATCTTCATGGGTTATCAGATATTTGAGTATGAAACTAATGTTTTATAAGTGGCGATGAATGTATAGATTGACCTATATTGCTAACCCAACTAGTGAGTGATTGGAGTTTTGATGTCGGTGATGGATGTGGAATGCATGGTTCATATCTAATTCATTGAAAATACTATATTTTTTGATTCATAAGTGGTAATTGGATATGATCTGTTTCTAGGGTGTCTAGTGAGGTATAGATTTTAATTCATAGACCAAGTACAGATCAAGATTTAGATACACTTTTTCCAAAAAAAATAACATAAAAATTGGGTAATTAATAGAAGTATTATATAGATGTAAAAATTATTGAAAATAACTTCTATATAAGGAAATCATGATTCAGGATTTGAATATGAAATTTTTGTCCATAGCCTTGGGTGATTTTAGATTAATTCAATGTCATTGATGATTTACTAATACTTTTCACAAGTAATTTGATATAAAAATGGATAAATGACATACAAAATTTCATTTTCAAAAATGGTGGATTCATAATGGGGATTCAATCTAGACATTTCATTGAAAAAATGGTTTAATAGGATTGATTTTGATGATAAACCAATTATCCCTCATTTACAATCACAAGAAAATGATGATATTTGATATTAGTAGATGAGATAGAGATTGAGATATTTTTATACATGATTCTGAAGGATTAGATATTTTATTGTTAATATTTTCTTACTACTCACCCACTCCATCTGCACACCCCCTCCCCACCTGCACAGACCCCTTCCCACCAGCACATCACCCCCTCCCCTTCTCACTCCTAGTATCCTCCCCCTACACAGCCCCTCATCCATACCTGCACTAGCCACTTGTACCACCTCCCCCTCTCCACTTGCATAGCCCCCTCCCCCCCTCACCCCCACAACCTCCCCTATACAACCCCTCCCCACCTACATATCCCCCACCCACTTGCCCCAACTGCACCCCCAACTGCACCCCCACCTGAACACCCACCTGGACACCCACATCCCCACCTATATAGACCACCCTCCCCACATGAACATCCCACAATCCACACCTCACACCCCATTAGTATCCCCCTGCACTGCCCCCCCCACCCTGCACACCCTCACCCCACCTGTATAGCCACCCCCACCCACCTGCACACCCCTCCCCACATGAAAACCCCTTCAACTACACACCCCCTCCCAACCTACGCATCCCCTCCACACTTGCACAACCCCCACTCCCCACCACATCTTCATCAGCCTCCCCCTATATAGACCCCTCACCCTTTTACACCCTCCCCCACTAGAACAACCCCTCTTCACATCCCCCATCTCCATTTCACATCCCTCCCCTACCAGAATAGCCCCCATCCACTTGCACAGCCCCCCCCCACCTTCACAGCGCACCCCCACTCCCTCCCCACCTCCCAAATAAATTTCCAAAATCACAAACCCTCTAACATTTATTAAAAATCGTGTTCTTTTATTCAATGAAAATATCTATGTTAGTCTAATTTTATAGGCTAAAGAATTCATTAAATCAAAACATGCATTTTTAAATACAAGTATTAATATCATAGAAGAGTCATTAAATTGAAAATTTGTCTCCCAAAAATATTTATAAACCAATTTATAATAGAACCAAACCAAACAGACATGTATCAACAATAACAATGTTAGAACCACGATGACATAAATTATTAATCATATACACAAAATATAGGTGATCGGCAAAAAAATAATAAATGGGGGCAATGTGGAAGTCCATTTTGATATCTCCTCATGTGCATAATTATCCATTAAATACTCCATGATTATGGGTGATTATAGTGGTGTGTATATGTAATTTTTAGGTATGATTCCTCCTAACCTCCCATAATTTCACTCTCCCTCAACTTCCATTTGATTAAGTGGATGTGGATTTAGGAACTACATGAATATTCCACCACAACATAGTGAAATCAATAAAAGTATTTGGGGATTGTTTTGGAGATTAATATTGGAATCCTAATGCTGATGAATACTCAAGGTTTATTACTTATATAGATAGAGAAAATACTTTAAGTGACATATAATGGGTTGATAAGGATGACATCATTACACAATGTGTAGATTTGAAGGATTTTATAATGTAATTTAAAAACATATCGATCTATTTTTAAGTGAATTGACGAGGGTCTAAGGGAATATAGGTGAGTAGGAATCTTGGTGTGACCTTCTAGACCTTGGTAATATTGTATCATGAAGTATGACCAGAGATTATCTCAGTGTATGTGATATCTTGATTCTAAATTAAAACACTGATTTAAGAAAACCATTGGGTTACAGAATCTAACCTAATTGTGTTAGAATTTTTGTGACTTTAAATGATATATATTTCAATATATTGATACAATAATCAGTGATGTATTTTGGTGATGTGAACTACATGAAGGGGACATATAAAAAATATAACTGATGAATAAGTTATTAAAAGGAAAATATAGATTCATGTGGGATGGTTTTCCTTAAGGGAAATGGGATAGTGAATAGGTTTAACTTTTATGATTCATAAATCAGTGGTGGGGTTTTGAATACATTCCTAGAGTGGTGTGCTAAGTTATAGGGTTAATATAGAAATAGAAACAATTATGGTAACAACAACTAGATATTGTTATGTGATATATTTGGCCACATGAAATTCTTATGTACTATAAATTCTTACAGGAATCATGAAAATTAACAATTTCACTCAAATTCACTAAAAGACTCTCTAGATGATTTCCAAAAAAACTCAAAAACACCATCTAAGATCATGATACATTATACCATAATGTATTCATACAAACCAAATCATGAAGATTCATAACTTATCACCAAATCAAAATATTTTCGGTAACAAATGCAACAACACAAAGTATCAAGTACAACATCATCTATGAATGATATTAGACAAAAAATAGTGTCCCATAATGTAAATCACAAAAATATAATGAATCAGAGAAATATGACTAAGAAGTGGTACATTGAAAATGAATAAGCTCAAGTTCTTCATATAAGAGTTTGTGTGTATATAAAAAAGAAATTGGGAAATATCATTGTTACCATATAAAAAGAGAATTAATAGAATCCATACCTCCCTATCAATTCATTTTTTACAATTTATAAATATTGAAATAAAAAAATGTCACCTACCTAATAACACTTATATTTTGTCACATCAAACCATAAAACATAAAATGGCATTAATATCAGTAAAAAATTTCATAGATCATTTTTCCATCCTCATCATCACTATCATCATGGTCATCATAAGCCTTATATTCTTCTTCATCCATATCCCCAAAATCATCCCCACCCTCATCCACATCCACATACTTGGCCTTCTCATTGCCCCTATCCTCCTATTTGGCCTCCTCCTCTCCCTCATCCTCAACATCATCCTCATCCTCAGCCTCTTCCTCGCCAATGTCATTGCAAGGAATGACATAATCTATAACACCACTAGGACTACTACTTTTTGCATTATATATTGAATGCATTGAGGAAATATATTCATCCCAAGTTTTTCTAAACACTTGTGGATGTTATAGAAATAAATCTTTCAACAGTTTCATAAATTAAATGTTTTCCGTAGTAGAACATTCTTCCACCTTTGCCGCCAATTTTGAAGCCACTTTTGTCTGTGCTGTAACCTATTCAAACTCAGTGGAACTAATACCGGTACCTGAGGAGGCCCAATAACTCATTAGTAATATACTCTTCCATGGTCGGCAATATACTCTTAAATGGTTCTCATATTCCAACACCGGATGTAAGTGATTTTTTGGCCCAAAATTGTCAAGTTCCTAGGCCTCAAGGTCCTCTAATGTAGCCTGCTAAAAATATAAATAGATTATTAAGTTAAAAATTAGATATTAAAATTTTATATCAACATGTTAAAATATACATTCAATTTCTGTGTCGGTTCATTAACCACACTTCCATTTTTTTCCTTCTACTTGAGAAAAATAGTTTTTCTCGAGGCACATGTCCTTCAATATTAAATTATTTCTTCTACAATGACATTTAATGTAATAAAACATAATTTAAAATAGGTTACCAATAAATTAATTTCATAACTTAAATTATATGAAATCATTAGAAATCGAATAAATTATGAAGGAAACAATAGAAATTGAATGTCCTAAATAAAAATTATAAAGAACTGTCATACCTGCTTCCTCTCATGATCTGACATTGTAGTACATCCCAATGTGTTGAGGTATTTTTTTTCATAAATGATTTTTTATTTTTTTAGAATGATTCATAAATAAAATTAAATAATAAAATAGATAGTATTAATTCAAAACATGAAAATTTAAATTTAAATAACTCAAATTTGATTAATACCTTAAACTTTATAGTCCCTCATTGAGTAATCATTTTCCGATATTTTCCTATCATATAATTATCCATGATTGTTACTATTTACAACTCTATGACAACTCTAGAACACCATCCAATATAAAACTATTACTTATAGGCTCTCTAAATCTCACCTAACTCCTTTAGATGTGATGGTCGTGCACCCAAACCATCGGGGAAATTAAACCCAAGCTGACACCAACATAATAAATCATATAAATTCAAAAATAGTATATTAAAATAAATACAATAGATTTTTTACCCATATTTGTACCCAACCATTATCCTTGAATTCGATTGGAAACTGTATCCATGAGAGAGCTATGACAGAAATGATGTTGGTGTATTTGGGATGCGTCAAAAAAAACTGTGACATTGCTGCCATATTTTTTCAATCATTTGATTGTCTTCATTGTAGTCTCCCGTCAACTATGTGTAGTGGTTCCAAAATGCATGCATGCATGTACACCCCCTCCCCCACCTCCTATCAGTAGATGTATCTATTATGAAAGAAAAAAAATATAATATCAATACAATTTATAATGAAAATAAATAATGGCATAAAAGTTTTTCAAGGTTCTATAAATATACATGTGGTAGTCTGCTAAATGGGCATTGATGGGTCTGATGAAACTGAAGGAACACCCTGTACAAGTGGAGTGGTTCCTAGTGTATGCTATACAGGCACATAGTGTGGTGGAGTGGGAGTTAAAGAACATGGAATATAAATTCTTGGAGAGAAGGAAGTATAAGTAAAAGAATATGGCATGAATGGCTAGCCAAATTAATGATATGGATGAGGAGGTTAAATCATCATCAGATATGGTATAGAAGGATGAGGAATATCAGATGAAATGGGAGGGGAAATCATGGGAGGCCTAAATATCTTGTCTGTACGAAATCATACACCATGATCAGTATGTGGGATAGACGATAAATCAGTGTGGGGGGGGGGGTCTAATTGGATATGCCCACTAGATCAACTATCTGTAATACCACTGTCCCTCATACACTTAGCCTGAGTACTAGGACCAACACTAGGCTGCTCGGTAAATAACGATCTATTTGGTGGTGGATCCTGCAAAAATGTTAAAAAAACTAATCACATGACATTATATGTTATTTAAATATATTATTTGAAATAAAATAATCACAATTGGAACTAGTGGAGGAACTCTAATCACAGCCACGTGACAATTTTTGTTCATCATCCTATTTCATCACATCTCTTAAATATGATTCATTTCCTAAATTTGAAAACAAATATGGTTGTAATTTGAAAAGGATAACTTATGTGAACCCAAAAAACAAAATATATGAGAGGGGATTTGTGGATTCATGTGTTCTGGTGTCAATAATCCATGATCAATAAAACATTGAAAAGTTAAAGGGGATTTTAGAGTAATACTAATTTTATAAATGGTCAATGAAGCATTGAAATGTTCACTAAGTTAGAAATTCTGGATTCATAGGTTTGAATACAGTTCAAGAAGGATAAAAAAATTTCTAATCAATATTAAATCAATTTGAATAATACCATCCTTAATAACCCAAGCCGAGCTAAACCAAAAAAAATTGAGAACATGGATGGATGATTCAATATATTTCCCACAAAAATTTTAGTTTCACAATCAACTATGAAAATTATTCTACTAGATTCATCATAAGTAATAAATGGATTGGTTTTAATGGAATTAGGGATGATGTTAATTCCATAATCACCATCATCAAAAACATGTCTTGGAATTAATTCAATAATGACACCAAATTGAGGTTGAAGATGACCTTTGACATAAAAAACCTATTTCTTCATTAATTCCAATACATATGATTCATCTACAGAAAGGGTGAGATTCATGTCAATAACTGGAAATCCACAATAATAAATAAAGGTACCCAGCCACATCATCGAATCAAACCACTAGAATTTCATCATCATGACTCTAACATGAGAGTAATAATCCAATATTTTCATTTTTTCCACAACTTAATAATAAGCTACATTTTACAAACAAGGTCAAATTTTTAATACACTAGAATAATAGTATATTGTTGTATTTATCTTAGCTCCATCATGTTGTGTTCTCATGTTATTTTCTCTTTTAGTCATAATAAGGCTTTATCCATTGATAAAAATTGATTTAAATTCAAGAACCACAACATTAAGACCAAATCCCAATGCTTTTATTTCCCTAAAAACAGAATCTATAGGAAAAAATAGATACCTATAATATAATGAAATATTAAATTTAACTAAATATTTATTTGATTTATTTATTGAAATAATATTTTTACCTTCAATTTCAACCAAGTAGTAATCTATTTTCTAGGAAATTGATCTCGATTATTAAATATAAAGAAAGATTATTTATATTTATATTTTTTTTACGTTTCCTATAGATTAAAATAGAAATAGTTTACCAAATATGTAAAATTACATTAGTGGAGATAACATATACAAGTTCAATTTACATACTTTATGTAGTCCTTGATCTAATCATAGTTGAACAATGTTGTCTGATATGTCATCTGCCACTCTTCAAGGATTAATGTCGTCAATGTATATGATTTGGGAATTCTTCCTATTTGAGGAAGTGATGGAAAACTGGATTCACTTTTCTCATAATATTCTTCTTCATTTCTCATTGGTCTGTTCATTCTCTTAGTAATATCAGGAAAATACATTGAGATTAAATCCATACATTCTTGTGCCGACTAACTGTTCGCTATTGTACCTTCAGGATGATTTTTATTTCAGACATAATATTTCAATGTGTACATATTTATTTTAGTTGAATACATCGAATAGAAAGAAACATGTACTCCACAAAGTATATTGGTTAAAATATTGATAGTCAGATGCAATAGGCCTGTGAAAAATAATGTTGGAAATATTTTCTCTTACTCACACAAAATTAATGGTGTCTCTGCCAACATTTTTTACAAGAAAAAAATGGATAAATTCATTGCAAAAAGAGGTCTAAACAAATGGTACAACTGAATAACTGAAACCCTTACATTAGTAGAAAAAATATAATGGATTTACGTTAGAATAAACTCACGTAGAAGGATGTGATAATCATGAGTCTTCAATGATTTAAGATTCAAATATCTTCTGCTGACCTGTTTATAGATGTTGCTTGAATATCCATAAGAAACATTAATGGTATCTAGTACATAGAGAAATTGACTTTTTCTGTAGGCGTCGTCACATAAGGAAAAAATGAAACTTTATTTTTATTTTCACTGATACACACATGATAGAATTCTGGTCTACTGCCTCAGTCCACCAAGTCATGCCGAGATCATAAATAAATTTCTTCATTTCCCTTGTAATTTAGAAGAATCAAAATCAATATTTCACATATATTATTTTCAATTTTTATTACGTCTAAACAACTACATAACAAATTAGTTGACGAATATAGAAACTATAAGTATATAATCTACTTCTTCCAATTGTAAGAAGTATAATTGGATATATTATTTATCTTTATGGATTTCATTTGAACCTTCCATAAATAAAAACTAAAATATATAAATTCATTAAGTACATCAGTTAAGGACATATTCTGATGTAGATCTTCGGTCTCCATGGTATTTTCAAATCATCGACGGTTATTTCTATATGTATGGTTCATTGCAAAGAATCATCGATGTCCCATAAAATGAAATCTATAGAAATATTATTTTTTTTCTGGATCAATTATTCTTCATAAAAACATGACATGATATATTTCCCTTCTTTCTCCATCAATACATCATTTCCTGAGAAGTAAAATCTTTGATTGTGTACATCAGCACATCACACATATGAAATATGTCTTTAAAACATGCATCATTTGTGCGTAGACCCACATACCAATGAATTTTCAACTCATTTAATAAAGGTTTCATGTAAACTTATATATTTTAACTAGGATTAGAAAGGCCAAATATAATTATAATCAATAAAGTGAATAGTTTTTCATACACCACCATGGTGGAAGGTTATAAAGGTGTATGAAAACCATCCATGTGTTGTGTGAAGTAAACATATTCCCAAACGAATTAAAATCGTAGCATGCAAGACCCAACCCCACATTAAGCACATCAGATGCCAAATCAAGATATCGAGAATCAAATCTCTACCATGAGAATCCATATGCAGAGTGAAATAACTCTTCATTATTATTCTTTCTCTTATTATCATGTCATCACATTTTTATTTAATTTCATCAAACATAAAAACATCCAGGAGTCTCGGGATAAATGGAAAGTTCTACGTTACTTTATGTGGAACACAGGATTGTGTTCCATTATCTTTTGGCTTCCATCGGTATGTTCCACATTTGATACGATTATTTCATTCAGTAGTTTCCTCCCAGAATAAGATACACTCATTTCCAGAAAGCACGAATTTTAAGTTTTGAAAATCCATGTTCTTCAACTAATTTACACACCATATAGTGGTTTCACAAAATATCTGCATCATTTGGATGTAATTCCACCAATAAAGAAAGAATGTAAAAAATGGTAGTATTATAAATCCCATAACTATTTTTTCCATGAAATAGGAGATTAAAAAATACCAATTTTTTCATTTTACCACATTTTTGATACACCAAAGTCGTCATAGAATCATTCAATTTTTTCACTCTCTCAACACCATCATTTTCACGGGACACATCATGTGTTCCCATATCAGCGTCTTCGTGGGTGAACATCATTTATTTCTCGTGATGAAGAATAAACAAAAACCAATCATATATCATATTATCCAATCTAGTCCTCATATTTGGATCATCAACATTTTGGGATTCCATTTCCCTCCATTATGATACAAAACTTAATAGTTTTTTTGAAAACCATATTTAGTTATATAGTAGCTAACTTCATCATGGATTAACCAAGGTATTCCCCCATAATTATAACTTGGGAAGTGTTTTTTACCAATATAAAGCATTTTAAAATGAAAAGTATAAAAATATCTCCAAATTGTTTTGAATTGTTTTTGAGATCTGATCACTTTCATGCAAACAACTTCTATCAATTTTGTAAGAAATTAAAATCATTCATTTTGAGAAAAAAATTCAATAATATTGAAGTTGAATCGAAAATATTTTTAAGTAAATGATAATTGTTCACTTTATAAAGAACCATAAAAAATACAATATTTTGATACATGTTGAAACATAGAGTTGGAAGTTAGGGTATTGTATCGACATCAACATGAGACTATGTAAAAGAAAACAAAATGACACATATTGGAATTAAAAAAATGGGAGGTTTAGTTCCAATATTGTACATAGTCCTCTCTATATGATAGTAACCCACTACTAAGAAAATTTATTTAATAATATAAAATAATCCATAAGATGGATCAAGTTGTACATTTAATAACTGCACACTAGGAAGTCCTGGGTACTGCTGGTCTCTATTATAGATATTTGTGTGAAAAATATGCAAAATTTAGGAAAGAGTAGTATTGGATAAAAATCCTTTAAGGAAAAAGATAAGTGATAATTAAATATACATTATTTACATTCACAACTCAAATTCAAAATGAAACATAGAGGTAGAATAAGATAATGTGTTTTTGAGGCAACTAAGTATTAGATCAACTTTGGCCGATGAATAATCCTTAAATATATAGAACATATAAGATTAAATTATCCAATGAATCTTTCTCTTAGTTGTGGTAATAAATCTCAGAAAACAAGTGTTTAGTGGAGAAGTAAGTAACATAGTACCCTTATAGGTTCCATACACTCAATTAATTTGAGGATTTGGCTAGTTTATTCTCAACTACTAAAAAATTATGCACTGAGAAACAATCATAATTAAATAATCTTATTTATAATATTTTTTGAATGTATTAAATGGTAAGATATTCATTAAATGGTATGACATTATTTAATCATATTGACGGTCTTTTAGTGTAGCATGAAATGCAAGCTACAAATGAATTTAAATTTATTAAAAAATAATAATAATTCAATTCAAATTAATGTGTTCTAAACCCAATTAGCATATACTCCCATATCACCCAATCACAGCACCCGAATCATTCTCTAATGAGTGAAATTCCATGAAACCTAGGCTCATTCAAATAAAAAGGGACCATGATTCTCTTCCATGTGATGTTTATCTAAAAAAACCACCCATAGTGATTCCTTCCCAAAAATAATTAAGAAATCACACTGATTACATGAATTACTAAATGATCACTAGTCACATAGGCATTAATACTAAATGAAGAAGAATGTAAGCATGCTCTATTTATCCTAGATCCAACCATATCAGATCATATTAAACTATGTCATCAAAAACCACACATAAAACCGAATATTTTTAGGTATCTAATAAATAATTCTCAATTTATATAATCATGATTCCTAAAATTCATCAAGAAAATTAAATTAAAGTAATAGAAATAAATCTACATTTATTCACTTTTTTAATCTAAAGGGTATTAAAATAATATAGGTGAATCATTCCCATCATGAACCATCTTTTTATGATTACCATTAATTCTTTAAACATATATAAATCCATAAAACTATAAAATAAACCCCAAAGTGTTAAAATAAATCAATTAAACCAATGAAATTTATTTACATCATCAGAGTACATCTCAAAATATGATCCACATGTTCTTTCATTAAAAATGTGGTTTGGGTGGGTCTAATTCAACTAAAAATATATATAGGAAACACATATAAAACATATTATAGACACTTTATACAAATAAACCACATGTCATTAGAAAATTAAGTCATACATAAGAATATAAATGTTATGTGAATCCTATAGGCCACATAAGATGAATTCTATCAATCCTCTTTCTTGTGTGGTCCAAGTGTCAAAAACTCAAATTAGAAAATCAAATTAGCACATTATACATGAGTAAATATCCCAACTATAACATTGATAATCAAGAAGTGCAATTTCATAACCCAATTAACAAATAATTACCACCCGAGATGGGTTCATGAATCATTTGTTTTAGGACTATCACAAGTCCATCAAATTTGTATCCCTATATATTTATCCAGAAACAGTATGAAAAATAAAACACTCTAATATTGATTTCTAATTCCCAAAATGAATAAAAAACAATCGAATCCAAGTAGGTGAACCACAACACATCAGGTTTTCCTCCAAAGAGCTCAGATATGATCAACTAGTAGTGAATAATTGTGTGCACCTAACTATGCTATTTGGTTTCGTGAGATATATATCAAAGACTAAATAATGTGTAGTCATGATCATCCTTGTTGAGTTATATAATGGTTATACTCATTTATTAAGGATTTATTATTAGGATAGAAAATAATATAAATCCCATAATAATGTTGTATAACTACCTAATAAAATTGTGACATGTATTCCTAACACTCATTTTTAATTTTTAATAAAAAAACCATACAAGTGTATAACTAAAAAACATGATGGAGTAGGAATAAATGATCATGTAATAGAGTAAATTTTTGTTCTATCACCATTAAAACATGAAAATTACCCCAAACCTACTCTTATAGCTTAGGTGGAAGTTCCACTTCATTGAATGACTTATAGTGAGAGTATCATTATCTTAATGTTTTAGTGTGCAATTTCAAAGAAAACATTTAGTGGTATATTAATAATGCATGAGTATCCTTTTGTTCCTATTAGGATAAAAAATTCTATAACTATATTTATTTCTAGCCAATGAAATAATGTTAATAAGCCTCAAATTTAAAATAAACCAATGATAAAATAACTCAGGATCATATTGACCTCTTAAATATCAATCAGAATTATTCTAAAAAGATAAATCACAAACAAAGAATAAAATAAACTGATATACAACTTGCGTTCATAATGGATCATAATAAATATTACAATGGAGAGAAAAAGAATGAAAGAATCTAAAATAAATGAAGGTGGACATACCAATTTAACATGGAAGAACAAAAATTTCTTGAATCAAAGAGATATGGGTGGTTAGAATATAGAGTTATCACCCTTGTGAGCATGTTGGGAAGTAGGGTTTGTGTCGAGCTCACATTTAAAGAAAAATTTTTGAGATGGGATGGGTTTTGGAGGAATGTTTTCTATGTGCTATATAGGGATTTTCTATCCCAACATTTACAAAAATGTATGCATAATAAGACTATACCAATGGTTTAAAACAACCATTAGTAAAACTATATCTATGACAATGGTTTCATTAAAATGTTGGCAAAATACAACTCACACTACTCTATCCAAATGTTTTAATGAAACCATTGGGAAAACCAATGGTTGAATTTCTTATACCATTTTTTATAGAGAACCGTTGGTATAATATCATTTTCCCAATTCATTTTTTAAACAGTTTGGAGAAATACTTTTGTATAGGGGGAGTTCCACAAGTGACTTATTTTATAGTTTTAGTAATGCGTCACTCCAGAAGGAACCAGGTTAATAATGGGTTCAAGGTACAATGTAGTGATTTCACTAATTAATTACCTAGTGTAATAGGATCAATATTACAATTCATCATAATAATAAACACTGAACTGTCTCAATCTATAAATAATAACGCAAATATCATTATAATCTTCAGTGAACCTTGGAAGGAGTAGCTTGCTATTAAGTCTTTTATACATTAACATACACCCTCTTTGTAACACACAATGATATTATATGTCTTTAATTTTAAATAAATTAGAAGTATTTTGTATCTTTATTTTCACACAATCTAGTGTCTAAATGAACCATGATATAATAATAATTCAAAACCTAGTTTTTAAATTAGTGGGTAAAATTATAATAATGAACATATTATAAATAAATATTTTTTTTAAATAAAGAAAATTTATTAATTAGTTCATAATAAATAAGTACTCACTTTTCCATAGACATTTTATTCTTAAATAATATAATTCTTACATTAATTTTTTTTATTTATATTTTCATGCAATCATTTTAAGCAATTTGCACCATATATATACATTATATTTGAGGGAATGAATATAAATTTTGAATCCTCGTGTCAATATTATATTAGGTTGTGAATTTTTTATTTTTATAAAAAGATTTACTTTTTAGTGTAATGTGGAAAATAATGATTTAAGTAAAACTATCATTCCTTTTCATTAAATAAATTAATTTAATGTCCATAAATGTTTTGAATTTTATCTCAAATTATCATAAGTCTAATTTAATTTAAAATTATATAAATAATTAAATAGGAGTCAAAATTATAATTTATTTTTGTGTAAGTTCATCTTTGGGCTTAGAACCTGTTTTTTTAAGAACATTATGCATGAAATATGGTTTTTAATAAATTAAATTAATATTTATTTATTAATTTTATTAATTAAATTTTTGGATTATATATTTAATAAATTATTTTATCACTAATTTTAATGTTTTTATATAGAAAAAATAGAGGTAGGTTCAGTTTTATGCAAAAAAAATGCATTTTTCTTCTAAAAATGGGTTTTCGTATAACTTCCCATTGTAATTTATATATAAATTAAGTCAATTATATAGATTTAATAGATTAAAGTGTATTAAATATTTTAAATAATATTAATTAACACTATTAAATTGGCTGAACTTAATTTAGTTTCATAATTTATTATAAAAATGGTAAAAACAATAACACCACTATGGTCATAAGGGGTTTACTGGGGGTTAAACTAAGAGATGACATTTGTAATAAAACCTAAACATGTCTAATTATTATTTTTTAAATATATTTCATCCTTATAAAACATAATCTTCAAATAATTGTCCATTTTTACAATATAATCCTGAACGGAACCTTATATTATTTTAATCTTTAATGTAATTCCATTAGGGTCCCTCCCCTAACTTATGAAATAAAACCTCTTCCCATATCTAATTAATACAATTTGATTATTTTAGCTTGCCCATTACATACTAAAAATCCTTCCTATATTTCTTTAGTTCATCTAGGACCCATGTTTCATGTAATATTATGTTATTTTAAAAGGAAAGATTATGTTCGATAGTTTATAATATATGCAACAATGTGCTGAAATGAAAATAAATTAACATTATTTAAATGATACCATTATAGACCATAAGTTATATTTGAATGAATTAATATTATTAAAAAATTATTAAATATGTAATGGTACTAAAATATTTATTAATTAATTATTTGTAAATAATCACTCTATTTTTAGTAAATCCATTTTATTCTTCAAAAGTACATATTCATCAAAAATCAACATTCAAGATGTTCATGTGTGAATATATTAATTAAACCTTTTTAAATTTTAGATAATTTATTTGAAAAAATGATTCTATTTTAATTCAGCATGTAAAAAATTTATTTTTATGAATTTATAAGAATTTTATTAAAAGACTTTTTAAATGAATAGTGAAAAATTCAAATTTTTATAAAAAATTATATTTTTTTAAGTATTCACAGAGATAAATTCTAGTTTTGATTTTTTTAAATATATTTTTATATTATTTTTTTAATCAATCCAATTATGGTTTTTAAATCTATTTATACATTATTTTAGTGTAAAAACATTTTATATTTTTGCGGGTAATTTTTTTTGAATCACTGTTTTTTCACGTTTTGTCAATTTGATTTGACATTAAATTATGAAAATCATTGGTTTTCAATTTTGAAATATTTTTTGCATATTTTTATTCATAAGTTATATATTTTATTTCAAAAAATGTTAATTTTTTATTAAAAAAATTAACAGAAATATTTGTAGTACTTGTTACATCGGTTAAGAGGATAATAAGTTATTTAACAGTTAAAAATAAAATTATAGAAATAATAAAATGACCCCAACAAATGAATTCTTTTATTAGAATATTTAATATCATCCATACTCATCTAATATTTTTTTTAAAATCCCTTTTTTCCATTAGGGTCTGATTATACCCCTCATAATATTTTATATGATATAAAGTCAAAATGCTATACTCTTGTTTTTTAAAACATTAATATATTTAAAATGGAGATAAAAAATGCTTATATAAATAAATGGTAAATATAAATAAAAATTATTTATATTCATCATTTAAATTTATTTTTAAATTTTTTTGAAGAAATATTTACCTTAAATTCTTACACAACGCTTACACAGTAATTGTTCAATAAATAGAAAAATTAAAAAATGATATTAAAAATATTTAACGAAGTGTAATTTCAGATATTTATTATGATGAATGAATATTATAAATTAAAATGACATGTTCGGGATGTATTAAAATAATTTATTTTACTTTTCCTTAATTTTTTGATTTTATTAATGTAAAAGTAATGAATAGTTCTGCAAATTGACATTTTTGATATTTTATAATAAATAATATTTTATTAATTGATATAAATTCAGAAAAAAAAACTTCTACATTAATCCAATTTATTAACATATGGTCGATAAAATCAACTATTTTCCATTTATCTGCCTTTATTTATAGTAACCATATTGACCTTGAAAGAGTAAAAATCAATGTCGTCATAGTAAGTGTGAAAAGGGATAACTTGGGGCGAAACTAAATGATAAGGGAAAAAATATTCAAAACATGTATAGTTTTTATTGGATTATATTATTTTGAACCATACCCATCTAATTTCAAAATTAATTATTTTAGATCTATTTTAATTAAAATTGAATTTATATTAATTTAAAATTTTGAGAAATTTATGGAGTGCCCCTCCTTTCTCTTAAAATTGGACATCTGTCATTCTCTTTACATAATGGTTTGAGAAACATTTTTTTCATCCCTGAAATATTAAAATAAATTATGATAACACCTAACCCCATTTTATATGTCTTTTCTAGGAATAAAACCAACTTTATTGACCTTAAGGTGTTAATCAAGGAAGACTTTCGAATGAAGAGGTATTATTTTAACCACATGTTCATGTTTTATTTATTCTTTACCCTATATTAAAACAACATGATAATATAATGAAACAATTATCCTTTATATAATTGTATCTTATTATATTAATTTAATAACCTATATCTATCTCCAAACCTCCATAAAATGGGAGTGGAATTCATTGTTTGTTTGTACAACGGACTGCTGCCACAAAAATCAATGTATATCATTTTCCATCCCCATCTCTCAAGAATAGTTATCATGATGGAATTAATGTCTACATATTATATTAATGAAATATTTATCAATCTAAAAAGATAATATATCATTTATCTTCTTACCATTCTATTCACTAAAAAAATGATATTGTTTCTTGGGGGTACATGTGAACTACCACCTCCATGAAGCGATGTGATTCGTTTTTCCCCCACTACAAAAAATTGATGATATATGTAAGTATATTTAAAGAAATAATATTATATTAATTATATTATTATTATTTTCTATTATGAATAAAAATAAATATTACATTATCTCTATAATGACTACTGAAAAATGGAATCCTTACTCATATATACGTATGACCAACCATCTTCATAATTATAACAGCGTTCATTTTTCCAAACCATATTTAATGGTTCGATTTAAAATTATAATTGATGTAAAAAATATGGATTATGTCATATTTTTTATTATTTATAAGTATTATTAATGAACACGTTGGAAATAGTCAATATTCAAATGTCATTTTCGGCTTATGAGCCGAATATCATCAAAACATCTGATGTGAATATAATTTATTAAGAAAATAAATATAAAAAGTTATCAGATAAAATACATGGAATAATAAATATGATAAATGTATTATTAAATTAAATAATTAACAAAATTTTATTATATATAAAGATTAAGAATGTATGTGACCGGTCAGACTCAAGGTAAGGGACATTATTTTAAAAATATTTTTTAAAGTTTCACATAAAGTCTAATATCTTCCTTGTAAATATCTTAAAATATTTTTCCTAGTATTTTTATTTATATAAAATTATTTTAAAGGAAATTTCATCGCCCTACTGATTTTTTTAAAAGGTTTTCAAAAGGAATCTTATTATGGAATTGTTTTATGTTCTTTTGAAAAAAGTCAAAGGTAATGTTATATTTTTAACGTATATCATAACACTAAACTTTTTAAATACTATAATAATTATTGATTTTTGGATTCATTTACAAACTTATATAATTTTAAAAAATAATTTCATTTATTCACTATGTTATAGTTATTTATAAAAAGGGGTTTAAAAGGTATTGGATGTATCAATATGAGAAAATAGATTTTTATCAGGGAAGGGAAAATTTTTATGATACAAGATTTTATATATTAAATTATGTTTTTTGGTAAAAGATTATTAGGTTGGTTTTTTCTGTTACGAATCATGGGAAGTTGATCTCGTTATAGATTACCTACGCATTGGGAAAAGGTACAATGTTAATGGATTGGGTTTCTCCTATGAGATTATCAGAATATGCTACAATGGTTATTCAAATTGTAACCATAATGATTTTTATGTATACACAAAACAGTTATAATATTTGTATCTATAAAGTTTATCCATTTATAAGAGTGATATGAAAATGATTCCCCATGTTACAGACATATTTTATCTATTCTTGTCGAGGGGTTTAATGGTTTCCTTATATTAAAACTGTGTATTTTTAATGTGGAAATGATTTATTTTATAATCTTAAAGAATAATGTGAGAAAGGTAAGTATATTTTGGGTTTTTATGTTTTTCCCTAGAATAATTTATTTTATTATTTTATACATCTTACTATGATATGTGTGCTCATCACATGTTTTAATTCTTTTTCACAAGGTTTATGGACGGGTAAGGGAATTGAAGAAGTCAAGTTCAAATAAATGATGATTTTTCATGAACACATGTCATCTATAAATAAAAGGTTTTATTTTATAGAAAAAATATATACTAATAAAAAGAGTAAAATTTGAAAAATATCAGTTTGTAATGTATGATTTATGACTTAATTCTCTAAAATTATAGACCTAAAATAATTTATGAAATAAAAGAAAGTAAATTATAGTATAAAGATACTAGCTTATATGATATTTATTTCTGGGTCCTTATTGTTGGTTTCACATTAGGGTTTTGATAACATTAGTGGATAGTATGTTATTAGATAAAATTTTAATATTCCACTATAACCATAATGGATTTTATGTTAGGGATAATCATAGTAATTTTTGGATAAAATAAAGAGTTTGAAATAACATAAATAAAGATATATTTGTGTTTATCATCCTAATAAGATGATATATTATGATTTCAATAATATTATCTAAATAAAATTTTTTGTTTTAGTGAATGGATGCATCCATCCTCTAACATTCCAATAATTTAAAAAAAATCTCTTTAATTAATTTAAAATTTCTAATACCTTTCATTGCACGTAACCTTGAGTATAAATGAACAATATGATGTTATTAATATAAAAGTCCATTATATACTATAACTTAATCTATAAGAAATAAATTATAGTAACTAATTTATGAAACCAAAAATAAATGTCCAACTGAGTATGAATTTATTGGTTTGTTCTTAGAAAACAATAACACAATTTTAGTAAAATCATTTTATTCTTCAGAAATACGTATTATTAAAAAATGAATTTATTTATGTTTTTATTAATTTATAGAAAATATAATTTGAAAAATAAATTTAATTTTTAAATTAAACACGTAAAACATTTATTATAATTTTTTTAAAATAAAAACATTTGATTTTAAGAATAATGAAAATATTGATTTTTATTGAAAACTGTATTTTCTTTTAATGTTTTTAAAAGGTCACATTATGTTTCAGATTAGATTTAAATACGAATTAGTTAATTTGGGTTTAAAATAATACTATTTTTCTTTTCAAATGGATTTCATACACAAATCTATTATAAATACATTTTATGTTTTAAAAAGGTTTTTTTTTGAACAAATATTTTCATGGAGAATTAATGGTATTATTTTAAATTAAAAAATGCAATCTATTTGTTTTGAATTAGAAAAAATATAATCTATTTATTTATTCATATGGTAAAAATTTGGAAAATTGGTCCGTTTTATTATTGACTAATATGGATAGTGAACATGGTAAAATTTGTTTCCTCGGTAATGGGATAATAAGGTAATTTAGGTTAAAAATAAAATTATAAAGACTATAAAATGACCCTAACATAGTATAAAAAATTATTTTATAAATAAATATCCACCATTAACACCATAGGATATAATTTATTTTATTCAAATTAGTATTTTCCCTGAAAACAGATTACCTAATATTTAAATAAAATAACGACACAAAATGCCATTTTCTCTATCATTAATTTCCCTTATGTGTCTATGTGGGGACACGTGAATGTTCTGAACGAAAAGCAATGTTAATGTTTAACCTAATAATCATTTTTTTGTGATATAATTTTATTTTTCATGTTTTTTGATACTTTTATGAACTAACGTTATTTATAATATTTTATTTAATAAAATTTAATGATATCACATTGATGTTTTAAATAATATATCATTTCTAAAATTGTCCAATACAATAGATAAATAAAACTATAAATATTACTATAAAATATTTAATATCTATCTTCATAAAGGTATATTATTTCAAATTTTTAGTAAGGAAATGAGTATATTAAATAATTTCACAATGCTCATGTAGTAATTATTTTATTAATATAAATATTAATTATATGTTGCTTGGAATATTAAATTAATTATAAATTAAGATGATTAATATATATAAACAATTTTATAGATTACCTTGACCTATCATGGATATAATAAATATTTATTGAAGGTAACATGTTATCTTGATACTATTATAAATATAATAAACGAATAATTTCCACATTAATAGTATTAATCTTTTATCAAAATATTGAATTATTAAATTATTCAAAAAACATAATTTTTTTTTTCAAAATACCAAATAATTATAATATTTTAATGAACGTTATAAATTTTTCATTTATTGTATCATTTACATTAAATAAGAAAATTTTAAAATCTTTTAATAATGAAAAAGTAGTTACCTTAGTTAAAATTATAATCGGTTAAATAAGGGTTTGATAAAATTATCAAGATTAATTGAATACCAAAAAATGCCTAAAATATATTTTATTATGATATTAAAACATTATATCATATCATCATTGAATATATTCATTTTTTGTTGTATTCTGATTGAGATTTAATTTATTATAAATTTAAATTTTTAGAAATTCTGTAGTTCCCCAATCTCAATTATAAAAGGAACCTCCTCTTTTATTTCTTCCCAACACACTGATCCTTCATGATTTTCCATAATGTACCTATATCACTTATCAATGTCCATATCCACATTATAGAGGTTTTGGTATTCTTAGAAAACCATCTCTAGTGTCCCTAAGAAGAGATCAAGATGGAGCTTCCCGAAGAAGAGGCAATCTCATTTATAGACACTCACAAGACCATTTCATATTCTACTTAATTTTCCAATTTTTTTTACATTATAAAGTAATAAATATAGTATCACCTATATTCTGATATTTTATTATTATATTCTCTATATCATATGAAAAATTAGATCACTACACACGCGTACGTAAGACCTACCTTCTCTATGTCATGGTGTAATTTGTTTTTCATAACCAATTTACTTGGATGGGTCTAATAACAGAAATAACAACTATACATGATTATTATAACATGATATTGATTCTATAATAATACACACACCATCAAATTCAATAAAATTTCAAAATTAGGGGAATAATATTGCCGCTCGTGCATACTTATTCGACAAAACAAGCATAAGAAAATGAATATATAAATATATTGAATTATTAAATTTATATATATTACCTTAACATAATTATATAATTTTAAAGATTATAATCTATTTTAATGAACCGGAACTTATTCGACAAAACAAGCGTAAGAAAATGAAGCAGTTAACACCAGAAAGAAGCGCAACAATGAAATAACAATAAACAGGTGACAATATAACCATATATGATATGATAAATAAAAATATGAATTTGGAATAATTTAATAATATTATTCAATACATTATACTAGATATTCTAATATTTATAAAGGAACCCAAACCTAAAGTAATAGGTAATTTATCAATCCCATAATTATATGAGATTGTTTGTAAATAAGTATTTTCTAGGGTATATTTACCATCTGTGTCCATGTTATATAAAAATGTATTAAAAATATTATTAGCATTTTTTTAATAATTTATAATGTCACTTTTACCCATATATAATTTTTAACTAAGAGGTTTTAAAGTAATAATTTTTCATTTTCCCTATAAGGTACTTTTTGACTTATCTAGCAAACGTACAACAAGAATGTTTTCTTTTAACTTAGACATCATGAATAGATTATTACACTTTCAGGATACTTGGATTTTTTGAAGAATACCATAAAATATTAAAAGGTTATTTTGGAAGAAATATTTTTCTTTAAAAGTTTCATATAATTTTAAAAAATAAAATATTTTCAAAAAATAAAGGTTATTTTCCTCCATATTTATTTTCATGTAATCTCTCAAAATTATTCTTCATCTAAGATAATATTATTTGATGATAAATATGATTTAATGTGGATTTGTTTCAAATAAACTATACAATTATTCTTGTTATTTAATTATGTTTGTGATGTAATGATATTTTTGAAATCTATTTCTTTCTCATGAATTATATTATGATGGAATGATGTTCACAAACCCCATTTTATTCTATTGGATATGATATGATGAAAAATTAATGTACTTATGGAACAAATATGTATAGTATTAATTTTTTGATGGTTGGGTCATATATCTCCCTCTAATTCATTGGTTAATGATTTATATCTATTCATATAGACATGAAATGAATGGGAAATTATCTCTGTTCGGTAATACAAGGATAGAAGAGAATGTAAACCCAGTTTAGTAACACATGGATAGAATGAGGAGTAAACTTGGTTCGTTAAAGTACTTTTCCACTATTATAGTCTTAGAAATGAACCATGATTAATATGGAAAGTATTTTCTATTATTATGTGTAGATTACAGTTTCATTATGATCTCATCAAGAATGTTCTTTATAAAATTCTATAATTTATCTCGTAACAATATAACATGATCTTTTATATGAAAGTTAAAATTTTCCAATATTATTATTACTTTATTATGTATTATGATTATGAAATAATTAATATCTACCATAATATGCATATTATATCTCCCCATTTTATATTTCATTCCCCAGAATATGTGGAAGGTTATTATGTAATATGTGTCAAAACAAGGTTCTAGATGTGAGGAAATATGCACATGACGATGTAGATGTTTTATGAAACAGATGTGTATGTTATCTAGTTTCTAAATATATAAACCTATGGGGTCCAAACATGGTTTTTTATGTTGTGAAATGAATATTCTTGTATTTAGAAGTAACGTAAACGTATGAGATGTATGGGTCCTTATAATTGGTATCAGAGAAGGGTTTAGTTATTATTTAGAAACTAGGATGATAAAACCATGGTAATATCCCTAATGATAATTCTATTTCTAATTTACAATCCTAGTGTTTCGTTAACGATATTGAATATCCTAGTATAAAACCTACGGTGTCCAAAATTTAAATATTATAAGTAATTTTCCTTGATTATGTGGTTTCTATTTAGGGTTATTTTTTCTTACACTATACTTTTTAGTTTTAGTCAATGGTTGGAACATGAAGGGACAACATTAATATTATTTATAATGGGAAATTAAATTATTTTACTTTTTAGACTCAAAATGATTTGGGATTTTGAATGAAAATCATGATTCTATTCTCCCTCAACATTCTCAATCTATGAATCATAAAAATGTTACAAATGCGAAATAGATGGAAAAACCATCTGTTGATTCTTTTAAGAGACTTCTTCAACCATCTTTCAATGTCTCTTCTCTTCCACTAGTATAATAATAATGGATTTGTAAAACTAAAATGATATATTCTATTTTCCAATGTTCATAACATGTGAATTTAATATTGGAAGTCTATATTTTTTAAGGTGAAGCTAACTAATGGTGGAATATCATAAAAAATATGAGAAAAAACATTGACATTGAATCCATGGAATGAGACGAGTTGAAGAACTTATTTTTCAATAAGTACTTTCATCATTTTCCTCAAACGAAGATAGAGATAGAGTTACATAAGCTTAAATAGAAGGATGATGAATCTATTGATACCTACAAATAAAATGTTACAAGCTCTCAAGATATGCATATGGAATTATCATATAACATGAGAGAAAGGTCGATTGAATATTTAGTGTATTAAAACCAAGTCACTAAAGTGAATTATCCACAAGATACATTAATAGAAATGAAGAAAACATTCTCTGCTCCCTCAATGATGATATGGGGATTGGAGTTACCCATCAATATTATGGGTATGATAAAAAGAGAGAAATGTATTTCTAGGATAAATATTAAAACCATAGTGAAAATAATATTATCTTTCATTTATTTCAATAGTGTGTAATGAAAAACGGATGAAACTTTCTTAAAGGGAATAATAAATATATTACGTGTGGGAAAGAATGGCATTATGCAGTTGACAACCAAAGTGGTAATAATAATATATATAATTAAGTGAATAAAGAGAATGCTACATATAATGAACCTCTAACAATTCTATGTTATAATTTTGTGAAAATGGGTAATTATGAAAACCAATTATATAATCGATGGGTTTTATGATGATCGACATCATGAAACTCTTAAGTCCAATGACAATATCAAGTCTCATGAGATCACTACTATTAAGGTGGAGTACACCAATAATGTGGTTAATTCTTTGCTTAGTATTCAATCTAATGTATAAAATAATTTATTGGATTATGGATCCATCCATTTTTTTATTTATAAAGAGTTTTCTAGTTGTATTACTAAATTACCACAACAATCTGAGGTAGCGTTTGGTGTGAAAGCTCTAATGGAACAACAGCTACATTAGATGTTTATAATTATTCTCAAGATAATTTTTTTTGGAAGCTGCATCCAGAAAATATTGTGATACATACATTAGTTTAATTTGATGTGATCTTTGGCATGAATTGAAATTATCTATATGGAGCTCATATCAATTTATAAGGAATACATGTCACATTTCATATTCTTAATTCCTCCATCATTATCTACCGATGAAAGGATTTTTTTGATCTTTTGATGGAAATGTCTTATTTATTATGGGTATGTATTTCTATAAATTAAGGTTATCTACCACATATGTATGGAGAAAAACTAATTATTTTGGATAAACCTATTGTACATGAGTTTTTTATGCCTTTATAGAGGAATTTATATTTCCTACACTGAATGTTGAAGTATAGTTTTCAATAGAAATCATACCGGGTGTTATGCCTTTTTCAAAGACAACATATATAATTTACCCAATTGTGTAGGTGGAATTGAAGAAGAAACTCCAATAAAATTTTGACAATGGATTCATACACCATAGTGCACCACCTTAGGTTTCATCGACTTTATTTACTTTGAAAAAAGATAGATCAATGAGACTCTGTATTGATCATCCAAAACATAACATGATCACTATTAAGAAAAAAATAACCTCTTCCCTATATTAATGACTTATTTGACCAACTATGTGGAGCTTAATAATTTTCCATGATTGAAATTAATTCTGGATATCATCAATTATGGGTCCAGAAGGAGGATATACCCATGACAAAATTCAATACAAGTTATGGACCTAATGAATTTATATTTATGTCTTTTGGTTTTACTAATTCCCTTGATATCCTCATGGATTTAATTAATATAGTATTTAGAGACTATATTGATCTATTATTTTTTTAGTTTTTATAGATGATTTTCTAGTATATTCAATGAGAATGGAATAACATGTTAACTAGTTGAGGATTGTGTCGAAGAATATGAAAAAGAAGAAGCTTTAAAAAAAATCACCAAGTGTGATTTTTTTCTTCGGAATGTCCACTTTTGGGTAACATTATCTCTAGAGAGGGTATATCAATGGATGAATAAAAGATGTAAGTGATTGAACATTGTCCTAGACCAACAACGGTAACAAAGATTCCAATTTTTCTTATGTTTTCTTGATATTATCAATGTTTTCTAAAATATTTCTCATGGTTATCTAATCCACTCACCAAGTTGAGTTGGAAAGAAGTTATTTTCTTAGGAATGGATGAATTTAAAAATAATTTCAAGAGTTGAAAAGAAGATTAGCCAAATTACTTTGGATCACACAACCCTATAGTGCAGAGTGGTTTGTGATCTATAGGTATGCATTGAAGAAGGGGATGGGATGTGCTCTCATATAAAAGGATATAGTGATAGTTTATGCCTCATGAAAATTGTTGATACCTGAGAAAAATAAACCAACTCATTATTTGGATTTATATGAAATAATCATTACATTAAAGATGTTTAGGAATTATATTTATGGAGAATGGTGTGATATACATACTGATCATAAAAGTTGAATGTAAATCTTTAATAAAAAAGAGATGAATTTGTGCTAATGGAGAGGGATGGAGTTTTTTAATGATTATGACAAATCAATATGTTATAACCCTAGGAATGCGAATATGGTGGTAGATTATTTGAGTCGAAAAGAACCATGCTACCCAATATATGACAAGGATCACAAAATATCCAATTTTTATTTATTTAGAAACCATGGATATGGAAATATTATAGATAGGGGATACATATAATCTCTCTCAAAATAATTTTAATTAATATATATAATTGAAGATTAAGGAGGATCATGAAGAAGATATAGACCTACAAAAGAAGGTGAGAAATGATCCTTAGTTCAACCATGATTATGATAGAATAATAATGTTTATGAACCGTGTTCATATTCTTACCACACGACAATTAAAAAGTATCTATTTGATAAAGCTCATTGTTAATCATTCTATATTCATTTTGGAAGCACAAAGATGAATAATTACCCAAAATAATATTATTTGGTGGGATAAAATGAAGAGAAATATAAAATAATATGTTTCTTAGTGTGTGATTTGTTAGTATGTTATGGCCGAGATACAAAATTATTAGAGGATGTTACAACTATTATCCATACCAAAATGGAAATAGGAAAACATAACCACGAACATTGTCGTCAGACATCCCAAAATATCTAAAGGCCATTATTCTATAAGTGTTATAGTTTCTTGCCTTACAAAGCTAGAACAATTCATTACTCTTATATAATATTTATATCTTTACTAGCTTTCCAAAATATATGTTAATGAAGTGTTAAGATTTCATGGAGAGACAATTTCTATTATATCTGATCGGGACCCAAGGTTTACCTCGATGTTCCAGATAAGTCATCAGTGGTAATTGGATACATAGATAAGTTTCATCCCTATTTATCACCCTTTGACTTATGGTTAATAAGAGTGAAAATTCAAACTATATAAGAGATGTAGAGATATTTTTTTATATATTTCAAAGGTTGTGGGGATCAACACCTATATTTGGTATAATTTCCATAGAACAATAGCTTTCACTCCAGTATTCAAATAGTGCCTTATGAATCCCTCTATGGTAAGAAGTGAAGAACACCAATATATAGGTTTATGTTGGGAAAATAAATCTATGGGGACCTGATTCTATTGAGGAAATGACAGAGAAGGTTTGAACTATTCAATATCACATAAGAGGAGTTTATAATTGTCAAAAAGTTTATGTTTAAAACCGATTAAAGAACCTGGAGTTTGAACTCGGTTAAAAGGTATTCCTATAAATACCTCCCTAGAAGAGTGAGATATGGTTTTTAATGATGGGAAATCGAATCCCTAGGTATATCAGGCCTTTTAAAATTATTGATCATGTTTGGAAGACGGATTATAGATTGGAACTTCCTCCAAATATCTCAAATTTTCATGATGTGTTTCATATATCTCTCCTGATGAAGTACACACCTGATCCATCACATGTATTAAATTTAGAAGTCATGCCAATGATGTAATATCATTATTATAAATAAAACTCGATAGAGATTATGGATCTTAGTGAAATGTTCTAGAAAACAAGACCACTCTCCTGGTTAATGTTTTATGGCGGAATCACAAATCTAGGGATGCTACATGGGAACCTAGGGTTGTGATGAGTCCGATGTATCATGATTTATATTTATTGATGTGATAAATATTTATGAATAAATTAATTTTAATGGGGTAATAATATATCACCCCTAAAATTTAATAAATATTTCTCCTTATATAAATTTAATTCATCAATAGCAAGCATTACACAAAACTATGTGTTTAAATAATGTTTAGGAAAATATTAACAAAAAATTACTATTATATACCTGCCATAAAATTGTTAGTAATAAATAATAACAACTAATTTATGAATTAAATATAAATTTCTAACTAATTATGAATATATTTGTGAGCTATTATAAAATAATTTAATAATTTTAATAAATTCACATTATTCTACAAAAATATGTTTTCTTCAGAAAATGAGTAATTTTTTGAATTTTAGAAAATATATCAGAAGAAATAAATTTTATTTTTTAACTCATCATTTCAGAATTATATTAAAATTTATATTTTTTTAAAACATATATTTTTTTAGCAAAAGTGAAAATATTGATTTTTATGGAAAACATTATTTTTATTTAAATTATTTAAAACTAATATTATGTTTAGTATTAGCTTTAAATTATAATTATTTCATTTTTTTATAACTCTATTAGAGTTTTTAAAAATTATGTAATATACGGATCTATTATAATGATATTTTATGTTTTTAAAGGGGAATTTTTATGGAAAACTCTTTATTTGAGAATTCCCAATTTTTTTAAACATAAATTTAGAATCCTGTGTGTTTTGAATTTTGAAAAATGCATTCAAATTTTATTTTAAAAGGGTCAAATATTGATAAATATGTATCTTCTATTTTTTGAAAATATGAATAGTAACCATTGAATGTTTTGTTACCATAATAAAGGGTAAATTTGTTAAATTTGGTTTAAAATAAAGTTATAAATACTATAAAATGACACTAACATATGGTAAAATATTAACGAATGAAAAATGTGTGACCCTAAACATCAAATCATTTAATTTATTTTATTTAATGGACACTTTTCTAGGAAAATAACTTAAATAATATTTAAATCAAAGAAAGAAACATAATATCATTTTATTTGTCTTTAATCTCCGTTATGTGTCCACATGGTGAAAAAAAGATGGATATGAACAAATATAAATGTTAATTTTTAACATAGAAAACATATTTTAAGGTTATTAATTTATTTTTTATGTTTTGGGCTACTTGAATGAAATTATTATTTTTATAATATTTTATTCAATAAAAATTTAAAGATTTTACATTCATGTTTAAAATAATATAAATTTTTTTATATTGGGTTATATAGTATATAAATTATACTATAAATATTATTAAAAAAATTAAATATTTATATTCATCAAGTCATTTTCTTTTTAAATTTTAGTTAGTAAATTATTAAGTTAAATAATTACACAAAGCTTATGCAGTATTTATTTTATTAAGGAAAATATCAAATATATGTTGTACAAAATATGAAAATAACAATGATTTGGGATAAATAATTTATTAAAATAATTCAATATATTTACCTGACCTATGATGTATATAATTCAATAATATTTGATGCTAACTTATTATGTTTATATTTTTAAAAATCTAATAAATGAATATTTTCAAAATTGATAGTACTAATAATTTTTAAAATTAATGTTTTATTAAATTATTTAAAAAAAAATTTTAAAAATTAAAAATATAATATAATTTTAATATCCTCAACAATGTTTTTAACTATTTATTTATGGTCTAATTTACATCGAACAAGTAAAAGATAAAATATTTTTATATTACAAAATTAGTTACCTAAGTTAAAATTAAAACTAGTCAACTAAGGGTTAATTAAAATGATAAGATATAAATGAATAACAATACATATATAAAATCTATTGGTTTGTGATATTACAACCTTATTTAATATCATCATCGCATACATTAAATTTTGGTAGTATTTGTAAGGATATTGAATTTATTATAGATTTATCTTATTATAAATTTCAAATGTCCCCCCATCAATTATAAAAATGAATCTCCTCCATCGTTTATTCAGAACTCATTGATCCACAAATATTGGACACCATCTACCCATTTCCCTTAACAACATACCTAGACACATTATATAGTTGTTGGTATTCTCAAAATACCAACTATAGTTTCTGTAAGAGGAGATGTTGCGGGACATCACTGAAGAAAAGGTAATGACCTTTACTGAATCTCTCAAGATCATTTCTTCTTCTACGTCCTCTCACATTTCTTTTTTAACATTTTAAAGTAGTAACTCCAAAATCACCTATATTTTGAGATGTTATTATGATATTCTATTAATCCTATGAAAAATGAAATCATCGCATGTGTGTACGCATGACCTACCATCTCTATGCCATGGTGTAATCAGTTTTTCATCACCATTTTAATTGGATGGGTTTAATGATGGTAATAATAAGTATATATGATGAATATAACATTTATTTATTAATTAATAATATAATCACCATTAACTTCACTTATTTTTCAAATTTAAGGTAATGATATCATTACTCATGCGTATGTGTGACCTATAGTTTCCATGACGCAATGTGATTCTATCTTCATGATTAACATTATGGAATGATTATATAAATTTATATAGTGGATAATATTATATATTACCTTAATATCATTATGTAAATGAAAATAATATATTATATTTTAATGAACTGGAACATATACGACAAAACATGCGTAAGAAAATAAAGCAGTTAACTCCAAAAAGAAGCGCAGTAATAAAATATCATCAAAAGAGTGATAATATGATCAAATATGATATCATAAATATAAATATGGTAATTGAATAAGTCAATAACATTATTTTATCCATTATATAAGAGTTTATGATATGTACTAAGGAAGATAGAATAAGGTAAGGGATAAATTTTCAATCTCATTATTATCGTGGTTTTTTTATAAGTAAGTATTTAGAGGGGTATATATATCATCCATGTTAATACATCACAAAAATGTATTAAAAATATTTTTACCATTCTGAAGAAAATTTTTGAAATAATTTTTACCCATTTTTATGTTTTACTATGTTCTTTTGAATGTAATTTTTTATTTTTTTTCTTATGAGGAATATTTTTGACTTATCCATCAAAAGTACAAGAAGAATGTTTTCTTTTAACGTATAAGACATGAATTTTTTTTACGATTTCTTGTCAGATTATTTCCTTGAATATTATATTAAATTATTCAAAAGATATTTTTGAAGAAAATTTTTTCATAAAAATTTTCATAATATTTTAATAATATAAAATGTTTTCAAATAAAAAGTCCTTTTTTCTTCAATAATTATTTTCAAGTAATATCTCAAGATTATTTTCAACCTAAGATAATATTATTTGATTTTACATTTTCTTTAACAGGGATATTATTCAAGTATACTATCCCTACTATTCCAATGATTTGAATAAGTTTATGATGGAATAATATTAATGAAATCTATCACTTTTCATGGATTATGTTTTAATAGAATGGTGTTTATAAACCCCATTTTGTTCCATGGGCTATGATATAATGAATGATCTATGTTCTTGTGGAACAAATATGTATGGGTTTCATTATGTGATGGGTGGGACCTATATCTACCTCCAAATAATTGGTTAAATATTTATATAACATGAGATAGGTAGAACTGGACTAAAGAATGATCTGGGTGAAGTAATAAAGGGCAAGAATGGGAATTAAACCCAGTTCAGTAACACAATGTTGGGATGAGGAGTGAACTCAGTTCAGTAACGTACTTTGTCGGCTATGAAGGTCTTAAAAATGTTCATTTATTAATATGGAAATTATTTTTCAATTCTTATGTGCATTACACAATTTCATGTTCTATGTTATGATATCATAAAGTATTTTCTTTTTTACTTATATGATTCATCCAGTGATATGATACCACGATCTTTGATATGAAAGATAAAATTTTCAAATAATTTTCTTTTGTTATTGTGCCATATGAATTTGAAATTATTGATATCTCCCTTACCAAAAATCTGTGATCAACCATTTTTTTCTTTTCCCTAGGATATTAATAAGTGGAATATGCATGATGTGTCAAAAAAGGTTTTATATATGATAGAATATATAGGGGATGATATAGATGTTTTATAAACATGTTTTTTATATTTATTAGTTTACAAAGACAATAAACCTATACATTCCAAGAATGGTTTTTTGATGTTTTTAAATAAATATTCTTCTATTTATAAGTAATATCTTTCTATGAAATATATTGGTCAATATATAGTAGGAGAGAAAGTAGAATTGGATGTGGGGGAAAATTTAGTGGTTTTATAAATAAGTAACTTAATGTAATGAGAGATTTTTAACTAGTTATTAAGAGTAATGATCAATAAATTGATCCATTTTTATTTTTCTACTACATAAAATATTATATAAATGAATCCTTGTGTAATTTCAATAGATATTTAACATAAAAGAAAATATATTCAAAAAACTAGGTTTCATTAATATGGAAGGAATCACCCATGATAATGTCTCAGAAATGTGGTAAGATGTTTTATATGTGGTAAAATAGGTCATGAGGTAATAATAATGAAAAAGGATGATTTCAGTTAAATCCATGATAGGGAAAGATGTTCTTATTGAGGCATCGAATAAATATTTTAAATATGGGTAGAATAATCATTATTCAAATCAATGTCCTATAAGGAAGTATCATAAATGTGATAAACTAGAACAAATAAATTTTCTTTTATCTATACCTAATTCCATTATAACAGAATATGAGGAAACTAAAAATTACACATTAATGGTATGTATTATATATGGGCTTATTTTTTACATTATTGAATGTTAACACATGATTCATATTTTTGTTTATAGAATATAAGTGTCAAGGAATAAGATTAAAAATCATATTTCATAGATTATTAAGTACACTTAATTATTAAGATATCCACATATAAGGGTTTCAATATTTATTTTATATTTAATAATGATCATAAGTTTAAAATTATTAATACACTTTTGATGATGGGATTACATTTAGATACTTTTATTTTGTTTTGATATAGTTTTTCAGGTATACGTAACACTTATGTTCGTCATGTGAAAAATATATATGAGAAAGAATGATATTTTTAATTTTTTAGAGATAGGATTAAAGGTATGTATAAAATATATAATTTATATGATATTTCATTTTTAGGTAATAATGGGTTATTACAGTTTAGGAAATGAGAAATTAAAGGTACGAGATAACCATTAAGGTTAAAACATGTCTTTAATGTTGAATAAATTAATGTTATATTTGAGGGGGTTTTCACCTTATGGGAATATTGTAATGATTATATTAGCATTGTTTTAGAAAAAGGAAATACCACATTCCCATGAAACAACATATCATATTCAATAAAGTGGTGATCCTTAAACCCATTACTGAAGGGTGATAATGGTACATTACATACCACTAGAATACATGATGTTTGAGTTTCTCTGATATTGTATTTATTTATTTAAATAATCTAATATACAAAATTAAAATTAATTTTTGAAATATATGTATTATTTAATATATAACTACAATATATAATTTCAATTGGTAATTATTTGATTTATATTTTTTCATAAAAAATACACAATTTTGGGAACATTATATGATTATGGTAAACATAATAATATTGGATGTTATTTGAAGTGTACAAGTTGAATTATAATTTGGATGAATATATGATTTTAATTTGGATATATGGTGATTAAGGTTATTTATGAAAAATTTTATCATATCTCATATATTATATGATTAGGGAATGTACTTTTTTGAATGAGAATCTAAGAGTGATTGATGTTATTTGGTCGAAAATATTAAAATACTCTTGGAAGATGATGTGATTTTTTTTCATAATCACTAACATGAATGATATATATTTTTATTAAAATGATAAATATACTCTTTATTTTATTATTATAATTCTATAATGTTAAAATAATAATTTCATTTTTTCCATATTGATCATAGAAATATGAAAACCTTACTCATACGTGCATATGACCTACCATATCCATGATTATAGCATAGTTTTTTTTTCATAACCCTATATAACGGTTGTATTTAAATGTATAATTGAGGTAAATAAGTTATCATTATATCATTTTTGTTATTTTTGAGATGATGGAGCAATGAAATCTTTGACCCTAGTAGTCATAGCAAAGTCATTTTGAACTAATGAACCAAATATCATCATAAAATCTGACATGAATTTTATTGAATAAGTAAATAAATTTAGCAAGGTATGAGATAAAATAATAGGAACAATAAATATGAAAATTTTCTCAATAATGAAACTAATTAATAAAATATTAAAATATATTAAGATAAAGATCGTACATGATGAGTCTAAATCAAAGCACAGTATTTACTTTAAAAATAATCATTTATAGTTTCCCTTTAAACACTTTTTTTCTTATAAATCCATATTTTTAATGTTATAAATGGATGTATAGGGACACAAAATAATTATAAAATGAAATTTTACGTCCATTTTTTCATTGCTTCAATTGTCTGCAAGAGAAATATTTTTACGGGATGGTTTTGTGGTTTTTACAAAAAAGAAAAATATGAATAATTGATTTTTAATGTATATAGAGAAAAAACCATTTATGATACTATAAAAATTACTGATTTATATAATCCTTTTGAAATTTATATATTCTATTCAAATAAAAACACTCCTTCATAATGATCTAGTTATTATGAAAAAATTATCCAAAATAGAATTGATATATCAATATTTGAAAATGTTTTCTTATGGGTGAAAATATCATTTTTATATTTCATGATTTTATGTATTCTATTATGAGTTTTTGAACTATTTATAAGGATATTTGGATTGTTTATACACCAAGGGTGGGTGAGGCCATTTTATATCTCTATAAATTAGATAAATGGATGAATTTAAACAATCAGGTTTATCTTAAGAGATTACGAGAATATACTATGATTTATATTTCATTTGTATGATGGTAATTTTATATAAAACCACAGAGACTATTATATGTCTAATTTTAATATTCTTCCCATTTTTAAAAGTGATATGAATATTATTCCCCAAGTATATTAAATGTTTTATATGTTCTTTCTATTGGTTTTGAAAAAGTTTAATGAGGACAAATTGTGTATATTTTATGGGGAAATGAATTATTTATTAAGAAAAATGATTAATGTTATAAAGGTTAGTATTTTATGGGTTTTCATGTTTTTTGCTAGACTAATGTATTTAGTTATTTTTTACCCCTTACACTAATTTTTTTGCTCAATCAAAATTTAATATTTTTACAAGGTTTATGGATGGGTATGTTAAAGGAAGAATTAATGTTTATAGTCATGAATATTTTTTATGAAATGAAATAATTTTTACATTAATGGTTTTATATTGTGGAAAAAATGGATACTGATCAATATTTCCCACTTTATAAAATATGGGTTTCTTATGTAAGATTTATCACTTAATTCTCTAAACCACTAAAACAAAATGCTATTTAGGAATTAATAAAATTAAATTAAATTCTATGGTTACTATATTATTAAATGTCTAAGGACATGTCCTTACAATCCTTATCTTAAGACCAATATTTTATTTCTTAGGATATAATGAAAATGTCATCTCTTAAAAAATATGTATAAATCACAGTCATGCTCATTAAATTTTATTTCTTCTCTTACCTTCTGTAAACCTATTAAATCCATTAGAGCATGATGAATCTAGTATCATCAATATACTAAGATGTCATTATGATGATGGTGCATCCATTTCCCACCTTTTTATATAAAATGTCAAATTATAGTATCCCTTGTATGTACATGTGGACTGGCACCTTCACATAGTGATATGATTAATTTTAAATCCCCATCATTAATAGTGGTTTATTTTTATAAACTATGTAATAAACCAAACATATATAAATTAAATTCCATTTTAGATGACAAAATGTCTCATCAATTAATATAGTTATAGATAATAGATACACTATATTTTTTATTTAAGACCATTATAAAATAAATCCTACCATATTTAAAAATCATTAAACCTCATAAAATTGATAAAATATTCATTTTACAATGACAGTTAATATTAGTATATATTAATGGTTATGATAAAACTCAATTGACACTGATAGAATAAGATATGGCCTTGACCATTAAGACCATACCCTATGAAGTCCATTTTATGGAGATTTTGAGGGATATGGAATCATCATGATTTTCACTTGAAGAAGACTATAATTAAGTTCAATAATCAAAAAACAAGTGAATCCATTGACCATATAATTTCATGATTATTGAGATCATGTACCACACAATGTTCATCAAACCACCCCAAATAAAAGTACCACCATAGCACAACTTTCCCTTAGGCACACTTGATTGTATTAATGGGTTATGTATCTAGACACTTGTAGTATAAATTTTTATATATCCTTATTAATAAATTAATGTTCATATTTATCCCTTTTTATTATTACATGTATATATACGATTTAATAATGACTTTGATAATAATTAGATTTTTGAATAAAGAAAATAAAATTGTATTTTTTCGAAAATATAACATAATAATTAAGCTACTCTTTTTGATAAATTTATGAAATTTTGAAATAAATATTATTTTAATAAAATATTCATATTAAATAATATTTATTTAAATATTTAATGATAATTTAAATTAATTTTTCCAATGTAATATTAATAAGTTCCATAAATTTTTCATAGTTTTGAAAACCATTATGTTCTTGTAAATAAAGTCTTTTTAAAAGTGGAAAATTAATATATTAATTTTTTTTGTAAAATAAATAATACTTTTGAATTAATCATTTTGAAATTACACAATGAATATTTTTTCATAATATAATAAGAAATTCAAATTTTTTAATTAAAAATTAAATATTGAATAAATATAAGGTCTTTATTATAACATCATAATAACCCAAATGTGATGTATTAAATTATTTAATGGAAATACATGATGAGAAATAGGTTTACTATTTAATATATTATGTCTTTTTAAGTTATTTAGTTTATTTATTGTTACATTAATGAGTCCTTCAAAAAATATATTATATTTTATGGATTTATAAACAATTATGAATAAATAAGACTCACTTCCAAACTGTCGAATGTATTAATTTCATAAGTTACATTATTATCCTAATAAAATATTTTAAACCATCCATATTTTGAAAAAACCATGGGAAGGATTGTGGATTTTATTATTATTTTTATATAGAGTCTAAAACCCATGTTTATAGATTAATACAGAATTCATGTAAGGAACTGACTTTAATCCTTTGATATAATAGTGTCTTACACATGAATTATTATCCCTTTAACAAATATTTTGTAGGTATATATTTTGGGAGAATTATTTCATAACTCATTCACAAAAACCCATATATTTACAAAGATGAAACTTTCGATTTATATGCATTTTTTCTATAATGTAAAACATTTAAAATAACATAGGATTTCTTTCAATGAAAAATATTCATGACTTTCAACATGAAATTACCCTTTCCTGCAAACATCCCGTAAACCTAATATTTTTTTGTAAAAAATTTTAAATGGTCACAAAATGATCAATAATGGACATATAAATAACATTTAAAGAAACAATTTAGTTAATGAAAATATATAATAGTTTTCCATTTTAAAGTATGATTTAGGATAAAAATAAACACTTTATTACCAAATAAATGGAATTATCTACCCAAATAGTTTAATAAATAATTTCTTGAAAATATTACATACTAAATAAAAATATTAATCATTTATTTTGGAACCAGATTAACATATGAATTTTTTTTCACAAAGTTGTACTTTTCACTATAATGAAGTAGTAAGCAATTTATTTCCAAAATAAGATCATTTATGACCTTGTAGGAAATCATTATGTTGCCATAAAATCCATATAATTAATATAAATAACATATAGGTATCGTGGAAGATCATATTCCATGTCACTTGTAAAAATATAATTACCATAAGATCGATATGCATACCCAATACATTGGGGGGATATCAGAGACCCACCTGTCATTGATTTATGACATAAATACCCATTTTTAGTTCATAACATGACCACCCATCCATCGAAGATAACATAACCACCCATCATAGGTTTATAAAAGAACCACCAATAATTATAAATAATTTCCAATAACTATAGCATAATCATAACACATAAAATTATTTAATTTACAACATTACATTGGAAAAATATTCTTTTCATATTAAGAAATATTTGTAGATATTAAAATATCCATACCATTTATAATTCCATTTCAAATACAAAAATATCCATAATAGTGAAAAATTGATTTTTATTTTAAAAAAATAAATTCTTGTAATGGATTCTAAATGGTAAATAATGATTTCAGTTGAAGAAAAATTCAGTGATACCATATACATTAAAATACAACATTCCTTTAGTATTTTTTTAAAAAAGTCCAACTTTATGTATGAGATTCCTTTTTTAAAACATTATTAAATAAATAGAAAAATTACCTTTATAAAAATTTATTAGAAATATATGTACATTCATATAAAAATTTAAAAAACATAGAAATGTGAGGGAAATGTTTTGAAAATAAGTCATAAAAACATTTAAAATGAGGCTTTATGTTAAAGTGTACCTTAACGTGAATATGATTTATCTTGTACGTTATTTATATGACTGAATAATAATATTATGTTAAATATTTACTTTATTAATAAAATTTATGAACTTTATTATTTATTTTATTTCACATATTACAATGTCATATATAATTACCTGATCAATTATGTTTGTATATGATGTTTTGATGATATTTGGTTTATATTTGAAAAACGACTTTAGTAGGCTGACTGTGGTGAAAGTGATAAAAATTTAAACTTATCAAGAATTATAATCATGAAATAATTTTTCTATGAAAACCCACAAATTATTATTCATTATTAAAATTGAACTATATTAAAATAATGATAAGGGTATTTTGTACGTATGAATGAGTAATATTTCCATTTTTCAAAAAAAACATTATTAAAAGGAGGTAAGTAATATTGTATCTTCAGATAATGATAATAATATCATAAAAATATATTATATCATTATATATAAATATATATATATATATATATCATCCATATGATTTTGTGATGAAAACAATTCACATCATTTCATGGATGTGGTAGTCAACACATATTCATGAATGACATTATCATTTTTCTATGAGTGGAATGGTAAGAAATAAAATGATATATTAACATCCCATAATGTTAAAAATGATATTTTTTTCATAATGTTTTCATATATATAGATAATTTATTCATTAATGTTATCTTTATTACTTTCCATGTAAATAATTAATGAAAAATAAATCACATCACTTCACAGGGTGGTAGTACTCTGTACAGACGAGTAACGTTATCATATCCCTAATGGAATGGAAAGTAAGAAGGTATATCTAATATCCTAATTAAATAATTATAAATTTGTTAAAAATTTCACATATAAAATCTTTAAATCAATCCTTATAACCATCCATATGAGTTGGTTATTGAACATTAATTGTAACTATTCACGAGGCGGTAGTTTGTCGTCCATTAATTGAAAAAATTCACGACCACCAATTTTTTTTCCCACATGAAAGATGAGGATATGGATCAAGGTTATTACATTAACATAATAAAATCTATGTATATTTAAGACAATGGTTTTTTTGTGTCATAATTATTTATGAATATTTTGAGGTTGTGGAAGAATAAATAAAACAGAACATCATAGATAAGAATGATACCTCTTCTTCAGAAAACCTCTTAAGGTTCACACAAAAATATTTCTTAGATTGGTTTTATGATTAAAAGAAAAATATAGTATTTGGGGATTTAATTAAGTAATTTTTTAGGTAGTTATTGATATAACCAATATTATTTGGATTTGTGAATAGGATATGATAGGGGTGACCTTTTATAATGTGTGGGGGGGGGGGGCACACTAGGAATATTTGAAAATAAAAAGAAATTCCCATATTTTAAACATTCCAGAAGGATATAAAATGAAATATTATATTGAATTAGATAATATATGGTCTAAATATTTCTTGGAAATAGATTTTATACATGTTTTTAGGTTATTTTTTCACTTATAGTTTTAGTTTAACCCCTTAGTAAACCCCTTTTAACCTTGACATTGGTAAAAGATTTTGTTTTTTATTTTTTTCACTATTAATTATGAAAAAAATATGTTGATATAATTATATAATATAAATTATTATGATTAAAAATATTTAATCTATTATTAAAATTTTATTTTAGGGAAGTGGAAAAATTTAATTTAAAATTAAACTCTTAGACGAGTTGGAAAAGTTTTTTTCCAAGAAATGTATTTTTTAAGAAAAAGCTGATTTTCTATAAAATATATGACATGGAATAATATTTATATGAATTTAAAATGATATTTACAGTTATATAATATATAAGTTTAATTTAAAAAATTCCTCAATTGGGGTTGTTTTAATTAATTAAAATGTAGAAGCATTATCCACTTTTAAAGAGTTTTTAGAAAAACATGTTTTTTATGAAAAAATAAATTTATACTAAAATAAAATATAAGGTTGACTAAAATGTATTTATTTGGATTAAATATAACTACATAATAAGTTTTTTTTACATTAAAAAAATTGATATTGTAAAAGTGCACAAATTAGTTAAAATAAATTACCATTTTACAAAAATCATTATTTTTCATTATTTACAGGAAAATCAATATTTTTCAGACCATGTTAATATTTTACAGTATGTTAGTTTTGAAATTATGATTTACAAAATGATTTTTATTTTTTCCATTCAATTTTTTGAAATATAAAAATTAATTATAATATTTTCTAGTAAAAATAAAATAAAAACTTTTTCTAAGAGGTAATATTTTTTGAGCTCAATGGTAACATGATAGGTTATACTAAGCCCAAAAGTTGGTACATGGGTTGTTATACCACGCTCATAATGGTTAAACAAGAGGTTATCCCAAGAATAATGTCTCATTAATGTATTAGTGGAATGCATTTCAATAATAATTCTATGTTCAGAATTATTTAACAGTTTATGCTTCTATTTAATGATATGATGCTTTCAAAATATTTTGTTTTCATCTCTTGTGTCGCCTTTGGCACCTAAGAATATTAGTTTCTGACTCGTCTGGATAGAGGCAAACACCAGTCTTAGGGATATTGATTTTATTTTCATTTATGGATATTAAGAGAAAAGGATCATGAATATGCTCACGATTTTATGGAACAACTTTTGAATTTTTGTCACATTTTTATATTTTGAATTTCATGCCCATTGCATCTTTCCAATTTTCCTTTTGTAAAAGCATTCCATGCATACATATAGTACCAGACACTGCCTATGAGGCTATTTTACATTATTTAGTCATTCAATATTTAAAAAATTACTATATCATTCATTTGGAGTGTTCTTCATCTATTATTTACTTTTTCTATATCCAATTTGTTACTTTGACATGGGGGTATAGTCTCCCTGCGATTTTACCATCACACCCCTGCTACTAGTCCACATCCCCAGACAAATGGGGTGATACACTAGGGGTAATGTGGCCAACCACACACAGATCAAAAGTTAAGTAATAACTAGGTCCAAAACGTCACATAGAGTATGGCTTAGTTATATTTGGGAATTATATTGAGAAAAATTGAGTGAAACCCATTTGGAGAATATTGAGAATAGAGAAACATCATATGTTATAGTAAATAAATGAGTGTGGTTTCTCTAGATAAAAACCCATACCTAGATACTATTGTATGGATGAGTCTATGAATTAAATTAAACTACGGTTAATAATTTTTAATGTGGTGGATTGGTTATTAAATTGATCATCATCATTGCATGAAGAGTGACTCTAGGAATACAAACTTGGATAGAAACTCATGTAGGATATCCTTAGGTTATCTCACATTTTATTTTCAAAATATAATGAATGTTTTGAATGGATAATTACCGTGTTTTACCTAGGTTAAACCTAATATATGATATAATTAAATGAAGTCATCACTATTCATACGTCATATAAATTATTTTCAGGAATATATGTTTTCCAACAATGATTATGGTTTCTAATACGATTTTTTTATTTTAATAAATCATTAGAACAAGAATGAACTTTGTTGATATTGGATGTGATGGAAAATGAAATGATTTTACTCTTCTTAAAAAAATTATATTGGATGTTGTGGGTAAACTCCCTTTTACATGATTATATACCTTTAGAAATCCATTAATTTTATTTAGCTTCTATAAACGTAGTGGGAACATCATGGTGTTTAGTGCTTTAGGAGGAGGCAACCAATTTATTTTAGATGGTATATTGATGTACAAATTTTAGAGGGTATATTGATGCACAAATTTAAGAGGTTATTTTTTCAATAAGTACTTTCCTTTTATTCTTCATATAGAGACATATAAGAAATTATTTTATCTAAACAATAAGGATAATGAATGAATTATAACATATGATGTAAATTTTATAAGAACTGTGAGGTATAGATCAACTATTATCATTGAAACAAAATTTAAGATTTATCAATTCATCAATGAATTAATATATGGTCCTCAAAAGGTGTTTTTATAAGATAATTTAGTACCTATGTATAAAAAATTCAATGTACTAATAATATAATAATAGATATTGGAGTCAATAATAAATACCATAGTTTTAATAGGAAAATAATGATGGAATTAAAAGGTAATTCTCTTAAAAAATTCCTTGAAGGGAAGAATATGAGTTTTCTTTTATGATCGTAGTTTGGAAAGAAACATGGAGGAAACTACCTTAAAGGGACTGATAATTTTGTAAATTATGGAAATAAAGGTCATAATATTCATCAAATTGGAATATGTTATCTAAATATGTGAATATCTAGAAATGAACATATAATGAACCAACTACACTCCACTATTTAAAACACAAGGAGTATGGGAATTATGAAAATGTGTCCATGAATACGAGATTAAATGATTATGATCGACATCATTAACCATTAAATACTAGATAAATATGTAAATATCCTAAAATAACTAATTTTTAGGTGGGGTATGACAATAATGTAGTGAAAGGTACACTTACTATCTACTCTAGAATAACTACTTTCTTTTTTTATTCTACTTCATCCCACTATTTCCTATTTTAAAATTTTTATTCAGGTGGAACATTACCAAATCAATGATTAGATATTGAATTAGAAGTACACTTTTTTGAATTGTATGATGATCCCATGTCTAGTCTAGGATTATTACCAAATTTATTTTTGTAGCAATTTTCATCCTAAAAACATTTTATTCTCACTCTTGTTGAATTTGATAATATTAGGGGCATATATTAGATTTTTTATATAAATCCTACATTAATTAATGATGAAAGGAATTCATTTTCTTTCTTCAAAATGAACATATGATTGGTTATCAATGTGAAGATAAATATGAACTTTTAATGGAAATTACACCTCTTTTGTTGGTTCGAATTTCAATTTAAAGGGATATTTATCTCAGATGGTTAGGGAGGAACTCAATATAAAGAATATCTCAATTTTATGTGATTTTGATATATCCTCAAAGAAGTATTTCTAGTTCCTCCCCTAAATCATGACGTTGGGTTTGAAATATAAATCATAACTAATTCCACACAAAAAATTTAGAGTTTATATAAAATGAAATCAATTTATTTACAATGATTGAAGTATTAACTATAAGAGAATCACGATATGTGATTCACTCGACCAAGTACATCACCATTGGATGCACCTATTATTTTTTTAAGATGAATGAAGAATAAATGCATCAACAAATTAAATATATATAAATTCTCAAGATCAATATCCAGAATAACTATCCTCCTCCATGTACCAATGATTTGTTGGATCAATTAAAAGAATATCACTTTTTTCAGTGATTTATCATTAATCATCGTACTATAATTTCAGGGTCAAAAGTGATTAAATACTAAATATTTATTTATGTATGAGGTAAGTACACTATGAATTTATAGTGATTTCATTTGGTCATACTAATTACTCTACAATATAATTTTATTCAATAAATATTTTTTAGATATTGCCATAATAATATTTTGGTACTCTTTTTAGATGATATTATTATATATTTCAAGAGTAAGTAATACCACAAAGATCACTTGAGAATTCACTGAAGACCAAAATAATGGTAAATATGAATTCAAATTTTACTAAGTGTTAATTTTAGATAAAAAAATGTTTCTTTTCTTGATCATATAATCTCAAGAGATTTTATATCATTGGATCCATCAATTATGGAATTTTGTAACCATATTTACAGAACAAGAACAGTGATTGAGATCCATAACTTTATTGGACCATCTATATATTATCTAATCCTTATAAAGAATTTCTCATTTATTTCTAATCAACTAATAAAATTTACATTTAATGATGTTAGGTTTCTTTTGATAGGTGAATGTGAAAAATAATTCATGTAACTATAGATAAGGTATGATAGATAATATTCACTCACACTACCCTATAAGTGAAGGGTTTAATTTTATATTCACATATCAAATAATGGTATGAGATATTTCCTTATATGTAATGATATGGTGATATATTATGCCTCATTAAAATTGAATGTTCTTGAGCAAATTTACACAACTCATGATTTCGTTTTAGTTGTTGTAATTTCTTCATTAACGATATTGAGGAATTATATTAATAGATAAAGTGTGACATATATATAGATTGTAATATATTAATGTATATATTCAACCATATTGAGTTGGATATGCCCAGGAGAAGATGGTTTGTGTTCAATAAAGATCATGAATACTTAATACATTTCCACCATTTAAAATGGAAAAATGTGGATAATGATTTGATTCAAAATTATCTTTCTTGATTAACAATGATTTTGATCAATAAAATCCTTCATTTAATGACTTTTAAATGTTTTACATTGATATATTGAAGGAAGGGTAGAAGTATGATGTTGATCAAATAAGTGTTAAATAATCTATCCATGTGAAGATTTAAGAGGGAAAGAATAAGGATGTGGATATATAAAAGAAGGTGAGAAATTTTTCTGAGATCAACCTTTGCTGTAATGGAATGATAAGTTTAAGGAATTCACTATCTTTCCTATCAATTACTAACTAAAAAAATTGTTATTGAATGAATCTCATAGACCATAATTCCCTATTCAACCTTAACGTATAAATATTTATATACATTTAAAATAGTATTTTTGGAGAGAAAAAATTAAGATAGATATTTCAGATTAATTATCTTAGTGATTATATTTCATGATATTAAGGTTTATATATTTGGGTCTATAGAGATGTTACAACCATTACCCATCTGAAAATTTAAGAACATCACCGTGTACTTCATTGCAGAACTCCCTAAAATATTTAAAGTCTACAATTCTATTTGGGATGTTGTTTAGGACCTTATGATGTTTGGACCCTTCACTAATATCATAGAAAATTTATCCATTGATCAAATTTATTTGATATATATTAATGATGATGTTAGGATACATGAAGTACTATCTTATTTTGTATCTGAATAAGATATGTTTTTTTACATAATGTTCTAGTGATTTATTCCACATTCTCTAGATAAGGACTAGAAATTTAATACATCCTATCATAATTAGATAAATGGTTATTATGATATATACATTTAAAACATGGATGAAATTATGAGATATTTTAATAGGCATTTCATTGTTTTTTTGTATTAACATATTTCTGTAGTAGAATTCTCTTATAAAACATCTTTTAGTTGATTATATAGATTACTCCATATGAAGAAATATATTTAATGAAGTGAATAAACCTAATATAATGGGATTATATTGGAGAAATAAATATATCATTACTTGAGATAGCTATGGAATTGGTAGGTAAGGTTATATTCATTCAGTAGTGCATCAAGGTTTCTAATAGTCAGCGGATGATTTTTTCTAACAAGAATCTATGAGATAAAGAATTTAGAGTTGGTGAGATAAAATTACGATGAATGTATTCATTGAAGATATTAACAATGAATTTAATATTGAGCCATAGTTATATGTTTCCCTTTAAGAATATTTATCGATTATAAATTGTAGTTTATCAAATGGAACATTCAACAAAACTCTCTCAAGTTCATGATGTGTTTTGTATACCTATTTTGTGAAATTACATGCATGATACTTCTCTTATAATGGACTCATTGGATGTACTATTGGATTATATTACATGTTATTAATAACAACTATTATAAATATATAATTTTAAAGATAAATTTCTAAAAAATAAAACAACTCACCTAGTTAAAGTTTTTTTGGAGGAATAAAAAATACAAGGATGTAATTTGGGTACCCAAGGATGCGATGAAGTAGAGATCTACCAATTTTATATATTCAATTATTGGAATTTAGAGGTAAAAATTTAATTTTAGGAGGTATAATATTACAACCCTTTTTTTATATTTATTTTCATCAAAACAAATTTTACTTAATCGATAATATGCTTTAAATGCAACATGGAGTCTAAATCAACAGTGATATAGTAAAACATTATAACCTAGACATTAAATTGAATGATATAGATAACCATAAACCCATTAATATATATATATATATATATAATGGCATTAAATAATTAAAATTTATTAATAAATTCATAATAAATGAGTACCCAATTTTTAGTAAATCCATTTTATGATTCAAAAATATGTTTTCTTCAAAAGTTATTTAGGTTGCATTTTGTGAATATAAATTTTAAATAATATATAGAATTATTAGAAATATTATATTATATAATTAATATAACTTTTAAAATAATATTTTAAATATATAATTAGTGATAATTGTTTTGGATATTCAAAAAAAGATATATTTTTAATGAATAGTTAAAAATACATATTTTTTGTAAAACATTCATTTCTTTTTAGTAAATATTTTAATTTAAAAGTTAAATTTTGTTTATATATTTATTTTAATGTTAAATAATTATATTTTAATAATAAATTATCTACCGTGTTACACATTTATCAAAATTAAACTAGATTTAGGTATAAGATCATTTTTGGGGTTACGAAAAAAAAATTTAAAAATCAATTTTTTCACACAATGTGTTTTTATTTTCATGAATAAAATTAATCTATTTTAAATAATTATAGGATTATATATTCAATAAAATATATTACAATTATTAACCTAGTATTTATGAGGAATTTAATGGATGTAGTTTTTTTAGGCTTAAAAATGATTTTTTGTAAAAATGGATTTTCATTGGATTTTGGACACTTATTTAATATTTAATTATTCCTTCTAAAGAAATTTAATATATTATAATAGATTAAAAATTTTCAGTCATAATAATTAATAAAAATTAATATGTTATTTTTTTCATATTTAATAGTTAAAATTTTAAAATTTTGATACCATGGTTATGAATTAAAAGTGTTTACCGAGTGTCCAAACAATGAGATAATGGAAGGAATGCCACATTAACTTGTCTAATTATTATTTAATGTTTATATTTAACCAATATATTAAATTATATTCTATTTTTAATATTTTATACACTTTATCGTCATTTTCACCTTATATTATTGAAATATATTACGTACTTCCCTCTGTATCCATCCCCTCACTTATAAAAGAGAACCTATTCTCCTCCCTACATCACATAATTTAAAATTATATCTTGGTAAATAAGTACTAAAAAACCTTATTATATATATATATATATTACATTAATATTTTTTAACCCTTTATTCTTTAAAGACCTATTTTTGAATGATTAAGGTGAATGCCAAAGTAGGTCTCTCAAAGATGAAGTAAATTTTTTAAAAAAACACATTGAATTTGTTTCTTATAATACCTTATATAAACCTATTGTATCCATAAAAAGATGAAATATAAAATATAATTAATGTTTTTATATGTTACTTTAATTATTTTTCAACCATTTAACACATATTCTACAGTGAATGAGAAATGAATGTATCACTCGTGCATACGTGTGCACTACCACATCCACATAACAATATCAATAATTTTCCATCACTATCATTCATGTTACATTATTTTGATGGTTTTAATATATATATATATGAAGAATTTATGAAATAATAATTATATTTTAATGGTTAATTATTATTTACATATATTTTCCATCTATTGAATATATGAAAACATCTCTTGTGCATAAATATAGACCACCATCTCCAAAATGTGATGTAATTTATTTTTTTTAAATTTTAATATGAATGGTTATAAAATATTATATAATTATTAAATGTTATAATTATTAAATTATTTAAATTCTATAGACTATATAACCATGATCAATATGAAGGGACCATAACCATCCAAACAAAACATACATGAAAAATGAAACAGTTGACACCCAAAAATGATGTTTTTAAAATTTATTTATTAATAAATTGGTGAAAATTTGTATAGGTGGATCATATTTGATATTATCAGTTTTAAATTGGTTAATTTATACTATTATAATATATTTAAATTTATTATACATGAATTTGCACTGCTTATATAGAAATACGGACTTGAGGTAAGATCTTTATGATAAATGATCACATTTTAGCATGATTATTTAGGATTAAAATTTTGATAATGGAATTATTTGATATGTATATCAAAAATATTATGTAAATTTTTATCAATTTTTAATTTCTATATATGATTTTTTTTAATTTACAGCTTTAAGTAGTTAATACACTAAAAGAATATTTTTAATGAAAAACTCCATTACTTATCTCTTCAGTAAGGAATATTTTTATTTCATAAGAATATTTGATTTAAAATATTTCCATGAATGATTTTATCATTCCCTATTGATTTTACTGTGCCGATTTTTCCAATTTATTGATTTTTATAAAAATGTATAAAATCAATGTACTTGTCTGTTTCTAAATGAGGTTCTTTTGACTTTTTAATGAAAACGTAAATGTAATTTTTTAAATGTACATGGAATGAATTAATTTTAATTCAATAATGAGTTATATTTTTATTGAACATTAATTTAAAAGTTTCAATTTTTATTTTAATAAAACAAATTTCTATTAATATTTTCAAAATTTGTAGATTTAAAATAAGTGATTTGAAAATGAAAAGGGTATTTTGATCATGAAATATTCTAGTGATATTTTAAGGTTAAACTTTTGGTGCCATGATAAATGTTTTCATGATATTCTATAATAAATATAATTTGATTTTGAATATTTCAATGGTGTATCTTTTATATAATTATAATTAATTTGGTAAACATTAATGTTTTTTGAGATCAAATATTACACATTAGGTTACCCCAATCCCAAAATATTGTACATGAGTGGTTAAACTATTCCAAATAGGGGCTCACTTGATGTTTCCTAAAGCACTATGTATATTCATGATTAGATACCACAATCCTAACATGTGTTGAATATCTTAGTGGATAGCCATAAAATAAAAAATATATGATAATGAATATGTCAAAATTTATGGAAAAATTTTATGAAATGAACTTATGAAAATTTTATTCTCTTATGGATAATGTAATTTGATTCATTTATGATGCATGTTTACGACCATGCAAGATTTATTCCCAGACTCATAAAAATTATATATGAATTTTTGGTTATAAATTTTAAAAGTTAAGCTCATGTTATCATACCCTTATGCTCATGATATTCTTACATATAATCATTTATCTATATCTTATTTTTTACCCTTATTGAGTATTAATGTAGAATTTATATTATGGTTCATTTTCCAAAACAAATAATTTAATTTTTAAGTATTATTTATCCAAGAAGAGTGATATATGTGAAGAATATAATGGGTGATGATGTGGATCTTTTATGTAACAATTATTTATGTATAAAAGTTTATATAAACACTAATAAATTTTAGATCTATTATAGATCATAATGATATATAGCGAATATTATTATAATAAGAAGTAATATTTATGTATATAAAGTTGGGTTCTCTCAACTCCTTCAATGGATCAAAAAATCCACCTATCACCAAGAAAAGGATAAATGTGATGGAAAATTTGTTATCTTTTTTCTAGACCCCAAAACATGATAATGTTGATTTTGATGCAATTTATTAGGAATTCCCAGCCAATGGTGGAATCTTATTAATAATACAACAATGAAAGAAGAATAAGACTTAATTGAATGGGAATAATTAAAGAAAGTGTTATTTAATAAGAATTTTTCTTGATGTATTCACATAATCATAGAGAGGAAATTCTTTGAATTGAAACTAAAGGATGGTAAATCCATTGTAACTTAAAAATAAAACTTCTTGTAGCTCACAAGATATGCATTTGGTTTTATCTCTAATTAAGAAAGTAAAATTTATTTTTTATTAGTGGATTATAACCTTGTATTCAAGAGACTTTACCTATAATTTATTTTTAAACCTATGAAGAAATTGTTTAATGTTTATTAAATGGGGAGATGGAATTTAGGAACTCTTAGTAATCTAAATTGATAAAATAAACATGTAATATTTGGGGAACTTCATTAGTAAGCATCATGGGGTGAAGACATTTCAACCGCATACATTCAAAATGTGTAGGATAAAGAACCTGGGTAATTTCCTTAATGGATTAGGGAAGAATTTTATATCTGGGAAAGTAGAACACCAACCCAAAAACTGTTGAATTTTAGATAAGAGTCAAATTAACACAATAGAAGAGTAGATGGACCAAATTAATTTTGTAACCACACTATAATTTTTTAAGTGTTAAGAGTTTAGAAATAATGTCAATAAATTCCCCAACTAGCTATTTAATAAATAAAATACGCCCTAACAACCTCCCAAATGGAGAGAACATGTATGGGAATCCACAATCACTACCAATATGATAGATCATTAAAATAATGTGATACATGGTGCATATAATCTTTTTTTGTCTATAAATTAAATATTTTGTTATTCTTCATCAAATATTTTCGTGTCTTACAAGTATGATCAAAATGTGGAATTTCCTCATCATGAGGTAGATATTAAACTATCTATGAAATCGCTAGCTATAAAAATTATTCTGATTATGATATATAAATATTATCTTATTTATATTAATGGAAGGATTCTTTCTGTAGATCTAATTCTTTTTCCATTAGTTGAATTTGACATAATATAAGGGATGGAATTATTATACCCGTACAGAACCCGAATTAATTGTTTGGAGAAGGAGATATCATATCATATTCTAGGATATCTTATTTTCTAGTATCAACATAATGATGAACCACCATGGAATAAAAATATATATTATGGGTTCTGATACACACAAGTTTGGGATTTCTATCTCAAATGACAAGGGAGAAAGTCTTTATTGATGATATACCTCATATATTAAAATTTAGTGTTGTATTCCTGGATAAATTACCAAGTATTACCTCTAGATCATTAGGAAGAGTACTCAATTGATCTTATACCTAGGTCAATTCTAATGTCGATGAGTCCATATATAATGGATCCCATTGAAATGGATGAATTAAAAAATTACACAACGAAGTCTTTTTATTAGGGGTTTATCCACCATGGTGTTTCACTATGGGGAGAGCAATTCCACTTTACCAAGAAGAAAGACAAATCAATGTGACTTCTAATTTACTATCATGATGTTTATAATGTAAAAATTAAGAACAAATATATATTACCCCATATTGATGAACTATTTGATACAATTAGAAGAGTATAGCATGTTTTGAAGATTATCCTTCGATCTGGATATCATCAGTTATGAGTCAAACATGAGGATATATCAAATATAGCTTTCTAATTAAATTATGGAAACTATTAATCAATATGGATTTCATTCAGATTAATTAATTCCCATACTATATTATTGTATGTATTGAATAATGTCCTTGGAGACTATCATAATCATTTATTGGTTGCTTTTATAGATGATATTATAGTATACTAATAGAGAAAGAAATATCATGAAGATCATTTTTAAATTTAATTAATTACCATAATAATAAATTTTTTGTATGAAAAATTCAGAAAATATGAATTCTAGATAAACAAAGTAACCTAGTTTGGTTATGTAATTACTAGTAAGGGCATAATTCTCGAACCTTAAAAATAAAAGTTATAAAAAATGGATCAGAAAATCTACTACAGTTGATATCCATAGATTTATGGGGTTATTTTCTTGATATCTATTATTTGTAAGAAATTTCTAATAAATATCAATTTAATTAACCACATTACCATGGATGGTAGTGAAGTTCCTTCTACAGGTTGAATGAGAAGAATGTTTTAAGAAAATGAAGAAGATATTAGTCCCAACACCTTTAAATAAATTACCCTATAGTAGTAAGGGGTTTTAAATATATAATAATTTAGTGAAGAGATTTTGGTATTTTTTCATGAAAAATGAATGTGTAGTTTCTTTTCCTTTTTTTAATTAAAAAATCATGATAAAAATTACTTGACATATTTTTTTGAGCTAGCGGGGATGGGATATACATTAAAATTATGGAAGAATTGAGATATTTATAAGAAAAAAGGGTATGAGATATCTATTTGCTTAAAATTAGTTAAATATTTTCAAATGGAGATGCTTGGAATAGACATAAGTCAACAATTTCTCAATACAATACAACCCTGTGAAGACAAACACTATGGTTGATGATTTAATAAAGAAATATCATGATACCACATCTATGATGAGTATTCAAAGTGTTAGAATTTTATTCCCTATGGAAATATAATGTTAGGGGTGAATTGATTTCCTAATAAAAATGTCTATAAAAATATTTAAAAAATAGATACCCTTATTTAATAAGAATTCCTAGTTTACTATAACTGTAAAATTGTGTAATTTTATCTTTCAAAACCATTATTATAAGTATTATGATAACATAGATAAAATAATTTTTAACGCTCTATCAACTAGTGAATCAATTTCACGTGAAACAAATACCATGAATAAACCAATAGTTAAAGCAATCTATTAGGAAAAAAATATTTAAATAGTTTTTTGAAAAGATAATTTTTTTTCTAAATCAATGAGAAGAAAAATAGATAAATAAAATAGGAAATAAAAAGGGGTTAATTCTTAACTTAAGACCAAATTTCCCTCACATGGATATCACCCACTTCCAATAATTGTAATATTAAATAAAATGATTAAAAACCTGAATTGGGGTTTACAAAAAACTCTACAATGGTAGTCCATACTAAAGTCCTCTTAAATAGTTCTATGTGGGAGAAAAAGGTTTCTAGAGACACATAACCTCTTCCATATATATACATTGGTTAAAAAATTAAAACAATTGACATAGTGTCTCATGAACTGTCCATTTCAGTATGGGATACTATTTTTACAAATAAACTCGTTAAAAACAATAAATTCAATGTAATGAATAAATAGAAAGAGAAATATGAGAGATGTAAACATGTTGTGCAAATCAATAAAAATAGATTCAATTTTCCAAGATTCCATGAATTTATATTCGAAAGGATCTCAAACAAGTTAAATAATAGGTTTAATAAAATAGAGTGTTAAAAGTGTTCCTATGCATATCAAATGATCATGAAAATGTTCTTTTATTGTTCTCAGTATGAGTATGTGAAACATATTTTTTTACAAAGGTGATCATTTATCATACAAAGAACTCTATTTCAATGTATCCCTTGGAGAACAAATAATTTACCCTTAATCTCTCTTACCCTGCATTTAATTCTTTGAAAACTAGATATTAGATATTTTAAAGAGATTCACTACTTAAGTGACACATGGAAGGATGTATTTACATAAAAAAAAGTTATTTAATCTCATGACTATTTGTCAGGGAAATATTTCATAACATCTTCTCCTGGTCACTACATTTCCATAACCGTTGAAAACAATTTTTCATATGTTAGGATCATGAATTCACATGGTAGCTTCATTTCTTTACATGGTAGTTCATTAAATTATAAAATCGCTTATTTTGAACTCATAGTAGGTACATATCATCATGCGGTAGGTATTTTTTCATGTGGATAAAAAAACAAAAATACATACAATTAGTACAATATAAGGATAATTTTTTCTTACATATCACATGGTAGGATAGTTTATCATATGGTGAGTTGGTCTTAAAAAATTAGTAGGTTCTTCAATGAAAGATAGGTTCATATTCAATGTGTGGTCAGTTTACGATTTGGATTCAATTATATCATTTAATGCATGATATAGAGTCTTTTCATTTAGTTAGTTGGATTACATCACATGGTAATTTCCACAGGTTATATTGACCGTGAAGTTCAATTTAAATTATACACATGTTAAGTACATTACACATGGGGTAGGTTTTCCAAGTAATCTCCCGACATAAACAATTTTTCATGAATGGATAAAAAAATAACTAATAGAAAACATAAAATTCATCAATATGATTTTCAAAATGACTAGGGATCAATAAAATAATGTGGTATTGGTCTTAGTTAAAAATCTCCTACATTCTAAATACAAAAAAAATCTAAATTGAATTTAATGCAAGAAAAAATATATTTTTCATTGAATGGAAACAATTATTATGAAATATCTTAAAGGATTATTAAAATGCAGTGAAATAAATATACATTCAATTTATTTTTTACACTCATTACTCCACCTTTTGATATTATAAAAAAGGATTTATATCATTGGAAAAATAAATAGAGGTCAATTAAAAAAAATGATATTAAAAATAATTAATCTAATAATTATTTCAAAATGTTTTTAAAAAATGTGTTCTAAGTAGCCTCTATCAATAAATATACATAAAATTCAAATATAGAACCACCCTACTTTTAGAAGGAAGTATAGGATCTTTTCTTATAAAGGTATATTCAGTGTAATTTGTTGTAGTTTGAGTTGCATAGGTGGAATCAGGGTCACTAATGATTATACATTTCGATATAGGTCTAAAATTCTCAATTTCATGTCCATGAGACAAGTTGAAAGGGTTTAGAGTATATGAGGTTGTATTAAGAGTTGAATACATAATAATAGATGGAGGAGATAACATATATGTATTGAATATATAAAGGTCAATTTTGATTATCCTAGTAATATCACTAATATCTTGAGAACCATGATCCAAATACTATTAAAAGTCTTCTCTATACTATATATAGGATTCCAAAATGGGGTCAACACTATAATATTATCAAATTTATATTTAAAACCATCGGTGAAATGTATAATCTTGATATACAAATATATTTCATTGAACAATTACTTTAAATATGAATTTGAAAATATTTGGGTGATGTAGAATTCAATATCTTTCTAGGTTTTTTCATTACTTTATTTGAAGAAAATTAGTGCGTTGGTCAAAGAACAAAGAAACGTTTATTGAAAAAAGAAGTTTAAGGGATTACTAGAGATGAAAGGAAGGTATTTCTTAGAATATTTATCAAATAGATGATATAAATCTGGGGGGAGGGTGTCCATCCAGGTCATGGTCTAATGAACACCCTTGTTGGGAAGGGAATCAACAACAGTGTTAGCCTCTCTGAAGGTATATGTGGAAATGTAGTCTATTTAATGCAGAGAGTCCAGGCACTGCATCCAAAGATTGATCAATGGTCAGGCAAGGTGAGTCACACCATTCTATATTTCCTGGACAATAGTGGTAGAATCACTTTCAATCCATAGTTTCCTCCAGTCTTTTTGAATGGAAAACTTGACCGCATGAATTACTCCTATCATTTCAGCTTCCAATGACGATGTTATGCCACAATTACCAAAGAAACACCCATGAAACATGCCAGTAGAATCTCTGAAAATGGCTCTGTAGTTGGAAGGTCTTGGATTTCCCTTTCAAGCACCATCAACATTGACTTTGATCCATCCCAGCATTGTCTATTTTCCAGAAAACTTCAATGGTGTGAAGAGGTTGACGGTATATGCCATCAACCCGAAGATAGTGCAAAATATTCTAGTCATCAACCGAGTTATTTCATTGAGCTTTTTGGATCGATGCAGCTCTTCGAATCAAAGTGAGGATTCGTGCTTTCCCTACATTATGATTTAATGAGCATTTATTGTGTACAACATCATTTCTGTCATACCAGATCACATGTAGGAGCTCAGAAAAAGCACCTAGAAAAATGTTCTTAATTTTCTGAGAGGTTTGGCGCTGCACACACCATTTAAGAAGGGTGAAAATTATTTCCAGGGTATACCATATTCAATCAAAAATGTCAAAAATATATTTCCAAAGAGCAGAAGTTGTGGAACAAGATAAAAATTTATGGTTAGTGTCTTCCCTATGTTGATTACATAGGTAAAATTTAGAGCAAAGATTGATACCAAAAGATTGAAAGAAAACCTTAGTGGAAAATATATTATGAGAAATGCCCCCAAATTCGAGTTAGTATAGAAGGATTAATCCATGTGTTGTTGAAAGAATTTAACCATTGAATGCTAGATTCAGATCCAAGCAAGTTGTGCATATAGGAATGTTTTGAGTCAAGAATACCATTATGAGCGGGTTCCTAGACAAGAAAATAATCATAGTTAGTAAAATGATAGTAATCAATGATCTGACCAAAATTTTCAAGGAGATTATCGCTATGGGAATAGAGAAAATTTTTAATAGTGTGACTAGTGTCCACCAAAGTAGAATTAGGAGGAAGCATCGAGGTTAGTGGGACACCAATCCAATTTTCAAGCTAGAAATTTATATTAGAGTCAGTGCTCACTATCCATCTAGATTTTTCCATGATTTTATGATAAGTATACCTAATGAAAGGCCATATCGAGGAAGAGATATAATTTAAGTTCCCCTTCTTATGTTTGGAGATGAGTCTTTATTTAAGGAAGTCAATGGAATTTGAGTCAGTATTGACGAGTCTCCAAGTAAGCCTAGCTTGAAGAGCTTCATTAAACAACTTTATGTTTTTAATACCAATACCCCCTTTTTCTAATGGTTTTCAAAAGGATGCCTAGGTAATGGTGACAAGTTTTTTTGAAAGATACTTCCTGTCCAGATGAAGTTATTAATATAGGTGTTAATGCTTTTGAAATTACCAGCAGGCCATTTGTAAATCATAAGGGAGTAGACCATTTTGGAGACAATGGTTGATTTGACCAAGCAGATTCTGCCAGCCATGGAGAGGGACTTGACTTTTAAATTAGATATTTTATTAATAATTTGATCCACTATGTTAGAAAATTAAATAGTTTTAGGTAATCCCCAACAAATAGGTACCACCAAATAAGTGAATGGCAATAAACCAACTTTAATACCAAGATTATTAGTAATAGTGTTTTTCCTTTACATAGAGAAGTTTTTTCCAAAATAATGTGCGATTTATGCAAAGAAATGGCCTGACCCGAGACATTCTCATAGTGAATAAGGGCCTATTTATAAACTTGAATATTCTTTTGGTCCCCTTGAAGAAACAAGATGATGTCATGAGCATATAAGAGATGAGTAGGTACTCTAAGAATTTTTCCCACATTTATTGGTTTGGGTTTGTTTTGATTTACCAAATGAGTGAGGAGCCTACTAAGGTAATATTCAGAAATTAAAAATAAAATTGTCGAGAGTGGGTCACCTTGTCTTACCCCTTTTGGGCATTTGAATAACCCCCTAGGGGTGCCATTGGCCAAGATGGATATAGATGCAGAGTTAGACAATGTTTTTATCATCTTGATAAATGTATCATTGAATACAAATCCTTTTAGAACCATAAAAATAAAACTCCCATCAATAGTATCAAAAGCCTTCCTAATGTCAATTTTGATAGGAACATTTCAACCTCTGGTAACTTTATTTAGACTGTTGGTGCATTCAGAGGCAAGGAAAATACAATCTTGTATAGACATTCCCTTAATGAAGCCAAATTGATTCCAATAATCTATTTTGTTACATATATGGGAAATCCTATTAGCAAGAATTTTGGAAGTTATTTTTATGAGGGTGTTTATCAGCGCAATATGATGAAATTGATGAATCTCATACGCATTGTCCACTTTGGGGATTAAATTAAGAAATTGAGCATTAAAACCATGAGGGAGAAATCCATTTAAAAAGAAATACATCACAAGATTACAGACATCTAGATGAATAACATCCCAATGTTTCTGAAAGAATTTGTTATTGAATCCATCTAGACCAGGAGCACTATCCAGTTTTAAACTAAAAATAGTGTCTCTAATTTCATGGTCCCAAGGGATATATAGGAGAGATGAATTGTCAGTTTCATCCACCATCCTTGGGATGATATCAGGTCGAAGATCAATATTTACGCCCGGACCATTAAAAATATTATGAAAATAATAAACAACATGGTTTGCGATAGATTCCTCAGAATCAATAATCACATTATTGTGTTGAAGTTCAGTAAGAGGTCTACTAGCCTTTCAAACCTTTTGGAGAGAATTATAGAATTTATTGTTTCTATCACCACCAGTTAACCATTTGGTTTTGATGATTTGTTTGTGTGTGTTATCTTTGAATGTGAGAAGAAAATTGAGGTTTCAAGATATGCTTATCTCACTTTGAGGATCTATGTGTCCAAGTAGGTATTATGATTTTGAATTTGATACAACACTTTTTCAAGAGAGGAGATATCAATGTCAATTTGATTACATTTAGTTCTACACAATCTATTTAAGGCCTGTTTTAAATTTTTATGTTTAATCATTCAGGAAAAAGCATCTTGATGATGACTCATAGTATCCCAAAAAATTTATGAGAGACACACAATCAGGATCTGTAGACCAGGAATTGTTATATTTGAAAGGGATAATAGGCTTGCGTTTGTTAGTGTGAATATTGTTTAGAATAGGGTGGTGAAAAAAATTCAACCTTAGTAGAGTGAAACTAGGGAAATTATCCCATTTATCTAGAGCATCCATATTAATGAAAGCCCTATCCAGTTTACTAGAAACAACTTTATTATAATGCCTCCTATACCAAGAAAATTTAACACCAGTCAGTTTGATTTACACAAGGTTATTATCATCAATATTAGCTCTAAACACCCTTGAAGAAATTGATAAATTAGTGGGACCAATTTTTTCATTGGAATTGAGAATGGCATTTAATTCACCCATCACAATCCAGGAGACATGAATTTTATTTTTCAACCTAGATAGATCAGTCCAAAGGGTTCTTCTTTATTGATATCTATTTTTGGCATAAATAATTGTATAGAAGGAGTGTTTCCCTTCCCATTAGTAGTCATAAGTAATATATTTCTCTGAACATAATACAATGTTCACGCTTCTTAGGGATGTGTGATAAAAAGTCAATAGAGTTTCAACCAAGGAGCCATCTGTGCTAGCTCCTAGAAAGACATATTTAAGAGTACAGAAGTTCTTGAAATTAGAAGTGAAGATTATATTAGGATCTGAGATAGAGAAAATCTTGGGTTTATGAGTAGTTAAGATCCTCTTAAGAACAACAAATGTATCAGCATTAGCGATGCGCTGACAATTCCAAAAGAGAATATTCATTTTTACTTGTGTTTTGGGTTGGAGCCCCTTTTTTTGGTTTTTCCCGAACCATTATTCCTCTCTGATCTTATAACTTCTTGATAAGGGCTTGTTTTGGGTTTCTTATCTATAAGGTTAATCTACAAAACAGTAGAAGAGGCCTCATTTCAAGTAGTAGTTGATGTCTTCCCAGGGGCAGTGTGGGTAGTGTTTATGATGTGAACAGGTGTCATTTCACCAGGTTTTTTCATTATCTTTCCTAGATTATTTGGAGATTTTTATGACATGTTCTGAGGTCTTAACAGTATGTTTTTGAAATACATCAAACAAATATTCTATGATCTACCTCATGTCATCAATTAAATCTATAAAATCATCCCATATTAGTTGTTTAATATTATCATCCTAATAATATAGCTAAACAAGTGGATCAAGAAGATGCACATGAATATGAGTAGGAGTAGACTGGAACAATGCATTCATGAATCTATGATTTAATAGTAACACCATATCAGAAATATATTTTTATAAATAAACTACATATTATTTCAAATCCTTAACCGCATTTCTCATTAAATTAATTTCACGAGGAATCTTTTGTTTAATATGGTAAATCACTAACATAACTATCGGTCTAAGGTCGTCATATTGAGTTGGCTCTATGGATTTTGAAAAAACAAGAAATAGATCCATGAACAAACCCATAATATCTTATTTTAATATATTAATGCAATAATTTGATACATATAATATATAATGAATAGAGATATATGGGTTATAAGCGAATTTACATATATATCTCAGGTAAAACCTCCATAGATTTCTCCCTTTCAACCCAATCTGGAACTGTATAATTCGTATCCACATCTTCCTCATAAAAAATAGGTTCACCAAACTAAATATCATCACTATGAGAGCTACCTTACTCAGCTTCTTCACCAGAATTAGTGGGAGTACGAACAAATATATCTAGTAGAGTTTGGTCAATTTAGGGTTTTATAGGAGATACCTCAAGTGTTTATTGAGAATCTATTATGACAATTATAGATCCCTATAGAAATATTCAAGAATAGTTGATAGAAGATGCAACATGTTTTGGTGGACTTACCCCATCATCATCATCAAATTATGACAAATATATTCCCCAAACCAGAGATATAGGGGATACATCCCCTTTATCTGGTACTTTTCGTAGGATATCTAGGAGTTCTTCCAATAGTGAGAGATCCTTATGAAATAAAACAACCATATTTAAACTCTTAAGACTCATCCCACTCATGCATATAACCACATATAAAAACATGTGTTTGATCCATGTTCTCATTCTGGATCTCTTCCCTTTGAGATGATAAGGGTAAATGGGTTTTCTTGTGGTCCATAAAACATGATAGCATTTACTAGCCCATCAGCCTCATGAGTTTCCCCAGCTTCCTCATCCTAATTAACCATCTCATCATAATAATTTACATAACATATCTTAAATTTTAAATTATCATCATAATACTAAACATCCTCATTAGGTTCAAGACCTAGATCCACCTTATCCTTAATTCTAAAAGTAAACCTCACTAGATCAAATTGTTCATAAAGATTTTCTACGTCAGCCACTCATTAAATTTTCCAAGGGTTCTAATTTATTTTCAGTTATACATAAAATATAAGAGAAATATACAATAAATATAATGATGTTCTTTTTTCCATAACTAATTATTTATTACTCCAAAAACTTTGAAACAATATTTTCATAAATAATCATTAAAAATCAAAGAAATATTACAAAACATATACATTTATCACATAACGTATTTGTATATAATGATATAAAAATATATTTCATTAAAAATAAAAAAAGATCATAGTGCCTTGTGATTCTAAAATCTTTTTTTATCAGTTGATAAGGTGTTGGATGAATTTGACTAGAAACCAGCATTAAGTTGTCAACCCAATTGATGTTTTTATTCTAGAGGTTATGTTTCCATTTTTATTTTATAAAACACTTAGAAACTACAAGAGGGAACGTTTTATTTTATATACATTCTAATAATACTCTAATTATACAATATATGGAACATCTAATCACATTTGAAAATTATTTTAAGAAATATCTAAAACATTACCCCTCATTATCATCCTAACGATATATCTTTTAGGTCCATGAAAAATCCCATGTTCACAAAAAAACCTTAACATGTTTCAGGTGGAATGGATTTCAATTTTATTTAAACCAACCAGCCCATCTCTAATTATAAAAATATTTCCAAAATAGAGATTTGATCTATTTAAACCACAATTTGCCAACTTTTTTTTTCTGAGAAAACTAGTTGATTGAAGGGATTTAGATTCCCTGACATCACTTTTATGCTCAAGTTGAGGTTGATTTTTTTCCAGATTTTTGTAGGTGGACAGTGAATAGGATGTGTAGGTTTCACCACAATCTTAATCCTCATAATTTACAATTTGATTTTGTTTATCAAAAGGATTAGGTTCACTGGAGAGATAGAGATGGTTTGAGGAATGTGCGTTTCAAATTGCATGAATGCTTTCAAAAGGAATGAGGATATTTTATGGAAAATGCGTGCATCCTTTTAGGATCTAAATTTATTTTCATTTCAATTGTTTAGTGACTAAAATAATAAAAAACATAATTGAAATCCCCAAAAAATATTTTATTAAAAAAATCTTGCTATAGAATTTTCATTAATGGTATATTATCAATGGACCCATCATAAATAGGATAGGTGGGTATACTAACCATGAACTCGTGGTCAATACACTTACCATATAAATAAAACATTTATTGTAGGTATATAGTGACTGTGTGGTTAAAAAATATTTTTAAGTATAGTTTTCATGTAATATATATTTTATGGTAGGTATACTGACCACATGACCAATAGGTCAAAATAAGTATATTTAGAGTATGAAACAAACTCATAGTCAGTTCATAGACTATGTGAAATGTACTTTATAGTTACATCAATATTAAACATTTGATATAATCAATTATAGCATGAATCAATGAATTATGAAGAATAAAACTAATTTGAGATAATTATAAATAATATATCATACCCAATTAATGTTTGATATAATTCATTCTATCAATATTCCATGGTTTTATAAATTAATTATTATGTTAATTTTCTATAACGATGAGTTCAAGAGTTATATCAATATTTCAAATATGATATCTTGAAAAGTGATGTCTTATTCATATGATGTTTTCTACAATGTGATACAAGATTCTTAGGAATATTAACTGGAATTTTATTATCACAATTTATAGTGTAATTTCAAAAATATTATCCATGTTATACTAAAGTGTGTTTCATCCATGTAATATGTGCATATAAACTCCCTATTGCTATGTAAAAATCTTCTATAATAGAAAATGTAAAAAATTCAAATTCTTACTAAAAAATGGAACTGGAGACTTTCTCAAAATTTGGAATTAAATAGAGGTGATTTATATATGTAAATTACAAAATGGAGAAAAATATATATTTGAATAACTTACTAAATCAAATGTCTTTATTTTGAGTAAAAAAAATACAATATTCATTTTACTTATGTGGTTTTTGGAAATTATTTTCAAAATAAAAAATATGATTATTTTTGGATTGATTGAAATTAGGCACACATACACACACTAAACATGATATCTTTTCATCTAATAGTTACGTGTAGTAAACATCCAATCATACTTTTGTAAGTGGATCGATCAACTCGTTTCCCAGTTTTATCAATGTCTAGTTTACTACATGTACCAATGTGAGTACCACCACCATTATTATTATCCATAAATTTTATTTTTAAAATATATATATTGTATTTAATTTTATTCAAAATAATTCATTATTTTTTTAGAATGATTTGAAATCCAAGAAAGAATTTATGTTCACCCATTAAACTCATCTCAAATTCATTTTCATTATTTTTTAATATGTAGTGTGTAATTAAATTATTGAATATCCCAATATAATATCACCAAAATATATTTATACTATTAAAATACATTTTAATATTATATCAATTAATAATGTTGGTTCATATATTCATTTTTTAGATACCTTTTATAATTCAAGATGATTTGAGCCTATCATACCATGCTCTAAGAGCTTGTTTATACCATATAAAGATTTTGTTAATTTAAATACAAGACATCGAATGTAATGATATTCAAATACAGAGGTCTTATCCATGAGAATAACCTCAAATATATATTAATTTAAGAATGCACTCTTTATATAAATTAGATATAATTTGAAATCTGAATGTTTATGAATGGAAAGAAACATTCTGATAGCTTCAAGAATAGATTTTGTTTAAAGAATTCCTCATACTCAATACCTTATTATTTACTATATCATTTTTTAAAAATCTAGTTTTATTTTTAATTATATAACATGTATCATAAAAATTGTTTTTAAATACCCTTTTAGTGATAATGGTTTTTAATTCTCTGGGTCTTTCAACTCATTCCCAAAATTTATTTATTTCAAAATTATTTAGTTATTCATTTATATCCATTAGCCAGAATTAATCATCAATTTACTCTTTGATGTTAATAGGATCAATTTTATTTCAAGAAATATTGTTCTTCATCTTGATTTCTGTGAGATTCTCTAGTTTGTGTTCCATTATCAAGGTATCTTAAAAAAACATCTAAGGGGTGGACTCTATGAGTCCAAAATGATCTAGGAATTGATTTTTCTGAAACATCATTCTACTCTTCAGGATTGGGTACATATTATTCTATGATGGGTGATTATTTAAATGGTTTAATATAATTTTCCCTAGATTTATAATTGATATCATGATAGTAAGGGTCATTATCAGGGTTCTCTTAAGGGGTCTTAGGCTCACATGCATCTGTTTCATCCAACATGACATGAATAGATTCTTAAACAATATATTAATTTTTATTAAATACCATATTTAATTTATTGGATGTATAATGTAAAAGTAAATTTCCTTCATTTCTTTAAGATGACAATTTTTCTAAACTCTCTATTTTTTAGTATATAGTCTTTTAAACCAAAAAAACACTAAAGAAATTATCTTTTGGATTTTTACCACTCTATAAAATATATGATTATTTATTTACGAGGGACATTACAAGAACTATACTAATAATATATAAATGTGCATTCATATCCTATTCCGAAAATTAAATAGGTAAATTATACTCATTGAGAATATATTGGTAAATTTATTGAAGGGTTGTATTTATCCATTCTACAACACTATTTTTTTGTAGAGTCTTATGAGTATAAAATTTATGACAATAACCATGTTTTTATTATGTAGATTCAAATTATTTATTTTTAAACTCATGACCATGATCATATCTTAAATAATTAATCTTAAGTCTACTAAAATTATCTATATATTTTTCAAACATGGAATATTAAGAAAAATATTCACTCTTTTGATCAAGAACAAATACTCTGGTGTATCTTGAAATTTCATTTACTAGAAAATAAGAAATGTTCTTCCCATTTAATCGATAAACTCTAGAGGGTCCAAAAAAATCCATATGAACAAAATCTATTGGTTGAGAAGTTTTAACGTATTATTCTTTGTTAAATGAGACTTTATGTTGATTTCATTTTTGACAAGGATTACAAACTCTGTCAGTTAGAAATAATAATTTAAGTAGATCCTTCAATAATACATTCCTAGTTAGATTCAAAAGTTGGTATAGGACACAATGTACTAGACTCTTATTCCTTAAGAAATATTCATTACAAAAAGAACATAAACAAGAAATATTCTAATAATATAATGAATTTAAATCAATTGCATATAAATTATCAATGTTTATAGTAGTAAAAACTAAAACATTCTTCAAATCATAAATTTTTCAAGATCTATTTTGTAACATAACAATAAAACCATCATCAGATAATTATGAGATATTTTAAGCTCACGTATTCCTAGTCATATTTATGGAACATACACTTTTTTGATACTATGTATTATTACCAGTACTCTTAAGTATGTTTCATATAGTAATTTTTAAATAATAAATGATTTCAGTTCCCGTATTTTCATAAGTCTAGAAAGGTTAGTGATTAGTGAATTATGATAAAAATTTATATAATTGGTTTCTTATAAAGCGATTTTACACTTTTATAAATGAAAACATTATTAGTTCCCTGATAATAAGAATTATTTACTAAGCAGTTAAAGCTATAACTATGAAAAACTTAATTCTTATTGTGGTTCATCTTCCCAAATTGGTAACAAATTTTGGTAGTATATATAGGATTGGTTTTTCATACCAAGAATCTAGGTTAGAGTTTTTATACCATTATTGAATATCACTATATCAATTTTCAATTACTCATTAAATAAATTGAGTTTATTATTTTCTTTAAATAATTGAATAATCTTTTCAGTTTTGATAGTACAATAATATTTAAACTATGTAGACAGAGAATGATTCATTATTAAACATTTATGTTTATACTTCTGTTCATTAAATTTCACCCCATCATAGAAAAACTGTCAACTAAATCCTTTCTGGATATATTTTTTTCAAAAATATTTGAAATACATTCTAGAAATGCATGAATAGCTTTGAATTCCATAGATGTGTTTCACATAATACAAATATTTTCTCAATAATTTTTGTCTTATATTCTTTATTTATAATCACATGAGACTTCTTCAAAAGCACTCTATTTGAATTTAATATTATTTTTATACCTTTTACCAATGAACTCATAATTTTTACTATATTTTAGTTATGGGTAGTTTTCTATAATGATCCCTTTTCTTTTACAGTCATATAATGTTATCTCATTAGTGGAATTGTCCATTTTCCACTTTTTATCTAATTTTTTTTTAAATCATAAATTCATCTAGAGTTCCTATTTTTGAATAATTTTGTCTTTTTGTTTAAATTTATGAATAGTCAGCCTAATTGAACCATCTACTCTTCACTATCTTTTGGTTATTCATCGTCACTGGAACAATCATTCTTAATAAATTTCGTTAGTTTTGATTCAGAAGACATAAAGGCTATTTATTTTTTCTGTGGTTCATCTCCTTCTACATATTCTTTATTTTTAATTCCTCTTTGTACATCATGATATATACAATGAGATATTGTAATAACAACATTATTATGTCACATGATTCTCTTATGGAATTAGAGGTACCAATTCACCTATTTGGTAATCATCTAAAAAGTCATGCTACGTTATTAATATATAAGATTATATTCCCATCCAAATGAATAGTGTTGAATAATTCATTTAACCAGATATATATATAAGAAATGGATTTAGCAGGGTTTATCTTTATCATATAATATTTAACAATATATTTATTTAAAATTATTTCCTTAAAATTGGAAGTTCATTTATGAGAAACAACTCATTTATAGCATATTTCATATAAAGTGGAATAAGAAGATATTTTATTACATTCATATTCACCTAATGCATAATATAATTATTTCATTACATTATATTTTGAAACATTGGCAGATTTTACTATAGAATCACATATGTTATTATAGTTTTCACTTTTTTATATTATTCGGCAATTGTTGTGTAGATATAAAATTTGATTCCCCCAATATTTATTTTCATCTTTATCATCCATTGAGAATAGTTACTTACATTAAATTAAGTAGTTTCATTGGGTGGAGAATCATCAAGAATAATATTATCTATAAAGGTATTAATTCAAACCTAATAGCAATTAAGTTCATTTGAAAAAACATGATCATAGTAAAAAGATAATTTACTATGCAATGGTAAAAAATGTTGGTCCCAGTGGATGACACAATAGGTGGGCTGAATTGGCCTCTTAATAAAAATTTATTTTAATAATATTAAATACCTAATACCCCTAATTTTGAAAAAATTCCTAGTTACCTAAATTTTATAATTATATAATCTGATCTTTGAAAAGTATTATTAACAGTTTGGTTAAAACTCATTTAATAACACTTTAAACGCACTATAAACTTTTGATACAATTTTTATTGTAAAAACCCCACATATAAAGCACTAGTTTAATCCATATGTTAGAGTAAATCATTGTTACACCATTCTGAAAAAATACTAGTTTGTTTGTTAAAACTTGGATAAGTGAAACAGATAGAGGAAATCAAAAAAAATAATGGGTTTACTATTAATCTATGACCTAATCACCTCCACGTAGTAGTCAAACACTTCAAAGTAGTTTATTTTTAAATAAATAGATCCCAAAATGGATTGGGTTTTATAAAGAACTATACTATTATTGTTCAACATAAATACCTCTTCCATAGTTTTATATGTTATAAAAAGGATATAGGTCACAAATGAAATCTTCCACAAATATACATGGGTTTATAAATTAAAATAGTTGAGGGAGTGTGTCAATAACTCTTTAGTTTAGAATAGGAAATAGTTTTTATAGCCAAATAGAGTAAAACAAAACACATCACAAGAGGAATTAAAATAGTGAAAGACAAAGATTATTGATAGGAATATGTGGTGAAGTATAATTAGAATAGATATAGTTGTCCAATATTCATTGAATTAGTCTTTAAAAGGTACAAAAACAAGTTCAAGAATACGTTTGGGAAAACCGAGTGTCGTTATGTATTACTCTCTGTAGCACTGGTTCATTGGTATGATCCTATATTATTCTCTATTATATTATGTGAAACATCTCTTCTGTCTATATCCCCTCTTTTATCATAAAAATTTCACCATCTCAAAGTAATAATTAGAGAAAAATCAATGCATCCTTAATTACACTAACACTGCAATTAATGATTAAAAAATATCCAGTATATATTTCAAATATCTCTACTACAAAAGTTATATATGGTGGGTGTTATTTTCATATAACCATGTTAATTTAACTCATGATTGTTTGAAAAGGTCAATTAGGATAGAATCATGTCATGCTAACTTCATTTCTTCATGTGTTTAGTCTATTTGTTCATGTGGAAGGTTCATGACATCACAAAATAGATTTATTTTCTCACATGGTAGCTTCGTAACATCACAAAATAAATTATTTTATAATCATGGAAGGTAAATCTCTTCATGCATCAGGTTTTTGTTCTTGTGGTTACAATAAATATAGATACACATGGTCAATACAACACTGGGAGAAATTTGTCTTACCGGTATCATGGTAGTTTGGATATTCATATGGTATGTTGGTTCTCAATGCATGGTAGGTTCTTCAACATATGTTAATTTGATATTCAATTCATGGTTTGTTTATGATATTGATTGATGTTGGTTATCTGACCCACAATAGGTAGATTTTTCATGTGTATAGTAGGTGTAAAGAATGTGGTAGGTTTTAGTGGTTCACTTGACCTTTTTGGCCAGTTTATATTCATTACATGATAAGTACATTACACATGCAGTTGGTTGACATTGTATGTTCTAGTTTCCTTAAATTTTTAAATTTTAGGAACAATTTAATTTCTTGATAAAAACTTGAATTTCAGTAATAAAATTATAAAAATGAAATTGTTCATTAAAAAAAGAGTTTTTGTTCTATGAAAGCACTAAATATTCATGTATTTTCAAATGATGAATCTTGAAATCATAAGGGAAAGTGAGAAATCCTTTCTTTCCTAGGTGACATTTCAACCATATTTTCTCATGAATATTAAATAATACCAAGAATATTATATTGAGTTAAAAAAATTGTATAATTTTTTTGGCTTTCAACTTTAATAAAGATGATGTTATAAGGTCTGGAACATACACATGTGTCCTAACAAAACCATAACTAAAGATGGAACATTTTGATTATGTTAATAGGTTATAATTCTCTATTCACATAGGAATACTCTCTATGTATAAATATCTAATTAAAAAAAATATTATGGGATAATTTGAATATTGAAATTGAAGAATACATATCATGATGCTTTGAAATTTGACAAGTCAATGTTGAATGACAGAAGTATAATGGTATTTTGAAACCATTATGGATATAAGTATGTAATTAGAAAAAATCACCATTTATTTTTATGTAGGAATCCAGAAAATTTCTAAATGATATAATACTATTTGGGTAACAATCAATCACTTTTTTAATTCAAAACATTTTATTTCAATTAATGTAGATATATCCCTTTAACAACTCAGCACGATATATATAAGAAAAGTTATAATGTTGTATTGATTACCACTCTCTACTGAATCTGACCATGATTCAACATTAACCTTAATGTTCTGGAAAATTATTTTGGAATATTTGAAGATATACCTATGTTTCAGAACTTCATATCAAATTTAAATAGATTATCAAACTAATATTTACATTCTAATTCTACTCGATTTATTGATATATTATTCAATAAATTTACATGAATGTTTGGATCAACACCTCCACATAATAGAGTGATCATGTAAAAAAAATTTACATTATGCCATTTATATATCTCTATATGAGGCCTTTTATGGGATGATATGTAGTACTCTAGCTTGATGTGATGTTGTTAGGGAGAGGAAGCTGATAGGTCATGACCTTGTCTAAGATGTGTCTGAGAAGGTTCCATCAATTAATTTTTATATAAAGTAAGTAAAAATTCATAAGAATATTTTTTTTCATACAACCATTAATGAGATATAGAGTGTTATGTTGTAAAAAATTTGTTCCTCTTGATATCTCCTTGGAAGTTTGTTATGAGGTTTGGGAATAAATGGAATATAAACCCTAGTTATATCAGTCCCTTTGAGATCCTTGATTATGTGGGGTGTTGTACCTTATTTTATAACACTTCCATAAATAATATCCAAATTAAATGATGTGTTATATGTATCACTTAACATTAATTACAATCCAGTACCTTCACATGTGTTAAACTCCAAATCTGGGAAATTGCACCACGATCATTCAAATGAGGAACAACCAGTGGAGATTGTATATCACATCAACAAGGTGCTATAGAACATGAAAAACTATATGGTCAAAGTACTTTGGAGTGATCACAAGTTTTATAATGATACATGGGATCCTAAGGTTGTGATGGGAGAAATTAACCCCACTTTATTTCATTCATGCATTGAAATTTTGAGGATGAAAGTATTTTAAGGGAGTGGAATGTAACAACATGATATATTAAACCAAAGTAATGTTTTTAGATAACTTGTGTTACACACTACAACCTACATAAGTGATCAATAATATATTAGAATAAAGGAATTAAAAAATTCTGATAAACACTAAAATGGTAAATCATTAATTGTTATTGCCTGCAGAAAAATAATTAATATTAGTTATCATTAGAAAGGTTATTTTCAAAAAAATTGTCTTATTTATATTATTATTTTACATAATTTTTTATAAAAATTCTTATGATATAAATTTAAGTATTTAATGTTCATTTTTTTATTCCTCAAAAAAATTTTAGCATTGTATGAATTTTTTAGTTTTCATTGAAAATCTTTTTTTAGTCGAAATATATGTTTTGGGAAACGAATTACAATATTTATGAGTTTTATAATATATAATAATGTATTATAATTTAAAAAAAACACGTTGATGTAAATAAAATATTCTTTTAAGGGAAAACATCATGAATTGTGTTATATTACATGTTGTTATAAATCTAATGTCCAATATTATTTAGACTAAATTAAAATGTTACTTTATTAAAAATTATTTTTTAGTTTTTCATCTAATTAAGTGTTTTGATTATGTAATTTTTCTAGTATTTTAAAGAAATCAATATAATGTTTTTTTTATAACAGATAGATTTATGTGAAATTAATTAGTATCTAAGACTGTCTTATCCTCTACACTAATTTTTAAACAAAAAATTCATTATTTCTAAAAACTACTTCTATGCATTATGTGTATTTATTATAAAATTTACATTTCAAACCCCCCAAAATTTTATTTAGTAAAATCATTTATAAATTTTAATTCATAATTCTACATTTATTTAAAAGTTCAAATATTGATTTTTTTTTCTCTAGGATTATTTACTAAAGTTAAACATTAATTACCATTGTAAATGTAAATTAGGGTAAAAGTTAAAAATATAAAATAAACATTCATAAATCACTCGATGTTGTCTAAAAATGGGTTTTTTACTTGAGTTTCATCTATCAATAAATTTACCATCAAATATTTTCCATTTTTTGACCATCTTACCATGAATAGTAATTATATACTAATCAAAATTAATTTATTCTGTCCAAAAAACCCCATTTATTCACTTATATAAGGTAATACATGCAAGACTTGAAGAGTAACCAATCATTATAAATTTCATTTATAAATTGACCAATTTTATCCTCCATCAACCCTTTCCTATTCATAAGTTTCTTTTCAACTTCATTATCCATAATTCGTTCATATATAATGGGGGTTTCAAAGAGAAAACCCAGGATTCCAACATCAAAATAACTTTATATTTTTATTTTATCTCACAATAATATTTTATAAATAATCCTTATCCTTATAAATATAATGAAATTGAAATTATTATTACACTAAAATTTCTTTATATGATTTGATAAAAACTACTCAAACCATTCAATCTGCTAATAAAATAAGATAACATTGATCATGTGTACGAGCGAACATTCACCTCCCCAATGTGATGTTGCTCATTTATTATTTCAACCTCTCATGCATGATAATAAAAATGGATTTGAAAAATTATAATTTGTTTATATCAAATTTACAAATATGAAATTTTAAATAACCATATACCATATTCTTATCCATTTATTAAGATATAGGATCTTTAATGGTGTGTATGTGCGGACTACTGCTTCTATGGAACGATATATTATGTTTTTCACTCCCTCTATCATGGATTTTTTAGTTTATATTTGATTTAGTATTTATGATATATATATATATATATATATGTTTTTAATATATATAATTAATGTGTATCTTTTGGGATAAAAAAATTAAATGATAATTTTTAGGTAACTCATCAATATCAATAAATAACATTAAACTAGCTCATCACTATTTTTTCGTTCATGAAAAATGACTAAAACTCCCATGTAATGGAATTATATCATAATATTCATTTAAAAATTCCATGACCCATCCCACGGGGCCCGTATCGTGACTACCCCAAACCCGCCTTCCATAGGCTAGGGGTTGGCGACTAGCAGCAAAGGCGTAAATCCCAAAACTGGGAAGGCATTGCCTTTAAAACTATAAACAAACACACCAAAGTACACAACTAAAAGTAAAACACTATGTAAAAATATATACAAAAGAGAGTGGTGAATGTAAAGGGGGCCAAAAATACAAGCCCAACAGTAAATTAAAATGAAACAGAAAAGTACAAGTACCATTGAAAGAAGAATTAAAGCAGATACTGGGTTGTCCACTGGGGTTCCCACCTGAAGGGTAGGTACAAATGGTCTCCTCAGCACTCCACGTCCGTCTGTTAGCTCCGCGTCCCTTCACACCGAGTGGTCCACCTCCATGTACTATTTAGTCCTGCAACTCTCTTCCTCAGTCATCATTGTCCGTCGTCTTCAACCAACACAACGATGTGCGGGAATAGCCCATGCGGGGGTGAGTATAACGATACTCAGTAGGGACCCCGAGACCCTCAAGGTCTGACAAAATCTGACAAGGATAAGCCACAAAGTATGGATTCAATAAATAACCATTACATAGGTATATGCCCATACATATACTTCAGTTATCTACTAACCCATCTCAAACATGAGGAAAACACCAAAAGTCATTAACTCATCTCAAAACCAAGATTTTATTCTAGGGGTGGTAACATGTAAGACTCCTAGTCAAACTGTCAAAACCTTGGATGTTGGTGTACTTATCCTCTATAGAGTATTGTGGGCCTTCCGTGTCACATAGAGGTGCTTCCCACTATCCTGGACTACAGTGGTACTCCTTCTGTCGAGCACCGTGGGTCCGCTGCATTACATAGAGGCACTCCCCACTGTGGGTCTGCCGCGTCACAGAGAGGCGCTCCCCCTCATAGCTTATCGAGGTACTCCACTTTTCGAGTACCGTGGGTCTACCACATCATATAGAGGCTCTCCCCACTGTGGGTCTGCCGCGTTATACAGAGCCGCTTCCCACTGGGCTAGTCAAAACACTCTGAGTCGAAAGGTCAGTAGTCACCAGGTCTCAGCCAGCCACTAGGTCTCTGTACCCCGCTCGCTCTTCTCTGAAAGGATCTGTTCCATGATCTACTGGTCGATAATCCGACTGTCACTAAGTCCAATGTATATGTATCACAAAGGTCTGCCTCATCATTGGGGTCTCAACACAACAAACAGCGCGTCAATCAGACGCCCGGTCTGAGAGTTAATGGCATTTCTATCCCGGGGTCCTGGTAGGATTTTCGTTTCAATCCAACCCGACCATACCCCAACTGTGTCAAAAAATCATGTGGGGTATTCCAGAAGAAAAAAAATCTTTCTAAGATTTCTATCCCTGCAGATTGTTCGTCGATCAGACATTGATAGCCCAAGTTATGGGCAAAGAGGTGAATTTGGGTCAAACGGGTCCGGACTGGGGTCCGACCAGGTTCACGAGTCAAACCCAGTCTTCAGGTCCGACCCAGCCTGAGGGGGAGACCCGGCATGAGTGAGTGGCCCGGCCCGAGGGGGCGACCAGGCCCGAGGGGGCGGCCCGACAACTCATAGGTCCGCCTAAGCAGCGTCTAGGGGGAAACCACGCGGCCCCCTATAATTCCTGAACGTCATTTCCGTTCAGGTGGGAGCCCAATCGGTGCTAGGTGGGGCATGTCCAGATCACACGGGACCAGCTGGGTCCCGATCCTCCCTGCTGGCCGAGCGGCCAGCCTCCCCATCTCCTCCACTGTGGCCAACCCTGGGTGCGACTCCCTGTTGTCCTTCGTGCGGCACGATGGCGCTGCGCCCTTCCGCCGTGGCCTGGCCTGGCTATGGCCCCCTACTCCTCTGTGTGGCGCGATGGCACCGCCCCACTTCCTCCGCGGCCCGACCTGGACATGTCCCCCAGCTCCTCTATGTTGTGCGATGGCACCACACCCTTTCTTCTGCGTGGCATAGCGGTGTCGGGCCCTTTCGACAACACGACGGCCTTCCGCTGCCGCTTCCTTCGCGGCCAGTTTCCATTATGGTCAGCCCGATGCCGGCTATCGTTTCTCTGCCTCCGTCGTCATCCAATGAGGTCAAACAATGGGGGAGGTTCGGGCCGTGTTCGTGTGGCCTGATCTGTCCACATTATGGTGATAACAATCGGTAAAACAATTACCCAATCTTTTTTTACGTTGAACAAAGCAAAATTAATTCAAAACCCTTACCTTTAATTTTTCGGTCGTCATTCATCGTTCTGTGACGGTGTTGGGGGAAGGAGACGTTGAACTGCGTCATTCGACTCATTCGCTACACACTCCCAATCCAAGCTCGTGCATTAGTTCGTTGATGAAGATGATGAAGAAAGTTTCTCTATGTCGGAAAGTGTCCGGGGGAAGAAGACCGAGGAAGAAGCGTCGCTGGCATTCTTCGCATTCTTCGTTGGGTGGATGATTCTCCCTAGCTCTCCTCTTCCTTTGTTCCACCAAAAATGAAGCATTCCAACAAAATAATAGATGGAAACGTCGCCTATTATTTTTTGGCACAACAATTCAAATTTTTGTGATTAATTTAATGAGACAACCCATTTAATTAATGAGGGTGGAGTAGGATCAATTAATTAGTGGATAATTTCAAGAGTCTTCTCTACTTAAATGGGGTATTAAAGGGGTTAGAAACTCAGGTGGTCACCACCAAAATTTATCCTCCCAAGGGTGGTTATGTTCGGGTGGGCCCCACCACCATAACCAATAATGGGAGGTTATGGTGTGGTGGCCCCCACCACCAACCTCCACTTGGAGGTTTTAACCTCCAAAATAAAAATAAGTTGCGCACCTTATTTTTATTTAAATTATTTTTTAAAACCCCAAAACTAACATCCATTCTCGACCAACTGTCGTCGAGGTGAGAGCCTTCTTAAGAGAATATCGGCGCAGCAAGATCAACGGTGCCCTTAGATTTCAATTCTGAGCATCGGTTCAAAATATATAAAATCCTGATCAAACTTTTACTGAACATACCCCAAAAAAACATCAAAAAATTGATTCCGGGCACACCAGGCCTCAGAATCAAGCACCATAAATTTTTGCAGACACGTAAAATTCCAATTTATTTTTTTAAATAAATTTCAACAGAATTTCCGGGTCTTTACATTCTCCCCAACACAGGGATTTACATCCCCATAAGCTACAACTCAATCTAGGGGAACAAATGGGGGTACTACGCACGCATCTGAGCCTCTCGCTCCCATGTGCTCTCCTGGAGGTTCCCATGCTGCTAGAGATCGCTCACCAAAGGTATTGACCGTCCACATAAGAACCACTCTTGTCGATTCTCAATCTCTACTGGAACCTCTTTGAAAGTCGCCCAGTCATCGATATCCATCTCTCCATGGTCAATGATATGGGAAGGGTCAGGCACATATCTCCTCAACTGAGATACGCGTAAGACGTCGTGGACCCGGTGCAACTGAGGTGGAAGAGCTAAGTGGTGAGACGCCCCGCCTACTCTGCTGAGGACCTGGAAAGGTCTGATTAATCACAGAGATAACTCGTCACCTCATCCAAATCTTCATAGACCTCATCGAGGTGAGACCTGTAAGAAGATGTGGTCACCATCCTCGAACTCCATAGGTCTATGTCTCCTGTCAGCATATGACTTCTATCTGCTCTGTGTAGTCTTCATCCTCTCCTGGATGATCTGAACCTTCTCGGTGGTAGCCCATACCATCTTTGGTCCCAGTAGTGCTAACTCCCCTGGGTCTATCTAACACAGTGTCCATGTGCAAGGTTGACCATACAAGGCCTCAAAAGGTTCCATACCGATGGTGGAGTGATAGCTATTTTTAGACAAACTCTATCAAAGGTATGTTATTCTCCCAACTGTGACGAAATTTGAGGACACAAGCTAAGAGCATGTACTCGAGGATCTGAATGGTTTGCTCAGTTTGACCATCTGTCTGAGGATGGAAGGTGGTGCTCAAGTGAAGCTGTGTCCCGAAATCCTCCTACAACCCCTTCCATAGCCAGAAAGTAAACTGTGTGTCATGGTCGGAGACAATAGAATAAGTTACACCATGTAAACTCAAAATCTCTTGCACATAGAGGCATCCTAATCTCTTTACTGAGAGATTCTCTCTGATCGGTAGGAAGTGGGCCAACATGGTGAGTCGTTCAATGATCACCCATATCAAATCGTGACTCATGTATGTACATGGAAGACCCTTCACGAAGTCCATGGATATCTCATCCCACTTCCACTCTACAACCTCTAAGGGATGAACCAAGCCTGCTGGTACCTAGTGCTCTGCCTTCACTTGTTGACAAGTGAGGCATCATGAGACTAACTCAGCTACTTACTTCTTCATACATGGCCACCAGTGCTGTTGTCTGGGGTCCTGATACATCTTCTCCACTCCTAGATGTACCTCTAGAGGGGAAGTGTGGAACTCCCTCAACACTTTCTCCTGATGTGCTACTTGTACCGTGGTACGTCCTCTGAAGAGGATGACGTGCAACCCCCCTTCAGAAAATCCATCACGTTCCTTCCCTATGGATATCTGAGCACATCTTGTCTCACAGTCAGAGTCTCCATGCTGTGCCTCCCTGACTCGCTGAAGAAGTGGAGGAGTGATTATAAGAGACTGAAGAAAAGATGCTCCATCTCAGTCCACATAAGAAACTTGCCAAGCATCCAAACTACTCGTTCTCCACTTCTAGCAGTTGTACACCAGTTCTCCTACTGAGCGCATCTGCAACAATGTTCTCGTTCCCAAGAGTATAGACTATCTCAAAGTCATAGTCCTGGAGGAACTCAAGCCAATGTCGTTGTCTCGGGTTTAGGTCCTTCTGGGATAAGATATACCTGAGACTCTTGTGATCAGAGTACATGGTAAAATGATCACCCTTCAGATAGTGCTGCCACATCTTCTAGGAGAAGACCACTGATACTAACTCCAAGTCATGGGTAGCGTAGTTCTGCTCTTGTTGTCTCAGCTGCCAAGAACCATAAGCGATCACTGCTTGCTCTTGCTTCAGGAAACACCCGTGTCTGGTCCCTGATGTGTCTTAGTAGACTATGTACCCTACACCTTCCTATGGAAGCCTCAGGATATGGGCACTAGTCAGCCTCTACCTCAGCTCTTGAAAGCTCTGCTGGAATCTCTCCGACCACACATAGGGTTTCCCCTTCTTTGTCAAGGCTGATAGAGTTTTTGAAACTCTGGAGAAGTCTAGAACAAATGTCCAGTAGTATCCATCCAATCACAGCAATCTCATTATATCTGTCACACTCATGGGTGGATCCCAAGAAAGTACCAAATAAATATTTACTGGATATACTGAAACTCGAGACTCTGAGATGACATGTCCTAAGAAGTTAACCTATCGAATAAAAAGATGGCACTTCAAGAGCTTACCATAAATCTGGGGCTCCCATAGTGTGTCCAATACTACCTACAAATAGTAGCCATGCTCTTCCTCAGTAGTCGAGTAGATCATAATGTTTTCGATGAAGACCATGTCAAATAAATCAAGGTAAGGATGGAAGATCATGTTCATCAGACGCACAAACACTACTGGAGAGTTGGTTATCCTGAAGGGAATAACCAAGAACTCGTAGTGGCCATACCAACACCTAAAGGTCAGCTTCTACACATCCTCGTCTCGAACTCTTAGTTGGTGATAGTCTGATCTGTGGTCTATCTTCAAGAACCATAGTGCTCCCTTGAGTTGATCAAATAGGCCTTCAATCTTTGGGAGTGGGTACTTTTTCTTCACGGTCACCTGATTCAGGTGATTATAGTCAACATGAAGCCTCAAGCCTCATATTTCTTCTTGGTAAACAGAATCGGAGCTACCCATGGAGAAACACTAGGCCAGATAAATACCTTCCTCTGCGAGTCCTCCAGTTTACCCTTAGCTCATGAAGCTCAACGGTAGCCATCCGATATGCTTGAGTAGATATCGATGTCGTCATGGGGTACAAGTAAATGTAGAATTCCACCGCTTAGTGAGGAGGTAGTCTTGGAACATCGTCAGGGAAAACATTCGTGTACTGGTCCTCCACTATAGGATAACTCGGACTCTCCACATCAACTGCTCTAAGGGTATGGCAGGCCAACTGATGAGTGATCGGCTGCACCCTCCTCTGAGTAAGTCTATCTTATGCTGCAAAGGTTCCCTTCTCACCGGTGAAGGTGAACCTGGTCCCATATGTGTGGACACATTGCACTTTGAGCCTAATACATTAAATCTGAGCATGGACTATAGATAACTAGTCCATACCCAAGAAGACTTCGTAAGGCCTCGACCCCGCTATGAGGAGATCCTAGATGAATCCCTCTCCTCTTAGAGTAAGCTCACACTGTCGGCACCATTGCGTCATCGTCGAGTCTGCTCCTATAGGAGTCTCTAGCTGTGAGGATCCAGAAAATGACTCCATCGGAATCTCCGAGCTCCGGACGAGTGCAGTGGAAATGAAAGAATGACCGGAACCTGTGTTTATAAGAACTGATGATAAGGTGGAATAGACACAGACCGTACCTCGAATCATTTCTGGAGTGTCATGGTCGTATGCCTCAGCTTCCTGAAGCTGAGTACTCCCCTATCCACCTACTCCTTAAAGTCATGGTGGACCTCCTGGTGGTGATGGTGGTAACACCTCGTAACGTCGTCCACCACCAGATGCTCGACCAGATCCACTCCCACATCCACGTGTGCCCTGCGGACCACCTCGTTCGAATCTCTGCCTTGGCTTGGGAGGTCTCTCAAAAACTTTTGTTGATCATCTGAATGGTGGGTCGGACAGTCACGAGCCTTGTGACCCTGCCTGCAGCATGAGTAACACTGTCTTATCTTGGCATATATGTCACTACCCCAGGTTCCCCGAACAACTGATCCTGAGTCATGAGGTTGTCCACCAATGGGTCTGGTCCTCTTGGACCTCTGCGTCATCTGTCTACTGTCAGCTGCAGAAGACTCCGCTGCATGTCGACTAGTAGTGGGTCTCACTGCTGGTGACTGCTTAGAAAGGAAACTCTCCACTAAGAGGGATTTATATAACACCCCCACCTACATCGGGATGCTGAGGGAGATCATCGATGACCCGATCTATCGCCTGAGCACCAGCTCGAAGGTCCGGGCCCAAAAGAATGGGTCCCGCACCATATTTGTGGAGTAGTGCGAGAGTTCAGTGAACCTCACTGAGTACTGTGCCACTGTCATGCAACCCTACTGTAGATGCAGTAACTCCTGTATTCATACTGCTCGGAGGGTCGCTGGAACACACTAAGCCCGGAACAGGCTCTCGAAGTCTGTCCAGAGTAGTGTTGCCTCATCGTGCACCTGGAGCATCAAGCTCCACCATCTGCATGTTGCTTCCTAAAGGAGACTCATAGAAAGGATAAACATAAGGTCTTCTACTATCCCTACCAGCCTAAAAACCCTAACCACAACCTCCAACCAATCCTCAGCTTCAAGTGGGTATGTCTCTCCCCAGAATCTGGGTGGCCTCTGGCACTAGAACTCAAGAAACAGGCTCAAGTGGCATGCATCGTCAGCTCCTGGGGCTAGTGGAATCGGTGGCCCCATGGGAAGTGGTATCGTTGGTGCATCCACTTGTAAAGGGACCTGCACTGAGGCCTCGCCGCTCGGTGGCTGTCAGAGCATAAGACTCTCAGGGATCTGAGGGGAGGCATCCTGAAAGATACAGATGTGACATGGTAATAATATTATACCTGGTGAGTTCACCTAGTTGAGATGACTTAAGAAAACATTTAAAGACACACAAGAAATAAGTGTTTTCTTGTACTAGGTCAGAAATCAGTAGTCAGGGTCCTGGTATATGGATACGTCAGCCACCCACACCAATACTGGACTCCCTGAATTGAAAAACACACTTAGTACCTTTAACACTGTTTCTTCACAGAAAATAATCATCAGAGTCCAATGTTATGCGGTAGAACCGACTCCTATGATACCAATTTCTCACAAATCATCCACCAGGTCCTGTATCGTGACTAACACAAGCCCAAATTCCATAGGCTAGGGGATGGAGACTAGCACCAAAGGCGTAAATCCCTAAACTAGGAAGGAATTTCCTTTAAAACAATAAACAAATACATCAGAGTACACAAATGGAAGTAAAACAATATTTAAAACTATATACCAATGAAAGTGCTGATAGTAAAGGGGTCCAGAAATATAAGACCCACAGTGAAGTACAAGGAAATGGAAAAGTACACGTACAACATGAAACAAAAAGTAAATAAGCTATTGGGTCATCCTCCAGGGTTCCTACCTGAAGGGTAGGTAAAGATGGCCTCCTCAGCACTCTACGTCCATCTATCCGCTCCGTATACCTTAACACCGAGTGGTCCACCTCCATGTACCATTCAGTCCTGTTACTCTCTGCCTCAGTCAGAAATGTTTGTTGTCTGTATCCAACACAACGAGGTGTGGTCATATCCCGTGCATGGGTGAGTATAACGATACATAGTAAAGACCCCTAGACCCTCAAGGTCTCACAATATCTGACAAGGATAAACCACAATGTATGGATTCAATATATAAACATTACTTAAGTATATACCCTTACATATACCTAGTTTATCTAGTAACCCATCACAAACATGAGGAAAACACCAAAAGTCATTGACTCAGCTCAAAAATAGGAATTTATTCTATGGGTGGTAACATGTAACACTCCCAGTCAAACTGTCATAACCTCGGCTGCTGGTGTACTCCTCCTCTATAGAGTATTGTGGGCCTGCCGTGTCACACAAGGGTGCTTCCCACTTTCCTGGACTACAGTGGTACTCCTCCTATCGAGCACCATGGGTCTGCTGCGTCACACAGAGTTGCTCCACACAGTGGGTTTGTCGCATCACACAGAGGTGCTCCCCCTCGTAGACTGCTGAGGTACTTCACCTGTAGAGTATCGTGGGTCTGCTGCGTCACAAAGAGGTGCTCCCCACTGTGGGCCTACCACATCACATAGAGGTGCTTCCCACATGGCTCGCCGAAACACACCGAGTCGAAAGGTCAGCATTCGTCAGTTCTCAGCCAACTACTAGGTCTTCGTACCCCACTAGCTCGTCTCTAGGAGGATCCTCTCCATGAGATACTGGTCAATACTCCAAATATCACGAATTCCTTTGTAGAAGTATCTCAAAGGTCTTCCTCATCATTGGGGCCTCATCGCAAAAGACAGGGCGTCAATCAGACGCCCAGTCTGTGGGTTATTGGCATTTCTGTCCCTAGGGCCTGGTTGGATTTTAGGTTCAAAAAAACCCGAATGTACCCCAACTTTCTCCAAACCATAAGTGGTGTATTAAAAAAATGAAACATCTAGTTCTAAGCTTTCTGTCTCTATAAACGGTTCGTCGATCGGACACCCATAGCCCATGTTATGGGCGAAAAGGTGAATATGGGTCAAACAGGTCAGGACTGCTGTCCAACCTAGTCCACATGTCTGACCCGGTCCGCGGGTCTGACCCGGCCCGAGGGGGCAGCCCGGCGGCCTGCGCTGTGTCTGGCACAGTGGCTCACGGGTCTGCCTATGCCGCATCCAGGGGGAAACTGCACGCCCCCTAGAATTCCCGAATAACATTTCCGTTCGGGTGGGAGCCAAACCGGCGCCAGGTGGAACTGGTCCATATCACGTGGGACCTGCTGGATCCAGCTCCAACCGGCTGGCCGAGCGGCCAGCCGCTCCATTTCTTCTACCGCAGCTCTCCCTAGCCGCAGCTCCCTGTTTTCCTCCATGCGGCATGATGATGCCACGCCCTTCCGCTGTGGCCCGGCCTGGCGGCGACCCCCTTCTCCACCACGCAACACGATGACGTCGTGCCACTTCCACCGCAACTCAGCATGTCCATGACCAAATGCTCCTCCATGCAACACAATGACACCGTGGCACTTCCGCCATGGCCTGGCCTGGCTACGGCACCCTGCTCCTCTACACGGCACGACGGTGCCGTGCCCTTTCTTCCGCATGGCACGACGATGTTGTGCCCTTTCGTAGACCCGGCGGCCTTGCGTCGCAGGTTCCTCTGCACCTAGATTTCTTCCTGGACGGTTTCCTTTGCGGTCGGCTTGAAGCCGGCCTCCAATTCTCCACCTCCATCATCATCAAATGAGGAAAAAAATGGAGAGGGTTGGGCCGTGTTCGTGTGGCCGGAGCTCTCCACGTTTTGGTGATAACAATCAGCAAAACAATTACCCAATATTGATCAACATTTAATATAAAAAAATTAATTCAAAACCCCCAATTTTCATTCACTGGTCGTCATTCTTTGTTCGTTGATGGTGTTGCTGGAAGGGGATGTTGAAGTCTATCATTCGCCGCATCTTCCACACACTCCCAATCTATGTTCGTGCGGTGGTTCATTGACAACGATGAGGAGGGAAGTTTCTCTACGTCAGAAAGTGTCTGGGGGAAGAAGACCGAGGAAGAAGCATTGCTGGTGTTCTTCAAGTTCTTCATTGGGATGATGGTTCTAACTAGCTCTCATATTCCTCCGTTAAACAAAAAATGAAGCATGCCAAAAAAATAATAGATGGAAACGTCATCTATTTTTTTTGGCAAAACAATTAAATTTTTTGTGTTTAATTAAATGAGAAAACCCATTTAATTAATGGTGGTGGAGTAGGCTCAAGTAATTAGTGGAGAAGGCCATGAGTCTTATCCACTAAAATGGGTTGTTAAAGGTGTTAGAAACTCGGGTGGTCCCCACTGAATTTTATCCACCCAAGGGAGGTTATGTTCTGGTGGGCCCCACCACCATAACTTCTCATTGGAGGTTAAGGTGTGGTGGCACCCACCCACAACCTCCACTTGGACGTTTTATCCACCAAAATAAGAATTAGTTGCACACATTACTTTTTAATTAAATTATTCTTTAAAACCCCAATACTAACTTCCATTCTCGACCAACTTCTATTGAGGTGAAAGTCTTCGTAAGCGAATACCAGCGGTGTGAGTTAAATGGTGACCTCAGATTTCAATTCCGAGCACTAGTTCAAAAGGTATAAAATCCTGCTACCACATCTACTGAATGTACCAGAACAAAACTTCAGGAAATTGATTCCGGGTACACCAGGCCTTGGAATCAAGCGCCATAAATTTTCACTGACTTGTAAAATTCCCATGTATTTTTTTAACAAAATTACACAGAATTTCAGGATCCTTACATTCTCCCCACATCAGGGCTTTACGTCCCCATAAGCTACAACTCGAACTAGGGGGAAAATGGGTGGTACTTAGCACACATCTGAGCCTCCCACTCCCTTGTGATCTCTTTGAGGTTCCCGTGCTGCCAGCGAACGCGCACCAGAGATATCGACCATCCACGTAGGACCCACTCATGTCGATCCTCAATATCTATTAGAACCTCCTTGAATGTCTCCCCATCATCGATGTCTAGCTCTCCATAGTTGATGATGTGGGAAGGGTCATGCATGTATCTACTCAATTGAGATACATGGAAGACGTCGTGCACCCGGTGCAACTGAGGTGTAAGAGATAAGCGGTAAGAAACCTCGCCTACTCTGCTAAGGACCTGGAAAGGTCCGATAAATTGCGTGGATAACTTTTCACCTCATCCAAATCTCTATATACTTCATTGATGTGAGACCCATAAGAAGACATGGTCTCCATCTTTGAACTCCAGAGGTCTTTGTCTCATGTCAGAATATGACATATATATTCTTTGTGCAGTCTTCATCCACTTCTGGATGATCTGCAGCTTCTCAGTGGTAGCCAATAACAACTCTGGTCCCACTAGTGCTCGCACCCCTGGGTCTGTCCAGCACAATGGCGATCTCATGGTTGACCATACACGGCCCCAAAAGGTGCCATACCGATGGTGGAGTGATAACTTTTGTTTTAGGAAAACTCTACCAATGGTAAGTGATCCTCCAAGATGCGATGAAAGTTGAGGACACAAGCTCAGAATATGTCCTCGAGGCTCTGAATGGTCCGCTCAGTCTGACCATCTGTCTGAGTATGGAAGGCACTGCTCAAGCGAAGCTGTGTCTAGAAATCCTCATGAAACCCCTTCCATATCTAGGAAGTAAACCGTGCATCAAAGACAAAGACAATAGAAGAAGGTACACCAAGTAAATACACAATCTCCTACACATATAGGCATCCCAAGCTCTCTACTGATCCCTTCTCTCTAATCGGTAGGAAGTGGGCTGACATGGTGAGTCAGTCAATGATCACCCATATCGAATTGTGACTCCGGGATGTACATGGAATACCCATCACTAAGTCCATGGATATCCCATCCCACTTCCACTCTGGGACCTCTAAGGGCTGAACCAAGCCATCTAGTACATGGTGCTACACCTTCAATTGATAAAAAGTGAGGCATCATGAGACAAACTCAGCTACTACCTTCTTCATACTTGGCCACTAGTGTTATCGTCTAAGTTCCAAAAACATCTTCCCCACTCCTGCATGTACTGCTATAGGGGAAGTGTGGAAATACCACAACACTTCCTCCTGAAGTGATACTGGTACCATGGTATGTCCTCTAAATAGGATGACGTAATCCCCACCTTCAAAAAATCCAATAAGTGCCTACACTGTGGATATCTGAGCACGTCGTGTCTCACAGTCAGTGTCTTCATGTTGTGCCTCCCTGACTCGCTGAATAAGTAGAGGAGTGACTGTAAGAGACTGAAGAAAAGATCCTCCATCTCAGTCCACATAGGAAATCTACAAAGCAGCCTACTGCTTTGTCGCCTCTCCAAGTAGCTGTATACTGGATCTCCTACTGAGCGCATCTGCAACCAGCATACCCCTCCCATGAGTATAGACTATCTCAAAGTCATAGTACTGGAGGGACTCACGAAAACACCGCTGTCTCAGGTTCAGGTCCTTCTGGGAGAAGATATACGTGAGACTCTTGTGATTAGAGTACATGGTAAAACGTTCTCCCATCAGATAGTGCTTCTACATCTTCAAGGCGAAGACCACTGCTGCTAACTCCAGGTCATGGGTAGTGTAGTTCTGCTCATGCTATCTCAGCTTCAATGATCCATAAGCGACCACTACTCGCTCCTACATCAGGGGACACCCGATTCCGATCCCTGATACTTTGCAGTATATTATGTACCCTACACCTTCCTCTGGAAGCCTTAGGATGGGGGCACTAGTCAGCCTCTGCCTCAGCTCCTGAAAGCTCTACTGGCATTTCTCTGACCACACGAAGGGTTTCCCCTTCATTTTCAAGGCTGATAATGGTCTGATAACTCTGGATAAGTCTGTAATGAATCTATGGTAGTATCCGTCCAAACCCAAGAATCTTCGTACCTCCATCACACTACTGGGTGGCTCCCAAGCAAGTACTACCTCAATCTTCACTGGATCTACTGCAACTCCATCCTCTGAGAGGAAATGTCCCAAGAAGTGACCCTCTCAAATCCAAAACTAGAACTTCATGAGCTTACCATTAAGTTGGTTCTCACGGAGTTTGTCCAGTACTACCTACAAATGGTAGGCATGCTCCTCCTCAGTAGTCGAGTAGATCATAATGTTGTTGATGGAGACCACGACAAAGCGATCGAGGTAATGTTGGAAGAACATGTTCATCAGACTCATGAACAATGCTGGAGTGTTAGTTACACCGGAGGGCATAACGAAGAACTCAGAGTGGCCATACCGACTCCTGAAAGCAGTCTTCTATACATCCTAATCTCGAACTCTGAGCTGGTGATAGCCAGATCTGAGGTCTATCTTTGAGAACCATGGTTCTCCCTTGAGCTGATCAAAGAGGTCATCAATACTCGAGAGTGGGTACTTTTTCTTCACGGTCACCTTGTTCAAATGACAATATTCAACACAAATCATCAATCTCCCATCCCCTTTCTTGGCGAATAGAATCAGGGCTGCCCAAGGAGAAACACTGGGCCAGATGATTCCCTTCCTCTACAAGTCCTCCAGTAGTACTCGTAGCTCACGAACCTTAGTGGTATCCATATAATATGCTGGAGTTGATATTGGTGCAATACTGGGGTACATGTCAATGTGGAATTCCACATCCCTGTGAAGAGGTAGTCCTGGAACATCGTCAGGGAAAACATATGCGTACTTTTCCACCACTACAGGTTAACTCGAACTCTCCACATCAACTGCTCTGTGGGTAAGGCAGACCAACTGATGAGTGATCGGCTGCACCATCCACCTATTAAGTCCGTCTTATGCTGCAAATGATCCCTTCTCTCCAGTGAAGGTGAACCTGGTCCCATCCCTATGGGCACACCGCACTTTTCCCCTAATATAGTCAATGTGAGCATGGACTATAGATAACTAGTCCATACCCAAGATGATGTCGTAAGACCTTGACGCCATTATGATGAAATCCCAACCGAAACTCTCACCTGCTAGAGTAAGCTCACACTGCCAGCACCAGTGTGTAATCGTCAAGTCTGCTCTTGTAAGAGTCTCTAGCCATAAGGATCAAGTCAACGACTCGTTCGAAATCTCTGAGCTCTGAACGGGGAAGTTTAAATGAAAGAATGACTGGCACTTGTGTCTATAAGAACTACAGCTTGGGTGGAGTATAAATAGAGCATACCTTGAATCATCTCTAGATCACCGTGATCGTATACCTCAGCTTCCTGAAGTTGAGCTCTCCCATGTTCACCTGCTCCCTACGGTCGGGGTAGACCTCCTGGTGGTGGTGGTGGTAACACCTCATAACATCATCCACCACGAGCTGCTCGACCATCTCCTCTTCCACATCCGCATGCACCCTGTGGACCACCTCATTCGAATATCTACCTTTGTATGGGAGGCCCCTCAAATGTCTGTTGATCATCTAAACGGTGGGTCGGACAGTCACGATCCATGTGACCATGCCCGCCACATGAGTAACACGGTCTTCTCTTGGCATATATGTCATTGCCCCGGGTGCCCCGAACAACTGATCCTAAGTCATGAGGTCTTCCACCTATGGGTCTGGTCCACTTGGACCTCTGCGTCATCTGTGTACTACCAGCTGTAGAAGAATCCTCCGCATGTCGACTAGTATAGGGTCTCGCTACTGGTGACTGCTCAGCAAGAAAACTCTCCACTATGAGGGCCCTCTCTAATGCCCCCGCTTGTGTTAGGATGCTGAGAGAGATCATTGATACCCTGATATCTCGCCTGATTCCTTACTCGAAGGTTCAGGCTGTGAAGAATGGGTCCCGCACCATATCTGTGGATTAGTGCGAGAGGTCGGTGAACCTCACTGAGTACTGCGACACTGTCATGCTGCCATGATGTAGATACTGTAGCTCCTTTATCTGTACCTCTCATAGGGTAACTGGAAAAAAATCTCCCCAGAATAGGCTCTCGAAGTCTATCTAGAGTAGTGTTGCCTCGTCGTGCACCTGGACCATCAGGCTCCACCATCTTCCTACTACTTCCTGATGGAGACTCGCAGTAAGGATCACCATAAGAACTGCTAGTGTCCCTACTAGCCTGAAAACTCTCACCACGGCCTCTAGTAAATCCTTAGTCACCTGTGGGTCCATCTCTCCCCAGAACATGGGTGGCCTCTGGTGCTGTAACTCATACAATGTGCTCAAGCGGCATGCAACGTCATCTGCTGGGGATGGTGGCATTAGTGGCCCAACGGGAAGTGGTACCACTGGTGCCTCTGCTAGTAAATGTACCTACACCGATGCCTCATCGCTCGGTGGCTATTAGAGCGTACAACTCTCGGGGATCTGCGGGGAGGCATCCTGAAAAAAAAAACAGATGCAACACGGTCAAATGATTAATCCTGGTGAGCTGACCTAGTTGAGATCACTTAAGAAAACATTTATTGACACACACAAAATCAGTGTTTTCATGTACTAAGTCAGAAATCAGTAGTCAGTGTCCTGGTATATTGAAACGTCGGTTGCCCACACCAACACTAGACTCCCTGAACTGAAAAACACACTTAATACCTTAAACAATATTGCTTCACAGAAAAGAATCTTCAGGGTCATAATTTTTGTGGTAGAACTAAATCCTATGATACCAATTTTTCATGACCCGTCCCTTGGGGCCTATATCATGACTACCACAAGCCCGCCTTCCATAGGCCAGAGGCTGGCGACTAGCACCAAAGGGGTAAATCCATAAACTGGGAAGGCATTGCCTTTAAAACTTTAAACAAACACATCAGAGTACACAAATAGAAGTAATACACTAATTAAAACTATATAAAAAAGGTAGTGCTAAAATTAAATGGGGCCAGAAATACAAGCCCAACTGTAAAGTACATGGAAACGAAAAAGTAGAAGTACAACTGAAAGAAGATGTAAATCAGCTACCGTGCCATCCCCTAGGGTTTCAACATTAAGGGTAGGTACAGATGGCCTCCTCAGCACCCCACGTATGTTCGTCCACTCCATGTACCATCAAACTGAGTGTTCCACCTCTAGGTATGGTTCAATACTACTACTCTCTACCTCAGTTAGTGTTGTACGTCATCTACAACCAACACAACGAGGTGTGGGCATAGCTCGTGCAGGTGTGAATATAACGATACTCAGTGGGGACCCCAAGACCCTCATGGTCTCACAAAATTTTACAAGGATAAACCACAAAGTATGGATTCAATGGATAACCATTACTTAGGTATATTCCCATACATATACCTCAGTTATCTAGTAACCCATCTCAAACGTGAGGAAAACACCAAAAGTCATTTACTAAGCTCAAAACCAAGATTTTACTATAGGGGTAGTAACATGTAATACTAATAGTCAAACTATCGAAACATCAGATGCTGGTTTACTCCTCATCCATAGAGTATTGTGGGCCTACCGCGTCACATAGATGAACTTCCACTATCCTGGACTGCTGTGGTACATTTCATATCGAGCATCGTGGGTCTGCTGCGTCACACTGAGGCGCTCCCCACTATGGGTCTACCACGTCACACAGAGGAACTCCCCCTCATAGCCTACTGAGGTACTCATCAGGTAGAGTACCATGGGTCTGCCATGTCACACAGAGGCACTCCCCAATGTTGGTCTTCCGCGTCACACAGAGGCGCTACCCACTGGGCTAGTCGAAACACTCCGAGTCGAAAGGTCAGAAGTCATCAGGTATCAGCCAGCTACTAGGTCTCCGTACCCCACTTTCTCTTCTCCAAGAGTATATGCTCCATGAGCTATTTCTCGATACTCCAACTATTATGAAGTCCCAATTAGAAGTTTCTAAAAGGTCTGACTCGTCATTGGGGTCTCATCGCAATAGACGGTGCGTCAATCGGACGCCCGGTCTTTGAGTAATTGGCATTTCCATAACGGGGGCCCAGTTGGATTTTAGGTTTAACCCAACCCAAACATACGCCAACTGTGTCAAAACCTCATGTGGGGTATGAAAAAAAGAAACATCTCGTTATAATCTTTTCATCGCTGTAGACGTTTCGTCGATCAGACACCCGTAGCCCAAGTTATGGGAAAAAAGGTGAATTTGGGTCAAATGGGTCCGGACTGGGGTATGACCCAGTCCGCAAGTCTGGCCCAGAGAAAGAGGGCGGCCAGGCCCACAGGGGTGGCTCGACACAAGGGGGTGGCCCGGTGGCCTGCGCTGGGTCCTGCCTAGCGGCCCAGCGGCTCACGGGTCTGCCTAAGCTGCGTCCAGGGGGAAAACTGTGTGCCCACTGGAATTCCCAAATGGCATTGCCGTTTGGGTGGGAGCCAAAACGGAACCAAGTGGTGCTGGTCCATATCATGTAGGACCCACTGGGACCCGATTCTACCATCTTTCCAAGCAGCCTGCCGCTCTAGCTCCTCCTCTGTGGCCCACCCTGGCCGCAACTCCTTGTTGTCCACCGCGCGGCGCGACGGCACCCCGCCCTTCTGCCATGGCCTGGCCTAGCCGCAACCCCCTTCTCCACTGCACGACACGATGGCGTTGTGCCACTTCCACCATGGCCGGGCCTAGACGTAGTCCCATGCTCCTTTGAATGGCACGATGGAACCATGCCCTTTCTTCTGCGTGGCACGATGGCGCGACACCCTTTCGGCGACCCCACGGCCTTACGCTGTTGATTCTTTCACGAACGGATTTCTTCGCGGCCGGTTTCCTTTGTCGTTGCCTTGACATCAGCCGCCGTTGCTCCGCCTATGTCATCAAAAAATGAGAACAATCAAAGGGGGAGGGTCGGGCCATGTTCGTGCGGCCTGAGATCTCCACGTTATGGTGATAACAATCAGCAAGACAATTACCCAAGATTGATTGATGTTGAACGGAGAAAAATTAATTCAAGAACCCTTACCTTTAATTTTTCAGTCTCTATTCTTCATTCATTGACGGTGTTGTGGGAAGGATACGTTGAAGTCAGTCATTCGCCTTGTTCGTCACGCACTCCCAATCCAAGCCCGTTCATTGGTTCGTTGATGACGATGAGGAGAGAAGTTTCTCTACGTCGGGATGTGTCAGGGGAAAGAATACCGAGGAAGAAGTGTCGCTGGCTTTCTTCACATTCTTCATTGGGAGGATGGTTCTCCCTAGCTATCCTCTTCCTCCATTCCACCAAAAATTAATCATGCCAACAAAATAATAGATGGAAACATCGTCTATTATTTGTTCACACAATAATTCAAATTGTTGTGTTTAATTAAATGAGATAACCCATTTAATTAATTATGGTGGAGTAGGCTAAATTAATTAGTGTAGAAGGTCAAGAGTCCTTTTCACTTAAATGGGGTGTTAAAGGGGTTAGAAACTTGGGTGGTCCCCATCGAAATTTATCCTCCCAAGGGAGGTTATGTTCAGGTGGACCCCACCACCATAACCTCTCATGGGAGGTTAATGTGTGGTGGCCCTCACCCCCAACCTCCACTTAGAGGTTTTAACTACCAAAAGATAAATAATTTTCACACATTATTTTTATTTATATTATTCTCTAAAATACCCAAAATTATATTCTATTCTCGACCAACTGTTGTCGAGGTGAAAGTCTTCTTAAGTGAATACAGGTGCTACGAGTTCAACGACGCCCTCCTGATCTCAATTCCAAGCACTGGTTCAAAAGATATAATATCCAGCTTGTACATTTTATGAACATACATGAACAAAACTTCAGATAATTGATTCCGGGCACACCGAGCCTCGAAATCAAGCACCGTAAATTTTGGCGGACTCGTAAAACTCCCATGTATTTTTTTAAAAAAAATTGCACAGAATTTCCTAGTGTTTACAAAAAAACACAAATTATATTAACATTAGTTTTTTATAAATCATTATATTTGGGATAAAATTGGATATTTCTATCTCTTTTATGAGCATCATAAAAAATGCTCAAGATTATTAACACCCGATGTTGAAAATATAATGATTATAATAACCTAATACATGAATAGAAATGTTTTTGATAAAGATTATAAATTGAAATGTATAATAATAAGGTTGTAAAATATTTAATTAATATTTTTATCTTCAGGATATAAGAGGTTAGATTACATCCTTATAAATCATGGGTAATGGTAAGAGATATATTAACTCAAATTTATTATTTTTAGATATACACTTTATTCTTGAATTATTTTCCCATCTTTTCACTATATTTTCTATTTTAAATGATTTTTTATTTTTATTTATTAATAAGAGTGTTTTTTATCAAAATAAATATACATGAAATGTTTTCTTTTATGATATTTTCCATTATAAATTTTTTTAAAGAGATGTATCTACAAATATTACAACAAGGAATAAAAAATATTTTTAAGAAGATTTTGTAATGATTGGTTTTAATTATTTTAAAATGGTTTATCTAAAATAGATTTAGGTTACATCTTTCTACCTATATTTTCATTACATATGTTATTGTTTTGGATGATCAAGTTTTTGGTATCAAATGATTAAATTCATAATTATATTTTATACAACTAGGTAGTTTTATGAAACCAAATATCTATCCATGCGTTTTTTATGTTGCTAGAAATGATTAATTTTTATTTTGAACATGTAGTTATGGATGAATTATGGGTGGTGTCTAATATATTCAATCAATTAAATGGGTAAATGTATATATATTGTGATATAGTTAATGAAGAGTATATTTTAGTATCATGAAATCATACATGTTGATGGTGTGGCTCATTAAAATAATGTTTACTTATAATAATTTCACTTAAATTGTTATGGTGTGTTATTAATTATGATCTTATAGTCACGTGATTAAAGAAATATGTAAAATTATTATAATAATTATTTTACATTTTATATTTTAATGAATATTTTTTAGGTCTTGAAATTTTTATTCTATGTATTATGATGATCATATGTGTATAATTGTTATCACTAATGAGGTTATGATATTTCTATTATACTCATGTTTTTTACATATTCTTTTGAACCCATCATTGATGAGATTTTTTTTCACCCCTTACTAATAATTTTACCTCAACCTTCGTTATTTTTTTATTCCCCATGTTTTGAGGTTGCGTCTGGTTAAGGATATGTGAAGAATATGGTCTAGTGTAGTGACTTTAAGGAGAAATGATTGCCTATTTTATGAAATAAGATCATAATATATCCCGTATCCAAATAAACTGAGCCTATTTGTGATTAGGATATTACTATTTTTTAAATATAATGTTTTAAATTTTTAAAAGGATGTAAAATAATGCATTATTTAGCCTAGGTCACTATAAAATAAGAGTAATGACCCACTATTATTTGTGTTCCAATGTTTCTTAAACAAGGAGGAATACATTACCTTTCATAAGAAGAATTAAGACATGTTTATAGTAACCCTATCCATAGAAATATATTTTTTATTGATTTATAACATACTTTCCCAATAATAAAAATCAAGTATCAAGAGTTCATTTTTCGTTTGAATACATTATTTACAAGTATATCATCCGAAATATTAAAAAATATTTTTATTTAAAACTATACATTGTTCTACTAACTCCCATAGATCTTCAAAAAACAACCTTGGTTACCCTAGGGAATATACATATGTAAAATTATGCTATTTAAATCCCCATAAGGATGTAAACATTGGAATAAATCCTAACGTGAGAGTCAAAAGGAAGAAAATGATTTCATAATGAGAATGATCATATGAAAGGAAACATAGAATAAGTAAATGAAATTATAAGATCATGTAATCATGGAATAATGGTGACTAACATAATACATGATATCCAAAATTATGAAAATACTAATACAATTTCAATGGTTACCCAAAAAAATTAGGAAATGTGCCTTAAAAGTTCTATTTATGGGGATTAAAGATACTATAGCCATTTATTTTTTTTATTACATATATACTATCATATATTATCATTAAAAAAATTATCAATATAAAAGTTATCATTTTTACCGAAAAAATAAATTTTTATATTCATATATATTAGGATTTCATGGAAAAAAATGTCAATTCATAAAGGCGATAGTTCATATGTATAAACATAAAAACATTATTTTTCATGGAATGGTATGATTATGAAATGAAAGAATTATAACTAAATAATTATAATAATGTTTTTAAATATCATATTTGTAAATTAAATAACCTTATAGAACCTACCATTTAAGGTGGTTATGTGAAATTGAACATGTTGTACATGGAGGTGGTAGTCTATACAAACACACACACACGATGATTCTTTTTTTCCATATTATATTAGAGGAAATTATAAAATAGTTATTCCATTAATATAACTAAACTTGATCATATTTTTTTTTGTTTTATCACACCTCCATGGATAGAGTGTATTTTGGGGGTCTAAATGAGGAAAAGAGCAAGGTTTATAGTATTACCCCTCCATTGAAAGTTCTCCCTTGGGTCACTAATTAAGGATCCCAATGTTGGTATTTTGGTCAGAAAAATCTTTTGAAGTCATGGGGAATATGTTAATATTTATAATTTAATAATTATTTATCCAAATCATTTTAATGGTATTAGAAATTTGGAAGAGGTGATCTCCTTTTATAAGTGGAGAAGTTTTATCATTTTTAAATACTCATTAATTATCAATAATATCAATCTATTATTCTAGAAAAAAATGATCAAAATGCATAATAATGGTTCATGCAAGGAGATAATCTGAAGAATATATAAACTATGTTATATAAAACGTTTTTACACATTTTTTAAACCAATTTCCTAGTATTAAATATATTTTACCCTATTTTACCCATAGCATAGTAACTCCAATTTCACCATTGGAAACTAATTTTAATAAATAAAATGTAAAATTAAATTAATTTAATAATTTAAACATGGTTATTTTAAATATATTAAAAATTTTATAAAATAAAATTTCAATAAATTAGAGAAAGAATTATTTCATTAACAAGAATGAAAAGTAAAAACTGTTTCATAAAATATAGAATATTTTAATGAGAATATTTATTTTTGGGATAATATTATTGTCACAACCCATCCCCTGGGGCCTATGCCGTGACTACCACAATCCCACCTTCAAAAGGCCAGGGGTTGGTGACCAGCACCAGAAAGACATATCCTGAAAATTGGAAAAAATTTACTCAAAACCTGTACAAACACACACACACTCACACACACAAGGGAAACACAAAATAAGAGTTAGGTGTAACAACAAATAGATACCACAACTGAGTGTAAGGGTAAGTAATGGATGTAAAGGTCCAGAAAACAAGCCCAATTGGAAAGATACAATAACAACTAAAAAGAGAAAATAACTCTTGGGATCGCTTGCCAAGGATCCTACCCGAAGGGTAGGTACAACTCATATCCATAACTCCCCATGTCAACCGTCACTATCTTCCACCATCAAGTCCTATTTCTTGACTCACAGTCAAGGCTGGTCATCATCTACACAAGACACAACAAGGTGCAGGTGAATCCCGTGTAGGGGTGAGTATATCAATACCCAGTAGAGACCTTGAGATCCCTGATGGTCTCTCAGAATTCCAAAAAGTAAAACCACCACCATGATATCAAAAACAATTCTTAAAGAAAAATACATAGCTCAAACTGGGTATAAATGAGTAAAATAGTATTGATTATTAGGTGTAAGGCTAGATCATCATACTCTATCAAGAAGCTCTGCTACTAACCAACATGCGATCGATAAGTACTAACCCACAGAAGATCCACATAGGATCAATAGGTGATGATTCACACAAAATCGTTGGGTGGTGATTCACAAAGAATTGTTGGGTGCTGATTCACACAGAATCGTTGGGTGATGATTCACACAGAATCGATCTTCATTCCTCATATCTCAGCTATACATAGGATTCCCGATCATAGTATGATTGTCTGTAAGAGAAACCACTCCTCAAGACATCAGTCATATTTTCACCCAGCACGATGTCCCACAAAGAAGTAACCCGATGAACCACCATGTCATAAGTGTTTTTATGCACTAGATGACGTGTCAATCGGACGCCCGGTCTAAACGTTATTGGAATTTTATTACTGAGTGCTCGGTAGGATTCAGAGTCAATCCAACCCATCCATGAAAAAATATTTTTTAAAATTCATTCTAAGTATCTCAAAAGGTCCTTCTAGCTCCAAGGATCCCAGTGTCGCAAATGGTTCATCAAACGGATGTCAGGTTCGAATGATACAGTCTTTTAAGCGTTTCTAGGCCTGAGAGGGGTCCAGGTCTTTTCTGACCTGACCAGGGCTGACCTGGATTAACCTTGGTCAGACCCAGCCCAGCCCGAACTGGTCTGAGCCACGGACTATCCTGGAATTCTGGTTGGGGTGGCCGAACGAGGGGTCCGGCCCGCTGGCTAGCGTGACCCACGTGGGGGTCCCACGGTCCGCCTACCAAACGTCTCAAAGGAGTCATTAGACTCCATGATTGGATGTGCTATATAGGGCCGCCTCATCACCCATGATACCTGTAGGGAGAGGTTCCATCCTTTGTCGTGGCTCCTTAGTCGCGACCAGCTCAGCGCGGCGCGCGGCGGCGCACCACCTCACCGTTTCCACGTCAGTCCAATGTCGGCCACCCGTTTGATCCGCTGAGGCACCAAGAAACACCGGCCTCCTCCGTGGCCGACATGCGCCAGCTGCCACCTTTACCACTGGTTCTTGTCACCGGTGCCTCTGTTCCAGTGTCGCACAGATGAATCTTCTGCAGACCACCAGGAAAAATATGGTGGTCTGTTAATCCTCCTGGATAAACCTACAGCCCTCCAGGGATGTCGCCGTTGTTGCGCACCTCTCGGTTTCAAGGATTTGTTAATTTGTAAAAACATTCCTATGAAGAAATTAATTAAAATCATGTGTCAGAGGGTCCAAGCCTATTTTCTTTTGGCTCATGCCCTCTACATTATCATTATAACAAGGGGAAGTAATTTATAAATCAAATTAAAAATAATGATAAACCCCGTTCAAATCCACCTCAAGGACCACTAGAAAATACATGAATGAGGAGAATAATTGTGTGAATTTCTTGAATTAAATGACAACCTCTACCTCAAGAATTGTTGGAGTCATCACGGTGGTGGAAGTAGAATCCACACATTGATGAAGCCATTGGCGTTCGTCGCTCCTGGTTCACTAAGGCCCGAGCTTTTGCCTCTGTTGGTGGAAGGTGTCCGGTCACTTCACTAGAGGTTCCACACTTGATGAATCCACGTAAAATACTCTACCCAAGAAACATTTAAATAAAAGGGGAAAAGTGTGAGCAATGCACTGAGGAACTAATGAGATTCATTAATTGATGTAATTAATGTGCCATATTAATTACACGAGGGGTGGTTACGCAGGAAAAGTGTAACTGTGAAATTAATATCCCATATTTAAAGGTATGATCACCTCTGTGTTCCCGTCCACCACTTCTCAATAGGAGGTAGGAAAAAAATAAATAAAATAACAATTCTTATGTTGTATTATTATTTATTTTAAAATTCGTAAAAACTTACTTTTTTTCCCAACCAACTCTGATCAATGTTAAGCCCCCATTAAGAGAATCTCGCACTACGGATTCATTGATGCCCTCATATTTTTAATCTTAGCAACGGTTCAAATTTTAGAAAACAGTAGCTGCACTTTTACTTAACGTACCTTTAAAAGAGTTCAAAAATTCATTACAGGAACATCGGGCCTTAGAATCACGCGACGTAAATTTTCAAAGGATAATAATAATCCTAAATAATTTAAAAAAAATTATTCAAAATTTCTAGGTCTTTAGAATTTACAATAATTTTTATTTTCAAGTGTTATTTGGGTTTATTAGAAATCAAAATAATGTTATGCGGAATTAAAATAATTTCAACAGTAAATTTATCAAAATACTGAGAACAATTTTTTATTAAGATTAAAATATTACATTCATTATAAGGCTTAATATATGTTTTATAAATTTAAAACTATATAATTATAATAAATAAATTAAATATTTTACCCACTAAAAGTTTTAAAAAATATAAGTCTCTCATATAAACTAATAGGGCCATAAAATTAACCTTTTTGGAAAAATTTTATTTTTATTGTATTCATTTAAGAATCAATTATTTTATATAAATCCCAAAAAATTATTCAAAAGATTATTTTTACTTGTTATATCCGAAAAATGAATTAATTTATTTTGTTACACTTATATAAGTGATAAAAATATTTTTTAAATACTAAATGTATAATGTATTGAAAATATTTTTTTAAATAATATAAAATTTATTCTAAAATAAAAAACACGGGTTTGTAAATTAATAAAAACATTTCTAAATTCATATATTCACTTCAAAAACATATTCAGTATTATAAAAATATTTCATGAATTTATCACTCATACATATATACTAATAATGTCAAAAAAGTCATGTTATTAACAAATATGTTATTTTTCATTATTTGACTAAAAATAAATCTTTTTCCAAAAAACCCAAAAATTTATCTTCAAATTATATTGAAATTATAAATACAAATATGAATTATATTATTTAAAATTAAATTTCTATAAATTTATATTATTACCATTAATTAGAATTATAAAATAAATTGAGGAAACAATTTTATAGGAAAATAACTTTTTAAAATACTTGTTATTCTGATTCATAATATATATATAACACTATAAAATTTATCATTAATCAACCAATATTATATTTATATAAAATCTTCATTTAAAATTAATAATATTATTTTTCGTTAATAAAAATTACAATGTATAAAAATATATATTCTTGAACACTATAATGAATTAAGTAAATTTGTTTAAAAACCTATATATATATATATATATATCTCATAATACAGTTACACCTATTCATAGCAACTAATTTCACTACTATGTTTTAATTGTATATAAATATCTCAGTTTCATTTTATTTTAATGGTACAAGTGGAATAATCTATCAATACTATTTTAATTAATTATAAGAGAACATATTTTAAAATTAAGGCCTATTACACCCCCCCTGCCAAAATAAATATCATTCCTACAATTTTAAAACTCACTAAAAATTAGATTAATTTTAATAGGGATATCTTAATTAACCATACACTAATTTTTTTATCATGTTTTAATTTAGGATATGATGTGATATTTTCCTATAAGAAAAATTATATAAACTATTTGAAAAAGTGATTGTGCATTCCTAATAAGTTATAAATAGATAAATATGTAAAGTGTAACATTACTCAATCCATGATGAAACTTAATATATATTAATATAATAATTATACAAAAAATATATTTTATATATAACTTAATATCTAATATCTAAAATAGTAAATAACATAAGAAATCTATAAATCTAGAAGGAAAAATCTCTATCTACCTCAACAACTGTTATTGTAATAAATTTTCCATATTCTTCTAATTTATTAGTTGGTTGGTGTTAGTTGTCCACTTTATTCCATATATTTGTGAATTAGGTTAAAAAGTGAGAAAATTATTCAAATCTAAAAATTTGAATCATTAGTTGATTCTTAAGAAGAATATTATTTTCCTTAATTTTTTATTCTTTTTCCCATGATGGCTTTCCTATCAATTCCCTCATTTACCAAAAATAAATCATTTTATAGTCCCCTTGAAGAAATTACCATATTGCACATTCCTAAATTGATGACATATAGGATGATGTGTATTCTTTCCCACATAATTTTCATCACTTGAGTTCCCCCAAGACCACATCCATCTCCTCTTTTTGGAGTTCATTATTTCTACTATACACATATGGTTAATCATATTCCATGACTATGTATTTCTGATAATCACCAAATTTTTTATTCCATCCTATAATTCAATGGATTCATCATTTAAAAAATAATTAAATTACCCCTCAAACCAATTTTAATATTGGTTCATTCTGGTTTCATCCGATACTAAAACTAAACGGTGTTAACATGGGTGATGAACAATTATCATCATAAGAGTTGTATCTTAGAAAACCGAATAGATAGTTAACCTAAATATGTCTCTCATTATAATACCTTCATTTTACGAATTAATTATTTTATTTTATATTATATCATTCTTTATTTGACCCATTTCATTCATATTTTAACATATACTATTCTTAGATCAACACATATATTCCTTGGTTCAACCCGTATAAATCTTAGTTTAACTTAGGTGACTTTAAGATGGGTTATCTTATAATTATCATCCTTTTCCATCAAGATAACAAGAAAATAAATATTTCATAGTAGTTCATAAAGAGAATATTATTAACCAAATAATATCCCCTGAGATTTTCTAGTTCTCTTTTCAATTACTCCTCATTGTCAGGCATCAGGTCAGGATTGAATTAATACCCAAATAACCCAAATTTAGTTATTATGCCTAGGTAAAACTATTCCAAAGACTATGTTCACTTGTTAGTATATAAATAGGGATTTAATTTTAAGGAAAATCACATAATCTATACTTTTACGAAATTTTAGGATATTCTCATATACATAGGCTTATCATTTAGACTTCTCTTTAATGTTTTAAATAAGGTTATGTTATTGTGATCATAAATGTGTAAACAAAAGAAATAAATAAATCATAATCATAAGCAAGGGGTTAATCCTAAAAATATCATTATAAATTTTAGAACTTCTCATAGTTTATTGGGTTCAGTCCCCATTCCCATAAATACAGTGTTCAAAGTACCATAGTGAATTAGGTTCACTCTCTAATATCCTATATCAAATATCTTGAGATATAAACACATAAAAAATTTATTAGAGGGATATATAATTCTGGTTACACCCATTATATAAATCTAAATCATATATATTTGTTTCACTTGAGTAAAATAAACTTTATGTAAATCATAAGCATGATCAATCCCATGAGAATGAATTGGCATTAATAATTATGATTTATGGCATAACGAAAGGATAAATCCTAACTGTTCCCATGAAAAGAAAGAATTAATTTTTTTTATCATTTATAATTTAAAAATGGACATAGGTTATGAACAAGGTGTTATATTTTAAAAAATTTATGAGAAATATTTTGAGAATAGGGAATAAAAACAACATACTTGAGTGGAAACATTTATGAAATAACTAAAGTAAATTTTAAAAAGGAAATAATAAATTTTTTTACATGAAATGAAAATTATATTTAGAGAGTTATCCATATAATAATGAAGTTATCGAGATTATATTCAACTTTTAAAATAAATTTTTGTGGGTGTGATTCTCTAAATAAGTCATGAAATATGAGAGTTCCATTGAAATAGGTTTCCATAAAAGAGGAAATTTTGAAGGGTACTAAGAGAATATTTAACCCAAAAAAAGAATAAAGATATTTTACTAGGATTATTATTATGTTAAATATATAAAAAACCTGGAATAATTTTATGAGTAAAATATTTCATAAGAGGAGAAAAGGAATGAGAAGGTGTAGATATCCTGTAATGAAGATGATATTAAAGATATTTTATGTTTATGTTTTAAAATACCATTATTGAAATAATATGTCATAAATACAGTAATAAAATAATTTTATGAAAAATTTATAAGGTAAATATTATGTTCAAATGATAAAACACTTAATTATATTTTTAATAAAAAATAGAACATTGGAGGGTTGTGAAATTGTGTATATGTAGAGGAATCTATATTTTACTTTGATGAAAATTATTCATATCTTAGTTTCATTTTCAGGAAGCACTAAAAATAATAAATAAAAATTATTTTAAAAATATGTGATCTCTAAATATATAAATAGGTTCTACCATATATAATTAAAGGTGAAACTCAAGAAAAATTATTATAACTCATGAAAATAAATTCAATTATGAAGGATACATGTATTTTTGGGTAGTATTAAATCAAAGTCCAAATAAAGGATAAACAATAATTTTTGTTAATTTTACTTAATAAAAAATAATTTATGATTTTATGAGTCATGTGGTGGTATTTACACCACAAAAATTAATATCGGTGCATAAAATCAAAGCATGCTTCAACAAAGGGTGATTGTGGTGGAAAAATTACGGCTTAAAAATTTTATAATAAAAACCCATTCAAAGGGAGAGGGAGATAGAGTAGGAACATTATTTGGAAGTTAAAATATCATGAATTAAGGCAATACATGATATTTAATATATAATAGGTATTATACTTACCATTTAAAATTAATTTGGTGCATAAAAGAAAATTTGTCTCAAAGAAATAAATTTTGAGATGAAACCGTATCCTATTTATTGAAAGGGTTCTAAACATAAAATCAAGTTCATTAATAATTAAATTTATTTTATTATATATGATCCCAAGAAACATATTAATCAATATTTAGTTTTATGTCATCCAATACTATGTTTTATTTATTTATTTTAATATACGTTTTTTCTTCTGTTGGTTACTTGTGTTTGGTCGGTTAATTTACTTGTAACTATTCATTTTATTTAGAATATATCATTAATAAGAATGAATTAATACATTAATACATATTTAATAAATTAAAAGGATTATAAATAAATATTTCTTATTTATATGCTGATTAAGTAATAAAACATATTATTTTGGAAAATTGTAAGTTTTCACAATTTGTCTAAAATTAAATTATTTTTGAAAAAATTTAAAAACATCGTATCCTTATTTTCCCATGATGAATTAAAAAATATATTTCATTTTTTATATTGAAATTATAAATATCATAAAAATTAATTATAAAATAAAAAATGTGTAATGTATTAAAAAAATATTTAAAGAAAATATAACTTAAGTTCTAAAATGTAAAATATAAGTAAATAAATTAAAATTGAAATGCTAAAAATAAACAATTGAATTATAAAATTACTATTTTTATATAAAAATGTTTTATAAATAACAAATTTATACATATATATTAATAATGTCTTAATTTTTTTATGAATAAAATATTTTTGAATTAATCACCTAAAACAAATCATTTTTCTGAGAAAAACCCAAAAATTAATCTTAAAATAAAATTGGAATTCTAAATTCAAAAATTCTTTTTATTATTTTTAATTCAGTATCTATGATTTTCTTTATTATATTTATATTAAAACTTTAAAATAAATTTAGAAAATACTTTTATATGAAAATAAAATTTTAAAATACTACTATTTTTATTACTAATTTCCACAAGCCACTAATAATGATTTTAATAATTAATAAATATTATATTTTGTTAAAACCATAATTTCAAATTAATATATATATATTTGTTTAAAAAACCATAAAACACATCAAAACAGAGATTCTAAAACACAGTAATTAATTAAGAAAATAAATATAAAATATCCATTATATATATAAATATATTTCGCAATTCATGTAAACTTATTCATACCTACTAATACAATGGGTGTGTTTTAATGATATAAAAATAACACATTTTTTGATGTGGAGAAATAAATCACACATATTTTTCTTAATTAGAGGAAATATTATATTTTAATAATATGCTATTATATGTTTTAAATGAAATTATAAAACACCTTCTTGGTATAGACCCCCCTATGTAGTCCTTTACCACCAGAGATTACCAAAAAATCACTATAGATATAAAAACATATCATAGTGAATACATCTAACTCATAACCCCAAGGTGGATTGTGATGATGATAAGTTGATCAAATAAAAATTCATTCATGCTATTAAATGAGAAAAGTGGCTAACCAAAATTGTTTCCATTAAGTATAAGAATAGGAAAATCATATTTTCTATTAAAATTGTGTATTTGAATTATCCATCCCCAAAGGATGATTTTCTAATCTCATGATGATCTCTTACATTGATTTTTTTGTAACCCTTTCAATTGTGGATGTGTATTCTAGTTATCTATATATATATATATATCCAAATAGGCCCCTAAGAAAAATAAATCACTCCATGCAGGGAGCCCAACGGGGTATACATATGTTGTGGTGTTCCGTTTATCTTAATGAATTTTAAGAATATTTACTAACATATTCTGCACCACATTGTAAATTATTTAAAAGTTAAAATAGTGTAATGTTATGTTGGTGATATGAAAGTAAAGTATTAATGACAAAAAGACTATGTAGACAACCTCATGGTAATATTATCCCAGAATAGATCTCATAAATTGAAGATAAATCCATGGAAATTCATATTCAAGGTCATGTTAGGGAAATTTATTGATTTTTTGGTTTAACATTGAATTATCAAAGTTCACCATGAAAAAAATAGAGACATGATCATTGATTCCTTTTATATTTTAAATTAATTCAAGGTAATATTACCTAGATTAGGAATATCAAACCAAGAATCACTAGAAAATGTTCTCTTTTTACAAAAATAATGATAAAAGGGGTTCCATTTGAATATCTTAAATATTTTTAGAAGGAATTTTTTGATTTGAAGAAGTTTATTCTATACACTATAGCTTTTATACCGTACATGGATTGAATTAACTTTATCCCCTATATAATGACTATGGAGTAGCCACATAGTTCTCTCCTTACCTAAAAAATTAATCTAATAATGGAAGATATTTTCTACTATTACATATTAACTATATTCGAATCAAACACTCATTAAAATAATTTCAAAAATGACTTCCACTCATTAATTTTTTCAGTAAAAAATATTCAAATTTATTTTTAACATCATGTGTTACACATAATTTCTCATGTGGATACAATAAATTATATCCTTGGTATTCTTATATATATATGATAGCAATCTAGAAGGTCTATCATCCTATAGAAATTTGAAACCATCATTGAATCCATGTTGTCGATAAAGGGATAAGAAAATATTTATTTCATTTAAGAACACCCTCAATAAATGAATTATCAAGGGAAATTAAACTCCATGGTGATGAATTATTATTTTTCTATGAAACTTATCATATATAGGAATTGTATTAAAATAGTTCTTCTTAATGTCTATGAGAGAAAAATATATAGGATCTAAGAGACAACATAGTTGTCTAGACTACTATATTAATTTCCTGAAAAATTCAACCCAACCCTATTCCCTCCTCTTATAAAAAGTGTTAAAAAATGAGGCAAAGTACTTGGCTCCAATCAATATTTTAAATATGGATATAACGATACCAAATTTTGAATTAAACATTAATTTTGATTAAAATTATATTATAAGGTAAGGAAATAGAGAATATTCCATGAAAAAATAAATAATACCCATCATTGACTTTTTATGAGAGTTAATATCACCATTTCCTTTAGAGTTAGCATTTTCCCTTATTCCACAACAATACAATGCTCAACTAGATACATTTTAAAATAAAGCTACTTCCTTGGCCGACTCATATTAGGATAAAATAGTGATTCATATGAAAAAACTCATGGTGGTCACCCTACCAATCAAAAATGATATTGAGTATATGAATGAAGATAATTTCACATTAATTAAAATAGAGTCCTAAAAGTTTTTAGTTTTTGTGACATGTGACTATAATGTTTCAATAGTTGAGTATCCATAAAACTATAATCTTCAAAAGGATAATTCTATGGATAAAATCCATCAATGAGTAGATATTTTTATCCTTTATGATTATCTAAACTCTCAAAGATTACTCTAATAATGTGGATTCAGGGGCCCCTCCATAGATGGTTTAACAATAGAGGGACCCACTACACTAAAAAAGAAGTACATATTGGTGAATGTAAATCTCATAAGACAATAGACAACCTATTTCACTAAATTTATATACTTGGATATCATTTTCCATTCATGATGAACTATATCATGTAATTTAATAAGAATTTTCATAAATGTTAGATGCATTCTGAATTCGTTCATTAACCTTATAATTTCTTACACACTACTAAATTCAATGAGACCATTATAATTTAGTTGATATATGTCATCGCCCCCCATTAAGAGTTATGAAATTCAAGATTATATTTACAGTTATTAAATTCCTCTCAAAATATACATATGTTATACCCCTAACACAGTTCAGGGAAAATGTTGTGATAAATTTCATTAAATCCAACATTATTAAAAAAAATAAGTCCAATATACAATTCAAATTGATAATGGTACTAATTAATTTTTCAATATAATGATTATTTTGTACCATGTCTTTAAAATTTAATACCATCACTCATAATTCTATGATGTGGTGAAAAAATGATAGATTTAGACCATCAATGAAAATATATCTAACATCCTTTATAAAAAGGTAGATATGGGAAAAAATATTTTCCAAATAAATAAATTAATTAATTATGGGTTTATCACACTATATCTCATACTACCACACATGAATCCCGATATTTATTTGTATATGTGATTAAAGATGAGTTTATAATTAGAGATTAATTCCAATCACTTCACATAGCTATTTTTGACCACATTACCTGAAAATGAACAATCCCATATCTAAATAACATAATTTTATTGACATAATGATAATAATATGTATACACTATATATGCTCCAAATCCATAAAAAATCATGTCTTGTCAGCATGTTACAAGAAGGAATTCCTTTGTTCATTTTTAAAATGGGTATCCCAAAAATATATCAGAATAGTAATAATACCCTAAAAGAGACCATAAAATATTGCATAGAAATAGTAAGGAAATTACATAACAAACATGGTCTACAAAAATAGAGAATATTCCTATATAATAATAAAGGGGTAGTGTATCATACCATCAACTAATGTGAGATTTCATAAAAAATATATTCCTATAATTCATGTAGATCTATAATATATCACTGAATGATGTAAAAAAATAAAATAAAGTAATTATTTCATGAAATTAGAATTCATAGTGCATTATTATTATCACAAGAGGTTAAATTGAATGACATATAGGTACATCTCACATAACGCATAAACTTCTTTTAGGGGAATGTATTATATGACATTATTTCCTTACAAGAAATTATATTCTTTATAAGTTTCATGAAATATAGTTTACCCTATCCAAAATCATATAATTTGATAAAATAATGCGTACATATTTAAGAACTTTGTGTTTCTTGATTTAAATTCATATTAGATCTATATTGATGTCTGAATATCTTATACTAGAATAATCATTAAATTTTATCCTCTCTAATTAACCCACTATATGCTAGTGTTAGAGATCCTCACCCATTAATTTTGGGTCCTATAATTTATCGGTAATTTAACATTTCCATTTTTTCATTGGTTTTGAAACCTTACTAATTCACATCAGGTTTCATTCATCCTTCTCTAACAAAGGTACTCATCTATTTCACCATCATTCCCCAATAATCAAGTGAGATCATTATAGGGAATAATTCAAAGAACCATATGTGTATTTCTACATATGTATATAGAATAAATAATTATTCCCTCACCACTAGACTTATATCATACCACAAACCCTTCCATTAACCCATTATAATTCCCCAATACATTCTGGGGCTTAGTCCCTCACAAATTCAGATACTATATCCTCCAATATCCCAGTACTATGAAAAAAACAGTTCATTACATATTTCTTGCACATGAAATAAATCTACTAGGATGTCTATTTTTATTAATACTTTGTGTGTCTTGATTCTTTTTTCATGGGATAGGTTGTAACAGCATATTATGCTATTTAGGTACTCCCTTTTTTATTATTTTTTCATCTTCCTTGTTTGGGTGTGTTTTTGTGATTCTATATGATGGAAAGATATTGCAGTGGAAATTGACTTATGGTTCAGGAATTTTTGTTTCTTTGAATCAATGGAGTCTGTGTAAAAACATTTTAAATAATTAGAAGGTTTATTCATAAGTTCAAAGAATGATCAGAGTGGGGTGTTGATTTGTTTTCTACGTAATCTTCCAATTATAGATGTTTTATAGGAAATAGAACATCATAAAAATGTATTATAGAATGTGTAATTATTTTTTAAAATATTACATGAAATAGGTTCATATAATGAAGGGTTTCAACATAATGTGCGGGGTTCACATCATATATTGTCAAAAATTATTATTTTTTAATCAAAAGATAATGGTATTCTTAGTGTACTTGAGTTTTTTGGTTTACATGATGTTTAAATGGATTTCATGATATGTAATCAATTTGAGTTGGAAGTTTAGGGTGATGAAAATATGATTTATTGTTTTATTCAATGAAATATCTTCCCCCTCTCATCCAAGTAGTTCTCAAGGGTGATTTTAGAGATCTCTGACCCTTCTGGAACATTTCGTTCAGTGATTGACTATTGTTGCGGCAGAAGTGAATTCCTTTGGGTAATAATTTTTTTGTTTTTTCATTATTATAGTCAGATATATTGATCTATATATGATTATGTTTCATATTCATGATCAGATAGTGTTTTCTATTGATCCTTTGCAGTTTATTATCACACATTGTCCTTCAACGGCTAATAACAGGTTTTCTAATCACCATTGTTGAAGGCATATAGGATTATACCGGTTTGAGGAACGTGTTTATATAAAATGGAATAATTCAATTAATTTCTTGTTATTCCTATATAGTTACTTTGGTTTTTTTATTTTATTGAATTTATTTGTGTTTTAATTAGATTTATTAGAAGGTAAATGGTTTTTGAAATGGATTTTTTTCATTGAAAAACAATTTTCTTGATTCTTAGATGGGTTTTAAAACAAAAAAGTGGATTATCTAGGATTTAAAATTATTTTAAAAAATTGTGAAAATGGTTTTAAATATTTATTTTTATAATTGGAACTTTTTGAACCATTGGTGCATTATGAAAGAGAAAAGGGTAGCCTTAGTGTGTGGGGTACCACTACGAGGTAACCTTTTGGATATGAATGGTCTATGGTAGGACATGATGTTGATTGGATCCCATGTTAGGTTTTTTTAATCTCTTGGGTGTCTATTATGATTTTTTCTTATAGGTTATGATGAAATATGATGTGCTTTATCATTTACAATTATGTTTCACCTGGTTGTTTTTTAAAATGGACTGTTACTCACAGGTTTATATATGAGGTTTTTTCACATGAAATTTCATGATGGTATTTCGTGGATTTGTTTTTACTTAATTATCTTATGATTCATGGATATTTTTTTTGTTTATATAACTTCTACTTATAATATTTTAAGTTTAATAATATGAATAGCCTTTATGAAAACTAAAGGAAAAATTATTTGGAAATAAATTGGATTAATGAATATTCCTTGTAATTTTTATGTTTAAAAATATATAAATATTGGATTATTGTTATTAGACCATGTATAGACTCTATTATGGTGTCCAATAGGGTGTTTTTCTCACACATGACTTTTCCCCTCAATTTGGTTATAAATTTTTTATTGTAGTAAACATGTAACAATAATGGAATCTTTTAGAATATTGGATTATCCTTTGAAACTTTCCATGAATTTATCATGGGTTTGAGGTGAATATAGGTTTCATGGAGACATGTTTGTCTTGATTTCTTTATAAATTTCGGTTTATATTATTTATCAAGGATTCTACAGACTTAGTTGTATCTTTTTATTCCACATTTCACTTGGATTTCAGGTATTGTTTTTTATATACAACACTTTTTATGTTTTCTTGATTCAGCTCACTATGTGATGTATTGCATGGGTGTATAGTTTGGTTTACATGGGTTGGACAATTATAATTTTTTATCAGATTGAAGGATTATCTTGAATTTTAATAACATTTCTTATGTTTGGATATATGTATTATGTGGATAAGATTTAGGACCATTGGAATTCAGATAGTAAGTGAGGAAATGGGGCCTTGGAATCTCACATATGTGATTGAACACCAGTTACCATGAGTGTTTAGGAACCTTTTCCATGTCCATGACATAGTGTCTGAGTTCATTTTAATGAACTATATAAGATGTTTATTTAAATTGACCTATTCTATTTTGGTAATGAATTTCATTGATATGAATTCTTAATTGCATTAAATTATTATTATTTGGATGCTTTGGGTTGAATTACGAATTTCATCATAAGATCTTTGGAATCTGATCATGATATAATTAAATATTGTCTATTGTTTATTATTAAATTCCTCCTAGAAGATAAATTCAAAATTAGACAGTGGATTTTATGAGATAGTTTCTGTAGGATAATACTCTAGTGCATCTTTCTTTAGTTGAAATTGTAATATGAAATATTTTGAATCCATTTCAAGTGGGTGTTGGTAACCCAAGACATGTGATGGACCAGAGCACATATTTCAGAAAGCAGCATCTTCCTATTTTCAATGGTTAAAAGGACCAAGGGAATATGAGGAGTGTCTTGAGTGGATTGAGACTATCTTCCATTTCATGAAAACATCTGATGTATCAAAGATCATTTGTGTTACATACATTATTGATGGATTATGATGGAGGTGGTGGGACTCTATTGTTCCATATATTATGAATAAGGGACTTACCTAGACTTATTTCAAGAAAATATTTAATTAGTAGTTTCACCCTCAGCCATTACATGTCGAAAAGATATTAGAGTTTCATATCATGTAGAAAGGGGAGCATATCATTTTAGAGTGTTGTACCTTCTTGGTTGATACAGTGCATTTGGCACCAGATCGTGTAACTAATGAGTACCTAAAGGCTCAAAGGTTTGATTTTGGACTTTGGATTGAAATTAAGTTAATGATGGTTCTCATGTGCCTTCAAAACATTGTTGAGGTTTTTTAAAATGTTTATTTGGGTGGGGTATATATAATTGGGATAACATGTTTGGGTGGATCATCTGTTGGTGTAGTTTTTATCCAAATCATATCTCTTATCTAGAAAAAATAAAATAAGAGTAGTAAATTATGTCAAGGATTTTTTTTTGGGGAATAGTGAGGCCAAATTTTTTTTTATTATCAGTGTAGGTGGTTATGTCATAATAGACAAAACATTTTAGATGTTATATGGATTTTTCACCCTTATGGATTATCTATTCATTTGACAAATTTATATAAAAAGATGTCCCAGTGTAGTAAAGTAGGATACACTCTCACCAAGGGTTCACAGGTTCATATCATTTCTTCTAAGGATGATGGTAAAAATCCTTAGGCAAAGGGGGATGTTCATGGAGAAAGGACATGATATCATTATGAGACTGAGTTTGTACACGAAGAATATGATCTTGGGAAATTACTATTGTTATGATATTTTTTTGTCTTATATGGTGCAAAATTCGGTTGATACAAGTTCTACTCATTATTTTATATCATCAATATTAGTTTTCATATTGGGATTGTATTTAAAACTTATGTTATACTTGTTAGATCTTTCCATGACTTTGTGAAATAGGTTTAAACTAGGATTCAAGTTTCCTACATGTCGGGTGGTGACATCCAACTTAGAGACAGAATGGGACTTCTTGGTTCTTGGTATTGAAATATTCTACTTGATTATTCGAATAGATTGGATGATCAATGTTAATGACCATATAGACTATTATCACTATCAAGTATAGTTCATATCTAATGATTCTTTAACCAGTATCTTTTATAATGAGTGGTAATCAAGATTATAATGTGTAGGAAATGGTTTCATTATATGAAGGTTATCTTTTGATAGTACATAGATATGTTTCTTGATGTAGAAGACCATTTTTTAGTTGGTCAACTTCCTGGAGCGGTGACTGTGTTCCAAAAAGGACTTTCTGGATAAATTTTTTAGTTTTCCACAATATATAAAGGATGAATTTACCAATGAACATATCCATGGTATGATTCTAAATTCTATTCAATGTTATCGATTGGAACCTTATAAGTTTTTGAAATTTATGGTCCATCTAGGGGACCTTGATGATAAAATATTAATTCTTCCTACTATTTCACCATGGTCTATGAATGTATTATTTAGTAAGAAGACATATAAGAGTCAAATAACTTGTAATAACTATTATATATTAAATTGGGAAACCATTAATGAAAAATTATCATTTTCATAGGATTGATTATTATTTTAATATCATGGAGGTACATCTTTGTTTTCAAATAATAGCATGTTGTTAGGGTTCCACAATTTGTAGGTGCAAGAAGAGGATATACCTAAAACAAAATATTAGATAAAATATAGGAATTTTTAGTTTATAATTATTCCATTCATTCTCACTAATAATATTTGGGAGTTTATAGCTCTGATGAAAAATATTCTTTTTATTAGTTCTTGGTATTATTTATTGTTGTGTTTATAGATGATATAGTAAAGTACTCTAAGAAAAATGGGAAGTAGAAAGGCCATTTTTATATCATTATTTTAACCATAAAGAAACATCGCCTCTATGGTAGGATTTCCAAATATGAGTTTGGGAATAGGGGGATATGCTTTTGACAATTCTCATTTTATTTACTAATCATTATGAATGATTTATGAGTATATACCTTCTCAAAGAATATATTTTTTTTGATTATGGATTATATCCCTAAAATATTCAATTTACGTTAGATATTTTACAAGGTTGGAATTATTCTTTGTAATTCATAAATTGACTTAGTGTATACCATTGTATAAAAATGGCTCCCAATAGAAGGAATGTGAACTCTAGAAATACGTATGATCTAAATAGTAAGAAGGTTCTTATCTTTCACGGTATTAATCCATCATTTAGAAGGGAAATAGTCTCCCATGTATTATCAACATATGAAGAAATAGTATCATGTGTTAATAAGATAAGTGAATAATTCTCTGAGTCCTATGGCTTTTAAAGGAAGCAAGGGAATAAAAGTATGGAAGAGAGAAAGATGGATAAAGGGAAGATGGAAAAGAAGGTTTTTCCCATATGTGATAATTGTGGAAGGAATCACCTTTGTAAATGATGGATGGTAAGGGGAGTTTGTTATAAGTGTAGAAAAAAGGACCCCAAGTACGTGATTTCAAGGGTAGGTATAATGTTTCAAATGTACAATGTTTCATCTGTAAGGAGTTGGGACACTACGCAAATCAATGTCCAAGTCATCAGAGTATACCCCAAATGCTGCTATTGGATAATAATAAATTCATGATACTACCCAAGATGAAGTGGAATGATTAGATTTCATACATTATTATTAATGTATTTTGTCATTTTAGTATTGTATTAATGATTTACATGTTTTAATAATTATAGAGTATATAAAGATTGTATTGTAGTACTATTTCATTAAGGACTAGAGATTGTGTGGAAGCACAAAAAGTTACTCAATAACAAGTTAAATTTAAGAAAATATATGGTTGAGAGAAAGATAAACCATAATTTGTTTCTGATACCGAGTTAGTGATTTTTGTAATAATACATGATTGATTTGGATAAATTATATTGGATATTCTAGAATATCTTAAAGCTGATAAATGATTTGTATATTCCATCTTTGTTGGATTTTACAACATTTTTGGATAAAAGGAGTATATCCAGTGTTCCATAAGGAATAAGGGAGAATGAATGTAATCAATAAGTTTTTATGGTAATTTAGGATGTTGCAGTGTTTTAAAAGAATACATGATAAAGGTGTTCATAGGATATTATGTGGAAAAATGATTCTTCATTGTGTTTACCTTCCTTATAAATTTTGGACTGGGAGTTTGGACAAAAGTATTTTGGATAACACTAGTTTGAGATTATTTTTGGATTACCATAAAATGGGCAACCCAGAGGACAAGAGGCAACCCATCTTGTCCGGCAAGGCCACGAGATTGAACCCACAACCGAAGGGAGACAAGGGTATATCACCTACCCCTGGCCAATGTGATGTCCTAGATTGATTAATGTAGTTTTTTAAAAGGTCTGGTAGATGAATTATAAAATAATTTTTTTTGAAAACCTAAACGAATAGGATAAATATAATAATTTTTTATTTCTATTATCTTTTAGAGTGAAGGATGAGTGTGTGGTAGAAATTAGTTAAACGATGGAACTCTACTTATCATGTATATATATTTTTTCTTTCTTATCTTCTTTTATGAAGAAATTAATTATTAAACATTTGGTAAGAGATCTTAAAACAAAAAATGTGGTATCCAAATACCTTAAGTTTTGTTGAAGCGATGATATTTTAAATCATCATATATTAATGGATTTGAGGCCCTAAATTCTACAATTGTTTATGACTGATGACCTCAATCAGTACCTATAAATATTTATGTTTTCCACCATTTAGATTTTGCTAATTGCCACCAATTTTCTCCTAATCAAGATCATAATTTTGTGGTGACTATTTCATTCCCCTTTTCCTCTTATTATGACAAAATTTTATTAACCTAATTTTCAATGTGGGTTTTCCCACAAAGGTATTTTCTATTTTCATCATTTTATTTTCAAAAAACACTTTCAAATTGTGAGGACACAATTTATTGATGGAGGGAATATTGTAACACCCCATGATTTTGTAGTACATTATTTCTTCAAAGTAAATCAATAACTTGCACTACACGCAACATCGAGTTCTAGCACACAATGACTTACCAAACTAGTCATTCAAAAGAGGTTATGAATATTATTAACTAAATTTTAAACATTATATAATCCTTATAATTTAAGAATCCATATTGTGAGTTTCATATACATAATGTAAGAATAAATTCATTTCTTCAGATAAAAGAAGCATTTTTCAAAAAATGCAATTTTAATGTCTTTTAATAGAGAACCCCTCTTTAAATCCAATATTTGAAAATTTTATATATTCAAATTTGACAAAATAAGATTCTTCTTTAGAATCGGGACATAAGAATTTAGTTTTAATAAATATTTGGTGTTTTTCTGATAAAATTCATATTTGTGTGAATAGTGAAAAATATTATATTTTAAATAAAAAAAACTTTTTTAATAAAAATAATTTATATTGTTAAATTATACATTTTAATGGGTTTGAAGTATAAATAGATTATATTTTTAGCATTTAATCAAATTCTGGTCATTGTAAACAATTTCACTATGAAATTGGACATAAACAAGTGTTAATATTTTGATAGTTATTATTTCTTAAAAATACGCTTTTTAGTTTTGCAATGGGAATTAATTTTAAAATAATAAATGAATCTTCTATGTTTTGAATTTTTTAAAATGGACTTCATTTTTTAATTTTTTATATTAAAATTATCTTAGGATAAAATTTTGGTATTTTTCTATAAACACTCAATTTTTGAGGAATAATGAAAAACACTATGTTATTATTTAAAGCTGACTTTTTATTTAAATAATTATTTATTTTAATTAATTTTATTTTAGGTCGAAATCGACACATAATACCTATATATGTTCAATTTAACTCATTGGAGTCAGTTTATAATAATTTTAGATATAAAAGTTTTTATCGAACCTTTTACCGTCTTTTACCCACCTCTTAGGAGCATTTGCAAATTTACACAAAACATAATTATACCGCTTCTGAGTGTTGAATTTCAAAAATCTGAGAGACACAGTTAATATCATTAAGTAAAATGTGGTTTAATAAGATGAAAATAATTTTAGGTGAATAGTAACTTTTTACTTTTATTTACCACGGTTAAAAGTAAATAGGATAATTAAGGGTAAAAATGATATTATTATTACCCTAAAACATGTCTTAATTCTATTAGATAAATGTTATTTTTCCAAAAACAAGCTTAGGAATAAAATATGATCCTTTATGTCCACTTGGATTAGATTAGGGCATTTATTGGTATTTAATTCAAAGAAGAGTTAAAAGTGTTAAATTCAATGTTTAATAACTAAACCATTTTAAATATAGGGTTATGCATAAGATAAATTAAACTATAAATATTAATTAGAATGATAGAAAACATTTCATACATAATTATATTTTATTTATATATTTTTAGACACTAAATAATTTAATTTATTTATGACACAATGATGATGCAATAATTACCTAATTAATGAAATATAAAAATAATTGATATTATAAATATAAAAATAAATTTAATTTGAGACTTTTTATAAATTCCACTAATTTTATAGGTTAATATGACATATTAGGGTTGGTTATATGAATTGTTTTTGAAGTAATAATGTTGTTATGAATTTTGAAAAAACAAAATACCAAATAGTGTCAAAATTGCCAAAAAAGAGTTTTTAAAACAAATATTTTATTATTAATTGATATTCTCTTCTTAAAAATGTATTTTTCTTCAAAAAAACTTATATAATGATAGGTGTATCATTAATTAACCACTTGGGGTTCTCTAAGAAGTATATAGTATGTTTATTAACCATATAATATAAAAATACAAAGAGACATGGTAAATGTCAAACTATTTAACTAAGAGTTAAAGATAAAAGCTAAGGTTAATATAGTGACCCAAACCAGTCCAAAACCTATTGGTTGAGTGTTTTTCGACCCATCCTTACCTTATCCTTTAAATAATCCATTTTGGATCCATTTGAAACCGAAAATTATTTTATTTTTAAATAATATTTCTAGCTTTCCCTAAGGTGCCTCTCACCCCTCTTATAAAAGGGTGCTCTACCTTCTCTCTAATCTCACCATCAAAGCCATTTGGCTCAACAAACATCTAACCAAATACCCTATAGAAATTCCTCCCTTAATCTTAGAGTCCTTCCTTTAGTTATAAATCCATCCTATGGAGCCCTTTTGATCAAATCAAAAGGAAGAACCAGAAGAAGAGCTAAATATTTCATCACCACTTTCAAGTTCCTTTCTTATTTCACTTCCTCTTTCCTTGTTTTTTCCATTATAAAATAACAACACCAGTATCTTCTATATACTGTGATGTTATTATAAATATGGTACAACCATATTCATTATTCTATCCATCGTTTGAATGACATGTCACCATATGTGCGTACATACGACTTACTGTCTCCACATCGTGGTGTAATTGTTATTCAATACATTATTATTTGGATGGGTATAATAATGATATGTAATTCATGTAAATAATAAATATAAAATGATAATTATTATGTATATATGATATATCATGCAATTATATATTATTTTAATATCAAAAGAATGATATTATTACTCGTGCGTACGTACGGATTACCGTCTCCACGAACGCGATAGGATTCATTCCCCATCGTATCCATTCAAGACTATTTTTCATTTGATTATTAAAAATAATGTTTAAAAACTTGATATAATTATTTATATTAATAATATACATCCCATCCATAAAAAACATTACTCACATAACAAAGAATATAAATGATAATGAATCCACTAACACCCGAAACAATGATAATACAAAGATGTTATTAAAAAAGCAATGTTAAAAAATCATATGTGATATCATATTAATGTATATGATTATTTTATAATTTAATAACAATTATTTCACCATTTAAAAGGAGTTTAACCTATCCTTGACCAAGGAAAAGAACAAGGTAAGGGTTAGTTTCACAATCTCTTTATTATCTGAGGATATTTTTATGTAAGTATCTACTGGGACCTCTTTATCATCCACATCCATGTTTCATAAAAATTTATATCAAAACTTTTTTAGTATTTACTAGACTATGGGATAATGTTATTTAAATTCATGTTTGACTCTTCATAAAATGGTTTGAAAGGAATCTTTCAATCGTTTTCCAAATAAGGTACTTTTTGACCATTTCAACAAATATAATGTAAGAATGTTTTTTAACTTATACGGCGGGTGCAGTTATTTTCCACCCTTATAGCATCGTCGAAGAATCCCTTAAAATCTTATAAGAATATTTGAAAAATAAATGTTTTCTTTATAATTATTTGACTCTTAAATGAGTTCAAAATAGAAAGAGATATTTCTCTAAAAAATACTTTGATTTCATATATGTCAACATCTTTTGATGGATTTCAAGTTTATTTGAAAGTGATTTATTATGATTCAAAACATCTATAATGTATTGAAGGTTTTGTGATATGTTTGACTATGGATGTTCTATTTTTATACCATTCATTTTTTATGGTTAAATTATTGACATTTCATATTTTAGTTTTAATATGAATGTTTATTATATATTTCAACCTGTTCATATGAGGAATGTATTGGACTTAGTAAGTGATGGGTGGAGCCCGTTATAGCTCCTCGATGCATCAGTAGGTCTCGTGAGACAACTAGTCATGGAATTGGTCGAGGCTTTTCCCAATTCTATATATTGTTTTGGCCGAGGCCTTAATCATTTTTAGACGTCTTGGACGAGGCCATGAAAACATGTTTCAGAATTTCTGACATTATACATTCCCTCACTATGAAAATAATATTAATGGTTTATGTGGTCATTCGACTAGTAGAATGCTCGTGATTATGTTTTATTATGGTATTATTTACTCATCTCATATTCCAACCATAAAATTATTATTTTTTTATTGTTAAAGGAATGTGGTTTTAATTATTCACCTTGATTAATATTTATGATATATTCTGCTATATTTCTTACCCTTACTATGTGTTTGAGATCACACCTTCCTTATGTTTCATTTTCCTGAGATATAAAAAAGTTAGTTAAGAGTGACTTGGAGGCATAATCTAAGAGTCTTGGAAGTTTCTAAAAGAATAAATTTGTGTTGTATTTCATTTATAGTTTTAAAGTTGATCTTTTGTATGAATCTTGTTTCCAATAATACTAAACTAATCGGTCTTTCGAGAAATTTTTTCCTTGTGATCATGCCAATGTTATGTAATAATGTACCGAATCAAGGTAACTAGGGTTTGGGTGTTATAGTTGGTATCAGAGTAAGTTTAGTACAATCATTAGAAACTAGATTTAGATAAACCTTGATTAGAGCACATAGCCCAAGGATAGACTTTGAGGATTAGTATAGAAGAACATTATAGAACTTTGGTAATGTAGATATTTTGTGGGTTTTCCAAGGAAATACATCCATGTCTGGATACGAGGAGGTAGAGGCGGCTCTGGAACAGATGTACCTAGGGGTAAAACCAAAAAACACTGCTTTGAACTAGACTCGAACGGGAACTGGTGCACAAAAATGGGCCTCGATGCACTATTGGTTACGACACTCCCTGGGGATATGCTTAGGATAATCTTCATTTTCTTTAAAAATAATTATGATGGATTTATGAGTATATACCTTCTCAAAGAAAATATTTTATTGATTATGGATTATATCCATAAACTGTTCATTTTATGTTTGGTATTTTACATGTATTGAATTATTCATTGAAATTCATAAACTGACCTAGAGTATGACATTGTATAGAAATGGTGCCAAATAGAAGGAACATGAACTCTATCAATACGTATGATCCAAAGAGTAAGAAAGATCATATCTTTCACGGTATTAAGCCATCATTTAGAAGGGAAAGAGTATCCCATGTATTCTCAACATATGAATAAATAGTATCATGTGTTAATAAGATAAGTAAAGAATTCTCTCAGTCCTATGGCTTTGAAGGGATGCAAGAAAAGAAAAGGATGGAAGAGAGAAATATGGATAAAGGGAATATGGAAAAGAAGGGTTTTCCCATATGTGATAATTGTGGAAAGAATAACCTTGGTAAATGCTGGAAGGTAATGGAAGTTTGTTATATGTGTAGAGAAAAAGGACACCGAGTACATGATTTTTAGTGTAAGAATAAAGTTTCAAATGTACAATGTTTCATCTTCAAGGAGTTGGGACACTACATGAATCAATGTCCAAGTCATCAGAGTATACCCCAGATGCTGCTATTGGATAATAATAAAGTCATGATACTACCGAAGATGAAGAGGAATGATTAGATTTCTTAAATTTTTATTAATGTATTGTGTCATTTGAGTATTTCATTAATGAGGTACATGTTATAAAAATTATAGAGTATATAAGGATTGTACTGCAGTACTATTTCATTAAGGACTAGATATTGTGTGGAACCAAGAAAAGTGACTCAATAGCATGTTAAATTTTGGAAAATATATGGTTTAGAGAAAGATAAAACCATAATTTGGTTTTGATACCAAGTTAGTGATTTTTGAAATAATACATGATTGATTTGGATAAGTTATATTGGATATCCTTGACTACCATGAAGCAGATTAATGATTTTTATATTCCATTATTGTTGGAGTTTACAGAATTTTTGGATAAAATAAATATATCCAGTATTCTATAAGGAATAAGGGTTCATGAATGTAATCAATCAAGTTTTATGGTATTTTAGGATGTTGAACTGTTTTAGAAGAATACACGAGGAAGGTGTTCACTTGTTATTATGGGGAAAAAAGGATCTTAATTGTGTTTACCTTCCTGATGAATTTTGGACTATGAGTTTGGACAGAAGTATTTTGGATAACTCCAGTTTGAGATTATTTTTGGACTACCATAAAAAGGACAACCCGGAGGTCGGGCGACAACTCGTCGCATCCGGTAAGGCTGTGAGACTAAACCCACAATCGAAGGGCGACAGGGTTGTATCACCTCCCACGGGCAAACATGATGTCCCTGATTGAATAATGTAGTTTTTTAAAAGGTATAGTTGATGAATTATAAATACATTTTTTGGAACCCTAAATGAATAAGATAAATATAATATTTTTTTTAGTTCTATTATCTTTTAGAGGGAAAGATGTGTTTGTGGTGGAAATTAGTTAAAGGATGGAACTCTACTTGTCAATTATATATACTTTTTTATTTATTACCTTCTTCTATGAATAAATTAATTCTTAAACATTTGGTAAGGGATCTTAAAACTAAAAATGTGTTATCCCAATACATTATGTTTTGTTGAACCGATGATATTTTAAATCATCATAGATCGATGGATTTCAGGCCCTCAATTCTTCGATTTTTTGTGACTGATGACCTCAATCACTACCTATAAATATTTATGTTTTCCCCCAATTACGTGTCTCTAATTGCCACCAATGTTATCTTAATTGAGATCATAATTTGGTGGTGACTTTTTCATTCCCATTATCCTCATATTAAGACTAAATTTTATTAACCTAATTTCCGATGAGGGTTTTCCCACAAATGTATTTTCTATTTTCAACCTTTTATTTTCAAAAAAAAAATTCAAATTGCGAGGACACAATTTATTGAAGGAGAGAAGAATGTATCACCCCAAGATTTCGTAGTATGTTATTTCTTCAAAGTAATTCAATAACATGCACTACACGCAACATTGAGTTCTAACGCACCATGACATACCAATACAGCCGTTCAAAAGCGGTTATGAATATTATTAACTTAATTTTGACCTTTATAAAATCCTTATAATTTTAGAATCCATATTGTGTGTTTATTAGACATAATGAAAGAAAGAAATCATTTTTTTCAGATAAAAAAAGTATTTTTCAAAAAATGCAACTTTAACAGCTTTTATTAGAGAACCCTCTTTAAATATAATATTTTATACTTTTATATATTCAATTTGACAAAATATACTTCTTATTTACAATCAGGACATAAGAATTTAGTTTTAATAAATTTTTTGTGTTTTTCTGATAACTTTCATATTTGGGTGAATAGTGAAAAATACTATATTTTAACTAAAAACAACTTTTTTTAATCAAAATAATTTATAGTGTTAAATTATAAATTTTAATGGTTTAGAAGTATTAATAGATTATATTTTTACCATTTAATTCAATTATGTTTATTGTATGTAATTTCACTATGAAATTGGACATAAACAAGTGTCAGTATTTTGATAGTTATTATTTCTTAAAAATATGATTTATGGTTTTGACATCGGGAATTAATTTTAAATTAATAAATGATGCTTCTATGTTTTGAATTTTTTACAATGGAATTCATTTTTGAATTTAGAAAATCATAATTATCTTAGGGAATTTTTTTTTATTTTTCTAAAAACATTCAATTTTTTGATGAATAGTGAAAAAATTGTGTTATTATTTAAAAACAACTTTGTATTTAAATAATTATTTATTGTATTTAAATTTATTTTAGGTAAAAAATATATAAATAATACCTATATAAATTCAATGTAATTCATTGGAGTTAGTTTATAATAATTTTAGATATATAAAATTTTTATCGAACCTTTTACCATCTTTTACCCACCTTAGGAAGCATTTGCAAATTTACATAAAACATAATTTTACCGCTTCTGGGAGTTGAATTTCAAAAATCCAGGAGACATGGCTGACGTAAGTAAGGAAAATTTTGTTCAATAAGATGAAAATAATTTTAGGTGAATAGTAACTTTGTACTTTTATTTACCATAGTTAAAAGTAAATAGGGTAATTAAGCTTAAAAATGAAATTATTGTTACCCTAAAACATGTCTTAATTCTATAGGATAAGTGTAATTAGACCAAATAAAACCTTATGAATAAAATATGATCCTTTAGGTCCACTTGGATTAGATTAGGACATTTATTAATATTTAATTCAAAGAAGAGTTAAAAGTGTAAAATTCAAAGTTTAATAACCAAACAATTTTTAATATAGGGTTACACATAAGATAAATTAGACCTTAAATATTAATTATAAATAAAAAATATTTCCTACATAATGGGATTTTATTCATATTTTTTAGACATTAAATAATTTAATTTATTTATGACACAATTATGATGCATTAATTATATAATTAATGAAATATTAAAATAATTGATATTATAAATATCTAAATAAATGTAATTTGAGACTTTTTATGAATTAAAATAATTTTCTAGGTTAATATGACATATTAGGGTTGGTTATATGATTTTTTTTCGAAGTAATAATGCTATTATGAATTTAGAAAACACAAAATACCAAATAGTGTCAAAATTGACAAAAAAAGAGTTTTATAAAAAAATATTATATTATTAATTGATATTACTTTCATAAAAATATAAGGTTTGAAAAAAAGTCTTATTTAATGATATTTTTATCATTAATGAACAACTTAGGGTTCACTCGGAAGTATATAGTATGTTTATTAACTATATAATATAGAAATACAAAGAGACACGGTAAATGTCAAACTATATAACTAAGATATTATTTGACAGTTTCATGTATTGATAAAATTTGTGGACAGTGGTTTCTGCTCAGCATCCCAACGGTGAGGGTTCGGCGGCAGTTTCTATAGGAGTCTCGGAGGCTGTTGTTGGGGGGGCTGGGGGTGGAGCTCTTCCAGGGGCTACTTTCAAGGATGTGTTGTTTAAAGGTATCTCTGGAGGTGGTGTTTCGTCGGAGCGTCGGGCTTGTATGGAGGTCCCACCAATTGTGTTGGGGCCTAAGGTTCCTAAGGTGGTTTCAGAGGTCTCTATGGTGAGATTTTCGTCAATGGAGATTCAGGAGGTGGCGAATTTCCACGAGCTCACTCTGGTGACGCGTTTTGGGCGTTCCAAACCTTCCCTTGGATTTTTCAGGAGCTTGGTCGATTCCTGGGGGCGGTCCCAGCCAGCGGTGGTTTCTGACCTGTCGAGGGTCGCCTTCTGTGCTCATCTTGCCTCTAGAGAAGCCTTTGACAACGCATGGGTGTGGGGAGATCATAGGTGTGGCGCATGTAGTTTCTCTTTGTCCAGGTGGTCGTGGGACTGCCACCGTGGGTGAGAATCTTCTTCTGAGGCGGTGTGGTTATCGTTACCTGGTCTCCCTCTTTCTTTTCAGAACCCGGCGATTCTGAAGGCAGTCAGGAACTCTTTTGGGTCCTCTCATTATGCGGATGATGTCACTTGGAGGCTCAAGGCGGCATCGAGCCCTCAGATCTGTGTTGAAATGGACTTGATGGTGAAGAGACCCTCCATGGTGCAGCTTGAATCTGAGGATGGGTTTTGTTGGAAGAAGAAGTTGTTTTACCATCGGGTTCATCGTTTCTGTGTGCTATGTGGTCTGCATGGCCATGAAGTGAAGAGTTGATGGTGACGGAGGGAGGTGGCAGAGACCTCCGGTAGCGATCTGGTGGGGGAACCGGTCAGGACCCAGTGGTTCCGGGTTGGGGCAGGGCTTTGGATTCGACCGTTCTGCCCCGAGAAGTTTCAAATATGAATCTACTAAGTGGAGTTGGCGTGTTGGGAAATTCTTCTGGGGGAACGTCGTCTAACATCGCTGGAGCGCGGTTGGTTTTTTCCTCTGGGAGTAGGGATCTCATCTCTTGCTCTTTGAGTTAGGTGTCGCAAAGGACGACTCCTTCCAGCGGAGGGAAAGACGTGTATTTATGGGAGGTGGAGGTTCAGGCACCATTCTCGTTGTGTAGTCCATCCAGAATACTTTCTCACTCCCCTTCTGCCTTTGGTTTTTCGACGCAACTGACACCAGGGGCTATTCAGAATAGTCTTTTGAACAAGCTCTTGGTTTCTTCTGGTAAATGTGTGGAGATGATCAGCGGGAATAGTGGTGTGGAGAAGGAAGTGAAGACCTCGCACTGGTCTCTACAGAGAAGGTTGTTGTTCTCTTTGTTCCAGGGAGAGCTGTATGCGGAGCCATCTCGTTTCCATACTGGAAGGCGACCACAACTGGAGGAGTTGGATGTTCTGAGTGAGGAAGGGGTTTTAGCGGTGACTTGGGGTAATGGTTTGGATGGTGTGTCGGGGCCTATTACCAGCTCGAGTGCCAAGGGGAAGGGTGTGTTGGTGCACCCTAGTCTGGAAGTTTCAGTGGTCCATAAACCGCGTAAGGTTATTCAGTGATGTCCTCTGCCATTTTCTGGAATGCTCGTGGTCTGGGGGCCCAGGCCAAGAGAGCCTTCATTTCTTTTGATGGTAGGAAAGCCAAAGCTTCTTTATTGGTGATTTTTGAGCTAAAGCAGGATGCATGCAAGCATCCAGGTATAGTGAAGAAGATGGGCTTCTCGAACTATTTTCATGGTGGGCCTGTTAATTTTCAAATCTGGTAGGGATGGAAGAATAATCTTTCGGTTGAGGTGGTTAGTGTCACCTCACAGTGCATGGACATGAAGATTGAGGGGGGTGGTTTTTTCTTTTTCTTTTCTATTGTGTATGTAAGTAACAAGGCGATGGAATGGAGGGAGCTATGGACTCACTTGAAGTTGGTTCAAGCCGGCACATTACCGTGGTTCGTGGGAGGCGACTTCAATACAGTTGTGGACGTTTTTGAGAAGAGGGGAGGAAAGGGTGATATTATGGGTGGAATGATGGAATTCAAGGAGTGATTGATACATGTGGGGCTACTAGATTTAGGCTTTGGAGGGTCGAAGTATATGTGGTGCAATAACCAGAAAGGTCAGAACAGGATATGGTGTCGTCTGGAGAGGTGGCTTACCAACTTGCATGGGCTGGATATGTACTCAAAGACCGCAATCACACACCTTCCTCGTATTTTATCGGATCATGCCCCACTATTGTTAGAAATAAAATGTGAAGCTGTGGTTGGCCAAGTGTTCCTTTACTTGAGTGAATGGCATAAAGACATTGATTTCATGTAGATGGTGAGGGCGTCATGGTTGTTGGAGGAGAGGTAGGGGTCATGGGGAGGATTGGTAAACTGTCTCAGAAGGCTCAAACAGAGCATTAGACAGTGCCTTGTGGAGCAACCAGATTGGCACAACGGGGTGACCATCTTACAAGAGGAGGTTAGCATGTTATAGGAAGAGCTTCTGGTGTCCTAGGATGAGGGAACTTTTTCTATACTTTGTGATAAAAACGTGGTGTTGGCTAAGAAACTGTTGGAGATGGAGAGAGTTTATTTACAACGGTCCTGAGTGCGATGGATAAGGGAGGGGGATCGAAACAACGCCTTCTTTCAGTCATTTATCAAAGAGAGGAGGAATCTGAAGATTAATATCAGAGGGGAGGATGGATTTTTCACTTCAGATGTAATGGTGGCTGGTAAATCTGCGTTGAAGCATTTCGAGGGTGTATGGGAAGGGGAGGTCTCATATGGTTTCTGCAGAGAGTCTTTAGGGGACTCTTGCCTTTTGGAGGTTCTACCTGCGATGATAACCCAATACGATAGAGAGTGCATGTCCATTATTCCACAAGAAAGGGAGAATAGGTAGGCCCTAGGAAGTATGCCGAAGGAGAGTGCACCCGGGCCTGACGGCTTCTCAGCGTCTTTCTTCAGCACTGCTTGGGAGTTCGTGGGGCCATGTGTGGTGGAGTATATACGAGACTTCATTCGGGGGGCCTCCTTATGTAGTTGGATTTCTTCCTCTAGGGTGGTGCTGGTGCCGAAGTTCAAAGACCCCACACTGGTTAGTCACTTCAGACCGATTTTTTGTGTAACGTTTCTTACAAAATTCTGGCAACTGTTATTGGCAGAAGATTAGCCAACGTGATTCCTAAGATAGTTTATGAAGAGAAGCATGGTTTTATTCAAGGGAGGGGTATACAAGGAGCGGTAGGAATTTCTAGTGAGTTGGTTCATGATTTGAAAAAAAGGACTGTTGGGTCCAATGTCATTTGGCAGGTGGATATGAATAAAGCCTACAACAATCTGGAATGGGGCTTCAACTTACGGGTCATGAGGGGTTTTGGATTCCAGGAGCATTTTAGTGATCTTTTTTTCAGGTGCTTTGCCTCCCCTTGGATCTCAATATCCCTACTAGGGAGATGATTTGGTTTCTTTAAGTCTGTGAGGGGAGTTCGATAGGGAGACCCGCTCTCCCCTATCCTTCTTGGTCGTGCTCAGGACGCTTTATCCAGAAACCTGAAGAAGGGTTTGGCAGAGGGAAGGTTGAGGCCTTTTTAAGGTATAAGGAATGCGAAGAGTGTTTCTCACTCAATGTTTGCTAATGAAATTATATTGTCTTTGAATGGAGGGAAGATATCTTTGAACGCTCTCAAGGGAATTATGTCGGAGTATGGAGAACTAAGTGGGCAGTCGATCAACCAGTCAAAAAGTCACCTGTTCATCTCCAACAAATGCCTGGGACAGAGGTGCAGACTCATTCAGGAGGCCCTAGGTTGTGGATAGAGGAAACTTCCTATTATATACCTAGGAGTTCCTTTATTGAGTGGGTGGGTTTTGGAGATTCACTTCAATGAGATTGTGGATCGTATCCTGGGGAGGATTTTTAACTGGAAGAACAAGATGCTCTCTTTTGGGGGTAGGATCATGATTATTAACAGTGTCCTTCTGTCGATTCCCATGCACTTATTTGCCATCATCAAGACCCCAAAGTCCACAGTAGAGAAGATTGAGAATATTCTCACGTCATTCGTATGGGATGTGAGGAGGGAGGGGAGATGCCACTGGGCATCTTGGAAGAGGCTGGCCCGTCCAGTGGAAGCGGGTGGGGTTGGTCTTCGGGATATACATGAATCTATCTGGGGACTGCAAGCAAGATTGGCTTGGGAGATGATTGCAGGTAAAACTCTTTGGGCAAAGTTTTTCAGATCAAGATATGGTGTGCATGGATATTTTTTCATGTGTGGTGCGACGGGCCTCGCCATGTGTATTGTCTCACATATAGAGGTGTTGCATGACTACACCAGATGGGTGATTGGACCTGGGGAGATCAGTTTTTGGGAGGATGCTTGGACGGAGGAGAGGCTCTGTTATGAGGGATGCCCTATTCCTGACATATCATTCAGGGAGGCATGCAGGAGGTATGATTTTATTTATGAGAACCTTAACCCATTGCAACTTAATCTATTTAACAGTGTTGTCATGAGAGATGAACCAGACCGTTGCTGCTTTACAGAAGTTTGGTCGGGGCGTTTTAGTTTGAATGGTTTCAGGAGAATTGAGCAGAGGAGTGGTAATGGGGTGGCATGGGAGATGCTCATGTGGTGTAACGAAATCCCAACGAGAATGAATTTCCTAGTGTGGAGGATTCAAAACCGAGCGGTGCCCACAGAGGAAAACATTTAGAAGAGAGGGGTATCCATGGCATCACGTTGCTACTATTGTGTGAGACCAAACTTAGAATCAACGGTTCATTTGTTTTTTCAGGGGAGATGGGCAGTGTTCCTTTGGTCCTAGTTTTCTAATTTCAGGTTTCCTTTTGGGGAGTATCTTTCGGTTCGTGAGAATATTATATCTTGGTTTTCGGGTTTTGGTAACAGAATAGAGGAGCATTCGACAGGCATCATCATCCTGATATCTGTATGCTGGACCCTTTGGGAAGATCGTAACCAGGTACGGTTAAGAGGCTGAAGATCTTTGTTAGCACTACAGGTCCATATGAGGTTGATCATTGTAGAACTTTCCTCTCTTTTCAAGAATGGAGTTCATCCAGGTATACTGGGGAACCTTGTTAAGGGATGGTGCACTCAGACCTTGCAGAGAGGGAGATGGGTAAGGTGGAAACCTCCGGCCAGCGGGTTGAAACTGAATGTAGACGGTTCATGTATGGGGGGGATCATGAGGGGCGGTGGTGTTATCCGGGATTGTTGGGGTTCGGTGCACATTGCTTTCAGTGCTTATTATGGACCAGGCTCTTCTATGGGCACGGAGTTTAGAGCCCTACTCTTGGGTGTCACTCTTTGTAGGAGGAGAGGTCTTTGAGTGATAGAGGTCAAATATGATTCGAAGGTTCTGGTCAGATCTCTTCAGGGGGCCTGTGACATTGCTTGGAACCTGGTGTATATTTATGGATGGTGCAAAGCGGAGACCAACCGGGGTAGGATGGTCCATCATAGTGTATGGGAATCCAACTTTGTGACAGATACGATGGCCTGTGAGGGAAGGCCAGAGGAGACTTTGATAGTGTATGATAGCCTTAACTCTTTTCCACTCGAATGTGTCAATGTAATCTAGAAGGACACCCTTGGCCTTCACTACTTCCATCTTTCGTGACGTGTATCCCTAGGTTTTAAGGTTTTTATAATAAAATAATAACATTTAGTCAGACTAAGATATTATTAACAAGAAATTTTAAAAGATCATATATGATATCATATTAATGTATAGGATTCATGTATAATTTAATAACAATTATTTCACCATTATACAAGATTTTAACCTACCCTCTACCACAGAAAAGCACAAGTTAAGAGTTAATTTCACAATCACTTTATTATCTGAGGTTGTTTTTATGTAAGTATCTACTAGGACCTCTTTATCATCCACATATATGTTTTTTAAAATGTATTTCAAAAACATTTTTACTAATTAATAGACTATGGGTTAAAGTAATTTGTATCCTTGTTTGAATCTTCATAAATTGGTTTAAAATGAATCTTTCCATCTTTTTCCAAACAAGTTACTTTTTGACCTTTTCGACAAATTTATGGTAAGAATGTTTTTTTAACTTATACGGCAGGTGAGGATATTTTCCACCATTATAACATCGTCGAAGCTTCCATTACTATATTATAAGAATATTTTCAGAAAAAATGTTTTCTATATAATTATGTGACTCTTAGATGATTTCAAAATAGAAATAGACATTTCTTTAAAAAAGGTTTTGATTTAATCTATGTCAACATCCTTCGATGTATTTAAAGTTTATTTCAAGGTGATTTATTATGATACAAAACATACATAATGTATTGAAGGTTTTCTGATATGTTTGACTATAAATGGGCTATTTTTATACCATTCATGGTTTATGGTTAAAGTATTGACATTTTGTATGCTAGTTTTAATATGAATGTTTATGTTATAATTCATCCTTTTCATATGAGGAATGTATTGGACTTAGTAAGCGATGGGTGGAGCCCGCTATAGCTCCTCGATGCATCGGTAGGTCTCATGAGAGAACTCGACGTGGAATTGGACGAGGCCTTTCCCAATTTGATATATGGTTTTGGCCAAAGACTTAATCATTTTTAGACGTCTTGGTTGAGGCCTTGACAAAATATTTTAAAATGTCTGACATTATACATTCCCTCATTATGAAAATAATATTGATGGATCATGTGGTCATTAGACTAGTAGAATACTCATGATTAAGTTTTATTATGGAATTATTTACTCATATCATATTACTTCCATAAAAGTATTCATCTTTATTTTTCGAAGGGAATGTGGTTTAAATTATTAACCATTCTTAATATTTATGTTATCATCTGGTGCATTGCATACCCTTACTATGTGTTTGAGCTCAACCCTTTATTATGTTTCATTTTCCCAGGATATGAAGAAGTTAGTTATAAATTAATTTCAGGTATAATCTAGGAGGCTTCGATATTTTTAATGAAATAAATTCATGTTGTATTTCTTTTCAAGTTGTAAAGTTGAAGTTATGTATGAATATTATTTCCAATAATACTAAACTAATCGGTATTTTGAGACATGATTTCCTTGTGATCATGCAAATGTTATGTAATAATTCACCGACTCTATGTAACCAAAGTTGGGGCATTACAGTTGGTATCAAAGGAAGTTTAGTACAAACATTGGAAACTAGATTTAGATAAACTATGATTAGAGAACATAGCCCTAAGATATACATTGAGGATTAGTGTAGAAGAACATTCTATAATTATGGTATTGTAGATATTTTGTGAGTTTTCCAATGAAATACATCCCTGTCTGGATACAAGCAGGTAGAGGCGGCTCTGGCACAGATGTACCTTGGGGTAAAACCCAAAACACCTCTTTGAGCTTGACTCGAACGGGAACTGGTGCTCGACAATGAGCCTTGATGCACTCTTGGTTATGAAACTCTCGGGGGATATGCTTAGGATAATTCTCATTTTCTTTACAAATCATTACAAAGGATTTAAAATTATATACCTTCTCAAAGATACTATTTTTATGATTATGGATGATATCCATAAACTATTCATTTTACATTAGGTATATTACAAGTTTTTAATTATTCATTGCAATTCATAAATTGACCTAGTGTGTGCTATTGTATAGAAATAGAGCCCAGTAGAAGGAATGTGAACTCTAGAAATATGTATGATCCAAAGAGTAAGAATGATCATATCTTTCATGGTATTAATCCAACATTTATAAGGGAAATAGTCTCCCATGTATTCTTAATATATGAAGGAATAATATCATATGTTAATAAGATAAGTAGAGAATTCTCTGAGTCCTATGTCTTTGAAAGGAAGAAAGAGAAGAAAAGGATGGAAGAGAGAAAGATGGATAAGTGGAATATGGAAAAGAAGGATTTTCCCATATGTGATAACGGTGGAAGGAATCACCTTGGTAAATGCTGGAAGGTAATGATAGTTTTTTATGTGTAGAGAAAAAGGACACCATGTACATGATTGCAAGGGTAAGAATAAAGTTTCAAATGTACAATGTTTCGTCTTCAATGGGTTGTGACACTACGTGAATCAATTTCCAAGTCATCAGAGTATAACCCAGATGCTGCTATTAGATAATAATAAAGTTATGATACTACCAAATATGAAGAGGAATGATTAAATTTCATAAATTTTTATTAATGTATTGTGTCATTTTAGTATTGTTTTAATGATGTACATGTTATAAGAATTATAGAGTATATAAGGATTTTACTGTAATATTATTTCATTAAGGAATAGAGATTGTGAAGAACCACGAAAAGTGACTAAATAGTAGGTTAAATTGTGGAAAATATATGGTTGAGAGAAATATAAACCATAATTTTGTACTGATACTGAGTTAGTGAGTTTTGGAATAATACATGATTGATTTGGAGAAATTATATTGGATATTCTTGACTACCTTGAAGCTGATTAATGATTTGTATATTCCATCATTATTTGATTTTAAAACATTTTTGGATAAAAGGAGTATATCCAGTATTCTATAAGGAATAAGGGAGCATGAATTTAATCAATAAGGTTTTATGGTAATTCATGATGTTTTAGTGTTTTAAAAGAATAATTATGAAGGCGTTCACATGTTATTACGTAAAAAAGGATCTTAATTATGTTTACCTTCCTTATAAATTTTGGGCTGTGAGTTTGGATGGAATTATTTTGGATAACTCTAGTTTGAGATTATTTTTGGATTACCATAAAAAGGACAACCCAGAGGCCGGGCTGAAACCCATCGCATCCGGCAAGGCCGCGAGACTGAACTTGCAACCGAAGGGCGATAAGGGTGTATCACCTACCACTGGCCAACATGATGTCCTGGATAGAATAATGCAGTTTTTTTAAAAGGACTGGTAGATGAATTATAAATTCATTTTTTTGGAACCCTAAACCAATAGGATAAGTATAATATTTTTTTAGTTCTATAATATTTTAGAGAGATAGATGACTTTGTGGTAGAAATTATTTAATGGATGGAACTCTTCTTGTCAAGTATATTTTTTTCATTATTCTCTTCTTTTATGAGGAAATTAATTCATAAACATTAGGTAAGGGATCTAAAAACTAAAAACGTGTTATCCAAATACCTTATTTTTTGTTGAATCGATGATATTTTAAATCATCATAGATTAATGGCTTTGAGTCCCTCAATGATACAATTTTTTTTAACTGATGACCTCAATCACTTTCTATAAATATTTATGTTTTCACTCAAATTATGTGTCTCTAATTTACACCAATTTTTTTCTAATTGAGATCATAATTTGGTGGTGACTTTTTTCATTCCCCTTTTCCTCTTATTAAGACTAAATTTTATTAACCCAATTTCCGATGTGGTTTTTACCAAAAAGATATTTTCTATTTTCAACCATTTATTTTTGAAAAACAATTCCAAATTACGAGGGCGCAATTTATTGAATGAGAGAAGAATATAACACCCCAAGATTTCATAGTACATTATTTTTTCAAAATAATTCAATAACTTGCACTACATGCAACACCGAGTTCTAGCGCACCATGACTTAACAAACTAGCCGCTCAAAAGTGGTTATGAATAGTAATAACTAAATTTTGATCTTTATATAATACTTATAATATTATAATCTATATTGTGAGTTTCTTAAACATAATTTAAGAACAAGTACTTTTTTTTCAGATAAAAGAAGTATTTTTCAAAAAACGGAAATTTAACGCCTTTTAAGGAAAAACCCTGTTTAAATACAATATTTAAAACTTTTATATATTTAATTTGACAAAATAAACTTCTTATTTATAATCAGAACATAAGAATTTAGTTTTAATAAACTTTTAGTGATTTTCTGATAACTTTCAAATTTGTGTGAATAGTGAAAAATACTATATTTTAACTAAAAAAAAATTTTTAATCCAAATAATTTATATTGTTAAATTATAAATTTTAAATGTTTGGAAGTATAAATAGATTATATTTTTACCATTTAATCCAATTCTAGTCATTGTTAGTAATTTCAATATTAAATTGGACTTAAACAAGTGTCAATCTTTTGATAGTTATTATTACTTAAAAATATGTTTTTTGGTTTTGACAACAAGAATTAATTTTAAATTAATAAATGAAGCTTCTATGTTTTTAATTGGGTAAAATGGAATTCATTTTTGAATTCATAATATCAAAATTATCTTAGGATAAAATTTTGGTATTTTTCAGGAAACTTTCAATTTTTGATGAATAGTGAAAAACACTGTGTTGTTATTTAAAACCAACTTTTTATTTAAATGATTGCTTATTTTATTTAAATTTATTTTAGATCAAAATAGATACATAATACCTATATAAATTTAATGTAATTCATTGCAGTTAGTTTATAATAATTTTAGATATATAAAAAATTTATCGAACCTTTTACCGTCTTTTACCCACCTCCTAGGAGCATTTGCAAATTTACATAAAACATGATTTTAATACTTCTTTGTGTTGAATTTAAAAAATACAAGAGACACGGTTGATATATGTAAGTAAAATTTGGTTCAATAAGATGAAAATAATTTTAGGTGAATAGTAACTTTTTACTTTTATTTACCACGGTTAAAAGTAAATAGGGTAATTAAGGGTAAAAATGATGTGATTATTAACCTAAAACATGTCCTAATTCTATTGGATAAGTGTAATCAGACTGGAAGAAGATATTAGGAATAAAATATGATTCTTTAGGTCCAATTGTATTATATTATGACATTTTTTATTATTTAATTGAAAGAAGAGTTAAAAGTTTTAAATTCAATGTTTAATAACTAAACAATTTTTAATATTGGGTTACACATAAGATAAATTTTACTATAAATATTCATTAGAAATATAAAAACATTTCCTACATAATGGTTATTTATTTATATTTTTAGAAATTAAATAATTTAATTTATTTATGACACAATGATGATACCGTAATTACCTAATTAATGAAATATTAAAATAATGGATCTTATAAATATCCAAATAAATGTACTTTGAGACTTTTTATGAATTAAACTCATTTTCTTTGTTAATATGACATATTAGGGTTGGTTATATTAATTGTTTTCTAAGTAATAATGATGTTATTAATTTATAAAAAACAAAATACCAAATAGTGTCAAAATTGACATAAAAGAGTTTTTTAAACAATTATTCTATTAATAATTGATATTATTTCCCTAAAAATCTAATGTCCTGCCAAAATACTTATATAATGATAGTTTTATCATTAATGAAACAATTTTGGATCTCTCGGATGTATATAGTATGTTTATTAACCATATAATATAAAAATACAAAGAGACATGGTAAATGTCAAACTATTTACCTAAGAGTTAAATATAAAAGATAAGGTTAATATAGTGATCCAAACCTATCTAAAACATATTGGTTGAGTGTTTTTCGACCAATCCCAACCTTATCCTTTAAATTAACTATTTTATATCCATTAGAAACTAATAATTATTTTATTATAAAATAATATTTCAAGCTTTTCCTAAGGTGCCCCTCACCCCTCTTATAATAGGGTACTCCCCCTTCTCTTTAATTCACACCTTCAATGCCATTTGGATCGGCCAACCCCTAACAAAATACCCTCTCAACTTGCCTCCATTTATCAAATATGCCTTCCTTTAGTCAGTATGACAACCTATCGAGCCATTTTGATCAAATCAAAAGGAAGAAACCGAAGAAGAGGAAAATATTTCATCACCTCTTTCAAGTTACTTTATTCTTTCACTCCCTATTTCTTTGTTGTTTACATTCTAAAAAAACTCCAGTATCTTCTATATATTGTGATGTTATTATAAAAATGGTACAGTGATATTTATTATTCTATCCATCCTTTGAATGACATGCCACCATATGTGTGTACGTACGGCTTACCGTCTCCACGTCGCGGTGTAATTGTTATTCAATACATTATTATTTGGATTGGTATAATAAGGATGTGTAATTGAGGTAAATAATAATAATAAAATGATAATTATTCTGTATATATGTTATACCATCTAATTATATATTATTTTAATATCAAAATAATGATATTATAGCTCGTGCGTACGTACGGATTACCATCCTCACGAACGCGATGAGATTCATTTCCCATCGTATCCATTCAAGACTATTTTTCATTTGATGATTAAAAATAATGTTTAAAGACTTGATATCATTCTGTATATGAATATGATACATCCCATCCATAAAACAATCACTAAAATAACAAATAATATAAATAAAAACGAATCTGTTAACACCCGAAATGACGATAATACTAAGATATTTTTAACAAAGCAATGTTAAAAGATCATATATGATATCATATTAATGTATATGATTATTTTATAATTTAATAAAATTATTTCTCCATTATACAGGAGATTAACCTACCCTCTATAGAGAAAAAGCACAAGGTAATTGTTAATTTCACAATCTCTTTATTATCTGAGGTTGTTTTTATTTAAGTATTTACTGGGACCTCTTTATCATCCACATCCAGGTTTCTAAAAAATGTATTTCAATTTTTTTTTACAATTTTCTAGACTATGGGTTAAAGTCATTTATATCCTTTTTTACTCTTTATAAAATGGTTTGAAATTAATCTTTCCGTGGTTTTCCAAACAACATACTTTTTGACATTTTCGACAAATTTAAGGTAATAATGTTTTTTTAACTTATACGGCGGGTGCTGCTATTTTCCGCCATTATAACATCGTCAATGATTCCCTTACAATCTTATAATAATATTTTCAAAATAAATGTTTTCTTTATAACTATGTGACTCTTAAATTATTTCAAAATAGAAATATATATTTCTCTAAAAAATGGTTTTGATTTCATATATGTCAACATCCTTTGATGGATTTCAAGTTTATTTGAAGGTGATTTATTATGATACAAAACTTCCATAATGTATTGAAGGTTTTGTGATATGTTTTACTGTAGATGTGCAATTTTCTAACATTCATGGTCTATTTATAAAGTATTTACAATTTGAATTCTAGTATTAATATGAATTTTTATGTTATATTTTATCCTTTTCATATGAGGAATGTGTTGGACATAGTAAGTGATAGGTGGAGCCTGCAATAGCTCCTCGATGCATTGGTAGGTCTCATGAGACAAATAGACATGTAATTGGAAGAGTCATTTCCCAAATTGATATACGGTTTTGGCCGAGGCTTTAATCATTTTTAGATGTCTTGTCCAAGGCCTTAAAAAAATGTTTCAAAATGTCTGGCATTATACATTCTCTCATTATGAAAATAATATTGATGGTTCATGTGCTCATTCAACTAGTAGAATACCCATGATTATGTTTTATTACGGCGTTAGTTACTCATCTCATATTTCCGCCATCAAATATTCATGTTTATTATTGGTAAAGGAATGTGGTTTCAATTATTCACAATGCTTAATATTTATGTTATCTTCCACTATATTGCTTACCCTTACCGAGTGTTTGAGCTCACCCATTTCTTATGTTTCATTTTCCCATGATATGAAGAAGTTAGATATTAGTGATTTGCAGGAATAATCTAGGAGTCTTGGATATTTCAAATGGAATAAATTCATGTTGTATTTCTTTCCAAGTTGTAAATTTGAACTTATGTATGAATCTTCTTTCCAATAATACTAAACCAATCGGTCTATCGAGACATGATTTTCTTGTGCTCATGTAAATGTTATGTGATAATTCACCGACTCTAGGTAACTAGGGTCGGGGATTTACAGTTGGTATCAGAGGAAGTTTATTACTAACATTGGAAACTAAATTTAGATAAACTCCGATTGGAGCACATAACTCTAAGATAGACTTTGAGGATAAGTATATAAGAACTTCCTAGAATTTTTGTATTCTAGAGATTTTGTGAGTTTTCACTAAAAATACATCCATGTATGGATACGTGTAGGTAGAGGCGGCTCTGGAACATATGTACCTAGGGGTAAAACCCGAAAACATCTCTTTGATCTAGACTCAAATGGGAACTGGTGCATGACAACGGGCCTTGCTGCACTCTTGGTTACGACACTCCCGGGGGATATGCTTAGGATAATTCTCATTTTCTTTACAAATCATTATGAAGGATTTATGAGTATATACCTTATCAAAAAAAAAATTTTATGATTATGGATTATATCCATAAACTGTTAAATACATGTTAGGTATTTTACAAGTTTGGAATTATTCATTGCAATTCATAAACCGACCTAGTGTATGTCATTGTATAGAAATGGCACCCAGTAGAAGGAATGTGAACTCTAGTAATACGTATGATCTAAAGATTAAGAACGATCATATCTTTCACGTTATTAATCCAACATTTAGAAGGGAAATAGTCTCACATGTATTCTCAACATATTAAGAAATAATATCATGTGTTTAGAAAATAAATAAATAATTCTCCAAGTCCTATGGCTTTGAAGGGAAGCCAGAGAAGAAAAGGATGGAAGAGAGAATGATGGATAAAGGGAAGAGGGAAAAGAATGAATTTCCCATATGTGATAACTATGAAGGAATCACCTTGGTAAATGCTGGAAGGTAATGGGAGTTTGTTATATGTGTGGAGAAAAATGACACCAAGTATGTGATTCCAAGGGTAGTTTAAAATGTACAATGTGTCATCTGCAAGGAGTTAGGACACAACGTAAATCAATGTCCAAGTCATCATAGTATACCTCAGATGCTGCTATTTGATAATAATAAAGTTATGATACTACCGAAGATGAAGAGGAATGATTAGATTTCTTACATTTTTATTAAATTATTGTGTAATTTCAGTATTTTATTTTTGGTGTACATGTTATAATAATTATAGAGTATAGAAGGATTGTAATACAGTACTATTTCATTTAGAACTACAGATTGTGTGGAACCAAGAAAAGTGACTCAATAGCAGGTTAAATTTTGGAAAATATATGGTTGTGATAAAGATAAACCATAATATGGTTCTAATACCGAGTTAGTGATTTTTGGAATAATACATGATTGATTTGGATAAATTATATTGGATATTCTTGACTACCTAGAAACTGATTAATGATTTGTATATTCCTTCATTGTAAGAATTTAGAAAATTTTTGGTTAAAAGAAATATATCCAGTATTCTACAAGGAATAAGGGAGCATGAATGTAATCAACATGGTTTTTTTTGGTAATTTAGGATGTTGCATTGTTTTAAAATAATACAAGATGAAGGTGTTCACATGTTATTACGTGGAAAGAAAGATCTTCATTGTTCTAACATTCCTTATAAATTTTGGACTGTGAGTTTGGAAAGAAGTATTTTGGATAACTCTAGTTTGAGATTATTTTTAGATTACTATAAAAAGGACATCCTGGAGGCCGGGCGACAACCTTCGCGTGTGACAAGGTCGTGAGACATGAACTTGCAACCAAAGGGAAACAAGGGAGTATCACCTACCACTGGCCAATGTGATGTCCTGGATTGAATAATGTTGTTTTTTAAAGGTATAGTAGATTAATTATAAATTCATTTTTTTGAAACCCTAAACGAATAGGATAAATATAATATATTTTTTAGTTCCATCATCTTTTATAGTGAAAGATGAGTTTGTGGTAGAAATTAGTTAAAGGATGGAACTCTACTTGTCAAGTATATATATATTTTTATTTCTTCTCTTCTTCTATGAAGAAATTAATTCTTAAACATTAGGTAAGGGATCATAAAACTAAAAATGTGTTATCCTAATACCTTATGTTTTGTTGAACCGATGATATTTTAAATCATCATAGATTGATGGATTTGAGGCCCTCAATTCTACAATTGTTTGTGAATGAGGACCTCAATCACTCCCAATAAATATTTATTTTTTCCCTATAATTATTTTTCTATAATTTCTCCTATTGTTCTCTTAATCAAGATCATAATTTGGTGGTTACTTTTTCATTCCCATTTTCCTCTTGTTAAGTCTAAAGTTTATTAACACAATTTCCGATGTGGGTTTTCCCACAAAGGTATTTTCTATTTTCAACCTTTTATTTAAAAAAAATATTCAAATTGTGAGGATTAAATTTATTGAAGGAGGGAATAATGTAACCCCCAAGATTTTGTAGTACGTTATTTCTTCAAAGTAATTCAATAACTTGCAGTACACGCAACACCGAGTTCTAGTGCACCTTGACTTCCCAAGATAGCCGTTCAAAAGTGGTTATGAATAGTATTAACTGAATTTTTATCTTTATAAAATCCTTATAATTTTAGAATCCATATTGTGAGTTTCTTAGACATATTGTAAGAACAAATTCACTTTTTTCAGATAAAAGAAGTAATTTTCAAAAAATGAAATTTTAACGCCTTTTAATGGAGAACCCTCTTTAAATCCAATATTTCAAACTTTTATATACTAAATTTGAAAAAATTAAACTTGTTCTTTATAATCTAGACATTATAATTTTGTTTCAATAAATATTTTGTGTTTTTTCGATAACTTTCATATTTGGGTGAATAGTGAAAAATACTATATTTTAACTAAAAAGAACTTTTTGAATCAAAATAATTTATTGTGTAAAATTATACATTTTAATGGTTTGGAAGTATAATTAGATTATATTTTTACCATTTAATCCAATTCTGGTCACTGTAAGTGAATTCACTATGAAATTGGACATAAACAAGTTTCAATCTTTTGATAGTTTTTATTTCTTAAAAATATGTTTTTAGATTTTGGCAATGGGAATTAATTTTAAATTAATAAATGAACCTACTAGGTTTTGAATTTGGTATTTTGGACTTAATTTTTGAATTCATAATATCAAAATTATCTTAGGGAAAAATTTTGGTATTTTTCTGGTATGAATAGTGAAAAACAATGTGTTTTTTTTAAAACAACTTTTTATTTAAATAATTATTTATTTTAATTAAAATAATTTTAGGTCCAAATTGATACATAATAATTATATAAATTCATGTTATTCATTGGATTCAGTTTATAATAATTTTACATATATGAAAATTTTATCGAACCTTTTACCGTCCTTCACCCACCTCCTAGGAGCATTTGCAAATTTACATAAAACCTGATTTTACCACTTCTGTGAGTTGAATTTAAAAATTCCAATAGACATGGTTGATATCAGTAAGTGAAATGTGGTTGAATAAGATGAAAATAATTTTTTCTGAATAGTAACTTTTTACTTTTATTTACCACGGTTAAAAGTAAATAGGGTAATTAAGGGTAAAAATGATATTATTATTAACCTAACACATCACCTAATTCTAATCGATAAGTGTACTTAGACCAAAAAACCTTACGAATAAAATATGATCCTTTTAGCCCACTTTAATTAGATTAGGACATTTATTATTATTTATTTCAAAGAAGAGTTAAAAGTGTTAAATTCGAAGTTTAATAACTAATCCATTTTTAATATTCGGTTACACATAAGATAAATTCCACTATAAATATAAATTAGAAAGCTAAAAATATTTATTAAATAATTGTATTTTATTTATATTTTTTAGACATTAAATAATATAATTTATTTATGACACAATCATGATGCAATAATTACCTAATTAAGGAAATATTAAAATAATTGATATTATAAATATCCAAATATATGTAATTTGAAACTTTTTATGAATTAATCTAATTATATAGGTTACTATGACATATTAGGGTTGGTTATATGAATTTTTTTCTAATTAATAATGCTGTTATGAATTTAAAAAAAAATACCAAATACGTTCAAAGTTGACAAAAAAGAGTTTTTAAAACAAATATTATATTATTAATTGATATTCTTTTCCTAAATATATAAGGTTTGGAAAAAAGAATTATATAATGATAGTGCTATCATTAATGAACCACTTTGGATTCATTCGGAAGTATATAGTATATTTATTAACCATATAATATAAAAATACAAAGAGACGTGGTAAATGTCAAACTATTTAACTAAGAGTTAAATCTAAAATATCATGTTAATATAGTGACCCAAACCTATCTAAAAACCATTGTTTTAGTGATTTTAGACCCATAACCACCTTATCCTTTAAATAATCCATTTTGGATCCATTATAAACCAAAAAGTATTTTATTATAAAATAGTATTTCTAGCTATTACTAAGGTGCCCCTCACCCCTCTTATAAAAGGTCACTCCCCCTTCTCTCTAATTCTCACCATCGAAGCGATTTGTATCAGCCCAAAAATTCCCAAATACCATCTCAACTGTCCTAACTTCATCCTATAGGCCTTCCTTTAGACATAGATCCGTCCTACATATCCATTTTGATCAAATCGAAAGGATGAACCCGAAGAAGATTTAAATATTTCATCACCTCTTTCAAGTTCCTTTCTTCATTCAAATCTTCTTTATTTGTTGTTTCCATTCTAAAATAATAATTAAAATATACTATATATACTGAGATGTTATTATAAATATTGTACAACCATATTCATTATTCTATACATCTTTGGAATTATATGTCACCATACGTGCGTACGTACGGCTTACCGTCTCCACGTTGTGGTGTAACTGTTATTCAACACATTATTATTTGGATGGGTATAATAATGATGTGTAAATTATTTAAATAATAAATATAACATGATAATTATTCTTTATATATTATATACCATCCAATTATATATTATTTTATTATCAAAATAATGATATTATCGCTCGTGTGTACATACAAATTACCTTCTCTACGAATGCGATGAGATTCATTCCCCATCGTATCCATTCAAGACTATTTTTCATTTGATGATTAAAACTATTTTTTAAAGACCTAATATAATTCTGTATATGATTAAGATATATCCCATATTTAACAAATATTACTCACATAACAAAGAATATAAAGGAAAATTAATTCCTTCACACCCGAATTGAAGATAATACTAAGATATTATTAACAATGCAATGTTAAAAGATCATAAATTATATAATATTAATGTATATGATTTTTGTAAAATTTAATAATAATTATTTCACCATTATATAGGATGTTAACATGACCTCGACCAAGGAAAATCACAAGGTAAGGGTTAATTTCACAATCTCTTTATTAGCCGAGGTTGTTTTTATGTAAGTATCTACTATGACATCTTTATCATCCACATCCATGTTTCTTAAAAATGTATTCCAAAACATTTTTACTATTTGATATACTATGAGTTAAATTCATTTATATCATTTTTTACTCTTTATAAAATGCTTTGAAAAGAATGATTCCACCATTTTCAAAAGAATGTACGTTTTGACCTTTTCGACAAATTTAAGGTAAGAATGTTTTTTAACTTATACAGCAGGTGCAGATATTTTCTGCTGTTATAACATCGTAGAAGCATTCCTTACAAACATATAAGAATATTTTTGAAATAAACGGTTTCTTTATAATTATGTGACTCTTAAATGATTTAAAATAGAAAGAAATATTTCTCTAAAAAAAGGTTTTGATTTCATCTATGTCAACACCCTTTGATAGATTTCAGGTTTATTTGAAGGTGATTTATTATGATACAAAACTTCCATAATGTATTGAAGGTTTTGTGATATTTTTGACTGTGGATATTATATTTTTATACCACTCATGTTTTATTCTTAATGTATTGACATTTCATATGCTAGTTTTAATACGAATGTTTAGGTTATATTTCACCTTTTTCATATGAAGAATTTATTGGACTTAGTAACTGACGGGTAGAGCTCGCTATAGCTCCTCGATGCATCGGTAGGTCTCATAGGACAACTAGATGTGGAATTGGACGAGGCCTTTCCCAATTTGATATATGGTTTTTTTGAGGTCTTAATCATTTTGAGACATCTTGGCCAAGGCCTTGACAAAATGTTTCAGAATGTACGACATTATACATTCCCTCATTATGAAAATAATATTGATGGTTCATGTTGTCATTAGACTAGTATAATACTCATGATTATGTTTTATTATGGCATTATTTACTCATCTCATATTCTTTCCATAAAAGTATTCTTGTTTATTACTGGTAAAGGCTTCTGGTTTCAGTTATTTACCATGCTTAATATTTATGTTATCTTCTGCTGTATTGCTTACCCTTACTAAGAGTTTGTTCTCACCCCTTTATTATGTTTCATTTTCCTAGGATATTAATAAGAGAATTATGAGTGACATTCAGTAATAATCTAGTAGTCTTGGATATTTCTAATGGAGTAAATTTTTTTGTATTTATTTTCAAGTTGTAAAGTTGAATTTATGTATGAATATTGTTTCCAATAATACTAAACTGATCTGTCTTTCGAGACACAATTTCCTTATGATCATGTAAATGTTATGTAATAATGCACCGACTCTTTGTATCTTGGATTGGGTCATTACAAAGCTGATAGATAGAACTTTTTAAATGTGTAATTTTGGAAAAGGATTTATATATAATTTATCATGTTTCATGGAAAGATTTTATATTTTTTAATGCCCTATCCTTTAACAATCACTTAATATAACATTATTTATTCTATAAATTCCCATAAATTGGTTTTTGAAAATTGAATTATTTACTTTCAGGGATATTTGAGGTGAGAGTGTGGTGTGATTTAAGGGCATGTTAACAAGATTAATATTGATATGGATCCACATTTAAATCTTCATAACATCATTATCTCAAACCACAATTTTTTCTAGCCATAGAAACCATAATAATTAGATTGTATTATCTAGATATATGCATCATTATCATACTAACACTACATTAAGTGGATCTTTATAGAACATGAAAGTTTAATACCATGAACAAGTAGCTTGGAATGTGACTGTGTGTGAAACAAGATTTCTTGAGACCCATGAGACATGATGTAATCTGGAAAATTAATCATGATTATTTTTTATTAGCTAGCCTAGGGTAGAATCTACATCATACCTATATTATACCCATTACATCTTTATACTTGATACTCAACATACAATAGAGTTTTTTGTAAGTATATTTCATTATAGTTTCCTTTTATGATTTATTACTACTTGTGGTTGATCAATTTATTAATATCTTGTACGTTGAATATATTTTATTGAGCTTTGTACACATTAAAAAATTAGGTCCATGTTCTTACATTACTTGAATGATCTTACTTTAGCTAGTTAAATGGGTTTCAATGATTTACTAAAAAATGTTTAGTTTTTAAATGGAGAAATGACATGTTTTTAGATTATGTTTGATAAATGTTTTTTCAAATGTTTAAAACAAAATTTTCTTATGAATAATTATAATCTATTTATTGTACTCCACTTTTAACAAATTAAAATTACCATAAAAGGTAATAACATAGAAACTTTGGTGGAATCCTACTAGGATCTTTATTATAAACTCTTCTTGTACTATTTGGTATTTTCATCCGTTATGATCTTATAGAAGGTTCTTTTTATGTCATCTTCCATTTTGAGTTCATGATTTAGTGACTAAGGATAGGTTATATAGAACATGATGTGTGGTCGTAGATAACTAAGAGAAGGGTTTTTGGATTTTTTGTTCTATTTTTTGGTTTTGTGCTGTCACTTTATACATGATATGATTATACTGATGTGTTTATAAAATGATGTTTCCATAGTATACTATTTTTATTTTAATATATGTTTTTGTGTAATCATTCCCAATGGTTATTTCTTGATGACTATGTGATTTTATCCAACCCATGGAGATCTGGAATTCCCTTCAGGTATGTATAGATTTGTTTTAGATACCGGTTAAGATTATACTCTTGGTTGGTTCATCAAAAATGGTATTAGAAGTTTCCTTTCCATAAAAGTAAGAACTTATCCTTGAAGATACGTATATTATTTTTTGTGAGCCATGGTATAATGAAGATTTAAAATGTTTTGGTACTCAATAGGTTTTTCATGAATTGGATCGTGATCACCACCAACCCATAATATGATTTGAGTTACTACAGATGTGGGTACATGTGTGTTTCTTTTGAGTTACTAGTTTCCCAATGAAAAATGGGATTTATATTCCCAATTATACCTTTTATGATTTGGGGAATATATTTTGTTTTTTGGTTTGAAACATAAATATGATAGAGAAACATTATGACTTTAAATTTGTAGTTTCCCACCTTAGAAGCGATAAAGTAGTGCCACGACACTGGTGGCCACAAGACCTCAAGGTCTCATCTCTATAAGCCATAGTTTTCTGACTAGTACTAAGGGCTTAGGGTGAGTCCATGGAAAAAATATTCCATAAATATTTAGACTTTAGAATAGTGGTAAAAAACCAATATAAAAAATTGTTGAATTAGTAATCCAGAAGGTGTAGAAAAATAATAATTGAACATCCAGAAAAATAATCTATTTGAATAAGAATAATAAATAGATAAAAAAATGATAATGACAATGTCATGTAGCTATATAAAAATGATTAAATAGAGATATGGGGAAATAAAAATATTCTACATGATATAAAAAATTATAAAAGTCCCATAGTAGCTTCAACTTTAATTATGAGCATAGGCTTGGTCCTCGGCTATCATACTCCATCATGGAATCAAAAATCAGGCATCAACTATCTCTTTCCGTTTATATATACCGAAAATCAATAAGTTTGAGTAGGGGAAAAGGGAGTCCCAAGAATGGTTTGAGATATACTTAGTAGGATACTAACAATATTTTCTAGATCAATCCATCCAGTGCATATAAAATTATGTGTGTTCCAAAAACAATTAACACAAAGAATTATGTAAATAAATAAATAAATAAATACATCTGACTGGGTTCCTCATGGGAAAACCAAAAAAACATTACCTACTTTATACTATTACTTATGTATAAAAATAAAGGTAGAATGTACAAGTGTTTATTAAGGTACAATGGTTCATAATAAAAAATGCATCAAGATTTGGAATGAGCCCAAGCATGTGATTAGACTTGGCAGACACATACGTTAATTTTATGAATTATTAATCTTGGATTTATGTAAAATGAATCTCTTGAATTTAATTAAGTGGTATCCAAGGCTCATCCAAGGTGGTCCATAAAAAAAACCTATGTGTATCAGTATGATAATAATAAATACTCATGCCATAAGAGTCTATCTAATGTGGTCCATAAATGGAATCTCAAGTATCACTCCCGACCTAATTAAATTATACCGACAAGACCATACCATGTATGTCATGTATTAGACATAATGTCACTCATGACTTGGTATAAGAATTTAACGAATAATCCCATCCATGGTTTCTCCCTGAGTAAACATGTATCTCTCATATATACTTAATTAAAACCCACTATGAGCCTGTCTAAGGAATACCATGTATCACTCCTAGAGTATACACAATCCATATAACAAAAACCAATTATACATCCTAATGATCCCATCCATGAAATCCAATTAGGATATATCTATCACTCTTATCATGTTTATGAGTTATAGATTATAGATATTGATTCGTTCAATTAACAATAAATTGCATTTTAAACATTTTAAAAAAGTTGGCCAAATCATTGAATTAATGAAATATGACTAGGGCACAATGGGCCTAAGTCATGTGAAAATATCATATTAATTCATTTCACATCAACATATATTTATTAAGAGGAGATATACACCTCAAAAGTTCGTTTAATTAATTTATTTAAAGAGGGTAATAGGCTTATATAGAAGGAACTCCCATGGGGTGGATCATGTCAAAGAAACAAACACATGGCAGTGATTCATTACTTTCTAGAATGGTCTTGGGAATGGGAGACTACATAATATAGTAAAATAATAATATTATGGGAATTAGTAGAATAATATGTTGTGTAGAAAAATTAATATAACATAAAAAATACCAAATTGAAAGAATGAACCTAGACCACCTTCCATAGGTTCATAGCTCTATTCTTATCAGTTTTGACCCCTGAATCAAGATAAAATGAAAGAAATCATAAGAATCATAAAATGCCCTAAAAATATGGACAAGGATATCACACTAAAATATTTTAAAATATTTGAAGGTAAACTATGAATAGAAAGAAGAGGAATAGATACATTAAATATAATGATCCAAGATATAGGAAAATGATGAAAATAGAGGTCAAAAGTAGGAGAAAGAGGGATATCTATCTTAGTTTTTCTGGTGGGGGGGGTCTCACATAGCTAACAATATAAGAGAAAATAATTCTATATAAAAGACCCCAATCACATTTAAAAAAATAATATATCATATAATTTACATTACATGTATGTGAATTACATGGCATTTAATTCTTGGGCTTTCCCTTACTAAGAAGAGCCTCCACACATCATAAATGTTGGTCTATCCATTAGAATACATGTCTTGTATTTAAATATATTTCATGTATTAAATCTACATCTTGTATTTGTTTTTAGCCATTTTTAATCACATTTACTACCTCATTTCATGAAACAAACTGACCACCCTTAGGTGCAGTCTCCATATTAATCCAAAACTAAATGTTAACATTACTTCCGAAAAATCCCGAATGTTTCAACCTCCACTTCATAAAATAAAGCATCCTTCAATATCCCTTATGAGGTAGATAAATAATGTTCTGAGAAATGTTCCAACCACTAATCATGTACATTGACTTACCTATCTAATTCATCATTCAATACATGGTCGTGCTATCATCACACCTTGATCAGTGCAACAAAAGTTCCTTGAATAGCCATCGTGATCCGATCAGTGATATGTATCAGATGCTCCATAAAGGAAACATCTTCTTATATCTCTTTGTCTTTGGGATAAAATTAATGATATAGGGAAACATGATATCATTGAAGATATGATACATGGAAGAAGTGGTTCATGGAAGGGTACCTCTTAGGTAATAACAACTGGAAGGAAACCAACTTAAATATCTACATGATCTCAAAATGGATAACATAATAAGGTTATAACGTTCCCTATCTTTGAATTTTTCTATTAACAAATCTAGGTGATACTTGAATAAATACCCTTCTTTCTCACCTCAAACTCCTTAGGTCATTAAATTAGATTGGTATAAGACTTATTCATGGACTACCCTATAACCATGCATTTTGGAATCAATTTTTTACATTCTATGAAAACTTCTAAATGAGATGATGACCTAATAACATCGACTCTTGAACCATTAATAAGTATTGTGGTGAATGTAATGGAAAACCATAAAGGGAATCAAATAGAACCATCTAGATTTTTTATTAAAAGTTATTGTTATAGGAAAAATTAACAACATGTATTCTCTTCTCCCATGAACATCCAAAATTATGGATGCATGCCCAGTGAATGTCCACAAACACATGTATCATCTACTCAGACTACACATTAGTTAAAGGGTGATATGATATAGTCAAGATCACCTGTGATCCTAGTTCTTTATATAACCCTTACTAGAAATGTAGTTTAAAACAAGTGTCTCAGTTTGATACAATATAACAATGATCTTCTTGAAGGAAGACAATCTCATGGATATAAATACTCCCATGATCATCAATAAGGAAGATATTATGGATACATGAGAAGTGTGTGACCGTCATAAACCATTAGAAAATCACCCATATTTCATAAATGTCTCAAGTGTATCATAGAAAACCCATAAAAAAATTCATGATGACTTTATTCAAAATCCACTTAGGAATTGATAGATTTTGTAAAGGTCCAACTACTCATTGGGGACCAGTCTTCACCTACTGACATGTGTAGAACTGAGTGATAAAACACATGATATACCTCTTAATACCCGTCAACCAATACTAACGATGTATGTATCAAAAAATATTGGTTTGTCTAGGACAAACTACCCAAGTAAAAGCATGAGATTACTACATAATCTCTTACCAGATGTCTAAATGAAACCAAATATGTCCACAGAAGAGTGGGATATTATTCCCATCAACAACATAACTATTTGGAAGGTTCTCAACTCAGACACTCTCCCTCAAGATCAAATTATTGTCTCATATGCACCCATTGTATAAGGGATATTTCACCACTAAAGATGCTAATATATGATGCTCACAATACTGAACCACCAAGTGAATATCTTAACAAATATCAATCAATTATCACTCACTACTATACTCCTAGATGGAATATGTATTAATATTTCAACTTAGTTCATTTTATTTTTAATTACCCTTTTTGGGTGTATAAGAAATATGAATGTTGAATGAAATGAAGTTACTCTACCCACATGTTCAACAAAATATTCATGTCACACTATGTGGAGAAATATTTGAGAATCTTGTATTCCGTATAAACATATAAATAATTCCAAGAAGGTAATTCCTTCAACATCATATGTCAGGGACGATAATGGCTAGCTCAAGTTCATTCATCAGGTAATTCCTCTCAGGAGGTTCCAACTAGTGGGACTCATACACTAAAAAGTGATCAAACAAAATCAGACCTACTCTTATCCTGAATCTAGATGCATCACAAAAAAAGTGTATAGATTTTTTCTGTTTTGGAAGACACATGATCAATGCTAAAATTTGTATTCCTTTTCACTCTAGAAAGGTTGTCGCACAAGAATTTGACGATATGAATTTCACACCCTTTTTATTCAGGCCCATGAGAGGCAATACAAGGCATTATGAATACAGAATTAATCACTTTTAATATCCATGTGGCCCCAAGAAGCTACATATTTCAAGTGGATTCTTGGGATGATCCTAGGAATCCATGATTCCCACCTTCTCAGGGTCAAAAAATATGCATGCCACTAAAATAATATTAGCTAATAATCCAACATTATCAGTCTAAAAGTGAAATTTATTATGAATTGCTTATAGGTAATGCTCTTTCTATATATTCATCATGATCTCAATATGATTGTAATGATTGTTTACTATTTCATAATACACAAATATTTTTTTAATGAATACTACAACAAATAAATTTTGGTATGGGTGGAAATCCCAATCCATAAAACCCATAAAAACTACTAGAATGTTCATAAGGACAACTGGTATAAGTAAATAATTGTATAATCTTGACCTAATTTGGAATGTTTTAATTGGAATGTCTGATGGTGTCAAATTCATAGGGCGGTATCCCAAAATTATATCAATCATAGAGAAAAATGTCACTCCTTGGAGGTAGTCAAAGAGGTCATTAATATTAGGTATTGGATACCATCTATTCAACATATGCTATTTTATCTACGTATAATCTATGCCCAACTGGATGGTACAATATGCCTTCATTGAAAAAGGATTGGTGAACCCCATGGAGAATTTTTGGGTTTTGTAAAAAAAAATCTCTTATATCTTCCAACTACTTATTGTGATCCAAGAGCTATGTAGGTTCCATCCTATAGGGAGGAATGGATACTGGTGTTTTACATGGAACTAGATTAATAGAGAACTCTGATTCTCTCATAAAAGGTAATACATAGAAATATTCAGTGAAATCATCATTGAAATGTTCCACAACAAGGGGGAATTCTACGAATTGTATACCTTGATCCCTCATAAAGAGACAAGACGTCTTAGTTCTTACCCTGAACATCTCATTATGCTCGGGTATAGCTCAACTCACTTTGACATTCCATTCACTCTTATGAGTATACATTCTTCCCTTATGGGATGTAAAAGACAGTTGCATGTGGTAGCAATGAACATGGTCATGATAAGGAACTAGCCATTCCATACCAATAATGACATCGTAATTTTTTTTCTCAAGGATATATATGTTCTATGGGAATTGGTACCCATCAATATCAATGGGGAATACCTTTTATTAACACATTATCTCTTATCAGAAGCCAGATAATGTGTCTAGTGTTTTCTCATTGCTAAATTACTATATCTTCAGGAAAAAAACATTCCATAATTGCAGTAGATAAAATGTAATGTGACGATTATATATTTAATAGGGAAGAAACTAATGTAGAGGCCCCCAGAATAGTACCTCTATCCATAAAAGGCCATGGAATCTTCTCCTCGGTTATAGGATAAACTGCATATATATGGACTAAAATATTTTCATGAGATGAAACATTGCTAATGTGGGTAGGTCCGTTCTATTATTGAGGATCCTATGATGTATGACTAATTCATCCATGGTGACCTCCTCATATTGATCTCATAGTAGTAGAGAAAATCCAATTCTGATGTGGAGACACATATCCTACACCTAAAATTTGTATCAGCAAAGATCCCCTCTCACTAGACATACAAGGAAGGTTCAACAGAAGCGCTAAAAATCATCCATCCTACCATAATACTAACACTCGTTTGGGTTCTTCATGAACAAGGGTGTTTTATACAATATTCTTCCACTTTTATGACACCCCACAGAGCATTTAGTGTGTTTTATATGGCTAAAACTTACCCTGCATGCACCCTTGAAGCGACGCTTCATGCTATTTCTTAAAATATCTATTGGCCTTGAAGATGAACCACCCTAACTAAAATTTCCACCTTCTCTTAGGTTCCACTCTGTGATGAGGGCCTAGTTCACTATCGTATAAATGGTGTTTATCCAAAACATGGTCACCTATGATTAGATGGATTATGGTAGATCAATATTAAAACATATCATAGTTGTCCACTCATCACCTGTAATGGTCGAATAAAAACAGTGAAGCTCGATAAGACAAATGGAATATTCCATTACTAACATTACTCCCTTATAAAGATGCCTAAACTTCTAGAAATGATCATTTCACATTGTTTGGTGGAATAAGTTGTCATAGAAGTCAGTATAGAAGCTTTTCTAGACCATAATCTAAAAACTTCTGACATGGGTAATGACACCGCAAAAATATTTAGCAGAATGACATAACATATAAGAAGATATCTTTACCCTCCATTATAGAGGAATATCTAGATTCTCAATGATTGGAATCATGATCTCTCACCAAGATTCAGTAGCTGATGGTCCACAATCCCTCAGCATGTTCACAGGATGTTGCTGTTGGAATTCCCATGTCTGCTCTACCGTAGAGGAACGTGGTTGGGAATCACCATATATAGACTGCATGAATCAGAATAAACTATCTCATAATTTATCATCGACACCAAGGGAAAAACCAACCTAAGTTTTCTTAGGTGGGTGGATTGGGGATCACCACCTTAGGAACATGGTCATAACCACCCTCTTGGAATATGAATTGTGAATTTTAAAGGGGGATGCATCTAAATTTTTTAACCCTAGGACTCAGATATGATTAAAAATAGAAGAATAGGCACACATCTAAATGGGAATGAATAGGCACACATCCTACTATTAACAAGTCTCTCCACTCTTCCTCCTACTAATGCTAGGTCTTGGGGTTAAATATTTTCATAGGAGTCCCAAGAGACACTCCCTACTATTCATTACTATGGTCAGGTTAGGGTTAGGGTATTTTAAAGCACTATAGAGGTACATGTATGTAGAGTGTCAATTAAAATTTATAAACAAAAACACACATTCATTTGTAATTATCATCCCCATTTAGCAGTAAAAACTCTATTTTAAAACATTAGATTATTGATCTGAATTCTATTATATATGGGTATATATCTCTCAATAAAGTTGTATGTGTCACCATTCCCAACATATAAAGTGCCATACACTTTATAAATAGAAATTGGTAAACTAGTTAACTAAGGTATAAAATTTACATGCCATATTAGGATGTACCAATTCATGTATAGTGATTTGATAGAATTAAATAAATTCACAATTTATATAAGTAGTCACTTCTTAAATTCCAATTGGAACTCATCAATAACATCAATTAATGTTTCAATCCATAGAACAAGTTGTTCATGGTTCAAATGAGGCATAATTGGTCAATTGATGTTTCATCATCAATCAATGTACCAAAAAACCATTTCGATTGATGTAGGCACTATAATTATTCTAATCATGATAACCCTACCTAAATCATTCACACATTTCAATATATAATATTCATTCATCTCAAAATAGACCCATTAAATATAGGCATTTTAGATAGAAAATATAAATATGGAATGTCATAATTTATTTCATTTGAATAAAATAGTGCCAAATATTATTCATAAATTTTTACACCCACATATCATAGAGAAAATGTAAATAAATTTCATCATAATAATATTAACAATGATAACATCACGAATCATGTGTTTCACCCAATGGTGGAATCAGAAAAACTGTAACCATCAAAATAAATACAAATATCAAGACAGGATAGAAAATTTGGTTTTCATCTATTTGTGGTTTAGTAACTCCTAGAAACATCATCATTACCAAATTCCATTACATCCTAGTCTTATGTATAGTTACCAAATAGTAATATAAAAGGAAAAAAGGAAATTATGATAACCCATTTTAGCATCCCATCCTTGAGCCACTAAGTGGTTATCCGAGATAGTTGGCCACCAGACCTCAAGAATGACAGCCCGTATTCCTGAGGTTGGTAACAAGAAGCAAGGGACTAAGGTATGTCTGTCGGGATACTATTACCTCATAAGTCGAAGAGTATCATAACAGTAATATACATATATATAAAATAAGTGGAAGTAATCTATAAGAAGATATTGAATAATAAAATAACACCTAGATAAATAATTAAGAGTAATATGAATAAAAATTATATACAAAATGATGATGATGATGTCATGTATCATTATAAAAAAGATTACATGGGGACATAATGGAAACATGCATATTCTACACGAAATAAAATAATAAAAAATGATCAAAAGAAACTACAACTATCATCATGAGAATAATCTCGGTCCACTACTCCAATACTCCATCTTGGAACCAAAAATCACGCATTATAAGTTATCCACTTACCTTTATCTATACATGAAATTATGAATTCTTCATAGTTACCAGTGGTGGGCCAATTTGGGTGAGAGATATACACATTAGGAAAAAACAAATTTTATCTAGATCAATCTTGTTAATTCACATAATATATGTAGAGTTCCAATAATAATAAATAAATGGTATCAAGTAAATAAAAAAATTAGACCATGTTATTCAAGGGATAAAGAACCAAATCCACCTACATCAACATATTCTAGTTTTATTTGAACCAGGGTAACTTGTACAAGTGTGATTTAATGTTTAATTGGACATGATAAATAATACATCATGATTTGGACCAAGACCAAGCATGTTATTTGGCTTGTTGGACATGTCCATTAATTTAATGAATTAATAATATGGAATTTATTTAAAAAGGAATCTCTTGAATTTAAATATGCATCATCTTAATCCCATTCATGTAGAACCATAACTAGGAACCAATGTATCACACTAGGAGTGTAATAAACACTTAAGCTATAAGAGTTCGTCCAAGGTGATCCATAAATGTAATCACATGTATAACTACCAATCTAGTGAAATCATCCCTCCATGCCTATTTGTAGTATCTCATGGAGGGGACTGAGTATCACACAAGTCTTGGTATAACCATCTTACCATAGAGCCCATCCATGATCACTCCCTCAAGGAATTGGTACCACTCATATGGAGGTTAGTAAAATGCATAGCGAGACCGCCCAATGCATACTATATCTCTCAGCATATATAAACTCCATATAGAAAAAACTAGTTAATCATATTGAAGATCCCATTAGAGGAATCTCATAAGGATCCATGTATCATTATTGGCTTGTATATGAGGCATGGCTTACCCATTATGATTCATACCATTGATAATTAATTGCATTTCACACAATTTAAATAAGTTTTCCAAAACATTTATTTCATGAATTATAACTAGGGCATAAAGAATAGGGCCTAACTCATCACCAAAAATCTTCTTAATTCTTTTCACATCATAATACATTTATAATGAGCAACAAAAAAACTCAAAATGTGTTTTTATAAAATATATGGAAATATGGATAGAGGCCTCTAAGAAGGGAACACCCACTAGGTGGCTCAAGAAAAGAAATCCAACCCATGGTGGTGATTCACCACTACCTATGACTGTATAGGTTAAGGGAAACTAGATAAATTAATTTACGAAACTACTTAGAGGTGTTTATTGAAAAGTGAAATGTTTGGAACAATGAAACATAATAAAAAATCAACTAAACTTGAGGGGAGATAATTTAGACCACCTTTATTAGCTCTCTAGGAAACTCTTCATCTTGTTTCAACCCATAAATTGAACTAAATGACAGAAATTAGAAGAATCATTAGATTCTTAGAAAATAGGGAAAATGAATTCACGCCAAAATAACACAAACAAGGACAAGATAAACTACGAATATAAGTAATAGGAATATATATATTAAAAATAGGGATCCAATATATACTATGATGATGAAAATAAAGATTTTATGGAGGAGAAATAGGTATATTTATCTTAAGAATAGAGGGGTTCCCCCATATGGCTGCCTATGTGGGAGAAAAATAATGCTATATTAAATTTTTCCCCTTCCATTTAAAAAAACATGACTGATAATTTACACCACAAGCAATTTTATTACACACTGTGTAATTATAAATCTTTCTTCCCTTGGAAAAATCTAATATAATTTATGAATGGGGTTTTGGCCAGCCTAATACATGACATGTACTTAAATTCACATCACATATTTTTCATGCAATCAGTATCCAACCCATATGCTACCTTCTTTCTGGAAATGAACCATCCAAACATCAAGAATAATATCCATATTGAACCAAAACTAAATGAGAATGTACCTTTCTAAAAATATGGGATGCCTAAATAGTTATGTAAACTATGAAGAATCATTGAGGCTAATCTATATTCAATCCATAAATTATTATTTTGTTTGTGTGTTGTTTATTATCCCATGAGACCAAGATATGAATTTTTGTACTTTGACCACAACATGGAACCCTATTACTTAGTTTACATAATAACTTTACTCATGTGTGGTTAGTTATATGTTTATATATGTGGTTGGTTTCGTACTCTTGTGTAGTTGTTTCATATTTTATCACCTTTTTTATTTTAAATCTCTATTTAAAACCAAATGTTTGTCTCAAAAAAGATATGTTGAGTTCATTGAAAATATTTTTCAATTATCAGAAATGTTGTTTTATGTAATATTTTTTTCATGGAAATTTATTTTTAAGGAATCATGTGTGATATGATAAATGATGTTTTAAGAATAGAAATTGGTTTTTATGAGTTTAAAATGACAATGGGTTTGGAAATCTGAAAATGCGTTAATTTGTTTTTTAAACCATGGAAGAATTTTCGTGAGATGGTAAAGGATTTTTGAAATATATGATGGTTTTATAACAAAATTTATTATTTTGAAATGAAAGAGTAATTTTTTATAAATAGTGAAATATTTCTTTTTTTAAAATCTATTATTTTATGATAAAAATTCTTATGGATAGTTTAAAATTTTATGGGTTTCTTGTGTTCTATTTGAGGTTTTATGTTATGCATGAATTGATGATCCTTTTTTTGATGATGAAAAAAAATGTTTACCATGATGTTTTCCATTAAATATAGACCAACCATTCTTTGGTCTAGTTTTCACGGTGGTCCTTTATGTTTTCCAGAAATGTAATCTCTTATCTATGACCCTACAAAGTGTACATTTTGAGGGGTGGATCCTAGGAGATTCCAAACTTTTAACCCCATCCTTGACTTCTTGGATTATAATCCAATTTATTATAAATGTTAAAATATTTCTCTTGAGGTAGTAAAACATCTTTATTAACTTTATGGGATTCTCAATTAACAGAATAATGTTGATACATTGAATCTCATATCTATCAACTTCTGATTTGAGGGACCTACATAGAAGTGTTGGGAGGTTTTCATGACCTCTTGACTACGTTAAACAATAAATTAAGAATTCATCATGTCATTATTCATTCATTGGTAGTTTCTTGAGAATGAGAAGAAGGATAATGTTTTCATGTACTTGGGTTTTAGTCTAGATGAGTTATTGGTTTTGGATTTTACTAAGGAATTATCATGTTTAATATGCCTTTTATATGATATTGTTGGTAATGATATCATAAAGTAAATTTGGTTTAGAAAATTCCCCAATCCATAACGTTTTACTTTTATTCCATTAGACTAGTTGATTTCATATCAAGATATGCTTGATAGGGATTTTTCACCTAAAGAGGAGCTACAAAAATGACATGAAGTGAAGAATAACTCATACGTATTTGATAATGTATATTCATCTCTTAGAGTGAAGAGGCATGTCATGTTAATTTAATGTTGAGCACATGGTCATCCAATGAGGTTATGGTCGTTAGATTAGAGATCTCATAAACATTGTGGCCATTTCGATCACCTTAAAATATTTTTTATATTGGGGGATCGGATAGGGATATTTTTGTTCGGGGTACTTAGCTCATGACTATGGGGAAGAAGATTCTTCATGAAAATAAGTCTCCATCGATATTCCTTGAAGAGAATATTTTCACATGGTGGTGGAGATTCTAGTTTCCAATGGTGGTTAATGTGATCTAGCTTGATGTTTCCAATGTTGTAGAGGAAATTTCATTGGGTTTTCCTTATATTGTCGTGACTGTTACTGGAATCCATTTGGTTTACATATGTTTGTGTCTTATTTTGGGATCTTTGTGTATGATCACTTTTTATATTTGTTAGTATCATGTGGATGGTTTCTTATTATTGTGACCTCTAGGGTTGTGCCATGTGGATGTTCAATCTTGAATTATTATCCTTTAATTCAGATAAATTTAGTTTATTTATGATTATTGTGCTCTAGGTGAAGGAATACAATCTTATGATAAGAAACATTGGGTTGTTTTCCTTGAGTTTTTCATTGGTTTTCTCTTTTTTCAGGATTTTTAGAGCTCAATTTTGATATGTAGAGTGATCTAGATAATGGGACTATAGTACCCTATTGTACATTGACATGGATGATTGGTATCATTATGGATGGAATTTTATACATCATGGGAGTGTACAAAATTTACGAGGATGATATGGATTCTTGATGGACCAAGAACCCAATGGTTATGAAATTTTATTTGTTGATCTCATCAAGGGGTGAGGCTTGGTTTTGAGAATCCTATGTTACCATCGACTACCTACCCTAGGTCGATATCCTTGTCACTTTTATTCCATTAATATATAATTTTGATCATTTATGGACAATGATAGTGTTTTTTATTAATGAAATCTTTATTTATTCAGATATTCTTTTAATTTTAATTTTTCAGCGTCGATCCTTTGATGTTCTCCTTGGCGAGTGATTATATTCTCTTCTTTGGATCAAAGGGGAGGCCTTTCTCAATATACACCATTTTAAATAATATTTAAATAGTAGAGAAACATATTCTACATATTTATCCATTCACTATATTGGAATAATATCATGATCTTTGTGTATTAATCTTTTAGTAGTGTGTGTGTTGTTATCCATAAGCTGTGTCTCTTCTAGTCCTCGGATCATCCACCTCACAAGATGTGTGGGGGAGTTCGTATGAAATATTGTTCTATAATTCGGTTAAGTTGCTCTCAAAGGAATGAAATTCCTATGTCGGGGAGCCAATAAAATTATGTTACTTTATATAAACCTTTTATTGGGTCACTTCGTAGGTTTTTCATGTATTTTTTAGAGTTTTTCAGTGGTTTCAGGTCAGGTTCAGGGTAAGAATATGGTATGAAAAACCATACAAACCAACCTTGATGCCTTTTCTAAAATCCTGGGTAGGGGAACACAGATGGAGCATTGTTAAAAAAACCATGCATCCTTACCATGCAACTCTTACAAAGACTCTATTCGGGGTCACAATTAGTACTAACCATGTCACCTAACCCTAGAAACCATGTAATGAGTTTTTTATTCCCCAATAATAATAATTGAAAAAAAAATCCCCCATAATTAACAGTAAAATCCTCCCAATAAATTATAAATAGATCCTTTTCCATTTGGGAAACCTCAATGGGGGTTTTTAATTTTCAAACCTCATTTCTTGTTAGATCAAAGTGATTATTGAAAAGGTAACACCCTTTCATTATGTTCTTCTCCTTTGGGTCATTGATCACTCAGCTTATTTTGTTTAATTCTTCAAAGATGTAATAATGGCCTTGTGTTTCATTAGTCCATGGATGGTTGTTATGTAATTTTGGATATTGTATCTATTATCACTTATATTGGAATATCTCTTCCTATATTTGTTGATCTCTATTAGAGGAAAGGCTTCTCAGATCCACTATGGTTGGATTCTGTATTTTACAAGTAAGTGTTTCTATGATTTTCCATCATATTATCATTCATTTTTTCTAGATAACTAATAGATACAAGTTTCATAATTTCCAACACATGTATTATGAATGATGACTTGAAATTCCTTATGAATTATTTTTTACCATCTTTTTATGAATTCAACATTTCATGAATTTAATGCCTACGATCATAAGCCCCCTCAATTTTTTATGAATTATTGAATTCGATTGTTATTTGGATTTATTTTCATTGAACTTTTAATGTATGTTTTGGTGAAAGTAATGGGATTGGACTAGGTTTTCATTCCTAAAATGAAATGCTTTGATTTGAATGAAATGATTTGAACTATTTGATTTTTTCTAAATAGATTAAAATTCAATAATTTTTGAAATAAAAAGGAAATATCATGGAATTATTTTATCCTCATTTTTAAATGGGTTTTGTAGGTTTTTTTTAAATGCGTGATTTTTTCACATGGAAATAGTTTGTAATCCTACGATTCTAATTAAACTTAATAAATTTTAAAATGGTGAAACATCCTTGAATTAAATTGGGGTTTTATGAAATAAATGATTGTTTAAAATTATTATTTTTATTAACATAATGGTTTGTAAAAGGAGGGATACACTTTTAAATCTATAATTTAATAAATTTTTTTGAATTAGATTAATGAGGTTTGACCAGATAATTTTAACATTACGATGAAGCTATCTTGTAATAATCCCTTAATGTAACATTTCTAAATCATATACCTCCCATTGATGGGTGTTGAAAAAATGATTATTTACCATAAGATAGCTTGGGGGAAAGTGTAAGATTTTATTTGAGGGTATGTTTCCATGATTTATATTGATAAGGAACCCTATTGTGATTTGCATAACTTGATTATCTCAATCCATTATTTTGGCTAGTAATGAGAAGTTTAGTATTTATATGGTATTATATAGATATATTCTTCGTTAGAAAAAACACACCACATCTAGTGAATCCATAGAGAACATTAAATATTAAGGATATGGATGTGTAGCTAGGAATTTTGTTGTGTGTGGAACATGTTTTATTGGGATTTATGAGACTATATGTATGATCTATGCTGAGTCATGATGATTTTCGATTAACTACTCTATCATGGGATCACTATTATACCTAGTTTGTACCCATGAAAGTATTATACTTGTTAATCAATACATAAAAAAATTTATTGCTACTATTAGAGACTAGAGTTTACATTCTTGATGGAATACTACACTTGATTGATCTATTTATTTAGATGTTGTACCTTGACTCAATTTTATTGATACATGTACATTTTTAGATATCTGTTGAATGTTATTACTGTTATTGATTGATCTTACTTTATCTTGTTAAACTGTTTTAATGATTTATAAGATAATGATTACTTTTTAAATGGTGAAATTGATTGTTTTACATATTAGGTTTGATAAATAATTTTTTAAATGTTTAGAAAAATATTTTAAAACTATGCTTTGTACTCACTTTATTGTAATCATATTTTATCACATTTGATGTATATTATGAAGTAACTTCATATAATCATTAGTGGAATCCTACTAGGCTCTATATATCACACCCTTCTTGAATTGTGTTTCGTTTACATCATTTATTATATTATAATTGGTGCATGCAATCTCATCTTTCTTTGTGGGTTCATACTCTAGTGTCCAAGGGTGAGTGACCCTGGACACGGTGGGTGGTCATGGATCAATAAAAGACATGTATTTTGGAATCCTTTTTATTTTTTTAGTTTTTTATTATCTTTTTGTAGTTGATATGATTATAATGAAGCATGGACTTGATGATGTTTACATATAGTACACTTTCTATCTTAAACCATTTTAGGTGAAAATCACTCACAATGTTTTTCTGATTTCAAGGTGCAAGTCTTTCCTCTATAGATATCAGTAACTATATTTAGTTTAGGAGTGATTTTTATTGGATAACGGTTTATTTGGGACTCCAGGTTGGTGCATAAAAAATTGAATTATATGAGGTATCCCTATGAATTTAATCACTTATCCTTTAAAAAATTATTTTATTTGGGGAGAGATATTTTGGGAAGAAGGTTAACAATATGTCAGGATTGAAGAGGAAGTTCATGAATTGGTTCTTGATCACCACCTCATCATGACGAGACTTGAGTTACAAGGTAAGTGGGGACCAGATTCCTTCTTTTGCATTATATTTTCCTTCATTAATAATGAGATTTGGTTTCCTAATGAGACTATCTTTGATTTGGGAAATCTCTTATGACTTTTTTCAATAGAACACAATGATGAATAGATCATCACTCTGATTTCACAGTGTTGTAATCTATGAATAATCAGTTTGACTAATCCAGATGTTAATCAAGGTACTCTTTTGTGGCTGGGGTGTGGTTTACTAGACCATTTGACCAAGCCATTCCCATTTCTACTCAAACCATTACATGTAATCCTATTCTTTTATTTACAAAATTAAATCACAAATTTGAGGTTAGTGAGAGGTTTATGGATGTGGTTTATTTCATATTATTTAATTGTTTTTTGTATTCAATCACATTGTTGTAGAGTATATATTTTTTATTAAAATTTAATTTTTGTATAAAAATTTTTTTATTGAGTTTTTGAAAAGTGTTTTCAATTACAAAAAATTTATTTTTATGAGTTTTTTTGTTCAAGAAAACCAATTTTCAATTATTCTTGTGTGATGTGATAGAGAATTTTTAAGAAATTTTTTGTGTTTTTAATTAATTTAAAATGATAAATATTCAATAAATAGGAAAATGAAATATTTTGTTGAAACCATAGAAGAATTTAAATGAAATAGTAAGGAATTTTTGAAAACTGTGTTGGATTTATAGCCAGAATTTTTATTTTTAAAGGAATGAAAAATATTTAATAAATGGTAAAATTTTGATTCTTTTAAAAACAATTTTGATTTGATAAATAATTTTATTTATTATTTACAATATATTGTGTTATTTTTCTTTCTTGGGTTTTGTGTGATGCTTAATTTGATGAATATGTGTTTGATGATGACCAATAATGTACCAAATGATGTTTTACGTGAATGATAACATGTAAATTAATCAGTTTGGCTTTCATAGTGGTCCTTAAAATTTTCATAAATTTTAAAATCGTATCAATGATTCTTCCAATACTCTACATTGAGTGGTGGATCTATAGATCTTCAAGCCTATAAACCCCATACATGAATTCTTGGATTGTCAACAACCTTCTTATAAAGGTGAATGAGGTTATCTTGTGGAAACAATGTGTCTTGAAGAAGTTTATGGGATCTTTGATTCTCTCAAGACTCATAATACTCTGAATGTCAAGTCTATCAACTCCTTATTTGAGGGACCGTGTCAAGAGTGGTGGGATGTTTTTATTACCTATTTCCTACATGAAATATTGTGTTTGTAATTCTTCATGTATGTATTTATTTAGTTGTTGTATCAGATGATAATGAATAAAGATAATGTCACCAAGTTATTAGATTTTGTTCTAGATAAGAATTTAGTTGTATTGTATTACCTTAAATCATAATGTTTTATATTTATATTTCCTAAAAATGTTTGTGTTTTCATTAGTAAGGTAATATGTTTATGAAAATTACTTCACCCAGACATTTTAACTGATATATCGATGGCCTGGCTGATTTCTTTTCAGGAGACACATGATATGTCTTTTTCAGCTGAAGGAGATCTAGAAAAATGACACAATGGTAATAATTACTCATTAAGAATTAATAGAATATAGTAATTTTGGGGAAATAAGAGGCATGTTATGTTATTCTAGTTTGAAAAACCTAGTCATCCATAGAGGTTTGGTTGAAATCATCGAGTTTTTTTAAACAGTATGGCTATTTAGGTAAAAATAAGAGGTTTTATAAGTTAAAGGTTGAAAATTGATGTTTCAACTGGGGTTCATTCTCTCTTGACTAAAAATAATTATATTCTTCAAGATAATAGGGCTCTATACATAGGCATCATAGTGAAGCTTTTCAAGCAGTGGTGGAGGTACCGATTACTGATAGTGGTTGATGTGGATCCATATTTTTTATTTCTAATGTCAGAGTATAGAATGCTTGGGTTTTTTTCATTTAATGTCTTTCCTATTTGAAAAGATATTTTTATTGATCGTAGTGGAATGTTTGCGGATATTTTTGTATAATATCTTTTTACCATGGTTGGTATCATGTGTATGGTCTCTTTTTTCCTTTAACCTCTATGGTTTTTCAGTATGGACGTTCACTCTTGAATGATTAGGCATCCATTTGAATGACATTAGTTTATTCATTTTAATTGTGCTTCAGGTTAGGGAGTGGAATCTTGTGATGATGACCCTTGGTATTTCTCTCTTGATTGTTATTCCTTGGTGTTCTCTTGTTTTTTCCTTGATGGTTAGTACTCAATTATGGTCTATTGGGTAATCTCCCTTGTGAGAGTGTTGTTCCCTATAGTGCACTAACATGTATTTATTATCTATTTCTGGTTACACATGGATATACCATAGGAATATACATTAGAAACTAGGATGATGTGGTTATTTAATGCACAAGGCACCTAGAGGTGATGTCGTTCGATTTTATGAGATTATTATTAGAGGAAGAAATGTTTTAAAAAACTTTTGTTATCCTCATGTACTAACCCGGGGTAGAAATCATTGTCATTTTTGTTCCATTATTATATATTTTTATCATATATGGACAATGAGTGTATTTTTTATTATTGAAATCATTAGTTTTTTATGTCTTATTCCATTATAATTTTCAGTTTCATCCCTTTAACATTATCCTTAGTGAGTGGTTGAAGTATCTTATTTAGATATAAGGGATGTTATTTTTTTATGTTACACTATTTTGATGAATCTATAAATTTTGGGGGAACATTTTTAGGTCTCCATTATTTTTTTTATTATGAAATCATATGTTGATCTTGGTTTATTGATCTTGGAGTCGAGTGTATGTTTTTTATTCATCAGGTGAGTCTCTCCTCTGGAACCCAGACCTTTTACACCACAAGATGAGTGACATAGATATTATTGTGTCATATTGTTATATCATTCACAGTGGAATACTAATGAAGAAAAAAAATACATATTTAGGGGAGGTTGTAACATTAAATTACTTTCATTGAGGTGTTTTGAACCATTTATTTCAGTATGATTTGGTTGGGTCTCGTTGTGGGTTGTTTCAGGTATTTTTAATAGTTTTTTTGAATGTTTCATGGCCCTTTGAAGGTTGGTTAACAGTTTAACAAACCATGTATCAAATTTAATGATCCTTTCCCATTGTCTTAGTTAGGTTCTCATCATTGGAACATGTTTAAATAAACCATGTAGCCTAACCATGTAGCTCTATTAGTGGCTATTTTTGAGGCGCACAATTATTGCTAATCATGTGAGCTAACTGAGGAAACTATGAGAATAATTTATAATCCCATAAATATCTTAATTAAAATACTAAAATCCACCTAGTTATTCCTAAACTCCTCCAACAAAATAATAAATTGATCCTTTTCCATTTGGGATCCCTCTATAAGGATTTTGGATCTCCCAGCATCATTTCGTGGTAGATAAAAGTCATGATTGAAGCGATGGGCCTATTCAAGTATGTTATTATTGTTTTCCCCTTTAATCTCTATTATTCTTTTGATTCATTATTCAATGATGTTATAATGTCCTTGTATATTTTTGGTCAATGATAGATGAATTATAATTTTCGAACTGGTATATCTTCTCACTTTTATTAGGGTATCTCTTCATAGATCTGGTGATCTCCATAGGAAACAAAACATATTACATCTATTTTGGTTGGATTCTAGATTGTCCATGTACGTTTTTATTTTTATAGATTAGAGATGAATGGGTATACACTCACTAAGGAAGTTTTGGTGAATCTTGGTGGTAGATTAAGGGGTGTTTGATTTAATTCACAATCATTAATATTAGGTCATTCTCATTCTTAATAAAAACTCAAAATGGTTCCCTCATTGATAAATGTGTATGGAAATACTTTCAAAAAGAAGGTGGTTAGCTGTGGTTTTAGACCCAATGAAACTTAATGACTTTCTTTCGTCGGGAGGATAAGAGTTTGGTTTCACCACACTTCTATGGGTGGAATTATTTACTACTATGAGACTCAATTATAGATTGAAGATATGTTCGTGAATCTCTTCTAAATCCCAATATGAGATTGGTCACCCTAAAAAAACAATAATGGGTTAACACCTCTTATATGACGAAAGAAAAGAAATATCATTGATGAACTAAGGAAAGGGGATCTCATTAATGAATCCATAGATATATATATGTAACTGAGGTTCCCAATCCATTTCACATATGGATAGCTACATTATATTATGAATCTATATAACAATATGTTTCTAAATATGATGCTATGTAGGGAGGTGGTTTAATATTTTGAGGAGGAGAATGAGACATTATGTGGTATCCTATATATCCTGGTTATTTTAATAATCAAAAACCACATAGTGTTTTGAAACCATGATGTTTCAACGAATGCAGAGAGGATATATGTGTAGGCACTGAGGCACCAGATATTTAAACACGAATATCAAGGATCCATCCTATATATCGTTGTAATGGAAGGAAGTATAGTTATCATAGTTATACCATGACCTCGGGAAATGGCACATGGTAGATACCATTATATAAATAGGGTCTCTCATATCTTTCCCCTCATATGGGATTATATATAAGGGTTTACCTAGCCGGTGGGGATTCATGGTGTCAATGTGGTGTTCATTGTGTCCCCCGATGACCATGTGAGCGATAGTAGGTGTATGAAATAATGATAGAATGTGGTCAAACTCACTATATTGGTGTGGGGACTTATTTATTGGGACTACTTCTAGGATGTATTAACATGTATCTCAGGACTTAATGTGGCATCCAACACATCCGAATTATGGTATGAATTTGAGGAATCATAGTTTGGCTGGTTTCTCAGTCTATAGAGGGATGAAGTAGAGTTATCAGCCCATGGGAATGATTGGGTCCCCATGTTTGAAATTTTAGAGACATAGGTATTACATTCAAATGGATATTTTTTGAGGCTGGGTCTTAGGATGGAATCCAACATCTCTTGATTATTATAGGAATCTGAATTCTCATAGTTCTGGAGCACCTCATTCCATTGGTGGATGTAGAAAGATGATCAACCCATGGTAATGATTGGTCCTCGATGATTGAAAAAGTAGATACATGGTGAGACTTTGGTTGATGTGGTTATCCATTTTTGCTTGGAAACAAGACTTTGGAAGGAATCCTACATATCCTGGTTATGGTAGGGATCATAGTTATCATAGTTCCCTTGATTTCAGGAATCCACTCCAAGGGTTCCCTTTTCCATCACTGAGGACTATAATACAAGTGATATGATTATTGTAACACCCTAATACCACGTGATCTATGCTCGGTGTGAGAAAAATGGGTGGAAATTATCAATGTTATCACTTGGTAGGTGAGGAACATATGCATTGGTACAATCATTTGGGGATTTGGTATAGAGAAAGGGCCCTATAAAGGCATCCGATTTATTCTGATTATGGAAACACAAATAGTTCTCATAGTTCATTTGATCAGGGCTTACACACTAAAAATTCCCTTTGGTTAGGTCTCACACAAAAAGGGTGGAAATATTTATCAAGCCCTATGATTCCCTAGATATCATACCTTCTTTCCTTCCTTTCATGCGTTGATTTTTCACTCAACCTGACTTGGTAGTCTACTTAAAATGTCATAGAATGTCTTATTAAAATCTTAAAAGGTAATCATGTGATTCAGTGTATTTTTCCAAGGGATGTCTCATATTCTGGATGGTATGTCTAAAGGGTTGTAGAATGTTTTGGATTGGATTTCTGTAAGATATCTCAAGACCTGGGTAGTTTTTCCGTGAATCCATTTAATGACATGGATGGCTTGTTTAGAGGGTGTCGCATGATTTATATGAAATTCCAATGTGAGATAGTAAGAGATGGGTGACACATATATAGGGTGTCACGATATATAGTGAGACATGTTATGAAGGGAGTCACATGTCTTTGTTGACATGTATGGAAGGATTCACCTTTCATGGTTGGCTTTCCTAGAGGGTGTTGCGAGATCCAATTGATATTCCTAGGTGCTACCATGAAACTCAGTTCACACGAGTGGATGATGTTATTTGAGTTTGGGAACCTGTATAATTGAAATTGAAATACATAAACAGTGAACCCATACGGTTTCTTCAGACTAGGGTGACATTCCAAGTGGTTCCGTATAACTTTCTCTAACATGTCCACAGGACTTATCATGATCCAAATAGTATCTCAATGGAGTGTCACATAATTTGGGTGATGGGTCCTTGTGATGTCATGTGTCTTGGATGGATTAGACTATGTGCAAGATGATCAGCGCATATGCCCTCAGTTCAATCTCCCACTTATTACTCTTAGTTCTAACCTTTATATTGTAAATGAATTAGATTTGTTTAGAACCATTTTTTATAGTCTCATGCTATCTAGAATGTGCATGGGATATCCTTTTAATTTCCTTGTAGAAGTCCTTCATGTGATCTATAGTTGATCATGGGAATTTCCTTATGTGTGGTGCATGATCGCTCTGGTTTTTCATCAGTATCTTACCTGATGGGAAACTATCCATTTCTAAGATCCACTAATCTAAGAAATGCACTCAAACACTGGTGTGAGGTTCTGGGAGTTCTTTTTGGTATCTATAGGTAGCGGTCCGGCCTCCTCATCAAATATTTTTCTTGTTGGAGTGGTGTATTTATAGGCCTCACCACCTGAGTTGTTCCCCAGTTATCATGACATATCTCACAAAAATACGGGATAGAGTCAGTGAAGGTCTTCAGTATCATGCATCTTCACGAGTACCTACCATGGATCACTCTAAGGGAATCTCTTGATTTCTAGAGTCCTCGATAGTACTATGAAAATTTTTCCATTATTAAATGATCTCCAATTAATGGGGACTCATTGAATCATATGGGTATGCTGCATAAATCAATATTTTGATTTTTAAATTTTCTTGGGACTTCACAGGATCATGGGGACTAAAACATTTATTCTTGTTTTCTCAAGTTTCTTTTCAAAGAGTCTCAAAAATCCATGTTGTGGAAATCCATAGTGTGTATCCAGATTTTTAATACTGCAAGAGGCTCTCACCTCCTATTATTTTTAATTCTAGTATTTATTTTACAAAGGTTGTGGGTCAAGAGATATTGTATGTGTAATTTCAAAGATGATTACTCTACCTCTTGATAATTCGTCATGTGATCGATAAAGGTTTTATAGAGATGTTTGATCATTTTATGGAAAATACCATATATTTTTCTTTGGAATACAATGCGGAATTTTGAGGTTTCCATGACATGCCTGAGGCACTTCACACGATTAGGGTTACATGCTCGTGGTCTTTCTCCTGATGATGCAGACAAGTAACCAGAGTATTTTGGTCTATTATAGACATCCATGGGCATGTCTCATGTCTTTTATGACCATGATATCTTTGTCCTCCTCTCATTTTGTTTTTCTATTTTATTTTATAGGGACTCATGGGGTTTTCAAGATTTTTTAAATGTTTCCGTGGAAAATAATTCATCCCATTAGTGATGCATCACATGACATTTTTTGCCACAAGAGACATCCACTTTTTTTTCCATTTTCTTCATATTTCTAAAGGATTTTTGGGTGGGTTGTCTGGCGCTTTTCTAATTGACAAACTGTGTGGCCTGGTGGGGCTTATCCAGTTTTTTTCGCACAGCCAATGATTTCATGAGACACCTTTTTAAGAGAAAAATCCATATTATTAAAGTTGTTTTTGAGATCCTTTGGAGGATATTCACTACACATGGTTTTCTTATGTGACCATATGATGGTCACAAGATCACGATTTTCTCATAGGCATACTCGATCCACAAACATTGGTCTCCTTCCACGTCATTTTTTTGAGAGGAAAATAATATCCATTTCAATGTATTTATTTAATCTACAATTTTAATAATTTTATTTGGATGGTGTCAACGAATCCCCCCCCCCTCGAGGGAGATCTTCATGGAGACATGGGATTTGTTCAAGGGAATGTAAAGGACCTCTTGAGTCTGTGGAATTGTTGAAAATCAATATATTTGGGATACAATTATTGGGATGGGTGATCCTTGGTCTTCATATCTCCTTCCCTACTACCACATAATTCTCTCATCATTATCACCTTCTAAAATAATCAATTACAATACCATTCTATGAGCTTTCATTCCTGGTAACTCTTCCGCAAGACCATGTTTTACATGGGAACTCATTTGAACAAACTACAAACTTTGTATCGGTAGTTGTTTGAACATTAGCCATGAAGATTGCAAATGTCTTTGGGATTTCACGGGGTCTACTAATTTGATCATATGATCAATTGATTATTAAGTGATTCACATGACGATGTATAGGCCACATAATCCTGAGTCTCCAAGGGGTAATGTGATTGTTTGATTACCTGTAGGGTTTATGCGACCCACGAGACATTTGAGAGTTAGGGATTTCATGAATCCCTTACTAATTCATGTGATGAACATGATGTCTCTTTTTTATTATGACTTTACATTGACATGATACTATATTATTTGATCAGACATAAACCATGTAATTTTATTCAGATGGACACTTGTTCTCATCGATCTTCTTGCAGATATCGTAGTAGGAGGTGAATGTCGTGATAGACTATTGTGATGTTATAGTGGTGAACACATACCCTACTTTTCTCCCTTCTATTAATAGATACCAATTGAGTTTGATATCATCGATGGGATCAAAATTCTAAGATTGTCCCCTTTCAAACATGTGGCCACTTTACAAGTATGGTTTTGTTGATGATGCTCTCATTCCATCGTTGAAGTCTTCATTTATACCCACTTCTTGGATTTAAAACATCCACAACACTTTCTGGGAAAATATCAATCTATGGGGATACATTAATGAAGAGGGGACCATGAATATGGTAATATACTGATATTCATTCCCCTAGATTTTGATGAGGCCAATCATGAACATTATGAGGATGTGCATATGAATCACTCAATAATATGGAACTATGCCACCATTGAAATGTTTATGTAGTATTCCACCTAGGAATTTTTATCATGTAGTATATGTGGTATGAACTATGGATGTCCCTTTTTGGTCGAGTTCATTTAATCATAATTATATAAAGAGTTGATTCAAATTGCATTGTATATGGCTATATGGTTATGGAATACATATAACAATTGTAACAAGGGTTTGATGATGGATTTATTTATCCATTGGATATCAGGAATGAATACATTCAATATTATACATGGTCAGAGAGGCATAAACATTTTGGATATAGAAAAGATCAGTGGAACACCTATAATAGGTGGCATGTTTAATGAATTATATTTCTCTACGAGCCACTATGGATGAGGTAATGAGGACTCCTCCTCTGACTCATGAGATGATTAAGATGGCTAAGACAACCCATTGAATGGAGCCTCTTCATAGAGAATATATCCCTTTAAATACATGGGTGTAATTCTTTATCAAGAATACTGGTTCTGAGAGAGAATCTAAAAGGTAAAAATCATGTCACACGAAGGTTTACGATGGGTCACCGATACTTATTGGCCTATGATTTGGGAAGTGAGGTTTAAATAATTGGTATATGAGGTTTTTATTAGTATCGATCGAGCCACTCAAATAGTTAGCTTCCTTTCCATATTTCTAAGTGGGTATTTACATCCCATGACAGAAAAGGGTGGTGTTTGAGTTTCCAATTTCACTATGGTGAACTCTATGGTAGGGGGCGTATTACGCTATCCATACTCATGATAGAAAAACAAAATTTACCTATGCATCATGTCTATATATTTATGCCCCCTTACAAGATCATGGGCCCCTTCCAAGTATTATGTGGTTGTATAGGATCTCACTATGGATTAAATGAATATTTGAAAATTAAAGATATTCTTAATGCCCTATCTATTCCACACATGAAATGTATTAATGGGTTAAGACCCATTCCACAAAAATATTGATATGTTAGGGATTATATAATCTTTTATGAGAATTTTTACTTTAGGTCATAAATGAAAATGCCACCAGGTAATATTTTCGACACCAGGGAGGCCAATCCTGATAGAGAAGAATATGTGGTGCCACTTTGTGAAGGAGTTATTTTTACCCATAGTTATAAGGAAATTATCTGAGAATGGTATGAAACTTTTCGATTCATCCATAAATTCCTATCTGTCTAGTTGAAGTGTACTTAATATGTTCATGTTCGATTTGTGGAGTATCTAATGGTAGCTCTCCATTTTTTCTGATGTTTTCAGGAGAGGAGACTGCTTCTAAAATAAAAAATCTTTTATATAATGTAGTGAACTATTTATCTTGTGAATATGTGTAGGTTTTAATCCTCTCATATCCCAGTGGGAGATTATCTGTATTGGTAAGTGAGATTTTCTACCCACTGAATGTGTAAAACAATCCCAACCATGGGATATAACTATATTTTAGAGGGAAAGTAGCCTTGGAAGCACCTCATAAAGAAGTAAAATACATACCATTATTGAAATAATCATCTCATTCCTTGGTAATAGTGAATGTAGTACTAGAGGGAATGGTTTTTCGAGAGTTATTCAATTTTATTCCCTCTCAAAAGTGGGAAATTTGGATGGTTCAGAGCTCAATGGATAAACTATGGGGTTTATTATATCATGCATAGGTTCTTTTAGATGTATTTTTTCTTATATCACTAACCCTCATGGTATCACCTTTGATGACCATGATAAAGAGGCAAGGGCCTTTCTTCTAGACCATGACATGTCTTTGAAGACTGTTAAGGGTCAAATGTTTTTATTCCAATGGGTAATCTTGGGAACACTTCAAATTATTATAGACAATCATGTTTATCCCATCACCAAGGAAGAGGTAATCCATGGATTTCTGTTACTTTTAATGTGTTAAAGTGCCTTTGTGAAAATATTGACGTCATATGTATATATATACACATTATGGGAGGCTACTGAAGATCAATTTGTGTTGTTGTCCACAGAATATACTACTCATGGAATGACCTTGGGAGATGATTTTGTTATTGAATAGTGGATCAATGATGAAGGTTCCATGAGTTGATAGGCTCAGATGAAGGTATTTATTCCCACTTATAAAGAAATTGTTTTAGATTCCTCACTTTCTGAAAATCCATCCTGGGAAGGGAAGGAAAAGAAAAGGAAGCATTCTACACTATTAGGTATTTCTCCTCCAGAATCCTCAAGCATGTGTGGTATTTCACTATTATTTTGTCTTAAATTATTTTGGAAACACATTATGATTCATCATAAATGTCAAATTCCCCACAATGATCACATAGAAGAGCATGCATCTACTTCCAAGGATGTAGGAATGTTATTTTTTTCTTCGACAGAACCTTTTCTATTAGACCCGAACCACCCAGAAGGGGGTCGATGTGGTGAAATTCAATCATGGTTATTTCTTATTGGATACATTTTAGTGATTTCCCATTTCACTCGACCTGGGTAGACACACGTTTGGAGGATGCTGACATAGGTATCCATTCTAATACTATGTCAGCCTTAGTGGAAGAACTGTTAAGAGAAGATGAACATTTCTTCAAGTATGGATTGTTTTTTACTTGTGTCCTATCTCTTGATATCATCTTATGTTCTAAAATTTATCAAGAGTGTAAAATGAAACATATATTTAGGTAAATCTCCATAGGTTCAATGAAGTCGTTTAAAAAAATAAGGAGTTACATCTTCACCTATGGATGGGGTTGGGGTAGAAGATATATCTAGTGATGCGACCAAGAATGTTTTTCTTATAACATTGGTCATACCCACTAATTATCTGTTGATACTACATTTTCCATCATGTAACTAAAGTATCCCCATACACCTTATTGTATCATATTATCCATGATGATTGGATCATTTAGTACTTCCCCCCCAAGGGTCCCGCTAACCGGGTCAACCAATGATGAAGCCGACTGTATTCCATTATTATTTAAGACTTTGGGAATGAACCTGTATCTGAGTGACCTGGTTCATTAATATATTCCCATTCCCATTATTAATATTGACAAAGGCCCTGTGTTTTCATTCATTTATTTTCCCATGTGGTGAAATTTGGGGAGGGAAATCTGGATTTTAGTGCCAGAAACCGATTAGACATGCTGAAGGATTGCATGGATCATCTTCAATTCGTGTTCCCCACTCTCAGTTAAAAATGTTTTGATAATTCCTCTTTTCACTCATGGGTTATGGAGGTAATATCTCGAAGAGAACAGTAGAGGACCCTCAAACTAAGTGTCGAAGCTGATGAGGCTTCCACATTAGTGAAGTAGAATTGGGATGAAGCTGTAAATGAAGATTCCCATCATGAAGTGGAGGATACTTCTCACTAGTATGCAGTTAATTCTAGGAAGATTGAAAAAACAATATGTAGACAGAAATTAATCGTCTTTAGTCTGAAATCATCCTTCTCTAGATAAAATAGTCCTAGTTCCAATATGAACTAGAGATATTATGAAAGACAGTATTGGAGAAGAAATAAATCATCAATGTAGCGGAGAAATATTGACATGATGTAATCGCTAGAGTGGAGAAGCTACAATATTCCATGGAGGTAGTGACTGAATCTGCTAACCAGTTATGCCAATATATGGCTTCCTTGGAGTAGAGAGTTTCTTAATATTATAACTCATATGAGCATTTTTTTTTGATGGGAACATAATATTGAAATCATTATTTGGATTTTACATTCATAGGGAGGCTCTAGAATAAGGATAATCATCCATTTTAATGGTTTCAATGAATAGGTTTTCTGAACTTTGTATGCATTTTCTACTTATCCTTTAATTCAGGATGTGAATGAATTTTTCATTGATTCGATATTATGTGAATCGACAATGATTCCCATACTTTTCAAAATATCAATCAAATTTGAATGTATGGATATGAATACTTGAATAATTAAAAATTCCTTATAAGAAGTTCTCATGAATGCCCCCCAACATGAGATTCTCTACTGATGTATATGTTTAAGTTATCTTGAGACCACTTAATTTTCATAAGGATATTAGGGTAGAATTTATGTCCCAAAAGAGAAATTCTACACCTTTACCATAGCAGATAATATTTTCTAGAGTAGATCAATATTTGATAAGTCTATATGGTGGGCGTTAAAATATATTACATGATAAATTAATAATGTTGTGTATTTTAAGGTCATTAAGCTTGAAAATTACATTGAATTTATTTAGGGACTTTTAATGTGGACCTTCTCTTACATTAGTTTAAGGTATTTTAGCTCGGACCTGATATATCATTAGTTCATGGTCTTAAATATCAGACCTGATACTGCGTTATTTTAAGGTCTTTTATCTCGGACCATCCACTGCTTTAGTTTATGGAATTTTAGGTCCGATGTTTCATTTCCTTAGTTTAGTTTCATTTTTCTCAAACATGATATTGTTTAGTTTATGGTCTTTTAGATTATACATGATATTGCTTTAGATTATGGTATTTTTACTTGGATATGAAATTGATTTTTTTAATATGTTTTAGCTTAGACCTGGTATTTCATTAGATTATGGTCTTTCAGCTTGGACCTGATATTTCTTTAGTTTTAGGGTTTTCAGCTCAGACATGATGTTAATTTATTTTAAAGTCTTTTAGTTGGGCATGATATTTCTTTAGATTAAGTACATTTATTTTAGATGTGATATTGGATTATTTTATGGACTTTTAGCTTAACTTTGATAAATTATCATGGAATATGGTATAGACATGCAAGGAATTACCCAAAGCACACTAAGATACTATGTTCTACTATGTTTTTGTGAGGTCCAATGAGGATCATAATTCCCTTTTTGTAGAGTGTGGATTTTTGGTTGATGAATATAAGAACACATGCATGAGCCATAACATATATTCATAGTAAAAAGGGTCCTTTAAGATGAGTATTTTTCCATTAGATATAGAGGATTTATGGAGTATATATCAGTTGGGGTGTATTACTAGAGAAACTAGGTCTTCTTGTATAGTTTGAATGTGGTTGATGTAAGTCATATCCCAAAATAATGAGTCTATACATATGGGATGGGAAATACATAATGATTTTTTTCTTAAACACTCTAAGATGTTTGGTTCCTCCATGGTGTAGTTGTAGCTCACAAATATTAGAAATCCCTCCTTACATATCCAAGAGAACAATGATTAGTGGGTCTAATCACATATCCATCACTACAATGGATGAACCAAAAGATATTTTTTCTTTTATTGAGGCTATGTATGATTTTTGAAGACTCAAGTGTCTTAATAATTATGTTGGGTATAGAATGAAAGCTATATAAGAAGGGATTTGGAACAGTAGGGAAATTTATCTCCTAATTCTAAAGCTCGATCCTTACAAATTGTGGTTTCAAATCATGATGTGTGGGCCATCAATGGTTTTTAAATGTAGTGTCACATTCCTACTTTGATAAGCGGTACATAACAATGTGGCATAAAGTTGAGGGTATCTAATCCACTTGAATAGATTGTTATGGAGATTGTAAATCAATCTTAAATGTTATTAGGTCAGTATTAATGATATGGTTCAATCATATCATGGATGACCCAAAATAGACTGAGGCGATGGGTTCCACCACTGTGATTTCCGGATCAAGAGAATTAGAAATCCCTTTATATTGATCCCAGATCCTATACTTTGTGGGTTTGATCCCTTCTGCATCGATATCATAGCCAAGTAGATAGATCTATCTTCCTTTAAAATAGATATAAATGGTACGTAAAACACAAAGCACATTAAAACATGATGTGCTCTTTATGGAAAACATAATATCCAAGAATATTTTGAGCTTAATAAAAGTTGTATAACCACGTAGAGAACTTTTTACCTCCATGAAGATATTTGAAAACCCATTACTCTAATTGTTTCCTAGAACATGGGTTCAATGACCATATCATCGATTTAACAAGGGTTATTGACTAAACCCTACAAGCTTTATAGATTATTTATTAATGACCAAATTTTTTTCTAAACTTTGAGGGTGAAGAGTTTAGCAAGTGAAGACATGAATTTTTCTTAGGGTTCCATTTTCAATTTTACTTCTTGAATCAATTTGTGCCTATTTTTTTAATAGTTTAAGGTCTTATGATTTTTACCATTATAGGATAGAGTTTTAGGTTGTACATCCTAGACTAATGTATGGGCATACTATAGTCCTGATGCACACGGAACTAATAGGGTGGACAATTCACATGATCCTAATTAGGTTACATAGGGATAAAAGTACCACATAATCATTTTAATAAAGTGATTAACATGGTTTAAATGATGAATCAAGGTTATGATGTCATGAATAATGATATGGGATAATCATACGGGGGATGGAAAAAACAGGATGAGGTGTTGGGTTCCACCGTGAGGATGTCATGGTCACAAACATAGATTTCCATTTTATATTTGGAAGATATTTCATCAGTTGGTGGGTTTGATCCCTTCCACATTGATATAATAGCCTAGTAGATAGATTTATTTTTTCATTTACATGTGCTAGGAATGGTTTATGGTAACCCGAGGCACGCTATACATGAAGTGTGGTATATGGATTGAAGTGATTTAAAAGATGGATGAATCACCCCGTACACTTTTTGATTGAGTTAAGGCCCTTATTTTCCATTGATGAGGGATGATTATGGGTGATGAACCACATAGTTTAACATTATGTTGTTGGGATGACTTTCTTCCATGTAGTTTGACCTCTCGCTGTAAGGGCATTCTTTTTAGAGTTTAATGTCATGCAACAAGGACTTACTTCCATGTAGTTTAACATCATGTGGTAAAGACATACTCATGTGATGTTTAACATCATGTGGTAAGGATGTGGGAACCGACATGACAATAATGTTTAAAGAATATTATTTTCACAAGTAGGCTGTGTGTATTTCGGAATCATACGTTGGAATAGTGAACTTGTATTACTCGATCTTGTTTTCTCCTTGGGTTATTTTTTTTGTTAGTTATTGTAAAAGGGACCATGAGTTAAGATATATGGGTCACTATATATCCTGTGTTTTAAGGAATCAATCCAAACATTTTTCTTGAATCCCAGGTTTTTTAACATCATGTGGTGAGAACTAAGATAAACCGACATGAAAGAACAAAAATGATTCAACTTGGACCAAGGGTGAAAATACTTGCATCAAAATGCACCTCATGAGATTGAGAATCAATACACATTTAGTTCTTCATGGGACATTCAGTTTTACATAATACAATGAGGACATTAGCCCCTCAATAAGAAATGTTGATATAGTAGTTAGGTCCATGAATGGAGTTTTAGGGATCATTGCGTGTCCCATGGTGATGGTAATCAAGATACATGTAGTTATTAAAGTAGTTTCATGCATATTTATGACCTATAAACAAATAGGGGGCATATTTATACTTATTTATTGTGAATGGGATCAATGTTATAAATTTTGAAATCACAACATCTCATGTGAGTACATGAATCAAGTCTCATGTATTTCTTGAATGAGAAACTATCTCTTCGAAGGTTTGGGCCATACATGGAGGTGGGAATTATTTCTACTGATTGTTGTAGCATGACCCAATATTATAGGGTTAAGTATCTATATGTATCTTATGATTATAGGAATGAATTCACATGTAGTTATTGTGGAATTGTGTAGTTTTGTGTCATTAAACAAAGAAATTAAACATGTAGATTATTCTCATGTGGCAAGGACCCATATTTTACCTTTTATGGTCTTTCATTTAGGACTGTGATGGACCTATTATGGGCTTTCACACATTTTTCATGTGGGGAAGCCCTTTTTTTAATTCATAAACTCATGTGATCTATGCTCTATGTGAAAAATAAACAATGGAAATGGTTCCTCTTACAATACAGAGGATGTTGATGGTATTGTAGGTGATTTTTGTATCATATTGTTCCTAGACCAATATATATGATTGAGGTATCCAAACATCGCTCACTAAAAAAGGGGATTATAGTCGTACATTGTTCTAGAGGGCTGGACAGTTTAACATCATTCAGTGAGGATGTTACCCATAATGTTTAGCATCTTATATTAAGGTCATGGAACTACCAATGTGAAGATAAAAAAGGAAAATAAATATTGTAGATGAAACTAATAATGGATTTTCAACTGTCATTATGCATCCTATGATGGAAGGAATCATGCCATATGTAGTTCCAGAAAACTAATGCAATTTAATGACAGGTGGAGATGATATCAACAATGAAGATTCAATGACTTGTGGTAAGGATAGATCTATATAGTTTAACATCATGCGGTCAAATAATAATGTAGGGGCTTACTCTGATGTGGATTCCCATGTGATAATAGATATGATAATTATTTCTTCAAAACCCTTGAATTTGTGGGGGTTTGATACACACACTATCTGTTGTAGCCAACATGAAAGTCCTATTTTGATAGAACTTATGTATGATGTATGGTCTCTACCACTCGGGTTCTAGATTTGGGGGATTTATGCCTGATATTGTTGGGATTCTAAGAAACAATAACAATTCTCCTTGTTTGAATGATCAAATGTATACATTTTTATTTATGTCCCATGTAGTCTGATTTTGATGTACTTCAAGGATTTGTAGTGTGTACATCCTTTTCTCATCGAGTCATTCCAATTCATCCAGCCTCTTTTTTAATTTTTCATCATTTGAGATAATTCCACAAAATTCTTGATGGAGTGAATGTATTTGAACCTCTAGGGGTAATACTACATTAGTCTTGCACATTAATGAGTATGGTGTTCCCTGTGTTGTAGTACGTGTGGTGGTAGGGTAGGCCCACAAAGCATGGAGAATTTTTTTTAAGAATACATATCATTGTTCTCCATATTCTAGAGTATATTTAAAAGATACCTATTAATGGTATTTACATATTCGATTTCTTCTGCATGATAGTGAGATGAGTGATTAGTCTCGATGTTGTACTTCTGGTATAGTTTCTTAAACCTCATGGAATAGAAGTTAGAGTTGTTGTCCATTAAAATTGTGTGAGGGACTCTAAACCTGGTGATATTATGGGACATTATGATGTTGATGATATTATCCATCCGGAATTATTTTTGTGGGGTATTATTAACGCATTTGGAAAACATGCCAGTAACAGTATAGATTTACTTGAACTACTTAGCCATGACTAGGGGATTTGTTTCCATAACATACATTCCCTAAATAGAAAATGGATAGGAATATTTAGTCATATGTAGAAATTATGGTGGCTAATTAATGAATATTTCATGGATTCGACATGAATGAAATTTCTCAGTGAATTCCAGGAAGCCATGTATCATGGTTTTCGGGTAATATACCAACCTCTTGATTTGATGGGAGTTCCTAGTTCTAGATTTATGGGTGCCACATTAGCCTTCAGGTACATCATACATGGTGGTAGAAATATCAATTTCTGGTATGAATATGAAGACAATTTAGTCAAATCCTTATTTGTAGGGGACATTCTAATCAGATGGATCATCCTGTAGAGTTAATTGTGTTGCATGGCTTCGAATCTATTCCCTTCTGGCTTGGGGTGTTTGGAGAGTCCTCTTTTAGAGATAATAGATTTGGGATCCATCCATTCAGGGGAGGTCATTGGTACATCACTCTTTTGGGCAGTGTTGACCAGATTATTTTCTTCCATATCACAAAATTACAATTTCTGAGACTATTATTTGATGTGTCATATGGTGGATTTTTTCCTCCATATCCGGTTTGGCTAGGATAGTGTTTAAATTAGCCAATTTCTCAGTGTGATAATTCTGTGATTAGGGAACACGATGCAATGTGCTCTCAAAAGGGAACGCCTCCATCATCCCCCAACGTAGCAAGTGATAGGTTATGGTTCTTTATTTTATATGGAATATTATTCTTTGATAAACATTATCAGTAATTCTGAATCCCCTTTTATATTTAGGAAGGATATGTATAGTTTAGGTCTTGTTCAAACCCTATGACGAGGGCCTAATATTCTACCTCATTATTTTTGTAGCATTCGGATTATGCGAAAGAGTATTGGAAAACTGATTTTTCTTGATTGATAAATACAACACCCAGACCAACCAAATTTAGCTTCGGGGTTTTCAATCCTTGTACCAATAAGGCTCTTGGAGGAACCATCAAAGTACATCTCCCATTATTGTGAGTGTCATGGGTATAGAATACCTTCTTGTTTGAATGCTCTGTGTTCTCCATTGTATTTTCCAAGGTAGGATTTTCTTTGAGAATGTCAACTTGGGCATTCCATTTCCCTTAAATTTGTTATATGAATTTCATTTCCTATTGTTGAAGAATGACTACCCATCATGATATATTCCTAGTTAGTATGGGATTACCATGAATTTACTTTTGAGGATCAAATGAGATACCAAATTTACTCCCTGGGGCTGCAAGTAATGCCTTAGATTTGGTACTACAATGATGAGTGTGGGGCAGTTCTTCTCAACATTAGAGTATCTAGTCTCAGAACATAACATCGTTTATCTGAGGTAGTAGAGATTATTCTCTCCCCCTGAATTATTTTTCAATGTGATGAGGGCACCCTATGATAATTTCATGCCATCCATATAAAAGATAAGTGGCCTCCCTTCCACCACTCGCCTCTAGACTGGTGGGTACAACATGTACAGTTTTAGATTTTCGAAGGCTTCGTGGCGGTCATCATCCCACTAATATAATATTCCATTCTTCCTTATCCTGATGAAGGGGAGATATTTACTAACCAAATTGAAAATGAGTCACTAAATATTGGTGGGGTTCACTTGGAGACCCCTTGGTTATTTGAGATTTCAAGGGGTGAAATTTCTAAAATAGCCTTAGTATTCATTAAGTCAACCTAGATTCCATGGTGGAGTACTACAAAGGAAAGGAACATCCCTGATGATACCCCAAAATTGAATTTCAGAAAGTGCATCTTCATACTGTGTCTCTGTATCTGTTTTAAGACCATTTGAAGGTTTGTGAAGTGATATAATTGCTATAGGGAATTGATGACCAGGTCATCAATGTAAGATTCCGCTATATTTCCAAAGAATGTCTTAATGATATGATTCATGTTGTGTTGATATGTGGCTCCTATGTTCTTTAAGCCAAAGTACATAAATTGATTGAAAAAGAGTCCCTAGTAAGGTAGTGGATTCATCTTCTCAAATTTCCATATTTATCTGATTGTACCCATATTACCTTTCTTTGATGGAAATGTCTTGGAAGCTAGTAGTTTCATTGATCAAGGGTTTTGTGATCGGGAATCAGAAATCCTCCGTTGTCTAATTCTAATTATGGTCTCTAAATTCAATGTATACACTACTCATGTTGTTCGTATTCATGATGGGTATGATGTTATGAATCAATTGTCGATATTTTACATCTCAGAAAATGTTGGATTTGATCAATTTTTCAAATTTTTACACTACATTGGTTGCATTAGAGGGGTGGATCCTCTTGTCTGCCTGCATGATGACTCTATGCTCATTTGGTAGTCTGAGATGTTAGGTAGCAACATCTGGATTCTGTTCGGGCAATTATTTCTTGGAACAATTAAACATATGTCGGTTTTACTTAAAAAATTTGATGTATATATCTTACACTTCCGGGGGCATGGATTTAATAATTAGAGTAGTTCATGGGCCTTCTTATGTTCACAAATTTATTTTCATGATCTCATTGATTATGGTAGAGATACCTTCATTGAATGTGGGAGGTGTGTTCCTAAGGTCATAGTCATCTTCCTCCATATTTGATTATATGGATAGATATCCATATGATGTTTCCAATCAAGGGAATCTCCATCACCATTGGGGTGAGAGAGTCCCTGAGAAGTTAAATTATCATCCCCTACTACTTGAGTCATTACAAAGAGATATTTGAACTATTTTTTTACACATTCACTAGGGACAAAGGGGTCTTGGACCTCTAGGTCTAGAAAATTTACCTCCACCTGATTTACGAGGATAACATAGTAACTATTGAGAACACTCAATGGATTCATAGGGGATGTCCATTGGCCATTGGGGGATATAAGAAATTTATCATCATCCACCATTCATTTATTTCCTTGCTTATTTTATAACTCTACTTCTATATATGATGGTTAGAAAGTCTCTAAGGGGGATCTATCACCATGTATTATTCTATCTTTTCATTCAATGGGTTCTTTAAACCCTAATGGAATATTGAATGTACTTCAAGGTGGCTATGGAGCTAGGGCCTTTCAAACTGGGAATTATATATTGTGTCTTGTTGGATAATCATAAACTCAATGTGTGGTGTAAGATATGAAAACTATGATTCAAGCTTGATCTTCCCAAGAGGTCCTTTATCCTTCTTATCATACCCTTGAATGGTCTTCCTTGTTTGAGTTGAATCCCCTTCGCCATATCCCAAATGACATAAGGTTCAAACAAAGATGATTTTGATCTCGGAACCATTATAGATTAGATCACTTTGGATGTCAACATTATTTAGTCTTCCCAAAACATATAGAGGACACATATTCCCCCATATGACCACTACCTGATCCAGTTTAATAAATAATATGGTGACATGGAATTCTAATGAAATGGTCTATACATAATAAACCTTGGCTACAAAAACATATATCATGAACTCTTATGGTCTCTATAGGGATTAAAAAAGTGCATACTTGAGATCCTTTGAATGAAAAAGAGTATCAAGGATTTGTAGTTTCGTTGGTACTGCCACCGGCTATTTTAGAATGTTATACTTTGCAGCCATAGGTCAGAACATCCTGATGTGAGGTTTCTCCAAGACACCCAGCTCAACAGCTAAGGCATTTAGGTGGATGGGTTGGTTCTTGTGTAGAATTAATGGGAGAATCTTTGTCCAGTGTGATGTGTTGTCATGGACATCTACTTTGTGTGGGTTGATTATATAATCAAACCCATACTAGGTGATCATGAAAGATAATTGGGTAAAAATGGCCACTAGAGGGTTTCTGGATGTCTACATTCATCTTGTGAGACGGCTATAGAACTCTACCATGGGTATCTTCTGCATATATATTTTCCATAGGGATGAGACCCGAGTATTGGGTCTGACGACATCCACTCTATCCCATGTATCCCCTGTTCTAGTGCATGCAGTCTTCGGTTCCCTAGTTATGAGAATGAAATTCATATTCTAAGGAAAAATTTTCATTAAATAAAGGGGATTTCTAGTGTATCACATTTATTTATCTAAATATGATCTCTTTTTCTGATGAGGGATCTCTTTGGTGGGGCGGTGGTCATGGGTCAAATATTAAAGGGATGAAATCTGCAAGAGTTTGGGCTTACATAGAAGCATAATATGGCTCTTCCTCTTATGTTTTATCTTACCTTAAATGGTCATTCCCACCTTTGGGAGGTATATTTTATGTTTCCTTTTGGTAGGTGGAGCTATTATGGTTCTAAATATTTATTCCCTCAGGGTGTAATGAGTTCATTCAACAGTTTTTTGAGTCATCTAGTTTTCAATTTTTTTTGCACGCCTCGCTAGAAATTTATTCCAATCACCCTCTTATTCTAACTGAGAAATTCTTATGTAGGGTACCTACCCTGAGGTGTTATCAAACAACATTTTTCTATAAATTAAAATTTCTTAAAGGACTAATTTGAAGATGGATTAGTATGAGATATTATAACCCAGCCTTCGGTAGAAAAGGATTCATCTGGGATGGTCAATGGGGTTAACCTTATCTGGATATGTAGTTTGTGGGAGTCTTAAAAGGATATTGTCCATGTATTCTCTGAAATAATCTGGGACATGTTTATTGTAGAAGGATTATGAATTGTTAATCCATTATTTAAATATCATCTGACCCTAATTTTTCTTGTGCCTCTTGCTGAAGACTATTGTATGATTAATTCCACTTAAAATGAGGTGTCAAGTAGTTCAGGACCAACCTAGATTCATGGATGGGTACTATTTCATGATTTATAGGGACATGTCTATCTTCTTCTTTTCTCAACAACTTTCCCTATGATCCAGGCGTGAGTGAAGGTTTGGATCAAGGTTGATGAATGGTATGTTTGAATTTTTTTTTTCAATTTCTATAAACTCATGGAACCCACATAGAAACATCATTAGGATGAGAGGTGTCATCAACACATCTCAATGATTTCTATCAATGATATCCAGCAATTTCTCTTACATGATAGGGATACTATATGAATTGGTTAAACCATTCCATCTCTGTTTGAAGTAATACAACCTATAATTTTCTCATTTATTATTGTTTATTATGTCAATGATTTTCATTTTCTTCTAGGTAGGACTAAATTTATAAATGAACTAATTATGAATTTCTTCCAATCTAGTAATGGATCTTACTGGTAGGATACTATTCCATCAAAGGCTGCACATGTTAGAGTTCGTAAAAAAACACCACATCTTTGATGCCTCCTAATGATCCCGAGGGCCCATCCTTGGCCCACATTAAGATACTATGTGTGTGATATGTTGTATGGGGTTTCCAAAATTATCAATGGTAGAAAAGATATGATTTAAAGAATTTGGGTGGAGGAATAGTATAATCCACCCATTCAGATGAGGATTTCTCTCAGGCTATATATGTGCATCTCTCCCTTCCACGTCTTCCATTCGAGTAGCCAGGTACTCAATGATGATATGAAACTCTAGGGGGACTACTGTATAAGACATCACCTAAATTCATGGAGTAGGAGGAGGATAATAAAGTGAAACCACATTTTTCTCATACTTATTTTCAATTCATCACAAGACTGAATGATTTCCCTAACAAGGGAGAGGCTATCTCAATAATGTAGGGAATTAATGATCGTTTTTTACTTTTTAATTTATGTAAACTAGATGCAATGATCCAGAGCTATTCTAGTTCTCAGATAATAAAATTATATGTTGATCAACTATGGGAGGGATGACAATAACCTCTTCTTAAAGATGATACATAGTGGGAATATTTTCCATGAATTACTCTTCATTGAGTTTCCAAAGATCTCATATCTCACACTTATATTATGAAAACTATTTATCCATTATATGAATCTGACCACTCATAGGAATTTATTAGGATGTAGTTATACCTTGACATATTTTTTTGGAAGTATTCCACTGAGGTGGTGGAAACTCATTATTCAGTGGTACCATATTTTGGATCCTTCTTTCATTCTTGGTGCATACAACCTCGTTCAGTGAATCCCTGTCACCCTCCTCCTTGGGTTTGATTTCTGTTTTGATTCCTTATTCACTTGTGCCTAGATCCACAATGCTGGTCATATTGATAGTTATGACATTCATAGAGGCATATCGGGTAATGGTGGTCATTCCATTACTTTTGACGCAATAGGTTGATTATGCACTGCATTCCACAAGTTCATTATTCCAACCCTTGGTCATATTAGTCCTTTTTGGATTGCCACCCTGGTGGGGTCTGATTGGCTCTCTTGATTTATGAATAGTGAACATGAAGGAGTTTCTGGTCATGATTGTTAAACAGGCCCTGACCAGCAGAGGTTTTTCTTGTAATGGCTGGAATAAGTAGTATGATTCCCATTTATTTTTCCCTCCCAATCTGGAGAAGACTTATTCTATATGTGGTGGTGGTGATGATGATGAGAAACATTCCCCTAGACATATGAGATGGGGAACACAATTGGAACAGATTGGTCCATTTTTTGGGGATCTTATGACTATAGAAAGAGATTTGATGACTCGTAAGAAATACATGAAGATATAAATACCCCTCGTCCAAGTGGGGTGGGTTGATCTGGAATTTTCATTTATCTCTACAGGGCCCTCAGAAAGAATGATGAACATGATGAAGGTCATTCAGACATAAATTCCCCAACCCATTGGTGTGGGTTTTGTTCGTAGCTACTGTTAATGTTTCAAAAATCCTCTCGAAAATTCATGATTCAAGAGGTAGAGGTGGTTGTAGATATTCCATGGCCTGGTGAGTTGGGTCTACTACGGAGCAGATGAAATGGATTCTACTACTATGGAACAATTGATGCAGTACAACTATGATCTCATAGGAACTAGGTGTGATGGTATCCCTTGATGAGAACAATTATTTATAGGAAGTTGTTCAAGTGATTAAATCTATGGTCTCTATGTCTGAAATGAATCTATATTGTTACTGGTGTCCAAGGAAGATACCCTTATCTGAATAGGGGTGTTCATATGATTCCAGTCATCTAGGAATACATAATGGTAATTCCTTCTATGGTGGGTATTTTCGGTGTTAATGAGGTATTCACTGTGGATCTATAAGCCCACATGAGCAATGATCAGTTTGAGAAACAAGGGATTGAAATTTTCCATAATCATTATATGAGTGTAGAGACTTATTTATGGGGACTTTTCGTGAGGTGTTTTAACATATACCATGGTCTTTAACAAGGCATCGTACGTATCTTAATTATGATAGGAATTTGAGTCATCATAGTTTTGTTGATTTCTCAGTCTACAAAGTGATGAGTTAGAGTGATCAGTCCAAGGGAACAAATGGGTCCTTATGGTTGAAATGTTAGAGGAAAAGGTATTCCATATAAATGGATGTTTATTTGTCCTTGATCCTTAGGAAGGTGTCCTACATATCCTAGTAATTGTATGAATCATAGTTTTCATATATTAGGAGGTTCTCCATCCATTGGTGGATGAGGAAACATGATTATTCCATGGGAATTATTGGGTCCCTATTTTTGAAATAGTGGGGACAATGTGGGAATTATGATAATGTGGATATGCACTATTGTTCAGACTCAAACCATAGGAATGCATCCTACATATCCCGGTTATGGTAGGAATTAGAGTCATGGTAGTTCCGTTTACATGGGCTTATACTATGAGGTTTCCTTTTACCCTCATAGAGGATTGTAATTCAAGTTATATGATTATTGAAACTCGGTAAGCCATCATGAGATATGCTCGGTGTGAGAAACAGGGGTTGGAAAATGATCAATGTCATCGCATGGTAGGTGAGGGACTTACGTATTAGGATGGACCTTTACATATTTATTATATAAATCAGTCCATATAAAGGCATCCTATGTATCCTAATTATGAAAGAATCATTGTAACGCCCCAAGATTTTATGAAAAATATTCTTTTTAATTTCATTAATGTCTTGTGTTGTACGCTACAACAAAAGAAGCTTTCACAATACACATCCTTGACATTCCTTCCATTACACGCAATCGCGACCTTCCACGATAGCATGTGTTGTACGCAACACCAAGTTTCGCTAAACAACGATATGCTTTTAAGATATTATTAAAACTAGCCGTTATGAATAGTAATAACCACTTTTTGAAATTTTGTAAATTTTATTTTTCAAAATGGACTTCATTTATGGATTAGGAGTATCGAATTTAGCCTAAGGTGAAATTTTGGTAATTTTCGGTTAACTTTCGTATTTTGATGAATAGTGAAAATTACTAAATTATAATTAAAAAACAACTTTTTTAATCGAAATACTTAATAGTGATAAATTATTAATTGGAGTAGTTTTAAAGTATATTTAGAATATATTTTTTCAATTTAATACAATTTTGGTCATTGGATGTAATTTCACATTTAAACCAGACATAATCAAGTGTCAATCTTTTGATAGATATTGTTTCTTAAAAACACGTTATTTGTTTTAACAGCGGGATTTAATTATAAAATTAATTAATGCAACTTTTATGTTATGAATTTGGTAAAATAGACTTCATTTTTGAATTCGGAATATGAAATATAGCTTAGGATGAAATTTTGGCTTTTTTCTGAAAAAGTTTCAATTTTTTATGAATAGTGAAACCACTAAGTGGTAGGTTAAAAACTGAATTTTGCATAAAAGTTAATTTTACCACTTCTGTGAATAGAATTTCAAAAATCCGAGAGACACGGTTGATGTCAGTAAGTAAAATGTGGTTCAATGAGATGAAAATAATTTTTGGTGAATAGTAACTTTTTACTTTTTTTACCGCGGTTAATAGTAAATAGGGTAACTAAGGGTAAATATGATATTAATATTACCCTAGCACATGTCCTAATTCTATTGGACAAGTGTAATTCGACCAAAAACAATCTTAGGAATAATATATGACCATTTAGGCCCACTTGGATTAGATTAGGACATTTATTATTAATTTATTTAAAGAAGGGTTAAAATAGTTAAAATCAAAGTTTAATAAGTAAATCATTTTTAATATGGGGTTATAAATAAGATAAATTCGATTGTAAATATTCATTAGAACGATAAAAAGATTTAATACATGATGGTATTTTATTTGTAATTTTTAGACATAAAATAAGTTAATTTATTTATGACACAACGATGATGCAGTAATTATCCTATTAATGAAATATTGACATAATTGATGTTATAAACACCAAAATAAATGTAATTTGAGATTTTTTATGAATTCCACTAATTTTCTAGGTTACTATGATATATTAATGTTGATTTAATCAACTTGGTTCGAACATTTAATTCTGTTATGACTTTCACAAAAATCATATATCAAATAGTGTCAAAATTGACACAAAATAGTTTTTAAATCAAATATTATATTATTAATTGGTATTGTATTCCTAAAAATCTAATGTTCCTCCAAATGACTTAGATAAGGATATATATATTAATAATAAACAATTTGGGGTTCGTTTGGTATGTTATAGTAAGTGTATTAACCATATAGTGAAAGAAAACAAAAAGACATGGTAAAAGTTAAATTATTTAACTTAGAGTTAAATCTAATTGATAAGGTTAAAATAATATCCTAAACTTGTCTAAATACTATTGGTTGATAGGATTTCGACCCACCCCCACTTTAGCCTCGAAATAAGACCCTTTGGAACCATTATAAACCGATTTTGATTTTAAAATAAAATAATATTTTGAGATATTCCTATGGTGCCCCTCTCCTCCCCTTAAAAAGGACACCTCCTCTCCCTCCTCCTCACACCAATTTGAGCACTCAAGCACGGCCAACCCCTGCCAAAATCTATTCTCCACTTCCCTAGCAACATCCTAGAGGTTCGGGTCTTCCTCAAAGACCAATTCTAGTGCCCTAAGAGGAGGTCTCAAAGAGGCACTTCAAAGAAGAGGTAATTACCGTTACCAATTCTTTCATCTTTATCTTCTTCCACTTCTTCTTCTTAGGTTGTTTCATTATGAAGTAATAACATCAGTATCACTCATATACTGATATGTTATTATATGTATGAAACAACCCTATTTCACCATCTATCCATCCTACGGAAAAAGAAATCACCGCGCGTGCGTACGTACGGAATACCGTCTCCACGCCGTGGTGTAATCTATTTTCCACCACCACCTTACATGGATGGGTATAATGGTGTAAAAAATAACTATACATAGTTATTACAACATCATATTGATTCTGATATATTGTATAATCCACTCCAATTCAATTCAATATTTATAGAAATGATATCATCGCTCGTGCGTACGTACGGACTACCGTCTCCACGACGCGATGAGATTCATTCTCCATGTTAACCATTTAAGAATGATTATAATGTATATATAAGAAATAATAATGAAATATATGACATTATAAATCTACTGGATTTATGTATATATATACATATGTATGTCATCTACTTACTTCCATTTCAAGACAATAAGGAAAGAAAAACAGCGTTCATGCGTACGTACGGACTACCGTCTCCATGAACGGTGTTTTTCATTTTATTTATCTATCTATTATATATATATATATATACTGAATATATATGATATATAAATCATATTTTATATTCTGGAAGTAAGTAAATCATGATATAAGTAATAATGATGTCAAGAACAACAAGTCAAAACACCTACGATAAATGAAACGATTTTACCCAAAACGCTTCTTTAACATGGAATTTACAAAAGAACGGGTAATATAATGTCATAAGTGAACCATATATGATATCATAACAATGAATATGATTCTGTAATAAGTCAATGACATTATTTAAATCATTATACAGGAGGTTCGGACACATACGAAGCAAATTGGACCTAAGGTAAGGGAAATATCACAATCTCACTTTTATCCGAGATTGTTTTTACTTTGGTAATTTACCGGGGTGTATTTTATCACCCACATCCATGTTTCTTCAATATGTAATATTATTTCCATCCACCTAAAATTGTTTAAATACATTTTTACCCTTCGTTGAGTTTTTAGTAATATGTATGAAAGGAATCTTTTGTCGTTTTTCGTACGAGGTACTTTTTGACTTTTCCGACAGAAGTACGAAGAATGTTTTTTTTAACTTATACGGCACGAACGGATTTTTATGGTTTTATAAAGACTTATTTTCATGAACCTTCCTCCAAAATATTTCATGACTATTTTCAATAAAATCTCTTTCTTTTAAAATTGCATGATGTTTTGTGAAAAGAAATTGATTTTGAAGAAGAAAGGATATTTTCCTCAAGAATTTAATTCAAGTGTTTTATCAAAATTATTTTCCATCTAAGATAATAAAGGGTTCTGTTTCTATCCATATTTTTACATTGATTTGACTATGTTGTGATGGAATTATGTTTATGAATTCCTTTATCTTATATGAATTGTTTTATGATGTCATGTTGTTTAAGAATCCCATTTTTATTACATGGGTTATGCGATGATGTATGATTTATGATTATGTGGAACACATAAGAAAGGATTCATTATGAGATGGGTGGGACCTATATCTCCCTCCAATGCATTCGGTAAAGATTTTATATCTCATGAGATAGACATGGCTGAAATGGTAGGTTATACCGGTTCAGTGAAACAGGACTGAAACGAGGGTTACTCGATTCAGAAAGGGACTTTGTCCACTAAGATAGTCTTGGCAATGAGTCTTGACTAACAAGAAATGATTTTCTATGATTATGTGTGTATGCCACAAAGTTTCATGTTTTAAGTTATGATTATTGGGATTACATTTCACTTCTATGACTTACCCCATGATATAATATTATGAGCTCTTTTGCAGGTTAAGATTTCCAAAAGCTATGTTCTTATGTATATGATGTGATTGATATTTCTTTTGTTTACCCTTACTGAGCATTTGAGCTCACCCTTTTAAGTTTTCTTTTCCCCAGGATATAAAGAAAGGTTTTAGGTAAAAAAAAAGGGATGACCTTTATGGGAGATATTGAAGAACTTTCACCACGATTAGAAGATTACGTTCCGAGTTTCCAAAGACACTAAACTATTACGATCCTTTAGTGTGTGTTTTTGTTATATATTAAGTATTCCGCAAATGTAATGTAATGTCCATGTACGTCAGGATACGGGTCTCTACAGTTGGTATCAGAGGAAAGGTTTAGTCAACCTTTGAAAACTAGGATGCGAAAACGTTAGTGAGATCCCTAGAGATATTTCTAAGGTATGTCTAGGGATGTCCCTAGGGATAAGTATACGTATAGGTTATAGTAATAGAATTACGCTAACGATCATAGAATTAAACCTAAGATGTTGGATATTGAAGGTACTCCCCCTTTATTATGTTGTTTTCCCTAGCATGATTTTTGCCTCTCACACTATTCCTTTTGGGTTTTAGACGATGGCTGGAACCCGAAGGAACCGTGTTGATCAATGCAATGGACAATGCAATGATTGCCCTCCTGAACAAACAATTGTTATGGGAGATGGAGTGCAAAATCTTATTGCTATACTTACACAAGCCATGAATCATTCTGGACTTCCAAATGAGCATAGAAGGGAACAATATTCTATTGAGTCCTTCATGAGGCAACGTCCACCTTCTTTCAGTGGGTCTTCTGATCAACTTGTGGCTGAACAATGGATCAGTACTACTGAAAAGATATTTTCAGTTCTTCAATGTTCTGAACATGATAAATTCATCTTAGCAGTATATCGTTTGGAAGGTGAAGCTGATCAATGGTGGATTCTTATCAAGAATACGAGGCAAAGAGATGAAATTGAGTCCATGGAATGGGACGAGTTCAAGAACTTGTTTTTCAGTAAGTACTTCCCTCGTATTCTTCGAACAAAGATGGAAAAGGAGTTTCTTGAGCTGAAGCAGAAGGATGATGAATCTGTTGGTATATACGAAGCAAATTTTACAGGACTTGCAAGGTATGCATATGGCATTATCATCCAACCTGAAAGTAAAGTTGATCGATTTTTTAGTGGCTTAAAACCAAGTCTTCGAATGGCATTAGCTATAAGAGACTTCAGTAGCTATGAAGAAATTGTGCGTTGTGCTATCAAGGTAGAAATGGAAGTTGGTGTTACATATCAATCTCATGGTTTTGACAAGAAACGAAAGATGGAATTAAAGGAGAAATCTCAGAATAATGGTGAAAAGAAGATGAATGTTTCCTTATGCACAAAGTGTGGAAAGAAGCATGGTGGAGATTGTCTTAAAGGGACTAGAAAATGCTTTAAGTGTGGAAAAGATGGTCATCGAGTAGCTGAGTGTCGAAGTAATGGAAAAAGGGATTCTAATGAGGTGAATAAAGCAAACATTGCAGAGAACACATCACCAACACTTCATTGCTTCAAGTGCAAGGAAATGGGGCATTATGCTAATAAATTCCCTAATCCAAGGGTTAGTGATGATCGACATGAGCAACCGCTTAAGGCAAAGGACAAAGGGAAGTCACATGCGATCACTATTGGTGATGATGAATATGACAACGATGTGGTGGAATGAATAATTGTTTATGTAATAGGATTCCAAAATAATGTTGTATCATGGAGTATTGGAATATTTATGTATTGGTCTATTGTGGTTTTCAATAATTTTATGGTACCAATTACCATGGAAAGTGATTGAGATATTTTTGGAAAAAGAATGATATGCGCATAATGAAGGGAAAACGAGAAAATGAAATATTTTACAGTATTCATGAGCTCATGATTGATATAAGGACTAAGTGATATCATGGTTTGAGTATATAGAATTTTGAGGATTTCGGTATGTGAAAAGTGTTAACTTTTAACTGCATTCAAGTTTTCATTAAGGTTCAATGGGTATTCAAGAGAATACATGATTAAGGACTTTTAATGTCTGGAATGTGACCAGCAAAACATATCTTATGATATATGGGGATCAACGATGGTATTAAATATATGGTAATCATTTTCTCTATGAGAGTGGACTACAATAGTATGGATAAGCCTAAAGATTGGAATGGATTAAGGATAGAAGTTTTTTTCGATATTATTGATGGGATGTTATAGTAATATAGTTTTAGAAAAAGGACAACCTGGAGGACGGGCGACAACCCATCGCGTCGGACAAGGCTGTGGGAATCGAACCCACAACCGAAGTGCGACTGGCCTTTATCGCCTACCACTGGCCTACAGGAAGTCCCTGTTTAGTAGAAACTAGTTTTATTATATTAAGCAGTATGATATATGAAGTATAAGTCCATTTTAGGAACCATATATGATTAATCTCACTATAGATCGACTTATGTATATAATTTTTTCTAACCTTTTGTTTGAGACAGATGGAATGACCCGTCATTCTATCACATGATCTGCTAACACTTCATGAATAACAAATTCAACTTCATTTATTTAAGAGATGAAGTGGAAATTGTTCATGGCACGAACAACAGTGAGATTGTACCAAAATAAAGTAAGTATTTATTCTAATTCAAATTTTCAACTTTAGGGGGAATGATCTTGAAAACCAAAAATGTTGTCCTAGTGATCTTATACCTGATGAATCAGATGGTACCTTATATCATCACAAATCTATGGATTTGTGATTACTGGCTTTTCCATAGCCATGTTCTCTACCACTCTCCATCAGAACATGATGGTTAGATTTTTCTTCCATATCCATATTTTCACCTATGTGGAAACCCAGTGATTAGTTTATTTGGGTAATCGTTACATTTCATACTTTAGTTTTTAAAGCCATGTTTTGGTATTCCTTTTTACGATGTGAGTTTCTATCAAAGAAGATTTTGAATAGTAAAACATTTATAACCCCAACGAATTTCGAGGGAGAAATTCATTTTAAGGTGGGTAGAATGTAACGCCCCAAGATTTTATGAAAAATATTCTTTTTAATATCATTAATGTCTTGTGTTGTACGCTACAACAAAAGAAGCTTTCACAATACGCATCCTTGACTTTCCTTCCATTACACGCAATCGCGACCTTCCACGATAGCGTGTGTTGTACGCAACACCAAGTTTCGCTAAACAACGATATGCTATTAAGATATTATTAAAACTAGCCGTTATTAATAGTAATAACCACTTTTTGAAATTTTGTAAATTTTATTTTTCAAAATGGACTTCATTTATGGATTAGGAGTATCGAATTTAGCCTAAGGTGAAATTTTGGTAATTTTCGGTTAACTTTCGTATTTTGATGAATAGTGAAAATTACTAAATTATAATTAAAAAACATCTTTTTTAATCGAAATAATTAATAGTGATAAATTATTAATTGGAGTAGTTTTAAAGTATATTTAGAATATATTTTTACAATTTAATACAATTTTGGTCATTGGATGTAATTTCACATTTAAACCAGACATAATCAAGTGTCAATCTTTTGATAGATATTGTTTCTTAAAAACACGCTATTTGTTTTAACATCGAGATTTAATTATAAAATTAATTAATGCAACTTATATGTTATGAATTTGGAAAAATAGACTTCATTTTTGAATTCGGAATATGAAATATAGCTTAGGATGAAATTTTGGCTTTTTTCTGAAAAACTTTCAATTTTTTATGAATAGTGAAACCACTAAGTGGTAGGTTAAAAACTGAATTTTGCATAAAAGTTAATTTTACCGCTTCTGTGAATGGAATTTCAAAAATCCGAGAGACACGGTTGATTTCAGTAAGTAAAATGTGGTTCAATGAGATGAAAATAATTTTTGGTGAATAGTAACTTTTTACTTTTTTTACCGCGGTTAATAGTAAATAGGGTAAATAAGGGTAAATATGATATTAATATTACCCTAACACATGTCCTAATTCTATTGGACAAGTGTAATTCGACCAAAAACAAACTTAGGAATAATATATGACCATTTAGGCCCACTTGGATTAGATTAGGACATTTATTATTAATTTATTTAAAGAAGGGTTAAAATAGTTAAAATCAAAGTTTAATAAGTAAATCATTTTTAATATGGGGTTATAAATAAGATAAATTCGATTGTAAATATTCATTAGAAATCTAAAAAGATTTACTACATGATGGTATTTTATTTGTAATTTTTAGACATAAAATAAGTTAATTTATTTATGACACAACGATGATGCAGTAATTATCTTATTAATTAAATATTGACATAATTGATGTTATAAACACCAAAATAAATGTAATTTGAGATTTTTTATGAATTACACTAATTTTCTAGGTTACTATGATATATTAATGTTGATTTAATCAACTTGGTTCGAACATTTAATTCTGTTATGACTTTCACAAAAATCATATATCAAATAGTGTCAAAATTGACACAAAATAGTTTTTAAATCAAATATTATATTATTAATTGTTATTGTATTCCTAAAAATCTAAGGTTCGGCCAAATGACTTAGATAAGGATATATATATTAATAATAAACAATTTGGGGTTCGTTTGGCATGTTATAGTAAGTGTATTAACCATATAGTGAAAGAAAACAAAAAGACATGGTAAAAGTTAAATTATTTAACTTAGAGTTAAATCTAATTGATAAGGTTAAAACAATATCCTAAACTTGTCTAAATTCTATTGGTTGATAGGATTTCGACCCATCCCCACTTTAGCCTCGAAATAAGACCCTCTGGAACCATTATAAACCGATTTTGATTTTAAAATAAAATAATATTTTGAGATATTCCTATGGTGCCCCTCTCCTCCCCTATAAAAGGACACCTCCTCTCCTTCCTCCTCACACCAATTTGAGCACTCAAGCTCGGCCAAACCCTGGCAAAATCTCTTCTCCACTTCCCTAGAAACATCCTAGAGGTTCTGGTCTTCCTCAAAGACCAATTCTAGTTCCCTAAGAGGAGGTCTCAAAGAGGCACTTCAAAGAAGAGGTAATTACCGTTACCAATTCTTTCATCTTTATTTCTTCTTCCACTTCTTCTTATTAGGTTGTTTCATTATGAAGTAATAACATCAGTATCACTCATATACTGATATGTTATTATAAGTATGAAACAACCCTATTTCACCATCTATCCATCCTACGGAAAAAGAAATCACCGCGCGTGCGTACGTACGGAATACCGTCTCCACGCCGTGGTGTAATCTATTTTCCACCACCACCTTACATGGATGGGTATAATGGTGTAAAAAATAACTATACATAGTTATTACAACATCATATTGATTCTGATATATTGTATAATCCACTCCAATTCAATTCAATATTTATAGAAATGATATCATCGCTCGTGCGTACGTACGGACTACCGTCTCCACGACGCGATGAGATTCATTCTCCATGTTAACCATTTAAGAATGATTATAATGTATATATAAGAAATAATAATGAAATATAGGACATTATAAAGCTACTGGATTTATGTATATATATACATATGTATGTCATCTACTTACTTCCATTTCAAGACAATAAGGAAAGAAAAACAGCGTTCATGCGTACGTATGGACTACCGTCTCCATGAACGGTGTTTTTCATTTTATTTATCTATCTATTATATATATATATATACTGAATATATATGATATATAAATCATATTTTATATTCTGGAAGTAAGTAAATCATGATATAAGTAATAATTATGTCAAGAACAACAAGTCAAAACACCTACGATAAATGAAACGATTTTACCCAAAACGCTTCTTTAACATGGAATTTACAAAAGAACGGGTAATATAATGTCATAAGTGAACCATATATGATATCATAACAATGAATATGATTCTGTAATAAGTCAATGACATTATTTAAATCATTATACAGGAGGTTCGGACACATACGAAGCAAATTGGACCTAAGGTAAGGGAAATATCACAATCTCACTTTTATCCGAGATTGTTTTTAATTTGGTAATTTACTGGGGTGTATTTTATCATCCACATCCATGTTTCTTCAATATGTAATATTATTTCAATCCACCTAAAATTGTTTAAATACATTTTTACCCTTCGGTGAGTTTTTAGTAATATGTATGAAAGGAATCTTTTGTCGTTTTTCGTACGAGGTACTTTTTGACTTTTCTGACAGAAGTACGAAGAATGTTTTTTTTAACTTATACGGCACGAACGGATTTTTATGGTTTTATAAAGACTTATTTTCATGAACCTTCCTCCAAAATATTTCATGACTATTTTCAATAAAATCTCTTTCTTTTAAAATTGCATGATGTTTTGTGAAAAGAAATTGATTTTGAAGAAGAAAGGATATTTTCCTCAAGAATTTAATTCAAGTGTTTTATCAAAATTATTTTCCATCTAAGATAATAAAGGGTTCTGTTTCTATCCATATTTTTACATTGATTTGACTATGTTGTGATGGAATTATGTTTATGAATTCCTTTATCTTATATGAATTGTTTTATGATGTCATGTTGTTTAAGAATCCCATTTTTATTACATGGGTTATGCGATGATGTATGATTTATGATTATGTGGAACACATAAGAAAGGATTCATTATGAGATGGGTGGGACCTATATCTCCCTCCAATGCATTGGGTAAAGATTTTATATCTCATGAGATAGACATGGCTGAAATGGTAGGTTATACCGGTTCAGTGAAACAGGACTGAAACGAGGGTTACTCGATTCAGAAAGGGACTTTGTCCACTAAGATAGTCTTGGCAATGAGTCTTGACTAACAAGAAATGATTTTCTATGATTATGTGTGTATGCCACAAAGTTTCATGTTTTAAGTTATGATTATTGGGATTACATTTCACTTCTATGATTTACCCCATGATATAATATTATGAGCTCTTTTGCAGGTTAAGATTTCCAAAAGCTATGTTCTTATGTATATGATGTGATTGATATTTCTTTTGTTTACCCTTACTGAGCATTTGAGCTCACCCTTTTATGTTTTCTTTTCCCCAGGATATAAAGAAAGGTTTTAGGTAAAAAAAAGGGATGACCTTTATGGGAGATATTGAAGAACTTTCACCACGATTAGAAGATTACGTTCCGAGTTTCCAAAGACACTAAACTATTACGATCCTTTAGTGTGTGTTTTTGTTATGTATTAAGTATTCCGAAAATGTAATGTAATGTCCATGTACGTCAGGATACGGGTCTCTACAATCATAGTTCTCAGAGATCATATTATCTAGGATTACACACTGATGTTCCCATTTGGTCGGGGCTTACACACCAAGGGTGGACATTGTTATCAATCCCTAAGATTCCCTGGGATCTCCCCTTATTTCCTGCCCTATAATGTGTTGATTTATCTCATAACATGCATTGGTTTTATAAATTATATGTTGTAGAATGATTTCCTAATATGATAAATTTTAATCATCTGATCTAGTTGAATCATCCTAGGGATATATCTTATCCCAAACGTCATGTCTAATGTGTTGTCACATGATCAGGGTTGGCTTGTATAGAGGATATTGTAAGACCTAGGTGGTTTTTCCTAGAAGCCATTAGATGACCTAAATAGATTTTTTAGAGGGTATCACATGATCCACATGACATTAAAAGGTTTAATCATAAAATATGGATGACACGTATAGAGGGTGTCGATAGATTTAGTGAAAATGTCTTAGAGGCAGTATCATGTCAATGTTGACATGTTTGGAGGTTGTCATAAGGCCTGGTTGGATTTCCAAGAGCACATCATGAGATCCATTTGACATTCTAGAATGCTATTGTGAGACTCAATTGACATTAATAGGAACCATCATATGAGTCACAAAACATGTATAATGGACATCAAGAGACTTGAAGTATCAACACATGGGGTTTCACGAGGCTAGGGTGACATGCTCGGGGGTTGACGTATGACTTGATTTGACATTACAAAAGGTAATTGAATGATCTAAATAGTATGAAAAAGTAGTGAAACAAAATTTTGGGTGACAATTCATGGAGTTTCTACATGAATTGGATGGAACATGCGAATTCTATGAGGATTAAACATATGTCCTTTCTTGATTATCCTACTTTTTAGTCTCTGTTCAAGACTTTATATTTAAGATGACCTATATTTAATCTGTGGTAGTTTATTTTAAATATTTCATGATTCATTAGGTGTGAAGGATGTCATTTTCATTTACTACCAGAATTCCTCTACATGATCTATTAATTATTACATAATGTTCTTTATACATGGAGTAGCATTGGCGAGGTTGTTCATCTGTATCTTATTTTATAGGAAAATTGTCTGTCGTGATATCCACTTCTCTAAAAAATATTATCAATCACCTATGTGTGGTTTTCGGTTTTCATCCTCTTGGTTTTGATAGGTAGTGACCCAGTCTCCTAATAATTCATTTTTCATCCTAGGGGGGGTGGATTTATAGGCCTCCCCACCCTGGTTTTTCTTTGTTTTCAATTACATATATTGTTCAAATCTAAGATGATGTCATTGAAGGACATTGACATCACACCTCTTCATGAGTCCATGTCATGGCTTGCTCTAAGGGAATCACCTCATTTTAAGGGACCGTAAGTGTACTCCATCAATGTATCCTTTATGGAATTATCTATAATTAATGGGGACTTATTGAATCATGAAAGTTTTCAAAATTACTTTTATGTTTTCATTTTGACACATCCATGAGCCTTCATGTGATATGGGTGCCTCTAGATTAATTTCCCATGATCTTGGGTGACTTGTCCGAGAGTCTCATGAAGTGATTCTACAGACATCCATATTGTGTCACATGATTGTTGTGACTGTTAGAGGCTCCCCCCACATCTTACTTTTATTTCATTTGTTTATTTTCCAAAGGATGTGCATTATGTGAGATTATTTTAGTAATGTAAAAGACAATTACTCTACCTCTTGATATTTAATTGTGTGTCCAATAATGATCTTATAGATATTCATAATAATTCTATGGAAAATAACATTCTTGTTTTCCTAGGGAGACAAAGGGGAAGAGTGAGGTCTCCTAGAAAAACACGAGGTGACTTGAAAAATGAGGGTTACATGTCTCTGGTCTTTTATGAGATGAGGCAGACATGATGTTGGAGTATTTCGATGTCTTTAAAACCTCCATGGGAACTCCACATGTATTTTATGTATGATATTGACTTCATCTTCCTTCCGTATTTTTTTATCTTATTTTACAATGTCTCTTGGTTTTTTGATTTTTCTTAAATGGTGCCATGGAAAATTATTCTTCCCATCAGTGATGCATCGTAGGATGTTTATGACCACAAGATCCCTCCTCCATTTGGAAAATTTCCTCTAATGTACCATGTATTTGTGGGCGTTTTGTCAGGTGCTTCACTGGTGGACAAATCCCATGGCCTTCGTGATAATATCTAGTTACTATTGTGTGACCACTGATGTTTTGATATTATTTCAGAAGGGAAAAATCGATTTAATGAAGGGAATTTGTGAGATCTTTTCCAGATTATGAAATGCACATGGTTCATCTATGTGACCTTATGATGGTCACATGATCGTGAGACTCTTAGAGGCTTATACGATCTGAGATCATTTTTCACCTTCCCTTTCATTTTCATTTGTAAGGAAAATAATACCCATATCAAGGTATTTCATCCCCTACCAATTTTATAATGAACATTTGGTGGGCATCAATAGTTCTTATATTCTTTCCCTTTATTGTGTATTTCATTTTACCTTGATAATTTATAGATAAATGTTTCTTAATTTCAAACCCAATTTCTCTAATAGTGGTCCTTGAAATTCATTTTGAAAGTTTCTTTGGAAATTTTATTTTTTTTGAATTAGACATGGAATGAATTAAACAGATATTATATTGATCTATATCTAATTTTTTTGAATTTACTAAAGCCATAATTGTTTTTATTTTTTATCAATTAACGTATAAGGATGTTTTAGTGAATTTAAGGTCTTTGTCTTGAGTTCTCATTCCTAAATAGAAATGAAATTATTTGAATTAAATGAGTTGATCTATTTGTTATTTTCTAAATAGTTTCAAATTTATGAATTTGTGAAATGAACAATAACCATATTTGAATGATTTTATAATTATTTTGAAATGGAAATTCTTTGGTAGTATGAAATGGGTGATATATTCATATGAAAAAAGGGTGTATACCAATGATTTTAATTTGACTTTAATACTTTTCAAATATTGAAACCCTCTTTGAATTCCTTGGAGTTTTTATGAAAGAAATCTCTATTTTAATATCCTTTTTTGAATTACTATGATGTTTTTTAAAGGAAGCATGTATGTAAACCAATGTAATATTGGAATTTACGAAAAATATCAATTGAGATGATTTTGTTTGGAATCCCTATTGACACATTAGGATGGTATTTATTGTAATAATCCATTAATTTAACTTGTTTGATTCATGTGCATCCTATTTATATTTTATTGATAAAACTATAATTTACTTTGAGGGAACATGTGGGTGAGGGTGAGATGTGATTTGAGGTCATGTGACCACAATTGATATTGATAAAAATATATATCTTAATTATTTTGATTATTTATGGTAACCATAGTAGTTATATGGGATGATATGGTTATATGATTCATTATAGGACTCTCACCCCATGTATTGGATCTATAGAGAACATTAAAGGTACAAAAAATGGACGTGTGGTGATGAAATTGGTGTTCAAGGATTTGGTTTTCATGAGACCTATGAAAATAGAAGTATGTCAGATGATTAGACATGATTATTTTTGATTAGATAGTATATGCCAGAATCATTAACATACCTTGGTTTTACCCATGAAATCTGTATATTTGGAACTCAATACCTCATAGAGTTTGTTATCAATACATTAAACATGAGTTTCATTGCATAAATTATTAATAATCTCAATTATTGTATTTATTGAGATGTTTTACCTTGAGTATGTTATATTGACTCTTGTACAGATTCAGATATCAAGTGAATGCACATTATTTTCTTTATTGATCTGACTTCAAATTGTGAAATGGTTTGAAATCTTTTAATGAAAATGTTTAGTTTAAAAATGGTAAAACTGAATATTTCACATACTTGGATTGATAAATGTTTATTTAATGTTTAGAAAACTATTTTCAAAATAATATTTTTCCTCTCTTTATTTTACTCTTCATTTAGCGTATTTGAGTAACCTCATAAAGTAACTGCATAGAATATTTTTTAAATTCCTACCAAACTCTATAGCTCATACCATTCTTGTAATGTTTGGTTTTTACTAATTTTATAATATTATAGCAGGTTATGTTCCTCTCGTATACCATAGAGTATTATTACTATGGTGGAAAGGGTGTTTGACTCATGACATGTTGGGTGGTCATGGACAACTTGAAGTTGAGTTTTTGGATGGTTTATTCTATATCTAGTTTTTTATTATCTCCTCCCACATGATATCATTATACTGATGTATGTATATAATGATGTTTCCACACTGTACTCTATTAATTATAATATTGTTGGGTGAAATCCATTCAAGTGGTTACTTATTGATTCCAATATTCTTTTCACTAGACCATGGAGATCATTAATTCTCTTTGGGTTAGTGGTGAATTGAACTAGATGCTAGTTTAGATGTTACTCTAGGTTGGTCCATCATAAAGAGATAGGGTGTAGAAGTTGAGATAGAAATTTTTTTATGCATAATGTATTGTGCATAAAATGAATTAATTTAAAGGATAAGAAGAATAATCACAATTAACCTTGATGGATGAAATTTTTTAATTGAATAATCTAACCTAATTAAAAAGTAACATCTATATCATTGATTATGGGAGAGAAATTTAAATAATTTGAAATGGATTTTTTAAATATCTTGTTATATGATAAAACCTACTTATTATATCCAGCATAATGATTCCAGTGGATTGTATGGTCTATTTTAGATCCTTCCATAAAGTTTCTACTCATTTCGAGTAGCAAACCTTGTAAAAAAATATGTTTTTAACTTTTCTTGTTCTTTAGAATATGTGGTAATTATCTTTTAATACACATTAACTATATTCTAAGGTTATTTTTAAACAAACATAAAAAAAATTAAATCACTAAAAAACTCTCCCAACTTTCCCTATAAGTGAATTTTCATAGTTATTGAATGTATTTCTCATGTAATATTGGAGTCCCGGTTCTATTGGGTGGTGATTAGTTGTTGTTATTTATAATGAATCATCTTCCTCAATATATGAACTACTGGTCTTAGAACATATATTGTTAACATCGAAAAATTAAATTCAATGAAAAAAGGATTTAACCACTTTTTATTACAAAAATTATTATATAAGGAAATATTGGATGCTTCCATAAGTTTTATCATTAGTTTTTTTTGTTTTGTAGGTTTCTAATGACTGTTTCACTCATTTAGTATACAGAAATGTAATGAAAATAGTTTATAGAATGAATTTAGAGAATAATTGTCATGTTAAAAATTCAATATTATCATTTTTTTTAAAAATATTTTATAAAAGTAAATATAGTAGTGATTTTAAATCTAATTTGTGATAAAATAGATAATATTTATGAATAAAATGGGAAATGGAATAATTCCAAGAAAAGTGTTTGGAGGATGAAATATAAATTTCCCAAAATTAATTATATTTAAATAGTTAATGGATTATTCACTCTATTTAAGAAAATTATTATATTTATCATAGTTTTTGGAGAGACATTGGAGGATTCTTGAAGTTTTATGAATCTAATACTATTCATCTCGAATGTTTTTATGAAAATGCCTTGATTCATGAAGATTGTTTTTAGATTACACTAAAATTAAATAATTAGAAAACTATTTTGATTTATCTTAAAATATAAGAGGTATGTGTCTTCCAGAGGAAGAGACAAAATATTAATAAAATTTTAATTAAATATTTAAAACAATATTTGAATTGGAAATAATTATTTTCTGAAACCTATTTTTTTTATAATGAAAATTTTTCAAAGTTAATTTGAAAAGCTCTTATAATTCATTTATATAAATGTAAGATGTGGTAAAAAATATTTTATGGAAAACATAAAATTATTTCAACTGTGGAGCTACATGAATGTTCATAGAAAATATTAAAACATTAAATGCATAAGAATATTCTGATGATAATTATAAAAAACAAGAAATTACTCAAATAATAGAGATAATAGAACTGAAAATCATATGTTTTGTTAAATAGTAAAATTTAAGAACTAATCTAAATTCTAATAGATATATTTACTATAAAAAATTAAATATTATGATAATATTGAGGATGAATACGAATATAATAATTCATGTAAAGTTGATAAAATTTTACTAAATTTAAAATTTAATGAGGGAATTTTCACTAGTGATTTATATAATATTGTTTGATGTAAGGAAAAAACTAAAAAATGTTATTTTTAAGTGGTAACTCATGTAGTTATATTCAAATGACTCAAAAAATAGAGAATAAAAAAATAATGGTGATCAAAATTCATGCAATAATGATTATATTACTATCTAAATAGTGTCAATGACGATGAAAGTGATTGAAAACATAAATAATTTCATTCTAAATAGAATAATTTAAAATTTGAAATATAAGGGAATATAATAAAACAATATAATGATATTTAACTATTTTTAAAGAAATATAAGTTGAAAATAAATTAATAAAATTAACATAAATCTTCAAAACATTTGTGAAAGATGTTGTAGAATGTTCAAAGGAAATTATATTGGAAATTTTTGAACTTTAAATGATTTATGGAACTGAATAATGTAAAAAATGATCATATTATTGGTTGTAAATGATATAGGAAAATTTTGTGAAAATGAAATTTCAAATTCATTAGTAAATAAAGTAAATTTATGTATAAAGGAAATATTTTCTCAAAATTTAAAAAATATGTCAAAATTAATTACAATGTGAAAACTACTATAAATGTTCTCTTGAATATTTAAAAATAATAATATAGAGTGAAGAGGAATGTTATAGAAATATTAAATTTTTTTCAAAAAAAATGTCCAAAAATTTTAGTCAAAAGATTGAAGAAAAGTGGGTCTCAACATATGGGAAATAAGAAGTTTTCGATGGAATGTAAGAATGTTATGTATATTTTAGGAATTATACTGGGTTTTATCATTGGGACATGTTGTTACAATTAAAAATATTTCCATGATCCTAGAAAATTAGGGATATTAATTTTGAGTAGTAATAAATCTACACAAACATAAAATGGTCATAAGTATTATGGAAATTATAGTCAAGAAAATATACATAAGAAATGAAATAAAAAAATCAAATGAGTAATTGAATTAAATATATAATTATTTTAAAATTTACCATAGTGTCATACCTCAACAAAATGACACATGATGGAGTGTTGATGACCTCCGGGGTAACCTTATTCTTATAAAGATAAAAATACCCATATATGGTTGTGATTCCACCATGTTTCAATAAAAACAATATTAATATCCACAAATTGGGAAACACAAATTTATGGATGATGAGAGGGGGAAAAATGAACATACCAAAAGATAAATCACAACTCAAAACTCCATGAAAATTCACCAAAAAACCCCATTGAATAGGTTTCAACAAGGGGAGGAATGGGGTGGAGAGAATTCTCATGCGAGGAAGGAAAAGGTAAGGAAGAGGGGTCTTCCCGATTTAACACTTGGGATATAAGAATGGAAATTTTCCAACATTAAATGAACTACATTGTTTGGATGCATGGGTAGTTAAACCATGAGAAATATATGCACTACCACTATCCAAGTTAGACCAATCTTTCATGATTACAAAACATAGTTTAACTGGCCATCCTATAACCATGTGACATGTCAATAATTTAATATAGACACCAACATGGTTTTCACTAGCTTGACACACAGTTTACCAATTAGTGGGCCTATAATATTTTGTACATAATGTTATGCCACATAGTTATTACTAATTGTGTTCCAACTGGGATCCCAAGAAAACACTTTGGTAAAAATTTTAATATGGTTCATGATCCTCAATGTTGTTCCTAAAACCTCCAAGTTACCATTTGAGATTAATTATATATATAAAAAGAATCATTTGTCATTTTCTAATATTTTGAATCCCATTCTCATTCCCCAATAAAAATTTAACCAATCTAGTAATGGGAAAAAAATCTTTTGATATGTTCTACACATATGGATGTTGGATCTGACATAACATAAGATTGACTTGATCAATTAGTAAATAAATTAACTATTTGAAAAGAAATCACTAAAACATTATATAAATTCAATTGAAATGTGGTAGTCTTAGAGGTTCAGATCCATACTAAAGCTTCTCAAAATAAAAAAATCACAATTTTTTTATGTATGTGTGTGCGTGAGTGTGAAGATTAAAAATCATTATCAATGAGTTAGAGTGATTCCTGATTCAATAATTAAAAAAAAATCAAACATGCCTCAGTTACGAAAAATAGCCTCATGGGATCTATGTTGTTTAAAATTACCTACTCTAGATTTTACCTACTCATCCAACAAGTTCAATTTCAAATGCATGGATTTTAAAAAATCAAGAATATGTGATTTTTTATAAGGATATTTGGAAAGGAATTATAATAGTGAACTTGACTAGACATGAGGTATATGAATTTATCTAAATAAATTTTATTGCAATGAATCCATGTTTTTGAAACTCGTAATAATGTTGAGAAGGTTTAATAAATGGAATTTCTGGTTTTTCTATATTAATATTAAGATATAATTAAATAACTTACAAATAAAATTCATTTACAAGGGCTTTAATAAATGATGGAGTGAACTCCACATGAAAATAATGTTTCATGACATTCATTGATGATAAGGAATATGAGTGTATTGTTTGATGAGAATCATATAAATAGTATATTTTATATAAAGGGTATGAATAATATGTTATAATATTTTAAATAACTTTATTTTTTCTATAATAGTTTAAATAATGTGATTAATGTGAAAATTGCCTAAATTTTTATATTTAGTGGTTTAATAAATATTTTTTGATAAATTAATTAAATATTCAAAGCTAAAAAATTATTATTTCTGTTTACATTAAAATAAGATATTATTATATGATAATGGAGACTTAATGTGATAAAAATGGAATTTCATAGAGTTGTGTGACATTACATGGATGGTTCAAACAATTTCTTATGATTAATTCTGAATATAAGAGAACTCGATTAGAATAATTTCTTCTATGAACATTTCATAGGATGTGAAGTTATATGCGATTACATGAGATTAAAAGCATGATGTATTGGTTATGAATGATCAAATACTAACTACATAATAATAAAATATCTCACATCTCAAGATACTGCATAATACTATACTCCCACCATGTTAGAAGAATTATAGAACTTACCACCCCACTGCATATATCCTTCAAAAACCACATCAATCACTCTCACCTCATATTTCAAATCAAATGTATACATAGATCTCAAACCCTTATAAGGTGAACTCCATGCATGAAGATTCATACAAAAATAATAATTATTATTGTGTAAATCATCAATTCAATGAAAGGTACTAGGATCATATGGTAATTACATTCCTTCGAGAAAATAATATTTAATGCCCCATATGTAAAATTAGCTACCTGATTGAGGGTTCATGTTGAACCATTTCTATTGGAGACGATACAAAAAATCATGATCTTAAAATCTCTAGAATTATGCTTTATGAATTACAAAAAATCTATTACATCCTAAGAACCATAGAAATATGTGATATTTATCATCACTAAAACAAAAATAATAACAATGGTGGTCTTTATCAACACTTTTTTTGTGTCGATAAAAGTAAAAATTACCAAGGCTAAAAAATAACTGATAATTTCATCTTTTATCATCACATATTACCACCAATAAAATTTTCAAAACAAAATTTTATTTGGAAGTACTCCCCCCACCCGTAAGCACATGAACCCAGCTTTGACACTCACATACACCCTTTTAGAAGTGCTCATAACTCCCGTTTTAAGTACTCTACCACTTCTCTTCTATCTATTCACCTGTGCATATGGCTGGAGTAGATTATATGACCTCTCTTGTCCAAATCAAATCCCTTTACCATTTCCTCAATCTTTTTTTATTCTATATTTTATGATATATATAAAAATTATTTTATTCATATATTTATATATATTTATATATTTATTTTTAAATTTTTTTATAAAATATAAGGTTTTTTGTCTGTGTATGCTATATAAATAAATATATATTTAAATATATAATATATTATATTCATTCATTTATATTATATTTTAAATATAAATATGTTTTTTATAATACAAACAAAAATGTTTATATAAAAATTATATATAATTTTTTATAAGTATATATATTCATATATTTTAATAATGTAAACAAATGGTTAAATGTTGTTTTAAGTAAAATGGATAATAATAATTTCCTTATGATTTATATAATTATTTCAAAGTACATTTTTAATAATTTTATATATATTTTATATTTACATATAAATTTGATACATTGTAAATATATATATTTATATGTCTATATATTTTAAAAAAATTATACATATTTAGAGATATTTTATATTTATATATAATTTTTTATCAATATTTAATATAAATAAATTTATATACTACATTTAATGATAATGAAATATTTTAAAAAATAAATTTATATATGATGTATTTACAAAATATTTACACACAAAAAAGCACAAATTTATATACACATCTATACATTTATATTTCATATAAAGATACAAAAATATTTAGTGGGTTAAAATAATGTTTGTAAATTGATTTTATCATCCGATTTTATATTAAGAAATCAATTTTGCGGTAAATTATTTTTGTTTTTTTAGATTCAATATTAATTATTGATAATCAGAGTTGAATAAATGAAATTTGGATAAGAATGAAGAAAATGATAAATAACAAATCATATTATTCTTTGTAAAACTATTAATGGAAAGATTGTGTGAAGAGAAAATTAGGAGTTCATAACCATTATCCCATGGAGGAAATAGGATATATTACACTTTAATTTTTTAATTATACTATGGTTACCTCTATGATGAAGTTTGAGTTGAGGGGGGATTTTTGGTATTCAATCAAAAGGAAAATGGCCTTGATATAATTGGAGTGGATGAAGTTTACCATTAAGAAACTATGATTGGTCATTATTCTTTGGTGAAGACCCACAACTAAATTTCACTAGATAAAGATAGGAATTTTAATGATAGTGTTCTATAGTTTCCACCAACTTCGTATTCCCTAATATCATGTGAATTGCGTCTAAAATGGTAATTCATTAGGATACTAAATCACAAATTCCTACTTATAATATAGATATTAAAGAGTATTTCATAATTTTAGAAAAATTAGGGGGAAAGTATTTTCATTTTATATTATGATAGATAAATCATCTTATAGATCTCTAAAAACAAGTCTTTTCCATCCTGGGTTTTTAATATTTTCACATATTTATACACCAAAATATAGCTTTACTTAGTTTTTCATTGATTTCATTTGGTTCCCCTGAGCTCATTGATGAAATAATTCATTTATTACTTTTTTTGAAACATTATTAAATAATATTTAATTATTTAATTATTTTTAATAATTCATAGGTCCATGTTCATGAATATTCAATTTAAAATATTTCATATTTCAGAAACATAATTTTTAAGATGTTTAGTTCATTCATGATGGTTTTTTATTTTTTTATAAGTGGATAGTCTTCTATGAGGTAGGAAATCAAGTGTCTAAAAATAATTCATTAAAATTTTACAAAATTATTTCATAGAAATATTGTTTTAATTTTTTATTCTATTAAGAATTTAATTATTACATAATTCACCAGTAATTCATTTAAAAATAAGTTTTTAAGAGAGTAATTCCAAGATAATTGACAGTATTATACTATGGGATGTTGAATGAATTCAAATTTATCTTTTTATGGTCAATTATATTACACATAATTTTGTTAATTAATTTAATAAAAGGGTTTCAACTTGATTAATAATTATTTATATATTGTACCATAACGAACTTAATTAACTTTATAGAAAAAATGGAACTAATTAAATCATCTGAATTTTGAATGACGAAAATAATTTATTTTATAAAACATTTTCCTTTTACAAAATCCATTTTTATTCTATTTTTATAAATAAACTAATTTTTGTGTATAGTGGGAATCCTAAAACCATATTTTTAAAACAACCCACAAAACTATAAATAAACATAATCAAAACAAAAAACAACACCACATCCACCATATATGAAAACATTGAAAAATTCAAATGCTTAAAATTAAAGTTAGGAGGATCATACTAGTATTTCTAAGATAGGATTCAGATTTTATAGTCAAGGGGATGCCGCATATTTCTATCCATGATAAAAACTATGGAATTATACACCACTTTGTTTTCATCAATAGAGAATGACTCTTAGATGAAATCAAGATAAATGACATCATGTTGTTTGAGAAACCAGTTTTAATGTTCACCACTTAGGCCATGGGGATATCCTTAATTATTTTATTAATCCAGATGACGCAATGAAATACCATTGTTAATTTAATATTCATTATTTCATTCAAACATGATAGAATTATTAATTTATCATAGGTTATTTTGATTATTTCAAGGAATTAAGGTGGAATATGAATTCGCTGTTCATATTTCCTTCCAAGTCATCACCATCCCTATTATTTTTAATTTAGGTAACTTATATAGTTTTTGAGATATATTGAACTAAAAATACCATGGATTATATATTGTTAACGTGTTGTAAAGTTTTTTATGAACGATGACTCTATATACATTCTGATGCTCCTCATAAAATAAAGAGGCTATTTTTGCTGACATTGTAACTGTTGGCTTGGGTAGTGTTGAATAATCCTTAAAAAACTATGAATTATTAGATTGAATTTCTTAGAAGACTTATAAGTACTATACTAACTTATTTCCTTTATCAGAATTAGAATAATAATATATAAAAACTATGAAATCCTCATTATTTTTAGAAGCATAAGAGCATGTATTACTTTTTAGAGAATCTATGCCACGCAAATCCCCTTCTTTGGAGAAACTCTCTCTAGATCCTACCTCATTGATAGAAGACTAAACCTATTTATTCTTCTTTTTAATGGATCATATATCTTTCAACCCCTCCTTATCATTTTTATCAATTTCCCTATATTCTTATTTCTGAAAATGGTTCTTAATATCTACTGTAGTAAAAACCCCCTACTCAATGTCATGGAAGTTGCTATGTGATCCTTCCAAAGATATCACAGGGATAATCTAATACCAATAAAACCCATTTAAAGATCCCTTATTTTCTAGTTCCTTATCTTGATTATTTATAAGTGAAGAATGAAAATCAATTATTAGTTAATTCCCCTTAGTCCTATTCTCCCTCATATCATCCCCATAAGACTTTGAACCAATATATCTTTGTTACTAGAAAATTTGAATAACTACACCAATAAATGAAAGTAGGATTCCCATTGACAAACCTTATACCATGAACATAAAAATTATTTAATGGATACCCTTAATGATATTTATGTCATTACATTGGATCCAAATTTGGTGGTATTTATTTCTTCTACACTAGTAACATTTTTGAAGGATGCTAATGATTGAAGGATGAGAAACAATTATCCTATTATTTATAATGAAATTCATGAAATGATAATATACCTCTATAATAATATAGAAAAAATATAAAAGGTGTTTAATTACATGGAACATGAAATGGTTCCATTGTACAATAGGCTGAGAAATATCATTGGTAATTTATTACAATAAATGAAATATCACTAAAATGTTTCCAATCATCTGAATAATTGTGGAATTTTGGAATGTAAGCGGTAAAAATAGAAAGTGGGTCCATCTTTCCAAAGACACTAGGTCATAGTTTATGTTAAATATAATTAACTATATGAGAATATACAAATTTCAATATTTAAATAACCACACAGATCAAAACTATGCAAGAATTATGTCATCTTTAAGAAACACGTATAAAATCATATTGCAGGAATAGAGGATATCGAACACCAAGTGATTTTTATTTCCCTATTTCTCATTGAAAAAGATATAAAAGGAATAGATAGAATTTATCCAATGGAAAAAATAACAATCCATGGTGATATCATGAAATGATAAATATTTTTCCAATTCTGTGGTACATATTGGTAGTGAAGGAGTTCCATGTTCAAATAATGGAACCTATGGGAATAATTTGATTATATGGAAGGTATGAAGAACATTCATGTAAGTTAAGGGAATAAATCATTGAGAGGATACACCACACAATGCCTCTGTAGTAGTAGGAATACCACCCCCCTTTTATGGGGTAGGGATCATCAGCATGACTAGTTTGAGAAGGCTAGTTTCTAGGATGGATTTTTGAGGGATTTTCATCCCCAGTGAAACAAACATATTTAAAATTAATTTATTACTTATTGGTTTCATGTTTTTTCATAATATTAATTTTTTTTATTTCTTAATTTTATACTTTCTAAAATTTTAATTATAGGTTAACAATGCATCTCAAATCATGTTTGATATTTACTTAACTATCATCATAAGTACATGCTTGAAATTATAATGTTCTAAACGATAAGGATTTGGTTGAGAATCGAGATAATAAATCAATTTTAAATAATTTCCCACAATTTTAATTAAAATACATGTTGGTGTACTTGTTTTTAGTAGTGTTTTTCGAGGGTGATATTGAACTAAGGATTATAAAAATACTAGTTTATTAAGTCATAACACTTATCATGTCATTTCTATTTATGTTTTTATTTCCTTAATAAATGTGGATTATTTTCCCTTTTTATGTTTTCTAGTAAATGAGTAGGAAATGGATCACCCAATTCATGGAATTGAATACTATATCTACTATGTTGATAAAATTATAGATCAAAACATATCTTTTTCAAAATTGATAATAATTTATATTTTGGAAAAATCTCCATAGTCACCAAAATTTATTACATAGTGAGATTTCTTATAAGGAACATTATGATCAATCACTAAAATTTATTAGGGTTAGAACTATTATTGACCACAATCTACCATCAATAAATGGGGATACCGAAATCATCTTTTAGCATCTAATATTGGTGGGAAAATTTACACTCAAGCATACCATTATATAGATTATTCAAAACACAAGACTACATAGATGCATGAAACATTTCAATAATCATGGTAATTATCTAAATTTCATTGATATTTACAATATATTCAATCATCATAGTGCTTTAATTTATTTTATATTTTTAAGGAGTACTTTTTTTCTAAATGATTATTAGAATTAGTTGTTTAAAATATCCCATTCTATTTCTATCATTTCATATCATGTGTTAGAAAAAAATATTATATAGATAAATTCCATTGGTGGGGAATGTGAAACAATTAAATTATATTCAAAACATTTTATCAGAAATATTTAGACTCTATATTTGAATTATGGGAAAGGTTTGAGGAATTCTTATTAAATTTCATATACAATAGACATAACACTTGACATCCAATGAAATTTTATTTCTCTATATTACAATGGATGTATCAAGTCGGGATTCATGCTTTATTCCATATAATACTAAACCTAAAAACAAATAATGTTATTGGGAAAATACTTAATAAAATATAAAAAATTTCTATCCTATATAAAATTGACTGTGCCCACCAAGGAGATGAATAAATCATGTAGAGGATTTTGCTGGCTCGGATTCCCCAGTATATTATTTTCCAAAGATGTTAGATAATTTATAATTTGTGGAACATAATCAACCTAAATATTTAATGAATACTATAATTTCAATTTATTGTGGCCTATTTGGAAAGACACATTCTTATAAAAAAATAATTCCAAATCTAAATATAATCTTACCTTCAATTATAATATTGTGAGTTACATCCAAAATTGAAAAAAATATATAGAATTTTTTTTTGGTGGTTATTAAACATAGATACAAACTAAAATATATTATGGATCCACAAAAATACATAAATTTGTTAAAAATAAAGGTCTATTTTGTTAAAATCCTCAACATGTTTTCCCTAATCCATTCTAATAAGAATCCCTCATATTAAAACCTATTTTAATACGCCACTAAAAAAGTGAAATTTTTAAATACATCTAAAAAAACTTATCTTGGGGATATTTTTACTCTTAATTTTAAAAATTACTTCTATTTGAAAAAAATAATATAATTTGTTAATGAATTAGAAATTTTATCTCCAAATTTATAATCATCATGTTAAAAAAAATTACATTTATTTTTTTGAAATGATTTCTTGGTACATTATTGGGTAATACATATGAAACCATTAGGGAATAGTAAAATTTTCTAATACTTCATATTTAGTATGTTCTGGAGAAAATAATGAAAATGGATGATGTAAATGATGTACAAAAATGGAAAAATAAATGACATAATGGAGAAAAAATGGAGGATAATATGAGAATAAAAAACATGTATCATATAGAAAATATACTCAAGAGGAAATGTGAGAGAATTATATAAATATGAAACCCTAAAAATCCCCTTTATTATTTTTATAGAGATCAAGGAAAGTATCATTATTAATAAAATAAAACAATTGTTGAATTTTTAATGAAAAATTTTATCATCACACCCTTCTATAATTTACTATATCATATTCTGGAGTATAAACAATTATTGATATTTCTCTATAACAAAAGGAAATTAATAGATCATAGTGTAATATTATTATTTGAGGAATTATTCATTTTTTGGAATGTAAAATAGATTGAATGATCCAATACCCAATAATATTTTTTATCCCATACACAACTGGATTATGCTCGTTTCTGAAATAATTATAATACATTTTTAAAAGTATCAATTTTATTCCTCTATATATGTTTTACAATCTAGGATTGAATAGAAAAAAGACAAAAAAGATTTATACTCTTACTCATATATTGTTCAGTGATTTACCCACAAGGTATACATGAAGTTGTTATAATAAAATTGGTGGTGTTTATATAACTAAATAGGTTTTTTATTTATGAGAAAGAAGAAGAAAAATATATTCCCATTATCATTTGGGTTTTATTCATCAAAATGGATTAATAAATGATCATTTTTAATTAAAGAAAACGTTTTTTAGAGTTAGTGATGAAGATGAAACCATTGATCTCATGAAGTTTGGATAATGGACTAAATTGAAATATTTCTATAGTATTTTTTGTACCAAGGATAATTATATTATTATCAATTTTTTTCAAGAAAAAAAGAATAATATGTCGAAACGTATTGAGGAATTAGTGGAAAATAAATGAAAGAGTTAAAATTTGAATGATGAAATAGATATTGGAGATATGTAATGTAAAAAACACCTATTGATAGACTCCTTAAAAGAGATAATCCATTTTACTATCAGGCCATGAATTATTGAGAGGAGTCCACTACCACAAAAATTTAGGTACAAATTTTTATGAGAAAAAATGATTTTATTTGAATTATCAATGAAGAGTGTGTGAAGTAATAAGATAAAAAACATTATAATGTGTTGTTAAAAATGAATCTATCCATAACACGGGGTATTACAAACACTCTTTGCATTTATCATAATATTTTAACACAGAATTAATTTATGAGTAAATAAATAAGAAAAATTGATAATATCAATAGAGATTTAAACCACCATTGATTAAGTTAATATGAATGTTTGACCCAAAGATTCTTGATATAAGAATCATATTTCTTATTTGACATAGTAAATGGTTTATCTGACTAGAAGCCTTTATAAAAAAATATCTATAAAATGGAGATCATAATTAAGGATAACGAATAAATCCAGAAAATAACTATTATAAGATGAAATGTATGTGTCAAATATCGATGTCTAAAAATAGAAATAAGAAAATACGATTTTTAACTTACATTAAGGGATAATATATTAGAAACATTATCCAAAATTGATTTTTATTAATTTTTAGACAAATAATCTAATTTTACCCAAATATTTATGGACTGGGTAAACTAATACAAAATTATATTTAATTTCTTGTATCAAACCATCTCTTACTGAGACATGTATTAAGGAAATTATAATTAAATAAATTAGTTTAATAATGGAATAATAATATTTTTATAATATGATAAATATATTATTAGATATGTTTAATAATGATATTTTAGTTTATGATAGCCCCTATGAGGTATGAATTTGAAACCATAATTTTGTACACAAATGATAGATAAAAGGTGTCCAATACTCAATTAATGAATGTTTTTTCTCATGGTTAAAGATGGAATCATCCTTGGATACATAATATCAAATAATTAAATAAAATTAAATCCCACTAAAATAATGGTGATATAATAGGTTTTGAATCCAAACATAGTGAAGGGGATTTGTAACATTCATGGACATATGGGATTTTTTACATATTTGTAAATGATTTTTAATGTTAAATCATCCACAAACCCACAAAATATTTAAATAAGTTCAATTAAACTTTGATGAATCATTTATGAAATTATTTACTTTTTAGAGATAGAATTTATTGGATTCCCATATCATGATCTGTCCATATTAAGAGAACATATTCAATTTGATTTTATATATAAATGATTTCACTATAGGTGCATCTTGGGAATAGAATTTTGATCATATTTTTAGACCCATCTATTTTGGGAGTCTCACTCTCAATAAGGATTAAATAAATTATAGAATTAGTGATAAGAATCATCTAATAATGTTCTTATCTTTTTATATGTTTTTATATTATATAGTACCCTCTATGTTTGTAATTTATAACTATCAAACTACCATTACATATTTGGTCTATAAAAATTATGTTAATCCAAGGGGAATTAAATTTATTTAAATGATCTAAAATTTTGTTTTAAAAATAAATGATAATATATGATTATTGAATATTCTTATTAAATAATTATAATGATTAACATTAAATAATATAGAGGAATAATATGATATCAATAATATACATTTTATATTTTTTTCATTAATTTTGTTATATAGTTGGGGAGACTTGGATGGTAGTTTAATATTCTTGTTATCATTTTAAATATTTTTTTTTATTTCATTTACATTTTAAAATTCGAAAAAAATAGAATATAATTTATTGGACCTCTTTGTTTTGTAAAATTTTTATACTAATAAATAATTTGGTGTTGGGTGGTTTTAAGTCACAATGTTGAAATGAGGTGTTAAATGATCCCATTATGGAAATTAAAGAGGGAATTGAACAACTAGTTTTATAGACCTTGGTCTAATAGATTATCTAGTTCTGACATTTTATTATGGAACTTCAACAACTATTCAAGTAAAAATAAGATCAAAATTTGTTCCCTACCAATTTTCATCAATAAATTGAAAACGTGGAGGCCAATCATGAACATTATAGTCCCTTTTACATTATTAAACCTTAAATATTGAAGGATTACTTAGAGGTAAAGAGATCATAGTCACACCACTTAATGGACAATATCTTCCCCTTGATTATAATTTTTTATTTTCCCTTACCATAATTTTGTTATAACTATCTTCTTGATTAAAATTAAAAATAATTTAAGTAATAGATATCTATTGATGAAAAAAATGAATAAGTTACTACCACATGGGATAAGATTCAATGATAAGTTAAATAAGAAACAACCTAAGTGGAGGTGCTTAAAAATGAAGAATTTATATGGAATATAATGAATCAATAACCTTGTCAACATCAAAAATTCCATAATAAAGTAAAATATTCCTCAATTAGTTATCCCATTATTTATATACCCCATCCTAATATTAATTAGATTTTTGTTATATCATAGGGGGGTGAGAACTATTTTATTTTATTTTTATGTTTCACACCCACGGTATACAATTATTGACATGTAGAAAAGGAAAATATTGGGGATTCCTTCTAGAAAACCACACTTCCTTTTATCTTGGTGTTATTAATCTTCTAATTCCCAAATTGGTGTTGTATAAACTCAATGTAAAACTGTAGAATCAATTCTAACATTCTATTTCTTGTTTTCTATTCCATAAAATAAATTTTTTATGATTTTATTATATTTTTTCCAATTGTAGATAATCAATGGGAAAGAGATGAACTCAATCAAAAGGCCCCAAAATAATATGTTTGCATCTCTTCCTCCCATAATTTTTCATTTACCAAATTTTTATATTATGTTCATAAAGTGGGTAATGAATTTCATTTGTATGAAAATAAAATCTTTTTATTGGTTTTTAAGTGTGTTATTTATTTCATTGGGGTTTTTTAATAAAAGAAATTATTGAATTTTCAATACATGAATACATGCTATATTAGTGTTCTTTAGGATACATAATTCATTTTTTAATATTGATTTACTTGATTGTAAATTAAGAAATTAATTTTAGTTGAATATTGATTTCAATTTATTAAATAAATTATGAATATATTATCCCAGTTAACTTCTAACAACCCACCCCAGCTCACTCTATGAAAAGTGATATATTAGTTTTACGCAAGGACTCAAGCAGGACTCCGTATATGTTAGGGGATACTTACTAGTAGTGAGGGATTAGGGGGTGTCTTTGGGGAGATTTAAGGCCTATTACGTAAGTAAGAAAAATACAATGAATAATCAGACATAATATATAATAGAATATAACCAGATTGCGGATGAAATAAATATAAACAGGGATGTAATCAATGAAATGTAGTAAAGTCATAAATAACCATTACATACATACAAAACTGCTCGACCACAAGGCCAACCACATATAAAATATTAATGAAAAAACAGAACAATAAAGTGAAAGGATATACTATCCACACTAATCCATTCGATGTACCAATATCCCCAAACATATCTTATCTATCTTACATGACCAGTCATTATCATCAACCCATATTATGCTTGTGACTAAGTGAATGCCTTCTCAAGTGCCACAATTCAATGGAAGATTGATCTTCGTGTGAGTACAAAACATAGTAGCACACTAAAAATGTGTTCCCAAACATATCCAGTAAATTTATTGTTTGTACATGTTATATACTAAAGTGAATAATAATAACATTAACTGTAGAAATAAACTAGATAACCAATTTCATACTAAGGGAATGATGGATTACCTATTCTGATCATTCCTTCTTCAACCTACACCATAATACCCTTAAAAAATCTACAATTCCATGGTGAGATACAATTAACATCCCTAGGATCACTCGCATCCAGTAAATATGAAGTAGGGTTCTAGGTATCAACTATAAATTCAGTAAATACAACATTGAGAAAGATCCTTAGCAAACCAATCATGCCATGTATAATGAGTGAATCACATACAATATCACAGCATTACCTAATCCATTCTAATGTTGGAATTCTAGTTTCTAGTCCATATGTAGTCAATTCATTGAAAACAAGATGAATTCCTGAGGGGTGTCTAATAATAAATATGTAATGAATACTCTATGGACATGAGATAACAACTTGGAATCATTCAGTCACTAGCTCAATAGGAAATTCCAAGATAGTTCAAAGCAATGCAGTTATTGTGAATCCACTTGAACCTAGGGAGTATCTTAGTAATAAATCAAGTTGATCATCATTAATACACATGGATAAAACAATAATATAGTTATTAGGGGAAATTCATAAACCCAAAAACTATGGAATTACTTAGATCCTTGATATTTAGGAATCCGGGGTGACACACAATATAAGAGGGGATCTGGGATACACTGAGAAACCACAATGTGATCTATGTGTTGGGAGGAGTCCTAGTGACACTAAAGATTTTACTAATATAGAATTAAATCATATAAGTCTCATAAGATGGATCCCGGGAAGTACCTTTATGAATCCCCACCATGCCTTCACATCAAATCATGACCATAATCTAATTTCAATGAAGTATAACTATAATTCATATCTACATAAATAGTGACTATGATAAAGAATAAATATGAGACTGTGTTGAGATAAATTCTGAAACCACACTCTACTACACCAACCTATCATGTTTTTTTATTCAGTGGGGGTTATATGTTCACAAAAATTTTCATCACTATCGAATCCCATAACACACTCACCCGGGGTTGGTAAAACATTGGGGTGATCACTGGTGTTCCCTTGATTAATGAACTGGGACGTATCTGTTATAGGATCCTCTAGGTTAAAATAAAAGTAGAGGTGTCACTCTATGGATCCACTAAGTTAGTATATATCTAGGTACACCCTTATGGGGATCCTCAAAATCAGTATGCAAGAGGAGGCATCCCACTTTAGAAACTATTTGTTAGATTCATGGCCATAGGTAACCACCTAGCACCCCAAGACGTAATATCCTACGACATTGTGAATGGTGATTCTTATCCTTGCTGACTATATTGGGTCTTTCCACAATGAAAATTTGAAGAGATGGGTCATGACCCATATCGGAGCCCAAGGCCACTCTCGAATGGTCTACATACCCAACCCCATCCTAGGCTACCTAATTTATATCAATCTAGGTTATTAAAAATTATGGAAGACATGAAAATTTTAATTCTCACCTTCTTAAGATTATAGAGGCTACTTGGTGTCTTAAGTCTTAAAGTCTCTGCCATCAACGACCAAGGAATGATGATAGCTCACATTGATTACTCACAACCTCTAGAATCTGTGCATTACAACTAACCAATTAATTTAATTTTTAACCAATCAATGAAATATATTTAAACATATTGTTTTCCCTCCATGGGTGATCTGAATAATTCTCATACAACCATACAAATTTATAAATACCATAGGGCTGATAAGACAAACAAACTACCACTTTAAAAGATTAAAAATTATTTTATATGAAATGAAAGCAGCTGTCATGGCCTATAAAAATTAATTTGAGGTATATGGGGGACATTATAACAACTAAAACACTATAAATTAACTAATTATTATTATATTAAAATTAATTATTTATTTTCTACATGATATAAAAAAATAATATATTTTTTTAGAAAGGTATAATGCCCAAAAAAAACACTAACAAATCCCATCATATTTGAGTTGTAACCTGAAAATTTACAATAAAAAATGAAACGTCCTCAAACATGGAAAAAGAATAATCCATATGAAATTTTATTAAACTAATCTCCCAATCATTTTAATAAAATATTTAAAATTTTGGAAAATCACCATCATGAAACACCACAACAAAATGGAATGAGGTATAGTATAGATGGTCTCTCAGGTCACCCTCTTCCTAGGGAGAGCAATAACCCCACCACTAGTATATAATTCAACCATGATCGAGTAGAAAATGTTTTGAAATCCTTAACTAGGTAAACAATTAAATTTGAATAATGAGGGTAGAATAATAAATTAAGGTATTCTATGAGAAAACACACCTCAAAAGGCCACAAAATCCACAAACACTGCATAAGAGGGTTTTTGGAGAAGGTAATGAATGAGGAGGTGACATGGATCATGTGATGTATGAAAAGCGAAGATATAATAGAATTCTATCTTAATGGTTTGGGATGTTAAAATGTTAATTTTTTATTGTTTAATGAGACACATGATTTGGACAAACGATTGTCCATAATGTGTTCAAATTGTTCACCTCCACCATTTGAAGAACACACACATTTCAATGTTATGGAACACTGATTAATAGACCATTAACCAACCATGTGTATTTTCTATAAATAAATGGAAAAACCCACATAGTTTCCCCATCCCAAAAAAATAGTTTCCCAATCCATAATCCTATACAATCTTGTCCTCATATTTATCATTAACTATGATCCAACCATGTTCCCTTGGATGTGCTTTTCCAAAACATTAACTATGGGTTCTGATCATCCAAAGATGTTTTTGAAACCATTAATCTACCCTTAAAGCCATGATCCAAATTTATAAAATTAATTTTATAGCTTTAAATATTTTGAATTCTATTCATAATTTCCAATAAATTTTTTTCTTATAATTAAAAATTAAAATTCCTTGTGAAATTTCCAACTCATATGGATGATAGATCTTTCCAACCCTTCTCCATAACACTTCTAATCCATGATAAATTTTATAATGAATCAAACTAAATAAAAAAACATACATGGGTCAGGAAATACAACACAAATATCCATGTAATATTTTTTTAATATAGAACACGCTTATGAAGATATAGTTTAAGCATATGAAATCTAAACCACAAAAACATGAGCTAATTCCTATAACTAACATAAAATAATCGAGACAGTGCCTACCTGATCCCATCCACCCCAAAATATGATAAAATAATGTTTTGATTCATTAAACTCCATATGGTTCTCCCCAACATAGGTTCTTTCTTTTAAGAGTCTATTATAACCCTCAATACTTCCACCATTATAATTGCATATTGAATCACACATCTAACATCAAAACGATCATCCTAAAATATTTCTCAACTCACAAAACACAATAAAAAATAATGATACTACTATAAATTCGTTAGTTGATCATATACAACAAATTCCAATAAACCAATATCAATCTGGAATTGTCATCTTTTACTTGAAAATCCCCAAACCCGTCCACTACACCAATCTCATCCCAATGGTGTTCTTGATACAATTGCCTCGTTGATCATATCTAAAAATAAAAGATAATTTGTATAAAACCACCCCTCATTATATTATATTAGAAATTCTTATATTTCTTCATTAATGAATCACTAAATCCTAATCATAATTTCTTTATCCCATGGAACAACATGATCATTCTAAGCATGCTCACTAAATCGAAAAAACAAAATTTCTATAAATTTTAATACTAACCCTTCTACTTTTAATTTACATTTTCATTCCAAATTACAAACATTTGAACCTTCCTGATCAATGACACATAGATCATCACAAGCATTCAAGGCCCTAACACCCAATATCAAACTCCACCAAAGACAATATACTTAATTGTACATGAAATTCACCAGGAAATCCAATAGTACCTGGTTCCATTAATCCAACAAAATTTGAATTAAAAATGATCATTCAACTAATGTTATGAACTATGCATGAACCCTTTTTACATGAATTCCACACATTAGAGACCAACACCTCACTCCCCATCTTAGATGAATCCTTTTTGTTGCACCAATAAAAAAATACCATGTTCATTATAGGACATGGACCATCAATTTGTAGATATAAAAAGTAGCATTGATAAGAATCCTCTCATTATGAAGTTCCAACATAAACATCACAAATCACCCACCCCTAAATCCATGAAAATTACATCCAAAAAATTCACGATTTTTCAATTCATAATGAGATCAACACCCTCAGGTCATTCCCTATAAGTATCTACCACTATACATGTTTCAATCCTTCGAATACATGTTAACATAAAACTAATATTCACTTATCTTTATGTAACCCTTGATAGAACGTATCAATGAATTTCATGTCGAGGTCCACCATCAGGTCAAAAATATCATTAAAACAGAGTTATTCCAAATATAACCCTCATCATAGGGTACATTCCATTATTTACCCATATTTATTTTTCACCATGCCTGAAATCATCCCATTTTAAACCATCGATCATCTTCCCACATCTAGGAACTCACTAAAAATCCATTTTTAATAGCTACCATACACAATGGTTGTGAACTAAATATAACCTATGAAGTCTGTGTAGAAAATCATAAAACTGAATCAAATATCAAGTGAATCTAACATTACAAATTCCAAGTTTATTATGATCTAAAAAATATCATAAATAACATTCTAGGAGATCCATGAAATCTCCCCTTAAAAATCAGGCACCTTTTTCCATGATTCATCAGATATCGCTTTCCTGGAAACGTCATTCTAGAACTATAGCTACACATCCTCAGTATGCATTGTGTAAACCACTTACAACCTAATAGATTTTTGTAGGTACTATTTTAGTTAAGAGAATCCACCCACACATTGAGGATGTTTTTATCTATACAACCATTGGTCCATGGGGCTAGGCACGTGGAAATTCTTACCAATCAAGCATTCTCTCGATAACCAACCACCCTTGATGCTTTCTCAGAAACCAAAGTCATTTTCTTATATATAACATAAAACATGATCACCTAATGTTAATTGGTATGAAAATTGGATTAAAACCAATCTCACTGGCCCAATATGAACATATAAACTCAGGAAAACACCTCACATAATTTTCCCTTGATCCAACTGAACCCTGATTCATAATTCCTCAGTCACATCTAAGGGCCTCTGAGTCTCCCACCCAACCCTATTGATCATGTATAATAACATGGTCACTAGGTGTAACATCCTAGACATTACTTATCACACATAAAAACAACATCCCACTTTAATTATAATGTACATGCAACATAAATGTTCACTCTATGATTACCACACGACTTCTAAAATGCCATACAAAACACATAAAGATGGGAAAAAAGTTAAGAAAGGATAACATCAATACATTATAGTAAAAAAACATAAACATGGGATAAATTATACAAGTTTTCAACTACATGTTATATAAGAAAACACCTTATAATATTTTATTGGAAATCCATTTAAGTGAAAAACATTGATAAATTATTAATTTAAGGGAGGATTATAATTCCTTCATCGCTTAACATATAAAATACAAATTATTGTCATAATAAGACTTGATACTCTCTATGTATCCTCATTAGGGACTTCTCCATAGAGTTTAATGATGAAAAAGTGGAAGTGTAATTAATTGGACAAATCTAGGAATCCATATTTGGTAAAATCGCCTCAAGGTTTTATTTTTCTATAAATGTGCCGGTAACAATCAATGTCACACAAAAAATCAGACTAGATGACAAAAAAAAGAGAGTTAGTAGAGTAAAATATCATAGAGTTATATATGTGAAAACTCAATAATGTATTTTATAAACCTTTATTAAAAAAAATAATGATTGGATACAACTACAACAAGTCTACTCGAAGGTAATTAACTATCAAGATCAACTTGGTACTCTCAACCATTTAACACATTTATAACAATTATTACCAAAATATCCATATTTATATTTATGTTATTTCATGAGATAAAATTCTTTTTCAACTCAATGCCTCTTTACAATATATTTGGTAAAGGGTTATAATGATTGAAGGTGGAGAAACAAATCATCCCATGATTTATAATAAATTCATTCTAATGATACCCACCCACAATATTGATCTAGGTGAAATCAAAAAGGTGTTTGATATCATTGAACATGACACACATCCATGTCATAATTAGGTGAGAAACATCATGGGTAATTTATTCCATGAAATGAAAAGGTAAATACAAGCATTCCACTCATTAAGATAATTTAGTAATTTTTTAAACTAATACCTCTAAAAAACCAATCCAGCTTTAAAAAGACACTAGCTCAAAGTTCATATGAAACATAAATTACCATCTAACCATATAGAAATTGAAATATTTTAAGGACGAAGAGGAAATATAACATTTATAAATTATATTTTATTAAATAAATAAGCATAATATCATATTCCATGAAAAGAGGATACTGACCACCAAGTTATTGTACATTCCCCATTTCTGATTAAAAAAGCTATCAAAGGCATCAATTGAAGTTCTCCAACCTTAAAAATGGGAAACTAGTGTGATCTCATGAAGAGACAAAAGATTTCCTTTTCTATGGGAGATGTGGGTATTCAAGGATTTCCATGTCCAAATCAATGAAACATTGGGCCAAATATTATTCCAGGGAAGGGTGGATGAACATTCAAGTGTGTGAAATTAATAAATCTCTAAGACGATATAGAAAATAATGCCTCAATGGTAGTAGGGAGACCATACCCCTTCATGGGGATGGATTGTTGGTCTGACTAGTATCATTACTCTAGTTGCTAGGATTGGTTTCTAGGGGATATTTACTCTTAATGACACATAATACTTTGAAATTGGGTACACACTAATTTTTTAGTTAATATTTTTTCATCACATTAATTTTTTTAGTTTTTAGTATTATCAAGAATTCTTAATATCTGAATTCATGGTTAATAATAATTTTAAGTACACTTTGTAGGTTTAATTAATTATCTTTATAGTAAATATTTTGGACTTTCAAATTTATATACATTAAGGGTTTTGTTGAGAATCAAGTGAATAAATCTATTTTAAAGCACTATCCACAATTTTAATTAACTAATCCAATTGGTTGTAATATTTTTAGTTTTTTAAGGATATTAATGAACTAAGGAATATAAAAATAGTAGTTTATTATGTCAGGACTCTTACCATATAATTTTTATTTTTGTTTTCAATCATTTTACATATGTGAATATATTTTCTCCTCTCTAGTTTTCCAATGCATGATTAGAAAACAAGTCACCTAATCCATTAATGTGAATACTAGATTACCTTTTTGGATAAAATTATAAATCAAAATGTATCTTTTACATTACCTAAATAATTTATTGTTTAGAATAGACTCTCTAGTGCACCAAAAAAATTACCTGGTAATGTTTCTTATGTGGAACATCATGTTGGAACAATAAAATAATATAATGGTTTGAACTATTATTAACTATAATCTATGATTTATTAATGGGGATACCATAATTATTTTACATATCTATTATTGGTTATAAAATTTATCCTCAAGCATAAAATTATTCATTATATTCATAACGTATAATTATTTAGAGGCCTACACCATTATAATCATCTTGGTGATTTTATGAATTTCATAGGTATTTTTAATATATTTTAGAATTATGGTGTTTCTATTTACATTATAATGTTAAGGGACTATTTTTTATCTAAGATGGAAATAATTTTTTGTTTAAATGTTTTCATTTATTTCTCTCATAGCTCAAGATATATAGGTAAATGAAATTATTATATAGAAAATTTCGATTGGTGAGGATTGTGAAACTATTGAATGATATTTAGAACATCATAAAATAATAATTATAATATATATTTGATGCATGTGATAGGTTTGAATTTTTCCTGATAAATTTCAGAAACTATATACTATATATTTAGCATTAAATGAAAATTTTTGTACTCTAGTTTACATGAGATGTAAAATGTTTGAATTTATACTTCATCCAATGGATGAAAAATATTGAAAACAAACAATGTAATATGAAAAATCCTTAATAAAATGTATGAAAATTCTATCATTTAGAAAAGTAATGGGGGCCACTATGGAGGGGAATAAACAAGTTTGATGAGGATTCTAACTTGGCTTCCCCAATGTAATATTCTACAAAACATTATATAGATTGCAATTTTTGGAACATGTTACACCTCAATATCTAGTAACCACTATATGTTAATATTATTGTGAAATGTATAGAGGCACACATGATTACAAAATAATTGGCCTAAATATAAGGACAATCAACCTTTCAATTGAATGTTTTTACATAACAACTAAAACTGAAAAATATTTAAAATTTTTAACAGAGGTTAGTTAACCAAGATCAAAATTTAAATATATAATAGAACCATAAAAATTGAAAAAAATTCAATGCATCATGGTCTACTTAAAAAAACACATTAACCATGTATCCATAATCCATTCTACTAATTATTCCCACCTCACAAACCCTTTTTCAATCGGCCACTACAATTTTTAATGTTATCAATATATCCAAAAAACCTTATAATGAGGATATGTTTACTATTAATATTAAAAAAATTCTATTTGATTAAAAAACATTATAAATTATTAATTAATAATATATATCCTCTCAAAAATATTAAGCATCAAGTTACAAAAATTAAATTATTATTTTTTAAATGATTACCTTGTACATTACTTTGTAATAAAAATAGAGACTAAAGGGAATAGGTAAATTTTATAATACTTCATAGTGAGTTAGTTCTTTATAAAATATATAAAAATAAGCAGAACTATGTGTGCATAAATAGAAATTTAAATGATAAAATGCTGAAAAATGAGGATAAAATGAGATTAAAAACATGAGTAGTCTATAAAATATATTCAAGAAGAAAATTTTAAGTATCACAATAACATAAACCCATTTAATCCCAATTTATTATTCATATAGGGAATGAGGGCTGGATGAATATATTTTTAATAAAAAATATCCCTTGGATTTTATGAGATATTATATCATCGTACACTTCCATTATTTATTCTATATAATTCTATATTATACATAATTTTGGATGTTTCACAAAAATAAAAGAAAATTAAATGACTATAGATTAATATTCATATGAGAGGAATTATTAATTTTTTTGGAATGTAAAATATATCTAATTAATGTATACATGATTTGATTTTATCCTAAGAATAATTGGAACATGATCATTTGGAAGGTTATTTTATGAATATGGATAAAGTACCTATTTGACTACGCTTTGTATATTTTACAGAAAGGATTGGATAAAAGTAATCTAATAAGAGTTATTCTTTAACTCAAATATTATTAAATGAAATATCATAAGTGAATAAATAATGTTGATCTAGTAATGTGTGGGATCTTTATCTATCTAATTGATATTTTTATTCCTTAGATAGAAGTGAAAATGTGAAATTCCATTTATCATTTAGATTATATTACTATAAATTGTGAAATAATTAATCAATATAAATTAAAGAAGCAATTTTATTAGAGCCGGTGATGAGCATGAACCATTTGATCTCAGGTAGTCTATATGGGCATGGAACAGAATCAAAATATTTCTATAGTATTTTTAGACCAATGATAATTCAAACATAATTAATTTTTAGAAACAAAAAATTGTAGAATATGATGAAACTAATTGATGGCGTAGTTGATTATTAATTCGAGGGTTCAAATTTTATTGACGAAAAAGAAAGAAGAGTTATAAAATGGAAAACACACATATGGAGAGACTCATAATCAATGTTAATAATTTGACAATCATTTAACTATTTCTTGAGATAAATCAATTCCCAAAATTATTTAGTTTCAAATATTTAGGAAATAAATATTTTTATTTGAATTATAAATGAAGATTATTTCATGTAACTATAATAGAATTTCTAAAAGTATTGATACAAAGAAACTAATATATAAAAATATGTATTACAAATAACTAAAACATTAAACCCTCTATTTGAAAATCAAATAAATGGAAGATAAAAAATAATCCAAGTTTCCCATCATAGTAGAGACTTACACCCCAAGGGCGGAATTTACTGATAAAGGATGATCTAAAGAATCCTGATATGAGAATCATCTTATATATTTCATAAACTTAATGTGTCATCCCACTTAAAGTATTTCCAAAATAATGTATGAAACATTATTCAAAATTGATCCCATAGAATCAATACAAATTTCTTCAATTATAAGATGGAATGTATGTGGTAACTATAAATGGTTATGCAGAGTTACAAGAACATAACATCTTCCACTACCATTTATGTATCATGTATAGGAAAAATAATCTAAATATGAGTTTTGTTATTGTTTTGATGGATACCATAATTATTAAAAAATATTAATGGATTTGGTGAAATATTATAAAATGATATTTACATTTCTGCATAGATTGTTCACTTAGAATAACATGTATTTTGGAATTTATAGTGAAATAAGGACATTTCAATTGTGTAAGACACACGTTTTCATAGCTTCCTAAATATATTATAATATATTTTTGTTAATTATTTTTCAGTAAATGATATCAATTTTTATGTATGCCTTTGAAACCATAATTTTGTAGTCAAGTGATATGAGAAAAAGTGTCTAGTATGCAATTTGTAAAAGTTCCTATTCATGGTTAATGAGTGAATCATCCTTTGGAACCAAATATCAAATAATATAATATAATTAAACCCCACTAATATATAGGTGATATAATAGGTTCCCAATCCAACCACAGTGAATGGTATTTGTAACATTCATGAACATATGATATTTCATTCCAATTTGTAAATGGTTTTTTGAAAACAAAACATTGAAAAATCTACCTAATATTTTAAAAAGTTAAATTCATGCTTGGTGAATCATGTAATGAACTATTAGCTAATTTGGAAGGAATTTATTATATTTCAAAATCCTGATATCTCCAAATTTAGAAAATACATTGAAATTGATTTAATATGTTAGTGGCATCACAATGGGAGTTTTTATCGAATAATAGGTTGATCCTAATTTTTGACCCATATATTTGTTGAGTCTCACTCCCAATGAGATGTAAATAAACTATAAATTCGCGGAGAAAATTTTATAATAATTTTTTTTACTTTTTACATGTTTATATCATATTTTTTACTCTTTTGGAATTTACTAATAATGACCTCATTTCTATTACATATTTTCTCCATAAAAAGGATGTGATGCCATGGGTAATTTAATGTTATTTGTTGAGATAATATATTGGCAAAAAAATAATGGATAATATATAATCCGAGAGTGATCTAGTTAACCAATTATCATGATTAATAATAAATAATATAGAGTAAGAAGAGAATATTGAAATTGGTGATGAGTTACCAGATGATAAAACTCTTTCTAGCTAATTTACAATATCGTCCTTGGTTTAATGATGTTGTAAATTATTTGAAAAATGTAATGAATTTCCCTCCCATGACATATCAAAAATGGAATTTATTATTTATTGAAAAAATTAAATAATTTTGGATGATCCTTCATTATTTAATTCATTTGTAGATGGAATTATTTATAATTGTATTCTTGATATTGAAATGGAAATAAATATAATTTTTTCCATCCATCGCCTTCTAAGGACATGTTGTACCTGATAAAATAGTTTTCAGGGTTTTTTAATGTATATTACATTATTAAACTCTCTAAAAACAAGAAACTAAATTCCTATGAGGATGAATTAAATCATAATGTTTATGAATTCTTCATAATATCAGAAAAATTACTCCAAAACTAATTCACATAGATAATGTTCTTGATTTGTTAAAAACTAATTCCATTGGTCCCATCATGAAATATTCAAGAAACTTATATATTATTAGGTGTGTGGAAAAAATCGTTGGAATCCAAGTAAAACACAAATAATACATTAAAAATTTTCATCAAAAATTTGAGTAATATTATCTTTGTGAGGTTTAGAGCCCCACGATTACTCTATAGTAATCAAGGGATTCATTTTATAAATTACATGTGGAGGTTATTTATAGAAAAGAATAATTTTATTATAATTAATTCACCCCTTATAACTTAAAAAAAGGCTGTAATGTGGAATTCCTTAATTTGGAGATGAAACATATATTGGAGAAGAAGATAAATTTGATTTTAAATGGTTGGATCAATAATTTTTATTATGTCATATGGGTATCTTCGATAGCCTCTAAAAAATTGTATATCCCTATTAAAGATCATCTATAGAATTACATGCCATTAGCTAGTGGATATCATGCATATATAATATGTGGTTATGAAAAGGATTAGCATTGACTAAAAATATTTTGGTAAGAATAGGTTATTACAACTAAAAGAATTTTTTGAAATTAGAATAATTTCTGATTATAATATAAGTATTTACATGTAGAAAAGTGTGAATTGGATGTATTGGCATATTAACTGATGAAAATTCATTCCTATAGAGAAGTTACCCCTCTTAAATATCAAATAAATTTTTTTCCAAGAAATTAAATTTAGTTATCATTAGTGCTCATATCAATCATTAAATATTACATATATGGACCCATAAAGATTGGAAAAAAGCACAAACCCTCATTGAATTTTAGTGGTAATTGTTTGAAGCTAAAATTTTTGGATTTCCAATAATGGTTCATTAACTAAATTAAATATATTAATGAAACTAAGGCATGTATCTATCTAGAATTTAATTAAACTGTTGACTAAAAGCTAACTGATATATATTCTTAAAACCCAATAATATTTTCTTCTATTATAATTTTTAAATATTTTCTTTAATACTTAATTAGGATTTCTAGTAATGTATATTTTAAGTTCACAGTCATATAAAACCTCCCCTAAAATTAAATATTAATTAAGAAGAGAATAAATGGATGAGCGGTGGCTTTCCATGAAATAATTAGGAAAATAAAAAGGTAATTGTTTTGAAAATAATATGGTAACCTTGACATGGTGACAATCAAACCATGTTCTAGTTATTCCAACATGACATTGGATTTTAGGAAATTACAAAACCATCCATGAATGCACTTACCCATACCAATTTGTAAAATCAATTATATTTTATTTTTTCTTCAAATAAAAGCATAAAATTGAGTTAATCTGAATAATAATTTACCAAAAATAGCGAATACAAGATTTTTTCTAGAAACCAAAACATCCCCTACATCATGGTTTTATATAATATATCATTTTAGAAATCCCACCATTAAAAATGATATGGTTTTTTATCTTTCCCATTCCATTTTATCACTAAACTATTAAAAAAATAAAAAATGACCTAATATATGATTCTCATTTTCATACTGGAATATGTGATTACATTCTAACCAACCCAAATAACAATTTATTTAATTTACATTTCTCCTTGGATAAGGTTAATGTGATATTCTCACTAATCCTTGTCATTCTCTATGTCTTGGTAAATTATATCTTCTTATTTTATCATAAAAGGAATCCCAAAACATCTTGGTTTTTAAAACTACATCTGTATTCCTTCACCAAATACAAAACAAATAAATCAAAACATCATATCATTGGCAATAAAACTAAATCACATCATGTTTACCCCCTATAATTAAATCATTGATTATATTATGGTGTTTAGAAAAAAATGAAATGTATTTTTCACACCTAGAAAAAAATATTATAATGTGAATATAAATTCTAATTTATCCTATAATTTTATTTGAACTATCTCTACGTCCAACAATAAAATCTAAAAAAATTTCTTCTTTCTCTAAATTTATCCCCCATAACCATACCAAATATACCCTTTTATTCAATAAACCAATCTTAAATCCATAACTTCTAATTGAACTAATTCCATACCACATCATTGACATTTTATTCCCATTATAATACATTTTAACTAATTTTTTTCTTTACCAATACATCTATACTTTATGAAAAGATGTGAATCTGATACCATATAGAGTTTACACCCTATAAAAATCACTGAGGTGAAAATAATACTTAATTGGAACCCACCATAATGAAATCCCATCAATCCAAAGAAGTATCCCAATCACCCCAGGAAAAATTCACTTCTACCAATATTCAAGACATATTATAAAACCATCAAAAACCTTTATCCCATTCCCAACACCCACAACCTAACCAATAGAAATCCCCATAAACTTATACATCTCTAGAAGATTAATAAACACATTTTTCTACTTTAAAGCCTTATACAATCAATATATCACTGAAGTTCACCATAACTAATGTGAAGTAGATTTTGAACTATTGGATTATAGAAAAATGAATAGAGGAATTTTTATAAATACATTCAAGTAATTTTTGACTAGTTTTTAGACACTAGTATAAAAGAATATAAATATACTTTTTTAGAAGATTCTAGATGCATGTGCAGATACATACTGGGAAATTAATATTTAATTTATCACCGCTCATTTCTATGATTATCATAAAGCATTATTCAAGATAGGTGAAAAGAAATTCATTTTCATTATAGCTATTTTTTTGTGGAATGTGTTTATTTATTCATATCAGTTGACATTTAATAAAGAGTATACGATGAAACTCCATATGACCAATTGAATTAAATCTTTCCATCAGAGGAAATGATTGATGGGAAATGAATGGGTATGTCATGATACTAATAATTGTAAGAGTTTATTTTTAAAAGAGTCATCCATGATATTTATTCATAGGAAAGTCAAAAAATATTTTCTACACAAGGGGGGTATACATGGATTGGTTAATTATCATGACAATGGTATTCTAAATTCATTTTTTAAGGGACATCATCCAAAATATTTTAGGATTTTGATTCCTAATTATAAATGAATGTAACTATATATATGGGGTTTGATCTTTATAGGACACTTTGGTATGAGTTTTTAGAATTAGATCAATGTTTTCTATGACTTTATATCAACTCACCTCTTTAATAAGACCACAATTCATTTATTTACCCTTATTAAATAATATAATCATGATAATCAATGTTGAAATGAGATATTCCATGAATGGATCTAACCCACCACTCCAAAATAATTAATATAACTATATACCACATGTATTATTAGTTTTATCCAATTGTACATGCATTTATGGGGATGTTTATATATCAACCATCAGAGGAACCAATTGAGGGGACATGGGATGTGGGTATTTACGAGGGTATATACCCATCATGGAATGTAAAATTATGTCTTATATAATACCATACCTCCATTCACCATACCACTGATTTCTTCCCCTGATGTGTGGAATAATATTTTATAAAAAAAGAGGAATGATTCAAAGGAATAAAAATTTAAAATATGAAAAATGAATTGGAATAAAATGAGGGAAATAATAATGGTAAAAGGATAATAACATGGGTAGTTCATATGAAGCTAAATAAAGGGATATTATTTTTTACCTAGTATTTATATGGAAGTTCTTGTTTTTTATTATGTAACCATCCACAAACACCACAATTATTTTTACCCCTCTTTTATTACATGGGAATATTTTTAATTATACCCTCTTGTCAAAGGTAGTAACATACACCCTTGGGTATCCACCCATTCCTACTAATCTTACATATGTAATTTAAACTATATAATTGGCTATAGTTCATATTTCAAAGCAGTTTCCTATCAATTTTGAGTGAGTGAATAATGTTATTTTACCCCTCCTAGTTGGGGTTATTGATTCTCCTCACTTTCCATCACCTTTACTATCTTCTTCTAATAATCCCACTCAAATTATATCACTTAGCTTACTGATTATTAATATAAGGAATGGGATAGTAAATTTGTTGATTCTCAGGTGAATATGATGAGTGGGGAGATTTTATTTTCATAGAAAGGAGGATTATATTGATGATTAATAGGGTGAGACTATTGATAGAGAGACCTAACAATTTCTTATGATCTTTTAATTTATTTTCCCATTTAATTTTATTTGTGGATTATAACACCCCTATGATTTTATTGTACGTTGTCTCTTTGAAGTAATTCAACAGCTTGTGTTACATGAAACATCGAGTTCGAGCGCACCACGACTTACACTACTAGCTGTTCAAATAGTAGTTATGAATAATATTAACTGCATTGTGAATTTTTTGTACACCATATAATTTTAGAATCCATATAATGTGTTTCTAAGACATAATATAAAAAAATTCATTTTATTCAGATAAAGGAAGTATTTTTCAAAAAATGTAATTTTACTGCCTTTCAATGGAAAATAATTTTTAAATAAAATATTTGACACTATTATATATTAAATTAACTGAAATTAAATTCTTTTTTAGAATAAATACATAAAAATTTAGTTTGTATAATATTTTTTTTTTCTGATAACTTTAATATTTTGATGAATGGTGAAAAATACAAAATTTTAATTGAAAATTAAAAGTGGTAAATTATAAATTTGTGTGGTTTTAAAGGATAATTAGATTATATTTTTGTCATTAAATATAATTTATTTCATTGGATGTAAATACACATTTAAATTGTACATAAATACATGTCAATATTTTGATAATTTTTACTTCTCAAAAACCCACTTTCTGGTTTCAACTATAGGAATTATTTTTAAATTAATTAATGAGTTTTTTTTTATTTTTCTAAAAACTTTCTGTTTTTGATCAATAATAGAAAACACTACATTATTTTTTAAAACAAGCTTTTATTTAAATAATAATTATTTTAATTTTACTTTATTTTAAAGTAAAAATAGATACAGAATTCCTATATTAGTCAATGTAATTAGATATAGTAATTTTATAATAATATTAGATATATACAATTTTATTGAATTCTTAACATCTTTTACCCACCTTCTTGGCATATTTGCAAATTTCTATAAAATAGAATTTTACCACTTTTATGAGTTGAATTTCAAAAATCTAAGATACAAGGTTGAAATTATTAAGTAAAATGTGATTCAAGTGGATGAAAATAATTTTTGGTGAATAGTAACTTTTGAATTTTTTTTAACACTGTTAAAAGTAAATAGGCTTATTAAAGGTTAGAATGATATTATAATTACCCTAGCACATGTCCTAATTCTATTGTATTAGAGTTTTTGACCGAAATAAAAATTAGAAATAAAATATGATCCTGTTTGATCCACTTGGATTAGATTAGAACATTTTTTATTAATTTATTTAAAGAAGAATTAAATGTGTTAAATTCAAATTTTAATAACTAAACAATTTTTAATATAGGGTCATACATAAGATAAATTCAACTATAAATATTGATTAGAAATATAAATATATTTCCTACATCATTGTATTCTATTTATTGTTTTTAGACATAAAATAAATATATTTATTTATGACATAATAATGATGCAATATTTTCTTTATTAATGAATGAATCAGATAAATGATATTATAAATATTAAAATAAATATAATTTAAACTTTTTGATACCATCCTTGAATTTTTTAGGTGAATATTCCATTTTATGGTTGATGTAATTTATTTTTATCAATGTAATAAAGCCTTTTTACTCTCACAAAAACTCATTAATAAATAGTGTCAAAATTGACAAAAATGAGTTTTTAAAACAAATACTATTTTATTATATTATATAATAGTTCTAAAAATCTACGGTTTAGAAAATTGACTTATATAATAAAATATGCATCATTAATGAACCACTTTAGGTTCTTTTGGAATTTAATCGTATGTTTATCAACCATATAATATGAAAATACAAGGAGACATGGTAATTGTTAAACTATTTAACCAAGAGTTAAATCTAAAATATAAGGATAATATGCTGGCCTAAACATGTCTAAAACCTATTGGTTGAGAATATTTAGACCCATAACCACCTAAGGCTCGAAAAAAATTCATTTTGGTCCATTATAAACAGAAAATTATTTTTATAATAAAAACATATTTGAAGACTTTTCTAAAGTGACCCTCACCTCTCTTATAATAGGGTACTTCCCCTTCTATAAAAATCACACCTCCAAAAGATATTTGTCTCTTCCAAACCCTTCTAAAATATCATCCTAACTATCCCCACTTCATCTTAGTGGCCTCACTTTGATTAGAATACAATCTAAGTATTTATTTTGATCAAATCAAAATGAAGAACCTGAAGAAGAGGTAATTACTTCATCACCTATTTCAAAGTTATTTTTTTATTCCACTTCCTCATTCTTAAATGTTTTTCCATACAAAAATAATAAATCCACTATCTTATACATGATGATATGTTTTTATAAATATGTTACAACCATATTCATTATTCTATCTATCCTATGAATGACAAAGTCCCCATATGTGCGTATGTACGACTTACTCTCTCCACGTCGTGGTGTAGTTTTTTAATCAACACTTCATTATTTGGATGAGTATAGTAATGAGTGTAATTGATATAAATAATAAATATAAAATTTTAATGATTATTTATATATAATATAGCATGAAATTACATACTATTACACCATTAAAAGAGTGATATCGTCGGTCATGTGTATGTACGGCTTACCGTCTCCACGACAGGATGAGATTACTTTCCATGTTCACCATTCTACAATGATTATAAAAATATATATTATTAATAATTATGTAATATATGAAATAATAGTGCTACTGGATAATTATATATATATTTGTTTGTGTGTGTGTATTTACATATATCTCATTCACTAACTTCCGTTCAATACGATATGAAAATAGATACAACGCTTATTCTTATATATGGCTTACTGTATCCATAAACGGTGTTTTCAATTTCATATATCCGTCTATTATAAATTTTTATAATATTAATATATATGATTCATAAATAATGTTTTATATTATGGATTCAATTAAATCAATATATAAGTGACATGATCAATAATAACAAGTTAAAACATGTATGATAGAGAAATAAATGATTATATAAAATGTTATTTTAAGAAATAAATTATTATTAAATGGGAATTATAGAGACATAAATGAATAAATTATGATATCATAAATATGAATATGGTAATGGTATAATTTAATAACATACCATGGTCATTATACAGAAGGTTAAATGTACACTTGACCAATATAATGTAAAAGGTAAGGGTTTTTTCCTCAATCTGATTATTATCCAAGATTGTTTATCTGTAAGTATATATTGGAATATATTTATCATCCATGTACGTGGTTAATAAAAATATTTTCAAAAGGATTACATTAAAATTTTATGTAAGGTACCCTTTAACTATATCATCATGTTAAATGTTTTAAAGATTAACTTTTGTAAATCTATTTAATTAATGTCCATGTTTTCCAAATGATTTTAAGGATTTATTTATATGGAAATGTTTATTATAAAATTATCATTCCATTAAAATGTGTCAAAGTGTTATGGGACACTTTGATTCAAAAATATCTTTTAAATGACTTCCTTAATAAATTATGTAACTTTTAAATGATTTCACAAAAAAGATATTTCTCTCAAAGAGTTTTACTGATCATTTTCATCAATGTCAACATCCTTTACTGGATATTAATATTGATTCAGGTTGATTTATTATAATAAGGTATCCCATGTTCTATTGAATGAGTTATGCTATGTATGACTATGGATGTGCTATTTTATACTATTCATGGTTTATGGTTAAAGCAGTAACATTTAGTATGCTAGTTCTAATAGCATTTGTTATTTTATGTTTCAATAGTTTCATATAAGGAATGTATTTGACTTAGTAAGTAACGGGCAAGGCCTGCTATAGCCCCCGATGCATCACTAGGTCTCATATGAAAAATTAGAGTCATAGTACAAGGCCTTTAAAAAAATTTAATTTGTAGTCATGGCATGAGGCCTTGACTACGTGGTTCTGATTTCCAGTATTATGCATTCCCTCTTTATGAAATTATCTATTACATGTGATTATTCCACTAGTAAAATATCCCTATAACTATGTAAATGTAATTATTTGATTTATCTTTTCCATATTATTCTTATGTTTATGTATAAAAGGCTTGTGTTTTATTATTATACATTACCTTAAATTTTTTTCCTTATTTATGAATGTTTCCTCAATATTGTTATCCTTATTGATCATCTAAGCTCACCACTTTCTTATATATTATTTTTCAAATGATGTGAAGAAGTATATTGTGACTAACCTATAAGGATAGGCTAAGAGATGAGTGTGTGTTCATAGAGGATACAATGTGTTTTTTTTTCATTTTATAATGTAATGCAAAACTTATGTATGTATCTAGTACTTCCATTTCTAATAAACTAATAGGTAATTAGGGACTTGATCTCTTATTAAAATGGAAATGTTATATAATAATGCACCCACTATGGGTAACTGGGGTTAGGGCATTATAGTAGGTATTAGATTTATTTTTGTAAAAACCATGGAAACCAGATTTAGATAAAACTCTAATTAGAGAACATTACCCTATGATTAACATTGAGGATTAGTAAATAAGAACTTCCTAGAATTTTTTTAAGGTATATATTTTGTGAATTTTCTATGTAATACGTCCTTATCTAGATACGAGAATGTAGAGGCAACTCTGGAATAGATTTACCTAGGGGTGAAACCCAAAAACAACGCTTTGAGGTAGACTCGGACGGGAACTGGTGCATGAAAACGGGCCTTTCTGCACTCTTGGTTACAATACTACTGAGGGATATTCTTAGAATAATTAAAATTTTATTTAAAAACCATTATGAATGATTTATGAGTAAATATTCTAGAAAGGAAACCATTTTTATGATTATGAGATTATATGTGTGAAAATATTCAATTAATGTTGATAATTTTTTTGGTATTTTAATTACACAATATGATATGATATAACCTAGTGTATTTATTCATTTAGATGTAGTTCCCAGTAGAAAGATTGAGAACTACATCAATACCCATGATCCAAAGAGTTGAATGATCATATCATCCATGGTCCAAAAACCGAATTTTGAAGGAAAATATTCTCCCACATATTATCTTCATATTAAGAAATAGTATCATGATTTAATAAGATAAGTAATTAATTATGTGAGTCCTATGGATTTGAAAGGAAACAAGATAAGAAAAGGATGGAAGAGAAAAATATGGATAAAGGGAAGAAGGGAATGAAGGACATTCCCACAAGTAATAACTATGGAAAGAATCACCTTGGTATGTTCTTAAATGGTAAGAGAGTGGGTTATATTTTTAGAGAAAAAGGACACAATGTTTGTGATTTTTAGGGTAAATAAAAGGTTTCAAATGTATAATTCCCCATCTTCCAGGAGTTGGGACACTATTTGAATCAATGTCCCAATCATCAGAGTATACCCAAATGATTTTGTTGGATAATAATCAAGTTATGATACTACCATAGATGAAGTGGAATAATTAGTGATCTTATGTTGTTATTAAAGAATTGTGTAATTTGAGTATTGTATTAATGAAATACATGTTATAAGAATTATAGTGTATATATGTATTGTACAAAAGTTCTATTTCATTTAGGATTTAAGACTGTATGGTTCAAAGAAAATTGACTCAATATCATGTTAATTTTTTGGTAAAATACATGGTTGAGGTAATGATAAAACATAATATGGTCCTGATACCAAGATAAGTGATTTGGATTAAGTGAACAAGGTATTATTAACATCCTTGGAATAGAATAATGGTTTGTTTAAAAATTGGTTCATACGATCATTATTGGGAGTTTTCAACTTTTTTGAATTTAAGATGTATATCATGTATTCTATGTTTTACATAAGGAATGAGTAAGAATGAACGTATTCAATATGATTTTCTAGTAATTTATTTATTTCCATGTTTTATAGGAATACACTATGAAGGTATTCACATGTATATTATGTAACCTTCCCTATAAATTTTGGACTGTGAGTTTGGACAGAAGTATTGTGGATAAGTCAAAAGGTTGGAATGGATTAAGTATGACATTAGATACTATTGATTATGTTTAAATAAATTCATAAGATTATTTTTGTATTTTTATAAAAAGGACAACCCAGTGGTCGGGCGACAACCCGTCACTTCTGGCAAGGCTACAAGACTTAAACCTACAATCGAAGGGCGATAAGGGTGCATCACCTACCACTGGCCTAAATGATGACCTAGATTTTATAATGTGTTTTTTTTAAAAGGTATGATAGATGAATTATAAATTCATTTTTTTGGGACCCTATAAGACTAGGATAAATAGAATATTTTTGAGTTCTAATATATTTTGTTAATTAAACATGTGATTGTGGTAGAGTTTAGTAAAAGTATGGAACTCTACTTTTCACATATTTTTTTATTATTCTATGAAGAAATTAGTACATAAAATTTAGGGAAAGGATTTTAAAACCCATAATTTGTTATCCTTATACATTCTATTTTAATGAACTAATAATAGTTTAAGTCATCATAGATTTATGTCTTTGAGGCCCTCAATTTTATATTTATTTTTCAGATGTTTGTGATTGATGACATCAATCACTCCTTATAAATATTTATGTTTTCCTCAAATTATGTGTCTAAAATTTCCACCAAGGTTCTTTTATTAAAATATTAATTTGGTTGTGACCTTTTTATTTCCCTTTCCCTCTTATTAAGAATAAATTTTATTAACCCTATTTCTGATGTGGGTTTTCCACAAAGGTATTTTCAATTTTTTACATTTTATTTTGGAAGAACAATTTCAAATTTTGGGGACACAATTTATTTAAGGAGGGGAGAATGTAACACCCTAGGATTTTATAGTACATTGTTTTTTTAATGTAATTTAATATCTTGCACTACACGCAACACCGAGTTCGAGCGCACCAAGACTTACCAAACTAGATGTTCAAAAAGTAGTTATAAATAGTATTAACTGAATTTTGAATTTTATTTACTCCACATAATTTTATAATCCATATTATTTTTTTATTAGATATAATGTAAGAACAAATACAATTTTTTTTAGATAAAAGAAGTATTTTTTAAAAAATGCAATTTTACCGCCTTTTAATAGAGAACCCTTTTTAAAATCGAATATTTGACACTTTTATATATTAAATTTAAGGAAATTAAACACTTATTTAAATGTGGGACATAAAAATTTAGTTTATATTACTTTTTGGTACTTTTATGAAAGCATTCTTATTTTGATTAATAGTGAAAAATAATAAATTCTAATTGAAAACAAATTTTTAATAAAAATAATTTATTATGATAAATTATGTGTCTAAGTGGTTTTAAAGAATATTTATATTATATTTTTATCATTTAATATAATTTATTCCATTGGATGTAAATTTACATTTAAATTGTACATAAACATATGTCAACCTTTTGATACTTTTTACTTCTTAAAAATCCATTTTCCTTTTTTGACTACAAGAATTAATTTTAAATTACGTTTTGCAAATTGTATCTTTTTAATTTTATAAAATAGACATTATTTTTTAATTCAGAATATCAAAATTAGATTAGTGTGGATTTTTGGTATTTTTCTAAAAAAAATCAATTTTTGAAGAATAGTGAAAAACACGGCGTTATTTATTAAAACTGACTTTTATTTGAATAATTATTATTTTTAAATAAATTTATTTTAAATTAAAAATAGATACATTATAATTATATTAGTTCAATTTAATTCATTGGAGTCATTTTATAATAAGATTAGATGTATAAAATGTTATTGAATTTTTAACATCTTTTACCCACCTTTCAGGCACATTTGCAAATTTGTATAAAACATAATTTTACCACCTCTGTGAATTGAATTTAAAAAATCCAAGAGAAAGGTTGAAATTATTAAATAAATTTGGTTCAATAGGATGAAATCAATTTTTGGTGAATAGTAACTTTTAAATTTTATTTTCCATGGTTAAAAGTAAATAGGGTAATTAAATGTAAAAATGATATTAAAATTACTCTAAAAGATGTCCAAATTCCACTGGATAAGTTTTATTTACAAAAATATTCTTAGGAATAAAATATGATCCTCTTTGATCCACTTGGATTAGATTAGGACATTTATTATTATTTTATTTAAAGAAGAGTTAAAAGTGTTCAATTCAAATTTTAATAAGTAAACAATTTTTAATATATGGTTACTCATAAGATAAACTCAATAATAATTAGTTATTAGAAATATAAAACTATTTCATACATCATGATATTTATTTATATTTTTTAGACATAAAATAAATAAATTTATTTCTGACAAAATAATGATGCATTATTTTTCTTACTAATGAATAAATCAAATAAATGATATTAAAAATATTAAAATAAATATAATTTGAATATTTTTAAGACATAAATAATTTTTATAGGTAAATATGAGATGTGATGGTTGATTTAATTTATTTTTTTCAAATTAATCATGCGTTTTGACTTTCAAAAATACCAAATACCAAATAGTGTCAAAATTGACATAAATGAGTTTTTAAAACAAATACTATATTATTAAATTATATAATTTTTCTAAAAATATAAGGATCGGCCAAAGGACATATATAATAATAGATATGTAATTAATTATCCAATTTATGTTTTCTTGGAATTTTATAGTTTGTTTATTAAAAATAAAATATATAAATACAAGGAGACATGGTAAATGTTAAACTATTTAACCAAGAGTTAAATCTTAAAGATAAGGTTAATATGGTAGACTAAACATGTCTAAAACCTATTGTATGAAAGGATTTCGACCCATAAACACCTATTTCTAAAAATATATTTATTTGGAGCCATTATAAACTGAAAAAAATTATAATTAAATAATTTTTCAAGCTTTTCCAAAAGTGACCCTCACCTTGCTTATAAAAGGGTACTTCCTCTTCTCTAAAAATCACACCTACAAATCCATTTGTCTTAGCCAAACCCTTCTCTAATATCCTCCCAACTACCCTCACAACATCTTAGAGGCATTATATTGATTATAAGCCAACCTAAGGAGAAATATTTATCAAATCAAAAGGAAGAACCCGATGAAAAGGTAATTACTTCATCACCTCTTTCAAAGTTTTTTTTTCATTTTTCCACTTTATATTTCTTTGATTTTTTCCATAATAAAATAATAAAAACATTATCTTATACATGATGAGATGTTATTATAAATATGTTTCATCCATATTCATAATTTAATCCATCCAATATAGAAAAAATCACCATATGTGTGTACGTTCGGGTTACCGTCTCTACGTCGTGGTGTAGTTTGTTATTCCACACATCATTATTTTGATGGTTATAATAATGTGTATAATTGATGTAAATAATAAATATAACTTGTTAATGATTATTTATATATAGTATACCATCTAATTACATACTATTTTACCATCAATAGAATGATATTGTCGCTCATGCGTACGTACGACATACCGTCCCCACGACGTGATGAGATTCATTTCCATGTTCACCATTCAACGATGATTATAAAAATGTATATTATTAATAAGTATGTAATATATGAAATAATAATGCTAATGAATATATATATATATCTGTGTGCGTGTGTGTGTGTGTGTGTCTATATGAATTTAAAGATTTCTAATTCATATACATCTGTTCAGTACGACATGAAAACGGAAACAACGTTTATTCGTGCGTGCGGCCTACCATCTCCATAAATGGTGATTTCAATTTCATATATCTATATATTAAAGAGATTTATATTATGAATATATATGATACATAAAAAATGTTTTATATTATGGAAGCAATTAAATCAGGATATAATTGGTATGATCAAGAATAACAAGTTGAAACATGTCTGATAGAGAAAGTGATGGTTAACCAAAATGTTATTTTAAAATAAAATTATTATTAAATGGTTAGTATAAATACATAAATGAATAATGTATGATATCATAAATATATATATAGTTCTGTTATAATTTAATAACATACTATGGTCATTATACAGGTGGTTAAACGTACCCTCTGCCCAAGGAATGTACAAGGTAAGGGTTATTTCCTCAGTCTCATTGTTATCCGAGATTATTTATATGTAATTATATACTAGGAAATATTTATCATCCATGTCCATGTTTCATAAAAAATGTTTTCAAAAGTAATATTTTATGGTTTTATGGAAGTTACACATTAACTAGATAATTATTTTAAATTTTTTAAATAATTATTCTTCTAAATCTATTTAATTAATGTCCACTTTCTCCAAATGATTTTAAGGATTAATTTATATAGACATGTATTTTTTAAATGTTCATTAATTTCAAAAGTTTCAAATTGATATGTGACACTTAGATTCATAAATATATTTTAAATGAGTTCTTTTATAAATTTTGTAAATTTTGTATGATTTAAACAAAGGATATTTATCTCAAGGAGTTTGGAGATCATTTTCAACTATGTCAAAATAATTTATTAGATATTAATCTTGATTGAGATTGATTTATTATAATAATTTATTCCATGTTGTATTGAATGAGTTATGATATGTATGACTATGGATGTGATATTTTTTTACTATTCATGGTTTATGGTTAATGAATTCAAATTTCATATTCTAGTTCTAATATGAATGTTTATGTTATGTTTCAACATTTTCATATGAGGAATGCATTAGATTTGTATGTGATGGGGGGGCCAGCTATATCCCTTTGATGCATCGACAGGTCTCAAGAGGAAAATTAGTGTCTTGGAACAAGGCCTTGACAAAACATTAATCTGTATTCTTGGAACCAGGCCTTGACTATGTGGTTATGATGTCCGACATTAGGCATTCTTTCATTATGAAATTAGTTATTACATGTGATATTCGACTAATAGAATATCCATGTAAGTAAGTAAATGGAATTATTTGATTTATCTTTTTCATATTATGAAAAATTTTATGTTTACAGGGATTGGGTTTTAACTAATTTGTTTAGTTAAATGTTTAGTCTTGTTTATGAATGTTTCCGCTATATTTTTATCCTTACTGAGCAACTCAGCTCACCCCTTATGTTTTATTTTTTCATGGATGTGAAGAAGTATATTTTTATTGACTTGCAGGGATATGCTAACAGATTTAATTGTGTTCATAGGGGACATAATGTTTTTTTTTCATTTCATAATGTAATGTAAAAATTATGTATGTATCTAGTACTTCCTAGGATACTAAACTAATCGGTCATTCATGACTTGATCTCTTGTGATCATGCCAATGTTATGTAATAATGTACTGACTTCGGGTAACTGGGGTTAGGGCATTACATGGATACCATTATATGTTTCTTTAATTTTATTTATCATTATATTATATTTTTTCTTAAACAATTATACACGGAGTATTGACATACATCTCATATTTTTAAATTATTTTTACTTCTGTTTTAAATAACTAAATTTTTTATAATGCAAATATTTTTTTGGATGAAGTGAATATTTTTTTACATGATTCCCAAATTTCAATATTTCATCATAGGAACAAAAGGGTAAAATTTTTCATCAGAGTTTAATATATTTTCCAATATTTTTCATTCTTTAATAGAAAATATTAATTAACTCTATCACTTATAACTCAAATAGTGAGGATTATATTGGATTTTATGCATGGGGGAGTATTTGAAGAAACAATATATTTCATTTTTCTATAATATTATGGTAAATGATGGATTTTTCATTGAAATAATCTCAAATTTTTTGAAAATTTTAGATTAATTATGAAATAGAATTAATATATATATATATATATATATTATTTATTCACTCATAGCTAAAAACAGAAATTAATTTTTTAATTTCTTTTTTTGAGTATCAATCCATTATGATTATCATAAAATTTATAATTATATATATTCATGTAAAGAGGTACTATAAAACTTTAAAAACTCATTCTTTATATATAATCAACCACATTTTGAAATATTCCTTTTATTACCCTCATTCATGAATAATTCTCAGGATGAAAATCAGTACAAGAAAATTTAATTTACAATTTTCTGAATCATCTATATATTTTACCACATCAAAATAGTAAAGGATTTTTTTTATTAATTTTTGGACGTGTACCTTTTTATCTTCCTTGTATAATATAATTCTTGAAAATTTACTAAGATTATGGATATCTTCATAGGATGACCACATTATAATCCAAATTTTTTTCTTATTGTTTTTTAATTATATTGAATAATTATATTGAATTAAGTTAGGGGGTGTCTAGTTAAATTTTATTAAATAATATTAATAACATTAAAAATATATAAAGTCACATATATCACATTGATTATAAGAAATTGATTAAATATCTATCTTATATTATGTTTTCATGAGTACCCTATAAATAGAGATAAAAGAGGAGAAAATTTTGATAAAAGGGAGAAAATTTCAATAGCTCAATTAATCCCATTATGTGTCGATGATTTGAAAAAGAAAAGGAAATACATTGATATTTTCAATTTTAAAGGTTCTATGAATGTTGTTATTTTCCTAAATATTAAATATTAAATTAATTTCATCTATTTTTAAAGTAAATTTTTATTTTTAAATTCCAAATAATTCAACTTTACAACCCATAACTGATTAAATTGATATATTTTATGGTGATTTTTTTATTTTGATATTTAAATTATAAATTAATTGTATTATTTATCTTTAATCAAAAATTGGTTTATTATTTTTCGATATTAAAGAATATATATTTCTATATTAATAACAAATTGTGGAACAAGTGGGAAACCACAAATGTCAAAACAAAGGTCCGTTAAACATGAAAATTACTCATAAAAATTAAATACTATGCTAATATTATTAGAATTAGACACCCTATACGACTACCTATGAAGTATATTTACCGAAATATCTAGATCATCTTTTACAAGATCCTAAAAATGAATGGACATATTGAGCCATTCCAAGATAAATTCTTACAAATTGATCTACCTTTCATTAAATCCTCATGAAAAAAGTAGGTTTTTTTATCCATGTCTTTTGGTCCTCGTTTTTGTTAAGTAGAATCATTATATAATATATTCCAATTAACTTCTCCTTCCACGAATTGATCAACAATACTACATTGAGAATTTCTTCCATATATTGAAAATAAATCTCTAAGCATCATCATTTTTCCACTTACATTTTTTCTATCACTCCATTGAAATCTTCATCAGGCACTAAATCATGTTCCATCCCAATCACAACAAATTTAGGCACCCAATTGACCCTACTAAGAGATTTCTCATCCTACTCCTCAGGATCCTAATTAACTACTTTAGCAATTGTTAATTCAACTGACCATATTCCTGAGCAACCATTTCTTCTTTACCTAAGGATTTGGATCCAATAGTTTTTGGTAAATTTTAGTAATATTTGGGAGACATACCCCCCTTATGAAATAGAACATTTTCCTATAAAATATTTCATTTCATTCCCTACCTCAATCCTGATCCAACCATGATTTTTTTGAGTCGGTCTTACTCATAATTCGTCACATGATGAGAGTAAACGTATCTATCACTCGACTCGGTGTATTAAAATGACATTGAACTAATATGTTTTTTTAATATTAGTATAATAGTCTACCACCCTTATAAATCATAAATTTATTCCTCATTTACAGTCAATGGCATAAATTGGTTTTGAAGACTGGTCAATCTTGGTGTATCCTATTACCCAATAGATCCCCACTCCGGAAACTCTAGTACATTCTATCCTAGAGACACCTGAAATAAAGAGGATAGACTTGAAATATAATTCCTATTGTAATCATCCATTGAAGCAATACTTATTTCATGTAATTTTACATTGGTCACACCTCTAACCTTCATAGTATCTTCAAATAAAGTTGAAGACATCTTATGGATCAATGTTTCCTCTTTGAGGACCTACACATTCTTATTTTTAGGAACCAAATCGTATTTCAAAATAGAAAATATATTTGCTACCCTTGGATTAATAGTCTTATTTCCTTTCTCTTTCAGAAATAGATGATCTATAGACGTCTCCTCAACACCAAAATTTTCATTTAAGAGAACAGTTGAAGATACAGACCCACTCTATGCGGTAGAATATACCTCCCCATGTTGAATCTTATGATAAAATTAGCAAGTGGGGAAAATGTTTCCAAACATTAGCATGAAAGGAAGTAATATTACAATTTCTAAAAGACCACTAATTGCATAGTCAACAAAACTCTCAAACTTTGATACAAAAACATTCAATAGGCTGTTTAGAAATGTTCAACTCAATGCATATATTCAGGGATATAGGATGAAAAATTGAATAAGTTTTAATACCCAAGAAAAAATGGATGACTATGTTTTAAGTGATGTGGTTTTTTTAATAAATTTTTTGACAAATAAATTTTCACTTTTTATGGTCTTTTTTATTAAACTGATTTTTTTTTATAATTTCGATCTTTTGTTAATTTTCAATTTTATTTTTAATGTAATGGTTTTTATGATAATTATTATTTTATTTATTATTTTAATCGCATTAAATAATTTAAAATAATTTAATATATTATTTTTTATCAATCAATTTTTAATTCTTTTGTTTTTATTTTAATTATAATTTCTCATTGATTTTATTATTTCAATATTTTTTCCATAACTTTTTCAAAAAAAATATATATTATTAGCTGTTTCATTTGATTAATTACTTTTTTGACTGTATTTTTATTAATTAATTTTTATTTTTTTATTTAATTACATAATTCCATTAATTAACTCTATAAGAAAATTTAATTCCAAAATAGAAAATTCTAAATTTTTTATTATTTTTTACATTTTCTAATTTTACTATTTGTAATCAATTTTTACATTCATAAGATTTAAATTATTTTAATTTATTCAAATCATTCAATTTATTCATTATTTAAATTAATTAGGTTTTAAATTTCTTTTTCAGTGATTCAAATTTCTTAATTTAATTTATTTTTTTAATTTGAAAATAATATATACTTCATTTTTTGTTTTTAATTTGTTATGTTTTGTTTTATTGTTACATTGATCTATTAAATTAATTTTTTTTTCTAATGTAGCATTATCCAATAGTGACACCCTGAGTCACCGCTGAACACCCAATTATTACTCAATGATTCACAACCAACATTTACAATGGTGACTAAAATATTTATATTTTCTCCCTCGATATGGTGAATTCTTCGACCAACTATTGGACATAACCCAATAGTGACTCCCTAAGTCACTATTCTCCTTCTTAGTCACCGCCAAATAACCCACACTCTGTTCAAATCTTCAATTAATGGAGACACAACTAATTCACCATCATACCCTTTCTAACTAATGTCATGTACTCCACTCATCGTTTCACCAACCATCAAATACGGCTCACCACCGGCTTTCTACCTACAACAACACCCAAATCGACCAACCACCAACACCTCCTTTTTCCAAAATCAGCCCAAAATTCACAATAGAAAAATTCACAACGACATTAGTAAAATCTCAACATTAGAAGAATCTACAAAAGAATTAAAAAATGAAACCACTACATACAGATGGAAAAATATTTAGCTCAATGAAAACAAAATTTTCATGATATGTAAGAATACATAACTGCAGAACATAGAATTAAATATGAACACACCGTAAAGGGAGAATCCTTCACCTGAACCATCCTAGATCTCACACACTATTGACGACGTTGAGAATCTAATCCTTTTTTAATTTCACTAGCCATAAGTTAAACATGATCTGATCTATCACCATTGAGATACGCCTGAACTAGAAATTCACCACCAACCCGGACATGGGAACTATCTTCAACCTATAGATGGGATCCTTTTTTTTATCTTCTCCATTTTATCTATCATGTGTTTTCATTTATGATTTATAAATATGATTATTATGTTCTCTTTATTTTGGAATTGAAATTGTGATGTTTGTTTTTCCTCCCCTATTTTATGTTTTAATCTTGAATCTCCAGTAATGGAGAACAAAGTTTTCAGTCTAGATTTAGGAATTGAAACCCACCCTTTCCTAGAGATATGATCTTCATTGAGATTGTCACCTCTTCATCCCTCTAATGAGATCATGAAGGTGAATTGGGATTTGAGATAGAACATTCTTGCATTGGATCCATTTCTTCATTGATCCCCCTTGATCATTTTCCTCTTTATTCATTTGAATCTCTTGATTGAGTGGTTAAGTGAGGACAGTGTGACTTTCGATCCATCGAATATCACATTATTTAAAGAGAAATTATTGGTCCGAGTGATCTAATTTGGTGATTTAATAACATTTAAAAGAGTGAATTTATATTGGATGAAATTTACATCTGAGAGCTCACTGTTTTGGGTGAGAGAGGTGTGTGAACTGAGACATAAAACAGGAACTAAGTGAGGTGATATTTATTGGTTTTATCATTTTTTATCTATTATACGATGTTAAGGTAGGATTGATATGGCTCTAGGCTAATTCTTGCGGAATTTCTTTTCATTTGTGTTAATTTTTTTATTCATATTTTGTGTTTTTCTCTGTTCATCTACTACTTCCAGGATTAAATCCATTATTGTGGTTTATATTTTGGTTTTATATTTCAAAATAATTATAAACAAAAAAATATTTTAGGAAATACCACGTTGTAATTAGACATTGGTTCCTTGAGGGTGACTCCTCGAATTGGAACTTGAACATGAGTTGATGTAGAGCAGTATGTGATTCCATATAGGTGGAATGAAATTCTTGATAGTGAATGAAGTTATCTTCCATTTATTTCAAAAGTATTTTTGAATCTAGGTAAGACCTTTTGTGAACACATTTTTAATAACATGACCTGATTCTAATCCTCTGTTTCTAAAAGACGTGACATGAACATTAATAACAGAATTTGAAAAATCATTTCATCTATTTTATAAATACAAAACCATGCATTTTTTGAGAATAAACAAACATATATGTGTGGGGGAGTATTTTTTTACTATTTTTAATAATGTTTTGCCATATCAATTTTAACTTTTTAAAATATTATTATTATTAAAATGATTTAATTTGTGTAATTATTCACATTTGTTGTTAATTTTCAATTTTATTGTTAAAATAACATTTATTCTGATTTTATTTTTTTATTATTTTAGTCAATCTGAATAATTTAAAATTAATTAGTTTTCTTAATATTCTTTTTTTATTCTTTTTTTTTATTTCTATTATAATTTAAAAATTTTTAATTCATTTATTATTTTATTTCATCTATTATTAAAATTATTTACTATATTTTTTCATTTATTTGATTATTTATTGCCACAATTTTATTTTAATTTCATTAATGTTCAACTAATTAATAAAATTAAATCATTATTTTAATAAATTATGTAATAAAATTTTATTTCAAATTAACTAATTTTAATTATTTTTTCTTTACTTTTTCTAACATTATTAATTTGTATACAATTTTTTCTTTCTTAAGTTTCAATTTATTTTAATTTAATTCAATCATTCAATTAATTAATTGTTTTAAATAATTTGGCTTTTAATTTTTTTATTTTTTTAGATTTATTAATTTAATTAATTTTTTTAAATTCAAAATAAATTATTCTAGTTTTTTTGTTTTTCATTTTTTCCTATTTTGTAATTGTAATTCATTAAATTAATTGATTTGTTTTTTTCAAGTTTAGTGTTGTCTACTGATGTCTCCCCGTATCATCACTAGACACCCAATAGTGAAAAAATGATTTGTTGTTACTCCCTCACATTGTTGAATTCCCCAACCCACTATTGTCCCTCACCTAACAGTGAATCCTTGAGTCACTGTTCCCCTTCTCATTCAACCCATCCACCCCCACCCATCATTCACATATTCAATAAATATTGGTTTAATCGAGTCAACTCTAGCCAACTTCTCACCAGTGAAACCTACTCCACTGACCATTATGCCAACCATAATTCTGGTTCACTGATGGCTACCTACCTACCGCCATACACAAATTGACCCAATACATGCACTTCCTTCTTCCACCTCCACACCAACAATCAAATAAGAAATATTCACGAGGACATTAGTAAAATATCAACTCCAATGTAAGTAAAGGATGAACTAAAAAAATAAAACCACCACAGACAGATAAAGAGAGAATTAGCTCATTAAAAACATAGTTTTCCAGATATGTAACAAAACTGAATTTCCAAAATTAGAACCAGATCTAAACACACTACAGAAGGATAATCCCCCATTTTAATAATCATTGATCTCACTCAGCATTACTAATGTGAAGCCCCCTTTTCTCCATTAAAGCCTTTGGATGCCTCTTGAAGATGAGTTGATCATTTACCGTTGAGCTCTGCCTAAATAGAATTTACATCAGCCAAGAAAGGTTGAGCCCCCAGCTTATGGCACCGTCATGTGATGCTTTACCTAGGTAGACCATTTCTCATTCTCCATCAACCACACACTATAGAAGGAGTTCATCGGGTCCCACTTTTCCCTTCTCCCATCATGACCCTCCCCCTCCACCTCATTTGTCCCTTCATCACTCCCCCCTAATTTTTTATATTTTATATTATTTAATGTATAATATATATAATAATAATATAATTAATAGTCAATAAAATTATTATAATTAATATAATTAACAGAATATAATAATGAGCATAAAAGTGTAATTTAAAATTGATTAACTATATTAAGTATATTTATATTAATAGATTTATATTTATATAATTTAGAAATTTTATAATAGTTAATATTATTAATTTTATATAAATATTTATATATATTAACTGATAATTATAATTAATAATAAAAATAATAAATATACTTATATATTTATAATATTAAATACTTATACTTAATACTAATAGAGTTTAGTAAAATAATATTACATTAAATATTAATTAATAAATAGTTATAATTATTCTTTTTAATATTTATATAATAATATTAAAAATAATTTTTATAGGTATTTTTAATCTTATATGTATTTTCTATTTGTTAATATTTTTATATTTATTTATTTAAGATTTAGTTTTTAAAATAAATGTTGTTTAATGTTTTTCTCTCTACCTTATCATAGGATCGGGCAAGCAATATTCGTGTCTACTACAAGGGATATTCAAGAAGGATAACTAAAAGAGTCTGATCTCATTCGAGGAGAGTTTATTAAACATAGGGTGAAGAGTGAGTCATGGTGAACCATGTGGACTGAAGCTATTTCTTGATAGTTATCATTATTCTATTTAAAATTTCCAAATAAGAGGAGTAACTACTCCTCTTTGGTTTCATTAGACAACCAATAACCCCTAGACATCGAAGCCACCTCCAATACTGAGAAATGGGAATCCCTCTCTTTCTTCGTCATCATCTTTCTTGTTTGGGGTGTTTTTGGACTTTGTGGATATTACTATGATGCCCTATTTTTATTTTTAATTGAATTCTAATGTTTTCCTATTTATTTATCTGCACTTTATTATATTATCACAAATCTTTAATGATAGAGATCTAATTCTTAGGGCTTGATTCAAGAAGTGAAACCCAACATTACCTAGATATCCAATCCTCATTGTGAACATATTCTTCTTCTTCACCTTGACAGATTGCGACCATGAATTAGGGAGAATGTGAGAGAAATATTACAACGGAATAGTTTTATATTGTCTTAACTCATTTCCTTTCCCCCAATTTCTTATTTTATCATTCCGATCTTATGAGTTTGGTTGCACAATCTGATGATCACAATAAGATCATTCTAACTTCTGAAATCCTTATCATAATTAGTCACATGAGAGATTCATTTTTCAATTTGAAGAAATGGTTGAACAATAATGAAATTTGGTACTTGATTGTTCATTTTTTTAGGTGAGAGAGGTGTGTTATCTGAGCCATTGGATATGCATTGAAAGAATTGAGATTTGTTTATTTAATTCTTAAGTTGACTTATAAAGGGTAGTTGAGGGTGGATCCACCTTGATCTAGCCTTGTTCTTACAGGTTGTTTCATAATGTTCAATATATGTTGTGGTCTTCTGACTTCATTTACATATTCTTCCTTTAATGTGATTTTCCACACTATTTTTCAATATTTTAATTGGTTGTTTTCAATAAATTTCAAAAACCAAATTATTTTTATAAATTCTACTTGGTCACTCAATGATACTTACAAGAGAGTGAACCAATGTTTAAGATTCTGAACTTTAGTGAAACTATATCCCTTTTAAATTTTGGGATAACTATATTTGTTTTGGATAATGTAGTAGTTCATGTGTGTATGGTATTTTTTCAGGTATCAAAGGGGTTTAGAACATGAAAATAAGTGAAGAGAGGCCAAACTTTGGCTAATGAATGGTAACCATAGGGTTTTCCAAACTGTGTGGGTGCTCCCAAGAAACCATGTAGCATATCCCCTATTGGAAAGAGGGAGACACCTGGTTTGTTCATGGTTTGGAAAACAAAGTGATGTTTAAAAATTTGTAAATTCCAAATTTTCTCTTCCGATCTTATTTCATTATTCTTTTATTTTTCCCCAATTTGACACCCTCTATCTTAGGTGAAAAACCTGTAGACCCCTACTCCTCTAAAAATGGTTCTTTTTTAATTCTTGTTCATTTGGAGTGTGTTTGGATGAAAATTAGAAATCTGTGTATGTCTAAATATCCTCTATGCTCAATATTCTATATTAGGGTTTGCATAATCTTTTCTCACCCTATAAATCCCTAAAACCATCCCTTTTATAGTAGTTTCTGTGTTGGGGATTGAAATGGATTTTGGTTTAAAATCAGGGGATGTATTTGGGCTAGTAATCATATTTTAGAAAAAAATAGGTTATCATTAAAATTTCACTCATAGTCTTGATGTTTTATATGTGTATGATGATTTTCTAATGTGTTTCCTTGTTGGGATTCGTTTTCATTGATTATAGAAAGTGTTTCGGCCCTTATATTGAGGCATGAAACCCTCCATAGACCCTATTGGGTTCATTATTAATGTGAGACAAAGAATAGGGCTAACCTTGGGGTGTACTGAAACCACGAAATGGTGAAATGAACTAAAGAACGTTGATATAGAGGAAATGTGAGAGAGAAGGGTTGTAAAATTGTAATAAGGTATATGGGTATGGTATTAGGGTAAATTAATTTAATTACACATTATATTAACAAGTACCCAAGGGGATTTTAAAAAGTTTTTTATGTTAAATTTTTGGTATTGACCCAACCATTGGGTATTAATGATGAAATTGACAATTTAATGCGGGAAATAGTTTGAAAGGAGGTGTTGATTACAAATATTATAAAGAGAATATTTTAACATGTGATTTAAAATGAGGATTTTAAATGGGGGTGTTGAACCTTTCCTTTTAAAAATAAAAAATGGTTGTTTTTAATGGTTTAAAATATAAATGAAAACCTTAGGGATTTTTTTTTGTTTTTTGAATATGCAAACCCATGTTTTAAAGTGGGTTTCATGATGATTTCAAATGAGTAATTTGAATATCATTTATTTCCATGATGTAGTTTAAAAGGTCTAAGGGGACAATATTAATTGAAATGATGTATTAATTAGTGATATAGGACCCATAATGATTATTTTGGTTTGATTTCCTGATATTGAAATGAATTAAATAATGAATGTGCTTAGTGGAAGATATTGAATATGGGATTTCTTAGAAAAACGTGAAAGGGTTAAATGGAATAACATAAATGTTTTGAATACTTTTTTATTTTTATTTTAAATGTGTTAATCAGATAATGATTGTTAATTTATGAATAATGTTTAATGAGTTAATGTGATGGAATTGTTGATTAAAATAATTGATAAATGGTATGAAAAGCGGAGATAACTTGAATTGGTTGTGCAAGGAAAAATAGAAATTGTACTAATGGTTTAAGTCTTGATGAGGATTCATTTGGTTTATAAATTATAAATTTAAAATGTTATATTCTTTGTTATTTTTTTGATATTTTATATCTTGTTATTAGATAAATAAGAATATCCATGGGTATTGGTGGTGTGGGATAAAAGGACTGATGCTCATCCCAAGGGTAGACTTGGATTGATGTTCTACCCAACCCTTAGAATGCATTGGATTGTGAGTTCAATTAATTCTCTTTGAACCTACCATATTCATTGGATGAAACTACTTAGACTGATGCTCTATGGTAAGTGAGATGGACTACCTAGACTGATTCCCTGTGGTAAGTGAGATATACACCCTGAAATGATGTTCTGAGGTAAGGGAGATAGACTATATAGATTGATGCTATAGAGTAAGTGTGACATATTTTTCTTGTGAAATAATTTTCCCTAGTAAGATAGGGATCATAACCTATTCTCTCATTCCAGGTAATTGACCGGCTTAGGACACAGTGTAAATGAATTAAATGACACAACTGTAACACCCCGAGCTTCCACGATACGCTTCTCATTCAATAATGCAATAGCTTGCATTGTACGCAAGTTCGAGTTCTAACACACCGCAACTAATCAAAATAGCCGTTATGAATAGTAATAACCACTTTTTTAAAATTATAGAAATTTTATATTTCAAAATGGACTTCATTTTTGTATTCGTAATATCGAAATTAGCCTATGTTGAATTTTTGGTATTTTTCTGAGAACTTCTAATTTTTTATGAATAGTGAAAAATACATAAAAACAACTTTTTTAATCAAAATAATTTATACAGATAAATTATACTATTTAGTGGTTTTAAGGTATAATTAGAAAATATTTTTACCATTTTATCCAATGGTGGTCATTAGAATTAATTTAACATTGAAATTGGACATAAACAATTGCCAAACTTTTGATATAAATTGTTTCTTAAAAACACGCTATTTGTTGTAACAGCGGGAATTAATTATGAAATTAATTAATACAACTTATATGTTTGGAATTTTGTAAAATAGACATCATTTTTGAATTCGGAATATCAATTATAGCTTAGGGTGAAATTTTGGCCTTATTCTGAAAAACTTCAATTTTTGATGAATAGTGAAACCACTAAGTGGTAGTTAAATAACTGATTTTTCGTTTAAATGAAATATTACAACTTCTGTGATTTGATTTTCAAAAATCCGACATACATGGTTGTCATTAAGAAGTAAAATGTGGTTCAATGAGATCAAAATAATTTTTTGGTGAATAGTAACTTTTAAGTTCTTAATCGCGATTAGTGGTAATTAGTGTAGTTTAAGGTATAAATAATACATTAATAATATGAAATGACCTAGACACATGTCCCAACCTCATTGGTTGAGTCATGGCCGACCAAGACAAGCCATGGCCTAACTTGGGGACCCCATGGATCCACTTTTGTTGGGAAATAACATAAATTACTTTTTATTTAATGTTAAAGTGAAAATGACACTAACATAAATTGTTCTACTAAAACAATTTTTAATTGGGGTTATACAAGTCCAAATTTTGATTATAAATAGTCATTGGAAAGCTAAAAAGATTTCCTACATCATAGTATTTGTTTTATAATTTTTAGACATTAAATAAATTAAAGTATTTATGACATAATAATGATGCAGCGATGACATCATTATTTGACGATTTAAATAAAATGAGAAGATAATGCAAAATCCGAGGCTTACACTTGTCCAAAGCCTATTGGATGAAGATATTTCGAAACCTTATCACCTTAGCCTCGAATTATATAGATGTGGGACCTTTAGAATCCGAAAAGCATTTTGAAATAATGTAACATTTCATTACTTTCCAAAAGTGCCCCTCCTCTCCACTTATAAAAGGCCCCCACCTCTCCCACCTTATTCACACCATCAAGCCATTTGGCTCGGCCAACCTCTGCCCAAATACTCTCCCAACATTCCTTCCTTACTCCTAGAAACCTCACTTTGGGCAGAACTCTTCCCAAGGAAGCCTTTAGCTCAAATCAAAAAGAGTTACCCGATTTTGAGGTAATGTCTTTTCTAATGTTGTTTTGTTTTATTTTTCTTCTCCAACCCCCTAAACTCTTTTTATTCATTTCTTTTGTAACAACACCAGTATCCTCAATATACTAGGATGTTGTTATAAGAAGGATTCGAGCTACACTTACACACACCTACATCTAATGGTTAAAGAACATATGGTTTCTGTGGATGGCGAATTTCTGCCTCACGAAACGATGATTGTTCAACACTCATATAACACCTCCAAAGGTGGCCATTAAGATGTCACTATTTTTATATATGATATATAATATGTTTTTGTTTTACTTATGCTTCTGTATTTCTCATTTATGGCATACTTTATGATTTCCATTATGGGTAAAACGCGATAATTTCATTTTAGGAAGTGCGGACTACCGCCCCCTCAAAGTGATTTGAATCGTTAATGCCATGTGTGGGATGTATAAAGGATGGAGTAAATGGTATTATACACTATATTATACTGGAATTATATTATACATTTATATCATTATGATTTCATTCCATTAAATATGAAATTGAAATGAAAGTAGCGTTCATGCGTACGTACGGCTTACCGTCTCCATGAACGGTGCATTTCATTTCTTACCTCTAAATGTTACGTAATATTATAAATGAATGTATATACTGTATATATATGATATATATGATATCTACATCATTAATATAATTCTGGATATAATGGATATTTCACCACATGAACAACTTATAATTATAAGAAGTTTATTGTTGACTCATGTACCAAAGATCGACAAAACGACCGTTATTAACTTAAATAATTACATAATGTTCATAACATTGTAATAAGTGATATAAAAAGGATAATGAAATTGAAAATGGTTCTTAATAAGGTAGATATTAACTCTAGTTTATTATTCAGGAGGTTAAAGAACGGTTGAGTCAAGTCGGACACAAGGTAAGGGAATTTCTTAACCCAACTTCCATTCTTTGGGTTAATCTCCTACTTTCAAATTATGTCATGATATTATTATGTCCTATCTTGTATTTTTACATTATTTATGTGTACTTATAGTGAATACACATAATAGATATATTTTATTTAAAAATTATCTTTTAAAGTACTTCGTCTCAATCTCCTTTCATTGAGGCATATATGGTTTTATACACAATTTTCATTTATACGGTGTATAAACCCCTTTGACTTTTACGTTTGTACAAAAGGAATATTTTTATACGAAGCGTTTTGCTAAACGACAAAAAGGGAATGTTGTTCTTTCCGTACATATGCGGCGACAATGACTTCTCCGCCGCCGTGACCATTATTTGAGTTTCGACTTCCTTTACAAGCCATACATTTTTTTAAAAGAAAAATAAATACAATGTTTTAACTTTCTTTTATTTTGGTATTGAAAATGGTATTAAAAGCATTTTTTTTATATCAATGTGTTGTATTGAAATCTTGTGATTGAAATGTGGAAATGTTATGTTTCCTTTATGCATGTTTTATGTGATACGATTATGTTATGGTTTATGATATGTTTAAACCTATTCATATGAGGAATGCATTGGACTAAATAAGTGACGGGTGGAGCCCGCTATAGCTCCTCGATGCATCGGCAGGTCTCATGAGACAAACTAGTGTCTTGGCACAAGGCCTTGACAAAATATTATTTGTGGTCTTGGCACGAGGCCTTGACTACGTGGTTAAGATAGTCTGGCATTATGCATTCCATCATTATGAAAGTGGTTATTGATATTGCATGTGATTATTCGACCAGTAGAATATCCATGTGAAGAAGTAAATGGCATTATCTCATTTTACTTTTGCCATATTATGTTGAAGTTCATGTTTAAGAGGCTTTTGTTTTAGTTATACATTGCCTTAAATGTTAATGTTTATTTATGAAAGCTTCCGCAATATTGTTATCCTTACTGAGCATCTGAGCTCACCCCTTTCAATGTTTTAATATTTTCCAGGATGTGAAGAAGTATTTTATGAATGACCTGCAGGGATAGTCAGAAGAGGATATGAGTGTGGACTATGAAGACTTTGTTATTGTAGTTTGTTTAATTTTGATGTAATGAAAGACTTATGAATGTATCTAGTGTTTCCAAGGCTACTAAACTAATCGGTCTTTCGAGACTTGATCTTTTGGGATCATGCCAATGTTACGAAGTAATGCACCGACTCTGGGTAGCTGGGGTCGGGGCGTTACAGTTGGTATCAGAGGCAGTTTAGTACTAACCTTGGAAGCTAGATTTAGATAAACTCTGATTAGAGCACATAGCCCAAAGATAGACTTTGAGGATTAGTATAGAAGAACTTCCTAGAATTTTAGTATTGTAGAGATGTTGTGAGTTTTCCGAGCAATACATCCCTGTCTGGATACGAGCAGGTAGAGGTGGCTCTGGCACAGATGTACCTAGGGGTAAAACCCGAAAACACCGCTTTGAGCTAGACTCAAACGGGAACTGGTGCACGACAACGGGCCTTGCTGCACTCTTGGTTATGACACTCCCGGGGGATATGCTTAGGATAATTCTCATTTTCTTTACAAACCATTATGTAAGGTTTATGAGTACATACTTCCTCAAAGGAAACATTTCTTTTTATGATTATGGATTATATCCATAAATAGTTCAATTTATGTTAAGTATTATACAAGTATGGAATTATGTATTTTGATTCATAAACTAATCTGGATTATGCCATTGTTTAGAAATGGCGCCTAGTAGAAGGAATGGAAACTGTATCAATGCACGAACTCCGTGTAGGGATTGCCCTCCTGCTCAAGATAATTATTGTGGACCTGGAGATACAACTGGTGCTGATCAACTTATTACCATACTGGGACAACTCACGCAGGTTATGAATAACAACCTTACTCGTATGGAGCACCCTGATTCGCAACGTGGAGGATCAATGCTAGACCGTTTCATGAGGCAACAACCGCCAACCTTCAATGGGAGTACAAATCCTACAGTAGCTGAGCAATGGATAAATTCCTTAGAGAAAATATTCCATGCCTTGGGGAGTAGTGAACGGGAGAAGGTTGTCATGGCAGTTTACCGCCTCACTGGAGATGCCGATCAGTGGTGGTCACTGATTCAAAACACAAAGGAAGATGATGACGTATCGAATATGGAATGGAGGGAGTTCAAAGAGCTTTTCTTAGAAAAATACTTTCCTCGTGACCATCGAGCAGATATGGAAAGGCAATTTCTGAGTCTGAGGCAGAAGGAGGATGAGAATGTCGCAAAGTATGAGGCTAACTTTACAAGGTTAGCGAGGCATGCTGCCGATTATATACGTAACCCAAGGAGTAAGATTGATCGTTTCTTTGATGGGTTAAAACCATTTCTCCGACGAGCTTTAGTATCACAATCCTTCTCATCATACGAAGATATAGTCTCATGTGCTATCAAGACAGAAAAGGAATTCTCTAAGTCTTATGACAACAAAGTAAAGCAAGAGAAGAAGAGAACGGTGGAACAAGAGACAGATAAAGGGAAAAAGGGAAAGAAGGATTTTCCATTATGTGATAATTGTGGGAAGAATCACCCTGGTACTTGCCTAAAAGGAATGGGAGTCTGTTATAAATGTGGAGAAAAAGGTCACCAGGCACGTGATTGCAAGGGAAAGAAAGAGGCTGTCAAAGTTGAATGCTACAATTGTAGAGAAATGGGTCATTACGCAAATGAATGTCCTAAGCGTCAAGGAATCTTACCTCAGAAAAGGCCAAGGGATCAAGGACAATCTTATGCTATTACTACAGTTGAAGCAGAATAACTAATGTATTGATGCTTTCGGACTCATGGATTATATTCTGGTTATTAGAATAATGTGATCTATATAAGGATTGTACTGCAGTACTTGTTGGTTTCAGTAAGGTTTTAATATGATTAAGGTAATCATATTTTTAGTATGTGACAATAAGAGAAACTTTTCTTTGTTTGGGGAATCTGATGTTACAATTGATTTTGGAATTAAGAGACCTTTTAGAGAAAGTTTGGACAGAGGTATTTTGGATAACTATAAATGTTGGGATGGATTAAGTTGAACTTTGAATAGTATTGTTTAAGGTTAAAACTTTTCTGAAGATTATTTCTGGAATACTATAATACTATATTTTTAGAAAAAGGACAACCTGCAGGGTGGGGAATAACCCGTCGCGTCGGACACAGCTGCAGGAATCGAACCCACAACCATAGTGCGACAAGCCTTTATTTCCTACCACTAGCCTACAGGAAGTCCCTGGTTATTACAAAATCGTTTTACTAATCTAAATGGTATGTGTTAACATTTGGAACCTTATACAATTAGGATAAATAGAATATTTTTGAGTTCCGTTACCATTTGGAGTAAAAGTTGGGTTTGTGGTAAAAATTTATTAACGAATGAAAGTATACATAACAAGTATGTATATTCCCCTACGTTCTTAGTAAATCTCATAAATAAATTCCTCAACATAATAAAAGGTAACTTAAAACAAAAATGTTGTCGGTTAACTTTTCCAACTGGGGATTCAATGACCGTTTAACCAATCACAAGTTTGTGATTTTCTTATGGTTAAACTTTCTCCTAATCCTGTTTTCTATAACTCTCCATCAGACCTTGATGGTTTGTTTCTCCTCCATATCCATATTTTCATAGAATCCTAGAATGGGCTATATCGGGTGACCTTTGTACTTATCCTGCTTTCTTTTAATGTTATATATTTATTAACCTTATTTCCGATGTGGGTTTTCCACAAAGGTATTTTCTATTTTCAGCCTTTTATTATCAAAGAAAAATTTCAAATTGCGAGGACGCAATTTATTGAAGGAGGGGAGAATGTAACACCCCGAGCTTCCACGATACGCTTCTCATTCAATAATGCAATAGCTTGCATTGTACGCAAGTTCGAGTTCTAACACACCGCAACTAATCAAAATAGCCGTTATGAATAGTAATAACCACTTTTTTAAAATTATAGAAATTTTATATTTCAAAATGGACTTCATTTTTGTATTCGTAATATCGAAATTAGCCTATGTTGAATTTTTGGTATTTTTCTGAGAACTTCTAATTTTTTATGAATAGTGAAAAATACATAAAAACAACTTTTTTAATCAAAATAATTTATACAGATAAATTATACTATTTAGTGGTTTTAAGGTATAATTAGAAAATATTTTTACCATTTTATCCAATGGTGGTCATTAGAATTAATTTAACATTGAAATTGGACATAAACAATTGCCAAAATTTTGATATAAATTGTTTCTTAAAAACACGCTATTTGTTGTAACAGCGGGAATTAATTATGAAATTAATTAATACAACTTATATGTTTGGAATTTTGTAAAATAGACATCATTTTTGAATTCGGAATATCAATTATAGCTTAGGGTGAAATTTTGGCCTTATTCTGAAAAACTTCAATTTTTGATGAATAGTGAAACCACTAAGTGGTAGTTAAATAACTGATTTTTCGTTTAAATGAAATATTACAACTTCTGTGATTTGATTTTCAAAAATCCTACATACATGGTTGTCATTAAGAAGTAAAATGTGGTTCAATGAGATCAAAATAATTTTTTGGTGAATAGTAACTTTTAAGATCTTAATCGCGATTAGTGGTAATTAGTGTAGTTTAAGGTATAAATAATACATTAATAATATGAAATGACCTAGACACATGTCCCAACCTCATTGGTTGAGTCATGGCCGACCAAGACAAGCCATGGCCTAACTTGGGGACCCCATGGATCCACTTTTGTTGGGAAATAACATAAATTACTTTTTATTTAATGTTAAAGTGAAAATGACACTAACATAAATTGTTCTACTAAAAAAATTTTTAATTGGGGTTATACAAGTCCAAATTTTGATTATAAATAGTCATTGGAAAGCTAAAAAGATTTCCTACATCATAGTATTTGTTTTATAATTTTTAGACATTAAATAAATTAAAGTATTTATGACATAATAATGATGCAGCGATGACATCATTATTTGACGATTTAAATAAAATGAGAAGATAATGCAAAATCCGAGGCTTACACTTGTCCAAAGCCTATTGGATGAAGATATTTCGAAACCTTATCACCTTAGCCTCGAATTATATAGATGTGGGACCTTTAGAATCCGAAAAGCATTTTGAAATAATGTAACATTTCATTACTTTCCAAAAGTGCCCCTCCTCTCCACTTATAAAAGGCCCCCACCTCTCCCACCTTATTCACACCATCAAGCCATTTGGCTCGGCCAACCTCTGCCCAAATACTCTCCCAACATTCCTTCATTACTCCTAGAAACCTCACTTTGGGCAGAACTCTTCCCAAGGAAGCCTTTAGCTCAAATCAAAAAGAGTTACCCGATTTTGAGGTAATGTCTTTTCTAATGTTGTTTTGTTTTATTTTTCTTCTCCAACCCCCTAAAATCTTTTTATTCATTTCTTTTGTAACAACACCAGTATCCTCAATATACTAGGATGTTGTTATAAGAAGGATTCGAGCTACACTTACACACACCTACATCTAATGGTTAAAGAACATATGGTTTCTGTGGATGGCGAATTTCTGCCTCACGAAACGATGATTGTTCAACACTCATATAACACCTCCAAAGGTGGCCATTAAGATGTCACTATTTTTATATATGATATATAATATGTTTTTGTTTTACTTATGCTTCTGTATTTCTCATTTATGGCATACTTTATGATTTCCATTATGGGTAAAACGCGATAATTTCATTTTAGGAAGTGCGGACTACCGCCCCCTCAAAGTGATTTGAATCGTTAATGCCATGTGTGGGATGTATAAAGGATGGAGTAAATGGTATTATACACTATATTATACTGGAATTATATTATACATTTATATCATTATGATTTCATTCCATTAAATATGAAATTGAAATGAAAGTAGCGTTCATGCGTACGTACGGCTTACCGTCTCCATGAACGGTGCATTTCATTTCTTACCTCTAAATGTTACGTAATATTATAAATGAATGTATATACTGTATATATATGATATATATGATATCTACATCATTAATATAATTCTGGATATAATGGATATTTCACCACATGAACAACTTATAATTATAAGAAGTTTATTGTTGACTCATGTACCAAAGATCGACAAAACGACCGTTATTAACTTAAATAATTACATAATGTTCATAACATTGTAATAAGTGATATAAAAAGGATAATGAAATTGAAAATGGTTCTTAATAAGGTAGATATTAACTCTAGTTTATTATTCAGGAGGTTAAAGAACGGTTGAGTCAAGTCGGACACAAGGTAAGGGAATTTCTTAACCCAACTTCCATTCTTTGGGTTAATCTCCTACTTTCAAATTATGTCATGATATTATTATGTCCTATCTTGTATTTTTACATTATTTATGTGTACTTATAGTGAATACACATAATAGATATATTTTATTTAAAAATTATCTTTTAAAGTACTTCGTCTCAATCTCCTTTCATTGAGGCATATATGGTTTTATACACAATTTTCATTTATACGGTGTATAAACCCCTTTGACTTTTACGTTTGTACAAAAGGAATATTTTTATACGAAGCGTTTTGCTAAACGACAAAAAGGGAATGTTGTTCTTTCCGTACATATGCGGCGACAATGACTTCTCCGCCGCCGTGACCATTATTTGAGTTTCGACTTCCTTTACAAGCCATACATTTTTTTAAAAGAAAAATAAATACAATGTTTTAACTTTCTTTTATTTTGGTATTGAAAATGGTATTAAAAGCATTTTTTTTATATCAATGTGTTGTATTGAAATCTTGTGATTGAAATGTGGAAATGTTATGTTTCCTTTATGCATGTTTTATGTGATACGATTATGTTATGGTTTATGATATGTTTAAACCTATTCATATGAGGAATGCATTGGACTAAATAAGTGACGGGTGGAGCCCGCTATAGCTCCTCGATGCATCGGCAGGTCTCATGAGACAAACTAGTGTCTTGGCACAAGGCCTTGACAAAATATTATTTGTGGTCTTGGCACGAGGCCTTGACTACGTGGTTAAGATAGTCTGGCATTATGCATTCCATCATTATGAAAGTGGTTATTGATATTGCATGTGATTATTCGACCAGTAGAATATCCATGTGAAGAAGTAAATGGCATTATCTCATTTTACTTTTGCCATATTATGTTGAAGTTCATGTTTAAGAGGCTTTTGTTTTAGTTATACATTGCCTTAAATGTTAATGTTTATTTATGAAAGCTTCCGCAATATTGTTATCCTTACTGAGCATCTGAGCTCACCCCTTTCAATGTTTTAATATTTTCCAGGATGTGAAGAAGTATTTTATGAATGACCTGCAGGGATAGTCAGAAGAGGATATGAGTGTGGACTATGAAGACTTTGTTATTGTAGTTTGTTTAATTTTGATGTAATGAAAGACTTATGAATGTATCTAGTGTTTCCAAGGCTACTAAACTAATCGGTCTTTCGAGACTTGATCTTTTGGGATCATGCCAATGTTACGAAGTAATGCACCGACTCTGGGTAGCTGGGGTCGGGGCGTTACACAACCATGGGACAAATGGCGAGAATGATCAAGTGAATATTGTTTACAAATGGGTATATAACAGTTGTGAATTTTAAACACCCCTTGTGGTTAAAAGTGTGTGTAACCCATATTCCTTGGCTTGGACTCCCTCTGTAAACTGATTTGGAATTGTTGATTGGTTTAATCTATATAACATAATAGATAAAATCCATAGTTGATAATTACATTAAAAAATTCCTTCTTTCCACGTTTACTTAATGAACATATTTCCTTTCATATATTATTATTCAGACTATCTATTTATTTAGACATAATTTTTGTTGTCCTACTGAGTTTTACTCACAACCTACTCAGGCCTCCCTGGTACCTAGGAACCCGATAAGATTCTTCTTGTTTTCTAATAATGTTTTAGGGCATGGACCTAGTTTTTGGCTGTACATGGGATGATGGGTTGGAGCGTAGGAAATTAGGATCGATTTGGGACTCAGGTCCAAGTTCACATTCATTAGGTTGTTTTGGTTTCGGTTTATGTTGTATAACTACCCGATATGTAGTGTATTCATCATACCATTTTGAATGTGATGCTTGGTTATATGTCGGCGTCATCACATGTTTTCAATTTGTTGGTTCCTATTGGTTGTTATATCTACAAATATTACATTCTAATTTTTTTACTCTGATAAACAGGTATAGTCACCCCAATGTTTCTTCATATAACTGTGCTACTAGTCGATAGCCTCTGTCATATAGTGAGGTTCACCTGAGGTCATGTGATGACCAGACTCTGGCCACTGAAATAGTGACCATGGGGGTGAGGACATTACAAAATGGTATCTAAAATGTATTTTATCTTACTATTTGGGGAATGGTAGACAAGATACTTGGATCTTGTCTAGGATTGGTAATGAGCTCATGATTGGGTGTCTCAAAACCTATATTTGAGGCAAAAATCATGTTTCCAGTAAATAAAATTGATGTTCAATTTTTTTTATAGATGATTTTTATTTTCACCTTGTGTGGAACACATATTTGAGATGTTATTTATTTTTTAGGCCTTATCTATTGACCCATTATGGAAATAGAGGGTGTTTGATTTCGTGTGTCATGCTAGGCACATATGATTATTAGGTCATTCGTATTTTTCATGTGATTGAACATCCCATGGAATTCATATTCTGGTAGTGTACCTTTTCTTTGGTAAATTTTATCTGTGGGGTTTTCCCTTAAAATATTTCATAAAGAGACATGTTTTGAAATGTGAATTTTCATAAATCAAGTATTTTCATAGTGATGGTATAGTAAAAACATTTCAGCATTTTTAATGTTTTGGGATTATAAAATGGAATGTTTTGAAATATGAAACCATGTGTATTATAATGGTAAAGCAAAATCAATAAGTTATATGTAAAATAATGGAAATTGTTGGGATATTAGGAATGGGTTTCCCTAGTGTTGTGGTTGGACATTGTGTGTGTTTGTGGTTTCTGTTGTGAGAGTACCCTATTTTGAGACCATAGTTTAGGGTCATGACACTTTTTTGGTGTTTTTATGGTAAATTCAATGTTCTTTTATCCCATTGATAGGTCTATGACCTTGGGTTATGAATGTGATAAATTAGTCTGTTTGGATGTTCTTGTTAATGGAATGATGTTAGCTGCATCTTGTGTTAGGTTGTGACTTTGAAGCTGCAAAATAGAGTTTGTTAATGTGGATGCCATTACTAAATAGGGTTGATAATTTAAGAAAAATGTTTGGAACCCATGATTGGTTGTTGGACTGATGTATTTAATGTGAATTTGAAAGTATCCTTGGTGATGGATCTCGAGTAAACGATTTCTTCGTGCATTAGATGCAGTGTGTTTGGAACAAATGAAAGAGTGTTGTCTGTGAGCTGCAAGTTGCTTGAGGCTTGATGTTTATTAAATAGTGGGAGAACCAATTTCCTTTTATTAAAATGATTTTAGTTTCAATGTTTGGTACCATTTTATCTTTGATGATGACCAATGAGAGAGGTCTGCTGGGTTGTTAGTGATTTTGGGTGTGTATGAAATCGGAAATTATTTTGGACATTGGCAGTGGTACGCATAGTGTGTTTCCTAGAGCGAGTTTAGTCTAGTGGGAATAGTGGTAATGTTAGTTGATTTTTAAAGGTAACATTATTGGTTCATAGGAGTTGATATTTTTGGTTAATCAAGGACATACCCAAGGAAAGATGGAATAATGAAGAGGTTTCCTTAAGATGAGAAGTACATGTGGTTACTTTATGGGAAAAATGATTCATGGTTTGTGTATTCTAGGGTGGTAATGGTATATGGTTATGACATGGATCCTTTTTCAAAATGTATGTGAGCCCTGATGGATGGATTTAAGGTCGGTTTTGGGGAAGAATCTAGTTATTTAGGGGCCCTTCCTGGTGTCCTTGATAGTGGTTGATTTAGGAACTAATGAATATTTTGGGAGAATGGTAAAAAAGTGACCAATGTATGGATACGTACTTCCAGTATGAAAGTGACGCCTAAGGGAGGTGGTGGTCATGCAGTTAGGTTTTCATATATGGATGGTTATTTTTCTTGATTGGAATGTTTATAATTCATCTATTCCAATGAGGCTAGTGGATTTAGAGGAAGGGTCTACTGAGAGAGTGGGTGTTGGTCCTAGATCCAGTGGTGTATGAATCGTGTGATTTAGGGTCGGGTTCACTTTATAGATATAGATATTTTCAAGACCATGATAGTTTGATAAGGTACACATGTGGTCAGGTGTTAGAAAGACATGATTCCACATAGATGAATGATCATATTGCTTTGTATTAATTCCTATTGAAAATTATTTGTGACTAGTGTGGGAGGAACACGTTATGAACGATATAGTGGTTTTTGAATCTTTGTGGGGGTTGATGGGATTCAAGAAGGTTGTGGTGGAATGATTCGAGTTGTGTAATGGAAGTTATTACAACAACAAAATTGGTTTATGACCACTTGACCATGGAGAGTGATATTTATTTGAGGGACTGATTGGTTTTGAATATGTATGATGGATCATTGTTTCAGATTTGATCCACCAGGGTCATGCTGGAAGAACTCGAGAGGAGTGGCGATGGGAGTGCCACAATATGCTTTGGTTTATGGATGCCTGGTAAAGGGGTGAAAAATGGTGGTGAGTTCGTTTAGTCGGTAGAGAAGACCAAGGATTTTGAATGTTTAAGGTGTCCCCATGATGGGAGGTGATGGATATTATTTATTGATTGAGGTGGCATTCACTAATGACTCTTTGGAATAATTTTATCTAGTGACGATCATGTCCAATAACATAACATCATCTCAGGTATGTTAAGAGAGTGCAAAAATTGTTCCTAGATACTTATAGATGATCAAGATGAAAATAAATTCTCTTGGAGGATGTTCTCAAGGAGTGATGTATATATATTTGGATGATAAGTTCTGCACAATCAAATAGTTATGAAAGTGTCCCTTAGGGTGGACCAGATTATGATAAATTCCATCGGCTCCATTCTCCAAATCCAAGAATTAGTAGTGGGTAAAATTGATTTTTTTTTACATAAGTGATCGGACAACCACATTTAAATCTAGGGGTCATGTTGTGAGCAAATCATGAGCTATAGTGGTTGAAATGGCCTAAGTAAATAGGTACAAGAAATAATCCTATATTGGGAGTAGTTTGTAGGTCAGTGAGATGAAGGTATGGACATGAAGTCGTTGTGGTGGAATTGGAATTCCAATAAGAAACATGTGATGTGTAGGTTTTTGTGTACATAGAAAAATATATAGGGACTTAGATGTGGTGGATGTTATGTAAAAGTATTGGATTTAAGTTCATGGTGGTGCCAAAAGAAATTTAAGATTCTTGTGTTATGGGTGTTGGATCAGGTTTTGGTTAGTTGAATTCCTTTAGATGATTGTTATGCTAGGGACTAATTTGAATGTTTTGAAGTGGGGTGACTCTGTTCGGCCACGAGTTTCAGACTAGGGTAGGTGGAGGAGTGTTCCTAGAATATATGTATTCCTTCAGTAACAATGTGTTTGGTTAACATATAGAGATTTGGATACAAGGTATGATGGTTCCAAGTGTTTCAAACCATGAAATGTGGAGATTATTGGACAGATTGTGTTCTGTTTGCATCTCCCATTGTAATGTTATACCGTGTCGGTATCCATTTTTATGAATATTTTGTGATGTTACCTATAAATTCCTTTTGTGTTTGAAGTTGATAATAATCATTTGAGGTAGTTGTATCCTTTTTGACCATCAGGTCATAGTTGTGGAGAATGGTGGGGAATGTTTCCTCAGGGTAGGATTATTTCATTGGACCAAGTGTAATGATGGTATAACCATGTCTGGGAGAATGTTCGAGAAATGAATGTTTTCAGATTGATCATGTGTCCTCACCTTTTTTCGTTAGGATTAGTAAGGGATGAATGTATGGCTTGAGGAAGAGACATTATAATATAGGGACATTTAAAGATACCAACATTTCATGAAAGTGTGTCTCTAATTTAATTTTGTTTAAACATTTTTCTGGAATATGAATTCTTTCTTGGGTGTTTGATATTTTTTGGGGTATCATGGGAGTTCGAGACATGAATGGCGGAGAAAAGAAGTCAAATAGTGTCCAGAGCATGCTTACCGTATGGTTTACCAAACCATGCAGGTTCTCCAAGGAAACCATGTGGTTTGGCCCCTCTTAGACAGAGGGAGTCACGTAGTTAGTTCATGGTTTGGATAAACCTAAAGCCTTTAAAATTTTTTAATTAGACATTTCCCATCCCCATCATATTAATTTAATCAAAAATATTTCATCCCATTCAACCCCCTCTATCCTAGGTGATGAATCAGTATCTGTCTCTTCTTCCATGGAGGGTTCTGTTTTGATTCTTTTAGATTTGGATTGTTTTTGGGTTCAAATTAATGATCTAGGTGAGTCTAACTCTCCCCTTTTATCTATTATCTAGATTAGGGATAGAAGAATATCTTCTCTCCTTCTGAACCCCTAAAACCCTCACTTTTCTAGTAGTTTATTTGTTTGGGATTTAAATGTATTTTGATTTTGAATCAAGGGTTTCATTTGTGATAGTAAACTTATTCAAGCATTAGGTAGGTAGTATTTATGATTTTTTCTAAAGTCTTGATGTTTTATATATTTATATGTTTCAGATAATGTGTTCCATGTTTCATTTCTTTGTGCTCGATTAGTTAATTGTTTTTGGGCATTACATTGAGGTGTGAAAACGACCACAGACTCCATTGGGTTTGTTGGTGATGTGAGGTAAAACGTAGTTCTATCCTTGGGGTGTTCCAAACCCCTGAAATGGTGAAATAAAGTAGGTAATATTCAGATAAATAAAATAAAAGATTGATGGGTTGTAAAATTTTAATCGAGTATGTAGGCTGGGATAAAAGATAAATTGATTTCATTACATATCATATTCATAATGTACCAATGTGGTTTTTAAAAAGTTTTTTAAGATATGTTTTTTGGATTTGAGGTGACTATGGTTTTCAATGTTGAAAATTCATGTCTTAATATGGGAAATATTTTGAAATGAGGTCTGGATCAAATTTTTTTTTTAATATGGGTTTTTATGATTCAATTTCAAATGATGTTTTTAATTTGTTGTGTGTCCACTTTACTTGTGAAAATTCTTAATTATTTTTTTAATGATTGAAAATGGAATTGAAAACCTTAGGTCATGTTTTTGTTTTTCTAAGGGGAAGACCCATTCATTAAATGGGGGTTCAAGTCGATTTCAAATGATTATTCTAAATTGTGTTTATTTCTATTATGTAGTTTAAATCATTTGATGGGGACATAGTAATTGGAAGGTTGTCTTGGATAGGTATATAAAACCCATAATGATTATTTTCGAGTGATAACATGATATTGAAATGAAAAAAAAGATGAATGTTCTTAATGGATGAAATAACATAAGGGGTTGTTTGGAGAAATGTGAAATGTTTAAATGGAATAAATTGACTATGTTGAATGACTTGTGATTATTATTTTAAATGTTTAAACAAGCTAATTATTTTGAATTTAGAAATTATCTTTAATGCGTTATTGTGATGGAATTATTGATTATGCTAAATGAGAAAAGGTATGAAATGAGTGTTGAGTTAAATGGGATATTCCAATAAAATGATAATTTTAATAATGGGTTAAGTCATGATGAGGATTCATTTGTTGCATGAATTGAGAATTTAAAATGTTATATGATTTGTTATGAATGGTTTTTGATATCGAATTTGTAGTGATTAATAAAATAAGCATGTGAACTTGTCTTGGTGGTGTTTGATAAAAGTACATATTCTCCTCCCACATGTGGGGTTAGATTGATTCTCTACCCCCCACATATAATTCATGAGTTTGGGATTAGAACTTTTTCTCACATCCCTTAATGGTTGCACTAGATTATACTACCTATACTACTACCCCAAGAAAAGTGAGATATACTACCTAGAATGATGACCCATGGTATGTGATATAGAGTACTTGGAATGATGCTCCAACGTAAGTGTGAAATTTTTTATTGTGAATCATTTTTATCTAATGATATCAGGAACTTAACCTACTACTTTATTTATGACAATCAAATGGCTTATGTTGTAGTGTAAATAATAAAAATTCCTTCCACATGGTACAAATGTTGTGAATGATCATGTAATATTGTGAACTAGTAGGTATGTGATAATTGTGATTAAAGAGGACCCCTAGTAGTTAAAAGTTTTTGAATCATCTTAGGACATTTCTTGGGCTCCTTGTGTGACCTTAGATAGCTTTGTTGATTGGTTGTCTCTAGGGAACATAATGGATAATGTTAATAATAGATACCTATACAATCAATATCATTTTTTCCATGTTTACATAATGCACATGTTTCCCTATATACATTATTGTACACACATTCTATTTCATTAGATATTATTTTTGGTGGCCTACTGAGTTTTACACACACTAGACTTGGGCCTCCATGATACTTGGGTACTTAACCGGATGATTATTACTTTTTTAAAATAGGTTAAAGATATGAAAATAGTTTTTGGCTATGCATGGGATGATAGGTTGGAGCAAGGGTGGTCAATATAGGATTCGGACTCAGGTTAGGGTTCAGAGACTTTTTGTAGTTTTGGTTTTGGTTTAAGTATTATGACTGCCTAAAATTTCCTGTATACTTCATATTGATTTATAATGTGCTACTTGGTTACTTGTTGAGGTCATCACATGTTATCCATTTTTTTGTTCTTACTGGTTATTATAACTTTTTATATTACATTATATTATGTATTTACTCGGGTATGTTGGTATAGACTCCCCAATGATTCTATATAGACCTTCACCAGTAGTTGGTAGCCTCTGACGTATAGAGAGGCTTGTCTATGTACAAGTAATGACCTGTTTTGGGGATCCTAATATAAGGTCCATCATGTCATGGAAGTTATGATGAGGTTATCCACTATCCAATATCATAGTTCTTATAAATATAACTTTTACCATACTCATGAAAAGCACATTTTCCCCATGAATATGAATAATCGAGGGATTTTTTAATGGAAGAGGGAGTTCTGAAAAACATACCCAAAGAGATGTATTTGGAGCATTTAATTTCAAATGGAAATTGCAATACCATCAAAATATGTATAAGTTGTATCTATTGAATGTGTCAGGAGCTCTAGAGAAAGTAAGGATCATGTCATCCACTGATGAAAATTGAAAAATAATGTAAAGGTTATCAAGAATCCTAATGTTCTCTTGGTCATGTAATCCCTAAGATCCAAACTGAAACCACTCAAAGGTGTCACCTGATGGAAAATGTTTTTTAAAGCGAGAACCAATGTTATGTTCCGGAGACTCAAATCATCTATAAACTCTGAGGTTGAAAATATGATATAATTGAAACTACAATGAAGACTTGAAAACTTATGGCTAATTGTGATTGCAGCGAATGGTGGAAGAAAAACTAGTTTGGAGACCGTGGAAATGGAGGGATGAGCCCCTAAACATTCACTAGAAACACCATAGATGCTTATAAATCATATATAATCAATAATAGATTCCCAAAGTAGAACCCATTACCAAAATCACCATGAAATAATCCTTTCTTATATGTTTCATGAATAGCTTATAGTTTCAAAACTAGTTTCAACTCCCCTCTTCAACCATGAAAATTCTATGAATCCCACTTTATGCTAGTTAAAAAACAATCTAAAATGTCCACACGACCAAAAAAATGTTAAAACTCTACAAACATTACCTAGAATCATTTAATGAGTCTAAGGTCAATAAAAAATTGACTTGATTTTTAGTTTCAGAGCTCTAGATCTACCTGTTTGAGACAACTTAATTTATCTATATGTTTATATTAAACTAGCTTTCTAATTATCATACAAAGTAGGGAAACACCACATTACGTACACATTGAATGATTATAATCATTATACCAACAATAACTGATTAATATTCATCAATATTATCCTAGTAGTATTATATAAGAGTTTCTTAATGAAATGTTCCATATTTTTCATGTAATATTTGTAAATATTATAAGGATTAAATTGAACACAAATAATCAAGACAGAATGTGATTCTGATTCTTGATGTTCTATGAACAATTGATTGAAAAATGTAAAAATATTAAATAAAACACACACAAAATTTTCCTAAAAAAATGAAATAACATCCAAATGTATTCCCATATCAGAAATATAAGGGAAAATTTTTGATCAAAATAGAGTATTTACCCTAGGTATGACCTTAAATTTGTCTGAATGGGTCGATTTTTGAAATTCATTATGGGTATTTAAAATTAATAAAAAAATTGTTAATTTTTTTATTTTTATTTCATTAACGCAAAAATTTAGTGATGAGTTTATTTTAAATAACCCATTTCGAAAAGATCAATGGATAGGAACAGAACCCTAGAATCCTCTAATGGCCCTAGAGAGAGATCTGGAGAATATTAATTACAGGTGACGACATAACATCAGATCAGAGATTGATGAATGCCATTTTTGATAGATCTGGCCACTAGTGACTACGCGGTGATCGATAATTTTCATCAAGTGATCCAAAATACATGTGGTATGCATTATTTCAATTCTTCTTTCCCATTCCTAAAATCCTATAATGAATACGGACACATACATGAATAGATTATCTTACAGATCATTCATACTTGCAGGATCATATGATTTTGTGGGAATTATCATGATTTTGTTTCTAGAATTTTATTCTTGATTCATTTACCATTATTATGGGAGTGGATCAAGGCTGGAATGAACATTGATCAAGGTTTGTTTCTTCTTTTTGTTCTGTGTGTTTTTTTCTCAACCAATTTCTTGTGTTCTTCTTGTGTATTCTTCATTCGTCCCCCAAACATGAAAAATTGATCGTTGCACCTTGAATCTTAGCACAAACGATCCAAAAAAAGAGATCTAGAATCGGGATGAATCGATAAAGGTGAAAATGTGTGCGGTGGTGGATCAAATGATGGTGGGTGTTGAATCATTTTTCTTCAGCAATAATTAATAATAACTACATCACTTTTTATGATCTATTTGGAGGCCCCAATCCCATTGAATTGGTGTTAGAGGGACTAAATGACCATTAATCTAGTGTTTTTATGAAAACCGAGAACCATAGTGAGATCCATAGATCGATTAGTGTGAGTAGAGGAAAATGTAGATTTCTTGAAAACCCTAATAATCATGGCATGTAGTATCAGCTAAACAACAAGTGTTCATAACTAGGAGACTCAACACCTACATAGGAAGTATAGGCCACAGGGTGGAGTACACAAGGTGGATACACAGTGTGTAATCCCTCACACATCATGGATTGAACTAATTACACATACTACATTGTGTACTGGTATATGGGGGAAGGTTCCATGGGTTGACACTGTGTATCGGGACATGTCCAGATTACGCAGGTGGACCCCAGATGTAAGGACATAACATGTACCCCCTAATACACTATGATTAGCCCTCTTATACATGAAACAGTTTAATGAAACTATCCATTTTACAATGGATGTACCTGGGGTCACGGGACATGGCGTGTGACCCCACTACTCACCATGTACCACTTTCTACATGGCTTGATTCAATTATCCTCTGTATCTTGAAAAAATTTGATTAATGTTCATTCCCTTTGTAATTAACTTGAAAGTTGGTATGAATCATTTCCTACTCATGGAACTATTATCCCTTCAACAAGACTTCTTAGATAGAATTGTTGGATTCCCCCAAGAGGCCCAATGTAGGATCCTCTATTTATTTTTCATTCCCTAGGTGGAGTTCTTGGTATCAACACGACTAACATTATGTGGGTGCATATCGTCTATAGGGAGGGTTAATCAAGATTGAGTTGTTGGTATCACTCCATGGACATTTCTATGATCCTCATATATTTTATATCATATATCTCATTAGATCTATCAGCATATCTCTTTCATGGAGACACCCGACGAGTTGTACCTCTCGAATGGACGTCATCTATGAAATCAGACTTCGAATTGTGTTCTCCCAGATGTTTGATTTGTGGAATTTATGATCTGGATGTATAGTACTAGGATACCTTGGTTGTGACATACCATTAGGTTTTGTATCTTTGATTTAGCATGTCTATATATTCTTACTATATGTGTTGTCGACATATACATATGTGGAGATGACTGTATCTTTCTTTTTTTATTGCTTTTTGGTTTTAGTGGTGTCCTATTGCGTATTATTACACTCACCCCTTCACGAAAAGTTTCCACACATTTCATGTATTTGACAGATGATTGACTTTTTGATATAGTCCAAAGTGAAATTGGACCATATGGTGCTTTGTGAGATCAGGTAGGCCAAAGTGTTCCTACGACAAAAGACAGTAGTCCCTTTACCATTTCTTATAGGTTATACAAGTATTTATAGTCATTTTTTGGGGGTATTTTATTCTATACCTATTTATATTACATTAAATTCCTTCATACTCTGGTTGTGGTATATAATGGTAGACATATGATTTTTACATTGTGGTTTTTACATTTCATCATTTTGTGGGCTTGGAGATGTGTGCATGCGTACAGGTACATAGTAAATGCCTCCCATGTTAGTGATATACCTACTCGTAGCTAGTCAACAACCCCTATCATTATGAAGGTAGGATTGGGGAGTCATAGAATGGTCCCCACTAGGATAGGTTTTGACAGAGTGGTATCAATGGTGGTCAGTTCTACATTATTACCATGTGTCTGTGATATTAGTATTGGGAAACCATGTTAATTGTTTTCAATTTAGCTTTTATGCTAGGGACTCCAAGTTGGTGCCACAACTGACGTATCCATACCCAAGGGCTCTGATAACTATTTTTTCAACTCAGTAATTGAAAATTGTGGTTGGAGGGAAAACTAATTGTACATTCATCATATTAGAATGCGTTGGTGTTACCATGTCCTTCTTGAGTCAGCTCTCCTGATATACTCCATGACTATGATACATCTTGTTTTCTTACAAGATGTCTCCCTGATTCATACCATCTAGGATTTACTAGCATGGTCCTGAGGATGACCCCCTCATTGAATTTTATTTTATAAAATTACTAACTCCTCAAATTTCACCTCCAGGTGGTTCACCATCCATACCTCTACATGTAGAGAAGCACATGTTACCCGCAGTACCAGTAAATGAGGAGAGCATTATGGACATGCATCATGAGTTTCAGTGATAGATACCCCTTTCTTTCTTTGGTTATCCAGACCCATAGGCAACTAAAGACTATCTTGCGGTAGTGACCCATGTTTTCCATCTAGTCAGGACACTAGAAGATTGGATTGTGGTCTTGGTGGAAAGACTTCTACGAAGATCAATAAGGTGATAGTGGAGTTTGGAAATTCAGACTCATGGCAAGGAAACTCTTTCATGGATAGTGTTTGAGTTTCTATTTAGATATTATTTCTACCTAGTTATGTTTATGGATATGTGTATTATGGTGCTTCAACATATTTTGTAGGGAATCCTTTTAGTGGATGATTATTAATCAGGATTTACAATCCATTTCAAGTACTTGATGGATATGGTTAGATATCAGTACTTCAGGGATCATTCCTTACAGAATGGTTTATGTTGATACATCTGATCCAACAATATACCTATATGCATTATTACTTATTCTAGGGTGGTAGATTGGGATTTAAAAGTTAAATGATTTTTAGCTGAGAAAATATATCCAACGATATTCAACTGTGGATAAGAAAGTGAAGATGCCTTGATATCAGGGAGCCAACGTCTGTCTCGGTGACCAGGATTTGGGATATGATTCAATAGGTGGGCCTAGGATAGAGGATCTATAGTTTAGAGCACATGGGGTGGGTCTAGTCTTCCTAGAGAGAAGAGGTTCTATTCATGCATTGAAAGGGAACAAATCGGTCGAGATTTTCTGACCTATTGTACTACTAACTGGGAGACTGTGGAGGGAACACCAAGGTAGAGACTATGAGATAAGAAATCATATCTAAAGGGTTATGGATGTTGAAGCGGAGTTGGGAGAGTATGAGGAGGTGGTTGATGTTACAAATATCTACCAACACCACCCCCATGTGGTCCACGCCAGGCTCTCAGAGTTAGAGGATAGGGGAGGGGATAACTACATGTGGTCGAGGAATATGAACCAAGGTCTCTAGGAATGATTTGTGGTATTATTTTTATCTTTTATAAGTTATAAGAAGTATTGATAGACATAGGTGCTAGTCATTCCATTATCACCACATATATTTTTTAATACTTATAGATTCTAGTTGAACCATTGACTCTTCCTTTACACATGGTGAAACCTATGGGATGAGACATAGATATCACACACTTATAAAGATAGTGTGACCTAAACCTTGGAGGTGTGATTTTTAGTTGGAACCTCTTAGTGGTAGAATTGAGGCCCTATGATTTCATTCTTTGTATCGATTGGTTATATATAGTCCATGCCAAAATTGATTGTTTTAGGTGATGGGTGCAGTGTGTCTGTAGTGATGGAATGATTATTACCTTATTTGGTGAAAATAAAGCCCATTTATCACCTAATTGACTAATGAATAAGAGGTTTCAACTGATTACTCATCCGTTCGCTAGCCTGACCCTTAGTGCAGTAGATGTTATCAGCTTCTAATTTCTATTAGTGGTGGTTGAGTATGAGGGAATCTTTCTTGAATATGTTCCCTGATTACCTCCCATCAAGAAATAGTCATCTATATAGACATAAAACTATGGACAACACCGATATCTATAGAATAATATCATATGGATCCCATTGATCTTTGAGATATGAGGGTTCTATTTGAGGGATTATAGGGGAAGGGCCACATGAGACCCAGTGTTTTACCCTGGGAATCCCCAGTTTTGTTTTGCAAAAAGGCAGATGGAGGCTTGAGGATTCATGTGGACTACCAGTGCTTGAAATAGGTAACTTCAATGAAAAAATATACACTACTGAGTATATATGTCTTATTTGATCATTTGAAAGGGGAATGATGGTTCCCAAAGTTTGACCTCACATCAGGTTATCACCAACTCCAAGTACAGGGTGAGGATATACCGAAGGAGACAATTATATGTCTCTACAGTCATTATGAGTATGTGTCAATTTACTTTGGTGTGAAGAACTCTGTATCAGTGTTCATGGGACTTGTGAACCAAATATTCCAGCCTTACTTCTACTGGTTCGTGGTAGTCTTCATCAACAATATCTGTTTGTACTCGGCATCTGAAGAGGAGCACGCAAGACACTTAAGGATGGTTCTAGACATACTCTGAGATCACCATATTTATGGGAAAATCTCAAAGTTTTAGTTATAGATTTAGTCATTCCACTTTTAGAGAATTGTTATCCCAATATATAGAGTGGTAATGGAGCCGACCATAGTCCACGTAGTGTTAGCATGGGGGAACCTAATAACATGATAGAGGTTGTAACACCCCAAGATTTCATAGTGTGTTATTTTTTCAAAATAATTCAATAACTTGCACTACACGCAACACCGAGTTCAATCACACCATGACTGACAAAAAAAAAAGCCATTCAAAACAGGTTATGAATAGTATTATCTAAATTTTAAACTTTATATAATCCTTATAATTTTAGAATCCATATTATGAGTTTCTTAGATATAATGCAAGAACAAATTCATTTTCAGTATTGCACTTTTATCAACTTTTAATAGTGAACCCTTTTTAGATACTATATTTTAAACTTTTTGACTAAATGGGGACATCAAAAATTTAAAATGAAATATCCCAAGCTTCCACGGTACGCTAGCGTGTGTTGTACGCAACACCGAGTTCTAACACACCGTAACCAATCAAACTAGCCGTTATGAATAGTAATACCTACTTTTTGAAATTATATATATATTATATTTTAAAATGGACTTCATTTTTGGATTCGGAATATCGAATTTAGCCTAAGGTGAAATTTTGGTACATTTCGGATAACTTTCATATTTTGATGAATAGTGAAAATTACTAAATTTTAATTAAAAACAACTTTTTTAATCAAAATAATTAATAGTGATAAATTATGAATTTGAGTGGTTTTAAAGTATATTTAGAATATATTTTTACAATTTAATATAATGTTGGTCATTAGACAAAATTTTACAGTTAAACCGAACATAAACAAGTGTCAATCTTTTGATAGTTATTATCTCTTAAAAACACGCTTTTTGTTTTGACAGCGGGAATTAATTTTAAATTAATTTCTGCCACTTCTGTGTTTTGAATTTAGAAAAATGGATTCCATATTTGGAATCAGGATGTTCAAATTGTGTAAATAAGTAACTTTTATTTTTAGACATTTTGAATAATTACTGCGGTAAATATTTTATTTACCATGGTTAAAGGGTAAATCCGGTAAATAAGGGTTAAAAAATAATATTATAATAATACAAAATTACCCTAAAACGTGTCCTAACCCTATTGGTGGACACATACCCGACCATGGGCATCTTTGGGTCTATTTTGGGACCCCATGGATCCACTTGTAAGTGATAATGACACATTATATTAATAAAGCTAAAATAAAAATAAAAATGGCATAAGCTTACATCTTTTAGAAAAACAATTTTTACATAGGGTTATACATGTTGGATTTTCGATTATAAATATTCATTAGAAAGATAAAAATATTTCCTACATAATGATATTTTATTTATAATTTTTAGACATTAAATAATTTATTTTATTTATGATACAATGATGATGCAGTAATTACTATAATAGTGAAAAATTAAAATAATTGATATTATAAATACCCAAATAATTATAATATGAAACTTTTAATGAATTAAACTAATTTTCTATGATAATATGATATATTAGGATTGATTTAATTGACTTTTTTCGAAGTAATCAATCTGTTAGGAGTTTCACAAAAATCAACTATTGAATAGTGTCAAAATTGACATAAAAGAGTTCTTAAAACAAATATTATATTATTAATTGATATTAAATTCCTAAAAATCTAAGGTTCGGCCAAGAGACTTATATTATGATAGGTTAATAATTAATGGACCACTTGGGTGTCGCTTGGATGTATATAGTAAGTTTATTAACCATATTATATAAAAATACAAAGAGACATTGTAAAAGTGAAACTAATTAACTTAGAGTTAATACTTAAAGATAAGGTTAATATAAGTACCCAAACCTGTCTAAATTCTATTGGATGAGTTGTTTTAGACCTATCCCCACCTCATCCTTTGAATAGTCACCTTTGGAGCCTTTGGAAACCGAATATGAATTTATTATAAATTAATATTTCTAGCTTTTCCAAAAGTGCCCCTCACCCCTCTTATAAAAGGGCACTCCTCCTTCTCTTTTCCTCACACCTCTCAAGCCACTTGGCTCGTCCAAACTCTGCCCAAATAAGCTCTCCACATCCCTCTCCTCCTCCTTGAAGCTTCCCCTTAGGCAGAAAGCATTTCAAGAAGTCCTTTGGTTCCAACCAAAGTGAGTTACCTAGATTAAAGGTAACGATTTCTCTTAAATTATTTTCATTTATTTTGCTTCTCCAACCCCCAAACTCTTTTTATTTCCTTTATTTTGTAACAACACCAGTATCCAAAATATACTAGGATGTTGTTATGATAAGGATTCAAACTACACATACACACAACTCCATCTAATGGATGATGAACATAATGTTTCTGTGGATGGCAAACTAACGCCTCACGAAACGATGATTGTTCAAATACATCTTACCACCTCTCATGGTGGCCATTATGATGGAACTGTAATTAAATATGATATTAATGATTTATATTTTATATATAAGCTTCTGTAATTCCATTTTATTTCATACCATTATTCGTTTCATGTTGTATATACATACGATAATTTCATTTGAGGAAGTGCGGACTACCGCCCCCTTAAAATGATATGACTCGTTCATACCACACATGGAACGTATAAAGGATGGTGTTAATGAACTTAAGTAACATATATAAAATATTATATTATACTGGAATAGTAATATACCTATGTATCATTTGGATTTGATTCTTTTAAAATAAAAATTAAATGGAAGTAGCGTTCGTGCGTACGTACGGACTACCGTCTCCACGAACGCGATGAGATTCATTCTCCATCGTATCCATTCAAGTATAATTACCATTTAATGATTTAAAAATGATGTTTAAGGACTTGATATCATTCTGGATATGAATAAGATACAACAAACATGACTTATGTAACAAAACATATAAAAGAAAATGAGTAAGTTAACACCCGAAACGACGATAATTCTAAGATATTATTAACAAATCAATGTTAAAAGATCATATATGATATCATATTAATATATATGATTCTTGTATAATTTAATAACAATTATTTCACCATTATACAGGGAGTTAACCTACACCAACCAAGGAAAAGTACAAGGTAAGGGTTATTTCACAATCTCTTCTTTATCCGAGGTTGTTTATACGTAATAATCTACTGGGATCTCGTTATCATCCACATCCATGTTTCTTCGAAATGTATTTCAAAACATTTTTACTATTTACAAGAATATGGGTTAAAGTCATTTATACCCTTGTTTGACTTTGTATAAGAGGTTTATAAAGGAATCTTTCCGTCGTTTTCAAAACAAGGTCCTTTTTAACCTTTTCGACAGAATTGAGGTAAGAATGTTTTTTTTAACTTATACGGCGGGTGCGGTTATTTTACGCCGTTATAAAATCTTTAAAGCTTTCCTTACAAGCTTATAAGAATATTTTCAAAGAAAATGTTTTATTTTATATGGATCTTAAATGATTTCAAAATAAAAGGAGATATTTCTTTAAAAAGAATTTTGATATCATCTATGTCAACATCCTTTGATGGATTTTAAGATTATTTGAAGTTGATTTATTATGATACAAAACTTCTATATTGTATTGAAGGTTTTGTGATATGTTTGACTGTGGATGTGCTATTTTTATACCATTCATAGTTTATTGTGAAAGTATTGACATTTCGTATGCTAGTTTTAATACGAATGTTTATGTTATGTTTAAACCTTTTCATATGGGAATGCATTGGACTTAATAAGTGACGGGTGGAGCCCGCTATAGCTCCTCGATGCATCGGTAGGTCTAATGAGACAAACTAGTGTCTTGGCACAAGGCCTTGACAAAATCTTATTTGTAGTCTTGGCACGAGGCCTTGGCTATGTGGTTATGATAGTCTGGCATTATGCATTCCAACATTATGAAAGTGGTTATTGATTTTTGCATGTGATTATTCGATTAGTAGAATATCCATGTGAATAAGTAAATGGCATTATTTCATTTTACTTTTGCCATACCATGTTGAAGTTCAATTTTAAAAGGCTTTTGTTTTAGTAATGCATTTCCTTAAATGTTTATTCTTATTTATGAAAGTTTCCGCTATATTGTTATCCTTACTGGGCATTTGAGCTCACCCCTTTTCTATGTTTTATTTTTCCCCAGGATGTGAAGAAGTAAATTATGAATGACCTGCAGGGATATTATGAGGGGATAGTAGTGTGGATTATGGAGACATTATGTTGTTGTAGTAGTTTTTCATTTTATGATGTAATGTAAAACTTATGAATATATCTAGTGTTTCCAAGGCTACTAAACCAATCGGTCTTTCGAGATTTGATCTTTCTTGTGATCATGCCAATGTTACGAAGTAATGCACCGACTCTGGGTAACTGGGGTCGGGGCGTTACAGTTGGTATCAGAGGAAGTTTAGTACAAACCTTGGAAGCTAGATTTAGATAAACTCTGATTAGAGAACGTAGACCTAAGATGAACTTTGAGGATTAGTATAGAAGAACTTCCTAGAATTTTGGTATTGTAGAGATTTTGTGAGTTTTCCGAGCAATACATCCCTGTCTGGATACGAGCAGGTAGAGGCGGCTCTGGCACAGATGTACCTAGGGGTAAAACCCGAAAACACCGCTTTGAGCTAGACTCGAACGGGAACTGGTGCACGACAACGGGCCTTGCTGCACTCTTGGTTACGACACTCCCGGGGGATATGCTTAGGATAACTCTCATTTTCTTTACAAATCATTTTGAAGGGATTATGAGTATATACTTCCTCAAAGAAAACATTCTTATGACTATGGATTATATCCATAAATAGTTCAATTTATGTTAGGTGTTTTATAAGTATGGGATTATGTATTTTGATTCATAAACTGATCTAGTTTATGCCATGGTATAGAAATGGCGCCCAGTAGAAGGAATGAGAACTCCAGAAATACACATGATTCAAAGAGAAGGAAGGATCATATCTTTCATGGTCTTAAGCTAGAATTTATAAGAGAAATAGTCTCCCATGTATTATCATCATATGAAGAAATAATATCATGTGTTGATAAGATATGTAAAGAGTTTACTGAGTCCTATGGCTTTGAAGGGAAGCAAGAGAAGAAAAGGATGGAAGAGAGAAAGATGGATAAAGGGAAGAGGGAAAAGAAGAATTTTCCCATATGTGGTAACTGTGGAAAGAAACACCCTGGAACTTGCCTGAAAGGAATGTGAGTTTGTTATAAGTGTGGAGGAAAAGGGCACAAAGTACGTGACTGCAAGGGTAAGAAAATGGTTTCAAATGCACAATGCTTCATTTGCAAGGAGTTTGGACACTACGCGAACCTATGTCCCAGTCATCAGACTATGCCGCAAATGATGTTATTGGATAATAATCAAGTTATGATACTACCACAGATGAAGAGGAATGATTAGAGTTCTTATGTTGATTATATCAATTGAGTGTCGTATCAACAATGTACTTGTTATAATAATTATGGAGTATATAAGGATTGTACTGCAGTACTATTTCATTAAGGACTTGAGATTGTGTGGAACAAAGAAATATGACTCAATAGCAGGATAAATTTTTAGAAAATATATGGTTGAGAGAAAGATAAACCATAATATGGTTCTGATACCGAGGTAGTGATTTTAGAATAATACATGATTGATTTGGATAAATTATATTGGATATTCTTGACTACCTTGAAGCTGATTAATGATTTGTATATTCCATCATTATTTGGGTTTAAAACATTTTTGGATTGATGAAGTATATCCAGCATTCTATATGGAATAAGGGAGCATGAATGTAACCAATAAGTATTATGGTAATTTAGGATGTTTCATTGTTTTAAAAGAATACACGATGAAGGTATTCATATGCTTTTATGGGGTAAAAAGGATCTATATTATGTTTACCTTCCTTATAAATGTTGGACTGTGAGTTTGGACAGAAGTATTTTGGATAGTTCTAGTTTGGATTATTTTGGATTACCATAAAAGGACAACCCGGAGGTCGGGCGGCAACCCGTCGCGTCCGGCAAGGCTGCGAGACTTGAACCCGCAACCGAAGGGCGACAAGGGTGTATCACCTACCACTGGCCCACGAGATGTCCTGGATTAAATAATGTAGTTTTTATTAAAAGATCTTTTAGATGAATTATAAATTCGTTTATTTTGGAACCCTATACGAATAGTGTAAATAGAATTTTTTTTACATTATATTATCTTTTAAAGTGAAAGATGAGTTTGTGGTAGAAACTTATTAATGGATAAAACTCTGATTATAAAGTAAGTATATCTCCTTATGATCTTAGCCAATCTCATAAATAAATTCCTCAACATTAATAAAAGGAACTTAGAACAAAAATGTTTCCCTAGATGGTACCTTAAATCATCACTAATTTATGGCTTTGGGATTGTTGGCCTTTTCATAGCCATGTTCTCTACCACTCTCCATCAGATAATTGATGGTTAGATTTCTCCTCCATATCCATATTCTCCTACATGGAACCCTGGTATATGTTATTTTCGGTAATCTTCATACTTTCCACTCTTTATTTTAAATAGATGCCTCATTAATTCATTTTTCAATGTGGGATTTCAAATAAGATATTTCGAAACGTCAAAAATGTGTTATCCTAATACCCTATGTTTTGTTGAACCGATGGTATTTCAAATCATCATAGATTGATGAATTCAAGGACCTCAATTTCATACTTGTTTGTGATTGATGACCTCAATCACTACCTATAAATATTTACGTTTTTCCTCCAATTATATGTCTCTAAATTACCACCAATGTTCTCCGAATCGAGATCATAATTTGGTGGTGACCCTTTCATTTCTCTTTTCCTCATATTAAGACTAAATTTTAGTAACCCAATTTCCGATGTGGGTTTTCCCACAAATATATTTTCTATTTTCAACCTTTTATTTTTGAAGAACAATTTCAAATTGCGAGGACGCAATTTATTGAAGGAGGGGAGAATGTAACACCCCAAGATTTCATAGTGTGTTATTTCTTCAAAATAATTCAATAACTTGCACTACACGCAACACCGAGTTCAATCACACCATGACTGACAAAAAAAAAGCCATTCAAAATAGGTTATGAATAGTATTATCTAAATTTTAAACTTTATATAATCCTTATAATTTTAGAATCCATATTATGAGTTTCTTAGATATAATGCAAGAACAAATTCATTTTCAGTATTGCACTTTTATCAACTTTTAATAGTGAACCCTTTTTAGATACTATATTTTAAACTTTTTGACTAAATGGGGACATCAAAAATTTAAAATGAAATATCCCAAGCTTCCACGGTACGCTAGCGTGTGTTGTACGCAACACCGAGTTCTAACACACCGTAACCAATCAAACTAGCCGTTATGAATAGTAATACCTACTTTTTGAAATTATATATATATTATATTTTAAAATGGACTTCATTTTTGGATTCGGAATATCGAATTTAGCCTAAGGTGAAATTTTGGTACATTTCGGATAACTTTCATATTTTGATGAATAGTGAAAATTACTAAATTTTAATTAAAAACAACTTTTTTAATCAAAATAATTAATAGTGATAAATTATGAATTTGAGTGGTTTTAAAGTATATTTAGAATATATTTTTACAATTTAATATAATGTTGGTCATTAGACAAAATTTTACAGTTAAACCGAACATAAACAAGTGTCAATCTTTTGATAGTTATTATCTCTTAAAAACACGCTTTTTGTTTTGACAGCGGGAATTAATTTTAAATTAATTTCTGCCACTTCTGTGTTTTGAATTTAGAAAAATGGATTCCATATTTGGAATCAGGATGTTCAAATTGTGTAAATAAGTAACTTTTATTTTTAGACATTTTGAATAATTACTGCGGTAAATATTTTATTTACCATGGTTAAAGGGTAAATCCGGTAAATAAGGGTTAAAAAATAATATTATAATAATACAAAATTACCCTAAAACGTGTCCTAACCCTATTGGTGGACACATACCCGACCATGGGCATCTTTGGGTCTATTTTGGGACCCCATGGATCCACTTGTAAGTGATAATGACACATTATATTAATAAAGCTAAAATAAAAATAAAAATGGCATAAGCTTACATCTTTTAGAAGAACAATTTTTACATAGGGTTATACATGTTGGATTTTCGATTATAAATATTCATTAGAAAGATAAAAATATTTCCTACATAATGATATTTTATTTATAATTTTTAGACATTAAATAATTTATTTTATTTATGATACAATGATAATGCAGTAATTACTATAATAGTGAAAAATTAAAATAATTGATATTATAAATACCCAAATAATTATAATATGAAACTTTTAATGAATTAAACTAATTTTCTATGATAATATGATATATTAGGATTGATTTAATTGACTTTTTTCGAAGTAATCAATCTGTTAGGAGTTTCACAAAAATCAACTATTGAATAGTGTCAAAATTGACATAAAAGAGTTCTTAAAACAAATATTATATTATTAATTGATATTAAATTCCTAAAAATCTAAGGATCGGCCAAGAGACTTATATTATGATAGGTTAATAATTAATGGACCACTTGGGTGTCTCTTGGATGTATATAGTAAGTTTATTAACCATATTATATAAAAATACAAAGAGACATTGTAAAAGTGAAACTAATTAACTTAGAGTTAATACTTAAAGATAAGGTTAATATAATTACCCAAACCTGTATAAATTCTATTGGATGAGTTGTTTTCGACCTATCCCCACCTCATCCTTTGAATAGTCAACTTTGGAGCCTTTGGAAACCGAATATGAATTTATTATAAATTAATATTTCTAGCTTTTCCAAAAGTGCCCCTCACCCCTCTTATAAAAGGGCACTCCTCCTTCTCTTTTCCTCACACCTCTCAAGCCACTTGGCTCGTCCAAACTCTGCCCAAATAAGCTCTCCACATCCCTCTCCTCCTCTTTGAAGCTTCCCCTTAGGCAGAAAGCATTTCAAGAAGTCCTTTGGTTCCAACCAAAGTGAGTTACCTAGATTAAAGGTAACTATTTCTCTTAAATTATTTTCATTTATTTTGCTTCTCCAACCCCCAAACTCTTTTTATTTCCTTTATTTTGTAACAACACCAGTATCCAAAATATACTAGGATGTTTTTATGATAAGGATTCAAACTACACATACACACAACTCCATCTAATGGATGATGAACATAATGTTTCTGTGGATGGCAAACTAACGCCTCACGAAACGATGATTGTTCAAATACATCTTACCACCTCTCATGGTGGCCATTATGATGGCACTGTAATTAAATATGATATTAATGATATATATTTTATATATAAGCTTCTGTAATTCCATTTTATTTCATACCATTATTCGTTTCATGTTGTATATACATACGATAATTTCATTTGAGGAAGTGCGGACTACCGCCCCCTTAAAATGATATGACTCGTTCATACCACACATGGAACGTATAAAGGATGGTGTTAATGAACTTAAGTAACATATATAAAATATTATATTATACTGGAATAGTAATATACCTATGTATCATTTGGATTTGATTCTTTTAAAATAAAAATTAAATGGAAGTAGCGTTCGTGCGTACGTACGGACTACCGTCTCCACGAACGCGATGAGATTCATTCTCCATCGTATCCATTCAAGTATAATTACCATTTAATGATTTAAAAATGATGTTTAAGGACTTGATATCATTCTGGATATGAATAAGATACAACAAACATGACTTATGTGACAAAACATATAAAAGAAAATGAGTAAGTTAACACCCGAAACGACGATAATTCTAAGATATTATTAACAAATCAATGTTAAAAGATCATATATGATATCATATTAATATATATGATTCTTTTATAATTTAATAACAATTATTTCACCATTATACAGGGAGTTAACCTACACCAACCAAGGAAAAGTACAAGGTAAGGGTTATTTCACAATCTCTTCTTTATCCGAGGTTGTTTATACGTAATAATCTACTGGGATCTCGTTATCATCCACATCCATGTTTCTTCGAAATGTATTTCAAAACATTTTTACTATTTACAAGAATATGGGTTAAAGTCATTTATACCCTTGTTTGACTTTGTATAAGAGGTTTATAAAGGAATCTTTCCGTCGTTTTCAAAACAAGGTCCTTTTTAACCTTTTCGACAGAATTGAGGTAAGAATGTTTTTTTTAACTTATACGGCGGGTGCAGTTATTTTACGCCATTATAAAATCTTTAAAGCTTTCCTTACAAGCTTATAAGAATATTTTCAAAGAAAATGTTTTATTTTATATGGATCTTAAATGATTTCAAAATAAAAGGAGATATTTCTTTAAAAAGAATTTTGATTTCATCTATGTCAACATCCTTTGATGGATTTTAAGATTATTTGAAGTTGATTTATTATGATACAAAACTTCTATATTGTATTGAAGGTTTTGTGATATGTTTGACTGTGGATGTGCTATTTTTATACCATTCATAGTTTATTGTGAAAGTATTGACATTTCGTATGCTAGTTTTAATACGAATGTTTATGTTATGTTTAAACCTTTTCATATGGGAATGCATTGGACTTAATAAGTGACGGGTGGAGCCCGCTATAGCTCCTCGATGCATCGGTAGGTCTCATGAGACAAACTAGTGTCTTGGCACAAGGCCTTGACAAAATCTTATTTGTAGTCTTGGCACGAGGCCTTGGCTATGTGGTTATGATAGTCTGGCATTATGCATTCCAACATTATGAAAGTGGTTATTGATTTTTGCATGTGATTATTCGATTAGTAGAATATCCATGTGAATAAGTAAATGGCATTATTTCATTTTACTTTTGCCATACCATGTTGAAGTTCAATTTTAAAAGGCTTTTGTTTTAGTAATGCATTGCCTTAAATGTTTATTCTTATTTATGAAAGTTTCCGCTATATTGTTATCCTTACTGGGCATTTGAGCTCACCCCTTTTCTATGTTTTATTTTTCCCCAGGATGTGAAGAAGTAAATTATGAATGACCTGCAAGGATATTATGAGGGGATAGTAGTGTGGATTATGGAGACATTATGTTGTTGTAGTAGTTTTTCATTTTATGATGTAATGTAAAACTTATGAATATATCTAGTGTTTCCAAGGCTACTAAACCAATCGGTCATTCGAGATTTGATCTTTCTTGTGATCATGCCAATGTTATGTAATAATGCACCGACTCTGGGTAACTGGGGTCGGGGCGTTACAGAGGTGTAGAGCGTTTGTGGTCTAGAAATCTATTATCAGACATTCATACCTTATTTCTCTTGGATATTAGAACCTATGATATCATTGACTCAATAATGGAATCCTTCTATATAGACAGAGAAGTTCCAGAAGGCTTTTGGGTGTTTGATGCAAAGTTTGACGAGCAATTTGATCTTAAGATTGTCAGAGGAGGGTGATGAGTATGTAGTGTTATACAGTGAATCAGGAACTAGGATTGGTTTTGTATTTATGTAGAGGAAAGAGGTGATTGTATAAGGTTTGTTCTAGTTTAAACTACATCAGCAGAAATATGCGACCCATGATCTTGAGTTAGTAGGAGTAGTCTTCGCATTAAAGGTGTGATGACCCTACCTGATGGGTGAGCGATTTTTCATCTAATCAGGTCACAACAGTACCATGCATATATTCCCGTAGAAGGATCAAACATGAGATATTGGTGATGGATATAGTTCATTTCAGACTATGAATTTTAGATTATCTAAACTCTTAGAAAAGTGAATGTGGTGGAAGATGCACTTAGCAAGAGATCTAGTTCATAGTTGTTGAACAAGATAGCCGAGAAGTTCACCTCATTGTAGTTATCCATTGTGGATAGATATGGATAATCTTACCTTCAGTCAATGGTTTTTACCCCTATACTCATTCAGCATGTCAGGGAGCTAGAGCATGGCGATATCGACTATGAGACCCTACGTGCTTAGATTTCCACATGTCATGTTCTCGATGGATATTGAAAATGTGTTGAGAGCATCGTTATTTTTAGAGTGCATACAGTAGTTCTAGTGTTGTTTTGGGAGGATTTATTGATGCTATATCATGTTTCCCCTTTGGTGTCACACTCCGGTGTGGAGAATATGTACCCAGACTTCTTATATTAGTTTTGGTGTCTAGGTATAAAGAAGAGAGTGAAAGATTGTGTTTCTCGATTCCTTACATGTCAACAAGTGAAGGCAAATCACCAAGTTCCAGCGGGTTTAGCTCGACACCTTATGAGGGAATAATGGATGTGGGATATAATATTTATGGACTTTGTGATGGGTTTAAAAAGTATATCATAGGGACATTATGCCATATTCATGATCATTAAACAACCCAATAATTCATCCCACGTCAAATCTATCTAATACTAGAGTTATATAGAGGTCTTTTGATTCCTCTACAAAAAGGATATTATTTTCCTCCATGGAGTTCCATTGAAAAGTCTTTCATATCATGATGCTCGTTTTACATCCTTGTAGTGGAAGGGATTACATGAGGTGTTTGGGACCTAGTTAAACTTGAGTAAAACATTCCACCAACAAACGGACAACTAGATAGTGTGAAGCATTATGTTTATAAGGACATATTGTAGAATTTCATGTGAGACTTCGACCGTAGTTGGGAGCATCACCTACCACTGGTGGATTTTACATAAATTAACAGCTAACATTCCACCATTTGTATGTAACCATTCGAGGCATTGTATGGGAAACCCTGTAGGTCACCACTTTTTTCGACTGACCTTGGAGATTCAGCACTCATAGGCCCATATTTGCTATTAGCTACCATAGAGAATGTTTAGATCATCTGGGAGTGGATGAAGAATCCACAAATCCATCAGAAGTATCGTATTGATAGGTGATGAAGGCCTTTGGAGTTCTAGGAAAGAGACCATGTGTTCCATCAGGTTTCACCTTGAAGTGATGTACAAAGATTTGGCTGGGGTAGTAAACTATCTTCGAGATTCAATGGCTCTTTTTAGATACTATGTAGAGTTGGCAAGGTGGTGTACTACAAAGATCTACCTCTATAGTTGGACTAGGTACATGACATCTTCTATGTGTCACAGTAGAGGAGGTACATGAATGACCTATCACACATTATCGACTAGGACAAGAATGACATCAAGGATGGAGCTATATTTGTTGAGTATCCAATGGAGATTGAGAATCAAAATGATATGAACCTTTATGGGTGATCAATTCTTTATAGTGTGTCTGGTGGAAGCACAAGAATATTCGGGAGAGGACTTGGGAGTGGGAGGATTAGATTCATGATTGGTATCCACATATTTTTTAGTAGCCTTTATTTTGAATTTTGGGGATATAGAGCCCCATGTTGGGGAGAATCTAATGTCCCATATTTTCCATGTATTATTTTAAAATATTATTTGGATTAAATTCGAATAAACATTCTAAGACTAAGTGTAATTTCAAGGCCTGGTGTGCCTGAAACAATTTTTTGAAAAATATCAAAATATTAAATAGTGCACACCAACATTTTTCCAAAAAAAAGTGAAATAACTCCTAAAATGTTACCTGGATAAGAAACATGAAGGAACTGTTGTGTTTAGAACTTTGGATTTACCCTAGGTGCGACCTAACATTGGTCAGCGTGGGTTGGCTGTATAATTTTATCACATCTTTTTTAAATGAATAAAATAAATAGATAAAAATATATATTATTTTTATTACATCAAAGTGGAAACTCAGTAATTGGTTAATTTTAAATAAAATCTGTAGAAAATACCCAAGTTTAGGATAATGAACCAGTAATATTCTGGAGGCCCAACAGAGAGAGATATGGAGAATCTTCTCAGCATGCGATGATAGAAAATCAGATCAGATATTGATGAAATCCATTCAGGGTATATCTCACCAAAAACTATGATGTGGTGACCAATATTCATAAATTAGATATCTAAAATCCAATTAATATTCATTATTTCGATTATTCATTCCTATTATTGAAATTATGTGATGAATGTGAACTAATCCAGGAATACATTTTCTTGCGAAACATTCACATTTAAAAGATGCGATGATTGTTTTGGAATTTATTTAGATTTTTATTCTATATAATTTTTCATGATTGATTTATTATTTTTAAAGGAACATATCTAGGCCATAATTAATTATGGATGAGGTTTGTTCCTCGAGTTTGTTCCATTTGCTATGTTCTCCCCCACTTTCTTTCATTTTTCATGTGTATTACTAGATCATCCACCAACCATAATTAATAGATCATTTAACCTTTAATTCAACACAAAATGATCTGAAACTGGAGTTCAGGAATTAGGAAAACTTGAAAGATGTGTGACAGTGGGTGAAGTAGTTGATCAAACGATGGTGGGTGCCTAATCCACACTCCTCAACAATGAGGAATAATTTTTACAATAGTGTTTTACAATATTCTTAAAGGATTGAATCCCTTAGATTTAGTGTTAGAGGGACCATATGAACTTAAAATTTTTTTTTAAAGGAGATCCCATAACTAGATCAGGATCTCAAAATCGTTCAGCATGAGGAGAAGAAGCCTTTAGATTTCTGGACAAATCTGATACACATGGCGTGTAGTCTCAGCTACATTGTGTGTGTTCATCATTGGGTGACTCAACATACGCATGGGAAGTAAACAAACATGGGGTTGAATACATGGGTTCCATATATGGTGTATTATCCCCCACATAGTATGGATTAAACCAGTTATAAAGAATACCCCATGTACTGGTAAATTGGAATGGTCACATGGGTGACACCATGTACTGGAACATGGCTGGAGTACACGAGTGGACCCCAGATTCAAGGACATGGTGTGTACCCCTTACTACAACACATGAACCCATATTATATATGAAATAGTTTAAGGGCATTATATGTTGTACATAGGTATTTTTTGAGGTCAAGGTACATAGTGGGTAATCCGACTATACACCGTGTACCCCTTTCTACATGGGTTGATTCTCTTGTCCTATGTATCATGTAAAACTTTATTTTTATTGTTCATTCCATTTCTCATTTCCCTAGAGGTTGGTAATAATAATTAACTACTCATAAGGATATGATTCCATTAGTAAGGATTCATGGATATTGTTTTTGGAATCCCCTGAGAGGCCCATAACCAGATCCACTATTCATTCTTCGTGCCCATGTTGGAGTTCTCAGTATTACCATGACCAAAAAAAATTCAGAACCGATCCATTACTTAGAGGTTTAATCATGATTGATTTGTTGGTATCACCCAATGACCTTGGATATAATCCTCATCTATTATATATCATTTCTCCCTTTAGATATATCATCTTATCTCTCTCATGGAGAGACTAGATGAGCAATACCTCATGGAAAAACATCATTAGTACTATCAGACATAGGAGTTTGATCATAATGATAAGTGGTTTGTGGAATCATTGAGTTGAATTTATTGTGATGGTATACAGTTGTTGGAACTTACCTCTAGACTATGTGTCTTTGATTGATTATATCAGTATATTCTTGTTATATGTGTTGTAGATAAAAAACTCTTTAAAGATCGCTATATTTTTCCTATGTTGTATTGATTTGTGGTTTTAGGGTGTCCTACTGAGTATTTTTATATGCACCCCATCACAGGATATTCTCTCATGTTTCCTGTCTTGTGAAGATGATTTGAACTTTTGACAAATTCCTAGGAGGACCAGAACTAGACAGTTCTTTGTTAGATTAGGCAGGCTGAGGTGTTCCAATGAAAATAGATAACAGTCCCATTACCTTTTAATATAGTTTGGAGTTGTGTTTACAGACTCTTTCTAGTGGGATTTTATTCCGAAACTATTTTAATTACTTTAATTTCCATTATACCCTAGTAGTGGGATATAGTTATATGCATAGACTTTTTACTTATTAGTCTTTACATTTTAGCATTTTGTGGGAATGAAGATGTGTGCATGCTTACATGTGCCTAGTCAATGTCGTCCATGTTAGTGATATGCCTACTCGGTGCTAGTCACAACCACTGGACTTCTAGAGGTGAGATTGGGGTGTCGTCGCATGCACCCCACAAGGAAATGTCATGACACTTAACCTCACCTGCATCTTTAAAACTAGATAACAAAAAACCATAGACTATTCATTTATATCAATACCTCAACACTAAACTAAACCTATTCTTCAATATTTTTAATGTGGACCACTAATTATTGAATAATCCACATGATCCTATGATCTTTTGATCAATAACCTATGATAATAACCCATCAATCAATAAACATGATAGATAATATAAAATTACACAAACGAAAACTAATGACCTGGAGGCCTAGTTCCTTTGGATGATTTGATACTTAAACACAACAAAATTAAACAAAACTACATCATAATTTTGTAAACACCCTTACATTAATATATATCCCATTGATTTTATAATAATTAATAGCTTATCTTATGAAATAAATTATGGTAAAAATGAGAGTAAATATGGCCAGTAATGGAATAATCAAAGGAATAATGATATTTATGACACAAAAGGCATATCATGACAACATAGAGGAGAATATTAACATGGAATCATGTCCAATAAAATAATATTTTATAAGATCATATCATTAAAATAATTTTTTACCAATATAAAACATAACAACATGATCGTATGTTAAGGCTCACTACCAATACGACCCAACACCGTGTGTTGGGCTAAGCACTTGTGCACCATATATGGTATATTTCAATTTAAAAATATTACCTAATGAATTGAAGTTATATGATCGCACAAATTTCATATGACTATATTTCTGTGTGAAACATATTTCATTTATTATGAAAATTATTTTCATTAACAACCCATAGAGATTTAGACTAAGTTCCATATAATCATTCAGTTCCTAAAAATATAAAATCATGAGCCTCTTAAAGTTTAAAATCCAAAAGTAGGGAATGTGTGTTTTATATAATTAAATACCCAATAAATGAAATGAAATGAAATTTATTTTAATATCTTTGGAAGAAAATTGGATTGGTTATTCATAGTATTATAGGGATGGTATGGAAATCAAATAGTGTTTCAAACCATATAACCTATATAAAAATGGTTGATGATAATGTGTTAATATGAGAGAATAGATGTCTCGCATACACAAAAAATAATTTATATATTAATGGAATGATTTTATGTGTAAAAAACATGGATAGTTTAAAATTATAATTCTTTCTGAAAAATATGTACTTGAATGAAATAAAAGAGGAAGGGAATCCCTTACATTGAATATCACTTCCTAAGCCTAGGGAGAACTCCTTATGACTAAGGGGACACACCAAATGACATAATGATAGAAAAATAGAGGTTTAGAAGTGGTAATATTATTGGGAGTCAATTAAATGGGGTTGTGTGGTTGGTTTTTTTAGAAAAATGAGGAGAACTATATATTAATATCAAAATATAAGACTTTGAAATCTAGGTTGTGGGAAATAGAAAATCATTAGCTAGATCATGGTTTCAAATCATGGTTTTAGATATTTACGAAATGGGTTTTTAATTATAATCATTTGTGAATCAAAATATAATTTTTTATATTACTTTGGCCAGGGTAAATTTATTTTACTATAAACAATTTTTTTAAAGAAGCATTAATTCCTATTTGAATATTTTGAAAGTTAAATATTGTTTTTAAAAATAATTTTAATTCACTGTGATTATTGTTTTAAAAAATAATTTATTTTTTATCATTTATTCTCTCATACTAATAATTAAATAATAATTACATATTTATGAAGTCATAAAATTTATTTAAAATAGAAAACATAATATTTACAATCCATAAAAAATAATATATTTCATAAAATTATCTAACAATCACCCTATCCAAATTTTGATGTGTCGATTTTAAATATAATTTTTATATTAGGAATATCAATTACTATGTATATTAAATAATATTTTTAAATATAAAATAAATATTTTATTAAAAATAGATTATTAAAGGGAAAAAAATTATTAATTCGCTATAAATAATTCATAATATCATATATTCTGATTCATAATAAATATAAGGACATATAAAAACTTATATAAAATATAATTAAAATACATTTGAATTTATATTTAAACTTGTTTTTTTCAATTAAATTTTATATTATTACTATTAAAAATGTCATATTACAGTCACATTGCAATGGTCAGGTAACAATTGTAATGTGATCAGACCAAAAAGTTTGTATTTCCTTTTACACCCAATATATACTCCACCATTATCATACCCCATCTTGGATTACATTCTGTTAATGTTTCTGAAATTCCATTGATAATGTCTTTCTTTTTTCTAACACATTTTATTATTTTTATAGTCTTTAATGAAGGTGAAATGTTTTTTTATAGTATTTAAGACAATGAATTTACATTTTTTTGTTAATTATTATTTTCTATTTATCTCCATGAACTATTTTTTATTATGACTGTTATAATTATTTTAGGATTTTTACTATTTCTATGATATATAATAATACTTATATATTATTAAAATATATAACATAATAAAATAATAATTTCTATACATTGGTTATTTTAATAATTAATGTAAATATTGGGTTATCACATTATTTCTCCCATAAAAATGTTTTCCAAAAAAAATCATTGTATAAAATAAGGATAATAAAGCTGGATGAACTCCGGCTTCATTACTCCTCCTCGCTCCCATGTATCCTAATCCAAATCATGGTTCAACTAAATAAATTTGACAAATTGGTTTGCCTTATTCCACAAAAATTTTGTTTGAGGTTGAAGATATTCACTGAAGTATCTCAGAAGAATGATCAATTTACAATGAAGCTGTTCCTAGATTTAGTACATGTGAGGGATTTTGTATCATGTTCATAAATAGGGATACATGGAATGAGGATTACAAAACCTACACACTCGGGTTTAGTGAGGAAAACATAATTGACATATATTATTTGATACTAAGTGAGGTTCATAAGATAAATATATCTTTATTTTTTATCAAATCCATTATTTCACCATGAAATATCATATATAATATCATAATCCCAATAATAAATGTTTTAATGTATTTAATAACTAGCTACAAAAGTAACTAGTTTTACAATACTTCATAAAATTTCTCTATAATAAAACCAAACTAGATACCCTTATAGATATCTCCATGTTTATACTTATCTTCATAACCAATGGAATGGAAACATTTAAAATGGGTGATCTCAAACTATCAGTATAGGGAAAAAATCATTTTTCCCATAAATGGGTTAAATTATATGGATGTGAGAAAACATTAGTATGTAAGAAATAACTTATTAAAAATGATATTGAACAATAACAATTGTTCATAAAGAATCATATAAGGACATGTAATCACATACGATCAGACAAATACCATAGAATAAGATTACATATGCATGATATAATAAACAATATCCATGGATAATAACATAGAAACCTAACATAGAAAAGTATCATAAAATGAGCATAGAAATAGTAACATAGTGGATTAGGAATTTACATACCTACTGTAACACCCCAAGATTTCATAGTGTGTTATTTCTTCAAAATAATTCAATAACTTGCACTACACGCAAGACCGAGTTCAATCACACCATGACTTACAAAAAAAAGCCATTAAAAGAGGTCATGAATAGCATTAACTACATTTTAAACTTTATATAATCCTTATAATTTTAGAATCCATATTATGAGTTTCTTAGTCATAATGAAAGAACAGATTCATTTTCAGTATTGCACTTTTATAAACATTTAATAGTGAAACCTTTTTAAATACAGTATTTTATACTTTTTGACTAAATTGGGACATCAAAAAAATTTAAAATGAAACATCCCAAGCTTCCACGGTACGCTTTCCTTTGAATAAAATAGTAGCGTGTGTTGTACGCAACCTTGAGTTTTAACACACGCCACAACCAATCAAACTAGCCGTTATGAATAGTAATACCTAAATTTTGAAATTATATATATTTTATATTTTAAAATGGACTTCATTTTTGGATTCGGAATATCGAATTTAGCCTAAGGTGAAATTTTGGTACTTTTCGGATAACTTTCATATTTTGATGAATAGTGAAAATTACTAAATTTTAATTAAAAACAACTTTTTTAATCAAAATAATTAATAGTGATAAATTATGAATTTGAGTGGTTTTAAAGTATATTTAGAATATATTTTTACCATTTAATATAATTTTGGTCATTGGACATAATTTTACAATTAAACTGAACATAAACAAATGTCAATCTTTTGATAGTTATTATCTCTTAAAAACACGCTTTTTGTTTTGACAGCGGGAATTAATTTTAAATTAATTTCTGCCAATTCTGTGTTTTGAATTTAGAAAAATGGATTCCATATTTGGAATCAGGATGTTCAAATTGTGTAAATAGGTAACTTTTATTTTTAGACATTTTGAATAATTACTGCGGTAAATATTTTATTTACCATGGTTAAGGGTAAATCCGGTAAATAAGGGTTAAAAAATAATATTATAATAATACTAAATTACCCTAAAACGTGTCTTAACCCTATTGGTTGATACATGGTCGACCATGGGCATCTTTGGGTCAATTTTGGGACCCCATTGATCCACTTGTAAGTGATAATGACACTTTATTTTAATTAAGTTAAAATGAATACAAAAATGGCATAAGCTTACATCTTTTAAAAGAACAATTTTTACATAGGGTTATACATGTTGGATTTTCGATTATAAATATTCATTAGAAAGCTAAAAAGAGTTCCTACAGAATGATATTTTATTAATAATTTTTAGACATCAAATAATTTAAATTATTAATGACACAATAATGATGCAATGTTTACCTCATTAATAAATCATTTAAATAAATAAGATTATAATGATTAAAATATTATCTAAAACGTGTCCAATTCTTATTGGTTGATGTTATTTAGAATAGGAGTCATCTTATCTTCGACCTCAATGATTTTTGGACCATTATAAACCGAATATAATTATATTATAAAGTAATACTTTCACTCTTTCCTAAAGAGCCCCTCCTCTCCCTTATAAAAGGAGACCACTTCTACTCATTCCTCACACCTCTCAAGCCACTTGGCTCGTCCAAACTCTGCCCAACTAAGCTCCCCACATCCCTCTCCTCCTCCTTGAAGCTTCCCCTTAGGCAGAAATCATTTCAAGAAGTCCTTTGGTTCCAACCAAAGTGAGTTACCTAAATTAAAGGTAACGATTTCTCTTAAATTATTTTCGTTTATTTTGCTTCTCCAACCCCCAAACTCTTTTTATTTCCTTTCTTTTGTAACAAAACCAGTATCCTCAATATACTAGGATGTTGTTATAAGAAGGACTCAAACTACACATACACACAACTCCATCTAATGGATGATGAACATAATGTTTCAGTGGATGGCAAACTAACGCCTCACGAAACGATGATTGTTCAAATACATCTTACCGCCTCTCATGGTGGCCATTATGATGGAACTGTAATTAAATATGATATTAATGATATATATTTTATAAGCTTCTGTAATTCCATTTTATTTCATAACATTATTCGTTTCATGTTGTATATACATACGATAATTTCATTTGAGGAAGTGCGGACTACCGCCCCCTTAAAATGATATGACTCGTTCATACCACACATGGAACGTATAAATGATGGTGTTAATGAACTTAAGTAACATATATAAAATATTATATTATACTGGAATAGTAATATACCTATGTATCATTTGGATTCAATTCTTTTAAAATAAAAATTAAATGGAAGTAGCGTTCGTGCGTACGTACGGACTACCGTCTCCACGAACGCGGTGAGATCCATCCTCCATCGTATCCATTCAAGTATTATTCTCATTTTAGGGTTAAAAATAATGTTAATATAATTCTGATTATGAATAAGATTTAATCTATCCATTACAAACATGACTTACGTATCCAAACATTTAAGAAGAACGAATCGATTATCACCTGAAACGACGATAATACTAAGATATTATTAATAAAGCAATGTTAAAAGATCATATATGATATCATATTAATGTATATGATTCTTGTATAATTTAATAACAATTATTTCACCATTATACAGGAGGTTAACCGACCCCAACAATGGAAAAGTACAAGGTAAGGGTTTATTTCGCAATCTCTTCATTATCCGAGGTTGTTTATACGTAATAATCTACTGAGATATCTTTATCATCCACATCCATGTTTCTTAAAAATGTATTTCAAAACATTTGTACTATTTACAAGAATATGGGTTAAAGTCATTTATACCCTTGTTTGACTTTTTATAAGAGGTTTATAAAGAAATCTTTCTGTCGTTTTCAAAACAAGGTACTTTTTAACCTTTTCGACAGAATTGAGGTAAGAATGCGGTAATTTTACGCCGTTATAAAATCTTCAAAGCTTTACTTAGAAGCTTATAAGAATATTTTCAAATAAAATGTTTTATTTTATATGGATCTTAAATGATTTCAAAATAAAAGGAGATATTTCTTTAAAAAGAATTTTGATTTCATCTATGTCAACATCCTTTGACGGATTTAAAGATTATTTGAAGTTGATTTATTATGATACAAAACTTCTATATTGTATTGAAGGTTTTGAGATATGTTTGACTATGGATGTGCTATTTTTATACCATTCACAGTTTATGGTGAAATTATTGACATTTCGTATGCTAGTTTTAATACGAATGTTTATGTTATGTTTAATCCTTTTCATATGGGAATGCATTAGACTTAATAAGTGACGGGTGGAGCCCGCTATAGCTCATCGATGCATCGGTAGGTATCATGAGACAAACTAGTGTCTTGGCACAAGGCCTTGACAAAATCTTATTTGTAGTCTTGGCACGAGGCCTTGGCTATGTGGTTATGATAGTCTGGCATTATGCATTCCAACATTATGAAAGTGGTTATTGATTTTTGCATGTGATTATTCGATTAGTAGAATATCCATGTGAATGAGTAAATGGCATTATTTCCTTTTATTTATGCCATACCATGTTTAAAGTTCATGTTTGAAAGGCTTTTGTTTTAGTTATACATTGCCTTAAAAGTTTATTCTTATTTATGAAAGTTTCCGCTATTTTGTTATCCTTACTGGGCATTTGAGCTCACCCCTTTTTTATGTTTTATTTTTCCCAGGAAGTGAAGAAGTAAGTTATGAATGACCTGTAGGGATTTTATGAGGGGTTAATAGTGTGGATTGTGGAAACATTATGTTGTTGTATTAGTTTTTCATTTTATGATGTAATGTAAAACTTATGAATATATCTAGTGTTTCCAAGGCTACTAAACCAATCGGTCTTTCGAGATTTGATCTTTCTTATGATCATGCCAATGTTACGAAGTAATGCACCGACTCTGGGTAGCTGGGGTCGGGGCGTTACAGTTGGTATCAGAGGAATTTTAGTACAAACCTTGGAAGCTAGATTTAGATAAACTCTGATTAGAGCATGTAGACCTAAGATGAACTTTGAGGATTAGTATAGAAGAACTTCCTCGAATTTTGGTATTGTAGACATTTTGTGAGTTTTCCGAGCAATACATCCCTGTCTGGATACGAGCAGGTAGAGGCGGCTCTGGCACAGATGTACCTAGGGGTAAAACCCGAAAACACCGCTTTGAGCTAGACTCGAACGGGAACTGGTGCACGACAATGGGCCTTGCTGTACTCTTGGTTACGACACTCCCGGGGGATATGCTTAGGATAACTTTCATTTTCTTTACAAATCATTTTGAAGGGATTATGAGTATATACTTCCTCAAAGAAAACATTCTTATGATTATGGATTATATCCATAAATAGTCCAATTTATGTTAAGTGTTTTATAAGTATGGGATTATGTATTTTGATTCATAAACTGATCTAGTTTATGCCATTGTTTAGAAATGGCGCCCAGTAGAAGGAATGAGAACTCTAGAAATGCACATGATCCAAAGAGAAGGAAGGATCATATCTTTCATGGTCTTAAGCTAAAATTGATAAGAGAAATAGTCTCCCATGTATTATCATCATATGAAGAAATAATATCATGTGTTGATAAGATAAGTAAAGAGTTTACTGAGTCCTATGGCTTTGAAGGGAAGCAAGAGAAAAAAATGATGGAAGAGAGAAAAATGGATAAAGGGAAGAGGGAAAAGAATAATTTTCCCATATGTGGTAACTGTGGGAAGAAACACCCTGGAACTTGCCTGAAAGGAATGGGAGTTTGTTATAAGTGTGGAGGAAAAGGGCACAAAGTACATGACTGCAAGGGTAAGAAAATGGTTTCAAATGTACAATGCTTCATTTGCAAGGAGTTTGGACACTACGCGAACCTATGCCCCAGTCATCAGACTATGCCGCAAATGATGCTATTGGATAATAATCAAGTTATGATACTACCACAGATGAAGAGGAATGATTAGAGTTCTTATGTTGATTATGTCAATTGAGTGTTGTATCAACAATGTACTTGTTATAATAATTATGGAGTATATAAGGATTGTACTGCAGTACTATTTCATTAAGGACTTGAGATTGTGTGGAACAAAGAAAAGTGACTCAATAGCAGGATAAATTTTTGGAAAATATATGGTTGAGAGAAAGATAAACCATAATATGGTTCTGATACCGAGTTAGTGATTTTAGAATAATACATGATTGATTTGGATAAATTATGTTGGATATTCTTGACTACCTTGAAACTGATTAATGATTTGTATATTCCATCATTTTTTTGGGGTTTAAAACATTTTTGGATTGATGAAGTATATCCAGCATTCTATATGGAATAGGGGAGCATGAATGTAATCAATAAGGAATATGGTAATTCAAGATGTTTCAAATTATTAAATGAATACAAGATGAAGGTATTCATATGCTATTACGGGGTAAAAAGGATCTATATTATGTTTACCTTCCTTATAAATGTTGGACTGTGAGTTTGGACAGAAGTATTTTGGATAGTTCTAGTTTGGATTATTTTGGATTACCATAAAAGGACAACCCAGAGGTCGGGCGGCAACCCGTCGCGTCCGGCAAGGCTTCGAGACTTGAACCCGCAACCGAAGGGCGACAAGGGTGTATCACCTGCCACTGGCCCACGAGATGTCCTGGATTAAATAATGTAGTTTTTATTAAAAGACCTTGTAGATGAAATATAAATTCGTTTATTTTGTAACCCTATACGAATATTGTAAATAGAATTTTTTTTACATTCTATTATCTTTTAGAGTGAATGATGAGTTTGTGGTAGAAATTTACTAATGGATAAAACTCTAATTATAAAGTAAGTATATCTCCTTATGATCTTAGCCAATCTCATAAATAAATTCCTCAGTATTAAGAAAAGCAACTTAGAACAAAAATGTTTTCCTAGATGGTACCTTAAATCATCACTAATTTATGGCTTTGGGATTGTTGGCCTTTTCATATCCATGTTCTCTACCACTCTCCATCAGATAATCGATGGTTAGATTTTTCTTCCATATCCATATTTTCCTACATGGAACCCGCGTATGTGTTATTTTCGGTAATCTTCATACGTTCGACTCTTTACTTTAAATAGAGGCCTCATTAATTCATTTTTCGATGTGGGATTTCAACTAAGATATTTTGAAACGTCAAAAATGTGTTATCATAATACCCTATGTTTTGTTGAACCGATGGTATTTCAAATCATCATAGATTGATGAATTTAAGGACCTCAATTTTATACATGTTTGTGATTGATGACCTTAATCACTACCTATAAATATTTACGTTTTTCCTCCAATTATATGTCTCTAATTGCCACCAATGTTCTCCTAATCGAGATCATAATTTGGTGGTGACCCTTTCATTTCTCTTTTCCTCATATTAATACTAAATTTTAGTAACCCAATTTCCGATGTGGGTTTTACCACAAATATATTTTCTATTTACAACCTTTTATTTTCGAAGAACAATTTCAAATTGCGAGGACGCAATTTATTGAAGGAGGGGAGAATGTAACACCCCAAGATTTCATAGTGTGTTATTTCTTCAAAATAATTCAATAACTTGCACTACACGCAACACCGAGTTCAATCACACCATGACTTACAAAAAAAAGCCATTAAAAGAGGTCATGAAAATCATTAACTACATTTTAAACATTATATAATCCTTATAATTTTAGAATCCATATTATGAGTTTCTTAGTCATAATGCAAGAACAGATTCATTTTCAGTATTGCACTTTTATAAACTTTTAATAGTGAAACCTTTTTAAATACAGTATTTTAAACTTTTTGACTAAATTGGGACATCAAAAAAATTTAAAATGAAACATCCCAAGCTTCCACGGTACGCTTTCCTTTGAATAAAATAGTAGCGTGTGTTGTACGCAACCTTGAGTTATAACACACGCCACAACCAATCAAACTAGCCGTTATGAATAGTAATACCTAAATTTTGAAATTATATATATTTTATATTTTAAAATGGACTTCATTTTTGGATTCGGAATATCGAATTTAGCCTAAGGTGAAATTTTGGTACTTTTCGGATAACTTTCATATTTTGATGAATAGTGAAAATTACTAAATTTTAATTAAAAACAACTTTTTTAATCAAAATAATTAATAGTGATAAATTATGAATTTGAGTGGTTTTAAAGTATATTTAGAATATATTTTTACCATTTAATATAATTTTGGTCATTGGACATAATTTTAAAATTAAACCGAACATAAACAAATGTCAATCCTTTGATAGTTATTATCTCTTAAAAACACGCTTTTTGTTTTGACAGCGGGAATTAATTTTAAATTAATTTCTGCCAATTCTGTGTTTTGAATTTAGAAAAATGGATTCCATATTTGGAATCAGGATGTTCAAATTGTGTAAATAAGTAACTTTTATTTTTAGACATTTTGAATAATTACTGCGGTAAATATTTTATTTACCATGGTTAAGGGTAAATCCGGTAAATAAGGGTTAAAAAATAATATTATAATAATACTAAATTACCCTAAAACGTGTCTTAACCCTATTGGTTGATACATGGTCGACCATGGGCATCTTTGGGTCAATTTTGGGACCCCATTGATCCACTTGTAAGTGATAATGACACTTTATTTTAATTAAGTTGAAATGAATACAAAAATGGCATAAGCTTACATCTTTTAAAAGAACAATTTTTACATAGGGTTATACATGTTGGATTTTAGATTATAAATATTCATTAGAAAGATAAAAAGATTTCCTACATAATGATATTTTATTTATAATTTTTAGACATCAAATAATTTAAATTATTAATGACACAATAATGATGCAATGTTTACCTCATTAATAAATCATTTAAATAAATAAGATTATAATGATTAAAATATTATCTAAAACCTGTCCAATTCTTATTGGTTGATGTTATTTAGAATAGGAGTCATATTATCTTCGACCTCAATGATTTTTGGACCATTATAAACCGAATATAATTATATTATAAAGTAATACTTTCACTCTTTCCTAAAGAGCCCCTCATCTCCCTTATAAAAGGAGACCACTTCTACTCATTCCTCACACCTCTCAAGCCACTTGGCTCGTCCAAACTCTGCCCAACTAAGCTCCCCACATCCCTCTCCTCCTCCTTGAAGCTTCCCCTTAGGCATAAATCATTTCAAGAAGTCCTTTGGTTCCAACCAAAGTGAGTTTCCTAAATTAAAGGTAACGATTTCTCTTAAATTATTTTCCTTTATTTTGCTTCTCCAACCCCCAAACTCTTTTTATTTCATTTCTTTTGTAACAAAAACAATATCCTCAATATACTAGGATGTTGTTATAAGAAGGATTCAAACTACACATACACACAACTCCATCTAATGGATGATGAACATAATGTTTCTGTGGATGGCAAACTAACGCCTCACGAAACGATGATTGTTCAAATACATCTTACCGCCTCTCATGGTGGCCATTATGATGGCACTGTAATTAAATATGATATTAATGATATATATTTTATAAGCTTCTGTAATTCCATTTTATTTCATTACATTATTCGTTTCATGTTGTATATAAATACGATAATTTCATTTGAGGAAGTGCGGACTACCGCCCCCTTAAAATGATATGACTCGTTCATACCACACATGGAACGTATAAAGGATGGTGTTAATGAACTTAAGTAACATATATAAAATATTATATTATACTAGAATAGTAATATACCTATGTATCATTTGGATTCAATTCTTTTAAAATAAAAATTAAATGGAAGTAGCGTTCGTGCGTACGTACGGACTACCGTCTCCACGAACGGGGTGAGATCCATCCTCCATCGTATCCATTCAAGTATTATTCTCATTTTAGGGTTAAAAATAATGTTAATATCATTATTATTATGAATAAGATTTAATCTATCCATTACAAACATGTCTTACGTATCCAAACATTTAAGAAGAACAAATCGATTATCACCTGAAACGACGATAATACTAAGATATTATTAATAAAGCAATGTTAAAAGATCATATATGATATCATATTAATGTATATGATTCTTGTATAATTTAATAACAATTATTTCACCATTATACAGGAGGTTAACCGACCCCAACAAAGGAAAAGTACAAGGTAAGGGTTTATTTCGCAATCTCTTCATTATCCGAGGTTGTTTATACGTAATAATCTACTGGGATATCTTTATCATCCACATCCATGTTTCTTAAAAATGTATTTCAAAACATTTTTACTATTTACAAGAATATGGGTTAAAGTCATTTATACCCTTGTTTGACTTTTTATAAGAGGTTTATAAAGGAATCTTTCCGTCGTTTTCAAAACAAGGTCCTTTTTAACCTTTTCGACAGAATTGAGGTAAGAATGCGGTAATTTTACGCCGTTATAAAATCTTCAAAGCTTTACTTAGAAGCTTATAAGAATATTTTCAAAGAAAATGTTTTATTTTATATGGATCTTAAATGATTTCAAAATAAAAGGAGATATTTCTTTAAAAAGAATTTTGATTTCATCTATGTCAACATCCTTTGACGGATTTTAAGATTATTTGAAGTTGATTTATTATGATACAAAAATTCTATATTGTATTGAAGGTTTTGTGATATGTTTGACTATGGATGTGCTATTTTTATACCATTCATAGTTTATGGTGAAATTATTGACATTTCGTATGCTAGTTTTAATACGAATGTTTATGTTATGTTTAAACCTTTTCATATGGGAATGCATTGGACTTAATAAGTGACGGGTGGAGCCCGCTATAGCTCCTCGATGCATCGGTAGGTCTCATGAGACAAACTAGTGTCTTGGCACAAGGCCTTGACAAAATCTTATTTGTAGTCTTGGCACGAGGCCTTGGCTATGTGGTTATGATAGTCTGGCATTATGCATTCCAACATTATGAAAGTGGTTATTGATTTTTTCATGTGATTATTCGATTAGTAGAATATCCATGTGAATAAGTAAATGGAATTATTTCCTTTTATTTATGCCATACCATGTTGAAAGTTCATGTTTGAAAGGCTTTTGTTTTAGTTATACATTGCCTTAAAAGTTTATTCTTATTTATGAAAGTTTCCGCTATTTTGTTATCCTTACTGGGCATTTGAGCTCACCCCTTTTATATGTTTTATTTTTCCCAGGAAGTGAAGAAGTAAGTTATGAATGACCTGCAGGGATTTTATGAGGGGTTAATAGTGTGGATTGTGGAAACATTATGTTGTTGTATTAGTTTTTCATTTTATGATGTAATGTAAAACATATGAATATATGTAGTGTTTCCAAGGCTACTAAACCAATCGGTCTTTCTAGATTTGATCTTTCTTGTGATCATGCCAATGTTACGAAGTAATGCACCGACTCTGGGTAGCTGGGGTCGGGGCGTTACACCTACCTCCCATTATATAATGAATATATAATTCCATCTCCTACCACCCAAAATATTATACATAAAAAATTCAATCTCTCACCTCCAATAACATAATGGACTACGAATTGAAGTTCCAACCTACTATAGAATAGTAGATCACGAATTAATGTTGATAATTTGGATAACATAATTTATTAGTAATTCATGTCCGTTCCTCCAATAATATAATGGATCAATAATTTTAGTTCCTTCCTACCATAGAGGATTATGAAATCATGTTCATGCGTCCGAAATTAAATCATAATATTTTAAACATTACCTAATGCATATTATTGATTTAACATACCCTAACCCTATATAGGATTTATTGTATACATGTCATATCATATTGGTAATCAATATATAATTTCTCAATATAAAAAATTAATTAAATTCCATGAATTATAGAACATAGGGAGAGGAAATGGGTTTTAAATTATTTCCAAATAGTGCCTCCTAACATGATATCAAAAGTATATTAGTTGATAGTAATAAAATTCAATAACCAAAAATTATTATTTAATAAAGATATTTAGAATGTGATTAATAAATAAAAACTCTATATAAGTTATATCATTTCAAATATAACAATAACTAAAATACAAATAATTAAGAATTTCAAAATAAAAAAGAAATTCCTTAGGAAATGTGGAGAAGAAGATAAAAATGATATTAAAAGGGGAGTATTTTTTAAATATGAATTTTTTTAATTAAAACCCAAATCATAAATAGAGTAATGAAAAATTTATTTTTAAATATATGAAAGGAAATTTTATGGCCATAAAAAAGAATATATAATTGTATTTTCAATGTAATATTTTTTAGAATTATACGGATGAGTGAGAATTTATATGGATGATAATGAAATCATTTGAAAAAAATGAAAATAATTATTTGCATCATAAAATATTATAAAGAAAGAAATTAATTAATTAAATTACTATTCAATAAAAGAAGTAATTAAATTATAATATCATTATATAGTATAATAAAAACATCTGGTAAATCCATAGTCAATAGTAATCATTACGAAACATAAAAATAAATTGAGTTCGAAAAATCCGTGACCTTTTTTCCCAATATCTGTGACAGATATTTAACATTATTTATAATAAAAATAGTCATCTTAATCGCCTATTTTATTGTCTCATTAATATCTATTACCCTAAATAATTTTAATTCATAATAATTCTCTGTACAAAAAATATTTCTTTATTGTTTACTATAATCATTAGATGTTATTAATTTGGACTATTTTGTTAATGATTTAAAATAACAAGATGTATTCCCTTTAAATGATAAAAAGTTAATAATTCCTATATTATGCAAGTTAATGGAAAATATTTTTTATAAATATTTTAAACTATCAAATTTCATTGTATGAAATTTTTATTCATGATCAATGAAGAGAGAATTAGTGAAGTGTTTGTTTTTTATAATTTTAGATGAACAAAAACTAGTTTATTCAAAATGATTTAAATATTAAAATAAAACATCAAGAATCCAATAAAATTTAACTATATACTTATATCAAATATATTAATTAATTACCATTTTATAATATTTTAATTTGTGTGGTGATATAAAATAAAGTATGTCATTCCTTGGAGGTAGTTGTCAGCACGTATACACAAACAACATTTTCATTTTCTATAGAATGAGTGAAAAGTAGAAAATTTAATATTTATAAAATCATGTTTTTTTAAATATATCATATTTATTCATTATATATCAATTTATAACCTTTCATTTATGCTAATTATTATAAATTTAATATATTCCTTTATGAAGACGATATTCATTAGATACACAAGAATGAATATATCAATATAATAAGAAAAAAGTATGAATGGAAGAAATTTTTTATCCTCAAAAATAGTAAATTATATTATTATGTAGATAACACAAATTTCATTTTTTATTAATTGTTAATATATTTTTTATTATAAAAATATATAATTAAAATATTAGAGAATGATTTGTACTTATGTTGAGAATATGGACTTTATCATGAAGTTATTCTTGTAAATAGAAAACATTATGATTTTCCATGACTCAAATGGATTTAAAATGTTATATATTGATATAAAGAACGAAAATGGGGAAGATATTTATGAGGAATTGTTATTTTTTCATTCCCTTGATGTGGTGGGGGAAGTCCCCATTTATATTTCATGGGAGTGACATTTAAAAAAAATATAATATATAAAATCAATGTTCAAGGTTCAAATGGATCCAATAATGTAAAATAATGGAGTGAAAAAAGGGTATTGTTTATCTAACTCGCATGCACAAATATTAGGACATGTTTGTTTACATATTTCAGGTTTCTTACCATTGGTTACACCCATTTATCTTTATTTATTGTTTCCATGTTAACAAATCATTTCCTAAGTAAATAATTTTTTACGTGTGAAACTAAAATTGAACACATTAAATAATTTGTAAATGATGATTTAAAATATGAAATCAATTCTTTATAACAATGTTTTTTTTGTTTGAGAACGTTTTTTAATATTAACACACATTATAAGTACAATCCATTTTATAGAGTTTATATTTTTAAGTGTAAAAATAATGTTTTGGATAAAATTATTAGTGCTAATCATTTGAATGAACAAAATAAGTTTATTATTTTAATAAATGTTTTTTATATGTTTTAAAAATAATTCCAAAATTCAAATCTACCATATGATATCATAATTATAGTATTTTGTTTTCATAGATTACATAGTTTTCAAAATTTTAAACATGTGTTTTTAAAAAAATTTAATATAGTATTTTTATAAATAAAATTATACTGATTTAAAGAATTAAAGTTCATGAATGATGTTTTATGAAAATTTTAATTCATTTTGATATGATAAAAAAGTAAAAAACTCTACTATATTAATAAATATTGTAATTTTTTACTATTTATCTAAAAATAAATTTTTTTCCAATAAATGAAAAAATAATTCTAAGCTATTTTTTACATGTGGTATTCAAAAAATACGTTCATTTTATAAAAAAAATTAAAATTCTCATAATTTCATCTCTTAAATTAACATAATATATATAAATTAAAAAAAATTTAATAATAAAATTAAGTTTTTAAGTGTTTTTAATATTATTTAATATTTATTTATAATATATATAATCTTAATATATTAGTTCATATATAATTATAATTTTGAAGGAGATAAATTTAATTTATTGAGATAAAATGTACAACTTTTAAAAAAAATATTTTTTAGAAAGAACAATCATTTTTAATATTAAATCATATTTAATATTTATCCCCTAAATATATGAAATTTTAGGTGAGTAATATCTATTTATTTAAAATAGGTTTAATTATACTTATATTATCTTAATTATATTCATCTACTATGTTACATCACATTTATTTTGTTTGGAGTAATCTATCAAAAATTGTATTAAGCTATAAAGAAAAAATATAATCCAAAATATAATAGTGTAAAATTCTCCCAATTAAAAAAGATACTTACTCAAAAATTTAAATTATGAAATATAATTGACAACAAATAAGGGTATCTAAAAAATAAACTCTCATGAAGATATAATATCTAAATTGGGAAATATATTATTTTCCTCATAATATTCATTCCCCAATATTATTTTTTTTTCAAAAACCATTTGAACTGGGATCCAATCGCTAGTTGACATCAAGACCCACAATATATAATTTTTTTTCAGAAGGGTGTTCATAATAATATTTTCATTGAAAAGATTTCATATATTGGAAGGAATTTTGATTTCATTATTCCAAAAAATAATCCTTTCACTTGCTATAGAAAACTAATCTATTTCAAAAATAAGCCATTAAATTTATCTTATGTATGAATAACAAAATTTCCAAAGGTATATTCCCATAAAAATCATCTCAGGTTACAATAATATTAAAATTGGAAGTTTTATCTGATAATAAAATATAATATTATAACAGTGGTTCTTTAATTATCTTTAAAAACCTCCTTGATATACAAGAGTTCCTAGAATCAAATTGTTACATGACATCCAAGACTCTATATGAGAGGAGAAGTGCAGCTTTATTATCACAATCTACTTTAGTAGTGGTAATTTCCTAGAATCAACCTTTATTCTATATATAGGGAGGATTAACTGATCTATTATCCTTTTTAGTCATTAGATTATATAATTTTCATAGATATTTTCTAGTTTTACTATATTTATTATTTTGTACTATCAGTGGATCCTTAGGTCAAACACTATTACTCATCATCACATCAACTGAATTCATCATTTATCCTTAGTAATATGATACATTATTCCCTTATTTACCACAGGTAATAAATAATTTTTTTTCCATTAATTAATTTCCCTTGGTGATTCAAATCATATTATTGGAACAAAATAAATATAATCTTTTTCCATGATGTACATTTTTACATGATCTTCCAAGAGACTCTATTATTTTCTTCTTTTATGTGTTGGGAATTCCTCTATGTTAATGTTGTAAATCAAAATTATTTATATCTAGTTGTGAATAACAAAACAAATTCATACTTTATCTCCTATATGATTTTTAGAATTTGAAAAATTACAGAATTGAACATAAAATAATTCATTAAAATGCTTCCTCATATATCAATACATTATTAAAACCAAGAGCAGTTAACATTCGTGAAACATAATCAACTTCGTAAGTGAATTATCATAATTGATATCATGAGAAACACAACCTCGACATGAATTAATTTATGAAACTATCATATTATATTTTAGTTAAACCTAAATCACTCTCGGTTCAATCATAGACTCTTTAGGTTGGATTCCCTGGCACACATTAACATAACTCCATGAAAACAAATCCTTTAAAATGGCTCATAAAGATATTGTTATTGACTGAATAAATCATTCATATGTATCTCTATAGGTGTATATTATTAGTACCACTCATCATGCACTAAGTAAAGATCAAGATTATACTCAAACAAACTTTTTTCAAGGTGACTACCCCTAGGTGGCTGAATGTAAGAGTTTCACCCACTTGATAGTATCCTGATATGGATTTAATGATGAGTAAAAATGTATGTCAATCATTTTAACAAAATTATACAATTTCATGAAATGATAATTATTATCAAAAGGGTTTTCAATAAAATTATCAAATATAAATCCCTAAAAATAGATAGACTAATCATATAAAAAACCTTCATTTGATGCCAACTAATTCACCCAAAATACACAATCTCATGTTATGTGATAAAAAAATACTTCACATGTTTTATTTGATCCTATGCGAGAAAAAAAAGATTAACATATATTTATTTTACATTCATTCCATTTTATAATCATCTAATCTAAAAAATAATATCATAATACCATGAATAAATCATTTATTATCATTGTATACAAGAAAAAAAGGTAACTTATTTTAAAATGCTTCTGAAAATTTCTCTAAAACCACACCACACTGGATTCCCTATTAGACCACACCATTGTATACTCATATTAATAATCTATTTAATGAAATATTAATAATTGGGAGATCTCAAATTCTTACTAAGGGAAAAATACATTAACATATCAACAAAGTGGATCGATAATTAGTACTTTAGAAAATAAGACTATGGAAGAAATATCTTCTTAAAATGGACATGGAACAATATGATTGGTCCATAAGAAATTAAAAATGGACATGTGATCTCAAATAATCAAAAATATACCTTGGAATAAGATTGCGAAATCCTGAGAAAAATAAACATGATCCACAAGGCATTACATTGAAACATATCAAAGAAAATTATAAAAAAAATATTCATATAAATTATGATATAGTTGATCCATAATTCATAAACCTACCTCCCATAACAGAATGGATCTTGAATTCATGATCCTCTCTCCACAAAAAAAACTAATCCAGAATTCTAGTTTCTAACTCCAATAAAATAATAAATCTATATTTCAAGATATTTCCTAACATAACATAATGGATAATTAATTCATGTTCTTAAGTCCCATATCATAATAGTTCAAGAATTAAATTTCCATTATTTTATAGTATAATCGATCATGAATTCATGTTCCTACCTCATAAAGAGGATCAAATATTCATGTTGTATCTCCCAAATAATATCATGAAATGTAAAACATTGCATATTGAATTGATGGTATTTAATTGAACAACCCCATCCAAAGGTTTTCTTGAAACCAAATTTTATGATAATAATAATATTCAGAAAACAATTAATATATTAAAAATCAATCTAATATTATGACTTGAATAAAACATCAAAAGAAAATGTGTTTTATATCATTTCCAAATTGTATCAAATAAAGTAATATCAAAATTAGATCATTTGAAACAAAAAATATTCAATCACTGGACAAGGGAATCTCATAAAATCATTTAAAAGTTAACTCATAAGACATAACTACATAGGACATATGTATTTTAGAATAAAAATGGAAAATGGAAGTGAACCGTGAAAACATTTTTTATAAAAAACATTTCTTAACATTATCCTAAATAGTTAAAGTTATGAATCACTTTAAAAAACATTTTCATGGTGGTAAATTGAAAATATTTTAAAAAAAACATTAAATAAAATATTAGTAATAGATCCTTGATTGAATATAAAGGGTTTCCAAAGGAAAGTAGCATGGAATATAAAAATATGAACGTGAAACAGAATTCATATCTATAACTATACATTTTCTTTAAAATAAAAATATTAACACCCATGTCATAAAGAGAGTGATAAATCATTAGTTTGAAAATATTTGAATATAAATTTTATTACCATAATAAATAAAACTTTTATGGCATTTCAAATTAATAAATGAGAACATTGGTTGGAAGAATGAACACGGATATAGAATAAAATCATCTCATTTTGAGATAATGAGATTTATTCTTAAAATCATGAAAATTTAAAAATAAATGAATTCATAAAATTAATTCCACATAAAATAAGGATTAATTGAATTATAATATTATATTATAATTGAATAAATACATATTGTAAATACATAGTCCAGAGGAAGCATTATGGCACATTAAATGTAGTTGAGTAATGAAAATAATGTACCCTTTAGTCCCATGAACTAAAATATATATTTAACCTCTTGTATCATAAAAATAAAAATGTTAATAAAAAAATTTATAAAATTATTCCTATATATTACCCTCTATAATTTTGAATCATAATAATTCACTTGATTTACTTTATTTAGTAATAGTTTATTTTCATCAACTAATGTTAGTAAGTCTAATTGATTCCTACGTTGTTTAAAATGTCGATGTAGATTTACTTTAATTGATAAAAATTTAATCATTAAAATACTATAAAAGGAACTAGAGTATATTATTTATAAATATTTATAAATATAAAATTCTATTGTTTGATAATTTTAGTCATGATTCGAAAATATAGAATTAGCGATGAGCTTAATTTTTGTAAATTATAAAGAAAACAAATTTAATATTAATAATGTGATAAATATAATTACAACCCTTATAGAACAAAAAAATATTTATATAATAAAATATTTTTTATTCAAAAATAAAATTATTAGAACCATTATTTTATGGTGGTAACTGAAAAATAATACATCGTTCCATAGATGTGATAGTCTTCGCATATGAACAGATAACATTCTCATTTTCCATAAAACGAGATCAAAGAAAAAAATATTATAATTTTATAATCACAAAAATACTAAAAATATAATTTTTATTCCTTAAAACAGTTTATTACCATAAATTTATGCATGTTATGAAAAAATAAATTGCTTTATTTAGGCCTTATTCTTGATGTTATGCACAAATGATGCATTCAATTTTCTTGGGAAAATGGGTGAAATGAAGGTAGTTATTTTTACAATAAGCATTAAAAATAATAATTTTTTTATAATATTTATATAATAATTTCTTAATGGGTAAAATATTATTGGTGTAGAAAGATATATAAAGAAATTATTAAAGAGTAGTTAGTACTTAAGTTGAGAGTTTAGACATTATCTGGAAATACATCTCAGAAATTGAGGATATATGAAATTTACAAAAATCCAGGGGATGAAAAAGGCTATTTTGGGTTATTTTGGAATACAAATGGGAATAGTTTCATTACTATTTTTATATTTAAGCTCCCTTTAATGGGGTGGAAGATTTCCCCTTTTATATGTGATGAGAGTGGCATTTTTTAAAAAAATATTAAAGATAACGTCACTATAAAAATGTCATAGAAATCTAATAATGGTAAATAATTGAATAGTAAAAGTTTAGGGTCAATTTAAATATCATCAAATCATTTAAATACATGTTTGTTACGTGGGTTAGGTTTCGTACCCTTGGTTACACATTTTTTATCTTAATTTAACTTTTCCAAAATAACGAAATTTTTACCTAAGTAATTAACTTTGTTATTTTTTCAGATGAAATGGAACTCATTACTTATTTTATACCAATTTATTTCAAAAATTAAATTATTTTTTTTAATCCAAATTTATAAGACTGGTAAGAATTAATATTAACATTACATCACATATTGTGAAAAACCATTTTTTTAAAACGGGTAATTTTAAACCTAAAAATAATGTTTAGAGTAAAATTTATAATTATTTTGATTTTTTGTAATTTATGAAATTAATTATTTTACAAATAATGATTAATATTTGTTTTAAATAAACCAAAAAATAAAATTCTATCTTGTGATTTCAAAATTAATGAACTTTAGTTTATTATAAGATAACTTTAATTTTAAAATTATAGATATTAGATTTCTTAATTCATCATAGTATTTATAAAATGATCATTGTAGCCCATAATATAATACAAGGTGATTATTTTTTTATAAATATTCAATGAAATTATTTACTCATGATAAATTTAAATAATTTAATGTATTAAAAGAAAACATATTTTTCCTTATTTGCCTAAACCCAATATTTTAAGGCAAATCCCAAAAATTTATAATAACTTAATTTTTAAATGAATAATTTAAAAATAAATTTAATTTATTCAATTTCAAATTGTACAATTTATAAATATATCTTTTAAAAGATAATAATAAATAAAAATAAAAAATTATTTAATTTTATATCAATCTCAAATTTATCAAAAGTTTATATATTAGTTTATATATAATAAGGTTCTAAATGTAGATAAATTTTTTTAGTAGGAAAACAATAAATCATTCAAAAAAATAATTTGAGAAATAAAAAATACTTTTTAACATTAAATAATATTAATAACATATCCCCTAAATGTAAGCATTTTTAATTGTGTAATATTTTTTTATACTATAGGCATTATTATTCTAATAATTTTCATAATAATAGTAATCTAATATGTTCCATACCATTTTAGTTTTGTTTGTGTAGGGATAAAGATATAGAACATAATATTAATTTTATGAACAAATATATATTCCAAAATATTAAAGAATTACATAGAGTGGACCAAGTACATGAGAAAAGATTAGTGGAAACATCAGTTTATAGGCCACTACTATAACGTGAAAAATAATATAAAATGGGATAATATACATATGAATTGGTATTCAATTCTTCCAAAACCATAAAAATATCTTCTTGGCAAATAAACAAGGAAATACATTATCTCTAACCTCAACCAATAGTTCTTGTTGATGATTATCATCATAACACCCAAATCAACTTTGTGCTTCATTGATGTTTTATGGAATGAACATATCCTTATTAATAATTTATTTGACCTATTTTAGTCCTATGATATTTTTTATACAACTTATTATCATCATATTGGAGAATGAAATTTCATTCAAAATAGAGTTTTGTAAGGATCTATCTAAATTATCCAGTGAAATTAATTCTTATATGAGAAATAGATCAATGGAATATGTTTATCCTATATTCCTTTGAAGTCCATTGATCATGCTCTAAATATATCATGACATGACTATATTTTCCTGTTATATTTTTGGTCAATCTATGAAAGATAAGACATGATAAATTTCAAATATTTTTTGAGATAATGTTATATAAAATTCTATATTTTTTGGGGTAAACCTCGAATCTCGAGCTGACACAATTGATAGTGGTGATTTTTGTAGCCTCACCACTTTTCTAATAAATATACAATAAATTTGATTAAATGATACATCCTCACAAAGGGAAATGAAATGAGAAGTGTTTATATTATATTCTAACATAAATTGTATGGAATTATTTATGATTCTATTAACAGGTGCCATGAAAAATTAAAGTGGTGATGTTTTCCTATTTACCTGAAGGTATGGGTATTGGTTAAAAATCCTCTTTAGATAATTCCTTTTTCACAACACTTTCTCACCTTAGAGACACTGTGATGCATATTATGAATTCTTTTTCATCACATTTTACCACCACTTTTGCTCTTGGGTACCTTTATAAAACTTTTTTCTCCCTAGGTGGATAGAGAATATTGGGATATGAGAATCATTCAAAATCTCTTTATTTAACTCATGATCTAATAAAACATGTTATCATGACTCATATCTCACAACTCCAAAAACATTACTGTAGGTCCTTGATTCAATATTTCATCTAGAGGCCTAAGTCATCCATCTATTAGATGCCCAAATTAACCAAGTATGGGGATTGTAGGGTTTTCTCAATCCCCATGACTCGGAAAATATTTTTTAGGAATTAAAATATAAGATATTGGGAATGATTCCACCCTCAAATTTGTGTAAAATAAAAATTGAATAAATGGACACAGTGACTCCTTACATTGGTGGTCCATGCACTATCAAAAAATATAAAATATAAAAATATAAAAAATTACAAAAATAAATATGATTTATTCCCCTCCAACTGTACCTATAGAAACAACATATTTTATTATACACCCATAATTCTATATATATAATGCAAAATCAATTGAGGAATGAAAAAGAAACAGGTTTAGAAGATTTTTCTAGTTCAATAAGGAAACTAACTAAATAATAATAACTTTTCCATGATATTAGGGGAAAAACCCCCGAAATATCCACAAAGATTTATGGTCAGGATCTAAAAATAATTCCCTAAACTAAAATGTTATATTGGCCTGTACATAATCCGGATTAGTAGTCCACAACATGCCTTTTCACATACATAGCTGTCACAAACTAGATCCATTCGCTAGTAATACTAGCATCAAATCCATCCCATTATAAGACCTGATGTTTCTTACCTATCCCCATGGTCTGCAACAAGTTCTCGAGTATCAATAAATTTTGTTTAGTAACTACCTACCCATGTATGAAAGCATAAAACATTAAAAAAATCAATAATAAGAATCTAAAATTTTCATTCCTAACAAGTTTTAACAAAACCAGATATGAATACATGGATTTAAATAAATAAAAAGAGGCCCAAATACAATGAAATGTAGTAGAAAGAAACCACAAAGACTCCATAGGTCAAGGGGTTATCACCCCGTCGAGACATCTCCACAACACCGCACCTCAGGAGTGGTCTAACAACCTGAATCGCCTTCTACCAAGGATTCTCCTTTACCTCATTCAAACATAACCTAGTGTACTTACCCACAAGGGGTGTAAGTAGGGATTCATCCTAATACCAATAGGATACCACCAAAACATTTCAAACAGTATGAAATACAAGGAGAAAAACCAAGCAGTTTTAATATGTAATGAAAGGTGGTAATAAATTCCAAGAAATGCAACATTCAATTGAAAATAGCTTCTAAACTAAAAATTTCAGAATATTAACGCAATTAAAGTCCATTGGCTTCACAAACACCATTTAAACAAACATTTGAAAGAAAAAAAAATAGGATAAAATTTCAAAACATGATTTTCATCCCTAATAAAGTTCAATAAAATATACTATGTAATTATAGGTAACCCCCAAATGAACCAATAAAAGATTTATATGGAAAACCCCCTATTTCACCAACAAATGGCACTTAAAATTCACTTGAATTACAAACACTACTAAAACCAATTTTTGTAGAAATACTCAAATATAATAAACATGAAAATATCATAAACATAGAATCAACATCACAACGATTTCATACACAATGGAATCACCAACCCAAATAATGAAAACCCTTAAATCTCTCTGCGAAAATCAACCGCACAACTACCGCATCACAACGGACTTATATGAAGGCTAAAACCAAAATAATAGACCAATAAATCCATATTAAAACCCTAGGTTCAAAACCCTAGTTGATGGACATTAGTAACCTCAAGGATAAGGGAAGAAATCATAATAAAATCGAATGAAACCCTAAGAGAATTTAAATAAGAATAAAGGAGACCCACTTATTTGAGGGATCTAGACAAAATCACCCCAAATACACCAATATATAAATATGAAAACAACCAAAAATTAAATTGAGCTTCTAATAATGATGTTAAGGTCATTTAGGAACTAGAATATAGTAAAAGAGTAAGAATTGAAAGAATTATGAAGAAAATAAGTTACCTCTTCAAATATGGATGATTTGAGAAACCCTGTGATGTTCTTTCCTAATTCAAGATGTCTATGCTTCAAAGTGGGTGGAAATATTATTGGAAAGTAGGTGGATTAAGTGCTATCGGGTGACACTTTTAATCAATGAAAAATTAATAAAAATTGAATAAGTTATTAATTTTGTTTTATTAAACTAGAAATGGGATACTAGGATAGCCCAATTACTTAAATACAAATTCAAATCCACCATTATTATGGATCCATAAAGGGTCCAAATTGAAATGGTTGTGTTAATAGGTCATGGGAGACCATTTTGGAATTGGAATGGATGGAAGATGTTGAAAAATTAAAGAGTTATCAAAGAAACAATATTTATTTTTAAATCTGGAAATAGGGTAATGGTTTGGCCCAATTTTAAAAAATGCACCACTTCCAAAAAATGAATGGGAAACCCCCAAAACAACGAATGAAAGAAAATTAAATGAAAAATATGTTATTTATGTTACAATTATTACCAACATTAAAACTTTCCATCTCGGAAAGTAAACATAAAGATTGATCGAAAAACAAGAACATATACTCTTCCTCAACCCATGACTTCTACTCTCATGTCTCATGTGTACCATTTACATGATACCAATGAACCCAAACCAATTGAATCCACATTCCCAAAAGCACCATTTCTTAGAAGACCACTGTTTTCATCGGCAACTGAAAAATAGATAAATTAGGCTCTATATCCAACTCTTCCAAATTTAGTACATGGGTTGGATCTGGGTTGTATTTCTTCAATAGGGAGACATGGAAGACGTCATGGAAGGATGTCAACTGAGAAGGTTGGGAAACCTATATACCACCTTGACAATAAGCTCGGTGATCTCCAATGGTCTCACATACTAAAACTTTAGCTTCCCTTGTTTTGCAAATCGACGATGGCCCAGAAGAGGGGCCACTTCCATGAATACCCTATCGCCCACAAAAAACTCTAAGTCTCAATGTCTCTTCCCAACATATGTTTTATGGAAACTATGAACTATAAATAATTGTTTCCTACTCAACATGACCTTCTCGTACATCTCTTGCACAAGACTCGGCCCTAGTAGTGAGGTCTCACCTACATAATCCCAACACAGGGGGGGCCAACAATGCCAATCATAGTGTGCCTCAAAAGGAGCCATTCAAATTGAAGATAGGTAACTATTATTATAAAAAAACTCAACCAATATCAAATTTCTATCCCAAGAACCTCTAATGTCCTGGAAACATACACAAAGCTTGCCACCCAAAATCTAATTATCCAACTCTGTCTGACTATCTATCTTGGGGTGGTATGTCGTGATCATCTTAATCTGAGACCTCGAGGCCTTCTGAAGGCCTTCCCAAAATCTAGAAGTGAATGAGGGGTCTCTATCTGAGACAACTACTAATGGAACTCCATAATCTCACCACCTCCTTAAGATATAAATGGCCAAACTCATCCACTTTATTTATATCTTGGATCAGAATTAATTCGGTTGATTTGGTCAGATGATCAATCACCACCCAAATGTAATTATTACCCTGAATCATACCTGGGAAGCCAAAAATGAAGTTCATTACTACTTTTTCCCACTTCCAGGTAGTAATAGGTAATGGGTGGATCAAACCAGAGGTCCTTCGATGCTCTTCTGGCACCTATTGGCATGTGTAGAATCTCAACATAATGTCTGTTATGTCCCATCGCATACCATGCTAGCAGAATTGTTATTGGACATCATAATATATCTTGGTGCACCTAGATGGATATTCAACTATGACCAGTTTCTATCCTTCATCACTACCTTTCGAAGATAAAACAACACTACGTAATGGCCCTTGAAGCACAAGATTCCTTTGAGAGACGACGACCAATCATAGGAAGTCTCCCCAACATGATGAAACTTCATCAACCACTGAAAAATCACATCACTAGGATGTTCTCACAGAATAAACTCTAATAAAGAAGTAGTTAACTAAAAGCTTTCCAAAAACGCACCTCCACTATGATCCTTCATCTCCACATGCATCTGCTCAAAGAGCCCCATTAAGTTCCACTCATCATTGGACTTTCGCAAAGCCTACAATAGAATGCTTATACCCAAGGAGTCAGCCACCACATTACCATTTCCTTATGTATAGACAATGTCAAACTCAAACCCCTGCATGTACTTGATCCAACAACACTGCCTCAAGTTGAGGTCATTCTACGAGAAGATATAGGCCATGATTTTCTTTATCAGAGTAGACCACAAAATTATCCCCAAAGAGGTAGTGACAATATGTTTTCATAGAATTCACCACCACTTCCAACTCCAAGTTGTGGGTTGGGTAATTATTTTCATTTGGTCAGAGTTTGTGATAGCCATACGCCACCACATGATAATCCTGCATAATCACACACCCAAGACCCATACATGAATCATCACAATAGACCAAATACCCCTTTCCGACGTTGGAAAAAATCAGAATGGTGGAGGTAGTCAACCACTACATTAGCTCCTCGTAGGATTACTATAATTTTGGGCCCCATAAAAACTTCTCCACTTTCTAGGTGAGTGTGGTCTTCAGTAAAAAAACCGAGAGAAATCCCAAAAGAATCGCATATAGTAACCACCCAGGCCATGGAATCTCGTGATCTCAAAAACATTCTTCAGCTTCTCCTAATACATAACGGCACTGGTCTTCATGGGTCCACTGAAACCCCCTTATCTAAGATCATGTGCCCCATAAGTTTAAATTCCCTTATCCGGATTGTGCACTTTTACAACATTTCATAGAGGTAGTGATCCATCAACGTGCCCAAAATGATCCTCAATTGATGTTTATGATCTTTCTTGGAGCTATTGTATTCATGAATTTCATCCACAAACACCAAAACAATGGAATTGAGATATTAATGGAACACCCTTTTCATGAGTGCCATAAAATCCACTGGAGCATTGGTCAATCCGAAGGGCATGGCTAAGTACTCCAAGTGTTTGTACCTAATTTAAATGGCTCTCTTTGGTATATCTACCTATTTTACCCTGAGTTTATGATATCCCGAACATAGGTCTATTTTTTAGAACCACTTTCCCCCCTTTAACGGATCGAAAAAATCATTTAATCTGGGAAAAGGGTATTTGTTCTTAATTTTTACCTTATTTAGCTTCTGGTAGTCAAATCACAATTAGAGGGATCCATTATCATTTTTCATGAACAACACATGAGCGGCCCAGGGAGAGATTCTATGATGAATGAATCAATTGATTTCTAACTCTTACAACTGTATCTTTAATTTACTCATCTCGGCGGGGTCCAGGCAATAAGAGGGACGAGTTATCAGTTGTGCACCAAGTTCCAGTTCATTCAAGAACTCCACATCCCGCTCAAGGTGAAAACCTGATAAATCATCCGAGAATACCTCCGAAAACTCATTCACTACATGAGTTAGTGAACCTTTTGGTGAAATACCATCGCCCTATACTACGAGCAATGATAACTGAAAGATAATTCTTCCAAAATCTATGAGTAGAGGTCCTGAATGACCCGATACAGGATCCCATTTTCCATGAAAAACATGACGACTCCCATCAGCTGTTGTGAAACATACTTGCTGCCTGTAGCAATTAATTTGTTCTTATAAGTGTACTATCCAATACATGACATGTACTATTTCAAAAAGTTCCATATCAAATACCAAGAGTTCATACACCATCTCAATCCCTGACACATGGAGCGCACAAGACGGGAACATGAGACCCTGCTCCCTCTTCTTTCCCAGCAGTGTCACCAACTCCATCACAAAAAACAACAGCCCATTTGGTAAATTCAGTGTGTCCACAAAGCGGGAAGAAATGAAGGAAATAAATGCAACAATATAAAAAATATCAGTAGCTATAGAATATTCCATCAAAATGGTACCTTTAACTATCGACAGTCCCGCCTCGGATCCTGCGGGTGCGTAATCCACCTCATAGAGATGTCTAGTCTCTGTCTAAGGATGACCGATAGTCTGTGGTTGTGCCTTGAACTACCTCTTCTCAAAAGATGACTCATCTGTACCACCATTACCACCCAATATGGATCCCCCAGTCCACGACGGCTCAGACTATGCTTGCACTCCCCTTAAACCCACTGACCCTACCCACTCGGAAGTGGACATGCCACCCCATAGAAGTGATGTAAATTCCCTATACCACAACAATGGTTATAAGGCTTTTTGGGAAGTGGAAATTCTGGTCATATGTGACCTAGCTTCCTTCATTGGTGGAACATGACCAATCTCACATCAAGAGCAGCAAACGAATAGTTCCTAGAAAAGTGTCTTGAACTGCCACCTCTTTTATTCACATGTTCCTCCATCTTCCTTTTCTTATCTAAGGATATGCCACTTCCCACTACTGATATTGATCCATAGAAACCATCACTAACTTTCCTATCAATCTCCACCACTCATTACCAATCAACGACCTCAATATAGTTCCTCAGCTTAAACTAGAACACCAGGGAGTATATCTCTAGTCGCAAGCCTTTATCAAACCTCTAGGCCTTCATTTGCTCGTTAGAAATGATTTCAATAACATACCAAACCATCTCAACAAAATGGTTGGCATACTCCATCACAGATATATTCTTCTGAATAAGGACCATCAACTCTTGATACCTGGCATATTCGAAGACCCCGGGGTAGTACTTGTTATTGAAGATAGCCTTGAAATCTCTACATCACATTTTCTCATTCTTCCTAGTCTGAAGTACCGATTCCCACCACCTGTAGCTGGGAACCTCCAACGGAATGTATTCACATTTAACCCTGAGATCCTTGGATTTATCTAATAACTTGAACATGTGCCCGATATTCTTGATTCATTCATCTACTTCTTGGGGTTTTATGTTGCATTGGAAGGTGGGAGGCTGATTTTCCAAGAACTCGTCAGCCTTGTCCTTTCTAGGACTGGTATCATCCTATCTAATAAGAGCAGGAATAGTAGATTTACTTTTCCATAGAGCCTAGACAACCCGAACCATGGACTTGACTAGCCTCTGACCAATAGGTGTGGGAGAACTCTATACAGCTTCCTCCCATGGGCACATGGGAGCTTTTCAGAGAGGCATGTTGCTACAAAAATCAAACAGTCACAAAAAAATAGTCAATACCACAATTCTAGAAATTTTAATCAAATACGTCAAATATAAATATTCTATACATGTTATAATAACAAAAGAAACAACTACTCCACCCCTGTCTGATGTCCATGTGTGGTCTACAGCACCCACATTTCACCTGGAAGAAAAGTCAATAAAAACATTTTAACCTCCCCTAGTTTCTCATGGTCTTCCACGAGGCGTTTAGACCAGGCATCCTACTCACAACCAAAACCTCTTTCCTGGATTTTCCAAGCTCCGGTCTATCTCGACTCATCCCAAAATATCAATATGACCCAAAAACATTATCCCCTCTAATACCATTTTGTCACGAACCATATCTGGTCTCCACTAATACTATCATCAAATCCAGCCCATGACAAGTACCTAAGTGAATTCCCAATCCCCACAGGCTGGTACATGTTCGTTGGTATTAATAAATTAGGGTTGGGAATGATTTACCCGATTGTGAAAGCATAAGACATTAAAAATAATCAATAATAAGAATCTGAAATTTTTATGCCAAACAAGTTTTTAAAACACCAGATATGAATAAATGGATTTAAATAATGTACAAGAGGATTTAATAAAAATAAATATAGCCTCAAAAAATACACAAAGACTCCACATGATAAGGGGGCATCAACCCCGATCCGTCTCAACAAAACTGCACCACCAGAGGTGTCTAACAACCTGAACCGCCATCACGGGAGGCTTTCCCTTTACCTGAGTCAAACAGAACCAATTTTACATACACACAATTTTTTTAAGTAGGGTGTGATCCAAATCCCAATAGGATACCACCCAATTATTTCAAATATTATACAATACAAGGTGAAAAAACAATAAGTTTTAATATATAAAGAAAAGTTGTGATAAATTCCAAGAAATGAAACATTCAATTGAAAATAGTTTTTAAACTGAAAATTTCATAATGTAAACACAATTAAACATATAATGTGATATACTATAAAGTATATCCAAACACACCCCAATACAAGGGTTAATACCACAAATAATATGAGCACCAATACTAGGATCACCCCTATTCAACTGGATAGTCTCAGTCCCTATGTATCTCCTACCTCCGTGTAAAGTATCCATGTCACAATCCTTTTCCATGTACAATCCACTATTAGGGAACTCAACCATAACCTAGTGGTCCCCAAAAATAATCCACATAGTTTAGTTATATTTTTCATTATCTGATTTCTCAGTGAAACAGGGACAAAACCCATCTAGTTCACTAGCTGTACTAGTACTTATCCACCCACTTGGGTACCTGGGCTTCCCCTTTTGTGCTAAAAAAATTTCCTCAAGCATTATGCATTACATTGAATATAAAAACAACACTAATGGTCGCATACCAAAAATATAGTAGCTATTATCATTTGACACCAGTTAAAATAGACAACAAAACATTTTGATTTTCAATAGAAAAACATCTCAAAATCTCACATTGTTTTGACCAAAAACTCTTTGAAATATCCACTTTTCACACTATGTGAATAGTTTTAAGTCACGAAAAAAAAAATTTCAGTTCAATACCCTTCATTGAAACAAAAAATCCAATTATGGGGCTTCCCTATAAGATCCAAGAAGTTATATCTTTTAAAACCCCCATATTCACACAAACATGGCACTTAAAATCCATTGGATTCACAAACACCATTTAAAAAAACTTTTGTAGGAACAACCAACATGGATAAATATTAAAAACATTATTTTTATCCTTAATTCAATACAATAAAATCAACTAGGTAATTATATGGAAGCCCCAAATGAACCAATAAAATATTTATATGAAAACCCCCCAGTTTCACCTAAAATTGGTACTTAAAATTAACTTGCATAACAGATACAACTACAAAAAAATATTGGAGAAATAATAAAATCTAATAAACATGAAAATATCAGAAAATAATCATCTAGTTCATAATTATTGCATAAAAAATTGAATCACCTTCCAAAATAATGAAAAACCTTGAATCTTAGTCCGAAAATCAAACTACACAACCATCGCATCACAAGGGACTTTTATGAGGCCTAAAACAAGAAGAATAAAACAATAAATCCAGAATCAAACCCTAACTTCAAAAACCTAGTATCTGGACATTAGTAACCTCAAGGATAAGGTAAGAAACCCTGATAAAAATTAATGAAACCCTGTGAATATTGAATGAATAATAAAGGAGACCCACTTACATGAGGGATCTTGATAAGATATCACCAAATAAACCAGTATCTAAATTTGAAAACTTAAAAAAAATTCAACTGAGGTTTTAATAAGGATGATAAGGTCATTTAAGAACTATAATGGAGGAGAAATAGTATTAATTAAAAGAGTTATGATGGAAAGAAGTCACCTCTTCAAATCTGGATGATTTGAGAAACCCTATGATGTTCTACCCTAATTCGTGATGCATATTTTCCAAAGAGGGGGGAGGATATTATGGGAACCTGGTAGGGTTCAATGGTCTTGGGTGAAACTTGGAATCACTGAAAAATAATAAAAATTGAATATGTTATTAAATAAAATAATTGTTTTTAACTAGAAATGGGTGGCCGGACTGGCCCAATTCCTTATATAAAAATCCAAATCCACCATTAATATGGACTAATAAAGGGTAAAAATTGAAATGGTGGTGTTAATTGGTCAGGGAAGGCCATTTAGAAATTTTAATTGATGAAAAATATTTAAAACATTAGGATTTATAGAAGATAAAAAATAATTTTTAAATCTATAAATGAGCTCACGGTTTGGCCCAAATTTCAAAAGCGCACCACTTCCACCAAAATGCATGGGAAACCCCCATAAAAAATCAAGAATGTAAATTAAATGAAACATACAGTTAAAATAATTTATGTATGTGACAAAAATAGTGAATTATAAATCAATATTTATACAATATTGAAATTTATTTGGAAATATGGAAATAAAAAATAAGTTCCTGATAGAATAATATAAAATATATAATCATTTTACAAACACACTTTTTTATTTTAAATAAAATAAAATTATATATTTAAATACATTTCTTCATCCTTGTACATTTTATCTCAAAAATCACTTCGAATCTAATTTAAAGACATAGTTTTTAAGCCTTTAATATAAAATGATTTTAAAAAATCACTGGAAATCATTTAAAAGGAAATAAATCCACATCTAAAGGATAAAATAACGATTCATATGTTAAAAGTAAATACAACAATTATATATTTTTTTATTTTTTTGTAAAATAATCCAAATATCAAAAATAAGGTCAAATTTAAATAAATATAGAACTAATAAATAATGAATAAATTTAAAATAAAATAATCAATGATGGGTTCCATGAAAAAAATAATTGTAGATATAAAAAAATTATAAAATCATGATCCTCTTAATTACCCTAAAAATGATTTAATCATCCTCGTGAAATTGTGAGGACTCAAGTAAAAAGGTACAAACTACTGATATTATTCATTAGTCTTCACTAATGAACCAATCATGTCCAATAATATTTAATAAAAATATAAATATATATACCTCTCATGTACATAAAGCAACCAGGTGACACATTAGAGTTCCACTAGTTCACTCAGTCTAGTTAGCCTAATTCGGTTTTGATATCTCCCTTAGTCTAGTGATCCAACATCCCCAGTCTTTCCACTGTCTACGCTATGGGTTTCACTTATATATAATTTTAAATAGTCACCTATGACTCAAATGAAATGTCTAAAATTGAGTTGAGTAATCATAAGAATCATTATATCAAAATAATTAAATCCCATATCACCACCTACACCTTCACAAAAATAGGTTGTTTTATATTAAACTAACATCACATGAAATATACATGGTGTCCCTATGAACAAAATAAAAAAATATAATCTAACTCAGTTTCCACAACTCAAAATTGGTTTCAAGAGGGTCTAACAAACACCCAAACCATTTAAAAACTATTAAATGTTCCAAATGGGTTGGTTTCAAAATAGACTCATGATGAAAATTCATCTCTTTAAATGGTTTAAAATTTCATTCTAAACCATTATTTCTAAAATAGTCCATTAATATTCCCTTTTAAAATTTTTCAACGTATTTTTTCCTAAATAAAAATTCCTCTCATCATTTGGAACCCAATTTATGTAACCGATCACATTCATTAAAACCCTCCAAGGGACTAAAACATCACCCTTCAGTTTACTTCACGAGAAATATAGGAATAATCTACTTAAAAAACTAAAATTTTATCAGAAATATTTATTGAATCACTTTAAGAATAATTACTATTATATATGTCAGTGGAAATACCATTTCAAAAATTTAGCAATTATCATTTAAATTTGAAACACCCATGAAAATATCTAAAAACAGTCATAAATTCTATTTGGAAAATTTAGAAAACCTTTTTTATACATGATTTAATAAAAAAATAAAACCAACTCTTTATTTGGGATACCCTTTCTATTTCCATTAAAATGATGATTAGACACTATTTAATTCTTATAAATCAAATAAACACAACCATCCCATTCATACAAAACCAAAATGAGATTTTAAAATTCATACAATCAATAGTTCTACAATTAAAATTAAAGAAATCAAGAAAACCAATCTAAAATCAATAATTATGGGTTAAATTCTTTGATAATGGTATATACTAGTCTTAAAGGATGGATCACACACCCATAAAAATAATCACAAAAACTAGTCTTTTATGACGCCGCATGGGTTCATCTAGATCAAAACATAGTGTATGAGTAGAAGAGACCAAGAGGAAAGGCAGTGGTGATCGGAGTGAAGTCCCTAACTCATATTTTTAGTCCTAAACACCAAATAATTCACATAGAATCCCTAAAAATGAAGGTATATTAGAGTATAGTATATGCTCTAAGGTTATCTCCTTTGGTTGGTGTTAGTCCAATGTATAGAAGAGGAGGGGAATGTGATTTTGGACTATTAGATATTTAGGGAGAAACTGTAAATTCTGAAAAACTATATTTTTTGGTGACTGAGATGACTTATATACATGGTTTAATAAAACATTTTACAAACCTATAGAAGGCAAGTAAACTTCTAAAAGTTATCGCATGATTCTCCTTAGGACGCCCAATAGTTTGACTAACCATGTGCTAACTATTCCAAACAGAACTATAAAAATACATACCCAATCACACATCTTCCCAATGATGACTCATAACCCTAAAAAAGTATTGTAACCTCAAAATAGTACTAAAAAACTATAAATTTCACCAAAACCTAAAGAAACATATATTATACCAAAATTATATAATTTACCAGTAAAAATAGTAACATGATATGGTACAATCTCTTCACCATACTACTTTATATTATATAAAATCCATTACAAATGGATGAAATAAAAAAGAAAATCAAAACTAAAACAACCGAAGGAGGAGGTGAGTGGGAGTAGATACAAGGAAAACCATAAGAGAAGGTAAATAAAAATGGAAAAAATCCTAAATAAACACCGATACTTTCAAAGAATCTATCAATTTACCATATATAAATACAAGGTGTAATAAATATCATGGATGATTGAGGTATCCCCACTATTTAGAATTTGAATAAAATAGTGGGACGAAGGAACACATGCTATCCATGATTCATACCATAAATAATAACACACTTCCACTAAACAAACAAATAAAACGAAATTCATCATCCAATGATACCAACCATCAAAAAAACTAGATCAATCTTCTATAAGTGAAGAATTATCGAAAATTGATACTTCAAATGATTCTATCATAGTCCTATTAAAAACACCATCAATCAAAAATAGAGGAAGGAAACATGAAAATATGGTAACTTGGAACCACACTCATGGAATTCCACCAATGTCGCATTTTAGAATAGTCCATGTAGCTCCAACAAGAGTACTACTAAAACATAGTTGTTATAAACCTCCAAGAACCCATCAGGGGTTCCCTCACTTGATAAATTAATACCAAATTATCACAACATGTCTATAAATAATAGTGTGAGTTAGGGTCAAAACAATGAAAATAACACCATGACCATAACTATCAAATAAATTTTCTATACCCAAGTCACAAATAACCTATAAGGAGAACAGAGTGGTTATTAGAGTACATCGAGAGGCTTGAGAAACTATATTAAAATTTCATGATCTATCAGGTAATATAAAATATTTCCCAAATCTCTTACATAACAATAAACAACTAAATGTATCTCAAGAACTCTCGATCCTCCAAGAGGAGAATCAACAGTGTTAAAAGAACACCCCTAAAACGAAGATGGATAACATCCCATGAAACTCAAATAAATCATTCCAACAAAATCATGATGAAACATGGTAAATACAAAATGAGGAAGGAAAAAAATTCAGGAAACCTTGAACCGGTTCCAAATATATGAATATTTAAACTATACCACCTAATCATGAGTTCATGTAGGACCACGAACTAGAGAAAATACAACAATGAGATGAAGAGAATTTTCATAAGGGCCAATCCATAAAACAAATATACATCTTTTTTTAATTATCCGTTGTATAAAAAGTTTAAATATCAATGTATATGGAATAAACTTGTTCATATCCCAAAAAATAATCTCAACATTCCCACCTTAATCATGGGGAATAACCAAAATAAATTAATCAAATAAACATATCGCATCATTTACACATCAAAAAACCCATCTTTATTTACAATACGCTACCAGTATTAGAGGATAAAAAATTCATTTACCTAAAAAAATTGAAATTTATTTTTATGAAAAATCCAAAAATCATTTTTTTCAAAATATATAATATAAATTCACTTTATTACAAGTTAATATTACCAATTTATTAATAAATAATTTTTCAAAAAACCCATTATTTCTTTTAGAAAAGGACACCTATTTCAAAATATAATAATTGGTAAAATCTATTTTACACTATTTTTTAAAATGATAGAAAATATTTTCCTTAAAATAATTTTCTTTTTAAAAACTAAAAAAATTAGTTTCAAAAAAACATTTAGATCATTTTATACTAAAAATAAATTTTCCACTTCATGCACATAAGTAAGGGTATATCACATTTCCAACTAAAAAATCATCTATTAACATGAACACATATGAATGAATCCCCTGATTTATCCCAATTCCTAAGAATCACTTAAGGTTAGAATAAATATAAATCCAAACTAAATGTGGAACCATGTGTGACATAGAAACCTAGTAGATCGAGAATGTTACATTCATGCATTATACTTTAGGGTATTTAAAGAATTATGTGATGGGTCTCTACATGGGTTTTCATGAAATGTGAGAAAACCTTTTATCATTATATATTTTACAGTTGATATCCCAAAACTATAGAAATAGTCATTATAAATCATACATTACAATAACAACTAACACACAATCAATGATAAATCTAACAAAATTATGAATTCAATAATCTGACCCAACTACCTATCAAAACTCAAGAGTCATCGTGATATGTGGTTATTGGGCACCAACTCACAACCAAAAAATTGAGCCATAATGACCATCATAATTTCATGGTTATCCATATATACCCCAAATAATGTTAGTAATTCCAAAAACCTACGGTCCTATTAGGAAAATAAATAAGAATTGATACCATTCTGTCATGAACCAACCTGAGTCATCCATCCATTAGATGATTGAATAAGCCTAGGAAAGGGTGTTAAGGGAATTCCACATTCCCATAGGATGTAAATTATTTCTTATTCATGAAATATATCCTCATTGGGAATTATTTTTTCCTAAAATAAGAGTAAATAAAATAGCATTAAAATTGGAATGACCCCATTGTATGTCAAAGTTCCAATAAATATAAATAATTTAAACAATTTAAAATAATGAAATTCTCACAACTCACCTCTAACTCCCATAAAAAAACAACCCCGTTTATTCAACATCCATAACTCCACAAATATAATGTGTTAATTATTAAAGATGGTAAAATAAATAGGGTTTTTCGATTTGTATGGTGAATCCTAAAAATAAATTAAAATAGAATAAATACTAACCTCTATATTATCCTAAGGATCTAACCAAGACTAAAACAATCAATGCTCTATTATTTGTTAATAGATGAACCAAAATTATGAAACCAGATTTTAATATAGTTGTGATCATAAAAATATCACTAGGACATCACCCAACTTTCCACATGCCTAACGTTTAATCATAAATCAATTATTTTTTTCCGTTTTGAAATATATTTTGAAGGATGTTTTATCAAAAATAATCTCATGAAATAACACATATCAAATCATTATACATTTTATACACTTTATTTTTTACATTTTCATAAATTAAAAAATATTATTAAATATATTTCTTCAACCTAATCCATTTGATTGAAACATCACCCTTGAAACCACTTAAAATCCAAAATTTTAATACATTAATCCAAAATGGTTTCAAAAAAATCGATGAAAATAAATTAAAGGGAATACTGGCCAAATATAAAGGGATGGAGAAAATATCATATTTTATATGGTAATACACCCCTCTAAATACTTTACGATATATTTTTAAAATAATTTAAAGTCCATATCCAAGGTCAAATATTAACACCCAAAGTACTAATCTGTAAATAGAACACCCAAAATGAACCAATCATGTAATGTTGTAGTAAATCAATGAATAAGGTAAAAACAAATCATAAAATATGGATCCTATGAATCATACTCAAATTAATCAAAGCATCATGTGAAAATTCATATGAATCAAGTACCACACTTTATACAGGAAGAAATATTATTATGTCAATACTATTAAAACAATCATGTCCCTGGAATTCCTATCAATCTATTTATAGATAAACCTCACAGGTGAAAAAATATATGATGTTACAACGTTTTTTCCACTATCACACTCGGTCTCATAGGTAATACTCACTTTCACTAGCTCCCTTATTCTATTGAGCCACCATCCCTAGTCAAAGAACTGTCTTCCCTATGCAATTTTCTTATCTATACAACTATATTGTTTCCTTGTACTCTGATGTAATAAACTAAATATAGGTTAGAAATATCAGGAAATATTATATAAAATTAAATAATTTCCATATCACCTTCAATACCCTCATAAGAAACATCCCCTTTTAACAATTCACAAATATCTTTAGAAATTTACAGTGTTTCTATCATTCAATAATCCAAAGAAATAATAAAAACCCCTAAATGGTAAAAAATCATCATAGGGAATCAATAGGGTCTTATACACACCCAATACACTTTCAAGAAACTCAATGTGCTATATGATCCTTCATTAAATGGTACTTCAGATTCTATGTCAAGTATTTTAATTTTTAATATATTATTCTAAACTATTATTTCTAAAACAATTCAATAATTTTTAATCATAAAATCATTTCAAAACATTTTTTCTCAATTAAAATGTTCTAATCTGTTTGGAAATATTTTTATGGAACTTTCAACATTTATTAATATAATCTCGAGGCCAAAAACCCCACCATTCGATTTATTTTAGGACACAAACGGGGTAAAACCACTTGAGAACGACACATTTTATCAAAAATAATTCTTAAAATAATTTAAAATTATATGTAATTTCATGTGTAAATTGAAATTCCAAGTAAACCCATTGATAATTCCTATTTATAATTAAAACACCCATTAAAATATTATAATCCACTCATAACAGTCATTCGAGAAATTTTTAAATAACATTGTATACAGGATTATTAAAAAAAATTAAAACCAAACCATAAAGTTGGAAGACCCTTTGGTTTTCCTAAAAATAAAGATGAGACCTAATTTCATTCATAGAAATACAATGAACACATGCAATATTATTATTTTAAAATTAAAAAAAGAATTTACAGTACAATCCATCAATAATTCTATAATGAATGTTTATGAAATATGGAGAACAAAACTCAAATAAATGATGAATGGTTTGATGTTTTGAAAACATGCTAGATAAGACCAATAGGAGGGATAACACACGCTAGGAGAATTATAATCACAAAAACTTATCAATACTCAAAACCACAATTTTCAATTGAATCAAAATGAAATAAATGAAGAGCAGAAACCTATATTAAAGTAGGAGGATAGTGTATAGGAATCCATACCTTGGTGTTTTATTCCTAAATAATGATCAAAACACTCATAATCATAAAAAAATTATAGAAAACTACTGGTTTATTCTATAGATGATTCTTTGGGACAGTCTTTATTAACCTATTTTTTATGAATCTATATATATACCCTCACATATGATTACATTAACCATTAAGGATGCATTTTGTAACCAAAGTTTTCACTTTCTGTACTTGGCATACAATATAGCGTTTCTGAATATATTTAGAATATTACTTAAATGATATACATGTTCCTAATTGAATTTTGAGTATTTGATAAAATAATCTATAAAGACAACTAAAATTTTATAAAGGTAACCTCAAATAAATTTATTCAACATGTTCATGAATATATATGGATGATTTGTGATTCTGATAGAAATTAAAATGAACACAAAATGTTTATACCTTATATGAATGGTAGTATTCTGTATATACTCCATCATATTTATCTAATGATACCCTAGTCAAAGGAATACATTTGAGATATATTGGGATCCACATATCTAATCAAATGATTAATCAATTCATTCTAGGTAATATATCTCATGGTAATGATCTTATGGAGTTCATTAAAATCAACATAGATACACATAAAACCACCCTTCTTAACAAAGATTACTGGTGTTCCCCATAGAGAATCAAGCATATGTATAAAACCCTTTTCCATAATTTCTTTTATCTACTTATTTAGTTCTTATAATTCAATTCTCTTTGATATATGAGGTTTCTTAAGAACTTAGCATCATGGTTAGGAGGAAGACAAGGAAACTCTTCAAGGATTACATTAGTAAATTCCCTCACAATGGGCATGTCTTTAAGTGTTTTCCTCTACCTTATGTAAATCATTTATGTTAAATATTCTTTCTCATATAATATATATTATTGAAAATATATATCCAAATGGGTTTATTTATCCACTTTAAACTTGTATAAAATTAGAGTATAATTTGGAATATGGAATGTTTTTTATTTCTTATTAGTTGATATGGGCTTTATGTAATGACAACCAATTTTATTCCATTACAGCATAGAATTACACTAAAAGGGGTCTCACAAGTTTTTATAGGAGATTTATCTCACAAATACAAATTTGGGACAATTTTTATTAATAGAATGAAATAATTTTATCTTTAATAGTTTTTATTGTTTACTCAACCTCTATGTTTTGAGGTTCTGTTTGGAAAAAAATATATAAGTTTTCTATTCATGAATTAATATTAATTTTACATTTCATCGTATCATTATAATGATCCACCTTTGTAACAATGAATGAATAATCATATCCAATATCCCTTTTATTTAGAGGTTATTGTATCCTATTATAATTGAAAACCCATGGATGAGGGCATAAGAATTTATAATGTCCTTGTTCTCTTCAGATGAATCAATAAACCATGAGATAAGGATAGATCTGAACCCGCTTTTCCTACATCGAATATTTGAGATTCTTCAACGCCTTTTATTACTCATTATCCTAATGTAATTCTTTTATATACTTGAAACACTTCCATTTCCCCTTCAAATAGTTCAATGGATTTTTCCTCCCACACTTATAGAATATGTGTAGTTTGATTTTCTTTTCACTATGAGAATTATCCAATGATTCTATAGTGTTAAACTCTATTCTCCTCATCATATATCTAGTTCTATATAACCTTATAAAAACACCAATATCCATCTATAAATTTAGTGAAAATTAGACAATTTCTAAAAATCTTTTAAATTCTCAACACTGTTGAATAATTGACTTCAGTCTTCTAAAGAAGCAGTCAACCTGACATTCAGTATCATTTAATAAGTCATAGGAAGATCATGAAACACCTTTTATGTTTTCCATATAATCCTCAATATATTTATCCCATTTTTTCATGTTTCCATGGAATTCCATCTACATGTTAATTTATGGAGTTTTGTGAAAATATTTTTTCAAAAATGTATTATTGAATCCATCTCATTTAATGGATTTAATATATTCCTTAGGCTTCAATTATGGATTCGTATCGACCACTGATTAGATACTCAGTCTAGTTGGTGTACAACCATTGTGAATTTCTCCAACTCAAATAATTAGAGGAAATTTAATATTTTATTAATGAATATAATCAATTTCACAATAAATTTAGGATTAAAATATCAACTAAAAGTAAAAAAAACTTTTCCACATAAAGGAATCAACTGTATATTTCACTATCATCAGATAAGAAGAATATTTGATGTGATTCATGTTATTACATATATCATGAGTATGTTTTAATTTTATTTTCATGAATTCCTTGACTCTTTATACCATTATATAAGGAATTATATTTTGGTAATCATCATATTTCACTTTACATGTTTTTTTACATGATTTATTCAATTTCCAGTCAGTTCAACAATAAAAAATGATTGGTATTATAATATGTGATTCAATGAGAATATAAAATCAAAACTACTTAGCTTTAATGGAGTGACATATATACTCTAAATTATTAATATATATGTTTCAATATAGGTTGTAAACTGTAATTTTCACATTATATTTTCTAATTATACATCATCAGGTTCTCTAACAATACATTAAAATCCTTTATAATAGTTTCAAAGGAGAACGTGGACTGTATTTAAAATATATTATGAGAGTTTCAAACTAGGTCTGATGTTATGATTATTTTTCATAAACTAGGTGAAGATTTACTTAAAATCCAACCATCATTTTTGGGGTTATTACCCCTTGTTTCATTTGTTCTAGAACCTGTATATGCTTGTTTTTATCTAGAAATAATTTCCTTTCTATGAAACCATACATTCTATACTGTGTCAAAAATTAGGATCCTTTCTTATTATTTGACTCATATTTAAGGGGTTTAATAATTTTATCTAATAATAATTTCTAAAAATACAATTTCCTTATATTGATATAATCTATAAGAACAAATATCTCCTTATGCATGATTATTAATAGAAAATTCCAAAAAACACAAACTAAAGACCCAGAGGTCATGTTTATTTTAAAGATGAGTTTCTTAAAAAATATTTTTAAAAAAAGTAAATTATCATTATTTAAAGTTCATCAATGATCTAATATACAAATGAAATTATAATATTTTATATAATATCATATGTAATACATAAATCAAAAAGCATAAGATAATATGCTCGATAAGGGAATAATCAGGGTAATCAAGCTATATATAAGACAAATGGAATATCATAAGAAAAATAAAATGATAACATAGAATCATTTAATTTACTATATGATAACTTTATATCATAATATCAAATGTTTATTGAAACAATATAATATGTGAGGAAATAATAATAATTTAAGTATCACTACCAATACATCATAACCATGTGTCAAAGTTAACCCCCCATGAAACATACATAGTATATCACATGATAAGATTTTTAAAAATAATATAAGGAAATATCAATTTTCACACTTCATATTTAATAATTAATATATTATATATATATATCAAATATCATAGGAAATCAATTCAACAATAACCCATAGAGAATGAATATGAGTTTCATATAATCATTGTGTTTATAAGAATTAATTGGCATGAGCCTTCCAATATTTTATACCAAACAAGAAGGGAATGTAAGTTCCAAGAGTCTAAATAACCAATAATTAAGTAAAATTAAATTTATATTACTTCCCTTGAAATAATATAGGCTTGTGTCTTCATATAAAAAAGGGGTTTCATGAAAATCAAAAAATGTTTTAAGCATCATAAAAAGTATAAAACATAGTTAATGGTGTGGTGTTAATAAAATAGAATGAAATTCTACCATTGACAGAACAAAATTTGGATAGTGATGGAATTATTTAATGTGAATGAAAATATAAATACTAAAGATTAATAAAAAATATGTATTTGATTGAAAATTAAGATGAAGAGCATCATTTAACATAAATATCACATCTTAAATATATATATAACAACCCAGATCATTATTACATAGTTAAACATATTTTATTACATAAAACCTTCACATGATAATACATAGATGATCGAGAGGTATAGTCTCTTTGTGGAATAGGAACACTACATAACAACTTAAAACATAAAATACACATCGTTTTTGAAAACATGTTTTAGATGACCACAATATTCTTTCATATTTAGCATTGCATGGGATAACCCAAGGAAATGAATAAGAAAACGATGATCTATAAAGCTCAGTAAGTGATCGAAAAAGCATAATATGAATAATACAGTACATGTTAGGCAATAGGAATATGAATGGATCATAAGAGAAACATGAACATATAGTCATGATATAGCAATATTATAATAACATGGAAATGTGGAAACAACATTTAACATGATATTATCATTATCCAAGGATCATTGAACATGGAGCATGAGTAAAACCTCATTTCACAAAATTTATCATAATACTATTCTTTACCCAATGCATTGGAATGCTATCAGGGCACACCATTCTTAATTATTTCATTTCATACATAAGTGTTCTACACGGATCATATAACACTGATTCATTAATCATCATATTTTTTTCCCCGATAATGTAATGTGGAATTCATACACAAAAATATTTAATAAATAATTAAATGTGCATAAATTTGAATACCCATGATGAAAAAATGGCATGGTATTCACTAAATAATGACTTTGTCTTGGAAAATTGCGACGTAATTTCAGCTGCATAATGGCATGACATATGAATTCATAAAAATGGTTTATGAGAGAGAAAGGGGTGTATCAAAATATTGACTTGAAATGGATAGTAAGGGGTCATATAGATACATATCCCAACATATGAAATTTAATTTAGATTCATAATACAAAATAATTGCTTGAATGTAAATGAGAAGAGAGAAATTCATAACGAAATTTTGGCATAGTAATAGGTGTACATTGGAGTCATTAATAAGATAAAAAGGGGTCTCTTATAATTCAAACATAAATAGAGAAGTATGGGGAGGTGTTAAATAATACCCCAAAAAATTTAAATGAAAAAACATGGGTATAACAACACAAAGAAACATGTTAAAATTGAGAGAGGAAGAAATCCCTTATTTGGAAGTGTGATCTCAAAGGCTTGTGAGAGGTCAGGGAGAGGCTTCGTGGGAGATTGGGGAACCTTGGTAGGATTCTAGATAAAGTGGGGTAGAGGTGTTTCAAGCTCAAAAGGCTTTTAGTGAAGAGGAAATGGGAGCTTGGGGGGGTTTTTATAGGAAATGATGGGTAATTATTTATTTTTTAGGTTTTCGACCCTACACATTAAACTAATCAAACCCAAAAAATCCCATGGTTTTGCCCAAGGTCTTTTCCAAAGGGGAGTAGAAAACAATAATTTATAAGTCCAATGTCCAAACATCTAAAAATATTAGGCTTTTTATAGGGAGGTGAGTCACACTCTTAAGGAAATCAATTTTTAAGTTAAAATGCTTTATAAGTCTTGGAGGGTCACTAGAATATTGTAAAATAAATAAAATTAATTTAAAATAAAATTAATTTAATTGAAGAACATATATTATCCAAAAATTTTATTTATTGTACTTTATTACATAACTATTGGATCTTTATTATGTCATAAAAAAATATTATATAATTAAGTTGTATTTAATTTTTACCCAAAAAATTGATTGTCTCATAAAATTATGAAACATTCACCTTTAGATAATTTCAACATCCTGATTTCAAAAATAATTTTAATTTTATCTAAATAATTTTCTAAATATGTAATTTTTTTTCTATTAAAATAATAACCAATAGTTATTGAAAATTCATGGGTTTTGATAAAAATAGCTTTTAAACGTTAAAAAAAAATCATAATTGTATTCATAAATATTATATGATAATTTATATTTAATAAAACACAATTTAATAATAATGTTTTATTAAAATATTATTTAACTAAAAATCCATTAATTCATCAAAATATATTTCTTAATTGAATATTAACTATAAATACTATTTGTTATTTAAAAACAATTTGAAAAATAACAATAATAAAATGAATGCATATTATTTATTATATAAAAAAATAATGCACATAATCATAGTGATAAGGTCTTGTTACATAACCTCTTATAACACTCACATAAGATCGAAGGGTAAGGTGTGCGATGGTGACAAACTCTTAGAGTGGCTCACATAACATCACTCGGGTGGTAATCTATTTCTACATCCACATCTCTCGTAGGTTTTTCTGTTTGAGCTTAACATGTTGAAGCTCGTCTTGGGATTGGTCAATAGTGAAGCCCAATGACTCCACCTCTTTTCTGAGCTCTGAAAAATGGGCTTCATACGGAGCAATTCTACTAGACAAGGCTATCAATTCCTTTGTCTGAGTAAATTGGATTTGTTAAAGCCTTATATTTACACTAATCATGTGATCACAGTTCAAAAACTATATTAGCAATAGTAACAATTCATAAAGGTATTTTGAAATCTAAAAATATAAAACCTAGGATGTGCATATTTTATATAACCATTTAATTAAATAATGCAGAATTTTCATTTATAAAAATTTGGGTCGTTTTAATATCCCCCCTTATGAAATTTAGCCATCAAAATTTATTTTCCCCACACTAAAACAGATGCAGGTAACTCAACATCATTACTTCTTCTAATTCCCACGTTTCTTCTTCAAACCTGTTGTTTCACCACAATACCTTCATGAGGGGTGTTGTCTTATTTCATAGAACTTATTCCCTATGATCAAATATCTTCACCAACTTCTCTTCATAGGAGAGGTCATTCTCAAATGGTACCACCTCTAGATTGAGTACCTGAGATGGGTCAGGTATGTAGTTCCTCAAGAGTGATACATAGAACACACCAATTACATGAGATAGGTTTTGTGGGAGTGATAGTTTATTGGACACTACTCTAATACGTTCAAGGATCTCAAAAGGGATGATGTACCGTGGATTAAGCTTTCCGTTCTACCCAAATCTCATAACTCTATTCCACTGTGATATGAAGAGGAATTCCATGTCCCCAACATCAAACTCGTGGTCTCATCTGTAGTTATCAGAATATCTATTTTTTCGACTCTGAGCAGCTTTAATATGATTCTAGATGATCTTAACCTTACCCACCACTTCTTCAACCATTTCTAGGCCTAAGTGTTTTCACTCTCCAACATCATCCCAACAAGTTGGCATTCTGCACCTCTTCCCATACAAGGCTTCATAAGGATCCATTTGGATGTTTGATTGAAAACTATTGTTGTAAGAGAATTCGACTAGAGGAAGATGTTGATCCCATCCTCCTTTAGAGTCCATTGAGCATGCTCTCAACATGTCCTCAAGTGTTTGGATTGTTTTCTCTGATTGGCCATCATTTCGAGGATGATAAGCCATACAGAAGTTCAAGTCAGTATTCAGAGCATGTTAGAGACTCTTCCAAAACATAAAGGTGAATCTTTGATCACATTCGGATACAATACATAGTGGTACTCCATGTAGGCTTACCACTTCTCTGATATATATCCGTGTTAGTTGATCCAATTATAAATCCTCTTTAATTTCAATGATGTGTGCAGCCTTTGTAAGATGATCCCCAGAAACCCATATAAAATTGTTTCCATTGGATGTCATCGAAAGTCCAGTGATAATGTACATGGTGATGTTCTCTCATTTCCATGCCGGTATGGGTAATGGCTGCATCATACCCTTATACTTCTACCTCTCATCCTTCACTTGTTGACATTCTAGGAAAAATGATGTATACTCAAGGATCTTATTCTTCATGTTAACCCCCCAATAATGCTCTCAGATATCTCAATACATCTTTTTTGTTTCCTAAGATAATGGAGAAATTTGGACTATTTGAATCATCCAAAAGTTCTTCCTTTAAATATGTAATTTATGGAACACATAGTCTTGTCCCAAATCTAATAATTCCTTCGTCATTAATGTTGAACTTTGAGGATTTTTCTTTTCTGATAGTTTCCACTTTATTCTGAATTCTCACACCATCCTTTTGAGCATTATTTAACTTTCCCAAAAGAGACGGCTGAGAAATCATTTGGGAAAGGATTGATGATGTTCCCTTATTTATGATTCTCATTTCCATGTTCATTAAATCAATAAAGTTTGGATCCTTTTAAATTGTCATAAATGGTAGAATTGTTAGGTCCTTTATACATATGGAATCTTCCACCTTTTTCTCTTCTCCATGGTGGTAATGGATTGAGAAGTCATAGTCTTTGATCAGATCTAACCATCTTCATTGGTGCATGTTCAACTCTTTCTATGTGAATATATATTTGAGGCTTTTGTGGTATATATATATTTCACACTTCTCCCCAAAGAGGTAATGTCTCAAAATTTACAAAGATAAGATTACTAAAACCAACACCAGATCATGTGTAATATTTTTTTTCTCTTGAACATTCAATTTCCTTGAATCATAGACAATGAATTTGTCATTTTTCATCAAAACACAACCTAGATCATTTTTGAAGAATCACTAAATACCAAAAAAAGTTCTCCACTTGTGGGTAATGTGAGCATTTGCGTAGTGATTATCCTAATTTTTAAATCCTTGAAGATATCTTCACATTAATCACTCTAAGAAAACATTACTCCCATTCGAGTTATCTTGGTAATAGGGTTGGTAAATCGTGACAAATTTCCCACAAATCGGCGATCTTATCTAGTTAACCCCAAGAAGCTATGAATGACCATTACTAATGTTAACCTCGGCCATCCCTCTAAAATAGTTTTCTTGGAGGGGTCCACATCTATCCAATTTCTTGTGATTATATTACCCAGGAATGATACTTCCTTCAACCAAAACTCACACTTTCTTTACACAGTATAGATCTTATCGTTTCACAAGGTCTCTAGTACAATTCTTATATTCTCATCATGATCCCCCATGGTTTGGGAGTATATTAGAACATTTTATATAAATACTACCAAAAATTCTTTGAGGTAATCTCCAAAGACTCTATTCATAAATTCCATGAATATTTGTGGAGAATTAGTGAGTCTTAAAGGAATTAATATGAATTCATAGTGCTCGCTTCTTGTACAAAAAAATCCTTGGTTATATCCTCCTTCTTCACCATTACATGGTAATATCCCAACTGAAAATCATCATTGGAAGAGTTATTTTTCTCCACGTAGCTGATGAAACGAATCATCATTTCATGGTAGAGGATACATGTTCTTTATCATGATGTTTTTGAGCTCACGATAATCAATATAATGGCACATTGTCCCTTCATTCTTCTTGATTAATAAGACTGGTGCACTCTATTGTGAAGTACATTGGCATATAATCCCTTTATTCAGATTCTCCTGTAGTTGTTTCTTTACCTCATGAAGCTCCACAATATCCATTCTATATGTAGTCTTGGATATTGGCAATTCCCTGGGTATGAGATCGATTGAGAATTAAAAATCTCTTCAACGAAGAAGACCAGGTAATTACTCAGAAAATATTGCAACGAATTCCCTTACAACAGGACTGTCTTCAAAGATGGTTGCTTTCTGAGACTCAATCATCTGATCCAAATACGTGTGCTCATAAGGCAGTAATATCCAAACTTGAGATGATGGTTCTAAAGAAGATTCATCTTCCTCCTTGCTGTTGTACATAATATGGGGTCGATTTTCCATATGGAGAGTGATTTCCATCTCACATCAATTTATGTTGGATCTATATAAGGAAATATAATCAATTCCATGAATTGAAAAAAATTCCACCATAAGGAGTATGAAGAGGTTTCTTGGGAATTTCAATCCACGAATTATGAAATGGGAGGATTTTTATTCATGGGATGCAATGATTTCCCCAATTTCCATACTCATCAATATCATTACTTACATACCATGTGGTGGTGTTGGGATTGTTCTACTAAACATCCGGGATCTAAAAGAATGTTTAGATCCATAATCAGAATGTATGTTAAATATTCTTGAATGAATAACTAGCATACCTTTCACCACTTCATTTTTGTGGTTCACTTCACTGGTAATGATGGAAAAATATCACCCTTGATACATTGGAGGTTATTGGTTGCCTATGAAAACCCTTGGCAAAGGGAAATAGTTTTCAATGTGCCAGGGTTCTTTGTATTTGTAGAAATGAAAAATGTGGTGAGGGTTGAATGGATAATTCCTCTCCTCTATCGAAGCCACGAGTTTTTCATGTCTGTATTTAATGTCTAGGTATCATTCTATTCCACACCTAAATTATTTCCTCGCCCCCTTCAGGTAATTTTTGGGTTGCTTCATTCCACGTCTTTGGCAAGTGGGGTGCATCATTTTCTTCGCACTATTGTATTTATCCATCAGAACACCAAAATTTATGTCCACCTTAAGATTCTGATACCCATGATACCCATATGATTCTAGGATCTCCATTTTTACATTGAGGGCACATCGAAGAATTTTCTCATTTCTCTCAAAGTCACAAATCAATAGGGATTTCCATAGTCCACGTTTTAGCCTACCAACAAAGTGGTCATCCTTACATTTGGGGGTAACAACAAAGTTAGAGGCATATCGTGTATGCCTTGTAAAGTATACCTTGTAAACTCTAATAGATTCATCGCCTTTTTTCTTGAGGGAATGGAAGCCCCTTTCAACCATAAGTCAGAGGTTGTGAGGAAAATATTTGTCGATTTTTTTTTTCTAGAAATAATTCCATTCCAATTCCTCTTGCTCCTCCTGAGGATTCAAATTTTTGATCAATTTCGAACATTGAACAGCTTCACCCTCCATATAATAAGTAACCATAAGTACCTTTTATTGTTCAGAACATTGAAGCATAGAGAAGATCATCTCATTGGAGTTGATCTATTATTCGGAGATTAAGGGATCATATGATCCAATAAAAGTAGTAGGCCTTTGTCTCATGAATCTCTCGATTTTGACTTGTTCTATCATAGAGGGTGGGGTTTGAATATTCCACTTTAGCCATGTTTCTATTGAAAAATTGAGTTAACTGAGAGAGTATCTTGAAAACGTCTTCGATTCCTACTCCAATTTGATTGTGCATCTCATTAGAATATTCCTCACATTTAACTTTGCCTCATTTTTTAGAATGAGACCTCCTATTATCGGTTGTTGGATGGAATAAATGGACAGTTAGGGGTAACAAAAAAGGGTAATCCAAAGACAAAAATAGGTGACTTATAAAGTACTTTTATTTCCTAAAATTATGAATTTATTGGTTTTAATATATGTTATCCATGATCTACTTCAAAAAATATATTCTTAGGGGAATTTTTATTATTCTCTTAATAATGGTTCATATTAAGCTTATGAGTTTACCAAAGCATATCCCCAAGTTCTGTCGTAACCAAGATTTCATCAAGGTCCTTTCTCGTGCAACAGTTCCCGTTCGAGTCTAGCTCAAAGCGGTGTTTTCGGGTTTTATCCTTAGATACATCTGTGTCATAGCCACCTCTTCCTACTCATACCCAGACATGGATGCATTTTCATGATAAACCACTTACTCAATACTCACTAAAATTTAGGGATGTTTTTATTATATTTAGTCATATTCCTATGTCTTTCACATGGTTTTTCTAATCCTAATCATAACAACAACTAAACATATACATTGATACAAACTATTAAAACCCCTATATTTTTTACACACTTAAACATATTTTATTACATAAAAACCTCAATTGATACAACATAGAAGATTGAGAGTTCTGTTGTATTTGGGTATTGGGAACATTACAGAACAACTTAAAACATTAAATACACATATTTATTGAAAACATGTTTTACATGACCACAACATTCCTTCGTACATATCATTTCATGGGATAACTTGATGACATTCATAAGAAAAGGGTGAGATATAAATCCCAGTAAGAGAGTAAAAAATTCATCACATGAAGAATACAGTACATGTTAGGAACTAATCATATAAATATATTATAATAGAAACATGAACATTAAGGCATGATATAGCCTGATTATAATAACATGTAAATTTGGAATCAACATTTAACATGATAATAGCATGATCCAAGGATCATTGAACATAGATCATGAGTAAACCCTAAATTCACTTGAATTAGCACAAATAAACACTAATTTCACTTGATGTATCATGATACTATTCTTTACCCAATTCATTGGAGCACTATCAGGCTTCACCCTTCTTAATTATTTCATTTCATGCATAAGTGTGCCAAATGGATCCTATAACATGGATTCATTAAACATAATCATTTATTTTAATATAAAGTAATGTGGAATTCATACATGAATCTATTTAATAATTATGTAAATGTTCATAAAGTTAAAAACCCATGATGGAGAAATGGAAATGATATTCACTACACAGTGACCACGGCTTGGAAAATCACGGTGTAATTTCGGCAGCATAAAAGTGTGACATAAGGCTTCATAAATATATATGATGAGAGATAAAGGGGTGTCTCATCATATGTAAATGAAATTGAAAGTAAGGGGTTTATATAGATACATGTACAAATATCTGAAATGTAATTTATGTTCATAATACAAAATAATTTCTTGAAAGTAAATTATAAGAGAGAAATTACTTATAGAATTTCCACATTGTAACGAGTGTACATGGAAGGTATTAATGAGATATAAAGGTGTCTCTCATAATTCAAACACAAAGAGACTAGCATGGGAAGGTGAAAATTCATACCCCAATATTTTTAAATGAAAAGACATGAGTATCAAAACATAAAGAAACATAGAAAAAATAAAAGAGGATGAAATACCTTACTTGGAAGTGTGATCCCAAATGCTTGAGAGAGGCTTGAGTGAGAATTATTGGGAGTTTAGGGCACATTTTTATGATTATAGATAGAGTAGGGTAGAGGTTGTTCGAGATCCAGAGGCATTTAGTGAAAAAGAAGTGGCATCTTGGGTGGGTTTATATAGAAAACAAGAGGGAATTCTTTATTATTTAGGTCTTGGACCCTGCACATTAAACTAATTAAAACCACAAACCATCCCATTGCTTTTAACCATGGTTTTTTTACCAAAGGGCAGTGTAATATAATATTTTAAAATTCCAATGGATGAACTTATTAAAATATTAGTCTTGCTTATGTGGGGTGAGTCACACTCTCAAGGAAATAAATTTAAAACATTAATATGTTTTACAAGTCTAGGAGGGTCCGCAATAGAATTGTAAAATAATTAAAACAAACTGAAAATCAAATAATTTTAATGGTGAAAAATGTATTATCAGAAAAAAAAAATCATTTATAGTATTTTATTACATCAGTATTAGGTCATTATGATGTCATAAAACACATTATATAATTAAATGGTATTTAATTTTTACAAAAAAATTAGACTATCTCAGAAAATTATGGAAAATTAATCATTGGATAATTTTAATGACTATATTCCAGAAAAAATATTAATTTTATCTAAATAATTTCTAAAATATTTGATTTTTTACCCTTAGTAGAAACACCGGTATTTATCAAATATTCATGGGTTTTGATAAAAATGACTTTCAAAAGTTAATAAAAATCAGAATTTTATTCATAAAATTTATACAATATTTTATTTTTAATAAAAATTAATTTTTTAATAATCTTTTATTAAAATATTATTTAATTAAAATCCATTAATTCATCAAAATAGATTTCTCAATTGAATATTAACTAAAAATTCTATTTGTTTTTAAAAAAAATTTCAAAATAAAAATAATAAAAAGAATTTATATTCATTGTTATATACAAATATAATGAACATGATCATAGTGGTAGGGTCTTGTTACATAACCCATTATAACACCCCCATAAGACCAAAGGGTACGATGTACGATTGTGATTGTCTCTTGGGGAGGCTTAGATAACGTCGCTTGAGAGGTAATCTTTATCAACTTCCACTTCTCCCATAGGCGGTTCCATTTGAGCTTAATATGTTGAAGCTCATATTGGGATTGGTCAAGATAGAAGCCCAATGATGCCACCACCCTTCCAAGCTCTTAAAAATGGGCTTCATACAGAGAAATTCAACTGGATGAGCCCATTGCTTCCTATATCAAAGTAAATTGGATTGGTTAAAGGCCTATATTTATACTATTAATTTGATCATTGTTCAATGGCTATATTAGAAATGGTAAAAAATCTTAATGGTATTTTGAAAACCATAAACATAAAACCAAAGAAGTCCATTTTTTATATAACTTTTTAATTAGGTGAAAAGGAATTTTCATTAATAAATGTTTTGATCGTTATATTAGAGGTGTGACTCCTTCATGGATTGAGGGATAAACCAAAGGAATTAATTAGATACTATGAGAGTGTGGAATTTTGATATGATATTGGAAATAAATTATTGTTTTTGGAGAGAGGGTTATTATTAGAAAAAGTTGTAGAATTGTATATCAATTTCCAAATATAGTCATCATAAATTTAGGTTATAGAAAATGGAAAACCATTTGCTTACCCATGTGTTTAGTTAATGTTTTTTTCACATTTAAGGCATTTTTTTACATTTAGTCATGACAGAACTGATATCCAATTATTAATATTACTAGGGCATGGGAAGTTAATTTTACCACTAAATATTGTTGTAAATACATAATTAAAATTTAAAACATTGGTATGATATTTATAAGTATGGAAAATTATTATAATTCACTAAAATACATTATATAAATAAAATAAATTATTTTTGGTCATGGATTATTCCATTCTAATAAGTGCATCATTATTACATATTTAAGAAATCATAAAATATAGCGAACACATAAAACAATGTTTTTACTATTCAATGAAAAATTAATGTATTTTTTTATTATTCTCTAAAATTTCACACTAACCTATTATAAACAATCCAATTTTTAATATAATTTTTTTATAAAAATAAATTATTATGTGTGAGAATTAATTATTTAAATAAAAATAAAATATTTTCTATAAAAAAAATTTAATGGGAAACATATTATTTATTATCATTCCAGAATTATGAATTTTATGTTATCATAAATATTTTTTCATAAATATTATATAAATATATAATAACATATTTAAAATATTGTTTTAATACTATTTAATTAACATTTAATTTTCTATTTCATTATTTTTTGGAATGTTTTACTATTCATATGGTTATTTAGTTGTCACATTGGAAATGTCATGTAACAGTCATGTAATGGTCATATCAAAATGCGAAAATTACCCTTTACAACTATTAAATACTCCATTGTCTCATGCCACATTATTCACTACTGCACTTACAATGGATCTATACTACCCTTGATAATTTCTATCATATTGTTAACATTTTTGTTTAATTTAACAGTCTTTGTAGAATAAGTGATCTTCAATGGAAAATTTGGGCTGATGGAATTTAAATTATTGTGTAAATTATTCATATTTTATCTATGTATATAATGTCTAGCTATTATAATGAACATAATTTCATTGTGGGTAATGATTATATGATATGTGATTGTTTTTTTTGCGTACATAAATTACAAAAATCAAGAAAATAACCAATGGAAAACAAGACTTATTTTACTAATAGAAGGAAATTTTTGGTCATTACACTGTGAATTAAACACTATTTAAAATTTTTCCTTTGCCTAGTCACTGATTCACATCAAAGAGTTTGATCCTAATTACTGTTCTAGGAGACTATAAGTGAAAAAACATTATTGTTTTTAATATTGAATCATACACTACTTAAATGGAAAAATAATCCCAATACTCTAGATATTTTATTTTTCTATATCACTTCATTACATATATGTAAACTAAAAGAGTAAGACCTCTTTATTGATTTACTATGTTTTGAATTAGAATAACCACGTTTTCAATAATATTCTAAGGAGGTTAAAAAAAATTTTAGGGATGTTTCATAGAAAGTTGAGTTTATTTCATATGGATGAGTGAATCTACAAAAGGAGGAAAAATCAGCAGTTATATAAGATTTTTATTTTAACATATCAAATTTTTAATACTTCATCAAAAGGAATAATTTAGATGTTTTAATAAAATAGTAGATATGGAAAGGTAGAACTTTTTTATATTTTTAAACAATTAATTATATCATGTGAGGGAATAATCAAAGAATCCATAGGACCCTTACCCTCTTCTTCTTTTAAACTTATTTTAATTATTATTCCTACTTTATCATATATATTAATCATATTTAATTTTATTTCTTGTTAATTATTCTTTAGTGATTTATTTTCAAGAAATATTATATAGAGAATCATGTGTATATTATATCCTTAAATGGATTTAATTTCAATATATTTTTTGGGTGTTCTCATTCTTATTTCACTGGACTAGTTAAATCATTATAAGGATATAAATATTTTTTATTTTTTTAATATTATATATTTACTCACATATTTTCTTTTAAAAATTCAACATGAGAAACATATTAAAAAATCAAAAAAATTATATAATTCTTTATTATTATTATTATTATATTGATATTTTTCATCATTTTACTAAGATTATTATACATTAATTAGATTTTTCTTAATGGAGAATGTTTTTTATAATTGTTTATATGAAAATATATGATTCATTTTGTCATCCAATAACCCTTTCATTTTAATTTTTATTTAATGAAATGTATTTGAGGAACGAAAATGTGAAAAAAAAACATTAGTATACCGTAAATATATTATTAAATTGGTGGATAATATTTCTTAATAATCATGAAATAATCATAATTGTAGAATGTTGACTGATTTAATAATTTTAAAATAAATTGACTTTCCCCTTTCCCCTCACTCATTTTTAATTTTTTCCCATTTTTCAATTAAAATTTTTCTATTTTCTGAAGAAAAATATTGTGTAACGAACCTACCCTATATAACATCTAAACCAATACCCGAGCTGATTCACCACTAACTCAAGTAGTGTTTTTTTACCTCTACATGCCTACTAAAATCACCTGAGCATATACATAGAACCATTGAGATTGATATCTCTATGAAAATATTATAATAATAGAGTAGAGTAAATAAACATCATTATATATATATATATCAGTCAATTCACACATATGAAGTATAAAAAGACACTTAGAAGACTCAAATCTAAACATAACCATAAAACTAATATCCCAGAGATCCATGACCACCCACCATGTCACATGTAATTGAACCTTGTTCACCCAGTCACGACCCACAAAAGAAGGTGAGAGGACAAACACCTTCTATAAGATAATAAATGACTAAAAACCCAAAATTCATAATCATGTTCTGAGATAAAAAGACCAAAAGGATTCCATCAATGATTCTATCTATTTACATCATAGGGAAATTCAAATACTCAAAAAGAGAAGTAAAATAATTAGATATTAAGTATAATTTTAAAAATATAGAATTAATCATTTAAAAATAATTTATCAAAGTTAGCATATAAAATATTCCATTTCTCCATTTAAAAACTAAACAATTTTATTAAAAATATTTGAAAACCATTTCACAAGCTAAATTTGGATAATCAAGAAAATATTTCAGTTTGAACCTAATATGTAAATATGTTCAGAATCAATAAAATAGAATCAAGGATCATAATAACAATAAATGAAGTAATCAAGGCAACTCTGTTCCCAATTGGTGAAAACCAACACTGTCATGTATAAAGATCAAGTATATTGATGTCAAGGGTATAATTATTATATATAAATTGAAAAGGTGTGTAAAAAATATTTAAAAATGAAATATATTTCATATAAAAAAAAGTGAACCACATGGTCATATTCTGGATAATGTATAATCTTTCTAGGCTAAAGGATTCCAAAAACTCAGTGTGACACAAATATATGTCTATACACATTTCCCTTTGGTACTTCCATAGTAGACTTCATCACCATCCTATTAGGGATATGACATACAGAATTTGTATTTTAGATCATTTTAGAATAAAAGGAATTTTCAAATTAACACAACGACAACCTAAGGCTTTCATTTTCTCTTTTACCAAATCAATGATGGTAAATTCATTTAAAATAAAATTAATCACATTCTTCATTTCTAATATGGGAATTTTCAATTTAAAACCCATAACTTGGGAATTTAATTAAAACATTCCTTATCAAAGATAAATCCCAATGTATTATATAAAAACTAATTTCATCCATTTTTATCAAATACAACATTGAAATTAATTTCATCAAATAAATTTCCGTATATTAAATTCCAAATTTTACTTTTAAACAAATTTCATCCAATTTCACTATCTTTCCAATTTCAACTCATAACCAAGTATAAAATTAAATTTTAAAAAGGTTAATAATAAGTTCTCACATTCATAATTCATCATGAAAATGAAAAATGGGCCTTTAAAATAGTCATTTATTTCAATGCATCCTCAAATCATTAAAATTTACTATTATAATTTTAAATGGATTGAATCCATTTTAAAACAAGGGTTTACATACTCTTTCAGTGAAGATAAATCATTTATTTAAAATGACCCATGAACTCTAATTATAAAACAAGGGTAAAATCATTCAAAGGGGGTTCATGGTAATTTAATAAATTAAATAATTTTAAACTATTCAAGAAACATCAAGTAGTTCAATTTATTTAACTAAAATCATGAAAGATATTTTAATAAATCCAAACCCAGCCAAGGCCCATTTAATATATCAAAACCTGGGTTAAAGACCCCAATTTTACCACAAAACCCTTTTAAAAGTTATTTGAAAAAACCAAAAAAACACATGGAATTAAAAAAATCTTAATATATTGAATGATATGAAGATCAAATCCATTTAAATAATTCCATGTTCACATTTTCAGAGAAATAGGTCAAAAATAAATTTATGAGGAATTAAATGCCAAAGAAAAATAAGTAAACATGTTTTAGAAATAAAAAACATTAAATAATAAATGTAAAGTCCTTTAAATTTCAAGGAAATATTTTTATTAAATTTTTTGGGATTTTATGAGTACGCATTTTTTGACGACACCTGATTTTGAGGCCCGATGTGCTCGGAATCAATTTTCGGAGTTTAGCTCAGGTACGTTCAGTAAACGAACGAGCGGGTTTTTCTATCTTTTGAACCGGTGCTTGGAATTGAGATATGAGGGAACCAATTAATTCACAACGCTGGTAATTACTTAAGGGGACCTTTACTGTAGTTGTGTTTGAGCGGGAGGAGAAGTTAAAATTTTGTGGATTAAATGGGAAGTGAATAAAATTGTTGTAAAATTTTATTTTTATAACTAAGGTGGTTATATCCTACATGGGGGAGTTAGGGTGGGACCCACATGCTCCTAACTACCCATGTGAAAATAATTGTGAGGTGGGGCCCACACGAGCCCCACCCCTTCACATTCCATAACTCCTTAACCCCTTTGAACTCCCATGATAATTACATGACAACATCCTTTTGAATTTTGTAACCTTTCCACTTCCCCACTTAAATTAATTCCAACATGCACACCTTAATTAATTTATTGAAACTTTTTCATTAATTAATTAAGTGTTTTAAATTTTTATTTTGAATGCATGGAATGATCAATTAAAATAAGGGGTTGCCTTATTTTAATTTCATTGGCTTGTTGTGTGGGGATTTGGGGAGAGAGCCTTATGTGAAAGAAGAAGGAAGATCCTCCTTTTTTGAAGAACGTCATCTTCTCCGAGAAGAATGACACCTCTTCGACGTAGAGCACCGAATCCACGAAGAACACTGATGCGTAATCCCCTTCTTCCTCCGTGATAAGGGAGGAGACACTGACGCAGGATCTCGCCAACGATGACTTGCCTTATAATCGTCTCTAAGTGATAAAAGGGGAGACGCCGCTTCCTACTTGGGTGCACTCTAGCGTTGCTTACAGAACCTCACCCCACGACGCCGTCTTCAAAGACGCCTGACGTTCAATAACTTATGTTGAGGTAGGGGTTTACACTTGAAATTGGATGTTTTTGTACCCCGTACTCATTGGAAATCGTTGTTTGAATATAGCTAATTGCTATCTTTTTATGAAGAGGGTTGGAACCAAACAAACGCGGCCCCACAAACCTCCGTTGTTCTCATTTAATTATTCTAGAATCAGAAATCAAAGTTGGAGGAGGCACGACGCCGTCGCGCCATGCGGGGAACGCAACAAAGGAGGCCGACGTCATCGTGCCGATTGTGTGGGAAGAAACGTAGCCCGCTTCACGGGCCCCTTCAGCTGAAGAACCGGTTGGCCTGTCGGCTGGCCGGGTGAAGAGGGAGAACAGTGCTGGGAGGGCACCGCAATAGAGGACCAGCGGCCCACCCATACGGAGCGCGTGCGCAGAAGACTGGCCGGTCTAGAGGGCCAGTTTGGGGAAAGGCGACCTCGCTTGGCGCCGTCGGTGCAGAAAACCGGCCCGCCCTGGAACCCGCTCGGCTTCAGTCGAGCGAGCCGAGCCGGGCCGCGCCAGGCCAGGACGGGCCATGCCCCTCTGGGTTGGGCAGTGCCACTACAGACCATGCCACGCCCGTTCGGGATGAGTTATGTTTTTCTTCGGACCAGTCTGACACTCCTGCTGGTTCGGACCCATAAAACCAGGTCAAGCCGACCCGTCGGCCCACTGGGGTAAACGGGTCGGGGCTGTTATTCACTTAAATGTGAATAACATAAGGACTGTGTGTCCGATAAATTTTCCGTCTGTGGAAATGGAACTATTTCGATGAGATGTACTTTTGTGATACTATAAGTGAGCTTTGGATGAATTGGATATCAGTCAGGTTAGAAACGAGCGTATTACTAACCATGCCTATGGGACAGAAAAGCCAATATCACTCAGACCGGGTGTCCGATTGACGCGCCGTCTATTGCGTTGAGTTCCTCCTGAAGATAAAGAACCTCGGGATATATCAACTCTGGACTTAGTGACAGTTGACGTATTGACACCCCCTTGGCACGAGGAGCGGACCCTATCGGAATCGAGTGTGCTGTGTGTGGGAACCCTAGAGTTGGCTGCGACTGTGATGACGATTACGACTGTACATGGATCTTACTTGGGTTCGGAAGTGATGATGATTGTACATGGATCCTCCGTGGGTTTGGCAGTGATGATGACTGTACCTAGATCCTACATGGGTTCGGTAGCGATTGTTACTGTACTTGGATCCTACGTGGGTTCGGCAGGGACGACTTCTGTACTTGAATCCTACGTGTGTTCGGAAGGGAAGTTGATTCAGAGGCTACATATATCATATCCACCCACTTCGTGAGTAGTATACCTGTGTGAGTTGAGTATTGACTTTCAATCATTATCATTGATGTGATTGACTCGCTATCCTATGTGAACTGGGTTGTGCTTTCCTCTGTGGACTGGGTTGTACATGGGCTCGTGAGTTGGATCCGAACTGGTATATGTATGGGAATATACCTAAGTAGATTTTTTTGATACTTTTTATTTTTATCGTTCCTTTGTGGTTTAACCTTTGTGGATTCTGGGAGACTTTCGAGGGTCTCGGGGTCCCTACTGAGTATCGTATAGTCACCCCTACACGGGCTATGTCCACACTACGTTGTGTTGGATGCAGATGACAAATTACACTGATCAAGGTGGAGTCTTGTGGAGCGGGACAATAACTAGAGGTGGATCACTTGGGGGTAGATACATAGAGCGGATGGTAGGACCTGAGGAGCTGAAGAGACCATTTGTACCCACCCTTCAGGTGGGATATCTGGAGGATGACTCAGTGGTTGCTGGTTTACTTTACTGTAGATGTTCTTTCTTTACTGTTGTACAGCAATTTCAGTTGGGTTTGTATTCTGGACCATTTACTTTCCATCAGTAACTTTTTTACTTTGTTTACTTAGTGTTTACTTCAGCTTGCGTACTATTCTGTGTTTGTTTACTTATATAAAGGAAATTCCTTCCCGTTTATCAGGATTTATGCCTTTAGTGCTAGTCTTCAGCCTCTGGCCTATGGAAGGCGTGCTTGGGGTAGTCATGTCATGGGCCCTGTGGATGGGTCATGACAAATTGGTATCAGAGGGGTCAGTTCTAACTTAGAACTTAGGAATCTGATAATTTCTTCCTATGAAGCAATATTTTTAAGGGTATTGAGTGTGGTTATCAGTCCAGGGAGTCCAGTGTTGGTGCGGAGGCCGACGTATGCATACACCAGGACCCTGACTACTGATTTCCGACTCAGTGCATGAAAACATGGATTGCATGTGTGTTTAAAAAGTTTTCATAGTGATTACATTGTGTCAGCTCACCAGGTATATTGTATTAACTGTGGCACACCTATTTCTATTCAGGATGGTCCAATGATGGAAGCTAGCTAGGGTTCCTAGTTACATGCGAGATGGCAGCCCACCGAGCGATGAGGCCTCGGTGCAGGGCCCCATTACAGCGGAGGCACCAGTGGTACCTCTACCCACTAGGCCACCGATACCACCCGCCCTAGCAGTGGAGAGTGCACTCCGCCTGAGTACGCTTCACGATTTTTAGCGATAGAGGCCGCCCAGGTTCCGTAGAGGGACAGACCCTCAGGTGGATCCTGATGCTTTAGGTGCACGACGAGGCATCTCTACAATGGATAGAAATCAAGAGTCTCTTTCGCTCGGAGTTTGTTCCAGCCACCCTCCATGCGGTGTGCATCTAGGAGTTACTATAGCTACAGTAGGGCAACATGAAAGTAGCTCAGTACTCAACGAGGTTTACTGACCTCTCGCGCTACTCCACGGACAAGGTACGAGACCCATTCTTCCAGGCCCAAACCTTTGAGCAGGGACTGAGGCATGAGTTCAAGGATTCGATGATCTCCCTTAGAATTCTGACGCAGGTATGTGTACTGGAGAAAGCCCTACTTGTGGAGAGCTTCCTTGCTGAGTCTACACCAGCAGCGAGGCCTACCGAAGGGAGACACGTAGCAGAGTCTTCTACAGCCGACAGTAGACCGATGTCACAAAGGTCCAAGCAGAATAGGCCATCAGGTGGGCGACCTCAAGATACTAGTTCAGAGGTGCGGGCCACACGCAGCTGAGCCAGTCATACAAGAGACAGGTAGTACTATACATGCGGCAGGCAGGGACACAAGGCTCGTGACTGCCCGACCCGCCATGCAGAGGAGTAGCAGACGGTTTAGGTACCACCCAGGCATAGGAAGAGGTTCGACCATGGCGGTCCGTAGGGAGTAAGCAAATGAGCTAGAGGAGCTGGCCGAGCAGCGGGTGGTGGGCGACGCTTTGAGGCTCTACCACCACCACCACCATGATGTCCAGCCCGACCACAAGGAGCTGGAGGACAAAGGCAGGCTCATCTTCAAGAAGTGAAGGCTTACGACCACGACGCCACTGAGATGATTTGAGGTACTATCTGTGTCTACTCCACACTTACTGTAGTTTTTCTTGACATAGGAGTGAGTCATTCTTTTATTGACACTGCCCTTGTTGGGAGATCGGAGATTCCGACAGAGTCATTGGCTCAATTCTTATGGATAAGGACTCCTACAAGAAAGACTCGATGATTACACACTGGTGCTGGCAGTGTCAGCTTACTCTAGGAGGCGAGAGCTTCGACTGGGATCTTCTTGTAGCGGCGTCGAGGCCTTATGACGTCATCTTGGGTACGGACTGGTTATCTACCGTCCATGCCCGGATTGACTGTATTAGGCGCAAAGTGCGGTGTGGTCACACATATGAGAGCAAGTTCACCTTCACCGATGAGAAGGGAGCCTTTGTAGAGCAGGATGGACTTAAGTAGAGGAGAGGGCAGCCGATCACCCATCAGTTGCCTAGTCTCATCCTAGGAGAAGTTGATGTGCAGAGTCCGAGTTATCCTATTGTGGGGGATCAGTAAATGGACGTTTTTTCTGATGATGTTCCATGACTACCTCCTCTAAGAGAGGTGGACTTCTACATTGACTTGTTACCTGGGACAACCCTGATATCTACTCCAGCATATCGGATGGCTCCCGCTGAGCTTCGTGAGCTGCGGGTACAGCTGGAGAACTTGCAGGGCAAGGGATTCATCCGACCCAGTGTCTCACCATGGGCTTCTTCAATTTTATTCTGCAAGAAGGTGGATGGGAGCTTACAACTACGTGTCGACTACCGTCGCCTGAATCAGGTGACCGTAAAGAACAAGTATCAGCTTCTGAGGATATATGACCGCTTTGATCTGCTCCAGGGAGAACGATGGTTCTCGAAGATAGACCATAGGTCAGGCTATCATCAGCTCAGAGTTCGAGATGAGGATGTGTAGAAAACAGCCTTCAGGTGTTGGTATGGCCCCTTTGAGTTCTTGGTTATTCCTTTCAGCGTAAACAACACTCGAGCAGCGTTCATCAGTCATATGAACATGATCTTCCAGCCTTACCTCAATCGATTTGTCATAGACTTCATCGACGACATACTGATTTACACGACCACTGATGAGGAGCACGCCTACCACTTTCAAGTTGTACTAGACACACTTCGAGAGCACCAGCTTTATGGTAAGCTCTCGAAATGTCAGTTCTACATTCGAGAGGTCCCCTTCTTGGGGAACGTCATCTCTGAGGCGGGAGTTGCAGTGGATCCTGCGAAGATCGGGGCAGTACATGCTTGGGAGCCACCCATGAGTGTGACGGAGGTGTGGAGTTTCCTACGTCTAGATGGGTACTACCAGAGATTTGTGCCAAACTTCTCCAGAGTTGCAGCACCACTTTCTTCTTTGACTAAGAAGGGGAAACAATATGTGTGGTTAGATATATGTTAGCAGAGCTTTTAGGAGCTGGGATAGAGATTGACCAGTGCACCCATCTTGAGGCTACCGGAGGAGGGCGTAGGGTACGTAGTTTACTGCGATGCATTAGGGACTGGAATCGGGTGTGTCCTGATGTAGGAGCAGGCAGTGATCGCATATGGTTCATTACAGTTGAGGCCACATGAGCATAATTATGATACCCATGAACTGGATTTAGCAGCAGTGGTCTTTGCCTTGATGATGTGGCGGCATTATCTGATTGGCGAGCGCTTTACAGTCTACTCTGACCACCAGAGTCTCAGGTACATCTTCATGCAGAAGGACCTGAACCTGAGAAAACAATGATGGATTGAGTTCCTCTAGGACTATGACTTTGAGATAGTCTATAATCCTGGGAAGGGGAAGGTGGTAGTTGATTCTCTTAGCAGGAGATCGGGCATTCAGCTACTTGGAGAGGCGACGGAGCAACTAGCCACATTGTTGATATCCTTTGCAGATAGAGATGGAGCAGCCTTTCTATAGTCACTCACAGTCACTCCTCCACTACATTAACAGGTCAGAGAGGCACAGCGTGGGTACGTTGACTTTGAGATGCGACGTGCTCAAATATCCATAGGACATGCACCTGATTGATTTTTTGAAGGATCAGAGCACATCATCCTCTTTAGGGGACGTACCATGGTACCAGTTGCATTACAAGAGGAGGTACTGAGAGAGTTTCACACTACCCATTTGGTAGTACATCCAAGATTAGAGAAGATGTACCAGGATCTCAAACGACAGCACTGGTGGCCGGGTATGAAGAAGGTTGTGGCAGAGTTTGTTTCACGATGCCTCACCTTTCAGCAGGTGAAGGCGGAGCACCAGGTACTGGCAGGATTGGTACAGTCCGTAGAGGTTCCAGAGTGGAAGTGGGATGGGATATATATGGATTTCGTGATGGGAATTCCACAGACTTCCAGAGAACACATCTCTATTTAGGTGATCGTCGATCGACTCACCTAGTCGGCCCACTTCCTACATATCAGAGAGCAGGTATCCATGGAGAGCATGGGATGTCTCTAAGTTCAAAAAGTCATACGGCTTCATGGTGTTCCATCATCTATTGTCTCCGATCGAGATGCTCACTTTACTTCTCAGCTTTGGATGGGGTTTCAAGAGGCTTTTGGGACGCAGCTACGCTTGAGCACCACCTTTCACCCTCATACGGATGGCCAGAAAGAGAGGACTATTTAGACTCTCAAGGAAATGCTCAGTGCATGTGTACTTGACTTTTTTCATAGCTGGGAGGATCAACTACCCTTGGTGGAGTTTGCATAAAACAACAGCTACCAATCCACCATCGGGATGGCACCATACGAGGAATTGTATGGTCGACCATGCAGATCACCTATGTGCTGGACTGACCCTGGGGAGTCAGCACTTGTAGGACTAGAGAAGGTCGAGGCTATGAAGTAGAAGGTGCAGATCATCCAGGACCAGATGAGGACTGCATAGAGCAGACAGAAGTCCTATACTGACAGGAGGAGGAGACCACTAGAGTTGGAGGATGGCAACCACATTTTTGTATGGGTCTCACCTCGATGTGGATTATAGAGATTTGGATAGGGCGGAATGTTATCTTCGCACCTCATCGGACCATTCTAGGTTCTCAGCAAGATATGAGAGGTTTCTTATCGCATGGCCCTTCCACCTCAGTTGCACCGGTTGCACGACGTCTTCCACGTATCTCAGCCGAGGAGATATGTGCACGACCCAACGCATATCATTGATCACGGGGAGTTGGACATTGATGAATGGATGACATTCACAGAGGTCCCGATGGAGATCGAGGATCGACAGGATCGGGTCCTACATGGATAGTTGATTCCTTTAGTGCGCATATGGTGGAAGCATGAGAACCTATGGGAGAACACATGGGAGTGGGAGTCCTAGATGCGAGCTCAGTACCCTCATTTGTTCCCCTAGTTTATGTTGTAGCTTTACGGGGATGTAAAGCCCTGAGGTGGGAGTAATTTAATGACCTGTAAATTTCAAGGATATTTTTTTCTTAAATTATTTGTGATTTTACGAGTACGCAGTTTTTGACGGCACTTAATTCTAAGGACCAGTGTGCTCAGAATCAATTTTCGAAGTTTAGCTCGGGTACGTTCAGTAAACAAAAGAGCGGGTTATTCTATCTTTTGAACCGGTGCTCGGAATTTAAATCTGAGGGCACCGATGAATTGGCAACGCCAGTAATTTCTTAATGGGACCTTTACCATAGTTTCATTTTCATGGGAGGAGAGTTAAAAATTTTGGATTAAATGAGAAGTGAATAAAATTGTTGGACAATTTTATTTTTATAACTAAGGTGGTTATATCCTACATGGAGGAGTTGGGGTGGGACCCACAATCTCTTAACTACCCATGTGAGGATAATTGTGAGGTGGGGCCCACACGATCCCCAACCCTTTACATTCCATAACTCCTTAACCACTTTGAACTCCCATGTTAATTACATGACAAATTCCTTTTGAATTTTGTAACCTTTCCACTTCCCCAATTAAATTCATGCCAACACACACACCTTAATTAATTAATTGAAACCCTTTCATTAATAAATTAGGTGTTTAAAATTTTTATTTTTAAATGCATGGAATTATCAATTAAAATAAGTGGTGGCCATATTTTAATTGGGTTGGCTTGTTGTGTAGGGATTTGGGGAGAGAACCTTGTGTGAAAAAAGAAGGAAGCTCCTCCTTTGTTGATGAACATCATCCTCTCCATGAAGAACGGCACGTCATAGACGTAGAGGACAGACTCCACGAAGAACAATGACGCGCAATCCCCTTCTCCCTTCATGACATGGGAGGAGACACCGATGCGGGATCTCGCCAACGACGTCTCGCCTTATAATCTTCCCTCCGTGATAAAATAGGAGATGCCGCTTCCTCCTCGGGCGCACTCTGTCGTCGCCTACAGAACCTCACCCCGCGACGCCATCTTCTGCGACGCCCGATGTTCGATAATGTTTTTTGAGGTAGGGGTTTACTCATAAAAGTGGATGTTTTCGTACCCCGTACTCATAGGAAATCGTTATTTGAATATGGCTGATTGCAATCTTTTTATGAGGAAAGTGCGGGCCGAACAAACATGACCTGACAACCCTCCATTGTTCTCATTTAATTATTCTAGAATCAGCAATCGAAGGAATAGGAGGCACGACGCCATCGCGCCGTGCCGGGAACACGACAATGGTGGCCGACGTCGTCGCACCGATTTTGCGAGAAGAACCGCGTCATGCTACACGGGCCGCTTTGGCGGAAGAACCAGCCGGCCCATCGGCTGACCGACCGAAGAGGGACCACGGCACCAGGAGGGCATCGCGCTAGAGGACTGGCGGCCCGCCCATGTGGGATGGGTGCACAGAAGACCAGCCGGTCTAGCCGGCCGATTTGGGTATGGGCAGGGGTGCCGGTGTGAAACCCCCCCCCCCCCCCCCGTGGATCCCACTCGGCTTCGGCTGAGCCGCTCAGCCAGCTGGCCGGGCCGCACCCCCGCGGAGCCGCGTGGGGCGGGGCCGAGCCGGGTTGCGCCATGCAGGGACACGCCCAGCCGTGCCACGCCAGGCCGGGCCGGGCCGCACCAGGCCGGGCCAGGTCGCACCAGGCCCAACCGGGCCTCACCAGGCCGGGCCGGGCCACACTAAGCCAGGCCGGGCCGTACCTCGCCGGGACGGGCCGCACTAGGTCGGGTCGGGCCACACCAGGCCGGGCCAGGCCACACCAGGCCGGGAAAAGCCGGGCCGGGTCGCGCCCCTTTGGGCTGAGTTATAATTTTCTTTGGACCGGTCTGACACTCTTGTTGTGTCAGAACCGTCAAACTGGGTCAACCCGACCCGTCGACCCACTCGGCTGAACAGGTCGGGCTCGTTATTCACTTAAATGAGAATAACATAAGGACTGCACATCCGATCGATGCGCCGTCTGTGGCATTGGGACTCTTTCGATGATAAGGTCCTTTTACGATACTCTAAGTGAGTTTTCGATGAATTGGATATCATCTAGGTTAGAAATGAGTATATTACTAACCGGGCCCCTCGGACGGAAAATCCAATATCTCTCAGACCGGGCATCCGATTAACGTGCCCTCTGTTGCGTTGAGTTCCTTTTGATGATACAGAACATCAGGATACATCAACTATGGACTTCGTTATAGTTGATGTATCGACCTCTCCTTGGATCTAGGAGAGAACCCTCCCAGAATCGAGCATGTTGTGTGCGGGAACCCTAGAGATGATTGCGACTGCGATGATGATGACGACTATACATGGATCCTACATGGGTTCGGTAGCGAGGACAACTGTACTTGGATCCTCCGTGGGTTCGTAAGTGATCACGACTCTACATGGATCCTACATGAGTTCAGCAACAATTGTTACTCTACTTGGATCCTATGTGGGTTCGGCAGCGATGGCTTCTATACTTGGATCCTACGTGGGTTCAGCAGGGAAGATGATTCAGAGGCTAAATCTATCATCTCCTCCCCCTTCATGAGTAGTATACATATATGAGATTGGTATTGAATTTAAATCATTATAATTGATGTGATTGACTTTCTATCATGTGTGGAATGGGTTGTGCTTTCCTGTGTGGACTGGGTTGTACTTGGGCTCGTGAGTTGGAGCCAAACTGTTATTCACGACTTAGGTATATGTAAGGGAATATACCTAAGTAGAGTTGGATGATACATTGAGTTTGTATCTTTCCTTTGTTGTTCAACCTTTGTGGATTATGGGATACCTTCGGGGTCTCGGGGTCCCTACTGAGTATCATATACTCACCCATTCATGGGTTATGCTGGCACTACATTGTGTTGTATGCAGATGACAGAAATCACTGATCGAGGTGGAGTCTTGTGATGTGGGACGGTACCTGGAGGTGGATCACTTAGAGGGACGTACACAGAGCCGATGGCCGGACCTGAGGAGCTAAAGATACCATTTGTACCCACCCTTCAGGTGGGATATCCTGAGGATGACAGAGTGGTTGGTGGTTTACTTTACTACAGTTGTTCTTTCTTTACAGTTGTACTGTACTTTCATTTGGGTTTCTATTCTGGCCCATTTACTTTCCAGCACTTACTTTTGTACTCAGTTTACATAGTGTTTACTTCAGCATGCGTACTCTACTGTCTTTGTTTACTTATATAAAGGCAATGCCTTCCCTTTTATCAGGATTTACGCCTTTGGTGCTAGTCGCCATCCCCTGGCGTATGGAAGGCGGGCTTGGGGTAGTCACGACACAGGCCTTGAGGACGGGTCTTGACAATAAAATTTTCAAGCAACAATGAATCAAAAAATGAATGGAAGGCATAGAAACACCTAAATGGAAATATGGATTCCAACCACAATGAATCTAGGATATGTCACCTTAAATGGTGATCAATGAATTTAAGAAGATGTATATTGAAAGAAGAGATAGGAGATCCGAGATCTATAATTACACATAAATTAATTAATATATAACAAAACTCAAGTCTTTCAAAACCATTAGAAAGAAGGTATCATGAAGATAAGGGAAATCTAAGATTAAGAAGAATAGAGCTCACCAAAAGAAAAGATCTCCACTTTCATAATAAATTGAATACATCAAGAGATGATTTTTTGGGATAAGAAATGCCTCTATAGAAATCCCAAAACACTAAGGATCATATTATGATCGAGTGGGAGGGATTTGGGTATATTTATGGGTGTTTGTGGATTTTAATTACAAATTTTCTAATGAAAATTATCACATTCATTCTTTCTCTATAAAATTCTCACAAATTGTACAAACCATGTGAAAATCATGAATCAAATTTCACACTTTGTTTAAAACATGTGAAAGCCTAGTGAAAACTATGCAACCCGTTGCACAATTTTTGTAAACCATGCACAAACCATGCATTAGGGTTCACACATTATTCAACCATGCACAAAAAAAAATTCCTAGGTTGAACACATTGTTTAACCATGAAAACCCAATTAAAGGTAACAAAATAATTCAAAAAGAATTCGGTAAAAAACAAAAAAAGAGATCCAAAAATTGGGTACTCAAATCAGTGGCTCAAAATAGAAAAAAAACAAGTAAATGGATGTTACATCCTCCCCACCATAAGAATTTCTGTCTGTAGAAAGCATCCATTCTAAATGATAAGACACGATGACATAAGAAGAAACCAATCACTCATTGTATGGGGTGAATAGACCTTGTTCGAGAATAGAGACTCGTCCAAAGGATAAAAATACACAAATATACAAGATCAAAACAAAAATATCAGCACATGTCTCCAAAAAGGAGAAATATTGGAACCCTAGAACAATTCTTTCGGCCATTTAAAGATTCTTTAGAATAGTGTAAAATAAGAAAATAACATCCCCTAAAACCAAAATATGTAACCTTACCCACTTAATAATGATAAAAATCTAATATCAAGCATCCACAAGAAAAAAAACAATTGAAAATGATATATACCCATGTTATGTACTCAATGGTAACCTAGGATTTTTTTTTCAAACTAAGACTCATTCCTTGATGAGCTCATCATATAAAACACCCGCACTACTAGGTTCTTGGTCGTTCCAAATCAACATCTTTATAGTCACCCAGTTACAATACCATGGTCTATCCATGTCCAGATGGAATGAGCTCCCACATCTAGGTCGGTACACAACTAGGCACTACACTCTAACCTAAGAGACCATTAAGTATAAAAAAACTAATCTCTAACCATAAAGTTAAAAGAAATGAAACACCAAGGGAAAAATTTCAATGGAAGGAAACCATTATTGAAACCCCATTCCATAAATGTAATGGCCCGGAACTCTTCGGTCCATTACTTTGTGAAAATATGGTGTTTAAGGTGTTTCGGGAGGTCAATGTGACTTATCCCCAACACTTTGCCAATTTTCCAGTTCAGTGAACAGTTCCAATGGTATAAATTTTTGAACAGTTAAATGGTAACCTTCTGTGAACACTGAATTGGTGACCTTAGGTGAAAAGTGTCATCAGTAATCTTCTATGAATAGTTTAATCATTGAACAGTTCTATCGGTAACCTCTAATGGTAACCTCTCTTTCCTTTTCCTAATTTCTAATTATGTGAATAGTTCTATCAGTAACCTCTAATAGTAACCTCTCTTTTTCTTTTTCCAAATTTCCAATTCTGTGAATAGTTACATTGGTGGATAGTTCTATCGGTAACCTCTAACAGTAACCTCTCTTTCTATTGCCAAATTTCCAATTCTGTGAATAGTTCTATCGGTGAACAGTTCTATCGATAACCTCTATTAGTAACATCTAATGGTAACCTCTATTTAATTTTCCAAATTTTTAGTTTTATGAGCAGTGTATCCAAAACAGTGAGGTTCTAATAGCAGCCTCTATTTCCTTCACAAAATTTCAAGTTCAGGAACAGTGTTTCCAGAATAGTGAGGTTCTAACAACATCATCTATTTCCTTTTCCAAATTTTGAGTTCATGAATAGTGTTCCCAGAACAGCGATGTTCTCAAAGGAGCCTCTCTTTTCTTTTCCAAATTTTGATTTCATGAATAGTGTTTCCATACCAGTGAGGTTCTAAAAGTATCCTCTATTTTCTTTTCCAAATTTTGAGTTCAGGAACAGTGTTTCTAGACCAGTGTGGTTCAAACAGCAGCCTCTATTTCCTTTTCCAAATTTCGAGTTCATGAACAGTGTTTCCAGACTAGTGAGGATCTAACAGCATCCTCTATTTCCTTTTCCAAATTTCTTATTAATGAACATTGTTTCCAAATCAGTGAGGTTTTAACAACAACCTCTATTTCCTTTTCCAAATTTCGAGTTCATGAACAGTGTTTCTAGATCAGTGAGGTTCTAACAATAGCCTCTATTTCCTTTTCCAAATTTCAAGTACATGAATAGTGTTTCCAGATTAGTGAGGTTCTAACAGCAGCCTCTATTTCCTTTACCAAATTTTGATTTTTGTGTACAGTGTTTCCATCTTCCTACAGTTTTTCCCCTTTGATGTTTCCTTTGATGTAAAATACATTTAAAGCCTCATTTTAAGGACTCTTAAGGGCGATTAAAAGGAAATAAATCCTATATTAATTATTCTTAAGGCCCGTGATGTTTTTACTTGTTCAAACCATGTGGTTTAATGTGATCTGCTTTTAATGGGAAATTACGTGTATCTTAAACCATCACTCCATTAAATATTTTAAAGGGACAAGATATCTTCCTCCATTGTTCTTCCTATTTGTTCTCAGCAATGAGATTATAGAACCTTTAAATCATTCCCATAGGAGTTTCACAGTCGATCATTCCTCCTAGGAGTGGTTCCACTCTGTTTTGATGCAACCAAGCTGTAAAGGGATCTTTGATATAAGGTTTGTTTTATCATTTTTCTTTTGGAGATCATCTTCTCCTGTTTCTCCTTTTCATATTATAGCATGTAATATACATTCTACTAATGTGTCTTTCTTGGGTTTCAGTTGGTGTGGTCGTACCATGGCGTCCTCAAGTTGATGTAGTTGACGCGAGAGGAGAATATTGACCCATTAGGTGGATAATGTCAAGAACTGTTTGAGGTATGGGATTCATTTATTCTCTTTTCTTTTATGTGAAATGGTATTGTTAGCATGTTTTATTGCACTTGATGATAATAGAATTTACATGATAAATATTTGAATAGGATAACTAAATTGATATTGATCGTAGGTTATTGCCTCTTGTTTTGTTAGATAGTGTGATGTCTATTCTTGCTTCGTATGGATGTTCATTCATGAAAGAAATTGGAAAAGAACGTAAACCAGAATTAATTGATAATTGTTTGGAAAAAGTTAAATAGGCATGTAAATTAATTTGGTTCTTCTTGTTTTAATTTGATGTTAATCAAATTATTGCAGTAAGCATGTTTAATTATTTGTGATAGCTTACTGGTTCGGTTTCCCAAATTTTGGAACCTATTAATAATAAATCTATAAATTAAAGATGGATTAAAGAACTAATTGTTTGATAATTACTTAAAGGGTTCTGAGTTAACTTCTTGATTGTTAAAGGGATAATAGCCCAATGGATATGATGTTTTTTTCCTTCTTCTTTTGCTGTGATGTGAGCCTGGATGGCTGTTGTGATATGTGGGGGCATGGAGACTTTTGGATGTGGATGTAGATGACGCCTAGAGTGGCGAGATGCATCATTTTATGCATCTGGGTGTCGAGGAGGACACCGGGCATGATGGAATGTGATGTATGTTATTGTTGGATGCTTACTGATTTTTATTGGTTGATTGTCTACCTTACTTTTCCGTACTGATCAAGTTAGCTATTCTTGCTTACCATTCTTTCAAAAGAGGCGAAGACGCATGGGGTATGCCATGTGATTTCTGTGTTTATCTTATCAATGGAGGATGTGTCTATGCTCTTGATATTGGCGGCAAACACTCGACGGGTGGTACATCAACTCACTGTGTTGAGCCCCCTTGTGTTTAGTAGGATAAAATGTTTTTCTATAATTCCTGGGAATGTAGGAATGCAATTTTGTAATGAATATTTGAATAAATGGTGTGAACCCCAGGGGTTGGAGTTTGAGGTAACATAATGATGAGGTTGTAATTTTAATGGGATTGTGGACTTTGGGTGTGATCCTAATGAAATTTAATGTGGAATTGTTCATGGTTAATTAATTTTTAAAGAATTAATTAACGTAAAGTGCAACTAGTAAAAAGGGAATGAAATAATGTATTAATGATTTTTAAAATGGTTGTATGCTTATAGGATTCCTAGTCTTAAAAGTGGCAGTCTGGAGTCTGAGAGACATTAGCTCCAATTGATTCTAAGACTAGGTTATTCCCATATTGTGGTTGTGAGATATAGAATATTATGTACTTTTTTTGTTTGTATATGCTACTCCACCCAATTAGTAATGGAAAGTGACACCCTGGGGATTCTAAGCCCTGGGGGGTGTTTTCCCCAAAATTACAGTGGGAGGATGGATAACGGACTACCCCATGTGTCCCCTCTCTCTTCTCCTGGTAGTTACTTGTGCTGGCAGGCACATTGGTTTGTTTTCCTCATATACGTGTTTAGCGGGATATAATGACTTGTGGGTATTAATGAACATATATTCTATATATAGTATCCTATGGACTACTATAGGTATAACCAGTATAGGCTGCGATGTCTTGAGGATCCTTACTCAGTGTATGGGCTGTAATGGATTGAGGTATAATACCTGATGTATGATACATGTTATGCGGGCTGTGGTGGCTCTTAGAAACTACTTGGTTACTTTGATTACATAGATGTGGTGGTTTTATTCCATGAGGTGCATATTGTGGTGCTTCGCCCAGGTGTTTGTGGGAAAGCCTTTTTCGAGAGGGATGCTCAGGACGTGTGACGTTGCGGTAAAGCGGAAAACCAGTGGGGAAGTAGTGGCGGGGTAACCATTATATTCTTTATTATGTGATATATTTTTGTATGCATTACTTGGTGAGTGTAGCCATGGTGAGGTTGGGAACTTAGTATACCAGTTTAGGTGATGAGTTATTTTCACTTGTTGTTCATTGTTCTTTAGCATGCTTTCTTTACTTTTTCTTGAGAGGATTCAAGGAGGATCCTCTTGAGTATACTGTTATAGTAACCCTTTGTATATACAAAATGTTTTTTAGGTCACTTGGAGTAGGTTGGAGACAAAGCTGGTTTCTACTAGCTTGGGGTGTAGGAGTTGTTCGGTCTTGTGGTTGCTACTGTTTTTACTTTCTTTTGGGTACTTTTGGTTTTCCCCATTCAGTTTTAGTAATTTTTCATGACATTAAATATATTCACATTGGATTTAATTCATCTTATTGGTTGAGTTAGAGTTTGTTGGTGTCTATCTTATCTCTCTCTTATGCATGTGTCATCCTAGAGGGTGAGGCCTCCCATTTGTGTGATTACTATACCATCAGTGCTAGTCACCAACCTGGGGCCTACTGGATGCGATACTCAGGGGTCATTATCTCTCTTCTCACATTTCCGGCCCAGGAGGGGTTCACTTTGTGTGGAGGGGGTCATGACAGAGTGGTATTAGAGGTCAGGTTGAGGGATAGGATAGAGATTGGTGTTAGACACAAGTGAGGTTACATGGGTAGGTAGGGAAATCGTGTAATTCATGTTTATCAAGTGATGTAAACACATGAGACCAGCTAAGAAAAAGGAATTTAGGCCCCCCTATGATCTAATTTATGGACCTTTAAGTTTACAATGGCTTCTAACCAAGGTGATAATAGTTATAGGTTAGAGAACTAGGAATGGATCATGAATCATTCTTCTTTGTACCTGTGTTTGAATTGGTAGACCTTGGGATAGGTTAACATAAAATCAATGAATGAAAATAATTAATTAAGTAATGCTGAGACTCCATTTTCTAGGTTTAGGATCTATAACTGTTTGTTATTTTACCGGTATTGCTCTAGGTCGATGTCCTCATCAGGTTTGCACAAAAAATGTCTAGCTGACTATTCCAGCAGATCGCCACCGAGCAGAGGAGGACGATGACAAAACTTAGAGGAAGACACTCTAAGAGTTTCAGCGCCAGAGTCTGCAGAAGTATGAAGGATCTATTTTAGATTCTATCACAAAAGACTAGTTGGAGGAGTTTGAGAAAGGATTTAGTTCGATCCATGATCATAAGGAGCACTGGGTGTCCTTGGTTGTGATGATGTTGTGTAGAGTAGTGAGGCAGTGGTGGTTCTTGTTTATCAGGGATCATGAGGAGTTAGCGATCTCATGGGAGGTGTTCTAAGACAAGTTTAGAGTCAAGTTTCTTTCTTCTAATGTGAAGGTGTCCAGTCGTTAGGAGCTTCTTACCCTTTGACAGGGGGGGTGTTGTGTTCAAGAGTTTGGAATCTATTTTAGAAACCTTTTTATGATATGATTCAGACCAGTTGCCAGATGAGGAGGCCAGGGTGAGGCATTTTGAGGAGGATTTGCATCTAGAGATCCAGTGCCAGGTCACCCCATTTATGCTGAAAACATATCTTGATATGTTGGAGAGGGTAGAGGTTGTCGAGAGTTCTTTGATCAGGACTGGATCATTATGAGAGGGGAATCGACATGATTTCTCATGAAGCAGAGCTGTGGTCTGTGGTTCCCGGTTTTCAGGGCAGAAGGGTTTCTTTTCATCTGGGGGTAGGTCCCAGCCCATCACATCTCGTTTCACAAGAGCCAGAAACTCTTAGGCCTATGCCAAGGGATCATGCACATGATTTTCTTGGGGTGGTCATGGTCATCAGCATCGGGAGTGCCCGACCTTTTATAGCGATCATCGTGAACCAGGTGCTACCAACAAGGTTTCTCCATTGAGGCAGTTCCAGCCGAGGCAGCAGTAGCTGGTTGCACCAGCTTTAGATCAGCAGAGGGTAGATGGGGTAGGTAGAGGACAACCCCATGATGATCTTCCTCCTCAGAGATCATAGTGCGGCCGTGGTGGTGGTCGTCATCAGCATTAGAGGGGTCATGGAGGAGTACGTGGTTTACTTCATGCTCTAGCATTTCCATCTCCAGGAGATCCATACGTCATTCGAGGTACCCTTTTCTAGTTATCTACCATGGTGTAGGCCTTTTTTGATTTAGGAGTGACACAATCCTTCATATCACCTACCCTTTTCCATGCTTTGGGACTTGAGGTAGAGAGCCTTCCAGTGCCCTTTCCGTTGACTACGCTAGTTGGAGGTCGAGCATACTTGTTTGAAGTATGTAGATATTGTGAGATAGTGTTGGGGAAACACAGCTCTTAGGGATATTTCCTAGGTTTACGAATAAAACCATATGATGTCATCCTCAACATGGATTGGTTGTATTCAGTGTAGGATATCGTGGATTGATTCAGGAAGAAGGTCATTTTCATTGTTGCAGATGGAGAGCCAGTGGTGTTTATTGGTGAGCGAGATCCTCAGATGGGTCATTGGTGTGTTCAATCCTTATCATCTATGAGGGATGAGATGATTCTATGTTCTTCATAGGTTCAGCAATTGGTGTTTCCTAAGGTCATAGAGGAGTACCATCATTTATTTCTAGAAGAGTATGTATCATTACTCCGTTGATGAGAGATCGAGTTTAGGATTCAGATATATCCAGGAGCATCTATTGCCTCTACGTCTCCATATAGGATGGCCCCTTATGAGTTATGAGAGCTACGTATACTGCTTCATGGTCTGTTACAGTATGGTTTTCTTCGTCCAAGTGTGTCGTTGTGGGGTTCACTAGTTTTTTTCATGAAGAATGATGATGACATTTTGTGGTTGTGTGTCGATTATCACAGCTTAAACAAAGTGAAAATAAAAAATCACTATCCTCTTATGCAGATTGATGATTTATTCGATCAACTGAAGGGTGAAAGTTGGTTCTCAAATATTGAATTACGGTCAGGATATCATCAGATGCATGCGAAGGATGAGGATATCCCGAATATTGCTTTCTGTTGTCGTCATTGGGAATTATGAGTTCATTGTAATGTCATTTGGCACGACGAATGCTCCATCTGTATTCATGGGATTGATGAATTTTGTGTTCCGTGAGTTCATGGACAAGTTTGGGGTAGTTTCCATCGACGACATCCGTGTGTACTTCACATCTGAGGAGGAGCATGCAGAGCATCTACAAGCCATTTTTGGAGTTCTTCGTCAACACCAGCTGTTTGGGAAGTTGTCAAAGTGTGAGTTTTGGGCTCAAGAAGTCCATTTCATGGGGCATGTTGTGTCCCTATTGGGAGTAGATGTGGATCCATCAAAGATAGAAGTATTTGCGTCTTGGGCATCCCCCAAGACAGTGTCAGAGGTGTGAAGTTTCTTTGGTCTTGCAAGCTACTACAGGAGGTTCGTAGCCAGTTTATCATGAGTTGAGACTCCTATAATAGCTTTGATCAGGAAGGATCAGGCATTCATTTTAATGGATCAGTGTTAGGAATATTTTGAGTATCTAAATGAGATGTTATTATGTGCTCCAATTCATTGTCTTCCAGCTGAGGGAGTTCAGCTTGATGTTTTCTGCGATGCTTCACATTTGGGTTTAGGTAAAGTTCTCATGAAATAGAGGTTAGTTTTTTCTTATGGGACTTGGCAGTTGAGTCCCCATGAATGTATCTATTCCACCCATGATCTTGAGTTGGCAGTCGTGGTGTTTGATATAAATCTAGGGAGACATTACCTCATTGGTGAGTGCTTTGTGGTTTTTACTGATCATAATATTTTTAGGTATGTTTTCTCCTAGTGTGACTTGTACTTATGACATCGTCGGTGGGTGGAGTTAATATAGGAATACGACTTCAAAATATCAAATACACCTGGAATAGGGAACGTTGTATCTGATACGCAGAGCCGAAAGTCACGTAGTGATGTTGTGCGTGAATCCATTGATTCTTGGGGAGTAATGGAAGAACGGCTAGCATTACATCTTGATATTGGAGATGTTGGGGGTAGAGGTTGCCTTTTTTAGATGATGGTACATTCAATCCTGATGCAGAAGGTGGAAGAGTACCAATTGGGAGATCTTGAGGTGGAGTTCTGGAGAGACCGAATTGTTTGTGGTGAGGGCCCTGATGGTTGGACTAAGGTTGAACAACAACAAGTGTTGTATCATGGAAGGCTTTTTGGTCCTTTAGCGATGCACGAGATAGTTCTCAGAGACTTCCATAATTCGCCTTTAGCGGTGAATAATGGTGTTACAATTATGTAATGAGCCCTGAGGATCCAGTTTTGGTGGTTGGGGCTGAAGAATGTAGTTACACAGTCTGTGTCTCAGTGTTTGGTCTACCAGAAGGTGAAGGCCGAACACAGTGTCCCTAGTGGTCTACTCTATCCATTAGAGATTCCTCAGTGGAAGAGGGAGGATATCTCAATGGGCATTGTTACCGGTTTACCTTGATATTTGGGAGTACATGATGCTATTTGGGTGGTAGTGGATCATTTAAAAAAATTGGCCCACTTCATAGTGATCAAGGAGTCGAGGTCAGTGGATGTTTTGTTGAGGTAGTATCTAGGGGGGGTGGTGAGACTTCATGGATTCCCAAGAATGATCATTTCTGATTGAGATCCTTGTTTTACCTCCAGGGTGTGGATAGGTCTCCATCATGCTTTTGGTTCTCAACTATGCCTTATCACTGCTTTTCATCCTCAAACGGATGGTAAAATAGAGTGAACCATCCAAACTCTTAAAGACATGTTTTTCTCTTGTATTCTTGATTTTGGAGGTTGGCGGAAAAAGCACTTACCCTTGGTGGAGTTCGGTTACAATAATAGTTTTCACTCCACCTTCGGTATGACACCATTTTAATCATTGTTTGGCTAACCTTTCCGTTCTACATTGTGCTGGACTGGGGTCGGAGAGTCCGCAATTCTCAGGCCGGAACTAGTGAAAAATATAATAGAGATGATTTAGGTGATTCATGAGAGGATAAAGACAACGCAAGATTTTCAGAAATCGTATGCCAATAAAAGGAGGAGGCCATTAGAGATTGATTTTGGGGATCATGTGTCTCTGAAGGTGACTCCCCATCGTGGGAAGTGAAGGTTTGGTCGTGGATGTAAGCTTTCTCCCTGTTTTTTGGGCCTTTCGAGGTGTTATCTTGTGTTGGAGCTCTAGCGTATCGAGTATCACTTCCCCTACAGATGAGTCAGATACATGATGTTTTCCTTGTATCACAACTCCGTCATTATCTTCATTATGACTCTCAAATCATTCATTGGGGAGAGAACGATGTTGATGATGATTATACCTTTGTGGAGAGACCAATGAACATTCAAGACCGCAAGGAGAAGGTGTTGTGCAGGCATTATATCCCTTTGGTTCGTGTCTTGTGGTGACATGGTGTCATGAAGAAGTGTACCTAGGAACGTGAGTCACAAATACATGCTCATTACCAAATGTTGTTTGATGTTTATCAGTATTCAGGTATCGATTTATCTTATGTGGTTATGAACCTTTCATGTTTTTGAGATGGATACCTTTTTTGTTTTTGTTTCTTTCTATCTTTTGAGAGGTATCTCAAAGGGTGGTTTTTCAGACCCCATTTCATTTTCACTTTAGGTGGGTTTTGAATTATTGTGGATGAGAATGTTTTGAGAGGTATCTGATGTAATGGCCTATACCACATTGGTCTATTCCTTTGTGAAAATATGGTGTTTGAGGTGTTTCGGGAGGTCAAGTTGACCTATCCCTAACACTCTTCCAATTTTCCAGTTCGGTGAACAGTTCCCATAGTAGAATGTTGTGAAAAGTGCAATGGTAACCTTCTATGAACAGTTAATCAGTGAACTTAGGTGAACAGTTTCATCAGTAACCTTCTATGAACAGTTCCATTAGTGAATAGTTCTATCGGGAACCTCTAACGGTAACCTCTCTTTCCTTTGCCAAATTTACAATTCTGTGAATAGTTCCATCAGTGAATAGTTCTATCAGTAACCACAAACAGTAACCTCTTTTTCCTTTTCCAAATATCCAATTCTGTGAACAGTTCCATCAGTAAATAGTCTATCGATAACCTCTAACGGTAACCTGTCATTCTTTTTCCAAATTTCCAATTCTGTGAACAGTTCCATCAGTGAACAGTTCTATCGGTAACCTCTAATGGTACCCTCTATTGGTAACCTCTAACGGTAACCTCAATTTCTATTGCCGAATTTTTTGTTCTATAAACAGTGTTTCCAGAACAGTAAGGTTCTAACAACAACCTCTATTTCCTTTTCCAAATTTCAAGTTCATGAACAGTGTTTCCAGAACAGTGAGGTTCTAACAGTAGCCTCTATTTACTTTTCCAATTTTCAATTTCATGAATAGTGTTTCTAGAACAGTGAGTTTCTAACAATAGCCTCTATTTCCTTTGCCAAATTTCAAGTTCATGAACAGTGTTTCCAGACCAGTGAGGTTCTAACAGCAGCCTCTATTTCCATTTCCAAATTTCGAGGTCATGAACAGTGTTTCCAGACCAATGAGGTTCAAACAATAACCACTTTTTCTATTGCCAAATTTCGATTTCATGAATAATTTTTCCTGACCAATGAGGTTCTAATAGTAGCCTCTATTTCTTTTGCTAAATTTTGAGTTCATGAACAATGTTTTCAGATAAGTGAGGTTCTAACGACAACCTCTATTTGCTTTGCCAAATATTGAGATCATGAACAATGTTTCTAGATCAGTAAGGTTCTAACAGCAGCCTCTATTTCCTTTTCCAAATGTTGCGTTCATGAACATTGTTTTGAGATGAGCGAGGTTCTAACAGCAGCCTCTATTTCCTTTTCCATATTCTGAGTTCGGTGTACAGTGTTTCCATCTTCCTACAGTTTTTCCCCTTTAACATTTCCTTTGACGTAAAATGCATTTAAAGCCTCATTTTGAGGACTCTTAAGGTCAATTAAAATTCCATAAATCGTTTATTAATTATTATTAAGGCTTGGGATGTTTTTTACTTGGTCAAATTGTGTGGTTTAATGTGATCCTATTCTAATGGGGAATTAAGCGTATCTTAAACTATCGCTCCGTTAAATATTCAAAAGAGACAAGATATCATCCTCCCTTGTTATTACTCTATGTTCTAAGCTAAGGGATGCTATAACCTTTCAATACTTCCCGTAGGAGTTGCATAATCAAAAATTCCTCCTTGTATTGGTTCCACTCTATTTTGATGCAACCAAGCTATATTGGTCGAACATCGATATAAGGTATGTTTTATTGTCATTCTGTTGGGGTTCATCTTCTCTTGTTTCTCCTTTCCATATTATAGCATATAATCTCCATTCTTTTAATGGGTCTTTCATGGGTTTTGGTTGGTGCGTTCATACCATGGAATCCACGGGTGGATGTAGTTGACATGAGAGGAGAATCGTGACCCATTAGGTGGATAAATAATGTCAAGAACTATTTGAGGAAGGGGATTCGTTGCTTCCCTTTTCTTTTACGTGATATTGTATTTTTAGCATGATTTATCACACTGGATGACAATGGAATTCACATATTAAATATTTGAACTGGATAACTTAATTGACATTGATCGTATTTTATAGCCTCTTGTTTTGCTAGATAGTGTGATATCTATGCTTGCTTCATATAGCTATTCATTCTTGATAGAAATTGTTAATGAACATAAACTGGAATTAATTGAAAATTTTATGGATAAAGATAACGATGAATGTAAATGAATCTATTTCTTTATGTTTTAATTTTATGTTAATCAAATTGGTGCAGTAATCATGTTTAATTATTTGTGATATCTTATTTATTAGGTTTCTCAAATTTTGGAGCCTATGAATAAAAAATCTGTTAATTCATGATGGACTAAAGAATAGAATTTTTGATAATTTCATGAATGTTTTTGAGTTACCCTTATGATTGTTAAAGGGACAATATCCCAATTGTTGTGATGTTTTTTTTTCCGGCTACTTGTGTTCTGATGTGAGCCTCGATGGCTGTTGTGATATGTGGGCCATAGAAACTTTTGGTTGTGGAAACAGATGACGCCTAGCGTGGTGAGACACATCGTTTTATGCATGTGGGTGTCAGGGTGGACACCAAGGATGATGGAATGGGATGAATTTGATTGTTGGATGCATTATGATTCTTATTGGTTGATTTTCTTCTTTAATTTTTCCCACTGCTCAAGGTAGCTACTCTTTATTACACATCTACCTAAATAGGAAAATAATCACACGTTATGCCATGTTCTTTCCGTGTTTAGATTCTAAAGGGAGGATGGGTCTACTCTCTTGATATAGGCGAAAAAGACTCGATGGTTAGTAAATCTACTCATCGTGTTGATCCACCTTGTGTTTAGTAGCATAGAATGTTTTTCCAAAATTCCTGGGAATATAGGAAAGTAATTTTTAAATGAATATTTGAAAATATGTTGTAAACCCCTTGGGGTTGGAGTTTGCTGGAACATAATGATGAGGTGGTAACTTTAATGGGACAATAGACTTTGGGTGTGATTATAATGAAATTTAATGTGGAACTGTTCATGGTTAATTAATTTTTAAATAATTAATTAACGTAAAGTGAAACTGTAAAAAAGGGAATGAAATAATGTATTAATGATCTTTAAATGGTTGCATGCTTATAGGATACCTAGTCTTAGAAGTGGCAACCCGGAGTCCGAGAGATGTTAGCTGCAGTTGAGTCTAAGACTGGGTTATGCCCATAGCGTGGTTGTGAGAGATAGTATATTATGTACTTTTAGTGGTTCTATATGCTGATCCAGCCTGTCAGTAAGGGAAACTGACACCCTAGTGATTCTGAGCCCTAGGGGGTGTTTTCCCCAACATTTTGGTGGGAGGATGGATGACTGACTACCCCCTTTGGCCCTGCACTCTTCTCTTGGTAGTTACTTGTTCTCGCAGGCACATTGGTCAGTTTTCCAAATATATGTGTGTAGAGGGATATAATGGCTTGTGTATATTCACACACATATATTCTGGATATAGTATCCTATGGACTACTATTGGTGTAATGTGTATAGGTTGTGATGGCTTGAAGATCCTTACTCAGTGTATGGGCTGTAATAGATTGAGGTATAATACTTGATGTATGATACATGTTATGCGGGCTATGGTGGCTTCTAGAAACTGCCTGGTTAATTTGCTTACGTGGAAGTGGTGGTTTTGTTGCATGAGGTTCATATTATGGTGCTTCGCCCAGGTGTGTGAAGGCAAGCCTTTTTGGAGAGAGATGCTCTGGATGTGCGACATTGGGGAAAAGAAAAAAACTAGTGGAGAAGTAGTAGCGTCGTACCCTTGATATTATTTATTATATGATATATTTTTGTATGTGTTACTTGTTGAGTGTAGCCATGATGAGGTTGGAAACATAGTATACCGGTTTAGGTGACGAGTGAGTTTAACTTGTTGTTCACTGTGCTTTAGCATGATTTCATTAATTTTGCACGAGAGGCTTCGGGGAGGATCCTACTGAGTATACTAGTATACTCACCCTATGTATATACAAACTGTATTTTAGGTCACATGGAGAAGGTTTGAGATCAAGATGGTTTCTACTATAATGAGGTTGTAGGAGATGTTCGGGATTGTGGATTCTATGATTTTTACTTTCTTTTCGGTATTTGTGGTTTTCCTCGTCCAGTTGTAGCACTTTTTCATGACATTAAATATGTGCACATGGGATTTATTTTATCATACTGGTTGAGTTGCATTTGGTTGGTTTCTATCATATCTCTCTCTTCTGTATGTGTTCTCTTAGAGGGTAATGCCTCCCATTTGTGTGATTACTATACCCTCGGTGCTATTCTCAAACCCGAGGCCTACTGGAAGCATGACTCGGGGGTCATTATCTCCCTTCTCACATTCTCGGCCTAGGAGGGGTACACTTTGTGGGGAGGGGGTTAGGAAAATAAATGACCCAAACCATGTTCCACAATATATCATCATATATATCAAAAAAACAATGGGATTCTAAACTAGAAAATCCAGAAGAATGAAAAATAAAATAGTTTCCACTCCCATGGTTGAAAAAACAAGCTAGAAACTAGAAGCTCTTCCCCATGTGAAAATATTCAATCTGAGTCCTGTGTTTGGAGACCAATTATCATAAATCATATACTAACCCATAGTAAGGAAATAATATCCCATACCAAAACATCATTTCTTTTACAACAAACATACAAAAGATCTAAAGGTGACCCAAATGGCCACACTATTTACAAACTCTCAGAGATTTTTTGCCTAACATCATATAGTGACCAAGTGTTCCATATGAGAAACAGAAAATATCCCTGTTATTTTCTCATGCAGATTTAACTTCCTCAATTGGGAATGTGTCATTTAACCATTTCAATTGTTTTTCTAGACCCACTTCTTCTGAAAAATCCCATTTTAAGCATCTCTAGAGAAGAGATCAACCATTCTGTTTGTAGGGCGGTTATAAGGTCTGGGTAAAGAAATTTTCTAAAAGAAAAATCCATATTAAATTCATTAAAAACAATTTCATTTATAAAACATACCAAATGTGATCACTTATGGCATACTTCACAACTAATATATCATCATGACTGAAACTCATGAACTCAGAAATATTATCTTTCTTCACATCCTCAGGTTACAACCATAGAATGATGTCTGGAATAAAGAATTTCTATGAAATTATTTCATACATACAATAGGTAATTACACATTACCACCACTCATAACTCGGTCCCTAAAATAAATAGTGGATAGAGTTTACATTCAATGATTTAAGAGTCTTAAGAGTAAAAAATATCACATCAACTTCTTCAAGCCACTGCACTACCTCAAGATAACATCATTGACATTTATCAGAAGTTGGATGATAGTCCAAGAATTAAAGGATAGGGTTAAATGGTTTGAAAGTCTCTAGCTCCAACATGTGATATAGAGTCTAGGTAATGTTGTTGAAAAGGGATTAAAAATTTGGAAAATGTGAATAACTACCCAAAGGACTGAACTGTTGGACCAAAATTCTATCTTTCATGAAGGACTTTCTGGGGGGAATTTCTAAAAATCAAAAAACAGAAGAATAACAAGTCAGGAATCAAATAACACTAAAACAATCAAAAAATATTTAAATAAAATTCACAAGCCATTTTAATAAATGTTTTATTGATTTAAAATTCACAATATTTCCCTATTTATAGAACATTAATCTTTCCTCTAAAAATAAGAAATCTTGTTATAAATCAATCAGTGTCTCAAAATCCCATTTCCTATAGATTTCAATTATGACATGATTTTATAATCGTTAACCATTTTTTCCTATTAACAAAACCATTTCCATTTAAATTTATTACAAAAAACATTTCTTCTTAAATCAATTTTTTACCACACCACATATAATTTTTTTGTACATTGTTCTCAAAACCAAAAATTTCATAAAACTCACTTTTTGGTAATTCAAAACATATCTCAAAGATTATAAGAATACTATTTTAAATAATAAATTCGTATTTAAAAATGGATTTAAATTTATTAATAAGGGATTAAATTTGAAACAGCCAAACAAAATGATGAAACAACCCACATTCATAACCCATATAACCAATCTCACGTAAGTTAAGACAATAATTTGAAAATGGATAGGGTTTCATGTTTATAACCAAATATAAATGAAAAAAGACTAGTTTTAAGGTATGGTAAACTACACTCCAACCTCACAACCATTCATGTTTTGAATTCCAAATCAGCACACTGATTCCTCACAGTTTACAATAACATTCAAATATGTTTACACTATGGTCATACTTCCATTACTTCTTAAAAACTCATATGTTATTCCCAAAATCAATTATTATCCCATTGGTAATCTAATTTTAATTTTTAATTATAACAAAAATAACTCAAAAGAAATACTTAATTCACAACATTACTATTAAATCATGTCACACCATGAAGGGGTGGCGATCAAGCACCTGCTCAGATACTACCTCTTGGGTCTCAACACATTCTAAATCAACTTTCTTCTATTAATCACCCAAAATAACAAAAGGATTTCAAATTCAATTATCTCCCTTTAAGTAAATACTTACTCTGATTCCATTCATAATGAACCTACCCGAGATACAATCTAAACCAATACCTGACCCAGTTGGCCACTAATATAGTTAGAGATCCCATGCTCCATGAGTCGAAAACAAGTACATGGGGATCTACAATTAACCATAGGTTATGATTTATCTATAAAAATATTAAAATAATAAATTAAAATGTTGAAAAATTATTATATATATATAAAAATCAATAATTACACACATATAGAGTACATGGAGACACTAATAAAATTGAAAGAGGAACTTAACCACAAAAACATAGCTTCTAGAAGTCCATGACCACCCACCATGTCCCATTTCACCAACCCTTAGTCACACATGAATGAACCCAAAAAATAAAGTGAGATAATGAACACATTTAATAAGGTAATAAAGGTATAAAAACACCAAAAGGTACATGGGGGATGTGAGAAAAAATTCATGTAGCATTCCCCTAAATATTCTATGAATTCACTTCATATGGAAAATCAAGTATGATAATAGAGGAGTACAATAATGAGTGTATGAGGTTTAGTTTACAAATAGAGTTTTAATAATTTAAGAATAAATTATCAAACATAACTTGTAAAACATTTCATTTCACTATTCAAAAAGTAATAATTTTATGTAAATGATTTGAATCCCAATTTAGAATTTAATGATATATAATCATGAAAAGATTAAAATATTCAATTGACATGTAAAGATGAACAAAAATCAACACAATAGAGTAAAGGTGCATAATAACAATAAATGGAGAAAGCAAAAAAACTCATGTGATAAATGGTGACAACCAACACTATCATGTATCAAGATAACATATATGAATGTCATGGGTAGAATTATTTTATAAAAATTGACAAGGAATGTGAACTATTTTTCCAAAAAGAAATATATTTCAAATAAAAACTGGACAGACAGATGATGAATTTCGTAATATTTTATGATAGTTCGAAGATGACGTACTATACACACTCAAGGTGACATGAAAATATGAATATGCACATGTGCCATTGGTACGACCAAAGATGAATTCAAAATAATCTTATTAGTGATGTGACATGCTGTAGTATATTTTTTTAACAACATAGAATTGTAGAGTGTTCTCAAGTTAACATCATAACTACCTGAGTCTTGCAAGTGATCTAGTGAAAAATAAATTATGGGTGATTCAATTTTAAAAAAAATAATTCATATCATTCACCATTTTATATAAAACAATTTTCCATATAAAAACTATAGCATGGTTTTTAATTAATACATGCATTTTTATACAATAAAACCCAAAGGTTTTTATCAAAAAAAATTAATCCATTTTTTTCAAATACAACATTGAAATAAAATTCATCAAGTAAATTTATACAAATTTAATTCCAAAATTTTATTTTGAATAAATTTCATCTAATTTTAATGTCAATCCTATTGAAATTAAAACCCTTTTATAAAATTCAATATTCAAATGTGTAATAATTCTTGCCTCCTTTCACAATTCATCATAAAAAATCCAAACGGTACATTAAAACAATAATTTATTCCATGGTATCTCTAAATTATTTAAATGGAGTATAAAAATTTTAAAATCATTGAATACATTCCAAAACATGGGTTTACACCCTTTTTATAGGAAGATAAATAATTTATTTCAAATAACCCAATAACAACAATTCTGAAAAAAGGGTATTATCATTCCACGGGGGTTCTTGTACATTTAATAAATTAATTAGTTTTAAACTATCTAGAAATCATAAAATAGTTCAATTCATTTAATTTAAAATAATTAATTTCATTTAATAAATAAAATCTCAGGGAAATCTTATTTAATAAATCAAAACCTGACCCAAAGCCCTAAATTTCACCAAAACAACCATTTAAATGTTCATGGAAAACAAAACCAAACAACCATGGTATTTGATAAATCATAAAATATTGAGAGATATCAAGACGAAGTCCATAAAAATCATACAATATTATATTTAAAGATAAATTGGTCAAAGAATAATTAATGAGGAATTAAATTGACAAAAATCATAGAACGTATCTTAGAAATCAAGAAACACACATCAATGATTTTATCAAGAATAAATTAATCACATAATGAAGGAAATCTATAGAAACACCTACTTATAAATTAAGTAACCCAACCAAAATGAATTTAAGATGTGTCGCCTTTGATGGTGATCACCAAATCTAAGAATATACATCTTGAAAGAAGAGAGGAAATGATTGGCATAAAATTCAACATCAATAATTCAATATAAAAAACTCAAGGATTTAACAACAATTTAGAATATGAAATCAAGAGGATAATAGAGGTCCAATATTAATAAGAAAATAACTCACTGAAATAAATTATCTATAATTATATTAGCAATTCGATCTGTCATGAGATGGTGTTTTGGGAGAAAAAAATGGCTCTAGAGGGAAACCAAAACCCTAAGGATCAGATTATGGTCTAGTGGGATGAGTTTGGGCTTATTTAATAGGGTTAGGTACATTAATTACAGTTTCATTAACTATAATTATTTCATGCATGGATTTTTGGGAAAAGTCACATAGTTAGTAATAACCATGTGCAAACCATGCAATAGGTTGATCACTTTTTATAAACTATGTGAAAACCATACACAAAGAGTGAAACAAGTTGCACACTTTGTTTAGTCCATGTACAAACCATGAAATATGTTTCACACATTATTTTACCATATACAAACCATAACCAAACCATGCAACCTTAGTTTCACATTTTGTTTAACCTTGTATAAAACCTGCACAAACCATGAAAAGGTCCAGAAGCCTTCAAAAAGGCTTTAGTAAATAATGAAAACAACCTAGAAGGAGATATAAAAATTATGTACTCAAATACATGGGTAAGACAAAAAAAATATGTAATGGGATGTTATAATATTAATTTACCTTGAATACACATCACCTGGAGATGGCCCCTCACTATTATACTTCTTAGTATACATAATATATTTTTAGGTGCCTTGAAAATAGGTGGGTGGTTAATAATTTGGTACTAATTGAAATTCGGGTATCACACTATTCATGAATTTTAGAAAAATAATTCCTTATAAATAATTGGTAAATAAATTAAATATAGAAAAAATGGAATGAAATTTATTTTAAATATGAAAAATCCAACAATGGTTACTTGGTTTTTGCTAATACATAATGTTTTCTTTTGTTCCTCAAAATGAATCACTACTCATTGTGGATACTTATTCACCTTTAAGTAATATGTAATATATTTTATCTTGTTTTTTAGAAGTTAAAATAAAATATCAATGCAAAAATTTTATTTTATTACTATTAATAATCAAATCTTCGTCATTGGTAATGTTTATTTTAAATTATTTTACTATTGTATTTAAAACTTTATACCTGAAATAGAACATCAATTTAATAATGTTAGTGATTTTTTAGAGTGACTAAATAAATATGAAAATTTGATTCATCATAATAGGATTTTTTAACATTATATGGAAATTATGTACATGGTGCATGAAAATTTGTAAAATTTCATCCATGGTATCCCCTTAAATATGTAAAAAATAATAAATTTTTCTGGGTATAAAATAAAAATTATTTTTATTTAGAAAATTATTTTATAATAAAATTCCATGATTGATGAAAATTAATATTTTACATATATTTCAGAAAATCAAATGTTGTAATTTTATAAAAAAAATTAAAAACCTAGAAAAGAAATATGATTTGGGAGAAAATTGAAAATATAAATACATTAATACTATAAAATTAAATAAAATAATAAAATAATATATATAGTATTTATGATGAATTATAGGAGGAATAAATAGAGGAATGTTAATGTGGGAGTGGGAATATGAATATGAGAGTAGGAGGACTTTATGTGGGTAATGATATGTCAAAAATATGGAAGTTATATGAATTGGTGCAATAACATGGTATAAATGAAATAGAAGAATGAATATTTAATTTTAACTTTCCATTAAAAAGTGAGTATTTCATTATTTTTAGGTCTTCTAGGAATGGTTTTCCAGTACATTATCTTCCAGTGTTTTTTTCAAAGCCACTACCTGGAGAAAATAAGATACAAGATGAAACAATTAAGGAAGAAAGTTTTATATTAAATTAAATTTCATTTAATTTTATTGAAATTAAATTCAATACGAACCCCACAATACTCGTTATTTCAAAATCTACACCTATAACACTAGTTTGTCTAGTTGAATGTGAGATTTTATTATAGGAAATATGATTTTATGATAATCATGATGAACTCATAACAATCATACCCAGTTTTCTAGAGTTTATATATAAATATAAACATATACCAACTAAGAATATAATGTGGGATTATAGAATTTTTTATCCATGTTATTTTATTTATCTCAATCTAAAATTCTTATATTTCTCCCTTATCTTGATTGTGATGATTTATAACTATTTTTCTAGTACTGTTGGTTTTTAATGAAAACAATTAATAAAATTGGCTGAAATATGGAACTTATAATTTCATATTGAAGATAACTTAGTACAGGACCTTGAATCATATAATAATGGTCACAAGTAGCTATGAATCATAAAGTAACATAATTACCATCATAATTAAGAGAGGTTTCTTCATAATATCTATATCCAAAACTCAAAATAAAAAAATTATTCTAGATTAATTTAGTTAAATAGACCCTTATTTGATCCTTTCATACCATTTATATTCCAAACTGTTTAATTTAATGTTGGTTTATAAGAACTAACATACACATAGGTAACTCCCAGGAAGAATGTAAAGACATTTAAAACAAAGTCAGTATGGTGATTCTTATAAAATACACATCCATTTTCATATTTGGGACAACCCATTATCATTTTAAAGATATATATAGATAAAATATAGCACAAATTTGCGGGTTATAATAATATTTCCTTCCTTGCCACTTAAATTTCCTCTTAGTACCAACTATATTAGTTTTATTTTAAAAAAGGGATAATTTTGTGGTTTTTTCTATATGAATAATATGGATTGCAATTTTGATCCATATTGAAAATATATTTGAAGCTAATTCTAATGTTCTATATCTAGAATAATCATTTGACTTCCTTTCTTCCATCTTATTTTAGTTTTCATATATATTTCATCTTGAAATATTCTTATTAATATTTGATATTTTATGTGTATAATATAAAAAATATGTATGGAGGAGTGGGAAATCATCATTGTAGCCTACATTCTTATTTCTTCACATTTATTAAAACTATTTTACATGTTTTTAGCTATGTTTTTTAAATAAAAAAATTCATGTTTTATTTTATAAAAATCTATTTTTGTTTTAGTTTTTGTATTTTCTATAAAAATTGAGATTAATTGAATATTCAACATCACTTTTAAACACAAATTAATGTGTGAATGGGTAATTTTAATTTTGAATCGTGGGATAAATAATCATTTATATTCTTTTCATTACATGATTAGGATTCTTAAAAAAGTTCATTATTTTTAGTAAATATTATAAGTACATACATTTAGCACAATCCATTGTCATTTTTCACCAACCTATAAAGTATATAAACATAATTGAAATATTTTATCATATAAAATTATTTCCATAGATATATTTGAGGTTGTATTTTAAATTTTATAAATTTCTTATTCTCTTTCAAGGTTTTTTTGAGTTCAATAGTTATATAAAATGTATAGGGAATGGTTTTTAAAACCCCTTTTATAAAATTTAGATCTCTTATTACATATATCCTTATATAATCTCCTAGTTCCCATTAATGTTATTTTAGTTAAACTATACTAGAAACCATAATTCTTTTTCTACAAAATTCTTATGTACATTATTATGGTTATTAATTCATGATAAAAGTGGGGGAGGTTTTTAGTGTAACATTTTTTGAGGGATCTAATTTTTTTGTAAATTTATTTGGTATATTGTTAATTGAAGATAGTGAAAGATGATACAAGTCAAATTTGATTTTAATTACACTACTATTTTATTCCTCATAGAGAAAAAACATATGATCAAAATATAAGCATAAAAAATTGAGAAAAGGAATAAAAAAGTTTATATATAGAATAAATAAAATGAATTATTTATTGTATTATGTTGTTTAAACTTATGGATTCAATACAAAAATTTAATAATAAGGTGTGATAGGTGATATTTATTGTAAATGGATGTGTAATATGTAATGACATATATTTTCTCTTTAGTTAGAATTAAATCAGCTATGAGTTCCAGTGCCCTTGGTCCTTTATAAGGGTAAAATGGTAAATTTGCCCTATTGAATGTCCTCAAAAAAGTTTTATGAAGGATTTTTTGATTTGGAGTTATGTTTTTCACAAATAATATGAATTTTAGTTAATCTGTATGATAATGAAATTTTATAGAATATTTATTATTTATGTAATAGATAAATATTAATTTGATGATTGTAATAGTTGGTACCTTTTAAACAGAATCTAAGAAAGAAATTTTAACAGTGCATATTGGAATGGAATGAGGTGTTCTTCAGAGGTGATGTATAATTTATATTCTCATCCATTAAGTCTTCAACAGAATCTTCTCAAGAATTTCATTATTTTACCTAGTTAACCAATGATTGACCAATATATTTTTATTTTAGGCCTCCATCAAGATTTATCCACCACCATAAATTATAGAACTATAGATTTGAAATTATAGTTTGAAATTTTAGGATATCTCATTCCAATAAGAGTATATTCTTGAACTATGAATAATGAACTATAGAAGCATGGATGATCTACCAATAAGGTATTGATTATTTTTTATTTTACATACCTTAATCATTGAATGTATAAACGAATTCTTCATTATTTTTATATTTTAAACATATTAGAAATAATTCATTAATTTTTATAATTATTGGTTTTGAATTATTATTTTTAAATAATAAATATTGGTTTTTTGACAGGTTTGTTCTTAATTTACAATGTCAAAAAATAATCAATAATATTTTATTGGGAAATTATTATTTAATGATGAAACGTATGATTATAAAAATTAAATAATTTTTTTGGTGGAGGGTAATAAATGCACACTTTAATTATTCTGAGTCCTAATAATTATTTAAATAATCTATGAGAAAAAATTCCCTGTATGATGAATGATGACGAATGATGAAGAATATTCAATAATCGATCATTATAATTAATCTCTTCATGATCAGATATATTTTAACGTTTACTAAAACATTTTATCTATTGACTCATCATTGGAATCCAAAGAGTGAATTGTAAGAAATTATAACTATAAAATCAACATGATTATGAAAAATAATTAGCTTAAATAAGAAAATAGAGCATGGAGGATTTCCTAGTTCTATCTGGGAGGTTGGAGTGGCATATAAATGGACATAATATAGTAGTTTGATGGTGGAAGTTTGGGGAAAACTAAAATAGTTGTTGTATACTATTAATTAAATGCTTATCAGACATCATGGGGGTGATTCTGATGGGAGACATTAGCAGTAGGAATCACACATGCGTCAGAAAACAAGTCGATTATAATCAAGTATGATAGAAATTACAATGGTGATGGAAATACAAAAAGATTCTAGACCACATATGGAAACATGAATGGGGGTATAATAAGAATATTTATTAACTATATGGTGTGTTTTCATTAACTATATGAAATGTATAGTTTTCACTATAGTTAGATATTACAGGGCTTGTAACTATGTGTTATATTTCTTATATGGTCATTGGTGGTAGTAATATTTTATATTAGATCATTAAGTAATATAATGTGTGTAGTCTAAAATTACATTTCAGGTAGTGTTGATTCATAGATCCTAGTTTGTATTGGAGTAAAAATTTATGTAGCCTTTGAGACATTACCAACATTTTCACGGAAGCAAATCCAATGTTGTTTGATACCACATGTCTTGATGGAAGTAGTATATTCCAAAAGGGCCTAAAAATAATGTACATATAAGTTCATTCCATTTTGTATGTGTCTTGAAAATGTATTTATATATTCCCACAAATGATCTATGTTTAGAAGTTCAAGTAGTTCATTAAAATAATTTTTTAACCTAGAGTGTAATAGTATGATTCTATTTTTCAAGAGAGACTATTAATAATATTTATTTGAGGTAAAAATTGTATAGCTTTGTAGAAATGGATATCGGGTGTTGTAAAAATCCATTGAGTAGACACAGGTACAGTAACCAAAAGGATGTGTATTTATACTAGAGAATGTAACCTCCATAAACATAGTGGAGTAGGTAATTCCCTTTTTATGTGGTGTGGGTTCTCCACATATAGGGTTGGTAACCCCATCATATGATGTTCATACTACATAATGTAGGGTGGGTGCTCCATAGGGTTTGGTACCCATACTATTAACACGAAATGTTGATCAATTCAAAGATCCCCCACTATAGTTAGAGAGTTTGATTGGGATTTTTTGAGTTGAGTAGATGGGGTCTAGTACCTCCCCATGTGTCAGGTCACAGTCCTCTATCATTGGATTTGGGCGTCTTCCATGTGTCAAGGCACTATCCCATAAGAGATGGTATTCCCATAGTAATCATACCTGTAATTGATATAAATTAGATTCAATATATTCATTCATAGTAGAGATATGGGGATTGTGTTGTTTTGTGTGGTTAGGGAAGCACATATAGATAGTCTATCAGCATCACAATTTTTGGATTGTCTTGTATGATAATAAATCCATATTTTTTGTGAGATATGAAACTTCACAGAGATAGTTGAGATAGTTTATACTTATAATTTTTAACATTCTTCATAACTATAAAGTATATAAGTGTTTAGTTATTCAGAATTCCACTATGACTTCATATGTGTATCAAATATATAATTTTTTATTTGATTTTATTTTTGGTACACCTACTAGGTAAATTTATATTCACTAACTTATGGGACTTTCTCTCACAAATTTTGTTTTAGAGCAGAGATAACCCATTTTAGTGGCGAAATTAGAAAACATTGAGCTTGAAAAGAAGGTATAACTGATGTATATTAAAAAAAATATAGTACATAGTAGAGTTAATGGTATATATAATTCATTCCATAAGTCTCTATAGTGAGAATATTTCATCCCTTGCATGGTTTTGTTTTTACCCAGTGATTTTATCTATTGTATATATCTACCATTGAATTTTATATTTTGGAATTATAATACATCATTTTAAAATCCCTAATGCATATTTTATACATTTGGTTATTAATATACATTATCCATGGTTGTTGGTATATATTTAGGGTATTGCTGTTTCATTTATATTACATAATGATATATTATGAGGACTCCAATGTATTTTTAGGCATTATTGTAGCATTTCTCTATCCCCTAACAAATTTAAAGAGGGATTTTGGGGGCACATTTGGAAACCCACTAGCCCGAGTGGGGTCCTAATGGGAAGGGTCTTATATGAATGGTATTATGGAAATATGATTCATAATTATATATTTTGGAGGTAGTATTATTGTGTGTCTTGGTCTTTAAAACAAAGGGTAATTATATTAATGGGTTTTTCATTCTATTGTTGAAACTAGGAATCTAATGTCGGTGTGCCGATTGACCTATCCATTAAAGTTGAATTTGATAATATAATGGTCAATATAATGACTTTATCCACATAGTTAAAGGTATATTTGAGATGGTATATACATCATATCCTACCTATCTAATATCCTTCATGTGCTTCTAATATTATCTCACCTCGATATAATCTAGTGATTGTGGGTTTATTTTATCATAATAGTTTTTTTCCAAATTACAATCTTCATGGATTTATAGGTTCATGGTGTTCCTATTCCAGTTTTTAACCCTCTCTTCCCTGATGAGTTGATTTATGTGGAATTTATTTATAGACACCAATAAGTGATATCCTCCATCCATTTATAGTGGGCTATTTCCAACTATTTACTTTTTGATCATACATTCATATAGAGTGAATTGTTGTTCCCATTGATGAGACTAGTTATTGGGTGATTTTAGAAAATGATTTCTAGAAATAAATTCCTTCTAGGTTTTGAGGAAAACCTAATCATTGGAAGAGATAGGATAGGTTGGAGTCATTAAGTCACACTTTTGATCTCATCCATACACCTAACAACTGTATAACAGTATATTCGTTGAGTTTACATCATGAAATATTGGTATGTTAGTCAATATTTATAGAGAATCAGAATAAATACACACTATTGAGGATGTAGTCCGAGGTCTATTTCTATTATTCGTTTTGGTGATGTAGATTATGGTCTAAAATTAACACCTATAACATCCTATTTATGGAAATATAATCAGGAATGATTTCAAGTTTATGTATATGGATTTTGTACTCCTTTGTTGTAATTTTTATCAAATTCCTTTATGACTGAGAGTTTCATTGATAAATATAGTGTGATATTTGAGTTGGGGATATACCATATTACATTCCCACTTATATTGTAGTCCCTAATAAAGAATTGATTGTGGGATGTTTCTTTGGAGTGATTCACCTTGGTCTTCGATAGTAAAGTGAATTCATAGGGATAACATGAGTGGTTATATAGAATAACCTTAACATTGAAAATGAAAATGAGATAAAGACCTACCTACTATATCTTTTATAGCTTTATAGGATAATTAGTTTTAGTAATGGAATTGGTAGTGTATTACCATCTTGGGGTGGGTAATGAATTGATCAAATTCCACCACAACCAAATATAGGTGGACCACTTCTTGTATGGATATATACCTGTCTGACCACAAATAATTTATCATAATTTATGGGTACGAAAATATGGTTTTTGGTAGGGTGTTATGCCTGAATTTTTTCTTCATAATAAATATTCTTACTCAGTTATGTTTAAATGATCCATCCTTATATCCAACTATTTTTGTTCATGGATATGAGATTTTAATGGAGATTTTATCCAAGAATCATCATCTAGAGAGTCTTATTGGAGGTGATCTATCATATGCCGACAATGGATTATAATGTGATCTTATAATCAAGTGATGGAGATATTATGTGGGAATTTATCATATTGATATGAGATATTGTGAAAACATAAATGGGCTGTATTGGTTGTTCCTAATTTATGTTAGGTTGTTTATGGTTTTTTTGATGTGTCATAGTCAAGTGAATACATCACGCTCTACCTATAAAAGTGAGTTTTACTCCCCAAATAATACAATTAGGTCCACAAATTGTAGATTTTGGATAATTATTTAGGAGTTTTATTTTATCCTAGAGAGTTATGTATACAATATAGGAGAAGTTCCCATATTATTGGATGAACATGTGAATGTTTTATAAAAAACATTATAGTGTTTTCCCACATTATGTTTTTTAGTCTACATTTACTTGATTCAGGGTCTGTACCAATATATAATAGATTATATTAGATAAACCCGATACACTTAAAGAGATGATAAATTATTTGGGAAACCAATTGGAAAATTGTTTATCTAAACACTTTGGGACCTCTACAAATAGTGGAATAATGAATTAGGATCTTGGTCAAATTATTTTATAGTTTTTTTAGATTTGGTTTCATGAGATGGTTTCTTTGTGGGATGTGTTCAAGAGTATCCATAGGTAACCTATAATCTATGTAGAATTATTTATAGTAGATCATGTCCCTAAAATTGTAATTAATACCATGGGTTATTGGTGTACATTTCCATGGATGGCACCCTAAAATTAGATGAATAATAGGGTGATCATTAAAAAAATTATGTTTTTTCTGTGATTAATTTGAGAACAATTGTGGTTTGGTAGGCTCTCAAGGTGTGAGTTTTTAATAAATAAATATATACCTTTTGAGTGTGTTGTTTTATAATGTAGATTTTATGGGGCGTCACCATGCAATTTAGATTCATAGTGTTTTTTGTGAACAAATTAGTGTAGTGATAATGTTGTAGATGGTTCCCTTAGAAATAATTCCATTATTATCATATAGAAGAGATATTTTTTATGATAGATTTGGTATTGAAGGTTTTATGAGAAGATAGAGATGTTATTGTATTTCATTAATTGTGATATCCCTCTCTCTTAATGAGTAATGGATGACCGATATAATAGAATTGGTTGTATGATAATGTGTGATTTATTATATGAATCTAGTTCAACAATTTTTTTCCCTAAATGTGGGTTTTATGTAGATTTATTTCAATGATGGATATTTTTCTCCACATAAATCTCACTATTTGTTTTATAAAGACAAGTTTATAAACTAAGTACAACAATTAAGGTATGGGACCTTAGTCCTATTCGACTAATAGAGCATTAATATTCCTGATGTATTAGATCTAGTTTTAAGAAGAATTGTATTTTTCTTATGGTTAAAATTTTCATTTATTTGCTTTATAGGTATTATCAAGGGTTCTATAATAAATATATTAGAAATATATGGAATCATAAGGAACTTCAACTTTTGATTGGGTAAATATAGTTCACCAACAATAAAAATGTTTTTTATACAATAGATTGAGGTGGTTACTGTTTTCTTTTGACATACTCTTTATTGTATTAAAAAATAGGGTAATAATAATATAACCATGTTATATTTGATTATGGATACAATTTTTTTCATTCATCGGTGAAATTCAATATATATCGATGATATATTATAAGAAAAAAAATCCTTGGGTTGGTTAATCACTTATACATGGTGAAGCAAATGTTTCTTTATGTGTCCTTTCTACTATTGGAGAGGAATTTGAGTGGGTTTTAAGGAAATTTTTATAATATAACTAATGTGATATAAATGATATATTTTTCTTACTCACCTAGTGGTATGGTTTGATAAAAGTTAATTTTTATTTTATTGTTTTTCTATCAGGTTCTAATTTAATGTTGGGGCTATAACACCCCTATAGGATTTGATAAAATTAGTGATCCGTCTTGTTATTGAAGTCAATATTTAAAAATTGTTTCACCGTGACACAAGGGATTTGTTACCATTGGATGGAAATAATCTTGGTATGAATTATTGGAATGATTTATGAGATATTAGCTGATGTTTTATCATAACTAAAAAACAATATTTTAATGATATTTTTGGCTATAAAGTGTAAGATCAAGGATAATTAATCTAAACAAAAATGCGGGAGAAATTTTTTTACCACTAGTATGGACATGTTTAGTGTTCGTATAGATACTGTATATTCTAAAAAAAGATAAATTTCTTATGAGGATGGTATGTTTTTTACCTTTTAATATTTGATGACCTTTTTTATTTAGAGGCTCTAATAGTATCTTTTCTAGAGATGAATGGGTTTAAATGATGGGGGCATATAAGGACCCATTTTTTCTCTAAACCATGGATTAAAATAGTTTTTATTTCCAAAGTCAAGGTTCCTCTATGTTAAAATAATATATTTTCCCTACTAAAAATACTCGAAGAAGATTTTGATGTTTTGTTTAGTTCTAAAGCATAGTTTTTACCCTTAGGATGAATTTTTAAGAACATACAAGAATTTTAAATTGTAAAGAAATTTTTGTAATTATTTAATAAATAAATATTTATTTTTTAACAATGAACAGTTCTAACATATAAAAGGAAGTTGAGATAGAAATTTTTACACAATGGTTAGGACCATAATGATGTGTTTTAACAGGGTGATGAATATTTCATGTGATACAATACCAGGTCTTGGAACATGCCTTCTTAGGTACTTTATTATTTTATCATGTAAACCCATGATTATCCTATATTGGAAAAATTTATGTCAACATATTTGTTTATCCACTATTATTAGTGATAAAACCATTGGGATTAAATTCGTGGTTTGGAATTTTAAATGTTGGTATACTTAGTGATGAAAATTATTGATCCATCAATGATGAACCTTTGAATCATAAGTGATCCTATAATAAGATAAGTCTTTTCTATTAATATTTATGAATTAATCATGTGAATAAATAAATTGTTCCCAATAATGATTCATTTTAAATAGAATAATAATAATTCCTAGATGGTTATAATTATTGGTTGATGTTTTTTGAATTACCATTCATCATTATTAATTCCATGTTTGTTATTTTGGAATATAAAATTCAATAAGAGGAATTATTTTTTATAAATTTTTGGACCAAAGGGGGCCTAGATACCCTGAGAGGGGGGTGAATCAGCGTATGGATGTTCATTTTCAAAATTCTTCCTGCCCCACGGGATCATGACCTCTTTATTATTAGGGTCACTTTGTTTTCTCTTGTGTGTTTATGTTTATCACTTATTTTTATCTTCATATGATGTTGATTCTTTAGATTCAATATAGGGAAGCAACAAGGCAGACATAAAGATTTTTACGTGGTTCACCCTCACTGAGCCACCTCCACAAAGCACACAACGGTGATGTGCCATTGTACCAAATCCACTAAAGCTCACTGCCAATAATGTTCACACTAGATAACTTATATGCCCAAGATCACTTCCTTTACAATGTTTAGGTTCAGCTCACTACATTCCCAAGGGTCACTCCCTATTTTTCTCTCTCATGCTCACTGCCGGTAGAAAGGATAACCATATTCCTCTTCTGTTGCTCACTTCACTTGAAAGGAATCAACTCACAGTTTATAGAACTATAGGTCTCTTCATTACCACTAATTAATGCATCCTCCTCTGTATGTAGATGCTCTATTGAAGTCAAAATTTCATCCACTGATGAATACCCCTTTTCACCTGAACAATGGGAAATTCCATTGAAAAAACCATTGCAATGTACCCTACTTCGCGACGCTCCCAATATCGTGAATCTCAAACAAGCCTTCGCGAAGCTCCTACATTTTTGCGAAGCACTCTCGCGAAGCACTCTAATTAAGCACTCTCGCAATGCTCAAGTCATCGCAGAGTGACTTCCCTCCCGAAGTTCACTAAGCCAACACGGAGCTCGCAACTTTTGCAGATCTAGACTAGCCACAGTGAAGCTCTTCATTGGCGATGCACACTGCCTTCGCGAACCACCTTCATGAGCCGAGAGAAAATGATTTTTTTTGAAAACTCTTTCCTTATCTTCAAATTCACTCGGGGGGGTAGGGAGGTCTATTTATAGGAAATTTTATTGTCCCTCAAACATTATGCATGAAGTGAATGCCACGACATCTCAAATCGTGAAGCTCCGAAGTTCCCACCGAAATTCTCTCGAAATCAAAAAGCAACATGAAATTTTTTTGATCACGGAGCTTGTCGTAATCATGGATCATCACTATCATTTACTTTCAACTTCTCCACAAAGCTCCACTCATGAAGCACATTCTCCGTCGTAATGATTTTTAAGTATTCTATTCACAAATATCATCGAAATTGCGAAGCATCACTGTCAACAATTTTCATATCTCTGCAAAATCTAATCCATGACACCTATATTCATGAATATCATGACTTTACCATATTTTTATGAGATCTTCAAGGATATCCTGTTTTAGCAGTTCTCACCAAACTCCAATTTTTGGACCCCAAAAATTTGGCAAACACTAGAAAATGGCGCCAGCTATTATCTGTTATTTTGTATCGCCTCTAGATCTTTTGTCCCTTTGTTGTGGTTCTTTGTCAACATGGATTGTCAAAAACTTCTCTATAACTTTACAATTCTCAATGTAAACTTTCTTTGTCAACAGACACAATCAACCCAAAAATTTGGCAATGTTTACTTTGGGGATTTATTCCCATCAATAAATATTGGTTTTTAGGAAAAACTATTAGTATTTTAATTAATGAACATATTGTAGTTACGTTAGTTGGTTTATCTCTTGAACTATTCCATGGGTAATAAATTTTTTGAATATTCTAGTAGAAAATGTTTATCATGTAAAAAATAATTGTGAATGACATTGAGTTTTCAATAATAGTTCATTGTTGTTTACTCTCTATAAAGCTCACTATCTTTACCATTCACATTAAACATGTTCATCAATAGAATTCAAAATGGATGATGTTTTACACCAATAAAAATGAAGGGAATATATAGAATAACAAACAGACCGATAGTGGATTCTAGGAAAGGAATCAGTTTGAAGGTAGGTGATAGAGCACAATAGATTTACAGGTTCTATATAGATTTTAATAGTATAATATAGAGGGGATCAAAATAGTATTTAAGTAGTGGAATCATGGGTTGAAATTGAGTATATGATAATAATTCTATGTTTGGGATAACGAGGACACTAAATAGGTAATTTAAGGGAGGGATAGAAACTATTCATGAGAGATTGGAATCAAATTATGCACTAGGAGTGGTTTGTGGTAGAAAAAATGATAACAGTGAAGGAAATTTCAGCACTAAAGGTTTCAGACCTAGAAATGTGGAAGACAACCTTATACAAAAATTTAAAAACAAAAAATTTTGTAATACATTACACCACAATATTTACTTTTCATTATGTGGTGGAATGTTTTTTAATGGATGTCCAATATCACATAGTTTGTAATGTTGTGGTACATTTCATGTATATTCATTATTGGAAGCTTGGGTTTTCTTTATATCAATAATTACTTCATGGTTTGTTGTCTAAAATACAAATAAGGTTGTTCTATGTCACATAATTTGGTCTTTAATAGAGTACACACCTAGTAATTCTATGAGACATACACAACATATATTTTATGTATATGTAATATTGTTTGATAGTACATGGAATGATGTAGGAGGTGAATTCCTATATGAACTCTATGAAATGTACATAAATGTACATTCTATATACTATATTTCCCCTAGTTTTCATCATATTCACTCACATAGAAGCCAAATTTGAATTTCTTATTATTATATTATGAGTTTTTTTCTTATATATTACATTGGTAAGATCCAATCCATTAGTAAAGGCTATTTATGCAGAGTTTTAGGTAGTTCATGTTTCTTATCATTGTGTAAATGGGGGGTGGGTGTGGATGAGACACGTATAGAAATTACTAGGCAAGTCATCCCATAGAAAAACATTGATACTAAGGCATGGGTCATTCATACATTTTGTAGAGTATATATCCCATCCCCAAATTATGGGTTTGGGTCATCCACTTAAATAGAATGTTACTCCCACTATCGATATGTATGTACTGTGATGAGGTGTGGGTCCTTTATAGGGGTCTATAATACAATAGCTGACATGCATTCCTTTGTGTGGTTTGGGCCCCTCCAGTAATTTATGAGTTGGCATGGATATTAGATAGATGATTGTATAGGCTTATGGTACCCACTTATATATAGGAGCATAGTCCCTTATCCATGTATTCAGTTATTTATTTTGTATCGTGGTACTATCCTCATAGGATATGGTATTCCCATAGTTGATATATCATTCCTTGACGAGGAGGAGATCCACTATATGGTTTTTAATTTGTTATTTAAGGATTATGGGATTGTTTTTTTCAAACATCATAATTCATATGATGTTAAAAAGATAATTTCAACATGGTTACTTTTAGGAGCTAGACTAGTGGTTTAGGGAGTCTTTAAATACACTTGATTTCTACCACAATTTTATTTAAAGGTTGGTTGTTATATTTAGAATCTATATATCTTTTAATAATTTGATAAACCTTGATTTATTATTATATATAAACCATTAAGGTGGAGATCCAATATAGTTGATGCACAACTTTTCATGATTTTCCTTCTTTTAAATTATATCTATGATTCTATATTTCTAGTTCCCTTATTGTTTTGCATACATATATGATTATTAATTTCATATTGTCACACGTTATTTTGTTCATCCAACTAAGTGTGTTTATAGTCACCCATGATGGTCCTTTTTCCCATTATTTTTGTGTTTTTTTTCACATTGACCAATTTGGTGGTGACTTCAAGAGATGAAGAGATGGGTTAATAGGTATAGTTGAGGTATAGTGATGTATGGTGATAGAAAATGGATTTTTTCTAGGATTCCATGCATTGAGGAGGTACCTAAAAATTCATGGTATCAGTTTTACCTAGTAAAACTGTTATTTTTATATTTTCCCCTTTTTATTCTCCCTTATGTCATTCTATTGGATATCATTCATATCACCAATGGATTTTTTTTTAAAAATTATTTGTATACATTTTTGTGGTTTTCGTATATAAAATGCATATTACAGTTTTTTTCATTTTCATGTTGATATTGGATAAGTACATTCATATATTTTTGTGCCTTCTCAGTGATATTATAAAACCCATGTCCTATATATGGTTGAGTTTTCGTGGAACACTTGGTTTACCATCAATTAGGTGGGGTCCTAATTCATCAGTTTGTATCATTAGGAAAAAAATTATTAATTTTATTCTAATATCATGTGGTGTAAATTAAGAGGAAACTTTCACATTGTTCGTTATTTTTTCCACAAAATAACCTAACCACCCCAATCCTTGATGAAACCCTAGAAAATACCTCATAAGTTATACAAAAATTGACCTTACTTATGAAAAATGTTATAATTTTTGGAATCCTATAAAAGTATTCATGACTCAAAATTTAGAAAAAAATATATAAATCAATTACTCTTAAGGGAAAACAAAACTTGTATATAAAGGTAGATTACAAAAGAACATTGGTGAATGTTATAAGGAAATATATATGAAAATGGAAAACAAAATGAGTTATGATATAAATTTATAAATAAAGCAGTTTAATAATAGGTGGATATTTTAAAAAAATTATAACTTTTTTCATGGTTTTTAAAATATTTTTTTGGGGTATAAATTTCATTAGTTGAATAATTATTAGTGGATATAAATGAAAATAAGTGACTTGAACATGGAATTTCAAAAATTCCTTCTAAAATTAATTTAACATAAAATTATTATAATGAATACTAAATTGGTATCCAATTTCTAAGAAGAAAGATTGTGTTTTTTCATAAATAATGAGCTAATTTTAATAGATTGAACTATATTGTAGCTTTTACAAAATAGTTGGTTGGGTAAGATTTTAAATATGTATATATTTTTTAGTCATAAATATTTTTAGTCATTTATACATTATTTAAATACTTTTTTATGTCATTTAAATTGAAATTATTTTGCTCACAAGAATGGTAAATATCCTGAGAGGATGGTTAATTAGGGTATTTCAATATCATTAACTGTATCTCACCAATATTTGTTTGTTAGTAGGAACACCTTTATCCCTATAATATATATAATGAAATAAATAAATAAATAGTTACATATTTAATTTTACTCAATGTAAAAAGTTTGACCTAATTCATGGTTTATAAAATGGAGATGTTTTCACACATTAGAAAAACTATGCATACTACTTGTTCCTTATAATTTATAGTTTCACTAACCTTCTAGGTTTACAGTGTGTACACAACATCATCTATATTTCATAGTGTGTATAAAAAACATTATATTTTTAGACTCTCACAACAAAACTCATCATGGAAAAAAATGATTTTCTATTGACTGTCACACCATGGCATAACCATTATAATTATAGTGTGGTCTCCTAGACTATATGAATATTAAATCTTAAATAAAATATCTCTATAGCGTAATCATCATACATGGATTGGAAATCCATGAATTGTAAGAAACATTGAAATCTATCTATGTCCCTCACGATGTGGTTTCCCATCCCATGGACTGACACCCATGGTATGGCATATATATAAGGAAAGTTGCCTTACATATTTACTAGGAACCCTTATATATTAAATTTTTTCAATTTCTCTGAAACTCATATGTCTAATCTGAGTATGAGACTATCATTGATGGTGTGATGTGTTCTATATATCCCAATAGGAAAGTAAAAATATCATTTATTGTACATACAATTATAAATTATTTCATAGGGTTATACATGTACAAGGATATTTATTCCATTATCTCATTCCAGGAAACACCCATCATGGAGTAACATATGTTTGATGGAATGAACAATTGATCTAGTTGAAACCATCTAAATCTACTCTTTCATGGGGTCCCCTTCACAACACAAACTAACCTCATGATACCAATCACTAGAATAGGTTATTCTGGTATGACTTACTCCTAGAATGACAAATAATGTCACAATATAATTTATTTTGTAGGAAAATAACTATAAGAAATTTTCTAAACTCCTTTCAAAACAACATTATCCCTATTCAGGAATTAATAATATATTATGGAAGTCCCTTTAATAGAAATTTAATTAAATATAGTCATTAAATACTCAAAGGGTATTTTTATTAATAATATCTCTCTATTTGTATTTGTTGACAACTCAACCAGTACTGATTCACCATAATTTCCACTAAAAAATTCATAACTGACCACTAAGAGAGTACAATCCCTATTTAATTCTAATAATTCCTTAATGATTCAATAATTATCAACGCTAGGCCTATAAGAGTAAACCTCATTATGGGAAACAAGATTTAAATAAAAATATCTTCATGAATACACTTCATATTTCTCTATTCTCTTAAAACCCTCTATACCAATTTGTTCCCCCTAAAAAACATTCATTTACCCCCACTAAAAATATCAATATAGGATAGATACCCTTTGTTGATAAGAAATATAAATACCAACCACCACTGTCTCAAAACATGGACAACTACCCTCAAGTAGAACATTGAAAACATCTCTCACTTTTTCAATGAACCCATTGGGAAAATATCTAATGGATCATAAGACCGGGCTAAAAATCTAGATATTTAACTTAATGAATTTAGAATCACTTACAAAAAAAAAGAAAATTTCAAAAGGGAGTAGGGATCCCTCCTCCAAAACATTTTTTTGGAGAGAGACAGTTGGACTCTAAGAGAAAATCAATGCCTCTTAAAATCAACCATGGGTAATTACTTTTTCTTGATTTCTACAAACTAATTTTCTATTGAAAATTACCCACACTCCACCATCCCTTGTTCAACTTCCTCCATGACGAAACAATTCTTTCTAACAACTATCATTTTTATTTAATGTTAGATAATATTTTTAATAAGATGAAAATCACTCAATTTGTCACACTTGGTTAAAATAATATATTTTACTTAAACTGTAATATCCTTTAATTTTTTAATCATCTAGATTTATAGAGAAAATTATTGGGTAACTTTAATATATTCATCTTATATAGTGATTAAATAAATGTAGTTTTGCTTATTTCTTAGAAAATAAAGATACAATACTCTAAGATAAACTGGACAACATGATATTTACTTGTGATTATCTACATAAACTACCAAATATGCATCTATTTATTCCAATAAATCTTGTTGTTGTGTTTCGTGATATAAATATATGAAATCCATCATTTTTTTGATATAATATAGAATTATATCCACTTTTATTGAGTGAATTTTCTTATAATATATCGGTTACCATGAATTATGATATTTGGAAAAATAGAATGTCAAGACTTGTCATTTTTTAGTACATTAGACTTCCAATAAACTGCCTATATTATACAACATAGTCCTTCTTTATATAGAGATCTATCAACTACTTCATCTTGGTATCCATCGGTGTTTTCATTATACTATAGTCATCCATTCTATACTCTTGAATATTTATTTGGTATATTCTGATTGATAAGTCAATATTCAATTCCTTCCTTGAATCTCATATAGAAAAATGAAAAAAAAATGACCCTAAAATCATAGATATTTCAAAAGGACACATTATATATTACTCAAAATATTAATTTTTTTCTAGAAGTCTAAAATTTATTTTTTCAACATAAATTATTTCCAACATCCTTTTATCATTCCATTTATTAATGCAGAGATTGTGTTCAACTCCACCTCTCTATAATAAATAATTTATTATGTATTTATAAAGCATACAATATTAGTACCATAGACATTTTTTCAACCCAGAAAACACCTTATTTAAGTGGAAGTCATTCCAACACCATTATATAAAATAAAAACATTTCTTCTTTATCATATACGTACTCTATAGGGAATTCATCCTAGAATGCTAACTTAACATCTATTTATTACATTTTGACCTTTGTTTTCACTCACATATCTATAAATAGTAAAACAGTTTCCAACCATTATTTAGGGGAAAATGTTTCATCTATATCATCCCACTTGAACTTATAATATCCCTTACACACTATTCATGTCTTTTTTTGGGTCACCTTTATATATATATTGAGTTTTTTACAAAACACTCAGTTGTTTCTATTGACAAGTTTATCATATTTCCATACAATCATTACCAATTATTGATTTTTCTCAATTTGTTCAATCTGAAAAATATTTCAATAACCAAATTTTCTTGTTTTTTCACCACTCCAAAGTATTTAGGCTCTACATTTAAAATTTTAGTAGATTATTGTAGATTATTATCATCTATGTTTTCATCCGAGTGGTCAAATCACCACTGTAATATCCCAAAAATTCCATATAATTTTTTTAATTATATAGAACTATTTCGAGACCGTGAAATCGGACGGCATTCGATTCTGAGGCCCGGAGTTCCCAGAATGATATGTCGAAGTTTTGTTAAGCTTTAAATAACATGTGTAAGCAGTTTTTCGAAAAAAGTGGAAATACAATTAAATAGTTACTCGGATTAGAAATATGAGGGAACCATTGCACTCAGGATGGCGGGTTTCCTCTAGGCGTGACTTATGTTTAGTCAGCGTGGGCCTCTTGTGAGAAAACCCGAAAATGGCATAACCATAAGTAAAATAATTATATAAAGTTATTTTATTTTTGACATGCTTATAACTCACAAATGGTAACTCAAATAAAAAATCCAAGACATCCACTGAAGTCATGAGGGTGTGATTTCTTTAAGAAGATACTAACATTGGATGACACGGGCCACCAGTGAAAGTTAGTTTTTGGTGGTAAATAAAGTAATTTATTGACAATTATTTTATAGTAAAATATATAACTTTTAAATGGTAACTCGGATTCGAAATCTGAAAGTACTGTTGGGTTCGTTGGGGAATACATCACTTAGGCAGAGCCGAACCTCAACCGGTGCGGGTCGAGGGTGACATTTAATGATTTTCCAAACTATTTTTGGGTAAGATCAGTAAACACACGAATGGCATTTTGTAACTTTTGAAAAGTTGCTCGAAATTGAAATCTGAGGTCACTGTTGAACTCGCAACATCGATATTTTCATAAAGAGACCATAACCTCGACTATAGTAGGTTGAGCGTGGAAATTAGTTTTCAGACTTTTCGTGGGAGAAAATAAAATAATCAAGATTTATTTTATATTTGAAATTGAAACCTCACATTTGAAACATGATGGTGGGGACAACATGAGGGTGGTCAAGAATTTAATGATGGGAATTAAATTCCAGGTTACACAAAATGTGTAAACACATTCCTCTTTAATTAATAGGATTTATTAATTAAGAATTTATGAATCTACTTTTACGATTGGATTTCTCCAAATTAGATGTGACAACTTAATTTAATTAATGTAAAAAATTTAATTAAATTATTGTTTAAGATTATTAATTTTGGAACCTCACATCTAGATGGAAAAGGGAATGGAAAAGGAGGGGATAGGATTGGAGAGTTGGAAATATATTTCTCCAATAAAAGAGATCCTCCAACGAAGAAAAACGTCCATAATCGAAGAATGAGGAAACGACCTTGGAGCATCTTGTGGGAGTGATGAACATCGACATTAATCTTCAACGACTTTGTCTTCTTCCTCGAGACACCTCCAATGGAAAAAATGAGGTAGGGGTTTGTTTTTAATATAATTGAAATTATTTATTGATTCTCCATATTATAGTTTCACAACGAAGATGGCCAAAAAAACATTTCCATCATCCCACACATATACCATGCCTCTTATCTTCTAATTCTCCGTGTGTTCTTCGTGCTCTCTTCATGCATTCTTCAATGCCAACTATTTAATGATGCTGGAAAAACAATATTTTTTTGAGTGTGACATATGGAAACAGATCCCTTGACCCAAGGATCATTAATATGTGATAGTTTTATTTTTCAGGCTTAGAACGAAGCCGCAATGGCTCACGAAAGAAGAAGGTGGTCGGCACCAGGCCAACCATGAGGAAAGAAGGCTAGTGCATGTCTGTGCCACTGAATGATGAGGAAGCTGCGACCCGTCAACCGTGACGGGGAAGGGTGGTAGCCAGCATCTGGCCGGCTGCGCGGTGGAGTGGCGGCGCATGTCAGCACAACTGGTGGAGCAGGAGGTCCTGACCGCTCGGCCTCAAGAGAAGTTGAAGAGTAGCCATTCGTGCCAGAAGCTGCGTGCGACCACGCCACTGGGAGGAGGACTGGCTGACTACTGTAGTTCGGAAGGACCTGCTCAGGTCCCACGGTGACTTTGAAGTGCCTAAAGGCGCTACACATTTCCATTCCGAATGGAAGGGGGACACTCCCACTTTGGCGCCAGCACGGGCGGACCACGCCACCTGGTCAGGCCAACAGGTCGCACATAGCGGGCCGTGCCACCGGGTCGCGCCACCGTGCTTCACCTACCGGGCCGAGCCGGACCGTCCCCTTCGTAGGTCGGGTCAGGCCCACCATAGACCAGGCTGACCGAGCGAGACCCGAATCGGGTCTGGTCGGTCCCACTAGGTCTTTCTGACCGGGTCAGACAGGGTTGCTCTGACCGTGTTGGTTGAGGTTGGTCGGACCAGGTCAGATAAGGTCGGTCTGACTGGGTTAGAAGGGGTCATTCTGACAAGGATGGACGGGGTCGGTCCGACAGGGTCAGATGGGGCGGTCCGACCGGGTAGGACCAAACGCGGGCCCACATAGACCTAGATACGCCTTTATGGCCATAACATGAGAACTGGGCATCCGTTCGATGAACCGTCTATGAAACAAGAATCCTTGGATCGGGACGGTCCTTTTGTTACACTCCACTTTAGTTTGGATAAAGATGGTGTATATATGGGTTGGATAGAATCTTGAATCCAACCGGGCCCTCGGAGTAGAAACATTAATAACTTACAAATCGGGCGTCTGATAGACACATTGTTTATTACGTTAGGACCCTTATGATGTGACAAACCATTATTGAACTTTTTCGTGGGTCTTTGGGGTGTCTGAGTTTTGACTGACGTCTTGGTGAGTGGTTCTCCCAAGCGCACTACATACTGAAACCTGGGACGGGCTGAGACTTGACGACTGCTGACCATTTCGACTCAGAGTGACTCAATAGGCCCAGTGGAGAGTGCCTTTATGTGACACAGTAGACCCATAGTGGGGAGCACCTTTGTGTGACGCGGAATACCCATGGTACTTGACAAGAGGAGTACCTCAGCAGGCCACAAGGGGGAGTGCATCTGTGTCACGCGGCAGACCCACGATGGAGAGCACCTCTATGTGTTGCGGCAGGCCCACGGTACTCAAAAGGAGGAGTACGTCAGTTATCCAAGGTTAGTGTGAAGCACCTCTATGTGGCGTGATAGGCCCACTGTACTCGTTAGACAAGGAGTTCTCCAGCAGCTGATTTGTTCGACATTGTTATTGGGAATGTTACTTGTTCCTAGGCTTAAAGAATCTGTGACAGGCTATCAGCATTCATAGCAATCCTATGCAGGTCAAATCATGTGTGTGTTAGTGCTTTGTGAGATTTTGTGGTTCATCACATATTGATCTTGTGTGGGTCAGATCCTGTGTGGGTCAGTGCTCAGCGATCCTATGTGTCAGCGCATACCAATCCTATGTGGGTCAGATCCTATGTGGGTCAGACTTTGTATAATTATCAGGAGTGCCTCTTGACAGAATAAGATGATCTAGCTTCGTGACTAATCATGTGTACTTCTATACTTCACTTAAAACCCAGTTTGAGATAAGAGTCTATCTGAACTAAGAATTTTACATTTGTGGTACTATCTTCGTGCTGATACTTGTGTGGTACTTTTACCTCCGTGGTACTATATGCGTGGTGATAGATGTGTGGTACTTATACCATTGTGGTACTATCTTTATAGTGATATATGTGTGATAATTTTACCTTCGTGGTGTAACCTTCATGGTGTTACCTGTGTGGTAATTTTACCTTAGTGGTGTCACATTTGTGGTGTTACCTCTGTATTATTCTTCCCTCATGTATGAGAAGTGTATATCTTGATAACCTAGGTGTATGTATTGTCATATACCTAAGTAGAGTTGATGTCTTGCTTTGTGGTTTTCCTTTGTAGAACTTTAGAAGACTTGTGGGGTATCAGGGTCCCTAATGAGTATAGTTATACTCACCCCTGCATGGGATTTGCCCACAACATGTTGTGTCTTGTGCAGATGACGTACAACATTAATCTAGGCTGATGGGGTAAGGATTGGATGGTGCACGGAGGTGGACCATTCGGTGTGACATGACGTGGAGAATAAAGACAGACATGGAGTGCTGAGGAGGCGATCTATACCTACCCCTTAGGTAGGAACCCTGGAGGACGACCTAGTAGCCCTTTTCCTTTTTCATTCAGATTTACTTGTACCTTTACAGTTGTGCTTGTATTCCAGACCCTTTTACTTTCATCACCCTTTTACTATAGTAGTTTACTTCACTGTTACTTCTTGTTGTGTTCTTGGACCATGTGTTTGTTCAAAATTAAAGGCAATGCCTTTCCATTTTTGGAATTATTCCTTTCAGTGCTAGTCACTAGCCCCTAGCCTATGGAAGGTGGGTTTGGGGTAGTCACAACATGGGCCCCAGAAGACGGGTCGTGACAAAGTGGTATCAGAGGAGTTTGGTTCTATCAGAGAACTAGTACTCTGATCCTTTTTGTGAAGTAATAGAGTTAAGTATTATGAGTGTGGTTTTCAGTTCAAGGAGTCCAGTGTCAGTGTGGTGGCCGACGTATCCAAACAATAGGACCAATAATTCTTATTTCTGACTCACTGCATGAAAACAGTAATTGCGTCTGTTTTTTAAATGTTTTTCTTTTTTTCCTTGGAGTATGCTCACCAGGTTTAACATAATAACCATGGAACAGCTATTCCTTATATGGATGCCTATTCATATACAACCATCTAGGATTCCTGAGAGAGTACATGATGACAGCCCACCGAGCGATGAGGCCTCAGTGTAGGGCCCTCTAAAGGTGTTAGCACCATCGGGTGGTATACTAGCAGCACCACTAGCCATTGGACGAGTGTTTCCACCAGCTCCAACAGTAGAAGATGTACACAGAGTAAGTGCGTTTCAAGAGTTACAATGGACGAGGCATTCGAGGGTTCAAGGAAAGACAGATTCCCATGCAGTTGAGGACTGTCTGGAGGCTGTGGATGGATTTTTCACCCAGTTCAGACACTGGTAGAGAAAATGGTGATCTTAGCTTTTAGTATTTACCAATGAGTGAAAATATGGACGGTCCATATAGTGACGAGGCTTCAGTACATGGATTGTTTCCCAGGATAGTACCTTCGGGTAGTGTGTTAGCTATATCACTACCCAATGGGCAGAAGTTACAACTGGAGGTACCGATAGAGGAAACATTTATGCTTAGTGCCTTACACAAGTTTCATCATCAGATACCTATCAGGTTCTGAGGTGATCTCGACTAATAGGCAGATGAGGACTGGCTTGAGGAAGTAGATGATAGTTTTCTAGAGCTTCTATAACTTTGGAAGGACGACATGTCTGTAGTTGAGTATTCATCTAGGCATACCAACCATTCTTGGTACTCAATGAATACGACATGATCAATCCTTCGGGGCTCGGACATCTGATCACGGTGTGTTTAAGGACATCTGAGCCAGAACTATTACTTTATGAATTCTTACCTATGTTAGGGTGATAGAGAGAACCTTTTTTTGAATTTTCTTTGGCTGAGAAGATACAGCCAGTGAAAGTTTGTAGAGGGAAATCAAAAAAACTAGTGCCAGTCTCAGAGACTTGTTAGTGTAAAAACGTTTCATGAGGAAGATGTGTTGGGGACAGATGAATCTACAGGGCTGAAGACATGGAAGTAGATCTAGGATAGTAGCATGAGGCCGTGTACATTTTGACATGTTACAACCACCCCCCTTTGATGACCCCACTAGGCTCAGGGAGCCAGAGTACAGGGGAAGGAAGTATCTGCATATAGTCAAGGAGTGTGACCCAAGGGATATAGGAATGATTCGATGACTGGTCTATGTCTAATACTAGCTACCTTATTAATAGACATAAGTACCAAACATTCCTTCCATCCATGAATCTTGTCCAAGACCTAGATTTTCTGATAAATCCATTGACCTGACCCTCACATCTAGAGATACCTTTGCAAAAACTTGATAATCACACTTACAAGGACGGTGTGATCTGATACTTGAGGCGAGAGTTTTTATTGGATCCTCATGGTGATAACATCGAGGTATTACAATGTTAGTTTGGTTATGGACTAAACATCCACAGTTCATACTCAGATTGACTGTATTAGGAAAAAATATTGTGGTTTACCCACAAATATGGAATGATATTTTCCTTAGTCGGTGAAAAAGAAAACTCAAGTAGCACATGATAAAATTCTACATATAAGGGTGCGGCCGATCACTAATGAGTTGGCCAAACTTACCCTCATGGCAGCAGGAGTTTTGAGTTTTCATTTCCCAAAAGGAGTGGCTAGAGATCCTCCAGGACTATGACTTTGAGATAGTCTATACTCCCGAGAAGGGGAATGTGGTATCAGACTCACTCAGCAAGAGGTCAAGTCTACAACTGCTTAGTGAGGCATCAGAGTATCTAGTTGTACTGCACATATCCTTCATGGATTAAGATGAAGCTACTTTCCAGTAGTCTATGACTGTCACTCCCCCACTCCTTCAGCAAGCCAGGGAAGTTCAACTTGTGGGAATTGACTGCAAGGATCGACGTGCTCATATATCCTCAGGTCAGGCACCTGATGGATTTTTTGAAGGTTCCTAGAACGTCGTCCTCTTCAGAGGACGTACCATGGTACCAGTAGCACTACAGGAGGAGGTGTTGAGGGAGTTCCATACAACCCCTTTGGCGGTACATCATGGTGTAGTAAAGATGTACCAGGACCTTCAACGTCAGTACTAGTTCCAAGGGATAGAGAAAGTAGTGGAAAATTTTGTATCACGATACCACACATGTTAGCAAGTAAAAACTACTCAGATCTAGAAGAAGTCTTACGCCGATAGGAGGAGGGAGATCATGACTTCTTATGGGTCTCTCCTCAATGAGGTTTGAGGACATTTGGATAGGGCGGCAAGTTTTCTTCGAAGTTCATCAAACCTCTCTAGATTCTCAGCAGAGTGGGTGTGGTGGCATAAAATCTATCTCTTTCCCAACAGATACACTAGGTGTATAATGTTTTCCATGTGTCACAGCTGAGGAGATGTGTGAATGATCCATCAAATGTTATCAACCATGGAAATATGGACTTAGATGACGGGTGGTGTTTACGGAGGTTCCAATAGAGATTGAGGGTCGATAAAAGTGAGTCCTTTGCGGGCATTCTATAACTCTGGTTCACATTCACTGGCAGCATAGGAACCTCCTGAAAAGAACGTGGGAGTAGGAGGCTCAGATCTGTGCTCAATTCCCCCTTTGTTTCCTTAGTCCATGTTGTGACTTTCGGGGAAATAAATCCCTAAGATGGAGATAATGTAATATCCTCGAAATTCCATATAATTTTTTTAATTATATGGAATTATTTCGAGACCGTGAAATTTGACAGCCTCCGATTCTTAGGCTCGGATTACCCAGAATGATCCGTTGAAGTTTTGTTAAGAATTAATTAGCACGTGCATGCAGTTTCCTGAAAAAGTGTAACAACTCTTATATAGTTACTCTAAAAAAAATCTGAGGGCACCATTGCACTCAGGATGGCAGGTTTACCCTAGGCGTGACTTAAGTTTAGTCGGCGCGGGTCTCCTGTGAGAAAACCTGAAAATGGCATAATCGTAAATAAAATAATTAAATAAAGTTATTTTATTTTTTAAATTCTTATAACTCACAAAAATTAACTCAGATTAAATATCTAATAACACTGCTGAACTTGTGAGAGTATTTTTTCTTTAGGAAGATACTAATATTGGTTGGCGCAGGCCACCAGTGGATGTTGGTTTTTGGTCACAAATAAAAAAATTAAGTGAAAATTGTTTTATTGTAAAATCCATAACTTTTAAACGGTAACTCGGATTGGAAATATAAGAGTACCGCTAGGATAATTGGGGCGTTTTTAACTTATAAAGATCCAATCCTTGACCAGGGTGGGTCTAGGGTGATTGTTAATAATTTTTCGAACATCTTTGCGGGTACGTTCAGTAAATGCATGAGTGTAATTTTGTAACATTTGAACCGGTTCCTAGAATTGAAATCTGAGGACACCATTGAACTCGAAGTGCCAATATTCTCTTAAGGATACCTTCACCTGGACCGCAATAGTTCTAGGGTGGAAATAAATTTTTGGACTTTTCATGAGTGAAAATAAAATAAACATGATTAATTTTTTTTGAAATTGAAACCTTCCATTTGAAACATGAATGGGGGGACCACAGGAGGGTGGTCAGGAATTTAATTCTCATCATTAAATGCTCAGTTATGAAAAATGTGTAAGCACATTCATCTTTAATTAATAGGATTCATTAATTCCAAATTAATGAATCAACTTTAACACTTTACATTCATAAAATTTAATGGTTCCAATTAATTTAATTAATGTAGAAACATTAATTAAATTATTGCTTAAGCTTATTTATTCTGGCACCTCACCTCTGGTGGTAAAAGGGATTGGAAAAGGAGGGGAGAGATTTAGAGATTTATAAAGATCTTTCTCCAACAAAGGAGATCCTTCAATGAAAAACGACTTCTGGAATCGAAGAATTATGAACTGGCTGTGGTTCGTTTTACGGGAGTGATGAACACCGACGTCAATCTTCAACAACTTCATCTTCATCCTTGAAACATATCCAATGGAAAATTAAGGAATGGGTTTCTTTTTACTATTATTGAATTTATTTATCGATTCATTATATTCTGGTTTCACAACGATGATGGAAAAACTAACATGGCCATCGTCCCACGCATATACCATGCCTCTTATCTTCTAATTCTCCGTGCATTCCTAAAGGGGTTCTTCAACGCCAAATATTTAATTATTCTAGAAAAACAATATTTTTTTGAGAATGAAATATGGATGCGGTGGCCTTGACCCAAGAATTGTAAATTTGTAATCATTTTATTTTTCTGGATTAGAACGATGCCGCAACGGCTCGCTAAAGAAGGCGGTGACCAACACTCGGCCGGCCCTGAGGAAGGAAGGGAGGCACACGTCTGTGCTATAGAATGATGAAGAAGTTGTAGCCTATCGTCTGCGGTGGGGAAGGGTGGCATCCGGCATCTGGCTGACTATGTGGCGGATCGGCAGTGCGCATCCGCGCTGCCTGTGGAGCAGGAGGCCATGGCTGCTACACCGCAGCGGAGGCTAAAGAATGGCTAGCCTTGGTGGAGCAGCGGTGCGTGACCGCACCACTAGGAGGAGGATCGCCCCAAACATCGTCCATCTATGGTGATTCAAAAAGACCCGCTCTGGTCCTATGGTGACTTTTCAGTGCCAAAATGCACTTCCCATTTCCATTCCAAATGGAAGTGTGATTCTCCCCCTTGAATGCCATCTCTGGCGGACTGCACCATCTAAAACGACCCATACTTTACATACATGGTTATTACTTAACGATTGAAGCATAATTATTAAAACATATAACAAAACCATGAAAGGACTGTATGGGTATAAAGTCTTTAGAAACTGGGAAACATAAACATCTGGTTCATAAATTATCTACATTGTCTCACGTTTATTTCATCATATCTAGATTCCCTTTTTGGAATATCCTACTTAATATCCTTCTTCCTGACCTGGGGAAAAGAAAACAAACAAAAGGGTGAGATCAAATGCTCAGTAAGGGTAAACAAAAAAAATATCAAACATATCATATTTATAAGAACATAACATTTTGAAAACCTTATCCTGTAAAAGAGATCATAACATGGGATAAATCATAAAAGTGAAATTTAATTCCAATAATCATAACATAAAACATTATGCTTTTTGTCATTCATACGTAATCATAGAAAATCAGTTCTTAGTACTAAAAACTCATTTCCAAGACTATCTTAGCGGACACAGTCCTTTTCTGAACCGAGTTCACTCCTCGTTTCTGTCCTATTTAACTGAACCGATTTAACATGCCGTTCCAGCCATGTCTATCTCATGAGATATAAATCTTTACCCAGTTCATTTGAGGTAGATATAGGTCCCACCCATCTCATAATGATACCATTTTTATGTGTGCCACAAAATCATAAACCATACATCATAGCATAACCCATGAAATAAAAATGGGATTCTTAAACATGACGTCATCATAAAATAATCCATAAAAGGATATCGTAAAAATAATTCCATAATAACATAATCAAATCAATTTAAAAATAGGGATATAAATAAAACCCTTTATTATCTTAGATGGAAAATAATTTTTATAAAACACTTGAACTCCATTCTTGAGGAAAATATCCTTTCTACATCAAAAACATTTTCCTTTCTTAACATGTCATATAATTTTGAAATAAAATAAGTTAACTAAAAATAATCATGAAAACTAGTAAAGGAAACTTCATGGAAATACTGTTCTAAAAATCCATTCATGCAGTATAAGTCAAAAAAACATTCTTCCCTTACTTTGGCCGGAAAAGTCAAAAAGCACCTCATATGAAAAACGGAAAAAGATTCATTTCATATCTTTTACTAAAAACTCACCGAAGGGTAAAATTGGATTTAAAAAATTCTAGGTGGATAGAAATAATATTACATATTTAGGAAACATGGATTTGGATGATAAATATTCCCCAATAAATTCTGAAGTATAAACAATCTCGGTTAAAAATGAGATTGTGATATTTTCTCTTACCATAGGTCCGATTTTCTTTGTAAATGTACGAACCTCCTGAATAATGATTTAAATAATGTCATTGACTTATTACAGAATCATAATTATTTTTATGATATCATATATTGTCATATTCTTATCTTCTTATTAGTAATATTTCATTGTTACTTGTTATTCGGGTGTTTATTGCTTTATGTTCATATGTGTGTTTTGTCGAATAAATTCGTATTCCTCTTTATAGGTTATAGAAACCTCATTTACAGAATGGTATTAGTGTAATATATATCATATTTATTTATTCAATTAATTTATATAATTATTATGCAATGAAGATCATGTAGAACGTGTCGCATCACATCGTGGAGATGATATTCCGTACGTATGCATGAGCGATGATATCGTTCCCAGGATTGTGGAATTGTATTAGAGTGTATGTATACTATTTCAATATCAATATCACTTTAAAATAATAATATAGAGTCATTATTTAAACCATTATACCCATCCATGTAAGGTGGTGGTGGAAAATAGATTACACCACGGCGTGGAGACAGTATTGCGTACGTACGCACGCGCGGTGATTTCGTTTTCCGTAGGATGGATAGATGGTGAAATAGGGTTGTTTACTACATATAATAACATATCAGTATATGAGTGATACTAATTTTATTACTTCATAATGAAAAAACTAAAGAAGAAGAAGTAAAAGATGAAATAAAATTGAATGAATCGATAACGGACATTACCTCTTCTTTGAAGCACCTCTTTGAGACCTCCTCTTAGGGCACTGCAATTGGTCTTTAAAGAATACCAGGACCTCTATGATTTTTCTAGGGAAGTGGGGAAGTAAAATTGTCATGGATCAGCCGAGCTTGAAGGCTCAAATTGGTGTGAGGAGGAGAGGGAGGAGGTTCCCTTTTATAAGGGATGAGAGGGACACCTTTGGAAATATAAGAAATATTAGTTTATATTAAATCCCAACCCCACATAAAAACATACAGAATGACTCATATCCAATTATTAGATGAGATAGGGTTGTAATATCAGCAGGAAATAAAATTTAGACATGTTAGGAATTTATTTTAAACATTATCAACTTGATTTATCCTTATTTATCAATTTAATTTTATTTGTGGTAATAATATTCTAAATTTTAAATAATTATAAGTAATTACATATGTGTTGTGAATTTTCCATAATTTGACACTTTATGACATTTTATACTATATAAATTTTAATTTATAATTTTTAAATATTTTTGGGATTTTTAACCAATTTTATAATATGTTATTTTTATAAAATATCAATAGTGTAAATTTTAACACTATTCATTTATTTGAATTTAAATAATATATATATAGAAGATATGTTTGAACTAAAAGCTTTAATAGATTCATAAAATGTTATATGTATCTATAAAATTAGTGGAGCACATTAAATAGTTCATATAATATTTATTTTAAAATTTTTAAAACCATTTTTTTGATATTTTAATTAATAAAATAATTTCAACATCACTATTGTGTCATAATTAATGATAATTATTTAATCCCTAATAATTATAAATAAATTCATATGATGTATATAATTGTATTATCTTTCTGGAGACTATTTATGTTCGAAGTTTCATTAAGTTTTTCACTAAATTAAAATTATTATACTTATAATCTTTAAGAAAGTGACATGTTGTCACTTTCTTTGGTTTTAATAATAATTAAATTATTTTCATGAAACAAAGTCCATTAAATGAATATAATCCGACCCTTAGGTGATATGGGTCGACTTTTAGTCATCCAATATTATTTTGGAAGGTGTTAGGGTAATTTTATAATCTTATATTTATCCTTAATTACCTGATTTACCTTTAACTATGGTAAATAAAATTTACCGTAGTTACTATTCATAATGCCCAAAAATAAAAAGTAGCCTATTAACATAATTTGTACCCACTGATTAAAAATATGGAATCCATTTTTCAAAATTCAAAACACATAAGTTGCAGTAATTAATTTAAAATTAATCTCGTTATTAAGAAAACGGGTTTTAGAAGTTAAAACATTGCAAAAGATTGAAATGTTTTTATCTATGAATTCCAAGTTAAATTAATGCTAATGACATATATTATGTTAAATGGTAAAAATATTTTCTATTTATAATTTAAAACCATTTAATATTATAATTTTACCATATAAATTATCTCAATGAATTTTTTTTTATAATTTAAAATTAGTGTATTTTTACTATTCATCAAAATATGAAAGTTATCAGAAAAATATCAAAAACTTATCCAAAGTAAATTTTTATATCCTGATTCCAAATAAGAATTTTATTTTTTCAAATTGAACTTATAAACATGTCATAACTAGATTTAATGTGGGTGCACCATCAAAATGCGGCAAAACATCATTTTTTGAAAAATACTTATTTTACCCGAAAAATTTATTTTGTTCTCTTACGATGTTATAGAAAATGTGTAAGATAAATAATTATGTTATAAAATTCAAAATGTAGTTAATAATGTTAATAACATCTAGTCCATAATAATATATCATTGTTTAGTGAAACCTAGTATTTCGTACTACAGACGCTATCGAGGAAGGTCGTGATTGCGTGTAATGCAAGCCAAGTCAGTATTGTGTGTTGTGAAATATTCCTTTGATGTTGTTTATAACATAAGACATAAAAAACTATTTCTCATAAAATCTCAGGGTGTTACATTCTACCCCCCTTAAATTAATTTCACCCTCAAAATTCCTCACTTCATTACAAACAGATGAGGATACCTCTCCCTCATCATATCCTCATGTTCCCATGTAGCTTCTTCTAATTCATTGTTCCTCAATAAATTTTCACCAAGAGAGTGGTCTTTGTCTATTGGACTTTTTCACTATGATCCAGAATCTCTATCGGTTGTTCTTCATAAGAAAGATCTTACTCCAGTGATACATCTTCTAAGCTGAGTACATGTGAAGGATTGGGTATGTACTTTCTCAGGAGAGATACATGGAACACATCATGAACTTCAAATAGATTCGGTGGAAGCGCCAATCGGTAAGCTACATTCCCAACACGATCCAGAATTTCAAAAGGACCGATATATCTGGGGCTCAACTTTCCCTTCTTTCCAAATATCATGACCCTCTTCCAGGGAGAAATTCATAAGAACACTTTATCACCCACTTCAAACTCTAGGTCTTTTCTTCGGTTGTCGGCATAACTTTTCTGTTGACTTTGAGCTGCTCTTATGTGTTGTTGAATAGATCTGACCTTTTCTGCCATCTCATCAACAAAATCAGGTCCTTATATCTTTCTTTCCTCAACTTCATCCCAGCAAGATGGAGTTCTACATTTCTTTCCATAGAGGGCTTCATAAGGAGCCATCTGAATACTGGAGTGAAAGCTATTATTATAAAAAAATTCTACCAAAGATAGGTGTTGATCCCAACCACCTTTGAAATTCATAAAGAAAGCTATCAACATGTCTTCTAGAGTTTGAATTTACCTCTCATACTGACCGTCTGTCTAAGGATGGTAAGCAGTGCTGAAACTCAACTCTGTGTCTAGAGCATCCTAAAGACATCGCCAAAATTTCGAGGTAAACCTCGGATCCCAATCAGATATAATGGAAAGTGGTACTCCATGCAATCTTACCACTTCTTTTATATATATACTGGCAAGCTGATCAAGATAAAAAATATTCTCTAATAGCAATGAAGTTTGCTGACTTCGTAAGATGATCAACTATAGCCCAGATAGAATTATTGCCTTTGGATGTTTTAGGAAGTCCAGTGAAAAAGTCCATAGTGATGTTTTCCCATTTCCATTCTGGTATGGGTAATGGTTGTAACATCCCCTTAGACTACTGTCTCTCAACTTTAACATGCTGACAAACCAAGCATCGAGAGACATATTCAACAACATCTCTTTTCATGCCATCCCTCTAAAAGTACTCTTTCAGGTCCCTATACATCTTTGTACTTCCACGACGAATAGAAAATGAATAACTATGAGCCTCATCCAATAGCTCCTTCTTTAATTCTGGGATGGGAGGAGCACAAACCCGATTCCTGAACCTTCTTATCCCATCAAAATTAAGGTTGAATTCAGGAACATTTCTCACCTTCTTTTGTAACTCTACATCTTCTTTCTATGCCTCTTTAATCTTCACATGTATAGATGGTTGAACATTCATTTGAGAAAGATAAGATTTTTTCCTTTCCATTATAATTCCAAGATCCAACCATTGTAAATCCATTAATATTGGATCTTTTGTGTGACTCATCATGGATAAGATAGCATGGTCTTGTAGACTTAATGCGTATGCTACCTTGTTTTATTTCCCAGGGTGGTAATGAATTGAGTAGTCGTAATCCTTAATCAGCTCCAACCATCTGCTTTGATGTATATTCAGCTCCTTTTGTGTGAAAATATACTTTAAACTTTTATGATCAGTATAAATATCACACCTTTCACCATAAAGGTAATGCCTCCAAATATTTAATGAAAATATTACCGTAGATAACTCCAAATCATGAGTTGGGTAATTTTTCTCATGAATTTTCAACTGTCATGAGGCATAAGCTATCACCATATCATTTTTCATGAGAACACACCCCATTCCCTTCTTGGATGCATCACTGTAGAGCACAAACCTTTCTCCACTACAAGGTAGTGTGAGCACAGGTGCACTGGTTAACCTTCTTTTTAGATCATTGAAATTCTCTTCACATTCCACCGTCCAAAAAAACATAACTCCTTTCCGAGTCAACTGGGTGAGTGGGTTAGATAACCTTGAAAAATCTTTCCCAAAATGTCGGTAATATCCATCCAGACCAATAAATCTTCAGATCTCAGTTACTGTTGTTGGTCTCGACCATCTTTCGATAACCTCAGTTTTTGCTGGATCCACATATATCCCCTCTTTTGAGATTATGTGACCCAAAAAATGCAACTTTTTGAAGCCAAAATTCACACTTGGTAAATTTGGAATAAAGATTCTCTTTTCTTAGGGTCTTTAATACAATTCTCAAGTGATCTTCATGTTCTTCCTTGATCTCTGAATAGAGAAGAATATCATCTATAAAGACTACCACAAAATGATCAAGATAGCCTCTAAAGACTCTATTCATCAGATCCATGAAGATAGTAGGGGCATTAGTAAGACCAAATGGAAACACTATAAATTCATAGTGTCCATACCTTGTACGGAAAGCTGTATTTGGTATATCCTCCCTTTTAACCCTTAATTGATGATGCCCTGAATGAAAATGAATGTTGGAAAAGTATTGAGCTCCGCGTAGTTGGTAAAATAGGTCATCAATATGTGGGAGAGGATATTTGTTCTTGATAGTGATCTTGTTAAGTTCTCGATAATCAATGTAGAGTCTCATTGAACCATCTTTCTTCATAACAAACAGAACAGGTGCTCCCCAAGGTGATGCACTAGGGCGTATGAATCCTTTATCAATATTCTCTTGTAGTTGCTTATTCAATTCCTGCAACTCAATTGGGGACATTCTATAAGGTGTCTATGAAATAGGAAAAGCACCCGGCACGAGTTATATTGAAAACTCTACTTCACGATTTGGAAGACCTAGGAACTCCTCCAGAAAGACATCATAAAATTCCCGTAAAATGGGAATATTATTAATGGAGAGTTTCTCTCCAACCATTTGAGATAAATAAACTTCATTTAGTGGAATCAAGACCCATAAGATGGAAGAAACTTCTAGTGGAAGGTTATGTTCATCCTTGCATCGATAGACGATCATAGATTGATCTAGAATATGAAATGTTACTTCCCTTATTTGGAAATTGATATGAGCTCCATATAAAGAAAGAAAATACATGCCAAGAATCACATAAGATTCCACTATAGGAAGGATCACAAGATTTGCAGGAAGCACTTTCCCACAAACGTCAATTGGAGAAGAATTGTAAACTTTTGATGTGACCGTTGTGCCATTAGGAGTTGTCACAGCCAACTCAAAATCTAATTGTTGAGGTAATATGATGATACCCTTAGAAAATTCTTTAGAAATAAAAGAGTAGGTGGATCCAGAATCAAATAAAAAAATTTCTACTTTAGATTGGATGGTAAGTGTACCTCTCACCACTTCATTGTCATACTCCACATCACCGATAGTAATTGCATGTGACTTTCCTTTGTCTTTGGCCATATGAGTTTTTTGACGTCGATCATCATCATCAACCCTTGGATTTGGGCATTGATTGGCATAATTCACTATCTCCTTTCACTTGAAACATTGAAGTGTAGTAGGTTCATTCTGTGTATCACTTCCTTTGTTTGCATCATTAGACATCTTCTTCCGATTATTTTGACATTCAATTTCCTGATGACCTTCTTTACCACTCTTAAAACATTTCCTTGTCCTCTTAAGACAATTTCCTCCTTGTTTCTTTCCACACTTTGAGCATAAGGGAAAACTCATCTTCTTTTCAGTGTGGTCGTTAGATTTTCCTTTTAATTCTATTTTCCTTATCTTATCAAACCCATGTGACTCATGGGTTACACCAATCTCCATCTCAACCTTGAGAGCACATCGAACAATTTACTCATAGCTATTGAAGTCCCTTATGGCTAACGCCCTTCGAACACTTTGTTTTAAGCCACTAAAGAATCGATCGATCTTACTCTCAGGTTGGATAATCATTCGAGAAGCGTACCTTGGAAGTCTTGTAAAATTTTCTTCGTAGGTACCAATGGATTCATCATTCTTTTTCTTGAGTTCAAGAAACTCCTTCTCCATCTTTGTTCGAAGAATACGAGGGAAATAATTATTGAAAAATAAGTTCTTGAACTCTTATCATTCCATGGACTCAATTTCATCCCTTTTCCTCGTATTCTTAATAAGATTACACCATTGATCAGCATCACCTTCCAAACTATACACTACTAATATGACTTTATCATGTTCAGAACATTGAAGAACTGAAAATATCTTTTTAGTGGTACTGATCCATTGTTCAGCCACTAATGGGTCAGAAGACCCACTGAATGAAGGTGGACGCTGCCTCATAAAGGATTCAATAGAATGCTGCTCCTTCCTTTGCTCGTTTGGAAGTCCTGCATGATTCATAGCTTGAGAAAGTTGTGTGATCATGGCTACACGATTCTGCATTCCAGCTCCCATAATGTTTGGTTTCTCAGGGGGACAATCATTGCATTTTCCGTCACATTCCGCATTAACATGGTTCCTTCAGGTTCCAACCATTGACTAAAACCAAGAAGAATAGAGTGATCAACACTAATTATAATAGGAAAAACACATAATCAAGAATAAAATTTCACACTTAAGGTCTTATCATAGGTTGTTCATGGCCATTTCTAAAACACTAATATTGTGTTCTATGCTTAGACATATCCCTAGGTTTCTTACTAAGGCTTTCACATCCTAGTTTCCTAAGGCTGACTATACCTTTCCTCTGATACCAACTATAATGACCCATACTTTACATACATGGTTATTACTTCAAAATTGAAGCATAATTATTACAACATATAACAAAACCATGAAAGGACCGAATATGTATAGTGTCTTTAGAAACTGGGAAACATAAACAAATGGTTCATAAATCATCTACATTGTCTACCATTTATTTCATCATATCTGGAGTCCCTTTTTGGAATATCCTACTTAATATCCTTTATCTTGGACTGGGGAAATTAAAACATACAAAAGGGTGAGCTCAAATGCTCAGTAAGGGTAAACAAAAGAAATATCAAACATATAATATTTATAAGAACATAACATTTTGAAAATATTATCCTGCAAATGATATCATAACATGGGACAAATCATATAAGTGAAATGTAATTCCAATAATAATAAATTAAAACATTAAGCTTTGTGGAATACACACATAATCATATAAAATCATTTCTTAGTAGTCAAAACACATTTCCAAGACTATCTTAGCAGACAAAGTCATTTTCTGAACCGAGTTCACTCCTCGTTTCAGTCCTGTTTCACTGAACTGGTTTAACCTACCGTTCCAGCCATGTCTATCTCATGATATATAAATCTTTAACAAATGCATTTGAGGGAGATATAGGTCCCACCCATCTCATAATGATACCATTATTATGTGTGCCACAAAATCATAAACCATACTGTTGGTCGGAGTGGATACTCAAGAGGGGGGGGATGAATTGAGTTCCAATTAAAATTTTCTGTTAAAAACAATGTTTATAAAAATCCCCCTATTTCAAAAACAGATTAAACTATAGTGAATTTATACAGATTATAAAGGTTCAATTAGCTTCTCAAAGATTGATTAGTTCTCAGTTAACATAATATTATGATTAAATTAACTTTTGAAACTAACTTACTGGTTTATAATAAATATAAAAACTTGCGAGTTTAACTATCAAAGTAGCTTTGAAAATAAATTATATTTCAACGTAATAGCAGCAGAATATGAAATAAATATGTAGTATGAATATATTATGTAGTTAAAAACACAGATAATTAACCAAGAGGTTCAGTCTCAAGCCGAGACTTAGTCCTCTCAAAAGTTTATATAAAAATGATCCACACCCTGGATCGGGGTTAACAATAGTGAACACACTGTCCAGGTCACAAGACCTCTACCACAGTTCTGCATGGGAAAAAAAACAACAGCTTAGAGCTGTCCAGGTCTCATACGACCTCTACCACTATCCACAGTGGGAAATGAAGTGGAAAAAGGTTTGCTGAGGATTTACAGATCCTCCAGTGAAAGTATAGGAGTCAGTGTGTGTGTTTAATACAGCAGATAACACACACTGCTCAAAATGTAAAACAAATGTATCACAAAGTAGAGATGTAGAGTTTAGAAATGGCTCTGGTGATTTCAGTGTAGCTCTGGACTCTTTTGAATTTGGTCAGAATTTATTCTGAGTCCTCTTCTCATTTTTGTTTGAGAAGAAGACTGTCGTATGCTTCAGGTTAAAATGCAGTGAGATGTAGTCGATGAAGTTCTTCAATGTTCTTTTGTATGCACAGAACTCTTCTTGAGTAGGCTTGATTGTGTATGAGGTTCTGTTCTGATTGGTTCTTCCACCTCTTTCTTTCTTCTATGTTCTTCTTGTGTCCTTCTGTCCACTGCTCTTGTGTTCATCAGAGTCTCCTTGTATTTATGTCACGTGCTTCGGAAGACAGAAAAAGTTTCCATTCCGCAGGTACGAGGTACGGTTTCCTGACATCCGACAACCTTTATTAATTAATTGACAGAGCATTAAAATATACATAATATGACCGTTGGTTATATTAAATAAAGATAAAGATAAAGAAATTCAAACAGTTGTTTATGACTATTGAAGAATCAAGTGATCGGTAGGTCATCAACATTAGTGAGTAATGATCGGTGACTTAGATAGATCAGCATCGGTGAATCAGACTAATCATCATCAGTCTGTCATCTGATCGGTGGCTCATTTTTGATCAGCATCGGTGAGTCATTTGATCGGTGGCTCATTTTTCATCAGCATCAGTGAGTCATTTGATCAGTGGCTCATTTTGATCAGCATCGGTGAGTCATTTGATCGGTGGCTCATTTTTGATCAGCAACGGTGAGTCATTTGATCGGTGGCTCATTTTGCATCAGTGAGTCATTTGATCGGTGGCTCATTTTTGATCAGCATCGTTCTGTCATCTGATCGGTGAGTCAGTCTGATCAGCATCGATCTGTCATCTGATCGGTGCTTCCGATGTTTGTTGATATTGGATCGGTGCTTCCGATGTTTGTTGATATTGGATTGGTGCTTTCGATGTTTGTTGATATTGGATCGGTGCTTCTGATGTCTGTTGATTTTGGATCGGTGCTTCCAATGTTTGTTGATATTGGATCAGTGCTTCCGATGTTTGTTGATATTGGATCGGTGCTTCCGATGTTTGTTGAATCCAGAAGACTTCCAAAATACTTTGTAAGTCAATAAGCATAGACAAAAACATGATAACAGATTCATTAACAAATTGTAATTATGTTTATGAGAAATCAAACCAGATTAAGCATTAATGGTATGTGATGATTTGTGATTATTAAAACATCAATCATAGACATGAAATCAATAATTTTCCAGAGGGCTCAACAATCTCCCCCTTTTTGATAATCACAAATCTTTATCATAAAATATAAATAATATGATATATCATTAATAAAAACATAATGAGAATTAAACCATAAGGAGAATAAATATAAAGAGATATATAAAGCTCCCCCTTAATTTAAATTTCCCATATATATTATACAGAGTTCTCCCCCTGAGATATATACATCTTTTCTCCCCCATATATCTCTCCTATACATCTTTCTTCTCCCATCAAGCATTCTTTTTCTTCTCCCATAAATTATTCTTTTTCTTCTCCCCCTTTGGGATAATCAAAAAGGAGGGAAAACAGATAAGCGAAAGTGAAAGTAAAAGCAGTCAGCAGAGTGTATAGATAGAAAAATATTTGATAAAGTACAGACTATTACAAGCATCACATTGTTCACCCTATCAAAAATAGTACACAACTATTTGTTGGGATACAAAGGGGCTTTGACTTTTTATTTGGGATCAATAGTGGGTAAGTTTGAAGGCTTGGAGGCAGGATGTACTTGGCGAATCTGATGTGGTGGTAGGACAACTCGGGCTGGTGGAGGAGAAGGTTCCATAGAGGGTTGTTGTTGAGAAACATGAGCTGGTTGAGAAGCTTGCTGAGGGACTGGTCTTAACTGAGATAGAGCTAGAGCAACAGATAGCTGATTTGGAGCTACATCAGAGTCACTGAGAGGTTCAGATGTAGGAAGTACTATTTCAGTGGCCTGTGCATGCAAATAGGGCTTCAAAAGATGAATAAAGTCCTGAATGACTTCTTCCCCATACTTCATAGCTTTTTCAAAATCACCTTTATTCTCCATGAACTATGCCAAGGAAGGGATAAAATCTTGCAACTAATGAACTTGAGTTTGGAAGGCCTGAGTGACTGGAGGTAATTTCAGATTTTCATCCAACACCTTGAAGTTTTCAGCCATCTCATGTTTTGTATAAATCTTAGAAAAGAAATTATCAAATTTCTCTTTGATCTCTTGCAGAGCGTTCTTAGCATCTCCTGAATACACCAATGCCATCTTATGACTGTTATCACAGAGCTCTTTCATCTTCCTCAAAGATTCTAAATCAAGAATTTGTCTAACAGCAGCTAACTCATCGTGCACAACTTCTCTTAGAGCTTCTAGATCACGGGTAGTTATCTTGGTTACCTTGCCTGTACTGGCTTGGACAACTATGTGAGTTAACTCAGCTTTCAAATTTCTCAGGTCAGACCTGTTGAGATGTTCAATCAGATTTTTCAAAACTTCCATCATACCAGAGATGGTTGATCGGAATTCTCTTGATAAAGATACCAAGCCGGTGTGAAGATCCTTCATAGTCTGATTCAAAAAGGATATTTGCCTGCCAATAAGTTCACCAGTATTGGCCAGGTCTGGCTTCACAGCATTAGATACTCTTTGTGAGAAGGCTTCCAATGAATTTTCATAAACTTGGAGAGACACTGGAGTAAGAGCATTAGAAATTTCTTCTCTAACTGTGGCTCTCACAGTGGTTCGCAATTCAATCTTAAACTTATCAAGATCATCTTGAGAGATTCCAGAACCAGGTAAATTAACATTTGTAGGATCAACAGCAGGAACAGACCTTGCTTCTCGTGGGAGGTTCCTCTTCATAGCTGCAGCAGATTCTGGAATTGCTTCTTCGTCTTCAGAATATTCTAAGCCCAACACAGCATAACCAGGGTAGTCATCCCAAACAGCAGCACACAGGGTGTATTTTGGTTTCTCGTAGCTTGTTGTTCCACTGATTTTTGGTGAATCAACATTGCCACTGATATGTATTTCTTGTACTGACTGAGGTGATTCTATTTGATCTTCAGAAAGACCATCCTCTGGTCTGTTATCACCATCAACAACAGCCTCAGCATCATCAGCACGTCCATCATCACTCTTCTCAGAAGCTTCACTATGATATTCTTCAGTATCAGAATCTTCTTCATCACCAAGAATAGGTTCTGATTCTGGTAGGGCTAAGTGTGGACTAGCAGTTCCAAATTCTATTCTTCTTTTGGGAGTAGTAGTGTCAGGATCACTCCTATCATCAGGAGATGATATACTTCCTTCCTCAGTCGCAGCTTCTTCTTGCTCTAGGGCTTTGGTGGCCTCATCCTTTCCTTCTTCTTGCTCATCATCATCAGAATAAACTAGTTCCTCATCTGGTTTCAAGCCAAGGTCTCTCAAATCCTTTGGCCTCTTGCCATGATCTATGGGATTGTAGGCTTCATACAATTTATCTTCATCTGCAATCCAGCACTTCTTCCATGGATTCCAATTGATTTTCATCCTCTTGCAGATCTCTTTGTTGAGACAGAAGGTATGATCTGTTTCATTAACTTCATCATCTTCATCAATACATTCTAGATTCTTAAGCATGGTAGATATCATCTTTGAATAAAACAAGGCAGTGGCTTTCTTGGATGGTTTTACCATTCCAGCTATGTGCACCATCACATATCTACACAAAGTGATCTTCTCATGTGTTTTATGAAGAAACAACAGTAAAACATCCTGGTACTTTATAGCAGCAAAATCTCCTCTCCTAGGGCAAAGTTGGTGCTGAATAAACTTGAAAAGATGTCTATATTCACCATTTAATTCTGAAGCTGTGATTCTCCATGACTCTCTGTTTCCAGTCAGAAGCTCTAGAGCTAATTTATAAGAGAAGTAATCAGATGTTGGAGGAATATTCCTAGAATAATCCTCATACCGACCTTCATGAGGTACATTCAAGCACTCAGCCCACTACTTAGATGAGAAGGATATTTTCTTTCCTTTTACCACAGACAACATCCTGGCAGCCTCCACACCTTCTTAAGTGATTTCCAGATTCATATAGAACTCATGTACCAGCTTCGGGTAGTCTATTCGAGAGTTGTCAGAAAACTAGTCTATCCATCCTTGCGATTCAAGAACTTGCAGCAATAGTGACTTACTTGACAAAAGCCACGCAGAGCTGACTTCTCTTTCTACAGCAACAATCCGAGTTTCCAGGTTCGGATTTACTGATCGTTGAGAGGTACTACTCGACTCGCCTCGAGCACGCTTTGAAGGTAAAGGGCTATCCGGTCCTTTTCTCGGTCTCTTTTTCTTAGCCATTCGAGGATTTTGGGAAGGCAGGAGTTCGAAGGTTCAATGTAGAGTGGAAGAGAGGTTGAAAGGTTCAGAAGGAAATGAAAGGTCAAAGGATTAGGGAAGATAAATAGCCGCGTATCATTGATTTTATCATTTAGGGTTCCCATAAAATGTATAAAAGAAATTTACTAATTAATTACAACATAATAAAAAGATCGGTATGACATATCGGTTGCACAGATCAATTTCACAGATCGGTTTCACAGATCAGTTTCACAGATCCGTTTCACATATCAGTTTCACAGATCGGTTTCACATATCGGTTTCACAGATCGGTTTCACAGATCGGTTTCACAGATCGGTTTCACAGATCGGTTTCATAGATCGGTTTCAAAGATCAGTTTCACAGATCAGTTTCAAATATCGGTTTCACAGATCGGTTTCATAGATCGGTTTCACACATCAGTTTCACAGATCGGTTTCACAGATCAGTTTCACAGATCGGTTTCACAGATCAGTTTCATAGATCGGTTTCACAGATTAGTTTCAGAGATCGGTTTCACAGATCAGTTTCACAGATCGGTTTCACAGATCAGTTTCACAGATCGATCATACACAACTCTTGTTTAATAAATTTCATTCTTTCAGAGCATAAATGCTTTGTGAAGATATCAGCTAATTGATGTTCAGAACTAATAAATTTTAAAGAAATATCACCTTTTTGATAATGATCTCTTAGAAAGTGATGTCTGACATCAATGTGCTTAGTTCTAGAGTGAGACACATGGTTCTTAGATATATTGATTGCACTAGTATTTTCACAGTTAATTGAAACATGTTTAAGATCAAATCCATAATCCAATAAAGTGTGCTTCATCCACATAATTTGTGCACAACAACTACCAGCAGCTATGTATTCTGCCTCAGCAGTAGACAATGCAATTGAGTTCTGTTTCTTACTACACCATGATACTAGGGATTTTCTAAGCAAATGAAATGTTCCAGATGTGCTCTTCCTATCTAACTTACATCCAGCAAAGTCAGCATCTGAATAGCTTGTTAGGTTAAATGACTGTCCTTTTGGATAAAACAAACCTAAATTTACAGTATACTTAAGATACTTAAAAATCCTTTTAACAGCCAGTAAGTGTGATTCTTTAGGATTATCATGAAATCTAGCACACATACATACACTGAACATAATGTCTGGTCGACTAGAAGTAAGATAAAGTAAGCTCCCAATCATACCTCTGTAATTGGTTTGATCCACTGGTTTCCCAGCTTCATCTGTATCCAATTTACAGGTAGTACTCATAGGTGTATCACTTTCCTTAATACTGTCCAATCCAAAACGTTTTAAAAGATCCTTTTTATATTTACTTTGATTAAAAATAATTCCATCTTTAGTTTGAAAAATTTGAAAACCAAGAAAATACTTAAGCTCTCCCATTAAGCTCATTTCAAATTCATTTTGCATAATCTTTGAAAAATCAGTACATAAGGAATTTTTAGAAGATCCAAAAAAAATATCATCAACATAGATTTGTACTATTAATACATCTTTTGAAATCCTTTTTATAAAAAGAGTGGGATCAGCGACTCCTTTCGTAAATCCTTTTGAGATAAGAAAGTTTGAAAGCCTTTCATACCAAGCTCTTGGAGCTTGTTTTAAACCATATAAAGCTTTAGAAAGTTTAAAAACATGATTTGGAAAATGAGGATTTAAAAAACCAGGTGGTTGTTCTACAAAATCATCTTCAACAATAAAACCATTTAGAAAAGCACTTTTGACATCCATTTGATATAGCTTGAAATTCAGATGTGATGCATAGGTAAGTAAGATCCTAATAGCCTCTAATCTAGCTACAGGTGCAAAGGTTTCCTCATAGTCAATTCCTTCTTCTTGATTTTAACCTTGTGCAACTAGCCTAGCTTTATTTCTAATGATGTTTCCAGATTCATCAACTTTGTTTCTAAACACCCATTTTGTGCCTATGGTCAAAATGTCCTTAGATCATTCTACTAATTTCCATACTTTGTTTCTTTCAAATTTATTTAGTTCTTCTTGCATAGCCATTACCCAAAATTCATCATTGATAGCATCATTGATATTTTTAGGTTCTAACTGTGAAAGAAAAGATTGACGTTCAACCTAATTTCTTAGAGAAGCTCTAGTCTGTGTTCCTCTATCTAGATTTCCTACAACAGCATCTAAAGGATGGTTCTTTAGAGTCCTAGATGGTCTTGAAAAGAGAGGTCTAGAGATTTCAGATTCATCTAAAGATTGAGGTTCAACAGAAGCAGGTTCTGGAGAATTTCCATAGCTGGATGTTTTAACTATAGGTCCATTGTCTTTATCATTGAGATTCAAACCAGAGAGATCATCTTCAAGAGAGATTTTAGGTTCATGTGGATCAGTTTCATCAAATTTGATGTGAACAGATTCTTCCACACATTTGGTTCTTTTATTGAAAACTCTATAGTCTTTACTAGAGATAGAGTAACCTAGGAAAATTCCTTCATCACTCTTGGATGAAAATTTGTCAAGATTGTCTTTAGTATTGAGAATTAAGACTTTGCAGCCAAAAACATTGAAGTAGTTAACCTTAGGTTTCCTATGGTTCCACAACTCATAAGGGGTCCTCTTAAGAACTGGTCTGATCAAGACTCTATTAATGACATAACAAGCTGTATTTACAGCTTCATCCCAAAAGTAAATAGGCAGTTCATATTCATTGAGCATGGTTCTAGCTATTTTTTGCAGGGTTCTATTCCTTCTCTCTACTACACCATTTTGTTTGGGTGTCCTAGGGGAAGAGAAATTGTGACTATAGCCATTGTGTGAGCAGTAAGAATCAAACTCATGATTTTCAAAATCACGACCATGATCACTTCTCAGGGTCTTAATCTTGAGTCCACTAAGATTTTCTACAGACTTGGAGTATTTAACAAAGTAAGAAAAGCCTCACTTTTGTGAGCTAGAAAATATACCCAAGTATATCTAGAAAAGTCATCTACAAGAACATAGACATAGTGCTTCCCATTTAAACTAGAAACTCTAGAAGGTCCAAATAAATCCATGTGAAACAACTCGAGAGGTTGAGAAGTTGTCACTTCTTTCTTTTATTTAAAAGAAACTTTATGTTGCTTTCCTTTTTGACAGGGATTACAAACTTTGTCTGCTGGAAATTCAAGTTTGGTTAAGTCTCTAACTATGTTTTTTCTAGAATGTTTTCTAAGTGAGTGTACATTTCAGTGTCCTAATCTTCTGTGCCAAAGCCAAGACTCTTTATGAAAAGCATTTAAACAAGGAATATTCTGCTTAGCTAAAGAATCTAAATGAACACCATAAACATTTTCATTTCTTAAAGCAGAAAATACTAAAACATTTTTTGAGTTAAAAACATTGCAAGAATCATTTTTACATTTTACATAAAAACCATCATCACACAATTGAGAAATGCTTAACAAGTTATATTTAAGTCCATCGACAAATAAAACTTCAGAAACAAAGACTGAATCAGTGTTACCAATCTGGCCTAAGCCGATGATTTTTCCTTTTGAATTATCACCAAAAGTGACAAAGCCTCCATCAACTTTTACTATGCTCTTGAAACATGAAAAGTCTCCTAACATATGTCTTGAACATCCACTCTCTAAGTACCATATCTTCTTGTGATAGCTCTTCAAGAAGGTCTCCTACAAAACAGATTTAGATGGAAGATGATTTTGGTACCCAGATCTTCTTGGGTCCAGACATGTTAGCCAATGATACTTTAGGTACCCATATTTGTCTAATGGGTCTCATATAATTTGTAGAATTAACATTCCTTGAAAGATAAACCTTATTAGATCCATAACTATGAATATAACTGGTTGAGGCATTTAAAGTTCCAGAATTAACTATCTTCTATCCAGATTTAGGAATGAATCTAGTTTTGGGAACTTTTCTTTGTCCAGGTCGGTATCCTATACTAGTAGTATATCTAGGTGCAACTTGCTTTCCTAGCATTTATGTTAGAGTATTCTTGCCATTTGTGAAATTCTCTAAGTCTTTTCTGAGTTGTTCATTAGACAATTTTAGTTCAGTATTCTCTTTAAGAAACTGAGCATTCTTTTCTACTTCTATATCCAGATCAGATTTATGCTTAACACTTAAAGCATACTGTTTCTTTAAACCTTTATATTTATCTTTAAGCTCATTACAAGTTTCTTCAATCATATCACAATATTCAAACAGTTCAAATTTAGACATGTTATCACATTCAGAATCATCTCCAAAATAATATGAATTTGAAGCAGGAGTTTCTGATGTTACCTCAGAAGTGTTTGTCATGAAACACATGTTGGCTCGATTCCTTTCAGAGTCTAAAGATTCAGCTTCACTTGTGCTGCCTTCTGAAGCACTCCAAGTAGCCTTCATGGCATTCTTGTACTTTTTATCCTCGTATTCATACTTCTTTCTGTATTTCATCTTTGGAAAGTCTGCTTTTATGTGTCCTTTTCTTTTGCATTCATAACAGACAACTTCATCTGATTTATCAGACTTCTTCCAATCCTTTTTCCAGTGTCCTTTGTTATCATACTTGCCTTTGTAGTTTGACTTTCTGAAAAATTCTTCTTCCTATAGAATTTCTTAAATCTTCTAGAAATGTGTTCCATCTCAGCATCACTGTCAGAATCATTCTCACTTTCCTCACTGCTTGAACTTTCATTGATAGCTGGAGGCTCTTCATTATCCTTATTCTTTGAGGTTGTAGTCTTGAAGGCAATAGACTTCCTTTTAGGTTCATCATCTTCTTATTTGTTTACCTTGAGTTTGTCTTCATACATCATCAACTTACCAATTAGTTCCTTGACAGGCAGTTCTCCAATGTCACACAATTTTCTAATGGAGACAGAGGTTCCTCTCCATCTTTCAGGTAGACATCTCAAAATTCTCATGATTTGTTCCTTTGCTGGAACATCCTTTCCCAGAGAAGTCATTGTGTTGACAATTTCATTGAACCTAAGATACATATCAAAAATGGGTTCATCAGGCTTCATCTTAAAATTATCATACTTAATAGTATAGGTATTCAATCTCATCTCCTTAACATTAGTTGTTCCTTCATGAGAAATAGCTAAGGTATCCCAAATTTCATATGAAATTTTACATGCAGAAATTCTATTAAATTCCTCATCCCCTAGAGCACAGTACAAGGCATCATAGCTTTACAATTATTATTGTAAGCAGTCTTTGTAGGTTCATCCCAAGTAGATCTATCAGTACTGGGAATTTTGTATTCAACTTCAATGGCAGTCCAAATATCAAAGCTCATACTATCTAAATGAATTTTCATTTTTAGCTTCCACTGAGCATAGTTGTTTCCATTAAAGAAAGGTGGTCAGTTAGTAGCAGCACCCTCAAGTCTATTATCCATGATATCACAAAAAGAATTTTAAAGAGATAAAAATTTAGAAATAACAGAAATTTTAAGAACTTTAAAATACAACTAAAATCACAGTTGAAAAACAGAGTACTTTAGAAAAATATTAACCTCCTCTGATACCAAATATTGGTCGGAGTGGATACTCAAGAGGGGGGGGGGGGTGAATTGAGTTCCAATTAAAATTTTCTGTTAAAAACAATGTTTATTAAAATACCCCTATTTCAAAAACAGATTAAACTGTTGTGAATTTATACAGATTATAAAGGTTCAATTAGTTTCTCAAAGATTGATTAGTTCTCAGTTAACTTAATCTTATGATTAAATTAACTTTTGAAACTAACTTACTGATTTATAATAAATATAAACACTTGCGAGTTTAACTATCAAAGTAGCTTTGAAAATAAATTATATTTCAAAGTAATAGCAGCGGAATATGAAATAAATATGTAGTATGGATATAGTATGTAGCTACAAACACAGAGAATTATCCAAGAGGTTCAGTCTCAAGCTAAGACTTAGTCCTCTCAAAAGTTTATATAAAAATGATCCACACCCTGGATCGGGGTTAACAACAGTGAACACACTGTCCAGGTCACAAGACCCCTACCACAGTTCTGCATGGGAAAACAAACAACAGCTTAGAGTTGTCCAGGTCTCATACGACCTCTACCACTATCCACAGTGGGAAATGAAGTGTAAAAAGGTTTGCTGAGGATTTACAGATCCTCCAATGAAAGTACAGGAGTCAGTGTGTGTGTTTAATACAGATGATAACACACACTGCTCAAAATGAAAAACAAATGTATCACAGAGCAGAGATGTAGAGTTTAGAAATGGCTCTGGTTATTTCAGTGTAGCTCTGGAATCTTTTGTATTTGGTCAGAATTTATTCTGAGTCCTCTTCTCGTTTTTGTTTGAGAAGAAGAGTGTTGTACGCTTCAGGTTCAAAGGCAGTGAGATGTAGTTGATGAAGTTCTTCAATGTTATTTTGTATGCACAAAACTCTTCTTGAGTAGGCTTGATTTTTTATGAGGTTCTGTTTTGATTGGTTCTTCCACCTCTTTCTTTCTTCTATGTTCTTCTTGTGTCCTTCTGTCCACTGCTCTTGTCTTCAGCAGAGTCTTCTTGTATTTATGTCACGTGCTTCGGAAGACAGAAAAAGTTTCCTTTCCGCAGGTACGAGGTATAGTTTCCTGACATCTGACAACCTTTATTAATTAATTGACAGAGAATTAAAATATACCTAATATGACCGTTGGTTAGATTAAATAAAGATAAAGATAAAGAAATTCAAACATTTGTTTATGACTATTGAAGAATCAAGTGATCGGTAGGTCATCAGCATTAGTGAGTAATGATCAGTGACTCAGATAGATCAGCATCGGTGAATCAGACTGATCAGCATCGGTCTGTCATCTGATCAGTGGCTCATTTTTGATCAGCATCGGTGAGTCATTTGATCGGTGGCTCATTTTTGATCAGCATCGGTGATTCATTTAATCGGTGGCTCATTTTGATCAGCATCGGTGAGTCATTTGATCGGTGGCTCATTTTTTATCAGCATCAGTGAGTCATTTGATCGGTGGCTCATTTTGCATCGGTGAGTCATTTGATCGGTGGCTCATTTTTGATCAGCATCGTTCTGTCATCTGATCGGTGATTCAGTCTGATCAGCATCGGTCTGTCATCTGATCGGTGCTTCCGATTTTTGTTGATATTGGATCGGTGCTTCCGATGTTTGTTGATACTGGATCAGTGCTTCCGATTTTTGTTGATATTGGATCGGTGCTTCCGATGTCTGTTGATATTGGATCGGTGATTCCGATGTTTGTTGATATTGGATCGGTGCTTCCGATGTTTGTTGATATTGGATTGGTGCTTCCCATGTTTGTTGAATCCATAAGACTTCCAAAATACTTTGTATGTAAATAAGAATAGACAAAAACATGATAACAGATTCATTAACAGATTGTAATTAATTTTATGAGAAATCAAACCAGATTAAGCATTAATGGTATGTGATGATTTGTGATTATTAAAACATCAATCATAGACATGAAATCAACAATTTTCCAGAGGGCTCAACACATACATCATAGCCTAACCCATGTAATAAAAATGGGATTCTTAAACATAACATCATCATAACATAATCCATAAAAGGATATCATAAATATAATTCCATCATAACATAATCAAATCAATATAAAAATAGAGATATAAATATAAACCTATATTATCTTAAATGGAAAATAATTTTGATAAAACACTTGAACTCCATTCTTGAGGAAAATATCCTTTCTACTTCAAAAACATTTTCCTTTCTTAACATGTCATCTAATTTTGAACTAAAAGAAGTTGACTAAAAATAAACTTGAAAAAATGTAAAGGAAGTTTCAAGGAAAAAATGTTCTAAAAATCCTTTCATGCCGTATAAGTTAAAAAAACATTCTTCCCGTGCTTTGGCCGAAAATGTCAAAAAGTACCTCATATGAAAAATGACAAAAGATTCCTTTCATATCTTTTAAGAAACCTCACTGAAGGGTAAAATTGGATTTAAACAATTGTAGGTGGATTGAAATAATATTACATATTGAGGAAACATGGATGTCGATGATAAATATTCCCCAGTAAATTATGAAGTATAAACAATCTCGGATAAAAAGGAGATTGTGAGATTTTCCCTTACCTTAGGTCTGATTTTCTTTGTAAGTGTTTGAAAATCATGTATAATGATTTAAATAACGTCATTGACTTATTCCAGAATCATACTTATTTTTATGATATCATTTATGGCCATATTCTTAGCTTCTTATTAGTAATATTTCATTGCTACTTGTTATTCGGCTGTTTATTGTTTTATGTTCGTATGTGTGTTTTGTCGAATAAATTCTTATTCCTCTTTTTAGGTTATAGACCAATCATTTAAAGAATGGTATTAGTGTAATATATATCATATTTATTCATAAAATTCATTTATATAATCATTATGCAATGAATATCATGTAGAATGAGTCACATCAAATGGTGGAGACGGTATTCCGTACGTACGCACGAGCGATGATATCTCTTCCCATGATTGTGGAATTGTATTGGAGTGTATGTATACTATTTCAGAATAAATATAACCTTACAATAATCATATATAGTCAATATATATACCATTATACCCATCCAAGTAAGGTGGTGGTGGAAAATAGATTACACCACAGTGTGGAGACAGTATTTCGTACGTCCGCATACGCGATGATTTCGTTTTCTGTAGGATGGATAGATGGTGAAATAGGGTTGTCTCAAACTTATAATAACATATAATTATATGAGTGATACTAATGTTATTACTTTATACTAAAACAACTAAATAAGAATAAGTATAAGAAGAAATGAAATTGAAAGAATCGGTAATGGACATTACTTCTTCTTTGAAGCACCTATTTGAGAGCTCCTCTTAGGGCACTAAAATTGGTCTTTTAATAATACTAGGACCTCTAGGATGTTTCTAGGGAAGTGGGTAAGTGAAATGGTCTGGGTTTGGCCAAGATTGAAGGCTCAAATTGGTGTGAGGAGGAGAGGGAGGAGGTGCCTTTTTCTAAGGGAGGAGAGGGGAACCTTTGGAAATATAAGAAATGTTAGTTTATATTAAATCCCATCCCGACATGAAAACATCCAAAATGACTCATATCAAAATATTATATGAGATAGAGTTTTAATCTAATCAACCAATAAAATTTAGACATGTTAGAAATTTATTTTAAACATTATCAACTTGATTTATCCTTATTTATCAATTTTATTTTATTTGTGGTAATAATATTCTAAATTTTAAATTATTATAAATAATTACATATGTGTTGTTAATTTTCCTTAATTTGAAACTTTTTGAAATTTTCGACCGTATAAATTTTAATTTATAATTTTTAAATATTTTTGTGATTTTAACCAATTTTATAATATGTTATTTTTATAAAATAACAATATTGTCAATTTTGACACTATTCATTTATTTGAATTTAAATAAAATATATACAGAAGATATGTTCTAACTAAAAGATTTAATAGATTAATAAAATGTCATATATATGTATACAATTAGTGGAGCACATTAAATAATTCATATAATATTTATTTTAATATTTTTAAAACCATTTATTTGATATTATAATTAATAAAATAATTTCAACATCACTATTGTGTCATATTTAATGATAATTATTTAATCCCTAAAAATTATAAATAAATTAATATGATGTATATAATTATATTAGATTTCAAGAGAATATTTATTTTCTAAGTTTCATTAATTTTATCACTAAATTAAATTTTTTATAATTATAAGATTTAAGAAAGTGACATGTTGTCACATTCATTGGTTTTAATAATAATTAAATTATTTTCATGGAAAAAAGTCCATTAAATGAATCTAATCCGACCCTTAGGTGATATGGATCTACTTTTCATCATCCAATAGGATTTTGGCAGGTGTTAGAGTAATTTTATAATCTTATATTTACCCTTAATTACCTGATTTACCTTTAACTATGCTAAATAAAATTTACTGTAGTTACTATTCATAATTCCCCAAAAAAAGTAGCCTATTAACATAATTTGGACCCACTGATTCAAAATATGGAATCTATTTTTAAAAATTTAAAACAAATAAGTTGCAGTAATTATTTTAAAATTAATCTCGTTGTAAGGAAAATGGGTTTTAGAAGTTAAAACACTGCCAAATATTGAAATGTTTTTACCTATGAATTCAATGTGAAATTAATTCTTATGACATATATTATATTAAATGCTAAAAATATATTCTATTTATAGTTTAAAACCATTTAATATTATAGTCTAACCATATAAATTATCTCAATGAAAAAGATGTTTTTAATTAAAAAATTGCGTATTTTTACTATTCATCAAAATATGAAAGTTATCAGAAAAATATCAAAAATTTATCCAAAGTAAATTTTTAAATCCTGATTCCAAATAAGATTTTTATTTTGTCAAATTGAACTTATAAACACGTAAAAAACTAGATTTAATGTGGGTGCGCCATCAACAGGTGACAAAACTACATTTTTTTAAAAATACTTATTTTACCTAAAAAATTTATTTTGTTCTCTTACCATGTTATAGAAAATGTGTAAGATGAATAATAATGTTATAAAATTAAAAATGTAGTTAATACTATTCATAATGGCTAGTCCATAATAATGTATCACTGTTTAGTGAAACCCGGTATTGCGTACTACACAGGCTATCGAGGAAGGTCGCGATAGCGTGTAATGAAAGACAAGTCAGTATTGTGTGTTGTGAAAGATTCTTTTGGTGTTGCGTATAACATAAGACATAAAAGAAATTATCATAAAATATCAGGGTGTTACAAAATCGGGCCGCGGGACCGGGCTATACCCAGCGGGACGGGCCATCCCCTTTGCTAGCCAGGATGGACCATGGCCCAGCCATATGGGCCCACCGCAGAACAGGCCAACTGGGATCGACTTGAATTGGGCCGGGTCAGGCTGGGTGGTCTGACCGGGTCAGACAAGACTCAGGCCAATCCAGACCCAGATACGCCTTTGTGGCCATAACATGAGAACCGGGCGTCCATTTGATGAACCGTCTACGACACTAGAATCCTTGGATTGAGACAGTCCATTTGGTAAAATGCACTTGAGATTGGGTAATGTTGGAGTATGGTCGGGTTGGATCAAACCCCGAATCCAACCGGGCCCTCGGAGCGAAAATGCTAACAACATATAGATCGGGCGTCTGATTGACACAATGTATATTACATTGGGTCCTTTATGATGTGACATACCTTTGAGATACTTCATCAAGGGAATTCGGGGTGGTTAAGATATGACCTTTGGCTTGGGGAGATTTTCTTCCAAGTGCGCTACATATAGAACCTTGCAACTGGCTGAGACATGATGACTGCTGATCATTTCGACTTGGAGTGACTCGACATGCCCAGTGGGGAGCGCCTCAATGTGACAAGACAGACCCATGGTGGGGAGCACCTCTATGTGACGCGGCAGACCCATGGTACTTGACAGGAGGAGTACCTCCGCAAGACACAAGGAGGAGGACCTCTGTGTGACACGGAAGACCCACAGTGGAGAGAGCCTCTCTAGGACACGGTAGACTCACAACTCTCCATAGGTAGAGTAGCTTACCTATCTAAGGTTAGTGGGAAGAACCTTTGTGTGATGCAGCGGACCCACTATACTCGTTAGAGAAATATTTCTCCAGCAGTAGAGGTGTACGACGTTGTGACTGGGAATGTTACTTGTTCCTAGGCCTAATGAATCTGTGATTGGCTATTAGCATTCATAGCAATCTTTTTTAGGTCAGGTTCTGTGTGGTTTAGCACTGAGCGATTTTGTATGGGTCAGCTCATACTGATCCTGTGTGGGTCAAATCCAGTGTGGGTTAGCGCTCAGCGATCCTGTGTGGGTCAACGCATACCGATCTTGTGTGGGTCAGATCCTGTGTGGGTCAGACTCCATATAATCAGCAGAAGTGCCTCTGGAAAGAATAAGATGATCTAGCTTCATGAAAAATCATTTCTACTTCTATACTTCATTGACATCTTGGTTTGAGTTGAGACTCTGTTTGAACTAAGACTTTTACCTTTGTGGTACTATCTTCGTGGTGATACCTGTTTGGTACTTTTACCATCGTGGTACTATCTTCATGGTGATACATGTGTGGTACTTTTACCTTCGTGGTACTATCTCCGTGGTGATTTATGTGGCATACTTTTACCTTCTTGGTGTAACCTTCATGGTGTTACATGTGTGGTACTTTTACCTTCTTGGTGTTTCCTTCATGGGGTTACCTTTCTGGTATTATTCCCTCATGTATTGGATGTGTATATCTTGATATATTTGGTGTATGTATGGGAATATACCTAAGTAGAGTTTATGTCTTGCTTTGTGGTTTTCCTTTGCCTAACTTTAGGATCCTATGGGGTCTTGAGGTCCCTATTGATTATTGTTATAATCACCCCTGCACAGGCTTCGCCCGCACCTTGTTGTGTCTTATGCACAAGACGTACAACATTGATCAAGGCTGAGGGAGGCAGGATTGGATGGTGCATGGAGGTGGACTATTCGACATGATGTGATGTGGAGGAGACAGACATACGTGTAGTGATGAGGAGGTGATCTATACCTACCATTCAAGTAGGAACCTCAAATGATGACCTAGTAGCAGTTTTCCTTTTTCATTCAGTTGTACTTGTACCTTTATATTTGGTCTTGTATTCCAGCACCTTTTACTTTTACCACACTTTTACTACATCATTTTACTTCACAGTTTCTTCTTTGTTGTGTTCTTGGATCGTGTGTTTATTCGGGAATAATTTCAATGCCTTCCCGTTTTAGGGAGTATGCCTTTCGGTGCAGTCATTTTCCCCTAGCCTATGGAAGGCGGGCTTGGGGTAGTCACGACACGGGCCTCGAGGGATGGGTTGTGACAACCACACTTATTTTTTTCATTATTTTCACCTTTTTTACATTCTTTAATTTCATATATAGAACTTGATTTTATTTAATCATCATCACTGAATTATTTAAAATTTATTTTCTATTTATGTTCTCTCCCTAGGAAACTCACTTCAACATCAATATCCTAAAATTTGTCATCTTTTTTTTACACTTAAAACCCTAAACTTGATTTATAATTAAATTCTTCTCACAAACAATATTTTATTGAATCATAATTCTTTTTCAAAAACATTATTATAATGTTTTTATACCTTGATTATGGATGAAAAACCACAAAAAATAAATTTATCCACGTGATAATAAATTTTTTTGTCCTTGTACATATTGAGAATAAAGTACCTACTTCGAAATATTTGAAGGAAATTTATTGTTGGATTCCTATCATCCCACATATAAAAGTATGTATCCCGTTCATTCATATATAAAAATTCTCTAATGGTGATAAAGCATAATGTGTGTACTATAACATTATGTAATATCTCCAGAAATTTTTTCCCAATGATTGTTATATGAGACATATTTCAAATTATTATATTCCTCTTGTTAAAAAACCATTTCATTAAGGAGTAATCATAACTAAAATCGGATTCACTATCTAATGCTTGTATTGATATTATTCATCAATATTATTAGCGAATTCCATTCGAATGTCAGTTAGGAATTTCTAAATTTTCAACAGAAGCATCTTCTCTACCAATATCAAATATCATGTAATTTACATAAACACTTAAAATTTATATAAGATCCCCATCATCAATTCTATATTTATATAATAAAAAATAATGAACACATAGTACCAATTAACATCATGTTATTAGACCAATATTTTACCACAACCATATGTGGGAACCACAAAATAAATATCGTTGATTTATTTTAATATAGGTTTTAATACCTTATTAATATTTTCTCTTTTTGAAAATAATCACAACTATGAGTAGGATCATGTGAGAGTTCAGGGACTCATGAGATCCTTTATTCATTACCAAATATTCAAAGTAGTTTTCACTCATTTGAATTGGAAAATTATGTCAGAACATTTCCAATTATTCCTTTTTAAGAAAATACATATCCTCTAATCCACAAAAATATTTTGGGATTCAACGTTATGCACATTTCTTACATAAAAATAGAACTATATCATTCTTTGAATAGTCAAATATTTCATTTTAAAATTAATTGCATTCCCCAAGTAACTTAATTAGATTACACCTACAAAATTAGGACCCTGAACATTAACCACAATGATATTAGTGTATCTTGATTATTTTCATTTGACTTTAGATTTTCTAGAGCCAATGATCTTCAATCATTTATCATTAATAGAGATAACAACACCCTTTTTATTGTGCATTATACCTATGATAAGTATTTTATTTCATGTCATAAGTTAATTGCATCTGCTATATATGATCAAAAATATAAAAAATATATTCATTTTAAATATATTTCATTAATATACACATTCTTAGATTTTATTCGCATGTTAATTTCCTTTTTTTGGTGGTGAAGGATATTGTCCCACCCTATTTTTTTGAGTCAATTTTTAACACACAAATTTGTAAATTGATTATGATCATTCATAGCACTTGTTAATGCTTCCAACTAATGAGAAATACTCTTCTAGAACCCATTTGAAATAGTTATCTATACCCCTGATGAGAAATTGACATTTTTGTTTCCGTAAACATCACACCAAGAAAATATATTTATAAAACATATATAGTGTTGGAAATATTTCTCATATATTTTTATTTTTATAAATCCATGAAATAAAATTTTTAAATGGACCATAAATATTGTGTGTTCTGCAAATTTAAAAAACAAAAACAAAGAATTAATAGTGTATTATTTTTTGACAATACTACTATATCAAAAAAAATTGGTTCATTATGGGTCATCTAAATCAACATTATTTATGGGGGATGGGTGTTCACAACCTTTCATCAACCAAAATTTCATTATACTTGAGTTCAAGAACATCAATATATTTAACATTATTTTTAAACCACTACACATGTGAAAAAATATATGTCCTTTATGTTGAATTTTGGTGTTCTTCCTTATCTTATATTGAAAACCATTCACTCAAACTCCTCGATATCATTTTAGGAGTTTGTAGTTTTTATTTATCATTAATCATCCATTGTATCTTCACAACATCACCTATCATATTATTAATAATTTTCACATAATATTTTACATAATAATTCAGTAAATTAATAATTTAGTATTATAATTCAATTTTGAGCATTATATCACTTTACTCTTCTACTTTTCTTGAATCTGTAGTTTTTATTCATGAAATTTCATCCTTCAAATAATATTTTAAACGTCTTAATACTGCATATTATTTGAGGAATCAAGTAACATGCCATTGGATTTATATATTCCATCCCTCCTAATATCGATTTATTGAAGAGTATCCTCTATTTCAACATTGAGGTTTTCTCTTCCTTCATTTTTGGAATGGTCAATTTCATTTTCCTATGATGTGTTTGTCTATAAAAGTTACAATAACTTCATCATTGATCCCCTACCGATCCTAAATTTTTTCAACACTAATTTCTTTAGAGCTACCATCTCCTTGAAAACGTATGTTCTTATAAATAAATAATTTATACTAAGAATTTTTCTTTAATTTCACACCCTTCGTTGATATATTTAGGATTTATTTATCCCCTTCATTATCCCAGAATTTTTTTATAAAACATAGAATAAGACACTCAACCTTTTCACAGTGAAAGAAAGCAAGTGGAATCTTGAATTAAATTTTCATTTTCTATATTTTAAATTTCTATATTGGAAAAATATGAAAACATTAAATTCCATTACATTTTTATTATCCTCCATTGTGTTTTTATTTATTACCTTGAATTAAAAATACAATGAATTATCCACTTCCAAGGAATTTTTCTCATTATTTATGATCGTGTAAGAAATTAAACTACAACAGAAAAATCATATAGTGATGGATATTTTTTTTGGTGGTGATATAAACATCCTCCAAATGATTTCATGTTGGTTTTAGAAAATAACTATTAATGTAGTTTTCAGTATTCAAGAATCATCGGTTTCATAAATGTAGCTGTGGTTTCTCAAAAGATTTTAAAAAATTGTGATTTTTTGAAGTGGTTTTCTCTCTTGTAATTACTGATTATTTTTTTGGTGGTTTAAACCATTGATAAGTATAAAAATATATAGCATTGTTTTAAATCATAACTATTTTTAAAATTATTAGTATCGATTTAAACCACGACTAAATTTCTTCCATATACAGAGGTGGTTTAAAGAGCTATTATATATACATATATTAAAAATTTAGAAGTGTAGAACCATAAATGAAAATAAATCATAAATAATTGAAACAAAAAACATTTCTATGAATAAACCATAAAAAACAAAATATAATGGAAGAATCATTTAAATAATAATCAAAATAAGAAATCAAACTTCTAAAAAATAAATATTATATAGAATATAAAATATCTCGAGATGATATATTTAGAAAATGAATCTTTATTCACAAACATAAAAACCAATGAATTATATTCAATAAGTATATAATAATTTATAATCTATGGCATCTTCCATAAAAGGTTAAACATAAAAATACTTTCTCATTCAAGACTCTGTCAATTTCCATTAGAAACTATGTCAAATCCATTTTACATGTCATTTTAGAAAGTCACCATGTGTCATCTTACTCATGTTGTACACTTAGAAAAATATTATCAAAATTTGTTTTAAAAAAATTCCATTTTGATGTACCAAATTAAAATCTATTTTTAGATGACCATTTTCAATTTTAAATCCCTTTAGAACCAATAACCTCTTTAGAAATTACATTTTAAAAAGAAAACCCTATTTACTTTTAAGATCCAATGAATGACTCTAAAAGGTCCAAAAAAATGGACACTAAAAATTAGTCGACCAAGGAACCCCCAATAAACTGTTTAGTAAGCTAGGAAGCACATATTTACTATTAGGCCAACACGAGAACATCCCAATCATATGGGGAAACTTACACAATATTGGAAATATATTGATAACAACAATAATGAAGTCACGTGAATATACTATCACTATAAAACCAAGAGACTATAATATAATGGATGCTGACCTATAAATGGACTATAAAAGACCAATTTTAAATAGATTTTTACTTATAAAATTATCCAAATTAAAATAAAATTACTACTAACTAACTGAATAATATAAATTTAATAAATCCTTTATCTAAAGTGATAATAAAAATAAAAATTAATAGTGAAATTTGAAAATTTATACCAAACATGCATTTAAAATTCATTTTTAATGATTTTAATCCCATGATTAAGCTTTTTCAAATTACCTTTTCTAATAGAAAATAAAATCATTAACAATAAATTTCAAAACATAGAAAAGTTTGAAACATTATATAGCCATGATGAAATCATACTAGAAAATAAAATTTACCACTACTAGTCATAAAACATTTAAATTGAGGAGAAATGAAGATATCCCTTACCTCAAACAACAAAATGGTTTCCCAATAACCATATCATTATTCTATTCAGTCATTAGTTTAGTTTCACATCACAATCGTTGAATACAAAGTCGGAACTCATCACTACTTGAAGAACTATGATTTACATTGTCTTGGTCCCCATCTTCTCTCCTTGGAACTTGACCCTGTATGAAAACTTTATTTAAATTTAAACAGTGATGTAAATTTAAATTTAACCTGAAAATAATAAAAGTTTGTGTAAAAAATTATTGTTATGTTGTGTTATTTAACTTCTCACTCAAACCATCCATCGACACAATATCACCAATGACACATCCAATCATTAACTTATATAAACCAACTAATGATTTCGATAGAGAAATGAAAATCACTAATTGTATATTTACAAAGAGATTAATTTTAAAAATATTAGAATTTAATTATCTATTAGAATTAAATTTAGTCAAAATGAATTAATGGTTTTTATATTGGAGTCAAATATGTCATTCTTCCAATAATGGGGCATATTCCACCAATCAGAATCAGTATTCAAAAGGTTAACTAGCTTTACCGCCAAATGGACTAGAATAATTCCATATAACCCTACAAAATATTCTATAGTGACCCCATAACAACCAATTGGGGAAAATATCTTCCTTGTAATTCCTATCAATTAAATTTATAAAAATAAATTACAAAAATAAATTTCTAGAAATTATTTTAGAAATGATAACATATGTATAATGCTAACAAGAAAAAATGTGTATAGGTATAATAAGTAATGACTATATATATATACAAATATAACATTTATTTTTTAAAAATTAGACAAAGTCTAAATAATAATCAATCTAAATATGATAAAATATTTGCAACACTAAAAATTAATCACATATAGAATAGGTGGTTGATAAGTTAATGGATGATTGCCCATACAATCATTTTTCCCTTCAATCACAATGTTATCATGCTCTATCCCTACTTTATCTACTACTTCCACCAATGCAAGAAAATTATTTTCAATATCATGATGGAAAATGTTTATTTATTTATATTTATGGGATTCAATGTTAAAGGTAAACCATTCCACTTCATCACACATAACATAGAAGTCTCTTTATTTTTTTGAAAAAAACTACACTCCACTTTTCATCCAGGACATCTTCCAAAAAAATACCATTTTCTATTATGATGAGAAGATATATGGGTTATTTAATTCATGTCCTCCAATATATATCATACAAGAATACTTTATTGAATTAAATTGTAATGAATTATCTTTTAATACCCCTTTTAATATTGGCCCACTTGAACCTGAATAAAACAACTGAGAAATGACAGTGATAATTTAATTCGATAATATCAGTCACCATTTTATAGAATCCCAATTCAGAAAATTTAAATATACCACTATTGTGTGTTTTTAAACCCTATTACCGATCAACTATATGAAATTTAAATCCATTCACATTGTAAGCATTGAAATTTATAACCTATTTTAGAGGACCTCAAACCACACCCCTAAAAAAATTGACCACTCTTCTTGAGTATCATTATTCATGATGTAAAATAAGTAATATAAAAAATTATATTTAAGAAAAATATTTTTCAACCAAATATCTATTTTTATTGCAATATTTATGAGATTACATGATATGAAAACTATTCTACAATCTCTTTTTTTAAAATTATTTGTAACAGCTTTCTGATTTATTATTATAATTCAAAAACTTCTATTTGTTTATATTCTGTGATCATTAGTATAGGGATATTCAATTTATCTATTCATGTGAACACATGTTCATTCTTATAAGAATTCTTCTTCTATTAATGTAATATTTGAGATCCTCTCCACTGATCGACCAATAGTAGGAACTATATTTGATTTTGCATATAGTTCCGATTGATTCGATGTGTAGTCAAAACATCATACTAGATTTAATATTATAGCAATATCATCCACGTATCTAGTTCAATTGGTTATACAGTAGTCTCCTAAATAGCTTTCATAAATTAAGCCTTCTAGATGAACATTATTGTTCACATATGAATTGAAATGACCAAGTTATCTGTGAAATTAAAAAAATAAAACAAAATTACATATATAATGATGTTACATGAAATATTTACATAATAGGAAAAAATATAAATAATTTTTATCTCAATTTCATACATCCATTGATAATATACGACCCCATAATTTAGTTTCCTCAACTAGATGCATAGTTAAATTCATCATGATAGTAAAAAAATTCAAGAAAGATCATCTCTAATTAAAAATGTGTAATTAAAAATATACCCTAAAGGTTATCATGCTCTATTGATTGTATAGTTTTCTCACATATTTATCTAAATAATGTGAAAAATCAGAGAACCACTATAGTAACCATTTTAAGTAACAATTTAAACAATGCCAATGGTATAAATTTCTATAAAAAATATGTGAATCATAACTTTTCAATCTATGTAACATATGATGATTTAAGTTTAAACACCTTGAAATATTAATTGAAACCCTATCAAATACCTTCACATGTTTTGATATTGGATGGAAGGTATCTTTATCACTATTTTTCATTGGTAAAATTGTCGAGGAATACTTCCCATTCTCATATATGCCCACAAATCATGATTTATTTTAATTATTTGTATGTCCTTATAAGTATTGATATGGTACATAAATTATCCATGATCATTATGATATATGAATTTCAAATTGCCACAAACCATATTTTCAATATGCCTAACATCAATATTATGATGCAAAAAAATTAATTCCCAATATAGAATTGAAAAGAATATATTATATGTCTTTCATTTTTTCATGCTAATTTAAATTAATGATTCACTTAAAACTCATTTACAATAATCATTAAAATTATGCACCTTCTCAAATTATATTTCAACATTTCCAAGTTGCTCCAATATTTTAGAACCTATTAAAAAAAATTTAGGTGGCCTATGATCAATAGAACCATTAAATTTTTAAATTTTTAATTAAAATTTGATGAGATACATCAAGAAATATGCAATGAAACAAGAATTACAATTTTTTACTATAAGATATCTATCCATGACAAAAAAATAAATATTGTATATAGGATAATCCAAACCCATGTGAGTGTTCCAACCAAATAAGTTCCCAAGTTCATGGAAGTCACTAATATTCCACATTAGAGCAATGTGAAATTTGAACATTATTTAATAAGATTTATCATATATCTCAAACTCATTTCTATAAAAAACGTTCAAGTCATCAATTAGATGCAGTAAGTATACATAAATATCAATTATAGTAATTAATTTTAGTAATAATAATAAAAATGATAAAATAATTCAGTTTCATACACATACAAGGAAGTATACTTTATAGGATAAAAACAACAATCCAAATGTTATAACTGGTATGGAAAGTCCCAAATGGGTTGAATCCATTATCATCTAATCCCCGTTGCATTTTCATAGGATTATATGAAAATTTTGGAAGTAATTAATCATATTTATTATGTGATTTTGAAACTCTAGGATGTCACATTAACCAATAATTGATATTATATATTGAATTCTGCTCCATGTGCTCGATGATTTTCGATGACATGAATAATATTTTCAATAAAAATTTTCAAAGGGATGTAATGAAAAATATTTTTAACTGTGTTATTTTCTTTCTTATTAATAGTAGTTTGTTTATTCACACTTCTCAAAATCACCCATAGACACCCATATATAATAATGACATCTTTTCCATTCATGTCTACTTTAATCCTCTCCCCATTAAATCATACTATTATTAGGACAAGCATGTATTTTAATATAATTCAGACCAATCTTGTTATTTTTTTTCATTTAATAAAAAATACTCGGGGATCCTTGTATCAGGGAATGCATCATGGATGAATAACAATATCATGGACATCTCCTTGTTGGTATTTCTATGTAGGCATTTGACATGGTTCGAATTTAGTGGAAAATATAGTTTTGAGTATTTCATAAAACCACTATACAACTCTTCATATACATCATTAACTAAATCATGAAATGCATTTTTCTTCTCAACGATGTTCTCTTGTACATTAGTCTCCATAGATTCAATATGAGGATTGAATGACATGTTAAAATCTTGATCTTGTTTTACTATAGTTACAAAACATTACCTTTCATGTTACTATTTATTGCACCCTCAACAAGTTGTTCTGATAAGATTTGATGTTGATGTTGATATATTTCTAAGATGAAAGAGTTATTTAGAAGGTTTTTCATTTTATTTTCCATTTTTGAAAAGGTTGGGGGATCATTCCGGTGATTGACATCAGTTCTCAATATTTCTATAACGTCCAATTCTCCATGTCGAGTCCAACACAAATATTGAGTAGAAAATTTCGTGAATATCAATTGTTCATAAATATAATGTCTTTTTAACCATATTTTATATTTACATTTATGGAATTGAAATCTTATTGTCCCATCAAAGGGTAAATTGTAAATTGAAAAATCTAAAAACTCACCCAAACACATAAAATTCTAAGGTGATTTCCTCAGTAATGTGATCCATCTTATATATATATATATATATATATATATCCCAATTTTCCAACACTCTATAAAGTAAAATTTAAACACATAAGTATTAATACGTATGAAAAGAGATAAATTGGTGTTAAAACATAAAACGGATTTATTTATAAGAAGGGTCATATAATTACTAAAAATGTAAAAGTAAAAAAATGAAATCAATCATGGATTTTATAACATAAAATTGAATAAATATAAAACTTATAAAATAATTAATTTAAAATTGTAATTTTTGGAGAATGACCTTAGTTTCACTGTGTCTAATTGTACTGAGAAATTCTATGTCACCCTAGTGGTGGATTTAGGGTTATGACACATGTCTAGCTAGTGGGGGTGAGAAATAATACTTGACTTGAATTTATAATGGTAGAGGACCTCTTATTATCAAGGTAATGCTACCAAATAAACCTTGGTTTCTCATAATGTTTAACTAAATAAAACAACCGATAACAGAAAATATTTAATTAAGCATTAAAAAAACAATTATTCTTCTATAACACATTTCAAGAAATTTCCACTATACAACTAAAGGATTGAACTGATAAAAACATATTTCTTATTAAAAATCCATGAATGAAAAATAAAAAATTCCATAAAATCTATGGAAGAAATTTTAAAAACAAAATCATTTTTATTTATCTTTTTAAAATATCTACTTGTCCATTAAAATTCATTATAATATACCCATTGAATATTTATTTGGAAAACCAATTTCAAACAATAAATTTAAACTTCAATATTCCCTTTATCATTTTCCAAATCTGTATATATATAAATATCCCAATGCACGTATTTACATATTCTAAAGTGAATATGTACATGGATATCTATGAATATATAAAAACTTGTACATATTTTATAACACTATAAACAACATGAAGCACACACAGATCAGTAACTAGTGAATATAATGAGTATAAAATAAGTAAACTCAGTAAAATATCTCCAACATTAAAAACAAAAATAAATAAACCACATAAAGTGATATTTAAATAAATATAAACATTTATAAAACAAAACAATGAATCAAGCATAAGGTAAATTTTTATATTTCTAACTGTTACACCCATATAAATTTACACATTTTCATATATACATATATCCTGGTGTAAAAAAGTCATATTTTCTATTGTGAATTTTACACAAAGTCCAATATATGTATACATATTTATATGTTTAGATCAAATATATATATATATATAAAAGGAAATTTTAAATTAATTTAAATTTAATAAAAAAATTATAATATGAGATAACTCCACATTGAAAACCAAAACCTCTCTTAAAACATTGAAATTAGTAATTAATTTTTTTAGGGAATTTAGAAAACATTTAGATTCCAAAATGAATTAATTTAAGATTTTTAAAAATTTTCATTTAGATAAATCCCTTAAAGTTGAAGAATAAATCAAGTGAAACGTTATTTACACATAAAATAACTTTTGAAAATAATAATTATTATAATTTGATGTCCAAAATTGACAAAAAACACAAGTAAGAAGGGTTCTAAAATTTAAAAACCCAAAAAGGGCCACCTACCATAAACATAATACCTAAGAAAATTTTGGAATTATCCCTCCTCAAAGAGGTCCAAGACACCCTATAGAATAAAGTGTGACCTAAAAATCAAGAAAATTATAATTAAAATTAGATAAAAAAGGATGAACAAACCAAAATACAACCTGGAATCAATGGAAATTTGTCACCTTCAATGGTTGTAGTAAGGATTAACCTCAATCAGGGCTCACGAACCGTAGGCATTAAGAATCAACATATGGAAAACCCAGAATAGTGTAACAGTTTGGCTAAGTGCTTTGAGTAGTGAGAATGATGATAAAAATCAACAATAAAAGAGAGAAATGGGTAGTGGTGAGGGTTTGTGGTAGTGAGGGGGAGGGATGAGATTGATATTTTGGTGAAAATAGTAGTTTGTAGTGAGGGGTTGGGATTAGGGGGGATTGGAGGAAAATTTGTGAGAGGGCTCAAGCTAAGGGGGGGATCATCGGAGAGAGGGGAGATGGGTAATCTAGTGGAATAAGGGTTTTTATTGAAGAATGAAATACTTTTAACAGAATTTTTTCAAAAATAGAACCTATGTTTTATTATTTTCTTTGAATTTGTAAAACAAACCAGAATTAAATAATGAATATAGTGTAGTGTGAAATTGTTTTGAAGACTATTCTATGTCATTGAATTTTTTTATTTTTCTTCAATGACCAATTCATTTGTGTAGAAATGTATTGGTAATATTTTTAGGTTCCACTTTAGGATTTTTATATCGTTGAGGGTTTCTCTAATTATGCACTTGTCATCCCTAATATAGTTTACCTGGTCAATGAATGTGTCAGCATAATCATTCAGGTTCATTATCAAATCCTTTTACATGATCTATAGAATCTATAATTTAGTTTCATGTACATTTTAATTTCATGTATGGATGTTTATAAGTATTTTCAATATGGAACATTAGGCTTTACACTACATCATCGTCATGTATATTTTATTATACATGGATCATCTTAAAACATTAACACCTTTGGATTTAGTATCAATCTTACTTCTTCTTTTTTCAGATAATGTTACGATGTATATAAAAACCTAAATCCAATGTTTGGATTTTATATAAAAACCCATTCACAATGATAAAAAATAGTTTTGTAATTGATTTCTCCATTGTATATTATAATTAACTTATGGTTAAACCCCATTTTCATTTAATTATTGGGAGAATAATTCATTGATAACATTCCTATATGATAACATTTCTTGTTGTTCAGAAAGTTAATTACCCCTGGAGTCTGGTAAATCATGGTATTTTATTTTATTTAAATGGACCAAACCACTATCCTTATTTCACAATTAGTAGGAACACCACTCTAAATCCAATATATATATAATGAAATAATGAAATTATAGAGGAACACATGTAATTTTTTATATTCACCAAAAGGGATAATTTAAGGTGAATAAAATGAAGATCTGCAGATGCACTAGAAATACTAGGAACGCTAGTCATTACATATAATTTAGAATAGCTACATTGACACTTGAAGTTTATAACTCTCACAATATAGATAAATAACTAAACTCAATCAATGATAATGTACCACTACACCTCCAAGAATAATCATCATGATCCATGTATAATATGACACAAATAAGTATGTATCAATTAGATCCACCAACAACAGTGTTAATTCATCCCTCACTCCCAAAAAACACATAATGGAAGCAAAATAATATTTTTGACTTTGACTAAAACACTAAATTATAACCCTTATCATCACGGTGTGGTCTCCTATATTTCAATAATATTAACTATTGTATATTGAGACATTATTGTATTACCTTTCTCTATTTCAAAAATATATTTTAATGGTATGAACAACTAAAATCATCAAAATCCCATACATGACATTAGTTGACTTCTCATGGTGTGACTCCTTAGGTATGATACAAAGGTAAATACCAAAACCCTTTGTATTCATTATAAGAACATGCATATTTCACATTTAAAATTTCAAAAAAACCTTATACAATAAGCACTACATGGAACTATGTTTCATGGTGTAACATATTCTCTTTCTATTGGAGAGAAATTAGAATACATTAGGTATGATGGAAACTCAAAATTATTATCTCAAAGAATCTTATAGACATAAAGAAATCCGTTCCCTTTAAAATATCCAATTAACATCTCACATGAAGTGACCAATAATTTCATAAACTGAACCATTAATCTACCTTAGACATCCCAAATATAATCCTCTACAGAGTCCCCTTCATGATGAGTGCTACAAGAACAATACAAACCCCTTGAAAAAGTCATTCATACATAGACTTTTCTTGATGTGAATTTTCTCCCATAATCAAAACTAATACAGGTTCTCCCTGTTCCATCCAAATCTCCACCATCCTTATTCAAATCATTAGAAGCTACTTTTTACATCCCTTATGTCATGACCCATCCCTAGGGGCATGTTTTGTGACTACCCAGAAGCTTCCTTCCATAGGAAAACGACCGGCGACTAGCACTAAATAGGCATATTCCAAAAAGGAAAGTCATTTTCCTTTAAAACTGTACACACATAGAGAACTCAATTGGAGGAAAGTAAACACAAAGTAAATAACAATTGTTGCTAAGAAAACAACATAGAGTACAATAATAACTGAAAGTTACAAGGGTCCAAAATGTAGGACGGAAACCACAAAGAAAATTATACATTTCTTGATCTATTGATCAAGAAATTACCTAAAGGGTAGGTATATTTCTCATCTCACTAAGCACCACATGGCCCCAGACCACCAAGGTCTCCATTTCAAACATTGATCACAAAAACAAGGCAAGACACCTGGAGGAGAATCCCATGTAGGGGTGAGTAACACAATACTCTGTAGAGACACCAATCCACAAAAGAAAAGACCAAAAAATATGACCACACAACAAGCTTACACATAACAATCACACAAAAAAGAAAACTCATACGTGGTATAACTCAAAGTATAGAAAGTACGAGTTATCTATTGTAAATATAAAACATGTTTTACTACTAAGGAACTCATCTTTGATGAGCCGTTAAAGTCTACTAAGACGTTCGACAACTAAGGCCCACTCATCTGATGAACCATTAAGGTCCTCTTATCTATTGGACCACTGAGGTCTGGTCATTTGTGACACACTGAGGTACGCTCCTCTGCTGAACCACTGAGGTCTCATCATCTGCTGGACCACTGAGGTCTACTCGTCTTCAGTACCACTAAGTTCTTCTCTTCTACTAAATCATAAGGGTAAGCTCATTAGCTACACCACTTAAGTACACTCGTCTGCTGCACCACTGAGGTACACCTGTCTTCCTCACCACTTAGGTATGATCGTCTACCTCACCACTATGGTTTGCTCATCTGCTGGACTACTGAGGACTGCTCGTCTGCTGGACCAGTGAGGTTCTCTCGTCTAACGGTCCACATATATCTGTTCATATCCTGCACCACTGAGGTACACTCGTCTGCAGAACCACTGAGGTATGCTCGTCATCTAGAACACTGAGATCCACTCATCTATTGAACCACTAAGGTCTGATCATCCGTTGAACCAAAAAGGTATGCTTTCTTACTAAACCACTGAGGTACACTCTTCTGTTGTACCACTGATGTTTTCTCATATTCTAAACCACTAAGGCATTCTTTTCTACTGGACTACTGAGGTCCATTCATCTGCTAATCCATTGTGGTATTCTTATCTTCTACACCACTGAGGTAAGATTGTCAGCTTAACCAATGAGGTCTACTCGTCTACTGCAACACTGAGTTATGCTCGTCTACTAGACCACTGAGGTCTGCTCGTCTTTTAACAATTTATTTACGGTCATCTCCTGAACCACTGAGGTCTGTTTTTCATATTTTTTGTGTCAGAGCCAGTAGTAGTATTCCTTATCATAGCGTTCTGGATTCTGAGAGAATATTCTCATCAAGACATATGTCTCACTTCAACTACCACAAAATCTCAATAAGATTATTCTTAAAGGGCCTTATCATCACAATGGTCCCAACACCATAGAAATTTTGTCAATCAGGATCTCGACCTGAATGATATTTATGTTTTAGAAAATAGGGGGTGGTTTTTTCAGGGCCTTGTATGACATGGTCGGACCGAACCGACCAACCCGGCCCGGGGGTCCCGCATGGCCCGAACTTGTTTCACCGAATAGATCCGACTCAATGGGGTTTGATCCTTCCAGGAATATTGGGCCTTGATAGACTTGGCTCAGTTCGATCATCGGTCTAGACCACTGGGTCACCCAGTGACTCAGTTTCATCCGTCCTGTCCCACAATAGGATGACCGGTTCTTTACCATCCTAGACCACCCAATGGCCTGATTTGTCCTTTTGTCCCAGACTTCATTGGCGACCTGGCTCTTCTCGGTTCTAGGCCCTCTCAGTGGCCCGATTTGCTCCACCATCCTGGCCTAGATGGCGGGCCGGTTCTCCAACTTTCTGAACACCCGTTGGGTATCTGGTTCATGCCACACACTGACGGCTGAGGTCGGTCAACCCTTCTTCACATGCGGTTCTACAAGGACCATATACCAGTAGCCTTTGGTGGCCCGCTGATGCAACCAGGTTGTCGTGTTCACCTAACTCTAGTCATCGGCCTTCGTGTCGGCGGCCCCTGTCACCACCGCGACATGCTACCAGAACATGACCTCTTGACTTCCACCACAACTGGGCTTCCAAAGCCTGGTGCCACTACTGCTTCCTCTTTATGGTGTCAAAGACTTCCTAGACATGAACCTTCCTCCTGGTGTTTTCTCGGCTGATGCTTCACCGCTGTTGTGTCACAATAAACAGGAAGTATTTAAGAAAAGACAATAGAGAATGCTCACACACATAAACACCCCAAGAACGATCTGGGTCTTTGTTCGTGTTGACCCAGATGTATTTTTGTTAAAATAACCTTGAATAACCATGAAACAAGTTGTAATAATCATATAAATAGATATCCCCTTTTTATCCCACATCATTAACCATCCCGCACGAATGATCGATCTGTTGGTTTACTTGTTTGTGAGTTAACCCACGATCACCATTAAAAATATAGAATACATAAAAGAAAAAATTCACTTAAAATAAAACCCCTTCCAGAGATAGAATTCATGGTCATGATAGAATGGGATTTCATGCCTCCTTTATTCATTCTTGATCAGAAACCCATCATTTCTAGTGATTCTTCGAATGGTGGAAGAAGGTGCATTTGTCGTTCGTCGTCGGCACCCACCAGAGCCACAGAGCAATTCAAGGATTGTGCCAACAGTCCATCAAAATTTTTTAGGATATTAATTTATGAACCGGAATCATCATTTATATTACACTATGTTATTGTATCATTATGCCGACTCATTAAAGTGGTTCATTAATGAGATTTGTTATTTCCTAATCACTGCACCACAACACTGATATGCCACTACACAAAGAAGAGGAAAACAATTAAAATAATATTTTATTTTATTTTATTTTTCTATAGAAATGTAAATAAATAAATTTCATCCTGGACCAGTGTGGGTCAAGGTTATGATTTAATGAAGGGAAACATATCCTCTAGAGCACAACTGTACACTCAGATTTCTAATCTGATTAACTGTTTGGGAGTTTTATGTATCTAAAAATAAAATAAATTTTATTTATGATATTTACAACAAAAAACTACCATTCACTATTGGTTTGCACTAGCCAATGATAGACCCTTCCTAGGTGAATCTTGATGCTCTGATTTAAATAGTTCCTTTAGATTTCTGATCCCGACACTAGATTAAATGTTAAAAAACATTCTCACAAATTTATTTAATGAACCTTAAAAATTGTTCAAAAAATACTTTTTGACCACTATGTGCTCTGAATATTGTGCTATCTTGGAACATGGTCTAAAAATAATCCCATATAATTTTCAAAAAAAACATCATGGAATTACAGTGTATTACATTACTCTCCCCTTTAGGGATTTACATACTCCTAAGCCAAAAAAAGGGCTAATCCAACAAATGGGGGTACAAATAATGAATCTTAGCCTCCCGCTCCCACATGCTCTCTTGGATATTCTCGTGATAACAAAAAACACACACCAGAGGTATCAATCAGGCATGAAGGATTCCCTCCAATAGATCCTCCACCTTGACTAGGTACTCTGCGAATGTTGCCATGTCGTCAATATCCATCTCCTTGTGATCGATGAGGTTATAAGGGCCATGCACATATATCCTAAACATGTAAATTAGAATGATGTTGTGGAACCTCTCTAACTATAGAATTAGAGCGAAGTAGTATGCCACCTGACCCACTCTACGAAGTATCGGGAAAGGTATGATGAACCTCAAAGATAACTTGTCAACCCCAGCCAAATATTTATATCCCTCTTTTGGGGATTGACCGATAGGAATACATGGTCTCCCCTTTTCAAACTACAAGGGTCTCTATCACCTATAATTATAGAACATATTATGGATATGTGTAGTCTTCATAAACTTTTGGATGACATGCACCTTCTCAGTGGTAGCTTGTACCATATTTGGACCCATGACTAATGACTCCCTTGGTTCTGTCTTGCATAACGGTGACCTACATGGTCATCTGTACAGTGCCTCAAACGATGCCATACTAATGGTGGAGTGGTAGTTGTTGTTGTTAGAAAACACAACTAGTGGTAGTTAGTCCTCTCAAATGTGAACAAAATCAAGAACTGAAACATGAAGCATGTCCTCTAAGGTCTATATGTTTCCCTCCATCTGACCATCCATATATGGGTGAAAGGTTGTGGTTAGGCATGAATAAGTCCCAAATGCCTCTGATAATCCTTTCCATAATCGGGGTGTTAATCATGCATCTAAAAATGAGACTATCTTAGATGGTACTCCATGGATTCAATCTATCTCATGCACAAATAGGCATCTCAATCTCTTTACTGAATGATGTTCTCAAATGGTTAGGAAGTGGGCCGACTTGGTGAGTCAGTCTATGATCACCCAAATGGCATTGTGCCCCCTGGATGTACGTGGTATGACAATCATGAAGTCCACTAACATCCCATCTCACTTACACTCTGATAACATGAGGGGTTGTGTCAAATATACCAGAAGCTGGTGCTCAGACCTCACTCGCTGACAAGTGAGGAATCTCGAGAAAAACTCCACCACTACCTTCTTCCTCCCCAGCCACCAGTACTGATGTCAAAGGTCCTAGTAAAACTTCTCCGCACCTGGATGTACCGGAAAATGGGATGTATTGAACTCCATCAACACCTCATCCCGCAACATCAATGGTACTATGGTGCGTCTTTTGAAAAAGATGATGTTCTCCCTACCTTTAGAATATCCATCAGGGGCATGCCCTATGCACGTCAAGGAATGTGTAGTCTTGTAGCTAGAAACTCCATGTTGTGACACCATGACTCACTATATGGTTGGAGGGTAAACTACCATCAACTAAAGAAAAGCTATCTCCTCATTATCCATGAAGTATATCTAAAGATATGCCAACTAATTTGATACCTCGTTCTGTATCTGTGAACTCGGTCTTTTGCTGAGAGTATCTGCCACCATGTTCCCATTCCAAAGAGTATATACTATCTAAAAGTTATAGTCCTTGAAGAACTCTAAATAAAAATGTGGTCTCAGATTCAGATCCTTCAGAGAAAGGATAAACTAATGAATCTTGTGGTTAGAGTAGATGATGAATCATTTTCCCAAAATGTACTGTTTCTACATCTTCAGGGCGAAGAGTACCGTTGCCAACTTATGGTCGTGGGTTGAAAAGTTCTTCTCACGCGGTATCAACTATCATGATCTATAAGAAATATTTACTTTCCCTTGCTACAGGACACAAACATGCTCATTTCTTGATGTATCATAGAACGCTATGTAGTCAATGCCCTCATCTAGAAACCTCAAGATAAGATCCCTCATCATACACTGCCTCAGCTACTGAAATCCATGCTAGAATCATTCTTACCACATGAGGGTTTTTAACTTCTTCATCGACACAATAATGGGTCCTTATACTCTAGAGAAGATGGGTTAAAACCCCTGATAGTACATAGGCAACCCAAAGGGAACTCTGAACCTCGATAACACTCTTGGGTGGCTCCCAGGCAAGAACTATCTCAATCTTTGCGGGATCCACTACAACTCTATGCTATAAGATTAATTTTCCTAGGAAGTGGATCTTTTACATCCAAAACTCACACGTCATGAGATTTCTATAAAGATATATCTCTCAGAGTGTTCCCATAAAAATCCTCATGTGTATTTCAGGCTCTTCATCAGACATTGAATACAATAAGATGTCATCAATGTAGGAAACTGTAAACCCGTCTATGTATGGCTGGAAGATTCTATTCATGAGTCTGATGAATAATACTGGGGAATTTTTCATGCCAAAATATATCACTATTTACTCATAGTGGCTATAGCGACGTCATACATCCCTCTTCGAGATGTCCTCATCTTGTACTCGATGTTAGTGATAGCCTGATCTGACGTCTAACTTCAAGAACCATCTATCTCTCTTCAACTAATCGAAGAGGTCATAAGTCCTTAGAAGAGAATATTTTCACTTCATGGTCACCTGGTTTAGTCCTTATAATTCCTTGCATAACCTCAATCATTCATCTGCCTTCTTGGAAAACAACACAAGGGTTTCCCATGGTGAACCATTGGGCCTTACGAACTCCTTCCTCTACAAGTCCTCCAACTATACCCTAAGCTTCTAGAGATTCATGAGATTAATATAATATGAAAGTTTATATATCGGTGTCATCCAAAGGTACAAATCAATGAATAATTCTACCTCTATAGGAAGTGGTATTCCTAGAACATCCTCTAGAAGGGCATCCTCATACTCATCCACCATTACTGGAAATTGTGGGCTCGTCTCATCCCATGTGAGGCTCGCCTCCTCATGGGTCTTGATTGTCAAACTATAAAATATCCCTGCCTAGACGAGTGTGAGGATCAAATCTAGAACCTCCATATGGTCAAGTTGCATCCTCACTAAGTGAGAGACTCAGAACACCACCTCCGACCAACCCTCAATGACCTGAGGATCTATCTCTCCCCTCAACCTGGAAGGTCTCTATCTCTTGAACTCATGTAATTCATTGAGCCTACGTGCATTCTATACTAGTGTCTCTGGTAATAAATACTGACCTAAGGGGGGTGGTATCATTGGGACACCACTCGAAGGTAACATCTTAGAAAATGGTCTATGTACGGAAGCCTCATCACTCTATATACCATCATCAAGGTCACACAGTAGAATCATGGCCACCTGTATGTGTGTAGGCATCCTAAAATAGATCAAGATGGAGAATAGATAATAAATTATACCTGCTGACTCAAAAAATCTCATGAGGAAACACACAAAGATGCTTGTAACCATTGTTTTCAAGTACAGTGTCAGGAACCAGAATTTAGGGTTTTGGTGTATGGATATGTCAGCTGCCACACCAACACTAGACTCCCTCGAAGGAAAGCTAAACTCAAATCACATTACAGTGTTTCTCCATCAAAATTTATAGACTCTGAGTTCTTCAAGTAGAACTAACCTCCTTTGATTCCACTTTTCCATGACCCATCTCCCCGGGATCGTGCAATGACTACCCCAAGCCTTCCTTCCATAGGACATTGGATGAAAATTATAATAAAGTAGTCATATCCCAAAGGGGAATGCATTTGCCTTTAAACCTATACACATGAACATACATCAAACTATGGGAAGTAAACACAAAGTAAACCACATCTGTCATTGAGACAACTACAGAGAATACAATAAAAACTGAAAGTACAAATGACCCAGAATACAATCCCAAAACCCAAAAGGAAATTATTACTTCCATAGTCCATCTTCTCGGGTCCATACCTAATGGGTAGGTGAAGGGTGGATTCTTATATTCTTAGTAGTACACCCGTCTATCCCATCTCACTGAGAAAAACCTGGTTCCAGACCACCAAGGTCTCCATCGAAGCATCGATCACCTAAAAAAGACACAAAATGTGTGGGAGACACCTGTGCAGGGATGAGTAACACAATTATCAATAGGGACTCTAATACATAAAGAAAATAAAACAAAGTAGGACCACACAACATGATCACAGAGTAAAATCCTATTGTAAGACTACTCACATCAGGTATAAATCAAAGTATAGAATGCATAATTTATCAATCATAAAGCTGAAAAATATCATATTATTGAGGAAAACATCCTTAATGAGCCACTAAGGTCTCCTCGACTACTGGACCACTGAGACCCCCTCGTCAGCTGGACCACTGAGGGTCACTCATCAGTTGGACCACTGATGTCTGCCTAGCTTTTCGACCACTGTGGTCCACTCATCTACTGAACCACTGAGGTACCCATGTCTGCTGGACCATTGATGTCCGCTCGTCTGGTGGACCACTATGGTCTAATCCTTTTCAAGAAAACATAGATCAACCCTTTTTTTAAACCACTGAGGAATGATCTTCTACTACACCACTAAGGTACGCTCTTCTACTAGACCAGATTAATACACTCGTATGCTAAACCACTAAAGTACGGTTGTTTGATGGACCACTGAGGTCCTCTCGTCCGCTAGAGCACTATGTTCTACTTGTCTACTAAACCACTAAGGCCTGGTCCTCTACTAAACCATGGAGGTATGCTCATCTGCTGAACCAAAGAGGTACACTAATCAGTTGGACCACTGAGGTCTTGTGGTCTGCCGGACCACTGATGTTCACTCGTCTGCTGGACCACTACGGTCCGCTAATCTAATACACCACTAATGTATGCTATTATACTCAACTAATAAGGTATTCTTTTATGCTGGACCACAGAGGCCTTCTCATCTTCGAAACCATAGAGGTACCCTAATTTGATGAGCCACTGAGGTATTCTCATCTGATTAACCCCTGAAGTATGCTCATCCACTGAAGAACTGAAGTAAGCTCATTTTATAGATCACTAAGATCTGATCATCTATTGAACCACTATGGTACAAATTTTTGATGGGCCACTGAGGTCTTCTTGTCTTCTAAAAAACTAATGTACACACATCCCTTGTATTACTGTGGTCCGCTCATCTCCTAAACCACTAAGGTATTGTCATCTAGTAAACCAATGAGGTCCTCTCATCAAATCATTCATGTCACAGTCAGTTGTAGAATTCCTTCTCATAGTGCGCTTGATTCCAGAAGAATCTGATCCTCAATCCATTGATCGCATATCAAATACCAGTAAATCACACATAGAGTATATATAAAGGACTGACTCATCATAAGGGTCCCAACTCCATAGACATCATGTCAATTAGACATCTGGATTGATATATATTGGTGTTTTAGTAAACATGGGTGGGTTGTGTCTTAGCCTGGTCTGACCTGGTCAGACTAACCCGACCAACCCGACCAGGAGGTCCTCTATGAAATGAATTGGTTCGACCAACCCAAAAAAACCCTGTGTGGTCTGGGACTGCCTGATCTGGCCTGGACACTTCACCAATCCCATTGGGTCTTGTTGAACCTAGCCTGATTCAGTCGTGGGTCCATCCCACCGTGTCATCTCGTGACCCGTTTTCTTCCGGCCCATCCTGCCATAGGTGGTATGGTATATTCCTATCCCGGTTCATCTAGTAGTCTATTTTCTCCAGTCATCCCATCCCTCATCAATGGGACGACACTTCTCTAGCTCGGTCCTCCCAGCGTCGCGGTTTGCACCACTGGCCCAGCCCTCATAGCGGGTTTGTTCTTCATCTGTCCAAAGGCCCTCTATTTTTCTGGTTTGTGCGGCACACGGACGACTGTGGCTGACCATCCCTTCTTCACATGTGGGACACTCCTCAAATGTGTCCCCCTAGTGGAGCCTCCCCCTTGCATCGGTTTGCTCATGCAAATCGGTTTCCCCACATGGTCGCAGCTTTGCCATGGGTCCAGGATGCCACTGCAGTCCACAGACAATGTGGCACCTATGACAAGGTTGGGTGGCCACATCCACCTACCGCTAGACATTGACCTCTATGTTGTTGAGCTGTATCTCTGTCATGTCCTTCCTGGTAGTGGCCCTTCCGGTGACCCCGGTCGCCACCACGGTCCACAGACTGTGTGGCACCTATGTTCTTAATTTTATTCTCATTATTTCTTCACTTTAATTCTATAATTTCAATCGTAAAATTTGTTTTTATAATGTATTATTCACTCATGTTGGATTATATTTTATCATTAGTAGTTAGTCACATATAAAGTATTACATCAAGTGTAACAATATGGGTACTTGATTCATTATTGAACTAATTCATAATAAAATATCTAATTGAGATTTTTTCCCTAACATCAATTCTACTATCATTATTTAGTAATTATTTTAAACAGTTATTTTTTAGGTAGGAAATATAAGATAATTTAGAGGATTAAACTATTTCATTAGTTTGAATTCATATTTTTTCATATTAAGGTTAAATTTAATTCACTTTATTTACATTATTTACCTGAAAAAAATAATGAAACTTGATTAATTAGTATTGATAGATTTTACAATAATGAATATAATTACATTTTAACATCCTTAAAACTAATTATTTCAATTTTTTCTATATAAATTAGCTGAATTATTTTATAAAACACCATCTTCTAAAATTGGTGTCTTATTTATTTATTTAGTTATTTTTATCACTTTAGGTCTTTATTTTTTATTATTTTGATCTTTTTGAGATTATAATTAATAGTTAACAATAATCCTAAAACCACTTCTTAGGATTACATTATCTTCATTTTGAGAAAAATATAATAATTGTGTTATTTTATTCCTTAGTAGTTTATATTATATTAAAAAAATTTATACACCTTGTACACATTATCTTACATTAGAATTAATGACTTCTCCAGGTCTTCATGGGTATCACTACTAGTTTTTTGTCTTACATGTAATATTTTTTTAATTTAATTAATTCACATATATAGATAAATAAATGTCTTAAAAAATTGTTAGGAAACCTATAAACTCATTAAAAATAATATTTTTTTAAATATCAATAACATGAAATCGCTCTAAATACATGAAATTAATTCCTTTTAACTTTTTTCATTTTATATACAAAATATTATGTCATAAACATAGATGATAACTACTACAATATCATCATAATCTTCTTTAATTTAATTATTTGGATCAAATCCATGTATTTTGATTATAATATTCATCAAGAATTGATCTGTCCATTAATAAAAACTCTAGGTGAATGTTTCAAACCATATAATGCGTTATTTAACCTATATTCCTTATTATCACGTCCCTTAATGAGAATTATATATGTGGTTTCCTGATATATACCTTTTCCTTATATAAACTATCAAGAAGAATCATATTTATATCAATAAAAAATAACTTGAACATCATTTGGACTATTATTTACATGATTAACAAAATGGTATATATCATTATTATTAAAAAAAATATAGTCAACATCAATAAATTCAATTTGTGTGTGTATTTATCACACTAGTTTTTTGATCCAAATAAAATTATGTTCTCAATTCATATATTTATGAGAATCCCACTTGGTTGTAATAATATTTTCATATTTTGGATTTTTAACAGCGCTTATATTTTATTCTTCTCTATTTTTTTCAGCTCCTCATCTAAAACATCAACCCAAATCTCATTATTTTCTTCTTGTTTAATTTTTCTTATATCTCTATGAAAAATGAGTGTCATTTAGTATGTCATCATCATCCTCCATGTCTATAAAGAAGAATATTTGTCTCCCAAGATATTATGATCATTTTATTTTTCTTTTCTTATTATGTTTTTGTCTATTCATGAACATGATTTCTCAATTTCCACATCAATAATAACATTAGAATCATACAATGGATTTAGTTTTCCCCTGTATTTCTCACTTAATTAGTCCCTTAATCATTTATTCTATCACTAATTTTAAATGCTAATTAATTTTTTTTATAATAGCGACTTATTAACCTTAATCAATTTTCCCATGTAATGTTTTATAACATTTATTAGAATTTTAAAATATTATTAGATATGTAAAATACCTTAACGCTTCATTTAATCCAAATTCCTTTAGCTTGTATCTTTTTTGAGAATAAATCGCTGACTCTTGATAGTTTAGATGAATTTTAACACTGTATTATTTATATAAAAGACCTCATATAATGTATTAACATCTATTAGAAAAAATAGAGGATCATTGGTAATGCAAACCACTTTCACTATTACTTCCTTACAAAACCTCTCACATGGGTCATTCTCAATTAACATTGTGTGGTCCATGATTTTGGTTTTCTCATTAATCCACTCTATAACTCCATTGTGTTATGGTTTTCCCCCACTCATAAAATTGTGATAAATACCATGATTCATGCAATATTATTTCACTTATATATTTATAAACTTTATTATATATTTTCTTCTAAAGTTTATAATTTTCTACATATTCAAGTTTTCATCCAACCATTGAAGTTGTTTAGTGCATTAATTATCCTTCATTTTATGAGAAATAACTATTTTCTATAACATTATATTGTATTAAAAGGTATATAATATATTGTTCTTTACTTCTTAAATATATATTGGAATGATTGTTCCACAAACCACAACCTGTACCAACTCAAGAAACCTCATAGGATTATTTTCATTTATATTTCATGCTTTTTATAATAATTAATTCTTATAAGACACCACATGTATATTATTTGTCTCAAATAAATTAAATAACATCTTGAGAAACCTATTGATTCACTCATTCATCCATATAAAAATACCTCATATGGAAAAGGCACTTATGCTATAACATATTTTCCACATTTTGGAAGGAAAAATATGAAATCCCCCACACATACTCAGTAGATATTCCTATTTATTTATTCCTCTAATGTATTGATAACTTGACATTTCCCATAAATTATATAGGTATTATTTTTTAAATTGGATTATATGAAAAAAATTTCACGGTTATACTTCTAAAAACCATGAATTCATTAATCTAGAGTTGTTGGTTATTTATTGAAATGATAAATAATATATAATATTTTAAAACCCATGATATGAAATCTTATTATTCATTGGAGGATATATATATATATAATCATTAAAATTCATTGGAAACATAATCTTCATCATAATAATACATGAAATATTCTTTATTTTTTCATTCATTATCCATTATTCACATAGAATTATATGTAGTTTTTTTGAAATTGAGGAAATACTATAAATGGGAGACATATAATGGTTAATAAATGTTAGCGTACAATGATATTTAACATGAAATAAACATTGAATATATAGCATGGGAAGAACAAATAATAACATGATATAAAAAAATGATAAAATTATCATAATATATTTATGGATGATATACAAATAGAAATAAATAATCACATATATAATTATAAATGATTTCATAGTGATGGAATACATAATTTCAGACATCAAAACCATAACATCAATGCCTTTTGTTAAGACATCATACATTATCGAGTAGGAATACACCAAATACTCTTATATTTTAACTCTAATTGGTTACTAATGCATTAAGAGAGTATATGATTATGTGCTTCACCCATGAAATAATTAGTACAATGCATCCATCATATGAAAATAATAGCCAAAAATTCATATAGTAATGTTCCATAGGGAACCATATATATAAAAATAGATAAGTATTATGTTATTATATATATAAAAATATCAGATATATATATTATCAATATTTCTCAAGTCAAATGAATGTTATTTTATTATAGGTGAATACAATTCAACATGTAATGAATTATAATGTATTCAAAATGATTAGAATAAAATTTATATGGTCATTTTAAAATATTGCCTAGTCATATGAATTGTGTAACATTCTGGGTGACAACCCATCAATCAGAATATTGATGTATTTGAAAAAAAGTATAGAAGAAACTAATGTATTGTTATTTCTATAGATATAATAATTTAATAGAATGGTATAAATATCTAATTGAATACACACAAATATTAATAGTAAGATACAATGAATCCAAAAATACAAGGGTAGGTACCCTTATAGAAGGAGGGATGAAGGAGAAGTAATGAAGGGTATTTTATTATATACAGATACCAATTAGGATTAACTGATGATTATGATAGTTTTAAATTGTATGAGATAAAATGAATGAACAAAATACCCTTTTTAAATTATGAATATGTATTACACATAATTAATATTCATTAAGGATACAAAAATTCCTTATGTATTATGTTTATGTAGACATGATTTGATACCAAATGAAATCTAATTCGAAAAATAAATTTTAATTCACCATGAAGCTTATATGGGTTTTCCCAAGTATATCTCCTTTATAGTTCATTAGTAAAATTCCCTCTAACGAAAATAATACATCTATAAAATGAAAAATACATGTTATACATAGGGATTTAAATAGTCAAGTTTTTGTTTATTGAAATATTTTTATATTATAATGACTTATGAAGGTTTTATAATGAGAGAGAATATAAATATGTAATTAATAATAAAATATGATTTTATTAATAATGTAACATTTCATTATTTGAAAAGGAAAGGAAATGAATTAAAAATTATTAAAAAATGTAATTAAAAAGAGGAGATAAAGAACTCTTACTTTTCTATTCATCTTCATAAATCATGATAAATAAATCTTTAGATACATATTATATACTTGGAATGAATCTTAAGGGGGTAATATATTTTAGAAACATCTTAATTTAATAAAAATTGAAAATTAAAGGTAGTATGGATTTGTATTTATAAAAAATAATGGATAATTATTTAATAATTATTAGACATAATCTTAAGAATATATTTTATGAAAAATTAAGAAACATTATTATTAAGAAGGGTTGAAATCCCTAAATTTTTTACTAATGTTATGGGTTTTGAAATAAATATTTGAAATAACTAAAATAATTTATATAATATTTTTTACATGGAAAATACTATTGTTCAGAAATAGTTTTTTGAACATAAAATGAACTTTCAATATTAGATGTTACTTTATAGTTATGGAAAATTGGTTTTAATTCTTTAAAATATAAAATTTCAATGAGTAAATAATTAATGGTCATTAAAGCATTGTTATAATGGAATTATCTTAATATCATAATAAAATCATAATCCCTACCATATATGCATAATATATTTAAATACATACAAAATAATGACTATCTTTTAAAATTATTAAAAATTCCTGAGTGGCTAATTTGAAAATGATAATTCTATATTTCAAGTAACTTTATGAAAATAGTTTTCTATATATGATAAATATAATTATTAGAAAAATTTAAAAAATTTCATTTTACGCCAAAAAATTAAAAGACTTTATTTTAATAAACATTAATTATACTGATATATATAGATTGTAAAAAAGTTTCAATTACTTATTAATAAATATTATTTATATTATTACCACATGGTATTATATATTTAATTCAACAATTAAATTTTACAAATAATGGTCACATTACTATTATAAGTTCCATATTACAATGTCATTATTATAATAGTCAACTTAACCTTCCAACGGTCATATTACCAATAATAAATATGAAAAATTATAACATATAAACACATTATTATCATTCACTTAGTTTCTTTGTTATTTCAATTATATTACTCAATGTGTTACATTTTAGAATAAGTGAAACTAAACATGTTCCATGGTCCAGTTCAACACATAACCTATAGCATGCCTCCTCATATGCCGAAGGTTTTCGAACAATAATTAGGGTCAAATAAGGTATGTTTAGAGACTATAAATAATTTACTATAGTAATAAAACTATGGAAATAAACATAAAAAATAACTAGAGAAATAATAATAAATAAATTATAGTAACTATGTATTTCACAACACAATTCCAAAACATGGTAAGTTCAAACAGTCTAATACATTAAATTTCACAAGTCAAGAAAACACCAAAATAAAGATACCATGAAAATCCCCAAAAAAATTATCAATAACAAATTTGGTTCCCTCATCTATAATCTATTCCAAATTCCCACTCATCCATCTTTCAATGGGATTTCTCACTTATCAAAAAATATAACCACAATGTCTGTTAATGTACCAGTGGCCAGGAAATAATGTTGTGAGTACAACTGAATATGATATAACCAATAGTGTATAAATAAATAATGAGTTAGAAAACAATGAAAAAAGAAGTATAAATGGAAAAAATAAATAGGGAAATAATAGAAAATGTTCCATAATAAAATAAATTCAATTAGTCACTTGGGATATTGGGTTTTACCACGACCCCCAACCTATCAAGAAAGTTTTAGCTATGTTATATTTCTCAACCATAAATTTTAGTTGTTAAACATTCTAAATAAAATGGGGAACTTATGAATCATTTCAATTTTAGACACTAAGGTGCAATGGTCCAATTACCCATACCATTTCAAGTAGAAATAATTAACAGAACATCATAATGATAGCCTATCCAAGACTAAGAAGCTTCGTGTTCATTATTTTAATAATGTATAATGATATTCATAGGTAAACATACAAAACCAAGGATATGAAGAATAAATATCGTCATTTTAACCATGGGTGTGGATCACTATGTCCACTATCTTCCATTCCAGATATGTCGAACATCATGTTGATCAACCCTGAATCATTCAATCATGACCCACCATTCATGGACTAACATAATTATCTTTTAAATTTATCAATATAACAAAGTGATGCATTTCAATTAACAACTAAAATTTATGGGGGTCTATTTTATCTCCAAATCTGGAAAAGTTTGATCTTATGAAGTTATATTTGATAGAATATTTGGTGCTGGATGAACAAACACTTGGATCAGAAGTTATAGCAGTTTGTATTTTATGAAACAAGGGTAGGTGACCAAAAAACTCAGTTTTGGAGACCATCTAGGAATTTATAGTGTTTATAAACTAGATAGAACTCTTTAACTTTATTTTTTTACCCTCTCTAGAAAATATATAATAATAGGTTTCAATTTGATATGTCATACAACCCAAATGGACACCCATTTCAAAATTTATGGTAGTTTGAAGTCCAAGTTTGATTTTGGAGTTTTCTAAAATTATAATATATGTTACTCATTGGATTATCACAAAATTTAAATATAATTTCACTTTATATCATTTATTAATATTAAATTTTATTGGTTTTTTAGATGAAATGAACTCCCGAAATGAAATTTATTATATTTTTAGGGCTTTTAGGATTTAGTGTTGTTAGGGGTTTTAAGGGATTTTCACATTCTATGGCCTTTCCAACACACATAACTTTATAACCATGTGCCTGTTATGGTTTTAACACATATAAAATCAAATCTTGTGGTGATCTCTATGCCTTGGTGACCCACAATAACCCTTGATCACCTCTATTGAGGCCAAAAAAGTCATAGAATGCCACCAAATGACCATAACTTTTGTTAGGGTGTTCGTTAATGATTTTTTTTAAAATATACCGATTTCTGTGCTATAGAAAAACACAGATAATGGTTTGGTATATAGAAATGATTATAAAAAAATCTTATAAAGTCCACCATTTTATTAATGTTTTTTAGAGACATTGATTAAGATCCCCCTTTATCATCGCTTTTTTAGAAGCGCTGATAAATTCATGTTTTATTAGTGATTTTTTACTAACATTGATATTGGGATCCCTATAATAAAATATTTTTTAGCAGTCTTAATGACTCCCTTTAAAAGTGCTAACAGACTTTGTTAGATACCCCCTTTTACAATGCTTTTTCAAGTGCTAAGAAAGCGGGTTCATAACAACGCTTTTCGGGAAAAATGTTAAAAACCTAGTTTGGGATATAAATAGTTTTGTAGTAGCGTGGTTATTAAAATAATTATAAATGAAACCTCAAATTCCCTAGAATCTAATGATAACTACCCTTGAAGGATTTGGAGGATATTTTTCTTACCCTATGATACTATATGAGAAATGAGTGTGAAAATCACGCTTATTAGATATAAGATATGGAGGGAAAATGGTAAAATATAAAATTTCAATGAGGGACATGGTTTGACAATACATTTTTCTAAATCATGTTCCAACAGTATCATCCCCTTTAGCCAAGGTGAAACCAAGTCAACCGATTTGACTTCGCCACCAATACAGTTTAAAAACTATACGATAATCATGTGGTCACCTCAATTCAAGGGTTTTGAAGACACATGGCCTCCTAGGAAACCTTGTATAGTTTTTAATAGTTCTCTTTACTCCTCCATTCCATATGGTTAGTAATAACTATAAACCGACCAAACAACATGCATATTTTGGTCCCTTTTCCTATTTTTTCTAATTCACAAACCCTCTAGACACTCATGATACCTTCCCTACTAGAAGGGGGAATTCCATAAATCATTTTATAAGGGGTTTATCAAAAATTAAAAAAACATAACTCGTCAAAATATTTGGATCATACAATCTCTCTACCATAAAATAACTTTTTTTTGATTCATTACTATGAACCACTAATCCTTAAAGATAAAAAGGATGGCCACTGGACTAAAATATCTTCTTTACTCTCCCATGATTCTTCTAGAACATGACCATACATCCAGAGTACATCGATAAAATACATGTTCCTACCTTGAAGGGTCTTCTCACTATTATCCAAAATATGAATCAGATGATCTAAAAATGTTTCATCTTCCTCTAGATCAACGTAATCAACAACAATCACATGATAGGGGTCAAGATTATACTTATAAAGTTGTGATGCATGAAAAACATCATACATATAACTATAACACTATAAAAGATCCAACTGATATGATATCAGTGTGATAATCTCTACAATATCAAATGGGGAAACATAATAGGACACCAATATTCCCTATTTGTGAATTTGATGGTGACCCAATCTTGATGACACCCTAAGGAAAATTTGGCCTGACTAAAAACTACATAAGTTGATGGTGTTGATCAGTTTATGACGTATATCTCCTCAAGGATATATCCATACACTTTTGGATCATCTAATAATGTTTTGATGTCTTATACACAAGAGTAGATGATAATAACTCTATTACATCACTTACATAAAAAATGGTGATCAACATGGCCTACCGTATAGTTCCTTGTATGGTTCCATCTGAATATTCTCCAAATAACAGTTATTTCATTGAGAAATAAATAATCCCAAGGTTCTTCTCCAATGATTCCCCCAAAATCAATGATGTGTGATATTAGTATATCCTTAAACACTTTGATAGTATGTCATGATTTCCCATCCTACTATGGGAGGAAGGATATACATAAAATAACAAGAGTATCATGAACCTTCTACAGGAATTGTAAAAAACATATGGTGAAAGATGGATCATGATCTAAAACTATACTGAAAGTTAATGTTTGAAAATTTATATCTCTTAAACGTATATGTTTCCTAACTGGTCGATAGTGAAAGACTCCCGAATCGGTAATAAATATGTTAACTCTTTCATCTAATTAATACTCACCCATAGCATGCTATTTTTCTGAGGAGTCCGTGGTAGATCAACGATGAAATACATGGTAACATTTTCCCACCTTCATACTATAATGTTTAAATCCTGTAAGAGTCTAGCAGAGCAATGATTTTCATCCTTCACCTAGTGATAGATGTAAAATCATGCCACAAAAAACTATGATCAGTTTCATTATTCCATGAAACCAATACTTTCTGTTAATATCACAATGCATTTTTTGTCTATCTCGGGGGCACCATGCACTTCGATGCCTGAAACTCATACATTAGATACTCTAACATACATGTTGGGAAAATAACCTGACATTGAATATGGATAATTTCATCAACATTAATATTCTATCTATGAGGTAACTCCAAAACATAAATATTATCCCTTAATTCCAGACACTCAAGATCCACATAATGTCTTCCCTTGATTTGTCTTAAAAGAGAAGGATCAATGGATAAATACATGATAATCAAATATTCTCACTCCTATTGAAAACTTATATGAGCCTGTATGGGCATGGACATCAATTTCTATTAAAAAATAGTCTCCAGAACTGATCAAGTCTGTGTCTTCTGACTCAATGAATTTGAAACACAATTTCTCGTTCTTAGTGTATAAGCTTCATAAAAATTAAAATATTGCATATACTCAGTCGACATCAATTTAAAAATACTCATATCCCATTGAGAAATGGCATTCTTAGTTCTATTATAATCATTATAATTGGAAAACCATTCTCCTAAAAGTTATATCCTATTACATTTTAAGTCATAACCAACTATGTCCAACTCAAGATCGTACATTTCATATTTATATTCATGTTTTCTAAACCTCTATGTTCCATATTCCATGACATGATCTCCCTGTATTAATAATGAGCTAATTTCTATCCTCGATGAATCAATATACAACTTATACTCCCTATTAGGCTCAGTAAATATCAAAATAGAAGCAATAGTTAAAGGCCGCTTCAATTTTGGAATGAAATTATCACATTCTATAGACTATTCAAAATTTATTCCCTTCTTGGTCAGGATTTATAGTTTCACTAATAAATGAGAATACTCATTAATGAACCTTATGTAGTAACCCTCCATATCCAAAAAAGTTTTGAATATCAAAAAAATCTTGGGCCTACACTAGGAAAAAATTCCCAAACATTCTTACGGTCTACTAAAACAACCTTATTCTGAGATGATGTGACCCAAGTAATGTACCTTATTAATTGAGAAACAAAGCTTACATAGATTTATGTATTTATTATTCTCTCTAAGTGTACTCAAGATGACATTAATATGTTTATCATGATTATAATGACTCTTGAAGAATACTAAGAGGACATCAACAAGGATTACTGAAAAATGATCCAAGTACTGGTGAAATATTTAGTTCATCATGGACATAAACCTTAAAGGATAATTTATTTTATCCCAAATGGAATATCAATGAACCTATATAATTTATACTTACTTTTGAAATTAGGGTCAGTTGTATTAGAGGGTATGACCCTAAGCTAATGATACAGTCATCTCAAATAAATCATGGAAAATATATAGGCACTTGGTTACTAGTGAAATAGATCATAAATATGTGTAATAGGATATTGGTTCTTAATAAACCTCAGATTAAACTTCAAATAATGGAAAAAATGGTATAATTTCTATTAAACGTATTGGAAAATATATCCAAATATCCCTAGGGATACATAATCAGATAGATGAATAATTTATCTTACAATTCATCTAATTGAGTTTTAAGCTCTTGAAGCTCTGTGGGTTCCATTCTATAAGGTCCAATCAATACTGGATTATCATTAGGCATCATCTCAATGTTTAACAAACGTTATAACTTTGGATGAAACCTTGACAAATCCTTAGGAAACATATCTAAAAATTGATGCACCAGTAGATGCAATACATAATTCTATACTCATTTATAATTTAGAAAAGTACTAATAAATTAAGCTGTGATCTCACCCAGTTTCTAGTGAACAAAACTCCATAACATTCCTAGATGTCCCATTCTAAATGATGAATACATATGTTTCCCTCATGAAATGTGAATTCACTATCATAGGGTAACAGTCGTTGTGATTTTAATATGAGTCCAACCAGTCCATACACAAAATCAAATTGAAATATGACATCGTAAAGACAAATTAATTATAAATTAAATAGAACCCTCTATTATCAAGGTCACACCACATAAAAATATATATTCCCTCCAATCTCACCTACAATGGTGAGTAAATTGAAAAAAAATATAAAATGACCCCACCAATAAACCAATCCACTAACAAGTTAGTAAGATATAAAATAATGAGATCTCAGATGTCACATAAATGACTAGAAAGCATAAAATCTACAAGAATCATACCCTGGATAGATGATGAACCAACATTGCTACTGATGGGTATAATCTAAAGTGCTTGTAGCTAACCTATCCCTATACCTTGAGAACATATTGGATTCACATGCATTACACTTTGATATAGATATTGACTCACTTTACCTAGATTACCTTGTCCACCACCCCAACTCGTACAACCCATGGAACTCCAACTACCATACTGATAAGGGGTAGAATTTTCCCTTATAGAAACCTGCATTGGCCTAGTCAATCCATCAATATTCATCTATTGAGATCTCCTACAAAAACATTGCAAGTATACTATCCTACTATATTCATGAAAATGTACTGGTGGTTGAAGACACTGACCACTTATGTGACTATATTTTCTACCCTGATAGAAAACTACCAAAAAAAGTCTTAGATAATTTTATCCCAACTCTTGGATTATCTGACCACAAACACATATGTGACTGTTTTAAAATAATTACTTCTTACCATAGAAAGAGATACTTCTAGATTTTATAATAGATGTTACCTTTCCATCACTAGAATACTCTATCATGTCCAGTCAAAAATGAGAGCCTAATCCACCATGTCAACAAACTTATTCAAATAGATAATATTGACATGGGATATGATCTATTTCTAATCCAATCCTGAAAATGTTATAGTGAACATTTCTTATATAGTAATAATTCTAGAGAAAGATAAATCAAGTTGGGGAAGCGGCTAGTATAATCCATCACTTCAATATTCTCTTGGGTCAAACATATAAACTCCACATATCTCTTATATCCTTAGTTTATGTAGATATAAATTGTCTAATAAACATTCATGAGAATAATTCGAATCCATAAACACTAATTTCTCATCTTAAACCTTTATATACTACAAACGATTCACTGGTCTTCAAAACATATAAGTTGATAACTAAATTATCATCTTTGGGATGAGTCTCTTAGTGATCTGTAATGATATATATAGACTCAATCGAGAACTCTACTTCCTTAGTTCCAACCAATCTAGTAATCAAAACATGATGTTTTAGCTATAAATCAGATGTTATTCAACATACTATGTTTGGCCCACCCTATGTCCTTCTCCATGAACTATATGAAGTGAGGATAATTCCCTCAAAACAACTCTTCCAACCTATCATCTAAAACAACTTGGGGTTCTATTTCTACAATCACAGGGGCCTTCTCAAAAATTTCCTCCTATAATCATAATGATAACAATATTCATTGTATCATCCTTATATAAGTCCAAACAAACATTTCAGGGAACATAATATACAATTTTACCAGTATAAAAAATAAGGGTCACAACTATCTATTAACAAGCTAACCGAGAAGCACTATCCTAATCCATACAAAAGCAACGCAACAACTATCCTCCACCATTCCTATCATGGGCCATGGATAACTCAAGGTAAACCAAACATTAAAATTTAAAAACAAAATTTGACATAATATTAACCATTTCATTTAATGTATTCCAAATTTTAAATAGTTATAATGTCTTTTTCAGACAATATTTATTTAAAAATCTATAAGAACCAAAAAATAATTTCTTTTTCCATTACCCAACCATACATGAAATTTAATGGGTAACTAAATTTATACATGTCACATAAACTCATGAGTTCCTACAATGATTCATACATACACAAACCTCATGACATACTGGACCATGAGTAAAATCATTGAAATATAATAAAATCACTCAATATGTGCATTACCCAAGGTAAAATATCATCCAAATATAATAATTGGTTGTGGAGAAAATCCATCCCACCCAATGAATTTGGGTTTTACCTCACAAATGTGTTAGAAATTCTCGTGAATGAGGTCATTAAAAGGGCATTACACACCCTAATATAATATCTTCATATCCAAATAGTAAAGAAAATGAAATGATCCACTCTGTTTCCAATTTTTAGCATCCAATCTTGGATTCCACTAAACTAGTGACCCAATATAGTTCAATACATATAATCAGGCGCATAGAGGATGTCAAATAGCTGTGAGTATCTAATAATTTATATGAGGATATTGTACCCTCTTTAATATGGTATGAAAAGTATAAAAAAACAACGTAAAAATACACAAATTAATAATGATCAAGAACAAATAATAACCATGCCTCTCATAAGAAAATTCCAATATTGGTTATGTTCCCACAAACCAATATAGTAAATATTCCATTTCATTGTAGTGACATATGTCTTATAAACCACAAAATAAGGAAACCATGAAAATGGCCAAAATATGTCTTAATATATTTTATAGTTCATAATCCATGCTCCATTCCAATTCCTTACTCAGCTACCTATCGTTGGTCAATTTCCCTTATCGTGACATAAAAATTTGAAGTCTTATTAGGTAAAAATAGTTTCATGATGAATGTGTGAGTAAAAATCCTTAGGTCACCACATAAAATTTCTAATGCAACATTCTTTCAAAATAATAGTGTGTAAAGATGTATAAAAGGAACAAATAAATAGGTCAATAATAAAATATTTCCATAATAAAAATTCATCAATTAGCCTCATGGGACCTTAGGTTTCATCATTACCCATTTCCCATCAAACCTAATTTGTATGTTGCTGAAGTCTGAATCATCAATTTAGGAGGTTGGAAATTATAAACAATAAGGGGGAATTTATTAATCATATTAATTTTAGATAAAAAGTTGAATTTATCTAATTACTCAGGCCATATGAAATTCCATTAGTGAACATAAATTCATTTTGAAAACCTTAAAAAAGGAATTCCATGTCTATAATTTCAATCATGGATGTTGAGCATCGTTTATAACTACACTAAACAATTGATATGGATTATCATGTCCATCATCCAACTCATGGCTCTGAAGTATCATGTACACCATTATCCATTATGAATATGTATAGTGTCATGTCTATAAACCCAAATAATTCTATCATGATCCACTATTAATTTATCAACATACATTACCCTTCAACAAATAAATATAACAGGAGTACCTGATTTTAATTATCCATTTTACATTACAAACCATGGTCTAAATTTTCTGAAGCCTTTAACCAAACATCACATGTGAATCATTTCATAATTTATTTAAAGAAACCAATTTTTAACTATAAAACCCATAAATTATGAATCAGTAATATTTTATTTGATAATTTATTCTATACAAAACACCATACTTAAGTAACCAAAAATATATATTTCTAAAAATCTTATCTACTTGATAGCTAGCAGAACATGCAACACCAAGTCAAAATGAACTATAATATATATACCATTATAACAAAACCATTAAATTGGTGGGTATTCATAAAAATAAATAAATTATTAAGAACATGGTTATATATTTATTATAAATAAAATGATAATCATTAAAAATATCAAAGAAATGGTTTTTGAAAAATAATATTTTTTTAAAGATGGTTTAGTCTCCCTTAGACGAATAATTTAATATTAATTTTTAAAACTTTTATAAAATATATTTAATATAAATAAATCCATTTTTTAAATCATAATATCAAAATTATCTTATGATTAAATTTTGGTATTTTTCTAAAATGTTTCATTTTTTGATGAATATGAAAATACTGAATTTTAATCGAAAAATAGATTTTTAATAAATTATTTATGAAGTTAATTTTTATTTTAGAAAATTTTTGAAATACAATTAGTTAAATTATATATCAATTAATCCAATATAAGTCATTTGAATAAATTTTATATTTAATTTTGACATAATAAGTTTGTAAATTTTTGATCATTTTCTTTTTTAAATCTACTTTTTCATTACATCTACAAGGTTAATTTTAAATTAAAATTTTACACTTATATGAATATAATTTTCAAAAATGGATTAAATATAAAGATTAATAATAAATTATTTTATATAATAAGTTAAATTTAATTTTTAACACAAATATATAGTCAGAACAGAAAAAATTATTTATCATGGTTAAGGTAAAAATAGATTTACTATGGATTAAACTAAACAAATATGTGTAAAATTGAACAAAAAACTTCTCAAAAATAGTTTATGGAAGTAATTGTTCCATATAATGTCTAATACCCTATAATAATCCAATTTTTACCCTCGTTTTATTTTAATAACTTGGGTATGCCATTTTCATTTCAAAAATTAAAAGTCTACCACTCACCTCACCGATAAAGGGACACCACTTCTTCTCTATTATTTATTACATAAAATAATTTTTTGGCCAAGAAAATCTGAAATAAAATCCAAAATTCCATACCTTCATCATATAATATTTATTTTGGATATATATTCAACCTTTTATGTATTTTTTTAACTCTTAAAGAAGTTACATGAAGAAGAGGAAACATTCTTCACCAGGTGTTTTTTATTTTATTTCTTCTTATTCACACTTAAATTTTTATTAAACCATTATAGTATAATAAATACAGTATATTTCATATAATGATATTTTTTAATGTTATATTCATGACCTAAAATATTCTCCCCTCTATCAAATGGATTATGAAACCATCCGTCCCATGTACAGCGAACTACCCCCACATGAACTGATGTCATTCATTTTTCCATTACCACCTACAATGATTGTGTATAGAGATGGATCTAATATATAATAAATATATATTATATATATATAAATATATAAGATATATATAAAATCAATATTCATATTTATTCATTATATCATATATATAATTTTAAATTAAATTGTTTAGGGGATACGATAACATGGCTCGTTTGTGCGGTGGACTACCGACTCGCGAAGCGATATGGTTCATTCCTTAACTATCACTTCACATGGAAGGTAATAATGATAAATATAATTAAAAAATATTTCATAAATTAAATAATTATGTTATTAATTATGTATTTATAAATCATAAAAAAATATTGTATCACATAATTTAATACACATAAAATTGAAAAAATCATTCTGGTACGTGTGGACTACCACTTTCACGAAGTGATGTGGCTCTATTTCTATCACCACACCACATGGATGATTTAGATAGATATATATATATATAAGTGTATATAAATAAATAATATGGTATATATGATATTATTATCATTTTTTAGAGATAAAATATTACATAACTTCTACCTATAATGAAGAAAAATGGAAATGTTACCCATGAGTGTGTACGGCTTAGTGTTTCCATGATTGTAACACATTTCATTTTACAAAACCATATTTAGTGATTAATAATAGAAGTATAATTAATTTATACATATGATAATTATTATTTAATTATTATTTTATATATTATTTAACTATTTAATATTTGGAATAATATATTCTTTCATGAAAAAATGCACATAAGAAGACAAGGAAATTAACACCTAAAACAATGAAAATAATGAACTATTATTAACTAATGAGTGATAAGTTGTTATAAAATTATCATATATGATATTATAAATATTAATATGGTTCTTATATAATTAAATAACACATTTAAAACAACTACATGGGAGTCAAAATCATGTTCAACAACAATTATGTGGGAGGTAAGGGATTCTATCACAATTTCTTTTCATTTGAGACACAATTGTATATTATACACCAATTTATATTATATGGGGTATACAATACCCATTTAAAATTTATTATCATTAATAATAAATAATTAATTTTATTTTTATTTTCAATTTTAGTTATTTCAACAAAGATAATTTCACTTGATATTTATTTACTAGTAAAGCATTTCTTAATTCAATTTATCATCATTGGGTTATACTACATCTCCATTTTCATTAAAAATATATAATTATATGTGTAAATAATTTAGACAATATTCTATTTTATATTTTCATATTATATGTTTATTTTTTATTTGATACACATAATCAATTCATTGATTAATTATTAGTTCAATGTTATGCTCATTGTAAGGTCTTGTTTCATAATCCCATTCTAATAGAGATTGTTTATTATTGTATTTTAGTTGAATAAAATTGTTAGATAATTTTGTAAAAAAACCATTTAATTTTACTCTTATCTATTTATTTCTAATATTTTCATGAAATAGTAAATTTTTTGACTCTTTGGTACGTAAAATAATTGAGAATTAATTTTTAGAAAACTCGATTACATTCTTCTCTTCGATCGGATATTCATTTTAATCGAAAACCATGTTTTCTATAAACATTTTAAAAACTATATTTAACAATTTAAAAATTATTTATTATAGATATTTTAAACCTTTTTATGTTATATTTTTTTAATGGAATCTTAATATCTTTTTTCAATACAATTAAAATTATTCTTTTACCAAAAATGTGAACGAAATATTTAGTTTAACAAGTAAATAATTTATGTAATTTCCTAATGACATGAACGATCAATGTTTTAAAGATTCATTTATAGTTTTTAAATATTTTTTTCAATGGAAAATATTTTCAATTTTTTTGTGAATTTTTTGCATTAAAAAGTAATTTTCAAAAATGAAAAGAAAATTTTTATCAATAGTGTTTTAATGATCTTTTTATGGTATTTATAGTCATAAATGTCAAAAAAACATTAATCATTCTCCAATGGGTATATGTTTAATTAATATCATCTTTAATCTTCCTCTGGATGGTTTATGATTATTTTTACCACGTATAGTATTGAAATTTACTTCCTCGATTCATTATTCTAGTCATTACATTCCCATGAATTATTCACATTCCAATGGACATTAAATTTCTCATAATTTTCCGTATTATTTATTCATGGATAAGTTTATTTTCTAAACCATATATAATTTATAAATACGGATATATATTTTAAATTTATTTTTTATATGGGGAAACATTGATAAATTCTTAATCTTCACTCAATGTGTATATTTGATGAGAAGAAAAAAATTTCATAAATTAAATATATTGTTTTGTTTTTTATGAATGATTTGTACATAAATACATGGATGGGAATTTGTTATAGATATCACCTCAATGCATCAACAGGTATGAGGAGATGAATCATTTGGTAATCCTTTAATAAATGGGTTTTTAGTGTATACCTACCCATCATTTTTAAACTGTCTTAAGAATAATTATTTATGATAAAAGTATCATGTGCTAGAGAAATGATGAAAAATATTCTATAGTTTACTTCATTAAGAATTCAGTAATTATTATCCATGATATCTTCATAGTGATATTATAATTGGATGCATTTCCTTCTCTAATAATTGATTAAATAGAATGTGTTTTTAGTTATTTACCTCGCCATATTGATTATGCCTTATCCTGATATTTAAATTGAATGTGTGTTCAATTATTGACCTTTAATTATTAATTATAATTACTTATTATTGATATCTTTTATTGTACGTAAAACTTACTGATCATTTTTTATCACTACTATTTGTTCCCTTTCTCCATGAACAATGAAGTGTATTACATTTGATAAAAAGGGATATGATAGAGGGAATAATATTATTCTCATGAAACATAATTATGTTGTAATTTTTGTTTTAAATTTTAATATGGGAATCAAGTATGTATCTAGTATACCATGACGATTAATCTGTTATGTCCTTTTAGATTTGATTCCTTCTATCTTATGATATTGGAATACAATAAGATAATGGGTGAGAGCTAATTATGGCAAGGTCATTGTAGTTGGTATCATAGGAATTTTAGTAGAATCCTTCAGAACTAAATTTAGTAAAATATATATTCGTGATCGCAACCCTATGATAAAAAATTGATATTATGTATATAAGAAAATCATAATGATTTTTTATGGTGGATATTAAGTGGGTTTTCCTAGAAATATATCATTATCTAGATAATACCAGTGGATGTGGTTCTAGGAAATATATACCTAGGAGTAATAACTCCAAAAATAGATCCTTTGAGTTATCTTTATTTTCACTTAGTGCATGATAATTAGCCTTACTACACATAGGATTTGACACTCTTATGGGATATTCTTAGGATAATTCCCATTTTCATTATAAAAACATTATGAAGGATATGAATTGATGATGATAATTAATTAACATTATTTAACCCAATGTGTCTTAGATTAAATTTTTTTTTAATGATTTATATATCCTATAAAATAATATATGGTTTTCCAATCGTGGTTTTTGATTGTCTCACTATGCTTATTGGTTTTTATTAATGGATGGAACTCAAATGAGTAATATTAACCCCAAACATAGAGGACAATTTCATGATTGTGAGAAACATAATGGGATGATTACTAAAGGGAATGATATTGTGATTATGACTAATCAATTATCCCAACATATGATTAACAAACTATACCTTAATCAACACTCATACTCACCAAAGCATAGAAGGATGGAGTTCACTGAGATCTTGAGTGGTGGATACCATGGAATAATGATTGTATGATTTCCTTAATTTCATAAATGACAAAAGGGAAACCCAGGATGGTTTCTCGAAGGAAATGAAAAAGGCATTTTTTTTTGAAAAATAATGGAATAAGGAAAAAAATTACTTAGTACAAATGAAAAGTATGATATAAACAAATAAATATCATCTTTGGGATCCACTTATAATTTATTGTCTAAAATATGGGGAACCTAGACATCATCTCAATCAATTACCTTTTATAAAGGTTAAAGCCTAGACCAAAAAAGGATAATTTGCAAATAAAATTGGTAAAGTATTAATGTATTTAGATTCAATAATTAAATTATATAATTATTTTTATTAATGGTTTTTTTCATATAATAATTATGAAACATATGATTAATGTGTTAAATTTTAAAATAATACGTATCTTCATTGACACCATCATAGGTTTATGATTTTACGGTCGATCAGAAGTTAGATGTCTTATGTACACTTTTTGAAAAAAAAAGTTATGAATAAAACATGATTAAGAATATTTTGGGATGAATTTATGGCAGTACAAAAAATTAGTTTAGTTTTTTTAAAAAAGAATTATTCAAGGAATAATGTCTTTACATTTTATAGACTTATGTTTAATGGTATTGATATCCTTTAGGGATAATATTATTGTTAATGGAATTATATATATATATATTCCAATAATTGTTTATACTCTGAAATAAAATTATGTCATATCGAATTTTTTTTTAAAAATGTTCTTTATTGATTAATTTTCATTCAAGGTTGTACATCATATTTTTTTGGGAACATTATAGGACTTATAATAATATAGTTTTGAATAAATTAAATACCATAAGTTATGTGAAAAATCATCATGTTTAGTAATTTTCTCGGTGATGAACCCATGACTGAATGACGATAATGTTTTGGGGCCTACCACTGGTCTATATGATGTATGGGTTAATGTTATACAATGAGTATATTTATTTTATTTTTTCATCCCCTACTTCAGTTATGTTTAAACAATTATGGTATAAGTATATAGGTATCATTAATATTCCTAGATATTTTCATATTAATTTCATGACCTTCAACCATCCTCGTTTCTATTATATGGGTTTCAAAATCATCATTAATGTGTGTGGAGGATTACCGCCTCACAAGTGGTTGTCATTTATTTTTCCATTACCACCTCTAATGGTTGGGATTGATGGTGTATATAAAGTTTACATATTATATTTATAACATAATATACCTATTTATTCATTATATCATATATATAATATTTTTACATTGAATATTGTTTGGGATATGATAATGTAGCTCCTGTGTATGGAGAACTACCACTGTACAAGGAAATGTGATTAATTTTTCACTATGGATTTACTTGGAATATAATAAGAATAATGTTAATAAATATATATGATATAAATTAAATAATTAATATATTATTTATATATTTATCAATCTGAAAATATAATGCGTCGTTGTATTTCTTACAAAGAAAAATTAAAACATTATTCATGTACATGTGGACTATAGCCTTCAAAATCTAAATTGACTCTCTTTTCATCGGCACACCTAGTGTATGAAAAATATAAGTATATTTAAAGAACAAATATGGTATATATGATATTATTATCTGAAGTGCATTGTGTTGCATTTGTTGTCAATGAGGCATGGAGTTGTCTTGGAATGAATGGATGTCAAGGAGTCAAGATGTGAATGTCAAAGGATGTGATGGTGATGGTGGTGAAGGAGAATGGCCATGGTACTAAGATGCATGTCACTTAGGAGATTCACTAAGTGGCATAAGAGATGTGGTTGAAACATTCTCCAGTAACATCTGACGATTGCTGAGCTGCTCTATAAGTTCTAAGAACTTGTATCAAGATGATACAATGTCACAACATGATTAGAAGACCATGCATTGTAGTGACAATGCATGAGGAGTTGAAGATGATCCATTCACATGCTCTAAGTGGATGAAGTGGTTTAATAAAATCCATGCACTAACACTTAGTGCATGTGAATCTGAAGAAGTCCCAATTTGATCTCTGATTAGATCAACAAAGAGAATTGAAGAATTCTTTGATTCAGGAGCTTCGGTTGATGGAGATCCTTGAGAATTCTCTCCTAAGTATAAAATGAAATGATGAAGAAGAATTATAAATTGAGGAGTTGTTTCTTATCAAGAAGATTAATGTTTGAATTCTCAAGAAGAAGATGAAGGAGAAGAATGGCTTAGAGAAGTGGCTTGGAATGTGGCATTTGGCTTATACTCATATGGAGGAGACCTTTGTTTTAACAAAGTCTTTACATTTCCTTTGCCAAAAAAATATGGCCAGCCCGTGGACACCTTGAGGGTTCAACCCCAAGGCTCATGTGGGCCTAAGGCGCCACGCCCAAGGGGGAACCCGTGGGGCGAGTCCAGGGCGGAAGGGCGCACCCGCAGACACCGCATGGGCGCCTGGGGCACGCCCGGAAGAGCGCAGAGGGGCCGTGTATAAGCCCCGAGGGCACGCGGTGATGAAACCCGCGCACCCGGAGAGCATAGTGGGCGCCAGAAGCGCGCCGGCAGGGAGCAAGGTGGGCGCAGAGCGCGCCCGCAGAGAGAACCCGGTGCGGGGCGGCACCGGGAGGGAGGAAGTTCAATTGTGGAGTAGCGGAGAGCGGCAGGGTGATAAACCGCGAGAAAACCGCGCCCCGTTTCGATGTGGGACGCGGAAAAATTCCCGGGAGCGAATCTGAGCCGCTCGATTGATCGCGCGCTTGATCTGCGCCGCACGATCCATCCGCGGCGCCGCGATCTGATCCAGGCCGTCCGAGGATATTCAAACGCCTGATCCGACGGCCGTGGCTCTTCTTCCACCTTGAGCTCGAGCCGAAGCCACCCGCGAGCAGCCGCTGAACCAGAGCCTCCCCGACGACCTATTTCGAGTTCCCGACCACCATTTTCGAAACCGAGACCTCCATTCGGCTCGTCTGGCCACACTGAACACAACCATGCACAAAAATAGACTTGCATGCGACAAATGAGAAAATTTGATGAAAGCCGAGGCAAACGGAGTTGCCGAGGCCATGAGGTGTTCATGTTTTGCATGGGATGGGCCAAACAGAGGCCATGCATGCGGTTTCATGTGCATGCACGAGGAGGAGGAGAAAATAAATGGAACCCGCGTGAACAGAGAGAAGAAAACAAGATTTAAGGAAATCTTGAAATCCCGAAATCTTCGGGAGATTAAAAGATATCCCACGCGGAAGTCTTGAGGATTATCTGCCTATAAAAGGAGAGGTCGAGACCTCATTGAAGCTTGCTGAAACCTTGTTGAAGATTTGTGTCCCGTGTGTGCCTCTGCCTCGCGAAGAAGAAGCCGCCGCGCAAAGTACTTGCGCGGCTGAAGATCTCGGTGCCACCCGAGGCCCGAAAGAGTTCCCTGCGCGCCTATCTTGCGCGACAGGAAGATCCCGAGCCGCTTGAATTTGTGCGCTCAAGGATTGGCACCCTCACTACCCGTATACTTGTGCGGCAGGAGGAAGTGCCCGCGGGTGCAGCACTTGCGCGCCCCGCGGCAGGAGGAGCTTGCGCGCTCGAAGGCTTGTGCACCCGTGGAGCCTTGCACCAAGACACCTTGCGCGCCTTCTTTGAAGGCAGTGGTTCGGGCAAATTGAGAACCCACCTGGACAGTGAGCAAAAGAAAGGTCGTAGCCTTGTGTGGGTGAAGTGAAGACCACACTATTTGTGTGTGTGTGCAAAGTGGACAAGAACACCTATGGGCCAAGTGTGTGCAAGTGATGTTGGCTAAGCCTAAGTGTGTGCAAAACAAGAAGGCAACTACACCCTACGGGAAGTGGGTGTGCAAAGAGAGGAAGGCCAAGGCTTAGTGCCTTTGTGTGCAAATTGAACAAGTGAAGGCTGTATCCCTTGTGGGGTGCACACATTTGAAGAACAAAGAATACTTTGTGTGTGTGCAAAGAAGAATAAAAGCATTACACCCTATAGGTTGTGTGCACTTGGACAATACAAGAAACGTGTGACTTTGTGTTCCAAGTGAAGACACATTTTGTGTGTGCAAATTGAAGAGGAACACCCTACGGCCATTTAAGGGTGTGCAACAAGAAGTGTGAAGGCCAAGCTCAAGTGTGTGCCAAAGTGAAGAAGTTTTGTGTGAAAAGAGACAAGAAGGCCGAACCTAGGTGTGTGCACTAAGAAGTGTATATACACTTAGAAGAAGAAAAGGGAGGACATACACACAAAGAAGAACACACATTTATGTGTGTAAACGAATTGCATAAAGTGTGTGAAGTCTGAGAAGAAGGTGTGTGCTTAAAGTGACTACACCCTCTGAGGTTTTATCACACCAAGAAGCAGGAAAGGGGAGTGCATGCATGCATGCATGCACGTGCACACGTGAACAATGATTAATCAGGCTGTGTGCATTTGAGAAGTCCAGGAACAACAGTTCTTGAAGAATTTGAGAAGGCCATGCAATCAGTGCATGAGGATGAAGAGATGCCATGCACTCAGTGCATGAAGTGAAGTTGAAGTGAGACTGGACCAGACTGAAGTTAGAGATATCAGTTGTCTGAGTATTCAGTAATTGGAGAGAAGCCAGGTCATCCTGAAGAAGGAGATAAAGCCTGAGCAAGACGAGAAGACCTGTTCACCACAAGTGATCAGAAGAAGAGCAAGGCCAGCAGCCTTTATCCCAGGCTGCTGAAGATACTTGAAGAGCTGAACAAGAAGAAGAGCTACTCGTGTGACTCGAGGAGCCAAGAGAAGACCCTGTGGGACTCAGGGAGAAGAAGTCTTCAGTGGGATTCTGGAGCAGGCCAGTGGGACTCTGGTAACACTGTGGGACGCAGTATAAAGACCCTCCTGTGGGACTCAGGAGAGATACAGTGGGACTCTGTATCGACCATTGTAATACTAACCGATTATAATGGGAGAATCCATGCTGGGAGAGCATGGCAAGGATGTAGGCCTTTGGTGCCGAACCTTGTAAATCCTTGTGTCCTGTTCCCTTTCATTACTGCATCATTCGGGAAAGGTTGAGAGATACAAGAAGAGTGGATCGAGGCTTTAACCAGCCATAGAGGTTTAATTGATAAGAATCAATTAGTAAAAAGTTTTAAGGGATCACTGATTCACCCCCTCCCCCTCTCAGTGATTCACACTGATCTGGGCACTTCAATTGGTATCAGAGGCAGTTTACCTCTAAAAGATCCAAAAGAGTCTATATGGAGTGCAGATTTGAGGAAATGAAAGAACAGCCTCAAATGGAGATATCTGCCAAGACTCTGAAAAACAGAATGAAGAAACAGGCAAATAATATGAGGAAGAAGGTTGTTGCAATCAGAGAAACTCCTTCTATGGAATGAAATGTGAAAGTCACATCAGATGACAATTCCTTTTATCATTCTTCTGATGAAGCCTGCTCTAGCTGTGATGATGATGGAAGAAACAATGATCTTCTAAATGCAATCAAATATCTTCAGAATACAGTCCCCAAGAAAGTGGCAATGTGTATAGCTACAGGCCTCCTTGATCTTCAAGAAGAAAAATTACAGCTAGAAGATGAAGCCAATTCTCTGGAAGTCCAATTGGCTAAAAGGGTTGGCATAACCAACACTCTCAGAAAGCTGGTAAATGCCAAAGATGAAACAGTATCTCTTTGCAATGAAAGATATGAAGACACTGCTGAAGAATTGCAAAGAAGCCTTTCTGAGAAATAATTCTTTATGATAATAGTCAAAGATGTTTCCATGCACTGGAAAAGAGGCACAAAGTGTCAATGGTTGTCAGAGATGCTCAACTAGAAGACAAAGTCAAAAGGGTGAAGGAGCTTGACAACTCATTGCTCGAAATGAAGCAGGTGCATGAAGACCAGGTAAAACAGCTGGAAGAGAAATGGGAAGGAAGGCTAAGAACAATTGAGGATGAGAAGAACTCCCTCAACATGAAGTGTTTAGAAGTGGAGGTGATATTGAAACATCTGCAATCACCTAAAGCTGAATCCTCCCAGTCACCTTCAAGAAGACATGTTGCTACTCAAGTATGCTTTGAGCAGGATGATTCTAAGAGAAAGACATCCTCTAATAAAAGTGCAACATCTTCTAGAAAGAAGGTACCATCCATACCATCTTGTACTGATGCTTCTGATTGTGTTTCCACAAAAAGTGCAGGATGGAAGAATAATTCTAAACAAGAATGGATGAAGACAATTTAGAAATACAGCTCCCCTGAAACAGCACAACAAGTCAAGAAAAGTACCCTACAATCAGAAGGACTAAAGAGGTCAAGATTCGTGGGACAATGCTGGTGTTGTAACAAGTATGGGCATTGTGCAAAGGATTGTTGGTACAATCCACTGAATGCCAAAGCACAGAGGAAGCCCATGCCAAGGGGGAGCAAGCCAGAAGGAAAGAAGCAACATCCACAGGTCCAGAGACATCTGTTTACTGCAAATAGATTTGGATTACATGACAACATCTGGGTTGCTTGCAAAAGTGGTCAAAAAGATACATGTCAGTCTCCATCTGTATCCAGAGCTCAAAAGAAGAAAAGATCATAGAACCTGGCTCAAAAATATTCCTTGGGAAGCAAGAAGAAAGTAGAAAATGCTCCCAAGAAGTGTTTGATAAATGAAGAGAAGTCCTTGGAGTCTGAGTCCAAGAAGGGTGATGCATCCAGAAGGACCACCAAGAAATGCTTCTACTGTGGAAAGAAAGGACACATCATGGACCTTTGTAAAGAAGCCATGAAATTCAATAGAGGCAGACTGAACTCAAACAGACAATCAATCCAAAACAAGCAGAAGGGATTGATTGAAAACAAGTTACCTAAGAGAGGTAGCTTGACAGCATCAAAGGAACCATGTGGAACTTCCAGAACTGAGGCCACACTTCCAAATGACTTGTTAGTCATATGGCCAAATCAGTTGCAACTTGCCAAAGATCTCCAGAGAGCTGAAGATGAAGTTCTGGCAATTGCTAAGGCAAAAAGGAAGAAGAAGATTTCACATGAAGATGTATTGAGATCCACACCAGCACAAACATCATTGAAGATCAAATGTGTAAGTGTGAAGACTGGTGAAAATGGGACATCTCGGTTGAGAGAATCTTCTCAACCTTGTTGTTCACATTAATGAACCAAGGAGGTTCCATCTTATTCCCTTATACTATTGGTATTTACATGTACTAACATTACAGGGAATTGAAGATGATGATCATTCTCAACTGGAGGATGGTTTGGAAAGAATGGAGTGCACCCCTTGAGGGGGAGAAAATCTGAAGAAGATGATGTTCTGAGATTAATATCATCTTAAGAAAATGAATGAATGGGGGAGCTTTATCTTTGCACTGAACTTTCTAATGTGTTTTGTGAAATATGTGCAGGATTTAGCAAATCATTGATATATCTGAAAAATTTCAAACCCCTGAAGCATGATCTCACATGTACAGTGAATTTTGGACAGCTTTGAATTCCTTGGTCATATCACTCTTTTTTTCTACACCGGGTTAGCCCAAGTAGACTTAGAGTTGATTTACTAAAGGTTCTTTGCTAAAGAAGAACATGTGGCATCATCCCTCTCTTAGTGATTTTCAAGAAGATGCTATTCAAAGGGAGGAAGATTATTGTGGAAGAGAACCACACCACACCTTTGCATTTGATTGCCAATAAGGGGGAGAAAATATTGGCACACATATTGACCCATTCATATGTGCTAAAGGAGTGTATTGACAACAAATACAAAGGGGGAGATTGAAGTGCATTGTGTTGCATTTGTTGTCAATGAGGCATGGAGTTGTCTTGGAATGAATGGATGTCAAGGAGTCAAGATGTGAATGTCAAAGGATGTGATGGTGATGGTGGTGAAGGAGAATGGCCATGGTACTAAGATGCATGTCACTTAGGAGATTCACTAAGTGGCATAGGAGATGTGGTTGAAACATTCTCCAGTAACATCTGACGATTGCTGAGCTGCTCTATAAGTTCTAAGAACTTGTATCAAGATGATACAATGTCACAACATGATTAGAAGACCATGCATTGTAGTGACAATGCATGAGGAGTTGAATATGATCCATTCACATGCTCTAAGTGGATGATGTGGTTTAATAAAATCCATGCACTAACACTTAGTGCATGTGAATCTAAAGAAGTCCCAATTTGATCTCTGATTAGATCAACAAAGAGAATTGAAGAATTCTTTGATTCAGGAGCTTCGGTTGATGGAGATCCTTGAGAATTATCTCCTAAGTAGAAAATTAAATGATGAAGAAGAATTATAAATTGAGGAGTTGTTTCTTATCAAGAAGATTAATGTTTGAATTCTCAAGAAGAAGATGAAGGAGCAGAATGGCTTAGAGAAGTGGCTTGGAATGTGGCATTTGGCTTATACTCATATGGAGGAGAACTTTGTTTTAACAAAGTGTTTACATTTCCTTTGCCAAAAAAATATGGCCAGCCCGTGGACACCTTGAGGGTTCAACCCCAAGGCTCATGTGGGCCTAAGGCGCCACGCCCAAGGGGGAACCCGTGGGGCGAGTCCAGGGCGGCAGGGCGCACCCGAAGACACCGCATGGGCGCCTGGGGCACGCCCGGAGGAGCGCAGAGGGGCCGTGTATAAGCCCCGAGGGCACGCGGTGATGAAACCCGCGCACCCGGAGAGCATAGTGGGCGCCAGAAGCGCGCCCGCAGGGAGCAAGGTAGGCGCAGAGCGCGCCCGCAGAGAGAACCCGGTGCGGGGCGGCACAGGGAGGGAGGAAGTTCAATTGTGGAGTAGCGGAGAGCGGCAGGGTGATAAACCGCGAGAAAACCGCGCCCCGTTTCGATGTGGGATGCTGAAAAATTCCCGAGAGCGAATCTAAGCCGCTCGATTGATCGCCTGCTTGATCTGCGCCGCACGATCCATCCGCGGCGCCGCGATCTGATCCAGGCCGTCCGAGGATATTCAAACGCCTGATCTGACGGCCGTGGCTCGTCTTCCACCTCGAGCTCGAGCCGAAGCCACCCGCGAGCAGCCGCTGAACCAGAGCCTCCCCGACGACCTATTTCGAGTTCCCGGCCACCATTTTCGAAACCGAGACCTCCATTCGGCTCGTCTGGCCACACTGAACACAACCATGCACAAAAATAGACTTGCATGCGACAAATGAGAAAATTTGATGAAAGCCGAGGCAAACGGAGTTGCCGAGGCCATGAGGTGTTCATGTTTTACATGGGATGGGCCAAACAGAGGCCATGCATGCGGTTTCATGTGCATGCATGAGGAGGAGGAGAAAATAAATGGAACCCGCGTGAACAGAGAGAAGAAAACAAGATTTAAGGAAATCTTGAAATCCCGAAATCTTCGGGAGATTAAAAGATATCCCACGCGGAAGTCTTGAGGATTCTCTGCCTATAAAAGGAGAGGCCGAGACCTCATTGAAGCTTGCTGAAACCTTGTTGAAGATTTGTGTCCCGCGTGTGCCTCTTCCTCGCGAAGAAGAAGCCGCCGTGCAAAGTACTTGCGCGGCTGAAGATCTCGGTGCCACCCGAGGCCCGAAAGAGTTCCCTGCGCGCCTATCTTGCGCGACAGGAAGATCCCGAGCCGCTTGAATTTGCGCGCTCAAGGATTGGCACCCTCACTGCCCGCATACTTGTGCGGCAGGAGGAAGTGCCCGCGGGTGCAGCACTTGCGCGCCCCGCGGCAGGAGGAGCTTGCGCGCTCGAAGGCTTGTGCACCCGTGGAGCCTTGCACCAAGACACCTTGTGCGCCTTCTTTGAAGGCAGTGGTTCGGGCAAATTGAGAACCCACTTGGACAGTGAGCAAAAGAAAGGCCGTAGCCTTGTGTGGGTGAAGTGAAGACCACACTATTTGTGTGTGTGTGTGCAAAGTGGACAAGAACACCTACGGGCCAAGTGTGTCCAAGTGATGTTGGCTAAGCCTAAGTGTGTGCAAAACAAGAAGGCCACTACACCCTACGGGCAGTGGGTGTGCAAAGAGAGGAAGGCCAAGGCTTAGTGCCTTTGTGTGCAAATTGAACAAGTGAAGGCCGTATCCCTTGTGGGGTGCACACATTTGAAGAAAAAAGAATACTTTGTGTGTGTGCAAAGAAGAATAAAAGCATTACACCCTATAGGTTGTGTGCACTTGGACAATACAAGAAACGTGTGACTTTGTGTTCCAAGTGAAGACACATTTTGTGTGTGCAAATTGAAGAGGAACACCCTACGACCATTTAAGGGTGTGCAACAAGAAGTGTGAAGGCCAAGCTCAAGTGTGTGCCAAAGTGAAGAAGTTTTGTGTGCAAAGAGACAAGAAGGCCGAACCTAGGTGTGTGCACTAAGAAGTGTATATACACTTAGAAGAAGAAAAGGGAGGACATCCACACAAAGAAGAACACACATTTATGTGTGTAAATGAATTGCATAAAGTGTGTGAAGTCTGAGAAGAAGGTGTGTGCTTAAAGTGACTACACCCTCTGAGGGTTTATCACACCAAGAAGAAGGAAAGGGGAGTGCATGCATGCATGCATGCACGTGCACACGTGAACAGTGCTTAATCAGGCTGTGTGCATTTGAGAAGTCCAGGAACAACAGTTCTTGAAGAATTTGAGAAGGCCATGCAATCAGTGCATGAGGATGAAGAGCTGCCATGCACTCAGTGCATGAAGTGAAGTTGAAGTGAGACTGGACCAGACTGAAGTTAGAGATATCAGTTGTATGAGTATTCAGTAATTGGAGAGAAGCCAGGTCATCCTGAAGAAGGAGATAAAGCCTGAGCAAGACGAGAAGACCTGTTCACCACAAGTGATCAGAAGAAGAGAAAGGCCAGCAGCCTTTATCCCAGGCTGCTGAAGATACTTGAAGAGCTGAACAAGAAGAAGAGCTACTCGTGTGACTTGAGGAGCCAAGAGAAGACCCTGTGGGACTCAGGGAGAAGAAGTCTTCAGTGGGATTCTGGAGCAGGCCAGTGGGACTCTGGTAACACTGTGGGACACAGTATAAAGACCCTCCTGTGGGACTCAGGAGAGATACAGTGGGACTCTGTATCGACCATTGTAATACTAACCGATTATAATGGGAGAATCCATGCTGGGAGAGCATGGAAAGGATGTAGGCCTTTGGTGCCGAACCTTGTAAATCCTTGTGTCCTATGCCTTTTCATTACTGCATCATTCGGGAAAGGTTGAGAGATACAAGAAGAGTGGATCGAGGCTTTAACCAGCCATAGAGGTTTAATTGATAAGAATCAATTAGTAAAAAGTTTTAAGGGATCACTGATTCACCCCCTCCCCCTCTTAGTGATTCACACTGATCTGGGCACTTCATTATCATTATTTAAGGAGAAAATATTACATAAATTCTTTCTATAATGATCATTGGAAAATTGATATGTTACTAATATTTGTGTATGGCTGACCATCTCCATGATTGTGACATAGTCCTTTTCTCATCAGCAATTTCATGATTGATATTACAATTATAATTGATGTATAAATATGATAATCATTTTAGGATAATTATTCTGGTGATTATTTAACTATGTAATATGTATAAGAGTGGCATCATTCCTGACAAAATGTGCATGAGAAAACAAGGAAATTACCACTCAAAATAATTAAAATAATGAATGATTATCAATGAAAAAGTATTAATATGTTTTCAAAGGATCCTATATGATATTATAAATATGAAAATATTTCTACTATAATTAAATTACATTGTTAAAACCCCTATAATGGAGGATAAATCAGGTTTAACTAAAACGAAATTGACACACCCCTTGGGTTTCCTTAAGCCAAGTCTCGAAATCATAAAATGATCGGATGAGATCTATGAGTGGTCTAATATATCATTTAGTGAATCAAACTATTATTCATAAAAAATGGAAAACAATTCACCATGTTTACACAACAGAACACACCACATACACAACAACAAAATGAAAACTATGGAAAATGTCTTAAAATACCCCCGACATTATGCTTGTAGACAAACACTCAACTAACCTTGGTCCTTAATCTGGAATAATACAGACTCTAACATAAAATTGATACACTTTCTAGAAACAAGGATCATCAGATATGGATGAAGGGAACCAAGAAGTTCATCTTCCAGAAAAAACAATGAAATGGAATTAGTGACTTACCAAAGGCTCTAAATCACACTAAACTGCTCCTCAAACACCCTATAAATGAAATATATAATTCCTTGGAGGAGTTGAGAGGAGTAATTTTACACCCTATACTACTGGTAATGAAATGATGGTAAAAAAAAGATATAACCTCATAAAAGAAAATATTACAATGGGTTTTAATGAGGATAATCAATTGGAAACAGTAATTGACAAACCATTACCCAACAGTACAGTCTCATTTTTCCTAAGGGAAATTTATTCCCATGGTTTTTCTATCCTTCCGACGTGCTTTGAAAAACCATTTGGGGTTATTTAGTCACCTCTTTCAAAGGAGGCTCTAGCGGCATGGTCTCCTAGGCCACCTCACACAGTTTGTTAACTATGCTTATCTCTACTACAAGCAACATGATCATGGAACATGGTTAGTACTCACCATGAAATAACCATGATCAATTCATAGTATGGGCCTTTTAAACTCATTTACAGGTCTTAAACCACTAAGAATCTTTCAAGACATTCCATACTCATGAGAAGAATTCCATTAAAAAATATAAATGGGGTTGGACTTAAATTAGACAAATTATATACCTCTTCAAAAGATCGATATTGTACAAAACATTTTCTCAATAATGACAATAAATATTTTATTATTATTATTATTATATAATAATCAACTGTATTTCAAGATTATTCTATTTCCAAATATTTTAATGTGTCCTATATCAATAGTTGTATTTTTTCAATTATGTTTAACACTCTATTCTATATTATACTATTATAATTATTGATAAAAATGGTTCTATTTTAAATATGATATATATTATTCATCTTATAAGAATAAAATTAGGTTTTTTGTTTCTATATTTCCTGATGAAACATTGCGATTTTTTCTTTCAAATAAATTTCTTCTTCGTGGGATAATACATTTTTTTATTTTTTTGAAATGACACACATTATGTCCATACACTACATATAAAAAATAGTTACACGTATTTCTTATAAAGAGTGATTAATTATTCTTATTTCTTTTATTTCCCTTATTACTTGTGTTCCAAATTTCTTATGGTATACTTGTTATCTTAATTTCTCATAATTTATTAAAAAATATTATAGTTTGAGATATATTATTGTGTGTCTTATTTGGTGAAAAATGTTAATTTTACTCTTACTCATATAAATATTCTTTATTAGGGTAGAAGTTTACATTCTCAAGTCAAATTTCATATTCACTTGTCTAACATGAATACCTAATAATTATTTTCCTTCAATTATTGATCTATATTATTTTATACATTCATAAATATTCATCGATGATTATATAAACTTTTTCTTCACTTTCTTACTCGATACATTTTAGAAATTTAGTATCCTAATCAATTTCATGTTGGGCATCATAACCCTTTTTATCATCAATATTTATCCTCATGTTAAAAAATTTCACCTTCAGGATCCCTTATCCATTTACACATGTCATTTATTATGGTAATAATATAATAATATATATTTTATTTCCCTTCATATATATGTTATAGATCAATAATATTTTCCAAATTCCTTGATTTTTTTAAATTAATCATTTCAAGGTTTTCCTTAAAGTCTTATTTGTCTTCTTATTTATTATATATATATATATATTAGAGAGTTACATACCATTATGTTTTTCATATTATCCCAGACCATTCATTCATTAGTTTCTTCTAGAGTATCATCAAAAACTATAATGAGTTTAAAAAATACTTTAAATTTAGTTTCATCTTTATCTCTATGCTATCAGTTCTTAAATTTATAAAAGAAATTTACCATGACTTATTTACTAATTTCATTGAAATATATTATTCATTATACTTCGTAATCAACTTCTCATTAAACTTCTATTGAGATAAAAATCTTCCCCCTAAATAAAATATATATTATACTTAAATTATTGTTCATTTATTCTATGGGTTTTTTGGGTTCTTTGGAATGGTCCTTATTATAAATATAAAAGATCATTTTATACTTTTCAATATGATATCAAACCCATAAATAATTAAAAAGTGTGAGCATAATAATTCCCTAAATTTTTATTTCACAATTTATGACTAATAAAGATGAATTACATGACCTCATATACCATATTGTCTTTCAGATCCACCTATATTATAATATATTTCATAGACTAGAAATATATTTCCATTATAATATCTTCATTCATGGATTATATTCATTAATTTTCATCTTGTATGCAATGGGATTGATTTATAAATCATCTAAGGATTCTATTATAGAATCAAATTACTAAATAACTAAATATTTTGGATTTATGTGTGCAATTAGAAATTATAATTTTTTCTTTAAAATATAAATTTTCACTATATATATGAACATACTCTATAGAACTATAAAACCATATAAGTAATGAATCATTAGTTTTAGTTTGTTGTATCTTTATGTCTTAATATTTATTTCACAAAATCTACAGTTTATCCTCTTTAACTTTTGAATTTATTTTGAAATTTTTTTCAATTTCTTTCATATATAAATTGGGGAATCATAGGAAACCAAATCTATGTAAATGATGTTGTATAGTTCTTGCAATATATTATTTCTTTGGTATTTACATATATCTGTCTACAATCATTCACTCTGAGGGGTATTCTTTTAATATTGAAAATAATATATTTTTTTATTATAGTGGTGTATATATCATATCCAAGTAAATAGAATAATTTTTTAATATTATTCATCCATATTCGAATGTTATGGTTATCTAATATAAATACTCATTTTTGATTGACTATCACTTTCATGATAAATAAAAGGAGAACAAAAACATTGAAAATTAAATTTTGTCTTTGATGAATATTTTCATGACCGGCTCGGGATGGTATCTTAAGAGAACATGAAAAATGAAATGTCAAATAAAAACTCTTACTTTTCATTTATCTTGTTATTATTTATTTTCAAAATTTATCTCTACCTCTAGAATAAAATTAACAAAAAATAAGAGATAAAAAATTTTACTTTGTTTATCAAATGTGTTATATATCCTTGAACTGAATACTTAAGTAGTATTGATGCAAAAAAATAACTAGAAAATTATTTTATAATTATTTTTGGATTGACTCTAATTAATTATTTATAACACTTTTAATGAATTATCTCAACCCTCAAATCTTTTTTGGTGTAATGCAAATTTCAAATGAATATATTTGATATAAGTTATAAAAAAAAATTGATTTATGAAATCGATGTTAGTATATCACATCGATCCATTATATTCTATAAATACTACCCTCCATCATATATATGATCTTATTCTTCCCTGTAATATTTAGAAAATTCTATCAATTTTTTTAAATAACATTCCCAATATCTTTAAAACCCCTTTATTTTTAATCAAACTATCTATTAAAATATACCTCAATTTTTTTTCCATAACTCATGTCTACACTACTTGATTATATATAGGTAAATACCACTTAATATTCTCCATTTTATATTTAATTCATGATCTTCTATTAAATACCGAATCATTTTTCCTTTTAGTGAGAAATAATAAATCAAATTTTAACTAATGTCATTCAAATCATATCTTGGTCTATTTTTTGTATAGATAACATTTTTCCAAATAAGTATCTATAATATACTGAGGTAAAAATGCTATTCTTATAGATTTAGTTATCATATATATATTTTGAAAATAAAATATATTATACACCATGTAATTGTTTCATCTTATCCATGATGTTTCCTTCCTGATCCAACCATCATATTCCTTAAACATTATATCCATGATCGACTCCACATTTTCACCACATAAAATACCCATTTTAGACTATTATTTCTCAAAACAAATTCATTTTCAATGAAATTACAATAAAACATAGTTTACATGTTTCTCCCATGTTTCATATAGTTTAAAATTTATTTTGAACCATTGAAATAATTTTTCATTATCTCATTTTGGATATAGATTGAATAAATCCCTCATTTCACCACAACTAAGAAAATATTAACGTTATGTACTCATGGTAGAGTGTAGTTTTGTAAAATTTCTACATAAGACTAAAAAATTACCTTTATAATTCTGTTAATTAATAAAACTAACATAAAAATACAATTTTCTGGTAAAATCTTCCAAATCAAATTTTTATGTTCTTCAGCCAGAACTTCTTATGCTTCAACTAAACCACATGGAACCTATAATTAGTATTTATCAATATCAATGATCCATTTTATAGATATTTATCAAAAAAAATTAATAAAAATTACCCTAAATCCCAGTGTTTTATTTTAATTGTAAACAAAAATAAGATGAATTGAAAAATTATTTTATATGGGTAATAAACTATGATATATATAGAATTAGGAGTTGTATTTTAATTTTTGATGAACCAGAGGGATTTATAACATTTTATTTAATAAGAAAATGAAGTTCAATATCGTGGGTCGGAATAAAACTAAAAATATAATAAAGTAAATTTAAAATATATATGAGAGGCATTATGTATCTAATATTAATGGTCTAATTTTATGATTATTTAATCTATATAATATTGATTGAATGTTTTTAACTGGTCTTATCAATGAATTCAGCATGATTCCAAAAAAAATTAATCATTTTAGATATTATATTTTATAGTTAGGTGGTATATATTATTTTAATATATTTGTAATGATATATTTTTAATGAATTTTGGATAATTTTTGAGTTATGCTTATAGGAATTTATAATTAATGTTTAATTATTTTGGGATATAAAATTTATTGTCAAATATTCAATAAGTGATTCGTTTAGATTCTATGATTCTTGTCTAAAAAATATAAAACCTCACATTTTTAAAAGAAAAAAATTGGAATATATAAATAAAGAGGATATATTTAAGATATATTTAAGGTTTATTGTCCAACCTTACAACATTATGGAGAAAATGGAAACATCAATATGGTGTGTAAGGATAATCATAAGTTATTTAGTAGTGACCCATCCAAAATAACAACCTAGAGAACTAAAAATTCATTTTTTCAAGCTTTTTAAAATTCCATATGATCTTATTTTTCGGTTTATAATCATTCATTCTATCCATGTGAGCGAATTAGTTCTTAAACAATTATAATTTCGGTAATGAAAAAAAGAAACACACCAATGAAAGAATAACAACCCTGATTTTTTTACACTTTAATTCTTGTTTTATTACATAACATTACACATAATAAAAAACAAAGATAAAAAATTTTATTATATTTGGGAATTAGGTACATTATAGAACAACATATAACATGGGATACATAACCTTATTAGACACTTTCGTGACATGATCATAATATTCTAACAAACATAAAATGACATGGGATATCCTAGGGACAAACATAAGAAAGGGGTGAGATATATATCATAGAAATGGAATAGACAAGGCATAATATGAATAAGTTAATACATGTTAGAAAATAGTCATATCAAATAAGCATAAAAGGAACATGAATAATAAGTCATGATATAGAATGATAATCAAAAGATGGGAAATGTGGAAACAACTAAAAACACTAAATCATAAACATATGTCGAGGATAAATCCGTAAAGACCTCATGGTGGAAAAATTTCCACAACGGAATTATGTATAACCTTATCCCAACATGAAATATCTTGATATTAAACATTACCCAATGTATTGTATCACTATTTGGGTGCACCCATCATATTCATTTCATTCTCATGCTTAATTGTGCCACATAGATCATATAAATGGGATAACACATCATCATAATTTATTTCATGATTATAGTGTGTGGAAAAAAAATTATTAAGTCACTGAAAATTATTTATATTTTCATAAAGGTGAATACCCTTTATAGAAAAAATGGGTATGGAATTCCCAACATAACTGTTTTGCATGGAAAATCATGGTGAAATTTTTTGCATCAAAAAATCATTACAAACAAGTTCATAAAAGTGGTTGATGATAGAGAAAGGGGTCTCACTTTATTTAAACATAACATGGGATATAATAGGAAAATTTATGTACATTTCCAAACATTACGATATGGAAATTAATTTCACAAGTTCTTAAATAAACGTGAATTAAGAAGAGAAGTTTAGAATCCCTTATTGAATTTTTGCATAGTTATGGGTATAAATAAAGGTTCATAGGAAGGATAAATGAGAGTTAAATGGGGGTATAATCATTTATAAATAAAATCAACCATACAAGGCATATTTAAGAACATATCACAACATAAGAAAATTAAAATTAAAATACATAACATAAATGGAGTGCTTGATAAAAGAAGAGAGTGGAAGACCCCTTATGGAATTTCAGCATAGTAATAACTTAGGTAAGGGTAAAAATGAGATTTGATAAATGATAAATAATTCATATAAGTCAAATTGGATAGTAAGGTAATTATTATAAATGAATTAAAATATAAATATTGTAATTAATCATACTTACTTCAAAGAATGTGCTTGAATTGAAATGAGGAGAAGAAGATGAGGATCCCTTAATTGAGTGTGTGACACCAAACGCTTGGGAGGGGATTCTCGAAAGCAGGGGTGTGCCTTGGGAGGACACTACAGAGTGTAGGGTAGATTTTGGATGTGATAAAAAAAGTTTTAGTGAATATAAATGGGATCTTTTGTGTTATTATATCACAAAAGAGGGGAATTTATTTATTATTTTACCTTTGGAATCAACAAAATAATATATTCAAAACGACAAACCAATAATGGTTTTTCCAATGGTTATCTTCAAAAGAGAGTGGTATATGTTATTTTACGAGGTAAATGGCCAAAAATAATAAAATAATACCTTTGTTGATGTAAAGATTAGTCACATTCCAAAATAAATGATTTTAAAATCATAAAATATATTATAATTATTGGAGGATTCATAATAGCATTACCCAATAAATCAAGTAAACATGAAATCTTGTTATTTTAAAGTTAAAACATATATTTGGTGTTGAAACAAATTTATATTACTTATTCATCACATTTGGTTCATTATTATGTCAAAAAATTCAAAGTATATGTATACGATATTTATTTTTTACCTAAAAATTTGATTGTCTTAGAAATTTATGAAAAATTCCCCATTGTATAATTTTAATGTTTTGAATAAAAAAATAATTTTAACTTTATCTAAATAATTTTCTAAATATGTTAGTTTTTACTTTTAAAATGATGACCAACATTTATTAAAAATGATGGGTGTTTGAAAATAACAGTTTTCGAAGACTAATAAAAATTAAATTTGACATCATTAAAATTATATGATAATTTATATTTCAAAAATATTATTCAATAATAATATTATTTTACAATATTAATTATTTCAAAAATAAATTAATTCATAAATTCATTAATTAAATTTTAATATTAACCAAATATATAAATTGTGCTTAATTGAACCAAAATAAAAATAATTAATAAAAAAATAATACAATGAAAATATATTAAATAATATATATAGAATAATGTAAATAAGAATTTTACTTGGGTGTTGATACATATCCCTTTAATACAACAACATATTCCCTAAGACTAAGGTGCACGATAGAGGTGCATTCATGGGGTCTTTCGGTGAACATGGTTTGGGACGTGATCTCGATGAGATTAAACAACTTATGTAAATGGTTTCCCTATACTTAAGTTATTGTATCTTAGCTTGGGATTTGTGTAGTTAAAATTATTCAAATTCAATCTCTCTTAGAGACTAAATAAACTGGGCTTCATAGGATGCATTTTTACTAGTTGAGGTCATTAGTTCCATTGTCTCTGTCAATTGGATTTATTAAACCCCTATATTTATACTAGATATCTAATCACTATTCAAAGACTATATTATCAGCAATATCAATAATTAATGTCAATTTAAATCAAAATAAATATAATAAAATTAAATATGTACATGTTTTTTATAAACATGAGACATTTAATTAAACCAAAAGGGGTATTTTATACATAACAGTTCAGGTTGTTACAATCCCCCCCCCCTTTAAAAATATCACCCTTGAAATTTTCTTTTCACACACTAAAATAGATGAGGGTTACTCTTATTCATCGCATCCTTCAGTTCTCACATTTCTTCTTCCAACTTGTGGTTTCTCTACAATATTTTGATGATGGGTATTGTCTTATTTTATAGAACATTTTCTCTATGATCTATTATATTCACTGGTTTCTCTTCATAGGTAGGGTTTTTATAAAATGGTACCACCTCTAGATGAATACATGTGAGGGGTCTGGTATGTAGTTTCTGAAAAGGGATACATGGAATACACCCTAAACATGAGATAGTTTTGGTGGGATTTCTAGTTCATAGGACAATACTCAAATGCAATCAATGATGTAAAAAGTTTTGATGTACCTTAGTCAAATTATTCCATTATTACAAAATCTCATCACTTTATTCCATAGAGATATGTAGAAGAATACCATGTCTGCAAAATCAAACTCGAGGTCCCATCGATGATTTTTAGCATATCTCTTCTATCGACTATGAGTAACCATGGAATTATATTGAATGATATTATCCTTCACCACCATTTCCTTAACCATTTAATGACCTATAATTGTTTCCTCAACATCATCACAACTTTCTAGTGTTCTACACCTCTTCCCATAAGGGGTATCATATACAACCATTTGGATACTCGAGTAGAAACTATTTTGGTAAGAGAATTGAATAAAAATAATTTATTGTTCATGTCCACCTTTGATGTCCATATAACATTTTTACCACATATCTTATCATGCTTAAATATTCCAATCAGATTAGATATTAGTTTGAGGATGGTAGGACTTACTGAAATTTAACTCAGTGTTTAGAGCGTGTTGGAGACTTTTCTGGAACATGGAGGCGAATCTTGGATCATGATTAGATACAATAAGTATTGGTACTTCATTTAGCCTTACCACTTATATGATGTATATCTATTTCAATTGATCCAATGAAAAATAATCTTAAATTGTAATGAAGTATGCAGTATTTGTAAGATGATACACAACAACCTAGATAGCATTGTTTCCTTTTTATGTATTTGGAAGTCTGGAGACAAAGTTGATGGTGGTGTTTTACCATTTCCTTGTCGGTATGAATAATTATTGAATCACCCCCTTACACTTGTTCCTTTTAGCCTTCACTTTCTGAAAAACCGTCCACATTGACGTATATTCAGAAATCTCTTCTTTATGTTGTCCCACCAATAGTTCTCGGAGATCTCAATATATGTTTTTATTTGCTAGGTGAATGGAGAATGTTGAACTATATGCCTCATCCAATAGTTACATATTAAACATAGGATTTTATGGAACCCATATTCTTGGCCCAAATCTCACAACTATTTCTTCATTAATATTGAACTCTTTGGAAATCCATTTTCTTATAGTGTTCACTTTATTCTGAATATCTACATCATCTTTATAAGAATTTTATAACCATTCAATAAAAGATGGTTGAGAAGTCATATGTAAAAGAATTTATGATTTTCTTTCCTTTATGATTAGTGTATCCATCCTCTTCAATTCAATGAATATTGGACCTTCTCAATTCTCATCAGTGATAAGTTTGATGGATCCTTTCAACATAGATCATCTACCATTTTATTAACTTTACCATGATGGTAGTGAATTGATTAGTCATAGTCCTTTATTAGCTCTAACCATATTTTTTGGAATATATTCAACTCTTTGTATGTGAATATATATTTGATACTTTTGTGGTTAGTATATATTTTACACTTATCCCCAAATAGATAATGACGCCAAATTTTCAAAGTGAAGATCACTACATCCAACTCCAGGTCATGTGTTGGATAGTTTTGTTCCGAAACATTCAACTATATTGATTCATAGTATATGAATTTTTAGTTTTCCATCAACACACAGCCTAATACCTTTATTTAATATTTTCTACAAATTATGAAACTTTCCCAAATTGTGGGTAGTGTGAGCATAGGGTTAGTGGTAATAATCCTTTTAAACACCATTAATCACTGTTCAAATTCATAATTCCAAGAAAATGTAACTCCCTATAGAGTTATCATGGTAATAAGATTTGAAAATTGTGAGAAATTTCTCAAATATCAGTGATAATAACCATCTAACCTAAGGATTTTATGGATATCTATCATGGATATTGTCTTTGACCATCCTTCAATTGATTAGTTTCATTGAAGGATCCATATATATCAATTTTGGTGATGATATGCACTAAGAATGAGACTTCCTTCAACTATAACACAGACTTGATGTACTTTTCATATATCTTCTCCTTTTGTAAGGTCTTTATCAAAGTGATTAGATGATCCTCATGGCCCCCCTTAGTTTTTGAGTATATTAGAATAATTTCTATAAATAATAACATAAATTTATCAATGTAACGTATAAAGACTCTATTCATCAAGTCCTTGAATAATTCTCATGCATTAATGAGTCCAAATGGAATCACTATGAACTAATTGAGTGTGTTCCTTGTACGAAAATCAATCGTGGGGATATCTTCTTTATTCACCCTTAATTGATAATATCTCGACTGAAGATCCACCTTGGATAATTATTGTTCTCCACATAGCTGATCGAACAAGTCATTAGTCTATGGTAGAGGATACATGTTTTTTATCTAGATCTTATTAAGCTTGCGATAGTTGATGAAAAGGCACATTGACACATCCTTCCTCAAGACGAAGATGATTGGTGGTCCCCGTAGTGAAGCATTTGGGAATATTAACCCTTTATCCAAATTCCCCAACAATGGTTTCTTTAGATCCTCATGTTCCAAAATACCCATCCTATATTGATTCTTGGATATTGGATATTCCCTATGTATAAGATCGATTGAATACTCATCCTTTAATCTAGGAGGAAGACATAGAAATTCCTTGGGAAACACATCAATATATTCCCTCCCAAAAAGTATGCCTTCACAGATGGTTCATTCCTTAGAAACATTCATATGAGAAAGATACACTTTCTTATAGGTTAGTAATACCCATTATTGAGATGATGGTGTTACAAAAGATTTGTGCTCCACCTTTCACGTGTATAGAATCGGGGGACGATTTTCCATATGAAGAGTGACTTTCTTCATGTGGGAATTTATGTTGGATCTATATAGGGATAGATAATCTATGCCTAGAATTGTATCAAATTCCACCAAAGGGATTATAAAGAAGTTAGTCATATTTTTCATCTAATAATCATTTAAAGAGGGAGAGTTATATAACTGGGATGGAATAATTTTCCCATTTTTTTCACCAACTTCTATATTACCATGTTTTGTGGTGGTGTTTAGATAATTATACTAAAATTTTCTGATATGAAGGAATTAATAGAACCAAAATCAAAAAAATATGTTCATTATACTTGAATAAATAATTATCTTACCTTTCACCACATCATTATTGGGATTCACCTTAGTGGTAGTGAGGGAAAACTCTCACCCTTTCTGCCTTAGAGGTTGTTGGTTGTCTCTGAAAACACTTTGATTAGGGATTTAGTTTGAAAGGTGACCTAATTACTTATTGTTAATGAAATGGAAAATGAACTGAGGGTTCACTAGAGTATTTCATTCATCATCTACATTCATGGTTTTCTCATGTCAATAATTTTTATCTTGGTATCCTTCCTTCCCGCACCTAAAGTATTTCTTTGCCCCCCTTAGGCAATTTATTGTTACTTATTATTGTACATTCACAAGTGTGATGCTGAAATTTCATGGAAATATTATATTTCTCCATCAAACTACTAGAATTAATCTCCACTTTCTGATTATTATCCCCATGATACCCTTGGGATTCACTAACCTTCATTTCAACATTGAGGGTATATCATAAAATTTCCTCATAGCTATCAATGCCATGGATCATCAGAAATTTTTGTAGGCTAGGTTTTAACACACCAAAGTAGTGGTAAACATTGCATTCAAGGGTAATGAAAATACTAGAGACATATCTTTCAAGTATTTTAATTTTCCCTCATGCATCCTAATATATTTATCATCGTTATTGTTGAGTGAAAGGAAATCCCTATCCATTTTAGGATGTAGGGTGTAGTAACAATATATATCAAAAAGTATTTTCCAAAATGCCTCACACTCCACTACTTTATCTCTTCATTAGGATTTATATTCATGATAAATTTCCACCACTTATCAACTTCAACCTCTATATGATAAATATCTATAAGAACCTTCTATTATTTGTAATATTAAAGGATATATATGATCTATTCAATGGAGTTTACCCATTTTTCTCGATTAAGGGATCATATGATCCATTGAATGTAAGAGGAATTTATCCAGATAAAATCTCGATTGTATCTTGTTATCTCTTAGGGGGTTTGGGAGCTCCTCCTTATCCAATTTTCTATTAATATGGGAGAGTATCATGGAAACCTTTTAGATTCTTTCTCCCATCAGATTGGGCATCTCAATAGGGTAGTCATCAAATTTCCCCTCATGTTGATTTTTTACCATATTCCTTATATTTTTGGCTATTTTATATGACAGAGAAAAAAATAGTGATGATTATTTTAAAACTATTGAAGACATAAAGGGGAATATAATAAAAATAAATGGATAACTAATATATTACATTTTTTCCATAACTTGTGAATTTATATCCTTCGATCCTTGTTATCCATGATCAATTTCATAACGTGTATTCTATGGAATTTTTTCCCGTAATAACTATTTATAATGATCTTATGAATTTACAAAATCATAACCTCTAAGAGTTTCAAACTAGGTACACAGTAAGTCCCATTGTCGGGTACTAGATTACCCTGAATTAGGGATGAAATATCTTGTCAGATTTGTAACTTCTAGGTATATCTATTCCAGAACCACGTCTACTTATAGTATCAAGATAAGAAATTATTTTCTTAATAATATATTTACTCTATATTAACCAAAATTTATGGATGTTTTCACTTTACATAGTCTAATACCTAAGTAATTTTTATAGATTTTTCTAATCATACTTTCAGAAATAACAAATCATATCCTATGATACCATCTTTATCTACCATTCTCTTTATTAAACATTATTATATATTTTATTACTTAAACATAATCTTAATACAACCCAAAAGATTGATAATTCTAGTGTATTTTTTAATTAGTTACATTACATAACATCTTATAACATGGGATACAATACATTATTGAACCCCCCCCTGACATGATCGTAATATTCTAATGCACTTAAAAATACATGGGATATCCTGGGGACAAACATAAGAAAGGGATTGGATATAAATCCTAGTGAGGGAATAGAGAAATAATAATATGAATAAGTTAATACTTTTTTGACAACAGGAATATTAAGGGAGCATAAAAGTAATATGAATACTAATTCATGATATATAATGATAATAAAAACATGGGAAATGTGTCAACAACTTAAAACATTGAATCATAAACTTTGGTCTAGGGTAAATCTACCAAAAACTCATAGTGGACTAAATATTATAAATTAATTTGATACAGACTTGTCCCAACATGACATATAATGATACTAAACATTCCCCAATTCATTGGAGTGCTATATGGGTGCACCCATCATATTCATTTCAATATCATGATTAAGTGTACCACATAGATCATACAACATGGGTTCATTCATCATCATAATTTATTCTATGATTAAGGATAGTGGAATAAATATAAGTAATTCACTAATAAATAAGAATATGTGAATAATTTTCAATACCATTGATTGAAAAATTGGTACGGTATTCACTAAACAATTGTTTTGGTAAGGAAAATCAGGGTGAAATTTCAGAAACATAACAACGTTATACAAAAGATTGTAAAAAATGGTTGATGACAGTGAAAATAATATATGATCATTTATACATAAAATAGGAAGTAATAGGGACATGTATGTACGTGTAACAACATTAGTAAATGGAAATATAATTCATAATCTCATAATTAATCATGAATAACAAATAGAAGGTGATGATACCTTACCTAATTTTGACATAGTAATCAGTGTACACAAATGGTCATCGAATGGATAAAAGATTGTTAAAGGGGGTTATCATAATTTATACATAAAATTTAAAGTATGGGGGATATTTAATATCATATAATAACAAAAAATAATACAAATTAAAAGGCATAATATAAAGGAGTGCTTGATAAAAAAGGAGAGTGGAAGATCTATTATGGAGTTTTAGCATAGTAACGGGTTAGGTAAGGGTAAATATGAGAGAAGATAAATGATATATCAATAATATACAATCAATTGGAAAGTAAATTAATTTTTTTAAATGAATTAAAATATTAACAATTGAAATTAAGAAATCTAATTGAAAATAATGTGCTTGAATTGAATGTTTAAGAGGAAGGTGAGGATTCCTTACAAGAGTGTGTGACTCCAAAGGCTTGGGTGGGGCTTATTGAAAGATTGGGGGTGCCTTGGGAGGAATATTAAGAGTACATGTAAGAGTGATGATGTTATAAAAGCATATTTAGTGAAGATAAATGAGATCATGGGTTGCTCTATATAAGAAAAAGGGGGATTTCTTTATTAATTTGGGTTTGGACTCCACATAAAAAATTATTCAAAACCACAAACCAACCCATGTATTCTTACCATAGTTTCTATAAAATGGGAGTGTAATATATTTATTTATGAGGAAAAGGTCTGAAATCAATAAAATATTACCCTTGATGTTGTTGAGGTGAGGCCCAATTCTAATGATATGACTTTAAAATCATAGAATATATTATATATTATGGAGGATTCATAATGGATTTAAAAAAATAAATTAAATAAACATAAAATCAAATTATTTTAAATGGAAAAATATATTTGGTCTTGGATCTAATTTATATTAAATTTTAAATCACATTTTGTTCATTATGATGTCATAAAACACATTCCACATTTATACAGTATTTAATTTTACCTAAAAAATTGATTGTCTTGGAAAACTAAGAAAAATTCACCATCGGATAATTTTCAATTTTGGATTAGAAAAGTAATATTCATTTTTCCTAAATGATTTTTTAAATATGTGAATTTTCACTTTTAAAACAATGAATGGAATTTATAGAAAATGAATGGTGTTTTACAATAATATTTTTAATACACTAATAAAAATTACATCCAACATCATAAAAATTATATGATAATTTATATTTGAGATATATTATTTAATAGTAATATTCAATTAAAAAAATATTTATATAGAAAAATTTTGATTCATGAATTCATTTATTTAATTTGAATTCTAACAAAAAATATAAAATGTGCTTTATTGTATCAAAATATAAAAAATTACAATGTAATGATAATAAGATGAAAATATATTCATTAAACTATAAAAAGTAATTTAAATACTCATATTTCTAGGGTCATAAAACACATCCCCTTTATAAACTAGCACACTCTCTATATGTAATGTGTGCGATGGTGGGGCATTCATGGGGTTGTTCGGTGAACGTGGTTTCGATCATGATCTTGATGAGCTTTCACTTCTCTCATAAATAGTTCCACTCATACTTAAATTACTAGATCTCATCATAGAATTAGTCTAGGGAAGAGAACAAAAATTCTATCTACCTCAGAAGCTCTTATAAATTGGTTTTATATAGTATGATCCTCCTGGTTGAGGGCATCACTTCCTTTATCTGTTTCAATAGGATTTATTAAAACCCTATTTTTATAATAGTCATGTAATCAGTGTTCAATGACAATATTATCAATGGTAATGATACATAATGATCATTTAAATCCAATTGGATATAATAAAACAAAATAAGTTCCGGATATTTCTATAACCATAACACATTTAATTAAATCAAAAAGGAAATTTGTATTCATACGGGTCATTATGGGATGAACCATAGATGTTGTGGGGAAGAGTCAAATACACATAAAAACTAAAAATGATATTTTTTTTATACAAAAAAATATTCAATGTCCATGGGTTTAGTTGGAATCCTATATTCATGGAAAAAATTGATGATGCATGGATTTTTATAGGTTTCATTAGTAGGTCATATAATATTTCCAAGTATTATGGTGATATATTTAGGATAAAAAATCTAAAAACTCTACAATTTGAAAAAAAATTACATGGACATGCCTGAAATGAAAAATTTGGTAGGTGATTCACAACTATAACATTATAGATTAGGTCATATGAGTGAAGAAGGGGATGAATATTTTTAATATTAAAGGGTTAATACTTAATATTTGTTGATTTTTTCTTATGTAAATAATATATTTTATAGAAATATGGTAAATTAATATTTAGGAAAATAAGTTAAAACACCAAATAACATAAAGCTATTCAGAGTGGACATGGTGTATATGACCCCACACAGGTATATTTCTTTATAGTCTTACTATAAAGGATGATATTTATCTATGGAAAAAACAAGTAATTAATTAGTTTACATATGAAAAAATAGATCTATTATGTATATTAAATTTATGATTTGGATGGATTTAATTTTTAATGATTATGATTCAATGTTTAAATGCATGAGACTTAATAATAAAATAGAATATGAAAATAAAAAGGTTATATATTTTTATGTTATAAATATAATAAAATGGGACAAAAGTTTTTGGGTATACCATAACAGAATTGTGAGGATAAGAAAATAAGTAAGCCTTTGAAATTTTTTAGTAAGAGTATAAGGTTACACTTGGGGTTACAAAAATCTGTTTAGGAAGATTCAATATATATGATAGCATTCCTTATCACTATGATTCCAAGAATTATGATGGAATAAAATTTAATCAATGAGCTATGATAAAGAATATAGTCAAGGATATATCGTATATTGGACCTTAGTTGTTTGCAATATTTATATATTTTTATTTATTCAATGGATGATAACATTTTAAATTACAAAAAAACGTTTTTGGATATGTGGTTAATAAGTTTTGTTACTTATTCTAATATGATTAGAACATGAAGATAAATAAATTATAGAACATGATATTTTTAAATGTTGTCATGTATAAATATAAAAATTTCTTTGAAACTAGCATTGAGCATTTATAAAATTAATTAAAAATAAAATTTCACTTTATAGTGCTCCAAATCATGAAACTTTAAAACCTATGGATTTTTTCCCTTGGGTACATTTAAATAGATATACAAATTTAAAAGGAGTGACGATTTTTTTCCATTATTGTACTATTTTATATATCTCTATCTTGAAATTAAATTTTTATAAAGAAACACTCAAAAAGATGAAAAAATATACAATTAGGGAGTCCTAAAATAATAAATGTTTATAGAATCTTTATGAAAAACTTTCTTATAAATATATTAAATGCAAATAAGGTTTTTGAATATTTGGGTTACCTTCATAGAGTCTTTATAAAGACCTTGTATTTTCATACATAAATATCACATATTTTTTGATTAATATTCAATAAATTTCACAAATTCATGCCTAATTACAATAATGGTTTAGTGTGTTTTGTTATTAGATACATAATATTTTTATATAGTGAATGATCATCAACATCTCTCGTAATGATCTTCCCAATTTTTAATTATCATAAACATACCCTATATAAAATATTTTTCTTCAACATGGGGATAAGAAACACAATAAAGGGTGAGATAATATTATCAGTAAAGGTTATCAAGAGATATTACATTATATGATCATATTTAAGCGTAAGATAAATATAAGTGTATGTGATCATAAACATAACCTAAAAAGTTCATCCCCAATCCATCATAGATCATAAATATTATTAATGGCATGTTTAATTATCATTTCAAAATACCTAATCAGTATGAGTGTGAAATCATCATAATTCTTGATCCATAATGTCATTTCTTAGAGTTTTGGTACCAACTTTTTTATAACCATTTCATTTTCATGGTAAACTACAAAGACCATAATAGAGACTGGATCTGACCTCATTACCTATTTACCATTGTGGATCAAGCTCATCATTTTGTTTCCCATTTTCAATAAAGAAAATTTTCTTATATCTTATTGTTTATCATACCTATTTAATTATCTCCCAATACTATCAAATGAGATATATAGATTTACACAATATATTGTAAGGACATATATGTCCTTACCATTATTTGTTATAACATGACCACCATCCTTGGTTATAACATATTCACCATCGTTGGTTATAATATAAACACCTCCATATAATGAAGACCATAAATATGTGTTTGAGTTGATCATAAAACAATTATCATATCATGGACTATGAAAATTAATGGTAATAAAAAACATTCCATCATAGAAAAACGCATATAAATGAAAATGGATCTCGTAATCATCTCATTAATTCATCATAATATAACCCATGGAAAAGGAATAGATTTCATAGACATATCTTCATCAAAATCATAATCCATCCAAAGAAATGATGGTATAATTGGACCATATCCATCAAAAATCATAAGGAAAATAAATCTATTTCATCTTAGATGGAAAAATATTTTGAAATATTGTATAAAACATTTCTTGAGGAATATAGACATTCCAATTTGAAAATTACTTTGAAAAAAAATTACAAAAAAATCAAAATGTTTTTATTTGAAAATAAATGGGTAAAATTATAAGGAAACCTTTAAATTATGTATTGGTCATGGTGGCATGAAATATTATTCATGTCATACATGTTGAAATAAATTTTATTTTAGTATTTATGTAAAATAAAAAAGGGCCTTATTTGAGAAATGATATGAATATTAAATTTAAAAATAATTTTAAAATCATAAATATTATTAAAATTTTTTTTAAATCATTTTTGAATTATAATAACGTTCAGTAATAATTTTTTATAAATCATGGATATGGAAGAAAAAGTGTTTTTGTCTGAAGAGATAAATAAAGATGATTTTTCTAAAAAACATATTCTGGTCTCTTTAATATTTTAATAGTGTAAAATGAAAGAAAATTAGGTATTTTATATAAAAAACCATTGGATATTAAAATATGTGATTTCAAAATAGGTAGATAATTAGATCTTATCATTGGAAGAATATTATAAATAATCCACTTAAACAATGATACTATAACCCTAAACAATATCCAATTTGGTATCTTTTGAATCATAATCACCATGAAATCATGAAAATTAGTTGAAATTTTATATACCATTATTATTATGAGAAGTATCATAACATATATTCATGTGATTTATATACACCAAACAAAGTAAACAAGTGGTGTATAAGGCATGTGTCCCATAAAAATAAAAGTGTGTTGAAAAACTCTAATCTTAATTCACAACATAATTAATACATATTCTAACATCCTTTATAATAATTATATATTTATTATAAAAATATTAAATAACCATACTACATCTTATAATTCCATATATTAATTATATAAGACATTTTATTACCCATTTATTTACATGTACTTTTTAAATGTATGTTTAGAGTAATAACATCTTTGTTTTTCAAATACAATTTAGTTTGGTATTTTTGGTTCTTTTACATTAACAATGGTTCTATAATATAAATAATTTTAAACATCATATAATATCACATATATTCATTATATTTTTTATTTAGATTAATCCAATAAATATATAAATAGATTATGAATGACACTATTTATGGATACATGACTACTATTTCCATTTTCACATCAAATAAAGTGTATGAATGGAAAATAATATATTACATATATAGAATCTTTTTCATATAATATATATCAGATATTTACATTAATTTTATCTTGTTTACCTCCCAGGTAAATCAGAAGTGAGGAAAAAATCACATAGCTTCGTGAGGTGATATACCACCGTGCACAGGATCGATGTTATTATATTATCACAGAATATAAAATAAGAAAGTATATGTAATTTTATAATTCCATAAGTATAATTATTTCATAAATATCATGTAAATATGTGAAATTTATCATTAAATATTTTTTCATAGACGTTGATGGAAAAAAAATTACATCAGTACGTGAGGCGGTTGTCTATAGTACACATGATAGACAGTTCTGTTTCCCAATTGATGGAAGAGGTGATATATGTTGGTCATAAAATTAAAAAATTAACATATAATTATATGAAATATAATTATATGAAATATACTTATTTTATAATATATTAATGGATTATGAATATTTTATGTAGTTATAGGATGAAATAAAACAAAAATAGATATTTTTGAATTGTTCCTCTTCGTTAGAGAACATCTTTAGGTTTATAACTGAATACTTGATGGGAGCTTTTAATAAGAAAACTAAAACCACTATAATTTTGATATATAATTAGGAAATATATTTTTGTACTTTTTTTATAAAACAATGGGTTTATTATGTTTTAATAGTAGAGGAGAGGAGGTGGCCTTTTATAATTCTAGGAGAGGACATACATGGAATTTTTGAAAACTCTAATGTGTACACAAATTTTCTAAATGATTAAATGATAAAAATATCTAAATATATAACCATAGATAATAAAATTTATAAATATGTCTATATAATGGTATTTTTAAAAGTTTATAGGTCATTTTACCATTATTTTTTAATTTAACCCGCAATAAACCTATTTTAACCTTAACTATGATAATAATATTTTAATGTTTTTACAATTCATTTTGACCAAACAAATATGGTAAAATCATTATTTAATATTTTATATTCTAATTTGAAATAATTATTCCATTTTTATAATTTTCCTTAACATAGGAAAGAATTTTTATTTTAATGTTAAACAAGCAAATGCGTATAAAAAGCAGTTTTTTCATTAAGACAATTGAAAAATTACAAAAAAAAATTAATATTAAAATTCAATATGAAATTTATTCAAATGGCATAGATTTAATTAGTAAATATATAATTTACCACATTCTACTTTTAAAACCATTTCAAAATAAAATGGATCTTGTAAATTCTTTAAATGAAAATACATTTTTTAATAAAAACATTATTTTTTACAAGTCATCAAAAAACAATTCTTTTCAGAAAATTATAAAATAAATCCCTCAAAGAATTTTTTTTATTTAATTTTCATAATTGATGTTTATTAGATAAAATATTTTTTATGAATTGGTAAAAAAAACTTTTATTACTTTTATTCAAAAAAAGAAATAAAAACCATTTTTCAGAAAAAAATATTTTTAAAAAATATAAACATATTACTAAAAATTATGAACATTTTTATCAAAGTACATTATTTATATAAAATATAATTAATGTTTAAATTTTATTATATTAATTTATAAAATTGTAACATCTTGGTTTTAATGGTCACATTAAAATAATAATATTAATTGTGTATCAATATTCACTAAAACTTGTTGTTGTGTGTAATGTAAGCTATCTAAGAATTAAAATTTACATGAAAAAAATCATAAAATATTATGTTGTTACATTATAATCCATTAAAATGAATTTTTTACAAAATTATATGTCACTTAGGTTAAAATAATTGATGATACATATGTCTCATTCCATCCTTAGGTTCCCACATAGCTTCCTTATACTTGTTGTTTTTCTATAAGACTTTAACCTGGTGTGCAGTCTTTTTGCATAGAAGTTTCTACGTATCATGTAAAATTTACACACAATATTATTTATAAGAAATATTATTATCTATACATATGACCTATGAGTTTATTTCATGTGATGGATCAGGTATGACTTTCTCAGGATACGTATATGGAATACATCATGAACCTGAGAGAGGTTTAGTGGAAGCATCAAATGATTATTTATGATCCCGATATGATCAATAATTTTAAAGGTGTTAATATAGATTAGTAATAGTTTTTGTTCCTTTTAAAATATCATTACCTTCTTCAAGGGATAAATTTTTAAAAATACCTTGTCAACAACTCTTAATTCATGATCACGTTGAATTTGTCTAGCATAAATCTTATGTTAACTTCATGCCTCCCTTATGAGTAATTGAACGACTCTAACCTTCTCTTATTTTTATTTAACTAAATCTAGTACCAATATATTTCCTTCTAAAACGTCAAACCAACACATTTTATTAATACATATTTTTTATAGAGGTCTTCATAAGGATCCATTTGAATGCTTGAGTGATAGCTATGGTTCTATGAAAACTAAACTAGGGGAAAGTGTTGATCTCTACCACCTTTGAAATACATAATAATATATGTCACCATATCCTCTAGGATTTTAATTATTCTCTCATACTGAACATATATATATATATATAATGATATATTGTGATGAAATTTAACCCTATATCTAGAGCATGATGAAGACTTCCCAGATCATTGAGAAAAAAATTAGCTCTGTATTAGACATAATAAAATTTGGTACTACAAAAAACCTTAGAAATTACTTATTTTAAATCATAAAATTATGATCCAAAGATAAATTTTTCTATAGTGATGAAATGTGATGATATTATAATGTAATTGACTACAATCCCTATATCATTGTCACCTTAATATTTTTTGGAGTGTTAGTTGAAAAATTACATGGTGATGTTTTCCCATTTCCATTCGGGTATGGGTGATGGTAATAACATCCACTTAATATTTTTTCCCTTATCCTTTTCTTTATAACTTACCAAGAATTGAGATAAAAATAATTAATTTCTCTCTTTATATCATTCCACTATAAATATTCATTTAAATCATTATACATATTTCTACCTCTATGATGAATATATAATTAAAAATTATAATATTACCCAAACATCACCTTCTTTAGATCATGCATGTATGGAACACATACATGTTTCATGAACCTTATCATTCCACCATATTTAATTTTATAATCAAAAAAATTGACCCCCCTTATCAGTATGATATCTTCATTTAGTACATTATATATATTTACGTGGATAGATTGTTGAACACTCATTTGAGAAAGATAAAATATCTCCCATTACTTTAATATTTATTATTATATATTTTTAAATCCAAATGAAAATTTGGTCTCTTTTGATCCTAATAATGAATAATCTTGCATGACCAGTTTGACTCAAATAATCTCCCACATTGTTTTGTTTCCATGGATGGTAGTGTATTGAGCAGTCATAATCATTAATAATCTCTAACCATTTTCTATAATGAATTATAAACTCTTTCTGTGTGAATATATAATTTAATATTTTTTAACTAGTATATATATCAGAATTTTCTTTTTAAAAATATTCATTATATATATTTATTATAAAAATTAATGTAGATAACACCAGATCTAGACTTGGGTAATTTTACTCATGATCATTCAATTATCATGACATATAAGATATAACCTTGTAATTATACATAATAATTCATCAAAATACCTTATCAGATACATCACTATAAATTATAAACCCTTCTCTACTAAAAGATAATGTAATAACATTCATTTTAACTAATATTATCTTTGGTTACATGAAATTTTCCCCACATTCATCCATCCATAAGAACTGTAATCCCTTCCGAGTTAACATGTTGAGTGGATTAGATAGTTGTTAGAAATTTCCCACAAACCATCAATAACATACATCCAAATAAATGATACATCAGTTCTAAGTTATCATGGTTGGTCTATACCATTATTAAATAGCCTTTTTCGTTGATGGATCTACTAATATATCCTCTCTCAATATTATGTGACCCAAAAAATGCATCCTTTTGTTTCCAAATTTCATAATTTATATTTTTTTCATATATTTTATCATTCTAAATGTTCTTCAATACAATTATCAATTGATCATCATGGAATTATTTATACATTGAGTATATTATAATATATTATATAAATAATTCAAAAACACTAATCAAGATAATCTCTAAAGACTCAATTCATTATATACATGAAGATAGTGGGGGAATTAGTAAGACTGAATAGAATCAGTCTATAATAATAGTGTCCATACCTTGTTAGGAATGTTATATTTTATATATCATCCTTATTTACCCTCAATTGATGATTCCCATAATGAAGATCAATCATGGAAATGTGCTGATATCTACATAGTTGATCAAAAAAGTCATAAATATAGGATAGAATATACTTATTCTTGATTGTGACCTTTTTCTGTTGTGATAATCAATGAAAAATTTCATTTACACAAATTTCATTTAAAAAAATAAAATAGGTGCACCCCAAGGTGACATACATTGTCCAATGAGTACCTTTTTAGTATTTTCCAAGATTTGATTCTTTAATTCCTGTAACTCAATCAGGGATATTCTATAGGGATTTATTAAAGTAAGTGAATATCCATATATGATTTCTATTGAGAACTCAACTTCACGATTTAGTGAAATTTTAGTAAACTATTTTTCAATTAAATCATCATACTCCACCAAAATTGGCATATCATCACTCTTATGTGTCTCCCAAAATAACTTAGAAAAACAACCCTTTTAAATAGAAATAAAAAACTATAATTTTTTTTTTATTTCTATCGAATTTTAACTTTTATCATCAAATGGAAAAAAGTCATTGGTTTGAATGGAATATATTATGTGGCTTCTCTTCATTTGAAATTGATTTGGTATTCTTGTTGATAAATCCAAACCATTAATAATATGACATCATCTTCAAACAGAGAAATGATAACATGGGTTGTAGGAATAACATACCCACAAACGTCAACTAGATAATAAGCACAGACATGAGATGAAATCATCATGAAATAATGGGTTTTCACATCTAATTCAACATCTAGTTATTAAGGATATGAAAAAAAATTCCAAGATACATTTTATGATATATGGTAATTCCTAAAAATAATATCAAATATGTAACTTCTTTATTTCAGCAAATGTGCTACCATCTCAACATTAGTGTTCTATATTTAATTCCATAATTAAACAAAAATTTATTTCATGATAATCAAACATCATCAATCAGAGTGACTAATCTTGAAAAATAATTTATATGATATCTTATCCTTAACAACTTATTTTACATATATGATAAAATAGGATTAAAATATTTTATCCATGATCATCATCTATTCAAAAATTTCTTGATAGTTCACATGTAAAATATAAATTCAACCAATAATATCCCCCAAGATTGTTAAACCAGTTATGTAGTAAGGCCCATTATCATGTACCAGGTAATGTTTTAGTCAATCATAACACACCTTTCTTATTGTTATTTCCCCTAGGTACATATGTCTCAGAACCATGTCCACCCATAGTATCCAAAAGGAGATAGATTCTTATTTAAACTACATAATTTCTTCCTCTCCAAAACACTATGATTTTATCATATAATTAAGAACATCGCAAGTGTTCTCACTAACATTTTCTCATCCTAGTTTCCCAAGGTTTACTAATCCCAACTTTGATACCAACTATAATGACCTAGGATTTTAACATAAAAATATCACATATTTTAATATGTATACTAAATATATGCTACCAATACATTATCATAGACTATATTGGTTCAGTTTTTTTGAGACTATATACATAATCGTCATATTTAATTAATTATCTTCAATATATCCCATAAATATCTTCCCTTTTTTTACTCTTCATAAAAATACCCAACATAAATATTTTAATCACAACATAGGGAAAGGAAACATAATAATGGGTGTGAATTTGATGCTCGGTAAAGGTGAACAAGAGATATTACATTATGTAGTTACCCTGAATCCATTAGCCTAGATACAATGTCAACAATACTATATTGGCATGAGATACAAGGAATATCATTTTAAATTACCAAATAGTTTAATAGTTTTGGAGAACCTTATACATACATGATTCCAATTTTACATTGAAAGTAAAAAATAAAAAAAAATATAATAACAGATAATGAACTGTATCCTTAAAAAATAATCAAATATTTATTCTTTACATTCTGGGAAAAAGAAAAAATATGTGTAAGATAAAATTATCTATAAGGGTTAAATATAGAAGAAGCTATCATGGATCAATAAAAAATAATCAATTTAGAGATTCAAATAACTAAATACATATACAATTTAAATTACATGAATGCCTGAATAGACAAAGAATAATTAATATAGAAAGGTAAATAAATGGATACACATTCCATTTAATCAATAAACTAATAATGAGAGGAATCTAGAGATAATATCATGGTGAAACACTCATGGATAATGAAATAACTGAATTCTCAATAAAGTAAATTCTTAATTATTGAGTGTCATGTGTCCAAGGAACAAGATATTATTAATATAAAGACCTTTCACAAGATGGTTTAAAAATAATTGGTATAAATCCATTAGTTTTGGTGAACTCTACGTCTACTCTCAAGACCATTTATAAGAAGGAATAAACATACTATTTAAAAACCAATTTGGATTGTCCATGTTATTTATCTCATGATTGAACCGATTCATTGAATATATTACTATAAATGGTCCCTACCCATTTCATTCATTTCCAAATAATTCTGTAAATATCTAATAATTTATTTAATTCATAAATAATGTGACTTATCATCAAATATTTTTATTTAGTAAAGGATATGAATTTATCAATATTTACATAGTAAATCAAATGAATTTAAATATAAAACCCATATCTAAATATGATATATGTTTTTGTAAGGAATCAAATCCATCATATAAGAATATGGATATTTAAAAGAAATGTAATGTCCATAAGAAAGTAATTATTTCAAGGGACAATTCAGGACTAAAAATTAATAAATGAAGTGAATTTTAATACATTCCTTGGATGAAATTTTATTAAATTATCAAAATTAAGAATAATTATAGATTCAAAAACAACATATACCCATTAGAGTATGAATAATGGTGTTTTTGTCATTTATGAATAAAAATACAAAAAAATCCTAAAAACATTCAACAGGAACATATCCTTTCCATTTTGGAAGTGACTATTTAAAACTATTTTTATGAAAAAAATATAATTTTCATTAAATGTAAGCTTTGGTAATTTTAAATAATATTTAAAATATTTGAGTGGTCATTATTAAATTCCATGAATTTCTCATGCTCTAATGAAAATATTCCTTTTATAACAAAAGTAAATATTCCCATGAATTTTTTTTGAAAAAATTTTCAGAATTGGTAAAAATTTCATTAATAATTTAATTTTTAATGGATAATATAATTTTTAGGAAACATGGTTTTTTATAAAAAAATATTTCCCACCAAATAGTGAAATGAATTTATATTTTATAGAAAAAAATTTATAAGGTATTTTATGTAAAAAAGAGTGTAAATGGTGATATTAATTTAAAATATCATGACTAATCATTTTTATAATGATTCATGAAATTATTTTGGTATTGACAATAACATTTCATTATTGTAAGCATGATCACGAGTAATACCAATAAACAATGAGATTGTAACATGAAACTCTTACTACTTTCATAATATTGAAAAATAAAGCCTGTGAAAGAGATATCCTAAAATTTATATATAAATAAACCTAATTTTATTTTGATGAATCAATAAATAAATTAATGGTGTTTATTTACACTACATAAAAGAAATTGTTGGTGAATATGGATTGTCTCTCATAGAGGTAATAAGTGAGAGAGAAATCTGTTACCTCATGCTTCCTTTTGATCGAACATTATTTAACATTATATATTTGTGGTTTAAACATTTTATTAAATTATAATAGAACCGTATTAATATTTATTACATAATATGTATTCCTTTTGTAACATTTTATCACACTTATGTAAAAAATATTCCATTATTTTAATTATTTCTCATATAATATCCATGTTTTCTCATGCGTGTTTCATTAATAAATATCTGGTTGTTTCACATATATATAGTTCTAGATAGAATAGTATAAATATAATATATAATATATTAATAATTTAAATTTAATTATATATATCATCTATGTGGTGTGGTGAGGAAAATAGTGTCACATCACTTCATGAAGCCGGTAGTCCACATGTACACAAATAATGTGATCATCATTAGGTGAGTAAATGTGGAAAGAATACTTTCATTTTAGAATGATAAAAATATAATTAATATCATAATTATTTCTTATATATCATATATATTGATTAAATGTGACATTATTAAATTCTATGTTAATCATAAGTGAAATACGAGTCACATCACTTCGCGAGGTTGTAGTCCATCAAACAAACAAGCGACATTACCATAACCCATAAAGAATGAATAATATACATATATAAATGATATAATGATTAAAAATGTATAAATATGATATAAATATCATATAGATATAATTTATATCCATCATTTTACCCAGTCATGATAGGTGGTAATGGAAGAATGAATGACATCGGCTCGCAAGGAGGTATTCCCCTGTACACACAAATGATGATTTAGTAACCCATTTGACAGAATATGGCGTGGTTTTAGGTCATGAAATTAATAAAAAACGTCTCATTATAAATAAGATTTTATTTTATTATATTATGATGCTTTATATATAATTTATTAATGTGAAAGAATAAATAAAAATTGCTTTTGGAGGACTGTTGCCACTTCATCGGGTATCTTCCATAGGTTTAAACCAACGTCTTCCTAGGTTGAAAATCTACTAAAATTGGGGATTATAAAATTAAAAGAGGGTAACTAGTAAGTTATTTTATCTGGTATTGGGAAAACAAAAATGTTTTTGATTGTGGGAAGTGGAGAGGAGAGGGGGTGACCTTTTATAAGGGAGGCGAGTGGCACACTTGTAATGTTTTGAAAGGATATAATCACACCCCCATTATTATCATTCCAAAATCCTCAAAAAATTCCCTATTATAGAATTTAAATATATATATATTGGGAATAAGGATATATAATTGGTGTTGGAAAAGTTTTTAGGTCCTTTTTAATCCTATTCTTCTTAGTTTAACCCTCGGAAAAATCATTTTTTCCTTAACAACAAAAATTAATTTTTAATACATTCACTATTCATTTTGGTAAAAAATTGTGTTGACATAAGTATAAATTATAAATTATTAAGATATAAAACATGGAATCCATTTTTTAGAATTAAATTCACAAAAGGTTCATATTTTACTTTGAAATTATTCTTGTAGATGTTATGAGAAATCAATTTTTAATGAGAAAATGTTCAAATGTTTACATAGTATTTATATAAAAATTAAATATAAAAATGTTTAAAATGACCTTTATTGGATTAATTAATATAAATTTTAACAATTTTACTTTTAAACCAATTCAAAATATTATTTATCCACATAAATTATTTAAACGAAAAGGTATTTTTCAATTAAAATTTAGTATTTTTACTATTCAATAAAAAATGAAATATTTCAGAAAAATTACAATATTTCAGCATAAGATAAATTTTTATAAATTTATATCAAAAATTAAGTTTATTTTTCAATTAAATTTTCTAAAATTGTAAAAAATTATTGTAATTTATGTGAAAAAAGCTCCACTAAACTCCCTTTTAGAAAAAATACAATTTTCCAGAAAAAAATCTTTTTGTTATAAATGATTTTTATTTTAATTATTATAATTAAATAACTAATATATATGTGTAAAATATATATTTTCATAATTTATTTAATTTAATTAATACCTTTAATTCCAACAGTTAGGCGATAACTATCAGATGAAACAATATTATTATTATTATTATATTTTTTAGTAAAAATTGGTCTTGTGTGTAATTAAACCTATCAAAAAAACTATTTTTTTCATGTAACACAATATAATATCATTATTTCATGAAATTAAATCTAATGAAGAAATTGTATTTATTTAAAAATAAATATATCATAAAGTATTACGGTGTTATATTTTCTTCTAAACATGGTTTTGTGAGTCATAGAGATTACTGAATACAATATTCATAATTTAAAATTTCAGGGTGTTAGATTCTCCCCACATTATATAAATTTATTCCTCCAAATTTATAATATATCTTAGCAATCCATGATTTTTTATTTGAATATTATTTTGTTTAAAACTAACATCATAAAATAGCAAATAAAACATCTTCTTAATAATATAGAAATGAAAATACAAATATCATATTGAATAACATATAAATTGGTTTTCGGATAACAGTACAATGGTGGAATGTAAATATATTGTAATAGAATAATGGTGTAAATAATTATAGAGAGTGATTGTAGTCATTTATCATAAGAAATTGAATGATCAATGAATTGTTAAGGATCTCAAGACAATACATATCTAATTATTTAAAATACCATCCAATTTTTTGGATATAAATGTAATAGTATAACATTTTTTTTCAAGATCCTTTTCCTAATGTTGATTAATTATTTTACTGTCTATGTAAATATAAATACTCGATATGTTTCTATTTCATAATATTAATTTTATTTTCAAGTTTTGCTTCGATCAATTTACAATTAATCTCTTACTCCATGAAATGAGAAACTGGATTTTTATGACCAAACCATTAAAATTAAAATATAATGGACTGTAAGGTCTATAAATAATTGAAAATTATTTTCATCTATCTCAAAATATTTTTCAAAACCAATATAGTTAGTAAAAGTTATCCAATAGGCATAAATCTTCATATCCTGAAGTAATACTTTAATATCTAAAACATAATCCAAATATAAACATAAACCATTTCCCAAATGGATAACATTATTCCCCTTAAAAACATAAATATATAAGAATTAGAAATAAGGTCAATGAATTTCCAAAATTAACATACTACTAATCCTCAAAACAACATTAAGTATCTCTTAATCATGAAAACACAAACATGTGAATAACTTCATCATGTAATCTCATGAAACATGGTAATAACATTAATGACCAAAAAAATATTGGAAAAAATTCATTATTACTTTTTTCCTTAGGTAAAACATAGATTATTGGTTATATTAATTAAATCCAAAAAATTTGTAAAATCTAACAGTGAAAGCATAGACCACATTATTACAAAATCCTTAATCATTCCCAATACTGTAATTACTATCCAATTTAATCTATCAAAATAAATAATCTCATTATCCAAACATTATTATATCGACATCATGATCATATTAGGTCCCTCAATTATTTGTTTACCAAGATGTTCAACTTCCACTGAATCATTTTTCTTGGTCGTCGGTACCGTTCAACATACGCATTCAAATACTTAATGAAAAAGAACCACAATACAATCCTTATATATTTATTAATTTTTATAACTATAATATAATATATAATATACTAAAATGACATAATTATTGAATCCATACACAAGAATAGTAATCATTTCTTTCAATATTTGGTAATATCATAAGATTGATTATGATCTATTTTCTCATATTGTTGTGTATTTATATGATTTTAAGGTATTTTTTTGTGTAGTGTATCATATCCTTACATTTACATCATTGTAAATTGAAATATTTTTTTATTACCCTTCCAATAATATAAATATTTTTCTTTCTCTCCAAATTGTTCAAAACTCCCATTCCTTTTATTAAATCACCACAGTTTTTCATTCCATAATAATTTCATGTTAGAAAATCCTACTTTCCCTTCTTTTTTTTTATCTTTATAATTTCTCTTTCATCCTCTTCTTCTATTGATTCCCTTCAAATGAATAAGAGTTGGATAATTATATCTCTATATAGATAGAAAATTAAACTATTCAATCATATGAAATTAAATTATAGTGGCCAGCACAATTCGAGACTTGGAATAATCCCTTCCAAAAATGGGTAAACATAAACTTTGTGTTGCATATATAATTTTTACGATGATAAGATAACCTTATAATGTTATCTTAATAATCTACAACACATTTTTTATCCTTTTTATTATTCTAAGAAAATTTATCCTTACCTAATTTTATTTCTTACGATGGAAATATTTACCAAATAATGTCTCCTTGATAGTTTTATATTCAATGAGTTCTATTTCCTCTTTCTCCCTATAATTCTAGATAAACTACCTTTATTGATCAAACTCACCTTTGATAAAATACACATAAATTATAACATTTTCCTTTTCACCACATTCCAACAGCATAAATATATTCTTTGGGAAACTTAATCCATTTCTTTTCTACCACTGGATTAGATGTCCCTTTAAAAAAAGTGGCTTATATCGCAAAAAGTAATCCAACATTAAAGAATAACACTACGGAATATATTTCTCAATCCATAAAATGTTATTTTTTATAATCTGATTTAGCTACCTTAATATAGTTATAATTATTTTAGTTATAATACCAACTGTATTTTCTTCTTTAGTTTGGGAATATCTTACATTTTCCATGAGTATTGGTACCCTTGTTCCTTCCATTCTCTATTTCTATATAATGGAATCTACTGGATTTGATCATAAAATTATAAAATATAAATTATAATGTATAATTCCAAACATCGTGTCACTCTTATAATAAAATAATATTTATAAATGTTTAATATTTTAATATTATACATGGTTTCTTTTGGAATATCATTTTTTGAAATCCTTCATAATGGTTTGTTATGAAAATGTGGACTATCTTAGCATATCCCTTGGTGTGTCAACCAAGTGTGCACTATATCTTACCTTCATACACCAGGTGATGATTGGGTCAATCCCAATGTGTCATTTAAAGAGTAATCTCCCAATGAACCACTATTATAGAACAAATTTCACTTATAGTACATGGATAGGGATGTATTTATTGAATAAACAACATAATTTCTTCCTTATTAAATATTAGGATGTTTTTCAATACATATCCTCAATTTTTATCCAAGGGTTTTGTTCCTTAAGCTATTTTTTTTACAAAATTGTATGTCCAAGGTTTATACTAAACGTCCTTTGATGCAAAAAATAATGACCATAACACCAGTATCTCAGAGCCAGTGTTTGAATTATTTCATTTTCATGAGATACATGGAATCACATCTTGAATGTATGAATAGTTTAGTTTTCCTGTGGAACCATAAACATAAATGACAACCATTTTTAATTTACTGTACATAATAAAATATAATACCAAAAAATGGATATTTATCTTCATTTTTGAAAGATCATTCAAATTTTTATTCTTCTTATCCTAGGGAAAGGAAAAAAAATAATAGATATCTCAAATTCCCCGTAAGGGTTTGGTATAACAGAATATATCACAAATCAATAAGTAATAATCAATATGGAAAGGTAAATAATAGAATATAAATTCCATTTAAATAACTTGAATTCATAAATAGATAAGGAATAATCAAGAATGAAATGTAAATATCTTCCTACACATTCCATTTATTCAACAAACTAAAAATAAAATGCATTCAGAGATAATATCTTGGATATTAAAATTAATGAATTCGAAATGATATAAATTCTTAATTATTGGACATAATTTTTCCCATGACTATTATTCACCTACCACAATAACTTTTATAATATGTTTTAAAACTAATGGATACAAGCATATTAGGTTTTTCCAACTATACCTCTACTATTAATACCATTCACAATAGAGTATAAAACTACTATGTAAAAACCGATTTGGTTTGGTCAAATTATTTTTATCATGAGACTATTGAAACATTGAGGGTATTGTTATTAATTTTCTCCACTCATGTATTTAATTGTAAAATAATTACTAATATATCATATAATTGATTTAATTCATAAACAATGTGTCTTGTCATTATATATAAATTTTTAATAAAAGATATAGATTTATCTATATTTCCCTAGAAAATGAAATAACATTAAAAGTCAACACCATGTTTAAAATGGTAGTTGATTTATTGTATAATAAAATACATCACATGATAATATTAATTTTTAGGATAAATTTATTGCCTATAGGAAGTTGAACAATTCAATAGATAGTTAGTTCCTACCAAAATGATTAAATAAAGGGAATTTCAATACATTTCGTAGTCAAAAGGTTCATTAATCATCCATAAAATAATGAGGATTATTCTAGTACAAAAGTTACCCATTTTACTATGAGTAAAAGTGACTTTTTCATTTATAAATATAAATACAATAAAAATATATTTAAATACAATATTTAGTAAATTATCCTTTTCATGTTGAATGTCACATTTTATAACTATTTTTTAAAATAATTGAATATGAAATTATTTTAAAATAATAATTGACACTCATAAATTTTTTTTAAACATTTGAGTGTTCATGACTATTGGAAATTCAATACATGTTGAGTACATTAAACCAAATATACCTATAATATTTTTGTAAAATCCAAACAGGCATAGTATTGAAAATATTCTAAAGATTCATTTGAATTGATTTTGTCAAAATATAAAATGGGTAAAATTTTTATTAATAAATATATAGGAATAGTATAAAAACAGTTTTGAAAACTTTTTTAGAAAACATTGTTTTAGATGAAAATGGAATTCCGACCAAAGAGAGAAATATTGGTAGATTTTCTTAAAAACATTTTTGAAACATTTTAAGTACCAAAGAGTGGATAAATAAAATTATTAATTGAAAATATAATTACTAAATATAGGGTATGAAAATTATTGATTTTCAAGATGAATGTATCATAATGTTTCTTTATTAGAAGAATCATCATGACAAATACCAATAAACGGTGAGATTGAAACATATACCCTCACCACAATCATAACATTGAATCTTATGAAACAAAAAAGAGAGATCGTAAAATGGATATGAAAATCCCATAACTTGAAAAAGAATAATCACAAAATTCATTCATATCTAGTGTGTACACAACATAAAATAAATAGGTAGTGAATATGGAATGTGTATCACAAAAGTAAAAAGTTAGATGGAAATCAATTCGTTCACACTACCTTTTGATTGAACATTGTTTATCCACTTATATAGTGGTTTTATACATGTTATTAACTTCTAAAAAAACCATATTAAAATTAATTATAAAATATATGATCCTTTTATAACATTTTTTCACACATCTATTAATAATCATTAATTATTTTCATTGATTCCAGTGTTAATTTCCTTCTTTTTCATGTGTATTTCGTCATGCAATATCTCAATCATGTGCATGTCATATAGTTATATAATATAAAGAATAATAATAATGAAATTATTATAATATTTTTTTCAATAAAACTTTTAAAACCAATCATGAATGATTCTTATGAAAAATTAATTATGTTACAATCATGGAGATTGTAGGATGTACATACGCATGTGTAACATTTTCCATTTTCAAATATCATTATGGAAAGGATTTGAGTAATATTTTATATTTACATTATGATAATAATATAATATATATAACATATTATTTATGTAAATATACATATATAAATCATCAATGTTTTGTGGTGATGAAAAGAGAGCCACATCGCTTCGTGAAGGTGGTATTCCAAATATACACGAATGATGTTTTCATCTTTATGTGGGTGAAAATGTAGAAATAAAATTATCTTTTCATAATGATTAATAATTAATTTATATCAAAATTATTTAATTTATATCATATATATTTAGTCATTTTAACCTTATTACATTCCACATAATGTTTTAGTGAATGATAAATTGAATATCATCGTGATGTAGTAGTTCACGGTACACAAAAATGATGTTATTATATTCTCTAAGGAATGGAAAGTAAAAAATATATATATGAAACAATAATTTCATATAAATAAAAACTATTAAAATATAATATATATATATATATATATAAACTTTATACACATCATCATACAAAATCATGAAAGGTGTTAATAGAATAATGGTTGACATCGATTCACGAGGAATTAGTCCACCGTACATACGAATAATGATTTTGTAACACATCTGATTGAAGAGAAAGTCTTTGTTGGTCGTAAAAATAACATAAAAACATATTATAATATGTAATATTCTAATTTTATTATATAATCATGGTTAAACAAATAATTTACTGTGGTAGGGGAAGAAATAAAATAAGAACACTTGTTTAAGAACATTTCCTCTTATTCAGGTATCTTCCTTAGGTTTTCCTAAGTCCTTCATAGGTTGGATTTACAGCAAATATAAGGAATATAAGAATATATTAGGGATATGGGTGTGTGATTTGGTTTGGTAATATATTAAATAAAAGTATTTTAAGGGATGAAGTGGAGAAGAGAGTGGGTTTCCTTTTATAAGTGAGGTTAGTGGCAGAGTTATACTTTTTTTGAAACATTCAATTATACCCTGTTTATATCATGAAAAATCTTCCTAAATGGGAAATTCTATAAATTATAGTGATAAGGTATAAATATTTCCATCCATTAGGTGTTTTAAAAGTTAGTATGTCATTTTTGACTCTTATATTCATAGTTTAATCACCCAATAAATCCATTTTAACCTTAACTGTGATAATTAATTTTTACTATTTTCTAGATTAGTTTTGGTCAAAGATAGTTAAAATTATTAGACATTATAATTTATTATGATTAAAAATATTTAATATATTTTTCAAAATTCAATTCACATACATAGAAATTTATAATTTAAAATCAATCCCACTAACATGATGAGAAATCGAGTTTTTGAAGAGAAAATGATCAAAAGTTTAAATAGTTTTTATATAAAAAATATTTATTAAAAGGATTACAATGAACAAGATTTTATTTATTGGTATAAAATCAAAATAAATTTTACTTGAAAATTAGATAAAATTTTAATTTAACTTATTTTATTATTTAATAAAAAATTCATTTTTCAATTAATATTCAGTATTTGTAACTTTTCATTGAAAAACAAATATTTTAAAAAATAAAAAACACCCAATGATAAGTTTGATGTTATAACTTAAAATTAAATTTTATTTTTTCATATAATTTTATTAAATTTTAAAAAATTACTCTTATATTATGAACAAAAAAAGTGACTAAAAATTCTTTTAGTACAAATAAAATTTCCCAGAAAAATATTTCTTATTCTTTTAAACATTTATTGTTTTATTGAAAATAAATATATAACTAATAAATGTGTTTAAACGATATATTTTCATAATTTATTTAACTCTACTCATACACTCCATACCAATGGCTAAGACATAACTATCACATTAAATAATAATATTAATATTATATTATTGTTCTGTAAAACTCGATCTTGTGTTTAAAACAATCAATAGATGAAACTCATTATTTTCTCTAATAAAAGAAAAACTCAATTTTGTGTGAAAATAATTCAATTGAAGATATTTAATTTATTTAGATATAAATATATTATTAATTCTCTAGGGTTTAATATTTTCTTCTAATCATGGTGTTGCGTGTTACACACACTATCACATACAGGGCTTATATTTTAAAATTTTGGGTTTTTACACGTTATATGATTACATTAAATTATAATAAAATAATTAGGGTATGATATCATGAACATTAATTATATTATTCATACCGAACTTGGCATATATCATAAATGGGAGTCATGTAATAAAGCATTGTCATTCCCAAATACATGATCCATAAGAGTGTGAAACCAATATAATTCATGATCTATAAGATCATTTCATAAATGCGTGGAACCAAAAATAGAATAGAAACTGTTTCATTTGTCAATGTTAACTACCAAAAACATGAATCGGCATCTATCATTCCTTATCACATATTTTCCATTATGGATCAAGCCTATCGGGTTATTTACCATTATTAATCAATCCCATCAGACTATTTCTCATTATGGACCAAGATCATTATCTTGTTCCCATTGTTATCTCATGAGATATAAAACATTAAATAATTTATTGAAGGGATATCTTGGTCCTTTCTATCCATGGTTATAATGTGATTGACTTCCCTAGATGTAATGTAATTACTATACGTGGTTATAGCGCCACCACTATCATATATTTAAAACCATATATAAGAGTTACACAAGTTAAAAAACATTCAAAAAATCATATACCCCAAAAATAAAAGCGTCTTACAAATTTTTCATCATGTCATAACCCATAGAAATGAAATCGGTCTCATAATCATCTAATCCAATTTTCATAGCATTACTAATGGAAAAGGATTATGTTTCATAAACATATCTTCATCATAATAATAAACCATCTTCAAAAAAATATGTATGGTATAATTCTATCATATACCTAGTAAATCCTAAATAATATCAAATGAATTCATCATATATGGAAAATATAATTGTATTTTCCCTTCTTGTTTGTTAATTTATAGGTTTTTATAATTTGAGGGGTTTGAGGGAGGTTTGGGGTGTTTTTAGTTGAAGTTAGAGGTGCAATAAAGCTACTACATGTAATTCACATCGTGTATATTTTACATGAATTGAAATATAGCTTCAAATATTGTCTAGGGATAGTTTATTATCTGTGTATTTTTTGTGGTTAAATAATAAAAATACAAAAAAATAATCAAAAAATGAACCTTAAGGATTACATGATTCAAGAGGAGATTACAATTCATTTGTGGATGACGGTTTGTGGTTTGTTCTTTTGGGTAAGAGAGGTGGTTTGTAGGGCATTATTTTAGGGTTCCAAGGTGGTTTTTGGTCCATAATTTTGGGGTGGTGAGGTGGTTTTAATTAATTATTTTGGGGTGGTGAGTTGGTTTGTTGACCATGATTTGGGGGTGGAAAGGTTGTAGTTAATTGGTGCTACATGCTTGAGTAGTGATGGAATAAATGATTTAAAAAAGACTTAAATGACATGGGCTGGTTTGGATAATGGGATGAAAATGGTTAATGAATAATTAAATGGTGGGTTGTGTGGTAAATTTTGGTTAATTATAGATAATAAAATGAATGATATGACTAAATGAAGTTGGATCAAATCATGAATGTGGCTTAGGGATTTTTGTGTGGTGTTATGCATTTAGAGGATTCAGAAAAAGTGACTGTGTTATGAGTTTGTTGGTTGGTTTTTGAACCCTAGGTTTGGGATTGAGTTTCTGATATTATATTTATATATATATAATTTTATATTATTTCAGTTTCTATATGCACCCCACTAAGGTCGAGGGCTATGTTCTGACACTGAAATAGTCATATGGGGTTGTTTTGTTTCATCATCTGGTGGGAAGTATGGATGATTGGGTGCCTTCCCATCCCCTCCCTCTTCAAGGTGAGGTAGATATTTCACATTTTTTGATTCATGGAGTTCTATTATTGCATTAGATAGTTGTTTTTATAGACTAAGTGTTTTTGGGTGATATGTGATCATGCTTATGGGGTGGTGGACTAGGTGTTTTCAAGAAAGATGTGATATGACCATTATTATAGAGAATCTTATGGTGGGGGTTGTGGACGGTAGGAGGAGGGAAAAAGGTTGATGTACTACATGTTCATGATACCAAATTACACTAGATTTTTATGTGGTTAGGTTTTGTTTTGGTTGATTTCAGGTGATATGTGTTGTGGCCATTCTTATAGGGCGATGAGCACGGCTGTCATTGGGTTAGGTTTTTTGAGGCCATTCATGTGGGTAATTATCTTGTATAGATGGGATCAGAGTGCTAGGATGTATGAATTTGGGGCGTGAGTTCATCATACCAGTGGGAAGGTGTGGAGGGGTACACTTATCGACTTCCTTCAAGGTGTATTATGTTACTTGTTTTGTGTTATTTGGTGAGCAAGCCTTGGTGAGGTTGGGTTTGGTTAGTATGTATGTATAGGTGTTGTTTGGTTCTACAGTTTTCCCACAGGTTCATTTTTATGATCCTTTCCCTAGTGCATTAGACAATTTGGTTTTTCTAATTGAGTATACATTAATGATCATCGTAAGTATCTACACATTTTTTAGGTTAATAGGAGGATTACGTGGACCATACTAGACATTACTATCTCGGACCTTAGCTGTATGTCATGTCGCAACATTAACTTTTCTTTTTGGTATTCACAATGGAATCTTTTATTATATCTATTTAATTTATTGATACATTTATGGGATGGTTTGGGTTTCAATTTAAATTATTTCATGGAGTTTATTGTGGATTTTTCATCTTATCTCTCGGTCCAATTTATATTATAGTGGGTAATGAATCCCATACCTGATATTTTTATACCCGTTGTTGTAGTATCCAACCCAGTGCTTATTGGAGGTGGGACTTAGGGGGGTCATTATATATCTCCCCTCATTATGGTATCTTTGGTGGGAGGGGTTGTGATAGTGTGGTATTAAAGGGGCGATTAATATATAGAATGATGTTTGGAGTTAGGAACCATGAGGATTTCATGGGTTGTTATGGTAATAGTGTTTGTAGACCTTTTTTCATAAGATATGATTGGGATACTGGCTAGGATATAAGATTGTATGGCCCCCATAATCCAATGTATGCACTCTAGTATTATTTAATAGCCAAGTGAGATGGTCCTACTAACAAGGGTCGAGACCTTGGATAGGTACATGCATCATGATGACTTTTGTTCTTATTTGAATTGGTTTGTTTTAGGAAGTTTAAAAATAATAAATAGAATTAAAATGTATCTAAATAAAAATTAAATAATACACAGTTCTGGAAGTAATTTGTTTTCAATAAAACTATGGCTCCTGATTCTAGCATTATGATTTGGGGAAATATGAGGGTAGTGTTTCAGATGTGGATACAGAGATATAGCTAGAGGTGCTCAAGATAAATATAAGTTTGATCTAGGCCCTGATGGGGTATTGGGTCCCTTTGGATTTCATTCATATGTGGGGAGTTGTGTGTCAGTGGTGAATGATGTATCTAAGGGAGAGGATGTAGGTGGATGTTTTTTATGGGTTGACTTATACAAGGAGTTCTCGGTATAGCTTCTATTTCGACCATGAAGGCAGCAAGGAGGAACGAGCTTGTATATATACATCAGGGGAGCATGACAGTGTGAGATATGGGAATCAGGTTCAACGAACTTCCTTACTTTCCCTCAATATTTTTCAAGATGATGAGTCTCATTTGAGATGTCTTGAAGAGGTACTATGTCCTTCAATTCAGTATGCGGTTACTTCCTATACATTTCTAATGTATATATAGGTTCAAAAGAAGGACTATGTGATCATGTAAATTCACTATTAAAGAGATTTACCATGGGATGGGTACAAATATGGTTCCTGAAGGAGGAGCGTTGTCAGTATATGGTATCATCCACCAAGACCATCGAGGCTTCGACCAGTAGGGAGCCAACCTCATTAGATTTCTTTTTGGACTTATAAGTCTAGTATCATTTGTGAATTTAATGGGAAATGTGTACCAATGTGTTTTGGTTGTTGGATTTATGTCCATCACCAGAACCAGTTCCTACTAGTTCACAAATCAATGTTCAGTGGAGGTGTGTAGGTTTAGCACCAGCCTTAGTAGTAGTTAGCAGTGAGGTTGTTTTTCCAGCAAGGGCTACCAATTTTTAATACTCTAAGGGGAGATGGAGTAGGTAGAGGCCATCTTTAGTATGTTCATTGTGTTCATGGACTGTGCATTGAGCATGGTCATGGAAGAGGTCATTAGAGGTACGGATCTAGGCGTGGTCAGTTCAATGTAGGGGATGCAACAGTTCTAGTGGTTCTATATATCAATAGAGTTATGAACATTTTTTTTATTACCCTTTATATTTTTCCTTATTTGATTCAAGAGATTCAGACTCCCTTATTGCGCCCATTCTATCACATTCTATGGGACTTCATTCAGAGAGGATTCACATGCCCCTAGTGTTAACTACAACAATCGATAACCAAACCATCTTGTTTGATGTGTTTTGGGGATGTGGATTGATGATGGGGTTGCATCAGTATCATGTGGATCTTTTCATGTAACAGATAAAGCCATATGATGTTATCCTCATCATCGAATACTTATATTCCATATATTCAATTAAAAAATTCTTCTAAAGGAGATTCATGTTACAGATGTGGATGGATAATGTGTGGTTTTTGTTGGTGAGCAGGGTTATCAGTGGGTAGTCAGTGTGTGGAGCCCCATCATTCTTTATTGGATGAGTTTTTTATAGAATCAGTGGGTGTTGGGATGGTAGAGCTTCCCAAGGTTTTTTGGGAGTTCCATGATGTTTTTTCCAAGGAGATTATGATGGTAACCCCTCTATGTGATGTTGAGTTTGGGATAGACTTTCATCTGGATTCTTCTCTAATTTCAATTGTTCCTTCTAAAATTATACCTTCTTTGTTATGGGTGTTTGTTATTCAGATATATGATCTGATGAAGAAGGGTTTTATCCTGACCAGTGTCTCACCATGGGGTTCTCTTGTGTTTTTCTCAAACAAAGCAGATGGTATTTTTTGGTTGTTCGTAGACTACTAGAGGTTGAATCATGTGTAAGTGAATAACCATTACCTTATTTGAGGAAAGAAGAACATTTAGACTAGATAATAAGGGTGATCTCGTATTATATGATCTATTTATAGTTTGGATATCACAAGTTGATTTTGAACGGAGATGATAACTTGATGACATCCATTATATGCAGGTATGGGCACTTTGATATTGTAGTCATGTCGTTTGGTGTTACGAATGCACAAGCTGTGTTCATGGGGATTATGAAATCCATTTTCCATTATTTTTTAGATATATTCATCATCATATTCATTTATTATGTATTTTTCTAATCAAATTCAATGGAGGATAATTCTGAGAATCTCATACTTGTCTTGCGGGTTTATCAACACCACTAGATTTATGGAAATATTTCCATGTGTATGTTCTAGAAACAATAGATAAATTTCCTCAGGTATTTAGTGTCTAAAAAGGGTGTGGAAGTATATTCTTTAATGGTTGAAGTAGTTTTTTCTTGGGAATAATCCATGAATGTGGAATATGTTATCAATTCCTTGGTCTTAAATGCTATTATCAGAGTTTATACTTGATTTATCTTGAGTTTCAGCCTCGTAGACTACATTGACTAGAAAAGGCCATGATTTTTTGAGGAGTTATTAATATCAAGAAGTGTTCAGTTTCTTAAAGATGAACATGGTTAGTACTCTAGTGTATCATTTTCTTAAATATTTTTAATGCTTTAGATGTTTTATGACGCATCCCATCTGGTCATGAGATGCATGATGATGAAACAATAGGTGATGATCTCTTATCGGTCTAGGTAGTTATGTTCCCATGAATGTAACTCTTCCACCCATGATCTATAGATTGAATTTTTAGTGTTTTGGCTAAAATTTTAGTGGCATTACCTCATTAGGGAGTGATTTATGTTCATCACAGATCATAATCGTTTGAGTTATATCTTCTCACAACATGATTTGAAATTTTGGGAGTAGACGTGGATGGTTTTTTTTCAAGATCATGACTTTTAGATATCCAAAACCTATTGAAAATGGAAAGTATTGGCCAATGCTTTGAGCCGAAATACATGGAAGGGGCATGTTTAAGAATCTGTGGATTCTTGGAGAGAGATGGATGAGTTTGAAGCCTTGCGCTTAGAATAAAATTTGATGATTGATGATGTAATTTGTCTCAAATGATGGTATAAACTTCCCTAATGCTTCAAGTGTAGGAATCTAATTGTTGATACTCATATGAAGAGGTGATGCATGATTGTTTTTCCATGGGGATGCTCCGGAGAGATGGTTGGTGTACGGTTGGAATCAGAGGTTTTTTTATGTGAGGTGTATTGTTCTAGTAGAGATTCATGGGGGATTACTCTATGATATTCATATCTCACCTTTGGTGGTAGACCCAGGAGTTTCCAATATGTAACATCACTTGAAGATGTAGTTTCGGTGGCCCAGGATGAAATGGGATGTGGCATTGTTTATAAAAAGTTGCTTGGTTTTCATGAAGCTATAGGTTAATCATCATATTCTTGGTGGTTTTTTTACATCCCTTAGATATTCACGAATGCAAATTTGATGAAATATTGATCGATTTCTTCATAGGGTTAACTAGAGCTTATTGAGGTTTTGATTCTATCATGGTAGTCTTGGTTCGATTGATGAAATTTTTGTTACTTATTAGTGATCAAAGAGTTGGGCGTAGTTGATGATTTGGATAAGAGGTATATGGATTATGTGGTGCGATTGAATGGAGTTATGAGTTCAATTTCTTGAATTGGGAGTAAAAATTTAACTCATGATTAAGGAGGGGATTATAACATAATTTTGGAACATAGTTACACCTCATCAATTCTTTCCACCCTCAAATAGATGGTCATACCAAACAGAAACTTTAGACATTGGAGAATAGGTTCTGGGCATGCGTCTCCAACATTGGGGGATCTTGGGTATAAAACCAAACTTTGGTAGAGTTAAGTTATAATGATTGATATCACTCTTCTATTTTAATGTATCCTTTTAAGACTTTTAATGGGAGACCATGTCATTCATCATTATGTTGGACAGAGGATGGGGATACAACTATTCTTGGATGTAATGTGGTGCAGTGCATGGTAGGGAAAGTTTGGCTTGATGGTGGGAGGATGATAGTGGTGTTGAACCAACATAAGTCTTCTGTCGATCATAGAAGGTGTCCCTTTTATTTAGAGTTTGATGACCATGTTTTCTTTATGTTTTCCCATCGACATGGTCAGTCGTGGTTCGGTAAGGGATTATTCTTTCTCATAGGTTTTTTGGGCCCTTTGAGGCACTAGGGTGAATTAGTGAGGTGGAATATCAGTTGGTGTTCCCACCACAACTATAGAGGACACAATATTTCTTCTACATCTCTCAACTTCATTAGTATATAAATGATGAAACCCATGTCATTTAATTGGGAGAGTTGGATATCTAGGATGATGAAATGATTGTGGAGTGGCATGTAGAGATCCAGGATCACCTAGAGAAGGAATTATACGGATAGACCATTTAAATATGTCACATGTTTTTTAGTCATGGTGTCCTAGGGAAGAATACTTGGGAGTAGGAGATTCCAATTAATTCATTTTACCTGGATATGTTTTCAATTTTCTAGTGTTATGTCTTTTATTGTGATGTGATGTTTCAAATCTTGTTGTTTTATCTGATAACCTATTTTCATTAGTTTTTGATATGTGAGGTGTGATGTGTGATAATGTTTCGACATATGAAAAGAGGATGTATAGATTCTTGATTAAGATTCATTAACAGTGATGTGATTAAACCCATGCTACTGAGTCAGTGCCACCCAGATGGGATATTATCTTTACATGGAGGATGAAATTCCCGGATTTGTGTGTTCGAAACATTGTAGTTTATTGGTTGTATTAGTTGTTAGTTTGGGATGTGTGGAGGTTGATATGTTTGTGTAGAGGGTGTGTGATAGTTTAGTTTTGTGGGAGGAGGCATCTTGTGCTTGTGGTGATGTGGTTGTGCATTGTGTTTTGTGGCTGTTTGGGCGGGTGTGTTATGTTGGTGGTAGTATTTTAGGCTTGACGAGATCCTTGAGAGGTATCTCATGGAGAGGTTTTTTATACCCCATTTCTTTTGGTCTTGGTTGTGGATTATCTAGGGAGATAATCATTTTATATCAATATTATGTAATGGTATGTGCTTCCCCAACTATTAATTTGATAGTTTTGTGTGTTGGAGGTGTCTGGGGGAGGTTCCGGGAGTTTTTTATGGAAGTTTGAGCTGTATAAGAGATACTATATAAAATACACATCATGTATAAGTTACATGATGTGAATTTTTGTTTCATGGGTTGTTCTGGTCTAGTACATGTTTTTTATTTTTCTAGGGTTAAATAATAAAAAGGCGATTAATTTTTCGATGATACTAAACCCTAAGGATTTTACAACGCAAGAGGGGATTACACTTCATGTAATTCTCAGATGCAGTGTAGTTTTAAAATTTCGTTCATTACTGGATTTTTATTTATTAAGCCATGGATTATTCTTCCTCTCATTTGGGGTGAACACTAGGCACCCCATTGAGTTCTTCAATACCTCTTACTCCCTCGTTGTTTTTTTGTCCCAATGGTTGTTTGTTGGAAATATGTGGTAATCCCTACATTCATCTGTGATGGTTTTCTCATGTTTTACATTAATGTTTATATATGGTGGTGTGGTTTGGTTAGATTTTTTAATTTTGGATGCGTTTTGATGGTGTTTGGGTGAATTTTAGGTTGATCCATGTTTTCTTGTGGTGCAGTTGTGGTTTGGGGGTGGTTCTTCTTCACCCTACAGTGCACAGCGAGTCGGAAAATCTTATTTGAGGTTAGGAATCACACAGTTCTCTTTATTGTGTAACATTTAGGAGGGGTTTTATTTTGTTTATCAATAGGTTATAGTTGTGATAGATTAATCAATGATAATGAATTGGTTAATTTAAAACATAAAGTGTTAGATGTGATTTGATTCACACGATTTTATATCATTGATATTATTTGGGTTATTATGGATTGTACTGGCTTAGGACACTACATAATATTGTGGTCATTGGGGGATTTGTTTCTATTGGATGATATTTTCTTTGACTGTTACACATATTTTAATTGTTTCGATATCTTCCTAAAATGGAAATTGATTAACCCCATATATTTTTCTAATGAAATGGTTTCCCCAAGATTATAGATTATGTGATAACACCCCTAAAATAAATTGAAATGTGAAAAAATACCTTTTTTAAATCTATAAAATGATCTTGATTTGTTGTGATGTTTTTTTTGCTTTTTAGATGAAGATGTTTTGATGTGGATATGGGGATGATGATTTTGGGGCTATGAATTTTGGTCGGAGAGATAGTTTGTGGGTCGTGCTATTTGGGGTGGAGAGGAGGTTTTGGTGTCATCATTTTGGGGTGGTGAGGGGGTGTGTGGGTCATTCTTTTAGGGTATAGAGGATTTTTTGGGCCATTATTTTAGGGGGTGAGGTTGTTTGTTGGTTGTCCTTTGGGGAAGCTAGGTGGTAGATTCTTTGTGATAAATTTCTATGTAGTGAGGGAATAAATTATTTATAATGATTTAAATTACATGGGTTGGTTTGGTTATTTCGATGAAAATGAATAATTAAATGGTGGGTTGTGCTGTTAAATGTGGTTGATGAAAAATAAAGAAAATAATTAGAAGATTAAATGATTTTTTTTTGGAAACGTGAATGCATCTTGTATCCTATTGTGTGGTGTTATGAATTTATAGGTGGTCACAAATGTGACAGTGTGGTGAGTTGGTTGGAATGTTTTTGAACCAATAGGTTGGGCTTTAGTGTTTGTTATTATATATATATATATATATATATATATATATATATACTTTTTTGTTCTTTTTATTTCTTTACTCACACCACCCACATCAAGCACTATGTGTCGACACCCACATAGTCACATGGGGGTGTTTTCGCCAATATCTGGTGATGAGTATAGAAGTATGGGTACCCACTATTTCACACACTCTCTTTTAGGAGAGGTAGGTATTGCACACGTTGTGATGCCTAGAGGAATGTTAGAAGATTATATTGCGGTTTTGATTTCCCATGTGTTTTCAGGAGAGATGTGATCGTGCTTGTGTAGGGGGTAGGGGAGGCCTAGGTGTTTCAAGAAGATGTGATATAACCATGATTACATTGCAGCTTTTGGTGGGTTTAGAGACCCAAATCATGATTCACATGGTCATTACATTACTTTTTCGGAATACTTAATACATAACAAAAAACCAACAGTCAAGGACCATAATAGTTTAGTGTCTTTGGAAACAAAGAACATAATCTTCTAATCACGGTGAAAGATCTTCAACATCTCCCATAAAGATATTCTCCTTTTGTTTTCTTACCAAAAACATTTTTTATATCATTGGGAAAAGAAAACATATAATGGGTGAGCTCAAATGCTTAGTAAGGGTAAGCATGGAGAAAATAAAACATATCATATACATTTGATCAAAAAAACATGAACATAATGTTTAAACATCAAAATCTTGAGCAATGACAAAAAACATGGTAGTACGTAAGGCATAGATCATAAAGAAATATTAATCATGATAAAATATCATGGTAATAAAACATGTAATTTGTGGAAACCATTAATCACATGTTATTATTTCCATAGTAGCCAAGGCATTGCTGCCAAGACCATCTTAGTGGAGTCCATTTCTAAATCGAGTTCACTCCTAGTTCCAGTATTGTATCACTAAACAAGATTAACTTTCTGTTCCAGCCATGTCTATATCATGAGATATAAATCTTTACCCAATGAAATGGAGGGAGATATAGGTCCCACCCATCTCATAATGAAATCATTCTTACTTGTCCCACAAAACAAACATAAATCATTCATAATAACCCAAAGAATAAAATGGGTTTCATAAGCATCATCCCATATTAATGTAATCCATATAAAAAAGGGTATAATTTCATCATAATAAGAATCAAATCATGTAAATAATATAGATATTATACTTGAAACATAACCATACTAAATAATGTCATGTTATATGGAAAATATTTTTGACAAAACACTTGAAATGATTTCTTGAGGAAAATATACATTCTTTTCAAAATCATTTTCATTTCACAAAATGCCTTGTAATTCTAAAATAAATGGAATTGGTTGAAAAAAATCATGAAATCTTGTAAAGGAAGATTTATGAAAATTAGGAGTAATGAAACCGTAAAAATCAGTTCACACCGTATAAGTTAAAAAACAATCTTCTCGTACTTTTGCCAAAAATGTCAAAAAGTACCTCACATGGTAAAAAAAAGAAAGATTACTTGCATACCTTATAGTAAAAGTAAAAAATGGGTAAAAATGACTTTAAACATGCATGAAACTATTTTTATAAAACACAAACATCGATGATAAATATAACCCTTGTAATTACTTAAGAATAAACAATCTCTGATAAAAACGAGATTAGAAAAGTTAACCCTTACCTTATGTCTGATATGCATCGTATGTATCTGAAACTCCTGTTTAATGATTTAAATAATGTCATTTACTTATTAAAGAATCTTATTCATTGTTTTGATATCATATATGGTTCACTTATGACTTTATATTACCTGTTATTTTTTAAATTCCTTGTTAAAGAAGCGTTTTCGGAAAAATCGTTTCATTTATTGTACGTGTTTGGACTTGTTGTTATTGATATTAATATTAATTATATCATTATTTACTAACTTCTATAATATAAAACATGATTTATATATCATATATATTCAGTATATATATATAATAGATAGATAAATGAAATGAAACACACCGTTCATAGAGACGGTAGACCGTACGTACGAATGAACGTTGTTTTCCTTTCCTTATTGACTTAAATAGAAGTAATTAGATGACATATATATATAGACATAAATACCATATCTTTATCATGTCATATATTTCATTATTATTCATTATATATACTTTATAATCATTCTTGAATGGTTTACATGGAGAATGAATCTCATCAGGTCATTGAGACAGTAATCCTGACGTACGCATGAGCGATTGTGTGTAATGCAAGCCAAGTCAGGGTTGCATATAGTTCATGATTCTTTTGTTGTTGTGTATAATTTAATCCATCCATATTTCATTTATACATTGAATATATATATATATACTCAATGTTTTGTAGAATAATTTCTATCAAACGAACTTGAAATTTTGTGTAACCCGATCCAAGAATTGTGTTGCGTATACTACAAGCTAATACGATGTTGTGTATAGCGCAAGATAATATTGGTGTAGTATACAACATAAGACATCAACTAAATTAAAAATAATGATTCTCATAAAATATCAGGGTGCTACATTCTAACCCCCTTCAAAATAAATTTCTCCCTTGAAATTCTTCGGGGTTATAAATCGTTTACTACATGAATGTTTCTTTTATAGAAACCCACATCGTAAAAAGGAATAATAAAACTTAATTTTAAAAACTAATGTATGAATCATAATGGTTACCCAAATTAACTTATCCCTGGGTGTCCACATAGAAGAACATAGGTGAAGATATGGATATGGAAGAGAAATATTACCATCATATTTAGATGAAGAGAGGTAGAGAACATAGCTATGAAAAATCCAACAATAATAAAGCCATAAATTTGTGATGATCTAAGATACTATATGATTCATCCGATATAAGGACACTAGGACAATATTTTTGGTTTTCACGATCATTTCTCTGAAGTTTATGAATTTGAATTAGAAGAAATTTTTACTTGATTTTGGTACAGTTTTTCGTGCCATGAACAATTTCAACTTCATCTCTTAATTAAATGAAGTTGAATTTTTCATTCTTGAAGTGTTTGTAGATCATACGATAGAATGATGGGTCACTCCATTTGTCTCTAAAAAAATATTATCAAAAGATATTAAATATACATAAGTCCATATATGGTGATATTAATTGTATATTTCTCAAAAAATGAACTTGTACTTCATATATCATTCCACTTAATAAAATAAAATTAGTTTTTACTAACCAGGGACTATCTGTAGGCCAGAGGTAGGCGATAAAGGCATGTCGTACTTCAGTTGTGGGTTCAATTCCCTTATCCTTGTCTGACGCAACAGGTTGTCACCCATCTTATGGGTTTTCATTTTCCTAAAACTATACGATTAAAAAATTATTGAAATAATATCAAAATATTCTACCCTTAAACAATACTATTTTATGTCAAAGTTAATGCATTCTAACCATAAGGATTATCAGAAATACTTTTGTCCAATCTCATAGTATACAGAAAACAATTACTAGAAAGTTCATCTACCAATCATGTGAATAACATCATTTATCCCCCATATATCATAACATATATCTTGTTGGTAGCATTACCAACATTTGAATACTTTAATCATGTATTATCTTGAAAATGAATACCCATTGAACCTTAGTGAAAACATAATTTCTGTCAAAAGACAACTCTTTCGACATACCAAAATCAAAAAATTTCTATACACTCAAACCATTATATCACTTTGTCCTTATATCAGTCAAGTGCTCTTTAATAATATCCAAAATATTATTTTCTCTTTATCCATTCATTAGGCGCATATCATCTTCTTTCCAAAAATATCTGAATTACCTTTCATGGTTACCGGTACCATTCAACATATACATTCAAATACTTTAGGAAAAACAAAAGTGTAACAATCCTTATATGTTTATTTATTCCATATTACCCTTAACATAACTCTTCATAAACATACAATCATTCCACTACATTCTTAAACCATCGACTGAGCTTTAATATTTTATTTCTCAACACTTCTTTCATCTCATATATCATTTGTAGTTTCTTCATCATTATCAACATAAATACTACCCATATGGCCATGCTAATTCTTTTCAAAAGATTTTCCTTTAGGGCATTGTTTTTCATAATGCCCGTACATTCCACATTTAAAACATTTAACCGTTGTTGACGTCGTAACAATACCATTATCCTTGTCCATGGTGTTAACTAAACCATTTCCTTTACAATTACTGGCATTATGTCCTTCTTTTACACAGCAGAAGCATCTTCTAGTTCCTTTGAAACATTCTCAATGATGTCTCTTCCCACATGATTTACATAAGGTAAACTTAAAAATTTTTCCTCTATGATCATCGTGAAACTCCATCTTTCTCTTATTAGCTGATTTGGGAAACTTACCAATGTTGAGATTATTGATCATATTATGAGAATGTTGATTAGGAATAATAACGATATGTGGACTTCCAGATCAAATTTTATTTGGTTTCTCCTAAAGAATATATCATTCCATTGTCCATCATGTCCTCCATTATCGTGAATCTTCCTGTTTCTAGCCATTTTCTAAAACCCAAAAAGAATATTATGAGAGGCAAAAATCATGCTAGGAACAAAACATAATAAAGGGGGAGTACATTCAATATATAACATCATACGTTTAATTCTATGATCTTTACCGTAATTCTAGGACTATAACTTATATGTATACTTATACTTAAGGAAATCCATAGACATAACTTAAAAATATCTCTAGGGATTTCACTAAAGTTTTCGCATCCTAGTTTCTAAAGGTTAACTATACCTTTCCTTTAATTCCAACTATAGAGACCAAAATATTCACGTACATGGCCATTAAATTACTTTTGAGTAATACTAAATACATAACAAAAACCAACACTGATGGACCATAATAGTTTAGTGTATTTGGAAACTCAGAACATAATCTTCTAATCATGGTGAAAGATCATCAACATCTCCCATAAAGATCTTCCCCTTTTGTTTTCTTACCTAAAACCTTTCTATATATCTTAGGGAAAAGAAAAAATATAAAGGGTGAGATCAAATGCACAATAAGGGTAATAATGGAGAAAATAAAACAAATCATATAAATTTGATCAAAAAAACATAAACATAATGTTAAAACATCAAAATATTGAACAATTACATAAAATATGGCAGTAAGTAAGGAATAGATCATAAAGAAACATTAATCATGATAAAATATCATGGGAATAAAACATGTAACTGTGGAAACCATTAAGCACATGTTATGATTTCCATAGTAGCCAAGGCATTGCTCCCTAGACCATCTTTGTGGACAAAGTCCCTTTCTAAATCGAGTTCAATCCACATTCTAGTCCTATATCACTGAACCAGATTAACATTCCATTCCAGCCATGTCTATCTCATGAGATAAAAATCTTAAACCAATACATTGGAGGGAGATATTGGTCCCACCCATCGCATAATGAAATCATTCTTATTTGTGCCACAAAATAAACATATATCATTCATCGTAACCAAAAAAATAAAATTGGTTTCATAAACATCATCACATATTAACATAATCCATATAAAACAAATGGATATCGTTTCATCATATGAATAATAAAACCATGTAAATAATTGAGACATTATACTTGAAACATAATCATACTAAATAATGTCATGTTAGATGGAAAATAGTTTTGAAAAAACACTTGAAATGAATTCTTGAGGAAAATATCATTTCTTTTCAAAATCATTTTCTTTTCACAGAATTCCATGTAATATTAAAAGAAAAGGACTTTTTTTGAAAATAATAATGAAATCTTGTGAATTAATATTTATGAAAATTAGGCATTATGAAACCGTAAAAATCAGTTCACGCTGTATAAGTTAAAAAAACAATCTTCTCGTACTTTTGCCGGAAAATTCAAAAAGTGCCTCGTATGGTAGAAAAAAGAAAGGTTCCTTACATACCTTGTACTAAAAGTCAAAAATGGGTAAAAAGGAATTTAAAAATACATGAAACCAATTTTAGAAAACAGGTATATGAAGGATAAATATAACCCTACTAAATACTTAAGAATAAACAATCTCTGATAAAAACGAGATTAGAAAAGTTATCCCTTACCATATGTCCGATATGATTTGTATGTATCTGAACCTCCAGTATAATGATTTAAATAATGTAATTGAATTATTAAAGAATAATATTCATTGTTATGATATCATATATGGTTCACTTGTGACTTTATATTAGACATTCTTTTCTAAATCCCATGTTGAAGCATCGTTTTTGGTAAAATCATTTCATTTATCGTATGTGTTTTGACTTTTTGTTCTTGATATTATTATTACTTATATCATGATTTAATAACTTCCATAATGTAAAACATGATTTATATATCATATATATTCGGTATATATATATATATATATATAATATAAATAAATGAAATGAAACACACCGTTCACGGAGACGGTAGGTCGTACGTATGCATGAACGCTGTTTTTCTTTCCTTATTGACATGAAAGGAAGTAATTAGATGACATATATATATATATACATAAATACAGTAGCTTTATCATGTCATATATTTCATTAGTATTCATTATATATACTTTTTTATCATTCTTGAATGGTTGACGTGGAGAATGAATCTCATCGCGTCGTGGAGATGGTAATCTGTACGTACACACGAGCGATGATATCATTCCCATAATTATTGAATGGAATTATAGTGGATGATATAATATCTCAGAATCAGTATGATGTTATAATAACCATATATAGTTATTATTTACACCATTATACCCATCCATGTAAGGTGGTGGTGGGAAAAAAAGTTAGACCACGGCCTGGAGATGGTATTTCGTACGTACGCACGTGCGGTGATTTCATTTTCCGTAGGATTGATAGAAGGTGAAATGGGGTTCTTTTATATTTATAATAAGATATAATTATATTATTGATAATTATGTTATTACATTATAATTAAACAAATAAATAAGTAGAAGTTGAAGAAGAAAGAAACTTGAAATAATCGGTAGATGGGATTAACTCTTCTTTGACGCACCTCTTTTACGCAAACTCTTAAGGAACTAGAGTTGGTCTTTTGAGGAGGCCATAACCTCAATAATGTTTATAGGGAATTTTAGAAGGGAAATGGTCAGGTGTTGGCTGAGCTTGAATGCTCAAAATTGTGTAAAGTGAAGAGGGAGGAGGTGCCCTTTTATAAGGGAGGTGAGGGGCACTTTAGGAAAAACATATTATATTATTTTATAATAAAGTCATATTAAGTTTATAATTGCTCCAATGTGACTTATTTCGAAGATAAAGTGGGGATTAGTTGAATCCTTTCATCCAATAGGTTTTAGACAAGTTTAGGTTACTATTTTAACCTTATCATTTAGATTTAACTATAAGTTAAAAAAACTAGCTTTTACCATGTCTTCTTGTTTTCTTATAGTATATTGTTAATAAACGTAGTATAAGAAGTCAAACAAACCACAAGTGGTACATTATTAATATATATGACCCTATCTAATTAATTTGTCTGAACCATAGATTTTTTAGAATATAATTACAATTAATAATATAATATTTGTTTTCAAAACTATTATATGACAATTTTGACACTATTTGGTAACTGATTTTTTGTGAAAATCATAACAGCATGATTAGTTCAAAAACTATTAATTTAATCAATAATAAAATTTCATATTAACCTAAAAATTTAGTGTAATTTATAAAAAGTCTCAAATTACATTTATTTTGGTATTTATAACAGCAATTATGTTAATATTTAATTAATAAGGTAATTACTGTATCATCATTGTGTCATAAATAAATTAAATTATTTAATTTCTAAAAATTATAAATAAAATATAATTAGGTATAAAATATATTTATCTTTCTAATTAATATTTATAGTCGAATTTATCTTTTATATAACCCCGTATTAAAAATGTTTTAGTTATTAAATATTGATTTTAACTATTATAACTCTTATTTAAATAAAATAATAATAAATGTCCTAATCTAATCCAAGTGGACCTAAAGGGTAATATTTTATTACTAAAGTAGTTTTTGGTCGAATTACACTTATCGAATAGAATTAGGACATGTGTTAGGGTAATAACAATATCATTTTTACCATTATTTACCCTATTTACTTTTAACTGTGGTAAATAAAAGTAATAAGTTACTATTCACCATAAATTATTTTTATCTTATTGAACCAAATTTTCATCGTTGATATTAACTGTGTCTCTCGGATTTTCGAAATTCCACTCACAGAAGCAGTAAAATTATGTTTTATGTAAATTTTCAAATTCTTCTAGGAGGTGGGTAAAAGACGGTGAAAAGTTCAATAAAATTTTTATATATCTAAAATTATTATAAAATTACTCCAATGAATTACATTGAAATTATATAGGTATTATGTATCAATTTTGACCTAAAATAAATTTAAATAAAAAGTTGGTTTTTAAATAGTAACCCAGTGTTTTCACTATTCATAAAAAATTGAATGTCTTCAGAAAAATACCAAAATTCACCCTAGGCTAATTTTGAAATTCTGAATCCAAAAATGAAGTCCAGTTTGAATGATAAAATTTATAAAATTTCACAAAGTGGGTATTACTATTCATAACGGCTAGTTTATATAATATTTTAATAACAGATCATTTTTTAGTGAATCTCGGTATTGCGTAGAACACACGCTATCGTGGAAGGTCATGATTGCATGTAATTAAAGCCAAGTCATGTTTGCGTATATTAAAAGAATCTTTTGTTGTTGTCTGTAATAGAATCCAACCATATTTCATTTATACATTAAATATATATATATATATATACACTCAATGTTGCGTAGAATAACTTCTATCAAACGAACTTGAAATTATGTGTAACAAGATCCAAGAATTGTATTGCATATACGACAATCTAATACGATGTTATGTATAGCACAAGATAATCTTTGTGTAGAATACAACACAAGACATCAAATAAATTAAATAGAATACTTCTCATAAAATCTCGGGGTGTTTCAGTGAGGGTTGTGCATATTAGGAGGAGGGAATGATTCATGATGTCCTAAATGTTCATGATACCCAACTACTATGGTTTTGGCAATGGTTGGGTTGTGTACCATGTTTTTTGGTAATGATGTGTTGTGGTTGTTCTTGTGGGGTTTCAAGACCTTAGTTATTTGGGTTAGGGGTTTTTTGGCCGCTCTTGTTGGTGATATGTTATAATGAATAGATAGGAGCACCAGGATGTACAAATTTTTTATTTGAGAGTGGTATACCAATGGGAATGTGGTGTGGGGTACCCCTATCAACATGATTCTTGTTATATTATATTACATGGTTTGTTTTATTTAGTGAACATGTTATGGTGAGGTTTTCTTTGGTTAGTATGCATGTATAGGTTCTACTTGGTTAGGTTGTTTTCTCACATGTGCATTAGTAACCTAATTTCATAAGTGTAAAAGAGACATTATTCTTTTATACTCAGTATACTTGTATACTCACCTTATGTATATAAAAAAATTTCAGGTTTACTGGAAGATTTAATGGACCGTTCTAAAAATTAATAGCTCATTCCTTAGATAGATGTTGTGTCTCTACACTTTATTTTCTTTTGGGTATTTACTTTTTAGACTTTTATTATATCTATTTCATTTATACATGCATTGTAGTATTTTTTGGTTTTCTTTTTATATTATGTCATAGAGTTTATTGTGGATGATTACTCTTATCTCTTGATCCTATTTATATTATAGAGGGTAATGTCTCCCATACGTGTGATTTTTATACACTTGGTGATAGTCACCAACCTGAGGCATTTTGAGGTTGGGCATAGGGATCATTATCTCTCCCCCCTCATTTTGGTATCTTTAGAGAGAGGTGGTCATGAAAATAATAGTTCTTAAAGAACCCTTATAATTTCTTTGATAAAAATTTACATTCCACTTGGAAAATCACATTATGAAAGTAAAATTTTTAAAAAAAAATCAAAATACTCTTATTTGGAAGTATCTATGAAAAATATAATGTAATCATTAAATCATTGATTGATAATGAAGCTATAAAATTTCATTCATGTTTTACACAATAAAACAAATAATCCTTTCAAATTTTAGTAAAACCCAAATGTAATTTTTTGGAAAGGGAAATTTATATTATTTTTTAAACAAATTTAAAAATATAAACACTGGAAAATTTTATTTAAAATTTAATTGAAATATTTTAATGATTTCATTTATTTTTTTTCAACATTGATATGGAAGAAAAGGGGTTTCTGATTGAAGAGAGGAACAACAAAAATATTGGTTAAAAACATTCTTTTGGTTCATTGATTATATAATAATGATAAATGAAAAGGAAAATTGTATTTTATAGTAATAACCATAGGATACAAAAATAAATTAGTTTCAAGAGACATAGATCATAATATCTCATCATTAGAAGCCTATCAAAAATAATCCAGTTAAACAATGAGATTGAAACATTAAAACATTACCATATTGGTGTATTTTTAATTGTAAAACCAATGAAATAAATAAAATTATATGGATATATATATATATATCCCATGATTATCATGATGAGGATAATAAAATACATTCTTGTTTTATATATACACCGCACAAATTAAAAAAGTAGTGTATAAGGAATGTGTCCCAGAAAAATAAATGTGTGAAATTTATCCCTTAACCTATGTCTTACCTTCATTTGTACATGTTTGAATCTACTATATAATAAATATAATGTTATTATAAATATATTATAGAACCATACTAAAATGTATCATTTAATTTATGATTTTATAATGGCCTTTTATTAGTTGTTTATTGAAAATTCCTCGTTAAAATCATATATTGGGTAATAAAATCTTTATTTTTCATGTATTTTTTAGGTTAGTATTTTTTACTTTTAATTTTATCATTGTTTCATATTATCAAAAAAAAAATATAAAAATGATATAAATATAAAATATATTCATTAAATATTTATTTATTTTAATTTATTAAATTTTTTGATATTGAAAATGAATTACACCGTTTATGGAGATGACAGACCATACGTATGCAAGAATGTTGTTTAAATTTTCTCAATACATTAAATTAAAGAAAGGTAAATAATATATTAAAATTTTAGAATAACTTTTATGTCATATATATCACATATTCTTATTAAACCTATCATCATTACCATCTATTTAAAGAATATGGGGAAAATGAACCACATCGCTTCGTGGGGTGGAAGTCCATCGTAAAGTCAAGAAACAATATCATATTCCCATAAAATAGAAAGTAAGAAGTTATATAATACATTAAAAATATATAATTTAAATGAATTTCTAAATATCATTTAAATTTTTCAGATCCCTCCTTATACCCATATTTGAGATGTTGTGATGGAAAACTAATTACATTGGTTGTCGAGTTAGTTGTTTGTCGTACACAAGAGAAATGATTTTGTTTCCCACTTGATGTAAGAGGAAATAGATGTGGGTTGTTCCATAAAAATACTAACATATTATTATATAATATATAATTATTTTATTATATCATCATGCTTGAATAATATTTTAAAGAGTTATATTAAAAAATAAAACAAAATTTCATATTTATAAATTTACCTCATTTGTAGAGAACTACTTGTGGTTTATACCTAAAGCCTAATTAGGTGGGTTTAATAATAAAAATAAGCCCTATGTAATTGGTGGAGGTAATTGGGAAGATATTTTTATAGTTATTTATTCAATCAAATAGTGTTAAAAGTGTAAAGGGGAGAGGATAGGGGCACCCTTTTATTAGTTGGGGAGAGGACACAGACATGAATATTTCGAAAAGAATAAAGTTTACCCATGTTTTTCACAATCTAAAAGGATTAAAAATGGATAAATATCAATAATTAGATTTTATAAGGTCAAAATATATCCAAAATATTATATTTTTAAAATTTTCTAACCCCCTTTACCCATATCTTTTTAGTTAAATCCCAAGGTAAACACAATTTAACCTCAACTATGGTAATTAATTATTACAACAATTACTATTAATTATGGAAATAATTAAGTTGATGTTATAATATAACAATAACTATATTTATAAAAAATATTTAATCCATTTTTTAAAATACCATTAACATAGTTTGTATAATTCAATTTAAAATTAAACTTAGAGACGTGATTAAAAACATGTTTTCCAAAGAGAAAAGTTTCATAAGTATTGAATGTTTTAATATCGAAATTCAATATAAAATTGATTCCAAAGAACTAAATTAGACTAATAAATATCTAATTTTAATACTATTAATTTTAAAACCATATTAAAGTTTGTTTTATCTTTTAAATTTTATTGACATGAAAGACTCAAGTTAATAAAATTTTATATTTAATAAAAAACAGTATTTTTTATTATTTATTGAATAATAAATATTTTTAAAGAATTCACAAGAGATCACTTAAATATAATTTTTTTATGTAGATTTCAAATATGATTTTTTAAAAAATAAAATTTCTGTAACTCTGAAAAAACTAGTTTTTCTCAAAAATAAATATTTTATTTGAAAAAAAATTATTTTTTAAACATATAATGAATTTTATAAAAATTTAATAATTTTTATCAATAATTTATTTATATAAACCCATTATAAAAAATATTTAAATGGTATTCATTTGTATTCATAAAAAAAAGTTTAATTTATAGGCTATAATGATCATGTTTAAATATTAATATTAATATTATATAATGGTTAGCTAAAACTTGATGTTGTATATAATGAAAACAATTAAAGGAATTAAATTTATTTGGAAAAAATCATAAAGACTCAGGGTGATACACTCTTCTATATGGTAAATATATAATTGGAGAAAAATTATTATTGGGTTCAAGTTGAGGGATAATGTTAGGATTAGATACAATATGAGTTTTATTTGTGAAAATATATAATTAGAATGAATTTTTAGATTTCATTGACATATTTTCCCTTCTCAAGAAACTCACCATTATTATAATTGACCTAAACAATTTATATTAGATAATGGTAATCTTTATCATATTTTTGTGAAGACTATATTACATTATATAGATATAGAAGATTAAATTTGTCTATGGGGGTTGAAAGAATTTATTCTTGTTAAAAATAAAGTCCATATATAAAAACATTGTTGATTTTAATGAATGAACCTATGAAATAGAAAAAATCTATGGATTTATGAGTGAAAGTGTATAATAATATTAAATGGACTTGTGATACTATTTAAAGTAATTTGTTGATGAATAATTCATATTTATACTATATATAGATGATATTATTATAACATGAAGGTGAATGGTAGATTATATAAACAATAAATACTTATAGGATTCAAAAATTAATGATCTTAGATTAAATCAAAAGTTTATTCGAATTTAATTAAATATTTATCATGTATCCCAATCCAAAAGGTCTTTATGGAGTAACTATGTTGTAACCATGAACTATGTGAATACTTTAAAGTATATAATGTGGTTGGATTCATTCTAAAGGTTATATATACATTAGTTATTAGATATTTAATATATGTTATGGTTTATACCTAACATGATATGTCAAATGTAGAATAATTTATGTCTAGGTATATGTAAAACCACATAAGTAAAAAAATTTAGTTATGCAGTGTATATTAATTTATTTTAAAAGAATAACTAAATTATTTATATACATTGGAAAAAGTGATTTTCCAACTAGGGTGTGTGTATGGTGATCTTAGAGGTAATATTGATAGTAACAAAAGTGACTGAATATTATTCTCTTTTGGAGGGTCTGGAAAAGTTATGTTATCTCATTTTTATATAGAATTAACACTATATACAAGGGATGAATGTTATTTTCTATGATAAATTAAATAATGTAGATGGTTTCCCTGAATAATACATAAGTTGATTTGAGAGAACATATAATGGGATTTTTTTCACTATGATAGTAAGAGTGTCATAAATGTTAAAAGAAAATAGTATTTCAAACTAGTACATGGAATATTAATTTATTGAATCACTTTATAATATATTTTCTATTAGATAATCTAGTAATAATTAAAAAAATATTTGGAATAAATAAACTAGAAGACATATTGATGATGTTAGTGGTTCGTGGGAAATTAAAGCAACATTGGGTGTCTATTGGTCTTAATTAATAAATGAAAATTGAAATAAAGAAATATCTGAGTGTTATTGGATAATTAAATAATGTCATTTATAAAATAAATATAAAAATAAAATAATGTGGGTATTGTGGATCTTGATTATTTTTATGGATTTAGGAATTTTATAAGGAATATATATATTAATTTCAAAAAATGTAATGAATGGTATCATAGTTATAAATTATAGAAAATTTAAATATTAAACCACTAACAAGGGTATTATTTGAATTATATGGATTGATATCTGAAATATTTATGGCTACATTTAGACACCAGGAAATATAACTAACTGGTTTAGTCATTGAAATATGTAGCCAATAATTTTTTATGTGAATCCCTAAAAAGTAATCAATATTTAAAATCAAATTTATTATATCTATAGATATATTTAAGGAATCATCGGCCTACATAATTCTATAGTTTAAATGTGTATTTACTCTTATCAAGGTTCATTCATAATCAATGGATAATACGATTGTATCAATGAAAATAATTTTTAAAAACCATTAACTTCTTCAATATTTTATATGAATTTTTTTTCCTTAGATCTCTTACAATTTGATAAACCCATACTATATTAAATCTATGATAAAATTATATTTCAAATATATATTATTTTTTTGAAATGAAATAATGAGTAATTTTTATGAATTATGAAAACATAATACTCATGGTGAAAAATATTTTTCTCTTAGTTTCTACTCAGATCCTCCAAGAATTTTTATAACTAATCCAAATCCTTCCAAAAAAATTAATAAAACAATTATTATCCCTATATGTTAGACAATAATATCACATTCTATAATTAAGATAAGGAATATTCAAAAACATATCAATAGGTAAAAACATAAATCGTTGAACCTCTACAGATGGTATAACCAATAAGATCATCATATAAAAACCTATATAGAGTATTTCTTATCTTAAGTTATAGGTATACATCCGTCTAATGTATTATTATCCTCTATGAATCTTCCCTATAATATTTTCCTAGTATATACAGGTTTTTACTCATGAAACATTTTACTTGAGAGATATATGGTTATGTACAAACCATAGAATACATTAAGGTCCCAAAGGATAACTCATAAGTAACCTTTTCTATATACCCAACTTATACATCGGTAACTAATTCCTTATCCATTCATAATTTAATATAACTAGTCACGGAAATTTAAAGTATATTTTCTTTAATAAAATGAAACATTATAGAAACCTTTATAAAATAGTCAATATATAATATCATAAATGATCCTTCTATAGATTCTTAATCAATATTCATCACTATAATCTTGTTTATTATTCAATGATATTTTAACTCTAAATACTCATATACTTTCCATTTGAAATCCTCATTTATTTATTTAAAGGAAAATTAGGCAATCATTACATCTATGTTTATAAACATATATAATGTATCCATAAGAAAGTGGAATTAAAAAATACTATTCGTCACTATTTATATATATTTTTACTCTTAAATGCATCAAATTTTTTTTCCATTATAAGAAACTTTACTTCATATCAGGAAAAAACATATTAATTTTATACATATAGTATTTATTTATAGAGTAAAAAATACATTGGTATACTTTATATATAATTCAAACTTTATTTACCCAAGAAGGAATACAGACTTTACATCAAGATGTTCAAGATTTCAATTTTCTGATGTAATAATGATTAAAATTACCCTAATGGTGATTATTATTAGGAATATATAGAATATATTGGTGAACATCACCCATTTATTCTATTAAAATTATTTTCCAACTATCATATCCTTATATATAGTCCTACCATAATTCTTCTCATTGAAAAATTATTCTAATTTTTTATAAATTTTTTTATTTCCCCATGGAAAGAATATGATCTACCATATTTATTTAGCATGTAATTAGAAAATATCTACCTTTTTCACTAGATAATATATGATTTAATCAATATATGTCTCTATATAAGATAATGTTAGATATATATATTCATTAAACATGAAATAGTGAAAACATAATGAATAAATTTATATATTTATTCACACACTATATGTTATATTCAACATTACAGAAGGGACATAATAAAAATATTTAACAATCATGTGTGTAGTTCTGCCACTAAACTCATTTTCTACTAGAATCCTAATTTAGGAATCCCACTAATGGTTTCAACAAAATTTTAGTATTTTTACATGATATATAAATATATATATATATAATATTCTAAAATTTGATAAATATAGTTTTTTACAATTCTCACCACTTCATTTATGAGTATATATTTTTTATATGTAATCATAATAGGGGATTTTAAAGGATCTACCTAGTATAAGGAATATTAAAAGATGTTTATTTATATGTGAAGCATCAATTCATTAGGTGTGGTACCATTGAACATAGTGTAAATGTTGATTGTTATTTTTAAATCATCCAACCTTATGTAGGATAAACTAATCAATATCCATTTACAACATTCAATGGTACATGAATAAATTATTCATGTTTTGAAAAATAACATTAAATATATTAATATACACCATTCCAAATAAATTGATACATTTTAAATCCTGATTTTGAAATTAAAATATATATAAGTTGATTAGTATATCTTATAAAAGATATGAGCTTCATTATGTATATTTTAACAAGTCTCTATGAATTTTTTATCATAAAGGTAGTCCTAATTTAAAAGGTATATCCCAAAACTATCTATCAATGTGATCATCAAATCGTATTGGTTTCTTGTGAGATTTATATAATGGATGATTTCATTATGGTTAACATAATTTTAAATAGATTACATTTGATCCATTGGAGAAGCTATCAATTAAATAATATTTTGAAAATGAAGTGGATGATCTTGTGGCCACACTCTCATCAAATCATAAATTAAAAAATATAAAATTTAATGATAGAAACTCAATTAATTATTTATAATTTTGAAACAGTTTTCATCTCACTACCAACTCTAAAAAATCAAGATTATGATAGATAAGATGATGTACTAAGGAGGTCTTACAACAAATATTTAAAATAATAATAAGAATAAATTTCATAAGATAAAAAGTTTTTTTAAATATTATATAAAAAATTAATATGATGTTAAGGTATTAATTATTGTAATGAAATAAATTATTTTTTATGGTTCCAATCCAGTATTAGCCTGATTATAATAAAATCATTATAAAATATAATAATTAGAAATAATAAATATTCATCTCGAAGGTCGATTTAAATGAAGTTTTAGATGAAATTTATGTAAGTTTGTAGAATTAAAAAAATGGTATGTGATTAAAAGGTGTCAATATATTAATAAAAAGGATATTAAGAAGATAATGGAAGAGGATAAATAATTTCAATTTATAAAATCTAAAAAACCTGGATTAATAGTTAGAATAAAAAATAATGTCGAAGATAAATCAATAAATATAATAGTAAATCAATTTTTTATTTGAGTAAATAAAGTCTAACATAAAACTGTAATGATCCAAGTACAGTAGTGGAAACCAAGTACATAAACAGAAGTGGGAATTTTGTAAATCACAGTTTAGATTTTTAAAAATATAATTCATTAATTACACTCTAAAGTAGAGGATTATTAATATAAAAACAATAATTTACATCCCTTTATTCATTAAAAATCATGAATCTTAATTTAGATTTAACATGGTAAATATAATAACATGTAAAATTATTAAATTTGGGAGTTTCCAATTTGAAAAATCTAATAAAATGAGTTTGAATCACCCTAAAATTTTGATATATTCATATGAAATAAAATATATATTATTCTAAATTATAGCTATTATTAGGGGTATAAATACCAACATGATATAGTAAACACTAAGGATAATAATGTAAATTAAGATCACTTTATTATTGGAGAGTTTTTCATTAGATGTTAACGATACCTCATTATGTGAATTAACTAATAGAAACCTATGACATGATCTCAATTGATACTTTATAAACATGGTATTATTAATTTCACTATGTGTTTTATAACTATAAAAAACCATTTCATATAATGGTGTTGTGTTTTGATAAATTACACATTATAAACTTAAGATTACTTATTTTTTAACTGCATCCATTTCTGAGTATTGAATGTACTTTTACATTTTATTTATTTAAATATTATCATAGATGAATAATTTTATCTTAAAAATGAGTTAATATAAAATAAATAATAAAATTCTATGTAATATATGTCTAGTTCAGGGTAAAACTATTAACACAATGTGGTTAGCTGAGTAAAGAAATTGATGAAATAAAGGGAAAATGTCCATTAAATAAGTATTGAAATCATGATTTTTTTGTGGTAACCATGAGGAGAGAAATATTGTGTATATATATTCTCCCTTAATGTTAATATCAGATGTGGGAAAACCCAAAGTGATTCTATTTATGGTTTTAAAAAATTAAAGGATGATGTTAGTGGTTTACCATGGTGTATTGATGTGAAAATATGCATTGTTGATCTTGTTGTGATATAAAAAATACATGTACCCCACACCCAAGGAGGAAATGATGAAAAACCTATTATAATTTCATTTAATGAAAAGAATACAGTGGCCTAAATATAACCAATATATTTTAATGGATGCTTGAATTTATGTTTTATGGGTAAATAACTTGTGGGAATGGGTATATATGAGATATATCTATCTGTTATATTCAAAACTAGATAATGTACATGATTCCACACTATGGAAAATACCAACAAGTCATGGTAGGTTTCCGTCAATAAAAAATGATTCCTTCCACACATAAAATATTAATTAATATTTTAAATTACTATATGTAAAATCCAGAAATAATTAGAAGATATATTTTTCTAGGATTGAGGATAAAAAGAATATTATAAACTTTATACAAATTTTAGATTCACTTGAGGAGGTTATGTGAGATTTATTATCATATTGAATCTAATATATCGTTCTTATACATTTAGTTCATAAGAAACTTTTAATTTTACAACGTGAACTTTTTCATAATATGATAAGAACATGGAAAGAGAGATTAAAACTATTAGACAATAAGGATTCACCACTTCATAACATGAGTGAGTGTAACTAGTAAACAATATTATAAAATATTCATATTCCCTCTATATATCATGTTTCCACTGTAGTTGCTTAATTCTCCTATTTACTAACCGGTGATGGTAAAAAAATCAGAGTTAGTGTTTTAGTAACCGTTTATTAAACCCCTCCCCCTACCCCTCAGTGGTGTTACACTCTCACTTGGGGATTCATAGAAACAACTTCACCAATAAATAACATTGATTTTTGATAAAAAAATAATTATTAATTATTCCAAATATTATTAAATGAATTATTTCTCAAAGAACAAACTTTTATTATAGAAATAAAAATCCTTAAAATATATAATCTACTACAATACGAAGAATAGACATGAAATCCCCTCATTGATTGGAAATGAGAAACTCAATTTTTATTTATTTTTAACTGAATAGTATATTTGTTATTGGTTTTATTTTGTATATGTTATGTATAAAATTTATCTTATTGTTAACCAAGAAATGAAAAGATGGAATGTAAATTGAGTATTGTCCAATCATTGATGAGATTTTAAAAAATAAGTCTTAAGGATAAAGTAAAAAATGGAGAATACATTTTATATTTTATTGGGAAAGGATAATTATTATTTAATTAAAAATATATTATAGGTGAAAATATTTTATTATAAAAATCATTGATCAGATGTAAATAAGGAAAATAAAGAGATGGCGAAACATATTGAACTAAGTGTTGGTGAGGAATTATAGATTCTATTTACTGTATTTTCTTCATATATGAAAAGAATAAATACATTATATTTTCAATATAGAAAATAAAAATGATGGTACTATATATTTTTTAATGTTATAGAACTAAAAATAATATATTATAAATGAGTAAAAATTAGTTCAAGTGACATGGAAAAATGGGAAGTGTTAATTGTTGAAGGTATAAGAAATAATCACATTTATGTGAGTAAATATTGTTACGTTTTCCTTACTATAAACATTACTAAGGATAAATTTACTATAATAAGTAGATATTGCATTATAGTGAAGTGATTATTAATAAAATAAAAAACAATTAAAAATGATGGAAATTAAGAAATTTTGATTCATTATAATGCAATATGAAAACAATTTATGGCATATAACATATAAAAAATAAATCAACAACCCATTAAACACATTTAAATATATAAAGTTCCCAAAGACATGCATACTTTAAAGATATAATAGAAATATACAAATTCGGTGATGAATATAGAAATATCATAAGTATGAAATATAAATCTAAAAAGAATAAGGAAATTGTAATTTTATAAATATACTATACTAATGTATGTAGATGAGTTACTATAAAATCCACCAATGATGAATAGTAATGTACTTATTTCATTATTTATTATCTTGAATGCGATAGATCATACAAAAATTCAAAAATATGGATAAAAAATATTATATTAGGAGGAATAAAGGAGTAATTGAGATTCATTTTGAATATAAAATTAACATATTTAAATCAAAAAAATTCATAAATATCACAAATAATAGTAGATGATTGTCTCAAAAGGAATGGAATGTTTCTTCAAGACTCAATATGGATAACAATTTAAAGAAATTTTGCAGTTAAGATAATAAATCACTCAAAAAATAATATATAAGGTATGGTGTGTATGACAACCCTGCTTTTTATTACAACTTAAACATGATTTATTATATAAAACTTCACTTGATAAAACAAAGAAGATCGAGAGGTTTAGTGTCTTTGGGGCTTAGGATCATTACATAAAAACTTTAAACTTGAAATACAACATCCTTATTGAAAACTTCCTTTACATGACCACTACATTCCTTCGTACTTAGCATTGCATGGGATAACCTGAGGACATGCATAAGAAAAGGGTGAGCTATAAAGCCCAGTAAGGGAGTACACAATGAATAACATGAGGAGTACAATACATGTTAGGCAATAGGCATATCAATAGAGCATAAGAGAGACATCAACATAAAGGCATGATAAAGCATGATAATCATAACATGGAAATGTGGCAACAACACTTAACATTGAATTAGCATGAGCCAAGGCTCATTGCACATGGAGCATGAGTAAACCCTCATTGCACTTGAAGCACGAGTAAACCCTCATTGCACTTGAATTAGCATGAGTAAACACTCATTGCACATGACGTATCATGATACTATACTTTACCCAATGCATTGGAGCGCTATCAGGGCGCACCCTTCTTAAACATTTCATTTCATGCATAAGTGTGCCACATGGATCATAAAACATGGATTCATAAAACATAATCATTTATTCCACGATAAAGGAATGTGTAATTCATACATGAAACTTTACAATCAATAAGTAAACGTGCATAAAGGTGAATACCCTTGATGGAGAAATGGGCATGGTATTCACTACACAATGATATTGGCTTAGAAAATCGGTGTGATTTCGGCAGCGTAACGGCGTGACATAAGAATTCATAAAAAAGGATGATGAGAGAGAAAGGGGTTCCTCATCATATTTACATGTAATGGACAGTAAGAAGGTCATATAGATACATGTCCCAACAATTGAAAAGGAATTTAGATTCATGATAAAAAAGTATTGCTTGAATATAGAAGAGGAGAAAAAGGTTCCTTTCGGAATTTCCGCATAGTAACGGGTGTACATGGGAGGCATTTAATGAGAGAGAAAGGGGTCTCCCATCATTCAAACAATAATAGGGCAGTATGGGAGAGGTGCGAAACTATACCCAAACATTCATAAATGAAATTAAAAGGGCAATACAACTTAAAGAAAATTGACAAAAATGAGAAAGGAAGAAAAACCCTTACTTGGAAGTGTGCTTCCAAAGGCTAGAGAGAGGCTTGTGAGAGGCTTATTGGGAGCATGGGGCACCTTGAGAGGATTCTAGGGAGAGTAGGGCAGAGGTTGGACGAACTTCAAGGGCTTTGAGTGAGGAGTAAGTGGGAGCTTGGGTGGGTTTATATAGGAAAGGTGAGAGAATTCTTTATTATTTAGGTTTGGGACCCCTTATATTAAAATAATCCAAACCACAAACCATCCCATGGTATTTGCCCATGGTTTCTGGAAAAGGAAAGAGGAAAACAATATTTTACAAGTCCAAGGTCCGAACTTATTAAAAAAGTAGGGTTGCTTATGTGGAGGTGAGTCACACTCCCATGGAAATTAATTTAAAAAGGCAAAGTGTTGAATAAGTCTTGAGGGCTCCATTAATGCTTTGAAAAGTGAGTCAAACAAACCCAAAACCTCATTATTTTAATGATAAAACACATATTGGCCGAACATAAGGATTATGGTATTTTATTACATCACCATTGGGTCATTATGATGTCATAAAACACATTATATATTTAAATGGTATTTAATTTTTACCCAAAAATTTGACTGTCTCAGAAAATTATGAAAAATTCACCGTTGGATAATTTCGACGTCCTGATTCCAAAAATAATATTTATTTTATCTAAATAATTTTCTAAATATGTGAATTATCAATTTTAAAATAAAAACCGACATTTATAAAAAATTCACGGGTTTTGACAGAAATGGCTTTCAAACCTTAATAAAAATTTTAATTGCATTCATAAAATTATAAGATCATTTATATTTAATAAAAATTAATTGAATATTAATAATAATATTTTATTAAAATATTATTTAATTCAAAAATCCTTTAATTTAATAAAATATAATTCTTAATTAAATAATAACTAAAAACATCATTTGTACTTTAAAAACTAATTACAATGCATCAAAAATGACTAGAAATTATATTCATTATTATATACAAAAATAATGTACATGAACATGGTGCTACTTATTTGTTACATAACCCCTTAAAATAGCCGCATAATACATAAGGGTAAGGTGTGCGATGGTGACAGACTCTTGGGGTTGCTCAGATAACATCGCTCGAGTGGTGATCTCTATCAACTTCCATTTTTCCCGTAGACGATCACGTTCGAGCTTGACTTGATGAAGCTCATCTTGGGCATGGTCAATGGCAAAGCCCAAAGACGCCACCTCCTTTCTGAGCTCCGACAAATGGGCTTCGTAAGGGGCAATTCTACTGGATGAGGCCATCGCTTCCTTTGTTTGAGTAGAAAATTGGTTCGTTAAAGCCTTATATTTAAACTACCCAGATGATCACTGTTCAACGGCTATAAAAGTAACGGTCACAAATCATAACGTAAAACTTAAAGAAGTTGACATATTATAAAAACATTTTTCATAAAGAAACATTTAACTGGATCAAGAGGGATTTTCCATTAATGAAACTTTGGGTCGTTACAACATTCCCCCTTAAGAAATTTCACCCTCGAAATTTTCCTTTTCCCACACTAAAACAAATGTGGGTAACTTATCTTCATCATATCCTCCGACTCCCAAGATACTTCTTCAAACTTGTGGTTTCTCCACAACACCTTGACGAGGGGCATTGTCTTATTTCGTAGAACTTTTTCTCTACGATCTAAGATCTTCACTGGTTGCTCCTCATAAGAAAGATCATCTTCTAATTGTACCACCTCGGAAGAGAGTACATGTGAAGGGTCTGGTATGTACTTCCTTAAGAGGGATACATGGAAGACATCATGCACCTTGGCCATAGTAGGTGGAAGTGCTAGTCGATAGGCCACAACCCCAACACGATCAATAATCTCGAATGGGCCGATGTACCTTGGACTTAACTTCCCTTTCTTTCCAAACCTCATGACCTTCTTCCACGGAGATATGCGTAAAAACACCATGTCTCCGACTTTAAACTCAAGGTCTCGTCGATGATTATCTTCATAACTCTTCTGTCGACTTTGGGCTGCCTTGATATGCTGCTGAATGGTTTTCACCTTCTCCACCATTTCTTCGACCATTTCTGGTCCAAGCAGCTTACGTTCACCGACCTCATCCCAAGATGCCGGTGTTCTACACCTTTTCCCATACAGGGCTTCATATGGTGCCATTTGGATGCTCGAGTGGAAACTATTATTATAAGAGAACTCAAATAGAGGAAGATGTTGATCCCATCCTCCTTTAAAGTCCATTGAGCACGCTCTCAACATATCCTCAAGTGTTTGGATAGTCCGCTCGGATTGGCCATCAGTTTGAGGATGATAGGCCGTACTGAAGTTCAGTTCAGTATTCAGAGCATGTTGAAGACTCTCCCAAAACTTAGAGGTAAATCTTGGATCTCGGTCAGACACAATAGATAGTGGTACTCCATGCAACCGTACCACTTCCCTGATATATATCTGTGCCAGTTGATCCAAAGAGAAATCCTCTCGAATAGAAATGAAGTGTGCAGTCTTTGTAAGACGATCCACAATAACCCAGATTGCATTGTTGCTTTTGGATGTCCTTGGAAGTCCAGTGACGAAGTCCATGGTGATGTTCTCCCATTTCCATTATGGTATGGGCAATGGTTGCATCATCCCCTTAGACTTCTGCCTCTCTGCCTTCACTTGCTGATACACAAGGCACTTTGATGTATATTCGACGATCTCCTTCTTCATATTATCCCACCAAATGTTTTCTCGGAGATCTCGATACATCTTTGTGCTCCCTGGGTGAATAGAGAAATTTTAACTATGTGCATCATCCAAAAGTTCCTTCTTCAGCTCCGAACTTGATGGGACACATAGTCTTTTCCCAAACCGCACAATTCCTTCATCATTAACATTAAACTCTGAGGATTTTCCCTTTTTGATAGCTTCCACTTTTTCTTGGATTCTCGCATCATCCTTTTGAGCATCCTTTAACCTTTCCAAAAGAGATGGTTGAGCAATCATTTGTGAAAGGATTGATGATGTTCCCTCCTTTATGATTCCCACGTCCATCTTCATCGAGTCTAAGAAGATTGGATCCTTCTCAATTCTCATCATTGATAGAATTGCTGGATCCTTTCTACTTAGGGCATCCGCCACCTTGTTCGCCTTCCCAGGGTGGTAATGTATTGAACAATCATAATCCTTTATGAGCTCTATCCATCTTCTCTGGCGCATATTAAGCTCTTTCTGTGTGAATATATATTTAAGACTCTTGTGGTCAGTATATATCTCACATTTCTCTCCATAGAGATAATGCCGCCAGATTTTCAAGGCAAAGATCACCGCCGCCAACTCCAGATCATGCGTTGGATAGTTTTGCTCATGGATTTTCAACTGTCTTGAGGCATTGGATATCACTTTATCATTCTGCATCAGCACACATCCTAAGCCCTTCTTCGAAGCATCACTGAATACCACAAAAAGCTCCCCACTTGTGGGTAAAGTGAGCACAGGTGCAGTGATAAGCCTCCTTTTCAACTCCTTGAAATTTTCTTCGCATTCATCACTCCAAGAAAACATTACTCCCTTTCGAGTTAGCTTGGTAAGAGGGTTGGAAAATCGTGAGAAGTTTCTCACAAATCGTCGATAATATCCAGCTAACCCCAAGAAGCTACGGATATCAGTTACCGATGTTGGCCTCAGCCATCCCTCAATTGCATCTGTTTTGGAGGGGTCCATAGATATCCCATTACTTGTGATGATATGGCCCAAGAATGAGACCTCCTTCAACCAGAACTCACACTTTCTGTACTTGGCATAGAGCTTCTCCTTGCGCAAAGTCTCCAGTACAGTTCTTAAATGCTCCTCATAGTCCTCCTTGGTTTTGGAGTATATTAGAATATCATCTATAAAGACTACCACAAATTTATCTAGGTAATCTCTAAAGACTCTATTCATCAAGTCCATGAATATTGCTGGAGCATTGGTGAGTCCAAAAGGCATTACTATGAATTCATAGTGCCAGTACCTTGTACGAAAAGCAGTCTTGGGGATATCTTCCTTCTTCACCCTTACTTGATAATATCCCGACCGCAAGTCGACCTTGGAGAAGTATTGTGATCCACGCAGCTGATCAAACAAGTCATCGATTATTGGGAGAGGATACTTGTTCTTTATCGTGATTTTGTTAAGTTCACGATAATCGATGCAAAGCCGCATTGACCCATCCTTCTTCTTGACGAAGAGGACTGGTGCACCCCATGGTGATGCACTTGGGCGTATAAACCCTTTATCCTGATTCTCCTGTAGTTGTTTCTTCAGCTCTTCAAGCTCAACAACAGCCATTCTATATGGAGTCTTGGATATTGGAAGCGCCCCAGGTATAAGTTCGATTTAGAACTCAACATCTCTTCTTGGAGGAAGACCAGGAAGTTCCTCGGGAAATACTTCAGCGAATTCCCTCACAATAGGCATTTCTTCAAGGGTGGTTTCTTCCTTGGAATCAATCATCTGAGCCAGATATGCGTGCTCATAAGGCAGTAATATCCATGCTTGAGATGATGGAGCTAAAAGAGATTCATCTTCCTCCTGACACTTGTAAAGAATCGGGGGTCGATTCTCCATATGGAGTGTGATTTCCCTCTCCCGACAATTTATGTTGGCTCTATATAAGGAAATCCAATCCATGCCAAGAATTGCTTCAAATTCCACCAAAGGGAGTATGACGAGGTTCGCCGGGAAATTCAATCCACAGATTATAACAGGGGAGGACTTATACTCATGGGATGCAATGATTTCCCCATTTTCCGTACTCACCGACATCTTTACTTCCATGATTTGTGGTGGTGCAGGGATTGTTCTACTAAACTTTTGAGATATAAAAGAATGCGTAGAACCTGAATCAAAAAGTACGTTCGCTATTCTTGAATGAATAACTAGAGTACCTGTCACCACTTCGTTGTCGGGGTTCACTTCGGCAGAAGTGATGGAAAAAGCTCTTCCTTGCTGTCTTGGAGGTTGTTGATTGCCTCCGATAACCCTTGGATTAGGGCACTGATTCGCAAAATGACCCGGTTCTTTGCATTTGATGCATTGAACAATGCGTTGAGGTTCGAACGGAGCGTTCCTCCCCTCCGTCGCAGCCGCGGGTCCTTCTTGCTGACAGTTAACAGCTAGGTGCCCTTCTCTTCCACACTTGAAGCATTTTCTTGTCCCCCTAAGGCAATTTCCAGGGTGCTTCTTTCCACACTTTTGGCAAGTGGGGTGCTGGAATTTCTTAGAGCCGTTGGATTTATCCATCGGACCACCAACATTGAAGTCCACCTTACGCTTCTTGTCCCCATGATACCCCTGTGATTCTCCAATCTCCATTTCAACCTTGAGGGCACATCGGAAAATTTCCTCATAGTTGTCGAAGTCACGGATCGCTAATGTTTTCCGCAAGCTAGGCTTCAGCCCACCAAAGAAGCGGTCAACCTTGCATTCGGGGGTAACGACAAAGCCGGAAGCGTATCGTGCAAGCCTTGTAAAGTTTGCCTCGTACGCTCCCACAGATTCCTCATCTTTCTGCTCGAGGGAAAGGAAGTCCCTTTCCATCTTAAGACGAAGGGTGCGTGGAAAATATTTATCGAAAAACATCTTCCGGAATACCTTCCATTCCAAAGCCTCGATCTCCTCCTCAGGCTTCGTATTTTTGATCAACGTCCACCATTGATCAGCTTCACCCTCCATACGATAAGCCTCCAGGAGAACCTTCTCTTTTTCAGAGCATTGGAGGACGGAGAATATCTTTTCAATGGAGTTGATCCATTGTTCAGCAATCGTGGGATCGGATGATCCACTAAAAGTAGGAGGCCTTTGTCTCATGAAGCTTTCAATAGCGACTTGTTCTTTCTTAGGGGGGGTTGAACGTTCCTCTTGACCAGTGTTTCTATTCAAAACTTGAGTTAGCTGAGAGAGAAGCGTGACAAAGTTCACGATTCCCGCTCCCATTGGATTGGGCATCTCATAAGTATAATCATCACACTGATCTTCACAACGGTTGTTAGACCGAGTTCTCCTATTACCGGCCATTGGCTGGAATAAAAGGAAAGTTAGGGGTAACACATAAAGGGTAATCCAAAGACAAAAGTAGATGACTTATAAATAAACATTAATCTCTTTAACTCATGAGTCTATAGGATTCAATCCAGGCTTTTCATGATCTTCCTTCTAACATATATTATTAGGGGCATTTTTCCCTTAATAAGGGTTCATACTAAGATTGTGAATTTATCAAAACATATCCCCCAGGAGTGTCGTAACCAAGAGTGCAGCAAGGCCCGTTGTCGTGCACCAGTTCCCGTTCGAGTCTAGCTCAAAGCGGTGTTTTCGGGTTTTACCCCTAGGATACATCTGTGCCAGAGCCGCCTCTACCTGCTCGTATCCAGACAGGGATGTATTTGTTTAATAAAACACTTACTTAGTATTTACCAAAACTTAGGGATGTTTTTATTATGCTTAGTCTTGTATCTAAGGCTTTACTAGGGTTTCCTAATCCCAAAAATAACTAAGCCTATCCTCTGATACCAACTATGACAACCCTGCTTTTTATTACAACTTAAACATGCTTTATTACATAAAACTTCACTTGATACAACAGAGAAGATCGAGAGGTTTAGTGTCTTTGGGGCTTAGGATCATTACATAAAAACTTTAAACTTGAAATACAACATCCTTATTGAAAACTTCCTTTACATGACCACTACATTCCTTCGTACTTAGCATTGCATGGGATAACCTGAGGACATGCATAAGAAAAGGGTGAGCTATAAAGCCCAGTAAAGGAGTACACAATGAATAACATGAGGAGTACAATACATGTTAGGCAATAGGCATATCAATAGAGCATAAGAGAGACATGAACATAAAGGCATGATAAAGCATGATAATCATAACATGGAAATGTGGCAACAACACTTAACATTGAATTAGCATGAGCCAAGGCTCATTGCACATGGAGCATGAGTAAAACCTCATTGCACTTGAAGCACGAGTAAACCCTCGTTGCACTTGAATTAGAATGAGTAAACACTCATTGCACATGACGTATCATGATACTATACTTTACCCAATGCATTGGAGCTCTATCAGGGCGCACCCTTCTTAAACATTTCATTTCATGCATAAGTGTGCCACATGGATCATAAAACATGGATTCATAAAACATAATCATATATTCCACGATAAAGGAATGTGGAATTCATACATGAAACTTTACAATCAATAAGTAAACGTGCATAAAGGTGAATACCCTTGATGGAGAAATGGGCATGATATTCACTACACAATGATATTGGCTTAGAAAATCGGTGTGATTTCGGCAGCGTAACGGCGTGACATAAGAATTCATAAAAAAGGCTGATGAGAGAGAAAGGGGTTCCTCATCATATTTACATGTAATGGACAGTAAGAAGGTCATATATATACATGTCCCAACAATTGAAAATGAATTTATATTCATGATACAAATGTATTGCTTGAATATAGAAGAGGAGAAAAAGGTTCCTTTCGGAATTTCGGCATAGTAACGGGTGTACATGGGAGGCATTTAATGAGAGAGAAAGGGGTCTCCCATCATTCAAACAATAAGAGGGAAGTATGGGAGAGGTGCGAAACCATACCCCAACATTCATAAATTAAATTAAAAGGACAATACAACTTAAAGAAAATTGACAAAAATGAGAAAGGAAGAAAAACCCTTACTTGGAAGTGTGCTTCCAAAGGCTAGAGAGAGGCTTGTGAGAGGCTTCTTGGGAGCTTGGGGCACATTGAGAGGATTCTAGGGAGAGTAGGGCAGAGTTTGGACGAACTTCAAGGGCTTTGAGTGAGGAGGAAGTGGGAGCTTGGGTGGGTTTATATAGGAAAGGTGAGAGAATTCTTTATTATTTAGGTTTGGGACCCCTTATATTAAAATAATCCAAAGCACAAACCATCCCATGGTATTTGCCCATGGTTTCTGGAAAAGGAAATAGGAAAACAATATTTTACAAGGCCAAGGTCCGAACTTATTAAAAAATTAGGGTTGCTTATGTGGAGGTGAGTCACACTCCCATGGAAATTAATTTAAAAAGGCAAAGTGTTGAATAAGTCTTGAGGGCTCCATTAATGCTTTGAAAAGTGAGTCAAACAAACCCAAAACTTCATTATTTTAATGATAAAACACATATTGGCCGAAAATAAGGATTATGGTATTTTATTACATCACCATTGGGTCATTATGATGTCATAAAACACATTATATATTTAAATGGTATTTATTTTTTACCCAAAAATTTGACTGTCTCAGAAAATTATGAAAAATTCACCGTTGGATAATTTCGACGTCCTGATTCCAAAAATAATATTTATTTTATCTAAATAATTTTCTAAATATGTGAATTTTCACTTTTAAAATAAAAACCGACATTTATAAAAAATTCACGGGTTTTGACAGAAATGGCTTTCAAACCTTAATAAAAATTTTAATTGCATTCATAAAATTATAAGATCATTTATATTTAATAAAAATTAATTTAATATTAATAATAATATTTTATTAAAATATTATTTAATTCAAAAATCCTTTAATTTAATAAAATATAATTCTTAATTAAATAATAACTAAAAACATCATTTGTACTTTAAAAACTAATTACAATGCATCAAAAATGACTAGAAATTATATTCATTATTATATACAAAAATAATGTACATGAACATGGTGCTACTTATTTGTTACATAACCCCTTAAAATAGCCGCATAAGACCTAAGGGTAAGGTGTGCGATGGTGACAGACTCTTGGGGTTGCTCGGATAACATCGCTCGAGTGGTGATCTCTATCAACTTCCATTTTTCCCGTAGACGATCACGTTCGAGCTTGACTTGATGAAGCTCAGATTGGGCTTGGTCAAGGGCAAAGCCCAAAGACGCCACCTCCTTTCCGAGCTCCGACAAATGGGCTTCGTAAGGGGCAATTCTACTGGATGAGGCCATCGCTTCCTTTGTCTGAGTAGAAAATTGGTTCGTTAAAGCCTTATATTTAAACTACCCAGATGATCACTGTTCAACGTCTATAAAAGTAACGGTCACAAATCTTAACGTAAAACTTAAAGAAGTTGACATCTTATAAAAACATTTTTCATAAAGAAACATTTAACTGGATCAAGAGGGATTTTCCATTAATGAAACTTTGGGTCGTTACAGTGTGAATGGAAAAAAGAAATTTCAGAACAATTATTGAATGAATCAATGATAAAATAGATCTATACTCAAAACAATTAATTATTTATCCTTATAGAGTGTATGAAACAATATGAGAAATTGATTAGAGAATGGATACTCCTAAAATACTATTGAATTTTCATATGTGATATATATTGAAAAAAAGAATGAATTTGAAAGATTGAACCTATAAGAGATGAAGGTATATTTATAAGTATCTCATTTATAAGTAAACATTATCAATAAGATTATATTATAATGGAAGGATAGCTGAAATATGGGTAGTAACTTTTATTTAGGATCAATCAAGTAGTCAATAATATAGTAAAATATTTTGATGAAATTTAGAGAGGAAATTAGATTCCTTGAAATTATAATGTACATGATGATAACTTAGAAGTTAATTCAGGAGTTAAATATTATGATTAGTTCATTTTGTAGAGAAAAACATATTCAGAAAAATTATTGTGTTAAACAAATTGGGAAAACAATATTGTAAAAAATAACTTTTTTATCACTTTTTATTACAAAAAAAATTAATATAGGAATAACATAAAGATAATATGATTATTTTTTAAATGGTGGTGTTAATTAATTGATATGAAAAATTCTTATGATATAATACAATGAAAAAATATTATAAACATCATTAAAATTAAATATTTTTTCAAAAAAAAACTTCTGAAATAATACCTAAATAATTTTTTAAAAAATTAATATTAATTTTCATGGGGTTACCAACATTTAAATGAGGTGATATTAATAACATATTATCCCATAATATAAGATTGAATGTGATTAATGTATTAATGAAGTCTTAAAAGGACATGAATTTGTCTTTACATAATGGATGTTTGGAAGAATAACTCTACATCGAATATATTTATGATTTAAATATTCAAAAATATTGAATAAATGTTTACAAGATCAAAATGGAATTGCATGAGTTAAATAAAACACTATGAACATAAATATATTGTAAATTTTTATAAATTTTTTTATATTCGATCATTGATGAGTTGATGATAAAAATTTGTGATGGGATTTTTAAGGAAATATTGATAACTTTAGTTTGTTTATATGATATTATATTTAAAGGATAAGTAATATAATTTCTCACGGATTTTATAAATAGTATTACAATTTGATTTAAAGGTTTTTAGTTAGTGAACTCAGGTTTTCCTTGGATTACATGTAATAAAAAAATTATAAGGATATTTATATCTAAAAATATAATTTCCTATAAGTTTGTAATGAAGTTAAAGATAGATAAAAAAGTTTACGTCAACAGTAATTACAATTAGAATAATTCTTTTCAATGGTAATTATATGAAATCATTGAATGTCACTAAATATAGAATAGTTTACTCTATTTTATACATAGAGTACCATATTTTTTATTGAATTTATATGTAATATTCATAGATTTATTTATTATAGGTGGTAAGGATTAATCAAATACACTTATGGTATATTGTGTTTTGGATTATATTATAAAATGAGTAATTTGAAAAAAAATGGAATTTATTTAAATAGATGGGGATAGTCTGGTGGATGGATAAAAATATTCACTTGTTGGATAATTTTCTATGGGAATGAAATAAATAACAAACAAATCATATTTTTAAACATAATAAGTGTTGAGAATATAAATTCAAATCAACCGTGTATATAATTGATATCAGTTGGGAAAAATTCTAAAATGGTAGTAAATAGTTTCATACAACCATCTATATCTTGTTTGGAATATTAGTTATATAAATACATGAATTAATATGGTTTAATGGACTAGAATAAATAATATAGAGATAAAATAAAAAACAATAAAGAAAAAAATTAGGGAACATTTTCATATTATATTATTTTTATATTAAAAATAATTTATGTGATATAATAAAAAATATATCTCAATATATGTCTTTGAATGGAATAAAGATGAACCATGGAGTTCAACCACATCATTCTCATGAGAAATTCATAAAAAAACAATCCCCTTATTACATTAATTTTTTTTAATAATTACCTAATATTAAAAGTTAGTTTGGTGATGAATTATTCTTTCTGTATATTATGATAGGGGGAATATATGGAAAATATTCTTTAGTTTATGTTTAAATAATATTTAAAGTTGGGGAATTATAATAATCACTATTAATGGGGTTTAATAAGTAATATAAATTGATAAAAGGTACCTTTTAATGGGAAGTATCATTTTATTAATGTTATTAAGGTAAAAGAGCTATTGCTTTTAAAATTCTTGAAAACACTATTGAAGTAATATATGTCACTCTTTTTTCATAAATTATAAATTAAATGATATAGTCTTAGTGTTACATATGTATATTTCATGGGTATTAGAAAATGTTTATATTATTTTTTCTATGATATCTATAACAATCCTAATGTAATTTATGGTATAATACAGTTTTAGAGTTTTTGTTTTTGGTTTTGTTTATTAGTAATTTATTGAACAATGACTATTTTAATGATATATAAGAAGTATATTGTATTATTAAATATATCAAGAGTCAATTGTAAAAATTTTGATAGACTTTTTTTAGTGTGAAAAAAACCATGATGTATTATAAAACCATGGTACATATAAAATCCACTTTGTTTATTCATATGGAAGAAATCATTGTACAATAATTTTTCATTAAATTAAAATTTAATTTTCTTAAAAAATTATAATTAAAAGTAATAAAAATAAAAACATAATGTTAATTATGAGTGTTAATAAGATATTACTAGTGAATTCATGGATTGAAGGAACATTTCATCCAAAGTATAATAGAATAATTTAAAGAATAAATCCATGATATAAAACATGTTATGGTATGATTTCATTTCAATAGTAGTTGATAAATAAATATTTATATATAATTAACTAAGGAATGTTATAACAACATGTTAATGTGGGTAAATTTTAGAGTAAATTGATTTTGTTACAAGAAGCAATAATGTATGAAGAAAAATCCTGATGAAAATAAATATTTTATGGTACTTGAAGTAAAAAATAGGAAATCTTAATAATTCTTTCTAGGGAATTTTTTTTTCTAGAAAAAAGTGAAATGTTGTCTACAAGAAACGATTGAATTATACTTATAATGATAACTAGTAATTTTATCCCACACAAAATCATAAGATTGTCAAAATTTAGAATATATGATTAAGTAGAATATATAATATTAAATGCATATATATATGTAATAAAATCATGGTGGAAAATAAACTACTTAAAAGGTAAAAAATTAACCAAAATAGGAAAAATATATGCAATAAAAAATTAAAAAATTAACGTAAAAACAATTGTAACATCCTTTTTTCTTTTTATGACATTGATATACATTAAGGAATTTTTTTCAAAGTCAAGCACTGAGATGCAGTGAGATTCTAAGGCATAGAGAGGCTTATTTTTTATATAATAAAAATATTAAATATATAATATCATGCTCACAAATTTTTTCATATATAAAGGCATAATTCCTAAAAATAGTCTTGTATTAGAACGATGAGACATATGTTGAATCTGGAATGTTGGTTTTTGTAACATCTTTGCCCGAATCACCTCTGATATGGTAGCCGGACCATGTTCCACATGATCTCAAGCGCATCTCCCAAAATGCCAAAGGCTACTGAATAGCAGTGAGGGCCTAGAGTGTTTCTTTGGGGAGACTATACCATCATAGATCAGAGCTGTATAGTGTTAAAAGGGTAAAAGTAAAATACAACAGTGGAAACAAGAAATAAATAATTGACAAAGAAACCGAATAAAATATTTAATAATTATATAGAAGTGGCCAATGCAAAATTATTCAAATTATTATTTTATTCCATTGTGATGAGGTATAAATTTGTAAAAAATACAACATGATTTAAAAAACTGAGCAATAAAAATAGGACACTAAATCCCCAAGGGAAATATTCATGAGCATCCCGATCTCTAACTATGTACCTTTCTCCTAACTCCCAGATACAAACATCATAACATAATCAATCAAACATGGTTTGTAGTCTTGTTAACAAGAATGGTCTACTCATGTTCCCAAGTGTAATGACATCACAAGTAGGGTGTGAGATATAAATCTTATTATTCCAACATCATCTGTGTCTAACCCAATCCAGACAATGAAAGGTAAATTAAAAAGTGTTCCATATAAATCAAATGGTGAGTGATAATAAATGTAAAATAGAAACATGTTATGGCTTCTTAAATAGACACCCTTCCCATACCTCCTTCTACGGCCTATTTTGAGAATCAGAAATGAGTGTATATAATAAGAAAGATGTATATATATATATATGATAGAAAATTGATGGAAGAAAAAAAATTAAATAAGCCCCAAATCTTATACTTTACCATTGGGAATAAAATATGTATCAACAAAGAGTGTCATAGGACATCAGAAAGGTGTGACAATCGATAAGGGAAATGAAATTCCGCAAAAATGAACACTTTCCACGCATTATTTTTATTATTATGTTTACGTTTTAGAGTAATAGACTAAACTCAACCTGAAGGTATATCTATGGTATATCCTTTAAATAATTAAATACCACTGAACCCATCCATGGAAATCTTCTGAAAGACCAAGTATCGCTCGAGCCATGGCACTATTATGAGTCATTCCTAGTATTGCACATTAGGGGTCTAGTATCACCTAAGTCATGGCGTAGCCACTTTTCTAGTGGGTCCATCCTTGAATGTACCTTTGAGAACTTGTATCACTAGTGAGTATTTTAGATACTCATGGAATCCATCATCTGGAAAATCCAAAGACATCATCTCGCTGGTGTAAAGTGTAATTGGTCAGGAACGGAGATTCCTTGTGTAGTAATTAATATAAAACTCATGTTGTTTCACCACACTTAATTTAATCAGTTTTCAATGAATAAGATATAATGGGATATGAATTTATAATTGCAATAAAATAATATGAGAAACTCAAAGCCTCATATAATGATCATTCTAGTCAATCTATTACAACCGAGGAAATTTTTCAGTGGATACAAAAAATAAATGTACATATAACTTTTATAAAGGCGCAATAGAATAATAACTAAACAACTAAAAAATTAATAATGCACAATTAATCTATTAATACCTAAGGTACATGGTTCATAATTATCATAAATAATTTATTTTCTTTAAAAAACAACACGTTTTACGCAACATATGAAAGTAATAAATTTAATTAATTTGGGGTAATGGAAAATAGGCCAAGAATTGTGGATTACCCAAAGGGACATAAAATTATGTTGAAAAAATTTAAATCAGATATATTATCTTAGAAAATGGTGCAACAATCAACCAAATAGTTTATTTAATTTGGACATGGTAAAATTAAACATTGATGGTAGGCACCGACGAGCGGCACATTGTGTGAATTTAAATAGGCAACGAAATAAGGGGAAAGAGTAGACTCCCTACCTTGTACTCATAGAGAATAATATTCTTTGAGGAAATCATTTATTTGAACTACAATGGAGGAAACTAGATGATTTTTAAAAAACCCAAATTTTAGGTAAAATCGTTCCGTGATAGATTGCACAACAAATTTAGAATGAGAGAAAATGATTCTTGGTGTGTGAGGTTAGCCTTGAAACACCCCGAGATTTTATGATATATATTCTTTTTAATTTCTTTGACATCTTCTATTGTAAACTAAACCAAGATTATCTTGCTCTATAGGCAACACCGTATTAGCTTACAGTATACGCAACACAATTCTTGGCTCGTGTTACACATAATTTCAAGTTCGTTTTGTGGCAATTATTTTACACAACATTAAGTATAGATTTTATTTACTGTACAAATGAAATAACTCTTGATTATGTTATAAGAAACACCAATAAAAGATTTCACTACACGCATCCCTAACTTTTCGTTCATTACAGGTAATCAAGACCTTCATCGATAGCGTGTGTAGTACGCAATACCGAGTTTCACTAAATGAGATATTATTATGAACTACCCATTATGAATAGTAATACAAACTTTTTGAAATTTTATATATTTTAACTTTCAAAATGGACTTCATTTTTGGATTAGGAATATCGAAATTAGCCTAGGGTGAATTTTTTGTATTTTTCTGAAAACTTTCAATTTTTGATGAATAGTGAAAACACTGGGTTACTATTTAAAAACCGATTTTTTATTTAATTAATGATTTAATTTTTTTAATTTTTTTTTGGTCAGGATTGATACATAATACTTATATAATTTCAATGTAATACATTGGAGTCATTTTATAATAATTTGAGATATATAAAAATTTTATTTAACTTTTCACCGTCTTTTACCTACCTCCTAGGAGAATTTGAAAATTTACATAAAACGTAATTTTCTCACTTCTGTGAGGAGAATTTCAAAAATCAATGAGACACAATTAATATCAAGGAGTAAAATGTGGTTAAATAAGATAAAAATAATTTTTTGGTGAATAGTAACTTTTACTTGTATTTACCACGGTTAAAAGTCAATAGGATAATTAAGTGTAAAAATGGTATTATTATTACCCTAAAACATGTCCTAATTCTATTGGATAAGTTTAATTTGACCAAAAACAACCTTAGGAAGAAAATATTAACCTTTAGGTTCACTTGGATTAGATTAGGACATTTATTATTATTTTATAGTTAAAATCATTGTTTAATAACTAAAACATTTTTAATATAAAGTTATACATAAGATAAATTCGACTATAAATATTTATTAAAATCTAAAAATATTTCCTACATAATTTTATTTTATTTATAAATTTTAGAAATTAAATAATTTAATTTATTTATGACACAATGGTGATGTAGTAATTACCTTTTTAATGAAATATTAACATAAATGATTTTATAAATACCCAAATAAATGTAATTTGAGACTTTTTATAAATTTCAATATTTTAATATGACATGTTAGTGTTGATTTAATTAACTTTTTTTGAACTAATCAGTCTTTTATGATTTTCACAAAAATCAATTACCAAATATTGTAAAAATTGACATAAAATAGTTTTTTGAAAAATATAATATATTATTAATTGTTATTCTATTCCTAAAAATCTATGGTTCTGCCAAATGAATTAGATAAGGTTATATATATTAATAATGAACCACTTGGGGTTTGTTTGGCTAGTTATAGTAAGTTTATTAACAATATAGTTTAAGAAAACAAGAAGACACGGTAAAAGATAAAATTATAAAACATAGAGTTAAATCTAAATGATAAGGTTAAAATAGAAACCTAAACATGTCTAAACCCTATTGGTTGGGAGGATATCGACCCATCCCCGCATTATCTTCGAAATAAGTCACTTTGGTGCAATTATAAACTGAATATGTCTTTATTATAAAATAATATTTTATGTTTTTTTTTTCTAAATTGCCTCTCTCCTCCCTTATAAAAGGGCACCTCCTCCCTCTTCTCATTACACAATTTAGAGCCTTCAAGCTCGGCCAACCCCTGACCAGTTTTCTTCCAAACATCCGTAGAAACATTATAGAGGCTCTGGTCACCTCAAAAGGCCAATTCTATTGCCTTAAGAGTAAGCTTAAAAGAGGTGCGTCGATGAAGTTGTAATCTCTTATACCGATTCTTTCATGTTTGTTTCTTCTTAAACTTCTTCTTATTTAGTATTTTCATTTTAAAGTAATAACATCAGTATAACTAATATATTGATATTTTATTTTAAATATGAAACAACCCCATTTCACCTTCTGTCCATCCTACGGAAAATGAAATCACCAGGCGTGTGTACGTACGGAATATCGTCTCCACGCTGTGGTGTAATCTGTTTTTCCACCACCACCTTACATGGATGAGTATAATGGTGTAAATAATAATTATATACAGTTATAATAACATCAAACTAATTATGAGATATTATATCATCCACTCCAATTAAATTCAATAATTATGGGAATGATATCATCGCTCGTGCGTACGTACGGATTACCGTCTCCACGACGCCATGAGATTCATTCTCCATGTTAACCACTCAAGAATGATTATAAAGTATACATAACGAATAATAATGAAATTTATGAAATAATTATGCTACTATATTTATGTATATATATATATATATGTCATCTACTTACTACCATTCAAGTCAATAAGGAAAGGAAAACAGCGTTCATGCGTATGTATAACTTACTGTCTCTATGAACGGTGTATTTCATTTCATTCGTCTATATTATATATATATACTGAATATATATGATATATAAATCATGATTTACATTCTAGAAGTAAGTAAATCATGATATAAGTAATAATAATATCAAGAACAACAAGTTTAAACATGTACGATAAATAAAACAATTTTACACGAAACAGTTCTGTAACATGCAATTTACAAAACAACAGGTAATATAAAGTCATAAGTGAACCATATATGATATAATAACAATTAATATGATTCTGTAATATGTAAATGACATTATTTAAATCATTATACTAGAGGTTCGGATATGTACGAAGCATGGTAATGATATTATAATTAAACCTAAGATGTTAGATATTGAAGGTAATCCCTCTTGATTATGATTTTTTCCTCTCACAATATTTTTTTTTGGGTTTTAGAAAGTTGATGTAAATAGGAAGATTCACGATAAGGAAGGATATGATGGACAATGGAATGATATTCTTCATGAGAAACCAAATGAAATAGGATCTGGAAGTCCACATATTGTTATTATGCCTAATCAACAATATCATAATATGATCAACAATCTCAACTTTGGTAAGTTTTCCGACTCAGCTAATAAGAGAAAGATGTAGTTTCATGATGATCATAGAGGAAAGAATGTTCAATTTCCTTCATGTAAATCATGTGAGAAGAGGCATCAGGGAGATTGTTTAAAAGGAACTAGAAGATTCTTTGGGTGTGGAAAAGAAGGACAAAAAACTAGTAATTTTAAAGGAAAAGGTTCAGTTAACACCATGGAAAAGGATAAGGGTATTGGTAAGACATCAAAAATGGTTAAATGTTTTAAATGTGGAATGTAAGGGCATTATGAAAACCAATTCCCTAAGGGAAAATCTCATGAAGAGAATCTGCATGGTCTTATGGGTAGTATTTATGCAGATGATGGCGAATAGACTATAAATGATATATGAGATGAAAGAAATGTCGAAGATCAGTTAGTGGTTTAAGAAGGTAGTGGAATGATTGTATGTTTGTCAAGAATAATATATGGTACTATGGAATAAAGAAAAATCTAAGGATTGTTACACTATTTTCTTTCCTTGAGTTTTTGAAAGTATATGATGAATGGTACTGGTAACCATGAAAGGTTATTCAAATTTTTTTGGAAGGTAGATGATATTTTTATAATGAAAGGATAAATAGAACATGAAATGTTTGATAGTATTCATGAGCTCATGACTGATATAAGGGAAAAGTGATATAATGGTTTGAGTATATATAATTTTTTGGATTTTGGTATGTGGAAAGAGTTAACTTTTGACAGCATTCATGTTTTCACTATGGTTCAATGGGTATTCATTTTTTCAAAAGAATACATGATTAAGATATTCACATGTTTGGAATGTGACCAAAAATATATATCTTATGATATATGGGGGATAAATGATGGTATTCGCATGCTTGTTATGTGACCTTTCATGTAATCATTTTCTTAATACTATGAGATTGGACAGATGTATTTCTGATAAACCTAAAGATTAGAATGGATTATTTTGGAAATTAGATAATATTATTTAATGATAGAACTTGTTTTTGATATTATTTCTGGAATGTTATAATATCATAGTTTTAGAAAAAGGACAACCCATCGGACGAGCGACAACCCGTCGTGTCGGACAAGGCTATTGGAATCGAACCCACAACTGAAGTGTGACAGGACTTTATCGCATACCAATAGCAAACAAGAAGTCCATGTTTAGTAGAAATTAGTTTTATTTTACTATGTTCTATGATAGATTAAGTATAATTCCATTTTAGAAACCATATACGATTAATCTCATCATACATGGACTTATGTATATTTAATAAATTGTGCTAAAATTTTTGCGATAGAAATAGATGGAATGACCTATCATTCTATCACATGATCTGCTAACACTTCACGAATAACAAATGAACCTTCATTTCTTTAAGATATGAATTATAATTTTTTCATGGCATGAACAACGGTGAGATTGTACCAAATTCAAGAAAGTATTTGTTCTAATTCCAGTTTTTTTCAACTTTAGGGAAATGATCTTGAAATCCAAAATTGTTGTCATATTTCCCTCATATCTGATGAATCAGATGGCACCTAAGATCATCACAAATTTATGGATTTATGATTGTTTCCATCTTAATAGCCATGTTCTATACCACTATTCATCTAAACATGATGGTTCGATTTCTCTTCTGTATCCATATTTTCACCTATGTTGTCATGCGTGGAAACCCAGTACTGAGTTACATTGGGTGACCGTTATGATTCTAACATTCCTATTTAAAATGAATTTTTAGTATTTATTTTTTACATTGTGGGCTTCTATGAATGAAAATTTCAAGTATTAAGCCATTTATAACCCCGAAAAATTTCGAGGGAGAAATTCATTTTAAGGGGGTAGAATGTAACACCCCAAGATTTTATGAGATATATTCTTTTTAATTTCTTTGATTTCTTCTATTTTAAACTACACTAAGATTATCTTGCGCTATAGGCAACACCGTATTATCATTTATTATACGCAACACTATTCTTGGATAATGTTACACATAATTTCAAGTTTGTTTTGTGGAAATTATACTACGCAACATTAAGTATAGATTTTGTTTAATATAAAAATGAAATAAGTTTTCATTATGTTATATGCAACACCAAAAAAATCTTTCACTACACACATCCCTGACTTGGCTTTCATTACACGCAATCAAGACCTTCCTCAATAGCGTGTGTAGTACGCAATACCGAGTTACACTAAATGAGATATTATTATAATATTATTATGAACTAGCCATTATGAAATAATACCCACTTTTATAAATTTTATATTTTTTATCTTTCAAAATGGACTTCATTTTTGGATTTGGAATATAGAAATTATCCTAGGGTTAATTTTTGGTATTTTTCAGAAAATTTTCAATTTTTGATGAATAGTGAAAACACTTGGTTACTATTTAAAAACCGACTTCTTATTTAAATAATCATTTATTTTTTTTTAAATTTATTTTTGGTCAAAATTGATACATAATACCTAAAAAAGTTCAATTTAATTCATTGAGGTCATTTTATAATAAATTTAGATATATAAAAATTTTATTTTACTTTTCACCGTCTTATACCCACATCCTAGGAGAATTTGAAAATTTACATAAAACTTAATTTTACTGCTTATGTGAGTGGAATTTCGAAAATCCGAGAGACACAATTAATATCAAGGAGTAAAATGTGGTTCAATATGAAAAAAATAATTTTTGGTTAATAGTAACTTTTTACTGTTATTTTCCACGGTTAAAAGTGAATAGGGTAATTAATGGTAAAAATGATATTATTATTTCCCTAACACATGTCCTAATTCTATTGGATAAGTGTAAATCGACCAAGAACAACCTTAGGAAGAAAATGTTAACCTTTAGGTCCACTTGGATTAGATTAGGACATTTATTAATATTTTATAGTTAAAATCAATGTTTAATAACTAAAAAATTTTAATATAGGTTTATACATAAGATAAATTCGTCTATAAATATTCTTTAAAAGATAAAAAGTTTTCCTACATAATGGTATTTTATTTATAATTTTTAGACATTAAATAATTTAATTTATTTATGACACAATGGTGATGAAGTAATTACCTTATTAAGGAAATATTAACATAAATGATATTATAAATACCCAAATAAATGTAATTTGATACTTTTTATGAATTAAAATAATTTAATATGACAGGTTAGTATTGATTTTATTAATTTTTTTGAACTAATCTTGCTGTTATGATTTTCACATAAATTAATTACCAAATAGTGTCAAAATTGACATAAAATAGTTGTAAAAACAAATATTATATTATTGATTTTTATTCTACGCATAAAAATGTATGTTTCAGCCAAATGACTTAGATAAGGTTATATATATTAATAATGAACCACTAGGGGTTCGTTTCTCTTGTTATCGTATGTTTATTAACCATATAGTGTAAGAAAACAAGAAGACATGGTAAAATTTAAAATTATTTAACTTAGAGTTAAATCTAAATGATAATGTTAATATAGTAACCTAAACTTGTATAAAACATATTTGTTGAGAGTATTTTGACCAATACCCACTTTATCTTCGAAATAAGTCACTTTTGAGCCATTATAAACCAAATATGACTTTATTTAAATTAATATTTTGTGTTTTTTTCCTAAACTGCTCCACTCCTCCCTTATAAAAGGGAACCTCCTCCCTCTTCTATTTACACAATTTTTAGCCTTAATTCTCAGCCAACCACAAAATATTTCCCTTCTCAACATCCCTAGAAAAATTATAGAGTTTCTGGTCTCCTCAAAAGACCAATTCTATTTCCTTAAGAGGAATCTTAAAAGAGGTGCTTCGAAGAAGAGGTAATCTCTTCTACCGATTCTTTCAAGTTTCTTTCTTCTTCAACTTATTCTTCATTAGTTGTTTCTTTTTAAAGTAATAACATCAGTATATCTAATATACTGATATGTTATTATAAATATGAAACAACCCCATTTCACCTTCTATTCATCATACATAAAATGAAATCACCGCGCGTGCGTACGAACAGAATACCGTCTCCACGTCGTGGTGTAATCTGTTTTTCCACCACCACCTTACTTGGATGTGTATAATGGTGTAAATAATAACTTTACATAGTTATTATAACATCATACGGATTCTAAGATATTATATCATCCACTCCAATTCAATTCCATAATTATGGTAACGATGTCATCGCTCGTGCGTATGTATGGATTACCATCTCCACGAAGCGATGAGATTCATTCTCCATGTTAACCACTCAAGAATGATTATAAAGTATATATAACTAATAATAATGAAATATATGACATAATTAAGCTATTTTATTTATGTTTGTGTGTATATATATATATATATGTCATCTACTATCTTCCATTCAAGTCCATAAGGAAATGAAAACAGCGTTCATGCGTATGTACGACTTACCGTCTCCATGAATGGCGTAATTCATTTCATTAATCCATCTATTATATATATATATAATAAATATATATGATATATAAATCATGATTTACATTCAGGAAGTAATTAAATCATGTATAATTATTAATAATATCAAGAACAACAAGTCCAAACACATACGATAAATAAAACGATTTTACCCAAAACGCTGCTTTAACAATGAATTTAAAAAATAACGGATAATATAAAGTCATAATTGAACCATATATGATATAATAACAATGAATATGATTCTGTAATAAGTAAATGACATTATTTAAATCATTATATAGGAGGTTTGGAAACGTTCGAAGCATATGGGACTTAAGGTAAAGGATAACTTTTCTAATCTCGTTTTTATCTAAGATTGTTTATTCGCAAGTATTTACTGCGGTTATATTTACCATCCATGTACTTGTTTTCTAAAAATGTTTTTCATATATGTTTAAATTCATTTTTACCCATTTATTAGTTTTAATATATGCTATGTAAGGAATCATTCTTTTGTTTACCATATGAGGATGTTTTTGACTTTTCCGGAAAAAATATGAGAAGAATGTTTTTTTAACTTATACGGAATGAATGGATTTTTATGGTTTAATAACGCCTTATTTCATGAATTTTAATCTACAAGATTTCATAGTTATTTTCAATAAAATCCTTTTTTGTTTAAAATAGCATGGAATTTTGGGAAAAGAAAATTATTTTTAAGAAGAAAGGATATTTTCTTCAAGAATTATTTTCAAGTGTTTTATCAAAACCATTTCCTATATAAGATGACATTATTTAATATGTTTATATTTCAAGAATAATGTATCTATGATTTACATGGCTTCAATTTTCTTATGATGAAATGATATCCATTTTTTTATACGTATTATTATATGATGGGATGATGTTTATGAAACCCATTTTATTCTTTGGGTAATGATGATTGATTTATGTTCATGTTGTGGAACACGTAAGAATGATTTCATTATGAGATGGGTGGGACCTATATCTCCCTCCAATGAATTGGGTAAAAATTTATATCCCATGAGATAAACATGGATGGAACGACATGTTAATCTGGTTCAGTGATACAGGACTGAATGAGGAGTGAACTCGATTCAGTAAGGGACTTTGTCCACTATGATGGTCTTGGTAGAAATGCCTTGGCTACTATGGAAATCATATCATGTGCATATTGGATGCCACAATTACATGTTTTATTCCCGTTCTATTTTATCATGATTGATGTTCTTTTATTATATATGCCTTACGTACTTCCAAGATTTATGTATTTGCTCGTGATTTTGATGTTTAGATTTTATGTTCATGTTTTTGCATTCAAATGTTTATGGATTTTTTTATGTTCTTTATTTATACATTAACTAAGAATTTGAGCTCACCCTTTTTATGTTTTCATTTCCCCAGGATATAAATAAAGGTTTTAGCTAAGAAAAGAAAAGGGGAAGATCATAATGGGATATGTTGAAGATCTTTCACCATGATGAGAAGATTATTTTTCCGAGTTTCCAAAGACACTAAACTGTTACGGTCCTCATGTGTTTGTTTTTGTTATGTATTAAGTATTCCGAAAAAGTAATGTAATGTCCATGTATGTCAAGATTGGGTTTCTACAAGTCTTACTGAGATATTTACTCTTTATGAGACAATGTCGAAATAAAAGGATAAATGAGTCTACAATGGGCTTTCGATAGAGAAGGAAGGAATGAGGAGCACCACCTAGGGGGCGCTATAGGGGAGATGTGCATAGAGAGGAAGGAGAGGAGAAGAGAAAAATAAATAAATATATAAATAAATAAATGTAATGTAAAAAAAATAATGAAAAATAATGAAATAAATAAATAAATAAATGAAATAATAAAAATAAAATGGTAAAAAAAATTATACAATTAATTAAAATGGGTCTACAAAAATTAAATTATTTTAAATTTCCCTCCAACCATTTCTATTTTACTATTTTTTATCCCTTATTAAATTAAATTAATTTCATTTAAATTCTTCTTATTCCATTTTTAACTCTTTTAAATTGTTTTTAGCCCAAAAGTATTATTAGGGCGTATTGTAATTTTTTTTACAAAATGCATGGGTAATTATTTAATTAATTTTATTTGATCCTTGGGACCCACAACAGGGGGCATAGGCTTGTTCTAGGGGTCACTTTAAATATTTTGATAGAAAAAAAATTGTTCTTACCTTGATTTAGCCAAGTTATTACAAAAATTAATTTGGTAAATTAATAATATTTTATCTAACCCAACAAAAATATTTATAACCATATTAAATTATCTTTGGGTGCGATGTGAAAAAATGTTTGATTCTCACAAAATTTATACCCTGCCTAGGGTAAACCTCATGTCCCAGAACTATCAGTGGTCTCATTTTTTTAATAAGATGCACCTTTTTAATTAAAATAAGTATTTATTATACAAAAAACATAATAATAAATTAATTGAAAATAAAAAAGTAATATTCACATGTGAGGTTTAGAAACACCCAAAAAAACATCAAAGTTATACCCTGTCTAGGGTAAGCCCTATGTTCCAGACCTAACGGTGGTCTCGCATTTCTCAACAAATGCACTGTTTGAGATGTATTTAATTTGTTTTAAAATTATAAACTCACCAGCATATGAATAAATATATTTAATATTTTTATTCTATCAACATCGAGGTTCTACTAGTCTCAGAATCCCAATGACTCGTCATCTAACTCTGAAAATATTTCATATGATTTTTCAAAGTGTTAGAGAAGGTTTGTAACCTTCATTTAATTTTTTGCTATATTAATATTAATTTAATTAAATTTCTATAAAATATACATCTCAATTCCAACTATTGTAAATAAAATTTTTTAATGATCGGTTTAAAAACCGACCTTCCCAGCTAATATAAAAAATTTAATTTCATTCACTTTTTTATTCGGTTCAAAACACATGACATTTCACCCTTTACACCATAGAACATCTCATCCCTGAGAGGCTTTTGGAAACATCATAACTCTCACCCAATCTACAGGATCATCAAGTCTCATACAAAAGGTCTCATTTCATCTCCAAATTCACAATCCACCTTCAAACATTGATAAGGATATTGACACATAAACTATTAAGATCTGAGTCAACACTCATCTCCAACTAAAACACTAAGTTGATACTTATCAAAGCCTTTTTTAGTTCGAGAAGCAACCATGTCATCGTATCATTAACATATGGCCAAAGTTACTTCCCAACATAGGTTTTATCATTAGAAAGAGGAAAATTCTGATCCACGACATCATCCATCATTAGAATTTTTTACAAAGAATTACCTTAAGCATTCTTGAAATTATTCTTGCCTGGCATTGAAAATTGGTAAAGCGGTCGATTCCCCATTGACCATAAACCCCAATTAAACCCATATTTTTATGAAAAGCCTTAGTAATAACAAACCACACATCTCTCACTAGACAATGTGCAAGAAAAAGTTCCTTCATTGACCGCTTCATTGAATAAGAGACATAAATAGTCGAGCCAGTCTATCTGACCATTTTATAAGATACCCGGCTTAGATGGATGGTGTTTTACAAACTTCATTGTGATGTCTTCTTTAAAGGTATCTCTCATTTCCCATGAACACATCCACTAATGTTCTTACCCAAATTCCGGTGGCGTTCCTTTATTTAGTCATCACTAATCCCAACAACAAGCGTGGGGTAACCTTGTATTGGAATAATAGGAGTGAAAAGAACTAACACAAGGTAGTCTGTACTCCATGTTTATGAGTGAGACATTGGTACAAGGGAATATTTCCTATCTCAAAATATTGACAGATCCCAGAGTGGCATCATCCTGGACAACAAGTTAGATGAAACAGATAGTGTTCAAGAGTTTGTCCAAGGAATTCATACACGGGAATCCAAGGTTCACATATGACAAACCAAGCTTTGGTAAGAACCACACATTTAGCGTGCAACACTAGGAGACCACTAAATCAGCCTAAGAACTTTTAAAGTGTCATTTTGGCATCAGGATGATGCTCCCTTAATGCATTAAGGAAAAAGGTAGTATAGGGGACATACTCATATCTTGAGGAATAGTACACTAAGATGATTAGACAATTTCCAGAATAAAGTATTTAAACAATTGGCATGAAAAATAAAACCAAACCAATCAGTGTGTGAAAACAATTGAGTCTATGGAAGTCATCCCGAGCATTGGGAGATACTTGATTTCAATAACAGACAAGTCAATCAGTTGTGGAGATGACATGAAACTTTTTTAATATTTCAAGGCATGATGATTACATTTAACTCGTCCTGTTTGAAACAATGTTAAACACTCAACAGGTACCGCCTATGTGAATGCATACAACCATGAGGTGATATAAATGCAAGATGAATTTTAACTTAGATGAAGACGTACCAAGTCATCCATCACTATAGATAGGATAGTGTAAAATAACTTTTGAAACAACTGAACGTGCCTATGGAATGTACGACCTACTAAAAATGAGCATTTCTTGATGCTCATGCCTGAAACAAAAAGTAAAGGAAAACATGACCACCCGTCTGAAAAAGGGATTCATTTTACGAAAGGGGGGATGAATAGAGACAAAAACACATTAATGACACCAATGAGGTAGAAAACTCATGACATTAGCAAGGCTTTTATGTCTTAAGAGTGCTACCAGTGATTGTATTTCCCCTGACGAAGAACAAACATTGACCCTAACACCGGGTCACGCTAAAAGAAATCACTAGGTTCAAAATTCAATCATCCAAGTCATTAATAAAAGATAGAGTGCCCATGGAAAATACTCGTGCATCCAATCCTAGGCAACACAAAAAAGATTTTATCTTCCCTTACACGAGGGTCTTAAATAGAGAAAACCAAAATAGGTACTATTTCAAAGCCCATTACATTTTAAACTATTTAATAATACAACATGTACATGATCAACAGTCATGTTACATGGGCATCCATCAAATAATCTATAAAGCATATATACTCTTTACAAGTGTAATTTGATTCCCATTTAAATTTAAACCAACAAATTTTAGCAAAAGAAACCAATTCCACATAAAAAAAATATCATGTCACTACTACCAACTAACAGATTGAATCATGTTGTGGTCACAGAAGCATGAAATTTTAATCATTGAGACATGCTAATAAGAAAAAAAATATGGTAAAGGAAACATGATAATAAAAGAAAACATGGAACAGGAAATCATAGTAAATATATCCCCGAAACATGGTGTATAAATAGGCATTCAAAATAAATACATGTCATGGAATGACATTCAAATCACTCAATCATATTAGCAGACAACCTATGAATGAAACTACATTTCATGGAACTATGTTTATAATTTTAATTCGTATGTTCATATTATGATGCATGAAATGATTAACCCTTTCCTTAACAGGTCAAGGGTAAAATAACAAAAACACCATAAATTCTTAAGTAGTTGAAATTTCACCAATCACTAGAGGTGAAATCATATCAATTGTAATATCAAAAATGATGAACATCAATTCCATGCCCTGACCACTTGGTTATTTCGCATATGTGGGGTGATTATTCCCAGGCATAAATATTAACCAAGGGAAGAAACATTATTAGTATCATGTCTACCAACCCAAAAGAGTAATACAAAGGAAAATAGACCAACTCTCATAATAATTTATAACATCCTGAACCAGCTCACCTCTAAGATGGTGGCTAGACTGGTGGGTCACATGACCTCATGTGAATCTCCTTGAATGCCACAGGCTACCGACATGCAATGAGGGCTAAGGGAATGTCTATGCGGAGACTATTCCCCCAAATATTAGAGTTACATAGTGGTAAAAAACGTTAAATGTAAATGAAAATAGTGGAAGATGTAAATAAATAGTTGACAAATTTGTGGAAGACGATATTTAACAACTTTATAGAAGTGGAAAATGGAAAATTATATGACACATAATTGTTTGAAATTTTGATGATGTAAAACATAGTAAAAAATATCACATGCTTGAAAAAACAGAGAAATAAGAATGAAAGGAAACCAAATCCCCACGGGTGATATCTATGAGCATCCCAAACTCTAGCTTTATCCCTTGATTCAAACTTTTAGATACAGATATCATAACATAGGTAATAAGACATGGTTCATAGTCCTATGAATAAGAAGGATCTACTGGGATACCCTAGTGCAATGGATGATTGAGTAGGGTGTGTAACACTCTTTATTGATATATATGATAGGTGACCATTTATGAACTCAGACCAAGTTTCTATTTTACATTTTTTATCACTCACCATTTAATTTATAAGGTGGAATTATTAATCTCAGTAGGCCGGCACCACTAGTGTATAACACAATCCAGACAATTCAATGTAAATTAATAATTCCACCATATAAATTAAATTGTGAGTGATAAAAAAAGTAAAATAGAAACTTGGTCTGAGTTCATAAATGGACACCCATAATATATATCAATAAAGAGTGTTACCAGACATCATAAAGGTATCACAATCCATAAGTTTAATCTAATGATGCATAAATAAACAACATCCACACATTATAATTATTATTATGTTCATATTGTAGAGTTCGATTCTGAGCTCGTCCTGAAGGTTTCCCTATGGTACATCCTTCAATTAATCTAATACCACCGATCCCATCCAAGAAAATCTTCCGATAGACCAATTATCACGAGAGGGATAATTTTTTCATGATTTCATCTCGGTATCGCACATAAAGGTTCAATTATAACTCGAGGCATGGAATTTAAAATTTTCCAATAGTTCTACCCTTGAATTTCCCTTTGGGAACCAGTATAACTCATGAGTATTTTAGAAACCCAGGGAAACCCTCATCTGGAAAATCCTAAGACATCATCTCCCTGGTGTAATGTGTAACCAGATAGGAATGGAGAGTCCTTGTGTAGTCAGTAATATAGAACTCACAATATCTCATTTCCCTAAATTTAATTTTTTTTTCAAGGTAGTAGATATCACAATACATTTATTTATAAATTCAAAAAAACAATATAATCAACTCAAAGCCAACTATAATGATCATTCTAGTCAAACAGTTACAACCAAGGAAATTTATGAATGAATATTGAAAAATCACACATATCTCATTTATAATGGAATAGAAGAATAATAACATAACAAGGATTAAATTAATTATGCATAATTTAGCCAACAAGACAAAAGGATCATGAATCGCTATTATCGTAAATAATTTATTTTAATTAAAACATGACAAGAGGGTTCACACAAAATATGAAATTAATTAATTTAATTAATTCAAGGATAACAAAAAATATTCCCAGAATGTAGAAATATCTAAATGGGAATCCATTGATGTTGAAAATTTTTAAATAGGATAGATTATCTCAAACAAGGGTGTAATCATCATTCAAGCAGTTAATTTAAATTAGAATAGGTAAAATTAAACATCATCTGTGGGAACCAATGATAGGCACAACGTCTAATTTTAAATATGAAATAAAATGAGGAGAAACATAGTAGACGCCCTACCTTTTACTTGTAGAGGATCCTACACACCATTGTGATCTTTTATTAGACATAAAATAGAGGAAACCAGATGATTTTAAAAGAACTCCATTTTCTAGTGAAATCCTTCCATAACAGATTGCACAATATATTTAGAATGAGATTGAATGATTCTTTCTTTGTGAAGTTAGCCATACTAAGATATTTACAGAGAACTAGATTATATAGAAATCAGAGGATAAATGAGGCTGCAACGGGCTTCTGAATGAGGGGGAGGAAGGAGGTGCACCACTTAGGGGGTGCTATAGTGGTGATGCACAAAAGAAGAGGAGAGACAAAAATAAAGGAAGAAAATGAAAAAAAAGTAAAATAAATAAATAAAATAATAAAAATTAGATGGTGGAAGAAATGAAATATCTAATTAAAATGGGTTTACCCCATTTTAATTATTTCTAATTTCACTCCATCCATTTTTTTTATTTATTTTTATCCCTATTTAAATTCCATCAGTTTCCTTAAAATTATTTTTTCTATTTTTAACAGTTTTAAATTATATTTTTCCAAAAGAAGTGCTAGGGTGCAATGTAAAAATTTTACAAAATAGCCTGAGAAATTATATAAATAATTTTAATAGCTTCCTGGGACCCACAATAGGTTGTACAGGCGCATGCCCTCGGTCACGTTAAATATTTTTACTAAAAACATAAATAGTCTAAACAATGATTTAAGACGAGATGTTTCATGAATTAATGTGGGAAATTAAAAATATATTATCTAACCCAATAAAAATATTTATATCTAATTAAATTATCTTCAGGTGTGATCTGAAAAAACGTCATCTTTTATAAAAGTTACACCATATCTAGGATAAACCCCACATCTCGAAACTATCAATGGTCTTAGATTTCTCATACAACACACTATTTTCTAGAAATTATTTATTTATTTTATGAAACTCAAAATAAAAAATTAATTAAAAATAAAGATGGTATTATCGCATGCGATGTTTACAAACACCTCACATGTATAAAAGTTATACCCTTCCTAGGTTAAACCTGATGTTCAGACCTTACTGTGAACTCATATTTCTCATACGATGCACTTTTTGAGATTTATTTAATTTAATAATACATACATGATTATGAATAAATATATTTAATATTTTTATTCAATCAACATTGAGGGTCTGTTGGTCAAAGAATCTTATATTGACTCAGCATCTAACTCTAAAAATATTTCATAAAATATTTCAATGTTTTAAAGAAGGTTTTTAATCTTCATTTAATGTATTCCCATATTAATTTTTTATTTAATTAATTTATTATATTTCTTTAAAAAGACACATCTCAGTGCAAACTATCAGAAAGGAAATGGTTCTAAACCTTTGTTTCAAAACATACCTACCCAGTTAATGGAAAAAATTTAATTTCCTTCAATTTTTCATTCGATTCGAAACACAAGGTGTTGCAATTTTATCCAAATAGTTAAATAATCTCTGTTAGTGTCATAGATTTTGATAAATGTTTTCATGAATATAAATAATAAAATAAATTATTCATTTATTTATTTAGTTTTCATTCAATATAGTGACCTATTATTCTCTAGAAATAATGAGTTATACCAAATCTTTAGGGTTTGTTTCATATCCCGTGTATTTTAGAGAGAGAATTTTAGAGGATATATTGATGAACGATAATGGATAGATGATCATTTTCACCAATGGAGTTATATATCTCTCAAATGATAAAGTCACAGAACTGCCCATTCCCAAATATTGATCAAACATAAGGTAGGGTGTTAGTTTTCTATTGGTTTTTTTCTACATTTACTATCTCATAATGAAAGTGAATCATATCCACATATATATTGATTCATGGTTCATTCATGCTTATGAGATCAGTGTTATCTTCCTTAGTTTTGTTAATGATGTTGTTTTTTTATTATCACTATTTGTTTGTTTTTATAATGGAAATGAATTGAGGATAACCCAAAAAATGATTGATGATCATTCATCTTTGGTGTTCCTTTCATTCCATCCACTATATTTTACATAATTAATCTCAATTAATTCCATAGCTGGAGGTTTCAAATATATATAGTATTTAAACAATGTGATACCATTCTTTAACACAATTTATTTATACTATGGGTTTGGGTTCATGGTTGATGGAGAGATTGAGGTGTATTGGTGACAGTGGATGATCGAAAGTAGAATAAGTGTAGATCACGGTTCCCCTTATTACTAATTTAGAATTTGAGGATGATATAGTGTAATTATTATTAAATCCCTATCAGATTTATGGTTGGAATATGGTTGACGGTAATAGACAAGCTTGTATGGATGAGATTTCTGTTCTATCAGTGATATTGGTGGTGAATTTTGTGGTGACAATAGTACAAGTGGAAACAAGTGAGTTCTCTAAGAATTCTATAAAATTCATGTCTACACAGTGTGTATTATGAAGGAACATTTTCATGATTTACCTCCCAGTGGTGGCTAGTGTTTTGGATAATTAAATACCATTAGCCATGTGACATGTGTCACGTTCTATGTGCCCTAGTTCTGGTAGCTTGGAGTGTACCATAGGGGCATATTATCAAAGACATGGTCAATCACATGGGCATGACCTAAATTATACGGTCATGATATGGTGTACATAGAAATGGTAAGAGTTACACAAACCTCTATGTTCTATGTATCCGTATATAACACACCATATATTTTTGTAAGCACATTTTTGGGTTTTACAGTAAGAAAACGATAGAGCAAGGGTAGTACAGAGACATTGTTTACCCCTAGAATACACCAAACACTTTATTTAGGTTAGGTTTAGGCCATCTGTCTCTCAATTTGGACCAATGTCATTTGATTGGGTTCCCTTGGTCTATCCCTATAAGGATAGAGTGAGGAATTACATTATAAGAAGAAGAGTGTATCCCCTTTATGGGGTTTTATTCTTATAATGTTTGTTTCATCACACTATAAAACTGTGGTGGGATCCTCTAGCTTATATTATTACCTAGGAGAGTTTTTCAGAATCATTGTGACCAAATTACATGTGTTTTTGATTCCTTACATAGTGGGATATTCCAGGTTAAATTTAACGTGTCCCAAAGTGGCCATGTGTGTGATACCATATCTATTTTTCAAGATCATAGATATCCATTGAGTACATTGTAACACCCCGACCCGACTTACCATTCAACCCAGTATCCGGACCGGTCTCCACATGGCCTCAAGCATATCTCCCCAAATTCCAGAGGCTTTCGACTAGCAATGAGGGCCTAGGTGAGTCCGTGGGGGGACTATGCACTCATTACCAAAGAAACACAGCAGAATCAGAACATACAACAGCGGAAGAAGGTAACCAGTAGGCAACAAATAGTCAGTAGAAATAGATAACAAAAGAAGAATCTGATACATGTTTACATATGATGGTGCAAGTCAATACAATACAGTAAAAGTATCCAAAACACCAAAAAGCCACAAAAATGTTTCCCCCATCACATCACAAGCCACAGATTGGTCCCGCACGCTCCTAATCCAAGTAGTAAGTCAAGTACCTGCACTAGGGCCTTTCCCCTTATCCATACCTAAAATAATATAATCTGCTTGGGTCCAAAAACATGACCCAAACAGGGAGTGAGACAAAAATCATAGTAGGCAACCACCAATGATCTGTGCTAATCTGTCAGTGAATATATAAACAGGCATTGTAATATGGAAAGCAGTAAACAAGGGAAATAAGCAAGACCGATCCAAGCTTGTGCTTTGGCTTGGCATCGCTTCAAGTATCCATTCCACTCATCAATCATTTCATCCATGTGTTCACACCATTCCTTGAGCTCCTTCCTGGTATACTCAATTGGAAACTAGGCATCATGCAGGGAGAAAATCTACCTACACCCTACAACCCATTCTGGTGAACCTCTAAGACCCCGAAATCACTCTACGAGACTGTTCTGGTAAAACCCCTAGGTACCCTGCCTCGCTCTAGGTGTGGAATAGTCCGTCAACTAAGCATATCCCCGAAATCCTATAAACAAGATCTGGGATCGCCCCTGACATGCCATGCCCCATTGAGTCCATCCATGGCATCTCATACTGGATCCATGATTCACTCAGCATTACGGTAACAAGTCTTGTATGACTTCGTCCATGGAAACTAATGTTGGTTCTATGGTTCACCCATGACTTTTTTTCACATTTTAAACAGCTCAAAAGAATTTAACTCACGTGGGATGGAAATTCAAGAATTTTCATACAAGGTTCAAGGGGCAACACTCCATCCCATACCCGAAACCATTTCATTTACAATTTCATCATATTGCAATTCCATTCATTAAATTCCATTTTTTAACAACCCATAATGGAATGAAAAGGCATGCCTCATAAGAATCCCGGGTCAAAAGTCCATAAATGATCCATTCAAGGCAACGTACCCAAGGGTTGGTTCATGTCCAAGTTATAAAACCTAACTCAAGTATATAAAACCCTATTAAGATTACCTATTAAATGCTAGGTAATAATAGGTTTGAAATTCATGTTCAAGCAACACCCCAAAAGTGGGTGCACGGTAATCCGGCACAAATAAATAGCCTGGCAATCAGTGAAAATCATGAGACCACCTACCTTAGGCTCATACTAGATAGATTGTCTAGTATCAGGCCTTGATTCATCTTGGTTTGGATGAAATATAAGGAATAAATGAAGAATGGGAAATTAGGGCATATGAGCCTTAATCCAATCTGTGTTCATTGTAACCAGAAGAATTGAGAAGGATTAAAAAGGAATCTAGGACATACTGTTGTAGATCTAATGATATGAACAACAATCGAATTAGAGTTCGGACGACGAACCCGGATCAAATCCTCTCTTAGGATCTTCGAGAGATCTCCCTTGATCCTCCCATTCTGTCTAGTTAAAGAAATATAATAGGTTTACGTTTTATAAAATTTAATTAATTTCATTAAAAATCAATTAAATTTAAAAACACAGCAGGTCGCACGGTTTACCCGCACGGCCTAGAAAACCGTGCGGACACCATGCAGACCTTCCTGGAAGGCAAGGGGAAACCGCACAGCCACCCCGCATGGTTTCTTCAAACCATGTGCAGGTCGTTCCCCTTCCCCTAGGAAGCCCACACATGGCGTATGGTTTACCTAGGTCGTGTGCAGGCCATCTGCAAACCGTGTTCAAGGCCATTTCCAGCCTAAAACATCATTTTGGGCTCCGAACAAGACACGGACACCTCCGTAACTCCCTTGGTCAAGTTATACATCCCTAATAGGACTCAACAGAATAGTTAAACTGAAACAAAAAGGATTCGTACCTTATACGAAAGCCCTAGTTCTTACAATCTTCCCCCCTTATAGCAATTCGACCCTGAATTTCTCTCTGAAGGGTGGTCATGATTCGTCTACGAACTGCTCTGGCCACTGATCACGTACGTCGGCCTCTGACTCCCAAGTCTCATCCTATAAATAGTCGTGCTACTATAGCACCCGTAATAGAGGAACTGACTGGCCTTGGAGAACCTTCGCGGTCCTATAAACGATACGAATCAGATGCTCCTCAAAGGATTCATCTACCTGAAGCTCGGCCTCCTTAGGATGGAAGGTAATATAATGTTCTCTTATTCTAAGAGAATCATATACCTTATTCTCCTTTACAGGTTAATAGTGAATAGAGATATCGTAGTCTTTTATTTTTACTAACCATATTCATTAAAGCATGTTGATTTAATTTTGTGTAAATATATAAAATAAGATATTCCGATTGGTAAATTTGTCACAATACTCAAAATAAAGTTAGTGATGTCATATTTTTAAGAAAACATTCACACCTACTATCTCTATATCATGAGTCAGGTATTTCTACTCTTGGTTCTTCAACATAAGTGATTCATATGCTATTATTTTATCATTTTTCATGAGTAAGCAACCCAAAAATTTATTGAAAGTATTATTTAATTTCCAAAAACAATATTCCCATTTTGGTAATGTGAATAGAGGTGTAGTTATCAGCATTCAATTTATCTCATTGAATATTTCATCACATTCATCCATCTATACATAGTTTACCACTTTCCATGTGAATTTAGTTAACAGGATTTTCAATGATACAAAAATATGAGAAAATATAAATAGTGCCCGTCTAATATTAGAAAAATGTGGATTCATATAGAAATAGAGGTTCTAAATCATTCTTCAATTAGCTTAGTTTTTTGAGGGGTCCATATAAATTCCCTCACTTGTGATCACATATCTACAAAATGTGTCTTGATACATCAAAAACTCACACTTTCTAAATATGGAATACAAATTACCCTTCTATAATTTCCCTAATACAATCTTTATATGATCCTCATGTTCCTCATTTATCATGAAGTAGTTGATAATATCATTGATAAACACTACCACAAATGTTTCCTTGTAATGACTTAAGACTCTATTCATAAAAACAATATTGATTTTATGGTAATTCGAAAGTCTGTAGGGAATCACCAGAAACTCATAGATCCCATACCTTGTATGGATTGTTGTCTTATGAATATCTTCCTTCTTCATCATTAACTGATAATATCCCAATTGAAGATCGTCATTTGACAAGTACTGATCTCCTTGTAGTTGATTAAATAGGTTTTCAAACCTTGGAAGAGGATTATGTTTCATTATGGTGATCTTTTTGTGTTCCTAAAAATCCATATAAAGCCGAATTGATCTATACTTCATCTTAGGAAAGAGGCCTAGAACACCCCAAGGTGATGTACTAGGTTGTATTAACCCTTTAACAAAATGCTATTGCACATTCTTCTTTAACAACCCCAGTTTGAAAGGATCCACCTTATTGGGACACTGTGAGTATAGAGTAGCTCCAGGTATGAATTTTATTTAGAAATATACCTCATAGTCCCAGTGTATTTTGGGTAACTCTTCAAGAAATACATAATTATGTTCCCTAATTATGATTATTCCACCTAGGTTGATAACATCCTTTAACTCAAACATTTGAGAGACTGAATATTTTTTATAGTTAATCAATACCCACACAGTTGAAGGATTTTAAAAAGAAGATTCATGATATTCCTTAAATTTGTAGAGGATCATTGGATGTATTAGAATATGAAATGTTATATACTTTTATAGATAGTATTTTTCTTCTCTATATATAAATATCCAACAAATCCCTAGTATAGTTTTGAATTCTACCAAGGGAATTATTGTGATATTCACTAGAATAATCCTACCTCATACACCAATTGGAGAAGATTCCAACACATTGGTTGTCATGATCACAAAACTAGGTGTTTTTATAGATATATCTACATCAAGGATTCAAGGATTCAATTTAATAGTTTTCATTATATAATAGAATGTGTAGTACCAGAATCAAAATAAATCATTATTCATTCATGATTGAATAAAAAGTGTACCTTGTATGACTTCATTTTCATTCTCCACTTTAGAAGTAATGATGGAATAAGAATTTAATTTTTCCTGTGGATTTTTGTTGCTGAAGACACTGATTATCCTTGAAGACCCAAGGTTTAATTCATTGTATTATATAGTACCCTTTATCTCTATAGTTATAGAATTGGACCATGGGTGGTGCTCTCTTTTCCTCCACTACATTATCCTCCTTCCTCATATCTTTTCTTGATATCTATGATCTTGGTGGCCTTCTCTAACAAACATGAAGCATTTCCTCATCCCGTTTAGGTAGTTCCCATGATGATTTTAACCCCATTTTTGACATGTGGGTGGCCAATTTTTGATTCCACCTTTTTCATGAGATCCCATATATTGAAACATCATCTTTAATTTCACATCACCATACTGATGGGGCCATTCTCCAAAATCCATCTCCACTTTCAGATCACACCAAAAAACGTCTTGATAACTCCCAATGTCATGAATTTATACATCCTTTCGATAATGTTGTTTTAATCAAACAAATAATATATCAATTATTTATCATTATTGATAAAAAACCTGAAACGTACAATTCACATCTTGTGAAATTTCTTTTATTGGTCATGAAAATTTATCCTTCCTTTTAATTCATCTCTATGAATTCTCTCTCTATATTTCTTAAAATAGTTTAGGGGTAATAAATATAATGAATCAATATATTAATGTCTCCCACTTGATCTCTTTAATTTCTCCTATCAAATTTGTGTTCTAAATCAACCCCCATTGATCGGCCACAACATCAAAATGGTAAATGGCCGGATTCACCTTCTCTATCAGATAATAGTGAAGAATATAAAATCTATTCTCCATTGAGTAAACCAACTATTCCAATAATAGTGGATCAGAATATGCATGAATCATTGATGTTCATTACTATATAAAACACTTGATAAACAATTTCTCTTATTAGGTGAAGTAAAATGTTCTAAATTATCAAGGTTATTGTCCATAACTTGATACAACTAGTTAAGCATCACCACAATTTTTTTAACTCCACCTTCTAAGGCATTGGTTATGTCATTTGGGAAATCATTGAATTTTCAATATCAAGGGTTGATTTCATGGTTTCTCTTAGTTCTAACCCTTTTTTAAAATAAAAAATGTTAGAATAATATATAATTCATTAGGTCATCAATAATTTATCCTTTTGTAAAATTAACTCTAAAGGAATAGATTATGGGGTGAATATGTTTATAATTGTTGAAATTCAACTTCTTAGGTGTCTACTTATACTAATCTCATAATATCTATTATCACTAAGGTTATGATATCTTAGTTACCAAATTAACTAAACCGTGATATAATACCAACTATACGGAGCCTACTTTTTATTACATATTGTACTACGTGATTTTGAAGAAAACAACATACAAGCATTAAAAAACATGAATAAAAAGATTTAGTATCATGGGAAAATTAAGACCATATATAACATTTACATAATAAAATAAAACATTTATTTAATTCCTTCTACTATAGATTCTTATTGTCCCTTGAATTCTCCTTAGTACAAGTAGTAACCTGAGGAAATTCATCAAAAAAGGGTGAGATAAAAGCATAGTAAGAGGATATATAAGAAAATAAATAAATATAACATGGGTTGATAATAATAATCATCATCATAACATAATCATGGGATCATAATAATGAGAGTATTCATTATGAAAATTCTTGGAATGTTGCAATGCATAAAAATGAAGCATCATAACTTAATGGGAAATTAACACACCTAGTTTTGAACAAAGATAGATTCTTGTCCATGGATATGTCACTTTCCTCATGAGATACATATCATTACACAATGCATTTTATCTCTATATAATTCTGAGTGCACCCATCATATCAAAACATTTACATTGCACTATATAATTATGTGTGCACCCGTCACATCATAGAATTTACATTATCATGCATGCCCCATAGAATATATATCATCCATAGACATAAATTAAAACATGGAGAAAAATGGTTTTAATTTTTACAAATCAAATATTCATAAATATTTTTTTCCCAAATTAAATGGTGAATAAGATACTTTATATGATAATCATCTTCCTTGAGTAAAGAAGAAACAATTTTGATATGAAAAAGGAGTGTTTCTTTAAAATAACAGTTCTTTTGGAAGACATTGTTTTTTTCATAAACTCATGTAGAATAAATTTATATCCCATAAAAGTTATAATGATGATGAATAAATTATATTTATGGAATAGAAATACTTAAAATGGTGTGAATAATGAAAAATAAAAAGAAAGAGAGTTGGGTTAATGAATTCCCCTTAACTTGAGTCAAAAAGATTACTTCTTGTTAATCTCTTATATAATAACATTATACTAATTGATTGAAAAATTAATAAACCTTTAAAAATTAAATTTATTAACTAATGTTTTATAAATTAAATTTATTTTATTTTTAGTGAGTTATATTTTCATATTTCTTCGTTGAAGAGCATTCATTTTCATGGTTTTCATGATCAATTCACTTGTACACATGAATGGAAGATTCTGTAAAATGTGGATAAATATTCAGAATTGATACTATATTTTATTAATGATCTTCCAAAAGTATGCATTATATTATAAATAATTTTTTAATTTTTTATGAGGATGAATCATTATAGAAATGTTAATGATAATCATTTTAGGTTGGTTTTGGTGTGTTTTCAATCACAATGAATTCGTTTGATTTTATCATTTAGTATTATGTATATATGTTAGTTCCAAAATATAAAGATGGAAGTAACATAAAATTTATAATATATTTTCAACCATTTAACAGTTTTATTAACATCCTTGAATGTGTTGAATAAAAATGAGTGTGCATCCCCCATGATGTTGGTAAATTTACAAATCACTAGTGACAATTTCATTTTCAAAATAAACGATAGATAGAGAGAAAGGAGTCTGAACATGATAGAATTATAGTATATTAAACATAAAAGTGTTATCATACCTTTGGGATATGATAAAGTGAGGATAAGAGATGAAAAAATTATGAAATTAAAAATATATTAAATGAAAAGGAAGAGGATTTCACCACTTAAATATCTTATCCATGAGAACCTCCTTAGGGAAAAGGTTTTGGATTTTTATTGATACCAATAGATCCAGGACGTGGGAGAGATTATTGGGAAGTGGTGTTATTATAATTTGGAAAATACTCAATGTTTTAGAGGTGTGAGGAGAAGAGTTTGTGAGGGGTGGTATTTACAGTATAAAGGAGTGGTGTTTTCTCATTATTATATTCATTAGTTTTTTATTTAGGATAAATAATATGATTAGTTTGAGCATTAACTCTAAATATATTAAAATAATGAATTATTGGTTTAGATTAAGGAGCTTAAACCATCCTTTCAAAATCTATAAATCAAAATTTCAGGTAATTAGCATTTATTAAATATTTTCAAATTTGAATATTCATAAAAAATTGATGTATTTTAGATAAATCATAAATATTTATAGTATCCATTTTTTAACAAGTAGAATTAAAAAAGGAACTCTGTTTATGAAAATAATTTCTAAATATGATTAATTTTTTTTAATTAAGATCGCCATTTACATTAAAAAAATATATTCTAAAATTATAACTAATTTAATAACACATTGAAAAATTACTTAAGGTTACATTTATTATCATAAAATCACAAGAAATCAAAATATTAATTTATGAATAAATTTTATGAAATAATTTTTTATTTTAAAATAATTAATTAATAATATAAATGTAATTAAATATTTATGAATTAAAAAAATACTAGACATAATTAAGAATTTTTAGAGCATTTATTTTAAAAAACTATGATATAATTTTACAATAATTTAATTTATAATGTAACTAAATTTCATTTGTACATTTTCAATTGAGGTTTCTATTTATTTATTCAGTTTAATATTCATATGGGTTATATTACAATTTTTATGATCAAGATACTACTTCATCGGTATTAGTTAATTTACATATAGAAATACTTGTATTTTCATTAATTATTCATATCCAATGTTTTTATTATTTCCTATAAGGTATTTTATCTGATTTATAATATATTACATTACTATAATAAGGGATAAATTCAATTGATAAATATTTTGGTCGTTACATCATACATTCCCATAGAAATTCTACAAGTGTTAATGTCCTTGAATATTCCTATCTATGAGTGTGTGTAACGGTCCTTATACAATAATATTATTGTTAATAAATGTTAAAACATTCATAGCAAGATTTATTTTGTAAAATGTCATGATAAAATATCACGGAAAATTTGGATGCATTAGGTGTTCCACAAGAAACATTTAATTAATGGATATCTTGAGAAATGATTAGTCACTACCATTTCTATGAAATTTGATTTCTCAACACATTGATTGAAATGGATCTATCCCCAAAAATTCAATGGCCATGGAATAACAACATGTTTATTTCAAATAGTCAAATAAATTCATATCAACCATATATTTTATTGATAGAGATGTGAAACTAGCTAGATGAGATATTGAGGAAAATATATTATATTACAATGTGATAGTTCATATGTGGTTGTAATCATTAAAACATTATGTTCTTTCTCATGGGTTCTTTGACGCATTAATAGATATTAATATGGGAATTTAGACAAGCCTACATAATTTCAATGAGAAGAAATCCTATATCGTTATACATTATGTGTTTCTATTGATCACCACTAAATGATATTTTAATAGAATAATTGGAATAAATATTATTATCAAGACTAAGGAATAATATTATTGATGATTTATTCATCGCTAATATTCACAGGGTAATAAATAATTATTTGATTTTTAATAAATAATTTATTTGATTCAATGAATATATATATATCTTCTATTCACATGATATTTGAAGAAAAATAATTTTTTATTTATTTAATATTTTAATAAATATTTATTATCTAGATTGTGAAAAAAAAACATCATTCATATGTTTGATAAATTATAGAGGTGTTTGACTAGACCATGTCCATGTCCGATGAGGAATATTAATTAACCTAATAGTTATATAATATTTTATATTGAACATGTTTTCTGATTCCACATAATAATAATAATTTTCATATTATAATGTGGATTGGGGTTTATTAAATGTTTTAAGTGTTATTCAGTGGCCTACATAAAATTAAATAATATTTCAACCAAACCCATAACTATATAAATAAGTACTTTTACCTATTGTATGTTGTATAAAAATATTAATAATTCAGAATTGTTTTGCACAAAAAATTCTTTCTTGAATAATTCTACACTCTTCTAATCAAGAACAAGAAGTGAAAGAGACATTTTATCAAGTTATAAGAATGAGCGTTCAATAAAAACTAATAAAATAAATTTGGTTTTCTAAGCTTACACCCCTTGATTGAGTGGTGTTTCTTAGAGATTATTGGACCTCGTGTGGATCACCCATAGAGGGATTATTTCCTTATATTCTCACAACTTAGTAATGGATATCAAAAATTCACTTTTTAGAAAATCAATAGCTATTAATAAAGAATAATCATAATATATGTCTTTAATTCATAAGATATTAAATAAATTAATTATAAACTTTATGTGCAATATCCTAACTCATGGTTTCTAGAAATTTCATTGAAACAAATATTAATATATCTCCCTCAATTACATGCTTCCCCTATACCATGAACCATAAAGTGGTATTACAGTGGCCATGTTTAAATTTATAATATTTTATTTTTATTTATCTATATTTAATTGTGATTAAATTTTCATTTCTTAGTATTGATTATTTAATATGACATAAATTAATATGCTTAGATATATAAATATTATTCAATAAATGTTTCATTTTCTCTAATTTTTAACAATAGGTGATTAATGATCATAGATTCCATGAAGAAGTGTCAAATTTTGGACAGATTCAACTAGGTTACATGGAATGTAGTTGATGTACATTTCATGTACCCATGTGAATTTTACCCATATATGCCAAGAATTTTATACAACATGGTTCCTTTATTCCACTCTATCTGCTGAATAATAAAATATAGAACACAAAAAGTAGATAATTGTTCTATACCTGGAATGTACACACTGTGTAGTCTGTCCATGTTAACATACAAAATCTCTATGAGTGCAACTCAGATACAAAACAAACAAGGTACACGTCATGTAGCTAGATTGTATATGTCATATAGATTCCAATTAAATGATAGAATAAAAATTTGATTAATTTGAAAATTTCATCATAATATCATATTTTGTTGATTGGCATAATGATGTGTGTTTTACAACTTAATAATGGTTTTATAGAATACTATATGATCAATTAATTTATTTTAATTAATATTTAATTATATTATTCACCATCTATTTTCTATGAATTCCATGAATGTTTTGTATATCCAATTAATAGAATAAAATAATTATGTCAAATGGAATTAATTAATAAATTAATATGAGCACATTAAACATAATAATAAAAAACAATTGAAGAAATGAATGCTAATAGGTAAATTTTTCATATTGGTTTCATGTATGTTAGAATGTGAGCTTTATGATGACCCATTTATGTGTTGGTATTTATTTCATTTAATTTACTCCCTACAGTAAAAATTAATTAATATTAAATTTGATGATGGACTACAATTAATCCCAACCACTATTCTTATATAGAACCTATGTGTATAATGATTTTTATTTAATCCCCTTTAACCAATCCATTAGTTCCCCTCACATATGTGTGAGTAATAAATACATGTAATTAATGTAGCATACCAAGACAATAGAGGCAGTTCAAGATAGAATAATGATGATGTCAACTTGGTGTTTCATAGAGATACATGTGGAATGCTATAACTCATCCCATGGATATAAAAACATGTTTTTCCCCTAGGTCATATATTGATTTAATTTCCATTCATTAAATCATCCAGTAGAGAAGATCATAATAAAGATACTTACTTTTTATATTTATTTATCTCTCTTCATAATGTATTTTATATATGTAATACTAAAATAAAATAAATGAATGATTCAATATTCAATTACATAAATTAAATAAATTAATTATTTTTACATTTTTTATCCATCATGATTAATTAATTAATTACCATTAACTTAATATTAAAAAGAAATTTAGAGGATAAAAAAGCACAAGATTTGTGCATCAATTTTTAAAAATACATCAACAAAATAATAATTCAGATTAAACCATCCATTAAAGGATTAGAAATGAAACCATTGAAGATTTTGTATTAAAAGGAAATGTATAGATACTTACATAAATCAGGGATATCTCATTAGATTTTTGGGTTGACTTAAGTGAATATTTTTTATGTTTAAAAACAAAAGTCTATTTAATATAAATTTTGATGTTACTGTTGAGGAATCCATGTCATGTTTTTTGTATATGGGAATCCACACAATAGATCAAAGAGCTTAAAACCTACCTTTGGAAAGCCACATACATAAATTAAATTCTAATGGTTTTCATTTCCAAATTATAGATAAAAAAGAAATATAATGTGTATACCTTCCAATATAATCTAATATATTATAGAAATTCCAAGTTTAGAAGTGAGGGATATTAGGAATTGATAAATTAGTGGGTGGTTTATAAAAATTAATTAATTGATTTATTATTTATCACATAATTTGTAATATATAAAATTAATTATAATACACTATTTTAATTTTTGAATAAAATGGAATGATCATTTTCCACACTAACCCTAAGATCAATATTGGGGAATGATGACCTCCTAAATAGATGTAACTTCCAACAGTGTATTAGATTCCATCAGGTTATTATATTCCATGAACAAAAACCTTAGGTGTTAGAATCCTCCTTACCTAATCTTCTTTCTAAATAGGCCAGTGATGGAGAGTCATTTCTATAAATAATTATTTTACTGATGTGGTTGAAATTCAATTTTTGATTCTTTCATCTATGTTTATTGAACTAATGTAGTCTCAGAAAAAATTAATGTGTTTAGAATGATTTTGAACCATCATGGTCAATACTATGAGAGAGATAGGCAGGAACAATTTGAGATTTATGTAGTTTTTTTAGTGAATGATTGTATAGGTTTCCCCTACTAGGTGTCATGTTGTCTAGCTCATTGGATACATTAATCTCATAGATGTTATAATAATCAATCTCCCCAAATTACTGGGAAGCAATCCCTTTTTGGAATCTTTCCCTCAGAGATTCTCTTGTGTTCTTTTCAATGTTAATATGGAAAACACATAGAAGTCTCTACTAGAAATTATCACTCTTCTTAACCAAGTTAATAAGGATACGAAGTGTGGAAAACCATTATTCTTTATGTAGAAAAAATATAAAGGGAAAGACAAGATCTCAAAGTCCAAATATTTTTCAAAGACTGGAAATAATAGGAAGGTCAAGGGGAATGGAAAAGAACCAAATGCTATCAATTTTTCATGTGGAAAGAGAAAAATTGATGATAAACTGTACCTATCCAAAGAATCAATGTAAATCTTCCACTGTGTTTGTTATCAAGTGAAATTTATCAATTTATATAAATTGGTATTAGATAAAACTTGATATTATCACATACATATTCAAATATAGTAATAAAAGTAGATTAAAAAAGACTGACTAAGGGAAGGTATATCTACCAGTAGACAAAAAATCTAATCATGTTGTTGTGTCTATCAGGGATAACCATGTCACATTTCCAACTAGAATGATATAATTTTTAATTGGTGTTCATTATGTGATTAGAGTTATCAAAAACATTTTTTTGTATCCAAACCGGATACATATGGAATTATTTTTTAATTGTTTAGTAAATGTTGCTTATTTTTTAAATATATCATTTATTATATTGAGGAAAATTTTATTGATGTTCTTTATATGTATGATTACATAAACCAGGTAATATAAATCAATAATTATGTTACTTCACATGAATCATAATCACTCATCTTTGGAATCACTAGTATGGTCATGTAAATGAAAATATCTGGACTAAATTACATGAAGATAAAGATTTATATTATTTTTAACTAAAACAAATTAGTGTATGTAATGTATATTTATAAGAGAAAATGACTAGAGCCTCATTCTATGGGAATGGTTATGGGATAAAGTTCATATTTAATTAGTTCATACTGATGTGTGGGGACCATTTCATATTTAAGATAGGGGTGGGTACTCATACTTCATAACATTTACACTTGATTCTACTAGGTATTGATACGTTTAATTAATGAGATATTAGTTATGTTATATTTATAAATTAATAGAATAATAAAATTATGTTGAAAACCATATTGGTATGAAGACTGGGAATCTCTACTCAAAAAGTGGTGGAGAATATATTAATTAATACAACGTTGATTATTTATAAGATTTTAGGATATTATCTCAACTAAAACAAACTTATACACCTTAGTTGAATGGGGTAAAATAATGGGGGAACCACAACTTATTGTACATGATCAGATAAATGATGTGTCATGTGATTCGCCCATTGTCCTGTTTGGGATACATGTTATAAATAGAAACATGCATACTAAATTTACTTCCGACTAAAGGAAAACATAATATTCCATTGAAATTATTGAATATAAATAAATCATTTTTGTCTTACATAAGTGTGTGAGGTTTAGAAGTATTTTCTAAGGCCTCTCCAATTTACAAGAATGCACCTCGAGTCACAAAGTGTATCATTATAGAATATTCGAAAGAAAAAAAAATCCAAATACCTATAAAATCCTTAAGAATTTTTTTCAGTGAATAATGTAAAAATTTATAAATAAGGATATTACCTCTAAAAGAGATCGTTGGAGTAAGATAAGATTCAATGAAGTCTAGGATAATGATACAAAAGAGATAGAATTTTTTTTACAGAAATCCCAATGGAAGAAAATATTGTTCTAGAGACACAATAACTATGTAGGAGTAATAGATAAGATAGAGATCAGAAGAAGTATTATTTTCTAGTTGGTGAGGATAGTGACTCGGTATTAGTTTACTATAATGATTATATAACCTAAAAGTAAGTAGTAATTTTCATAGGTGTTTCCATTAGGAAAGAGGCCATGAATTCTGAAATGGATTCCAAGATCCAAAACAATTTTTGGATTTTGTTAGACCCCCTTATAGATGTAAACCTGATTATTTAAAAATGGGTATTCATGAATTAAATAATAATAGAAGGGAAACTCATTACTTATAAGGCTTTACTAATTGAAAATGGATTAAATAACATCATGTTATTAGCAACAATAAAACTTTTTCACTACTTTCAATTGTTAATTCCATCTATATTTTACTTTCCCTTACAGATTTCCATGATCCGTAGATTTGTAAAATTTAGGTCAAAAAAGAATTCCATAATGAGAACCTTTAGAATGATATATATATAACACAACCTATTGGGTTTGTAACTCTAACAGATTCCCAGAAGGTATGAAAATTTTAAGGATCAATTTAAGGATTAAAGAAAGCATCCATTTAATGGAACATTCATATTGATGAATCCATGATAGAATATGATTCCATAAAGATTGGATTTGATATATTTGTCTATAAAAAAATTAGTTTAAGTAAAATAATTTCATAATTGTATATGTTGATGGCCTATTAATCATTAGAAATGAAATACTGGTTTTATAGTATATTAAATCTTTGTTTAATAAACGATTCTCCCAAGAGGGAATAGTTCAGGTTATATATATTTCTGGGATCAATATTCATCATGATAGATCCTAGATTTTTCTCAACCTATGTCAATATACATACATTGACATGATATTGAAATCATTAAATATATAACAATAAAATAGGGGTATTTACCAATGTCACATGCCACTCATCTTTGTAGGGAAATGTGTCCTTAGAAACATGAGAAAAGAAACAAAATTCCAATGATTCCATACACATTAGATATTGGGATAATAATTTGTGATATTAAATGTATTTGGACATATTAATCCTACAGTGTAAGTGTGGTAGGAGATATCAATATGATATAGGTGACCTCTATTAGATGGCAGTCAAATGTATCCTTAAGTATCTCAGCCACATAAATATTATTCTCTTATTTTATAGAGAAAATGAGGAACTAGTCATTAGAGGATATGAAGATTATAGTTTCTAAATAAAGTAGATGAAATTATTTTATAAACTTGTTGTATCATCATTTTTAATATGGGTAAAATGACCTATAATTTCACTAACCATGTTCTGATCAAAGATTCTATAGAAATGTACCACTAAATTGAGGTGTATGAGGAATCTAAAGAAGTAGTATATATGTGAAACTTCATCCAAGATATTTATGTGGTATGGAGAAGTAAATAACATTTCAAACTCTACTATAAAAAAAATTCAGTGATTGATCTTGTGAAATTTTTAAGGATATATCAGGGGATCAAACACATACTTCAGATATATCAACTCTAGAGGGATTTTTTCCAAAGAGGCAGTGCTGTAGTGGGTAATATTTCCAAGGAAAAAAACAAAGAGATACCTTTACCAAAGCCTTCAAATGTATGATACATGAAAATCGTGTGGATTCTAATGGAATGAAGGTTTTATGTAGTTGGATCTATTCTATGTGAGTGTTTTTTAGTGTTGGATTCCTAGGACAAACTGTTTTTACATTGATTACATGTATATTTGATATACTGAATATTAATAAAAGATATTATTACATATTGATAATTTGTATGCATGAAATTAATGTAATAATTTCCTATAGTATATGTTTTCTTGATAAGGTCATAGTATCTCCCTACTATGATTTTAACCTTAATGTGTTATAGAAATATTCTTAAATAATGTATTTAGATTAGATAAAATTCTATGATGGGACACATAGTACAAGGAATGTCAGGGGTGAAAACTCATAAGAAGTTGAGGCTTCTTTTCATTATGTGTGCACATTATAATATCCATGATGGGAGATTATGGTAACATATATTCTTGTAGGAATTCTAAATGTTTTGGTTTCATCGACTGTTCATGTCATCAATCATGTGTGATTGTACTTAAAATCTTACATTTTTATTAATTTGTGTTATAACACATTTACTTACATGTATTGCCTAAACCAATATGATAAAATTTTATGGGGAAGTTGGATATGTTGGGATCATCATGAGTGACAAGTTATCAATGGATAATTCATGAAAGGATTTTTACCATCCATCGTTATGGAAGATAATATCTCAGCCATTTTTTGGAATAGAATAATCACCCTAAATTACAAGTCCATGTTGTAATGACGAGTTTATTTCGAATAGTCAAATAAATATATATCAAGTATATATGATTTTGAAATAGATATGTAACATAATTCATGATATATTGATAAAAAGGGATTACATTACAAATAGATAATTTTTATACAGTTTTCATCATTTGACACTGTTTTATTTTTCCTGGGTTCCTTAACCTATTATTAGATAGTAATCTCTAGTTTTAGGCAACCCTATGAATGAAAATGAGAAATAATCATTGAGGGTGACACACTATCTATTTATGATAATATATATTATATTATATTTGAATTTAATTATTGGAATAAATTTTATTCTAATGATAAATGAATAATATTATTCATGTTTTATTGATCTCTAATATTCAAAAGGTAAAAAGAATTATTAATAATTAATTTTTAATTATGTTATAAAATAAAAAATATTTATTCTCAAGATGTTGAATACAATATTAATATTATTTATGTAAAATTTTATTAAATATTTATTTTATTTATTGTGAACAAAATATTTGATCAGTTTTTAAAAAATTATAGAAGAGTTCGAATATACCAAGATAGAGTCTCGAAAAAAATATTAATTAAGAGGACCATTAAAATTTATTTAGTATTGTTCATGTTGGAATGTGAAAAAATAATAATAATGATATTATTATTATGAAGAATGAGGTATATTAATGGTTTTTAATGTTAATTAATGTCTAAAATTCAATTAAATAATATATTTAACTAAAAAATAATTCTATAAATATGATGTTATTTATATTTTATATTACATCCTAATATCTAGAATAAAGAATATTTATACACACTGAATTATCTCTTTCTTATTCCATTTCTATCCCTTTTATGAACATAATTAAAAGATTTATTTATTCCAAACTGATGAATGAGAGAACAATAATGAACAAAACAATACATTAATTTGTTATTATATCACCTAGAGATCGAGTGGTGTTCCTCCGAGATCATTGCAGCACATGTGGATAACCACAAGAGGGATTCAATCCTTATATCCGCACAATACAACAAAGGCGAACCGAAAGGGTCTTTTCAGATTATTAACAATAATTAATTAAGAAATATCAGAATCCTATGTATTTCATTCTTTGAGTATTAAAAAAATTAATTATAAATTTTATGTGCAAGATCATCACTCATGGTTTCAGGAAGAAATTATAAAATGAAATTTTAATATATCTCCCACCACTCAATTTTTCCATTATCCCTAGAACCAATAGAATTTGGTATAAGATATATAGGATTCATTGGTGTGAAAACCTTTTTCTTTAGTATATGTTCAGTTCTACAATTGACATTGATTTAAATACGTATATGGTTTCTTATCATAAAATATTTGTACCTAATACATTAAATTACAAATTATAAATGATATACATAAATAATAAATTAGAATAAACCCACTTCTATATGATCATGTTCAATTTCAATTGATATTTTGGATTATAATGTTCTCTATAAAGAATAATTTTTCCCCACCAATACATACGCACCTCATGTTCTTGTAGATTATATACATGATATTTTATTTAGTTTTAAGTCGCCTCTAAATCATGAACATGAATTCTTAAGACATATTGAAGATTGTTTATTATTATTAAAGAGAATTTTAGAGGTGTCTTATTATTATTATTATTATACTTATTTTAGTGAAATTCTTCACAAAATTGTAATTCGGACATGTTTTATTTCATGTTTCATTTAGGAATTCATATGATATTATATTAGACACTATTACGATACGTGATCATATTTCTACAGATTTCGGTCAATGATTATTTACTATTCTATTTTATATGTGACAACCCATTAGAGGTTAAATAACCCCCTATATGATACTCAAAAATACATGATGCTAGTTTCTAGCTTGTTGTCAGTTCTCTTGATCCCATGTGACATTTTTCATTAGTGTAAAAATCGTACGAGGTGGTGATGTTATAATGTAGTATTAGAACAAATTCATTTACAAGGATTTGATATTCAAGGAGATTTTACATATTACATTATAATTATGGGGTTTTTATGTAATCCTTTCATATGTTTCTGGATAATAAATCCATAGAATAATTCCATGTTACCGGTGCAACTACGTTATGGCATTTTATTTAATATAAATAATATATTTGGTTATTATACTTAAACAAATTATTGATGAATGTTGTTTTATTCATATTTTACTTTTGTTTATAAGTAAAAGGAATATTTTGGTATATTTGATTATCATAAAAATCCATAAAATGAGATTCAATGAATTATATGCTTGATAGGTTTCTAAAATAGATAAATAGAGCATAAAATAACTCTAATATACAATAAAAATAATATTATTTAAATTTTTCTATTATAACCATGATTTTAAATTATCCAAAATAAATAATAATAATAACCTTATGACAATTTATATAATAATTTTATTTAATTAAAATTTATTTATTAGTTACTTATTTATGTGTAAATAATTTTCATTATTGTCATTATACATTTCAAAAATTCATTTTATCAAAAGAAATTATTTAATATTTTGTCCTGAAATAATAATTAACTTATAACCATATTTAGTTAATTTATTTGAGATTATAAATATAATATTTTAAAATAATCATGTCAATGTTATCTCAGGGTGAATTTTTATGTTTTTTCTAAAATATTTATTTTTCTCTGAATAGTGAAAAAGATTTATTTTTATAAAACAATAATTTATTTTTATTTAAAAATAAAAATTAGGTAATGGATTATATTTTTAAAAAATAAAGTAATAAATTTATTATAAATACCCTATATAATTACATATGAATCAATATTATACTTGAATTTGGTATGAGTTCATTTCTAGTCTTAAGGACACAAATTTCTAAAATCTATCTTTATGTGAACATTGAGTTTTTATCATAATAAATAAAATTAAAACCAATTTGTTAATGTTTTAGAGAAATAAAATATATTATATATTCAATAATATATTTTTCATTCATTTGTTGGTTCTCACTTGTCATTTAAAAGAATTAAATTTAGTTTTTGTTTAAAAATAATGTTTTCTAACACGAGATTTCCATGTTTTTTCTATACTTCTATAAAACTAAATTAAACAACTAATATAAAATGAATACATTACTATGTTCTATATAATTATAATAATAGTAATTAATATATATTATTATGTTCAACTTAATTTTCTTGTCATTGTGAATAGTAATAATAGAAAAATTTTGTTACGAAAGTTAAGTTAAAAAAATGATTACAATGGGAGTTAAAACAACGGATATGGGTAGAAATGCCACAAGATTTTATCTTAATAATATTAAATTAAGATATTAAAAACCTATATTATCCAAATTTATATTTAATTCCCATTTCTTGACACTTTCTTATGAATTTGACTTTATATTATTTAAATCTTTTAAGAAACTTCATGAGTGTCCATGCCCTAATTTATAAAAGGGAAACTCTTCTCCTCACTTATTCAAAAAAATTAAGTGTTTTGGCTCATCAAATTACTAATATAAAACTTAAATTGTTTCATTTACTTCATCATAGATCTTCCCATGTTCTCCTATGTCAAATCATTCAAATATTAAGGTGAAATCTAAGGGATGTCTTCAAAATAATAGGATTTTATAATAACAGAGATTCTTCCATTTAATTTCTTTTTACACCAACTATAAAAACATTTAATTTATAATAAAATTATTAATATATTATAATATATATAATTATATTCAGTGATGATAATGGAACATCCATTTCACACATTATCTCTATAAAGTGAAAAATTGATGTAACACTTGGGTGTACATGTGGAATACTGCCTCCATGAAAATATATTATTCATTTTCCATCACCATAATTACTTTTTGGTTATTATTATGAATTTTATTTTTATATATTACCGTTATTACAAAATCATGATTCTATACTGGTGACTTATCATTTAAATATTCTTCATTTCATCCGTTAAAAAGTGTAAAGATCACTCATGAGTGTATACAAATTATCATCTCCATAAATTTATATAATTCCATTTTCATAACCACATTATATGAATGATTATAAATGTGTGTATATTGATTAAATATTGTACATATATCATTATTATTAAGAATAGGATGAAACCATGATCTGAGGAAAAGGGTTAGAACTTCTGAATCAAACCATACAATAGAAATGAATTAGTTACCACCCAACATGACGACTTCATTTGATAATTGTAAATAAACAAGTTTAAAAATTGAATAAGTGGGATAAATATGATATTAAAACGCATAAAAGTTTTTAATCATATATTTATAACAAATATAATTTTTTTATATAGGATTCTAGAGTTATTATGAATCTGGTCACACATAAGGTAATGGTATCTCATCTCATATTAATTTCCAGGAGACATAATCTATATTAAGAAATTAGTTTCCTTATATTATTTATATATGATACATGAATGTATTTGATGATTATTTAAAAAAAATTTGGGGGTTTTAAAATCTACCTAATGGTTTCCCTTTCATGAGGTTTTTATTTAGATATTACTAATGTCGTAAGGGTTCTTCATCTTAATATCTTATTGTTGATACAATTTTGATATTATGAATCTAGTTTTGTTTATGACATGTATCTACAAATACTAGGGAGTGTAATATCAGGGTTCCATATTGATTAATGGTATATATATCTTTTTTTAAATCATTTCATTAAAGGGGACCCTTTTAATATTACCAATGTGGTAGGGGTTCACAATATCATATTGTCTTCCTTAGGACATTGGTCATTTTGTAAGACAATATGAATTTATAAGGTATATCTAATTACTATTTGAAAGGTTTTTTAACTAATATCCATTAAATGAAGGTATTTAATTTTAAATTTTATTTTATTTATTTCATATGGTTTATAATTCAAAATTTATCAGTGTTTTAAGAGTTTTATGTTATAATATCAATTTTAAAGGGACTATTAATGCTTATCTTATGAAGATGAAATTATATGATCATATTTATAAAATATAATTTTTCTTTTATAAATAGTTTATTTTTTAACATTATATGATGTAAATACATATTCCTCTACTTGTTACTGAACATATCAAAAAATATGTTTAAGGAAAAACTAACTTCATTTGTCTCTTTGTACAAGAGAGTTTTCTCATCCATTTATATATATTCATTAAAATATTTTCAAGAATATGTTTAACATTAACTCAATATTTATTTAAAATATTTTTACCCATTCATGGATTTCTATAAAAATTAATTAAATTAACAATCATTTAATTTTATAAATGAATTACTTCTGACTATTTAATGAAAATGTGAATGAAATATTTGTTTTCATATACTCAACATGAACATTTTTATTCCACTGTCCTGACTCATCCATTATTTGATAAAATTATTACTATTTTCCAAAGATATTTTAATATAAAATATTTTCGATAATGTTCTAGAAATATTTGATTTTAAATATGTAATTTCCAAAATAATAGTTTTGTTTCATTAAAAAATGTTCTAATGATTTTAAAGGTATTTTCATCAAGAATAAAATCATTTTATTTTTCATTTGATTGAATGGGGATATGATCCAAAAATTATATATTATTTTTTTATGTAAATGATTATGATGATGAAATTATTATGAAACCTGTTTTATTTCTATGGGATATGTTATGATGAAAATATTAATTTTTATGTTCTAGTGGATCTTATATGTATATATTATGATTATGTGATAGGTGATCCTTAAATATCTCATTATAATGGGTGGGTCTCTTATATATCACTAATTAATTATGTAATTATAATATATTTTAAAAAATCCTTACATATTATGGTTTTAATAATTTATTAAGAGATATGCATTTATCTTAATGGAAATTACACCAAAGTGAATATTGGAGATGTTATGGTGGGGTTTTTAGTTATGGGGGATTTACCATAATGATAGTCTTAGGAATGAAACATGAATAATAAAATTATTTTATATTCTACTATGTATAACAGAAACATATGTCTTGTTCTTATGATACATCCTTATATAAGATTATTTATTAATGATGATTCCCCATGAATATGTCTTATACCTATTGGTGTGACAAAGATACTCACCATGAGTAATGATTAAATATATTTGACTGATTGTGTAAGATTATTGTATGTTATCATCATGATGTCATTCCCTTATTATTATATTATTTTCATATAGGATCTTTAATTGATATCTCTTTTGTTTACCAATTTTGATAATCTAAGATCACCCATTGTTATGTTTTTCATTCCCCTAGTTTTGAATAATGGGTTTCAGTAGTATGAATAAGAAGTAAACTATATGAGAATGATATATGGGAGATGTCAAAGACATTTCATGAAATAATATGATTATATATCATATATACATATAAAATAATCATTTATGGACCTCATTTCTATATATTTGGGTAATGTATTGAATAATAATTTAAATGATGTAATATTTATATATGTAATGTTTGTATAGATATCATTCTCTATGATCAATAATTTGATATTAGTTAAATAATTTAATAATTGAAAATCAAAACAATCTATTGCTGAATTTGATGGTAGTAAAGGATTACATTAAATAAAATTTGGAAAAAAATTATGAATTCAAGTCTATTAGTTTTAATTAATTAATAAATTTGGGAACAAAAATTGTAAATGATATTTAATGTAATTGAGTAATAAAATTGGATGATGTTAAAATCATGGCGTGTTACTATTTTTTATGTCACGTCACTAAAGAAAGATATTTATGAGAATCATAATAATAAGGTAGAACATTATTGTTCTAATGAAGTTAATATTAAGGTAGATATTAAAAAATTTAAAATAAAGTTAGACATATTATAATTCAGGTGATTAAAAACATGGAATGAAGACATACTAATGAAGTTACAGTGGGGAATAATGTTGTTCAATATTTTCAACCCTAGAATAATCCTACCATAATGATAGATGTTAGGATTTATGGAGTAAATTACTGGATGTAGATAATGAACATTGCATTTGAGCTAATTGATAAATTAGATGGAAGGAAACTAATCTGTTCTCTCTTTAATATTTATGTTTCATCCGGACCCACGAAAGATTATTTGATCTAATAAAATATGTAAAAGGAATTGATTCGATATTTTATACAAGAACCCTTATATGAAATATTATATATATATAATTGTTTATGGACTAATTCCAGTAGTTAATAGTGTCACATTTGGTAAAAATAATATCTATTCTATATTATGCCTCTATGTTTATAATCATGTTCAATCATTCCCTAACTTTTAAATTTTTTTACATTTCCAAACCTATTCATATAAATTAGGGATTGAAATTAGATATTTTATCAACATAACACCTATTTTTTTCATTGACGTGGTAAATAATGTTCTCATAGTTGATAAGGATCCTAAATAAGAAATAATAGATTTAGTATGTACTACTGGATTTGGATGTAGGATGAAGAGGAAGATGAATGATTATCCTTGATTTAATGAATGATTATACAGAATGAGGAAGATATTTTATTAATATTATTATAGAGGGATATAATATGTTATTTTTTTTTCTGATCTAGATATTTCTATACATGGCCAATATTTCATTGCGAACCAATGTTATTTTATTCTGGTGAAAAAATGGCATGAATTTATAAATTTTTCTGGATGGGGGCTCCAATGAGTGGTGTATAGGGTTATAAATCATCTCAGAAATCTCATGAAATATTTAGTGAATCATATAAGAGTTCCAAATTAATGTCACTGAGGAGATCTTATTACAAGGGTGGTCAGTTATTTCTTGGATTGTATCACAGTATATTTTTGGTAATAGGGAGTTCTGTGACCTTGTAGTTGGGATGATGAGTTGGGTTTTGATAGTTATTTATTATGGATAAGGCTCTAATTAATCATGATGAGGTAATATCAGTTAATTTAGTTAAGAGAATTATTACCTCTACCTTAGAAAGTGTGTTACTTTATACTAGTTCTTATCATTGAAACTTTATTTTCATTTTTATTACATGACATATAATTTAATGTTTGGTTTTTAAAATGGATTTCAATATAGGAATGTTTTTTAGGAACAATATAGGAGCCTATAAAATTTTCCATAACTATTTCTATTTATAATTTTAGATTTAGACATCTCTAGGACCATTTAATTATGGGTATGTATATTTTGGGTTATTAGGATATATTTGCTGAAATATTTCTATGATTTTACTGGATTTTTTTAGATAAGTGACATTATTCCCATCTTTAAGGGGATATTTTATTTCTCTATAGAGTAGTACCAAAAAAAATATTATGCTATGGTTTTTTAAAACTACAGTTCCACACATCATAGATTGTATTATTATTTACTTGATCAACTAAAAGTGTTGATTGTTCTTTTTCCCCAACTAGTTGAATGATATCAGGTTTTTGCAGAAGTAAATTAGAAAATATCCTATGATATTGTAACAACCCGAGATTTTATAACATACATTCTTTTTAATTTCATTCATATCTTCTGTTGTACAATACACCAAGATTATCTTGCGCTACATGCAACACCGTATTAGCTTGCAGTATACACAACACTATTCTTGGCTCTTGTTACACACAATTTCAAGTTCGTTTGATAGAAGTTATTCTACGCAACATTGAGTGTATATATATATATTCAATGTATAAATAAAATATGGTTGGATTATGTTATATGCAACAAACAATGGAGTCTTTCACTACACGCAACCCTAACTTGGCTTGCTTTACACGCAATCGTGACCTTCTTCGATAACATGTGTTGTACGCAATATCGGGTTTCACTAAACAATGACATATGGTTATAATATTACTATGAACTAGCCGTTATTAATAGTATTAAATAAATTTTGAATTTTATATCATTATTATTCATCTTACATATTTTCTATGACATGGTATGAGAACAAAATAATTTTTTCGGGTAAAATAAGTATTTTTAAAAAAATGCAGTTTTGCCGCCTTTTGATGGTGCACCCACATTAAATCTTGATTTTGAAATTTTTATAAGTTCAATTTGACAAAATTAAATTTTTATTTGGAATCAGGATATAAAAATTTACTTTGGATAAAATTATCAAATTATTCTGATTACTTTCATATTTTAATGAATAGTAAAAACACGCTATATTTTAATTAAAAACAAATTTTTTCATCGTAATAATTTATATGGTTAAATTATAATATTTAATGGTTTTAAAGTATAAATAGAATATATTTTTACCATTTAATATAATTTATGTCATTATCATTGATTTTACATTGAACTCATAGGTTAAATCAATTCAATATTTGGCAATGTTTTAACTTTTAAAACCTATTCACTTAACAAATGGATTAATTTTAAATTAATTACTGCATCTTCGGTGTTTTGAATTTTGAAAAATGAATTCCATATTTGGAATCAGTGGGTCCAAATTATGTTAATAAGTTACTTTTATTTTATTTATTATGAATAGTAACTACGGTAATTTTTATTTACTGCGGTTAAAGGTAAATAGGGTAATTCAAGGTTAAAAGAATATTAGAATAATTTTAAATTACCTTGACACTTTTGCTAACCTTATTGGATAAGTAGTGGCCGAACATGGGAATCCTTGGGTGAATTTAGGACCCCAATGAGCCACTTGGTAGTGAAAATGACAATTTTGATTAATTAATTTAATGTAAAGACATAATTGACTTTAACAAAAATCGTTTAGTAATTAATTTTTATAAGGGGTTATATAAGTTATAATTTCGACTATAAATATTATTTGGAAATATAATAATATTCCCTACATCATGGAATTTTTTTCATAATTTTTAGACATCAAATGAATTAAATTATTTATGACACAATAATGATGTAGTGTTTAACTCATTAATAAATGATTTAAATAAATAAGATTATAATGATTAAAATATCATCCAAAACCTGTCCAATTCCAATTGGACGATTTTATTTCTAATATTATTCATCTTAGCTTCGACATTAATGTGTTTTGGACCTCTGGAAACTGAAGATAAGTTTATAATAAAATAATGTTTTCACACTTTCCTAAAGAGCCCCTCCTCTCCCTTGTAAAAGTAGACCAACTCTATGCAATTCTTCACACTTCTCAAGCATTTTGGCTCCTCCCAACTCTAGAAAAATAATATCCCTATATCCCTCTCCACCCCCTTGAAGCCTTACATTAGGCAGAAGACTGTCCAAGACGTCTTTTTCGTTCAAACCAAAGGAAGTTACCAAAATTAAAGGTAACAGTTTCTCTTAAGTTGTTTTCTTTTATTGTACTTCTCCTAAAATATTTTTAATCCTTTATTTTGTAACAACAAAAATATCCTCAATATACTAGGATGTTTTTATGAGAAGGATTCGAAATACACTTACGCACACCTCTATCTAATGGATGAAGAACATAATGTTTCTGTGATGGAAAACTAACGCCTCACGAAACGATGATTGTTTGATTTTATCCTACCGCCTCTCATGGTGGCCATTATGATGGAACTGTATTTATATATAATATATATTATGTTTATTATTTCCTTATGCTTTTTTAATTCCCAATTATATCAAGCCTTTATGGTTTCCATAGTCGGTAAATATGATAATCTAATTTGAGGAAGTGCGGACTACCGCCCCCTCAATATGATGTGATTTGTTAATACCTTATGTGGGATGTATAAAGGATGTGGTTAATGATATTATATATGATATTATACTGTAATTATAATATACCAATGTATTATTATGTCTTAATTCCATGAAAATATGAAATAGAAATGAAATTAGTGTTCCAGCGTACGTACGGCTTACCGTCTCCATGAACGGTGCATTTCATTTCTTACCTCCATATGTTATGTACTATTATAAATGCTTGTATATTCTGGATATATAATGAATTTATATGATATATAAATCATGATTTACATTTTAGAAGTAATTAAATCCTGATATATTTAATAATATCATCAAGAACAACAAGTCCACACACGTACGATAAATAAGATGATTTTACCCAAAACGCTATTTTAACATTAATTTACAAAAGAATGGGTAATATAAAGTCATAAGTGAACCATATATGATATCATAACAATGAATATAATTCTCTAATAAGTCAATGAAATTATTTAAATCATTATACAGGAGGTTCAGATACATACGAAGCATATCGGACGTACGGTAAGGGATATCTTTTCCAATCTCGTTCTTATCCGAGATTGTTTATTCGTACGTAATTACTGGGGTTATTGTTATCATCCAAGTCAATGTTTTCTAATAGTGTTTTTATGTATGTTTAATTTACTTTCTACCCATTTTTTCTTTTACTACATGATATGTAAGGAATCTTTTTTTAACGTTACGAGGTACTTTTTGACTTTTCCAGCAAAAGTACAAGGAGAATAGTTTTTTAACTTATACGGCATGAAAGGATTTTTTCGGTTTTATAAAGCCTTATTTTCATGAATCTTCCTCCAAAATAATTCATGACTATTTTCAAAAAAACTCTTTCTTTTAAAATTCCATGACGTTTTGTGAAAAGAAATTTATTTTGAAGAAGAATAGATATTTTCCTCAAGAATTCATTTCAAGTGTTTTTTCAAAACCATTTTTCCATCTATGATGACATTATTTTATATGTGTATGTTTCATATATAATGTCCCTATGATTTACATAGTTTCACATTTCATATGTTGATATATCCATTTGTTTTATATGGATTATGCGATGATGGGATGATGTTTATGAAACCCATTTTATTCTTTGGGTTATGATGAATGTTTCAAGTTTATTTTGTGGCACAAGTAAGAATGATTTCATTATGAGATGGGTGGGACTTATATCTCCCTCAAATAAATTGGGTAAAGATTTATATCTCATGAGATAGACATGGCTGGAATGGTAAGTTAATCTGGTTCAATGTTACAGGACTGAAACGAGGAGTGAACTCGATTCAGAAAGGGACTTTGTCCACTAAAATGGTCTTGGCAGCAATGCCTTGGCTAACATAGAAATCATATCATGTGATTAATGGTTTCCACGATTACATGTTTTATTCCCATTCTATTTTATCATTCTTAATGTTTCTTTATGATCTATGCCTTACGTACCTCAATGTTTTATGTCATTGCTCAGGATTTTGATGTTTAAACATTATGTTCATGTTTTTAAGTTCAAATGTATATGGTATGTTTTATTTTATCCATTCTTACCCTTACTGAGCATTTGAGCTCACCCTTTTTATGATTTCTTTTCCCTAGGATATAGAGAAAGGTTTTAAGTAAGAAAAAAAGGGGAAGATCTTTATGGGAGATGTTGAAGATCTTTCAGCACGATTAGAAGATTACGTTCCATGTTTCCAAAGACACTAAACTATTACGGTCCTTGTGTGTCGATTTTTGTTATATATTAAGTATTCCAGAAAATTAATGTAATGTCCATGTACGTCAATCTTCGGGTCTCTATATATATGATAATGCCTTCAGATTAAAATAATTTTAATTAAATTAAATCTATTCAATAGCTTGTAATGAAACCAACAAGTGGTTTAATGGAAACAAGATACTATATTAAAATATTATTTACATAAGACCATTAAAACCTAGATATAAAATTGGAAGAGATTCATATTATGAAATAATGTATGAAAAAAATATTTTTTAAATCTATATAAAATGTTTCATTATATATATATTTATTATAAATAAAAGATGAATCATTTTAATGAAAGTGAACATTTATTTCTAAAAAATAGTAGTTTTTCTAAAATGTGGTTTAGACACGCATTGCACACATAATTTAGTCTTAGTTTTTACCAAATATAAAAAATATTAGTTGATAAAAATAACATCATATTGAAATAAACATATAATAATTATATTTGGGTTATGTTTTGGTATTTTTCTAAAAAGTTTTATTTTCCAGTGAATAGTGAAAATAATGATTTATAATGAAAAATGTATTTTCATTTAAATTATATAAATGGATATATACTTTTTAAAATTGGGTTTAATGTATAAGTAATATAATAATATTCTAATTAATATTATTTTTATCGTTGAAATTAATTTTCATAATTTATTTTGATATTAATATATTCTATACTTATGAAAGTTTCTTTTTGGAAACCCACAATTTCATTTTGTTTATGGGATTTATTTTAAATTTAATTCAGTCAGTTGTTTGAATTGAATTTTGAAAAAATGTATATCATTTTTCTAATCACCATAATTTATATTATCTAGTTATCCAACCTAATTTCTTACCATTATGAATACTAAAGAAAGGAAAAATCATTTATCGTGGTTATGATAAAAACTAATTTACTGGGGATTTGACTAAAAAGATAAAGGTTAAAAAGAACTACCATCCTTTCCAAAATTAATGGGATAGGATCATTTATAACTTATCATCTAAATGGGTTTATAATCACCTAGTTTTGAAAATGTTTTCCTGATAAAAATGTGGGTGGAATAGATTCTTTTGAAAAATTTCATACGCATCCTCTCCCCCATTTATAAAAGGCCACCCCCTCCTCCCCTATTCACAATAAAAATTACTTATAGTTCATAATATCCCAACACAAAAAAATTATTTAATACCATCGCAATATCTTATATACATTTTTATTATACTTATATCTTATGAAGGATTTTCTTACAAACCTAAAGAGGTCATTTGAAAAAGAGGAAACATTCTTAAACGATTGTTTCTTTTTTATCTCTTGGTCTAACTATATAAAATATTTAAAATTCGTGATAGTATAGTAAATTTAGTATATAACATAATTTTTGATGTTAATATGTTAATTTGATGATTTATATCCTTCACTACAAAATTAAAATGGTAAATAAAATCAAAGATCATGTGTGTGGTGGACTACAACAACGTAAACTGATGTAACTCCTTTTCGATCAAAACCTCTCATGTTCAGTTATAATGAATGATTTATTATTTATATATAATATTTATGAGGTAATTAAAATTTTTAAATTATATTATATCATTAAAATATTTAAATTTTGTTTTGATTAAAACATTACAAACTCATGTGTATGGTGGACTTCATCCTAGCATAGTAATGTGATTCAATTTTCACATGCACATTACATGTAATGTAATAAATATAACTATAATTAATATATTTGATATTTGTGTAATTAAATTTATTATATTAAATTAATATATCCCTAAATTTCTTATCCATTTAGTTGTTATAGGAATGATATCGTCTCATGTGGGTATGTAATGTCTACCGTCTCCATGAAGTGATGCGTTTATTTTTCATTGAAAAACCTTTACGAATGATTCTAAAAGTTTTTACAATGAGTAAATATGATATGTGTAACATTAAAATAATATTTTTATTACTTATCTATATCCTATAACAAATAACAAAATATTCATGAAAAAACATGCATAATAAAATGATACAACAAAGATAAGAAACAATGGAAATAATTAAATACTATCACAAATGAGGGTAAAATTTTTAAAAGAGGTTGATATATGACTTTGTAATTATGAAAATTATTATGGTAAAAATTTATAAAATTATTAAAACAATTATAATAGAAGTCAAATCATGTTCACCCAATTTGAAGCATGATATAAGGGACTTCATCTCAATTTCCATTAATATAGACACATTTTTTTGTGTACCTAAAATCTTTTATATGATGTGAAAAAATCATTGTTTACATGTAATATCATGAATCATTATTTCATCAAGGTATTTAATGATTCAATTATAATTATATCATCAACATGGATTTGACTTGTCCTAATTAGTGATGGAATTTGTCTCAATTTCCCTTCCCTTAGGCATATTTTATTAGTGTACTCCTAATTTCATTTATGTAGTGTACATACAAAACCTTTTATAGGTAAAATAATGGATCCTTAATAATTAATGGTACTTTATGTATAAATGATAATTATTTTCCATAGTACTACATAATACACCTAAAATTAATGATGCAATATTGGATATTGATGACAGTCTGAGAAAATCTTTACATTTCCTCTCTATAATGGAAAATATACCTCTTGAGTTCCTTACAATGATCTATATGATAAAATATTTAAGACACAATGGTGAAAATATTTATGTGTCACAAAAATTTTATTTTAATTTTTTTTTCAAATTTATATGAATTTTGATAAAGCGTGGGTTATACACAACACCATGTTTATCATGTTTTATACACAACAATCACTTTTATCTATTGCATTCACGAAACATGACATTGGGGTTCAGAAAACAATGAAATAATATTATTATAACATCAATATTATGTTGGTCATTATGAATATTATTACCTAATTTATGAAATATAAATATAAAATTCATAATCAATTTAACATAATTTATAAATTCATAGTAACTAATTAATCAATTTTTAGTAATGTAATTATATTATTCAAAAAATATATTCTCTTAAAAAATGTATATTACCTTTAATGAAGAATATTATACTTCTATTATAGATATTTTATAAAATTTATATGATAAAATGAACCACATGATTTAAACAATTATATTTTACATAACTCATTGTGAAATATTTTGATTTGTAATAAAATATTATATTTTCAGGAAATAGTGAAAAATACCAATTTTTCTAAAACTATAATATTCATTCAATAAACTATTCAAATAAAATGTCCCATTCTTTTTCAATTAAAATATTTTTTCTTTTGATATTTTAATACTAATTAATTATTTTTTGAATCAAATTTATATTGGATTTAAGTATAAGTTTATTTCCAGGTTTAGAATATTGTTTTTTATAAAAACTGTTTTAAAGCTTATAATGTTTCGTGATTTTATTTATTTAAAATAATCTCTAATGATTAATTTTTTAAAATAAATTCATAAGTTATATATATATAAAATTAATAGTGATTCTCACAAATAGTATTATTAGACAAAGAGTTAATATAAAATCATCTTGTGGTTGAAAAATAAACTTCTAAGAAACCCTATTTTTCAATGTAGCTAAAGGTTTCTTAATTCAATGTTACACCTTTATAAAATTTATTTGAATAAGTAAAATTGAATTTTTAAATTATAATTTCAAAATTATTTTTGGTTAAGTATTTAGTAATTTCAAAAAAAAATATTTTTTATTAATAGTTGGAAAATATTGAATTTTGAATGAATGATGCCTTTTCATTAAAATTATTTGTAAAGTTAATTTATATTTTAAATTATTTTAAATATAAATTTAATAAATTAGTAAAAATATATTAATCTAATTTATTCAATTTTTATTAATTTCATATTGAAATTAGATATAATAAACTATATAGACTTTTAAAAAATTTCTCTTTGAAAACCTATATTCTCGTCACTACTATGAGGTTATTTTTAAATTAAAATTAGTTTCTTTTTTTAATTAAATTTGGAAATATGGATACCATATTTGAAATAAAAATACATTATATTATCTAATAAGGTCAAATTAACTTTTTAATGAATAGAATAGTAAAAATATAAAAATTTATAACCTCTGTTTAATATAAAAATTGCATTACTAATGCCTTAAATGAAAAAGATAAGGGTTAAAATTATATATAAACGTCTATAAAATATATTTTATAGAATCTTTTAGTGAATATATTCTATAATACTCAATAATAATACATGTAACACTTATTTCATGAGGAAATGTTGGTACACATTTTTCTTCTCAAAAAATTACATGTGTGCCACTCCCCTCACTTATAAAAGGAAACCCCTTCCTCTCTAAATAACACAGTAAAAATTATTTAATTATTCCATTAATAGAATAAATCACTTTCTAAAACACTTTATATCAAATTATAAAACTTATTTCTTTTCATAAATCGATCCTAGGGAGGCCTTTTGGTTAAACATAAGGAGGTTCTTTAAAAAAAGACATCACATTCTTCAACAAGAGTTTTTATTTTCCTTATTACTCCCCCTAAATAAATTATTATAAATCATTGCTAATATAATAAATTTTTTATCATAAATATACTTATATTCTATTATTTTAAGGTATTTACCTACAAAAATATTCTTTTCTATCAAATTTTTTATTAAATCGTTGTTTGTGTGTAAAACAGACTACCGCCTCATGATCAAATGTCATTTGTTATTCCATTACCACCACTAATGTTTGAGTATGATGAGGGAAAAAGTATATATATTATATTTATTAAATTATTACTATACTAGAGTCCTTGTATAAAATAGTACGTTTTTAACTTTCTATTCCATAGGGGATACGATAAAGTCACACATGGGTATGGAAAACTACTGCCTTGCAGGGTGATGTAAATCGTGTTTAACTTACGAATTACATAGAATATAATAAGTATAAATATATTTCATATAATTGACATATATATTATAATAATTACAAATTAATCATTGTTCCATGAAAATATATCATTTAAAGTATTACCCCTTCAGTCACTCAAGGATGCTATTGTCATTGCTGTATGAATGGACTACCACCATCATGAATTTATGTAACTCTATTTTCATACTCACCCCACATGAATTGCATTAATATTTATATTTAAAAAAACAATATATTATATATGATATTATTATCATTATGGAATTAGATGATATAAAATACATCCTTTATTTACTAATCTTTGAGACATTATAGATGTCTAGGTATGACCTACCATCTCCATGATCATAACATAATTCAATTATCAAAACCATATTTCATGGTTTTTTATAAATGTACAATTGATTTATAAATATGATTTTTTTATTTTTATAGATATTATTGAACCATTATAAAATTAATAGGATGAAAAATAACATATGAAAACATAGATGAAAATAAAAAAATGGTTATTAACTAAAACACGACTCTAAAATGGATTTATTAATAAATAGGTTTTAAGAGGAAATATATAAATCATATATGGTATGATATATATAATTATTTTTATTTAATATATTTAAAATATACTTATAATTTTTATATACCACATTTGAATGATTAAGAAATAATTTCAAGCTTATGGTAAGGGATTTCCATCTCACCTTTTCTTTCTGCGAGACAAATGCCACATTCACCTCATGTTTCTATTTTGTGGTTTATATAATAAACATGAATTTAGTTCATTATGTTTCTAATTAAAATTATTTGTATTTAAATATCCATTTCATAACATCTCTTTCATGTTTTTTTTGTTCAAATGTTACCAAATTTTGAAGGAATGTGTAACAACCCGATATTTTATAATAAGTATTCTTTTTAATTTATTTGATGTCATATGTTTTATGCTACAAAAAGATTATCTTGTGCTATACGTAACACCGTATTAGCTTGCAGTATACGCAACACTATTCTTAGACTGTGTTACACACAATTTCACGTCCGTTTGATAATAGTCATTCTACGCAACATTGAGTATATATATATATATTCAATGCATAAATGAAAAATGGTTGGATTCTATTATAATGAAACAACAAAGGAGTCCTGCACAACACACAACCCTGACTTGGATTTCATTAAACTCAATCGCGACCTTCCTAGATAGCATGTGTTGTACGCAATACGGGGTTTTACAAAACAACGATATATTATTAAAATATTATTTGAACTAACCGTTATGAATTTTAATACCCACTTTTTGTAATTTTATAAATTTTATCTTTTAAAATGGACTTCATTTTTGGATTCGGAATATCAAAATTATCCTAGGGTGAAATTTTGGTATTTTTCTGAAAAAATTCAATTTTTGATGAATAGTGAAAACACTAGGTTACTATTTAAAAACCGACTTTTTATTTAAATATTTAAATATTTAATTTCATTTCATTTTAGGTCAAAATTGATACATAATACCTATATAAGTTCAAAGTAATTCATTGGAGTCATTTTATAATAATTTTAGATATATAAAAATTTTATTGAACTTTTCACTATCTTTTACCCACCTCTTAGGAAAAATTTCCAATTTATATAAAACTTAATTTTACCACTTTTGTGAATGGAATTTCAAAAATCCGAGATACACGGTTGATTTTAGAAAGTAAAAATTGGTTCAATGAGATGAAAATAATTTTTGGTGAATACTAACTTTTTACTAGTTTTTAACCACGGTTAAAAGTAAATAGGGTAATTAAGGGTAAAAATGATATTATTATTACCCTAACACATGTCATAATTCTATTGGATAAGTGTAATTCGATCAAAAACAACCTTATGAATAAAATATGACCATTTAGGCCCACTTGGATTAGATTAGAACATTTATTATTAATTTATTTAAAGAAGGGTTAAAATAGTTAAAATCAATGTTTAATAACTAAATCATTTTTAATATAGGGTTATACATAAGCTAAATTCGACTATAATTATTCATTAGAAAGATAAAAATATTTCCAACATAATTATATTTCATTTTTAATTTTTAGGCAATAAATAAGTCAATTTATATTTGTCACAATGATGATGCAGTAATTATCTTATTAATGAAATATTGACATAATTGATGTTATAAATACCCAAATAAATGTAATTTGAGACTTTTTATGAATTAAAATAAATTTCCAGGTTAATATGACATCTTATTATTGATTTAATTAACTTTTTTAGAACTAATATTTCTTCTATGATTTTCACAAAAATCAATTACCAAATAGTGTCAAAATTGATATAAAATAGTTTTTAAAACAAATATTATATTATTAAATGTTATTTTATTTCTAAAAATCTATGGATCAGTTAAAGGACTAAGATAAGGTTATATATATTAATAATAAACAACTTGGGGTTCGTTTGGCTTGTTATGGTATGTTTATTAACCTTATAGTGTAAGAAAACAAAAAGACACGGTAAAAGTAAAATTATTTAACATAAAGTTAAATCTAAATGATATGGTTAAAATAGAACCCTAAACATGTATAAATTCTATTGTATGAGAGGATTTAGACCCATCACCACCTTATATTATAAATAAATCAATTTTGAGCTATTAAAAACCGAATATGACTTTATAATAAAATAATATTTTGAGTTTTTCCTAAGGTGCCCCTCTCCTCCCTTATAAAAGGGAACCTCCTCCCTCTCTTCCTCACACCAATTTGAGCCTTAAAGATCTACCAACCCATGACAAATTCTCTTCTACACTTCCATTGAAACATCCTAGAGGTCCTGGTCTTCTACAAAGACCAATTTTAGTGCCCTAAGAAGAGGTCTCAAAGAGGCACTTTAAAGAAGATATATTGTCCGTTACCGATTCTATCAACTTTATTTCTTATTATACTTCTTCTTATTTAGTTGTTTCATTATGAAGTAATAACATCAGTATCACTAATATAATGATATGTTATGATAAGTATTAAACAACCCTATTTCACCATCTATCCACCTTACAGAAAACGAAATCACCGCGCGTGCGTACGTACAGAATACCATCTCCACGCTGTGGTGTAATCTATTTTTCACCACCATATTACTTGGATGGGTATAATGGTGTAAATAATGACTATATCTGACTATTTTAAAGTGATATTGATTCTGAAATATTATACATACACTTAAATACAATTCCACGATCATGGTAATGATATCATCGCTCGTGAGTACGTACGGACTACTGTCTCCACGACGCGATGAGATTCATTCTAAATGATTAACCATTCATAAATGATTATAAAGTATATATAATAATTAATCATGAAATATATGAAATAATAATGATACTGGATTTATGTATATATGTATTTCATCTACTTAATTCCATTCAATTCAATAAGGAAATGAATACAGCGTTCATGCGTATGTACGGCCTTCCGTCAACATGAATTGTGTATTTATTTCCATTAATCGATCTATTATATATATGTATATTCTGAATATATATTATATATAAATAATTTTATACATTATGGATTTAAGTAACCATGATCTATGTAATCATATGAATAATTACAAGTTAAAACACGAAAGACTAATGAAACGATTTTACCCAAAACATTACTTTAACATTAATTTACAAAAGAATGGGTAATATGAAGTCATAAGTGAACCATATATGATATCATAACAATGAATATGATTCTGTAATAAGTTAATGACATTATTTAAATTATTACAGAGGAGGTTCAGATTCATAAGAAGCATATCAGACGTAAGCTAAGGGAGAATTATCTTAATCTCATTCTTATCCGAGATTGTTTATTCGTAAGTATTTACTCGGGTTATTGTTATCATCCATGTCCATGTTTTAAAACAAAAATCATTTATTTTTAATTTCCTTTTTACCCATTTTGACTTCTACCACATGTTATGGAAAGAATCTTTCTTTTGTTTACCATACGAGGTACTTTTTTTACTTTTCCGGTAAATGTACGAGAAGAATGTTTTTTTAACTTATAAGACATGAACTGATTTTTATGGTTTCATAACGCCTTATTTTCATGAAGCCTTCTATAAAATATTTGTTAACTATTCTCAAAAAAATACTTTTCTTTTAAAAATGCATGATATTTTGTGAAAAGAAAATGATTTTAAAGAAGAAAGGATATTTTCCTCAATAATTCATTTCAAGTGTTTTATCAAAACCATTTTTCATCTAAGATGAAATTATTTCATATTTGTATGTTTCAAGTATAATGTCTCCATTATTTACATGGTTTGATTATTCTTATGATGAAATGATATCCATTTTTTATATGTATTAGGTTATGATGGCATGATGTTTAAGAATCTCATTCTATTACATGGGTTATGCTATGATGTATGATTTTTGATTTTGTGGCACATGAAAGAATGATTTCATTTTGAGATGGGTGGGACCTATATCTCCCTCAAATGTATTGGGTAAATATTTATATCTCATGAGATAGATATGGCCAGAATGGTAATTTAATCCGGTTCAGTGTTACGGGACTGAAACGAGGAGTGAACTCGATTCAGAAAGGGACTTTGTCCACTAAGATGGTCATGGAAGTAATGCCTTGGCTACTATGGAAATCATTACAAGTGCTTAATGGATTCCACAATTACATTCTTTATTCATATACTATTTTATCATGATTGATTATCCATTATGATTTATGCCTTACGTACTTCCATGTTTTATGTCTTTGCTCAAGATTTTGATGTTTAAATTTTAATGTTCATGTTTTTAAGTTCAAATGTATATGGTTTGTTTTATTTTATCCATGATTACCCTTACTAATAATTTGAGCTCACCCTTTTTATGTTTTCTTTTCCCCCAAGATTAAAAAAAATGCTTTAGGTAAGGAATCAAAAAGGGGAGGATCGTTATTGGAGATGTTGAAGATCATTCAACATTATTAGAAGTTTATATTCAAAGATTCCAAAGAAACTAAACTATTACGGTCCATGTGTGTCTGTTTTTGTTATGTATTAGATATTCCGAAAAAGTAATGTAATGCCCATTTACGTCAAGCTTCGGGTCATTACAGTTGGTATCAGAGGAAAAGGAGGTAGGCATGTATCCGATCCTTGGGAACTCTCACAAGTGAGTGTTGGACGAAGCATGGCTCTCCGCCCAAGGGCTTCATAAGGAAATGGCTGCCACTGGGGATGGTGGTGTGTCCCACCCAGGGGGTGTAGACACCCATGGAGTGCCCTGATAGGTATCAATTATAGTCCACTGGAAGTAATTCCAGACCGTTATAGTTGGTATCAGAGGAAAGGTTTACACAACCTTTGGAAACTAGGATGTGAAAACGTTAGTGAGATCCCTAGAGATATTTCTAAGGTATGTTTAGGGATATCCCTAAGGATAGGTATACATATAGGATATAGTCCTATAACTATGGTAACGATCTTAGGATTTAACCTAAGATGTTAGATATTGAGGATACTCCCACTTTACTATGTTGTTTTCCCTATCATGGTATTTTCCTCTCACAATATTATTTTTGGGTTTTAGAAGATGGCTGGAACCCCAAAGAACTCTTTTGATCAATGTAATGGACAATTCAATGATTTTCCTCTCGATAAAACCAATGTTATGGGAGATGGATTGAACAATATTATTTCTATACTTACACAAGATATGAATCATCCTGGACTTCAAAATGAGCAGAGAAAGGAGAAACATTCTGTTGAATCCTTCATGAGGCAGCGCCCACCTCCATTTAGTGGGTCTTCTGATCCCTTAGTTGCTGAACAATGGATCAATACTACTGAAAAGATATTTTCAGTTATACAATGTTCGGAGCATGATAAAGTCATCTTAGTAGTATATCGTTTGGATGGTGATGCTGATCAATGGTGGAATCTTATCAAGAATAGGAGACAAAGAGATAAAATTGAGTCAATGGAATGGGACGAGTTCAAGAACTTGTTTTTCAGTAAGTACTTACCTCGTATTCTTCGAACAAAGATGGAAAAGGAGTTTCTTGAGCTTAAAGAGAAGGATGATGAATCTGTTGGTATATACGAAGCAAATTTTACAAGACTTGCAAGGTATGCATCTGACAATATCATCCAACCTGAAAGTAAATTTGATCGATTTTTCAGTGGCTTAAAACCTAGTCTTCGAAGGGAATTAGATATAAGAGACTTCAGTAGCTACAAAGAAATTGTGTGATGTTCCATCAAGTTAAAACTGGAAGTTGGTGTAACATATCAATCTCATGGTTTTGACAAGAAAAAAATGATGGAGTTTAAGGAGAAATCATAGAATAATGGTGAAATGAAGATGAATGTTTCCTTATGCTCAAAGTGTGGAAAGAATAATGGTGGAGATTGTCTTAAAGGGACTAGAAAATGTTTTAAGTCAAGAAAATAAGGTCATCTATTAGCTGAGTGTTGATGTAATGGAAAAAGGGTTGCTAATGATGTGAATAATGAAAAGACTGCAGAGAATACACCACCAACACTTCAATTCATCAAGTGCAAGGAAATGGGGTAATTATGCTAATAAATGCCCTAATCCATGGGTTAATGATGACCAACGTGAGCAACCTCTTAAAGAAAAGGATAAAGGGAAGTCTCATGCGATCACTATTTGTAATGTTGAGTATGAAAATGAAGTTGTGTAATGATTATGTGTTTATGTAATGGGATTCCAAAATAATGTTGTATACAGTATCATGGAATATTGGAATATTTATGTATTGGTCTATTGTGGTTTTCAATAATTTTATGGTACCGGTAACCATGGAAAGTGATTGAGATATTTTTGGAAAGAAGATGATATGCGCATAATGAAGGGATAAGGAGAAAATGAAATGTTTGACAGTATTCATGAGCTCATGGACGATATAAGGAAATAGTTATATCATGGTTTGAGTATATAGAATTTTGGGGTTTTGGTATGTGGAAAGAGTTAACTTTTGACAACACTCTTGTTTTCACTAAGATTCAATGGGTATTAATTTTTCAAGAGAATACATGATTAAGGCCTTCGAATGTTTGGAATGTGACCAACAAGACCTATATTATGATATATGGGGATCAACGATGGTATTAACATGCTTTTTATATGGAATCTCTGTTAATCGTCTTCTCTATAATATGAGAATAGACTGCAATATTATGGATAAGCCCAAGGATTGGAATAGATTATATTGGACATAAGTTAGTATTGTTTAAGGATATAACTTTTTTCGATATTATTGATGGGATGTTATAGTAATCCAGTTTTAGAAAAAGGACAACCTGCAGGATGAGCGACAACCCATCGCGTCAGACAAGGATGTGGGAATCAAACCAACAACCGATGTGCGACAGGCCATTATCACCTACCACTGGTCTACATGATGCCCCTTGTTAGTATAAATTAGTTTTAATTTTTTTAAGTGGTATGAGATATGAAGTATAATTCCATTTTAGGAACCATATACGATTAATCGACTTATGTATATTTAATAACATTTGCTAACCTTTTGTTTGAGATAGATGGAATGACCCGTCATTCTATCACATGATCTTCTAAATCTTCATGAATGACAAATTCAACTTTATATCTTTAAGAGATGAAGTGGAACTTTTTCAAGGCACAAAAAACGGTGAGATTTTACCAAAATCAAGTAAGTATTTCTTTTGATTCGAAAATTATTCAACATTAGAGAAATGACCCTGAAAACCAAAAATGTTGTCATAATTCACTTATATCATATGAATCAGATGGTACCTTATATCATCACAAATAAATGGATTTGTGATTGTTGGATTTTTCATATCCCTATTCAATACCACTCTCTATCAGAACTTGATGTTTAGATTTCCCTCCCATATCCATATTTTCACCTATGTTCTCCCACGAGGAAACCCAGTGATGAGTTAATTTGGGAAACCGATATGTTTCATAATTTATTTTTTTAAAGTTATGTTTTGGTATTTCATTTTACGATGTGGGTTTCAATTAAAGAAACGTTCAAGTAGAAAACCTTGTATAACCCCGATGAATTTCGAGGGCGAAATTCCTTTTAAGGGGGGTAGAATGTAACAACCCGATATTTTAGGATAAGTATTTTTTTCAATTTATTTGATGTAATATGCTTTATGCTACAACAAGATTATGTTGTGCTATACATAACACCGTATTAGATTGCAGTATACACAACACTATTCTTATATTGTGTTACACACAATTTCAAGTTCGTTTGATAATAGTCATTCTACGCAACATTGAGTATATATATATTTATATATTCAATTTATAAATGAAAAATTATTGGATTCTATTATAACGAAACAACAAAGGAGTATTGCACAACATCCAACCCTGATTTGGCTTGCATTAAATGCAATCACTACCTTCCTAGATAGCGTGTGTTGTACAGAATACCGGGTTTTACAAAACATTGATATATTATTAAAATATTATTAGAACTAACTGTTATGAATATTAATACCCCCTTTTTGAAATTTTATAAATTTTATCTTTTAAAATGGACTTCAGTTTTGGATTCGGAATATCAAAATTATCCTAGGGTGAAATTTTGGTATTTTTCTGAAAACATTTTTTTTGATGAATAGTGAAAACACTAGGTTACTATTTAAAAACAGACTTTTTATTTAAATAATTATTTATTTAATTTCATTTCATTTTAGGTCAAAATTGATACATAATACCTATATAAGTTCAAATTAATTCATTTCAGTCATTTTATAATAATTTTAGATATATAAAAAATTTATTGAACTTTTCACTATCTTTTACCCTCCTCCTAGGATAATTTGCAAATTTATATACAACATAATTTTACCGCTTCTGTGAATGGAATTTCAAAAATCCAAGAGACACGGTTGATGTTAGTATGTAAAATGTGGCTCAATGAGATGAAAATAAGGTTTGGTAAACATTAACTTTTTACTTTTTTTCACGGTTAAAAGTAAATACGGTAATTAAGGGTAAAAATGATATTATTATTACCATAACACATGTCCTAATTTTATTGGATAAGTGTAATTCTACCAGAAACAACCTTAGTAATAATATATGACCATTTAGGCCCACTTGGATTAGATTAGGACATTTATTATTAATTTATTTAAAGAAGGGTTAAAATAGTTAAAATCAATGTTTAATAACTAAATACTTTTTAATATAGGATTATACATAAGATAAATTCGACTATAAATATTAATTAGAAAGATAAAAAGATTTAATACATAATTATAGTTTATTTTTAATTTTTAGACATTAAATAATATACTTTATTTATGACACAATGATGATGCAGTAATTATCTTATTAATGAAATATTGAAATAATTGATGTTATAAATACCCAAATAAATGTAATCTGAGACTTTTTATGAATTAAAATAATTTAATAGGTTAATATGACATCTTAGTATTGATTTAATTAACTTTTTTTGAAATAATCTTTCTGTTATGATTTTCACAAAAATAAATTACAAATAGTGTCAAAATTGACATAAAATAGTTTTTAAAACAAATATTATATTATTAATTGTTATTTTATTAATAAAAATATAAGTTTTGGAAAAATGACATAGATAAGGTTATATATATTAATAATAAACAACTTGTGGTTCGTTTGGCTTGTTATGGTAAGTTTCTTAACCTTATATTGTAAAAAAACACAAAGGCACGATATAAGTAACATTATTTAACTTAAAGTTAAATCTAAATGATAAGGTTAAAATAGAACCCTAAACTTTTCTAAATTCTATTTCATGAGATTATTTGGACCCATAACCACCTTATCTTAGAAATAAATCAATTTTTAGATATTAAAAACTTAATATTACTTTATAATAAAATAATATTTTGAGTTTTTCCAAAGGTTCCCCTCTCCTCCCTTATAAAAGGGCACCTCCTCCCTCTCTTCCTCACACCAATTTGAGCCTTCATGCTCGGAAAACCCATGCCAAAGTCTCTTCTGAACTTCCCTAGAAACATCCTAGAGCTCCTGGTCTTCTTCAAAGACCAATTTTAGTGCCCTATGAGGAGGTATCAAAGAGGCGCTTCAAAGAAGAGGTACTGTCTGTTACCGATTCTTTCAACTTTATTTCTTATTCTACTTCTTCTTATTTAGTTGTTTCATTATGAAGTAATAAAATAGGTATCAATAACATACTGAAATGTTATTATAATTATTAAAAAACCCTATTTCACCATCTATCCTCCCTACAGAAAACGAAATCACCGCGCGTGCGTACGTATGGAATACCGTCTCCACACTGTGGTGTAATCTATTTTTCACCACCACCATACTTGGATGGGTATAATGGTGTAAATAATGACTATATATGATTATTATAAAGTGATATTGATTCTGAAATATTATACATACACTTCAGTACAATTCCACGATCATGGTAATGATATCATCACTCGTGCGTACGTACGGACTACCATCTTCATGACGCGATGAGATTCATTATCAATGATTAACCATTCATAAATGATTATAAAGTATATATAATAATTAATCATGAAATATATGACATAATAATGATACTGGATTTATGTATATATTTATTTCATCTACTTAATTCCATTCAATTCAATAAGGAAACGAAAACAGTGTTCATGCGTACGTACGGCCTACCGTCTCTATAAACGATGTATTTCTTTCCATTTATCGATCTATTATATATATGTATATTCTGAATATATATTATATATGAATCATTTTTTACATTCTGGATTTATGTAACCATGATCTATGTAATCAAATGAAAAATTACCAGTTAAAACACGAATGACAAATGAAACGATTTTACCCAAAACGTTACTTTAACAATAATTTACAAAAGAATGGGTAATATAAAGTCATAAGTGAACCATATATGATATCATAACAATGAATATGATTATGTAATAAGTCAATGACATTATTTAAATCATTATACAGGAGGTTTGGATACATACGAAGCATATCGGATGTAAGGTAAGGGATAATTATTCCAATCTCATTCTTATCCGAGATTGATTATTCGTAATTATTTACTAGGGTTATTGTTATCATCCATGTCCATGTTTTAAAAAAAAGCATGTATGTTTAATGTCCTTTTTACCCATTTTGAATTTTACCACATGTTATGGAAAGAATCTTTCTTTTGTTTACCATACAAGGCACTTTTTTGACTTTTTCGGTAAAAGTATGAGAAGAATGTTTTTTTAACTTATACGGCATGAACTGATTTTGTATGGTTTCATAACGCCTTATTTTCATGAAGCCTTCTATAAAATATGTATTAACTATTCTCAAAAAAATCATTTTCTTTTACAAATGCATGACATTTTGTAAAAAGAAAATGATTTTAAAGAAGAAAGGATATTTTCCTCAAGAATTCATTTCATGTGTTTTATCAAAACCATTTTTCATCTAAGATGACATTATTTCATATTTTTATGTTTCAAGTATAATGCCTCCATTATTTACATGGTTTTATTCTTCTTATGATCAAATGATATCCATTTTTTATATGGATTATGTTATGATAGCATGATGTTTAAGAATCTCATTCTATTACATGGGTTATGCAATGATGTATACTTTTTTATTTTGTGGCACACAAAAGATTGATTTCAGTATGAGATTGGTGGGACCTATATCTCCCTCCAATTAATTGGGTAATGATTTATATCTCATGAGATAGACATGGATGGAACGGTAAGTTAATCCGGTTTAGTGTTACAAGACTGAAACGAGGAGTGAACTCGATTCAGAAAGGGACTTTGTCCACTAAGATGGTCATGGCAGTAATGCCTTGGAATCTATGGAAATAATTACATGTGCTTAATGGATGCCACAATTACATGCTTCAATCATATACTATTTTATCATGATTGATGATCCATTATGATCTATGCCTTACGTACTGCCATGTTTTATGTCATTGCTCAAGATTTTGATGTTTAAATTTTTGTTCATGTTTTTAAGTTCAAATGTATATGGCTTGTTTTATTTTCTCCATGCATACCCTTACTGAGCATTTGAGCTCACCCATTTTATGTTTTATTTTCCCCCAACATTAAAAAAATGTTTTAGGTAAGAATCAAAAAGGGGAGGATCGTTATGGGAGATGTTGAAGATCCTTCAACATGATTAGAAGTTTATATTCCAAGTTTCCAAAGACACTAATCTATTACGGTCCTTGTGTGTCTGTTTTTGTTATGTATTAGATATTTTTCAAAAGTAATGTAATGTCCATGTACATCACGGTTAGGGTATTTACAGTTGGTATCAGAGGCAAAGGAGGTAAAAATGTATGCGATCCTTGGTAACTCTCACATGTGAGTGTTGGACGAAGCATGGCTCTCCGCCCAAGGGCTTAATGAGGAAATGGATGCCACTGGGGATGGTGGTGTGTCCCACCTAGGGGGTGTAGACACCCATGGAGTGACCTGATAGGTATCAATTATAGTCCACTAGATGTAATTCCAAACCGTTAATGTTGGTATCAGAGGAAAGGTTTAGTCAACCTTTGGAAACTAGGATGCAAAAACGTTAGTGAGATCCCTAGAGATATTTCTAAGGTATGTTTTGGGATGTCCCTAAGGATATGTATACCTATAGGATATAGTCGTATAACTACCGTAACGATCTTATAATTTAACCTATTATGTTAGATATTTAGGATACTCCCCATTTACTATGTTGTTTTCCCTATCATGGTATTTTCCTCTCACACTATTATTTTTGGGATTTAGAAGATGGGTGGAACCCGAAGGATCCATGTTGATCAATGTAATGGACAATGCAATGATTTTCCTTCGAACCAAACCAATGTCATGGGAGATGGAGTGCACAATCTTATTTCTATACTTACACAAGATATGAATCATTCTGGACTTCAAAATGAGCAGAGAAAGGAGCAAAATTCTGTTGAATCATTCATGAGGCAGCGTCCACCTCCATTCAGTGGGTCTTCTGATCCCTTAGAGGCTAAACAATGGATCAATACAACTGAAAAGATATTTTCAGTTCTACAATGTTCTGAGCATGATAAAGTCATCTTATCAGTATATTGTATGGAAGGTGATTCTGATCAATGGTGGAATCTTATCAAGAATACGAGTAAAAGAGATAAAATTGAGTCCATGGAATGGGATGAGTTTAAGAACTTGTTTTTCAGTAAGTACATCCCTCGTATTCTTCGAACAAATATGGAAAAAGAGTTTCTTGAGCTTTACCAGAAGGATGATGAACTTGTTGGTATATACCAAGCGAATTTTACATGACTTGCAAGGTATGCATCTGACATTAACATCCAACCTGAAAGTAATGTTGATCGATTTTTCAATAGCTTAAAACCTGGTCTTTTGAGAATTAGCTATAAGAAACTTCAGTATCTATGAAGAAATTGTGTGTTGTGCTATCAAGGTAGAACTAGAAGTTGGTGTAACAAATCCATCTCATGGTTTTGATAAGAAACTAAAGATAGAGTTTAAGGACAAATCTTAGAATAATGGTGAAAAGAAGATGAATGTTTCCTTATGCTCAAAGTGTGGAATGAAGCATGGTGGAGATTGTCTTAAAGGGACTAGATAATGTTTTAAGTGTGGAAAAGAAGGTCATCTAGTAGCTGAGTGTTGAAGTAATGGAAAAAGGGTTGCTAAGGATGTGAATAATCAAAAGAATACAGAGAAGGCACCACCAACACTTCAATGCTTCAAGTGCAAGGAAATGGGGGCATTATGCTAATAAATGCCCTAATACATGGGTTAATGATGACCAATGTGAGAAACTTCATAATGAAAGGGATAAAGGGAAGTCTAATGTGATCACTATTTGTGATGTTGAGTATGAAAATGAAGTTGTGTAATGATTAAGTGTTTATGTAATGGGATTCCAAAATAATGTTGTATATAGTATCATGGAATATTGGAATATTTATGTATTGGTCTATTGTGTTTTTCAATAATTTTATGGTACCGGTAACCATGGAAAGTGAGTGAGATATTTTTGGAAAGAAGATGATATGCGCATAGTGAAAGGATAAAGAGAAAATGAAATGTTTGTTAGTATTCATGAGCTCATGGCCGATATAAGGAAATAGTTATATCATGGTTTGAGTATATAGAATTTTGGGGTTTTGGTATGTGGAAGGAGTTAACTTTTGATAGCACTCATGCTTTCACTAAGATTCAATGGGTATTAATTTTTCAAAAGAATACATGATTAAGGCCTTTGAATGTTTGTAATGTGAACAACAAGACATATAATATGATATATGGGGATCAACGATGGTATTAACTTGCTTATTAAATGAAATCTCTGGTAATCGTCTTCACTGTAATATGAGAATAGACTGCAATATTATGGATAAGCCTAAAGATTGGAATGGATTATGTTGGACATAAGTTAGTATTGTTTTACGGATAGAAATTTTTTCGATGTTATTGATGGGATGTTATAGAAATGTAGTTTTAGAAAAAGGACAACTTGCAGGACGAGCGACAGCCCATCGCGTCGGACAAGGCTGTGGGAATCGAACCCACAACCGATGTGCGACAGGACTTTATCACCTAACACTGGTCTACATGATTTCCCTGGTAAGTATAAATTAGTTTTAATATTTTTATGTTTTATGAGATATGCAGTATAATTCCATTTTAGGAACCATATACGATTAATTGACCTATGTATATTTAATAACTTTTGCTAACCTTTTGTTTGAGACAGATGGAATGACCCGTAATTCTATCACATGATCTGCTAACACTTCATGAATGAGAAATTCAACTTCATATCTTTAAGAGATGAAGTGGAAATTATTCATGGCACGAACAACGGTGAGATTGTACCAAAATCATGTAAGTATTTCTTTTGATTTGAATATTATTCAACATTAGAGAAATGATCCTGAAAACCAAAAATGTTGTCATAGTGCACTTATATCAGATGAATCAGATGGTACCTTATATCATCATAAATCAATGGATTTGTGATTGTTATCTTTTTCATATCCCTGTTCAATACCACTCTCTATCAGAACATGATGTTTAGATTTCCCTTCCATATCCATATTTTCACCTATGTTCTCCCACGAGGAAACACAGTGATGAGTTAATTTGGGTAACCGTTACGTTTCATACTTTATTTTTTAAAATTTAAGTATTGGTATTTCATTTTACGATGTGGGTTTCAATTAATGAAACTTTCAAGTAGAAAACAATGTATAACCCCGACGAATTTCGAGGGCGAAATTCCTTTTAAGGGGGGTAGAATGTAACAACCCTATATTTTATGATAAGTATTGTTTTTAATTTATTTGATGTCAGATGTTTTATGCTACAAAAAGATTATTTTGTGCTATACGTAACACCGTATTAGATTGTAGTATACACAAAACTATTCTTAGATTGTGTTAGACACAATCTCAAGGTCGTTTGATAATAGTCATTCTACGCAACATTGAGTATATATATATATATATTCAATGTATAAATGAAAAATGGTTGGATTCTATTATAACAAAACAACAAAGTAGTCGTGCACAACATGAAACCCTGACTTGGCTTGCATTCAATGCAATCACGACCTTCCTAGATAGCGTGTGTTTTACGCAATACTGGGTTTTACAAAACAATGATATTTTATTAAAATATTATTAGAACTAGCCGTTATGAATAGTAATACCCACTTTTTGAAATTTTATAAATTTTATCTTTTAAAATGGACTTCATTTTTCGATTCGGAATATCAAAATTATCCTAGGGTGAAATTTTTGTATTTTTCTGAAAACATTCAATTTTTGATGAAAAGTGAAAACACTAGGTTACTATTTAAAAATCGACTTTGTATTTAAATAATTATTTATTTAATTTCATTTCATTTTAGGTCAAAATTGATACATAATACCTATATATGTTCAAAGTAATTCATTGGAGTCATTTTATAGTAATTTTAGATATATAAAAATTTTATTTAACTTTTCACTATCTTTTACCCACCTCCTAGGAGAATTTGCAAATTTACATACAACTTAGATTTTCCTCTTATACGAATGGAATTTCAAAAATCCAAGAGACATGGTTGATCTTTTAAGTAAAATTTGGTTCGATGTGATGAAAATAATTTTTGGTGAACAGTAACTTTTTACTTTTTTTTAACCACGGTTAAAAGTAAATACGATAATTAAGGGTAAAAATGATATTGTTATTACCCTAACACATGTCATAATTCTATTGGATAAGTTTAATTAGACAAAAAACAACTTTAGGAATAAAATATGACCATTTAGGCCCACTTGGACTAGATTAGGACATTTATTATTAATTTATTTAAAGAAGGGATAAAATAGTTAAAATCAAAGTTTAATAACTAAATCCTTCTTAATATAGGGTTATACATAATATAAATTCGACTATAAATATTCATTAGAAAGCTAAAAAAGTTTACTACATAATGATATTTTATTTTTAATTTTTAGACATTAAATAATTGAATTTATTTATGACACAATGATGATGCAGTAATTATCTTATTAATGAAATATTGACATAATTGATGTTATAAATACCCAAATAAATGTAATTTGAGACTTTTTATGAATTAAAATAATTTTATATGTTAATATGACATCTCATTATTTATTTAATTAAAGTTTTTCGAACTAATATTTCTGTTATGATTTTCAGAAAAATCAATTACCAAATAGTGTCAAAATTGACATTAAATAGTTTTTAAAACAAATAATATATTATTCATTGTTATTTTATTCCTAAAAATCTAAGGATCGGAAAAATGACTCAGATAAGGTTATATATATTAATAATAAACAACTTTTGGTTTGTTTGGCTTGTTATGGTATGTTTATTAACCTTATATTGTAAAAATACAAAAAGACACGGTAAAAGTAAAATTATTTAACTTAAAGTTAAATCTAAATGATAAGGTTAAAATAGAACCCTAAACTTGTCTAAATTATATTGGCTGAGAGTATTTCTACCCATCACCACCTTATCTTCGAAATAAATCAATTTGGAGCTATTAAAAACCGAATATTACTTTATAATAATATAATATTTTGAGTTTATCCTAAGGTGCCCCTCTCATCCCTTATAAAAGGGAACCTCACCCCTCTCTTCCTCACACCAATTTGAGCCTTCAACTCGGCCCACCCATGCCAAGTTCTCTTCCCCAATTCCCTAGAAACATACTAGAGGTCCTGTTCTTCTTCAAAGACCAATTTTAGTGCCCTAAGAGGAGGTATCAAAGAGGTGCTTCAAAGAAGAGGTAATGTCTGTTACCGATTCTTTCAAATTTATTTTCTTCTTCTAATTCTTCTTCTATAGTTGTTTCATTATGAAGTAATAACATCGGTATCACTCATATACGGATATGTTATTATAAGTATTAAACAACTCTATTTCACCATCTATCCACCCTACAGAAAACGAAATCATCACGCGTGCGTACGTAGGGAATACCGTCTCCACGCCGTGGTGTAATCTATTTTTCACCACCACCTTACTTGGATGGGTATACTGGTGTAAATAATGACTATATATGATTATTGTAAAGTTATATTGATTCTAAAATATTATACATACACTTCAATACAATTCCACGATCATGGTAATGATATCATCGCTCGTGCGTACGTACGGACTACCGTCTCCACGACACGATGAGATTCATTTTTCAATGATTACCCATTCATAAATGATTATAAAGTATATATAATAATTAATAATGAAATATATGACATAATAATGATACTGGATTTATGTATATATGTATTTCATCTACTTAATTACATTCATTTAAATATGGAAACAAAAACAGCGTTCATGCGTACGTACGACCTACCGTCTCCATGAATGGTGTATTTCTTTACATTTATCAATCTATTATATATATGTATATTCTGAATATATATTATATATAAATCATGTTTTACATTCTAGATTTAAGTAACCATGATCTATGTAATCATATGAATAATTACAAGTTAAAACACGAACGACAAATGAAACGATTTTACCCAAAACGTTACTTTAACATTAATTGAAAAAAGAATGGGTAATATAAAGTCATAAGTGAACCATATATGATATCATAACAATGAATATGATTCTTTAATAAGTCATTGACATTATTTAAGTCATTATACAAGAGGTTCGGATACATACGAAGCATATCAGACATAAGGAAAGGGATAATTATTCCAATCTCATTTTTATCTGAGATTGTTTATTCATAAGTATTTACTCTGGTTATTGTTATCATCCATGTCCATGTTTAAAAAAAAATCATGTATGGTTAATGTCCTTTTTACCCATTTTTTACTTTTACCACATGTTATGTAAGGAATATTTCTTTTGTTTACCATACGAGGTACTTTTTTGACTTTTCCAGTAAAAGTACGAGAAGAATGTTTTTTAACTTATACGGCATGAACAGATTTTTATGGTTCCATAACACCTTATTTTCATGAAGCCTTATATAAAATATTTATTAACTATTCTCAAAAAAATCAGTTTTCTTTTAAAAATTCATGAAATTTTGTGAAAATGAAATGATTTTAAAGAAGAAAGGATATTTTCCTCAAGAATTCATTTCAAGTGTTTTATCAAAACCATTTTTCATCTAAGATGACATTATTTCATATTTGTATGTTTCAAGTATAATGTCTCCATTATTTACATGGTTTGATTCTTCTTATGATGAAATGATATCCATTTTTTATATGGATTATTTTATGATGGCATGATGTTTAAGAATCTCATTCTATTACATGGGTTATGCTATGATGTATGATTTTTGATTTTGTGGCACACGAAAGAATGAATTCAGTATGAGATGGGTGTGACCTATATCTCCCTCCAATGCATTGGGTAAAGATTTATATCTCATGAGATATACATGGGATGGAAGGGTAAGTTAATCTGGTTTAGTGTTACAGGACTGAAACGTGGAGTGAACTCGATTCAGAAAGGGACTTTGTCCACTAAGATGGTCATGGTAGTAATGCCTTGGCTACTATGGAAATCATTACATGTGCTTAATGGATTCCAAAATTACATGCTTTATTCATATACTATTTTATCATGATTGATGATCCATTATGATCTATGTATTACGTACTGCCATTTTTTATGTCATTGCTCAAGATTTTGATGTTTAAATATTATGTTCATGTTTTTAAGTTCAAATGTATATGGTTTGTTTTATTTTCTCCATGCTTACCCTTACTGAGAATTTGAGCTCACCCATTTTATGTTTTATTTTCCCCCAATATTAAAAAAAATGTTTTAGGTAAGGAATCAAAAAGGGGAGGATCGTTATGGGAGATGTTGAAGATCTTTCAACATGATTAGAAGTTTATATTCCAAGTTTACAAAGACACTAAACTATTACGGTCCCTGTGTGTCTGTTTTTGTTATGTATTATATATTCCACAAAATTAATGTAATGTCCATGTACGTCATGCTTCGGGTCTTTACAGTTGGTATCAGAGGGAAAGGAGGTAAGAATGTATCCGATCCTTGGGAACTCTCACATGTGAGCATTGGACAAAGCATGGCTCTCCGCCCAAGGGCTTAATGAGGAAATGGCTGCCACTGGGGATGGTGGTGTGTCCCGCCCAAGGGGTGTAGAAACCCATAGCGTGCCTTGATAGGTATCAATTATAGTCCACTGGAAGTAATTCCAGACCGTTATAATTGGTATCAGAGGAAAGGTTTAGTCAACCTTTGGAAACTAGGATGCGAAAACGTTAGTGAGATCCCTCGAGATATTTCTAAGGTATGTTTAGAGATGTCCCTAAGGATAAGTACACTACTGGAAAAATGATTTTTCCCAACACTTCTATACAAATGGTTTGTAAAAACCGTTGGTATAGGTACCTTTCCCAACAGTTTGGAAAAACCATTGGGAAAGGCTGAATTATGGACCACCTTTCCCAAAGGTTTTGCCAAACTATTGGGAAAGGGTAGCCTATCCCAATGGTTTGCCCAAACCATTGGGAAAGGCTGAATTCTGGACCCCCTTTCCCAACGGTTTGGCCAAACCGTTGGGAAAGGCCCTCCAGAATTCACCCTTCGGCCAAAACCATGAAAACAAATCAAGGACTTTTCCCAACGGTTTACAAAACCATTGGGAAAGGTCTTTCCCAATGGTATTGAAAACCGTTGAGAAAAGTCCTTGATTTTTTCAGACTCTACCTACGGAGAACATTATATAAATCAAAATTTAAAATAATTAGAATAATACATATATATATTTGTGAAATTATGTTAAAAAAGTCATGTTAGGTTAGTGGTTAAGTCATTCAGTTATAAACTAGAGGTCCTGGGATCAAATCCCACCGGATGTTTCTTTTTTGAAATACATATACCAACGGTTTTGAGAACCGTTGGTATAGATTTTTTAATTACTTATACCAAAGGTTTTCAGAACCGTTGGTATAGACCGTATACCAACGGTTTTCCCAAAACCGTTGGTATAGACCTATTGTCATTGCTTACTTTCCAACGATCCTCCAAACCGTTGGTATATCCTATACCAACGGTTTGGGGACCTATACCAAAGGTTACAAACTATTGGTATAGGGTATTTATCCAGTAGTGGTATACATATAGGATATAGTCCTAGAAAAATGGTAACGATATTAGAATTTAACCTAAGATGTTAGATATTGAGGATACTCTCCCTTTACTATGTTGTTTTCCCTATCATGGTATTTTCCTCTCACACTCTTATTTCTGGGTTTCAGAAAATGGCTGGAACCCGAAGGAACCACGTTGATCAATGTAATGGACAATGAAATGATTGTCCTCTGGACCAAACCAATGTCATGGGAGATGGAGTGAACAATCTTATTTCTATACTTACACAAGATATGAATCATTCTGAACATTAAAATGAGTAGAGAAAGGAGCAACATTCTGTTGAATCATTCATGAGGCAGCGTCCACCTCCATTTAGTGGGTCTTCTGATCCCTTAGTGGCTAAACAATGGATTAGTACTACTGAAAAGATATTTTCAGTTCTACAATGTTCTGATCATGATAAAGTCATATTAGTAGTATATCGTTTGGAAGGTGATGTTGATCAATGGTGTAATCTTATCAAGAATACAAGGCAAAGAGATAAAATTGAGTCCATGGAATGGGACGAGTACAAGAACTTGTTTTTCAGTAAGTAATTCCATCGTATTCTTCGAAAAAAGATGGAAAGGAGTTTCTTGAGCTTAATCAGAAGGATGATGAATCTGTTGGTATATACGAAGCGAATTTTACAAGACTTTCAAGGTATGCTTTTGACATTATCATCCATCCTGAAGGTAAATTTGATCGATTTTTCAGTGGCTTAAAACCTAGTCTTCGAAGGGAATTATCTATAATAATCTTTAGTAGCTACGAATAAATTGTGCGTTGTGCTATCAAGGTAGAACTGGAAGTTGGTGTAACATATCCATCTCATGGTTTTGACAAGAAACGAAAGATGGAGTTTAAGGAGAAATCTTAGAATAATGGTGAGAAGAAGATGAATGTTTCCTTATGCTCAAAGTGTTGAAAGAAGCATGGTGGAGATTGTCTTAAAGGGACTAGAAAATGTTTTATGTGTGGAAAATAAGGTCATCTAGTAGCTGAGAGTTGAAGTAATGGAAAAAGGGTTTCTAATTATGTGAATAAAGAAAAGACTATAGAGAACGCACCACCAAGACTTCAATGCTTCAAGTGAAAGGAAATGGGGCATTATGATAATAAATGCCCTAATCCATGGGTTAATGATGATCTACGTGAGAAACCTCTTAAGGAAAAGGATAATGGGAAGTCTCATGCGATCACTATTTGTGATGTTGAGTATGAAAATGAAGTTTTGTAATGATTAAGTGTTTATGTAATGGGATTCCAAAATAATGTTGTATACAGTATCGTGGAATATTGGAATATTTATGTATCGGTCTATTGTGGTTTTCAATAATTTTATGGTATCGGTGACCATGGAAAGTGATTGAGATATTTTTGGAAAGAAGATGATATGTGCATAATGAAGGGATAAGGAGAAAATGAAATGTTTGACAGTATTCATGAGCTCATGGCCGATATAAGGAAATTGTTATATCATGGTTTGAGTATGTAGAATTTTGGGGTTTTGGTATGTGGAAAGAGTTAACTTTTGACAGCACTCATGTTTTCACTAAGATTCAATGGGTATTCATTTTTCAAGAGAATATATGATTAAGGCCTTCGAATGTTTGGAATGTGACCAACAAGACATATATTATGATATATGTGGATCAACGATTGTATTAACATGTTTCTTATATGAAATCTCTGGTAATTGTATTCACTATAATATGAGAATAGACTTCAATATTATGGATAAGACTAAAGATTGTAATGGATTATGTTGGAAATAAGTTTTTATTGTTTATGGATAGAAGTTTATTCAATATTATTGATGCGATGTTATAGTAATGCAGTTTTAGAAAAAGGGCAACCTGCAGGACGAGCGACAGCCCATCGCGTCGGACAAGGCTGTGGGAAACGAACCCACAACCGATGTGCGACAGGCCTTTATCGCCTACCACTGGTCTACATGATGTCCCTAGATAGTATAAATTAGTTTTAATTTTTTTAAGTGGTATGAGATATGAAGTATAATTCCATTTTAGGAAACATATACTATTAATCAACTTATGTATATTTAATAAATTTTGCTAACCTTTTGTTTGAGATAGATAAAAAAACCCGACATTCTATCTCATGATCGGCTAACACTTCATGAATGACAAATTCAACTTCATTTCTTTATGTGATGAAGTGTAAATTGTTCAAGGCGTGAACAACTGTGGGATTGTACCAAAATCAAGTAAGTATTTCTTTTGATTCAAAAATTATTCAACATTAGAGAAATGATCCTGAAAACCAAAAATGATGTCATAGTGTACTTATATCAGATGAATCAAATGGTACCTTATATCATCACAAATCTAGGGATTTGTGATTGTTGGCTTTTTCATAGCCATGTTCAATACCACTCTACATCAGAACTTGATGTTTAGATTTCCCTTCCATATCCATATTTTCACCTATGTTCTCCCACGAGGAAACCCAGTGATGAGTTAATTTGGATAACCATTACATTTCATACTTTATTTTTTTAAAGGTAAGTTTTGGTATTTCATTTTACGATGTGGGTTTCAATTAAAGAAACTTTCAAGTAGAAAACCATGTATAACCCCGACGAATTTCGAGGGAGAAATTCCTTTTAAGGTGGGTAGAATGTAACAACCCGATATTTTATGATAAGTATTCTTTTTAATTTATTTGATGTCATATGTTTTATGCTACAACAAGATTATCTTGTGCTATACATAACACCTTATTAGATTGCAGTATACACAACACTATTCTTAGATTGTGTTACTCACAATTTCATGTTCGTTTGATAACAGTCATTCTACGCAACATTGAGTATATATATATATATATATTCAATGTATATATGAAAAATGGTTGGATTCTATTATAATGAAACAACAAAGGAGTCTTGCACAACACACAACCCTGACTTGGATTTCATTAAACTCAATCGCGACCTTCCTAGATAGCATGTGTTGTACGCAATACGGGGTTTTACAAAACAACGATATATTATTAAAATATTATTAGAACTAGCCGTTATGAATTTTAATACCCACTTTTTGTAATTTTATAAATTTTATCTTTTAAAATGGACTTCATTTTTGGATTCGGAATATCAAAATTATCCTAGGGTGAAATTTTGGTATTTTTCTGAAAAAATTAAATTTTTGATGAATAGTGAAAACTCTAGGTTACTATTTAAAAACCGACTTTTTATTTAAATATTTAAATATTTAATTTCATTTCATTTTAGGTCAAAATTGATACATAATACCTCTATAAGTTCAAATTAATTCATTGGAGTCATTTTATAATAATTTTAGATATATAAAAATTTTATTGATCTTTTCACTATCTTTTACCCACCTCCTAGGAGAATTTGAAAATTTACATACAATATAATTTTACCACTTATGATAATGGAATTTCAAAAATCCAAGACACACTGTTGATTTTAGTAAGTAAAATTTGGTTCAATGAGATGAAAATAATTTTTGGTGAACAGTAACTTTTTACTTTTTTTACCACGGTTAAAAGTAAATACGGTAATTAAGGGTAAAAATGATATTATTATTACCCTAACACATGTCCTAATTCTATTGGATAAGTGTAATTATACCCAAAACAACCTTAGGAATAAAATATGACCACTTACGCCCACTTGGATTAGACTAGGACATTTATTATTAATTTATTTAAAGAATTGTTAAAATAGTTAAAATCAATGTTTAATAACTAAATCATTTTTAATATAGGGTTTTGCATAAGATAAATTCGACTATAAATATTAATTATAAAGATAAACATATTTAATACATAATTATATTTTATTTTTAATTTTTATAATTTAAATAATTTAATTTATTTTTGACACAATGATGATGCAGTAATTATCTTATTAATGAAATATTGACATTATTGATGTTATAAATACCCAAATAAATGTAATATGAGACTTTTTATGAATTAAAATAATTTTCTAGGTTAATATGACATATTTTTATTGATTAAATTAACTTTTTTCGAACTAATATTTCTGTTATAATTTTCACAAAAATCAATTGCCAAATAGTGTCCAAATTGACATAATATAGTTTTTCAAACAAATATTATATTATTCCTAAATATCTAAGGATCAGCCAAATGACTTAGCTAAGGTTATATATATTAATAATAAACAACTTGTGGTTCTTTTGGATTGTTATGGTAAGTTTATTAACCTTATAGTGTAAGAAAACAAAAAGACACGGTAAATGTAAAAATATTTTACTTAAAGTTAAATCTAAATGATAATGTTAAAATAGAACCCTAAACTTGTCTAAATTCTATTGGATGATAGTATTTAGACCCATACCCACCTTATCTTCAAAATAAATCAATTTAGAGCTATTAAGAACCGAATATGACTTTATAATAAAATAATATTTTGAGTTTTTCCAAAGGTGCCCCTCTCCTCCCTCTCTTCCTCACACGAATTTGATCATTAAAGCTTGGCCAACCCCTGCCAAATTCACTTCTCCACTTCCCTAGAAACATCCTATAGGTCCTGGTCTTCTTCAAAGACTAATTTTAGTGCTCTATGAGGAGGTCTCAAAGAGGCGCTTCAAAGAAGAGGTAATGTTCGTTACCGATTCTTTCAACTTTATTTCTTCTTCTACTTCTTCTTCTTTAGTTGTTTCATTATGAAGTAATAACATCAGTATCACTCATATAATGATATGTTATTATAAGTATGAAACAACCCTATTTCACCATCTATCCACCCTACGGAAAATGAAATCACCGCACGTGCGTACGTACGAAATACCATCTCCACGCTGTGGTGTAATCTATTTTCCACCACCACCTTACTTGGATGGGTATAATGGTGTAAATAAATACTATATATGATTATTATAAGGAGATATTGATTTTGAAACATTATACATACACTTAAATACAATTCCACGATCATGGTAATGATATCATCGCTCGTGCGTACGTACGGACTACCGTCTCCACGACGCGATGAGATTCATTCTCAATGATTAACCATTCATGAATGATTATAAAGTATATATAATAAGTAATCATGAAATATATGACATAATAATGATACTGTATTTATGTATATATGTATTTCATCTACTTAATTTCATTCAATTGAATAAGGAAACGAAACCAGCGTTCATGCGTACATACGACCTACCGTCTCCATGAACGGTGTATTTCATTCTGTTTATCGATCTATTATATATATGTATATTCTGAATATATATTATAAATAAATTATTTTTTAAATTCTAGATTTAAGTAACCATGATCTATGTAATCATATGAATAATTACAAGTTAAAACACGAACGTCAAATGAAACGATTTTACCCAAAACGTGACATTATCATTAATTTACAAAAGAATGGGTAATATAAAGTCATAAGTGAACCATATATGACATCATAACAATGGATATGATTCTGTAATAAGTCAATGACATTATTTAAATCCTTATAAAGGAGGTTCGGATACATACAAAGCATATCGGACGTAAGGTAAGGGATAATTATTCCAATCTCATTCTTATTCGAGATTGTTTATTCATAAGTATTTACTGGGGTTATTGTTATCATCCATGTCCATGTTTTATAAAAAAATTCATGTATGTTTAATGTCCTTTTAACCCATTTTTGACTTATACCACATGTTATGGAAGGAAAAAATTTTTTGTTTACCATGCGAGGTACTTTTTGACATTTCCGGAAAAAGTACGAGAATAATGTTTTTTTAACTTATACGGTAAGAACAAATTTTTATGGTTTTATAACGCATTATTTTCATGAATCCTTCTCTAAAATTTTTATTAACTATTTTCAAAAAGATCCTTTTCTTTTAAAAATGCATGACATTTTTGTGAAAAGAAAATGATTTTAAAGAAGAATGGATATTTTCCTCAAGAATTCATTTCAAGTGTTTTATCAAACCCATTTTTCATCTAAGATGACATTATTTCATATTTGTATGTTTCAAGTATAATGTCTCCATTGTTTACATGATTTGATTCTTCTTATGGTGAAAATATATCCATTTTTTATATCTATTATTTTATGATGGCATGATGTTTAAGAATCTCATTCTATTACATGGGTTATGCTATGATGTATGATTTTTGATTTTGTGGCACACAAAATAATGATTTTATTATGAGATGGGTGGGACATATATCTCCCTCAAATGCATTGTGTAAAGATTTATATCTCCTGAGATAGACATGGATGGAACAATAAGTTAATCTGGTTCAGTGTTATAGGACTGAAAAAAGGAGTGAACTCGATTAAGAAAGGGACTTTGTCCACTAAGATGGTCATGGTTGTAATGCCTTGGATACTATGGATGTCATTACATGTGCTAAATGGATTCCACAATTACATTCTTTATTCATATGCTATTTTATCATGATTAATGATCCATTATGATCTATGCCTTACATACTGCCATGTTTTATGTCATTGGTCAAGAGTTTGATGTTTAAATATTATGTTCATGTTTTTAAGTTCAAATGTATATGGTTTGTTTGATTTTCTCCATGCTTATCCTTACTAACCATTTGAGCTCACCCTTTTTATGTTTTCTTTTCCCCCAGGATTAAAATAAAGGTTTTAGGTAAGGAATCAAAAAGGGGAGGATTGTAATGGGAGATGTTGAAGATCTTTCAACATGATTAGAAGTTTATATTCCAAGTTTCCAAAGACACTAAACTGTTACGGTCCTTGTGTGTCTTTTTTTTAATGTATTTCATATTCCGTAGAAGTAATTTAATTTCCATGTATGTCATGCTTCGGGTCTTTACAGAATGTTTGTCTCAATTTTCCTACATTAAGACAAATGATTATGTTATGAACCTATCTTCTAGTATAAGGTTTATATAAATCCCCTTTGAAATATCATATCATGAATGTATTTTTACTATTTCCTTTTAATTTTAATTTGATTATATTCTATATTTTTGAATATGTTTTCATGTTACCATAGTCTTAATTATTTTATGTTACAATATCATCTTTTATTGGGTTTCCATAGGATTATGTTTTTAAAAATATTATCATGTGATTAATCTCTTCACGAATTCTAGAATATTTTTATCCTATGATTATTTCATTATAATACATGTTTTTCCATAATTTAACTGGATTTATGTACTCGGGATTTAAAAAATATTTTTTAGGAAATATCATCTTTTTGTACAAAAATACATTTTCTTGAAAAATATTGTACTTAAAATGTTTTCAAAATGTTTTTATCATTTTAAAATTAATTATAAGATATATTTATTTGATATTCATTATGTGATGGGTTTGACCAATTTATCCCTCCAATTAATTATGATGTGATTAATTTTATATGATCTTAAAGGGTACATAGGATATTTTACAATTCCTAAAGAGGGCACATGAGAAGTTATCTCATGATTGAAGGATGGTATATGGGAGGTTATCCAAAGTTCTAAAAAGGTGCACAGGAGGTTATCCCTTGCCTTATATGTTATTATTATATTGGCGGGTAACCTTGATATATGATTTTTTATTCTATTGTGTAAGACACATATCAATTTATGATTCTATTTTTACTCTATCATGGATCATGTTATTTGATTCCCTTATGATTCATGACTTATAAACTACAATTATTTATGCTAGGTCTCAATATTATAAAAATTTATTCAAAGTGTATGAGTTTTGAATGTTATGTTCATGTTCTCGTATCCTTCTATTAATGTTATCCATACACATATCCTTTTAATACCCTTATTTATCATATAAGCTCACCATTTCGTATATATCATTTTCCCAGGTTATGATGAATGGTTTAATGTAGTATATGTTTTTTAATATTATAAAGGAGAATATATGAACGGGATACATTTACGATCATTAATGAATAATGAAGATAGTGTTCCATGTTTCCAAAGGCACTAAACTATTATGGTTCATAAGTGTGTTTTTGTGTAATGTAATTAACATTTATCTAAATAATATACTATCTATTTGTGAGAAGCATTGGTCACTATAGTTTGTATCAGAATAATGGGTAGGTTGTTCATTATAAAGTTTGATTATAAAATATTTGTGATATTACTAAATATATTTCAAATTATTTTTCTAAGGATGTATCTTAAGATAATTCTAAGGATTATCCAAAGTTTTAGAATATGCCTATGAATATTGGTAATTTATAACGAATGTTGTTTCTCTGTTATTACATCCCTCTTTGGGTACTATAAGTAGTTGTATCCCAGGAATAGATGTATCTATGGGTAATAACTTAAAAAAGTTTTTATTTAGATAGAATTGATCTTCACCTGGTGAAATATAAGGGTTCTTTCTTCACTTATGGATTGATAATCCTACTAGATATTCTTTAAAATTCACAAACTCATTATGAACCATAATGAAGGATTTAAAGAGATGATAAATATGAATTACATTAGATAAACCTAAGGTATCATTCATTAAAAAAAATGTTGTGAGTTAGTCACCCCATAACTAATTTAAGATTACTATGTTTCCCCCTGATATTATTATTTTTTATAATATTTTATGTTTTGGTTTTAGTAAATGGTGGGAAATATAAGGAACTGGGTTTATGTTGAATGTGATTCAAATATTTTTATGATCATCCAAATGGGATAATAACTAGTCTAATGGATGTTTGGGTTATTCCTAGTAAGTTATCATGATATATGAATAAAAAGATGCACCTTTACCAACTCTCAAACACACTAAATAAGATAAAATTAATTCTCATTGATATTTAATGTTTTACAAACCATAAATGAACTGATATTTTATTTCAAAGATGTTGATAATGTGAGTAGAATTATTAAAGGGAATGCCATAGATGTATAAGGAATATGTTTAGAGTGTTAATAAGGAGAACACAAAGGAAGAATTTTTTTGTGAAAAAGGAATATCTTCGTTAATGTAATACATGATAATAATTTACTTCCTAATATATCATTAATGGTTAAATTTTTTAAAATTTTAATTTATGGACATTATAAATATCGATGTTCTACGGGAATGCTCGTGAAGGGAATCCGGAATGTATTGTAAGTAATGGGTTGGTTGTTAATGTTAATAATAATATAGAGAAATAATAATTCAGGAATGTATTAAGGAATAAGATGTCGAAGACTAGTTAATTTTTTGAGAAGGAGGTGGAGTGATTAATTATTTTATGTATTTGAATTCATTAATTTTAAAATATCTAATGATTTCCCAGTATACATATTTCATTAAGGATTTAAAATAATATATTGAATAATGATGATGACCTAGAAATGTTATTTAATAGAAAGGTAAAATTTTATTGAGGGAGGATAACTCACAATATGGTCCTCATGTTATGAAAATGGTTTAGTTTGGATAAATTGATGATCCATGTTAATAATGTAAATTACACAGTATTGATGACCTTTGAAATGAATAATGATTTATGGAGAATTTTGGTTTTTATCAATGATTGAATTTAAAAAATTGTTGTATTAATTTAATATATTCAATAATATATGGTATTATTATAGGAATGATGAAGTGTGTTTATTTTCAATAAGTTTTTATATTAATTCAATACATTTCCATGTTTCAATAGAGTATATGACCATAGAATTCCTATGTTTTTAATATAATAAGTGATAAGTACATTGGGTTGTTTTAAGGATTAATGATACGTTAATTTGAAAAATTTACTTACCTTATTTATAAAATATTTATTTTGGATGGGTTGTTAGGATAACCTTTTATGAAATTTTTCTGGTTAAAAACTTTATGGGGATTAGAGATTAGTGTATTGCTTCACTAGATGATGATTTTTTCATATCGGGTGACCTAATATGACCATTTTATTTTGATAATAACTATATATATAGTTGATAATATATCATTATATTTTTTATCTTATTTAATTCTTCTTTTTATAAAAATATCATCTCATAGATTAATTGATAAATTGTAAATTGATCATGGCTTGGAAAAATGATGAAATTGTGCCCTTTAAATAAAAAAATATCAAGTAAGTAAATTTTTATATGTTCTGAGTGTATAAATAAAATAAATTCCCCATTATTAGGAAAAAGTTCCTAAAATAAATTTTTCCCTATAATACTATTTTATATTATACCAACGATCTTTTTCACACATCGTTTGTTTATGGTTTTCTAGTATCTAACCTTCTCTGAATCACCAACATTATTTTTATCAATGATATATATCACTATATACAATTATTTATGCTTTTATTACATGATAAAATCATTACATTCCACTCATGATACCTTATTTGGAAACATAGTATATGTCATTTATATGACTTCCACACCTCTATTTATCTTTTTAAAGAGGATGTTTTTAACACTTTTTTTGTTGTGTTTTTCTCTAAAGTAATTTTCAAAGGGTAAAACATTATTGACCATGATGAATTTTGAGGGTGAAATTCATTTTAAGGTGGTAGAATGTAGCATCATGATATTTTTAGAAATATATATTTTTTAATTATTTTAAAATTTTAGATATGTTCAATTATAAGCAAAAAATGTTTATCATGTGTTATTCAAAACAACAAATATCTTCGATAGCATGAATGACACATGACACTAATAATCAGTGACTAGTGAAATAATAATTTTATTACAATTACATTATATATCTGAGTATTAATAAAATTTACCGAATTATAAAATATAAATATGAAATTCCAACTCAATATAAATATATTTATATATTATTAGAATATAATCAATAAATTTTTAGTAAAGTAAATATATTCATTAAAGAATTAATTTCTTCAAAAAATTATTTTTAATTATTCTAATTAATACAAATTTTTTCTAATTTATAGATATTTTAAAAAAATTATTTTATAAAATGAAAACATTTTTTTAAATCATCTTATCAAAAATAACATGTTGGGAAATTTTTTAATTTCTTAGAAAATATTTATTCTTTTGTGAATAACGGAAAATACAAATTTTTTTAAAACTATAATTTCTATTTAATAAATAATTTAATTTAAATTCCACAATATTTTTGTAAATTAAAATGAGTATTAATTAGTTATACATAATAAATATAATTACTTTTGAGTAAACATTATATTGGATTTTAGTGTATTTTTATTTTTGTGTTTACAAAATGTTTTTTTATGAAAACTATTTTAAGGTGCATAATATTTATGAATTTTAATTAATTATTAAATATCAAGACATAGAAGAAAAACACAGTAGTAATTACACAAAAGATTACGATAACATAGAATTGTTAATAAGTGGGTAATAAAAGGACAATAGTTAAACATATTTTTTATGATATGTATAAATATTCCCCCTTAATAAATTCATAATAATATTATATTTTTTCTATAAAAAGTTCTAATAGTTATGAAGGAAGTCGATACATAAGGTAGTTGATTTCTATCTCACTTTTATTTTCTATGACACAAATTCCATATTAACCACATGATTTATTTATATAGTTTATATAATAAATGTTGGATCCAAGAGTTTATATTGGAAGAAATATGGGTTTGATTTAATGTTTAAAAAATGTAACTAATTAAGAACATAATCCTATTTATTATTGTTTATCAGACTCAGACATTTTGTGATGATTATAGTAACTATATCGGACAAAACAAATGTCTATTAAAAATATTTCTAATGTTTATTAAAGTATACATTATAAAGTAATTCATAGGGAAAATATAATAAAATGGAGATGTTTGTAAATTAAAAAAGTGTATCTAATTTAAGAATTACTTACTCAAATATTTATAAATGATATTATTATCATTACCATTAATATTTAAGGAAGTAAAAAACTAAAACTATAGGTATCACTAGTTATTAACCAAATTGTAAGATATTTTTATCACCAGAAAGAAATTCCTCGATATAAAATATTTTAATTAGCTATATCATTATATTCTCTGATTTTCCCAATCCACCTTATTTTAATGAGTATTCTACATATACCTAGAATCCTTTGATCAAAACCTTGATCAGACATAGTGTGTAAAAATACGAAAAGTAATCCTTGGAATTTAAAATCATCACTATGATTCATTAGAAAATAAAACTCAATGAACGTTTACAAATAAAATGTAATGATAGGTTACAATAGGTAAAAAATCAGAAACATTTTGTCCCAAAAAAATTAGAAAGGATATCATCGAATGAAACTATATTTATTCACACACTTCTAATAATCAAATCATGTGATTCATGATGTTGGTTGAAATGTTCTCTGAAGAGTTAAAGATTTTAAGGTCTCCATGTACATATCCATCTGATGTCATTTTTATACTAGTATAAAAATTACTAAAACTTATTCCTTTTGGTAGGCATAATTATAATCATCCGATTATAAATATTATTATTAAGAAAAAATAAAAATTTGATTAGTTCTAAATACTAAACACATTCACATGAATAGACTAAATATAGTCACACTGATAGTCTAAATTCAGTCACACTGATATACTAAATTAAATCCCACTGATAGACCATACATATTCACACTAATAGAAAAAACTCTCTCACACTGATAAAATATATTCATTCATTCCAAATGACTAAAATTGGCCACAACAATACATTATACCCAGTCATATTGATAGAATGTTTTTTCATTTTGATGAAATAACTATCGTTCAACCACATGGAAATGTTTTTATCATTACAATGGACTTAAAATTGGACATTTTGATAGAATGATCTTTGGTTAGTCTATTTGACCAGAAATTACTCAGTATGATGGATAAGGAATTTTGTATTTTGAGGGATCATACTGTGGTAGAATTTATATATATTTTTGTTTATAATGATTTATTTATCAACTTTAATAAATGGTTTTATAAAAAAATAGTCAAAAGGATTCGAAAATATATGTTTTTTAAACAAACTAATTTTTGATAATATGTTGTTATTTTTAGAACCAATAACTGAAATTGTAGAAGGTAAATCATTTGACTCAACAAACATACCACTTTTAGAAAAGAAAAAAGAAAAACCCTTAGAGGAAAAAAATAATAAACATACAAACCAATTATTTATTTAATAAAACATCCTCTCATATATTACATAACTCCCCCTTTCTTTATAACATACTTTTTTTTGAAAAAAAGTAAACAAAATAATCTTATAGGATAGAAACATCTTAATAAAATATATTATAATTATCTCTTTTAATAACTTCTCCACTAATAACATTGATAAATTCTCCCCCTATGTGATTTTCCAAAAAAACCTCGGTGTTAAAAAGTATCTATAATGAAATAGAAAAAAAATTCTATGAAAAAATCTAGGTTGAATAAATATTCATTAACAATTTTAAAAAGAATAGTTATCTATATATTATTGTAAAAATGTCTGAATAGAATATATAGAGAATAATTCATTAAAACCTATCTTCATTTATGTGTTTTTTTCTTACATCAAGAGTTTATAAGTGAAATTAATAAATAGTTATTTTTATACATCATGAATATCAAATTCGTTTTCTAGAAAGAGTCATGGATTTTTAACAATCTTCTACCATTAAATACATGTCAAAATCTCTTTCTTAACGAACATAAAATCTTCAAATTACTTTCTTTAATCTCCAAAATTATTAATTAAAAGACTTAATATTTATATTCAAATAATTCAACATTACTAATTCTTCTCAAGAAAAAAATTATTTTTTTTAGTACAGATATTTATTAATCTCGGGACTCTGATAATAATGTGAACAGGTCAATTAATTCTATTTTTTTAAAATGGAAGAAATTTTTTTAATGGAATTTCAAATCATTCAAGGTTTCTTATAATAAAATTCAGCATGATCCTTATGTAACATCAAAAAATTGTTATATTTTAACTATATAATGTTTTTATGAACTCTTATTCTTTATGATTAATATTCATCATTAAAATAGCTGAAAAAATCATTCTAAAAATCTATTCCTATTAATTGATTTAAAGCATCATATTTTTCTAAAACATTTATTTTACATTGAATATTACTCCATCATTATTAAATACATTTTAGATATAGAGTATCATCCATGATATTTTTCAATGATTTATAATAGAAATAAAATATGGAATAGGCTCTTCAATATGAATGAGGAGTTGGGTAATTAGTTGAAGCTAATGAGAAATTGAAAACACGTCTTCTTGAAGTTCCATACACTAAATTAAATTACTTGAGTTATTACATTTTCCTTTTATCTAAAACATCAATTACATCATCATTATTATCAAATTAATCCTTTTTTGATAAATATTTTGGAATTTATTATTCTATATTTCTTTTTATGATGTTTTATCATTTTTAGAGACTAAAAAATAGGTATATTTCTCCAATAGAGTTTTGAATGATGATTATACTGAAGAACATTACACATATTTATTTTATAAATATTTTATAAAAAATTCTTATAAAAAAATCATCTATTTCAATATCTAGAATTCATGAAAAAAGTTCATCAACTTTAATATAAACATTTCCACGATTCATGACATTTTTTACTTCAACTTGAACTTTTTATGAAATAGTATTATTAGTCTCAAAAACATGTTTTTTTACCTTTCCCAATATTGGAAGGAACAATGTATTTTTAAAATAAAATTGTTTTCAGAAAATTAAGATGTAAAGAAATTGGAATGATTTAAGGAATCAGTTGCATTGCAGAGAAAGGAGATACCAAAATAACACATTTCTTTAACAAAAACATGTCATATCCATACAAAAATTATACACCGTTAATTAAACATTCAATAAATTATTTATCATTGAATATCATCCCTTGTTTCTTATTCTTCTCTACCCCTTTTTGAGATATCATCCATTTTCTCTATTAATGGTATAGACTCTACATTATCATGTAAAAATAGTGGATCTATTGTTACTATTCATCCTTATATTTCTTTAACTATATATATGATTCATTGGATAGAGCCTTTAATTTCCATTTTTTCCTCTGTGGGGGTGAAACATATTTCCATAATTTATCAAATTTTTACTCTAATTGGATATATTTTACATCGAATAATGCTTCTTATAATTATTCAGCAATCCTTTTTACTCATTCATGAAGAAAATTTTTAGTCTAAAAATTGAGTCTCCACTTATCAAATATAATTCGTATCTCATAAGAACTACTGGATTGGGGATTAACTTTACTATGAAAATTTTTACGAAAATCTTGTTGCTAAACAAGGGAAACCTGAAAATTATTAACTTCATATAACTCTTCATTATAGATTAAATCAATTAAAAAATTTCTTTATTATATTGAACTCCCTCATATTTTTTTGGAAATAAAACAAAATATATCACAAACCATTAGAGTTTCTCTATGACCTTCCCTAAGAATAATTTATCCATGCATCCATATATCAATAAATATCACATTCAGTTTATTATGATATAATTTTCTTGCCTTTTCAAAAGAAGAAAATGAATAAGATTAATTATTTGATTTCTAAAAAACATCCATACATTTTAGAATCATGTGTATAACTAAAAATGATTCTACATCCTTTGAAAATTACTTTATCAAAAACATGGTAAGTATTATTCTTCTAAAACACAAAAAAAAGATTAAAATTATTAATTCCAAATTATAATTCATATGGAAAGAAACTAATGAGTTAAATTCCTTTATTATTGTTGGATAATTAATATCAAAATCATGGTTTATTAATTTTATTTAGAAACCATGGAATCTGTAAATTTCTTTCTAAATGGAGTATGTCTACTCACACAACTTTTTCTCAAAATATATTTCCATCACAATTTCTTAGTTTGAAATTTTTTTGACATTTTAAATTTTAAGAAATTTGTTAAAACTGATAATCAAATCATGAAAATAAGATTAGAAAAAGGATAAAAGATAGGATGTATATATAATAATAGATTTTTGGGTTGAATTTTTTTTGAGAGTTTGATGTTAGATGTGATGATCCACCCACATATTTATAGGCTCAGGGGAAGCGATTAATTTTCTATAGATCTATCAACCAATATTTAATCACATAATATATCTAATGATTTAAATTTATCCAAATAAGATTTAAATAATATTTATTAATTTTTAATGGTATTTTAAATAATTTTGTAGGAGATGAAAATAATATTTATAAAATTTTGTTAAATCAATTATAGAAATAGAATGTTTTTAACAAACACTATAGTGTCCTAATATTTTAATACTTAAAAATTATATATTTTTAGATGAATAGTCAATACATAATTTAAACTCACACCTAGGGATCATAATAGTTTAATGTCTTTGTATACTAGGTAGAAAATATTCTAATTTTCTAAATGATCTTCACCATTCCCCATAATGATCTTCTCTGTTAGTATTCTAAAAAAATATACACTAAAAAAGTCATTCTTATATCTAGGTGAATTGAAACATAAGAAATGGTGAGATTATATTCTTATTAAGGGTAAAAAATGTAGATATGCAAGAATAACATGAACTCAATGGTATTAAAACATGAGAATAATATATGGAAACCATACCCTTCATATCGGATATCCAAATATTGGGTTGTGGAGTAAATATTGGTTGTTTATAAGAAATTAATCATGGGAAAATCCGAGCGCATGATTTATAAGAGAATAACATTTTCATAGTATATTGAATTGTCTAATACACAAATGTATATAATATCATTTACATAGATGTAATGGCTCACAATCAAGGATATCTAGTAGAATATACTCACTTCCTAAACCATTATAGTAGTCAGGTTTAATTATTTGAGGCTATCATAGTAGATAAACAACCAAATTTTACAATGTTTATTCCACATTATAGTTCTATCTTTATCATAAGAGATAAATATTTACCTAAATAATTTGAGGGAGATATATTTCCAATCTAAAACATAATAGAATTCATATATATGTGTTCTATAAGATCATACAACATTCATTATATATAATATTAATTTCAAAAAAAATTCATCAAATCATAACCTATGAAAAAGAGACAGGTTTGATATTTATTTTATAATTTTATCCAAGAATAACCCATGGAAAAAAATTGTATTTTATAAGAATTATTTCATAGTTAAACATGCGGATGTGAAATGGGTTTACTAAAAATATTTTCATTATAAACCATACATATAAAGAATATGAATGGTATCGTTGATTTATATCTTAAGAAAAAAAAAATTATAAATGGATTCCATGTGGGATGGAGAATTATTATGAAAGATAAATCACTTGAATTTTATTATGACGAAGATAAATATTTTTAAAAAATCAATTTTTAAAGAAAAAAATTTCTCTAAATCATTTTCATTGAAAATAGACATGAAAAAACATATAATTTACTGTTTAAAAATTATTTAAATAATTTTAGGGGGAAAATAAATAATCCTTTTTGTAAAAAACATTTAAATCATTGAACATTTTTTAAATAACATTATTTTAAAATAACTATGATAACTTATAATGGATGCTTCATAATTCACTACAAACATATCTTGGGGAAAACCCATTTCACATTGAAAAAATAATTTTTAAAAACTAAAATATTATCAAAATAATTTTCTTTTAAAATAACCTAGAAAACATATAAATGATTATTAATATTAAATAATGATCATGATGATATGAAATTATAACCATGTTGTGCATGTTAAAATAATGATTCCTTTCACATATCCAATAAAAGAAAAATGATCATTGTCCGAAAAAATTTACTGAAGATTCATTTTAATTTTTTTTACAATATAAACATGGTTACATAAATTTTTAATAAATAATTGGAATATTGTTAAAAACATTTTTGCGAACATATTTAGGAGACAATGTTTGGATTAAAAAGGTTCTTCGACTGGAAAAACATATTTCTTAAAAGCATTGAAATTGAACTCTTGGGTATATGGGGAGATGAGAATGTGGGAAAACATTATATTTTTATGACAGAACCAGATGACAAAAAAAATCATCAATTTAATGAGACATGGAATACATGATTTCATTTTTACTATAATAATCATAAATTATCTTGATAAATGATGATATTGTAACATAAGAATATTTTTTCATTGGTAAAATTATATAATAATACCCATGAATAAAAATAAAAAAATGTAACATAAAATATAATGACAATAATTTAATTAATTATATTACATTTTTGAGGCATTGTATATAAGTCATGTAAGACAATATAGGTGAATAACAAAACCACAAACCTCAATAAATAAAAATTGAGACATAAATCTCTTACAACATTGTAAAATACTTAATCGTAAAATACTTGAAAGAGAGATATTAAATTTGATATTTCAAAACCATAATTTCAATGATAAGAAACATTAATTAAATTCATGGATAGTATATAAACCACATAAAATAAATTAGTGGTGAATATGACAAGTGTCTTATATAAGTAAAATGCGAGATGGAAGTCCCATCCCTTATGTCTTGACATCCTTCAAACATGTTCAAAAATACTATATAATGAATATAATTTTAATAAAAAAATTTAATGATCAATATATATATATATCATACCATATATTATTTTCCTAGTTCCTCTTATTATATGTTTATTAATCATTCATTGTTAAAGTCGTATTTTGTATAATAACATCTTTTTTTCGTATATGTTGAGATTCGTTAGTTTTTATCATGTTATATTGATCATGGTTTTATTATCTCTAGGAAAATAATCATGAAATAGTTATCATTTTTAAAAATAAATTATACTCTTATAAACAATCATGAAATATTTTTTTAGAACCAAATTATGCTACGATCATAGAGATGGTAGGTTCTACAAACACATGAGTAACATTTCAATCTGTCAATGATCATTATGGAAAAAAGGTCAATAACATCTTATCATTACATAGTTATAATAGTATAATTAATACCATATTACTTCTTTAATTATACTTATACATATAATCCATGGGTAGTGGTGTTGAAAATAATGTAACATTGATTCATAAAGTCTATAGTGCACAGAAATGCGAATGACATTATCATCTTTTACTGAGTGAAAATGAAAGAAATAAAAGTATATATTATATTTTAATAGTTATTAAAATTTCATAGATATAATAATTATCTCATTTATATAAAATACTTTTATTAAATCTAACCTTAATATTTTCCATATAAAACATTACTGAAAACAAATCACATCACATCGTGAGGAAGTAATCTTCCATACACATGAATTAAATTATCGTATCCCATATGAAACAGAAATTTAAAACATTATTTATTATATAAAAACTCCATTATAATAATTATTTCACAAAAATATGTATATATATATACATTATATTCATCATCGCACCCAACCATGAATGATTAAAATAAAAAAAATGGAAAAAATTATTTCACAAGGTGGTAGTCCATCATAGAAGTTTATGAAGCATTTTCTGGGGCATGCATCCTTATATGGGGGCGTGATGATTGTTTACCTGTATTTCCACTTTCCAATGGTGGGTGGCATCCATCAATTATTCAAGAGCATATTCTTTGTGATGTAAACAGTATGAGGGGATGTGAGTCTCTCCTTCTGTGGATTCCTCCACAGAACTAATTACAATGTATGGGTCTCGCTTAAATATTATGAAGTTGTTCATGAAAATCATCATTGGTGACATATCTTTATGGATTCCGGTTAATTAAACTTCTTCTATCAGTTCATTCAAAGGGGTCATGTTAGGGAAATAACCTTTCATTGGAGGAATAGTCATGCTGGACATCCCTGGTGTGTCTGGATGTTGAAACCTTGAGGCATTAGTATTTATTCCCCTTATTATAGGTCTTATTGAGGGAGAAAAGCTAGAGAAATCCCACATAAAATGTGATTAATTATATTCCATTGGCATTACCCAGAGGTTTTCCTCAGTTTCCCATGTTTAACAGAGGGTATTCTGGGAGTTTAATGTCTAGTGGAGATGGACTATATAGATAATGACATTGATAAGAGTGGAACATATAGGTACATTTCCTAGAGGTAGCTCCTGAGGGGTTTACTAGATGAGTGGATAAAAATTTTCAATGAAGATGGATCCGAGGATTCATGGGTCCCAATAAAAAGGGCACTGATTTTTACCCGTTTAATTCCATGCATGATAAAAAGGGGCATAAATTTTAACATCATGCAGGATGAGGGTAAACCTATGTGAAGTGGTTAGGACCGATGGGCTTTGGGCTTGAACAACAGGGAAACTTCCTATGTACCTTGTTGGAAAGGGGCATGGATCAAAGTCCACATAGTTTGATGGGTCGATGAGTCACCTAAGGAGGCGGCTCATGTGAATTAATGCGTAGATGGGACTAGAATGATTTAGAACCTCTGAGTTGGGGAATTACCATCCAGAAACACATAGGGCTCAAGGGGGAGAATAGGATGGGATATAAGTTCTAGGAATGAACATCAGAGAGGCTTCCAACATATCCCTATGGAAGGGAATCAAAGTCCATGTAGTCTAGGTTGGGGGCATGAATTCTTGGTGTACGTAGAGGATAGCAACCCGACAACATTCTGGGGATTACACATGGTTAGCCTCCCAAAGAGGAAACAAGGAATTACACAAAGATAATAGCCCATAGAGATTAATATTGGGACTTACTCTAGGATGGATGCCTGATGGTGATAAATCCCAGAGGAAGAGGGATGTGGTATAGATAGTCTATATGCCCATCTCTCCTCTAACCTTTGAGCACTGAAAAAGAGAGGAGGAGAAAGGAAGATAACTCCCATAAGAAAGACTAGTGGATTAAAAAAATATGGTATCCTTTCCCTGTGGATAGAGGTTTTTCCATGCAATAAGGATCTCATTCCACATTGGGAAGATCTCACTCCCCTATAGACACATGGGCATGGAAAATTTCTAAGAAGGGGAAACCCATGAATATTTCATAGGGTGAGGATACAGTTTAATGTCATGTGCGAGGGATGATGGTTCTTAGCAGTTTAACATCCTTCAGATCAAATGAGGAAGATTCAATCCTCACCCCTAGGACTAACATAACTGGAAGACATTAACATTTGGTAGATGAAAGGCATAATCAATGCCATGTGAAGATGGGGTTGTGGAGTGATTAATTGAGGGGCTCACGTTAGTGTGGCTATTTAAAGAAGAAATTACTATTAGTGTTTCTATAAGAAGAATCATGAGGCTAAGAAAAGAAATATGAAGTATCACCCAAGGGATGTTGAAATCACTTTGTATAAACATGGAGGGCCTTATGATAGAAGAATTCCCACGAAAGGGGTGTCACGCACAAGAGGAGCTCATACATAGTACCTTATGGTGAAGAAGACATAAGGAGCACCTAGGGAGGGGAGAAAACAAGATTATAGGTTGCGTTAAGATGGTAAAGATGCACTGAAAATGAGTAGATGTTCAAAAAATTATTATAATACAAGGAGAAGCTTGTGCACGAGCCGAATCCTTTGTGTGAAAATGACATAGAGTAAATGGAAATGGGAGAGGATCAAGCCTGAGTGGGACAACCCTAAAGTGGACCCCTGGGAGACTTTTCGTGCAAAGATCCAATACCTTGAGTTCTTGGTGTTTTCATCATGATCGTGCAATGATGTCATTCTCTTGGAAGATAGTTGGTTTATCTTCCATAGTTTTCCATGAGTGGCAATGGTTACACTTTTATTCATAGCCGAATACTTTGGCGGTGGCGTGCAAGATAAGTTGCACATAGGAGTCCATTTGACATCACATTGGGAGTTGAAGGGTTTAAACACCTATGGGAATCATTCACACATGAATCCATTACTTCACGCAATTTTCATTGGTGTTTTTTATGAACGTCGCCACCAAAGGCTCCCTTTGACATCACATTGAGAATGCATGAGTTTTCACACCTAATAGAATCTGCCATGCTGGGCTACACTCCTGGAAACTATTTCCTTGAAAGGTTTTAGAGAATGTGTACATGAAAATCTTTATTTTATGTCACATTTGGTGCTCAAGGGTTTACGTGCATATGTGCATCCTGTGTGCGCCCCTTAATTCTAGCGCGCAACTCCAGCTGGCATTGCATAATTAATTGTGGATTAACAAAATTCCATCAGTTTCCTTAATAGTTCTTGTTCATGGCCTTATATAAAACTTGGATTCAATAAATTTACCCCCTTCGAATCAAAGTTGAAGGGTGATTAAGGTCTAATTCTAATTGTCATGCCATAAAGTAGAGGAGATCATTTTCGGTGTGTGTAAAAAATTCCCCTTTGAAGGGAAAAAAACTAACACACACAAAAAAGGGCTAGACTGGGGTTATAAATACTATGAATTCCCCCTTGGTCTCCACTTTAAATATTATGTGTGATTGGAACCTTTTCTCTCATGTGCGAAAAAGTTTCATATTTAGGCACAAGTTCTCGTGGCTGATTCTGAGTTATGTGCGCACTCTCGAACTCTTTTGAGCCACGATATGTTCTTGTGTGACCTCTAAATTAGTGGTATTTTTGTGCATATTAAACTTTATGGCATGCATACCTTCTGTTATATCTCACACATCCCTTTATGAATATGAAAAACCAACAAAAATGGCCACTCAACAGACCAAAGGTGAGAGAGAGGCCACCGCAGCTACAAAGCTGACCATATGATCACAAACCCTCATGTATTTGAAGCGGGAGGGGTCATTTCTAATAACCACATGTTTTTTGGAATGATGAAACAAACTAAAACGGATTATTTCCCAAGTTATAGTCTTCCAATATGGAATTTCAGCATTTTGGAGGAGGTATTGATGCCAGGATTTAAAACTGATACACCATGGTCATGTGTAACACTTGAGGATAGTCTTTCAGAGTTAAAAATCAGAAACGAATGTCATACCACTAAGGAAAAATAGAACGAGACCATCTAAATCTTGAGTCCAAAGACTAGGTCTATTGTAAGATGTGATACAATTCTATTGGAATTTACAGCTCATTATAGGAGAACTTATAGAAGCACTATTACTGATGAGACAAAGGGTTGGAAATAATGTGACATCAAATATGGGGGCCATTTCACTACTAAATGGGCATGAGCATACTAGGTAAGCAATACATGCGAGGATTTTGGGGAAGAAATGTGGTATTTTATGATTTTTGAAGATGTTTGGACTTCACAGTTTCACTAATACTCTCAGTAGGTCCCAGTACTGGAGTTGTTCAGTTGATGGTCTCTCGATAGAAACACCTTCGACCTTCACCACAAGGAGGTAGGAATCTGTCTGTCAGACATACATTACATTGGGTAAATCCCCATATAGGGGTACCAATATGAAGATTTCCTCTTAATATAGAACGTTTGGGGGATAGAACATGCCCCCCTATTCTGACGTGGCATCTAGTTGAGATGGATAAGGAGAAGGTGAAATCAAGTAAATTCTAAAAGATATATCTTATTCAGGGTGGTTTAGTCTTTTTATGATGAACGATTAGGTGGTGAAGATGCTAGACTGAGGGAATCAGTTTTAGAACACATCACAGAGGGTAAAGGTAGGATCGTACTTTATGATCCTATAAATAGGTGAGTACTGATCATTGGGATTCAGTATAAATTAATGTTGGGACCTGAACATACAATATGATGAGTTCCTTGCTAAATTCTTGAGATGAAGGCTACTACCAGTGTGGGACACGAGGATGGGGGTCCACCTAGAAACACTAGTTAACGTCGGGATCATGGTGGAGAAGAAAAAGGTTAATCTGGGGTTCCCCTACTGGCCCGACTACATAGCATTTTGGGACACATCATGAGGGGAAGTACACCCAGAATGATATCTAGGATGGTCTATATCCTTGATCAGTTTTTTTCACCTCACTACAGTGGGTATGACTGCTCGAATTATATTCCCCCTCCAGGTGGAAGTATGCGGACATCCCTCTTGAACATTGCTCGAATATTCCCACTAATGCCTAGAGTATTAAGGGCCAAGATAAAAATCCGTAGCCATACCAATTTTGATAATCATCTATTCCAGACTCTAGTTGGTCAGATGGTAGATGATGGGAGGGGACCATTTGAGTAGAGGGAGTACCTGTAAAGCATCAGGGGAGGTGTGATGGTAGCCCAGATCGATGAAAAAATCTACAGTGAACCTTATGTGGTGACAAGGTTTTCCAGAAAGTTCAGGTGCATGTAGCAAATTATAAGGAAATTATACATAGAGGTTTGATAAAAGATACATACCTTCATTATTCTCTAACAGTGGCTTATTTTCCTGACTGCGTGCTTGGGTGAAGTCATCACCCTTCATTCTACCTATGTCATTGTTGTCCTATCAACGAAGTATGTTGGCCATTGGTAAAAAACGTACCACAAGGATATTCTACAGAATCACATCTGGAAAATCCAGGCACCTAGCATGGATCCCAGAGAGCTAGGAGGAAGATGAGTTACTACTGGGGAGGTCATACCAAGAATAGTCCTGGTGGATACAATATCATGGGATGAAACTTCATCGGTGGGAGAATCGCAAGGCGAGAACATGCCTCCACCTTCTAGTTAGGGGTGGTTACGTTGGTGGCCTCATGGTCTATCTAGGGAACTTCCTGGGATGTAGCTAAGGAATATCCTAAATCCGACCACCAATTCTATCATCCCATATATAAGGGCTTCCTGGAGGATTATATGACAATATAGGACCATTGAAGAGTTGTGGTAGATACTGGTTCATACCGAGATCAACTTTCCTAATATAGGGTGCATCTAGGTGGATGATAGGGTAAATATTCATCGTTGGAATAATTTCTTGATAGCCATGGATATGTACGCCTGCAAGCCAAGGCGGTATGAAGAGTCACATATCCTAGTGAAAGTGATTCTTGGTAATGAATATGACCAAAAAAAGTATCCATCTGAGGATAAATATGGAGAGGAAGAATAAGAGTAAGATGAACACGAGGAAGAATAAGTTAACCAATAAGAAGAAAAGGAAGATGAGTTTTAAGGCCCTGAATGTGAGGGACTCTCAAAAACAACCACTCTATAGGGAATTCTAAATGAAAGCGGCAAAATTTCAAGCTCTCACGCAGATCTAGCTGAATAGATTTAGTTGAGTTTTTAACTCTTATCTCCGGTATCCTTTATCTCTTTTAAATTTGAATCATTTGACTAAACACTGTCATTTTTAGGAGCACATAGATGATGGTATCCAAGAACTATTCCTAGCATGGGACAAAGATATATTGAGAGACGTGATCAAACATCCGAATGAGCCTTCATTCAGAACCGACTAAGGAGGAGATCTAGCCATTGATGGAGTGGGGACCGATGAATTGGAAGGAAGGGATGAAATAGAGGCCTTTGAGTTTCCCACTATTCTTGTTATTCATTAGGATTCAGTGTTGATGATCGTGAAAAATATTTTCAAGGTATATCCAATGGTAGTGGTTCCCACCATGACACAGGCCTTGGATACTTCCATGATTGGATCTTTTAAGTATTTACCTTCATTGGTTCTCACCTTTTGTTGGAAAACCTAGAAGACCAAGATATTGATTCCCAATGCAGTGATTTCAAGTGTAGAGGCTCAACAAAACCTTGAGTATGAAACATTTGAAAGATCCCCACCAGTGAATGCACCAGATCTCTTAGAACTAACTATTATGGTTTTCCCCTCCCTAGTTCATGGTGAGACAAAAGCTGTAATCATTAGTGATAATGCTACCACGGTGGAGCTCTAGGATGAAGAGGGTGAGATTTTGGAAGAAGATATAATGCCAAAAGAGGAACCTACCACTGAACCCCTGGAGTCCTTCCTTGACTACATGCCCGCAAATCTTGAGGAGATGGACGAATCTGACCCAGACACGATGAAGGATAGTCATATGACTTGGTTAAAGGCATGATAGTTCATCAAATGATTTCTCTGTCAGTCACATGTATAGTGAATTAGTGAGATAGGGTCACTTCACACTGGGATACAATTAATTTTTTCTTGAGGGGTGAATGATAATTGTCTTCATATAATGATCTTAGATTATATGGATAAGAAAATATGGGAGGTTAGCCAACATATGGATATTTCAGGGTGCCGAAGGAGTCAGAGAATACACAGAAACTCCGTAAGGCTGAGCAAGAATTATGACACCATGAAGAGAATGAAAACAAAATAGAAGCATTTTTCTCAAGCCATTATGAGATCATTAAATAGTTGAGGGCCTAGCTGGAAGATTCCCAAGAGTAGTTAGTAATGGTGAGTGACAAAATAATTGAGCTCCAAGCTTAGTAGGAGTGATTATAGGCCTGAGATAATGAGTTATGATCTGAATACACTGATGAAGAGAGGGATATCAGGGGATGGGAGGTATCCCTGGATGCTACGATATAGAAGGTGGCAGCACTGGAAAAATCCATCAAAGACTTTGATCACTAAATTCCATGTTTTGGCTGATTTAATATACCTAACTGTCTTTGTTTTTATTCCGAACCTCGTGCTAGGACTGATTATTTTCTTTCTTGTTTATTTTAATGCATTCCAACTATAACTGTGATGTAACTAGAAATCCATCCCAATGATAGTTTGGGTCTTTCCTGGTGAGAGAAAAAAGAGAAGACTATGTAATTGTTCACTTTTTGTATAAGATCATCAATTGAACATCAATAACATGGGGTCTAGATGACTTCCCAAAATTCTTGGAATGGTAAAGGGAGCCTCGAACAGGGAATATGTTACACAAAACTGACAAATTGTTGCTTTCCCAACGTTCTCTAGTGCATGAGTAGGGTAACAACCACGACGTTGGAATCAATCTGAACAGAGGGAAGTGGAATGTGTGAATCATGATAAACAAAATTCAGAACACTATAGGGGTATCATGACAATGGATGATGACTGATGACCATGTTCAAAACACATTATCCATATTGTGTTAGCGTGATGTTGAGGAAAAATTAGGGCCGACTGCTGACCATGTCCTAAACATGGGTTTTGACTCAAAATGTCACCTATAGTATTTTTAAATGATGTCCCAGGATAGTATGTGGCTCATAGAGAGAGCAAACACACTATTTGGGGTTTCCTTTAAACATCATTGAGGATGACGATCTAAATAAAGGGCACACAAAGCATTCATGGTTGAGTGATGGGTTTTTTGAATGGAGTCCAACACTCTTGAAATTATTCCACCATGATGAATACACATTAGGTGAGTTCCTCATTCTGACATGTGATCATGCTTATTTTCTAAAACAATCACTCTATTGATAACCTATAGTGGCCTGTAGTTCTACATTATGATAATGAGAATGATAAACATGCAGCTTAATGTCGTATAGTAGGATGTACAGTGAAAGGAGGATCCCAATGGGGGGTGTATGTTGTGCGGCCATTCTAAAACCAATGTGAATGAGGACCAAATCATTCCATACCACACCACATAATCCCATGGAAAATCTTAGGTCTAGAGACTTAAGAGGAAGAAATTTGGGTTGGGCTCAAGAGAATGTGTTCTAGCGTTCCTATGTACCCCATTATGATGGGAATCAAGCCACACATTGTTTTGGATATCGAATGGTAGGGTACTGATTCTAGGGGAAATGTTATCATGTAGGTATGGCACATGCACCATAAAAAGTGGCCTTCAATGGATAATGTTTGTTCTTTACGGTGGATTTGATTTTTTAGGCAACAAAACTATGACTAGTAATCCAAGAATCGGTATAGGAGTTAATCCCTATATTGGTCTTGAAAATGGTATGGTGGATGACTGATACCAATCATGATGTCCCCTAGAGCAAGGAAATCATAATGCAGTACCATTTTTTTGTCGTGTGGTCATCATGATAGTGTCGTAGTTTAGGGTCTTATGATAGGATCAGGCCATGTATTTTAACATCGTGAATCAAATACACAACAATATAAAGTCATGTAGGACCAGGCATAATTGTTTATGGTCATATGTCTTGGATGTATATAAAAGACCAAGGTTTTATATGGAATGTGCAAGGTGTGATAAAGAATACCTGACATGAATGAGGACAAGGTCCACATCACACCACACACAACTCTAGAAGAGAAATATCAAGAAGAGGGTCCATAGAAGATTAATTACATGGTGTTAGACCTAAAGACGAAATGTATGGGTATTCATATGTATCCCATGAGGATAGGAATCAAGCCATATGTAGTTATGGAATATGTCTTTAATTTTAGCATCATGCGATAAGGAAGAGTTTAGGAGAAACTAGCTCCTAATGGAGGAGTCCGTAGTGCGGTTATTGGAATCCTGATTTAAAAGAGGGCATAATACCACATATGGAACACCTCACACTCTTGTTAAAGTCATGACCAAATGTCAAAATATAAGAAATAATTAGTGAATCCTAAGATGTACACGAAAAAAAATGTCTTGGTGTTCATTTGTGTCCCATGAAGATGCGAATCAATACATACATATTTTTTAAAGGATTCATGAATTTTAACATCATGCAATAAGGATGCAGGAAGATCTTCATTTATGGTCATAGAACTCAGACAGAAATAAGTGAGACTCTTCCAAGAAGGCGTACACCTTAACCAAATACCTAAGCCCACATGAGCCACACTAGATGTGTGTAACATGGGTGAAGAAGGTCTTCACGACATGTGGAATATAGAGAAGGAGAAATGTCATGGAGCCTCAAATGAGTCCACACTGTGGATTCATCCTATTAATGTGAAAACACACACTAATGGAAAACACCAAGAGTATAGAAATTTCCCGTGGACATGATGGAATGGAAAAGGATATGAATCACATGACAAATGTTTAGGGATTAATGGGGGTATCATAATGATGGAGGGAAACTATTGACCGTGTTTGAAACACATGATTCATATCATGTGATCTGAAATGGGAAAAAACAATTGAATGTCGACTACTGACCATATATACAATGTGGTACTTGTGTCAAATTGTCATTCAACGTCTTACGGTACTTTGCTCTTAGATGGTAGGAGAGCAATAAATCCTAGAATCCATGTAGTTTGGGGGTCCTTTTGGATGTTAAATAGGATGAAGACCTTAATAAAGGGAACCATGAAGCTTTGAAATGGGTAAAACATGTCTATATCAAATCCAACACTCTAAATTTTAAAGCAGAGTACTCTCAGGCATGTTGGTTAATTTTTAAAGAGGTTCGAGGGGCCTAAATTGATAGCAGACGACTTGAGAATATTAGTGGAGGAAATGGGGATGGATAGCTCTCAAGAAGGAGGTATGTGGTGTCACTATTGAAAGCATAACATGAAAGAGGACATATTCCCATACCACATCACATACCCACTCCAAGAGAACATAGGCCATGGGGGCATAAGGAAGATGGGTTTTCTAAGAAACCATGATGGGACCGCAGTCGAAATGTTCTGGCGTTCCTATGTATACCATGATGAAGGGAATCAAGCCATATGTAGTTCTTAAAAATGTCGTGCAGTTTATCTTCATGTGACAAGAATGTGGTAGATATTAGTTTATGATCATAGAGTTGGGACTGTAGATGCCTCGTTTAATGTCATGTTTATGGGAAAAATGGGAGAAAATATTGAATCACTGTACATGTAATTTTGGAGACCACAAAACAACAATAACGATTGAGGATAAATTACGACCATGTTATCTACTCGGTGTCCCTCTCATGTGACTTGGAAAAGGAATAAATAAATGATCATTGACCACTGACCATATTTACAACGCGTGAATTTTCTCAAATTTTCATTCAAATTCCTTGGGGATGTTGTCCTGAGAAGGTAGGAGGGCACTAAATCCGAGCATGCGTGCCATTTGGGGGTCCTTCTGGATGTGAAATGTGATGAAGACCAAAATTATGGGACGGGTAAAGTATGGTGGCACCAGTGCAGTTTAATGTCTTGTGGAAGGGATGATAGATGTAGGAGGGGTATCTCAAGGGGATGTGTGTGGCATAGAAAAAATATCCTGATGTGAATGAGTACATAGATTCCATACCACACCGCACAATAATAAGAGAGAACATTAGATAGGGGGAAGAAAGGTCGAGGGACCCAAGGCTGACCCACAGATGAAAGGTCCCAGCAAGATTGCAATTTAACATTGTGTGGTGAGGATAGTGTGATCTTAATTTAAGGTCATATGTCTTAGAACGTAATCACGTCGCCCTTTATGCATCTATTGACTTACCAAATCTTCCAATACCATGTGAGAAATGCTTGGAATGGGAAACAAGGAATGGTCTTAGGTTCACCCCTCTATATAATGGTACTGCAATGGGGGACATAGATTGGGTGGGGTTGATCCCTACCAAACCAACATTCATGCTCGAGGCACACTAACATTCGAAGTGATAACAGGGAAAATGAAATCATTGCACCCAATATTTGGCTTAGATAGGGGTGGTGGTAATGATGTAAGATGGATATTGACTGTGTTTGAAACACAACATCCATATCATTTAACTTTACATGAGAATAGCGAATAAGCGTTTCCCGCTATCCATAATCAAAATGCAATACTTGTATCAAATTTTCGTTCAAGACCCTCCAAGACGTTGGCTTGAAATGGTAGGAAAGACATAAAGACTAGCTTCAATACTATTCGGGGGTCCCTTCAAATGTGAATGTTTCTAGAGACCAAAATAAGGGAATGTGTAAAACGTGAATATGACCATGCAGTTTAACGTCATGTGGAATGGATGAAAGATGTTGAGATCCCCAAGTAAGGGATACATGGTGAGGTTATGATAAACCCAATTTCAATGAAGGAAAACATGGGTTGTTCCACTAAATGTGTTTTTGGAAACATCCGGGCCCATAGGCCGGACCCAAGGGGATATATTTGAGTTAGGGGTTGGGCCTATGGACGAAATGTCCTGGCATTCATACATATCATCTAGGGGAAGGAATCAATCCATACATAGTTATGAAGGGTCATGAAGTTTAACATCATGTGGTGAGTATGTAGTGAATGAACATATTGAAGAGGAATCTTCATGGAATGGATAATGACCCAATGTGAATGAGGAAATAATACCACAGGAATCGCACCATTCATAATTCTCTGAGAGTACATAGGCCAAGTGGTCAAGAGAAAGAATAGATGAACCCAGAATAGACCTGAAAATGAAATATTTATGTGTTCCTACATATCCCATGAGAATGGGAATCAAGCCATACATAGTTCATGAGATGATATGCTGTTTAATGTCTTGCAGAAAGGATGCAGGGAGATCATTGTTTAAGGTCATGTAACTCAGATCATTTTGCTTTTTATTGTCATGTGGGAAAAATTCTGGGTAGTTTTATGTCCTTTAGCCTGGATAGATCATGAATTTTAACATCATGGGGTGAAGACTATATAGATTAGAGTCATGTGGGACTATTCAATAAAAATACTACTTGAGGAATTTATCATTGGTAGGGGGATTAATATGCTCACCATCCATGGTAACAAGGGAGAATGTGCAATTAGGGTAATCCTTGTGAATGATGTAAGGTACTTCCCATTTGGGCTCTAACAACGATGGATTCATACTGGGTATCATCATTTTTCTTAGGGCCAATACTATGTCACCTTGTAAGAATGAGTGAAGGTGAAATTTATTACTGAAAGCACTAGCTATCTTGTATTTATGCCTCTCCAAATTGTTCAGGGCAGAAATACTATTATCATAAAAGGATTTCAGTTCATAAAAATAGATTTTGACTACATTATCAGGTGTCTTCTGATCATATATAGTTTTCTGAAATGAGGGAAACATAATCTTGTTGGGCAGGACAGCCTCTGTTCCGCACACTAGGGAATATGGGGTCACCTTAGTGGAATTACGAATAATCTTCTGATTATACATGAGTGCGTTGGAGAGTTTTTCTAGAAAAATATTCTTATTATGACCAAAAATATTCTATAAAATACTAGAGAGGGTTTTTTTAATTCCTAGATCTTCCCATTTTTTGCACATGATTGCGGGATGTATGGATAGAACAGATGGTGTACATGGCATTACAATTCTTCAGTTCAAATGCGCGAATGTTGGTGAAGTTTTCGGTAAGGACAACTTTATGGACTCAGAATTGGTAGATGATATTGGAGCTCAAAAATCCAATTATTAAATAGGAATGGACCTCCTTGAGTGGGATTGCCTCTTCCCACTAGGAAAAGAAATCTGAAGCAATTAAGATGAACTTGCATTGGAAAGATTTCACTTATGGATATGGTCCCACGAAATCAAGTCCCCAAACTGCAAAGGGCCAAGAGTACTTGGTAGTGTGGAGAGGCATTGGTGGCCGATTCACACAATTAGTATGGATTTGGAAATCATGAAGCCTATTTGAAAACTCAGTATAATCATGGATCATGGAAGAAAAAAATACCCCAATCTACGAATCTAGTGAGAGTGTTTTGGCCCAATCTGATGAGGCCTATATGATCCAGAATGAACCTCATGCATGACCTATGAAATATCACCACCATGAATGCAACAAAGTATAATCCTATCAAACCCACATCTATAGAGTATCTTCTCAATATTTAGACTTATTTGGAGGGTGAACTACAATTTTCACCATCATATTCACTCATGCTCGGCTCGACCTGATAGGATATTACCATATTAAAGATACTTGATAAATGGGGTCCTCTAGTAAGGATTCACATTATACACTATGTCAGGGGGACTTGGGGGTCCTTACATGGAGGAACTGGGGGTAAGGTAACTTACCTATGGGATATCATCATCATCCTGAGTAACGAGAGTAATGAATCTCTGATTAACTACATGAATAATAAAATCTTCATAGTCAGGCTCTACAGGAGATGCAGCCAGGCTGTCCAAGGTGTCAGAATGACTGTTATATGAAGGAGGGACATGAGTAACATCTGGATGAGATGGTAACTAGGCCATCAGATGTCGAGTACATTCTAATAGTGGTACGAGCTCTAGCTTCCTGGAGACGTAGTTACCCTTGATCTGTATGATGACTATCTTGGAGCCCCCATTCATATGAATGTGGGGAACTTCGATCTTGAGGGACAGTTCCAAACTACTGATTAGAGTCTGGTACTCTACCTCATTATTGGTACAGTCTTCTGACAGTAGGAATTAATATAGAAGAAAAACTTATGTCGGCATGATGAAGACGATACCTAGGCCCACTCTGTTGAGTCTGAGATCATTGAGTCTTCTATCAGTTGGGCTATAGGAAGCTCCATCAAAATACATTTTTCAACATAGAATGTCTTTATCTATTGAGAGAATTTTCTTCATTCAAGAAATCAAAATTTCGATATTGGTCCATGTGAGATTTATTGGTGGAACATATGTCTGCCAATGTCTGTACCTTTATAGACTTATAAGGAAAAAACATGATGTCGAACTATTGGAGGATCACCGCCCACTGAGCTAGATGACCTTTCAACAGGGGGTGGTCCAAAATTTACTTCAGTTGATCTACTATGTACACGTGCTATATCTCATGGTGTTGCAGGTAGTGTCACAATTGCTACACTTATAACACCAGAACCTGATAGATCTTATCGATAGATGATTATTTGGTCTCTGTATCTAGGAGCATGCATCTGATATAGAAAAAATTATTCTCAATTCTCTCATTGTTCATCTGGGTGATAGGGATTCCAAGAGATCATTCTAGGTCAATCACATAAAGGACCATTGGATTTCTAGAAATGGGTGGCATCAGAACTGGTGGCTATAATGAGTACTACATGTTCTCTTCAAAAGTAGTATGATATTCCTCATCCTAGTGATAATCAGAAAAATTCTTCATGAGACGAAAACAAGGATTACACTTTCTAGAAAAAATTTCAATAAACTAGATTATGTAACCAATGTGTCATTGAATCTCTTGGTGCTCTCGAATGTTGCTTAGAGGACAAATCTAATTGATGGACTTGATCTATTCCTAATTGATCTTGATTCCTCTATATTTGACAATAAATCCAATAATCCTTCTAAAGTTTACCCTAAAGGATCACTTCAATGGGTTCATCTTCATATGGTGAGAACGGAGGAAGCTGAACACTTTCTCGAGATATTTTATATGGTCCTAGAAATGGTGATATTTTACCACCAGACCATCCATGTAGGATTCCGCCAATGTCCGGTGGATCATCTAAAATATGAGATGCATAGAATGCTGATACGAGGAACCTACATTCATTAGACTAAAAGGCATTACCTGGTAGAAAAATGTACCATGTGGTGCCCTGAAGGCTGTTGACTCTTCCTCCTCGATGGTCATGCAAATTTTTTTATACCAGGAATACCCATCTAAAAATGAGATAGCCTAGAACCCCACAGTGTCACCAATCAATAGTTCCATTGCAAGAAGGGGAAATTCATCCTTCAGATAGTGATGATTGAGATCCCAAAATCTAGTGCAGACTCTGATATATCCATTATTCTTACTGGAGGGCACAATGTTAGCCAACCTTTTGGGGTACATAATCTCCATGATGAAGTTGGCTTTGATGAGCTTATCATCCTCAGCCTCATCTACCGCACCGTGAGAAAGGATAATCTTCCTGGGAGGGGGTTTTAACTCTCAATTATTTTCTATAAGACAGAGGCGGTAGACAGAGAACTATGGATATAATCTTGAAATCTCATCATAACTCTAAGAAAACACATAATGATGTTGCTTCATGAAGTCCATGTATCATTGTTTCTCTTTGACATGAATAACAGCACCGATTAAGGTTGGTTTTAGATCCATCTCTTTACTGAGGTTCACTTATAACAATTCATCGACTGTGGTGGAGATAACCACTTCGAATGCGGGAGGAGAATCATCCAAATCATATTCTTAAATCATGGAGGAGGGATCCGTGATCGGAGGAGATTATTTGGAGTCATCAAATCACAATGGGACACTCCTACAGTCTTGAACAGTTGTGGACATCACATCAGGGAGCTTCTGTATTGCTGATACCATATCGATGAAAGATGTCGACCCGATCTGATATGGCTTTCGAACCAAGTGGCCACACATGATGAATGAAAAAATAGTGGCACGTTATCTTTAACAGGACTATCCCTACTTGGAAAAATAAGAAATTATGACATATTTCCATTCTCATGGTGTAGAAATCCTGATACCTTATGGGAGAATGGGGATATGGGATCACATGAGCTTGATTTGTAAAGGAATATGAGGTAATCTTATGACATAACTTGGACTTGGGAATTTGTTTCCCCCTAATTGTAGAAACAACAAATAATTTTCCTAAATGAGGAGTTGTGGAATCCAGTCCATGAATTGGGAAGATGTAGGCATCATCCGGGTCTATCCCCAGGTTTGGCTTAGCCGTAGAGTGTTCAACCTCGTTAGCCTAAATCATTTTCCCTGTGATCTGGTTATATTCATCATCTAGATATAGTGTATTAAAAAAGGATAATTAAGACACATCACCATGAAGTATTCCTAATTTACCATTAAGGAAATACTTATGGCATTTGTGATTTGAAGAAGGGACCACTGTGTGCAAGTAGAGCCATGGCCTACCCATAAACGTGTTGTAGGAGGTGTCTTATGAGACAACCATGAACTCAGTTCTGGATAATAGGCCACTGGACTGGGTTTCTAGGTGGATATTCCCAACTTTTCTAAGTTTTATACTATCATAAGATTGATTCTTCAAGTCAAGGGGACTCAGATAATCCTCATACAACCCCATCATTCGGAGTATCTGGGTCAACATAAGGTTGATCCTTGAGCCTTTATCGACAAGGCATTGGTGAATATCCAGGCCTTCAAAGTGGCCATTTATTTAAAATAGGTAGATATGCCAATTTATGTGATAACATTCATCTTCCCCTGAGAATGAGATAATGGCCTAACATTCTGCATGCTTGACTACCTCAACATGGAAGGCTTCTACGGCGGCGACCACTATATCAAATTAGAGGGGGATTCTTAAATCATTGCCATGGGCTTCACGTATATCTATTGTAAGGAAAATATCCTAAAGAATAGAGAGAATCAATGGAATTCTGGAAATATGATTATGAATATCATTTTCATGTGCCATGCGTGAAGTTCTGTTGACAAGAGGTCGTTCTAGGATAGGAGGTACGACATGCCCTTCTGGCTGAACCAATCACCGACTGGTGCTTGGATTGTCATTTTTCTCACTAGTCAAAACGCATGATCCAACTACCAGTTGAGGGATAGATGACTGAGGCCAATACAAAACATGATATGTCTATTCGTAGCATGAATGTGGTGGTTCCTCATGATCGATCAATAAAAACAGTGTTGGAGGAATATTTGGTGAAACCAAATGAGAAGGTTGCACTTGATGAGCTCTACACTGGGCCTACTGTCTAGTTTCAGTAGCATGCACAACCTGGCTAGAAGCACTGATCAATGCATCCCTGTGACTCATATAAATGCGGCTCCGTCGACGCTAGCATCGGATGAGGACATTGGGAGAATAATTATGGTTCTCTTCATCTATGGGAACCATATAGGGTTTTACCATCTCCATAGTATTAACCGAAGAATGTCCTTGGTCATCTCATTAAGAGTCCTCCATCATTTGACAGATTCTGGTGGCATTCGCTAACTCCGGGGTCATGAAATCTTCAAGATTATGGGATGGAAATGGATCAGTGGAGGACATTGTTTCCCTTTCATCAGAAATGATTTCCCCTTCGGGGGTGGAATACTGATACGTTGACTCATATGAAGTGGTTGTGGGTGATGCAGAGACTTATGAAGGCTTGTGTCAATTTATATGTGCTCAGATAATACCATGAGCATGGGTGACAATATTATGATCCATCTAGTTGTCATACTTTTGAGACCCATGGTTAGGAACCTGATGCCACTCACCTTCACTGTCACTATCATTGTCAGGATGTATGAATACACATGCCACATGTGTCGTGGCTGGGCCTAACCTTACTATGTTTTTTATCAACCTTATCTTGAAGCCAGTTATTAAACACATAGAACTGCTTGTGTGTGTGGCCTAGGATCTGGAGATAGGGTTAGTAATTGGGGTGATTAGTAAGCTCTTCCACTTCGGGCCTCCATCATTCTGGAAACTGTAGAATTCTATATTCCATGGAATTTCAGCAATAATTAGGGACCTGAGACTCATTAAATTAGTAGGTCTGGTTCTGTCTATTCAAGAAGGGGGTTCTAGGATCATGTCCCTGATGAGGGGCTGGAGAAGTCTATCGAGAAGTCAGAACATTATTATCTCACTGAGGTCTCAATAGGGCATTACACGGGGTTCCTACCAATTATGAGGTGGGCGCTACATGGCAGGGGGTTGCACCAAAGGGGGAATGCCCCTATTAGGCATCAAAGGTGAAAACACTAGTAATAACTCTAGCTACATGGGGGCCTCTATCTGTGCAACCACGGTTGTCTCAACATTAGTGACTCTTATTGTGGTAAATAAATGATTAAAGGAATGTTCTTTTTTGGAATACTGTAATGCTCACTCTAGAGGCTAGGCTTGGGATTTGTTAGTGAAATCTCTTTAGGTAGTTCTGCGTGATGAGGGAGGGGACCAGTTTGGTTTTGACATTTCCCACAAACATTTTCTGCAACTTTTCCATAGTTAGTTTCATATAATGGGAGTAGGTGAGGATTTTCCACCTAGATAAAAAGTCTTCAACTTGCTCGTTAGGCCTCTACATGCACTTGATGAGGTTTACAATAATCATATTTCGAGTGGAAGAACTGAACTTGTAATTAAATTTCCTAAAAAGATCCTCTGAAATAGCTACTGACTCGATGGATATCTAGTCTTACCAGAAAAACGTGTGCCCTTCAAATGATTGTACAAAACACAAGAGTTTGGCATCCTTCTGCAACTCTGGAGTTCCCAGTATGAGTACATACCATGAGATGAAGTGGGACTGATGCAGCAGTGGATCACTCATCCCATTATAGAAGGAAAAGGTAGGATTCCAGAGACTATGGGTGCTAGTATATCATCCACCCATGTCAGATATGGCTTTCCATTAGGCAGAATTACCACCTATCAAGATTCCAATGCCTCGAGGTGGTAAATAATGCCTTTATTGGATAATATGGGCAGGAATTCTTGTCGGGTTGTGGTTCCCTAACCACCAAGGAATTGGAAGGTTCTTCAACATGAAAATAAGGGTAGGTGTCACATGGAGAGGCTAGTGGGATGATCTATTGGACTGCTAGGGTAAAAACCTATGGAGCGTATGGTGGATCCTAAGCTGGGTGCCGAGGAGGGTTTTCACTTAATTTAGGTGGATATAGTGTGTCATATCATGTCCTCTTGATATAAACTTTTCCATCTGCCTTTTCTATGTGGGTAGGCCAGTCATGGTCACTCAAAGGAAACTTGTCAGGGGATGTGTTTACCTACCCCTACTACCCAATTTGAGGGTTACCACAGTCTGCTCACTGCTCCACAACACGTTTAGTGATGATGTCATCAACCATATTTTTATGTTCCGTGAGATGTTGAAACAACACAGAATTCTTGGGGAAATCTTATATATGTTGTACCAAGCCAGACAAGATTAGAGGGTTTGATGACCCCAATATTCTCTTTTCCCTTATTGGGATTATGACTAGGGACTAATGACGCTTTAGGTATGGGAAGACCCAGTAAATATCTTTGCTGGCGAGTAACCCTTCCCAATAGATCCAATAGGCATGAAACTCCCCCTGGGGGAAAGATCCCATCAAGGAGATCCAGCTTTTTCTCCATATTTGATAAGTCATCCATGTCAACCATGAAATTACCTAAAGGTATATCCTCAATATCTCTTGGAAAGTTGGGATGGCGCCGGATAGAACTGAAATTAAGGGCTGCGTACTACCCCCAACCATAGATCTAGACATGGGGTCAATCCTCGATAATATTACACTATAACACTTTAAAGATCTGGATGCATCATTGCTGGAGGTTATGATTGTGACCGAGTGACTGAGGGTGCTAGGCCACATTGAGCATAGCCAAGTTGACCATACAACATTGTTGGCCAATATCTTCAATGTTTTCCTGAATCGTGGGGTAAGACACCCATCGATGATGGAGACAAAACTTTTCCACCTAGATAGATTGGAAAAGCACATGACCTCCTCCTGAGTAATCAATTCCGGTGTATAGAAGTTATTGTTTGCAACTTGAAAAAACATCTCTTTGAAAAGTTTAACTTCAAGGGTGCCACACAAGCTCCTTGGATTAGACTCATGGTCGGGCACTTGGTTTACCCATTCATCGACTGGGGGCGGATGAGGGATCTGTAACAGAACTAAAGAAAATAACAGATATGATAGGCTAGTCTATGGGGAATGTGATGAGTGAGATGAAAAACATCAACAACTTGTTCTATCCACCAAATAATGAAAAGACTTCCCCACCACATCTCGATAAGATGATCCGGTGACCACAACTTCCCACAAAGAGGTTACAATTACTGATGTTGGGATGTACTATTGAAATTTTGCTACTGGTCCATAGAATTAATCTTTGTGATATATGGTTGAGGTATAAAATTATCATGTTAATGATAGAGAGGATTTAACGGTCATTCCATAGAAAGAGGACAAATCTTCCTCCTCCTAGATGTATCTATAGAGGGAGGTAGAAGTCTAGTGGACCTCACATTCTGGAAGGATGAGGCTTATACACCTTGTTCCTACCAATTCCCCTGATATAGTGGATCAAGGAGAGGGTCCCATTACTGAATGTCATTCTGCCTCAGAACCTAAAAATAAAATTTTTTTAATCACTGTTTGAAACATCTCATTATTCATCCATTGGTGGAGCTAAACCACCCTCTTTCCCCATGATGGTTCTTCAGAACATGGTAGGTTTTCTATATGATGAGGAACATTGGCCAAAGTGATGTTGGGGTAGAGAGGACATCCTCCTGGGTGAGTTGGCGTGTGAGGATAACATAGAAATATGTAAAAAGGAAGATGGTGAGAGCCTCCACATCCACTGGATGGAATGCGGAGAGAATACCCACATTAAGTGTTGGATTAGGTAGAACCTCTGCTGGAGTTGGTTGGATCAGGGGTAGTATTTACATGTTTGTTTCCCTTAGTAGTGACGGTATGAGGGGGGCCTTCGTAATAGTCAAACTGAACACGATGAAGACCCACACATTGGATTCAAATGAAGTGAGGCATACCTCCACATCTATGATCACATGGATGAGGAGGACCTTCGTCAGAGGTGTTAAAAACATAGGGAAGACCCTCACGTTGATGGTTGACCAGGTGAGGAGGATCATTGCATTGGAGAACTACAATAGGAAGAACAACTCCATACCTGGGATTAGGAGTGTGAAAGAAACCTTCTTGATTGATGTGAGTTTAGCATGGAGGGCCTCTTCTCAAACTATTGGTGGAATGAGGAGGACCTCCATGCCATGATTGGGAGTGGGGAGGACCAGCACTCTCATTATCAGTGGCATGAGGAGGACCTCTGTGCTGGATGTTATCACTATGGGTCAGCCTGTAATGGGTTCTAACTGTATTAGTGAACAATAAATCCATCCCAACCTACCTGTGGGGCAGTTGGGGACTCAACACAGGTCATGCATATAACTTACTTTATTTTTTATAAATGAGTAACCGATGGTATACATTGGTGTTGGTAAGGGCCAATTCAGTCATTGATGATGACACCACCTAGTGGGAATCCTCCTCAGCTTTCACCTGATGATGGCATCAGGTTAACCAGATGGGGGCCATGGGTGCAAGTGTTTATGTCACCTACCCCTCAGCCTATGTGAGCCAGTGGTGGAGCTAACGTGTCCCAGTGGAGGCCCTCACTGGCATCCCCTAGGAAGGGATCACTATTGTGGTGGCTTGGAATTCCCTCACCTCATTAGCATAAGGGATAAATTCATCAAAGCTCTCATGAAAGAGGCTCCTGAAATGGTTCTAGGTTGGGTTAGGGAGTATTGGATCTCCATACAGCCCTTGGGGATGGAGGTGATGGTGATGTGCAGAATACTATAGGTCTTATCGGGCCATATCTTGAGTTTGGATAATCCCTTCATCCTCATACCATAAATCAATTTTTTTGATCACCCTCCTCTGAAAAATTTTAGATGGAGATATGCGGTGTGGGTGCCTAGTATATGTGGATGTGGAATCTGTCATGAAAGAGATGGATCCATGAATTATTTCTTCTTTGGTGTTTCTACAACCCATGCATCAATGGGTGGGTGGGGACAAGTTTCCTGACATAGTAGCCTGGGTCATACAAAGCAGGGAGATTCAACCATTAGCATTGATAAGAGGAAAAGTGACATCTAATGCCCCATTTTCGTTCTGTCTCCCATGATCTGTATGAAGGATTCAAGATGAAAACTTCAAAGACTGGGATGTCCAACATTCAACTGCCCCAATCATTGGTTCACTTCACGCCTGGCCCACTATTATCTTGGCGGGACCTGGATTTGGATAGATGGATCTGGTGAAATTATTATCCATTGATGCCTCATAGTCTATTAATCTCTACATTGAGGAGAATAATTTCATGTCGGGTTTACCATTTTTTTATTCTTTAGTTGGGGTGCACATATGTATTTGGGGACGTGCTAATTGTTTCCCCACAGTCCTACTTTCCTAAGGATGGTGGCATCTATCCCTTATTCTTGGATGATTTCTCCTTGATCGAAAAGGGATTACGGGATGTCAGTATATATTTCTTTGTATTCCTCCTTGGAACTTCTTACCTAGTCTAATAATCCCTTAAATATTATGATTTTGTTTGTGAAACTCTTCATTAGTGACATATAATCATGGACACCGGTTAATTACACCTCTTCTATCAGAAAATTCCATGAGGTCATTTTAGGGAAACATCCTTCGATCAGTGGAGTAGTCATGTTGGACATCACTGGCCACTATGGATGCTGAAACACTGATGCATTTGGATTTCTTCCACTTATAATAGGGCTTCTCAAGGTCATAGATTCCCAAGGGATCCCACATCGAATGTGGTGAATTATATTCCACACTTATGTCCCTGAGGTTTTCCTTAGATTATCATGTTTAACATAGGGTATTCCATGAGTTTAATGTCTAGTAGATATCAACCAAACCGATCAAAACAGTGATAAGAGTGGATAAAATGGTTACATCCCCAAAAGGGTTCACCTGAGGAGTTTAGGGGATGAGTGGATAAAAAATTCCAATGAATCTGGATCTGAGGATGCTTGTCTCCCAACAAAGGGGAAAGTGATTTTTACCCATTGGTGTGTGAACCTTATGGAGTATTCTTACATGCCCTATGTAATAGATTGGGGTCAAAATCCATGTAGTTTGAGAGAATAAATTTTAACATCATGTAGGAAAAAAGGGGGAACATAGTTTAATGTCATGCGGGATGAGGGTGAACTGACGTCAAGTGGTCGGGACTTATGGGCATTGGGCTTGAAACTTATGGAGGATTCCTACGTACCATTCTTAGAAGGGATCAAGGATCAATTTCCATGTTGTTCAGTGGGGTGATGAGTCACTTAAGGAGTCATCTCATGAGATTTAACAAGTGGATGGTACCCGAAGGAAGTAAAACCTTCGGGATGGGGAATGAGCTTCCCAAAACAAAATGGGATCAAGGGAGAGACCAATATGGGACTTAAGTGATGGTCTTGAACCATGGAGAGGCTTCTTACTTATCCATGTTGTAAGGAATCAAATTCCATGTAGATTAGGGTGGGGGATTGGAATCAGGGTTTATGCAGAGGACATCAACCCAACAACATAATGTGTCTTATGCGTGGTTAGTAGGCCAATGAGGAAACAAGGGATTATGCTGGGATAGTTTCCAAGGGATATGGAGATTGGGAATTACTCCAGGGTGGAGGGTCAATGCCGATAAATCTCAAAGGGAGAGAGACAGAGTATCAAAGGTCCATGTTCCCATCTCTCCTCCAGCCATTGTGTATTGAATAATAGAGGAGGAGCAAGGATGATATCCTCTGTAAGAAATATGGGGGACTTACACCAAGGTGGTTTCCCTTCCCTATAGATAGATTTTGTTACATGCAATGAGGATCTCATTCCATGTAAGGATGATCTCACTCCCATGGAGACCGGTGGGCATGGAAAATGTTTGAGGCGGGGCACCCCATGTATATTACATGGGACGAGGCTACAGTTTAATGTCATGTGCTGAGGACGAGGGTTCTTGGAAGTGTAATTTCATGTAACTTAGATGATAATGATTCACTACTAACGCCTTGGACTTACATAACTGGCACACATTAACCCTTAGTGTAGGGAAGGGACCGACAATGCCATTTGGAGATGGGGTTGTGCAACAATCCAATGAGGGCCTCATATTAGTGTGGATATGTGAAGAAGAAATATCCACTAGCATGCCTATGTGATGAAGCATGAGTCTAAGAAAGGTAATTTGAAGCACCACCCAAGGGACATTAAAATCCCTTTGTAGAAACCTAGAGGTCCATACAAGGGAAGCATGTGCATGACAGGGGTGTCCCGCACAAGAGGGGTTCATCCATAGTTATTTAGGGTGAGGATGAGACATTGAGCACTTAAGTAGGGTAGTTCCCAAGATGAGAGGTTACACGCAAGGCGGGGCTATTGCGGAAAAAACATATGGATATGTGAAAAAATTGTTACATTGCAAGGAAAAAATTGCATGAAAGAGGAATGTTTTTCATGAAAATTCTGTATAGTAAAAGGAAATGGATGTGGATCAATCCCAAGAGGGCCCTCCCAAAGGATGACCCCTCGGAGACCTATCACACAAGATATGTTACCTTGAGGTCATTGTTAATTAGTGCGGTCTCAGAATTGGTGTCATTAATGAAGAAAATAATCGGTTCGTATGATGCAACCATCCATAAATGGTGGGGGTTATGCATCTATATATAGCTGAAAAAATTGGCGGTGGCATGCAAGAGGAGTTACATGCAAGTAGTTGTTTGACTTTGCATTGGCCGAGGAAGGGTTTGCGCACCTAAGGGACTCTTTCATGCAAGGCACCATTTCCTTAGCTGGGTTTTTAGAAGGTCGATTAGAAAGGCACCCTTTAACATTGCATTGTGTGGGCAATAGTTTGTGTGCCTATGTGAATCATGCGCACAGGGCTCTGTTCCTTTGTGCCATTTCCTTGGTAGGTTTTTGAGAAGGTCACTATGAAAGGATCCCTTTGACGTCGCATTGGGCACGAAAGGGATTACGTGCATATGGGAATCTTGAGCACACCCCTTAATTCTTGCACACATCTCTCTCTAGAATCATGGTATTGTTCATCGATTCCCAAAATTCCTTCGGTTTTCTTAATAGTGCATGTTCATGGACCTATCTGAAACTAAGTGTCAATAGTATACACAAATTCTTATTTCAAAACCCATTTTATAGAATTGGGGGGGGGTGGTTTTCTATCATTACCTTATCATAAAAATCAGAGTATAATGAAGACACATAGTATATTATATTAGAATGGTTTAATAATAATTGCAGGTGGGATAAGAAGTAAAATAAAAGATCTCATTGGAGAATATTACCCCTTCTTCGAGAAACATCCCTATGTTTACACCAAAATCATTCATTGGACTTGGTTAATTAAAAAATAAGGCTTATAGGATGAGATGTGGTTATTTTTTATGTTATTTATCCCAAAATTGTCTAAAAATGTTCTTCAAGGAGTGAAGAAGATATGAGAGTGGGTGGGCTTTTTATATGGAGGTGGGCGGAACAGTTGTAATTTTTTCTAAAACCAAAGGTGAACCAATGTTTTTATCAAGAAGGTAGGAATGAAAATGAATTATTAAATATAATTCTACATTATAGGGTAATAATATGTCCACAAACAAGAATTTAGACATGATTTTAGGTCACTTTAATAGTTACCTTTTTTTAACCAATTACAAAAACCAATATTACCTATACCATGATAATTAATTATTACTATGATCATTATTTATTTTATCAAAAAATATATTTAACCATATAAAATAATATAAAGTATTTTTTATAAAAAATATCGAATCCTTTTTTTTGAAATTAAATTTATTTAGGTGGAGAAAATATATTTAAAATTAATCATTCAAATGTGATGAGAGGGAAGGTTTTAAAAGAGAAAACATTCAAATTTTTGTAATGTTTTTATATCCAATTAAATTGTAAAATTTATTAAAATTAGAAAAATTTGATTAATGGCTATATATTTGAACTAATTATTATTTATAATAAAGTAAAAATATAATTGGGATTAAACAAATGAAATGAAAAGGTCGTTTTCAATTATAATTCAGTATTTTATACTATTTGTCATGAAAACAATATTTTTATAGAATTTTTAAAATATAGACAAAATATAATAATGAAATAATTATTTATAAAATTATTTTTATTTTTACAAAGAATTAATCTAAAAGTGAAAAGAAAATAAATTTAAAATAAAACTATAAATTATGATGAAAAATAGAGGTTTCAAGAAGTGTATTTTTTTCAAGCTCGATATAATTTTATATCAAATCAATGTATGATAATAAACATTGTATACGTATAAATTAAATTTCATTTATATTTAATCTAAAAACATAACTCAAAATATTCCCCATTGGGGATTATTTTCACAACTAAATTTGGAGAAACATTATGTATATTAAAATAGTTTTAAGAAGTAACCCATTTTAAACCCAAATGTTGACATATAATAATATCTGATATATTCTAGATTAAAAAATAATTAAATGGACTTAATATTATTAAATAATTATTATTTTATGTTAAAACATAATTTTTAATTTCATTTACTTAATTCATTGATTTTAAATGACACCTTTACAAAAAATTATATTTTTCACTATTAAATGAGAAATAATTATATTATAAAAAAAACCAATAGCTTCAGCACATATTAATTATAATTTGACAATTCCAAAAAATTAGGTAATTTTAATAAATATATTTTCTAGAAGCTCTATAATGTGATTTTATAATTTTTAATAAAAACAAATTTGATGAATTTGTTTTGAGGAATATAATTAAATTACTTAAATTTGAATGATTATTTAGAAAGAATGTTTTAATAAATTTATATTAGGTTGAGAATTTATATAAAATTTTAATAAAATAGTTAATACTATTTTTAACTTCCAACTTTTTGACTAAGTTATAATATTATTATTTCACGGTTTGACGAGGATCAGTGTTGCCTGACATTCACCCTATTGAGTAAATTTGTTGTTTCATGTAACACAAGCTATCGAAAAATTTAATCTAACTTGGAAAGAAAATATTTTATAAAATAACAAGGTGTAATTTTATACACCCATTAAAATGAATTCTTCCATCTAAATTCATCTCAGTCATTATAGTTTTACCATTTAAAATTTTCTTTCTTAGATACCCACTACATGCAAATTAATAATAACAGTAGAATTATAAAGTAAAATATGGAAACATAAACATTACCTAATGTAAACCATATCTAGGATTCCATATTGAAACATATATACATGGTAAGTAAAAATTTGGACATGGTGGAAAAAATGAAATAATTATAGGGTATGATAGAGATCATTGATCATAAGAATTTTGTAGATCCAGATAAGGTTAATGACCACAAAACCATAAACCAAGGAAACATGAAAAGAAAATTTATATAATAAAAATGATGATAACCTGAAACAAATTTATTTAATTATATTTTTCATAATGTCGATTAATTATATATTTAAAAATGCAATGGACTTTTCACATGAATATATTCTTACTTTATTTTATTTCATTTCATTATCAGAATCGCATTTATTGGTTCTACCATGATAAATTTATTCTTAATCTATTACTCTAAGAAATAAAGTTGAATTTTATTCTGAAAGAACTGATGGGTCATAATATCCCTAAAAATAATGAAAACTCATTCCTTAATTATTTATTTATCATTAAAACCAAACTACTTTCAAAGGTTCTCCAAAATGAATAAATCTTAATATGATCAAGCAAAGCACTAATATCTAGACCCTCATCCAACGTTTAACATACACCTTTTCAATAAAGGTTATCCTTATAATCCTCAAAAAATGTTAAAATAAAATTCTTTATAACTAAGGTCACTAAATTAAAAAAAATTATCTTATCATTAATGTAACACCCCTTTGAATTTAAAAGAATAAAATTGTGGCTTGCGTTACACTAAATATTGAGTTTAGCTTGAATTACACGAGACAAAGAGTTTAAAAACACCACTCTAGTTGGATTATATATATATATATATATAATCTACCCATTTTTTTTGAAATTAATCCAATATTTTTGAAAGGTATAAAAAATCCAAATTTAATAAAGTAAACACGTTTTTTTTCTAAAAGGATGTTTCGCTGCTTTAAAATGGGGAACGAGGTTAAAAAATATATATATAGTATTTTTTATTTTTTATTTTAATAAATAAAAATTGTTTCTGAAATATTATTTTCAAAATTATATTTGGGTGAAATTTGGGAATTTTTATGAAAAACTTCATTTTGTTGATGAATAATGACAAAATATAATTTTAATTCTATATTATCTTTGAATCTGTATAATTTATAATGAAAAATTATATTTTATTTTTTTTCTAGATAAATTAATTAAATTATAAATATATTAATCAAATTTAAATCATTTTAGTCATATTCATATTGAGTTCAGATATAAAAAATTTGTAATATTTTAAATATTTTTACTTTAAGACCCAATTTTTTGTCACGTTTGTGGGATTAATTTTATATTTATTTCTTCCACATATGTTATTTGATTTTGGAAAAAATTTAACATATTCGAAATAATAATAATTTATAACATCTAATGATATCAAAATAATTTTTGACCAATATACTTGTGAAATAATATAAGGTTAATTGTTGCGGTTAATGTAAACATAAGTTTACTTAGTGGTCAAACATTATACTTAAGAATAAAAATAAGATCAAAACATCCCCAAAACCCATTGGATGGCCATATTTACACCCTTATCAATTTTCATATATTTTTATAAATTAGTGTTAATTATAATCCCTGATAGTGACCAATATAATTAGTTATGAAATTAATAATATAAAAATTCTACCTTTCTCCCTTTTAATTTCTATAAATATTTGGGGATAGGGAAAATATAAATAGGCTTGTTTATAAATTTTATTTTGATATTTACAATAATATTTTATCATAATAATTTATCCTTATTTTTTAGAGATGATATAATTACATTAAAGTTTTAAAAAAAGCCAACACATAAATTATTTAGTTAATAATGAATTGAAATATGTGATATTAAAATTATTAAAAGTTAAGTAAATTTAATTAATTGTTCTATTACATTATTTTTTTAATATTAATAAATAATATTACATATTTTTTTATATTAATATACTCAAATTACGTCATTTTCATGTTGTATTTAAATATAAATTAAATTAATAATGTCAAAATTGAAATTATTTTTCTTTTATAACATATGAAATTTTATTAAAAGATTTAAAATTACTAAAAAAACATAAAAACATTCCAAAATAATTTTATGTTTTAATAAATATCAAATATTGTCAATTCATGGTGAAATTTGTCTTTTATAATAATCATATTGAACACTAAATAGTGAAAATTTGTTACTAGGGTGAGGGTATAAGTAGTGATTAGCATGTCTGATTCCATTCTATAAAAATTAATTCCCTAAACACATGGTATTTTTTATTTTAAAAACAATATATATTTTTTATAATAGGTGGATAATTATTTTTTAAATTTTACCACATAAATTTAGACATAAACGATAAATTTCCTAAATTAGAAAACCAGTTACTATGGTAAAAAACTAAAAGTGGAAATTTTAGTGAACTTTTTGACAAAGTAATTAAATAAAAAAGATGAATTAATTTATGTTTTATTATTTTGAATAAACCATATGTCCCAAAAACCTTACTATTTTTCAATATACGAGTCACATGAAGTAATAGAGACCTCCCAATAGTGTTTACCTTTTGGTATTTACAAGAATGGCATACCTCCTCCATAATAAAATGCCATTCACTCTCCCAACATCCTCACAAATACAAATTCATTAGGATATACCATACCTAGAAACAATGACATAAAAAAAATTCTCCTCTCACCCTAGAACAATTTCTCGGGGAATAAATCCAACCACGGAGTTCCATTGGTGTAACCCATGAGTTACCTGAATAATAGGTTGTGTTATTCAACATTCAATTTGGGTTTTTTATTTCTTCAAAACATTAAATTCATTATATACCATGATTATATTAAATCCTTGGTATCCTCAATATACTGATAATTTTTAATGATAAATTCCTTACCTATAAAAACATGTAATTTCTTCCAATGGGTAATGAAATTATCATTTATGTGTATAAAGGATTATTGCCTCATGAAATGTTGTCATTATTTCATTCCTTTACCACTTATCATGGTTGGAAATTATGATAAATTTTTTTAAATATATGATATTTATGATATTTATAAGATATTAATACCTCATGGATAATTATATTAGTTATACTATTTTTTACATTTTATCCCATAGTGTATGTTATAGCTATCGAGTCCTAGATAACCCAGAGAAGGTGTCTACAATCAATCACATTAGAATGATTACCAAGAATCAAGCCTCGAAGTACTTATCTGTTTTCCAAACTTGGTGAACCAGTTATATAAATGAATATTGAATTATAAATGTATGCACTAATTAATTTTTTTTTTCTTCTAAAAAAATAAACTACTTGGGGATATCTCTAATCCATCTATTATATTACTGCATTTATTTCAGAGTACGCTTCTTGTATTCCTGGGGAAAAAATAAAATAAGGGTGAGATAAAATTCTCATTAAGGGAAAAATATAGTATAAGTAATAAGGAATAAATGTGAATATTCAATATATAAAGATAAATTACTAAACACACATTCCATATAAATAACTATATATGGAAAAATAAATATGGAAATGTATGAAAATAAAACACATGTCGTTAATCAATGAAATGAAATGAAATGCATCCATAGATATGTTGATAAAAAATATCATATATGAATAACATCTGAATCTAAAATGAGTATAAGTATTTCTTAATGGATTTCATGTATAAGTAAAATGAGGACCTGTTAATGTCAAGATGAATAATATAGAAAATTTAAAACTATGGATCTATCATCCATTTAATTTATAAATTTGGTTTGTCTCATGAAAACCAATTGATGCATCAAGGATCTGTATAATGTTTGATATCCACCAATCACTGCCTATCCAAAACATTATTTATATTGAATAATAAAAAATATATTCCTTTTAAAATATGATTATGTAAAAAATAATATAGTATTACCAAATATTACCCACATAATCCATTAACTTTTAAATTATACACCTTATGTAAGTAGTTATATGGTTTAGGAAATAGTAATATATATGATAAATGAAATGGATAATTTAGTGTAAATTTAGTGTTCAGTTATCGTGAGAGATTTAATAATTTAACAAGACTAAATAATAAATCCTGGAAGTGAATGTGAATACTATCCATGGCCAAAGAAATAATAAACCATCCATACGGAAAATTTGGATGGTATCAATACAACAAATTCCATATAGGGTAAAAAAGAGGGTTGTTGTCATTGATGAAATACAAGATTAACTTTTAAAAACGTTTGTGAGGAAAATATAATTTTTTTTTGAAAATATTTTTAATTTAAAATAATATTTTAAAATAATTGAGGAGGAGGATTCAAATAATTGACGGTGGATAAACCTGTACAAGCAGTATGAGGTAAAAATAATATACCTTTTATGCGGAAAAAGTGTAGAAAATTCCTTGTCTAGAAAGAGACAAGAAGACTAATTCTATGATACTAGTAAATTAAAAAGGTTTATTTTTTCTTTTTCTAAATCATTTTTAAATCATTTTTGTATTTTTTTTAGTAAAACATGGTTTTTTATGAAAACAGGTTCTCTGAGTAAATAGGGAAATAAAGTAGGGTTTTTCATAAAAAAAATTGAAAATAATTTAATACCAACGAGTGGGAAAATTGTAATAATAATTGAAAATGTTCATTAATAAATAGATAAAAATGAATGTTTTTATTGAAAAATGGTTATATAATTTCCTCGAATAGAAATTACAAAAAAAGATCATTAGGATTACTCTTGAGAAAAATAATAGTTAACCATTCCAAAGTTCCCCATAACACATTGACAAATTTTAAATTGTAACCTCATTAATTTGTAAAATTTAATGAAATTAATAAAATCATGAGATTATGGATATTCATAATATATAATTCCAAAGGAAATATATAAACCATATAATTGAAACTATGTTCATAACAATAGAATGTGCCTTAATGAAATGAGATTGAGATGAAATCTATTACATATGAATAGAAATACCAAAAAGTTATAATAATAATATGTAACATCTAAATACCATTAAAATAACAGGTTTAATTATATTATATGTCAATGTGGGAGAATTTACACTACATATAAGAAATTTCATGCATAATAATATTTTATTCTTCACAGAAAGAAAAGTGAGATAAGATTTCCTTACCTAATGTTTCCTTCCAGGTGAACATCCATTAAATTAATGCATAATAAACTTATTTTAATTTTCTACACTATTATGAACCTTTATCTTTTTTATAATTACTTTTATTTAACCTATTAGCATATTTCGGACAACTACTTAATCAATTATGTTTTCATTGGGAGTTTTTTACCAAATTCAGCTATTGTGTCAAAACAACCATTGTTGGTCAACTATGGTCAAAGGGGTCATTATATAACATATCCTAAATAATAAAAACGAAATAAGTATCATATTTCTAAATAAATTATTCTTTTATATTCGATCATTTAATATGGTTATGAAAAATTAATCAATGTTACAGTAATGGTGTTGATAGGATGTACGAAGGCATGAGAAACATTAAAATTTTTAAATGATCATTGTGGAAAGAAGGTAACTAACAAAAATAATTATAGAATGATAATTAAATAATAAATACAATTATATTTAATGATATATACTTATATATTGAATTATTTTGTGTAAAATTAATCACATCATTTTGAGGAGGTGGTAGTCCACACATCCACGAATGACGTTATATCCATTAATATGTGCGAGGGGTAATAAATAAAATTATATATATATAACCATAAATGTTACTATGTAATGAATATAAAATATATTTTGTTTATCACCCATGTTTTTAATTATAACCATCATAGATACATTACATGTAAGGTGTGGATAAATCACATTTCTTTGAGGGGCGGTAGTTCACACTTCCTCAAACAATGTTATCGTATTAATGTAAAATGGAAACTTCTAAATGTGTTTATTATAAAAGGATTAAGTTATTATATATATATATTAAATATAATATATAAAATATATAAACAATGAGTATATCATAATGACCACCATGAGAGGATGTAATGGAAGAATGAACAATCACATTTTCGTAAGGCAGTTGTTCACCATCTACAGAAACATTATGTATGTTACCCATTAGATAGGGGTGTTTGTAATTGTTGGATAAAATCCCAGAAGAACAAAATCATATTATATTTAGGATAATGGTATGGTTATACAAAAATATATTAATGATATTTTATTGTTTGGTGAATGGAAATAAAACTAGAGGGATTGAGAAAAGACATTACCTTTTAATCAGGTAACTTCTATTGGTTTGAACCAAATTTATTTGTTTGAAATTTTTCTTACCAATAGGATAAATCTTGGTAGAGTATTGGAATTGTGGGATAAAATTTGGGAATTAATGTGAGATCTTAGGAGATTTTAAATGTGTGAGGAATGGGTAGAGTTGGTGGCCTTTTATAGGGAAGTAAAGGGACTCACTTGGTATTCTTGGAAAGAAGTTAGGTGTACACATGTCCTTACCTAAAAATAGTAATACCAAACCACTTAAAGTCATTAAATTAAGGTTAATGGTCTAAATATTTACAACCAATTAGTGTTGGACATGTTATTAGGCCATTTGGTCTCTTAAACATAACGTTTTTGTATATTTTTAAGTCTAATTACACCTTAATCAATGTAATAAATTTTAATAACGTTCACTAATAATTTTTGTCAAAAATTATGTTGATATTAATATACCACAAATGTTATATTTTTTACAATGGTGAATGTTGGATTTAAAAAAATTAAAATCAAAGAAGTGGGAATATTAAAATTAATGCTAATCTCACAGATAGACGGATTAACAGGTTTTAGTAGAAGAGTGATCAAAAGATTGTTAAGTTTTTATATTCAATTTAAAATTAAATTCATTATAATGAACTAAATAAAATTAATATATTTATAATTGATCCAATTTTACATTAGAAAAATAATATAATATAATTTAACAATAATTATTGTTTAATCTAAAATGTCGTTTTTAACTAAAACATAGTATTCTTCAATATTCCATAAAAATGTTGTTTCTAAGAAAAATCCCAAAAATTCATCCTAAGATAATTTTGAAACTATGAATACAAAAATAACGTTTATGTTATCAAATTTTATTCATAAATATGTCAAAATAAAGAATAAAATTATGTTCGCCACTAAAAGTCAGTTAAAAATGCCTAATAAAAAATGTAGGTTTTTATGTGTAATATTCTGTTTTCTCATATATTATTCTTATGAAATATATTTTATGAATATAAAGAATAACTATTTGAGTATTTAACATATTTATTACCTTAATATGACTCATTTACCTCATATATTTTAATCGGTTAGTGTAAAAAAACTTTGTGAGCATAAGATTGGTTTTCTAAAAAATATATTTTTAATATTCATTTGGTTCTTATATTAATTTATAATATATTTGTAACAAATGATTTAGTTATCTAATACATATATTTTCATATTTTATTCATTAATAATTATATTGGCTTGTTAATATCTTATAATATTTTAATAATATATCATTATTTGGTGAAACTCGATCTTGCGTACAACGTAATCTTTTGAGAAAGGTTTCTCTTCTGTGAAACACTCGCTAACTCATTGTTTACTGTAAATAGTAAATATATTATAAAGTATTGGAATATTATATTACCTTACACTCTATCTGTTGAGTTTTATACATCCTATCGAATACAAGGTTCTTATATTAGTTTTTATGGGCATCACATTCTCCCCACCTTATTTAAATTGCGTCCTCACAATTTAAACTAAATCTTGGTAATAGATTTTTTGATATTTAATACATTGAGATCCCACATCATGATAAGAGTTCATGAAAAATCCTTTATAAATGATATAATTGAATGTATAAAGGTCTCATGGAATACCATATAACTAGGTCTCTATGTTGGAGAACATCAATGGAATGTAGAGATACATAAATGGAGGAAAAGCGTAAATATTTATAAAGATTAAATGAGGTCAACAATCAAAAACAAGTTAATGATAAATTGAATAATGGTTTAATAAATTCCATAAATCTATTATGATTTATAAGGCCATATATGAAATATAATTTCAGGTATTAGGAAAACATTTTATTTTTAAGTCATTTTACTAATGTTGGGAAATTCCATTTCACACCAAGAATATAAAAAATACTATTACATGATTGGATTAAATATCATATGATCAATCCTAACTATTAGTTTTGATTTTATAAAATTCATAATAATCCCTTTACTCTCAAAAAAATTAATTACCAAAATTTAATTTTATTTAATTCCTGAAGCACTAAAAGAAACATATAAAAGATTGTAAGGCCAATAAAAGAGTGTCAATTCTTAATATATGTCTTTAACTATCACCAAAAATAAATATGTTTGATAGATAAATATGGAATCCTAAAAATTGATACAAATGGTTCATCATAAATATATTATTATTAAAAAATTTAATTAAAAACAATTAAAATTAACAAAGACATTGCATTGGTCAATGATTGGCGTGAAGCCCTTATCGTCCATCAGTCATAGGTTCAAGACCTGCATCCTTGTTGGATTTGATTGGTTGTCACCCGACTTATAGTTTGTTCTTTTCTTAATATAATTTTCATAATTTATCTAATGGAAATAATTTATATTAAGTTAATCACTGAATAGTAATTTAACTATGGATTGTAATTAAACCTAAAAACATAAATACTTCATCCCCTTATTTCCCCATATACCCTTCTGTGGTCTAGATTTTATCCTCTAGAAGAGTGAATTGACTTGGGTAATGACTAGGATACACACATTTACAAAAAAGTACAATAAAGGACTTGTTATGATGGGCTTCACTTCCTTCAATAGTACACTTCCCTTTTCCTCAACAATCCTTGTCATTATGCCCTTATTTGCCACACAAAATGAATTTATTTATTCCATTGATGCATTTTATAGGGTGTCTCCTTCCACACATCTCACATGTTGAAATGTGAGCCTATTTCTTAACATGGGATCTTGAACTCAAGATCTTATCATCCTCTATCATTATCTTCTCTGGTGTGCTTGGGAGTTGGTAAAGGTATATATTTTTAATCATATTTCATAAAAACTGATTTGGCATCAACTTGATGTCCTTCACTTCTATCAATAAATCATCTATTTTTTTGTTTTCACTATTTTTCCTTCACATTCGGTGTTAACATGGATCATTCGGGTTCCAACCATTAAATAAAACCAGAAGTAATAGTGTGAGAAACAATTGTCATAGTGAGAAAAAGTGTATAATTATATATAAGATATCTAAATCATGACACATTATTTTTTTAATCTAAAACAACTTAGGTTTAACCATGATTACTCATTTTCAAAATACTTTCAAATTTTTCATAATTTTTTGTAAATAAATCTTGGAATATCCTATGAATTTCCCCCGAATGTGTCAAACCAGGTGCATTGTAAGTCTCGTTGTTGTGTATGAGGTTACCCAGAGTCAGGCCTGAAACCCCTTGTTGTAGTTGTTACTATTTGGTGCATATGTGACTAAACCATATCCACTTACAGTATCTATATAGATATATATTTATATGAAGACCCATATAATCTATAATTTTACATTTTTTAAGGGTCTTCATCAATACTTATCCTCAAATTATACCTTAGGGTTATGTTATCTAACACAATTTTACCTAAATATAGTTCTCAAGGATGTTATTAAAATTCCCTTTTCATACCAATAGTAGTGACATAGCCCTATATAGCCCAGACCCAGTGTCTATTATCAATCACATGGGTATGACTACAAGTAATCAATCCCCAATGGACTAATTAGTTTAGCAGTCTTAGTGAACTAGATACATAAATGTGCCATGCATTAAAAATTTATACACTAATTACAACATATTTGTTTTGTAAATTAAGAAAAATTAACATCATTGGGATGACTCTAAACCATATATTATATTCCTTCATTTATTTTAGAGTACGGTTCTTCGTTTCTAGTGGAAATAAAAATAATTTGGGTGAGCTATAATGCTCATTAAAACATTTTTTTAGAAGAAAACATATTCTCCAACTAAAGAGAGAAATAAAGTCTGTCTTCCTTAAAAATCTCTTAAACACTTTGCATACCAAAGAGTGTAAAAATGGTAGAGATACTTAAAATGGTCTGGAATAACTAGAAAATAATGAAATGTATTATTGATAAGTGGTTATATAATTTCCTTGAATTTAAATTACATTTAAATATTAAAAGAATTAGTCTTGAAGAAAATATTATTTAAACATTCCAAAGTGTCCCATACCACACTGAAACATTTTAAATTACAACATCACGAAATATTAAAATTGAATGAAATTAATAATATCATGATATTTAATAAAATCATGATATATAATGTCAACAGAAATATACACCCCACATAGAGGAAAGTCGGTGTATAAAAATAGAATGTGCCTCAATGAAATGAAATTGAGACAAAATAAATTACATATAAATTAAAATATTAAAAATTTATAATAATAAAATGAAACAGATAAATACAATGAAAATAATAGGGTTCATGATATTATATGTCTGTCATGACCCATCACCTGTGGCCCATGTCGTGACTACCCTAAGCCCGCCTTCTATAGGCTAGGGGCTGGTGACTAGCACCAAAGGCATGAATCCCTAAAATTGGGAAGGTATTGCCTTTACAAACTGACATCACACACAACAGGGTATGAGTTGGATGTAAACACTATGTAAAGCTATATACAAAACAATTACTGGAAAGTAAAAAAGGGGGCCAGAAGTACAAGCCCAATAGGAAAGTACAAGTACAACTGAAAAACAATTACAACTGAAGAAAAGTAAAGCATCTACGGGGTCGTCCTAAAGGGATCCTAACTGAAGGGTAGGTACATACGGCCTCCATAGCACTCCACATCCATTATTCTCCTCTGTATATCGACTCGTCGTAAGGTCCACCTCCGGGTACCGTCCAGCCCTGCTACTCTGATGCTTAGTTAGCATTGTCCATCTTCTGCAACCAACACAATGAGGTGAGAGCATATCCCATGCAGGGGTGATTATAATGATACTAATTAGAGACCCCAAGACCCTCAATGTATCTCAAATCCAACAAGGATAAATCAAGAAGTTTGAAATCAACAGATAACCCTACTTAGAGATATGCTCATACATATACCTATGTTATCAAGTAATCCATCTCAATCTTGAGTTAAACACAAAAGTTACTGACTCAGCTCAACCAGGATTTTTATTATTGAAACCACAACTAATGGTGATGTCCTCCTATATTGTGTACAGTGGGCCTGCCGCCACAACCAGGTTCTTCCCACTAACCTTGGACTGCTGAGCTACTTTTTCTATCGAGTACAGTGGGTCTGCTGTGCTCACACAAGGGCGCTCTATCATGACCTGTCGTAGTGGAGCCCATGCTGTGACTCCCCAAGCCCACCTCCAATAGGTCAGGGGATGGTGACTAGCATGGAGTAGGCATATTACTAATCATGGGAGGCATTGACTAAGTACATGTACACACTCACACATCTCCAAGCCCACAAATTCTGAAATGTAAAGAAACTAAGGAACAAAAATGCAGGCATGCCAATAAACCAAACGAATAGAGTATGAAGGAAGGTAAAGAATTGAATGTCAACTAGGCCAGAATACAAGCCCACCAAAACAAATGTCTGAATACTTAAAAGTCCAACCTATAAACACAAAAGGTACTGGGACTGCAGCTCATAGCCGTAGGAATGCCTCAGTGTATAGGGAACTCAGAATGTTTGGTCCTGTCCTGGTCTGCCCTGGACTCTGTCAAAATGCTTCTCTTCTTCACAAGACATGACACATCAGGTAAAATACCATGTAGGGGTGAGTAAAAAAATACTCAATAGAGGACCCCAAAACCAAAAATATGCACACAAAGTAACGATATAGTCAGATATGCACAATATATGTCTACATAACATATAGCACAAACTAGATACACTCAATACCTAGACCCCGTATTCTAGAGACAAGTCACACAACCACAAACCTCTGGCTAGGGGTTTAGTTCGATTATTCCATGAAGCAATCATTCTGGGAGAACACACTCCATGAGTCGTATAGCTATGATGATGTCCATCCGAGAAGTATTGTTCTTTTTTAAGCATCACGAGAGGTAGTTATGCTCATTATGAGAGACATAATCATGAGTGAGAATGTTATGGTAGATATATGCACTCAGTATAGGAGACACACTCTTGAGTGGGAAAGATCACAATACAAAGATGACGATCACTGCTAGGGCCATGAAGGATACCAAAAATCTTCCAGAATTCACATTCTATGTAGAGGATCAACGCTCGATGGAGTTGGTCACGTCGATGCTAGACTCTACCTAGGGACAAGAATGGATAGATGATCTTGATCCGGGCCTCTCGGATGGATTCCTGACTCTATCATAGAAAGTCATGCTTAAGGGATCATACTCATGTAAAAGAAAACGATGCCTGACCATCAGGGGAACGAGAAGAAGGGGAACTAACCCAAACGAATGATGTCCAAGATGCGGTGAACAAGAGCACCATTCCATTTTAAAAAAAATTAAACGATATGTATAAAAGTTACATGCCATGTTGTCTGACCGCGGGTACTTCCCATGTACAACGTCCCATGTTTTAAGGCTACTCGTTTATAAAAACTGAGTACACGGCGTGTAGTATGGTGTACATGCCGTGTCTTAGTGACTGGGGTTGGCTCCATGTATGCTAACCATGTTCCCATACAGGGTCATCAACACATGTAATCAGTAAATGGGGTGGCCCTAGTTCTGGCCTCTCATAGCCGTGTGATAGAGTACATGGAAATGTACTCCATCCTGTGTCTGTATACCCCATCGATACAAGCTGAGTTCTGTGTATCCGCCTCTTCCATTCTGTTCACGCAATGTCGCCTGAAGCTATGTAGTCCAACCCCTATCCATGTACTTCCCAAAATACACACTGAGCTTCAGGGAAAGTCTAACATGCCATGTGACCAGGGTTACATGCCATGTGATTCCTCTATGACCCCTAAAACCCTAGTCGCTGGTTCCAGTACTACACAGAGTGTTCTTCGGAAGTACATGTCGTGTATTATGGAAATTTCTAAAAATGTGGACCTCCACCATCACGATTCCATCGATGCTCTGTTAGTTGATCCGGTAGTCCGATCGCCACTAAAATTCTGGGTTTTGGTCTCCCCTACGCCATGGAGTTGCTTCCTATGTTTTCGGACCATAGATCTATTCCGAAAACATGTTTTGATCTTCCCATGTGAAGAATGCCTGAAGAACAACCCTTCATGATACGGTCTAATTCATCGACCACCATCGTTTTTGCACCTCCACATGGTTATTGTGGTGTCGATCCTTCAATTTGGGATTGTTGCATCGTAGAATAGATGCACAATGATCTGGTGTTCATTTCCCCATGAAGAATGCAAATAACGAAGGAAAACATCCAATAAAACCAATTGGGGAATGAACCTCCACCATCATTCATAACGGCGTTGATCCGCTCTTGTTAGTAGGCTTAAACGATTAAGAATCAATAAAAAATAGTTCAAAATGGATCAATTATGTGAATCATCCTGATAAAACCCTCTCACAAGAACGAACGAATCCACAGATCAACATGTTCGTGTTTGATCCATGTTCATCATTTAAAATCAAAAACAGGGAAAATAATTCAAATTAAAAACCCATACCTTTAAGGAAGGATTGATCGTTGATGAAAGGGCCGCGCTTCCATTATCATCGAGATCCTTCAACTTCGTTGGTGCTGTGAATCACATCTTCAATCTGTCGTCGTTCATCGCTGAGAATTTATTCTAACGCTCCGTGGATTCCCCAGAGATTTTTTTCTCAATCATCACCGACAAAAAAAATAAATTATCCTAATAAAAAGGGAATTTTATTTGACATCCCATCATGTTGTGGCATTAATTAGTCAGCTTTTCTATTTCTGATTCATTTTGACATGACATTAATGACCAAAAGAGCTGCCCCATCAGCATGCTTCAGCGGATGTTTCCCTAAAAGAAAAAAAAATAATCTTTCAAATTTATATTATTTTTTTGACATAAAGTATCCAATAATTATCTTTTTACCTTGACTGCGCTGGTCAAGGTTAGGCTCATTCTTAGGTAAAATCGTCACCTCAGATGCAATGGTGCCCTTATATTTTTAATTTGGGCATCCTATTGGGAATTGCCACTACGGCACACAAGTTTAAACTCACTTAACATAAAAAAGTTCAAACCACCCTTCTTGGTTCACTGGGCCTTGGAATGATGATCCGTTTTCGTGACCTTCCTCAAAATAATTCCACATAATATTTAAAAATATTACACAGAAAATCCAACACATTACATTATCCCCACCAAGGGGCTTTACATCCCCGAAAAGCCAAAACAAAGGCTACACAAAAAGTTGTGGGTACTGGGCATGGATCTGTGCCTCCCACTCCCATGTGCTCTCCGGAAGATTCTCGTGCTACAACCAAATGCGCCCCAAGGGAATAATTCTCCGACAAAGGAACCTATCCTACCGATCCTCGATCTCCACTGGCTAATCATCAAAGGTCACTCCATCCTCAATGTCCAACTCACCCTAGTCGATGACATGCGATGCATCATACATGTACCTCCTCAGCAGCGACACGTGGAAGACATCATGTACCTGATTCAACTGTGGCGGTAGAGCTAGGCAGTATGCCAATTCACTATCTCCGCATAGTATGTAGAGATGTCTGATGGTCCTCAAAGATAGATTTCTGCCTAGCCAAATCTCTCTAAACCTCATCTAGGTGAGACCCAAAGAAAGAAGTGGTATCCGTCTTAGAACTATAGAGGTCTTCATCGTCTATTATCATAAGACTTTTTTGGGATATGTATAGTCTTCGTTCTCTCCTGGATGACCTGCAACATCTCGGTTGTAGCTCAAACCAACACTGAACCCATGGGTGCTGACTCTCTGGGGTCGGTCTGGAAAATTTGTGACCAGTAGGGTCTCCCATGCAAGCCCTCGTACGGTGCCATACCAATGGTGGAGTGGTAGCTATTGATATATGAAAACTCCACCAATAGTAGGTGGTCCACCCAACTATGACCAAAGTCAAAGACACAGGTTCAAAACATATCCTCCAGAACCTAAATGGTTCTCTGTCTGAACATCTGTCTGGGGATGAAATGATGTGTTCAAGCATAGATGAGTCCCAAAAGCCTCCTGTAATACCTTCCACAACCAGGATTTGAAACATGCATCTCGGTCTGAGACTATTCTCTAGGGGACTCTATGAAGACGAACTATCTCTTGAATGTAATGGTGTCCCATGCTCTCTTCGAAAATCTCCTCCCTGATAGTTAGGAAGTGGGTCAACATGGTGATTCGGTCAATGATCACCCAGATGGAATCATGCCACTTAGACTTTTGAGGTAAGCCTATCACGAAGCCCATCAAAATTCCATCCCACTTCAACTCTGGAACATCCTGGGCGCGATCTAATCCCATTAGAACCTGGTGCTCGGCCTTCACCTACTGGCATGTAAGGCATCGAGAAACAAACTCTACTACTGCCTTCTTCATTCCTAACCAACAGAACTATCGTCAGAGATCTTGGTACATCTTTTCCACTATTGGATGTACTGACAAGGGGGATTTATGAAACTCCCTCTAGACCTCCTCCTACAATTCCACTCGTACAACAGTGCATCCTCTGAAAAGAAGTACGTGCTCCCCACCTTGGGAATATCTATCAAGAGTATGTCATGTGTATAGCCGAGAATGTAAAGCCACATAGTCAGAATCTCCTAGTTGTGCCTCCATAACCCACTATAAGAGTGGAAGGGCGACAACCATCGACTGTAGGTAGGCTTTATCTTCCCTGTCCATAAAGGAAAACTGCAACATGTCCAACTACTATGTCGCCTCTCTCAACATCTATGAGCTCGATCTTCTTCTCAGACCATCCTCCACCTTGTTACCCTCCCTAGGAGTATAGATGATCTCCAAATCATAGTCCTGGAGGAACTCTAGCCAATGCATCTATCTCAAATTCCTATAATTCTGTAATAAGATGTACCTGGGGCTCTTATGGTCAGAGTAGATGATAAACTGCTCACCCATAATATATTTTTGCCACATCTTCAATACGAAGACTACTGAAGCCAACTCGAGATCATGGGTCACATAGTTCTACTCATGTAGCATAAGCTGGTGAAAAAGATAAGCAATAACTGCATGCCTTTGCATCCGGACACAACCAAGCCCGATCCCCAATGCGTCGTAGAAAACTATGTACTCGACACCCACCTCCAGCAAACTCAAGACTGGGGCGCTCGTCAAACTTTGTCTCAACTGCTCGAAAGCCCATTCGCACTTCTCCATCCATATGAAGGTTTTCCCATTCTTGGTTAAGACTGTCATTGGTGCTGATATTTGGGATATGTTAGGAATTAATCTTTGGTAATATCATGCCAACACAAGGAATCTCCACACCTCAGTCACGCTCCAAGGTGGATCCCATACTAACACAACCTCCACCTTGTTTGGGACTACATATACTCCATCTTCTGAGATGACATGTCCCAAAAAGTGGACATCTTGAATCCAGAAATGTCACTTTCTGAGATTCCCATAAAGCTGGTGCTCTCGAATTTTGTCTAGAACCTTCTGCAGGTGTCTCGCTTGCTCTTCTTCTGACACCGAGTACACAAGGATGTCTTCGATGAAGACCACTATGAACCGGTCCAAGTACGGATGGAAAATCCAGTTCATCAGTACCATGAACACTGTAGGGGAGTTTATCACACTGAAAGGCATCACCATGTACTCATAGTGACCGTAGTGGCATCTGAATGCTGTCTTCGGTATATACACGGACCGTACTCATAACTGGTGATATCCGGATTGAAGGTCAACCTTTAAGACTCAATGTTCCCCTATTAGCTGATTGAAGAGGTCATTAATACATGATAGTGGATACTTTTTCTTCACCGTCACCAGGTTCAGGTGCCAGAAATCCACGCACAACCTCAGACTCCCATCTTCCTTCTTGGAAAACAAGACTAGGGTCACCTAGGGTGAAACGATGGGTCTCACGAAACCCTTGCCTTGAAAATCCTCCAACTGCACCATGAGCTCGCGAAGCTCTATTGGAAACATCTGATATGATGATGAATAAATCGGTGTCGTCCTGGGGTGTAAGTCGATGAAAAAGTCAATTTCACGATGGGGAGGTGATCCTGGTACATTTTTGGGAAGGATGTCCTCATACTCTACCACTACAGTTGGGAACTAGGATCTCACAACATCCACTGCTCTGAGGGAAAGGCTATCCAACTCATGAGTGATTGGCTGCACCGTCCTATGCATATTCTCATTCTACACTGCCCAAGATTCCCTTTCTCTGAAATAGGAAAATATCATTCCCTCATGGTAGACACACCACAATATTCACCTAAAAAAGTTAATCAAGGAATGGACCGAAGATAACCAATCCATACCTAAAATGTTTTCATTTGGCCTCGGTGCTACCACCAAGAGGATCCAACCGAAACTCTTCCCTCTAAGGGTAAGATCAAACTGTCTGAAAAAGTGTGTGATCATCGAGTATCTTCTCGTAGGTGTCTCCAAGCGTAAGGATTGAGTCAACCATTCTACAAAAATCTATAGTATTCGTACCAGACTTGTGGCTATGAATGAATTAATGGAACTTGTTTCTATAAGTACAGAAGATAAGGCAGAAAAGTCATAGAACGTACCTCAAATCATCCTTATAGCCCCTAGGTCGTATGCCTCAACTGTATTCAGTTGTACATGTCCCTGTCATGTAGCTCTATGAGTCGGGTGCGGGCCTCCTGGGAGTGGTGGTGGCAGTAAGTCGAAACGTCATCCACCACCCGCAGCTCCCCCTGCTCCTCTGCCACATCCTCCGCCTGGCGGGTCTGTCTGGTCCACTCTCTACCTCTACCTCGGTGGTCCATACACCACTTCCCTGTCAGCATCTTGACGGGTTGGGAAATCTCTAGCGAGATTTCCCCTACCGTCGTACGTGTAACATCACTTATCCCTAGGCTGACTAGATCCCGCCTGAGATCCATGGACTGCCGATCCTCTGCCCTCAGTCCACCTATGACTACTCCCACATCCAGATCCCTGTGTTTGACACCGGCTTCTTGCTGCTGGTGTCTCCACACATATCTGCTTGATGCTGACTATCGTCAGCCGTCTCTACTCCACCAATAAGCTCTTGATCAACAAGTCCATCTTGAGCACTCCAGCAAAAGTTGATATGCATAGATGCATAACACTAGCTTGGATGTCACACCGTAGGCCTCGCTCGAAGTTCCGAGATCTGAAATACTGATCCCTGAACATATCCATCGAGTAAAGAGCAAGGTTGGTGAACCTCTATGAATAGACAGATACTGTCATACTGCCCTGCTGGAGCTGGGGAAGCTCCTGGATGTGCACATCTCTTAGTGTAACTAGAGAAAACTCCTCCCTAAATAGTCACAAAAATTCCATCCACAAAAGAGTCTCCTCATAATAAGTTTGTGTGGTCAGACTCCACCATCGTCCCACTGAACCCTGGAGAAGGCTGACTCTAAGGATCACCATCTGGTCTGCTGGTGTCCTCAGTAGACAGTAAACTCTGGTCACCGCCTCAAGAGAGTCCTCAGCCGCATAAAGATTGGGCTCGCCTCAGAACCTGAGGGGTATCTGCCTCTGGAACTCATAGAGCATGCTAAGCCTACGCTCCTCGTCGTTTGGTACCATAGGTACCACAGGCTTCTCAACTGGTGGTGGAATAGCATGTGCACCACCTGGTGGAAACACCTGGGGGACTGATCCCTGTATCAAATCCTGTTCACTGAGGGGGTATTCCTTGTGATTGCGCTACAGAATCCTAGCGGTTATGCATCACGGAGGCATCCTGTAATGAAAAAAGATGTACCATGGTCAATGAGTATATCTGGATAGCTGACACAAAGGATATGTAAAACACAACCCACTCTTATATGATGCATGTACCATTATTTTATTTCCCCGCAACCAGTGTCTTCTTGTACCGAGTCGAAAAAGAAGGTTATCAGAGTCCTGGTGTATAGATATGTCAGCCGACACACCAACAGTAGAGTCTCTGGCCTGAAATCCGAACTCGAAACACTTAAAACTGTTTCCCCCAAACCAATCTCATAGAATCTTGGTCCTAAGGTAGAACCGACCAGCATTGATACCACTCTGACATGACAGGTCCCAGTGGGGCCCATGCCGTGACTCCCCAATCCCACCTCCAATAGGCCAGGGGCTGGTGACTAGAATTGAGTAGGCATATTACTAATCATGGGAGGCATTGACTAAGTACCTGTACACATGCACACATCTCTAAGACCACAAATTCTAAAATGTAAAAACACTAAGGAACAAAAATGCACACATACAACTAAACCCAACCAACACTGTACAACAGAAGGTAAAGCACTGAATGTAAACTGGTCCAGAATACAAGCCCACCAAAAAAAATTATGAAAACTGCAAAGTCTAACCTGTAAACATAAAAGGTACTGGGATTTCCAATCATAGTCCTAGGAATGGATCGGCCTGTAGGGAACTCAGAAAGCTCTGTTCTGTCCAGGTCATCCCTAGACTATGTTAAAAGGCTTCTTGTCTGCACAAGACACGACACATGCGGGAAAATCCCGTGCAGGTTTGAGTTTAACAATACTGAGTAGAGGACCCCGAAAACCACAAAGAAATACACAAAGTAAAGGTACACTCAGCTATGCACAGTATATGTCTACAGAACAAATAGCACAAACCAGATACACTCAAAACCCAGACACGTAGTCTAGAGACAAGTCAGTCAACCACATACCCCCAACTAGGGGTACAGTTCGAAGATTCCACAAAGCACTCATTTTAGGATAACACACTCCACATGTCTTATAGCTCCGATGACGTCTGTTCGAGAAGTATTGTTCTTTAGGAAGTGTCATGAGAGGTATTTATTCTCATTACGGGAGACACACTCTTGAGTGAGAAGGTTACAGTAGATAGATGCACTCAATATGGGAGACACACTCTGGAGTGAGAAAGATCACGATACACATATGAGGATCACTGCAAGGTCCATGGAAGATACCACGACTCATCTAGAATTCACCTAATAGGTAGAGGATCGACACCCAGTGGAGTTGGTCATGTCGATTCCGAACTCTACCCAGGGTCAAGAATGGATAGAGGATCTCAATTCTGGCCTCTCGGATGGATTCCTGGCTCTATCACATAAAGTCCTGCTGAAGGGATCATACTCTTGTAAAAGGAAACGATGCTTGAAATTCAGGGGAATGATAAAGAAGGGGAACTAAACCAAATGAAATATGTCTATTATGTGGTGATCAAGAGGACCAAGCCGTTTTCTGAAAAGTACACGGCATGTAGAAAAGTTACATGCCGTGTTGTCTATCCTCGGGTACTTCCCATGTACAACGGCCCGTGTCATCAGGCTTGTCGTAAACAAAAATTGAGTACATGATGTGTAGTATAGTGTACACGTTGTTTCCGATGGACTGGGGTTGGCTCTGTGTACAGTATCCATGTTCTCGTACATGGTCATCAACCCCTGTACTCCAACCCATGTAATCGGTACACGGGGTGGCCCATGTACTGGCCTCACCTGGTCATTTGATGGAGTACACGGTCGTGTACTCTATCCCGTGTCTGTGTACCCCCTGGAGACAAGAAGTTTTCTGCGAATCCGCCTCTACCGTGCTATGCACGCTGTGTCGCCTGAAGTTGTGTAGTCCAACCCATCTCCGTGTACTTCCCAAAATACATCACGATCTTCGGGAAAAGTCGAACACGTCGTGTGGCGAGGTTCACTTGCCATTTGATTCCTATCTGACCCCTGAAACTCTAGTTTCTGCCTCCATTACTACACAGTGTGTTCTTTGGAAGTACACGACGTGTATTCTAAAAATTTCCAGAAACATGGACCTTTGTCATCGTTCTTTCGGCGATGCTACATTCATGAATCCGGTTGTCCGATCGCCACGAAACTCCAAGGTTTTGGCCGCCCCAACACCACGAAGCCACTTTTGTTGTTTTCTGATGTCTGATTGGCTCTGAAAACACGTTTTGATCTTTCTGTGGAAAAAACGTCCAAAGAACGACCCTTCTTGATCCGGCTGGATTAGTTGTCTTCCATTTTTGTCACACCACCACAATGTTGTTGTGGTGTAGATCCTTCAATTTGGGGTCATTTTTTCACAGAACGAATGCACAATGATCTGTTGTTCGTCGCCCTACAATGAAAATGAAGAATGAAGGAAAAATCCAATAAAACTAATTGAAGAAGGAACCACTTCAGTCATTCTTAACAGCATTGATCCTCTCCCGTTAGTAGCCTTAAATGAGGAAGAATCAAACAACAACAATTTATCATAGATCAATTCCCCGAATCATCCTGATAAACCCTCCTGCAAGAACGAACGAATCTTCTAATGAAATTGTTCATGGTTTATCCGCATTCATCGTTGAAAATCAAAAAATGTGGAAAAGAATTCAAATAACAAACCTCTAACTTTAAGGAAGTATTGATCTTTGATTAAAGGGACACGCTTCCTTCTTCATCGAGAACCTTCAACTTCGTTGGTGCCATGATTCACAGCATCGATTTGTCGTCATTCGTCGCTAAGAATTTACTCCAACACTCCACAGATTCTTCTGAGATTTTTGATTCAATCATAGACAATGAGAAAAAAATCAATTATCATAATAAAATGGAAAGGTATTTTACATCCCATCATGCTCCGGCATTAATCAGTCAGTGTTTCTATTTCTGAGTCATTATGACATGACATTAATGACTAAAACAGATGCCCTATCGCCATGCTGTACCAGACGTTTCCATAAAATAAATAAAATAAACTTGTAAATTTATTTTATTTTATTTTACATAAAATGTTCAAAAATTTACTTTTCCCCTTAACCCACGCCGGACGAGGATAGGCTCATTCTTAGGTAAAGTTCTCACCCCGAACGCAATGGTTCCCTCATATTTTTAATCTGGGAATCCATTTGGAATCCTCCACTATCGCACACAAGTGCCAACTCACGTACCATAAAAATAGTTCAAACTACCCTTTTGGGCTCATTGGGCCTCGGAATGATGTGACGTTTTCATGACCGGTCTCAAAATAATTCAATATAATATTTAAAAATAATACATGTAAAATACATGAAATTACACGCTCCCCACTGTGGGTCTGCTGCAAACTACTAGGAGCTTCCCCAAATAGCCTGAAGAGGTACTCATTCCATTGAGTACCGCGGGTCTGCCACCCACTACCAGGCGCTCCTCCACCATTGTTCTACTTCCAACATCCAGGATCTCCCAACTGGGCTAGTCGAATCACTCAGAGTCGAATCGTTCAAGCAGTCATCAGGTCTCAGCCAGCTACTAGGTCTCCATACTCCACCTGCTCATCTCCGGGAGGGTCCACTCCACGAGATATAGGTTGATAATCAAAATTTTACTAAGTCCCACATAGAAGTATCCCAATTTTCCACCTCATCATAAGGGTCTCAACACAACAGACGGTGCATCAATCGGACGCCCGGTCTGGGAGTTATAAGCCTTTTAGCCACGGGGGCCCGGTTGGATTCATGTACGATCCAACCTGAAAATATCTCAACATCACCCCAAACCCCAGTGGGGTATACTCAAAGGGACCGTCGCGTTCCAACAATACCAGCACCGCCGACGGTTCGTCAAATAGACATCTGGTGCCAATGTTATGGCCAAAGAAAGTAAAGGGTCAGTAATGGGCTTGGGCCTGGTCCGACCCGGTCGGACTCACTCGGCCCAACCCCGACTAGGCCGACCCGGTCTCGGTTGACCTGATTCGGCCGCTAGTTTCTGCCCGGTCCACTGGGCCCGACCCAGCATACTGCGGGGGTGGTTCGTCCCGGAGGTCACCGCGTAGGCCGCTCGACCCAGAGGTCGAGGTCAGTTCGTCCAGCACTGTAAGGGTCTTGGCTCGGCCTAGAGGTCGGGGTCGGTTTGGCCAGCGCCGTGAGGGATGCGGCTCGGCAGCTCGGCCTAGGAGGTCGGCAGGGCACCAGGAGGTCAGGCGGTGTGCGGGCAAGCCGACGAGGCACCGGGAAGGGCACCTGGAGGTCGTGCAGAGTGAGGTAAGACCAACAGGGTGTAGGGAAAGGCTCTGGTAGGACATGCGGGGCACAAGGCAGGCGTACATGGTGCTGGGTAGGCCGACATGGCATATAGTAGGGCGCTGGAAAGCCGTGCAAGACGCGGGGCAGGCCGGAACGGTGTCAGGGAGGGCGCGTGGGAGGCCGTGCGGGGTGCGGGCAGGGCACGGGTAGGCTGGCGGGGCACGTGTAGGGTCACGTGCAGGCCAGTTCGGCGCAGCTCGGGCTAGCGCATGCCAGCAATGTTCGGCCAGGAGCATCGTTGCACCACAGGGGCGGCATGATTCATGGAGGTCGCGGGTAGCACAGTCTTTGTCATTGCCACCTTCGTCGTCGTCGCCTCATCGCCATGCCGAAGAAACATCACAAACGATCAGTGGAGGGAGTCAGACAATGTTAGTTTGGACCGCACCCTCCGCATTTAGAGGTGATAGCAATTGGTTCATCAAAGGAGAACGACGAACAAAAATTTCTTAGAAACCTTCACATTGATTTCATTCAAATGAAGATGAGGAAAGAAAAGGTATATTACTCAATGTAAACCCCCTACATTATGATTATCGGTCGTCGATGGTGAAGTCGGGGAAAGAAGCTAGAGTTGTTGCTTGACACGTATGTCGCACTCTTCCACTTTCGAATATGCACGACGATTGTGGAAGATGCTTCACACCAGTAGGTGTTAGGGGAAGAAGTCCGAGGAAGACGATCATGGAAGAAGTCTGTGGAAGATCATTGTCTGCGTTCTTCTTTGGAAGAATGAATTCCTCGTTCTTGGTTGGGAGAATGATTCTTTGTTGGGAGATTTCTCCCAATGATACTCTAATCCTCCTTTTCCAACAAATGTAAAGATAGCCCCTCCAAATAAAATATTGTATTTTATTTTAGATTATTGGGTTTAAAATAAAATTGTGTCATTTAATTAAATGATATGACCCATTTAATTAATGGGGTGATGTTGGCATAATAAACTATGTGTTGGCTCAATTAATTAATGGGGAGGTCAAGATGCTCCCCCATCATTAATAAGGGGAGTTGAGAGGTTTTCCTCTCCTCCAATTAATAGGGTTTAAGCCTCGTGTGGTCCCCACCTCATTTATCCTCACATGGGAGGTTGAGTTCGCGTGGGACACACCACCATAACCTCTCATGGGAGGTTATGGTGTGGTGGCCCCACCTCCAAATTCCAAGAGGAGGTTTTTACTACCCAACAGTTACTTGGTGGTTCAAATAAAATAAAGGGTTTCTCACATTATTTTTTTTTATGAAAAACCAAAAGATTAACTTCTATTCTCGACTCACTGTCATCGATGTGAAAGTTTCCATAAGTGAATACCAGTGCTGCGAGTTCAATGATGCCCTCAGATTTTAATTTCATGCACCGGTTCAAATGTTACAAAAATCCGCTCGTATGTTTACTGAACGTACCCAAACAAAAACATCAAAAATTGATTCTTGGCACACCGGGCCTCGGAATATTGCGCCGTAAATTTTCACGAACTCATAAAATTCCCATGTATTTACGAAAAAAATTTCCACAGAAATTCCAGGTCTTTAAATTCTCCCCAACTCAGGGCTTTACATCCATGTATGCTACAACATGAACTATGGGAAAAAATGGGGGTACTGAGCATGCATACGATCCTCCTGCTCCCATGTGCTCTCCTGGAGGTTCCCATGATGCTATAGAACGTGCACCAGAGGTATTGACCATCCATGTAGGACTCTCTACTTTTGATCCTCAATCTTCACTAGAACCTTAGTAAATGTAACCCCATCATCGAAGTCCATCTCTCCATTGCCGATGATGTGGGAAGGGTCATGCACGTATCTGCTTGATTGAGATACGTGGAATACGTCGAGCACCCGGTGCAACTGAGGTACAAGAGACAAGTGGTAAGCCACCTCGCCATCTCTGCTGAGGATGTGAAAAGGTCTGATGAATCTCGTAGATAACGTTTCACCTCTTCCAAATCATCATAGACCTCATCGATGTGATACCCATAAGAAGATGTGTTCAACATCCTCGAACTTCAGAGGCCTTCGTCTCTTGTCAGCATACAACTTCTGCCTGCTTTGTTCAGTCTTCATCCTCTCCTAGATGATCTTCACTTTCTATGTGGTATCCCGTACCATCCCGGGTCCCACCAGTGCGGACTCCCCTAAGTCTTTCCAACACAAGGGTGATCTGCAAGGTCGCATGTACAACGCCTCTAAAGGGGCCATACCTATGGTGGAGTGATAGCAATTGTTGTAGGAAATCTCCACTAAAGGTAAGTGATCCTCCCAACTACGACTAAAGTAGAGGACACATGAACGGAGCATGTCCTTAAGATTCTGAATGGTCCACTCAGTATGACCATCTGTCTAAGGATGGAAGGCAGTGCTTTGACAAAGCTAGCCCCGAAAGCCTCCTGCAACCCCTTCCATAGCTGGAAAGTAACCCGTGGGTCATGATCAGAGACAATCGTCAAAGGTATAACATGTAAATGCACAATCTTCGGTACATAGAGGTGTTCTAATCTCTCTACTAGACCTTGATCTATGATCTGTAAGAAGTGGGATGACATGGTGAGTCGGTCAATGATCACCCAAATCAAGTCAAATCCCTTATATGTACGTGGATGACCCATCACAAGGTCCATGGATATCACATCCCACTTCCACTCTGAGTCCCCTAAAAGCTGAACCATTCCTGATGGTACCTGGTGCTCTGCTTTCACTTGCTGACAAGTGAGGTACCGAGAGATAAACTCTTCTATTTCTTTCTTCATTTCTGGCCACCAGTGTTATCGTCAAAGGTCTTGGTACTTCATCACCACTCCTGGATGTACCACTAGATGGGAAGTGTGGAACTACCTCAACATTTCCTCATGAAGTGCTACTGGTACCAAGGTACATCCTCTGAATAGGTTGACATTCTCCCCACCTTCAGAAAATCTATCAGGTTCCTGCCCTGTGGTTATCTGTGCATGTCATTTCCGCAGTCATCATCTCCATGATACGCCTCCATGACATGATGAAGAAGTGGGGGAGTGAATATAATAGACTGAAGGAAGGCTTCTCCATCTCTATCCACAAACGATATCTGTAAATCATCCAGCTGCTCTGTCACCTCTCCAAGAAGGTGTATACCAGACCTCTAATTAAGTGCATGTGCAACAATGTTCCACATCCTAGAAGTATACACTATCTCAAAATCATACTCCTAGAGGAACTCAAGACAACACAACTATCTTAAGTTCAGGTCCTTCTGAGAGAAGATATACCTGAGACCCTTGTGATCAGAGTACACTGTAACCCATTCGCCAATAAGATTGTGTCACCACATCTTCAAGGAAAAAACAACTACCACTAAATCCAGGTCATGGGTAACATAGTTCTACTCGTGCTATCATAGCTGTCGAGAACCATATGTGATCTGTAACGACCCAAAGTTTCATTAATGGAAATCCTTATTGATCTAATTAAATGTATCTGTATGTTTATATAAAATTTCATCTTCATTGGTTTTATGTTATGAATTTTGACTATTGCTAATATAGCTGTTGAATAGTGATCACATGAATAGTATAAATATAGGGATTTAACAAATCCAATTTACTCAGACAAAAGAAGCGATGGCCTCATCCAGTAGAATTGCTCCAAACGAAGCCCATTTGTCAGAGCTCGAAAAAGAGGTGGCATCCTTGGGCTTCACTCTTAACCAAGCCGAAGATGAGCTTCACCATGTCAAGCTCAAATGGGACCGTCTACAGGAGAAGTGGAAGTTGATAGAAATTACCACTTGAGCAATGTTATCCGAGCCACCCCAAGAGTCTGTCACCATCGCACACCTTACCCTTAGGTCTTATGCGGCTGTTTTAAGGGGTTATGTAACTAATCAATAGTACTATGTTCATGTATATTATTTTTTATATAATAATGAATATAATTTCTGTTCATTATTGATACATTGTAAATATTTTTTAAAGTACAAATGGTGTTTTTAGTTATTATTCAATTAAGAAATCTATTTTATTAAATTAAGTGATTTTTTAATTAAATTATATTTTAATAATATATTATTATTATTATTATTAAATTAATTTTTATTAAATATAAATGATCTTATAATTTTATGAATGCAATTATAATTTTTAATAAGGTTTGAAAGCCATTTCTGTCAAAACCTGTGAATTTTTTATAAATGCTGGTTTTTATTTTAAAAGTAAAAATTAACATATTTAGAAAATTGTTTAGATACAATAAATGTTATTTCTAGAATCATGATGGCAAAATTATCCAACAATGATTTTTTCATAATTTTTTGAGACAGTCAATTTCTTGGGTAGAAATTAAATACCGTTTAAATATATAATGTGTTTTATGACATCATAATGGCCCAATAGTGAGGTAATAAAAAACTGGAATCTTTATGTTCAGACAATATATGTTTTACCATTAAAATAATGTGATTTTGGGTTTTGTGACATACTTTTCAAAGCATTAATGGACCCCTCAAGACTTATTAAAAACCTTGTCATTTTAAATTAATTTCCATGGGAATGTGACTCACCTCCACATAAGCAACCCTATTATTTTAAGAAGTTCGGAAGTTGGACTTATAAAATATTTTATTTCTCTTCCCATTACCAAAAACCATGGGAAAAAACCATGGTATGGTTTGTGGATTGGATTAAGTTAATGTAAGGGGACCCAAACCTAAATATTAAAGAATTCCTTCACCTTTCCGATATAACCCCCCGGAAGCTCCCACATCCTCCTCACTCAATTCCTTTTAAGTTCGTCCAACCTCTCCCCTAATCTCTCTATAATCCTCCCATTGTTCCCCAAGCTCCCAAGAAGCCTCTCACAAGCCTATCTCTAGCCTTTGGATGCACACTTACAAGTAAGGGTGTTTTTCTTCCTTTCTCATTTTTATCCAATTTTTTAAGTTGTTTTTCCTTTTTAATTTCAATTATGAATGTTGGGGTATGGTTTTACACCTCCATAATACTACACTATTTATGTTTTAATTATGGGAGACCCCTTTCTCTCTCATTAAATGCCTCCCATGTACACCCGTTACTATGCCAAAATTCCGAAAGGAACTTCTCTCTCCTCTTTTACATTCAAGGAATACTTTTGTATCATGAATCTAAATTCCATCTCAATTGTTGGGACATGTATCTATATTACCACCTTACTGTCCATTACATATAAATATGATGGGGAACCCCTTAACTCTCATCAAGATTTTTTAGGAATTCTTATGTCACGTCGTTACGCTGCCGAAATCGCACCGATTTTATAAGCCAATGTCATTGTGTAGTGAATACCATGCCTATTTCTCCATCAAGGGTATTCAACTTTATTCACATTTACTAATTGATTATAAATTTCCATGTATGAATTCCACATTCCTTTATCATGGAATAAATGATTATGTTTTATGAATACATGATTTATGATCCTTGTGGCACACTTATGCATGAAATGAAATGTTTAATAAAGGTGCGCCCTTATAGCGCTCCAATTCATTGGGTAAAGTATAGTATCATGATACATCATGTGAAATGAGTGTTGAATCATTCTAATTCAAGTGCAACGAGGTATTACTTGTCATTTATGTGCAAGGAGGATTTACTCATGCTCCATGTGCAATGAGCCTTGGCTCATGCTAATTCCATGTTAAGTGTTATTGCCACATTTCCATGTTATGATTGTCATGCTTTATCATGCTTTTATGTTCATGTTTCTCTTTTTTTATATTGATATGCCTAATTTCTCACATGTATTGTACTCCTCGTGTTATTCCATGTGTATTCCCTTACTGGGCTTTATAGCTCACCCTTTTCTTATACATGTCCTCAGATTATCCCATGAAATGCTAAGTACGAGGGAATGTAGTGGTCATGTAAATGAAGTTATCAATAAAGATGTTGTATTTCATATTTCAATGTTTTTATGTAATGAGCCTATGCCCCAAAGACACTAAACCTCTCGATATTCTTATTGTATCAAGTGAAGTTTTATGTAATAAATAATGTTTATATTTGTAATTAATGCAGGGTTATCATAGTTGTTATCAATGGATAGGTTTAGTTATTTTTGGTATTAGGATTAGAAAACCCTAGTAAAGCCTTAGAGACAAGACTAATTATAATAAAAACATCCCTACGTTTTGTTAAGTACTGAGTATGTGTTTTATCAAAAAAATACATCGCTGTCTAGATACGAGATAGTAGAGGTGGCTCTAGCACAGATGTATCCTAGAGGTAAAACACAAAAACACGGCTTTGAGCTAGACTCGAACGACAACTGGTGAACAACAACAGGCATTGCTGTACTCTTGGTTACGACACTCTCGGGGCATATGTTTTGATAAATTCACAATCTTAGTATCAACCCTTATTAACAGAATTAAAAAAAATGCCCCTAAGAATATATGTTAGAATGTAGATCATGAAAATCCTAGATTGAAGCCTATAGACTCATGAGTTAAGGAAATAACAGTTTATTTATAAGTCATAAACTTTTGTCTTTGGATTACCCTTTATGTGTTACCCCTAACCTTCCTTTTATTCTAGCCAATAGCCTGTAATAGGAGGACTCGGGCTAACAACCGATGTGAAGATCAGTGTAATGACTGTACTAATGAGATGCCCAATCCAATGGGAACAGGAATCACGAACTTTTTCATGCTTCTCTCTCAACTAACTCATGTTTTGAATAGAAACACAGGTCAATAGGAATGTTCACCCCCCCTATGAAGGAACAAGTCGCTATTGAGAGATTCATGAGACAAAGGCCTCCTACTTTTAGTGGATCATCCGATCCCACGATCGCTGAACAATGGATCAACTCCAATGAAAAGATCTTATCCATCCTTCAATGTTCTGAATAGGAGAAGGTTCTCCTGGAATCTTATCGTATGGAGGGTGAAGCTGATCAATGGTGGATGTTGATAAAAAATATGAAGCCTGAGGAGGAGATCGAGGTGTTGGAATGGAAGGATTTCTGGAAGATGTTTTTCAATAAATATTTTCCGCGCACCCTCTAGTTTAAGATGGAAAGGGACTTCATTTACCTCAAGAAAATTGACAAAGAATCAGTTGGAGCATACAAGGCAAACTTCACAAGGCATTCATGACACGCTTTCGGCTTTGTCGTTACCCTCGAATGAAAAGTTGACCGCTTCTTTGGTGGGCTGAAGCCTAACCTACGGAAAGCATTAGTGATCCGTGACTTCGACAGCTATGATGAAATTTTCTGATGTGCCCTCAAGGTCGAAATGGAGATCGGAAAATCACAGGGGTATCACAGGGATAAGAAGCATATGGTGGACTTCAATGCTAGTGGTCTGATGGATAAATCCAATGGTGCTAAGAAGATCCAGCACCCCACTTTCCAAATGTGCGAAAAGAATCACCCTAGAAATTGCCTTAAGGGGATGAGGAAATGATTCAGGTGTGGAAGAGAAGGGCCCCTAACTGTTAACTGTCAGCAAGAAAGACCCACAGCTGCGACAGAGGAGAAGAACGCTATGTTCGAACCTCAATGCATTGTCCAATGCTACAAATGGAATGAACCGGGTCATTTTGCAAATCAGTGCCCTTATCTAAGGGTTTTCGGAGGCAACCAACAACCTCCAAGGCAGAAATTAAGAGCTTTTTCCATCACTTCTACCGATGTAAACCCCGAAAACGAAGTGGTGAGAGGTACACTAGTTATTCATTCAAGAATAGTGAATGTACTTTTTGATTCAGGTTCTACGCATTCTTTTATATCTCGAAAGTTTAGTAGAACAATCCCATCACCAACATAAATCATGGAAGTGAAGATGTCGGTGAGTACGGAAAATGGGGAAATCAATGCATCCTATGAATATAAGTCCTCCCATATTATAATTTGTGGATTGAATTTCTCAGAGAACCTCATCATACTCCCTTCGGTGGAATTTGATGCAATTCTTGGCATAGATTGGATTTCCTTATATAGAGCCAACATAAATTTTCGGGAGAGGGAAATCACACTCCATATGGAGAATCAACCCCCGATTCATTACAAGTGTAAGGAGAAAGATGAATATATATTAGCTCCATCTTCTCAAACATTGATATTACCGCCTTATGAGCATGTGTATCTGGCTCAGTTGTTCGAGTCCAAGGAAGAAACCATCTTTGAAGAAATTCCTATTGTGAGGGAATTCACAGAAGTGTTTCTTGAGGAACTGGATAGCCTTCCTCCTAGAAGAGATGTTGAATTCTCAATTGAACATATACCCGGGGATATACCAATATCCAAAACTCCATATAGAATGGCTGTTGTAGAGCTTGAAGAGCTGAAGAAACAACTCTAGGAGAATCTAGATAAAGGGTTTATACGCCCAGGTGCTTCACCATGGGGTGCACCAGTCCTCTTCATCAAGAAGAAGGATGGGTCAATGCGGCTTTGCATCGATTATCGCGAACTTAACAAAATAACAATAAAGAACAAGTATCCTCTCCAAAGAATAGATGACTTGTTTCATTAGCTGCGTGGAGCACAATACTTCTCCAAAGTTGATTTGCGGTCGGGATATTATCAAGTAAGTGTGAAGAAGGAAGATTTCCCCAAGACTGCTTTTCGTACAAGATACGGGCACTATGAATTCATAGTAATGCCTTTCAGACTCACCAATGCTCCATCAATCTTCATGGACTCGATGAATAGAGTCTTTAGAGATTACCTAGATAAATTTTTGGTTGTCATTATAGATGATATTCTAATATACTCCAAAACCAAGGAGGATCATGAGGAGCATTTAAGAAATGTACTAGAGACTTTGCGCAAGGAGATGCTCTATGAAAAGTACAGCAAGTCTGAGTTCTAGTTGAAGGAGGTCATATTCTTGGGCTATATCATCCCATGCAATGGAATATCTATGGAACCCTCCAAAACAGATGCAATTAAGGGATGGACGAGGCCAAAATCGGTAACAAATATCCATAGCTTCTTGGGGTTAGCTGGATATTATCGACGATTTGTGAGAAATTTCTCACGATTGTCCAACCCTCTTACCAAGCTAACTAGAAAGGGAGTAATGTTTTCTTGGAGTGATGAATTATAATAAACCTTCAAGGAGTTGAAAATATGGATTATCACTATGCCCATGCTCACATTAACCAGAAGTGGAGAATTTTTTTTGGAATTCAATGATTCTTCAATGAAGGGATTAGGTTGTGTGAAGATGCATAATGATAAAGTGATATACTATGCATCAAGGCAGTTGAAAATCCATGAGAGAGACTATCCAACACATGATCTGGAGTTGGCGGTGGTGATCTTTGCATTAAAAATCTGGCGGCATTATCTCTATGGAGAGAAATGTCAGATATATACTGACCACAAGCATCTTAAATATATTTTCACACAGAAAGAGCATAATATGCACCAGAGAAGATGTATAGAGCCTATCAAGTATTATGACTGTTCAACACATTATCATGTTGGGAATGCAAACAAGGTGGCAGATGACCTAAGTAGAAAGGACCCACTGATTCTATCAATGATGAGAATTTAGGAGGATCCATTCTTCTTATACATGATGAAGATGGACATGGGAATCCTAAAGAAGGGAACATCATCAATCCTTTCACAAATGATTTCTCAACAATCTCTATTGGAAAGGTTAAGGGATGCTCAAAAGGATGATGTGGGAATTCAAGAAAAAGTGGAAGCTATCGAAAAAGGGAAATCCTCGGAGTTTAATGTCAATAAAGAAGGAATTGTGAGGTTTGGGAAAAGACTATGAGTTCCATAAAGTCCGGAGCTGAATAAGGAACTTTTGGATGATGCACATAGTTAAAATTTTTCTATTCACCCAGGGAGCACAGAGATGTATCAAGATATCTGAGAAAACTTTTGGTGGGATAATATGAAGAAGGGGATCACTGAATATACATCAAAGTTCCTGGTGTGCCAGCAACTGAAGGCAGAGAGGCAAAAGTCTAAGGGTATGATGCAACAATTTCCCATACCAGAATGGAAATGGGAGAACATCACCATGGACTTTGTCACCAGACTTCCAAGGACATCCAAAGGCAACAATGCAATATGGGTTGTTGTGGATCATCTTATTAAGACTACACACTTCATTTCTATTTGCGAGGATTTCTCATTGGATCAACTGGCACGAATATATATCAGGGAAGTGGTAAGGCTGCCTGGAGTGCCACTATCTATTGTGTCTGACCGAGATCCAATATTCACCTCTATGTTTTGGAAGAGTCTTCAACATGCTATGAATATTGAACTGAACATCAGTTCGGCCTATCGTCCTCAAACTGATGGCCAATCAGAGAGGACTATCAAAACACTTGAGGACATGTTAAGAGAATTCTCAATGGACATTAAAGGTGGATGGGATCAACATATTTCTCTGGTTGATTTCTCTTATAGTAATAGTTTCCACTCGAGCATCCAAATGGAACCATTTGATGCCCTTTATGGGAAAAGGTGCAGACCACTGGCGTGTTGGGATGAGGTCGGTGAACAAAATCTTCTTGGACCAGAAATGGTTGTGGAAATGGTGGAGAAGCTGAACACCATTCAGCAGCATATAAAGGCAGCCCAGAGTCGACAGAAGAGTTATGCAGATAATCATCGATGAGACCTTGAGTTTAAAGTAGGAGACATGGTTTTTCTATGCATATCTCTGTGCAAGAAGGTCACAAGGTTTGGAAAGAAAGGGATGTTATGTCCAAGTTACATCGGCCCCTTCGAAATTCGTGATCGTTTCGGGGCTGTGGCCTATCGACTAGCACTTCCACCTTCCATGGCCAAAATACATGATGTCTTTCATGTATCCCTCTTAAGGAAGTACATACTGGACCCTTCACATGTACTCTTTTCTGAGGTGGTACAATTAGAAGATGATCTTTCTTATGAGGAGCTACCAGTGAAGAACATAGAACTTAGAGAAAAAGTTCTACAAAATAATACTATTCCCCTCATCAATGTGTTTTGGATAAACCACAAGTTTGAAGAAGTGACTTGGGAATCGGAGGAAATGATGAAGGTGAGTTACCCACATCTGTTATATTGTGGGAAAAGGAAAATTTCGACGGCAAAATTTCTTAAGGGGGGAATATTGTAACATCCCAAAGTTTCATTAATGGAAATCCCTCTTGATCTAAATAAATGTCTCTGTATGTTTATATAAAATTTCAACTTCTTTTGTTTTATGTTAAGAATTTTGATCGTTGCTAATATAGCCATTGAACAGTGATCACATGATTAGTATAAATATAGGGCTTTAACAAATCCAATTTACCCAGACAAAAGAAGCAATGGAACAATCTAGTAGAATTGCTCCATATGAAGCCCATTTGTCGGAGGTCGGAAAAGAGGTGGCATCCTTGGGCTTCGATCTTGACCAAGACCAAGCTGAGCTTCACTATATCAATCTCAAACGGGACCATCTATGGGAGAAGTGTAAGTTGATAGAAATTACCACTCGACTAATGTTATCCGAGCCACCCCAAGAGTCTGTCACCATCGCACACCTTACCCTTGGGTCTTAAGTGGCTGTTTTAAGGGGTTATGTAAATAATATTTAGTACTATGTTCATGTACATTATTTTTGTATTTAATAATGAATGCAATTTCTTGTCATTATTGATACATTGTAAATATTTTTTAAAGTACAAATGGTGTTTTTAGTTATTATTCAATTAAGAAATCTATTTTTTTAAATTAATGGATTTTTGAATTAAATAATATTTTAATAAATTATTATTATTATTATTATTACATTAATTTTTATTACATATAAATGGACTTATATTTTTATGAATGCAATTATAATTTTTATTAAGGTTTGAAAGCCATTTCTGTCAAAACTCGTGAATTTTTTATAAGTGTCGGTTATTATTTTAAAAGAGAAAATTAACATATTTAGAAAATTATTTAGATAAAATAAATGTTATTTCTGGAATCAGGATGTCGAAATTATATAACGGTGAATTTTTCATAATTTTCTGAGACAGTCAAATGTTTGGGTAAAAATTAAATACATTTTAAATATATAATGTGTTATATGACATCATAATGACCCAATAGTGATGTAATAAAATACTATAATCTTTATTTTCGGCCAATATATGTTTTACCTTTAAAATAATGTGATTTTGGGTTTTTTGACTTATGAAAGAATTAATGGACCCCTCAAGACTTATTAAACACCTTGTCTTTTTAAATTAATTTCCCTGGGAGTGTGACTCAAGTCCACATAAGCGACCCTATTATTTTAAAAAGTTCGGAAATTTTCATTAAAAAATATTTCTTTCATATTCCCTCTTCTAAAAACCATGGGCAAAAACCAAGGGATGGGTTGTGGTTTGGATTAATTTAATGTAAGGGGACCCAAACCTAAATAATAAAGAATTCCCTCACCTTTCCTATATAAACCCACCCAAGCTCCCACTTCCTCCTCACTCAAAGCCTTTTAAGTTCATCTATAATCTGCCCTAATTTCTCTAGATTCCTCCCAAGGTTCCCCAAGCTCCCAAGAAGCCTCTCACAAGCCTCTCTCAAGCCTTTGGAAGCACACTTCCAAGTAAGGGTTTTTTCATCCTTTCTCATTTTTTTCCAATTTTCTTTAAGTTGTTTTTCCGTTTAAATTTCATTTATGAATGTTGGGGTATGGTTTCTCACCTCCATCAAACTGCCCTATTTATGTTTGAATTATGGGATACCCCTTTCTCTCTCATTAAATGCCTCCCATGTACACCAGTTACTATGCCAAAATTCCGAAAGGAACTTCTCTCTCCTCTTTTACATTAAAGCATAACTTTGGTACCATGAATCTAAATTCCATTACGATTGTTGGGACATGTATCTATATGACCTCCTTACTGTCCATTAAATGTAAATATGATGAGGAATCCCTTTCTCTCTCATCAACCTTTTTTATGAATTCTTATGTCACGCCATTACACTGCCGAAATCACACCGATTTTCTAAGCCAATTTCATTGTGTAGTGAATACCATGCCAATTTCTCCATCAAGGGTATTCACATTTATGCACATTTACTTATTGATTATAAATTTTCATGTATTAATTACACATTCCTTTATCATGGAGTAATTTATTATGTTTTATTAATCCATGTTTTATGATCCTTGTGGCACACTTATGCATGAAATGAAAGGTTTAAGAAGGGTGCACCCTTATAGCACTCCAATGCATTGGGTAAAGTATAGTATCAATATACGTCATGTGCAATGAGTTTTGAATTGTACTAATTCATGTGCAACGAGGGTTTACTCGTGATTTATGTGCAATGAGGATTTACTCATGCTCCATGTGCAATGATCCATGGCTCATGCTAATTCCATGTTAAGTGTTGTTGCCACATTTCCATGTTATGATTATCATGCTTTATCATGCCTTTATGTTCATGTTTCTCTTGTTCTCTATTGATATTCCTAATATCTAACATGTATTGTAATCCTCATTTTATTCCATGTGTATTCCCTTACTGGGCTTTATAGATCACCCTTTTCTTATGCATGTCCTCAGGTTATCCCATGCAATGCTAAGTACTAGGGAATATAGTGGACATGTAAATGAAGTTTTCAATAAAGATGTTGTATTTCATGTTTCAAGTTTTTATGTAATGATCCTAAGCCCTAAAGACACTAATCCTCTCAATCTTCTTGTTTTTTCAAGTGATGTTTTATGTAATAAATAATTTTTAAGTTTGTAATAAAAGAAGGGTTGTCATACGATCACTGCTCTCTCCTGCATCAGGACACACCCATGTCCGATCCCTGATGTGTCACAGTATACTACATACCCTATGCCTTTATCTAGAAGTCTCATAATGGGGGCACTAGTCAGCCTCTGCCTCAGCTCCTGAAAGCACTGCTGGCATCTCTCTGTCCATACGAAGGGTTTCCCTTTCTTCATCATGGCTGATAGTGGTGATGCAACTCTGGAGGAGTCTGGTACGAACCTCTGGTAGTACCCTTCCAAACCCATGAAACTTTGTACCTCCAACACACTCCTGGGTGGCTCCCAAGAAAGTATCGCCTAAATCATCACTGGATCAAATGAAAATCTAGCCTCTGAGATGTCATGTCCCAAAAAGTGAACCTATCAGATCTAGAACTGGCAATTCAAGAGAATAAAATAAAGCTGGTGCTCTCAGAGTGTGTCCAGTACTACCCACAAATGGTAGGCATGCTCTTCCTCTATAGTCGAGTAAATCAGAATGTCGTCGATGAAGACTCTGACAAAGAGATCGAGGTACGCCTCGATGATCCTCTTCATGAGTCCCATTAAAACTGCTGGAGCATTGGTTATGACAAAAGGAATAACCAAGAACTCGTAGTGGCTGTACCGACATCTCAAGTCCATCTTATGCAGATTCTAATCTTGAACTATGAGATAGTGATATCCTGATCTGAGGTCTATCTACGATAACCACTATGTTTCCTTTATCTGCTCAAAGAGATCAGCAATACTCGAGAGTGGGTACTTTTTCTTCACAGTCACCTGGTTCAGGCGACGGTAGTCGACAAAAATCCTCTACCTCCCATCCTCTTTCTTAGTGATCAGAATCGGGGCTGCCCAGGGAGAAACACTGGGACGGATGAATCCCTTCCCCTGCAAGTCCTTTAGCTCTACCTGCAACTCACAAAGCTCAGCGGGAGCCATCTGATATGCTAGAGTAGTTATCGGTGCCATTACGGGGTACATTTCAATATATAAATCCACCTTTCAGTGAGGATCTAGTCTGGGAACATCATCAGGGAAAACATCTGCATACTAGTCCACCACTACAGGATAGACCAGACTCTCTACATCAACTGCTCCGAGGTAAAGGCAGGTTAACTGATGAGTGATTAGTTTCACCCTCCTCTGAGTAAGTCCGTCTTGCACTGCAAAGGCTTCCTTCTCCCCGGTGATGGTGAAACTTGTCCCATCCGTGCGGACACACCACACTTTGCACCAAATTGATTAAATATGAGCATGGACTGTAGATAACCAGTCTATACCCAAGATTAATTCATAAGGCCTCAATGATTCTATGAGGTGATCCTAGACGAATCTCTCACCTTCTATAGTAAGCGCACACTTCCGGAATCAGTGCATAATTATCGAGTCTGTCCCATAATAGTCTCTAAACATAATGATCGATCCAACAGCTCCATCGGAATCTCCGAGCTCCAAACGAGGGTAGTGGAAATAAAAGAGTGACTAGAACCTATGTCTATAAGAACTAAAACTATTTTGTATTAGACATAGATCATACCCGGAATCATCTATAGAGCACCATGATCGTAAGCCTCAGTTGCATGGAGATGAGCTCTCCCTTGTGCACATACTCCCTGTGGTCAAGGTGGACCTCTTGGTGGTGGTGACGGTAACACATCAAATTGTTGAACACCGCCTGCTGCATGAACAGTTCCTATTACACGTCCTCCTAGTCCCTATAGACCGCCTCGATCGAATCTCTGAATTTGTGTGGGTGGTCCTTAGACCATCTTCTGATCATCTGAACCGCGGGTCGAACAGTCACGAGAAATGAGACCATGCCCATTGCATGATTAACACTTTCCACTCCTGGCATGTCTGGATCTGTCTCCACACTAGGTGCCCCGCACAATCGATTCTAAGTCGTGTAGTCTTCCTCCTGTAGGATTGGTCCTCTTTGACCTCTAGGACATCTGTCTACTGCCAGCTATAGATGAATTCACTTCATGTCGACTTGTCGTGGGTCTTGCTGCTTAAGACTACCCAGTAATATATTTCTCCACTAAGAGGACTCACTCCAACACCCCTGCCTGCGTTGGGATGCCGAGGGAGAACATCGAAGCCCTGACCTATCGCCTGAGTCCCTAATCAATGGTCTAGGACCTGAAGAATGGTTCACGTACCATATCATAGGAGTTGCACTAGATGTCTCTGAACCTCACTTAGTACTGAGCTACAGTCATGCTACCCTGATCTAGATGCAATAGCTCTTATATCTACACCACTCGTAGGGTGGATGAGATAAATTCCACACGAAACAGGCTCACAAAGTCTACCTATAGTAGCATCATCTCGTCATGAACCTACATAATAAAGCTACACCATCTACCTGCTACTTCCTATAAAAGGCTGGCAACAAAAATCACCATGAAGTCTGTCAGTGTCCCTACCAGTATGAAGATTCTCACCATAGCCTCCATCTAATCCTCAATCGCCTGTGGGTCTATCTATCCCCTTAAACTGGGTGGCCTCTGGTGCTGTAACTCGTGCAACATGCTCATGTGGCATGAATCATCTTCTGCTAGGGGTGGTGGCATCATTGGCCCTACAATTAGTGGTACCGCAGGTGCCTCTGCTGGAAGAGGGCCCTACACCAAGGCCTCATCGCTCGATGGGCTATCTACGCATACAACTCTTGGGGAACTAGTGGGTCATCTGCAGAGAGGCATCGTGAAAGAAACAGATGTGACACGGTCAAAATATTTATACCTGGTGAGCTTACCTGGTTGAGATGAATTAACGAAAATTTCTGAAAACATACATGCAATCAGTGTTTTCATGTATTGAGTTGAAAATAAAAATTAAGGGTCCTAGTGTATGGATACGTCAAAGACCACACCAACACTGGACTCCTTGAACTGAAAACCACACTCGGTACCCTTAACACTATTTCTTCAAATAAAAGAAATATCAGTGTCCTATTTTCTGTGGTAGAACTGACTCCTTTGATACTAATTTGTCATGACCCGTCCTCTGAGGCCCATGTCGCGACTACCCCAAGCCCGCCTTTCATAGGCCAGGGGCTAGCGACTAGTACCAAAGGCGTAAATCCCTAAAACTGGTTAGGAAATGCCTTTTTAAACTGAAATCACACACAACAGATTATGAACTGGAAGTAAACACTATGTAAAGTTCTATACAAAAGAATTGTTGGAAAGTAAAAAGGGGGAAGGAAATACAAGCCCAACAGGAAAGTACATGTACAACTGAAAAACATGTACAACTGAAGAAAAGTAAGGCAGCTACTGGGTCTTCCTCCAGGGTTCCTACCAGAAGGATAAGTGAAGTTGGCCTCCACATCACTCCACGTCCATCAGTCTCCTCCATACACCGACTCGTCATAAGGTCCACCTACGAGTACCGTCCATTCCTTGCTACTCTGATCTTCAGTCAGTGATGTTCGTCGTCGGCAACCAACACAATGAGGTGCGGGCATATCCCGTGAAGGGGTGAGAATAACGATACTCAATAGCGACCCCAAAACCCTCAAGGTCTCTCAAATCCAACAAGGATAAATCACAAATTATGAAATCAAAAGATAACTCTACTTATGTATATGTTCACACATATACCTAAGTTATCACGTAATCCATCTCAATCTTGAGGTAAACACAAAAGTTACTGACTCAGCACAACCAAAATTCTTATTATCGAAACCAATTCTGTTGAAGAACTCTTCCTCTGTCAAGTATAGTGGGCCTGTCACAACAACCAGGTTCTTCCCACTAACCTTGGACTGCTGAGGTACTCCTCCTGTCAAGTACCGTGGGTCTGTCATGGTCACACAGAGGTGCTACCCACTGTGGGTATGCTGTGAACTACCAGTAGCTCTCCCTAACAGCCTACAGAGACACTACTCCTATCGAGTACTGTGGGACTTCCACAAATTACCATGAGCTCCTCCACTGTGGGTATTTCGCCAACTACTGGATTTCCCCACTGAGCTCGTTGAATCACTCTGAGTCGAATCGGCTAAGCAGTCATCAGGTCTCAGGCGGTTACTAGGACTCTGTACCCCCCTTTCTCAACTCCGGGAGGGTCTGCTCCAGAAGCTACATTTAAATACTTCAACTATCACGAAGTCCCACGTAGAAGTATCTCATAGGTATGGCTTTTCATCGGGGTTTCAATGCAATAGACGGTGTGTCAATCAGACACCTGGTCTGTGAGTTATAAGCTTTTTAGTCCCAGGGGCCCGATTAGATTCGTGTACGATCCCATCGGACCGTATCTCAACATTACCCCAAACACCAGTGGGGTATACTCAAAGGGACTATTGAATTCCAAGAATACCAGCACTGCTGACTTTCTGTTAAAAAGATGTCTGGTGCCAAAGATGTTGCCAATTAATGTAAAGGGTTGGTAATGTGTCTAGGCTCGGTCCGACCAGGTCGGACTGACTCGGCCCTACCTAGACAGCACTGATCCAGTATGGGTCGACCTAGTCATCCCACTAGGTTTGGCCCAGAAGTCTCCATGTAGGCCACTGGACCTAGAGGCCGGGGCCATTACGGCCAGTTCCCCAAGTGATGCGACACGGCGGCATGGCCCGGGAGGTTGGAAGGGCACGAACATAGCGTCGAGAGGCCGCACGGGGCGCGGGCAGGACGATAGGGCACCGGGCCGGGCAAGGTCAGGCTGCGCGGGGCACGGGGTAGGCTGACAAGGTCCCAAGAAGGCCAGAAATGAGCCGGGTAGGGCGCCAGCAGGCCGCGCGAGGTTTGGGACAGGCCGGCGGGGCGCCGAACTGGCTGGATGGGCACCATGAGGTAGCGTAGGGCGCGGTCAGGGCGTGAGTACACTTGAGGGGCGCCGAGAAGGCCGCGCGGGGTGCGGGGCAGGCCGCGGGCATGCTGACCGGGCAATTGTGGGGCCGCGGGCATGTCGTGCTGGCCGATTCGGCGCAGTTCAGGCCAGCACGGGCTAATAGTGTTCGACCGGGAGCATCAGTGCACCACAGGGCGGCACGATTCACGGAGGCCTTGGGAAGAGAATCCTTTTTCATTGCTTCCTTTTTCATCTTCTCCCCATCACCATGCAAATGAAACATCACAAATGATCGGTGGAGGGAGTCATACCATATTAGTTTGGCCCGCACCCTCCGCGTTTAGAGGTGATAGCAATTGGTTCATCAAAGGAGAATGATGAACAACAGTTTCTTACAAAACTTTGCATCGATTCCTTTCAAATGAAGATGAGGAAAGGAAAGGTATATTATTCAAAGTAAACCCCCTACATTTTGATTACCAGTCTTTGATGGTGATGTCGCGGAAAGAATACAGAGTTGTCGCTCGTCGCATCGACCACACTCTTCCACTTCCGAATATTCATGACAGTTGTGGAAGATGCTTCACGTCATTAGGTTTCCAGGGAAGAAGTCCAAGGAAGAAGTCCATGGAAGAAGTCCATGAATGATCATTGCAGGCGTTATTCGTTGGAAGAACATGTTCTTCATTATTCGTTGGGAGAATGTTTTTTCGTTCGGAGTTTTATCCCAATGATCCTCTAATCCTCCTTTGCCAAAAAATGTAAAGCTAGACCCACCAAATAAAATGTTGTCTTTTATTTTAGATTATTGGGTCTAAAAATCAAATTGTGGCGTTTAATTAAATGAGATGACACATTTAATTAATGGGGTGAAGTTGGAATAATAAACTATGTGTTTGCTCCATTAATTAATAGGGAGGTCAAGAGGCTCCACCCCCCTCATTAATTATGGGAGTTAAGAGGTTCTCCTCTCCTCCAAATAATAGGGGGTTAAGCCCCGTGTGGTCCCCACTCATTTATCCTTACATGGGAGGTTGAGTTCGGGTGGGCCCCACCATCATAACCTTTCATGTGAGGATAAGGTGTGGTGGCCCCACCTACAACATCCAAAATAAGAGGTTCTAACCACCCAACACTTACTTGGCATCTCAAATAAAATAAATTGTTGCAGACATTATTATTTTTAAGAAAACCCAAAAAAATTAACTTTTATTCTCGACTCACTTTCATCGAAATGAAAGTATCATTAAGCGAATACTGGAACTGCGAGTTCGATGGTGCCCTTGAATTTAAATTCCTAGTATTGATTCAAATGTTATAAAAACTCTCTTGTACGTTTACTAAATGTTCCCGAACAAAAACATTAGAAATTGATTTCGGGCACACAGGGTCTTGGAATCAAGCGCCGTAAATTTTCGTGAACTCGTAAAGATCCCATGTATTTAAGAAAAAAAATTCCATGGAAATTATGTGTCATTACCATGTCAATGTAGAACTATGTACACCATATATAAGAAATTAGGTGCAGAACATTAAATTCTACCTCCTGTAAATAAAAGTGAGGCAAGAATTTATGACCTTCTACTTCCTTTCAGGTGAACATCATTTAACTTAATTTTTAATAATTTATTGAAATTTTATAATTATTTAATAACCATTATAATATTTAAAATTACTTTTATTCCACTTATTTCCTTGTATTTTACATCCTCTTAAACAATTATGTTTATGTCAGGTGTTTTGGAACAAATTCTGTTTATGTGTCAAAACAATTATTGTTAGTACACTATGGTTAGAGGGGTACTTATACAACATCTCCATAATAATGAATACAAAAAAATTATCTTATTTTTACATCACTTATAATTTTAAAATCAATCATTAATTATTATTATGAAAAACTAGTCAATGACACAATCATGTAGAAGGTAGGCCATACATAAACATGAGTTACATTCCCATTTTTAAATAATCTTTGTGGAAAGAAGATATGTAACTAAAATCAATCTGGAATGATCATTATATATTGAATAATTATTATTTAATCCCAAATACTTATATATAAAATTATATAGGGTAAAATGAATCATATCATGTCGAAGAGGGAGAAGTCCACACGTCCACGAATGACGTTATCTCTTTTAAAGTGTGTGAAGGGGTAATAAGAAATATGATATATATATATATACATTTACAATGAGAAAATTATGTAATTAATATCATATATATGTTTTTTATGTCTCATATTTCTAATTATATACACCATTTATACATTCCATGTATATGTGAACGAATCACGTCGCTTTCAGGGGGCGGTTGTCCATAATTCCTCAAACTATGTTATCGTATTAATGTAAAATATAATATACTAAATTTAAGTATTATAAAATGTTTAAAGAAGTATTAATACATAATAAATATCATATTAAAATATATAAATAATTATTACATCATATTTTCCTCCATGAGAGGCAGTAATGGAGGAATAAAAAATCATCGTTTCGCGAGGTAGTTGTTCGTCATCCACAAAAACATTAGGTTCGCTACCCATCTGATGGTGGTCTTTGTAAGTGTAGGATAAAATATCAGACAATCAAAATCCTAGTATATTTAGGATATGGGTTCTATTATAAAATAATAGAATAATTATATTTTAAGGGTCGGATAATTTAAATGAAAATAGAGATTTTGAGCAAAGATGTTACCTTTTAATCAGGTAACATCTATTGGATTGATCCAAAAGATTTTATTGGAAGGATTTGTGACCAAAGGCATACTTCTAGGTTGAATATAAAAATTATGGGAGACTATTTGGTATGTTATTGTATTAACATAAGTGGTTTTAGATTTTCGAGTAATGGGTATAAGTGGTGGCTATTTATAGGGAAGGAAAAGGACTCACTCTGTATTCTAGAAAAGAAGTTAGGTGAACAAAGGTAATTACCTAAAAAAGAGTTATACAAAGCCACCCCAACTCATTATTTTTTGGTTAATGAAGTAAATATTATCAAATAAATATTTTTTTACAAGTTTCTAGGTCATTTTTCCCTTAAACATAAGGTTTTAGTCCATTTTCATCATAATTATATCTTAATCACTGTAATTAATTTTAATCAAATTCACTAATCATTGTTTTCAAAAATTAACTTTATCTTATTAGAAAAAAAAATTCTTGATTAAAATTTTTTATGTTGGATTATCAAAATTCAAATCAAACATGTGGAAAAATAATGATTAATGCTAATCTTGTAGAAAGACGGATTAACAAGTTTTAGTAGAAAAATGTTCAAACAATTATTATGTTTTTATATTCTATTGAAAGTTTATATTGATTATAATGAACTAAAATATATTAAATGACATATAATTTAACAAATTTGAGTTAAAACAAATTTATAATATAATTTATCATTAATAATTATTGAAACTAAAAGCCAGTTTCAAAATATAACACAGTATTTTTCACTATTCACTTGAAAAATGATGTTTCTCAGAAATATAACAAAAAATAATATAAATATTATTTTGAAATTATAAATTAGAAAATTATTTTTATTTAATATTATAAATTCATAAATGTTTCAAAATTAATTTCTAAAATAGTTTTTCCATTAAAAGGTTGTTAAAAATGCCTGAAAAATATAGGTTTTTATCTAAAATAATGGGTTTTCTCATATCTTAGGCTTATGAAATATATTGGATTACAATAAATATTAATTTTTTGAATATTTATCATATTTATTACATTAATATTACTAAATTTGTGTAATTAATTTAATCCATTAGGGTAAAACATCTTTATGAGCATAAAAATTGTTTTCTATAAAAATATCTTATTGATTTAAAAATGGTTCTTATATTCATTTCTAATTTATTAGTAATGAATTATTTAGTTTTCAAGACAATATGTTTTAATAATTTATATAATAATATTCATAATGGATAGTTTATATATGATAATATTTTAATAATATATTATTTTTATGGTGAAACTCAGTCTTGCGTACAACACAAGCTTTTGAAATGTTTTCTCTTGAAAGTAACACACGCTAACGTAGTGTTTATTGTAAATAATAAATATATTATAATTTATCGACATATTATATTACCTTAAATTCTTTATATCACATTTCACACATGCAATCGAATAAAATGATCTTATTTTAGTTCTTTGGGGCTTCACAGATATGATAACATTGCTCCTGTGTATGAATAACTACTATCTCGCAATGGGATGTGAAGTAATTTTCACTAACATGTTTCATGGATGGTCGTAAGGGTAATTATAATGAATATATATTTTATAAGTGAAAAAATTATGATGTTAATGGAATAATAGTATTTTTGGGTGATATAATATATGAATTTCATTATTACCTTTTCACTCACTACAATAGTTATAATGTTGTTCCTGCACATGTGGACTACCACCTCCTCAAAAGCTATGTTATTATTATTTTGTCATCACCACATAATAATAATTATATATATAAGTATATATAATAAAATATTATGTAATTTATATTATAATAATAATTATTTAATAATAAATGTTACTTTCTTCCTTTCTATAAGGATCATTGAAAAATTGAAATGTTACTTAAGCATACATACTATATACCATCTCCATGATTGTAACGTTGGTTCATTTTTTATAACTGTATTCCATGTTTAATTTTGAATTAATAATTCATGTTTAAATATGATTATTATGCATCATTATTATTTTTATGTGTTTAAATAATGACCTCTTTGAACATATTGAACGTACGAAATTTATTTTGAAACAGAATGTAAATATGGTTAAATGATATGACACAATATTTGTTGGTTTAAAAATTATATATAACATTATAAAAAGTGAAACAAATGAAAAAATTAACTTGAAAAATGTTCTCAATAAATCAATTAATTAACATAATATTATTATTTAAGAATACAAAGACACACATGACGAACCATACTCGAGGCAAGGGTCTTCATCTCAATCTCCTTTCATTGAGACATGTATTGATGTTATGCACCTTTATTCTTTTATAAGGTTTAAATATAGACCCTTTTAAATGTTATATCATTAATTTATCTAAGATAATGACATTTTATGTTTTTTTATTTTATTCTTTAATGGTATTTGCGATTCAAGGGTTTCCCAATTGATAGATGATTTTTATTAAAAGGAATCATCGTTTAATGTTTTTCTTACAACTATTTCTATTCTATTTCTATGATTTTGAAGTTATTTTAATAACGTTTTATATGAAAATTAAATAATTATAAATACATTTTTGGAATATTTTTAATTTAATTTAATTGTTTTAGAAAGGAATATTTTTTTGTGTTTTATACTTAATCTTTTTACAATTGAAAAATGAATGTTCTATTGTTAACATACATAGAGACAAAAAATATTCTACCTCTATGGTAATAATTTAATTTCTAGCTTTATATGAAATACAAAAAAAAAATTAAAATGAAATACCTTTTTACAATTTTTTTTATTTAGGTATTTAAAATTTAATTTTCAATGACAAAGTTATTTTTGTATCAAAAAATGGATTTTAAAAGAAAATAGTATGTTTATCCGAAAGTGTTTTTCATGTGAGTTTAAAATATTTTTTCAAATGGTTTATGATGAAATTGATTTATTCATGATATATACATAATCAGTATATGAAATTGGTGAGCCCTATATAGCTTATATAAAATTTTTATCCCTGTTATATCTCACGGGTGATCCCAATAAGGCTTATACAAAGCGTTGAGCACCATTATAGCTCTTGAGAAATGGGTGAGCCCGATATAGCTTATAAGTAGGGTTTAGCCCCATTACAGCTCATGGGTGAGCCTGATATAGGTTATATGACGGGAGATACCCGTTATAAGTCCCCAAGGCATTGGGTAATGACTATATTTGATGTCATCCATATGGTTATTCCAATTAAAATTGTTTTGAAAGGTTCTTAAAATATAATTCTCTATATAACAATAATGAGTTGTAATTTCTTGATATGGGTTCAAATTATTTTCTTTGAGAAAAATGTGATTATTTCATTTTAAACTCTCATATTTCATATGATCAATGATCTTTAAGGATAAAGGGAAACATTATATTAGTTTTCATTTGATCACTATACTAATAATTTTTAATTTCATGTATCCCCTATTGAGTTTTTTCTTTATCCCATGTTTTAAATTTATTTTAATTTTAATTTGGGTTGTGTAAGGGAAATTAAGATTTATAATTGATTGTTGAGGAGATTTTACATTAAATGAAATCATACATTATTTTTAATCATTAAATATTGATAAAAAATGGATTCAAATCGAAACTGTCCTCTTTGAATTTTATAGATTTATTATTTTTTAGTTATGGATTAATTAACTAAAAATATAAGCAATAAAATATCCTTAAGTTGGATAGAATTAATTATTTACTTAAAACTCAAGATAATGTAATTTTTATGGTTGCGACCTTATAGTTGGATTTAAATGTATGTATTAGATAAATAAGAGTTTAGGATAACGTTATTAGCATTCACTTGAAATATTTTACCTTATTATAATTTAAAAATGTTATAGAATTTGAACATTACCATGTCGTTTCATCAGCATTATGTCTCCTCTTAAAGGTTTTCCATATAAAAAACTTGGAAGTTAAATAAGGATATAATTGGTGGGAATATCATTCAAAATAAGTATATCCAGATGGTAGGAATTGGAATAGAACAAATTCTTTTAGTGATTGACTAGTTGACACAAGATAAAAGTTGTGGCGGTATCCATCACATAGAGGAACCTGATGTATGATGAAGGAACATATGTTTTGTGGATCATTTCATGATTCCACATATACCATCAATTAATGGATTATCTAATATATTAGTATCTAAATTATAGATTAATTCCATATAAAATATATTTTATTTCAGAGATGTTAGAAATGTTAAAATTTAAATATTTCATTCAATAATTTTTAAGGAGAATGTAATCTATGGTTTTATTTTCTTAATAATACCAAAAGATAAAGTTAATATTTATTCCATGGAATGGGAAACATTTAAGGATGTTTTCCCTGGTAAATATGTTCATAAGGTTGTTCCACATATAATTAAGGAACAATTTCTTTAACTGAGTAAAACTTTGAACATTCTCTTGGTGTATATAATGAAAAATTCAAAATATTTACCATGTTTGTGATAAAATTTATTCATGAGATTGATAGTAAAATTACTAGACTATACAAATAATTAAATCCAAAAAATAAAACGAAATTTGGATACCTGAGAATTTGAAAGTGATGATAATGTTTTTCATTCTACTAATAAAGTTGAAATTGAGTTTTCTAAAATTTATGTTACATGAGATGAAAAGAGTAATAAATAGTTAATCTAGTATGGAATGGATAAGAAATGAAAAAAATAATTATGGAGGTAGGACGAAAATGGTTCTATGAGTTAAAACCAAATTTCTGGGAATGTATGTTCAAATTTAGAATGAGCTACCATTGTGGTAATTTTGGTCACATGGCTTGTGACTGCAATAAAAGGATTCCATAACAGTATGAGAATGAAATAACATATATCCTATCTATAGTAAAATTATTTAGCCCAATGATTTGGGACATTATACTAATTTTTTTTTCTGAATAAATGTTTGAAATCATAATGATCAGAAGTTAAAAGGGATGAAATAATCATTTTCGACATATATTAATGATGTTGGACAATATAGTGAATTTTTGGTAGATCTAGGGAACATGGTATTTTTTTATGGTAGTTAATATTACCAATGTCATAGGTACCCCTCTTTTATTTTATTAAATAATGGATATACTTTGAGAGAAAATTATTTGCATTTCATAGGTATGTAATGTATTTAATTTAGTGAAAATATATTTTGAAGAATAATTCATTTTTATTTTATATACATAATTTTAATTGTATTTATAACCTTTAGGTTCAATATGATCATTAATAACATTTTAATAAGAGAAAAATATTATTATGTGACCTTTTTAAAAGAATGATGTATTGAAAACCTTAATAAAATGGTTATAATATGAGTTTTATTATTTTAAGTATTTTTATCCTATGATTATAGAGATAACGTTCAATGTTTTACGACATTATTTTTTAAAGTGGATGAAGATGTAACACCCTGAGAAATTAATAGATGAAAATATTAACTTCTGTTATAGAGAATATCAAGTTTAGGTAATGTTACATGAAAAATAGAGTTTAAAAAATAAAACTTTTTGGATTTCATTAATTATATATAAATATATCATATTAAAATAATTTCTACTTTCCAATATAATCGATAGGTATAAAATTATAACAATCCAATTTTATACATGAAAAGTTTTATTTTTCTAAAAATTAGATCTACCTACTTTTTATTTTGGAGATTATTTAAAAGTAAATTTTTAAATATTATTAAATTTTATTAATAAAATAAAATTCTTTTTATGAAATATAATTTTCAAAATTTTCATAGGGATACATTTTACAATTTTTCTGAGAAATACTATTTTTTTTGAAAAGTAAAGAATACAGAATTTTAATTTAAAAATGTCTTTTCACCTAAATTATTTTGAATGATAAATTTTATTTTAAATTGGTTTGTAAGTTTAATTAGTTAAATTAAAAATATATTAATCCAATTTATTTCATTTTAAAGACATTAAATTTCAATTAGATTAAAAAAATAGTAAAATGTTTATCGTTTTCACTTTGAAAAACCTTCATTATCATCACTTCTATGAGATCATTTTTAACTTTGTTTCCATAATTTATATAATTTTAATTTAGAAAAATGGATTCCATATTTGGAATAAGAATAATTTATAATATACATTGAGTTAAAATTAATTTTTTACCATTGGTATTTGTGAATGTAATTAAATTCAATTACATCGATTAATGTAAAAACGAGGTTTCTTAGTGGGTAATCATTAACTTTAAGTGTCCATTTCACCTAGAAAATTGTCCAACACCCTTTAGATAGTCATACATCTTAACATATCACCTTATTATCTATTTTTGTGTGTGATTGGAATAATATTTCAAGAAATAGAACCATCTGTTATGTTAAGAAATAAAAATTACAAAAAATATAACATTCTCCATTTTAATTTCTATATAGTTATGTAGATAAGGAAAAAATACATTATTTTGGTTGAAAATATTACATTTAAATATAAATGAATAAATTTTATCATAATAATTTATATTTAATTTTTAAAGGTGTTATAATAACATTAAATTCGTATGAAACCCAACTCCGAGATTATTTAGTTAATTATTAACTAAAATAACTAATAAAAAGATATTAAAAGTGAAGTAAAATGAATTAATTATTTTATTATTTTAGTTTTGAAGATTAATATTTATTGTTACGTAGGTGTAAATTTAATATATTCAAAATTAATATTTTTCTGGATGTATTTAAATTTTAATAAAATAAATAATATCAAAATTGACATTATTGTTATTTTATAAAACATGATATTTTATATAATGGTTTTGAATTACTAAAAATTATTTTTTCTAACAATATGTTATTAATTATTTATAATTATAATTTATGGTCCATTACTAAAAAAATTTCTCTTTTAAAATGAACATATTGACACTTAAATAGTAAATTCATTATTAACACGATTATCATTTAAAAAGTGTTTTTGCATGTTACGTGCACTTCTATTTAAATTAATTTCCCACAAAAAAAGATTTTTTATTTTTCAATTTAGATATAATATTTATTATCAGTGTTTTTATGTTTTATAATAAGAATCAATTAAATTTATTCTTAATTTTTAAATTACAATGGTTCGTAAACTAGTTACCTTGGTAAAGAAAATATAAAGATTGAAATAACTTAACGAATTAGGATAAAAATGCAAAAAATAAGATTATTTTTATGGTCTGTATGTTTTTATAGATCATATATGAAATAAAATCCATTATTTATGAATTATTTAAGAATTTTATTTAAGGTATAACTCTAAAACTTGATTACCTTTTTGTATTTTCAATAATCCCACTCCCCCTCAACACTAAATGGGAATTCAATCTCCCAACTTCATCACCCCATACAAGAAATTTGGATCTAAAAAAACCTAAATAAATCACCTCACTAATTTTCTAGACCCATACTAGTGGTGTAATATTGTGAATAATTCCGACCAAGGATGTCATTTGTTGAAAACCAAAATTATTTACCTGAATTATAGGTAACGTTCATCAACATGTGCTTTGTTTTCTTTTCTTCCTCCACCCCATTCAATTATTATTATTCAATGATTTCATAATATCCGTATAATAATCCATATATTGATTTTTTGTTAATATTATGACCTAAAACCACACATACATCCATAAAACTGGTTATGAAATCATCCTTTTTGTGTATAGTGGATTACCGCCTCGTGAAACGATGACGTTCATTTTTCCATTACCACATCTCATGGTTGAGAATTATTATAGAAATACAGTTGAAATATGTAATTTATGATATTTAGAGAATAATTATCTCTTTATATTTATTATATAATATACATCCTTTTGACATTTTAGATTGTAGTTTTTACGATAACATCACTCGTGGGTACGGTGGACTACTACCTCACAAAACAAGATGAACCATTTTTCAATAATGTATTACATGTTAGATAATAAGAGTAACTATAATAAAAATATAAGAAAAGAGTGACATTATTATTATATTAATTTCATCATCATATTTTGAAAAATATAATTTAATAAATTTTCTTATTACCTTTTCGCATAGTGAAAAAATGATTGCATCATTCATGGATGTGTGGACTACCACCTCCTCAAAAGAGATGTGATTTTTATTTTTTCATCACCACATAGAAATAATGATATATATATATATATGAATATATAATGAAATAACATGTTATTTATTATATAATTAAATTTCGTTAAAAATTAAATGGTACTTTCCTTTTTTCTCTAGTGATCATTGAAAAAAATTGAAATGTTACTCATGCTTACGTATGACCTATCATATCTATAATTGTAATATTGGTTCATTATTGAAAAAAATATTTCATAATTGATTTTAATATAATAATTGATTTATAAATATGATGATTATTTCTTGATTATTATTTTTAGATGTTTTTTTAATGAACTCATTGACTATAGTAAACTTACCAAAATCATTTTGACAAATAAGCTAAATTTGGTCAAAAAATCAAACATAAACAAATTTGATAAAGAAAGTTTATATATCATGATGATTTGTAAAATAAAATAATAATAAACCTCAAATTTTTTCCCAATTTTTTAAATAATTACAAAAAATCATTATTCAAAAATATAAAGCCACAAGTGATGAATCAGACTCAAGGTAAGGTAATTTATCTCAATAACCTTTCATTTAGTAATATATTAAATTCATGCACCATTCTTAATTTATAAGGTGTATATACAACCCCATTGAAATTTTATGTCACGAATTCCTCTATTATAAGGATATTTAATGTTTTTTAATGTTATTCATTAATATGTTTTATGATTCAATTTTTTCATGAGTGGTATGGGAATTTTCATACAAAAACTTATAATCCTTCAATGTTTTACTTAAAACTCTTTATCTTCCATTTCCTTATTTCCGAAGTGATTTTATTAATTTTTTTTATGGTCCTAAAGTATTTATAAGTTATATTTTGTTCCTCTTGTAAAATTATTTCAATGGTTTTTTTGATGGAATGTTTTTATGTATTTTTTATGGAACATTTTGAAATATGGAAATGGAATTTTCAATTATTACTGTACATGAAATAAATAACTTTTCTACCTATATGTCAATTATTTTATTTAGAGCTTCCTTTTCATTATTACATGTTATACTAAATTAATAACATGTTTTATATTTTTGGGTATTTTGGCACTAAAAATGATTTTTAAATTAAAAGGTTATTTAGGAATAAAAAATGGAATTTTAAACAAAAATTAATGATTTATCTTATTTTTTTCATATGAGTTTAAATGAGTTCTTAGAAGGACTTTATAATGATACTATTTTATTAATAAGATTCTAAATTAGAATTATATAAAATAGGTGATATCGATACAACTTATATGATGGGTTGATCCCCATTATAGCTCATGGTTAAGGCTAATATAGATTATATGAAGGGTTGAACCCTATTATAGATATTGAGAAACAACTAATCTCGATATAGATTATATGAAAGGAGGAGCCCCATTATTGCTCATGGGTTACCCCGATATATTGTACAGAAAGGGTTATCTCCATTATATATCTCCTATTCATTGGTTTATTATTTTATTGGATGTTATTTATAAGGTTATACTAATAAAAAAATTAAATGGATTAATGAATACGATTTTCTAAGTCACCTACTAGAGTATTAATTACATTTTATGGGTTCTAATGATTTTTTTGAGAAAATTATGTGTCATTTTTACATGTGAAAATATTTTATTCACTTAACTATAAGAAGAATAGTAAGAATTATATGATTGTTGATGTGTTCACGTTACTAATGATGTTACTTATTTTTATATATTTATTAATATTTTTTGTTCATCCAATGTTTTTAGCTGATTTTATTAGGATTTGAGGATCTGTAAGGGAAATGAAGAAGTGAATTTGAAATTCATGGAGATTTCATATGAAAATAAATAATGCTTGATTTTTTTTGTATTATATTATTGAAATTATGGATAAAAATAGTAATTATAAACTCTTTCTTTTATGTATTTTTATATATGTTTTATGGTATAATTCTATAAAACTATAAAATATAAAATATTTTCAAATTCTAGAGAATTATTTCCTGGACAAATGGTCATTATAATTTATTTTTTTATGTTTGGGGCCTTATAATTAATCCCTAAAACAACATGATGTTTCTCTAAATTTTCATATAAAAACACATGAATATCTTCAGAATATTGTCCCCTCAAACATGGTAATAACAAGAATTAAAAAATAACTTTATTAAAATCATATATTATTCCTTATTTGATGAAAAAACAATATTTATTGAATATATTCACTAAATACAATATTTTATTAAACTCCATCGATTATAACATAAACCAAATTTTCCACAAATCATTAATATGTTCCATGGTCATAAATACCATCCAGTTTAATATATTTATATTAATGATGTATTTGCCAAAACTAAACACCATTTTATTAACATTAAGACTATATTTTGGGTTATATTTTATTGATCAAAAAATTATCATTCTATAAATTCACTTTTCTAGGACATCATCACCATTTAACAATTTTTTACAATCATTAATGTAAATCTTATACATAAAAATCCATATTTATTTCATGATTGATATAAAACAATTCTTTAATTACATTATACAAATACTTCAATAATCCCCATTCATTCTCAGACATTCAACTAGGATTCTCAATATTATTGTTTAATACCTACTTCTATATCATTTGTCATTCATAGTCTATTCATCTTAAATAGAAAAAAAATTAATTTCGAAACCTTACTGATGATCATTAAAACCTTTTCCTTATGAAATATATTTGAATAATTCTCATAAATTCCAAATTTGAAAATTTTAACAGACAATGAAACCTTAGAGATACCATTATTCTAATTCATTAATTTAATTTAACTTTTAAATCCCCTTATAAATTAAATGATTTATGACCTTTTTACTATGCTCAAAACATCTTCCAATTCTAGTGAGACATTCTATTCCGTGATTCATCCCATTTTTTTACATATAAAAAAATGAGTATTCATTCTTCCATGGTCTCTAATATAATACCTCTAATAAAAATATATCCTTCTGTTCTTTAGTGAGATTAATAGTTAGTTAATATGTATAGTGTTAATTATATTCCACAAAAACATATTAGTCATTATCATAACATCCATTTTCTTATTCATTATTGTATTTTAATTATCATATGAAAAATTCAAATCGTATTCAATATTGAAAATGTTCGTTGTTGTTCCCTATAGTAACTAAATCCAAAAGTAATTGTGTGAGAAGGATTAATCATAATGGGATAAAAAATAATCATGGAAATCACTTATAATATGTTTAAAACAAGAAAAATTATTTTCAATATATGACTTTTTATGTTCATCATAGTTCGTTAATAGTCATTATATATTTATCTCCTTCATTATGGTTGGTAAATTGTTTGTGAATTTCAAAATCTTATCCACTATGATTATCAAAAGATGTGTATAACAAGTCCCATTATCATGCACTAGGTGATAATCATGTTCTTTCCAATATTCCCTTTATATATTTATTAACCATAGGTACCTATGTTCTAGAGCCACATCTACATTAAGTATCCAAAAAATGATGTGATTTTATGGAAACCACCTTCTATTTACATTACAGAATTTCACCTAAATTTTTCCATACATTTATTCAAAATTATAATATCCCTATATAAATCCTTATATATTCATAGAAATACCCTTTTGGATCTCGCTAATGTTTTCTCATCCTAGTTTAAAAAAGGTAACTAAATCATTCAACATTGACTATCTATATCATCCCTGGATTTTTATACATAGATATTTCATCTTTTTTATATAAATATTTAATAAATTTCAGAAAAAAAATCACAAGGAATGTAATTTACTAGTTTAATTGGAGACTAGGTACAAAATCATTTAATATGGTGAATGATCTTGAATATCTCCTATAATGATCTTCCTTATTATTACTCTTCATAAATAAACACAATTTAATAATTTCTTCATTATATGGGGAAATGAATCATAATATAGGGTGAGATGATATTCTCAGTATGGGTTAAAAAGGGAGATACACAAGCTTAACAAGAACATAATGGTGTAAGGATATGTGAATAACATATTAAAACTATGCCATGGATACCAATATTCAGAATCCTAATTCATGGAATAAATATTGGCATTTTATAAGACATGAATCCTATAGAAATAAAGGAACATAATAAAAATGATAATAAAATTTGAATAATTCATAAAATTGTAGAATAGATATAACTATAGAATATCTCTTCCATATTAGTGATTGATCAAATAAAATTTTCTCATTGTAGAGTTTGTTAAATATCCAAACCATCATAGGAATCATAGTTGAATCCCAAGACTACGATAGCGAATAATGTCCCATACTAAACCGGGTTCATTCCCCATTTCAGGATTTTTTATTTTATGAGATCTAACTAATTACCTAATTCGCTGGATGCAGATATGGGTCCCACCCATAACATAATAAAAAACATATGTATTTTTTCCACAATATCATACTACATTCATCATTTTAAAACCCATAAAATTAAATGGGGTTCAAAAACATTTCTTCACATTGTAACATATAGAAAATACAATGGGTTCATAATCAATTCATCAATTCATCATAGCATAACCAATGGAAATGGATGCGGTTTTTGTAATAATTCTATCACTATATTCAATTTTTTAGAAAAATAGAATTCAAAAATATCTTATAATCATTATTCATTTAGATAAATAATAAGAATAGTATACATGGATTATATCCCCAACAATGAATATGGTATAGAAAAATAATTCTTATTATATGGACAAATATTTATAATTATAAATAAGATTTATCATTTCATGAGGAAGATAAATATTATTTGAAAAATATCTTTTTGAACTAATTTTTATGATGAAATTATTTTTAATTAAAATAAACATTAAAAATATATCGAAGAAGCATTAAAAATCTTATAAAACACATCTTGAATAAAATAACATTTCCTCATTGAAACAAAATTCTAAAAAAATAATTTTCAAAATAATTTTCCTTGAAAATAACAATGAAATTCATAAAATAATATTATTTAGGCTCATATTAAATCATCTAAAAGTAGGAAAAATTGTTATGATGACAATTAGAGGATGGATTTGGATTTCCATGTGGGAGATTGTGCTTTCTTGAATATATCTCCAAGGAATAGTTTTATAAGGTATAGTTAAATAGGAAATATGATTCTTATGTACATCATATGCTTTATAACACTTTAAATATTTGGTGATGTTAATTCTTACTTGGAAATACTACCAAGTCTCTCAAAAGTACATGATGTGTTCCTTATATCATTTTTTGTAGTATACATTCCAGAAACAATACATCTTTTAACCTCTAATAAAATAGAATTGGATCTTAATATATCTTACTATTAATAATCCATACTGATTTTCAATACTATACAGAAAGTATTATGGAATCTTATGATTCAATTAGTAAGTGTACCATGGAGAAATCACAAAATCCAGGTTAAAATGTCTGAATAATAGGATTTAATGAAGAATAACTACCCATGTCTATTTCAATTTAATATCCATGAAATTTAGAGGAAGTAATATTTTTAGGATGGAATAATGTAGCACCCCAATATATTTAATTTTATTTCCTTATAAATAAATTTAATTTATTCGATAGTTTTTGATTCATAATACACAGGGTTTTAATAATACATGATTCTCTATAAAAATATTATTTAAAGATGATAATTATAACATAGTATTTAAGATAGATATCATGAATTGTACTATCAAAATTGGTAAACTTTAACAGTTTATTAATGAATAAAATATATAAAATGGATCTATATTTATTAAAAATAAAATAATAATCTTTTGAAAAAAATGTTTTTAAAAAATTGTATTTTATTGAACAGGAGGTTCAATCACTCTTTACAAACACAATATAAAGTTAACATTTAGCACATTTAGAAACCTTATCAGCTAAAATTAATATAATTTTTTAAATATTCATATAAAAATATTCATAAGTTAATTTTTTATGATTTTTCAGAAATGTTTCATTTATCGGTGAATTGTAAAATATATGTTTTTAGTGAAAATATATTTTCCATTTAAATTATTTTAAAAGATAAATTATATTTTATATTGGGTTTAAAGTAAATTTATTTAAATTATATTTTAATAAATATAATTTATATCATTTTAATAAATTTGAATGTATAATTTTGATATTTAATACTTCTATACTTATGAGAATATTCACATTGATAGCCCTCTTTTTCCTTGCTTATGGAGGTTTTATTTTAAATTTATTTATGCCACTTATCTAAATTGAATTTGTAAAATGTATTATAAATTTATAATGATAATAATATATATTATCTATTATTTATATTAATTTTTTACCAGAATGAATGGGAAAATTTTTAATATTTAATTCTCACAGTTTAGCTAAAAACTGAATTTCTAAGATGTGTTAATCTTAAATGATATGGATTTAACTGACCTAAAAAATTGTCCAAAATCAAATTTCGGATTTATATTTTGATGTTATCACATCTTAGGGTCTATAATAATATATTCTGAAGTCTTGTGACAATATAATATCATGGGTGTTGTAGATTGTTTTTACAAAAAAAACCCTTTTGTGTCCTCTCCCCCACTTGTAAAAGGCCACACCTCTCCTCCCCTCTCTACAGTTACAAATCCATTCGATTTAGAAATTATCATACCAAATAACTTCCTCAATCCCATAAAAATATCCAAGATCACTTAGTTTTATCATAAATATATCAAAGAGAGTCTTTTGGTTAATAACTAAAGGTTCCATTTGATGACGAGGTAATGTTCTTAAATGTCCATTTTAATTTTATTTATTCTTCATCCTCATTAAATATTTTTTCAATATTTATATTATAATAAAACTAGTATATAATATATAACAATATATTATTACATAATTTAAATAAAATATATCCATATCTACTTCTATCAAATATAAAATAATGTTATCGATAATGTGTGTGGTGGGATACCACCTCACAAACCAATATAACTCGTTTTCCATCAACACATGTCACATTTATATTTTATTAAGGGTTTTATATTTGTATATAATATATGTTACATAATTATGCTTCTAATTATAATATCATTTATAACATATTATATTTCAATACGTTCAAAATACCAAAGTTTCTCTCATGTGTACGACGTACTGCCGCCTCACAAAGTGATGTTATTTAATTTTTATTATGTGTTATTCATGTAAAGTATTAAAGATAAATTTAATTAATATATAAGTTATATATGAATTTATATTTATTTTATGAAATTAATTTTTCACACACTTCCTTTTCCTACCACTCATTCATGGAATGATATCATCTCTCATGCGTACGTATGACATACCTTCTCCATGAAGAAATGCAATTCATTTTCCTGGTTTAAACTTCATAAATGTTACTAAAAATGTATATAATGAATTAATGTGATATTTCTTATATATAACCATAAATGAGTATCCCAAATTCAGTTTTTCCATTATTACATTGTTATGAGATACATGGAATCACATCCTGAAGGACAAAATAGTTTAGTTGTCTTGGTAAATTAGATATATACATGGATAATATTATCATTTTAAAATATAAAATATAAAATATTTTTCTCATGATAATGAAATTAATCCCATTATAATATGACTTTATAACATTCATTAAATACTTTCTGGTACCTAGGGAAAAAACATAAGAAAGGGGTGTTCTTAGATTCTCATTATGGGAATTCATACAATATAAGCTATGATTTAATAATGAGAAATCAATATAGAGAGGTGAATAACTGAATGACATATCATTTAATTAATAAAATTATTATAATAAGGGAGTAATAATTTATGATCAAATAATTAATATAAATAATAAAATGAGGATAAATCATATCCCTGTCTATTCTAACTAATCAAACAATCACATCGAATATCAATAACTCAACTTAGGGTGATTGAATTCATAATGATGGATATATCAAACATACCATCAAAACATTGTTGTAAGAAATATAATACCACACATGCCTCATTACATTAAATCTAATACAATCATGTAATAGTTCCAACAAATCATTGTAAATTTGTAAGGCATTAGCCAAAACCCTATATAGTTAGTCTTATTAGACCTAAAAAATCATAATGTGGCAATAGTAGGCCCCACATTTAAGTTAAAAAGTCTAATGAATTCCTCATATGAAAGGGGTAAAAAATAATTCAAATAAAATTTTGTATTTAAACTAGAATACATAATTTAAATACCATCCCAATTCAATAAACATAATCATAAATTATCAAAGGTAAAATGGAATGTGTTAACATAGTATATCTATAGAAAAACTAATCATTAACCATATAGAATAATAATTAGGTTGGAATCATTCATACATATACCCAAAAGAGTAAGTGTAAAGGGTTTTTTATGTGATGAATAGGAATAACATAAAAACCTCTTTATAAACATCTTGAGAAAAGCATCCTTTTCATTTTGAAAATCACTTTTAAAACAAAAAACATTTTGAAAATAAATTTCCTTGAAAGTAAATTTTACAAATTAATAAATTAAAGAATATTAAGAATAAAATATCCTTAAAATAAACAACTAATATTTAAAAGTATTATTCCATGAAATGATTGTCATGTAATTGAGTAATTCTATATAAGGTATACTAGTTCAAAAGAATATATTCTTTTTTCACTATAAGAAGTATATAAACGTTTATTATATATAAAATGAAAAGAAAATTCCTTTTGAATTATTATCAGAAGAATAAATGGGTAAATATTTATTAAATAACTTATTTTTGAATGGTTTAATAAAATTGAACACATTTTTAGAAAAAATGGTTTTGGTAGAAAACATATTTGTATCCAATGAGAGATATGAAGTCATATTATTATAAAAACATTATCTCAATAAATTTATGTACCAGAGAGTGGGAAAGCGTGATATTACATGAAAATATTATTAATAACCATAGGTTAATTAAATAAAATGTTTTTATTAATAAATTTTCAAATAAATTCCTTCAATTGAAATTCAAGAAATAGAAATCTCAATGTGAATGTTATTTTCCAGTAAACTCATACAATGATCATAACATTGAAATATGAATTAATCATTGAATTAATTTATTATTCTAACTTTTAATACATGTGATATAATTTAAAATGTTATACAATGTAATAAAAATTCATTATACACATAATCTTTGAATGACATAATCAATAAAGTATAGGTTTAATCCAACGAACATGAATTTTCTTATAAAACCACAAAACTTTTTTGTAAAATTGAATCATACGAACCTTGAATGATATATACTCAAATGGATTTGAAATTCTAAAAAATATTCAGTATAATAGTCATAAAATAAATTTATTGGAATTATATAAACCACATAAAATAAATAGGTTGGTAATATATATATTGTCTCGTAAAATTAAAAAGTGTGATTGGAATCCATTACCTCACATGTCCTTTTCATAGAATGTTTTTTATCCCCCTAAATATTTTTTTAAAATAAGATATTAACAAATAAAATTAATATATAACTATTTTTAATATACTATTATGTCTTTTATATACCAACTTATCACCCATTAATTGATAATCATTCATTATTTTTAGTGTTTCAAGTGTAAATTTCCATGTTTTCTTATGAATGTTTTTTCCATAGAGGGAACATTATTCCAAATATTGAAAGGTTTCATAATCTATAGAATAATAATTTTGGAATAATTATCATATTTATACATCATGTTTACTTTTAAAACCAATCATAAAATATGGTTTTGAAAATTTTTATCTCTTATAATCCAGAAGATGGTAGGTCATATGTATGAAAGAGTAACATTTACATTTTCCAATGACCATTATTGAAATAAGATAATTAATTTATAATATATAAATAATTTTAATAAAACCATATTTACCTTATTATATACTTATATATATCTTCGATGGGTTTAAATGATGAAAATAGGGTTGCGTCAATTCATGAGGGCGGTAGACCCCACATAAAAGAACAATGTTGTCATCATTAGTTGAGTGGAAAGGTAATAAATAGAATGATATATTTTAATTATATAATTATATATATATATATATTATTGATATCATAAAAATTTCATTTATATCTCATATAACCCATAACATTTTCCTTATCACCTTCCACATGAAGCATTAGTGATAGAAGAATCACATCATTTGACAAGGCAGTAGTCTGCCGTACACTGACTAAAAATTACTTTTTTATTACCAAATTACTTTTTCAGAAAAAGTGATAAACCCAATAACTAGAACTATAATTGAAACAACATACTAAAATCCAATACAAAACAATAAGGCATGCACCTCTCCAGCAACACATAACAAAGGCCAACCATCACTGATTCATAGCCACGTGACAAGTAGTCCCATGAAAGAATGCACCTCCAAATAAAAGATGACATAGACATATCCTCTCAGACAACCAAGTCCAAATGTTATACACTGGTGGAGGCTAGATGCTCTGAACCCCATCTAAAGCAGAACCAGGGAAGAAGGATCCAAACTAAACAATAGCCTTCACCATAGTAACCAAAATTTTTAAAATGTAAATGGAGATTACCTAAGGCTTTATTACCAAGAAAATTTCTAAGAAATATAATTTACCTGAATGCTAGGCTCACTAACCATCATATTTTCAAATTCAGTAGCTATCTAGTCCTTGGACTGGATGAACTCTTCACGGTTGATCCTCCCATTATTGAAGCCCCCTACCAATTTGAAGGAAGCTGAGATTTCTGTAAGTCAAAAATTTATTAAAAAAATATCATAGTATATGTGATATATTATGTGTATTTGATCATAATTGTTTAATTATAATTTACTTACGTGGAGGGGGAAATAAAATAAAAATTCACATTTTTAGAACCTTGCCTCTTATTTTGCTACACTCTTTAGGTTGGCCTTAAATCCTTACAAGTTTTGATTTATAACCAAATTACATAATCTAGGATGAGATAATGTAATATTAAATATTATTTTATTAGGAATTGGTAGATTAAAATTGGTTTTAATGTGTGATAAAGGAACGAGAGTAGGTTCCCCTCTAGAAGTTAGGTGAGTGGTACACTTGTAATTTTTTTAAACGATTCAATCATACCCACTTGTTTTGTCATGAAATAAGATTATAAAAAGTACATTATTGAACCAATATTTGATATGTAATATATTTGTCCCAACAATTATATTTGGAGAAGTATTTAGTCATTTTAACATGTATCTCTTTAGTTTAACCCGAAGTAAATATATTTTTTCTATAACCATGTTAATTAAATTTCATTATTATCATTATTCATTTTCGTAAAAAATTTAATTTCTATATTTTAAATTATAAATTATTCATGCATAAAATATCAAAATAAAAATTCAGAATTGATTTCATAGAATTGTAAAATTTTTATCCAAAATTAATCTCACAAACATGATGAGAAATAGGGTTATCAAAGTGAAAATTTATAAATGATTATAATTTTTTTATCAATATTAAATCTTAAAATTATTTTAATTACCTAAATTTGATTGATTGTTTTTATTTGAAATAATATTACATTAAATTCAAGTGAAAAAATAATTTATGTATATAAATAATTTAAATTCAAAGGAAATTTTGAATAAAATTTCAGTACTTACAACTATTCGTCAAAAAATGAATGTTTTCAAAAAAAATTACAAAAACTCACCATCAAATGATTTCAATATTATGATATATAAATGAATTTTTTTTAATTAAATTTTCTTAAAGTTATAAATATTAAATTTAAATTATGTGTGAAAAGTGCGATACAACCATCTTTTAGAAAAACTATCATTAATTTGGAAATATTTTTTTCTTGTAAATGATTATTATTTTAAATATATTTAATATATGAAAATTATTTTCAAATTTTAGTTATTAATATTAAAACCCTCCATTATAATGGCTGATCATAAGTATTGTTTTAAATTATAATATTTTAATATTATTTTCAAATTTCATTTAATCTCGGTGTTGCTTGTAACACAAGAAAAACTGAGTTTTGTGTGTAACAAAAGCTATAATTATTGTATCAGGTAATGAAATACATTTATTAGATATATATTAATTAAAAGTATATATATCTTAAATTCTATGGGTGTTATATTTTCTTCCAGGATTAGTTTCATGTGTCACGTAGGCTATTAAATAAAATTTCCTTATTTTATAATTTTTGGGTGTTACATTTTCCACACATTAATTAAATTATGTTCTCATAATTGAATTATAATTTTGGTAAAAAATGGATGGGTATATTTAAATTATTATCATAAAAAACATAAATAATTTGGTAAATAAAACAACCTCTAAAAAATAAAAAGGGACTTGAGAATATTATCTAGAATAATACATTCTATGCTTCCATATAAAATAACATATGTGGAATGTGAAGACATAGATATAGATGGAAATCATAAATAATTATAGAGAGTGATTGAGGTCAATGATAACAACTAATTGAATAGTCTATGGTAATTTAATGTCTTTAAAACCATAAATATTTTATGATTTAGAATAACATCTATTTTATCAAATAAGAATTTAACTGGATACCATATTTGTTTCAATATCATTTAACTAGAATTTAGGGATTATTTTACTATATACAAATATAAGAAAATATATTTACATGATATGTTTTTATTTCGTAATAATATTTTCAACCATTGGTTCTACATCAATAAATTTCAAATTTATCATTTACACCATTAAATTAATATACTACAATAAACATTTTATTCATGAAGACCTATATTTCACTTTTAATGGATCATAAGATCCAAAAAATAGTGATAATTCTTTCAATCCATCTCTAAATATTTTCAAAAACAAATATGGTTGACACTAGTGATTTTATTTACATGAATCTCCATATGGTGAATTAATACATTAAAAATCTCATCCAAATTTCAAATTAATCCATTTCATAAATGGTTAACTGAACTAACCTCCCACAAGATAATGATCCATAATGATAAAAATAATTCCATGTGATTTCCAAAATGAACATATCAGTAATGAGTTACAAGGTAGTTATTACTCTCCAAATTTAATTATCCATAATAATCATTTATTTGCCCAAATATTTTTATCTCAATGTTACTAACAAATTAAGGGTTATATTTCTCTCAATCATGTGTTTTTTAAGAATTTAAACATTCCACTGAACCATTTTTCACTATTATTATTACCATTAAACATAATCTTTCAAAAAAAATAATGAAATAAAGTTGTGTTATAATGATTATAAATTTCATAATTATTATATACATGGTATCACTGATAAAATATTGATATCATAAAATTATTGAATCCAAACACAGGAAAATTAAATATTTATTTTCATTATTTGTTATAACATAAGCTTGATATGGATGTCTTTTATTCTTATCACGCATATTTCCTTGATGTTTAGGGTATTTATATTCAGAATTTCCCATATCCTAATAGTTGAATCATTGAACATTGGTAGATTATTTATTTCCCTTTTAATCATGACTATGGTGGTCTTTTTTACAATTCTAAATCAATCTCATTTCCCTTTTAATAATGTACCATGTTACCTCATTCAACAATAATAACATGTATAAAATTTATTCTTTTCCTCCTTACCATTATCCATCATTTTTCTAGACATCCTATCATTCTATTTCTTACCATTGAATTCATAATTCAAATAGAATACTTCTAGTTTCATGATTGGAAATGATATTTTGGCTTCATATGAAGATAATTTTTGGGATACTACTACCCTTAAATTTATTTCATTAATCCCATAAAGGAAACAACCAGTCTCACTCCTTAGATTACCAACATAGTATGCAACATAACTTGTTAATATTTTAACATTGGCTTCATAATTCTCAGAAAAATTCACTTCATTATATATAATATTCATGAATTGTCTTTCCATATCCAGTCTTTTTCATGAGGAAAATATTTTTCCAATAATATTATATTGAAAACCTTTAAATTCATTATGACTTTTTCCTCTATATTCATAGTTTTTTGAATCATTGATAACCATTTCTCGACATCTCCTTATAGATTATCAATATCCAATATTGTGTTCTCTCTTTCATGATATACTAGATTACGAAATATATTCTTTACGTAATTTATTCATTCCTCAACTAAAAATTGATTTTTAATCCCATTTAATTATGGAAGTTTTTAATTCATGTAGGAATCGTACATTATTTCACCTCATGGTCGATTGGTATTATTAACAATATGAGAAAGTTTTTTACTAATAACCTTAGTTATTATACACAATATGGTCATAATTTTATTAGTTTTGGCTATATATATATCTAACTTCAATACCTTTCCAATGAGGGAAATCCCAATATAGACTTCATGCATTGATAAAATTTCCATTTTATTAGTTGGGAACCATTTATATAAAATACAATACCCCATATTAGATCAAAATATTATCAAATATAATTTATAATCCAAATACTATTGAAAAAAAAAAATTTAAAAATTTATGCAAAGATAATCTCATAATCATAAACATGTTTGCTTTGGCGATAGATGTATTTTCAAATACTTCATAATGGGTTATAAACCGATCGATAATTATCTTATGAATAACCCTAAAGAGTGTCAAACCATATGTGTATTAAATTATGTTTTCATGCACTCAGTAATGATTGGATGAAGCGTAATCCGTCCTTTATGGTGTTATTAACCCTAGGTAACACTATGCTAGAATCATGTCCAAATTTAGAATCCAGATAGGAATGAGTTTCTATGAAAACAACATAACATATTCCTTAGAAAAATATTACTATGTTATTATATTATTATTTCAAATGTATATCATTGGGTTATATACCCTAATATTGGTTTTCCAATATCATGTTTCAAATGTATTTACTAACCCTCCCTCTGATTAAATCTATAGCATCTATGAACCCAATATAATGGATTCTATGTGTTAGTTATTATATGGAAATATGATAAAAGTAATTTAATATCTAAGGATTGAATAATATAGTAGTCTTAGTAAACTGGATTCATCATTTAATAAATACATAAAGAAAAAGTATGCATAGATACACAGTGTGAGTAATAACACAATGTAATATTTGAATAAATACATAATAATCAATATTTAAATGTAAATAACTAATACACATTCCATGGAATCAATAACTGAAACATAATTTTTTTTGGAATAAACGATGGTCAAATGATCCCATATATATAATCACATGATGATGAAACATTACCCTATATATTCTAACTAATCAAATAATCACAAGGAATTTCATTAAAAAAATTAATAATTAGGGAATGCATAATTATGGTCATCTAAAAAATATTATTGAGGATTCATGCGAAGACATTTAATAACATTGTGAGTGCCAAAAAAGGCATCATTCCAAAATATCTGTTTAAACTAGTAAGGCCCCCACCAAAACCATAAATCGTTTGTCTCATGAGACATACTGATGCATCGAGGGGCTATAGAGGGCCCCTCCCATCACATACAATGTCCAATGAATTCCACATATAAAATTAATTAGGCATAATACACATAAACAATCATATTTAAAATGACATATGAAAGGTAAAGACTTTTCTCAATAAATAAACATAATTATAAATAATACTATGTAATGTGTATTATGTCAATATTGTACATAACCTATTAAATTGACCATAAACCATCCATAAAAACAATAAGAATAGTATTATTCCAATATATACCAATTTGAGCCAGATTAAAGGGTTTCTATTAGTAGTAATACTACAAATATATATTTAAAGGCATTCATGAGGATAATATCCATTTAATTTTGATTTTTTTAAAAAAATAGTAATTTTAATGTAACATTCAAGAAAAATAACTTATAAAAACTATAAATTTCTTGAATGTTAAGAAAAAATTCTTTAAAGATAAAATTATAAATTTATATTGGAAAATTATATGAAATTATTTTCATATCGGTAAATAATTAAACACATGTCATACAAGATAAAAACAATATTCCTTTCACATTTTAAAAATAATAAAATGTATATTTTTGTAAGATGATAAGAATATTCCTTTGAAAAAATATTTTAAAAAGGAAAAATTAGTATAAATGGCTTCATTATTTCATTTTTAAAAGGATAAAAGCATTTGTGAAGTCATTTTTTGAAATCATGGTTTTGGATGATAATAGAGTTTTAACAAATATATAAATTAAGTTGGATTTTGTATAATTTTTTTTAAATTAATCAATCTTTAAAATTGAAAAAAAATATTTAATATTACATGAAAATATCATGAATAACCATAGTGTAGGGAATTGAAATGGGTATATTTGAAAATTTTTAAATAATTTCCTTTTTCAACAATTCATGATTAATCAAACTTGATTATAATGAGATTTTGAATTAAAAAAATATAATATTCATAATTTTTATGTGATAAATAATCCCTAAATTGATTATATGATCATAGAGTAAATCCAAATAAAACAAGTATAAATAAAAAACAAGGAAATAAAATTCATTATATGCATAATCTTAGAAGGAAATAATCAATAAGGTAGATGTTTAAACCAATGAACATATATTGAGTTACGAAATCCATTACCCCAATCATAATAATCGATCATAAGATCTATGAATAATATATCCTCAAATGGATATGTAATTACACATAATTTTAGGTATAATATTTTTAAAATATATTAATGGGAAGTATATACCCTACTTAAACTAAATAGGTTGTGAATATGGAATGTGAATCAATGATGTAAAAAAGTTAAATAGACATATCTTAACGCATGATTCCTTTTGATATAATGTATTTAACATCATCTATATAGGATTTAAATATACTAATCAATTACAGGAGGACCATATTACTATTTATAATATTTTATGAGGTCCATTTTATATCATCTTATCATCCATTAATTATGTTCATTTATTATTTAAATTGTCTCGGGTGTCAATTTATTTTTTATCTTTATATTGTTTTTCCATCAATGATATGGTTCTTGTAGATATTACATAGTATAATATTATTCATAATAATAATTGTGAAATAATAATCATATTTTTATTAGTTTTTTACCTTTTAAAAAATTCATTAAATTTGGTAATTAAAAATTATGTGTGTTATGATCATAGAGATGGTACACCATACGTACGCATGAGTAACATTTCCATTTACCCATGATCATTATGGAAAGAAGGTATGTAATATATCATATTTCCATAATGATAATAATATAATATATACCGTACTTTATTCCTATATACATCATCCATGTGGTTTGATGATGAAAAGACAGTCATATCTCTTCGTCTTGGTTGTAGTACACAATTATATGAATTATGTTATCATCATTAAGTGAGTTGAAATGTAAGAAAAAAATGTTATATTATATTTATAATTTGATAAATATTTCATGAATATAATAAACATGTAATTCATGTCATATATGTTCATTAAAATTTTCATTATCACTTTCTATATGAATTGTTAGTGAATAATGAATCACATTACTTGGGTAGTCGGTAGTTCTCTGTACACATGAGCGACGATATATTATCTCCTACAAAATGGAAGGTAAAAATATATATATGAAATAATTACTCCAAAAGTATTAATATATTATAAATATCATATGTATAATTTATATCCAACATCATACCCAACCATAAAAGGTAGAAACAAAATATCGAATGACATTGGTTCAAGAAGTGGTAGTGAACCATACACTGGAAAAATGAATTCATGACCGATTTGATCATAGTGGAGATGATTATTTTTCATCAATTTATTATAAAAAAATAATATGTAAAATAATTTGTTTATTATATCAACATGTTTCAATAATAAATGATGGATTACTATAAGGAAATAAAATCATTATTCTCGTTGAATAACATTACCTCTTCATCGGGTATCCTCATTTTATTTTTACTAAATTGATCATAGGTTGTCTTTATGAAAAAAATAAGTCTTATAGTCTGGGATAAGGGAATTTAAAAAGTATAAAGACCCATAATTTACATACATGGTTAATAATTCAAAATAGAAGCATACTTATTACAATATGTAACAAAACCATGAAAGGACCGTATAGGTATAGTGTCTTTAGAAACTGGGAAACATAAACAACTGGTTTAGAAAGCATCTACACTGTCTCATATTTATTTCATCATATCTATAGTCCCTTTTGGAATATCTTACTTAATAACCTTATTCTTGTTCTGGAGAAAGAAAACATACAAAAGGGTGAGCTCAAATGATCAGTAATGGTAAACAAAAGAAATATCAATCACATCATATTGATAAGAACATAACATTTTGGAAATCTTACCCAGCAAAAGAGATCAAAATTTCATAACATGGGATAAATCATGGTAGTGAAAGGTAATCACAATAATCATAACTTAAAACATGAAGATTTGTGGAATACACACATAATCCTAGAAAATCATTTCTTAGTAGTCAAGACTCATTTCCAAGACTATCTTAGTGGACACTGTCCATTTCTGAACCGTGTTCACTCCTCGTTTCAGTCCTGTTTCACTGAACCGTCTTAACCTGCCATTCCAGCCATGTCTATCTCATGAGATATAAATCTTTACCCAATTCATCTGAGGGAGATATAGGTCCCACCCATCTCATAATGATACCATTCTTATGTGTGCCACAAAATCATAAACCGTACATCATAGCATATCCCATGTAATAAAAATGGGAATCTTAAACATCGTGACATCCTAAAACAATTCATATAAGATAAAGGAATTCATAAAAATATTTCCATCACAACATAATCAAATCAATGTAATAATAATAGGGATAGAAACAGAACCCAATATTATCATATATGGAAAATACTTTTAATAAAACACTTGAACTCCATTCTTGAGGAAAATATCCCTTCTACTTCAATTTTTTTCCTTTCATAACATTTCATAAAATTTTAAACTAAAAGAAGTTGATTAAAAATAAACTTGAAAATTTTTAAAGGAAGGTTCATGGAAATAATTTTTTAAAAATCCATTCATGTCATATAAGTTAAAAAAATATTCTTCTCGTACTTTTGTCAGAAAAGTCAAAAAGTACCTCGTACGAAAAATGAAAAAAGATTCCTTTCATATATTTTACTAAAAACTCAATGAAGGGTAAAATTGTACTTAAACAATTTTATATGGATATAAATATTACATATTGAGGAAACATGGATATGTATGATAAATATTCCCCAGTAAATTCTGAAGTATAAACAATCTCGGATAAAAATTGAGATTGTGAGATTTTCCCTTACCTTAGGTCCGATTTGCTTCGTAAGTGTCCGAAACTCATATATAATGATTTAAATAATTTCATTGACTTATTCTAGAAACATTATCATTGTTATGATATCATATATGGTCATATTCTTAGCTTCTTATTAGTAATATTTCATTTCTACTTGTTATTCGGGTGTTTATTACTTTTTGTTCTTATGCATGTTTTGCCAAATAAATTCTTATCCTTCTTTTTAGGTTATAGATACCTCATTTCCGGAATGGTATTAGTGTAATATATATCATTTTTATTTACTCAATTAATTTATGTAATCATTATTCAATGAAAATCATGTAGAACAAGTCACATCACATCGTGGAGACGGTATTCCGCACATACGCACGAGCGATGATATCATTCCCATGATCGTGGAATTGTATTGGACTGTATGTATACTATTTCAGAATCAATATCACTTTAAAATAATCATATGTATATATATTCATTACTCTATTATAACCATCCAAGAATGGTGGTGGTGGAAAATAGATTACACCACGACGTGGAGACGGTATTCCGTACATACGCACGCGCGGTGATTTCATTTTCCATAGGATGGATAGATGGTGAAATAGGGTTGTTTCATACTTATAATAACATATCAGTTTATTATTGATACTGATGTTATTACTTTATAATGAAACAACAAAATTAGAAGAAGTAGAAGAAGAAATAAAGTTGAATGAATCGGTAACGGACATTACCTCTTCTTTGAAGCGCCTCTTTGAGACCTCCTCTTAGGGCACTAAAATTGTTTTTTGAAGAAGACCAGGACCTCTAGGATGTTTTAAGGGAAGTGGAGAAGAGAATTTGGCAGGTTTTTTCCGAGATTGAATGCTCAAAGTGGTGTGAGGAAGAGAGGGAGGAGGTTCCCTTTTATAAGGGAAGAGAGGGGCACCTTTGAAAAAACTAAAAATAGAATTTTATTATAAAGTCATATTCGGTTTTAAATAGCTCAAAATTAATTTATTTTGAAGCTAAGGCAGGGATGGGTCTAAATAATCTAATAAAAAACAATTTAGACAAGTTTTTGTTTCAATTTTAACCTTATCATTTAGATTTAACTTTAAGTTAAATAATTTTACTTTTACCATGTCTTCTTGTTTTCTTACACTATAAGGTTAATAAACTTACTATAACAAGACAAACGAACCCCAAGATGTTTATTATTAATATATATAACTTTATATAAGTACGTTTTCAGAACATTAGATTTTTAGGAATAAAATAACAATTAATAATATAATATTTGTTTTAAAACCTATTTTATGTCAATTTTGACACTATTTGGTAATTGATTTTTGTGAAAATCATATCAGAAAGATTATTTCCAACAATGTTAATTAAATCAACACTAACATGTAATATTAACATATATAATTATTTTAATTCATAAGAAGTCTCAAATTACATTTATTTGGGTATTTATAACGTCAATTAGGTCAATATTTCATTAATATGATAATTAATGCATCATCATTGTGTAATAAATAAATTAAATTATTTATTGTCTAAAAATTACAAATAAAATACCATTATGTAGGAAATAATTTAATATTTCTTATTAATATTTATAGTAGAATTTATATTATGTATAACCCTATATTAAAAATGATTTACTTATTAAACTTTGATTTTAACTATTTTAACCCTTCTTTAAATAAATTATTAATAAATGACCTAATCTAATACAAGTGAGCCTAAATGGTCATATTTTATTCCTAAGTTTGTTTTTGGTCAAATTACACTTATCCAATAGAATTAGGACATGTGTTAGGCAAATAATAATATCATTTTTACCCTTAATTACCCTGTTTACTTTTAACCGTAGTAAATAAAAGTAAAAAGTTACTATTCACCAAATATTATTTTCATCTCATTGAACCACATTTTTCTTACTGACATCAACCATGTCTCTCGTATTTTTGAAATTCCACTCACAGAAGCGGTAAAATTATGTTTTATGTAAATTTTCAAATTCTCCTAGGAGGTGGGTAAAAGACGGTGAAACGTTCAATAAAATTTATATATATATAAAATTATTATAAAATGACTCGAATGAGTTGCATTGAACTTATATAGGTATTATGTATCAATTTTGACCTAAAATAAATTTAAATGAAAAACATATTTATTTAAATAAAAAGTCAATTTTTAAATAGTAACCCAGTGTTTTCACTATTCATCAAAAATTGAATGTTTTCAGAAAAATACCAAAATTTCACCCTAGGATAATTTTGATATTCCGAATCCAAAAATAAAGTCCATTATGAAAGATAAAATTTATAAAATTCGAAAAAGGGGGTATTACTATTCATCCTGGATAGTTTAAATAATATTTTAATAGTATATCGTTGTTTAGTGAAACTCAGTATTGCGTGTGATGAAAGCTATCGAGGAAGGTCACGATTGCGTGTAAAGAAAGCCAAGCTAGGGTGGTGTGTTGTGAAAGATTCCTTTGATAATTTATATAACATAAAAACAAAATATTTCTCATAAAAGTCTCGGGTGTTACATTCTAGCACCCTTAAAATGAATTTCGCCCACGAAATTTGTCACTTTGTGACAAACAGATGAGGATACCTCTCCCTCATCATATCCTCAAGCTCCCATGTAGATTCTTCTAATTGGTGGTTCCTTCATAAAACTTCTACTAAGCGAGTGGTCTTGTTCCGTAGGACTTTTTCACTACGATTGAGAATCTCTATCGGTTGTTCTTCAAAATAATGATCTTGTTCCAGCGGTACAACTTCTGAGCTGAGTACATTTGAAGGATCAGGTATGTACTTTTTCAGGAGAGATACATGGAACACATCGTGAACTTGAGAGAGATTCGGTGGAAGCGCCAATTGATAAGCTACCTTCCCCACACAATCCAGTATTCCGAAATGACCGATATATCTAGGGATCAACTTTCCCTTGTTTCCAAATCTCATGACCCTCTTCCAGGGAGATATTCATAAGAACACTTTATCACCAACTTCAAACTCTAGGTCTTTTCTTTGGTTGTCGGCATAACTTTTTTGTCGACTATGAGCTGTCTTATGTGTTGTTGAATAGATCGGACCTTTTCTGCCATCTCATCAACAAGATCAGGTCCTAATAGCTTTCTTTCCCCAACTTCATCCCAGCAAGTTGGAGTCCTGCATTTCTTTCCATAGAGAGCTTCATAATAATCCATCTGAATACTGGAGTGAAAGCTATTATTATAAGAAAATTCCACCAAAGGTAGGTGTTGATCCCAACCACCTTTGAAATCCATAGAGAATGCTCTCAACATATCTTCTAGAGTTTGAATCGTCCTCTCAGACTGACCATCTGCCTGAGGATGATATGTAGTGATGAAACTCAACTCTGTATCCATAGTATGCTGAAGACTTCACCAGAACGTTGAGGTAAACCTAGGATCCTGATCAGACATAATATAAAGTGGTACTCTATGCAATCTTACCACTTCCTTTACATATATCCTGTCAAGCTGATCTAGAAAGAAATCCTCTCTAATAGCAATGAAGTGTGCAGACTTTGTAAAACAATCAACTATGACCCATATAGCATTATTGCCTTTGGATGTTTTAGGAAGTTCGGTGACAAATTCCATAGTGATGTTTTCCCATTTCCATTCTACTATGGGTAATGGTTGTAACATCCCCTTAGACTTCTGTCTCTCAGCTTTAACTTGCTGACAAACCAGGCATCGAGAGACATATTCTGCAACATCTCTTTTCATGCCATCCCACCAGAAGTACACATTCAGGTCCCTATACATATTCGTGCTTCCAGTATGAATAATGAATGAAGAACTATGAGCCTCATCCAGCATCTCCTTCTTTTATTAGGGTATGGGAGTAACACAAACCCGATTTCTGAACATTATTATCCCACCACAATCAAGGTTGAATTCAAGAACATTTCTCACCTTCTTTTGAAACTCTACATCTTCTTTCTGTGCCTCTTTAATCTTTACATGTATAGATGGTTGAACATTCATTCGAGAAAGATAAGATTTTTCCCCTTCCATTATAATTCCAAGATCCATCCTTTGTAAATCCATAAATATTGGATCATTTGTGATCCTCATCATAGATAAGCTAGCATGGTCTTGTCGACTTAATGCATCTTCCACCTTTATTTTCTTTCCTAGGGTGGTAATGAATTGGGCAGTCGTAATATTTAATCAGCTCCAACCATCTTATTTGGCGCATATTCATCTCCATTTGTGTGAAAATATAATTTACCCTTTTGTGATCAGTATAAATGTCACACCTTTCTCCATAAAGATAATGCCTCCAAATCTTTAATGCAAAAATTACCACAGATAACACCAAATCAAGAGTTGGGTAATTTTGCTCATTGATTTTCAACTATCTTGAGGCATAAGCTATCACCATATCATTTTTCATAAGAACACACCCCAATCCCTTCTTGTATGCATCACTATAGATCACAAACCTTTATCCACTACAAGGATGTGTGAGCACATGTTCACTGGATTACCTTCTTTTTAGCTCTTTGAAATTCTCCTCACATTCCTCCGTCCAAACAAACTTAACTCCTTTCCGAGTCAACTTGGTGAGTGGGTTAGAAAACCTTGAAAAATATTTCACAAAACGTCGGTAATAACCAGCCAAACCAAGAAAATATCGGATCTCGGTTATTGTTGTTGGTCTTGACCATCTTTTTAAAACCTCTATTTTTGCTGGATCAACAGATATCCTCTCTTTTGAGATTATGTGACCCAAAAATGTATCTTTTTGAAGCCAAAATTCAGACTTGTTAAATTCGGCATAAAGCTTCTCCTTTCTCAGGGTCTTTAATATAATTCTCAAGTGATCTTCATGTTCTTCCATGCTCTTTGAATTGTCAAGAATATCATCTATAAAGACTACCAAAAACTGATCAAGATAGTCTCTAAAGACTCTATTCATTAGATCGATGAAGATAGTAGTGGCATTAGTAAGACCAAATGGAATCACTATAAATTCATAGTGTCTATACCTTGTACGGAAAGCCGTCTTTGGTATATCCTCCCTTTTGACCCTTAATTGATGATACCCTGAACGGAGATCAATCTTGGAAAAGTATTGTGCTCCGTGTAGTTGGTCAAATAAGTCATCAATACGTGGGAGAGGATATTTTTTCTTGATAGTGATCTTGTTAAGTTCTCGATAATCAATACAGAGTCTCATTGATCCATCATTCTTCTTAACAAATAGAATATGAGCTCCCAAAGGTGACGCACTAGGGCGTATGAATCCCTTATCAAGATTCACTTGGAGTTGATTCTTCAATTCTTATAACTCAATTGGGTCCATTCTATAAGGTGTCTTTGAAATAGTTAAAGCACCGGGTATGAGTTCTATTGAAAAATCTTCTTCACAATTTGGTGGAAGACCCGATAATTCCTTCGAAAAGACATCACAAAACTCCCGAACAATGGGAATATTCTTAATCGTGAGTTCCTCACCAACCATTTGAGATAAATAACCTTCATTTAGTGGAATCATGACCCATAAGATGGAAGAAATTTCCACTTGAAGGTTATGTTCATCCTTTCATCGATAGACGATCATAGATTGATCTGGAATATGAAATGTGACTACCCTTATTTGGAAATTGATATGAGCTCCATATAGAGAAAGCCAATCCCTGCCAATAATCACATCAAATTCCACTATAGAAAGGATCACAAGATTTTCAGGAAGCACATTCCCACAAAATTTAATCGGAGAAGAATTATAAACTTTTAATGCGACTATTGTTCCATTAGAAGTTATCACAGCTAACTCAACATCTAATTGTTGAGGTAATATGGTGATACCCTTAGAAAATTCTGCAGAAATAAATGAGTGGGTGGATACAAAATCAAATAAAACATTTCATACTTTAGAGTGGATGGTAAGTGTACCTTTCAACACTTCGTTATTGTACTCCACATCGCCGATAGAAATTGCATGTGACTTTCCTTTGTCTTTAGCCTTAAGACTTTGTTGACGCTGATCATCATCAACAACCCTTGGATTAGGGAATTGATTGGCATAATGCTCCCATTTCCTTTCACTTGTAACATTGAAGTGTAGGAGGTGCACTCTGTGTAGCCTTTTCTTTGTTCGCATCACTAGACATCTTCTTCCCATCATTACGACATTCAAATGCCCGATGACCTTACTTTCTACATTTGAAACATTTACTTGTCCCTTTAAGACAACTCCCTCCATGTTTCTTTCCGCACTTTGAGCATAAAGGAAAAATAATCTTCTTTTCAGTGTGCTCATTAGATTTTTATTTGAATTCCATTTTCCTCTTCTTATCAAACCCATATGACTGATGGGTTACTCCAATCTCCATCTCAACTTTGAGAGCACGTCGAATGATTTCCTCGTTGCTATTGAAGTCCCTTATGGCTAACGCCCTTTGACGACTTGGATTTAATCCACTAAAGAATCGATCGATCTTACTCTCAGGTTGGATAATAATCCCAGAAGCGTACCATGAAAGTCTTGTAAAATTTTATTCATAAGTACCAACAGATTTATCATCCTTTTTCTTTAGTTCAGGAAAATCCTTCTCCATCTTTGTACGAAGAATACGAGGGAACTACTTATTGAAAAATATGTTCTTGAACTCATCCCATTCCATGGAATCAATTTCATCTCTTGGCCTTGTATTCTTGATAAGATTCCACCACTGATCAGCATCTCCTTCCAAACGATACACCGCTAAGATGACTTTATCATGTTCAGAACTTTGAAGAATTGAAAATATCTTTTCAGTAGTACTAATCCATTTTTTCAGAAACTAATGGATCAGTAGACCCATTGAATGAAGGTGGACGCTGCCTCATGAAGGATTCAACAGACTATTTCTCCTTCCTTTGCTTGTTTGGAAATCCTGCATGATTTATATCTTGAGAAATCTATGTGAGCATGGATACAAGATTTTTCATTCCAGCTCCCATAAAGTTTGGTTGTACAGGGGGACAATCATTGCATTGCCTGTTTCATTCCTCATTAACACAGTTCTTTCAGGTTCCAGCCATTGACTAAAACCAAGAAGAATAGTGTGAGAAACACTAATTACAATAGGAAAAACACATAATCAATAATAATAGTTCACACTTAAGGACTAATCATTGGTTGTTCATGGCCATTTTTAAAACACTACGATCGTGTTCTATGCTTAGACTTATCCTTAGGGTTCTTACTAAGGCTTTCACATCATAGTTTCCAAAGGTTGACTATACCCTTCCAATGATACCAACTATAACGACCCATAATTTACATACATGGTTAATAATTCAAAATTGAAGCATACTTATTACAACATATAACAAAACCATGAAAGGACCATATAGGTATAGTGTCTTTATAAACTGGGAATCATAAACAATTGGTTCATAAAGCATCTACACTATCTCCCATTTATTTCTTCATATCTATAGTCCCTTTTGGCATATCTTACTTAATAACCTTCTTTCTAATCTGGGGAAATAAAACATACAAAAGGGTGAGCTCAAATTCTCATAAAGGGTAAACAAAAGAAATATCAATCACATCATATTCATAAGAACATAACATTTTGGAAATCTTACCCTGCAAAAGAGATCAAAATTTCATAACATGGGATAAATCATTGTAGTGAAATGTAATCACAATAATCATAACATAAAACATGAATCTTTGTGTCATACACACATAATCATAGAAAATCATTTCTTAGTAGTCAAGACTCATTGCCAAGACTATCTTAGTGGACAATTCCCATTTATGAACCAAGTTCACTCCTCGTTTCAGTCCCGTTTCACTGAACCGGTTTAACCGACCGTTCCAGCCATGTCTATATCATGAGATATAAATATTTACCCAGTTAATTGAAGGGAGATATAGTTCCCACCCATCTCATAATGATACCATTCTTATGTGTGCCACAAAATCGTAAACCATACATCATAGCATAACCCATGTAAAAAAAATGGGAATCTTAAACATCGTGACAACATAAAAAAATTAATATAAGATAAAGGAATTCATAAAAATATTTCCATCACAACATAATCAAATCAATGTAATAATAATAGGGATAGAAACAGAACCCTATATTATCTTAGATTGAAAATACTTTTGATAAAACACTTGAACTCCATTTTTGAGGAAAATATCCTTTCTACTTCAAAAACATTTTTCCTTTCTTAACATGTCATACAATTATAAAATAAAAGAAGTTGATTAAAAATAAACTTGAAAACTTGTAAAGGAATCTTCTTGGAAATAATGTTTAAAAAATCCATTCATTTCGTATAAGTTAAAAAAATATCCTTCTCGTACTTTTGTCGAAAAAGTCAAAATGTACCTCGTATGAAAAACGAAAAACGATTCCTTTCATATCTTTTACTAAAAACTCCCCAAAGAGTAAAATTGGACTTAAAAAATTGTATAAGGATATAAATATTACATATTTAGGAAACATGGACATGGATGATAAATATTTCCCAGTAAATTCTGAAGTATAAACAATCTCGGATAAAAATTGAGATTGCGAGATTTTCCCTTACCATAGGTCTGATTTTCTTCATAAGTGTCCGAAACTACTGTATAATGATTTAAATAATGTCATTGACTTATTCCAGAAACATACTCATTGTTATGATATCATATATGGTCATATGATTAACTTCTTATTAGTAATATTTCATTGCTACTTATTATTCGGGTGTTTATTACTTTTTATTTTTATGCGTGTTTTATCGAATAAATTCTTATTCTTCTTTTTAGGTTATAGATAACTCATTTACAGAATGGTATTAGTGTAATATATATCATATTTATTCACTCAATTCATTTATTTAATCATTATGCAATGAAAATCATGTAGAACGAGTCACATCACATCGTGGAGACGGTATTCCATACGTACGCACGAGCGATGATATCGTTCCAATGATCGTGGAATTGTATTGGAGTGTATGTATACTATTTCAGAATCAATATCACCTTAAAATAATCATATATATTTATTCTTTGCACCATTATACCCATCCAAGTAAGGTGGTGGTGGAAAATAGAATACACCACAGCTTGGAGACGGTATTCCGTACGTACGCACGCGCGGTGATTTTGTTTTCTGTAGGATGGATATATGGTGAAATAGGGTTGTTTCAAACTTATAATAACATATCAGTATATGAGTGATACTGATGTTATTACTTCATAATTAAAAAACTAAATAAGAAGAAATGGAAGAATAAATAAAGTTCAAAGAATCGGTAACGGACATTACCTCTTCTTTGAAGCGCCTCTTTGAGACATCCTCTTAGGGCACTAAAATAGGTCTTTGAAGAAGACTAGGATATCTAGGATGTTTCTAGGGAAGTGGAGAAAAGAATTTTGCATATGTTGTCCAAGCTTGTAGGCTCAAAGTGGTGTGAGGAAGAGAGGTAGGAGATGCCCTTTTATAAGGGAGGAGAGGGGCACCTTTGGAAAAACTAAAAATATTATTTTATTATAAAGTCATATTCGGTTTTAAATAACTCCAAATTGATTTATTTCGAAGATAAGGTATGGATGGGTAGAAATACTCTCATCCAATAGTATTTAGACAAGTTTAGGATTTTATTTTAACCTTATCATTTAGATTTAACTTAAAGTTAAATAATTTTACTTTTACCGTGTCTTCTTGTTTTCTTACACTGTAATGTTAATAAACCTACTATAACAAGCCAAAATAACCCTAGTTGTTTATTATTAATATATATAACCTTATCTAAGTCATTTTTCCTAACCTTATATTTTTAGGAATAAAATAACAACTAATAATATAATATTTGTTTTAAAAACTATTTTATGTCAATTTTGACACTATTTGGTAATTGATTTTTGTTATAATCATAACTGAAAGATTAGTTCGAAAAAAGTTAATTAAATCAGTAATAACATGTCATATTTACATATAAATTTATTTGAATTCATAAAAAGTCTCAAATTACATTTATTTTGGTATTTATAACATCAATTATGTGAATATTTCATTAATAAGATAATTACTGCATCATCATTGTGTCATAAATAAAATAAATTATTTATTGTCTAAAAATTACAAATAAAATACAATTATGTAGGAATTATTTTTATATTTCTAATGAATATTTATAGCCAAATTTATCTTATGTATTACCCTATATTAAATTTTTTTTACTTATTAAACTTTGATTTTAACCTTTTTAACCCTTCTTTAAATAAATTAATAATAAATGTCCTAATCTAATCCAAGTTGGCCTAAATGGTCATATTTTATTCCTAAAGTTTTTTTGGGTCTAATTACACTTATCCCATAGAATTAGGACATGTGTTAGGGTAATAATAATATCATTTTTATCCTTAATTAAACTATTTACTTTTAACCATGGTAAATAAAAGTAAAAAGTTACTATTCACCAAAAATTATTTTCATCTCATTGAAAAACATTTTACTTACTGAAATCAATCGTGTCTCTCAGTTTTTTGAAATTCCACTCACAGAAGCGGTAAAATTATGTTTTATGTAAATTTGAAAATTCTCCTAGGGGGTGGGTAGAAGACGGTGAAAAGTTCAACAAAATTTTTATATATCTAAAATTATTATAAAATGAATCCAATTAATTGTATTGAACTTATATAGGTATTATGTAACAATTTTGACCTAAAATAAATTTAAATAAAATAAATAATTATTTAAATAAAAAATCAATATTTAAATAGTAACCCAATGTTTTCACTATTCATCAAAAATTGAAAGTTTTCAGAAAAATACCAAAATTTTACCCTAGGCTAATTTAGATATTCCGAATCGAAAAATGAAGTCCATTTTGAAAGATAAAATTTATAAAATTTCAAAAAGTGGGTATTACTATTCATAATGGCTAGTTTTAATAATATTTTAATAGAATAATGTTGTTTAGTGAAACTCGGTATTGCATACGATACAAGCTATCGAGTAAGGTCACGATTGCATGTAAAGAAAGCCATGAAAGTGTTGTGTGTAGTGAAAGATTACTTTGATGATTTATATAATAAAAATAATATTTCTCATAAAAGTCTCAGGTGTTACAAAAAGTTATTTTGGAAGGGATAGTCTGGACCAAATACATTTAATTTTTTGGTGATGTGTGGAGAGTTGGTGGAATTTTAAAAGTCAATTGAGTGGCACAATTTTAATTATTTGAAAATATTCAATCATAATCATGTTTTTTCCATGCCAAAATCAGTAAAATGTGAAATTATATATCTTATTAATGATAAAGTCGAAATATGTCCCCAAAATAGGTTTTATACATGTTTTTGGACATTTTTAACCCTTATCATTATACTTATCCCATGGTAAATCTATTTTGAACTTATCTATGGCAATAAATTTTTAATGGTTTTATTATTAATTTAGGTCAAAATTTTATTTAATTTTTTTAAAAAAATTAATAATTATTCTGATTGAAAATATGGAATCCAATTTTTTAAATTATATTCATATAAGTGAACATTTTTAATTTAAAATTAATCCCATATTTTTTATGAGAAAGAAGGTCTTCAAAGAGAAAATGTTCAATAGTTTACGATGTTTCTCTATCAAAATCCAATATATAAGTGATTATAATGAACTAAATTTCGTTAATTGATATATATTGTTTTAATAATGTTAATTTAATACTATTTTGAAATAAATTTCAACTCTATAAGTAATTTAAACAAAAATGGATTTTTAAATTAAAATCCAATAATTTTTACTGCTTATAAAATAATGAAAGCTTCTAGAAAAAATATTGAAAATTCCCCAGAATATTTTTTATTATAATTTAAAAAATGAAGTATATTTTTTCATATAAATTCTATAAAATTGGTTATAATTAATTATAAATTATGTAAAAAATCATGATGAGCCTGCATTTTAGAAAAAAATAGTTTCTAAAAACAGTCTTTTCTTTTAAGTGATTCATATGTTATGTATAATTAATAAAATATCACAATTTGTATATTTTACTTAGCACCATTCATAAAATCCATTCAAATGGATAGGTTATAACTATTATAGTAAATAATAATATTTTAATAATATATCACATTTTGTTTAAATGCGGTGTTGTGTGTAATGTAAGAAATATTGATTGTAGCTTGTAAAGAAATCTAAACTCTATATCAATTTTTTCTCATGATTTTGAATATATTTAATTTATTTAAAAAGGAATATATCATAATTTCTTAGATTGTTATATTTTACTCTAATCATGGTGTCACGCGTCACATGATCTATTAAAAAAATATCCTTTTTTAGAATTTCTTGGTGTAGAATTTATTACAATAATATAGTTCTAGAGTTTATGGATCTATATCCTATACTTAAGAAATAAAACAATCATAAAAAAATGTTCATTAAAAAATAAGGCAATCAACGCATCAAATAGTCAATGTAATGAAATGTTATTTGAAAGGGGGGGGGGTATGTTTTATGATCATAATATATGAATTTATAAATATTAATATGATTATGTTATAAATTAATAAATATCATAAAACCAATATGTATGAGGTTGAATCATGTTCAACCAAAAGGAATTGTAAGATAAGTGAATTAATCCAAATTTTCATTCATTGAGGATTACTTTATTTTTGTATAACTAATTTCTTTTATATGGGTCACATACTTTAACCTTTTACATTTAAAATCATGAATCCTTTATATATCATTATATTTAATTTTTCAATTTTATTTACTTTATCCATAGGGATCTCACTTATAATTTACTAGGTGGTAAGGGACTTCATGTAAAATTGCCTTCATTGAGGAATATTTTATTATTGGGAATCTAATTTATTTTATATGGTGTGGATACTCCCCATTTTATATGTATTATCATGAATCCATCCTAATTTATGCTATTTATGTTTAATTTGAATTATTTTTTCTAGGTTGATATGACATTAAAATTACCATTTAGTAAGGGACTTCATCGCTATTTCCCTTTATTTAGTCATATTTTATTTTTGTCCACCTAATTTATTTTATATAGCGTATATACCACCCTTTTAAATTGTAATATCAATAATCCTTCATTAATAATGGTATTTTATGTTTTAATTTTTATTAATTCATTCAATGGGATTTTATATGAAAATGAACAAGTGGTAACGAGTTTCAAAACTCAATTTATTTTTATAATGTTACATTACTTATTCATCATTATTGATATTATTATAAATTGTGTGTATTATGTTTGAAATATATTATGTTATATTTTCACATGTCTTATTTCAATTTACATTTTATAAATATAATTGATTAATTGAATAACTATCTCTTTAATGTTATGATAATTGTAAAGGACATTGTTTCAATTTCAATTTCATTGAAACATATTTTTTAATAATATCTATTCATTATTATGTGTTGTATATTATAACCCATTAATTTATTTGACACGAATAAATATTTATTCATGATTACATACAATTTAATTTATGTTAATTCTTCATTATTTTAAAATTTAAAAGTTACCAAAATTTAAATATTGTTTTATGCCCTTACGTTGTTTTTTATTGTTTTTATTTTAATGAAATAATCAATTTATTGTTTTAATTTTGAATTAGACATAAAATTTCTAATATATATATATATATATATTATTTTATTTAATAAATTAATATTTTATAAATTGTGTATAATAGTTATATATATGGTTTACAATGAATTTAATTTTTTAACTGTGAAAATATTGCTAATAGTTATCTGTACCCAATATAGATATTTATTGTAAAGAAATATTTATTAATGTACTAACTGAATTAATTTATATATATATAATGATTTTGACATGCCATTATGGGTTTTTTATGATATATATATCCCTTCAATGTATCAGTATGTCTCATGAGACAAATTAGTTTTCCAAATTAAATGGGTTTTTACCTGTAGTATTAAACTATCATGTGAAAGGTTAGGAAAGTAGGCATATAATTATTCGTGATATCATGATAATTATTAATAAATAATTTAATTAAATGATAATTTTTTTAATATTTTTATGAATGAAATTTTCACATGACATTATCACTGGATTCATTTCATAATTTTTTCACTAATTAAATGGCTTTTGTTTTTTGTGATTTACATTTACATATTGATCATGCATTATCCAATTTTGATATAAAATTTATTGATTAAATAGTATGTTTATTCAGTTAATTATCTTTCCATATTGATAATTATTTATTGATTAATAATAGCTTTAACTGCATGTAACCCTTATTGGGAATTTCAGTTCACCCTAATTTTGATTCCTTTCTACAGGACATGAAGAATAATTCATTGAATGGGTTGAGGGATGCAAAAAATTTTCCATTTAAATTAATTTTAATTTATTATCCTATGTAAAATGGGTATCTTGTATGTATTTCTTTTTATAATAATGATAAACTAATCAATCCTTCAGGATTAGACCCCTTGTATCTATTAAAATATAATAAACTAACCATCCACTGCAAGCTACTATAGTAAGGGTTATTATATTTTAATCAAGGATGGGAGTATATTTTTTGATTCATAAGGTACTATGTACTAACACAGATCTACTCATCTTTATTACATGATCTACCCAAAAATACAAAATGAAAAACTCATTTAGATGATAACAAGTCAAAGAGATACTTTAGGTAGTATGTATCACCATGGGGTTCTTTATTTCATTATTCTAATTATGTTTATGGGATCTTGTTCATATATAATCATTATCATATGATGGATTGAGATACCATAATGAATTGGAATCCATAGATATATAGGATTATTATGTTATTAGTTGAGGGGAAATTAATTTTTTTTACTAAAATTACTATTTTCTCTGGATATCACTAGCTGAGAATGACAACTGTAGATACGTGAAAAATGAAATTTTGGACGTGATAGGTCCATTTTAAATTCTCATTCATGTCTTTATAAGTGATTAATATATAAAAAAATTATAAAATTAATGAATAATCATTTTAATTATTGTCAATATATATTATAGATTATGATAATCAATGAAATAATGATATACTACAAATCCATTTAAAATATTTGGGAAGATTTTTGCATATATTGAGATCCCATCGATTATATGTTATATTTTTAAATTACATTTAATATTCTATTAGTGAAATACGATTGAATTTTTTTATGAAATATCAAATATTTATGTATTCTGATAATGTTATAACTATGAAGTCTTTGGAAAGACCCGATAATTTACTTGAGATCAAAAATCTATTTTTTATTAGTATTAATTATCAACTATTCATTCGTAAATTCACTTGACTATCAATTATGATAATAAAATTCTCCATGGAAGGGCGTTAATTTAAATTGGATGATAGATAAAAGGTAACATATCATGTGACTAAGAGGATGTTGACATCAACACCTATTCTAATTTTACTAGAATAGAGGATTTATCATGGGATGTTTTATAATTCTTCTAGATTGGGTTATGGGGACCTATTAACATAAATATGGTCATGTTATGGAATATGTTTATTGGTAGATTTAAATACGTGATGATATTCATTTTACCCATGGTATCAAGTCATATGTGAGTATAATTTCTCTTAATATGTTATTTAAATATATTTTAAATAATATTTTGTATACTTGGATAATAAAATCATGATGTATATACTCACATTGTGAAATTAAAATCATTTAAATATAAGGTCACTAAAATATACTCATTTTATTATTTCATGATTATATACACTTCTGGTATAGAGAATGTCATATTTATGTCTTTTATTAGTAAATTATATAGGGATATCACATATGAATAAATATATTAAGTAACTTTACTTTAACTTTTTATCGAATTTCATTGTGATGTGTATGAGGAAGCATATCATGTTTTGGATAAACCTTTTCAAACACTCTATTGGTAATAGGGATAGTTAATAAAAGATATATTATACATTTTTGTAGCCAAATTTTTATGATAGAATCTATTGTTGAAATAAAATACCAAGGATGATTTTTTTTAATAATTATCTATTATATTCATATGGAAAAAAAATCATTTTGTTTTTAATATGAATTGATAATATAAATCCCTATTTTGTTATGGATAGTATATTTTTATTAAACCATTATATTCTATAGTGTTCAATGTATCTATTTTTGTCTAATAGTGTATCCATATATGGATATATTTTCTTTGATATTATTTATACACTATTGAAAAAATGTAGAACATAAAATATTAGTTGGTATGATTAATAAATTACTCATTTGCAATTGTAAATTTGATTATATCACCATTGATTTAAAAAAATTAGATTCTTGAGATCACTTAAATGAAGAAATGTTTATTGAGGTAAAATTGATTTGTTTAATGATTTTGTACATTATATTCCGGCCTGGGACACCTAAATAGTGTTTTATCTTAGAAGGAGTTTTGTTTGAATGATTTTATGGCTTTATAGGATATAAAAAAACATTGTATCATATCATAATTTATTCCATTAGAGGAATGTTATTGAATTTAATGTTGATCAAAATTATCTTCATTGTGATTGGGTGAGGTTTATTTATTAATTCCAAGCATAGTTTTCGGGGCATAAAATTGTTTGTTATTTATGGAGAATAGATTAAAAATTATTAAATAAAGTTTATGTATTACACAAAATAAATGCATTGACTTCTATAATGTTTATGGTAGATCATTTATTTCATCATGTCTTACATCTTTCATCAAATCATTGAATATGAATGACATGGAAAGTGACTCCATAGTTTATTATAAAATTTGAAATTCATTAAAGGATATGGGATATATCTTAATGATTGTAATTTAAAACAATATTTATTGTGATGGGTATTTTATTTCATATATTTATACTATGGAAATATGATCTATATCCATCTCATGTCATTCAATGTGATGATTCAGAGTTGAACAGATTTTTTAATGGGGATGATCATATAAGGGGCACATTGCGGTAGGGTTTACCCCTCATCACTACCTTATTCTTCCCTGGTTGATGCAACAACCCTCCTTCTACTTGGTGTGTTCCGACAGAGATTCCAATTAAGGTGCCACTTCTTGGGCATGGTGGTCTCAACCCTTGCATCGTTGTGGGAATCCGCTAACCTGATTCCATCTTGCTAAATATGGTATCCATTGGTGGTGTAGTGCTGGTCCATGACCTTGTTTCACAATCCATGGCCTAAGGACTCTGTTTTATTACTGGGGTGTGCGGTGTCTATTTGTCATGGTCTTCACATTCCTTCCGGTCAATAGTGATGGGATCTGTGTAGCTGAACTCTTGTTCAGCATTTTGGTGATTTATTCTACATCCATATTTTTTGAAGTCATCTTTGTTTAGGATTTTCTAGTTTGTTTGTATGATGGTGTAAGTTTTTCTCTTTGCTGAATTAGTGGTTTGTGGTTTTGGTATAGTCGGCTTCCGTGAGACACATTGTCTCTCATGAAGGATTTGGCATTGGCACAACTTTGATGAAAAAAACCTTTAGTTGATTCTTAGTTGGAATCATATTCTTTTATATTTTTTGTTTTATTTTTCCTTGTATGGTTTTCTGAATTTGGATGGAAGGAGGGAAGTGACACTTTTATAGAATTTTTCATATTGGTGGGATGCATCTCAAGGGATTCTACCACCATTATCTTAGAAGAATATTCTCCAGATTAATTTCAGGTAAAAGTGGATTCATTATTTCATGGATTTTCATAATCAAATGGTTGAGAGGGAATGACATTGTCCATTTGTATTGGCTCTTCCTATTTGGTACGGGACAACTATCCATGTTGTGATGAGAGAATGAAAGTCAGTCTTAATGTTTCTTATTGCTGGGAGGAATTTATCTACTACCGAGAGCGTTGTTTTTGATCTTGAGGTTTGGTATGTTGGAGACTCTTTTAGTTTGTTTATGTCTTGACGTCATGATGTTTTTCTCCTCATTCCATATAAGGGGATTATTTTAATAAAAAAATTCAGTTAGGGATGATTCAGTGTTAGAGTATAATATATCCCTTATGTAGATACCATTTTATTATGTAAACCAAAGGAAAAATATACCTTGTAGGAATTTAATTACACTTGTATATTTTCTATTATATCTTATATTTGTGTGCATTGAATTTTTGGAATTGGAACAAAAAATGATATTTTAATGGTGAGAGTTATTGATCGAAGATAATGAATAGTTATTCTCATGGAAGATAAACAGTATAGTAGTGAATCTGTGGAAACTTATGAATCTAATTTATATATATTATTATATTTTTTAGTGTCATATGTTTTAATTTGATCTATTTTGAAATGAATTTTGTAATTTTGAACTCAGAAGGGGACTTTGGGTGGGGAGGTGAAGTTGAGTAATTGTTCAATATAACATTCCACAAAAAAACTAGTGCATGGAACTTGGAGTCTGGGGAGTAGGAATACAACCTGGTAAACTTTCATTTAGTGGTTATTGGATGTTATAAAGACCCTAGGGGGACACCAATAGATTAATTGTAGTATAAATAAATTTTGATGCCTTAGAAAAGAAATTTAATTTAGGAATTTATGTAATTTTATGGTCTATGGATTTTTTAACATCACTATGATTCTCATCTGTTCAACCAATAATTTTTAATTTATTCATATTAAATCATAAATTGTATCACTCAATAGCCAATAGATGATTTCTTATTTTTTTATAAAGAATATGTATATTTTATCACTAATTTATTTATGTTAAACTGAGTGTTATTGTTTTAATTTTGAGTATTTATATTTATTTATCATTTTATGTGATCATAATGTTATATTATTTTCAAATAATTAATTAGAAATGAATTTATAATATTTTATATATGGCATGTGTATTTTATAAATATTATTCATGTTTGAAAATATGAACATACGAGTAGAAAATGATAAATAATTAAGGGAAATAATATATTTAATTCTGAATATTACATTATCATTATTATTAAAATTAAAAATGTTTTTATTGTATATATTTTTTATTTTTGGATGGATTTTTATGTTAATGTGTCAGTATTTTATAAAAAATCATACTATTAAATAATTAAATTAAATTAGTTTATTTGAATTAACTATTTTAAATATTTATTGTTTTTATTATTGTTAAGGGAATTAATTAATGCTATTTAATTTTATAACATATATATTTCTAGTAAAATTAATGATAATTATTTCTAAAAGTTAGTAATGGTTTTAAGTGTCCCATTAATGAGGTTTTATATTGTAAAAACAGATTTATATTTTCTTGTAAATATATTTGAATTTTTGAAATATTCAAATAAAATTATGAATACGTTTTTATTTGTTATTTAAATGAAATTTTTTTAAGGGATTGAAATATTTATTTTAATATAGAACATTCATAGTAGATTTTTTGTACTAGCATATACATATTATTATTTGGATTTATTTATTTTAATGAGTAATTAAAATCTATATAAATCATTTATATAAGATTAAAATATGATTACTGATATATTTTTGTATTGATAATACAATTGTGTTTCTGATATTATAACATTAAATTTTTTATTATAAAGAATTAATTTATCTAACTCAAGGGTGGCCTTAGGTGATGCTTAGACATGAGGTGGAAAATTGTGAGCCATCGATTTAAGTAATTAATATATCAGACCTAGTATTTTTTTTATGTTTCTGGTATTTTGAAAATTATTCAAACAACCTTTATGTTTGGAAACCATTTTATACAATTAGAGTTCATATTTTCCATTTTAATTGGTAAAAGTATATATATAATCACTCAATAGACCTTGTTAGAATTTAATATATTAATTGATATGTTTTAAATTATCTGGAAAAAGTAATTTGATAGACATTCATCATTTATATATGATAATGTAAAAATCCATTGTATTTTGGGGTTATAATGGTTTCTATTAAAAATTGAATATCACTACCTATAATCATACACCCAATTTAGTGTGGGTTATATGTGTATTATTGCAGGTAAATGTTAAAGGCTTTAGTATGTAAGAGATATTATTAAGAAACATGTTATAACTAATTTCTTTTCATTTAGGATATTTATAGACAATATGTATTCATTATTTATTTATAGAAAAAAATTAGTCGCATTATTCATGAAATGGTACATGTGATCTATTTTGATGTCTTTTTGGTTGTATTTTTCATTTGGTACTTTAAAGGAATTATATTATTCATTAATTTGATTTTTAATATTATTTAGAATGTGATTTGGAAAGAGTTTCATTATTCATTATTTTATAATTTAGAGTATATTAAAGAGTAAATCAATCAATAAGTGATTCTTGTAGACCCCTATTATGGGTCACTAGTGACTTATAATTCCATATTATACTTTAGGACATGTAATATTTTACTATGATTACATGTTCATGCGATATTTTACATTAAGGGTTGAGTCCACCTTCCTGAATTGAATTCTTATTGATTTATTAATATCTATTTGAGGAAATCCCCAATATAATTCACTAAAATTAATAGTTTAATATAATACACACCCATTACCTTGTTGGTATATGATCATTTAAAAACGAATACAATTATTCATCCATAAAAAATATTTTAACTCACAAATCATGTTTAATAATGACTATCACATATGGCCTAAACCCAAATATGGAACCACTCCAATGAAAATAATATAAAAGGAGTATTTGAAAAACTCATTCCATGATTTCCCTTTGTATTATTACTTTATAGGTTATCAACTCCTCATCACTTTATTTCACTAGAATATCAATAAGATAATCTAAATGGTTGTAAAAACCCAATACAATATTATCCATTGGAACCTTATCTATAATTAAATCCTTACATAACTCCAATGAATGTGATTTTTAGACTAACAACCTTAATTACATCTGAATTAATTATTATAAGACTATAAAAATTACCTATTCTTAGACCTCAAATCCAGATAGTAGTGGTAAAAATTAAAGAAATTCCATGAATAATGTTGAAGACATCTATAATTCTAAACTATATCTATCTTCATTGTCTCTAAAATGAACTTCTCAAAAATGATGATTTGTAGTGACTTCCATGTTAATCCCTTGTGCTTCACATGATGTACAATGTTGATCCATGATCATCTGGTTGAGTTTTACACTATAAGGGCAACTTGACTAATCTTATAATCCTACAATATAGAATATAATAAAATATACTATTGATACTAATGATTCAATAAAAAATATATAATCCATATATCACCATAAAATATATGTGTTCTTTTCATATAAATGATAATTGTTATCTTCAGAATTATAGCCTCAAATTTGATTGATCTTTTCCACCCACAATTCTAATATTCGACACACATATCTAATGTGATATTATATATTAATATAATAGGTTCCCTTCAAACAATGCTCTGAAACACCCACCCAGTTTACTGTTGTACACGTTCATGGTGGCATATTTGTAAAACACAAAATTAGTTACCATGAATAATTGAAAACATTGATAATTAGCATTATTTAAATTTTGAAATAAAAAATAACACTGTAATTGAAAACACTATAAATGAGAATATATCACAAAGAATCATAGTTCATAACTCATCATTACTATGATTCACATTCCCAAGCCACTGATTATATATCCCATTAGGTGACTCTCCCCTCATGAAACTAACACTAAAACTTTTATTTACTCACACAAAGGAATTCACATAAAAAATAGATTTACCTTGGTTCCTTGTCTACCATACATATAAATTTTAATAATATATAATTTGACGTAACATTCATCTTGAAAAGTAAAAAAAATAATTTTAATTAATTAAAATTTTGAAATAATTTATTTCAGAAAAAAATTAATAAATAATAATTAGCATTTCATTCATTAAAAACCATTTTCGAAATTCCTATTTCCCGATCACACAAAAGTGTGAACATTTCTTTTGAACATTAAAGATTAATATTATGTAGAAATTTATGATTTAATTAAATTTTTTCTATAACTAAACTAATAATTTGATAAACCATTACATGTAGAAGAGAAAAATAACAACCAAAACTAAGAATAATAATCCCATTAGGATAGTAACTTGGATTTCTAGGATATAATATTTAATAGTGAAAAAACACCATCCTCCGCAAGTATTTTCCTACCTTTTTAAATATTAAAATCGATTAGAACAGAAATCTAATAAAACAAGGGTTTTCTATTCTATTTATAATTTCCATAACCACTCATACCCATATATTATCTAAATTCCTCCCAAAACATTATGGTCTATTGAGTATGTATTTTTTTAATCTAGAAAATTACATGTTGTATGATTGTTATCAATACCTTATTAATTGGTTCTTTGTACACCTTACACCGACCACTATGGGAAATTACAATCCACTAACAATGCAGGGCCAAATCCCATTATGAAAGAATATATTCCAATTCTTTATTTTATACAATGTTTTAATATACCCATCCCATTCTAGTCAAAATATTTCATGTTAGGTTATAATATAACCATATAAACCCTTCACTTTGTGAAAAATGTTATTTTCTAATAAAAAGGTCTAAATCCATGCGACGAGGTTACGATTCCCAGGTTATCAGAAATCTTCAGCAATTAAAAATCAATATAAATTATTTCCTAAATCATAGTATAACATTAATAAATACATATGAAATATATAAAATATTATGTTACTATTAAATAACTAAATGTAAAACCTTGTCACGTTATACATATATAGTCAAAAGTGTGATTCCAATTAAATTTTGGTCATATACCTGACTTTTTATATTAGTTAGAAGAAAATATGTCAGAAATGAAAATATTTGAGGACATTACCCTACACCATATTCTTTTTTCTACTATATTTAAATATCTAAACAACTTCACATATTGGACTTCACGTAACATGTGTCTCGAAAAGTAATGTTTGTTCATCTATTGATGTGAATGTGTAGATTGACTATACATTGCTTAATTTTTAAACAGTAATAATCCCATAACATAGAACCCAACTATATATGACTAAATTTATCGAGTAACATGAATATATAACATCACAATAAATAATCAATTCTTGTCATATTGCATGTCACAATCTACTACAAAACTCATCTGATTATGTGTTGACCAGTTTCAGTGGAAGGATTAACAAAAATCTATTCATATCCCCCCATACAATATGGTGATAATATTACTACTATGATAGTCCATATATAAAAAGATATCATATGAGTCATTGGAAAAAGCCTAATATAATCAATCACTTGAGAAGAGTTGAGACCATAATGTAATGGAGTTGGATTTTATTCAAGGTTCTATGTCATGGAAAATAGTGTAACATATCCAATCACATATAAATAAAACTATTCATCAAAGGTTCACATAAACCATATTTCACAATACTTTTTTATAAATGATTTGGTTATACAAGTAATGAGAATTGAATAATCTTAAAAATTTAGAATTCTTATATCATTTTTAATGATGTTTCATGTTACACATGAGTAACATTATAAAATCTAAAGAGTGAATATTGTTCTTATTTTACTAAATTTTAAAAACCATTAGAGTGTGATGTTTTATTTCACATAATGAACAGGAAATTTTACCGTGATATTTATTTTTTATTTCTGTATTTTTATACATTTTTCTCAAAACATATCAATTGTATAAAAAGATCTACTATGAGGTCTCAAAAAATTATGTCTCATGAAAATAATTATAAAAAAACAAAATTATTTCCAAAAACATTCAAAATGTGTATGAAATACCTACTTATTTTAATACTAAATAATTATGTGTTACTTAATATATAATCCAAAGAGTATTGACTAAAACCATTTTAAATAAAAATTGATATGAATTATTGAATAGATGAAATCCTATGTTAAATTACTCTATATTATTTTAATGAAAATTATTTATTTATAATATAAAATAAAATTTATAAAACATTTCACAAATTTAAATTTCATTTTTATTATATAATTATTTAACCTCTATTATATTATTTAGTTTTTAATAAATTTATAAATGTTAAGAAATAATCAATATATTTTAAATTTTATCGGACACATACATATCATAAAAACAACTATTGTTGAATTTTTTGATAATATATACAACATAAATACTAATAAATAACCCCAATACGACCAGTACACTATTGATTTACATGAAAATTCAAATAAATATGACCCATAAGACAATGTATACCACGATGATAGTTTGTAATAGCTGAAATAATAATTACCTAGAACCTCCATGATAGTAACAATATTTTATTTAGTTTAATTTATAATGATTTTTAGAAGGGACCACCAACAAAATATTCCTTGAGAAGTGATGTTAATATAAATCTTAAATATTCTAGCATGAATACACGATGTTTTCTTTCTAATAGTAATATGAACAAATCAATTTCAATGAAATTTTCATTAATCAATGATGAATAAAACATATTTGGTAAAATAATTTATATAAAAAATAGTCTCACTATTTCAATAATGTGTGTGTTCATGAGAAATGATGATGAGAATATAAACTTCGACAGAAAATACAAAATCTTATCGAATAATTTTTTTGTATCAAAATAGGTATTTATTAAAAAGAAACATTTTTAATGATTAGATTAACATGAATTCATGAAAATAATATAAGATTACAAAATACTTCTATATTATTTGTTTGTTTTAAAGGAGGGTATAATGAAATAATCTAGTAAGAAAAATGGTATAATTCTGTTAAAACCATGAGGAGGAATAAATCTCTTCCCATGATATACACTGATTTTTTTTAATTTTAGAGAGTATTATAATTATTCAAATTGATATCCTCGAGGTAATTCACATTAATAAGATCTATATGATCATATAGATGAATAATAAGAAATTCCTAATTCTATTATATTTGATGATTATGAAACCGTAAATGACATATGAAAGGTATGGAAAATGTCATGGATTATCTTTTTATAATTATAAAACATATGAATTCAATAAAATATTATTTCCGAGATAAAAGTATTTAAGAATAACATAAATAATCATGGTTAAAAAGAAATTTATAATGATTATGACTATCACATATCAGGATTCATGAGTTGTGATATAGTGGTATATTTATTTTGTATAGTATGTCTAAAGTCATAGAAACCTTTTTTATAGTTTTATGTGATTGGTAAACTTTGGGAGACATTTATTTTGTCTTAATATATGTTTTATGTATATTTAACAGTTAAATTTATCCTCTGAAATTGTTAATCAGGGAAGAACATTATATTCAATTTATTGAAATATGTTTAAAGATGTTGATAAACATTAGTTTTTGTATTCAATTTTATGATAAATTTATTTTTGAGGATATTAATAATATTTTTTGTAATTCTTAATGAATCATAATGATAATGTTTTATTAAAATTAAAACCCATAGTTAAGGAAATAACATGTCACATTCAGTATGACTATGGGGCTTGAACCAAATACACAAGGGTGACATGGTTAAAACTCCAATCAGTAACCAATTTTATTACTTAGTTATTATGAACACAATTTTTTTATTAATTTGTTTTGATAGATAATGAATAATTGTATTTTGGAACACATTTTTTTATATTGATAACTATATTATTCAAGATTTATTTGGAGATTATGTTTTTTCAAAAAAATATCATTGTTATTTTGGGTAATATTATGTGATATTATTGGATTTTAATTCATGTGTCAATAATTAATTATATTTTGGAAGTACATATCACTAAAATATTTATTAATGGAGATTGAGATTATTTATGGAAGAACATTTCATATCTTTGGGATTATAGGATTAGGCAACTTTATTTTTTGTATAAAACCTTAAGAGTTATTGATTTTATTTGGAAGTAAAAGATAAATTTATATTCAAATAATATGTGATAAAATACTTCTATTTTTCTATTTCAATCATATTATGTAATATTTTTATGACCATTAAGGATATTTATTTTTCAAAAATATAAAAGATTAACTTTGGTTGTTATTGTTGAGGCATTGTAAATTAATTTTGTATTACACCACTTAAAGGTTTACTAATTTTAGTAATTATGTTAAATAATGGAAACCATTATGGTATTTGTTAATATTTAATAATGGCAGGTATATATTGGTATATATTTTAAGATGACAATGATTCAATGGAATTTGATTTTATTTCCTTAAGAAATAAATTCATCTAAAATAATCATCATTTGGAGAAAAATATGATATTGAGGTTGAAATTGAATAAATGATGAAATTATATTTTTATGTAACTATATTTATTTATATAACAAATATAGATGATAAATTAATTCCTAAACTCTATGTAAATTTTCATGAAATAAAAAAATTGTATTTTCCCTTTTCATACTGATAAATAAATTTTCATTTAACCCATCATAAATTTATGGATTTATGATGGTTAACATTCTCATGAACATGTTATATATAACTCTCAATTAATCCTTGGGTGATATTATTCTCTTGTATGTCCATATTTTCACTTATTACTAATGAACTATTATTCAAAAACCTATATTTGGGTTATTTTATATAACCTTCTCACTTCTCATTTCCTATTTTTATAAGGATGTTTTGTTAAAAAAATTTACAATGTCGGGTTTGAAAAAATTATTTTTGAAAAATAAAACCCCTAATTAATGATATCATTAAAAAAAATTTAGTATGTTATTTATTATACCTTGGAGAATGTAATATCAATAGATTTTAAAAGAAAGACATTATGTTTGATAACATTCATGATACGCAATGAAGAGCTTAAACAAACATTGAAATATATGTCTGTTATAACATAACAATTAAATTTGTGAGTATTAATAGGATAAAATAATTCTTGAAATATATATGAAGGTAATAATCATGAAAAATGTATTTATTAACTCATAGGAAACAAAAACTAAAATTTTTGTAAAACCTTTTTATTCTTAAAGGATATGTCTTCTTAAAAAATGATTTTTGATTTATTTTTGTAGGAGAATGATATAATTTTATTTTGTGCCTTTTATAAATTTTATTTTATAAAAGAAATTAGAATTTTAAAACTAGAATATCAATATAATTATATGGTGTAATATTGGGATTTTTTTAATTTTTCATTTTTCACTGAAAATATAATATACAGAATTTAAGGGAAAAATAGATTTTATTTTAAAGTATTTATAAAAAAATTTATATATTTTAATATTTTTAAATTTTTTTAGTTCATATTGATTCAAAATAATCAAATTATTTTTTTTGAAAATGAATATTATATTTTCATTTCATATAATAGATCTTTTAAATAAAAGGGAATTTTTCAAGAAAACTATTTTTCATCACGTTTTATCAGATTTATTTAAACTAAAATTTTTGAAGTCAAATATTTTAAACATATAAAAAAGGATTCTATATTTTTATTCAATATTTATTAATTTATTAAATATTTCTCTTTTATTTTTTGTTGTAACAAATAGTAATCACTGTAATTTTGGATACTACGGTGAAGGGTATATCAAATAATTACAAGTTAAAAATAATTTAATAATAACTTGAAAATAACACTAAAAGAAGTGTTATTTTTATTTTAGGTTTCAATTTCATCAATGAAAATTAAGTATTTATTTATATGCTCATTTTTAGGAGCACATAACTTTCGCAGAGGCGTGCCATTTGGATTCGGATGATCGAGAGGGTATGGCTTCGCCATCGGTTCCGTGCCCGTGCATTCCTGCACGGGACTGCTTACCAAAAGGTCATGCTTTGTTGGAGGCTTCTTCATGGTTCAATTTCTGGGGAGGGGCAGATCCTGTAGTTTGTTCTGGGTTATTCTCTATTTTAATTGTTTGTGCTTGTTTTGATGGAACTCTTGGTTTCTCAATTTTTCCTGAAAAGTGTATTTATAATAAAAAAAGTAACTTTTGAATGAATAAATATGGGGGTCATGAGAGGATATGTTCTATTATAAATATTTTTACAAAATTGAAATGATTTTTATTAATAATTGCTGTTAATTATAATTTTTGGTGATTTTGAAATTACCTTAAATTCTTACATAAAGCTGACACATTAATAATACAATTATGGAAAAATTAAATAAATAATATTAAATAGAATAAAAGAATTATATATTTTAATAATTTATTCTATAATATTTTTTATAGATAACAATAAAATTATGCAGATTTATTAATTTTTTTTATTTTAATTGAATTTCATGTCGTGGTGTTATTAAAGGAAAAGTAGATGAATTTTTCAACAATTGTGGTCATTTAAGTGTTTTGAAAATAATAAAACTTTATATTATTTCTAATTCATAAAAATAATATATTGTTCTATGTGATTAATAAATTTTGTAAAATATCATCCATTTTCCATTTCTGTGATGTTATTTTATTTTTAATAATTATCATTATAAGCAATGAAGAAAATCATATTTTTATGGTAAGTGGGACAAGGGATAATGATGGGGTAAAACCAATAGATAATGCTTAATATGTGGAAAAATGTTAAAAATAATTCTATGATAGGAAAATTTATAATCATAATCATATCATCTTCGAATATTATTAATTTTTATCAATTAAAAAAATTATATTAATTTACATTTTCAATAAATTTCAATAGTTCTTTTCCCCTCTTTTATTAAATGGAATAATTTATTATCATATTTTCATACATAAAAAAACTTTTCTTGAGCCAGTATTTTCCAAAATCCATATATAATATCCATTACCATATTATAGAGTCCTTATTTCTTGAAAAATTTCAATTTTTCTATTTTTAAGGTGTAATGAAAAGGATATTTTCCAATAAATATGTATAGTTTTATCAATATTTATTAGGTGTATTTATTATTCAAACTCCTTAAAATCATATTAAATCGTGAAAAATTAATAACACCAGTACCTAATACATATAAAGATGTTATTAACTTAATTTAATAACCATTATCAATATCCACTTCCCTAAAATGGGAAAATAAACTATCATTACTTTGTCCTGTATACTACCGCCTCACAAACAAATGTAATTCATTTTCCGTAACCATATATCAAGTATGTATAATAATTTCATAATTAATATTTATATATTATTTGTAGGAAATTTTTACTATTAAATTTTTTTAATATTTTATTTACCATCATAACTTTTCATTCACATAAAAATGATAATGTCATTTGTGTGTATGTGTGGACTACCACATCGACAAAGTGGTGTGCTTATTTTTTAATCAACACATCACATCGATGATATATTTATATATTTATACATACAATATATAAATATATATATGATATTAGGATAATTCTAAAATGATAAAATAATATTTACCTTTTATCCATAATTATCATTTTAAAATGGTATTATTACTCATGAGTTTGTATGGCCTACCGGCTCAATGATTGTTACATAGTTTATTTTTTGTAATCATATTTAATTAAATAATTTTATAAAGTAATTTATGTATAAATATTATAATTAAGTCATTATTATTATTCTGGATATTATGGAATTATTACCACTTTGAACATAGTCAACCAATCAAAGTCATTGTGGAATTATGAACACAATATCACTAAAACATCAAATGATAAGATAAATAATTAAGTAGCTATTATAACAAGTTAATAAGTAAGATAAAAGGAGTAATGAAACTAAAAAATATTCACAAAAAATTATAAAAATAACATAAGATTATTATTTAGCAGGATAAAGATTGTATATGAGTATTTGGACTCAAGGTAAAAAACATTCTATTAAAATTCATCATTGAAAGGTTTTCATAAAGCTATATTTTTATTCCATTTCCTTATATTTTAAAATAATTTATGTATGAATTTATATGGATGTAAATTTTTTTTAATGGTTATTTTTTGTCTACATTTACTTAACTTAACATCTTTTTAAAAGGAAAATTTATATTTTGAGTTTCTTATTTCATTATAAATAGAAAAAAAGTTCTATTTTAAAGTATATAGTGACAATAAATTCTCCAACCAATGTAACCATTATATGATATTTGGATTCCTTTATAAGCATTGTTTTTTTATTAAAATAAAAACTCTCTTTACCTTTATTTGTGTAATTTTATTTCTTAAAATAGGGTTTAATGAAGTGGGATATATCATGATCTAAAAATTATTTATTGTGGGTGAAAAAAATATGATGCATTATTTTATATTTTTTTTATGTTTTAGTTAGTTGGAACTATTTATTATTATTTGTATCTCCATTATAAACTAATGACCATGGTTTCATTTTAAACCACGAATTAGTGGTAACATTATTAACCAAGTATGGGAACATCCATGATAAACCATTATTGGGTGACCATGTTATAGCTTTCCAATAAATTGTGTAAATATAAATAGTTCACCAATTAGGTTTATCTTATGAGATTATGGAATATATTGTGTTTTTTATTCCATTTATAACAGTGATGGTTCTTTCAAATTTAAGTGTGATTGTTACTCCAACTGTAATCATTATGGTTATTCAATGTGAAACCATGAGGGTTACTCAAAAATAAAGAGTCATATGAAAATTATAGATCAAGAAAAATTTATTATTTACTTATACATTCTAGGTGTTTTTATTTAAATATAAATAATTATAAATAGAAAAAATAATATATTCGACTTTATAAGATTGAAAAGTATAGCTTTGTGACAAAGTTACAATGAAATTCTTAATATTTCAATGAAACATTAATGTGTATTATTTTTACTTCATGATTTTTTATGAAATGTTTTTTGAAAATATTTTATTGGGGAATTTGATTTATTGTGTAAGGAATTTTTATTCTGATCCAAATGTTTATTTTTAAGATGTTACATTTCTATACTTTTTCATGTACAAATTCTTTCATTATTTGTTTAAATGTCCCATAATACGCATATTTTTCATCGAATATTTTAAAATCTTTGTAATAGTATTCATGTATGGGTAAGAGAAAAGTATAAGTCATATTGAATGTTATGAATATTTTTCATGAAAATCTATGATTCATTTAAAAATAACAATATTTTTGTATAAATGGATATTATTTAATTGTTAACACTTCTAAATTTATGGGCTCATTATATAATAGTCAAGGTATTAAACTTTAAAAATATAAACCTAAATGATATTTTAGAATGATAAAAATTGACTCCTAGTTTAATGTAATGTTTTATAAAAGTAATATTCATGGAGGAGGTAAAATAAAATGTAATAATTTAGAAGTAAAATGAGTGATTTATAATTTTAACTTTCTCTTTGGATGAGCTCTAATAAAAAATGAATATTTATTTGAGATGTGTTATAACAACCCATACATAAGAATCCCAAATATTATATGATATATGGAATATATTTCACCACTTATATACCAATGATATTTTTACATTTAATGTTTTCGAGAATTAGGAAAAATATAAATATAAAATGTTGATATTTCAACACAATGTCAAATTTTTGCACAAAAAGTGTCATCTATTAAGACACACTTCCTTCATTATAGGTAACACCCATAATTAGAACTATGAATTTATTAATTTTACTACTCATACTTAAACCCTTTTAAATATTTTTTAATATATGGCCTGAGAAAAAAATTCTCTTTTATGTTTATAATAGGGAAAAAAACTCAATAGTCCATTTTTATACCAGACAAATCCATAATCAACTTTATCTTATTCATAAAAAACTTATATATATATATATGCATTTATATTTACTAGAAAACATCTTAATTTCATATTGTAATTTGTAATAAATTTAATAGGAAATCATAAATCAAAAATAAAAAACTAATGTGTTTCTTAGGAAGCATGGAAACTCATTAATATGTTTCCTTCAAAAAAATTCACTTCAACTTTTTTTTTGAAGTGACCTATACTTTCTTTAAAAATATAATATAATTTTTATACATTTTAAAATAAAAAAAAATTAATTTAAGTTCAATTATAAGGATATCATGTAGAATAAATGGTAAAATATAATTACATATACCCCTTTATAAATTCATGTAAGGGAATAACCCAAGTGAATAATTCCCACATCGTTTATTAGTAGTATACAACTTGTATACTCTATCACATTACACAATGAATTAGAGATATATAACATGATCATCCATGCTAATAGCTATACGAGGATCACCATTCATCCATATAAAAATTTAAATAATCATATCATGAAGAAAACACATTTAAATTTAACTTTAACCACATAATTAATTTGATTTCTCAATCAATATTATAAGTAATAACACATTTATTTATGGAAAAAAATGTGAATAACATTTTTTTCCTTTGAAAAAAAATATTAATATGAAAATTCCAATAATATTTATAAATATATTTTATTAGATAATAAAATATATACTATAAAGGATTATTTAATGAAAATATCTTTAGTGATCTGTGGAAAATTTATTAATTTGAAAATATTTAATATATATAAATTTTCAAAATTTGTAAAATAATGTCAAAAACAATGTGTAAAAAAGACTGGAGATATTAAACATTACTTATTTTTAAATAAATTCAAAAAACATATTTTAGAAACCAACACAAATACTTTTGAAAACAAAAAATATATAATTCCTAAAATAATTTAATATAATCATAAGAATTATATGAATGGAAAACATTAAAATAAGTTTAAAAATGTCTCTTACCAAAAGTCCCGACTCATATCCTTTGTATGTATACCCCCCAGAATAATAAAAATATAATTTTTGTGTAATTTATTAAGAGTATTTTTCATGCTCATTAATTAATAATTATTTATTTTATAATACTTATTACCTTCTTTTATTTTTTTAGTAAAATGGATTTTTTCATATTAGTTGTTTTGAAGGTGTTTTCTTTGTGAGTAAAAAATGTATTGGATATGTTTTATATGGAATAAAGGATCATGATTATATTGTCTCTAAAACCTTAATAATGAAATAATTTTCATTTTTATATATTAAATAAAATTTTGGAACCATCCTTGAAATATAAAATAGAATTAAAAACACAAGGCTTTTTGGAGGTTGTAGTGCCCATGTACACATAAGTGATATTATCTAGTTCACATGGATGGAAATATATGAATTTATGAAATATATTATAATTAGAGAATCATAATAATGTAGAAAAATCATATATGTTCATTATATTCACCATTATATCCAGCCATATTCGGTTGGGATGAAAATCAAACACCTTTCATTATGGAGGTTTTAGTGTACACGTATGAATGAGTGACAGTACTAGAAATTTCATCTTTACCAATGGTTTAAAACCATTGCTAATGGTTGGACATCCGTTGGTATAAAATATACCAATGGTTGTCCAATCCATTGGGTCTTGAGCTGTGGGGATAGACATATACCAACTGTTCTATGAGAACCGTTGGGATCTGTCAGAAATAATGAGTATATACCAACATTTCATTGAATCCATTGGTATAAATGTTGACCAATGGATTAGAACTGTTGGTATTATCAAAATCCATCTGTATACCAATGGTTTTGTAATCCTTTGTTATAACATTTTTCCAATGGTTTCCCACAAACCATTGGTAAATATAAAGTAAAAATAACTATACCTACAGTTTGTAAACCATTGGTATAAGATCTATTTTTACAGATATGCCAATGATTTTAAATGGTTGTCATACCCTTTATGTACCTGCAGCAGCATGCCAGCCTCCCCCTATGCACCTACAGTAATTCCATCAACCTCTACCAAGCAGTCCTACAAAATTCATAGAAAATTTTTTATACCAACTGAATATATACAGGGGGTTGGGGTCCATACAAAAATACCTAAACAATTCTGAATACCAGTACAATACAGACACAATTCTAAATTCCTCCACAATTCTCAATTCCTAGAAAACATACATAATTCTGTATGAATTCACAGATAATTCATACAACACATAAATCATATAGATTTTTGAATACCTTCAATTCTGTATTTAGTTACCCTTAACACACATACATAATTAACACACAATTCATAAGGTAATTACACTATGTATACACATACAAAAAGTATACTCGTATGCCATTAACACATAATTCATAAGTTATTTAAATACATAATGAATTCAATTCATATTTCAAGGGGTTGTGGGGATATTCAAGGGGTGGGGAGGTTTGGGGAGTTGGGGTGGTTTTCAAAGGGGGTAGGGGTGTCCAGGGGGTGGGGGTTTCTGGTGGGTAGGGTGGTGTCTAGGGGGTGGGGTTGTATCCAAGGGTTGGGGGGCTTTCCAAGGGGGTGGGGGTGTCCAGGGGGTGGGGGTGTCTAGGAGGTGGGGGTTTCCAAGGGGTGGGGTGGATTCCATGGGGTGGGGTGTCGTCCTGGGGGTTGGGGGAATTCTAGGGGGTTGGGGGGTGTCCAAGGGGATGGGGTGGTGTCCAGGCGGGGTGCGGGGTGTCCAGGGGTTGGGGTTGTCCATGGGGGTGTGGGTGTCTCGGGGGTGGGTTGGTGTCTAGGTTGTGGGTTGGTGTCAAGGCAGGGTGGAGGAATGTCCAAGGGGCTGGGGGTGACTAGGGGTAGGGGCTATCCATGGGGGTGGGGTGACCAAGTGGTGGGGGCTGTCCATGGGGGTGGGGTGTCTAGGGGGGTGAGGGTGTCCAGGTGGTGTCTAGGAGGGGGGGGGGGTGGTGTCCAGAGGGTTGGGGGTTGTTTAAGAGGTATGGGCAGTCCATCGGGGTGGGGGTGTCCAGGGGGTTTGGGGTGTGGGGGTGTCCTGGTGGTGGGGTGGTGTCTAGGGGGTGGATGCTATCTAGGTGGATGGGGGTGTCCAGGGGTAGGGGTGTTCAGGGGGTGGGGTTTCCGGGAGGGTTTGGGTGGGGGTCTATCCACGAGGTTGGGGGTTGTCCATGGGGGTAGGGGTGTCCCGGGGGTGGGGTGTCCAAGTGGTGGGGTGGATTCCAAGGGGATTGGGGCAACCAAGGGGTTGTGGGATGTCTAGGGGTAGGGGTGTCTAGGGGGGGGTGGGTGGGCTATACATGGGGGTGGTGGGGCTGTCCAAGGGGGTATGGGGTGTTTAGGGGGTGGTTGGATTGTGCTTGAGGGTAGAGGGTGTCCAGTGGGTGGGGGTGCTGTCAAAGGGGGCGGGGAGGCTATCCTGAGGGTAGGGGGTGTCCATGGGGTGGGAAGGGTACCTATGGGGATGGAAGGGCTATTTAGGGGGGGGGGGGGGTCGGGGTGTCTACGGGGGTGGGAGGGGGTGTCCAGTGGGTTCAAGGGTGTCTAGGGGGTGGGAGGGTTGTCTATGGGGGTGGCAGGGCTATCCAGGGGGTACGAGGTGTCCAGGGGGTGGGAAAGTTTTCCACTATGGTGGAAGGGATGTCCAGATGGGTTGGGGATGTCCAGGGGTGGGCAGACTGTCCATGGGGGTGGGGGGCTGTCCCGGGGGTGGTGGGAATTTTTACTGTGGTTGGGGGTGTTTAGGGGGGTGGGGGATATAATAGTTTTAATGAAATTAATTTCATAAATTTCATGATCATTGGTATTTTTAAACTGGTTTTCGAATAGTGTTTATTTAAATAGTATGTGTTTCTTTAGGAAAAAATGAATTCTTTTGGTGTGTATGGTAGGAAGGGGGTTTGGTTATTATAAAAATATATTAAATATCCATGGGTGGGGTTTTCCATGAGGTTAGGGGTGTCTAGCAGTGGGTAGAATGTCCAAGGGGGTGGGGAGGCTATCAAGGGGGTAGGGGTGTCCAGGGGGTGGACGGGCTATCTACGGGGGTGGCAGGCATTTCCAGGGGGTTGGGGGTGTCTAAGGGGGTGGTCGGGGGTTTCCAGGGTGTTGGGGGTGTCTAGGGGGTTTGGCGGGCTATCCATGGAGGTGGGGGAATATCTAGGGAGGTGGTGGGGCTTTATAGGGGGTATGAGGTGTCCAGAGTTTGGCCAAGATGTCTAGGGGGTGGGTGGGGCTGTCCAGGGGGGTGAAGTGTGTCCAGGGGGTGGGTGGGCTATCTACGGGTGGTGGTGGGGCTGTCCAGGGGGTTTGGGGTTTCCAAGGGGGTTGGGTGGGCTGTCCACGGGGGTGGGGGTCTTTCCATAGATGGAGGGGCTATCTAGGGGTCGGTGGGCTATCTAGGGGGTGAGCGGGGCTGTCCATGGGGGTACGATGTGTCTAGGGGTGGGCGGTCAGTCCACGGGGGTGGGGGCTGTCCAAGGGGTTGGGGGCAGTCTACAGGGGTGGGCGGGCCATCAACGGTGGTTGAGGGTTTGTCCACGTGGGGAATTGTTATACAAGGGGGTGGGTGGGCTATCCATGGGGGTGGCGGTGCTGTCCAGGGGGTGCGAGGTGTCTTGAGGTGTGGGTGTTCTATCCACGGTGGTAGAGGGATGTCCAGTAGAGGGGTTAATCAGTCACAGAAAATCATGAAGTCATGGTTTATTATATATAGATAAAAATATAAAGAAAATGTGACCAACCTAATCACACTTATTTTCTAGCACAACAAATAAATAAAAATCAAAGGTCAGTAATATCAGTCAAAAATGCAACAGATCAATCTTTCCCTCATCACCATCATAGTCATCGCCATCATCATCAGTCTCACCCTCATCCTCATCATCATCCCTATCATCATCCATGCTATCCTTAACACCCTCTTCCTCACCGTTGTACTCAGCCTCAGCCTCCTCACCGCCCTATTCCTCTACCTCGCCCCCTCCTTACCCTCCTCCACCTCATCCTCCTCCTCGACCTCCTCCTCCACCTCGGCCTCCTCCACACCATCGTCTCTACCACCACTAGAAATTCCACCTTTTTCATCATATATAGAACACATTGATGTCATATATTCATCACAATTTTTGGTGGCCTCCGGTGGAAGTGTTAGACGTAAAACATCCATCAGTTTTATAAATGAAATATTTTCCCTAGCAGACTGTTCTTTCATCTCCATGGCCCTTTTTTAGCCGGTTATTCTTCTTCCATAACCTTATGGAAATTGGTGGCACTACAACTCGTACATTGGGAGGGACAACACCGCATCATAACTATACTCTTCCTAGGTCGGCAGTGTACTCAACCAGGGTGCTCATCTCCCAACACCTGATGTAAGTGATTGTTTGGCCCAAAAATTGTCAGGTTACTAGGCATCAAGGGACTCTAAAGTAGCCTGTTAAAAATATAAATTAATTGTTATGCTAAAAATATAGATTAAAATTTCAAATATACAAAGTAAAACAAACAATATTTTGCTGAGTTATTTCTTTAACTGCACCTCTATATCTCTACCTTCTACTTAAGAAAAACAGTTTTGCTCGAGGAACACATCCTTCTATATTCAATTTATGCCTCTACAATGAAATTTAATATAGGAAACCATAATTAAAAATATTATACCATTAATTAATTTCATAACTTAAATTATATAACAACTTTAGGAATCTAATAAATTATGGATGAAGCAACAGAAATTGCATGTCATAAAGAAAAATTATAAACTTTCATAACTGCTGCCTCACATGATCTTGTATCATAGTATGTCCTAATGTGTGGAGGTATTGTTATTTGCATCAATTTTTTATTTATTTCTTCTAGATGATTCCTAAATAAAAATAAATATTTATTACTAACTAAAAACATGAAAATTTTCATTTAAATACCTCTAATGTTATTAATACCTTAAATTGGCTAGTCATCCATTGATTAATCATCTATCAATACTATTCTAATGGACAATAATAAATGACAGGGACCGAATCTAACTCTATTACCACCCATTAATGCCATCCAATATATTACTTGTTCTTATAATCTCTACAAATCTCACCTAAACCTTTTAGACGTGCAGGTCATGCACCCTCACCATCAGGGAAATTAGATCGAAGCTGTCACAAAAATATTAATTCATATAAATACAAAAGATAATATATTAAATTAAATAAAACATATTTTCTTACCCATATGTCTACCAAAGCATTTTCCTTGACTTCATTAGTCAACTGTCTCCATGAGAGCAGGTTGACAGGAATGATGTCGGAGTATTTGGAAAGCGTCGCCAAAAAACATCGACGTTGCTGCCTTGATTTTTCAATCATTTGACAATCTTCATTTTAGTCCACCATCAACCGTGTGGGCCAGTTCCAAACCAACCACATGTTTGTACACCCTCTTCCCCACCTCCTATCAGTACATTGATCTGTTATGAAATAAAAACAAATATTTTATTAATACATGTTATAATGAAAATAAATAAAGTTGTGAAATTTTATTAGGGTTTTATAAGTATAACTACGGTAGTCTGACCCATGGGCATCCCTGGATCCTCAAAAACTGAACGAACACCCTGTACAGGTGGAGTGGGTCCCAACTTATGCCAAGTAGGGACAAACACTGGCCGGGCCGGAGTCAAAGAAGATGGAATATAAAATCCCGGTGATAAGGAAGAAGTAGTAAAAGAAGATGACAGGGATGACCGACCGAATGCTAGATGCGGAGTGGGAATCATCATCAGATATGGTATAAACGGGTTAGGTTTATCATATATAACGGGTGGTGAAAACATGGGAGTCCTAAATATCTCGTGTGTCCCTAACAACACACCGGTATCAGAATGTGAGATGGATGTAATGTCAGTGGGAGGGGTATGGTCTAATCAGGTACGCTGACCAGATCATCTATCTCTCGTACCCTCCCTACTCATACAAACACCCAGAGTATTGGGACCACTACTTGGCTGCTCATCAAATAACTATCACCTAATATATGGATCCTTAAAAAATGTTGAAAACAAATTTAATCACATGACACTGTATATTATTTAAATAAATGTATTTGTAATAAAATACTCACTACATGCACTAGTGGTGGAATGACCATCTCAGTCATGTGATGATTGTTTTCAATCATAGGTTTTCATTGAATCTCTTCAACTAGATTCATTTCCTACATTTGAAAACAAATATGGAAGTAATTAGAAAAGGATAACAAATGTGTAACCCAAAAAACAAAATAAATGAGATTGAGTAGATATATAATGAAGTTAATAAATCATACCAGATGTAATAAAGAAATTTAATTTTTATTAAAATGGTTATTTACTATGTGTATATCAGTCTATTAAAGTCATGAATCATTGATTTTACCAGATTCTTAATGGGTAAATCAGTTATAGAAATTAAGGGAAATTTTAATTTTTTATCCCATGTAAATAATGAAGGTTTCTATACATATTTTTCATAGGAATACAATCCATAATATTCATTACCTAGTAAAATGTTAAAGATAGGTCTTAGAGTTATACTAATTTTATAAAAATCATAGTTGATGCATTGAAATGTTCAGCAATTTAGAAATTTTGGTTTCGTAGGTTTCAATACAATTCAATTCCAAATTAGAAAATGCATTTCAAATAAAATTTCAACCAATAAACCATAAAAATTCAGATAACTGTCAAGTTTGATACAACATATTTTTAATCAATATTAAATCAATTTGAATAGTACCAACCTTAACAACGCAAATCGAGGTAAACCAAAATGATTGAGAACATGAATCGTTGATTTTATATATTTCCCACTACAGCTTTAGGTTTATAGTCAACTCTAACAATTGAGATATTTGAGTCATAAAAAGTAATAAATTGAACCTTTCTAATGGCAGTAGGGATTGTTTCAATTTCATCATCACCATCCTCAAAAATATGTTTTTTAGTTACTTCAATAATGACACCATATTCAGGTCAAAGATGTCCATTGACATAAAAAACATGTTTCGCCATTGCTTCCAATACATATGGTTCATCTATAGCAAGAGTGTGATACATATCAATTACATAAAATCCACCACCATCAATAAATGTGTCCTACCTCATCATCGAATAAAACCACTGGAATTTTATCATCGTGACTCGTCCATGAGAATAATAATCCAATATTATTAATTTTTCAATGACTCCATAATAACCTACATTTTCAAATCGCAGTCTACTATCTGATGCACCAACATAATAGTACGTTGTGGTAGTAACCATAACACCATCATGTTGTGTCATCATGTTCTTTTCTCGTTCAATGATAATAAATATGTACCCATTGATAATTATTGATTTACAGTCACCGACCATGGTATTTGGACCAAAAGACAAAGCTCCTATTTACTCATAGATAGGGTCATCAAGAAAAATCAATACCTAAAATATAAATTAATATAATTCTTAATTAAATTTTGTTTTATTTTTTTAAATAGTAATATTATTACCTTCAATTTCAACTAAGAAGAAAACTCTTTTCTATGCAATGTCTCCATCCTTCTAGAATATAAGGAACGAAGATTTCTATTTATCATCTCTTTATGTTCCCTCTAGATAAAAATAGGAATATATTAATATATATATATATATATATATACATATTGAATTTACATGCATTATGTAGTCATCAAACAAATCACACTCGAACAAAACTATGAGATGTGTCATCTCCTGCTTTTCAAGGTATAATATTATCAATGTACATGATCCAGGAATTCCTCATATTTGAGGAAGTGATGGAAATATGGGTTCAATTTGCTCATAATTTTATTCTTCATTTCTCAATGGTCTGTTCATTCTTGTAGTGTGATCAGACAAGTATATATAGTAGAAATCCCAACATTCTTGAGCCGTGTAACCGTTCATGATAGATCATTCGGGATGATTCCAATTTCAGACATATGACTTTATTGTGTACATACTTATTTTAGTTGGATACATCCAATGAAAAGAAGTAGTTCATCCAGGAATTATTTTAGTTGGAATATTGATAGTCAGATTTATCATGCATGTGAAAAATGATGGAGGAAATAATTTCTCTAACTCACACAGAATTAATGGGGCATCTGCCATCATTTATTGCATGAAAGACAAGGAAAAATTCCTAGAAAAAAGTTCTCTAAACAAATGGCACAATCAAATAACATCCTCCCTTATATTATTGTAAAAATGTGATGAATTTCTATTGGAATCAACTCATTCATAAGGATGTGATAATCATGAGTCTTCAAATATTTTAGCTTCAACTCTCTTCCATTGACCTGTTTAGATATGTTTCTTGAGTAGCCCTCAAGAACTTTAATAGTCTCTAGTACTTCCAGAATTTTTATTCTATAGGTTTCATCACATATAAAGAAAATGGAACTTTCCATTTATTTTCACTGATATGCACAAGATACAATTCTGGTGAAATTCCCCAATCCACCAAGTCATGCCGAGATCGTAAATCATCTTTTGTCTCTCCATTAACATTTACAAAAATAGAAAGATATATTTCAAATATATTTTTTTCAATGAGAATTTTGTCTAACCGATGACGTAAATATTTGGTTAACAAATAATGGAAATGAAAGAAGATACTTCTCTTCTTCCAATTGTAACAATTTTCAGTGGAAACATTCAATCTCTTTTAAGATTTCATTTGACCCTTCCCAAATGATAAAATGAAATCTTTCAATTCATTGAGCACATCAGTTGCATATATACTCTAAGGAAGATCATCGGTCTCCATGTAATTGTGAAATATTTTATGATTATTTCTATATAGATGGTCTATTGGAAAGAATCATTGATGTCCCATAAAACTGAAACTAACACAATGTTTCAGTCTTCTGGATCATGTATTATTCATAATAATTGGACATGATAGTTTTCCCATCGTCCTCCTTCCAGATATCATTGTATAAGAAAGAAAAATCATTGATCATTCTCATAAGCATAGCACACACTTGAAATATATCATTCAAACATGAATCGTATATGCGCACACCGACATCTTAAAGAAGTTTCCACTCTATAATTAAAGGTTTAATGTATATGTATATATCATTGACGGGATCAGAAGGGCCAGATATGAGTATACACATTAATGTGAATTTTTTTTTCATACTCAACCATGGGTGAAGATTATAAATGTGTATAAAAACAGAACATGTGTTGTGTGATGTAATAATCTTCCCAGATAGATTAAAACTGTAACTTGAAAGACCCAACCTCACATTATGTAGGTCAACTGCAATATTAGGATATCAAGCATCAAATTTCGTCCATAAAAATAAATCTACAGGTTGAACCAACTCATCAATATTCTACTTTCTCTTGGTACTATTCCATATCATTTGTATTTATATTTCATTAGACATAAAAAGATTCCGGAGTTTTGGTATCAATGGAAAGTGTCAAATTAATTTCCGTGGCACATGGGATGGTATTCCATCAGCTTTTGGATTCCAGCAGGATGTGCCACAATTTATACATTCATTTCTGTCAGTAGTTTCCTCATAGAATAAACTATTATATTTCAAGAAATCATGAATTTTGCTTCGTGAAAAACCATGTTCCTCAACTATCTTTAATGACATGTAGTAGTTTGAGGTAATATCTGCATCATCTGGAAGTAATTATTTCATGTAGGTAAGAATGTAATAGATGGAAATATTAGAAATCCCATACATAGTTTTCCTATGAAACAATCAGATTAAAAATTCCAACATTTTCATTTTACTGTATTGTTGATATACCAGAGTGCTGGCAGCATAATTTAAATTTTTCACCCTGAAAACATCATCATTTTCATTAGACACATAATGTGTGCTCATTTTGAAATCTTACTGGGTCAGAATCCTTTATTTTTTATGATGAAAAATAAATAGAAACCAATCATATAAAGATTATCTAATCCAATCCTCTTATTTGGTTCATAAAAAATTTGTGATTTCATTCTCTCCTCATTGTGATACCACACAGAGTAGTTTGATTGAAAACAATATTCAGTTATGTGGTAGCTAACTTCTTCATGGCTCAACCAAGGTCTTCCAATACAATTGTAACATGGGCATTGTATGTGACCACTATCTGAAACATTGTGAAATTAAAAATCTAAAAATATATCCAAATTGTTTTGAAAATTTCATGAGATCCGATCAGTTTCATATATCCATCATCTATCCATTCTATAAAAATATTGTTATAAGTCATTTAGTCAAAATCAATAAAAAAATATTGAAGTTTCATCAAAAATATATTAATGTAAATGAGAATTGTTCAATTTATATAAAATAATAACCAACACACTACTCTATCTAATAATAATAATATAAAAGAGAACAAAATACTATATTTATAACAAAATAGCATTGAATAACTATACATGAGTGTATAAGATCATGTACACTTGTAGAATAGAATTATTCAGGAGTTGAGTAAATTTTAGATTTAGGAAATTTAATATTTCAGTAGATTATTTGAGTGATCACATATTCATCATAAGGGGGTGGGTGTGTCTAGGGGTGGGGATGTCTTGAGCAGTGGGGGGCTATCCATGTAGGGTGGGGGTGTCCAGAGGGTGGGAAGGCTATCAACGGGGTTGGTGGGGCTATCCAAGGGGTCGAGGGGGGCTTTCTAGGGTGGGGGCTGTCTGGGGTGTACATGGTGTCTAGGGGGTGGGAGGGCTGTCCACGGGGGTGGTGGGGCTGGACAAGGGGGTACATGGTGTCCAGGGGGTGGGAGGGCTGTCCAAAAGGTTGGGGGGGGGGGTTTCAGGGGGTACAGGCTGTCTACAGGGTGGGATGGCTATCCACGGGGGTGGCGGGGCTGTCCAGGGGTGTCGAGAGGCTTTCCAGGGGGTGGGGGTGTCCATGGGGTATGAGGTGTCCTGGGGGGGGGGGGGTGGGGTGGCTATCCACAAGGGTGGAGGGGCTATCCAATGGGTAAAGGTTGTCTACGGGTTTGGGCGGGCTATACATAGGGGTGGGGGGTGTCCAAGGGGTAAAGGGTGTCTAGGGGGTGGGAGGGATTTCCATGGGGGTGGTAGGGCTATCCATGGGGGTCGAGGGGATTTCCAGTGGGTCGGGGCTGTCTTGGGGGGGGGGGGGGAAGGTATAAGGTATCCATGGGGTGGGAGGGCTATCCATAAGGGTGGTGGGGCTGTCTATAGCATGTGGGGTGTCCAGGGGTGGGTGAGCTATCCATAGGGGTGGGGGATATTTAGGGGGTATGAGGTGTCTAGGGGGTGGGAGGGCTGTCTGCGGGGGTGGAGGGGCTGGCGAAGGGAGTCGCGGGGGGGGGGGGGGGGGTATTCAGGGGGTAAGAGGTGTCCTAGGGGTGGGAAGGCTATCCAAGGGGGGAGAGGGGCTCTCCAGGGGTACGAGCTATCTAGGGGTGGATGGGATTTCCACGACGGTCGTGGGGCTATCCAGGGGGTACGGGGAGTCCAAGGGGGTAGGCAGGCTTTCCACATTGGTTGTGGGGCTGCCAAAAGGGTAGGGGTGTCTAGGGGGTGGGAGGGATGTCCATAGGGTTGGGGAGGCTATCTAGGGGGGTCGGGGTGTCCAGGTGTTGGTGGGATGTCCATAGGGTTGGCGGGGCTATCCAAGGTGTTAGGGGTGGCAATAGGGGTGGGTGGGGTTGTCCAGGGGGTAGTGGTGTCTTGGGGGTGGCTGGGCTATCCACTTTGGTGGCGGGGCTGTCCAATGGGGTACGAGGTGTCTTGGGGGTGGGTGAGATGTCCATGGAGGTGTTGGGGTTGTCTATGGGTTATGGGGTGTATAAAGGTGTGGGTGGACTATCCAGGGGTGGGGGTGGGCTGTCCAATAGGGTAGGAGGTTTCTGGGGGGTGGGCGGGCTTCCCATGGGTCTGGGGTGACTGTCTAGGGGGTAGGGGGTGTCCAGGGAGGTGGGAGGGTTGTCCACAGGGTTTTCAGAGACGTCTAGAGGGTTGGGGGTGTCAACAAGAGTGGGTGTGGCTGTCCAGAGGGTTGAGGGTGTCTAGAGGGGTGGGAGAGCTATCCACGAGGGTGGAGGGTATGTCTCGGGGGGTAAAGAGATTCGATAGGGTGGGTGGGCTATCCGTTGGGGTGGTGTGGCTGTCCAAGGGGTTGGGGGATGTCTTAGGGTGGGCAGACTGTCCTCAAGGGGTGTGTGTGTGGGGGGGGGGGGAGGGCTATCCACAGGGGCGGTGAGGCTGTCCATGGGGGTGGTGGGGCTTTCTAGGGGGGTTGTGTGTCGAGGGGGTATGGTGGTGTCAAAAGGGGTGGGGGATGTCTGGGGTGTTGGGGGGCATCCACGAGTGTGGGTTGGTGTCCAGGGGGTGGGTTCCGTGGGCTTAGGGGGTTATTGAAGGGGTTGGGGTGGTTGTGCATGGGGGTAGAGGGTTTCCATGAGGGTTAGGGGTTTTCTAGGATGGGGGTGTCGAGAGGGTTGGGGGCTGTCCACGAGGGTGGGGGGTTGTCCAAGGGGTTGGGGTGTTATCGAAGGGTGTAGGGTGTGTCCAGGGGGGTCTAGGTAACATGGATAATTAAGAAGAAAAACTTCATAACCCTGTTAACCAATAATTACCACTGGAGATGGGTTCATGACTCACCTGTTCAACAAAAACCTATCAACATATAATTATCCACAAATATTAAGAAAAACAATACTCTCTAATATTGATTCCAAATGACCAGAATAAAATAAAAATAAAATAATCCAACAACATCACAACAACCCCTCAGGTACCTCCACAGACTTCTAATACAATCAACTAGCGGTGAATAATTACGTGCACGTGACCATGATATTTTGTTTCGTGATATATATATTAGATAGTAAATAATGGTTAGGCCTGAAAAAAATTGGTTAGTTCTATAGTGGTTATACTCCTTTATTATGGGTGCCTTCCTTGGATATAAAATTATATAAATACCTTAATAATGCTTTATAACTACCTATGAAAATTTTGACATGAATTCCTAACAGTCATTTTCAATTTCCAAAATTATTTAAAGTGTATGAACTAACTTATTGATGGAGTAGTAATAAATGACCATGTAATAAAGTAAATTTTGGTCATATCACCATTCACACATGAAAATGACCCCAAACCCACTTTATTTGTTCAGGTGGAAGCACTACTTCTTTGAATTAATTATAGTGTAGGTATCATTATCTTAAAGTTAGTGTGTGATATTTCGAAGACTACATTTAGGGTTACATTCATAATGCATGAGTATCTTATCATTCCTCTTATGATAAAAAATTATTTAACTGTATTTTTGTCTAACCAATGAAATCATGTCAATAGACATTAAATTTAAAATAAACCAAGGAATAAATAACTCCTGATCATATTGACCACATCAATATCAACCAAAATATTTCTATAATGATAATTCAAAAAAAAACAGAAATTAAAATGATATAATTCTTTTGTTCATAAGTGGATCATAGTACACAGTAAATTGAAGTGAAATGGAACAAAAAATATAAAATAAATGAAGGCACACCTACTGATTTAAGATGGAAGAACAAAAATTACTTGAATCAAAGATAGATTCCCAATTGGAAATTAGATTTAGCACCCTCAAGAGTAGGTTGGGAAGTAGGGTTAGTACTTCAGCATAAAATTATATATGAATTTCGTTCTTAAGGTGATCATAATACATAGTACATTGCAGGAAATTGGATCTAAAAAATATAAAATAAATGAACTCACACATACCAATTTAAATAATAATAAAAAATCATTCGAAACCAGACCTGTTGTGATGGAAAGTAACATACATGTTGAGATTTAGGGACAAATATTCAAGATGGTTGTGGTTTTGGGAAAAAATTCAAGATGGTGCGTCGAGCACCCATTTAGTGAAAAAATATTGAGATCTCTAGAGTTTGAGATCCATGGAGGTGTCGATATTTTGGGATTATTTTCCCAACAACATTAAAACCCATTGGAAAAGTAATGTTATCCCAACGATTTACAACTGTTGGGAAAAAATCTTCAGAACTATACGCAATGGTTTAAACAAACTATTTGTAAAAACCTCTAAATCTGCACTATACCCAACATTTTCCTTAAAACGTTGGGAAAAAAATACCATATGAATATTTCAATGGTTCTTGAGATCCTTTGGTATAGTAGCCTTTTCCCAATGGTTTATTTAAACTGTTGGGAATATTGTGTTTGTATAGGTGGGATTTCCCCCAGTGTGATGTTTTAATTTTTTAGAGGATTTAAAAGGAGATTAATATGATTTGTGGCATAAGATAATTATTGCTTTTGAATACATAAGTGGATTATATTATTATTTATCCATATTTATCGAAAATTCATAGGAATTTTATTTTGTAATAAATATGAAAATACTTAGTTAAGAGATGTACCCCTTCTTTGAGAAAACTAGTTTTTTCATATATAGTAATCCCTCTTGCATGGTATTTTTGAAATATAAAAAACATTAAAAAATTTAACAAAATGTTTTAATTGAAATTATATAAAGAAATTTCTTGTGAAATTGATCAAGATTGGTTGGAAAGATAGTAGATGGTGTTCCCTTATATAACTCAAGTGAGTTGAAATCTTTTTAGTACATGAAATATTAATGTATAATATGTTCCTACTCCTCTAAAATGGAACCAAAATTATATATATGATAATACATGTAGGGTAATTTTTAAATAGATTCATCAAATAAATGTTATATTGTTTTTAGTGTCATTTTAAATATTATCTTTTGGTTAACCACCTCCACCCCCATACTATCCTTGTTTATTAATAAGTGTTGCAATATATTTTTCAATTTTTATGGGTCTGAATGTAATTTTAAGAGTTCCAAGTGGAACATACATGAAATCATAAATTTAGGATAAAAATATCCATTAAATTGTAATCAATAATGTATTTTTTTATTTTCTTATTTATTAAACAATTTACTAAACATTTAATAACCACAAAATTAATTTTTGGGATAATTCAAATAATTTGAAATTATAAAAATATATAAACATGAAATTCCAATATAAAAACATTGAAAAATAATTGATAATTATTAATATCTTTAAAATTCATGGGAAATTATAATTCATTCATGATTTATTACTTTTACTGTTTACAGTATCATTTACATGATTATTCAACTAATTGCACAAGAACTAAATTGGCATTACATACATTTTTTGGAAGTAATACCATAATTAAAAATAAAAAATAAATTAATTAACTAAATATATTTTATTATAAACCAATTATATCATATATTTATATATAAATAAATATTCATTTATTATTTATATATATATCATAATAACGTAAATATTTAGCGAGAGTTAAATTTTGTAATTACTTTTATCATAAAATTAAATAATGGTTTTAATTGAAATAAAGTGGCATAAAAATTAAATATTTTATAATATGGGATGTTTCTAGTAATAGTAAACCTACAAAATTAAATAGAGGAATGTTTTGGTAAATGTTGGAGACATTATCCCATCGAATTCTTACCGCCTAACCCATTTTACGCTTTAATATAGTGATAAACCTTAATCATGGTTTCTATTCATTGTGATTACAAATTAAATTGAACATATTTCAAAATTTGGATATAATGATTAAAAATATTTTATTTTTTATATGAATTAATTTTCTTATGTTATAAAATATTATTTTTGTTATATGTTAAAAAACAAAAAAAATACTATTATAAAAAATAATTATTCCAAGGAAAATAATGACTATATACCAAATTCACGTATAAAATTATTTCATATAGAAATAGTTGATTTTATTTTAATAAAATGAATAATATTTTAATTTATCGAAAAATCTAATTCCAAATGAAATATTAAATTATTTTGATTTAAATATTAGAAATGATAGTTATTTAAAATTAGTATTTTCTCACTTTTCAACCAAAAATCATAATTTTTAGTAAAATAAGAAATAATTTTTTTAAGATTATTTTTAAACTATTATTTAAAAACATATTTCCATTTTATAAAATAATATTTGAATAATTTGTAAAAATTAATCCTAATATCTACATACAAAATTCAATAATAACTATTTTTTTCAAGAAATGAAATTTTAATGTATAAAATGAATGTATACTCATTACTTGTCTTATAAAAACTATTACATGAATGTTAATATAGTAGTTAATATGTTTAAAATATCAAATATCATTATAATTATCTTTTCAATGTGGTTAATACATCATGATAAAATACAGGACACCTAAATAACTTTCATTGAAAAAAATGATATTTATTATATCAAATCACAACATTTTGTAAAATATTTACTTTTATTATACCAAATGACTATATATAGCCAATGGTCATATAGTAGAAATAGATATATAAGTGATACAACTATATTTTTCCAAATCATATATATTACCAATTGATATATAATTATATTGAACATTTTACATTCCTATAATATATCACATAAATCCTTAATATAATTGCATCTCTCTACCATGTCAAATATTTATATTCTATAGACAATTACACGTAGGTTTTTCTAATGTTATGATATGCATGGTATGCCACAATTAGAAATGATATATTCTCATTATATATATATATATTTATTTATTTTAATTGTATTTTTCTTTCTATTTATTATTTGAGAATCCTAATACTTTATTAATAATTATCTAGAATTGTAATATTTTAAATCAATAAAACATATCAATTTTTTTTATAATTTGGCGTTTTAGTAAATTTATGCAATCAAAAAACATTTTTTTAAATAATTATATATTCTAAAATCATAAAGTGTTACATTCTACCCCGTAAAGAAAGTATTTCCTTATAATATTCACAAATGTGTGATAAAAATGTATTAAAAAATATTTAGAATCAATTCGATGGATTGTAATATATAAATATATTAGTGTCACAAAATTCTATTAATTCACATAGATAACATTTACATCTAAAAAATAATAATTTCTATGTTATTACTAGGAAAAATAGACATTCCTTAAAATATATAAAAACATGAACATACCATAATGACACTCATTCCAGTGAAATAATTATATGAGGCGTACATTTATAAGTGAGTGATATTTTACATATAAGGATTGGTAGATTTATTTTTCTCTTTACCGAGTTATGTAATTAATTTTTCATTAACATATAAAATAAGGGATAATATACTTGATTTTTTTCCATTCCATAAGAATCATTTCATCCTTCTATTGTGTATGGAGCAGTTTTCCTCTTTTTATTAACCTTATATTCCAAATCATTAATATGATAAAAACATATTTCCTCTTCCTAAAGTAATATAATAATATTTCATGGTATCACAATATTTATAAAAGGATATAAATCTATTCCCCTTGTTTATAAACATTAATAAAAACAAAAAATAGTTTTTACAATCTAAGATAACATCCCATATGATGAAAAAATTATTCAATCTATAAAACCTCTACAAAAGCACCCAATGGTCATCTTAAATCATTCAATAAATATATGAATTTAAAATTATTAAGAATAGTAAACACTAAATTAAACACCAAATATTTTAAAGATGTCATCACATATTCTAGGAATATAAAAATGAAATATACCTTGAAATAACATCAATCACTCATAAAGTAAAATACAAATAAAATTATGTCCTAATTATATAGTATCCAAAATATTATTATTTTTCCTATAAATAAATTGGATCACCATAATCAAAAATAAAACAAAATATAATTTAAAAATAAAAATCAATATTTATTTCTCGAAAAAAATCCAATATTCTCGAATAATATTTACATTAAAATTGATCTTATAATGTTCCCAATAAAGAGAATGTAATCATAAATAAAATTAATCTCTTTGTCCTTAAATCTATTTTCAACAAATTGGGTAAATTTTTGAAAAATATTATGTTCCCAAAATCTAATAACCCCTTTATCCTAATTAATTATAATCATCACAATATCAAAGATCTTATTATTATAAAAGGTAACCGATACCTTTTAACTTATTTCAAAACAAAATTTAAGGCATTATTTGTAAAATAATACTTCAAATTTAACATATGTTAAACATAAGGGATACATATACCTCAAACATTTATTGATTCTCAATAAATGTATCCTAAGGTACATTTTATGTATCGGGAAAAATATTATAGGGATTAACTCTTAAATGGGTTTGACTCTGATACTAATTGTTACGTATCATGAATATAGAAACTGTAAATATACTTATCAGATCCACTGCATGATATTAAATGTTATTTCCTAGTGGGGTAATGAAAATGGATAATATAAGATGTTTAATTGTATTTATTATGAAAATAATCATATTTATAAAATAAGGAGAGGAATTTGATGGGTTCAAATAATAAAATATTTAACCACACAAATATAATAAATTGTTGATAAAATAAAATTTAGAATTTAAAAGATAATGATTAGATATTTTTATAGTAGTTCAGATCTAAATGAGTCGATATATAATCATCAAACACAAACCAGGTGTATATAACCCTCTATGGTATATCACATTTTTAAAGAGATTAACAACTATCAACATCTGCCTCTTTAATATCTAGAGGATTAACTAATTTACATTATCTTCTTTTGGTTCTGAAAAAACCCTGAATTTTACAACAGAATACCCAAAATGTACTTTTTTAGGATTAATCATAACCTCTATCACTATTCATGTATGGAAGGATCCCAATATTTTATGGGATAAATCCCAACCTATACGTCACAGACTTATTCTAACCTCTTCTTTGTTTTTCTAGTCGAGAGGAACCTATTATTCTAAGGAAAATGTTAACACCCGGACTCTTATTGGAGTAGTACTTTCCTCTACTATTTTATGGTTAATGTGGACCCCAATATTATAAGGGGATATAAATAGCCCATTATTATAATTATATCTAATAAACCCAAATTTATTTTTAGTTATGGTATTATACCCCAATAAAATATTCACTAAGTGAGACAACACATCCTTGAAAATTATAGTAAAATGAACAAATAAAAAAAGATAACCCTATGAATTATTTTTGATCATTATTATAGTGGGACAATTAGGTATTCCTCAGGCACGTATAGGTGTTGATGTGATGAATCATGGTCATCCAGTATTGTACATTTAGAAAAAAATTAATGTTGAAGCTCTTGGACTCAGTTTAGAACTATAAACAATGTTAATGAAATTCATTGTAACAAAAAAATTGTTCACTGTATTCATTGATATTTTTGAAAAAAATATAAACAACTTATTTTTCCATATTATCTTCCAAAAATCACCTTCATAAATTTGAATGATTAAAAAACATCATGTGGAGGTAGATTTTGAATATATTGTGAAAATAAAAAAAATTGTTATAGACAAAAATATATTTATAAAAATATACCACTAATAAAATTGTAAATATATCTAAAAGTTTTTATAATAAATTCATTGTTATACTTCAATAATTGCTTCAAGAATAAAACTTGATATTATAAATTAATTTTAATTTAATCTTTTCTCTTTCAATATATTCATACATCTAAAGCTATATCCCTAATAAAAAGTTATATTTAATATATATATATATGATATTTCATTAAATATCACGTTTATGTCAATTAAGAATGTACATAATAATGAATATTCATATCCTTTAACATTCCACTAAAATCATATGAGAAAAAGTAATAATTTTTTAAAATAATTTATTTGGGATATTTTGCCTTAGAAAATTCGAGCATTGATATTTGTTGAAGGTAATTACTAAGAGAATTATTTTTAATTCATCATTTAACAACATGAAACCAACTATAATGCATTAAATATAATTAATGAATAATTTATTAAAAAATAAGACATTAAAATTATTCAATATAAAATTGCAGAAAATTGAAATATTAAACATACAAAAAAGGATTTATATTTCATTTTTTTAAAACCCAGGAGTACCTTCAATAGAAACATATAGAAATTAATTTAATTGATTATTTATATACCTCTATTCATCAATCTATCAAAATATAAATATATAATAAAATAAACACAGCTAAATTCACATAGGTGAATGTGGTGTAAGTTAATTTTTGTATAGGAATCTTTGTAACAAATTTAAGTAAGTAAATTTACATATCTATATCATGTAGGAGAATTCATATAATAATTTCTCAATAAATAGAAAATATATTCACATATATAATACATTTACTATAGTTGGATGACCACATATTTGTTTCTCATAGAATTGAATTTCTCACGTAGCTGAATTAACATAAGGGATTCAAGAATTTTAAAAAACAAATTGATTTTTCCGATTTCAAAATCGAAAAATAAATTCTAAACTGAAGATATATATTTGGTTTTAGTTGAATTATATTTATATAATCTCATTATATTTCTAAACATTTAAGATTTACATTCATCATAATTCTATATATAATTTCCTCATTTAAATATTGTAGAAAAATTGTTTGAAAAAAATGAATTCTAGAAAAAAAATATAAAGTGATGAAGATATAATTTTTATACTAATGGTGATATATTAGAATTTTTTTTATTGCATTTAAATATATAAATTTTTTATAATTTTTTATAAACATCAATAATCACTCAATTTATGGTCATATAGCTAATTTTATCTTCAAAACTAAAAACAATTAACCAGTTCTAGAATATCAGCTACAGGGTTTACAAATTGGCTACGTGGATTTTGGTATTTTAATGTGGTTTTTAAATTTTTATATGTGGTAACAGAAAAATGGAAACGTGGGAGTATTAAAGATAATTTATAAATGATATTTTAAGGATCTAAATGATTTATTTGGCCTAATAACTCAATATGTATCTTATAGAACATATTTTTGAAAATAAAAAAACATAAAATATCAATACAACTTTTGTATGGAATAATTATAACCTAATCAATGAAAACAATAACTTAATAAACACATATGATAAAAAACAGAAAATTAAATTATAACAGAATCAAAATAAATGCTTACTTGATCAATATATATTAAAACAACAAAAATATAATTATTATTGAGGACTTCTGGTAAATAAAATAAGAAATGTAACATTATAAATGTATTAAGAGTTATAAGAAATAGAAATAATAAAAAACAAAATTTAATATATAGTATAATTATAAAAATTATAGTTAGTAAAGATATGATAATTTTTAATTATTTGAGAATATATTAGTGCAAGGAGATAGTAATCATTTACTTTATTTATTTTAATAACAAAAGGATATATATTTCCAAAGCATCTCATCCTTTTGGAATTTGTAAAAAAATAATTATTCAATAAAAAACATTGTCTTGGAAATTGATAAAAAATAATAATTCACTATAAATATAAATGTACTGATAAAACACATTCTATTTCCTGAAATTAAAAAATTTGTGTATATCAAAAAGAAATATTAATTATCCACTTTAAATTCATGCATAACTATATGACGATAAAAATTTAACAAATTGTTTTATAAAAATATTATGAAAATTTTATACAACATTCTTTTATGAAAGTTAAAAAATAAAGAATAACTTAAAATAAATTAGTTTTCATGATAATTCTTCAAATAGTAATATAATAAACAAATATTTATGGAAATTAAAATTAGTATATATAAAAATAGTTTATATATAATATAGGTTCATTATAAAAATAATAATTTACACATACAAACAATCTAAAACTCCCCTTGAATTAAATTTTAAATATAATTATCCATATTTATTAAAACTCATAAATGTTTCTAAATAATTAAAGGAAACATTTTCATAATTAAAAATATATAAAAACTGATAATATCTAAACAAGAATAATTTTCATAGAATAAATAATAAATTTAAATAAGATTATATCCCCTATTAATTGATTCATTATATATATCAATTAAAACAATTTAAATTTGTATTTAATATCTTTACCTGTTATAAATATTAGATTAGATAGTGAACACATATTTTATAAACACGCATTTAAATTTATAAATTATCTTTAGAAACAAGAGTAACCGACTCTTAACAAATGATATCTTATCAAAATGAAAAAATAAAAATGTTATGAGCATTATTTTAGTTCAAAAAAATGAAAATCCCCCAGAATCATATTATAATATCACAAGGATCCATGAAAGATTTCATAATATATTCAATTATGTTTGAAATTAACCAAATTTTAATAAAATACAATCAAACCAGAATTTATAACAAAAATAACATATTCACTAGACATATAGAGATATTAATAAGATTAAAAATTATATAGTAGCATCCCATAATGTAAAAAAGTATTAAAACTTAACTAAAATGAAATAATAAATATTTTAGTGCTTATAAAAACATTATATCATTAAAATTAAAATGACACAAATTCAAGAAATAAGATTCCGAAAAGACATTAACTTCATATAAATAGTCTATTTATTTTAAATGAATATGAATACACACCTTTATGTACCCAGGAAGTTATATGATTTTAATTTTTCGACCAGAAATAATATTTGGAAATAAAATAACACTTGTGATCAAAATATTCAATGAGTTTAGAAGGGTAATATAAAGCATAATTCCCATACAATCAATTGTTAAATCAACTAACTGAGGAAATTCCATCAATTTTTCCTTTCACAGAAATATTTTTAAACACAATAGGATAACAAGAATCACAACTAAGATGATTCATTTTAGAATTATATTTCCGGAAATGTGGAATCGTTCTAATACTTACATTTGAAGCACGTTTATTAAAAATTATAATTTTCGAACTGAAATTCCCATTTATAACATTATCTAATTCACTCTTTAGAATTTTATTTTTTTTTATTTAAAAAATTATAAATCATCACAAAAGTGTTCATATGGGGAAGAATCTTTGTTTATAATATATTAATTTTTATTTCTAAGATTATAAAATTGATCTTACAATTTTTAAATATTATATAATAATATTTTAATTCAACATTTTTTATCTTAATAATTATTATAATGGAAATTTTTTATCCTATAATTTTCATATTTCACCCTTAAACATTTCAAAGTCTATATTTATGTTTCACAATTTATCAATTTCATGAGGAAAAATCATCATATATTGAAAAACATAAAAAAATTTGAAGATAAGATCTATTTAATTTTGAAAACCCTTCTATATTTTTTTTGTTGAGTCATAAATGTATAGAATTAATTTAATTTATTTGATCATTATATGAACATCACATTTCCTTTGTATGATCAATATATGTACCATCATTTCGAAAATTTATAAAAACATCAAAAGTGAAACAAAAATAAAAATCATTAGTTATAAGACTCTCACATATATTTCTACATTTTATAGCATATGAACCAATATCACTTTAAAAAGAATGTGGAGATTAAAATATTACATTAGAATATTTTTGGAAAAATGAAAAATTACCATTTTCATTCGGAATTTTTCCTTGATAAAATATCTTTTTGAATCAATCCATAAAGTCTAATATTTTATTCTATTTCATCTTGACCTTATATAGATTTTAGGGATTTATAAAATTGGTTTTAATACACCCGTTCTTTCTAAAACAATTGAAAATAACATTGGAACAATCTAAATTTAATTCTTATTTACCATTAATTATAAATCCTTCAATAAATTGATATTTTTACCTTTTCATGGATGGTCAATCCTATTTATTATTTTTAGATTCTCTATAATTAGTGTGAAAAAATATCATGAAATATTTTTATCTAAATTGTGTCATCTCAAAATATTTCCAAATATTATTACCACTTCTACAAATAGAATTTGTTTAAAAATATTCCTTGAAATATTACATTAATGAATATTCATGGACTTATAATTTAGTTCATATTTAATAAAATATAATTTTATCATATAAATAAAATCATATTCATGTAAATAATAAGATTTATTATTAATATCCCAATATAGAATATCAATACTCTTTAGATATTAATCCATATAAATCTTTTATTGTGTATACAAACTACCAAAATATTGTGGTGGAAATGTTATATGTATATGAATTTTATTTCTCAAGTCATCCACCATTGAAAAATATCAATCCCATGGTTTTCTAAAGTTTATCATAAAAATTTAACCCATGTAATGTAAATATTCAAATAAAAGGAAATATATCATTAATAGAATAGTGATTTGAAACTAAATTTGAGTTATATAACTAATTGGAAACTAGCATATCCTCAAAAAAGATATGCTCTCATAAAAAATCTTAATTCAAAGAAAATAAATGATTGTAATAAAATAATAAAAGGGAATGGTTATAAAACCAATTGTTATATATTATAAAGAATAAATAAATATAATTATCTATATAATATACACCATCTAACACAAAATATGTTTTCACAAAGTGGTGATGGAAATGGAAATGGACGAGGGAGAATTGTTTTTCTTTTTAAGACAATCATAGTTAAAACTTTATGAGAATAAAGTGATAGATTCAAAAAATAAATAGTTTAACCATACTCATTTAATAGATGAGATATAAATTAAAATATAGAAATTAAAATATGAACACATTCGTTTTTAAAATAGTTTGAATCTAAATGATACTTTATCTACTCATTGACCACCAACCCAATGAATCAAACACAATTCGGTATAAAACGTTTGAGGGGTAGAGATAGATTTTAACATCTTATTTTTCACATTCAGAGGATTAACCCAATTCACATATGTTTTATGGGATTATATAGAAACCCATCCTTTAATTGAATAATAACAAAGCTAACCAATTATAGGCTCAATTCTATCCTCTATAGATTTTGGTTTAGAACGAACCCAATATTTTATAGTAGAAAACCAAAATATTTATTTTTCTGGTATAGACACAATGTATGATTTCAGAGGCTTAGAAATATCCTCTTCTTTATTATAAACCAAGAGGTACCTAGTAATAAATTGGGTCTAACTAACACTAAAATATTATAAGAGCAGTCTTTCCCTATTCTATTTTATTTATTTTGTTAAACCCTGTATTCAAGGTGGATTGACTAAGAATATTATTCATAGGGGAAATAAAAAACCCAAACATACCTTTATTTTGGGTAGTATAATCCTATAAAAGATGCAATAAGTTAAAAAATAGTAATGAGAATGTTAATATAAATGAAAGGATTCAAAAATTTTAAACAGATAATTATTTTCAGTGAATCTATAATTAATAGAATAAGGTAGTTAACAAGCCCTTCTAGATATTGAAATATTGAATCTCATCCATCCATCCATGTATATCTAGCATGTAGATAAACGATGAAGCTCGAGTGATTATTTTCATACTACGAACCATGTAAAAGAAATGTAGAGTCATGTCAAATTTATTCATTGTATACTTGGGTATTTTTATAAGAAAAATAAAAATATCAATTTAATATACACTAAATTCCTCAAATATCCTTCTCAAATTATAATGATAAAAAAATCACCATTAGGTACATTTTAATAATAATACGAATAAGAACTAGTTGTATAGAAATAATCAATTCAAAAATAAAAAGATAATAAAACAATAAATTTATATATAAATGGTTTCAATAAATGACTAGGAATACTAAAATAATTACTGAAAGACTAAATGTTGGTATTCCCAATTGATTCTAATTCTAACTTTTTCCCTTTACATATATTCATACAACTCGTGCATATTTCCTAGATAAAAAGATATAATTAATATCAATATTATATTTAAATCCATATCATGTTTAGAAAAATTAAGACAATAGTTTATAATGAATATTAAAATACTTTTTGGAATAATAAAATAAAATTGGAAAAAAATTCATCAAATTTCAAAGGATTCAAATTTTGATATTTCATGTCCAAAAATTTCATCATGAATATTAGTTCTTTCCAAATACCATGTCAATCATATTTATTTCATAGTTGAAGAACATAAAATCTATCTCAAATGGATTCAACATATTTAATGAGTAATTTTAGAGAAAATATGGGAAAAAAATATTTAAACTAAAAAATGAGGAAATTGAAATATAAAACATATGGAATAATTGATTTAGTTTCACAGGTATAGAAAAAACCATAGAATCGTTGTTATCTACATTGGAAAAATCATGTAAGTCATTTTCATTCAGAAATTTTCCTCTATGTGTCTAAATCTCATTGGATAAGCTAGTCTATGTAGCTGAATTCACATTGGTGAATGTTATATCATCAAATTTTCATAATGTAATTTCTGTAACCAATTTATGTAATGGAATTTACATAACCATTTCATATATGAAAACCCATATAAACTATTCTCACTAAATAGTAAATTTATCAATGTATGAGATTATTTTCATATAGATGAATATCTATTAATCTATTTCTAGCAAAAGTGAATATGTCATGTAGTCGAATTCACATAAGGGATTTTGGATTTTTTTTTCAATAGGAATGATTATGAAATTTCAAAAATAACACAAAATTTCCAAATATAATAATCAGGTATTAGTCTAATTGAATTATAGCTAGATTATTTCATTATATTTACAAAGAATCAATAATTACCTAAAACACAAATCTCTATAAATTTTTAACATTGAAAAACTGTAGAAAAATAGTTTTGATAAAATAAATGATTCTATATTATAAAAATAGAATTACCTCTATCAAATTTAAATAATAATATACATCTATTTAGCTTTTTTATTCTAAATAGATGTAGAAAGTATATATATAATTATAACTCATTATGAATCACTCAATTTTGATATCTATTTCTCATGTCGTTGTCAAATACAGAATGTAATAGATTCTGATATGTTGGATACGTGGTTCACAAATATAGTAGGTGGAGTTTTATTTAGAATTATTAATATACAATTTATCTACATGGAAATAGTACTTTGGATATGTCAAAATAGTTAAAATGAACTATAAATGTTATTTTATGGTATTAAATTATGTATTTGGTTGAGGAACACAATATGATACTTATAAAACATATTTTGACCATTTAGAGCATAAAATCTAATGAATATTTATGTAAAGAATAATTATGATATACTAAACGATAATAATACTTTAATAAATACATAAGATAAAAAACTAAATAAAAAATAAAAATATAAGAGTCAAAATAATATATTAATTAATCCATATAAAATAAAAAACTAAAAGACGATACTAAATTAAGACATATGTTAAAGATAATAAAACTAGTGATATTATCAATTTATTAATACTTATTTTGAATATAATGAATAAAAAATAAATATAATAAATAGTAAAGTGATGAAAATTATACTTTATCAATATATGATATTTTTAAATTATCAAAACAGGATGTGATGGAATGATTTACTCAATAGTAATCCCACCACAAAAAATAAATCAAAAGGATTTTCTATGACTCCAAACTTATCGTCAACCGTAGACTTAATAACCCATACTTGTACATTGAACTCATAAATTATCCTTAAATTATAACTTGAAAATCATTAAAATTATCGAAAAAGTTTATATAATACAAAATATAAAAAATCATAAAAAATAATCTTATAAATTACGTGATTTGTGGAATATATAAAACGATTTACATCTCCAATTCCTTTTTAGTTTTTGAGTTTTAGATAATTAAGGAATAACTTCCATTACAAAGTTGATATTTTCACACCGTGTCTATTTCATCAACAAAACATGTTCTTTATGACAACACACATTCCACATATATGGTAACTCCCTTAATTAGAAATCTAAATTTATTATGGTTCATTATCATCGTTAAGCCCTCTGAAAACCATTTGAAAATATGGGGTGAGAAAAAAATAATTAGTAAGGTTCATAAAAAATGACATCTATTAGTCCATTGGTATCCGAGAAAAATATTATATAATGATTTAAATTATCATAAAAAACCATTCAACTCAAATATCCATTTATATTTCCAAATAAAAAAAATTTATTTCTAAATTTATTTCATAAAAAATTTCTTATGAAATCACAATGGAAAAATAATAAATAAATGTGTTTATTAGAAAGCATTAAAACTCATGAATATATTTATTTTAAAATCAATACATTCATGTTTTCAAAAAAAAATTAGAAACATTATTTATAATTATTAGCTCTTTTTAATAGGTTATGTTTTTTGAAGTATATTTATAAGTACTAAATGACTTTTGTAAGTTTATTTAGGTCCATACTATCATGATTACGTCATGTAATAAATATTAATCATGAATTGGTTATAATTTTTTAATAATTAATTTATTTTTTCAACCATACATGAAATCTGGACAATAAAAAATAACCTCATAACTTCATGGAGGTGGTTGTCTACACATACACACAAGGGACGCATGAATATTACAATAGATGGAGAGGTGAGAAATTGTGTGATATAATATGTTTAACGAATCATAATTATTTCATAAGTATAATATATATACATTTTATCTATCATTTTAACCATCCATATGAGGCGGTGAGGAAAAATGAAACACATCACTTGGAACATATAGTAGTGCACAGATATGTGAGAGTGATTTTTTCATTTACCTTAGAATATAAAATGAGATTAATAAGGGTTTTTTCCAAAAATATATTATTATAGTTTATTTAAAATATTCATTTAAATATATCATAATAGTTACTTTATATATATAGGTGGATGACGAAGATAGAAACATGAAAACACTAAATTAAGAGTTATAACTTATGATTGTTAAATATTTTTTGTATTTAACCTTTAACCATTTATATTTTCCTTTTTGGTAAAAAAAATATCCTCTATGAAATGTGGTTTAATATTTGGAAGGTATTTGGTCATACCATGTTTGATCTAACTAGCTCAAAAGGTGTGTGGAAGACAGAATTAGAGGTTCCTTTTTATAATAAGGGTGGTCGACAATCTTGTAAATACATGAAATAGAAATATATAATACATTTATGAAAAAAGTGGATACAGAGATATAAAAACACAAATATATTGAGGAGAATATTTAAATAAATTCAAAAATAAAATAAGCATTTTTAAGTGACATTATTAACCTTATATTTTGGAATAATAACATCATTATCTTTGTTTAACCTTGACCATTATAACACATTTTTCAATATTTATGTTACTATAATGTAATTTTATAATTCATAAGTAGCAGTCACATGAAAAACTCGTGATGGTAGTGATAATTGCTCTTAAATTTTAGATAATATATGATTTTTTATTTTATAATGATATATATGTACATATTTGTCATTAAATACCATTTAAATTTATTTATTTTTGTATATTCACAAAACATGACATTAAAGGAATCAAGACAACAATAAAATTATAATATAAAAGTTTTCACTTTAAATAATAATTTATTATTTTCCACAAAATTCTTGGGACATCATAAATCATTCAAAAAAATTATATTTACTATTTTTAAATAATTTATGTGATTTTCTTGCTGCACCCATAAGCAATTTTCAAGTATTTCTTAATTTTTTTGGGTAATTAAAACATCGTTAATTGATTTTTTAAAAATCAAAATTATTGTTTATTATTTATCTATTTAATTATCTAAATAAATTCATAGAAAATTATTATCAATATCTATATCATGAAAACATAACAAGTGTGGGACAATATCATTTTTTTTAATAACTCATTACATAAAATAATATAATGGTTGTCTTAAATGGGAATTGGCACCAAAAATACATATTTTAAAATATAGGGTAGTTATGGTAATATTTCACTCCTAAAATTAAATAAATTAATTTTTTTTTGAGAAATTTTATGACATGATCCCATAGTTTCTACCCTCATTAACCCATTTTACCATTTACTGTGGGGACAAATAATCACAATGTTTACATTTCACTACTAATAAAAATAAAATAGAAATTATTATATAATTTTAGTATGATGATTTCAAATTGGGAAACAATTTTCCATTAGTTAATTTTGAGAAGTGATAAAAATATATTTTTAAAATATATTCATAATACTCAATGAAAATATTTGTTAAAAAAGATATGATTTAAGAATATTTTTTTGAAAAGACACGTATAATTCATATTAAATTATAAGTAGTTGAATTATTTTTATAAAAAAAATTAAATCTATGTGAATTAAAAAAATATAGATATATTTTGACCCTTGAAATCACTATGATTAAAAGATCTCAGATTTAATATTTTTTAAAAATTGTATTTTTCATTAATCATCTAAAAATTAACATTCATTGGAAAACACTAGAGATTTATCTTATAATTATTTTGAAATGTTCATATCAAAATTTTGTTCCATTTATTCAATTAAAATTTATAGAAGTTTAATTAATTAGTCATTATATCTATAAAAAAACATTAATTAAGACTCACATTTTAATAAAACATATTTATGATTTATAAAATAAATGTTTACTCATTAACTATCTAGTAATATTCATTTGATTAATTTTAATATATTATTTATTGTTTTAAATTATTATATATTTTCATTATGATATTTTCAACATGATTAATTTATTTTGAAATAATATATTTCAATATAAAAAAATTTCATTGAATAATGTAATTTAAATCTTGTTAAATCATTACATTTTTTAACAAATTTTATATTATTATACCCAATAAATAGTCATATATGGCCAATAATTATATAACCCATGTGATCATATAATTCCAGTGACTATATAAGTATAATGGTTATATAATCTTAAATTATATATTATATTCCTATATAATCTCCCATAAATCCATTAAATTTTTACTACTCACTCATCACGAAAAATATTTCTACTTCATTTCCTATTATATATAATTGTGGTATGGGTTATTATTTTAATTGTGTGATTTGAGGATATGATTTTATGATCATTTATTATATATATAATTTTCATTTATTCAACTTATAAGTTCTTTAGTAATGATTATTATAGAAGCCTTCCACTTTTTAAAATTTTATTATGTATTGAAATATTTTATAACAAAAAAATAAATTATATATGATTTTAGTTTATTTTTTCATGATACATAAACAATCTAGAATGTTTTAATTTTATAAGTATATATTTTAATATATTGGGATGTTAAATGAGGTCATTTAGGAACACCAGAAGTTCTTAGAATATCTATGAGTGTTGGGGAGTTATTCGGGTAGTTGTATTCTAAAATCACTGATAATTGAGGTGTAAATATAAGTGGGGTGGTGGTGTATCCTATTGTAAGGGATAGTAGAGGAAGTAGTAAAATATAATGTTAAAGAAAAAATTCAAACATCAACTAGATCATGTAATGGAAAATTATATAGTAAGTAAGATCTAATGTCATGAAATCATAAATTGTACACTTGAACACATGTTTATAATATGTTTTAATACTTATATACTAAGGATTTATACTAGTATTTTTTTCTTTTAACGAGGTAACTAATTTATAACTGTGAAATTTATTTTCAAAGTATAAAAAATGGTTCTTATTGAATAATTTGTACTGAATGATTCTACATAATAAATCTACTATCTAAAATTTGAAATCTGTGGGTGATAACAATTATTTTTAATATTAGTACATATTAAGCATAAAAAACTTTTTTAGGAAATGTTTATTTTTTGAAAAACTATTATGTTTATGAAAATATTTTCTATGTTTTTTATTTTAATTAAATTGATGAATAAATTTTTAACCAATGGAGTGTTATGTAAAATTTATGTTATTATTAAAGATAATTATTCCATGGAATAACATAATTAGTATAAAAAAATCTTATAGGAATAAATGATAACTTGTGTTTCAAATTGTAAAAAATTGGTTCTCAAAATTAATAAAGGTATTTTTAAATAGATTATTTAACACTATATAAAAATAATGGTCATGAAAAATGTGATATAAAATCTTTATGTCATCGATATATGATTATAAAATAAAAAATACTACTTTATTAATAAATATTTTAATTTCAGATATTAACTAAAAGTAAATTTTTTATAAAAACTCTAAAAATTACACATAAAATGATTTTAAAATAATTATTTCTAATATTAATTTAACTTGATGATATTACAATTAAAAAATTTATCTATTTTTTAATTAGATTAAAATAAAAAAAATTAAAGAAAAATTGTTTTTTAAATGACATTTTTATTAATTTATTTTTCATAATATTATTTCTTAACAATTTATATTTTATATATTCTTAATATATTATCCCATAAGAAATAATATTTTTGGATTGGAAAATTTAATTTATTATTTTCAACTATATTTCTATTTTAAATAAATAGTTATCTAAGAAATAAAAAACCTTTTTATATTAAAAGATTTTCATCATTTATCTTCAAAATAAAAGATATTAATGAAGATTAATATGTTTTTATTTACTATGGGATTTATTAATATTATTGTTTTTTAGTAATAATAAAAAAATATGTCATATTTTTTTCAGTGTTATATATGGAGAATGCTATCAAACACACAATAATTACTTATATAAATTCTTTATAAAATTTTTTTGGTGTTATATCGGCTATTTATAGAAAAAAGGTTATATGGATTTATAGATGATGAATGTGTAAAGGATTGCTTTTATAGTAAGTCCAATTCAAGTTGATCATTTGTTTTGGTGATTGTTTTATTTTATGTAAAAAATAATTAAACATTTATAGCACTGAGAAATGATGATGCTTTGTACAAAACAAAAACACACGCTTCTTCCAAAATGATACGGATGTAGATTAAACTAGATGAATTGAGAATTATAGTTGAGAAGCCACCATACATTAATTATTGAAATAAAATCAATGTAAATCATTTTATGATTCCATTATAACATTATATACCAAATAACATTGATCTTAGTAATCATTTGATCAAAGTGTGGGTTGAATAATATTATGTGAAACTTCAGTTTTTTGGGACCATGTAACATGTAGTATATATATTTTCTAAATCACTTTCAAATGAAAGGCTTCCTATGTTTTGAAAAAAATAAGAATAGTAATTTCCAACCCTTAATAATTTGTTGAATCATGATACCCATATAAGGTAATGGATTTTGTTGTTAACGTTGGAGAAAAAAGTGACACGACTTTTACTTATTGGTCCAAGGGTGGAATGATTATAAAAGGAAGAGTATTCAATTTATTTTTTCACCATATCTATGCATACACCAAAGGGGGTATTTATTATTATATCAAAGAATTATGTAGAGATATCATTTGAATCCCTTTTCCAAAATTTTATTATCATATAAGGATGAAATTTTAAAAAAACATACATAATCCTATAGAGTAGTTCCCTGATGAATTTCTTTTGATACATGTAATTATTTTATGATTCTTGATTGAATTTATCAAAATTAGTAAACTATTTGAGCGTCTTGATTAAGAGTTTAACTTGAGTAGAACAAAATACAGATATGGATATTGATGTTTCCCATGTAATTGTTGATGGTAATTGTATTTTTTGTCAAAATCTTGGGTGACTCTATTGAAAATGGGTTGGAAAATAGTTCAATTTAAATTGATATGTTCATTTATGTCTTATATCGAGTGACAATACGTTTGGTGATTTTTTAATGAAACATAGAACATTGTTTCTATCACTAACAATTGGTTATGTATGTTTTATATGATTTTTTATTTCTAGTGCATCAATTATGTTTCTATTAAAATCTTTTTCATTGGATGATTTCACCATGATGGTGTTATAAAATCTAATGTTTCATATAACTTTTTCATTGTTCCTTTTTTTTGAGTATATATCATCCGTGGGTCCCATGTATTACATTAAATGAATCATGTGACTGTGATCCATTTTTTAAATTTATAAGAATTTTATTAGACATTTCAATGTATTTTATTTATTTTAGGAAAACCAAATCACATTTCAACCATCATCAATAAACACGAGTGAGACTATGAATTTTTAATATCATACTCCTTTAAAGACATACTAAATTTTGATAATTTATAAAAAATATTTCTAATGAAAAATGTTACTTTAAAATTGAAAAAAATATCCTTAATGATCCAGATATAACATTTAAAATGTTATTCATGCTACATTATGAATATGTGTTCCACTTATGATGAAGAAAAGTAGGGTATTGTAACAAAAAATAAGGGATATCTTAGAAATGTTGAAATGAATTTATTTTCTCTTCACGGTTAACTTATATGTTTGTGTGATAATTTTTTTAGTCCATTTGTTTATAATATCACATGTAAACATAAATGTGATTAAAGATGAGTTTTTTAATGATATATATTTTATTATGTTTTGATTTAATTATAATTTTATTTGTGATATATTCATCATGTCACATGTCCAATTGTGTTGGGTTTTTATGAATGGAGATTTTTAAATGATTTTCAATGATAATTTTGATGACTAAATGTGTTTCATTATGTTGTGTTATATTATTAATCTTATTGCTATTAGTTTGAGAATGAATATGAGTAAGTGGATTTTTTTTATTTTCATGATTGAAATGGATTTTCATAACTAGTCCAAAAATTAAAAGTTATGAAAATATCAACAAGGTTTTGGATGAAAAAAACTGGTTATGTAATAATTAAAATTTTTGTAGCTAAACCAAAAAAACACAGTGTATTATATTTTGGGTAATTTGAAAGAAATGGGTAAATTAATACCTCCTCTATTTTATGAATTTTATTTATTGAATCAATTGAATATTTGATGTGTGGAAAAAAAATATAATTTTAAGTGGGATGTTGTAAAACGAAGAGGTTGTTATGAACTAAAATTGTGGATTACTACGTTATAACGAAAGGGAAGTGGGATAGTTAATAGTTGAGGATGTTTGCATCTAAATTTCAGGTATTTTCAGATATTATAGTGTTTATTGTTATAGAATAAGGGGAATATAATCCTGAAAGGGTTCTATTTTTAGTTATATGTGTATATTAAGTTATTTAGGGTTCAGTAACTAGGTTATTCTAATGTATTTGTTCTTGAAGAAGATGAGATTAATTTACTAGATAATATTTTTTTGGAAGAAAGATGAAGACTATTTATTAATTTTTAATTAAACCTACATCTAAAAGAAGAAAAATATCATCTGCTGTTGAATGATTTTTAAAAAAATTTAGAATATAGTGTAACCTATGGGAATAATGTTTATTCTTGGTAGAGTGGGTTTTAGGATAATAATTTACCCAAACACATAAATAAATTATTTTATATTAGTGTAAAATCAATATCATCGGATAAGAAATGGTTGTATCATGGACCACACTCTATGTCATACCTCATCCATATATTGTTATTTATTTTTAATTATTTAATTATATATAGTCTTTTCCTTTAATTTCAAACTAAATTGGATTAATTTTTTTTAAATATGATAGTTTGGTCACAGGTACATGATTGATGAACAGATATTAGAATCCCATGAAAGACCATTCGAATGAGTATATACTTTTACATTACCAAAATGTATAGTTGGTGCATAATTTTTCTAAACTAAAATCCAACCTAGGTGAAGTGCTATGGAACCTCCATTATATGGTTCACAGTTGGTACACAGTTTGGATAACCGTGAAAATAACTATGTGCAATTCAAGTTCACTTATAATTTTTTTTTTACTTCTTATCATTCCCCCTATTTACCCTCACATGTCCATATCCATCTCCATGACCCCCATCACTCAACATAAATATATCAGATCTAAGTCACACACCTTTTCTTACCCCTACCTCATTTTTTTCCTCCATTTTCATCTCATTTACACTTAATATTATATCTATTTAAGGATATCCTCTGTCAATATTCGTCATTATCACTTTTTTTGCTTCTTCCCTAAACATAGACAAACCAAAATAGATAGGATATGTCTCCTTTGGAATATTTTTTGTTTTAAATAATTTTTTACATATAATTAGTTGAATTCATATGGATTTCATCATAGGTGAAACATTTCTCCTCAATTTCATCTTTGTTTCCCCATGTTTATGGATTTAAATATCGATACCACTTATTTCAAAGGATTTATAATTTCATTTTGGAGATAAAATGGTAATAAAAATATATTAAACTAGTATTTGATTTGAAAATCATGTCACATGCATTCCCATAAATTAAATATCTTTCCATTAATTTTATGTTTTCTAAAAATATACTTTTGTAGTTGTTACACAATGTGTGTTTTATAAAATATTTAGTGGAATTTTATTAACATTTTATGGTATTTTTAAAATATATATATATATTAAAATATAATCCCCTCTAGAACCTCCACATTTCAATTCATATGAATTGATTAAATTAAATGAGAAACAATGTTAAAATATTTGAAGATTCATTTTTCAAAATAAAAATTAATATTTTCATGTGCCTTTTGCATCATTAATGGTTATCCAATTATTCATGGGTAATAATATAATAATGTTTGTGAACCAATTGAATTGATAATTTATAAATTATTTAATTAATAATCACACACACAAACACACACATACACATATCATTGTACTTAAAATAGAATATGATTATAATTAATAGGGGAATACATTTAATTATAAATCTTTAACTCAACAATAGTATTAAAAAGAGTTTATCTAATTTAAAAATATATTTAAAAGGACTATTATACACCTTTAATTTTTTTTCTTCAGAGATTGAAATAATCTTTTTAACATGACCATCAAATTTTGGAAAATTAATTATTGTTAAATCATGTGACATCAATATTATGAATGGAATACATTAGTTAATAATTATTTTTATCGATTATGTGATGGGTATTATTCATTAAATGGTATTAGAATGATCAATGAGAAATTATTGGTCTTATTTATTCTTTTCATGATGACATGTTATGTATTTTTATTGAAAATCCTAAACATAATCCATATATCATATGATTCTATGGGTAGTTAAGTGGGTATCAAAGTACACATGTTTCTATAGTTTATTATTATTCTCTCACTGGTGTCCCTAAGATAATGTTTGCTCAAATTATAGAATTATTACACTTAATTAGACTTTTTCTGGTAAAATTGGTGTTAGAAAAACATTACTGTAATCATGTGTTAGTCTCTTGTTTCTATTGTTTAGTTGTTTCATAGTTTTCCCATAATCCACTTAGATTCCCAAGATGAATCTGATTACATTATATGTAATGGAATGTATTTACTTTTACTCACAGTTTTATTTATTTTATATCATGTTTTCACTATTTATAAATGTTTAACATAAAATTAATAAACATTTATTTATTATAATGATTGTTTTAAAATTTTATTCTAATAATTTTATTAATGAAATGATTTATGACCCCAAAAAACATAGTTATTTTTTTCTTATTATGTGAAAATGAAAGGAATATTTTATAAAGGGATAATGGCTTGGTTTTGGATTCGACTAATTAAAAACCTATTTTAAATAAATGTATTTTAGACTATAAGATAATTTATCCTATAGTTAAAACAATACATATGGTGTGGTTATTTGTAATTCATACTAAAATTAATTTCACATGCCTGAAATATCTCTCCAATTTCATGTTTCATCATATCTATTTACACCCATGGGAAGGTGACCTATTTGTTTGGTGGTTACTTATATAGTAACATTGATGTATTCTATTTTTTTATGTAATTTTTATTTTATTTTATTATTTTAGCCACATAGACCTTTAACCTCCTTTTACAAGTGTTGAGTAGTTATATCTACTAGAGGGTAGGATAGAGCATTAGATTGATATAGTTTTATTATAAGGGTGGGATAACAATGTGAATTCGAGTTATTATCTAGTTGTGTCTTTGTGTGTGATTAATTTAGATAAATATATTTATATTAAAATGTTTATATGATTTAAAATGTATGCCTAATATAGTGTTGATTCATACCAATTTTATTATTTTATTTTTTTACTCACAATTTTACTTTTTTATTTATCATTGTTTCATGTTCAATATGCTATTAATAATGATTAACACCAACCTAGATAGATCTAGGATAAACTTCAAGGATGTCATGGGATGGCGTGGAAATTTGATAAAGGGATAGATCATGCTAGTTTGAGTTAAAATATATCAGATAATAGTTACATTAGAGGTCATTGGTTTTAGATATCAATTTTTTATTTAGTGATTAATGAAATATGTAGATAATACAATAGGGACTTGGTTATATGTATGTAAGAGTGTACCTAGCACTTTAATGCAAAAAAATTAGTTTCCTTGAATGCTTGGATTTTTGTATTAGTTTCAATGAGTTGTTTACTTGTTTAGTGATTTGGGGATTGTAAGGGGAGTGAACTACTTGTAATTTGTCAGCTGATTGTTTCTGTAAATCTATATGGAGATTTATTACATGGTTTTTGAGGACTCCCAATGCCAGTTGTGAAGTTGGATCATGGTCTTCCAATCCAGGATACTAAGATTCACACTAACACATGTCTTATAAATAAATAATTTCTTAGAAATTTTAATTATTATGTTATATTAATTATTTCATATTATGTTGTTTTTGGTGAATTTTTATTTTAAAATATTTAAATACTTATTTAAAAATGGTGTAGGTTTGGATTTAAAAATAAAAAATGATATTTTTTAAAAAATAAAAAACAATAAAATTGATTTTAAAAAACTAATAAATAGCTTTTCTAAAAAAATGATGATTCAAATGTAAATGTACAAGAATTTTATTTTCAATACTAATAAAGTGTACTTTTTAGTACTTTTTTATGTTTCTTCATGGAAATATATTAATATTTTTAACTGTCAACATTTTTAAAAAAAATAAACGAAATGTTTTAATATTGGGAATATGGGTTTAAATTTTTATATAATTAAGGTATATTTTTTTATTTTCAACAACATTTTTTTATCAATTCATTTAATTTCAAAAAAACATCAAAATGGAGGGTTTTGAGCCAAAATGATCCTTAAATGTAAAATAATAATGTGTTTAAGGTTATTAATTTTTACATTCTCATTAACTAATTAATAGAATAATTTGAAATTTTTTTCCAAAATTATTATTTTTAGATTGAAACATGGGTAGCTAATTTTATAATAATTAAATAGAAAATGGGTTTGTATTTTATTTTTTTAATTCATCAAGTTATATTTTGGTCTTATGTTTTTTTATTTTTCACTTTTCCACCCAAAAAGGACTAAATGAAAAGGGTTTATGATTTTCCCTATAGATTATCCTCTTCCCATTTTCTAAACATGACACCAATCTACATTGGTAGGTATTCTATCATGGAGACCTTAATTTTTAAATCCTATTGTGGTGAGAGTATTTGGAGAAGTTCTTGGTTATCTATGTTTTCTTGTGACCTCTAATTATTCTAGTAATTTGATATTTTTATTTAATTCTATTAATGAAAATAAAATTCCCATAGAGATTTGTTTTCCTACGTGAATAATAGTGTTTTGACGGTTTGATAGAATGTTATTTTTTTTTAAAGTGATCTGTTTTTTAGGGTTTATGAAAGTGGGGGTATTGGTTGAATCTGTAGGAAACAAATATGAGTGTTTCCCTAGTGCATGTCAGACCCAAGAAAGTGATTCTAATATTATGATGGGTAAACAAAGATTTTTTGTTTTTGGGTGTGATTCTAATGATGCTTCCACCACCACATCAATCGTAAGGCTAGCATTGGTTTTTTGTTCTTAATATTTTTTGAGATTTTTTTTCATTTTAATCCTCCCCTCATTTTTCTTTCCTCAGTCATCTCTGGTCATTGTGATTGTTATCCTGAGTAATTGTTCCTATTGGTAAATTAAAAATTTACTGGATATGGTTATATATAATTGTTTTTCTGGTTGTTTCACACACCCCAACCTCCCATACTACCTCTCCCACACATTTGGTGTTTTGTTCATGAAAGCAACCAACATTAAATTGTTTCCCTAAAAAGTTAGTGTGGTTGTAAATTCTTAGAGGTTGGGAAGTCCACTCTAGGTGAACCCTTTTTTAAATAACCCTTATAAAAAATCCCATTCCCATTTGTTCTTGATTATCATTCACTGGGAAGTTGAGTGGTGACATATTTTCGGGGACCCATTCTATGATTCATCCATAACCAACTCCACATAGGGGATTAATTTTAATTTTAATTTTCATATATCTCATATTTTAATTTATATATTACCCCATTTAGTTTAGATATTACTTATGTGTTGGAGCTATACCATATATAATTAACCTCAACTATTATTTGGAGTTCCCTTTATGTGTGAGCTCCAATATAGTGGTATGTGATGAGGTAATTGAAAAAAATAATCCTAATTTTCATATAATGGATGAAATTTCTAGTTGTTATGGGTATCATCTGTAGGTATTTCTTTTATTTAATCTATTTCATTAGTTTTAGGATTTGGCTCACTTTTCATGAGAACCACCACTTTTCGCAAAGGCTTCCAGGGTGGATTAATAACTATGGTGGTGAAAATTATCACAACCAGAATAAATTTTATTACTTATTCTTAATTATTTAATTATAATCAGTGTTTTTATTGAGTTTCGAGCCTATCCGAATTAAAAATATCAAAATTTAGGAATTTTAAGATAGGTGAATGGTATGTGAACAGTAAATAGAAACTCTGCATAGACCATGTGAATGAATTAATTATTTTATATATACAAAAAATTTTGTTGGTTCATGATATTTTTAACTATGTATAATACCCATGAAAATATCTTTATGACCTCTATTATAGGGCACACGGTTGATGTTGGTTTTGGCTAACCGTGGGGCCCAAGAATGTGTGTGTCATTTACATTATTATTTTAGATTTTTTTACCGTTTTAATTTATCCTTTATTTTTACTCATATAAATATAACCAAAAACCTCACCCCTATCTCTGGACATTTCCATGGTTCTCTCATCCACACATCTTGCCTCTTATCTCTCCCTCTATTTTCAATGTTTTTCCTCTTCCTTAATATTTTGATCATCCTATGTTAGTTTTATCCTCCATCTTATGAAAACTAACCCAGAAAAAGTCAATTGTTTTTCCAATATTTGGTGTATTAATCATGTGATATTGGCGTTGATGGTGATTTTATTGAAATTTATTGAATGCTATGTTTTTCTATTCCATTCCAGTTAATATTCTCCATGTACGATGCTTTATATTTGGGAACTAATCATTAATTATAATTTAAATATAATTTGTACAAATTAATTGTAAATAATAAACCTATTCACAAATTATTTAAGGAAAATTCATATTCCCTTGATATTTTGTTCAATTTTAATGTTTTATACTAATTCAATTATTGGTAAATATATTGTTAACCTTTTTTTATATACTTGGTATTTTATAAAATACATAAATAATTTTTAGTATATTATTTTGGTATTTTTATAATATGTTTTTGATTTAAAAATTGGATATCCTATGGATCTATAAATTTAAACGGAATTCAAAGTAGTAAATTGAAATTTAGTGAATTCTTTAAATATTTAAAGGGTGTTTTAAAATAAAATTATAATGTTTGGAAATTACATTTTCATCCTCGATAATAAACTCTTATATAAGGGTAACAACATATATATATCTCTGTGTGTGGTTTTATGTGCACAAATTCACATGAGAATATATGAATTAGTGTAACTAAAAATATATATATTCATTGGATTATAACCAAAGGGGTAAAATATAATTCCAAATTTTTAAATCAACTCTTAATTTCAAATGAGATTAAGTAATTTTTAAAATAATTTTATGAAGATAGGTTAACATATTTTGATATTTTTTTGAAATGTAGAAACCCAATTTTTTAGGCCTAACCCTTTAATTATTCAAACAAAATGATTATTCAAAAAATGTGATATATGGATTGTGAGTTGAAGGGTTTGTGTGTTGTATATATGTATGGATTATGGGAATTATTTTGTTCTATAAAGGGTGTTTTAAGATGTGGAGAAAAATGATTATTAATTTTTTCTGATTTTATTATCATTTTTATATATCTATATTTAATGAGATAACATTAATTTATATATCATTGTAAACCTTGGGTATTCAGGTGTTAGCTATCAGTTGACATGTTGTAATAGTTTAGTACTACACTTTTTCTAGTGGATTTGAGATACGATATGTTTTGATTATAGAATTAATACCCTCGGTTAAATAAATGAGGATGATATCAAGTGTTAGTTTATTTTATGTGTTATCCAATAATTTTCATATGTTTTAATTGTTTATCCATATACTAATTTCTCTTTGTCCCCATAGGTTACTATTTATAATCTAATAACATTACACATTATGGAATGTGTTTATTTCTAATTTTGAAGTCAATAAATTTATTTCTTGTTTTCATTATTTTTAAATGGTTACCAATAAATGTATTAAAAGTTATAATTTTCTAAACAAATTATTAAAAAGTGGTTTTGAATTAGATATTTAAATAAAAAAATTGAATTCGTATAGAAATGTCTTCTTTATTATTTTTTCATTTTAATAAAATAAATAGAAAGGTTTACAAAATTTTAATGAATATTTTTGGAATTATCAAAATCATACACTATTATAAATTAATGTATTTTAAACTAGAACTAATTACATTAAATATATAAAACATTACATGAGTTGCGGTTACATGGAATACCTAATGAGCATAATTAGTCATTCCTATCATTATCTCTCCAGTTTAAATCTTCACATATTATTACCACCCATGGGGCATTGAGATATTAGTGAAATAGAGAATTTTATTATCACGTAGAGGTAAGTAAATTAATTTTATTTTTAATTTCTTGTATTATGTTTACAACGTAGGAATTTTACAACATTATTTAAATGATGGATATTTATATTTGTGGGGGGGAGGAGATCACTAATGGAATATTTATTTTCCTTTATTGGGGATGGAAACAGATATTGATTAAATGGATTATGTATGTTGTATTTTTATTTATTTAATTTTGTTCAAATGTCTTCATATAAAATGTTTTATTTGATTTGGCATAGATTTATGAAATAAAAATGGTTCAAACCATAATTTTATTTATTTCATACTTCTATTTTCCCTCAAACAGTTTTATTGGTTGAAACTACGCCTACCCATAACTTTTTATTCTTAACACAGTAGAAAATACCATGGGGGATTCAGGGATAGACGTTGGGGATGATGTAGGCTCCCATAGGCATATGATAGAGCGATGTATTTAGCTAGTTTGAGACACTCTCACATTTAGTTTTAACCTTGTATAATCTAATATATTCTATTTTATTTCGTAATATTCATAATTTATAATCCAAGTAATAGTGATTTTGTTAGTGTGAGAGAATCAGATACTAAATGATGAGATGGGATAGATTATAATGAAAATAATAAATTGTAATAGTTGGGTTAGACTAATTCACCACTACCATACTATTATAAATACTATCTTCCCTCAAAATTTAAAAATTAAAACATGGTAATACAGTAGTTTTTAAAAAAATTCTAAGATGGTCAAAATTTAAATTAATATGTTAATTTATATACATTTGTGGTAGACTATATAAGTTTATTATGTTATAAAAAATATACAATAACATGTTATTATCATTTTCAAAACAGAATAACAACATTATTTATAAAATAATTACTCTTAAAATATTGTAGACACCCACTGAAATATAATATGAATTTCATCCGCATTAATCATTATTTATTCTATTAGAATTAGTTTTATTCTAAATATTATTCTTTTTTATTATTCCATTTGGTTATAAATTTTTTTAAAAATATATAAAATATGTTTTTAAATCAAATAATACCTTTTATATGTAAAAAAATATTAATGGGGAGGTATTTATGAATATATAGACAATATTTTTTAAATATTTTGGGACCCCTCATTATATTGTATTTTTCATAATCACAAATAATATCCATATGTTGATTCATATCTTTCATGCCAATTTTAATATCTCTCTGTGAATCAATTTTTTCATACAACAACATATACTATAATAAGTAAATTGCATATAAGTCATGAATCAATATGTTTACAAGTGTTTTTTTACATATACATTGATTAACAATTAATTTTGTAATGGTATATGCAAGACAGACCGATGATTGACTCACCGAAGTCGACACACGGAGATTGAAGTTCGACTCACCGAAGTCGACACATCGAAACAGAAGTCGACACACCGAAACCGAAGTCAGAACACCCAAACCAAAGTCGACACACCAAAAACAAATTCAACACACCGAAACCGAAGATGACACACTGAAACAGAAGTCGACACACCAATGTCGACACACCAAAGATGACACACAAAAAATGATAGACCGATGTTATCAAACTAATTCCGGCACACTAAAGATGACTCACTAATTGATACAAATAATTGTTTCCATTTTATTAATTCATATTTAATTCTAATGGCCATATGTAGACAAATTAATGTTTCTGAAATTTTTTAATGTTGTCTATAGGAAAATCTGTAGACAAGTATGAGGTACATGCACGTGCGAAGATCCTTATGTGTAGAGGATCCTAGAGTATAAACGGACCTCATCTTTTACGTTAATGATACGATAACAGTAGTACATGCTAAGACACAGATTGTGCGAATACAAAAAGAGAAGAACTAAGCACTTGAGATTACAAGAAGATTGTAACAAGCTACCTTCTCCAAAAAGGGGATTCAGAATACATCAAGACATTAAATAGTTGAACCATTTCATTCTGTAAAGCTTTATTATTGAAACTAAAATACTCTGTTCTAAAGACATATTCTAGATGAAGACTCAAATACCAGTTTCTGAACAGTCATTGAGTCTAGAGACTTACTTCACAACACACAGAGAATTATTAACTATATTCTCATCCATAACGCTATAGTGTTTTATACTTTATCTTTTAAGATCATGTATATTTATTTGTATTAGATACACTGTCTGATGAGGATAACTAGATAATATAAAACTATCCTCATACTCAATCACTTATTTCTTTTGTTTCCCATGAATAACTGTGGTAGAGGTCATGTGTGACCTAGATAGCCTAGTGTGCTATTGTAAACCCTGATCTAGGGTGTGGATAAAAATTTTATTTATATAATCTTCTTAGTGTTAGGTGATCACCAAGTGGTGAGGATTAAGTCTCTTCTTAATACTAAACCTCCTGTTTACATTGTTGTGCCAATCTTCAATTACTCTGTTTTGTTTTATCCGCTGCTTATATTTGCAAAAACATAAAACTGTTTTCACTTACACATTGATAGTTGGTTTTGGTTAGTGTGTTTATTTTTTTTATTCATTAAACTCATTTCAAAATTTGAATTTTTGTTCTACACTGATTTATCTGGGGACTAATCACCCTTTGAGAAACCTGTTGACCAATTGAACATTTACATTTCTACAGCCTTAATTAACTCTGCAATTTTTAAAAATGAGGGTTCTCTTGACCATATAGTTTATAATAGAAATTTTAAATGTGAACTCAATTCACCCCCTCTTGAGTATCCACTCTGGCCAACATTTGGTATCATAGGTTTTGTTTTTTTTCATGTTTTCAAATTATTTTCAACTGTGATTTTAGTTGTATCTTAAAGATCATAAAATTTCTATCATATATAAATTTTGAGTACTTTAAATTCAAAGAAAATATGGAAACTAGAGTTGAGGGTGTTGCTACTAACAGGCCACCATTATTTAATGGTAATAACTATGCTCAGGGGAAATAAAAAAAGAAAATGTATCTAGAGAGTATGTGACCTGAAATTTGGGACACAATTGATGAAAAACATACATTACCTGCTACTGCTAGAGACACATGGTCTCATTTGACCAAATCTACATATAATAATAACTATAAAGAAATGAATGCCTTGTACTATTCTCTAAGTGATTATGAATTCAATAGTATATCTACCTGTAAAACTGCAAGTGAAATTTGGAAATCTTTAGCTGTTTCCCATGACGGAACAACTAATATTAAAGAAATGAGACTATATACATACACTATTAGATATGATAATTTTAAAATGAAGCCCGATGAAACTATCTATGAAATGTATCTCAGGATAAATGAAATATTAAACACTATAAGTCCTCTTGGAAAACCAGTGGACAACAAAGGCCAGATTATGAGACTTCTTTGAAGCCTACCGGACAGCTGGAAGGGCACTTCTGTTTCTATTTGAGAATCATGTGACATAATCAATCTACCAGTCAAGGAACTTATAGGCAAGATTATGATGTATGAGGATGACCAAAAGGTGAATCAAGAAGTATATGAGGAACCAAGAAAGAAATCAGTAGCATTTAAGACTATAACCTCAAAGAGAAAAAACGATGAAAAAGCTCAAGTTCCTGCAGATAGCTCCCCTAGTGAAGAGTCAGATTCAGACAGTGAAGAGGAGATGGCTCATCATGCTATAAGGTTCAACAAGTTTTACCAAAACAATAAATTAATTAGGAAGTCAAACTACAAGTGAAAGTATGATAGTAAAGGACAGTGTAAGAAAGATATAAAATGGAATGACAACTCAAATGAAATAATATTCTATGAGTGAAAAAAAAAGGTCATGTGAAGGCAGACTGTCCCAAGATGAAATTAAAGAAGAAATATGAAGATAAGGGAAAAGGATATAAAACGGCTATGAATGATACCTGGAGTGTATCAGAAGATATCTCTAGTGGATTTGATGCTTCTAATAGTGAACAGAACAATCTTGCCAACTTATGTCTCATGACAGAAACATCCGATGTAACACTTAACTCTCATATACATAATGGTTATTATTCTAGGATTAAGAGCGAGTCACATAATGAGGATGATATGATTAAGGATGAACTATTTGAATATTATGAAATGAATGAGGATACCTTTAATGAGATCAATGAAAAATATTAATCATTAAAGTGAAAGTATGATTTGAATGCAAATTATAGGTCAAGTCTGGATATTGAAAAAAAATCTCCCAACTATTAAAGGAAAACACTAAACATAAGTTATCCAATTAGCAATTAATAAGAGACCTTGACAAGTTTACTGTAGCTAGAGATACCTTGATATAGTTTCTAGGAGAACAGATTTCCCCTAAATATACAATTGGTTTGGGATATCAGCCTAGACAGAGAAGTATCATTAAAACTAAATTTATTCCAAAATCAGGGCAATTCACTAGTAGTTCAAGATCAATAACATTTTAGGGAAAACAATTATACAAAGGACCAAAAAAGTGTTTATATCTAAAAATATATCTGATAATTATTGTAAATTTGTGAGACAAGTATGGGTTCCCAATTTTTTACCAACTAACCTTTCAGGACCCAATAAAATCGGGGTAACAAAGTTACCCCATGTCTAATAAATTTTGTAGGGATGTTGCCCAACGAGTTCATGTAAGTCTATGTGGTACATGGAATGTAGATGTTTAAGACATACTGCGGGAGACTACTCATGGTTCAAAAAACTAATCAAGGATGATGGTTGTCATACAAAGTTTGGTGACAATTCAAAGGGAAAAATCATCGGTTTAGGACAGATCAGTAACCGTAATACAGTATTAATTTCCAAAGTACTTTTTGTTGATGGATAAAAGTACAACATAATTATCATCTCTCAGTTTTCTGATAATGACTTCAATATCAAATTTGAAAATGAATCTCATAATGTTTTTAATTCCAAAAAGGATTTAATATTTACTACTCTTAGAAATGAAAATGTGAATGTTGTTGACATAAATTCATTATCTAAGCAAAATGTTTCTTGCTTAAATGCTTTTCATAAGGAATCTTGGTTGTGGCACAGAAGACAAGGACACTGAAATGTACACTCTTTTAGAAAACTAAATAGGAATGGTTTTGTTAGAGACTTACCTAAACTGGAATTCCCACTTAACAAAGTATGAAATCCCTGCCAATATAGAAAGTGACACAAAGATTACTTCAAACCAAAGAAATAAGTTTCTACATCTCAAATGCTTGAGTTGGTTCACATGGATTTGTTTGGACCATCAAGAGTTTCATGTTTAAATAGAAAGTACTATGTTTATGTTATTGTAGATAATTTTTCCAGATACAATTGGGTATAATTTCTAGCTAAAAAACTGAAGCTTGTTCTTATTTTGTCAAATACTCCAAGTTTGTTGAAAACCATAGTGGACTTAGAATTAGGACCTCAAGAAGTGATCAAGGCCATGAATTTGAAAATCAAGAGTTTGAATGCTATTGCTCACACAATGGCTATAGTGACAATTTCTCTACTCTTAGAACACCTCAACAAAATGGAGTCATGGAAAGAAGAAATATGACACTTCATGAAATATCTAGGACTATGCTTTGTGAATATAATTTACCTATTCATTTTTGGGCTGAAGCTGTAAATACAGCTTGCCATACCATTAATAGAGTCTCGATTAGACCTGTTCTTAAGAAGACCCCTTATAAACTTTGGAACAAAATGAAGCCTAAGGTTAACTATTTCATAGTTTTTGATTGCAAAGTATTTATTCATAATACTAAAGACAATCATAAAAAATTTCCCTCCAAAAGTAATGAAGTAATTTTCAAAGTTACTCAATCTCGAGTAAAGGCTATAGTGTATTCAATAATAAAACCAAATATGTGGAAGAGATAGTTCATGTAAAATTTGATTAGACTGATCCACAAGAACCCAAAACCTCTCTTGAATATCTTGAGGAAGATATGTCAATTCTGAACCTTATTGATAATGATAGTGAATCCCCTGTAAAAGTAACCAATTCTGGGAATCTTCCATAATCTGTACCTATTGATTCTGAGCAAATAGAAAATAATGAGAGATCTAGTTCAACCCTTTCTAGAGGTATATGAACTATCACGAATCATCTTTTAGATGATGTAGTAGGTGATTTAAACATGGGACACAAACTAGAGCTTCTCTGAGAAACCAGGTCGAACATCAAGATTTTCCTTCACAGCTTTAACCAAAAATTATTAATTATGCTATCAATGATGAGTTTTGGGTGATGTCTATAAAAGAATAATTAAAACAATTTGAAAGAAACAATGTCTGGGAACAAGTTGAAAAACTTAAGGACACTTTGACAATAGTCACTAAATGGGTCTTTAGAAACAAAGTTGATGAGTCCAGTAATACAGTTAGAAAAAAAGTTAGGTTAGTTGCACAAGGTTATAATCAAGAAAAAGGAATAAACTTTGAGGAGACCTTTTCAACTATTTCTAGGTTATCATCCATTTGGATACTACTTTCTTATGTAGCTCATCTGAATATCAGACATTATCAAATGGATGTCAAAAGCACTTTTCTAAATGGGTATATAGTTAAGGATGTATTTGTTAAACAACCCCATGGATTTACAAATCCCAATTTTTCAAACTATATTTTTAAACATTATAATGCTTTATATGGTTTAAAGCAAGCTCCAAGAGGTTGGTATGATAGAATTATCTCCTTTCTTATTTCAAAAGGTTTAGCTAAAGAAATAACATATCCTACCTTGTTTTTTAAATCGATTTCCAAATATGTTTTTATTGTACAAATTTATGTAGATGATATAATTTTTGGATCTTATAAAAATTATTTATGTACTAATTTTTCAAAAATACTGCAATATTAATTTAAAATAAGTTTAATGGGAGAAAAATAATTATTTCCTTGGATTTCCAATTTTTAAAAATAAAGAAGGTATTATTTTAAATCAAATTAAATATATTAAAGGCCTTTTAAAACGATTTGGTTTGGATGGTAGTAAAGGTTGTGATACACCTATGAGTACCAATTGTATGTTAGACGCTGATGAAGCTAGAGAATCTGTGGATCAACCCAACTATAGAGGCATGATAGGGAGTTTTCTCTGTCTTAGTGCTAGAAGACCTGATATTATGTTCAGTGTAAGCATGTGTACTTTATTTTAAAATAATCCCAAGGAATCTTATTTGAATGCTGTTAAAAGGAAATTCAAATATATCAAATATACTCCAAAATTAGGAATATTTTATTGAAGAGGACAATAATTTGATTTAATAAGATATTCAGATGATGAAGTTTTTGGTTGTAATCTAGATAGCAAACGAACCTCTGTGACATGTCACATGTAAGGTAAATCTCTAGTATCATGGTGCAGTAAAAAACATAATTCTGTTTCATTGTCTACTACCAAAGCATAATACATTGCTACTAGTATTTGTTGTGCGTTAATTGTGTGGATGAAACAAACTTTACTAGACTATGGATATCAATTCAAACATGTATCCCTTAACTATAACAACACAAGTTCTATTAACACTTCTAAAAATACAATATCTCATTCTAGATAAAAACATATTGATGTAAGACATTACTTTTTGAGAGATCATTATCAAAAAGATGATATAACTCTTGAGTTTATTGGAACTAAACATCAGCCTTCTTATATATTTACTAAAACCTTTAATTCCGAGAGAATGAATTACATTAGACATGAACTAGGAATGATAAATTAGTAACAAATCTTTGTAAAATAGATTTTTATAAAACAGATCTTTGTAAAACAGATCTTTATAAAAAAGATCTTTCTAAAACTGGTCTTTATAAAACTGATCTTTATAAAACTGATCCTTGTTAAACTGGTTTTTGTGAAACTGATTTTTGTGAGACCGATCTTTTTGAAACTGATTTTTCTGAAACCGATCTTCGTGAAATTGATTACTGTGAAACCAATTTTTGTGAAACTTATCTTTGCGAAACCAATTATTCTGAAACTGATCTTTGTGAAAACGATTTTTGTGAAACAGATTATTGTGAAACCGATCCTTTTGAAAATGATTTTTTTTGTGAAACTGATTGTTGTGAAACCGATCTTCTTGAAACTGATTCTGTGACACTGATATATTTAAGGGCTGTTTTGTAAATTCAATCTGCTTTAATTGAAATGACACTGTTTCATTTCTTTCGACTTACATCATTTAAATTTTACGTTTTCAAATTTACAATCCCTAAATGTAATATTATTTCAAATCCATCCCGGCGTTTCACCTTCTCTATATCCATAAATCCTCCTACATTTAGTCGCTCTCTCTCTCTCTCTCTCTTAACCTCTCAATACAAGATATAATCTGAAGCTTCGTCATGACTACGAATAATCATGCAATAGAAGAACCTCGTAAATGTCTTCCTACTAAATGACAGAAAGGTGAGTCTAGTGGGACTGGAAAACCGAGCTTTGAAAGATGAGTAGTTATAGCTAAAAAGGAAGTGTCTGTTGAGAGGGGTATATCAAGAAAATAGTTTCTATTACAGGTACTGGAATTTCAAGGGTGGCATACTTGGTTTATCAACAATGAAAGACCCTATTTTCCCCATCCTGTGCATGAATTCTATCAGCATTTGATTATAACACTGGATTAAAATGGGGAAGAAAATAGGAAGTCTGTAGTAAAGGGAAAGGAAGTGGTTTTCTCTTCAAAGGAATGGAATGAATTCTTAGAGGCACCTCATGTAGGTGTCTATGTTGACTATCCTGGTAATATTCCACCTTCGTAAAATTTGTTTTCATATGAAGATACTCTGATGGAGCTAACTAGAAATGAATAATATAGGAGAACTTCTGCCAATGAATTTGAAGGAGAGGTGAGATTTCTTTTTCAGTTCATACAACATCAAATATTCCCTAGGAAGGGAGATTTATCTACGGTAAATTATCAAGATGTCTTTATGATATTTTTCCAAAAACATGTAATAGAGGTGAATCTGTGCAGATATCTTATGGTACATATTTTGTATTTGATTAATCCATCTAAGAAAGCAACCTGCTTATACTATCCGAGAATGATTTCTTCCATGTTGAAGAAATTAGACTTTATAGAAGATGGAGATCAAATTATTACCACTTGTGGTGGTTTTTGTCTTCATAAAGACTTTTTTAAAAGGATGAAAATCTTCTAGAACCCATGGAAGAGTTATTGGGTAGGAGATTAAGAATGGTTGTATGAGTAATTCAATCCAGTTGACCATCCTTCTAGACCAAAGGACTAAGTTGATCCTAGTTTAAAACCCAGAGAAGATCCTGTCTATTCTGATGAGGAAGAGGAGGATGAAGTTCCTATGGAATACAAATATTATTTTGATTATCATAGTGATCCTAATATCTCTAAAAGTACCATGAATACTACTTATGGACCTGTCATTCCACCTATGGAACTGCATTCAAGAGAAACAATTCTAGGTGATGAAGAAGAAGATGAAACCTAATTTGCAGGAGTTGAAGTTAATGTTAGCAAATCAGATGAGGAATATGATGATGATGATGATGATGATGATGATGATGATGATGATGGTGAAAATGGTGATGATGGAAGATGTGCTGATCATGTGAGTGACTCTCTGAAAGTGGTACAACTTGTGGTTGAAAGATCCTGTGAAGAATCTATTCATGGAGATGGTAATGGAATTGAGCCTGCTGATCAATAGGCTGATGATCATAATGATGCGAGACATGAGGACAGATCACTCCATAAAAATTATGAAAACCAATAGATTATTCAGTAATTGAATGATATTATGGATGTATTCCATGAAGAATAAGATGTAGTTCCACTGCCTCAAATAAAATAAGTACTTGGTGAAGCCGAAGAAGCTGGAGCTTAGAAAAAACATGGAGTTCGATGGATTCCTGTCCCCAGAAAAGGTATCATGACTGGATACTAGGATGAAGAAATTGATGATATTGATGTTATTCCTGAGCCTCAGGGAAGAAGGGTAAGAATTGATACCACTGATCCAAGAGATTGTACCTATGCTAGATAGTGGAATAGTAATCCAGGATATATTCTTTTCTGTTTAGAATATGACTCAGACGAAGAAATGGTACATCCTCCTCCTGTTCCTCCAGTCCATACTGAGCTGGAACCTGCTACACCTATTGCAACAGTTGTATATCCAGCATTAAACCCAGTTTCTCAGTAAGTGCCTAGTAACTATTTCCCCAAGGCTGATTTGGAAATATTTAAGAATGAGATATGTGTGTCTATTCTAGCTTCAGTGGGATTGATAAATGAAGCCTCCACCTCAATAAGTATCTCGGATTTTGATGCATTAAAACCTTCAGGAAAACTGATTTAAGAGATTCAACTGAATATTATTATTACAGTAGAATCTATTATTAGACACAACCCTTTGCTGAGATAAGAAGTAAGAAAGATGAGAAATGTGCTTAATTAATTAACCTTTGACATATAGACCTCTTTTAGTGGTTTTATGGAAGTTATTAATAACTTGGTACCTCATATAATCATTGTAGATTTTAAAAAGTTGAATGAAGAGCTTGAAAAAATGTTGACTGGCCCATATAGATTCAGTAGTGGAAGAAGTGTTGTTACTGAATTGAAGACTCTCAAGGCTGTGATGAGAGAAGAGATTAAAAACTCTAGATTGTTTTAGACAAATAATATATTGAAAAAGTACATCTAAATACCGATCTTGTATACAATATGGTGAGACATAATACAAGTGAAGACTCTGCATCTCGGAAGGAAATTCGAGAAAAGGTGGATAAAATTTTCACTAAGATATATACTAAGCATGACCTCATCAACACTTTCATGTTTCTAGAAAAAATCATCGAATTCATCTAGTTATAGAAGCATTCAAAGAGAAGTTTCTCTAATTGAAATATATTACACCTTCACTATGTAAATTTTGGAGAATAAGGATAACTTTGAGAAGGCAATGCAATATGGAGGTGAAATCATTAATGACTTCATCAAACTTCTCAACCCTTATCTTGATGTTCAGGACAATGCTATTGTGGTTTTCTAGCTACTTCAACTGGTGCTGCCTCTCAGGCTCTTGATCCAATGACTATTTCCCAGGCTCTTACTCAAATTAAACCAATCATTATTTAGTAGTCTCCAAGTCATCTGTTGTCAGAGAAATGACCTACCCTTGTAGCTCTTGTTCCTACCGGTGTTACCCAGCCTGGTGTTGTAATCTGATCACCTCTATCCTCTTCCACTAACAAACCTTCTCTGTCTCCTTTGGATCCTTATGATAAAGTCAATGCTCTACTGAATCCAAAACCTTAGTTATGGATTGTTTCTTTTTTATAGGGATTTTCTCTTTTTTTGTCTTGTACTCCTATGACTTTGAATGAAAATTTTTGTGGTGTATTTATTTTATCTTATTTCTCCATCTTGATATTCTGTTTTCTTTATCCCAAAAGGCGGAGAAAGTAAGGATAACATATGAAAAAGTAAGGGTGGAATATACTCTCTATAATCCATCTAGTGAGGGGGATATTTGTTTTAAATAAATTCTAGCAATGTCAGACATTAGTTATATTGGACAAGTATATTTAGCCATGTTTATTCTATATATTTTCATATATGCCATAATTCCTGATTATCAAAAAGGGGGATATTGTTGGCCCTTTTAATGATGTTTTATTTTTTATATTCACAAATAATATCAATATTCAGATTCGTATCTTTCATGCCAATTTTAATATCTCTATGTGAATCAATTTTTTCATACAAAAACATATACTATAATAAGTAAATTGTTTATAAGTCATGAATCAATATGTTTACAAGTGTATTTTTACATATACTTTGATTAACAATTCAACTTGTAATAGTATATGCAAGACAAAATAATGTTAGACTCACCGAAGTTGACACACCAAGACCGAAGTTCGACTCACCGATGTTGACACACCGAAACCGAAGTCGACACATTGAAACCGAAGTCGACACACCGAAACTGAAGTCGACACACCGAAACCGAAGTCGACACACCAAAACCAATGATGACGCACCGAAACTAAATCCGACACACCGAAACCAAAGATGACACATGGAAACCGGTGTCGACACATCGAATTCGACACACCAAATATGACACACCAAAGATGATAGACCGATGTTATAAAACTGAAGCTGACACACCGAAGATGAATCACCGATTGATATAAATAAAATTTTCCATTTTATAATTTCAAATGTATTTATAATGGTCATATATTGACAAATTAATTCTTATGACATTATTTAATATTGTCTGTAGGACAATCCATAGACAAGTACGAGGTATATATACCTGTGAAAATCCTTATGCGTAGAGGATCCTCGAGTATAAATGGATATCATCTTTTACTTTAAAGATACGATAGTAGTAGTACAGGCTGAGACATAGACTATGCGAATATGAAAATAGAAGAACTAAGCACTTGAGATTACAAGAAGACTATAAAAAGCTACCTTCTCCAAAAAGGGGCTTCAGTATACATCACAACATTAAAGAGCATAACCTTTTCATTCTGAGAAGCTAGATTACAGAAACTACGATACTCTGTTCTGAAGAAATCTTCGAGAAGAATACTCAAATACCATTTTCTCAACATCCATTGAGCCTAGTGACTTATGCCAGAACACACAAAGAATTATTAACTCTATTCTCATCCTTAAATCTGCTGTGTTTTATACTTTCTATTTGAGGAGTGTGTATATTTATTTTAATTACACACACTGTCTCCTGAGCAAAACTAGAGGATATAAAACTATCCTCATACTCAATAACTTATTTCTTTTTATTCACACAAATAATTATGGTAGAGGTCATGTGTGACCTGGATAGATTGGTGTGCTATTGTAAACCCCGATCCAGGGTTTGGATCAAAAGTTTATTTATATAAATAACTTTTTGTTAGGAGATCAATAAGTGGAGAGGATTAAGTCTCTACATGAGACTGAACCTCTTGTTTACATTGCTCTAGAAATCATTAATTACCATGTTTTGTTTTATTTGATGCTTATATTTGCTAAAACATAAAACTGTTTTGGATTACACATTTATAGTTGCTATTGGTTAGTGTGTGTATTTTTTTAATTCATTAAACTCGTTTCAAAATTTGAATTAGTGTTTTACACTGATTTATCTGAGGACTAATAACACTCTGAGAAACATGTTGACCAATTGAAATTTTAAAATTCTACTACCTCAATTTACTGGGATATTTTTAAAATTGGGGGTTTTCTTAACTATATATTTTTTATCAGAAATTTTAAATTGGAACTCAATTCACCCTCCTCTTGAATATCCACTCCGACTAAAAAATATTATTATTTCAAATTTACAACTATAAACTGTGTATTTAATCTCAAATTCCTTAAATAAATTATACCCCCCCTCTCCCATTATAATCAATACATAGCCTATAAATATGATTAAAATTTTATAATTTCAAAATAGTCACTCTATATGGATTTTATGGTTTCCAAAAGTGTTCTTCATGAGGTTCGTAATAACATTCAAAAATGGTGACAAACTTTTTATTTCAATTTTTAGTCATATTTTTGATGATCAATTATAACATATTAATTTTTTTTCTATTAATCTATTAATATAATTTCTGTTTTAGTAATTTTACTTTTTGGTTTATGTTTTTTAAGTCGGTTACCTAGATATAACAAGATATTTAACATTTCAATTACAACGTAATCTAAATAATTATATATATTCATTTATTACTATTAATATTATTTTATCTTTACACCTTGAAATACTATATATGGTAACTTCATAATATTTAATGTCCAAATAAGTGGTTATAGATGTTCTTAAGTATAATAAATATTTTTTATAATATATTTTTGATCAAAGATATGTTTTTATATTCAAGGTACATCAAACTAAAAAACACTAATGATATATTTCTCTCCATTAATTCATCATCATAATCATTGAAACTTATTTTTATAAATTTTAACCATACTAATTTGATGTAAAAGAGATCATGAGGTTTGAACTAATGATATGAACTCAACATATTTACTTTTCATTTTTCATTTTTTATTCAAAAAATTATATTGATATATTCATAATTTATCATTATTAATATATTTCATGAATCACATACTTTTATACCAATGAAACCCATATTATTTTATGTTTTCTATAGATTTATCTTAAATCTATTGTCTGATATGTCCCATAAAATTGATGGAATGATCAAGATATTACATATAATATATATGTTTAGGAAGGGGATGTCTATGAAAATGTTAAACGAATAATAGTTCAAATATTAAATTAATATCCTCTATATATTAAGGAATATTAATTAAATGTCGTAATAAAATTAAAACAATATCATTAAATGATAATGACGCAATGTATAAAATATAATTTATGAGATATCATTTAACAAAGAGAATATAATACATAGTTAGTTTTTATGTGTTTTTTATTGTTCCATATTATTATAATATCATCAATGTCTATGTTATGTTGCTAGATAACCCCCATATATTTCGATGTGTGGTCACTTCTATCAAGAGATGGTGTAGAAACTCCCCACATAATGTTTATATTGATGTTTTATAGATCTGAATGAATCAAAGTTGGGGATAATGTATCCACTATTTTAGTTGTTTGATTAATGTTTTAGTATGAATAAAAAAATGTAAATAAATAATGAAATTCCATAAATATTTATTCATGATTATAATAATGTAAAATGAATTTTTCATTAAAGGTATTCAAAATCTAGTTATGAATAAGTAAGATAATATAATATAATTTTTTAGAATATAAATATATTATAATATATTTGTAAAAGAACTCTATGGGAAACAATGAGTTGATGAATTTTAATTGATAAGTGATATGTTATGGTATTGTAATATACTGATGAAAATCATCTGATAGATATGGAAATATAAATATTTTGTACATAACATTTTATTATTTTTCAATAGCATTATATTTCTAAAGAGAATTAATTTATATTTATCATATTATGTGCCTAACTAAATAAATATATCTGAACCCAAATATTTTGGGGGTGTTCTATTAAATGAATTTTCCCTCATATATCTCATTATCTCTAGTTATTTATATAAAATATATATTGAAAACAAGTGTGATAAAATTAATTAATTATTGATTTTTTTAGTATTGCATTATCATAAAGTCCTGAAAAATCACTCATTTAAATCACAATTATATAGGATCCAATTTTCATAGTACTCAAAATTTATTATTTCTATTGTTTGATGTGGGTGATGTGAATTTTGAACTAGTTTTTGAGTAAATGGGTTTGTTTTATTATATATGAAATTACATTGGTCTAGTATCCACAATGTCATGTTGGGTTTTTATTTCATCATGGTTTTGTTTTTATTCATGGAAAAGTTTCCATTTTTCTATAGGATATATGATGGGTTAGATAATTCCATTTTTTATGGAAAAACATATCATTGTTTAAATGAAACTGTGGTGGTCTCAGTTTATGATTTAAGGTCAAAAATTAAAATTCTGATGTAAAAAATGTGTTTCTTCATTATCTTGCTATGTTAAATTAACTTTTTTGAATTCAAGGAATCATAGAGGCTCAATATAGGTTGTTTTGGATACCCATAGAGTTCTCTTTTTTCCATGTATTTTTAAATTAAAATTGTAGCAATCTAAGATTCTTTAATTATTACATTATTGTATTATTTGTTGTTTCTTATTTTCAATGATATATATTTTGGAATATTTTTTTATGTTTGATAGAGTGTGGGAAAAATTTATAGATGGTTAATGTGTTATAGTCACGGTTAGAGATCCTTGAGAGTTTGTCTTTCTTTTATCTTCAATTGTTTCTTTTTATCTACATTGGGTTCTTCAAGATTTTTTCATTGTATGTGATCTAGATTATATTTAATTATATTTACATTAATGTGTGGTTTTTTTGAACTATTTGTCATTGTGTATGGATTTAAAATTTGTATAAAAATATAATTAACCAAATGTATGGGAAAATAGATCAAAATTTTTCACATGCCTTATATTGTTATTTATAGGTTTATCTATTTTATTTTTTTCTACCATGTTTCTTTAATTTTCAATTCTTAATAATTTTCTAGTAAAACAGGTTTAATTAATGAAAATAAATTAAATCTTGTAATGATATAATTAATTGGTAATATATAATTTATTATTAATTTATTTTTTTCTGAGCATGAGTTGATATATGTATAATAAAATTCAAATGAATAGTTATATAAATTTTTACTATTATTTATTTTTATTTTTATTGATTTTTGTTCATTGATATTGTAGGAATCATTGATAAGGGGGTTTTAGTGTGTATTTTTTATAAGGAAATTATATATATTGATATATGCTATTTTTATTTTTATTGATGTGGTGTAAGAAATAGTCATTTTGTTTTTTATTGATGGTTTATATAGATATATGGGTAATTAAATATGATAAGAAATATTTCCCGAATAATTTTATTAATTTAATAACAAAGACATATAATGGATAATATTGAATAAAAGAATTTATGAGTGTGATAAATTTAAAATGGATAAAATATTATGTTGTAATTTAGTATAAATAATAGAGGTGTATATCCTAGGAAATAATAATGATAATGAGTAATTTCATAATTAAATAATTAAAAAATTTATGAAAATGAAATAAAAGATGTTATCTGGTCATATGAAAAATCCCACTACCCACTTTTTTGTATTTCTCTTCTCTCTTACATTTCTATCATTAGTGGATTCTATTTTGGGACTCCCGATGAAAAAGATTTTTTACTGGGAAAAATAAAATAATCTTGGGGGATGTATGTTTGTCTTAATTAATTATTTCCATGGAATAGTGTGTTAGAATACTTGAATGGTTATTTAAATTTTTTAGTATTTTGATTGTTTTTTTGGATTTTGAAACGAATCTAGAGTTGAAATGGTATTTTCTCTAATTACATGTTATGTAAAATGATTACAAAACCTGAAGGTTATACATGCCATATAAAACATTATTTTATTTTATTGGAAACCAGGATGATGTTCTAAACTAGTAAAAGGCATGATTAATTTACCGGTTGTGAAAATAGTCTACGTATTTTATGGTAAAAATTGCAATTTTAACCTGATGTGACATTTTTTTCATTTATGGGTTTTGTGTATTACACATAATGAATGGGGATTACACAAAAAATAATTATCACAGATTGTGTTTTTATGGTGTTGTAGGGCTGATTTTTAATTCATCCGGCTACATGCTTCTTCTTTACAAACCAAAGAGTTTTCCCCAGATATTTTGGAGACACCCACATCTTTAGAATCTCTTAGATCAGTGACTGATCTCATTATTGGTTGTAGGGTGTTTCTCTAGGAGATAAATCCTTCTCCTTCTTCATTTTCATTTACCATAGTTGCACTATTTTATTACATTGTTTTTTTATTTATAATGATAATGTTCATAATCCATTTTTTATTTTTTACAATATCTGTTTGGATTCTAACCATTGTACTAGTTTTGGTAATGTGTGTACGTTTTTTAAGGTATGTGGTGATCTATTAACTTTATTGAGTGTGTGTGACCTGAGTTTGAGGTATCTTATTCTATATCAATCCAATATTAGATGAATCCAATTTTTTGTGTTTTTAAATTGTTTTATAAATGAAATTGAATGATCTATTTATCAATTTTTATGTGTGGAAATATGATCTTGTGGAATGATGGTTTTAACCGTATATTGGTATCAGAAATATTATTTTCATTGAATTTTGAAATCAATTTGTGCAATGGTTTTCAAATCAAGGTTTAGATGAAATGGTTTGGAAAAAAGGGCAAGTGGGTAACATTGGTTACATAAGTGGGAGATGTAGTAAAAGGTCTTGTCTATAGATACTGTTGGGGGTTATCTCAAGGTGTGTTCCTCTACTCCCTTCAATTTTTGTTAAAGGTACATAATAGAAACTTTTGGGAGGTTCACTTTTTCTGGTGTTAATATGTAATATTGATATGATTTATATATCAATAGACATCATTCATGTGATTATCTTGGTCTTGGTCATGAGTGTTCTTTCTAGACTGAACTATATTGATCAATGGCAAGATGTTACCTATGTATTGTATTGAACTATTTTTTCTTATATTTTTATGGATTTGAAATGATTTGTGATAAAATAATTTCATTGATTTGACCTCATGACGTATATGAGGTTATATGAAATTTATTTACATGTTTCATTTTCAAAATATGGAAAATTTGAAAATAAAATAATTTTCAATTATTTTTTTAAAAAAACTATGTAACTATTAATCATTCCTTGAATTCCTTAATATTGAGGAATGTTCCTATTTTTGTACATACACATGATATAAAACACTTCATTGGAGTCTATTAAGCATATTGATCTCACTCTAAACGCATTCCTTCAGAATTGCAATGACCATTGTATGTATTTCAATGCAGGGAAGAGAAATGTGCAACAATGAGGTGGTGGGGATTTTGCTTACCTAGGTTTTTGTAGTGAGTGGTGAAATGGTGAGAGTTTCTCCATTGTATCACATGGAGTATTCAATGTAAAATATTATTATTCCTTTGATTTTGGACTTGTACTTTGGGATGTTTTAAGGTCTTTTGAGTTGTTCATTTACACATTATTCATTCAGTTGTAACATATTTTTATCTTTTATGTTGTTTATCTCTATTACATACATATTGATTCTAGGATATATCTTCAGTTTCAATGTAATTATTCAATTTTGTTTTATTTTTATTCCCATGTACTAATATCTATCCTATTGGGATCTGGATAACCCTTTAGGTATGTTGAAATTTGGGTCGTCCCTCAATTCAATCAGGTATTCGGGTTGGTCTTTCTACAGTTCAATATCAATGTTCAGTCCATACTCATTAGTAATTATCTTAGGATGTTTGGTTGACTATATGTAGGATATTTGGGACTTGATAGGTTGGTTTATATGAATGACTAGCCATCTCTTGTTGTGACAATACTCATGTTACTATTGGATGTTGGGATATGTGTCTTCATTTTTCTTAATCTTGATAATAATTTCAGCTTTTACATGGGATTTTTTTAGTTTTAACTTAGAGTGTTCTATTTTTTGATCATTTGATTTATTTTAGTGTATAGTGGAATGCCTCTGTGATTTCTTCCATTGGACCCTTAGAAGGATGTGGTAGATTCTCTTTAAGGGAATCTGCCTATAAATCATAACATTATTAAGGCTATCATGTGGGTAGTTCATGATTTCAACGAAAATGTACCACTAGTCTAGAATGTAATTCTCGAGGTACATCCCGGAGCAAGAGGGTATATGGATCAATATGTGGAGTTATTTCATGAGATTTCACTTCCCATTAAGGGTACAAATGAACCTCAAGTGGAAAATGATGTTTGTATAAGATTGATCAGATCTTTGACTTCTTGTAAACACCTAAGAGTATCATGGTGAATGCATTACATTCATACATAAGGGTTATAACATTATATTTTAGGTTCAATGGTATTATAGGATAAGTAAGTGGGCTTGAATTTTATGTGTTTTAAGACCCTATAATTCTAATATCTTTTCTGAGATTCTCTACTGATGGTGAAGTCTCTAGAGTTCTACTAATTGAAATAAAGAGGGCATTTGGTGTCGGTGTACACCAATCGGTTTGAAGAGATGGTTCATTTTTCTCTAGATGTATTAATTAAATACTAGTTGAATTCTCAAAAGTATATATCAGGTTTTTATCCAGATATTAGATTATATGTATTTATGATGAATCTTTTTTCCAATTCGAAGATGGTAGATAGGGAGATTATGGATTATATGAATATAGTAGTCAATGAAGGTTATTATTCCCCTTATCTTTCACCTATTGGTATCACTAATGGTGAACATGGGGATAATAAGAAGTGGGATGATCAAAAAAAGATTGGTGGAGGTGGTTCCCAATAGTATTCCCCCACTGCGCCATTAGTTACAACTAGTAGTGTTCCCCATACTTCTTATTGGTGCGGAACTGTCGAATAGACATGACAGTCTAGTCCCAAACCTCTGAATATTTGTAACAGTTGTAGAAATTATGGTCATCTACCACATTTTTGTCAAGAAAAATTTATTCATTTTTATGGTTAGGGATCATCCACTCCAAATGATATTGCAACACTCACTATAAAAAATATGTTGTTTAGAAGGGGTTATTTCAATATTTAGAGGGGTTTATGACCATCTCTTAAGGCTTTACCAGTGGTTATGGATAACCATCACTAATGTGGCCTTACAACGTTGATTAGGGAGTTTTTTAAAAATTTATGGTCTAATAGGGGGTGAATTAGAGGTGGTTTCTTTAGAGGGCGGTTAAACCCCCCCCCCCCCCTCTAAGGATACATTAATATTCCTAAAAATGTAATTTATGATGTCGTTAAACTACATGAAACTGATTTTTTTTGATTTTATGGGTGGTTAAAGGTTCCCTTATTTTTTTAATGACCCATATTTAGGTGACATTTTACAAAACCACACCTAATTAATCCTATATGTAGAGGCAGTTTCAACCACCCCTAAGGGTGGGGTTTTTAATTTTTTTTGTATTTGTCCCACCCCACTCCTCCCTTTAACTCATATGTTCCCGCACCTACCCCTCCTCCTCTCTCCCATTCACCCCTCTTATCCCCTTCTAATTAACTCATCCCTCATGTTCCCTCCCCTCATCTGACCCCACTGGAAATCAACCTGGACCATTCTCCCTTTGAATTCCCTTTACCATGACCTGGATTCCACACCCACCCTGCCCTATGTAAAATATCCCTCACCTGTGATTCGAACCTCAAACCACATAAAACAAGCACTACTGGAGATCCCACCCCTAACAAATATAATAAATGAACTTTTATATGTAAATTACACATGTATATATTTATATATATTTTGTATTTAATTTTAATAAATATTATTTTCATTTAGCATTAAATTAAATTTAATAATAATATATTAATTATTTACTTTCTTTATATATGTAAACAATTATATCTAATTTATTTACTATACAATATATATTACTTACTAAATATCTGTATACAATTATATTTAATGTGTTTATATATATTATTTATTATATTTATATGTATATAGAAATATATATATATATATATATTCTATATTATATATATAAATATAAATTACCCATATATATTATAAAAATATATATATATATATTTTTTATACTTATATGTGTGGGTGGGTGGGTGTGTGATAAAAAACTATTCTCAAATATTATTATTTTTATTACAACAATTTTTTAATCAAGAAAAGTTATATGTTGGTTTAATAAATACTGTATATTTATTTAATGATTTATAAAATATATATTACATTTATAAAATATGTTTATTTTAATTATTTGTATAATTAAATAAATATTTATATATTATGCACATATTTATTTAAATAATATATATATATAAGAATATACATAATATATTTATAATAGGTCCTTAAAAATAAATTTATATAATGTATGTCAACAAATATATTTATTGTTATCTACATGAATATATATATATATAATCTATATATTAATATATAAAATTATTATTTAACTATTATTATTATCTGGAATAAAATTTATACCAATATTTATATTATATATATTTAACATTATATGAAATACTATATATATATATACATAATGTTACATGAAATACAATTTTATATTATACATAATTAATTTTTTCACTATATATAATCAATATTATATAGAAATAAATTTATAAAAATTTATACATAATATTATATGAAATATAGTTTTAAATAATATATAATTATTATTTTACAAAATACAATTTATACAAATATTTATATGATGTAATTAAATACATATATTTTTTTATTGTGAAAATTAGTATATATATATATATATATATTTCAATAAATATAATTTTATAATATGTTGTATATTAATATATATTTATTTCCATAAATTCTATTTCATATAATACAAATTTTACATAATATAAAGGCATAAACATTTAAAAAAAATATTTTTATCATTATTGAAATATAAATTCAAAAAGTACAATCTTGGGTTTTTATATGATGTATTTTTCAAAAAATTATATTTCAAATAATTAATTTTATATTAATTACAATTTATAAAAATATATATATTTTAATTGACAGAATATTATACAATTATATTTATGTATACCTATAAATACAATTAAATACAATCAAAAAATAATTTATATAATATGTTTATATAATTTATTTAAATAAATTTTTATATTTTGATTTAATTATATATATATATAGGATGATTCTTTTAAAAAACCGTGGGAGTTCACAACACCCTTTATTCTCCAAAACTAAGGGGGTGTACCCCCTCTAATTTTAGGCATTATAGGGGGTTGTCGAGCCCCCCCTAATTTATTATATTAGAGTGGGTCTTAAATCCCTTATATATTCCAACTGCATATTGAAAAATGTTGAAAGAATAGATAAGGTTCATAACCCCCTCCGAATTCTATGATTAGTGGGGGGTAGAATATAACCCCCCCCATTGATGTTTATAGAAAATTAATTTTTGGTGATTTATAACCCCCACTTAATTTGATGATTACAAGGGGATGTTCAGAACCCCCTTTAATTATATAGAAGACGAATTTAGAGGGGGCTATACAGAACTCCTTCTAAATAACCACCTCTAATTTGTTCTTTTTTTGTACATAATTTCATTATCACGACCCGTCCCTCGAGTCCTATTCCATGACTACCCCAAGCCTGCTTTACATAGGCCATGGGATGGGGACAAGCACCAGAAAGGCATATCCCAAAAAGGGAAGGAATTTCTATTAAACTTGTACACATAGAGACAAGGAAAACTAAACAATGCTAACCATGAAGGAAATAAAAGTAATAAAACCACCAAAAAGTAACACCACTGAGATTAAGGTGTGTAAACTGAATGTAATGGGGTCAAAATATAAGGCCAACTGAAAAGAAAGTACAATAAAATAAGTACATGATCAAGAGGTCATTCTCTAAGGATCCTACCTAAAGGGTAGGTACAGCTCTTCGTAGGATGTCACTACAACAGACCACATATATCAATATTCCTATGAGAACGGTTTAGTCTTGGATCCCCAAAGTCCCAATTAAAGATATAAATCATCTTTATAGGATACAATTGGTGTGGGTGAAGCCCGTTCATGGGTGATTATAACAGTAATCGATAGAGACAATGATCCCCCAAAATATTTTCACTAATACATGTAGGAAAACACCACAAAAGAAATACCTCAGAGGTAATACCACCATGATATATCCCAAAAAACATGGCACACCATAAAATACCCAACTTAATCGAGGTATACATTTAGGGTAGAGATAGTACAAATTTTTTTCACATCATTGAACACCTGAACTACTAGAGAACTCCTCCTCTATCGAGTACAGTGGTCCGGAAAAGTCATTTATAAGTGCTTCCCACTAACCTTATACTATTTATGTACACCTAATCATTACATACAGTGGCCCATCAAGGTCACAAAAAAGTGCTTCCCAGTAATATTGGAAAACCGATATACTCATCCTCATCACATGTTGTGGGCCTACAAAGTCACACATAAGTGTATTCCCACCATGGTCCTAAGAATTCACTTATAAGTTCTTCCCATTGGGCCATAGTCAAGTCATATATATCCAAACGTCAATAGTGTTCAGGTCTCAACCAACCAAAGGGTTATATACATAGTGCGTCTTTGATAACTGCTCTTGAATCCATTCACCGCATCACAACTTACATGAAATACTCCTCAGGTCATGCCAAAATTTTCTCCTCGTCGAGAGTGTCCAAATGCGAAAGTCATATCTTCAGTAATATGCAAGGTTTTCATGTAATTTTTCTATTAATATACATGGTCTAGTTGTATTTTGGTCTAATCAAAGATGTACCTACCTTTCAGGTTGGATCCTTGGCGGATGACTTCTAGATCATGTAAGTCTTTTCTGTACTTTCCTGTCAGATGGTCTTGTATTCTGACCCCTTTACTTTCAGTTTACACACTTTACTCTTAGTGGTGTTAATTGTGGTTGTTGTATTAATTTTTCTTACTTTGTGGCTAGATTTTTTAGTTTTCTCTATCTGTGTGTGTACAGTTATAATGGAAATTCCTTCCTTTTTTGTGATATACCTTTTCGGTGCTAGTCACTAGCCCCTGGACTGTGGAATGCGGGCTTGGGGTAGTCACAACACGGGCATGCGAGGATGGTTTGATACATTTATATGATTCAAATACTATAGGTCTCCAACTACATACCACATTAGTGAAGCACCTTTATATAAGAGATGAGTTTCTAGATGACGTAGACATGGGTCCAGTGATAGTCACTGGTACTATCCTTTTTACAAATTCAGTAGCAATTTCTTTATTTGACACTACATCTTCACACTCATTTATATCTAACCATTGTTTTGATATAAATGAGATTGTGATAGAGATCTTGTATTTTGTTATTGAGTTCTTAAAACCACATGGTTATTTAAGATAACTGTATTTGGTATCCCTCATGTTCTCTATGTATATCTAATACAGAGTTATTATAGGATTTAACCATTATTTGTTTACCTTTGTTTGACATTGTCATCAGTATTGGTTTATGGTTGCTCATCATTTTGATTTTAATTTTTATCATATGAGTTTCTCATATGATAAAACTGATTGGATCTAGGGTTTATCTAAGGAGGTTTAGATCCATGTTATAGTCATATAGCTTCTACCTTCCCAGAACAAAAAAGTTTTTTTTTCTGTTGTAGTATTTGAGCCCGATGAATTTTCATCTGTTGGTGACCATGCCACTACTATGATGGGATTTCATGAAATTTTCCTAGATGATTTCTCTTATCTACATCCATATATGAGGTAGAGTTTATGATTATCTTGGTTCTAGGTACATAGCTTATTTCCATACCCTTTTATCATATGAAACTAGTGGATTTGAACAAACTAGTGATTTAGCTAGATGAACTGACAGTAAAATGATTTGTTCTCCCTAGTGCTTCACCCTAGTCAGCCCTTATTCTCTTTACCAAAAATTAAGATGGTTCACTCAGACTATTAATGGACTATCAAAAGTTTATACTATTAATAGTTATAAATAAGAACAATTTCCCTTATTTTGATGATTGGTTGGATCAATTAAAAGGGGTAAATTTGTTTTCAAATATTTATATTTGGTCTGTTTATTATCAACAAAGAGTTTGGGAGTTTGATATACTGAAGATGGATCCCCAATGTAGGTATATGCAATTTTAATATCTTATGATTCCATTTTATTAGTGTAACACTTTTTTAGTTTCAATGGATTTAATGAATCCGATATTCAATGAGTATATAAACAATTTTTTTATTGTGTTCTTGGATTATATTTTGGTTTATTTGAGATCTAAGATTGATCAAAATCACTATTTTCCTTTGTTTCTATATATCCTGAGGAGTTTCTATTCATTTGGATGGAATTTAAAATTAACATTATGGATCAAAGAAGTTTCATTATTGGGGAACATGATTATTGACCATGGGTTTTCAGTTTATCTAAGTAATTTGAATGTTTTTTTCATGGTAATAGTTATAAAACATCATTATGATTTGGTGAATCTGTGGTCTTATTAAATATTATCAATGGTTTATCATGTATTTCTAAAAGATTTCATTACCATTTTCTTATCTTATGAAGAAATCAGTGTAATTCATATTGGTTGTAATGTGTTAGCCTTATTTTGATGATTTGAAACGAATTCAGACATCATCTCTTATTTTTTATCTTACTTGAGCCTGATAACGTGTATGTAGTTTTCTATGATATTTTAATTGCTAGTCTAGGTTGAGTTCTTATACAAGATGATCATGTTGTGTCTTATAGATATCGTCATCTTCAACTAAAATAAAGAATTTCCACACTCATTATTTAGATATTTAATTAGTTATGCGTGTTATTATGTGTTGTAATAAATACCATTTTTTGGGAAAGGATCACAATATTTTCTCATCAGAAGAGTTTTAAATATAACCTTTCTAAGTTATACCTGAATCTGAAATTGATGTGATGGGTGGAAAACCATAATATGTTCAAATTTGACATTAATTATACCCCAGTAAAGGGTAATGTCATTTTAGATTATCTCATTAATAATATAATATTTTAGTATTTTCATGAATCGAAGGAAGAGTGGAAAGTTATGGGGATCCTCACTCTGTTACACCTGTATGTTCAGAGGAATGTTTTTGGAAAAGTTTTTTATAGTGTTCAATTATCATCATCTCTTCTTAAGTCAATTCAAATAATCATTAGTAATATTTCATGATCATAATAATTTTAAAAATAATTTATAGTGGGGATTCCATTTTTATTTAGTCTATCTCTTCAAATGGTAATCTCAATTTTGGGTTTTGGTTTTTCATCATAGAATCAGTGAGAATCCCAATTTTTTTTTATTTTAATAGTTCTTTATGGGTTGTTCATATGGGTATTTAAATGTTGTATTATTACATGTGATGGAGATTCATAGGTCTAAGATTTAAGCACGAAATTACTGATTATGTGTCTCACTATTACAGCTGCAGATAGATAAAGGTAGATCATGTGAAACACTCTTTTTTATTTCAACCACTTCCATTGATATTTTAGAAATGATAAGAGGTTACTATGTAATTTTTTAATTGATTACCATATGCTCATAAGGAAGGATTTCTATCTGGATAGTGATTAATTGTTTATAAAAGTAATCCCACTTTATTACAACCAGGGTCCCTATATATACAGATGATTTTGGTATACAATATATATATAGGATATCATGTGATCACATAGGGTTCCTAATGTCATTGTTTTATACATGGATACAAAAGAGAATTTGAGGTTCTAGATGAGTCTCCAATAGCTGATGGGGAATCAGGTGAGGTTGAGTAATGATTTCAATAAAGAAATAAATATCCATATTGAGTGTACTTTTGAGATCATGGTTTATATTCTCCATGATTGTATCTTTGATTATGGTTGATCATTGGATAACCATCTAGTACTGGTTTTGTTTTCTTATAATAACAGTTATCAATCATTAATCAAAATGGCTCCCTCTAAGGCATGTACGGTCCCCAATAAAGATGACCTATTATTTGGGTAGTTGTGGGAGAAGATTATTTGGTGGGACCTGGTTTCATTAATTAGTCAACATCAGGGATCCATCTCTACATAAAAATATAGTTACAACATGGATTCAACATAAATTGTATATGGATTAATGGAATCGTCCTTTAGTGTTTACAGTTAGTGATTAGGTTTCTTTTAATTTTTATCATTATATGGGTCACCATCAGAATGGATACTATATATAGATGTCTTAGAGATATGATTTAAAATAATAAGTTACTGATTAGCTTCAAAAATGTTCATATTAGTTGTATTTTTGATATTAGTTGATGGTAATTCATAATGTTCTCCATATATCAAAACTTGAGAAAAACCCTTCTTGAACACTATCTCATTTCAAGATGGTGAGAAAGAAATTCATAGATAAATGATTATATTATGGAATATCCTGAGGAGATTTTTGAATCTCTAATGAATGTTCTACATGTGAAGTCAATTTTGTTGGTCAAATTTTTATGGCGACACAGTTCAGATTGACATGATAATTTGTGGAGAAAGTCATTGATGAGGGAGCAGTGGCCTCACCTCTTATCTTATCATCATTATTAAACATGATATCTGAGGTATTTTATGTCTTTCTGTGGAGAATTTTTAACATTCTATTAACCACATTCTTGCATTTTTTATCTATTTCATTTCCAATTAATTTTTTTTAATTTCAGATCTTTTGGGGTTGTAACAAATTTTATATAGAAATACCATAATGTTTTTGGATGTATGTTAATTTTAACTACTGAATTCTAGGTATCAATGCGTAAAATTATTTTTTGGGTCCTCTTTGATTATGGAGAAAATTATGGTGGTTTCGTCTTTTGATCATAATTTGAAGTTTTCAGGGTTTAATGGGTGACAACATATCTTGTGAAATGAATGCACATCATGAATGCTTTACACCATGAGTAAAATGGTCATGTCTTGTATTGGGTATAAAATAGTGGTTTTGAATGCTGGTACTAGGGTAGTTCAAGGGATAATGGTGGGATAATAGTTTAAAATTTAATCACTATAGTGATAGAACATGTCTTCTATGGAAATTTGAGATCTGATATGGTCCACTGATCTCATGTCGATTATTCAATGAAAAACATATAAAAATAACTATTTTCATCTAAATACACAATCAAAATAATCTTGTACATGGTGATCTTTACTAGAAGGATCTAAATCAAAACATATCTAGATCATTCATACATGATTCAAAAATCCATAGGAACAAGGATCTTTGATTTCCAAGTGTTAGCATGGAGATTTGATGATGACTTCAATGTCTGGATGATCACTGCATCCAAATATATTCGATGAAAGGAGATGAAATCGATTTGGTCACATTGATCAATATTTCAATATCTATGAAGTGGGAGAGGAGAGAGGGGATTTGTTGAGTTCACTATGAATAGTCATCTTGTGAGGGCCTCTTTCTTTTGATATATATTGAGTTATTAAATATAAAGGAAAATGACCCCTGAGCCCCTGAATATTTATTTCTCACTATATAAACTATATATGATAAGTTATTAATAAGTAAATAAGTCAGAAATATCATTTCAATATTTATCACCTGTAATATATTAATTATTTTACATGATGAAAGTGATTCATTAACTCAACTCATAATTCTGAAAAATATAAAACGATCAATGAAAATTAAAGGAACATTCATTCATATAATATTCTCTACTTATTTACATTAGTACTTGTAAATTCATTAAATAAAAAAATTCAACCAAATTATTTTATTCTAAAATAATATTGAATTTACTTTTTTATCGGGTATTGATAAAATGTGGAAAACTCTCGAACCCCATTATGGGGCCCACCATGTCCTATATAGCTATTCATTTGAATATTTTTGACTCACTAGTACCATATTATGTTTGATCCTCTAGATCATTATCGTGATAGTATTTAATATAATTTATAGACTAATGGATTATTATTGGAACCCATCAAGGGCCCTAAAGAGATAATTAATAGTCTTAACAACTACAATCATCCTATGAACCTGCATTGTGTAACACAATATCTTTTTCAAGTGATATCTCATAAATAAAGTCACACAATTATTTCATCATCTATTCATGCATTATTATTTGTTTTTAAAACTAGACAGACATACCATCGACTATCATGGACAATGATTTAGGAAGGTACTACCATCTTGATCATCCAGGCTGGAGATATCACTCCATCAACATACAAGCCAAAACTTTAATCTTGACCATTAAACCAATATCAAAACATAAATGTTGATCCCAACACATGATAGCTCAAAATGACTTTATTTTCATGTTTTTTTTCCTTTCACCAATATACATGAACAAATGTGACACATTCATACTAATATGTAATTAGGAGACCAATACACATTTATGTAGATAGGAACTTCCAAACATGTGGTGTTCTGATTGGTGAGACATTCCCCATGATATGAACTACTATAAATCAAAAAAATTATAATTCCTTCTGATAAGTCTCAATTATGACAATCCCCCATCACCTGATCATAAAATATCATCAATTTCTAATAATAATGATGTATGTAGACAATGTATATTTTTTTAAGATTAATCCCATAATATCATAAGCTTGTATATATATCATGGGAACTAATATACCCTTTTGACACAACAACTATCTATGAAAATTACCATTTAAATATTGGATGTATAAATAACTACATTATATTGGTTAGTGTACATCATGCATAACTCATTATACATATGGTGTGGTAATAAAATATACTATTTGAGTTGGGACTTGGAACAAACTTTTTCAACACTCCCACCTTAACAAGACAAAACATTCTATAAATAATTCTTTTACCTCAGATGATTAAAATCATGTTTATAAAAATTCATGGATTTAGTTTTTGGTTCATCCATGTCATCGATGTGTGGCTATTCTTCAATGTGTGACCTCACATCCTTGAGTTAGCCTCCTGAAAAGATGTTTTACCTGAGTTTTTCCCTTTTTCCATTGTAAAAAACATGAAATCATGGTTAGAATAATGATAATTGTTTTCAGTATGATAATGATGTACATACTAGGTTTTATTCCAAGAACAAGAAAAAATGATTTTTTATAATGCATTGCTTCTTTATCTATATAAAAATCATAAAATTACATGGTATTTGTAGATATGTGTACCACTAGATTGAATGATATTATCATACACATTAACATATCCTAACTATGATATTAGGTTGTGTTGATGTATAGGAATACTACTTCATGTCCCCTGGTACCTAGTATCCCATACTCTCCTTAAACTAGGTATATGTCTTTTTTTCATTTAACATATTAGTCAGAGATTCCAGACTGCTTCCATTTTAGTTTTCCTGGATATTATAGATATTTAACTTAAATAATGAATATTTTGGAAATATACAATCATATATATATATATATATATAATTTCATAGTTTATTGAACAATTTGAAATGTGTATGGAATTAAACTCACTAAATTAATATTATCCCATTTCTTGTACATGTCTCCTTAGAAAGATTTATTCCATGTTACATTGGTAATAATTCCGTCCTGAATTATTCTAAAATACATTGTCAGTATGTGTACTATTGACATGATCAATGTAACCATTAGATATAACTTAGTAGATATAATTTCGTAGATAATTGGTTTCTTTATTAAGACAGTCTCGAGAGAGTTAATTTCATCCATTTTTTAAATGACTCTAAGACCAATAAATGTTTTCTATATGTTACCAACACATCTTACTTGAAAAATGTGGTGCTCCAACTAATGTTTTGAAAATAAAATGAAATTTTATTTTCCCAAATGAATGTTCAATGATATTTTATATCACATCAATTGAAAACTATATTTCAGTAACCTGAAAACATTATTGCGATTATATGGTTTCAACATCCCATTCTAGTTACATAATATTTAAATCTTCCATGATTGGAGGTCTTGACATCCAATACACAATTACAATGATCATAGAAAAAATCCATGAAACGTTAAATTCTAATGGATTTTGAATAATTAAATTGTTTTATTAATAAAAATTTATTGGTGAAATGATATTACCATCCATCAATATTTTTACTTGAATGCCAAATGAAATATTCGAAATAATAACCCCCAAATATATTAATACATTAAATTCATTACTGAAATGTAATTTCTCTTTTCAATTTTACCTAATTTCTATATACTTTATACATGTAGGAATTATTATTAATAATGATTAATGTATCACCATCTTTAGTGAATATATACAATCTCTATGGTTATATCCTTCAAACGCATATTATGTCTCTGAATCATTCCTCTTCAACGCCGCTTGTGTAACACATTCATAAGTAATCTATTGTGCATCGCTAGCATTGAAAAAACCTATGTATATATTTCTCCCACTATTTCAAATAGATATTTTTCACTATTTTATAGAAATACTATCAATAAATTGACTATATCATTTGTATCATAGGGATACTTATAATAACATAAAAACATTAGGTTAATTAAATTGCATTTATATCACACTATAACTCATTTGATATACATTTATCTTTATTGTTGATATATTATTTTGGGATAAAACTTTTGTTTTCATTGAAATTGTTGAAAAATAATTTAATTATTTTCAATGAATATATGTTGCGACATTGATATACATTTTTTCACATTAAGAATTTTATATTTATAAGAAAATGTTCTTCTATGAATTACTATGCATTACATTTTGGTATCAATGACAATATATATGAATCATAATTGATTCTCCTTTTTATTATCATTACATTTATGAGAATTATGTAATGTTAATTTAGGAATTACTCCACAATACAATATATTGATCGATAAATTCATGGTCAACATATTATTTGGCACACTGGCCCAAAACAACTCATTTCATCTGACCTTTCATATACCTTACTTAACTTTTACTTTCATTAATAATATTTAAAACAACCGTATGATGTATATTTACCACTATATTTCTCTTATACTTCTTTATCCATACTAGATGAATTGATTAGAAATGTTTTCTAAGTACCGGTATTTATAAAGGTTTTTTTAACATGAAAAAGTACATATATGCGTCATTAATACCTATGTTCATTAAATATGAAGATTCTAAAAACATACTGGGTATATCATTAACAAGTACCCAGTTTTTCTTGTAAAGGTATAATCTATTTACATTTTGGTATATAAGTTTTACATGTTTTATTCATAATGTATTTCCAATGATTCAAGTATTAATAAATTATTGATTAAATATTATGCATTAAGGACAACAATAATTCCAAAAATAAAATAATATATCCTTCTAGGAAAAGGATGCATGAGATAAAATTTGTGGTAATAACTAAAAAAAGATTATCATGAATAATAAACATATAAATTTAAAGTTGTGTACTTATCATCATGGACATAGGAACCTCCTTTTCTCAGATTCATAGAGAACAAAACACGCATATTATTAAATTAATGAATTAATTATCTAAATATATTTAAAAAAAATCATGTAATATGAATATTGTATTTAATACATAACATTTATGATGTAAACATTACATTTTATATTGATAAATATACTTAAAGAATAAGAAAATAAATTCTTCTGTGATTGAGTTCATTGCACTTAAACCTCCAATGATTTCGGCAAAGAAAATAACCTCATGTTGGAAATCTAACATGAATTTAATTTATAATGTTGATATGGTGCCTTTTTCATAAAACATAACATTTAATTTTTCTGGTTTTATTTCAACTATCCCTCCATAATAACTTAAGATTAATATTCCTTAATGTTCATATTTTTTTGGAAAACCTTAACTACAAGGTAAAAAATGGGATTCTCCACAATGGTCCCTTTTTTATCTTAAACAAATTTAGAGAAAATGGATGAAAGTTATTTATTAAATGGATCCATCTAAATATCTAGATCCATCATTCAAATTACACATAACTATTTTCATCATCACCTATTTATATCTAATCTTCTCATTCTCCCGGAAAGAATCTTAGAGATGAGACTGCATGTAATATCATCTATGACATCATGTTGTATCCAAAACAAACATCATTCATTGATGATAACATAATGATGAAACCACCCTATTCCTTATACATGAGTCTCCTATAATCATTTTTAACACCATCATTTTCTGAGGATAATTAATAGAAAATTGGGACATCAACAAAAATTACCAATGTCGTATTACTTTCAACAAGCACTTGTATTAATAGTTGGAAACTCGTTCTAGTATAGAAATCTTCCATAAATATTATTGTAGTGTACTTAAAAAATTACCTTCCATTTTTTAAGAATCAAAATATATAAGATTAAGACATCATTATTGATTTCCAATTAGACATAATCGAATATTTAAATCAATAATTTTCTCATAAATTTTTTCAGACATTAGAAACTCTCTATACTAAAATAAAAATAATCTATATCTTGAGTATTCTAATGTAAATGATCCCTGAAAGACTAATAATATTCTATTATCTATGTATACACCACTAATTAGAGAGTTCAGATTATTAGTTTTAATGGACCACCACATTAAATCACATTTCATTAATCTATTGACTGAAAAACAAACTTCTAAAATTAATAATATGTTTTGGTCAAAAATTGGATATGATGTTTCAATAGGATAGCTATAGATACACTTTTCCTTCTAGATTCATTTATTTAAACCCATATTTCCCCTAAAATATACTTCAAATAATGATGAACCAATAACATTGGTTGATCGAGAAACACATAAACCAATTTTTTTTTTCAATTCAAATGATGAAGGCATTTACAACGTAATATTTTTTTGAGGGTTATTATATTTTTTGATGAATTTAATTAATTTATATTTATATTTTCATTATAATTTTCTCTCTCCCAACTAAACAGTAATAAAAAAATATTAATTACATCTCTATGAATTTTACTATATATTGTTTTATGTGTTTCCCATCTTCATGAAAATTAAATTAATAATAAACAATTCATAATGGAAATAAAACTACCTGAATGGTCTAGAGAATCTAATATTGGTTGATCTATTTAAACTTAATTAATCATCCACAACCTAGGGGAATCGCATGTGAGTCATCATAGGGTTCGGGATGGTAGCATCTCCCTAGCCCAAAGTGTGAACTTTTCATCTTGATTTTAACTTGAAATGGTGCAGTCAATGTCGTACATCATCTTCATCAAAATACAAATGTACTCACAAGTAGAAGAGAGGTTATATAGAAGAAAAAAGTACATACAATACTTTTGATATATGTGTAGACACATATAAATATTTAAATGAAAATTCTGATGAACATACCATTATACACATCCAATACTTATTACATATCATTTAGGTAATAAATTATTAAATAAAATAATTCATAAATATATAACTTCGGTCAATTCTCATTATTAGTTAGTGTAAAAAAAGTAAATTGGAGTAAATTTCATGTACTGGGAATTTGAAGTAAATTAAATTAATTATTTAAATTTAAATAATTATGTCAAATCATTTATTCAGCTGAGATATTCATTAAATTTTATTTCCAAATTTAAATTCATTTTTTGATAAGTAACAAAATATTTTTAATTTTAATCAAATTATTAATATTTACATAATTTAATTAAACAAAAAAAATGTATATTTCAGTAAATTTATTTATTTTATATAAAAATAACTTTTTCCCTTAAACTCTCACCCAAGACCATTTGAGGTAGGGATATAACCAATAAAACCCATTTTGTGCTAGGAATAACCCTTATAGGGTTGTAATGGTCTTGGTAGGCAACCCCATATTTATTCCATGTGGGAAAGATCTGACACAACACACTATATGATAGATAAGAACCCAAAACAACCCATTGGCTATTGTGCAAGGAGTTACTTTTCATTTGGGGAGGACATGGTGGCCCATCCAGGGTGGCACTATGAGAGAGTTCTTTGGTCATGGGTGTATGAATACATAATGAAGGCATTGTGGTGGTGTCAATGGAGTTTTATAATTGGTAAAGATGGGAGAGATTCTAGGGAAATTAAAATACTATTTGAATAGGTGGCGACAGATAGAACATGAAAAACTCAATGGAGGAGGGTGGTCGGGTCTCCTGGTCTAGGTTAGTTGTCTCCTCCAGAGGAAGGATGCGGTTATGGGGAGTAGACTTGATCACAGGTGGATAACAACATAGTCTAGTGGCTGAAGAACGCTGAACTGAAAAATAATGATCTGACAGTTAGGGTCGAGGGATGTGAATCAAGGGAAGAAACCATAAATACCCTATAGTAGTGATCAAGTGGAATCCATGTTTGTGGGGAGGTGCAACATCATTTTCTAGAGAGATTGGTAATAGAGGTGACCGCTGTGGGAAGGAGAGACACATGAACACCCTTATACCATATAACCCTTTCATAGTTGTTTTTAGACCAAGACCCACCCATAGATAAGATATTTATTATTAATAAATTTTTATTCCAGGATTTTTAGTTTTTATGGGTTTTCCACCCCTATGAAAAAATAAATTATAGTTTTTAATTAATTTTAAATTTAAATTAATGACACTATTCCTCATCCCTAGAAACAGTTTTCAGGTAGAATCTGGGACAAAATATTTTTGTGTTACTAGATATCATAAGGGAAATTGATGGTTATAGAAAATATTCAAGAAAAAAATATCTTCATATATATACACATTTGTGTTCTTCAAATATAATAAAAAAAATACTGCTTTCAATCCATAAATTATTTAATTGTCATTGTGAATGTGCATAGAAAACCAGTGGGTCGAGGATTAAAAATTTTAATCACTAACTCATTAAAACTTCTCATCACTAGTGATCCAGGACCTGCTATAGTTTTAGGATCTCTCATTGAATATTCGAATCCTAAAATTATATATCAATAATACCACTTTTGATCTATAGACATGGTCAATAGATTCTTTTTTTTTTGTTATTTCTACTCAAAGGATCCAAATTTTAATTTGTATAGATCACCCACATGCACATAAAAATCCACATGAGAATTGATTGTTGAATTTAGGGTTCTAGCGCTGAGATCAGATGATGCCTCTGATGTTTGGAGGATCACTATGTCAAAATCCCTCCAATGGAATAAGATAAGATCAATTTGATCACATAGATCGAGCTATTCACTCTCAAGAAAGAAAGAGATAAAAGAGAGTCTATGAATAACATGCAATCAGTAGTCATTTAAAGGATCCTATCTCCTCCTAAATTTATATTGAGTTATTAAATTACATTGAAAAGGATCCTTACACCATTGAATATTTATTGTTTATTTTAAAATAATAAATAATATATTAAGAGTTGTTGAATGAGCCATAAATATCATTTATATATGTATCACATACTGGTACTGTTAAGAATATATTACAAGATTAAATGTTTTCATTAACCCTACTCGTCATTCCAACAAATATTAACTAAACACAGAATATTAAATTAATATCCATTCAAAAAATTCATTCCATGTATATAATTTAATATTTGTAAATAAATATATTAATTAAAATCAATCCAATTATTCAATACATAAATAATAATGAATTTATATATTTATTTGTGATCTATAAAACTCGTACAACACTCATACCCCATGGTGGGGCCCACCATTCCTATATACCTATTAACCTGAATCGAGTGTATTCATGAATACACTAGTTTTTAGACCCTCTATAAGATTATCTCAATATAAGTGAAAATAAATCATTTGTCAAAAGAAGATTATAGAAACCCATCAAGTCCCAATAAGAGATAACTAATAGTCATAATATTGAAAAACATCATACAAACATGCAAAATATAATATACCCACTTTTTCATATGATATATCATATAGAAGGATGCACAATTATGTCATCATCCATTCTTGATTAATTATTTTTTTATCAAATAATAGGGAATTACCATAGACTACCATTTCAATGGATTTATGAAGGTACTAACATAATGATCAACCATGCCTGAGATATCACATCCTTGACTTGGAAGAGACAAATTCTATCCTGAGTCAACCAATATCTTATCACCAATGACACATAAAACATAAGATACCTCACCCAGAATTCAATTCTAGTATTTTCCTTATATCAAAGTATGCTATAAAATTTCACACATTGATAATGATCTCATGTTAGGAGACCCATACACATGACCGTAGATTAGAACATCCAATGACAGAAAAAAACATGTTTCATTACTATTTGTTGGTACATCCTAATTATCTCACTAACTATATATCACCAAACATAAAAATCATTAAAAGATTTATTGATGCCTATGATCCCCCAACATCATATTTGTCCAATAAAAATGATGTATCTAGACCACATGACAATTTCTTAATGCTAATTTCCTAATATCGTGATGTTCTTATTATAGATTCGGAAATGTAATAACATATTTATAAGAAAAATAATATATTGAATTAAAATTTAAATTTTAGAAAGAAAAAATATCTATACTATAATGGTGAGTGTATATCATGAAAAAAACACCATACATAAGGTATAGAAATCAAAAATATTGTTCAAGTTTGGTCAAGAGATCTCACTAATACAACAGTGATCTGGTACAATTTGTGAGAATATTACACACTATTAAAAACATTACACATTATGTAAAGGTAAAAAACATGAACTTAACATAAGGATATGGGATTATTTGTCATTTTATTCCTAGATTAAAAAACATTAAACAAGATTATACATCATACAATTATCATGGTTTTTGTTTTTAGGGTGATTCATGTTAGATTTTTATTTCATTCAAGTGAAATATTCTTCCACTTCGACCCATGAGCTCTCCTAGGAAATATTAGAGACCTTTGGTCCTTTTTCATCACTTTATTTATAAACTAATATCCATTTCGTTTTTTGAGAATTGATATGGGTGAGTAATCCTTACTCCTCTTCAATACTATAGATCGAGGTATAATATTTGTGTTTTTTGTTAGATATTTTGATCTATAATGATTATCCTCTTGATCCTTTCTATGTATTCTTCATAATCCCCCTCTAGAGGCTAACTGATGTGTTGGTTTGGGTTCTTCTTGTACGTTTCTTTGAGTTATGTTGTGATTTTTTCATTATGCCAACATCTTTTTTTGATGAATAAATTGTCATATAGTAGGATTAATTATATGGAATCAATTGTTTTCATTATATTCTTCCTTGTTTTTGGATCATGTTATAGGCATGTGTGACCCAAATGTGACGCATGTGGTTCCTTTTCTAACCTATGTTTAGAGAACTGTATTACTCTGATTAGTTATAAATGGTTTTTCAAATTAAATGGAAAGTTTGATTGGTTGATTTTTTTGTGGAAACAGTTTTCTGAGAAAATAATTTCCCCCTTGTTTTTTAAAACCAAATATATTTTCAAATTATTATAAAATCAATTTCAAAAATGCTTTTTAATGAATGGTTTTAGTGAAATCGTTTCAAAATTAGAGCACATGGGAAACCTTGAGTACTTTTGTGGAATTCATAGAAATATGCCTCATCCATTTTAACATTTTATGGGATCACTTGTGGGGTTCCTCTTCTCCCTAGGATAGGTGTTCTTGGGTTCTGGTTGACAATATTGGGAGGTTCATTTTCAAGGGAGTTCTTTTTCTCTTTAAATTCAATTCATAATTCTAGATACATAATGTGCATGATTATCAATGTTTTAGGTTGGTGTATCCTATCCATCTTGACCTATTGTAATCCTTGGTTTGATGCAACATGTGCTTTTGATTATAATATTTTTTATATTGTCATTTATTTAAATTAATATGTGATATATTCATTGATTTGATTCAATTTCATGATGTATTTGAAATATTTTAAAAATGTTTTACTTTTAATATTTTATAAATGTGGAAAATGGGAAATAAAATGGTTTACCCATATTTTTTTATAAAAAAATATATAATTATTAATATTTCATCTTCTTCTTTAAATTTGATCATTTTATATTATTTTGTATAAATACAAGATTTGGAGCACTTTGGCGGGATCCTACAAGGATTGTACAACTAACACCATATACAACCCTTTGGAGGTTCATAGAAGATTGTATAACTTTCTATGAAGTGAATGTTAAGGAACCAAAGTGAGGCAGATAGGTTTTATGTCCCCAGGGTCTTGGTATCTAGTAGTGTGATGGTGGGTGTTTTCACACATAATCACATTTAGTTGTTTTTTTCTTCTATAGTTGTCCATTTTTGTTGGACATGAACATTGGGAGGTTTATATTACTTTTGGGATTTATCATTGGTTATATCTTCTTTCAGTTATGGATTATATTTATCTTTTCTTTTGTGTCTCTGTCTTTAGTACATATATATTCCATGTTTTTTCTTTTTTATATGAAAACTAATTCCCTGTGGTTATTTTTTGAGGCCTCGGGTGTTGGTAACTAACCCATAGCGATTGAGAATGCAATTCAATTATGTGGTAATTTAGTTCAAGCACTAGTTCAATAGGGTATCTTATTTCAGGATCACGACATCATGGATTTTTTTTTTGTTTTTTATGGGTTACTATTAACATGGTGATTTTTTGCTAGTGGAATCCTTCATTATTATATAGAGGTGGTAATGTGGTAATGGGATGTTATTATATAGTTATTTTATTGGAAGTTGTCCAAGGGTTAGGTTTTTGTATCCAATATATATTAATTGTATTTCATGTTATTTCTTATAAACCATCACCTAAGACGAGAACCTTACAAATTCCCATATGAGTTTTTTATTTTTTATGTAACCCTCACATCTAGTATATTGGTGATATATATTAATGACTACTCACCCTCTCCCACTCTCACAAACTACTGTATTATGGTAGTGGTGTGGTAAAGTATTAATAATTTGATAAGGTTTATGTGATGTGGTAATTCATTGGTATAAGGATGTTTACATGGATATGGTGTTTGATATATGTTCTAGTGGTTATATGGTTCTATAAATGATATGTTGGAAGGTTTTGGTATATTGATATAATATATATGGGAGTTTCAGGAAATTTTCCACTTAGATTTGAGGGCTAAAAGATCAATGGTAAAGTATGTATGGGTATAAAATATTGATATATTTTCTTTATTTGTACACTATTCTAATTATGTTTGGTTTTGGTGAGTGAACCATGATGAGTTTTGTATTTTAATTCATCAAGGGTAGGAAACTACATTGTTTCAATGTTTATTGAAACATAAATCTATATATTTCTTCCACTTTGTCATGATATTTTCTGGTTAGGAACTGAATTATAATACATATATTCTTATACATGTATTGATATAATATTTAACATTATTATAGTATATTTATATAGGATATTTTTGGTGTAAATTAATTTAATGTTTATTAGGGTTTAATGACACTTATTCAGGGTATAAGATATGATTTATAAACTATATGTTCAGTTTCATAATAATATTATAAATTAAAATTGTGTATAAAATAATTTACATGAACAAAACTAGAATTCATTTTTTACCATACACCCAATATGACTCCACAAAATATTTATATTCATCTGATTTATTTGATAAATATCACTAGATTTGAAGAAAAAAAATATCCTATATTCACAGTTATTCATGGGTTATTAGTAAACCACTCATCGTATGAGTGTAATGTTTCATCCTCAATGGTATGCATGTAGCACACATGTATAAGGATAAATTTGGTGAGTGATCCTGGTTTGAGATTTTCATTCCCAAGTAGTGAAACTCATAAAACCTACATAACATGATAATTGGTCTCTTATAAGTCCATTTTGGTTTCTCCTTAGGAATTTAAAAAACAAAAATCATGAGTTATAACACATGAGTTAATTACGTAGTCAATGCATGCCACACGAGATTTACTCCCTTTACGTTACAATATCTTGTAACCTGGATTATATAGAACCCAAATTTATAGGATGATCGGGTTTTATGTACCTACATCACATGAAGACCATATTCCCACCCCACATTGATCCTATAAATTCTCAAGAAATATATCTCATGCATATTATATTACATTGGATTTTAAATTTGTTTAAGCCCGTTTATTCCTCACATGTAGTGTTAGATTTAGGGTATAATTCATTTGATCACACAGATTCACTAAATCATAATATCTTTTCAACCATTTCACTTTATATTATATCATAAAGAGAAACTTACTAAATCATATACATATCTTGTTTCATATCTACTAATTTTTTTTTGGAAATTGATTATTAACATCACCTTGTATCTCATAATATGAAATAACTTTTCAATACCGATTGAAAAAAACTTTTGTATAATCTCTAAAAAAATTACAGTTTCTATCTCAGAAAAAATCTATAAACATTCACTAAACCTCAAATTGTGATCCCAAAAGGATTATTATAATTGATAATATATTAATCATCAGATCAACATATAATTTAGTGAAAAATAAAATCTACTCATCCTATAATAGGATATATTGTTATATATATTATACACATTTATCTATATACCTATGTGAACCATTATGCTTCATATACTAGTTCCATTATCATGTTTTCCCTTTTTTAGTATATCATGTTACCATGGGACACAACATATTTTAACCCATTGATTAAACTCGTATATTCTGGACTCTTGGATTGTTTCCATAACTGGTCGATGAATACATTACATTTCAATCATCTCTATAGATGAGAACATAACATGACCCCTATATTGGTAGATAAGAACATAATTTTTGTTATATTTATGTGGCTGAAAACTCCCTTTTCTATTATAATCATGATACTTGATTTAATAATATCCATAGAAGAGAAAAATTAAGATCTAATTTGATCTCTAACCAATTATGTTATTTGAAAATACTCAAGAACCCCCTAATTAGATAAGTTTATTTAGGATGACCTAAAGATGGTATAAATGTAAAATGTTTCTCATGCTACGTCTACCATTTAACATGGTTATGTAGACCTATATATGTTCCCCACATCCAAATTATACCAAATACACGGTTTATGGCACTCTATGTGGTATACTTTATTTGTCATATAGTGTACAAAAACAATATTTTATGCCTCATGAGCATATTTTTTATATCTATACTATAATAAAATTCATGATAAACTTAAAATTAATTAAAACCAACAATACTTTATGATGAATATTTATTATACATAACTCAAAGTCATTTGTTTGGTGGTCAATTATCATTTCACTTTATGAAATATATAACTATATTTTTTTGTGCATCCATGTTGAATGAATGGTAAAATAAAGATTTAAGTTTATATTTTAAATTGAATATTCTTAAACATCGTAAATAAAAATAAATAAAATGATAAATAGGTTCTTGTTTAGCATATAGTATAGTCCAAACATACTTTATGTATGACACGTTTACAAAGATTACGTTAACTCATTACAACTATATATAATTTGTACCACAACTCTATGTGACCACATAAAAAAACCCTTCCACCAAAATCATTTACCAAGTGATATATAGGAAATAATATAGTGTTAATAATGGTGATATTTAAGAATCATATTCCCAATGTTCAACTCAGTGAACATATTCACACATTATAACTTCACAAAAAAAATTTATTATGTCAATTAGTATTTATTTTAATAAAATCATTATTATGTTCATCATAATCATCCTTGGACCATATTTCAAAAATAATTTTCCTTAAATAATATTTTCAAATATAAATTAACATTCACCACCAAAACCTAAACATCTTAATATTATTGTGACATTTACATCGATATGGTAACTAATTTCAATTTTTTACATTTCTCCTTTACTAACATATCCTAAATTATTTTTTTGATATTAAGAAGATATCCATTTTCAAATATTCTATCAATTTATTTTATAAAGATGTAAAGGTAACTAAATTATACCCATTGTATTTTTATTTTCAGTATCATATCCATAACAATTTTGGATATAGAGTCAAAAACTAATTTAACTTTAGACTCATAGGATCATTAATTTTTTAATAATTAAGCTTATCCAAGACAAAAAATACTCGAACTAGACTCTTATAAGGTAAATTCATCTCAAAATACCATTGTTATGAACCAAAAAAAACTTATTTGTGTATGAAATAACACCTATTTCTTTTTAGTGGGAATATATATAATAAATAAACTATTAAATCAATATCATATATTATATTTTATGTGTCATTAGATTTACTTATGTAAATAAGACATTATATACTATAATAGTGAGGTGAAGACATTATAACACATTATATTTTAATAGTGAGGTGTGGTAGGAACATATTCCATCATATTTTAACAATCATTTGCTTAAAAAGATCAACATAGATATATAATTTATCATTTTCACCATTTAAATTTTTTTATAGGTTCCAAAAATTATTAAATGATAATAATACAATTAATTATCTCATTTTTTTTTCTAATAACACTTTTTATTGATTTTATCTAATATTAAATGTCACAAGATATATGAGGCTTTAGTTAAAATGAAAATTTAGATCATATTTACCTTATAAATGTGATTCATAAGAAATATTAGTTTGTTATATAATATACAGTGAAATGGAACAGTTTCTATGAGTCTTTATTGAAAATTATAAATTACAGATATATACCTTGAAACCCATTTAATTATAATGAACTTTATGAATGTTTTTTTTGTCTGAGGGAAATAAATTCGAGCTTCATACTATATATAATTAATTGTATTATTATAGAATTTATTTGGCTTGATGTAAATGCAGTGGTTTGTAGGATATGTTGTTTAATAAATTTCATTTTATGTTATTAAATTTTCAATCATTTATGTTGTGTTATATATCATATAAAACATTGTGATAATGATTCATGTCATCCATGAATTGGCCAATTCATTAAATCACATGTTTTAATGTAAGGTTTAATAATCCAAACTCCCAAGGTGCACTCTTAACTGCCTGAGAAGTAGTCCATTTCTATGTGATGATGATGACATGAGTTCCACAACTTGGTTGAGACTCCTTTAAAACTGTACAATATCTTCACTAGCCTCTATTATGACTGAGGCCCTAGAATTCCATATAGGGTGGAAGTATTCAACTCATCTGAAGATTGATTTAGAAATTACACTTTAATACCTCTAGAGATGGGATGCCTTCACCATCCACAGAAGTTGTCATTATCAACCACATCATATAGGGATCTAGATATATCTAAGGAATAATTGGTATAATTTATGATTTTTTTAGTTTTCTTAAATTATAGTGTTTTAGTAATCATATCTGTTTATAACTTCATAATTACCATGGGAATTTGGAATATAAATCACATTACCTACCCTGATTTAGTGTTATTGAGCACCTTATAAATCTAAAAGTTGATTATTCCATGTTGTAAAAAACCAAATTTCCTTTTGTCATATATATTCCCATTGTTCTATGTAAAATGACATTGTACTAGAGGAAAACTTATCCATATATAAAAAATTATTATCCCCTTCCAGTGAATCAAGGTTCCATCTGTGTCATGGTGGAGTTAACCTTCCTATTTTATAGTTGTTTAAACTCGGCATTATGGAATAAAATTAAATTATCCATGATATTATTTAAGTATTTCTTTTTTTCCTTATGAGATACCATTCCATTTCGTGGTGATGTATGAAATTCCTCAAAGAGATGTATGAAGCCATGTTCTGTATTTTTTCTTTTTCATTATTTTAAAATAATTATTTCAAATAAACAATCCCTTAATAGCACTAATACCACACTGTGTTTTATTAATATTTAAATAACACTTATTCATATTATAGGAAAAAAATTATAAACTATTTTCCCAATATTTCCATGTTATTATTAATTAAAATCATTTATAAAACAATTTAAATGAAGAAAAATGAAAAACTATGTCTACCATATACTAAATATACATATAATTTGTATAAAACATCATATTTTGTGGTTGATAATGAACACTATAGTTGAAGATGAAATCCTACCAAATATACAGTTATCCATTGATTTTTCTTGAGAAACTCATATTATGAGTTAAATTCTATATTCTCAATGATGTTATAAATCCTCACCAGGAATCAAAGGACAATGATGAGTGATTTTGTTTTCAGGGAGTCTTGAACAAGCTATGGAACTCATGAAGCCACCAACATAAGGAAATGTAAATTTTATAGGTCCCTTAAAGAAGATCCTCTGGAATTTATTTGTATTAACTCATGAATTATAACACATCAGTTAATATCATAATCAAAACATGCACTGTATGAATTAATAAAACTACATTATTTCTTTTTATGATGTGTCTTTGATGGTTTCCATATAAGACGATGAATCAGGTTTCATCTCTATACATCGAATTGAGGTTATATTACCAACCCATATTGAGCTTATATATTCTCATGATATATATCACATGAATCTCATTTTACGTTTTTCTTCAATGTATGTTTTTGAATATCCAAGACTCACTTATAATGTTGGGTGTAAGTAATGATTATATATATTTATACCCAATGAGTCAATTATTATATATTTTTAATGGTTGTAACATTAAAACTATTTTAATTTAGTATTTTATTCTTTTTTTGTATGCCATTATACTCATTTTATGGGAATTATATGATCTATTTTATATAACAAATTTTTATGATTTAATGGAAATTTCATATAAGTTTTTGGATTTTATTGGTTAATTCCTCTATATATATCTCATGTATATCCTCGATAAATGCTTTTAACTTGTGAGTTACTAGAGGTGGGTTTCTGGGGTTACATCATTATTTAATACAACCTATAAGGGGTTATAGGGGGAAATGTCATGAAAGATTGGTATTAGATCATTAGTTTAGAGTTAGAAAAGATTTTTAGTTAGGTATCAAGGGTTATTACATTTGTTTGGTAGGGAATAAATTTCATTCTAACTTAATAGGTTCTGTAAAAAATATTGATAGTCTAAAATCTAGAAAGGATCCTAATTATCAAATTAAATGGCCATATAATTTAAAAAAAACTAAAGTGATATTATACTAATTTAAATTTGAAATTATATGAGTGATAGATGAATATTTATTATTTTAACTTGTGTTTGAGTTTTTAAGGATGTTTTTGAATTAAAATGATTGAATTAAAAGCACACTTTGTTATATTGGATATACGGAGATTAAGCGTTTTTTTATACTTTCATTTGTATTTATGGTTGGTAATCAAATTCATTATATGATTGAGGTCGAAAAGGCGTGGATATATTATCTACTCGATAATATGTGGGATTATTATCGTATCATATAAATTTAATTATTAACATACCAATTCAATGAAAATAATATATATTATTAAAACTACAAAAATCAAGAGGTTTAGTGCCTTTGAAAAATTTTGTTCATACAAAATTTACTCATACAATAATATAATCATTATTTATACCCTTCAATATAATCGTAATAGTATATTTCATTAAATTCATAATACATGTAATCAAATGGGGTCATACAACATGTAAATGATGTTCTAAAATATTGTTATGGAAATAATACTAGAGAGGTACATGAGACATTAATAAATATGACTAAATGGTTGACAATAATATCAATCCTCATAGTATTATAATCATAGGAAAATATCCACATGATTATTACAATTGAGACATGGAATTTCAAACATACAAAAAATGAAATGTCATAAGTAGAGGCTCACTATTATAAAACTATAACATTGTAGATAAGGAAATGTACACCATGTCTACACCAAACATTCTAGACAATTCTAATGGTATCATGCATACATATTACCATCTCATGATATACAATACATCACCTAGTGAATTGGAGGTCAACAAAACTCTAGTCCCACTCATTACATCATAAATATTCAAATAATAATTATTTCCATGGTTATGGGAAACTTAAATCAATCATTAATGTACAATAAACCCATGTGAAATGAATTATTTTCATAGAAATGTCTTAAATCAGGTTTCAATAATGAAACATGGAAGTTTCATATTGAATAATGGAAAACATTTATTTTAAATTCATGGGTAGTGTCGATAAAAATTGTTATTCTAATATCTAAATATGATAATTAACATATTCGATGAACAAATGATACATCTTGAAAATAAATTCATATTCAATATTATTGAAAGGGGATAAGAAATCATCACATTGAAATAAAATATGAATATCCCAAAAATATGTAATTGTAATGAAGAAAATAAAAATATAATGGATTTAATAATGATTTAGAATAATAATTTAGAATAATAATTTAGAATTATAATTTAGAATAATAGAGAGAAGGATATGATTTATTTTATGGAATATGAATTATTTTGAGTTTCCCCTAACCATAGGTCCCATTTTTTCATCAAATTTACACCTCTTGTATAATGAAAATATGTTTTTTAGAACACTAACATATACATTATTTCATTCATTTATGTTATTATTGATCAAATATAATAATTGGAATATATTAACTTGTTTATCATTTCTAATAAAAAGGATTGACGTTATTATTTTTGAATTATCATATTTTAATTTGAATTTCATCATTTTGAACCATTTTCATATATATGTTATGAAAAAATTATCTAAAAAATACCACGATAATCCATGACCTAGTCAAGATGGTCTTAAAAATTTTATTAAATAAAATAAACATGAAAATTATAGTAGAAAAAGGGGATTTACAAAAATGAGGTTGAGACACTCAATATATTCATATACTCACCATTTTTTACAATAATTAGGTGTCCTAAAGTACCACACCATGCTCATTTTCATGATATCCCTCTTTGAAATATAATCTTCCAACATATTATTTCACTATAGAATGGAGAAAATGTTAGATTAAGATTATGGGAACAATAAATACAATCAATACACTGAGGTAAGTGCTTCTAAGGATAAATCTTGGTTCTCACCATTAGATCCATAACAACAATTTAGGAGTCAGATTCAACATAGAATAAGGTCCAACCATAAGGGATATAGTATTTAACAGAATTAATCGTAGCCTATATCTCCTCTTTATACAAATTTCTAATTCCAATATATTGGAAGAAAACAACCTTTAATAAATCCTCCATGGTTTCAAAAGATACCTTTACAAACCATGGGTCCCATCATGATAGTGGTTTCACCATCAATGTTTAACCTTATCCAAAAGCATATTAGAGTGATCCAATATTTTTTATAGAGATCCATGGGATTTCTAGGCCTTCATAAACCCCAGGCCTTCCCAAAATGTACAGTTCATTGGTGATGATACTCATAGTTATAGATTTCACATTTTAGGATGTATACACCACTTTTTGTTGTGCTATTATACTTGCATAATCGTAGGTAATTATATTATCAAATTTTATGGTATTCCATGAACTCCAAATGGGATATTTGATCAAAGAATATATAGCTAGTTGGAGTCATTGGACCTCATCCCCTTGGCCAGTGTGATATATCAGGTTCATGTGTTCCTCAATGTAACTGTCAGTATTGATATCAAATTCAATTATGATGGCTGAAAAACACTAGATAGACTTGGATGAATAATAGACCATAATGATATTATGGGTGTTATCTTCATTATTTAGACATATATAGAAGGATGATACAATGTTATTCCTTGTTTTTTTAGGTTAGTCGTGAGTAGGTAGCATATTCTTCTAATAATTCCAGAGTAATATGAACAATGAGGGTTGCATAAATTGAAAATTAAAATTAACAATCCCTGATACAGCCACATTTTAACATTAAAATTGAAAACTATAATGGTCTTTTACATAGAACATCTCAGTTTTATTATGCTTCTATATTAAAGTTTCATTATCAATGAGATAACAATTCTGTAATTTTAGTATAACTTGTTTTCGACTAAGATAAAAATTATTTGAATGCATGATGAACATATAAATGGTCATATTTGAGTTTTCATAGGGTAAATTCACATTGTCAATGAGATTAATGTACAACGATGGGGTTGAGAAACATTTTTGATCATATTCCGTTCTAAAAAAAACTTTTCATTATACATTATGTCAATGAAATAGTGTTTGATAGAGGGATAAACTGGTTTTCAAGGTATTGTTGATACAAAACCACTATTTTAATCTTTAATTTTCATGATAAAAACTCATTGGAGACATTAAGAAGATTAAATTTACTATTCAAATTTACCAAAAATAACAACTTTATAGATCCTAGGATACTTAACACCAATGCCGGCCATCTCATGAACTTTGATGCATTTCCTCCATGAAATAATAATCAATATTTTTCATGCACATACCCAATCCATATTAAATTCATGATCATGCATTAAATATCATTAATGAGGATTTTAGGACAACTGTAATGAGAGAAGGACTATCGAAATTTAGATGTGATGGCTGAGTTGAAAAGGCACACCCTTCCCGCTTGAGACTTGGATTTTACTTTTCACCTAGCTAGTTGACTGGTGATGTACAGTAATATCCCTTTCAATTAATATGTCCCCAATGTCCCCCAAAATAATGTGAAACCATTAAAATTGATGAGAAGGTAACACTTCTTCACTCAAATATGAAGACATTTAATAGTGATATATTTTGAAGATATGAATATTATTTTATTAAAAAAGAATGTTCTTTGGATTTGATTCCATTCAAACATTGAATTTATTTATTTTTACAAAATGTAAGATGAAAAAATAAAAAATATTGTCAATAGTATTATTTATAATTTTGAAAAAGAATTTATGATATGAAATTGAAATTATTATTTTCAAATACATTATTTTTCTCATTAAACTCATTTTTAAGCTAATAAAACCATTTTATAATTTTTCTAATCATTATTTAAATAATATTATTTTAGATATAAAGGTGTATTTAGAAATTGAATTTTCATTATTCACTTGAAAATTCATGTTTTTCATATATTTACCAAAAAAATCTCTTGACTAAATTTTATATTCTAATTCCAAAACATAAATTCATTTTACCAAAATAATTCTCAATCATGGGTAATATTTGTATTTACATATAAAAATTATTATTTTTAATATAATTTAGAACATAATTTATTAATAATATTCATGTATTCACCAATCAAGTTACCTATTTTGAATATTAATTTTATATATTTAAAATAATAATATTGACTTACTTAATTCATGTTAAATATTATTTAGAATAAATTTTATATTTCCATTGCTCAAATTATTATATTAATATTTTTTTTTCATACTAATATTTAGATCAATATCCTAGCCATAATGTTATGGTTCGCAGAATTTTGTAACAATTACAATAGTAATATTTGTAGTTTATTTCCAATAAATACAAATTATTTATTCATCAATTAGTAAATATTTTTTCTCCAAATTTTTTCTATATATTTTACAAAAATTAAAATAATATTTTTATTTTATTTGTTATTCTTCATTTGTGTTCAATTTTTAGGACAACATGAACCCATGGATTTTAAAAGTTTACATATGCTTATTTTTTATTATCTCACTATATAATTTTTAACATTATAGTGTGTATTTATATATCACATATTATGTTATGAAACAATGAAATAATTTATTTTTTGTTGTCATTGTGGACTGTGTGTGATTTATACTACATTAAATAGGAAATATATATTTTTTGAAGGAAATTTACAAATTGGAAATCTTGAATCATTGCATTATTATCCCTTTAGAAATATTTTCTTCAAAATTTCAACACTTTTCATGAGTTGGGAATATATTTTGTACATAGACATCTCTGTGTCCTTAGGATTCAATGTTTCATATTGGTCCATATGTATTTTCTAAAGTGTGTTGGCATGTGATTTATCATATTATATATAAAAAATTTTCAATGGTCTAATATATTCACTAGATTATCCCCATATATGAGTCCATTCACTAGTAACACCAGATCTAGATATAGTTCGTGTGACAAATCATGTATATAATTCCTAGGTAGAGATATGTGAAACACATAAATTATTTAATCTATATTTAGTGGAAGTGAAAAATGATATTCCATAACTTTTAAATGATCATGGATCTCAAAGGGGAAATTTTTATTAAGGATTTTATTTCCATTCTTCCCAAACCCCATGATTATTGTAATGCCCAATCCCAGTTACCCAGAGTTGGTGCCTTATTACATAAAATTGGCATGATCACAAAAGAGAAAGTCTCGGAAGGCCGATTAGTTTAGTATCCCTGGAAGAACTAGATACATTCATAATGGTTACATTACATAATAAAATGAAAACTAAAAAAATAGTTTCTATATTCCACACTCATATCCCCTCAACTATCCATGTAGTTCATTAATAAAATACATCTTCACATCCTGGGAAAAATAAAACATAGAACAGGTGAGCTCAAATGACCAGTAAGGATAACAATATAGAAGTAACGTTCATAAATAAGCATAAACATTTAAGGAAATGTATAACTAAATCAAAAGTATATTAAACTTGAACTTCATCATAATATCGAAGAAATAAAATGAAATAATTCCATTTACTTATTCACAAGGAAATTGTATTAATAGAATAATCACATGAAATATCAATAACCACTTTCATAATGAAGGAATGCATAATGCCAGACTATCATAACCACATATTCAAGGCCTTTTTCCAAGACTACAAATAATATTTTGTCAAGGCCTTGTGCCAAGACACTAGTTTGTCTCATGAGACCTATCGATTCATCGTGGAGCTATAGAGGCCTCCACCCGTCACTTACTAAGTCCAATTCATTCCTCATATGAACAGGTTCAAACATAACATAAACATTCGTATTAAAACTAGTATACCAAATGTCAATATTTTCTCCATAAACCATGAATGGTATAAAAATAACACATCCAGAGTCAAACATATCACAAAAAAATAAATAAAATATGGAAGATTTGTATCATAATAAATAAACTCAAGTAATCTTAAAATTCATCAAAGGATGTTGACATAGATGAAATCAAAACAATTTTGAGAAATATCTATTTTCTTGAAATCATTTAAAAGTCACAGAATTATAAAAGAAAACATTTAATTTGAAAATATTCTTATAATATTGTAAGGGAAGCTTCGAAGATTTTATAACGGTGTAAGATAGCCTCACCCGCCATATAAGTTAAAAAAGGCATTCTTACCTTAATTCTGTCGAAAAGGATAAAAAGGACCTTATTTGGAAGACGACAGAAATATTTCTTTATAAACTTCTTATAAAAATCCAATAAGGGTATAAATTACTTTAACCCAAAGTCTGTAAAATAGAATGAATGATTTGAAATACATTTTTTACGAAACAAGTATGTGGATGATAAAGAGGTCCCATAAGATAATTACATATAAACAACCTCGGATAATGAAGGGATTGTGAAATAAACCATTACCTTGTACTTTTCATTGGTTGAGAGTAGTTTAAACTCTTGTATAATGGTAAAATAATTGTTATTAAATTATACAATAATCATATACATTAATATGATATCATATATGATCTTTTAAAATTGATTTGTTAATAATATCTTTGAATTATCGTCGTTTTAGGTGTTAACTTACTCATTTTCTTTTATATGTTTTGTTACATAAGTTGTGTTTTTTATGGATAGGATGTATGTTATTTATATCCAGAATGATATCAAGTCCATAAACATTATTTTTATTCATTAAATTAGAATTAGTCTTGATAGGATACGATGGGGAATGAATCACATCATGTTCGTGGAGATGGTAGTCCGTACGTACGCATGAGCGACAATATCATTCTTTTTATATTAAAATTATATATAATTGGTTGGAATATCATATATACAGAATCATTATCATTCTATATTTATTAATTAAATCAATTACACATCATTATTATACCAATACAAATAATAATTTATTGAATAACAATTACACCATGATGTGGAGACGGTAAGCCGTACGTACGCACGTATGGTGACATGTCATTCAAAAGATGGATATAATAATGAATATGTTTGTACCATATATATAATAACATAAAATTATATAGAAGATACTGGAGTTATTATTTTAGAATGGTAATAAAAAAGAAAGAAGAAGTTGAAGAAGAAAGGAACTTTAAAGATGGAGGTGAAAACATTACCTCTTAATCAGGTTCTTCCATTTGATTTGTTCAAAAGGGATCCATAGGTAGGCTTTATTATCAAACTATGTCCTCTAGGTAGAATTTAGGGAAGTTTAGAGAATATTTGGGTAGTGTTTGGCTGAGGAAAAAGGCTTTGAAGGTGTAAATTAGAGACAAGGTGGAGTGGCCTTTTATAAGAGGGGTGGGTGGAACCTTTGGAAAAGCTAGAAATATTATTTTATAATAAATTCATATTAGGTATATAATGGCTCAAAAGTGGATTATTTAAATTTTAAGGTGTGGATGGGTCTAAATCCTTTCAACCAATAGATTTTAGACAGGTTTAGGTCTCTATATTAACCTTATCATTTATATTTAACTCTTAGTTAAATAGTTTGACATTTACCATGTCTATTTGTACTTTTATATTATATAGTTATAAACATACTATATACATCCAAGATACCTAAAAGTGTTCCATTAATAAAACACCTATCATTTTTTAAGTATTTTGGCGGAACCTTATATTTTTAGAAATAGAATATCAAATAATAATATAATTTTTTTAAAAAAAACACTTTTATGTCTATTTTGACAGTATCGGGTCTTTTGTTTTTGATAATTTTATAATAGAATTATTACTTCAAACAAACATTATATAAACAATCCTAATATGTCATATTAACCTATAAAATTAGTGAAATTCATAAAAAGTTACAAATTACAATTATTTTGATATTTATAATATCAATTATTTTAATATTTCATTAATTAGGTAATTACTGCATCACCATTGTGTCATAAATAAATTTAATTATATAAATTCTAAAAATTATAATTAAACTAGCACTATTTAGGAATTGTTTTAGCATTATAATGAATATTTACAATCTAATTTATCTTATGAATAACCCTATATTAAAAATGTTTTAGTAATTTAACATTGATTTTAACTCTTTTAACTCTTCATTGAATTAAATAATAATAAATATCCAAATCTAATCCAAGTGGACCTAAATGATAATATTTTATTCCTAAGGATGTTTTTGTTCAAGATAATCATGTCTAATAGAATTTGTAAATTTGTTAGGGTAATATTAATTTCATTTTTACCCTTAATTACACAATTTACTTTTAACCGTGGTAAATAAAAGTAAAAAGTTATTATTCACCAAAAATTATTTTTATCTTATTGAACCATATTTTAATAATTTATATTAATCGTGTCTCTCAGATTTTTAAAATTCCACTCACAGGGGCGGTAAAATTATGTTTTATGCGAATATCCAAATTCTCCTAGGAGGTGGGTATAAGACGGTGAAAAGTTCCATAATCTTTTTATATATCTAAAATTATTCTAAAATAACTCCAATGAATTACATTGAACATATATAGTTATTATGTATCGATTTTAACCTTAATTAAATTTAAATAAAATAAAGAATTATTTAAATAAAAATTCGATTTTGAACTATAACTTAGCGTTTTTCACTATTCATCAAAAATTGAATGTTCTCAGAAAAATATCAAAAATTCACCAGAGACTAATTTTGATATTCCGAATCCAAAAATGAAGTCCATTTTGAATGATAAAATGTATAAAATTTTAACAAGTGGATATAACTATTCATAATGTCTAGTTTGATTGGTTGTGGTGTGTGTTAGAACTCGAAGTTGCATACAACACACGCTACAGTATTATTCAAAGAGAAGCATACCGTAAAGCATGGGTGTTACGTTCTCCCCTACTTCAAATAATTTCTTCCTAGAAAATTCTAGAATACTACCACATGAAAAGACTTGGGTAGTTCTTCATCATATGTTCCTCGGGTTCCCACGTTGCCTCTTCCATCTTATGGTTTCTCCATAGAACTTTTACCAGACGGGTCATCCGGTCTCCTAGCACTTGTTCTCTTGTATCAAGAATCCTGACGAGCTCTTAACAATAAGAAAGATCAGGTTCCAGTTCTAATTCCTTATAGGTGAGTACTTGTGTTGCGTCAGGCATGTATTTTCCCAACAGTGATATGTGGAACACATCGTGATCTTTGGAGAGATTTGGCGGCATTGCCAAACGGTAAGCTGCAACACAAATTGGTTCTAGAATTTCGAAAGGTCCGATGTACCTGGGACCCAATTTACCTTTCTTACCGAAACGTATAACCCCTTCCATGAAGTAACTTCAAGAAAACATTATCTCCAACATGAAATTAAAAATCCATCCTTCAATTATCGGCATAGCTCTTCTACCTATTTTGAGCTATTTTTATGTGGTTTTGGATTACCTTAACCTTTTTCATCATTTCATCCACCAGTTCTGGGCCTATGAGTTTTCTTTCGCCAACGTCATCCCAACAGGTTGGTGTGCGACATCTCTTTCCATACAACGCTTCATATGGTGCCATCTGAATACTTGAATGGATGCTATTGTTATAGGAAAATTCCACCAGAGGTAAATATTTATCCCACAAACCCTAAAAGTCAAGTGAGCATGATCTCAACATTTATTCTACGGTTTGAATAGTCCGTTCAGATTTTAAACTTATTTGAGGGTGGTAGGAAGTGCTCAAATGATGTTCAGTATCCAAGGACTTCTGACGACTCTTCCAAAATCTTGAAATAAATGGGGATCACGATCATAAACAATTGATAAAGGTACTCCATTAAGTCTCCCAATTTCATTAATATATAGACTTTCTAGAGGTTCCAATGGTATATCTTATCTTATAGCCAGAAAATGTGCTGACTTGGTAAGAAGATCAAAAATAACTCATATTGCATCGTTCCTTCTAGGAGTCTTTGGTAGTCCCATGACAAAGTTCATCATTATATTATCCCATTTCCACTCAGGTATGGGAAGAGGTTGCATGAATCCTCCAGGTTGTTGCCTTCCATCTTTCACTTGTTGACAAACCATACATCTTGACAAAAAATCAGCAATCTCCTTCTTCATGTTGTCCCACCAAAAATGTTCCTTCAACACTCTATACATTTTGGTGCTTCTAAGGTGCATAGAGAAATAGGAACTATGAGAAACATCAAAGAAATTCCCTTTTTTGTTCAGGTATATCAAGAACACAAAGTCTCTTCCCAAATTTCAAAATTCCATCTTTATACACAAAGTCACTCAATATCCCATCATTCATAGCTCTAATATTCTTTTCAAATTATTCATCATCGGTCTGAGAACTCTTAATAATTTCTAGTAAATATGGTTTGGAAACCATTTGAAAAATAATTGATGTTTCACCTTCCATGGTGATTCCCTTATCCATCTTTACTAAATCCATGAAAATAGTATCCCTTTCAACTCTCATCGTGTTCAAAACTCTATTATCCTTTCTGGTCAAAGCATCTTCCACCTTATTTCCCTTCCCCGTGTGGTAGTGTATCATGTAATAATAATCCTTGAGTAGTTCAAGCCTTAACCTTTGCCTCATGTTGAGTTATTTCTGTGAAAAAATGTACTTCAAACACTTATGATAAGTATATATCTCACATTTTTCACCATAGAGATAATGCGTACATATCTGTAAATCAAATATTACAGCAGCTAACTCATGATCATGAGTAGGATAGTTTTGCTCATGAATTTTTAGTTGTTGTGATGCATAAGAAATAACTCTATCATTCTGCATAAAGAAACAACCATGTCCATTCTTTGATGCATCACTATAAATAATGAACCCATCATTCCCCGATGGTAGCATCAATATAAAAGCATTAACTAATATTATCTTCAGTTCTTCAAAACATTCTTCACACTCTTTTTTACAAAAAAAATTTACCCCTTTACGTGTGAGCTTCGTTAATGGGTTAGCCAATCGGGAAAAGTTCTGGATGAAATGTCGATAATAACCTGCTAAACCAATAAAACTACATTCCTCATTTATACTCCTCGGTGAAGGCCATTCTTGGAATGCCTTGGTCTTAGAATGATCAACAGAGATTACATCCTTAGACACAATATGGCCAAGAACAAAATCTCTTGAAGCCATAATTTACATTACCTAAACATTCCATATAATTCATGTCTTCTCAGAGTCTTCAGGATAATGCACAAGTGATTTTCATGATCTTTGTATCTTTTGGAATATAACAAGATACCATCAATAAATACTAGAAAAAAATCATCAAGATATTCCTTGAAAACTCTTTTCATTAGAACCATGAATACAGAGGGTACATTAGTCAGTCCAAAAGGCATTAATGTAAAATCGTAATGCCTGTACCAGGTTCGAAATGATGTTTTTGGAATGTCTTACAATTTCACACACAAATGATGGTAAGCATATTGAAGGTCAATATTTGAAAAGTATTTAGATCCATGTATTTGGTCAATTAAATCATCAATGCAAGGTAGGGGTAAATTTTTTTATTTTTATAGCATTGATTTCCCTGTAGTCGATACATAACCACATAGATCTATATTTCTTCTTACCAAAAAGGACAGGGGATCCCCATGGAAAAAAACACTAGGGTGAATAAAAACTTTATTACTCAATTCCTCTTGTTGTTTCTTTAGTTCAACTAATTCCACATTGTCCTTTCTATAAGGGGTCTTCGATATAGGCCTTGAACCAAGAATTAAATCAATGGAAAACTCAATTTCTCATTCTAGAGGATGTCTAGGTAAATCTTCTCAAAACACATCAACATATTCCCTCACAATTTATACATCTTCTATTTGAACATTTCATTCCCCACCCACATTCATTTCATTATCTTCCTCCCTAATAATTGAATTTAGTTGAACTACTGGGGGTTGATCCAGGTAAGAATTAAGTGGTGATGATTCTGCTCTAAAGATAATGTGTTCCTTATCATCATCATAATAAATAGTAACCTCCACCTTCTTACAATAAATTTTTGTATCAGGTTCTGAAAGCCAATCTAGACCGAGTATTATATAAATTTCAATCATAGGTATGACAATGAGATCCACGGATAAATAACATTTATGTGCTCTAATGAGGACTGATTCACAAAACATTGTTGCAATGATACTTCCCTTAAGTGTTTTGACTAAAAAATTCCTTGTTATATCAAATTGGAAATAATTAATTTTCTTAGCAAACTGGGAAGATATGAAACAATGTGATGATCCAAAATCAAATAATGCATTTTCTAAACATGAGGAAACCATTAAATTACCTACCACCACTTCTTTCGGAGCTTCAACCTCAGTAGTAGTGATAGATTAAGTTTGGCTGTGATCCCTTGATCTTTTCTGAGAGAAGTCTCCCTGACGCTTAGGACATTCATTTGCGTAATGTCCCATCTCCCTGCAATTATAGCATTGAACATCAGAAGCTTCTTTCTTCCCCTTGCAATCACGATCTTGGTGGCCTTTTTCACCACACTTGTAATAGAGTCCTATTCCTTTTATGCAAGTACATGGGTGTTTCTTCCAACATTTATTACCGGATGGATATTCAAATTTTCCCTTCTTCTCCTTATATTCATTTGCAGAGTGATCAAAAGATCTCTTCTTCTATTGCTTTGCTTTAAATTCGTAGGACTTACAAAATTCCTTTTCTGTCTTGATAGCACATAAGACAATATCTTCATATGATGAGAAGGAGTGTGAGACTAATGATTGATGGAGAAATGGTTTTAACCCATCAATGAAATGTTCAATCTTACTCCTTGGGATATGTATATAATATGTTGCATGCGTCGCTAACCTTGTAATGTTATCCTCATACTTTGCGACATTCTCATTCTCCTTTTGTCTCAGACTCAGAAATTTTCTTTACATATCTGCTCGATGGTCACGAGGAAAGTATTTTTCTATGAAAAGCACTTTGAACTCCCTACATTCCATATTTAATACTTCATCATCTTCCTTCATGTTTTGAATCAATGACCACCATTGATTAGCATCTCTAGTGAGGCGGTAAACTGCCATGATAACTTTTTCCATTTCACTACTCCTCAAGGCATACAATATTTTCTCTAAGGAATTTATCCATTGCTCAGATACTAAGGGATTTATACTCCCATTAAACGTTGGTGTTTGTTTCCTCATGAAGCGATCTAACATTGATCCTCCCTGTTGTGGATCTGGGTGCACTATACGAGTAAGGTTATTATTCATAACCAGAGTGAGTTGTCCTAGTATGGTGATTAGCTGATCAGCACCAGTTGCATCACCATCTCCACTATAATTATCTCGAGCCGGAGGGTAATCCCTATATGGAGTTCATTCATTGATATGGATTCCATTCCTTCCACTAGGTGCCATTTCTAAACAATGTTATAAACTAAATCAGTTTATGAATCAAAATACATAGTTCCAAAATTGTAAAACACTTAAAAAAATTGAACAATTTATTGATATAATCCATAATCATAAAAATAATTTCTTTGAGGGAGTATATACTCATAAACCCTTAATAATGGTTTGTAATGAAAATGAGAAATATCCTAAGCATATCCCCAGGGAGTGTCGTAACCAAGAGTGCAGCAAGGCCCGTTGTCGTGCACTAGTTCTCGTTCGAGTCCAGATCAAAGTGTTGTTTTTGGGTTTTACCCCATGGTATATCTATGCCAGAGCTGCCTCTACCTATTCGTATCGAGACTAGGATGTATTGCTCAAAAATCTCAAAAAATCTCTACAATACCAAAATTTTAGGAATTTTTTCTATACTAATCCTTAAAGTTCATCTTAGGTCTATGTTCTCTAATAAGAGTTTATCTAAATATAGCTTCCAATGTTTGTACTAAACATCCTCTGATACAAACTGTAACGCCCCTAACCCAGTTACCCAGAGTCGGTCCATTAGTATATAACATTGGGATGATCACAGAAGATCAATTCTCGAAAGGCCGATTAGTTTAGTAGACTTGGAAGAACTAGATACAATCATAATGTTTACATTACATCATAAAATGAAAACTACAACAAATAGTCTCCATAATCTACACTCATATCCCCTCATACTATCCTTGCAGGTCACTCATAAAATACTTCTTCACATCCTGGGAAAAATAAAACATAGAAAGGGGTGAGCTCAAATGCCTTGTAAGGATAACAATATAGCAGAAACATTAATAAATAAGCATAAACATTTACAGAAATGTGTAACTAAAACAAAAGCATTTTAAACCTAAAATTCAGTATAATATGGCAGAAATAAAATGAAATAATTAAATTTAATTATTCACATGGAGATTCTACTAATCGAATAATCACAGGGAATATCAATAACCACTTTTATAATGATGGAATGCATAATGCCAGACTATCATAACCACATATTCAAGGCCTTGTGCCCAGACTACAAATAAGATTTTGTCAAGGCCTAATTCCAAGACACTAGTTTGTCTCATGAGACCTACCAATGCATCGAGAAGATATATCGGGCTCCACCCATTACTTACTAGGTCCAATGCATTCCTCATATGAATAGTTTTAAACATAATGTAAACATTCGAATTAAAAGTAGCATATGAAATGCCAATACTTTCCCCATAAACCATGAATGGTATAAAAATAACACATCCACAGTCAAACATATCACAAAACCTTCAAAACAATATGGATGTATTGTATCATAACAAATAAACTTCAAATAAGCTTAAAATCCATCAATGGACGTTGACATAGATGAAATCAAAACTATTTGAGAGACATATTATTTTTCTTGGAATCATTTAAATATCACATAATTATAAAAGAAAACATTTATTTTACAGTATTCTTATAAGAGTTTAAGGGACGCTTCGATGATTTTATATCGGCAGAAAATAGCCGAACCCACCGTATAAGTTAAAAAAGACATTCTTACCTTAATTCTGTCGAAAATGTTAAAAAGGACCTTATTTGAAAACGAAGGAAATATTTCCTTATAAACTTTTTAAAAAAATCCAATAAGGTTATAAATGACTTTAACCCATATTTGGTAAAATAGTAAGAATTATTTGAAATACATTTTTTATGAAACATGGATGTCGATGATAAAGAGGTCCAAGAAGATAATTACATATAAACAACCTCGGATAATGAAGAGATTGTGAAATAAACCCTTTCCTTGTAATTTTCATTGGTTGAGGGTATGTTATCCTCCTGTATAATGGTAAAATAATTTTTATTAAATTATACAAGAATCATATACATTAATATTATATCATATATGATCTTTTAACATTGCTTTGTTAATAATATCTTAGAATTATCGTCGTTTCAGGTGTTAAATTACTCGTTTTCTTTTATATGTTTTGTTAAATAAGTTGTGTTTTTTATGGATAGGTTGTATCTTATTCAAATTCAAAATGATATCAAGTACTTAAAAATTATTTTTAATCATTAAATTATAATTAGTCTTGATTGGATACGATGGGGAATGAATCTCATCACGTTCGTGGAGACGGTAGTCCGTACGTACGCATGAGCGACAATATAATTCTTTTGATATTAAAATAATATATAATTTAATGGTATATCATATATACAGAATCATTATCATGTTATATTTATTATTTACATGAATTTCACATCATTATTATACCCATACAAATAATAATTTATTGAATAACAATTACACAATGATGTGGAGACGGTAAGCCATACGTACGCACGTATGGTGACATGTCATTCAAAGGATGGATAGAATAATGAATATAGTTGTACCATATTTATAATAACATCACAGTATATAGAAGATGCTGTAGTTATTATTTTATAATGGTAATAACAAAGAAATAATAAGTTGAATAAGAAAGGAACTTGAAGGAGGATGGTGAAAACATTACCTCCTAATTAGGTTCTTCCTTCGGATTTAATAGAATGGTAACCTTAGGATGGATTTCAGATAAAACTAATGCCTATAGGTAGAATTGAGAGAAGTTTAGAGAATATTTGGGTTGGGGTTGTCAGAGACAAAAGGCTTTGTATGTGTAAATTAGAGAGAAGGGGGAGTGCCCTTTTATAGGAGGGGTGAGGGGAACCTTTGGAAAAGCTAGAAATATTATTTTATAATAAATTAATATTCAGTTTCTAATGGATCCAATGTGGATTATTTAAAGGTTAAGGTGGGGATGGGTCTAAATCCTTTCAACCAATAGATATTAGACATGTATGGGTCACAATATTAACCTTATCATTTATATTTAACTCTCAGTTAAATAGTTTTACATTTACCATGTCTCTGTGTATTTTTATATTATATAGTTAATGAACATACTATATACATCCAAGAGACCTTCAAGTGGTCCATTAATAATACACCTATAATTATATATGTCCTTTGGCCAATCTTTAGATTTTTAGGAATAGAAAATCAATTAATAATATAATATTTGTTTTAAAAAACTCTTTTATGTCAATTTTGACACTATTGGGTATTTTGTTTTTGATAATTTAATAACAACATTATTAATTCGAAAAAACATTATATAACTAATACTAATATGTCATATTAACCTAGAAAATTAGTGGAATTTATAAAAAGTCTAAAATTACATTTATGTTGATATTTATAATATCAATTATTGTAATATTTCATTAAATAGGTAATTACTGCATCACCATTGTGTCATAAATAAATTAAATTATTTAATGTCTAAAAATTATAAGTAAAATACCATTATGTATTAAATATTGTTAGATTCCTAATGAATATTTACAATCGAATTTATCTTATGTAAAACCATATATTAAAAATGTTTTAGTAATTAAACTTTGATTTTAACTCTTTTAACTCTTCTTTGAATTAAACAATAATAAATGTCCTAATCTAATCCATGTGGTCCTAAATGACAATAGTTTATTAGTAAGGTTGTTTTTATTCTATATACACTGGTACAATATAATTAGGACATGTTTTAGGGTAATATTAATATCATTTTTACCCTTAATTACCCTTTTTACTTTTTACCGTGGTAAATAAAAGTAAAAAGTTACTATTCACCAAAAATTATTTTTATCTTATTGAACAAGATTTTACTCCTTGATATTAACCGTGTCTCTCGGATTTTTAAAATTCCACTCACAAGAGTAGAAAAATTATGTTTTATGTGAATTTCCAAATTCTCCTACGAGGTGGGTAAACGACGGTTAAAAGTACCATAAAATTTTTATATATCTAAAATTATTCTAAACTAACTCCAATGAATTAAATTGAAATTATATAGGTAATATTTATCCATTTTGACCATAATTAAATTTAATTAAAATAAATAATTATTTAAATAAAAATTTGGTTTTAAACTATAACTCAGTGTTTTTTCACTATTCATCAAAAATTGAATGTTCTCAGAAAAACACCAAAAATTCACCCTAGGATAATTTTGATATTCCGAATCCAAAAATTAATTCCATTTTGAATGATAAAATGTATAAAATTTCAAAAGGTGGGTATTACTATTCATAATGGCTAGTTTGATCGGTTGTGGTGTGTGTTAGAACTTGAAGTTGCGTACAACACACACTACTATATTATTCAAAGAGAAATGTACCATGGAAGCTTGTGGTGTTACAATTCTATTCAATGGTAAAATTATACGATGCACTTTATCACAAACAATGAAATTTTATTCCATTTTACTATTTCCATCATAGTTCTATTGGAGACTTTGTGAATCTATAATGTGTTATTTTATAGATTGAATCTTCTCTATCATTTCTTATACATGATTAGTTCCCATTATATTTTTTCTCAAAATGCGTCATAACATATTTGAGATATATAAATATTACATTTTATAGGATCATGTGGAACCATTACAATAACATAATAGTGAAAATTTTATACTAAACTGATAGAATCAATAGTGGTTCCCTAGTTAGAATTTCCACAAAAATGATATATATAAATCTTTTTACGTTCATTTATGAAAAAATATTATTAAATGATGTGTAAGTGTGAAATATTTTAAATTTAATCCACTCAAACTGATATGTAATTTTTCATTTTGGTGTATTTTTATTACTCATAATGATTTCCAATATGATTCTTATATATTTTTAAATCGATCTGGGTAATGGTTGCATCACTCACTTGTATTTACTTTTTTATACATTAAATTTATAAAATTCTAAGAACATTTATGCAAAATCAATAATCTCCATCATGATTTTTCTTGCAATAAATAATCACAGTGATCATGGTGCATATTGGTTCTTCTTTGGTGGTTATATAAAGTTGATATACGTCCATTATTTAGTATATGTATCTTTATTTGGTGTTTTTATAAAAGTCATAATCCAATTCAAAAAGAAATGAATCTATATTTTTTATATTGAATTCTTGTTTCCTCTATTCATTTGCATCCCCCGGAAAATTTTGATGACTAAAATTATCTATTCATGGATCTTTGATTTTCTATATCATAAATGGTTGGGTACTCATCTTTTAAAATTATTATATCTATTATTCAATTATAAAATGATGATATATCCTTTACATAACCATGAAGATATGTTCTTTATCAATTATTATCATGGATATTATAATAGGTTCCCAAATGATAAGAGAGTCATATTCCATATTCATAATTCTACAATGGGAATGTACTTAGAAGTCATTAATTATGATTAACACTAACTAAAATCATCAACATTTGCTTAACTCTATCAATTCAATAAATATACGTTAAACTATTATAAATAATTTCTATATCACACTTATCTCCATAATTATAATTCCTCTATATATTCAATACATAAGATCATATACATTAACTCTAGAGCATGGATTTGGATTTTTTATAGATCATCAATTCATATAATTAAATGGATATAATTTTTACATTTTTCATAGCTAAATACACCAAAACATGCTTTCATGCATTGATTTATATTTTAAAACCCTCTCCACTAGATGAAAGTATATGTATAGGTGTAGTGACAAGACTCTTCTTCTGTTCCTTAAATCTCTCTTCACATTCCACTATCTCGACAAAACTGACTCCAATTAATCGTAACATAATTAGTGGGCTAGAAAATCATGATAGGTTTCTTAAAAAACCAGCATTACCAATATAATAAAATAAAACTATTTATCATCATGAAAATATATGGTCATAGTAACATTATAATTATTATTTCCTTTATTGGATCCATGAATATTGAATCATTTATGATCAAATTCCATAAGATTTTGATTTACCACATCTAAATTTCAAACATTTTTTGTCATGGAATATAACTTATAATTCATTGATTCTGTTATCATGATCATTACATCTTATTCATGTTCATCCTTTCACAAAATAGTATAAGGGGTTTTACATAAGAAAGACTAAAAATTATTTATCAAGGTAATTTCTAAATATTCATTTTGACAATTCCATAGATATTTTTGCGTTATTATAGTTTTATTAAATTCCATTATGAACTCATTGTGTCTATATATTGTATAAATTTATGCATTTTTAATATATTTTTATCAACTTTATATAATGATATCCTAAATAGTGATCCCTTTTGTACATTTAACAATTCCCATATTTTTGGTCAAATATTTTATTAATATGTGGTAGTTGAAAATTTTTATTATTATTTTTTATTATTAAAATTTTCGTTATCATAGGAAAGTTTCATTGAATCATTTTTTTCCCAACATAGAGTATCGATTCAACCCATGGTGAAGAGAAAGGTTATACAAAACATTTATTGAAATGAATTTAAAGATTATTAGTTAACTATTACAATTCTATTAGGTCAATTTTATAAGGGCTCTTGGAAATGTATTTCAACCATTTCATATGATATGTTGTGATATCTTTCTCGAAATTGAGGGAAGTCCATATAAAATCATTAAGGAATACAATATTATATTCCTTTATAATGATGATTTGTTCATGGTTGATATTTTTCATTTCTATAAAACATTTATGAGATATACCATTTTTTATTAGCTATTAATACCCATTACTTTCAAGTATTTCACAAATTATAATCCTAATCCTTATTTCATTTTATAAGGTTCATGGGATAGCTAGTGAAATGGAAAGACATTTCCTTTACCAAGTAGTTTATATAAACTCTATAAAATTAGAGCCAATATAAAGCCTCTATATCATTAAATTATACTAAAATATGAATTTTTATATTCTCTATATGAATTCGTCCACACATGATAATTAAGGGAGATTCCGAAACTTGGGTTATATTACTTTCACCACTATGGGTTTTCAAGGATATCTCTACTAAAATTTATAAGGGAATATATTTAATATTAATATTAAATATAGAGTAGATGATGGAATTAAAGGTGACATAAAAACACAATACTTTTTCCATTCTTGATAAAATAGGATGTGTACATTTTGAAACATTATTTTACTCTACCGTAGTGGCGGTGATAGAATAAACCTTTTTATTCCCTCATATATTTGGTTGTTGTTAACAACCATTATCCTAAAAAAACATGATTTTTGAAACTCTAATTAATGTTTCAAGATTTAATTTTAGTTGAATAATTAGACCATGTGTAGAGGGTTAGGTAAAACCTTAATTTATTCGACCATATTGACTAGATTTTTCATGGCGCTTTCGAAAAAATTATCTTAATTCCATTATTACCAACTCATGAATCATTTAAATGTTGATTTGATAAACTAGATTAATTTTATTTATTCCATTAAATTTTAATCCATATGATAACTGTGGTACCTTACACAAAAGTTGAATGCATAGACAATAAAAATCATGATGTAGTGATATAGATTAAATAAGAAATAAACTTCACACATTCATATTGATTCACAATTTCTCCTTCAGAATCCTTAATGAGATTAATCGTAGCCTATATGCATTTGTAAACTACCATAAATTATTATGTTCATAAATTTATTTACTATTCTCTTCGTTAATTTTTAATAGAGTAAAAATAAATACACTACTTTGTAGCAATGGTGATCCCAAAAATATATCATTTTCCAAGAATAGATATGTGAAAATGAGTCTTTATTTTTCATGAATATACATTTCATGAACTATCTTGGTCAACTAAAAAAATAATAAAACATACATATACAATTACTGATTGTATACCTTCCTCTGTTTACTTTATATAAAGGTTATTGTCCACTATTCCCATAGTAAATGTCATTTCTCTTAGGTAACCATCCTGATTATATTAACATTCTCTATGGGACAATTTTAACCCATAAAAATAATTTAAAATCTAGAAAACCTTTGTTCTATCATTTTCTATATTTAATCCCGCCAAATTATCAATGTAAAAAATCATACATTGGATCCATAATAAAGGAAATAGTTTTCACAATCATTTGATATAATTATCAAACTATATCTCAGAAAAATCTATGAAAAAATTTATTATGGGATTTAGTCTTTTAATCTGAGAAAATATTTCTTCAAAATAAACTCCTTCAACATGAGAATAAATTTTCTATATAATCCAATCCTTATTCTTTGAGACTTCCCCTATATAATTCAACATTTTACTGAATACCAACTTAGTTTGAAATACATTTTTTTATTTTAGTTAAAAGATAAAATACTGGGATTTGTTTCCCTTAATATTATCCAATTACCAATACAAATAATATTCCTATTTTGAATGTTTAGGAGCCTCATTAACTTACTTTGTATTTATTAAAAACATAGGTATTTTTCATTTTTAATGCTTCAATATTCTTATTGTTTTAACATGTTCACTTTGAATTTTATTTATATGTTGTATCTTCGCATTCTTATTTAGAATTTGGAATATTAGTTTCTCATTTTTATTACCCAAAATTTGATCACAACTCATATTAGAGTCAATTTCAGCAGCATGAGGTTCATTTTCATCGAGTTCTACACTATGTTTTTCTAGAATATGTTCACATCCATCATCAAAATATTCAAAATCAGGTTCATTTAAAACCTTAATGGTGTGTATACTCAAGATTATTTTTAACTCGTAACTATGTATCATTTTTTATGAATATTGTTAAAATAGTTATTGAATATTACACTAGATAAAAATCTAATAAAGATACCTTATTTATCCTTCTCATAAAACAATATAAGTTTTTTGTTTTTATTCTTCACTAAACAAGGACTAACAAACACTCTAATGTTTTTTATAGTTTGTTTCTTCTTATAACACATATCATAATAGTTCATATATGAATTCAGGATCAGTAGAGACATATTCTGAATATTAAATGTTTACCATAAAAACTATTTCTATTAAAAAATTTAGATGTTATAAACTTCATGAATGGTTCTCCTCATCCTAACTAATCTTCTATTTTTCCTCATTCTAGCCACATTTTTCTAGACTGTATATGTAGTACGATGCTAATATGTAATTATACTTTTGTTGATGTATTATTATGATTATTTTCTTATAAAATCCCTACTAATATTAATTAAAATTATTTTATATACACTTAACCTATTTGTTCTTAACTATTATGTATAAATTTTTTAACATTTTCACTCATTTTGAATTATTCTTTATGATGATCACACTATTTATTATTATAAAATAATATGTGAATATTTTAAAGTAATGATCACCCAAAGTGGATGTATTCCTTTTTGGTGCACCCAAATATTATGTATCTACTCTAGTTGCATAGTTGACCATATTTCCACCCTTTTGTAATACCCTTTTATCTATTTTCCTCTTTGAATGATTTCAAAGTCCACTTATAATTCCTTGTTAATATGAGGTGGGTCTCTTATTACATCTTCTTTTAAATACTTATTAAATATCTTTTTAAACGAAGTCTTAATATTTTATGAATCACTGTGTTTTGATATTTTGATCTCAAATAGTAAGAAATACATGTAATCTAATTTCAAAAATATTACGAATGATTATTTCTACTATAATGAAAAATATACCATTATTTATCATTTTGATTTTGGATTTGTCTTATAAAAAAATCATTTCTTTTATTATAAAACTAACTCACGCTAAAAATATTTTGTTTAAACCCATCAAAAAACAAGACATATTTTGTGCTTCAATCGTATATGTTTATATTCCATTATTCTTTAGTCATATTCCATTCATAGGGTAACAAAACCACCATCATGTTATTCAATATTATGTTATATATTGTATTTCCATACATATGTTATGAGAATCCACTATCATGGATACATCAATTAAAATTTTTGTTATATTTTTGATTGAATTTAAGAACAAGTTGCATTTTTAGAAAACTACTATTTTTTGATAATATTACATTCAATAGAATATTTATTTTTTTCCAAGAGCACATCAATATAGTTCTAATCATTGATATTTTATTAGTAAAATCCCTTTATGATTTGATCTAAATAAAAAAATAAAATTTGAATAGGTTTTGAAGAAACTTTTATATTATTTTCATTCTTAATCACATAGAAGATCATTTTGGGTATTATTACATTCAATGGCATATTTAGTTTTTCCAATAATCATATCAATATAGTCCACATTATGGTGATTTTACTATTCATATCCCTCATAGATTTGATCTAAATTATCCAATCTATTTTGTATTAGTTATGAAAAAACATTTATAATCCTTTGATTCTTCTTCACATACATTCCCCTTTTATTTAATGTACAATTCACACTCTCCTACTACCTTTTTTTGACTCCATGTGAGTGAAATATTGTACTAGACATATAATTTTTATGACCAAAAATTCCACATCACCAACTATATCATTTAAAACATGTTCTTATTGGAAACTGTTTAGATATTCAATGAATCCAAACATGATGTCTAAGTAAATTTTAAATATATTATTCCTTTTTATTTGGGGTACCTATCCATTTAATTTTTTCCACAACACTCATAATTCTTTGAGTAATTTTTTTAGATTTTTTATCAACCCAGTGTTGGTAAAAGATTATATTGTAACAAAAATTGGTAAATGTTAAATATTAAAAAATCCCTAGGCCATAATTTTAGTTTTTTACATTGGTTTTTGAAGATAATTTCGTGGAAGCTTTTGGTGAATCGTACATTATTTTAAAATTTGTATCATAATAACATATCATTTTACTTAGAGCCTTCTCAACCACATCTAACCATTAATGATTAATTTTTAATTGTATAAAATTTAATTTTATAATTTATTCACATTATCTCTTAATCTAAAACATTCATATTATGAGGATTAATTTTCTCATCATAGTAACTTTATTAGTTATTTTTTCGTGTTTTTGATTCATTATATAATCAAACTCTTTGATTAGTGATTTTATTTATCTATTATATTGAATATTTTTCTCAACAAATACTTCATACTCTTTTTTAACAAGTGTTTCATATGGTTCTTCCCCTTCTACCTCACTAAATTAACATTATTCATGTTTTGGAATATGGTAAATGAATTTACAAAATGTTTATATAATATATTCTTAATATTAACAACATAAAGTGAACTAGTTATCTTCATCCTTGTCGAACATGATTATTTTTTTCTTACATGACATTATTCTTTTTCATAATATATTGTTGTAAATTATTTTATATTCATCACAATTAGATTATCTAGGACCTCTAACCATTATAGTTATCTTCAAAATCTACATCATTATTTAATGTATAATCAACAGAAAAGTGTATAATCTCCCCACATATAATGCACTTATGATGATTTTTTCCATTCATTTCATCATTTCACTTTTTCTTATTTCTGTGGATAATTTTATTAGATTTTTAAATTCATTACCATTATCATTATCATCTAGTAATTAACGAGAGGACTAACATTCTTACACTTTGATCTAGAGTATGTTATTGTATTTTAATTATACTTCTTATTAATAATTCTTCTATAACACATGTGATTTAAATATTTTATAATATAGAAGTGTGTTATGAAACCCATAAAGATTCCATCATTCCTTCCCTTCTTGATAAATGAATTTGACTAAAATATACTAAGAAATTTTCTCATTATCCTCTTGATAGTTTCTCTATCTTCTAATGTTTCCCAAAATCCTTTGATGTAAATGAATATATAAATTAAATTTGGGATTTAATCATCAATTTTATCATCATATGTAATTTTCATATATTCAAACATAGATCTACATATCTATAGGTTTACTTACATAATTTTGACATTTCATTCTTATATATAATGTATTTTATCCCATATGTCATTTTTTATCTTGATATTCGTATAATTCATGTATACATTATCAGACAACGGTGTCATAACTACATTTTGGGCTATACTATTTACATATATAAATAACATATCATTAAATATAATTATAGAATCTCCCATAATATGTGTAAATCATGGTATAACAACATCAATAGATTTTAACAATTGTGTTAAACTATAGGGTATCATAAATTTTTTTCATCCAATAAATTTTAAGACTAAATTAATGGGAAAAAATTACATTTTAAAGAATTTAGATAAATAATTTCTCACCATCAATGGGAAGGGATATCTGAGAGGACTAGGTTAGCTGTAAAACCACATAATTTTCCAATGTTAGTCTATGTACAATTGATAAGGGGTTCAATTATTGGTAGATTGTTTTACAATTTATTAATTAAAAATTATCCTCTTAGGCTTTTTATTCTCCTAATCCTCTCCTATATAATATATCCATCACCTATATACAATAGAGATATGAAAACAGAAAATACAAAGGGATTTTATGAGGTTCAGTCTCAATATGGGTGTCAAAGTTTTCCAAGGATTAGGTCAAGATTGAAGAAATATATTATCACTATAATTTTGAAATAATTAAAAAAGTGGTTTAGTGATATTTCTATTTTAAGAGGCAATCTAGGAAAGTATAATATATAGGTAGAATATATCCATTGATTTTTTAAGAACAAAACATCTATATTGTAATAATTTATATCAGGTCCATCTGTATTTGACAATATCTTATATTATTTAATGTGAATAAGATCGTTAGTGAAATTCATAATTCCTCTTCTTCAAAGAATGTGATCTTATTCCCATATCTCATTCATCTACTTCCATAATAATGGAAATTAAATTTCATGCACAACATTTTTCCTCTTCAAGATTTCAAAATAACTAAATTTTGCATTAGATCACACACATACACCTTGATTTTGTTCCTCCAAAAGGTGAATCCAAATGATTAGTAATAGAATCAATCATGTTGACATAGATTATTAAAGGTTATTAGAAACTTTCTTGATTTTTATTCCCTCTATTTGATAAAAAGTTTCAATAGACTTCCATAGTATTGTGTTCACAATTAATCATTCCTGATCAATCTCCCTAATAAATTTTATATTTATATTTACATAATTATGTGAAAATTATTTCAACAAATTTTCATGGAAATGTTTCCTTGATTTTGGTAAATACCATTATCTATGGTAATCAATTACTTAATATTTCCATATCGTTTTCATTATTCATAATTTAAAGTATTTTAATTTGAAATTACCGAGAGTAATAAAAAATTATTCTCACATTTAAACATATTAAATTAATGTCTTAAATTATCACTTGGAAAAAATTATAGGATATATTAATATTTTAAGTCTGGTAAAATATTTTCAAATTTAACTTATGGATTTGTATTTTTAAATGTTATAATCACATTGAGGTTTTGAAAATTAGGTGACAACTATGAAACTAGAAAATGAACCTTATGATTTAAGGGATAAGATTCCATATTCATAAATTTTATCAACAAATTTTATTTTATAAGAGTAAAATAAATATAATTAACCTTAATGTGAATCTTATTAAAATCCTTATATGTCTTATGGGAATCAGAGCTACTCCAACATTTAAAAAAATTAATATGTGTAATACCATTATATTTTTTTGAAATCTATTTTGTTCAAATAAATTTAATATTTTTTTAATATAAAATATATTTATTAAACCTATGAAATAAATGTATATGATGGATTTAATAACCTATGTCATGAGATTTCATGTATCTCTTCTATTTAGACAATTCAAATTCAAATTCACCACTCATTTAATTTGTGTGGTGTATATACTAAAATTGTGAAATTTTATATCTATATATAATACTTTTAAATATTTTGTGTGTTTTGTTTTATTTTATTCTTTATTGGGGACTATAATTCAAAATATTACTGAAATAATAAGGTATTTTCCCTCACATTTTACTTCGGTGTGACTGATAAAATATTAACAAAATATTTCGTTTATGTAGTGTATTTAATACCCATGAATATATTTTATGATGCATATCTTAAAATTTATTGGTATTACATATAATTTTTAGGATCTCTCTTATTTAAGGATGATGTTTCAAATGATTTCCATGTTTCCAATGGATTTATTATACAGTGTCATCATATATGGTGATTATTTATGATTTAATCTCCAGTAATGAAATTTTATGGTCAAACTACAAATAAATCAAATTAATTTTCATATAATACATTTATTCTTCATTTTAAAAACTAATACTACAATTTTGAACCTTTTTTTACTAAAAATAATCAAGAAATTTTTTTATGAAAATAAAAATTTATTTTTATCTTTGGTCCAACCCTATCTTTCTTCCAATAATATATTTTCTAAAAAAAATTTACAAATTTATTTAAAAAAATCAAGAATATGATTTTAATTTTTTTAAATTTTTCTATAAAAAATGAATGGAATATTCATGTCATTTTCCAAACAATGTATATTTGGATTTAATCTAAAATGTGAAATGAATTTTTATTTTAACATATACTAGGTGAATATAATTTCACACCATCATGAAGAGTATTTAATTTTAATATTGATTTATATGTTTTTAAGTATATTTTCAATGAAAATTATTTGCAAAACGCTTTAATAAAATTTATTTTAATAAATTATTTTTCAATGGAAAGTTAATTTTCTCAAGAAATGTTCTATGTTCTCATTAAAAATCATTCTCCATCTAAGATGATATCCTACAATATAAATTATTAATTCATAGGGTTATGAAATGAGGATATCATTATTATTATTTCTTTAATTGTTTTGATATGAAAATATATCTCTAAAATACATTTATCTTATATTGGTTAAACCACGATAAAATTATTATGAAACCCAATTCTTTTCCCACACTTTATGATATGATGAAATGATGAAATGACTATTAATCCCATATCTTTTCCAGAAGTTATTTTGTAATTAAATTTTAATATGACCCATTATATTTCTTTCGGTATGATATGATGAATGTTTAATGATCTTAAAACATTCATATATACAATTGGATTATTAAATGGGTGGTTCCTTTACCTCTCTCCAATTAATTGAGTAACTATAAATATATCATGGGTAAATTGTTTATAGGTTAACCTGGTTACATGTCCAAAATCTTATGCATGAATGTAGTTACATGTTCACAGTTTTATGCGTGGTCCTGATTACATGTTCAAAATTTTATGCATAAACCTGATTACATGTTTGTTGTGTTATGTAAAGAACTATATTTGTTTTCCATAATTTTGTGTGTGGACCAGGTTTCATGTCCAAAATTGTGTGTGAGGGGTAAATTTTATGACCTAAACATAATTATTGAGCCTATATATATTTTTACATGTTCTCAATGTAATAATTTGAAGTGTATTTCATAATTCCATGTCTTATTTCAATGTTATGCTTTCTTGGTTCATGTTATTTGAATTCATAATGATTCAAGTATTATAAGATTCAAATATTAATAAAAATACTCATGAGTATGATCATTTAAATGTTGTTTGTGGTTTTAAAATGTTATTCTTAGTTTCTCATTCCCTCATGTTTATGTTTGGTTGATGTATCTTCTTTTTTACCATTATATATAATTATATATCACCCTTTCTTATCTTTCATTTCCCCATGTAATGAAGAAAGGCTTTACATATGTTTTTATTATAAATAGTAATAATGTGGAGGATATCTATAGTTGATTTCAAAGATATAGCCCCAAATTAGGATATTGAGTACTTCGTCTCCAAAGACACTGAACAATTATTCCCTTACAGTGTTTTTCATTGTGTAATGTATTGAATATTCATCTAAATTGATGTAATATATATGTATGAGAATAATAGTTAGGTATATTTGGAATTAGTAGAAAGGTTTAGTTAACCTTTTGAAATTAGGATGTAAAAAATTAGTGAGATCCCAAGAGATATTTATAGGTATTTTTTATGGATGTCTCTAAGGATAAGACAAAGGATGAGACAAAGTATATTGAAATTCCCTACATTTTTGGAAAAATATAGAGAGAGTGGCTTTGAGAAATTACATCTTATTCTGAATACTAAAAGTGGATGTGGCACTAGTATGGATGGTACTAGGTATAATAACACCAAAAGGGTGCACTGAGATGTACACTATCATCACCTGGTGCATGAAAATAGGCCTTTATAAAAACCTAGTTTGGAACTCCTAAGGGATATGATTTTAATCATAAAAAACTATTTATGAACTGTTATTAAGGATTTAAATAGTTTATGAATATGAATTTACTAGTTTAAACACATGGTTTATTAAATTTAAAATATTGTGTAATTATTGAGATATCCTATATATAATTTTCGTGATTATTTTTTCCAATTATGATTATAGTTCTCACACTATGATTTTTCATTTTAGTCAAAAACATTATTAAAGGACATGGTGATTATCTCATAATAGTTTTCATGGAACATGATTCATAACCTGAACATTCATCAACTTGCTAACTTATCAATGAATCTAATGATAGAGTTCGGTGAGATTTTGTGTAGTTGAGACCATAGAGGAAGGATGATTTAGTTTCATATATTTTAATAATGTGGAATTAATAACTCAATGGAATGTCTTAGATGGAGGATATAATGGTTTGAGTGTGGGTAACATGGATAAAATGTAAGTTACTATAAAGAAAAAAAATGCAAACAATGGTGATCATTATGGATGAGTATAATGGGTTCCCTAAGGAATTATTGACTATTGATTTGTTAAAATGTGGAATAAATTGTCATTATGAAAATTGATAGCCTAGGGGGAATGTCAATGGAGATAATTAGAAATGTTGTATTAGTGATAATTATATTTTTCAGGATTAAGAGACTATAAGTGTAATATGAGTGGAATGGTGTGTGAAGGAAAAACGAATATAAATTATGGTTAATGGCTTGATAAATAAGTGGGATGATTTATGTGTTTATGTAATAGAATTAAATAAATAGGTTTTATAAATTATAAAATATATAAGGATTTTAAGTATATGTATTTTTTGTTAAGGATATGAAATAATATGTTGAGTAGTACTAATATCCTATAAAAGATATTTAGATAAAAGGTAATATATTATATAAAACACATATTTATGTAATTATAAACATTAATATGATTTATATGTAAAGAAATTGTATTTTTGGATGAATGGATGATACATATGGATAATCTGTTTATAATATTTTTTATTACCTTTTATTTTATTGGTCATTTTCTAAAATAGTGGTTTATTATTCATTGATTGATATTATGTTATTTTTTATTTACAAAATGTATTAAATAATCTATGGTTTTTTCTAGGAATGACGAAGCATGCATATTTTCATTGGGGATTTTTGGTAATTATGGTGATCACCAGGCTATAGGGGAATATATTACAATGTTATTCACTTATTTGTAATGTTACCATTAATATATGGTTACTGATATTTTCAGGATTTATGTTAAGTCGAGTTTGGGATATTTAGTGACATTATTTTAAAAATATTCATTTTTTAATGTTCCTAAGATTTAAAATTTATGTATTGGTTTAAGTTAAACATTGAATTTGGTTTTAGTGATTAATTTATTACTTTACTACATTTATATGTATTAATATTGGATAACTAGTGTAAACTTTTTTTTAACAAGAGATAGGAGGAATGCCTTATCATTTCGTTATGGATTTTATTCAGTTCTTTAGAGATGAAAAATTCATCTCTTATAGAAGGAGATAATGTCTAAATTGAGTAGGAATAAGAAATGGATGAAATTATATGTATGGAAAAATATATATCAGGTATGTAAATTTTTATATGTTCTCAGTCTTGCTGGAGAAAATAAATTACTAACATTAGGAAAAGGTTCATGAAATAAAATTTTTTCCTTGATAATAAAGTTTTCCCTTTTAGTATTTGGGTGTTATTTTTATTTTCTATGTCAAATTGTTCACTTACAACCTATGATATCCTACTTGGAAATGTATTATGTCTTATTATATATTAATTTTTCACTTCCATTTCTATTTTTCAGAAGGAATTTTTATTAACAATTTTTATTATGTGGGTATCTATGATAGAATTTTCTAATGAGAAAACTTTTATTTCTGAGATAAAGTTTTATGGTGAAATTTATTCTATGGGGGGAAGAATTTAACACCCTATGATTTTGGTAAAATAATTATCAAAAAAATATAATCTTTTTTATATTTTCTATTACAACTAAAAACAAGTTTATCTAGTGTTACATGCAATGTCATGTTTAAAAAAAATATGACATATTGTTAAGAGAATATTGTATTAAGATGATTATTGTCACTTAATCCATAGGAATATATGTTTTAAATAAGAATAATAAATTATCTAAATATATGGTTTATATATGTATATATAATGAATTTGTGAGTGAATAATTAATTATTAATGAAAATAAAAAAAATTAAAATGAAGTGAATCGTTTAAAAAAACTATTTTTATGAACAATTGTTTCAATAAATAAATTAAAAAACTAAATTTTAATGAATTATTTTAGTTATATGTATATATAACATATTTGAATTTAGTATTTAACATTTATATATGTATTTTGATTAAAATAGACTAGAATATTTCAATTATGCACATAAAAACATTATATTTCGAAAAGTAGTTTTGTCAACTCATTATGAAATTATTTTCCAAAATATTTTTAAATAAAATTAGAAAATTTATTTTTAAAATAAAATAATCAAAATTAACATAGGTTAAATTTTTTATGATTTTCTAAAATGGTTATGTTTTTTGATAAATAGTGAAAAATACTAAATTTTAATTGAAAAATACATTTTTATTTATATTATTTATAATGATTAGTTATAGAATAAATTAGTTTTAAATTAAAATTAGTTCAATTATATATCTATTAATCCTATTTATGAAATTCTAATAATATTGATATTTAATTTTGATAAATAAAACCTTGTGAGCTTTGGAAATCTTTTTCTATAAAAACCCACTTTCTCATCGAGTCTATGGGATTAATTTTAAATTTAATTTTACCACTTTTATAAATTTTATAAAAAAAAAGACTCCATACATATAATTATCATAAAATTTATTTTATAATATGTTAAACATAATTCTTCTCCTTAATTACTAATATTAATAGTGAATATTATTTATAATAGTTATGGTAAGAATTAGTTTATCGTGGTGATTTTAGTAAAATGATAAGGTTAAAATTCATTAAAAAACTTGTATAAAATATATTTTATGATAATATATCAACAATATATTGTATAAATATCTATATTATTAAATTTTATACCCTTTTATAATGTGTAATGTGTGGTTATATATTTTTCTTTTCAACAATTCGAAGTGTTCCAATCACCTCACTTATTAATGGTCACCCCCTCTCATCTCATACAGACACCCTAAAAAAATTTTGGATCAGTCAAAAAATTCCGAAATAACATCCAATATATTATATTATCATATTATAAGAGTTATTTATTACATAAATCCAATCTATTAATGATTTTGGTGAAAAATGAATGGAGGATATTCAAAAATTATGTAACATTCTTCTTTAAGAGTTTTTTTTATTTCTTCCACCACCTCATTAAATTATAATTAAACCATTATGTTATAATAAAGTAATTAAATTAAATATAATGATGTGTTTTTATGTTATGGTCATGAAGAAATACATTCTCTTCATTCCTAAAATGGTTTATGAAATAAGCATTCGTGTGTATGGTCGAATACTGCCTTATGAACTGGTGTCATTCTATTTTCCATTACCACCTATAAAGGTTGGGTATGATTATGAATCTAGGTAATATAATTTCTATTTATAAAATAATTATACCATTTTATTCATTATATCACATTTTTTTACATTCCATTCTATTGGGGATATTTTAATTCCTCTCGTGTGTATGAAGAACTACCGCCTCACGAAGTGATGTGATTTTCTTTTCACAAATTCTTTACATGGAACATAATAACGATGATGTTAATGAATATATTTTATATTAATTATATAATAAGGCTATTAATGAAATATTTATTACTCTTAAAATATAATTTATTTTTTTCTTTCCTACTAATTCACTCATAGAATGATGGTATCAGTGTTCGTCTTATTGTGGACTATCGCCTTCATGAAGCGATGTGACGCTATCATTTCATTCCCACACCACATGAACGATTTATATAATTAAACATAATGATATAATATTTTATTTATTATATTATTATAATTATCTAATTATAAAATATCACATACCTCATCTCCATAATGATCGTTTCAAAAATGAAATGCTACTTACACGTACTTACAACTTACCATCTCTATGATCATAACGTACTTCATTTCTCTAAACAATAAATCATGAATGTTTTTAAAATTATAATTTATTATTAAATGTTATGATAATTTCCTGATTATTATTATGGATTTTATGGAACCATGATCAATTTAGGATTATATAAAATAACAAATCAAAACATACACAAAAGAGAGGGAAGCTATTGCCTGAAATGTGATGATAACAAACAATTGGTAATAAACTGGTAATAAATCATCATAAGTAAATCATATATGGTATAATATATAATATTAATGGTACTAAAAATATATTTATAATAAAATTATATTTTTTATATAAGATGTTCAAATGTGTTTTAAGGAATTAGAGACGTGAGGTAAATGATTTCTACTCTCTCTTTTATTTATACGAGACATATGAAATTTCACCCGTCATTTCTTTAATTGGTTGTATATACTTCCCCATTGAAATTATATATCATGAATAATTTTTTTAATTATATTTTGTTTTTCATTTTATTTTATAATTTATTGTTCCTTATGATTCAAAATATTACAAAAGTGGTAAGGGATTTCTGTCTCATATTTACTTATGTGAGACACATGCAATATTCACCGCCAATATATTTATGTGGTATATATAATACCAATTAATATAATTTATAATTATTACCCTTAAAATCATTGATATTACATATCCATTTTATGATATTTATTTCTTGGTCATTATGATCAAAATGATTACTAAAGTGGGAATGGTTTTTTTTGCATCAATCTCATCGTTTATTGGGATTATTCTTAATTATGTTTCTGTTGATGAATTATTATGATCTAAATCTCTATTAATCTCATATCATTTTTTATCCACAATTTATTAACGATATTTTCAAGTAATAGTTCAATTTTTATACATTGGTTCTTACAATAAAAAAATAATGAAAAATAATCTTTTTTTATATTCATTCTAAATTCATTTTTATTCCAAAACATTGTTTTTTAAAAATTATTTCATCAAAGTTTTCAAATATTCAAAAAATTATTTTTTAAACACAACTTTACCAATTTTTAATTTTTTAAAAATATTTTGAAATTAGACTTCATTTTTTCCAGTCAATGCCCATTTATATTTTACTGAAAATGTTAAATGAATAATAGTTGTACTTTTCATGGGATGAATTTAATTTTCTACCATCATTTTAATTTTTTTATTTGGAGAGTAATTTATATGTTTCCAATATTACTTTCAAGGTATCTAAAACTAAAAAAATATATAGATTTTAAAAAAACATTAATTCAAGGAAATGTTAAATTCCCTAAGTAATTTTCCATGTAATAATTCAAAATAATTCTCTATCTAAGATGACATCATATGATTAAAATTATCCTTCTATAGAGATATGAACAACATATACCATTATTATTATTGATATGATTTTATTCATGAAAATGTGTTTATTAAACCAGTTTAGTTTTTAACAGGTTTTAATATAAATAATTTTTTTATAAAACCAAATTATTCATCATTGTGTTATTCCATTTTGAAATGTTGAAATAATAATAAACTAGTATTTTTTATAAAGTCTATGATATAATGAATGTTTAAAAAATCCAATTTCATTTTCTGGGTTATGATGTTGTGAATTTTTTATAATCTTATGGAACAAATGCATCTTATTTTCATTATTTGATATATGGGATATATATTATAGAAACCCTATCCCATTATACATATCATTACACGATTTTTAATAATGATTACATATTAAATTTCACGCCATAGATCATAACGTCTAGTGTCTTGGAGTCTAGGTACATGAAACTGAAAACATGGTACAAAACAAAACATATCATTCTTTATAATCCATTATGAGAACATAACATCCTTTGAGCTCTTACATATAAGAAGGATAAACTAAGGATAACATGAACAAATTTATGAGATAAAATTAAAACTAATTGAACAAACATTAAAATAAATCTCAGCACATTGGTTAGAAGGAAAACATACTGATATATAAATAATTGGAACATGATTTAACAAAATTAATCCTAACATGGGATCATATAATTATGGATTCATAGTAATTTGGGAGAAAAAAACATGAATTTTTCATGAGTCAAGGTTTGTTGCACATATAGGAGCATTATTCAATGTTCGTTGCACATAGAGTAGAACGATTCAAGCCTAACCACTAAGATTGTTACTCCTGATGTCTAATGAGACTGCACTTTAACCAATTCATTAGAGCACTATCTAGGATCAACCATCATAACATATAATTGAATATTATTTCTACATGAATAGTCATACATAATAAATCTAACATAAATATAAGGGTTACCAATGGAAATAATAATGTATCATAACATTGTCAAAGGCATAATAAATTAGAGTATAAAAAAATTCACTAAAATAAAAGAGGAAAATAATACTTGTACATTCATAATAAAATATATTCATATATCATGAGAATTTATGTTAAAATAAAGTGATAATAGTGCTTAATAATATTTTAATATAACCGATTTTAGTACGATTTAAGGGAAAACATTCAAGATTCTTTAAAATGGAAAAGGCATAATTGTTTTCATAAAACAATAATTTTAATAAAGTTAGTTTCTCAAGATAAATTTTTTTATATTAGAATAATAATGGTGTATTAAACATAAATTATGGCAAAAACATGAAATTGGGTATGAGTTCATGAAGTTCCCTTAAATTGAGCTAGCTTATAGGGAAGATTTGTGTATAAAACCATTTAAAACATGTATATCCTCAAAAAAGGATGAACAGTTATTGATACATTAGTTTGGAACATATAAAAAAATTTTAAAATATGTACATAAATATAAAAGAAAATTTCATTTGGTTAAAAATATTGAAAGAGTAACTAGATGGAATAATAGAGGTTCATGTAGAATCTCTTACCTTTTGTTCAAAATGATTCATCACAAGTTCTTAAGGTCTTGAATAATCAAATTAAAGTCATTAATTAATAATTATATATCCATTAATACATGTAATATATTTATTATAGCTTTATTAAGTTGATTTATGGATTTTTTATGGGTTAATATATTAAATTTCATTGTTTGGGAGTGTTGGTTTCATTGTTTTTCAGGATAAGTTTACTTGTATAAGTGTATGGAAAATCATGTAGAATGAGAATAGTTGGCCAAAAATGAAAAAATATGTAATTAATGAAATTATATAACTTTGAAATAACATTTCTTCCATAATTTATGGTTATTCATTAGCTAAATAATTAATGATATCTTATTATATTAAATTAATATTATTTTATCACAACAAACTTTTTTTTATAAATTAATATCATGTGAAAAAAGATTTTGAAACATTAAATAAGATATAATATGTATACTATAATCTGGTTTAACAATAAAAATTATTTTAATGACCATCCTTGATGGTGAAATTGAAGTATGAAATCACATCCTCTGTGATGGTGGTAGATCAACATCTCATGAATAATGTTTTCATTCTTAAAATAAAAGAGACAAGATAAGGGATTCAATGAATATTTTTTCAATAAACATGAAAAAATACCACTATATATGAGATAAAAGTGTTTTAATTCCACTTTAAAATGTTTAGTTGAGGAATATTTAAAATAATAAAGTAACATCAAATAGAAATTGAAAGAAAACGGAAGAGGGGTTTACCTCTTGATACCTTCTTCTTGAGAACCTTATTACAATATTAGATTTGGTATTTTGTTAAGAAAAAAATATCATGTATGTGGGGGAGAGGAATGGGAATATTATTGGGAGAATATAGACAAGGATCAAGGCTTTATAGGTTTGAGGCGAAGAGGTTGTGAGGGTTTTATTTATAATGGAAGAGGGGGTGTTTTCCCATTATTTTATTCTATATTTTATTTCTTTTTACAACAATCAATAGTGTTTATTCATAAGAATAAATAGAGTTATTTTTATTTGAATTATATAAAATTATCCCTTGCATCCTACATGACTCAATAATGACTAACAGATTAATTTTTTCCCATATACTATAAATTTCCATATTTCACTATTCACCAAAAAAATCAAGTATTATTGAAAAATCCCAAAAATTCACCCCAACATTTTTTCAATGTATATAATACAAAATTAAAATCCATTTTTTAAAATAATCTTCTAAACATGTTAAAATAAATTTTTAATTAAAATATTTATTTTCCTATAAAAGACAAATTTTAAAATTAAAATTTCTCTTCTAACACTAATAATTTTTTTATGTTCCTATAAAATTTTCTTATAATAATATGAAATTAAAAAAATAATTTATAAAATAATTTTATGGAAATAAATTTTCCTTTAAATTATTTTATTAGTCATAAAATTTTAATTAAATAATTATGACTTAAATAAATACAAACACTTAATTAATAATTTTTAAAATATTTATCTACTTATACTATGATATAATTATATCATATTCCCACTCATAGGATTGAAATATTTTATTTATAATTTCATTGGTGATGTTACTATTTAATTGGCTAGTGTAATTGTAATAAGGGTTGCATTACTATTGCAAAGTCCAACTTACTATTTCATCAGTATAGATTCCTTAACTTCTAGAAACACTTCTAATTTCATTTATTAATCATTTATAAAGCTTTAATTGTCCTATATATGTGATTATACCATATGAAATAATTATAAGAAGGTAATATAGATAAAACTTTGGTTCATTACATTCTCCCAGCTTGTGATATTTCTCTTCAAAATTTTGATTTACATGATAAAGTGAAAACATGTGTGGGTACTTTTCATTTATCACTTAATCTTGTTCGCATGTTTCATCTTCATACTTAAGGTTCTACCATACTACTTTGAGTAGGTGAGTAGTTTTGCTGAGTAGATATTTTTCCCTTTGATCCATGATCTTTACTAGTTTCTCCTCGTAACGAAGATAATTTTCCAACTATACCACCCCTAAAATCATTACAATTTATGGATCTCGTATGTACTTCCTCAAGAGGGATGTGTTGAATACATCGTGAACATGATAAATGTTTGGTGTAAGTGACAACAAATAGGCCATAACTCTAACTCTATCAAGGATCTCTAAGGGACTAATTTACCTTGGACTTAGCTTCACTTTCTTCTCAAATATCATGATCCTCTTCCACGAAGATATGCAGAGGAATACCATATCTCTAACATTAAACTCATGGTCTCATCAATGATTGTATGCATAAATCTATCAAATCTAGGCTACCATGATGTGTTGGTGAATGGTTTTCAACATATCCACCATTACATTGACCATTTTAGGTCCTAGATACTTATGATCATCGCCCTCATTCAATCATGCTTGTGTTCATTAACTATTCCAATAAAGAAAATTCATATGGATCCATTTGGATTCAAGATTGGAAACTATTATTTTAGTATAATTCTAGTAGTGGCAGCTTTTATTCCCATACCCATTTGATGTCTATAGAATATGCTCTCTACATGTCTTCAAGATTATGAATAGTTTAATCAAATTGACCATCACTTTGAGGATTATTGGTGATACTAATGTTTAGGTCAATGCTTAGAGCATGTCAGAGCCTTTTCTAGAACATGGATGTTAATCAAGAATCTTGATCTGATACAGTAGGTTATGATACTCTATGAAGACATAACACATATTTGATGTATATTAGTGAATTTTGATATAGTGTGAAATCCCCTGGAATTTTGATAAAGTGTGTTGTCTTTGTAAGATGATTCACGACAACCCTTATAACATTTTTTCAGCTATATTTATTTGGATGCCCAGTGAGAATGTCCATGGTGATATTTTCCCATTTCCATGTTGGTATGGAAAACAGTTGCATCATCCATTTAGACCTTTTTACATTCATCCTTCACATTCTAACATTCCAATAATGTTGATGTATATTTAATTATATCTTTTTTGTATTTTCCAACAAAATGTTATCTCAAATATCTCTATAAATCATTGTGCTTGTAGGCTAAAGAGAGAAGGTTGAGATATGTGACTCATTCAGAGGGTCCTTCTTTATCTCGAGATTTTATGGTTCATATAATCATGATGAAAATATTATGCCTCCATTCTCATTGTTCTTGAACTTGGAGGATTTCCCATTCATGATGGCTTACACCATTTTAAAAATTTCCTTATCATTTCATTAAAAATCAGTTATTTCCTCCCCAAGGGGTGGTTGAGTAGTCATTTGAGAAAGGAATGATTATTTTCATCCATTAATGATTCCCATGTCCATATTTTCAATTTTAAGAAGAATGGGTCATTCTCAATTTTGATCAGTTATAATGACGTAGGATCGTTTCTTCATAGATCATATGCCACCTTATTTTCTTTACTTGGGTGGTAGTGGACTGAGTATTCATAATACATGAAGAGATCTAACCATATTTGCTGGTGTATATTACGCTCCTTCTATGTGAATAGATATTTGATATTCTTGTGATCAGTATATATCACACACTTATCCCCATTGAGATAAAGACAACATTTTTTCAATGTAAATATCACAATTTTCATGTCCAGATCCTGAATATGATATTTTTTATCATGAATTTTCAAATAACATGTGGAATAGGCTATAACTTCATTATTTTTACATCAATACATAGCCTATTCCTTTCTATAAATCATTTTTGTACACTACAAATTGTTTTCCACATTTTTTGAGAGTTAGTACCGGCGCATTGATAATCTACTTTATAATCTCCATAAAAATTTCCATACATTATTTAGTCCAGAAAAACTTTAACAACTTCAATATATAATTGGTTATTGGGTTTTAATATTGGGATATGTTCTTCAAAAATCTTCAGTAATACCTACATAGTCCAAGAATGATGTGGATATCCATTACAGATGTTGTCTGTGGACACTATTTGATTTCATTTATATTGAAAGGGTCCACTAATATCCATTTGCTGATGATAACATTTCCCAAGAATGATACTTTCTCCTTAAGGAACTCAAATATATTCTATATTGTGTATAGTTTCTCCATTTTAAAAGCCTTCAGCAACATATTCAAATTCTCTTCACGTTCATCGTTTCTCTAAGATTGTATTATACAATCATCGATAAATACCACCAAAAACAATTCAACGTAATATCTAAAGACACTATTCATTTAATACATGAAAATTACTAGAGAATTAGTGAGTTTTAAATGAGTAAATATGAACTCATAGTGTAGATACCTCATTCTAAAGGTAGTATTGGGAATATATTCCTTCCTCATCTTTAATTAGTGATATTATAACTGATGGTCCACCTTAGAAGAATTACTCGGCCCACCTAGCTGATTGAAGAAGTAATCTATCTATGATAGGGGATACTGTTTATTTATCCTGTTTTTATTAATCTCATGACAATAAATGTAGATCTGCGTTGTTCTATCATTCTTCTTGATGAAGAGGACTCGTGGACGCTATGGTGAATCACTCGATCATATAAAATCCTTGTCTATATTATCCTGTAAATTATTATTTAGTTCTTCCAGCTCAATAGTGGTCATTCAATAAGGTGTATTTTATATAGTTAGAGATCCATGAATATTTTCAATTGTGAAATCAACTTCTCTGTATGGGAGAGACCTGGAATCTTTTTATGGGAATACATCAATATAATCCCTCATGATGGGAATATATTTGTGCATTATTATCTTCTTTTATCACAACCATTTGTGTGATATATACTTACTTATAAGTAAGTAATATCCACACATAGGATAATGATTATGATGTAGATTCATCTTCTGCCGTACACATATAAAGAACTACAGGATTCTTTGGGATGTCCAGAGTGATCTACCTTTCCAAACAGAAGATGTCGTATTTATATAAATATATTCATTCCATTCCCAAAATAGAATTAATCTCTACCAAAGGATGTATGACGAGATTTGATGGGAGGTTCAGTCCACAAAAATTAATATGGGCCATTAATTTGTTCAAAAAAATAACTCAACTGCCAAATTTTGAGGTGGTGTTTAATAGTTCTACTAAATATACATGAAATTAAAGAATTAGTAGAACCAAAATCATATAGTACGATTTCTATTCATCAAAATAACCAACATACCTATCACTACATCATTGTTTATGTCCATGTTATAATTAGTAATATCATAATCCATTTCATGTTACCTTGGAGGTTTTTGATTATTTATTACTAAAACCCTTGTCTTAGGTAATTGGTTTTCAAAATTCGCATGTTACTTGTTGTTTAAAAACTTCACAATAAGATGGGTGTTAATTTCAACCTTCTGTTATTCATCCACATTAGTGTAATTATTCAAATATCTTTGGTAATTTATCTTAAAAAGACCAATTGTTCCAAATTTTCTAGCATTTTATAGTTCCCTTTAGATATTTCCTAGTATACTTCTTCCCACAATTTTGACACATGATATATTTTCTCTTTTTTATATCATGGGATTTATTTTATGACCCACCCATACTAGACCACATTTTCCACTTTTTTCACCTATCCCATGAGACCATTGAGATTCTCCAATCTTCATTTAAACCAGAAGGGAACAAGGTAAAATCAACTCATAACATTCAAAGATATAAATTTCCCAACATTTTCATTGATTCATCTATAGTTTGAAAAATAAGTGATCAACCTAGATTTTTGTGTTCATGAAAAAACTGGAGTCATATCTAGAAATCCAGGTAAAGATTACTCCATACAACCTGATAGACTAATCTTCCTTTACATTAAGGCATGAGAACTCTCTGTCCACCATGAAATAGAGGGTTCAAGGAAAAAAATTATTGAAAAATATTTTCATGAAATCATCTCATTTGATGGAACACATTTCCTCCTTGGACAGTGTGTTCTTGATCAATGTTCACCACAGATTAGCTTCCCCATCAAAACAATAAAGGAAGAGGAAAATTTATATTCTTATAAGAACTATAGGACATAGAATATCTTTTCAATAGAGTCAATCCATTTATCTACGTGGAGGGGATCATAATATCCACTAAACATGGGAGCCCTTTTACATGTGAAGGATTTGATAGCAATATTCTCTCTCATTAGAGAAGGAGGGTGTTCCACACGATTCATGTTATTATTCATAACATTATCTAGTTGAGAAAGTATTTCCATGATTTTTTGTGCACCCGTTTCCATCATATTTTTCATATCATTAGGGAACTCATCAAATTTCCTATCATATAGACTGTTGGAATGTGTTATTTTATTTCCAAAATTATCTAAAAAATTGAAATTCGTGTGGTTAAAAATGTTGCTAATAATAATGAAAATTATGTATTAAACATAAAATGATAAACTCTTAAAAGAAAAGTATAAATTAATTATTGATTCACTAGGCTTCAGTATAGGTTATCCATGATCTATTTTCTATAATATTTTGTTATGGTCATTTTGTGTTCCCTAAAAAATATTTCATAATGAGCTCAATAATTTACCAAATCATAGCCCCCATGAGTGTCAAACCAGGTTCTCAGTAATGCCCATTTTCATGTACCGGGTTAATCAAAGTTAGGATTGAAACACATTGTTGGAGTATTCAATCATAGGTACTTCGGTTCCAAAACCATGTCCACTTTTAGTATCCAGATAGGGATATATTTTCTTGACAAATAACTTACTCTATACCAACAACAATTTATGGATGTTTTCTAATTCTTATTTTTTTCCCAATGGTTCTTACGAAAGATCTCTAATCCATGTCTCTAAAAATAAATAAACATATCCTATGATATCAACTATAGTCACCCTATCAATTTACAAATATGTTTAAATAATTATTAATCATAATTAAACATCAAATTATAAGCTAATATATGTAATGTATATTCTATTGTACGACTTTATACATAAAACTAAAAAAATAGAACTAAATAAAACATTTATTTATTAATGATTCATTATGATATCCTAAAATTCATAGAACCCTTACATATATATAGGATATTCTCGGGATAACATGAACCAAAGGATGAGCTAAAAGACTTGTAATGGAATAAACATTAAAATAATGTATAGTACATGGGTTAAAAGGATGAAGATAATGATATATAAAGGCATATAATATGACTAAAAATTAGAACTAATAACATATGATCATATAATTATGGATTTATTGTAATGTTGAAAAAACATGAAATAAGAATTTTTCATTAGTCAAGTCTCATAGCACATATAGAAACAAGATTCAAAGCACTTTACACAAAGAGATGCACGATTCAAGGATAACCATTAAGACAGTTGCATATAATATCTCATGAGACTAAACATTGCCGAATACATTTTAGTTATATAAATGTGTACCCATAATAAAATGTTCATTAATATTCTTTCTATATAAGGAATCATACTTATGCAATCAAACATAAACATAAGTTCTACCCATTGAAATAATTGGTATCATAATCATGTCAAAAGCATAATAAAATGGTGTATCATAAAATTTTCAATGAAATAATGAAAATAAATTATACATGGACATTAATAGTGTAATATAGACATATATAAGGATTATTTACGTTATAATTAAGTGAAAATTTTGTTTAAAAAACATTAGAAATAATGCATTTTAGTACGGTTTAAGGGAAAACATTCAATGTTCATTTAAATGTAAAAGGCATAATTGTTCGTATAAAACTAAAATTTAAAAAATGTATTTTTTAAATATAAAATGGGTTATTTTATGAAAATAATGGTGGCCTAAAATATATAATGGATAAAACATGAAAAATGGTAAGAATTTGGGATGTTCCTATAAAATCGAGCTTCCTTATCTGGAAGAATTATATGGAGAATCTGTTAAAACATGTACATCTTGAAAGAAGAAATATGAATGGATAATGATATCATATTTTGTAACATATAAGAATAATTTATAATATTTACATAAAAAGTTAATTTTAATTGGGTAAAAAGAGAGAAAGAGTTACCCGAAGAAATAATGAAGGCTCGAGTAGATTCCCTTACAATATGTTTGAAACGTTTCTTCACATGATCTTAATGTCTTAAAAATTCAAATTAAATTCATTAATTTATAATTAATGAACCATTTTTTCATGTATTTTATTTATTATTACTTTATTATGTTCAGTTATGGACTTTTTTATGGGTTAATATATTCAATTACAATGTTATGGAGTGTTGATTTTTCCTTGGTTTTCATGATCGGTTTACTTGTATATGTGTACGGAAAATATTGTAGAATGATAATAGTAAACTAATAATGAAATTATATGTTTTTAATGAACGTATATAATATTAAAATAGATTTTTTTTTATTTTTTAATGATTCATTAGATAAATCATTAATGTTAACCGTTTAGATTAATTTAACATTTTTGTGAATATAATGAACTCGTTTTATTATATAAATTAATATATTGTGTAAAAATGATTTAATAAAATTAAATAAGATATAATAAAATTGGTATTAAACAAAAAAAATGTTTCATGACCAGTATTGAAGGTCAAAACTGAACGATGAAATCCCATCCTCAAGAAGGTGGAAGATATGCACCTCACATATAATGTTTTCATTGATTAAATAAAAGATATAAGAGAATATATTCAGTGAGTAATTATTCCATAAAAAATATAATATTCCAATATATATGCGATTCTATATATTTTATTCCCCATAGAAAAGGGTAAATGATGATAAGAGAAGAAAACAAAGGAACTTTAAATAAAATTAAATGAAAACGGAAGAGGGATTTACCTCTTGATTTTTTTCTTGGGAACCTCCTTAGGTGATAGGCTTTGGTGTTTTATTAAGAAAAAAAGATCCTGGACATGGGGGAGATGATTGTAAAGGTTATTGTGTAGAATATATAAAAATATAAATTCTTTATATGTGTGATTAGAATAAGTGGTTAGGGGTGGAATTTATAGTGGCAGAGGGGGTGTTTTCACATTATTTTATTCAATATTTTATTATATTGCACAATACAAGAAAGAGTTCTGATTTATGAAAGTATATAAATTAATTTCTGTGTGTGAATTCTAAAAAATGGACACATTCATCATCCATGACTCAAGCATTACCCAAAAATTCATTTATTTACATATACTGTAAATTACTGTATTTCACTATTCACCAAAAAATTCATGTATTTTAGAAAAATCTAAAAATTTCACCCAAACCGTTTTACTACATGTAAAATTAAATAATGAACTCCATTTTATGAAATTAATTTTATAAATATGATAAATTTAATTTTTACTAAAAATAATTTTTTACTTGTAAAATATAACTTTTAAAATAAAAATGATATTTCTAAAACATTGAAAAATGTATTGAAGTATCAGAAAATTATTTTTTAATAATAATACAACAAATAAATAATCTATGAAAAAAATTATGATTTTTTTAAAATTCTTAAATTAGTCATAAAATTGTAATTAAGTATTCATGACTTATAAAAATTCCTACACTTAATTATTAATTTTTAAAATATTTTTTAAAATATAATATGACATAATTATATCATATTGTTACTTATAATATAGAAAACATTTATTTATACTTTAATTGGTGAGGTTACTATTAAATTTCCTTGTATACTATTTATAAGGGCGACATTATTATTCTAGAGGTAATGTTAATATTTCATTAGTATAGGGTTCTTAACTTATAGATTCACTTATTATTTCGTTTATTAATTATTTATAAAGATTATGTTGTGTTATATATGTATGTATACCATTTGGAAAAATTATAAGTAGAGGATATAGGTAAAACATAAGGTTGTTACATATATCTCCAACTAATGAACTAGGTAAATATGGGTAAATCATTAGAAAATATGTTAAGCTTGAGCCTGATTATGTGTTCATAATATTATGTTTGAACCTGATTACATGTTCAAAATGTTGTCTTTGACCTTATTACATATTCAAAATTTTATGAATTTACATGATTCTATGTTCACACTATTATTCATGGACCTATCTTTCATGTCCATCATATTATGCCAGTACCTGGTTGCATGTCCATAAGTTTATGCGAGTTATTAACTTCACATAAATAACATAATGAATTAACATATCACGATTTATAGATGATAAAAATGTTATGATCTGATATGTATGCCATAATTCCATGTCGTACTCCAATTTTATACTCTACTGGATCACGTTCATTGAATTCCATAAGATTTATGTCTTACGTACTACAGATCTTTGTATCATGACTCAATATTATGATCTTTGAAATTTAGGGTATGGTTTTTAAATGTTATGATAATGTTCTCATACCCTGATGTTAATTTTATTCTAATGTATCTCTACTAGTTACCCTTTCTGATCATCTGAGCTCACCCATTCCTTTGTTTCCTTTCCATATGTTTTAATGAATGATTTTATGTAGAGTATGTTTGTGAATAGTATTAAAGGGGGAGATTTTTTGGATATATTAGAGATAATTATCCAAATTATAATATTATGTACCTAGTATCCAATGGAGCCCACAGACATGTGTTTTTGTAATTTATAAAATATTCTTCTAAAATGATGTAAAATATATGTAGTCGAATCCTGGGTTACTATAGTATGCACTTCTAGAAAATCATATGAAATAATTACTTTATTGAATTTCAAATACCTATTTACTCATGTTCATAGAAAAAGTCACCAAATTATCTTAGAGAGTCTTCTAAAATCAAACAGTTTATAAAATTTTATAAATTGATGACTCCTTAACTCATAAAAACTATTACATAAATCTCAATGAGTTTTGAGAAGTCTCAAAGAAACATTACAAAATTATTAATATGGATCTTACATGTTCATTACTTCAAAAAAAAATTATAACTCTCCTGATTCTTAAAAAATACCAATACTATTATTAAATTTTCATGGGTTTTTTAAAACAATCCCTATGTTTTCTAAATAATCACTCTAATCTCTAGAATTCTAAAATCAGTAATTTCTAAACATCATGGATAACTTATGGAGCACTAAAAATTGATTATCAATATTATTCATATAGTCTCAACTTATCATAAAAATATTCAAATATCATTCCAATGATTCACACTCATGGTTGATAATAAATTCAAAATTATTCCATTATTCCACTTTTTTTAAAAGGTTGAGGGATAGATATTTTTTATAAATAGTTTATAAATAATATAAAATATCAAAAGAAAATTTATATATATATATATATATATATCTGTTAAAAAATATAAGAAATCAGTTTTAATTAATGAACTCACAAAATCTTTGTATGTGGGTAAACTTAACATTAATGAGATTTTTCAAAAAGAGGGAGAGAGATAATATAAAAATAGAATAGTTTATAACAATAGAATAGTATAATAATATCATTTATTCTATGTTTATATTTAAATAAATTCATTTAGGATGGATTTTATAGAAGTAGAAGTGTTAATAGATGAATATATTAAAGAATAATTAAAGGAAAAAGGATAAAATTTTTACCACATCAATGTATTTAATCCTTTTCAAATTCCATAATTCCATATAGGCTTATAAATAGAATAGAGTAAGATTTACCTATGTCTAAAAATTTTCTCACGAGTATAGAATTGTGTAGTTAATGGTCGGCGGAATATATTTGGAATCTTTTCATCAATTGAATAATAAATTTTATCACGTAAGTCCCCAATTAAATAAATTTGAGAAGATTATTTGAAATATACTAAAAAATATTTCCTAGAAGAGTAGGTATTTAAACATGAAGGGTATGTGTGTTTTACATTAAAATAGTGCAAAAATATTATTTTAGAAAATAATTTGGAAAATTTGTTTTATTTGAGACTGTAAATACTGTTTTTAAAAAAATATGATTGTTTCATTCAAACCCTTCCCCTATAGAATTATGTTATTTTATACAAAATTTAATAAGAAGAAAAGAAAAATATATTTTTAATAGAATATATTATATTTTTTTATTTAGAAATTACTTTTCGTATATGTAAATAGATTTTTAGGTTTTGAAATAAATTGTTTATATTATTGAAAATATATTGGATTTAGAAAATAATTTTAGATTTTTTATGTCATTATTACATCAATATTATTCTATAAAATATATGATATTTTAAAAAATATTACTATTTAAAAAATTATAATAATTTAAAAAAAAACATGGATACTTTTTATATTTTTATTTGTAAAATGAAATACATTTTAACTATACAATTTTCAAATATACCCTTCTTTAAAATAAGTTTATTCATAATATATTTTTTTAATAATATTAGTAAAACATTCTTCACTAAAAATATACAGTTATACTTTTTTCAAGTTTCCTATGTTATTTATTTATTTTACGGTGTCATAATATGTATATTTTCTAATTTTATTAATTATAAATATTTTTTAAATTTCATTTTAATATTTTATCACACACAATATAACTCTATTAATTATGTTACTATTTTAATGGTCATGTTACAACTCTAACAATTGTGTTGCAATTTTAACATCCAATTTATTATTCCAATTGTTATAATTAAATTATACTTCTGATAAATACCTCATATTTATGTATTATTAAATCACAAACAACATGCTCAATGTTTTATTTTCCTTTTTAACAAATAGTAAAAATATTTCTAAAATCATATTTTCGGTTTACAATGTTCTTCAAATGTGTGAAATTTTCATGTCTTCAGAACCATATATATTTTCAATTTATATTTATATTAATTATTTATTTATTCAGGTATTTTAATATTTATAATTTTATGGTATGTATATATCATCCTTATATAACATTATATTTTTTTTAATGAAATATTATTTTTTTATTACGTGGTTCATCTGTTTTATACTTCATGAAATATCACACATAGAATTATAATGACAAAAAGATTCCTATAAAAATTTTAGTTCATTACACTGATCCTATAGGTTAAGATTCCCATATATAATTTTTTTTCAAAATTCTTTTCTTATGTGTTTGATGCTATATGAGAGGGATATCTCTGATAAGATGATTAAGAGGTTGTTGGAGGAGTCTGGACCTAGTTTTTGTTTCATTCATATGGGGAAGTTGAATACATTTTTTTATAAGTCTTCTATGAGGTGTTTTTGAGAAATGATGAATATTTTATCCTAATAATCATGATGTTATTGAGGTTATATGGAAGATGTTTCATAGGTAGATCTATAATGAGTTCTTATCCTTGAGTTTGAATGTAGTGTGGAAGTTGTAATTTCTCACCATTTGACAAAGCTATTTTGATGGAGAATAATTTATAATGTAGTATATATTTATCTTATGTTGTTTTCCAAATCTTAATCTTTATTATTTTGCAGTATCATGTCATTTCTCTGAGGATTTTTATCACGAGAACAAGTATCTGGTTAACACTTTCATACTATAATCATACCACTATTTACTAACGATGCACTATGTGTTATATAATTTGATGGAATTAAAATAATTTTCTTGTAAATAAATTCATCATAACAATCACATGAGAGGAATTATTGATATGAATTTATATATATGTGTGAATATTTAAGGTTATTTTCAATCACGATTCACTCATAACCTTGTTTTATACTTTCCATAGATCCAGCTATTCTCATACTAATACTACAAGCTGAAGTGTATTTTAATTTTTCTATGCAGGGTGAATGTTTTATAAATTTTAATTTCAACCATCTCTTATCTATCAACATATATATAGAGTAATGTTTTAGAGATGATAATAATATCAGTTTATACCACATTGAATATATAAGTTATAGTAGGGTTCTGGATATCAGGGAACATAATGGGGTGATGGGGAAATAAAAGGACATATTTTTTATATTCCATATCATTAGAAATAAAGAGAAGATCATGGATGAGAAGGTGGGAATCATTAAATATATATATAGAGATACATTTATAAGGAATGATTAGTTACATATAATAATTTTTCTAAGGGATGGATATCATATATGATATTTTTTTTATAATTTCAATCTCATATATTCCATTTTTAATAATAGAGATTCAAACTCCTATTTTCACCCTCAGCATTGTGAGAATATGGAAATAATATGGATATATATTCAGTTCCCTTTTTTATCCAATATAGTTAGAGGTTAGTATAGTCTATTCGGGATTTTTTCGATATGCGATGTAATAATATGGAATCCTGAGTTGGTGGTAATTCTCTTAATATTACCTATACAACTATATGAAGGATATTTTGTCATTTATTGGTAATATTTTATATAGTCTGTCATATAATTAAATTCATCTGTGTTGGGGATTTCAAGATTATGGTGTTCATTAGAGAGAATTATTAATTCTAGGATCATCAATGTATACAGAATCTTATATCTTAGGTATAATATTGATAATAAGTTAAATGGATGTACAGGTAGGGGTGTTTCTAGCAGTTATGAAGGATTTATCAATTATTCTTTAATAAGTTATGACACATAATCCCTGATAATACCTAAGGTTTTGGTGATAGTTTCTACATAGAATATTTATAATTCTTATGTATCTTTTTTTATTAAATATTCATATATATGGGAGTTTTTGATTTAGATCTAAAATCTATTACATAAGGGTTTTATATATCCAATAATATTTCCTTTAGAAGATTATGTGTGGCTTTCATTGTTTGTGGATGGTAGCTTCTGACTCTGATTATATTTTTATTAGTCTGACTTGGTAATAGTAAACTCCCATAATCATATATGAGGGATTAATTAATTATTTTATTACTTTGAAGGGGTTATCAAGATATTGAATTTATATTTTTATTAATTAATAATAATATATTCTTTTTGGTGAAATATATTTTAGGAATCAATATAGGGATTCTGAAAAAATGGTGTTTCTTTTTAGAGTCATTAATTCCCCAATTTTTTTCTTAGTATTGATGAATTCATGTTCCATGGGATTTGTGGGTATTTGTGATTATTACGTCTTGACATATTTGAGATCATTGTAGGTTCATGGTGAGCATAAAAGCAATATAATATAAATCATTTGATAGCAGCAGAAATATGAAAAGCTCAACAAATGTTAATGTTTTATAGATGATATTTATTTTTTTGGGGTATGTCACGTCTTTATCGACAAACACATTTACATCAACAATTATTGAGACATGTTTTTCTTATTTATCACCTAATAATGTTATGGATTTTTTTTCTAGAGTAATTATACCTATTAAATTTTGTTCTATTCAATTTCAATAAAATCTTGGTATCACTCATATATTTGACCATGATGGATAAGAATTAATAATTAATGATTATATTTAGGAAATTATTGAATATTTGAGAGAGAAATTTACAAGCTGTCCAAGTGTTTTTTTACCATAAGAGGGAATCATGTTTGTCATATTTTTTTAATTCCCCTCTTTTTTAACTAGAATGTGTCTTTATGTTAGCATGATAAGTGATATAATATAGTTGTCTATGGTCAAAAACAAATGAATTTAATTATTTTACAAGTGATCATTATCTTATGGTGGTTATTTTTGCAAGAAAAAGATGACCATATTATTTTTTTGAAGTATGATTTATTATCTGGGAAGATCAAATGAACCCGTGTTAAAACATATCATAAAGTTTTATCAATTTTAATAATGATATGTATATGGATATTTAGTTTGATTATGATATCAACATATCTTATAAATTCGATAAATGAATTGATATTAATGATGTGTTGTGTAAGAAGATTCATCAAAATATTTCAAAAGAGGAAAAAGTTGAATATGGAATATTGGAAGAACAGTCATCATTGAATCATGATATGAAGGATGTCAGTGATAAATTTTTCCTATAATAGTTGATAATGTAATCATTCTTATTTTAGCTTGTGGAGAAGTTTCAACAAGGAGACCATAAGGTGTATATATTAAGAGATGATGTCTTATTTAAAAATTCTTTATATATTTTTTAAGAGGGTGAAAAAAATTTAGGCGCTTCTCTAAGGAATGTTTTCATTTATACCAATTATAGTGGAGGAGGATCTATATGATTTTAATATCTCACCTAGAGAAATTTATCCTCAAATTTTAAATATTTAACATGCATTGAATTAGTTATTTTTTTCAAGGATTTAGATTTCATTTTGTGATTTCCCATATGTATGATTTGTTATTTTGTGGATGAAATTTGAACATATAGTTATATGTGGCCCATCATAGATATTGTGCATTAAACATTATATATCAGTGAAAAAATCTATATATTTCATTACTTTTTCCCACTAACATTGGGATTTGGTGACTCCATTTTTTTGGATTTATTAAAAATGTGGATTCATATCATAGTGATTAAGTAGTTTAGTATCAAAAATTCCATGGGGATTGATTATATAAATCATGATGAAGGGATTCAATACTTTTTTAGGATAATTATCACTAATAGAGATCTGTATTTTACCTCAAGGGTTTAAACGTGTCTTTATAATTCTTTTGACTGTTATTTGATCCGTATTTCTTCCCTCTATTCCAAAATAGAGATAATGGTTCATATTATAGAGTACTAGTATAAGTATATTATTTTGATTTTGGAGGTTCATTGGTGAAGAATATTACTTTATTTGGGTAAGCCTATGATAATAGAAATCATCCTTCCATTGATTTAGATCTATTTGATACATTGTATGTTTAGACATGGATATCTTTGTTATATTGGATTAAGGCCAAGGGGTTGGTGATTTATAGATAAATAGTTGTATAAGGGAGGATAAAGAAATGTTAGGTGGTTTTTAAGTAGATTAAATTTTCTCAAGTTCTTCAAATTTCTTATTTTGATTAAATGAAGACGCTCTTAATGTTTGATGTTGAATATCTTATGTTCGTAAAGGTTTATCCTCATAAAGGGAAACAATGATTTGAAAGTGTAATTAATATTTTACCTAAATTATTTAGGTATTTCAATGTTTTTGAGTAATTTAGTGTTGTGTTGTATCGATTATCTCTTCCTACTATAATGCATTAAATTTAAGAAATTATCTATCATACATAGCTTTATAGATAACATCATTATGTGATATCATCATGATGAATCAAATTTTATTATTTAGGATGAGTTTGGTATGGATGAGGATGTGATATTTTTTTAGTTTCATTTAATGAAACAAAATCATCTTGATAAGGTCCTTCAATGATTTTTCATTATTTAAGTTTTTTCTATTGGTGTTATGGTTTCATGGATGAATGTACATGAGAGTGAGAGTCATGGATATAGGAAATGTTTATGTATTTTTTTTCCTATTATTAGTACACTAATTTTGATATTTGGTTTCAAGATAATGATGATGATATTATAATAGTTATTCTATTGTGTTTGGTATTTTTTTAATGGATACAAGTTTTGATTGTTTGGTGTCTTGGGGGATATTTATGTTTTTGAGTTTACCTTTTTCCCTTACTATGTTCTGTTCTAAATATTTTTTATAATAATCAATTAGAAAGCCTCAATTGTATAATCCTAAAATATTCTAGATCAGTATTTTTCTATAGGTTTTTTAGAGAGTTTATGTTATATTTGAAGAGGTTTTTAATAAAATTACTATTTTAGGGATATTTTGGAACAAAAATCATTTTTTCATTCCTCTACATCATAGTGGGTTTAGTTTCCTCATTATATTTAGTATAGTAACTAAAATTTTGATTTTTAATTATAATAAGAGTTTTAATACATCTAGAAAATTATACTTATGAACACTTTTGTGGTATAATGAATGCTTTCATGGTCTAAAAATTGGATTTATTTGTGATAAGAAATATCCCAGTCTAAAATAGGGATGTGAAAAATAATGATTTTTTATTATCATTGTGTAATAAAAAATGGTTTTTTGAAACCAAATACTTTTTTTTGATGTTTATAAGGGATGATAAAAATATATATCATGTTCCAAAGTTGGTACATTATAGTATTGGTTAGAGGTGTTTTCATTAATAACATGTTTTGTAGAAATTAATATATGACCATTATTTTGATTTTTGTGTTGTTTGAATACTCATCATCCAAAAAACAATTTTTTGGCTTAGTATCAACACATTTTGGTATTGTCTCTCATTTTATTTAATATAAATTCAAGGTTGCAATAATTTTTTTAGTTCCTTATGTTTTCGTGGAACCCTTATCATCTTGAATTTTATATTCTAGTGTATTTTGAATCAATTAAGGGTATCTTGATTACCTATATTTGTATAACTTAATAATCTTGAATATAAGTCATACTTTATTTCTTTCATATTAAATTTCATTATCTTTTACCTATCAAGTATGTATGGTAGAATTATTTTTAATGTTTTGATGGATATTGGGTAATGGATTGATGTAGTATTTCTATGTTATGTTTTTTATTAAAAATCCCTCCACATTTTATTTATGATCACATGTTTTGTTCTTATCATGGTGTTTCATTATTTGAGATTCATTTGGGTTAGATAATTCAATTTATCTATTTTTTATTTCAATATGTTAATGTAAAGTGACCCTAATTGTTTCTCATTAAGTATGGATTAGAAATTTTACAAGTGAAGAAAATAAATTATTTAAAATTGTAAAGTGATTTGAATATTACTTTTTTTGTTTTATCTTTTGATTTATATATTATTTTTTGGTTTATTATTATTTTAAAATGATGGAATGAATTTTAAATGTTATCTTCAGTGTAATGAATTTTGTTTAATATTCATGAATAAATCTATGATGGTAGAATTATTAATAAGATAAAGAATAAAATTAATTGTTTGGTTGTTGTTGAGTTTAGAAGGAATTGAAAAAATTATAATGAAGAATTAATAACCAGGACGGGTTTTTTAAATTATTATGCAATAATTTTTTTAATTTATTTTTTTGGTGTAAGAAGACATGATGTGGTTTTTATAGTTAGGGTTAGTGGTGAAGAAATGGTAGATATGGTATTATTCATAGTTGGATGTTCATTTATGTAGTTGGTGTGATGTAATATTCTATATTGTGAAGGTATTAAAATATTTATATGAAATAATTATAGAATTATTTAATAAATTTAATAATGTGTAATGGGAATAGGTTTGTGATAAATAAATTAAATTTTGATAGTAATTAATTAAATGTGATAAAAATATTATATGGTAATTTAATATACATGTGATAAGTTTATTTTCTGATAAATTATTTTTCCAATGATAAATGTTGTTAATAGATATTACTAAAATTATTTTCAATGAAGTGTGATATGGGATGAAGATTTATTGTGCTAAAAATGTGGTGATGTTTTGTAGTAATATAGGTTTTTAATAGTAAGTTACCCAATGAGTGGTTTTTGTTGATATTATATATTTATTATATTTATTCTTATTTCTTGTATAGATATACATAATTCAAAAAATCATACTCATTAAAATATTACATTTTAGGTTTTAAACATATGAACAATATTTGAGATGAGTTTGTCCTTAATGGATGACTAGTTTACCTCCCCCACTCTCTATTATAGACTTGATATGGTAGTGATGTGGTTATGTGGAAATGAATTGGGGAAATGGTTTTGATATGATCATATGGACGTGATGTGGTTATGTGATGGTATGTCTTATGTGACTGTGGAAGGTGGTATATGGTTGTGGTATGCCACTATAATTTTATGGTTATATATATGAAGCAGTATGATGTTGTGGTATGTGGATATTAATGTCTTTGGGTGTTTGGTCAATTTCCATTGAGAGGTTAGGGTGACTAGATCCATGGGGAAGCTAGTGTATTATAACATTCACTCTTTGTTTTTATATTTACTCTATTATTTTACATATTTTCAGTTTTTGGGAGAAATAATTGATGAAGTTATAATAGCATTTAACAAATGATACGAAATTATTTTGCCTCAAAAAGTACAATATAGAGGATTTTGTATGATTATCCCATATTGTCACAGGCTTTTCCTTAGAGGATACTTCTACATAAACATTTTTGTTTGGTGTAGGTTATGGTCAGTACACAAATTTCTATCTCATTACTGGGTGATTATTTAGAGTAAGATTTTACATCTTTTTAGTTATTTTAAATATTTTCTTTATTTTCTTTTATTATTATATTACATGAAATTTGTAGTTATTATGCATTTTAATTTATATATTCAATTGTTTTTAGTTTTGGGAAATTTTTATATTATTTATGGACTAACATTGGTAAATTCCTCTAATTTTGTTTGATTTATACCCCCTATGTTATACACCAACTAGTATGCCACTATAGGTTGGATTTTTAGATGATGATTATCTTTACTACATTCCTAAGAGGGGTTTTGAAGGTCTCATACGCATCAGAAGCTCATGGGTGGATGTGCCCACTTGACTATTTGTAATTAGCAATGACCAATCCTGGATCAATATGGTGATAAACACCAGAATCCATAGATCAAATCATAGAAATAGACTGAGAAAAATAATAGTCCCAAAACTATAAAGGAGGATCATCAAAGGTTGATTATAATTAATTTAATTAATTGACAAGAAGTACCTTTTAAGGTGTTGTTTTTTTGTGTATATTTATGATCACGTTCTAATGTGATTCATTGTTCCATTGCAGAATACAAGTATATACTTCCTCTAGTGGTGATCCACACGTGCACCACATATCTCTGGACGTCGCCAAAGGAATCTTCAGGTGCTAGCGTGGAGAAGACATTGCTTGCGTTTTCCGCCTTAGATCACCTTAATCCAATAGAAGAGGATATATCTCGGTCTTGAGAGTTTTCTTAGAGGAAGGATTTCATTCATCCTTGAGATAATTCACCATAATTTTTGTGCTCAACGATTAGTGAAATTTTTTTGGGTTGCGAGGATATTTATAATCGGGTTTGAAGTTATAGAGTTATGAAAATAAATATACGCATTGCGAATTTTATTTATTTCATTAAATTTTTTTGATAACCCCCATGTCAAATAATTATTTTTTTAACATGCACCCATGATGAATATAATAAATATCATTTAATAAAAGACATTATTTCCTCAAAATCCTGACTAGATAAACTACATGGCGTGTAATCATTAATACACGCAGTGTACTCGTTTTTCATTTCCTTTCTAAAATGATAACTACACGGTGTGTACATTCAATGTATCTGGCATGTATATATTTTTTTCATTTTATTATTCCTCCAACATTAAAATGATTTAGGATTCCATGAATAATTATTAAACCACATATGGGAATAATATTTAATCTACTTGAGATAATTGGACACATTTTGTGTGTGACACTCTAGGCCTGTTTCTTGTTGGAATTAGGCGGGCTTGCCTAACATCTAAGATTACTGTCTAGCAATGGTTCAGGGCACCCAAGGGAAAGAAGTTAACATTGAATTGACATGTCACCTCATATTAATTCTTATCGTGTAATTTAATCCCTTTTTCTTGATTTCTCATCAAGCAGGTTTCATGGTAGTGTCATAATCGTATATGCTTGATCCTTCATTCATTGACTTCTAGAAATAAACTCATTGTGACACCATGGCCATGGAATTTGGGAAATAGTACTATTTAAATCAAAGGTCCCGATATATCTATATCCATAAATATTAAAGGTACAAATCTTTCGTCTACTTATCCATTAAGAACACATCATTCGTGATGCACCAAACGTACCCTACTTCTAGCCAATTGTCTCTGTGACAGTTTTATGAGAAAATCTATGTGTGTGAGTCAGGACATGAGTTAATGGTAATATACCAGTCTAAGGACCATTACACATGCTCGTAGATAGAAATGTATGATGACCCAAAGACATGCAGAATTACTACTAGAGTTTATGTTCTCATAATCTCCCTTTATGAAGATTACCAAGTGCGAACTCAATGAGAGAGAGTCTCATCTTCTTACGAGTACTAAAAAATGAAGGTCTATATACTATGTGTCCTATCATAGTATCTAATCCAACAATAGAAATTTATTTAGGAATATTGTTATACCATTTCAAGGTTCTCATCATAGTGGGGATCTTCCATGACCTTGTTAATGAAACAAATATTACAGGACATTATTATATTATAGTCATGAAGAACAATAAACAATATATAATAAGTGTATATTCATGAAATAAAAGTATAAATAGTAGGTTATCAGGACACCAACTGTTACAAACTCCCACATAGACTAGAGAAAACTACCTACAACTTTTAGTCCTCCTGACCTCACATGAGAATCATGTTTCTGCTGAGTCAAATCATTAGTCAAGGGTTCCACCATGTTGTCTTCTATAGAAATACTAATCACTGCAACTTCACCTCTCTGAGAAAAATCCCTCAAGATATGATACTTCTAAAGTATGCTCTTTGTCCAATGATGGTACCTTGGCTCTATTGCAAGTACCACCGCTGCAGTATTATCACAATAGAGTGTGATAGAATCTTTACTGCTAGGTTCCACATCCAGATCTTTGATGAAGCTTTGCATCCATACTACATATTTAGCTACCTCAAAAGTTGTGATATACACAGACTCTGCTATAGAATCTATGACCACACCATGCTTTGAGCTCTTCTAGCTCACTGCACCTCCATTCAAACTAAATATGTATTCAGTATGCAACTTCATGTCATCTTGATCAGTTTGGAAACTATCATCTACATGTCCTCTAATGAATAGTTCCTCATCTCCACCATAAACCAGAAACATATCCTTAGTACGCCTCAGATGCTTAATTATAGTCTTGATTTTCATCCAATGGTGGTCTCCTAGATTAGCTTGATATCTGCCTACCACATTTAATTCAAAAGAATCATCTAGCCTTGTACATAGAATATCACACATGAATAACCCAATCATGGATGCTTAATGGATCCTTTCCATTTTCTTTATTTCCTCATGTGTCTGAGGACACATTTTTTTAGAATGATTAATACTATGTGACACTAGAAACAATCACCTCTTGGTTTGTTCCATGCTGAATCTTTTCAGTATCTTGTCAATGTATGTACTTTGACTCAGGCCGAGCATTATATTGGATCTATCACGATTGATCATGATCCCATGAAAACATACTGACTCACCCATGTCTTTCATAGAGAATCAATTTTCCAAACATGTATTAACTGACTGTAAGACAGGTACTTCATTTATAATTAGTAATATGTCATCAACATATAATATTAGGAAAATGACTACACTTCCTCTAAACCTTTTGTAGACATAAGGATCCCATTCAGTCTTAAGAAAGCCAAATTCCATTATGGATTCATCAAAATGAATTTTCTAACACCTTGATGCTTTATTTTATCCATAAATGTATTTATGAAACTTGCATACCTTGTTGGAATCCTTTGGAGTCACAAACCCTTCAAGTTGTAACATGTAGACATCTTTCAAAAGGTTCTTGTTATGGAATACTATTTTGACATACATTTTCCAAATTTCATAGTTATGGTATGTGAAAATGGCCAATAGAACTCTTATGGATTTCAGCATCGTAACTGGTGAAATTTTTTTGTCATAGTTAATTCCTTGATGCTATCTAAATCCTTTTGCAACTAGTCAAACCTTATAGGTTATGACTTGTCCCTCCATGTCTAGTTTTTCTTGAATACCCATTCATTACCAAAAGGCTTTACATCAACAGGAGGATCTACCATAATCTAGACTTGGTTTTGGTACATGGAATCCATTTTAGAATTCATGGCTTCTTACCACATGGAAATGTTTGTGTGTTCATCTGCTTCCTTGTAGGTAAGAGGATCATCATTTTCAACTAATAATGAGTCACCATCTTTAATGAAAAGAAAACCATATCGTTCTAGTTCTCTCACCTCTCTCATACTCTTACATAGTTCATGTTTCTATGTAATAGATTGTCCTTCCATAGGGATTTGTAGAATCTGTTCTAGTACCAACTCTTGTGTATCTTGATCCTCAACTTCATCAAGTTCAATCTCACTCCCACTATCTCTTTTGGAGATGTTCTCCCTCTCAAGGAATATGGGGTGTCTTTCCACTATAACCTTTTTATCTGAGGGGTTGTATAGGAAATATCCCCTTGTTTCCTTGGGATATCCTATAAAGGTACACTTTGTGCCTTGGGGTAAAATTTGTTACCTAAATAGGCCTTAACTAATGCTTATCTACCCCGCACATGTAAATTGGATATCATGGATTAGCGGAAACTCTATAAATCTTATAGAATACCATTTATCGATTTAGTTGGTTCTTGGTTTAGTATGTGTGTTGGTGTTGGTAATGCATATCCCCAAAAGGAAAAAGGAAGACTCACATGACTCATCATTGATCTCACTATATCAAACAGTGTGTGGTTCCTCCTTTCACTTACCCCATTCCAATAAGGCATGTAAGGAGGAGTGAGTTGAGATAGAATCCCAAACTCTCGTAAGAAATCAATGAAGTCCTAATTAAGATATTATCCTCTTCTGTCTAAGCATAGTTTCTTAATCTTCTTACCAAACTAGTTCTCAACTTCATTCTAGTAATCATTGAACCGATGAAAAGAATATGACTTATACCTCATTAAGTAAATATATCCATATCTACTAAAATCATCAGTAAAAACTATGATGTACCAGAACCCACCCATTAATTTAACATGAATTGGTCCATACACAATTGTGTGAACTAATTCTGGAATATCTTTATCCCTTTCACCTTTCCCAATAAATAGGGATTTGGTCATTTTTCCTTGTAGACACACAGGACATACACCAAGTGGTTTTAGTTTGAAAGAATATAAATACCCATCTTGATGTAATTTTTTCAAATGATTGCCATTGACATGACCTATCCGATAATGCCAAATTTGGTTTTGTTATGAGTCTTGTGAATTAACTTTTTCATCGATTTCCATTACTTGGTTTCTGTGCTCTAACACATAAAGTCCATTATATAAATGTCCCCTACGAAAACAAATTTTATCTTTATAAAAGTAGAAAAATTCATTTACATTCATGAAGGCGAATCCATCAGTATTTAATATCAATACTGAAATAATGTATTTGGTTACATAGGTTACATACAAAAAATCTTTTAATACCAAGACCATCCCAGTAGACAATGTGAGGTGGCAGTCTCTGACACCTACAGCAGCGAGTCTGGATTCATTGGATGCCCACAGATCCACCTCACCTCAGTCAATCATTCTGAATCTACATGGTTATTGTATTTGGATAAATATGTGAGCACCAGAAGACATATCTAATACCCAATTAGTTGAAATTGATAGATTACATTTGATAAAAAACACACTTGAAGCTTCCCCTTGCTTCCTTGGTTTGGGGTGGTTTTTATTCCATTGGCCCTTCTTGCCAAATAAAAAATAGACATCCTCTTATTCTATTGCCTCCCCTTTGATATTCCATTTCTTATAAGGCCTTGAAGATTCTTAGGGATTAATTCTCTTTGCCTTACCTTTCCTTTTATTCACCATAAGTACAGAATTATTTTCATGCTTTATATCATTTTCCACATAGTTAATGGGGATAAGAAGATCAGATAGAGACTTCTCAATGTTTTCATGTTGAAATTTACCACAATGTTAGAGAAGATATAGGGGTGATACAAGAATGAGATCAGTACCCAGTTCTTCCTGGAGTTTAAACCCTAGAACCTCCAAGCTCTCAATGTAGCCAATGTGCTTGACTACATGAGGCCCAGATGGCGCACCCTCTGCAAGCTTGTTCTGAAATAGAGCCTTGGATATCCCAAACCTTTTCATTCTTGCTCTCTCTTGGTATAGACCACAGAGGTGATCGAGAATGCTATAGGCATCCGTGTATTCATGAGACTTCATTAGATCACTAGAAATTGATGACAACATCAAACATTGAACGTTGAGTTCATCGTTAAAATGTTGATCTTAGACCAGGAAATCATCATCACTCGCCCCTTGGGTAGTCAAATTAGGAAGTGTGGACTCCCCCTTGTAAAACTTTGTTTCATGGTGTAGGATAACCTGAATGCACCTAAATAATTCCTAAAATTTACTTCCAGTGTGGATATTGTCCTTATCCAAAATTAATCATAGAGAAAATGTGGTTGATGAGTTTGTCATATTGATTCTATAAATTAAAAGATCATATTTATCAGTTCCTTTTCATTACATTTTATGTAAAAGAAAAAATTAATTTATTATTCCTCCCACTGTTTTATCATGTCCCAATGGCCCCCACCATTGAACTTGTAATGCCATGTTTCCATGACATTCAAGTGGAAAGGATCCATATTCCCCTTCACATAACCCCAATAAGGGTTGGTTAAGCTATTTAGAGGTATTTAGGTAGGCAGGTCTTTTCCAAGTACGAGCTTACAATTCATTAATCTATTGAGTGGACTCCCCAATCCTGAAATAGTATCTTGGATTTCCTCAACACTTTACTCCATTTTATAACAAGTCTATTAAGGGATAATCCTCTTGATATAAAATTTTTAAGCCAACCCAAAACATTCATAAGCATTACCCTTATAAAAGTAAGTGTCCTAACAAGGGTTTGTGAAACACATAGTGTCATTCAGTCTTTCCCTTAATCAAGTAAATGAAGTCTTGGTCTGACTTAATATGGTATTTGATATATTTAAATCCTTTGTATATAGTTTCACATTATCAAATTCCTATTAATATTATGTGATACTTTCTTAAGTGATTAACCATGTTCTGAAAATGTTTATGCATAGTACAGTTTTTATTTTATTCCATATTTTCATGCTTGTTTATTTCATTAACTATGTGATCACGACAACACATAAATAATAAATAAACCATGTAATCAGACAGAAATAAAATAATATGGCAAGATCATGAGCTTCTTTTGGTTATCTTATCTATATTTTTTGATAAGCTAACCATGAAGTAGTAAGAAACACCTTGAACTCGATGATTTGTGTTTTGAAGCTCCCACCTTTAAACCATTGTATCTACTTGGGTTGGTTTCGCCTTAGCTTCAAATTTTGAACCATCTCCTCTATCTTGGTAGATCCTTCATTACATGGGGTTTAAATTAAAGAAACCATGGGCACACATGCCCTACATTTTATTGGAAGAAAGATCCCAGGCCAATGAATCTAAATTAAATAAATTTAAATGAAACCATACACACAGAAAGGATCTTTGGTCTAGATCAGGATCATCCATGTCATAAATGAAATTTATGCTTATTTAATATTCAAATTACTTTAATCATTATTTTATTCAAGAGAAGTTTCAATTGAATTTAATTTATTATGATCTTATAATTAATCAATTATCTATCTTAAATTCCTTTTTGAATATCCTTCATATTCTTCTCATCCATATTCCTTGTACGAGTCTTTATACTTTGGATGAAACCAGGTGAAATTCCATTTCTGGAATGTAAACACGTCATGTAGGCTATATTACAAGGAGTGTATTTGTTTTCACCCTTTATCCAATGTAAATTCTAGGGGATTTGTCTTGCTTTCTCTACATTGGAATTTTTGGACTACGCGGTGTGTAGATTAATCTAACATGGAATGTACTTCCATGTTACATGTTTACTGGCCTGGCAATCCCGTTTACATGTTTACACGACTTCTCTTTATAAACAGTTTCCCCTGGGCCAGATCGGACTACACAATGTGTTGATTCAACATACATGTCGTGTATTCTGGTTTCCATGCACCATTTAGTTTTGGTCAACACTATGTATTAAATAAAACATAGGAATACTCAATTCACATGATGAGGATTGGCGGACCAGTACCGGTTCATTAAGCCTAAGTACACGACGTGTAGATTACACTACACGTTGTTTATTCATGTGTTGTACAGATAGAATGAGCGGCTCCACCAGATGAGTTCCTCATTTTTATTTTAATAAAAATTAAAATTAAATGGTTGTTTCTATTATGTGAATCGAGAGATGAATGAGGAAGAACATATATCATTCATTCAGTTTTATAGAATGATTTATCTTCAATTGAATCAAATATAAATGCATAAATTATCAATGAAAATTAAATAACTATAGTCGACGTTGTGATCCCTCTGATACCACATGAAGGTCTCGGGCGCAGAGGAAGCTCATTAGTAGATGTTCCCCCTTGACTTTTGTCATTATCAATGATAAATCTGGGATCAATACGTTGATAAATGACAGAATCCATGGATCAAATAACAAAAATAGATAGAGTAGAAGAATAGTCCTAGTACCGCAAAGGAGGATCACCATAGGTTGATTATAATTAATTTAATTAATTGATAAGAAGAACCTTTTATGGTGTTCTTTTTTTGATGATATTTCTGATCACGTTCGGATGTGATTCATCATTGTGTCATAGAATCTAAATGTATACTTCCTCTAGTGGTGATCCACATATGCATCACATATCTATGGATGTATCCAGAAGAATATCTAGGTGCTAGCGTAGAGAATCCTTTGCTTGAGTTTTCTACCATAGATCACCTTGATCCGATGGAGGGGTATCTCTCCCGGTCTTAAGAGAGTTCTTGGTGGAAGTAGTTTTTTCATCCTTGAGAGAATTTTCTAGAATTCTTGTGCACAACGATTATGGAAAAGTGTTGGGGTTGTGAGGATATTTATAAATGGGTTTGAGGTTATAGAGTTATGACAATAAATAAACATGTTACACATTTTATTTATTTCATTAACTCTTATTGAAAACCCTCATCTCAAATAATTAATTCCTTGACATGTGCCCAGGATGATTATAATGAATATCAGTTAATAAAATGATATTATTTTCTCAAAATCTTGATAGGAAAAACTACACGGATTATACTCATTAATACATGGTGTGTACTCATTTTTCATTTCCTTTCCAAAATGAAAACTCCACGGTGTGTATATTCAATGTACACTGTGCGTATATCTTATTTTCATTTTATTCTTCCTCCAACATTAAAATGATTTCAAATTCCTTGAATAATTATTAAACCATATAAGGTAATAATATTTATTCTACTTGAGATACTTGGATAAACTTAGTTAGTGACACTCTAGGCCTCTTTCTCCTTAGAATTAGGTGAGCTTGCCTAAAGTCCAAGATTATTATCTAGAAATGTGTCATGGAACCCAAGAGAAAGAAGATGATTTCCAATTGATGTGTCAGCTCATATAAACACTTACCATGTAACTTTATCCCTTTGTCTCAATATAACATTAAGCAGGTTTCATGGAAGCTTCATAAACCTATATGCTTGATCCGCCATTCTTTGACTTCTAGAAATAAACTCATTGTGACACCATGGCCATGGAATTTGAGCGACAGTTCTATTTCAATCAAAGTACTCGAGATATCTAATTCTATAAATATGGAAAGGAACAATCCTTCCTCCACTTTTCCATATACAACATGTCACTCGTGACGCACCGAACATACCTTAATTCCCGCCAACTGTCTTCGTGACAGTTTTTGTGAGAAAATGTAACTGCGCGAGTCATGATGTGAGTTAATGACAATCTTCTAGTCTAAGGACCATTACACCCGCTCATAGATTGCAATGTATGATGTAACATCCCAGGTAAATAAAGAATAAAGAATTTTCATATTTATTAATATTTACGAATTAAATATTAATTTTAATTAAAAGGGGTTTCTACGTTCGATAGCGTACTCGGTACGCAATGATGAGTTTCTTTGAAAACTTACTTTGCACACAAGTAATAAAATAATATTATTTTAAATGATAGTTAACAAGTAGCCATTGTACTGGCGGGAATGGATAGAAATAACTAAAATATGATTATATATGTTTTTAAATGTTTTTACATTTACCCAATAAAATATAAAGGCTTAAAATATTGAAAGAGTTCAATTTTAGGCATTTATACCCTAATTTTCACGAAAGGTCCACTTATCACCTTTTGACGGAGAACCGTCATTAAATATAGTTTTGATCGATCTTATAAATTCTATTGGACTAAATATAACTCTTCTTTAGAATCGGGATATCAAAATTTACTTTGTGAAAATTTTTGGTACCTTTCTGATAAAGTTTATTTTTTTTAATGAATAGTGTAAGATGTTGTATTTTAATTCAAAACCTTTTTTAATCTAATTTATTTATATGATTATATTATATTTTGAATTGGTTTTAAAGTGAAATTAGAAAATATTTTTACCATTAAATCCAATAGTGGTCGTTGGAATTAATTTCACTTTGAAATCGGACTTAAACTAGTGTCAATATTTTGATACTTATTGTTTCATAAAAACACGTTATTTGCTCTGACAACGGGAATTAATTATTAAATTAATTAATGTGACTTATATGTTTTTAATTTTTTAAAATAGACTTCATTTTTGAATTCGTAATATCAAATATAGCTTAGGGTGAATTTTTGGTAATTTTCTGAAAAACTTCAATTTTTGATGAATAGTGAAACCACTAAGTGGTACTTATAAAGACTGATTTTCCGTTTAAATGAAATTTTTCCATCATTGTGTTTTGAATTTCAAAAATCCGACATATATGGTTGTCATTAAGAAGTAAAATGTGGTTCAATGAGATTATAATAATTTTTTGGTGAATAGTAACTTATTAAGTTCTTAATCGCGATTAGTGGTAATTAGTGTAGTTTAAGGTAAAAATAATGTTTTAATAAAATAAGATGAGCTTGACACATGTCCTACCCTCATTGGTTGTGTCATGGCCGACTAAGACAATCCATGGGTCAACTTGGGGACCCGATGCAGACACTTTGGTTGGGAAATGACATAAATAACTTTTTATTTAATGTAAAAGTAAAAATGACACAAACATAATATGTTTTACGAAAACAATTTTTACATGGGGTTATAAAGATAAGATTTTTGATTATAAATAGTCATTGGAAATATAAACAAATTTCCTACATCATAGTAGTTTTTTTATAATTTTTAGACATTAAATAAATTTATTTATTTATGACATAATAATGATGCAGCGATGATTAGTGGATTTAGAACCCTTATCACCTTATCCACGAATTATATCAATGTGGGACCTTTTAAAACCGAAACACATTTTCAAATAAAGTAATATTTCTTTACTTTCCAAAAGTGCCCCTCCTCTCCTCTTATAAAAGGCCCCCACCTATACCTCATTTCACACACTCTTCATGCCTTTGGCTCGGCCAACCCCTGCCCATTTACTCTCTCCACATCCCTCTCCTAATTTAAGAGGATTCCCTTTGGGCATAATCCTTTCAAAGGAAGCCTTTAGGCTCAAATCAAAATGAGTTACACTTTTAAAGGTAATTCATTCTCTATTGTTCATTTGTTTTATTTTGCTTCTCCAACCCTCTAAACTCTTTTAATTTACTTATTTTGTAACAACACCAGTATCGTCAATATAATAGGATGTTGTTATAAGATTTATTCGATCTACATTCTCACACAACTACATCAAATGGTTAAAGAACATTCGGTTTCCGTGGATGAAAAAATTCTGCCTCCCGAAACGATGATTGTTCAATACTCATTTAACACCTTCAAAGGTGGCCATTATGATGTCACTATTATTATATATGATATATAATATGTTTATGTTTTCTTTAAGCTTCTGTATTTTTCATTTTGGGCATACCTTTATGGTTTCCATTATGGGTAAACACGATATCTTCATTTAAGGAAGTGCGGACTACCGCCCCCTCAAAGTGATGTGATTCGTTAATGCCATATGTGGGACGTGTAAAGGATGGATTTAAAGTAATTATATATGATGTTATACTGGAATTATAATATACCTCTATATCATTATTATTTCTTTCCATTAAAGTATGAGATAGAAATGAAAGTAGCGTTCATGCGTACGTACGGCTTACCGTCTCCATGAACGGTGCATTTCATTTCTTATCCCCAAATGTAATGTACTATTAAAAGTACATGTATATAATGGATATATATAATTAATGATATATTTAAATTATGAATATAATTCTGGAATTAAAATATACATACCTCTCATTTCGTTTTAATTCCATTAATATGACAAAGAAATGAAAGTAGCGTTCATGCATACGTACGGCTTACCGTCTCCATGAACGGTGCATTTCATTTATTACCTCTAAATGATTATGTAATATTATAAATACATGTATATGCTGGATATATATGATACATATTATATCCAAATCGGGAATTTCATTCTGGATATAAAGAACCATTGACCACACGAACAACATGTAATTGTAAGAAGTCCACTTTCGACTTAAGAACCAAATATTGAGAAAACAAACATTATTAACTTAAATGGTTACATAATGTTTATAACATGGAAATAAGTGATATAAAAGGAATAATTAACTTTAAAAAGGTTCTTAATCAAGTATAAATTAACTCAAGTTTATTATTCTGGACGTTAAAGAACGATCGAGTCAAGTCGGACCCGAGGTAAGGGACTTCGTCTCAATCTCCTTTCATTGAGGCATATTTCGTTTTATACACAACATTCTCTTATACGGTGTATAAACCCCTTTTACTTTTACTTTTTACAAAAGTAATCTTTTTCTACGAAGCGTTTTGCAAAACAACAAAAAGGAATGTTTCTTTTAACGTACGCGGCGACAAAGACCTTTTCCACCACCGCGAGTATTATTTGGTCTTTGGCTTTCTCAACAAGCCGTAATGTTTTTAGAATAAAATAAACACCATATACTCTTTTATGTATTTTGTTACTGAAAATGGTTTTGAAAAAGGATTCTATTATGTCAATATATTTATGATATATTGTGATTGAAATGTGGAAATGTTATCATTCCTTTATATTGGTTTTATGTTTTATGATTTTATACCGGTACTTGGACATTTTAACAGGTGGTTACGTTATAAACCATTTGATGGGTGGTGCCGTGAATACCAGGACAGGGGGTTACGTTATAACCTCCAATGCATTGGGTATGGAAGTCGGCCGTAAGGCTATTCCATTAAGTATGTATGGAAATTGGTCATATGGCTATTCCATTAAGTGATATTTGTGGAATTCGACCGTATGGTTATTCCACTTAAGTATGTTTATGTCCCAAGTTACCTTTATATATGTTATGTGTTCTTTTTATGGATTTTATGGTAATCCTTTGGTTACAAAAAGGTATGTAATGATAATTTATTCAGTGAAGAGTTTTTACTACTTCATGAAGGTGAAGGTATTAATTTGATAGAGCATATATGGTTTATTTGATGTTTGAAAAACTAACAGTTTTCATTCTTTCTGTATCCCTTACTGAGCTTTTTATGCTCACCCCAAGTTTTTTTTTGAAATGTTTTCACAGGACTTAATGTGGAATAAGGTCAACGATGGGATCAAGGGAATGTCATCCTATATAAAACATGGAACTATACACATTTCTTTTTAAGAGTTTTTTTATTATGGAAACTTAGTAGAAGTGACTACTTTGTAATCTTTTGAGATGAAATAGTTATGTTATAATTCTCTAAAACTCTAAACCTGAAAAGATCATCGACGTGAATTATTCATTTAATTCAATATTAAGTAAGGTTTAAGTCCGGGGCCTTATAGTTGGTATCAAAGGTCTGTTTAGACAACTTTAGGAGTTAGAAAAGTGTTAAATTATAATATGATTGAAATGATATAGCATTTATGGATTACCATGTTGCTTCGCCTAGGATATTTCTGTGTTCAGAATGGTTTTCCGCAGAGGAAACAAAGAAGCTATGTTGGGACGACATCAGGAGGAAGATAACCTTCCAAATCAACAACCTGAGATGGTCGGAATCGAAACTGAATAGTTTGTTGCAGTGATGGCACAGTTGACTCAGGCTATAAATGGTGGTGGTATCCATGCACGATATCAGCCAGATCAACCGCAGAGGAACATATCAGTGGTGGAACATTTCATTAGGCAACATCGCCCATAATTCAGAGGATCATCTGACCCTGTGAAAGCTGAAGGGTGGATTAAAGCACTGGAGAAGATTTCTGATGTCATGGGGTGTTCAGAACATCACAAGGTTAGTCTTGCTGTTTACCGTTTTGAAGGTGAAGCTGATCAGTGGTGGTCGATGGTGAAAAATACCAGGGATAGTGAAGAGATTGAGGATCTTCTCTGTGACGAATTCAAAGGTATGTTTCTTGAGAAATATTTTCCTAAGGTGGTTCGTCTTAGGATGGAAAAACAGTTCCTAGAATTGAGGCAGGAGGATGATTTAGTGGCTTCTTATGAAGCAAATTTCACTCAATTGTCAAGGTAAGCTCCAAACTTCATACGAGATCTTGATAGTAAAATAAACCGTTTTTACTCATTGTTAAAGCCAAAGTATCAAATGGCTTTAGATTCTCGTGAGTTCAAAAGTTCTGAAAAACTTGTTCGATGTGCGGAGAAGGTGGAAATGGAGTTTGCCGATGATCAGATGTTCTATGAAAAACAACATAATAAGAGCTCTAGTTGGCAGGCAAAGGGGAAGAATTCATCAAAGAAGCAAGGAGGTAAGAAAACCAAATATCCATCCTGTGAGAAGTGTGGTAAAATGCATCCTGGAGAATGATTATCCAAGTCTGGTAAGTGCTTTCGGTGTGGTAAGTCTGGTCATATTGCTCGTAACTGTAAGGAAGATGATCAAGCAGGAAATGAAAAGCCAACGGTAAGATGTTTTCAGTGTAATGAAATGGGTAATTATGCAAACGAGTTTCCAATGAAGAACTCAACTGGTGGAATGCATCCAGACTACAAGCAGAAAGGGGTGGTGAAATCCTTTTCAACAACTTCAGCAGATGTTGGGCCATCGAATGAAGTGGTATCAGCTCCAGGGAGCTCAGTATTTTTTGAAGATTGACTTGAGGACGGGGTACCATCAGTTGAAAGTAAAAGAAGTCGAAGTTCTGAACACTGTGTTCCATACTAGATATGGCCATTATAAATTTGTAGTTATGCCTTTTTGGTTAACCAATGCACCTTATATATTCATGGACCTTATGAATAAAATTTTCCATGAGTTCTTGGATAAGTTTGTGTTTGTGTTTTGAGGTTTGGGAAGAGGTTATGTGTGCCTTGTGATTCACAGTTGAAGAATGAGTTGTTATGGGAGGCTCGTAGTTCCCCGTTTTCAGTTCATCCCGGCAGTACTAAGATGTACAGAGGTCTGTGGGAGTATTACTGGTGGGATGGAATGAAAAGAGACATTGCTGATTTTACTGTGAAGTGTTTGACATGTCAACAGGTTAAAGTAGAGTGACAGTTATAGAAAGGGATGCTTCATCCTTTACTAGTGCCTGAGTGTAAATGGGAAAACATATCCATAGACTTTGTTGTGGGATTACCAAGGACATCTCGAGGTAATAATGCAATCTGGGTTATTGTTGATCGCTTGACCAAATCTGCTCATTTCCTTTCTATACGAGATACTTTTTCTCTAGATCAACTTTCCCGTTTGTATCTTAAAGAGATAGTCAGGTTACATGGAGTTCCTCTCTCCATTGTATCTGATGGTGATCCTAGGTTCACATCTAACTTTTGGAAAGGCCTTTAGAAGTTGTTGGGTATAGAATTAAATTTTAGTACAGCTTTTCATCCTCAATCAGATGGGCAGTCAGAATGAACAATCCAGACATTGGAGGATATGCTACGAGCTTGTTCTATGGATTATCAGGGAAGTTGGGACCAACATCTTTCTTTGGTTGAATTTTTATATAAGAACAGTTTTCATTCCAGTATACAGATGGCACAATTTCAGGCATTATATGGGAAGCGGTGTTGAACTCCAGCTTTATGGGATGAAGTGTGTGAAAGGAAGTTGATGGGACCAGAATTGGTAGAAGAGATGGCAGAAAAAGTTCAGCTGATTCAAAAACACATGAGAACAGCTCAGAGCAGGCAAAAGAGTTATTCGGATAACCGGAGGAAGGATCTATCTTTCAAGGTAGGTGATCATGTTTTTCTCAAGGTTTCTCCTTGGAAAAGTGTGATGAGATTTGGTAAGAAAGGAAAGTTGAGTCCAAGGTTCGTTGGACCATACGAAATTCTGGAGAGAGTTAGATCAGTTTCATACCGAGTGGTATTACCTCCGAGTTTATCTCAAGTACACAATGTTTTTCATGTTTCAATATTGAGAAAGTATATACCAGATCCATCTCATGTTTTGAGTCCAGAGGTAGTTCAGCTGGAAGAGAACCTATCTTATGAGGAACAACCGGTCCAGATTCTTGACCACAGGGAGAAGGTGTTATGGAATATGGTGATTCATCAGGTAAAGGTTTTGTGGAAAAACCATGTGATTGAAGAGGCAACGTGGGATCTGAAAATTCTATGAGGGATAAATACCCCCACTTATTTTGATAAGTGAATAAAATTACGAGGACACAATTCCCAAAGGGGGGGAAGGATGTAACATCCCAGGTAAATAAAGAATAAAGAATTTTCATATTTATTAATATTTATGAATTAAATATTAATTTTAATTAAAAGTAGTTTCTACGTTCAATAGCGTACTCGGTACGCAACGATGAGTTTCTTTGAAAACTTACTTTGCACACAAGTAATAAAAGTAATATTATTTTAAATGATAGTTAACGAATAGCCGTTGTACTGGCGGGAATGGATAGAAATAACTAAAATATGATTATATATGTTTTTAAATGTTTTTACATTTACCTATAAAACGATAAAGGCTTAAAATATGGAAAGAGTTCAATTTTAGGCATTTATACCCTAATTTTCACGAAAGGTCCACTTATCACCTTTTGACAGAGAACCGTCATTAAATATAGTTTTGATCGATCTTATAAATTCTATTGGACCAAATATAACTCTTCTTTAGAATCGGGACATCAAAATTTACTTTGTGGAAATTTTTGGTACCTTTCTGATAAAGTTCATTTTTTTTAATGAATAGTGTAAAATATTGTATTTTAATTCAAAACCCTTTTTAATCTAATTTATTTATATGATTAGATTATCTTTTGAATTGGTTTTAAATTGAAATTAGAAAATATTTTTACCATTAAATCCAATAGTGGTCGTTGAAATTTATTTCACATTGAAATCGGACTTAAACTAGTGTCAATCTTTTGATACTTATTGTTTCATAAAAACACGCTATTTGCTCTGACAGCGGGAATTAATTATTAAATTAATTAATGTGACTTATATGTTTTTAATTTTGTAAAATAGACTTCATTTTTGAATTTGTAATATCAAATTTAGCTTAGGGTTAATTTTTGGTAATTTTCTGAAAAACATAAATTTTTGATGAATAGTGAAACCACTATGTGGTACTTATAAAGACTGATTTTCCGTTTAAATGAAATTTTGCCATCATTGTGTTTTGAATTTCAAAAATCCAACATACATGGTTGTCATTAAGAAGTAAAATGTGGTTCAATGAGATTATAATAATTTTTTGGTGAATAGTAACTTATTAAGTTCTTAATCACGATTAGTGGTAATTAGTGTAGTTTAAGGTAAAAATAATGCTTTAATAAAGTAAGATGAGCTTGAAACATGTCCTACCCTCATTGGTTGTGTCATGGCTGACCAAGAAAAGCCATGGGTAAACTTGGGGACCCCATGGAGACACTTTGGTTGGGAAATGACATAAATAACTTTTTATTTAATGTAAAAGTAAAAATGACACAAACATAATATGTTTTACAAAAACAATTTTTACATGGGGTTATAAAGATCAGATTTTTGATTATAAATAGTCATTGGGAAGATAAAAAGATTTCATACATCATAGTATTTTTTTTATAATTTTTAGACATTAAATAAATTAAATTATTTATGACATAATAATGATGCAGCGATGACATCATTATTTGACGATTTAAATAAAATGGAAAGATAATGTAAAATCTATGAACTAAACATGTCCAAAACCAATTGGATGAGTGGATTTCTAACCCTTATCACCTTATCCACGAATTATATCAATGTGGGACCTTTTGGAACCGAAATACATTTTCAAATAAAGTAATATTTCTTTACCTTCCAAAAGTGCCCCTCCTCTCCTCTTATAAAAGGCCTCCATCTCTACCTCATTTCACACACTCCTCAAGCCTTTGGCTCGGCCATAACCTACCCATTTAATCTCTCCACATACCTTTCCTCATCCTAGAGGATTCCCTTTGGGCAGAATCCTTTCAAAGGAAGCCTTTAGGCTCAAATCAAAAGGAGTTACACTTTTAAAGGTAATTCATTCTCTCTTGTTCATTTGTTTTATTTTGCTTCTCCAACCCTCTAAAATCTTTTTCTTTACATATTTTGTAACAACAACAGTATCTTCAATATACTAGGATGTTGTTATAAGATTTATTCGAGCTACACTCTCACACAAGTACATCAAATGGTTAAAGAACATACGGTTTCTGTGGATGGTGAAATTCTGCCTCCCGAAACGATGATTGTTCAATACTCATTTAACACCTTAAAAGGTGGCCATTATGATGTCAGTATTTTTATATAAGATATATAATATGTTTATTTTTTCTTTAAGCTTATGTATTTATCATTTTGGGCATACCTTTATGGTTTCCATTATGGGTAAACACGATATCTTCATTTAAGGAAGTGCGGACTACCGCCCCCTCAAAGTGATGTGATTCGTTAATGCCATATATGGGACGTGTAAAGGATGGATTTAAAGTTATTATATATGATGTTATACTGGAATTATAGTATGACTATATATCATTATTATTTATTTCCATTAAATTATGAGATAGAAATGAAAGTAGCGTTCATGCGTACGTACGGCTTACCGTCTCCATGAACGGTGCATTTCATTTCTTATCCCCAAATGTAATGTACTATTAAAAGTACATGTATATAATGGATATATATAATTAATGATATATCTAAATGATGAATATAATTCTGGAATTAAAATATACATACCTCTCATTTAGTTTTAATTCCATTAATATGTCAATGAAATGAAAGTAGCGTTCATGCGTACGTACGGATTACCGTCTCCATGAACGGTGCATTTCATTTCTTACCTCAAAATGATTATGTAATATTATAAATACATGTATATTCTGGATATATATGATACATATTATATCCAAATTGGGAATTTCATTCTGGATATAAAGAACCTTTGACCACACGAATAACATGTAATTGTAAGAAGTCCACTTTCGACTTAAGAACCAAATATTGAGAAAACAAACATTATTAACTTAAATGGTTAAATAATGTTTATAACATGGAAATAAGTGATATAAAAGGAATAATTAACTTTAAAAAGGTTCTTAATCAAGTATAAATTTACTCAAGTTTATTATTCAGGACGTTAAAGAACGATCGAGTCAAGTCGGACCCGAGGTAAGGGACTTCGTCTCAATCTCCTTTCATTGAGGCATATTTCGTTTTATACACAACTTTCTTTCATATGGTGTCTAAACCCCTTTTACTTTTACTTTTTTACAAAAGGAATATTTTTATACGAATCGTTTTACAAAACGACAAAAAGGAATGTTTCTTTTAACGTATGCGGCGACAAAGACCTTTTCTTCCGCCGCGAGTATTATTTGGTCTTTGGCTTTCTTAACAAGCCGTAATGTTTTTAGAATAAAATCAATACCATATAATATTTTATGTATTTTGGTACTGAAAATGGTTTTGAAAAAGGATTCTATTATGTCAATATATTTATGATATATTTTGATTGAAATGTGGAAATGTTATCATTCCTTAATATTGGTTTTATGATTTATGATTTTATACTGGTACTTGGACATTTTAACCGGTGGTTACGTTATAAACCATATGATGGGTGGTGCCGTGAATACCAGGACGGGTGGTTATGTTTTAACCTCCAATGCATTGGGTATGGAAGTCGGCCGTAAGGCTATTCCATTAAGTATGTATGGAAATTGGTCGTATGGCTATTCCATTAAGTGATATGTGTGGAAGTCGACCGTATGGTTATTCCACTTAAGTATGTTTATGTCCCAAGTTACCTTTATATATGTTATGTGTTCTTTTTATGGATTTTATGGTAATACTTTGGTTACAAAAAGGTAAGTAATGATACTTTATTCAGTGAAGAGTTTTTACTACTTCATGAAGGTGAAGGTATTACTTTGATAGAGTATATATGGTTTATTTGATGTTTGAAAAACTAACAGTTTTCATTCATTCTGTATCCCTTACTGAGCTTTTTATGCTCACCCCAAGTTTTTTTTGAAATGTTTTCACAGGACTTAATGTAGAATAAGGTCAAGGATGGGATCAAGGGAATGTCATCCTATATAAAACATGGAACTAGACACATTTCTTTTTAAGAATTTTTTTTATTATGGAAACTTAGTAGAAGTGACTACTTTGTAATCTTTTGAGATGTAATAGTTATGTTCTAATTCTCTAAAACTCTAAACCTGAAAAGATCCTCGATGTGAATTATTCATTTAATTCAATATTATGTAATGTTTAAGACCGGGGCCTTATAAATGATGACACCAGGACATGCAAAATTACTATTGGAAGGTCTGTTCTCATAATCTCCCATCTTGGAGATCGCAAACTGTGAACTCCATGAGAGAGAGCCTCGTGTTCTTACGAGTACTTGCACATGACATTTTGTATACTGTGTGTCCTATCATAGTATTTCATCCAAACATAGAAAAATATTTAATAATATTTTTATATAATTTCAAGGTTCTCATCATAGTGGGGAACTTCCATGACCATATTAATGCTACAAATATTCCAGAACATTATTATATTATAGTCATGCAAAACAATCAAAATTATATAAAATGTTTACATTCATGTAATCAAAGTATAAATAGTCGGTTCTTAGGAAACCAACTCTAATAGTTTTTGCTAGGGTTAGATAATAAAAATGTGGCATGAGATCATCTATTTTGACATAGTATTAATTTTACAATGGGGAATGTGTGATTATTTCAATCTTGGTAATAAAAGAGTGTTGTTTGATTATAGATTATTTTGTAATAAAAGGTGACTCATTAGTATATAAAAATTTAAATTATCAACCAATGCAAGGACCTTAATATTACAAAATATACTACAATGTGATTATTTTAATTATGGGTAAGATACCTATTTGCGGTACATTAAAATTTCTTATATGGGAAAATGTTTGAAATGATAATATTTTAGGGAATTATAACTACTTGAATGGACCAAAGGCCTTATTTTTTATTGTTTTTGGATAACCCTTCTTTCAAGGGATGAGGGGGAACCCATAAAAGGCCCTTAGTCTAAGAGATTACATTTCCCATAGGCTTTGAAGACATTACTGGACTTGTAGGTATTAAGGAAATAAAACAGACTATGACTACTTGAAACCACCCCTCCTCAACATATGCATCGTGATCAGCTCTCCACCTTTGCATGGCTGTTTGGATAGATGTCCTATGAAAAGATTCCCAGTCCTGGTACTGATTGCAATGAAATAGCCTCTCATTAATCCAAATCTATTTATCCCTACTCTGGTTAATCTGACATGCTCTTAAATCCTCCTTTGGAGCTGGTTTACTAAAGAATCTTTCTAGGAATCTGCATATCTGGTGGCCCTAATGGACTTTGAGGTGGCCCAAAGGCCTTGAGTGTAGAGACCCTAAGCTTGACGTACATTGACATTACATTACATTTGCGGAATACTTAGTACATAACAAAAACACACACACAGGGATTGTAATAGTTTAGTGTCTTTGGAAACTCGGAATATAATCTTCTAATCATGGTGAAAGATCTTCAACATCTCACATAAATATCTTCCTTTTTTTACCTAAAACCTTTCTTTATATCCTGGGGAAAAGAAAACATAAAAGGGTGAGCTCAAATGCTCAGTAAGGGTAAACAAAAGAAATATCAATCACATCATATACATAAGCAAATAACTTTTTGGAAATCTTAACCTGCAAAAGAGATCATAATTTCATAACATGGGTTAAATCATGGCAGTGAAATGTAATCACAATAATCATAACTTAAAACATGAAACTTTGTGGCATTCACACATAATCATAGAGAATAATTTCTTGTTAGTCAAGACTCATTGCCAAGACTATCTTAGTGGACAAAGTCCCTTTCTGAACCGAGTCACCCTCGTTTCAGTCCTGTTTCACTGAACCGGTATAACCTACCGTTCCAGCCATGTCTATCTCATGAGATATAAAATCTTTACCCAATTCATTGGAAGGGGATATAGGTCCCACCCATCTCATAATTATATCATTCATATGTGTGCCACAAAATCATAAATCATACATCATTGCATAACCCATGTAATAAAAATGGTAATCTTAAACATCGTGACATCATAAAACAATTCATATAAGATAAAGGAATTCGTAAAAATAATTCCATCACAACATAATCAAATCAATGTAATACTAGGGATAGAAACAGAACCCTTTATTATCTTAGATGGAAAATAATTTTGATAAAACTCTTGAAACTCGATTCTTGAGGAAAATATCCTTTCTAATTCAAAAACATTTTTCCTTTCTTAACATGTCATACAACTTTAAACTAAAAGAAGTTGATTAAAAATAAACATGAAAATTTGTAAAGGAAGCTTCTGGGAAATAATGTTTTAAAAATCCATTCATTCCGTATAAGTTAAAAAAACATTCTTCTCGTACTTTTGTTGGAAAAGTCAAAAAGTACCTCGTAAGAAAAACGACAAAAGATTCCTTTCATATCTTTTACTAAAAACTCACCGAAGGGTAAAGTTGAATATAAACTATTTTAGAAGGATATAGATATTACATATTGAGGAAACATTGATGTCGATGATAAAATACACCCTAGTAAATTCCAAAATATAAACAATCTCAGATAAAATGAGATTGTGATATATTCCCTTACCTTAGGTCCGACTTTATTTGTAAGTGTCCGAACCTCCTGTATAATGATTTAAATAATGTTATTGACTTATTCCAGAATCATACATATTTTTATGATATCATATATGGTCATATTCTTAGCTTCTTAGTAGTAATATTTCATTGCTACTTGTTATTTGGGTGTTTATAACTTTTTGTTCTTATGCGTGTTTTGTCAAATAAATTCTTATTCTTCTCTTTAGTTTATAGATAACTCATTTCCAGAATGGTATTAGTGTAATATATATCATATTCATTCATTCAATTAATTTATATAATCATTATTAAATGAAGATCATGTAGAACGATTCACATCACATCGTGGAGACGGTATTCCGTACGTACGCAAAAGTGATGATATCGTTCCTATGATCATGTAATTGTATTGGAGTATATGTAAACTATTTAAGAATCAATATCACTTTATAATAGTCATATATGGTCATTATTTACACCATTATACCCATCCAAGTAAGGTGGTGGTGTAAAATAGATTACACCACGGCGTGGAGACGGTATTCCGTACGTACGCACGCGCGGTGATTTCTTTTTCCGTAGGATGGATAAATGGTGAAATAGGGTTGTTTCATACTTATAATAACATATCAGTATACAAGTGATACTGATGTTATTACTTCATAATGAAACAACTAATGAAGAATAAGTGGAAGAAGAAATAAAGATGAATGAATCAGTAACGAACATTACCTCTTCTTTGAAGTTCTTCTTTGAGACCTTCTTTTAGGGCACTGAAATTAGTCTTTGAAGAAGACCAGAACCTCTAGGATGTCTCTAGGGAGGTGGAGAGGAGAAAGTTTCATGGGTTGTCCGAGATTGAAGGCTCAATGTGGTGTGAGGAGGAGGGGGAGGAAGTGTCCTTTTATAAGGGAGGAGAGGGGCACCTTTGGAATAACTAAAACTATTATTTTATTATAAAGTTAAGTTAGGTTTTAAATAGCTCCAAATTGATATATTTCTAAGCTAAGGTGGGGATGGGTCGAAATCCTCTCATCCAATAGAATTTATACAAGTTTAGGTTCCTATTTTAACCTTATCATTTAGATTTAACATTAAGTTAAATAATATTACTTTTATCATGTCTTCTTGTGTTCTTATACTATAAGGTTAATAAACTTACTATAAGCAGCCAAACGAACCCCAAGTTGTTTATTATTAATATATATAACCTTATCTAAGTCATTTGGCCGAACCTTAGATTTTTAGGAATAAAAGTACAATTACCAATATAATATTTGTTTTAAAAACAATTTTATGTCAATTTTGACACTATTTAGTAATTGATTTTTGTGAAACTCATAACAGAATTATTAGTTCGAACCAAGTTAATTAAATCTATACTAACATGTCATATTAACCTAGAAAATTAGTGTTATTCATAAAAAGTCTCAAATTACATTTATTTTGGTGTTTATAACATCAATTATGTTAACATTTTCTTAAAAGGGTAATTACTGCATCATCGTTGTGTCATAAATAAATTAATTTATTTAAAGTCTAAAAATTATAAATAAAATATCATTATGTAGGAAATATTTTTAGATTTATAATTAATATTTATAATTGAATTTATCTTATGCATAACCCCATATTAAAAATGTTTTAGTTATTAAACTTTGATTTTAACTATTTCAACTATTCATTAAATAAAATAATATTAAATGCCATAATCTAATCCAAGTGGACCTAAATGGTCATATTATATTCATAAGGTTGTTTTTGGTCGAATTAAACTTATCCAATATAATTAGGACATGCGTTGGGGTAATAGTAATATCATATTTACCCTTAGTTACCCTATTTACTATTAACCGCGGTAAAAAAAAGTAAAAAGTTACTATTCACAAAAAAATTATTTTTATCTCATTGAACCACATTTTACTTACTAATATCAACCGTGTCTGTCGGATTTTCGAAATTCCATTCACATAAGCGGTAAAATTAAGTTTTATGCAAAATTCAGTTTTTAACCTACCACATAGTGGTTTCACTATTCATCAAAAATTGAATGTTTTCAGAAAAATACCAAAATTTAGGCCTAAGCTATATTTGATATTATGAACTCAAAAATGATTTATATTTTACCAAATTCAAAACATATCAGTTGCATTAATTAATTTAAAAATTAATTCCCGTCGTCAAAACAAATAGCGTGTTCTTAAGAGATAATAACTATCAAAAGATTGACACTTGTTTATGTCTGGTTTAAATGTGAAATTACATCCAATGACCACCATTGTATTAAATTGTAAAAATATATTCTAAATATACTTTAAAACCACTCAAATTAATAATTTATCACTATTAATTTTTTTTATTGAAAAAGTTGTTTTTAATTAAAATTTAGTAATTTTCACTATTCATCAAAATATGAAAGTTATCCGAAAATCACCAAAATTTCACCCTAAGATAATTTTGATATTACGAATCCAAAAATGAATTCCATTTTGAAAAATAAAATTACAAAATTTCAAAAAGTGGTTATTAATATTCATAAATGCTAGTTTTAATAATATTTTAATAGCAGATTATTGTTTAGTGAAACTCGTTATTGCGTACTACACATGCTATCGAGGAAGGTCATGATTGCGTGTAATGAAAGGAAAATCAAGGATGTGTGTTGTGCAAGCTCCGTTTGGTGTAGCGTACAACACAAGACATTAGTGAAATTAAAAAGAATATTTTTCATAAAATCTCAGGGTGTTACATTCTACCCCCCTTAAAATGAATTTCTCCCTCGAAATTCGTCGGGGTTATAAATGGTTTACTATTCGAAAGTTTCTTTAATAAAAACCCACATCCTAAAAAGGAATACCAAAACCAATCTTTAAAAACGAAAGTATGAAACGTAACGGTTACCCAAATAAACTAATCACTGGGTTTCCACATAGGTGAAAATATGGATATGGAAGAAAAATCTAACCACCATGTTCTGATGGAGAGTGGTAGAGAACATGGTTATGGAAAAGCCAACAATCACAAATCCATAAATTTGTGACGATCTATGGTACCATCCGATTAATCAGATATAAGAGCACTAGGACAACATTTTTGGTTTTCAAGATCGTTTCCCTAAAGTTGAAGAATTTGAATTAGAATAAATACGTACTTTATTTTGGTACAATCTAACTGTTGTTCGTGCCTTGAACAATTTCCACTTCATCTCTTAAATAAATGAAGTTGAATTTGTTATTCGTGAAGTGTAGCAGATCATGTGATAGAATGACGGGTCATTCCATCTGTCTCAAAAAAAGGATAACAAAAGTTATTAAATATACATAAGTCATTCTATAGTGAGATTAATCATATATGGTTCCTAAAATGGACTTATACTTCATATATCATACTGCTTAATATAATAAAACTAGTTTCTACTAAATAGGGACTTTCTGTAGGCCAGTGGTAGGCGATAAAGGCCAGTCGCACTTCGGTTGTGGGTTCGATTCCTACAGCCTTGTCCGACGCGATGGGTTGTCGCCCGTCCTGCAGGTTGTCCTTTTTCTAAAACTATATTACTATAACATCCCATCAATAATATCTAAAAAACTTCTATCCTTAAACAATACTAACTTATGTCCAACATAATCCATTCCAATCTTTAGGCTTATCCATAATACTGCAGTCCACTCTCATAACATAGTGAAAACGATTACCAGAGATTTAATACCATCGTTGATCCCCATATATCATAAGATATGTTTTGTTGGTCACATTCCAAACATTCAAAGACCTTAATCATGTATTCTCTTGAATACCCATTTAACCATAGTGAAAACATGAATGCAGTTAAAAGTTAACACCTTCCACATACCAAAATCCCCAAAATTTTATATACTCAAACCATGATATCACATAGTCCTTATATCAATCATGAGCTCATGAATACTGTTAAACATTTCATTTTCTTGTTTTCCCTTCATTATGCGCATGTCATCTTATTTCCAAAAATATCTCAATCAATTTGAATACCACATTAGACCAATACATAAATATTCCAATACTCCATGATACAACATTATTTTGGAATCCCATTACATAAACAATTAATCATTCCACCACATCGTTGTCATATTCAACATCGCCAATAGTGATCGCATGTGACTTCCCTTTTTTCCTTTTCCTTAAGCGGTTGCTCATGTCGATCATCACTAACCCTTCGATTAGGGCATTTATTAGCATAATTCCCCATTTCCTTGCACTTGAAGCATTGAAGTGTTGGTGGTGCATTCTCTGCAGTGTTCGCTTTATTCACATCATTAGAAACCCTTTTTACATTACTTCGACACTCAGCTGCTCGATGACCTTCTTTTCCACACTTAAAACATTTTCTAGTCCCTTTAAGACATTCTCCACCATGCTTCTTTCCACACTTTGTGCATAATGAAACATTCATCTTCTTTTCACCATTATTCTGAGATTTCTCCTTGAACTCCATCTTTCGTTTCTTGTAAAAACCATGAGATGGATATGTAACACCATCTTCTATTTCTACCTAGATAGCACAACACACAATTTCTTCATAGCTACTGAAGTCTGTTATAGCTAATGCCCTTCAAAGACTTGGTTTTAAGCCACTGAAAAATCGATCAACTTTACTTTCAGGATGGATGATAATGCCAGATGCATACCTTGCAAGTCTTGTAAAATTCGCTTCGTATATACCAACAGATTCGTCATCCTTTTTCTTTATTTCAAGAAACTCCTACTCCATCTTTGTTCAAAGAATACGGGAGAAGTACTTATTGAAAAATAAGTTCTTGAACTCGTCCCATTCCATGGACTCAATTTCATCCCTTTTCCTCGTATTCTTAACAAGATTCCACCATTGATCAACACCACCTTCCAAACGATACACTGCTAAGATGACTTTATCATGTTCAGAAAATTGAAGAACTGAAAGTATCTTTTCAGTGGTACTGATCCATTGTTCAGCAACAAGTGGATCAGAAGACCCACTGAAAGAAGGTGGACGTTGCCCCATGAAGGACTCAATAGAATATTGTTCCCTTCTCTTCTCATTTGGAAGTCCATAACGATTCATAGCTTGTGTAGGTATAGCAATAAGATTTTTCACTCCATCTCCCATAAAATTTTTTTGTTCAGAAGGACAATCATTGCATTGTCCATTACATTGATCAACACGGTCCCTTCGGGTTCCAGCCATCTTCTAAAACCCAAAAAGAATAGTGTGAGAGGAAAAAATCATGCTAGGGAAAACAACATAATAAAGGGGGAGTACCTTCAATATCTAAAAACTTTGGTCTAATCTAATATCCTTACCATAGTTCTAAGACTATATCCTATATGTATACTTATCCTTAGGGACATCCCTAGACAAACCTTAGAAATATATCTAGGGATCTCACTAACGTTTTCGCATCCTAGTTTCCAAAGGTTGACTAAACATTTCCTCTGATACCAACTGTAGAGACACGAAGCTTGACGTACATTGACATTACATTAAATTTGCGGAATACTTAGTACATAACAAAAACACACACACAAGGATCGTAATAGTTTAGTGTCTTTGGAAACTCGGAATATAATCTTCTAATCCTGGTGAAAGATCTTCAACATCTCCCATAAAGATCTTCATTTTTTTACCTAAAACCTTTCTTTATATCCTGGGGAAAAGAAAAAATAAAAGGGTGAGCTCAAATGCTTAGTAAGGGTAAACAAAAGAAATATCAATCACATCATATACATAAGCACATAAATTTTTGGAAATCTTAACCTGCAAAAGAGATCATATTTTCATAACATGGGGTAAATCATGGCAGGGAAATGTAATCACAATAATCATAACTGAAAACATGAAACTTTTTGGCATTCACACATAATCATAGAGAATCATTTATTGTTAGTCAAGACTCATTTCCAAGACTATATTAGTGGACAAAGTCCCTTTCTGAACCAAGTCACCCTCGTTTCATTCCTGTTTCATTGAACCGGTATAACCTACCGTTCCAGCCATGTCTATCTCATGAGATATAAAATCTTTACCCAATACATTGGAGGGAGATATAGGTCCCACCCATCTCATAATGATACCATTCATATGTGTGCCACAAAATCATAAATCATACATCATTGCATAACCCATGTAATAAAAATGGGAATCTTAAACATCGTGACATCATAAAACAATTCATATAAGATATAGGATTTCGTAAAAATAATTTCATCACAACATAATCAAATCAATGTAATACTAGGGATAGAAACAGAACCCTTTATTATCTTAGATGGAAAATAATTTTGATAAAACTCTTGAAACTCCATTCTTGAGAAAAATATCCTTTCTACTTCAAAAACATTTTTCCTTTCTTAACATGTAATACAACTTTAAACTAAAAGAAGTTGATTAAAAATAAACTTGAAAACTTTTAAAGGAAGCTTCTTGGAAATAATGTTTTAAAAATCCATTCATGCCGTATAAGTTCAAAAAAACATTCTTCTCATACTTTTGTCAGAAAAGTCAAAAAGTACCTCGTACGAAAAATGACAAAAGATTCCTTTCATACCTTTTACTAAAAACTCACCGAAGTGTAAAATTGAATATAAGATATTTTATAAGGATATAAATATTACATATTGAGGAAACATGGATTTGGATGATAAAATACACCCCAGTAAATTCCAAAATATAAACAATCTCGGATAAAATGAGATTGTGATATATTCCCTTACCTTAGGTCCAACTTTCTTTGTAAGTGTCTGAACCTCCTGTATAATGATTTAAATAAGGTTATTGACTTATTACAGAATCATACTTATTTTTATGATATCATATATGGTCATATTCTTAGCTTCTTAGTAGTAATATTTCATTGCTACTTGTTATTTGGGTGTTTATAACTTTTTGTTCTTATGCGTGTTTTGTCGAATAAATTCTTATTCTTCTCTTTAGGTTATATATACCTCATTTACAGAATTGTATTAGTGTAATATATATCATATTCATTCATTCAATTCATTTATATAATCATTATGAAATGAAGATCATGTAGAACGAGTCGCATCACATCGTGGAGACGGTATTCCGTACGTACGCACGAGTGATGATATCGTTCCTATGATCGTGGAATTGTATTGGAGTATATGTATACTCTTTAAGAATCAATATCACTTTATAATAGTCATATATGGTCATTATTTACACCATTATACCCATCCAAGTAAGGTGGTGGTGGAAAATAGATTACACCACGGCGTGGAGACGGTATTCCGTACGTACGCACGCGCGGGGATTTCTTTTTCCGTAGGATGGATAGATGGTGAAGTAGGGTTGTTTCATACTTATAATAACATATCAGTATATTAGTGATACTGATGTTATTACTTCATAATGAAACAACTAAAGAAGAAGAAGTGGAATAAGAAATAAAGATGAAAGAATCGGTAACGGACATTACCTCTTCTTTGAAGTGCTTCTTTGAGACCTTCTTTTAGGGCACTAAAATTGGTCTTTGAAGAAGACCAGAACATCTAGTATGTCTCTAGGGAAGTGGAGAGGAGAAAGTGGCAGGGTTTGGCTGAGCGTGAAGGCTCCAAGTGGTGTGAGGAAGAGGGGGAGGAGGTGTCCATTTATAAGGGAGTAGAGGGGCACCTTTGGAATAACTAAAACTATTATTTTATTATAAAGATAAGCTAGGTTTTAAATAGCTCCAAATTGATATATTTCGAAGCTAAGGTGGGGATGGGTCGAAATAATCTCATCCAATAGAATTTAGACAAGTTTAGGTTCCTATTTTAACCTTATCATTTAGATTTATCATTAAGTTAAATAATTTTACTTTTACCATGTCTTCTTGTGTTCTTATACTATAAGGTTAATAAACATACTATAAGCAGCCAAAAGAACCCCAAGTTGTTTATTATTAATATATATAACCTTATCTAAGTCATTTGGCCGAACCTTATATTTTTAGGAATAAAATAACAATTACCTGTATAATAATTGTTTTAAAAACTATTTTATGTCAATTTTGAGACTATTTAGTAACTTATTTTTGAGAAAATCATAACATAATTATTAGTTCGAACCAAGTTAATTAAATAAATAAAAACATGTAATATTAACCTATAAAATTAGTGGGATTCATAAAAAGTCTCAAATTACATTTATTTTTGTGTTTATAACATCAATTATGTTAACATTTCCTTAAAAGGGTGATTACTGCATCATCATTGTGTCATAAATAAATTCATTTATTTAAAGTCTAAAAATTATAAATAAAATATCATTATGTAGGAAATCGTTTTATCTTTCAAATGAATATTTATAATCGAATTTATCTTATGTTTAACCCCATATTAAAAATGTTTTAGTTATTAAAAATTGATTTTAACTATTTCAACTATTCATTAAATAAAATAATATTAAATGTCATAATCAAATCCAAGTGGACCTAAATGGTCATATTATATTCATAACTTTTTTTTGGTCGAATTACACTTATACAATATAATTAGTATATGCGTTAGGGTAATAGTAATATCATATTTAAACTTAGTTACCCTATTTACTATTAACCGCGGTAAAAAAAAGTAAAAAGTTACTATTCACGAAAAAAATTATTTTTATCTCATTGAACCACATTTTACTTACTGATATCAACTGTGTCTGTCGGATTTTCGAAATTCCATTCACAGAAGCGGTAAAATTATGTTTTATGCAAAATTCAGTTTTTAACCTACCACTTAGTGGTTTCATTATTCATCAAAAATTAAAAGTTTTCAGAAAAATACCAAAATTTAGGCCTAAGATATATTTGATATTATGAACTCAAAAATGATTTCTATTTTACCAAATTCAAAACATATCAGTTGCATTAAATAATTTAAAAATTATTTCCCGTCGTCAAAACAAATAGCGTGTTCTTAAGAGATAATAACTAATAAAAGATTGACACTTGTTTATGTATGGTTTAAATGTAAAATTACATCCAATGACCACCATTTTATTAAATTGTAAAAATATATTCAAAATATACTTTAAATCCACTCAAATTAATAATTTATCACTATTAATTATTTCGATTGAAAAAGTTGTTTTTAATTAAAATTTAGTAATTTTCACTATTCATCAAAATATGAAAGTTATCCGAAAATCACCAAAATTTCACCCTAAGCTAATTTCGATATTACGAATCCAAAAATGAATTCCATTTTGAAAAATAAAATTACAAAATTTCAAAAAGTGGTTATTACTATTCATAACGGCTAATTTTAATAATATTTTAATAGCATATTGTTGTTTAGTGAAACTCGTTATTGCGTACTACACACGCTATCGAGGAAGGTCGTGATTGCGTGTAATGCAAGGCAAATCAAGGATGCGTGTTGTGAAAGCTCCGTTTGGTGTATCGTACAACACAAGAAATTAGTGAAATTAAAAATAATATTTTTCATAAAATCTCGGGGTGTTACATTGAGGTGTCCCGAATGTTTTAAATGTGGTCTGAAAGCCATACTGACCTGTAGTCTTAGGAGTTCTGAAAGAATTAAATACTCCAAGCCCAAACTGGTGGACCAAGGTGAATAGCTCCAGCTACTATAGTACCGAATAGTACCTACTAGAGTAACATCTACATTAGAGGCTACAGTACCCCCTCAGTGATTCTTCCTTTCCTACTTCATTACCTACTACAATACTACAACAGTACCCCAGAATTATGCCTCCTCATGGTTTCTAACTTGTGTCTCGTGGATGAACTTATAGATCCATCCACATTTCTATATAATTATATTTCGATTTATTATTTTCATTTATAGATATTCTTTCTAGTTAGTTTCCTCATGTGTTTCATGTTGGTGTTGTATGATAATATGTTCTATTATATCATACGACTGTTGAGGTTGAGGGGGAAACCCCATTGTGGATTGGTTTCGATGAGTCATAGTGTCAGAGTTGGATGATGTATAATGGATTTATTTTCAATATAGAGACATTGAGTTAGTTTGAGTATTTTATATCAACTTAGGTTGATACTCATGAGAATATAATAGTACATTTCCTTGGTTATTTTAATGGGTGTAACTAGGTAGTTGTGGATCATTTAACATAGTGTTCATGTTGAGTTTTATTTGATGTTTGATAAATTCAATATCTATGTAAAAGTTATGATTTCTTCTGTAATAATAAAGGTAGTGTGACCAAAGATTTTATCACCCTTTATTTCGGTATCTTATATTTGTAAAAATTTAAAAATCTATTTATGAATATTATTTTTCATTATCCATATTTATTTATAATAATGAATTTAGGCCACATCATTCTGAGAAGGATTTTTTTTCGAAATACCTGTTTATATTATATAACCTTCATATGTGATAGATAACTAAAACAAAACTCACAAAATAATAGGATACATTATATATAGTTTGGATGATCTAGTAGAAGACCTACATTCAAGGATGAAGAATTAATGAAAAGATACACTTCATGAGAGAATCTCATTTCACTCAAGATGAAATTGTTTATAAGTATGTCAGTCGATTCCCAATATTCTTTTCTTCCTTCATCTCACTCAGCATTATTATTTATAGCAAATCAAAATTTGGATACAACATTTCTTAACAACATACTGACTATATTTCCTCCCAAAAAAAATGCCCTCCTTGTAAAGACACCCATGCCCCCTTGTCCATTCCCCAAAAAACACCTTGTCCTTAGGGTGATGAATCTCGATTGCATTACAATATATATCGCACACTAATCTTGCTCCATGTAACTGAGGATAATTTCCATTGGTCATGTAGTCATGTGAATAAATCATCCATATTATCCTCCCTGTTTTTATTCTTTGTGAAGATCCAAGGAGAACTACTTCTATAAGACAGAGTTGTTATGGATCCATATAAGGACCCATTTCCACATATACCCACCACAAAAAATCCCAAGTTATTCATCCTTCTTAATACATCATTTTTTGATTTATGAAGTTGATAGTTCGTCCCTCTATAACGCTTTCCCACTTTCTTTTTTAGAGGCCCTTTATGTGATGTAGTGAACTGGGTCACATGTGCAGTTTCAACTTCACTACCCATTGCATGTGAAAACTACATGGTCCCCCTCTATAAACTCAATAAACCCATCCCATCCCCAAGGTAATGACCTCCTTAGCTAGTGGTTACAGACCAAGACCCTATGGTTGTTCTAGCAAATTTTTCAGTATCTCTTTCTCCAGCATTATATATAAATAATTTTCCTACTTCTTATAATTAATTTCAATCATATTCTTGATAGAATGAAGTGTCATCATGATTTTTGGGAAATCCATTAACCCATATTTTCATCCCATGTTCATTAGGCTATACTATTTTTGATGAAAATAAATTTTCTATTGTTGATGAGAACTCAAATATAATTGTTGGGGATTCTTTGTAGGACCTTAAAAAATCCTCATGAATCACTTATTTGAGGTTCACTCATGTGAATGTTGGCATAGTTACCTTTTTTAATAAAAAACAAAGATCAAACATAACCGTCATGAATACTTTCTCTATTGGTATTTTTATATTTTTCATTGTATTATAGATCATGAAATAATCATCAGTGCTCAATATCTATGGTTTAAGATCATTAAAATAAAATTTAAACATCCTGAATTTTCTAGAGAACACTCCCATGTCTCTATCCATCCTGGTCTATGACACCCATATCTCCATCATGTGAAACTACATGGACACATGAATCATAATAAAATGCATAATTATAATTATATATAGTAACATCACTAGAAACGAGTCATTTCTTCATGATTGGTTCTTTTAGTACATCTACATGGATTACCTTCACCTTGTCTTATGTAGACAGACTCATCAAAAACTACTCAAATATAATATAAATTACCCTCTAAAATAAAATATGGTTCATTTTCAATTCATTATTTTTTTCCTCGACAAATGAAAAATTGGAGCACTCACTCTATTTTTTCCATTCTAACACTATAGTTTTTATTAATTTTTTACAAGTACTATTAAGCTATAAGAAAATAGAGATTCTCTATAACATTGTGATTTAAAAATATAACATGCCTCCACCCATGGGCTATGCCCCAAAATGTATATATCTCTATATAGTTTGACTCGACTGTGTGTGCCTTTCAATAGGGTGAAATGCCTCAAGGTATTAGTTGGTAGCTCACCCCTCCATCAAATAAACGTAAAACCAGAATTTCAAATTGAGGAAGATTGAAACTGATTGTGAGGGATTATCTTTACATAAGATATTAAATATGATATTCATTTTAGAATTTTTTTAGCAATGAGTGATGTTTTTGGACACTTTCTGTGGGACTCTACCCCTATAAATGAGTGTTAGGGGAAGAGTGAATGAACCCGAAATGGTGTGATCCTCTAGTAGTCCATAATATCATATTTTTCAATGCACCCCTCTATTGAAAATAATATATGTTGTGAATCATCTCATGTTGAAGGTTCTAAAAGCCTTGTGTTCTATAGAGGATGTGAATTTCCAGTGGTTAGGTCCACTGAACATGAGCTAGATGGGTGTTTCACTAGGAGTAAGTTGCAAGAAAATGTTAGGTACACAAATTACTATAATCCCACACTAATGAAAACAAATGTACCACAAAATTATCATATAATATGAGAATACCATTAGGAGAATAACATTTAAGTGGGAGAAGTAATGGAGAGAGACACATTAAGGGAACTATTTACCCTGTCATAAACTCAATCTAATAACAATAATAACGAGTGAATCCCAATATTCTATCGATTATAACTCTAACCCCACTTCTTATTTTTTATGTATCCCCACATGGTTTCATCATCTCCTAAAATCAATCTAAAAATATTCTCTCCACTTTTACAATATCCTCCTTATAAAGACCCCAAAACTATTAGTTCCTATCAAACTACCATCATCTCACGTGGTTTGGATGAATTATTAGGTGATATATAAATATGATCATATATTTCATTTCCCAATGAGGTAAATTATCAATGGTTCTTGAGTATTTCTTTTATGGGTAGGTGTTCTCCTCATTTGGTTGATTCAAGTCTTTAGTTGGTGACAGGTAACTTACATCCCACTATTTATCATTTTTTTGGATCTGAATGTTCCCATATGTCTATTAATTTATTAAGTGTCATTTTATTTTTCTATTTACATAATATACATATTATAATTCTATATATCACATTTCAAATTATTTTGTGTAGGGATTACTTCTAGATTTAGGTGACTTTATAAAAGAAATAAAACTAATATAAACATTATCATTAATCGATACTTCCATAGGATTTCAGAAAATTTATGCGTGATGGTGTAGAAAATAGATATCCCAAAGACATTTCATATATCTAAAGAGATAGAAATGAGTGTGGGTGTAGTGGTAGACATCCTCAGGAATAATGATATTTGGGAGAAGGGGAAAATCAATTGCTTGACAAATATGTTCTTTGATAAAGAGGGGCTAAGATCAATTTATGTTATATAATTACCTATTATACCATCATTTATTGTTTTATTTATGTAGATTATTGGTACTCATTTTTTACACTATCCTTATTTCGATAATTTAGACTAATTTTCGATGGATTTCTAGAACCTATGGTGTTATCAATGCTACTAGGTGGTTTGTTTAGTTTTTCTATGATGTGTCATGGATGTGAGTTGATAATGGCAAAGCATAAGTCAAGGGTATGGTTCTAATTATTGAACTAAAAACTATATAGTGTCATACATATCATGGAGTTGTTTCATTATATATATTTTATCATTATTTATCCTCTATGTGAAAGGAAATATTTTAGTCTTCATTAGTGAGTCAGATTATCTGATGGATCACTAATGTTTGAAGCCACATTCAATTAACTTAGTAGGGTTGATGATTATTTGAATAGAAGTAAATTTTAATGGGATTATATGTGTTTTGTAATTGTTTAGTAATGTTTTTATTGAGGGGTTTTTACACTTTCCCCTCGGTGGAACATTAAATTTCCAATAGAGTGAAGACATGGAATCTCCTAGATTTCTATGTCATTTATAGGTTTGATCTTTTTGAGAATTGAGTGTTGAATATTGATATTAGATATATATAACTGATGGTCTCATGGTAAAATTATATATCATTGAGTATATATTATATTATATTTAAATAAGGTGAAGAGTATCATGTGATTTTACTATGCCTACCAATAGTTGAGAAAGATGACGGTGACAGATTGTTATCCCTTCTAAAGTAATAATGATTGTTTGTCAGAGAATGGTATATAATAAATTTTGATAAATTTATTTTTGATCTGGGTATCACCATATGATCTTGAAAACTTAGAGGGGATTCCCTTGGCATAAACTATTTAAGACTTCCCTAAATTCTGGGGTCTCTTGGTTGTATTTCTTATTTCATTCTTTGAATAAAAATTTGATTTGGATGGATGGATCTTGATGGAGGATGATATTATGAAGGTCTATTTGTGGTGTCACTATGCACTCTCTGAATTTTTGATAATAAATTTTGAACAAATTACATCATATTAATTATTCTATGATTGATGAATATGGTATATTTGGAGTTCCATGATTAGATTTTGTTTATTTTAATTTATTATGACTTATTTTATTCTATCTCAATAAATGATAATGTTTATGATTTGAGGGATACTTGTAATGTTCTTTGATGAAATAAACAAGATTGGTAGTTCTTTATCTTTTCATTCTAAACATATAAATCATATTTATAGGGAATCTTATGCTTCATCACGATATTGATTTTTATTCATAAAAAAATTTGGATTTTTTATTAGGTACCTATCATTAATTTTGTTGACGTTCATAATTTATGTAGTCTTTAAATCTATAACAATAGGTTCATGAATGATATATCTTTTATTGTGTAACCTATTATATATTTTATTAGAAAGGTTTAGAAGATTATATAAACATGTTATTAATATTTAATATTATATTTTTTATATGCGATGTTTTTGGTACTTGTGTTTCTTTCTATTTACACTATAGAATGTTATTCTTGGCATCTTTTAATTTTTCAAAATTTGGTTTTTATATTATTGTGAAACAAGAGTTAGTATTCATATGTTACGGGTCTTAGTTATTGAATATTTATGAACAATGAAATTACTCCCATGATCTTGGTCTTATGCTAATGGTCTTTGATCTAAATATATGGATTCATTATATTATTAGTTTGTTCATTAGTGTCTTCAATGATTATAGGATCATTCTACACACCATTAATTAGTGGAATTTGAATTTATTTCAATATTACTGGATGGTGAAACATTTGTATTATGAATTTGATATTTTCTATAATATATTTAATTTAAATGTATTAAATGTTTACTTGAGTACAATTTCTTGTTTTGATGCTGATTTTGAGGCTAGAGATGAATGAATTTGGATTAAAGAGCTCATAAATTAATATCTTGACATAGAGAACATTCCAAGAGGAATTTTTTTATATCATATGAATGTGGATTCTTCCTTATTCAAGAATTTGGAGGTGTATTGGATTTATGGTCCTAAGGTGATTTTTGGGGGGATATTTTATTCCAATCAAATTATCCTAATTCATGTTAAATTTATGGATGACATCATAAGATGTTTTGAGTGATGTAATTTCTTCAATCATTGATGAAAGAGAAAAATTTAGCAATATTTCACATCTCACCTCTTGTAGTGAGTCATGGAATTTCAATGATGTATCATAGATTGAAGAAATGGTTTTGGTTCACTCAGATAAATATTTTCTTGGATTAATTTTTATTTAGATGTTTTCTCTATCCATGAGTGAAATAACATTATAGAGTTAATGTTGGTCATATATGTCCATTAGTTGTTCCCCACTAAAAACGGGACACTATATAAATAGATTTCAATTCTATTATGAATCGATATTTTGGGGGATGTGGTGATTTAATGATGTTTGTGGATCAGAAAATGTTTTCACCACATTTATTGATGATGGGGGAGAAAAGTTTTATCAGAATTATAGTGAGGATTTATATAGATTGGGTGTTGAGGCTTTGAAGTGGTTTCAAGGATGATCATCACTGATTTAGATCATCATCATACATCACGTATGTGGAAGAGACTATAATAAAATATAGAAAATTGTTGCTTATCATAAAATTTAATCCTTATACAGGTGTTTATATAGATAAGATAATCCAAATTTATTGTACATATAATATGTTTATGTTATTCATTTTATACGTCTTTTGGTGATTTTTTTATTTTCATGAATTTTTTTATAGAATTATCAGTCAAACAAGACTTGGTATAGATCCATTCGATGTGTTTTATGGGAAGCCTATGAGATCTGTATTGTTCTACCTCATGGTTGGGGAACCCATAATTAATTTGTTGTATTTCATGAGGAATATGATAGGGAATGTTTATAAGATTCATGAGTAGATTAATGATTGTTAGGAATATAAAAATTGTTATCAGAATAGGATGGGGATACATTTGGTGTTCATTTTCAGTTAAATTTACTTCCTAAAATATTCCACTCATAATGGGTATTAGAGGATCAGTAAATGAAATTATATTTATTGTTGATTCATTACACATTTTTATATTTTGGACACTATCTATAACATGTTGTGTCTCTTGTATCTTTATCAACTAAAGTATTTGATTTATGATGTATCCCATTCAACAAAACATTATAAATTTCTTCAACATACCTCTCCAAAAAATTATTTGATAGAGATAGTTATTGAAAGGGATGGGACATTTTTTGAGGGAGTAGATTACTGAGATTCAATATTATCAACAGAATGTATTAAAAGGATACATGAATCGTTTTCATCATGTCAAATGAATTAATAGTGACCCAATGTAATGTACATGTTATATAATGTTACATTGATAATTGTTTATTATAGTTAAGATATTTTGATTTATGATGATGAAATTTTTTTACATTCATTATTATATTTTATATGGGAATTTTTTTAGGGTGAGTTTTTAATTATATATATGACTCATTACATGGTTGGTTTTCTATATAGTTCATCTTCTTTTTTGGGTTATATTCTAAAGGGTGAAAATTGATTCTTTGATATCAAATATAATATCATAGATTCTATTGATCCTTTAAATTGTGATTTAATGGTTCTAGTGTTTGGGGATGTTGATTTAGATGTATTTTTGAGTTAGGAGATGATTTATGGACTTTTAGAATAAAACATTTCATGGTCTTGATTCCACCATGGCATGGGGTTCATGGATTCAACAATGTTTTTACATGGTTAAGGATGGGTGTTATTTTCTATAAGTGAATAGTTGGGTTGTGATTACAACTTAGTTGGGACTGATATACACTTCTCAATACCACAATATTGTCGTACACATATTTGTTTATTGGTAAAAATAAAAACCCATGAAAAAATGATAGAGGTTTAAAATTAATATTATTCATCATGGGGGAAATAATATGTGTTTTGTAAACCCTAAAACATTGTTTGTTCATAATTTGAAGGTGGAATCAATGTATGGTGACAAGGTATTGAGTAGATATATTTTTTTTTAGTCAATGGTGTTTTCAATTGTGGAAATTTCATGTAGTATTTAAGGGAGAATAATCTATTTCCAATTCCCCAATTCACATAACATTGTTGAAAAAACAAAACTAAGACCTTATTTGGGCCCAACATATTTTTTTGGTCCTTTAATTAATTAATTTTTTTTTTCCATTTTCGGTTTTTGTTATCATTATTTTCTATTTCAACAAATTATACAATTCCTAGAGGTTCATATTTGATAGATCTGAATAACATTGATGGTCTCTTTAATCCATAGATATGTGTGATAGAATTATTATGACCTATGGTGATTGTATAATTTTGTTCTTTTGTTTTTATTTTTTTATTCTCGGTATAGGATCTACAATATTCATTAATGTTTGGTTATGATGTTTTATGGTGAATGATTGATCTAGGATTTCTGTGCTATATATTTTATAGGAAATCCTTGTCAGTTTTTTGGTATTTGATCATATATTTGTTACTCTTCTTGGTGTTATGTTCGTCGTTCTTCATTCAAGATAAATACTTCCGATATTACCTTATAAATGACATAGTGTAATTTTAAATCAACACATATTATTTATCATTGGATAAGGATTACTAATTTTTTTAACAAAGATAATAAATAAATTAAATTGAGAAAGTGATTTGGATTTCCTTTACATTTTTTCTATTATCATACTACAAATAAATTCTTTAACTGCACTAGCCATGATCAATGATAGAAAAATGAACTGATAAAGGTTCCCTATATCATTCCTAAAAAATTACTAATAAATAATATATAATATTAGTACTAAAAAGAGAATTGATAAATGGTACCCTTTATGAGCATGTTTAGCCTTATTAATGGGTATCTGTCATTAGCACTTTTCATTAGCATTCATAAAAGGTACCTTTTAACATCACCTTATTTTTAGCACGGATAAAGCTTACCCTTTATCATCACATTATTATTGGCATCAATAAATGGTATCATTTATCCATGCTTTTTAAGAACTGATAAAGGTCCAAAGAAAAAAGAAATAATTAAACAAGGAAAAATAAAAAATGAGTAAATTGAAAATAATTATTAAAATTATTAATAATAATAAATTTAAGGATAAAAATGAATAAATTTAATTTTCAAATATATAAATTATAAATATTTGTAAATAATATATATTAAATATATAGATATTTAAAATATATAAAAGTAAATAAATAAAAAAATAAAAAAGAAAAAATAGGAAATTGAGAAAAATATTAAACATGTTCTCAATTATGTAGTTATTGATAAAAATTAATAAAATTAATATAAATATATATATTATAATTATTAATTAATAGTATATATAAAATATAGATATATAAAATTAATAGTTTTAATAAGTAAAAAAAGAAATAAAAAGGGGTAAATTTTAATAATTATACAAAAACATTAAAAATTAATAGATTAAAAATATATCAATAAATTATTAATTAAATAATTATTAATAAATATGAATATTTTTCCAATATATATTTATATATATAGTAATTATAGAAATTTTTAAATAATATATATTGAATATAAATATAGAAAATGAATAAAATGTAATAATTAAAAACATATTAATGTATTATTCATTTTTAATTGTTTTTATACATCATTATATATATATATATAATTAATGTAGAAATATATTCATAGACATATATAAATTTTATAATATTTCCTAAAATATGATTTATATAATAAAAAATATTTATTCCATACATTAAATAATAAATATATTTCATGAAGAATGGTTCATAATTAAAAGATAATATTAGTTAAAATTACTCAATAATTTCATATAGTAGTTGACATAATTGAATGTTGTTTAATTTTTCATTTGAAGATATATCAAATGTGTGCTATATTTATTTCACATACATATAGATAAATAAATCTTTTTTATATACAACGCACACCCAAAAGTAATTAGGTAATTAATGAAATACTATAAAGAAACACATACACCAAATGTGTCATTTATTCTTATATTATTCAATTTAGAATTTCATTATATCATGAAACATTTAATATATTATGTTTCTAATTTATAATTTGAATTTATTTATTTTCAATACTATTATAGTAAAGTATAAATTCATTTTTATGGTTTTTCATATTATTTTTGAATCTGACCGTTGGCTGTTATTTGTTTATAAATATTTATGTACTATTTATTAATATTTTTAGTATGCATTCATATTTATTTCAATATATATAAATATTTTATTAAGAATTTAAATTTAATGACAAAAAATTTTGTAATGGCCCAGACCTCCCTGGTCCATTCCATTGTGAAAATATAGAGTTTGATGTGTTTCTGGAGGTCAAGGTGACTTATCCTCAATACTTTTCCAAATTTCTAAAATAATGAGGTTCCAATGGTGAGGTTTATAAACAGTGTTTCTAGAATGGTGAGATTCCAATGGTGAGGTTCATGAATAGTGTTTCTAGAACGTTGAGGTTCCAACAGTGATGTTCATGAACAATGATTCCAAAACGGTAAGGCACCAATGGTGAGGTTCATGAATAGTGTTTCCAGAATGGTGAGGTTCCAACGAGAGGTTCATGAATAGTGTTTCCAGATTGGTGAGGATCCAATAGTGAGGTTTCAATATTGAGGTTAATGAACAATGTTTCCAGCTTTATTCAGTTTCACTCCTTTAACATTTCCTTTGACATAAAATGAATTTAAATCCTTATTTTATGGACTCTATAGCCCATTAAAATGCCATAACTCCTATATTAATTATTCCAAAGTCTCAGGATGTTTTTACATGGTCAAAATGTGTGGTTTAATGTGATCCTATTTTAATGGGAAATCTTGCGTATCTTAAATCTAAACTCCGTTAAATCTTAAAAAGGAAAAATATCATCCTCCCTTGTTATTCCTCCTTGTTCACTAGTGCGAGATGCTCGAACCATTCCTTCCTTCCCATGGGAATCGTGAGACAAAACATTTCCCTATGGATTGGTTTCCTCGACATCCTTCATACTGCAAGTGCACCCCCTTGATTCAGTGAATCCAAGAAGTATCCATCAATCATTGATATAAGGTATGTTTTATCATCGTTCATTTGGGGTTTATCTTATCCTGTTTCTCATTTCCATGTTATATAATGTGATCTCTATGCTTAAAATAGAGATTTCTTGGGTTTTAGTTGGGGCGGTCATACCGTGGCATCCTCGGGTGGATGCAGTTGTCACAAGAGGAGGTGATCATGATCCGTTGTGCGGACTATGCTCGTATAAAGAATGTCATGAACTATTCGATGTTGGAGATTTGTTTCTTCTCTTACATTTTACGAGCAAATATAGTGTTTTCATGTTTTATACCACAAGATCACAATGGAATTGATATAATAAATATTTGAACCGGATAAATAACATGATATCAAATGTATTTTATTACCTCTTGTTTTTCTAGATAGTGTGATATCTATGGTTTCATGATTATCGGTTCATTCTTAATGAAAATTGGTAAAGTATTTAATCCAGGTTTAATTGATAATTGATTGGATAAAGATAAAGAGGCATGTAAGCGAATCTGGTTCTTATTGTAATTCGATATTTATCAAATTGGCATAATAAGTATGTTTAATTATTTTTGACAGATTTCTTATTAGGATTCCTGAATTTGGAACATATGAATAAAAAATAGATTAATATAAGATAATTACTTATAGGGTTGTGAGTTACCCTTTTGATTGTTAAAGGGCCAAGAGCCCAATTACTAATATGTTTGTTTTCCTACTGCTTGTGTTGTGATGTGAGCCTGGATGGCTGTTGTGATATATGGGGGCATGGAAGCCTTTTGGTTGTGATAGCCGGTGATGGTTAGAGTGGTTATATTTTTCCGTTTATGCTTATAGATGTTGGGGAGTACACTAGGGATGATGGAACAGGATAGATGTGATTGTTGGATGCTTAGTGATTCTTATTGGTTGATTATCTGCTTTACATATCCCCACTACTATAACCAGATGTTTTTTCATACCCTTCTTCCGATAGATGCGAATACGCATGAGGTATGCCACGTGCTTTCCGTGTTTAGATTATCAAGGTAGGATGGGTCTACACTCTTGTTATAGGTGGAAAAGACTCGACGGGTAGTACTTCTCCTCACCGTATTGAGCCCCCTTGGGTTTAGTAGAACAGAATGTTTTTCTAGAATTTCTGGGAATATGGGAATGTAATTCTATAATGAATAACTGAAAAAATGATGTTAAGCCATGGGGTGGGAGTTTGTTGGAATATAATGATGAGTTTGTACGTTTAAAGGAATAGTGGACTTTGGGTGGGATTCTAATGAAATTTAATGTGGAATTGTTCATGGTTAATTAATGTTTACTGAATTAATTAATGTAAAGTGGAACTGATAAAAAGGGAATAATGTAATCTAGTAAAGGTCATTAAATGGTTGTGTGCTTATAGGATACCTAGTCTTAGAAGTGGTAGTTGGGAGTCTGAGAGACGTTAGCTGCAGTTGAGTCTATGAATCCATTATGCCTATAGTGTGGTTGTGAGATATAGTATATTCTATAATTTTTGTGATTCTATATGCCACTCCACTCCATCTGTAAGGTAAACTGACACCCCAGGGATTCTGAGCCTTGGATGTGTGTTTTCCCTAACATTCTGGTGGTATGATAGATGGCTGACTACTCCCTTTGGCCCTACTCTCTTCTCTTGGTAGATACTTGTGATGATAGGCACAATGGTTAGTTTTCACCATATATGTGTGTAGAGGGTTGTAATGGCTTTTGGTTATTCACACACATATATTTTGGATATTGTATCCTATGGACTGCTATAGGTGTAACGTGTATTAGTTGTGATGTCTTGAAGATCCTTACTCGGTGTATGGGCTATAATGAATTGAGGTATAATACTCAATGTATGATACCCATTATGCGAGCTATGGTGGCTTCCAGAAACAACCTGGTCAATCTCTTGTGTGGACGTGGTGGTATTTTTGCATGAGGTGCATATTGTGGTGCTTCATCCAGGTGTCTATGGGAAATCCTTTTGGATAGAGATTCTTAGGACGTGCGACGTTGGGTCAAAGCATCAAAACAGTGGGGAAGTAGTAGCGGGGTACCCTTGATATTAATTATTATATTATATACTCTTGTATGCATTACTTGGTGAGAGTATCCATGGTGTGGCGGGGAACTTAGCATAATTATTTAGATGATGAGTTAGTTTCACTTGTTGTTCATCGTGCTTTAGCATGCTTTTGTTACTTTTTCACGAGAGACTTTGGGGAGGATCCTACTGAGTATACTATTATACTCACCCTATGTATATATATATTTTTTTCAGTTCACTTGGAGTAGGTTGGAGATCAATCTGGTTTCTTCTAGCTTGGGGTTGTGGGAGTTTTTCGGGCTTGTGGTTGCTGCTATTTTACTTTCATTTGGGTACTTGAGGATTTTCCGTTTAAGTTGTAGTGGTTTTTCTTAACATTTCATATGTGTATTTGGGATTTCTTTTATCTTACTAGTTGAGTTGGAGTTTATTGGTGTATATCTTGTCTCTCTCTTCTGCATGTGTTCTCGTAGAGGGTAATGCCTCCAATTTGTGTGTTCGCTATACCCTCGGTGCTAGTCGCCAACCCAGGGCCTACTGGAGGTGGGACTCGGGGGTCATTATCTATCTTCTCACATTGCTGTCCCTGGAGAGGTACACTTTGTGGGGAGGGGGTCGTGACAAATTATATTTTTTTTCAATATTCACAAAGTGTAATCATTTTTAATTATTCAATTTGAGTCATTTTTAATAAGTATTCAATCAAAATTATATATTCATTAATAATGTTAAAATATATTTGTAAAAAAATATTTATAAATGAATATATTTTTTAATGTATATTAAATATATTAACAAAATTTTAATATTTAAAATAAGAAATAATCTAAAAATATTATTTTAAATTGAATTTACAAAATTAAAAATAAATATTGATATGTATTTAAATAATAATAAAATTATTATTAACTTATTTAAAAAATGAATATATTTTATTTTTTAATATTTACATATTTTTAAAATATGTAAATATATAAATATCGTTTTATTAAGTATTTATATAATTATAAATAATTAGTTATATATTTAAATAATTAGAAAATTATAACAAACATATTTAAATAATGAATAAATTCTCTATATTTTTATTTCTGTTTATATATATTTATGAAATATATATATATATATATATATATATATATATTATTTTATAAATATATTTATAATCATAAAAGTACATTTTATATTATTAAATAATGAATATATTTACTATATTTATATTTATATTTATTTATTAATTATATATAATAATAAATTTATAAATAAATATGTACATATATTTATAATTATAAATAAATAATTTTAGATACATATACATATATAATTATTAATTTAATTTTACTATATATATATAATTATATTTTTATCATTAAAAATGTTTTTTATTTTTAAAAAAATATATAATTATTAGTAAATAATTATATATTTAAATAATTATGAAGATATATTGAATAAATATATAATTATGTAAATATATTTATAATTTATTTAATTTATAATTTTAATTATAAATAAATTATTTGTGCTAATATTCTAACACGAATATAGATACCTTTTATCAGGGCTTTTTAGAACTGATAAAGATATATATTCTAGAGCACTAAAAATCATATATAAAAGAGATCATTATCAGCACTAAATATTTATCAGTGATAATGATTTCTTATATTTGTGTTGTTTTGGAAGGGATGATAAAATCCTATCTGGTCTAGTTAAATAACCCTTACAAAAACAAAATCAGTCATGATATCTCAAGCATACGTGGATCTCCCATACTGTCAGCACTCCTCTCCTAGAATTCGGGGATCAAACCAAGGGTCGAATCACATGGCGAACGAATGCAATGCTCGAATCCAAGGCTCGGATGAATCAAGGCATGAATGAATCCAATGTTTTAATGAAACCAAAATTTCACTATATCTAGACTTTCTCTTAGACAAATCAATGCTCTAATCCAAGGTATGTAATTTTCTCCCCATCCTCACATGTAAATTTCTTGGATGGGTTCCACATATGTTTTTCTACAATATATTTTCTATCACAACTATCCCTTCCACTTCAAGACTTCTACCTGCTATTGTTGAAGGTTTTTTATCATTTAAAATATCCTTATGAAGGTTTATTTATTCATTATCTATTCCATAATTTATTATTAATGTTTTTCAATGTTTGAAATTGGCTTCTTAAAAATTATACATATTATTTGTTTTTAATTAGATTTAAATATGCTTTCTATTAATGGTTTATAAGGTATTATAATTTATTTCCATCATTGTTCATCTTGTTTTGGTATTTTTTTAATGCATTCAAATGATATATTATATTTTTGGACAATAAAATATTTTTGACTATATTCATAAATTAATTTGGGTTTTCAATATTATTTGATATTGTACATTAAATCTATTTGTGTAATTCATGAGTTCATCACATTAACTAATTGGGGTTTTTATTTGATATGTTTTCTTATGATTTAATTTTTTTCTTCTTTTTTTTATTTGTATCATATATTAGGGATTCCACATTTCATGTTTTGTGCATATACACATATATATATTGGTGTTTGTGTGTGTGTGTGTGTTTGTGTGTGTGTGTGTGTGTGTATTAGATACATGCATGTATTCACACGAAAATATGTGAATATTTGTATTGAGATCTATTTACATATGTATGTGTCTAATTGCATATGTTTATAACATTTAAATAGATGTTTTGAAATTTAAACACAATGATTAATTTTTTCTTATATAGTTTATTAAATTTTTTAATTTAAAAATAGTTTTGAGTAGACAAAATAATTTAAAATAGCCTCATGAAAAAATATTTATTTTCTAGTGATATTTCTAATGGGTTTTCAAAAGAATGTATGGTTTTAATTGTTTTATTAATTTTTGTTTCTTATTGTTAATGGAAGGAATGATTTAAATTTCGATTATTTTTTTATTTCACATGGGATATAGTAGATAGAATGTTAAAAATATGGGTGTTTCTCTGGAATAATTAATGTATTAGTTAGATTTGTTTTCTATTAAATTGATAGGCCTGGGTTGCATTAATTTTTTTTGGTCACCAAGAAAAATAGGATTCTTTGAGTGAGTTAGTTAGATTTAGAACCTATATGTCAGATCTCATATCCTTGTGTTGTGGATTATAATTTTTCTATTAGGTATATTTTTTGTTCCCACATTAACTTTTATGGAATGTTTTCATCATCACCATAATTTTTTTTCTTCTTATATCATCTGCACTTTAGTTTCTTGTTTGGTTTTGTTCAGTTTATTTATTTCATTTTAGTTAAGATTCATAACAATGGGTTTTCCTTCTTAGTTTCATTTTTTAAAAATATATTTAATAGGGGTATTTAAATATGTTTATTAATAAATAATTACTAGGATAAGGAAAATGGTTTTCAAGTGATTATTTACATATAAAAGGAAAAAATAAATTGTTTAATAATGGATTCTATATTCTTTTTTAAAATATTATTCATATATATAAATATATTTTAGAAAAATATCATTGGTTGATTTTTCTTAAATTTATAATAATAAATTCTCCATATCTATTTCAAAATATCATTCTTTGTAATTGATAAATAGTAACCATAGTTTATAAAAAGAAGGTATTTTTTACAAGATATTGACCCCTCTGAGGTCATGATCTCACAGTAAAAAATGCAATGATTAACTATGTATATTTGTACCATTTATAATCATGATTAAAAAAATTAAACATGTTTAACAAACATTTCACAATAAACCAAGTAGAAATATATAATGTGAACAACACACATAATGTGGTTTCCTTCTCACTCTATCAAATCTCATGAAAAAACACTATTTGATCACACTCTAGGTATATTTTTACTTAAAATGATCAGTTTCACCATTCTACATTATATATCAACACTCATTGACAATTATTAAACAAACTAAATCATCTCACTGTCTCCAAGACATCCATAATGAACTTCAAATTTAAAACTAGTTGTATCTTTAAGGGTGGCTATTCTCCAAATAAAAACCAAATCCACTATCATTCTCTCACCCTAGGTACTAAAGCACCTCTAATTAAACTCACACTTGGATAAATTAAAATCAAACCTATGAAATATATCAAAAATAGACTCTGTATACAACCACTTGATCTTTTGGAAAATATTATTCAATTTCAAGAATATTTTTAAAAACATCATAATATTGATTCTTGAATAAATTATATATCATTCACATGTTTGTGTATTAGGTTTCATGAGTTCTTTTCTTAATATTATTTTTGAAAAATGAATAAACTATTGATTTAATTTTGAAATAATCCCATGGTAAACATGACATTTAGGCAGGAATCCCGGGTTAATATTGTAAGGATTTATGTTTATAATTTACTATGTCTTCTGAAACATATTTTATTCATGTCATCATGATAAAATTTTTAGAAAATATTTATTAATAATCATTTTCATTAGACTAAGTGGTTGCCTAAATTTTATTTTTATGGTCATTCCTACTTTAAATAGTTTTTTCAAAAAAATGGAAACTCGGTATTAGATAGTTAAAATGTTTTTTGAAATGAAAAAAAATATGTTCTAACTAAAAATGAACTAAAATGGATTCAGTGTATTGTGACACATGATGTGATTTTAAGTGAACCAATAATGAATTAAACATTTTGATGTGTTCATATTTCCATGTAAATAGTTTTAATATTTTAATTTATATTTAAAAGTTTAAGAATTTTATTTTAATATTTTTCACTTCATGGAAGTATTTTTTGTTGAAAGTGGGATTAGTACCACATTAATTGTTTTGAAAATAATTATTCAACTATTTTCAAATTAAAAACTGATTTCAAGTAGTGTTTTAAATATTAAAAAAGAATCCTTTTTAATTTTGATATTTGTTTTGAGATGAAATTTGAAAGTATGTTTTGTGGTTTAATAGGTTTTATGGAGACAACTTTCACCATAATAAAATTCATCTATTTACTTTTTATTATTCAATTCTGTTTCTCAATACTCATCAACCATCTATCAGAAACATGAACCTATGTTTCTTTAACTATTATGAGTAGTAGTTATCCCATACTAGGAATTGGTGATCATTTTGGATGAATTCATAAGATAACACATATCACAGTGGAGTAATTATTTTCTTGGAAGAGATTAGAGCTTTAAATGTCTGGGTAAACATGGGAAAAAACTAAACATACACACATTTTAGGATGATACTCTTGTCTATTGATCATTTGATATGAATAATATTTTAAATGATTATGCTGATTTTATGCTTAAAATGATAATGGAATTTGAAGATGAACTTCACAATTCACCAAAGTTGTTTGAGATGTTAAATAGATATATTGAGAGATCATTTAATACTAGTTTTACAAAATACACAACATTATAAACTAAATTGAGGATAAATAATTTTAATGTTGGAATATGATGGAGAGAAAAAAGATTTATAGAACTACTTGGTCTTTATAATTACATCCTACTAGATTAAGATGAACTTCCATATTGAACATATGATGCTAACAAAATGCTATATTCAATGGGAATGATCTATCAAATATACATTCTTGTCCAAATGATAGAATATTGTTTCCCAAGGGTCATGAATCTCTAATAAAAATTCCTATGTGTGATGTTGATTTATACCATAAAAAACAATCAGGTTTTTTCAAATTTGATTGGGTCCTTCCTATCATTCCATGGTTTACAAGACTATATGTATATAATGAAACCAAAAAATAATTAAAATAGAATATAGACACAAGAATTTAATATGGTAACCTTTTTTATCTAGTAGATTCATACTAGTGAAAGAAAATTTATTGTATATATCCTATGATTGGAAATGGCTCAAGAAATAATCATCTTGCATATAGATGGACGAAATACTTTTGGTGTACATGGTAGTACTAAAAATACATAGATCATAATATTATTAAATTACATAATTTTTCCATTTTTATACATGATGTGAAAATACATTATGTTTCCCCTACTTATATCTTGAATAATGAAATATGGTATTGATATTAATTTCAATTTGGATTCATTAATGGTTGATGTAAAATTGATGTAGGATACATGTGTTACAATGTATGATATTTATGGAAGTGAAGAATTCACATTGAGGGAAATATTGTATGGTAAGATAAATTTAATTCCATCATATAGATATTTTTAGGATATATCATTAAGGGAATGATGTGGTCTCCCATTTTTGATGAATACACACACTCATTTCAGTTGACACATTTCTCAAAGTCTTTTTTTGGGACATAATAAATTTATAGCTCCACAACATAAATACCAATCTAGAATGACATCATTTGATGGGAATACCGAAAAAGGTGAAACACCATATCCACTAATTAATTATTAAATTTATGATAAAATAAAATATATGTACACTATTTTTCATAAAACATATTTGAAAAGTCAAACAGAATCCTATTTGACGTAGAGATAAATTTTCATTGAATTATTGTATTGGGATTGTTTGTATTTCATATATTATCTTGATGCCATGCTTATAGAAAACAATGTTTTTGATATTTTAATTGGAACGTTACTAAATGTTTCTAAAAACAAAAAATGGTATCAAGTTTACGTTAGAAGTTATGTGCATGGGGATATGGGATGATTTTTATCTAGTAAAGGGTAAAGGGTAGACTTTTCTAACATCTAACACTCTATCTCGACAAGAAAATTTTCAATTTTACATTTTATATAATAGTGAAAACATTCCATAGGGGTATTCATCAAGCGTCGATAATGAAGTATCAATGACTAATTTAAATTTTCAGGTACTAAAATAACATAACTAACATGATTTGATACATGATTATATGATCATTTATTTCTGTATCATTATTCCAAACAAATTACAACATACATTAACCAAACTCTTATCTTTTTTCAAATATATATGAGGAAAATTTATAGACATAGACAATTTCCAATTATGAATAAGAAGGTTTCTTCCATATTATGTGAATTTGATATTTTATTCCCACCATTATTCATTGGTATAGTGGTACACCTGATGGTTCACTAGGTTAGATAGGTTTAACTATATGTTCATGTCCATTGCATATGGATTTATCCCATTTAACTACTTATAAAAACATTAAAATGGTATTTAAATAATGTATGTCATCCATATGGTTGTATTGTTGAATTATATATTGTTGAAGAAGATTTTGAATTCTTTATTGATTACCTATCAAATGATGACAATATCAGTCCCCTAAGGAATCATTACAATGGAATCCTTATGGGTAAAGATAATTATGAAAGAGATTTTGTTAAAATTATGATCATATAGTGGAAGAAAGAACACCATTACATTTTAAATAAAAACAATACATTTTAAATAATATTAAAAATTTTGATCCATACACTGAATCCCAAAAAAATGGTATATATTTGAATCCATTAAGTCCAGAAATATTGTTATGAAATACACATAATTAATATTTTAATGGATGGTTCCAATATAAAATTAATAAAGGTGTCTTATAATATTATTTAAATTTTTTAATTACTTATATGTATTTCTTGGGGACTAAATGAAAATGTTATATCATACACTGGTTTTGTAAAAAATGTTTTTATATTCTATAAAAAAGAACATGGTGACTACATTATGATAAAAAATATTGGAGTTACTCCTGTTCTCAAAGGTATGCACATATATTTCTCCAACGATATAAATCCAATATATGTGAATATTCAATATGTTATCCATATCGAAAAAAATATATGGGTTGGATTATACAATATTTCAAGTTCCTATTTTATGTTTCTAATGGGTTGAAAATAAGAGTTTAGTGATAGTTGATGAAATGGGCTTCATGAAGGAGAATTTCAATGTGGAAATGAAAAGGAAAAGAAATTCATAATGGAATCACCCGCAATACATGTAATTTATGTCTCAAATCATGTAAAAAGGAATATTTCAATTATCAAGATGATGACTAAAAAACTATAGTTTCTGATGAATATTCAATAATGTTGAACATTTCATTTAGAGATCACAATTTTTTCATGCATGTCCCAATGCAAAACATGTATTCTTATTTATATGGGACCATAAATATAAGATTTGGATTCTCTATATAGGATCCAAATATAGTAAACAATTAAAAAATATTGTTCAATGATATGGTTGATGTGTATTTTAATATACTATGATTTTTCTCATAATATTATATGTTATCATTATCATTAACAAATTTTAAAATTAATGTTTGACTACTCATAATGAAAAACCATGTCTACTTCACATTATGATGCTACTAATCCTAGGGGATGAATATATGGTTGATGAAAGAACTATAAAATTATTAAGGGATCAATAACATGTTTATGAAGAAAAAAAATGTTAAATCATCACAACATTGAATAATATTACAATGTCATTAGGAAAGGGTAAAAATTTGAGGATGGCTAGAATGAATACGACTAATGTATTTACCCCAACAAGTTAGTGTTCATTAGTTATGTTGGGGTAACAATAAGGAAGAATGTGTTAATTGATATATATTCATTGTTCCATGTCTATCTTATCATGGGAAAAATATTTGGGAAAATATAAAGGTAATGTCATGATAAACATTCACGATTTAACATAAAAATTATATAATGAAAAATTTATTTAATATCCATTATTCCTTGAAATGTTAATTTATTTTAGAAGATCTATATAAGAAATATGTATTAATGGATTCTAGAAAATACCATAGAGGCCCTTTGAAACTTCTTATGAAGTTACATATTTGGGATGTTGAGTGGAACGTAAATCCCAACCCACCAGTTAGTTATATAGACATTATAAAGTAGGAAACATGGAATTATTTCATCAGTAATTGTGATGAGAAATCATTTAAGGTGGATTGTAGTCGATAAAATTTTATTTTAAACTATTCATCTTATCAAATATGATTAAAAACTATTAATTTATTAAACATAAAAAGAGTAATGAAAATATAGAACGTGCGTCAAAACCAATATACTCATATCTCAAAGCATGGATGAGGTACACATCACTGTAGAAAAAATTAGTGTGTATTATAAATGAAAAATAAATGTTCTATATGATATGATAAAATAATATATGTATTTTATTCCCTATAGATTTATGAAACATACTTTGGAGACACTTTTATCCTACTTCATGTGTTATGGAATGACTCTCTCATAAATTAGAAGAAAAAACTAGTTGATGAAAATAATGAAGAAGTAGGGGAAACATGTTTAAGTATGAAATAATAGTAATTAATTATTATTTATAGTAGTTTTACATAAAAATATCTATTTATGTTCATATTTTTTTATATATAGGTCATACACAAATATTGGCAGTGGCCATGGTGGAAGAAAAACTAATTTTAATATTTCTGAAGAGGCTAGAACAATATAGTTGTGTTAGAGGGGTATGATTTAGAGTGTCTCCTTTAACATATTTCGAGATGAAAACACCCAAGAATATTCATATTAGATGAATAATGGATGGCAAGAATAGTTATAAGTTTTGAATGATATTATTATCAATTTTGTATAGATGACCAATATATTAGAATGTCTTAGGAAAAAATATCAAAATATAACATTGTAGTATTATTTTGTTGATTGTGTTTGTTGAAAAAGTGGTCTTAAAAGGATAGTTGTGGAGTCCATAGAGTTTTTTGACTATTAATTTTGAGAAATATAAATGACATAGGAATGGATTCCATGGAAGTGATACAAAAATTTTCATAAAGAATGTGATATCGTTTCCTAATATTTTCCAAATTTTTGGGGTCCCAATTTTTGAGGTTGGATAGAATCACAAAAAGTGTGTTTCCTGTAATTCCATAAGATAATATTGAATGTTATGTGATTTTTTAATGTTGGATTTACGAAGGCTGTTTTTTGAAGGATCTGTAAAATTTTACAGTGATCTATGTGACAACAATGGGAATCGTGAATGATGAAGGTGAGGAACATCACAATGGCGTGAAGTTATTCATGAAAATATCCAAAGTTATGATAAGCATTGAAGATGGGAGAATTTTCCTAAAGTATCATGAAAAATGGAGATTCGCAGTGGAAAAGAGGGGGCATCGTGAAATGATGATCATGTGGAAAGAAGGTTTTCAAATTTTTGGAAACACCTATAAATATAACTCTACCTCCATCAAAAATTTGGCAAGACATAATAAATATCTTAAGGCTCTAAAATTGTGAATTTGTTCTATGAAGGTGGTCCATGAAGTTGTTTCTTGAAAATATTTTCTCGAAAGCTATAAAACCCAACAAAATTTTTGGGGAATCGTGAAAGTAATGGAACATCATAAGGCTATGTAAGATTCATGAAAGAAATGAGCTTCATGAAGGTTGTATCACATTCATGGAAGAGGTGTGCTTTGTGAAGGCTAAGTGAGATTCAGGGAAGGTATGAGCTTCAGGAACACTACTGTATATTCATGAAGGTATTAAGAATCATGAAATTTGTTGAGCATAAATTTCCCAGTAAATCTCTGGTAATGTTATATTCATTAGTTGTATGAATGTGGAGCTTTAATAGACCATCTATCTATAACTAAGGCTGTATTCATTATAGAAAATTAGAGGACATACAAGTCCATAATCTGTGTTTTAATCCCTTTTGAGATCAGTGAGAAAAGGAAGAGGAATAAATTGATCCATTCTATCACCATTGACCCAGAGAAAGAGGCATATGGTTTGACCATTGGAAAATTACTAAGATGTCCCTAAACCATATAAATATAGTGATCCTGGGTATTGACACGATCATGCCCGAACCACTATTCATGACAGGGATCCATAGTGGATATGGTATAATTGTAACATTATTGTTGTATTCTCCTTGGATATATCCTAGTGAGGGTGAAACAAGTAAAAAATTATGTGCCTTGTGAATGATTTAATTTCTACACATACATTGCAACTGAAAGTGGGAAACATGTTTTTTAACGAAGAAACAAGATCCTAAGGGAAAATAGTTTGGACATTTCATACCCTGATTCACACTACCATTCCAGGTATTTTTCATAGTTGGCATAATAATTGGTATCATAGTGTAAGGATGAATTTCAGTGGTTATATCTCAAATGATTATGTAGAGGTTGTCAAAAATAGATAGTGGTGATTTATCAAAAATTGATAGAAAGGAATTGGATTCTAATGATAAATTTATCAATTATTTAGGGGGATCCCAATCAAATAAAATATATATGAAAGTTGTGTCATCCAAATCATCCCATGCAATGTACGAAAAGATTTCTAAATATCCATAAAGGTGACTTAAAATTCATAGAAGAAAATTTTATGTTCTATAGAACAAATATTGGAATCTCAGAATTCACCATAATGAGTTTGTTGATACATTCTTTCATCAAGTGAATGATTTCATAGAATGAAAGTGTGGACTTTGATATATTATTAATGATTTAAATATTTTCAAATGAATCTTCAAGAAATCTCCACCTCAGTGTAGAGACCCAAATCTTGACATACATGCACATTACATTACTTTTTCGAAATACTTAGTACATAACAAAAACAGGCACAGAAGGACCGTAATAGTTTAGTGTCTTTAGAAACATGGAATATAATCTTCTAATCGTGGTGAATGATTTTCAACATCTCTCATAAAGATATTCCCTTTTTTTCTTACCTAAAACCTTTCTTTATATCCTGGGGAAAAGAAAACATAAAAAGGGTGAGCTCAAATGCCCAGTAAGAGTAAACATAGAGAACATAAGACAATCCATAAACATTTGAACGAAAAAACATGAACATAAAATCTAAACATCAAAATCTTCAGCAAAGACGAGAATCTTGGAAGTACGTAAGGCATATATCATATGGGAACATCAATCATGATAAAATAGCATGGTAATAAAACATGTAATTGTGGAAAAAATTAAGCACATGTTATGATTTCTATATTAGCGAAGGCTTTGCTGCCAAGACCATATTATTGGACAAAGTCCCTTTCTGAATAGAGTTCACTCCTCATTTCAGTCCTGTAACACTGAACTTGATTAACTTACCATTCCATCCATGTATATATCATGAGATATAAATCTTTACCTAATTCATTGGAGGGAGATATAGGTCCCACCCATCTCATAATGAAATCATTCTTACTTGTGCCACAAAATAAACATACATCATTCATAATAACCCAATGAATAAAATGGGTTTCATAAACATCATCCCATCATCACATAATCCATATAAAAGAAACGGATATCATTTCATAACAAGAAAAGTGAAACCATGTAAATCATAGAGACTTTATACTTGAAACATACACATATCAAATAATGTCATCTTAGATGAAAAATTGTTTTGATAAAACAGTTGAAATGAATTCCTGAGGAAAATATCCTTTCTTCTTCAAAATCAATTCCTTTTCACAAAACATCATGCAATTTTAAAAGAAAAATATTTTGTTGAAAATTGTCCTGAAATCTTTTGGAGGAAGCTTCATGAAAATAAGTCTTTATAAAACCTTAAAAATCCGTTCTTTCCGTATAGGTTAAAAAAACATTTTTCTCATACATTTGCCAGAAAAGTCAAAAAAGTACCTCATAATGTGAACAAAAGAAAGATTCCTTACATACCATATAGTAAAAGTAAAAAATGGGTAAAAAGGACATTAAACATACATGAAAACCATTTTATAAAACATGGTAATGGATGATAGAAATAACCCCAGTGAATACTTTTGAATAAGCAATCTCAGATCAAAATGAGATTTCCAAATTATCCCTTACCTTATGTCCGATATGCTTCGTATGTATCCGAACCTCCTCTTCTTTCGACACGCCTTTTGAAACCTCCTCTTAGGGCACTAAGATTGGTCTTTGAAGAAGACCAGAAACTCTAATATGTTTCTAGGGAAGTGGAGAAGAAAAATTGGCAGGGGTTGGACGAGCATGAAGGCTCAATGTGGTGTGAGAAAGAGAGGGAGGAGGTGCCCTTTTATAAGGGAGGAGAAGGGCACCTTTGGAATAACAAAAAATATTATTTTATTATAAAGTCATATTCGGTTTTAAATAGATCCAAATTGATTTATTTCAAAGATAAGGTGGGGAATGGTGGGAATCCTCTCATCCAATAGAATTTAGACACGTTTAGGTTTCTATTTTAACCTTATCATTTAGATTTAACTTTAAGTTGAATAATTTTTCTTTTGCCATGTCTTATTTTTTTCTTACACTATATGGTTAATAAACAAACTATAAAAATCCAAACGAACCCCAAGTTGTTTATTATTTACATATATAACCTTATCTAAGTCATTTGACCGAACCATAGATTTTTAAGAATAAAATAACAATTAATAATATAATATTTGTTTAAAAAACTATTTTATGTCAATTTTGAGACTATTTGGTAATTGATTTTTATGAAAATCATAACAGAATGACTAGTTCGAACAAAGATAATTCAATAAATACTATCATGTCATATTAACATATAAAATTATTTTAATTAATAAAAAGTATCAAATTACATTTATTTGGGTATTTATATCATCAATTATGTCAATATTACATTAATAAGATAATTACTGCATCATCATTGTGTCATAAATAACATAAATTATTTAATGTCTAAAAATAACAAATAAAATACCATTATGTAGGAAATATTTTTATATTTCTAATGAATATTTATAGTCAAATTTATCTTATGTATATATCGATATTAAAAATGATTTAGTTATAAACATTGATTTTAACTATTTTAACCCTTCTTTAAATAAATTAATAATAAATGTCCTAATCTAATCCAAGTGGTCCTAAAGGTTAATATTTTATCCCTAATGTTGTTTTTGGTCGAATTAAACTTATTCAATAGAATTAGGACATGTGTTATGGTAATAATAGTATCATTTTTATCCTTAATTACCCTATTTACTTTTAACCGTGGTAAAAAAAAGTAAAAAGATACTATTCATGAAAAATTATTTTCATCTCATTGAACCACATTTTACTTACTGACATCAACCATGTCTCTCGGATTTTTGAAATTCCATTCACAAAAGCAGTAAAATTTAGTTTTATGTAAATTTGCAAATTCTCCTAGGAGGTGGGTAAAAGACAGTGAAAAGTTCAATAAAATTTTTATATATCTATAATTATTATAAAATGACTCCAACGAATTGCATTGAACTTATATATCTATTATGTATCAATTTTGACCTTAAATAAATTTAAATAAAATAAATAATTAGTTAAATAAAATGTCGGTTTTTAAATAGTAACCCAGTGTTTTCACTATTCATCAAAAATTGAAAGTTTTCAGAAAAATACCAAAATTTCTCCCTAGGCAAATTTGGATATTCCAAATCCAAAAATGATGTCCATTTTCAAAAATGAAATTTATAAAATTTAAAAAATTGGGTATTACTATTCAAAACGTCTAGTTTTAAAAATATTTTAATAGCATATCGTTGTTTAGCGAAACTCGGTATTGTGTACAACACACGCTATCGTGGAAGTTCGTGCTTGTGGGTAATGCAAGCCAAGTAAGGGATTCATGTTCTGCAAGCTCCATTTGGTGTAGTGTACAACACAAGACATTAATGAAATTAAAAAGAATATTTTTCAAAAAATCTTGGGGTGTTACATTCTACCCACCTTAAAAGGAATTTCGCCCTCGAAATTCGTCGGGGTTATAAATGGTTTACTACTCGAAAGTTTCTTTAATAGAAACCCGCATCGTAAAAAGGAATACTAAAACTTAATTTTAAAAACTAATGTATGAAACATAATTATTACCCAAAGTAACTCATCACTGGGTTTCTTTATAGGAGAACATAGGTTAAAATATGGATATAGAAGAAAAATCTAACCACCAAGTTCTAATGGAGAGTGGTAGAGAACATGGATATGAAAAATCCATCAATCACAAAGCCATAAATTTGTGATGATATAAGGCACCATTTTATTAATCACATATAAGAGCATTTTGGTTTTCAATATCATTTCCCTAAAGTTGAAAATTTTGAATTAGAAGAAATACTTACTTGATTTTTGTACAATCTCACTGTTGTTCGTGCTTTGAACAATTTCCACTTCATCTCTTAATGAAATGAAGTTGAATTTGTTATTGGTGAAGTGTTAACAGATCATGGGATAGAATGATGGGTCATTCCATTTGTTTCAAACAAAAGGTTAGCAAAAGCTATCAAATATACATAAGTCCATCTATGGTGAGGTTAATCGTATACGATTTCAAAAATGAACTTATACTTCTTCTATCATGCCGCTTAATAAAGGAAAAATGGTTTCTAATAATTAGGGACTTCCTGTAGGCCATTGGTATGAGATAAAGGCTAGTCGCACTTCAGTTGTGTGTTCGATTCCCACAGTCAGGTCCGACGCGATGGGCTGTCGCCCACCCTGCAGGTTGTTCTTTTTCTAATACTACATTACTATAGCATCCCATCAATAATATCTAAAAAAGTTCTATCCATAAATAATAATAACTTATGTCCAACATAATCCATTCCAATCTTTAGTCTTATCTAAAATACTTTGGTCCAAGCTCATAGTATAAAGAAAACAATTACTAGAAAGGTTATCTACCAAGAATGTGAATACAAGCATTTATCCCACATATATCATAAGATATATCTTGTTGGTTGTATTCCAAACACATGAATACCATAGTCATATATTTTCTTGAAAAATAAATTAACATAGAACCTTAGTGAAAACATGAATACTGTCAAAAGGTAACTCTTTCCACATACCAAAATCCTAGAAATATATATAATCAAACCATAATATCACTTAGTCCTTATATCAGTCATGAGCTCATGAATACAATCAAACATCTCATTATCATCTTATACCTTCATTATGTGCATATCATCTACTTTCCAAAAATATCTGAATAACCATCCATGGTTACCGGAACCATTTAACATATACTTTCAAATACATCAGGAAAAACAATAGTGTAACAATCCTTAGATGATTATATATTCCATAGTACCATACATTATTCTTTATAAACATACAATCATTCCACTAACTTATTAAAACACTAACTGAGATTCATCATTTCTTTCATCTTATATTTCATTTGTAGTCTCTTCATCATCATCCACATAAATACTACTCATATGACCATGCTAATTCTCTTCATGAGATTTTCCCTTAGGGCATTGATTTTCATAATGCCCATACATTCCACATTTAAAAAATCCTATCATTGTTGATGTCGTAGAAAAACCATTATCGTTGTCCATGGTGTTAACTGAACCTTTTCCTTTGCACTTACTAGCTTTGTGTCCTTCTTTTCCACACCCAAAGCATCTTCCAGTTCCTTTGAGACAATCTCCCCGATGCCTCTTCCCACACGATTTACATGTGGGAAATTGAACTTTCTTTCCTCTATGATCATCATGAAACTCTATCTTTCTTTTATTATCTGAGTCTGGAAACTTACCAAAGTTGAGATTATTGATCATAATATTAGATTGCTTATTAGGCATAATAACGATGTTTGGACTTCCAAATCCCGTTTCATTTGTTTTCTCATGAAGAATATCATTCCACTGTCCATTGTATCCTCTATTATCGTGAATCTTCTTATTTCCATCCATTTTCTAAAACCCAAAAAGAATAGTGTGAGAGGAAAAAATCTTTCTAGGGAAAACAACATAGTAAAGGGGGAGTACCCTCAATATCTAACATCTTAGGTTAAATTTTATGATCGTTACCATGGTTCTAGGACTATATCTTATATGTATACTTATCCTTAGGGACATCCCTAGACATGCCTTAGAAATATCTCTAGGGATCTCACTAACGTTTTCGCATCCTAGTTTCCAAAGGTTGACTAAACCTTTCCTCTGATACCAAATGTAGAGACCCAAATCATGACGTACATGGACATTACATTAATTTTTCGGAATACTTAGTACATAAAAAAAATAGACACACAAGGACCGTAATAGTTTAGTGTATTTGGAAACTCGAAATACAATCTTCTAATCGTGGTGAAAGATTTTCAACATCTCCCATAAAGATCTTCCATTTTTTTTCTTACCTAAAACCATTCTTTATATCCTGGAGAAAAGAAAACATAAAAGGGGTGAGCTCAAATGCCCAGTAAGGGTAAACATAGGGAACATAAAACAATCCATACACATTTGAATGCAAAAAAATTGAACATAAAATCTAAACATCAAAATCTTGAGCAAAGACATGAATCTTGGAAGTACGTAAGGAATATATCATAAGGGAACATCAGTCATGATAAAATATCATGCGAATAAAACATGTAATTGTGGAAACAATTAAGCACATGTTATGATTTCCATAGTATCCAAGGCATTGCTTCCAAGATCATCTTAGTGGACAACGTCCCTTTCTGAATTGAGTTCACTCCTCGTTTTAGTCCTGTAACACTGAACCTGATTAACTTACCGTTCCATCCATGTCTATCTCATGAGATATAAATCTTTACCCAATGCATTGGAGGGAGATATAGGTCCGACCCATCTCATAATGAAATCATTCTTACTTGTGGCACAAAATAAACATACATAATTCATAATAACCCAAAGGATAAAATGGGTTTCATAAACATCATCCCATCATCACATAATCCATACAAAAGTAATGGATATAATTTCAGTATAAGAAAAGTGAAACCATGTAAATCATAGAGTCTTTATACTTGAAACATACACATATGAAATAATGTCATCTTAGATGAAAATGGTTTTGATAAAACCCTTGAAATGAATTCTTGAGGAAAATATCCTTTCTTCTTCAAAATCAATTTCTTTTCACAAAACATCATGCAATTTTAAAAGAAAAATATTTTGTTGAAAATAGTCATGAAATATTTTGGAGGAAGCTTCATGAAAATAAGGCTTTATAAAACCTTAAAAATCAGTTTGTTCTGTATAAGTTAAAAAAACATTATTCTCATACTTTTTCTGGAAAAGTCAAAAATGTAACTCGTAACGTAAACAAAAGAAAGGTTCCTTACATACCATGTAATAAAAGTAAAAAATGGGTAAAAAGGACATTAAACATAAATAAAAAAACTTTTATAAAACATGGACATGGATGATAGAAATAAACCCAGTAAATACTTATGAATAAGCAATCTCGGATAAAAATGAGACTTGCAATATTATCCCTTACCTTATGTCTCATATCCTTCGTATGTGTCCGAACCACCTCTTCTTTCGACACGCCTTTTGAAACCTCCTCTTAGGGCACTAAGATTGGTTTTTGAAGAAGTAAAGAACCTATAGGATGTTTCTAGGGAAGTGGAGATTAGAAATTGGCAGGGTTTGGATGAGCTTGAAGGCTCAATGTGGTGTGAGAAAGAGAGGAGGGAGGTGCCCTTTTATAAGGGAGGAGAGGGGCACCTTTGGAATAACTAAAAATATTATTTTATTATAAAGTCATATTCGGTTTTAAATAGCTCAAAATTTATTTATTTCGAATATAAGGTGGGGATGGGTCGAAATAATCTCATACAATAGAATTTAGACAAGTTTAGGTTTCTATTTTAACCTAATCATTTAGATTTAACTTTAAGTTAAATAATTTTTCTTTTACCATGTCTTCTTGTTTTCTTACACTATAAGGTTAATAAACTTACTATAACAGGCCAAACGAACCCCAAGTTGTTTATTATTAACATATATAACCTTATCTAAGTCATTTGGCGGAACCTTATATTTTTCAGAATAAGAAAACAATTAATAATATAATATTTGTTTTAAAAACTATTTTATGTCAATTTTGACACTATTTGGTAATTGATTTTTGTGAAAATCATAACAGAAAGATTAGTTCGAAAAAAGTTAATTAAATCAATACTATCATGTTATATTAACATATAAAATTATTTTAATTCATAAAAAGTCTCAATTTACATTTATATGGGTATTCATAACATTAATTATGTCAATATTTCATTAATAAGATAATTACTCCATCATCATTGTGTCATAAATAAATTAAATTATTTAATGTCTAAAAATTAAAAATAAAATACCATTATGTAGAAAATCTTTTTATCTTTCAAATGAATATTTATAGTCTAATTTATCTTATGTATAACTCTATATTAAAAATGATTTAGTTATTAAACATTGATTTTAACTATTTTAACCCTTCTTTAAATAAATTAATAATAAATGTCCTAATCTAATCTAAGTGGGCATAAACGGTAATATTTTATCCCTAATGTGTTTTTGGTCGAATTAAACTTATCCAATAGAATTAGGACATGTGTTAAGGTAATAATAATATCATTTTTACCCTTAATTACCCTATTTAGTTTTAACCGTAGTAAAAAAAGTTAAAAAGTTACTATTTACCAAAAATTATTTTAATCACATTGAACCACATTTTACTTACTGTCATCAACCTTGTCTCTCGGATTTTTGAAATTCCATTCACAAAAGATGTAAAATTATATTTTATGTAAATTTGCAAATTCTCCTAGGAGGTGGGTAAAAGACGGTGAAAAGTTCAATAAAATTTTTATATATCTAAAATTATTATAAAATGACTCCAATGAATTGTATTGAACTTATATTGGTATTATGTATCAATTTTGACCTAAAATAAATTTAAATAAAATAAGTAATTATTTATATAAAAAGTTGGTTTTTAAATAGTAACCCCGTGTTTTCAATATTCATCAAAAATTGAATGTTTTCAGAAAAATACCGAAATTTCACCCTATGCTAATTTTGATATTCCGAATCCAAAAATGAAGTCCATTTTCAAAAATAAAATTTATAAAATTTCAAAAAGTGGGTATTACTATTCATAATGGCTAGTTTTAATAATATTTTAATAGCATATCGTTGTTTAGCGAAACTCAGTATTGCGTACAACCCACGCTATCGTAGATGGTCGCGCTTGCGTGTAATACAAGACAAGTCCGGGATGCATGTTGTGCAAGCTCCATTTGGTGTAGCGTACAACACAAGTCATTAATGAAATTAAAAATAATATTTTTCATAAAATCTTCGGGTGTTACACTCAGTTTATTCCAAAGGTTTCTATTTTGAAAGATAAATATCTAAATGAAGATTTCATTGGATAACTTTCACAATACTCTTGTTGCATATGAAATGAGAAATGATGATAACGATGTTGTGAAATGGGTGTGTCTAAATAAGTTACATTCAAGGCCATACATAATCTCTCTCTTGATGATAGTCAAGAAGACTATAATTTAGATGATTTCATGTCATGTATGTCTTCAAATATGAAAAAGCGGAAGAGGGAAGTTCAATGGTAAACTTACACTTGCATGATTTCGATGTGGAATGAAAGGAAATTTTTTAACATACAGTCTTAAAAAGATTTAAGATGATGATTAAGACAATGATAAAATTTTCTGGAAGAAGTGTTCAGCAAATGTGAAAGGTAGGAGAATTACTAAGAGAAATTTCATCCAAATGAAGAATTTTCTTTCCAAACAAGATGAAATTTCATAATAATGTGAGGTAGAAGAGTTGGAGGACTACATGGACCTTGATGTAGATGCTATGGTGGTAGGTGGGAGAAATTCCCAAAAAAAGGAAGGAAGTGACAGTGATGGGGGAGAAGTAGAGGGAAGAGTTGACCTTCTGGGTGAATTCGAATCTAATCTTAAAAATATAGATATTTGGAGAGATAAAAAAATAATGAAAACATAGTGGTTCATGATAATAAACATTATATGGAGCAACATAAATAAGAGAAGTCTTAGCTGAAAGAATAAATTGAAAAATAGAAATCCTTAATGTTATAATGCTCCAAAAATATGGTGGAGTTCAAACATAAAATATATGAACACAAAGGGGAGATCGATAGATTGAGTAATACTGGAAAAGATCAAATCAAATCTATCAAAAGGATTAAAGAGGAAATTGTTAGTATAAAAATTAAACTGACTGTTTAGGAGGAACTAAATATTCTATTAAAGTAGGTAACACATGAAACAGAAAAAAGGGAAAATAGAATTCATAGTTCCAGTGAAGAAAAAATAAGGTTCAAGAATTGAAAATGATTGATCAGAATACTATTGCTAGTATGGGGCTTGATAGAAAAAAGAAAGTAGTAATGGATGAAGTTAGACCACAAGATCCTAATCTGTGGTCGAATATTGATTTGGGTGCGAATTATAATCAAAATACTCTAGGATTCCCAGGGAGAACCAGTAATGTATTATTTCCCTTTATATATACACCACACATTAGATGTTATTATTGGGGAAGGTTTGGACACTCACAAAATGTTTGTTACACATCAAGCGGCATCAAAGGAACATGATCAAAAAAATTAGAAATAAAGGGATCAATATTCATGGACATCATTTGATTTTCATTGTTTCATGTGTAGGGGATTCAAACATTAGGAAAGATACTCTTAATTAATAAGGCATATGAATGTGCTAATGTATTTTAAATCTTGTCACGTGCATCATCGAAATATATAATCCGATGAGATGAAGATGAAAATTCAATTTATAGATTTGGAAGATGATGTTGTTCCATCAAATAATGAGGAAGATAATTATTATCAATTTATATCTATTATGAAGTCAAAGACATGGATAAAATTAGAAGAGATATGAACAAGAAGAGGCTGTAGAGATTGTATTCAAAGAAGCATATCAAATTATAATATTGATCATTGATCGAAGATTCACTTCTCATATGATAAGAAATAAGTTTCTGGTGACAATAATTACGTACAATAAGAAATACTCATAATATATGTTAATGATCAAGTCATGAAGATTGTAGTCTTAAGAAAACCCAAATTTGGGAGAAGATATATGACACCTGATAATTTCATAGTTGTTTAAGTTCTTAGACTTAATTTTCTCAATTTTAGTCAACTTTGTGACTTGGGACATGCCATAATATTTTCAAAGAAATTATGTGTCATAAAAGAAAAATATGGAACAATATTTTACAAAGAATGTGTACAATATGAAATTTCTTTTGTTGAAGTGGAGAAGAATATATTTTTTTTCTGTCCAACGATGATGAAAAAATTATATAGAATAAACGTCTTGGTCACTTCATCCAAACATCCTTGGAGGATATTTAGAAATGTGATACTACTCAGGAGCTCCAAATATTATCAAATTATCATACTCATAGATTTGATGAATGTAAAGAAGGGAAGATCATTCAAAAGATTTATAAGTCAAAAGAAAAAATGTTAATAAAATTTCAGTAGTTGGTGTATATTGATGTGTTCAAACCTATTTCATCAATATCTATTTATGGAAGGATAAATTACGTTTTTTCACTGATGATTTCAAAAGGATGTCAAGGGTATTTATATTTCCCATATGTATGATGTGTTTGGTTTGATAAAAGGTATCAGAGAAAATCTAAAAGGATTCATGGAAATAAGATTTTGATGTTTATTATGAATAATAGAATAAAATTCCCAAACATCCAAGTGGAATATTATCCTGAGAAACATGGGATAAAGCCTCATGTTTCCAAAGTAATAACTCTTCTACAAAATGGAGTGGTTTAGAGGAGAAAAAAATCATCAACAACATTAATATAAGAATGCTTATCCAAAATTTCATACCAATTAAATTATATAAGGAATCCATATTGAGATCATTTTACATCTCTAATAGGGCTCTGTTGTGTCGTATGTAAGAAACTACACCATACGAGAAGTGGCATGGAATAAAGACAACATTAAAGTACTTCCATTTCTTCAGAAGTATGTATTTTATTCTCAATTAGGAGAATCATAGGATGTTTGAATCCCATGGATATGAAGGGATATTTCTGGTCTACTCAAATAAAATCAAAGAATTAAAATGTTTTAATAAGAAGTTAGGAAAGTTAATTGAAACCTACGATGAGCAGAAACATCAGAAAATGCATGATAAGACCAGGGAGGATATTGATGAATAGATAATCATATTATTTGATATTCTGATTCCATAGGATGATTCAATATAAGACTCATATTATAAGAAGGATCAGAATAAATTACTGTATGAATATATATCAACTAGAAGAGATGAAATTGTTATGAAAAACAAAACTGGTTATCATACAGAGCTAGTAAAAAGGAGGATGAAGACTCTACATAAAGAATCATAATTATCACACGTAGAGCCAAAAAGTTTTGATGAAGAACCTAGAGATGAGAATTTGGTTCAGGCATTGAATAAATGTCTTGACCAAATTGGGAATAACCAGACATGGGAAATTGTTATAAGGCCCTAAAATAAGAATGTAACTGTAAATAATTAGTTATTTCATAATAATATAAATAAATACAGTGAAGTGATTATAAATAAAGGACCACTAGTCTGAAAAGAGTACTTCTAGATAGAGTGTATTGATGTTAGTAAGAATTTTTAACATGTTAATATGCTAAATAAAATAATAATATTGTTGACCATTGTAGTGTAAAAAATGATAAATGTTTTCTTGAGGAATATAAAATCCTAATTTTAAATTTGGTTCTAGAAGAATAAGAGTAAATTGATAAAAAATATGGTTTTATCATTCATAAAGATGAAAACAGAGTGTCTTATATGAATAAGGAATTGAATGGGTTGAAGAAAGAACTAAGAGTGTGGTATTCAAGTCTCGATTATTTTTTTAGGAATCTAGGTTTTCATCTTGGTGGATTTGATTGAAAAATCTATCTCAATAATGATAGTAATCAAAAGGATGATGGTACCAGTGTTTGTTGATGACATAATCTTCAGTGAATCAAATGGTTCTCGATGAATAATGTTTTCAAAATTCATGAAATGTGAGTTTGAAATATCAATGATTATTGAATGTATATTTTTCCATGGTTTACAAGTAACAAAAGGAAAGAATGGCCCATTATTTTTTCAATATAAATATTCCAAGGAGGTTTTGATAAGATTTGGAATAGATGATTTCAATGTGATGGAAACTCTAGTTGCTACTGAGATGAAACTATCACAGGGTGATCAATGGAAAGAGGTAAATGTCACCAAATATTTGTAGTTCATTAGATTCTTGTTGTAAATGATAGTGACATGACCAGATATTATTTTCCCACATGTCAAGAAACAAAGTCTTAAATAAATCCAATGGAAATCCACATGCTTTAAGTAAAAATAATACTTTGGTATATGAAGGGCATGGTGGATTTCAGTTTTATGTACAAGGAAAAATCACAACATGGGTTACTGAGATATATAAAAGAATATTAGGATAGCTAAGTAAATGATAAAAAATCAATAGTGGGTGGTGTATTCTGTCTAGATGATTTTTATATAAAATGGATAAGAAATAAACAAGATTTTATTTCTTTTAGAATTGTAAAATATGAATATATTGTGGCTACACAATCATGCATGCCGTTACTGTGGACGAAGTTGAAATTTGATGATATGGGAGTTCATGTAAAGTCTCTGATCAGAATCCATTATAATAAATAAAGTTCTATAAATCTGATTAAAAATCTATTATATTACTCAGGTATAAAGCACATTGAAATCACGTATCATTTTATCGTGGAGACAGTGCAGAAAGGGATTCTAATGTTGGATCATGTGCCTACCGAACAATAGGTTTTAGATATTATAATGAAGGTCTTACCCAAAAAAGTATTTTAATGGAATTGACTAGCTGTTGGTGTTTATTCAACTCCCTACACTTGAAAAGGTGTTTATGTGTGACCCCCTCTCCTGGATGTATGATGTGTTCTACCAAATTCTATGACTTGTGTTCTTTTCCCTATTATGTAACATAATGGAGTGAATTCACGTTTATTGAATAGGGGGAGAAATTTTGGATATCAGAAGGGGGAAATGTATTAACAAAGATAGGGGAGAAGATGATAGGTGGATAAGTGAGATAGGGGAGATCCAAATCTAACGACACTATAATTGATCAATCAATGTATATATATCATGATATATGGAGATCATGATAAAATAAGTAGAGTGGTTTTTTAAAGAAGTGATTATGTGAATAAATTTGAATAATAATATTGATTGTCACACCGATAATTGATCATGTGGGATTTTAGTATGTGTATAGTAAATATTCGATCTCTATATAAATCTCAATAATTGAATATTTATATGATATGGAAGAATCTTCAATGAATTATCAAAATGTGAAGCCTTGTCAAGAAACCCAAAGGGGAGATTGTTAGTAAATAATCCATCAAGGTAACATTGTAGTATTTTTGGGTTGTTGTGTTTGTTGACAAATTGGGTTTCTAAGAATATTTGTGGAGCCCAGAAATATTTGTGACTAGGAATCTTGAAAAATATCCAAGACAACGGAATTGATTCCATGCATTCGACACAAATAATTTCATACATAACGTGAAGAAATTTCCCAGCATTTTACAATATTTAAGGGTCTAAATTTTTGCATTAGATATAATCACAAAAAGTGGATTTATTTGAATGACATATGAATATATGGAAAAGTCATTAGTTATGTGAATATATGATTCATGAAGGGTTTTTCTCAAAAGATTAATGAAATTTTATGGTGATCTACATGACAACGATGAGCATCACGAATGATTATGTTGAGGAGCATGAAAAGTGGATCATCATGGTAGAGTTAAGGTTTTGATGGAACACTCTAGGATTATTAAATGTATCATGAATGGGAGACTTTTCCTCAAGCATCATGAACGATAAATCTCCGTGGTGGAAAAGAGGGAGCATCATGAAATGGTGATGATATAGCTAGAAGGTTTTGGGATCGATGGAAATTCCTATAAATACAACTCAACCCACTTAAGAAAAGTAGGAATACTTATTGAAGATATTTTGGCTTCATAATCACAAAATAGGTTTTTGAAGGTGGTTCAATATGGAGTTTCATGTGAAGAAGTTTTTGATGTCTATAAAATCTAACCAAATATTCTTGATCATTGTATCGGTAATAGAATTTGAGATGGCTAAGTATGCTTTGCGAAAGAATGGATCCTCAAGAAGGGTAGTTGAGATTCACAAAATAAGTGTAATTCGTGAATTCTATGTGAGATTCATGATAGGTAGGATCATTATGAAGGCTATTTGAAATTATCAAAAGAGGAGCTTCACGAAGGCAGTGAGCATTCTGAGAGATGTTCAGAAAGAATTGCCTAGTAAATTTGTGTTAAACTAGTATTCATATGTTGGATGAATGTGAAACATCAATAGAGAATATATCTAAAACAAAGGATGTATTAATTAGAGATAATGAAAGTACCTACAATTCCATACACTATGTTTGAATTTCTTTCGAGAGCAGTGAAAAAAGGATGAGGAAGACAATGATCCTTTACACTAGTAATGATCTAGAAAAAGAGACCTAGACTGGGATTCCGATGAAAGTAGTGAGCAGACCCTAAACCTTTTAATGTCAATTATCCTTGGTATAGTCAAGATATATCTCGAACCACCATTCTTGGTTGTGAGTCTTAGTGGATTTGGAACAATCGGAGCATTGTAGTTGTATTCTCCATGGATGTATCCTAGTGAGGGTGAGCCAAGTAAAAATTGAAGGGTCTCATGCATGATTTAATTTCCAATCATATATTTCTATGGGAAATAGGGAGAATATGTTTTATTTAATGATGAACCAGGACCTGGAGGGGTAATAGTTTGAATCTGTAACACCATAATTCACCTCCCCTCTCAGGGGTATTTAACCTAGTTAGGATAATATAAAGGATAAAATAGATCTGGAGGTGGAACCAATACCCACAAAAGGAGAAATAAATATCCCTTCTAGCATTGAGTATAGGCATTCCCCTCAACCACATAACTTACTTGAGTTAATATTTTCTTTCTTTCTCATGAATGTTGTAACACCCCAATATTTCCTAGTGTGTTATTTCTTCAAAATAATTCAATAACATCCACTTCACGCAACACTGAGTTCAAGCACACCATGAATTACCAAAAAATCTGTTTAAAAGAAGTTATGAATAGTATTAACTAAATTTTGAACTTTTTATAATCCGTATAACTTTTGAATCCATATTATAAGAACAAATTCATTTTCATTATTGTACTTTTACAAACTTTTAATAATGATCCTTTTTTAAATCCAATATTTTAAAATTTTATATATTTGATTTGATTAAATAAATTTAATTTTTAGAATGGGGACATAAAAAATTTACAATGAAACCCCCCCAAGATTCCACGATACGCTTCTCTTTGAACAAAATAATAGCATGTGTTGTACCCATCTTCGAGTTCTAACACACACTACAACCAATCAAACTAGCCGTTATGAATAGTAATACCTACTTTTTAAAATTTTATAAATTTTATCTCTCAAAATGGACTTCATTTTTGGATTCGTAATATCGAATTTATCCTAGGCTGATATTTTGGTACTTTTCGGATAACTTTTATATTTTGATGAATAGTGAAAATTACAAAATTTTAATTAAAAACAACTTTTTTAATCAAAATAATTTATATTGATAAATTAAGAATTTGAGTGGTTTTAAATTATATTTATAATATATTTTTACCATTTAATACAATTATGTTCATTGTACAGAATTTCACAATTAAACCGGACAAAAACAAGTGTCAGTCTTTTGATAGTTATTATCTCTTAAAAACACGCTTTTTGTTTTAACAACGAGAATTAATTTTAAATTAATTTCTGCCACTTCTGTCTTTTGAATTTGGAAAAATGGATTCCATATTTGGAATCAGGATTTTGAAATTTTGTAAATAGGTAAATTATATTTTTATCCATTTTGAATAATTACTTCGGTAAATATTTTATTTACCGTGGTTAAAGGGTAAATCCGGAAAATAAGGGTTAAAAAATAATATTATAATAACATTAAATTACCCTAAAACGTGTCCTAACCTTATTTTTGGATACATGTCTGACTATGGGAATCTTTGGGTAGATTTTTGGGACCCCATGGAGCCACTTGTAGGTGATTGGGACACTTTATTTTAATTAACTTAAAATAATTACAAAAATGACATAAGCATATATCTCATAGAAAAACAATTTTTACATAGAATTATATTTGTTGGATTTTTCTATAAATATTCATTATAAATCTAAAAAGATTTATTACATAATGGTATTTTATTTATAATTTTTAGACATTAAATAATTTAATTTATTTATGACACAATAGTGATGTAGTAATTACCTAATTAATGAAAAATAAGAAAAATTAACATTATAAATACCCAAATAAATGTAATTTTAGACTTTTATTAAATAACAATACTTTTATAGGTTAATATTACATGTTAGTATTGATTTAATTAACTTGTTTTAGGTAATCATTCTGTTATGATTTTTACAAAATCCATTATTTAATAGTGTCAAAATTGACATAAAGAGTTTTTAAAAAAATATTGTATTATTAATTGATATTAAATTCCTAAAAATCTATGGTTCGTCAAAGATACTTATATCATGATAGTTGTATCATTAATGGACCACTTGGGTGCCTCTTGGATGTATATAGTATGTTTATTAACCATATAATATAATAATACAAAGAGACATTGTAAAAGTGAAACTAATTAAATAAGACTTAATACTTAAAGATACGGTTAATATAGTAACCCAAACCTATCTAAATCCTATTGGTTGAGTGATCTTCGACCTATCCCCACCTTAAACATTAAATAATCCACTTTTGAGCCATTAGAAACCGAATATTAATTTATTATAAAATAATATTTCTAGGTTCTCCAAAGGTGCCCCTCACACCTCTTATAAAAGGGCACTCCCCCTTATCAATAATTCACACCTTCAAAGCCTTTTTGTTCGGCCAAACCCTGCCCAAATACTCTATCAACTTCCCTAAATTAGTCCTAGAGGCATTTCTTTAGTCATAAATCCAACCTATGGAGCCCTTTTGATCAAATCAAAAGGAAGAACCCGAAGAAGAGGTAATGTTTTCACCACCCTTTTTCAAATTCATTTCTTCTTCAACTTCTTATTTCTTTGTTATTTTAATTCTAAAATAATTAATTCAGTATTTCCTATATACTGTAATATTATTATAAATATGGTACAACCATATTCAGTATTCTATCCATCTTTTGAATGACATGTCACCATACATGCGTACGTACGGCTTACCGTCTCCACGTCGTGGTGTAATTGGTATTCAATAAATTTTTATTTTGAAGGGTATAATAATGATGTGTAATTAATGTAAATAATAATTATAACATGATAATTATTCTTTATATATGGTATACCATCCAATTATATATTATTATAATATCAAAAGAATGATATTTTCGCTCGTGCGTACGTACGGACTACCGTCTCCACGAACGTGATGAGATTCATTCCCCATCGTATCCATTCAAGTCTAATTCTCATTTGATGTTTAATAATAGTATCTAAGGACTTGATATAATTCTAGATATGAATAAGATACAACCTATCCATGAAAAACACGGCTTACATAACAAAACATATTAAAGAAAATGAGTAAGTTAACACCTGAAACAACGATAATACTAAGAAATTATTAACAAATTAATGTTAAAAGATCATATATGATATCATATTAATGTATATGATTATTGTATAATTTAATAACAATTAGTTAAAAATTATAAAAGAGGTTAACCTACCCTCAACCAAGGAAAACTACCAGGTAAGGGTTTATTTTACAATCTCTTCATTATCCGAGGATGGTTATACGTAATAATCTACTGGGATCTCTTTGTCATCCACATCCATGTTTCTTAAAAATGTTTTTCAAAACATTATTACTATTTTATACAATATAGGTTAATGTCATTTATACCATTTTTTGAATTTTTATAAGAAGTTTATAAAGGAATATTTCTGTTGTTTTCCAAACAAGGTCCTTTTAAACCTTTTCGGCAGAATTAAGGTAAGAATGTCTTTTTAACTTATATAGCGGGTGCGACTATTTTCCGCCGTTATAAAACAGTTGAAGATTCCCTTACAAGATTATATGAATATTTTCACATTAAATGTTTTATTTTATAATTATGTGACTTTTAAATGATTTCAAAATGAATATTTTCAGAATTTGTGAAAGGTACTCTTTATCAAGATCATAATTTTAAATGTTTTAAAGATTTATCTTTATTAATATTTTTAATTAATGTCCATGTTTTCAAAATGATTTTAAGGATTTATTTATATGGACATGAATTTTTTGAAATGATATTTCTTTTCAATAGTTTCCAAGTGGTATGGGACACTTTGATTCAAAAATCTCTTTTAAATTACTTCCTTTATAAATGTGTTACTTTTCGATGATTTCAAGAAAAGAGATATTTCAGTCAAATAGTTTTGATTTCATCTATGTCAACATCCTTTGATGTATTGTAAGTTTATTTGAAGTTGATTTATTATTATACAAAACTTTTGTATTGTATTTATGGTTTTGTGATATGTTTTACTGTGGATGTGTTATTTTTATACCATTCATGGTTTATGGAGAAAGTATTGACATTTCGTATTCTAGTTTTAATACAAATGTGTATGTTATGTTTAAACCTTTTCCTATGTGAATGCATTGGACTTAGAAAGTGATGGGTGGAGCCTGCTATAACTCCTCGATGCATCGGTAGGTCTCATGAGACCAACTAGTGTCTTGGCACAAGGCCTTGGAAAAACATTACTTGTAGTCTTGGCACGAGGCCTCGGCTATGTGGTTATGAGAGTCTGGCATTATGCATTCCATCATTATGAAAGTGGTTATTGATATTGCATGTGATTATTCGATTAGTAGAATATCCATGTGAATAAGTAAATGAAATTATTTCATTTTATTTTTGCCATACTATGTTGAAGTTCAAGTTTAAAAGGCTTTTGTTTTTGTTATACATTGCCTTAAATGTTTATTCTTATTTATGAAAGTTTCCGATATATTGTTATCCTTACTGGGTATTTGAGCTCACCCCTTTTATATGTTTTATTTTTCCCAGGATGTGAAAAAGTATATTATGAAATGACCTGCAGGGATAGTATGAGGGGATAAGAGTGTGGATTGTGTAGACTATATTGTTTTAGTTTTCATTTTATGATGTAATGTAAACATTATGAATGTATCTATTTATTTAAAAGGATACTAAACTAATCGGTCTTTCGAGACATTATCATTCTTGTGATCATGAAAATGTTACGTAATATTGCACCGAATCTGGGTAACTAGGGTCAGGTAATTACAGTTGCTATTAGAGGAAGTTTAGTACAATCCTTGGATGATAGATTTAGATAAACTCTGATTAGAGCACATAGATTTAAGATGGACTTTGACGATTAGTATAGAAGAACTTCATAGAATTTTGGTATTGTAGAGATTTTCTGAGTTTTACAAGCAATACATCCCTATCTAGATATGAGTAGGTAGAGGTGGCTATGGCACAGATGTACCTAGGGGTAAATCCCGAAAACACTGCTTTGTTCTAGACTCGAACAGGAACTAGTGCATGAAAACGGGCCTTGCTACACTCTTGGTTACGACACTCCTATGAGATATGCTTAGGATAACTCTCATTTTCATTAAAAATCATTATGAGGGGTTTATGAGTATATACATCCTCAAAGAAAACCTTTTTATGATTATGGATTATATCCATAAATAGTTCAATTTATGTTAAGTCTTTTATAAGTATGAAATTATGTATTTTGATTCATAAACTGATCTAGTGTATGCCATTTTTTAGAAATGGCACCCAATAGAAGGAATGAGAACTCCAACAATACGCATGATCCAAAGAGTAAGGAGGATCAAATCTTCCATGGTCTTAATCCCGAATTTAGAAGAGAAATAGTCTCCCACGTATTATCATCATATGAATAAATAGTATCATGTGTTTATAAGATAAGTAAATAATTCTCAGAGCCCTATGGCTTTGAAAGGAAGCTAGAGAAGGAAAGGATGGTAGAGAGAAGGATAAATAAAGGGAATAAGGTAAAGAAGGATTTTCCCATATGTGATAATTGTTGAAAGGATCACCTTGTAAAATGCTTGAAGGTAATAGGAGTATGTTATAGGTGTGGAGAAAAAGGACACAAAGTAAGTGACAACAAGGGTAAGAAAATTGTTTCAAATATACAATGCTTCATTTGCAAGGAGTTTGGACACTACGCGAACCTATGTCCCAGTAATCAGACTATGCTGAAAATGATGCTATTGGATAATAATCAAGTTATGATACTACCACAGATGAAGAGGAATGATTAGAGTTCTTATGTTGATTATGTCATTTGTGTGTTGTATCAATAATGTACATGTTATAATAATTATGGAGTATATCAGGATTGTACATCCGTACTATTTCATGAAGGACTTGAGATTGTGTGGAACAAAGATAAGTGACTCAATAGAAGGTTAAATTTTTGGAAAATATATGGTTGAGAGAATGATAAACCATAATATGGTTCTGATACCAAGGTAGTGATTTTAGAATAATACCTGACTGATTTGGATAAATTATATTGGATATTATTGACTACCTTGAAACTGATTAATGATTTTTCTATTCCATTATTGTTGGGGGTTTACAACATTTTTGGATTGAAGGAGTATATACATTATTCTTTAAGGAATAAGGGATCATGAATGTAATCAATAAGGTTTTATGGTAATTCAGGATGTTGCTGTGTTTTAAAAGAATACATGATGAAGGTGTTCACATGTTATTACACGGAAAAAAGGATCTTCATTGTGTTTACCTTCCTTATAAATTTTGGACTGAGGTATTTTGGATAGTTCTAGTTTGGGTTATTTTGGATTTCTATAAAAGTACAACCCGGAGGTCGAGCGGCAACCCATCGCGTCCGGCAAGGCAACGAGACTTGAACCCACAACCGAAGGGCGACAAGGGTGTATCACCTACCACTGAACCACGTGATGTCTTGGATTGAATAATGTCATTTTTTTAATGGTTCTTCTAGTTGAATTATAAATTCATTTTTTAACCCTATATGAATAGGATAAATAGAATATTATTTTTAAGTTCTATTATCTTTTAGAGTGAAAGATGAGTTTGTGGTATAACTTAGTTAAAGGATGAGACTCTACTTGTCAATTATATATTTTTCTTCTTCTCTTATTCAATGAAGAAATTAATTCTTATACTTTAGTGAAGGTATCTTACAACAAATAAATGTGTTATCCTAATACCTTATGTTTTGTTGAACCGATGGTATTTTATATCATCATAGATTGATGAATTTAAGGCCCTCAATTTTACACTTATTTGTGATTGATGATCTCAATCACTACCTATAAATATTTACGTTTTTCCTCCAATTATATGTCTCTAATTGCCACCAATATTTCTCCTAATCGAAATCATAATTTGGTGGTTACCCTTTCATTTCACATGTCCTCATATTAAGACTACATTTTAGTAACCCAATTTTTGATTTGGATTTTCTCACAAAGATATTTTCTATTTTCAACCTTTTATTTTCAAAGAACAATTTAAAATTGCGAGGACGCAATTTATTGAATGATGGGAGAATGTAACACCCCAAGATTTCATAGTGTGTTATTTCTTCAAAATAATTCAATAACTTGCACTACACGCAACACTGATTTCAAGCGCACCATGACTTACCAAAAAAGTTGTTTAAAAGATTTTATGAATAGTATTAACTAAATTTTGAACTTTTTATAATCCTTATAACTTTAAAATCTTATTATAAGAACAAATTCATTTTCAGTATTGCACTTTTACCAACTTTTAATAGTGAACCATTTTAAATCTAAAATTTTAAACTTTTATATATTAAATTTGACTAAATAAGTTTACTTTTTAGAATGGGGACATCAAAAATTTACAATGAATCACCCCAAGCTTCCACGGTACGCTTCTCTTTGAATAAAACAGTAGCGTGTTTTGTACGCAACTTCGAGTTCTAACACACACTACAACCAATCAAACTAGCTATTATGAATAGTAATACCTAATTTTTGAAATTTTATAAATTTTATCTCTCAAAAAGGACTTCATTTTTGGATTCAGAATATTGAATTTAGCTTAGGGTAAAATTTTGGAACTTTTTGGATAAATTTTATATTTTTATGAATAGTGAAAATTACTAAATTTTAATTAAAAACAACTTTTTAATCAATATAATTTATATTGATAAATTATAAATTTGAGTGGTTTTAAGGTATATTTAGAATATATTTTTACCATTTAATACAATTTTGGTCGTTTTACATAATTTCACAATTAAACAGGACATAAACAAGTGTCAATATTTTGATAGTTATTATCTCTTAAAACACGCTTTTTGTTTTAACAACAAGAATTAATTATAAATTAATTTCTGCCACTTATTTGTTCTGAATTTGGAAAAATGGATTCCATATTTGGAATCAGTATGTTCAAATTGTGTAAATAGGTAACTTTTATTTTTTTCCATTTTGAATAATTACTTTGGTAAATATTTTATTTACCGTGGTTAAAGGGTAAATCCGGTAAATAAGAGTTAAAAAATAATATTATAATAATAATAAGTTACCCTAAAAGGTGTCCTAACCATATTGGTAGATACATGTCCGACCATGGTCATCTTTGGGTCTATTTTTGGGACTCCATGGAGCCACTTGTAGGTGATAGGGACACTTTATTTTAATTAAGTTAAAATAAATACAAAAATTACAAAAGCATGTATCTTTTAGAAAAACAATTTTTACATAGGATTATATATGTTTGATTTTGGACTATAAATATTCATTAGAAATTTAAAAATATTTCCTACATAATGGTATTTTATTTATAATTTTAAGACATTATATAATTTAATTTATTTATGACACAATGGTGATGCAGTAATTACTTAATTAATGAAAAATAAGAAAAATTAATATTATAAATATCCAAATAAATGTAATTTGAGACTTTCATTAAATACCAATAATTTTATAGGATAATATTACATGTTAGGATTGATTTAATTAACTTTTTTCGAAGTAATCATTTGGTTATGAGTTTTACAAAAATCAATTATTGAATAGTGTCAAAATTGATAAAAAAGAGTTTTTAAAACAAATATTATATTATTAATTGATATTAAATTCTTAAAAATCTACTGTTCGGCCAAGATACTTATATAATGATATTTGTATCATTAATGGACCACTTTGGGGCCTCTTGAATTTATATAGTATGTTTATTAACCATATAACATAAAAATAGATAGAGACATTGTAAAAGTGAAACTAAATAAATAAGCGTTAATACTTAAAGATAAGGTTAATATAGTAACCCAAACCTATCTAAATCCTAGTGGTTGAGTTTTTTTAGACCTATACCCACCTTAAACTTTAAATAATCCACTTTGGAGCCATTAGAAACCGAATATGAATTTATTATAAAATAATATTTCTATCTTTTCCAAAGGTACCCCTCACCCCTCTTATAAAAGGACACTCCCCCTTCTCATTAATTCACACCTTCAAAGCCTTTTTGTTAGGCCATCCCCTACCAAAATACTCTCTCAACTTACCTAACTTCATCTTAGAGGCCTTCCTTTAGTCATAAATCCATCCTAAGGAGACCTTTTTTTCAAATCAAAAGGAAGAACCCAAAGAAGAGGTAATGTTTTCACCACCCTTTTTCAAATTCATTTCTTCATCAACTTCTCCTTTCATTGTTATTTCCATTATAAAATAATGAATCCAATATATCCTATATAGTGTAATATTATTATAAATATTATACAACCATATTTAGTATTCTATCCAACTTTTGAATGACATGTCACCATACGTGCGTAGGTACGGCTTACTATCTCCACGTTTTGGTGTAATTGTTATTCAATAAATTATTATTTGGATTGGTATAATAATGATGTCTAATTCTTCTAAATAATAAATATAAAATGATAATTATTCTGTATATATGATATACCATCCAATTATATATTATTTTAATATCAGAATAATGATATTGTCGCTCGTGCGTACGTACGGACTACCGTCTCCATGAATGCGATGAGATTAATTCCCAATCGTATCCAATCAAGTATAATTCTCATTTGATGATTAGTAATAGTATCTAAGGACTTGATATCATTCTGGATATGAATAAGATACAACCTATCCATGAAAAATACATCTTAGGTAACAAAACATATAAAAGAAAACGAGTAAGTTAACACCCGAAACAACGATAATACTAAGATATTATTAACAAATAAATGTTAAAAGATCATATATGATATCATATTAATGTATATGATTCCATTATAATTTAATAACAATTATTTCACCATTATACAGGAGGTTAACCTACCCTCAACCAAGGAAGATTACAAGGTAAGGGTTTATTTCGCAATCTCTTCATTATCCGAGGTTGTTTATACGTAATAATCTACTGGGATCTCTTTGTCATCCACATCCATGATTCTTAAAAAAAATTCAAAACATTATTACTATTTTACAGAATATGGGTTAAATTCATTTATACCCTTGTTTGAATTTTTATAAGAATTTTATAAAGGAATCTTTCTGTTGTTTTCCAAACAAGGTCCTTTTTAACCTTTTCGATTGAATTAAGGTAAGAATGTCTTTTTAACTTATACGGCGGGTGCAGCTATTTTCCACTGTTATAAAATCGTTGAAGCTTCCCTTACAATATTATAAGAATATTTTCAAAGTAAATGTTTTATTTTATAATAATGTGACTTTTAAATTATTTCAAAATGAATATTTTAAGAATTTGTGAAAGGTAACCTTTATCAAGATCATAATTTTAAATGTTTTAAAGATTTATATTTTTAAATGTTTTTAATTAATGTCCATGTTTTCAAAATGATTTTAAGGATTTATTTATATGGACATGAATGTGTTGAAATGATATTTCTTATCAAAAGTTTCAAAGTGGTATGGGACACTTTGATTCAAAAATATCTTTTAAATTACTTCCTTTATAAATGTGTGACTTTTCACTGATCTTGATAAAAGAGATATTTCTCTCAAATAGTTTTGATTTCATCTATGTCAACATCCTTTGATGGATTTTAAGATTATTTGAAGTTGATTTATTATGATACAAATATTTTGGATTGTATTGAAGGTTTTGTGATATGTTTTACTGTGGATGTGTAATTTTTATACCATTCATGGTTTATGGAGAAAGTATTGACATTTCATATGCTACTTTTAATATGAATGTTTGTGTTATGTTTAAACCTTTTCATTTGGGAATGCATTGGACTTAGTAAGTGATAGGTGGAGCCCGCTATAGCTCTTAGATTCATCGGTAGGTCTAATAAGAAAACTAGTGTCTTGGCACAAGGACTTGGAAAAATCTTATTTGTAGTCCTGGCATGAGGTCTCGGCTATGTGGTTATGATAGTCTGTAATTATGAATTCCATCATTATGAAAGTGGATTTTCATATAGCATGTGATTATTCGATTAGTAGAATATCCATGTGAATAAGTAAATGGCATTATTTCATTTTATTTTTGTTATACTATATTGAAGTTCACGTTTAAAAGGCTTTTGTTTTATTTATACATTGCCTTAAATGTTTATTCTTATTTATGAAAGTTTCCGCTATATTGTTATCCTTACTGGGCATTTGATCTCACCCGTTTTCTATGTTTTATTTTTCCCAGGATGGGAAGAAGTAAATTATGAAATACCCTGTAGGGATAGTATGAAGGGATACGAGTGTGGACTGTGGAGACTATATTGTTGTAGTTTTCATTTTATGATGTAATGTAAACTTTATGAATGTATCTAGTTATTCCAAGGCTACTAAACTAATCGGCCTTTTGAGAATTCATCATTCTTGTGATCATGCAAATGTTACATAATAGTGCACCAACTCTGGGTAACTGGGGTCAGGGCATTACAAATGTGAATCAATAAACATTTGATAACATTATATTACTAATATTTAATAGGGTAATGTTTTATTTGATTTCTATTTTCAACACCCATGAACCACCTTATTATGAATGGGAATGGTTTATAATATCCCAAAACACATTCTATATAATAATAATCTCCCAAAAGATCAAATGAGAGTGGGGATTTAGTTAGCTCATATGTCAAAAACAAATATTCATCTAACACAAGATGATTTGGATATTATAGTGGTAAATTTTGAATTTGAACATTCATAGAATGGAAATATATTCATATAAATACACATGAGGTATGACTATTAAAAATATTCTATTATGAAAACACTATAACAGTTGATAAAAAATTCATAAACATAGGTATGGTATTACAGATCGATAAAATGATGGAGATATAGATGGTTGAATCAAGAAAATCAAGTGAATTGACTAAAAAATAAAAAGGACCTTCTGGGAGTACCTTGTCCCTTAAAACTCCACATAAATATTTATTATCATTACAAATTCATGTAGAGGCCACATTTCATGTTAAAATATATCTTACATTCTATATGAAGAATAAATATTTGGATCAATAATTATAGATGTAGCAGGTCTCATCAGTTTAATTGATATTATCATATTTGAATTTCTTAGATCCTCAGTTTTCAATAAATACATAAGGTACTACTTCATAATACATCTATCAAAATATTGAACTAATTTGTTCATTATGGTTAGTAACTATTAATTTATTCTTTTTCTGTTTATATTACTATTATATAAATGGAAAAATATTTGAACCATGATTTGGATTCATTAATCCAAGTATCATTTCTATGAAAAAAACATCATTAGATGAGGATGAAATTGATATTAATAATGTTTATTTATATGAATAATTTGAGAAACAAATAAAACATTTACATAATATTTTTATGCCTAAAACAAGGGTAATACAATAAAGTCTATTTAAATAAAATAACTTTTTATTTTTTTGAATTACATATTTCATTTGGTATCTTAGGAAGCATTAGATAATGATTATTTTCATCCTGGATTCCCTAAATATTTATTTATTTGATAGAATTTCTGGACACCCAACAAAATAAATAGACATGATGTGTATTGTGAATTTCTAATACAATAAAATAAAAATTTTCAATAGAAACATTGAATTATATGTTTCAGTTAGCATTTTAACAAGAATGTTGTTATAATAGGGAGGTCTCTTAATATAGGCTACTTCATAGAATGAAGTCGGTGAATGAACCTAAAAATCTTATGGATTATGTCAAATGTAAATATATTAATGAATATGTTGAATGATTAAATTATAAGAATATATTTCAGAACAATTTAATTATCTTTTTCAATGTTTCTACAATATATAAATCATGATAATATAAATGATTATGGATATTATATTTGAAAATTTATTAGAGATATCCTAAATAATTAAATGATCATCATCCATGAAGAGGTAATTTTCAAATTTAATTAAAATTTACATAAAAATATTTAAATGTAATTTTTTGTCACTTTTTTCTCAGTGATACCATGATTACTAGAACCCATTGTACTCAAATGAACATATAAATTTGTTTAGAGATGAGTGAGAAGTGTACATGGTGCAAAACAAATTCTGATAAAAATTTTATAGGATTTCCTACTGTGTTTGTGATCTACTATAGGATAGAAACATATAATTATATTAATGGTGTAAAGCATTATTATAATAATTCATATATATTATATTGACATGTTTCTCATGTAGAATTATAATAGAGGAAATCAATTTTTTAGAAACATGGGTGTGTAACCAATAAAATTATTGGGCAACTTCATAGGTGAAGGAGGAGTCAGAGGTGTAGGAAGATGAGGAGGATGATGAGGATTTAGAGGTGGAGGTAGAGGAAGAGGATGAGGAGTAGTCAGAGGATGATGTGGAGTAGTATCTAGAGGCACAGACTGAGGTAGAAGAGGATATGAAGTGCTAGCCTGTAAAAAATAATATTATTTGGTAATGGAGTAGAATGGTAAAGTTACCAAGGATATGTTTAATAATAACTTTTAAAAAGTTCTCACATCAGTTTTAAGTTGATATAAGTTCCATAGTTAAAGTGTTTCTGGTTATATGTTGAAAAAAAGAATGTACCACTTGTTTAAGTGATTCTATATAATAATTTACATGGTAGAATTTTCTTCAGAAAAAACACCACTTACATTTTCAAACTAATTATCATAGGATTTACTTCTTATAAACCCATTCAAATTACTATCACATATTAATTAAATTTGAAATAATCCCATCATAAAAAAAACTCGACAAAAATATTAAAATTATTTTATTATAATGGGCGATACTTTTGTTAGAGTATGGGTTATTTGTGGAATGTCACTCCTGTTTGTGATATATTAGACATTAATACTACATCATTGATAATGAAAAAATGGATTGGGGTCAAGAATATGTACAACCACAACAAAAATGTAGATTCATACTATTTATTTAATTTAAGTTTTCAAAATATTATCTTATATTTTTATGTTAATATCCTTATATTTTTAATATAATACATGTTTTTTTATTCACATATAATTTTGGAAGTTATATGTTTCTAAAAACTATATGAAATATTCCAAAAAATAGATAGCATGTTCCCTTGTAATGGAAAAGGAAACTTCGTGCTTCTTGAATCATAAGTGTGTTTGATTTAGTACAAGGTTACCACATCTATCATAATGGAATATGTTATCTCTAATATATATTTTAGTATACATTTAACTGAAAAATATTTATTACATACCCAATTATCCACACCCCAATCTGATATACATTGTGCTCGGTATGACTTAGACTATATTTTCTTAGTTTATATTTTACATTTTAGTTGAAAACACACACAATATACTCAAAACCATGAAAAACAAAAAATATTGTATAGATAAAATAGAAACAAAAACGCATTAATCATTTTTGATGTATATGAATTAGCCTCACCTCAATCTGATAAATGGTGTTCCTAGTAAGAATCCAATAGTGTCTTTTTATTTAAAATAGACAAACATTTTAGTTAAAAAGACAAGTAAAATTCTAAAATCCATGAAAATAAGGATGGATTGTATTTATAATTTATGAAAACAATTCTCAATTCATTTTTAGTTTCTAGGAATTAGTCTCATGTCAAAACAACTCACGATGCGACTGGTATGACTCAATGGGATTGTTTCTAGTTTAAAATGAAATTCTAGTAAATAAGACAAGTGGCATACACAAAACTGAAAAAAAATTATGAATATTTTAATAGATTATAAAAATTATCTTCAAGTCATTTGGTATGTGTAGTAATTATTTTCAAATAAATCTAATGGATGATGTGACCAGTATGATTCCACAAGTGTATTTTTGCTTAAAATTTATATTAATGTTAGTAAAAAAGAAAACCGACAAACTCAAAACTGATAAAATTAATTTTATTTATTTTCATACATTAGTAAAATTTCTATAAATCAATTGTGACATATAGGAATCATCCACAACTCAATCTGTACATGATGTTCCCTATATGACACCAAGTGTCTATTATCAGTTTAAAATTGAAATTGTAGTTCAAAAAGTTTATCCCACTAAAAACTAATAAAAACACTTATATTTTAATAAAAAATAATTAAAATTATTAATGATTCATTTTTGATGTATCACGATCTGACCCAAATCCAACCGACACATGATGTGATCTATATGACACAATGTGTGTGTTTCAAGTTTAAAAAGAAATTTTAGTAAAGAAACATAAGTGACAAGTATAAACACATTATTATTGTTTTTATACATTATAGAAATGATACAATTTCATTTAGTATTTGTATTAAGTTTCCACACGTCATTCTGATGCCAAGTGTGACTGGTCTGACTCCAAGTGTGCATTTTTATTTAAAATTGACATTGATTTCAGTAAACAAAAGAAAACTGACAAACTCAAAATGAAGAAAACAAATTATTTTTATTTTTATACTTTATTAAAAAGATCCATAAGTATATTTTCATGGGTAGGAACAATCATCACCAAAATTTGACATAATATGTTCCTAGTATGACTCAAAGTGCCTCTTATCAATTTAAAATATACATTTTAGTTCAAAAAGTGACACTAATTGAAAACTGAACATCTGTACTCAGATTCTCGTGATAATTCAATAAAACAGTTCATAAAAAATTTATGTGTAGGAAATAGTCTCACATAAAACTAAAATGTGATGTGTGTGATATTACTCAAAGTGCATGTTTCTAGTTTAAAATGAAATTATTTTAAAAAATAGAAGTGACGTACTCAAAAATAATAAAATGCATTCATGATGTTTCAATACATTATTTAATTGTTCCATATTTAATTTGGGGTTTTTAGGATTAAGATAATTTTAAATTTGACACGCGGTGTGATAATTTTGACTCCAAATATTTATTATTTCTTAAAATTATCATTAATTATACAAAAGAAGACAAGTGAAATAAGAAAAACTCATAAAACGCAATCATATTTTTTTGATACAAAATAAAAATGATCTAGAAGTCATTTTGGATGTTTAGTAATCATTTTCACTTAAATTTGATTCATGATGTATGAGTTATGACTCAAAATGTCTGTTATTATTTTAAAATTGAAAATTTAGTTCAAAATGTGTAACTGTCTAAAAATAGAGAAAACATGATCATATTGTATTGGTAATTTTTGAAAATGAATCATATATAATTTTTTTCTATAGTAATAAGTCTCTAGAGAAAAAGAAACAAGATATGACTAATATAACTCAAAGTGTCTGTTTCTAGTTTATAGTGAAATTTTAGTAAAAAAAGTGACATACTAAAAACTAAGATATAAATTCATATTATTTTTATTATTTATAAAAATAATCTAGAATCAATTTTAGACATTTTTGAAATGGGAAAACCACATTTTTTTTCATGGTGTGATTTTATGACCACATGTGTTTTTTTATTTAAAATTGAGATTATTTTTTTGTAAAAAATGAAAAGTGAAACTCTGAAAACTAATAAAATTTATTAATATTGTTTTAATAATTTAGAAAAATGATACATAATATATTTTAATGTTATAGGACTTAGTCTCACCTCAATGTGAGACACGATGTTCGCGATTTGACTAAATGTTTCTATTATCTATTCAAAATCAACATTTTAGTTTGAAAAGTGTCACTGAATAAAAATATAAGAAAACAGAATTGGATTATACTGAGAATTGATGAAAATGATTCAATAGAAAATTTTAATTTTTAGGAATCAATCTCTCATCAAAATGACACACGATGTGACAAGAATGACACAAAGGGTGTTTTTTCTGTTTAAAATGACATTGAAGTAATAAATAGAAGTAATGTACTCAAAACTGAGAAAATTCAATAAAATGTTATTGATTGTTTATGAAAATGAACCATATGTAATTTGGGACATGTTGAAATCATCCTCACCTCAATCTAATGCACGATGTGACCATTATGACTCAAAGTGTTTCTTTTTATTTAAAATTGACATTATTTTTAGTAAAAAAAATGACATACTCAAAACTAAACAAACACATTTGAACTATTTTTATACATTATAAAAAATATCTAAAAATGATTTTTTATCTATAGGAACTAGTTTCACGTCAATCTGATACACAATGATACATATATGAGAAAAAGTGTCTATTATTAGTTATAAAATGACATTTTAGTTTAGATATATTCATTTACTAAAAAAAGAAGACACACTTTTATTATCTTGGTAATATAGAAAATTTATTCAAAATATATTTATAATGATTAGTAATTATTATCATGTCAATCATAAACAGGATGTGACTCGTATGACTCAATGTGTGTGTTTTTATTTTAATAGGGAATTTTATTAAAAAACAATTGATATACTAAAAACTATGAAAATGAATTTATATTGTTTTGATAATTTAGTAATACAATAAATAAGTAATTTAGGGTGTGTATAAATCATCCAAGCCTCAATCATAAACACTTTGTGACTAGTATGAATTAATATAAGTATTTTTATTTAATGATGATATTGATTTTGGTATAAATCTGGCATACCCAAAACAATGAAAAATATTCAAATTATTTTGATAAATTATGAAAATGACCCATAATTTATACTTGAAATGTTGGAATCACCTTAATCTCAATATTATTTATGATGTGACCAGTAATACTCAATGTTTATCTTATCAATTCAAGATTAAAATACTGGATCAAAAAGTTTCACTCATTGAAATATGTGAAAATTCACAGGCATTGTCTTGATAATTTTGGAAAATGAATTATAATTAATTTAGACATATATGAATTAGTCTCTAGGAAATAGACAAATTATGTTTCTTATTTGACTCGATCTGCATGTTTCTAGTTTTTAAAGGTATTTTATAAAAAAACAAAATTGCCATACTCAAAATAAGGAAATAGAATTATAAATATTTTAATACATTATGAAAATGATCCATACATCATTTTGGATTTTAGTAATCATACAAAACTCAATATGATTCGCAGTCTCAACAAGTATGACTCCATTGTGTCTTTTTTATTCAATAATGACAAAACTTTTAGTTAAAAATATAATTGACATACTCAAAACTCAGAAAATGAATATTTATTGATTTGGTACTTTTAAAAAATGATTCATAAGTCATTTATCCCAATTATAAATCATCCTCACCCCAATATGGTACATGATGATCCTAGTATGACTCAAGGTGTCAGTTATCAGTTTAAAATTGACATTTTAGTTCAAATAGTTTCACTTAATAAAAACCCTGAAAAATTTATTTGGTTGTCTTAATAATTTATAAAATTTATTTTTCTATCATTTGTGACATGTGTAAATCAGACTCATGCCAAACTAACACTCATTGAGTCCAGTATTACTCATTGTGCATGTTTCCAAATTAGAATGAAATTTTATTGAATGAAACATGTCACTTACTCAAAACTATGAAAAAAAACTCATATTGTTTTAATACATTATTTGAAAAATAAATATGTAATTTGAGAGCTATAAGAATCACCCTAACCTAAATCTAACAGATGGTGTGACTCAAATTACTCTTTGTGTGTATTTTTATTTAAAATAAACATTATTTTTAGTAAAAAATACAAGTGACAGACTCAAAAAAAAGAAAATGCATTTGATTTTTTTGTTGTACAAGGATAAGATGCATAAGTTATTTATTAATTTTATGAATCAATTGAATCTCAATCTGATACATGATGTGTCTATTATGACTCAATTATAATTTCATTAATTTACTGTAAGCATTTTATTTCAAAAAGTTTCATATAATAAAAACTGGGAAAACATGATTTGATTAACTTGATAATTCAATAAAAAGATTCAGAAAATAATTCTGACTTTTAATAATTTGTTTCCTATTAAACCGATAGAAGATGTGACTTATATGAATCAAATTTCTTGTTTCATATTTATGAGTACATTTTATTTAAAAAATACAAGTGAAATATACAAAACCATGAAAAAATAGTATTGTTTTGAAAAATTATGAAATATACCCACAAGGCATTTTGGATATGTAGAAATCATCGTCATCTTAATCTGATGGTTGGTATAACTGGTATGACCCCTTGAATATCATTTTATTTAAAATTGACATTAATTTTAATAAAAATTCCATCAATTATCATCAAAACATAGAAGACACATTAATATTATTTTTGTAAATTACGAAAACGATCCAAATGTCATTTTTAACATGTAGGAATCATCCAAACCTCAATCGGATACATAATGTGACCAGTATGACTCAAATGTTCCATTATCAATTTTAAAATGAAATTTTAGTTAAAAAATTATCACTCAATAAAAACCATGTAAACGCACTTATATTGTTGTGATAATTTATAGAAATGGTTTAAATGACATTTTTAATTTGTAAGAATTAGTCCCACATAAAAATGAAAGATGATGTAACTAGTATGACTCGTTTTTCGTGTTTCCACTTTAAATTTGCATTTTAGTAAAAAAAAAATAAGTGACATTATAAAAAACAAGAATATGAATTCATATTATTTTATTACATTATAAAAACAATCCTGAATTCAGTTACGATGTGTAGGAATCGAGCAAAACTCACTCTGATGCGCAGTGTGACTCCATGTGTGTCTTATTATTAAAAATGGACTTAAATTCTAGTAAGAAATAAAATTGACCCATTCAAAACCTAGAAAATACATTCATATCATTATTATATTTTTCTAAAATGATCCAAAAGTCATTTGGGATGTGTAGTAATGATTTGTACATCAATATAATACATTATGTTACTAGTATGACTTGATTTCTCTATTGTCATTTTATATTTTACATTTTTGTTCAAAAACATTGACTCACTGAATTCTTAGAAAATTTGATTGGATTGACATTATAATTTATAAAAACATTTTTTATGTTATTTTTTATGTGTAGGAATAATCTTCACATCATACCTACACACAATGTGACTGGTATGACTCAAAGTTTCTGTTTCAGTTTATAAACGACATCTTAGTAAAAACCCAGGTGATAAACTCAAAGATAAGACAATTCATTAAGATTTTATTGATACATTATTAAAAAAATCATAAGTTATTAATGACATGTATGAATTAGATGTACATAAATTAGATGCAGGGTGTGACGGGTATGAATCCATGTGTGTCTTTTTATTTATAATTTTTATTAATTATAGTAAAAAATTAAAAGTGATGTACTCAAAATCTTGAAAATTATTTATATTTGTTTATTAATTAGTTAAATGATCCATTTTTATCTTTGAATTTTATTAATCAGCCATATCTCATTCTGATAGACGATGTTCCTTGCATGTCTCCAAGTAACTCTTATTAGTTTAAAATTTATATCATAGTTAAAAATACTTCACTCACTAAAAACAAAGAAACCACTCTCATATGTCTTGGTAATTTATTAAAATTAGTAACAAGTCATTTTTAATGTGTATTAATCAATCTCACATCAAAACGATGCATGATGTGACTGGTATGAGTCAACATATTCATTTCTACTTTTAATTGACATTTTACAAAAGGAAAATTGGTGTACTCAAAAACAATGAAAACTCATTCATATTTTTTCAATACAATATTTAAATGATCCATATGTCATTTAGAACATGTAATCAAAATACAAACTTCAATCTGATGCATGGTGTGACGGGTATAACTCAAAATGTGTCTTTTTATTTAAAATTAACATTAATTTTTCTAAAAATGAAAAGTGGGGTACTCAAAATCAATAAAAAACATTCAGATTGTTTTGATATATTCATAAAATGATCCATTAGTTAAATTGGATTTTTATAAATTCACTACATCTAAATACAATACGTGATGTTCCTAGAATGACTCAATGTTTCCATTATTAGTTTAAAATATCAATTTTATTTCAAAAAGTTTCACTCAATGAAAACCAGGAAATCAAAATCATATTTATTGGATAATTTAATATAATGATTCATACGTTATATTTGACATTTTTTTATTAGTCTCTTATTAGAAGTCATAAAATTTGACCAATATGAATCAAAGTAAGTGTTTCTAGTTTAAAATGTCATTTTAGTATATATGAAAATTGAAGTATTGAAAACTAAAAAAATACAGTCATATTTTTAATTTAATTTAATAAAATGATCCATATATTATTTGGTACAACTATTAATTATCCATGCCTCAATGTGATGCACCGTGTGACCAGTATGACTCAAAGTGTATATTTTTATTTAAAATTGACTTTAATTTTAGTAAAATAAGAAAATTGACCCTCTCAAAACCAGTATAATGCATTTTTATGGTTTTGATAATTTATGAAAAAAAACAATAAGTTATTTTTGATGTGTACGAATCATCTTCACATATATCAGACACATGATGTGATCACTATAAATCAATGTTTCCATTATGGGAGTGAAATTGAAATTTTATTTCAAATATTCATACTCATTGAAAACTAATAAAATAGAATCATATTGACTTGATGACATATTACAACCCTTAATAAGTCTTACATGACATGTTGTAATTAGTCTAATGTTAAACCAACAGAAAAATTTATTGGAATGACTCAAAGTGTGTGTTTCAATTTCAAAATGAACTTTTTGTAAAAAAACAAGTGACGTAATAAAAACAAAGAAAATGCATTTGTATTGTTTTGCTACTTTAGAAAAATGATCAATAAGTAATTTGTTAGATGTAGAAATTAGACAAATATCAATCTAATTCAGGGTGTAACTGGTATGGTTCTAAGTGTGTCTTTTTCTTTATCATAATTATGTTTTTTTATTTATTAATGAAAAGAAAAAACAAAGAATGAAATAAAAAAGACGCCAGAGGGCCCATACCCTCCCCCCAATGTCCCTGACATAGATAAGGAGGCCTAAAATAATGTAGACTGAGCACAACACCGTTAATAAAGTTGACCTCCTCTACCTTTATGATGACTAAATTGTGAAGAAAAAAATCCATCATGTTGGAAACCTCCATTTAAGCCAAGTAGTCAGAAACCTTATTCCCCTCCCTCCATGTATGAAGACCTGAACATTTCTATTAACAAACTTTCTACATTTTCTGATAACATAACAAATCGACCAAGGCATGTCACCGTAACCATTCATAGCCTTGTGAACAATCATAGAGTCTGTCTCCACTTCAGAAATTTCTAACCCTTTTTTCCTACATAACTCCAGACCAATCTGCATTGCCAATGCCTCCGCCTGAAGGGAATTCCCCGTACCAAATTTGACTGAGAACGCCAAGTATTCCTATCCACTAATATCGCGCACCACCCCACCTACTAATTCATATCCCAACATGCAAGAACCATATGTGTTCATCTTTAACCCCGCGGAAAAAATCAACCAGCAAACCCATTCACCCCTCCTGTTACTGGATGTAGGGACCACTCCACCACCTGACTGAAATCTGTTTATAGATGGCGCATTCTTCCAAGCTCCAATAGCCTTATTAAAATCAATCAATAAATTCTTAACCCATGTGATGATAGTCCAGATTTTCACCTGCCCTCCCTCATGTCTCGACCTGTTACATTCCTGCCAAATACATCGGCACCCCTCATGCATCACCACCGAACCCACCGCCCGCTCATGGCCCCCATCCATTTTACCTTGGAACCATATAATAATAAAGGATCGGCAATCCACAACTGAAGTGTGGAATTCCATGAATTCCCCAAGAACCTCCCATACCTCACGGGCCGACTCACTGCCAAAATATAGATGTGCAATGGATTCCCCACTGGGAGCAGTGTAGCAGAAACACCTCGACGCCAAATGAATACCACACATACGGACATTCTCATCCTTCGGAAGAGTGTCGTTCCTTATCCTCTAAGTGAGGAATATATATTTGGAGGGATTATTTTTCACGCAAATGATCTTGTACCACCCGCCATTCTCCAACTGGCCATGTACAATGTGGATAAAGTCTTTGGATGAGAACCGGCCCGTTGAGAAAGCAGTGAAGGTGCACTGGTCCTTCTCTTTATTCAGCTTGATGAGACTGAAAATCTCTCTCTGCCCTTTATCCAACACCATGTAAACAAATTTAGGAATCCTTCTCGCTTCCATAAAGGTGATATTGGGTACCAGATAACATGGGAACCCAAGTATCAATCTGCTATAATTTTGGTTCCAGAAATAGATTTCGCCTTTACATAGTATCCATCAGGGAAAAGGCAGTATAACAGAAATAATAGGTCCCGCCATCACCCATATCATGGAGGAAAGTCCCTGCCCAAGGTCCCAAATGCATGATGCGTACCTGTGCATGGTAATCCCCCATAGTGTACGACATTCCAGCACACTCTATGCTAGAATCGCGTGCATGTAGTAAAGGGTATCTTTGAGGTTCCTCACATTAATACCTCCTTCACACATTGACTTCTCCATATTCACCCAAGTAGCCCAGTGCCTCCTTCCCTCCACACCTGGATCCCACATAAATTTTTATATAATCCTTTCAATGGATCTGATAACACCTTTCAGAACCCTTACGGATGAATGACTGTGAAAAGGAGTAGTCACCAGGACACTTTTGACAAGGGCAATCCTAAAACCAAAAGAAACAAATTTATTCATCCAGTTCAGAACCATATCAGTGATCCTGAAAATGAGGTTGTGAATGTCTTTGATCCTAAGATGCTTGTTCAATATAGGAGCTCCAAGATAAGACATTGGAAATTCACCCGTCTACATACCTAGAAGTCTGTTGATAGTCTCCACTGTCTCCAAGGAACAATTGTTAGAAATTAAGAACTCACTCTTGCACTTATTGATAATCGGGCCGCTCTATAGAGAATACTCACCCAAAACATTATTCAGATTTTGAATATATCTAATTCCAGCATTAAGGAAAAAAATAGAGTTTCCTGCAAACATGAGGTGAGAAATGGATGGATCCTTCCCCCGACGATGGTACTGGAGAATCCTCCCTTCATTGATACTCCTCTGGATAAGCCTACTCAAAACATCCTGCATAATAATGAGCAGCAAATGCGATATGGGATCACCTGTTCATAGGCCTCTGGTGGCCTTGATGAAGCCATAAGACTTCTCCATGAATGTGGCAGACAACCATGAGGAGCAGAAGCAGTGAAATATGATATCGACATTCCAGGGAGAAAATCCCATCTCTGACAAGACTTTGTTAAGGAAGCTCCATTCAACCCTATCATATGCCCTGTTCATATCCAGCATAATGACCAAGTTCGATCCACATGTTTTAAATCCAATATTGATGACCATATCTTGATCTAGGGAAATTGATTCTTATATTGACATGCTTTTAATAAATCCATGTTGTTCCAAGGAAACCCATCTGGTTATTTGCATCGCAATCCTGGAGTAAATGATACATACCAAGACTTTGTATGGGATGTTACACATTCTCACTAGGCGGTAATTTGAGATTGAGGGTGGGATCTTGTTCTTAGGTAGAAGAACCATGGTGGTGGCTGAATAAACTTGAGGTAAGCTTCCACCCAGAAAGAAGTCCTGGACGGCTCCAATGAGATCCTCCTTCACTCTCTCCCAGGAGCTCCTAAAAAAGGAGGCAGGTAATTCATCAGGCCCTACAATGCTATCAAGATTCAGCTGCATGAGGCTCTACATAATCTCATCTTCTTCAGGTATAGTTCCCAGGCTTGTATTAGTTAGATCCGACACTACTTTAGGGACCACCTCTAAAAATTCCGGGCATCCGGAAGGATAACCATTGGGAAAATTATATGAATGGTCTTCCAAAAGATTCTTAAAAAACGTGTTGGCAAAACCTCTCACAATATCCCTGGCATCCATGTATGAGCCATCCTCTAACTGAATATTCATATTAATTGTTCTTTACTTCTCTCTAATACATGCATGGAAAAATGCGCAATTACTGTCTCCCTCTCTATGCCATTTGATCTGATCCCCTTCTCTGGCCAGGCATTCTTTCTTAAGTATCAGTTACTCCATAATATCTTTCTTCTCTGAAAGCTCCTCACAAACCTGATCATCCCACGCCTCCTCTAAACTATTCTCTAGGCACTCAGCCTCTTTCATGACTTCATTGAGCACCGATTCTAGAGGAACAAGGCCTTTAGACCATTCAGTGAGCTTAACTTTTAGCCTTCATAGTATGCAGTGCAGGATTTTCCACTTGTTCAACTGAATGGGGGATGACCATTTTGAGCTAACCAAATCATGATACCTCAAGATATCCACCTAGTACTGGTTGTACCTGTACCATTCAGCAGGACCTTGATAAGACTTCATCGTTACAAGGATAGGGGAATGATCTGAGATTCCCCTAACAAGATGCTCTACCATGGTGCTGGAAAAGGCTGATATGGCATGAATATTGGCCAAGAAGCGGTCCAGTCTCCCCCAAAATCTATAGAGGCCCACATATTATTAAACCATGTAAATTTATCACCCACAAACCCCACATTTGAGAGCCCTTTAGCAGCCATAAATTAGGAAAATGAAAGACTTTCTTTCCAAGGAAACTGTCCCTCGCCATTCCTTTTAACAGGATCCACCAGCACGTGAAAATCCCCCCAACTATCCATGGGTCAGGGCCTGGGTCGAAGGAATTGAGGTCCTTACACAAGTTATCATGAGCATTAAAGTCATAGCTCCCATACACAAAAGAAACATAAAAGGAAGAGGGGCCATGGGATACTTTGATAGTTGTAAATTGATCCCCTGGTTGAATCAAATCCATCATGCACCACCTATTCTGGAAAATCCAAATGTTCTTGTTAAATATGTATGCCAGCATGTGTCCATGAATTTTTAGTTTCCTAGAGAACTCCCTGATCCTAGAGAATTTTTTTTTCTCAAGTATGGCCACCAGAGCAGCTTTGTGGGTGGTTGTTTCTTAGGCCAGGAAGTTAGATTTATCCCAGGCACCAATCCCACAAGGATTCCAGATGATCAGTGGAATCATTTAAAAACTGAGTGCCCTGGGACTAGCTCCCGAGCATGTATCCTTTCCAAATGGGGAGGGTTGACTCTCTTACTGCATCCTAACCTTTGATCTCGTGCACACACCAGATTCATGGAGCACCACCCTATAAGGAGTAACTGAACTGCTCTTCACCCCCGAGCCAAGCATCCTCCTGTGACGAGGTTTGGAAAAAGGTCCCTCTATCCTCATACCCACAAAACATTGAGATGAATAGGATGTGCAAGACTTAGGAGAAGCACCCACAGGAGAGGAGGATCCTCGTAAGTCCTCTCCTATGTCCTGAGAAAACACCCACAAGGACCACCCCTTGTTCTCTGAGCTCACAGTAATGTCCTCAACCTGGGGGACCAAAACCAACTTTTCTGGGAACAGAGACATAACAAACTCCCCTATTGGTATACTGTGTGCCTGATAGAATTGAATAGAATTACCCGAGAGTAGGGTCACCATCGATGCCCAGATAGTAGGAGGAATCCCTAGAATAAAAGGAACAATAGAAATGTTGGACTCTGCTCTATCCAGTACCTCACGAACAGAACCTTCCACTGGGGTGTCCTCCAATGGATTGGAAGCCGTTATAGGGGCCTCCTATTTTACCCCCACTAATACCTGAAAAGGAGCCGATGAGGAGGAAAAATTCCTACCACTTGCGCCATCCACTACCCATATTGCCCTGCTGCTCCCTTTAAGGTGACGCTGATGACAGACGTGGATTGAGTGACCCTCCAAGAGGCAATGAGAACAGTACCTGAAATATACCTGGTATACCAGCTCTTGGGACCAGGTAAAAACACCCTCTGTCGGAAAATCAAGCTTCTCTAGCAGATTAATGGTGATTTCAAGTTCCATTAAAATGTGAGCCTCTGAGGATGACATTTCACTCTCTATACCTTCGTCCAAGAATAGAAAACCCCCTATGTAATTACAAATCAACTTGGGGAAGCATTCATTCTGAAATGGAAATGAAAACCTAGGAAGGCATATCCAGACCCTGCCTTCGAACTCTCTTTTCCTCTTTGAGCTTTCAAGGACCACCTATACAATTTGAAGCTCCAATGAGCCCTGGATCTAGGAACCAAGCACCAGGCATGAAAGTAGTCCTCCTCTGAGGTAGGGATAATGCAGAACGAACACCTATGAAGCACCGAAACCTACACTGGCTATATGAGAGATGATGTGTGTGGTATGACTAGATGTGTCCTTATCAGTTTAAAATTGTCATTTTATTACCAAAAGTGGATGATTCTAAAAACTAAGAAAATATAATCATATTAACTTTATGATTTTGTAGAATGATTCATATTTAATTTTTGATTTGTGGGAATCAATATAACATCAAAATGATGCACAATGTGACTAATATGACTCAAAGTGTATGTTTCATGTTCAAAATAAAATTTTAGTAAAAAATACTAGTGATGTACCAAAAAATTAAAAAACATTCATATTGTATTGATACATAAAAAATATATTAATGTCATTTGGAAAATGTATAAATCATTCTTACCCCAATCAGACTCATGTCGTTACCTCTATGATTCCAAGTGTGTCTTTTTATTTTATATCAAGATTAATTTTAGTCAAAAAGACAATTTATGTACTCAAAATTGAGAAAATGAATTCATATTGTTTTGATACTTTAATAAAATGATAAAAAATTAATTTGAAATGTGTAGGATTCAACTTCAACTAATTATGATATAGTATGTGATCGGTATGACTCGGAGTGTCCTTTATTAGTTTATAATTTACTATTTAGGTGAAAAGTGCCACTAATAGGAAACTAAGAAAACACTATTAGAATATATTAATAATTTGTGAAATCAATTCATATTTTTTTCAAATATATGAATTAGCATCACATCAGTTTGACACATGCTGTTACTGGTATGACTCAAAGTGTGTGTTTCGATTTTACAATCACATTTTTGTAAAAAAAAGAGAAGTGACAAACTAAAAATGAGAAAACACATCTGAATTCTTTCGATACATTTGTAAAATGAACCAAAATTAATTTGGTACATGTAGGAATTAGAAAAACTCAATATGATGCATGGTATGACCTGTATAACTCCCATTGTGTCTTTTTATTTAATTTTGACATTAAATTTAATAAAAAAGGAAACTAACCTACCCAAAACTAAGAAAACACATTCGGATTGTTTTGATACATTAGGGAAATGATCTATAAGTCATTTTCAATGTATTGGAATTTCCTGAACTCAATTCAATAAAAAATATTCTTAGTATGACTCCATTTTTCCTTTATCTGTTAAAATTAATATATTAGTCTATAAAGTGTCACTCACTGAAAAATGAGGAAACATGCTCGAATAATCTTATTATTTTGTAAACATTATTATAATGTCCTCTAGGGATTTTTGGAATTAGTATCCTGACATAACTACAGACTATGTTACTGGTACGACTCAAAGTGTGTGTTTCCAATTTAATGTGACATATTTAGTAAAAAAACAAAAAAGACGTACTAAAAACTAGAAAAAACATATGGATTGCATTGACACATGTGAAAAAAGATGTGTAAGTCGAATTGGATGTGTATGAATCATTAGTACCTCAATCCAATTCATGGTGTGACCATTATGAATCCATGTGTTTATTTTTATATAAAATCGACATATATTTTAGTAAAAAATACAATGGACATTCTTAAGATCAGGAAAATGCATTCTAATTGTTTGGATACCTTAGGAACATGATACTCAACACATTAATTATGCTTAAAGATTATCTAGACTTCAATTCAATACATAGTGTACCCGGTATGACTCAAAGTGTCTGTTATTAGTTTAAAATTTACATTTTAGTTTAGAAGTATCACTCATTGAAAACCATGAATATGCTATTAGATTATAATTATATTGTTGGAAAATGATTCATAATTCAATTTTGATTTTTTTTGAATTAGTATAATTTTTAAAATATGAAAAATGTGATTAGAATGAATTGAATTTCATGTTTCTATTTAAAAATGTCTCCATAGAAAAAAACCAAACAAACATACTCAAAACCAAGAAAATGATTTTTAATTATTATGATACTTTAGTAAACTTATAAATAAGTCATTTGTGATATTTAGAAATTAGAGGCACCTTAATATGATAAATTATGTGACAGTCGTGACTCTATGTGTATATTTTTATTTAAATTTTACATTAGTTTTAGTAAAAAAACTAACATACTCAAAACTATGAATACACATTCAGATTATTTTTATACATAGGAAAATGATACATATTTCATTTTTGATATGTAATAGTCACATTCACCTAAATTTGATACATGATGTTCCCTGTATAACTCAATGTTCAAGTTATTAGTTTAAAATTGACATTTTTATTCTGAAGGTGTCAATCACTGAAAACTATGAAGATGTGATCAGATTGTCCTGATAATTTAGGAAATATTTTTATAATTAATTGGTTATGTGTAATAATTATTTTCAGGTCATATTGACACATGATGTCACAGCTATGTCTCAAAGTGCGTTTTTTGAGTTTAAAACTGCATTTCAGTTAAAAAAAGTGAATACTCAAAACCAAAAAAAAAACATTTAGATTGTTTTAATAAATTAATAAAAAATCAATAATAAGTCCTTTGGGATATATAGTAACCAGACACGGCTAAATAAAATGCACGATGTGACCAGTATGAATCCAACTCTCTTTTTATTTAACATTGACATTAATTCTTTTAGAAAATACAATTGACATACTCAAAACTAGGAAAACACATTCATATTTTTTTTGATACATTTGAAAGAATTATCCATATGTCAATATTGAAATGTACAAATTAGCCACATCGTAATCCAATACATGATTTTCCTTGTATCTTTTTAGAAGCAAACTCGGGTGCCATTTAACCCGAATCATATCCTAATCCATGACATCACCCATAAGGCATTTTTGATCCTGAGGGAATGGAAACCTGTTCCGGGGTTTCCACAATATACATTGGGAATTATTTTACCCAATTATATAATCCTAGAAAACCCAAAATTATTTCCATTAAAATAACCAATAACCATGACCAAATGAGGTACAATAATTTTTACAATCAATGATCTTCAAATTTTACCAATCCCAACAATTCCAAAAAGGGAATGGGAACACAGAACTATCCTAAATATCTCAATGAAACAAGAGGTACATCCCCCTAAATCCACCACCACCAACACAATTAATATTTTGTACACTATAAACTGGATCCATCGTCACCACGATACATGGCCATACATAATAATGTCTTCATACATCCAAGGGTGTCAGTAGGGTTTGAGACATATTCAAATAGGACATCACCCAAAAGAAAATTGTCCACGCTATATAATTATAATAAATATTAAAACGAACTATTTCATAGGATCATTGGAATAATTTTCTAGAAAACATTTAAATTATTCCATTATCAAATAATAACTTTATGGATAATCATTTCTCAAATTTTCATTTTTGAAAAAAAAGTATAAACAAGGTCTAAAATAGAATGACTACTGTCACAACATCACATTATAATCGTGTCATTAGATAACACCATGGGATAATCCCTATAGGTAACTAGATTATGTGTAACACTATAAGCCTCATACCATGATGATCAAAATCCTATGAATCAACTACCAACATCGTTCTCATGCACAAGCCACAAGAGATGATGTTATCCAAAGTTATATTGGTCCAACAAAATTCTCATGTACAAGACACTATACAGGATATATTCAAATGTTCTAGTGGTATCTGATCAAGTAACATATTTAATTAATGTAGTAGTACAAATCCTTAGAGATTAATCTAGGACATGTGACTTCTGAGACAACTATTGCACTAGTTCTGGTTTTTCGACCAAGATACCATGGATTTCCATAGTGCTCAAATTCCATTTCATATGTCACATAAATCATTACATAAACATAAACATGCCAATAATCATAATCACACATTTAAATCACCACTTTCACATTTTCACAATGATACAACTATTTCCAATAAACAAAACAACTTTCTATTTCAAATCTTTACCAAAACCATTTTAAAATAAATTTTGAGACACATACACAATTCATGAAACCCATTTTAAAAAATATCAAGAATAGTGAATATTAAATAGAACTATTTCCATAGAAAAATACATTTTAAAGTATATACTCACATCAAATACACTTTATGGAATGCTTGGTGTCACTTTAGCCATTCAAATACACATCTAAAGTGCACAAAAAAGAATCCAATATTAAACAAAAATCCATTTCTCTTAGAAAATAAATTTTCAACAAATTTTAGTCATTAAATGTCTTAGAAAACACAATTCACACCTTCCACATAAGGAATAAAACATTTTAAGGAAAACCCATAATAAATCACAAAAAAAATATAACAAATTTATTTTCAAAAACCTACATTCATCACATTTTCATGTCAAAAACTTTATAAAACCTGATTGCATCACAAAAATAATTAATACAACTTAGTTAATCAACCAAGAGAGTGTATTAAAATCATCAAATTATGTAAAATCATTGAACTACCTACTTTACATTAAAAAAACATTCAGAAATAAGTGTGAAAACACAACAACACACCCATAAGACCCAATAATGGCATGATCCAAAAATAATCATCAACACTTTACAAAAAAAGAATATAAATCCTCTTATAGGTAAAACATCCAATAGAAAAATAGTAACTCAAGAAAGAGGAAGGATAACCCTATAAAAAGTATAAAATCAAAAGTAAAAGGACTTACATTTCTTTTCCATGAAAAATGGGGTCAAAACCACAAAAGTATTGAGTTTCAATGGATTTATGAATTCTTAAAGGGTGCTCCCATGAATACAAATCTCGAATGGTGTGGATGGGAGGTGTTTTAGTGTTAAAATCAACAAGTGTAGATGGATAATTTTCATCTTTTTAATTACATGGACATTTCTTGTGATTTTCTGGCATGGTTTTCCAAACCATGTGGAAACCTTTCACCCCTCACTCTCCAAGAGGGACACATCGCATGGTTATCCCACACAATTTTCCAGGACGTGATCCAGTTGTGTAGTCGCTACCACCGAAAAATGAACATGGTTGCACAGTTTCTAGTTTGAGGGTACCTGATTTGGGAAACTATGTGCCAACCATGTACCACCTACTGCAAAGACCAAAATATCAAATTTTAAATAAAATCACATGGGTATCTAAATGTATAAATATGTGAATGGAAATAGAAAAAATTAATTACTCAAAATAACATCACCGATGTGATAATTATCCCTATCATGAAAACATTCCTTTTATGAGAAGTCATCCTCAATCTTGGCCAGAGAACCAAAATGGATACTCCTCCTCAGTAAAAGAATTTTTTTCCCATATCTCATGATCATCACTACCATGAAAGCAAAGAACTCAGAATAATGGAATATAATTCCCTTGATTCACTTTTTCTGAAGAATATCTAATCTGCACTGGCCACTCAAACACAAAAAATCTGGCTCCATATCCACTCTTCCTAACTCAGAACTTGGGGAAGTTTTTGTATAATACATTTCAACTATGATACATCGAACATGTCATGAATTGACATCATATGATATGGAAAAACCAACATGTATCCCACCTTACAAATCCTCTCTATGATCTAAAAAGGGTTGAAATACTGTGGAATTAGCTTCCCTTTCATACCCAAATGCTGATGACCTAATAAAGGTGCCACTTTTAGGGACACCTGATCACCCATAGAACACATCAATGTTTGGAGGCTCTGATCATAATAAGAATTATAGAGACTCTAAGATGTCAAAAACTGATTCCTGATAAACAAAACATTATTAGAAGTATCTATCACAATGATCAGTCCCAACAATTAGGTCTCACCCACCTCAGCCCCACACAATGGTGACTTACACAACTAACCCTAAAGCACCTCAACAAGAGTCATTCAAATCAAGGATTGGTAAATAATTTTATATGAAACCACATCCATTAACCAATTTCTATCCCATGAAGCACCAAAGTTGATAAAAAATTCTTGGAACATGACATCCTAAATATGATTTGGACGCTCTATTTGGACATCCATTTGAGGATGTTATTAACTCTTTTAGAGCGTCAATGTTCACACACAATTAAATTGGTTGAATTTTTTGAAATAGTATTTTGAGGTTATTTTAACCCAAGGAGAAATGTTTCTCTATATAATATATAAATCAATAAATTCACTTTGTAAAAGGGTCTCACATCATGAATATCTCATGACCATGAAAATGAAACCATGTTATTCATATGATTTTATTTTCTCTATCATAACACACACTTTTATAAACTCTAAGGAGACTCCAGGTGATTTTATAAAGATTACATCACCTCTAGACATCAATATAAAGTATTTAATATCCATTAAGTTTCTTTTCATTGGTTTTAAACTCTCTTCCTATTCCTCTCCATTATCACAGTGTAATCCCTTGACTGCTATTGAGTCTGATTTTGATCATGATGTTTTTGTGATCCTATTTTTACCTTATGATGACCATCAGTTTCATTCTATGATGGTGTTATCTGTTGGAAGAATTTATATATTAACCATATAAAATTAGGTGGTAATAATTAAATTTTTATTTTTTGTTTCAATTTTTTCAAGTATACGAAATATTCTGCAGATTTTCTGATACAACATGTGCATTAACAAAGATAATAATTGGTGATGATATATATATTTTTGAAACTATATTTGGATCCATTTTGATTAAATTTTTTTGAGACCTAGGTTTTAGCTACTTGTAGGGTAAGCCTTTCCTAGGTTGATAAAGATCCAGCTAATATATTTAAATGAGTTATAGCATGACATGAAATTGATGGTGACTTATTGATATATAATCACCTTGGAAAATGGAATTAATGATAATTTAATGACTAGTTATGAATTTATATAATTTAGTTTCTATATTTTAATGATAATGTCTTAAGGTATATTTTAATGTATGAATGGATAATTGAATGAAAAATGGCAATTGGATAAACTGAATATTGTGACTTTTTTTGTTATGTTGTGTTATTCTATCCATTGTGACTTGTGTTGTAATTTATGATAAAAATAAAATATAAAAGTCTTCATCTAGTGATTCTTAGATGATTTTATAAAGTAATTTTATTAGGGTTGTTGAAATGCAAATATAATGTGATTTTACCATTAATTATAAAATAAATATATAAAGGGACCTTCAATGTTTTGTTTAAAGGAATTTATATAGGCCATTGTCCATTTATACTGTAATGATTATAGGGCCAGAACCAGAAATATGATTATTCAATGGACTTGTGTTTACGGTTGGCATGGTTTTGATACATGCTAAAATATATACTATGATAGTGAAAATGTATTTTTATTTTAGTACAATATTATTTAATTAATTATTTCACTAGATTGACACTTTATTTCATGCACTTAATATTAGAATTGTTTTGTTTAGAAATGAAATGGTTAAACTCTTGAGTTTTAATAACATCTTATTTGAGCCTATGATTGGCACCCAATGAGTTTACATAGATATATGATTATAAAAGGGTAAAGGACCTTGTTATTTATTATTTCATAATGAATAGGTTCAATTTTATAAATGAGACTAACTTGGGGTTTGGGATCCAAATATTTTCAAGTTTATTTGTGTCAGTATGGACTTTTATTTGTATTACATTAATTTCTATATTTAGATACATTCCATTATGTCATTAAATTATCAATTTATTATTAATGGATTAGTTATGATACATTTATTTTATGGTTTATCTGGTGTTAAATACTTCTTATGTTATAATCTGTTACAATGATATTTTTTAAATTTAATTTATTGAAATCATTATACCATGGAAAAGTGTCTCCCTGTTATGTTCTTTACACCCCTAGTTCTCGTCAGAAACTTATGGCATATGGGGTGGTACACACGAGTTGAAATAACTAACCTAATTTTCCAATGTGTTAGAGTGTCATGTTAGGGAAAATTACAATTACCAAGGGGATAACTTCAAATTCTTATTTGTTAACATTTGGTTTCTTTTTTTAATCACCTATCAAGTGGGAAGAAAAAACACTATACATAATGAAGGTAATCTCAAATTTAATTTCATTAAAGGGAACAAAAACTCTATTTTCTTTAATTATGGATAAGACCTTAAAGTAAACATTTAATTTAAAAAAAAATCAATTACGTTTGGTAATTGTAACATGTTCATTCTTGATATCTCTATATTGATCATAACTCTAGAAAACATCTTGAAAATCCCTAAAACGATTTTTCACTTAAATTGTATTACCATGTTTTTGGAACATTTATAATGTTTTCAACTTCTAATAATATCCCTCATTTAATTCATGATACCTTCTCAAAACTCATAAATACATTTTACACACCACAACACTAGAAGTAACCTAGAAACCTTCTTCTTTGATAATAATTTTTCTACTACATGGGCTATTATCTAACAATATTCTCTTACTTCTAATGAATTTACATTAACAAATAATTTTTTCATTCATGATTGATTTTTGGAAAATGATATGGAAATATTAATTTATTTTTTCTCTTTACAAATAAAAATAAACATTAATTTATATTTACAATTTTTTGTTGAACGAGATTTTATTTTGACATTGTATTATACTATAATAATTTTTTTCTTTTGAGATGGATCTTCAGTAGGCTTTCTGATTTCATATCTTATATCTTATAAACAGGAGTTAGCAGATTCATGTTGTTTTACAAATTATCCTATTTTTACATCTCCCCTTTTGATATAAAAAATGAGTATTTTTTTTCATATCATCATCAATATTCACTTTCAGTTTTTCAATTTACATATCTCCTAATAAATTTAGATAAATTTATATTATCAATGAATATTTTTCTCATTAGATTCCTGATTATATATTGGAATCTCTTTTAACAGATTATTATTTGAAATTTTCATTTTACTAATCTTATTAGTGTTCTTTTTGAGATTTTTTTTCTCATATATAAATATTACTTTTTCCTGCTAATAGATTTTGATTTAGTTTTTCAAAGTACACTCATTATCAAATTCTTATTGCTCAACTACAAAAGAAATATTACATATCATTCATCTTAAATTAAATTTCTATCATATGGTTATTCCATGGTAAACCTTTAATAGTATCCCTTAGAATCTATTCATCATCAAAACATTACACACTATCAGATATACCATCATCGGTTAAAAGAGAATTTTCTTCGAAGAATATATAATTTTTTTATTTTGATTGGATTTTTATCTAAGAACAACTTGCTTTTGACCATCCTGGTCACTTCATCGTCTTCTCTTACACGTCTAGTTTTCATGAGAAAATTTTATTAAAATGGATATTCATTCCATAATTAAAATATATAAAATATATCATACCTCTATAAAAATGTTTCACATATTTTAAAATTATTGATATTATAAAAATAGTCTGTGAAAAGTCTATAATTTCATCTTCTTCATATTTAGTTTTCCAATTTTCAGCCACCATTTTATTTAAGGAATTAATTTCAATATCCATTTATATATTACACTTTATATTAAGATATTAACATGTTGTAAAATGATAATTTAGGGATGTTATATAATATTCATCCACCATTATATCAATAAGATATCTATATTTAAGGGGTAATATTTTAGAATCAAAATTTTCTGCAAGGATTATCATAAGATTTATAACTACAATAAACTCTTTTTGATTTTTTTAAACCCTCAAGTGTCTTTGATAATCACATTAAATCTGATAAGTAACTCATCAACTAATTCATCTTAAATAATTATATAATCTGTAAACAGAATTCTACTAAGTTACATCTTATCTTACCTCACTCTATTGTTTCCATTATAAATGATATGAATTTTTATCGATTTTTTTTAGATTCACAACCCATGACTTATTTTATTTTCCTTCTTATATAAGAAATTAATTATTTAATTTCATTTAATTCCATAACATTCATTATTTTTATTATTGGTAGTCGATAACTATATAGTATTTCCAACAATACTGATACCTTGTTATAAAAAATCATGAATATCTAGACTCAATGATAATAGGAAGGGTGTCGATCATTCCTTCTAAAAATTTAATATCAATCCATTTATTTTTTATACCATTTATATTTATGGATTTATTTTGATCCATCACAATATTATGGAGATAAATAATGATAGATCATTTTATTTGATACCAATTGTTATGATAAATTTGGGTGAGGTAAACAATATGAATAGGCCTGAATCAATGTTTTTTTATTTTCTTTCTAAATTCCAAAATATATCCTATTAATTTTTAATTAATCGCACACACTGACAATGATGAATAAATAGAACATATTGAATAATATTCTTTTTAATGATGATTAAATCAGTGATGGATGACTACATCCATGTGTGTTGTCTGTTTTATCACACACACATATATTTCTATTGTTTTATAATCAAGATGTTAATTTGAAGGTGTATGAAGATATTATTTTAAGATTTATAGTAGTGACCATGAATTATTGAAATATCCAACTTATTATAAAATTTTGATGATATAATACTTTAATAACCATCACAAGTGAACCTACATGTCCCAAGGACTGAGTAGATATGATCTGCATCCTTTTTAAATCTACAAAAATCAATAACCCTCATTTCCATCTTTTTTTATTTGATGAAATTTGTTATATCCCCTACATACAATATTTCTATGAATTTTAAACATAAAATTAAAATATTTACATTTCTACACGCTTCTGTGCTCATCCATTTTTTATTTTAATAATGATTATTTGGGAATAGAAATATTACTGGAATAGTGGAATGTGTGTTACCTCATTGTATCCTTTTAGTTAATGTTATAATTAAAAATTAATAAAATATATCCTCATTTAAAAAATATTTGAAATTTATGATTTTCTTCACTATGTGATATTAAAAAATATCCCACAAATATTTTAATGAAATCCCTCAGAATTAATATTATCAAAAAACAAATGCATGTTTTCTAACAATGATCTTTTTTGTGAAATAATTTACATCATAAAATAAATTAATAATCACTTTATTTGTAATTAAAATGGCCGTGGAATGTAATATTATGTCTTTGTGTGAAGACATATTTCTAGATATTTCTAAATAAATATTTTCATTGGGGAAAACACTTCATAGTGCATTTTCCTCAAGAATCAAGGAAAAACATTCTAACTATTCTTCATTCAAACATAAAATCCAAACCATTATAAATAATTCTGATTCTTATTCAATAAATATAATAATATAACATTCCCAGATTAATATATAGAAAATTTAACAATATTAAAATCTGTTATAAATCATGTGTGATGTATAACTTCTTATTTATCATCCATGATATTTTAACATCTTATATCATGAAAAAGTTCTTTTACACTTATTTTTTTCATCACACTATGTGAGAACATATTATATATTATTTTAACTTGATACTTATGTACTAAAAGGTTTTTATGCCCCATGAATATGATATTATCCATTTCTAATTTGGGAGTACCATGATAAAAATATTGCATGTGAATCAAACATATTCTATATGGACCCAACAACATAATTATTTTGTAATATTTTTTCCTTTTCAATATTTACTTGTCTCTCTCAATAATATTATATACTAATATAGACATAAATGTATCCACTCTATTATTTTAAAATTTCATTAAAATATCTCAAATATTCTTTATCTCAACCAATGATATATCCAACAATTATAAATTCATTCATAACACATAAAATACATTTATTGAAAATATACAATATCATTGTTAAAATGGTTAAATAGTAATGAAAAATGAGATGTGATTAATTTCAATGAATAATATGTTATTTTTTCTATCACAACCCTATCTTTTAAATATTTAATTTTATTATTTCTTGGTTTCGGTAAGTCTTTTCAAGGTGCAGATTGAGTGAATGTTTATATTTTTTTGGAAATTTTATGTTTTTGGTGTGTTTTGGAGAAGTGTACAGGCACCACACAGTTTGAGGTAACCGTGCGGTTGGTACAGATTCCCTAAAGTAAATGTTTAATACATAATAATAATAATAATAACATTATTGTGTATAAATAAATGTTTTTTAATTAAAATTGTCAATGATTTTATTATCATTGAAATGGATATAAATATTATTATTATTTGGTTTTTATTAATTTTTTAATTATTTAAAAGAAAATGAATAAAATTATCATTATCATTATTATTAATTTTATTATTATTATTATTATTATCATAAATAAAATTAATTGTGTTTTTATGATTATATAAATTTTTTAATTATTATAAATATTGTCATTAAAATTTTACTGTTATTATTGTTATTTAAATTGTTATAATTATTATCATTATTATTATTGATATTATTATTATTATTATTATTATTATTATTATTATTGACATATCTTTTTTAATTAATTTTGTTGTTGTTAATTATATATTTTTGAAAGGGTTTTAAACCCTTTTATTCATACACCATGCCTCAACCCTCTCCCATTTAATTCCCCCCTGTTTTTATCCCTCCCTCCACCGATACCTCTCTCCAATCACACCCGACCTTATTCCATTACCCATCACAGACCACCCTTTCCCATTAATTCATTTATTTCTTTCTCCCAATTCTTTTATCCCTCTTTTCACTCACCCCTCTCCCCCACTCCCCCTCCCTATTACACTTTTTATTGTTTTTTTACTCCCCATTATCTCTCTCTCTCCACTCACACCACTCTCTAATCACACCACCCCACATTTTATACCTCACGCATCACCCCACTTTCCCCATTAATTCATCTATTTTATATTTCCCTCTCTCTAATCACCAAATTCTCTAACGCACCCCACCATTAATTAATTTGTTTAATTCCTTCTCTCTAATAACCCATCTCCCCTTATTATGTCATACATCCCTTAATTTTTTATCTCATCCGCTTACCCCTTCTCCCATTTCCCTCATGTACCCCTCTTCCTACCCCCCCCCCCCCCCCCCGCCCCATTCACACATGCCCTCCTCCCCTTCGGAAATTCTTCTAGCGGCTGTTCTTCATTCTGGAAGTTCTTTTCAGTAATTACTCTTCCCATATTTCCCTCTAGTCACCCAATTTGTAGGGATTTCATGAGGGGGTTTCTTGTTGGCCGAACCATAAATGTTAGGGTTAATATGTATCTTGGGTTTCCTTTGGTTTTAGGGTGTGAGTTTTGTCTGCTGGATGTTGTTCTTCCTCCGGTTGAAGTTTCATTTTAATATGACGAGGTTTAGAAAGGTGATTCCAAGTTTTTCTTTACTAAAGTCTTTCCTTTGATGGTTTCCATTTTAAATAAATTTATAAACTAGTTTTTCCGCTCTATTACACCCTTTTTAAAATTGTTATTGCAATTTGGAATTCATTTTATTTCAAAAAACTAGGTTTTAAATGAGTTTTAATGTAAATTGGATAGCTTTTTGATACCTATAATGCTTTTTTTAAATTAATTGTGTTTTTAAGAAGGAATTGATACCTTATTAAATGTATCTCTGTTATTATGTTTCCACAACATTGTTTATTAATGATCTTTTTTTGGTTGTCTTATGGCTTGCTTATTCTTTTAAAACAATTTTGTAAGGGATTAATGGATTCAATGTTTTAGTTGGTGTTCCTTCAAAATAATGATGGTAAGTTGTGATTTTAGGGGAAAGACATTAAAATGTTTTCTTCGTGTGAGTTTTATTTCCAAAAAGGTTATCAAGTGTGTGTTTTGATGTTGCTATAGAATGATAAACGTGTTAAAATGTGTTGGAAAGGGTTTATTGTTTTTTTATTCGTTTATGTTCTATAAATAAATTATTTTTCTAGTTATGGTTTTAAGGTAATTTGTGTTTGTTTGGGAAGTTTAGTTTTCTAAATGAATTTTAGTTTTCAAATAAAGGTATTACCCTTGAGTGGTTTCTAAAAATTATTTCTAATGTGGTTTTGGTATTTCTTTAAGTGTTATGGAGATCATTGTTTTTAATGTGTTACTTAAGATTTTGTCATTCGGTTTGAAACATGTTTTGGTGTGGGTCGAAAAAGGAGTAAAAGAACGTTTGATAAGTGTGAAGATTTTGAATCAGTGTTTAGAACTTAAGGGATTGTTTATCTTTGTAAATCTAAGAGTGGTGTTTGAATGATATTTTGAATAAATATGTGTGCCCGGTGGAAAGCCTTAAAAATTTTATGAAATATTTTAAAGTTTATATGTTATAGAAGCCTGGTTGGAACCTTCGTGTGATATGGAATATATGTTTATAAATTTGGGGCTCTTTTATAGGAGGGATATCACATAGGGGTTATCGTATAATGCTATACATTTTCGGGGTAGGCAAGTGCAGTGATATGAGTCACACGATCGAGGGTCTCCTACTTACATAATGTTACTGTAACCACAACAGGTTCCAAGGTGGCTTATAGATTATCAGGTGATGGTTTCTCACCATCCCCGATTAGACGGGTTGGTGCCCCTGGTAGATAGAGATGCCAGGTGGGATTTTCCACTGATTTTGTCATGAGGAAAGTCAGTGGGTTATTGACTATGGGGATTCACCATAGGCTAGATGGTGGTTCTGAACCGAGTGTTCCCAGGGGTTGTCTAGGGATGATCAGGATCGCCCATGATTACAAATTCTATTGGTTTCTTATTTTCTGGTACACTTGTTTATTTTCATTTCATATTGATTGTTTATTTTTCTGCTATACTGATTTATTTTCAGCATGTATTATTTAACTATCTCCCTTTTTAATAACCCTGATATCACTTGTTTGGTTTTATTTATAAAATGGTAAACTATTTTTGAAATAATATAGGGCGTGATATGGTTCTCATTATTGAAAAGAGGTGTTATTTTGTTTAAATGAGAAAACCTTATTTTTATAATTATATTTCCAAAAAAAAATTCATCAGACAAATTTGGGTAAGGAAACACTTGGATTTAATGGTTTACTTTTTGCATCCCTACTATGCAATTTTGTGTGCTCATGCCCTTCCTTTACCATTTCACTTGTAGGTTCAGCTATTGTTCAGGATTTTTTTAGCAGCTACACAAGTGGGAGTAGTATTTGGATTTTAGTTGGAGGTGACCAAGGGGTAACAAAGAGATCGATGTAGTAGGGTCCTATTTCCAGTTTGGTTTTTTAGTGATACTTTCTATCTAGATCAGATCATTGTTTTTTTAAGTTTTAGTTTTCTTTTTACAACATGCTCTGTTTGTTCTATTTGTTTATCTGGTTCTGGTTTTATTTCATGGGATTAAATTGTTCTCTCCTGTATACTTTGATTCCCGACACAGGTTGTCATCCTGGGGGGATCAGAAATGCCCCTTGGGACATATCGCAGACTTGTTTGCATGATCGGTTTGGGGTCAACCTGGGATAGTTTGTGAAAAAATGCTTTTATAGGAGGCCCTTGTTATTTGGGTTGTTTGGTAGATATAGATTATTACTATCAGGACTCGAGAGGTAGGTGAGATAAGGGAGTCATGAACCCTTGCTCATTCTAAACCTTGAGTTTCTATGGGTAGTTCAAGATTTGAGTATTCTGTCTTTGTTTAGGATTGAGGGATGACAATGGAGGCAAGCCGGTGTCACGTCGTGACCTCACAAGGAGTAGTGACCCATGTGGAGTCCAAGTGCATGGTTTTTGTTTCTCGTAGTTGTTAATGCATACATAGGGCATGGCTCACTACCATGTCGTCGGGTTAAGTGTAACTACTAGTTCCTCATTCAAGTGGATATTTGTGAGTTGTACATTGATTAGTCCCGGTTGGTGAAATAATACTTTTTTAAATGGAATTGAGTATTTTTATATGAATATTATTTCTCTAAAATGATTTTAAATTGGTAAATGGAGTTTTAAAATTGGATGCATTTTAGTAAATTCTTTGGATTTGATGAGGAAAGGATGTGGCCTTTGGCACTCTTTATGGAAGATCACATGTGCGTGGATGTGTATGGTAGGTTTTTGGGGGAATTCGTTTATGGATTATGTGGATGGAAATGGATAGACACACATGTGACGATACATAAGATTCCTTGGGTGCATTTTAATATATATAAAGGTTTTGGAATTTTTTTTCCTTGAGGAGTGGATTTTTTTTGGATTATGTAATGTTGCTTTGGTATTTGAAAAATGACCTTGGGATAAGTCAGTTCTGAAATAAATGAAAATGGTGATTTTGGAAAAGAGGGTTTTGGTTTTATTAATATTTGATTGGCTTCAGGGCGAGTTGTCTTGGATTGACGTGTTCATTTTGATTGCATTTTGTCTTGAAGAAAGTTTTTGTTCTTGTATCTCTTGTGTTGTTCGAAGTATGCCACCCAGAAAGGTCCCCAATGTTGCCGATGATTCATGTCCAGGTTTTAATTATTTTAAGATTCATCACCCTTTAAGGTGTTGGAGGTCTCATATAGGTGGTGAAATAAATTTAGGGAAGTGTCGTGTGTCTTTGGGTGTTTGGGAATTCCCTAGGTTGTTAAGGTTCATATCATTTTGGGTTTGTTTAAGGGTTTTTGTGGGACTAGTGGATGTGGGTTATCTTATCGTAATTGGAGTTTTGGGAGTGGTTGGTGATAGTTGGGTTTTTTAGGTTTCTCTATATGTTGAGGAGTGTGTATATGAGGAACCATTTATAATCGGTTATCTTAGTTTACCCAGAAACTTAGTTCATCAGGATGCCTTTATACATGCAATTAGTATGGATTGTTCGGGCATTTCAATCAGTAATGCTGCATCCCTCCGAAGGCATATCATTGGTGTGGTTGTTCGGGTCACTGGGTGAAGTTATGTGGCAAACGTCGTTCGAGGAAAGAGTTATGATCGACAGATTCTAGTGTCTGACTATGACGCATAAAATGGTTCAACCATCAGAGCTCTAGCCTCAGGTCTCGAGGTGAAGCTCATGCATAGTCATCATGTTAGAGGCATGTTAGACCTTTCTTGGTTCTTTATATTTTGTCTTGGAATAGAGACATTCAGGGTTTCCTTGTTTTTTTCCTACTATTTTAAGTTCATTTTTTGTTTTGATAGTGTGATGAACTTATCCTTTCATGATCATTGTAGTTGTGTTCTTCTAAATATGACCTCCAGAATTGTAAGTTTTTCTTAAAAGTGTTTTAGACCCCGTTTGGGTTGGTCCTTGTTTTATTAGAGATCATTTGGAGATGTGAGGTGTTGGAGAGTTTTAGATCGGGGTGAGGAATTCTTAGTTCTGGTGATGTTGTTATAGGGAATACTTTATTTTGTTACCCCAGTATGTTGAGTGGCCTTGTAGTTATTTTCTATTTAAGTATCAATAGTCCTATTCAACTTTTGTGGAGAATTTGATAGGTTTGGTTGGGATTTCATGTGTTGCCCCCTTGAGGTGGTGTGTTTGAGTTCAAAATTATTGTGTTATGGGAATAATTGTAGTGGGGAGAACTCTCTCGTGTTCTCCCCTTGTTCTGTGATATGGTTTTTCTCTGAGTCGGTCAGGTGTAACTTATAGACTGAATAGTCATCTTGAGCCTCATATTTTTTCCTTAATGGTTTTGGTCATCCATTGACATGAGTTTTAGTTGTATTTCAGCTACGTGACATTCTGGGGAAGAATGTTGTGTTTTGGGGAGAATTGTCACACCCTGATCATTTAAATTATTTTATTTTATTATTTCATGATTTTAGTTAGTCTCGTCTAGGTGCAGATTGATTGCGTGTTTATTTTCTTGATATTTTAATTTTTTGGTATGTTTTAGATCGGTGTACAGGCACCGCACGATTTTTGGTAACCATGTGGTCAGCCCGGATGCACCTGTGGTTACCCACTACTTAAAATAAAAAATCATTATTAGAATGAAATAAAGTAAATGTTTAAAACAAAATAACAAGAACAAAATTACTGTGTATATAAAAATGTTTTTTTAATTAAATTTTTTAATGATATTATTATCATTGAAATGGATATAAATATAATAATTATTTGGTTTTTATTAATTTTGTAATTATTTATAAGAAACTGAATAAAATTATGATTATTGTTCTTATTATTATTATTATCATTAATAAAATTAATGACGTTGTTATGACTATATAATTTTTTTAATTATTATAAATATTGTCATTAAAATTTGGTTGTTATTATCTTTATTTAAATAGTTATATTATTATTATTATTATTAATTTTATTGTGAACATATATTATTTATTTATTTCTTTTGTTGTTAATTTTATATTTTTGAAAGGGTTATAAAACTTTTTATTCATCCACCATGCCCCACCCATCTCCCATTTAATTTTCCCCCATTTTTTATCCCTATATCCACTCATACCTCTCTCCAATCTCACCCCACCTTTTTTCCTTTACTCATCACGCACCACCATTCTCCATGAATTCGTTTCTTTTTTTTTCTACCACTTTTTTATCCCTCTCTCTTCTCACCCCTCTCTCCAATCACCCCTCTCCCCTCATTTATTTATCAATCACGTCTCTCCCCCACCCCTCTCCCTATTACACTTTTTTATTATTATTTTACTCCCCTTTATATCTCTCTCTCAACTCACACCTCTCTCCAGTCACACCTCCCCACATTTTATCCCATACAAATCACCCCACTTTCCCCATTAATTCATCTAGTTTTTTATTTCCCTCTATCCAATCCCCAATTCTCTCACAGACCCCACCATTAATTCATTTCTTTTTTTAATTCCCTCTCCCGAATAAACCATTTCTCCATATAATCTCATACATCCCCTATTTTATTATCTCATCCGCTCACCCCTTCTTCCCCTTGCCCTCACGCACTCATCTTCCTCTTACCCCCCCTTCACACAAACCCTCCTCCCCTCCTGAAATTCTTCCAGTGGCTGCTTTTCCATCTGGCAGTTCATTTAGTAAGTTCTCTTCCCATATTCTCTTCTCTACACTAAATTTATTGGGCTTTTATGTGGGGGTTTCTTGTTGTTCAAAACCAAAATGTTAGTGTTAATATGTATCTCGGGTTTTCCTTTCTTTTAGGGTGTTCGTTTTAGTCGTGGGCCATGGTTCTTCTTCCAATTGAAGTTTCATTTCAATCGCATGAGGTTTTGTTAGGTGTTTCCAGGTTTTTCCTTAATAAATCCTTTCATTTGATGCTTAATATTTTAAATAAATTTATAATCTAGTTTTTTAGCTCTATGACACCCTTTTTTAAATTATTATATCAATTTGGAATTTATTTGATTAGTTAAGAATAGGTTTTAGATGAGTTTTAGTGTAAATTTCATAGTTTTTTGATACCTAGAAAGCTTGTTTTAATTGATTATGTTTATTTAATAAGGAATTGAGACCTTATTGAATGTATGATCGTAATTATGTTGCAACTACATTCATTATTAATGAACATGGTTTGGTTATGTTATGGCTTTTTTATTGTGTTAAAATAATTTTGTAAGTGTTTAATGGTTTCAATATTTTAGTTGGTGTTTCTTAAAAATAATGTGGGTAAGTGGTGATTTTAGGGGCAAGACATTAAAATTTTTTCTTGGTGATCATTTTATTTCAAAAGAGGATTTAGAGTGTATATGGTTTGATATAAGTATATAATGATAAACGTGTTAAAATGTGTTGAAAATGGTTTAATGTTACTATGGATTGTTTTATGTTCTATAAATAAAGTAGGTGTCCATTTATGGTTTTAAGGTAATTGGTGTTTTTTTGGGATGTTTAGTTTTTTAAATGGATTTTAGTTTTCAAATAAAGTAGGTCCCCTTGATTGGTTTCAAAAAATTATTTTAAATGTGGTTTTTGTGTTTGTTTATGTGTTTTTGTAAATCATGGTTTTTAATGTGTTCTTTATAATTTGGTCATTTGGTTTGAAACATGTTTTGGTGTTGGTCGAAAAAGGGGAAAAAGCATGTTTGATAATTGTGAAGTGTTTCAATGTGTGTTTAGAACATAAGGGATTGTTTATATTTGAAAATGTAAGAGTGGTTTTTGTAAGATATTTTGAATAAATGTGTGTGCCCGGTTAGAAACCTTAAATGTTTTATGAAATGTTTTAAAGTTTGTATGTTATAGGATCCCTATTGGAAACTTTGTGTGATATGAAATATATGTTTATAAATATGGGGCACCTTTATAGTAAGGATATACCTTAGGGTTTTTTGTATATTGGTGTCCATTATTGGGTTAGGCAAGTGCACTCAAATGAGTCACACATGCATGGGCCTCCTACTTACACAGAGTTTCTATAACCACCATGGGTTCTGGGCGTCTTATAGATTATCAAGTGACGGTTACTCACCATCCCCGATTAGACGGGTTGGTTCCCCCTGGTAGAAAGAGAGGCCAGGTGGGATTTGTCGCTAATTTTTTCGTGAGGGCGATTAGTGGGATATAGACTATGGGGCTTCACCATATGTCGGCTAGTGGTTCCGAACCGAGTGCATCCGGGGGTTGTCTACGGATGTTCAGGATCACCCTAGATTATAGCTTGTATTGCTTGCTTATTTTCTCGTACACTAGTTTATTTTCATCCCATATTACTTGTTTATTTTTCTACTACACTGATATATTTTCAACATGTGTTACTTACCTGTCCCCTTTTGAATAACCCTGATATAACTTGTTTGGTTTTATTTATAAAATTTTAAACTGTTTATGAAATAATATATGGAGTGAGTTGGTTCTCATTTTGGGAAGGAGGTGTTATTTTGTTTAAATGGGGAAACCTTATTTTTATAATTGTATTCCCAAAAAAGTGTCATCAGACAACTTTGGGTAATGAAATACTAGGATTCATTGGTTTACATTTGGCATCACTGCGGATGATTTTTTCTGCTCATGTCTGTCCTTTACGATTTCTTTTGTAGGTTCAGCTATTGATGAGGATTTTTTTAGTGGATTCTCATTTGGGAGAAGTTTTTGGCTTTTGGTTGGTGGTGACAAAGGGGTCACAAAGAGATCATTGTAGCAGGGTATTGTTTTCGGTTGTATTCCTTTTAGTGTTAAATTGTATCAATATCGATTCATTGTCTATTTAATTTTTAGTTTTCATTTTTTCTAAATTCTCTATTTGTACTATATATTTATCTGGTCCTAGTTTTATCGCATGGGATTAAATGTTTTCCTCATCTATTCTTTGATGCCCGACATAGGTGGACATCCTAGGGGGATCGAGAAATGCCCCTCGGGACATGTCGCAAACCGGCTCGGGTGATCAGTTTAGGGTTGACCTGGGTTGGTTCTTGATAGTTTCATGGGATAATATTTACATTTTTTTCTATATATGGTATTGGTTATAATAATTTGGTGTTAAAAATTATGTGATGAGTTGTGGTTATAGTGGTGTTTGATCGAATGTTGACCATGGGTTATAAATTTATTATTTCTATTTATTAATTATTTTTATTTTTATTTATTACACACCACCACCCTTGTTGGGTAACATTACAGATTCAATTTTGAGGTTTTTAGTTTTTTTATTCACCCAACACTAATGATGTTTGTGATTCTGATTGTAGTCTAATCCCTCACTTATATTATGTCTTCTAATAGATATATGGTGGTGATGTTATTTTAGGTTGTGATGTGGTGATGTTGTGGTGATATGGTTATGAGGTGCAATGTTTTATGTGGTTGTGATATGTGTCAATTGAATATAATATTCCATTTTTTGAATTGGTTATGTTTTTATTATAAAATATTATTTGAGTTTTGGGAATGATTATATTAAATTAAGGATCCAAGATGTATTTCTTTTTGATGTGAGGTTGACTGAGTTAGTGGGGATTCTTGTGAGGGGTACTTTAATTCATTTATTTTCATATTTTACTTATTATTCCACTTTTCTAAAATTATTGTGAGATAATGATAATAAGTTATTTATTGTAGTTATCTAGGGATAGGTAATTAGTTTTTTTCACTATATATTCATAGAGGCTTTAGTTTGAATCATTCACATTATAAAAAGAGTTTTTTTTGTGGAACCAACATAGAATAAATGTATACTAAAAAGAATATACATATGGTTATTTTTTGCACATATAGAATATAATTTTTGGCCTTTTTGAAAAGTATAATATTGTGATGTGGTGATTATTTATAGCTAGAGTTCTTGTTTAAAGAGTTATTAAATTTGAGTAATTTATATTGATTTTTTATGATATTACATTTATTATTTATGGATTATTGGTAAAGTATTTTATTATTAATTTGAATTAATAAGTAGTTCCTTAATGTAGTTCATAAGATTATAAATTTTAATGCCACCCAAAGGGTTTAATTTATACCCTCTGTGATGGCATGTAACTCCAGGAATAATGGTGGAAGACTTTGCGGTTCACACCAATATTCACTATCAGTACAAGAGAGGTTCTAATACAGAAATTTAATTTTAATTATAGATCATAATGTTAATATATTGATGAACTAGGTAATTTCATTTCATTTATGGTTGATATATATATATTCATGATTAAATAAATAAATATAACGTGATCCAACATTGACTATGGAATATCAGTATCACATGAAATATTTAAGTATAATTACATTTATTTTCATCATGGTTATTTTTATTAGAAATGATCTATAATGGAAACCATGTTCTGATATGTGGTTCAAGGGTTATAGTACAAATCTATTATAAAAATGTCTACAATACCAGTTAAAAACTCCATTTTTTTGCTCTGGTTACATTATTTTGCTATTCCACAACCATATTTTCTATTGAAAGTAATAAACCATGTTCATCTAATTCATTTTTCTCTCTAGATGAATTGATGTTTAAAACCTATATATCATAAATGTAACTATGTATATATGGTAATTACCCATACTATATGTATTCTCTTTTAAATAACACTTGTCCTGCCCATTAAATATCATCACCTACTTTGGAATTGGATTTTGTGGTCTCCTTATATAGTTATATATTTGATTAACACCTTGATATTCAGTTAAAATGACTCTTTTTTTAAAAAGATATATTTTTATATAATTTTTCTTAAGATAAAAAATTATAATTCTTGTATTACATACTTTTTGGTATTTAGTTAGTTATATTTATCAATGGATTTATTTAGACGTATTGTTGTCACACATAAATTATCATCTGATCATATTTATAATTTTCGCCCTAAAAATTTTCTTATGAAATATTACATATCAATTTAAATTTCAATGATACTTATGGATTAGTTTAATTGGGAACCCCATAATTTGAATATAATCTTGTTATTATTTAGTGTAATGATATTCACTTATATATACACACTATTTGATTGACATTGGGAAAACATTTTTCTAGTTTGTATAGCCCTTTACTATTATCAAGATAACATTTTAATGAAAATAATTTATTTTTATAATGTATTGATATAATATTAATTATTTAACATAATTATTTATTATACTATTACTTTTAAATAATATGATTGAATGAATTGTATGGAGCTATGAATGAGAGGTGGCTAGAAAAATATAGTACATCATTGAACAAGTAGGTCTAATGTGATAACTATGATGGGGTAATGGGAGCATCCATACCTTTTATATATGATTTTACAGAACAAGACCTGTATAATATCAGTATAGATCTATAACATTATGTATCTAAATTAATTATCATATCTACTTATTATAATATTAATCTATTATTATGGTTGTTCATTGTGATTGTTAACCGTATATTTAGAAAAACTATATTGTTAATCAATATTTTATCTATTTCAATTTCATTTTCCATGTTAACTTTTCAATAATATTATATCTATTACTTTCATATTATGAATTCAATTATCAAATATGGTGTATATAACTCAGTTGATTTGTTATCCCTAAATAATAATTCTAGGTCACCCATTTTTCTTAGGCTTTAATACTTTACTAGGTTATCAACATGATAACTATGAATGATACTATTAAAAATATTAAGATTGTCTTTTTAAATTAAGGATTTTACATGTTTCATAAACTTAGATAAAATTTTTATATTTATAATATAGCTTCTTAAAGATACAAAAAAATGAATCATTTGATAAATTATATGTAATATTTTATCAAATTTATAAGAGGCCACATACTCTAATTGAAATTCGCGTGGGACATTATTGTTGAAATTAGATAGATTTTAGTAATATCCTTATGAGATAGATTTATAATAAGAATTTATTTTTAGTAAATCCATTCAAAATACCTGAAAAATATATAGAATGAATAATTGATAGTTTTCACTATGTGAAATACACATAATGATAGGTAAGAGTTTGGTAATTTATATAAAATAGGTTTTAAAACATTAAGAGGGAAAACTTAGGTTCAAAAAAACATTTTCAGTGTAACTAGTATGGATTTATATTGTTTAAATTTCCAATTCAATTATTGTAGTTATATTATGAAAATATAATAATTATATTAGTAAAATTTATAAAATAACAATTAGGATTAAAAATATTTTAGTTTTATATTTTTTAAAACCTTAATAATTAATTATTTGTTAGTAAAAATTATGATGAATCAATTTCACCAAGGGAGAATATAACATCAAAAAAGATATATTCTTTAATTTATTTTCGCTAAAAATTTATATATATTTATCTTGGTAAATTTTATTTAATATTTATTTTTAAAGGATATGTCCTTGGTATATAATACATCCCTAGATTAATATTTAATTATGATACCATAAAATTATTTACGATATTTTATTTATGAATTGAATATATCAATTAAGTATATACTCATCATTTCCTATTTATAAAAAATAAGTAAAAAATAAGTTAATGTCATGAAAAAAATGAGCTACAAATAATGGCTCACAGTATTTCATCGTGACTATACTAATTATGATAATTAAAGAAATAATGAAACATATTACTTAAATAATATTCAACGTTTCATAGATTTCAGGTTAGGGAATAATTATTGATTGTTAATTCAGTGTATACGATAATAAATCAAGGGCAATTATTATACATGACTATAAAAGCTATCAGAAGATAATGAAATCATTGGGTAAATGTTGAATTCCCATCTCATATGTCATGGAATTTCATTTCATCCTTTCATATTATATCTAAATATAATTCATCATCGTGGTTACTATAATTTTTCCATATCTCCATTATAAATTACTCAGTCCCATATATCTCTTTCTCATCATTCATTCCCAAAATTATGGAAGGTGATTCAGGAGACTACTATAAATCCACATTCTTGCCATTACATATTTTATGATGTCGTCTAATTTGTGTCATTGGATTTTGAGATTATGGTAAATGATGAAATATATGCATAGATAGATACTATTAACTATTACATTTTTATACGATATGCTCATAACAATAACCCTCATCCATCAAAATTTTGGGGTCTCTCTATATAGGGATGTTTAAGGACCCAAATATTGATAGGGTAGTTATAGGTAAGTTATGGAATACCTAGATATGATGGATTTTTATGGAAATATTACATGTTATATTCATTTAACATGAGGTTACCTTTGTAAACCATTCTTTAGATTTCCCTATATTGATACATTTGATTGATACAGAGATATTCCTTCCATATGTCATTTCTGTATCATTATTAATTCTTCCTTAATTCTAGATAATCCTCTATTTCCAAACCCCTTATATCTAATAAAATTATTTCTATTTTTATTAAATAATGGAATCTTCCATCACTTATTCTTTCATGCATTTATTAATACCTCATAAATTTTCATCCAATCATAATAAGAACATTTCTATAATATCTCTTCATTATTTAATATTTTACATTAATAAAATGTTCCATAATTAAAGAGATTACTTTTATAAAGATCATATTAATGTTATTACCATTTAATATATATATGAAATTTATGTCATTTGGATATGTATAAAAATTATTTGATTGATAGAAGAAAAATATCGAAATTATAACATATCAATTAATTTTATATATGTAAATCCTATAATTCCAATAATTGATTTCTAATACATATATTGTTAATAAATTCATTATTAAATGTTATGATATGTATTAATTTACCAGTTTTACTATATGATGGAATATGTTAAATGATGTTATGGATGGGTAGGGATCATATTTATATATCCCCAACATGTATAGGTATATCTAATGAGAAAAATAAGATAGATTAATGGGAGTGGATTTTACCTTTATATATTATTCATTAGAACAAGTCTCCAATAGTATGTATATGAATCTAAAGAATTATGCATCTCTATTTATTATGATATAAATCCATTATTCTATCCATTATTTAATAGAGCTATTCAATATTATATTTTTTCATTATGATATCCCTCATTATGTTAACCATATTATTCATTAAAATGTTATTCATTGATACGTGATGCTTCATATTACCATTTTCATTAAATTGTGTTTAATACACTCAAATTTAACAATCCATGATAAAATTCAATATATTTAGTTTATTAGTTATTTTATCTTGTACAAAGTGTGTGATCTTTTATATTTCCTTGTTTCCTCAGGTTACTAATTTGGATATTATAAATGATACTAAGGACATCATAGAGGCATTATTTTTTAAATTATGTATTATATATTTATCATGAACTCAAATTTCATTTTTTTTATATAATCAAGTGTTTTACAAATACATAACAATTATCCCAATAATAACTTTTAGGTAATAAATTTATAATTTAATATAATTTTAGCAACTCTTTGTGTTTTGAGTAGGATGAATTAAAATTAGTATTAGAGATGGATTATTAGGGATCATGGAAAATAATTTTTATTTAAAATGGGCATGTATTAAATATTTATATATTTCTATAAATACATCTAGAATGAATGTTTAATAGTTTTTTATAATTTAAAAACATAATAAATTTTTATAAGTGTTAGTAATAGTTGAGTAGTTTGAAATAATTAAGATAAAAAAATATAACGATCATCAGAAAATTTTTTTAAATGTAGTTTAATATTCATCTAGCATACAATGTCACTTTCCTGATCTAATGGGGTTGGCCCAAATAATAAAAAATACCAAAAATAAATTTATTATCACCATTGGAAGCTGTTAAAATTTGAGGATATGGTATTGTCTAGTGAAAATAATTTTCCCCTTTTTGGAATTGATCATTGTGATTAATAAATAATACTATAAAACCATATAACCCATCAGTTTATAAGAGCATCAAAAATGAAAATCACATCCACTAAGGTACAAAATATCCACACACCATTTTACTAATAAAAATATTAATATTTATGTATCAATATCAAATAAAAAAATTATTCCTAACATATGATTAACTGATTTACTAGACAAATAAATAATAACTTAAATATATATTTCACATAAAATAGAAATAATAATAACACATGTAATCCCAATCAAGAAGGCAATAACTTTTAAAAGAATTTCATTTATAGTCTCATCTCCAAATCCAAGTAAATCATATTTAATGGTGACTTTACTTAACATGGATAACATATGACATTTCTAACACACATCCCAAAGGGACATATATAAGATGTGAGTACATCATACTTATTAGGTAGTCACATCCCAACACATTACTATTTGACGCAAGATCGGGTGAATATAGTATAATTTTATAGTTGAAAAGTAATCATTACAAAATTTCATCAAATCATGATATAGATGTTATAATTCAATAGAAAAATTGGCCATTAGTCTTGGTTTCCATATTTTGAATAATCCTCCATAGCACATAACCAAACGTATTTTGAGGAATTCTAAAAATCCATTTTTTTGGAATATGTGAACAACTAATTATGTGATTGAGGAACATCTATAAAATGAAATGAAAAATGTGTTCTATAAATATGGGTTTGATATCCTTCTATCCCATTTCAAAACGAGCATGTGTACATAAAACAAAACCCATAATTCAATAAATTCATGTATAGTTAGTCTATACATGCTTCCTATAAATAATATATAACCTATTTGCAAAAAATTGTGTCCTTAAACCAATGAAACATAGATATAAATATATATATCATATTTTTTAAAATATAATGTCAGAAGAACCACCCCTTACAATATGAGGCACTACTATAATCCAAATAACATAATATCAACCAACTACTGGTATTTCTATCATGTAAACAAAACATGCATGTAATTTGGATAATATTCATTTTTAAGGAATATGGGTTATCATACATAATAGGGATACATAGTAAATAAATAATAGAATATTCAATTAAATTATAGAAATAATTATTTCACGAAGAAAATGATATGTATCACCACCAAAGTAAATTAATTATAGAAATAAGACTTTGACATCTATATGTATTAATGAAAAATTTATTATAGGTTTTACCTAACTCTACACCATAATATTGTTAACCCATACATTATAAAAATATATGATAAAATGAAGGGTCACATAATAATGACTATAGAATATAACCCCAAATATAAAAGGTATAAGGTTTTTCAAAACCATTATGGATTCAAAAAACTAAAAATATAATAAACTAGGGACATGATATTCAACTACAAAATAATTAAAAATAATTCCATGAATAGTTATATTTACACTAAAATATCTAAATATAGAGTCCTATTATCTATTGATGAATGAAAGAGAAAATTATATAATATATTTTTAAATTGTATAGGAAAAAAATTAGTGATTGGATCCAAAATATGGAAAAAAGTCTGAATAAATTATAGAAAATGGTGTGCCTACCATTTCATCATAAATGGTAGATCCTATAGAAACATAAAAATAGACCAAAATATTATTTTAAGGGGATTATATTATAAAATATGGTAATTAAGGAATATTACTAATGTTGTGTAAAAAACAAGAGAATGAAAATGAAATTTGGAAGGATAGGTAAGATAGGGGAAAACATTAAATTTAAATGTATAATTTTCTCATATTAAATAAACAATAATACCATAATAGGAAAAATGTATATGGAAACTAGTTAGCCTTTATCATGTCTTTGTGCATTAAATATCATACCAAATATTGCAAGGTATAAAACTCCCTCCCACCGAGAAAATTGTTTTACTCTTGGACCAACACCAATTAATTCATCCCAATTAATTCTGTCCATTAGTCCACAAAATGTCATAAAAAAAATTTTTCTTTAAAATAATAGATTTTAAATTATAAAATAAATGAAAAAATTAAATAAAAAAGAAAGGGTTATAATATAATTTTACAATATAGTGTTATAATTTCAACATAATTTATATTTTGTAAAATTACATGTCTATATTAATTAATTTTAATGATTTTTAAAATAAATTTAAGGGTTCGATTTATATCAATTTAGAAAGGTGTAAAAATTACTTTTCACTTACTAATGAGTAAAACTTATTAGGATATGATTTGAATAATGTTGATAAAGTAACATCCTATATTATTTACATTTATTTTCTCAACCCTATAAATATTTTTTTTATAATGATTAGTTTGCCTATATTTTTATTTTTGAAAAAAGGAACCCGAGTATAGTATAATTTAATGAATAATTTAATTTAATAAAACTAATGTCTAAATATTTTATCAAATAAGAAAATAAAAATTATATACTCATCATTTATAATTGTGATTAAAAATGGAGAAATTAATATAATTATACAAAAATACTAATTAATTTAAATATCATGACCCAAAGTAATATATTTATCATTTTTATAATGTCTGTTATAGTATGATAGAAAACTATAAAATAAGGTATTAATATTTCCTTATATTCATCATGACATTTAATAAGAATTTTTTTTATATCAAAATGAATTATTACAAATCAAATGTAACTGTTATATACAACAATAATAACTATAGATAGATAATAAATATAATTACATTCCATATAAAATGTTGTATGTAGTGTGGAATATTCTTAAATGGATCATGGTACATTGAAAAAATGAAAAATCCATAAAATGAACATGTTGTTTGAGAAGTGTTATTTTAGAGTATATGGTATGTGTTTGCTACAATAACATTTAGAATATAGTTGTTGTGGGATAGATTTTCATTCTCCAAACATATATATTTTTAATTTTTTTATTATACAAAAGTTACTTTCGAGGTAAATTATAGGATAGGTATACATTTTGGGCATCTATTGGAATTTTGTTTTGATCTGGTCCTCAAATAATCATTTTACTTTAGGTTCCTCATAGTTTCATCATGGTCATGATGATTTTTTATAATGAAAAAACGATATTGATTTAAGAGAGTTTCTATTTCAAACTATATGGGATTAAAAGCTTATATTGAATTATCTAAAACCTAACAATATTTAATCTCACTATGTCAAAGTATTACCCCATATTTTAATTAGGTATTTGGAAACCTCACTTATCTAATTTAGTTTCCAAATTCTTCTAAAGACATTATGCAATTAGGGCACATAGTTTTTGTGATTTATGATGAAATTATTGGATTCTCATGTCCATATCATTGTGACATAGATTCATTAATGTTTATGGTACTATTATTTTTTTCCCTTCTTTTTATATTTTAATTCTACTTACTCCTTGACGTACAATATTTTATATTTCATTTATACATTAAATGATTGATATATGGATGATATATTATTGTTTTTTGAAGTATATATACTATATTGGGGGGTCATTGATTATTATAATCATATATTAATAGTTCTTTTTAAAATTTTAGATTCATTTTATTCATGTTAATTATTTTTTATTATTGTTAATGGTGTAGTTTAATCATGGTTTTGTTTATCTCAAGGTGAGGAGATGTAAGTTCCCTTACTAAAGAAAAATAAATTAGATTGAATTAAAAGGCATGGGGTTCATAATCACTTGGATGATTTTACACGTTGTTTCTTATCTTATTTCTATATTATTTTGATAATAATGATATTATGACTTAATGTGATTATTAAAAGGGGGAAACTATATATTAATAAAATGTATAATTTTAAATATGGAAACGAATTAAATTTTAAAAAATAAAATTGTTTTCTTGAGTATTTTTTGTTTATAATGAATTCATAATTTGATATGGAAGTAATGAAATAATTGAAAGGTTCAATTATTTTCATAGAATAATAATATTATAATATTTTATTTTAATAGTATAGTTTTTTATGAGATCCATTTTTACAATATATTGACATTATTTATGTGGTTAGGGCATTTCAATTTAACAATAATATGCAATTCTCTATAGTAATTAAATATTTAGAATGTAAAATGTAAATGGGAACATTGAATTAATATAATGACTAATAAATTTAATTAAAGTGGTTAAAATATTTTAAAAAATAAATAAATAATAATTTGAATATTTTTTAAATGGATAAGTGGTTAGTGATATGTGATATCTGACTAGATTACAATTGATATTGAAACTATAGGATTTTTAAAATATTAACATGGAGTTTTTAAATTAAATGTGAAATTGAAATATGTAATTTATTAGATATGTGGTTATAGTTTTAAAATATTTCATGTTTATACCTGGATGTTATTTTTGTTGTTGACTAGAGATGATTATGAGATGATAGGATCTAGTGATAGTGGTGTTGAAAGGAATTAGACCATAGGTTGGATTTATTGTTATTGTATATATCTTTTTTATCACTTACACACCATGGCCTAGGATGGGTAGCCTTACTAATGGCCTTATGATGTTTCTATTAAAGATAATACAGTAAATTTTATTATTTTGGTTATAGGGATGGTTAACAACTTCCAAACCATACTCTATATACAGTCCATGTTGTTGTTATGTACCTATGGTATGTATATTGGGTGGGTGGTCATGGTATATAGACAGAGTGCATGGTTGTGGGAATTAAATTATTTTATATAGTTTGAGTAGGTTTTATAATGATACAAGTATCAATTGTGGTATGTAGACATTAGAAGCGATAGGAGATACATTTATTTTTCTATTAGGGTGAGAATGCAATTAGATCAGTGGGGAAGCTTGTTTTTTGGTACCTCACATAATATATGATTTTTTATTTTCCATATTATTCTAGAATGTGGATTTACTGAGTGAGTATTTGTATGAATAGATGGATTTGACTTGGGAGAGGTAATGATCCATTTTTATTATTTATTATTTGTGTCTTAGTATGATTTTCCTATATTGTTATTAAAATTTATAAGAGGACCCTATTGAGTTTACTTACATAATTTCCACTACTTCCATATAATATTTTTTATAAATATATAAGATATAGTTAGTGATTTGGATCGATGTTATTTTCTCTTGACATTGTTTTCATTGTAAATGGAAGAGTTTCAAATATAGGAATTGTTTAATTATTGGTTTTTTATTAAAATCATTGTCCTCATTTTCAAACATTACACGATAAATATATCAATATTGCATTTAGGATTTTCATATAATTTGTAGAGGTGGTGTAGAGTTTTCATAAACATGATATAACTTAAATGTATGTTTTTTCTCTTCTTTAATTTTCTTTTATTATTAACATTTAGTGTTTGGTAATTTATGTTTTAAATTTTTATGTTTTTGTAAAATAATTTTTTTCACATGGTTATCACATTTTTAAAAGTAAGTGGCTGAAAACCATGGAAAAAAAATTGTAGTTTTTGATATTTCCATTACTCACGGTTGGAGTACAGTTTATCTAATCAGGATGACAACCCGTATAGGTCCCTATATTTGGGAGTTATTTTCCAAAACAATTGTGTATTTTTTAGAAAACTATACAGACAAACTATATGGTATTCATAGAAAAATAATAATTGGAAATGTCTCAATTTCCATTACATGTTTTAAACCCTATTTTTCTCTCCCTTATCCCTCAATCAATTTTCCTCCCTTCATGAAAAATCAACCATACTTATCCTATTCTTGGTTTGTTTCTTGGTTTGATCATAATCATGTACTTCATGATTTCATCAATCATGATCATATATTACTTCATATTAACTTCATTCTCTCATCCTAGATAGTTATATTTCTTTTATATACCTAAAGTATCCATGTATTTTAGTAATCCAAACATAATGGTGTGGGTTTTTGTAATTGGGTAATCTTACTTAATACTGTAGGTCATCTTCATCCTTTTCTATTTGATTCAATCTCGTTATAAATGGTAGCATTGTTAAAGGGTAGGTATGGTCAAAATATATAATTCCTTGAAGAAATAAATGATCAATCCTTGATTTTTTATAAATCTTTTAAATCTTTTTAATTAGAAAAATGTATTTTGATGGAAATTATCATTTGATTGGTTTTTCTTAATACAATCCTTCTGTTGTGGGGTGTAAATGGATTGAAGTTGGAATTTTATATTACTAAATCAATTAGATGTTGTTTTTGAATTTAGTAAAAGAGTAATTCAACATGAAATCCTTGGGTAACTTAGTGGGAAGACTAATACATCATTTGATAGGAACTATCCTCCCTAAAAAAATTGGATTAGGAAAAAATACTCAATTGAAAACTTATGATATATATATTTGGTTATTGCAAGGAAATTTGTATGGTACTCCCTTTCAGCCCAGGCTTGGGAATGATTTTGAATGGTTTGATCATTATATTTATAATTATCCTTGGACGATTCCATAAAAATTGTTATCTTATTTATGTCCCATTGATTATTATTTTTATATTTATTACACATTACACATTTGCATAAAATTTTAAAATATGGTATTATTCTAATTTATTTTAAATTAAAAAATATAACCTGTCTAATAATGTTTAATCAAGGAATACAGTGTGGGACCCTTCAAGGATTAGTATTCACATTCCCATCATACACACTATGGGTTTATGTGGACATTATTTTTTAGGCCCAAATAATAGAATGTAATTTTTTTGAGGCACTAAGTACTTATGTTACTGGATGATTGGTGACAGAGCTGACATGGTGATAGATTATCCCCCTTGTCACACTGAGATGGGTAAATTTATTTTTTTTCTATTCTAAGTCTTGATTATTTAATCTTAACCTTATTTTATACTCCTCTAGCTTTGAATTATTTATTTTTTTATATGTATTATTTCATCCCTTCGTACCATATTTAGATGTTTATTTTTTTATTAATTTATATGTTTTCCTTAATGGTTTAATTTAAAATATATTTATAGTTTTATTGGGAAAATCATACCTATGTAATATTATTGATTTCTAGGAACTAGTTTCCATACTATGGGGATTTTGAATGGTCATCGATCATTTCAATGGATTTTCCAAGATTTCCGATTAGGTATATCATGGTTTTCATCTTGATATAATTGTCTTAGATCCACCGGTTTTAGTACTATATTATATGAAATGTTAGGATAGATCAAAAACAGTATTTTAAGATGAAAATATGAGTTGTGAAATAGTTAATAGCCAAACAAAAAAGTATCTTACCTTAAGTGGCTTTTGGATTTTGGAAATATGATCTTGATTTTTTGTTTGTTTTACCATTCATTATCATGTGTGGTGAAAGTTACATTAATATCCCATGTATTCCAAGTATAATTGAAGGTTTTGGTTTTTTTGTCTCATTTAATTATTATTTCCCTTGAAATTTAAAATATATTTTTTGGTTTGAAATAATTAATTTTCCTTAATTCTTGTTGTTTCTTATTTTACCGATTTCATGAAGCATCATGGCCCATAAAAAGTATCATATAAACCATCTAAAGTATTATATGGACAACTTGTCATGAGTTAATTTACTAGATGATAAAATTAATATTTATATAGTGGTCTGTGTGATTCGGTAAATTAACTATGGGGGGAGTTCAAATCCCACTCTAGTTAAAGAATTTATTTGGGTCCTGATAAGGATCATTCTCTAGAATTCTTAAAGAATAAGCCTCCCTCCATCTGGGGATGAAACAAACCTTAGAATACTAAGGGTTAGTTTGATAATTCAAAGAGTATCATAAAATTTATTTTACCCACTTATTATGTAAATATGAAGTGTGTCACCTTTAATCACAAAGGCTCTAGTCATATAAGCCAGGAGTTAGTTGTTTAGGATAAGAAGAATGAAAATTTAGAGTAAATTGATTTTAATTTGGTTTCCACTATGTAATTTAAATGTGAATCACAAAAATTTTCTAAACCATTGTAATTTTTATGCCTTTAGAAATTAAATTTGTCGATAATGGAGTCTGAAAACTGGTTATCTAAATTATCTTATGTTTCCCTAAAAAAATTCAAAAAGTAGATAGAACCCTGGTAATTTTAGACGAGCACGTTTGTAACACCCCAGGTAAATAAAGAATATGACATTTTTATATTTATCCCTATCTGTGAATAAAATGTTAATATTATTTTAAAGGGAACGCTATGCTCGATGGCTTACCCAATACGCAACAACGAGTTCCTTTGAAATCTTACGTTGCACTCTAATAATAAAATAATTTTATTTTAAATGGTAGTTAACACCTAGCGGTTGTAATGATAGGAATGAACAGAAACAACTAAAAAATGATTATATATGTTTTTCAAATATATTTACTTTTTACAATAAATGTTATATGATTAAAAATGCAAATTAATCCAATTTGAAGCGTAAACATTCTTATATTCTTTAAAAGGTCAATTAACTGCCTTTTAATGGAAAACCTCTTTTAAATCTAATTTTTGACAATTTTATGTGTTATACATGACAAAATAAAATTCTCCTTTAGAATCGGGACATCAAAATTTACTTTGTGAAATTTTTTGGTATTTTTCTGATAATGTTCATTTTTTAATGAATAGTGAAAAATGTTGTATTTTAATTCAAAACCACTTTTTAATCTAATTTATTTATATAATTAGATTATATTTTGAGTTGGTTTTAAATTTAAATTAGAATATATTTTTTCCATTTAATCTAACAGTGGTCATTGGGATTAATTTCACTTTGAAATTGGACTTAAACTAGTGTCAATCTTTTGATATATATTGTTTCATAAAAACACACTATTTGTTCTGACAGTTGAAATTAATTATAAAATTAATTAATGTAACTTAAATGTTTTTAATTTTGTAAAATAGACATCATTTTTGAATTCGGAATATGAAATATAGATTAGGGTGAATTTTTGGTAATTTTCTGAAAAACATCAATTTTTGATGAATAGTGAAACCACTAAGTGGTACTTAAAAAACTAATTTTTCGTTTAAATGAAATTTTACCACCTATGTGGTTTGAATTTAAAAATCCAATATAATTGGTTTTCATTAGGATGTAAAATGTGGTTCAATGGGATTAAAATAATTTTTTGGTGGATATAAACTTTTATGTTTTTAATCGCGATTAGAGGTAATTAGTGTAATTTAAGGTAAAAATATTGTTTTATTAATATGAAATGACCTTGAAACATGTCCTACCCTTATTTTATGTGTCATGGCCGACCCGTAAAATCCATGGGTCAACTTGGGGACCCCATGGAGCAACATTGGTAGGAAAATGACATCAATAACTTTTTATTTAATATTAAAATAAAAATGTCACAAACATGTATTGTTTTACCAAAATAATTTTTAAATTTGATTATACAAGTCATATTTTTGACTATAAATATTCATTAGAAAGATACAAATATTTCCTACATCATGATATTTTTTTTATAATTTTTATACATTAAATAAATTAAATTATATATGGCACCATGATGAGGCAGCGATTACCTCATTATTTAACGATTTAAATAAAATGAAAAGATAATGTAAAATCTAAGACCTAAACTTGTCAAAAACCTATTGGATGGGTGTATTTAGAACTATTATCACCTTATACTAGAAATATATAATTTTGGGACCTTTCAAAACCGAAACGCATTTTATAATAATGTATCCTTTTATAACTTTCCAAGACTGCCCCTCCTCTTCTCTTATAAATGGCCCCCACCTATACCACCTTACCCACACCTCTCAATCCTTTGGCTCGGCCAAAACCTGCCCATTTTCCCTCTAAATATATCTATCATACTTCTAGAAGCATAACTTTGGGATTAATCCTTTCCAAGGAAACCTTTGAGCTTAAATCAAAAAGAGTTACCCGATTTAAAGGTAGTGTCTTCTCTTGTGTTCTTATGTTTTATTTTGCTTCTCAAACCCCCATAAACTCTTTTTATTCCTTTATTTTGTAAAAAAAAGTATATTAAATATACTTGGATGTTTTTATATGATTTATTAGAGCTACACTTACACAAAGATCCGTCTAATTGTTAAAGAACATACTATTTCTGTGGATGGCGAATTACTGCCTCACGAAATGATGATTCTTCAATATTCTTTTAACACCTTTAAAGGTGGATATTATTATGTCACTGTATTTTATATATGATATATACGGTATTTATGTTTACTATATGATTCTGTATTTTATATTTAAAGCATACCTTTATTCATTTCATGGTTTGCAAATTCGATAATTTCATATGAGGAAGTGTGGACTACCGCCCCTCAAGTGATGTGACTCATTCATAAAATACATGGAAGGTATAAATAATGAAATTAATGAACATATTTGACCTATATAACATATATATTATAATGGAATTATAATATATAAATATCTAGTTTATTTTTAATTCCATTAATATGACAAAAAAATGAAAGTAGCGTTCATGCGTACGTACGGCCTGCCGTCTCCATGAACGGTGCTTTTCATTTTTATCTCCGAATGTTATGGAATAGAATAAAATGAATATTTACTGGATATATATGATATTTTAATCATTAATAATATTCTGGAAATTATTTACTTATAACTACAAGGGAAATCGTTTTCAAACAAGTTCATTTTTACTCATGTACTAAACATCGAAAAAACGTCTAATATGAACTAACATTATTAAATGATTATTATAACATTATAATATGTGATATGAACTGAATAATAATATTTAAAGGATGTCCTTAAGAAATTATAAATTGACCAAATATTATTATTCAGGAATATAAAGAAATTAACAAGACAAGTCGGACTTGAGGTAAGGGATCCGACCTCTCTCTTTCTTTTCAAGTACCCTCTTTTATGTCATTTAATTTATACTCAATGTTATTATGTTGGAAGATGTTATTTTATATTAACCATACTATAATTTTTATTTTCAAATTATGATTTACACCCTCTTACTCTCATCAATTCATTTTTATAATTTTTTCGTGGTGCCGTTAGGCTGCCGAATTTTCGTAAGGGATCCTACCTCTCTCTTTCTTTTTAAGTACTCTTTTTTATGTAACATACTTTAAGATCCTCTTTAGTATGTTGGGGGGTAATATTTTATATTCATATTTTAGTAAATTTTATGTTAATATGATGAGAGACCCTATTTTATCTCATCAAACCATTTTTTGAAGTTGTATGTGGCGCCTTTAGGGTGCAGGATTTTCATAAGGGGATTTTCATCTCACTTTTTATTCCCGTGAGATTCATGCAACATTTAACACTATTTCCTTTTGTGTGGTGTATTTACATACAATTATTTTACTATTTTTATAATATACTATCATTTATTGGTATTTACATCTTTATTGTATGACCCTTCTTTCATGGGGTGTATGTTTGGAAAGTTTCCCAAATCAGTAAGGGATCCTTTCACCCTCCTCCTTTTAAAAGACTTATTTTGTTATGTCTTTTAATTTACATATTTTTATGGTGGTATATGTTCTTATATATACTTATTGATGTAAATTTTATGTCCAAGTGATGAGATACCATTTTCTCTTTCATCAACTAATTTTAAGAATTTTAATGTGACGTTGTTAGGCTATCAAATTTTACCAAGGGAACTTCTTAACACAATATCGATTTCTTTGGGATCAACTTGTAGTTATTGAATATGTCATCCTATGAATATGTGTGAATGACCTATGGTTGTTTTACACTTAATATCCAATTATATTGGGTGTATTTATATTTGTCACACATAATTATGAGATTGATTTATCCTTAATTTAAGGATACCTTCTTTATAAGGGATTTCATCTCATTTTACTTTTCTATTGAGACTTCATTGTTGTTATGCACTAATTCACTCTTATATGGTGTATATACTTCCCTTTAGAATATTATATCATGAATCCCATTATTCACATGATATTATAATGTTCTGATTAAATGTTATTCCTCAATTATTGTATTCAAGTGTCTCTCATTTTGTTAAAACCCCTTTAACTAAAATATCTTTTTAAATGTTTTAATGATTTATTATTATAAATATTTATCATTAATATCCATGTTTTCAAATTGATTTTAAGGATTTTTTATATGGATATTAATGGTTTAAAATTTTAAAAGCTTCAAAGTGGTTCAAAAATCTCTTTATTAAATGTTTTAAATGGTTTTGAAAATTGTTTTTAAAATGGATTCATTATTTCAATATCTTAAAATGTTATATTATTATTGAAATTTGGGAATGTTATGTTTTCTTTATTCATGTTTTATGTCATATGATTATGTTATGGTTCTTGGGAATTTTTTAAGAAGACGGGTGGTTCCGTGGTAAACTAAGGGTGGTTGAGCCCGATATAGCCCTCTAATGCATTGGGTATCGCAAAGGGGTTAAACGATATGGTTTCTACGAAGTGATTTAGGGAATATACTGTGATGTGTATTCCAAACATAACCATCAGGGTTACTCCCTATGTAAGAATGTTATGAATTCCTCAAGTTACCTTTATGTCTAATGATTTCAATGGTTATTCTTCAATCTTATAATTTCATGGGGTATGTTAAATTTCTTATGTTTTATGAGTAAAGTATTATTTCATTGATTCTTATGTATACATGGACTAATGTTTTCATTCTGTATTGTTATAACCCTTACTGAGCTTTTTATGCTCTTCCCAAGTTTTTCTGAAATGTTTTTCATAGGACATAAAGTTGAATAGGGTCAAGGATGGGATCATGGAAATGTCAGGTTGTCTAAAACAAGGAACTAGACATGACTCTTTTGTTCAAGAGTTTTTATTTTGCAAAAAAATGGAAGCTGAGTAGATGTGACTACTTTGTAATCTTTGAGATGTAATAGTTATGTCCTAATTCTCTAAAACTCTAAACCTGAAAAGATCATCAATGTGAATTTTTAATTTAATTCAATAATATGTAATGTTAAATGTCAGGTCCTTATAGTTGGTATCAGAGGTCGGTTTAGATAACTTTAGAGGTTAGAGTATTCTCTAAGCATAAGTGACATTACAATAATGGTTAGGATTTTAGAAAGAGTCATAGTTTTTAGATAAAGTGAATGAGTAATTAAATCTTAGTGTTTATCTTTCCCATTAGTACATGATGATTTTATTGATATACTCACACTGACAATTTTGGTTTTAGTAAATCGATGTATCTAGGAGGTGCCAAAGTGACAATGGATTTGAAGGAAGCTGTGGTGGTTCTCTGATTAAGAGACTCGACGAAATGGGGGATTCAATGAGAAATATCATGGTTATTCTAAACCAACTATCAGGAGTCATGATCAACAACTTGAACCTTGGTGAGTTCTCTAATGAATCACATACGACAGGACCAAATCAATGTGGAATTTAAGGTAATAATTAAAAAGGTAACCATTAGGTTTTATATGGTCCATACTTTTTAAGTAATTATGGGTAATTATATGTTATGATGGAAAATGGAAGGCATGAGATAAACATGAGGTTAAATTATGTTATGGTTTTTTTGAAGATTTTTTTGCCTTTTGGGGAATGTTATAAGAATCATTTAGTTTTGGAAAAAGGACAACACGTAGACCGTGTGACAACCTGTAACGTCGGATGAAGCTATGGGAATCGAACACACATCTAAAGTGCAACTGGTATTTATCACCTACCACTGGACTACGTGAAGTCCCTGGTTAGTGTGACTAATTATTTTTAGTTAGATGATCTTATGAATCTAGAATAAGTTTATTATGGGTTATATATGGAAATTATTAACCTATAATGTAGGATATGTGATTAGGTAAATTACTTTTCAGTATGAGACTTTAAGAGTAACTGATGGTATTTGAAGATAAATGTTAAGGTTTATCTTGGGAAATTATGTGATTAAATCCTTCGAATATTTGGGTTTCAATATTAGTTTGGTTTACTTTGAATAATTTTATGGACAATTTGTTTATTGAATGGTCTTTGTTGAACTTTGGGTATTGTTTGACAAATTTTGGAGATTAAGAATAGATTTGTTTTTTAAAAAAGGATTATCCTTTTTGGGTATTATCTGATCTTGTTCTAACAATTTTGGTTTTGGTAAGGGTCTAAAGACATGGGAAATATATAGTTCTCTTTTTTAGATTATTTGATTCTCAAGAAGTTGATTATAGTACTCTTAATGAGAACAAGTCTTCCTAAATACTCATCTTTTGGAAAAAGTATGAGTTCGTGTAAGAAATCTAGTAAAAGTTGAAATTCAACATGGCAAGTAAATTTGTTTCCTTAAGATCAAAAATAAATTTCTCAATGAAAAGTAACTTCAAACAAAAATTTTGTCTATTATCTTTTCCTACTGGGGAATTGCATACCATTTAACCCACCACAAGTTTGTGATTTTTTTCTGGTTAACTTTTTCTTAAACATGTTTTCTATCACTCTCCCTCAGAACATGACCCTTTGATTTTTCATCCATATCCATGTTTTTCATACATGGAATCCTAGTATGGGTTAACTCGGGTGACCTCTGTACATCTCTTTCTTTCTTTTAAAGTGATTTTTTTACCAACTCTTGTTCCTATGTGGGACTCTCAATGATGTTTCCGAGCCGAATTTTAAAATTGTGAGGACGCAATTCCCAAAAGGGGGGAAGGATGTAACACCCCAGGAAAATAAAGAATATGAAATTTTTATATTTATCCCTATTTGTGAATAAAATATTAATATTATTTTAAAGGTAACTCTATGATCTATGGCTTACCCAATACGCAACAACGAGTTCCTTTGAAATCATACGTTTCACTCTAATAGTAAAGTAATTTTATTTTAAATGGTAGTCAACACCTAGTCGTTGTATTGATGGGAATGAACAGAACTAACTAAAAACTGATTATATATGTTTTTAAAATATTTTTTCTTTTTACAATAAATATTAGATGAATAAAAATGCGAATGAATCCAATTTTAAGCGTAAACATTCTAATATTCTTCAAAAGGTCAATTAACCACCTTTTGATGAAGAACCTCTTTTAAATCCACTTTTTGAAAATTTTATGTGTTATAATTGAAAAAATAAAATTCTTATTTATAATCGGGACATCAAAATTTACTTTGTGTAAATTTTTGGTATTTTTTTCGATAAAGTTCATTTTTTAATAAATAGTGAAAAATGTTGTATTTTAACTCAAAACTTATTTTTAATATAATTTATTTATATGACTAGATTATCTTTTGAATTGTTTTTAAAGTGAAATTAGAATATATTTTTTCCATTTTATCTAATAGTGGTTATTGGGATTAATTTCACTTTTAAATTGGACTTAAACTAGTGTCAATCTTTTGATATATATTGTTTTATAAAAACACACTATTTGTTTTGACAGCGGGAATTAATTATTAAATTAATTAATGTAACTTCTATATTTTGAATTTTGTAAAATAGAAAACATTTTTTAATTCAGAATATCAATTATAGATTAGGGTGAATTTTTGGTATTTTTTTGAAAAACGTCAATTTTTGATGAATAGTGAAACCACTAAGTGGTACTTAAAAAAACTGATTTTTCGTTTAAATGAAATTTTAACAAATCTGTATTTTGAATTTCAAAAATACGACATACATGGTTTTCAATAGGAAGTAAAATGTGGTTCAATGGGATTAAAATAATTTTTTGGTGAATACTAACTTTTAAGTATTTAATCGCGATTAGAGGTAATTAGTGTAATTTAAGGTAAAAATAATGTTTTAATAAAATGAAATGACCTTCAAACATGTCCTACCCTTATTGGATGTGTTTTGACCGACCAAGAAAATCCATTGGTCAACTTGGGGACTCCATGGACCCAATTTGGTAGGAAAATGACATTAATAACTTTTTATTTAATGTTAAAATAAAAATGCCACAAACATGTGATGTTTTTACTAAAACAAATTTTAAATGGGGTTATACAAGTTATATTTTTTACTATAAATATTCATTAGAAATATAAAAAGATTTCATACATCATGATATTTGTTTTATAATTTTTAGACATTAAATAAATTAAATTAGTTATGATACCATGATGATGCATTGATTACCTCATTATTTAACGATTTAAATAAAATGAAAAGATAATGTAAAATTTAAGACCTAAACTTGTCAAAAACCTATTGGATGGGTGGATTTAAAACTCTTATCACCTTATCTTAGAATTATATAATTTTTGGACCTTTAAAAACAGAAAATAAGTTTATAATAAAGTAACCTTTTATACCTTTCCAAGAGTTCCCCTCCTCTCCTCTTATAAAAGGCCCCCACCTCTACCAACTTACCCACACATCTCAAGCCTTTGGCTTGGACAAACCCCCCCCATTTTGTCTCTAAAAATCCCTATATTACTCCTAGATGCCTCAATTTGGTCAGAAGTCTTTCCTAGGAGGCCGTTGAGCTCAAATCAAAAAGAGTTACCCGATTTAAAGGTAGTGTCTTCCCTTGTGTTCTTATATTTTATTTTGCTTATCCAAGCCCCTAAACACTTTTTATACCTTTATTTTGTAACAAATCCAGTATCATAGATATACTTGGATGTTTTTATAAGAATTATCAGATCTACACTTACACACACATCTGTATAATGGTTAAAGAACATACCGTTTCTGTGGATGGCGAATTACTATCTCACGAAACGATGATTGTTCAATATTCTTTTAACACCTTTAAAGGTGGACATTATGATGTCATTGTATGTTATATATGATATATATTGTATTTATGTTTACTATATGCTTCTTTAATTTATATTTAAAACATACCTTTATTCTTTGCATGTTGTGCAAATGCAATAATTTCATATGAGGAAGTGTGGACTACCGCCCCCTCAAGTGATGTGACTCGTTCATGCAATACATGAAATATATAAAGAATGAAATTAATGAACATATGTGACCTATATAACATATATAATATAATTTAATTATAATATATATATATCTCATTTATATTTAATTCCATTAATTAGAAAAAAAAATGAAAATAATGTTCATGCGTACGTACGACCTACTGTCTCCATGAACGGTGCTTTTCATTTTTTTCCCCAAATGTTATTGAATAGTATAAAATGAATATTTAATGGATATATATGATATTTTAATCATTAATACTATTCTGTAAATGATTTACTTAAAACTACATGGGCAATCATTTTCAAACAACTTCATGTTTTACTCATGTACCAAACATTGGCAAAAACGTCTGACATGAACTAACATTATTAAAAAATTATTATAAAATTATAATATTTGATATGAAATGAATAATAATCTTTAAAGGAGGTCCTTAAGAAATTATAAATTTACCAAAGTTTATTATTCCGGAATATAAAGAAACGAACAAGACAAGTCGGACTTGAGGTAAGGGATCCAACCTCTCTCTTTCTTTTCAAGTACCCTCTTTTATGTCATTTCATTTATTATCCATGTTATTATGTTGTAGGATTTTATTTTATATTAACCATACTGTAATTTTTTATTTTCAAATGATTAGATACCCCCTCTTACTCTCATAAATTCATTTTTAGAATTTTTACGTGGTGCCGTTAGGCTGCCAAATTTTCGTAAGGGATCCTACCTCTCTCTTTATTTTTATGTACTCTTTTTTATGTAACTTATAACACCTCGATCTTCCATGATACGCTTCTCATTCAATAATGCAATAGCTTGCATTGTACGCAACTTCGAGTTCTAAAACACCGCGACTAATCAAAGTAGCTGTTATGAATAGAAATAACCACTTTTTAAAATTATAGAAATTTTATATTTCAAAATGGACTTCATTTTTGGATTCGGATATCGAAATTAGCTTCTGTTGAATTTTTGCATTTTTCTGAGAACTTCTAATTTTTTATGAATAGTGAAAAATACTTAAAAACAAATTTTTTAATCAAAATAATTTATAGTGATAAATTATACTATTTAGTGGTTTTAAAGTATAATTAGAATATATTTTTACCATTATATCCAATGGTGTTCATTAGAATAAATTTCACTTTGAAATTGGACATAAACAATTGTTAATCATTTGATATATATTGTTTCTTAAAAACACGCTATTTGTTGTGATGGTGGGAATTAATTATAAAATTAATTAATGAAACTTATATGTTTGGAATTTTGTAAAATAGACATCATTTTTGAATTCGGAATATCAATTATACCTTAGGGTGAAATTTTGGCATTGTTCTGAAAAACATAAATTTTTGATGAATAGTGAAACCACTAAGTGGTAGTTAAATAACTGATTTTTCATTTAAATGAAATATTACCACTTCTGCATTTTGATTTTCAAAAATCCGACATACATGGTTGTCATTAAGAAGTAAAATGTGGTTCAGTGAGATTAAAATAATTTTCGGTGAATAGTAACTTTTAAGTTCTTAATCGCGATTAGAGGTAATTAGTGTAGTTTAAGGTGAAAATAATGTTTTAATAATATGAGATGAGCTTGAAACATGTCCTGCCCTCATTTTATGTGCCATGGCCGACCAAGACAATCCATGGGTCAACTTGGGGACCCAATGGAGCCACTTTAGTTGGAAAATGACATAAATACCTTTTATTTAATGTTAAAGTAAAAAATGACACAAACATGAAATGTTTTAATAAAAAAAAATTTACACGGGGTTATACAAGTCATGTTTTTTACTATAAATAGTAATTTGAATGATAAAGATATTTCCTAAATCATAGTATTTTTTTATAATTTTTAGACATTAAATAAATTAAATTATTTATGACATCATTATGATGCAGCGATGACCTCATTATTTAATGATTTTAATAAAATGAAATGATAATGTACAATCCAAGGCTTACACTTGTCCAAAGACTATTGGATGGGTAGATTTAGAACCCTTATCACCTTAGCCACTAAGTATATAAGTGTGGGACCTTTAGAATCCGAAAATCATTGTATAATAATGTAAAATTCCCTTACATTCCAAGAGTGCCCCTCCTCTCCTCTTATAAAAGGCCCCCACCTCTACCACCTCATTCACACTTTCAAGCCATTTGGCTCGGCCAAACTCTGCCCAAATACCCTCCCAACTTCCCTCACTTACTCCTAGAATCCTCACTTGGGGCATAATTCTTCCCAAGGAAGCCTTTGGCACAAATCAAAAAGAGTTACCCGCTTTTTAGGTAATGTCTTCTCTAATGTTGTTTTGTTTTATTTAGCTTCTCCAACCCCTTAAACTATTTTTATTCATTTCTTTTGTAACAACACAGTATCCTCAATATACTAGGATGTTGTTATAAGAAGGATTAGAGCTACACTTACACACACCTACATCTAATGGTTAAAGAACATACTGTTTCTGTGGATGGAAAATTTCTGCCTCACGAAACAATGATTGTTCAACACTCATATAACACCTTCAATGGTGGCCATTAAGATGTCACTATATTTATATATGATATATAATAATTTTATGTTTTACTTATTCTTCTGTATTTCTCATTTATGGCATACTTTATGATTTCCATTATGGGTAAACACGATTATTTCATTTTCGGAAGTGTGGATTACCGCCCCCTCAAAGTGATTTGAATCGTTAATGCCATATGTTGGATGTATAAAGTATGGAGTAAATGGTATTATACACTATATTATACTGGAATTATATTATACATTTATATCCTTATGATTTCATTCCATTAAATACAAAATAGAAATGAAAGTAGCGTTCATGAGTACGTACGGCTTACCGTCTCCATGAATGGTGCATTTCATTTCTTATCTCTAAATGTTACGTAATATTATAAATGAATGTATGTACTATATATATATTATATATATGATATCTAAATCATGGATATAATTCTTAATATAATGGATATTTCACCACATGAACAACTTGTAATTATAAGAAGTTTATTTTTGACTCAAGTACCAAAGATCGACAAAACGACCGTTATTAACTTAAATAATTACATAATGTTCATAACATGGTAATAAGTGATATAAAAGGAATAATGAACATGAAAAGGGTTCTTAATTAAATATAAATTAACTCTAGTTTATTATTCAGGAGGTTAAATAATTGTCCAGTCAGGACAAGATGCAAGGTAAGGGAATTTCTTAACCCAACTTCCATTCTTTGGGTTAATCTCCTACTTTAAAATTATGTCATGATACTATTATGTCCTATCTTGTATTTATACTTTATTTATGTGTAAATATAGTGAATACACATAATAGATATATAATATTTAAAAATTATCTTTTAAGGGATTTCGTCTCAATCTCCATTCATTGAGGCATATTTTATTTTATACAAAAATTTCTTTGATACAATGTATAAACCATTTTGACTTTTACGTTTATTCAAAAGGAATATTTTTATACGAATAATTTAATAAATGACAAAAGGAAATGTTTTTGTCGTACGTATGGGGAGACAATGACTTCTCCGCCACCATGACCATTATTTCAGTTTCGGCTTCCTCTACAAGACATACCTTTTTTTAAAAGAAAAAGAAATACCATGTTTTACCTTTCTTTTATTTTGGTATTAAAAATGGATTTGAAAGTGTTTTTATTATATCAACGTGTTGTATTGATATCTTGTGATTGAAATGTGAAAATGTTATGTTTTCATTATGCATGTTTTATGTGATACGATTATGTTATGGTTTATGATATGTTTAAACCTATTCATATGAGGAATGCATTGGACTTAATAAGTGACGGGTGGAGCCCGCTATAGCTCCTCGATGCATCGGCAGGTCTCATGAGACAAACTAGTGTCTTGGCACAAGGCCTTGACAAAATCTTATTTGTGGTCTTGGCACGAGGCCTTGGCTACGTGGTTATGATAGTTTGGCATTATTCATTCCATAATTATGAAAGTGGTTATTGATATTGCATGTGATTATTCGACCAGTAGAATATCCATGTGAAGAAGTAAATGGCATTATCTCATTTTACTTTTGACATATTATGTTGATGTTCAAGTTTAAAAGTCTTTTGTTTTAGTTATACATTGCCTTAAATGTTTATGTTTATTTATGAATGCTTCCGCAATATTGTTATCCTTACTGAGCATCTGAGCTCACCCCTTTCAATGTTTTAATATTTTCCAGGATGTGAAGAAGTATTTTATGAATGACCTACAGGGATAGTCAGAACAAGATATGAGTGTGGACTATGAAGAATTTGTTATTAGTTTTTCACTTTATGATGTAATGTAACATTTATGAATGTATCTAGTGTTTCCAAGGCTACTAAACTAATCGGCCTTTCGAGACTTGATCTTTTGTGATCATGCCAATGTTACGAAGTAATACACCGACTCTGGGTAGCTGGGGTCAGGGCATTACAGTTGGTATCAGAGGCAGTTTAGTACTAACCTTGGAAGCTAGATTTAGATAAACTCTGATTAGAGCACATAGCCCGAAGATAGACTTTAAGGATTAGTATATAAGAACTTCCTAGAATTTTGGTATTATAGAGATTTTGTGAGTTTTCTGAGCGATACATCCCTGTCTGGATATGAGCAGGTAGAGGCGGCTCTGGCACAGATGTACCTAGGGGTAAAACCCGAAAACATTTCTTTGAGCTAGACTTGAACAAGAACTGGTGCATGACAACGGGCCTTGCTGCACTCTTGGTTACAACACTCCTGGGGGATATGCTTAGGATAATTCTCATTTTCTTTACAAACCACTATGAAGGGTTATGAGTATATACTTTATCAAAGAAAAAATTTCTTTTTATGATTATGGATTATATCCATAAATAGTTCAATTTATGTAAAGTGTTTTACAAATATGGAATTATGTATTTTAATTCATAAACTAATCTAGTTTACGCCATTGTTTAGAAATGGTGCCTAGTGGAAGGAATGGAAACTGTATCAATACACGCACTCCGTGTAGGGATTTCCCTCCTACTCAAGATAATTATTGTGGATCTGGAGATACAACTGGTGCTGATAAACTTATTACCATACTGGGACAACTCACTCAGGTTATGAATAATATCCTTACTCGTATGGAGCACCCTGATCCGCAACATGGAGGATCAATGTTAGATCGCTTCATGAGGAAACAACCACCAACATTTAATGGGGGTACAAATCCATTAGTAGCTGAGCAATGAATAAACTCCTTAGAGAAAATATTCCATGCCTTGGTGAGTAGTGAAAGGGAAAAGGTTATCATGGCAGTTTACCGCCTCATTCGAGATGTTGATCAATGGTGGTCATTGATTCAAAACACAAAGGAAGATAATGACATATCGAATATGGAATGGAGGGAGTTCAAAGATCTTTTCTTAGAAAAATACTTTCCTCATGACCATAGAGCAGATAAGGAAAGGCAATTTCTGAGTCTGAATCAAAAGGAGGATGAGAATGTCGCAAAGTATGAGGCCAAATTTACAAGGTTAGCGAGGTATGATGCAGATTATATACGTAACCCAAGAGGTAAGATTGATCGTTTCTTTGATGGGTTAAAACCATTTCTCCGTCGAGCTTTAGTATCACAATCTTTCTCAACATACGAAGATATTGTCTCATGTGCTATCAAGACAGAAAAGGAATTCCCTAAGTCTTATGACAACAAAGTAAAGCAAGAGAAGAAGAGAACGGTGGAACAAGAGATAGATAAAGGGAAAAAGGAAAAGAAGGATTTTCTATTATGTGATAATTGTGGGAAGAATCACCCTGGTACTTGCCTAAAAGGAATGGGAGTTTGTTATAAATGTGGAGAAAAATGTCACCAGGCGCGTGATTGCAAGGGAAAAAAAGAGGCTATCAATGTTGAATACTACAATTGTAGGGAAATGTGGCATTTTGCAAATGAATGTCCTAAGCATCAGGGAAACATACCTCAGAAAAGGACAAGGGATCAAGGAAAATCTTATGCTATTACTATAGTTGAAGAAGAATAATTAATGTATTGGTGCTTTTGGACTCATGGATTATATTCTGGTTATTATAATAATGTGATATATATATATATAAGGATTGTACTGCAGTTCTTGTTGATTTCAGTAAGGTTTAAATATGATGAAGGTAATCATATTTTTAGTATTTGACAAAAAGAGAAACTTTAATTTGTTTGGGGAATCCGATAAATTGATTTTGGAATTAAGAGTCCTTTTAGAGAAAGTCTGGACAGAGGTATTTTGGATAACTACAATGGTTAGAGTGGATTAAGTTGATCTTTGGATAGTATTGTTTAAGGTTAAAAATTATATGATGATTATTTTTGGAATATTATAATACTATAGTTTTAGGAAAAGGACAACCTGCAGGGTGGGGCATAACTCGTCGCGTCGGACAAAGCTGCAGGAATCGAACCCACAATCATAGTGCGATAGGCATTTATTTCCTACCACTAGCCTATAGGAAGTCCCTGGTTATTACAAAATAATTTTACTAATCTAAATGGTATGTGTTAACATTTGGAACCTTATACAATTAGGATAAGTATAATATTTTTAAGTTCTATTATCTTTTTGAGTGAAAGATGAGTTGAAGGTTGAAACTATAATTGTCAAGCATAAATATATATATACCTATCTCTTAATGAATGAATAAATTAATTCTTAAACTTTAGTAAAGGGATATTAAAACAAAAAAATGTGTTATCCTAATACCTTATGTCTTGTTGAACTGATGATATTTTAAATCAACATAGATTGAAGGCTTTGAGGCCCTTAATTTGACAGTTGATTGTAATTAATGACCTCAATCACTCCCTACAAATATTTACGTTTTTCCTCCAATTATATGTCTCTAATTGCCACTACTGTTCTCCTAATTGAGATCATAATTGGGTGGTGACTTTTTCATTTCCCTTTCCCTCTTATTAAGGCTAAATTTTATTAATATTATTTCCGATGTGGGTTTTCCACAAAGGTATTTTCTCTTTTCAACAGTTTATTTTCAAAGAAAAATTTCAAATTGCGAGGAAGCAATTTATTGAAGGAGGGGAGAATGTAACACCACGAGCTTCCACGATACGCTTCTCATTCAATAATGCAATAGCATGCATTGTACGCAACTTCGAGTTCTAAAACACCGCGACTAATCAAAGTAGCCGTTATGAATAGAAATAACCACTTTTTAAAATTATAGAAATTTTATATTTCAAAATGGACTTCATTTTTGGATTCAGAATATCGAAATTAGCCTATGTTGAATTTTTGGTATTTTTCTGAGAACTTCTAATTTTTTATGAATAGTGAAAAATATTTATAAACAACTTTTTTAATCAAAATAATTTATAGTGATAAATTATACTATTTAGTGGTTTTAAAGTATAATTAGAGTATATTTTTACCCTTTTATCCAATGGTGTTCATTATAATTAATTTCACTTTGAAATTGGACATAAACAATTGTTAATCTTTTGATATATATTGTTTCTTAAAAACACGCTATTTATTGTGACGGCGGGAATTAATTATAAAATTAATTAATGAAACTTATATGTTTGGAATTTTTTAAAATAGAAATCATTTTTGAATTCGGAATATCAATTATAGCTTAGGGTGAAATTTTGGCATTGTTCTAAAAAACTTCAATTTTTTATGAATAGTGAAACCACTAAGTGGTAGTTAAATAACTGATTTTTCGTTTAAATGAAATATTACCACTTCTGTGTTTTGATTTTCAAAAATCCGACATACATGGTTTTCATTAAGAAGTAAAATTTGGTTCAATGAGATTAAAATAATTTTTGGTGAATAGTAACTTTTAAGTTCTTAATCGCGATTAGAGGTAATTAGTGTAGTTTAAGGTAAAAATAATGTTTTAATAATATGATATGAGCGTGACACATGTCCTACCCTCATTGGATGTGCCATGACCGACCAAGAAAATCCATGGGTCAACTTGGGGACCCCATGGATCTACTTTAGTTGGAAAATGACATAAATACCTTTTATTTAATGTTAAAGTAAAAAATGACACAAACATGAAATGTTTTACTAAAAAAATTTTTACATGGGGTTATACAAGTCATATTTTTTACTTTAAATAGTAATTTGAAAGCTAAAAATATTTCCTACATCATAGTATTTTTTTATAATTTTTAGACATTAAATAAATTAATTTATTTATGACATCATTATGATGCAGCGATGACCTCATTATTTAACGATTTTAATAAAATGAAAAGATAATGTACAATAAAAGGATTACACTTGTCCAAAGACTATTGGATGGGTAGATTTAAAACCCTTATCACCTTATCCACGAATTATATAAGTGTAGGACCTTTAAAATCCGAAAAGAATTGTATAATAATGTAAAATTCCCTCACTTTCCAAGAGTGCCCCTCCTCTCCTCTTATAAAATACCGCCAACTCTACCACATCATTCACACCTTCAAGCCATTTAGATCGGTCAAACTCTGCCCAAATACCCTCAAAACTTCCCTCCATTACTCCTAGAAGACTCACTTTGGGCAGAATTCTTCCCAAGGAAGCCTTTGGCTCAACTGAAAAAGAGTTACCCGATTTTTAGGTAATGTCTTCGCTAATGTTGTTTTGTTTTATTTAGCTTCTCCAACCCCTTAAAATCTTTTTATTCATTTATTTTGTAACAAAACCAGTATCCTCATTATACTAGGATGTTTTTATAATAATTATTAGAGCTACACTTACACACACCTACATCTAATGGTTAAAGAACATACTGTTTCTGTGGATGGCGAATTTCTGCCTCACGAAACGATGATTGTTCAACACTCATATAATACCTTCAAAGGTGGACATTAAGATGTAACTATATTTATTTATGATATATAATATGTTTATGTTTTACTTATGCTTATGTATTTCTCATTTATGGAATACTTTATGATTTCCATTATGGGTAAACACGATAATTCCATTTTAGGAAGTGCGGACTACCGCCCCCTCAAAGTGATTTGAATCGTTAATGCCATATGTGGGATGTATAAAGGATGGATTAAATGGTATTATAAACTATATTATACTTTAATTATATTATACATTTATATCATTATGATTTAATTCCAATAAATACGAAATAGAAATGAAAGTAGCGTACATGCGTACGTACGGCTTACCGTCTCCATGAACGGTGCATTTCATTTCTTACCTCTAAATGTTACGTAATATTATAAATGAATGTATATACTGTATATATATTATATATATGATATCTACATCATGAATTTAATTATGGATATAATGGATATTTCACCACATGAACAACTTGTAATTATAAGAAGTTTATTTTTGACTCAAGTACCAAAGATCAACAAAACGACCGTTATTAACTTAAATAATTACATAATGTTCATAACAAGGTAATAAGTGATATAAAATGAATAATGAAAACTAAAAATGTTCTAAAGTAAATAAAAATTAACTCTAGTTTATTATTCAGGAGGTTAAGGAACGGTCGAGTCAGGACAAGACGCAAGGTAAGGGAATTTCTTAACCCAACTTCCATTCATTGGGTTAATCTCCTACTTTCAAATTATGTCATGATACTATTATGTCCTATATTGTATTTATACTTTCTTTATGTGTACATATAGTGAATAATCATTATTGATATATTTTATTTAAAAATTATCTTTTAAGGGATTTCTTCTCAATCTCCATTCATTGAGGAATATTTTGTTTTATACACAAATTTCTTTTATACGGTGTATAAACCCCTTTGACTTTTACGTTTATTCAAAAGGAATCTTTTTATACGAAGCATTTACTAAACGACAAAAGGGAATTTTTTTGTCGTACATATATGGCGACAATGACTTCTCCGCCACCGTGACCATTATTTGAGTTTCGGCTTCCTCTACAAGCCATACCTTTTTAAAAAAAAAATAAATACCATGTTTTTCCTTTCTTTTATTTTTTTTGAAAATGGTTTTGAAAGTGTTTTTATTATATCAATGTGTTGTATTGATATCTTGTGATTGAAATGTGGAAATGTTATGTTTTCTTTATGCATGTTTTATGTGATACGACTATGTTATGGTTTATGATATGTTTAAACCTATTAATATGAGGAATGCATTGGACTTAATAAGTGACTGGTGGAGCCCGCTATAGCTCCTCGATGCATCGGCAGGTCTCATGAGACAAACTAGTGTCTTGGAACGAGGCCTTGACAAAATCTTATTTGTGGTCTTGGCATGAGGCCTTGGATACGTGGTTATGATAGTTTGTCATTATTCATTCCATCGTTATGAAAGTGGTTATTGATATAGCGTGTGATTATTCAACCAGTAGAATATCCATGTGAAGAAGTAAATGGAATTATCTCATTTTACTTCTGCCATATTATGTTGATGTTCAAGTTTGAAAGGCTTTTGTTTTAGTTATACATTGCCTTAAATGTTTACGTTTATTTATGAAAGATTCCGCAATATTTTTATCCTTACTGAGCATCTGAGCTCACCCCTTTCAATTTTTTAATATTTTCCAGGATGTGAAGAAGTATTTTATGAATGACCTGCAGGGATAGTCAGAAGAGGATATGAGTGTGGACTATGAAGAATTTGTTATTAGTTTTTCACTTTATGATGTAATGTAACATTTATTAATGTATATAGTGTTTCCAAGGCTACAAAACTAATCGGTATTTCGAGACTTGATCTTTTGTTTTCATGCCAATGTTACGAAGTAATGCACTGACTCTGGGTAGCTGGGGTCGGGGCGTTACAGAACTTACATTAAGCTCCTATTTCTTATGTTGGGGGATGATATTTTATATTACTATTGTAGTAAATTTTATGTTAATATGATTATAGACCCTATTTGATCTCATCAACCCATTTTTGGAAGTCGTATGTGGCGCCGTTAGGCTGTCGAATTTTCATAAGGGGATTTTCATCTCACTTTTTATTCCCGTGAGATTCATGATACACTGGCCACTATTTCCTTTTTTTTGTGTATGTACATCCCGTTTTTTTACTATTTGTCTAATATAATCTCATTTATGGTTATTTACATCTTTATTGTATGACCCTTTTTTGATGGGGTGTACGTTTTGAAAGTTTCCCAAATCTGTAAGGGAACCTTTCACCCTCCTCTTTTTAAATGACTTATTTTGTTATGTCTTTTAATTTACATCTTTTTATGTTGGGATATATTATTATATATACTTATTGATGTAAATTTTATTTTCAAGTGATTAGATACCATTTTCTCTCTCATTAAATAATTTTATTAATTTTAAAGTGATGTCGTTAGGCTGTCGAATTTTACCGAGGGAACTTCTTAACCCAATTTCGATTTCTTTGGGGTCAACTTGTAGTTATTGAATATTTCATCCTATGAATATGTGTGAATGAAATCTGGTTGTTTTACAATTAATATTTAATTATATTTTGTTTATTTATATTTTTCACACATAATTATGAGATTGATTTATCCTTAATTTAAGGATACCTTCTTTATACGGGATTTCATCTCATTTTACTTTTCTATTGAGACTTCATTGTTGTTATGCACCAATTCACTATTATATGGTGTATATACTGTCCTTTGGAATATAATATCATGAATTCCATTATTCTCATGATATTATAAAGTTCTGTTTAAATGTTATTCCTCAATTATTGTATTCAAGTGACTCTCATTTTGTTAAAAACCATTTAACTAAAATATCGTTTTAAATGTTTTCATGATTTATTCTTATAAATATTTCTCATTAATATCCATGTTTTCAAATTGGTTTTAAGGATTTATTTATATAGATATAAAGGGTTTAAAATGTTAAAAGCTTCAAAGTGGTGTGGGACACTTTGATTAAAAAATCTCTTTATTAAATGTTTTAAATGGTTTTGAAAATGGTTTTTAAAATGGAATCATTATTTCAATATCTTAAAATGTTATATTGTTATTGAAATTTGGGAATGAAATGTTTTCCTTATGCATGTTTTATGTCATATGATTATGTTATGGTTCTTGGGCATTGTTTATGAGGATGGGTGGTTCCGTGATAAAATAAGGGCAGGTCAGCCCGATATAGCTCTCCAATGCATTGGGTAACATGAAGGGGTTAAATTATAAGGATTCTCTGAAGAGATTTAAGGAATATACTGTGATGGTTATTCCAAGCATAACCATCATGGTTACTCCCTACGTAAGAATGTTATGAATTCCCCAAGTTACCTTTATGTCTTATGATTTCAATGAGTTATTCGTAAATCTTATAATTTCATGAGGTATGTTAAATTGCTTATGTTTTATGAGTAAAGTATGATTTCATTGATTCTTATATATACATGGACTAATGTTTTCATTCCATATTGTTATAACCCTTACTGAGTTTTTTATTCTCATCCCAAGTTTTTCTGAAATGTTTTTCACAGGACATAAAGTTGAATAGGGTCAAGGATGGGATCAAGGAAATGTAAGGCTATCTAAAACAAGGAACTAGACATGACTCTTTTGTTCAAGAGTTTTTATTTTACGGAAAAAATGGAAGCTGAGTAGATGTGACTACTTTGTAATCTTTGAGATGTAATAGTTATGTCCTAATTCTCTAAAACTCTAAAACAGAAAAGATCCTCAATGTGAATTATTAATTTAATTCAATAATAAGTAATGTTTTAGGTCAGGTCCTTATAACATTACCTGATATTTTGTCTCCATTTATGTCGACCTTATGACTAGTGATAGTGAGACATATTTTTTAGGGAAAATCAGAAGGGTGAATAGAAGGATTAGTGAAGTGGTAAAATATATATATATATATATATTACACTATATTTATCATCATATTCAAGAGGTGGTGAGTTTGTAATCGTCCACTACTGTTGGATTCATTTTCATGTGTGTTATCCATGCCAGTGGATCCCATGTCATTTTATTCATGATAATGCCTCCCTCATCTCCAGTTTTTCTTATACGCTACCATTCCTTCTTATATTTTTGTTGGCTTGTCATCCCTAGGTTATCCACAATGTAGTTATATGTCTCCAAATAAGTGGGAATCAATTATAATATGTGTTGTGGTAGGTATTGTTATTCATGTGGTTATAATCAAGTCTATATTGATCACCATAGTTGTATAAGACCAAATTCACATTTCAAGGTAATGAAGAAACATCTAGTGTATTTGGAACTAGTGGAATCTGAGGCAGTTCAAGTGATAGTGAGAGTTACAATTTTTATTTAATCATTTATGAGGACAATGTAATTTGATATATTATATACTCACTATTTTATATCAAAATTTAATTTGGAATTTTTGAAAAAACATACTAATATTATACCTCATCCTTTTGAGATAGTCAAAGATCATGAATGAAAGAAAGTAAAATTCTACTAGATCCCTTAATGTGACATACCTATGTTAGAATTTGAGATTTTATGGGAGATCCTCATCCTTGAAATGGATATTTTTATCATATTTCATAGGCGATATTAGTTGATGGACTATAAATCTGACATCGATTAATACCATTGAAAAGTGGCTTTCACAATATTGATAGAAGAATTTTATCACTTCATGGAGAATGGGACCTGTGGTCTACTCAGGTAGGGACACCTCATCCAAAATTTTGAGAAATCATATATCGTTTGTCTATATTTTTTTGTAATATGGCATGGGATATTTTAGAAATGATATTTCTTCTATGGTGGGATAATTTTATAAGGTTCACTTGAATGATTTACAAGGATTACATAGAAAATAAGAAGTAAATTTTTCTATTGATGTGGTTTTAGGGACTTATATGATGTATCTTACTTTATATTATATTATTCTCAGGGAGTTAAATAAATTAAAAAACTAGTTGGATGAATTTAAATTTAATTGATTTATTCTCAGTGGTGTATCCCCATCAGATGCATAAGTTTTTTTCTAAACAATCATAGGGGACCCTAACCATATGAATAAACTATCAAAATTTGAACCTAACAGGATTATGAATAAATACCTTTTAATTTATATTTATGACTTCATATATTGTTTAGAATAAATGTGTTTCTCCACGATTGTTCTTCATCCAGGTATTCAAGAGATCTTGGTAAGAGAGGATGATTATCATATTCAATAATTTTGAAGAATGTATGCCCATTTTGAGTACATGGTGATCTCATTAATATTGAATAATTCTATTCATAAATTTATGGTTCTCTTATGATGGATATTCCATCAGAACCTCAACACCATCATCATGGTATTTGATCCTAAACACATCATGTCATCTAACAGTTAATCTAGGGTCCTTTTTTATAACCACCTCTTTTATATTTTATCTTTTTGTATTTTCTAGATCCAAGAGATCATTATTATTTGGTGTCTTATATAAAAATATATTATCTAGGATGATCATAAGATGGATGGTGTTGTAATGATATGGGAGGATCCCATTAATGGATTCACGATTATGGATTTATTATAACATTAATGATACAATAAATAATCATTGAAATAATACACCCTAATTTAATCATTCATAATAGCTACAACCTAAATGGGGAGAATTTATTATGGATCCCTGAGTGTCTGGGACCTTTTGATGAGTTAAATATGTGATTCAGTTTACCCCCATATCTCATTTAACTCAACTATGGTAAAGGTTACGTGTTTTAAAATTACACAAATGTTACGGGTTTGGTGTTTGTTATTATATTGGGTGACAATGTATAGATGTATAGCCTTCATTAACTCTGGAAAAATGAAATAAACTACCCAACCCATATCCCCTAAATTGAGTTTTGATATTTTCCATTATGTTTAGGAATCATAAAATTTTAGGTAATGTTACATGAACAATTTTTATAATTAATTATTGAATAATATTTTAATCAAAAATTACTTATACTATACGCAGTGATGATGGGTGGAATTTTTTTTCTGATTTGATTACTATATCACATGAATTTCATGAAATGAAAACGAGGTTGTCAATGCCCCATGGAAAAATTTTCCCACTCAAGACCTCAAGGATTTTAGTGATGAATGATAATTGATGGCCTAGATTTCTCAGATGCATTTGGAAGTAACATTATATAGGGTTCATGTTCTTATTTATAGATTATAGAAAAATCAATCTATTCATGAAATTTTTCATTATGAGAAAATAAGTGACATGGAGTTATAATATATCATGATAATTATAAATTCTTGGTATACCACCATTGAGTAGTCACATTATCTTGAGGGTGTATTTTTTATGGTTTTTATATTGGTACTATATATATAAGGAATGTTTTAATATACCATTTTTGTTAGTGATAAAATTTTATTCACCCAGGCAGCATAAATATGTATTATGATCTCAAGAATCAATTTTGGTGGCCATGTATTACATGTGAAATTAAAATTTTCATCACACATTGTTACACATTCCAACAAATATTGTATGAAAATAAGAAGACAAATAGTCTCCTACAACTATTTGAAATACCCACCAAAAAGTGTCTTGAGGAATTCAAGAATTTTTTCATTTTATTAACATATCCCTCTTGAGGTATGAATACAGTATGGGTAGTGATTTATCCTACTAATATTTCATAAAATTTCATTATTATAAGGACCCGACCATAAACATTACATAATCTTGAGTTAAGTCAAGATTTCAAATTGAGGATATTTTCAGGTATAGACTTATAGAGAATTTTGACATAACTATTACATATCAACATGAATATTACATGTATAAAATACTACTCAGTATCCATTTTTTCATAAAATAAAAAAGAAACTTGTATAGTTCTGTATTTTAGACAGCATGAATTTTCTTTGATCTCATCCTTGACCCTTATTCATCTTTAATTCCTATGAAAAACAATACAAAAATCATGGGATGATCATAAATATCTTAGTAAGGGATATAAAATAAGGAATGGAATCATTAGCCGATAAATAAATAAAAATAAATTAAACCAATGCTTTTCAATCATAACATACCTTACGAAATCTTAAGATTTATGAATAACACACAAAAATCATAAATCATAAAGGTAACATATGGAATTCATAACATGCATCCATTATAGCTATCATAGGTATGTAGGAAGTCACATTGTAAAACCCATCATAGTATATTAACTAAATCTCTTAGGATAAACAATCATTTTTACCTCCATCACGTTACTCAATGCATTGGAGAGCTATCTCGGGATCACACGCCATAGGTTTATCATGGAACCACCCGTATACATAAACAATGCCCAATAAGAATAATCATAAAATAAAAAACTGACAAGAATAAAGGAAAGTTATCATTTAATCATTGTAATAACAATATATCATTTCATAATATTGAAATAATAAATGATTTATCAAACCATTTTCAAAACCATTTAAAACATTTAACGAAGAGATTTTTGAATCAAAGTGTCCCATTCTACTTTAAAGATTTTAAAGGATTTAACAATTTAAAACATTAGTGTCCATAAAATAAATCCTAAAAACCAATTGAAAACATGGTCATTTATGAGAAATATTTAGAAAAATAAATATTTAAAACATTTAAAATGATATTATAGTTATAGAGTTTTTAACAAAATGAGAGACACTCAAAAACAAATATTTGTGGAATAAAATTTAATCAGAACATTATAATATCATGAGAATAAAAAGATTCATGATATAATATGTCAAAGGATAGTATATACACCATAAAATAGTGAAATGGTTTATAACAACAGTGAAGTCTTAATGGAATGTAAATTGAGACGAAATCCCATATGAAAACTATATCCATATATTCAGATAAATCAATTACATAATAATGTGTGAAAAATATAAATACACTAAATATTATTTTATATTAAGTTTAAATAATTCAGAGAATATTCACACACATTTTTTGTAAAAATAACTCCATTGACTTGGATTTTTAACTCAATTAATTGAAATTTATTTAAAATTACTCTTATCAAGTTCGTATCGATGAACTGAGAATTTATAAACATAGTGTTTATGTGTATCAAAAGTATATCCTCACAAAGGTTAGTGTAAATTAAAACATAAATAAATAAACAATTATTCCACACATAATCATATCATGACATAATTATGAAATAGCATATTAACCCAAGGAATGAAAATTGGGTTAAAAATATTCCTTACAGATTTGGTAACATACGAAACATACACCACATGAAAGAATGATCTTAAAATGAAGATGTAATTACCCATTAATAAAATTATATTATTCAAATAATATGATCATGGAATGTACATACACCCCACAAAATAAAATAGTGGCAAACATAGCATGAATCTCGTGAGAATACAAACTGAGATGAAAACCCCTTACCACGTTGTAATCAATTGGGTCATATGACCAAAAGTTAATAACCAAAAAATTAAACACATAATAACATAAATATAAATAGAATCAGGATAATATATATCAATTGGTAGTACACAATACACCACATGAAATAAATAAGTGGCGAACAATGGAAATCCCAAAAAATTAAAAGTGAGATAAGAAACCTCTTACCTCATGTCTGACTTGACTTGTTTGTTATGTTTTCATCCTGAATAATAAACTTAAGTTAATTTATACTTTATGAAGAATTTTTTTTAAGTTTATTATTACTTTTCTATCACTAATTACCATGTTATAAACATTATCTAATCATTTACGTTAATAATTGTCTTTTTGTCGACATTCGGTACTTGAGTAAAAAATAAACACCTTATAATTACAAGTTGTACATGTGGTCAAGATTAAAATATATAAAGAATTATATTCATGATTTAGATATCATATATATCATATATATACAGTATATATATATATGTATTTATAATATTACATAACAATAAGAGTTAAGAAATGAAATGTACTGTTCATGGAGACGGTAAGTTGTACATACGAATGAACGCAACATTCATTTCTATTTCATATTTATTGGAATGAAAAAATAATTATAAAGAAGTATAATAAAATTATAAAATAATATAGTATATAATTTTATTAACTCCCTCATTTATACATCACACGTATGGCATAAACAAGTCATATCACTTTGTGGGGGCGGTAGTCGGCACTTCCTAAAATGAAATTATCGCGTTTACCCATAATGGAAACCATAAAAATAAGATATAAATGAAAAATACATAAGAATAAAGAAATAATAAACATAATATATATCATATATATATACATTTCCATCTTAAGGGCCACCGTGAGACTCGATAAGAGATAATTTAACGATCAACGTTTCTTGAGGAGTTAGTTTTCCATCCACATAAAAAATTTGTTCTTTACCCATTAGATGAAGGTGTGTGTATGTTTAGTTCAAATAATTCTCATAGATAAATCTTATTATTTAGGATACTATATTTTTTATATAATAAAGGAATAAAAAGAGTTTAGGGGTTGGAGAAGTAAAATAAAAGAAATGAATTTATGGGAAACTTTTACCTTTAATTCAGGTAACTCCCTTTGATTTGAACCAAAAAGACTTCTTGAAGTAAATTCATTCTAAGGAAAGGAATATAATTTTAAGAGAGGTATCTTGAGAGCTTATTTGGGTAGGGTTTGGATTAGACAAGTGGATTTAGAGGTGTCAGGAATGGGTTAGAAATGAGGGCATTTTATAATGGGGAGGTGGGGCTCTTGAGGAAAGTGTGAAAATATTATTTTATTATATAATATTTTTCGGTTTATAAAAGTAAAAAACTAATTAAAGTCAAAGATAATATGACTCATGGGTGAAATAAAATCATCCAATATGAATTTTATAGGTTTTGGATGTTATTTTAATCTTTATAATCGTATTTATTTAAATCATTTATTAATGAGGTAAATACTGCATCATTATTGTGTCATAAATAATTTAATTTATTTGATGTCTAAAAATTAATAAAAAAAACCATAATGTAGGAAATATTTTTATCTTTCCAAAGAATATTTATTTTCTAATATTAAACTTATATAACCTCATGTAAAAATTAATCTCCTAAAATATATTTGTTTATGTCATTTTTTGCATTTGATTTAAGTTGTTTAAAATAAAGTGTCATTCTCTCTATTAAGTAGCTTCATGGGGTCCCAAAATCAACCCAAGGATTTCCATGTTCGGCCATGACTCTTAAAATAAAGTTAGTATGAGTGTTAAGGTAATTTTTTATTATTATAATATTCTTTTTACCTTGAATGACCCTATTTACCTTTAACTGTGGTAAATAAAAGTCAAAAGTTACTATTCACGAAAAAAATTCGTTTTATTAAAACAAATTTTACATACTAATAAAAACCATTAAGGTTGTATTTTTGAAATTAAATTCAAAGAAGTGGTAAAATATCATTTAATTTAAAAAGATAGATTTTAACTACTAATTACTGGTTTCACTATTCATCAAAAATTGATGTTTTTCATAAAAATAAAAAATTTCAGCCTAACCTATATTTGATATTTCAAATTGAAAAATGATGTCTATTTTACTAAATTAAAAACATAAAAGTTGGATTAATTAATTTAAAATTAATTCACATTGTCAAAACAAAAAGCACGTTTTAAATAAATAATAATTATCAAAATATTGACACTTGTTTATGAACAATTATAAAGAGAAATTTTTACAATGACCGTAATTGGAATAAATGGTAAAAATATAATCTAATTACACTTTAAATCCATTTAAAAAGATAATCTAACCATATAAATTATTTATATTAAAAGGCGGTTTTGAATTAAAATACAGTATTTTTCACTATTCATTAACAAATGAATTTTATCAGAAAAATACCAAAAATATACCCAAAGTATATTTTGATGTCCCGAATATAAAGAAGAATTTTATTTTTTCAAATAGAACATATAAAAGTGACAAAAACTAGATTTAATGAGTGTTCCCCTTTAAATGGTGGTAAATTGACCTATTAATGAATATTAGAGTATTTAAGCTTAAAATTAGATTAATTCATATTTTAAGCCTCTAAATATTATTAAATAAATGTGAAAAAAATTATAAATTTTTTTAATCATTTTGTAGTTTGTTCTGTTCATCCCCACCATTACAACGACTAAGATTTAACTACCATTTAAAATAATATTATTTTATTATTTTTCATTATAACTCAACGTTGTGTGCAATGTTAGATTTTAAAGAAACCCGTCGTTGTGTATCAAGTGTGCCATCAAACATAGCATCCCCTTGAATGAAAAATTATTAATTATTTTAAAAAAATTAAAAAATTTGAAAATTTCAAATTCTTTATTTACATGGGATGTTACATCCTTCCCCCCTTTTGGGAATTGAGTCCTCAAAATTTTTAAATCGGGCTTCGATGCTTCATTGAAAGCCCCAAATCAAAAAAAGAGTTAATAAAACTATCACATTAAAATAAATTAAGAGAAGTACAAAGGTTACTTGAGACAACATATACTAGGATTCCATGAAAACATGGATATGGAGGAGAAACCAAACCATCATGTTCTGGTGGATAGTGATAGAAAAAATGATTAAGAGAAAGTTAACCACTAGAAAATCACAAACATGTGATGGGTTAAACAGTATTTGACTCCCTAGTAAGAAAAGTTAACACACAATGTTTTTGTTTTAAGTTACTTTTCATTGAGGAATGTAGTTAACAGCTTAAATAAAAACATAAGATAACATACATACATGTCATTTAGACTTTCATACTTTACTAAATTTCTACCACATACTCATATTTTCTCCAAACGATGAGAATTCAATCTGACTTGGCCACATTAAAATCTCTAGAATCAACTTCTAGAGTATCACATAATCCAAAAAAGATGAACCGTATATTTCCCCTATCTTTAGAGATCAACCAAAACCAAAATGGTTAGTACAAGATTAGATAATACCCAAAACGGATAATCCTTTATAAAAATAAATACTACTCTTTATCTCCAAAATTCAACAAATAGTTCCCAAAGTTCCACAAAGACCAATCAATACACAATTGTCCTTAAAAATATTCAATATAATCCAAACTATGATTGAGACCCAAAACTCAGATGAATTTAATCACAAAGTCAGTCATAGTAACTGTTAACTTTTATCTCCAAATAAAATCGAATACTCTTAATGTCTCATAGTAAAGTGTAATTAACCTAATCACATATTCTCAATGATAGGTTAATCATTTTCATAAATAACCCAAATATACATAAAACATAAATTATTCCAAAATAAAATTTCAACCATTATTCCAAAAATGAAATCCCATAGTATTCTATTTTCCTTAGACATATATTGTTTCCTCAAAAGATATAATGTCTTCCAAAAGAACCTTTATCACTTAATAACCAAATCATTTTTCTATACTATGGATATCCATTTGATAAATCATATGTTCTCAAAATCAACTTATTCAGGATCATTATAATCATTTTACAAATATAATAAGTCATACTAACCAGGGACTTCACGTAGGCCAATGGTATGCGATGTTCCCTTATCATCCTTCGGTTATGGGACTGATTCCTATGGCCTTTCCAGACACAGCGAGTTTCCACCCATCCTACAGGTTGTCCTTTTATTAAAACTCAAAAATAAAAAAAACACGTTTTAACCTCAAAGGTTGTCTTATACTTATAATTTTTGTCCTAACTCATTAGGAAATCAACATCTTATACACCTTTATTTTTTATTTCACCTCATATGATAAAATAAAACTATTCCCAAAAGAAAGAACATCCAACCTTGATCATGTTGTCCACATGGTTTCATTGTCATCTTGTTCACGTAGGTACAAGGTCCATGCATTACAAAAATAATTTAGAGATCCTTAAAAATCATTTACTTCCTTCATCCAAGTACACCTTGTACAACTTGTATCATATGGGTGTTTACAGAAAAATAGTTGCAGAAAATAATCATGTGTGACATATAATTTCCCAACATCCGAAAAAACATTATTTTTATAAAATAGTCTGAAAAAATTTGAGTGGAAACATTAAATTAATATTCCTTTTAAAATACCATATTTATGTGGTCAGAAACTATATTTTAAAATAAAATATAAATAGGTTGCGCAAGGGTCTCCTTCTTCAACATGTTTTTCACAATCATAAAATGCATTAAAATCTTGTGATAAGGTAAAATATTTGAAAATTCCTTGATAATATTTACCTTCCTTTAAAATATGAGAATATTGTGAAAATATGAATTTTTTTAATACAACTCGTGATCCACGATGATAACTAGGTATACTGAAGGTTTTTGATATGTCAAACAACATCTTGTAACTGAGTTATATGCTAGAAAAATGTTCACCATGATCTGAACATGCCTTTGAATTAATTATTACAAGCATGCCTTCAGGAAGAGATAGGTCTGTTTTTTGAGATCCTCCTCAGTCTATTGTAACTGAAATTCCTTGATCTAAGAATAGTATAAAAAGGATTCAACTGAAATAATATACATAGGGACTAACCATGTGTTTAATGGAATCTTCTAATCCCAAAATTTGTCTAAATCAACCATTGATACCAGCTTTAAGGACCTGGCCTTAAACAATACATAATCTTAAGTTAAGACAAGATTTCAAATTTAGAATTTTTTCAGGTTTAGAGTTTTAGAGAATTAAGACATAACTATTACATATCAACTTGAATATTACATGCAGACAGTGCTAATTAGTATCCATTTTTTCCTAAAATAAAATAGAAACATGTCTACTTACATGTTTGATACATCATAACTCTTCCTTGATCATATTTTTGACCCTTATTCATATTTAATTCATGTGGAAAACATTTCAAAAACATGAAATTAATATAAAACGCTCAGTAAATGATATAAAATAAAGAATGAAAACATTATCCCATCAATAAATAAAAATCAACAAAACCAATACTTCTCAATCATAAAATACGATAAGAAATCATAAGATTTATGAATAACGCATAGAAATCATAAATCATAAACCATAAAGGTAACTTATTTCATTAATAACATATATACATTATATCTATCATAACTATGTAGGGAGTTACATTGTAATAACCATCATAGTATATGTAACATCCCAGGTAAATAAAGAATATGACATTCTAATATATATCAATATTTGTGAATAAAATGTTAATATTAATTTAAAGGGAATTATATTCTCTATGGCGTACCCAATACGCAACAACGAGTTTCTTTGAAATCTTACATTGAACACTAATAATATAATAATACTATTTTAAATAATAGTTAACGCCTGACTCTTGTAATGGAGGGAATGAACAGAACTAACTACAAAATGATTACATATTTTTGTTAAATATTTTTACATTTATCCAATAAATTTTAGTGGCTTAAAATGAAAATGGATCCAATTTTAAGAATAAATACTCTTATAATTTTAAAAGATTGTTTTAACCGCCTCTTAATGGAGAAAACTTTTTAATCTCCTTTTTGTCACTTTTATATGTTATATTTGATGAAATAAAATACTTCTTTAGAATTGGGACATTGAAATTTACTTTTGATAAATTTTTGGTATTTTTCTGACAATGTTCATTTTTTAATGAATAGTGGAAAATTCTTCATTTTACTTCAAAACTGCTCTTTCATCTGTTTTATTTCTATGGTTAGATTAACTTTTTAATCGGTTTTAAAGTGAAATCAGAATATATTTTTACCATTTAATCAAATGGTGATCATTATAATTAATTTCACTTTGAAAATGGACATAAACAAGTGTCAATCTTTTGATAGATCTTGTTTCTTAAAAACAAGTTATTTTTTTGATAGCGGGAATAGACTATAAAATTAATTAATTCAACATATATGTTTTTAATTTGGAAAAATTTATATCATTTTTTAATTTGGAATATCATATAAATCTTAGGGTGAATTTTTGGTATTTTTTGACAAATGATCATTTTTAATGAATAGTGAAAAATAGTGCATTTTAATTCGAAAATACCTTTTTTTCCGAATTATTTATATAGTTATATTGTCATTTTAATTGGTATAAAGGTGTAATTTAATTATGTTTTTATTATTTAATACAATTTTGGTCTTTGGATGTAATTTCACTTATAAATTGGATGTAAAAGCTAATCAATCTTTTGATAGATTTTACTTCCTAAAAACTCATCTTTGGTTTCGAAAATGAGAATTATTTTAAATTAATTACTACAATTTTTGTGTTTGGAATTTGATAAAATGGATTCCATGTTTGGAATCAGAAGGTCCAAATTATGTAATTAAGACGTTTTTTTGGACATTATGAATAGTATCGAAGGTATTTATCTTTAATTATCGTGATTAATTAGTAATCAGGTAGTTAAGGGTAATAAAATAATATCATAATAATATAAAATAACCCCAAAATGTGTCCTAATGCTACTGGGTGTGTCATGGACGACCATGGGATACCTTGTTCCAATCTTTGGGACCTCATGGAATCACTTTTGGGTGATAGTGACACTTTATCATTTTATGTTTTTTAAAAGGAAATTATAACCAATGTAGGTATTACCCAAGTAAAACAATTTTATTTTTGTCAGTGTAAATGATCTTTTAGACTATAAAAATTCATTGTCATGATAATAATATTTCCTACATCATGGTATTTTTCTATAATTCTTAGACATTAAATAAATTAACTTATTTATGACACCATGATGATGCAGCGATTTCTTCATTAATGACCAATTTGAATAAAATGAAAATATAATGTAAAATCTAAGACTTAAACTTGTCAAAAACCTATTGTATGGGTGGATTTCAAAACCTTATCACATTATCCTCTAAATATATCATTTTTGGACCTTTAAAATACGATACTCATTTTATAATAAAGTACCATTTTATAACATTCCAAGAGTTCCCTCCTCCCTCTTATAAAAGGACCGAACCTCTAACACCTTAACCACACCTCTCAAGATATTGGCTCTAAAAAATCTACTTATTTCATCTCTCAACATCCCTATATTTATCATATAATCCTTGGCAGAAATCTCTTTAAGAAACCCTTTTGGTTCAAACCATGAGGAGTTACCCGATTTAAAGGTAATGTATTCTCTTATGTTCATTTGTTTGTTTTGCTTCTCCAACCCCTTATACTATTTTTATTCCATTCATTTGTAAAAACACCAGTATATTAAATATAATAGGATGTTGTTATGAGAAAAATTTTAGCTACACTTACACACACCTCTGTCTAATGGTTAAAGAACATATTGTTTCTGTGGATGTCGAATTACTGCCTCACGAAATGATGATTGTTCAATATTATTTTAAAACCTTTCATGGTGGCCATTATGATGTCACTGTATTTTATATATGATATATATGGTATTTATGTTTTATATATTCTTCTGTATTTTATATTTAAAACATACCTTTATTCTTTTCAATATGTTACAATGTGATAATTTCATACGAGGAAGTGTGGACTACCACCCCCCTCAGGTGATGTGACTCGTTCATGAAATACATGGAATTTATAAAGAATGAAATTAATGAACATATGTGACCTATATATCATATATATTATACTTCAATTATAATATATATATATATCTCATTTATTTTTAATTCCATTAATATGACAAAGAAATGAAAGTTGTGTTCATGCGTACGTACGGCCTACCGTCTCCATGAACAGTGTATTTCATATTTTTTATCTCCAAATGGTATGTAATAGTTTAAAATGAATATTTAATGGATATATATGACATTTAAATCATTAATACTATTCTTGAGATGATTTACTTATAACTACATTGACAATCATTTTCAAACATGTTCGTTTTTGACTCATGTACTAAACATCGACAAAAACATCTGATATGAACTCGCATAATTAACTAATTATTATAATATTATAATATGTGATATTAATTGAATAATAAAATTTAAATTATTTCCTTAAGCAATTATAAGTTGACTAAAGTTTATTATTCATTAATATAAAGAAATGAACAAGACAAGTCGGACTTGAGGTAGGGGATCCTACCACTCTCTTTCTTTTAAAGTACTCTATTTTATGTCACTTATTTAAAGCTCATCTTTATTATGTTTGGGAATGTTCTTTTATATTACTATTACTATAATTTTTATTTCAATATTATGAGAGACCCTATTTGATCTCGTCAATCCATTTTTGTATTTTTTAAGTGGAATCGTTATGCTGCTGAAATTTTCTAAGGGACTTTTTATCTCACTTTGTGTTCCCGTGAGATTCAGGCTACATTTGCCACTATTTACTTTTGTGTGGTGTATGTACTGACCATGATTGTATAATTTGTGTAATATAGTTTAATTTATGGGTATTTACATCTTCATTGTATGATTATTTTTTCATGGGGTGTACGTTTCAAAAGTTACCCAAATCGGTAAGGGAACCTTTCACCCTCTTTTTAAAAGACTTCTTTTTGTTAGGTCTTTTAATTTACATCTTCTTATTTTGGGATATGTTCATGTATATCCTTATTTATGTTAATTTTATGTACTAGTGATGATATACCCTTATTATCTCTCATCATATCATTATCATAACTTTAATGTGATGCTGTTATGCTGTCGAATTTCTGTAGGGGAACTTCTCAACCCAATTTCAATTATTTGGGTTAAACCTCTACTTCTTGATTATGGCATGCTATAAATATTTGTGGATGACATCTGATTATTGTAAACATAGTATCCACTTATATTTTGTGTTTTTATATTTGTCACACATAATTATTTCATTTCTTTATCCTTGGTCTAATGGCATGATCCTTGATTGGGATTACATCTCAATTTCTTCTCATTGAGACATTTCTTAATGATATGAAATTTTATTCTTTTATAAAGTGTATATATAGACCATTTTACATTCCATATCCATATTATTTCTATAATAATTTCATTTAACTATTTTGAAAATTCCCTACTTTCATGTGTCTTTTAATTTAAATGTTCAAAATGGAAAAGGACTCTTTTATTAAAACATTGTTTTAAATGGTTTTAAAGGTTTATTCTTTTAAAAATTTATCATCTATGTCCATGATTTAAAAATGGTTTTAAGGATTTAGTTATATGTATTTAAGGTTTTAAAACCCTTTCAAATTTTTCTAAGTGGTATAGGACACTTTTATTCTAAAATCTATTTTAAATGTCTTCTTTTAATATTTTCAAATTATAAAGGGATATTTCTCTGATAGAGTTTTAATGATTTTTTTAGATGTTTTTATTTATGATAATATCATGATGAGATCTCTTGTGATTGAAATGTGGAAATTTTATGTTTCTTTTATTAATGTTTTATGTGTTATGATTAAGTTATGGTTCTTGGGAAATGTTTATGAAATCAGGTGGTTCTGTGATAAACTAAGGGCAGGTGAGCCTGAGATAGGTCTCCAGTGCATTGGGTAACGCAAAGGAGTTGAAATATAAAGTTTATTCGATGATATTACATAATATACTATGATGGGTATTCCAAACATAACCATGAGGGTTACTCCCTACGTAAGAATGTTATGAATGCATCAAGTTACCTTTACATCTTATGATTTCTATGAGTTATTCATAAATCATTTGATTTCAGGCGGTTTGTTAAAGTGATTATTTTTTAAGAGTACAGTATAATTTCATTGATTCTTATGTATAAATGGACTAATGTTTTCTTTCCATATTTTTTATATCCCTTACTGATATTTTTATGCTTGTCACATGTTTTTGAAATGTTTTCCACAGGACTTAAAGATGAATAGGGTCAAGGATGGGATTAAGGAAGGACATGCTATCTAAAACATGGAACTGGACATGTTTCTTTTTAAGAGTTTTTGTTTTAGGATGATAACTGAGTAGAAGTGTATATTTTATTATCTTGTGAGATGTAAATGTTATGTCCTAATTCTATAAAACTCTAAACCTGAAAATATTCTCAATGTGAATTATTCATTTAATTAAAGATTAAGTAATGTTTTAAGGCTGGGTCCTTATAGTTGGTATCAAAGGTTGGTTTAACCAACTTTAGGGATTAGGAGTTTTCGTTAAACACATGATTAGTCCCTATGTTTATTATCTTAGTTAAGTCATTTTTTATAACTTTTTCAGATCAAGGATATGGAAGGAGGAGGTTCTCAAGCAGCATTCATATCTGTTCCTGATGACTTGCTTGAAATAATTATTGCAAAGTCATGTTTGGATGATTGTGAAACTTTTTCTAGTATATAACTCACTTGAAAGCAGCTGTTTGAGATATTAAACACCTCCACTATACCTCTTTATCATAGTGGATCATGGGTTGTATTTAGACAAATCCTATTTTCACAATATTCTTATATTTTCAAGAAAGGTAGATATTATCAATGCATTTTCCAATATTTTACCTTATCACAAGATTTTGAAGCATATTATGATTTTACAGAAGGTGCTGAAGAAGGTGACCCGTGTGCAATATTTTTATATTTTCTTTTAAAATATAGTCTCTCAGTACATACCTATGGTATTTTAAATGTACCATTAATTGAATGTTTCACCTCAAATTCGTTCAGACTATTTTATAAAAATCATGTCTTATCAGATGTTTTGATATTATATGTCATACATGATTATTTTCCAAAATGGTTTTTTGTGAACACCTATATGACCCATGTTTTACAAGGTGTATTTGGAGGGAGGAAGAAAATGATTTTGAAGGATCTCTAAGTCATTTTTGTGATGCATGGACCTTCTTCCAACGTGAACACGATGACGACGAAACCAAATGGACACCATGATCAAGGTATGTTGTTCTTCTTTTTTGGGGTTCGTTTTATTTTATCTTATGATGGTGAAATAAGACTTCAAGAATTAAGATATTGAGATCATAATGAATTTGGATGAAAATGAGAGGTATAAGGAAACCATTGAGGTTAAAACATGTTATGGTTATTTTTGAGATTTATAAAAAGGATAACCCGTAGGATGGGTGACAACCCGTCACGTCCAGCAAGGCCACATGAATCGAAACCACAACCGAAGGGAATCAAGGGCGCATGGCCTACCTTTATCCTACGTGAAGTCACTGGTTAGTAAGACTTATAGTTTTTAGCTAAATAGATTTACAGATCAAGAATAAGTTAATTATGAGAACTTATGTTTTATTAAATGGATATCCTTAGTGTAGGAAAATGATTTGGTGACTGAGTAATAAAGGTTATTTTGGAAGATGTTCTCTCTTTCGTGGAAACAATATATGTCTATAATAAATATAATACTTTGGTATTTCAATTGAGGAGAAATAGTGGAATTTTATTTTGGAAGAATCTATATTTTTATTGTGGACATATGAAGATTTGGTTTATTTATGAAAATGATTAACCTATCATGGATAATATGGGATTAGGTTAATTACTTTTAAATACAAGACTTTAAGAGAAACTGATGTTATTTGGAGATAAATTCTAAGATATAACATGGAAGACTATGTGATCAAATCCTTCAAAGATTTTTGTTTCAATCTAAGTTTTGATTACTTTGAATAATTTTATGGATAGGATTTTATTGAATGGACTTTGATAAACTTTTGGTTTTGTTGGACAAATTTTGGAGATGAAGAGTAGTTTTTCTTTTTGTAAAAGATTATCCTTTTGTGGATTATCTAATCTTGTACTAAACATATTTGGTTTTCTTAAGGTCTAAAGACATGGGAAATATATATTGGATTATTTGATTCTCTATAAGTTTATTTTATCACTCTTAATGAGACCAAGTCTTCTTAAATACTCATCTTTTGGAGGAATTATGAGTTTGTGTTAAAAATCTAGTAAAAGATGAAAGTCTACATCACAAGTAAGTATGTTTCCATATTTTTTAGTTAAGCCCATAAATAAATTCTTCAATTAAAAGAAACTTAAAAAAAGCGTTGTCTCTTAACTTTTCATATGGGGGAATCAAATACCGTTTTACCCATCACAAGTTTGTGATTTTCTAGTGGTTAACTTTCTCCTAATAATGTTTTCTATCACTCTCCATAAGAACATGAACCTGTGTTTTTTTCTTCTATATACATTATTTCATACATGGAATCCTAGTATGTGTTAACTCAGGTGACCTTTGTACTTCTCTTTATTTCTTTTAAAGTGATAGTTTTAATGACTCTTTTTCCAATGTGGGACTTTCAATGAAGTTTCTGAGACCAATTTTGAAATTGCAAGGACACAATTTCCAAAAGGGGGGAAGGATGTAACATCCTGGGTAAATAAAGAACATAAATTTATAATATATATCAATATTTGTGAATAAAATGATAATATTACTTTAAAGGGAATGATATGCTCTATGGCGTACCCAATACGCAACAATGAGTTTCTTTGAAATCTTACGTTGCACACTAATAATTTAATAGAACTATTTAAAATAATAGATAACAATTAGCTGTTGTAATGGATGGAATGAAAATAACTAACTAAAAAATGATTACATATTTTTGTTAATTTTTTTTACATTTATCCAATAAATTATTGAGGCTTAAAATGAAAATGGATCCAATTTTAAGAATAAATACTCTTATAATTTTAAAAGATTGTTTTAACCGCCTATTGATGGTGAACCCTTTTTAAATATACATTTTTTCACTTTTATATGTTATATTTGACAAAATAAAATCCTTCTTTAGAATTGGGATATTTAAATTTACTTTGGATAAATTTTTGGTATGTTTCTGACAATGTTCATTTTTTTAATGAATAGTGGAAAATACTGCATTATACTTCAAAACATCTTTTTCATCTAATTTATTTATATAATTAGATTTTCTATTTAATAGGTTTTAAAGTAAAATCATAATATAGTTTTACCATTTAATACAATTGTCGTAATTAGAATTAATTTCACTTTGAAAATGGACATAAACAAGTGTCAATCTTTTGATAGATGTTATTTCTTAAAAACACGCTATTTGTTTTGACTGCGGGAATTGATTATAAAATTAATTAATGAAACTTATATGTTTTTAATTTGGTAATATTGATATCATTTTTTAATTTGTAATATCAAATAAATCTTAGGGTGATTTATTGTTATTTTCTAACGAATGATCATTTTTAATGAATAGTGAAAAATACTACATTTTTATCCAAAATTGTATTTTCATCCGATTTATTTATATAGTTAGATTTCCATTTTAATTGGTCTTAAGGTGTAATATAATTATGTTTTTATAATTTAATACAATTTTGGTCTTTGGAAGCAATTTCACTTATAAATTAGATGTAAATGCAAATCAATCTTTTGATAGATTTTACATCCTAAAAATCCATCTTTGGTTTTGACAATGGGAATTATATTAAATTAATTACATAAATTTTTTTGTTTGGAATCTGATAAAATTGATTCCAAATTTGGGATCATATGTTCCAAATTATTAAATTAATATGCTTTTGTTTTTGGACATTTTGAATAGTAACGACGATAATTATCTTTAATTATCGTGATTAATTAGTAATCAGGTAGTTAAGGGTTATAAAATAATAATATAATAACATAATATTACCCCAACATGTTTCCTAATTCAACCGGTTGTGTCATGTCCGACCATGGGATGCCTTGTTCCAAACTTTGGGACCCCATGGAATCAGTTTTGGGTGATAGTGACACTTTATCATTTTATGATTTTTAAAAGGAAAGTATAACCAATATATGTATTACCCAAGTAAAACAATTTTAGTTTTGTCTATGTAAATGATATCTTAGACTATAAATATTCATGGGAAATATAGAAATATTTCCTACATCATGGTATTTTTTCTATAATTTTTAGACATTATATAAATTAACTTATTTATCACACCATGATGATGCAGCGATTACCTCAATAATGGACGATTTAAATAAAATGAAAAGATAATGTAAAATATAAGACCTACACTTGTCAAAAACCTATCAGATTGGTGGATTTTACAAACTTATCACCTTATCCTCGAAATATATCATTGTGGTACCTTTAAAATCTGAAACTCATTTTATAATAAATTAACATTTTATAACATTCCAAGAGTGCCCCTCCGCCTTCTTATAAATGGCCCCCACCTCTACCACCTTACCCAAACCTCTCAAGCCATTGGCTCAAAAAACACTGCTCATTTAATCTCTCCACATCCCTCTATTCATCATATAAGCCTTACCCTAGGCAGAAATCTTTTCAAGAAAGCCTTTTGGTTCAGACTAAGAGGAGTTACCCGATTTAAAGGTAATGTCTTCTCTTATGTTCATTTGTTTTGTTTTGCTTATACAAACCCATAAACTATTTTAATTACATTATTATATAACAAAAACAGTATATTAAATATACTAAGATGTTGTTATGAGAAAAATTCTAGATACACTTACACACACCTCCGTCTAATGGTTAAAGAACATACTGTTTCTGTGGATGATGAATTACTGCCTCACGAAATGATGAATGTTCAATCTTCTCTTAACACCTTTCATGGTGGCTATTATGATGTCGTTGTATTTTATATATGATATATATGTTATTTTTGTTTTATATATGCTTCTTTATTTTATATTTAAAACATACCTTTATGCTTTGAATGTTGTGAAAATGTGATAATTTCATACGAGGAAGTGTGGACTACCTCCCCCTCAAGTGATGTGACTCATTCATGCAATACATGGAATGTATGAAGAATGAAATTAATGAACATATGTTACCTATATAACATATATATTATACTGAAATTATAATATATATATCTCTCATTTATTTTTAATTCCATTAATATGACAAAGAAATGAATGTAGCATTCATGCGTACGTATGACCTATCGTCTCCATGAACGGTGAATTTCATTTATTTTCATATCAAAATGTTTTGTAATAGTATAAAATTAATATGTAATGGATATATATGATATTTAATTCATTAATACTATTCTGTAGATGATTTAATTATTAATTCATGGACAATCATTTTCAAACAAGTTTATTTTTAACTCATGTACCAAACATCGACAAAAACATCTGATATGAACTCGCATAACTAACTAATTATTATAACATTATAATATGTGATATAAATTGAATAATAAACTTTAATTTAGTTCCTTAAGAAATTATAAATTGACCAATGTTTATTATTCATGAATATAAACAAACAAACAAGACAAGTCGGACTTGAGGTAAGGGATCCTACCACTCTCTTTCTTTATAAGTACTCTATTTTATGTCACTTATTTTAAGATCCTCTTTCTTATGTTGGGGGATGTTATTTTATATTACTCTTACTATAAGTTTAATGTTAATATTATTAGAGACAATATTTGATCTTATCAATCCATTTTTGTATGTTTTATGTGCAGCTGTTAGGCGGCAGAAATTTCGTAAGGGGCTTTTTAGCACACTTTGTGTTCCCGTGAGATTCATGCTACATTTGCCAAAATTTCCTTTTGTGTGGTGTATGTACTGACCATGATTGTATTCTTTGTATAATATACTTTAATTTATGGTTATTTACATTTTCATCATATGATCCTTCATTCTTTGCGTGTACGTTTCGAAAGTTACCCAAATCGGTAAGGGAACATTTCACCCTCCTCTTTTTAAAAAACATCTTTTTTTTAGTCTTTTAATTTACATCTTCTTATATTGGGATATGTTATTATATATACTTATTGATGTTAATGTTATGTACAAGTGATTATTTACTCTTCTTAACTCTCATCATCTCATTTTCATAATTTTAAAGTGACACCGTTAGGCTGTCGAATTTCTATAGGGGAACTTCTCAACCCAATATCAATTCTTTGGGTTAAACCACTACTTCTTTATTATGTCATGCTATAAATATTTTTGGATATCATATGATTGTTTTACACTATTTATCCACTTATATATTGTGTATTTATATTTTTCAGACATAATTATGTCATTTATTTATCCTTTCTATAATGGCATGATCCTTGATTGGGATTACATCTCAATTTATTCTCATTGAGACATTTCTTAATGATATGAACTTTTATTCTTTTATAAAGTGTATATACAGCCCTTTTTACATTCCAAATCCATATTATATCTATAATAATGTAATTTAAATGTTTTGAAAACGGTCTACTTTCATGTGGCTTATAATATAAATGTTCAAATTGGAAAAGGAATCTTTTATTAAAACATTGTTTTAAATGGTTTTAAAGATTTATTCATTTAAAAATTTATCATCCATTCCCTTGTTTTAAAAATGGTTTTAAGGATTTATTTATATGGACATCAATGTTTTAAAACCATTTTAAAAGTTTGAAGTGGTATGGGACACTTTGATTCTAAAATCTCTTTTAAATATCTTCTATTAATATTTTCAAAGTATAAAGGGATATTTATGCCATAGAGTTTTAATGATTTTATTAGATGTTTTTATTTATGATAATATCATTATGTGATCTCTTGTGATTTAAATGTGGAAATTTTATGTTTCTTTTATGCATGTTTTAATTGTTATGATTATGTTATAGTTCTTAGGAAATGTTTATGAAATCAGGTGGTTCTATGATAAACTAAGGGCAGGTGAGCCTGAGGTGGCTCTCCAATGCGAAGGAGGTAAACGCTAAGGTTTCTCCGAAGAGATTTAAGGATTATATTGTGATGGGTATTCCAAACGTAACCATGAGGGTTACTCCCTACATAAGAATGTTATAAATGCCTCAAGTTACCTTTACATCTTATGATTTCTATGAGGTATTCATAAATTTTATGATTTAATGAGGTTTGTTAAAGTGATTATGTTTTAAGAGTAAAGTATTATTTCATTTATTCTTATGTATACATGGAATAATGTTTTATTTCCATATTTTTTATATTATTAACTGAGATTTTTATGCTCATCCCACGTTTTTGAAATGTTTTTCATAGGACTTAAAGATAAATAGGGTCAAGGATTGTATCAAGGAAAGACAAGTTATCTAAAACATGTAACTAGACATGGTTCTTTTTAAGAGTTTTTGTTTTATGATGGAAACTGAGTAGAAGTGTCTACTTTTTTATCTTGTGAGATGTAATAGTTATGTCCTAATTCTCTAAAAAACTAAACCTGAAAATATCCTTAATGTGAATTATTCATTTAATTTCAGATTAAGTAATTTTTTTAACGTTGGGTCCTTATAGTATATTCCCTAAATATCTTAGAAGAAACATTCACGTTTAAATCTGTCATGTTACCAAATGCATTAGAGAGCTATCTCGGGCTCACCCACCCTAGGATTATCACAGAACCACCCGTATACGTAAACAATACCCAAGAACCATAATCACAAAATAAAAAGTTAACAAGAATAAAAGAAAGATAAAATTTCCACATTGAAATCACATCATATCATTTCAACATATTGACATAATAATTGCCTTTTCAAACCATTTTCAAAACCATTTAAAACATTTAATAAAGAAATTTTGGAATCAAAGTGTCCCATACCACTTTGATGATTTTAAAGGATTTGTCATTTTAAAACATTTTTGTCCATATAAATAAATTCTAAAAACCATTTGAAAACATGGACATTCATGAGAAAGATTTAGAAGAATATATCTTTATAACATTTAAAATGAAATTTTTGTTAAAGAGTTTTTAACAAAATGAGAGATTCTTGAATAAAAATTTTTAAGGAATAATATTTAATCAGAAATTTAAAATATCATGAGAATAAATGGATTCATGATATAGTATTCCAACGGGTAGTATATACACCATATAAGACTGAATTGGTGCATAACAATAATGAAGTCTCAATGGAATTTAAATTGAGACGAAGTCCCTTATAAAAACAATATCCATATATTAAGAACGAATCAATTACATAATATTCTGTGAAAAAATATAAATACACTCAATATGATAGGATATTCATTGTAAATCAATCATAGAACATCCACACATATTTTGGTAAAAACAACACCAATGACTTGTATTGTTAACATAATTAATGGAAATTGAGTTAAAATTACTCTTTTCAACTTCACATCGATGACATGAGAATTTATCAATGGGGTGATTATGTGTATCAAAATTATATCCACCCAAAGGGGAGTGAAATTATAACATAATTAATTAATTAATTATTCTACACATAATCACATTATAATATAATTAAGAATTAGAAGATTAACCCAAGGATTGGAAATTGGGTTAAAAAGTTCCCTTACCAATTTGGCAACATACAAAACATACACCACATGAAAGAATGATCATAAAATGAAGATTTAAATACAAATAAATTAAATTTTATTATATAAATAATAAAATCAGGGGTACTACATACACCACAAAAAATAAAATAGTGGCAAACATAGTATTAATCTCACTAGAATAAAAAGTTAGATGAAAACCTCATTCCACGTTGTAATGAATTGAGTCGTATGATCAAAATTTAATAACCACCAAATTAATCATAGAATTACATGAATATAAATAGAATAATGATAATATATTTCAAATTTCAGTACAAAATACACCACATGCAATAAATAAGTGAAGAACAATGGAAATCTCACTGAATTAAAAGTGAGATAAGAAACCCATTACCTAATGTCAGACTTTACTTGTTTGTTCCTTATTTTTCCTGAATAATAAACATAAGTAAATTTATAATTGATTAATAACCTATTTTAGGATTATTATTTTTTTTTGTCACTTATTACCATGTTATAAGCATTATGTAATAATTTATGTTAACAATGGTCGTTTTGTCGATATTTGGTACTTGAGTAAAAAACGGACACCTTATCATTACAAGTTGTCCATGTCGTCAATAATCAATTTTCACCAGAATGATATTCCTGATTTAGATATCATATATATCCTATATATCTAGTATTTATATGTATTTATAATATTACATAACATTTATAGGAAAGAAATGAAATGCACCGTTCAAAGAGATAGTAGGCCGTACGTACGCATGAACACGAGTTTCATTTCTATTTCATATTTAATGGAATGAAAACATAGTGATACATAAAAATATTCTAATTCTAGTATAATATATTTTATAATTTCATTAACTGTATACTTTATACGTCCCATGTATGGCATGGACGAGTCATATCACATTGAGGGGGCTGTTGTCCCCACTTCCTCAAATAAAATTATCGCGTTTACCCACAATGGAAACCATAAAGGTACTATATAAATAAAAATAAAAAATCATAAAGAAAAAAAACATAATATATATAATATATAAATATATTTCCATCTTAATTTCCACCATGAGAAGCGGTACTAGACAATTGAGCATTCATCGTTTTGTGAGGCGTTAGTCTGCCATCGACAGAAATAGTATGTTATTTACCCATTAGATGGAGGTGTGTGTAAGTGTAGTTCAAATAATTCTCATAAAAAACATCCCAATATATTGATGATACTGGTGTTGTTATAAAATAATGTAATAAAATTATTTTAGGGGTTGGTGAAGTAAAATAAAAGAATATAATTTAAGAGAAACCATTACCTTTAATTTAGGTAACTACCTTTGGTTTGAACCAAAAGTACTTCTTGAAGTGCCTTCTTCCTAATGAAAGGCTTATAAGTAGAAGAGAGAGATCATTAGAGATTATTTGGGTAGGGTTTGGATAAGCCCAGGGTCTTGAATGTTGTGAGTAATGGGTTAGAAGTGAGGGATTTTTATATGGGGGAGGAGTGGCTCTCTATGAAAGTATAAATATATTATTTTATTACATAATTATTTATGTTTATAATGGTCCAAAACTAATTAAAGTAGAAGATAAGATAATTCATGGTAAAAATAAAATCATCCAATAATAATTTTACAGGTTTTGGATTTTTATTTTAATCTTTATAATCTTATTTATTTAAATCATTTATTATTGAAATAAACACTGCATGATTATTGTGTCATAAATAATTTTATTTAGTTGATGTCTAATAATTATCAAAAAAATACAATAATGTAGGAAATATTTTTATATTTAAATATAATATTTATAGTTGAAGAGATAACTTATATAACCCTATGTAAAAATTAATTTACTAAAAGATATTTGTTTATGTCATTTTTCCCTTTACTTTAGGTTAATTAAAATAATGTGTCATTATCACTCTTAAGTGGCTCCATGGGGTCCCAAAATCGAATCATGGATGTACATGGTCAGCGAATACTCATCCAATAATGATAGGAAAAGTTTTAATGTAATTTTGTTCTATTATAATATTTTTTATACCTTAAATTACCCTATTTACCTTTAACCACGGTAAATAGAAGTCAAAAGCTTCTATTCACCAAAAAAAAATTTCATCTTATTAAACCATATTTTACTTAATAATAAAAACCATGTATGTAGGATTTTCAAAATTAAATTTAAAAAAGTGGTAAAATTTCATTTAAATGAAAAATTTATATTTTTTACTATTACTTAGTGGATTCACTATTCATCAAAAATTTAAGTTTTTCAGAAAAATACCTAAAATTCAGCCTAATATGCATTTGATATTCTGACTTCCAAAATGATTTTTTATTTTATCAAATTAAAAATATAAATTTTTTATTAATTTATTTAAAAATCATTCCCGTTGTCAAAACACAAAACCTGTTTTTAAGAAATAATTACTATCAAAAGATTTACACTTGTTTATGCCCTATTTCAAAGTAAAATTTCTTCCAAGGACCAAAATCGGATTAAATGGTAAAAATATAATCTAATTACAATTTAAAACAATTTTAAAATATAATCTAACCATATAAATATGTTATATTTAAATGTAGTTTCGAATTAAAATACAGTATATTTACTATTTATTAAAAATGAATTTTATCAGAAAAATACCAAAAATTTACCCAATGTAAATTTTGATTTCCCAAATATAAAAAAGAATTTTATTTTTTCAAATGAAACATACAAAAGTGACCGAAACATAATTTAAATAGGTTTCTCCATTAAAAAGTTATAAATCGGCCTTTTAATGAATATTAGAGTATTTATGCTTAAAATTAGATTCATTCACATTTTAAGCCTCTAACTTTTATTAGAAAAATGTAAAAACATTTTACAAACATGTATAATCATTTTTTAGTTAGTTTTGTTCATTCCCTCCATTAAAATATTTAAGCATTAACTATCAATTAAAATAATATTATATTATTATTTTTCAGTGTAACTCGTGTGCAATGTATGATTTCAAAGAAACTCATTATTGTGTATCAGGTATTCCATCAAACAAAGCATCCACTTGAAATTATAATTGTTAATTAATTTACTCATATTACTAATTATAAAAATGATATTTTCTTTATTTACTTGGGATATTACAATTATAATCTATGACACCACTATGGTGTCATAGCTTCAAACATTATATGTCCAGGAGATTGTGATGGGTTAATTGAGAGCCATATGCAATCATCTTATATATAAATCGTTAACTAATATTTTTTATCTTAAAAGTAATTTGTGTAGTGATGGGTTCTAATGGTAACAAAATAATGTATTACCATCCTCAGATTGACGATAATACAGAGTGGGAAATCCATATCTTATATGATATTCTATAATATTGTGTCAATGATTTTATATGATCATGGTGTAGCCATATGGTACTAGTAAAAATTGATTATAATAAAATTAATCATTAGTATTACAGGTAGGATCATTTTAATGTTCTATATAGTCGTCAATTTTTTGTCCCCCTTCTATTATATGGTGGTAAAAGATAAATCCCTAGTATGGCTGAGAATTTTTTAACAGAAACCATTAAATATTCATGTTTTTATGCATTCATTGGTGATAGCATAGTATTTCCACAAGCCATCGCTAGATAATAAGTGTCTCCCTTTAGATCATTCATTTATGGAATAGATTTTTCCTAATTTGTCTCATTGGTTAAATGATTAATGAATTAAAATTTTCGAAAATTAATCTCTATGATATGTTGGAAACTTTGAGATCACAAAAATGATTGGGAGAATTTAATATTGATTTTTATGTCCTACTCAATTTATAGAAATTCATAACTTTTTCCATGTCTCATAAACAAATAAGTTTAACTCAGATCCTTCTCATGTTTTGAATTGGGATGTACTCATGTTAAAGAACAATTCTTTTTTGGATCATAGACTAATCCATATTATTGACAATATAGAGATTGTGTTGTGTGGAAAATTTATTCTACCAGTTCAACTGTTATGGACACTTGAGAAATTTTTTTACAATACACGCGAGTCTCAATCCTTTATGAGGGAGTCGCGGCCTCATCATTTCTTGTATCGACCACCATCATGTTGAATTTATATAGGAATATTATGATATAGTAGAGAGAATATTCACACTCATTGTGTCAATTTCATATATTATTTTTCTATATTTTTTTATTTATCTCTTTTTTAGTTTTTTCTATTAAAAATTAAATCATTCTATATTATTGGGGGTGTCTCGCAGTTATGACATAGCTAGAAGTAATCATATGGAAACCCAATTTTATACACTTTGTCTTTGCATTATTTATTTTGGTATACATATTATTTCATGCCTTTAAACCATGTTTAGATGTTTATTTTTTATATGGATTTATATGGTTTCTTTAATGGTTTTATTTAAATAATATTTATTGTTTTACTGGGTAAATAATTCATATGGAATATTCATTATTTCCATGAAGTACTTTTTATCCTCTGAGGATTTGGAATTGCCTTCAAGAATTTCCAAGGATTGTCCTTGATTCCCAAGTAAGGATATAATGGGTTGCATCATGATATAATTTCATTACATCCACCTTTTATTGAACTATACTATATGAAATGTTAGGATAGAGCAAAAATAGTATTTCAAGATGAAAATATATGTTTTTAAGGATTTAATGGACAAACTATTATTATCCTCGGTTAATTAACTTTAGGATTTAGGAAATATGGTCTGGATTTTGGATTTTTTACCATTCCTTGTAATGATTGGTGAATGTTTCGTTAATATCAGATATTATCCAAGGGGAATTGAAGTTTTTTGTTTGGTTTTGTTCATTTAATTATTATTTACCTTTATATTTAATATATATTTTTTGTTTGAAATAATTAATTATCCTTAATTATAGTGGTTTCTTATTTTACCACTTTCACGTAGCATCATTTTCCATCAAATGTATCCTATTAACCCTCCAATGGATTTTATGGAAAACTTATCATGAGTTAGTTTACTAGATGATCAAGATATTATTTTTATAGTGCTCTTGGTGATTTGGTACATTGACTATAGGCGGAGTTCTAATCCCTATATAACTAAAGAGTTTATTTGGGTCCTGAGAAGGATCACAATCTAGAATTCTTGACGAATAAGCCTCCCTCCATCTGGGGATGAAACAAACTACAGAAAGTTAAGGATTAGTTTGAAAATTCAAACTGTATCATCAAATTTTATTTACCCAATTGTTATGATAATGTGAAGTGTTTCACATTTAAGAACCAAGGACCTAGTAATATAAGGTGGGATTTAGTTTTTATGATAATAAGCATGATAATTTAGTGTTAATTGATTTAAATGTGATTTCAACTTTGTAATTTAATCTTGAAACTCTAAAATTATTTAAATCATTGCAATTTATATGAATTTGGAAATTAAATTCATCGATAATAGAGTATAAAAACCAGTTAACAAAATTTTCATATGTTTCCTGAAAAAAAGATAATAAAGAGATAGTTTACTCTTAATTTGATATGAGAACGTTACCTGATATTTTTTCTATATTGAATTAAACCTTATTCCTAGGGATAGTGGGACACGTTCTATATGAAAAATCATAAGGGTGAATATAAGGGTTAGAGAGATGGTAGAATATATATATATATATATATATATATATATATTACTCTCTATTTATTATCATCTTCAAGAGGTGTTATTTTTGTTATCATCCACTATCGTTGGATTTATTTTCATGTGTGGTCTTCGTGTTAGTGAATCCCAAGGAATTTCATTTATTATGATGTCTCTATCATCTCCAAATATTCTTATAAGCTACATTTCCTTCTTAGATTTGTGTGGTATCTTCATCCCTAGGGTATCCACGATGTAGTTTGATGTCTCCCAGGAGGTGAGAACCTATCATTATATGTTTTTGGGTAGGTATTGATCTTTATATGGGTAGAATCTGGTCTATACTAATTCCTAGGGGAGTATAAGACCAAATCCACAATTCAAGGTAATAATGAAACACATAGTGTATTAGGAACCAGTGGAATCTGAGGTAGTGCATGTGATAGTTAGAGTTACTATTTTTATTTCATAATTTATGAGGATGATTTAATTTAATATATTTTTCATACAATCTATTATATCTAAATGTATAATGGAATTTTAGAAAAATCATACTAATATTATACCTCATGCTATGGAGATAGTCACACCTCTTGAATGATAGAAATAACAAGTCTTATGGATACCTTAACATTCCATACCTATATGAGATGTTGAGCTGATATGAGACATCCTCATCCTTGGAATGAATATTTTTAATGTATTTTATTGGTGATATTATTTGATGGACTATTAATCTTACATTAATTAATACCATTGAATAGTTATTCTCAAAATCCTGATATATGAATTTTACCACTTCATGGATAATGGTACCTATGGTCTACTCAGGCAGGGCCACATAATCAAAAATTTTGAAAACACATATGTAATTTTCCTCTCTTTTCTTGGAAGATGACATTGGATGTTTTTGTAATGAATTTTATCCAATATTTAGGTAATTTTCTATGTTCTCTTGGATGATTTCCCGGGAATGCATAAGTAAAAGGAAGTATATTTTTTTATTGATGTGATTTTCGGTACCTAGAAGATATATCTTCTTTTATATTTCATGGATCTCTTTGAGTTAATGTAATTAAACAACAGGTTAGTTGAATTTTAATTTAATTGATTTAATCTCAATGGTGTTGCCCAATCAGATGCATAAGTTGTTTTCTAAACAATAATAGGGGACACTACCCATATTAAACAACTATCAAAATTTTAACATGAAACGTTTAAGAATAAATTCTTTTTAATTTATATTGATGGCCACATTGATCATTTAGAGTTAAGGTGGTTCTTCATGATTGATCTTCTTTCAGGAAGTCAAGAGCTCCTTGTGAAAGATAATTATTATCCTAATATAGAATTTTGTAGTATATGTGACATTTTTTAGAACATGGTGATATAATTAATGTTGAATAATTATATTATTAACATTATGGTGCTCTTATGATGGATATTCCATTAGCGCCTCAACACCATCATCATGGTCATTAATCCTTTACATCTTTTTTCATTTATGAATTAATCTAGGTTCCGTTTGCGATAATTATCTATTTTATATGTTATATATTTGTAATTTTTCACTCTAGGAGATCAATATTATTGGGCATGTTATATAAAAATATATTATTTATGTTGATAAAAAAAGGATAGGGTTCTAATGACATGGTTGTATCCCATGAATGGATTCAATATTAGGGATTTCTTAGAACTTTAAAGACACTATAAATAATCATTGACAGAATACACCCTAATTTCATCATTTCTTATGGCACCAACCGGAAAAGGGGGAATCTATTATGGATCCCTGAGTTTCAAGGGCCTTTTGATGAGTTAAATATGTAACTCAATTTATCCACATCTCTCATTTAATCCGAGGACATTCAAGGTTAAGTGTTTTACAATGACACAAAAATTATAGGTTTGGGGTGTGTTATTATATTGGGTGGCAATATATGGTAGTATATCCCTCACTATCTCTGAAAACAAGAAATAAAATACCCAACCCATGTACTATAACTTGTATTAGTGATATTTTCCATTATGTGTTATAATCATTACCTTTTTTGGGAATTTTCCATGAATAATTTGGATCATCAATATATGAAGAATATTTTCAACCAAATTCACTTATACCATATGTAGTGGTGATGGTTGGAAAAAATTATGGGATTCTATTACTATATCACATGAATGACATGCAATGAAAACGAGGATGTCAATGCCCCATGCATGAATTTCCCCACTAATTCCATCAAGGATATTAGTGATGAAAGATTGTTAATGTCCCACTTTACTCAAATTCATTTTGAAGTAACAATATATAGGGTGAATGTTCTTATTTCTAGAATATAGAAAAATCAATATATGATTGAAATTTTTCTTTAAGATAAAATAGATGATATGGAGTGCCAGTATATCATGATAATTATAAATTGTTGGTATACCGCCATTGAGTAGTCACATTGTCTTGAGAATGTGTTTTTTTAATGTTTTTATATTGTTCTTAATATATGTTGAAGGTTTTAATATATGATTTTAACTAGTGATAAAATGTAATTCACCCAAGTACCATAAATATGTATTATGATATCAAGAATAAATCTTGGTGGCCAGGTATGACATGTGAAATCGAAAATTTCATCTCACATTATTACAAATTCCAATAAATATTGAATGCCCATAAAAAAATATCTAGTCTCATACAACTATTTAAAATACCCAAAAAAATGTGGCATGAGGAATACATGATTTTTTTATTTCTATTACAATATTCCTTTTGAGGTATGAATACAATATGGTTTGTGGCTGATATAATTAATATGTCATCTGATATCATTATAATATGTGACACTAATATGGTGGAAAATCTTCAAAGATTATATTTTCAAGAGATCGTGAAGGGTGCATGGAGAACCATCCGCAATCATCTTATATAGAAACCATTAACTCATATTTTGTTTCTTAAATGTCATTTGTGAAGTGATGGGATATAATGGTTACCAAATAATGGTTTACCATCCTTAGATGGATGGTAATATAGAGTGAGAAATTTTTATCCTATATGATATTCTATACTATTGTGACTTGGATTTTATAGGATCATGGTGTAGCCATATGGTACTAGTCAAATTTGATTTTAATAATAGTGACCATTAATCTAACAGGTAGGATCCTTTTAATATTATACATAGTAAAAAATGATGGTCCCCCTTCTATTCGATGGAGGTCAAAGATACATCCATGGTAGGGTTGAGAATTTTTAAAAATAAAACCATAAAGATTAAAGTTGTTAGTAATTAATTGGTGATACCATATAGTTTCCACAAGTCATATCTAGATCATCAGTGTCTCCCTTTAGATCATTCCGTTAAGGAATGGATTTTCTCAATCTGTAACATTGGTTGAATCATTAATGGATCAATAATTTGGGAAAGTAATATCTAAGATACATTTGACCCTTTGGGATCACTAAAAGGATTGGGAGAATTTCACACTTATTTTTATGTCCAACTCAATTTATAGCAATTCATAACTTGTTTCACATCTCATAAAAAAATAATTATAACTATGATCCATATCATGTTTTTAATTGGGTCGAAATCATGTTAAAGACCAATTCTTTTGTGGCTGAGAGACTAATTCATATTATTGACTCTAGAGAGAATGTGTTGTGTGGGAAATTAATTCTAATAGTTCACATTTTATGGAAACATGGGAAAACTTTTTACAAGACTTTGAAGTATTATTACATTATAAGGAAGTAGCACCCTCACAATGTTTTGGATAAAACACCTTGATGTTGAATTTCTATGGGAATATTATGATATAGTATAGATAATACTCACACACATTGTGTTAATTTCATATGTGATTTTACTGTTTTTATTGTTCTTTTTTTAGTTGTCTATAATAAAAAAATTTAACATATTAGATTATTTTGGGTGTCACACAGTTAAGGCATAGGATGGAGTAATCATGTGGAAACACTATTTTATACTCTTTAGCTTTGCAATCTTAATTTTTCTATATGTAGTATTTCATCCATTAAAACCATGTTTTGATTTTTATTTTTTTATTTGAATTTATATTGATTCTTTAATGGATTCTTTAAAATTCTATTTATTTTTTTATTGGGAAAATCATTCCTATAGAATATTCTTGATTTACCGGAACTAGTTTTCATCCTATGGGGATTGGGAATGGCCTTCAATATTTTCCATGGATTTTCCTAAATTCCTGATTAGGAATATCATGGGTTTTATCATGATATAATTTCATTAGATCCATAAATTATAGAACTATATTATTTTAATTGTTAATATAGATTGAAAATAGTTTTTTAATATGAAAATATGAGTTTTGAAGGACTTAATGGACAATGCTCTTTGTATCCTCCCTTAAGTGGATTTTTTATTTTGGAAATATGGTTTGGATTTTGGATTTGTTTTACCATTTTTTACCATGTGTGGTGAAAGTTCCATTAATAGCGTAGGTATTCCTAGTTTCATTGAATGTTTTGGTTTGTTTTTGTTCATTTATTTATTTTTTACCTTGATATTTAATATATATTTTTGGTTTGAAATAATTAATTATCCTTAATTATGGTTGTTTTTTAATTTATTGATTTCATATAGCCTTATGTCCCATTGTAAGTATCCTATAAACCCTCCAAATGGTCTATCGAAATCTTATCATGAGTTAATTTACTTGATGATAAAAATAAAATTTATATAATTATTTATGTGATTTGGTACATTTACTATAGGGGGAGTACTAATCCCTCTCCAGTTAATGAAGTGATTTGGGTCCTGAGAAGTATCATGCTCCAGAATTCTAAAATAATAATCCTCCCTCCATAGGGGGATGAAAACACCATAAAAAACTAAGGATTAGTTAAATAATGCAAAGAGTATCATCAAATTTCCTTTACGCACATATTATGTTAATGTAAAGTGTTTCACCTTTTAGCATGAAGTCCCTAGTCATATACGGTGGGAATTAGTTGTTTAGGATAAGAAGCATAAAAATTTAGACTTAATTGATTTAAATGGGGTTTAAATTATGTAATTTAAACATGAAACCATAAAATTACCTAACTCATTTTAATTTATATGACATTCTAAATTAAATTGTTCGATAATGGTGTATAAAAACTGGTTAAAAAATTTATCATAAGTTTCCCCCCCAAAAAAATTAATAAAGATATAGAAGAGTTGTAATTTGATATGAGAACATTACTCAATATTCTGTCTAAATTTAAGTCAACTTTATGCCAAGTGGTAGTGGAACAAGTTGTGTATGGAAAATCAAAAGGGAGAATATAAGGGTTAGGGATGTAGTAATATATATATATATATATATATATATATTTCTCTCTATTTATCATCATCTTCAAGAGGTGGTGGGTTTGTTATCAACCACCAGGGTTGGATATATTTTCATGTGTGGTCTTCGTGCCAGTGGATCCCTAGGAATTTCATTTATGAGGATGTTTATCTCATCTCCAAATATTTTTTTAAGCTACCCTTCAATCTTAAATTTTGTGGACTCTACATCCCTAGGTTATCCACGATATAATTTGATGTCTCCTAGGAGCTGGGACCCAATAATATAATGTGTTGGGTTAGATATTATTCATCTTATGGGTATAATCAAGTATACACTAATCCCCATGGTAGTATAATACCAGATTCACATTTCAAGGAAATGAAAAAACATTTAGTGTATTAAGAACTAGTGGAATTTGAGGAAGTGGATGTGATAGAGAGTGTTTCTATTTTTATTGATTCATTTATAAGGACAATGTAATTTGATATATTTTACACTCACTCATTTATATCTAAATGTACAATGAAATTTTATAAAAACCTTAATGATATTATACCACATGATATGGAGATAGTCACACCTCTTTATAGAAAGAAAGAAATTGCCTTATGGATCTATTAATGTTCCATCCCCATGTCAAAAGTTGAGCTATTATGGGACATCCTCTTCCTTGAAATGAATATTTTTAATTTATTTCATAGGAGATATTAGTTTATGGTCTATAAATCATACAAATATTAATAAAATTTAATGGTGACTTTCAGATTCTTGATAGATGAATTTTATCACTTCACGAAGAATGGGACTCAGGGTATACTCAGGTAGGGCCACCTCATACAAAATTTTAAAAAATCATATGTAATTTTTCTCTCTTTTCTGGGAATATGACATGGGACATTTTTTTAATGATTTTTCTCCTATGGTTAGGTATTTTTATAAGGTTATATTTGATGATTACATAGTATTACATAAGAAATAATAAGTATAATTTTATATTTATGTGTTTTCTAAGACCTAAAAGATATATCATTCTTTATATTGTATGGATATCATATAGTTAATGTAATTAAATAACTGCTAGGATTAATTTGAATTTAATTGATTTATTCTCAATTGTGTGTCCCCATCAGATACAAATATTTTTTTCTAAACAATTATAGGTGAACCTACCCATATGAATAAACTTTCAAAAATTCAAAATGTCATGTTTAATAATAAATAACATTTAAATTATATTGATGGCCTCATTGATCATTTAGAGTAAAGGTGGTTCTCTATGACTGATCTTTGTTCAAGAAGTCAAGATCTCTTTGTGAGAGAGAATGATTATACTTATATTTAATTTTGAAGTATGTTTGACCATTTTGAGTACATGGTGATCTTATTAATGTTGACTAATTCTATAATTAACATTATGGTGCTCTTATGATGGATATTTCATCAGTTCCTTGACACAATCATCATGGTCCTTGATCCATGACACCTCATGTCATTTGACAATTAATCTGGGGTCCTTTTGTGATAACCACCTCTTTTATATTTTATTAATGTGTAATTTTTGGATCCATGAGATAAATATTATTTGGTATGTTATATAAAAATAGATTATCAATGTTGATTATAAAAAGGATAGGGTTGTAATGAAATTGGAGGATCCCATGAGTGGGTACAAGATTAGGGATTTCTTAGTACATTAAGGATGATATAAATAATAATTGAAGGAATACACCCTATTTTCATCATTTCTAATTGCTCCAACAAGAAAAGGGAGAATTTATTATGGATACTTGAGTGTCAGGAGCATTTTTATGAGTTAAATAAGTGATTCACTTTATCCCCAACTCTCATTTAATCCATGGATGATCAAGGATAATTGTTTTATAATGACTTAAAAATTATGGGTTTGGGGTACGTTATTATATTGGTTGATAATCTATGGAAGTATTCCCCTCACTATCTGTGGAAATAAGAAATAAAATATCCAAACCATGTCCTCTAACATATAGTTGGGATATTTTCCATTATGTTGTAGAATCATTTCATTTTTAGGGAATGTTCCATGAACAATTTGGATCATCAATGATTGAACTATATTTTCAACCAAATGTATTTATACCATAGCTAGTGGTATAGTGTGGAAAAAATTTGGGATTTTATTACTATATAACATGAATTAAATGAAATTAAAATGAGGTATTTAATGCCCTATGTATGAATTTTCCCACTCATTAGCTTAAGGATTTTAGTGATGAATGATAGTTGATGTCCCACATTACTCAGATGAATTTGGAAGTAACATTATATAGGGTGTGTGTTATTATTTCTATATTATATAAAAAACCATCTATTCATGAAATTTTTCAATAATAGGAAATATGTGACATGAAGTGACATTATATCATGATAATTATAAATTGTGGGTAGACCACCATTTAGTATTTACATTTTCTTAAGGGTGTATTTTTTAAGGTTGTTATATTGTTCTTTTATATGTGAGGAATGTTTTAATATATGATTTTCATTGGTGATAGAATTTTATTCACCCAGGTACGATATATATGTATTATTATCTGGAGAATCAATTCTGGTGGCCATGTATGACATGTGAAATTGAAACATTCATCTCACATTTTTACAAATTCCAACAAATATTGCATGAACATTAGAAGCTATCTAATACCGTACAACTATTTAAAATACCAACCAAAATGTGGCTTGAGGAATCTAAGAATTTTTTTAATTTGATTACCAAATCCCTCATGAGGTATAAATACAACAGGGGTAGTGATTAATTCACTGAATTTTCCATATAATTTAATTATAATCTATGATACCACTGTGGTGGCAGTGCATCGAATATTATATGTCCAGAAGATCATGAATGGTGTATGGAGATCCATCTGCAATCATCTTATATAGAAACCATTAACTCATATTTTTAATCTTAAAAGTCTATTGTGCAAAGATGGGATCTAATAGTAACCAAATAATGGATTACCATTCTCATATCGATTGTAATATGTAGTGGGAAATCCTTATTATATAAGATATTATATAATATTATGTCTTGGATTTTATAATATAATGGTGTAGCCATATGGTACTATTAAAATTAGTTTATTATAATAGTAACCATTAATCTAATAGGTAGGATTTTTTTAACATTCTATATAGTCAAAAAATTTGGTCACCCTTTAGTTTGATGGAGGTAAAATATACATCCCTATAAGAGTTGAGAATTATTTAAAAGAAAACAATAATGATTCATGTTTTTAGGCATTAATTAGTGATATAATAGAGTTTCCACATGTCATATCCTGATAATCAGTGTCTCCCTTTAGACCGTTCTGTTAGGGAATTGATATTTCTGAATTTATCCCATTGGTTGAATGAATTATGAATATATAATTAGGGAAAGTAATATCTAAGATATGTTGTGACCTTTGGGATCACTAAAAGAATCAGGGTAATTTAATAATGATTTTTATGTCCTATACAATTTAAAGCAATTCATATCTTGTTCCACATCTCATAAAAAAATAATTATAACCCATATCCTTCTCATGTATTCAATTGGGATTAACTCATGTTAAAGACCAGTTATTTTGTGTTTGAGAGACTAATTCATATTATTGACTCTAGAGAGGATAGTTTGTGTGGTAAATTAATCTACTTGATCAAATGTTATGGAAACATGGGAACATGTTTTTACAAGACTTGAGATTATGCTTCGTTTATAAGGGAGCAGTAGCCTCATCATTTTTTGGATCAACCACATGTGGAATTTATATGGGAATATTATGATATAGTATAGATAATATTTACACTCATAATTTCAATTTCATATATAATTTTATTATTTGTTTGTTCTTATCTTTTTTAGTTGTTTCAGCTAAAAAATTTAAACATGGTATATTATTAAGCGGGTCACACGGTAAAGACATAACAAGGAGTAATCATGTGGAAACCCTACAGAAACTATATTTTTTTAATTGTTACATAAACAAGATTGTTGCGGGGTTTACCTAACTATATATAATAACCATGTGGTTTCCTAGTGATATAGTTTTGAATAAGAAATTTTCCTCTCCTCTCTCCAAAACATTATTTGTTATCTCTTATACATGATATACTCTCTACTTCTTGGGTTCATTTCAAGGGGTATGTTCATCTATATGTTTAAAATTTCATCTTTTGTGGTCCTTTTTCCCTTATTCTTATCTTCTATTTCACATCCCGCATGGTTATTATTATTCAATATGTATATGGTAGCCTATGTTTTATACAGTTCAAATTGATTGGTGTGAATATTAGTGATTATGGTTTCCTATTTCATACTTATGGACATAATACGCCTTTGTTAGTGGATTCCATTTTTATTCAATGTTTTATTTCATTAATGGTTTGTAGTTTCATGAAATATCAATGTACAACTGAAAAAATGTGGTCCAAAAAATTTCAACACAATGTTTTAATTATTTTAATATTTTAAATATAATTTTTTGAACCAATTCCTTATGTTTTTTTTAAAATGATTATCTTTCAAAATGAGGTAGATCTATATGGAACTTAGCATGTTTTTTAAGGGATGAATTAAATGTGGTATTTTTATCAAATGAATGTTGAATGCCTCTGAGGGATCATGTATACCTTTGTAAGAAGTCTTGGAATCGTACCACTATTAATGCTATACCCTCACTATACTTTTTATTATGGCACAACACTGTGTAAAAAATGTCAATATGGATATAGTTTCCAATGAAAAATTATCATGGTCCACCAAATATATCATACATTGATTGATAAATATTAATTAACTAATTATGATTAGGTGGATCCTAAGACGAATTTATGACTTTTTTACCCTAGGTTTAACATATGGCACATGATTTATATATTTTTTCACATTACTAATTTAATTATAATTTTATAATAATATTTTACTCAAATTATCACAAAGCTAAAATATTGATAATCTCAAATAATGATTATTCATGGAGAACTTTTTGGGACCTATCTTTGATAGATTTGATCACACAATAAATATACCTATTGTTTTTATAGTGATTTTTTGGACATGGGTAAGATAATGGCACTGCTTGTTTGATAGAGATATTGTTATCTATATTATATTTTATTTTGAGACATATTTGCATCCTATTATCCCTATTTTTTACTCTTTTTAATAACTATTACATATTTTTGTATTTTTATTATACATTATTTTTATGTTTTGTTATTATTTTAATTTTTTATATTGAGTTATATGATTTCATTAAATGATTAATTTACATTCTATACGTTTTTTTTCTTGGAAAATAATTCTCAGGGAACATTTGTTATTCCCAGGAACTAGTTTATACATCTTGGGGATTGGGTACTCACATTCAATCTCGATACAGACTAACCTGACTGCTCGAGATAGGGGTTTCTTGTTATGGTTTGTGACATGTTAAGTGGTTGTCTATTTTTATAGGATAAAATGGTGTAAGATAAAAATATTTTCAATTTATATCCCCAACCAGCCATATCTAATCCTAAAATTATTATATACATTAATTGGGAGAAACTATTTTCTTCATAGATAACATTGGATGGATTATAGTGTAGACTTATTGAGATAGAATAGTATTAGTTCATTAGATGAGATTTAGTATAATGTGTAGATCTCAATGCTGGATATGGATGTAATAGTTTTGATCCTAAAGGTATTATCTTTTCATGTCATCAAATATTTTTACTACCACTATATTAATAGCTATTATTATTATTATTTATTTTTATTATTTCTATGAATGTTTTATGATTCCTTCTTAGGGTTGAAAAACGCATAGATTATGTACACTATATGGTGTAAACATGTAATTACACTATATTTTTTCATATGTGTTTTATTAATAACAAATCACATAAAAATATGTATTGTACACCATGAATTATTACTCACCATAAATGAACTATATCCATTATAAGTGAATAAATCAGTAGATAATAATAGATAGAAAATAATAAAACATAAACAACTGGGAAATATCCTATAACATCTTCAACCTTGAGTATCAACAATAGCAAAAAAAATCTATAATAAGGAAGATAACAATGAATCAATAGAGAATTAAGAAAAATCTATATTATGAAATATGAATAGTGACTTTTCTAAATGAGAGAGAAATATACAAATTAAGTGGTAATACATTAAATAGAAAAGATATATCAAAATTATAAATATAGCCATTATAATTATGGTCACTCAAAATATGGTTTTAAGTCACATACCCAATAGTTATACTAAAGTCTCGAATTATGTAGTAAATTGAAAATAATATAACTCATAATATGAATTTAAATTATTATATATTTATGTAAAGTTTTTAGAAATATTAATATTTTAATGTTTAAAATATGATATGATGTATAAATAAAATTCAAATGATGATTTTAATATCAATGAAGTAGTAAAATTATTTTTTTGAATATTAAAACAAATTAATTGTAACTCTTAAATCGTACATTGTATAAAAGTAATATTTTTTTCAAAGAAATATTTTCTTAATTTTTTGATATTTTATCTAAATAGATTAAATTTTATACCAATAATAAATTATATAAAATATAAAATATTGAAAAATTTTAAATTTTAAATTTTTATAAAATTGTATTAAGAACAAATAATTGTAAAAATCCCATTCTTATAACAAAAGAATTTATTATTTATATTTTTTATTTTAATTTAAAAGATAAATTTATAAATTTTATAATCATAATTATATAAAAAAAATTAATTTTTTTATTTATAATTTCAAAATTATCCAATCATGAAATTTTTCATATTTTTATTTAATAATTGATTGTAGGTAAATAGTGAAAACATCTATTTTATTATTACATTCGCTTTTATGAAATTATTATAAAATATTGACATGATAGTTTTTTTAAGAAGTTTTCATATAAATAATGTATTTTATTATTTTGGTTTATATATTTTAAAATAATATTTTGTTAAATAAAATCCATGTTTAGAATTTTTTAAAATTGGGATAATGTTTAATGGAAAATTTAATTGCATTTGTTTCTATTAACATTATATTCTCATGGTGGAATTATTTTATTGTATAATTTTAATTTTAATGAAAGATTATTTTAATTATAAAAATAATATTACTTTTAATAGAATCAATGAAAATGATAACTTTTTCATAAACATAAATTATCTACTTAAAATACAAATTTTATTGGTATATTTGAGTTCTTACATGTTTCCTTCATAATTATGTTATTAATATCTATAACATGTAGAAATATTATTTTAAAAATAAATTTAAATATTTTTAATTATAAATTTAAAATTATTAAATTATTCCAATTTTATGTTTTTTCATTAAAAATAATTTCCAAGGGTAAAACCGGAGTTACCACTATAATGGTAAATAAGGGTAAAAGTCGTTTATCATAGTGAAAATGGATTAAAAAATTTGAATAACATGTTATATATTTTATAGTGTGGGTATTATTAACCATATCCCCTTCCCCACACAATTAATAGTGATTCTTGAAACTTTGGCACAAAATAATGGAGTGATGTTATTGAGAAAGTATGAATTATTTGAAATTTTTTTTTGTACACTTCTAAATCGATGCCAACTCTTACCGATTTTTTTCACCCATTAAAATAACATGGATCAACCCAAACTCTTTCAAAGTCTCTCCTAAACAACTCCCTCATTACTTTAGAAAACTAATATCACCGAAATATCAAGTTATGGATGATGAAGGCGTTTCCATGGGAGAAGATCCAATGGAGAGGTAATACTCTCAACTTGAGTTCTCTAGCTCTTTCCATCTTCTACACCCCTAAAATCCCATAAATCCATGAATGTTAGAAAAATAATATTTTTATTATTACTTAATATTATTATGCAAATGTAATATACATTTTATAATTTCCTTTTATGTTTTTAAGAAAAAGGAAAACATCATCATGTTCGTGTATGTGTACTACCACCTCTATGAATGACCCATTCAATTTTCCATAAAGACCATTAATGCTATCTTAAAAAATATTTAATTATTTAATATCCATTTTTCACACTATTAATATTTTTGAATAATTATATTGACTATTTTATATTTATAATTAACCAGAAATTGTGACAGAAACCCAAATAACCTTAAATACAATTACTATGGTTCCTTTCTAAATTTGGATTTATTTTGATGTAAAAATGGAAACATTATATATATTTTCCTACTGGATTAATAACGGAAATAAAAATTTATATGTATGAAGATCATGAATTAATTTTACAATACCTTTTATTATGGTCAACAAACCGAAAGGGAATTGAAGAAACTTACCGATCAACAGTGAGTAACCAACTTAAGAAAAAACCCAAATTAAAAATAAATGAATAATGTTCAATTATATCGATAATAAAAGTATACATTTATTAGTATGTCTATTGGGTATATATATATTTAACATAAAATAAGTATTCACAATGTTTCGTGCAAGTGCAGAGTGCTTTGAGAGATGAGGTAAGGGTTTCTTGTCTCAATTTCTCTTCAATAAGATATATTATATGATTACGCACTAATTTATTATCATTATTGTTTATATAATACCAAATATTTTATTTTGAAATAATATACTATCCAATTCATAATATTTAATGATCTATATTATTTTCAATATTCTAGTGAATATTGACTCATAATTTATTAAAATATTAAGGGTTTCAACTCAAATTTTATTTCTTTGAGATGTAGATTTTCAACCTAATTTATTTTAAATTTTTTGTATACTACCAATTGGGTATATAATATTATGTAATATCTTTATTAATTTTATTATAACTTTAGCTTCATTCTCCCTCGCATTCAATTATTTTTTTATTATAAAATTTTTTAACCCATAAGGGATCTTCTATACCTAATTAATGGATTGTTAGTTACAAATTAAATTAATTTTACCCACTTTTATGGAATATTTATCTCTCTAATTTTTTTATTTGTATTTGTAGATACATTAATGATATACTCAGTAAAATAACCAGTAAATTTTCGGGGTTATAGATGTTTTAATTACCTTTGAAATTTCCTCTTTTAAGTATAAATGGTTTAAGACAACATTCATATTTTATGTTTCAAGTAAAGAATCACCCCCATAAAATTTTTTTAAACCATGAATATATTTTGAAAATAATAATTGCTCTATGTATAACTCTGTAGGTTACATTATGTTTTTATGTATAAATATATTATCTTTACTAAATTAAAAATATCATATATAAATTTCATAAATCTTTACTAATGTCATACATTTTTTTATAATTTCTTATCCTAGATACTCCCCATGAAATATCTGTATTGGAACTCAATGATAAAGAAACATATTTCATAATCAGATATAAAAATAAAATTTATTTAATTTATTGTTTCTTTTTGAATCATTATGATTTAGATTTTTGTTATGCCTTGAATCAATATTATGAATCCCACTTCCTTCTCATGGGTTTGGTCATGTTTATGGTTTACACTACAGGAAAACGGGCATTTCACGGCAGTTTTTTCGCGGCGGTTTTAAAAACCGCAGCTAAATAGTTTTCGGGCTGGTATTTCACGACGGTTTTTTGTCGATGGTTTAAAAACCTCCATGAAATGTGTTAATTGGTTTTTGAGGATTAGCAGTGGTTTTTTAAACAACCACCATGAAATAGTGGAAGTTTCGGTAAAACCGCCGTGAAATTAATAGAAGAAAATAAAAAAACATGAGGAACACTGAAATCACTAAAATGACCATAACTTTTCATTCGGGCCTTCGTTGGAGCGCCACAACCAGTAAAATCGATGATTTTGAAGAGATCTAAAGGCATGTATAATCAAAATCATGAGAAGTTCTATGGTTCGGAAGATATGAGAGTTATAAGAAAGTTGAAAAATGTTCTCCAACTTCAAACGACCATAACTTTCGGTCCAAGTGTCTGTTTAGGCTCTACCACATATCAAATCGAAGCCAGCGAAGAGAGATACACAACAATTCAATAGTAGCAAGATTCTGTTCTATTTTTTTAACCCCAAAAGCCCTTCCAAAGGCTTCCAAAACCCTGTTTCTTTCAACGATATCCCATCGAACTTGTCTTCAAACAGACCTAACTTTGGATCCGTGTGTCAGTTCGGACTGCTCCACCTGCCAGATCATATTTCCTTCCATGAGCATCAGTTTGACTGGTCGTGGCACCCACATGGACTCTTGGATCATATGTTATGACCTCTTTAGTGGGTATTAGGTTTGTTATGTTTTTTGATGTCTCGTTTCTACCACCTGTTCCCCGTTAGCTTTTTTTAAAATGGTCGTAAGTTCCGATACGCCGGTCCACTCTGTCACATTCACCTATCAACTTGAAGATCATTTCAGGATCTTTTATTTGATTGGTCGCGGATTTGGAATGGACTCTCAGATCATATGATATCTTCGTTAATGTGAGTCTAATGTTTTTGTCACTTTTGACTGTTTTGACGGGTTTTAACGGTTGCTCCATTTATTAATGTTTATTTCAGTTTCCATGACTTTTTATCTTTATCAATGGTTTTTTGTGGGTTATTATGATGATTATGTTGAATTCTTAAGGGGTTTTTCCAAGTTGTCATGAGTTTTCATGCGTTCTCTTGCTTTCTAATGCTTCCTTCTTCATGCGTCTCCATCCGTTTTCATGAGTTTTCATGATTTTTCATCCCTTATCACAGCTTTTCATACTTTTTCATGTGTTTCATTTATTATTTGTTATTTATTATTTATAATGTACTTTAATTTATTTATTTTCTATTATTTGTTACTGGTTATTTATTATTTATTATTTATATTTATTTATTATTTATTATTTATTATTATTATTATTATTATTTGTTACTAGTTATTTATTATTTATATTTAGTTATTATTTATTATTTATTATATATATTATTTATTATTTATTATTTATTATTTATTATTTATTATTTATTATTTATTATTTATTATTTATTATTTATTATTTATTATTTATTAATTATTAATTATTAATTATTAATTATTAATTATTATTTATTGATTATAAATTATTAATTATTAATTAACAATTATTATTTATTATTTATTTATTGTTATTAATAATAATATTTTATTTATTATATATTATATATTATATATTATATATTATATATTATATATTATATATTATATATTATATATTATGTATTATGTATTATTATTTATTTATTATTTATTTAGTCTTCTTTATTATTTATTATTTGTTATTTGTTATTTATTATTTATTATTTATTATTTATTATTTACTATTTATTATTATTATTATTTTATTGTGTTTTATTATATATTTATTATTATATATTATTAATTGTTGTTTATTATTTAGTATTTATTATTGATTATTGATTATTGATTATTGATTATTGATTATTGATTTTTTATAATTTATAATTTATAATTTATTTATTTATAATTATTAATTATGTGTTCTTTATTATTAATTATTTATTTTGTATATTTATTTATTTTTTATTATTTATTTTTTATGATTTATGATTTGTTATTTATTTTTTATTTTTTATTATTTAATACTTTTTTATTTAGTATTTATTATTTATTTATTATTTATTTATTATTATTTTATTTAATATTTAATATTTAATATTATTTGTTTTTTATTATTATTTATTGTTTATTATTTATTTTTTATTTTTTATTTTTTATATTTATTTATTATTTATTATTTATTATTTATTATTTATTATTTATTATCTATAATTTATTATTTATTATTTATTAATTATTATTTAATATTTAATATTTTCTATTTATTTATTTAGTATTTATTATTTATTTATTTATTTATTTATTATTTATTTATAATTATTTTTTATTTTTTATTTATTATTTGTTATTTATTATTATTTATTTTTTATTATTTACTGTTAATTATTTATTATTTATTATTATTTTTTATTTTTTATTATTTTTTATTTTTTATTTTTTATTTTTTATTTTTTATTTTGTATTTTTATTATTATTATTTATTATTTATTACCATTTATTTTTTGGTATTTATTGTTTATTATTGATTATTTAATATTATATATTGTTTATTGTTTATTATTTATTATTTATTATTTATTATTTATTATTTGTTATTTATTATTTACTATTTATTATTTAATATATATTCTTTATTATTTGTTTATTAATATTTTATTATTATTTATCATTATTTATTATTGTTTATTGTTTATTATTTTTAATTATTCTTTAATATTTAATATTTATTCTTTAATATTTATTATTTTTTATTATTCTTTATTATTATTTATTATTATTTATTTTCTATTTTCTATTTTTTATTGTTTTTTTCTTTTTTATTTAATATTAATTATTTAATATTTATTAATAATTAATAATTATTTATTATTTATTATATATTATTTATTGTATTATTAATTTTTTGTATTGTTGTTATTTTAATTTTGTAATTTTATTATATTATTATATTATTTTCATTATTTTATAAAATATGTAAATATTTTTATGATTTATTTCTTATTTGTTATTTATTATAATAAACAGTAAATAATAATACATAAATAAATAACTCAATAAATAACTAATAAATCAATAATTATTAATTATTGATTATTGATTATTAATTATTAATTATTGCTAATTGTTTAATTATTATTGAGTTTATATCTATTAATTATGTATTATTTGTTTTTTTAATTAGTATATATAAGTATGTTAAATTCTGTTTATTAACCACATGGCGCGCTTGCTGGAGTGGTACAGTCTTTCGAAAATATGCAAGAGGTTAGGGGTTCAAATCCCACCAAACGTAGTATTTCTTTATATTGCATGGGCATGGGCATGGGCATGAGCCTGGGCATGGGCATGGGCATAGGCGTGGGCATGTGCATGCTTAGATGAAGTAAATAAAGTAAATAAATTAAATATGAAATAAATAAAATAAACCAAATAAATTTAATAAATGAAATAAATAAAATAAACGTTCTACGACGGTTTTAAAACCACCGCGAATATTTTCTCGATGCACGATTTAGCAGCGGTTTAAACCGCCACGAAATGAAAAAAAACTCACCGCTAAATACACATTTTTTTGGTAGTGTTATGTGTAGTTTCATTCACTCATGTGGCCTAAATAATAATGATATTAATAATGTGATGGGTGGGACAATAATTAATAAAGACTCCACTAAATTTGACAAGGATTTATATATCATGCTATTTTATGTATGGGATTGGAAAGTGAACATAATCCTTAATGAGACTTTTTCCACTATGTGTGTTGTAGGTGTTATTAGCCTAAGAATGTAATTTTATTTCAATGGTGGTCTTAGTATTATATTTCCATGTAATTAATTTTATAAATATTTATAAATCACTAGATTCGATGTAAGGGATTAAAAATTTGAATTAATCCACTATTGACCTTTTTCATCTTTATGATGATGGTCTTAGTAGTGACCCTTGACTTATGTTATGATGTCTTGTATGATTTTATTAGAACATGTTCTGTGATTCTAGGATATTAAGATTTCATTTAATTATTAAAGCATTCCATGATCAAAATCACTCTCTTTGTGATATAATTTTATGTCTCTTTACACACATGTTGTTTTTAATATCCATGTTTATTCACTTACTGGGATTTCTAACTCACCTTTTTCATTTTAAATTTCCCCCAGGTTATCCTATGGGTTTTTAAAATATTTATGGATGTTAGGATAACACTTTTTGAGATTTTATAAAGTCCTTTTTTATCATTTAATATATTGTATTTTTATATCTAATATTCTAGTTTCGCTAGTTCAATATATCATCAATTTTATTTTTTAGAATTCTATGGGAGAAATTATCAATTAAAGTGTGTTTTAGGATTGGTTCCTATAATTGGTATCAGGGGTAGGTTAAGATATTTTTTGAGATTAAGATGATATAAACATAGTGAAAATACTACAGATAAGTCTATGGGATAATAAAAAGTATATGAGAACAACCTCAAAATTTAGTAATGTAGCGATCGTACAGTTTTCCTTGAAATTATGTCCCTCTATCAATGCTAGAAATTGGATGTAGGATCTTGTATAGTTTTACCTATCAGTAAGAACCTCAATGAGGGTGTGTTAGGTGTTATCTCAACCATGACCATGTTAATCAGAAAGAAGCCTATCTATACACCTTTCTAGACACTCCATGGAGATATTATTTGGTTAATCATATGAAATTTAAAAACCACTAGGAATTACTAATTTTATAGATACCTTGATTGAATTTTTTCAGAATTATATGATAACCCAAATTAATGTATCCTTTGGTCAAGTAATATTGATACAGGTTGAACTAAAGGAATTACTGAATAATGTGATTATGTAAAAGCATAAAATATTTTATTATTGATTTGATTTTATGTTATATTTTATAATAAACCCCCTATGATGTTTAATGACCACCACTCATGATAATAATTTTGGTTTTAGTGATGGTTGTAAATATAAGAAACTAAGCTATCATTTGTTGGTAGAGACAATGTGATGATTACCTCAATGATCAAACCATTAGTAATGGAGATGGACAGATAAATATAGTCATTACACTAGAACCACTATTACAAAACATGATTAAAAATGTAACCATAGATGAAATCCTATGAACACCCATGAAGAGAATGATGAAGTCTCATTAAAGTTATAAATAACATGATTATGAAAGAAATAAGACAGGGTTTCTTTAGTGTAAATAACATGGAAATAATTAGGATGGTGATTACCTCAATAAGGAAGAAATACACTTTACTTGGGGAAAAGGTGGTCAACAAGCTTCAAACTAACATACTAAAATAAAGAGTTTATTAAACATTATTGAAATAAATAGATCCTATCCTAAGGTTCCATTTATAATTCAATATTATTTTATTAGTGATAGTGGGGACTATCTATTTCAATCAAATAATCCAAGGAATAACCAAAATAATGATCATCACCAACCTACAAGACCAAATGGATAGTGGAATCATAATGGAAGAACAACTCTTAAAGTGGATCTTGATATTTAAGGAAAACATAGCCTCTAATATTGATATGTAGGTGTCTTGTTGGAATATCATTCTAGGAACTCTATTATATATATAATGATTTCTAGTAACGTTATATCACACACCCTAATAATTTTATTATCGATGAAATATTCTAGTGATATGATTATTGTATTCTAAGAGGAATATTATAGTAATATTCCATGTATAAATATTATTAACCATCATTTAGAAAAATTTAATGCAGTTTTAGTTAGGTATTGGTCCTCTCCACCTAGTGGAAAATTTATCTCCAGTTTAGAAAAAATATATCATTTTAACCTATGATATCATATCAATTAAAGGATAATAATAAAATACCTCTAGAGAAAATTATATAATGTGGGTCTTAATACCAAATAACAGTATACTATTGAACCAAATAGTTAGATAAAATAACTCATTTTTATAGAGAAGTCTATTCTAAGAGATTATTTTACCATGTTTTTAAGGTTTATATGTCTCTACAAATTAAATATTCTATAATCTCAATAATTTATATTCTTTTAGAATATTTTTGTTGGTACATGAAAATTTAAAATTTGATGGTGATGTTTTTTTAATTGGGAGAGTATGTAGCAGCCCATGTTTTAGCATCTATAAAAATAAAAAAATATCTATTATTTTAAAATTACTATTATTATTTATATCTATAATTTTAAAGAATATTTCTTAGTTAATTTAGAAGGATTGAAATTTGATTTGAAAACGTACCCAATAAGATATGAACAAAACTAAATTTAAATTATTAATTCATAAGTGTAACATTGAAATGAATGTGAAACAAACTAATTAATTCACCCAAAGGATTATTACTCACCATGTAATATATAAAACCACTAAAATTTCATATATCAATATGAGGGAATAGATCAAAAAGTATATAATCTTCATTATTATGAAATCATCTAGATAATCTTCAATAATATGGACCACCAATGGCTAAAAACCCTATAGAGACTAATAGAACAATGAAAGGAAAAAATCATTTTAAATATCTATAATATAATATTAGAAAAATGCCTTACAAATTGAGAGTCGAATGAATGAATAATTTAGTAAGTCCCTATATTGGAATAAAATATGGTCATTATAAATTAATACATTGAAAATATAATCATTAAATATATATTCATTTATCATATGTTCATCATCCCTGTATCCAATGTGCATACTAAATTCCTATGCTTTTATGTAGTGAATTTAAAATATTATAACTCAAAATATGATATTAAAATATTATATAAATTTATATTGTGTTATGTATAAATATTAATATTATTTCTAATTAAATATGATATGATGTTTACGTAAAATAATAATTCATATTATGATATCAATCGAGTAGTAAAATTATATTTTACAATATAAATAATTTATTTAGCTATATTTTTAAATCTTATTTATAATAAAAGTAATATATTTTTTATAAGATCATTATTGTGATGCATATTATATTTATTCCCACTAGTTGAAATTGATCACCATTAACATATTATATACAAAATAAAATACTAACAACCATAATATAAGAAATTGATATGAAAAAATAATAATAACAATCAATGATTGAAAATGATATTTTCCTAATGAATGTATTTATTCACCATATTTTTATTTTAATTTAGAGGATAAATTTGTAAATAATATAATATTAATTAGATAAATTTATATTCATTTTTTAATTTTGATTGTCAAAACTAGCATATGAACGTTTTTTTGTATTTTTGAAAAAATTATGGATTTTTATGTGAATAGGGAAAAATAAATATTTTAATAATATTTCTCACTTTTCAGATATTATAATAAAATAATTAAATTAATTGTTTGGGAATGATTTTTTAACAAAAAAATAAATTTATTAATGTTAAATTTATTATATTAAAATAATATATTTACATATAAAACTCTTGTTGCTCAATCTGGAAAATTTAGGTAATGTTTTAATGAATATTGATTTTATTTTGAGTATACTATTAAAAATTTCACATTGTGAATTTTGGTTTTCAAATTTTATTAATAATAAATAAAAATTATATGACTAATCATAAACATTTAATTTTAATATAATCAATAAAATTTATAATATTATACAAAACATAAATCATTTTCTTAAAATAAACTTTTTTCTAAAAATGGGGTTTTACGCATTACATTTACTGCTACAAAAATTAATTTCTATAACCCAAGGAAATTTTATTATATAAATTTATTTCCATATTCAAATTAATCATGTTAAAATAGTAAATAATTTCAATTTTCATTTAATCAATTAAAATTTGATACTATGTGTAAAAATGAAGTTACCATTATAGGAGAAAAATATGGGAAATGTAGTTAACATAGAAATAAGGTCAAAAAATTCATAAAATGTTTGATACATGATTATGGAGGGGTTATTTACATTATCCAAATCCCCAAAAAATTATTGGTCATTTTTGGAGGCTTTGACCATAAATAATGGAGTGGTATTATTTACAAATAATGTTTTTTACAAAAGATGCTAATTCTTCACTTATAGTAGGTGACCACAACATCTCAATTTATCAACCCAATCCAAGGATATGGGTCAACCAAATCTCTACCTTATTATCTCTTAAATTCTCTCCCCATTCCTTTGAATCATTTGGCTTTCCAAAATACCACACAAAGAATCATGATGGAGTAACCGAAGTGGGAAATTATAAAGGAGTGGTAATACTCTCATTCCAACTTGTTTAACTACTTTTTTTTATATAAACCAATTAAATCCCATATTTATATGAAGGTATGAAAACAAAAATTTTTTACAATGACGAACTATTATCAAATAATTGGATGAACCAATTTATACATTACTACCAAATGACTAAGAAAAAATAAAATGATGTTCTCAAGGTGTGAAGACTCATGCCTCTATGAACGATGCATTAAATTTTACACCACCACCTTAAATGGTACGTTCATTAAGTTTATGTAACAAAATAACAAAACTATTTTCATAAAATTAGTATTCTTGAAGAATAATATTTGTAAATCTATATTTGTGATTAATAAGAAATGATCGTAGTATCTATGTGCACCATAAATGGACTTACCAAAGTTCCTTTCTCAATTATCATAAATTTTTTAATGACCAATAAAACTATATTAAAATTTTCCAAATGGAAATATAAATCAAATAAACATCCAACTTTATGGATATTATGATGTTATTTTACTAAACCATTGGCCATGGTCAGAAAAATGATAGTGTTATCAAAAAATTAACTAAACAACCCTGGGTAACAAATACAAGGGAAAACTATATTAATATTAAATAAAAAAATATAATATTTAGAACCAATAAAATTAAATATTTATTAATATTTACTCTTCATATATATATATATCTAATGAACATAATTTAATTATTAAAAATGTTATGTACTTATGCAGAGTGATTTCTGGCAAGAGGTAATGGTTTTTCATCTCAAAATCTATTCATTGAGACATATTTGAATGTTAGGTGATAATTAATTATTTTTATAATGTATATACATCCCCAAAATGTACATTTTTAATATTATATTATTTTATTCGTGGTTTTTAACTAACCATATTATATTCTTACTTCTGATGACTTTTCAAATCACTCTAACTCCCAATCCCGCACTTGGATTGTTAGGTATCCCATCATGGATGTAAAAACTATGACATTTAAATACATCCACCTTTATGTAGAGAGTTACAATAGGATAATTAATCTATCCATTATTTAATTCATAGTATTTATAAAAAGTCTCTATATCATCCTATGATTTGTTCTGGGTTAATAATTCATAATGAATATGAACATTTAATTTGGTGGATGGGATAAATTTTAAATTGTTCTTTTGAAAGTAAATATAAGAATTTTAACACATAGAATTGTAGTTTTAAAATGTGTTTTAATTCCCTATAGGTGTCTAATGTGTTCAAAAGTATTCCAGAAGTATTGTTCTTTGAGAAATCCATTTTTGGAGAAACTGAAAGAGGTACATGGTTGGTGCATGGTTTGTAATAGTTGTGTATCCCATACTTTGTGGCCTAGTATATTTAGGGGAATGGGTTGTTAAAACCATGTTCCCCCTAGGAGGATTCATGTGTTCATTTAAGGGGTGTCACAATGTTTTTAAAACCATTAATGTTAGGGATAATTGTCTTGTAGAATCTTTGAATGAAATTACAGAGGTGGTCGTAGGGATACACATGGTTTTCTATACTATGTACCTATGCAGCATGGTTAGTTCGACTGAAATAGTGTCACTGCACAGTTGGAAAACAACTTGACGAAACTGTGAAACCAATCCATGTGGGATTTCGCTCTTTGGAATTGTTAGCTGTAGGGTTATTGAATAGTGATCCACACTATGCAGCCAAACCCTACACCTCTTTAAAGGAGTAAATTTTTTATTTAACTCATCTTCCCTGAAATTGGGTTTACCCAATTTTCCTACACCATTCATCTAGGAATCCCTCTCATGTGTTCCTCCTTCCTCTTCTCTTCCCATGTTGGGTTGTCCTGGTACTTTGGCCAATTTCAACAATTTTTTCTTAATATAATTATATCTATATTATTAAGACTCATCTTGGTTCCTTTTTATGTTTATCTCTTTATCATAAATGTCATATCCAGATGGCATAATTCACCCTTCTGTAAAGTAAATTTTCTAATTATCAATTTTATTTGATTCCTGCTCGAATCAAATATGGGTACAATATGGTTGAAGAATACTGAAAATGTCATTGGCGGTCGATAATATCTTCCCTTACAGTTGATTTTCTTTTAAAATATTTTTATTGTTACACATTAAGTATTCTATGAGAATCCATCCTAGATCATGTTACTCTTAAACTTGACTCTATAGCCTACCATATAGATCCATTTAGATGCACTTGGAATTCTTCGAGGATAATAATTATATATTGACTACCCAAAGGGTATTTTTCTCACATTCCCTTGATGAAAAACATGCATAATTAACCAAAATACAACTACGTTTGTTTTGATTGTCCCCTCAATAAGAACTTTTTAATGATGTTAAAATTAATTGGTTGAATTTTTCTTTGGAATATATCCATTCCATAACCATGTAAACATTTTAATTATTCAAATGAAATGGAATGGATGTTAATGAGATATAAGACTAACATAAATGAATTCTTATGAGACCTTGAAAATTGTATCACCAAACACACTTCTAAGGTTTGTTAATTTAATTATTTATAAGTAATGACAATATGAACATGAAAAAGGAGATATTCAATGTTTATACACAATTGGACCTTATTAATTTGGATCATTGTGATTATTGGAGGAAGATTAATTGTGTTGTAACAAATTGTTTAATGGTTTTCCTTTTATATTACATATTAATTCTTAAAGAAAATTTGTCAATTAAGTGAATTATATTATCACATGGGTTTTTTCAAATGTAATGTTTTATGTCCTAAATAAAATTGGATAATTTCATAGTTAAAATTGAATTTATAATTTCTTATGGGTAGGTATACCCTTATGATTCATGGGCATGGTGTCCCATATAAATCTTGGAAATGGCATGAATTATGATTCATGTACATGGTGTATTTTGGAATGGTGTCCCTTATGTTGTGATTCATGGAAATGGTGTCCCTTGGCAAGACGTCCCTTTCATTATGGTACTCGATCATGTCACCCAAGGGTATCACCTCCCTTATAATATGATACATGGAAATGGTGTCCTAGGGAATGTAATTATTTTTATTTGGATTCATGGGAATGGAATCCCTATGCATGGTGTCCATCATTATCAGTCATCTAAGATCATTGTGCATGATGTCCCCTATTAAATATTAAAACTTATTATATATTTTTTTGTGCAAATCTAGTCATTAATCAATTGTTCCTCACCAGTTCATCTACAAATGTAAAGATTTTAGTTTCTACATATATGCATATATATATATATACATACATGACAACACATGTTTAGTGTAATATTTGACTCGGGCTGAAGCAGTTATGGTTAGCCAAGTTTCCGTCAAGAACTAAATCTGATAGGTTTTAACATAGATGAACATTAATTTATTTACACCACTGCATACATTGATATACATGAAAACTGTTTTATTTTATATTCACAGAAATAATTACATTAGACATCTTTTTTGGTGACCTATTGATTATATATTATACCATATTCGAACCACCATTAGTATCATAAAAATATCTCATCTGATTGAAGGCTCAGGACCATGGATTATGTTCTATATTATTAATCCTATAAATGGGAGCCTTGTAGAACAGGATTTGGAAGGCTCCCAAGATACTTAGGGGGAAATACTTTGAGTCATTTTTAATTATATTATCATTTTATTGTATGTATCACCTATTTTAAAAATAGTATATTGTTTCATGTTCATGCATTCTTATACAATAATTTATTATAAAATTTTAGACATTATTTTATTCATCCACTACTACTTATTTTTTATTGATTTTATTATATCTATCACGGATCTAGAGGGTATATTATCCTCCATTTAACTACCTTTATACTATAACTTTTAGTTTTAAGCCTCTAGAATATGGGGAGGAGCGATTGAGGTAATGCGACTTATCGTATTGCAGCACTGTTTTCATGGATCTCAGGTCAGGATATTATAATAAGGTATTAGAGAATATTTTCATTTTTGTTACTATTTTTGAATGGTATAATGGAGAATATGAATGTGATAGAAAATGGTAAATAGCACATATATGGGTCCTTACATCCCACACAAGAAGTAATGATCAAGTTATAGTGATGGTACAATTATTCTATATTAAGGTTTATTGTTATTTCACCTAGGTTGATTGTTGTAATTCTATTCAATATTCATTTATTAGTTTTATTATTTCTTTTATTACCCTTTTCTCTTTATGGTAATTTTGTATTACTACATGAATCTTATTTAACATGAAAAGATTCACATTCTAGGAATATGACATGCCAAGTAGACTATAATATATATTTCTTGATACATTATGATTTGTATAACATGCTTGTGTGATTATCAAGATGCTTATTCATATCCCTGGTTTTGTAATTATATAGGTTTTTTTAATTTATACCATATTTTTGTTCCCCTTCAATGATTACATATATTATCTACTTATATAGTATCTTTCCATGATTACGTTCATGCTGGAATGATTAATTTAGCATGTTCGCATGTATTCACTACTACTATAATAGCATGACATTAATAATTAAGGTAATAGGTTCTATTAAAAAAGTGTTTTCGTCAACTTAAATGATTTTTTACAATATACATGATGGTATAATTATATTTGACTGACCAATTATTGCATGTTTGGGAAATGGACCATTGGTTTCATGGGAAAAACATTACTGGTTTCAATTAAATGGGAGATATTTTTTCAATTTATAAGGTGTTTGGGCATTTATTAATTTGGAAATAGAAACCCATATAATCTAACCATAGCATATGGACTTGGTCTATTTTGAAATTAAACAGAATAAATATACTGCAATTACATTAATTATATTTTTAACTAATAATGTAGAGTGCCTTTATGATTATAGAATGGTAATAAATCTAAATAGATGATGCTTTATATATATAAGGTCTTATACCTTTATAAATATGGAATGATGATTCATATGACTAAATCCTTATATACACACTCAAACCAAGTAGTTCAGTTAGTTCTTGTTTCTTATGAGATAGAAAAATTATGGGTGTTTTGAAATTTTAATAGTTCATATTTTATAGGTTGAACATAACTTGACCAATATTATCATGACAGGAGCCTCATAGTTTTTTGTAATCATTGTATGCATTGGTTATTAACCCCTTGAAGGTATTTTTAATTATTTAAGGGATGGATATTTTATATTTTTACAACATCTTATATGGTGACATATTTCAAGCTATGGTGGAATCATACCGGAAAATGTCCCCTCACTTGATAAAATCATTTTTATTATTCTTTTGATCATCAATATTATGAGGATTTCAATAATTAAAATGTAAAACACAATGAAAAGGGTGTTTTAAACTATAAATTTATGTTAAGATTCACTCTAACTCTGTCCCATTATGAGAACCATATGGAAAAATAAAATGGTTAAAATGGAATTTATATGATAAATTGACAATATTGTGATTGGATTTTAACTAAGTAAATAATTATTCTATAGATGTTTGATGGAAAAAAAATTATCACCAAATGTTGTTGACTAAATAAAGTACGATTTTTAGATGTTTTTAATAATAGGTATTTAAATTATTTAATGGATCCATGAATAGATAAACTAAAATTTGAATCGGTGGAATGGATCGAATGAATCCATAATGTTATAGTTTTAGTTATGACCCTAGTGTAATGGTATTTTAAAATATTCCCCCAATTATTCCATGGGTGAGAATAGATAAAATTACCATAGGTATTTTTTTTACCTTTTCCTTTATATATAGATTAGACGTTAGGATAATAAGTCTGGTAACCTCTTTAGCATGACCTTGTTATATGGTTGATGCATTCTTCTTTAGTATGGAAATATCCCAGAAGAGGTAGAAACCTCAAAACATTGAACCATTCTATATCCCTATGAAGTGTTTCAAATATTGAGGTGTTATTTAGGTGATGTTTTTTTATTTTAAGATTATTTTTATAAAATAAATCCCAATTTGGATGGGTAATCATGCAGTGATTTGAACATTTTTAATAGAGGGAACATTATATAAAACTTTTACTCATTTCGTTAGATAATCCTAGAGATTGGTCAACAACTCTGAATATCAGGTGACCCTTTTTATTCCTCAGTGATGGATGAATCAGGAGCTCATTATTGGGGTTAATATTCATATGTGATAACATGAATCTGGGATAAAAATTTTGTATAATACTTTAAATAATAGGATTAATAAGGTTTATCGGCATGTAGACATTATAAAATGATATACCATTGTCTCGGTACCCATCGAGTTAGTAGAATGGTTAAAAAATTGATATGTTTGGTGGAAATCATTAAAGATTGGAGTTGTTACAAATTTCCCACAGGTCACCCCTGAGGAAAATTTACATGTGTGTAAATATAAATATAACACATCCCAATGAATGGGATGGTTTTGTAAAAGGATCAGCTATTTTAAAACAACCAAACGGTTAGCTTTTGAATTTTATGTATGCTTCTAATAACATGTGTGACATATTTATTATGGTAAAGGATTTTACATACCAATCATTTTTATAGATTATTACTATTACACGTGGTTGTGGTAAGACATGGATTTATGCCATAATACATGGTATTAAATTATAAATTCCCACTCTAGAGTGTCCCGTCAATTTCTCTGTTTAGAAACCCCAAAAACATCTATTATACACTTTGAACCGAAAAACATAAATTTTAATCAAGGATGTTAAAAGAACCATGGTCAAAGGGCTAGTTGTTGGTCACTACATGGTTTGTGTATTTTTATTTTGAAGGATATAAATAGTACCTATGAAAGAAACATTGAGTATTATCAGGTAGAAAAATGGATTTTTCATATGATAACCATTACTCATTTTCAACAGTAAAAAGATGTATATCTCTTTATACTGTTCTATACCAAAAATATTTCATAATAAATGAGAAGAAAGGCCAAATGGGAGGAAACCAAAACATTTTCTATGATTCCTTTTAATGTTTTTCAACCTGGGGAAAAATATATATTTTATTCACTTTTAAATAATGTTTATTAATTATTTCAAAAATATTGAAACAAAATTATAAAATGTTTCTCACAATAAATGAAAAAATATACTCTTTATTCTTTCATAACTAGAATGAATAAAATGAAATAATATAAAATTATGTATTGAAAACCATGTAATTTTAATGTCCATAGATAAAATACATCTTCTAAATTTGAATTAATCAATAGGTTGGAAAAGATATAAAATATTAAAATTTTCAAGACCAAGAAATCCCATATATCTTTTATAACCATAAGAATTAAAAAAATATCGAAAACCAATAATTAGGAAGATCCCTATTAATGGAGAAATAATTACGTGAAATATTTTTTCAAAATAATAACCATGCCTCAAGAAGTAAGAGTAGTGTGAATGAATGATTTTGTAATTATATATATATATATATATAATAAATATGGCCATTATAAATGTGATCATTCAAAATACGGTCATTGAAAATATTTCCATTATAAATATTGTCATTGTTGATGTGGTCACTATTCATATATCAAATATGTATAGAATTTTTTTTTGATAGGATATGTATACTAATTTCATATATATTTATGAAGTAAATTTAAAATAATATAATTTCTAATGAAAGGAAAATATGATATTAATATTATATATATATGTGTGTGTGTGTGTGTGATTAGTATAAATATTACTAATATAATTATTAAACTATGATATGATGTATATATAAAATTAATATAAATATTTACAGTCAAGATAGTAAGAAATTGAAATTTTAGTATATAAATTGTTATTTTTAATTGTATTAGTTAAAGTGTATTTATTAAAAAAGTGATATTTATTTGTTTGATGGACTATTTTGTTATGAATGGTATATTTTATCAAAATAGATTAAATCGAACACCCTTAAAATATTATATATGAAATAAAATACTAAATTTTATTATGTTATATTTATTCATGAAATATTAATAATATCATGGCCCCCTCCACCCCCCTCCAATAGGTACCCCTCCTTGGTCGGCAATAACAGGAGAGAGACAGTGACCCCCGAGTACTGCTTCTAATAGGCCTTGGGTTGCGGACATCAACTGATTTTATATAACAATATTTCATATGGGAGGAATTACCAATAAAAAAATAGGATCAATATATAGGATGAATAACCACCCTGTAACTCTAGCTTATAATATAAAAATTATCCCAAAACAATCACACATGCATCCGTTATATGAACAGATACAAATAAAAGTCTCAAAAAAATCCAAAAAATCAATCCTTACATTAGTGACATCATAGGGGATCCAAACCCCAAGCTAGTAATGAATATTTTATTACCCAAACATCTCATTAAAACCTGAAAAATAATTTATATAGGTTGGTTGAGAATACAATTACACTCAATAATATCATACCCATTGTCTCAATTGGATATGTAGAAATTAAAAACTAATGTTCCTATTGACAAATAGTATAACCAACTAGAACCTAAACAGTTCAACGGACCAATCCCAGCCTCACCAGGTGTCACTCATAAAATTACACATATAATATTTTAAAATAGAAACATGAATATAAATATAGGTTCCCCGATTCCACATCCCTATTGATTTTACAATCTCACTCCCCAGCATTTAGTGTCATTTCCTCCCACACCAAGCATACAAATCACATAACTACCCCATATGTGGTGATAGAGTCAATCATTATCATATATGGGTAAGAATGAATCCCTAACTATTCCTTCCTCACATGGTCTATCATATGGTGCTAGCATCAATCATTATCATATCACTTCTTTTCTATAGACACCTCCCCCATCATAATACATCTTTCCAAAAGACACTTGAACCATCATATCACATCTCCCCTGATGGATCCTGGTCCATCACACCACACCATATCACATGACCAATGAATTAGGGTATCATGAACACAAATAAAATCAAACTCATATTATCCTCATACTATGAATAACCCCAATCAAATATGAAATGTCATTACAACCACATCACTTCACATGTCACTTGGAGACAACTAGACCATAACTATCAGGTAATATGCAACACCAACCTATAAAATCACTATAGAAGGAATATTAAATAAGAGGGGGATGGTATCCATCTATATAAACACAATACAAGATGTTGGGGAAAACATAAGGAACCCAAAAACATTAGGAATTGGTAAAATATAAAAATCATGCGGGGAATGTATAAAAATACCATACATTACCACTACTGAAAATTTAGGATATAGCCACAGTTTGAGGAACCGTGGCTATGTTTGGTGTGGCTATAGGCCTAGACATATAGCCACAGTTTTAATTTCTCATTCTATTATGTCCCCATTATTGATAAAAAATACAATTTATAGGAGATATAATGATATCATTTCATACTCAAGTTATGCACCATAAATTATTCCACTCTAAGTCCACAATATTCCTAATCAATGCATAAAAAGGTGGGATTTATTTAGACATCAAATATATCCATTTAAAAAAGAATATGTTTCCAATATGAAATGAAACTAATCATCACATTTTTCAAGAGTCTCCAAACAATTTTTTTAGGCTGGGCCAATTGATTGAAAAAAATTGTTATAATGGTTCTCATGTAAAATTTAAAACTTATTTTTTTACCCACTTTAACACAAAGGTGAAAACATTCACATTAAGTATCATGTTTTAATTTCAGAAAACAACCCCAAAATTATTCATTATATAATATAAATTCCACTAATTTAGAAATAGCATACCCTTGTATAGCATTATTTTATTTTTTTAATCCAGAATTAGATATTATGAAATCATAACCTTTCAATGATACCTTTTTAAATAACCTTCCAAAATTCAGATTTTGATGAAGTTATAATTGTATAAGATTCTTTAAAACCTTCTCTACTTTTCTATCTTTCAAAAAGACTCTACAGTTTTCAAAATTAATAATGATCCAATTTTGAATAGTACTAAATGTTCGATAAATTTCAAGATGGATATCTTCACCTTACTTTCCAACTTTGATATATTTTTCATCATCATTAAGGTTGATTATTTCATCATATGTTCTTTAGAATACCAGTTGATAGATCATTTCATAATGGAGCATTATTCATTTTATTTTATAGTTTTTGATCTCTTACAAACCTTATTTAGTTCTCTCCTTGATAATTTGCTACAAATTCAATTACTAACACTGTACGCATATATGTACAACACATGTGATAGGGAATAAGATAAAACTTTTTATTCCTCAAAGTGAACAGAATGGTTTTGATAATTTTCTCAACTATCTCCATTATTCCTACTAGGAAATATATTTTTTTTCTTTTCAAATATTAATCTACTCTAAAAAACTAGAACTCTTTTTTAACACTCTTCTTAGTTTTAACCATTTACAACTAAAATGAAAAAACCATTTTCTTCTTCCCTTTCATAAATAAAATACACTTCTTTCTTTGAAAATTGGACTTCACATAAATCTTTTCCCCTCTTCTTATTCTTCTTATTATTTAGTGAAACCAATATGCACTAGATATCATATTTATATTATCCTTAATATATAAAACATATTCAAAATATATTCAGTTTTTGGATCTATTCTCTCTTTCAATACTCAAGGAATTTTTCTACAGGATTCAATATTAGTTATCTCTTCTTGATGCAAGGATTTTTCTTTCTTGGAATGACAGTTTCAAACTGACAATTTCATTGACATGAAATATATATATATATGTTTGTGTGTGTGTGTGATACATGAAACAATATCCATTATATTAATTTTTTTTCTCACTTATTTTTAATCATTATATCATGTGAATACTACATTTTTAATTACTATAATTCTTAATAATTCAAAATTCCTAATATCTTCACATTTCAAAACTCCCACTACTTCTCTACACAATTGTTTGTAACTGTATATAGACATGTAGAAACCACTTCATAAAAAACTCCATGTATGCATAAATTATATATAAAAATATTCAAGGTTTCATCTCCTCATTTCATGGTGAAAATATTTATGTAAAACATGAAGTTATGAAATGGAAGCATGAATCACAATATTTCTTTACTATATTTATGTCTATGAAGAACATATCACTATGCATCATCATATTTAGTTTATCACATTTCATTTTCTTTTGCTAAGAATATGTTGATAAGACTTTCGGATAAGTCTTATAATTTATAAAGTCTTACATAATTCCCTCAAAAGTATTATGAATTTCGAGTATTATGAAATTTTCTCAAAATTCTTTCAACCCTATATTCTTCCATTTGCATCTAAAAAATATAACCTATGAATATCTTTTCACATGCCTTATAATTCCTAAAAGTCTTAAATATGGAATGAGTTTCTCATGATCTCACAATATGGATCACTCTATAATTTATAGTGCGGCTAAACTATAATCATTACACAAACTAAATAATTTAAGAAGAAAATCTATAATATATAATATCAAGTACCAATACCTTAGTTTTTAAATGATGAACAATAGTTCTATTTGATGTGTCCCACACTAGAAATCTGTTTGTGAGACCTCTTATTTATTACCTATAACACTCCTTAGTCTGTCATTCAAATCCATTATGGTCATGGTTCTATCATGCTTTCCTGTACAGTGGTTCTAACCATCACTCTACATTAATAAAAAATTGGTTCACTCTACTCAGGTCGTTTTTGACCAACACAAGATTTTATACATTCCATCCTAACTAGAATAAATTTAATATTGGCCACCTGTATCTGATGACTTAGCTACTTGGGTAGTGCTGTATTAAGGTATTTTTTTATAAATCCTTCTCAAAAATTTAAAATAAACAGAAAAATCATAAGGGTCAACTTAGTAAAAATTCACTCATAATCCAAGTGAAAAAACAACTCAAACATAAACATTCCTTTTCAAATATAACAATATCCTATACTCCAATAATATCAACATTTTTTTAATCTTCCTCAACTTCATCTATGTATTTTCCCAAATAGTTTTTTACTTTCCGTGCTTATATACATAAGAAAGGAAATTTTAAAATGCCTTCATCATACACATATAAGATTCATCATTATAAATTCGCCAAGAAACATAAATACTTATTGAAATTTCCTTTACAATTTCCCTTTTTGAAACTAGAATATTCAAAGAAAAACGAATCTTGGCAGTAATTCAAGAACACTTAAAACATTTTTTACTTTATATAAATGAATCTCAAAAACTTCAAAGGTAAGGTTTTCCCTTTTCATATGAGGAAAGAAAAGTATTTCATAATCAAAGTTCAAACATAAAATATGTGTCTCTATATCTCATTTACTTAATATAATGTCACACATCTCTTAAAAACCATTCTTCTCAACAAAACTATGTTCACTAACCAACTTCCAAGATATTCATACCCATAAATTCTTATTTCTTGCATATTGACACTAATATTCATTGAATCTTCAAAATAATTGGAAAAAATAAAACACACAAAATGTGGGATCAACAATACAAACTTCAATGAATTAAAACGCAAGAATGAATTCCATAATTATAATATTCAATACAAAAGAATGTCCGACTATCATGATACTATAAATGGATAAATAAAGGACTTCAATAAGACCCTATATAATATCATTCATATGATTGTGAACAAAGATAATAGATCTTATTATAATAATATCATTCATTCTTTGGGGGAATATCGAAACACAAAACATACTGGTTTAAAAGAAACCCCATATTTTCTAGTATATAGGAGAGAAGTATCCTTCAATTTTAAGAATATGGGAATTCCTAGACATAGATTGATGAGCTAAAATGAGTTTATAAGAAAATTTTATTGACCCTATATAACCGTGGAATCTATTAAAAGCCTGTCACATAAGAATTTAACCAGAAGGTTCTGATCTACTAATTCATTCGTGCAGAATTAGTATTTTCCATGAGAACGCTAATGATACATGGAACAAAGCATCTAATTCTTGAATAGAAATGGTAATGACCTTACATCTTCCATAAGGTCCACTCTAATGGGATTATTCCTCGATCACAATCGATAGAGAGAATATAAAACCTTCCACCAACATAAGATTTATAATGAAATAAATTACAAACCCTTAGCTAAAAGTGCATTTCACATGAATTTAAACTACTTGGATATGGTCGTTGTCATATAACTTTTAAATTGATGGAACTAAATGTCCTTTTTTCATGATGTCAAATTACATATTATATAATCTTTATCACATGGTGTTGTACTAAACGACAACATATCCACCCCATATGACCCTCAAACTTCATAGAGCGGTTTGTCTCATATGAAATGATTTACTTACACGAGATTGATATCCATAAAAGATTATAAAAATACGGTTTCCACTATCTATGACCCAATTTATAGATAAAAATACCCTCATATTCAATAACCACATATTACTTAATTTATATTATCATGATATATGAAGTGAATAACAAATCACTTATCTTGGGGACAACCAAAATTCTTATCTTATTCAAACCACCCCATCTATCCAAGTGTTTTGGATCTTTACCTCATTAATACAACGTCTTCCAATGGCCCTACATTATGATATAACTATATTAATTTATCCTTGTGTTGAGACCTTATTCACATCAGGATTCTTTCCTTATATCACCATGACACTCATATATTTCATTACCCTTTCCACTATGTATAATCCATATATATATATAGAGACGTTTTTCAAGAACTATATGTGGATTGATTACTATTTTCATAGGATATATAGTGATACCAGGACACTCTATCTTGGTGAAAACCATAAGTATCATTCCCATAGATTTCATATCTTATTTTGGTATGTGGTTCCTCATTGATTCAGACAAAGTCTTCTCTAATAACCCTTCATTTGGATGAAATATTTTCATTTTAGTTTTTTAATCTAGATCTTCATAGGGATCATTTTACCAAGAACTATTTGTATCCTTACTCTTGTAATTAAAAGATATGTTGTAACCCCAAGATTGTTTTACCTATGTTCAATCTAGTAATTCCATTTCCATCCCATTTCCCATCAATATTCTGACACTAAATTTTACTTATTCTCATATGATTTTCCTTCATCAACCCTACACCAGGATGGAAATTCTTATACCATCCTAGATATTTCTAAAGTTTGATTAATTTTATTTTAGGATATATAATGACATCCATATAACCTTTCTTGGTCCCAATTTTATATTTTAATCCACTAAAACTCCTCCATAATTTTCCTCAAAGAAATAATACTTACCAGCTCTAAACTAGAAACTAGCTTTAAAATATACTTGTACTTTGTAACATAATTTTTAACATGAGAATTTGAGTGCCCAGAAATTTTCCATGTATACTGGTAATGTGTACATAAAATCTTGACAGACACCTATATTGGGAGATGTTAAATACACTATGTATCTTGCCTACCTATAATCAACCAAAGGCATGTCCTTTCCCTGAAGGATAAGACCCAGTAATCTTATATTCATTCAATAACAATACAGTAGAACCTATAATTCAGGTCTGGCCGACATTTATCCCGGGTATGATTTTCAAAGGTATAGTAATAGAAAAACCATTTCAAATATAGTTTTTGATTATCCCAGTCTACCCATATGCATTTTATCAATATATAATTTAAATGAAACATGTTATTTCCCTAATTTAAATGGATTTAAAATACTTATGGATTTAAAAAACCCTTTTGGATGTCACATTCCTTCTGATTGGACTGAACTCTATGACTAGCATGAAATTCTGAGAGACTTTCTAATATGTCTTAAATTGATGATTTGTATATCAAAATAACGAAAGATGACTCAAATAAAATTACATTTAGTGATAAACAGTCCAAATAACAAAATAATTATGAATTAAAATCAAATTAACATGTCTAGATGAGATCAGACAAAAAACCCTCATAAAAAATTTCTAAAAAAAAGAGAAAGGATAAAATTAAAGTACTTATAGTGTAAATGGACTCCGCTGTAGCCAAATGCGAAGTAAGGAGAAGAACCCTAGAAAAACCAAGTCATAAGGCGGTAAAAAGGAAAGAGGTAAAGAGGGATGGAAGGGTGATGCGTTAGCGGGGATGAAAGCTATAGAAACAAGGTCTGGGTGAGTGATATTATTATGGAGAAGGTGAAGGGGGTGGATGAGACAGGTAAGCAAGGATAGGGGCACGATGAGGATTGGGTTGGCAGGGAGGAGTTGAGACGGGCTGGTGGAGAGGCGCGGTAGTGGAGGCATGCAGCGAAGCAGCTGCCGCTGGTATGCTGGGGTTGAGATTTGAGGAGGGAGCAATGAGACTGTGCCAGAGCCGCATCTGAACCATGCCGGAGCCGAGTCGGAGAAGGAGAGTCGCTGGGAGGTGGGGTGGCCGCTTCAGAGACGTCGATAGAGGAGGAGGATCATGAGAGGTAGGAGGATCACAGGGGCTGTGGGGATGGTAAATTCACGAGGGCGGGGGGGGGGGGAAGGGATCACATGGGACGCTATTTCCACAGACATCAAAAATAGTCGTGGGTATAAGTAATCTATAGCCATAGTTTTTATTGTCTATGGATGTAGATCCGTAGCTATAAGCCCAAATTCTAGTAGTGTACATGATATATATATTAAACACAAAACCATTTTATAGGTTCACAACAACTGCACTAATTTACACCACATTTCTAATAAAACTCCACACCTCAACTATCATAACCTCAACCACCACTATAGGAAAACACACCATAAAACCTCCATAAAAGCTCATTTTTTTATTATTGAATACATATTTGTCCATTCATAACATTTTTCCACTAACTATCAAATAAAAAGTCATTCACTCCAGGATTTTCATATCCCATTATATTATTGAATTAATTTTTTCCAATAATATATAAAAATTTCAAGTTGATTTTTATTCATTCGCCAAAACCATATATTTAATTTCAACGTTATTAATTTATTCCATGGATAATCGAGAAACTATCACAGCCACGCCATGAAACAACTCACCCATCTCACATCAACCATTACCGCATCCCCAAAATGCTAAGACACCACACCACCGCACCACCACAACCACATAACCCATCCACCACATGTCCTCAATACCTAAAAAACAACCATATAACCAAAACCACAACAATCCACAACCATATCACGACTACACATCATATCTACCACACAAAAAGTGATTTAAAATAGACTACATCACATTCCATGATAATACCCCCAAAAAACAGACCGATATATCTCAAAATTCAACTAGGTCAAGCATAACTACACAATATCCCTCATCACACAATAAAACAGAAATGAACTACCACACACAACAAAAATGCATCATAATTTCTAAAATTTATTGCTGAGATTCCATTATTTTGTTCTGTTATTTGTCATGGTAATTTTAAGACAAATATATTACTTTGGTAACCAATTCATTATCTATTGATATATTATTTATCCTTTTATTTTGTTTTTTATAAAATAACAAGATAGGGGTATCACAATATATCATAAATCCAAAAAAATAGGCTTCTAACTTATGTGCTTTTGAGTATTAATAATAACATGCGTAATCTCAACAATAATAACATTAGAGAATTAAAATCATGTGATTTCTCATATTCACCATAAATTTAAAATCATTCAATTAATAATATTAACTAATACAACCTTTGTTATCCACCCAATAGAAGGTAATATTGGGATATTACACACACATAGAAAATAACAGAGATAGAATGTGAATCCCCTACCACAAAGAAGAATTATGATTTCATTACCCAGAATAAAGAGAAGGACAAATGAAATTAAATCCACAACTGTATAAGAATACCAAAGTTAAATCATAAAATCATAAATTTATCATAAGAAAATATATCCCAACCCCCCACAATCCAAAGAAAAAATACCATTGTGTTTCCCTATTGATGGAATGAAAAGAAACAAGGGGTAATGGGAGAATAACATACCTAATATTTTTAAATATAAAATGATGGAACCTAAGAATAATCACTAGAGAAACAGAGATGAAAAATTATTCAAATTCATTAGGGGTTTTACCAAAAACCAAGAGCAATGAGGTCAATATAAAAGAATTTTTGAAACAAAAAAAACTATAAAATGTATAAAACATACTTGAATCATGAATTGAATTCAATTTTCTTTTCACTAAATACATGGTTTCCATGAAATTAAATATTCGATATAAAATTATATCGTCGGATTTCCATATATCACATATTCACTAAATTCCCTAGTGAGATGGCATAATTTAATTCATATCATGGATCCATCTTTAACATCATGAGTTTGTTCTTCATTGATCCCATTCCCAAACAAAATCCATAGATCAATAGTTTTATATTCTATGAAACACCATATCACATTGGGAATCCCTTATATTATGAATACCACCTTCTATTTTTCTATTGCATATCCAACCTCTATAGAACCACCTCAATCCTCCTATGAAACACCAACAACACACAAACTAGATATATAATATTATATGAATGTACATATCATTATATTAAATAACAATAAAATGTCCACAGAACCTGATAATTAATAACTACCAAGAAGGATGCGAGAATGTCCCAAAAACCATGCCAAAAGATATCTCTATGGTATCTGGTAACACCTTAAACAACCCCACCATCCAATCACACCAACTCTGACACTCATAAAACATAATGAACATACACATCACTATCCCTTACCAATATCAACATCATATAATCTGAAACCCACCATAGGAAACCAATTTTCTCAAAACCATATGCTCTACTACTATACTAACCTCTACATAGACCAAAATAACAACATCCATATCCAACACACAATATTACCTAGAGCACACAAATAAGGGAATTTATTCATAAAAATGAAGATATTATTCTCTTTGGGTGGAAGTACGTCACCTACATAGTTTTAAACCAAGTCGTTGTATAAATAATATTTATTAGGTATTCGTTATTCTCCAATTCACAAGCTAGAGGCTTAAACAAACATCACATCATTAAGAGAAAGCACATCTCAAAAAAATGTAAATATCTAAACACTACATCATAATAAAAAACATATTAAATCAATGCTTAAAAAACATTGGACGATGGTCACAAATATTTGTCTCATTCTCCCACATAGTCTTCTCCATGCAACGATTCCTCTAAAACGCACAAAAGATTGACAGGTTTATCCATGGAACACCTTCTCTTGATGATCATAAAACTATAATAGTGACTTCATGAATTTCACATAATCTTTGATATCGTACTATCCCCAGTCAATGATATAATGGTCTTTATGTAGATACTAATTAATATATGATACATGAAAAATATTGTGATCCAATATGTCCATAGTGGTAGCTCTAACCAATATGGCCCCACACCATCTTTCCCCAACTCCATGAAAGTACCAATGAATCTAGGACAAATCTTACCACCTTTCCAAAAATAAGATTCCCTCAATGATGAGAAACCCTCAACAAAATATTATATTTAACCTTAATCATGAGGGGTCTCTACCTATGATTAACACATGAATTTTGTATTAACATAGGCCTTTTTGAAACCCTGCACCACCCTCAAACTCAATCAGACCAATTTGAATATTGATGAACCATTCCACTGAATAACTTCCCAATTGGGTAACTGAATTTTTTTTTGGAACCGATCAATCCATATAAAATTCTTTTCCTTCCTAGAAAAGGCTATAAGCGGGGTTATATCATGAGAGAAATTAGACACAATTTTTTAATAATGGCTATCTAGACTATGAAATCATATAAAAACTATCATGTTCTTGTATGATACATAATAAATAACTACTCATACCTTCTATGGGTCAACGACCACACCCTGTTGAGTCACAACATGACATAGGAAACACACATATTGAATCCAAAATATTCACTTGAAAAAAAATTCTGAGATCTTATCGTGTCAAATGACCTTAAAAAAACTCATAGGTGACCATAATTATTCTCATCTGTCTTAGAGTATATATAAGTCTCATTGATGAACTAAATAATGATTTTTTATTGAAAATCATAGAATATGGAGTTCATGGGCTCTATGAACATGTCTACATTGTTCAGGAAATTGAATGACAAGATCATGATATTTAATTTCCCCTAACAATATCCAATGGTATTATTTGGGATATTATCATCTTTCACCTTCTTCTGGAGAAATCCTAACTATAAGAAAACCCTCAAAACCAAACTGGATCCCCTCAACTAGTGGAATATATCATCTATCATTGGAAGAGGGAACCAATATTTTATTGTCAACTGATTCAACATATAATAACCCATAGAAAGCATCACACTACCATCATTCATCTTGGAAAAAACACTAGAGCACCACAAATAGGCACAACAGTGTTGGATAAATCCTATCTATATCAGACGATCCACTATCAACAACAACTTTCATATCTCCAAAGGCTCCGTTAAAATGGGATCCATAAAAATCAGAGACACACTATAACATCCCAGGAAAATAGAGAATATAACTTTTTCATATTTTTTAAAATTTCGGAATTAAATAATAATTTTGTGTTAAAAGAGATTCTATGTTCGATGGCATACCTGATATCCAACAACAGGTGTCACTGAAAACATATGTCGCTCACAACATTGAGTTATACTAAAAAATTTAATATAATAATATTATTTTAAATGGTAGCTAACACATAGCCGTTGTATTGGTGGGAATGAATAAAACTATCCATGTTATGATTAAATATGTTTATAATATGTTTTTATATTTATCCAATAAATTTTAGAGGCTTAAAATGATACTAAATCCAATTTTAAGCAGGAAACACTCTAATATTCTTTAAAATGTCATTTTACCGCCTTTTGATGGAGAACCCTTTTTAAATCTAGTTTTTGTCACTTTAATATGTTCTATTTCACAGAATAAAATTATTCTTTAGAATCGGGACATCAATATTTAATTTGGATGAAATTTTAGTATTTTTATGATAATGTTTATTTTTTTAATGAATAGTGAAAAATATTGTATTTAAATTCAAAACATCCTTTTAATATAATATATTTATATGGATAGATTATATTTTTAATTGGTTTTAAATTATAATTAAATTATATTTTTAAAATTTAATCTAATTTTGGAAATTTGATGTAATTTAACATTGAAATTAGACATAAGAAAGTGTCAATATTTTAATAGTTATAATTTCTTAAAAACACGCTTTTTTATTTTGAAAAAGGGAATTAATTTTAAATTAATTAATTCAAATTCTATGTTTTTAATTTGATAAAAAAGAAATCATTTTTGAATTCAAAATATCAAATATATATTAGGCTTAATTTTTTGTATTTTTCTGAAAACATTCAAATTTTGATGAATATTGAAAACACTAAGTTGTAGTTAAAAAACCGACATTTTCATTTAAATGAAATTTTACCACTTCTATGAATAGAATTTCAGAAATATGACATACATGGTTGTTATCATTAAGAAAAATGTGTTACAGTAAGATGAAAAGAATTTTTCGTGAATAGTCACTTTTGACTTTTATTTACCACGGTTAAAGGTAAATACGGTAATTCAAGGTAAAAAGAATATTATGGTAATACAAAATTACCTTAACACTTATTCTAAAATTATTTTATGAGGAATTTCTGGAAATGGAAATCCTTGGGTCAATTTTGGGACCCCATGTAGCCACTAAAGAGTTATCAGACACTTTATATTCATTAATTTAAAGTAAAGACAAAAATGACTAAAACATATATCTTTTAGTAAATAAATTTTTTCATGGGGTTATAATAGTTATTTCTTAAACAATAAATATACATTTTAAATCTATAATGATTTCATATATAATGGTATTTGTTTTATAATTTTTAAACATCAAATAAATAACATTATTTATGACATAGTAATGATGCAATATGTACCTCATTAATGAATGATTCAAATAAATATGATTATAAATAATTAAAACAATATCCAAAACAAGCCCAATTATTATTGGATGATTTTAATTGGTCAATGAGTCAACTTATATTCACCTTTAATAATCTTTTGACCTTTAATATGGAAAATCATTATATATAAAAAATAATACTTTCACACTTTCTGAAAGAGCCCATCGTCCCCCTTATAAAAATCTCTCACTTCTAACCCATTCCTCACACTTCCCAAGCCCCTTGTCTCATCCCTACACTTCCCAATTAATCTCCATACATCCCTCTCTTCCTCTTATAAGCCTTAAATTATTCATAAGGAACTTAAAGTAATCCTTTTGGTTCAAACCAACAGGAGATACACAATTTAAAGGTAACGTCTTCTCGTAAGTTCTTTTATTTATTTTACTTCTCGAACCCCATAAAATATTTTTATTAATTTAAATTATAACAAAAACAATATCCGCAATAAACTATGTTGTTTTTATGTGAATTATTCGAACTACACTTACACACACCTCTATCAAATGGGTAAAGAACATACTGTTTCTGTGGACGGTGAACTAATACCTCATGAAATGATGATGGTTCAATTATCTCCAACCACCTCTCTTTGTGGCCATTATGATGGAAATATATTTATATGTGACATATATTATATTTATATTTCCTCTATTTTTATTTTTTTTTCATTTATGTCATACCTTTATAGTATTCATAATGGGTAAATATGATAATTTCATTTGAGGAAGTGCAGATTACCACCCCCTCTGCGTGATATGACTCATTCATTCCATATGTGGAACATATAAAGGATGGAGTTACAGAAATTATATATGATATTATAATATAATTATAATATACCTATGTATCATTAAGTTTTAATTTCATTAAAATATGAAATAAAAATGAAAATAGTGTACTTGCGTATATACGTTTTACTGTCTCCATGAACGATGCATTTTATTTCTTATATCCAATTGTTATGTACTATTATAAATACATATATGAACTATATATATATATGATATATATGATATAAAAATCATTAATATCATTCTGGGGATAATTTTTTTACCCCATGAACAACTTTAAATTATAAGATGTTCATTTTTGACTCAAGTACCAAATATCGACCAAACTACCATTATTAACTAAAATGATTTCATAATGCTTATAACATGGTAATAAGTGATATATAATGAATAATAAAATTTGAAAAGGTTTTTAAACAAGTATGAATTAACTTTAGTTTGTTATTCATGAGATTAAAGAACGAACGGGTCAAGTCAGACACTAGGTAAGGGGTTTCTTATCTCACTTTTAATTTTTCGATATTTATATTATTCAACACTTATTCATTGAATGTGGTGTATTGTGTAGTTTAATTTTAATATATATTCTCATGATTATTTTTTTATTCATGTTATTCTATGATTCATTTGTGGGTTATTAACTTTGAATCATACGACTCGATTATTTACAACTTGGTAAGGGGTTTCTGATCCCACTTTTAATTCCGTGAGATTTATATTGTTCTCCACATATTTATTTAATGTGGTGTATTGTGTACTTCCATTTCATATATATTATCATTATTATATTTATATTAATAGTACTCTATGGTTTATTTGGTGGTTATTAACTTCTGTTCATACAACTCTATTGGTTGCAACATGGTAAGGGGTTTTCATCTCACTTTTTATTCCCCTGAGATTCATGCTATATTTTCCACTATTTCATTTTGGGTGTTGTATTTACTAATAATGATTTTATTAATTTTGTAATATAATTTAATTTATGGATAATGTCATCTTCATTTTATGATCCTTATTTCTTGTGGTGTATGTTTCATTAGTTAGCAAAACAGTAAGGGAACCTTTCACCGCACTCTTTTAGACAAAGACCTCTTTTATGTCATGTCTTTTAAATTCCATTTTATTATGTCAGAATATGTTTTTCTATATCCTAATTGATTTACATTTTATATACTTGTGGTGATGGACCCCCTTATCTCTCATCAACTCATTTTGTTAAATTTAATGAAATGTCCTTAGGCTATCGAATTTCATTAAGAGAACTTCTTCAAAATATTTCATTTGTTTGGGTTAGGCTTCTACTTCTTGATTATTTCCTGATATGAATATGTGTATATGACCACTGATTTTTTACACTTAATATACACTTTTGTTGGGTGTATTATTATTTATCACACGTAATTATTTTATTGATTTATCCTTAATCTAACGATATGATCTTTTAATGGGACCTTGTCTCAATTTACATTCCATTGAGAATTATTTGTTGTTATACACCAATTCACATTTATATGGTGTATATACTGCCCTATGACATATTATATCATCAATCTCATTATCCTCATGATATTAAAATCTTTCTTGAATGTTACTTTGTAATTATTTTTATTTAAGAACTTTTTTAAGTGGTAGAAGACTTTTTAACTAAAACATTGTTTTAAATGTTTTAAAGAATTATTATCCTAAATATGTCCCATTAATGTAAATGTTTTCAAAATGGTTTTTAGTATTTATTTATATCAAAATTAATGTTTTAAAATTTTAATTCCACTAAAATATTCAAAGTGGTATGGAAAAAATTAATTCAAAAATATCTTTATTAAATGTTTTAAATGGTTTTGAAAATAGTTTGATAAAGCATTGATTATATAAAATATCTTGAAATGATATCTCGTGATTACAATGTGGAAATTATATATTTCCTTTATGTTGTTTTATGTGTTATGAAGAGTTATGGTTATTGGTAATTGTTTATGTATATGGGTGGTTCCATTATAAACCTAGGGCAGGTGAGCCCGAGATAGCTCTCCAATGTATTTGGTAACATGATAGAGGTATATGTTAATGTATATCTAAGATATTTAGGTATTATATTTTGATGGGTATTGCATTGTAACTCCCTATGTAGTTATGATAACTATAATGAATATATGTTATGAATTCCATAACCTTCTTTTATAAGTTATGATATCTATGAGATATTCATATATCTTATGATTTTGTAAGGTATGTTATGATTGAAAAGTATTGGTTTCATTGATTTGTATTTATTGATGGGTTAGTGATTCCTTTATTTATTTTATAGCCCTTAGTGAGCTTTTTCTGCTCAACCCAAGGTTTAAAATATTATTCACTTGATATAAAGATGAATAGGGTCACAAATGGGATCAATCAAAATTCATGTTGTCTAAAACATGGAACTATACATGAATATTTTTTATTGTTTTTATTTTTTGAAAAAATGGAATCTCAGTAGAAGTGTCTACTTGGTAATTTTTTTAGATGTAATTTATTAGTTATGACCTAATTCTCTAAAACTATAAACCTGAAAAGATCCTCAATGTGAATTGTTAATTTAATTAAAAATTAGTTAATTTTATAAAGTTGTGTCCTTATAGTTGGTATCAAATGGAGGATTAGATAACTTAAGAGGTTATGGTGTTATATAAGAATAATTGACATAACCATAATAGTTAGCTTACTAGAAATATCCATAGATATTTTTGATAAATTGAATGAGATTAAGATAACATGAATTATTATATCTTAGTATTTACCCTCCTCATAATATAGTATATGATTATTTTATTGATATACTCACACTGACATTTTTGGTTTTAGTAAATGGCTGGATCTAGTAGGAACCAAAGCAATAGTGGATGTGAAGAAAACTGTGAGTGTTTTCAGAATGATCAACCCAATGAAATGGGAGCAACAATAAAAACACTTTTGGTTATGCTCAACCAACTATCTAGAGTAATGTTTGACCACCTGAACCTTGGTGATTTTTATAAGGCATGATATGTACAAGAAACAAATCCCTACGAAATTTTAGTTAATAATCCCAAAGGTAAGTACGTTCAAAAACTTATTAGTCAAGGATGTGGAAAGAACATCTAGGAAAATGATTCAAAGGGGAAAGAAGATTATGTAGATGTGGGAATGAAGGTCATAAAGCAAAAACCATCCATGGAAAAAGAAAGCCTCTAGTTGACTCCAGGAAAGGAAAAGATGTTCTTTCTAAGGGATAAATTGAATTTTTTAAATGTGGTGTAAATGGTCATTATACAAAAAGATGTCCTGCGAAGAATTTTCGGGAATGGGATCACCATGATCGTACCAATATATGTTAACCAATACCTAATGCCATTCCAATTGAGTATGAATAAACTGACAATGATCAATGAAAGGTATAGATTATTTCTTAACATATGTTTTGATATTATTAAATATTTGGATATGATTCATGATTTTGTTTCTAAGAAAGAAGTATTTCAAAATAAGTTGGTAAATAATGGTTAATGCATCATTACGATTGTTCAATGAGTAAGAAGTCAACATATATTGGATTCAAGAGTTACGATAGATTTTAGGATGATGAAATACTTAAAATAATAAAGTCTCTTTTGATGATGGGATTACATTGGAAGACTATTTATAGTATGTGTAACACTAAATCTTGATATATGAAAATGTTATTAAAGGAATAATTATATTTTATTTTGATGAGTAATGGTGGAATTTTAATTAGGAAGAATCTATTTTTTTTTATGAAAATATTGTAATTATGGTTATTTATAGAAATGATTAACATATCAAAGACAATATGTGATTTTGTTATTTACACTTCAGTATGATACTTTATGAGAATTAGATTTTATTTGGAAATAAATGTTAAGATTTACTGTCAGAGACAATGTGATTAAATCCTTCTGAGTTTTGGTTTACAATCCTAGTTTGGGTTACATTGAAAATTTTCAAGGACATTTGTTTATTGAATTTTCTTTACCAAAATTTGGTTTGTTTTTTGTCGAATTTTAGGGATTAAGATTAGTATTTTCTTTTTATAAATTATTATCCTTTTTAGGGATTATCTAATCCTGTAATAAATATTTTAGTTTTGTATAATGTCTAAAGATAAGGGAAATATATAATTTATCCTTTGTGGATTATCTGATACTCTAGAATATGATTCTAGTGCTTTTGATGTGACCAAGTCAATTTGAATATTCATCATTTGAAGAAAAGATGAGATTGTGGTAGAAATTTAGTAAAGGATGAAAGTATACATGAAAAGTAGGTATGTTTCCTTATGTTTTTAATTATGCTCATAAATAAATTCCTCAACATTATGAAAAGTAACTTAAAACAAAAACATTGTCTGTTAACATTTCTTAATGGGGAATCAAATACCGTTTAGCCCACCACAAGATTGTGATTTTTTGGTGGTTAACTTTCTCTTAATAATGTTTTCTACCACTCTCCATCAAACCATGTTGGTTTGTTTATCTTCCATATCCATGTTTTCTTACATGGAATCCTAGTATGGGCTATCAAAGGTGACATTTTTATTTCTATTTCTTTCTTTTAAAGTGTTGTTTTTATTGACCCTTTTTTGATGTGGGACATTCAATGATGTTTCCAATACCAATTTTAAAATTGCGAGGACGCAATTCCGAAATAGGGCGAAGGATGTAACATCGTAGGTAAATAAATAAAATAACTTTTCAATATTATTAAAAATGTGTAGATTAAATATTAATTTTATGTTAAAGGGGATTCCATGTTCTATGGTATACCTGATACACAATAACATGTTTCATTTAAAACATATATTCCACACAATGTTGAGTTATATAGAAAAATATTAATATAATATTATTATTTTAAATGGTAGTTAACGAATAGTCGTTTTATTGGAGGGAATGAAAAAAACTAACCATATTATTATTAAATATGTTTCTTAACTGTTTTTACATTAATCCATAAAATCTCATATTCTTAAAATGTTAATAAATCTCATTTTAAGAAATGAACACTCTAATATTCTTTAAGAGGTCCTTTTACCGCCTTTTAAGGGCGAACCCGTTTTAAATTTAGTTTTTGTCACTTTTATATGTACGATTTGACAAAATTAAATTCTTATTTATACTGGGTACATCAATATTTAATTTGGATGATTTTTTGGTATTTTTCTGATAATGTTAACTTTTTAATGAATAGTGAAAAATATTGTTTTTTAATTCAAAACTCTTTTTTAATATAATTTATTTATAAGGATAGATTATATTTTTAATTGGGTTTAAAGTGTAATTAGATTATATTTTTACCATTTAATCCAATTTTGATCATAGTATGTAATTTCACTTTGAAATTGGACATAACCAAGTGTCAAACTTTTGATAGTTATTATTTCTTAGAAACACAATTTTTATTTTGACAACGGGAATTATTTTTAAATTAATTAATGAAAATTATATGTTTTTAATTTGGTAAAATGGACATAATTTTTGAATTCAGAATATCAAATATACCTTCGGCTAAATTTTTTGGTATTTTTCTGAAAACCTTTAATTTTTGACGAATAGTGAAAACACTAAGTAGTAGTTAAAAACCAACGTTGTTATTTAAATGAATTGTTACCACTTTTTTGAATTGAATTTCAAAAATTTTAAATACATGGTTGTTATCAGAAAGTAAAATTTGGTTCAATAATATGAAAATAATTTTTGGTAAATAGTTACTTTTGACTTTTATTTACCATGACTAAAGTTAAAAAGGGTAATTTATGGTAAAAACAATATTATAATAATATAAAATTACCTTAACACTTTCCCTAAAATTATTGGATAAGTTATGTACCACCATGGGAATCCATGGGTCGATTTTTGTACCCCATGGAGCCACTTAAGAGTGATAATGTCACTTTATATTAATTAATTTAATGTAAAGACAAAAATAACTTAAACATATATCTTTTAGTAAATACATTTTTACATGATGTTATATAGATTATTTCTTGATATATAAATATTAATTTGAAATATATAAATATTTCTTACATCATGGTATTTTTTATAATTTTTAGATATCAAATAAATAACATTATTTAGGACACAATAATGATGTTTAATTTACCTCATTAATGAATTTTTTAAGTAAATAAAATCATAAAAATTAATACAATATCTAAAACATGTCCAATTCATATTGGATGATTTTATTTCGACCATGAGTCATCTTATATTAGTATTTAATAAGTTTTGGGCCTTTATAAATTGAAAATCATGATACAATAAAATAATATTTTCACACATTCCTAAAGAGCCCCTCCTCTCCCTTATAAAAAGCCCTCAATTCTAAAACATTTCCCACACTTATCTATCCCCTTATATCATCCAAAATTTTCTCAATAAAACTCTCTAAATTCAAATATTCCTCTTATAAGCCTTACCTTATGAATATGGAACTTCAAGAAAACTTTTGGGTTCAAGCCAAAGGGAGATACCCAATTTAAAGGTAACATATTCTCTTAAGTTCTTTTGTTTTTTTACTTCTCTAACCCCATAAACTATTTTTATTACTTTACTTTATAACAACACCATTTTTCTAAATATACGAGGTTGTTTTTATGATAAGTAATATAACTAAACTGATACACTCCTCCATATAATGGGTAAAGAACATACTGTTTCAGTGGACGGTGAACTACTACCTCACAATACGATGATTGTTCAAATATCTCCAACTGCCTCTCATGGTGGCTAATATAATGGAATTATATTTATATGTGATATATATTATATTTTTATTGTCTAGATTATTTTGTATTTTTCATTTATATCAAACATTAATGGTTTTAATAGTGGGAAAATATGATAATTTCATTTGAGGAAGTGCGGACTACCACCCCCTCAAAGTAATATGACTCGTTCATGCCATATGTGGAACATATAAAGGATATATTTACTAAAATTATATATGAAATTATAATAGAATTATAATATACCTATAAATAATTATGTTTTCATTCCATTAAAATACTAAATAGAAATGAAATTAGCGTTCTTACGTACCTACGACTTACCGTCTCCATGAATGATGCTTTTTATTTCTCATCTCCAAATGTTATGTACTGTTATAAATACATATATGTTATGGAAATATATTATATATGTGATAGATAAATCATGAATATAATTTTGTTGATAGATGTTGTTTTACCACATGAACAACTTGTAATTATAAAAAGTTCATTTTTAACCGATGTACCAAATATCGACCTAACAACCATTGTAAACATAAATGATTGAATAATGTTTATAACATGGTTATAAGTGATATAAAAGGAATTAAAAACTTTAAAAATGTTTTTGAGAAAGTATATATTAACTTTCATTTATTATTCAAGAGATCAAATAACGAACGGGTCAAGTCAGACCCGAGGTAAGGTGTTTCTTATCTCACATTTAATTCTATGAGATTTCCATTGTTCGACACTTTTTTATTTCATGGGGTGTATTTTTTATTGTAATTATGATATCTATTCTCATGATTATTTTTATATTCATGGTATTCTATGATTTATTTGTTGTTTATTAACATTGGGTCATACGACATGATTGATTACAACGTGGTAAAAAGTTTTTTTCTCACTACTAATTCCATGAGATTTCCATTGTTCGCCACTTATTTATTGAATGTGGTGTATTGTGTACTTATATTTGATATATATTATAATTATTATATTTATATTCATGGTATTATGTGATTCATTTAGTGTTCATTAACTCTTTTTCATATGACTCGATTGATTACAACGTGGTAAGGGGTTTTCATCTCACTTTTTATTCTCATGAGATTCATGTTATATTTTCCACTATTTCCTTTTCTGTGGTGTATGTACTGAACATGATTGTATTTATTGTGTAATATAATTTAAATTATGGATATTTACATTTTCATTTTATGATCATTATTTTATGTGGTGTATGTTTCTTATGTTACCAAATCAGTAAAGGAACCTTTCACTACACTCTTTTAGACAAAGACTTATTTTATGTCATGTCTTCTAAATTACATTTTTATGTTGGGTTTTATTATTCTATATCCTAATTTTTGTAAATTTTATCTCCATGTTATGAGAGACCCTCTTCACTCTCATAAAATCATTTTCTAAATTTTTAAACAACCTCATTAGGCTATCAAATTTCTATAAGAGAACATTGTAACCCAATTTCAATTCTTTTGGTTAAGATTATAATTTTTTATTATGTCATGATATGAATATTTGTAAATGGCCTATGATTGTTTTACACTTACTATCCACTTATTTTGGGTGTTTTATTGTTTATCACACATAATTATTACATTGATTTGTCGCTAATCTATGGATATGATCTTTTCAAGCGACTTTGTCTCAATTTACATTCCATTGAGTCTTATTTGTTGTTATACACCATTTCACATTTATATGGTGTATATACTACCCTTTGACATATTATATCATGAATCTCCTTATCCTCGTGTTACTAATACCATTTTTTAATGTTATTATGTAATTATAATTATTCAATAATTTTCTCACGTGGTAAGAGATTCTTTAACAAAATAATAGTTTTAAACGTTTTATGGAATTATTCTTCTAAATAATTCTCATTAACTTCCATGTTTTCAAAATGGTTGTTAGGATTTATTTATATCGACATTAATTTTTTAAAATTTTTATTCCTATAAAATAATCAAAGTACTATGGGACAATTTGATTAAAAAATCACATTATTAAATGTTTTAAATGGGTTTGAAAATGGTTTGATAAATAATTGATTATGTCAAACATCTGGAAATGATATATTGTGATTGCAATATGGAAATTCTATATTTCCTTTATGTTGTTTTATGTGTTATTAATATGTTATGGTATTGGTCATTTTTTACATATATGGGCGGTTTCATGATTAACCTTGGGCGGGTGAGCCAGAGATAGCCCTCTAATGAATTGGGTAACGTGACATAAGTAAATGTTGATGTATCTCCTAACAGATTTAAGGAATATACGATGATGGTTATTCCAATGTAACTCCATAGGTAGCTGTGATAGTATAATGTAAGAATGTTTTGAATTCCATAAGTTACCTTTATTATTTATGATTTTTTTGTATTATTCATAAATATTAGGATATTTTAAGGTATGTTATGATTGAAAAGTATTGGTTTCATTGATTTGTATTTGTTGATGGGTGAATGTTTCCTTTCCTTATTTTATAACCCTTACTGAACTTTTTATGCTTAACCCAAGTTTTGAAATGTTTTTCACATGGATTAAAGATGAATATGGTCATGTATGGGATCAAGGAAAATTCATGTTGTATAAAACATGTAATTATACATGAATTGTTTTCTCGAGTTTTTTTTTTTGAAAAAATTGCAACTGAGTAGAAGTTTCTACATTGTAATTTATTTAATCTTTAATGTAATAATTATGGCCTAATTCTCTAAAACTATAAACACGAAGAGATACTAAATGTGATTTATTAATTTAATTCAAGATTATTTAATGTTTTAAGGTTATGTCCTTATAGTTGGTATCAAAATGAGGTTAAGATAACATTAGAGGTTAGACTGTTATTTAAGAATAATTGAAATAACCATAATAGTTTTCTTACTAGAAAAATCCATAGTTATTTTACATAAATTGAATGATTTTAAGAGAACATGAATAATTATATGTTAGTATTTACCCTCCTCATAACATGGTATATGATTATTTTACTAATATACTCACACTGACTTTTTTGGTTTTAGTAAATGGATGGATCTAAGAGGAACCAAAGTAAAAGTGGATGTGAGGAAAACAGTTACAGTATTCTGAATGAGCAATTGAATTAAATGGTAGCTTCAATGAAAACTATTGTTGTTATTCTCAACCAAATATCTAGAGTCATGATTGACCACATGAACCTTAGTGATTTTTATAAGGCATATTATATGCAAGAAACAAATCCCTATGGAATTTCAGTTAACAATAATAAAGGTAAGTATGTTAAAAAAATTAGGTGTAATGGATGTGGAATGAAACACCTCGGAAAATGCTTCGAAGGGATGAGGAAATTATATAGATGTGGGAATAAAGGCCATTAAGCAAGAACCATCCATGGAAAAAGGAATCCTCCAGTTAACACTAGGAATGGGAAAGAATTTCTTTCTGAGGGATAAATTGGATGTTTTAAATGTTGTTTCCATGGTGATTATATAAAAAGATTTTCAATGAAGATGTTTCGGGAATGGTATCACTAAGGTCATAAAAATACATATTTACCAATAGCTAATTTCATTCTGATTGACTATTAGGAAACTAAAAATGACCAATGAAAGGTACATATTATTGCTTAACATATGTTTTGATATTATTGAATCTTAGGATATGATTCAAGATTTTTTTTGTAGGAAAGAAGTATTTCAAATTAAGTAGGTAAATAATGGATAATGGATCATGAAGAACATTTAATGTGTAAGAAGAAAACATATAAGGGATTCAAGAGTTATGGTAGACTTAAAGATGATGAAATACAAAAAATAATTCTGTCATTTTTGATGATGGGATTACACTGGAAGAGTTTTTATAGTACGTGTAACCATAAAGTTTGATATATGATATTTTTATTCAAGGAATAATTATCTTTTTTAATGTGTAATGGTGGAATTTTATTTATGAAGAATATTTTTATGAACATATGGTAATTTAGGTTATTTATAGAAATTATTAACCTATCATAGAGAATGTGTGATTTGGTCAATTACACCTTAGTATAGGACTTTAATAGAGTTATCTTTTATTTGAAGATAAATGTTAAGATTTAATGTGGAACACTATGTGATTAAATCCTTCTGAGTTTTGGGTTACAATATTAGTTGGGATACTTTGAAAATATTTAAGGACATTTGTTTATTGAATGGTCTTTTCTGAACATTGTTTTTTTTTCGAATTTTGGGGATTAAGAGTAGTATTTTTTTTATAAAGTATTATTCTTTTTTGGGGATTATCTAATATTGTAAAAAATATTTTGGTTTTGGATGATGTCTAGGGATAGGGGAAACATATAGTTTTTCTTTAGCGGATTATCTGATATTCCAGAAGATTAATCTAGTGCTTTTAATGTGACCTTTTCAGTTTTAATACTCCTCGTTTGGAGAAAATATGAGTATGTGGTAGAAATTTAGAAAACGATGAAAGTCTATATGAAAAGTATGTTTCCTTATGTTTTTAGATAATCTCATAAATAAATTCCTCATATTTATAAAATGTAACTTAAATAAAACATTGTCTGTTAGCTTTTCCTAATTGAGAATTGAATTTCGTTTAACCCATCACAAGTTTGTGATTTTTTGGTGGTTAACGTTCACCTAATCGGTTTTTCTACCACTCTCCATCAAACCTTGATGGTTTGTTTATCTTCCATATATATGTTTTCATAAATGGAATCCTAGAATAGGTTATCTCAGGTGACCTTTGTATATATCTTTCTTTCTTTTAAAGTGATATTTTTATTGACACTTGTTTCCAATGTGGGATATTCAATGAAGTTTACAAGCCCAATTTTAAAATAGCGAGGATGCAATTCCCAAAAGGGTGGAAGGATGTAACATCCCACTTAAATAAAGAATATAAATTTTTCATATTTTTTAAAATTTGTGAATTAAATATCAAATTTCTGTTAAAGGGGATGCTATGTTCGATGGCATACCTGATATGCAATAATAGGATTCAATGAAAACTTATGTAACACACAACGTTGAATTATACCGAAAAATATTAATATTTTAAATGGTAGTTAATGAATAGTAATTTTATTGGAGTAAATTAAAAAAAACTAACCATATTATGATTAAATATGTTTATTAAATGATTTTACATTTAACCCATTAATTTTAGAGGCTTAAATGAAGAATAAATCTAATTTTAAAGAGGAAACACTATAATATTCATTATAAGGTCGTTTTAATGCCTTTTGATGGAGAACCCTTTTTAAATCAAGTTTTTGTCACTTTTATATGTTCTATTTTTCAAAATAAAATTTTTATTTAGAATTATGACATCAATATTTATTTTGGATGAAATTTTGGTATTTTTCTGACAATTATCATTTTTTAATGAATATTGAAAAATACTGTATTTACATTCAAAAATTCATTTTAATATAATTTATTTATATGGTTATATTATCTTTTTATTATTTTTAAAGTGTAATTAGATTATATTTTTACTATTTAATCCAATTTCGGTCATTGAAAGTAATTTCACATTGAAATTGGACATAAACAAGTGTCAATATTTTGATAGTCATTTTTTCTTAAAAACACGCTTTTTGTTTTGACAAAGGGAATTAATTTTAAATTAATTAATGAAACTTCTATGTTTTTAATTTTGTAAAATAGTCATTATTTTTTAATTCAGAATATAAAATATATGTTTGTTTTAATTTATTGTATTTTTCTGAAAACCTTCAACTTTTGATGAATAGTGAAAACATTGAGTAGTTGTTAAAAACAGAATTTTTAATTTAAATGAAATTTTACAAATTCTGTGAATTTAATTTGAAAACTTAGACACACATGGTTGTTATAAGTGAGTAAAATGTGGTTCAATAAGATTAAAATAATTTTTTGTGAATAGTCACTTTTGACTTTTATTTACCGCGGTTAATGGTAAATAGGGTAATTCAATGTCAAAAGATTATATAATAATAAAAAATTACTATAACACTTGTCCTAAAATTGTATAATGAGTCATTTCCGACCATGGGAATATCGGTCCGCTTTTAGGACCACATGGAGCCATTTAATTGTGATAATGAAACTTTACATTAATTAATTTTATGTAAAGACAAAAACGACTAAAACTTATATCTTTTAGTAAATCAGGTTTAAAATGGGGTTATATAATTTATTTATTATATTTTTACCATTTAATCTAATTTGGGAAATTTGATGTAATTTAACATTGAAATTAGGCATAAGAAAGTGTCAATATTTTGATAGTTATTATTTCTTAAAAACACGCTTTTTATTTTGAAAGCGGGAATTAATTTTAAATTAATTAATGCAAATTATATGTTTTTAATTTGTTAAAAAAGACATCATTTTTGAATTAAAAATATAAAATATATAGTAGGCTTAATTTTTTGTATTTTTTTGAAAACCTTAAAATTTTGATGAATAATGAAAACACTAAGTAGTAGTTGAAAAACTGACTTTTTCATTTAAATGAAATTTTACCACTTCTATGAATTGAATTTAGAAAATCTGAAATACATGGTTGTTATCACTAAGTGAAATTTGGTTCAGTAAGATGAAAATAATTTTTGGCGAATAGTCACTTTTGACTTTCATTTACCACGGTTAAAGGTAAATAAGGTAATTCAAGGTAAAAAGAATACTATAATAATACAAAATTACATTAACAATTATACTAAAATTATTGGATGAGTCATGCCTGGCAATGGGCAATGATGGGTCGATTTTGGGACCCCATGTAGCCACTAAAGAGTTATTAGACACTTTATATTAATTAATTTAAAGTAAAGACAAAAATGACTTAAACATATATCTTTTAGTAAATAATTTTTTTCATGGGGTTATATAAGTTATTTCTTAAAATATAAATATCCATTTTAAATCTATAATGATTTCATATATCATGGTTTTTGTTTTATAATTTTTAGACATCAAATAAATAACATTATTTATGGAACAGTAATGATGCAATATTTACCTCATTAATGAATGATTCAAATAAATAAGATTATAAAAATTAAAACAATATCCAAAACATTTCCAATTCTTGTTGGATGATTTTATTTCGTCCATGAGTAATCTTATCTTAACCTTTAATAAATTTTTGACCTTTAAAACATAAAATCATTATATAATAAAATAATATTTTCACACTTTCAGAAAGAGCCCCTCATCCCCATTATAAAAAACCCACACTTTCAACCCATTCCTTACACGTCCCAAGCCCCTTGGAACATCCATACTTTTCCCAATTAATCTCCATACATCCCTCTCTTCCTCCTATAAGCCTTAACTTATTCATAAGGAACTTAAAGTAATCCTTTTGGTTCAAACTAACAAGAGATACCCAATTTAAAGGTAACATCTTCTCTTAAGTTCTTTTATTTATTTTACTTCTCTAACCCTGTAAGCTATTTTTATTACTTTACATTATAACAAAACTAATATCCTCAATATACTATGTTGTTTTTATGTGAATTATTCGAACTACACTTACACACACCTCTATCTAATGGGTAAAGAACATATTGTTTCTGTGGACGGTGAACTACTACCTCACGAAACAATGATTGTTCAATTATCTCCAAACACCTCTCATGGGGGGCCATTATGATGGAACTATATTTATATGTGACATATATTATATTTATATTGTCTCTATTATTCTTTATTTTTCATTTATGTCATACCTTTATAGTTTTCGTAATGGGTAAATATGATAATTTCATTTGAGGAAGTGCAGATGACCACCCCCTATGCGTGATATGACTCGTTCATGCCATATGTGGAAAATATAAAAGATGGAGTTAGAGAAATTATATATGATATTATACTATAATTATAATATACATATGTATCATTATGTTTTTATTTCATTAAAATATGAAGTAAAAATGAAAGTAGTGTTCTTGCGTACATACGTTTTACCGTCTCCATGAACATGGCATTTCATTTCTTATATCCAAATGTTATGTACTGTTATAAATACATATATGTACTGTATATATATGATATATATGACATAAAAATCATGAATATCATTCTACGGATAATTTATTTTTTACCACATGAACAACTTTTAATTATAAGAAGTTCATTTTAACTCCTGTACCAAATATTAACCAAACTACCATTATTAACTTAAATGATTTCATAATGTTTATAAAATAGTAATAAGTGATATATAAGGAATAATAAAATTGAAAAAGGGTTTTAAGCATGTATAAATTATCTTTAGTTTATTATTCATGAGATTAAAGAACGAACGGGTCAAGTCAGACACGAGGTAAGGGGTTTCTTATATCACTTTTAATTCATCGATATTTATATTATTCAACACTTATTAATTGAATGTGGTGTATTGTGTAGTTTAATTTTAATATATATTCTCATGATTCTTTTTATATTCATGGTATTCTATGATTCATTTGTGGGTTATTAACTTTGGGTCATACGACTCGATTGTTTACAACATGGTAAGGGGTTTCTGATCTCACTTTTAATTCCGTGATATTTCTACTATTCCCCACATATTTATTTAATGTGGTGTATTGTATACTTCCATTTCATATATATTGTCATTATTATATTTATATTAATGGTATTATGTGGTTTATTTGGTGGTTATTAACTTTTGTTCATACAACTCTATTGTTTTCAACATGGTAAGGGGTTTTCATCTCACTTTTTATTCCCATGTGATTCATGCTATATTTTCCACTATTTCATTTTGTTTGTTATATTTACTGACAATGATTGTATTAATTGTGTAATATAATTTAATTTATGGATACTTTCATCATGATTTTATGATCCTAATTTATGGTGGTGTTTGTTTCGTTAGTTTCCAAATCAATAAGGGAACCTTTCACTGCACTCTTTTAGACAAAGACCTCTTTTATGTCATGTCTTTTAAATTACATTTCATTAGGTTGGAATATGTTTGTCTTTATCCTAATTGATTTAAATTTTATTTACATGTGATGATGGACCCTATTCTATCTCATCAACCCATTTTGTTACTTTTAAAAAAAGTCATTAGGCTATCAAATTTCATTAAGAGAACTTTTTAAACCAATTTCAATTATTTGGGTTAGGCTTCTACTTCTTGAATATGTCCTGATATGAATATGTGTATATGACCACTGATTTTTTTACACTTAATATCCACTTTTTTGGGGTGTATTCTTATTTATCACACATAATTATTTCATTGATTTATCCTTAATCTAATTATATGATCATTTAAAGGGACCTTGTCTCAATTTACATTCCATTGAGACATATTTGTTGTTATAGACCAATTCACATTTATATGGTGTATATAATTCCCACTGATATATTATATCAAGAATCTCATTGTCCTTGTGATATTAAAATCTTTTTTTAATGTTATTTTGTAATTCTTTTTATTTAAGAACTTTCTCATGTGGTAGGAGACTCTTTAACTGAAACATTGTTTTAAATGTTTTAAAGAATTATTCTTCTAAATATTTTCCATTAATGTCCATGTTTTCAAAATGGGTTTTAGGATTTATTTATATCGACGTTAATGTTTTAAAATTTTAATTCCACAAAAATATTGAAAGTGGTATGGGGAAATTTAATTCAAAAATATATTTATTAAATGATTTAAATGGTTTTGAAAATATTTTGATAAAGCATTAATGAAATCAAATATCTTGAAATGATATCTCGTGATTACAATGTCAAAATTCTACATTTTTTTATGCTGTTTTATGTGTTATGAATAGTTATTGTTATTGGTAATTGTTTATGTATACGGGTGGTTCCATTATAAACCTAGGGAAGGTGAGCCCGAGATAGATCTCCAATGAATTTGGTAACATGAAAGAGGTAAACATTAATGTATCTCTAAGAGATTTAGGTATTATATTTTGATGGGTATTCCAACATAACTCTCTATGTAGTTATGATAACTATTATGAATGTATGTTATGAATTCCATAAGTTTCCTTTATAAGTTTTTATATCTATGAGATATTCATATATCTTATGATTTTGTAAGGTATGTTATGATTTAAAAGTATTGGTTTCATTGATTTGTATTTATTGATGGGTTAATGATTCCTTTCCTTATTTTATAACTCTTAGTGATATTTTTCTACTCAACCCAAGGATTGAAATATAATTCACTTGATATAAAGATGAATAGGGTCAAGTATGGGATCAATGAAAAGCCATGTTGTCTAAAATATGGAACTAGACATGAAGATTTTTTTAGAGTTTTTATTTTTGGAAAAAATGGAATCCTAGTAGAAGTGTCTACATTGTAATTTTTTTATATGTAATGTATTAGTTATGGCCTAATTGTCTAAAACTATAAACCAGAAAAGATCCTCAATGTGAATTATTAATTTAATTAAAAATTATCTAATTTTATAAGGTTGTGTCTTTATAGTTGGTATCAAAGGGAGGATTAGGAAACTTAAGGGGTTATGGTGTTATTTAACCATAATTGACATAACCATAATAGTTATCTTACTAGAAATATCCATATATATTTTAGATAAATTGAATGATATTAAGATAACATGAATAATTATATCTTAGTATTTACCCTCCTCAAAAGATAGTATATGATGATTTTACTAATATACTCACACTGACATTTTTGGTTTTAGTAAATGGTTAGATCTAGCAGGAACCAATGTAACAGTGCATGTGAAGAAAACTATGACTGTTTTCTGAATGGGAAACTAAATGAAATGGGAGCTATAATAAAAACACTTGTGGTTATGCTCAACCAACTATCTAGAGTAATGTTTAACCACCTGAACCTTGGTGTTTTTTATATGGAATCATATATACAAGAAATAAATCCCTACGAAATTTTAGTTAATAATCCCAAAGGTAAGTATGTTAAAAAACCTATTAGTCAAGGATGTGGAAAGAACATCTAGGAAAATGATTCAAAGGTGAAATAAGATTATGTAGATGTGGGAATGAAGGTCATAAATCAACAACCATCCATGGAAAAAGGAAGCATCTAGTTGACTCTATGAAAGGAATAGAAGTTCTTTCTAAGGGATAAATTGAATTTTTTAAATGTGGTGTGCATGGTCAATATACAAACAGATGTCCTGCGAAGGATTTTCAGGAATGGGATCACCAAGATCGTACCAATATATGTTTACCTATACCTAATGCCATTCTAATTGAGTATTATGAAACTGACAATGATCAATGAAAGGTATAGATTATTTCTTAACATATGTTTTGATATTATTAAATCTTTGGATATGATTCATGATCTTGTTTGTATGAAATAAGTATTTCAGAATATGTTGGTAAATAATGGTTAATGCATCATTAAGAATGTTTAATGAGTAAGAAGTCAACATATATGGGATTGAAGAGTTACGATAGATTTTAAGATGATGAAATACATAAAATAATTAAGGCTCTTTTGATGATGGGATTACATTGGAAGACTATTTATAGTATCTGTAACACTAAAGTTTGATATATGAAAATTTTATTCAAGGAATAATTATATTTTCTTTTGATGAGTAATGATGGAATTTTAATTTGTAAGAATCTATGTTTTTTTATGAAAAATATAATAATTATGGTTATTTATAGAAATGATTAACATATCAAAGAGAATATGTGATTTGGTTATTTACACTTCAGTATGATACTTTAAGAGAAGTCAATTTTATTCGGAGATAAGTGTTAAGATTTACTGTGGAAGACTATGTGATTAAATACTTTGGAGTTTTGGTATACAGTCTTAGTTTGGGTTACATTGAAATTTTTTAAGGACGTTTGTTTATTGAATTGTCTTTGCCGAACATTGGTTTGTTTTTTGTCGAATTTTGGGGATTAAGAGTAGTATTTTTTTATAAAGTATTATACTTTTCAGGGATTATTGACTCTTTTAATAAATATTTTAGTTTCGGATAATGTCTAAAGATAAGAGAAATATATATTTTATCTTTTGTGGAGTATCTTATACTATAGAAGATGATTATAGCGCTTTTGATGTGACCATGTCCATTGGAATATTCATCATTTGGAGAAAAGATGAGATTGTGGTAGAAATTTAGTAAAGGATGAAGACTAAATGAAAAGTGAGTTTTTTTCCTTATGTTTTTAGTTATGCTCATAAATAAATTCCTCAACATTATGAAAAGAAACTTAAAAAAAACATTGTCTGTTAACATTTTGTAATGTGGTATCAAATACCGTTTAACCCATCACAAGATTGTGATTTTTTGGTGGTTAACTTTCTCTTAATCGTGTTTTCTACCACTCTCCATCAAAAATTGTTGGTTTGTTTATCTTCCATATCCATGTTTTCTTACATGGAATCATAGTATGGGCTATCACATGTGACATTTTTATTTCTCTTTATTTCTTTTAAAGTGATGTTTTTATTGACTCTTTTTCTGATGTAGGACATTCAATGATGTTTCCAATACCAATTTTAAAATAGCCAGGACGCAATTCTGAAAAGGGGCGAAGGATGTAACATCATAGGTAAATAAATAACATAACTTTTTAATAATTTTTAAAATTTGTAAATTAAATATTATTTTTATGTTAAAGGGGGTGCTATGTTCGATGGTATACCATATACACAATAACATGTTTCATTGAAAACATATGTTCCACACAACATTGAGTTATACAGAAAAAATATTAATATAATATTATTATTTTAAAAGGTTGTTAACGAATAGTCGTTTTATTGGAGGGAATGAAAAAAACTAACCATATTATGATTAAATATGTTTCTTATATGATTTTACATTAATCCAAAAAATTTCAGATTCTTAAAATGTTAATAAATCTAATTTTAAGTAATAAACAATCTAATATTCTTTAAGAGGTCCTTTTACCGCCTTTTGAGGGCAAACACATTTTAAATTTAGTTTTTGTCACTTTTATATGTTTTATATGAAAAAATAAAATTCTTATTTATACTGGGTACATCAATATTTAATTTGGATGAGGTTTTGGTATTTTTCTGATAATGTTCATTTTTTAATGAATAGTGAAAAATACTGTATTTTAATTCAAAACTCTCTTTTAATATAATTTTTTATAAGGTTAGATTATATTTTTAATTGGGTTTAATGTGTAATTAGATTATATTTTTACCATTTAATCCAATTTTGGTCATAGTATGTAATTTCACTTTGAAATTGGACATAAGCAAGTGTCAATCTTTTGATAGTTATTATTTTTTAGAAACACGCTTTTTATTTTGACAACATGAATTATTTTTAAATTAATTAATGAAAATTATATGTTCTTAATTTGGTAAAATGGAATTAATTTTTGAATTCAGAATATCAAATATACCTTCGGCTAAATTTTTGGTATTTTTCTGAAAACCTTTAATTTTAGATGAATAGTGAAAACACTCAGTAGTAGTTAAAAAACCGAATTTATCATTTAAATGAATTTTTACCGCTTTGGTGAGTTGAATTTCAAAAATTATAAATTCATGGTTGTTATTAGAAAGTAAAATTTGGTTGAATAATAAGAAAGTATTTTTGGTCAACAGTTACTTCTGACTTTTATTTACCGTGGATAAAGATAAAAATTGTAATTTAAGGTAAAAGGAATATTATAATAATATAAAATTACATTAACACGTGCCCTAAAATTATTGGATAAGTTTTTTACCACCATGGAAATCCTTGGGTCGATTTTTGGACCCCATGGAGCCACTTCAGAGTGATAATTTCACTTTATATTAATTAATTTAATGTAAAGACAAAAATGACTTAAACAAATATCTTTTAGTAAATAAATTTTTACAGGATGTTATATAGATTATTTCTTGATCTATAAATATTCATTTGAAAGATATAAAAATTTCCTACATCATGGTATTTTTTTATAATTTTTCGACATCAAATAAATAACATTATTTATGACACAATAATGATGTAGTATTTACTTCATTAATGAATTGTTTAAATAAATAATATTATAAAAATTAAAACAATATCTAAAACTTGTCCAATTATTATTGGATGATTTTATTTCGACCATGAGTCATCTTATATTCAAGTTTAATAAGTTTTGGACCTTTATAAATTGAAAATAATGATATAATGAAATAATATTTTCAGACATTCCTAAATAGACCCTCCTCTACCTTATAAAAATCCCTCACTTATAAAACATTCCTCACACTTATCTAGCCCCTTAGATCATCCAAACATTTCTCAATAAATATCCCTACATCCCAATCTTCCACTTATAAGCCTTAACTTATGAATATGGAACTTCAAGAAAACTTTTTGGTTCAAACCAAAGGGAGATACCAAATTTAAAGGTAATGTCTTCTCTTATGTTATTTTGTTTTCTTTTACTTCTCTAACCCCATAAACTATTTTTATTACTTTCCATTATAACAAAACCAGTTTCCTAAATATACGAGGTTGTTTTTATGAGATTTACTATAACTACACTAACACACTCCTCCATCTAATGGGTAAAGAACATACTGTTTCAGTGGACGGTGAACTACTACCTCACAATATGATGATTGTTCAATTATCTCCAACCGCCTCTCATGGTGGCCATTATAATGGAACTATATTTATATGTGATATATATTATATTTTTATTGTCTCTATTCTTTTGTATATTTTATTTATATCATACATTTATGGTTTTTATAATGGGTAAATATGATAATTTCATTTGAGGAAGTGCGGACTACCACCCCCTCAAAGTAATATGACTCGTTAAGCCATATGTGGAACATTTAAAGGATATATTTACTGAAATTATATATGATATTATACCATAATTATAATATACCTATGTATCATTATGTTTTAATTCCATTAAAATATGAAATAGAAATGAAATTAGCGTTCTTACGTACGTATGACTTACCGTCTCCATTAATGGTGAAATTTATTTCTCATCTCCAAATGTTATGTACTATTATATATACATATATGTTCTATAAATGTATGATATATGTGATATATAAATCATGAATATAATTTTGGGGATATATGATTTTCTACCACCTGAACAACTTGTAATTATAAAAAGTTCATTTTTAACTGAAGTACCAAATATTGACATAACAACCATTATTAACATAAATGATTGCATAATGTTTATAACACGGTTATAAGTGATAAAAATTGAATGAAAAAATTTTAAATGGATTTTAAGAAACTATATATTAACTTTTCTTTATTATTAAAGAGATTAAATAACGAACTGGTCAAGTCAGACACGAGGTAATGTGTTTCTTATCTCACTTTTAATTATGTGAGATTTCCATTGTTCGCCACTTATTTATTTCATTTGGTGTATTTTTTACTGTAATTTTGTTATCTATTCTCGTGATTATTTTTATATTAATGGTTTTATATGATTTATTCGGTGTTTTTTATCTTTGGGTTATACGACTCGATTGATTACAACGTGGTAAGAAGTTTTTTCTTCTCACTATTAATTCCGTGAGATTTCCATTGTTTACCACTTATTTATTGAATGTGGTGTATTGTGTAATTATATTTGATATATATTATCATTATTATATTTATATTCATGGTATTATGTGATTCATTTAGTGTTTATTCACTTTCCTTTATATGACTTGATTGATTACAACGTGGTAAGGGGTTTTTATCTCACTTTTTATTCCAGTGAGATTCATGCTATATTTTCCACTATTTCCTTTTGTGTGGTGTATGTACTGAACATGATTGTATTTATTGTGTAATATAATTTAAATTATGGATATTTACATTATCATTTTATGATAATTATTTTATGTGGTGTATGTTTCTTAAGTTACCAAATCAGTAAAGGAACCTTTCACTACACTCTTTTAGACAAAGACTTCTTTTATGTCATGTCTTTTAAATTACATTTTCTTGTGTTGGGTCATGTTATTCTTTATCCTAATTGTTTTACATTTTATGTCCATGTGATGAGAGACACTATTCTCTCTCATAATATCATTTTCTGAATTTTAAAGCAACCTCGTTAGGCTATCAAATTTCTATAAGAGAACTTCATAACCCAATTTCAATTATTTTGGTTAAGCATATACTTCTTGATTATGTCATTATATGAATATGTTTAAATGGCCTCTGATTATTTTACACTTAATATCCACTTATTTTTCATGTTTTATTATTTTTCACACATAATTATTACATTTATTTGTCCTTAATCTAAGGATATGATCTTTTCAAGCGACTTTGTCTCAATTTACATTCCATTGAGACTAATTTGTTGTTATACACCAATTCAAATTTATATGGTGTATATACTGCCCTTTGACATATTATATCATGAATCTTCTTATCCCCATGATAATAAAACCATTCTTTAATGTTATTATTTAATTATTTTTGTTCAATAATTTTCTCACATGGTAAGAGACTCTTTAACTAAATAATTATTTTAAACATTTTATAGAATTATTCTTCTAAATAATTCTCATTAACGTTCATGTTTTCGAAATGGTTTTTAGGATTTATTTATATCGACATTAATTTTTTAAAATTTTAATTCCTATAAAATTTTCGAAGTGTTATGGGACAATTTGATTTAAAAATCACTTTATTAAATGTTTTGAATGGGTTTGAAAATGGTTTGATAAAGGATTAATTATATCAAATATCATGAAATGATATATTGTGATTGCAATATGAAAATTCTATATTTCCATTATGTTTTTTTATGTGTTATGAATATGTTATGGGTATTGGTCATTTTTTACATATATGTGCGGTTTCATGATAATCCTTGGGTGGGTGAGCCTGAGATAGCCCTCTAATGAATTAGGTAATGTGACAGAAGTAAATGTTGATGTACCTCCTAATAGATTTAAGGAATATACAATTAAGGGTATTCCAATGTAACTCCATAGGTTGCTATGATAGTTATAATGTAAGTGTGTTTTTGAATTCCATAAGTTACCTTTATTATTTATGATTTCTATATATTATTAATAAATATTAGGATATCGTAAGGTATGTTATGATTGAAAAGTATTGGTTTCATTGATTTGTATTTATTGATGGGTTAAGGTTTCCATTCCTAATTTCATAACCCTAACAGAGCTTTTTATGCTTAACCCAAATTTTGAAATGTTCTCACAAGGATTAAAGATGAATATGGTCATGGATGGTATCAAGGAAAACTCATGTTGTCTAAAACATGTAATTATACATAAATCTTTTTTTAGAGTTTTTATTTTTTAAAAAAATTGCAACTGAGTAGAAGTTTCTACATTGTAATTTATTTTATCTGTAATGTAAGTGTTATGGCCTATTTCTCACAAACTATAAACCTGAAAAGATCCTCAATGTGATTTATTAATTTAATACAATCTTATGTAATTTTTTAAGGTTGTGTCTTTATAGTTGGTATCAAAGGGAGGTTTAGATAAATTTAGAGGTTACAGTGTTATTTATGAATAATTGACATAACCATAATGGTTTTATTTCTAGAAAAATCCATAGTTTTTTAGATAAATTGAATTATTTTAAGATAACATGAATAATTATATGTTAATATTTACCCTCCTTATAAGATAGTATATGATTATTTTACTGATATACTCACACTGACTTTTTTGGTTTTAGTAAATGAATGGATCTAACAGGAACCAAAGTAAAAGTGGATGTGAGGAAAACTGTGATGGTTTTCTGAATAAGCAACTGAATTAAATAGTAGCTGCAATGAGAAATATTGTGGATATTCTCAACCAAATATCTAAAGTAATGATTGACCACTGGAACCTTGGTGATTTTTATGAGGCATCTTATATGCAAGAAACAAATCCCTATGGAATTTCAGTTAACAATAATAAAGGTATGTATATTCAAAATTCTATGTGTTATGGATGTGGAATGAAAAACCTAGGAACATGCTTCAAAGGGATGGGAAAATTTTATAGATGTGGGAATAGAGGTCATAAATCAAGAACCTTCCATGGAAAAAGGAATCCTCCAGTTAACTCTAGGAATGGGAAAGAAGTTCTTTCTGAGGGATAAATTGAATGTTTTAAATGTTGTTTCCATGGTCATTATACAAAAAGATTTCCAATGAAGAAGTTTTGGGAATGGTATCATTAAGATAATAAAAATACATGTTTACCAATACCTAATTCCATTCCAATTGATTATCAGGAAACTGAAAATGGCCAATGAAAGGTATATATTATTTCTTAACATATGTTTTGATATTATTGAATCATAGGATATGAATCATGATTCTGTTTGTAGGAAAGAATTATTTCAAATTAAGATGGTAAATAATGGATAATGGATCATGAAGAACATTGAATGTGTAAGAAGTAAACATATAAGGGATTAAAGAGTTATGGTAGATTTAAAGAAGATGAAATATATAAAATAATTAAGTCTTTTTTGATGATTAGATTACACTGGAGGAGTTTTTATTGTATGTGTAACCCTAATGTTGGATATATGATATTTTTATTCAAGGAATAATTATCTTTTTAATGAGTAATGGTGGAATTTTATTTATGAAGAATATTTTTATTATTATGAACATATGGTAATTTAGGTTATTTATGGAAATTATTAACCTATCATAGAGAATATGTGATTTGTTCAATTACACTTTAGTATAGGACTTTAAGAGAGTTCTATTTTATTTGAAGATAAATGTTAATATTTACTGTGGAACACTCTGTGATTAAATACATCTGAGTTTTGCATTACAATATTAGTTGGGTTACTTTGAAATTTTTTAAGGACATTTGTTTATTGAATGGTCTTTTGGGATCATTGGTTTTTTTGTCTAATTTTTGGGATTAAGAGTAGTATTTGTATTATAAAGTATTATGCTTTTTGGGATTATCTGATCTTGTGCTAAATATTTTGGTTTTGGATGATGTCTAGGGATAGGGGAAATATATAATATCTCTTTTTTATATTATCTGATACTCTAGAAGTTTATTATAGTTCTTTTAATGTGACCAAGTCAGTTTTAATACTCCTCGTTTGGAGAAAAGATGAGTATGTGGTAGAAATTTAGGAAACGATGAAATTCTATATGAAATGTAAGTATGTTTCCTTATGTTTTGAGTTAATATCATAAATAAATTCATAATATTTATGAAATTTAACTTAAATAAAACATTGTCCGTTAACTTTTCCTAATGGATAATCGAATTTGGTTTAACCCACCACAAGTTTTTGATTTTCTGGTTGTTAACTTTCTCCTAATCGGGTTTTCTACCACTCTCCAACAAACCTTGATGGTTTTTATCTTCCATATATATGTTTTCTTACATGGAATCCCAGTGTAGGATATCTCGGGTGACCTTTGTATATCTCTTTATTTCTTTTAAAGTGATATTTTTATTGACACATTTTTCTGATGTGGGATATTCAATTTAGTTTACAAGGCTAATTTTAAAATAGCGAGGATGAAATTCAAAAAGGGTGGAAGGATGTAACATCCCACGTAAATAAAGAATATAAAATTTTCAGATTTTTTAAAATTTGTGAATTAAATATCAATTTTATGTTAATGGGGATTCTATGTTCGTTGGCATACCTGATACATAATAATAAGATTCATTGAAAACTTATGTTGCACACAACATTGAATTATACACAAAAATATTAATATTTTAAATGGTAGTTAATGCATAGAAATTTTATTGGAGTAAATTAAAAAAAAATAACCATATTATGACTAAATATGTTTATTAAATGATTTTATATTTAACCAATAATGTTTAGAGTCTTAAATGGAGAATAAATCTAATTTTAAAAAGAAAACACAATAATATTCTTTATAAGGTCGTTTTACCACTTTTTGATGGAGAACCCTTTTTAAATCATGTTTTTGTTACTTTTATATGATATATTTGTCAAAATAAGATTTTTCTTTAGAATTAAGACATCAATATTTATTTTGGATGAAATTTTGGTATTTTTCTGATCATGATCATTTTTTAATGAATATTGAAAAATACTGTATTTAAATTCAAAAATTATTTTTAATATAATTTATTTATATGGTTATATTATATTTTTATTGTTTTCAAAGTGTAATTAGATTATATTTTAACTATTTAATCCAATTTTGGTCATTTGAAGTAATTTCACTTTGAAATTGGACATAAACAAGTGTCAATAATTTGATAGTCATTTTTTCTTAAAAACACGCTTTTTGTTTTGACAAAGGGAATTAATTTTAAATTAATTAATGAAACTTATATGTTTTTAATTTTTTAAAATAGACATCATTTTATAATTCAGAATATAAAATATATTTTTGTTTTAGTTTTTTGTATTTATCTGAAAACCATCGACTTCTGATTAATAGTGAAAACATTGAGTAGTAGTTAAAAACCAAATTTTTCATTTAAATGAAATTTTACCACTTATGTGAATTGAATTTGAAAAATAAGACACACATGGTTGTTATAAGTAATTAAAATGTGGTTCAATAAGATTAAAATAATTTTTTGTGAATGGTCACTTTTGACGATTATTTACCGTGGTTAAGGGTAAATATGGTAATTCAAGGTAAAAAGATTACTATAATAATACAAAATTACCATAACACCTGTCTTAAACATATTTTATGAGTCATTTCCAAACATGGAAATTGTTGGGTCTTTTTTGGGACAACATGGAGCCATTTAAGAGTGATAATGACACTTTACATTAATTAATTTTAAGTAAAGAAAAAAAATGACATAAACATATATCTTTTAGTAAATAAAGTTTCACATGGGGTTATATAAGTTATTTATTATACTATAAATATTATTTTGAAATGTAAAAAGATTTACAACATCATGGTATTTTTTTTATATTTTTTGGACGTCAAAAAAATATCATTATTTATGACATAATAATGATGCAATATTAACCTCATTAAGGATTGATTTAGATAAATAAGATTATAAAAATTGAAACGATATCCAAAAAATGTCCAATTATTATTTGATTATTTAATTTTAATTATGAATAATATTATCTTCAGTAGTATACTAAATATTTTAGGTTGTTTTTATGAGAAGTATTATAACTACACTCTCACACACCTCTATTTAATGGGTAATGAACATACTGTTTTTTTGGACGATGAACTACTACATCACGAAACGATGATTGTTCAATTATCTACCACCACCTCTCATGATGGACATTATGATGGATCTTTATTTATATGTGATTTATATTATATTTATATTTTCTCTATTCTTATTTATTTTTCATTTATATCATACCTTTATGGTTTCCATAATGGGTAAAGACGATAATTTGATTTGAGGAAGTGCAGACTACCACCCCTCAAAATGATATGACTCGTCCATCCCATATGTGGAATGTATAGATGATGGATTTAGTGTTATTATATTTGATATTATAATGTAATTATAATATTCTTATGTATCAGTATGTTTTCATTCCATTAAAAGACGAAATATAAATGAAAGTAGCGTTCATGCGAACGTACGACTTACCGCCTCCATGAACGGTGCATTTCATTTATATAATAAAAATGTTATGTACTATTATAAATAATTATATGTACTGGATATATATGATATATATGATATAAAAATTATGAATATCATTTTTGAGATAATTAAATTATTACCACATGAACTACTTGTAATTATAAGAAGTTCATTTCTGACTCAAGTACCAAATATCGACCAAACAACCATTATTGATATAAATGATTTAATAATGTTTATAAAATGGTAATAAGTGATATAAAAGTAAGAATAAACTTGATAAAGGTTATTAATCAAGTAGAAATTAATTTTAGTTTATTATTCATGAGATTAAAGAACGAACGAATCATGTTAGACACGAGGTAAGGGGTTTCTTATCTCCCTTTTAATTATGTGACATTTCCATTCTTCACAACATATTTATTTCATGTGGTGTACTGTGTACTTCCATTTTGATATATATTTTCATGATTATTTTTATATTCATGGTATTATGTGATTCATTTGGTGGTTATTAACTTTAGGTTATATGACTCGATTGATTACAACGTGCTAAGGGGTTTCTGATCTCACTTTTAATTCCACGAGATTTCCATTATTTGCCACTTATTTATTGAATGTTGTGTATTGTGTACTTCAATTTGATATATATTAACATGATTATATTTATATTAATGGTATTCTATGATTCATTTGGTGGTTATTATCTTTTGGTCCTACAACTCTATTGATTACAACGTGGTAAGGGGTTTTCATCTCACTATTTATTCCCCTGAGATTCATGATATAATTACCACTATTTCATTTTTTGTGGTGTATTTACTGCCCATGATTGTATCCATTGTGTAATATAATTTAATTTATGGATATTTACATCTTCATTTTATGATCTTTATTTCATGTGGTGTATGATTTGTATGTTACCAAATCTGCAAGGGAACCTTTCACCTCACTCTTTTAGACAAAGGTTTCTTTTATGTCATGTATTTTAAATTTTATTTTCTTACATTGGTATATGTTCTTATATATCCTAATTGATATAAATTTTATGTACATGTGATTAGAGACCTTCTTCTCTCTCATCAACTCATTTTCATAATTTTAAAGCTACGTCGTTAGACTGTCGAATTTCTATAACAAAACATCATAACCCAATCTCAATTCTTTGGGTTAATCATCTAATTCATGATTATGTAGTTCCATGAATATGTGTAACTGACATCTAATTGTTTTACACTTAATATCTACTTATTTTTGGTGTTTTCGTATTCTTCACACATAATAATGTCATCGATTTTCCTTTATTTTAATGATATGATCTTTTCAAGGAACTTTGTCTCAATTAACATTCAATTGAGACTTTTTTGTTGTTATACACCAATTAACATTTATACGGTGTATATAATTCCATTTGAAATATTATATCATTAATCTTATTATTATCATGATATTATAATCTTTTTTAATGTTATTATGTAATATTTTTATTCAACAACTTTCTCAAGTGGTAAGGGACACTTTAACTGAAAAATTATTTTAAATTTTTTAAAGAATTATTCATTTAAATATTTCTCAATAATGTCCATGTTTTCAAAATGGTTTTTAGGATTTATTAATAACGATATTAATGTTTTAAAATGTTTATTCCTTTAAAATCTTTAAAGTGGTATGGGACACATTGATTCAAAAATCTCATTATTAAATGTTTTAAATGGTTTTGAAAATGATTTTATAAAGCATTGATTATGTCAAATATCTTTAAATGATATATTGTGATTACAATGTGGAAATATTATATTTCCTTTATGCTTGTTTTTTTGGTATAAATATGTTATGTTTATTGGGAATAGTTTATGTATACTTGTGGTTCCGTGATAAACCTAGGGAGGGTGATCTCAAGATAGATCTCCAATGCATTGGGTAACATGATGGAGGTAAATGTTAATGTTTCTCCTAGGATATTTATGGAATATAATGTGATGGGTATTCCAAATGTTACTCCCTACATAGCTGGGAAAGCTACAGTGTATTTATGTTATGTATTCCATACGATACCTTTATGATTTATGATTTCTATGTTTTTTTCATAAATCTTATGATTTCATGAGGTATATTATGATTGAAATGTATGGTTTCATTGATTTGTATTTATTTATGGGTTAATGTTTTCATTCCTTATTTTATAACCCTTACTGATCGTTTTATGCTCATCCCATGTTTTTAAAATGTTTTTCATAGTACTGAAAAATAAATAGTTTCAATGATGGGATCAAGGAAAAGTCATGATTCCTAGAACATGGAACTAAACATGAATCTTTTTTAGAGTTTTTTATCTTTAAAAAAATAGAAACTGAGAGGAAGTGTCTACATTGTAATTTTTTAGATATAATGTAATATTTATGGCATAATTCTCTAAAATTCTAAACCTGAAAATATCATTAGTGTGAATTATTAATTTAATTCAAAATTATATGATGTTTTAAGGATGGTTCCTTATACACACATCCTACTACAACTCTCTCCAAAACTCGAAATTTCATTAACGGGGTAGTGTCATAACTGCATCATGTAATAAATACAATAACTTCTCTAAAACCCTAAGAATATCCTCTATATAATCCTTTATTAATATCATCACCATCTAGAACGAAATGGGATCCACTTTTCTTCCACCCATTTGATAAGCACTCTTTCCAAAAAATTCCAATCCCAGTCCCTTGATATTGGAAAACAAAACAATACTATTGAAACAATCACTTAATCCATGCAAGAAATATATCCAATCCATTAGAATAATACATTTTATGGATTTATCTAAAAAAATTACAATATCTCCACTAACTGGGGCTTCCCCATCACAAGTCTACATTCCCAATTTACATCAAACAATGAAATGAGGCCTCCAACCATGATGGATAAAAATGGGTATCTGTAAGCATGTCCACATACATATTCCAAGAAGTAATGGATTTAGGATAAATAAATAATGGGTCCTATATAAAACAGGGAACAAATAATGGTAGGTGATATACTCATCATACCTTTGAAAATGTCTGGACCTTATAAAACCGCTTCCTCTAATTCATGAATCTATCCATGAACAACTCATATCCCTCTCTAAAATCATCCTCTATAATCATTACATAGCCTATATACCTATGGATGGAGACCACCAAAATTCATTCGCCGTACCAGCACCATATACCCTCATCTGCTGAATAAGTTTCGGAGGTCCCTTATGCTTAAAATAACATGGATTGAACTGTTGTGGACTCTGATAATGGGCACAACCATCCATATAAAACTACCATCGTTGAGAAATAGGATGTTGATATTGGTGGCAGATATTTCCTATATGGACATATAATGAAAATTAATGACCCTTATAAGGTGCTTGGAAGCCACCATTATTATAAGGTTGAGAAAAATCCTCCATGGTTCGTTCCCGAGGGCTGAAACCCCAATTAGGTGAATGTATGTAGCCTACTTTCTGATAATAATCTACTTAATAATTCCTTATATCAAAACACTTTATGCTCAATTCATAGATAAATAGATCGATCAATTACATATTCTTTTCTATGTACCTCCAAATACAAGTAAATCATAAATGTGGTGACTACATACCTCATAACTAGGTGAAAATACACCTTCAAATTCCCCACAATGGACTCCTCATCTTGATAAAATCATCATAAAAGTGTAATAGGCCGTTATATTAATCTCAAGCAATCCCACACCAGGATCTCTTACAATATTGATAGAATCTCCACTCACTACATTTAATTTATATTTAGTTATAGGATCTATGAGTGGAACCCATTATAAATGCCTAATAATAACAAAGATACCTCATTTAGATCAATATGATAATGAATCCATCAAATACATGATTCTATTTATAATGGACTAATTGCCAATGGAAACCAGAACTCATCCTGAGCTCATATCAGAATGAAAGAGATCTTGATCTCATCGAACCATTACTCCTTCTAAAATTTATAGATGACCCCCTCATACTTCCCCAAAAATAAATGTTGAAGGTATGAAAATCCCTCTTCCATGAAACATCCTCCATTGGTGGGTCAATCTTATAATGATAAACTATATGAACCACAAATGATTCAACTAATAATGGATGATGGACTTTAGAAATTCATGAAAAAATGTGGAATACTATTCATGGTAGATTAGAATTTTATCACATGTTTATTTAATTAACACATTTATTCAATTGAATTACCATAATTTCCCCATTCATATTCAATTACAATCATTCATGACATGTGTACCTATTCTAGGTATCTACCATTTAAATAAGTCCAAATCACATAGTATTTCTATAAACTCAGATTCATTTCATCAGATCACAAGGTCCCTAAAATCAAATGTCTTATCTAGTCTCCCAATCCAATGTTATACACCAATATCCTCTATATCCATTCCCCTTCCAGCCAATAAAATCCTCACATTACCTTAATCCAAACACCATGTTATCTCCCAAAAAAAATCCATTAATAACACTCTATCCAAACACTCCCCCCACACATAGAGGTATACCAACTAGGGAATAAATAAAATTTATAGGGATATTGACACTTGGTCCCCACCTCCAGTATCCCTCTTCTTGGCAACAAGCATTGATGGTATAAAACAATATCTCATATAAGATTTATTTCCCTCATTAACAATATAGTATTTTGAGATATGATAAAAACCCACCATGAAAATCATGACTCTATTCTATAAATAAACCAAATAACATCCCATGTGAATGGAAAATTTTAACATATGAAAATAAATTTCCATAAAAAAATACCAAAAGACAAGTATTACAGTAGCGAATCAATAACAGCTCTAAATCCAAATCTAGTTATGCCTAGATCAGTTCCCAATGTCCTCCTAGAAACATAAAAATAATTTTATATTTCATGGGTGAGCATAAACGTATTCCTAGTAGGGTCATAAAAAAGGTCTCAATTGTACATATGGAAATATCATACTAATGTCCCAGTGAACAAAATATAGAACCAACTAGCACCTAAATTGCCAATATAACCAATCAAACAATCATTGTAGTTCACTTTCCATTTTACACATCCAATATAGTAATATAATATCATGAATATAAATAGAGGTACCTTACTACTGCTTCCCCAATATTTTTCCACTATCAAACCAAAACATTGAATGCACGATGCTCCCATACCTCAATAAATATCACATCACATCACTAACCATATTTGATGCTGTTCAGAATTAATTCTTCCCTATACATACTTGCATGCTAATGCATCTAATGTTTAGATCATTAATCTTCACATTGTATCGTTCTTATAGAAACTTGGTGAGGGAACCGGGCATGTAGTAGAAGCCCCAAAAGTGGGATTTTAATATTTTTCACTAACAAAAGACATGAACTTTCTAACATCAATGAATCATTTCATGATTACTTCCTTGAGATCAAGCATGAATGAGATTAAGAGCAATATTAAATCCATAAAATACGTTGTTTAGATCTAAAGTTGGGCTCGACATCTTCCATTCATTAGTGATCACTACTCAAATAATCCAATTTCTAATTCCTATATATCATCCATGGACACTTCAATGATATGTGGGATTTCCGATCGTTGAAATTTGGGTGCTAGTACAAACATCCAACAACATATTTGATGTCACGACAATCAGCACACCACCTTGCTTGTGATTCATGAGAGAGATCCTGATCCGAGTTCTTGGATTCAGTGACACTCTCCCTATAATCTAGGAAAGAGGAGTGGAGAGAGAGAAAGTGTGGCTATGAATTGTCCATGGAAAACCCTCCCCCTCCTCTAGTTATAGAGTGTTCACAAAATACCCGGTAATGCCTTATCGGCCCTTAGATAATGTACACTCTATATAAACAATATTTTGACTATTAAACTAAGCCATAAATATTTTTTGTTATTATTATTATTATATAGTTTTAATATAAAAAAATATTTAATGTGATAATACCTGAGACATTAAATCATCACATTAATCCTGAAAATATTAAATGAACCTAGAATATTTTAAATTAATATTCATCCAATTAATATTTTTATGTATTTACATTAGAAATTGGAAATACATTTAACAGATTAATTCAATACCAACTATTATTAACTTGAATAATGTGAATATATTTATTTCTTTGGTGATCATGTATCCTTGGACAAGTCCTAGAACCCGGTGGTGGGGTCCACCAGTTTCGAAACTCCTACTAAACTGAATATGGAATATTCTTTAATAAGATATTGTGTGTGACCCTCTACGACCGTATCTTGATAGTATTGATTGTTATTCAGAGACCATGAGTGGGATCTAGAAAACCATCATATCCCCTAAAGAGATAAGGATTATCACAATAGTGAAAACCAACCTATGAAAAAGTAATGTGTAATATAATCTATTTGTCTTTAAAATATCATAATGTATGAGGCACACACATGTAATCAACCTTTTATTTCGTTATTATTTGTTGATCTAACTAGAAAGATTTACATTGGATGTCCATGGACAAGGATTTATTTTTTTACTACAATCTTAATCAATATTACCCATGATATATAAATTTCTTAACATAGAAGCGATAAATTATTTCTTCCCTATTCAACCAATGTCATGCCATCAATGTCATACCCTACACAAACGACCTATCCATGATCTCATCATCATGGGATTCATCTTGAATAAAAGTACATGATTAAATGGAACACATTGGAAATGGTCTAAAGTAATGAGACCATGACACATGTCCATATAACGGTACATACAATGACACCAAAAACATTTTGTGTTCTTATTCGTAGGTATATCTTCATGATATTACTACAAAGGATCTTTATGTGTGAACATCATGAGAAGAATTCTTAATGCTTATGATCCAAAAGCACCTGATATCCAATCATATACTATATCCAATCATTAATATACGTCAAGAACATTGTACCTTTGTTTTCGATTAATATCATAGTATTTATATGTTCTCATTATAGTCGGGGATCAGCTATAACCTTTTGATATGTCAATTAATATTTACAAATTACTATAATGGTATGTTATTATCATGTATATCTATCTGTAAAAATGATATGGTAAATAAAAGAACAGAATAGTTTGGTCTATGGAACCCACTATTTCAACACTCCCACTTGAACTAGAGATAACTTTATAACCAAACTTTTTACCTATAACATGATTATGATCATGTTTCTACTGAGTAACTTCATTAGATGATGTGCCTACCACGATTCCATTGTGTGGAAACTCTGCGATAAGAAACCTCACCTCCTTGAGTTAAACATTCAAAGAGATGGTATCCCCATGTATATCCCTTTTTCTACATTCACAACATTACATCTTGGATAATAATAATGTCATAATATAAATTAAGATACTTCATTACTTACTAGGTATAATCACAAGAACTTGAAAAAATCATTTCATTAAAAAACTTCTTAGCTTCTTCAGAAGCTACATCATATGTGGTTCTCATAGGTATAGATACCACTAGCTTATTTGAACTTTCCTCATTCCTAACCTCAACATAACTACGATATTAGATCACATTGACCTATGTGATAATAGTTTTTGTCTCTTGAAAAATAGTATCCTCTCTTATCCACTTACCAGGTTTATATCTTTTTTACTTTCCGATTTATAATCATATAGTCTTGACTTCTTACCTTCCAGTGCTTCCAGATATAACTGATATATGCATACTATAAACTATATCTTGGAAATATCTGTTTTTTTACATTCTATGGAATTTGTGATTAATCCATTTGTTATGCATATGGTTTTCAACATACCATGTTACAGTCCTACAATGTCCCGGATATGTCAACCCCTAGTGATTATGCCATGTGACATTAGAAAAAATTCCTCTTTTGAATTGTTCCAGATTGTATTTCTAAATACCACGTTGCTTTATGTATGATTTACTTGGTCTAAGAAACCTTTAAATCCACCTCAATTGACATTGTTCCCTATAACTTATGTTTCCACTTTATTTCAATCACCCGAGAATAAATTTCATCCTGATCATAACTATAAGACCACTAATATTTTCATATGCTGTTGAACATTTTTTACTTGGAGAATATTGGCGCTCCCATTAATTTTTAGTAGAAAAATGTAACAAATTCATTCCAAATAAATATTTTGTGATCCTATTTCTTAATTCAATCCTAAACTAGACTTTAGAAACATAAAAATTGTATTAGCATTCTGTGATGTGACCATATTATTTTGGATGCATAACATAGACACCATTCTTGATTGAAGGACATTACATATTATTCCTAATAATATGATCATAGAAATTAGTTTGGATAGGTAAAATTCAATCAGACTTATGCATACCGACTTGGTGTAACCAATAGTGCCTAATTGGTACTATGCATATACCATCCATGTATCATATCACTTGAATACCCACCACTATATTCAAAATTTTATTCCCCTTTTGTACTCTAATACATGGAATCTATTTATTGAATTTAAAGTAGTCTTATAATTTCTAGCTACTTTTCATATATTTCTTACATGTAAGACATATTCTTCACAATGGATAATAGATCACTACCCAAAATTAATACAAAAACCACCACCATAGTTTTATCCTTTCTACACAGTATGTGAATCTAGAACATACTTCGTTCCACATGTTCTTGTGGAAGTTGTTCTTATGCCAACTACATGTGCATCTTGATCATTACCTAAACCCAAGTAAATCTTTCCCCCACTATCTCAAAAGGGATGTGAAACCATTTATATAAATGTATTCCATCACATTACTATAACATTATATCTTAGGGATTTATGTAATATCCTAATAAACTATTAGGTATAATAATTTAGATGCAATATGTGTTTGTTCCATATGCAAGTTTGTTTATAATCTGAAAAAATCATTGCACCTAAAATATTTTTGATGAAATAAAGGATTTATAGCATACTTGAACTTATATGCTATATATTTTTTATGATACATAGATTATGGTTATGGGATATATATGTTATTTGAAAAAAATGTATTGAAATATAATGGATTTTTCTACAGGTTTCAACATTAATACTATTTATATCATAACTCTGACATATAAATGTGTGTCTAGGACATTCTACAAGATACAATTTTTGATCAATATTAACAAGTAATACTTCTTCATCATTCCTCATTTTTAACATAAATATCATGTTGTATAAAAGTTAATGTGAGTTTGGGAATTACATCATTATACATTATCATGATCAATTATTGTGAGTTCAAGATATTCATTGACATGACATCTCGAAAAAACTCATATCTTCTAACCACATATATACATAACATAACGATTACTTTATTTATTAAAGGAATACTATGAAGTATATTTATCTCTAGCAGACACATGGAATAGTTCATGCTCTATTGGTGAACAACTTTTGGATGATTTGTGACATACATTTATTTATAATGGTTTCTTTTCCAAAAATAAAGACATGAATAATAATAAAGGTGTTTAGATTTACAAATGATAAATACCAAACATGATATATCCTTGATGTACAGTTATATTCTTTCTTGACAAATAATTTCCAAATCACAACATGGTATATAAGTCCTAAATATTATATTCATCACTTATTTCCTATGATTGTTGTGTTACTGACTACTGAAGAGTCTTAAATACCAAAGAAAACATTAATTACTGAACCTAGAATAATGTATCCCTACGTACAAGGACACATGATATTAATGTTTTGGATATAATCAATAATAGTACGACATGAATATCTCACTTGGAAATAATAAATTCATGTACTTCACACCACTATACTAGATATTATCCTTTCTTATCCACTTGGAGAATACACCCAACATATAGTAATATTTCAATACATAATTGGTAACTGTATATCAATACACATATGTGATAATCATATTGTATTGAATACCCAAGAGGTAAAACTGAAACATTACATTTTACTTTGATAAATAAACCTGAACAAGAAGTGGTAACTTGATTCTTTAATTCAGTTAATTGCATTTAAACTTCAATTATTCTATTTTATGATATGAAAAGAAAATAACCTCTATTAATACATCTTTCAATGAAATAAATTTAAAATATGGTTCTTGAATTACATTACGTAGGATTTTCCCCTTTGTTTCTATTTTTTTATCTATAAAAATTTAATATTAATTTGTTTTTTATATTCTTATTTACATGGTGATCCTTAACAATATAGTTAATGAAGTGTTTCCTCAATACTATTATTTTTGTAACCTAAAACTAAACATGAGTAATTTGGTGAAAATGATATGAGAAAGAACTACATTTAAAGATAGTGATCCATATTTTTATTTAGACATGTTGGTTCAATCATCATCTTAATCATAACTTGCTTCACTTTCTCCTCATTGACTTCTCGAAGATGCGACTACGTGTTATATCATACAAGTCTTGATGTACTGACCTAAACTAGCCTTAGACGTTGATGATATCATAATGATATAAACATCATATGCTTTATATAGGAGAATCCTATAAGTAGTTTCTCACCCTCACTTAAATAGGTGACATAACAGGTGTTGCAGAAACTAACACATTGAGTTTTTTATATAATTGAACTATTTGAACGTTCCCATACTATTCGTGGATACTAGTGTTGGTGTGAAAATTTATATTTTCTATCATGTATCACAATTATTTATTGTTTTTAACTTTCCATTTTCTACAAAATTAAATTTTACCATATTATTACATTTTATCGGATTATCTATTTATATAAGTAATATAAAAATCTATACCAACTGTTCCATAAAACGTTGATATATATATTTCAAAAAATAATCATCCAGTTGGTTTTGATCCCATCACCTCCCGTTTGTGATTGAATAACCTAACCACTAACCTAACATACTTTTTTGAACATAATTTCATATATATATATGTGCATTATAAAGTATTTTAAATTTTGATTTATTTAATTTCTATTATAAGAATATTCCATTAAAAATAGATGCACCTATACCAACAGTTCTCAAAACCATTGGTATAGACCTATACCAACAATTTTTAGAATGGTTGGTATAGGATGTTTGATTTTGGGACATATTCCAATGGTTTGGCAAAACCGTTGGTATAGTGTCTCTATAATGGACCTATACCAACGGTTTTGTCCAAACTATTGGTATAGGCCCAAATTAGTGAACCTATACCAACGGTTTGTTCAAAACTGTTGGTATAGGTCCATATTAGTGACCTATAACAATGGTTTTGGCCAAACCGTTGGTATAGGTCCCAATTAGTGAACTATACCAAAGGTTTTCTCAAAACCATTGGTATAGATCCTATTTCCAGTAGTGGTAGCCATTTAGCTATCAAACCGCATGAACTCAGGGTTCCTTAATCTGTTAAGTGCAGTAACAACTTCTTAAATTGTTACTGGATTTACTCCATTCCTTCCCCTAAAACTAAAATAATCTTTATCTGGATACTTCATTTCTATTATTTTAGTTAATTCAACCCACCACTCTCATAAAAACTCCCCAAAAATAAGAGACACCCTCAAAATTTGCATGACGATCACCACAAACAACTTTTTTTTTCAAATTGGAATGATGGAAAATGATTTAGACTTAATATTTCATAGAGTGATTTGTTTTATTAATGAGATGAAATAAATAATTTTCAATTCTATTAGCATGTACAATGTTATAAAACTTATAAATAACTTTTCTATAAAATGGAAATCCATCACGTCACCTATTCATTTAATCTATACATGCTTGTTTTTTTCTATGTGATAACGCTTAATCTTCACATTCAAAATGTAATAAATCATGCCAAAATAAAATGATGACCTGATCATGAGACGATTCTAGTGGTTGTTCCATTAACTTAATAATGGAAAAAACTAGGCCTCATGGGATATACCTTGAGTCACCTCGATTGCAACTCTAATTGCAGTGTCTGCCAATCCGATGCATCTATCTCCTCTTCGGTGCGTCACCAAAATGTGGCCCAAAGTGCTTCATAGGTCATATCATCATTATACAACAATAATTCCTCATAAGATAGGGTAAATATGGATTATAATATACAACTCTTTAGATGGAAACACATTCCCTCGTAAATTTAATGACACAAACTATTCACATATCTTAATTTATTAAAACCACTTGTTACAAACCATTACAATAATTAATTAAATAAATAAAAAAATCCCCAATCATGCAGTGGTCAATCAACAGCTCCGGACATGTCAATATACATTAACCCGCATATTAAAAATAAATATGTAAATAAAATTAATCTTGCATTAAATATTTTTTGAGTTAATTTTTATTGTATCAAAATTTCACTATGATTTTAATTCAATAGTAATCTTCTTTCGGTCTCGATTAATTTAATTAATTCTATAGCCAAGAATTAAATTAATTAATTAATTTAATTTTACACCAAATTATATTAATTTATTTCATTAAAAAATAAATAAATTTAATATTTATTTAATTTCATTTTAAACATAATTTAAATTAATTATTTTAATTAAATTTTGATTAAATTAAATTTCTTGGGCACCAGAAACCCCGAGTTGGGCCTTTGCGGGTCGGACCAAACTTGCGTAGGCCCATTACGACTTGTGTCGACCACATGCATGGGTGATATGGGACATGTTTGTCCACCCAAGCCCATTTTGGGTTGGGGAGACACACCCAGACCTATTCTGGGTCAGAGCAAACAATAGTGTGGTTACCTATTCACTAGGAGGACCAGGTCCCACCTCTGTTATGATGCATGTATTCCCTCAGTATATTTATTGGCTGGAAATGGAATGACAAGGATCTATTACAACCATCGAAGCATACAGATGAATCAATGATTTGAAGTCACCTGATCCTCATAGCTCGTTGCTATGATGGTGAAACTTGCGTAAAGCGATGGCCTAGCTAAGGTGGGTCACTACAAATGGAGGTGGGAGAACATCATGGTCAGCCTCCCTATTTCAAGGGGCATTGTAAACGCAACCATGAAGGGCCGACCCGTATGGTTGTGGGATAACCTAGTAGAGAAGACGAGCTGAAATTGGCCGACGAGGGGTGTCCTTAGATAGGGTGAAGCTTGTTCATTGGCAAGGAGGGTCACGACCATACAGGAGGTTAACCAGGTAGAGGGGTGGCTGGCCTATAATGGGATGTGAGGGGGCATCATAGGTGGTTTCCATCGGAGTTGAAAGGGGGAAGCCCACCCCCAACATTTGATTCCCTTATTTTATACTCCCATGACTCACCACCCTCATTGAAGGTGAACCTTTTTTTGTTCTTTTTCTGTGTTGATTTATATTCTTGACCAACCAATCCAACCCCTTTTAAAATTTTAAAAAATTCTATTAATTAGACTAATTGAAATCAAACTACATAATTAACTAAATTAATTAATTAATAAAACTTTTATTGAACACATTTCCATGGAATTATTGTTTTACTGGAAAGCACTATTATGTCGGATGATAATTTCACCAAAAAAATGGTTCATCTGATTTTAAAAACATTTGATGGCTGCAGACTGGCCATCCCATATCGGATTCACAAACTGTCTGTTGAAATTGAACCGTAACGACAACCTCTATTATGTTCAATAAAAAATTAATTTTTCTATTGGCATAAAAACACCACACATTTCTATGATACTAATTAAAGGTACCAGAAACAAATAAAAAGTCCTAAAAGTAGTATTTTTAAATTTTTCATAGATGAATGACTTGAACTAGTTGACATCGGTGAATCATTGATCGATTACTTCTTTATGATCATGCATGAAAGATAATAATTACAATATTAAAAATGTAAAATAACTATCTTATATCTAAAGTTGTACTTGATTTCTTCTCATCATTGGTGGTCACCACTCAATGAATCCGAATATGAATTCTTATAGATCATCAACATGTTCTTAAAAATCTGTGGGTGAACTAATAGTTGAAATTAGAGTGCTAGAGTGGAGATCCAATGATGCCTTCGACAGTCTTATAATCATTGCATTGCCTTACTTGGATGCATGAGAGAGAGCTCGATCTGAGCTCCAAGATTTAGATATTCTCTCTCTAGAATATAGTAGAATGGAGTAGAGAGGGGGGGTTTGAATACTCCATGGAGAACTCCTCTCCTCCCCGATTTATAAAGTGTTATGAGAATACTCTGTAATGCCTTCTCGTCCCCTGAAAAATTTGCACTCTTTATAAACAATATTTTAACTACAAAACTGAGTCATAACTATTATTCATTGTTATTAATATTACTTTCATGTAATATAAAAAATATATTATGTGATAATACCAGATACATTAACTCAGCTCATTCATCTTGTAAATATTAAACGAGACATGAATATTGTAAACTAGTATTCATCCAATTAATAATTTTATGTATTTACATTAAAACATGAAAATAAATTTTGTAAATAAATTCAATGCCAACTATCATTAAATTGAATCATATAAATTTATTTATACCTTTTCTGATCATATATCCTTGAAAAAATCCTATACCATAGTGGTGGGTCCCACCATGTCCAAAACTCTTATTCATCTAATTGTGGAAGATTCATGAATATGGTATTGTGTGTGACCCACTATTTCCTTATCTTGATAGTAGTTAATATTATTCAATGATCAATAGTGGGATCTAGAACCCCATAATTGTAAAGACATAGAATTTACATGTAATTCTTTTTAATTAAATGGGAATTTTATGAGTCCGTGAGAATTGACGGTGTGTGATTCCGATGCCCGAAATGCCCAAAATGAATTTATGAACTTTTATTTTGGGTAATTTTAGTAAACATGCGAGTGGTTTTTTCTACCTTTTGAACCAGTAATTGGAATTGAAATCTCAGGGCACCACTGAACTCACGGGGTTGGTATTCGCTTAAGGAGACTTTCACCTTGAAGGCAGTTGATTGAGGGTGAAAGGTAATTGTTTGGGTTTTTCATGGAAATAATAAAATAAAATAAATCAAACATTTTATTTTATTTTTTGTAACCACTCTATGTAGAATATGTTATTAGGGACCACCAAACCATAACCTCTCATGAGAGGTTATGGTGGTGGGGACCACCCGATCCTAACCTCTCATGAAAGGATATGGTGGTGGGGAACACCCAAGGCCTAAACCTCTTGAACACCCTTCTTAATGAGGGAGAAACTTCTAAACTCCCTCATTAATGTGGAGGAGCATCTGGAACTTCCTCCACAATAAATTATGCCAACACACCACATTAAATTGTTCCGACTTAGTAAATTAATTTAGCTAATTTGAAATTGTGCCAATAATTAAAATAGGGGAAACACTTTTTATTTTGGTGGGTTTTTCTTTTGAGAATATTCATTGGAAATAGAGAGAGAGTTGTTGGTGGTAGAAATCTCTCCAACGAAGAACGTGTTCTTCTATGAAGAACGCTATACCAATGAAAAACACTCCCACAATGAAGAACACTAAACTTCAATTCGAGCTTCTTCCTCAAGACTTCATCCGATGTGGGATGTCTTCATCTATGATGAATCGACGTCCTTACTTCTTCATCGCACCAACATCAATAAACAACCCATGTTAGGATTTTATTTTTGTGTGTGATTATTTTCCCATGTTCTTAATTTTTTTAAAAACAATGAACGCGGATGATTTTATTTTGTGGGATAGGAACAATAATTGCGGGAGGGATTGGAATTATTCATTCTTGTTTATGTTGATCCATTTGCTACCACCGTAACGCAGAGGGTGCGGGCCAAATAAAAATGCCCTGACCCCTCTGAAATTCATGTGATGATTTGTGGAGTTGAACGCGACAAAGGTGGTAGTGCAACGACACATCCCCACGGCCACCGCCGCCTCGCAACCTTCGCGCCCCGCAGCTCTGCCACTCACGGCTCTGATGTCTGCCACTGTTGTCATTCACCGAGCTGCCACCGTTATCCATTGAACCGCAGCCTCTATCTGCTGAGATGCCGCCACCGTCCGTAGACCTGCCACCACCGTCCGCCAAGCCACCATCGCTGGACTGCCATCTTGTGGCCAAATCGCTGACCCGTAGCGGGTCCTCATACCCGCGGCTGAACCATCGACCCACGACCGATCTGTGCCCTCACGGTACCCCTTGGTTGAGCCGCCCTCACGACACCATCATGGTCCTTGCGGGCCGGGTCGGGCCAAACCCAATGGGTCAGTCTGACCGGGTCGGACCGGACCCGGTCCTAGTAAATCCTAGTTACTTTTTTTGGCCACAAATTTGGCACTGGATGTCCATTTGACGAACCATCAATGGCGCTGGAAATCTTGGAGCGAGACGGTCATTTTGAGTGATACCCCACTATTTTTTGGATTAAGATGGGGAACAATCAGGTTGGATCAAGCACAAATCCAACTGGACCCCCATGACTAAAAGGTCAATGACTCATAAACTAGGTGTCTGATTGACGCGCCGTCTATTACGTTGAGACCCCTATGTTGTGAAGGAACTTTGAGACACTTTTTCGTGGGACTAAGGGGAATTTGGAGTATTTTAACTGTTGCTTGCGAATCAGTTTCCCTAAGCGCGATACGCACGAAACCTTGCGACGGGCCGGGACTTGATGAATAGTAACCATTTTGACTCAGAGTGACTCGACTGTCCTAGTGGGGAGTTCCATGGTGATGCGGCAGACCCGTGGTGGGGAGCGCCTTGGTGATGCGGTAGACCCACGGTACTCGACAGGTGGAGTACCTATACAGGCTACGAGGGGGAGTACCTTGGTGTGACGCGGCATACCCATGGTGGGGAGTGCCTCTGTGCGACATGGAAGACCCACAATACTCGACTAGAGTAGAACCTCAGTTGTCCAGTGTTAGTGGAATCACCTTTGTGTGACACGGCAGTCCCACTATACTCGATAGAGGAGGAGTTATCCAGCAGCTGTGGTGTTCAACGTTGTGACTGATAATGTCACTTGGTACTACCCCTAGAATAAATCATGGTCTGAGCTGGGTCTGTACTTCTATGTTTTTCTTCATGATTGTGATGGATTACATGATAACTGGGGTATATTTATTTCCATATACCTAAGAAGGTTTATCATTTGATTTCATACTTTTTGTTTTGTCTTTTTTGGATTTTTTGAGACCTAGAGGGTCTCAAGGTCCCTACTGAGTATCCTTATACTCACCCTTGCACGGGCTATGCCCGCACCTTATTGTGTTTCATGGAGACGATGGATAGTGATGACTCAGGTCGAGAGTACCTGGACTGAATGGTACATGGAGGAGGACCATACGAAGAGTCGGTAAACGTAGGATACAGATACACGAGGAGTGCTGAGGATGCGATCTGTACATACCCTTCGGGTAAGAACCTCGGAGGATGACCCAACAACTGACTTTAACATTTCTTCAGTTTTATTTCATCATAGTTGTAATTGTACTTTCTAGTGGGGCTTGTATTCTGGCCCCTTTTAATTTCATCACTTTTTTTACTGTTTTCTTTGTGTTTCTAATCCAGCTTGTGCTTGATTGTGTGTGTGTTTACTGGTTATAAAGGAAATACCTTCCTGGTTTTAGGAAATCACACCTTTGGATCTAGTTTCCACCCTCTGTCCTATAGAAGGTAGGCTTGGGGTAGTCCCGACATGGGTCCCGAGGGATGGGTCGTGATAAATTGGTATAAGAGGAGTCGGTTCTACCACAGAACTAGGACTCTTATATTTTCTGTGAAGAAATAGTGTTAAGGTTAATGAGTGTGGTTTTTATTTCAGGGAGACCAATGTTGGTGCGGCGGCCGACGTATCCATACATCAAGACCATGAATTCTGATTTTTGACTTAGTGCACAAAAACACTGATTGTATGTGTGTTTTAAAATGTTTTTGGTGTGATATTTTGAGTTACCTCACAATGTATAACTTTTATCTCACTAGGTATAACTTTTTGACTATGGAATACCTTTTTCTTTTTAGGATGCCTCCATGAAGACAACCAGCTAGAGTTTTGAGATTTTTATGCACCGATATCCCATCGAGAGATGAGGCCTCGGTGTAGGTCCCTTTTCTAGTAGAGGCACCAGTGGTACCACTCCTCGTTGGGCCACCAATGCCGCCATCCCTAGCAGTAGATGTTTCACACCACTTGAGCACATAGCACGACTTCTAGTGCCAGAGGCCACCAAGGTTCAGGGAAGAGACGGACCCACAGGCAGCTGAGGATTTGCTGGAGGCTGTGGTGAGAGTCTTCCGACTCGTAGGGACACCATCCAATCTCATGGTGATCCTTATCGCCATCCTTTTATGGGTAGAAGTAGGTAGATGGTGGAGCTTGATTCTCCAGGTTTATGACGATGTGATGCTTCATTGGGAAGACTTCGAGAGCCTGTTTCAGCCAAAGTTTGTTCCAGAGACTCTTCACGCTGTGTGCATACAAGAGCTTCTTAATCTACAGTATGGAAGTATGATTGGGGCTCAGTACTCAGCGAGACTCACTAACCTCTCATTATACTCTATAGATATGGTGATGGACCCATTATTTAGGTCCCATGCCTTCGAGTAGGGACTCATGCAGGAGATCAGGGCTTCAATGATCTCACTCAACATCCTGATGCATGTGGGGGTGTTAGAGAGAGCCCTCGTGGTGGAGAGTTTCCTTAATGAGCAGTCACTAGTGGTGAGACCCACTATCAGGCGTCACGTAGTGGAGTCTTTTGCAACTAGCAACAGACATACATCACAAAGGTCAAAGAGGACCCGACCTACAGGTGGACGACTGCATGACTCTAGATTGGTTGTGCGGGGCATCCGAAGCAGGCCCAAGCATAAAAGGAGTGGGCAGTGTTACACTTAAGGTGGGTAGGTTCACATGGCTCATGACTGTCCGACCCACCATTCAAATGATCAACATATGGTCAGAAGACTGCCTAGGCAGAGACAGAGGTTCGACCAAGGAGGTCCACAGGGAGCAGGAAGACATGGAAGAGGAGCTGGTTGTGCAGCTGGTGGTGGGAAAATATTTGAGATGTTACTACCAACATCACCAGGTGGTCCACCCCGACCACAGGGAATAGGTGGAAAAGGGAGAGCGCATCTCTAGGTAGCGAACTCCTATGATCACAGTTCTCTGAAGATGATATGAGGTACAATTTGTGTCTACTCCACCTTAGCTACAGTACTTATAGACACAGGTTCCAGTCATTCTTTCATTTCCACTGCCCTTGTTCAGAGATCAGAGATTCTGATGGGGCCTTTGTCTCGATCCTTATGGATAGAGACTCCTATTGGAGTAGATTCGATGATTATGCACTAGTGTCGGCTATGCAAGATTACTCTAGGAGGAAAGAGCTTTAGCTGAGATCTCCTAGTAGTGGCGTCGAGGACTTACAAAGTCATCTTGGGTATTGACTAGTTATCTACAGTCCATGTTTAGATAGACTATATTAGGCACAACGTGTGGTGTGTCTGCATGAATGGGACTAGGTTTACCTTCACCTGTGAGAAGGAGCCTATCCAGCGTAGGATGGACTTACCCGGAGGAGGGTGCAACTGATTACACATCAGTTAGCTAGCCTTACCCTTAGAGCTTTTGATGTGGAGAGTCTATGTTATCCTATAGTGGTCGACCCATACGTAGATGTCTTCACTGATGATGTTCAGGGTCTACCTCCTCATTAAGAGGAGGACATTTACATTTCTTGTACCCTTAGACGACACTTATATCTACACCAGTGTATCAAATGGCTCTTGCAGAGCTTCATGAGCTGCAGGTGTAGCTAGAGAACTTGTATGGGAAGGGATTCATCTGATCCGGTGTTTCTCCTTGGGCATACTTGATTCTTTTTACCAAAAAGGTGGATGAGAGCTTGAGACTTTGTGTTGACTATCACCACCTAAACACGGTGACCATGAAAAACACGTACCCATTCTGAAGGATTGACGATCACTTTGATCAGCTGAAGGGAGCATGTTGGTTATCGAAGATAAACATCCTATTAGGCTATCACCAGCTCAGAGTACGAGATGAGGATGTGCATAAGATGAAATTTAGGTGTTAGTATGAGAATTACGAGTTATTTGTTATGAACTTTGGAATGTCCATTGATTCAGAAGTGTTTATGCGACTCATGAACATGATCTTTCATCCATACCTTGATCACTTTGTAGTTGTCTTCATCGAAGACACTCTGATCTACTTGACTACTGAGGTGGAGCTTTCCTATCATTCGTAAGTAGTACTGGAAAAACTTCGAGAGCAGCAGCTTTATGGTATGCTTTTGAAGTGTCAGTTCTGGATATGAGAGGTTCACTTTATGGGACATGTCATATTAGAAGCTGCAGTTGCAGTAGATCTAGAAAAGATTGAGGCGGTACTTACTTGGGATCCACCCTGGAGTGTGACAGAGGTACTAAGTTTCCTAGGTTTGGACAGATATTACTTGAGGTTTGTTACAGACTTCTCCAAAGTTGCATCACCACTTTCATCATTGACGAAGAAGGGTCAACCTTTCGTGTGGTCGAATAGATGAAAACAGATACTTCAAGAGCTCATTAAGAGGGTGACTAGTTTCCCCCATCTTGAAGATTCTAGAGGAAGGCGTAGGGTACGTAGTCTACTGCGACGCATCAGGGACTGGGGTCGGATTTGACCTGATGTAGGAGTGAGAAATGATTGCATATGGTTCTTCACAGCTGAGAAAAAACGAGCAAAACTATACTACCCATGACCACAAGTTAGCAGCAATGGTCTTCGCCTTGATGATGTGGAGACACTATCTGATGGGATACCGTTTTATAGTGTAATCTGATCACAAGAGTCTCATGTATATCTTCTCCCATAAGAACCTGAACCTGAGAAAATGACATTTTCATGAGTTCCTCTAGTACTATGACTTAGAGATAGTCTATACTCTTGAGAAGGGGAACGTTGTAGCAGATTCACTCAGCATGAGGTTTGGTATATATCTTCTAGGTTAGGTGAAAATGAAGCTGGCCACTTTGCAGATATCCTTCGTGGAATGTGATGGAGAAGCTTTTCTTTAGTCTCTGACAGTTACTCCCCCACTTATTCGATGAGTCAGGGAGGCCAATGTGGGGACGCTGACTATGAGGGAAGACGTGTTCAGATATCCATAGGACAGACACCTAATGAATTTTCTGAAGGTGGGGAGCACGTCATCCTTTTAAGAGGACATACCATGGACCAGTGTCACTTGAGGAGGAAGTGCTAAGTGAGTTCCACACATCCCATCTAGTGGTATATCCAGGAGTGGTGAAGATGCACCAGGACCTCCGACGATAGAACTGGTGGCCGGGAATGAAGAAAGTAGTAGTAGAGTTTTTCTCTCAGTGCCTCACTTCTCAGCAAGTGAAGATGGAGCATCAGGTACCAATAGACTTGGTTGAAAATGTAGAGGTCCCAGAGTGGATGTGGGATGGGATATTTATAGACTTCATGACAGGAATTCCACGTACATCCAGGGGACACGACTATTGTCTCCAATCATGAAACATGTTTTACTTCCCAGCAATGGATGAGGTTACATGAGGGTTTTTGGACACAACTTCATTTGAGCACAGCTTTCCATCCTCAGACGGATGTCCAGACTGAGCGGACCATTCAGACCCTCAAGGACATGTTTTCTGCTTATGTCCTCGACTTAGGTTGCAGTTGGGAGGACCACTTATCTTTGGTGGAGTTTTCATACAACAAAAGATGTCACTCTACTGTAGGGATGAATCCTTTCATGGGGTTTTATTAGTGACCTTGAAGATCACCCTTAAGCTAGACTGACCTAGGGGAGTCAGCACTTGTGGGACCAGAGATGGATAGAGCTACCACAGAAAAGGTGAAGATCATCCAAGAGTATATGAAGACTGCACAGAGCAGGCATAAGTCATATGCTGATAGGAGACAGAGGCCTCGAGAGTTTAAGGATTGCGACCACATCTTTCTATGGGTCTCTCTTCGACGAGGTCTACGGAGATTTGGTCGAGGCAGCAAGTTATCTCCAAGGATTATCAAACCCTTTCAGTTCCTCAGTAGAGTTGGTGAAGTGGAATACTTCTTAGCTCTTCCACCTCAGTTGCACCGGGTGAATGTCATCTTCCATATATCCCATCTGAGGAGATACGTGCATGACCCTTCTCACATCTCCGAACATGGCGAGTTGGACATCGACGAGGGGGGACTTTTAGGGAGGTTAAAGTAATGATTTAGAATCGAATAAATCGGGTCTTTCGTGGATGTTCGATACCTCTAGTGCGCGTTTGCTGGAAGCATGGGATCCTCCAACAGGGCACATGCGAGCGGGAGGCTCAGATGCATGCTCAGTACCCCACTTGTTCCTATAGTTTGAGTTGTGTTTTATGGGGACGTAAAGCCTGAGGTAGGGATAATGTAAAGACCCGAAGATTCCATGTAATTTTTTTAATTAAATGAAGATATTATGAGTCTGCAAAAATTGAAAACGTGTGATTCCAAGGCCCGGAGATCCTAGAATTAATTTCTGAAAACAAAAAATAGGTACATTCATTAAACGTGCGAGTGGGTTTTTCAAACTTGGGAACTAGTGCTCAGAATTGAAATCTGAGGGCACCGTTGAACTCGCATCGTCTATATTCACATAAGTAGACATTCACTTTGAAGGCAGTTGTTCAAGGGTGAAAGGTAATTTTTTGTGTTTTTTGTTGAAATAATAATATAAAATAAAGCAAAAATTTTATTTTATTTGTTGTAACCACTCCATGTGGATGTTGGTAGTGGGGACCACCAAACCTTGACCTCCCATGGGAGGTTATGGTGGTGGGGACCACCCGAGGCAAACCTCCCATTAAAGGTTATGGTGGTGGGGACCACCTAAGTCTTAAACCTCTTGAACACCCCTATTAATTAGTGAGAAACTTCTCAACTCCCTCGTTAATGTGGAGGAGCCTCATGATCTTTCTCTACATTAAGTTATGCCAACGCACCACATTAAATTATGCCTACTTAGTTAATTAATTAAGAGAATTTGAAATTGTGCCTATAATTAAAATTGGGGAAACACATTTTATTTTGGTTGGTTTTTGTTTTGAGAACATTATTTGGAAAAAGAGAGAGAGTCCTTGGCGGGAGAATGCACTCCAACGAAGAACGAGTTCTTCCACTAACAACACTCTTCCAACAAAGAATGCTCTTCCAAAGAAGAATACCGACCTCGGCTTCGATCTTCTTCCTCGGGGATTCTTTGGACATGGGATGTCTTTAAATATGACAAATCGATGTCCATAATTCCTTCTCACGCCAATATGAACGAACAACATGGAATAAGGGTTTATTTTTGTGTGTGATTATTTTCCCATGTTATTTTCTTAAAAAAAAGAACTTGAATGATTTTATTTTGTGGGTTGGGAACAATCATTGCAGGAGGGTTTGACGTTCTTCATTCATGTTTATGTTGAGATATTTTCTACCACCCTAATGCGGAGGTTACAGGCCAAAAAAATATGGCCCAACCCCTCCACAAATCTTGTGATGATTTGTCGAGTTGAAAATGATTAAGGCGACCCTAAAATAGAACCGCCCCGTGGCCACCATTGCCTCGCCACCTCTATGCCCCACGACTCCACCTCTCACGGCTCCACCGTCCCCCATCGCCGTTGTCCGCTGATCTGGTGCCACCGTCCGCTGATCCATCGCTATCATTCGCAGAGCCGCCACCGCCGGACGGCTATCCCATAGCCAGACCACCGCCCCGTGGTCGGTCCTCTCACCCACGACCGGACAGCCGACCCACGTGCGGTCCGCCGACCCGCTGCCAGATCGCCTAGCCATGGCCGGACCACCAACCCATGGATGGTCCCCTCCCTCGTGGCTGGTCCGCTTCCATCGGGGCTGGTCCAAGCCTCGTAGCTGGTTCGCCGCCCTTGTGGCCGGTCAACACCTTGGCGGCTGGTTTGCCGCCCTCGCGGCTGGTCCGTGCCCAGGCGGTAGGTCTGCCGCCCTCGCGGATGTCCATTCCCTCGTGACTGGTTTGCCGCCCTCGTGGGTGGTCTGATCCCTTGCGGTCGGTCCGCCGCCCTCTCGGCCAGTGCACGCCTTCACAGTACCATCGACCCGTCCGCACCCTCACGGAACCCCTCGACTAAGCCGACATCATGGCACCCTCACAGCCCTGGCGGGCCGGGTCGACCCGAACAAGGTTGGCCCTGGCGGGGTCGGTCCAGGTCAGTCTCACCAGGTCGGACTAGACCTAGGCCCACTATGACTCAGTTACATTCATTTGGAAATAACTTTGGCACTAGACATCAGTTTGATGAACTGTCAGTGGTGGAGTAAATCATGGAGCGAGACGGTCCCTTTGAGTGATACCCCACCATGTTTTGGATTAATATATGGAATGGTCAAGTTGGATCGAGCACGAATCCAACCAGGCCCCTGGGACTAAAAGGCTAATAAGTCACAGACCGGGTGACCGATTGACATACCGTCTATTATGTTGAGACCCCTATGACTTGAAGGACCTTTGAGACACTTCGTTGTGGGACTTCTGGGTAGTTGGAGTATTTATCATGTTGCTTGGGAAGCGGTTTCCCCAAGCGCGATACGTACGGAACCCTACAACTGGCTGAGACTTGAAAAATGCAGACTGTTTCGACTCGGAGTGACTCGACTAGCCCAGTGGGGAGCACCTTGGTGACGCAGCAGACCCATGGTGGGTAGCTCCTTGGTGATGCGGCAAACCCATGATACTCGACATGAGTAGTACCTGATAAAGCTACTAGGGTGAGCGCCTCTATGTGATGCGGAAAAACAACTAGGGGGAGCACCTCTGTGTGACATGGTAGACCCATGGTACTCAACAGGAGGAGTACCTAATCAGTCCAAGGCTAGTGGGAGGAACCCCTGTGTGACGCGGCAGGCCCACTGTACTCGATAGAGGAAGAGTTCTCCAGCAGTCGATGTGTTCGACGTTGTGACTGTGAAGGTTACTTGATACTACCCCTAGAAAAAAAATCCTTGGGTGATTTGAGTGTGTACTTATGTGTTTCCCTCATTATTGAGATGTATTACTTGATAACTTAGGTATATGTATAGGCATATATCTATGTAGGGTTATCTGTTGATTTCATACTTTGTGTTTTATACTTGCTGGATTTTTTGAGACCTAGAAGGTCTCGGGGTCCCTACTGGGTATCGTTATACTCACCCCTTCATGGGCTATGCCCCCACCTTGTTCTGTTGGATGCAGATTAAAGATAGTGCTGACTGAGGCTGAGAGTACTAGGACTAGACGATACCAAGAGGTGTACCTTACGACGAGTCGTTACACGGAGGAGACGGACGGACAAGGAATGCTGAGGAGGCGATCTGTACCTACCCTTCACGTAGGAACCTCAGAGGATGACCTAGCATCTGAATTTCCCTTTTCATCAGCTGTATTGTATCACAACTGTACTTGTACTTTCCAGTTAGTCTTTTATTCTATCCCCTTTTACTTTCAGCACTCTTTTGTTTTATAGTTTACCTGGTGTTTCATAACATGATGTGTTCTTCCTTGTCTGTGTGTTTACTGGTTATAAAGGCAATTCCTTCCTAGTTTTAGGGAATTATGCCTTTGGTGCTAGTCACTATCCCATGGCCTATGGAAGGCGGGCGTGGGGTAGTCACTACACCGGCCTCGGGGGACAGGTCGTGACATTCATGGCCACTAACATGATAAGGATTGTCATATCAGGGACAACCAATCTATAAACAATCACTGTGTAATATAATCTCATCGTATTTAATATCTCATAACGCAGGAAGCACACTCGTGTCATCACTTTTCTCTTTCTTTATTATTTTTTATCTAACTAGATAGATTTAACTTGGAAGTAGATGGACATGGATTTATCATGGTACTACCATATTTATCAACAAGGCATGAGATATAGGACTTCTTTAATAAGAAGTGACTAATCATTTTGTGACCATTTATCCAATGTCTTGATACCAATGATGCACCCAACACAAACTACCTCCCCATGACTTCATTTTCATGGTTTTCATCTTGAATCAATGTATGAAATCAAATGGCACACATTATAAATGGTATCAAGTCAAGAGAACATTACACATGTCTATAGATAGGGATATCCAATGACTCCCAAAACACATGGTGTTATTATTGGTGGGTATGTCCTCATGATCACACTACTAGAGATCACTAAGTCTCAACAACATGTGATGAAGTCTCAGTGCTTATGATCCCCCAGTACTAGATATCAAAACATCTTCTGGGTCCCATCAATAAGATTCTTCTAGACCATTGGACCTTGGTTTATTGTTAATGTCATATTATCTTGAGATTCTTATTGTATCATGGGATATTCTCTATCCTTTGGTTGCGATAATTAATTTTTTGATATTACCATTAAATAGTGGATGGATAAATACCTACACTATAATGGTATGTTATCATCATGTATATCTATTTGTACACATGATTTGGTAATGAAAATTAAGGAATTGTTGGGTCTAGGGAACCCCCAATTTTCTCACATGATCCATCACATGACATCAATCCTAATGAAAAATAGTCCATCACATACAACTTATCACATAACTAGGTTTGTAGGGTAATGTGATTGTGATTCCAATCAACCATATTCCCTCCTCCCATGAAATACCCCACCACAAATCCCTTCATAGAAAAACATCATCACATAACATATTTCCATCACACACTAGGGATATCACTACTTAGTAATCCCAAACACCAACATTTAACATCACTACAAAAGGATGTGTGGGGAAGAGGGTTTAGCTAGTAATCTGTATCATCACCATTCTAAATTTAATGGTGAAAAACCAAAACCACTGGTCATTAGTAAAATTATATAACTTTGGTAGGGCATATATAGTAATAATATAAAATAAATGATATGTAGATAACAAAAAATACCCATAAAAATGGTATCAATTTTTTTTTACTAACACACAACAAGATACCAATACTTCACTATATATCAACATTCACATTTTTTCCACAAATATAATGAAACACTCCAAAAAAACAACACAAAACTCCCCACACTATCTCACATTCAAATATAGATTGCAACATTTTCCACATTTGGCGAGTTTTGATTAACACTCATTTACTAATTGATTCACTTCGCTATTATACAACCCATTATTTTATTCAATTAATTTTTCCCATTAGAAAATAACAATTTTGAGACCATCATTATTCATTAACCAACCCCTATCCTTTCATTTCAACATTTTTAATTTATTCCATCCCTAACCAAGAAAATATAATAACCATGTCATAAAATATCCTACCCGTCTCACATAAAACATCATTACATCACCTCATATGCTAAGCCAGTGCACCACCACGACCACATATCTCATCTACCACATGTCACCAATACCACACAATGAGACCAATGAAATGAAAAAAATGATCCTCACCACTACCATCACAAAATTTTCCTTCTCGTTCACCATACTAAAACAATTTCATAATATCCCACATCACATCGCATGCCAAAACTAACACAACACTACCCCACACATCTCAAAACTCAGCAAGCTTCCACCATCAGCATGCAATAGACCACATCACACAATGAATATCAATATAATAATCTCACCGAATATAAACACATTTACACATCCAAAAATTATTATATGACATTAATTACTTCAATTATTTATTTAGAATGGGCATTATCACACTAATGTAGTTGGTGTGGTAGTCAAGTTGTTAACACATTTTGTCAGCCTGAATGAAACCCAGGATCAAATCCTAGTGGATTCATATTTCTAGTTTAATGTAGTAGTACTATATCAGGTACTATAGATTTACTATACCTGCTTGAAATATCAATCCTTTTGGACCTTCAGACTACCGGTTTGGGAGTATGGGCCATAGGGCCTTCGAGCCACAAGGCTTTCCAGCAACAAAGACAATGGTGTACCTGAGATCCCATATAATGTAAGCCTAGAAGAATATCTAGAGAAAGGTTTCAGCCACCATAGTAGAGAAAAATATATTGGATGAATGAAAGGGTATTTAAATCTCCACCTGTATGAGGCACCATGAAACTTTTAAAGAGGCAATTCTGTTGAGTCAATAAGGTTTTCCCTATGACTTTTCCATTCCTTCTTGTTTTGAAAATCACAAACACCTTATCTTAAGGAAAATTTATTTTAGAAGAAAAATTGCTTTTATAAAGAAAATTTCTTTTATAAGGAAAATCGATTTTGTAAGAAAAGATTATCCTTCTCATATTTTCACCCATATATTTCTTAAGTATAAGATTCGGATTCACTAATATATTCTTATAATTTTTTGAAACTTTGATATGAAGTATTCTGTTTTAGGATCCGAATTCTGGATGCGAACTGTAATGAATTTTCACTCCAAATTCCAGATGAGAACTATAATAATGTTTCATTCTGAATTCCGGATTCGAACTCTGATTAAGTTCTACTCCGAATTCTGCATACGAATCCTTATGAAGTTCGACATCGAATTCTCATTACGAATTCTGATGACGAATTCTCATCACAAATTCTGATGACGAATTCTCATTATGATTACTGATGACGAATTCTCATTACGAATTCTGATGACGAATTCTCATTAAAAATTCTGATGACGAATTCTCATTCTGAATTCTCATTCTGAATTCACATATTAAACTGAATCTGATCATCTTTGTTTTATTCACTCCGAATTTATTTAGACTCCGAAAATTATTTTTGGTTAGACTCCAAAAATTCATTGTGCTTACAATTTTATAATTTGTCTACTCTTTAATATTTTTCTTACACTTCGAACCTTCACTCCGAATCTTCACTCTGAATTTTTTAGTTAAGACCTAAAACGATGTCGTACATTCTGTTACACTTGTTTTATTATAAAACGATGTCATCTATTCTGTTATAAACTAACCGTTGGTTAAGTTACATGTGTACAGGTCCCTCCGATTTTTAAGGAAAATATGACCATTGGAAAGGAGGCCGACCTTGACTATAAATAGGAAATCTTTTGAAAGAACTCACAACTGATGACTAATTAATAACTTCTTCGACATTGTGCATACATGCTGTTGAAGTGATTTATAGATAGAGGGGCTCTTATCAACTCTCAAAGCTTCGTGCAACTCCGAATATTGGTGATTACATTTGAGGACTTTCGGGGATAGGAAGACAGAGGTTTCCAACACCTTGAAGATGAGGGCTTCCTTGCTGAGGAAGGCATAGGTTGCCAACTACCTTGAAGTTGAGGGCTTGCGGGGATAGCAAGACAGAGACTCCAATATTCGTATTGAGGGCTTACCCTAGTGTGAGTAAGACAGACTTCCTTGAATGTATAAATCAAGGGACCTTTATCCAAGGTTGTTGGATACCCTTCTCTTTGGGTTAAAAGACTTATATATAGTTACTTTCAGTTTTACTACTTGTTTGTTTCCACTAAATTCTGTATTATAAGGAAAGTATAACTTTTTTATACTTCCTTACTTGTACTATGTTTCATTTAGATTCTATACTCTTTCAGGTATAATCTCATATTGTAATCTTTTGTTAAGTTTCAATTTCCAGAACCATATTTCCGGAACCTACTTTCGGAATCTCTTTCCAGTTTTAAGAATATTCATAGGACTTGAAGTTTATAACTTCATTCCTTATTCCATGTTTTCATTTGGTATTAGAGGTGTTGTGAATTTTCTTAGTTTAAATTTGTTAAACATTTCCCTTTCCTTTGCTTAAGGAAAACATAGTTATTTGTAACTAACATTAAAGGTTCCAAAGGAATTATTAAAGTGTACAATTCACCCCCCCTCTTGTATATTGAGCATCTACATCATTATTTCGATCCCAAAATTGGTATCAGAGTAGGTATCTGAAATACTTGTACTCACGTATATGTTTTTCTTGCTCACTTTCTCATTCCGAACTTTGACATTCCGAACTTTGTCATTCCGAACTTTGTCATTCCGAACTTTGTTATTACGAATTTTTTTTACTAACAAGTTTGTGTGCCGAAGGTTATTTTAATTATGGCAGGAGTTAATGTTGGTTCTATTGATAATCTAAATCCTACAAGACCACCAATATTTGATGGTAATGATTATGAGTACTGGAGAGATCGAATGAAGAATTTTGTTATCAATACTGGAGTACACAACATTGTTATGCTTACTGGAGATTATAAAATTCCTGATAAAGAAGTTAGAACTTTTACTAACCAGAAATATAAAGAGTATCAAATTAATTATAAGGTACGCAATACCGTACATTGTTCAATGACTAGAAATATATATAGCCAAATTTCTTCTTGTGAAGCAGCTAATTGTATCTGGAAGAAGTTAGAAGTTACACACTTTGGAACTTCTAAAGTGATTGAGACTAGGAGATCTATGCTTAGAGCGGAATATCATGGCTTTAGTTTTTCATTATGGAGAACCAATATGTAATGTTCAACAGAGGTTTATGACTATCATCAACAGCTTACAGTCTGTGGGAGAAAAAGGGTTAGATGATGAAGCACTTGGGGATATGATAATTGATATTATTCCCAATGAGTGGGAATCCAAAAGAACTGCTATAGATGAGAATAGGAAGGTCACTCAAATTTCTCTTGATGAGTTATTTGGAACTCTTCTCCAACATGAAACCAGAATGAAGAGAGATGTTGACAACATCAAAAAGAAGAATGGGAATGGTAGTGTTGCTTTTACAACAACATCAAATCATATGAAATCTAAGACTCCTGAGAGAGTAACTTGATCCAAGTCTTAGAAGATAGTTGTTCAATCAGAATCTAGTGAAAGTGAAATCTCAGAAAATGAATTAGAGAATATTTCTTGAAGGATGAACAAGATAGCTGGTCAGAGAAATTTCCAATCCAAGTATAAGATAAAGGATAGGAAAGATAAGAAAGATGGAGAAGTTACTTGTTATGAATGCAAGAGAGCTAGACATATTAGACCAGATTTCCCTTTTCTCAAAAAGAAAGAAAGGAAAGAAAGTCATTCAGACAGGAACATAAAGAAGTATTATAAAGCCAAAGCTAAGAATGTTCTGAGAGTTAGTGACACCTGGAGTGCCAGTGGTGGTGATTCTTCAGATGAATCTTCTGATTACGAATCTTCAGGATAGAAGAATCTTGGACTTATAGCCAGATTACCTATTGATAATCGTTGTTTTATGGCTAAGGTACGAAATGCTAAATCATTGACCAATGTTTCATTAAATAGTAAGTATTATAACTCTTCTGATGAAGAATCCTCTTCTGATGAAGAAAATACATTACCTACTTATGAAGAAGTCTCTAGGTTTGCTGAACTTCTTGAAATTGAGAACTCTGAACTCAATAAGAAACATGATAAGGAAAACTCTAGGAATTCTATTCTTAAAAAAGAGATATTAGATCTTTCTATTGAACATGATAAGAAAAATGCAGATTTTGAAAGTATTTAAAAAAATAATGAGGAAGTAAATTTTGAGAAGAGAGAACTTTATAAAGAGTTATAAAAAGTAATTTCTAAGAAAAATGTTTTCGAGCCTATCTCTAGTTCTAAAACTAATGATTTTGAGGATAAAAACTAGGCTATAAAACTCAAGTCTGAAATTTTTTCCTTAAGGAAGTGTTTATCAAACTTTACCCATGGTAAGAAATTTTTTGATAAAATGTATTTCCTAATAGAAGATTTAAGAAATAAATCCGGATTTGGTTATACCCATGGAAACCCATTTTTTAGTAACAATTATTTTGTTCCTCAAAGTGCCCCATTTTGTAATAAGTGTCAGTGTGGTGGTCACTAGGCAATGAATTGTTCCTTAAACAAAACCCAATCTCTAGGATTTCACAAAGCTTATTTCTCTAAGAAGATATGGGTACCTAAAATTTTGTTATCAGGAAATCTCGGATCCAAACAAATTTGGATTCCAAAAGTATAATTCTCTTCTTGATTTCAGGAAAATAAAGAGAGTACCAGAAAAAATACATAGTACATTGATAGTGTATGTTCCCGGCACATGACTGGTAACAAAATCTATTCTGAAAAGATTATCAAAACGAAAGGAGGAAAGGAAAATTTCGGAGACAATGCTAAGGGATAGATTTTTGGTATTGGTAATATTGTTCTTTTAGGAAAAACTTTGATTTCAAATGTTCTTTTTGTTAAGGGTCTTAAGCACAACCTCATTAGCATAATTCAGTTATGTGATGAAGGTTACCTTGTGAATTTTAGGAATGATAAGTTCTTAGTTCACAATTCCAAGGAAAAATTTATTCTCTCAGCAAATAGGTAAGATAATGTCTACACTTTGAACCTAGAAGACCTCAGGGGCCAAGATTTACCTTTCCTAAGTGCAATGGAAGATCATTCCTAGTTATGGAATAGAAAAATATGTCACTATAACCTTAGAAACCTATGTAAACTCTTTAAAAAGAAACTAGTTAAGGATCTACCAGAGCATAAATTTCATTCTTCTAAAGTTTTTGATCCTTGTCAATATGGAAAGAAACATAAATCTAGTTTTAAATCAATCGGTGAAGTCTCAACATCTGATGCATTACAGTTACTGCACATGGATCTTTTTGGTCCCATTAAAATTGGATGTATTGGAGGAAAATACTATGTGTTTGTTCTAGTTGATGATTACACTAGATTTACTTGGGTTTATTTTCTAGCATGGAAGTCTAAAGATTTTTCTTATTTAAAAAGTTTTAGATCTCAAGTTAAAAATAAGAAAAACCTTCCATTGAAAACTATTCATAGTGATCATGGAGGAGAATTTCAAAATTCTGATTCTGAAACATTTTGTAGTACAAAAGGTATTACTCACAATTTTTCATCACCTAGAACTCCTAAACAAAATAGTGTAGTTGAGAGAAGAAATAGAATTCTTCAAGAGATAACTAGAACCATGTTGTGTGAATCTTCTATAGCTAGACATTTCTGTGTTGAAGCTGTAAGTTCTGCTTGCTATGCTATAAATAGAGTTTTGATTAGACCTTTTCTTAATAAAACCCCTTATGAGTTATGGAATGGTAGAAAACAAAGACTATCCTACTTCAAGGTTTTTGGTAGAAAAGTATTCATTTTGAATACTAAAGATAACCTACATAAATTCGGTCCAAAATCTGATGAAGGAATTTTCTTAGGTTATTCCATAACCTCTAAGGCTTATAGAGTTTTTAATAAAAATACTTTTACTGTTGAAGAAACAGTACATGTAAAATTTGACGACTCTAATCCTTTTGTTTTTAAACCATCCCAGCCTACATCCTCAGATGTGTTTTCAAAAGCTGATTGTCAAACTTCGACAGAAGAACCTTCTGATAAGGATAATGTTCAAGAAGATACTTCTGAAACATTTAACCTAGAATACTTTCTACATTATGTTGATGAACAGGCTTTTCAAAACCCAAATCAGGTGTTTCTTAAGAATCATCCCAGTGATAGTATCATTGGTAATGTAAATCGACCTGTAAGGACTAGAAGTTCCTTAAGAAATGAAGTATAACATCAAGCATTTCTTTCCCAATTAGAAACCAAAAAGCACAGATGAAGCTTTAGGCGATGATGATTGGTTCAAAGACATGCAAGATGAACTAAATGAAATTGAAAGAAATAAATTCTGGTCTTTGGTTGAATGACATAAGGAAACTTCTGTAATTTGAGTAAAATGGGTTTTCAGAAATAAATGTGATGAAAATGGAGTCATAGTAAGAAATAAAGCTAGACTTGTTTCTAAAGGCTATAATCAGCAAGAGGGAATAAACTATGAAGAAACCTATTCTCCAGTAGCTAGACTTTAATATATCAGTATTCTACTTGCCTTTGCATCATACATTAATTTTAAACTTTTTCAAATGGATGTGAAATGTGATTTTCTTAAAAGATATGTTCAAGAGGAAGTTTTTGTTGAAAAACCTCCTGGATTTGAAGATACAAAACATCCTGATTATGTTTTTAGACTTAACAAAGCTCTGTATGGCCTTAAATAAGCCCCACGAGCATGGTATGATAGACTCACTGGATTTTTACTTCAAAATAACTATGTTAAGGGAAATGCAGATCCAACTCTTTTTATAAATAAAGAAAAGAAAAATGTTTTTATTGTTCAAATTTATGTTGATGACATCATATTTGGTTCAACTAAGCAATCTTTAACCGACTCTTTTGCAAGTCTACTGAAATCTGGGTTTGAAATGAGTATGATGGGTGAGTTAACTTTTTTCCTTGGTTTTCAAATTTCTCAAAAACCAGAAGGAACCTACATATCTCAACATAAGTATATTAAATATCTTCTCAAAAAGTGTGGTTATGACAACACTAAGAGTATAAGTACTCCCATTGGTACCTCAAACTCTTTAGATCTTGATGAAGCTGGAAAACCAGAAGATCAAAAATCTTTTAGAGGTATGATAGGATGTTTACTTTACATAACAGCTAGTTGAAAAGACTTAATTTTCTCAGTATGCTTATGTGCAAGATATCAATCCAATCCTAAGGAATCTCACTTAAGGGCAGTGAAAAGAATTTTTCACTACCTTAAGGGAACCATGGATCTAGGATTATTTTATACTTCTGGAAATGATTTTATTTTAAAAAGATTTTCTGATGCTGACTTTGGTGGATTTAGAATGGATAGAAAAATTACACCCGGAACTTGTCATTTCATAGGAGATTCCTTAGTGTCTTGGTCTTGCAAGAAGAAAGATTCTGTAGCACTCTCCACTGCGGAAGCTGAATATGTAGCAGCTGGAAGTTGTTGTGCTCAAGTGTTGTGGATGCAACACACACTCACAGACTATGGCTTGAGTTTTACTAGAACTCAAATTTTGTGTGATAACACAAGTTCCATTTCCTTAAGTAGGAACCCCGCACATCACTCTCATGCAAGACACATAAATATTAGTCATCACTTTCTTAGGGATCACACACTAAAAGGAGTTATCACTCTTCATTTTATCGGAACGCAAGATCAACTTGCAGATATTTTAACAAAATATTTGCCTACTGATAGATTTGAATACATTAAACAGAAGTTAGGAATGATAACCGTAAGGTAATATTTCTTAATTAACTTTATGTTGAAAAAATATCCTTACATTAATAAACTCCTTTTCATAAGGGGATTACGTTTGTTAGTTAGAGTAACTAAGTTTTTCAAAGTTTGTTTTCAAACTTTTCGGAACTAAATTTCTGGTATGGAAATTTCCGGAACAGAAAATTTCCAGAATGGATATTTTCGTATAGAAAAATTATAGAATGGAAATTTTCATATTGAAAACTTTCGGAATGGAAAATTTCGTACTGGTATTTCCATAACAAGATTTTCGTACCGAGGTTTTCATAATGAGCATTTCATTTTTAAATTTCTTGTAATGAAATTTTTGTACTGAGTTTTCTATACTGAGTTTTTTTTCTTAGTTTTTTTTAGAATGTTACCCACTACGAATAATCCTCCTAAGCCAATCCGAAAGGTATGTTTTCCTTACTCAATTTTTCGTAGTCATACTTTACTTGCTGGAATTTTCTTATATTTTGTTTTTAGATTATAGTTTTCTTAAATATTTGTTTTAATAAAACCTCAAAAGATCAGATTCAAGTTTTCTTGAGAAATGGTTTTTAGCCGTCAGATCTGATCTCAGCTTGTCACAACCGTTCGATCAACTGAGGAACTTGAACTGTTTTTTCGTTGCCTATATAAAGGGGACCTCATATGGTTGTCCCACATCGGTTTTCAAGATCCAGCGTCCCGAAGTTTTGCCTCTCTGTTTGAAGACGATTCTGAACATCAGCTTTCTTCGTTCCAAACTTCTCAAAGGTATTCAGATCTGAATGTTTGTGGAAGTAGCTTCTCAAGACATGTCTTCCTCTAAGCCGATTTCAAAGTGGTTAGTATATAGATAATGGTTTGTTCATCCTGATTTCTTAAACAAGTATGATTCTATTATATCCAAGAATATTAAGCTCAACGGATGGGAAGATGTTGCGTTTTCAAAGCCTGGGAATCAAGATGAAGTGTTTTCAGATTTTCTTGTAGAGTTCTATGAGACAGTCTCTTTCCTTAAGGAATATGGAAGGGAGAAGTTGTCTTTTAAGTCTTACAGTAATACTTATAAGATTTCTTATGCCATGGCAGCCAACATGGTAGGGCTGAACAATGAAGGAGAAGCTGATTTTATTTCTCATGTTTTGACGGATTCACAAGGAAGCTTCGACAAGGAAAAGTCTTTGGAAACTCTCGGACTGTCAGATGATAAGGCTCCAAATATTGCTACTCTATCTACAAATTTTCGGATTCTAGAGTTATGGGTACAAGGCCTTGTCGTACCGAGAAAGGGTGACAAAGACAGTTTGAAGAAGTGTGAGATCTACATCCTAGATTTTATGATAAATCTGAGAAAGTTTAATCTGATGAAACACATTCTTATTACTCTTGAGAATGTTAAGAAAGGGAATTTGATAGCTCAGATCATAATGTATCCAGAAATTCTCTCAAATTTGATAGTTCGGTGCCTTGAGTCTTTCAAGGAGGCTTGAAAGTCTAATCCAAGAGTTTGCAAGATTATGTTGGTGAGTGATGGTACTCTCAAAAGGATGGATGTAGCCTTCGACAAGAAGATTGGTCAGTTTGTTGATTTACCTGCTCAAGAAGAAGCGGTTCCGAAAGTTGCTGATCCGGAAACTTATAAATCAGTGAAGAAGAGGATGTTGAAGGAAGTTGTAGTTGAAGAAGAGAATCCCAAATCTAAGGAAGTTCATTCCGCACCTCCAAAACCGAAGAAGAAGAAAGATTACCCAGATGAGGTAGTTGATAAATGGAGGGAAATCAAAGAGAAGAGAGTGCAAGGGGAGCCTCAGTATGGCATGGATCCTGCAGAGGCTAAGGCCTTGAAGAAAAGAACTGCGGATGAGCTATAAAAACAAGGGAAATAAAAGAAGCTTAAGAGAAATATGTCTAAAGTTGAGGTAGCTCAGGCTTTGTTGAAGTTTAATGAGATGGTTTCAGCAAACATTCCTATTCCGAGATCTTTTTCTCTGGAATCTCTACCTGAGACCCCAGGAAGAAACTTTGTTACTCCGGAAGAGGCAGTTGTTAAGCATGTTGAGGAATTAGAGAAGACTGAGCAAGTCAAAGATTAAGAAGTAGTTTCTGAAGGTAGTGGTGACAACAAAGATGTTTTAAAGCAAGTAGATTATTATAAGGGGACTCCTTCGGAACATTTGTTGCTTCGAACCTCAGAAGATGAGTCTTCTAAGTTAGTCACTCCAGCGATGGATGAGGAGAAAGGAGAAGAAGAAGTAGCTTATCATGCAGAGGAAGAACAACTTCTACATGATATTTCTCAAATGGAGAATGTAGAGGTTGGTGCTCAAAAAGTTGCTTATGAGGAAGACAATGTTGTTCAAGTGTCTAACAGTGAAAAGAGAACTCCAGAACAGGAATCCATTCCGAAAAAGGACAAGGGAAATCAACTTATTGTTGATACCCCGAGATCAGCGGTTGTAAAGAAAAGGGAAGTTGGTGATTCTTCTAAGAATAAAGTTGAGCATTTTGAAGAATAAAATTCTCCAAGCAAAGTTTCGGATTCAGAGTCATCTTCGTTGGGGCATGACTTTGTTGTTCAGTCATTAAAGATGTTGGTAGGTACTATTCTGACTTTCTCAAGTATTGATTCAAGATGCCAGATGCTCCATCATTCTTTGAATCAGAAAACAGACTCTGTATCCATGGTTATGGACAAATGTGTTAAGATAGAGGCTCAGTTCAAAACTTTCTTTGTCGGCTATGAATCCCACAAACGATCTTGCAAGAGGATGAATAGTTGGTCGAGGAAGACTGTAGAAGAGATGAGGCTCTTTGATGAATTACAAGACAATGTGAAGGATGCATTTGAGACAGAAGACATGAAGATAACTGAGCTTACTTCATCCTTTGAAGAAAAGTTGACAGATGAAAATAATTTCTAGATTCAAGAAGTCAAAGATCTGAATGGGAAGCTGAATTCTATTTCTCAAAACTGGAAGTTTAAAAGGGATCATCAGATTGAGTTTGAAGAGAAGTTGAAGGCTCAGGATGAAAAGCATAAAGCTCAGGAAGAAAACATTGAAGCTCAAAGTGCAGGAATTGTTGTGTTAGAGAACAATCTGATGAAGACCATAAAGACTTGAAGAAATAAAGACTATTCTTAAGGGTCTCATGGCGAAGGAAAAAGATCCAAAATAGACAGATCCGATCTTCGGTTGTATCTAATATTCTTTGTTGTTGAGCTTTCCAACTTAATGAAAATTGTGCTTTCTCGTTTATTTTTTTGTTGCTACTATTTTTTTTTTCTGGTACTTTGTTATTTTTTTCCATTCCCTCAAATTATTTTTGAAAATAACAAAGGGGGAGAAGGAAAGGAACCCTAATAAAGGGAAAAATAAACTTAACAAATGGTGAGAAAGAAAAAAAAACACTAATAGAGTTTATATATGGGGTAGTTTTTCATTAAAGAAGACTTTCTTATTCGTAATGAAATATCATTCCGGAAATCTAGAATATGATCCTTAGAGTTTCAAAGCCTAAGGGGGAGTTATTCGTATTCATCAATATCATTAAAGTAAAGGGAGATAAGCCTTAATGTTTTTCTTTCTTCTGAGAATTTATTTTTTGTAAGGTTGTTTGTGCTTTCCGAAAAGGGGGAGATTATTGAGTCAATAAGGTTTTCCCTATGTCTTTTCCATCCCTTCTTGTTTTGAAAATCACAAACACCTTATCTTAAGAAAAATCGCTTTTATAAGGAAAATTGCTTTTATATGGAAAATTTCTTTTATAAGGAAAATCACTTTTGTAAGAAAAGATTATCCTTACCATATTTTCAGCCATATATTTATTAAGTATAGGATTCAGATTCATTTCTATATTCTCATAATTGATTGAAACTTTGATATGAAGCATTCTGTTTTAGGATCTGAATTCTGGATGAGAATTGTAATGAAGTTTCACTCCGAATTCAAGATGAGAACTATAATAAAGTTTCATTCTGAATTCCATATACGAACTCGGATTAAGTTCTACTACAAATTCTGGATACGAATCCTTATGAAGTTCGACAACGAATTCCCATTATGAATTCTGATGACGAATTCTCATTACAAATTCTGATGACGAATTTTCATTACGAATACTGATGACGAAATCTAATTACGAATTCTGATGACGAATTCTCATTACGAATTCTGATGATGAATTCTCATTCCGAATTCTCATTCCGAATTCACCTATTAAACTGAATCTGATCATCTTTGTTTTATTCACTCCGAATTTATTTAGACTCCAAAAATTATTTTTGTTTAGACTCCGAACATTCATTTTTCTTACAATTTTATAATTTTTCTACTCTTTCATATATTTCTTACACTTCGAACCTTCACTCCGAATCTTCACTCCGAACTTTTTAGTTAATACTTAAAACGATGTCATACATTCTGTTACACTTGTTTTGTTATAAAACGATGTCTTCTATTCTATTATAAACTAACCGTTAGTTAAGTTACACGTGTACAGGTCCCTCCAGTTTTTAAGGAAAATATGACCGTCGGAAAGGAGGTTGACCTTGCCTATAAATAGGAACTCTTTTGAAAGAGCTCACAACTAATGACTGATGAATAACATCTTTGACATTGTGCATACATGTTGTTGAATTTATTTCTAGAGAGAGAGGCTCTTATCAACTCTCAAAGCTTCGTGCGACTCCGAATGTTGGTGATTACATTTGAGGACTTCCGGGGATAGGAAGACAGAGGTTTCCATCACCTTGAAGTTGATGGCTTCCTTGCTGATGAATACATAGGTTTCCAACTACCTTGAAGTTGAGGACTTGTGGGGATAGCAAGACAGAGACTCCGATATTTGTATCGAGGGCTTACCCTGGTGTGGGTAAGATAGAATTGCTTGAAAGTATAAATCAAGGGACCTTTATCCAAGGTTGTTGGATACCGTTCTCTTTGGGTTAAAAGACATATATCTTGTTACTTGTAGTTTTACTACTTGTTTGTTTCCGCTGCATTCTGTATTATAAGGAATGTATAACTTTCTTATACTTCCTTACTTGTACTATGTCTCATTTAGATTCTATACGCTTTAATGTATAATATCATATTGTAATCTTTTGTTAAGTTTTAATTTCCGAAACCATATTTCTTGAACCTACTTTTGGAATCTCTTTCTAGTTTTAAGAAAGTTCATAGGACTTGAAGTTTATAACTTCATTCCTTATTCCATGTTTTCATTTGGTATTAGAGGTTTTGTGAATTTTCTCAGTTTAACTTTGTTAAACTTAGCACTTTCCTTTGATTAAGGAAAACATAGTTATTTGTAACTAACTATAAAGGTTCCAAAGGAATTTTTAAAGTGTACAATTCACCCCCCCCGGGTATATTGAGCATCTACATCATTTTTTAGATCCTACAAATTCTAGCTGATCAGTAATGTGAGGTGGGAAGCTAGGAAACATCAATGATGCAGATGTTAGGGAGGGGTAGTTCTAGTTGTTATCACCATTGGGTCATGTATTAGTAATTGTGCCTTTGGAAATTTGGTTCATGTACTGGACCATGTGCCATTATTCTTACGGGCCATGTATATGTCCCCTCTCAACCCATAAAATAGGGATTATCCAAAACTCAATAAATAGAGGGCCTTCCGTCCATTCAGACAATAAACATATTTTCATTGGAAACCAATTAATTATACACCTAAATGTTATTTATCCTTTTATTTAGGGTGTGATGAAAAAAATGTTCTCACAACATTGAGTTTATAGCACAACCAAGGATCCCAATAGTTTTGGTTTTCAGTATTATACATAAATGTATTATCTCATGATTAATAACATCAAATAGTTAAGACTATTAATTTATATTCATCTCCAAACACTGAGAATAAAAAAATAATTATCATTATTAATACAACCCTATATTTCCTCCCAGTGGAAGGAAGATCATCTAATATACAAAAGTGGAAAAGAAAATGGAGATAAAAAGTATCATTTTCCACAATAAAACATTCCGTGTTCACAACATTCAATAAGGTGAAGGAGAAATGACATGGGAAACACATCCATGTAATGAAATTTTAGATCTACCAACACAAGATCAAGGAATAAAAAAACACATAAAAATCACCTCACACCAAGAAAAAAACTATTTTAATTCAATAAGTAATGAAAAAAATAAATTAATATTGGAAGGAAGAATAACTCTTCACAGATTGCCAATGATTAGCTACTAGAACCCAAGAATCAACACTAGAGGAAAGGGGATGAAAAATCCATTAAAAAGATCATGTTTTCCCCCAAAAACTGAGAGAGAAGAGGGACACATAATGGAATTTCAATGAACAAAAAACCTATAAACATTCCTCAACTCTTATAACTCACCTTGTGAATTCTATATTATCATCTTGAATTCCATTGGGTCCCTGAATTAGAGGCCATGAAAAACATATGTTTCATGAATATCTCATATCTCACACCTCTAATAAAATATTTTTCTTTTAATTTTTTATGTATTCATAATCAAAATTCTACTTTTACATCCTGAATTAGTTTTATATAGATCCCCTTTCTTGAACACATGCTGTGACATTTCATCTTCACATGCCACAAAACACCCTCACAATTTTTTATTCTGTTTCATGATGTGAACCACATAATAAAAATATAGGTATTCTGCAACATCTATATAAAAACCTAAAGAATCCTCTAAAACACCACAAACAAGAAAATATGAAAAGTAATGGTTTTAGAAGGCACATACAGTTTCAAATAAGAACACATTTTGTTAAAAAAAATTACAATAAAAGAAGTTTTCTATACATTTTAAAATTTAATTTAAAATATAAATTTTATAATTATAAAATCTGAATTAGATACATATAAGTTAATATTTAAATTTATAATTTCAAAAATAGATTAGCATGAATACTTTTTGATTTTTTATAAAATAATTTTATTCTATGGTATACTGAAAACTAGCGATTTTACAAATGCATTTAATTTTTGGAAAATGTTATAAAAGAATTACATGTATGTTTTTTAACACAAATTTACATTAAATAATTATTTTATAAGACTAACAATATTATTTTAAAATTATATTTTGATAAATAAAACCCATGAATAACACATTGAAAATTTATGTAATGCTTTTAGAAATACAAAATTTCATTTGTTTTTAAAAATAAAATATCCAGTTGGTGAAATTACGTTTTAGAAATAATTTGTTTTTAATTAAATCATATCTTAATGATAATAATATTTTTATTTTCCCTTTATTAAATAATCTTACTAATTGCTTGTAAAGAAAAAAACCTATACCTAAAATTACACTTTTTTATAAAAAATTGGTTTTTATACGTTATATGCGCTACTGTTAAAATTAATTTTCCATATGAAATAAATTTCCATATAATTATTTTAATATTATATATAATTAATTTTATAAAACTTTATAATAAGGGTCATTTTATTTTTATGCATTTAAAATGAATTTCTCAAGTAAAATTTAGTACCCTGGTAAAAAACAATGACAGTAAAAGTTAAAAATAAAAAGACTAAATCAATTAAATACATGATTAAATAATTGTATTAAAAGTATTAATAAGTATTTATTGACCTTACCCCTTCCCACACACAACTACTTTACACTATTTATTCACATTATAGGTCAAACATGTTCTCTATTTCTATTAAAGACATATGTGTGCCAAAATTTCTCTTTTCATCAATTATAAATGGAACCACCAACCATCCACATATAAAACCATAAAAATACCCTTAGGTTCAATCAAATATTTACCATAGTCTCTCCTCAACCAACTCCAAATTTTATATAATCATTGATAATTCCAAAATGCCAAGCTATGTTGTATCAAGGGTGAGACCAATGAGGAACATATAAGGCGAGAGGTTATATATTCCACCACACCTTCTTAATTGATTTATACTTCTATGAACCCAACCATATTAATTCCATTATAGTACGATATAAATATAATTATTTACATTTTTTATATTTCCATACTAATGAATATTTTATTTTTTACAATCCTCCAAAATCAAAGAGAAAAATGAAAATTCTGGCATGTGTGTGTGGACTACCTCCTCCACAAATGACATGTTCTATTTTCCATCGATGCCTTTCACAGATGGTTAATAAAGGATATTTATTATGATAATCTAAAATATATAAAATTTTGAATATTATTAACTGATAATATATTTAATTTAAAAACATTCTTCGGTTCTTAAAAAATTTGTGCCTTGTCAATGTGTATATATGGACTACCACCTCCACGCGATGATGTTTATCTTCTATTTTCCACAGTGGATACTGTGGATTAAAAAAATTATGTATAAAAGTATATTTACTAAAAAAATTATATTATAGAAATATAATATTAAACATTCCATGTGTGATATTAACAATAAACATATAAAATAAATTTAACCGCTAAAAAGAACATATCCAATAACCTTTTATAATCAGAGAATTTTCATGGGAAAAATAATATAAATATTATATATATAATAATAATAAAGGATATAAAAATAGAAATATAATGTTATAATGAATCTATTTTAAAAAAATTGACCTTGTTCAACAGAGAATAAAAGTTTCATTGTATTTGACCGAAGAACTTCATGTAACAAATATAAGAGGAAATAATGTAAACAATTGGTGGTACATGATGATAAATAGGCCATGTAAAAATGAATATAATTGAAAAAATTTCTTAGGATATTTTTTAATAAAATTAATTTTAAACTGTAGGAAATTATGTGGAAGTGTAGAGTGCTTTTAGACACAAGGCATGGGTTTCCGCATCTAAATTTTGATTCATTATGATAGGATTTGTTTTACATAATTTTACTATTGTATGATATAATAATTTTTGTTTAATTTATTTTCTTTAATAATTTTATTAAAATAAAAAGTTTTTTGAAATAAATCCCATTTTCTACCCTTTACGGTTTTCTATTCTACAGATAAACATCTTGTAAGGGATCTTTTTGACCTTCTTTGTGACATTCCTGTTACACTTTCAATTTATTTTTCTCCATTTTATGAAATATTCATCTCCCGAACTTATTATATATATATATCAATGACATATATATCCAGTTTAATATATTTTTTATTTCTATAGTGAGACATTTTTTTATTTCCCTTGAAAATTCTCACTTTGTGGTAAAGGTGATTCAGTAGATCATTCTTATTTCATATTTATTTCTTAGAATCACTCTCGTTAAATATTGTAAAATAAATAATAGATTATATGAAACCTTATTGTTTTATATACACCTAAATTGGTTCTATTATGGTTTTATAGAAAAAATAATGTCATTTATTCATTAAATAATCATTTAATTATTTAATAATGATTCACCCAACTTGTATGGATTAATTTTTTTGTTCTCTATGATATTTATAATGTGATATCTATATTAGAAATAAAAGATAAATGGTTATATTGATTTTTCATATATGATGATCCAAAATTATTAATTTTATTTTATATTTGAATTCCTTATAATTTAGCCAAAGTTTATTCGTTGAATTAGAATTACTAAACACACTTCATTCTCATAGATTTGATAATGATTTGGGATTGTGTAAGGTTTATTTTACCCATGTGTCACACATATGTATCATTTTCATTAATGTAATGGATGATTTTGAATTATATTTCCCTTCAATGCATTGGGTATAGATTTTTGTCTCACAAGATGTTATTTATGGGATTAGGGAGTGAACATAATCAGCTATGGGACTTTTTCCACTATGTATGGTGCATGAGATATAAGACTTAGAACACTATGTGATTCAAGGATATGGAACAAAATTATATATCCCTACAATGCAATGGGTAATAATTTATATATAATGATATTATATGTAATGGATTGGGGATTTAACCAAATTCACCTTGAGACTCATTCCATTTTATAATGATGGTCATGGGAGTGTCCCAAGACATATGATTATAATTTTATGACATAGTTTGTTTCTATATATTCCATGATTGTGTGATTTCATTTCATTATTCCATGTTTCGATGATTATGATCATTCTATTTATGATGTCATTTTATGCCTCCTGACTCTCATGTTATGATTTATTTTCATATTTATTCCCTTAAAGGTCTTTTAGATCACCCTTTTCATTGTATATTTTACCTTGGGTATTCTATATATTCTAAAAAGATTTATGGGAGTTTGGGTAACTATGTAGAGTTTTAAATAAATATGTTTTATAAATTAATAATGATGTATTTATTTTTCTAATGTTCCAAATACATTATACCTTACATTACTCATTGTGTATTTTTTGGAAAATAATGTAATGACTTATGAAATAAGATGTATTTATTGTTATGTTTCTATAGGTAGTATCATAGGAAGGTCTAGTACATTTTCATTATTAAGATGAAAAAACCATATGAGTAATCATATGAGAAAATCCTAAAATTTATGTAATTTATGGAAGGTCTGGTTTCCCTCATAATTATATCACTATATAGATACTGGAAAGTGGGTATTGCCTCTTGAATAGTTTTACCTAGGGGTAATTAGATTGAAGATGACATTTTGGGTATTAGCTCATCCATGACCTGGTGCACGATAAAGAAGTCTAACTACACACCTCGATGGAAACACCTAATAGATATTCTTTGGTAAATCATATGTCCTTTACAATCCATTATGAACGACTGGAATCCGTATAACCTAGAGGGATTTGATTCAAATATATCAGATCACCCAATATAAATTATACTAGGTTAAAGTGTGATTAAAGTAGACTGATGTAAAAAAATTAAATTATAAATTCATGATGTAAAAGTGTAAAAGGATTTAATGTTGAATGTATTTTATGTTATTGATTATGATAATACCAATTCTTTGTTAAATTTTCATTAATTAGGGTAACCATTGATTTAATGATGGTTAAAACTAGATGTAATCGAGTTATCCTTTTGTGTGGGTGATAATGTGATGGTTACCTCAATGATCAACCCATTATAATCATAGATGGACTATGAAATATGGTTATTATTCCAAACCAATTTTCAAAAAACATGATTATGAATGTAAATATATAAGAATTCACGAGTATAAAAAGGATAATAATTATATAGTCACTTGAGATTATTGATGAAGAACGTGATGAAGGAAAGAAAATTACATTTCCCTTAAATAAAAAATGTCTAAATAAGCACTAAGGTAATTTCCTCAAGAGGAATAGATGAAGATTTAACTATGGAAGAGAGGCCATTAAATATCCAAGTTCCATAGTAAAATAATGACATAGGTTAGTATAATTATAACAAATATACCATAATATTTAGGGCATATCCCTATCTTACTAGAAAAGAAAAAATAGGGGAACCCTTTTGAATTGGGAAACAGAGAACCCATTAAATTCCCAATGTCAAAAAGTAAAATAACCTTTGGATCAAGGGATGAAAGTCCAATGGAACACATTTCATAACAAGTAAAACCAACAAAAACAAGTCCAAATGTGCATTATAGGCCCAACGAAAATCCAAAGTTTGTGTTCACCATCGTAGAAAAACCTTATCTTCCATCCTGAAATCTATCATACCAACACTCCCAAGGGACCCCATCACCAGTCGTTTCCACAAGAGAACTTTCACACGACCATAGTGATCCATATACCATCTCTTAGAAAAGAACCAGGGAGGCATACATCATCATAATCCAGAACTAATGCTGAAGAAAAAGTTGCAGTCACCACTCAGACTGTAGCCATAAAGACACATCTGCATGGAACTCTGTTGACCCCGCCCCGATCTCCATAGATACCATGGTAGAAGCAATACATTCAAATCCGGATGCTACCCATAAAGACTGCTTGCAGAGTCTACAACATTACACCAAAAATCACTGAAAGAATATACTAATTATTTGATAGAAACCCTTCATATACTGCAAAAGATCAGGTAAGAATCATGGCAGCTGCATTCACCATGTCGCCATCGATGACTAAGACAACGTGAGATCCAAACCATGTCATCGCTGCCACTATTAGGAGATACACTATGCACATGTTGACCAAGATGACAAGATGGAGTTATATATATATTATTTGAATGAAAATGAAAACACAAATCTGAAACTTGATACTGATATTTAAGCTAAACATACCCTTGAATACTGAGTTATATATATATTTTTAGAATTTGATTCCACGAACTCTAGTATATCTAAAATTTTTTCATAGATCATTAAATCACCACCAAGATGATTTTATTATAAATAAATATTATAATGATATGCTTATTTTATTCCATGTAGAATTATATAGGAATGTTCCTTTCTGAATCTTACTTTCCTCCCATTAGATAAATTGAACGTTATTTTATTGAGGGATTTGTTCACTCAACATATATAAAAAAATATTTAGAGTAGGCATAACAAATTTATTATTAACCTAAAATATTTCCTCAATTATATGACAAAAATAATCACCCTCTAGAGGAAACTTATACAATATTGGTCTTCATACCAAATAACAGTAGACTATTGGCACAAATAGTTGGAGAAAAAAACAATAAAATCAATAATATTATTCTGAGGAATGCGATATATTTCTTTTGTTTTTTAATATAATATCTCTCTATAAAAAATATCCCAAATAATCTCTATGATTTAGATTAACATGGACCATTTTTATTTGAATGTAACAATTTTAAATTATGTGGAAAAAATTAATATCATGGAGAGAATGTAAATCCCAATATTTTATAAACCATTATTATTATAATTATTATTATTATTATTTATATCTATAATTTAACATAATTTTTCTCTATTATTTAATATTTATTAGATCATTATTAGAAAATGTTCCCTATATGATATGAATAGAACTAAGTACACATTATTCATTCATAAGAGAAATGATCACAACAAAAGAACAAAATCCTATGTATTGAAAACTGTGGGATATTACTCACCATAGATCAAATACATATACTAAAATTGATTAAATTAATAGGTTAGAACATATAGAAATTATAATAATCTATATGACTAAGAAATATCATGGATCATATTCAAACATGATGGACGGTAATGACAAAAAAATCATCCCTGACGAAGAAAAACATAAAATGAGAAAGAATTATATATAATCTATAACCAAAAAAAAGAAATATTCCTTAAAAAGTGGGAGTTGGATTAATGAATGACTAATTAAGTCTATATATAAAAATGAAATATGCTTGTTGTAAATGTGGTCATTTCAAATATGTTCATTATAAAAATTTTCATTAAAAATACATAAATTTTTCATATATCAAATAGGTATACTAAATTTTTAGGTTGTTATGTATTAATTTTATAATAGTATATTTCAAAATTATATAAAAATAATATATTAAATTATTTTAAATATATATACATATACTTATGAGTTAAATAAAAATACTATGATTATTGTTATTAATATATGATATGTTGTATATGAAAAATTAAAATCAATATTTTAATATCCTTAGAGTAGTAAAGTTAAATTTGAGAACACAAATATTTTTTTTAATATTATTCATTAAATCATATTTGGTATAAAAGTAATATTTATTTTTTAGATAACCATTTTTATGTATTGTATATTTTATAATAATATATAACAATTAAAACCATTACAAATCATATATTAAATAACATATTAACATCTATTATATTTGATGTTGATGAGAAATATTTTCAAGAACACTTTACGTTTGAAGATAATTTTTTTCAATAAACTCAATTTTTCTTAATATTATTTATTACCATATTAAATCTAATATTATAATTTTTAGTATCTTAATTAACTATATATAATTGGTTTCTTATATTTATAATTTCAACATTTTTTTATGTTTAATTTTTGATATTTTTCTAAAAGTATGAATTTATAGTTGAATAGTTAAAAATACCGATTTTATTAAAATTATCAATTTTATGACATAATTATAAAAGAAAATAATGAGATTTATTAAACCATTATCATAATAAAAAATATATCATTTTAGTTTAAACTATTTTTTTAATATAATTATTTTATATATAAAACATACTCTTAACAGTATAAAAAATTAATGTGATCATTTAATAAAAATTATTTTCCATATGTTTCTCCAAAAAAATTCATATGGTGGAATTTTATTTTAAAATTATTTAAATTTTTGTAAAATATTATTTGAATAATAAAAAATTGATTTCACTGTAATAAAAAACATTGATAGTTTTATGAAAATCATTAATATTAAGCTTAAAATACACTTTATAAAAACTAGTTTTTGTGCATTACATGCACTAATGATGAAATTAGGTTTCCATACTCATAGAAATTTTATTTCAAAAATTGGATTTCATATTCATAATCATGCTGTTCAAATTATCTAATAATTATCATTTTATATAAATTAAATATAAATTACATAGGTAAAAACTAGTTACCTCTGTAAAAAAAATGAAATGTTAGAAGTAATAATATTAGATTAAATGATATAGAAACATTTTTAAAACATGTGTGGGAATTGTTTTAGAGTATTTACAAGCCATATACCATAAAATAGTCATTTAGTATCTTATTTGGATTCTAATTCAACGTCTGACATGTTCTTTATTATTTTTAATGTTTTTTATGTGAATAAATTCCCTTCCCATCAATTATAAAAGTAAACACCAACCCTATATCTATATAATATTCCAAAGACCATTTGGATTAATCAAAAATATTCCCTAGTATCTCCAAAACCCTATTCCCAGGTCTTATAATCTTTATCTATAAAAATACGAAGCTATATTTTCTAAAGGTGGTGTCCAAAGTATAACTTCCAAAGGAAGTGGTAATATTGTCCACTACTCTATCATAGTTATATAATAATTATACCTCAAAAACCGATTCTATCTAGATATTATTATGAAACCATTTTTATTAACTTTCAAGTTTTTTTATACTTATGGAATACCCTTTTTATACTTCCGTAAAAATTCATTGTGAAAAATCAAAATGTTGCCATGTGTGTGTGTGGACAACCACCTCTCTGAACGACAAGTTCAATTTTCCATCACCAATATTCATGCGTAGATAAAGAATATATATAAATGGTTAATATTATATTTACAACATATTAATAACTATAAAATGAAAATATATATTATTTTATACCTTCCATCTATTCTTGAAAAATCATAGTGTCATCAATGTGTACCTGCAGACTACCACCTGCACATGATGATATTTATATTTATTTTTTCATAAAAAATAACATGGGAGGGATATAAATTTCATATAAAAGATAAAAATATCACTTATTAAACCATTATCTTTCTCGAATGATAATATTAGACATTAAATTAGTGATATTAACACTAAATTATATGGTAAATTTAACCATAATAAAATATCATATCAAAGTAATCTATCTAATTTGAGTCAATTCATGGAAAACAAATTTAGCAATATAAATTGTATTTTAACTAAATAGAAAATAACATAATAATATAAAATTTCTAATATTTTGAGTCTATTTAAATAAATTTACCTAGAACAATTCACCATGACTATTTTTTATAATTTTTCCAAAGCACTTCATGTAGCCCAAATAAGTGAAAACAATGTATGAAATTAGTGACACAAGAAGATAAATATACCATATAAATACTATTATATAAGTATACAGTTCATAATAATGTTTTTCATAAACATAATATTATTATTCATAATGTTAAACGACATTCTTAAATAAGGTAAGGGTTTCTGCATCTCCATTTTCAATTATTAACATATTATTGATATTCACCTCTTATTCCCATATTATGATATAAATATTTTGCATGAATAAATTTATTGTAATAATTTATTTTATATAAAAAGGATTTATAAAAACATAACATGTTATACCTTTATGGGATTTATATTGGAATGATAACAATGATTTAATGGATCTTTTATACCTCCATTGTGACTCACAGGTTACAAATTCTCTTTATTTTTATAACTTTTGTAAAATATTATTATCATTATCTACTTATATTTTTGTATATAATTCTCTTACATGTATAATTATTTATACATCCTTTTCATTTCATGGGTAATACATTTTTTATTTCACTTCTAAATTCCCATTTTTAAGTAAACCCATTTTAGGGAAACATTCCAATTTCTAATCTCATGTGGGGCATCAACCCTAAAAAAATGTTTTTCATATATTAAATATATTATAAAAACCCTAAATATTTTATTGTTAACACATTGGATTTATTATGGTTTTATGAAAATAATGATTTTTTCCTTCATTAACAGTATCTTTTACATATTTAATAAAACATAACCCATGTTGAATGTTTTTATTCTCTCTTTTCATATATAATTCTAATGAAATGTCAATATTAGAACTCAATGATCACAATATATGAATAATTTACATATATAAATATTCAAATTATTTAGTTACTTCTTCTTTTGGGAATCCTCATGATTTAACCTTTGTTTATGCCTTGAATTGGAATTCTGAAACTCACTTCCTTCTAATCTATTGGGTCATTCTTAGGACTTATATATGGTTTATTTTACTCATGAGGAACACATACGTAAGAATTTAATTTATGTGACTAGTGACACCATTATTATATATCCTTCCAATTCATTGGGTAAATATTTATATATAATGACATGTAATTTATGGGATTAAGAGGTGGACCTAATCCACTATGGTAAGTTTTCAACAATGCGAGTTTCATGAGTGGATAGCCTTAGAAAAATATATTTTGCAATGGGTGGGATTGGAATTATAAAATTCAATAATTAATGGAGTAAATATTTATATCTTGTGAGATTATATTTATGGTATTAGGGATTAAACCAAATCAACCATAGGGGATTTTCTAATTTATGTGATGTACTTAGGAGAGACCATTGAATTATATTTATAATTTCTTGTACTTTATTATTTCCATATACTACTTGTTTACATTATCATATTATTACATTTCCTTATGAACATTTTCCATGCATATTTACATTATCTTTATGTTATTATGTTTTCCCCTTGGCTCTCATATTGTTCTTTATTATAATCGTAATTCCCTTACTAAGATTTCTGGCTCTTTATTTTCATTGTGTATTTTCCTAGAGGTATCATAACATTTTTTACAGGATCTATGAAAGATTGAAGAATAATATATTTTAAAAAAATGATTATTTATACATTTATTATGTTGTATTTATCAATATAATATTCTAAATACACTATAAACCTTCTCTTTACTCTCTATTTTATGGAAATATATGGGATGAAATATTAAACAATGGGTGTTTAATGATGGGGAATTCATAAATATAATCTAAAGAGTCTTAAATGGTTATATGAGGGATCTTATGTTCTGATTCAAGCACTCTTATTTTCTATTAAACATTATTAATAATGAATATACTAATTTTGAACTATGATCAAAGGTTTATATCATTCATTATAGTGTTTTAAGTGTCCAAATTAGGGATGATGTATAGGGAACTAAAACACATCTAATGAAAATATTTTATATAAATGACATGAGTTATCTAAAAGATAATTATCTATATTTTAATACATGTTTATAGGATGAAAACCTTGGGTAATAGAGGTTGTTGAAGTATTTTAGGATGTTCCCATATATTAAAGGAGGTTTTTTCATGAGAAAACTGATTCTCTGAGAAAATATTTACTTGTGTTGAGAGATATAGTCTTATAAATACTGAATTTTTTGTCCCTTATTAAAATATAGATCTATGGAATGAGAATATCGATGTCACATTTAATTTAATTTTCATGAAGAAATATAATTGAATCGCAATTTTAGTTTGTATTTTTTGGGTTGTACTATGAAATTGGGGGGTCTTCTACCATTGTGAATATTATTAGTCAAATGTTAAGTCAATAATGTACTGAATTCATTATCAAATTCATTAGGTATCCTAAAAACATAAAGTTATGTGGTGTAATTATATTATCACTCTTGGTAGGGTAGCTCTTGTGTGGCAGGGTTTGGAGTATTTCTCATGAACGTTCCGAATTATTATCCTGACCATGATAAAGTTCATTAATTGATGGATTTATAGTATTATGTGGCTTTAAACACATAGATTTAGTATTATACATGATTTTCTTATTTTTTCTTGACATATATCAAGGTGGTGATGAAGGAAGAAGTGATATAAAAACATTATCAAAAACATATTCACATTGAGAGGGATGTCATAATATCTTATCAAAGATTAGATATGCTTTAAAAGGACCTTTAATATCAAGACCATCATGTTTATTACTATAATAAGGCCAACCTAATTCTTGACTCTATCTCACAATCTCTCTCTATCTAATTTCTCAATAAATCATAGTTCCATTAATTTAGTCAGGACCTTTTCAATAGTTTTTATTTCCATGATAGGCTCATACATTAGAAATATAATTTCCTAACCATCTTTTCTTGTCTGTGTGCAGCTAGATATAAGTTCCCAATCAATCATTAGTCATAATATTCTCATATACTTTATGAATAATACATAGGTTCTCTATATTTTAAGCCCTAGAGTTGTGGATGAGAACACATATGATTTAAATCAGATATTTAATATCCATATAAACCACTCTTAGAGTCTAGATGGGGTGTTTCATGTCAACAAGGGCATTTAGGATATGATATGGGGTGTATAAATTTCATTTTATAGATTTTTTAGTGTTATGTGAATAAATTTTCATTCAAGGTAGCATTTATCTCTATTCTACCTTGGTATTATTATTATTAGTTCAGAAAAATGAAACTCCTTTATTAACCTTACATATAAAAAGATTTTTAACATAAGGTGGATATAATTTTTATATTCTTTTTATTTAATAAATAATTTAGGAAAAATCACGTTTTAAAAATGGTTTGTTGGGGATAAAAAATGATAATTAGAAAGAAGCAGTCTATCGATGAATTTCAATTAATTTTTATATAAACGTATTGAATCATAATTTAAATGAATATATTTTATATTAATAAAGGATATAGTTTATTTATATGAGTGGATATTGTAATATAATGAAGTGGTAATCATGAGTGTAATTTTTTTTGTGGGACTATCATTTATAATGGTTGTATTAGGCGTTAATTTCATCCTGACTGGTATGATAGATTTTGGTTTTAGAAGAATTCCATGATTATTAAAACTATCTATGAAATGGATAAAGAAGATAAAAATGATATTTCAAGGGGAATTAATAGGGAATTAGAGATAAAATGGATTAATCCACTATCATTTAGATGGTATTTTAAACCAAAACTGGTTTATGAATGGTGTAACACCCCTAGTATTTTTAAAGGGGACACCATTTAGAAAGAATATATGAATCGAAACACCAAGAGTAGAATAAAATGAAACACCATAGAATTTATGATATATTAATATCTAAATGAATTAAATCTCATTGATATCATGTAATGCACACAATAATGTATTTGAAGGAAATGTGATACTCTATTAACATATTATTATTAGATCACGACCATTATATCCTGACTATTAAGTTGAAAAATATGAATTTTACTGACTACATAATGAATCATATAAAGATTTTACTTTTATAAAATTAATTTAATTGATAAGTGTTGATAATAAATAGAATAATAATCATTTAAATGAAAAAATGACATATAAACACCTTATTTTTCTAAAAAGGTGGTTCAGTCCCACATTTCACGCCTAATTTAAAATTAATTTTAAACAATTTTAGAAAATCTAATTGATAAAATTGGCTTTATTTTTGAAATAATATTCTCAAAAGTAACATAGGGTTAATTGTTTTTGATTAAAATAGAATTTTTCATTTTTCAATGAATAGTGAAAGCATTGATATTTTATTGAAAACTACCTTTTCATTTAAAATATTTACAAACATAAATTAAATATTAAATTGATGTTGAAGATAAATTAGGTCAATTATATTAATATTTAACTAATTTATATCAATTTAATCAATTTTATATTAACTTTTGATATTAAAGTTTTCTACACTTTTGAGAATTTTCTCTTTAGAAAACCACTGTTTTGTCACGTATGGGATACAATTTTAAATGGAAATCTACCATTTTTATAAATTTATTTTGTAAAAATGAATTCAATATCTTAAATAATAATAATTAAACTATATAATATGTTCAACTTAATTTTTTACCAAAATGAATAGTGTAATGATTGAAAATTAAATACCATTGTTCCGGTAAAAATAGGATTACCATGGGGTTAAACATGGAAAATAAGGGTTAGAATAGCCCAAAATATTTCAAACAAACATTGGATGTCAAAAATATACCTTATCACTTATAAGTTTTATGAATGAAAATTTTTTATGGCTTATTACATGATTAGAGCATGGTTATCATGTAACACCCCAATCATCCACAATATGCTTCTTTTAAAATAATTCCATAGCTTGTGTTGCACATAATACTGAGTTCGAGCGCACCTTGACTAGCCATTTAAAAAGAGTTTATCAATAGTATGAACCAAATTTTTAAATTTTTATATTCCATATAATAATTATATTCATCTCATGGGTTTCTTAGACATGAAATATGAAAAAATTCAATTTTTCTAATAAAATAAGTATTTGTTTAAAGTGCAATTTTACTTCCTTTTAAAGGATAACCCTTTTTAAGTAAAATAATTGAAACTTTTATATATTAAATTTTAATAAATAATCCTTTTCATTATAATAATTATTTAAAAAATGATTTTGGAAATTTATTTGGTGTTTTTCTGATAATATTAATATTTTAATGAGTAGTGAAAATTTTGAATTTTAATTCAAAACAACATTTTAATCTAGTTTATTTATATTTTTATATTATACATTCAATTAATATTAAAGTATAATTATATTATTTTTTAATAATTTAATATAAAATAGTCCATTGGAATTATTTTCACATTAAAATTAGATATAAACACATTTCAATCTTTTGATGTTTTTTAATTTTGAAAAACCTATTTTCTCAATTTGAAAACTGGGATTAAATTTAAATTAATTTCTTAAAATTATGTGTTATAAATTTTGAATAATTGATTCCTTATTTTGATTCAATGGGTCCAAATTATGTAAATAGGGAAATTTTGATTTGGACATTATCAATAGTAACTTCTGTGATTTTCCTATTACCGCGTTAAGGGTAAATCGAGTGATTAAATGTACAAATAATATTATATTTACCCTCAAAATTCGCTTAACTTCATTAGTTAAGTGTGTTTAGATACAAATCATACTTGGGTATATTTTGGGAGTACTTGGATCCAATTTTTATGATTTAAATACATTTATAATATTATATTTAAAGAAAATACATTTTTTCATAATTTTGTTTTTACCAAGTAAAATATTTTTAAATATTAAGTTATATAATTGATATGGTTGACTATAAATATTATTTAGAAATAAAAAATTTTAATATACATTATGGTTATTTTTATAAAAGTTTATAAAATAAATTATTAAATTAAATCTTGACCCAATGATGATGTAGCATTTTATTTATTATAAGAATAATTAATTAGATGATATTAATAGTAGTAAAATAAATATAATTTGAAATATTTTAAGACATCCACGAAATTTTTTTTGAAGACTTTGACATATTAGGGATGATTTAATGAAGTTTTTCAGAAGTAATTAGGTTTTTATGATTTTATAAAATGTTAAATAATATGCAGTGTCAAAATTGACATAAATGAGATCATAAAATAAATAATAATGTATTAAATGATATAAACATAATAAAAACCTATAATTAGGCCATATTACTGTGATAAAATGACAAAGACATTATTAATGTCAAAGAATGTGACAATGTGTCATACAGTCATTTATTATGAGTTTAATAATGTTAATATAGGGATAATCTAGAGATAAAATTGATCATGAATAAAATATGATAGCCTGAAAGAATTATTTATATCATATTACTTTCTGTATAATTTTTAGACACGAAATAATTAAAATACATTATGACACAATAGTGAAGAAATAATAATTTTATTAATATGAATATCAAATAAAGGATATGAAAAATATTAAAATAAATATAATTTCACATATTGAATTGATACATAGAATTTATAGGTGTGTATTAAATTTTATTAGTGTATTATATGGTTTAGTTAAAAGTTATAGTTCTGATTTTATTTTATTTAAAACCAAATTAATGAATACTTTCGAAATGGACAATACTGTGATTTATAAAAATTATATTCTATTAAATTATTTAAAAATCAAAAAAAATTAAAAATTAGAAACTGATAATGATAAGGTATAAAAATATAATAATTTTTCCATTTATGTTCAATTTTCACCAAATAAGTTAATATTTATAAGTATTTACTATTTAGAATATTATTACCACAATTGAAATTAAATATATTAAATATGGATAAATCAAACTGATAAGGTTTAATATAAAATAAAAAAAATGATTAAATTTTATTATTTTAGAAAATTTAGAAATATAAGTATTTTATCTTTTAAATAATTCAATTTGGATTCATTTATAGTTGAAAAATAATTGTATATTAATTTAATGATTTTATAATTTCTTAAAGTTCCCCCTACAACTCTTATAAAAGGTCACCACTCCTATTTTATCAAAACATATAAATCATTTTTTATTAGAAAAAATCTACCAAAAAACCCTAAAATATCACATAATATCAGTCAAAAGGCATGAATTTGAGAAGAAATCCATTCTACAGAGTCCATTTGTGAAAATCACTAGAGATACATGAAAGAGAGTTAATTGTTTTTCACCACATTCAAAGTTCCATTATTCTTCTAGTTCATCATTCTATATTATTATACAACAAAATAATAACACTACTGTAATATTCATTATGATATGTTATATAATAATGGGAAAACAAAATTCCTACTTTTAGCCATCCTACAAAAAACAATATCACCGTGTGTGCACACATACGACTTATCATCTCCACATCGTGGTGTAATTTTTTATTCAACACTACTATATTAGGATGGATATAATAACGATTATAATGGATATATATAATTAATATAAACTTACAATTATCATCTATAATTAATATACCATCCAATTACAAACCATTTAACCTTCACGGGAATGATAACGTCGCTCGTACGTACGAACAACGTACTGTCTCCACGACACATTAAGATTCATTCTCCATGTTCACCATTAAAAAATGATTAATAAATTTACATGGTGAATAAAATTTTAATTATAAACATAATATAATTTTTGATAGGAATAAAATACATCCTATTCATAACAAACATGACATACCTGACAAAATGGAATGGGTAAAACAAAGCATTTAACAAACAATACAATGGTAAAACTGAAATATATTTAATAAAATGATATAAGAGGACCATATATGATTTAATAAAATTGGATTTGGTTATAGTAAAATTTAATAACATTATTTAACCATTACAATGGAGTATAATTCACCCTCAACTAAATTAAAGTACAAAGTAAGGGTTAATTTCACAATCTCATTATTATCTGAGGTTATTTATACGTAAATATATTCTGGTACATCTTTTTCATCCATATCAATGTTTCATAAAAATGTATTTAAAAATATAATTACTATTGTTTAAAATCATATTAAATAAAGTTTTAATTTTTGTAAATTTTGGGAAAGGAATCCTTTTGTTATTTTTTAAATGGTGTACTTTATGTCATTTTAGACAAATTAAGGAAATGATGTTTTTTTATCGTATATGGTCCAAGTAGTTATTTCAGCCATCATGACACCTTAACATCTAAATCATACCTTAAATTATTATAGTATTATTTTTAAAATTAAATGTTTCTTTTATAATATTGAGTCTTCTAAATGATTTCAAATTAACAAAAGGTATGTTTCTCTGAAAGACCTTTATTGAATTTATGAGATTATTTTCATTTATTTCAATATCCATATTTATATTTTGTTCATAATTGAGGTTGGTTTATTATAATAAAATATTTCATATTGTATTTATGGGTTTGTGATATATTTGAATTTGGATTTGAAATTTTGATACAATTCATGGTTTATGGTTAAAGTACCAAAATTTTATATTCTAGTTTTAATTCAAATGTTTATGTTTTGTCTTACTGATTTCATAAGATAAATGCATTATAATTATTAAGTGGTGGGTGAGGCCTACTATAGCCCTTCAATAAATCTGTAGTTCTCATGAGACAAACTAGTGTCTTGGGACAAGGCCTTGATTGTATAGTTATTTATGGTCTTGGAATGAGGCATTGACGGTATGGTTATGATGTTCGTCATAACACATTTCTTATTTAAGAGTTTTGTTATAGATATTGCATGTGATTATTCGACTAGTAGAATATCCATTTGAATGTTTAAATGGAATCAATTTATTTATTCTTATCATATTTTGTTGAGTATTATGTTTAAAAGGATTTTGTTTTAGTTTTATACCTTGCCTTAAATGTTTATACTTATTTATGATAGCATTTTCTATATTGATTATCCTTACTGGGCATCTGACCTCACCCCTTAATTATGTTATATTTTATCCTAATATGTGAATAAGTACATTATGAAAGACTTTCATGGATAATATATGGGATGTGAGCATTTTCAAAGTGATTTAATATGTTTTTATCATTTTAATATGTAATATAAAACTTATGTTTTTATCTAGTTTTTTCTAAGCTACTAAACTTATTGGTCCTTTGGGATTTTTTTCTTATCAACATTCCAATGTAAAAAAATAATGCATCATCTCTAGGAAACTAGAGCTGAGAATTATATATTTTACTAGAGGAAGCTTAGTATAAACCATGGAAACTAGATTTTGAAAAGACATTGATTAGGGAACATAACCATAAGATTGAATTTGAGGATAACTGTAGGGAAATATTATAGAATTTTGGTAATGAAGAGATTATAAGTGTCTTCCAAAAAAGAAATTCTTATCTAGAGTGTACGAGTTGATATGTTTTTGGAATAGATGTACCTTGGAGTAACAACACTGACATGGTGCTCCAGGCCTTCCTAGGTGTAACCTGGCACACGACATGAGGCCTTACTGCGCACCTAGTTTGACACTCCTGGAGTATATTCTTAGGATAATTCAAAATTTCATTACAGAACAATATGACATATTTATGAGTAAATATGTCATAAAAGAAACCATTTTTAAATTTATGAGATAAGATATGCATTAATTTATTAATTTATGTTATGTATTTCACAAGTTTTTAATTTTTCTTTATTATTCATTACCTAATCTACTACATTCCATTATATATAAATTAAGGATATATGATGGAATGGAAACCATAATAACACATGTAATCTATGTAGGTATTTACATCATATGCAAGATAATGATAGTGGAGTTGGTGATATTACTGGTCCTAAACAACTTATAACTATACTGGGAAAGGTGGCTTGGTTTATAAATAATAACCTTACACAAATAGAGAAAACTTACCCACAACACAGAGGATTAATGTTAGACCGCTGCATGAAACAATAGCTTCAAACAATCCATGGGACAGTGTATCCATTTGTACCTGAGAAATGGATAATTTAATTAGTTAATAAATTTCATGAATTGGGAAGTAATGAAAGGGATAAAGTTTTCATGGAATTTTATCAATTATTAAGAGATGCAGACCAATGGTGGTCATTAATTCAAAATACAATGTTTAATAAATAAGTAGAAAATAATGAATGAAGGGAATTTAAAGAACATTTCCATGAAAAATAATTTCCTTGTGATCTATGAGAGGATATAGAGAGGAAATTTCTAGGTCTGAGGAAGAAGGAGGATGGGAATGTTTCAAATTATGACATTGATTTCAATATATTAGCAATGTATGCTGCAAACTATATATGTAACCTAGGATGTAAGATTAATCGATTCCTTGATGAGTTAAACACATTCCTCTGATGGGCATTGCTCTCAAAATCATTATCATCATATGAAGATATAGTCACATGTGCTATCAAGATTGAAAAAAAATTATCTATGTGTTATGACATTAACGTAAATAAAAAGAAGAAGTGGGATGTTGAACACTATGAAAAATGAAATGAGGGGAAGAAGGGAAAACATTACATTCCACCCAAAAAATTGTGGGAAGAAACAACCTTGTACATGAATAAAGGGGATGAGAGTTTGTTACAATTTTGAATAAAAAGGAAACATATCCCTTGATTTCAAAGCGAATAAAAATGCTAAGAATTTTTACTACTAAAACTGTAAAGATAAGGGATGTTATGATTTTTTTTTAAGATTCAAGGAAACATGACCTAGGTAAAAATAGAGCATATCTACGAATTTTCAAGCACAACTACTGAGTTTGACGATCCTAATGATTTGGTGGAAGGTACTTTAATCATTTACTCAAATTTAGCCAAAACATCATTTGATTCTGAAACCTATAATTTTAATTTATAACTACCTAGTTTTCATTAAAAATTAGATATTTCTAATAAATATTATCAATGGTGTTGTCTGTATAAACCCTTAATTGAAGTTTCATTGCAACAAAGTTGTGTCAAGAAGTTCCCATTATGGAATGTAAATATTCATTATATGTTGACTTTATCATAATACCTATGGTTGAAGTTGATATAATACTTGGTATGGACTGGTAGTCAAAATATGAGGTAAAATTTAGTGCATGAAGAAGGAAGTTTTGATTTGTTAGGATGATGTAGAATCCATTACATTTAGAAAAGAAAAATCATCACCTAATTATTATCAAAATCCACCATCAATAGCTTTACTGAAAGTTAATATTGGGGAGGAAGAAGAAATAATATCTAAATATGAAGAAATAAATATTCAAATTGAGGCTGCACCTATTTAATTAGAATATATTGATTTATTTCTAGAGGATTTACCAGGACATCCTCTAGAGAGGGAAGTTGAATTTACTATTGATGTATTCCTTGATGCTTGGAAAATATCATAAACTCCCCCATAGAATGGAAACTATGGAATTATTAGAGCTGAAGAAACCACCTGATGAGTTGAGTAATAAGGTATTTATTCACCCTAGTGTTTCTCCATTGGGATCCACAGTTCTTTTTGACAATAATAATGATGGATCAATGAGGTTTTTCATTGACTATAATGAAATAAATGATATTATAATAATGAACAAAAATCCCCTACCTCGTTTTGATTATTTGTTTCATCAAATTCATGGAGATCAATATTTTTTAAAGATTGGATATCATTTTGGATATCATCAATTGTGTGTAAAAAGAATGATATTCTAAATACAAAATTCTGAATGAGGTATGATCATTATGAATTTATAGTAATTCCATTTGGATTGACTAATGCACCCTATGTTTTCAATGACATAATGAACAATGTTTTAAAGAAATATCATGATGATTTTTCCATATTATTTATTAATGATATCCTGCTATACTCTAAAATCAATTAAGACCATGATAACCACTTTATAATTGTTATGAATAATCCTTGAATAAATGAACTATATGCAATGTTTATCAAGTGTGAGTTTTGGATTTAGAAAATTTCGTTTCTTTTACATATTGTCTCTAAAGGTGGAATCTTTGTTGATCTTTCAAAGAAAAAGGAAACCCAAGAATGGCCAGCACCAATGCTTGTAACCAAGGCATGAAGTTTTATTAGGTTAGTAGGTTACTATCGACGTTTTGACCCAAAATTTTCCCAATTAGAAAACCCATTAACCAAGATGACCGTTAAAGGAGTTAAATTAATTTGGAAAAAATAGTGTGAAGAATGATTTGATTAATTGAATAGTAGATTACTCAATGATACAATCATTAATTTAACATTAGGACATGAGGATTTTTTCAATTATAGTGATGCATTAAGAAAAGAATTTTTTTCCCTTATGAATAATGGTAGGTTTATTTTATATGCATCATGGAAATTAAAAAAAACATGAAAAAACTAACCAACTCATGATCTTGAGTTCTCGGATGTAATATTTTCTCTATAGATATGGATAAAACATCTCTACGGTGAAATATTTGAGATATATACCAACCACAAGAGTTTGAAATATATTTTCTCACAAAAATAACTCTACATGAGAAAAAGGATGTGGATTGAGCTACTAATGTATTATGATTTCACCATATTGTACCACCCGAGTAATGACTATAAGGTGTCAAATTATTTATGTAAGAAAAACCATATTGTTCAAAAATAGATGATAGTTGAATGGGATCCTATGTTCATGAATTTAGAAAATATGGATTTAGGAATTATCATGGAAAGTGAAACATCTATTCTTTGACAAATAGTTTCCAAACCATAATTATTAGAAAGGATAAAAATTTCTTAGTCTAATGATGATGAGTTTCAAAAGAAAATTAAAGATGTAAATGATGGGGGACTGATTGACTTCGTATTTGAAGATGGTATTTAGAAATTTTTAAGATTATTAGTCTTCCTACTATAACTGAGTTAAAAATTCATTAATTAGACGATTCTCATAACTCAAAATTCTCTATACACCATGTAGCCACTAATATGTATAGATATTTGAAGGAATATTTTTTGTGGGATAAAATGAAGAGGGATATTATTAGTTATGTGTCAAGATTTTTGGTTTGACAATAGGTGAAATAGGGAACAAAACAAACTAACGGATTCATGAATCCTCTTCCTATACCTATGCATAAATGGGATGATATTATGATTGAATTTGTGATGGTACTATGAAAGACTCCTAGAAGAAATGATGCAATTTTGGTTACAACTGATCAACATACCAAATCAGTACATTTTAATGAAATAAGAGAATATTTACCACTTTATCATTTAGGAAGACTATATATTAATGAAGTTTATCATGATCCCCATTTTACATAACAATTAGTGAAATGTATTCCAAAAGCCCTAGATACTGGTCTTTGTTTGAGAACTGCCTACCACCCATAAAATGATGGAAAATAAAAACAGACTATTCAAACATTATAAGACATGTTGAGATCTTTCTCACTTGACCTTCAAGGTATTTGAGATTGATATTTACCTCTAGTAGAATTTTTGTATAACAATAGCTTCCATTAATGTATTCATATAGAACCATATAAATTGTTATGTGAAAAGTGATTCCATACACCAAATTTTTGGGATTATGCTGCTTAAAAAACATTCATAGACCTAGAACATATTGATAAAAAAATAGAAACTGAGAATATTATCAAAACCCATATCAAAATAGCATAAATTAAGAAAAAAATATATTATTATCTCCAATGGAGGGATTTGTAATTTCAAGTAGGAGATCAAGTTTTCATGAATGTATCTCCATGGAATGGGAATTATAAGATTCAATAATAATGGTAAATTATGTAACATGTATATCATACCTTTTGGAATTTCTGGAACAAATTGAAGCTATAGCTTAACATTTAGAAAAGTCGCCAAGTCTCTCCGAAGTTCATGATATGTTCCACATATCAATGATAAGGAAATATATGACAAACAAAATAAATGTAATCAAATATGATGAAATGTAACTGGAACCTGATCTGTATAATTGTCAATAGCCTAACAAGATTCTTGGATCCATAGAAAAAGAGTTGTGAAATCGGTTGAATCGTCTGGTAAAGGTTCTTTGGAGAAACAATAAAATGGAAGAGGTGTTGTCGGAACCTAATGAAATTTGGATGAAGAACCACATCAATTGGTTATGAAGTTATGCCCTATAAAATTTGAGGACGAAATAGTTTTGTAGTATGGAAGAATATAACACCCCCATCTTCTACAGTACGCTTATTTCTAAATAATTCAATAGCGTACACTACACGCAACACCAAGATTGAGAACACCACGTCTAGACGGTTAAAAAGAATTTATGAATACTATTAACCAAATTTTCACATATATCAATTCCATATAATCTTAATATTCATATCATGTGTTTCTTAGAGATGATATAAGAACATAATCAATTTTTTTGAATAAAATAAATATATTTCGAAAAATGCATTTTTACCACCATTTAATAGAGGACCCTTTTTAAATCTAGTATTTACACCATTATATATTCAATTTTGAAAAATAATGTTCTTATATAGAATAGTGTCATTAAAATTTAGTTCGGACATTTTTTTTTGATAATTTTTATAGTTTTCTAAATAATGAAAATACTACACTTTAATTAAAAATTTATTTTTCATCTAATTTATTTATAGTATTACATTATCCGTATAATTTATTTTTACGGATAAATAGATTACTTTTTTATAATTTAATATAATTTAGGATAATGATATTATTTTAGTATTAAAATTAGATATAAACACATGTTAATCTTTCGATTGTTTTAACTTATGAAACCCTCATTTTTTGTTTTGTAAACATGGATTAATTTTAAATTAATTGTTGTCTCTTATTTGTTTTTAATTTGGAAAACTGGATTCCATATTTGGAATCTGTGGGTTCGAATTATGTTAATAAGTTACATTTAGTTTTTTATGGATATTATAAATAGTAACATCAGTAACATTATTATTACTGTGGTTAATGCTAAATCGAGAAATTAAATGTAAAAATAAGATTATAATTACCATAACACTTGAACTAATTTCATTGAATATGTTTATTTAGACCAAACTCATTCTTTGGTCGATTTTTGGTTCCACATGGAGCCACTAGGATGACATTAATAAATTTATAATTTTGTATTTAAAGAAAGTCAAAAAATTTTATACATTTTTTACCAAGAATTTATTTAATATGAGGTTATATGAGTGATATGGTGTATTATAAATTTTATCTTGGAATAAAAAATGTTTAAATAAATTATATTAATTTATTTATAGTTTTAGAAAATAAATAATTAAAGTAAACGGTGATGCAATGATGATACAATAACTGATTTATTAAAGAAAGATTCAATTAAAAGATATTAATAATATTAAAATAAATATAATTTGAAACATTTTAAGACATACACGAATTTTATATATGACTTGGATATATTATATATGCGTTACTGATGGTTTTTTTGAAGGAAATATGTTATAATTCTTTAATAATAGGTAATATAATAAATACTTTCAAAATTGACAGAAATGATAATATAAAATAAATAATAAATTATTAAATTATATAAAAATAATAAATAACTATAATTAGTTCAAATTACTAGTATAATGTTTAGTATATCATAATTTTAAATTTTAAATCAAATAATGGACACTTATCCGTGAAAATATCCAAGATGTTAATAAATTTAAAGCATGTGAGAAAGTGTCACACTCTCATTTCTTATAAGTTAAATTATTTTAATATAAAGATCACCTATAGATAAATTCAATATTTAATATTATCTGGAAATATAAAAGAATTATTTATATCATTGTAATTTTATTATAATATTTAGAGAATAAATATTTAACATAAATAATGACACAATAATGAAGAAGTTATTGTTTTATTAATAGAAATATAAAATAAAGGATATTAATAGTATCAAAATAAATCTAATTTGACATAATTGAGGTTATCCATGAATATTATAAGTGACTATGACATGTTATTAGGGTATTAAATGGTTTTTTTCGAAGTTATATATTTTTTGGATTTGATTTAATGTCAAATTAATGAACACTATTAAAATTGACTCTATTCATATTTTATAAAAATAATTGTCATGAACCAACCTGGGTCAACCCAGAACCGGTCACCCGAGCCGGTCCACAACATGGCCCGAGAGGCATTCCCGATCCTCCCGGGCTGGCGACAAGTGCCAGGGAATCCACCGAGGCTATGGGAACGATTCTGCCCAATATAAATAAATAAGACAGCGAAAACAATACAGAGCAGCGCAGAAAAGATAAACCAAATAAAGTGACTAAACAGGAACAAACAAGAATCAAACTAACCAAACACGACGTGCGAACAAACTCTGTGCGACCTCGCGGGTCGCTCTCCGACTCAACGATCAAGCGTCGCCCTAGGCGAGCGCACTCAAGATATAGCCTGCATAAACACTAAAAACAGAAAAGAACTATAGGCGTGAGTATTAAAACTCAGTAGGCTAGCCCGATATCTATTCCCAATGCACTACCTTTAAAATAAAAGAAACATCATTTCAATTTTGAACTACAATTTATAAAAGTATTTTTTTCTAAGAATTTTTCTTAAAAACAATGTACGAACCATTGCCCTTAGCCATTTCAAAATTCGGGTTCATTTCATTAGTGTCAATGACATTTCAGGAAAGGGGGAAAGTGATGTTTAAATTTTCAAATTTGTACAAAAGGGATTAAACACTTCCATTTGAAAACAATTTTTAGAAACCTATTAAAAAGCAATTTATTAGTTTCCAAGGAAAACAATATGCCAGAATGCACAAAGTAAAACATACAGCAAGGTCAATGTGGGTATACATGTGAGCATCATAATCATTACTGCAAGCTACAAAAGCTGAATAGACATGGGTGAACCTAGGAGATCGAGAATAAACCAGAGGACACTAATACATGAGAAATCAACCTTATCGACATGTCACGATGAAATCAAAACGCACAATACGCTCGACCATCCACTCACGGGCAGGTCGAGGGAAAATCCCATAGCAATAAACCCAATATATCCACCTACTATGGGCCACTGGTCAGTACCATAACCTACCAGTGCAGCAATCGTTCTTAGAATATTCTCTTAATATGCCAGATTCCCATGTCTCAAGTGTTTGAAAAAGGGGTGAGCCAACTAATGCCAACCGAGAATCCAATCATATACATATATATATATATATATATATATAAAGCACAACATGCATCACCCGAGCCACTCCGTGGACCAACCTCATGCCTTTTACTACTCAAGTACCCGGGAGCCTCTAAGCGCGGCCTCCCAAACAATCAATTGCAACCAAGGCATGAGAGTCGCCCTAAGAGGGTTTTTATCAAAACATTTTTATTGCTTTCCATAAAGTGCCAAACGGGCATTTAATACATTTCACAAACACTACTCAAAGACAGGTACAACTTCTTTATGAGACAAAACCCAGTTTAAAACCGTTTAAAGAACCCCAAAACACTACGTCACATGCTAACAATATTTTTATAAACCAAACCAAACCATTTTTTTCCAAATAATCTTTAAGAGCCAAACGGGCAATTTCTCAAACGAACCAAAGTATTTGTTCATGCTTCAAAAGAAATCATTTCTCATTAAACCAGAACTCTGTTTTACATTCTGTGAATTATGTTTAAAATCCAAACGGGCATTCTTTCATTATTAGGTGTCCACTCGTCAAAAGGATGTTTCATGTGTCGTGTATAAAATAAACGGCTCCTTTTGACATTAAATAACCATTTAAAAATTAACCATCTTATATTAAAAATTAATTATCGTATATTATCTCATATTTATTACAATTAATAAAATGTTGATTTTGTAAAATTAAGGTGCGCAAACAGCATGAAATAATATAACTTAAATTTTAAAAGCAGTGCAAAGGGAACCTACCTAAAAACCAAGCGCGTCGACACAACAACCTCGGATCCAAGGCGCGACGTCACGACGTGTGTCCGAAACCACGTGACAAATTCTAACACTCAGCATAATCAATTTCAAGGACTCAGACACAACCAAAAACTCACCAGAGCCTGCGAAACCAAGCGTCGGGGAGAAACGCTCACCTCAAAACTGAAGCGCGACGACGACAGAACCTCAAAAACAAGGCGCGGTGATGGCGCTCACTCAGAAACGCCCTGCGCAGGTCCTAAAAATCCTAAACCAACAAATAAAAACCCACCATCAACAAGAGTACGATGATAATAATAAAAATAAAGATAATAATAATAATAATACTAATAATACTAATAAGATTAGTAATAATAAAAATAATATTAATAATAACAATAATAATAATAATAATATTAAATAATAATATTAATGATAATAATAAAAATAAAAATTAATAATAATAACACTAATAATAATAATAATAATAATAATAATAATAATAATAATAATAATAATAATAATAAATAATGATAACAACGAAATAATAATAATAATAATAATAATAATAATAATAATAATAATAAATAATGATAACAAAATAATAATAATAATAATAATAATAATAATAATAATAAATAATGATAACAACGAAATAATATTAATAATAATAATAAAAATAAAAATAATAATAATAATAACAAAATAATAATAATAATAATAATAATAATAATAATAATAAATAATGATAACAACAAAATAATAATAATAATAATAATAATAATAAAAGTAACAATAAGAATAATAATAATAAAAGAAAAAATAAATTAAAATAAAAGAAATATCTTATAGGGGCTTACGGCTTGAGGGGGGGCCTTGCCGGAGGCTGGGGTGTGGCGGCCGGGAGAAGAAAGGTGCGTCGATGGGGGAGGGTTCGACTGATGGTGATGCGGACATAGGAGGCGAGGCAGATAGGGTGGTGCGGCTGCTGCTACGGAAGGAGGCAGGGGCGTGGGAGTCAGTGCGTAGGGGGAGAGGGGAGCCGAGGCAGCGGACAGGGGGGGTCGGTTGGTGCTGCAGGGGTGCCGGAAGGCCGCTGGAGGGCGAGGTGGGCAGCGAAGAGGTGGCCGGGGCCGGAACCGGTGGTCGCCGGAGCAGCGCAGGAGGGAGCCGCAGCGGCCGGAGCGCCAGCGTGAGCTGAAGCTGGAAAAAGGGGGGAGGGTTCAGTGGGGGTCCGGGGGTGCTGCGCAAGGGAGGCGGTGCCAGGGGCTGCGGGTGCTGCTGCGGACAGAGGGAGGCAGGGAAAACGGGAGGCTCGACGCAGGAGGGGGGGAGAAGAAAGAAAATGGAAAAGAAAAGGGAGAGGGAGAGAGAGAGATGGGGGTGGCGGCCGAGAGAGAACGGTGGAGTAAAAAAAAAGAGGGGCGGCCCGCTAGGGTTAGGGGGGAGTGGAGTAAAAATAAAAAAAATAAAAAAGTAAATAATCACAACAAACTCAAGTGAACAAAATAAAATACACATTAATCTATAATAATAATAATTATTATTATTACATAATGATCATAATAATAAGGATAATATTCATAATAATAATCATAATGATAATATTTGAAACGACAATATTGTTATCACAAAAATTATTCCGAACAACCATTTCAATAAAAATTATTTTATTTTTACTACTTAGAGTAACATTAATAACATGATGAAAAACGAATAAATAATAATAATAATAATAATAATAATAAATTCTCTTCTACTATCTCTATAAAATTATTAACATAATAATAAAATTAAACGACACAACAATCAATGCACGTTTTTAAAAATATACGCTCTTCATATCAAAACTCCAAAGACAAAGAGATGCGCAAACACCCGGGCAGGGATGCGCGGGGTTTCCAGAACAGGCTCCGCTCACATGCCCAACGACGTCGCGTCAAAAAGCGCAATTTTTAACAAAAACTCGAAAACCTAGTTTGTTACTAAACACGAACCGCAGCAATATAATTTAAAGTCAAAGAAATCATAAAATAAAATAAACGCGCATGTCGGGGTGTGACAATTCGCCCCACCATAACGCTTTCCTCCCCCGGAAAGCCACCACACCAACCAGTCAATCGATCAACACCTAAGGATTTCACAGAACACGATCCAACCTCTTATCTCAAGGACATCACACCGACTACCAACAGGACTAAACCTCATAGCCCGAAATAACTCACCAACAGAGGGAGGCCCGAACGGCTCCCCACCATAAGAACTCCACTAGAATTCGATAACTATTTAGGAGAAAACCCAACGAGACTCATGGTGGGTCTCCCCACCATAAAAGGACTGACCTCTTAGCGACCAACCAGAAATCCAACTTAGGCCAGAACCGGGCCTTACTCAAGCTATAAAAGCACATAAAAAACATTTAAACCACTTACTCCCGTCCGAACGGGATAAAATCTTAAATGGATACTTTACGCAACTAAAACCCTAACCCCATGGGCGGGGAGGGTGGGCCCAAGGATCAAATCACTAAAACTACGACGTACGACTACTCACGACCCATCACTTCGGGATGGACCCAAACCAGGGCTGCAACGGATTTACATCAGTGGCCCACGCAAAGTCACTGATCAGCAACATACATCCAAAAGGCACAATTCCCGACGTTACACGAGGGATAAGTCCATCGTGCACTTTCCGACAAGAGAGAACTACAACGACAGAGAAACCAGAGCAAAAACACAAAAACTATCTCACCACAAAAATAGGGGCACGAATTTAACCGGACTCTTTAAAATTTTCCCCCAGGGGTTCCTGACTACGCGCCGGCTTCACTCCGAGACCTTTTGGCTGGAGCTCTGATGGATGAAGCATCTCCTGCCTCGCAGTCAGGTTCTGATAATCCCAACAAGAAACATACATCTTTTGATCTGACAGATTGAAGGACAAGATTTTAAAATTTAAAAACACACCATCATTGAAATCCGAAGTTCGTCAAAAGACCCATGAAATTACCATACATTTCAAACCCAAAACACCATCAATAAAACTACAACGATAAAAGATCCGTTAAAATGAAAATAAAATTACACCCGAAACTTTGGTCAATGTCCCAACAACACATTACTTCTGAGAACTTCATCTGCGACGCTTCCTTGCAACACCCCGACAAAATCGTCGCAAGTGACCCAGGCGTCCACATGCCTGGCAGGGCTTCAGAGTGCTTGGGGACGATGACTTCTTGTGACCCCGCTTGCCACATTGATAACACACAATAATATCTCGCTCCGAAGAGGTTGATGAAAGATCCCGAGGCCTCTTGATTCCACGACCTGATCCATCCACTTCCATTTGCTTACTCATCTCCTTTCCAGAATCTTCACCACTGCTCTTAGGGATCGAAGGAGGGAGGACTACTTCGAGCACTCCTGCCATCGCGGCTTCGATACGAAAATCTTGTCTCGCCACATCGACAAAAGAAGTCAGGTTGGACTCTGAAAATTTCGACTGTAGATCAGTGCGGAGACCCGCCTCGAAGCGTCGAGCCTTCACGAGGTCATTTGTGGCATACTCTGAATCATATGGTACTAGCTCCACAAAGCGCTGGAAATATTTTAACACGGATCTGTCGCCCTGCTGCAGAAAACACATTTCCATCCCCTTTCTCACCCTTTCTTCCTCAGAGAGATACTGACGAATGAACAAAGACTTGAAGAACTCCCAAGTAATCTCCTGACGAGGCTTGTTCCAAGACACTGACTTCCACCACATCCAAGGTGAACCTTCAAGCATGAAGGTCGCAAACATGACCTTTAATGACTCAGGCAACTCAATGAGGCTAAAGTCCCTTTCAATCTTCCGCATCCACTCCTCTGCCAGAGAAGTTTCTGCTTGACCATAAAAGAGAGGTGGATCCAACTTCCGAAACTCAAGCATAAAATACTTAGGTTGATCAACCGCACTACGATCACCCATCGAAGCTTCAAAGGGATATCTACTGGACAAGGAAAGGTCAAAAAACCAATCAACGCTAACTCAACGAATGAATAACAACCTAAAAATCAAACACTTCACAGGTGAGAAGCTCGAAATCCGAGAAAACAAGTTATCATAACATCAAAACTTTTCTCTTTGAAAACATCTTTAATTTAAAACAAGATTGGTGGGTTAAACCTTTGCCATTGGTATTCTTTAGAGCCTCACTCACATGCATGGATCCATGCCACCCAGGGAATCCATCCACCATACCAGAGATCCATCCACATTTCCAACATACCAGAATGCATGTGAGTACTCATCGGAACACCAAGGCCAAAACAAAGCATCTTCATTTTCCCAAAAACAATTTATTCGCACCACTTCTTTTAAAACTATCTGCAAATCAAACATGTTATTTCAAACAACCATTTTTTTTCAAAACCAACTTTTCTAATTCAAACCACTTTCAAAAATCAAGGGGAACTGAAAACAACTCAAACAGGGGACTAGTGTTAGTGGGTGGCTCGACCATATGGTTGGCGGCCACATGCCAAACACGTCACTGACATAGAGAGCCTTCTTGGACCATGCCCCCAGCTCTACATAGCTTGCCAGGCCATGCGGCTTAGGACTATTAGCCCAACTCCATTTGTCATACCCCAATCGCAAAACATTTTTCCATAAAAAAACCCAAACTAACCAATTAAACTGGACTTCCCATGGAAACCTGAGGATCGGTACGGGCAAGAGTTCGCGACGCTCTTCTCGCACCTACCCCTCAAGTCCCGACAATCCTACTTCATCTACCTTGACATCCCAAATAACAAAGGGTGCTCTATAAAGTGAGGTCGCTAAGAGCTGACCTCCTCTGATACCATTTTGTCATGAACCAACCTGGGTCGACCCTGAACCGGTCACCCGATCAGGTCCACAACATGGCCCGAGAGGCGTTCCCGATCCTCCCGGGCTGGCGACAAGCGCCAGGGCATCCACAGAGGCTATGGGAACGATTCCGCCCAATATAAATAAATAAGACAGCGAAAACAATACAGAGAAGTGAAGAAAAGATAAACCAAATAATGTGACCAAACTGGAACAAACAAGAATCAAACTAACCAAACACGACGTGCGAACAAACTCCGTGCGACCTCGCGGGTCGCTCTCCGACTCAACGATCAAGCGTCGCCCTAGGCGAGCGCACTCAAGCTATAGCCTGCATAAACACTAAAAACAGAAAAGAACTATAGGCGTGAGTATTAATACTCAGTAGGCTAGCCCGATATCTATTCCCAATGCACTACCTTTAAAATAAAAGAAACATCATTTCAAGTTTGAACTAAAATTTATTAAAGTATGTTTTTCTAAGCATTTTACATAAAAACAAAGTACGAACCATTGCCCTTAGCCATTTCAAAATTCAAGTTCATTTCATTAGTGTCAATGACATTTCAGGAAAGGGGGAAAGTGATGTTTAAATTTTCAAATTTGTACAAAAGGGATTAAACACTTCCATTTGAAAACAAATTTTGAAACCTATTAAAAAGCAATTTATCAGTTTCCAAGGAAAGCAATATGCCAGAATGCACAAAGTAAAACATACAGCAAGGGAAATGTGGGTATACATGTGAGCATCATAATCATTACTGCAACCTACAAAAGCTGAATAGATATGGGTGAACCTAGGAGATCGAGAATAAACCAGAAGACACCAATACATGAGAAATCATCCTTATCGACATGTCACGATGAAATCAAAACGCACAATACGCTCGACCATCCACTCACGGGCAGGTCGAGGGAAAATCCCATAGCAATAAACCCAATATATCCACCTAATATGGGCCACTGGTCAGTACCATAACCTACCAGTGCAGCAATCGTTCTTAGAATATTCTCTCAGTATGGCAGATTCCCATGTCTCAAGTGTTTGAAAAAGGGGTGAGCCAACTAATGCCAACCGAGCATCCAATCATATACATATATATATAAAGCACAACAGGCATCACTCGAGCCACTCCGTGGAGCAACCTCATGCCTTTTACTACTCAAGTACCCGGGAGCCTCTAAGCGCGGCCTCCCAAACAATCAATTGCAACCAAGGCATGAGAGTCGCCCTAAGAGGGTTTTTATCAAAACATTTTTATCGCTTTCCATAATGTGTCAAACGGGCATTTAATACATTTCAAAAACACTACTCAAAGACAGGTACAACTTCTTTATGAGACAAAACCCAGTTTAAAACCGTTTAAAGAACCCCAAAACACTACATCACAGGCTAAAAATATTTTTATACACCAAACCGAACAATTTTTTTTTCCAAATAATCTTTAAGAGCCAACCGGGAAATTTCTCAAACAAACCAAAGTATTTGTTCATGCTTCAAAAGAAATCATTTCTCATTAAACCAGAACTCTGTTTTACATTCCGTGAATTATGTTTAAAAGCCAAACGGGCATTCTTTCATTATTGGGTGTCCGCTCATCAAAAGTATGTTTCATGTGTCGTGTATAAAATAAACGGCTCCTTTTGACATTAAATAACCATTTAAAAATTAACCATCTTATATTAAAAATTAATTATCGTATATTATCTCATATTTATTACAATTAATAAAATGTTTATTTAAAACAATTAGGGTGCGCAAACAGCATGAAATAATATAACATAAATTTTAAAAGCAGTGCAAAGGGAACGTACCTCAAAACCAAGCGCGTCGACACAACAACCTCGGATCCAAGGCGCAACATCATGACGTGTGTCCAAAACCACGTGATAAAGTCTAACACTCTGCATAATCAATTTCAAGGACTCAGAAACAACCAAAAACTCACCAGAGCCTGCGAAACCAAGCATCAGGGAGAAACGCTCACCTCGAAACTGAAGCGCGACGACGACGGAACCTCAAAAACAAGGCGCGGTGATGGCGCTCACTCGGAAACGCCCTGCGCGGGTCCTAAAAATCCTAAACCAACAAATAAAAACCCACCATCAACAAGAGTACGATGATAATAATAAAAATAAAGATAATAATAATAATAATAATAATAATAAGATTAGTAATAATAAAAATAATAGTAATAATAACAATAATAATAATAATAATATTAAATAATAATATTAATGATAATAATAACAATAAAAATTAATAATAATAACACTAATAATAATAATAATAATAATAATAATAATAAATAATGATAACAACGAAATAATAATAATAATAATAATAACAAAATAATAATAAGAATAACAACAACAACAACAACAATAATAATAATAATAATAATAATAATAATAAATAATGATAACAAAAAATAATAATAATAATAATAATAATAATAATAAATAATGATAACAACAAAATAATAATAATAATAATAATAATAACAAAATAATAATAAGAATAACAATAATAATAATAATAATAAATAATGATAACAACAAAATAATAATAATAATAATAATAATAATAATAAATGTAACAATAAGAATAATAATAATAAAAGCAAAAATAAATTAAAATAAAAGAAATATCTCAGAGGGGCTTACGGCTTGAGGGGGGGGCCTTGCCGGAGGCTGGGGTGTGGCGGCCGGGAGAAGAAAGGTGCGCCGATGGGGGAGGGTTCGACTGATGGTGCTGCGGACATAGGAGGCGAGGGGGACAGGGTGGTGTGGCTGCTGCTGCGGAAGGAGGCAGGGGCGTGGGAGTCGGTGCATAGGGGGAGAGGGGAGCCGAGGCAGCGGACAGGGGGGGGGGGGGGTCGGTTGGTGCTGCAGGGGTGCTGGATGGCCGCTGGAGGGCGAGGTGGGCAGCGACGAGGTGGCCGGGGCCGGAACCGGCGGTCGCCGGAGCAGCGCAAGAGGGAGCCGCAGCGGCCGGAGTGCCGGCGTGAGCTGAAGCCGGAAAAAGGGGGAGGGTTCAGCGGGGGTCCGGGGGTGCTGCGCAAGGGTGGCGGTGCCGGGGGTTGCAGGTGCTGCTGCGGACAGAGGGAGGCAGGGAAAACGGGAGGCTCGACGCAAGAGGGGGGGGGAGAAGAAGAAAGAAAATGGAAAAGAAAAGGGAGAGGGAGAGAGTGAGAGATGGGGGGTGGCGGCCGAGAGAGAAGGGTGGAGTAAAAAAAAAGAGGGGCGGCCCGCTAGGGTTAGGGGGGAGTGGAGTAAAAATAAAAAAAAATAAAAAAGTAAATAAACACAACAAACTCAAGTGAAAAAAATAAAATACACATTAATCTATAATAATAATTATTATTATTATAACTTAATGATCATAATAATAAGTATAATAATCATAATAATAATCATACTGATAATATTCGAAACGACAATATTGTTATCACAAAAATTATTCCGAACAACCATTTCAATAAAAATTATTTTATTTGTACTACGTAGAGTAACATTAATAACATGATGAAAAACGAATAAAAAATAATAATAATAATAATAATAATAAATGCTCTCCTACTATCTCTATAAAATTATTAACATAATAATAAAATTAAACAACACAACAATCAATGCACGTTTTTAAAAATAAACGCTCTTCATTTCAAAACTCCAAAGACAAAGAGATGCGCAAACACCCGGGCAGGGATGCGCGGGGTTTCCAGAACAGGCTCCGCTCACGTGCCCAACGACATCGCGTCAAAAAGCGTACTTATTAACAAAAACTCAAAAACCTGGTTTGATACTAAACACGAACCACAGAAATATAATTTAAAGTCAAAGAAATCATAAAATAAAATAAACGCGCATGTCGGGGTGTGACAATAATATATTATTAAATTATTTAAAAATAATTAAGTATTTTAAATTGAATATTACAAGGTCTAATATATCATTAATTGTCAATTTACTATCAATATTAACCCTATAGTTAAATATTTATAACCATTTAATATTTAGAATATTATTACAACAATTAAAATTAACTTGATTAAATAAGGATATATTAAAATGATAAGGTTTAAAATAATAAATAAATCTTGGATAAATTTTATTTAATGATATTATTTCTACCCATAGTAATATTTTATTCCAAATAATTCACTTTTAACCATTTAGAGTTGAATATTAATATATATTATTTTATTATTTTGATAATTTCCTAAAGATCCCTTTAACGCTCTTATAAAAGTTAACTTCTCCTTATCTTTTATTCATAACTCTAAATCCCTTTTGATATTCCAAACCCTATCCAATTATCCTCCCAATATCTATAACATCATCCTAGAGGAATTACATTAGGCATATGTCCAACCTAAGGAGTCCTTTTGGGCAAATCAAAAGGACATACCCAAAGAAGGGACAATTGTTTTATCAACTCTTTTAATGTTCCATTCTTATTCTACTTCCACTTCATTTGTATTATCCAAAAAAATTTAATAACTCTAGTATCATATACATTCTTATAAGTTATTATAATTATGTTACACCTATATTTATCTTCTTATCCATCCTACAAATATCAATGTCACCATGTGTCTGTACAGACAACTTACCATCTCTATGATGTGGGGTAATTTTTTATTCAAAAATATTTTGTTTGGAAGGATTTAATTATTAGTATAGTGGAAATAAATAATAAATATAACAAGAAAACTAATATATATAATTAATATACCATCTAATTATATAACATTTAACTATCCGGGGAATGATTACACCGCTTGTGCGTAGGTTGAGCCTACAGTCTCTACAACACGGTGAGATTAACTCTCCATGTTATCAATTAAAGTATGATTATAAAATTTATTTGATGATTAAAAATAGTAATTATGAACATAATATAATTCTAGATATGTATAAAATACATCCTATTCATAACAAACATGACTTACATGAAAAAACAATAATGCGAAAACGAAATAGTTAAGACACAAAACTATGATAATAATGAAGATTTATTAATCAAATGATATAATAAGATCATATATGATATCATAAATATGATTCTATTTTTTATTATTTAATTACATTTTTGAACTGTTATAATCGAGGTTAAAACACCCTCGACTAAAGTAAAGTACAAGGTAAGGGTTAATTTCACCACCTCATTATTATCTGAGATTGTTTATACCTAAATATCTACTAGGAAATCTTTATAATCCATGTTCATGTTTCTTAAAATTTTATTTATAAATATTATAAATATTTATTAATTTAATTTTTATTCATGTTTTATTTTTTATAATAATTTTTGGAAGGAATATTTTTGTCGTTCTCCATTCGATGTACTTTATGAACTTTCAATAAATTGTGGAAAGAATATTTTTCTAACATATACAGCCCAAGAACTTATTTCCACCATCAGGCGGACTTAGAATTTTGAATCTTTCCTTAAATGTTTACATGGTTATTTCCAAAAATAATATCTTTTTTTATAATTGTATGGATTCTAAATGAATTTATATTAAAAATGATTATTTCTCTAAAATATATTTATGGAATTTATTAGAATATTTTCATCTATGTCAACATGATTTTATTGATTTTATGTTTAATTGATTATTATTAATTATGATAAAATTTTCAATATATTATTGAAGGGTTTATGATATATTTTCTTTTGGATGTTCAATTTTGATAACATTCATTTTTTTTGTTAAGGTATTAACATTTCGTATGCTGGTTTTAATATAAATGATTACTTTATGTCTTAAATATTTAATAAGAGGAATGCACTGGACTTACTAACCAGTGAGTGGGGTCTGATATAGTGCATCAATACATCGTTAGGTCCAATGAGAAAAACGATTTTCTAGTAAAAATTCAATGAAGGAATGTTAGTTTATGGTCTTCTCTTGAGGCCTTGATGGTATGGTTATGATGTAAGACATTATGGATTCCCTCTTTATAAATTTATTTTTTGATATTGGATAAGATTATTCATATAAGGCCCCATCCTTAAACCTTACATAATATTGAATTAAATGAGTAATTCACATTGATGATCTTTTCAGGTTTAGAGTTTTAGAGAATTAGGACATAACTATTACATCTTAAAAGATTACAAATTAGTCGCTTCTACTAAATTTCCATATAATAAAAACTCTTAAAAAGAAACATGTCTTGTTCCATGTTTTAGGTAGCATGTCATTCCCTTGATCCCATCCTTGACCCTATTCCACGCTAAGTCCTGTGAAAAACATTTAAAAAACTTGGGATGAGCATAAAAATCTTAGTAAGGGATACACAAAGAATGAAAGCTGTTAGTTTTTTAAAACAACAAGTAAACCATGTATACTTTATCAATGTAATAATTTTCACCTTTTCGAAGTAGTAAAAACACTTCTCTGAATAAAAGTTCATTACTTACCCATCTGTAACCAAAAGATTACCATAAAACCCATATAAATATCACATAACATATAAAGGTAACTTGGGACATAAACATACTTAAGTGGAATAACCATAAGGTCGAATTCCACACATATCACTTAATGGAATAGCCATTCGGACAACTTCCTACATACTTAATGGAATAGCCATACGGCCAAAATCCATACCCAATGCATTGGAGGTTATAACGTAACCACCCGTCCTGGTATTCACGACACCACCTGTCATATGGTTTATCACATAACCACCCGTAAAATGTCCAAGTACAATTATAAAATTATAACACATAAAACTAACATAAAGGAATGATAACCTTTCCACATTTCAATCAAAATATATCATTTAAATATATTGACATAATAGAATCATTTATAAAAACCATTTTCAATACCAAAAAAAATGTATAAGGTATTTATTTTGTTTTAAAAACATTACGGCTTGTTGAGGAAGCCAAAGATCAAATAATACTCGCGGCGGCGAAAAAGGTCGTTGTCACCGCATACGTAAAATGAAACATTCCTTTTTGTCGTTTAGTAAAACGCTTCATAGAAAAAAAGATTCATTTTGAATAAACGTAAAATTCAAAGGGGTTTATACACCGTATAAAATAAAGTTGTGTATAAAACAAAATATGCCTCAATGATTGGAAATTTAGACGAAGACCCTTACAAAGACGGTATCCTTGGTTTAAGGATAAATCAATTGCATAATTATGTGTGACAAATGAATACAACAAATACAAGTGGATATCAAATGTAAATCAATCATAGGTTCTTCACACATATTCATAGATCGACATATTCAAGGATTACAAGTTTATCCCAAAGAATCAAATTTGGGTTACAAAGTTCTCTTGCAAAAATTTGACAGCCTAACGGCGTCACTTCAAAATTCAGAAAAAGAGTTGATGAGAGATAAAAAAGGGTATCTCGTCACTTGGACATAAAATTTACATCAATAAGGATATATGAGAACATATCCCAACATAACCATATGTGAATTAAAATACCCAACAAAAGATGTCTTTTAAAAAGAGGAGGGTGAAAGGTTTCCTTACTGACTTGGGTATCTTTGGAAACACACACCCCATGAAAGAAAGACAATACATCATTAATGTAAATACTCATACACGAAATTATATTACACAAAGATTATAATAATGGGAATTACATACACCACTCAAAGGAAATTGTGGGAAATGTGGCATAAATCTCACGAGAATAAAAGTGAGATGATAAATCCCTTACCAAAACTCGGCAGCCTAACAGCGCCACTTAAAACTTCCAAAATGGATTGATGAGAGAAAATAGGGTCTCTCATCATATTAACATAAAGTTTAAAGAAATAGGAATATAAAAGAACATCCCCCAACATAACAAATAGGATCTTAAAAGAAGTGACAAAAAGGAGAGTACTTAAAAAGAAAGAGAGAGGTTAGATCTCTTACGAAAATTCGACAGCCTAACGGTGCCACCCAAAACTTCCAAAATGGATTGATGAGAGAGAATAGGGTCTCCCATCATATGAACCATAAAAATTACAGTAATAGTAATATAAAATAGCATCCCAATAACACAAAATATGAGCTTTAAAAGGAATGACATAAAAGAGCATACTTAAAAAGAAAGAGAGGAGTAGGATCCCCTACCTCAGGTCTGACTTGACTCGATCATTCTTTAATATCCTGAATAATAAACTTGAGTTAATTTATATTTTATTAAGAACCATTTTCAATTTAATTATTCCTTTTATATCACTTATTTACATTTTATAATAATTATGTAATCATTTAAGTTAATAATGTTTGTTTTGTCGATATTTGGTTCTTAAGTCGAAAGTGAACTTCTTACAATTACATGTTCTTTGTGTGGTCAATGGTTCATTATATCCAGAATGATATTCATGATTTGGATATCATATAGATCATATATATCCAGCATATACATGTATTTATAATATTACATAATCATTTAGAGGTAAGAAATGAAATGCACCGTTCATGGAGACGGTAAGTCGTACGTACGGATGAACGCTACTTTCATTTCTTTGTCATATTAATGGAATTAAAACTAAATGAGATGTATTTATATTTTAATTACAGAATTATATTCATCATTTATATGTATCATATATTATATATATCCATTATAAATATGTACTTATAATAGTACATTACATTTGGGGATAAGAAATGAAATGCCCCGTTCATGGAGACGGTAAGCCGTACGTATGCATGAACGCAACTTTCATTTCTATCTCATAGATTAATGGAAAAAATAATAATTATATAGAGGTATATTATAATTCCAGTATAACATTATATATAATAACTTTAAATCCATCCTTTATACGTCCCACATATGGCATTAACGAATCACTTCACTTTGAGGGGTGGTAGTCTGCACTTCCTAAAATGAAATTATCGTGTTTACCCACAATGGATACCATAAAGGTATGCCACAAAAGAAAAATAAAGAAGCTTAAGTAAACCATAAACATATTATATATCATATATAAATATATTGACATCTTAATGGCCACCTTTTAAGGTGTTATATGAGTGTTGAACAATCATCGTTTCGTGAGGCAGAAATTCCCCATCCACGGAAACTGTATGTTATTTAACCATTAGATGTATGTGTGTGTAAGTGTAGCTCTAATAATTCTTATATCAACATAATAGTATATTTATGATACTGGAGTTGTTACAAAAGAAATGAATAAAAAGAGGTTAGGGGTTGGAGAGGCAAAATACAACAAAAGGACTCAAGTGAAGACATTACCTTAAAATCGGGTAACTCCCTTTGGTTTGAGCTAGAAATCATCCTTTGGAAGACTTATACCCAATGTGAGGCTTCAAGGAGTTATATATGGATGTTGAGATACAAAATGGGCAGGGGTTGGCCAATCCAAAAGCTTTGGAAGTGTGTTTAAAGAGGTAGAGGTGGGGGCCTTTTATAAGAGGAGAGGAGGGGCACTCTTGGAAAGTAAAGAAATGTTACTTTATTTTAGAATGCGTTTCGGATTTTAATGGTCCCACATTGATGTGTTTCTAGGATAAGGTGATAAGGATTCGAAATCCACCCATCCAATAGGTTTTGTACATGTGTAGGTCTTATATTTTACATTAAATTTTCATTTTATTTAAATCGTTAAATAATGAGGTCATCGCTATATCATCATGATGTCATAACAAATTTAATTTATTTAACTTCTAAAAATTATAAAACAAATACCATGATGTAGGAAATATTTTTATATTTCCAATGACTATTTATAGTCAAAAATCGGACTTGTATAACCCCATGTAAAAATTGTTTTAGTAAAACATCTCATGTTTGTGCCATTTTTACTTTAACATTAAATAAAAAAGTATTTATGTCATTTTCCAACGAAAGTGGCTCCATGGGGTCCCCAAGTTGACCCATGGATTTTCCTGGTCGTACATGACACATAACGTGAGGGTAGGACTTGTGTCTAGGTCATTTCATTTTATTAAAACATTATTCATACCTTAAACTACACTAATTACCTCTAATCGCGATTAAAAACATAATATGTTACTATTCACCAGAAAATTATTTCAATCCCATTGAACCACATTTTACTTCATAATGACAACCATGTATGTCGAATTTTTGAAATTCAAAACACAATGATGGAAAAATTTCATTTAAACGTTAAATCAGTTTCTATAAGTACCACTTAGTGTTTTCACTATTCATCAAAAATTGAAGTTTTTCAGAAAATTACCAAAAATTCACCCTAAGCTATATTTGATATTCAGAATTAAAAAATGATGTCTATTTTAAAAAATTCAAAACATATAAGTTTCATTAATTAATTTAATAATTAATTCCCGCTGTCAAAACAAATAGCATGTTTTTATGAAACATAATGTATCAAAAGATTGACACTAGTTTAAGTCTGATTTCAAAGTGAAATTAATTCCAACGAACACTATTGGATTAAATGGTAAAAATATATTCTAATTTAACTTTAAAACCAATTCAAAATATAATATAATCATATAAATAAATTAGATTAAATATAGGTTTTGAATTAAAATACAACATTTTTCACTATTCATTAAAAATTGAACTTTTTCGGAAAAATACCAAAAATGTACACAAAGTAAATTTTGATGTCCCGATTATAAAGAAGAATTTTATTTTGTCAAGTATAACACATAAAATTGTCAAAAAAGTGTATTTAAAAGAGGTTCACCTTCAAAAGACGGTTAATCGACCTTTTAAATCATATTAGAATGTTTACTCTTAAAATTGGATTCATTCGCATTTTTAATCCACTAACATTTATTGTAAAAAGTAAAAATATTTTAAAAACATATATAATAATTTTGTAGTTAGTTCTATTCATTCCCGCCATTACAATGGCTAGGCGTTAACTACTATTTAAAATAATATTATTTTATTATTAGAGTTTAACGTAAGATTCCCAAGAAACTCGTTTTTCCGTGTTGGGTACGCCATCGAGCATAGCATCCCCTTTAACGTCATATTAATATTTTTATTCACAAATATGGATAAATATGAAAATTCCATATTCTTTATTTACCTGGGGTGTTACATCTTTCCCCCCTTTTGGGAATTGCGTCCTCGCAATTTTAAAATTGAGCTTGGAAACATCCTTGAAAGTCCCACATCGGAACAAGAGTCGGTGAAACAATCACTTTAAAATAAAGAAAGATAAGTACAAAGGTCACCCAAGATAACCCATAATAGTATTCCGTGTAGGAAAACATGGACATGGAAGAAAAGTCAAAGTGTCATGTTCTTGAGGGACAGTGATAGTAAACATATCTAGGAGAAAGTTAACCATAAGAAAATCACAAAATTGTGATGGGTTAAACAGTATTCGATTCCCCAGTAGGAAAAGTTAATAGACAACATTTTTGTTTTAAGTTAATTTTTATTGAGGAATTTATTCATAAGGAAACATAATCAGTTATAATGTTGACTTTCAACTTTTCTTAGATTCCTTACACAAACTCATATTTTCTCCAAAAGATTAGTATTTAGGAAGACTTGTTCATATTAAGAGTACTATAATCAACATCTAGAGAATCACCTAATCCACCAAAGTTATCTATATACATCCCATGTCTTTAGGATTTAACCAAAACCAAAACCAAAAAGGTTAGTACAATATCAGATAATCCAGAAAAGGATAACCCTTTAAGAAGAAAATCTATGCATAATCTCCAAAATTTGTCCAACAAAACCCAAAGTTCAACAAGGACCATCTGATAAACAATTTGTCCATAAAATTCTTCAAAGTAAACCAAACTAAGAATGAAACCCAAATATTTGAAGGATTTAATCACATAGTCTTCCAAGGTACAAATTAACATTTATCTCTAAATAACATCAGTTGCTCTTAAATTCTCATATTGAAAAGTAATTAACCTTATCACATATCCTCCATGTAGGTTAATCATTTCCATAGATAACCCAAAATAAACTTACTCTTGATTCCTAAAATCATCTAACTAAAAAGAATCAGTCAAACTAACCAGGGACTTCACGTAGTCCAGTGGCAGGCAATAAATACCAATTGCACTTTGGTTGTGGGTTTGATTCCTGCAGCTTTGTCCAACGCGATGGGTAGTCACACGGTCTGTGTGTTTTCCTTTTTCCAAAACTATATAATTCTCAAATCATTCCCCAAAAAGGGATAAAATCATCAAAAATAACTATAACATAATTTAACCTCAATTTTATCTCATTCCTTTCTCTTCAATCATAACATATAACAACCCATAATTACCTCAAAAGTAAGGATCATATAAACCCAAATGGTTCTTTATAACTATGCCCACAAAAGAAAAGATAACTATTCCTTGAATAAAGTTTTCATATATTAAACATCAGGGTTACACATAATATAAAAAGTCTTCTAATGTAACCCCATCATCAAAAGAGACTTAATATTCTTAAGAATTTCACCATAACTCTTGAAGCCCTTATATGTTGACATCTTACTCATTCAACATTCTTCAGGATCCATTAACCATTCCATTCCAACTTATTCTGAAATAATTATTTCCTACAAACAAAATCATGAATCATATCCTAAGATTCCAAAATAGGAAAACAATAGTCATGAAGTAATCCATACCTTTGATTGGTCATTGTCAGTTTCTTCATCCTCAATCAGAATGGAATTAGGTATTGGTAAATGAATATTTGTACGATCTTGGTGATCCCATTCCCGAAACTTCTTCATCGGACATGTGTTTTCATAATGACCAAGCACACCACATTTAAAACATTCAATTGATACGTCAGAAATAACTTCTTTCCCTTTCCTCGAGTCAACTAGATGCTTCCTTTTTCCATGGTAGGGTCTTACTTTATGACCTTCATTTCCACATATATAGCATATTTCTGTCCCATTGAAACATTTTCCTAGGTGTTTCTTTCCACATCTTTGACACATAGAATTTTTAACACACTTACCTTAATGATTATTACCTATAGTTCCATAGGGATTTGTTTCTCGCATATATGTTTCCTTATAGAAATCACTAAGGTTTAGGTGGTCAATCATGACTCCAGATAGTTGGTTGAGGATAAACACAAGAGTTCTCACTGCAGCTCCCATATCATTCAGCTGCTCGCTCAGAAAATTGTCATAGTTTCTTTCACATCCACTGTTACTTTGGAGCCTGCTAGATCCAGCCATTTACTAAAACTAAAAAGGGTCAGTGTGAGTATATCAAAAAAACCATCATGTACTAATGAGGAAGATATACTTACCCATTCACTTTATCTAAAAACTATGACTCTTTCTGAAATCCTAACCATTATGGTAATTTCACTTTTGCTTAAAGAATACACTAACCTCTAAAGTTATCTAAACCGACCACTGATACCAACTATAAGGCCTCATCCTTAAACCTTACTCAATATTGAATTAAATGAGTAATTGACATTGAAGATCTTTTCAGGTTTAGAGTTTTAGAGAATTATGACATAACTATTACATCTCAAAAAATTACAAAGTAGTCGCTTCTACTAAATTTCCATAAAATAAAAACTCTTAAAAAGAAACATGTCTAGTTCCATGTTTTAGGTATCGTGACATTCCCTTTATCCCATCCTTGACCCTATTCCATGCTAAGTCCTGTGAAAAACATTTCAAAAACTTGGGATGAGCATAAAAATCTCAGTAAGGGATACACAAAGAATGAAAATTGTTATTTTTTCAAAACAACAAGTAAACCATGTATACTTTATCAGAGTAATACTTTTCACCTTTTCGAAGTATTAAAAACTCTTCGCTGAATAAAAGTTCATTACTTACCCTTATGTAACCAAAAGATTACCCTAAAAAACATATAAAGATCAAATAACATATAATGGTAACTTGGGACATAAACATACTTAAGTGGAATAACCATAAGGTCGACTTCCACACATATCACTTAATGGAATAGCCATTCGGCCAAATTCCATACATACTTAATGGAATATCCATACGGCCGACTTCCATACCCAATTCATTGGAGGTTATAATGTAACCACCCGTCCTAGTATTCACGGAACCACCATTCATATGGTTTATCACGTAACCACCCATAAAATGTCCATGTACCATTATAAAATTATAACACATAAAACCAACATAAAGGAATGATAACATTTCCATATTTCAATCACAATATATCATTTAAATATATTGACATAATATAATCCTTTATCAAAACCATTTTCAATACCAAAATTCAAAACAAATGTATAAGGTATTTATTTTGTTTTAAAAACATTACGGCTTGTTGAGGAAGCCAAAGATCAAATAATACTCGCGGCGTTGGAAAAGGTCGTTGTCACCGCGTACGTAAAAAGAAACATTCCTTTTTTACGTTTAATAAAATTATTCATAGAAAAAAAGATTCCTTTTGAATAAATGTAAAAGTCAAAGGGGTTTATACACCGTATAAAATAAGGTTGTGTATAAAACAAAATATACCTCAATGAATGGAGATTGAGACGAAGACCCTTACAAAGACGGTATCCTTGGTTTAAGGATAAATCAATTGCATAATTATGTGTGACAAACGAATACACCAAATACAAGAGAATATTAAGTGTAAAACAATCAGAGGTTATTCACACATAATCATATAATGACATATTCAAGGAGTACAAGTTTATCCCAAAGAATCAAATTTGGGTTAAAAAGTTCCCTTGAAAAAATTTGACAGCCTAACGACGTCACATCAAAATTCAGAAAAAGAGTTGATGAGAGATGAAAAAGGGTATCTCATCACATGGACATAAAATTTACATCAATAAGGATATATGATAACATATCCCAACATAACAATATGTGAATTAAAAGACCCAACAAAAAAAGTCTTTTAAAAAGAGGAGGGTGAGAGGTTCCCTTACCGACTTGGGTATCTTTCGAAACATACACCCCATGAAAGAAAGTAAATACATCATTGATGTAAATACTCATAAACTAAAGTATATTACACAAAGAGTAGAATAATGGGAAGCACATACACCACCCAAAGGAAATTTTGGGAAATGTATCATAAATCTCACGGGAATAAAAGTGAGATGAAAAATCCATTACAAAAACTCGGCAGCCTAACAGCACCACTTAAAACATACACAATGGATTGATGAGAGAAAATAGGGTATCTCATCAGATTAACATAAAGTTTACAGAAAGCGTAATATAAAAGAACATCCCCCAACATAACAAATAGGATCTTAAAAGAAGTGACAAAAAGGAGAGTACTTAAAAAGAAAGAGAGAGGTTAGATCTCTTATGAAAATTCAGAAGCCTAACGGCGCCACCCAAAACTTCCAAAATGGATTGATGAGAGAGAATAGGGTCTCTAATCATATGAAACATAAAAATTAAAGTAATAGTAATATAAAAGAGCATCCCAATAACAAGAAAGATGAGATTTAAAAGGAATGACATAAAAGAGCGTACTTAAAAAGAAAGAGAGGAGTAGGATCCCTTACATCGGGTTCGACTTGACTCGATCGTTCTTTAACGTCCTGAATAATAAACATGAGATAATTTCTATTTGATGAAGAACCTTTTTCAAGTTCATTATTTGTTTTATATCACTTATTTACATTTTATAAACATTATGTAATCATTTAAGTTAATAATGTTTGTTTTGTCGATATTTGGTTCTTAAGTCGAAAGTGAACTTCTTACAATTACATGTTGTTCGTGTCGTCAATGGTTCATTATATCCAGAATGATATTCATGATATGGATATAATATATATCATATATATCCAGCATATACATGTATTTATAATATTACATAATCATTTAGATTTAAGAAATGAAATTCACCGTTCATGGAGACGGTAAGTCGTACGTACGCATGAACGCTACTTTCATTTCATTGTCATATTAATGGAAATAAAACTAAATGAGAGGTATGTATATTTTAATTCCATAATCATATTCGTCATTTAAATGTAACATACATTATATATATTTATTATAAATATGTACTTATAATAGTACATAACATTTGGGGATAAGAAATGAAACACACCGTTGATGGAGACGGTAAGCCGTATGTACGCATGAACGCTACTTTCATTTCTATCTCATACATTAATGGAAAGAAATAATAATTATATAGAGGTATATTATAATTCCAGTATAAAATCATATATAATGACTTTAAATCCATCCTTTATACGTCCCACATATGGCATTAACGAATCACATCACTTTGAGGGGGCGGTAGTCCGCACTTCCTAAAATGAAATTATCATGTTTACCCACAATGGAGACCATAAAGGTATGCCACAAAAGAAAAATTCAGAATCTTAAGTAAAACATAAGCATATTATATATCATATATAAATATAGTGACATCATAATGGCCACCTTTTAAGGTGTTATATGAGTGTTGAACAATCATCGTTTCATGAGGCAGAAATTTTCCATCCACGGAAACAGTATGTTCTTTAACCATTAGATGTAGGTGTGTATAAGTGTAGCTCGAATACTTTTTATAACAACATCCTAGTATATTGAAGATACTGTAGTTGTTACAAAAGAAATGAATAAAAAGAGTTTAGGGGGTTGGAGAGGCAAAATTAAACAAAAGGACACAAGTGAAGACATTACCTTAAAATCGGGTAACTCCCTTTGGTTTGAGATAAAAGGCTTCCTTGGGAAGGCTTCTGCCCAAAGTGAGGCTTCAAGAAATAATAAAGGGATGTGTAGATACAAAATGTGCAGGGTTTGGTCGAGCCAAAGTCTTTGGATGTGTGGGTACAGAGGTAGAGGTGGGGGCCTTTTATAAGAGGAGAGGAGGGGCACTCTTGGAATGTAAAGAAATGTTACTTTATTTTAGAATGAGTATCGGATTTTAATGGTCCCACATTGATGTGTTTCTAGGATAAGCATATAAGGGTTAGAAATCCCCCCATCCAATAGGTTTTTTACATGTGTAGGTCTTAGATTTTACATTATCTTTCCATTTTATTTAAATCGTTAAATAATGAGGTCATCGTTGCATCATCATGATGTCATAACTAATTTAACTAAAAATTATAAAATAAATACCATGATGTATGAAATCTTTTTATCTTTCCAATTACTATTTATAGACAAAAATAGGACTTGTATAACCCCATGTAAAAATTTTTTTAGTAAAACATTTCATGTTTGTGTTATTTTTACTTTAACTTTAAATAAAAAGGTATTTATGTCATTTTCCCACCAAAGTGGCTCCATGGGGTCCCCATGTTGATCCATGGATTGTATTGGTAGTCCATGACACATCAAATGATGGTAGGACATGTGTCTAGGTCATTTCATTTTATTAAAAAATTATTCATACCTTAAATTAAACTAATTACCTCTAATCGCGATTAAAAACTTAATAAGTTACTATTCACCAAAAAATTATTTTAATCCCATTGAACCACATTTTACATCTTAATGACAACAATTTATGTCAGATTTTTGAAATTAAAAACACAATGATGGCAAAATTTCATTTAAACGGAAAATAAGTTTCTATAAGTACCACTTAGTGGTTTCACTATTCATCAAAAATTGAAGTTTTTAGAAAATTACCAAAAATTCACCCTAAGCAATATTTGATATTCCAAATTCAAAAATGATATCTATTTTACAAAATTCAAAACATATAATTTTCTTTAATTAATTTAATAATTAATTCCCGCTGTCAAAACAAATACCGTGTTTTCATGAAACAAAATGTGTCAAAAGATTGACACTAGTTTAAGTTGGATTTCAAAGTGAAATTAATTCCAACAAACACTATTGGATTAAATGGTAAAAATATATTATAATTTCACTTTAAAACCAATTAAAAAGATAATCTAATCATATAAATAAATTATATTAAAAAGAGTTTTTGAATTAAAATACAACATTTATCACTATTCATTAAAAATTTAACTTTTTCGGAAAAATACCAAAAATTTACGCAAAGTAAATTTTGATATCCCGATTCTAAAGAAGAATTTTATTTTGTCAATTATGACACATAAAATTGTAAAAAAGTGGATTTAAAATAAGATCGTCTTCAAAAGGCGGCTAATCGACCTTTTAAAGAATATTAGAATGTTTACGCTTAAAATTGGATTCATTCGCATTTTTAATCCTCTATCATTTATTGTAAAAGGTAAAAATATTTTACAAACATATATAATCATTTATTAGTTAGTTCTGTTCATTCCCGCCATTACAACGGATAGGCGTTAACTACTATTTAAAATAGTATTATTTTATTATTAGAGTGCAACGTAAGATTCTCAAGAAACTCGTTGTTGCGTGTTGGGTACGCCATCGAGCATAGCATACCCATTAAAGACATATTAATATTTTATTCACAAATATGGATAAATATGAAAATTTCATATTCTTTATTTACCTGGGGTGTTACAATTCGACTAGTATAATTTCCATATGAAAGTATAAATAGAATTATATTATTTATTCTTACCATATTATGAAAAATATTATGTTTTGAAGGCTTGTGTTTTAGCTTTATACCTTTCTTTAAATGTTAATTCTTATTTATTATAGTTTTTTTTCAATATTCTCTATCCTTATTGAGAATTTGAGATCACCCCTTTATTTTGTTTCAATTTTCACTAGGATGAAAAGAAGTATATTATGATTGACCTAAAAGGATAATATAATGGATATGAGTGTTTTCAAAAGGAGATAACATGTTGTTTTTCATTTTAAGATGTAATGTAAAACTTATTTTGGTATCAAGTTTTTGCAAGGCTATTAAACCGATCGATCCTTCAATATTTGATTTTATTTTGATTATGAAAATGTAAAGAAATATTACACCGACTCTAGGAAACTAGTTTTTGGGTGTTACATAATAGTTTATATTTTCCAACAGTCCATGTGTGTCCTCTCCCCCACTTATAAATGGTCACCCCCTCTCCAACCATTTTTACACTTAAAAAACACTATGGAACAACAAATACCTTATGAACCCACTTAATTAATTCCATAACCACAACATAACTTCCTTATATTTATTAGGAATCCATCCTATGAAGGATTTTGGAATGTAAAAAGGCTCTGCAAAGAAGAGGTAATCCTCCTAAACATAAGAAATTTTAATTTTTTCATACACCTCATTATAATCATATTAAAATATGATTAAAGTATATAAATGTTATCTAATATATACTGATTTTTATTATATTAATATAATAAAACTAATTAGTATCCACCTCCATCAAATGGGATATGAAACTATCGACTTTGTGAACGACGGACTATGACCTTCTGAACTGATGTAATTCAATTTCCATCACTGCAATAAAAAATATAAATAATGATTAATTTGACATATTTATATGATATTAAAGAAATTATTATAATTATGGGATTATTAAATCACATATACCATGTTAATCTCCATTCTGTGGGGGATATGACAACATTTATTATGACATGTCATATCTTTAATATAATTTTCATAATGGTATTTAAAGTTTCATTTTATGTTATTTATTTTATGGATCATATGATAAAAAATTCACCAAATTGGAAAGGGTTTATTTCAAAATATCATTCTTATTCGTTATTTTTATTGTTTAATTCTCCCTTGGAAATTTTTTTTTGATACATATTTGGGGCCAAAAGTCATTCCAAAAATGAATCAAATATGGCCAAACTGTTTTGGGACAACATTCAGTCTGAACAGGCTATAAAAATAAGAAAAGGGACTTTATTGTGAATCTCTATTGGAAATACCTTCCCCATTATTAATGGCGTGAAACCGGTAGACAGACACATATGTGGCCATTGTGATGTGCTGACAGTCACCTCCACCAGTCCTACGAGGATTGATACCACTGCAGGGTCATGACAGAAGGCTCTATGAGTCCAACAATTCTGCCTCTAATCGTGAAGAAAAATTTTATATGTAGTGGGCCACTGAGCATTGTGATAAATAATGCCTATAAATATACATTTATTCACTACCCTAATGAACCACTACACTAACCATTCACCATATGATCTCTCATTTCGTGAAGCTCCCTCTACACTTCAATCCAGTTAGAAAATGAATCACCCGATGTATTTGAGTACTGTGAACTATATTTCCCTTCATTATAATTCACCTCAGCTTTATTTTGGGATTCCCTTCTCAAATCAACACAACAATAATGATGGTATGAGTCACTTTTGGGCACTCAAGACTTCGCCGAGCGTTCAACCTTCGCAAAGCACCCTCCATGCAAATGTATACTTTGTGCCTCAGCTAGGTCACAATGCTTTGCAAACCTCCTCCCATAAGGGATATCCTTTTTCCATTCTTAGTGTACAAAATTCCTTTTCAAAGATCCTAGACTTTCGAAATCACCTTATATTTGTGAATCCCTTTTGAGCAAGGTCCTCTACTTCTTGATTCCCTCTCTCATGCAACCCTATTGGCTCATAAAAAGTGATTTCATGGTCCCTCGAGTAGTTATTCATGTTTCCTTGTCCTACATTATGATTCTTCACATTGGTATAGTAATGTTTATTGCTTCATTGCATAGAAATGCTAACGTGTGTCCCTTAATTTACCAATCCCCTATCTCACTCCCATCTGGAATTTCTTGTTTCTTCCCTTCCCCAAGTGTGGTTCATTACAATTTAAGTATGTCCAGGGGATGAAGAGTGAGTCATCAACATCTGAGTTTTAGGATGATAAACTACCATTCACCCTACTCCCTGACACATGACTTTAAAATGTGAGTTTAAGCATGCATGGATGACAATATAGGACCAGATAGGGGTTGGGACCCGAAAATTTTCACTTCCCGAATTTTTAATCCTCCTTCTCACCCCCTCTATTAGTTTCCACCATGTTATCCTTGGGAAGTCTCTACGTAGGACCTGGACCACCTTATTGGGCTTCCTTACTTGATTAAGTCCCAATATCCATCTCCATATTCTGAAATCCATGCATATGACCCACACCATCTCTCATGGTCGCACCCTTCACGAAATGATTACCAAGACTATTATTACCTCTTGTTTCCTACAGATAGAATGACTCATGTGGGTATATAGTATATAGAGACCATGACATCATTTTTGGGAAACTATATTTTAATAAGCCTCATGCCCCCGTCATCCTACATTACATTAAATCACACATACCGAATTATGTGGACTTTGATCCCTATCTTGTAAATAGGGTACGTATGAAGCCTCTTTGAGGTTCAACCTCAACACTCACCATCACCCATGTGTCTCAACTACTTCATGTCGGTTAACCTTATTCCAAAATGATGATAAACTGAAATCATCTTTTTCATTCTGATCTACATGGGTTTTGATCCATTTTGGTACGTATGATGCCTCTCTAAGGTTCAATCCCAACCAATGGTAAACCCTAGAGCTACCTTCATGTGTTTTACCATCTTGATGTGACGTCTTCCCTTTTTGACACACATATCTTGAATCAATCTTTTGACGCATTCTAATCAAATTGGGAAGAAACCATGATAATCCCCACACATAACCATGCCCCTCCAACCAAGAGATGCCTTCTTGAAAAGGGTATATTTCCATACATAAGCCCCTGGAGCATCTATGAGTTTTCTTCGGTTATCTTTTCCTTGATTCTATGCCTCCATCCTGAACTATGTGAACATTTATCCCTTTCAAGAATGTTGGAAGCCTCCCCTAGGTGAAATCACATCATCCATTTACCAACATAGTCTTTCCCTTGGGACATTATGTCTTGAGAGGATCATGACCTAACCTAGAGGTTACACTTCCTTTGGGTTCCTGTCTATGTGCTCCATTTCCCACGATCCAACTCCTTAGGTGTCTCATAACCCCATTCAAGAACTATGTGGACTTTGATTCTCATTCACCAGGATATGTAAGAATACTTCCTGAGGTTTTACCCCAACATGGTCATCCTCACATTGGTTCCATCTAATCCTCATTCATCGGCACTTCCTCCATATCCATCATGATTTCATTCTAGCCACCACATTCCGGTGAACTCATGACATACCTTAAGGTAGATAAACACGAATAAGAACGAAAAATTCTCTCCACCAACTCAACCATATCAAATTAGGATCAAACTATTAAATAGGCTGTTAAACATGCATAATCCTCACAATATAAATGTTCATCGAACCAAGTGTTTCCTCTTACAATGGGAAGCTAGCCACGTGTATGCCTTGAACCACCCTCTCATGCAATGTGGGTTTTGACCCCTATCTTCCATGCAGGGAACCTAGAAAGCCTCATTGAGGTTCAATCCCAGCTAATGGTAATCCTTGGTGTCCCCCTATGCGGGGTATATCATTTTTGATATTCCCTTTGTTGTGTCCAGATCATCATTCACAGTCTGAAGTCTTTCTTCTTGTGGGGAACAACACTCCTGGATCTTCTCTCATTTAGCATTCTAATCCATTCATATACTACACCTTCCAGGTGATCCCTCCTAGGGATTTCCTAATCTGATCCACTCTAATCGGTGTTCTGGTTAGTTTGATCTGTCTCTAAAAGATGTTAAACTTGCATCATGTCCCTTGATAAACATAGGAATATGATGAAACCCTCAGAAAAATTCCTCTAACATAGATACCACATGATCTATGTGGGAGGCCTCGGGTTTATTGTCCCTCGATAATCCCTGTGATGAGGAAGAATATAGGTGTACTAGTGTTCCAGCATCAATTGTTGGCACAGATGACTCTTCATGATGACTCTCTTGACCGAAGGTTGAATCTATGACATGACCCCTTGGGATGTCCTAATAGTTGAAACATAATTAACTAGAATCAACAAAGATATGTCACCAGGATAGAGTTTTATAAACAATGTCATAATCTATGTAGGAGACTTGGACTAGGAGAAAAGTTCTATGGATGAATCCACAGTAGGAGGAACCGAAATCCCATCATCCTATTTCGATCAAGGAGAAACATAATTGGAGATGTGATGGATGTTTCCCGCCTTGGGAATGTGGGAATATGGGGTAAAATGTGACTACCATCTCATATCTGACATGTGGTACGAAGAGGAACGCCCTAGCGGTATGAGTTTGTTACTAAAATGGTGAACCCGAAGTGAAACTATTCTCCTCAATTTGGGAATTAGTATGGTATGTGACATCATCATATGATGGTGTCAGCAAATTCAGATAACCTTCACTAGGTCCATCCTAGAAAATAGTGGGATTTTCATGGAACTCACCATAATTTAGGGTAGTTAATCACGGGCAATTCTGGTATGTGCTATTGAAATCGTGGATCTATATATCCAATCATGGAAGAATAAATGACACTGGAAAATTGGGAATTTCTTTGATGGATGAATCTTACATATTTTCAATCCCCAAACTACAGCTATACGATATTAGTTAGCTCCCAAAAAAAGTCACATGGGTAAGGGAATTTTCAATGTAGTAATTATTCATGGTTCCACCTTCACCACGATAGCTTCCACAATCATGGATTTCGTGTGCCCATTCCATGTATCACCATTAGAAGTCATCCAAAAGAAGGGCTATTGAAACTCTCATATGAAGATATGAACAAATGGATTCCTCCCAATGAGTGACATAGCCCATGATGATTTGAAGGCTTCTTGTCCCCTCCATCATCATCGCCCCTCATTGCAATGTGGGGAGCCGCTACTCCCCACTCTAACATCAAACCATTCTATAATTCTATTTAAAATAATTCTATTCTATAGGCGTGGTAAGGTAAGTCGTAGTAATTTAGGCAATGACCACCACCCATAAGATTATAATGAGGGATCCCACCCAGTCAGGTCAACACTACCATCTTGTCCCTCATACTGAGTAATAGGGGGTCTACACCCCTACACCGCTGGCCCTGGCTCTACTGACTCGATGTCAATTTTTGGCACAAGATCACAAAGAAACCGATCTGGGGGAATCATCTTTTACATCTTCAATAGACCATTACACCACAAACACATATTATCAGTTACCTATTATTACATATCAGGGTAACAATTATATCCAATTGGAAATGAGATCCCATCCACCCCATGGGTAGGTTGGGATAACTCTTCTGGTCACTGGTACGAGTAGCATCCATCACGGGGAAACCTATGATGATGAATCTTTTTAAGAAATTCCTCTTTATACCATCATCATATAGATTAGAATTACTCCCTTCTCCTGCACTCAAAATTTAGTTCCTCCCCATGCCACCAACACTATTCCCAGTGCAGGCCTGCCTAATCTTGTTGACAACTATCATAGAGGTTCTTTTCATTACCATGATCTTAGGTATGGTGATTTTCCCCTTGTTTCAGGTTATCAATGTGAATTTACTCCTTTCCTCATCATAATATAACGAGGAGGCCCTCCCTATGGTGTAATAAACCAGGTATAAGGTCCTTCATGATCTATTACTCATCAGCATGGAGGTCCTCTTCATATTCTAGTCATCTCCAATGAAGTCCCAACCCCCTCCAACACTCCCTACTATGGGGGTCCTCCCTAAGAATTAGGTAGTAGACATGAGGATCCTCCTCATGTTCCATTTGGTATATGCTTAGGTTCTCCTTGCACACCATAAAACCAAAGTGGAGGTCCTCACCACTTAAAAGAAAACTGGTATGATGGACCTCCTCAACTTTCTCATTTGGAGGTCCTTCCCTCTCCAGCACCAACCTGCATGGAGGTCCTACCCAGGTCACAATTTTAGCTTTCCATAAAAACTGCCTTGGGGTTGGATGGAGAATTTTTATAGCTGATGGAAGAATATTACACAGTGCTAGATCATGCTCAATCCCATACAGTTTTTAGATTCTGAAGAGAAATACGACTCAATGATGGAACCCTCACCTCAATCCTCTATGTTGGGGTCTGGGTCAGGATCTTGGAATGTTATATTCTTCCTCTCGGAATGTGAGAAGAACTAGATCATAAAATCCATTCACATGTACATGCAAGGGGAGGGGGAATTAGCCCCCTTTTAAGGAAATTCCCTTAAGACCTCCCCACACTCTCCAGATTCACTCAATACCTCTACAATAGATCACATGGATTTGTTTTGGGGTTTGGTATATGATGATAAATATCTTGATCCCCTACCACATACTACCACCCTTTTAAATGAAGTAGTGGTCGATACCCCATCTTATCGGGACACAATGATGTAGTTAGTTCTATCCTCAAGAGATAGTCCAGTGAGTGCTGGTCTATCAGCTCATGCACTATTCTCTCGGCTGGTCAGCCCATCACCATAGTGGTCTATATTAGTGTCACTGTTGGTCCCTGATCCACCCTTTATTGACTAATGAGGAAACCAAGCACCAGATACCTCTTTTAAATGGAGAATGTTGTGAGAAATTCTCACAGAAAATCCCATCACCAATATATTCTAGGCGATTGCAACTCCATACATGGGCATCATGGAGTCCCTCAACCAAGATGAAGTCATGTGTATCGACAGACCCAAGGAACAAATTATCTCCATATTTTTCATTATCGGTTGGATTATCCAAAGGCCCATGAGAATTATGATGATATCAACCTATAGTGTCACACGGTCAAGTTAGCAATGATTCATGTGGATCAGTGCTCTGCATGACCTAGTTATCATCGGATCATTCAACAAAGATTGGTTCAAATATTTTCTATGATCTGCTTTGTAATTGTGGAGGCATCTCCACATGTCTACATTTGTGGTTGGGGGTAATAAACTGTTCTTAATTTTAGCATGATCATGTACTATCATGATTTGTCAGGTGATATTGAAGATATACCATTATGTGTAGTCGTGGTAGACATGGATAATCTCATGCAGAAGGAAAATGATATAGGACTCATTGAAGGGAAACTTCCCCCAGGGATGATGCAACAACTATTGGATCCCCCAAACATTTCCACAAACTAGAAAAAAATTCTTAGCCTTGCTGAACCTGTCAAGTAAAAACCACTTAGTTGTGACCCCAAAAAGAGAAAAGGGAACTATGGGACCACTAATACCACTAACTCAACTAACTCGATGAATTAGATGGAGAGTGATCCTAAAAAAGCAATGCTACTCCAACAACTCACATAACAGAAAAGGATCATTGACAAGCTCCTTACTAAATGAAAAACATGACAACATCAAGATTAATATTGTCCTTAGTTTTAACTCTTATATCCTACACTAGGGTAGTAGGTCCAGGCACATATCCCCCTCAGTGAGTTTCCTCCGATTGATATCAACAGTACTGCTCATTCTGACAAGGTAGAGGTCATATTTTATGGAAAACGACCATGGTATACATTTTTGAATCCCCATGAACAATGTGAGAACCATCCTCAGGTTTCTCTTTAGGTTATTTCTCTAGCAGCTCCTCAGGTTGTTCCACCTTCTGTTCTACGAGCTGAAGAGCCTACATGTTATGTTGAAGAGCCTTCCACCACACTGGTAGTCTGGAATCCTCACCAGAATAGGAATCCCTACAAGGATGATCTGATGGCCAGTCTCATTTCTCTTTTTGGGGACCATGAAATTTGAAAGGTGGAAATCACACCTAATGGAATGCCATATCTGGTATGGGTAGATGATATGAAAGAACACCCAAATGTTTGGAATCCCACTTTCTTTTCTGTCAACGAGATGGGTGACCTAATTCACTATATTTCCCACTTCATTTCATGGTGTAGACCCATGATAGGTACTCTAGCATGGAAGGAAGTGGTCATGCTCTAGTTCTTCATATAGATTTGGAAGGGACTATCTTTATCTAGTACAGAAAGTTACCCATTGGGTTGATAGATGGTTGTGATGATCTGCACATGCAGTTTCATTATTAGTTTAGCACCACCAATCAAAAGACCATTATTGCCGACCCTGTCATGTGTAAGTAGAGGCTGGATGAGGGAGACAGAAACTATTCTTCTCAGTTAAAGGACCTCATGTATTCACTTAATATACTACTAACTCAGGAATAGCTAATAATTATGTGCACGAGGAGTGTAAATAAGGAATAGTTCCCTCCCTCTAAACTCAAAAAATCCCATATGGATTATGAGATTTATATGATGAGGATCATCGCCTCGAGGAATCCTTGAAGAAGTACAAGTATGCATACCTATTTCCCCCAACAGCTCCTATAAGAAGAGCCTACAAGGTCAAGACTACTACCTTCACCCAAGTATAGGGCCCCATATGACTATAATTGTTTCTCATAGAGGCACCATAATAACATCTCTTAGGGCCACATCCATAGTCCTTTCCTTAGCCTCAACATCACCCACTTCATAATTGGATGGCACTATTTCATAATTCACTATCGCTGCCTAGGACAGATAATAAGGTTCCACCACCTTGCCAGGCTCCAAGAGACCCATTCCTGGATAAGAGAAATGACATATATTCAATTGTAAATTATTGGTTCCCCAGATAATTATGATGTTCCATATATATGGTATTCCTGTATTTTCGAGCATGCAAGAGGCCCCAAGAAGCTGATCTCATTGATTTTCCCAACTATTTACCTAATCACTAATTCCTTGGACATACCCTCAAGTAGTTCTATGTGTTAAATTATTGGATCCAAGAATAGGAAAACATGAATGCAGTTATATTGGGTCATGCCCCAACATAGGCGGTGTGTGTTTTAGCAAACCATATTGTGACAATGAGGTTGAAGAGTAGCAGGTCTCTAGCTACGAGTTCTCAAATGTATGATGACTAGATGGCTCGTAAGGTTGTATCTTGCACTCATAGTATTGTCCATGTTTTTTAGAATCTACCGGATCCATATTGTATCACCAAACCTCCCCCATATGTTATTGTTTCACCAGGGTCACAACATTTATATTCTCAGAGGAGAACGGACCGACATTTCAAGGGAAAGAAAATATCCCCACCAGTGTTGATGCTGTCTCGTATTCCTGGTGAAATCATGAACCTAGGGATGGGGATTTCCCTAAGAATCCAAAATTATAACATAGTATTCCTCATGTGATGACCAAGGTATTCCTTAGTGAATGTCATCTAACCGTTGGACCCTTATATGGTTCCTGGTAATATGGAGCATCAACATGATCCTCCTAAGGTCCTCAATCGATGCCATATTTTGTGAAACCACAGATACATGAATTACCAAAATGCATCATCCAACACCTCTAGCTAGGATATTAATGACACTAAGACCAGATTGTTGGAAAAATGAAAATCTCAGAATGTGAATTCCTCTCATCATGTCTCATCAGATTATACCTTACCTTAATCGATCAAACAAAGCCTCTGTGACCCTGCTATGATCAGCCCCAACCAATCATCAGTCATTAAAAAGTCATCTAGTAGTCATTTTTTGTGGTTCAGCTAGTTATCAATGGGACATCCCTAGAACCAGCAAGGATATTCATGTTCAACCAGTAAGACCCATCATACCTCCTGCCATAGGGAAACTTACAGCCGGTAGAAATGTGTTCCTAGCAAGGAAGTATGATGTGTCTAAGCATCTCACTATCATACCTATGAAGCTATTGATACTTGAGCCTCTATTCATACCCTATGATATGGATGAATCCCCCATAATAAATTTAAGAATCCCCCTCATATTCAAAATAATGAGATCACCCACAGATGCCTTCCATGCTGAGGCAGTTGACCATACAAAATGACAAGCCATAATCTTGTTCTTCAGAGAAGATGAAGTTTCTACTATATAGGTTTATATTTTTATACATTATATAACTGTTTCGTCCAATATTGTGGTAGAATGATTCTATTTTATCGACATTTGTTCTAGGATTAATCTTATCCTGACCCAAACAATCCGAAAGCTAGGGTTTTTGAAGTAGATATGGATGCCTATGTCCTGAAAACTAAAAATTATGATAGGTGAGAGAAATGGACATGTGGAAATAACTTCATAATGACCCAGTTTGGTGACTTGATTCCAAGTTTTGAGTTATTGGTATTCTCACAAGAAACTTCCAATAATGTGCTGATTGGTAGACCCTTGCTCCAGCTTCATGCATCAGTTCCCTCCACCTATCACCAGTACCACATTTACCCCCTTAGTGATCGAGTGGACATGATCCAAGGTTATGCATCTCCATTTACCTCTTGTGAATCCCTATATTTAGGCACTACCTACTACAATATAAAGGACAAGAATGTTGAAAATAGTGATATTGATCACACTACTGTCATTTTCATTGACCCATGGACTAACTTGGATGATTCCTTCATTCTCCAAATTCACCAGGTGGAGGCCACAACCCCAGACTTGGGAAACTTGTATTTTATCATAGGAATGAGTTAGAATCACATTCCAATGTACAGGGAACACCATAATATCACTTCTTAATCCTAAATGAAAAAGGATCGAGTGATTATGGAGACCATTACCCCTATGAGGTATTGGAATGTTCATCCTATGTCAACCAAAATAGGATATACTTTCTAGTTCCGTTCATCTGGGATGATCCGAATCAAGATAAAATTCAAATAATACGTTGATATTATTATGTGAGGCCCCTTAGGTATAATGCCTAATGTTATCGGGTCAAAAGATTCTATCTCCATGGTTTCAATAGTGAAAGACTCTCCCGAGGATGATTCCATCACTACATAGGAGGACATTGGAATTTTTTTCCAATTGAAAGATTCTATATACTCATGTAACCATCCACCATCTTGGTCTCCCCCTATCCCATCAAGGGTTCAAGCAGCCTCTAGTAAATATGAACCCTTCTCAGGGCGTTATAGTCAAGGCCAGAGTTGACAAGATCTCCAATGAAAACAGTGTCATGGTGGTCCAGTATACCTGATGGTTGGACAACATAATTCATATCAGGAAGAAAATTGGATATATTATAGTCTACATTGACTTCTGGGACCTCATCCATCACTTTTCTATGGATGATTTTACACTTCCCATGACCTATCTGGTAATCGATATCATAGATGGTTTCTAAGCCCTCTCATTCATGGATGGATATTCTAGATATAACCAGGTCTGAATAGCCCCCAAGGAAGAAGAATCCACCACCTTTGAGGTGATACAAGGAACCGTATGCTATTAGGTAATTCCCTTTGGTCTGAATAATGTAGGAACCACCTATCAACATTCCATGCACCGTATATTCAAAATGATCCTCGAGATGCCAGTGGAATTCAATTTGGATGATTGGGTAGTAAACTCACTTCAACATAAATTCCATCTCATAGATCCTTATTGTAGTGTGTATTCAGGGTTACCTATGGAAATTTTCTCAGATTTTTTGCCTAAAAAAGATGCATTTAGATTGATACATAGAAGATCAAGGTCATCTGTATGATGCCTCTTCTAAGAAACCATTGGGGTCTCTAAGGATTTCAAGGCCACATAGCCTATATGCACCAATTAATTGCGAATATGGTCAGAAAGTGTTACCCCTTTTCCAGACTCATGAAGAAAGGATCCCTCTATCGATGTGATGAATAGTTCCACTCCTCTTTTGAGGAGATATAGAAGTATCATCTACGTTCTCTATTTTTGATGCCATGCATCTCCAGAAGACCTCTATGTGACCTACCCAGAAAGATACATCGACACCCACCTCACATAAAAGAATAGTGAAGGGTAAGGAAAGGTTTGTATTATCTCAATCGCATGCTCCTAGACACTGATACTGGATATTCCTATATCAAGAAGAGATGTCTCATGCTAGTTTTTGCGTTGTAAAAGTTTCCACATTATCTATAGCACCATAAGAAATAGTTTTTGTCCTATGTGGATATGATAATTTATATTATGGATTTCCGTCTATTGAAAGGTTGTCTAGATCAGTGTGAATTGAACCTTTAGCAGTTCAACATTAGGTTCATTCTATAAAAATATATCAATGGTTCGACATTGGAAAATTTTTTGGCCACCCATCCAGCCCCTACAGAGAAGTCTCAAGTTCTTTTTTTTCAAATGATTCCGTCATCTCAGTGGGTAATTATGTGCCATGATGGTAGATTCACATTGATGGTGCCTCACAGAGCCCCAATTTTAGGAGACTCAACGATCCCAATCTCAACAAAGGAGGCACGGGTATCATCTTCATCATTCCCACAGATGTTGTTATTCACTATTCGTTCTTGTTTTTAGAAGGTTCCACCAACAAGGAGGTGATGTACTAGGCTATGATCACATGTCTCAAGTTGGCCCTTGAGTTTGATTTTCCCAACCTATATATGAAGGAGGAATCATAGCTACTTATCATGAAGATCAATGTTTACTACGTCATCAGTAATCCCAACATTGTGTCCCTCTTGGAGCATGCTCGCTAGTAGATCACCTGATTCCGTTCTTGGCCTGAGGTCATTCATGTTCCTCACTCATTGAATGGTCAAGATGATGACTTTTGCAGCCTTGATGTGTCTCTCACAGATCCTGGCCATGTTGATTTAATTATCTATGTGGTTCAATAATGGATCATCGCTCCCATAACTCTGGGTGATGATGATATCCAGCTGGTAAAACATATTACCATCAATGCCTCCACACCAGGACCCTCAAGTATACCTACCATAGTAGAATACACTCATGATTGGATAACTTCTTTGGTCAATTACCTCAAACTTGGAAATATCCCTACAAACAGAGCTGAATGTGAGCGAATATGTCTCCATGCAGTATACATCACCCTCAGGTGTGGTACTAGCATTGATCATATCCAATATAAATGTGGGTTTAATGGGGTTATACACTGTTGTATTCAAGGAAAAGGGATTACCCAGGTTATGCAAGAAGTACAGGGTTGTTTTTATGGGGCTCATCCAGATGGATTGAAACTTTCCCAGTAGATTCTATGTTCAGGATACTTTTGGACCCCCATGGTTCATGATGCTAGAAAGTGCGCCAATACGTGTCAAATGTGTCAGATCGAGGAAAATTTTATGCATCGACCACAAAATACCCTTCATACTACCATGAACACTTTCCCAATATCAATATGGGGACTCAATGTCATTGGGGCCATATCCACCAGAAAAATCCCATTACTGCATATTCAACTTGACCATAAAGGAGTTATTTTCCAAGTGGGAATAAGTAGTTCCAGTTAAGAAAGTGAATAGCCATTCCATCATCGAGTTTTTGTTCTCCAACATCATCCATTTATTCAGAGTCGTCCATTCCATTCTCACCAATAACAACACCAATTTCTGAGTAGCTAAGCTGAAGAAACTATATGTAAGTAAATCATCCATTCTAAACAGACTTATCATTGACATGAGTATGAAAATGGTATGATCGAGGTGTTTAACAAGAGCCGCTAACATTTTTTAGAAGATGGTTTATCATAAAAAGAATATTTGGTCAAAAAATATCCCCAATGATCTCTAGGATTATCAGATAATTACTTACAATTTCACCCAGGTGACGCTATATTCCCTTTTGTATGGAATGGAGGTAGTCCTACACATCGAGATTTATTTTTCATTGCTTTTCATGGATTTCTACGATAAGAAAATGTATGACATTGAAGAAAAAGTATATCTTGATCAACTAAAAACGCTGAATGGGAACAGGTTCCAAGCCTTGCACAATCTAGAGGGGAACCAAAACAAGAGAGCCAGAGTTTCCAACAAGAATGTTCATCTCTTATACTTCCTTTATGGTGGCACGGTATTGTCCCTATAGACACCGATAATACGAGATAGAAATCCACCAAATATGGATCCCAAATGGGATGGAACCTATATCATCCACATGTTTTCTCTCGATGGTGCATAATTATTGGTCAATATATATGGGAATTATATTACTCATTCTACCAATCCCATGTTTCAAAAGAAGAAATTCAAATGAGATTCTTCTTTTTTCCGGGATAAAGAACATAAAACTCCCTAGTATCACCATCCCACATGACATTAAAATTCTTATACATCCTTATCGGATGATGTTAAACTAAAATGAATTCAATAAAAATGTATGGATTGATTCCTTCTATTTCAGGTTATGTAGGAATTCCTGAACATTTTGTCTTTAGAACCATCCCCAGGTTCCATAAATCTTTTTATATCTTCTTCCCCCTTAGAATATGTTCTCTCTGAGGGTTTCACGTGTTTTGGTATGAGACCTATTTGTCTCCCATTCAAGTTGGGTTTACAAAAAAAACATACCATGTTCCCCCTCAAGGGAATTCATCTTTATAATTCATCCTTACCACATGACGTTAAACTGCACAACATTTGAGGAACTATGTGTGGATTTATTCCCATACTTATGGGATATGTAGGAATCCCATATGTTTTATTTTCATCTCTATCTCCATGTTACTCAACCTCAGTATCTCTTGTGGCCCCATATTATGGTTTGAGTTCCAAAACCATAAACTAATATTATTCCCATTACACATGATGATAAACTATCATTTCCTAATTGCATGAGATTAAACTATATTGTGATGGTCATTTCCTTATGACCTTAAAAGGAAAGTTTCCCTTTGTCTCGAATTATGTTAAACTACATGAAACTCATCCAAAAATCCTTTCTTGGGAGCACATGGTGTGAAAAACTCAGTGGTACTCATTCCACCGGGTTACTTTTCCACACCATACATGCCCCCTTTTGGGATGCTTCAACCCCAATATCAAAGCTTCATGATAATAAACTACATCACAGTTTTTGTCCTTACCACATAACAATAAACAAAACTGAATATCAAGAAATACATGTGGTTTGATTCCTGTCACGGTAGGATATGTAGGGTTTCCCAGACATTGTTTCTTGAAGAACTACTACATAATTGGGTTTATCAAGCACTAGGTCTTCAACAACGCTATCTAAAAACACTGTTGATGACCCCCTTCATTAGTGTTATTAAAATAACTATTAATGTGGGTATTTAGCAATGCATTTAGAGAACTGTTAAATGGGTTATTTAACAATTTTGTTAAAGGGGTCCTATATCAGTTCTTTATTATAACCATTTATAAGGGTGGGTGGTGAATGAATCTTTTTTTGACGTGATGATAAAATACTGACCCCCTTATCAATGTTTTTTACAAGAGTTGATAAATGTATACATCAAATAAACATAAATTTCATGAAAAATTATATATTAGTATATTTATATATTTATATTCATTTTAATATATTATATATTTTTTAAAAATTGTTTTAAGATAATGTAAATAGGGATTTACACTTAATATATAATATATTTAGTGGAAATAAGTTATAAAAAATTTTATAAATTATTTTTCAATTTTTAATTATTTTTATTACCTTGTAATAGTCTTTTAATATGAATTTGAAGATAAAAAAATCAAAAAAAAATTATAAAAGATCAAAAATAAGTTGAAAATTTAAGTAAAACATCAAACGAACATAACTTTTGATTCGAGTATTTGTTTGGGTTATACGACATATAAAATCAAATCTTCTTACAAGATCTACACCCTTAGTGACACATGTAAACATCTGGAAAATTTTTTAAGGCCAAAAAATGCACTAATTGCCTCCAAAATTGAGTTTCTTCAGTGAGTACCCTGATTTTTTTACATTTGATAAATTTTTAGGATCGTTTATGTGGGTATTTTACCCTTTTTTGGTGGAGACTAAGTTTATTCCCTGGTCTTACATTTGTATCATTAATTTTTTTATGTATTATCATTTTTTACAATGTACTATTATTTATAGTCAAATATAGAACAATATGTACATATTTTTAATATATTCACAAATTTAAATTTAATTTTATAAATAATTAATTAAACATATTTAAATATAAAATATGCTTATTAATATATAAACATATATAAAAACTCATATATTAATATATGGATAAAAAAAATTAATGAAACATAAATAAATATATAGATATATCATAAAATGTGAAACAAAATAGTATAGGGAAGTGGAAAAGGCTTTGATGTATATACTGGAGGTCTAGGGTTCGAAACTCACTAGAGGTAGAGGCATGTGTGGGAGGGTGGGATTATAAAATGTGTTGATAAGTGGGTGGGGAAAGTCCTATAAAGGGGTGGGGTGGGAAGCTATGATGAAGGGGGTGAGTGGGGCATGGAAAGAAATTCATATACACATTATTAGTGGGGCCTTTATCAGAACATTTTCAGAGGTATTAAAGGACACATTTGATATCTCTAAATAAATTTGATAAAAGGGGCCTCTAATAGTGCTAAAAAATCATTGAAAAATTATATAGGCCTTTAATAGTGCACAAATTATCAACAATTTTTTTATCACAGATAATTCCCTTTTCTAACGTTGTTAAAGGCTTTTTTTGAAGTATTGGGGTCCCACCCCTGGTTTACTACCCCTTTTATCTTTATATCACTCATACTATTCAATCAACTTCACCAAATTGGATCCTATGATATTTTTCTTGACTTATTAACATGATTTGATGCATCGTGGTATGAAAATTATAGTGTTGGATTCTGCATGGACATTCTCTAAATCCACCACCATGCTTTGCATGCCCATTATTTGGGTCTCCATCATTATTCACATCCGAAAGGAACCCCAAAAGGTATGGTTTCTTAGACTAATGGCTTACCTAAAATTCTAGTCCAATGTATCAGAGGATATTTAACCCCATTATGAGACAAGTCCTACTTTTCAAATTAGGTTAGCAATCGAAACACATTTTTGTCCCCACCCTAGGTCATATGATATGGATACTACATCTCGAATACAATAAGTATTTATCCAACCATGTTACGCCAAAACCATTGCATCCCAAATGCCGATCTCATGATTCATGTTCCTTATCACATCCTTATTCCCAAATATAACTTCAATACTTGTGGTGTCATCCCTCTGTGCACCTTTATGCGTTGAGTGGTCAGGCCAACATTGTAGGGTTATTCTTGACTCCAAACCTTTATTCCCGTATCATATGATTCATTGTGTTGTAATTATATCCCCCATATTTCCAATATTGAGCATGTATCACATGGTCATAGGGGCTTTGATATGGTTTATAACCACATGGAAGAGTTGATCAATGGCGGTATAAACTCTATGAATTAAAATAAAAGTTCAAGTCCTAATGCCCATGCATTATGAATTTAAAATATGTGCATGTTTTCTTGGGAATTTGTGATGCAGTGTAGACCCTATTTGGTCCTCAAACATATCGGTCTACCTTATTGTGTTACACTACACCTTTCCACCTCTTACAGTCTGAACTCTATGTCTCCAAACTAATATTATTAGTATCCATGTTCACATGACTCTAAAAAATAAATCTCCTTATGGGGTTTCCCATTTTCCATGACTTATTCAAGAACTATGCATGCCTTGATTCCCATACATATGGGATACGTAGTGAAGCCTATAAATTTTGTATGTCATCTAGCCGCGCCATTTTTTATTTTCAGCCTCTTGGCCTAGATTGTTCTGGGGTTTTGTGGTATTATCATTGGGACCCTTTTGGTCCTCATTCACGTCAGGTTTGTAATAGTCACGCCATGTGACTCTCTTGAGAGTACATTCCATCTCATTCGGGCTTACTTCATCATGTTAAACATCACATCAATTTCAGAACTATGAATGGATTTATTTCTACCCTATTAGGATATCTAGTGATGTATGGATGTCTTATCCCTAGGTCGAGCCGTAGAATTGTGAATTCCATGTTTTTACAATTTAAGCCCGGGTTACCCTTCAAAAATGTGTGCTGTGGTGTGGACCTACTTGGTCATCATTCACATTAGTTTATATACCACACCACACATTCTCCATTGGGGTGAACCAATCATATACATATGAAAATAAACTGAATCGTAACATTCATCCTTATCACATGACGTTAAATTGCATTACCATTAAAAACTACATGCAACTTAATTGCTCCATTAGTAGGATATGTGAGGACGCCTGTGAATTTCACTGCGGGCCCACCCATGGGTTCATCAAACTCATGGGCCATTTGGACTTGACAATGGTCCATACATTATAAAATTAATCTATGAGCCCTTGGTCCTTGTAAATTAACATTAATCTATCATCTAGGGTATTTGAAATATGAACATAAACTCTGTGCAACATCCTAGTCATATGACATGAAATTATTCCATGTGTCGTCCTCATCGTATGATGTTAAACTATATATATATAACCATTATTGGTATGAAATAAAATATAAAAGTATTATGGGTCCTCCCTGTAGAGATTTTTTATGGAAGTAGGTTTGATCTTAATTCTGACTGAAACTCCCATAGAATGAGCATTCATCGCAGTTGCATAATTTCAAGAGCGATAGAATCCATTCAAACAACCCATCAGTCTATCTTTGAAATTTTCATGCTCTTTATTTAGATTCTCATTCTATTTCACATATTATGGGTCCCTCAAATAGCATGGATTCTTGTCATCATGGCTCACCTACCATCATGGTCCAATGCTCCAGATGACATTAGATGACATTTCATGTTTGTTCCCATGTTTTTGAATTTGGTCACTGGTTCTCCCTCATTTGTTTGTCCCCATTTCATGATAACATGATATGAATGTTGTGTTTCAAATACAATCAAATTTTATCCTACATCTTCTTTACACCATCAATCTGTTCTGAATTTTTGGTGTTTTGATTCACACTTCTCATTCCCTTTTGTTTGTAATTATTCCAACGCCCTTCATGTTATCCCACTGGATAAATAGAGCACGATGAGAAAGGTAGTGTGACTACTCTGAGAACACTATTCTCTAGTCACATCTCTCTATCTCAGCCCGAATACACCAGGTGGTCAGTCAGGATTTGAGTGTTTAGTGATTGGACGATGCTCTCATATCCAAAGTGAACAGTTATGTGGTCATCCCTTGTTTCTCACCTTGGGTTTGACCCACACAAGCATAGCCATTGATTATTAGTTGGTTCAAAGATACATTCAAGATGTACTAATAAAATTAATTAATAATAATTCTATATCATATATCTATATAAACAAGAAATCATGCAATTATGTTTGTGACTTCATCAGAACACAGTCCCTATGGATTTTCCCCTTCGATGGAGCATACCAACTCTACCGCACTTTGGCATGTCTAATCTGAGATTTTTTGTTGTCTCCTGAGCTCTCTTCATTTTTCATTGACCATGAGGTAAAGTTCTTCAACCCTGATCCATGCATGTTCTTACTCAACTCGAATATTATCCACTTCTTGAGATACTCTCCTAAACATCTCTTTTGTATCTTCAACCAAAAATTGTAGTCATAATATAAGTTCTGATTGGGCATTGGTGAAAGAATATTTCTCGTTTATCGGTGTTTCAATTCACCTGATCTCATGTTAGGCCTCCAAAATCTTCTTAATGTTGACATACCTCCTCTGCTACTAGGTGAAACCGATGTTAATGTCTCTATCCCATACATTCTCAACAAGTTAAACTCAGATGAGATTATATGGACCTCATGAATCTACCCCTCTAGTATATATTGCATATATAAGGGTAAAGTGATCCCAACTATCTTATCCAATATTATTTGGAGATATTTTCAATAGTTTTGTTGGTCAACTTCCATGATAGGAAATGGACAGACCAACTATCCTCTACATCAGAATTGGCCTTATACAACTCATCCTTGTTAGCGGGTTGTATTCCGTAAAAGCTTCCAGGAGTTAGGATGTAGTATCATCCTCAAGTATTCTATAATATGGGATGGGTTCCCTGTCATGTGGTTGATCTTCATATTTTTATCCATCTTTGATAATTTAAGGTTCATCCCCCCCATTGGTTCTACTCATAGCCACAATTATCATGGTGTGGTTAGTTTGTTCCCCTAATTCCATGTCAATCAGTGTTACACTCAGTAATGGAGCTACGAGGCTTCCAAACATCCAAAAAAATAGTACTCACATTGTATAAAGAAATATTAAAATAAGGATAGTTTTATTTGTCATGGATGGGTGGGAAAAAGTTACAAATCTATGAGGAAGGAGATGCACAATGATCGAATAGTTTCTCATACCCTCGATTTGTTTCTATAGGGATCACAAGACATTACCCCCCATATATGTTTAGGAGATTTGAAGATTTAAGAAGTGTCAACTCTATTTACATTTCCCTTCTAGACCTTGTGCTCACCATATTTCTAGAAACATGTCCTCACTCTTTCCCCTCTATGTTTGTTTTCACATGGGAAGGGGTCTTTTCTATGAGGCTCTCTAGTATAGAACATAGAAAAAATTTCATTTGGGAAACCTGATGGACATGAGTAATATTATATATTGAAGAAATTTCATTGAGATTACCTCAATATTTTTTATGAATTATCCCAGCTTTGAGGTCACAATGTCACCTTCTTCTAGAGGGATTCCCTTGTTTTCATCCTCTCCCTTGGACCCTTCTGATCCCACAGGAAGAGGGATGTTCTCCACTATCTCAATAGTAGAAAGCTTTAGTATAGACATTCGGTTAAGCAATACATTCACCCAATCCATCATGGGACACAGGGTGCCCCAGGAGTACACTATTTCTTCCACCTTAGCCGGATATTTCTCCCCATCTATCTGAGATTCTAGGATCATGGCCCTAACATGGACAATTCAAAAAATATATACCCCAAATAGATTATGATAATCCCATATTTCAGGAGGACTAATGACTTTACAGTCAACATCCCATGATTCCCAAGCCTCTGGGAAAATAGTGTCTTCAGGTTTATCTACATAGTGTAGTTGTTTCCCCGTAGTCTAGGAAGGTATTATTCGAAACCCAAAGGATGGTCTCCCTTCATCCTATGTTTTTATGATAGGGACCACTAGGTCTTCTACTACAGCCCACCATTCAATGTTTGGCTGGTACATGCCATAGAATTATTGGCCTTTCAACTGTTGTGGCTCTTCCACATCAATTTGCATCAAACCTTCCACTGTGACGGGCTCTTCACATTATCCAACACCACCCCCAGGGATGTGGAGCACCAAATTTTTAACTTAGGTAGTTCGTTAATTCAACATATCTTCTGGTTATATTGCCTCCTAGATTTTTTTACATACATCTAAACTAGCCCGTATGTGGGGGTAGGTAGAGGTAACTTGTTCTGCATATTCCCGTCATCCCATGTAAACATGATGCAATTCTGGCTCATCACACATGGGTGGTCCCCATGTATTATCCCATGTAAATTTCCAGGTTTAAACTCCATAGGCTCCATAATTTCCTACCAAAGTGATGCGGGGTATATAGATGATAGATAGGCTCTCAATCTACTCATTTCTCTATAACTCCGCCTCATATGGATAGTACATATGACAGATACCCCAAAGTTCCCTTTACATCATCGGTGAATACTGATGTTGGCTGTGTAAATAGAGGAATATTGAGTTCATCCACCATAATGACGTTTCTCATCACCACCACTGAGTTCAGCGTGATTGGGAAACTCCCCGTCGTATTCAAGAAGGTTAGTTGAAAGTATAACTCATGATAGAAAATGGGGATTGGATATTCATATTTCCTCATGCACGCTGGTACCTAGCTGTACAGAAATTTGAACTATCCACATTTCCATTGTGGATTTCTCCCCTCACTAATGTGGCAAAAAAAACTTATATAGATTTACAAACACTAGAACCCAAGGATGAAACACTATACAATTTCTAGCATAGCTGTCATAATAAATGTGGTCACTCGTGCACCATTGTGTGCAAATATTACTAGAAACATCCATCCAAAAATGAGTGAGGAGATAATCCCATCTAACCTGACCACCAATTAATGCTTGGTGTTAACTCTATATTGCCATAGCTGCCATTGTCTTTCCTCTCGGATCCACTAGTAAGAACCTTTATTAATCCATTGATCCCATATCAGTTACGTATGAGGCCTCATAGTCAATTTCATGGATGTAACCTCTTCCTTAAATGGACTATCTATGGGGAATTCAAGAAACGTCTGAACGACTACTTGAAGTGGTTGTCCCTCACTAACTATTTATCTTATCCCAACACCAATCCCATCAGTGCCTTTTCTAGCCATGGCATTTTCTATGGATCTTACCATGTATTCTGTGTTTTTTGGAATTCTTCATACATTTCCCCTAGGAATTGAATCCTTGAAATATAGTGTAGGTCCCAAAGGGTGATGTTGAAATCTCAATGTTGAAAATGGAAACTATTTGTCTTAAACGACCACCTACATAGAAGTTCTAGAATTACGTGTTTCGGTTGGTAGATGTAGAATTGAGAAGACCATGTAGCCTCATATAGGTCTACCCGTGTTATATGTACAAAAAATTCCATGCAAGAAGCACATACCCAATAGGCCTAGGCATATTCAACAATCAAATTTCCACCCTATTGAAGTTACCAATTGTTGGTCCACCCCTTCCCCTAGTTCCTTATGCCTTCTTTTTTAATGGTGTGATATTGCAGTGGAGACATCTCTTGTTGAAATGCATTCTAATCAACATCATTAATATGGTTATAAAGGAATTTAGTTTTGATAGGCCGATGTTATTTCAAGGTATGTCCATCAAGAAACATTGAACCATGAATATTAACATTGAGTTCCCCTGAAACAGTATTTCAATTCGTCCCTACGTGCTTTAGGAATAAAAACATCTTCCCTCATACCAAATCCATACAACAGAAATCTCTTTCCTAGTGGGTAATCCTTTTTCCCTTCCAACAGCTGCTCAAACAATGTTTCATGGTCATATTGGCTCCACACACATTCCCTAAGCAAGGAATAGTTTATCATATCCTCCCTTCGAGGAGAATCTACAAAGAACTACCTTGCCACTTCTTGGTTAGACTTTTGTTCCAAGACATTGTTGGCTTTTATTCTCTGATCATGAATACTATTCATGATTCACTATTGTGGAGCATACGGTTGTGGATCTTGGAATAAATAGATATTATTGATGGAGAAAAAGAGGATCATGATGCAGCAGTTCTCTACAAATAATTCATGGAGCACCGATCTGAGGAACCAGCTTCGCAAAGAGAGTTCATTGGGGAGTTAGAGATTCATGATTAAATAGCCCGAGCATAGGTTTATGGAGAGGGGATGTGGACAATGGGGGGATCAAAATAAATTTAGAGGTGATGATCTCATGAGATTCACAGTTCCTTTGACTTCCTCGAGCTTCACTACAATATCACCCACACTCTTTACACCCTCATTGCAAGACCACTCCTCAATCTATAGGTTTTCAATGATCTACCCTCAAAATTTGACCAACTACATTCATCAACTACCATTGTGAAGGGGGTCATTTTTTTGGAACCAAAATACATTACCAAAATTAATTAAGAAGATGTAAACTATTTGTGGAAAACCTTCAACCAGAATAATCCCTAAAAAGAAATAAGGTTTCTTCCTCACCATGAACCATCACCAATCCCTTCATCACCATGAACAACATGAAACCAGGAGACAGAAACCTCTGCAACCACCATAATGTAATAATGATTGCCTCTATGTGTTGGAAAAGCACCTCTACCATAGTGGGATAGTGACAGAACACTCTATAAGTCTGATGGTTCTGCCACCAATCGTGAATAAAAAATTACTATATAGCATCCCACCAAGTATAGCGATACCTGATGCCCATAAATATGATGCTCATCCACCCCCATCACTACCCATACATTTTACCTTCAGATATCCCCATTCACGATTCTCCCTCTTCTACGTGATCTACTGAAAAAATCCATCACCCACAATATTTGAACACCACAAACTAGATTTCCTATTATTCTTATTTAACTCCACTTCAAGTGGGTATTCTCTTCATGAATCCCCATGGCCATCGCAAAGGTAAGAGTATCTTTTGGGAACTCAGTACACCATGGATCATTCAACCATCACAGAGCACCCTCCAAGAATATGTAGACACCATGCCTCGACTGGCTCATCATGCTTCATGAAGCTTCTCCATTAGAAGATATATTTTCTTCTATGATTCTTGAAGAAAATTACTTCACAAATCTCCTCCTCTTCATGAATCTCCAGAGTTTAATTAAGACCTTCCTAGAATTACCTTTTTATTTCTGATCCCCTCTCTCGTATGGCCATCCAGGCTCATACTATGTGATTTCAAGGTCCCCTGGGTGGTGATTCATGTTGCATTGTCCTACTATATGATTATTTGAATAGGTAAAATCATATACCTTTTCCTCTCATAGCAACAATAATGTGGTCCCCTCAATTGATCACTTCTCAATATCACTCCCATTGGGTATTTCTTGTGGATTCCCTTCCCCAAGTTCATGTTTTTATACGTTATGTAAGTCCATCGGATGAGAAGTGAGTCCTCATCATTTAATATATAGGATGTTAAACATCCAAGATTCGTCATCCCAAAAAATATGTTAAACTATGAGTTTCAGTATACATGCCAGGCTTGATAGGAATATATAGAGGATGGGATTGGGAATATCCCTCTTCCCTCCTTTTCAGTCTACCTTCTCAGTCCCTCTTTGATTTTTCTCTATCAGCACCTCGGGCAACCTCCATCTAATCCCCAAACCACCTTATTGGTATTCCCTCTTAGAGTAGGTAACAATCTCCATCTCCTTATTCTTCTAACCATTAATAATCCCCACACCATCTCTCATGGACACACCCTTCATAACAGAATCATAAGTTCTTCTATAACCTCTTGTTTCCCATATCGATCATTAATCACATGGGATTATAGTAAACACCGACCATGAAATAATCTTTGGGATACTAGCCATGAATAAGCCACAAGCCCCCTCTTCATACATGAAATTAATCCACATGTACCGAACTACATAGAAATTGATCCTCATCTTTTAAACTGGGTACATAAGAATCATCTTCAAGGTTCTAGCTCAGCACTACCCATCACCCATCTATCCTGACAAATTCACATTAGTTCACCTTCTTCCTACATAACATTAAATTTCAAGGCCCTTTTTTATTTGGAACTACATGGGTTTTGATCCCTTTCAGGTACTTAGGAAACCTCTATAATGTTCTATTCCAACCAATGGTAAACCTTGGTGCTTCATTCTAGAGATATACCATCCTAATGTTACATCTTCCCTTTTTGAGACACATCAATCTGATATATCATTTGAGGTTTTCAGATCCACTTGGATAGCTAAGCATGCATAATACCCACACTTCGCTGTGCTCATTTAACCAATAGTTTCCCTCTATTAGAAGAAGGATAACCATGTGTAAGCCCCTATTCTATATCTATCTTGTCTTCCTTTAGGTACCTCATGATTTCTTGCCTCCAACCTGAACTATGTGGACTTTAATCCCATTTGGGTTTGTAGGAATCATCCCTCAGGTTCAGGACCATATTACCCTTCTCATCATAGTATTTCCCTTAAGACTTTATGTCTCAGGAGTATCATTCCCTTACCCAGAGGTTCCACTTCCTTCGAGTCCCTATGCATGCACTACATTTCACAAGAGATTCCTCATTTGGTGTCTCATCTACCCTTTTCATAACTATGTGGAATTTTATTCCTAGCCACCAAGATATGTATGAAACCTCTTAGAGGTTCAGTCCCCACATCATCATCTTCACATTGGTTCCATATCATCCTTATTCTTTGAAACCTCCTCTTTATCCAACCAAATTTCATCTGGGCTACCCCATCCTAGTGAACTCATGGTTTCCCTTCGTATGAATAATCCCCAACAATTTTCTCCACCCCAGCACCCTTATCAATGTGGGTCACATAATTCAAAAAGATGATAATCATGTGTAATCCCCCACACTATCCATGTTCTTCTGACCAAGAGAATCCCTCTTTTGACAAGTAGGTACCTAGGTGTAATCCCTAAATAACCCTCTTGAATAATGTGGGATTTTATCCCTTTCATCAAAATAAGGAATATTGGAAGCCTCCATGAGGTTCAATCCCAACCAATGTTAATGCTTGACATCCCCCTTTTTAGGGAAAATCTTTTCTAATTTTCTCTTTGTGGAGACTATATCAAACTTCATGGTGTGAAATATTCAATTTTTTAGGACACACCACTCCTGGGTCCACTATCATTGGGAATTTTTGTCCATTATTCTGATAAAAATTCATGGTTATCCCCCTAGGGATGTGCTAATCTGATCTACTCCCATAAGTGTCATGGTCAGTATGACCCATCTCTTCAATATGTTAAACTCACGGTATTCCCAGTTTTAAACATGGGAAGTTGAGTTAATCCTCAGAGACAATGATGTTTATGTTTATTATATTTTATTTTCCCCAATATTATATGATTTTTTTATTTTTGATATGGAGCGATACGGTATGAGGAATAATAGTTATCTCAAAAAAATGTTTTGTATATTATGTTTTCAATTGTAATTTGAATATCAAGTATATAAATAGTTTACCAAGAATATAAAATTATATAGTCCATCGGGATGCGATTCCTTGTATCCCATGAAAATTTAATAAAGAACCAACTGGCTTCGAGGTACTTGGTTAAGGGTCATTACAATTTGTATAAAATGATGTTTAGTAGAATCCTTTGATATTGGGCTTATGAAAAACATAGATTTGGGAACAGAACATAATGATAGAAATTGGGAATAATTATAGAATTAAATCATAATTTTTTGGTAAGGTAAATATTAAATTTTTTTTCCTAGTACTATATCCATGTATAGATAAAATTAGTCGACGTTGTTTTAAAATTTCTGCACACTGTGTTAATAACTCTGAAAATAGAGCATTGTTATCTACTCGACCATTACCTAGTAAATGAAAATAGCCCTTACTCTGCACCTAGTTTGAAAATTCCAGTGGATATTCATGGGTTAGTTCATATTTTAATTATGAAACCATAATGTTTGATTTGAATAGATTATAGAAATGAATATCATAGGCTAATACCAAGGTGTAATCGATTGTAAAGAATATGTCATGATTTAGACATCCTAAAAAAATTCTTCATGATAATGATTTTTGAATATGACTATTTTTTCTTACACTGTTCTCTTTTCTTTTATTCTATGAATGTAACAAGAATGAATTTAGTTAATGTTTAATGACATAGAACATGTGCTATTATGAATCCAAATGTGATGATGACTGTGGTAAAAGATATTGTGATTGTGAATAATCATTTACCGTGATATATGATTAACAAATTTCACATTGACTAACTCTTTAACTCAATAAAGAATATAAGGATTTATTCTATTAGGATAATGAATATTGGAGACCATGGAAGAATAAAGGCTCTATTTTTTTCCTTTAAAATGTGTGGTGAGATTCACTAAGGAGTGTGTCTTTAAAGAATGGTAAAATTCATTTTTTTTTGAAACTATGGACACAAATAATGTAATTATAGAGGAAAAAAAATTTAGTCAACCTAATGGATTATAATAATGGTGTGGCTAAGGTATTATCAAGGAAAATCTAAAAAATCAGTATACAACCACACTTTCTATTCTTATTTTTTGGAAAATTGTAGTTCTATATAGCTTATAGCCACAGTTTCTGAAAACCATGACTATAAGATAACATATAGATAAGGCTATCTGAAATAGTGGAGATAAGTTTTGTGTGGAAACACAAAAAAGAAGGAAATTGTAGGGAAAAGACTAATACCATGGTTTAGTAATCCGTGATCATAGACACATGATTCAATGGTTTAAACTATGTAAATATTCACCGTTTTCTGATGTTTATATCATGTCCATAGATGCATATTTCAACTATTTAAACTCTATAAATAGAAAACTATTTCCACGATTTAAAGAATGTCCATAGACCCCCATTTCCACAGTTTAAACCATGGTCATATACATATATTTTTCTGGTTTAAATCATGGAAACAAACCCCACTTTTCATAGTTTAAACCATGGAAATAGGGTTTTTTTATTTTGTAAATGATTAATAATTATAATTATATATAATTAGTTATAGATTTATATCTGTATATATATACGTATAGTAGTGATCATTGAAGAGGTATGGTCTTGGAAATAATATAGAACAGGTAAGAGTATTAAAAATTGTCGAAAGAATTTATTTTTTAAGGCTATTGACACAATTTAAAACCATGACAATAACCACAAAAGGTCGGTGTGTTAATCAAAATCCATGTCCACCTATTGTAATTGATTAATATTTGGCTCTATCCTGAAATTGAAAAAGTTTAAACTACGGATATCACCACCTATTACATTGTTTTAAACCATGGTTATAGAAACATATTAACAACATTTAAATCATTGAAATAAGTCAGACCCTATTGCAATGGAAATAGTTCCCTGATTTCGAAAACCGTGGAAATAGGGTATGGTTATTGTTTTGGACCCAATTACCAATGTTTTACACTTTAGATATAAGATGATTTTATATTAGTGATAGTTAAATGTTTTAATTGTGGAATCATGAATATAAATATCTTTATAGTGAAATATCATGAATTGAATCATCAATGTTATACATGTAATGATTATATTTATAATGAAAAAGTGACTACTAATAAAAAATTAAAGGAATAATGTATTAAGGAATATGATGATGAATCTATGTTGATGCTTTATAAATGAATTAGAATGATTAATGTTAATTTATTTGGATTAATAAATTATGCTATATAAATATTGAATCAATGAAATTTTCGTTATAAAAATTATGAAATTTATAAGGATTGTAATGAAAGAATTTTTATTTATGTATTTGAGTTAATTTTTTGAATGGTACTGATGACTTGGAAAATTGTTAAAGTGTAAATTTGAAATTATTAGAAATCACATAATTTGGTGAAGATTTTACTTTACATGTTATCTTTGTTGATATATTAAGGATATATATATGTTTATGGGATGGTATTGGTGACCAACAAATTGGTTAGTGATTTTATGATTTGTGTGATCTTTGGTGGGATTTACTTCATGTTTGGATTTATGGAATATATTCAATAACCTAAGAATTTTTTTAATAATCCATGTTTTAATTAAAATTTTATAATGATTAATATATTTAAATATTTAATGTTTGATATTAGGAGGCAATATTGTTTTTAAGGAATATAATGTCGATTTAGTGACTTTGCATCTAAATTTGTATATAAATATTTTGGAATACAATTAATGTTAAATATTTATCGAATAGGTTAAGATAAAAATTTCATATTATTAGATAACCATTCCTAAACAATTTGGTTTTATTAATGACCTGATTAATAGCTTGTTACTTTTAATGAAACTTACAATCCATTAAATGTAAATTTTACTATTTGAGATATAAAAATTCTGTTTTTAGATATTCTTTTCCTATATTAACAGTTTAAGTGGAAATTTATTGAAAGAAAAAATGATGATATTTTTCTTTTCAAATAAAAAATATATCATCTAAGTATATTTCCCAATATTCTTCAATAGTAAAATAAACCTTAAACTTTATGAAAAATAACATAAAATTGAAATGTTACCTTAATACCTTCATTTCAGATTCACTAGTTATCTTTTTATACTTTATAGATTTTTTTCATTAAACTTATCTATATCAAAAAATTTATTTTGATCAATGATCATTATCACTCTATATTATTATTTACACATTACTTCTAAATATGTATCTTCACATCCCACTTGTCTTCTCTTATATGAGAACTTAGTTGTGTTATTATTCTGGATAACCTAAATTCGTCAGTTTCACTATTATAAAAAAGGATGACTAAATAATCATTATAATGAAATGGAATTTCAAGAAATTTATTTTTAAATTTCAAAATCATTATTTTTCATATTAATATTATCTATTGATGATTCAATTTATATTTGGGTGGTAGAATATAAATCCTTGTGATTTAAAAAGTTGAATAACACATTAGATAGTGTATATAAATTGAAAATAAAAGATTAAAAGGTAATGTAATAAATTGATACATTACAATACATAAATTTTTTAATAAAGTCAATCTCTTTGACATTTTTCAATGCATGGAATGACATGTTTCAAAAAAACATGATAACCTACTAAAATAATACTATTTAAATATGACCATCATAACCTTGACCTTAAGTGGTAGGGTATGAATAGAACTAAGTAAAATATTAAAATTAAAATTTTTTAATTTTTAAAATAAATTAAATTTTTATATATTTTATTATAAATAAATCAATAATAATTTAAAATAAAAAATATGTTTTCTAAAAAACAGCATGTTTTTAAAAATATGGTTTACTCTTCCTTTACTTGCAAAATTTCAAATTAAATTTTATCCCATTAAAAAATTTTATTTAGTAAAAATAAACTAATATATTCAATAATCATATGAAAATTTGAATAGGGTAAATTTATAGGATATTTATGAAATATTTTTTTTGAATAATAAAAAATAGAGATTTCTATTAGAATCTTATTTTTCGTTTAAAATATTCACATAGTTAAATAGTATTTTAAATTTATTATAATTTATAATTAGTGAAATTATATTAAAATTTAAATAATTTAGGTTATTTTAATTAATTCGATACTTAATTAGTGTATTAAAACATTCTTTACTTTTGAGAATTTTCTCTTTTGAAACCCACTCTTTCATCACTCATGAATTTTAATTTTAAATTGTATTCTACCACTTATATGAATTTAATTTAGAAAAATAGATTCTATATTTTAAATAATAATAATTTATATTATATAATAATGGGAAATTTATTTTTTACCATTATTATTCGTCAAAATATTAAAAATTAATTATCGCGGTTGTGGTAAAAATTAATTTACTGGGGGTTAAGCTGAGAAGATAAGGTTTAAAATTGACCAAAAACATGTATAAAAAGTTGTTATGAAAACATTAAGACCATATTACCTATAATATCATATAATTCCCCATTTTTATTATTTTTTTCAATGAAAAACATGGGTTTCACTTTATACTTTCAAAAACTTCTTGTGTTTCCTCTCTCCCACTTATACAAGACATCCCATTCTCCTCCCATTTTTACAATTCAAAAATATTATATATCATTAAATACCTTCCCATATGAATTTATTAATTACCTCCTCACATCAAATTTTAATTATTTTGATTTTAAACACCTCTTAAGAAGGATTTATGTATAAACCAAAGTAGGATCTCCAAACAAAAGGTAAAATTCTAAAACGTGTTATTTTTTTTCCTTCCTCCTGCATAAAACAGTATTATCTACAATAATATAAAAAATATTATCTAATATATACTCATGTTTTATTATTTCATTTTAATAAAAAAAATCTATCTCCAGTTCTACCAAATGGGGAACAAAATTATTGATCTTTTGTATGGAACACTACTGCCTCACAAACTGATGTAATTTTTTCCATCAATATCATTAAAGGTTGAATATAATGTTTTTATATAAGATATTTATAGGATATGTATGACATTATTACACATATAGAATAAATATTTCACATATTCCATCATTATTTCCATTCCATAGTGGATACAATATTGTTGATCGTGTGTTTGGAGGACTACTGCCTCATCAAGTCATCCGAATCATTTTTCACTTATGATTTACATGAAAGGAATTGAGGTAAATTTTTAATGAATATATGTGATATTAATAATGTAATGATAATTTTTTGATAGTAATTTAAAATCTTACATCCTAAATTCCAATCCATTATAAAATAATAACGTCGCTCGCATGTATATCTGGACTACCTACTCCACAGAGTGATGCGGAATGTTTTTAATTTTATTTTCTCATGGATGGTAATAAAGATGTTTATTGTTAATATAAATTATTAATATGAAATAATAAAAAATATATATTTATTACGTAATATTTAATTTATTTTTCCCATCCATCTAGATAAATTGAAATAGAATTCATATGTAAGTATGACCGATGATCTCCATGAACGGTGTAATCCATTTTCTATCTATAACTTTTATAGATAACTATAAATATATATAACTAATATAAGTGGAATTTATTATATGATTAAAATTTTAAATATTAGTTAATCATGATAAATATAAAATTACCAATAGAAAATCAAATCATACAAGAGAAACAATGCAGTTATTACCTATAAAATTTATTTAAGAAATAATTTTAATTTAACGTGTGATTAATAAAAATAAGAAAATAATATATGTTTTGAGATATTTGAGTATTAATATATAATAATTTTATAATAATCCAATATTTAATATAAATGAGTTTTGTAAACATATAAAGGAAGTCGAACATGAGGAAATAGTGTTTTATTTCACTTTTACTTCCATGGTACATACGCCATATTGACCACTTCTCCATGTTCTATGTATATTATTTCCTTTTATATGTCTTATTGTAAATATATTTATCTTCATGGAATTTAATTTTTAATTTATTTTTACTTATTTCATGGTGATTATGATTCAAAACATTCTAAATGGGTAAGGGTATAATTGATAATCTAATCATTATTCGGTGTTGTTTTTGTTTTAGGTATCTCGTGGAATAATTATTTTATATTTCTATATTAAAATAAATATATATTATTTTAATCTATTTATTCATTAATTCTCAGGTAATAGTACAATTTTCCACTCTTTTATGCTGATAAATATTGAGAAAATATTTTTATGAAATCCATCATTATTTCTCTCTTTAGTGAAAAATCATTTTTTATCAACATCTATGTATTCTTAAAAAAATATCCAAACTGATTTTATCCTTTAAAAAATGATTTGTTAATTAATTATTTATCCAATTTTACATTTCCAAAAATAATTTTAATGCTATCTTCATCTCCTTTTGAAAACAAGGTTTTTTATATTTTAAAAAAATGTGAAAGCAATTATTGTTTTAATATGAACGGCCTAAATTGAATTTCCTGCCATCTAGATCACCCGATGTTTTAAATATTATATTATAATTTTCATATTATATTTTCTTGGAAAATTATTTATAAATATTTTTGGGACTTCTTTTGTTATAAAATGTTATTTTCAAAGTGAAAGGGTTATTTTCCTATAAAATATCTTAAAAGTTCTTCTTATGGATTTTATCTTCATCAATAAAAAATCATTATTCTACTTATGATCCACTAGTGATATTTTATATTGATAACATCCTTTTTAATTGTATGGTTAGTTTGTGACCAGTTTGACATGTGATGTATGGTTTTATTTCCATTCACCATTCTACTATGTATGGTTTGTGATTATGTTTAATTTATTGTAGTATGTATTAAAATTTTTTATTTCAAGTTTTCAATATGAATATCTATAATAATTATGTTTAACCCATTTAATATAAGGGGTTCATCATAATTAGTATATTATGGGACTGAATTGGTTATATCTAGTACCTTGATTCCTCAACAAATTTAATGATATAGATTAATTGGAAAAATTAGTTGTATTTATACCAATAGATTTAAATTACATTGTAAAGGGACATGATAGTGTGTTTCAGATGATCTACACTATTCATTAGTTCATTATGAGATAAATTAATGATGTCCATTGTATTAATCAATTAGTTATAAAACCTATTGATATGTTTCAAGTTTATGTGTTTATTAATAGGTATTTATTTTTCCATCCTTAATTTCTTCCATATTATGCATTGTTTATTGATTAAATGGAATTTGTTTCATTTATATACATTTCCATATTTATTATGATTATTTATTTATGATATATTCCACTATACTCTTACCCTTACTAGGTATCCAATCTCACCCATTACTTATGTTTTATTTCCCTAGGATACTATGAATTGTTTTAAGATTGATATAAAAGGATAAATTATAAGGAACAGAAAATTTTAAAAAATAAAACACTTTCTGTTTTTTATGTTTTCAATGTTAATGTGAATATCAACTATATATCTAGTTTACAAAGTCTACTAAACTATTCAGTCATTTGGTCTGTGATTCCTTAATCTTATGCCAGTGTAATAATGTAACCATAGGCACTTGGTTACTATGGTTGGGATATTTACAAATGATTTGATAAAATCATATATGTTTTGTAATTTTAATAGTTGTGTGAGTTATAAATGGTATATTTACAAGAATAATTTCTAGATGGATTACCTCATATGTGGTGCAAAATAATAATATTGATTTAATTTTATATAAATAATAAGTAAAATGGTTTCTTAAAACACTTTATTAGATATTATCATCCATATGAATTAAATATTGAGAAACCTAAATATTTTATTGAGTTTGAGATTGGAAATTTGAAGCTAATATAATATTAATCTATATCTATAGAACATGATTTTTTATGTTTAGGTGATAGAATAAAATGATAATATCAAGCTATATATGCTACAGAAATATATCTGACTAAAAATTCAATAAAGAATCAATTTTTTAAAATTAATTACATATATAGATGTTGTATATATAACTAAAAGGTAAAATAATTAAAAGGATAAAGTCTAGAGTGTTATAATATTCCATTTATATCCCAATAATTGGAAGGTTTTTTTATCGGCCATTGAAGGAAGATGAAAATTTTCTATATTTAATCCAAGAATATCCCCATAGATACTTTAAAGGGTGGGATGATACCATTTTCATATCAGTGTGGGGATAAGGTTCCCAAAATGTCAATATTGTGTCTTTGAATTTATATCAATATTTCAATATGGGTTACCTGATAATGTTTGATGATTAATTATCTAGAATACTTAGTAGACACTTTTCCAGCCTAGTGTAAGGTTTTGATATGTTATTGGATATGAAAAATCAGTTTGAGTCTGGAACTCAAGGAATGATAGATAAACTTCAGAATGAGCGTATTTGAATCTTTTTAGTTTGTCATTAGGATAATGAATATGATGAAAATGATATAGTATATACAATTTTAGATAACCCCTTGATCAATTCAATGTTTATTACTATTTCATTTGATAGATGAATTATAATTTTATGTCTATGTGATTATGATACATCTTAAGATTTCAAATTGAGATGATGCTTTATACTTTGAAAATTAAAACCTCATTGGGTGGAAAATAGTGATAAAGGGTTCAAAATACCATCTTTTATGACTATTTTTGGTGACATGGATGTATCATGAGATATTGTATTCAATGAGATGAAAACATATAACCATATCATTATGATACACTATCATATTAAATATAATGATACAAATAATTTTTATAGTCAAAAAGTATTTTTTTAGTTCACCCAAATAATTTTTTTATTCATTATAATGGAAGTGAAATATTAATTCTATAATGAGTGGTCCAATATTTTAGAACATTATATCGATATATATTTTTTGGGTAATGTTAGTTCTTGGATAATTGGAAATATTTATCCATCGCTTGCTACATGTTTTGGTGGATAAGTATGATGATTATTTTTCCAATCATTTATCTAATTTAAATTTTGAAATGTAAAATAAATTTTCCAGTAATAGTTTTCAAGGAATAAACACTATTTCACACTTATCATACCATTTGGCCCTATTTGAGTAATGGTAGATAAATAAATGGTTATAATAATTGGAAATAATTTCATTCATTCATTGTTGTTTCTCACCATGGGCCACACTAATGTTATTTTCTAAAAATTCCTTTTATTGTTTGAAATTTTGTATTGAATAATAAAAATTAAATTAGGTGATATTAATGAATAAATATATCTTACCTAAAATTAATGATTTACACAATCTCCTTGATATGTCTTAGTGGTTTTATATGATTTATCTTCACTCAATAAATCACCATATGAGGGTAGAAGAGAAAACAAATGGAATATTATTGTTTAAATACTTAGGGGAAATTATGAGTTCTTTGTGATGAATTCTGGAGTGATTAATTAACATGACATGTTCATGTAAATGATTAATTCAATCATACCCATGTAAATAAATTACATTATGTAAGTGATATGGATAACATATTTATTTATTCATGATAAAAATATGATCTAAAAAACATCATGAATATTTCCTAGAAATATTTTATGAACATTTTATATATGTTATTTTCATTAAATATCTCTTTTTTACTCATATGAAGAACGTTTTACGATATGATTCTTTAAATAAAGGAATATATTTTAATCATAATATAGTATATATTATAAAGTCTTTTTTTAGGGCCAATAATTTCTCCGACATATTTAGTTTTATTTCAAAAGATTAACTTTATCAAAATTCAATCAATGAAATATCAAAAATAACACCACCAATATAAACATGTACTCATAAATTAATTATGTTTAAATAGGAAAATGATTTATAAAATTATTTTGATAAATATTAAGATAATACTTATTTTAGTGAAATTTCATATCCTACTAGAGTGTGATTCAAGATATTATATATTTTGTGATGCTTTTTAGATGGGTTTTAGATGTGTTCTTATAAAAAAAATTTATCATTGAATTTCGATTGTGAGAGATAATATCATATTAAAATAACAATCCTATGATTGATTTATAATTCACTTCATTAGTTCAATAGTTTAATAGATGGAAACATTATTCTTTTACTAAAAACATTTCTATAAATAATGATCATAATAGTATGATGTTTATATTCTCACATCAAGAAGTCAATTATAGAAAAGTTATGTGTGTTGATAATATTTAATGATTTTATTTTTAACTTAAATATACACAAATAATATTAATTTTATTTCTAAGAGAATGAGAATAAAGACTCAAAATGATTATATTAAGGATGTTTAAAATCATTGTATCCTAATTGGTATGTTTACCACTTTGAAATTTTTGTGAATGAAACAGATATTAGTATAGTTATGTCCAAAATTAATATGACTTCTATATTAGTAGTGTTAGTGAGTGATCCAAAGTTATATTACTCAGTGTTTGAGGGGATTAGAGAAAAATTTTATAATGGTAAGATCACTAACCATTATTGTTTGGAATCATATTTAACTTCTTACTACTGATATTGAATAATGGTTTTGATGAATTTTAGGGTTAGGGTTATATGGATTGTTCTTACTTTTAGTTAAATAGAGAATCTTGGTATTAAAATGATGTATAATAGTATTAAGATGTTGTTTTTATTCCTGATTATGATAAAATATATTACTAAATATATTCCTTTATGGTTGGTATTTTAGCAGATGAAGGATGAATAATAGTAACCATTTGTGTTGTTGTAACCCTTACCTATAAATTATTGGAAGTTATATATAATTTCAATGTTCAATATGAAGACTCTATATATTTCTATATTGAATAATAATTCATCTTATATTTTGTTAAATAACACTAAAAGACAACTAATTTTATTCCCATTTAGAGATAATTTTTTCAAATCAATATGGCACGTAATATGTCAAGGATATTATTATACATCAAGTTGTTTCTATGTATATCATTTATGAAAGTGATCATTTTTTATCGTTGTTGTTAATGGAATATTATAATGACACGGATTATAAATTTTGTTTGAGATTGGATAACCATACTCAAATGAAGAGGAAAAATGTGTTATTAAAATTATGGAGGATATGATTCTTGTATGCACTCATGATTTTAGGAATTTCATGGAAAGCCATTAATTTGTGGTCGAATTTTATAATTATAAAAGTCAAAAATCTTAAAACAATGTTGCATCATCCAGTTTTTTATCTGTTATACCTTATCAAAATCATATAAATTTGATATAGAATAGTGAAAGTACACTTGTTGGACCATGTTCGGTGTTACAAAAAACTACCTAGATTTAATTTACATGATAAAATTTATTGAAAACATATATTCAATATATGTCATATATGGATCAATTAATGTTAACATACAACTTAAATATGGGGGATTATTTCTTATTTTGAATGTTTTTCAAGTTAAATACAATAAACACATAGTATGAAATGGAATAAAGAACCATTGTTTGTTAATCGTTTTAAATTTTATGAGAGGATTGGTGAAGTAGAATATCAATTAAATTATAGAATTAATTCATGTAAATGAAAAATATATTTCATGTATTACAGTTATGAAGATACTTGTAGGATATATCACATTTTATTGACTGGAAATCAGTATTTGGGAACTTTATTTTACTATCCTTAAAACTTCTATAAGAATATAAAAAATGTAATATATATTATTAAATAGATGGTCTATTTCATTAGTAAAATTCTATTTCTAACATAAACATGTCTAATAATAAATTCAAGAGATATAATATTACATTTTGATGTAATAATGACATATTTCTGTTGAAATAAAGTAACTTTATGGGTGTATAATGTCTTTATAATTAAAAGAATTATAATGCCACTTTTTTATTGATTAATAAATTTTACTTTGACATTAGTTCATTATTTGAAATTCTATAGGCATGGAGTGAAGTTAATTTTTTTTTAATTAATTTCAAAATGTTACTTTTAATGTTAGTTGAATTTCTGGAGTTAAAAGATTATATGGGATAAAAAATTATTCAATGAGATTTTATATTGGGATATGGATAAATATTATAATTGATCGAATATAAATTCATTATAATTTCAAAAAATAGAATTCATTGTTTTGTTTGTTGGGATTTTCTAAGGGTTTATTTTAGTTTTTTTTGATATGGGATTATAATAGGTTTTTGGGAATTTTATTTGTGAAATTAATTATATGTTTTCTGGGATGAATAAATATTTAAGATTATTATTAGTTAAATTATATGAATTAGAGTAGTAAGATGGGGATAAAAAATTTTGATTAAGATTAGAGGTTTGAATCTAATTTCTTGGTTATGTATATATTTTTGACATACCACATATCAAAATTCACTAATTTACCATGACTAATCTCTTTCCTAGATTCCAATGTGTTGAAGGAATTGTAAAGGAGTGATAAATTAAGAGATTAATGGAGTGATTATGGAATTATTATATTTTATAGGATTAATTTAATATATTTTATTTAAATTATTAAATATTCATGGAAACATATTTATTTCCTATAATGTAAAATAATGACATCCTTGTATAAGAGGTGTTATGAATAGATTTGTGAATTTTTCGTGACCCATAAAATATCATCACATGAAATATTCAAGAGACTGGATAATCCTCCTCAAAATTATTTTACATTTAATCCTTGAAACCAAAGAGTAAAAAAAATTTGTGCATTGGGGTGGGTGGTGAGACTCATTATATTTAATAAAATATCCTAGAAAATCCAATTAAGAACCATTTAAAATAACACTACATGTGTCACATTTTAAAAAGGTCTGTTCCAAAAATGCATGTGTTATGAAAAACCCCATCTATGAGAGAATTATCCTATTTGGATTATGATTATTGATTTATAGAAGTATCTTAATAATATCTCTTAGTTCAATACACCATAAAGATCAATAACTATAGGAGTCATAATAATTCGAGGGAAATTGCATCAATATATGTGGATATAAAAAATTCTTACCTGGAAAAATCATTATGTGAATTTTTAATGGAATTTTAGTATAATATTTTATTTATTTTTTTTAAAAAACATTACATATATTTTTTGAATCCTTATTTTTTATAAAATCATTTCATGATTAAATAAGGGTTATGGTATCCATATTGTAATTTAATAATTACAGGTCTTACTAAAATATGTTGAAATGGTTTCTAAATATGGTTTAGTAAAATAGTTATCTATTGATTATTAATTTTTCAATTATAATTATAAATTTGGGGTTTTTTTAAAAAATTATTAGGTTTAAATTATTAATGCGTGGGTTTAATAAATTATATTTTAAAGGGGTCTTTTAACATATTTAAGAAGAATGAAATTAAAAATTTATTTATGTGTTTATTTTTTAAAAATATTATAGGTTATTTTTTTAATGAGAAGTATTATGAAAAAAATATGATTGAAATTTATGTCCTTCTATTTGGATGAAAATATGATGGGTGTTGTATTGAGAAATAATGTTCACTATATAAATAACTGTGCAAGAAAATATTCATATTTTTCGTGTTCAAATTACTATATTGTATGTTTTCTATTTTTACTTGATCTTATTAATCCATTATTATGATCTTGGTAAACTATATTGGTTTACTAACCATTGAGACTGATTGAAAGGATTTGAAAATGGGGGATAATTATCTAGAAAAGTAATATTGTTTATTTTTTTCCTTGGTAAGATTATAAATTATTTATAAAGAAATATAATGAATAAAAACTGTTTTTCATATGGGGGATTATACATAGAGAATAGGGTTTTGATAATGATTATTATTCTTTATCCCATTTCTATTATTTACTTATTTTTAAAGGATTCTTAGTATTCCATCAAAATTATTTATTTCTCTCAGATTTTTAAAAAAAGATACATTTTATTTTATAAATATTTATTTTAATTTATTATCAAAAAATTTCATACAATTTTTCATTTACCATGAATGTTTTGATGACTTGCCTAAGGGGATTATTTTAAATTCCTTTATAAATATTAAATATTATATACTCAAATCCTACTTACGTATTTAGGTTTACTTATAAATGTCATTTGTAATGATGTAATAAAAATGGGATAGTTAATAATTTATTAGTGGTGGACTACAGATCCATGATTGAGATATAGAAGGAGGAGTTTAGAAACATGAATATCAATAAACATTACCACATTTTATCTACGTGTTGTCGTCTATTATTCTTGGTTAGTAAAACTCAATGTTTTCCTACTACTAGTAAATTTTCCAAAAATAATTAATAAAATAGTTTCATATTACATTAATTAATTTATACTATTCATTTAGTGAAAATTGTAGCCATATAGTATATTTTTTTTCCTTTAACAGTATTTTATTTCCTATGAAAATTAAGTAGCGTGCTTGAGGAATTGGTGGATTAATTTATGTCTACATATTTAGGTACTCGGGTCATGTTATTGCAATATATATTTGACAAAAGTGTATTTTATTCATGGGGTACTAACATGTATCTTCCCGTACCAAGGATCATGTTTGAGTTAAGGTATTGGATGTGTATTATTAAATCTATATAAACTCAATTAAATAGGAAAGTATATTATTATCCCAAAAATAATAAGAAATTAAACTAAACAATACACGTTCTAGAAGATATATGTTGAAATTATGTGATGAACCTAAAAATCCAATTAGAGGATATTTATTACAATTATACATATATATAGCATAAAAAATTCAATTATCTTGGAAAATATATATATATATAATATCTGGTATGTTATTTTTTGCACCATTATGTAGGAATAAAAATTTGTAAAAATATTTTATGGATATTATTTTAGTATAGGAAGTGACTAATTGGGTATAGGGATCCCACCAGTTCCTTGCCTCCAATATTATGTAACAAAAAATTAGGTCATGTGAAATCCATAGACTGGTTATCAATGTTGTTATTAAATTCAATACAAAATAAGATATCAGTTAACATTAATTATTTCATGGGTAAAATTATTCCATGTTAAAAATAATAGCATCAATTAAAAATCATGGGCTGTTCACAAAATATTATCACTATATTTAAATAATACCTAAAAAATTTAAAAAACATAAAATAATTTCAAATGTATAAATATTATATGAATAATAATTAAACATCAATTAAATCTATAAAAGTGTGATAATTCACTAAATTGACCATTTCAACTATCCTGATGGAAAATACCATTGATATATGTTTTTTTTCCTAAATTGGAAGATATTATATTAAAAATTCCAATAAAATCAAAAGGTTTCATCATAAAATCATGAATTAAGGGATTATTTGTTTGTGGTGAAGAGAATATAGGACCCATATTCTGAGTTATCACTCTGATATGATAATAGTGTATCTATTAAACAAGATATAAAGAGATGAAACATTAAGAGGATGAATAGTGAATGGATTATATTTTGGACGGGTTCCACTAAAAAAATGCATTTAAAAAATAGGAATAAAATTATAAAAAATATATATAGAAAAAACTTCAGGATGCACTGCTAGAGTTTTCTTATAGATCAGGAGACATTAGCTATACTACCAAACCTATGTTGATCATCCACCTAATCTATTTTAGTAATAATGGATTATAAATTAATTATATCCCATTAAAAATATGTAGAGACTGCTGTATTTATCACTCAATTTATTATCCCATTAAAATCTTCATTTATTTTTTTCTCTCATAATTTGACTTCAATATTTAATCATCACTATATAAAACATTTCCCAAAACATTGAATAACCCATATAAGATTTTCTTAACATATCGATGTAAATCAAAAATTATTTTCAAATTAAGATATTTTAAAATTAATATATATTCAAAAAAATTAAAGGAAATTTAATTCAATCAAAGGGTATAAATTTGAAACTTCTATTTGTTTTATAATGTTTTTTTTATAATTACTAAATATTTTCTATGCCCCAATAAAAATAAGAAAAGAATGGAACAAATATATTTTCATTATATTATTCATATTAAAATTTATTTATTTTTTTCAAAATCTCTCACTATTTATTTAAATTTTAAATGTAAATTGAATCATTTTATAAATTTTAATTTTTATAGTCACACTCTATACTAAATATTCAGTTTTTTTATGAAATCAATAAGAGAAAGAATGCGTGATTCTGAAAATAGTTTTTACTAGTCAATGGAAACATAACATTAAAAAATAATGTGGTATTTCATGAACATATTTTGGAAATGGTACAAATCCAATAATATTTATTTTATATTTCTGCACTTCTATTTTCGAAATACTATATATTGAAATATTATTATGACATTACGTTACTTTTAAATAATTAATGGTTACCTTCAAGTATATTTTTACAATATAAAACATTAAATATATATACATTTATGAAATAAGGATATATAAGTGTTGAAATAAGTGTTAAAAAAAATAGGAAAAAGTACTATATAAAATTAGAGAAAATATGAATAGTGAAATGTTTGAAATTTCCAAGGACATTTCACATGTTTTTCACTAAATTTTTCATTAAAATATCCTATTTTTTTATTTTTTAAATTTTTATACTATTCCTGAGTTGGTACGTGACTCAAAAAAACTCAGAATAACTTTTGACGATGCAATTTTATTTTATACCTATCAATATTTCCTGAATTTGGTTAAAAATGAAATTATATAGTAGTTATTTCATGTGACATGGTTTATCTAAAAAAGTAATTTATTAAATCTAAAAATATTTAACATGTGTGAAATATATAGTTGAAAGAACTCATTTGGACAAAAATTTAACATGACATTTTATCAAAATTTGTTACTTTTTTTTCATTATATATATAGGATTTGAGATATCTAATCATAAAAACCAATAATTTACAAAGATTATTTCTAACCAAAAAAAATAGAGATGTTATGTCAGAATTTTTCCTTCCATATTTATTAACACTCATGGATATGTTATTATATGTAAATATATAAAATAATACTTAATATATTAAGAAAATACCGTCATAATACATTTCTTGACTCTTATAAATGGTTTATAAATTCTAATTCATCCTAAAAAATTAGATTATTTGGGATAATATGATGGAAATAATTTATAATAATAATTTATTCAAATTTCAAATTTCAAAGCTAATATTTCAACTCCAAATATTGTATTTTTTGTATTTAGGTGAACCCCTTGGTAGTCTAAATTATGAAACAAAATTTATCTACAAAATGATATCATAATTTATTATAGAACTATTTATAATAAGTTCTATTATAATTACTTCTTAATGACTACATAAATGAATTAATATATTCATCTATCAATAACATTAATAAAATGTTTTCCATTACAGTTTAATACTTTAAAAATTAATTTATACCTAGTGTATTCATTATTAGAAAAATTAAGATGGGTTAGTTTATTTTTAATAAATGTGATTTTACATTGGAATCATATTTATCATTTTAAAATAACAAGTGGGGTTCTCTTCTCTAGGGTTCTTCAAAACATCAAATTTTCTAAAATATAAAATTTCACCTAATAACCTGTAGAATGTCTTATATATTTTCTTATAAAGGTATTCCATTGAAATGTTTATGCATTATAATGTGTGTTATCTTACTCCATATAAAAAACATAAACATCTTGGTGAACAATAATTTTTTTTCCAAATACCAATACATCCTCCACGACTCTATTTTAGTTCATTGAACTCAAATTTGTTATTGATTCATTATAATATTGATATTGATATTTCAAAACCGAATAGAAATACATACATACATATATATATATATAATGAGACATTTATATAATGGGTAACATCAGATAAAGAATTCAATTTAAAAACATAGACCCCAAAATAGTGCATGATATAATGATTTCTAACAAAACAGTTCATTTATGTTTTGTAGATAGTTGCATCATGGCTATAAAAGTATTTCTCTAGTTTAACACATTTATCCTCATAAAAACCCATTTGTGTTTTAAGATACTTTAATATTTTAAAATTCCCCAAAATAAACTAAATTAAATAATAAATTTAATTTTTTATATTTTTTTTAATAATTTATACAATATTTCTTCATTTATTTAACTATAAACTATTTCTATAATTTTTAAACTATTAACTAAAAAAGTTATGATAGAATAAATGATATCAACAAAAAAAGATATCATTATTTTTTAAAAACAATTTATATTAGAATGTTGTTTTTTTAGCTGAATCAGAATGGTTAATATGATGGGATTTATAAAAAGTTGTCTTACATGAACCTTGAAACCATAAATGTACTCAAATAAATATTAATATAAAGTGTAATAAAAAGTATATTCCCATTATTAAATGGTTTTACCTCTTTTTTAGAAGAAAAATGACTTCAGCACTATATCTTATAATATATTGTGGCACTATGTAGATACCCCAATTTATTCCTAAAATACATATGATTTTACCATGTTGAAATTTTGGAACCATTTATGTTCATAAGCATGTCCTTTAGTGTTGGACCTTATTTATATGGGGGTAAACAGTTTTTCCCCTATCTAAGGGGTTTCTCCTTTTCTTATAAATATCCGAGGACAAATTTTAGTCTTGTATGCTTCCTTGATACTAAATTTTGGTTTATAACTCCATAACACACCAATATTTTACAGTATAAACCTTTTTTTTAATAAATTTAAACTCTTTGAAAGCATACTTTTCACAAAACACTGAGATTAAACGAACTACATAATGTTATAATTTGAACAAGGAAAATATAAACTACATGTTAAATTAGATATAATTAATAGTATTAATCATATTATGAAATATATTATTTTTAGACTCATATTTAATTTACTAATTAATTATTTGTGAGTATGAACACATTTAATAAGTAAATTCATTATGTTCGTCAAATATATGTTTTTTCAAAAGATATATTTATTTATTTTTATGAGAAATTAAATATATTTAAATTTTGAAATTATAGGAAATATAATTTTTGAAATTAAAATATTATTTGTTTATTTAAGTCAAAAATTTCTGAGGATATTTTATTTTAATTTTTTGAAAATTATCATTTTTCAGTGAATACTAAAATAAATACTAATTTTTTAAAACCCTAATATTATTTATATTTAGAATTAATTTTATGATTTAAAATTTAAATAACATAAAATAATTAATTCTAATTTATATATAATATATTTAATTACATTTAAACATTCATATGCCTTATTTTTGTATAAGTACATTTTGGGGTTGGAAAAACCCCATTTTCCCAAAAAAAATTATTTTCATTTCATTTTAATGGTTAAATTTTATATGTAATTTTGATAATTATTTGTTTTATATTTTCAAAAATTATTCCATATTTAGAATCATGAGGAAAAGATTATTTTATAAGGTAATCTTAATTTTAATTTCTAAAAAACTGATTTACTATAGAGTATGTGAAATAATGTTGCAGGTTAAAGTAAAATGGTAAAATCATTCATTACCTAAAAATAAAAACATAATGGTTATTTGATGTTTTTATAGACTTTATCCATTAATAAGATCATTAATTATCATCCAAATTATTTGGAATTAATTCCACCCAAAAGTTCTTGGCATTAAATATAAAAATAATCATAATTTAATAACTAAAAACCACCCCACTTCAATTATAAATACCACTTCTCACAACAAAAAAATTACTAAAAAACATAAATCATTTAAAATATCTTAAAATTACTCTCATAACCACTCTCATCATGTCTGTGTTCTTTTGGTCTCACACAATTAAAAATTCCATGTTTCTTAAGGGCTCATTCAAGGAGGTGATATTTTAAAGGTAACATTCTCAAACAACCACTCTTGATTTATTTTATTTTTCTACCTTATCCTAAAAACATTTATCTATAAAGGAATAAAAACTGTAGTATCATTTATTAACTATAATTTTATATTGATAATGTGATATCTTATATTTATCCCTTTTATTACCTCTTATTATTCAAATAAATAAATCAATTGTTCAAATTATGGTGATTAACCATGTTCTTAAATAATGATTTCTCATTTTCCATTACATACTTCAGGTCTAGTCATTAATGTATTATTTAGGATAAATAATATTTTAAAAATTATATTATACCCTCTTTCATGTTTAGGAATTGATATGTATACATAGTATTAAATAATATGTAACTAGTTCTTGGTGTTCGAAAAAACCACCCAAATGAAAAAACAATTATCATTAAAATTTTATAAAATGATTCATCACCATGTCAGAAATAAATATTATATATGTGATTATAGAAACATATTTACGTTAATTAGTACCATTTAATTTCAGATATTTAATTTTATATCCATTTGAAAATAAAATCCATAATTATACACAAATGAACCAATCATGAAACCATGAAATGAATATACCCAGAGTAATGGAAATAAGGAAATATTATTAATGAATGGGTGGTATAAAATAATCAAATTTGGTATTATAAATACGATTTAAGTTATTAAATTAATTAATAACACTCTTTAAACCATTATACAATAAGATAATGTATAAAAAACAAAAGGAATGTGCAAGGTAAGAGCTTCTCATTTCACTTTTTCTTCTATGATATATATCAATTTTTCAACAATTATTTATTTTATGTGGTTTATATAGAGAAAATATTCATTTATCATATCATGAATTTAACTATCTTCATGGTATTTATTATTCAATTTTATAATTGTTACTATTTTGGGTCATACAATTTGACTAATTACAAAATGGTAAGGTAATTATTAAACTAATTTTCATTCATTTGGTTAAACTTATATTTCCCTATGAAATACTATGCTTAATTGTGAAATGAATTTTGATTACCATATGTGGTATTCCCAATTTTTTCATGCTTCGTCAAATCATATATATGTTTTTTAATCATTTTATAAATGTTCACTTCAATTATATGTTATATAGAAAGGGACATTCCTTTAAAAAATGTTTTTTAAAATTTCCCATTAAACTCACATTATATTATAAGTCCATGTTTTCTAAAATTGATTCCAAAAATGTTTTTTATATTCCTTTTTTAATTTATAATTTATTTTTTCTCATGTTTTGGTTTTTTCAATATAGGTTGAAAAGACTATTTTATTTATTTTTAAAAATGATTTTATTTTTGACATTTTTGAAAAAAATATAAGAGGAATGTTTTTTTCTATTACGGAATGATAATAATTTCGCACCATCATGATGCTTTAATGTTTTGATGTCTCTTTTAATATATTTCAAGGTTATTTTAGTGAAATTTATTCCCATTATTCTTACATGGTTCTTTCAAAAAAATGATTTTAAAATGGAAGTGTTTTATTTTTCTATAATAATTATTTCACTTGATATTTAAAAATTATTTTATATGTTATATAATTTTCTTTGATGTTACATATGCTTTAATAGGGATATTTTTCTAGTATAATATCCTTATTGTAATTATTATAGGTTTATGTTTATGATGTAATTATATTTATGAAGCAAATTTATTTTCTATGAGTTATGTTATGATGAGATGTTTATAAAACTCATTTCGTTATATGGATTATGATATTATGAATGATTTATGTTATTGTTCTACACATACATATGGATTTCATTATATTAGAGTGGTTACGTTATAACCATGTATGGGGTTTACATAATAACCAATGACAAGTGGTAACTATATCTCCCTCCAATGCATTGGGTAAAGATTTAAATATCATGAGATAGAAAGGACTGAAATGCTAAGTGGTATCTATTTAGTAAGACATGATATGAATGGGGGTTGAATCCAGTTCTGTAAAAAATGACTAGAACCAGGAGTGAACCCAATTTAGTGAGACAACAATCGAATGTGAAGAAAAATATATTAATTATGGGAATTTTTATTCCATGATAGTCTTGTGAGTTATCCTTGAAAATTATGGTGATCTAGGTTTTAACCGATTCCATTATGATTGTCTTGGAAAAGAACCTTGGATACTAAGGCAATGGTTTTATATGCTTATGTGTATGCCACAATTCTATGTTTTATGCCAATATTAATCTCTCATGGATCATTTTATCTTATGATTCATGTTTTATGAACATCTATGATATATTCTATGTCTCAATATTATAATCATTTATATGAAGGGTATAATTTTCAAACATTATGTTCATTATTTTACTCCATTATGCTCATATTATGATTTATATCTTCTTTTTCTACTCATACTGAATATTTGAGACCACTATTTCATGTGATTATTTTCTTAGTATTTGAATAAATTATTTAATAATGTTATGTTTAAGGGGTCTAGTTATGATTGAATAAGTGGGAGACGGTGTATATGATTTATGAAATATTTTTTTATGTTTCAACATTTACAATGAATCTAAACCCATGTGGTTATATTGTGGTTTTTTATAATATATAGTTAATACTCATATATTTATATGAAATATCTATGTATGAAAAATATGGTTCATTTTAGGTGGTATCAAATAACGTTTTAGTAATCCATTGTAAATAATGATTATATAATCTTAATATTTATAGGGATAATTATATGTATAGCTTAAAATATTATAATTACACTAAAAATAATGAATAACCATAGAATAAACATAATTTTTACTATATTTAAATTTTCATATAATTTCCCTTGCTTATATGGTTTTCCAACAATGACTATTATTATTCACTCAATGGTTTCTAGTTTTTATACAATGTCTAAAACCTAGAGGATTCATGTTAATGGTGAATGTGGTGTAGAATGGAATGATCTTTCTCAAAAGAATCCAAATGAAATGTGATTTTTAGGTGAACCAATTTTATTAATCGTAATCAGATATCTCATAATATGATCAATAAAATCAAGTTTTTTTTGTTTATTAACCCATTCTATCAGAACAAGATAGTGTTTCAAGATGACCATAGAGTAAATAAAGTTCATTTTTCTACATTTAATGCATGTGGGAAGAGTTGTCAAGGATAATGTTTAAAATGAATAGGATGATTCATTGGGTGTGGAAAATAAGTACACAAATCAAGTAATTTCAAAGTAAAATTTAATGGACTAGTTAACTTAATGGATTAGAATAATGGTACTTCTAAGTCATCATTGACAGTTAAATGTTTCAAATGTGGAATGTATGGGAATTGTGAAAATTTATTACTAAGGGGGAAATCTCATGAAGGGAATAAAAAAGGTTGTATGAGTATTGATTATATTAATGAAAATGAAGATAATTAAAAGATATATAATATGGACTAATTTTTAAGGAATACAATGATGAATCATGGTTAATGGTTTAAGAAGGAAGTGGAATGATTGAATGATTTTGTATTGTAATTCAAGAATAATATTAAATTAGTGATTTTATGGTACTATTGAATAACGGAAAATCAAATGATTGATCCACTTAGATTTTCATTATGTATTTATAATGTATATATTAAATGGTACTGGTACCTATGACAAGTTTTTGAGGTTGTTATAGTGATTTCTTTAGAGAACATATGTCTAAGGGAAAGAAAACCCTTTCTATATACATGATTATGAGATAATAATGAGATAAAGATATGTCTGTTTCTAATAAAATAAAGGGGACAATATTTATGACCTTGGAATTGATTAGTAATATGACGAAGATATAGTTTATGGATTGATTTTATTTAATTTTTTAATTTATGGTAGGTGGAACTAGTTAATTATAGAAATCATTCATGTTTTCACTAATTTTTATTACAATTCTGGTTTTTACCATGTTTCAATATAATACATGATAATTATTTTTACATGTTTTTTTGTCACAATGAATAGCCAAATAATATTTTTAGGGACTAATGATACGTTTATTTTGAAAATTTATTGAACCTCATTTAATTTTTTGAATTTTTTGATAATGTTCATAAGGGTGACCATTTATAAAAAAATTTACATTTTAATTTTTACAATCTTATAGAAATTAATGTATTACATGACCATAAGAATATTTATGCATATTGGATAATATGTGTTGTCCATTTTGGTTATAATAACTACATATAGAAGAAATGACTTCCCATCACATTATTGCTCTACTATTCCAGTAGTTATATGGGCATTAAAATTTCAAATTCATTTCTTGGAGTAAGGAATGGTATGGAGATTTATCAAGGCACAAAAAAGAGTGATATTTTACTTATGATATGAAATCAAGTGCGAATATATTATTAATTTATTTTGAAATAAAATTTTATCTTATTTCAATTATTTCTGATGATATTAATGACAATTTTCCTACCTATTTGGTCTATGTATTTGTAGCCATTAAACTTATAATGACCATGATCTTTATAATTATCCATTAGAACATGATTTTTAGGATTATCTTACATGTTTATATTTTTATGATATACTAATATTCTCCTAATTAGAATCCTAGTTTTCTTCTGAAGTTCATCTATTAGATTTATTCTTTTTAAGAGGAAGTTTTATTGATCCTTTTTATGATGTTGGTTTCCCACTAATGAGTTCTAAAATATCCACCCTGGATTTAGTTAGTGCAGTTTCAAATTGTAAAGTTGTATTTTTTTTAAATTCATGACTACATCAGGATTATATCTAATCAATTGGTGCTTCCAAAAAATCTGTCTTAAGTTAACGATGTCTTCCATGTATCTCTCATGAAGAAGTATATACATATTACTTCACATGTACTAAACTCAATGGTCATACCAGTAGATTGTGATATTTCATATTAATAACAACTGATAGGGATTTTGGATAGTAAAGATAAGGTTTTATGAAACAAGACTACTCACAACCAATTAGAGGAATCTACGTGGGAACCTCTAGATGTGATGAAGAAGAGTTATCCACATGTATTTTTATCTAATTGGAGTATTTTAAAGAGATAATCTATTTTAAATTGGGTATAATGTAACACTCTAATATTTTACAATATGTCACTTTTTTCAATAAATTCAACCCCTTTGATACCTTCTGATTCACATAACATCGAGAACAAACGAACTCCAAAATATTATTTTTATAACACGAACATTGTATCCTAGAAATTAAATTGGGAAGAAGGAATAGTATTAACCATATTATGAAATACATAATATTTAAAGTATTTTTTAATGTAATAATTAATGATTTTTGTGTTTTCACATGATTTTTAATAAAGACATTTTATTCTTTAAATAAATTTATTCTTAAAAAAGAGATCATAATTTATTTCTATGTGAAATTAAATATAATTTTTTTTGAAACATTTATAAAATTAATTTGATAAAATCAATTTCATTTTTTGATTTAGAAGGTCAAAATTATCTTAGGATTAATTTTCATGTGTTTTCTGAAAAGTTTATTTTTTGTAAATTGTAAAAGGTACAAATTTCTATTAAACCTTCATTTTAATTATATTTTATATTTTTTCATTATTTAAAATTTATATCAATGTAAAATATTTAATTTTTAGTTATATTTGGTCTAATTAATTACATTTAGAAAATAATTATACCTTATTCTGGTTTAAGTACATTATTGGGTTAAAAATTCATTTGTCCAAAAAACTCTATTTCATTGCATTTTGACCATTTACTTTTACGCGTAATATTTTAAAAAATGTTTATTTACTTTTTAAAAATTGATTCAATATTTTGAATCAAAATTTTACATCAATTTTATAATTTAATTTCAAGTTTTAGGCATAAAGAATTTACCATTGAGAAAAATGATTTACTATAGTATATGTAAAATAATTTTGCAGGTTAAAGTTAACATGTAAAACAATAGAATACCTAATAACTATAACATTAAATGGTCGGAGGAATAATTTAATTACAATATATATTTTTTATAACATTAATTATAATCCTAATTTATTATAATTAATTACAAACAAATGAGGTTGGATTTAAATATAAAATAGTCATTATGTAATCACTTAAAACCATTGTTTGTATAGTATAAATAGCTATCCTAACAACCCAATTTCTACTAAAAAGACTTCAATATTTTAAAATATTTGATATCACTTAAACTCCTCACTCTCTCCACTTTCTTGTGTTAATGTTCAACCAAGATATTAATTCCTGTTTCAATGAGGGGTCCTTTAAGGAGGTTATCTTCAAGAGGTAACTCTCTCAAAAAATGTCTCATAATTTCATTTCTTTTTCAACCTTCTCCTAAAATCTTTTATCTGTATAAAAAATGGATATAGTATCATATATATACTTTAATTTTATTATTAAATGAGATTTTTTTTAAATCCACCCCTTTTATTATATCCTCTTATTAAAATGAATGAGACCATTATCCAAATTATGGCGGTTAAGCATCTATATGAATAATGATTTATCATTTATATTACTACTATGAAGGATGTACAAAATGTATTATTATGGGAAAAAAATTTAAAATGTATAATATGACTTATATCCTGTTATAGATCTAATATATATATATAATATTAGACACAACAAAAGTAGATCCCGGTGGTCAGAAAACCCGCCAAAATAAACTAAACATTTGTCATTAACATTTATTCCAATGGATCAACCTCATATTATAAATAAATATTATCTATGGGTCTATTTATAGGTTTGTAAGTTCATGAATACCATTTCATTTGACTTCTTCATTTTTATTCCCATTTTACATGAAAATCCAAAATTATAGATAAACGAACCAATCATGAAACCATGAGGCGAACATTCATGAAACAATGAAATTACTAAAATATTATTAATTAATGGTTGATGATATGTATTAAAATTATCAAATAAGTTTTTAAAATTATGAGAATAATTGTACAATGAATTAATGACATTATTTAATCCCTTTTACATGAGGTTAAATTATGCAATAATAAAGATAATTGTGATGGAATGTTTTCTCATTTCACTTTTACTTTGAGATATATGACTTATTCAACAATTATTCCTTTTATTTGTTTTATATATACCACCCTTTGATATAATATCATGAATCTCATTATTGTCATGGTATTTAATATTTCATTTGATAATTATTAATTTAATAGGGCATACGATTTGACTAATTACAAAGTGGTAAGGGTGTTCTTAAGCCAATTTCCATTATTTGGGTTAAAATTATAATTACCTAATTATTTAATAATAGGATAAATTTTTTAGTTAGTTTTGATTATAATATATTGTATTTCAAATTTTTTATGTTCCTTTTTAGAGGATATATATATTCAATTCATTTTATTGATTATCTTTTCAATTTTATGATATTTATAAGGGAATTTATTTTTATTTTTTTTAAATTCCCATTTAAACTCAATTTTTCATCCATGTCTATGATATCTAAAATTTTTCCCAAAAATATTTTCATTATTATTTTATGTTTTTTTAAATTCAATTTTCCTCATGTTTCACTTTTTAAAAATGGATTGAAGGGATTTTTTTCATTTTCTAAATGATGTTAATTTTTATATATCATTAAAAAATGGAAGGAATATTTTCATACTTATATATAATTATTGGGTTTTCCCACCATCATAACACTTTAATGCTTTGTTGTCTCATTTAAAATATTAATATGTAATTTAAAAAAAAATATTTTCCTTTATAATTATGGATCCCATTAAAAATAAATGATTTCAAAATGGAAAAGTATTTATTGAAATATTATCACAAGTGAGGATTTAAAACTATTTTCAATCTAAGGAAAATATATTTGATGTTACCCATGCTTTACTATGGATATTATTCAAGTATGTTATCCTTAATCTCACTATGGTTGGTTTATGTTTATGGTTCCATAATATTTATAAAACCCATCTATTTTTGGGAGTTATGTTATGATGGAATGTTTATTAAATTCATTTATTTAAATGGGTTCTGATATGATGATTGACTTTTGTTCTTGTGGAACACATACATATGGTTTTAATTGTGTGATGGTGGTTACTTCATAACCAATTATGGTGGTTACGATATAAATAATGACATGTAGTGTCAATATCTCCCTCAAATTCATTAGGTGAGGGATTATTTATCATGATGTATACTAGACTAAAAGGAAAAGTGAACTTGGTTTAATAAGATAAAACTGGAATGAGGATTGAACATAGTTTAGAAAAACAAGATTGGAAAAGAGAGTGATCTGGGATTAGTAATACATGACTCGAATGGAGTGTAAAATCATTCTAGTAAGGGATTTTTTCTTCCCTGATAGTCTTTAGAGTGAACCATGATTACTATAATGTTTTTGGGTAATAACCCTATTCCATTTTGATATCCTTGGAAAAGATCATTCACTAATGAGGAAATGATTATCTATATTTATATATATTCCACAATTCTATGCCATATGAAAATATTATCCTCCCATGTATGGTTTTATCTTATTATTTATGTATTATGAACAATAATGATTTAATAATTGACTCCAGATTATGATATTTGATATGTGGGGTATAAATTTCAAATATTTATTTCTAGATATTATGCCTTTATACTCATGTTATCACTGATTTCTCCTCATTTTAACCATACTGTGAATTTAAGATCTCCCTTTCTTATGTTTCTATTACTTAGATATGATGAAATGATTTATGTTTGATATTTTAAATGGGTTCTAGTTATGAAGGAATATGTTAAAGATAATGTAGATGTTTTATGAAGCAGAGGATTATGTTTCCATGATTCCAAATAGAGCAAAACCATATCTTTCTTACATGGTTTTGTTGTGATATGTAATGAATATTCATCTAATCAAATGAAATATATATAAATTAAATGTAAGTTTTATTATAATCTACATTAATTATGATGATTTGGGATTAAATTATACTTAATAATTTTTAGGTTATATTGAAAAATATAAAATATAATTACTCTTCTCTAATCAGTGGCTAAGCCCAAACATAGTAACATTGATCGGTAAAATTATAATCCATGATAAATTTTCTAAAATGTATGGGATGGTTTGAGGATTGTGAATTGTAATGATTTAAAAATATATGAAGGAATGTGAAATGTATATTAAATAATATATTATCATATTAATTTATTAAATAATGATATTTGGTAGCTTGGGCACTCATTTGGTAGATCCCACTACTCATACTGTAAATTACTACATTATTTAATCCATATTGGATATAACATTACCAAAATAATTATAGTTATTTATTATTTTTTTACGATATTCAAAAAATCACAAATATCATATTTTATTGGGATAGGCCACATGTAGAAATAATATATTAATATTTGATTAATAATGATGTTCTACTGTTATCTATAATATAAAATCAAAAATTTTCCAAATTATTCTCTTAAAATTTCTCCTTAGGTCACTGAAATTCCATATTTTTGATTCATAATTATAGAGATGTGAAAATATTAAATTAATTACTCTTAAGTGAGAATTTTAGTTTAGTCTCATCTATAATTTTCAAACAAGGGATTCGTGCTATATATTTGGACACACCATCTATTTAGAATGAAAATATTTATATTCTATTAATCCATCAATTAATAATGATGTAGTAATATTATCTAACATTATAAAAAATATCCCTAGTTGTATCTATGTTATAAAAATGAAAACATGTGAATTATATATTAAACTACCTGATACTAAACAAAATATAAAATTCCATTTCCATAATGTGATATTTCTAAAAAGCGATTTGATACTCGATATTAGAAGGTGTAAACACATAAATGGTCCTATTTTTATATACCACAATTTTCAACAACTATGATAATTCAAAATTAGATTTATGGGATATGATTAATTTAATTTATTTAGGTAAAAATTATCATATGATCTTAAAAAATATAAAAAATATTATACATAATTCTCCTTCTCTATTTTGGGAAAAATTTATTTTGGGTAGTAAAAAAACATAAATTGGTATTTTAAGAGAAAATAAAGAATGTAAGTATTAATATATATATATAGTAAATTATTAATAATAATATAATGAGATGGAAAATATTTATATAAAATAATAACTTAAATAATTCTAGGTAAACTAAAGCTCATAAATCTCACATAAATCTCATTAAAAATTTAATGTAATGTAAAAACTATTGAAATAACTGTCAAAATGATGTAAAAATTAGTAAAAATTTTAAATTTGAATTAACCATAATAACAATCATAGGTAATAATGCCTGAGGATTTTCATAATAATTATTGAACAATATTTAAAAATAATTACCCCTTTGAAATCCTTGAAAAATTATTAAAAATATTTAGAATGTAATTATATGATATTTTCTAAAAAAAGTATATAAATAAAATATGTAAATAGATATACTTCTAATGTTATCATTTTTTAAATAATTAGTAGTCTATAAAGTAAAACTTCTTACCCCATCAATTTCTTATTCATAAATGAGTGTATTATAATGAATTTCTATAGTTATGATACGGTTTGTAACCCAACCCTTATATAATATCAAGATGATAATGATTTTAGGTCTTTTATATCATCATATATATCTATAATTAGACATAAAACCTTTATTATTAAAAACAAATATTAATAATCCATTTAAAAATACAAGTCACAATACATTTGAAGGAAATATTTCACAATCTTATAATCATAAACACTTGGTTTCTATTAAGGAATGTCGAATTGGTTAAATGTATAAAAAATATTAATATATTGTGATTCATGATTATGAGATAATTTATAAACATTAATAATATAATACCAAGAGATTATGAGATGAAATTCATTTAATTTGATTATAATTTCTTCTATCAAATATCAAAATCCTTATATCATCATTTAATGTTGAAACAAGAATGATGCTTTAAATTATTTAGTACAATCCCAATATTTTGGATTATAGGTATGTGTAAACGTAAAACAACTATCAACATAATACCAATGAGAGAGTGTAATAGTAATTACATTTATGTATGTTAATTTATTTTTTTGAATGTAGGACAATTATATTACTATGAAACATGAATCAAGGTAATAAGTTACCATTACATTTCTAAATAGTTAAATACTACTTAATCATGTTCATAATGCAAGTAATTTAATTATTATAATGATATAATGGTTTTTATTAAGTCACACATGAGGGAACAATGTTCGATATTATAATGTTATATAATTATAAAATAACATGCCTTTGTAGATTATTTTTGTATACCCTACCTTCTAAGACTATAATGCTAATATTTTGATTTAGAGGACCTCATACACTAACATAACTATCTATCTCATTGAACACAAAATTTTATATTTTAGATCTAATATTAAAATATATGTTTTCCTCTATTAGATAACACTTAATTTATTGTTATTATCTTTCCTCACTCCCATATTACCTATGAGGACACCACATGAGGTCACCTATCCTAACATTAGTCAATGGTAAACAAACATAACCCATGATTAATTATTATGAAGGATAATAAAAAATAAATAAAACCTTTTTAAAAATATTTTCTATCCAATATTCCTTACGTAATAGTTTTATATGACTAATACACTCCCCTAATCTTATAGTAATGGTTTTGGGGAATTAATGGGAAGCTAGTGAGATAGAAAATTAAAAAAATTCATCATCAGAATGACATAACTTGTATTATCTAATAATCTGATCCCCAATATGGTTCAATCACCTCATTTGAATTAAATAGAGCACATAAAAATCAAACAATTACTTCATTGTGAATCAGAACATGCTCAACTACAACTCATTTCTAGTGAACATAACTCGAAGGATCCCAATAATAACCCCTATAAATCATCAGCAAACAGTTCAAGAATCAGCATGCTCCCTGTTTGTTAAAATCTTGGTGTTATTGCGGGCTGAAGAGAAATTGTTCAGCGTTGTGATTATCACCTTGAAAAATTTCCATTGATCCATCGAAGGCATTAATGTATTGAAACATAGTAAAACATTTCTCTCTATAAAAGGTCTATGGAGATAAAATCCATCATTCTAATCGAATTAAAAATGAACCAAAAATATGCTCTCTCATTGCTTATATAGTGGATTACTCAATTACCCAGATAGGGTTCCCCAACCACCATAATTTAAATTCCAACTAAATAAGAAATTTAAAAATAATGTTAACTGTCACCCCTTAAATCTAATTGGGTACTGACCTAAAAATAACCAAAGCCTATCATGATAGTCTAGAGGGTGGAGATAAGCATAGAAAGTGATAACCTAAAATATAGGCATTTTCGTAATGTAATTCTACACAATCACTGGACCATATAAAAAAAGAAGGGTATAACAATATTAATAAATATATGTAATAACTATAATGTAAATCAAACATGGAAACCCCTCTATGGTGTACAAGGGTATGATGGTTAAATCTAAAAAGTAAAGGGGAGAAATAAACGATCGACGAGAAATATTTCCCTATGAAAAAAAACTAGAAACTAAAATACTAATATAGACCATATCTTGATCTCAAATCTACGAGCTCTGTATGAAGTCCAATTCACCATGCATTCCTATACTCTTCTAAAGTGACCTCTGACATGTTTGTAGTCTGCATAAGATATGACATGTTCAAGAAAATCCCATAAAGGGGTTAGTATAAACATACCCATTAGTATGACTTAAAAGCGGAAGGGGGTGGAGTAAGAGACATAATTAGACAAAAATATAGTATATAGTATATATTATTCATCTCATCCCTAAATAATATAAAGAGAGTAACCTCATCTAAACACAAGGGTATCAACATGGTGTGTAAATGCACTACATGTCGAGTTTCTTCCACCAATATCAGCAGAGTAACATCATACAACCATGAAATCCTAAACACAAAGAAGTAGGTGGACTACCCCTCCCATCTTTGAAGCCCTTGGTAGTAGAGGACCCAAATCCATATGTGTGGGTATATTTACACGCACACACACACACACAATAGAAATATGTAACTAGGGAGAAAGGAGATATCTCTATCACAGCCTAGCCATGGAAGTGTGCTTCCATTAGTCCCATAAGTCCATACAAAATTCCCAAAATCTCAGTCATTTTCCTAGAAGAAAACATCCACGTCAAGCCATGCCCTATCACTATACCGCACAGTCAAGAAAAAAAATTTCTAGGTCATGTAACCATGACCTGGTACAATAGAAGGGTACCACTCAATTAGATAGATCGGGGAACCACACCCTATTACAATAATAGATTTAAACTATAATAGTTGAGAGAGGACACATTCCATGTGCCAATAGGTGGTTTTCACTCTGATTGTCGAGGACCCATGGCCAGTCTAGTTGGTGGGTTCCACTCAAGATATCGATAGTGGAGCCATTCCCTCTTCCAAAATTAGGGAACCACTCTGATTGTAGAGGTCCCATGTCCAGACCAGCTAGAGTGTTCCACTATAGAAGTGTGTAGATGACCCAGGCCTAGCCCATGTAGAGGGTTCCACTCTAGTCATTGAGGACCCCTTCCCAACCCAGCTGGAGAGTTCCACTCCAAATGCCAATCGTTATCCCGCGTGATCATTGCGATCATCAAATGATGCCTAAGAAGGTTGATTCTAGAAAATATAACATCTTATTTAAAAATCTACATGGGAGGGAACCATCGCATTCTACTCCAAAAAACACTAATGATAGGCTACTCAAGGGATAAAATATGAATCCAATAAAAGGAGATATGAAATTTTTGATGTTTCCACTATAAGAACCATTGAATACATGGAATGTCAGGGGACCCTAATGGCATTTGGTCTTGCTACAACACAAAGAATTATAATTATAGGTACATATATCACAAACCCAAGTATCACTAAATGGCATGTTGAGAGGCTACATGGCATGTCAATGAAACTCGGGTCCCCTTCCCTAGCACCTTCGTTGTGTCCATGTACTCAATATGTGTCTGTGTACTTTGGTACACAATGTGTCACATCACATAGGGTGTCACCCATGTCTTTATCCATGTTTGTGTATTAGGGAATAGGTTTTGTGTCTTATCATGTGCTCTGCCACATGTATTTAAAACTCAGGCAATAAGAACACAACATCTAAGGATTCTACATGGTATTCGATCCTTATAAATTATTGAAACCCTAGCTACAAAAACATAGTGTATACACACCATGTGTTCATCATGGTACATGGCGTGTAGTTTCTTTTTTTTATATTCTTATATCTCATTATGTGATTCTAGATCTGTCCTCTAATACATCAGATATATCCTCCATGCTCCAAAAAATGAAATGGAATCCCTCTATTTGTTGATTTCCCCTCTTTTTTCCTATAAATCATTTCTTGATTCATCCTATATATAAAATACGCACCTCATGAATATTTTGTTCTTATTCCATTAACAATTTGAATTTATATCCTTAAAATGATCACTCACAACCTGAAATATATATGAAATCATCCATGGGTTTCTGATCCATTTCATTCATGTGAATCCATTGTGATTTCAGGGGTTCGATTGGGTGTGGTACAACTCGTTAAGGTCGAACTAGTGATGTGGGGTCTTGTCGATGATGATTGAAAACAATATAACTGATAATGGAAGAATAAAAAAATTATCAATTTTTTCCCAAGAATTCCTAGACAACAAACAAAATTAGGGGATCTAGTTATAAAATAGGAATAACTAATTGAATTTCAATATGAATATGTATAAAATGGAAGCAATTTTAATAAATCAAAGGTAACAAGATGATCTTTATTAATAAATTTAATCATCAATAGAGTAAACTATTACTTTATGAGTCCTAACTAGAAATCGTATCATTATTCTTCCAAGAAGAAACATGATATCGAATAAAATAAGTAGTTGCATTCACTATGTCTATATATGATCTAATCCAGAGATTCATCTTCATTGCATGTGATTCGAAAATGAAAGGAGAAAGAATACCTTATATTACACTTAGGGTTATGAGGATAATCTTGGTAAAATGTCGATACAATGAATTTTAGATAATTAATCCACTGTTATGATTTAATTAATTAATTAAATTCAATATTTTATTAATCCACTAAATGTACCACCAATGTATGACTTATCTAAATGCCCCATTCCAACCTATTATTTATTGTGCCTTGGGTAAACATGAAATTATGGACTCAACAGTGGTCTTAGATTTCTTATTCGGTCTTTTGTTTAATATTTATATCATTTAATTTACTAAAATTTACCCATGTAATGTAGAATATATTTATTATTTCTATAAAATTTCATCTGGGAATACAAGGCGTTGAAATAGCACGTTATCTCTAAAGTTATCTCAATATATATATATATAAGTCGTACAAAGAAAACATGGTTCTCTACATCATTCCCTGGTTCAGTAATTTCATCCATGAAATATATCATTACCCAAAAAATCAGAATATTATGCTCACATATGGATCTCCTACTCCCAGAAACTCGCCTTCATGTCATAATGCATCCATAACATGTGAACCACAAGGATGTTTCTTCCATGAAATCTCTTCTACTCTCGATCCTCAATTACTACTAGTTTTTCCACAAAAGTGGATCCATCAACACTTTCCAGCTCACACCAGTCAATAACAAGTGTAGGGTCATACACATATCCACTTAGTTACAACATATAGAATAATTATTTAACCCAATATTACTATGGGGGTAGGTAAAGGTTTCTAGAAACCTCTTCTACCCTCTTCATGACCTCAAATAGCTCGATGAATCTTGGATAGGTTTACATTGAGAAATAATATATATAATACCTATTATGTGATGACTCTCAATAAAACATTGTCTCCACTATCAAACTCTTTGTTCCAATGATGTTTATCTAAATAAGATTTATTTCTACGCAGATATATCCTCTTCCACTCATATATGGCATTGACTTTCTCTATGGTTTCATGTACCAACTCTGGACCGACAAGCGATGTCTCACCAATCTCTATATAGCATAAGGGTGACCTATAGGGTCTCATGTAAGGGGCCTAAAAATATGTCATGCTAATTGTATTGTGGTAGCTATTTTTGTACCAAAACACTTAAAAGAGAAATTGATACTCCCAACTCTAGATGATGTCTAATAAGAAATCCCTCAGCATATCCATGAACACCTGGATAGTGTGCTCGGTCCTCAAATTGGGTTGAGGGTAAAATTATGTCCTCATCCTCGTCTGGGTCATGAATGCCTCTTGTTGGACTCTCCTCAATTGTGATACAAACTATTCATTAAGATCAGATATAATATTTCACAGAACCCCTTCAAAGAGAAAAATCACCAATATGTACATCTAATCCAAACTATCCACCAAACATTGGTCTCTAATAGTAGTGGAGTGGTCTGAATTTGTGATTCGATCAACTATCTGAAAAATGGAGTCATGGCCCATCATTTTCTATTGATGCCCTACCAAAAAGTACATGTATATTTTTTCAATAATATATTGTTCTAATATATATTGATTTTATGTGTTTTGATTATTTAAAAAATTCATACTTTTATTCTATCAAGTTGATCATGACTGTTTCGGATTATATTTATCTTACCGATTGTTTTAATGTATTTATATTATGATATGTTAGTACTATCATAGGATATATGATGAACATATTCAGTTTTTAAGAATGTGAATGTTCCATGTATGACATTTTCATTCAAGGAATGGTAGAGTCACTAAAGACAGATATATTATTCAGAGTAAAAATATATAAGTATCTTATTCTTCGAAAATAATATTCGTATCCAGAAGAAGTTGAAGAATATTTAATTTTACATAATAGTAAAACATTATCTTATACTAGAAAATTATCTTACAATGTGGTGAAGCCAATTATATTACAATGGTTATATTCCTTATCTTACAAAAGTAATCTTATGATGAATAGTTATCTTATTCGATATCTTGTGATGATGTTATATTGAATAAAATCATGAATACTTTTCTAAACATTGATTTCATTACTTCATGACTTTAGATCACATCATAAGGATATTATATATTTAATTAAATGACATTATTCAAAAGACATTACATTAATATAACAATCCGAAAACCGAGAAGATCTCCATCATCACTACCACAAAATAAACGTCCATATTTGGAAATCTAGGATACATATCCTCTGTAGTATGTATAATCAACATCACCTCATGGATCATTCAACAATTAGAATTATATATAACATATATTTAGACGAGATATAAAAGGATAAGTTAGTATCAAAAAAATGAAAATGTAATATCAACAAATTGAATCCTAAAAAAAATAAAAACACCGTAGAATATACATAGAGGAAATAAAATTGTATGTTTTTATATTATCATTTCTATTAGTTTCATAAATGATTATCTTGATCCACCCTTTGAATATATCATTCTATCTAGAAAAATATTCATCTAATTTTATTTTTTACTTGTAACTGTGTGATGCAATCCTTTTACTCAAATCCGGTTCGTTTTATCATGTTCTCACTTAGTTTAATAGTGTTTAGGATTGACTATATGTATTGTAGTGGGAGGGATTGGTTGGAATCTATTTTACCTTTTTATTATGTGACATAAACTTGTACTTATCTAGGATATCTTAGTAAAATGGTTTATATAGTGAAAATCACCTAGATAGTGGATAAAATTATTGGAGTGGACTAGGGGATTTCAATTCCATGAACCACTATAAATATCTTAGTTCAATTTTCCTTATTCATGTTATTATATTTACATTTCATACACTATGAAGGAAATAATTGAAATCTATTCATTGAATATGGTGGTCTGATATCCAAGAGAATTTTATACACTCAATTTACCCCACTCTTGACTCATTTAGTCAGTCATTATCTAAGGAAACAATCAGTATTAGATTCTATGACTTTATAGTTCACAACTGTCAAAGAATAATGTGAAAATATGCATCTCCAAATGTATTCTATGACTAATAATCTATATGATATGTCAATGGTTAGATCTATGTACTATATTTGTGAAAACTATGGTTTCTTGAAAGCTCACATGATCATTTATTTAATGAATCTTTGTCTAAAAGCTTACCTCAAAGTAGTTAATCGCTCTGAAATTCGTACGTCTGAACCTAAATCATGTAATATTAATGTAGAACAAAATTACTACCTAAATTAAAAACTATTGAATGTCATCATCTGTGTAATAAGACCATATAATTTTAATGGGATCAGTAAATGTCAAAGTACACAAAAAATGAGGACCACTATAGTGGTTGCAGATAAAGTCACTAATAATGTCAATGCTCTTAGATTGGATACAACTAAGCTTAAGTTCTATAAATTGAAATTGGATTAAGGAGAGAGAGTTACACAACTAAATAGATGACTCTCCCTTATTGTGAACAACATCACTGGTCTAGGAACAACTACCACTAATCCTGAATAGGAATTGAATTTTCTTAGAGTATTAAAACCCTAGTAGAGTAGAATCACATCTAATGTTGGAAAATCTACATAAGTAGAAAATTTCAGTATAAATGATATAATAGTAACTCTCTTGATGTATGAAGCTAAAATGAAAATCAGAAGTGAAGACCATAATATAATCAATAAGGAAAATACTCTATTGATGGTTTCTACTTCTAAATATGAAATAAAGACAAAGAGTAAGAAAATCTCTACATTATCTAAAAAAGATAATTTATGAATAAAATATGAACTAAATGATGAGAATGCTCTTTTTCTCAATTTTAAAAAGATATATAACAAGGGTTGTGGTTTTTTAATATCCTTCAATATGGACATAAAGCATGGTAACAACTGTATAGAATTAAATTTTTATGAATGGAATAATTTAGGACTCATTATGCCTGACAATAAAAAAATCAAAGACGACAGGTATAATGAAAATAAATACTTCAAAAATAATTGATATAATAAATCCAAGGATGTCATGATTTACACCAAGTGTAATTTTTAAGATTCTAGTGAGTGCATGTCATCTAAATGAGAATTTAAACCCGCAAATCGAATGTCCAACATATTCATTATGGAACATTATGATCAGGTAAATATATATGATTCTTCTGATCATGTACATGAATCAATAAATAAATAATTCACATAAAAAAGTGTTGAATGTATATTAAACCATACTGTAAATCAGGTATGAATGTCTAAAAAATTAACATGAATCCCTTCAAGATTCTTATAAAAAATAATATAGTGAAGAGCAAAATTTGAATAATCAGATACTAGACATAAATAGTTAGTTGAAAAAATCTATTGACTCAAATACTGAAAACGTAACTATAATTGAAAACCTATAGAAGGAGGTTAACTATTTATTAGATTCCACAAGTGTCTTTACTAAATTCAAAGATTATTTATAAAAAAATCATGGTTAAAATCAACCCATAAAATAGAAATTCATCATTGGATTCCTTCCACAGAAAACGTTTTGTTTCTTGATCTAAAATCAAATAATTTCCCAAAGTTACTTTCCTTCATTGCCGTTAAATATGGAAATTTTAAAAAAAAATTGATTTGAATAATCCTCATGTTTCTGGAAGAAAAAGTGTATTTCCGTTAATTTATTATTCAAAAAAGTGGTTTTTTTAAACATAAGAGATTTTTTATTCCTAGATATACTATATCAAAATTTTGGAAACCAAGATGATTTTTATACAAAATAATTCTATTTTTTAGTCACCTTTATAAGGAAAATGTCATATGAACTACAATAGAATATGGCTTATTGATAGTTTTTATTTAGGTTATGTGAGTGATGATTTCAAAAATTTTAATCCTCTCTAAAAATTTTAAGGAGGATATGTAACAATTTTTGAAAATGGAGAATGAAAAATATCTAGCATTGGATCATTTGTAAATCCTCATCATATTATCCTCAAAAAAGTAAATTATGTTGAGGTCTTGAAGAAAATCATGGTATGCATATCTCATCATTTTGTGAAGGTAATTCTGTTGATTTTTCTAAAAATACCTATGTAGTTCATAAAGATAAATTTTACAATATTAAAGAACCTATAATACTTTATCTTTGTATATTAAATCTTCATTCGTTATGCATATATAATGTAAACTCTTTAAATGTTTAAATTGTTGAATAATGGATTTGGAATTGAATGATTCGACATTATAGTGTCCATTCCTTGATAATATTATCTAAAAAAATTATTTCTGATTTTAAGAATCATAAATTAAATAGAAAGAATTTATGTGATTCATGTCAAATGGGAAAGCAATACAAGTCACCCTTCAAACCAATTAGAAAAGTTGTTACTTCTCGGCCTCTTGATATTCTCCTCATGAATTTGATAGGACCTACTGTTTTGGAAATTATATTTGATAAATAAAATTTTTATGTTTTAGTTGATTATTTGTCATGATTTAAATGGGTTTAATTTTTATTACTTATAAGTGAATCATAATGTTCTTTTCCTAATTTTGTTAAACTTATTAAAAATGAAAAATATTTAAAAACAATATATTTTAAAAGATATCATGGATTTGAATTTAAGAATCATGAATTGAATTCTTATTTCACTATGCAATAAATTAATCATAGATTCTCTACCCCTAGGACACCTCAGAAGGATGATGTCTTCGAAATGAGTAAAAATAATTTTCAACCAATTTCTTGGACTATCTATTATGAATATTAAATTCCCCCTCATTTCTAGGATGAAGATGTTAACACATTGTGTTATACCATTAATAGATGAATAATAAAGAATATTTTAATGAAAACCCCTATGATTTGTGGAATAATAGAAAACACATGGTAGAATAATTCAATGTATTTGGATGTAATGTTTACATCTTAAACAGCAGGTATAACTCTAAAATGTTCAATCCAGAGGCCGATAAATGTGTCATCGTATGTTACTCTACCCCTTATAAAGAATATATAATTTTCAATAAATGGTATAGGATTGTTGAAGAGTTAATAAATATGGAATTTTATGAAAGTGATCATTTCAATCACAAAATGATTCACAATAATGATATAAATTATTCAGTAAAAAATATTATACATGAAGCTTTCTTTATAGATAACATGGAGAATGACTTAAAAAATTCTTATTTTAAATTGAATCCAATAAGGCTATGCAATAGTGAACTAGAATGTATTTTACGTAGATCATCTCAAAAAATAATGGAAAAAGTACTGAAATAGTTATAGGAAACCAAGATGGGTGATGAAGAACAAGAAGAAACATAACAAATTTAGTAGAATTCAATACTTTTTATGCCAATTAGAACCTAAATATGTTGAAGAATCCTTATCAGATGGAAGTTGGTTCATATAAATGTAATATTAAAAAAATCATTTCAAAATAAATAATAAATGCAAATTTGTTGAAATACCCCTAAAATATTTGGTAATTGGATCAATATGGGTTTTTAGAAACCAATAAGATGATCACACTTTAATAACTATAAATAATGTTATATTAGTTTACGAACAATATAATAAATAATAAAGAATATATTATAAAGATAACTTTTCTCTTGTAGATATATTATAAGTAATTAGAAGACTTGTAGCATATGTATCCTATATGAGTTTTAAATTATATCAAATTGATGTTAAATATTCCATTTTATTTGGTTTTTAAAATGGATTGTTTTTATGTAGAAAAAACTCTTGATTTTGAATATTTTCATTTTTAAAATTCTATGTTTCAACTTACCCAAGATATATATGGACATAAATGTGCTCCAAGGGATGGGTATGAAAGGATACTTTTTTTTATCAAATTGTTTTACCATATGAAAACTATATCATACACTATTTAAGAGTACCAATTTTTTTGTTATTTTTCTAGTAAAATATATATATATATATATTATTATTATTTTTATAATAATATATAAAAAATTGTGCAATGAATTTCCAAAACTAATGAAAAATTATTTTGAAATGAGCGTGATGAGAGCACTAAAATTATTTCTAGTATTTTATGTTCATCAAAATTATTTAGAAAACATTTTAAGTAATATAAATTACCTAATCCTCTCAACTACGAATTTTGTACATGAAAATAATTTGACTGAATCAACTCCTATAAGTTCCACCATCAAACTTGACTCGGAAGAAACTAGAAACCAGTAGAAAAAATGTTATTTAGATTAATCATTGGAAGGTTTTTATATTACTTGAAGTATAAAAAAAATTATGTTTTCAATATGTCTTTGTGAAATATTTCAATATAATAAATAAAATTTGTATTTGAGTGGTACAAAAATAATACTAAGATATCTAAAAGAACCCTTAACACTTTCTGTTCACTTTACGAAACGTACTTATTTTAATTTTATTCAATACTTGGATTATAATTTCTTTAGGATGTATATTTGATAGAAAACAAACCTCAATAACATATCATTTTGTTGGTAAATCTCAAGAGTCTTGTTCAAGTAAGGAACAACATTCTCTAGCACTATCAACTGCTAAAGATGAATATATCGATGCAGGTGGTTGGTGTGCACAAGTGATGTCGATGAAATAAACCTTAATGGTTTTGGGATGTAATTTTAATTATGTTCTAGTCATATGTTATAGCACTAGTGCTATAAACATCTCAAATACTATAATAAACCATTAGAGAACAATGCACATTCATTAAGAAATAATTTCACAAGAGATCATGCACAAAACCTTATATATCCTTAGAATCATTTCACAAAAAAAATTAACAGATGTTTTTACATAAACATTTCCTACCGAAAAAAATGATTTTATTAAGTCTGAATTCAATATGAATAATTTTAATAAATAATAACTTATAGTATATTTATCATATTCAAAATGAATACACTATTTCCCTAATTAAAAATTATTTTTGTGTTGTAGTTTTTAGTATTAGTCATAGCTAATATATTACACTTCATACTATTGGTAATAATAACCCTAAAATAATTATGTAAACCTGTGATTACCACAATAGAAAAATATTATGTCTCAACACTACATGTAAAACTCTTTAAAACCCTTTTAAACCCATATTATTTTTAATAGACCATCTTGCAACCCAAGCCTTTCTAAGAATTCAATCCTTAATAGCCTATGAAGATATAGGAGAAAAGAATCATTATGCCTAATATGTCAAAATTAAACATAAAAGTATATCAAGAAATGTTTTAAGTGGATGAGACATTGATTTTTGGTGGTTGGATAAAACGGACATGCTGTTGAAAAAAATTAATGAACTTCTATGGATTGAAGTATGTTTTTCATGAGTTGATGACCATGTATGTCTTTAGGAAATGTTATCTTGTGTTATATAAGTCGATCATTTTTTATTTCGCTAAGGATTAATGCTTGGTTACTACGATGATTAATACTAAAAATATGACGTTAGCCTCCGTAAAAAGAGATGAATCCATAAAATCTCCTCACGAAGGATATTCGATAATTAGAAACGTTTTGGCTACCATGGACGAAGTCTCTCCTCTAAAAATCATGAAGATACTATTCAAAGCCAATCTAATAGAAAATAATAATTTCAAGAATCTTGATCCTTAATGAAAAATGTTAACCAAATTTATCGAGTTTTAAATTTTTCAAAAAAATATTGAGATTAAAAAGATTATTTTAAAATATATTACTCTAATTTATTTGGTTAGGATGGAAAATTTAATTAATCTTCCATAATATATTCAAATATATATGTGTGAGGTTAAAAAAATTCGATGAAATTTAATCCTTTTATAAGATTCATAAATATTCTTTTTGGAGATCTAGAGTTCCCTTGGATGATAACATTAGAACTATTTTTGATGAGTTAAAAAATTACGTGTGACAATATTATGGAAAATTGGTTTCCATTGTGACTTTTTTTTAAGCAAATATATTCCCTTTTCTGTGATGGCTAGAGCAGACCCTTCTTTGACTCAAGGGGGGGGGGGGGGGGTTCTTCTTGTTTACAAGAGATAATGATCTAATTACATGAATTTTATCATCATATTACAAATATTGTGTAATTTCATGTGGAATAATAAACTATTACACTAATTATTGGAGTTAGTATTGGTATTCTGTTAGACCAAAAAACTAGCTACCATGAGAGCACCCATCCAGTTTTAAACTATGTACCCATTGGAATTCAATAAGAATGGATATACTCTACTATCACTTAGATCTTTTCCATCTAACAAGATAAGACAATTTCAAAATGACAGTGACTGTCCCCTCAGTAAATCATGTCTCACTCTCAAGAACTCAAAATAATGGCTGAAATAATAGTCAAGAGAACATAATCTAAAGAATTTCGTTGTAACTCCCTGACCCCATCTACCCAGAGTCGGTGCATTACTTCGTAACATTGGCATGATCACAAAAGATCAAGTCTCGAAAGACCGATTAGTTTAGTAGCCTTGGAAACACTAGATACATTCATAAATGTTACATTACATCAAAAGTGAAAAACTAATAACAAAGTCTTCATAGTCCACACTCATATCCCCTTCTGAATATCCCTGCAGGTAATTCATAAAATACTTCTTCACATCCTGGAAAATATTAAAATATTGAAATGGGTGATCTCAGATGCTCAGTAAGGATAACAATATTGTAGAAGATTTCATAAATAAAAATAATCATTTAAGGCAATGTATAACTAAAACAAAAGCTTTTTAAACTTGAACATCAACATAATATGGAAAAAGTAAAATGAGATAATGCCATTTACTTTTTCACATGGATATTCTACTGGTCGAATAATCACATGCAATATCAATGAGCACTTTCATAATGATAGAATGCATAATGCCAGACTATCATAACCACGTAGCCAAGGCCTCGTGCCAAGACCACAAATAAGATTTTGTCAAGGCCTCGTGCCAAGACACTAGTTTGTCTCATGAGACCTACCGATGCATCGAGGAGCTATTGCGGGCTCCACCCGTCACTTATTAAGTCCAATGCATTCCTCGTATGAATAGGTTTAAACATATCATAAACCATAACATAATCGTATCACATAAAACTTGCATAAAGGAAACATAACATTTCCACATTTCAATCACAAGATATCAATACAACACATTGATATAATAAAAACGCTTTCAAAACCATTTTCAATACCAAAATAAAAGAAAGTTAAAACATTGTATTTATTTTTTAATAAAAAAAAGTATGGCTCGTAAAGGAAGCCGAAACTCAAATAATGGTCACGGCGGTAGAGAAGTCATTGTTGCCACATATGTACGGAAAGAAAAACATTCCCTTTTTGTCATTTAGTAAAACACTACATATAAAAAAGACTCTTTTTGAATAACGTAAAAGTCAAAGGGGTTTATACACCGTATAAAAGAAAATTGTGTATAAAACCAAATATGCCTCAATGAAAGGAGATTGAGACGAAGTCCTTAAAAAGATAATTTTTAAAATAAAATAGATCTATTATGTTTATTCACTATAGGTACACATAAATAACGTAAAAATACAAAATATGACATAATAATATCATGACATAATTTGAAAGTAGGAGATTAACCCAAAGAATGGAAGTTGGGTTAAGAAATTCCCTTACCTTGCGTCTTGTCCTGACTTGACCGTTCTTTAACCTCCTGAATAATAAACTAGAGTTAATTTCTATTTACATAAGAACCTTTTTCATGTTCATTATTCCTTTTACATCACTTATTACCATGTTATGAACATTATGTAATTATTTAAGTTAATAACGGTCGTTTTGTCGATCTTTGGTACTTGAGTCAAAAATAAACTTCTTATAATTACAAGTTGTTCATGTGGTGAAATATCCATTATATCCAGAATTATATTCATGATGTATATATCATATATATAATATATATACAGTATATACATTCATTCATAATATTACGTAACATTTAGAGGTAAGAAATGAAATGCACTGTTCATGGAGACGGTAAGTCGTACGTACGCATGAACGCTACTTTCATTTCTATTTCGTATTTAATGTAATGAAATCATAATTATATAAATGAATAATATAATTCCAGTATAATATAGTGTATAATACCATTTACTCCATCCTTTATACATCCCACATATGTCATTAACGATTCAAATCACTTTGAGGGGACGGTAGTCCGCACTTCCTAAAATGAAATTATCGCGTTTACCCATAATGGAAATCATAAAGTATGCCATAAATGAAAAATAAAGAAGCATAAGTAAAACATAAACATATTATATATCATATATAAATATAGTGACATCTTAATGGCCACCTTTGAAGGTGTTATATGAGTGTTGAACAATCATCGTTTCGTGAGGCAGAAATTCACCATCCACAGAAACAGTATGTTCATTAACCATTAAATGTAGGTGTGTGTAATTGTAGCGAGAATACTTCTTATAAAAACATCCTAGTATATTTAGGATACTGGTGTTGTTACAAAAGAAATGAATAAAAAGAGTTTAAGGGGTTGGAGAAGCTAAATAAAACAAAACAACATTAGAGAAGACATTACCTAAAAATCGGGTAACTCTTTTTGATTTGAGAAAAAGGCTTCCTTGGGACGAATTCTGCCCAAAGTGAGGCTTCTAGGAGTAAGGGAGGTAAGTTGGGAGGGTATTTGGGTAGATTTTGGATGAGCCAAATTTCTTGAAAGTGTGAATGAGGTGGTAGAGGTGGGGGCCTTTTATAAGAGGAGAGGAGGGGCACTCTTGGAAAGTAAGGGAATTTTACATTATTATACAATGATTTTAGGATTCTAAAGGTCCCAAACTTATATAATTCGGGGATAAGGTTATAAGGGTTCGAAATCTACCCATCCAATAATCTTTGGACAAGTGTAAGCCTTGGATTGTACATTATCTTTTCATTTTATTAAAATCGTTAAATAATGAGGTCATCGCTGCATCATAATGATGTCATAAATAATTTAATTTATTTAATATCTAAAAAAATACTATGATGTAGGAAATATTTTTATCATTCAAATGACTATTTATAGTAAAAAATATGACTTGTATAACCCCATGTAAAAATTGTTTTAGTAAAACATTTCATGTTTGTGTCATTTTTTACTTTAACATTAAATAAAAGGTATTTATGTCATTTTCCAACTAAAGTGGCTCCATGGGGTCCCCAAGTCGACCCATGGATTTTCTTGGTCGGACATGGCACATCCAATGAGGTTAGGACATGTGTCAAGCTCATCTCATATTATTAAAACATTATTTTAACCTTAATCTACACTAATTACCTCTAATCGCGATTAAGAACTTAAAAGTTACTGTTCACCAAAAAATATTTTAATCTCATTGAACCACATTTAACTTCTTATTGACAACCATGTATGTCGTATTTTTGAAAATCAAAACACAGAAGTGGTAATATTTCATTTAAACAAAAAATCAGTTATTTAACTATCACTTAGTGGTTTCACTATTCATCAAAAATTGATGTTTTTCAGAACAATGCCAAAATTTCACCCTAAGCTATAATTGATATTCCAAATTCAAAAATGATGTCTATTTTAAAAAATTCCAAACATATAATTTTCATTCATTAATTTTATAATTAATTCCCACCGTCACAACAAATAGCATGTTTTTAAGAAACAATATATATCAAAAGATTAACAATTGTTTATGTCCAATTTCAAAGTGAAATTAATTATAATGAACACCATTGGCTAAAATGGTAAAAATATATACTAATTATACTTTTAAACCACTAAATAGTATAATTTATCACTATAAATTATTTTTATTAAAAAAAGTGTTTTTTAAGTATTTTTCACTATTCATAAAAAATTAGAAGTTCTCAGAAAAATACCAAAAATTCATCATAGGCTAATTTTGATATTCCGAATCCAAAAATGAAGTCCATTTTGAAATATAAAATTTCTGTAATTTTAAAAAGTGGTTATTTCTATTCATAACGGCTACTATGATTAGTCGCGATGTTTTAGAACTCGAAGTTGCGTATAATGAAAGATATTGCATTTTTGAATGAGAAGCGTATCGTGGAAGCTCGGGGTGTTACATTCTCCCCTACTTCAATAAATTGAGTCCTCGCAATTTAAAATTTTTCTTTGAAAATAAAAGGTTGAAAAGAGAAAATACCTTTGTGGAAAACCCACATCGGAAATAAGATTAATAAAATTTAGCCTTAATAAGAGGGAAAGGGAAATGAAAAAGTCACCACCCAATTATGATCTCGATTAGGAGAACATTGGTGGAAATTAGAGACATATAATTGGAGGGAAAATGTAAATATTTGTAGGGAGTGATTGAGGTCATCAATTACAATCAACTGTCAAATTGAGGGCCTCAAAGCCTTCAATCTATGTTGATTTAAAATATCATCAGTTCAACAAGACATAAGGTATTAGGATAACACATTTTTTTGTTTTAATATCCCTTTACTAAAGTTTAAGAATTAATTTATTCATTGAATAAGAGATAGGTATATATATATTTATGCTTGACAATTAGAGTTTCAACCTTCAACTCATCCTTCACTCAAAAAGATAATAGAACTCAAAAATATTATACTTATCCTAATTGTATAAGGTTCCAAATGTTAACACATAACATTTAGATTAGTAAAATTATTTTTTAATAACCAGGTACTTCCTGTAGGCTAGTGGTAGGAAATAAAGGCCTGTCGCACTATGATTGTGGGTTCAATTCCTGCAGCTTTGTCTGACGCGATGGGTTATGCCCCACCCTGCAGGTTGTCCTTTTCCTAAAACTATAGTATTATAATATTCCAAAAATAATCTTCATAAATTTTTTAACTTTAAACAATACTATCCAATGATCAACTTAATCCACTCCAACATTTATAGTTATCCAAAATACCTCTGTCCAGACTTTCTCTAAAAGGTCTCTTAATTCCAAAATCAATTTAACAGATTCCCCAAACAAATTAATGTTTCTCTTTTTGTCACATACTAAAAATATGATTACCTTCATCATATTAAAACCTTACTAAAATCAACAAGTACTGCAGTACAATCCTTATATATATATATCACATTATTCTAATAACTAGAATATAATCCATGAGTCCAAAAGAACCAATACATTAATTATTCTGCTTCAACTGTAGTAACAGAATATGATTTTCCTTGATCCCTTGGCATTTTCTGAGGTATGTTTCCCTGACGCTTAGGAAATTCATTTGCATAATGCCCCCATTTCCCTAAAATTTTAGCATTCAACATTGACAAATTCTTTTTTTCCCTTGCAATCATGCGCCTGGTGACATTTTTCTCCACATTTATAACAAACTCCCATTCCTTTTAGGCAAGTACCTGGGTGATTCTTCCCACAATTATCACATAATGGAAAATCCTTCTTTCCCTTTTTCCCTTTATCTATCTCTTGTTCCACCGTTCTCTTCTTCTCTTGCTTTACTTGGTTGTCATAAGACTTAGAGAATTCCTTTTCTATCTTGATATCACATGAGACAATATCTTCGTATGTTGAGAACGATTGTGATACTAAAGCTCAACGGAGAAATGGTTTTAACCCATCAAAGAAACGATCAATCTTTCCTCTTGGGTTATGTATATAATCTGCAGCATACCTCGCTAACCTTGTAATGTTGGCCTCATACTTTGCGACATTCTCATCCTCCTTTTGTTTCAGACTCAGAAATTGTCTTTCCATATCTGTTCTATGATCATGAGGAAAGTATTTTTCTAAGAAAAGATCTTTGAACTCCCTCCATTCCACATTCGATATTTCATCATCTTCCTTTGTGTTTGGAATTAATGACCACCATTGATCAACATCTCTAGTGAGGCGGTAAACTACCATGATAACCTTTTCCCTTTCACTACTCCCCAAGGTGTGGAATATTGTCTCTAAGGAGTTTATCCATTTCTCAGCTACTAATGGATTTGTACCCCCATTAAATGTTGGTGGTTGTTGCCTCATGAAGCGGTCTAACATTGATCCTCCATGTTGCGGATCAGGGTGCTCCATACGAGTAAGGTTATTATTCATAACCTGAGTGAGTTGTCCCAGTATGGTAATAAGTTGATCAGCACCAGTTGTATCACCAGATCCACAATAATTATCTTGAGCAGGAGGGAAATCCCTACACGGAGTACGTGCATTGATACGGTTTCCATTTCTTACACTTGGATCCATTTCTAAACAAAGGCATAAACTAGATTAGTTTTTGAATTAAAATACATAATTCCATATTTGTAAAACACTTTACATAAATTGAACTATTTATGGATATAATCCATAATCATAAAAAGAAATTTTTTCTTTGACAAAGTATATACTCATAAACCTTCATAGTAGTTTGTAAAGAAAATTAGAATTATCCTAAGCATATCCCCCGGCAGTGTCGTAACCAAGAGTGCAGCAAGGCCCGTTGTCATGCACCAGTTCCTGTTCGAGTCTAGCTCAAAGCGGTGTTTTCGGGTTTTACCCCTAGGTACATCTGTGCCAGAGCCGCCTCTACCTTCTCGTATCCAAACAGGGATGTATCGCTCGGAAAACTCAAAAAATCTCTATAATACCAAAATTCTAGGAAGTTCTTCTATACTAATCCTTAAAGTCTATCTTCGGGCTATGTGCTCTAATCAGAGTTTATCTAAATATAGCTTCCAAGGTTAGTACTAAACTACCTCTGATACCAACTGTAACGCCCCAACCCCAGCTACCAAGAGTCGGTGCATTACTTCGTAACATTGGCATGATCACAAAAGATCAAGTCTCGAAAGACCGATTAGTTTAGCAGCCTTGGAAACACTAGATACATTCATAAATGTTACATTACATCATAAAGTGAAAAACTAATAACAAAGTATTCATAGTCCACACTCATATCCTCTTCTGACTATCCCTGCAGGTCATTCATAAAATACTTCTTCACATTCTGGAAAATATTAAAACATTGAAACGGGTGAGCTCAGATGCTCAGTAAGGATGACAATATTGAGGAAGCTTTTATAAATAAACATAAACATTTAAGGAAATGTATAACTAAAACAAAAGCCTTTTAAACTTGAACATCAACATAATATGGAAAAAGTAAAATGAGATAATTCCATTTACTTCTTCACATGGATATTCTACTAGTCGAATAATCACATGCAATATCAATAACCACTTTCATAATGATGGAATTCATAATGCCAGACTATCATAACCACGTAGCCAAGGCCTCGTTCCAAGACCACAAATAATATTTTGTCAAGGCCTCGTGCCAAGACACTAGTTTGTCTCATGAGACCTACCGATGCATCGAGGAGCTATAGCGGGCTCCACCCGTCACTTATTAAGTCCAATGCATTCCTCATATGAATAGGAGTAAACATATCATAAACCATAACATAATCGTATCACATAAAACATGAATAAAGGAAACATAAAAATTCCACATTTCGATCACAAGATATCAATACAACACATAGATATAATAAAAAGGCTTTCAAAACCATTTTCAATACCAAAATAAAATAAATTTAAAACATGTATTTATTTTTTTATAAAAAAAAGTATGACTTGTAAAGGAAGCCGAAACTCAAATAATGGTCACGGCAGCAGAGAAGTCATTGTCGCCGCATATGTACAGAAAGAAAAACATTCCCTTTGTTTCGTTTTGTAAAACGCTTCATATAAAAAAGATTCCTTTTGAATATACATAAAAGTCAAAGGGGTTTATACACCGTATAAAAGAAAATTGTGTATAAAACCAAATATGCCTCAATGAAAGGAGATTGAGACGAAGTCCATAAAAAGATCATTTTTAAAATAAAATAGATCTATTATGTGTATTCACTATAGGTACACATAATGAACATAAAAATACAAAATAGGACATAATAATATCATGACATAATTTGAAAGTAGGAGATTAACCCAAAGAATGGAAGTTGGGTTAAGAAATTCCCTTACCTTGCGTCTTGTCCGGACTCGACTGTTCTTTAACCTCCTGAATAATAAACTAGAGTTAATTTCTATTTACATAAGAACCTTTTTCATTTTAATTATTCCTTTTATATCACTTATTACCATGTTATGAACATTATGTAATTATTTAAGTTAATAACGGTCGTTTTGTCGATCTTTGGTACTTGAGTCAAAAATAAACTTCTTATAATTACAAGTTGTTCATGTGGTGAAATATAAATTATATCAATAATTATATTCATGATGTAGATATCATATATATAATATATATACAGTATATACATTCATTTATAATATTACGTAACATTTAGAGATAAGAAATGAAATGCACCGTTCATGGAGACGGTAAGCCGTACGTACGCATGAACGCTACATTCATTTCTATTTCGTATTTAATGGAATGAAATCATAATGATATAAATGTATAATATAATTCCAGTATAATATAGTGTATAATACCATTTACTCCATCCTTTATACATCCCACATATGGCATTAACGATTCAAATCACATTGAGGGGGCGGTAGTCCGCACTTCCTAAAATGAAATTATCGCGTTTACCCATAATGGAAATCATAACGTATGCCATAAATGATAAATACAGAAGCATAAGTAAAACATAAACATATTATATATCATATATAAATATAGTGACATATTAATGGCCACCTTTGAAGGTGTTATATGAGTGTTGAACAATCATCGTTTCGTGAGGCAGAAATTCGCCATCCACAGAAAAAAAATGTTCTTTAACCATTAGATGTAGGTGTGTGTAAGTGTAGCTCAAATCCTTCTTATATAAACATCCTAGTATATTGAGGATACTGGTTTTGTTACAAAATAAATGAATAAAAAGTGTTTAATGGGTTGGAGAAGCTAAATAAAACAAAACAACATTAGAGAAGACATTACCTAAAAATCGGGTAACTCTTTTTGATTTGAGCCAAAGGCTTCCTTGGAAGAATTCTGCCCAAAGTGAGGCTTCTAGGATTTAGGGAGGGAATTTGAGAGGGTATTTGGGCAGAGTTTGGCCGAGCCAAATGGCTTGAAAGTGTGAATGAGGTGGTAGAGGTGGGGGCCTTTTATAAGAGGAGAGGAGGGGCACTCTTGGAAAGTAAGGAAATTTTACATTATTATACAATACTTTTCGGATTCTAAAGGTCCCACACTTATATAATTCGTGGATAATGTGATAAGGGTTCTAAATATACCCATACAATAGTCTTTGGCCAAGTTTATTCGTTGGATTTTACATTATCTTTTCATTTTATTAAAATCGTTAAATAATGAGGTCATCGCTGCATCATAATGATGTCATAAATAATTTAATTTATTTAATGTATAAAAAAACTACTATTATGTAGGAAATCTTTTTAGCTTTCAAATGAATATTTATAGTCAAAAATATGACTTGTATAACCCCATGTAAAATTGTTTTAGTAAAACATTTCATGTTTGTAACATTTTTTACTTTAACATTAAATAAAAGGTATTTATGTCATTTTCCAACTAAAGTGGCTCCATGGGGTCCCCAAGTTGACCCATGGATTGTCTTGGTCGGACATGGCACATCCAATGAGGGTAGGACATGTGTCAAGCTCATCTCATATTATTAAAACATTATTTATACCATAAACTACACTAATTACCTCTAATCGCGATTAAGAACTTAAAAGATACTATTTACCAAAAATTATTTTAATCTCATTGAACCAAATTTTACTTCTTAATTACAACAATGTATGTCGGATTTTTGAAAATAAAAACACATAAGTGGTAATTTTTCATTTATATGAAAAATTAGTTATTTAACTACCACTTAGTGGTTTCACTATTCATCAAAAATTGAAGTTTTTCAGAACAATGCCAAAATTTCACCCTAAGCTATAATTGATATTCCGAAATAAAAAATGATTTCTATTTTACAAAATTCCAAACATATAAGTTTCATTAATTAATTTTATAATTAATTCCCATTGTTACAAAAAATAGCGTGTTTTTAAGAAACAATATATATCAAAAGATTAACAATTGTTTATGTCCAATTTCAAAGTGAAATTAATTCTAATGAACAACATTGGATAGAATGGTAAAAATATATTATAATTATACTTTAAAACCACTAAATAGTATAATTTATCACTATAAAATATTTTGATAAAAAATGTTGTTTTTAAGTATTTTTCACTATTCATAAAAAATTAGATGTTCTCAGAAAAATACAAAAAATTCAACATAGGCTAATTTAGATATTTTGAATCCAAAAATGAAGTCCATTTTGAAATATAAAATTTCTATAATTTTAAAAAGTGGTTATTTCTATTCATAACGGCTACTTTGATTAGACGCGGTGTTTTAGAACTCGAAGTTGCGTACAATGAAAGCTATTGCATTATTGAATGAGAAGCATATCGTGGAAGCTCGAGGTGTTACATTCATCATGAGGAAGAAGTGCATGAGGATCGTGGAAATAAATTTCTTCTATAAGTAATCATTGGAGCTCAACAAGAAATTAATACCCCTATTTTTCAATATTATAGAAGTGAAGAATAATAAGAAGTTAATAAAAATTTTTCTAAAAGACCTCAATAAAGTTATCCTACATCATTATCTAAAGTCTAAAAGATAAAATCTCAATTTATTCAATTAAATTGTAAATAATATTTATGTGTGATCATATGGAATCAAATTATGATATTCCGGATCTAATACTATTGGATAAATCTATGTTGGAAAAGTTTTTAGAACAACCCATTGCTAAAGCTATGCATTTTTTTTATTTGTCGTTCAAAATAATGGAGTTATCTCATGCTATCAATATAGTCACTACATTTTTTAATTATTTTATTTGTGATGTATTTGCATGTTAAATGTTTCAAATATCTAAATAAATATTTTAGATAATTTTATAAGGATACCTACTACACCAAAGGATGTTTTTGATTCTATTGATATATCAACAAAGGTGTTTGTTTTAATGTTGTCACAGAAGCTACCAGAAGTCCAACAAAATTCACTTAAGTAATTAAGGATGTGAGTTTCATAATATATATTCTATGAATGTTTTCTAGATTCTTGTAAAAAAACTATAGAGAGATATAAAATAAATTTTAATTACTTTATGATCTATTGTTAAATTGTCTATGTCTAGACATCTCAGAAGACGATGAAGAAGTGTATGATTCCATTGTAAAACACTTATAAAAAACATGTTCCCTCAAAGGAAAAAGAAAATGTTTCTATTGTTGGAATAATATAATTTCATTTTAGTCTCTTTAACATTTTAATATATAATTTGAAAATAAACAAGGCATACAGAACTTCATTGTAAATTATATTTAATGAAAAATGGAAAGGTTTTAAAAGTATTATAGAACTATGAAAGAGTGATATGGTTAAAATTATTGATTCATGTACTGATGAACTCTTTCAAATTCATGGTATGTGGCTTCATGTAAAACATATTATTGGCTACCACCTCTCTACCTCTCAATGAATTAAATAAATATGTTTTCTTTCAGAGGTTCATCAAAGTCAAAAATAGAGGTTTTCTAAATAATCATATTTATCCTTCTCTAATTCATCCACATAATTACCTATTACCCATTTGGGTAACATATATTTGGAGAGGGTAAGAAATGATCACAAAATCTATTTGAAGCCATTTTGGTTTCCTTGTGAATTATGGGCCAATCTTGGAGCATCCCTACTGATGTTGGGTGATATTGTTGGAAAAATGGTTGAAGCTCTTCTTCCCTTATCCTCATTTCCCATCTCACACCCTATCATTTAAAAATCCACCTTCAAGAAGTCGTTCTTTGAAAATAAGTTGATACACTACCTTTCATATTCCTAGTATCAGTTTCATAGTGGTTGGGAATTTTTTTTAAAAATATGAATTATTCCACTTTATTTAAAATAAAAAAAATTTCAATCTATTTACTTTAAAAAAATTTTCAATGATTAAAATTATTCACATTTTTATTATCTTTCAGTGATCGTACTTTATTAATAATTTTAAGGCTCTTTATAAAATTTTTATTTCTGCTATTCTCTTAATTTTTTTTCATATTACATTCCATAAACTGGTTTTATGATTTCTCTTCAATATATATATTTATAATTTTATTATTCTCTACAGTTTCAATTTTTCATTATAAACTCTATTTAATTCCAAATATAATTTATCATTAGTAGTGTTAATTGATTACTACTATTTCTGTGCTATATAAATTGTTTTCCTTATTGTATGTCATTTTGATATTAGAAAAAATGGATAATAAAATTAAAATTATAAAAATTAGTTCAAAATAAAATAAAATTAAAATACAAAATCTATTTTATTTCAAAAATGGGAGAAGGAAAACAAATTATTACTTGTTCTAAAAATGGGGGGAAGAACAGGAAATTATTTTTAAATAAAATAATAGGAAACATCTTATTTTATGAAAAGATAAAACCTTGGGAAAGAAATTTTTAATTATCCCTCTCAAGGGTTTGTGATCATAAAAAAGGGGTATATTTTCATAAATAATATATTTTACAATCGATCTATGTTTTATGTGCTCTTATAATACCAAAACATCATACTTCTATTCTAATGATTTTATATCTAGTTTTTCAGGTTTTGTTTATCTTACACTATGTTTCCATGTATTTTTCATAAAATATATAAGTAATATCTTATGAGAAATAAAGAACATATTTATTGGTTAATATTCATAATGTTCGATTTAAGACATTATCGTACAAGGAATAGTTAATTATCTCAAGTCAGATCTCTCATTCAGTAAAAAATAAAAAATAAATTTATTCCTTGAAAAAACATTCATAGCCAGATGAATTTGAAGAAATTTAAACATTACATCCTGGTAACACTTTATCTTATAATTGAAAATTATCCTACACTATGGTGAAGTATTTTTATCTTATGAGGATTAAATGCCTTATATTATGAAAGTTATATTAAGAGAACAATTCTCTCAGTTGATATCTTATGATTTTCTTTTACTAGAGAATATCATGATTACATTTCTAATCGATCCATATGTTATTTAATTCTATTAGATAAGATTAAAAGAAGAATATAAATTTAAGGAAATATTGTGTGGAACATGACATACAATGAATAGAAGATTTTGAGGATTGATAAGATCACTATTATTGTTTTTTAAAAGAAGTTTCTGTATTCGGAATGAATGGATCTATATCTTTAATAGCTTGTCTCATCAAGATCACTACATGGCCCATTCGACCATTAGAATTATCTCATGCTTAATTTCAAATGAGATATAAAAGGATCAGTTAGTATTAGAAAAAAAAATATAGAATAGAATTGAAACCAATTGAATCTTAACAAGAAAGAAAAACACCATAGACCATTACATAGAGGAAATGAAATTTTTCATGTTGTACTTATTAGTTATATCTGTTTCAATGAAGATCATAATGATCTATAAATTGAAGTCTATCATTCTGTTAGGAATAATCTTCGTATAATGTCATTTATTTAAGGAAACCATGTTCTTCAAACATTTTACTCAATGCCTGTTTATTTTACCAATCTATCACTGAGAGTAAGAGTGTGGTAATGACTGTGGATATGTATTTTAAATGGATATCCTAGTTTAATTCTCCGAGACCATTTTATTAATTGATAGTTGATTTTACTTATTTGGATACCCTTGGTAATAGATATGATATAGATAAAATCACCATTCTCTTGGATCATAGATTTCCTGGAGGTGACTAGGGTATTTATGTTCCCATAACAACAATAAATTTATGTGTTCAATTTTTATTTCTACATGTTTTTATATTTATGGTTCATAAATTATGAAGTAAATAACTGAACTCTCAAATTCAATGATTTTTTTTATAATATTCTATAAAATTTTATGAACTCAATTAAACCTCTCTTTAGTTTTAAAGTAATTCAATATCATGGATAATATATATGTCTTCCAAATTCACTCATGTTTCTAAAGGGGCCACAACAATCCTAATAAAACCTTCTTCTCAGCCTTCATTTTCTAACAAGCAGGGTAGCATGATATGAACTCATCTATTCTCCATCTCATGTAATTATGTAAAAAATACCATTGAAGTTCTCTACACATCATCCCACACTAGTATTTATATCATATAGGGGATTATGAGACATCTGCATCACCTCCTCCCAGGTCAGGACTAGGAACATTTTCCATACCTGGAATAGTTTTATATGATTCCCTCCTTTAGAATATCCATCTAGTCAAAATACTAGGGATATTTTTTCCCACAAGACCTCACAGTAGAAGTCTCCCAACAGGGAAAGACTCACACACTTGATAATTGGAGGTGTCAAAACATTCAACTAAATAAAATATGTACCCTCCTGCCTCAATAAGGTCAGTTGTAAGGTATCCAAGAACTCCAAATCCTCCTTCACCAAGCGATATTGGGACTTCCTACTAAGGTAATATGTTACCATGTATTCCTTCCCTAGGGTACATACTATCATAGAGTCATAGTCCAATAAGAACTCCAACCAGTGCCATTATCATAGGTTCAACTCACTATTCTTAAAGACGTACCTGAAACTCTGATTGTAATAGTAAACAAAAGAATTACACCCCCACAAGGTAGTTCCTCCACATCCTCATAGAAAATTCCACCGCTACCATATCTAGGTCATGAGTCACATTATTGTACTCATGGGGTCTCAACTACCTCAAACTGTGTATGATAAGTGATTGTCTCTTCATAAACAGATAGTTGAGACCGTCTTCTAAATAAGTGAAATACACTACGTACTTTGTAGCCTCCTCTGGTAGTCTAAACACATGATCACTCGTCAGCCCTAAATTCCCTCCAGAAACTACTCAATCTAGGTAAAAGGATAGACTTTCAACATCAGGGTAGTCAAAAGGGATATAATCCATGATATTTCTTCCACAAAACTCTTTTATTACCCAACCAAACAAAGAAATATACAAAACAATGACATGATATTGGGTGGATCCTAAGAAATTAAACCATCGATCATTGTTGGGTCCATGAACAAACCATTCTCAACTGTGATGTGACTATTAAAGTGAACCTCGTGAATTAATAGCTATCTCATCAATAAATTACTACAAATATAGTGATCTCAAAGAAAATATATAATCACCCTCATGTTATCTACATTATGCTTTTCTATTAAACAGTATATGAGTATGTCATTAATGAAGACAACCAAAAACAGGTCCCAGATCTACTAAAAGATATGGTTCATCAAAGACATTAACACATTGAGGTAATTAGCTACACTAAATGGAATCACTAGAAAAAAATAGTGTCTGTAGTGATATCTCAATTTCATCTTTTAAATATAATCCTAATGAAACTTCAACTAGTGGAATCCCGATCTAATACCAGTCTTCGAGAACCATCTAACACCTCTTAACTGATCAAATTGGTCATCAATCCTATGTAAGGGTTATTTCTTCTATATCATGTCCTAATTTAGGAGAAGATAATCAATGTAAATTCACAATCTCCCATCCACAATTTTCATGAAAAACACTAGAGCATCCGAGGGGGAACAATTGGCATGATGAAACCCTTCACTCAAGGTCCTCCAACTATAACATTAGCTCCCAGAGCTCGGTAGGGGAAATCCATTATGCCAAAGTTAATATCAGAGAGGTCCAAGGATGCATGTGGGTATAAAAATCCAACTCATGACTTATAGGTAGAACTGAAATGGCTTCATGTAAGACATCCATATAATCCTCGATGGATGGAGAAATAAAAATTATAAAATAGACTACTACACCAAGGGCTATACTCACCAACTGATAGGGGATGGGTTGTGGCCCCCTACTTGCAGAACCCACTCATCCTGCATTGATATATCTCTAGCCCTTAAGGGTGAATATCATCTCCTTAGTCTAAATTCTTCTAAATCGCTTGTGGTGACATTCAATATGTTCTCAAACCATGCACAACCAATCCATACCTAAGATGACGTTAGATGGTTCCATTATGATGACCAAAATCTCTCATGTCAATTGTTCGCCCCCAAGAGACATCTCTCACTACTGAAAGATAAACAATAAAAAATGTGTGTGTCCAATACGATCCTCGAGATGAATTTGATGAGATGGCACCTCAAATAGTAGATCCAACACTAACAACAGAAGTATGGTGATGGAGGAATGAATGAAACCTATGTCTACTAATACTGAATCAAGTGTAAAATCAACCCATATATTACCTCTAATCATATCAGGTGTTTCAGTTACATAAGCCTCCAAAACATTCAACTGTATATAACTTAGAAGACTAAATATTTATGTCTAATGTAGCACCCATGTTGGCAGTGGTTGAAGTATATCATAGTATTATACACCACCCACTACTACTCACCATCCTCTAAGAGCTTTGAATCCCTAGGGACAACCCCACCCAAACATGGGTGATCCCTGATCATAGTCCTGTCTCATCTATTGTGGTCTGTCATCTATTTGGTTGTGCTCTTCTAAGAATCTGGTTAGGATTCATTCTCTATGTGACCCCACCCATAAAATTAATAATGCATCCCCACTTTGGGATTCTCTATTTATCGGTGATATCCCTATGCCTCGTGAACATGCATCTAAGTATAATGGCAAGAGGATCTTATGTATCTATATCTTACTAACTAATGACTAATATATCTTACAGATGACTCATATCTGTGAAGCCCACTTACAAAATTGGAATATTTTATTTTCATTAACTAAAAACTCTATATAACCTATGCCCATTCCAAAATCCATACATAGGTGGAAATGGAAAAGGGAACCACACTGGTAGAAATCTCTCTATGGAGTCCCTGTTCAAGATTCTATGCTCAGAATTATCCTTCTCGGATCAGGTTAAGAGGGTAGTTTGTATGGTTTAACAACGAAGATAATACTCATATACCACCATCCATCCACACTACATCTCTAGAATCTATTGAATCCATACTATGTGAAAATAAGAGGGGTTGATATTCACATGAATCAACCACTAGATGTTGTTCAAAAAGAGTGTCGACTCATCATGTATCAGGGTAACAAGAATCCACTTGCACCTAGATTATAAATATAAAGTTATATCTTCCAATGTGACTACATGTACCTTCAGTGTCTGGATGATCCTTAAAACATTATAAACTAACACTCTCCAATCCTCTACCTCCTAGGGAATTGGGTTACCATGGAACCTCAGTGGCCTATTGTGATAGAACAAGTAGAGCGTGGTAAGGCTATGAGTATCCTCATCCTACACTTCTAGGATGATCTTATTCTACATGGGTAGTGGTGTTTCTACCTCCCCATATATAGGAATAAGATCCTACGATAGACCCTTAATGGGGGACTCATATATTATCAATTAATCATCATAATCCAGAACTAGTATCCTTTCAATCTGACATCACAGAGGCATCCTAAAAATTTAATCAAGATATACTAGAACTAAATTAGCATATATATATATATATAACAAAGTGTATATCACTCAGTAAATATATTCAAAAACATTATCTTATATTATTCATGTACCATTGAACCCTACAACAAATATCTTTGAATTCCATGTCGATAAGTAGGTAATCATGGTCCTAGTGAATGGATAAGTTAGATTATCATACAGTCACTAGATTCCCTAGATTCAAATCCACACTTGAGACACTTTGAATCTTCTTCCCCAAATTCCAAAAAAAAATCTTCATAAGGGGACTACATCAAACATTATCAAAATGAATGAGCATCTCTGATACCAATCTATCATGACCCAACCCTAACAGGGGATCAATTAGAAACTACCCCATGATCACCTATATAGGCTAGGGGTGGAGACTATTTCTGAAAGGAATAACAGAAATAAGAAGAAGTTTTCTAATGTACCTATATTTACCAACAAAAAAATATCAACGAAGAAGTGTAGAGGAATAATAAGAAAATGATGAAACAACTATAATGTAATCCAAGCATGAAAAACCTATAGGGTGTATATAATTAAGAAAGTTTAACCTAAGAAGTAAAGATGAAAAAGACATACCCAAATTGAATTATATCTCATCCAAAAAAACTAGGAATTAAATCACTGATAGATCCAAGCTTCTGATCTGTAATCTATGACCACTATATGTGATCCGAAGTACCTACTGTCATTAATATCCTCTGATGTCACCATTGACCAATCTATTTTCTTTATAAGACACGAAAAAATTAGAAAAATACCTTTATGTGGTGAGTATATACATCCTTAATAGAAAACCTAAAAATATGAAGGGTGAGAAGTAAGAGATAGAATTTGAATATAAAAATATCATATAGTAAACAAGATGTTGCTCAACCAAAAAAAATAAGGGGATAATGACATCATCTAAACATAAAGTGATAAAAATAGTTTGTCAGTGGATTATATGTGAAGTATTTTCCACCCTTATTAGGATAGTAACATCATCCAACCACAAGAATAAAAACATGAAAGGTAGGTAAACTATCCAACACATATTTTCAACCCATGGTAGGTGAGTAACAAAATTCAATGGTTTGGATTTGAATATAAATATATATATATATTCACAACAAAAATAATCTCAAACAAGAGAAAAATGGGATCAACCTCTCATAGACCATCCAAAAAGAGAGTGTCCATAAATCCTATAAGTCAATAAATAATTCTTATCATCTCATGTATCTTCCAAAAAGAAAATATCTAAGATATTCTAAACCTCGTTGTTTTTCCTCAATGTATTGGGTAAATAATATCTAGGTATAGGAACTTGCCTTGGTACAACATGTGGGTTCCACTCAGAGGATAGATAGAGGGCCCATAATTAATATGAATAGAATGGTTCCTATATATTAGTTGATATAGGACCAATAACCTATTTCAATAGGAGGGTTACACTCTGATGGTAGAGGACTCATGCATAGCCCAGCTAGAGGGTTCCAATATAGAATTTGATAAAGTACCAATGCCCTATGCCAACATGAGTGTCCTAATATGATGGAAAAAGACACATTCACAAACAACACAAGAGAGTTCCTCTCTTTAAGTCTATAGAGGAACCATTCCCATCCAAGATGGAGGGTTCCCCACTAGTAATTGACGACCCATACCCAACCCAACTAGAGGGTTTTGAAAATAATGCCTCTTATTATCTCGTGTGATCAATTACACCTCTAAGTATCACCTAAACAGGAACCACATCTAAAAAACCCATGTCACACATCAAAATTAACAGTGGAGGGAACCATCATGTTATACAAGGAAAAAAATTAGGATAGGATACTCATGAGCCTAAATCCGAGTGAATAAAAGAAGATATGAGAGTATGATGTTTCCTCAAAAGTAACTGAGGGGTTCACAACATTTTAAGGGACCCACAAGGCATGTGGTTCCACTCGATTCATTGCACATGTACCTAGAGGTGCATGCTCCACCAACATATGTAGCACTACACGATGTGTATGAAGGATAAATGGTGTGTGTAATCTACTCTGGGTCCCTACCTATGAACCATGGCCATGTATGTGTACTCAAGACATGTTTGTGTACTTTAGTACAAAACATGTCACTTCACACAAGCTATTTCCCATGTCTATGGATGTGTACACATACTTGGGAACATGGCATGATCCTAGTCGTGCACTCTTCCACATATCTCATCTACTTTGGTAATAGGTACACAGTGTATTGGGAGTCTACACAGGGTTCCATCTATAAAAATATATAAAACACTATACATATTAGCGTAGGGGATACATGACATATGTTCATCTTGTTATATGGTGTACAGTCATGTTCTTTAAAAATTATCATATCTGATACCATGATTCTAGATCCTACCTCTGAGGCTTTGGATCTCTCCTCTGTATCTTCAAAAATCGAAGGGGAAACCCTCAATTCATTGTTTTCGATCTTCATTTCTTAGAAATAGGATATTGATTTTTCAATAACATAACTCCCACACCTCATGCATGTGAAATTATCCACTATTCATGTTTTGAATGTTTATTATCAAAACAATTACCCAAATCTAAAAAAATATTTGTAAACCATCCATGGTTTATTTATTTTTATCTTGAACATGAATCTATTTCAATTATAGGGGTCCAATCAGGCTCAGTACCACCTGACAAGGCCGAACCGATATTTTATGGTCCATTCGTTAAAGACTAATAGTAGTATGTTCAATAATGGAAAAATAAATAAAGTTTTATCTATTTTTGGCCAAGTTTTCTTATCCTACAATCATATTTGGGAGATCCAGTTTAAAAAATTGGAATGACCAATTGAATTTCAATATGTGGGGGCCAGCAATGTCAACAAATGGTGAAGATAAAAGTTAAGAAGGTGATCTTGCTCAATAATTTTAATCAAAAAATGGAATAAAATCACAATTTAAGATTACTTTGTGGAGTTTGTAATTTTCATATTCATACAACGTGCTCAAAAATGAATGTAAGAAGTCATTGAGTTTGCATCATTCTAATCATCTCTAATCCAGAGACTCATCATCATCAGGTGTGATTTTCCAATGGAAAATAGAAGAATATTTTGGAATCCTCCTATGGTTTATGAGGCAAACAATGGGAAAATATCCATAAAAGTGATTTTATATAAATATTTTGTTGCATTAATTTAATGAATTAATTAAATTAATCATTTAACTAATCCAGTAAGCATACCACCAATTTAAGGTTTATCTGAACACCACCGACCACTTTTTGGTCATGCTTAGGGTAAGAATAATGTTCTAGACTCAACTATGGTGTCATATTTATGATATTATCTACAATTTTATTTTTATTCCATTTTGTTTATTAAATGTTGTGTGCATAATATTAAATGTATAAAATATTTTTAAAAATAAATTTCAGGAACAAAAATCCTTGGAAATGCATGTTGTCTCAACCCCTGTATTTGATGATATAGGTAGATATATTTCATTGTCTTATAAAAGAAAAAATATGTCTCTTCCATAGTAAACTAAAATACATAATAATTTTTATAAAAATTTTATATAATTATTTTAATTTTTGTTAAATATATATTACATGATAAAACAAAGACATTTAAATAAACATGAAATTTCTATTTATATTAAATGAACCTAGAATATTAAAATAATAATCATTCAAATACATATATTCCTAATAATTACTTTAAAACATGTAAATAATTTTAATAAATAAATTCAACCAAATTATTCTTTATTATCATAATCAATTTATTTATTTGTCTATGATTGATAATTTAGACAACTCTTAAACCCCTTTGTAGGGCCTAGTAAATATAATATACCTATTAACATGAATAAGGAAGATTATTGAATATAATATTACGTGGGACCCTCTAGGACCTTATCCTGGTAGTGTGAAATAGAATTCACAGACCAACAATGGAGTCTAGAAACTCATCAAGCCACCTACAGAGATACTGAATAGTTGTAGGAATGATAACCAATATATTAACTCATATTGTGAAATATAATCTCTTTGTAATTAGATATCACCAAAATTAACATTCACACATGTTTCATCATCCTTTATTACTTTATTATTTTTCTATCTAACATGATAGAAATTCCTATGAGTACCTTAGAAAAGTATTTATAAAGGTACTACCATCCTCATCAATTAGACCCAATATATTACTTCCTTAACAAGGAAGTGACTAATCATACCTTGATCATTCAACCAATGTGATACCACCAATAACATACCAAACACAATATACCCTTTCACAATATGAGCATCATTGTATTAACCTTGCATCAATGTACATGATCAAATAGAACACATTGATAATAATATCAAATCGTGAGACCAACACACATTTCGTTATATATGAACAACCATTGATAATTGGAAACAGATGTCGTTTCTATTAAAAGATCTATCCCTAGGATCTCACCTATTAAATATGACCATGGAAAAATTTCATGAGAAAGTATCAATGCTTATGAGTCCCCATCATCTAATATTCAGACATAATATTTTTTGAGTCAATATGATATATCTTGACCATAAGACATATTTTGAAGATTGTTTTCAAAGTATCTCTAGGATCTCATTATGGCATGGGATCTGAAATAACCTTTTCATAAGAAAATTTTATATATATACATAACCATTAAATAGTGGACATATAAATTTCTACACTGTAATAGTAATTGAATATCATGTATAAATTAGTATACCAATGAAATGGTAATTGAAGATTACATTATTCTTGGGTCTCAGGAACCCACTATTACAACTCTCCCACTTGGACTAGATCCAACTCGATAAACAAAATTTTTAGTTATCAAATGATTAAAATCATGTTTATATTGAGTCGTAGATTTAGTTTATACGTCTCTTTCTTATTAATTGTATGGTTGATCTATAATGTGGGACCTCTCCTTCTTGAGCAAGACTAATCAAGATATAAAAACTCAAAGTGTATTCTTTTAGTACACTATTAAAACAACCCAACCTGGCTAGAAATTGTAATTGAATAATACTAATGATAAAACATTACATAATAGGAGTAATTTTTGGAATAATAAAAAAAAATTGCATTTAATAACAACTTCTTAGAAGAATCATAAGTTGCACCGTACTCATTATTTTATGTATGACTACCACAAGATTGAATGAGGTTGCCTCCATCATTCTCATATCCTGAATAAGATATTATTTCACAATAATCTAATTAAATACTTGTTTGTTTCTCCGAAATCTAGAATCACTTCTTCTCCACATAACAGGTATATATCATTTATACTTTCTCTAGTACATTTTTTATCTTCTGACTACTTCCCTTACAGTTCTATATAATACGACAAATATTTTTTTACCATACTGTTTTTGTTCAAAACATCATTTCTTGTACATATGAGGGAGTGCGTGATTGATCCATCATAGAAGCTTATGAAACCTAACTCAACACATTTTTATCCTCCTATGCACATGAATGTATTCTAGAGAAGATTTATTCCATGTGACATCGTAACAATTATGATTCAAATAGTCCAATATTTATTTTTTCAAGGTAGATTAATTATATGTATAATTGATGAGGTATAAGAAACTTTTATATCAACCTTAGTAGATCATGTTCTCTAGAACATAGGTTTCTACTTTAATTCAATCTCTAAATTGATTCTTTCATCCCTATCTTAACTAATTTTTATATCCATATTTATTTTCCATATGTTACCAAAGTTATTATAACTGTAAATCCACGAATATTCCACTATCCTCTTTTAGAAAAAATAAAAAATCATTCCCAATGACTGTTCTATGATATTGTTTCTTACTTTAATCATGAACTCAATTTTAGTAACTCACACCCTTTATTTCTATTCAAAGATGTTGCCAACACATTTTGGTTACGTTATATAGACACCTTTTAGAAATGGTGGTCTTGACATCAAATGATAAATAAAAATAACATGGTAAAGATCTAGTATAAGTATAATTCTAATTTATGTATACATAATGACTTTTTACTACAAATCAATCCTTATTGGTACCAAACTTGTTCCACCCAAATACTGTATAACAGAAATACCCACCATATTATTCAAAATAATATACACCTTAAACATTTATACATGGAATCCATTATAAAATCTCATTTGAACTTGTCAATATTATCTAATATTCGTATACCACCTATAAGAATTATCAATATTAGGGGGTATATTATTTTGAACCATCACTATGATTTACCCTTGAAACAGAAAATGTGTATCTGGAACATTCTTTTCGACATCAATCGCGAAACTTGTTCCAATGTTAACTATTTTTGGATATTTGGAATTAACTAAACCTATGTCAATATGGTTCCCACTACCTCAATACTAGCTAATAGATCTTTATTTGTACAACAGTTGTTCCACCCATCTACTATATAACATAAATACCCACCATATTATTCAAAATAATATCCTCCTTAAACATTGATATATGGAATCCGTTATAAAATATTAATTCATATTTTCAATATTAGCTAATCATCTTATACCACTTTTACGAATTATCAATAATAAGGGGAATATTATTTTGAACCATCACTATGATTTATCCTTGAATCACATTATGTGTATCTGGAAAATTCTTTTCTACCCCAATTGTGGAAATAGTTCCAATTTTAACTATTTTTTCATCTTTGGAATTGACTAAACCCAAGTCAATATGGTTCCCACTAGCTAAAATTGAGTTTTTCACCTTTATATTGAAATATATTCTTAACATGACAATATAATTTTATCATAGGGACTTCTATAATATCATATAAATATCTTAGGATATTTACTTTAGATGAAAATTCTGTTTATCTTGATGTATGTTTGTTTTTGTCCTCACAAACTCTTTGTATATAAGCACATAAAGTTATGATAATATGTATTTCCATCATACTATAACTCATAATATATGCATTATTCATTTAATTTTTCATATGGTTGTGGGATAGATACATTATTTTAATTAAATTTCTTAAATAATAATTTAATCTTCTGTAATATATACATGTCACAACATCTATTCATCATTAACTTACATCCTAATTTATATGTATATAAGAAATGTTCATTTAATAATTTTTCCATGCTATATAATTTTTTATAAATTTTAACATGTATGACTCATCATCAACCCTCATTATTAGCATCATTTATCTCATGTGAATAATATAATGCAGTTTTAAGAATTACTTAATGCTACATTATATTGATTGATGAATGGTTGGTCAAGATATTTATCATCACACCACCCCAAATAAACAAATATCTTTTAACAATTCATATAAATTATTTCACATTGATGTTATTTAATAATCTAAATTAATATTATAATTTATATTCATTTTCATCTAGCTTACCCATAAAATAGTTTACACACTCTTGCTAAAATAATTCTGAAATCATTGATTCTTACACTTATTTCTAAAGGTATCTTTTTCCATTCTAAATAATTATATACATTGATAATACCAAGTGAATTTAGCTTTACTGGATCTAAAATTATTCTTGGTATATCATTGATGCCCACTTTTAGTTTTACAGAACAATGAATTATCTTTCCACAATTCAGTATATTAGTCTTACATTATTATTCATCATGTATTGCCTTTGACTTATGTATCAATTAACATTTTTTGATTATTAAACATCATAAAAAACATTCATTATTGGGTTGGATTAATGTATCCTTGTGTCCAAAGGAAAAGGGAGATATTTTTTATACTCAATAATGTTTCTTCTAAAATCATTCATTTGGGAATTAGATATTTTGTTATTTTCATAACTAATATAGGAACCACCTTTTATCAACCACTTGGATGACACACCTTACCTATTATAAGATTTCTATATTTAATTTGTTACTGAATTTAAATGCACATATTTTATAGTAATACTGTATTCAATACCCATGAATTATTAAATGAAAACTAATTATAATTGATGAATAATCCTACAGAAGAATTGATTTCATGATTCTTAGATTCATCTCATTTTATATGAACTTTCCTTTATTTATTTCATGATATGCGATGAAAATAACAACTTATTTAATAACTATTTCTTTGAATTATGTTAGGAAGGTTCCCCATATGCCACTTTTTTCATTGGACTTTTCTCATTATCTTACAATTTGTTCACCATAAGAATTAATTATTATAGTTTCTCTAAATTCTTTTTCATTAGAGATAATAACCATAATGTTAACTAACTGTTTGTTCAATACTATTCATTTTTCAATCCTTAATTAAATTTGAGTAAATGGATGTGAACTATATGATAAATGGATCCATTCAGATATCATAATCCATCTTTCAATTAACACATATCCTTTGTAATATCATCCCTTCCTATCATGCTTGACAGTGTCCTTCAATTATTTTTATAGAGGAGACAACATGTTATAAAATCCTTTTCCTTATATATTTTCCACAACTTACATTTGAAATTTATGAAATATTTATCACATATCCATATTATTCATCATTAATGAGTCTCATGTAATAATTTGTACACCCTCTCTGTTTGATGTGTCTTAACAGATATTTGGGATATCAACACCTAGAACCTTCCTTATCATAGTATTGCAACGAAGCGCCAATACTAATAAGTGGAAACTGAGGATGGATAAGACATTTTAATTTTCCAGTTAACATTATATTTTCTTTTTGTTATTTCTTTCCGTTTTATAAAAAAACTAAACATACCATATTCATACTTTTTCCTGATAACCATTTTTGACCATATTAATTTTTGAATTAAATCCTTAAATGTATCCCACTTTGTTATCAAACTATATAAACCCTATATACCATAAATATAGTGACCCTAGACTTTTTCATATAAAATTATATGATTTTAATCATAATTATACACCATGGTATATGCCAATGTTCATAAATTCTAGTGTCTTGGAAAAATAGGTACATAAAACTGAAAACATGTATTTAATAAAACACTTTTTTATTTAATATTTTTAAATATATCCTAACTTTATTTGAGAACATACATATGCATAAGGTACCCTATGGATCACATGAACAATTGGATGAGGAAAAAATCCCAGTAATAAAATAAACATAACAATAATGATTTATCATAAGGGTTAGAGATCATAACATAATGATATAAATTAGAATATAGAATCATTACATATAAACATGGGATCATATAAACATGAATTAATTGTAATGTGGAAGAAACATAAAACATGACTTTATCATAAGTCAAGGATCGTTTCACATAGAGGAGAACAAGTCAAGGTTAAACACCAAGACCATTGCACATGGTAGCACATGTCAAGGCTAACTGCCAAGACCATTGCACATAACATCTCCTAAGACTAAACATTACCCAATGAATTGGAGTGAAATATAGGTTCCCCCATATTAACATGTTCATGAATATTATTTACACATACATAATAATACACATTCAATCATAAATAAATAGAAGGGAACCCATAGAGAGAAATGGGTATCACAATCACATCATAAAGGATAATGAATTGGCATACCACGAAAGTGTCTATGAATGAAATAAATTAAAATATACCTTTATGTTAAGGTTAAGCTGGAATATATCATGTAAACTGATTTCAAATAGATGATACAGCATGTATGAATATTATTTAAGAACTTTTGTCATTAAAACATATTAGTATGGTTTTTAAGGAAGATACCAAACATTATTTAAAATCGAAAAGGGAATCATATTGTGTATAAAACCAAAGTGAAAAAAAGTTTTCATAATAAAAAAACAGATTTTATAAAAACAATGGTGTCTTCAAACATAATATACAGTTCACTTGAAATCTTGATAGAATTTTGGAAGCTCCCACAAAACAGGTTTGCTTATCAGAAAGTATTGAGTAGAGAATCACTTAAAAATATGTATAACCTTGAAATAGAATGATGAAATGGTCTTGATAAATTTATTTTTTACATGTGTACATAATTTAGAATATTCTTATATAATGACAATATAACCTTATATTGGTAAAATAAAGAGAATTCAACCTGAAGAAACAAAGGAGGTTCGGGTAAAATCCATTGCGGATTATCAGCATGGTATCCGGTTTAATTTAGAGGGATTAATGAGAGAGAAATGGGTTTAAAATCATTTATAAATCATTATGGAATTATAGGTGAGGCATTAAATAACACCCCATAATTAGGGATTACACATAAAAGGGCATAACATGGAGAAAATTATTCTAATAAAAGTGAAATAGAGAGGATCCCATACCTTTAGTCGGAAGATGTTCTTCCCTTGATATTAATGGCCTGAATAATAAAAATAGTTTCATTAATTAAAAATTATATATCCTATTTCACATTTAAATGATTTATTATAACCTTTATTAGTTTATTCATAACATTTCTGATTGGTTATGAGGTTCAATTTCCTTGACCAGGTCTGTTTGTTTTCTTTGTATTTACAATTGGTTTACTTGTTTTCATGAACGAAGGATCATGTATAATGGGGATGGTTATCAAGAATAGGAATTATATATTATTATTGAACATTTTTAAGGATAAACTATTGTAAATTTAATTTGGTTACTTAGGGTGAAGTTGATTCATTATATAAAACATTAATGATAAATACTTGGATTAATTTGATGATTTTTGCAATAATTAACTTGTTTTGTCTTCTTATTTTACATAATGTGTGAAAAGGATTTGAGAACATCACATAAGATAAAATAAATATATGATAATCTAGTTAAACCATTAAAATGGTTTCATGACTAGTAGAGAATATGGTAATGCAAATCGAAAACCTATCATCCTTGAATGTGATAAATCAACAAATTGTGGATGATATTTTCATTTATAGAATAAAAGGAGGGGGAGGGAGAGATTATGATAAAATATACCATTATCATGATATAATTATATTTAATGTATGTTAATGGTGTTATTATACCATTTAATTGAAGTGAAAATAGGAAAGAAACCATAAAAGAAAATAACGCCAACGAAAATAAAAGAATCGGAAAGAGGAATTTACGTCTTGAGTTTATCTCTTTTGAGAGCCTCTTAAAGGGAGATGATTTGGTATTTTGAGGAGACCAAGGGATATTGAATTATTGGAAGGATCTTGTGGATTTATTTGGGAAGAACATAGGAAAGGCACAAGGCTTGAGAGGAGTCATGATAAGAGGGGAATGTGTGTGGTTCTTATAGTGGAGGGGAGGATGGTTTTCTAAATATTTATTCCCATAGATTATTAATTTACCTCAATACAATGAATAGTGATTATTCCTTGACCAAAAATAGTAATAAGTGAATATGAGTTCGTTATTTGGGTGTTTAAATCATTTATGATGTCAGTAATAGTGGTTTTAAATTATAATGTATTTATATGGTAAATTAATGTATTTTACTATTCACCAAAAATTCATTTATTTCAGAAAAATCCAAAAAATTCATCTGAACCATTTTTCGATGTGTAGAATCCAAAAATCACATCCATTTTTCCAAAATAATTTTCTAAGTATGATTACTTTAATTTTTATTTAAAATCATTATTTACATGAAAAATATATTTTTTAATACTATAACTGATTTTATAATGCTTTCTAAAATTACATAAGGTCATGTAAAATTATCATAAAACCATAAGATATAAAATTATTAAATTAAGATAACCTTTTAGGAACATATATTTTATTTTAAAACAATTATTTAATTTTAATTAATTATTTATGACCTAAAAAATACCAATACTTCTAAATTGGTCATATTATCACTTATAAGATGCCTAAATTTTATTTATACAACCATGGGTGAGATTACATTTCATTTGGATGATTTAATTTTCATGAGATTCATATTACTATTCCTAAGGGTTGGATACTATTCACAAGGGTAGGATACCATTCACCAAAAAATATGTTTATTCCACTATACTCTAACCATTATACTGATTGCAACTGTGTGTGTATGATTTTTGAAATTCAAATAAAAAATGAAACAAAATTATGTTTAAAGGTCACATAGTACCTAGTAGTTCATTGTGTTGTAATTTCATGTGATTATAGGACAGGTTTATTAGAATGTAATTTCCATTGATAAAACATTGGGTCATTAAATTATTCCCCCTTATAAAATTTCACCCTTGAAAGTTCATTTTACATTATATGTCATAAATACGTGTGGGTACTTTTTCTTAGTTTTCTCATCTAGTTCCTATGTTTACTCTTCATACTTATAGTTCCACTATAGTACATTGACCAGGTGAGTAGTCTTCTTACGTAGAACTTTATCTCTATGATCCATGATTTCCACTGATAGCTCCTCATAAGAAGGATCATTCTCCAACTATACCACCTCTAAAGAGAGTACATGTTAAGGGTCTTGTATGTACTTTTTTAAGAGGGATACATGGAATACATTGTGCGCTTTTTCCATGGTTGGTCGAAGAGCTAGTTGATAGTCCACAACTCTAACAAGATCAAGAATCTTAAAGGGGTTTATGTACTTGGGACATCGCTTTCCTTTCTTCCCAAACCTTATTACATTATACCACAGAGATATTCGTTGAAATACCATTTCTCCAACTATAAACTCATGGTCTCTTAAACAGTTGTCTGCATAACTCTTTTGTAAACTCTGGGCTACCTAGATTTCTTGCTGAATTTTTTCACCTCCTACACCATTTCATTGAGCATTTCATGTCCTAGCAGCTTACACTCACTGAATTCATCCCAACACACCAGTGATCAACAGATTTTCCAATAAAGGGCATTGTATGGTGTCATTCGGATTCTCTAGTGGAAACTGTTCTTGTAGGAGAATTAAAATAGTAGAAGATGTTGGTCCCATACTCTTTGAAGTCCATAGAACATTCTCTCATCATATCTTCTAGTTTCTGAATATTTCACTCATATTTTCCATTATTTTGATATTTATATGTCATAATGATGTTCATTTTAGTTCTTAGAGCATGTTGGAGGCTTTTCCAAAACAACGAGGCGAACCTAGGATCTTGATCTGATACAATATATATAAGTTCTCAATGTATCCCCACCACCTCTTGGATATATATACCTGCAATTTGATATAATGATAAGTCCTCTCAAATCACGATAAAGTGAGCTATCTTTGTAAATCAATCTATAATGACCCAAATATAATTTTTTCCTCTGAAATTCCTTGGAATCCCAGTGACAAAGTCCATGGTGTTGTTCAAACACTTCCATGTTGGTATGGGTAGTAGTTCTATCAACCCCTTAGACTCCCATCCTTCAACCTTCACTTTTTGATATACCCAGCACTTTGATGTATAATCAACAATATCCTTCTTCGTATTGTCCCTCCAAAAGTTATCTCAGAGATCTCAATACATCATTGTACTCAGTTGGTGGATAGAGAAGGTCATGATATATGTGTCCTTCAGAAGCTCCTTCTATATCTGTAGATGGAATTGTACACATAATCGTGACCAAAACCATCTGACAGCATCCTTTTCAATGTTGAACTTTGTGGATTTCCATTTTCTTATAGATTCCACCCTTTTCAGAATTTCCAGATCATTTCATTGAGCATCATTTATTTTCATTATGAGGTATGGTTGAGTAATCTTGTGAGAAAGGATTGATTATGTTCCTCCCATAATTATTCCCATGTCCATCCACTAAAAATCATAGAAGATTGAATCGTTTTCAATTCTCTTCACAAATAAGGAAGCAATATACTTTCTAAATAAAGCATATGCAATATCCTTTCTAAATAAAGCATATGCAACCTTATTTTCCTTACCAGGATTGTACTAGACTGATCAGTAATAATCCTTACTGGGATCTGTACATATTAACTGGAAAATATTAAGTTATTTTTGTGTTAATATATATTTGGGACTCATATGATCATTATATTTCTCACACTTTTCCACATATATATAATGTATCAATATATTTAACGCAAAGATCCCAGCCTCCAAATCCAAATCATGCCCACGATAGTTTTTCTCTAGTATCTTCAGCTTCTTTGAGGCATAGGCTATCAATATATAATTTTCTATCAACACACAGACTAATCCCTTCTTCGAATTATCATTGTACACCACAAATAGGTCTCCACTAATTGGGAGTTTGAGTACTAGTGTAGTGATTGACCTCTTTTTCTCCTAAAAATAGTCTTCAAATTCCTCAGTACAAACAAACATTACCCCCTTCCAAGTCATTTTGGTCATTGGGTTTCAAGATTGTGAAAATTTCTTCACAAATCATCAATAATCCCTAGATATACCATGAAATATGTGGATCCCCATTACAAATGTTGTTCGGGGAAACTCTTCAATCGACTTTGCCTTGGAAGGGTCTATCGATATCTTATTTCAAGTGATAACATGCCCCATGAATGTTACTTCCTCCATTCATAACTCACATTTATTGTACGTTTTGTACAGATTCTCCCTTTAAAAATTCATTTACCTTGTATTAAAATTCTCCTCGTGTTACTCCATTCTATTTGTGTATATCATAATATCGTTGATAAAGAGTAACACAAATTTCTAGAGGTAATCTCTAAAGACTCTATTCATTAAATCCATTGAAATCTTTGGAGCATTAGTGGGTCCTAAGGGAATCACTATGAAATCATAGTGTGCATAAATCACTCAAAAGGTAGTCTTGGGAATATCTTCCTTCCTCTCCTTTAATTGGTGATATCCCAAACGAAGGTCCACCTTAGTGAAATAACTAGTCCCATGACGCTGATCAAAAAAGTCATATATCCATGCAAGGGGATACTTGTTAATTATCGTGATTCTATTTATCTCACGATATTTAATGTAGAAGCACATTGATTCATCTTTCTTCATGACGAAAAGGACTGGCGCACACCATGGAGAAGCACTTGGGTGTATAAAACATTTATCTAGAATATCATATATCTGATTCTTCGGATCTTTTATCACTATAGTGGCCATTTGATAAGGTGTCTTTGATATAGAAAGAGATCTAGGAATAAGTTCAATTGAGAACTTAACATCTCGATGGGGGGAAAGACTAGGAATCTCTTCAGAGAATACATCGATGTAATACCTCATGATGGGAATGTCATCAATAATGATTCTCTCCTTGGTATCAATCATTTTAGATAAACATTATTGGTCATAAGGAATTAATATCCACACTTAAGACACTGATTCTAAAAGAGATTCATCTTACCCCTTAAACTTTTAAATAACTGGAGGATGCATCGGGATGTAAATTATGATCTCCCTTTCGTGATATTTGATGTTGTATTTGTATATAGATAGCCAATCAATTCCCAATATATATTATAACTCTACTAAATTAAGTATGATGATATTTTCTTGTAGGTTCAGTCCACAAACATTTACCAAGAAGGAGTTATAAACCATGGACGCAATAATTTCCCCATTCTCTATTCTCACATAAAACTTGTCCTCCAAATTTTGAGGTGGTGTTTGAATAGTTATGCTAAACATGAAAGATATGAAATAATGTGTAGAACTAGAATATAATAGTACATTCATGATTATTGAATGAATAACTTGTGTACCTATCCCTACATAGTTGTTCGGATCCCCCTTATTAGTAATGATAGAATAAGACCATCCTTGTTTCCCTGGGGGTTATTGTTGACTGCCTCCAACAACCCTCAGATTAGGGAAATTGTTCGCATAATTCCCATGCCTTTTGTTGTTGTAACATTTCACTATAGGATAAGTGTTGATCAAAACCTTCTTTTCATCATCTACATTTGTGGGATTCTTCATATCACATCTTCAGTTTTTAACCAGATGTCCCATCTTTCCACATTTGATTTAATTATTGGTTCCCTTTAGACCATTCCCAGTATAATTCTTATCACAATTTGTACATGTGGTATGATCAAGATTCATTCCTAGATGGAATTTATTTGTAGGACTGCCTACATGAGATTCCATTTTCCTCTTATTGCCACTGGACCTACAATTCCACTAAGAGTCTCAAATCTATATTTCAACCTTGAAAGCACAAAAAAAATCTCCTCATTTCTATAGAAGTCTCGAATTTCCATCACAATTCATAGATTTGGATTTAGTCTGCTAAGGAAGTGATCCACCATGCTTTTGGTGTTCATAAAAAAATGTTAGGTGTACCTTGAAATCATTATAAAGTTTTCTTCATGCACTCTGATTGACTCATCTTCCTTCTTCTTGAGTCCATGGAAATATCATTCCATATAGAGATGGAGGGTTTAGGGAAATATTAATTGAAAAAATTTCTATTGAATTTCCCTCATACCATGTAATCTGTTTCCTCCTGGGTCTTCATATTTTTTATTAGTGTCCACTACGGGTCATCTTTCCTATCAAAACTATGGAATACCAATATGACTTTCTCTTATTTTGACCAGTGGGGGACAAAAATTTCTTTTCAATGGAGTTAATCAACTTCATGAAGAGGGTATTGGATGATCCTCTAAACAAGGGAGGTCTCTTCCACATAAATAATTCAATGGAAACTTTCTCTTCACTTGTTGGATGAGGGTGGTCCACATGATTCATGTTATTATTCATAACCTAAGACAGCTGAGAAAGTACTGTCATGATGTTTTGAGCACCTGTTCCTATCATATCAGGCATATCAATAGAGAAATCTTCACATTCCCAATCACATTGATGTTTGGAACTTGCTCTTATATTTTCCTCTGTAAACTAAGAAATAGAACGTACAATTAAAGGGATTGAATACTTAGCTACTGAGCATAAAAAATGAATGTTTTAACATAAGAGGATAAAATCTTAAGGGATAAGTATATCCTAAATCGTGATTCCATATGTTTCTATATTGGTTATCTATGATCTATTTTTTAGATTATATTCCTTTCAGATCTTTTTTTATTCCCTTAAAAATGATTTGTACTAAGCGCAATAATTTATCAATCATATCCCTAGTGAGTGTCAAACGAAGATTGCAGCAAGACCCATTATCCTACAGTAGTTACCATTCTCGTCTAGCTTAAAGAGGTGTTTTTGGGTTTTACCATTAGATATATTTATTCTTGATCCACATCTACCTATTTTTATCCCAACTTGGATGTATTAGATTAATAAACCACTTACTCTATACTTACAAAAACAAAGGGGTGTATTCTTATAATTAGTCTCATCTGTATGGTTCTTACTAATGTTCTCTATTATTAACCACCAAAAATACCTAGAACATCCTCTAATACAAACTATAGAGACCCTAGAATTTTACATATAACATTACATGATTTTAAGCATAATTATATATCATAGTACAAGACAAGGATCATACATTCTACTGTCTTGGGAGACTATGTACATAAAACAGAAAACATAGATCTAAAAAACACATCTTTATTTAATCTTCATAATTATATCCTAAATTCCTTTGAGCACTTATATCTTCAAAGGGTACCCTGGGGATCACATGAAAAAAAGGAAGAGTTAAAAATTTCATCATGAAAATAAACATTAGAATAAGTATTTAGCAAAATGGTTATAGATCATGAAATAATGATATAAAATGGAATATAGTACCATAAAATATAATAATTGGATATTATAAGAATTAATTAATATTAATGTGGAAGCAAAATAAATCAAGAATTTAGCACTAGTCAAGGCTCATCTCATATAGGGGAGCATAATTCAAGGTTAACCACCAAGATCGTTGCACATAGTAGCACAACTCAAAGCTAACTACCAAGACCGTTGTACATAACGTCTCATGAGACAAAACATTAACCAATTCATTAGAGTGATATCTAGTCCCTCCCATATTAACATGTTCATGAATATTCTCACCACATAAATAATAATACATAATAAATCATACAAAAACATAAGGGAATAGAGAAAATTGGGTATCACATTCATGTCATAAAGGATAATAATGGGGCGTATAATAAAGTGACCATGAGGGAACGGAATTATAAAATAAATGGAAATTAATAATGTAAAATAGGCATATATAATGTTAAGTGATATCAGATAAGAGTTTAGACATGTACTAAGAGTATTTAAAAAATTATTGGCATTAAAAAATTTTAATGTGGATTTAAATAACATACTAATGAGAATTTAAAATTTAAATGGGAATAATATTTTATAAAAAAATAAGAAGTGAAAAAAGAATGTTTTCATAATAAAAACACATATTTTATAAAAACAATGGTGGCATAAAATTGAATATTGAGTGCACTTGAAATTGGGTAATAATTCAGGATGTTCCTTCAAAACAGGTTTTGTTATAGAGATGTATTGAGGATGAAATCACTTGAAAACGTGAATATTCCCAAAAGAGAATGATGAAAAAGTCTTGATAAAAGAATTTGGTACATGTAAATATCATTTATAAGGTTGACATAAAAATATAACATAAATTAATTTTGGTAAAATAAATATAAGGAAATCTGAAGGAAAAAATGAGGTTCTGGTAGAATCCCATACATATTATTAGCATGGTATCAAGTGTAATTAAAAGGGATTAATGAGAGATAAATGGGTTTCATATCACTTATAAATCACGATGAATGAATTGGGGAGGTGATAAATCATACCCCATTATATGGGATACCACGTAAAAGGGAATAACATCGAGGAAATTCTTGAATAAAAGTGAAATATAGAGGAACACATACCTTAAGTACAATGGTGTTCATATCATGATATTAATGAACTGAATAATAAAATTAGTTTAATTAATTAATAATTAGATAACCTATTTTACATTTTAAGGATTTATTATATCCTTTTTGAATTCATTCATAACCTTCTTTATTGGTTATGAAGTTCATTTTCATTGTTCGGGTCCGTTCGTTTTCTTGGTCTTTATGATCATTTTAATTATTTTCTTGAACAGAGAATCATGTAAAATAAGGATGGTTTTCCAGAATTGGAGTTATATGTTATTATTTAACATCCATAAGTTTACAGGTTGTAAATTAAATTTTTTTACTTGGAATGAAGTTTAATCAATATATAAAACATTAGTGATAAATACTTGGATTAATTTGGTGATTTTTCGCATAATTAACTTGTTTGGTTTTATTATTTTACATCTTGTGTGAAAATGGATTGCAGAACATAAAATAATATAGAATAAAAATATAAGGATCTTTTTTAACCAATAAAATGGTTTCATGACCAGTCTAGAATATGGTAATTCATATTAAAAACATGTTATCCTTGAATGTGAAAAATAACCACTTCTCATACTGTATTGTCATTTATATAATAAAAGTAGGAGGATGGAGATATTATTAAGAAAAATACCATTAGAATAATATAATTATACTTCATTTATTTTAAATGAGTTATCATTCCATTTTAGTGAAGATATGTGAGAAAATAAACAATACAAGAAAAGGACATGAATGAAAATAAAACAATTAGAAAGAGGAATTTACCTCTTGAGTTTATCTCTTTGAGATCCTCTTAAGTTGAGAGGATTTGGCCTTTTGAGAAAACCAAGGAATTTTGGTTGTGGGGGAGGATCTAGGGGAGTAATATGGGTAGAACATAATAAAGTCACAATGCATGAGAAGAATGAAGAGATGTGGGGAGTTTCGGTGGGTTTTATAGTGCATGGGTGATGATTTTCTTAATATTTAATTCTGTAGATTGTTAATTTCCCTCAAGACCATAAATTGTGAATATTCCACAACCAAAAATAGTAATAAGTGAAGGTGAGATCAGGATGTATCTCTTTACATCACTTATGATGTCAGGAATAGTGGTTTTAAATTATAATGTATTTATTTGGTAAATTAATGTATTTTACTATTTAGCAAAAATTTATGTATTTTTGAAAAATCCAAAAAATTTATCGTAACTACATTTTGACATGTAGAATCCAAAAATAAACTAATTTTTTCAACAATAAATTTCTAAATATGACTAATTTATCTTTTAATTAACATCATAATTTACATGAAAAATATAGATTTTAATATTATAACTGATTTCATAAGGCTTTATAACATTACATAACATCTAATAAAATTATCTGAAAAATAAAAGAATTAAAATTATTAATTTATAAACATATTTTAGGAAAATAGATTTATTTTAAGTTAATTAATCAATTGTAATAAAGTATTTATAACTTACAAAAATATCAATACTTTTACTATGGTCATATTATCTATTATAAGATGCCTAAATTTTATTTTTAAATTCATGGGTGAGGTTATTATTATTTTGTATGATTTAATATTATTGAGGTTCATATTAATATTGATAAGGTTTGGTTACTATTCCTATGTGTAGGTTACTATTTTCCAAAAATTATGTTTCTTCCAATAGACTTCAAAAATCTTACTGATCGCAACTGTGTATTTCAAATTTTTGATATTCAAATCAAAGAAGAGAAAAAATTATGATTAGAGGTCACACAGTACAAATTAGTTCATTATGATGTTATTTCATGTCATTATATGACATTTTTATAAGAAATTAATTTCCATTGACAAAACATTATGTCCTTACATTATTCCCCCCTCAAGAAATTTCTCCCTCCAAATTTGGTTTTACATTATAATACATAAATAGGTCGACTACCTTTCATTCATTTCCTCCATTACTTCCCATGTTTCCTCTTCATACTTATGGTTCCTCCACATTACGTTGACCAGGTGAGTAGTCATCATACTAATAACATTAACTCTATAATCCATGATATTCACTGGCTGATCCTCATAATAAAGATCATTCTCTAACTGTACCACCTTTGAAGAGAGTACATGTGAAGGATTTGGTATGTACTTTTTTAAGAGGGATACATCGAAGACATTCTGTACTTTTTCCATGGTAGGTGGAAGTGAAAGTTTATAGGCCATAACTCCAACACGATCAAGAATCTTAAATGGTCCGATGTACCTTGTACATTAATTTCCATTCTTCTCAAACCTCAAGACCTTATTCCATGGTGATATGCATAGAAATACCTTGTCTTCTATATTGAACTCAATGTCTCATCAATAATTATCTACATAACTCTTCATTAGACTTTGGGTAGCCTTAATGTGATGCTAATTTTTTTCACCTCCTCCACCATTTCATTGACCATTTTAGGTCCTAGAATATTACTCTCACCGACTTCATCATAACACATCGGTGTTCTAAAACTTTTTCCATAACTTCTTTCATATGGTTCAATTCATATTCTCAAGTGGAAACTGTTGTTGTAGGAGAATTCATCCATTGGAATTTATTGGTCCCATTCTCCTTTGAAGTCCATATAACATTCTCCCAACATATCTTCCAGTGTTTGAATAGTTTGCTCAGATTGGCCAATAGTTTGAGGATGATTGGATGTACTGATGTTCAGTTCAGTGCATAAATCATGTTGATGGATTTTCCAGAACATTAAGGTGAATCTCAGATCTTGATCGGATACAATAGATTGTGGTAATCTATTAAGCCCTGCAACCTCTTTGAAATATATCTATGAATGTTGATCCAATCATAATACATCTCAAATCATGATAAAGTGATTTGTCTTTGTAAAATGATCCACAATGACCCGTATAGAATTTTTTCCTTTAGATGTACTTGGAAGTCCCGTAAAAAGCCTATTGTGATATTCTCCCACTTCCATGTTGGTATAGGAAGTGTCTTCCTCTTCCACATAGCCTTTTTTCTTTCATCCTTTACTTATTGGCATACCAGTAACTTTGATGTGTACTCAGCAAAATACTTCTTCATATTTTCCCACCAAAATTTCTCTCAAATATCTCGATACATTTATTTCTCTATAGGTGAATATAGAAGGTCATGGTATGTGTGTCATTCAGAATATTATTATTTATCTCCAGATCAGATGGTACACATAATTTTTACCTCAACCATATGACTACATCCTTGTCATTATTGAACTTAGTGGATTTCCCATTTCTCATAACTTCCAACCCTTTTGATAATTTACACATCTTTTCTTTGAGAATCCTTTAATTTCTCCATGAGTAATGGTTGATAAATATACAACTACAAAAATGGGCTTTTCCCACATTCTAAACTATAGAAATGGCCCCAAAACCATGGTTGTAAGCTACGACCACAGTTTTTTCAAACCGTGGGCACTATCGTTGTGACTATAGGGTCTGACCTATGGCCACATTTTTAACCATGGAAATAGGTGTCTCTATTTTCAAACGTGGTAGTTGACTTATGGATACAATTTTAACCATGTATATATCTCTATAAAACCATGGTAATAGCCTAAAAATAATGTTTACAAAACTGGATTTGTTCTTTTCACCTTCACTTCATGTTTCAGTTCCCTAACCATGACACCACCATATATTTTGTATATATATATATATATAATATTATATATATATTATTAAAAAGACAAGAAAAATCCTCAAACCCGTGGAAATTGTTCTTCCCACCATTTGTTTTGCAGGAACTTTTTTCCACCACGCAAGGGTGGGAGAACTATGGCCACAGTTTTCAAAAATATGGCTATAGCCCTTCGAAAAAATGCCTCATAACCAAGGTTTTCATAACCATGGATATAGGAAACATAATTGTGGATTTAGGTTTGGGATATATCCAATGGTTTTAAAACCATGGATATAGACCCATAAAATTTGACTTATATCCATCGTTTTAAAATAGTGGATATATGCCACATTACTTTGGCTGTAGCCACCTAGAGCCTTGGTTTTAAAACTATGGCTATATGTCTGTTGTAGTAGAGTTTTTTCTAGTAGTGATCATTTGAAAAATTATTTATGATGTTGCTCCTGTAAAGATTCTCAGTTACATCATCTGAAAATCATTTATGATCAGATCCTTTTCAATCCTCACCATTAATAATGATGAAGGATCCTTTCTACTTAGAGCATCTGCAAACATAGTTTCCTTATCAGGATGGTAGTGGATTGAGAATTAACAATAATTGATGATATGTATCCGTATTTGTTGGTAAATATTAATCTCTTTTTGTGTGAATATATATTTGAGACTCTTCTAATCAGTATATATCACAAATTTCTCCCTATAGAGATAATGTAGCCATATTTTTAACACAACTATCACATATGCCTACTCCAGATCATGCATAAGATAGTTTTTCTCATGGATTTTCAGCTGTCTTGAGGCATAGGGTATCAATTTATCATTTTACATCTTCATATAGATTGATCCCTTATTTGAAGCATCACTTTGAACCATAAAGATTTACCCACTTGTTGGGAGTGTGAGTACTGGTGTACTGATTGCCCTATTTTCAAACTCCTTAAAATATTCATCACATTCCTGAGTCCAGAACAACTTTACTCCCTTCTGTGTCATTTTGGTCATTGAGTTTGAATATATTGAAGAAAATTTCACATGTCTTTGATAATACACGAAAAGACCCAGAATGGTGCGGATATCCATTACAAATATTGGAATTGGCCACTCTTCAATTTCCTTTGTCTTGGAAGGGTCTACAGATATCCCATTGCTAGTGATAACATTCCCCAAAAATGATACTTCCCCCATCCAGAACACATAGTTACTATAATTTTCCTATAACTTCTCCCTTTGCAATGTCTTTAACACAGTATTCAAATGCTCATCATGTTCCTCCTTAATCTTGTAGTATATTGGAATATCTTGGATAAATACTACCACAAATTTGTCGAGGTAATCTCTAATGTCTCTATTCATTAAGTCAGTTAAAAGTTTTGGGGCATTAGGGAGATGAAGGGAATTACTATGAACTAGTAGTGTCCATCCTTAATTTTAATAGCAGTATTGGGAATATCTTTTTTCCTTACCTTTAATTACAAATATCCTAACCGAAGGTCCATCTTAGAGAAAAAAACTAGCCCAGAGAAGCTGATCAAACAAGTCATCTATCTGTTGTAGGAGATACTTATTCTTTATCATGATTTTATTGAGGTCAAGATAATTAGTGAGGAGGTGCATTGATCCATCCTTTGTCTTGCTGAAGAGGACTGGACCACCTCATGGTGAAGAACCCGTGTGTATAAAACCATTCTCTACAATCTTCTATAAATTCTTCTTCAACACATTAATATTGTTAGAGGCCATTCCATAAGGTGCCTTTGATATAGGAAAAAATCCATGAATACATTCAATTTAAAAAAACCTCACAATCAAGAGGAAGATCATAAAACTCTCTAGGGAATACATCAGTGTAATCCCTCATGATGGGCATGTCTTTAAGCTTGATTTTATCCTTTTTCTCAATCATTGGATCTATACATGCTTCTTCATAATGAATTAATATCCACACTTGAGTCACTAATTCTAAAATATATTCATCTTCCTCCATTCAAATATAATGAATTGGAGGAAGCTTTGGAATGTGATGAGTAATCTCCCTTTCATGATAGTTGATGTTAGCTTTGTATAACAATAGCCAATACATTCCCCCGATAAATTTGAACTCCAATAAAGAAAGTATTAAGAGATTTTATGGGAAATTTAGTCAATAAACATTAACCAGTGAGGAGTTATAAACCATGGATTCAATTATTACCCCATTCACTATTCTCACAGATAACTTGTCCTCGAAATTTTGAGGTGGTGTTTAAATAGTTCTAATGAACTGACAATATATGTAAGAATGTTTAGAACCAAAATCAAATAGTACTTTCACAATTCTTGAATAAATAACTAGAATACCTATCACCACATCATTTTATGACTCCACCATAGTAGAAGTGATAGAATAATACATTCTTTGATAACTTTGAGGTTTTTGTTGATTTCCTCTGACAACCCTCAGCATAGGGAAATTGTTTGGATAATTACCATGATCCTTGTAGTTGTAGCACTGAACTATAGATTGATTCTTTATCTGAACCTTCCCTTATTCATCCACATTAGCAGGATTATTCATATATCATTGAATGCTTTCAGACAGAAGTCCCGGCTTTCCACATTTCAATCAATTCATTTTCCCTTTAAACCATTACTAGGATGCATTTTCCCACAATTTTTACACATTGGATGATCGATCTTCTTTACATCATGGAAATCATTTTCAGGACCACCCACATGAGATTTGATTTTTCTCTTCGTGTCAATAGACCCATGATACCACTAAGAGTCTCCGATACCAATTTCAACCTTTAGGGAACAACATACCATCTCCTTATAGATGTCGAAGTCTCAAATTGCCAGCACATTTCATAGACATGACTTTAGTCCGATAAATAATTGATCCACCTTGGTTTCAGTGTTCATGAAAAATCCAAGGGCGGACTTTGTAAGACTTATAAATTTTTGTTCTTATTCCTCAATTAATTCATCTTCTATATTCTTGAGTCTAAGGAACTCTCTTTTCATATTGGGATGGTCGGTTTGGGGAAAATATTTATTGAAAATAATTCTCTTGAATTCCTCCCATTCTATGTAATCAATTTTCTCCCAGGGCATCGTAATCATGATTAGTGTCCACCACTCATCAGATTCCCAAAAAAAACAACAGACTGCCAATACAACTTTCTCTTCATCATGAGCACTAGAAGGCAAGGAATATCTTTTCTATGGAGTTCATCCACTATTCCATGAGGATGGTATCAAATGATCTACTAATCATGGGTGGCCTTTGTTTCATGAAGGTTTTAACAACAACATTCACTTTACTTGGAGTAATAGGGTGTTCCACATGATTCATGTTATTATTCATAGCCTAATCCAACTGAGAAAATAATTTCATGATATTTGGAGCACCCGTTCACATCATATTAGGAATATCATTAGGTAAATCTTCACATTCCATATCCAATGGATTGTTTTCACATGTTCTTCTATTTCCCTCCATTTTCTATGAAAAATAATATACAATTAGAGGGATTTAATACGTATATATTTAGAATAAAAAAAGATAACATTGAACATAAGAGGATAAACTTCTAAAGGACTAGTATATCCTAACTTGTGATTCCCTTTCATTCAATCTAGGTTATCCTTGATCTATATGTTATCTTATATTATTATGGGATCTTTTTTTATTCCATTAATAATTTTTTATACTAAACTTATGAATTTACCAATGAATATCCCCTAAGAGTATCAAAAAAAAGAGTGAAACAATGCCCATTGTCATGCATCACTTCCCATTTACTTTTGGCTGAAAGTGGTGTTTTCATGTTTTACCGCTAGATACATTTTTTGTAGATCCACCTCTGCCTTTATATATCCAAACATGGATGTATGTTCTTAATAAATCAATTACTCTATACTTACCAAAATTTAGGGGTGTTTTCTTATACATAGGCCCATAATCAAGGTTCATAGAAAAGTGATCTATTCCTAATATTCAAAAATAACTAGACTATCCTCTGATACCAACTATAGATACACTAAAATTATACATAAAACATTACATGGTTTTAAGCACAGTTATACATCAGATTACAAGCTGAGGATTGTAATGTCAAGTGTCTTGTAAGACCAGGTTCATAAAACTGGAAACATGGAAATAAAAGAACACTTATTTATTTAATATTCATAAAGATATCCTAACTTAATGTGATGCTTTATATCTACATAAGGTAACCTGGAGAACACATTTTGAAAGGTACGAGGTAAAAATCCTAGCATGGAAGTAAACATAACAATACTGCTTTGGCACAAGGGTTAGAGATCATGATATAATGATATAAAATGGCCTATATAATCATTACTTATAAACATGGGATCATATATTCAGGAATTCATAGTAAGGTTATAGCCACATAAATCATTAATTTAGCAAAATTCAAGGCTCCTTGCACATAGAAGAGAATAATTCATGTTAATCCCCCAAGATCATTGCACATTGTAGCACGAGTAAAGTCTAATCGCCGAGACCGTTGCATATAACATCTCGTGAGACTAAACATTACCCAATGCATTAGAGAACTATCTAGGTTCCCCTATATTAACATTTTCATGAATATAATTTCTACATAAATAATAATACATAATAAATCATACATAAACATAAGGGAACCTGTTGGGAGAAATGAGTATCATATTCATGTAATAAAGTATAATGAAGGGGTGTATCATAAATGTGCCCATGAGAGAATGGAATTAAATCATAAATGAAAATTAATAAGTTCAAATAGGAATATTTTATGGTAGGTGATGTCAAACAAATGTGACAATATTTAAGAATAGTATTTAATAAATTCTTAGCAGAAAAACATTTTTGTGTGGCTTTAATGAAAATACAAAAGAGCAATGAAAATAAAAAAGGGAATAATATTTTATATTAAACCAGAAGTGAAACAATGTGATTTTCATAATAATAAAATTTATTTTATAAAAACAATGTTGGCTTAAAATAGAATATATTGTTCACTTGAAATTGGATAAAAATTTAAAATGTTCCCTCAAACTAGGTTTGCTTATCAGGAAGTACTGAAGAGGGAATCACATAAAAACATGCATATCCCTGAAATAGAATTATGATAAGGTTTTGATAAATTAATTTTTTATATGTAAAAAAGGATTTATAATATGAAAATAAAAAAAATAAGTTAACTTTATTTTGGTAAAATAAAGATAAGTAAAACCTAATTTACAATGGAGGTTTTCATAGAATCGCTTATAGATTATCGGCATGGTATCATGTGTAATTAAGATGCATTCATGAGGGATAAAGGGGTTTATCAGCACATATAAATCATGATGGAAGTATGTTAGAGGTGGTAAATCATATACCATAATTAGGGATTACACATAAAAGAGCATAACATAGAGGAGATTCTTGAATAAACGTGATATAGAGAGGATCCCTTACCTTAAGTCTGATGGTGTTCTTCGCTTGATATTAATTCCCTGAATAATCAAATTAGCTTAATTAGTTAATAATTACATAATATATTTTTATTTTGAATGATTTATTATAACATTTTGAGTTCATTCAAAACCTTTTTTAATTGTTATCAGGTTCAATTTCATTGTTCGGGTCTGTTTGTTTTCTTGGTCTTTATGATGGGATTGATTATTTTCATGAATGTAGAATCATGTAAATGGGGTTGGTTGTCTAGAATTAGAGTTTTATTTTATTATTAAAAATATATAAGGTCATATGGTTTTAAATTTAATTTGGTTACTTGGACTTAATTTGAATCATTATATAAAATAGTAATGATAGATACTTAAATTATTTTTGCGATTTTATCATAACTAACTTGTTTTGTATTATTATTTTACGTCATGTGTAAAAACATATTCTGGATCATCACATTATATAAAATACATATATTATGATCTATTTTTACCATTAAAATTCTTCCATGACTAGTCTATAATATGGTAATGTAAATTGAAAACTCTTCGTCCTTTAATGTAATAAATCAATTGCTATCGGACAATATTTTCATTTATAGAATAAAAATAGGGGAGAGATTATGATAAACTATCCCAATAGCATAATATAATTGTTGTAAATGTAATTTATTGGAGTTATCATACAATTTAGATAAATTTTGGTGAGTAAAGAAACAAGAAAATAAATAAACTTGAATGGAAATAAAAGAATGGGAAAGATGAATTTACCTCTTGACTTTATCTCCTTTAAGAGCCTCCTAAAGGGCGTGGATTTGGCCTTCTAAGGAGTCCAATGGACATTATAAGTGGGTGGGGAGCTTGGGGACTGATTTGGGATGAACTTATGAAAGCATCAAGGCTTGAGAGAACTGAAGATTAGAGGGGAGTGTGAGGTGTTTTTATAGTGCATGGGAGGATGGTTCTCTTAATATTTAATTCCTTAGTTTATTAATTTCCCTCAAGACCAAAAATACTGATGATTCCATGACCATAAATAGTAATAAGTGCATGTGAGTTCTATATTTTGGTTCTTATACCACTTATGATGTTAGGAATATGGGTTTTAAATTATAATATATTTATATGGTAAATTAATGTATTTTAATATTAACAAAAAATTCTTGTATTTACGAAAAGTCACAAAAAAATAACCCTATACATATTTTGATGCAAAGAACCCAAAAATGAACTCCATTTTTCAAAAAAAAAAATCTAAATATGATTAATTTATTTTTTAATTAATATCATAATTTTTTTGAAAAATATATATGTTAATATTATAATTGATTTTATAATGCTTTCTAAAATTACATAATGTCTAATAAAATTATTGTAAATCCAAAAGACCTAAATTTTTTAATTTATTAACACCTTTTAATAAAAAATATTATCATTGAAAATAATTTTTAAATTTTAATTATTTATGACTTACAAAAATAAAAAAAACTTTTACTATGGTCATATTATCACTTATATGTTGTCTATATTTTATTTATGAATTCATTGGTGAGGTTAATATTTTTTTTGGGTGATCTAATATTCACAAGGTTCATATTACTATTGATAAGGGTAGGTTACTATTTATAAGGGTAGGTTACTATTCACTAAAAATTAATTTTGTCCCACTAGACTCTAAACATTATACAGATCGCAACCGCGTGTGTCGAATTTTTGAAATTCAAATCACAGAAGTGACAAACTTATGTTTAATGGCCACATTGTAATTAGTAGTTCATTGTGTTGTGATTTCATATGATTATTGACAAATTTATAAGAAATGAATTTCCATTAATAAAATATTTGGTCCTTACATTATTCCCCATTATGAAATTTCACCCCCAAAATTTCATTTTACATTCTAATCCATAAACAGGTGCGAGTAATTTTATTTCATCTACTCCTCTAGTTCCCATGTTTCCTCTTTATACTAATGGTTCCTCTATAGTACTTTGACTAGTTGATTAGTCTTGTCACGTAGAGCATTATATCTATGATCCAATATCTTCATTGGATGCTCTTCATAAGAAAGATAAATCTCCCAATGTACCACCTCTAAAGAGAGTGCATGTGAAGGGTGTGGTATGTACTTTCTTAATAGGGGTACATGGAAGACATCATGTAATTTGGCCATGGTAGGTGGAAGTGATAGTCGAATGCCCACCACTATAAAATGATCAAGAATTTCAAAGGGATCGATGTACCTGGTACATAACACTCCCTTCTTCTCAAACCACATGTCCTTCTTCCCTATCAATAGGTATAGAAATACCATGTCTAAAAATTTGAACTCCAGTTATCATCAATGATTTTCTACATAACTCTTCTATCATCTTTGGGATGCCTTGATGTACTTCTGAATGGTTTTCACCTCCTCCACCATTTCCTCATCCATTTCATCTCCTTCCATCTTAATCTCACCAATGTCATACCAACACATAGGTGTTCTGAACCTTTTCCCATAAAGGGTTTTGTATGGTGCCATTTAGACTCTCGAGTGGAAACTGTTGTTTTAAAAGAATTCAAATAGTGGAGGATGTTGGTCCCATCCTTCTTTTATGTCCATTAAACATGTTCAAAACAAATATTATAGTATATAAATAGTTTAATTATATTGGCCTTTAGTTTGAGGTTGATAGGTCGTACTGATGTTCATTTTTGGGCTTAGAGAATGTTGAAGGCTTTTCCAAAACCTCAAGGTGAATCTTGGATCTCGATCTAATACAATATATAGTGGTACTCCATGAAGCCTTACCACATATTTGATATATATCAGTTCAAGTTGATCCAATGAAAATTCCTCTCTAATCATGAAAAAGTGCGATATATTTGTTAAACGATCCACAATGACCCATATAGAATTATTTCCTCCGGATGTCCGAGGATGTCCAGAGAAAAGGTCCAGGGTTATTTTCTCCCACTTCAATGTTGGTATGGTTAGTGGTTGTATCATCCCATTAAAATTATTCCTTTCAATCATCCCTTGTTGGCATACCATGCACTTTGATCAATACTCAGCAATCACCTTCTTCATATTGCCCCACCAAATGTTTTCTCAAAGATCTTGATACATATTTGTGCTTAATGGGTGGATAAGGAAGGTCGACATATGTGAATAATTCAGAAGATCCTTCTTTATCGCTGGATTGGATGGTACACATAATTGTGAACCAAGAATTATGACTCCATCCTTTTAAATATTTAACTAATAGGATTACCCATTTCTAATAGCTTCCACCATTTTCAGAATTTCCAAATCTTTTCTTTGTGCATCTATTATTTTCTCTATCAGGGATGGTTGATCAATCATTTGAGAAAGGAATTATAATGTACCTATATTAATTCATCCCATGTCCATCCTATACTAATATTCAAATATCATATGCTTTTCAATTATCACCACTAATAAAGATGCATGAATCATTATACTTAGAGCATCTGCCACCGTATTAGCCTTATTGGGATGGTAGTGGATTGATTTGTCATAATCCATGACGTACTCTATCCATATTCACTGGCACATATTATTCTATTTTTTCTGAATATATATTTGAGATTCTTGTGATCATTATATATCTCACACTACAAACCATAGAAATAATGCCGCCAGATTTTTAATGCAAAGACAAAAACCACCAACTCAAAATCATGTGAAGGATAGTTTTGGTCATGTATTTTCAGCTTCCTTGAGGCATATGATATCATTTTATCATTTTTAATTAGCACAAAACCTAATCCATTATTTGAAGCATCACATTACACTAAAAAGTGTTCTACACTTGTGCGATTGTGAGTACTGGTGTACTGATTAGCCTCATTATCAACTTTTTAAAATGGTCTTCACATTTTAGAGTCCATACAAACATTACTCCCATCTGTGTTAGCTTGGTCATTGGGTTTAAAAAGCATGAAAAGTTATTCAAAAATCATCAATAATACCTAGATAGACCCAAAAATAAGTAGATATATGTTATAGATGTTGGAATGGTCCACTCTTCAATTGCCTTTGTCTTGGAAGGGTCTACTGATATCTAATTACTAGTGACAACATGTCCCAATAATGATACTTCCTCCATCCATAACTCACATTTGTTGTACTTTTCATACATCTTCTACCTTCTCAAATTATTTTACACATTATTCAAATGCTCCTCATATTTCTCCTTGCTCTTGGAGTATATCAGAATATTATAGATAAATACTACATCAAATGTTTCACAGTAATCTCTAAAGAATATATTCATTAAATCCATAAAATTTTCAAGAGAATTAGTGTGTCTGAAGGTCATCATTATGAACTCATAGTATTCACACATTGTTTTAAAGGCAATACTTGGAATATATTTTTCCACACTTTTAATTGGGGATTTCCCGACTGAAGGACCACCATAGAGAAATAATTGGCCCCATGAAGATGATAAAACAAGTCATTTATCTATGGTTGGGGATATTTCTACTTTATCATGATTTTATTTATCAGAAAATAATCAATTAAAAGGCGCATTATTCTATCTTTTTTTTGATGAAGAGAATTGGTGCACCCCATGGAACAACACTTGGGAGTATAAAACCCTTCTCCAAATCCTCCTATAACTGCTTCTTCTTCTCTTCCAACTCCACTGTGTCCATTCTATATGGTTTCTTTGATATATGAAGAGATTCAAGAAAAAGTTCAATTGAGAACACAACCACTTGGTCAGGAGGGATACCAAGAAAATATTCCGGGAATACATTAGTGTAATACCTCATGATGGGAATGTCTTAAAGAATGATTCTCTCATTCGTCTAGGTAATTTGAGCTAGAAATTATTTATCATAAAAAATTAATATCGACATTTGAGACACTGATTATAAATTATATTTTTCTTCATCCTTACAATTTTAAAAAATTGGGGGATGCTTCGGGGTGTGAAGAGTGATATCCCATTGACAACAGTTGATGTTATCATTGTATAATGATATCCAATAAATTCCCAAGATACTATCAAAATCAATTAAACTGGGAATAATGTGATTTTATGGGAGGTTATATCCACAAACGCTAACTGGAGAGGATTTATAAATCATGGATGCAATAATTTCACCATTCATTATTCTCACATATAACTTGTCCTCCAAATTTTGAGGCGGTGTTACAATAGTTCTACTAAAATTTCAAGATATGAAAGAATGTGTAGAACCATAATCAAATAGTACATTTTATATTTTTGAATTAATAACTAGCATACCATTCACCACATTGTTTTTCGTCTTCACCACAGCAGTAGTTATAGAATAATCCTTTCCTTGTTTCCTTGAAGGTTGTTTTTGATTACCTATAACAACCCTCATCATAGTGAATTTTTAACATAATTCCCATGATCCTTACAGTTGTAAAATTGAACTAGAGGCTGAGTGTAGATATAAACCTTTCTTTATTCATCCACATTAGTGGGATTCTTCATATCTCATTGGCAGTTTTAATCTAGATGTCCAAACTTTCCACATTTGATATAATTATTGGTTCTATTTAGACCATTCCCTCTATTCTTCTTCCCATAATTTTTAGATGTGGGATGATGAATCCACTTTCCATCCCAGAAATTATTTTTCAAACTACCCACATAAGATTCCATATTTCTCTTCTTCTTGATGAACCCACAATACCACTGAGAGTCTCCAATCTCTATTTCAACCTTGAGGGAACAACATAAAATATCATCATATATATCAATGTCTCGAATCACCATCACCTTTATTAGACTCAATATTATCCCTCTAAGGAAGTGGTCTACATTGAAATCGGTTTTCATGACAAACCCTAATGTGTACCTTGAAATCCTAGTAATGTTTTCTTCATACAACCTGATTGACTCATTTTCCTTCTCCTTGAGTCTTAGGAATTATCTTCTCATCTTGAGATGGAGGGATCAGGGAAATTATTTATTAAAAAACATTATCTTGAATTCCTCCCATTCCTTGGAATCTATTCCCTCCCAGGACTTATTATTCTTGATTAGTGTCCACCACTGATTACCTTCCCCTTCAAAATAATAGATTGCTAGTGAGACTTTTTCTTCTTTTGAGAACTATAGAATAGAGAATATATTTTTAATGGAGTTAATCCACTATTCTGAGAGGAGGGGATCAGATGATCCACTGAACATGGTAGGGTTTTTCCACATAAAGTATTCAATGAAAAATTTCTCTTTCCTTAAAGGATGAGGGTTCCAAAATTATTCAATTTAATATTCATAACTTGAGCTAGATGAGAAAGTATTTTCATGATGTTTTGAACACCTGTATACATCATATCAGAAATATAATTAGAGAAATATTCACATTCTCTGTCACATTTATTTTTGGAAAGTGTTCTTCTATTTCTTCCATTAACTAAGACAAAAAATTTAAAATTAGAGGGATTGAATACTTAGCTATTGATATTAATAAAAGGAAACTTTGAGTATAAGAGTATAAACTTGTAAAGGATAAGTATATAATTACTTGTAATTCCTTTTGTCTCAATATATGTTATCATTGATCTATTTCATAGCTTGTAATATTATGATCTCTTTTTCTATTCTCTTAATAAGGGTTTGTACTATGATCATGATTTTTGAAAAGCATTTCCCTCGGGAGTGTCAAACCAAGAGTGCAAAAGGGCCCATTATTGTGCACCAGTTTCTGTTCAAGGTTAGCTCAAATTGGTATTTTCAGGTTTTACCCCTAGATACATCTATTTTAGAGCAACGTCTTCATATTTGTATCCAAACAACAATGTATTTTTTTAATAAACCACTTACTCTATACTTTCCAAAATGTTGGGGTGTTTCCTTTTATGTAGTCTCATCCTTAAGGTTGTTACAAAAGTTCTCTATTTCTAATCTCTAAAAATATCTAGACCATCATATGATACCAACTATAGAAACCATGGTCATTTAAATATAACATTACATGATTTTAAGAATAATTATACATCAGATTAAAATCCATGGATCGTATAGTCTTGTGTCTTTGAAGACCAGGTACATAAAACTCAAAAAATGGACTTAAAAAATAATTCTTTATTTTATCTTCATAAAGTGCTCCTAACATTCATTAATCCCTTACATATATATAGGGTAACATGGGGATCACATGAACAAATAAACAAGTTAAAAATCCCAACAATGAAATAAAAATAAGAATAAGGCTTTAGCACAAGGGTTAGATATCATGAAATAATGATATAAAATGGCATATAGAATCATAATTTATAAACATGGGGCCATATAAACATGAATTCATATTAATTTGGTAGAAAAATAAATCATGAATTTATCATGAGTGAAGGTTCATTACACATAGAGGAGCACAAGTAAAGGTTAACCACCAAGACCATGGCACATGGTAGCACGAGTCAAGGATAACCGCCCAGACCATTGCACATAACGTCTCAAGAGACTAAACATTACCAAATACATTAGAGTTATATCTAGGTACACCCATCTTAACATGTTCATGAATATTCTTTCCACATAAATAGTAATACATAACCAATCATACATAGACAAAAGGGAACCTATGGAGGAAAATGGGTATCACATTCATGTCATAAAGGTTAATAAATGGGTGCATCATAAAAGTGTCCATGAGAGTAATGAAATCAAACATATATGGAAATTGATAATTTAAAATAGTCATATACCATGTTAAGTGATTTCAAAATGTTGTGAAAATATGTAAGAAAAGTATTTAAGAAATTCTTAACATTAAAACATTTTAGTAGGGTTTAAATGAAAATACTAAAGAGCATTTAAAATCGAAAAGGGAATAATATTTTATTCAAAAAAGAATGAACCAAGATGGTTTTATTAATAAAAAGCATAATTTTATAAAAACAATGGGGGCATAAAATAGAAGATAGAGTGCACTTAAAATTGGGTAATAATTCTAGATGTTCCCTCAAAACAAGTTTGCTTATCAGGATGTATTGAGGAGGAAACCACTTGAAAACATGTATATCCTAGAAAGAGAATGAAGAAAGGGTCATGATAAATGAATTTGGTACATTTAAATTTAATTTGAAAGATAAAAATAAAAATATAAGATATCTTCATTTTTGTTAAAGAATGATAAGGAAACATGAAGAAATAATGGATGTTTGGGTAGAATCCCTTACAGATTATCGGCATGGTATCAGGTGTAACTAAGAAGGATTAATGAGAGATAATAGGGTTTATAATTACTTCTATATCATTAAGGAATTATAGGGGAGTTCTGAAATTATACCGCATCACTAGAGATTACACATAAATGGCATAATATATAAGAAATTATGGAATAAAAGTGAAATAGATAAGATCCCTTCCTATAACTCTAACTATGTTCTTCGCTTAATATTAATGACTGGAATAATCAAATCATGTTTTATAATTAATAATTCCAGAACTTATTTTACATGTAAATTATTTATTATAAACTTTTTTAGTTCATTCATAACATTTTATTATTGGTTATGAGGTTTAATTTCATTTTTTGAGTCCACTTGTTTTCTTGGTCATGACGATCGGTTTACATATTTTCATGAATGATAAATCATTTAAAATGGGCATAGTTGTCTAGAATTGGAGTGATATTTTATTATTGAACATATAGAAGGTTACAGGGTTTTAAATTTAATTTGGTTACCTAGATTAAAGTTGAATCATTATATAAAACATTAATGATAAATACTTGGATTAATTTGGTGATTTTTTTCATAATTAACATATTTTGTATTACTATTTTACATCATGTGTAAAAAATAATTCCAAAACATCATAGAAGATAAAATAATCATATTATTATCTAGTTAAACCATTAAAATGGTTTCATGAATAGTCTATAATATGGTATTACAAATTGAAAACTTGTTGTCCTTGAATGAGATAAATCAATACATCTCATATGGCATTTTCATTTATAGAATAAAAGGATGGAGAGGGATAGATTATGATAAATAATCCCTTGAGAACAATATCATTATAGTTCATTTATTTTACTGTAGTTATCATGCCATTTAGTTGAAGGGAGGTGAGGAAAGAAACAATAAAACAGATGAACATGAAATAAAATAAATGAATCGGAAAGAGGAATCTACCTCTTGGGTTTATCTCTTTTGAGGGCCTCTTAAAGGGAGAATATTTGGACTTTTGAGAAGACCAAGGGATGTTGTACATGGGGGAGGAGCTTGGGGAGTAATATGGGAAGAAGTTAGGAAAGGACCAAGGCTTTAGAAGAGTGAATAGAGTAGGGGAGTGTGGGTGATTTTTATAGTGCACGGGAGGAAGGTTTTTTTAATATTTAATTCCATAGATTATTAATTTACCTCAAGAATAGAATTAGTGATGATTCCATGACCAAAAAAATTAATATGTTCAGGTGAAATTGTGATTTGGGTGCTATCATCACATATGATGTCAGGAACAGTGGTTTTAAATTATAAAGTATTTATATAGAAAATTATGGTATTTAACTATTCACAAAAAATTTATGTATTTTAGAAAAATAAAAAAAAACCCCTTACAATTTTTTGACATACAGAATCCAAAAAAAAATAAACTCCATTTTTAAAAAAAAATCTAATTATGATTAGATTAATTTTTAATTTAAATCATAATTTACTTGAAAAATATAGATTTTAATTCTATAACTGATTTGATAACACTTTCAAAAAATACATAAGGTCTTATAAAATTATCTTAAAACTAGAAGAAATAATATTTTTAATTTATGAAAACCATTTAAAAAATATTTATTTAATTAATTGTAATTAATTATTTATGACTTACAAATATTCCAATACTTTTACTATAGTCATACTATCACTTATAAGATGCATGGATTTTATTTATACATTCATGGGTGAGGTTACTATTCATTTGTATGAGCTATTATTCATTAGGGTCACATTAATATTCCTAAGGGTAGGTTACTATTCACCAAAAATAATGTCTATTCCACTGGACTCCAAACATCTAACAGATCACAACTGTGTTTGTCAGATTTTCACAATTCAAATCACAGAAGTGAAAAATTATGTTTAAAGGTCACATAGTACTTAGTAGTTCACTATGTTGTGATTTCATGTTATTATATAACATGTTGATAAGAAAATAATTTCCATTGATAAAACACTAGTTCATTACATTATTCCCCTTTAGGATATTTTTCCTCAAAATTTCTTTTTACATTTTATGCCATAAATAGGTGTGGGTAATTTTCCACCATTTCCTCCTCCAGTTCCCATGTTGCCTCTTCGTAATTATGGTTCCTCCATTTTAATTTGACCAGGTGAGTTGTCTTGTTACATAGAACTTTAAATCTACAATCCAAGATCTTCACCAGCTTCTCCTCCTAAAAAAGATCATTCTCAAACTGTACCACCTCTGAAGATAGTACATGTAATGGGTCTAGTATTTACTTCCTAGGAGGGATAAATAGAAGACATTTTGTACTTTGGACATGGTAGGTGGAAGTGCTAGTCTATAATCCATAACTCCATCAAGATCAAGAATCTCAAAGGGGAGTATGTACTAGGGACAAAACATTCCTTTCCTTCCAAACCTCATGATCTTCTTCCAAGGGGGTATTAGTAGAAATACCATCTCACTAAAATTGAACTCAAGGTCTCGTCAATGATTTCTTTTATAAATCTTCTATCGACTTTGATAAACTTTGATGTGATGCTAGATTGTTTTCACCTCATCCACCATTTCTTCGACCATTTCATGTCATAGAATCTAACACTCAACTACTTCATCACAACACGACCATGTTCTATACCTTTTCCCTCAAAGAGGTTCGTATGGTTCGATTCATATTCTTGAGTGGAAACTATTATTGTAAGAGAATTTATCCAGTGGAAGATGTTGGCCCCATACTCCTTTGAAATACATATAACACGATCCCAAAATATCTTCATGTTTCTAAATAGTTTCCATATATTGGACATTAGTTTGAGGATGATAGGTTATACTGATGTTTAGTTCATTACTTAAAGAATGTTGCATGATTTTATAGAACATTGAGGTGAATCTCAGATCTCGATAGGATACAATAGATAGTGCTAATCCATGCAGCCTTACCCCCTATTTGATATATATATGTGCAAGTTTATCCAATGAGAAGTCCTCTTGAATCACGATGATGTTATATAACTTTGTAAAATGATACACAATGACCCAAATAGCATTGTTTCCTCTGGATGTCCTTGATTGTCCAGTGAAAAAGTCAATGGTGATGTTCCCCCACTTCGAAGTTGTTAAGGGTAGTGGTTTCATCATACCCAGATACTTCTGTCATTCAGTCTTAACTTGATGACTTACCGATCACTTTGATGTATACTCAAGAATATCATTCCTCATATTGTCCAAACAAAAGTTCTCTCAGAGATCTCGATACATATTTATACTCTCTGGGATAATTGAGAAAGTCAACCAAGGTGTGTCATTCAGAAGATTCTTTTTTATCTTCATATCGAATGGTACACATAATCGTGACCCAAACCTTATGAATCCATTCTTTTAAATCATTAACTAGGAGTATTTCCAATTTCTAATAGCCTCTACTATTTTTAAAATATCCAAATCCTTTCTTTGAGAATCCTTTATTTTCTCCATGAGGGATGGTTGAGAATAACATTTGAGAAAGGATTGATTATGTTCCTCCCTTAATGATTCCCATTTCCATCCTCTGAAAATATTATATGATCGGATCATTTTCAAATATAATCATTGAAGAAGATGTATGTTCTTTTCTACTTAGATCAATTTCCACCTAATTAGCCTTACTAATATAGTAGTGGTTTGAGTAGTCATAATCTATGACTATCTATATCAATCTTTTCTGGTGAATATTGATCTCTTTTTTTTGAATATATATTTGAGACTACTGTGATCAGTATATATCTCACACTTCTCCCTGTAGAGATAATGCCACCAGTATTTTAATGCAATGATCCTGACTGCTAACTCCAGATCATGTTTAGGATATTTTTTCTCATGGATTTTCAGCTACTGTGATGAATATGATATAACCTTATCATTTTCCATCAGCATATAGCTTAATCCCTTCATTGAAGCATCATTTTACACTACAAAGAGTTCTCCACTTGTTGGGAGTGTCAGTATTGGCATAGTTATTAGCCTATTTTCCACTCTTTAAAACTATATTCACATTCCTAATGCAAGAAATCATTATCCCTTTCATGTCAGCTTGGTCATTAGGTTTTTCAATTCTGAATAGTTCTATAGAAATCATCGATAATACCTGGATAGAACAAGAAAGCTATGGATCTCCATTATAGATCTCAGACTGGGACACTCCTCAAATTACTTTGTATTGGAAGGGTCTATAGATATCTCATTGCAAGTGATAACTTTCCCCAATAATGATAATTACTCCATTCGAAACTGACATGTACTATACAATTCATACAAAATCTCCCTTCACAATGTTTTTAACACTGTATTCAAATGATCCTCATGTTCCTCCTTCCTCTTATAGTATATCACAGTATCATCGATAAGGAATACAAAAAAAATCTCAATGTAATATTTATGTACTCTTATCATTAAATCCATAAAACATTCTCGAGCATTAGTGATTCTGAAGGGAATTTTTATGAACTCATAGTGTCAATACCTCATTCAAAAGGCATTCTTGGTAATCTCTTCCTTCTACACCTTTAATTGGTGATATAACGTCTGAAGGTTCACCCTAGAGAAATACATAACCCCATAAATCTAACAAAACAAGTCGTCAATATTTGGAAGGGGATACTTGTTCTTTATTGTGATTTTATTGAGATCATGATAATAAATTCATAGATGCATTGATCCAACTTTATTCTTGATGGAGAGAATGGTCACACCCCATGGTGAAGCACTCAAGTGTACAAAACCCTTCTCCATATTATCCTATAACTTTTTATGCATCTCTTCTAGATCTGAGACGATAATTATATTTGGATGATTTGAAATAGGAAGAGAACAAGGAATAAGTTCAATTGAGAACCCAAAATCTCGGTTAGGAGAAATTCCATGAAACTCTTTAGGGAATACTTCTGTGTAATCCCTCAAGATGGGCTTGTCTTCTATCTTGATTCTCTACTTTGTCTCAATCATCTGAGCTAGTCTTTCTTGATCATAAGTAATTAATATCCAAACTAGAGACACTAATTATAAAAGATATTTATATTCCCTTATACAGTTATAAATAATTAGAGGATGCTTTGGGATGTGAAGAGTGATCTCCCATTACTGATAGTATATGTTGGATTTCTATAAAGGTAGCCAATACATGCCCATGATAGCATTGAACTCCACTAAAGGAAGTATGATGAGATGTTATAGGAGTTTCTATCCAAAAACATTAATCGGGTAGGATTTATAAACCATGGATACAATAATTTCCACATTAATTGTTCTGGTAGATAACTTCTCCTCTAAACATTGAGGTGGTTTTTGAATAGTTCTACTAAACATTAATGATATGAAATAATGTGTAGAATCATAATAAAATAGTATGTTTTTTATTATTTAATTAATAACTAGCATACCTATCACCACATAATTTTCCTGCTCCACCTTAGTAGTAGTGATAGAATAAGTCCTTCCTTATTTCCTTAGAGGATGTTGTTGATTGCCTCTAAAAACCCTCATCTTAGGGAAATTGTTCACATAATTACAATGCTCCTTGAAGATTTTAAAACTACAATAGAGGATGATTATTGATCTAAAACTTATTTTATTCATCCACATTAGTGGGAATATCCATATCTTGCATGTGGTTTTTAGCCATATGTCCCAACATTCCACAGTTGAACCAATTCCTAGTTCCCTTTAGACCATTCCCAAGATGATTATTCCAAAAAAAATTACATGTGGGATGATCATGCTTTTTCCCATCATGGAATTTATTTGCAGGACCACCAACATGAGATTACATTTTCCTCTTCTTTTCATTGGACCCACAATACCACAGAGAGTCAGTGATCAACATTTCAATGATTAGGGAACAAAGGAAAATCTCCTCATATCTGTTTGAGGTCTCAAATCACCAGCACATTTTGTATTCTCAAGTTTTTTCTGCTAAATAAGTGATCCACCTTGCTTTCGGGTATTTAAGGACAATGACAGAGGAGTAGCTTGGAAGCCCTATAAAGGTGGATTCATATGCCCTATTTGACTAATCTTAATTCTTATTGTGTCTGAGGAACCTGCTTTTCCATCTTGAAAAGGAGGGATCAGTGAAAATGGTTCTTAGAAATAATTCCCCTGAATTCCTCCCATTCGATGGAATCAATTTCCTCCTAGTGCTTCGTATACTTGAACAGTGTCCAACACTTATCAGATTCCCCAGAAAAATGATAGACATCCAGTATGAATTTCTCTTATTCTAAGAACTATGGAATAAATAATATCTTCTCAATTGATTCAATCCATTATTCATCAAGGAGGGGACCAGATGATCCACTAAACATGGGAGTCTTTTGCCGCATGAAGGATCCACAGACTACATTATCAATCCTTGGAAGAGGATAGCATTCCGCACAATTCAAGTATTCATTATTTTCATGTTTTTACCCTAGATACTTCTTATGCTAGATTCACCACTAATTGTTTGCATCCAGACAGAGATTTATTTTCTTAATAAACAACTTACTATATACTTACCAAAATTTAGGGGTGTTTTCTAATACTTAGTATCATCGCTAAGGTCCTTAATAAAGTCCTCTATTCCTACTCTCGAAAAATAACTAGACCATCCTATGATACCAACTATAGATACCCTAGATTTTACATATAACGTTACACGATTTTCAGATTAATTATACATCAATGAACTAGCCATTTATATTAAATTCTAGTGTCTTAGAAGGCTAGATTCATAAAACTAAAAACATGGAACTAAAAACACTTATTTATTTAATCATCAAAAAGATCTCTTAACATCCTTTGAGACCTTACATCTACATAGCGTACCATAGGGATCACATGAACAAAGGTATGAGCTAAAAATCCCAGCATGTAAATAAAAATAACAATAAGGATTTACCAAAAGGGTTATAGATATAGACATAATGATATAAAATGGCATATAGAATCAAAACATATAAACATGGGATCATATAAACATGAATTCAATGTAATTTGGCAGAAACATAAATCCTGACTTTAGCACAATTCAAGTCTCTTTTCACATGTAGGTGCACATATCATGGTCAACCACCAAGACCACTGCACATGGTATCTCGAGTCATGGCTTACCACCACGACCATTTCACATAACATCTATGGAATCCCACCTTTTTATTAAATAGATTTCCATTATGGTTTACATATAGGGGATCTTTAAAGTCTAGTGTCTTGGAAATCAGAGACATAAAACATGAAAAAAACATAAAAATTATTTTAATCCACTTGTAAGGCTTCATAATATGTTAATCCTATGTACAATTACTGCATCTCATATCTTGGAGACATATATCAAGAAAAAGGGTGAGGAGAAGGCCTAGTAAGGGTAAACAAGGGAATCAGTTTACTTGTGATATCAATAAGAACATGAATAAAAATATTATGACATAAGAAATGGATGTATAAGTATATCATAATGAATATTACTTGAATAATAACTTGAATATGTGGCTAAAACATTTCATTTATACATTCTTTAACATATTACCATGGTCCATCCACAAGGTGTCATAAAAAATTACCAAGGTTATTCACCAAGGTATTGTGAAACTTGTCATCTCTAGAGATTAATTCTTTAGCCAATGAATTTGAGCACTACCAGGGTTATAACTTAATATGTTTTTACTTTCATGTGAGCCACGTTGACAATAATCAAACATTTCATAAATAACCCAAATATAATCAAAGAAATGGGTTTCTTGTCAAAATCGTGATGTTTAAAAGTACTTAAAAACGTGATCATTGTTAAATTTATAACCCATGGAAAGGGAATGAGGTTTATATGTATGTAAATTCCAGAATAAAATAGATAAATTATATGTATTAATTAATACCCCTATAAATGAAATATATTTCGGTAATTTCATAAATAATACAGGATATTTTTTTGGGAAAAAGAGAGAGACTTTGAGAAGAAAATTCTCCAGCATAATGGCTATTTAGCATAGTTTTAGAAAACATTAAAGAGAGAGGATACAAGGGTAACCCACTCATGAATAACATATAATAAAGTATATTTATATAATAACATGAAAATAAGAACATGTTATGGAAATTTTAATGACATACCTAGTGAAAAGAAATCTTGAGCAGAATGAGAAGATGTGATTTCTTTTAAAAATTCCGGCAGCCTAACAGCGTCACTTCAAAATTCATAATATAAATTGATGAGATTGGAAAGTTTATCTCATTATTTTGACATAAAATTTACAGTAATGAGGATATATAAGAACATTCTCTCACATAATAAAATGGAAGTATAAGGCATAACATAAATGAAGTCATGACTTAAAGGGGGAGGGTGAACAGATCCCTTACCTTGAAGAGTAACTTCAAAAGCATGAAGGAAGAGACCATGAGTGGCATTAGGGAACCTTGGGAAGACTAAATGGGAGTTAAAAAGACCATAAATTCGTTAGGGGTGGATTTTGATGTTAAATGAATGAGGTAATGGTTTGTTATTTATAGGGGAAGTGATGGAACAAATCATTAATTACCAAGGGACACCTCATCGGTGGTATTTGAGAAACCACGGGTCTTCCATTTGTATTTTCCCATGGTATTGGCCACATAGGACACCTAATATCATATCTTACTATTCAAAAGATCACCAGAAAGATTGCACAATTATTACATCTTTAATGATGTCATTAAACACCCAAAAATCAAACTTGTAACTTCACTATTCCCTGAAAATTCAACTATCTCAGAAATATCCCAAAAATTCACCTTAACCTAATATCGATGCTATGAAATCAAAAATGAACTCCATTTTATATAAATAATTTTCTAAATACATTTAATTTAATTTTTATATAAAAACATTATTCACCCTGAAAAAAACTAATACATAATTAATAATTTCTGAAACAGCTATTTACTTATTTTATTTAATCACAATACCTAATAAAGGTGACTATAATATATTAATACTTTCTTAAGTGAGGTTACTAATCCATTTGGTCACATTACTATTCATAAGCGTAAAATCACTATTCATAATTTACTATGCACCCAAAACTAAGTTGATCTTATTAGACTCAAAATTTCTTACTAAACACAACTGTAGAAGATCATTTTTTGAAAATCATAACACATTATTAATTATTTACAGTTTACATAAATATTTTAAAATATTATTTTTTAAAAAAAATCATTAATAATATACATCCTATATTTATCCGGACATTTGAAAATTCACAAACATCACCATAAGAAGAAATCAAAATTTTTATTTATATCAAAGGATTACATAAAGCAGCTAAGATCTCGTTAGATAGACCCTTATAGCACCAGCATAGGATATAATTGTAAGGTGTGTTAAGGTGATAGAATCTTGGGGCGGCTCGACCAACATTACCTGAGTGGTGATTTCTATTAGCTTGAACTTCTCCAGTAAGAGATTCAGTTCAAGATTCACATGATGAAGTTCAGCTTGGGATTGGCCAGAGCAAAGCCCAATGGTGCTACTTCTTTCCCAAGTTTCATTAGATGGGCTTCGAATAGCCAGATACTACTGGATGAGGCCATCGCATCTTCTTTCTGTAACCAAGATCACTTGTATTTGTAATCAATAATTGTAATGTTAAGAGTTTAGTTTACAATGGTCATATTGACCAATAGTCATATGACACTAAAAATCCTATAGTCTCATTTAATTATACTCACTTCGTTATTTAACGAATTTAGTTTTGTTGAGTATAAAATTAAATAACACACGAAATTAGGAAATAATAATTATTCAAAATTTCAGTTCATTACAACGTCTCATGAGACTAAACATTACCGAATTAATTGAAGTGATATATAGGTGCAACCAATATAAAATGTTCATTAATATGGTTTCCTCATAAATAATAATACCTAATCAATCATATATAAACCTAATTGAACCTACTTAGAGAAATTGGTATCACATTCATGTCATAAAGGATAATAAATGGGCGTAGTGAAAATAATTAAATCATACATGGACATAAAAAAAGTAAAATAGTAATATATTGTGGTAATTGATTTCCAACTAATGTGACAAAATGTAAGAAATGTATTTATGAAATTTATAGCATTAAAACATTTTGGTGTGGTTTAAAGGAAAATACTGACGATTATTTATAATCGAAAATGGAATAATATTTTAATAAAATCAGATGTGAAACAATAATTTTTTCTTAATAAAAAGAATTATTTTATAAAACTAATTGTGTCCTAAAATAAATTATGGAGTTCGCTTTAAATTGGGAAAGAAATTCGGGATGTTCCCTCAAAATAGATTTTTTTATTGGGAAGTATTGCATGGGGAATCACTTAATAACATGTATATACCAGAATGATAATGATGAAAGGGCCTTGATAAATGAATTTGGTACATGTAAATATTATTTATAATATAGATATAAAAGGATAAGATAACTTCATTTTGGTAAAATAATGATACGGAAACATAAAGGAACAAAAGATGATCAGACAGAATCCCTTACAGATCATCAGCATGTTATAGGGTGTAATTAATAGGGATTAATGAGAGAGAAAGGAGTTTGTAATGACTTATAAGTAATGAGGTCTATATAGTGGAGTAGAGAAATCATATCCCGTCATTAGGGATTTCACAATAAAGGGAATAACATAGAGTAAATTCTAGAAGAAAAGTGAAATAGAGAGGATCTCTTACCTTATGTTTGACGGTGTTCATCACCTAATATTAATGACTTGAATAATAAAATAACGTTCATTATTTAATAATTAAGAAATATTACATTTAAATTATTTAGTATAACATTTTTTAGTTCATTCATAGCCTTTTTGATTGGTTATGAGGTTGAATTTCATTGTTTGGGTCAATTTGTTTTCTTGGACTTTATGATTGGTTTACATATTTTCATGAAATTAGATTCATGTAAAATGGGGATGGTTATATGGAATTAGATTTATATTTTATTATTCGAAATATATAAAGATACATGTTTTTAAACTTAATTTGGTTACTTGGAGTCATGTTGAATCATTATATAATACAATAATGATAAATACTTTGATTAATTTAGCAATTTTGATCATAATTAACATGATTTTGTATTATTATTTTACATAATGGGTGAATAAGTATTAAAAGACATTACATAAGATAAAATACATGTATTATGATATTAATTAACAATTTAAATGGTTTCATGACTAGTCTAGAATATGGTAATGCAAATTGAAAACCCGTCATTCTTGAATGTGATAAATCAACACAACTCGGACATTATTTTCATTTACAGAATAAAAGGAGGGGGAGGGATAGATTATGATAAAATATCAAATTATCATAATATAATTCCAGTACATGTATGTTACTGTATTTATTGTACCATTTTGGTAAAGGGGGGTGATGAAAGAATCAAGAATAGAAAAGAACATGAATGAAAATTAAAAATATCAGAATGTGGAATTTACCTATTGAGTTTTTCTATTTTGAGAGCAACTGAAGGGGATATAATTTGGTCTTTTTAGGGGAACAAGGGCTTTTGGATGTAGGTGAGGATATTGGGTAGTGATTTGGGTATAACATAGGAGAGTCAAAAGTCTTGATAAGAGTAAAGATAAGAGGGTAGTGTGGGTAGTTTTTATAGTGTAGTAGAGGAGGGTTTTATAATATTTAATTCCTTAGATAAATAATTTCCATTAAGACCAGAAATATGGATGATTTAATGACCAAAAATAGTAATAATTTCACGTGCGATCTGTATTTGGGTGCTGACATCACTTATGCAGTCTGGAATAGTTTTTATAAATTATAATGTATTTATATTGTAAATTAATGTATTTTATTATTCGCCAAAAATTATTGTATATAAGAAAAATCCTAAAAAAACACCCTAACCATTTCCTACAAGTTTAATCCAAAAATTTACTCCATTTTTAAAAAATAATTTTATAAATATGATTAATTTAATTTTTAAATAAAATTGTAATTTACTTCAAAAATATATATTTTAATACTATAACTAATTTTATAATGCATTCTAAAATTTTGTAAGCCCTTATAAATTTTATGTATCGATTAATAAAACTAGAAATTAAATAGATAGATTATATTTATTGATGAATACCCCTATTAAATAAATAGATTTTCGTACTTTCATAAATAATAGAAGATAATTTCTTGAGAAAAAGAGAGAGATTTTGAGATTCAAATTCTACAGCATAACAGCTATATAACATAATTTAGGAAAAAATTAAAGAGAGAGTATACAAGGGAAACCCACTCATGAATAACATATAATAATTTTTAATGGCATAATAACATGAAAATAAGAACATGAGATGGAAATTTTAATGACATACCACATGAACATGAAACTTGAGTGGAAAGAGAAGTTGTAATTTATTGTAAACATTTCGACAGCCTAATGGAGTCACATAAAAATTCAGAAAATAAAGTAATGAGGGAGTAAGGGGTATCTAATAATTTGGACATGAAATGTACATTAATGAGGATATATAAGAACAATCCCCCACATAATAAAATGGAACTATAAGACATAACATAAATGAAGTCATGACTTAAAGGAGGAGGGTAAAAGGATCCCTTACCTTCAAGATTAACTTTGAAAACATGAAGGTCAGGACTTTGGGAGGATTGAGGGAACCTTGGAAAGAATCCTTGGTAGGTAGAGACACAAAAACTTTATGGGATAGGATTTTTACATTAAATGAATGAGGGAATGGCTTGGTATTTATAGGGGAAGTGAGGGAACATATCATTAATTGCCAAGGGACAACTCATCAGTGGTATTGGGAAAACCATGGTCTTGACCATGGTATTTGCCCATGGTATTGGCCACATGATACACCTCATAGAATATCTTACTATTAATAAGTCTACCAGAAAGATTACAAAATTATTACATCCTTAATGATGTAATTAAACACCCAAAACTCAAAACTGTAACTTCACTATTCACCAAAAATTCAACTTTCTCAAAGAAATCCCAGAAATTCAACTTAACCTAATATCCATGCTCTAAATTCAAAAATAAACTCAATTTTATGAAAATAATTTTCTACATATTTTTAATTTACTTATTAATTAAAATTTAATTCACCTAAAAAAACTAATACATAACTAATAATTTCTGAAATAGCTATTTACTTATTTTATTTAATCACATTACCTAATGAAGGTGCCTAAATTATATTAATAATTTCATAAGTGAGGTTACTAATCCATTTGTTCACATTACTATTCATAAGCGTAAAATCAATATTCCTAATTTAGTATTCACCCAAAATTAAGTTGATCTTATTAGACTCTAAATTTCTTACTGAACACATCTGTAGAAGAACATTTTTTGAAAATCATTACACATTATTAATTATTAAAGGTTTACATAAATAAATTAAAATATAATTTCTTAAAATCATTAATAATATTCATCTTATATTTATCCGGAGATTTCAAAATTCAAAAACATCACCATAAGAAGAAATCACAATTTTAATTTGTATTAAAGGATTACAAAAGGCAGCTAATGTCTTGTTATATAGCCCTTATAACACCAGAATAGGACCTAAGTGTAAGGTGTGCTAAGGTTATAAAATCTTGGGGAGGCTCAGTCAAAATTACCCGAGTAGTGATTTCTATTAGCTTGATCTTCTCACGTAGGCGATTCCATTCAATCTCTACATGATGAAATTCGACTTGGGTTTGTTCAAGAGTAAAGCCCAGTGGTGCTACCTCCTTCCCATGTTCCGTCAGATGGGCTTAGAACAACCCGAGACTACTAGATGAGGCCATCAAATCTTCTTTCTGTAACCAAGATCACTTATATTTATAAACAATAATTGTAATGTTAAGAGTTCAGTTTTCAATGGTCATATTGACCAATGGTCATATAACAGTCAAAACCCAATAGTATCATTTAATTATACTCACGTCGTTAATTACAGAATATAGTTTTTCTGAGTATAAAATTAAATAACACACAAAACAATTGTCACTCTTCTTTGTCATGATGAACCTGACCCCTTTTCTTGTTAACTTGGTTAATGAATTACAATGTAGTGAAAAGTTTTTCACAAACCACTTATAATAACCTACTAATCCATGGAAACATAAAATACCAGTTATTGTTTTAGGCCTAGGTGGCTTCTCCACAACTTTTTTCTTCACAGGGTCCACTGTTATTCCTTTATTGGTAACAATGTTCCGTAAGAAAGAAACTTCTTGTAACCAGAATTAACAGTTACTGAACATTCAAAAAATCCTCTCCTTCTGCAGAGTTTGAAAAATATCCCTTAGATGATCCTAATGCTCCTCTGGACTTTTGTAATATGTCAGAATATAATTACTAAAAACTATCGCAATGTTTTCAACGTAGTCCTTAAAGACTCTATTCATCAAGTCCATAAAATATCAGATGAATGAGTCAGTCTGAAGGGCATAACAACAAACTCATTATGCCAATATCTTGATCGAAAGGTAGTTTTCATAATATCTTCTTTATTCACCCTCAATTGATGATAACCAGATCGAAGATCAATCATAGAGAAGAATTGATCCCTAGGAAGTTGGTTAAATAGTTAATCAATTATTAGAAGTGTACTTGTTCTTCACTGTGATCCCGTTCAGTTCTCTATAATCAATGCATAGTCGCATCGATCCATCTTTCTTCTTTACAAGGAGAATAGGTGCACCCCAAGGAGACACACTTGGTCGGATAAACCCCTTCCCCAAAAGATCTTGGAGTTGTTTCTTTAATTCCTCTAGCTCCACATTTTCCATCCTATATGGTCTTTGATATTGGATGAGATCCAGGTATGAGTTCAATAGAGAACTCTACCTCTCTTTCTGGGGGAGGTCTAGGAAAATCCTTGGGAAATTCGTTAACATATTCTTGGACAATGGGGATAGTTTATTTCCTTATACTCTCATCTCATTCTTCTTCTTCACCGATGAACTCCATAAATAAGGATATAGGGGGTTCTTCTAGACAAGGATCTGGTTGAGATATAACTCCTTCGAAGATAACTATATGTTTTCCATTCAAGACTACTGATATTTTATTTCTCCTACATTTGATCTTAGCATTATACATTTAGAGTCATTCCATCCTTAGTATAACATTGAATTCCAGCATGGGAATGACTACTAGATTTACGATAATATTGTTCTCACCAAAGTAAATACTAGAGTTTCTAAACATTGACAATTCTTGGATAATCATACCAAGATTCTTGACTAATAACTCTACTTTTAGAAAGTGTAGGTTTTATTCTAAATTGTAACACCCCAAGCATCCAAGTTATGCTTCTCTTTGAATAATACAATAACATGTGTTGTACGCAACTCCGAGTTCTAAAACACCACAAAAATAAATCTCGTCGTTATGAATAGTAATACACACATTTTGAAATTTTATAAATTTTATCTTTCTAAATGGACTTCATTTTCAGATTCGTTATATTGAAATTATCCAAGGGTAAGTTTTTGGTATTTTTCGGAAAACATTCAATTTTTGATGAATAGAGAAAAGCACTGAGTTATAGTTTAAAAACCTAATTTTTATTTAAATAATTATTTATTTTGATTGATTTTTTAAGGTCAAAATAGATAAATAATACTTATATAAGTTCAATTTAATTCATTGGAGTCAATTTATAATAATTTTAGATATATAAGAATTTTAGAGAACTTTTGACCGTCTTTTACCCACCTCCTAAGAGCATTTGAAAATTTAAATAAAACTTAATTTTACTACTTATGTGAGTTGAATTTCAAAAATCTGAGAGACACGATAAATATCAAGGAATAAAATGTGGTTAAATAAGATAAAAATAATTTTTGGTGAATAGTAACTTTTTACTTTTATTTACCCCGGTTAAAAGTAAATTAGGCAATTAAGGGTAAAAATGATATTATTATTACCCTAACACAGGTCCTAATTCTATTGGATAATTATAATTCGACCAAAAACAACCATAGGAATAAAATATGAACCTCTTTGGTCCACTTGGATTAGATCATGACATTTATTATTATTTAATTCAAAGAAGAGTTAAAAGTGTTAAATTCAATGTTTAATAACTAAACCATTATTAATATAAGGATACACATAAGATGAATTCGACTATAAATATTCATTACATAGCTAAATGAAAAATTATCCATAATGGTATTTTATTTATATTTTTTTGACATTATATTACTTAAATTATTTATGACACAATATTGATGAAGTAATTATCTAATTAATGAAATATTAAAATAATTGGTATTATAAATATCCAAATAAATGTAATTTTATACTTTTTAGGAATTACACTAATTTTATAGATTAATATGACATATTAGAATTAGTTGAATGATTTTTTAGAAGCAAAAATGCTGTTATGCATTTATAAAAAACAAAATACAAAATAGTGTCAAGTTGACATAAAATATTTTTTAAAACAAAAATTATATTATTAATTGATATAATGGTTCTAAAAATCTAAGTATCGGTCAAAAGACTTCTATAATAATATATATGACATTAATGAACCAATTGGGGTTTGATTGGTAGTTCAAAGTAGGTTTATTACCCATATAGTGTTAGAATACAATAAAACAAGGCAAAAGTTAAATTATTTAACTTAGAGTTAAATCTAAATGATAAGGTTAAAATGGTAATATAAATATGTCTAAAACCTATTGGATGTGATGATTTCGACCAATCCCCACCCTAGCCTCAAAACAAGACACTTTGGATCCATTATAAACTGAATATGATTTTATTATAAAATAATAATTTGAGTTTTTCCGAAGGGGCCCCTCACCCCTCTTATAAAAGGGAACTCCCCCTTCTCTCTAATTCACACCATAAAAGCTATTTGGATTGGCCAAACTCTGCCCAAATACCCTATAAACTATACTCAATTCATTCTATAGGACTTTATTTTGTCCAAAATACAACAAAATAATCCCTTTTGATCAAATCAAAAGGAAGAATTCGAAGAAGATGTAATGATTTCACCACACTCTTTCAATTTCTCGTATTCTTCCACTTACTCTTTCTTTGTTTATTCAATTATAAAATAATAAATAAATTATATTATATATATTGTGATGTTATTATAAATATGGAATAGCTAAATTCATTATTTTATCCATCTTCTGAATGATAATGTAACCACGCGTGCGTTTGTACGGCTTACCATCTCCATGTCAGGGTGTAATTTGTTATTCAACACTATGTTATTTGGAAAGATATAATGATGAGTAATACACATATAAATAATTAAAATAACATGATAATGTCTCTATAAAATTAATATACTATCCAATTACACACCATTAAGAAAATTATATGGTCGCTCGTGTGTACGTACGGATTACCGTCTCCAAGACGCGATAAGATTCATTTCCATGTTCACCATTCATCGACGATTATAAAAAATATATTACTAATAAGTATGTAATATATGAAATAATAATGCTACTGGAGAGATATATATATATATATATATATATATATATTCACTTACGTATTTTTTATTCTCTTAGTTTTGTTCAATACGATATGAAAACAGAAACAACGTTTATGCGTACGTACGAACTATCATCTCCATAAACGGTGTATTTTATTTCATATAATTGTCTATTATACATAATTATAATATAAATATATTTGATATATTAATCATGTTTTTTATTCTTGATTTATTTAAATCATTAACTAAATGATACGATCCTGAATAACAAGTTAAAACACGTACGATAAAGAAAGAGATTATTACCTGAAATGTTAATTTAACATGGAAATTATTATAAAATGGGTAGTATAAAGATCTAAATGAATCATGTATGGTATCATAAATATTAAAATTTTTCTATTATAATTTAATAACATACAATTATCTTTATACTGGAGGTTAAATGTACCCTCGACTAAAAGAATGTTCAAGGTAAGAGGTTTTCATCTCACTTCATATTCCCGTGAGATTCAGGCCATATTACCACTATTACCTTTTCTGTGGTGTATGTATTGCCCATAATTGTATACATTATGTAATAAACTTCAATTTATGTGTATTTACATATTCATTGTATGATACTTCTTTCATGGGGTTTATGTTTCATATGTTACCAAATTGGTAAGGGTTTATTTCACAATCTCTTCATTATCAGAGGTTGTTTATATATAATTATCTACTGGGATCTATTTATCATCCACAACCATGTTTCTTAAAAATTCATTTCAATACATTCTTACTATTTTATTGACAATGGGTTAAAGTCATTTATACCCTTTTTTGACTTTTTATAATATTTTTATAAAGGAATCTTTCCATCATTTTCAAAATAAGGTCCTTTTTATCCTTTTTGACAAAATTAATGTAAGAATGTCATTTTTTAACTTATAAAGCAGGTGGGGATATTTTCCACCATTATAAAATCATCAAATATTCCCATACAAGCTTATAAGAATTTTTTCAAAATAAATGTTTCCTTTATAATTATGTTACTCTTAATTGATTTCAACATAGATAGAGATTTTTCTCTTAAAAATGTATTAATTTCATATATGTCAACATCCTTTGATGAATTGTATGATTATTTGAAGTTGATTTGTTATGATAAAAAACATCTATATTCTATTGATGGTTTTGTGATATGTTTTATTGTGGATGTGTTATTTCATTCCATTTATGGTTTATGGATAATGTATTGACATTTCGTATGCTAGTTTTAATATGAATGTCTTTGTTATATTTCAAACTCTTTTTATGATGAATGTATTGGGCTTGTAAGTTCTGAGTTGGGAACTGGTAAAAGTAAGCCCTAAAAATTGGGGTCCGGTTACAGCAGACCCTCCGAGATAGATTCCGGTTACAGAGGCTCTCCAGGTTGGAGTCTAGTTATAGAGGCTCTCCGGGATGGAGTCCCATTACAGAGGCTCTCCGAGATAGAGTCCTATTACCAAGGCTCTACGGGTTTGAGTCTAGTTATAGATATCCCCTAGGTCCTAACATAAGGCCCTGACAGAAAAATTAAAGTCTTCCATTATTCATTCCATCTTTATGAAAGTGGCTATTGATATTCCATTTGATTATTCAACGAGGAGAATATCCATGTGAGTAAGTAAATGGAATTATTTTGATTTTATCCATGCCATATTATGCTGATGTTCATGTTTAAAAGGATTTTGTTTTAGTTATATAAATTTCCATAAATTTTTATGCTTAATTTTGAATGTTTCCTCTACATTTTTATCCATACTGAGCATCTGAGATCACCTTTATATATGTTTTATTTTTCCCAGGATGTGAAGAAGCATATTATGACTAACCTGCAGGGATAGTATATGGGATCTCAGTGTTTTCTTGGAAACAATGTTGTTGTAGTTTTCCATTTTATGATGTAATGTAATCCTTTTGAAAGTATCTAGTACATCTAAGGATACTAAACTAAACGATCATTTGGGACATGTTATTTTGTGATCATGCTACTGATACATAATAATGCACCAACTTTGTGTAATTCGGTCGGGGTGTTACAGTTGGTATAATATAATGTTTAGTACAGACATTAAAAACTAGATGTAGATAAACTATTATTAGAGCACATAGCCCTAAGATAGGCCTTATGGATTAGTATAGAAGAAATTCCTAAATTTTTGATTTGTAGAGATTTTGTGAGTTTTTCATGCAATACATCCCTGTATGGATACGAGCAGGTAGAGGCGGCTCTGGCACAGATGTACCTAGGGGTAAAACCCAAAAACACCGCTTTGAGCTAGACTCGATCAGGAATTGGTGCACAACAACAGGCCTTTATGCACTAATGGTTACGACACTCCCAGGGGATATGCTTAGGATAATTCTCATTTTCTTTGCAAACCACTATGAAGGGTTTACTAGTATATACCTCCTCAAAGAAAACATTTTTGTGATTATGGATTATATCCATAAACTATTAAATTTATGTTAAGTATTTTACTTGATTAAAATTATGAATTTTGATTCATAAACTGACCTAGTTTATGGAATTTTTTAGAAATGGAACCCAGTAGAAGAAATGAGAACTCAAGTAATATGTATGATCCAAAGAGTATGAAGGGTCATATCATTCATTGTATTAATCTAACATTTAGAAGGGAAACAGTCTCTCATGTACTCTAAACATATGAATAAATAATATCATGTGTTATTAAGATAATTAATGAATTATTTGAGTCATATGGATTTGAAGGGAACCAAGGGAAGAAAAGGATGGTAGAGATAAAGATGGATAAATGGAAGAGGGGAAAGAAGGGTTTTCCCATATGTGATAAATGTGGGAATAATCACCTTGGTAAATGATTGAAGGGAATGGGAGTTTGTTATATGTGTGGAGAAAAAGGACACCAAGTATGTAATTCCATGGGTAAGAAAAAGGTTGGAAATTTAAAAGGCTTCATCTGCAAGGCGTTGATACACTACACGAATAAATGTCCCAATCATCAGAGTATACCAAAAATAATGCTACTGTATAATAATCAAGTTATGATACTACCTTAGATGAAGTGGAATGACTAGTGTTCTTATGTTGTTATTATAGAATTATTTCATTTGAGTGTTGTGTCAGGAGTATACTGGTTATATTAATTATAGAGATAAATAAGAATTGTACTCCAGTACTATTTTACTAGGTATTTGAGATTATATGGTTCTAAGAAAAGTGACTTAATATTAAGCTACACTATTTGGAAAATACATGGTTGAAGGATTTGTAATCCTTAATACGGTCCTCATAACGAGGTAGTGATATTGGAATAAGAGATGGTTGATTTGGATAAATTATATTGGATATTCTTGACTTCACTAGAATTGATTAATAGTTTGTTTATTTCATCATTGTTGGAATATTCAATATTTTTGGATATAATGAATATATACAGTATTATATAAAGGATAAGGGAGCATGAATGTAATCAATAAGGTTTTATGGTAATTCCGGGTGTTAAAATGTTTTGAAATAATAAATGATGTAGGTGTTCACATGTTATTACGTGGAAAAATGGATCTTCATTGTGTTTAACATCCTTATAAATTTTGGACTATGAGTTCAGATAGAAGTATTTTTGGGAAGTCTAAAGGTTGGAATGGATTAAGTTTGAAATCGGATACTATTGTTAAGGTTATTTTTGGATTTTTATAAAAATGAAAACATGTAGAAAGTGTGACAACCTCTCGCATTAGTCAAAGCTACGGGAATCAAACCCACAACCATAGTGTGATAGGGATTTATCACCTACCAGTGGACTACATGAAATAATTGGAATGTATAATGTAGTTTCTTTTTTAAAGGGGTTGATAGGTGAATTATAAATTCATTTTATTTTGGAACCCTATACGAATAGGATAAATAGAATTTTTTTAAGTTCTATTGTCTTTTAGAGTGAAAGATGAGTTTGTGGTAGAAATTTGTTAATGGATGGAACTCTACATGTCAAGTATATATTTTTTTCTTTTATTATTCTATAAAGAAATTAATTCTTAAATTTTAGGCAGGGGATCCTAAAACTAAAAATTTATTATCCTAATACATTTTGATATGTTGAACCGATGATATTTTAAATAATCATAGACTGATGGCTTTGAGTCCCTCAATTATACAATGGTTTGTGATTGATGACCTCAATCACTCCCTATAATTATGTACATGTTTCCTCAAATTATGTGTCTTTAATTTCCACCAAAGTTATCCTAATATAGATCAAAATTTTGTGGTGAATTTTTCATTCCCATTTTCCTCTTATTAAGACTAAATTTTATTAACCCTATTCCCGATGTGAGTTTTCCTCAAAGGTATTTTCTATTGTCAACCTTTTATTTTCAAAGAAAAAACTAAAATTCCAAGGATGAAATTTATTGAATGAGGGGAGAATGTAACACCCCAATCTTCCAAGGTACGCTTCCCTTTGAATAATACAATAACGTGTCTTGTAACACCCCATGATTCCAAGGTATTTTCTATTATCAATGATTTATTTTAGGTAGTCGTTATGAATAGTTATTCCCAAGTTTTGAAATCCAATAAATTTTATCTTTCAAAATGGACTTCATTTTTGGATTTTTAATATCAAAATTATCCTTGGGTGAATTTTTGGTATTTTTATGAAAACTTTCAATTATTGATGAATACTGAAAAACATTGTGTTATAGTTTAAAAATCAAATTTTTATTTATATAATTATTAATTTTATTTAAATTTATTTTAGGAAAAAAAAGATAGATAATACCTATATAAGTTCAATGTAATTCATGGGAGTTAATTTCTAATAATTTTAGATATATAAGAATTTTATAGAACTTTTCACCGTCGTTTACCCACCTCCTAGGAGCATTTGAAAATTTATATAAAATTAAATTTTATCGCTTCTGTGAGTTGAATTTTGAAAATATGAGACACACGGTTAATATCAAGGAGTAAAAATTTGTTCAATAAGATAAAAAATATTTTTTGGTGAATAGTAACTTTTTTCTTTTATTTACCATGATTAAAAGAAAATAGGATAATTAAGGGTAAAAATGATATTATTATTACCCTACCACATGTACTAATTCTATTGGATAAATATAATTCGACCAAAATCAACCTTAGGAAGAAAATATGAACCACTTTTCTCCACAAGTATTAGATTAGGAAAGTTTTTATTATTTATTTCAAAGAAGAGTTAAAAGTGCTAAATTCAATGTTTCATAACTAAGACATTTTTAATAAAGGGTTACACATAAGATAAACTCAACTATAAATATTCATTAGAAATATAAATAAATTTCATAAATAATATTATTTTATTTATAATTTTTAGACATTAAATAATTTAATTTATTAATGACAGAATGATGATAAAGTAATTACCTAATTAATGAAATATTAAAATAATTAATATTATAAATATCCAAATAAATGTAATTTGAGGATTTTTATTAATTCCACTAATTTTCTAGATTAATATGACATATTATGGTTGTATATATGAATTTATGTTGAAGAAATAATGCTGTTATGAATTTAGTAAAAAACAAAATACCAAGTATTGTGAAAATTGACATAAAATAGTTTTTAAAAAAAATTATATTATTAATTGATATAATGGACCTAAAAATCTAAGGTTCGGCCAAAAGACTTATATAATAATATATATGACATTAATGAACCAATTGGGGTTTGATTAGCAGTTTATAGTCCGTTTATGAACCATATAGTGTAATAATACAAGAAGACATAGTAAAAGTTAAATTATTTATCTTAGAGTTATATCTAAATGATAAGGTTACAATGGTAACCTAAACGTGTCTAAGACCTATTTGTTGAGATTAATTCGACCCATCTCCACCCTAGCCTCTAAATAAGTTATTTTGGAGCCATTATATATAGATATTTAATTTATTATAAAACAATATTTTGATTTTTTTCTAAGGATCCCCTCACCCCTCTTATAAAAGGGCACTCCCCCTTCTCTCTACATCACACCTTCAAAGACATTTGGCGACCAAACTCGGCTGAAATACCCTCTAAACTGTTCTTCCTTTATCCTAGATGACTTCCTTTGGTCAAAAAGCCATCCTAAGGATCTATTTTGATGAAATCAAAAGGGAGAATCTAAAGAAGAGATAATGATTTCACCACCCTCTTTCTTGATATCGTATTTTCCCACTAACTCTTTATTTGTTGTTTCAATTATAAAATAATAACTCCAGTATATTCTATATACTGTGATGTTATTATAAATATGTCAAAACTATATTCATTATTTTATCCATCTTATGGATGATAATGTCACCATGCTTGCGTGCGTACGACATACCGTCTCCACGTCGTGGTGTAATTTGTTTTTCAACAATATTTTAGTTGGATAGATATAATGATGTGTAATATGTATATAAATAATAAAAATAACATTATAATGTCTCTATAAATTTAATATACCTTCCAATTCCACAGCCTTAAGAAAATGATGTTGTCGTTCGTGCCTACATACGGATTACCATCTCCAAGATGCGATGAGATTCATTTCCAGGTTCACCATTCAGCAGCGATTATAAAAATATATATAACTAATATGTATGTAATATATGAATTATAATTCTACAAGAGATCTATATAATTATATATTTATATATATATTTACTTACAGGTATCTTATTCACATAGTTCCGTTCAATATGATATGAAAACTGAATCAACGTTTATGCATACGTACGGACTACCGTCTCCATAAACAGTGTTTTTCATTTCATATATACGTATATTATACATATTTATACTATAAATATATATGATATATAAATCATATTTTTATTCTGGATGTATTTAAATAATTACTTAAATGATACGATCAACAATAACAAGTTAAAACACAAACAATAAAGAAAGCGTTTATTACCCGAAATGTTAATTTAACATGGAAATTGTTATTAAATGGGTAGTATAAATTCATAAATAAATTATGTATGATATCATAAATTTTAGTATGGTTATAGTATACTTTAATAACAAACTAGTATCTTTATACTGGATGTTAAACGTCCCCTTGACTAAAAGAATATTCAAGGTAAGGGGTTTTCATCTCACTCTTTATTCCCGTGAGATTCATGCCATATTGCCACTATTACCTTTTGTGTGGTGTATGTACTAGAAATAATTGTATTATTTGTGTAAAAACATTAATTTTTGTGTGTTTACATATTTATTTTTTTATACTTCTTTCATTTGGTGTATGTTTCGTAAGTTACTATATTGGTAAGGGTTTATTGCACAATCTATTCATTATCCGAGTTGTTTATTTGTAATTATCTACTAGGACCTATTTATCATCCACATCCATGTTTCTTAAAAACGTATTTAAAAAAATTATTACTATTTTATAGACTATGGTTTGAAGTCATTTAAACCCTTTTTTGACTTTTAATAAGATTTTTATATAGGAATGTTTCTGTTGTTTTCCAAACAAGGTTATTTTTTACCTTTCCAACAAAATTAAGGTAAGAATGGCTTTTTTTAACATATACGGTGAGTGTGGCTATTTTATGTTGTTATAACATCATAAAAGCTTACCTTAAAAGCATATAATAAAATTTTAAAAATAAATGTTTCTTCTATAATTGTGTGACTCTTAAGTGATTTCAAAAAAGAACGAATTATTTCTATAAAAAATGTTTTGATTTCATCTATGTCAACATCCATTGGTGAATTGTAAGATTATTTGAAGTTTATTTATTATGATACAAAAATTCCATATTGTATTGATAGTTTTGTGATATTTATTATTATGGATGTGTTATTTCATACCATTCAGGGTTTATTGATAATGTATTGACATTTTTTATTCTAGTTTTAATACGAATGATTATGTTATATTTCAACATCTTATTATGATGAATGTATTAGAATAGTATGTTCCAGGTTGGGGATCGGTAAAAGTAAGCCTTCCAAATTGGGGTCCAGTTACAGTAGACCCTCTGGTATGGATTCTGGTTATAGAGGCTCTCTAGGTTGGAGTACGGATATAGAGGCTCTCCAGGATGGAGTCTGGTTAAAGAGGCTCTCAAGGTTGGAGTCCGGTTATAGAGGATCTCCAGGATGGAGTCCTGTTATAGAGGTTCTCTGGGAAAGAGTATAGTTACAGAGGCTCTCCGGGTTTGGGTCCTATTACAGTTAGCCCCTAGGTCCTAGAACGTGGACTTGACATAGAAATTAATGTCTGACATTAGGAATTACAACTTTATGAAAGTGGCCATTGATATTGAATGTGATTACTCGACTAGTATAATATCCATTTGAGTAATTAAATGTCATTATTTTGATTTTCTCATTTCCATATTATGCTGATGTTCAATTTGAAAAGGATTTTGTTTTAGTTCAATACATTTCCTTAAAATTTAATGCTTATTTATGAAAATTTCTACTATATTGTTATCCTTAATGAGAATCTGAGCTCACCCCTTTCTAAGTTTTATTTTTTCTAGGATACGAAGAAGTATATTGTGACTAACCTTCAGGTAAAGTCAATGGGATCTCAGTGTTGTCTATGTAAATAATGTTGTTTTAGTTTTCCATTTTATTATGTAATGTAATCCTTATAAATGTATCTATTACATTTAAGGCTATTAAAATAAACAATCTTTCAGGACATGATCTTTTGTGATCATGATAATGATATGTAATAATGCACCGACTTAGGATAACTGGGGTCATGGTATTACATATATTCTTTAAAATGTTGGTGGAAATAAAGGAATGTGTAGAACCAGAATCAAACAATGTACTTGGTAGCTTTGATAGAATAACCCGAGTACCTTCTACCACATCATTTGGATCTTCAACATTAGCTGTCATTATAGAAAAATCAGGGCATTGATCCCTTGGCCTTTTCCAATGCTGATGGTGGTTCCCTTCCTCTACCCTAAGATTTGGACAGTGATTGGCAAAGTTCCCACATTGGACACACTTAAAGAACTTTAAATAATGTAGGGCTTGCACCATCTTTTCTTTTCCATTTGTGTTTGGAAGTTGAGTTTTTTCCTCACTACAACAATTCCATGCAATATGAACATCTCTTCTACACTTCTAGTAGTTCTCGCTTCCGAGAAGGTAGTTCCCCAAATGCTTCCTCCCACATTTATTACGCATGGGAATTTCACATGATTTAATCTTCTTCCCTAATTAAAATTCCTCCCTAAGATGGGCTCCATCGATCATTTCATGTTATTTCATTTATGAGACCACTACGTCTCACCAAACTCAAGATTGGCATTCGTCACACTCCGCAATAGGTACTCATAGTTATCATTGTCTTGGTTGGCTAGATTCTTTCGCAAATCAGGTCTCATTACACTAAAGAATCTATTAAGCTTACCATTTGGATCTATGACAAAGATAGAGGTATATCGTGAAAGTCAGGTGAAGTTCATCTCATAGCTTCTTACAGATTTGTTCTCTTTCTGCTTCAGTTCGAGAAACTCCTTCTCCATTCTTTTTCTTATAAAATGAGGGAAATACAAACTGAAAAATATCCCTATGAACTATTCACACACCATAGCTTCATCCTATAATATTGGCCTCATGCTTTTGATCTGCTTCCACCATTGATAAGCTTCTACTTCTAAGAAATATACATCCATAGTGACATTCTCTTGCTATAAACAGCGGAGCATATAAAAGATATTTTCAATGGAGTTGATCCACTGATAAAAAATCAGTGGGTCTGTTGATCCACTAAAGGTTGCTGGTCGTTGGCGCATAAAAGACTCAACATAATTTTGTTCCCTTTGTAGTGATATTGGTATCTCATCTTGATTCTAGTTATTTCTCATAACTTGAGTTAGTTGGTTCATCATTCGCATGAATGTCTCCATTCCAGATTCCATCGGAGGGTCGTCAGCACATGGTCCATTATTGTCACTATTTCCATGGTTCCTCCTATTGCCCACCATTTTCTAAAAGAATAAAACCGCAATGAGAATCTTATTTCATTTAAGAATATTTTAACTATAAAGGATTTTATGTCTTAAAACATCATGATTAAACAATTACATTTCTATATAATTCCTTCATAATGATTCATAAAAATCTTGTTATTAATGAAACATATACCCCATGAGTGTCGTAACCAAGAGTGAAGCAAGGCCCATTGTCATGCACATGTTCCCATTCAAGTTTAGCTTAAAGAGGTATTTTCAGGGTTTACCCCTATGTATATCGGTGGCAGAGCCTCTTCTACCAACTCGTATCCAGATAGGGATGTATTTGTTTGATAAACCACTTACTCAATACTCACCAAAATACCATGAAGTTTTCCTATATTTAACATTTTCTATAGGGTACTTCCTAAAGTTTTCATATCCTAATTTCCATAAATACCTAAACTATCTTTTTATACCAACTATTTCATCCCTCCTTTTTGTTACATACTTTTTCATTACATTCTACATACAGAGGATCTTTAATGTCAGTGTCTTGGAAATCAGGGACATAAAACATGAAAACAACATAAAACATTATTTTAATACACTTGTAAGGATTCATAATATGTTCATCTTATATACAATTAGAGCATATCATATCCTAGTGACATATATAAAGGTAAATGGTGTGGAGAAGGCTTAGAAAGGGTAAACAAGGGATTCAGTTTACTTGTGATATCAATAAGAACATGAATAAAAACATAAGGACATGAGCAATGAAAGTATAGGAATTTCATAATGAAAAGAACATGAAACATAACTTGAATATGTGGATAAAAAATATCATTTATACATTCATGAACATATTACCATGGTCCATACCTCTGGCGTGATAAAACAATTACCAAGGTTATTCACCATGGTATCGTGAAACTTTTCATCTCAAGAGATTAATTTTATACCCAATTAATTTAAGAAATATCCTGGAGAACCCTTATTATGTCATTAATTTCATGTTAGACACATTGATCATAATCAAAAATTTCTTAAATAAACAAAATATAATCAAAGAAATGGGTTTCATGTCAAAATCGTGACGTTTAAAAGTACATAAAAACTTGACCGTTATGTTATTTATAACCCATAGAATGGGAGTGAGGGTTATATGTATGAAAATTCCACAATAAAATAGATAAATTATATCTATTAATGAATACCCTTATAAATGAAATAGATTTGGGTACTTTAATAAATAATTCAAAATAATTTCTTTTGAAAAAGAGATATATTTTTAGATGAAAATTCTACCGCATAATAGCTATATATCATAGTTTTAGAAAACAGTAAAGAGAGAGTATACATGGGTAATCCACTCATGAATAACATATAATAAAGTATAAATACATAATAACATGAAAATAAGAACATGGTATGAAAATTTTAATGACATACCACATGAAAAGGAATCTTGAGGGGAATGAGAAGATGCGATTTCTTTTAAAAATTTCTGCTGGCTAATAGCGTCACATAAAAATTCAGAAAATAAATTGATGGCAGTGGAAAGGGTATATCATCATTTGGACATGAAATTTAATATAATGAGGATATATAGGAACCATCTCCCACATAATAAAATGGAACTATAAGATATAACATAAATGAAGTCATGACTTAAAGGAGGAGGGTGAAAGGACACCTTACCTTGAAGAGTAACTACGAAATCCTGAAGGACGGGACCTTGGGAGGATCGAGGGCACATTGGTAAGACGACATGGAAGATAAATAGACCATAACATAGTAGGGGAGGATTTGTAAATGAAATTAATTAGTGAATGGCTTGGTATTTATAGGGTAAGTGAGGGAACAAATCATTAATTACCAAGGGACACATCATCAGTGGTATTCGAAAAACCATGGGCTTACCAATGGTTTTTCCCATGGTATTTCGCAGTTGGGACACCTCATAAAATATATTACAATTCATAAGTATAACATAAATATTACACAATAATTACATCCTTAATGATGTCATTAACCACCCGAAACTCAAAACTGTAACTTCACTATTCATCATAAATTCAACTTTCCCAGAAAAACCAAAAAATTCACCTTAACCTAATATCGATGCCCTGAATTCAAAAATGAACTCCATTTTATGAAAATAATTTTCTAAATATTTTTAATTTAATTTTTATATAAAAACACTTTTCATATGGAAGAAAACTAATACATAACTAATAATTTCTTAAACAATTATTTACTTGATTTAGTGAATCACATTACCTAATCAAGGTGCCTAAATTATATTAATAATTTTTTATGTGTGGTTACTATGAAATTTAGTCAAATTACTATTCATAAGTGTAAATCACTATTCATAGTTTACTATTCACCCAAAATTAACTTGATATTATTAGACTCTAAATATCTTACTGAACACAACTATTGAAGAACATTTTTTGAAAATCATTACACTTTATTAATTATTTAAGGTTTACACAAATATTTTAAAATATGATTTTTAAAAAATTCATTAATAATATACATCCTATATTCATCCGGACATTTGAAAATTCACAAACTTCACCATAAGTGGAATTCAGAATTTTTATTTATATCAAAGGATTAAATAAAGCAGCTAAGCTCTCGTTACATAGACCCTTATAACACCAGAATAGGACCTAATTGTAAGGTGTGCTAAGGTGATAGAATCATGGGGTGGCTCGGCCAACATTGCGAGAGTGGTGATTTCTATTAGCTTGAACTTCTCTAGTAGGTGATTCCCTCCAAGATTCACATGATGAGGTTCAACTTGGTTTTGGTCCAGATCAAAGCCCAATGGTTCTACCTCCACCTCATGTTCCGTCAGATGGGCTTTGAAAAACCCAAGACTAATTGATGAGGCCATCAAATCTTTTTTTGAATCCAAAATCACTTGTATTTATAAACAATAACTGTAATGTTATGAGTTTAGTTTCCAATGGTCATATTGACCAACGATCATATCAAAGTCTAAGACTAATAGTCTAATTTAATTATACTCACTTTTTAATTAAATAATATAGTTTTTTTGAGTACAAAATAAAATAACAAAAGAAATTTGGAAACAAAAACTATTCAAAATTTTGGTTGGTTACAATGTCTCCTGAGACTAAACATTACCTAATGAATTGAAGTGCTATATGGGTGCAACCAATATAAAATTTTCATGAATATGTTTTCCTCATAAATAATAATACCAAACAAATCCTATATAAACCTAATAGAACATATTTAGAGAAATTTGTATCACAGTCATGTCATAAAGGATAATGAATGGGCGTAGAGATAATAATTAAAACATAAATGGACATTAATAAGGTAAACTAAGCATATATTGTGGTAATTGATTTCAAACTGATGTGACAACATGTAAGAAGAGTATTTAGTAAATTTATATCATTAAAACATTTTGGTGTGGTTTTAAGTAAAATACTAAAGATCATTTATAATTGAAAATGGAATAATATTTTATATAAAACCATAATGGAAAAAAAATTATTAACAAAAGGATTTATTTTATAAAAATAATGGTGGTTTAAAATAAAATATTCAGTTTACTATAAATTGGGAAAGAATTTGGGATGTTCCCTCAAAACATATTTTCTCATTCCAAAGTATTGTAGGGGGAATCACTTAAAAACATGTATATCCCATAAAGAGAATGATTAAAGGGACTTGATAAATGAATTTGGATACATGTAAACAATTACTTACAATATGGATATAATAGGATAAGATAACTTCATTTTGGTAAAATAACGGTAAGGCAACATGAAGGAACAAAAGAGGATCGAACAGAATCCCTTACGGATTATCAACATGTTATAGGGTGTAATTAAGAAGGATTAATGAGAGAGAAAGGGGTTTTTCATCACTTATATGTCATGAGGGATTTATGGGGGAGGTGTGAAATCATACCCCCTCATTAGGTATTTCACATAAAATGGAATAACATAGAGTAAACTCTTGAATAATAGTCAAATAGAGAGGATCTCTTACATTATGTTTGACAGTGTTCTTCGCCTGATATTACGGACCTGAATAATAAAATAACATTAATTAATTAATAATTAGAAAAACTCTTTTATATTTTAATTATTTATTATAACATTTTTTAGTTCAATCATAATATTTTTGATTGGTTATGAGGTTCAATTTCTTTGTTTGGGTCAGTTTGTTTTCTTGGAATTTACGATTGGTTTAATTTTTATGATGAAAGTAGTTTCATGTAAAGTGGGGATGGTTGTATAGAATTAGAGTTTTATTTTATAATTTGAAATCTATAAGGTTACATGTTTTAAAATTAATTTGTTTACTTGGAGTGAATTTGAATCATTATATAAAACATTAATGATAAATACTTTGATTAATTTTTCAATTTTAATCACAATTAATCCATTTTGTATTATTATTTTACATCATGTGTGAAAAAGTATTACCAGAAATCACATAAGATAAAATACATATATTATGATCTTATTAAGCATTTTATATGGTTTCATGACTAGTCTAGAAGATGGTTATGAAAATTGAAAACCTGACGTCCTTGAATGTGATAAATCAACACAACTCAGAAATTATTTTCATTTACAGAATAAATGGAGGTGGAGAGAGAGATTATGATAAAATATCAAATTATCACAATATAATTATATTAAATTTATGTTATAGGATTTATAATACCATTTTGGTGAAGGGGGTGAGGAATGAAACAAGAATAGAAAATAACAGGAATGAAAATAAAAAAAACCAGAAAGTGGAATTTATGTATTGAGTTTTTCTACTTTGAGAGCCTCTTAAGGGGATGGGATTTGGTGTTTTGAGGAGAAAAAGTTCTTTCAGATGTGGGGGAGTATATTGTGTAGTGATTTGGGTAGAACATAGGAGAGTCAAAATTCTTTATAGGAGTGAAGATAAGAGGGTAGTGTGGGTGGTTTTTATAGTGTACGGAGGAGGGGTTTTTTTAATATTTAATTACTTGGTTTAACAATTTTCATTAAGAACATAAATAAGGATGATTCAATGACCAAAATAGTAATAAGTGCATTTGATATCTATATTTGGGTGATGACATCACTTATGCGGTCAGGAATAATTGTTTTAAATTATAAAGTCTTAATATCGTAAATTAATGTATTTTATTATTCACCAAAAATTCCTGTATTTAAGAAAATTCCTAGGAAAAACTAATCGTTTTCAAAGTTTAGAATCCAAAAATGAACTCCATTTTTAATAAATAAATTTATAAATATGATTAATTTAATTTTTAATTAAAATCATTATTTATTTCAAAAATTTAGATTTTAATACTATAACTAATTTTATAATGCCTTATAAAATTTTTTACGGCCTTATAAATTATATGTATTGATGAATACCCCTAGAAATGAAATATATTTGGGTACTTTCATAAATAATACAATATAATTTCTTGAGAAAAAGGGAGAGTTTTTTAGAAGAAAATTCTCCATCATAATGACTATATAACATAGTTTTAGAAAACATAAAAGAGAGAGGATACAAGGGTAAAACACTGATGAATAACACATAATAATGTATAAAGACATAAAATAATTGAAATAAGAACATGTTATGGAAATTTTAATGACATACCACATGAAAATGAAACTTGAACGGAAGAAGAATATGCGATTAATTTTAAAAATATTGGCACCTAATGGCATCACTTAAAAATGTAGTGAATAAATTGATGAGAGTGGAAAGGGTATATAATCATTTGGACATGAAATGGACTATAATGAGGATACATAAGAACAATCCACCATGTAATAAAATTAAAATATAAGTCATAACATTAATGAAGTCATGACTTAAAGGAGGTGGGTGAAAGGACCCCTTACCTTGAAGAATAACTTCGAATGCTTGAATGCCGGAACCTTGGAATGATTGAGGGAACCTTTAGAAGACTCCTTGGGAGGTAAAAAGACCAGAACTTCATTGGGGAGTATTTTTAAATGAAATTAATGAGGAAAATGACTTGCTATTTATAGGGGAAATCAGGGAATATATCATTAATATCCAACGGACACCTCATTAGTGGTATTAGAAAAACCATGGGATTTCCTGTGGTATATTCCCATGGTATTGGACAATTGGGACACCTAATAGAATATCATACTATTAATAAGTAGACCAGAAAGATTAATAAATTGTTACATCCTTAATAATGTCATTAAACACCCAAAACTCAAAAATGTAACTTCACTATTCGCCGAAAATTCAACTTTCTCAGAAAAACCCAAAAAAATCACCGTAACCTAATATCGATGCTCTGAATTAAAAAATGAAATCCATTTTATGAAAATAATTTTTTAAATAATTTTCATTTAATTTATAAATTAATAAACTATTCACTTGAAATAAAACTAATACATAACTAATAAATTCTGAAATAGTTATTTACTTATTTTTTTGATTCAAATTACCTATTAAAGATTCCTAAATTATATTAATTCTTTCTTAATTGAGGTTACTAATCTATTTGTTCACATTACTATTCATAATCATAAAATCACTATTCATAATTTACTATTCACCCAAATTTTAGAAGATCTTATTAGACCCTAAATTTCATACAGAACACAACTGTAGAAGAACATTTTTTAAAAATCATTACACATTATTAATTATTAATGTTTTACATAAATATTTTAAAATAACCTTTTTTTTCAAAAATCATTAATAAAATACATCCTATATTTATCCGGACATTTGAAAATTCACAAAATTCACCATAAGAAGAAATCAAAATTTTTATTTATATCAAAGGACTACATAAAGAAGCTAAGGTCTCGTTACATAGCCCCTAATAACACCAGCATTGAAACTAAGTGTACAGTGTGGTGTGGTGAGATAATCTTGGGGTGGCACGACCAACATTGCACGAGTGGTGATTTCTATTAGCTTGAACTTCTCCCGTAGGCAATTTCTTTAAAGATTCATATGATAAAGATCAGCTTTGGTTTGGTCCAGAGAAAAGCCCAGTGGTGGAACCTCTTTCCCAAGTTTTGTCATATGGGCTTTGAACAGCCCGAGACTACTGGATGAGGCCATCAAATCTTTTTTCATGTAACCAAGATCACTTGAATTTCTAAACAATAATTGTAATGTTATGAGTTTAGTTTCCAATGGTCATTTTGACCAACTGTCATATAACAGTTGAAACCCAATAGTATCATTTAATTATACTCACTTTGTTAATTAAATAATATAGTTTTTCTGAGTATAATATAAAATAACACACTAAATTATGAAACAAAAATTATTCAAAATTTCATGTCGTTACATTCTTTCCCCCTTAAGAAATTTGGTCCTTGAAATTTTAACTCGTACCCTCAAAAAAGAAAAGGTGTGGGTACTTCTGACTCATAGACTCCTCTGGTTCCTATGTGGCTTCTTCGGATTTGTGTTTTCTTCACAACACCTTAAGAAGGTGGGTAGTCTTGTTACGTAGTTTCCTGTCTCTACGATATATTCTCTCTACCGGTTGCCTCTCATAAAAGAGGTAATGTTTCAGTTGTACAACCTCTGGGTTTAGTACTTGTGAAGGTTCAGGTTTGTACTTTTTTAATTGGGATATATGGAAGACCTCATGAACCTATTCTATATTTGGAAGAAATGCAAGACGATATGCCACTGCTCCTACGCGATCAAGGATTTCATTGGAGCCAATGTACCTAGGGATGAGATTCCCTTTCTTCCCAAACCTCATGACTCTCTTCCAAGTTGATATTCAAAGAAGGACCTTGTCACTGACATCAAACTCCAAGTCCCTTCGACAGTTGTCGTAATAGCTATTTTTCTAACTCTGAACATCCTTAACGTGTTGTTGGATGCCGAGGACATTTCCTGTCATCTAATTCACAATATCATCCCCAAGTAGCTTTCTCTCACCTGCTTCATCCAAACAAGTAGGAGTTCTACAACGCTTCCTATATAGAGCTTCATAGGGTTCCATTTTAATGCTCGAGTGGAAGGTATTGTTATAATAGAACTCAAATAATGGGAGATGTTGATCCTATCCACCTTTAAATTACATTTATCATGTTTTCATCATGTCCTTGAGTGTTTGAATAGTCCTTTTAGATTGGCCATTAGTTTGATGGTGATAGGCTGTACTAAAATTCAATTCATTGCTTAGAGCATGTTGAAGACTTCTCCATAATTTTTAAGTGAACCTTAGATCACAATCAGATACCATATAAAGTGGAACTCCATTCATCTTTAACACTTCCTTCACATAAATACTAGAAAGGTTATCAATAGATAAATCTTCCCAAATGAAGATAAAATGGACATTCTTAGTGAGGCGGTCAATAATAACCCATATCACATTGTTTACTTTGGATGATCCTGGGATACTGGTGATGAAGTCCATAGTGATATTATCCCACTTCCATGCTGGTATGTGTAGTGGTTAAAATACACCTTTAAGAGTTGTCATTATTCCTTCACATTCTGACATACCAGTCACCTTGAAGTGTAGTGAGAAATCTCCTTTTCCATATTATCCCACCAAAAATGATCACAATGGTCCCTATACATTTTTGTTCTTCCAGGATGTATAGAGAATTTAGAGCTATGAGCTTCATCCATCAGCATCGTGTTTATTTCCAGAATAGATGGAACACATAGTCTTGTATGAAATTTCAGTACACCTTCTTGATCAATATTTAATTCAGGTAACTTTTCATACTTTACAGCTTCAAATATATTATATAACATAGGATCATATTTCTGATCTTTCATGATCCTCTCTAGTAATAACGGTTGAGAAATCATTTGGGTTATGGTTGATGATGTCCCTTCCCTTATAATTCCCATGTCCAACTTTACCTGCTCATTACTCAATGTATCCCTTTGAATTCTTGTCATGGAATGAAAAATTGGTTCTCTTCTACATAATGAATTAACAACTTTTTTTATCTTCTAGGATGATAATGAATTGAACAATCATAGTCTTTAAGAAGTTCCAACCATCTCCTTTTGTCTCATGTTCAATTCCTTTTGTGTGAAAATATACTTCAAACTTTTATGATCTATGTATATATCACATTTCTCCACATAAAGATAGAGCCTCCATATCTTCAGAGAAAAAATGACCACAACCAGCTCCAGATCATCTTTAGGATAGTTATGCTCATGAGTCTTCAACTGTCGAGATGCATAAGCAATGAATTTTTCATTTTTCATGAGGATGCACCCAATCCTTTTGAGAGATAAATTAATAAAAATAATGAATTCTTTCATCACTTGAGAGATGAGTTAACACGGGAGAAGTAATTGAAATCTTCTTCAGCTCTTAGAAACTTTTCTCACACTTCTTCGTCCTGATGAACTTGACCCATTTTCAAGGTAACTTGGATAACAGATTAGAATGTTGTGAAGTGTTTTTCACAAACATCCGATAATAAACTGATAATCCACGGAAAATTTGAATCTCAGTTATTATTGTAGGCTAAGGCCACTTCTCCAAAACTTTTTTCTTTACAGGGTCCATTATGATTCCTTCATTGGTAACAATGTTCCCTTAGAAAGCAATTGGTTGTAACCAGAATTCATAGTTACTGAACATTTTAAAAAGCCTCTGCTTCCATAGAGTTTGAAAAACAACCATTAGATGATCCTCATGCTCCTCGTGACTTTGGGAATATATCAGAATATTATCAATAAAAACTTCCAAAAAAGTTATCAAGGTAGTTCTTAAAGACTCTATTAATAAAATCCATAAAATAACAGTTGAATTATTCAGTCTGAAGGGAATAACAACAAACTCACAATGCCCATATCTTGATCGAAAGGCTGTTTTTAGAATATCTTCTTTCTTCACCCTCAATTGATGATTACCAGATCGAAGATCAATCTTAGAGAAGAATTGAGCTCCATGAAGTTGTTCAAATAATTCATCAATTTTTGGAAGCAGTTATTTTTCATTCACTGTGATCTCGTTCAGTTATCTATAATCAATGCGTAGCCGCATCGATCCATCCTTATTCTTCAAAAAGTGAACATGTTCTCCCCAAGGAGACACAGTCGGTCCGATAAATCCCTTCTCCAAAAGATCTTGGAGTTGTTTCTTTAATTTGTCCAGCTCCACATTTTCCATCATATATAGGGTCTTTGATATTGGATAAGATCCAGGTATGTGTTCAGTAGAGAACTCTACCTCTATTCCTAGGGGAGGTCCAAGAAACTCCTTGGGAAATACGTCAACGTATTCCTAGATGATGGGGATGATTTCTTTCCTTAATCTGTCATCTAATTCTTCTTTTCCCCTGATCAACTCCATAAAAGAAGGATATATCGGGTTCTTCTAGACAAGGATTTGGTTGAGATATCTCTCCTTTGAATATAACTATAGGTTTTCCATTCAAGACTACTAATATTTCCTTTCTCTTGCATTTGATCTTAGCATTATACTTTGAGAGAAAGTCTATCCCTAGTATAACGTCGAATTTCATCATGGTAATGACTACTAGATTTGGTATAAGATTGTGCTCATCAATGTAAATACTAGAGGTTCTAAACACTGACGATGCTTGGATAATCCCACCAGGAGTCTTGAATGATTACTCTACTTTTAGAAAATTGGGGGTTGATTCTAAATTCTTTTCAAACATGGAGGAAATAAAGGAATGTGTAGAACCAGAATCAAAAAATGTACTTTCTAGCTTTGAGAGAACATGAGTACCTGCCACCATATAAGTTGGCACTTCAACTTCAGTTGTCATGATAGCAAATGCACGACTTTGATCCCTTTGCCTTTGCTGAGGCTGATGGTGGTTCCCCTCCACTGCCCTCGGATTTGGACAGTGATTGGAAAAGTGGCAACATTTTCCACACTTAAATCATTGTATATAAGGTATGGTCTACACCATCATCCCTTTTCCATTTGTGTTTGGAAGTTGAGGTTTCACCTCACTACGAAAATTCCTCTCAATTTGGACATCTCTTCCAGACTCGTATCATTTCCCACTCCCGAGCAGGCAGTTCCACGAATGATTCTTCCTACATTTATTACACGTGGGAAGTTTCACTTACTTTACTCCTCTTTCCTGATCAAAATTCCTCCCTAATCTGGGCTTCATCGACCACTTATTGCCATTGGATTTATGATACCACTGCATCTCACCAAACTCCAGATCGACTTTCATCGCACTCCACACAATCTCCCAATAGCTCTCATAGTCTTGGTTGGATAGATTCTTCCTTAAATGAGGTACCATCCCACTTAAGAATCTATCAATCGTGCTATTTTTATCCATGACAAAGATAGAGGTATATCGTGAAAGTCGGGTGAAGTTTATCTCATAGCTTTAACAGATTTGTTCTCTTTCTTCATCAGTTAGAGAAACATCTTCTCCATTCTTGTTCTCAGGGAATGAGGGAAATACATTTTGAAAAAGATCCCTCTGAACTATTCCCACTCCCTAGCTTCAACCTAAAATATTGGCCTCATGTTTTTGATCAGTTCCCACCACTGATCAACTTCTCCTTCTAAGCAATACACAGCCAGGGTGACATTCTCTTGCTCTAAACAGTGAAGCATGGAAAAGATATTTTCAATGGCTAATCCACTTCTCAGCAACCAATGGGTCAGTCAATCCACTGAAGGTTGGTGGTCATTGGCTCATGAATGACTTTACAAAATGTTGTTCCCTTCAAAGTGAGATTGGTCTCTCAACTTGATTCAAGTTATTTCTCATAACTTGAGTCAGTTGGATCATCATTCTCATGAATGTTTCCATTCCGGCTTCCATCAGAAGGCTGTCATCCCATGGTCCATTACAGTCACCATTTGCATGGTTACTCATATTTCCTGCCATTTTCTAAAAGAATAAAACCTTTGTGAGAAACTTATTTCATTTACAAATCTTTTAACTATAAATGATTTTATGTCTTAAAACTTCATGCTTAAACAATTACATTTCTCTATAATTCTTTTTAATGATTCAAAAAAAGATTGTGATTAACCAAACATATCCCATGTGAGTGTCATAACCAATAGTGTAGAAAGGCCCATTTTCATGAACCAGTTCTTGTTCTAGTCTAGCTCAAAGCGTTGTTTACGGGTTTTACCTCTATGTACATCTGTGGCAGAGCCGCCTCTACCTGCTCGTATCCAGAGAGGGATGTATTTGTCTGATAAACCACTTACTCAATACTCATCAAAATATCATAAAGTTTTCCTATATTTAAACTTTTCTACAGGTTTCTTACTAAAGTTTTCATATCCTAATTTCCATAAACAACTAAACTATCCTTCGATACCAACTATGTTATCCCACCTTTTTATTACATAGCTTTTCATTACATTTTACATACAGAGGATCTTTAATGTCTTTTGTCATGGAAATCAGGGACATAATACATGAAAACGACAAAAAAATTCTATTAATACACTTTTATTGCTTCATAACATGTTTATCCAATGTATAATTACTAAATCTCATATCCTAGAGACATATATCAAGGTAATGGGTGAGTAGAAGGCCCAGTAAGGGTAAACAAGGGAATCCATTTACTTGTGATATCAATAAGAACTTGAATAAAAACATAAGTACATGAGCAATGGAAGTATAGTAATATAATAATGAAAATAACTTGAAACAAAACTTGAATATGTGGCTACAAAATTTCATTTATACATTCATTAACATATTACCAAAGTCCATCCCCAAGGTGTTATAAAAAATAACCAAGGTTATTAACTATAGTATCGTGAAACTTGTCATCTCTAGAGATTAATTCTTTACTAAATAAATTTGATAAATATAAGGGTCCACCATTAATATGTCTATACTTTCATGTGATCCACATAGATAATAATCAAAAATTTCATAAATATCCCAAAAAAAATCAAATAAATGGGCTTCATATCAAAATCGTGACTTTAAAAGTACTTAAAAACATGATTGTTAAGTTATTTATAACCCATGGAAAGTGAGTGAGGGATATATGTATGTCAATTACAGAGTAAAATATATAAATTATATGTATTAATGAATACCCCTATAAATGAAATATATTTGGTTACTTTCATAAATAAAAGAAGATAATTTCTTGAGAAAAAGAGAGAGATTTTGAGACGAAAATTCTATAGTATAACTGTTATATAACATATTTTTAGAAAACATTAAATAGAAAGGACACAAGGGTTAAACACACATGAATGACATATAATACAATATATAGACATAATAAAATGAAAATTAGAACATGTTATGGAAATATTAATGACATACCACATGAAAAGGAATCTAGAGCGGAATGAGAAGATGTGATTCCTTTTAAAAATTTCTTCAGTGTAACAACGTCAATTAAAAATTCAGAACATAAATTGATGAGAGTGGAAAGGGTATATCATAATTTTGGACATTAAATGGACAGTAATGAGGATATATAATAACAATACCCTACACAATAAAATGGAACTATAATAAATAACATGGAAGAAGTCATGACTTAAAGAAAAAAAATGAAAGGATCCCTTACCTTGAAGAGTAAATTTGAAAGCATGAAGGACAAGACCTTGGGAGGATTTAGGGCACTTGGTAATACTAAATGGGAGGTAAACCGATCAAAACATCATTGGGGAAGATTTCGAAATGAAATTAATGAGGGAATGTCTTGGTATTTATTTGGAAAGTGTGGGAACAAATCATTAATTTCCAAGGGACACCTCATCGGTGGTATTTGAAAACCATGGACTTGCCCATGGTATTTTCCCATCTTATTGGCCACTTGGGAAACCTCATAGAATATCTAATTATTCATAAGTTGAATAGAAATATTACACATTTATTAAATCCTTAATTATGTCATTAAACACCCGAAACTCAAAACTGTAACTTCACTATTCACAGAAAATTCAACTTTCTCAAAAAAATCCCAAAAATTAACTTTAACCTAATATCGATGCCCTGAATTCAAAAATTTACTCCATTTTATGACAAAAATTTTCTAAATATTTTTAATTTAATTTTTATATGAAACACTATTCATCCGGAAGAAAACTAATACATAGCTAATAATTTATGAAACAATTATTTACGTGTTTTAGTGAATAGCATTACCTAATCAAGGTGCCTAAATTATATTAATAATTTTTTATGTGAGGTTACTAATACATTTAGTATAATTACTATACATAAGTGTAAAATCACTATTCATAGTTTACTATTCACCCAAAATTAAGTTGATATTATTAGACTCTAAATATCTTACTGAACAAAACTATAGAAGAAGATTTTTTTAAAATTATTACACATTATTAATTATTTAAGGTTTACATAAATATTTTAAAAAATCATTTTTTAAAAATCATTAATAATATACATCCTATATTCATCCGAACATTGAAAATTCACAAACATCACCATAAGAAGAAGTCATAATTATTATTTATATCAAAGGATTACATAATGCAGCTAATGTCTCGTTACATAGACTCTTATAACACCAGAATAGGACATAAGTGTAATGTGTGCTAAGGTGATAGAATCTTGGGGTGGCCCAGCCAACATTTCTAGAGTGGTGATTTCTATTAGCTTGAACTTCTCTAGTAGGAAATTCCCTATAAGTTTCACCTGATGATGTTCAGATTGGTTTTGGTCCAAATCAAAGCCCAATATTTCTACCTCTATCTCAAGTACCGTCATATGGGCTTTGAACAAGCCCATACTACTGGATGAGGCTATCAAATCTTCTTTCTATAACCAAAATCACTTGTATATATAAACAATAATTGCAATGTTATGAGTTTAGATTCCAATGGTAATATTGACCAACGGTCATATCACAGTTGAAATCTAATAGTCTCGTTTAATTATAATCACTTAGTTAATTAAAGAATATAGTTTTATTGAGTACAAAAAAATAACAAACTAAATTTGGAAACAAAAATTATTCAAAATCTTGGTTTGTTACAACGTCTCCTGAGAATAAACATTACCTAATGAATTGAAGTACTATCTGGGAGAAACCAATATAAAATGTTCATGAATATGGTTTCCTCATAAATAATAATACCTAATAAATCATACATAAACCTAATAGAACCTATTTAGAGAAATTTGTATCGCAGTCATTTCATAAAGGATAATGAATGGGCATAGAGAAAATAATTAAAACATACATAGACATTAATAAGGTAAAATAGGCATATATTTTGGTAATTGATTTCAAACTGATGTGACAACATGTAAGAGGAGTATTTAAGAAATTAATAGCATTAAGTCATTTTGGTGTGGTTTTAAGGAAAATACTAAAGATCTTTTATAATTGAAAAGGGACCAATATTTTATATAAAACCATAATTGAAAAAAAAAATCTTAATAAAAATATTGATTTTATAAAAATAATGGTGGCTTAAAATAAAATATTGAGTCCACTATAAATTCGGAAAGAATTCGGGATGTTCCCTCAAAACAGATTTTCTCATTCAGAAGTATTGCATGGGGAATCACATAAAAACATGTATATCACATAAAGATAATGATGAAAGGGCCTTGATAAATGAATTTGGTACATGTAAAAAATTATTTATAATATGTATATAAAAGGATAATATAACATTATTTGGGTAAAATAATGGTAAGGAAATATGAAGGAACAAAATAGGTTCGGACAGAATCCATTATGGATTATTAGCATGTTATAGTGTGTAATTAAGAGGGATTAATGAGAGAGAAAGGGGTTTTTCATCACTTATAAGTCATGAGGGATTTATGGGGAAGGTGTGAAATCATACCCCGTCATTAGGGATTTCACATAAAAGGGAATAATATATAGTAAATTCTTGAATAAAAGTAAAATAGAGAGGATCTCTTAACTTTTCTTTGACAGTGTTCTTCACCTGATATTACTAACCCGAATAATAAAAGAACCTTAATTAATTAATAATTTAAAAAACATAATTACATTTAAATTATTTAGTATAAATTTTTTGATTTCAATCATAACCTTTTTTTATTGGTTATGAGGTTCAATTTCTTTGTTTGGGTCAGTTTGTTTTCTTGGTCTTTACGATTGGTTTACTTATTTTGTGGAAAGTGGATTCATGTAATATGGGGATGGTTGTAAAGAATTAGGTTTATATTTTATAATTGAAAATCTATAAGTTTACATGTTTTAAACTTAATTTTTTTACTTGGAGTGAATTTTAATCATTATATAAAACATTAATGATAAATACTTTGAATAATTTTTCTATTTTAATCAGAATTAATCTGTTTTGTATTATTATTTTACATCATGACTGAAAAAGTATTACCAGAAATTACATAAGATAAAATACATATATTATGAACTTCTTAAGCATTTTAAATGGTTTCTTGACTAGTCTAGAAGATGGTAATGAAAATTGAAAACCTGACGTCCTTGAATGTGATAAATCAACACAACTCATAAATTATTTTAATTTACTTAATAAAAGGAGGTGGGGATAAATATTATGATAAACTATAAAATTATCACAATTTAATTATAGTACATGTATGTTACTGGATTTATCGTACCATTTTGGTGAAGGGAGGTGAAGAAAGAAACAAGAATAGAAAAGAACATGAACGAAAATAAAAAAATACGAAAGTGGAATTTACCTATTGAGTTTTTCTACATTGAGAGCCTCTTAAGGGGAAAGGATTTTGTCTTTTTTGGAGAACCAGGGCTTTTGGAAGTGTGGGAGGATATTGGGTAGTGATTTGGGTAGAACATAGGATAGTCAAAAGCCTTGATATGTGTGAAGATAAGAGGGTAGTGTGGGTGGTTTTTATAGTGTAGGGGAGGATGCTTTTCTTAATATTTAATTCCTTAGCTTAATAATTTTCCTTAAGACCAGAAATAGTGATGATTCAATGACCAAAAATAGTAATAAGTGCATAGGAGATCTATATTTGGGAGATGAAATCACTTTTGTGGTCATGAATTGTTATTTTAGATTATAGTATTTTTATATTGTAAATTAATGTATTTTATTATTCACTAAAATTTCATGTATATAAGAAAAATCCTAAAAATACACCCTAACCATTTTTGATGAGTAGAATCCAAAAATTAAAACCATTTTTTTAAAATAGTTTTATAAATATGATTAATTTAAATTTTAATTAAAATCGTAATTTACGTCAAAAATATACATTTCAAAACTATAACGGACTTTATAATGCATTCTAAAATTTTGTAAGGCATATAAAATTATCTAAATACTTGAAGACATAAAATTTTAATTTATGAACACATTTTAGGAAAATATATATTCTTTTAATTTAATTTATTTATTGTCATTAATTATTTATGACTTACAGAAATACCAAAACTTTTACTATGGTCATATTATCAGTTATAAGATGCCCAAATTGTATTTATACATTCATCGATGAGTTTATTATTCCTTTGTATGATTTAATATTCTTATGGGTCATATTACCATTCATAAGGGTAAGTTACTATTCAAAACGGTAGGTTACTATACCCTAAAAATCATGTTTGTTCCACTTAAGTCGAAACATCTTACTTATCGCAACTGTGTATGTCAGATTATCGAAATTAAAATAACAAATGTGACAAAATTATGTTTAAAGGTCACATAATGATTAGTAGTCCATTGTGTTTTGATTTCATGTGATTATATGACATGTTTATATGAAAGTAATTTTTATTGATTAAAAATTGGGTCGTTACATGATTCGTAATACTCTATTGCCTGAGAATTCTAGTGGAATAGATCCTTAGACCTCCCCTCATAGTAAACAATATTTGGCTACACCACTACTTGGAGAGATGAAGGTGGAAGATTAACTATACCACCACATTAAATCATGTCTCCTTTATATGTTCAATGAAGTCCCAACTTTTAATGTCAAAAATATGATTTAATCAAAACATAAATCTATTGTTGCAGCAAGCTAGATTTCGGTTATTCTTTGTAGACAACTTTAGTTAATTCATCCCATCACTCTCATAATAACACCTCGGTAAGAAGACTCACCCTCACCATTGGTTTATCGAGAACCTTATGTGCCTAATTTTGTTCAAATTTAAATAATGAATAGTGTGTTGAGACTTAATGTTTCCTTGAGTGTTTTTATTTTATTTCCTTGATGAGTTTTAACCATATCAATTAATATTTTCATTCTATGTTATCACTCTCACAATTGAACATTGGTACAAAAACATCCATAACGTATCTATGATTTTTTACTTATTATTTTATGTGTTTTCCCATTATAATGTAAATGCATTAAAGAATACAGAAAAACGTAATGGAGTTAAAAATAGTCAACTGGCCTTGAGAATTTAATATTATTTGATATATTTAAACATAATGGATCAAACATGACATTGGGGAATCATACCTAAGTCATGTCTTGACTCATTATAGAGATCTTCTCCATCATGTGTTCTAAAAGGTCATATAGTTTTTTCCACGAGTTATCATGGTCTTCGTTTTACCCCATCCTCATCAAAGTACAAAAAATACTTACAAACTAGACAGGGGGGGTCTCAATATTATAAAATATGTATAGATAATGTAAAAATATAAGTAATTATATAATTTTTTTATTCTGGATTTAAATATTAAAATTTATTATAAATGTATAAGAAAATAAGTGGTATTTATAGAAATCAAGGAATCAATAATAATGGAATAGTAACATGACCATTGGAATAGTAATGAATAGTAATAAGGCCAATAGAATTGTAACCCCACCTATGAAAGTATTAATAAAAAAAATATATGTTATAAAGAAAAATATGAAATATTTATATCATGGTATAATTAAATAATTTTATTAAAAATGATAAATCAAGTGTTGGTTTTTTTGTAAAACGTAAATTTTTATTGAAAATCATATAATATTTATAAATATTTGATTGAATATTTATTATAATACAAAATATTCACAAATTATTATTTTTATTTGATTTTATTATAAGATAATTTTATGAGACCATAATTATTTTTTCAAGGTGTCATAAAATAAATTATCATAATAAAATAAATATTTTTTGGATAAATAAATATTTTAATAAAAAATATATATGTATCGTATTTAGAAATTTTTTTCCATAAAATAGAGTCAATTTTTTAAATTTACATATAAATAATTGTTTGGGTGAGTTTTCAGGGTTTGTTTAGAAATTATTGAATATTTTTTGAATAGTGATATATGATAATTTATAGAAATATACATTATAATGAAAATGCATGGATTTATGAGTCATGAATTTTTTAAGAAACTTTTTTTAGAAATTACATGAAATATTTACTACCCATAATCACAATAACAAAAACTATTCGAATTCATAAGTAGAAATTATATACAATGGAATAATAAAATTCAAAGAACCCCTCTCCTCTCCCTATAAATAACACCTCCTCACCTAACACCTGTAAATACTTATAGAATGTTTAAATTATAATAATATGATTTAGAAAACCTATTATCCACATACAAGATAATATGTTCGTACCAAAATACCAAAACAAAATTTTTCAATGAGGGTCTCAAGGAGATTATATTCAAGACGTAAAATCCACATTCTCTCCCTTTTAAATTCTTTGTTTCTTTCTTTATTTTTACCTTCTCCTCACATACCATGTCCAAAGTGACATGATAACTCCAATATCATACATAAACTAAAATATTATTTTTTAATGTAATATAAATAATCAAACCTCTTATCTTCTCCTCTTATTCCAGAAAAATTAAAACATCATCTATGTTAGGTCAATTCACCACCTTCGTGGATAAAGAATTTTCATTTTCTATTTCCTCTTTCAAGGATGGTCATAAAACCAATATTATGGATAAACTGGATATCAATATATATTATGAAATTTAAATGTTCTTTAATTAATTTATTGACATAATATTTAATAAAAAGAAACTTGTTTGTGATAATCGGAAGAACTACAAAAAACAAACCAAACATTTATTATTAATATTTTATTTAGTAAATTATCCATATATCAAGAGTAAAAATTATATATTCGGACATTTTAAATTATTAGGACCCATTAATATAATTTCCTTACACTTATGGGGGTTTTCTTCCATTTGATAAATAACTCACATAAATAAACATAACGGAACAGACCATATAGCCATGAAACAAACTCACGTGGAAAGACAATTCTGAAATTTATAACTCATAGAAATAGCCATTAATGAACATAATAAAATGGTTATAAAAATTATATGAATAAAATATTCTTAATTATGTAAATAAGGAATATAATCTTATTATATGATACATTAAGTTCATGTTCAAAATTCTTTAGCACGTAAGTTAATGAAATTTTTTATAAAAATATTATTTTCAAGTTTCAACATTTTTTATTAATGAAATACATTTTACTCATACATAATACGAAGAGTTTCATGCTTTCATGATAACTTATTGATTTTGTGTTTTCATGACATGTTTACAAGTTTATTTTCAAATAAAAATTCTTCATTCATAAGGGTGCAAGTTCGTAAAAATTAAAAGTGATTTCAAAATTGAAAATTTATTTTTCGCAAGAATGTTTCTTTTATGAAATATTATTATTTTATGACCATGTTATGGTTATTGGGAATTATTAACATTATGGTGGGTTTTGTGATAAATTGTGGTTTTTTGATCATCTTAGAGCTCTCTAATTAATTGGGTAAATGGAAATAGTTAACCGGTTAGGTTTCTCATTAGAGATAATCGGAATATATAATGATTTTTATTCTAATTGTATCCATGATTTTTACTCCCTATTTAGCTGAGAGAGCTACTTTATATGTCAGAGTGATATAAAAATTATTCCAGAACATAGAATTTATGGTTTATGTATTATTTCCATATTTTTATAGGAAACATATGATTCTGTAAGTTATAGTAAAGAGATTATTTTTTATGTTTAAAAGTTATTACAATGTGAAAAAAATCATTCATGGATTAACAGTTTCTTTCTTCCTTTATGTATCCCAAACTATGTTTTTTTGTCTCATCCCATTTTTTAATGTGTTTTTCACAGTTATATATGGATGGGTAAAATATTATAAGAATTTAAGTTCACTATTATGTTGTTTTATTATTGAAATAAATCATTTTTTGTATTAAGAGTTTCATATTATGAAAAAATAGATATTGAGTAGAAGTGTATACATTATAAAATTTGATTTTTTATATATGAGATTATAACATAACTCTATAAAACTATAGACTTAAAATATAATTGGGAATTTAATAAATTTAATTCTATTTTTATTTTCTATATTATGTAATGATTATAACTGGGTCCTTACAGTTGGTATCCGAGCAAGGATTTGGTAACTTTAGGGGTTAAGATAATGTTAATAGAATTCCCAAAAAATATTTTACATTTTTATTTTAGTTGAAAAGATATATTATTTAAATACTACCATGTCAATTCAACTATGATATGTCTATTAAAAATTGTTTTCTGCCAAATAAATATTGAATCTGATGTAGGAAGGCACCGAGAGGACAATGTGCTTCTAAATCCGCAAAATGGAATGGTAGGAATTGGAACTGAGATGTTTTTATAGTAATTTCATAGTTTATTAAGGCTATAAATGGTAGTGGAATACATACACTGGATCATTACTTCATAGAAATATATTAGTGGTGGAACATTTTATTAGTTAACACCCTCCTATATTTAGTGGATCTTTTGACCCGGCGGTAGATTAAGGGTGGATTGAATCTCTATTACTGATTTTTTATGTAATAGGGTGTTAAACCCATTAATTGGTTATTATTTATATTTACGATTTTTAATGTTAAGTTGATCTGTGGTGTTTAATGATAAAAAATAAGAGGGATAGTGATGATATTTATTATTTGTAATGGGTCGAATTTAAAAATATTATATTTGAAAATTTTTTCCACAAGATATTTGATATAAGATGGAAAAAATTCTTTCAATTGAGTCTTGAATATGGTTTTGTGGAATCATACGATAAAAAAATGAAATTTATTGTAATGGTAAACACTAAATTTTATCCGCGATCATAATCGAAACAACAATCATCATTACTCAAGATTGAAGCCTATATATTGAAGGGAATTCACTTATCATTAATTAAAATTTTATTTAAATCTTCTTTCATGTGTTGAGTAGGTGGAAATAGTGTTTTTGAGTGATTATGTATTCATTGAAAACCAATATAAAAAAAGTTCAAGGTTTTAGTAGAAAGTAAATAATTTATAAAATAATTTTTGTGGGTATAAAATTATAATTTTATTTCATGAGAATTTTGGTATTAAAACACACAGGGGAATTCCATTTGATAAATAGTAAGTGTTTTCAACGTGGAATGTTTTGTAATATTGTATGTAATTGAAAAGAATAATATAATGGTATAATGGTAGTTTTAATAAAAAATATGATATTGAGATAGTTAACTATTATTAATGTAATGAGATTATTCATTATGAAATTGGCTGTCTGGTGAAGGACCCGAATGATGGAAAAAAGCCATACTATAAGCAGAAAAGTGTGGTGAAATATTTTTCAAAGACATCAATGGATATTATTTTATCCAATGAAGTGGTATTATGTACATTGTTTGTTCAATAATTTTTTTCTAATATTCTTTTATATTTGGGGTCTACACATACATTCATATGTGATAAAGTTTCTGGTAAATTGAAAATTTCACCTCAAGAAATGATGTCAGGACTTGTGGTAAGAACAACTATGTGAAACATTAAGGGAACATATATTTTATGAATATTTTTATCGATGTTCGTGGAATGGATTTACCTATATACCTTATTTTAATTCCCCTGGTATATTTTCAAGTCATTCTAGGATTGGCATGTCTTTCCCTTTACCATGCAAATATTGATTGTAGAAAGATAGTTTTCGTTTTTCAGAAAGGTATTTAGTTAGTATTGAATAATGATCTCCTAGAATTAATGGCATACCATGAAGAAGATAAAATATTATAATATGGAAATTAATGTTAACTTCCATAAATTAGTGATAATAAATGAACAAATTAGATTAAATACATTTCGATCAAAAATGAGTATCTAGATGTTTTTTTGATGATTTTTCTGGTATTTTAATTGATAAGAAGGCTAAGTTTACTTTTTTTAGTCTTTGATGCTAAACATACTTCCCAACCACTGTATCTCAAGGATCCTACATAAAATATAAAATTGAATTAGTTGTTGTATGTGTTTCAAGATAAAGGTTTTTGTCATCTGACTACATTACATTGGGGTAATCCTATTTTTCTTTTTAAAAAGAAACATGGTTTTCTGAGGCTCTGCATTGATTATAGATAATTTAATAACATCACTACTTAGAATAAGTATATTTTTCCTCGTAAAAATGCCTTTTTTGATCAGCTCTAGTGAGATATGTATTTTCCCAATGTTGGCTTGATATCTAGGTACCATCATCTAAAGGTGAATGAGGATAACGTTTTAAAAATAGTATTCTAAACTAGAAATGGGAATTATGAGTCTAAGGTTATTGCATTTGTTACAACATATTTACTTTCTACGGAAAATATTATATTAAGATAGAATAAGAGTTTATCCCACAAAAAGTGGCCGATGAATGTCCATGTCCTAAAAAGGTTTCTGATAGTTTTAGTTTTTTTTTGTATTTGTAGGCTATTATTGAAGTTGTTCTAAATTAATAACATGATTATCTATCCTGATAACTCAGTTAACATGAAAATGGATTAAATTTATTTCGATAGAATAATGTGTTCATTTTTTTTGGAATAGAAAATAATATTATTGAATGCTATAATTTTGGGCCTAACTTCCAAATATGAATTATTTTCATCTATAATGATGCTTCTTTAAAGGGAATTGGTTGCATTCTATTGTTGAATAATAAAGAAATTGTTTATACATCACTGAAACTAGAATATCATGAGTTATTTTGTCCCACACATGATTTGGAATTTGAAATAATGGTGTTCGATTTAAAATTTTGGATACATAATTTATATGGATGAAAATTCGATGTATATAATGATCATAAAATATTGAGGTGTATATTTACTCATATGGAATTGTTCATGAGGTGTATAAGATGGACGAAATTGATAAATTATTATTATTTCATGATAAATAACCCTCATGTAAAATAAAATAATGCGGGGGAAGCCTTGAGTTGAAAAAATGATTCTACATTAACCATGTTATGTTTGGAACATGACCCCTTGGTTAATTATTTGATTAATTTCAATTTAGAAGTTGTTAGTGTAATAAATTCCCTTATTTTTCAGGTGTCAATGTAATAATATCTATCATATAGAATTATATAATAAAAGAAGGAAGACCCTGAGTTTTAGAAAAGGGTAGAATTGGATGAAAATGGTATTCTTCCAAATTTTAACATTAATATGGATAATTTTTTGGTATTTCAGAAGATATTATGTATGCCTTGTGATTCACAATTTAAGAAATTGTTTTTAAGTGAAGATCATAGTTCTATATTTTTATTCATCCTTGAATCACAATGATATATATAGACCTTTTATATTTTTACTTGTGGGATGGAATGAAAAGTGATATTGTTGAATTTACCATTCTACGTTTGACTTTTAAACAGGTAAAATAAGAAAGAAAATTTTCGAGGGGGAGGTTTCACCATTTTCCAATGTGAGAGTGCAAATGGAAAAATATATCTCTGGATTCTATAGTGTAATCAAAAAAACCACTTGAGGTAAATATATAATTTGGGTTATTATTGATCAACATACTGAATATGTACATTTTCTTCTTATTCAAGATAATATTTCTATAGATCAAATTTCTCAATAGTATATTAAAGTGATATTAACTTTCCATGGAGTTCATCTCTCCATTGTATCTGATTGTGATCTCGGGTTCACTTCTATCTTTTGTAATGGCCTTTAGAAGTAATTTTGAAATGAATTAAATTTCATTAGTTATTTCCATTCTCAATATTAGGGACTATTAGAGAGATCAATTCAAATATTGGGGGATATTATTTGAGCTGGTTCAATGGATTTCCATAGAAGTTGGTCTCAACATATTTATTTGGTTGAGTTTTATTACAATAATATTTTTCATTTTAGAATAATGAAGGATAATTTTAAACCATTATATAGAAATTGGTGTTGAACTCGAGAATTGAGGGATGAAATATGTGAAACAATATTCATGAGACTATAATTTGTAGTGAAAATAAAAGGGAAATATAGGATAAGTTAGTGAAACTTGGGGAGAGCTTAGAGAAGGAAGAAATGTTATATAGATAACTATAAGAAATATAATTCTTTCTAGGTAGGGGATTATGTATTTCTCAATGTTTCTCCATGGAAATGTTTGATGTGTTTTGGAATGAAGTGGAAGAAAAATCCATAGTTCAGGGGGCCCTTGAAATTTTTTGAGAGAGTTGGATCAGTTTCTTACTGATTGGATTTTCCTCTGAGTTTTCCCCATGTACAAAATGTTTTTTATGTTTCGATATTAAGAATTTATTTTCATGATTTATATAATTTTCTAAGCACTGGGATTTTTCTATTTGAATATAATTATTCATATATGGAAAATCTATTTCGTATTATTGATCTAAGGGAGGATGTATTGCGAAACAATGTAATTCACTAGGTTAAGGGTTTGTTGAGAAACCTCATTGTTGAATAATCATCATGGTGATATGAAAATGAAATGAGTAAAATTTACCGTCACATGTTAAATTAGTGAATAAAATTGAGAGGAAGTATTTTCCAAAATGGGGGTATAATATTACAACCCGGGTACTTATAGAATAATTTGTTTTCAATGTGGAATTACATTTTCAATTCATTAATAATAAAAAATGATATTACTAGAATTTATATAAATAAAGGAATCTAGGGTAATTGAATAATAAAATAGTAGTTGGAATAATAATTTCACCATTGGGAATAGTAATCTAGCCAATAAAATAGTAGGCTCACCTATATAATTATTAATAACATTTATGTTTCTTATAAATCAAAACATGGTATATTTATATCATTGTATAAATAAATAAATGTTTTCAAAATGATAAATCTGGTGGTGGTATTTTTGTAAAACCAAAATGTCTATTTAAAATTTTATAATTAATATATTCATTTAAATGAAAATTTAATTTTCATTAAATATATTCATAAATTTTTATTTTACTCTATTGTAATTATAACATAATTTAATAAAATTGTGATTAATCTTTCATAGTTTCATACAATCGTTTATAATATTAAATTTGATATTTTTCAAAGAAATGATGATTTTAATTAAAAATTAATATTCTCATATTTAGAAATATATTTTCAAAAAAGGAATCCATTTTTTAATTCTACATGTCAAAAATTTTTACAGTTAATTTTTGGGATTTTTCTACAATAATTGAATTTTTTTGATGAATAGTGATATACGATAATTTATGGTACTTAACATTATAAGTGAAATATATGAATTTTTGAGTGATGGATGATTTTAGAAACCATTATTCAAAACTCACATGCACTAGTTGTAGTGCTTAATAAATGAATTAACACTATTGATGGTCTTTATCCATAATAATAAAAAGAATAATAAAAAATTAAAAAACACATATCTCCTCTCTCTATAGATATCACCCCTCACCCCCTCTTCTCCTCACACATCCAAAGCCTTGTATCTTGTCTAAATTATTCATAATTCCATTCTCAATAATTTTATGCAAATGTAATACCTAATATCCTCACCAAAATACCAAATCCATGTTCTTTAAAGTGGTTCTCAAGGAGAGGATATTCAAGAGGTAAAATCCTCCTTCTTTCTCTCTTAAATTCATTATTTCTTTCATTATTTCTACCTTATCCTCACCTACCATATAAAAAGTGACATGACTACTCTAGTATCATACATCTACTGTATTTTTTATGTGTTAGTGTAATTTCTATTATGAAACCTATTCTCATATCCTCTTATTCTAAAAAATTAAAACTTCATATGTGGCTTGTCGATTCACCGCCTTCGTTGACGATGAGTTTTAATTTTATAAAACCTCTTTAAATTCTAGTCATATAACCATTATTATGCTTATAATATATTATATTTTTTATATTATATTTTTCTTACTTTCTGTAACTAATTTATATAAAAAATATAAAATAAAATGAAACTAGTTTGTGTTTGTTAGAAAAAACCACAAAAAACAAACCAAACATTTATCAATAACATTTTATCTAATTAATCTAATGCATATCATAAAACCAAATGATAAATGCTACAATTTAAACATATTTAAATGTATAAATACAATTTCATTCAACATCTGGTGTTTTTATTCCTTTTTAAAAAGAACTACCATAATTATACTCAAGGGAATGGACCTTAAGCCATGAAAAGTAAACTCTTAGAATGGCGATTCTGATTTTTATAACTCCTAAAAATAGAGATAAATGATAATAATAATATGGTAATAAATATAATATATATGTGGAAGATATTAATATTTAAATAATTTATTAATATATTTTAATTATACATGACATTAAGTACAAGTTCCCAATACTTTAGAACACAAGGAAATAAACGTTCTTATTAAAAATCCTCTTCTCAAGTTCCATAATTTTTTTAAATAATTAATTTTTTACTTATCAATCATAAGTGGATTTTTCCATTTTCATGATTCCTTATTGATTTTATTTTTCCTTTACATCTATAGAAATTTATATTTTAAAAAAACATTTGCATTTATAACTCTGCATCTACTTAAAAATAAAAAATGGTTTCAAAATAGAAAATTTATTTTTCTCAATAATGATTATTTAATGATAGATTTATGTGTTATGATTATGTAATGGTTCTTGTTAATTATTATGATGATGGGTGGTTACATGATAAACCGAGGGTGGGTAAGAGTTTTCTAGATCTATAATGCATTGGCTAATGGGGAAGAACTATCCAATTAGGGTTCTCCTAAGAGATTTTGGGAATATATTGTGATTCCTATTCAAAGGGTGACCATGGTTGCTACTCCCATTATATCATGGAAAGAATATTTACATGTAAGAGTGATATGAAAATTATTCTACACTATACCTTTTATGAGTTATGTTTTCTTACTATGGTTTTATAGGAAACATATGATTTCATAAGGTATTCTAAAGAGATTATGTTTCTTGTGTGAATGTTATGACTAGTGATTTTTTTTATTTCTTGGAAAAATATTTTTATTCTCCCTTTATATCTCCCTTATTGATATTTTTCTACTCATATTAAAGGTCTAATTGTTTTTCTATGGTTTTTGGAACGGTAATGGAATAGAATATTTCAATTTTAATGTTATGAAGATTTATTATGTAATTTAATCAGGTATTGTTCTATAATTTTCATATTATGAAAAAATGGATATTGAGTACAAGTGACAACACTGGAATATATAAGTTTCTATGTCTCCAGATATGAGCTAATTCAATAAAACTCTAATCATAAAATACCATTTAAAATGTATGAAATTGAATCATAGTTGAATTTACTAGATTATGTTATGATTATGGATGTGTACTTACAGATAAATTGGATTCACAGAGCTTTATACTTGTTGATCGAAAATAAGATGATTAAAAAACCATAAATAAAACTAATTAATGACTTACAAGCATCACACACTATATAATAAAAAGTAAAATTAAATAAATCCAACATAAACTAGTAGGACAATGTTCAAGTCTTGTAAGTGGGTAAAATATAAGCATGATAAAATTTAAGGGAACCAATTTAACTATGAGCAAATTAATTAAATTAAATTAAAATAATTTACTTCTATTTTGCTATCTATTAATTCAATATTATTTCCAAAAAATGAAATAATTAGTTAATTTAATTTAATACCCAAAATAAAATTAAAAAGTCAGAATCCTAAAATTGTTTTTTAAAATCAAAACATAATTTTTAATTAGTTAAAATTCATTATAAATTTAAAGTATTTGATTTAATTAATTTTTTATTAAATAAATTTTTCCTGGGACCCAAAAACCTGCACATGCACTATGCGGGTTATGATGACCCCACACAGACTTATATGGGGCGTGGGAGACTCCGTACTGGGGTGTTCTGGTCTAGTTAAACCCGCTATGATCTATTTAGAGTTATGATAATGAACATATGTCCATGAAGTAGTATACCAAGTAAGTATTAAATTCTAGAAGAAAAAATGGGCAGAAGAAAACTAGGGATGATATTACCATAGATAAGAACACTACAGAGGGTGGTGGCTGGCCGGACCAAGCTGGTAAGGGGCATGACCGGTGTCACTCCATCGATCATAGATTTGGATAGTGGTATCCTATTGTTCAGATAGCGGTGGGGTGAGTGGGATCTAGGGGAAATGATGGGTGGGGCATTGACCAATGGGGTGGTCAGACTCACGAAGAGTGTATGTGGATAGTGTGAGCGATACATTGGATTGAAAAATTGCATTACTCAGCCAGGGAGGTCTATACCGCATGGAACATTCTATAGGTGGGTAACGGGGTAGAGACTATTTTCTTGGGTTCATCGTGAAATAGAATTTTTTGGATTTTGATGGATTCTTTATGAAGCATGATTCTAGGAGGAGATGATGGAGAAACGACTTAGAAAAAGGTGGATACCCAGCTCAGACGTAGGTTTTGGTCATGGAAAGAAACCAACAGACCTCTATTGACTAGCATGCTATTGGATAATAAACAAGTTTTTCTGGGTTTTTTCCTACCTTACTATTTCAATAGAGGCTGGAAAATTTCAGATAGAGGAAACTTGAAATGTGTGTATCTAAACACATTGTCGGCACCTATTCTACATAATTTTACTTATCACTATTTTTAGTTTGATTTGGTGTGTGGTTGTTTTGGTATAAATATGTATGTCGTTTGTGTTGTATTTTAATTAGAGGAGAGAAAAATTGATATCCAATGTTCTTATTGTAGTGTTTTTCATGTGAATTTATCAAGATAGCCTTTAATGATCTGTGTGTTCTGTTTTTTTGCAGCCTAGATTTGTGAATAATGATATCAGAGGGAGATCTATATCTACATCTGCTTCATCTATTCATAACCACCTTCAGTGGTATCAAATCCATGTTTGAAGGGAAGGTGATATCTGGTTCCGATTAATTGACAACACCTAAGGAAAAAGATGAGTAGATTTTCTATCAATTTGAAGTGGTAGAAGGTGGAGTTTGAATATGAGATCTGCACCATGTATATTGTCATAATAAGAAGAAGGTTAATAGTTCCTTTATCATGTATTTAGTTTTCCATGCCCCTTTTTCTTCCCTATTAGTCCAACTTTTCATGTTTCAAATAAAGTGGTCCCAATTTTGAATTATTATCCCCTATGTATCCTTATTTTGGGGAAGTGCCTCCCCCATCTCTCCTTCAAATTCATACCCATTCCTCACACCTTCCAATCTTACCCATTGAAAAAAATCCTTTTTTTCTTTGAGCCTCCACACCATCTCCTATTATTATCAAAAAATATATCTCTATTATAATTATGGAAACATTTGTTTTATCTGAGTGATCAAAATATTAAATGTGTCCTCAATTTGAAAAAAATTGTGGTGTATAATTCAAAAAAAAATATGAGACATAAAATATGGAAAAATAAGATGTATGAAATTCTGAAAAATATCAATCCGTACTATCCAAGAAAAATAACAGTCAACATCTGTTAATTTCTAATTAGAAAAAAATCGTTTTTATCCATGGGGAATTAATTTTCACAAGCTATGATCCTAAAATTAATGAAAAAAATACGATAATTGGTGCACCCAAATGCGTGTGCTCCATGGAACCTAAGATTTATTGGACATCATGGTGGATGGATACATTGATCCAAAATCCAAGGCTCTGGAGGTAGCTCTATCACTTTTTAAAAATGATACTCTTCGGGAGGAATGAAAGCAGGACTTCTAGGCAAAATCCAATATTTATCAAGGCCTTGATTAAGTGACTTCTGAAATAATAACTTTGTCGAAATCATTGACTGAGATCTTGGATACTCTTCACTACGAATTATACGGCACTACAAAAGTGAAGAAAATATGGATTTAATATGTATGAGGTGATTTTAAATTCTTCTTCATAAAAACATATGAAACTGTTGTTGCATATCATACTGGATTAAGGGTTTTGGTGAACCAATTGTGAATAAATGAAGAAAATATTTCTGACATGCAGGTATGTGAGAACATTTTGTGATCCCTTGATTGATAAATTGATTTCATTTTTGTTTCCCTAGAATAATCAAATGACCTGGAAAAAATTTCTATCGAAGAACATGTCGGTTCTATATAAGCCCACGAATTTATGGTCAACTGTCGATGTAATATGAATGGAGTTGAGAATGCTTTGTAATAAAAAATATATCTTAGAAACTCTAAAAAGGTGAGGGGGGGTCTCAATGAACCCAATGTCTGGGATTCCATGTACAAAAATTTGAGCTAAGAAGAGGAGGACGAGGTGGATGTGATGGAAGTATACCAAATTAAGGAGGTCATGAATATCAAACTAGTACTCCATTAGAACGTGGATGAGAAAGAAGGGTTGGATTCAACAATATTTAACTAAAAAAAATCAATTCGATAATTGTTAAAAATATTGAATTTCTAGAAATGAATTTATGTATAAGAAACCCATGGATAATGACACTAAAGAGGCACATATCGGCTAAGCAAGAGATCCTTTTGGTCAGTCCCATGTGTTGATTGCACAAACCTCGATATAAAATCAACATATGTGGTATTATTACTCTGGAACTAGAAACCACATGATAGGGAACACGAACATGTTTACAAACATGGATTAGAATGTTTGAGGAGAAATTTCATTTGGTGATCTACCAGTAATACGTTTCTATGGAAGAGAAGATATTTTGATCAAGAAATAGATGAAAATAATGCATTTATCTCTGATTTCTAATATGTTCCCGATATGAAGACCAAAAACTTGAGTGTAAGGTAGTTGGTGGAAATTTTTTCACAAAATCTGCGAAACAAATGATGATTATTGATGACAAAAGAAGAATTTTCACAAAATTACGGATGGTGAAAAATCAAATGTTTCTGTTTATGATCTAACACGACATACGACAGTGTTTGAAGATGGTACGTAAATATAATGAATGGATATGGCATATCATGTCCATATATTTAATCTTATAAACTGTAATATTATTAATAAGTTAGAAGATGTGGAATGTAATTACTATAATTTGACACCCAAATCAAATATGGGAAAGTTTGTTCTAAGAAAACAACATAGAAACAACTTTCTGATGAGGGCCAATTGAAAAGATATAGCACCATTGTAGCTTGTTTACACAAATTTTTTTAGTCCATTAAATTCAAAATTTCTTAGAAAATTAGGTATTTTCTAACATTTATTGATGATTATAGTAGGAAAAAATGGATATGTTTTATCATGATGATTTCACAAGTGGTTAAAATCTATATGGAATTCAATGATCTGGTGGAAAATCAATGAAAACATCACATACAAACATTAAGATATAATTGAGGTAGGGAGTACACCTATAATTTATTTCAAGATTAACTCAAGAAGCCTGGAATTTAGCACTAGCTGACACTAGCTGACACATGCTAACTCAATAGAAAAGTTGAAATAAATATTCGCACCATTATCAACATGTAAATAAGTTTTTGAAAGAAAAAAGAGTTCCCATTAATTTTTGGGCTGATGTAGCCTCATGTGATGTGTATCTACTCAATAGATTCCCAACTAAAAATCTTAAATCAAATACACCTTAATAAGAATGTAGTACTCACTAGACAAGTGTTTTCATCTTGTAGTTTTTGGTTTCATTTCCTATTTTATGATCCTAGAGGGGAAACAAACAAAGTGTGGAAAAAGGAGTGATGTGTTTCCACATGGGATATAGAGACTGAGCAATGGGATATCGTTGGTATAATCCCATCACCATGACGATTATATTCAGTAGAGATTTTATTTTTTAAGAAAAGGATACATGGAATTCGAATCTATTTGATGTCTCAAAAGAGGTATGACTCACTCTAGAAAATGATGAAATAGTTGAAGAAGTACCATTAGAGGTACGAACAACTAAAGAATTGTTGACATCATCACCCAATACTCTTACATCTAAAGATATTTAATGATAAATTTCTCATACATGTCCTCAAAATTTTTGAAGCATTAGATATATATATGAGAGAAAAAAACCATTGGAGGAGTCAGTTAATTTGTATTGTCTCTCTATAACTTCCAATACAGTTAGCTTCAAGGGAGATAAAACTATTGACATGTGGAAGAATGTGGTAGATAAGTAAATTCATTCCATCAACACCATAAAAGGTAATATTCTAAAAGAAGGATTTGACGTCATGTATTCTCCTTTTCAATTAGAAGAGATAGGAAATAAAACTATGTGTTCCTGTTGCGGTTTTTTCCTTGAATAATAAACATCACCTCATTTGATCTGTGCAATTTTTTTCAACTAGATAGATAATCAAACACAATACACATTTTTCTAGTGGATTCCATAAGAGGATCCTATTTCTATGAGGACACATTCCTTCCTACTCACTGAGAAATATAGGGAGGATCTCATGATTAAAATTCTAGCAGATGTTGATTGGGGGTCCATTTCGTGTAAAACTGAAATATTTTATTCAAAATTTCAAAAGGACTGCCTAAAATAGGATTCTGGTAGGTTCCCAACCAATTTTTTTTTCATTGTGTTCATTTTCAATCCATATGATGTAAAGAAAGAATCCTTAAATTATTGTACAAAATTCTGAAATCAAATTTTTGTATCTTTTTTCAACCAGCCTCCCACACCTTTCAATTGTTGTTTTCTTAATTATACTATGCCGGAATCATAGTTTAATATAAAAAATATAAATTTAATAATTTAATTTTTTATAATTTTGTGGGACTAAAGGGTGGTCTAAAAACACTATTCAATTCATTGTCCCACCATTTTAAATCATTGATTTACATTGACACGTAATCATCCATCTACATTGATGTATATATAACATTTAAAAATTTGTTATTTAAAATCCGATATCCACAAAGCTACAACCCATCCATATTAAAAAACCATATCATCATAAATTGGCCATCAAAAATTGGATCAATTAATATTATATTCTATTATGATAGATTTAGGGCCTTCTGCTTAATTTATTTCATATTAATTTTTATTTGGCTCAATAAACTCATACAGTCGCTCTAATGTCAATTGAAGATACTAGGGTGTGCGGTGGAAGCTGATGGGGTGGGAAATTTAGAATTTTCATTTCAAGAATGATTGGACTTGTTTTATTTAATGATAAAATCTCAACTATATTCTATGTACCTTACATGAATTAAATAGATCTTAAAAAACAAAATTTAATGATACCTCATCTCGAATAAGAGAATACCTGATTGTAGCTCTTCAACTGTGAACATTGCTTGATGGATCTGAATATAAACCCCTATTGATCATCAACACAAGCTCCAAGAATCCAGAAGATTGTCTGTCATCGAAATTGGGGTTCTATAACGGACCTCTATTGAGTGATTCAGTGTCATGATGATCTCCAAGATCTCATTCATTCAATCCATGGAATGAGTTCTTGGATTGACATTAAAAGAGATCCGTTCTCCCTCTCAAAGGCAGGAGGATAGGGAATAACTCATTCTATTGTAATGAATAAAATGATGTAAATGATCTATCTCTCATCTTATATAATGCACTGGTCAGTTACCCTAAGAGGGTTCTCTAGAACATGGAACTATAATTCTTAATAAATTATAAATATATAAATAACTATGAGATCTAAAATGTGTCATAAGTATTATATATATTTCATCAGAAACCTATAATATATATATATATATATATATATTAAGTGGTAAAATATCATTTAACTCAACTATGAATTCCAACTAATATCAAATTAACACCGAATATTAAAATAGTATTTGTTCGAATAATATTATTCCTCATATTTACATAAAAACACATAAATACATTTATCACCAAAATTATACCAAATTTTTCATTACATGAATAATAATAAATGTATTTATTTATCAGTGATCAACAAGTTGAAAAAATCATGGACCCCGTGATGGTCCCACTATTTCTAATATACCAATTCACATGAATAGGGAATATTCTTTATTATGTTATTGTGTGTGTCCCTCTAGGTCCTTTTCTCGATAAGAGGGAATCGTAATAACAAATCAAAAGTGAAGTATTGCAACCCATAAAGTCCCCTAAAGAGATACAAAATAGTCATGGAATCAACAACCAACCTATGACCACACACTATTTAATATAATATATTTGCCCTTAGATATCTCATAAAAGAAGGACAAACACTTCTTTCATCGTCCATTCTCACTATATTATTTTTTGATTTAATTTTTCATGCATACCTCTAACTAAGATTGAAAAATATTTATGAAGGTACTCCAATCATGATCAACCATGCCTGATATAATACTATTCAACTTAGAAGCAACAAATATTATCTTGTTCAATCAACCATTGTCTACCACCAATGATGTTCCCAACACAATCTACCTAACCATGATTTCATTATCATGGTTTTTCCTTGAAATAATGTACATGATAAAATATGAAACATTGATAATGAAATAAAAATAGGAGACCAGTACACATGTACATAGATAGGATCAACCAATGAAATCTCAAAACATGTGGAGTTCCAATTGGTGGGTATGTCCTCATGATCTCACCTACCAGAGATCACTAAGTAAGAACATCATGAGAAGAAGTCTCGATTATTATGACCCCCATCACCAGATAGTTAAACATCAACTATGTCTAGTTATTATGATGTATCTGTACCATAGTAAATATCATTAACATTAATTTGATTGTATCTTAATCTTCTCATTATCGCATAGGATCTTTTGTAATAGTATATGTACATCATGTATAACTCACAAAATCCATTATGTAGTAATCAAAAAGTACTGTATAGTTCGGTCTAGGGAGACCACTGTTACATACTTATAGTTAATTTTTATCTATGTATTCCAAAACATTAAACTATGTATATTCCACATTAGGTTTAGTTATGAATTAGATAAAAAATTTAATAAAACAAAATTTAAAGGTTATGAGTCAGACCATATTACACCAAGATAAACTTGTAACACAAAGAGTGACTCTTAAAATAGAAAAAACTTATTCTATTTGAATATTACTTATAAAATTGGTGATTTTACGTAGTACACATCATATAATATTATAGTTATATTTATCCCCAATCAGATGTTCCATTGAAGGAATTCTTAGAGGTTTAATAACCTTAGATTCTATCGGTGTGTAACATTTTATTTACATCCTTAAATCATATTTTTTTTTCTAATTTTAAATATTTTTGAAGAGTTTTGGGTGTTTTTGATTAGTTTTGGAGTGTTTTAGAGGCTTTTCTGAAGGTGTACGATTTGAGAACAATATCCCCAAATCCTCTTAATTTTATAGGAAACAGTTTTCCTTGTGGAAGAGGCACATTTTATATAGCACGATTAAAGGAAAAAAGATTATAAAACAAAGAAAAATTACATAGAGAATTTTGTCACATGTTCTACTATAAAAAATTAAATTGGTTATATGGTTTCACAAACCATGAAACAAAAACTATGTGGGTTAGCAGAAGATGTAGTAATCATTTTCATAGTTGGCTCATAGTTTGAAAAATGTTGTATGGGGTAGTTATTATTCTAAAAAACATCTTCAATTATCAATTAATTACCCATTTTTACTCATTTGACATCCTAAGTGAATCCATCTAGAATCTAGATCCTCCTTTGTCCTACACTAATGAATTTCGTCCCCACTAGTATTGAATCTAGAATATCCAATTGTGTTGAGGATTTTGAATTATATAATGTGGTCTATTAACCATCATTCATCATGTTTATTTGTGATTTACCTATTTTCCCATGAGAGAAATCATAAATTTACCATGTTTATTCTTGATCTATGGATCCAAATTTTATATAATGATGAATTCTTTGATATTTTTTTCTTTAACGGTAAAGGATCTATAGTGTCAAAAAAATTTACTTTTAATAAATATATATTCTATAACTCTTGGAGGATTTTAAGAGGCATGTTGGTGTAAAACATTATCTATTGGCATGGAATCTTCTTGAGTCTCATTCTAAAACATTGATGTTCTTCATTTCAGATCAATTCTATGGGTTTTTTGTGTATATGATATATCCCTTTAGATATTAGATGTGACTCTAGTATCATTCCTCTATAGGGTGATATTTTATCATCAACAAACATAAGGTTGGAATTCCCTTCCCATTCTGGGATCTTTTATAATTATGTTTTCCTAACATGATTCTTATCTTGATATAGATCGTTTTTCCATGCATTATAGGTACCGCATGTCTGTGTGTGTTGCCTATGATACCCATAAATTATTCATGATTCATTTTTTATACTAAAGTATCTTGATATAACAATATTTATCATTATCACATATGATTTCATGTTGCTATTTGTTCTCATGATGACATGTTCTGTTCTTCCTTATATTCTCTACCCTATTATGTTTTATTATCATACAATTGGAGGTATTTCCTTAGTACATAGAATAGGTGGACCATTATGATATGGTTCTTCCATAGACGGTGAGTGTGTCTGACATGTGATGATAATAATGATGGCCTATAACAATAGGAAATGGCATGATGAACTTTAGACTAGGCTTGTGGTATTGGTGATGGGAATGAGGTCCGAGTTGCCATACCTAAGACATAATATCATGCTACAATAGTCTTATGGCCTGACCTGAGGTAGTTTTTAGATATGATGTATTTTTTTCATAACCATGACAGATATGAGGAATGATGTCCTTGTGGACAAACACGATATTTATTATCCATGTTTCTATATAGAGAATAAATAGGTTCTTTGTGGCTAACTCTTGATTACTTCTAAAATCCATTAGGTTTATATTTCTAGAATGAAGATGAAATGGGCATGGTATTGGTTGATAGTTTCTTGGTTAGCACATGAATTATCTACATATTATTACTATTGTTCATTATAAATTTACTCTTATTAGGTAATCCACATTCTATACTTGTACAGACATGTTAATAATGTTGTATTGGTGTCCTTTTTTGTTTTATTACTCACACTCTGCACAAGAATCCAGATGCATGTGATGACTTCAAGTATTGGGATCGTGATAAAGTCAAGGGGACCACAGCAGATAGTTGAGGTATGGATATTTTAGTGATTTTTTGTACCAGAATAGACTCTGTATGATTTCCGATGTATTATCATTAAATATATGTTACAACTTTTATACTCTAGTATGTAATTTCATGTTAGGGGGCTAGTTTAATTACATGTATGACAAGGATGAAATTTTTTTATTACATTATATCTTTCTATATACTTCCATTTTTAACTGGGTTATTATATTTTATTTATATTCATCACACACGACCTTGATCATGGAAGTTATAGTCTCCCCACTAAATATGTTCACACCCTAACCTATAGTCAACATCCTCGTATATTTTGGGAGCCCCCTGAGGTTATTTGGATCATCGCCTCAGACTCAGTGGTTTGAGATAGGCCATTACAAAAATGTATCACAATAGTTTTATTTTCCATCATCACGGTTGTTCTGTGACATGGTAGAAAATTCATGGTTGCGTGGGACATTGTTATGGGTGTTTCCATTTCCTTGGATAACTCATGCATAATGGACCTCCTAGTTATCATTGATGGGATTTTTGTTACAATTTTATTTGATTTATGTTCATTCATTCATCATGAGGTGGAATATTGGATCACATGTAATATATATACCTACATTGTGTTATGTAGTAGTTCTTAATTTAAATCCTTGATTATTTTATCTATTGAGGGTAGACCTGTATTCATTGATGAGTAATATATTTGTTTTATTTATCTTATGAAATATCTATGAGAAATTTTTTAATTGATTATAAACACACAATTATCATTTTTAAATTTTCTATCATGACTAACATGAAGGTATAGAGATCCCTCAGTAGTATTAGGTTGGATGTTCCTTCTTGTTGTTTGTAGACTACTAGGATAGGTTTCCATAAATATCCCTTATGTGTTCCTTATACGTTCCTATTTTTTCATGAAAAATAATTTCTTGTGTGAAGTATAAATGTATTATTGGAATTATAGAAAAATTAAACCTTAGATATTCCTAAATTCCTCTTATAGGGTGGACACACCAATTCCACCACAAATTATGTAGAATGATGAAACTAAGAATACTCTCACACCTACTCCAATGGTTCAGGAAGACAATCTAATATATCCTAATGTATTTAAAATTCTACATTCCCATCATAATTAAGAATACATAACCATGGTTGAATAAACATAGAACTTCTAGCTTGATCATTATATGACCTTCTAGGGAATTCGGGGTCCAATAGATGGAAAGGAATAGATATAAATGATTAAGGAAATATTCAAATTTGTTGAGATACTAGAGGACCCCTAGGTCAAATTATTAGCATTTAAACATCAAAGAGACTTTATAAGATGGTGGGGTGACATGGGACTAGTAGGTTGATGTGGGGGTCTTTCTTGGGATCACTTGAAGTACCTATTCTATAGGGAATTATTTCGTAACACATTGATGGTAGAATGTGCCCATGAATTCATAGAGCACAACAAGGATCCATCATAGTATCAAATCAATTATCTCATTTCACCAAACTATTTTTTCTCACTTATTGGGTAATAAAGAGGCATAAAAGGCTACAAAGTTTGATATCAATATTCACCCTTATATAAGATTGTTGTTTATGAGTTTTAAACTAGTGACATACACAATTTTTCTTCATATGGACTTTACTATTTTAAATGGTCTGATAAAGGATCAAACAGTTTCTCTTATTCCATCATTCAGTAATTATGTAAGTTTAACTCCTAATTTTCTGTAGAGTTTCTCTTCTAATTATTTGAAGAGGAAGAAAAATAATGTGTGGTGGGGTAGTGGTAAACATATTGAGCATATTTTGTCTTATTTGGCCCCCTTAGGAGGAGTTCCATGATGCTTCAACTATTGGATGGTCATAAATTATCATGGTTATGTATAGAACCTCATAGAAAGATTCATATGTTTTGAATGATGGGGAATCTTTGCCCCTTATTCTTTGTATCTTCAAGGATGAGTTTCCATAGGTGTAAAGTACAAACTAGATCTATTACATAGGGATATAGCTTGGGACTTCAAATGTTGGTTCATACTCCCCAGATGAAATTGATTCAATAAATTCATGCACCTTAGGGACATGTTAATTGAGATGATGTTGGCCAAGTGTATGATATGGACCAAGTTCCTGCTAATTAGAGAGAGGTATCATCAATCGTTAAACATATCGACTTGATCACCACATAAAATTTTCCAGTATTTTTATACTACTTCTTACCATTCATTTTTATCTTCATAGGTTGTTGGTCTTGACTTACCAATTAATCATTCTTCTAGGTAAAATTAAATCAACAAACCATTAGGGGAAGAAATTTGATTATCTCCAGATGTTTGTATAATGTCTTGTAATGATTTTGGTCTTTAAAATTCCTTGAGATCACTACAATTTATTTAATCCTTTTAATATACTAGATCACCAGCTTTTATTCTCACATCAATTGTTAAAGAAGTTGGTTATCTATTATTTAATAAAAAGGATGGAATTTTGCGATGACCATTGAGTGGGATGTCAAAGCCAGAAGAGTGGGACAAGATTTTAACCAGATTAGAGATATCACTACTTATGTTGTAGGTTTAGATAACATAGGAAAATGGAATGTTGGTTCAACATTTATTCAATCATTTTTCAATCATTACGAGGATGTATTTCTAGATTATTTTGTTGGATGTCCTCAGAGAAGGTAATTGAGTTTGAAATTAATAATTATCACAGAGGGAAGCTAATATAATTACCTAATTTTCATATATTACCATCCATGTTGTGATAACTTAAGATTCATCTAGAGGACCTATAGATGAAAGGACTCTTCAAACCAAGAAGATCTCCATGGGGTTCTCCCATAATGTTTTATAAAATGGTGTACTACAACATACTGTTCTATATAGACTATAAGAAGCTAAATTAGGTGATGATAAAGAAATAACTTCCTTCACCCAATATTGGTGATCTATTTGATCAATTATGAGGAGCCTGATGGTTCATTAATGTGGATATTTAGTCAAGGTATCACCAACTATGGGTCAGAAAGAATGATATCCCAGTGATGGTGATTTGGATTATATATGGAATGTATAATTACATTTTCAAGCCTTGTAGATTGAAAAAATCTCCAAGATTTTTCATGGATCTCATGAAAAAAAATTCAATCCACATATCAATTCTTTCATTATGGTATTTACAGATGATATCCTTATATATTGAAGTAAGTATGTGTTACATTCCAGAAATCTCAATATTGTGTTGAGTATAATGTGAGTGCATCTACATTTTGAAATTATTTTTTAGTGTATGATATGGATTCATGAGGTATATTTTCTTAGTCATGTTGTCTCTATGTCAGAAATTGGTATGGACCCATAAAAGGGGTAAGTAGTAATGGATTGGGTTAGAACATTAAACATATTTGAAATCACTAGTTTCCTTTGTATGGATAAAAACTATCAATGATTTATTTTGGACTTCCCCTTATTAGCAGCACATATGAAATTTATTACAATAAAGGGTGTGATGTTTGGATTTTCTGATCGGTGTGATGATGTTATTCTTCATCTATTTGAGAGGATTATGATTTCATCAATTTTTATTTTTTAAAATCCTAGGATCAGATAGATAGTATAATGTAATGGATCCTATGTCATCTTTGGATTCATGATGATGTAGTAGTATTGGGTGGTTTTTTATAGGCCTCATCAACTATGAACCTCTTAATAGGACTACCAAATGCATGACTTGGAGTTTTAAGCCTTGGTCTATGCTCTAAAAAGATTGTGACATCAGCCATTCATGATGATCGTTTTTTTTTTAAATTGTCTACAAGATCCTTTGATATATTATATAATAGTGGGATATCAATTTGAGGAAAAGTAACTAGGTAGAGTAAGAAAATACATTCCACATTGATATGGTCATTCCTCCAAGAAAAAATAATTTCATTGAAGATTATATTAGCAGGAAGCATCAGAGTTTCATGAGAATAGTGAAAGGAAACCACTGGTGGTATATAATCTTATGTCTCTGATGGTGGATTCACTAAGAATGCATTTGAGGATTGATGAGTCATGAAATTTTTTACCCATGGACATAAAATATTTATTAATGGACCTGGTGAATACTGACCAAGAATCATATCCTAATTGTGTGGTGATGTGATAATGATTCAAATCAAGTGACCCATCTCTAGGGTGGTTAGTAGATGATAATGATGTGATCAATATTCATGGATGTATTATAGTTTGGACATCCTTAATATATGAGGTGATTAGAGACTCCCATTATTCACAATTGTTGGTGCATCATGAGTCAAAAAGAATGTACCATGACATTTTATGTAATTTCTAGTGTCCTTGTTTAAAAAAAACATCACATGTTTTGTTTGACAATGAATTCCATGACTAAGGGTCATGGTTGAGAATCAGTTTCCTAGTGGGTTTCTTTAGCCACATATTGTGATGATTTTGTAGTGGGATGATGTGAATATATACTTCTTTATGGGGATTCCACAGACCTCTTGGAGTCCTAATGTAGTTTGGTTGATTTTTGATTGCCTCACAAAGGTTTCTAATTTCTTTCCAATTTTAATGAATCACTCAATTTATGATATAGAAGGGATACTCATTCAGAATATTGTAAAATCACTTAGAGATAATTATATCTTATTCAAATTTCACTTTCATTTTTTGATTTTAATAGGTCATGTAAAAGGTTTTAGGTACTCAAAATAAAATAAGGGTAGTGTATCATCTAAAAAATAATGGAAATTCAGGGAGGATGACGTAGATCCATTGGGAAATTATTTAGGATTTCATACTGTCTTTTAGTGGAGTGTTAAATGAATGTATAACCTTGGTTTAATTAATGTACAACAATAAATTCTAGTCAAATATATTCAGATGGAATCTTTTGAAGTTGTTTGTGGGTATCTAGTTCATTAAACTCAATTTTATAATGAGTAAGGTGATTCAAATATGTTCAGATTAATCATGGTAATAGAGACCTCTAATAAAGAAAAATGAAAAAAATGGTTGAACACTACATAGATTATGCAATGATTATATACTAATAGGAAGAGAAAACCCTTAGAGATCTCTATTGGAGATAATGTTTTCTATAGGTGGAACATCGGTAAGGGCTTTACCATTTTCATAAGAAGAGAACGAAAACATCTAAAATTTTTGTATAGTTTGAAATTTTTGAGAATATTTGGAAAATGGATCACTATTTAGAACTTCTTGCATATTATTAAGGTATGAATGATTTTTTTAATGTTCCTTACTTCTGAAAGTATATACATGATCTGACCCATGTCATCGACTATGATTATATTGCGCTCATTCCTTACGCATCACAACTGAAACACTCAGAGTGAATTATAGACTATTTCTAGATGGTATTATGGGGGGATGTATTTACAATTTTTTTGATCCTATGGTGGCTTGGAAAATCTAGGATGTGTCTTATGAATGGATCCATACATTCAATATCATTAAACTATGTTATTCAAATAATATTCTCAGTGAGTCTTTTCAATGATGAAATGTTTTTGGAGGGGGTTATAGTTTCCTTATATATTAACTTTGAATAATGAGTTAATTTCATATTTAAATCATGTTTTTTACCAATAAAATGTTTTTTATGTATTTTTGGTTGGTTTTAAAGAATTTTAGACACCTTTTTGAAGGTTTAATGTTTTTCCACAGTTTTCGGATACCATGTGGAATCTCCAAAAATTTATGTGGAAACATTTGATGAACTAGAGGTGGTGCACAGTTAAAGATAAATATTTATGAAAAATTTATCCACCACCTAAAAAACCATGTGACATGTTCTAATGGCCAAAATTGTGTTTTTTCATAATTTGAAAATCCATGTGAACAAATAATTATGGTTCAAAAAAGTGGTTGTAAGCCTCACATTATTAGTGCACGATTTAGAAAACTAGGTTGGTGTGGATTAATTATTAAAAAATCATCATTAATGCTCATAAAATATCCATTTTAAATCATAGTTTCTCATAATTTAATCACTCTATAATCTAGAGACACAAAATGTTGTCCCTAGAAAAGCGTGTCCCTTTGAAGCTTGAATCTATTGATTCAAGTGTTTTGATAATCAGGAATTAAGTTATGTGATCAAAAAAACTTCTTTATTTCAGGATTATTCTTGATCTTCTTATTTTCCTTTGATCATAATCATATATTCCTCATTTTATTTCCCAATATATGGATTTTAATGAAATTTAACGATTAATCCTTAGATAATTCTATAATAGTAGTGGATATGGAGTGTCGACAATGCCTCATTGGATCATTATCTATTATAAAATCATTGGATGATCCTAAGATAATTTTTGGTGTAAACCTTTCTCAATTGTCTTAGAATTATCTTGAATCTAATTCTTGATACTTTATGCTCTTCATTTTATCTCACTTCTAGGGGTTCTTAGTGTGTGAGATTGATCTTGTTAGATCTCATTTGTGACATATAACAATCCTTAATGTGTATAGATTATCACATACGAAACTTAAATATATGAATTTCCATTCCATTTTGGACCCTTTCATACTCTTTTTTACTTTATATGATTCTTGTGTGGGCATAAATTGTTTGACCAACATTTATAGTTGCCACATGTGCATGTTTGTAGCCCGTGAGACTTGTTTGTGATATTTTCTTCCAAGATTATTTTAGTGTAGATTAAAAATAAATGATCAATGTTGAGAAAATTTAACTGTTTATTTCTAATAATTTTAAATATAAATGGATATGTTCTTACTTCTATGATTGTCTCCATTGTGTGTTATTACCATGACTTTGGAGGCATTTCCATGATACTCAAAATAGGTTGATTGTTTTAACATGGTTACTCATTAGAGAGTTAGTTCAGATGACATGAAATGATGATGATGATATGCCTAACATATGCAAGGGGAATTATGACCTTGAGGGAAGACACATTAAACTGGGCGTACGGGAATGATGTATTTTTTGCATGACCCAAGACACAAGTAAAAGATATGAAGATCTTGTGAGCAAGACCAAGGCACTTCTGGCATATTATTTCCTTATGGACTGACCCATGAGAGAGACAATGCATGACAATATTTTCCCCCATCCTAATACTAATTAGGCTTATGGATAGTAAGGGATAGGATAGATTATTTATGGATATTTAGGGATCTCTTATGAAATTGGTTACAATTATACTTCTAGTATGGAGCTGATGATGATACGCCTAAGGATCATGGTAGCATGGTTGGAACAAAAGGTATCAATATATATTAATGATTAATTATCTTTTATTTAAATTTATTGCAGAATATAGTTTTTATACTTGTGAACAAATTTTAAGGATGGATATTTAGTGTCTTATTGAGTTTTATTATACACACCCTACATAGGCATCTCAATGTGCATGTATAATATATGTACAGGGGTTCAGATAATGGAAAGGGGACCATGAAAGATAACTAAGATATGGAGTATGGAATAGTTGTAAATATCAATACAACATCCTAAGGATTTTCATAGTGTTTTCCTTATTAATCTTCTTATACCTTATGGAATTTAGTTTTTCTCTCCATATTGGGCGTCTTTTATAGATAATCAGACTAGTGTTTCCAGCAACATGATTTTTTTTATTAATAGGTTGAAAAATATAGGTAAATTTTTGCAAAAAAATGAATATTTAACTTTAATTATATGGATTGAATCATCATAGAATGGTATGTTATCATTTTTGGGACACATAAAATATATAATTCGCTATTTAGAATTAAAATCAATTATAGTAATGGTAAAATTTTCATGGTGGTCAAATTTTTATAAATGAAATAAATAAAAAACATTTTTTGTTGATCTCGGTTTATGAATAAGGTGTAACTCTTAGTCATTTCACCTAAATATAGTTTCTTATATTGTTTGGGATCATGAATATTTAGACATTTTTGAAACATTTTATTCATTAATTACATAAAATGTATATCATTTTTATATTTAAAGATATTAGATAGTGAAAATTTATTTATATAATAATGTTATTACATTCAATTATATTAATATTTTTAACATTATACATCCATGTACAAATTGTAATTCCGATAATTGACATATAAATTTAAATATTAATGAAATTTCAGAATATAATTTTTTTAGGAAAATATAAAATATTTTAATTGTAATTTAAAATTTAAAAGAGAATGACTGATCCATAATATATTAAATATAATAAAATTACTATTATTATAGATAAATATAGTGAAAATGATAATATATTAGGAGAGGTAAATTTGGGCCTCTATAAAATTTAACAAACCCATTGAAAATACACTTTTTCACTCATTTAATTTTTTATTATAATATTCTACATATTAAGGATGGGTATTCTGATTTAATTTTTAGAATATAGTATTTAATTATATATACAAATTCCAAAAATATTAGTCAGTGGAGGTTACATGAAAAAAGGTCGAATTTGGTAATCGTTAAAGTTGGTTGGATGATAGAAAGGCCCAGAAAAGATCATTTGGAGGTATATTGAAAAAATTTTAGTCCAAAATTGGATAATTTCAGGTTTTTTTCCACTACCCATGTTCAAATAGTAATCAAGGGAAATCACTAGTCTTTTTGAATATAGAATGAGGTTTATTGTAGTTTCTATGAGGTATACTGGGGTTCTAGTGGTGGCCTAAAATAATATTTAAAGAAGCATATTTTGTTGAATTTTTCATTAAAAATCAAAAAATATATTCTTCTTCTTGATAGATAAATAATGACTATTTTGTGATGTTGTTAACATTTTTATTAATTATATCTTCTTTTATTGTTAAAATACCCTTTTTTATAATGAAAATTTCAAAAAATATCCATAATAGTGATACTATATTTTGAAGGCTTAAGTGAGGAAGCCTTCTAATATTGGTTTTAATCGACAACTATGAGGATCCATGTAAATACCCTAACTTTTAATTTCTTTAGTATTTTATGATAACAATAGCCTAGATTAAAATTAAAATATAAAAAATGTTAAGTTTCATTTTACATGTATGTGGTAGGTGGTATATTTCATGTTATGTTAGTAATGTATATTACATGATTTATGATGATTATTAAAATGAAAAATAGTTCAAGAAGGCTGAAAACGGGAATATTGAGTTAATTTAAAAAAAAGGGGTTACAATGTGAGTAGGATATGGTGGATGTGTTTCCATGTGATTATTTAATATTCGATTTCTAATTTATTATATCACTCATTGATTTGGGGTATATTGTTAAACAGAAGACAAATATAGGTATATGGTCCTATTAAATGGAATGAATTAGTACTTGTCACATTGTCTGACTATAACAATTAGAGATTATGGATCATTTGAACCATTACTATTATTTGACATGGTCAATTTCATTTTTAGGCATAAGAGTATGATTATTAAGATTAATGTTAATAACCGTAATAACGGTAAATCTAAAATTTTCAAATAGTTATATTTCTAATATTGTGTAGTTTTTATCAAATAAAATAAAACAATATATATTCTAAAAAATTAAATCAATTTTATTAAAATAAGTATATAAATATATTTCTCTAATTAAATTATTAATAAATACTAAATACTATTAATAACACTTAATGATAAAAAACAATATTTTTATAATTTTTTTAAGATTAATTTTTAAAAGTTAATATATAATTTTATATTACTTATAAATATAATAAGATAATATGGGATTTAAATTTAGACTCATATCACCGAAATTTGGTAATATGGGCTACCTTGTATTTATAATAAAATATAAATTACATGAATAAAAACTAGTTAGCAACATAAAAAACAAAAAATTAAAAATTTAAAAAACAAGTCATAATATAATTGAAAAACATTTAACACATGTCTAAAAACGTGTTCTAGATTATTTCTCAAAATTATATCTATAATAACCCCAAACCTAGTAGATCATAGTTGGTGGTTAATTTATTAAAATAGAATTGATTCAGGAGATCACATCACTAAGGATTGGGCAGTTTAGTAGTTAGAAAAGAATTAGATACATACATGGAACCCATTTTACATTGGGAAAAGAAAAAAATATAATTCATAACAAAATATAATAAACTGCATTCGTGAAAACACATTAAATGATCTATTCATAAGAATCCATGGAAGGAATAAAAATAAAATTGTGAGATCAAATGTTAAGTAAGGCTTATATATAATTAAATATAACTTGAATCAATAAGTATAATAAATATATAAATTTAATGAACTTGAAAGCACATTACAATCAATACATTGAATATTAAAACCCATCCATATATTTTTTCATAGTGAAAACACTCAAGATAATAATAATTGAATAATGATGTAAGGAAATTCTTAATTATTGGATGTTATGTATCTTGTACACGAACCATTATAACTTCATGAGTGATTATCGTTGTTTGTATAAACCCATTTTATTTTTATTATAATCAAGTTCAACGGGTTTGATTCCAACTGATATTTTCTCATGAGACTACTGATGCATCAAGGGGATCTCTAAACCCACGTACCACCCATATGTCTTGCATTAACTGGTCCCCAACCCATATAAAATAAATTTAAAAGTCACAAAACTATGAAATAATATTAAAAATAATATCTCATATATCAAATTATGTATTAAATTAATAAATAATTTTCCTTATTATCATATATCAATATTCAATAAAAGATACATATTTATCAATATTTCCCAACTTAATTAAAATAACTATAAAAGAAAATATTTTATGTAAAAGTGGTATACGTATTAGTTAATAATCATATCCCTGAAATCATGGTTTCAAATTTGGAAATATGAATGATTTGTGAAAAATTATTTCCATCTGAAATGAACTCATTTAAATATAGTGTTTAGAGAAATAATTAAAATGATCTGTTTTGATGCAGTTTAAGGGAAAATTTAAAAGAGACTTTATATATTATAGTAGAATAAGTTTTTGAATAAAACTAGAAATGAACTATGATTATTTTTCCAGTTAAATTTTTTGAATTTTTAAATATATCAGGGTCTTAATTATGATTACGTTGTGTACATTAAAATTGGTATGAAATTGAAAAGTTCGCTTTATTCAGGTTCACGCATCAGGAGGAATTGAGAAGAAAATCTTTTTAAACATGTATTTCAATGTAAAAATGGATGAACTATTCTAGATATAATATTTCTAAACAAATATATAGAATTTATAGGATTCATATAAAAATAAATAATAATTACATAGAGTTAATAATAGAAAAATCGTAACCTGATAGAAAATATAGAGGTTCAGAAGGAATCCCTTACCAAATTCTCATTAATAAAATCATATGACCCATAAAATTAATAATCATAAAATGGAACATTTAATACCATACTGATGAATGAATTAATGATATGATATAACAAAATTATGAATACATACACCACACAAAAGAAATAAGTGGTGAATAAGACATATCTCACTGAAATAAAAGTGTGGTGAGAAACCCCTTTCCAAGATCATATAACTAGAGTTAGGATAAATCAATGAAATAATTATGTGTAAAAAATATAAATCCACCTAATAAAATTATATTTGAATTACAAAAAAAATCAAAAGTCATTTCACACATACACTTGGAATAACATAACTGGTGACATAGATGTTTAACTCAATGATTTGTAATTGAGTTAAGAAATGAATTACCTCATGTTAAAAAAACATTAAACATGTCCGAGAATTCTATATAAAGGTTTTAAAAATATTTTTATCATATAAAATAATTATATTAGTATTTATGATATCATATATGATCCCCTTATAACATTTTACTTCTTAGTTGTTAATGATATTTCATTATTACCCTTGTTTCTATTTTTTTAACATGTTTTCTCATGTATGTTATGATTATCATGTCTAGGGTATAGTTACAACATCTAGAGAATCAAAATAATATCATAAATGTAATATTTAATAATTAAAAAAATTATATCCATTATTTAAAGTTAAGCATTGAAAATGAAATACACCACATTGTGGTTATGGTATGTCCTACGTACACATGTGATGTACTTTCAATTCCTATAAGTCGGATAAAATGTAGAATATGGTTGTCTTATAATAATAATAAAATTTCAGTATATATATTATACTAGAGATAGTATTTTATAATGGAATAATAACATCAAAAGTGTTTAATAGAATAAATGAATTTGAATGAAATGATAAAAACAAATACCTCTTCTTTAGAAGACTTCCTTTAGATTTCTTCTAAGAGGATATATAGATGGAATTTCTAAAAATTCATGACCTATAAAACATGTATAAGGATATTATGAGGAGAAAAATGTTAGATTTTAATTACATAAGAGACTCAAGGTGGGGAAATTAAATTATTTAAGGAGTTACCTTTTATAATAAATATGAGCCATATTTTAAGAATTATTTAAAATATTAAAATATATTATGTGTAATATAAGGGTAAATACACACAAAAGGCTTAAAACCATCTAATTAAATTTAAGACCAAATATTATCAAATTGTTCTTTATTCATTTTTTGTGATTTTTTAATAATTTAATAACATATTTTATTCAAGAAACATAATTTTGTCAAATTTAACACTATCAATAACTATAAATTTTAATAATCACAAAATAATTAAAAATTAATAAAATATTTTATATAATGATAAAATTTTCATAGTTATCTAGATAATTCAGGTATCAGCTTAATTATATCAGATTGTATTTATTTAAATATTTTTTCCATCATTTATTGTATTTTTTAAATAAATTTATAATTACTCCAACAATACTATGTATGCCTTTAAGGTATGTATTTTCCATCTAAAAATTTTAAACAAATTATCATCACAAAGATAAGTAATTTAAATTTCTAAATACTATTTATGATTGGAAATATATCTAGATAGCCATATGTTAAATAGTTAGAGTAATTAAAACCATAGTGTGAACAAATTAATATTATTTTATATAACATATTAGAAGTTTCTTTAAGTGATACAAGGGGGGGAAAAGGTCACAAATTCAAAAAAAAGATAATTGTCGAAAATAAAAAAAATTATTTATTTTTTTGGAAGATTTAATGGTTTTTATAATATGAGTTGAAATTATTTTTTTGCTTTTTTTCTTTTTCTTGCACATGCACTGCATCAGCATTGCATCTGGATTATTGTTAAATATCTATAAAAAATATTAATTAAAATCACTAATTTATTAGGTTCTATATAATATTATAGATTCATTCATTATGAATATTTACTTATATCCATGTCAATACAACTTTTTTAATTTTTTTAATTTGAATTTTTCATTCATTGTGCTAGCATTACACAAGAACTTGGAGAAGATTCATGTTATATGAATATAAAATTATAAAATATCTAGAAAAATATAAATTATACATAATAAATAATTAAACATTCATGAAAATTATTTTTTGAGCCCAATTATTATCTATAAGGAACCAAATTTGAGTATTCCAATGCTGCATAGGCACCACGTCGACAGTGAAAATAACTCTAATTCTTAACATTATAAATGGACTCCATTTTTTGAAATAATTTTATAAATATAAGAAATATAATTTTTAACTAAAACCACCATTTCATTAAAAAATACTAATTTTAAAAATATAACCAATTTTAGGGATCTTTCAAAAAATAATTAAGGAATTAGAAAATTATTTTAATTATATGCCAAAAAAATATTAATTTATGAATCTATATTATCAAAATAAATTTTCATTTAAATTAATTTTTCAATTTAAAAATTGTAAATAAAAGATTATGTTTCATAATAAATACAGACAAATAATTTATCATTTTGAAAACACTCATTTATGAATTCCATGATCTAAATATTTCATAATTATATTTTCAATATAGCTAAGTTTTATTTATAATTTCATAGGTGATTTTATTATTAAAATTATCATTTTAATATTCTTAACTATCATATTACTATTCATAACAGTCACATTAATATTTAAACATTCATGTCAATATTTAATACTATATCATGTTTTGTTTAAGATCGGTGTTTCAAGAAACATAAGATATCAAATAAATTTAATTTATTTAATAAGATGCATACCATAAATATTTGGGTATTATATTCTTACCTTATTTAATAAATTTCATCCTTATAGTTTCAAATTTAAATTTGAAAATTAATGTTTTATAAATGAAAATTAAATTATGGGAAAACAATATCATAAATAGGGTTAATAAAACATCCCCTTAATAAGATGAAAAGAGAAATGTGAAGGTCACCTTAAAACTAGGATTACGAATATGAGGACATTAATGAAATTATAGAGAGGAAATAGAAATATAACTACCATGTTATGATGGATTGTGATAGAGATCATTTTCATTAGAATTTTAATTGTCAAAAAACCATCAATAAGTGATCAGTTGAAAGACCATTGATTTATCTGAATAAAAATTAAAGAGATAATGTTTTTTCTAAAATCTTTTTTATATAGTTGAGTGATTCTATTAATATCCAAATAAGAACATGAGAAAATAAAATAACTGTATTTATTTCAATGTCCCAACCATAATATCATCCTTTGGTTTTTGTTTATTATATTTACACATCATTTCATAGATGAAATGATTGATATTAACGATAAGTTTTTCATAACTAAACTACTTTGGTCAAATGATCTATAAGTAATTACAATTTTCAAAAAAAATATTGTTAGCAAATGTTTTTAGATTAATGAAATCACACATAAATCTTCATAAATAATATCCATAATACATTCCCTAATTATTTAACTAAAATAATCATCCACATTATCCATATCCAAATTAAATGGAAAATAAATTTAGAAGGATGGTCACTAAATTCACAAAATCAACTCAAAAAAAGTTCCCCAAATAATTTAACTCTTGTTGTCACATACCAAATATATAAATGTATTAATCTCTATTAAATTTATATGAAACATGGATGCTTCCAATAGTAAAATATCATGTTTTTTAATACATTCCTTAAATCTAAACATCTAATAATTCTAATATAACATAATCCATCAGATGACTAAGAACTTTCATGGTCACCATTGTTATCCCTTAACATATTTTTGTTATTATCTCAACATCAAGAATATATTTAGTATTAAAATTCCCATGTAATGTTATTTCAATAAGAGAAAATTAAAATCGAATCACCACTCCTGATTACTAGCTCTATTCATCAAATGATTCAAATTCCTTAAAGAAGAAGTACTACAATACCATCATTATATAATTCAGGATTATTATAACCCAAGAATTATTAATATAATACTCAAATAAAATAATTATTGAATTAGAACATAGGAATATTTATAATTTCTCTTGATTTGGTGTAGTAACATAATATTGAACATTATTAATTGTCTTGTTTTGGGATGTGTTTCATTGGTACTCAAGAAAATGATTTTCATAGTGTCACATATCCTTTTAGTTAAACAAATTTTCATTGGTTGCAATTTTCATACACTTGAAATCAAAAGAACGATGTCCTTTCTCTCTACACATGTAGAAAATTACCATTCCATTTGAGAAACTACCATAGTGTTTTTTCCACAATTATCACTTGTTGTGAAATAGTTCTTTCTATTTATTCATTTTCCAACTATTTCCAAGTTGTACTCTGGTTATCATTCTTCCCTCCAAAGACATAGTAATTAGATAATTACTTCATCATTTCATTAGAACATTATAATATTTTCTAATTTTATGATAATGTTTGGCAAACTTAATCCCTATGAAAGACTGGCATGAGACTATAAAATATTTGATCCTCCATATTCTTTGGATCATGTGTAGTAGTGATGTTCCCATTTATTCTATGAGGTTCCATTTATAATTGATGATATAAACTATATTAGATCATATAATTATGAAACATAATGTATAATCTATGAAATTGTGAATTACATAAAAGAAATTGAAAATTTTATACATAGATTTTTTCATAAACATGGTTTGTTTGGGATGTTCTTATATAGTTACCCTCAAATTATACATTAGGATTATTTTCCCTAATATCGGATTTCAAAAATCAAGTTCCCAAGGTTTATACTAAACGTTCTTGGATCCCATGTACAACAACCCTGGCCCATGTAGCCCAGAGTTAGTGGTTATTTAATTACAATGACATAGATATAAGAGATCCAATACCCAATGATCGACTAGATTAATAGTATTTAATAAATAGATACATACATGTAAACCATTTTATAGAAAAAGAAAAAAGGGATATTTCCCCATCCGAAAACAATGTAAATAAGGCCCAAAACAGCAGTCGTAGCCTATGCCCCCAGTTTTTCCCAACCATGGGCGCCATCACCATTGGTACATAGTTTGAACTATTTCTACGCTTTTTACCATGATAATAGGTCTCAATGTTGTCAAACATTGTACACGAACTATGTCCATTATTTAAAAAATGACCATAGGTGATATTTCCACTATGGAAAACCATGGATGTAGCCTTAGTAAATTGTGTCTATATCCTAAATTTTTTTTCCCTAGTAGGATATGAACCCTGCACCCCACCCTTATGTTTCAGCTACCTAAAAACTACATCGCCAAAGACTTCAGGTATATATATATATATTATGTTATATATATTATTAAAAAAGATGGAAATAACCAGAAAACCATCCCATTAAAGGTTCCCACTATTTTTTGTGGGAATATTTTTTCCCATGCAATGGCGGGAGACTTATAGCTATAGTTTTAAAAGAAATGGCTATATTTGTCGGTTATATCAATATTTTTTGTTATAAAATGGCTATATCACAATGAAAAATGGCATGGAGCCATGGCCTTGAAAACTATGTCTATATGCCACACAATAATGGCTATATCATACCTATAACCACAGTTTTAAATCAGTGGCTATAGTTCCATGGAAATATCTATTTTTTATTACATTGGTAAAATAAAATAAAATATAATACATTAAAAAATATAATTAAAGTCATCCTTGATAACACATTAAATGATATTAACTATTTAACCTAGAGAAGGAAAAAATCAAATGGTTAGCTCAAATTCCCTATAAGGGTTAGGTATATTAGAAAATAACTAGAATTAATAAGTAAAATAAATATGGAATGGAATATAACCAGAATACAAATACTAGTCAATAAACTAAGAATGAACATCCATCTAGAGATTTTTTTTCATAGTGAAAATCTTGTGGATAATAATAACATAACACTAAATGAAGGAAATTATTAATTATTGGAAATCATGTATCAGGCATATGATCTATTATACAATCAATACAGTTTATGTTTGTAGGTTCAAACCCATATGTTTCTTCTTGTAATCAAACATGAATGGTTTTTTACCAACTGATTTCATATCATGAGATTACCGATGCACCGAGGGGCTATCTTAAATTGGTCCCCACAAATAGGGATTGCATTAATTGGTCCCCAAATAGTATGGATTATATAAATTGGTTCCCAAACATTGTCATACCAGTCTAAATGAATGCCCAAATATCAAAAAAAAATTATAAATGATTAATAATATTCCTTATCATTAAATATCATTATTAAATAAAATATGCATATTTATTTAGTTTCCCTAATTAATCAAATACCTATCATTGTAAAATTAGTATGTAAAATTGGTGTACGAATTAAATAATAATCATATCAATGAATGTATAAATTAATAATAAGAAATAGGCTTGATTCACAAAAAATTATATCCAATGGAAATGAAAACATGTAAAATAAGTATTTTATGAAACATTAGAAATGAACAATTTCAGTGCGGTTTAACAAAAAATATAAAAGTAAATTTAAATACGAAATTGGAATAATTATTTCCATAAAACTATAAATTGAAAAATGATTGTTTTTTATGATAAATTTTTTATTTTATAAAAATATTGGTGGCGTAAACCTTAATATAGAGTGTAATTGAAATTGTTTAAGAAAATGATAAGTTCCCTTTATCCAGTATTTCCTACTAGGAATAATTGAGATGTAAAGCTTTTGAAAACATGTATTTCCCCATAAAAAAGGATAAAAAATTTTGATTCATGATTTTCAAAAATATACATATAATTTAGATGAATAGTATGAAAATAAATTAGAATTACATTAAGGTTAACAGAGAGAAGTAAGAACTCTAAAGAAAAATTATAGGATTAAAAAGAATCCATAACTATATTTCCATGAATCTAATATTATTCCCCATAAAATTAATAATTATAAAATGAAACATTTAATTACATAAAAATAATTTCTTTCAAGAAATTATATATCAAATGGAAAATACGAACACCCCATAAAAAGAATAGGTGGTGAAAAATGAATATCTCATAGGAATAAAAGTGAGATGAGAAACCCAATAAAAATATCATATGATTGGAGTAAGGATAAATCAATTGAATAAATATTTGTGAAAAATATAAATCACACAATAAAATTGGACGTATAGTTTAAAAATATTATAGGTAATTTCAAATATGTTCTTGGAATAACATAACCAATAGAAATAGATGTTTAACTCAATGAATGGAAATTGAGTTAAGAAATCTACTACATTATGTTTGACTCTCATCAAACATGTCTAAACCACTTCAATAGTGGTTTTAAAAATATTATTAACTTATAAAATAATCATATTAATAATTATAATATCATATATAACCCCCTTATAACATTTCACCCCATGTTTGTCAATTGTTTTTCTTTATTTCACTTTCTTCGGGAGTTTACTACATGTTTTCTCATATAAGTCATGATTTGAAATCACAAGGTACAGATCCAACATCTATAGAATAAATATTTTTTTTCATAAATATAATATTTAAATATTAAATACATATTTAGAACAATTCCTAAATTTTAATCATAGAAAACAAATTACACCACTACATTGAGATGAATAGCTTTACATATAAATGTGTGGTACTTTCCTTTTTTGTAATTTGGATTAAAGGTATAATATGTTTATTTTATAATCATATTAAAATATAATTATATATCTGATACACGCACTACTGGAAAAATACCCTATACCAACAGTTTGTAACTGTTGGTATAGGTCCCCAAACTATTGGTATAGGCTATACCAACGGTTTGGAGGACTGTTGGCAAGTAAGTCGTGACAATAGGTCTATACCAATGGTTTTGGGAAAACCGTTGGTATAGGGTCTATTCCAACGGTTCTGAATACCGTTGGTATTCGTAATTAGAAAATCTATACCAACGGTTATCAAAACCGTTGGTATATGTATTTCAAAAAAGAAACATCCGGTGGGATTTGATCCTAGGACCTCTAGTTTATAACGGAATGACTTAACCACTAACCTAACATGACTTTTGTTAACATAATTTCATAAATAAATATATGTATTGTTCTAATTATTTTAAATTTTGATTTATATAATGTTCTCCATAGGTAGATTCCAAAAAAAATCAAAGGACCTTTCCCAACGGTTTGCAAAACCGTTTGGAAAACTCTTTCCCAATGGTTTTGCAAACCTTTGGGAAAGGTCTTGCTTTTTTTTGGGTGTTGTGTATGAAGGTTGAATTGTGGACACCCTTTCCCAATGGTTTGGCCAAACCGTTGGGATAGGCTACCCTTTCCCAACGGTTTGGCCAAACTGTTGGGAAAGGTGGTCCAGAATTCAGCCTTCCCCAACGGTTTGGCCAAACCGTTGGGAAAGGTGGCCAAAAAATGGGCTTTCCCAACGGTTTGGCCAAACCGTTGGGAAAGGGTACCTATACCAACGGTTTTTTCAAACCGTTGGTATAGAAGCGTTGGGAAAAATCATTTTTTCAGTAGTGATGATTTGTTATCTTATGAGTCAATAAACACATCAATATGAAGTAATAGAAGAAATGATTTTAAATGGGTTGGTAAAAATTATTACCTCATCTTTGGTGGAATTACATTAGATCTTTTTTAAAGAGATCTACAGATGATATTTTTGGAAATCTAGGTCCTTCATAACATGGATAAGGATGCTTTTAGGACAGATGGGAAGTAATTAGTTTAGATTATAGGCTCATGGTAGTGAAATGAAATTAAGTAAGGAGTTCCCTTTTATAATTATGGTGAGGAGAAATTTAATAATTTTTTAAACTATTAATATATATTATGTCTAATAAAAGACTCAAACAGTTTCAAAAGGATTAAAAATTTCATTTGATTTTATTTTCAATCAAATCATATCATATTTGGATGTTGTAATTTTTTATTTGATAATATTTCAAAAAAATATTTTATTCATGAAATATAATTTATGAAAACATTAACACTGTTCATAACAATGATATTAAAAACATCACAACAATGATTAAAATTTGAATAAAATATATTATTAAATAATAAACAAGATGTAATTATCTATAAAATACATGGATTAGGTTAATTATCTCAGATTATATTTATTTTTTTATTTTAATAATAATTTTATTGATTATTCAATTAAATTAATAATAATTTCATCACCATTATGCATGCCATTAGTTTATTTATTAGTTGCATAAAAAATTATTATGATTAATAAAAATAATTTCGATTTCAAAATTCTGTTTTTGGTTTAAAATCTATTTTTTAAAACCATATATTAATGAGTTATACTAAATAAAACTAGAGTGTGAAAAATTTGACTTTAATTAAAATAAAATATTTCAAGTGGCTTAATGTGATCTAAGTGGATCTAAATGGTCCCAAATTCGAAAAATAATAATTAAATTTCTTAATAATTTCTCAAGAACTGCTTCAACATTTCATAATCATTAATGTTAATTATTTCATATATAAAAATTGAAAATTAATTTTCAAAATAAATTAATAGGGTTTAATATAATCTTTTATATTAGTTCATTATTCATATTTACTCATTTTCAAGTCATGAAAAATTCTGAAATTTGATATTTGACTTCTCTTCCGTTACACAAGAATGACACTAGAATTTGGATAATATTAATGTTACATAACTCAAAAATTATAAAATATCATCCAAATATAACAATTATATATTATAATTAATAAAATATTCTTAAAAATATTTCATTTTAATCAATTATTATTTATATGGAACCAAATATTACTTTATCAATACTGTGCATGCACTGCGTTAGTAATAACAATGATTTTTATACTTACAATGAAATAAATTATAATTTACATGTACTAAATTATTTTTCTACAATATTTGTATTAAAATATAATTATTTATTCATGAAAAAATTAACAAATTTTAAATCATTAATATTACTTAACGATATCAAAAAAGATGTTGTATTTTATAAAAAAATCATTTTTAACTATTCACAAAAAATATACCTTTTTTAAAAAACAAAAAATATAAAACTAATAATTTTTTAACCTGTCATTTTGAAAATCATACTCAATTTTTTAGAAATACATTTCTAAAAGTTTTAAAATTAATAATTAGTTAAAAAAACTTATTCAAAAGATAATTATTTTTAAATTATAACAAATTTTATCGAACATTAAAAAATTAATGAAGGTCTTATAAAATTATATTTAATTATAAGAGAGAAAAATAATGATTTTTAGTCTATATTATGAAAATAAAAAATCAATTAAATTATTATATTAATTAAAAAAATTAAATAATCTTTTTGGTTTCACAATAAACACCAACACTAAATTTATCAATATTAAAAAATTTATTTACTAATTCCATGATAAAAATCAATAAAATATTTTTCTATAAGAAACATATTTTTATACCTTCATAGGTGAGTTTATTATTTTATTGGTCATGTTACTATCCTTAACAGTCATATTACTATTCTTAATGGTCAAATTTTAATTTCAAGGGTCATGTTAATATTTAATAATATATCATGTTTTTTTATCTCACTATTTCATATAATAGAACAAATAAAATAACATGAATTTATATAAAAATATACTTACCATAAATATTTGGGTGTCATAATATCCCCCTAAAAATATTTCTCACTTTTGGAGACATTGACCCTTGATAGTGTCATTTCATTATTGAAAAATAATGGATATTCTTGGAATCACCATTTAATTTAATTTTAAATCGTACCCCCTCTAACCCTTCATTACACTATTATTACATCAATCCAATATCTAAAACAATGAAATTATTCTCAAAATAAAAACCAATATCATGTTAATAAACCACAAGTCTCAATTATTTAGCATAAACACTTCATTACCAAGTATACTTCCAAGAGAAAGATCAAGGTTTCAATAAGGGTATCAATTAATCATTTCTTATTTATTTTTAATCATTCTATTACAAAATAAATCCCTAAATATTTTTTTAATTAATTAAATATCATTTCTAAACTAATGTGTTTTTATAAAAATTGATAAATTGTTATTCATTCATTTACATCCACTTATAAAAAATAATAGGAATCTTTTTTTTTGTGTAGACTACTGCCTCCGCAAACCGATGCCTTATATTTTTCACAGAAACCTAACATTAATTATTATAAGAATATAATTAAAGAATAAATGTTATTTATATAATATAATTATAATTTTTGATATAAATTATAATCCATCTTCACTCCCTTAAATTTTGTAGGAAATGAAATTATCATGCATTTTGGGGACTACATCTTCAGAAAGTAACAATTTTAATTTTGCATCTATATTTTAAGTATTCATCAGAAAATCATAAAACATTCTAAAAATATAAACAAATAATACCATTTTCCTTATTTTATAATGATATGATGTCAAAATAAACAATTTTTTCACCATACTCACCCATATAATTATGGTATATTCTGGTTTTGGTCAATCCAACCACCTACTTGAAAAATTCTATAAAAATATATCATGAATGACATTAGGAACTTAAATAATAATATATTAATAATTTTATAAATATATAATTATTGGTTTATGTTTCTATAAAGGTTATATTAATTATTTACCTTATTATGAAAATATTATATTTGATAACTAATTTTACTAAAGTAATTCGACATTGATACATTTTTCATACAAAATGACTAAAACACTAATTGAATAGGATATTTTATTTATAAATAAATATAATATTTATATTAAATTTCCATAAAAATTCTATGAATGGTGAAATTTTTGATATAAAATGAAAAAATTAAATTATGAAATCCATTCAAAATGATTATGATAACTCACACCTACTATTGAAAATAGGAAATATGTTGCTAATATATGTTCATATAGTATGTATATATGATATTTATAAGAGGATATATATATATATCTGTGTGTGTGTGAATAGGGCTCCTAAATATTTTATTAATATAGTAACTCTATTTATATTTGGAACCAACCTTAAACATTATATAATCAATAGTTCTAAGTCAATAATTCATTCTCTTACATTTGAGGATCTTTTAAGGTTTAGGGTTTTTGATAATTAGTTCATGATTCAAACACAAAAAAACATAAAGAAAAGTGAAAACGTCTGATTATTATCCTTTTTTATAATATGACACTTTTAATATAGATAATGATTTATTTTCATAAAAAATCTTCACATATTTCGAATTGACTAATTAGTTTCCCTTTACTATTCTTAAACCCCATGAGAAACATTTTAAAACAATGGATAACCATAATAAGATCAGTAGTCCACACATATAAGAACAACATTTTCTTTTTTCTAGAAATGAAAAGGTATGAATATAAATGATATATTAAATTTTTATAATGATAAAAATTCCATTAATATCATAATTATATCATTTCAATAACATGTATTAATTATATTTATTATTATTATAATCCATGTAATGAGTTAGTGAAAAATAGATCGCATCGCTTCGCGAAGTGGTAGTCTTTCATACACATGACTGAGGTTATCATTTCTCCTATGGAGTGGAATGTAAAAAGTTATATATGATATAATTACTCAAGTGTTATAAATATATAATAAATATAATTTATTTTCTTTATATCCATCATCATACCCAATAGTTAGAGGCACTGATTGAAAATGATTAGCACCAGTTCATGAGGCGGCAGTCCATCGTACAATTAAATAATGATATCATAACCCATTTGATGGAAGTAGAGATGGGTAAATATTATTCCATAAATATAATGAAATAACATTTTTTTTGAGAAACTAGTTATCTAATAACTCAAATCTTCTTTTCTGGTTGTTTTTAAGGACAAAGAGGACTTTTTGAAAATTTCTAGAGTACACGCCATGTACTTATAAGTACACACTATGTAATCAGTTTCCATGAGTGTCCGTGTATAGGTTGAGAGACGGCCGAGTACATGGCTGTGTGGGGTGACCTAGAGGCCACCTAAAGCGGGGCCCGATAAAGGGAGGTACACGTAGTTCACTTTTAATGAACACGCTGTGTATTTTCTTCTTATTTCATTAAATGGACCATGGTGGCATCTAATCAGCAGAACCAACTTATTCTTCAGCCATCTAATCCAGAAGAGACTGTAAAACATGAATTTGCATTGTCCCCCTGACTCACCATCTGTTCTCTGATTCGACGGTCGTCGATTGCGTTGGAATCGCCACAGTATTCTCTTCTTTCTTTTAGAGCTTCATCTAATGATTTATCCTCATTCATGAGTTATCCTCAGTTGAATTATTTTAACATTCTTATAGATATATGTTGTTATATAGATATTCAAGTCCTGAGGTTCACTTATATCGCTCTCATGATGATGATGTTGGTGATTTGTGCCTTTCCGTAGTTAGTCTTTGAGTTATATGTTAAAAAGTTCATAATACCCTTGTTCGGGGTATTGCATGTTTAAGGTTTTTAGAATTATTATTGCTCGTTATGACATGTGTCGTTGGGTATAGGATTTATTATTCCAAATAGAGTTATTTAACTTTCTATGGATGTGGTTCCCATGCTTTCTTGATTCTGACCGTTTGGTCTAGCATTGCATGTTAGGCTGTTTCTTTTCCATGCATACTATTTTTAGGGGGAGTGGATTTTATCTGAAATGCAGTGAGATGATATAGACTATTCAGACAAGTAGTTAATGAGTTTTAAATTTTCTTACATATAAAATTTATGCATGATTCATTTACACGGGGTTGTGGGAACCTTATGTAGTGGAAAATAGAAAGAATGGATGATGAGGGCTTCTCTAGAGTGTCTTTTTTACTTTTACGTTCTAAGACCATAGGGGGGATGGATGTAAGTGATTTGTTAAAGTTTTTTTTTGTTCCTTTTTGTGAGAGAATAGGGGTAACTGGATGTTGAGTGATTCCACAGAGTGTCTGTAGTTACCGATACAAGACCACATGGGGAATTGACAGTGAGTGCTTCCTCAGAGAGTCTTTTCTAAATCTGGACCAGAGGGGTTAGACTGTGAGTACTTACCAGAGGGTTTCTTGTGTTTGTTTGGTTTAACTATAGGGGTTAGGATGTGAGTACATTCCAGAGAGTTACTTGTTTTGATTATCTGGTTATATGATATATGAAAATGAATGCAATTGAAACTATGGGATTGTTTACTTTTGCGTAATTCATTTTTTACTGGTTATTTTTTCATATTGCCTTACATATATATTCACTGACTATTAAGAATAGATATTTGGGTGGTTTCTTACTGGGATTAGTCTAACACTAGTTTTGGGTCATGCTTTTAGTCCAAAACAGATTATATTTTTGTAGGTTTATATAAGGGAAAGCACCCTTCTACTTGAGGTACTTGATTGCTGAGGAGATGAAGAGCATGAGACCGAGTTGAGCCATGAAATGTTGTGGAGTTGTTTACATGGTTTTCTTTTGTATTGTGGTTTAGTATTTTATTCCATCATTGTGACTTGTTTGGATACTTTCCTAGACATATGTATCATGCATCATTTATATATGAGCTCCAGTTTTTAAATTCTTAAATTTTCCACTGTTTACTTAGTGCATGTTATTATTGCATCCGTTATTGTTATATTTTTTTATTATGTTGTGTTACTCTTCCAATGAGGGCATAGTATCTCCACTATCACAACCAAGGCCCTCACTTCTAGTAATTAGCCTCTAGCATTTTTGGAAATGCGCTTGAGGCCATGTGACCAACCATGTACGGGGCCACTCTGAGTGGCACCTTGAATGGGGACATTACAAAGTGGTATCAAAGGGATTTCTTTTGTTTTTGACATACTATTTGGATCCTATATCTTGGGATAGAGTGGAATATGTACTTGGTAATAAACTACTCCTAGGAGTAGCTAACCCATGTATAGGGAAAAGAAAATTTACCACGAATATTTTTAATCTTCTAGTTTTTCATCTTTATAGTTGATTTTATTTTCACCATTGGGTGATTCCCATGTTTTGGGTTGTTATCATTGGAAATATTGAGGATCAATTTCTGTTAAATCCCAATGATATTTTAGTGTTCCATCTCATGCATCATATAAGGGCTTTCTAGGGATCACATTTCATGCATTGTTGCCATGCCATTTACAGTGAATTTCTGATTTCATGTTGTTTTGATAGATGCTGTGTTAGATATGCATGATGTTGTGATGCATTCCTTGATAGAAAAACTTATTTTTTAAAGATTATTGATTTTTGTAAGGTTTATTTTAAATGAAAGTCAAACATTGGTTCTTAAGGTGTTATGGACCCTCATGGATTGGAATTTTGTGGATCATTTCCTTGTTATTCCTTGTTTATAACATGTATAATATTCCATGCTTTGATTCTCATGGAGTATGTGCCCTCATGGATCAGAATTTGTAACTTTAATGTTCATTTCAGTTTTTTTGGGGTTCCGGTGTTGTTTTTGAGGAATACTTTCTGAAAAAACCTAGAATACGTGGTGTTTAGTGACAGATACATGCCATGTGCCCTTCTATTCAGGAAGGTACTGTATATCCTGAGTACATGACATTTAATATATATACATGTCGTGTGGTCTCTAATAATTTCACTAGCTCTATGGGAAGAGACACGGGGTTGGTAAATATTTGGAGGAACACACTGTGTACTGGTTGTATATGTCGTGTTGTGAAGACCATGTGTTCACCCATGTGACTAACGACATAGATGGATAAAACATAGGTTATGCAAGCCCTTTCTAGCTTGAAAATATCATGTAGTGCAACCCTTCAATCAGGATGTGTAACAAACAACACCGGTTAGTGATATCCTTCAAGTACATGGAATGTCTATCTAGAACATACTGTGTAGAGTGAGATGTGTAACTGTCAGTGTGACTAACAATGTAGGCCGGTGAAGTTTGTCTAGTACAAACCATGCCTAGCACTAACACATCGTGTAATATTGTTCTAGGAGAACTGTGTGGCTTATCTATGTAAGGGAACTCTGATAGGGGAAGAGGGTTCAAGCACACACAATATGTTAGGATAACACGTCCTGCGTATGGGGTGTTACATGACCTGTGTTGGAAAAAGTGCATGCCCATGTAAAGGATTAAAGGAACATGTCGTGTAGTGGTCACACACATCGTGTATCCATGTTTTGGAAAACGTGAACTATTTTTTTCTCCTATTCCCTTATTACAATTCTATGATTCATTCCTTGTTGATATTTTATTAAGGTGTGCATTTGACCTCGAAGAGTCATGTCACCGCAACGTCCCCGGTTTGAATGCCACCTGCTAGGCAGTGATCGAACACCAGATATGGCAGATCTAGGACTACCAGTATATCCTCAATTTTTTCTAGTCTTGGAACCAGACATCATTCCAGACATAGGTGTTGATGCACAGTTCTGATAGGGCTTTATGAGGTTTTTGTAGAACTTCTATGGAGTACCACATCCTGCCCCAACTATGGAAGCACTGACGCAGGTTGTCCAGCAGTAGAATCCTTCCATCTTCATACGGGACAGCGGACCTCAGACTGTAGAGTCATGGTTAGAATCCATTCATTCTATCTTCGAGCATCTAGAGATGCCTCTTGAGAGGATGGTGAATATATCTACGTAAATGCTTTGGGATTCCTCCAATAGATGGTGGGATGTGATCTAATAGGCAGGACACCCGTAGGTCATTTTTTGGGATGTGTTCTTGCATGACTTCTAAGATTACTTCTACCTAGAGACTTTTAGGGCCAATCGATCTTGAAAGTTCATGAGTCTGGAGAAGGGAACTCTTTCATTTATGAAGTATTATTCTCACATCACAGAGTTTTAGTGCTTCACACCCATCCCAGGAGGTGATGATTTATCCCTGGAAAAGATGTTTCAGGATGGTCTTAGGGAAGAAATCCGATCTCAGGTTAACATCTTTAGGTTTACTTCCATCTCATCTGTAGTCAACCTGACGCTAATCATGGGGAAAAATCTGAGGGATTATGGAGCAGTGATCCAGAGCAGCTAGACATCCAGAGTTGGTGTCCCTCTTACTAATAGCAAGAATCACCAAAGGAATTCAATGCACCTAGACATGAGGAGACAAGCGACATATTCGAGTAGCCAAGGGGTGTGAAACTAATGCGGGAAGAGTGGGAATACGAGGTCACTTTTCCCGAGAGACCTAATGGAGTGCCAATCCTATGGCAAGTTGGGCCACCTTCAGCATTTCTGTGAGTTTTTCTCACTAGAAACTGGTGACATGGGTTCTTCTTATGACACCACATTTAGGAGTATCACCAACAGTTTCTCATCAGTCAGGGTACTAGAGTTCTTTCGACCGTTCAGGATGAGGTAGAGGTTCTAGCTGTGGTAGCCAGTCTCCAAGATTTTAGTGACAATAGGGTGGATCAGCTCAGGTTGGTTTGGTAGGGTCGCATGGACTTGGTGTGGGTCAGAAATTTGCAGTGGTGTAGACCCAGTAGGAGAAGGATCCCAGACTGTCTACAATTCTAAGTACGATCCTAGTTGCCTCCGTTTTAGGTTCTTCTCTTTTCGATACAAGGGCTTACCAAAGTTTCATATCTTTCATGGTTTTGGTGAGCCTTGGGCTATGAATCTTTTCTTCTGTAGATATCTTGAAGGTATACACTCTGTTGGGGGAAAAAAGCTAGTGTATTATAGTGAAAGGAGTTCCCCCTGGAGGTTGGAGGGTTTCACTTCCTATGGGGCCTCTATTTATTTGAGATGACAACTTATGATTTCATTCTCGTTATGGACTGGTTATTTCTATTCCAGGTTGTTGTTGACTGCTATCATCATAGGGTGAGTTTAACATCACCAGAGGGTGGTTCATTTCTTCATAAGGGAGAATGGGATGTTTAGGCGAGTGGAGCAGGACCCGAGCATCATGGGTTGGGAGGAGTTATATCCTAGATTTTTAGTTTTCATTTGGATGACCCGGGGACTTCAAAAATTGAATTTCCTCGAGTGTTGGATTATTTTAGGGATATCTTTACAGAGGAATTTTTAGGTTTTCCTATGGATCGATATGTGGTCTTTTCTATTGATCTTGTACCCGGAGTGGCACTGGTGTCCATTCCTCCTTATAGGATGGATACACCAGAGTTGCAGGATCTCATGAATCAGTTAGAGGAGTTACAAAATATGTGTTTCCTCCAAACTAGTACCTCTCCTTGGGGTTTTCCTGTCCTATTTAAGAAGAAGCCAGACAATACCCATAGACTTTTCATGGATTATCCAATGCAGAACTAGTTGATGGTCAAGAACTACTATCCCTTTTCGTGGATTGATGATCTCTTTGATTAGGTTCAAGGAGACCAGGTCTTTTCTAATATTTAAAAGATATCTGGTTACCATTATTTACATGTTATACCATCATATGTACCTTTTATAAGCTTAAAAAATATGTATGGTCTATACGAGTATGTGGTTATGTCGTTCGGTCTCACGAATGTGCCTATAGACTTCATGGAATTTATGAACCTAGTGTTCCATCCATACTTGGATTCATTGATGGTTGTCTGTGTGGATGATATCTTGGTGTACTCTCACACTAATGAATACCATGATACACATCTTGAGATCAATTTTAGTACACTGAGAGAGAATTATTTATAAGCTAAGCTCTCAAATTGCCATTTTTTGATGGACCAAATTCACATCTTGGGTTGTGTTATCTCAGAGATAGAAGTATCAGTAGACCCAGATAAAGTGAGTGTAGTAGTTTCATGAGAGCAGCCAAAGAATTCCTTTGAGGTGTGGAGTTCTATAAGGCAATCTGGTTACTACAAAAATTTCATAAAACACTTTTCACAGTTAGGAGCGCCACTGACGGGCCTGACTAAGAATGGTGTGAATTACTTGTGGTCTGATTTTTGTGAGTCATCATTTCAAGAGCGGAATGGGAGGTTCACTTCCACACCAATAATAGTTTTTCCAAAGTTGGGAAGATCTATACTATTTACTATGATGCTCCAAGTATCGTTCTGGGATCCACGCATATGCAGAGAGAAGGAGTCGTTGCGTATGGGTCTCGACAATTGAGGCCACATGAGAGGAACTACCCGACAAATGATCTCGAGTTTCCTGAAGTTGTTCATGATTTATGATGTTGGAGATATAATCTTACAGATGATCATATTTTGTTTTTCACTAAAAAAAAATTCACAAGTATATCTTCACTCTGCGTGACATGAATTTGAGACGGTGAAGGTGGGATGAGTATCTTCAATGTTTTGATTTTGAAGTTTCCTACACGCCTGGGAAGGGAAACACAATGGCTGATCAATTGAGTAGGATGACTCAATTAAATGTAGTACAGGAGTCCAGTACTGAGTGGTAGCTTATGGATCTATTCTTTGAGATGCATTTGGAGGTGCAAGACAGACAGGGGCGGACCTTTCTGTCTTCTATAGTTATTACCTCTACTCTTCTTGATTGAGTGTGAATGAGGTATCTATCAAATTTCTAAAGCCTAGTATTGAGGGAGATTGTGTCATGAAAAGACCTTGTTCTGGGATGGACCATAGGGGAGGATGAGATCTCTAATTTTCATGAGTGCATTTGGGTTTCAGAAGACATACGTGGTAAACTGACGCGGGACTTTCATTACTCAGTTTGGTAAGTTCATCCTTGTGTATACAAGATTTATCATGATTAACATCGTTAGTATTGGTGGCCATGTATAAAAGGAGATGTGCCTGGTTTCATCATGAGGTGTTGGTCCTGTTAGGAGGTGTAGGTAGAGCATCAACGTCCGACACGGATTTTACAGTAATTACCCATTCTCGAGTGGAAATGGAATGATGTCGAGATGGATTTTATGACAGTTTTTTTGAGGACACCTATAGGTAATGATACAATACAAGTTTTCATTGAAAGACTCATGATATTTTCTCTCTTCTTACTAATCAAGGATAATTTTAGTGCTGATTATCATGGTAGGTTGTGAATTCGAGAGATTTTACATTTACATGGGGTTCCACACTCCATTGTTTTAGATAGGGATGCACATTTTACTTCTCAGGTCTAGCAGGGGTTCAGATGGAATTGGGTACATAGGTAATTCTGAGCACATCATATTATCCCCTGATAGATGGCTAGTCCAAGTGTACGATTTAGGTGCCTGAGGAAATTCTTCAAGCATGCATCTTGGATTTTAGTGGTACTTGGGAGAATCAAATTCCTCTTATAGAGTTTTCCTACAATAATAGTTTTTGAGAAACTATTTAGATGACACCTTATAGGGCCTTGTATGGTAGGCCATGTCGATCACCCTGATGCTCTATAGAGGTTGGAGAGGAAGATATTCTAGGACCACATCTTTTCCATGATACCACAGAGTAGATAGAGTTGATTTGAAGGGGATGGCTACTTCATAGTCACAAAAGAAGTCTTATACTGATCGACGGATACAACCCATGGAGTTCACGGTCGGGGATTAGGTTTTCCTACATGTCAGGCCAAGGTTTGGACACATGAGTATTAGGACACAAAGTAAGATTTCACCGAGATGTTTTAGGTCATTTGAGGTGTTGTGGAGAGTTGATTTGGTTTCCTATCAGTTGATTTTACCTCAGAGTTTCTGGGATATGCATGATATTTTCCATGTTTCTCAGCTCCAACATCACTTCTCAGACCCGTCTCATGTTTTCCAACCCGAGAAGGTTGATTTAGACGTGGATGCATCATTCTAAGAGAATCCTATCCAAATTATTGATTGTAGTGTGACGGATCTCCATGGCCGACATTTTCTTATGGTATGAGTGCTATTGTAGTACGAGCGAGTACAAGACGAGACATGGGAGAGGGAGGCCAATGTACGATCACAGTGGCTGAAGCTGTTCGAGGATTCTTCTTCTTCACCGCCTTACTATGGAAATTAGGGGATGAATTTCTTTAAGGTGGAAGTTTGTATGAAACCAGATCTTCTTTTCATGTACGTTTTTCTATTCTGGTTGTTTTTTAGGAAAAAGATGAGTTTTTGAAAATTTCTGGACTACACACTATGTACATATAAGTATTCTCCATATACTCGGTTACTACAGTTGACTGTGTACTGGCTGTGCAACGGTCAAGTACATGGATGTGTCCGGTGGCCTGGAGGCCTCCTAAAGAGGGACTTAGTAAGGGAAATTACACGTGGTGTACTTTAAAATAACACATCGTGTACTTTCTTTTTATTTCATTAAACAGACTGGGGTCACGTCTAATCGATAGAACCGTCTTATTCTTCACTCGTCTCATACATGAGCGACAGTACAATGCAAATATTAATAGATCCCCCAAATCACCATCTATTCTCTAATTCAACCGCCATAGATTGCATTGATATCGCCATGGTATGTTCTTCCTTCTTATAGAGCCTCATATCTTGATTTCTCATCTTCCACAAGTTATCCCCAGTTGATGTTTTTTAATATTTATATATATATATATGATGTTCTAGGGAAATTCAAGGCCTGATATTCACATATATCGATCTCACAATGCCGAGGTAGGTGGTTTGTTCCTTTTCGTAGTTAGTTTTGAGTATATGTGCAAAAGTTCTTGAAACCCTTGTTTGGGGTGTTGCGTGTTTATGGATTTTAGTCGTGTTATTGCATGAATTGCCTTGTGTGCATGAGTAGAGGGTTTTTTATTCCAAATAGGATTATTTTCCTTGTTATGGATGTGTTTCCCCATGCTTTCTTGATTTTTACCATTTGGTCAAGTATTGCCTATTATTCTGTTTTTTTTCATGCCTTGTATTGTTAGGATGGAGTGGATTTTATCTGACATGCAGTGAGATGCGGTATAATGGTTAGCCATGTAGTTCATAAGGTTTACTTCGGCTTCCATATATTGTTTGTGCCTGATTGATTTAAACTAGGATGTGGGAACTTGGTGTAGTAGACCACAGGGAGAATGGATGCTGAGGGCTTCTCCAAAGTGTCTGTTTAATTTTACATTGCGAGACCATAGGGGGGGTGGACGTAAGTGCTCTCTCAAAGTGTGTATAGTTCCTAGTTATGAGACCATAGGGGGAATTGGATGTTGATTTATTCTCCAGAGTAACTATAGTTGCCGATACGTGACCACATGAGGAATTGACCATGAGTGATTCCTCAAAGAGTCTTTCCTAAAGCTGAACCATAGGGGTTAGACTGTGAGTACATCCCAGAGGGTTGCTTCTATTTTATTGGTTGAACTAAAGGGGTTAGGCTATGAGAACTTCCTAGAGGGTTACTTGTTTAGATTATATTGTTACTTGATATATGAAAATGAATGCAATTGAAACTGTAGGATTGTTTCCTTTTGAGTACTTCCTTATTTATTTATTATTTATTTCTTATTGTTTTCCATAAATATTCAATGAATGTTAAGCATAGATATTATGGGTGGTTTTTTACTAGAATTCATCTGACACGCTTCTTGGTTTATTCTTTTTGGACGAGAAAGATTATATTGTTGCAGGTCTAGATAAGGTAAAGTTCCCTTCTACTTTAGGTACTTGATTTCTAAGAAGCAGGAGAGCATGGGACCAAGCTGAGGCTTGCGACACTATGGAGTTTTTTACTTGTTTTTCTTTTTTACTATGTTTTAGTACTGTATTCTAGCATTGTGACTTGTTTCGATACTTCCATAGAAATATGCATCGTGCATCTTTTGTATATGGGCTCTAGTTATTTATTTCTTCAATATTCCATTGTTCACTTATTGAATGTTATTAATCCTTCCACAATTGTTATCTATTTTACTTCCGCTATGTTACTCTACCAATGAGGGGTTAGTTTCCCCACTTTCACACCTAAGGTCCTCACAGCTAGTCACCATCTTCTAGCATTTGGGGAAATGCTCTTGAGGCCCGGTGATAAATCGGGTACGGGACACCTTTGGCGGCACCCAAAATAGAAATGTTATAGGTTTTATTATATTTTATGTGTTATGTAATAATTTATTTTGAAAAAACAAGTTATAAAATAAATGGTCTTTGTTAAGGAAAATACCTTCTCTAAGAGAAACATCCTTTGGATTTCCTCTTAAGGACCCTATTGGTGGTCTTTTGGGAGTGCTAGAAGCAATATAATATAAATAATAAATTTTTTGATATACTATTATAGAGTTTGGTCAATCCAAATGGATTTAGTGTTGTGAAGCCATAATGGGAGGAAGTTCCCTTTTATAAGCGGGGAAAGGGTACCTCCTTGAAAATTACTTGTAAATTTTCTAAAAGAATCCAAAATGATAATTTTATTCAAATTAGAAAAGGATCCAAATGACCCATGGTTAGATCATAGAAATTAAAATGTGGAAATATTTATATCTAATAATAATTGGAAATATTTTATTTTAATTTTTTATCTTATATTCTTAATTTAGCCCCATGGTAAATCCATTTTTACAATACCCGCAATAAATAATTTTTAATATTTTTTCTATTCATTTAAGTTAGAAATTAATTTGAAATTATTAGATAATATAAATTATGATGATTAAAAATATGTAAATCTCTTTACGAATTTCAATTCAATTAAGTAGAAAATTGTAATTAGAAAACCCATTGAAGTGATGAAAAACACAGTGTTATGGAAAATTATTTTTTAAGAAAAATAAGATTTCATATTAACCAAATGAATAATAAAAATAATTGTATGATAAAATGTTAATAATTAATTATATATAATATATAAATTTAATTTAAAACATCCTCTACTTGGGATTACTTTAATTGATTAAAATGGAAAAACATTAGGCTTTTTAATTTTTTTAGAAAAACATGTTTTTAAACCCAAAAAACATATAATAAAAACCAAAATAAATTATATTAAATACTAATAAATTAGATTAAATATAAATAAATAATACCTCTGTTACATTAAATCATATACACAAAATTTTGGTATATTTAATATAATGAGACAATTTAAGAGAAATGATTTTTTTACAAAAAATGATTATTATAACTATTCATTGAAAAATAAATATTTTAAGAAAAATACCAAAATATTTCTATAGTAAAGTTTTGATATTATGATTTTAAAAATTATATTCATATATTCAAATAATATTTTTAAAATTTTTTAAAAAAAAATTAAATTATGTGCGCATATTGTGAATAAATTGTCTAATGAAAATTTAGTTTTTTTTAAAAAAAATCTTTTAAATGATTCTTATTTTTTATTTATAATAAATAGAAAAAATAATTTTATAATTTAGATATTATTATTCACCCCCACTAAATTAATATTTTACTTTATAATTTTTAATTTAGACATTGTGTTTTATATTACAAATGATATCAAACATATTATATTTAATGGAAAATATTTGTTGGGTTGCTTAAGCTCAGTTTTCCATGTAACACACACTATTAAAAAATGTAAATAAATTAAAATATCGAGGTGTTATATCCTCAAAATCATAGGTATATTTTACCAAAATAATGTAAACATGATCTTAGGGTATGACATTTAGAAATACCATTGTTGACAAACCCACAACCTAAAGGGGTTTATAAAATATCCACTTAATATGAGAGAACATGAATTTCAAGGGTCCAATGGAATAAAACATAACTAGGTTTATAAGTAGGAATGAAATATTTAAATGTAAAGATATGTACATAAAATATTAAACCCAAATAATTATAGAGAGTGATTGTAGTCATTGATCAAAATAAAGTGAATTATTAATAGCAACCTAAGGGTTATAAAACCATAGGTCTATGCTAATTTAATAGATCATTTATTCATTATATATAAATACAAGTTGATAAATTTTTTTTCAAGATCCTTTTTGTAGAGTTGATTAAATCCCTTACAATCTAGTTATATAAAGAAATATACTTACTTGATATGTTTTTATTTGATTACCATAATATTACCATTTTGTTTTAATTTGGTCATTTTTTAATTCAACCATTACACTGAGAAATGAATATAAATAATTAATTTAAAATTTATAAATCACTAAAAATTAATTTAATGGATCATAAAATCCAAAAGTTATTAGTATGACTTTCTATCTGTCTCCATTTATCATCCAAAACTAAAATAAAAAACAAAAGTTATCAAATATAATTAATTATTCTCCAAAACACAAAAGTAACACCACTAATTAATTGTAAATTATTTTTCAACTCATGTAACTAAAAAATGGTAATATAGACCAGGACATCGTGTAGTCCCCTATTCGGCCCTAAACCCTTATTGCCTTTTGATCATGGGTTCACGCCCCATGACCTTTCCGAATGCGATGAGTTCTCCGCCAACATTTGGTTTTTGCTTTTTCTATACTATATTAATATAATTCATATAACATTATTAATGAAATATGATAGAAATCCTTAAAATAAGTTTAATCATTTAAAAATATTTTAACTATGGTTTTCAATAAAACCCATTTTCTCAAATTGTCTAATAATATTATTTAAATATTATTAAATTTTATTAGTGATCAAATTAAACTTAAATTTTTGATGTACCTTCAATATTATTTCAATAAAATGTAAAGGAATTGTTATTCCATTAACATTCCCCCTAAAACATATACTTAAAAATCTATAAAAACTCAATAAATGTCCCCCAAATTATTTCCATTACATGAATCATCAAAATATATCTCCCTAAGATATTGTGCTTACGATCAATATCTAAAAAATACTGGGCTTCTGGGAGCAGTCACCTCTTCACCAGATGACCCAACATCAACCATATAAGTTGAGAATGATTTTTCCTCCCATTTTTTCTTCTGATCTTGATGATTTACACCCTATGAAAGTAACTTCATGAACATGTTAGAACAATATCCCATCTCATTGTGACTAAAACATCTCATTATTGGTTGTATCTCTTTTATAAAATTATTTGATTATTTTGAACTAATTTATTTTTAGTAATGAACCTAGTAACCAAACATACCACACTGGAAACACTTTATGGATCCTGAAATTCATTCCCTGAAATGTATTTTACAAAAATTGAAACATGTTTGGGGCTTACCTCAAGGATTTTCAGTTTTTTTATTCTACACTTCCAACCACAATGAATGTTTCATGATGTTTACATCTTTTGGAATATATGTGTTGGAAAATGCCATCTCAAATTTCTCATCACAATATAAAACACTCTCATAATATTTAAAATTTCATGTAGTGAAAGAACATTATAGTACTGGTTTAAAAACTATGTAAAATATAATAATGTTACTATCAATTTCCTAGAACAATTGATATTTACCTGGGTAACTTTATAAAATATAATTCATATTATGGCCTTGAATCATAATCCATTTACCAAAATTCAAATATTTGTTTCTTTATCCTATGACAAAAAAACATTCAGGAAGTATTTCTCAAGGAAAATATTCTTAAATGTGTCCCATTCCATAACTTTAAGACCATTTTATTTCTTTTATTCTTAAGAAATAACCATCATTGTTCAGTTTCAAAATCAAATTGATAAATTCAATGAGTTAACTTTTGATCTTCTTAATATCTAGTGACTTCAAATATCTTTTATAGATACTTGATCCATCCATTAGCTCCCATATGTTCAAATGATCTATTGAATTGTGGGAGATGTTTCCTCATGAAATGGTCCACTGTAGACTTGTTCATTCATTGTTCATCTGGTTCCTCTATGGAATAGATACCACCACCATTTATATCTTGTATCAATAGATCCATGACTACAAAAAACTAATCTATTCTAATTTTAACCGTATTGGCATGATGATTTAGAAGAATATTTCCCTCTTAGTTATTTCATTCTACATCATCCCCATTTATTCTACTACAATCCATTTGGAATAGACATTGTTCATATGAAGAAACATAGTAATCAGAAAATTGTTTAAATTTTAAAATTATCTATACCGTAAAATATATCGATGGAAAGTATTAACATTATACTAACCAATAAAATTATATAAATCTACATAAAATTGTAGATATAAGAACCCAACATTTACCATTATATAATCTTGAGTTTAAAGTACAAAATTTATTCTCTTACATTTTTGGATCATTCGAGGTTTATAGTTTTAGATAATTACATCATAACAGATACATAAGATCTATAAATTACAAAATAGATGATTCCTATTAGAATATATTTTTTCATAATATAATACTTTTAATGTTAATCATGATTTATTTTCAAAAAAAAATCTTCATGGAATTCAACATGACTTATTATTTTCCCTTACCCATCCATAAACCATGTGAAAAAAAATAAATATATGTGATGAACATAAAAAGCTTCTTATGGGAATGAAAAAGAAATAAAATTATCAGCTTGGTGAATAAAACCAAAACTCTTGTAAAATTTACCTTTATATTTAATGTTCATTAAGTGAATAAAATAAGACATTTCAACATGAAGAAAACACTTGATCTATAGAAAGAAAGACATTAAAATCAATAATAAGAAAATAAACCCCTTTTCAGTATCTTAGAGAAACATATACAAAATACCCTTTAAAAGACCATTTAATTGGAATAAATATATGGTGGACTTACAATATAATTATTAACCAATGAATTGGATTGTAATATTGAAGATCACCCTTCTTAAAAGATATACCAAGCTCAGCCGTGAGCTATAAAGGGGATAAAATATCATATAATCTATATCAGTCTCAATAAATTTTAGTGATCTATAATGGGGCTCGACCCTTTGAATAAACTTTATCAGGCTCAACCGTGAGCTATAATAGGGCTGAACACTACATATAAACTGTATCAAGATCTCCAATTTTTCTATATAATAATAAAGTACTATATCATGAATAAAAAAATTTATTCCTTCACATTTTCATCATAAATGAATTTTTAAAAACTCATTTAATCCCAATTTAAATAAAAAATCAAATATAAATATAACCCTTTCTTTTAAAAGAAAATTTTTCAATAAAAAAATTTCATTTTCTTATGAAATCCCATTTGATATACCAAAATTCCTTTTTCGGTAGGAACCCCATTTTTAATACAAAAATAAACAAAAAATAAAATGGTTTATTTTTTGAAAATAACATAGAAGCTTAAAAAGGAATCTAGAAATCAAATAATGGTAATGGTGTGGTAGACATCATTATCACCATGATTGATAACAATAAAATATTCCTTTATCCTTTTTCTAAAATTTCCTTATAAAATATTTAAAAATACTACATTTGAAATCCATTGAAATAATATAAGAGATATAAAATGTACTTTATAAATATGTTATATCCAAATTAAAAAATTCATAAAGCCATTTTAAAAACATGTAAACCAAAATTAAACAGTTAGGAGGAAATCCCTAAAAGAGATTTTTTTAAGAAAAGTCCCTTATCACATTGGAATTATTTAAATCAGAATATACATGAAATAATGAGACTAAACAAAACTGTAAATACAACTTGAATATAAAAATTCATGATATGACATGTCAAGGGGATTAATATACACCTCATAAAAGAGTATAGGTGTATAACATGCGAATATGCCTCCATTAAAGGAAATTAAGATGAAGAACATTATGTTGAGTCTGACTACTCATGTTATCATTATCATCCTGAATAATTAACTAAGGTTAGTTATTTTATTTCCTTAGTACCTTTTTAATGATTATTATTACTTTTATTTCACTTTTTTCCGTGTTATATACCATTACATAACAAATTTGGTTAAATCATATTTTTGAACATATTCGTCTCCTATGTCAAACATGAATTTGGTATGTTGAAAATGTTAAAAGAGTTCGTTATTTAAATAAACCAAAATAATAATCATTAAATATTTATATAATTTATACATAATTTACTCTTTTATTCCCAATCATGAATGATGTTTTTGTGATATTATGTATGTTTCAATCACGGGGATGGTAGCTCGTATGTACACATTGGTAACCTTTGCATATTTAAATGATAATTATTGATAGTAGGTAAGTAATATTTTATCATTATATAATAATCATATTTTCACATATACCATATTATTTAATTAAATATTCTTATATATAGCATACATGTGTTTTGGTGATGAAAAGAGAGTCTCATCGCTTTAGGAAGGTGGTAGTCCACACATACAAGAAAGACGTTATCATTTTTCCGTGAGTAAAATGAAATGAAATAAAATTATATATTATAATATAATACTGAAAATTATTTAATGTATATATTAATTATGTAATTTATATCACAAATTTTCATTATTGTTAACTTTATTTCCTTCTATGTAACGTGTTAGTGAAAAAATGATCATGTGTCTTTGTGAGGTGGTAGCCCGTTGTACATAATAGAGACTCTATCATACCCTCCATTTAATGGAATATAAAAATTTATAAATAATATAATTAATCTATATATAAAATTATTTTTTAAATATCATATATATTCATCAAATAAATTATCACACCCAACTGCAATATGTTGTAATGGAAAAAATGAATGTCATTAGATCGAGTGGTGGTTGTCCGTCACACACATGAATAATGATTTCATAACCTATTTGATGGAAGTGGATATGGATATATATTATTACATCAATAAAAAAATTATTATAAATAATTTAATGGTAATATTATATTGAATGTTTTATAAAACAATTTAATGTGGAAAAAATAAGAAATAAAATAAAAGAGATTTGTTAAGACAATTATATTCTTCAAGAGAAACCTCGTTTGGATTTCCTCTCAATGACCACAGTGATGGTATTTCTTGTATAAAAGAATATATATAATGATACTAAGGATTTTGGGGAGATAAATTTGTTTTTTTTTGGGTTGATAAAAAGTTAATGGTAGGTGTGAATATGTGAGGGAAAGGAGTTCCATTTTATAAGCATAGAAAGAGGACCTCTTTAGAAATTACATGGAAATTTCCAAAATGAATATAAAATAATGAATTTATTCACATGAAAAAGGTTAAAAATTACCCTAAGATAAAAAAAATTATGATAAGGTGGAAATATTTCCATAATAAAATAATTTGACAATTTTAATAACAATTTTAACGAATATCTTCTTAGTTTAACACCATGATTAATGAGTTTTTACCTTAAATGTTGTAAAATGGTATTAATGTTTTCGCAATTAATTTTGGTCAGAAATTATGTTGAAATTTTACAATAATATAAATAATTATGATCTCAAATATTTAATGAATTTTTACATGTTCAATTCACATATTTGTAAAATTTTATTTAAAGATAAACCTCTAAAATTGGTGAAAATCATGTTTTCATGCAGAGTATTTTTTGATAAAAATATGAGTTTATATATACTATGTAACAAGTAATTATCATTAAATAAATTATATTATTTTTTAATAATATATAATCTATAATTTTCATTTAAAAATTTATACATTAGTTATTATTTCATTTTATTAAAATTTATAGACATTATGCATTTTGAAACAATTTTTAGAAAAAACCCATTTTTAAACCCAAAAACAAACTTATAATAAAAACACAAATAAATTTAATTACAATTTAATTTACTATTTTAAAGAAACATACATAATACTTAGTTCAATTTATATAACATTTTAATCATTTTAGGGCCACTAAAATATTTAATTTTTTTAAAAGAAAACACTTTTTTACAAAAACCTTGTATTTTTCACTATTCCCTGAAAATCATTATTTTCTAAAAAAATACCAATGTTCAACCATATGAAAATTATATTATTATTATTTTAAAATTTATATTCATATTTTCATTTAAATTTCTCATTCTTATTAGAAATTAATTCTAAGTTATATAATGAAGCATGACTAAATTGTCAATGAAAAAATTCAGTTTTTCAAAAAAAAAATTAAATGGTTCTTATTTTTATCTATAATAAATATATATACATATTTTTCATAGTTTAGTTATCATTATTCCAAACCAAATCTCTAATTTTATAATATATTATGGTTTTTTTCTCGGTGTTTCATGTTTTTCATATTATCGAATAGAATAAATTTAAAGAACTAAATTTTGTGAGTAGATTAATCTCAATGATCCATGTAACACACACTATAAGAACAATAATATTATATTAAAATCTCACCATATTATGTTTTATATTGGATAATTTAGTCTTGTAGTGTAATTTTGGAATTCTAGAAAGGGTTTCATCGTCTCGTCTTCAATTCTATGAGACATGTTTGATATTATGCACTACGATTTCAGTTTTATGGTGTATTCAATTCCAAGGTTCATTTAGCTAAAATTAATTTCTTTCATTTCATGATATTTATATCTACATTTAATGATATACCTCATAAATTCATTTATTCTTATCCGACCATAGTCATTAAGGTTTTTATTAACTCCACTCCCTTTATTGAGTTATAATGAATATACTTGAGACTTAATTCCCTAAATATTGGTCTCTTCCACCATAATATGTTTTTCATAATAATATCTCTTACAATATATGGAAAATGAATTTTTGATTCAAATAATCCTCCTATATTCATTTCTTCCTCATAAAACTATAACATTGTTAACATTAATTATCATTCTCTTTAATGATGACTTTCCATACTTGTTAATATTTTCATTCCCACTGTTGTTATACATTATAGTTAGAGAACTTATTATGTTTTTCTCATGTGACATTCATATTTTCATTACCCCATTATAAAATTTTTGTTTTGTTACTATTTTTATGATGCAAGTTTTTATAAAAGGTATTTCAAAATATTCAAATGTTCCTTAATCCTTTCCCCAAAAAATTATCATCCACTCCAAATTCCGTTTTTCAATATGTATATTATTTTAATTATATTCCATTAATGATTATTTTTAGGAATGAATGTTTTCTAAAGGTTCCACCTCACCTTTTTAAACTATTTTTTTCATTTTTGAGGATCTATTATTGAAGATTATTTTTAATATTAAAAAATTTCAATTTTTTTCACATAACCATTTTAAAACCATTATGTATTTTTCCATGATCAACTATTTAAATTTAATTTTAAACATAAATAAATTTATAAAAATTCCCTTCACCTATTCGAAAATGAATATTTAAAATTAATGTTAATGTTGTTTTTTATACCACTGATGAAAGTTCTTTTTAAATACTATTTTTATGATTTCTATAGAAATTTTCTCATTATATATACTAGAATTATTTCCATAATGGTTATTTTTTCCTGAACCACTATCTGTATGTTCTTATTAAAGAATTTTAAATGGTGTTTGAATTTTGGGTATAGTCCATATATATATTTTTAAGTTCATTTTTTGTGATACAATTATATAATTTTGTAGTACCCATTTCTTGTTTCATGGGATATTTATAACATAATTATTTAATTCATGTGGAATAAATATTTTGATATTATTGATGATTGGAATCTCATGTCACCCTAAAATTCACTGGATTGAGTATATAACTCTTGAGAAATGGATTTTAAGTGTAGGAATTTTGTTTATTCACATCAATAACCTTTGAAATTTTGTTTATTCACGTTGTTATATTTTTCCATATGCAAATGTTTTCTTCCAAAGTTCATTATAATGTGATACATCATGAAATTACTATATTTTCATGTCATATGCTTAAGATTATTATTTGTGGATCATATTTATCATATCATGATTACACAGTATTTTTTCATGGTATATACTTTTTAATTTTTGATAACATGTCCTTACATAATTATTTATCGATAAAAATTATTGTTCCATGTTAGTATTAATTATGACATTCTCCACTACCCATGTTTTATCATATTATTATTATATAACACATTATTGCAAGTTGATGATTTGATTTCCCTTACAGATCATTCAACCATAGCCCTTTATAATGATTTTATTTCCCCATTTTATTAATATTATTGTAACATATGACAAGTATATAACGGGTTATAGAGTGGTTTGTTTATAGAGAAATGTTCAAAAATTCCGAAAAATAACATTCCTTTATAGCTGGTCCTTAAAGAAACTAAAAAAATGATTCTCAAAGTTGTGTGAAATTATTTTGATATGAAATACAAAGGTGAAATTTGGTTAAGTTTACCTTTTATAGTCCTACATGATATCAAACATAATTTTTAAATGAATATATTTTTAGCACTAGACTTGTGATTTTATGTCCATAGTGACTTAACTAGTATCAAAAGAGTTTTTAGTTATTTTTTGGTATTAGTTTATTTTTTTTATTTGGATAAGAAAATGATAGTAAAAACCCTAGGTTAATACTATGGGATATGTCTAAATTATGTATAAAATTTTGATGTTGTGGTAATATAGATATTGTGTGGTTTACCAATAAATTACATCCTTATTTAGATACTTTATTTTTATGTTGGCATTGGAATAAATGTATCTAGGGGTAATAATCCAATAAAAGGAATATTGGGTTTTAACTCAATCCTCACCTTGTGTGTGATAAAAAGAGTTAACTGTACATCTAGTTTGAAAAACCTTGAAGATATGCTATGGTTAATTCATATTTTCTATAAATAACCATTATGAAGGATTAGAATATGATTCTAACTAATTAGGTAAGCAAGACAAATTTTAAATGGAACATGGATAACCATGTATTCAACAAAGTGAGTAATAGGATGAACAAAATCACCATTTTTTAAAAATCCTGATTTCATATAGGAATTCTTATTCATATTGATGTTTCTATGTTCATATATTAGATATGATAATAACCATTTTAGTTTTATTAATATTTTAAATAGAATCATATAAATGAATCTGGGAAAATATGTATCTAGAATATATTATTCCTTATAACACAAATAGGGGATTATATATAAACGTTCGAAAATTTTATCATACTTATGTTCTGATAAAAATTGCGTGTTTTCAAAACATACATAAATTTGTGTACTTGATATATTAATAAAAATTAAATGCTGACAATCTTAGATAATTTCATTACTGAGTGATATTTATCAATTATATTCTTGTAAATTTAAAATGATATGTGTGTTATGTTAAAATTATAAGGACTATTGTTAAAAAAAAATTTCATTAAAGGTTTGAAAACATATATTTACAGGTATTTATAACCTTAAACAATGATTTTGTGCAGAGGATATATTTTTAGGGATATGTTTTAAATAATTCAATAATTGGGGATAGATAATCCTTAGTTTTTGAAATATGATTAGTTTGAGAATGTGAGTTTGATAATATTAATATCCAAAGAATTTATTATTCATTAATTTAAAAAATTATCCATGATATTATTGGTGAATATTATCTCATTATATGAATATGATATATATAGACTAATTTGTGACCTTATTAACTAGTGTTCAATTCCCTTTTTGTTTAAAATAGTGTTATTTTCAAAAATAACATATGGTTACATTGTATCGTAATCTCTTGGAGATTCAAATGATTTTTGGATCGGTTTGTTTTCAATAATATCTGATTAGTGTATACACATAATTGGTCTAACACCCTGATATTTTGGGAATTTTTCTTATAATTAATATAAATTTTTTTGATATATTTCACAAGATGGAAGACCATATTTATCTTGACTGATACCCAAAAATGTTTTTCTCTCATTGCAAGCATGACACAAGAAATAGAGATTCGAAAAAATATGATGAAATATTATCAAATATTGCCACCAAATAAGAGATTATAAACAGTATTGCCAAATTTATGAAATAAGACTATAAATTTTCCAATCAATTTAAATTTATTTATAAATTATTAGTAAAAAATCAATCACATTTTAGAAAATTAATCATATTCTTAAAAATTATGTTTTCTTTGAAACTACTTTTTTTCTTTTAATGAATAAATATTAGAATTAATTTTTTAATATTTTAATTTTTTATTTCATAAAATGAAATTTAAATTTTAAATCATCGTATAAAAATTATCATATGGTGAAATTTTGGAATTTTTCATAAAATATTGATTTTTAGTGAATAGTGAAAAATATGGATTTGTGTAAAATTATTATTATTTTCAGTCTATTATGCTATTTAAATGAAATTTTTTTTTTGAGTCATATATTTGTTTATTAGTTTATTTTTAAACCATTTAGTTATCTTTGAATCAATATTATATTTTATTTTAGTATAAGATTATTTTTTGGATTTAAAAAAGGGTTTTTTATAAAACTAATTTAATGTGAATAGTATTTCTATGTTTTATTATTTAAAATAAATCATAATTTGGAATATTTTAAATTATATTTATATATTATATATAAATAAATTTTCATATATCTTTGTTGAATTATTATTATATGACATATAGTTAATATACAATCATTTTTTTCATAAAAAATACGCTTCTTAAAAAAATTTCATCGCATATGTGGGATTTGTTTTAAATTTATTTATGGTAATTTAAGATCATTTATATGATAAAATAAAATTATTTTTTTAAAATTATAATTTTGAAATTAAATTAGGGTAAATTTTTTATAATTTTCCAAATATAGAAATTTTTTGATGAATAGTAAAAACAATACTTGATACTAATTGAAAAATGACTTTTCATTTGAATTAATTATAAAGATAAATTATATTTTAATTTTTTAAAAAATTAAATACTTTAAAATTTTAAATCTATGAATATAATTTAATACATAAAATAATTTCATATTGAAATAATATATAAATAGTATTATAAACTATTGAACATTTTCTATTTGAAACCCAGCTTTCTTATCATGTTTTTTAAAAGAATTTTATATTAAATATTGATAATTATATTAATGTAATTTGGAAAAATGGATTCCATAATTGGAATCATAGTAATTTATATTATCATATAAGTTCAGATTATGTTTTTACCAAACTAAATTGTGAAAGTAGAAAACACTATTCAACGTAGTTAAAGTAAAAATGGGATTGAAAGTGATTGAAACAAAAAATATAACGATCAAAATGACCTAAAACATGTTTATAATATATTTTAATGACATATTTCATAACTATATGGTTTAAGGGTCTATAATAATTCATTTTTGATCCTTGTGGCATTACCAAAATGTTGGTAATCAATTTTATTTTCAGAAAATTACAACTATTCCAATCACTACACTTATAAAATGCCATCCACTATCCTCTATTATTCATACCTTAAAACACATTTATGATTGAAAAGACCGAAAAATATCACTTCAAAACTACCCTAATCTCATCATATAATACTTATTTTTGGAAAATAATATAACCTTTGATGGCTTTTGTGAAAATCTAATGAGGTTACCTGAAAAAGAGGTAACATTCTTCAAGAATCATTTTAATTTTTTTTCATCTATATCAATCAATTTTATTTAAATCATAATTATATAATAAAAAAAATATCATCCATATACTGAGATTTTTTTATATTAAGGTAAGGAACTACAATAATATCCACTTCCATCAAATGGGTTACAAAATAATCGTTTGGGTATATGTTAGAACACAACCTCATGAACTGATGTAATTATTTTTTTCCAATACCACCTCTCACGGTTGGGTATGATGATGGATCTAAATTATATATATTATATTTATAACATAATCTTACTATGGGATTCATTATATCATATATATAAATATATATATAGTTAAAATTCAAATTTTGATACAATATCATCACTTGAGTGTACTGCAAACTACAGCCTCGAAAAGAGATGTGATTCATTTTTCACTAAGGATTTAAATGGAAGATAATAAGGATTAATATAAAAAATATAAATGATAAATTATATTAATGTAATATTTATCATTATTAAATGAAAAATATATCATTTTATTTCTAACTTTTTACTCACTGAATGATGATAGTTCCATCCATGTATGTGTGGACTATTGCCATCACAAAGAGATGTCACTCTCTATTATTATTACCACACAACATAAATTAAATGAATTAGTATATTTAATGAAGTAATATGTTATTTGTGAAATTTTTACTTACCTTATTTTCATAATGATCATTTAAAAACAAGAACTGTTACTCATGAAAACATACGACCTTCCAATTTTCTAATCATAACAAACTTCATTTCTCAAAAACCATGATTCATGATTGGTATTACAATAATAATTGATTTATAAATATGATTATTTATTTTTAATATTAATATGGAAATTATTGAACCATTTTCAAATTAATAAGACCAAAAATATCAAATAAAAACATACACAAAAAAACAATGTCGTCATTACCTAAAACATGACTTTGACCTGGGACTGTTAATAAAAGTGTAGTAATAAGACACAAGTAAATCATTTACGGAATTATATATATAATTATAGTTCTCTATTTTATGTGTAATAAAATTATATTTATTATACATCATTTTCTAATGTGTGTGATGGATTTCGAGACATAAGTTATGGGATTTCTAGTCTCTCTTTTATTTCACGAAGACATATGGAAATTCACCACTTGGTTATTATTTGTGGTGTATATAGTATACCTTTGACATTTTATATCTATAATCTCATTATTTTAATGATTTATAATTTTTATTTCACTTTATTTATTATTTGTGATTATTATTCAATGAATTAATAATGCGAGAATGGTTTTTTGTCTCACATTATAATACTATGAAACACATTTCAAATTCAACAAAAACATTTCTATGGGTATATATTGAACATTAATGTATTTTATGATAATTATACTTATATTTATTGGTACTATATATCAATTTTAGTATATATCTTTCATGAGTATAAGGATTCAAATTATTACCTCTGATGTTAGGTATTTCTATTACAATCTCATCATTTATCGGGATTATTTATGATTAAGTCTCCTATTTTGAAATATTATGATCTAACTCTCAAGATTTATCATCAATTATATCATACTATTCATATTATTGATATTTTAAATTAATAGTACCAATTTTCCACAATTTTTATTTTTAAATAATTGATAAATGTTTTAAAGAAAAACCATCTTTATTTGACACTTCGAAAGAAAACTATGTTTCTTCCAAAACCATATTTTCAAAAGAAAATCACATATTTTTTTAATGTAATTAAAATTATTTATTAATAAAATCTATATATTTTGAATATTCCTACAATATTTATTAAAGGGAATCAACATTTCATTTTCTAAACAATTCCATTTCATATTTTACCAAAAATGTGAAAGGAATCATTATTTTAACATATATGACATGAACATAATTTTCCACCAACACAACCATTATTTTCTTTTAAGATTTATTTATACGTTTTCAAGGCTATTTTCAATGATAATTTTTTCAAATTTTGTTTATGATTTTTTTTATAATGTGATTTCGAAATAAAATTTATTTTTTGAAATATATATTTGAAACAATTTTTAAAAAACATTCACCATCTTTGATGACATCCTTTCATATAACATATGATTTTCAATGTATATGAACTGAGAATAATGTTATTATTATTCACTTGTGATTTTTATGATGATAATATTTTAATAAAACCCATTTCTCTTCTAATGGTCATACTATGAAAAAAATACTGTTAAAAATTCATCATTTTCTATGGGTTGTCCTATGATGAAATAATTAAATGGTTTGAAAACCAATCTCTTTTTCGTGAGTTATGATATGATGAAATTTTTATGAAACCCATTTCCATTCATGGGTTATGATATGTTGACTTTTTTATGATATTTTGGAACAAATACATATGAATTTAATAATGTGATGGTTGGGACCTATTTCTACCTCTAATTCATCAGGTAATAATTAATGTTATATGTGCTCAAAGGGTGCCAGAGAGGTTATCACAATCATGAAATTTAGTACACCAAGGGTTGTCCTACACCTGAAAGAGGGTAAATTGGAGGTTATCCCAATCCTCAATTGCATACACAGGAGGTGATCCAAAGCCTAATATCTTATTAATATCTTACTAGTTATCCTTGAAAAATGATTTTAAAATATTATGCATAATCCACAATTATAGGTCTTATACCAATTTTACACTCTCATTGATCATATCCTCTAATCAAATTCTGATTAATGTCTTATGAAATTCCAATAATTATTCCATGACTCATGATAATTATATTTGATATTTAGGGAATGGATTTTAAATATTATTATCATTTTCTCATAGCCATATTATCATGTTTTCCTTACACATCAATAATGTTTACAGTTACTTAGTAACTGAGCTCACCATTTCTAATTTTACCTTTCCCCAGGTCATGAAGAAAGGTTTTAATAAGGGTATGTTGTGAAGAGTTTTAAAGGGGAAGATCATTATGTGATATATTTAATATCTTTTGGTAATTAAGATTGTTGTGTTCCTATGATACAATGGCACTAAACTATATAGTCCTTAGGCATCTATTTGTGTAATTTAATGAATATTCATTTTAAGACTTTTAATATCCATATATGAGAAGTCTAGATCTCTTTATTTCATATTATTGGAAATATTTCTTTAACCTTTGTATTATAATTTGATAAATGTCTACTAATATCTTGAGGGATAGTTCTAAAGGAATTTCTAGATAATTCTCTAAGGATACGTGTAACGATGATTCAATGTAAAAGAAAATGTTCTAGAATTTTGGTAAATAATAGATCATTTCATTTCTAAGCAATTAAATCCTTGTTTAGATACTACAAGTATATTTTTCTCTAGCATAGATGTATCTAATGGTAATAACTCCTAAAATAGGGCGTTGAGATAGACTCAATTTTCACCTTGTGCATGAAAATGGGCCTTTCTACAGACCGAGTTTGACATTCCTATGGGGATATGATTATAAAATTTAAAAACAAATATGAACCATAATTAATTATTTAAATATATAATTAATATTAATGAACTAGATTAACACGAAGGTTTCATAGTTTAAAAAAAATGTTTCTTTATTTAGACACCCTATAAGTTATTTTTCATGATTATGTGGTACCACTCTCGAATTATTGTTTCTCACACTATTATTTTGGTTTTAGTCATTAGTAAGGACCAAAAGACACAATATTAATTCATATTGTTATGGAAAATGGAATGATTATCCCCCATAGAAATTAAAATTTATAGGGGCTAGAATACAAAATTTTGTTTTTTGCTCACAAAACATTCTCAAGATATGAATCATTCTATTCTTCTATATGATAAGTTTTGGGGAAAACATTATGTTTAGAAATTTATAAGATAACATACATAATCATTAAATTTGTATTTTAATCTACTAGTTTCTAAGAAGTGTATTAGCACCAATGAAGAGATATTTTTCACCCAGAAGTGTTTAGAGTCTGAGAAAGTCATTTTATCTACCTACTATTGGATGGTTTAGTAGATCAATAGTGGAATATTATCAAGAATTTAAGGAAGTGATATTAAATTGAATCTATTTATTATGATGAGTTCAATTACTTAAATTTCAATAAGTACACTCCTTATATTCCATGTACGATGTTGGAGAATGAGTTCCTCGAGTTGATGTAGAAGTATGATAAATGATTTGGTACCTATGAAGAAAATTTTACAGACCTTAAATATAATCATCAGGTAGTATCATTTATAATTAATGCAAAATTTACTAATTAATCATTTTCATAAAAAATTTCCAAATGGAGCTAGTAATAATAGAATTTGGATACTATAAAGAAATCTATCTATGTGAACTAAAAGTCGATATGGAAGCAGAAAAATGACTTGGATCAAGTAATATGAAAATGAATATGGGGTTGCAAGTAAATTCTAGTGATATGAAACATACTGGAAAGAATTTTTTTTAAACTCCATGTTTTTAAAAATGTGGGGATAAGAACACAAGCGAATTTCTTATAGGGATGGTGAGATGTTTTGAGTGTGGAAAAAAGCACACAAAGCAAGTAATTTTACCTGAAATATTAAAAAAAAAATATGAAATGTATGAGAATAGTGGTCTTGCTTTGATATAAGCAATGGTTGAATGTTTCAAATGTGGAAATTTTGGACATTGTGAAAATCATTGTCTTAAGGGTACTTTTTGTGAAGATAATCAGCATGGTTTTATGAGTAATGGTTTTAATATTGACAGTGAGGATACTATGAATAAGGTATAAAAGGGAGAATATATTTAATAATTAAATAAAAAATCCTTATTAATTGTTTTAGAAAGAATTTAGATGATAAATGTATTTATGTATTGAAATTAAGTATTTATGAGATATTTAAAAATTGTCCAGTATAAGTTTTTCATTAAATATTTTAATGAATATGTTTATTAATTCTCATGACCTAATAATGTGATTTAATGCTGAGGTGACATTTATATTAAGGGAACATAAACAATAATATCATAATGATGTTGGTAAAATATTATTTATTTTTTATAAATAAATGATTGATATAAATAATGTAAATTTGATAGTATTGATGACCTTGTAACTGATTAATTATTTTTGAAAAAAGTGGGATATATTAGTATTGATGGAGTTTATAACATTATTGGTTTTATGGAATATATTCCATAATATATGGTATTATTTAGGTAATGGGGAAGTATGTATATTATCAATATTATTTATGGTAATTTATTTTATTAAAATGTTTTAATAGAATATATGATGAAGGTATTCACATGCTTGGATTGTGAAAAATGAGGGATATGCCATATTGATTGGGAGATTAATGATAAGAACATTTTATGGAATTTAGTGGTGTTATTTATATATTTCTAATTTTTAAGGGATATATGGATAAACATTTATGTAATGTATTAATATGTTATTTGGATGAGGTTTTAGAGATTAATTTATTAACTCACTATATAAATATTTATACATATTGGATAACCAGAGGAAACCATTTTGTTTTGATAATAACTAGAGATATAAGGAATAATTAGTCGTTATTTTATAGTTTTATTTTAGTTCTTATACATGAAATTTCATCCCTTATAATTATAAATGAAGTGGATATAGATCATGGAATGACCAATGGATGAGATTGTGCATATGAAAAAGAAATATATATAGTAATTACATTTCTATATGTTCTCTGTCTAGATGGAAATGGAATTTCTCAAAATCAATAAAAGGATCTTAAAATAATTTTTTTCTATATTATAATTATTTTTATGATAACTGTGATCTTTTCCACACATATTTGGATTATGATTTTGTGTCCTCTATCCTTCTTTTGATCACCCACTTTTATGTGATCAATGATCTATATCACTCTCTATATCAATTTACACTTTTCATCCATGGCCAAATATTCACTTTCCAACTATGTTCTCTTATTTGGAAACATTTTATGTGTTACTAATGATTACATTTTCAAATCTATTTCTTTTTTTCAAGGGGATGTTTTATTAACCATTTTTTTCTTTGTGGCTTTCTATGAATCAATTTTTGATGATATATCACTGATGCTTGATATTAATTTTGAGGGACTAATTTATTTTATGGGGGGTAGAATGTAACACAATGATATTTTTTAAAATATTTTATTTTAAAATTAATTTTAATCTTTAGATAGATTTAATTATTTAAAACACAATGGGTATCGTGTGTTATACAAAACAAGTTTCTTCCATAGCATTCATGACACACAACAGTGAGCTTCGGGGAACCATGAAATAATATTTCTATACTATAATCATTAAGTATTAAATTACAAATAGGATTGGATAATTTATTAAGTAGACATCAAAATCCCATTAAAAATATAATTTAGTTATAAATATTTCTTAAATAATCTATTAATTTTTAGTAATGTAAAAATATTCTTAAAAAAATATGTTTTCCTACAAAATGATTTTTATTGATTATTATGAAGAGATATTATAATTAATTAATATAAATACTAGATGATTTATATTATAAAAGGGCATTAAATTTTTATATCATCGTATCAAAATTAACAAATGGTGATATTTGGGGATTTTTAAGAAAATACTGATTTTTCAATGAATTTTAAAAAATACCAATTTTTTAAACAATGATTTTTTTAATATAAGAAGTAATATAAATGCACCATTACTTTTTAAAAAAAACATAAGTATTATTTCTCTATGTTTAATAAACATAATTACATTTTAATCAATATTATATTGTATTTTAGTTACAGTTTATTTTTTCATAAACAAATTATTTTTTCTAAAAAATATATTAAATGCATAATGTTTCTCCATTTTGATTAATTAAAATAATAATTAATGAAATATTATTTAAATTAAATTTATAGATTAAATTTTAATATTTATTAATAGATATTCAGAAAATGTTTATTATTAGACATAGAGTTTATATAAAATCATTATCACCTTTAAAAATATAGTTCTCAAAATCCCACTTTTCCATCTTATCTACAGGTTATTATTTAAAATTATTATATCCAAATTTAAGAAAATATAATTGAAAAAAAAGTAATTTTATAAATTATCATGTAAAAATTATATTTTGATGAAATTTTGAAATTTTTCAGAAAGGTTAATTTTTTCAAGAATGTTAAAAAAATACTAAATTATTGATCAAAAAAACCTCTTAAATTAAATTATATATAATGTTATATTATAATTTAAATTTATTTTAAAGTAAAATTATATATAATATATATATTTATTTATTCTATATCATTTGATAAAATTTAATATTTAAATTTGATATAATAAACATTATAAATATTTTATCATTTTCCTATTGAAAACCTACATCACCATTGTGTCTTTCAGATTAATATTAAATTAAATTTTTACATTTCTAAAAATAGATTTCATAAAAATGAATTAAAAGTTTTAAATCATCATACTTTATGTTACCTACTAATTTCAAAATATATTCTGACCAGAATTAATAGTATAAATTGTAAAAATCAATTACCCTAGATAAGGTAAAAATTTGATTACTATGGGTTACACTAAAAGGATATGGATTAAAATTTCCTATTAAAATGTATGAAATAGATTTTATATAAATATTTGGACCCTATTGTTTCTATGTCTCGATAATACTCCATTTTTTATCCTTTTGGCATGAGAAAAATATGGGCAATTTTTTTTTCATTTCCAAAAATTACAAGTGTTCCACTCACCTCACAAATAAAAGTCCACCCACACTCCTATATTTTTTTAAAATTAATACCATTTTGGTTAAACAAAGACATAATGAAATCACATCCCAAAATACAACCTCCCATCATCTAGGTCTTATTCTTTGTCACAACTCATCCCCTGGGGCCCACGTTGTGACTACCCCAAGCCAACTGTCTATATGACATGGGATGGTGACTACAAAAGAGTAGAAATATCTCACAAGTGTGATTAATTTTCCTAAGTACCTATACACATGCACCTGCTTACAAGAAAAGGTGAAAAAACTAGAAACACTAAGCATACAACACAAACTTAATGTAAAGAGGGCTAGTATACAAGCCAAATAAGAGAAAAGTACATGCACTTGGAATCCATCTACTGAATACACTACCTAAAGGGTAGGGGTAGAAGCTATTAGAAGCCACTAAAGTTCACCTCATCTATCAGGATTACCTCTATGTACCTCCAAATAAGTACACCAATTACGGTCACTAAGTACACCACTGAGGTAAGTACACGATGTATGGTCACTAAGTACACCACTGAGGTAATTACACCATGTATGGTCACTATGAAAGGTACACAAAAGTATGCTATGTACAATACTAAGGTAGTACACTACACAAAGTCACTAAGTACACCACTAATTCTAGTACACTATGTATGGTAACTAAGTAAACCACTAAGGTAAGTACACCAAGTACTGTCACTATGTAAGGTATACACAAGTACACCAATTACACCAAAAAGTTAGTACATTAAGAAGAATCACTATGTACATCATTAAGGTAAGAACACATAGTATGGTTACTAAGTACACCACTATGGTATGTGCACCATGTACAATCCCATAGGAAGGTACATACACGTATGCTAAGTACACCACTAATTTAGTACACCAAGTATGGTCACTAAGAAAACCACTAATTTAAGTAAACCAAGTAAGATCACTAAGTACACCACTAATGTTATCACATCAAGTACACTAAATACACTATAATGGAATGTAAACACGAAATGTCATCATCTCACGCAGTTATAAGCCTAATGTATAAAAATAAAGACAATCATATGTAATCACATAAAGCCTAGTACATATGAGTCACTTAAACCTGGTGATTCACTTATACCCATTGAGTCCCTTAGAACCACTAATTCACTTGGACCCACAGAGTCACTTAGATCTATTGAGTCACTTAGACCTGTATTTGTAGTCTTCTAGTCACAACCAACAAAAATATTCTCATTCATAGTGTGAATGTTCTTGGATAACATACTCCTCAACCCATATTTCAGAAGTGGCCTTCCATGAATACACACATAGAGTATATAAAAAGTAACGCCTCATATTGAGGGTCCTAGTACCATATATGGATCATCAATCAGATGTACAGTTTACGAGCTATGGCTGTTTTAGTGAAAAGGGGTCGGTTAGGCCCGAGTCCGTCCAGACCCGACCCATCCTAGATCCTTATGGTTCAAATGATTCCACCCAGGATGTTGGTGGAACAATGTCCATGTCCTATCCGTATATGGAGTTCCACCACATTGACCACCCTATATCTTTGCCACAGTGTACCATCACTGTTGTCCAGTTGGACCACGACCACCTGCTGTGTCCGCTAAGGCCCACCACTGTCTTCCTACTAGAAGCACATGTATGATTCATCATGGTATTTGTTGCGCGAAAATCAATTATCAGCTGTCGATCCGACGAGATTCAATCGTTTGATCGGGCCACCGTCGAGTCCTCTTTTCATGGCCACCACCATCACTATAGTGGTTTTTTTTGAACCATGAGAACCTAAATGATCCTTGGTTCATCACCGTCACTAACGCATGTCCAAATAATCTTTCCATCACTCTAGGTGGTCATCCAAGTTCAGAGCCTAATGGAAAAGACTAATGCAAACACAAGGGTTTTTCGTTGAAGAACACAAGAACAGGGGGTGGGTGGGGGTAGGAGAGAACAACAAGAACACCCAAAGAATGTTCCATCAATTTTTTCATGTCATCCTTAAATTTTTTCATATTATAAGGATCAAAAAAACATAAATAAATTTAGTAATAAAAAATATATACTTCCCGTTAAATCCCAATAAAAAAATTTCTAAACCCCCATAAACGATCAACCTGCTGGTCAATTTGTTAGTGATTCGGTCCGTGTTTTTCAATTAGAAGGGAAGATCAGGGAAAGGGAATCACTAATAAATAAACTTTTATATAGGATATTATCATCTTCTACTATTGATTAATTATTGTTGAAGATCAGAGGAAGAGAGATCTTGATCTACACCTCTATCATTGTGGGAGATATCATTCGAATAAGAGGGGGTGTTCACTTTCATTGGTGATTCTTATTTCACAAAAACTATTCCTATATAGCCTCATATTAATCTACAAGATCATAATATGATCACATGTACTTGTAAATATATTATTTTTAGTAATGTGATTATGCGCTTTTGTCACGCTGAATCTTAACATTATTACGTTTTGTTAATTTAAGAAGGGTAATGACTGCTTATTTGTGTCCTTGCAACATCATTTCATCTCAACCTAATATAAAAATAAAATATTTTTGTTTAATATTTTAATGAAGATCACTTAATAAACTAAAAAAAATTTATCATCCTATTCCATTCAATGTTAGGCCCGACTTAAATATTTCATACTCTCATGAGATCAACGGTGGCCTTCTATTTCAAATCTATGTTATAGTTTAAGATTTATTTGGATTTGAAAATGAAATAAATTTTATTTAATTATTTTATTTATAGTTACATTCCAAAATCTACATTCCACAGTTATCCCATTCTTACCAAAGATAGGTCATTCCTAGGGTAATCTCATTGTTCTAAATGCAATGGAGCCATTATATTTTTGATTCTACAATTGTTTGGACAATATTCTACATTTTTTGGAAGAACCTCACACACACAGGCAAGAATTTTTTTAACATTTTTTGGTAAATTCTCCTCAGAACTCTAGGCCTCAGAATCACAATCCATCTTAGCACCTAGTCTCATAATTTTCCCAAGTATTTCCTAAAATAAGTAATTAAGAGAAACCGAGTCATTACATTTTCCCAACTTTTAGGATTTGTGTCCTACCAAGCCAAACCAATGGTTACACAGGGGATGAGGGTACCTAGAATAAACCCAAGCCTTCCACTCCCTTGTTCCCTTCTAGAGGTTCTTATGCTGTCATTGGAAAAAAACAAAATGAATTAATTGTCCATGAAGAATTACATATATTAGATACTTGATCTTCATGACCAGTATAAAAAAAGACCCTCGGGATCTAAAACAACAGTCGATTGAATTCCATAGAACCGAACAATATCTTGAATAGAGAGAAATGTTAATCTCTCTATATAATTCTTCTCCCATATAGCCATGAGGTGATATGACTTGGTGAGTCAAAAAATAAAGATATGATTCAAACAAGGACCAAGATCTCATATCAATAATAAATCAAGCTTCAAATCATTCTTTTCTTCACAGTTTCCTCCTCGAAACCAACATGCATATCCTGGTGCATCTCACAACTCCAAGAATCCACTATTACCACGAAGAACTATACATCACTTCCCCACATATCAAAACAGCCTTGTAGGATCATCCATCTATAGCACATGTCACACTATAAGCAATAAGAAACAAACTTTGAAACAGGGATCTTGATCTCAAACAAAGGGATTCACCATCCCTACACAAAGAGTTTTCAATGATCGAAGGAAAACATCATCAAAAAGGGAATGTGTGGAACTTCCTCAGAACCTCCTCCCTCAACAGCCAGGTACTGCAATGAAACCCTTGAAAAGGATAACATGCTACCATCCTTTTAATGTCCATAACGAATGTGTCTCATAGACATTTGGGAATGTAGAGTCTCATAGTAGGTATTCTCAAGCTATTAATTTGTGACATATGGGGTTAACAATTTCAAGAGATAAGACACTCTAACTCCATCGACCAAGGAAAAATGTATCTGGGCCAACTGCTCTGATTCCTCATTCCGTAACTGAGAACAAGATCTCTTTATTAGAGGATATGCTACCAAATTCTCATTCCCAGAAGTATGGAAAATTTCAATGTTATAGTCTCGTATGAACCTTAGCTAACACCTCAGTATCAACCTCCACTGGATACACTATGACTACACAACCATCAGCGATATTTGAAGACTCATAACATCCACTGCATTGAGGGTTTGGCTATACAATTGATTAGTAATTGACCATAGCCTTCTATGTGTGAGTCCATCCTAGGCTTCCTGGGATTCCTTTTCACTAAGAAGGAAACATTGTTCCACTACTGTGGACAAAAAACAATCGTTACCTAAAATTTAAAAAATTAATCAGGAACTCAGTATAACTAGTCCATTCCAAAAAATTACATTATAAGGATTCGATGATGATACCAATAGATCCCAACCATAACTCTTACATCAATGTTTCGGGTCACACTATTAGCACCAGTGCATGATTATTTGGTATCCTCTAGTATGAGTCTACAAGCATGAGGATTGTGTCTATGGTCAAAAAGAAATCTATGATCCACAAGCAATGTCCGCGGAAGGAATGGAATAATTAGAACCTACTTTTATCAACATGGAAGCTTCATTAGAATAGAAATAGTTTCCACACAGAATCATTTCATGAGCCTCTGGGTCATATACCTTGACCACATGGAGTTGTCCCCTCCCCTATCCACCAGCTCCCAAAGCCTAGTGCGGACCACCTAGGGTAGTGGTAGTAACATGTAGAAATGTCTACAACCTCTTGTTGATTTCCCATCTCGTCTACCACATCCATCATCCTATGGATATATTCGCTCTTGCTTCCCACTACTGACAAATTACCAATTGGATTTGATCATCCAAGGGGACCACAAACACAGAGGTTTTATATTGAACCATATCCTAGGTAGGAGTGCATAGATGAATGAAAAATGATTAGACATCCCGAAGTACACTGTGCTAAAAATTATGATCCCTAATGCATTAGCCGAGTATCATATCCATCAAGTACATATGGAGGTCGATATTCTTACGTTAATAGTCAGATATAGACATTTCTTGCTTCCATAGTTGTGGAATCCTCTAGACACACATACCCTTAGCATAAAGAGGGATAAATATTCTACAAAACGGTTATAAAACTCTGTCCACAAAGGAGTCACCTCATTGTAAGATCAGTTAACCAATACCACAATTACCATATTGTGCAACATGGAAGGCTCGATACTAGGATAACCCTCTAATCTAACGGTGTCTTGAATAAATGTAAAATTCAGGTCACCACCTACGGAAAATCCTCATACACCCGTGTATTTGGCTCACCTCAGAAGCTAAGGGTTCTCTATCACTAAAACACATGATGTGAACTCATCCCACATATAACATCTGGTGGTACTATGGGTAACATGACCTACTCCACAGGTGGTGGTATGGCTGGTGCACCATGTGAAGGTGCTATGTTTAGTACAAATCTCTATACTAATGTCTCGCAACTAGGTGGATCATTCTTTTGATCAAAAAATAAGGACCTTACAGACTGTATTCATGGAAGCTTCTTTGAGTAAAAAAAGATGTACTAAAAGGAAAAGAGTATAAAAGTGTGAGATAACTCAGACTCAATAAGTACATGAGAACACACTCAATTCCTACATGATTTATGAACCCAGTGTTCTCATGAACTAATTCTAAAAGCATAACTCTAGGTCCTGGTGTATAGACATATCAGACGTCACACCAACAGTGGGATTCCTAGCCTGAAGGATGAACTCAAAACACTTAAGATTGTTTCTCCAAAACAAAAATTCACAGACTCTTGGCCCTTATGTTAGAACAGACTTGATCTGATACCACTCTTTCAATACCATTCCCTCAAGGCTCATGTTGTGGCTACCCCAAACCCACCACCAACATGCCAGTGGCCAGGGACTATCTCTGAGTAGGATTATCCCACAAGTGGTAGAAATTTTCCCATGTACATGTAAACACGCACCCTCCCCCAAGAAAAAGTGATGAAACCCGAAAAACTAAGTATAAAGTAAAAAGTGAGTGTAAATGGGGATAATATACAAGCCCAATGAAAGAAAATTACAAGCTCATGGAATCCATCTGTCGAATACCCTACCTGAATGGTAGGTACAGAAGCTGTCAAAATTCATTGAACTAGACCTCGTCTATTAGGTTTCCCTCCACGAACTGCCAACCCCCGGCCCACCAAGGACTCCATTAAAGTTGTTGATCATCTGCACAATACACAACACATTTGGGAGAAGCCCGTGTAAGAGTGAGTAAATCAATACTCAGCAAGGACCCCAAACAAGATATGTAAGACTAAAAATTAATTTCCATACGAAGTATAGTCACTATGGAATGTACACACAAAGTAAAATCTCTAAGGATGATAATATAAGTATAGACACCATGGAGGTATACACAAAGTATTCTATGTACACCGCTAAGGTATGTAAACCATATACGGTCACTAAGGATGGTACACACAAGTATGCTAAGTACACCACTATTGTACTGCACCGTGTACGGTAACTAAGTGCACAAATAAGGTAATCACACCATGTACTGTCACTAAGCACACCACTAAGGTAATTACACAACATACATTCAATAAGGATGGTTCACTGAAGTACGCTATGTACACCACAAAGGTTGTACACCAAGAAAAATCACTAAGCAAACCACATATTTTTGTACACCATGTATGGTAACTATGCACAAAACAAAGTTATTCCAACTATGTTTGATCATTAAGGAATGTAAACATAAGTTCACAAACTACACCTATAAGGAAGTACACCATGTTCGGTCACTATGTACACCAGTAGAGTAAGTACACCGTGTACGGTCACTAAGTATTCCACTAAGGTAATTACACCAAGTATGATCACTAAGGAAGGTACGTAGAAGTACACTACGTACACTAGTAAGTTAGTGCACCAAGAACTGTCACTAATTAAACCCCTAAGGTAAGTACACCAAGTACGATCACTATATACACCCCTAAGGTAAGTACACCAAGTACAATAAATACAACACTAAGGAAAGTACACAAAAATGTAGTCATCTAATACAGTTATATGTTTAATGTATGATAATCAAGACTACCAAACATAATCATATAACAACTAACACTATTGATTCACTTCGACCCACTGAATAACTTTGACCCGCTGAGTCACTTAGAACCCATGAGTCACATAGACCTGTTGAGTCACTTAGACCTGCTAAGTCACTTAGACCAGCTAAGTCGCTTAGAACCGCTGATTCACTTAGTCCTGTAGAGTCACATAGAATTTCTAATTCACTTGGTCTCACTGAGTCACATATACCCATAGTCATAGTTTTATCGTCACATCTAGCCACATGATTCTCATTTGTAGCATTCTTGTTTTGGGAGAACATAATATTCAATTCAAAGTTCAGAAGTCAACATCAATGAAAATAATAATTATAGTATCTCAAAACTATCACCATGTTGTGTGGGTCACAATTCCACAAAAGTCTCATCAATCAGATGTACAGTTTGAGATTTATGTGAGTTTTAGTGAAAAGGGGCAGTTGGGTCTGGGACCGAGTCCGGATCAGGTCTGACCCAAAAGAGACAGGCTCCTGCTGACCCAAACCAGTATCCCCATCCCATATCCTTTCATCTTGACCCATTGGGTATGACCCAACCCACCAGGCCCGACCTTCTAGATCGGTCCAGTTTGTACCACCTAAGATGCGGTGGGCACCGCCTCCCTATCTGGTCTATACGCGGGTGGCCAATATGTTGATCACTCCACAACATTATCGTGGGATCACATATCCATGGTCAAACTAGACCTGGGACCTTGAACATGTGATGTGACCTCCTTCTACATCATCGTTCGACACCAATATGCTGCCCCTTGATGGTAGGTGCAGGGACCTCCAATGTCGACCATGTAGCCTATGAATCCTCCTTCCGCGGGCCGCCACCATCACTATGGCGGTCCATTTTTTGGAACCAGGAGAACCTTTGAGATCCTTGGGTCATCTCTTTCACTTCCACATACTCCGAATATTCTTTTCATTTATCTGGGGGTCCACCCAATTTCAAATACTCCCTGGAAAGCCCAACGCGACCACGGTGGTCCGTCGACGAAGAATGTAGGAATGCAGGGGGTGTTGGAGAGTACACATAGAATTCCCAATGAATGATAAACTAATTTTTACCGGCCCTAGATAATTCTCATTGTCAGGATCATAAAGATATAATATATAGGTATTGATAACAAAGATCTACTTCCCGTTAAATACTCACAAAACAATTTTCAAACCTACAAGAACGATCAACCTATGGATCAATTTATTAATGAGTTTATCTATGTTCTTCATTTAGAAGGGAAGAATAGGGAAAATGTTATCACTTAGAAAAAAAAAACCCCTACCTCGGATTGGATCATATGTGGTCATGGATTCATTGGCATTGATAATTTGTTGAAGAGAGATCCCAATTTGCGCCATAATTCTCTTTAGAGAGATCCTTCTAAGAGGAGGGGTTTTCACAATTGTTGTAGATTCTTTGTTCGAAAAAAAATATTCTTATAGATCCTCATATAAACCTTTCGTATTTTCTAATGGTCCCATTACATTTTCAAGATATTAATTGGAAAAACATGACTTATCATTGCTATTATGGTGAGTTATAGTGTCGTTACATTGTCTTCATTTAAGAAGGGTAGTAGTTTCTTAGTCATGACATCACAACGTCATTGCGTCTCCACATAATGTCAAAATGAAAAATTTTATTACAAATTTTGATAAACTTTATATCCAAAAACTAGTTTTTTCTATTGAACAACACCGGTTGAGGATATACCCCACCTAATGAAAACATACTCTCATGAGCTCAATTGTGGTCTCAGATTTGCAATCCAAATTCCATTTAAGAGTTATTGGGAATGGAAAATAAAAAAAAATTTATTTAATTATTTTATATATGGTTTTGTACCAAAATATATATTACACAATTAACCCCTACAAGAAAAATTAAGGTCACGCCTAGGGTGATTTCGAGGTTCTGAACAAAATAGTGCCCTCGGTTTTCTAATGTAGGTTAGAACTTGTGAAATATTCCACTTTTTTGGAAGAACATCACACACGTTCATAAGTAAAAAAGTTTAACACTTTTCATGAAATTACTCTAGGAACACAGGGGATCAGAATAGCACATCATATCGGTGATTAGTCTCATAATTTTTCCAAGTAGTTACTAAAAAAAGAAATTTGGAAAAACTGAGTCATGATAATTTTTCTATAAATCCAACCTAGGAAGGATTTTGTCAAAAAATAAAGAGGTTACTGAAAGAATAGTTATCTTTCTTCAACAGATGTTTTTAATTTATTTCATCACAGACCTTATTCAATTATTCATAAAAAAATGATATAACCAAATTAGTATATTAAATATACAAAAATGTTTTTTTATTATAATGTCTTAAAACCATCTCCACATCCATAAAATGTGTTACGAAATAATCATTCTTGTCTATGGAAGCCTACTGCCTTTTGAACTATTTTCATTCGTTTTTCCATTACCACATCCCATGTTATGGTAAGATGATTCATATAAAGCATATATATGATATTTATAAAAAATTATAACTATTTACTCATTATATCATATATAAATTTTACACTTAATACTCTATAAAGGATATGATAATGTAGCTGATATGTACAAAATACTACATCCTCATGAATCGATTTGATTTGTTTTTCAATAACAATTTACATGAAAGATAATAATGATAAATATATTTGATATAAATGAAATAATAATGATAATAATGATATATTTATTGTTCTGAAAAGATAATGTATCATTTTATTTCTTATATACTCACCCACTAAATGATGGAAATTTCACCCATGTACGCATGGACTACTACCTTTAAGAAGTCATGTGAATCTCCCTTTTCATATCCACACCACATGGATGGTCTGTATAAATATATTTAAAGAAATAATATATTATTTATGATGTTATGAGAATTTTGTACATATATGATATTACTTTCCTTATTTACATAATAATCCTTGAAAAATAAGAAATGTTACTCATGCATACATACGACCTACTATCTCCATGATTGTGACATACATTGTTTCTAAAAATATACCTTAATGATTGTAATTAAAAGTATAACTGATTTATAAATATTATTTTTGTTTTATGATAATTTTTATTGGGAAGATGGAACCATGACGAATGTAAGTGGACCAAAAATAACAAATCAAATCTTATATGAAAAAAACCAGTTAATAACTAAGATAGACTTTGATATTGGATTGTTAATAATGAGGAAATAAAAGGACAAAATTAAGTCATATCATGTGTGAAATATATAATTCTTGTTATGTAATATTTGTATAATAAGATTATATTTGTTATTAAAAAGGTTCTAATGACTACAATGGATTTTGATACTTAAGGTAAAAAAAATTTAGTCTGTCTTTTATTTTTAGGAGACAAGAAAATTCACGACTCATATATTTTTTGTAGTATATATAATACCCCATTGGAAAGATATGTAATGAATATCCTCCTTTTAATAATATTAAATTTTTAATTTTATTTTGTTATGTATTGAGTATTATCATTATAAATATTACTAATACGATGAAGGGATTCTTATCACTTTTTTCTTTTATGGGAAGCATGTCATATTCACCACATATTTATTTTATATTGTGTATATACTACCCAAAAATTCATTTTATTATTGGTATTTCATATAAATATGGGGATATATCATTAATGGAGATTATATTTCAAATGATCTCCAATGTGGAAATTTATTTTTGTTATAATGTCATCATTGATCAAGATTGTATATGATTAAGTCTCATATATTGGAATATTATAATATATCTATCAATAATCATCATGACTTCCCTAATACTATGGTTATTCATGCTATTTCCATGTAATAGTACCATTTTTTACTTTATTTTTCATAAAATAATTGATAATTCTTTTATTTAAAATCACCTTTATTTGTCTCTTCAATAAAAAACACTTTTAAATATAAAAATAAATTTTCTAAAATTGTTTTCAATTATTTTTCATTCATTTGATGATTTCATAAAGTCATTTTAACCGATTATTGAATTTTTTATATATTATTTTGGACGGAATATCTTATTCATTTTCCAAACAATTCTTGTATTTATTTGATTGAAAATGTGAAATGAATCAATACTTTCATTTTTATGAAAAATAATTTTACACCACGATGAACATTATTTTATTTAAATATTATTTTATATGATTTAGAGGTTATTTTCATTAAAAAGGTTTTTCAATTTTTTAAATTTTATGTTTTAAAAATTTATTCTCAAATGAATGTAATTTTCCTCATGTAATGTTCCAAATATCCTTTGAAAATCACCCTCCATCTATTATGAAATCCTTTGAGGTACCTTATGATTTTTATTTCAATACAAACAAATGATGTATTTTTTTCATCTAATGGTTAATGATGACAATATGCTTATAGGACTCATTTCTCATCCACAGGTCATACCATGATATAATACCTTGGAAACCCAATACAATTTTAGTGGGTTATTCTATGATAAAATGATGTAATGATTATGAAATTGGTCTATTTTCAATATGTTATGATATGATGAAATGTTTTTAAAACCAATATTATTTCAAGGATTTTGATATGATGAATATTTTATGATATTATGGCACATATATATATGATTTTTAATAGGTGATGGGTTGGACCTATATCTCCCACCAATGAAATTGGTAATGATTAATGTTATTTGATCTCAATGTGTATAGATGAGGTTGTAACAAGCCTGAAATATAGTACATGGGAGGTTTTCCCATAACTGAAGGAGGGTACATAGGAGGTTATCCCAAGCCCAAAGTAGGTAAATGATTTGTTATCCAAAACCAATCTTATTATATATTTCTTGGTCGGTGTCCATGATTTAGTACTTTCTTTGATTATTTATATTCCATAATCCTATGTATTATTCCCATGTTTTGGTCTCACGGCCCTTGTTATTTTATTTCATTATTATTCATGCCTTATGAACTACCAATCATTACCTCATGACTTAAGATTATGATTTGTGATGTGCAGGGTATGGTTTTAAAATGTTATGCCCATTTTCTCATACACATATATTCATTTAATTATTAGTTATATCTCATGTTTACCCTTTATAAGAATATGAGATTACGGATTCTTCTATTTCATTTCCCAATATTTTGAAGAAACATAACAAGTATGATATTTTGTGAAGAGTACAAAAGGGTAGATCTTTATTGGGGACTTGAATTATCATTCATTACTTCTGAATATTATGTTCCATGTTTCCAGAAGAACTAAAATGATATGGTACTCAATAATGTGTTTGTGGAATGTGAATAATATCAATATAAAAATATGAAATATGAATGTATGAGAATATGTGGTCTCTATAATTGGGTATATAATTATATAAATGTTTAATGTTGTCGGGGGAAAGATAAGTAACTTAACATAGCCCAAGTTAGTAAGGTAAATGCATTGTTATAATTAATATTCCAAATTATAAATATGTTAACAATACCCTCATCTATATATGTAAGTGATAAATAAATATAATTTTGAGTTTAATATTTTTTAATGTGTTATAATTTAACAAACTGATATTTTGGATCATTTCAATTAAAACTATTTTGATAGTATATTTCACATGCAACACCAAAATAAAATGAGATGAGATATATTACATAAAAATTATTAATAAAATATCTAGTATGTAAAACTATTGTATTCAATTTTAAATTCATTTAAACCATTATTAAGAACACTAAATGTTTTAAAAGGTAGTTTTTTCAAAAAAAAATCCCTTATATATTTGGAATTTTACTTTAAAATATTAAAATATTAAATTTTGTAATTTTAATATTAAAAAAAAATTCATTTTTTAATTCCATATATCAAAATTTTCTGGTGGTGAAGTTCTCATATTTTTTCATATAATTTATTTCTAGGTGAATAGAAAAATAATACAGATTTTTAAAATATTGTCACCTTTATGACACGATCATAATACAAGAATAACTTAAAAGTTAAAAAAACATATTCTATAAAAATATATATTTATAAAGTAAAATAATTCATTTTTTAATTGTATAAAACCCATATGTATCATTTTTTAAAATTGTAAAATATTTGACCCTAAAAATTATTTTTACTCGCTTATAATTAACTATCATTTTTATCACTAGTAAAAATTAAATATATCAAAATTAATTTAATATTTTAGATCAAAATTAACATATTATATAATGATTTCAATTTAATTTTTTTAAAATAAATCGATAATCATTAATAATAACGTTAATGACCAGAATAATTTTAAAATTGTTACTTAAAAATATTTATTTGAGTTATATAATGTACTAGTATCTAATAAAATAAATTAATAATACATAAATATTTAATTTAATATAATTTTTACTCTTATATATTAATATATTATCACTCATTCAGATGATTATAAATACTAAAATAGATTATGAATGCATAATTGTGAGAACATTATTTTTTCAAAAAATGTAGTTTTACCATCTAATATATGTTTTAATTTCAAAGTTGATTTTTTTATTTATAAATTCAGTTATATGATATGAGTATTAAATTTCAGTTCATGGCATAAAAATTTAGTAATATTAATTACCATATTATTTTAATAGAATATAAATTTCTAGGGAACATATATTTACAAAGATAAAATCCAAAATTATAAAATGTAAAAAAGTTGTAAACTGGATGGAAAAAGTTTTAAAAATAAAGAATATTTGTTTTAGAGGTATTATAGACCTTATATAACCCCACACACAATTATTCCCCACTTATTGTTCAATTTACCTCTGATTTGAGTTAGGAAATTATAGAAAAATTAATTATATTCACAAATATTCCCTTTTATATACCTTAAATTGGGGACCACTCTTGCCCCTTCATTTATCTATTAATCATTAAAATTTATTCTTGATACAATTATATTTATTTCCTCCTAAAACTATATATAAAATTTTTTTGTATCATTCCTAAATTATTTACCCTTATCCATTCATTTATAAGTATACAATCAAGAGAATTTTTAATGTCCCAACGTGAGTATTACTTAATCCTTATCATTTTCTTCTTAATCATTGTCTTCCAAGCCCAAAAAATTCAAAGTAATATAATGAAATAAATTTAGTAGGTATAATTAAGTGTTACAAAGTTAATTTTAAAACCATTATTTTTTCCATTCCATCCACTAATAAAAAAAATTACATCGATCATAAGTATTTATGGACTACCGATTCAATAAAGATATATATTCTATTTTCACCACCAACCCTATTTAATGGTAATAAGTATGAAATTAAAGTATAAAAGTGAAATGTTAAGTATAGTTATTATTTTTAAGGTAATATAATAATCCACCTTCATTCCCTCTCATTAGTTGGGAAATGGAAATCGAGCATTATGAGGACTATTGCCTCACCAAAGTAATGTTTTTTATTGGTATCAAGATTTCCAATCATTATCATAAACAATTATAATATAATTAAAAAACTAATATCATTATACTTTTGTTATATTTATATTATATCCAAATAAAGAATTTCATAACCAAACACACACTTTAAATTATAGTACGTTCATTCTTGGGTCTATCTAACCATCTACTTGAATAATGGTATAAAAAATTATAACAAATTACTAAGGTTTCATAAATACTAATAATATAATAATTTAATAATCAAATAATTATAATCTTATGTTTTTTGTGGGGTTATATTAGTTATTTATCTTAAAACAGATATGTTTTCTTTGATAGCTAAAATTACGTGAATAAAATGGAACTAATTAAATTTTTATGAAAAATAACTAAATACAATATTGGAATGAAGTAATATAATTTTTAATAAATATAAATTATCTTTTATAATACATTAAATGTTTTAGTAGTGATGAAATTTTGGATAACAATTATGAACAAATACATTATTATTAAACTAGTTCAAAATGATCAGGAGAACTAAAACCTGATATTTAAAATAAAAAATAACTAACTAATATATATGTATGTAATAATTATAATTTATGTTTATAAAACAATATGTATATATAAATTAATTGTTTTATTAAATAGGTTATTAGGATATTTTATATGTTATAAAGTATATTCAAGCACTTTAATGGATGTCGGGAATTATGTAATGGTTTTTTTGTCTCATTTTCATATCCTTGAGACATGTTTGATATTGTGCAACATTATTTCATTTATATGGTGTATTCACTACCTTTTTATCATCATAATTAAAAAATATCTATAGATTCAAGATATTTTAATGTCCATTTCACTGCATCTATCTTTTGTTCTTTGATTATTATGTTTCCATTACGATAATTGTTTTTGTTAACTCTACTCCCTTCATTGATTTATATTTCATATTCATGATCATATTTATTCCAAGGTTTATTATGGAAACCATAATATTTAATTCATGCTAAATTATATTCTTATATGGATATTTTTATTTAGATATTACACATTAATTCATTTCTTCCCCACAAAAGTATGACATTGTTTTGAATATTTCAAATTATATTGAATGAGGAATATTCTTCCTTACCGATACTTTATTTCCCACCAATTTGAATTTTCATAATTAGAAACCTAATTATATGTTATATCATATGAACTTCATGTTTCCATTTTACCCTTTTGAAAATGTTGTTTTTTACACTTTTTGAAATGCGGTTTTTTAGTAAATATACTTTAAAATATTCAAAACGTTTTCCACCCTTTCAAAATAAAATGTTTTAGCTTCAACTCCAAGATTAATTTTGATAACCATTACTTTTATTTTAATATTTTTAAGGGAATATTATTTTAAAATTTAAATGTTTTCAAAATCTATTCAATTCACCTTTTTTAAACTTTTTTTTTCATTTTGAACACTCCATTATTAAATATTCTATTTAAATGTAAATGTTTTCATAGTGTTTAACTTCAAATTTTGGAAACCATTATGTCCTTTTAAAGGATACCTATTTAATATTTATTTTAACAGGAATAATTTTTTAATCTTACACTTCACCTTTTCAAAAAAAAAATTTAAAACATATAGTAACATTTTATATTTTTTCAAAGATAAAAGTGTTTTATAAATACACCTTTTGGATTTCACATCCATTTTTATATTTATCCCTACATAATTGTTTTACATGGATGATTTTTTTCATGAACCACCCTCTAAGAGTTCATGAGAAGTAATATAATAGGGATATTGAATTTTTAGAATCAACCATTTACATTATTGATCACGACATTACTGATATCGTTTAAAAATGTTAAGAAAAACATTTTTTATTTCATTGGTTCATTATGATATAATGATTTCATTAAAGTAAAACACATATGTATGCATGATTTGTGTTTTGGGTCCAATATTAACCTCATGAATTTTATTCCTCTTTATATATAAGGATATAAGGATGTTAGGTGTGTAAATTCTATTTATTCATTATAAGAAGCAAGGTAGTTTTTTTCTTCACAATGTAATAATTTAAAATTTCTAATTTATTGTTTTAATGTTCTTGGGTTTAATTTGTTTCAAGATCATTGTTTATTTGCAGGTCATATTCCTATAATTATTATCTATGTAAAATGTTTATCACATCATTATTTTCACTCTTTTTATATATTAAATATTTTTACACTTCAGAATACACATCCTTCTATTGTTATTTTTGGACATGTCATATTGGTCTATGTTATTTTAAACACAAAATTTATGAACATCCCATGTTTTCTCATATTTGTATAATCTAACCATTCATTATATATTAATGTGTTTTATTCTATTATTGTGTGATTGATCTAACCCCATTACTATGTTTTTCTTTCCGAAAGTTATTATGACTATTAGATCCTATTGGAGGTCAATAAGGGAGACTAGTATGGTTCCATTATGTTTAAATATTCACTATTTTTGCACAATATGTTTTCTCTATAACTAGTACTAAAAGAAATTAATCCAACATGTTATTTGAGATCTGTGACATTATTGTCCAATGTAATAATAAAGTGTAACGCCCCGACCCTATTTACCCAGAGTCGGTGCATTATTTCGTAACATTGGCATGATCACAAAAGATCAAGTCTCGATAGAACAATTAGTTTGGTAGCCTTGAAAACACTAGATACATTCATAATTCTTAAATTACATCATAAAGTAAAACAAAACTAAAAAAACATCATGTCTTCATATCCCCTCCAACTATCCTTGCAGGTCATTCATAATATACTTCATCACATCCTGGAAAAATTAAAACAATGAAAGGGGTGAGCTCAGATGCTCAGTAAGGAGAATGATACATCAGAAAGATTCATAAATAAATATAAACATTTAAAGAAATGTATAAATAAAACAAAAGCCATATAAACTTGAACTTAAACATGATATGGAAAAAATAAAATTAAATAATTCCATTTACTTATTCACATGGATATTCTACTATTCTAATAATCACATGCAATATCAATAACCACTTTTATAATGATGGAATACATAATTCCAGACTATCATAACCATGTAGCCAAGGCCTCATGCCAAAACTACAAATAAGATTTTTTCAAGGCCTCATGCCAAGACACTATTTTGTCTCATGAAACCTACCGATGTATCGAGGAGCTATAGTGGGCTCCACCTGTCACTTATTAAGTCCAATTCATTCCTCATATGAGCATGTTTAAACATATCATAAACCATAACATAATCGTATCACATAAAACAAGCATAAAGGAAACATAACATTTCCACATTTCAATCACAATATATCAATACAACAAATTGATATAATAAAAAAACACTTTCCAAACCATTTTCAATACCAAAAAAATAGAAAATTAAAACTTTGTATATATTTTCATTTAAAAAAGTTATGGCTTGTAGAGAAAGTTGAAACACAAATAATGGTCATGGCGACAGAGAAGTCGTTGATGTTGCATACGTAAGATAAAAAAACATTCCCTTTTGTTATTTAGTAAAACATTTCGTATAAAAAATATTCCTTTTGAATAAAAGTAAAATTCAAAGGGGTTTATACACCGTATAAAAGAAAGTCTTGTATTAAAACAAAATATGCCTCTATGAGAGAAGATTGGGACGAAGTACCTTACAAAGATAATTTTTTAAATAAAATAGATATATCATGTGTATTCACTATAATTACAAATAAATAAAGTACAAATACAAGATAGGACATAATAATATCATGCCATAATTTGAAATTAAGAGATTAACCTAAAGAACGGAAATTGGGTTAAGAAGTTCCCTTACCTCGTGTCCGAATTTACTCGATCGTTCTTTAACCTCCTGAATAATAAATTAGAGGTAATTTATAATTTCTTAAAAACCTTTTTCATGTTAATTATTCTTTTTATATCACTTATTACCATGTTATAAACGTTATTTAATTATTTAAGTTAATAACGGTCCTTTTGTCGATCTTTGGTACTTGAATAAAAAATAATCTTATTATAATTATAAGTTCATCATGTGGTAAAATATCCATTATATACAGAATTATATTCATGATTTAGATATCATATATATCATACATATCTATTATATACAATAATTTATAATATTACATAACATTTAGAGGTAATAAATGAAATGCAAAATTCATGGAGACGGTAAGCCGTACGTACACATGAACGCTACTTTCATTTCTATTTCGTATTTAATGGAATGAAATCATAATGACATAAATGTATTTTATAATTATAGTATAATATCATATATAATATCATTTAATCCATCCTTTATATGTCCCACATATGGCATTAACGATTCAAATCACATTGAGGAGGCGGTAGTCCGCACTTCCTAAAATGAAATTATCATGTTTAACCATAATGGAATTCATAAAGGTATGCCATAAATGAAAAATAAATAAGCATAATGAAAACATAAACATAATATATATCATATATAAATATAGTGACATCTTAATGGCCACCATGAGAGGTGTTAAAAGAAGGTTGAACAATCATCGTTTCATGAGGCAGTATTTCGCCACCCACAGAAACAGTATGTTCTTTAACCATTAGACGAATGTGTGTGTAAGTGTAAATAAAATACTTATTATAAAAATATCCTAGTATATTGAAGATACTGTTCTTGTTAAAAAATAATGTAATTGAAAGAGTTTAAGGGGTTGGAGAAGCAAAATGAAACAAAGGATCATAAGAGAAGACATTACCTTAAAATTGGGTAAATCTTTTTGATTTGATCCAAAGGCTTCCTTGGGAAGACATCTGCCCAAGGAGAGGCTTCTAAGAGTAAGAGAGGGAAGTTGGGAGAGTTTTTGGGCAGATTTTGGCCGATCCAAATGGCTTGAAGGTGTGAATAAGGTGGTAGAGGTGGGGGGCTTTTATAAGAGGAGTGGAGGGGCACTCTTGGAAAGTTAAGAAATGTTTCTTTATTATATAATGATTTTCGTATTTTAAAGGTCCCAAAATTATATATTTCTAGGATAAGGTGATAAGGGTTCTAAATATACTCATATAATAGGTTTTTGACAAGTGTATGTCTTAGAGTTTACATTATATTTATATTTTTTTTAAATCGTTAATTAATGAGGTAATCGTTGCATCATCATGGTGTCATGCAAAATTTAAATTATTTAATGTCTAAAAATTATAAAAAAATATCATGATTTAGGAAATAGTTTCATATTTAAAATTAATATTTATAGTAGAAAATTTAACTTATATAACCCCATGTAATAATTGTTTTAGTAAAACAACACATGTTTTTGACAATTTTATTTTTACTTTAAATAAAAATTTATTAATGTCATTTTCTTACAAAAGTGGCTCCATGGGGTCCCCATGTTGACCCATGGATTTTCTTGGTTGGCCATGACTCATACAATAAGGGTAGGACATGTGTAAAGGTAATTTCATATTATTAAAACATTATATTTACCTTAAATTACAATAATTACCTTAAATTACACTAATTACCTTTAATTGTGATTAACAAAACTTAAAAGTTACTAATCACCAAATATTATTTTCATCCCATTGAACCAAATTTTACTTTCTAATAACAACCATGTATGTCGGATTTTTGAAATTAAATTTGTAAAATCGGAAAAGTTTCATTCAAACAAGAAATCAGTTTTTTAACTGTCACTTAGTGGTTTCACTATTCATCAAAAATCGACGTTTTTCATAAAAATACAAAAAATTAACTCTAAGATATAATTGATATTCCAAAATAAAAAATGATCTCTATTTTAAAAAATTCCAAACATATAAGTTGCATTAGTTAATTTTATAAATAATTCTCGTTGTCAAAACAAATAGCGTGTTTTTATGAAATAATATCAATCAAAAGATTGACAATTATTTATGTCCAATTTCAAAACAAAATAAATTCTAATGACCACCATCCGATAAAATGGTAAATATATATTCTAATTATACTTTAAAACCTCTAAATGTTATAATTTATCACTAGAAATTTTTCTGATTAAAAATATTGTTTTTAAGTATTTTTCACTATTCATCGAAAATTGGATGTTCTTAGAAAAATACCAAAATTTCAACATAGGATAATTTAGATATTCCAAATCCAAAAATAAAGTCCATTTTGAATGATAAAATTTATAAAATTTTAAAAAGTAGGTATTTCTATTCATGATGGGTACTTTGATTGGTTGTGGTGTGTGTTAGAACTCGAAGTTGCGTACAACACACGCTATTGTTTTATTCAAAGAGAAGCGTACCACGGATGCTTGGGGTGTTACATTCTCCCCTCCATCAAATTATTTCGTCCTCAAATTTTCATATAATATCACTGTATAAAAATGCTCGAGTGATTCTTCAACATAAGTTTCTTGGGTTCCCACGTTGCCTCCTCCATCTTATGGGTTCTCCATAGAACTTTTACCAGACAAGTCATCCAGTTTCTCAGCACTTGTTCTCTTTTATCAAGAATCCTGATGGGCTCTTCGCAATAAGACAGATTGAGAACCTGTTCTAATTCCACATAGGTGAGTACATGCGTTGGGCCAGGCATGTATTTTATCAACAGTGATACATGGAATACATCTTGAACTTTGGAGAGACTTGGCGGCATTGCCAAACAGTAAGCTACAGCCCCAATCCGTTCTAGAATATCGAAGGGTCCTATGTACCTGGGACTCAATTTACGCTTCTTACCAAAACTTAAAACTCCCTTCCATGGATATACCTTCTAGAAAACATGATCTCTTACCTGAAATTCCAAATCCTTCCTTCGGTTGTCAGCATAGCTCTTCTGTCTACATTGAGCTTCTTTGATGTGATTTTGCATTACCATCACCTTTTCCATCGTTTCTTCCACCAGTTCTGGGCCTACAAGTTTTCATTCACCAACGTCATCCCAACAGGTTGGTGTGCGACATCTCTTTCCATTTAACTCTTCATATGGTGCCATATGAATACTTTAATGGAAACTATTGTTATAGAAAAATTATACCAGAGGTAAATATTGATCCCACATACCCTGAAAGTCAAGTGACCATGATCTCAACATGTCTTCTAAGGTTTGAATAGTTCATTCTGATAGTCCATCTGTTTGAGGGTGGTAAGCAGTGCTCAAATGAAGTTCAGTATCCAAGCCCTTCTGAAGACTTCTCCCGAATCTTGATGTAAAACATGGATCATGATCCGAGACAATCGACAGGGGGACTCCATGATGTTTCACAAAATCATTAATATATAGTCTTGCTAGACGTTCAAGTGGTAGATCTTCTCTTATAGAAAAAAAATGTGCTGACTTCATGAGATGATCAATAATGCCCCATATTGCGTCATTCCTTCTAGGATTCTTTTGTACTCCCATGACAAATTCCATCGTAATACTCTCCCATTTCCACTCAGGTATGGGAAGAGGTTGTAATACTCCACCAGGCAGTTTCCTTCCAGCTTTCACTTGTTGAAAAACCATACATCTTGACACAAAATCAGAAATCTCCCTCTTCTTGTTGTCCCACCAAAAATGTCCCTTTAAATCTCTATACATTTTGGTGCTCCCATGGTGTATAGAGAACTTGGAACTATGAGAATCATCCAACAATTCCCTCTTTAAATCAGGTATATTGGGAACACAAAGTCTCCTCCCAAATATCAAAATCCCATCTTCATACACAAAGTCACTCAATCACCCATCATTCATAGCTTTAATCTTCTTTTTCAACTCTTCATCATTGGCCTGAGAACACTTTATCCTTTCTAGTAACGATGGTTTAAAAACATTAAATTACCTGCCACCACGTCTTTCGGAGCATAAACCTCAGCAGTTGTGATTGCATAAGCTTTGCCTTGATCCCTTGATCTCTTCAGAGGTAAGTTCACCGGACGCTTAGTACATTAATTTTTATAATATCCCATCTCTCTAAAATTATAGCATTCCACATTGACAACAACTCTCTTTCCCTTGAAATCATAAACTTGGTTGCCTTTTTCACCACACTTGTAACAGACTCCAATTCCCTTCAAGAAAGTACTGGGGTGTTTCTTCCCACATTTACTGCAGGACTGATATTCAACTTTTCCCTTCTTCCCCTTATTTCCATTTCCAGATTGATCAGAAGATCTCTTCATCTATTTCTTTGCTTTAATGTCAAAAGACTTAGAATATTCCTTTTCCGTCTTGATAGCACACGAGACAATATCTTCGTACGATGAGAAAGTTTGTGAGACTAATGATTGACAGAGAAATGGTTTTAACCCATAAATAAATGATCAATCTTACTTCTTGGGTTACGTATATAATCTGGAGCATGCCTCGCTAACCATGTATAGTTAGCCTCATACTATGCAACATTCTCATCCTCCTTCTGCCTCAGACTTAGAAATTGCCTTTCCATATCTGCTCGATGGTCATGTGGAAATTATTTGTGTATGAAAATTTTCTTAAACTCCCTCTATTAGATACTTTATACTTCTTCATCTTCCTTTGTGTTTTGAATCAGCGACCACCACTGATCGGTATCTCCAGTGAGGTAGTAAATTGCCATGACAACCTTCTCCCTTTCGCTACTCCCCAAGGTGCGGAATATTTTCTCTAAGGATTTTACCCATTGCTCAGCTACTAATGGATTTGTACCCCCATTAAATTTTGGAGTTTTTTGCCTCATGAAGCGATCTAACATTGATCCTCCACGTTGCAGATCAGGGTGCTCCATACGAGTAAGGTTATTATTCGTAACCAGAGTGAGTTGTCCCAGTATGGTGATAAGTTGATCTGCACTAGTTGTATCTCCAGCTCCACTATAATTATCTTGAGCATGAGGGAAATCCCTACATGGAGTGTGTGCATTGATACGATTTCCATTCCTCCCACTAGGTGCCATTTCTAAATAATGGAATAAACTACATTAGTTTATGAATCAAAATACATAATTCCATACTTGTAAAACACTTAGCATAAATTGAACTACAATCATAAAAATATTTTCTTCGAGAAAGTATATACTCATAAACCCCTCATAATAGTTTTTAAATAAAATGATAATTATCCTAAGCATATCCCCTGGGAGTGTCGTAACCAAGAGTGCTGCAAGGCTCGTTGTCGTGCACCAATTCCCGTTCGAGTCTAGCTCAAAGTGGTGTTTTTGGTTTTTACCCCTTGTTACATCCATGCCAGAGCTGCCTCTACCTGCTCGTATCTAGACAGGGATGTATTTCTCAGAAAACTCACAAAATCATTACAACAACAAAATTCTAGGAAGTTCTTCTATACTTATCCTCAATGTCTATCTTATGGATATGTGCTCTAATCATAGTTTTTCTAAATATGGCATCCATGGTTAGTACTAAACTACCTATGATACCAAATCTAATGCCCTAACCCCTGTTACCCAGAGTCAATGCATTATTTGGTAACATTGGCATGATCACAAAAGATCAAGTCTTGAAAGACCGATTAGTTTAGTAGCCTTGAAACACTAGATACATTCATAAGTATTAAGTTACATCATAAAGTAAACCAAAACTAAAAAAACATCATGTATTCATATCCCCTCATACTATCCCTGCATGTCATTCATAATATACTTCATCACATCTTGGAAAAATGAAAAAATTGAAAGGGGTGAGCTCAGATGCTCAGTAAGGATAACGATACAGTGGAAAGTTTCATAAATAAACATAAACATGTAAGTCAATGTATAACTAAAACAAAAGCCTTTGAAACTTGAACTTCATCATAATATGGAAATAATAAAATTAAATAATTCCATTTACTTATTCACATGGATATTCTACTGGTCGAATAATCACATGCAATATCAAGAACCCCTTTCATAATGATGGAATGCAGAATGCCATAATATCATAACCACATAGCCAAGTACTTCTGCCAAGAATGAAAATAAGATTTAGTCAAGGCCTTGTTCCAAGACACTAGTATGTCTCATGAGACCAATCGATGAATGGAGGAGCTATAGCGGGCTCCACCCATAACTTATTAAGTCCAATGCATTCCTCATATGAACCGGTTTAAACATATCATAAACCATAACAAAATCGTATCACATAAAACATGCATAAAGGAAACATAACATTTCCACATTTCAATAACAAGATATCAATACCACACATTGATATAATAAAAAAAAACTTTCAAAACCATTTTCAATACAAAAATAAAGGAAAATTAAAACTTTGTATTTATTTTTCTATTAAAAAAGTTATGTCTTGTAGGGAAAGCCGAAACTCAAATAATGGTCATGGCGGTGGAGAATTCGTTGTCGCCGCATACGTACGACAAAAATAAATTCCCTTTTTTTGTTTAGTAAAACGTTTAATATAAAAATATTCCTTTTTAAAAAAATTAAAAGTCAAAGGGGTTTATACACCCTATAAAAGAGAGTCTTGTATTAAAACAAAATATGCCTCAATGGAGAAGATTGAGACGAAGTCCCTTACAAAGATCATTTTTTAAATAAAATAGATATATTATGTGTATTCACTATAAGTACACATAAATAAAGTACAAATACAATACATGACATAATAATATCATGACATAATTTGAAATTAGGAGATTAACCAAAAGAACAAAAATTGGGTTAAGAAGTTTCCTTACCTCGTGTCTGACTTGAGTCAATCGTTCTTTAACCTCCTGAATAATAAACTAGAGTTAATTTATACTTTCTTAAGAACCTTTTTCATGTTCATTATTCCTTTTATATCACTTATTACCATGTTATGAATATTTTGTAATTATTTAAGTTAATAACGGTCGTTTTGTAGATCTTTGGTACTTGAGTAAAAAATAAACATATTATAATTACAAGTTGTTCATGTGGTAAAATATCCATTATATCCAGAATTATATTCATGATGTAGATATCATATATATCATACATATCCATTATATACATTAATTTATTATATTACATAACATTTAGAGGTAAGAAATCAAATGCACCGTTCATGGAGACGGTAAGCCGTATGTACGCATGAACGCTACTTTGACTTCTATTTCATATTTAATGGAATGAAATTATAATGATATAAAGGTATATTATAATTCTAGTATAATATCATATATAATATCATTTATTCCATCCTTTATACGTCCCACATATGGCATTAACGATTCAGATCATTTTAGGGGGTAGTAGTCCGCACTTCCTAAAACAAAATTATCGTGTTTATCCATAATGGAATTAAAAAATGGTATGGCATAAATGAAAAATAAAAAAGCATAATGAAAAAATAAACATAATATATATCATATATAAATATAGTGACATATTAATTTCCACCATGAGAGGTGTTAAAAGAAGTTTGGACAATCATCTTTTCGTGAGGCAGTATTTCGCCATCCCTAGAAACAGTATGTTATTTAACCATTAGACGAATCTGTTTGTAAGTTTAAATCAAATCCTTATTATAAAAAAATCCTAGTATATTGAAGATACTTGTGTTGTTACAAAATAAAGTAATGAAAAGAGTTTAAGGGGTTGGAGAAGCAAAATAATACAAAGGAACATAAGAGAAGACATTACCTTAAAATCAGGTAACTCTTTTGGATTTAAGCCAAAGGCTTCCTTGGGAAGACTTCTGCCCAAAGTGAGGCTTCTAGGAGTAATAGAGGGAAGTTGGGAGAGGTTTTGGGCAGAGGATGGCCGAGACAAATGGCTTTAAGGTATGAATAAGGTGGTAGAGGTGGGGGCCTTTTATAAGAGTAGTGGAGGGGCACTCTTAGAAAGTCAAGAAATGTTACTTTATTATATAATGAGTTTCGGATTTTAAAGGTCCCACAATTATATATTTAGAGTATAAGGTGATAAGGGTTCGAAATATACAAATCCAATAGGTTTTTGACATGTTTAAGTCTTAGATTTTACATTATCTTTTCATTTTATTTAAATTGTTAATTAATGAGATAATCGATGCATCATCATGGTGTCATAAAAAATTTAATTTCTTTAACGTCTAAAAATTTTAAAATGAATATCATGATGTATGAAATATCTTTATATTTCCAATTTATATTTATATTTGAAAATTTAACTTATATAACCCCATGTAATAATTGTTTTAGTAAAATAACACAAGTTTGTGAAAATTTTATTTTTACTTTAAATAAAATGTTATTAAGGTCAATTTCTTACACAAGTGGCTCCATGGGGTCTCCAAGATGACCCATGCATTTTAATTGTCATCCATGACTCATAAAATATGTGTAGGACAAGTGTAAAGGAAATTTCATATTATTATAACATTATATTTACCTTAAATTACACTAATTACCTTTAATCGCGATTAATAAAACTTAAAAGTTACTATTCACCAAAAATTATTTTCATCCCATTAAACCATATTTTACTTCCTAATTACAACCATGTATGTAGGATTTTTGAAATTCAATTTGTAGAAGAGGTAAAGTTTCATTTAAATAAGAAATCAGTTTTTTAACTGTCACTTAGTGGTTTCACTATTCATCAAAAATCGATGTTTTTCATAAAAAATACAAAAAATTAACTGTAAGATTTATTTGATATTACAAATTCAAAAATGATGTCTATTTTACAAAATTACAAACATATAAGTTGAATTAATTAATTTTATAATTAATTCCTGTCTTCAAAACAAATAGTGTGTTTTTACGAAATAATATCAATCAAAAGATTGGCAATTGTTTATGTCCAATTTCAAAGAGAAATTAATTCTAGTGACCACCATTTGATAAAATGGTAAAATATATATTCTAATCATACTTTAAAACCACTCAATGGTATAATTTATCACTTTAAAATAATCTGATTAAAATGTAGTTTTTAAGTATTTTTCACTATTCATCGAAAATTAGAAGTTCTCAGAAAAATACCAAAATTTCAACATAGGCTAATTTCGTTATTCCGAATCCAAAAATGAAGTCCATTTTGAAAGATAAAAATTATAAAATTTCATAAAGTAGGTATTGATATTCATAATGTCTACTTTTATTGGTTGTGGTGTGTGTCAGAACTCGAAGTTGCGTACAACACATGCTACTGTTTAATTCAAAGAGAAGCGTACCATATAAGATTGGGGTGTTACATGAAGTGAATTTTTTTAATATTTATCTTTAATCATATTACATGGTATCAAAGTTAATTAGTAAAAGTATGTTTTTATCACTATACATGAGATTATTGGTCTGAAGTACCTCACTGACTATATATGGTGTTCCACCAAGGTTAGGGGGACTTGAACATTGTGATACGTTGGATTATCTAAAGGGTATATTGGGTTAAACATGGAGGGAAATGTTTGTGGTAATCTTACAAAGTTACTAAATGATAAATTTAAATATATGAGTTGGTTCTAAATGTAATCTGTTAATAAATTGATGTATACTAGAATTTTGTAAAAGGACAATGTAAGGATCAAATAAGAACGCACAAAAAAGTTATGGGGGGATATGTATAAAAGTTTTTATTTTTATATATGATTTAAAAATTTATCCCTTTTTCACCTACTCTACTATTTTTAGAATTGATATTCTAATATCTATCACTTTTTTCAAGTGGGAAATCAAGTAATATAATAATGAATTTAGTGACATAAGGGAATAATGATTTGTAAATGAAGATCAATCCCATAGTGGATGACTAGGTCCCCAATGACAGATGTGTGTTATCCCATTCACAAAAAATCTCTTTAATTATAAAAATATGGGCATTAAAGGATATGGACATAGACATATTATCCTTGAAGTAACGATAAACAATATAAGCACTAACCTATTGACATGTTAAATGTTATTGATTACTGGATTTTTCATCCAGCATCTTAATTATGTCAACAATGAAAAGATGGCTTCCCTCTGGGACAGTATAATTGAGCTTCTTACTCAATCATAGTAATCAATATAGTAACCTCAAAAACCGTCTATCCTCTATAAAAAAAGAATATTTCATGATTTTTATCTCGTCTTCATGGCATAATATGGTTACTCATATCCCATTATTTAATCATCTCTCTTATTCTTATTTAGTTCATAAATAATTTATTTTGTATTAAACATGGGTTATATCCCTCTCCAATGTCAACACATATAGTCTATAATAGGAACAACATTGACTAACCCTATTTTCTAGGACTGATAAAATATATAACAGGAACATACACAGTTTATTAACCTTTAAATATTTATTCTCCTTCTTTAATATTCACTATGATAATATTATTATTTAAATTTCCAAAATTCTAATAATTTAAGGAAAATTATCATATCTTCTTCAGTAACTCTTTAGTATATTAAGAATTTATTTCATTTAAACATTTCCTATTGATATAAATAATGACTTGGCTCTTTCTTTCCTTAAAATATTTTGGAAATATAATTTTATACTCTTAATGCTAATTTTATTTAAAATATATATGATTAAACATCCATGTATCAATGAATTATCCAATGCCACTTTCTCTATAACTAACTAAAAATTTAATGGCCCAAGAACTGTGATATTCAAAATTATAAAGACCTATTTATTCGCCTTTGGATTTTACATTCCCTACTCTTTTAAACATTCAGTTACTCTTATGAACTGACTGTTCTGATCATTACCATTCTAAAGTAACTTCCTATTCTAATACTCCTCTACCGTTGTAAAACATTTCATAGCATCAGTTTATTTAGCCTTTTTATATTCTATTCGAATAAAAAACAATCTTGATTATCTTGATATTTATTTCATGATAATAATACTGGATCATTGTAGTTTCCCGTAATCCTTTCTTTGCATCAAAAGTTATTATACAAAGAATCCAAACATGATATGTGTACATATTTTTGGTGCATAACATCGATCATTGAATCCTCCTCACAACCATTACTGATAGATCACACCACTATATAAGTCATTATATTTACTCACATACTCTATGTAGACATTAGTAAACATGGTTAAAACAAGGTGATGCAGATAAAATGAATTTTATAATGTTGATCCATGTAGCCCAAACCCATGTTTTAGAACATGAATAATATTCCATATTATATGAGTATGAAATAGGGATTCCATTCATGATGTTATTTCATTATTACTCATTCTTCTCCTCAATATCCTGTAAAATTAATTTGGGCTAAACAACCCATTAGGTCATTATGGCACCCGTAATGTGGTAATCTCTTCTTAACATGTTGAATTGAACATGTTATATGCTCTTCCTCCACTACCTTTGTCCATCTGAAGTTGACAGTAATCACAATTTAATAGTGAAATATTTGGATCTTGTGCCTAGATAATAGGATTGAAAATTATCTTTAACCTAGTTTATACCACTCCATGAAACTAAATTACCTACATTTCCGAATTTCATCCTTCTGAAAAAAATAAATATTTATACAATTTTCTAGTGGGTATAATTAAACATTCAAAATAAAAAACATTTATAAAAATGCCTTTTTATGTATATAATTAAATCATATTTCTCAAATAGAAACGACACAAAATATATTTCTTAATTTATTAAAATATGGTTAAATACATAAATGTTTTAAAACATTTTTTTCATTAAATTATTCCACAAAATATTGAAGCTGGATACTTATTAAACATTCCAAATACTTTTTCCAACATTAAAATGGATATTATAAGATTTCAATGGTTTCTATATCAAATAAAATCATTGAATCAAGGTTGATCATAAAACACCAATTAATATTCACAAATCAAAACACATTACAATACCTTTCTTGGGAACTCTAGTTTCAACTAAACATGCTTGAGGACTTTCAAATAGATTTTAAAAAAAACGTCATAATCATATTAAAACCAGGAAACGTACTTAAATTTCATTGAGCATGATTGAAAATAAATAAAAAAACAAAACATTGGGGGTTTAATAATTACCCTTTATATTTTTTGTCAATTCTAAATATAAAAATTGTATGTCGATATGTGATCTAATTATTATTATCTCCCATTTCATAATTAACTTAATAGATTTTATTATCTCTGAAAATTTGATAATAGAATCAATGTTCATGGAAGATTACAGTGAAAATTCACACTTATACAATTTTCCATAAATCATTCCACACTAATTCTACATGATCCATGTTTGGTATAGACACTATGATGGTTTTATTTAGACATAAAATTTGTCCATTGATCGATATAAATTGATATCAGTAGATATAAATTACCACATTCATTTAAAGGATGTTAAAATATACATCAGATGAAACCAATTAACATTAATTGATAACATTAATTTCATTAAAATTACAGTATGAGTCTGTAAATTTATCTCAACTCATAATTCAAAAATATTCAGACACAGGTATAATGTTTTAGTTTAGAAAACATCCATGAATCCTCTTAAATTTTCATAAATTTTTTTTCATTTATTAACAAAATTTCACTACCTCGATTTCAAAATTGATTATTGAGAACAAATGTATGAGAGACAACAAATACATAAATCGGCAATTAAAGTAAGTCTAGAACCACCCCGAATTAAAAATTTTCTGAATTATGAACATCATATACCTTCTCAACACTCCCCCAAAAGGGATGATCTAAATCTATAAATTATCATTATATATTTTTTTTTCAGATTTTATTTGTAATGCAAATTTGTAAATCCTTCCCATATGTGTACTCTTTTCAAATTTGGAAGAGTTATTGAAGTATATGTTTTGTATTATTTCTTCTCTAAAGAACATGAATCACCATTAATTCCCAATAACAATGGATTAAAAAAACAATATAAATGAATTAGTAATTAGGTGGGTCTCCTTGTAAATAGTTTTGTGCAACTAGATTAATAATTTATTCACAACAAGTTTTCATTCTCATTTTATGGTTAAAGACTAAATAGATTCTTCATTATGAATGTTATGTTTCTCAAAAAGATACTCTTTCAAATTGTAGATAATTTTCCTTATTCAAAAACATAGTTATGTGGAATCTTCTTCATGACATTTTCTATTAGGTAACATTCATTACCAATGAAAATTTAATTTTATTTATCACCAAAACCTGGGATTTCTTGATTTTAAGAAACCCTTTTCATTATATATGGTCTAATTTCACCTCCCACACATAAATTCATGAAATTACATGTCATATTCACTCAAAAACTACATACGAATTTCAATTTCATCTTTTTGTGAAACCTCATTTGTTCTTATATCACTTTTCATCACTTATTCCTCATACAACATTCATTATTTTTTTAAACTCAGTTGGACAAAGGATATAACATAATTTTGTTGTAATATCAACCCTATTATTATTTGAATATGAATTATTAAGATATTACATCAATAAATCAGTCTTATTTATTTCTTAACAGACTAATTTTCTATTATTATCAATCCCAATTCTTTTAATGCATCAACCAATTAATTATTTTCATTTTTCTATGGTATGTTTTCTTATTCCAAAATAGATGAAGCTCCTCGTTTTTCATTTTTTCCCTTATTTAACTTATTTTTATTATTAAGAATAATAGTTATCCTCTTTTTATTACCTATGGATAATTTTTGTATCTACCATGCTATCTTATTAGAAAATATTTTTTCAACATCTTCTATATTTTAATTTTTTTCCCATGATAGACTATCCTTTCTTAATAACATGCTCTTTATTTTTCTTTTGACGCATTGTCTCTTTATATTCATTTCATACATACTTGATTTGTAATGCTCTATCCCTTATGGATTTTTGTTTTTCTAGTTTTTATAATTGATAATGTCTAGTGGAGGTCATAAAGGGATCAGAGGATAAAGATCTATAATTGTGTAGGAGAAGAGGGATTTAAACCGTAGGATACAGATTTATGTTGTAAGAAAATGGTTTACATCTTGTGTGGTCGACTAGTTTATGAAATTTATGTAACTGAAGGGTAGATATGGATAAGATTTCACAATATAATAAGGTGATTTATAGTGTGTGATAATTATAGTTTGAGGTTAAATGTTTATTTAAGATAAATGGGTTTATCTACTAAAGGTTAGTTTTTCTACATATATTTCATAGACCCATGTATTTTATGATGTAAAATTATTATTTACACCATAAATTGGGATGTTTATAAGTTATTTATAAACCTCATACAGATGATTCTTCCATCATTCAGCTTCTCGTCTCTCTCTTGTTGCGGGAAATTCCAACTAATTTTGTGAGACTATCCAACTTTTCTTCCCTCACCTTGATCCTTCATTTCTGGTTTTTTTGTTGATAATTAGTAGTGTGTTTTTTAATTACCCCATTTTATCCATTATTTCTTCTTCATGGTTATTCTACGATTATGTTTTTTTATCAGGGATTTTTTTATAACCCTGAGGTGTGGCACATGTTGATTGATGATTTTCTTTTGTAGACAAGGGTTATGAGTGGTAATTCTTCACATGGAATTACACAGTGACCTCAAAATGAATCTATAATTTAAAGGATCCTTATTCTTACTTATTTTACATACAATTCATGAGATATACATGGGTTTCCATTCATTTTTGTGTATAGTAAGGGATAACATAATAAATATAAGGAATTTTCATAACTAAAATGGATGTGTGTGGGGGTGTAATACTATGATTTTATTAATATCACTATATTTTTTAGGATATTATTCTGTCTTTCTGTGTTTAATATAATAGTTTTTGGAACCCTTTAATGTGTAGTAGATGATATTATTTGAGAATATTGTTGTGTTATTGTGTGATTTCACCATAACAAGGAAAAAGAATATATATTTTGATAATGAATTGGTTTCCCATGAGAATCTAATTTATGTGATAATTCCCATTCTAAATAATGATTTAATTAGATGAAATCCCTTGAAAAAATTATGGAATTCGGGATGTAGTACTATTGTGTGAGGGTTTTTTGTATAACCTTGTGTTGTGAGATATTGTGAGTAGGGGGTGATGAATAGAAGGGAATTGTACTGACTTGGGTTTTGATTAGGTGGTTAGTTGGAATGGATGTGTTTTGAGTAGTTTTGTGATGTGGTACACAATTTATGTGGTGCACAGTGGTTGTGGATCATAGTGATGATGATGTCTGGTGGTGATTTTTGGTTGTTCTGTACAACATTTATATTGTGATATGTGGTTGGGTTGTATGATGTATGGATTATGTTGTGAGATGTAGTTGGGTTGTCTGATGTATGGTTTTTGTGGTTATATGGTTTGTATTGTATGTCATGGTGATGGATATTGATGCAATTTTGATGAGTTATTCTGTGGGATAGTTTCTTTTGGTTATCCATGGAATAAACAATGATGCAGAATGAAATGAATAAATGAATGGAGTTGAAATTGATATTTTGTAAATTTATTAAATAAAATAAATGAATTAATCAGATGAATGAATGTTAATGAAGTGGCATATTAATTAAATGTTGGAGGAAAGATAATGTATCTAGAATATTGTTAAACCTATAACTGAAAGTGGGAATATGTGTGGCATGTTTGGTTGTTGTGTAGTGTATCATCTAGTGTTGGAAGTGTTTGTAATGATTGATGTCTTCTATTGTGGGGGTGATGGGGTGTGCACTATTTTTTTAAACCCATAGGTTTGGTGTTGCAATCTATCATTATATCAATAATGTTTAAATTTATTTCAATATGTCCCCCCTAGAGTAGGATGTTCTTACCAACTCTTAGAGTTACTGGGTTTTGGGGTTTTTCACCAATATCCTAGATGGTGGTGAGATAGATAGATAGATACCCCCTATTCCTTGCACTTCCTTTAGTAGTGATGGACTAGGTGTCTTTCGGTGAGGTGTGAAGTGATGGCCCAGTAGTTTATGAGTAATGAGTGATGTTATGTAATGAGGTAGTGATGGGATGTAGAAGTGTTGGGGATCATTCTTGGTCACAAGAGGTAATGGGGTTTATTTCATTTAAGTTCATGATACCCTGCTGCCCTGGTTATATTTTGAGATTAGGTGTTATGTCCCAGGAGTCTTCAATAGAGATATGGTGTGGTGATACCTAATGCTAGAATAAGATATTGGACAATACAAGGGTGGGGTTTGAAGGGTTGTATTCTGGCCCACATTAGAAATGTACCAAGAATATTTGGACAACATTTGATGGAATGTGGTTGTAATTTTATATGAATAGAAGGGATATGATAATAGTACAATCGACGTTGGGGATTGAGAGAAGAAAATATATTGGGAAGTGGTAGTGGGGTGCCTTGTTTGTTTTGATATCAATTAAATATTATTATATTGGATGCATGATATGGTGAGATAGCAATAGTGAGTATGAGATTGATTAGTTGACTTGTTTAGTTGATTGTTGGTTCTGATTTTTTTTTCACTGGTGCATTAGCATGTTCTTTTCACATGTACACTCGAGACATTAGTTATGTCATAATTGAGTATAGATTCTATTCTCAATCTATATATAATATTTATTTTTCAGCTTTCTAGGTTGTCTTTGGGGGCCGATATGGGCATTATTTGATTCGTATGTTCTTTTTTGTTGTTATATGACTTGATTTTTGTACTTTATTTATATAGTTTTTATATATAAGTTTACTTTATTCATAAATTGTTAAATAGTTTATGTTTTCATACTATCTTCTAGAGTTTTTTGGTGATTATTTATCTTATATATTGATCTTTTTTTATAGAGGTTAATACCTCTCATTTGTGAGATTATTATTCCATATGTGCTTCTCTATATCCTGAGGCCTACTGAAGGTGGGACTTAGGGGGTCATTATCAATCATCATTCATTGTGGTTTCATTATAGGGTAGGAGTTATGAAAATTTTGTATCAAATTTATTGTATGAGAACTAAAATGGGGTTTAGAGTTACCCACAACAAATTTATCACGGTTTATTAGGGAAATAGTTATAGTTAATCTTTGTTCATGAAATATTCTTGGGTGACTATCTTGAAAATAGGATTTTAGAGCCCCTTGATCAATTGAATACACTCTAATCATATGGAAAAACATGTGAAGTGGAACTATGTTCAGAATATATACCTTTAAGTGACACATTCATCATTATTAGATGTGTTTGTATTTGAATTGGGATATCTTTGGAATATAAAATATATAAAATTAATAAACTCATGATAAATTAATTTTCTATCAGGAACATGAATCGACCATGTTTTTTAAAAAATGTTTCATGGTCATCATCTATGAGTGACTAAGGAGGTTATGGTTTAGAAGTCTAATTTGGGGTTTCATTATAGAATTGATCTTATTAAGGTGGATAATTCATGGTAGAGTTCCATACATTCATTTTAGTCGAATGTTTTGGGGAACTATGAGGGGAGTGTATCAGATCCAGGGATGAATAACTAGATAGAGGATCTCGGTATCGATTTTTTCTTGATCCGTGTACGGGATAAGTTTTGGGTGTCATTGGGAGACATTAATTTGTTTTGATATACGTTTTTTTGGTGGACACTATTTCTTGGTGACCTTAAGGGGGTGGGTGTGTTGTGGAAAGAACTTTAAAAGGCGTTCCATTCATAATTCTTGACACCAATGATGAGGGAATCCAAGTGGAAGGATATTCTCTCCCTTCATCTAGAGAGAATCAATGTAAATGATATATGGATTAGGTTTATGTACCAAATGAAATTATTTTCAAATGTTTTTCCAAATTAGGGGATCATATCACAGTTTTTGGAGGAGGCTTTATTCCTAGTGATTGGGTATATGGTCAAACTATTTACTCTCCATATGTTTCTAAAGGTGTTGGAAATGGGTGTGGCTGTTGTGATAAATAATTATTTGGGATTTTCCCCAAGAAATTTTCTATTATATTATATGATGATGCATCGTCATAAGAATTTGTCTATATATGTTCATCCAGTCAAGGTTTTATCTAGTGAAGAACCAACTATGGGAGATATCTTTTTATCCTTCCCGAGCAGGTGGTTGTCGATAAAATATTGGGAGCCTTCCATTTTCATATTACATATAAGGGGGACATGGTCACCACCAGGATCAGTGTATTACCACTCATGTGGTCTAGTATAATGTGGGTGTTCACCCCCCCCCCTTTAGTAACAATGGCCATTTCCTCATAGGTAGTTTTAATAGTAATGACAACTGAGGCTTGTTCAGTAGCTTAGGGTAGAAGGTGTTGGTATAAGGTATTCTTTTGATGGACCCCATCAATAGGTACCTTGGATAGATCATGATTATGGAGGCCATTAAAGAGTGGATGAGGGTTTGGTTATGGGTATATGCACACATTAGAGGATGTATCACTATCATATACAAGAGTTATCTAAGGTATGATCCCTTTATCATCTACTTTTATCTGTGTTTTTTCTGATTTAGGAACCTCTAAATAATTTCCCCCCCCCCATTAGTTCATAATTTTATTAGTGGATGCAGAGAGACATCTTGTTCCCCTAGTGTCATCTATGCAAACTGGAGGTCATGCTACTTTGTTTGGTTTGTTCCAAATATGTTGATTGGTGATGGGGCATCACCATTCCATTTAAAATTTCCACTTACTAAAGATACAAAAATAATATGATACCCTTGTAATGGATTATCAATATTTTGTTAATTTAATCATAGAATACATTGATAGGTTAGTTTTTTTATAATATGGATGGCCATCGAGTGGAGTTCGTTGGAGATTCAAGTTATCATATGGGTGTTATGAATGTGGACACACCTTTTCATTAGTTAGTATAGCTGCTATTGGAAGAATAATTGGGGGATAGTATTATAATATTTTAGGAATTCATGGATGTTTTACCAGAATTGGTCATGGGACTAACCTCGCTATGTGATTTCGAATTTCGTATAGAATTGAATCCAGGAGAGTCTTCGATTTCGATGGCTACCTATCGAATTGTTCCTACTATGTTTTGTCAGTTAAGGCTGTATATGGACAGACTAATGAAGAGGTGTTTTATCCTTCCTAATGTTAACCTTGGGGTGATCCAGTATTGTTATACAAGAATGAGGACATGATTATGAGGTTCTGTATATCCTACTCAAGGTTGAATCAAGTGATAGTAAAAAAAATTAACCTCTTATGAGGATAGATGATGTATTTGACCAATTGATTTGGATCATTTGTTTTTCTATAGTTGAGATATAGTATATATATAACCAATTGATGGTGAAGAATGGTGATATTCCAAATACATCATTTAGATGAAATTATATGAACTCTTTTATTTATTCTTTTGGTGTCAAAAATGCACTTTTAGTGATAATAAGAATCATGACCATCATGTTCCAACAATTCCTAGAATATTTTATAATTATTTTTAGTAACAATATCTTGATCTATTGAACGTTATAGGAGTAGTATGTCGAGCATCGTAGAGATTCCATTTAGGTACAAGATGACACCTTCTATATAGAATTATTTCCAAGAGTGAGTTATTAATATGAAATTTTTGATTCCATTTACTTGTAGTGACTTAGGTGGGTATAGATATAGACACACATAATTAAGTGGTAGTTCCTTCTTGGGAAGCACCAAAGAACACATCATAGATTCACAGTTTCCTTAGTCTCTTAGGATATTATTGGAGGTTTTTACTATATTTTTACTGCGTTTTATCATTCCTAATTGTTTTGAAAAAGAAGTACCAAGATTTTTAATATAATAATTAATTTCAGGCTTCATTCTATCACCTGATAGATAAATTGTTTACTACTCCAGATATTGAGCTTCTTAGGGATGGTTTTTTATTTGATGTTTTATCTGACATGTAACAAATGAACTTGGTATTTTCATTGATTTAGTATAGGGAGGTGATCTATTATGGGTTTAGGTTGTTACATATCTATGATTTTAACTATTCCACCCATGAAATAGAGTTAGAAGTTGTTGTTTAATAACTGATGCTATGATGTAATTACCTCATAGGTGGGCTATTTTTTCACATACTGTATTTTCATATATATTTTTTCTCTCATCCATTTTGATGCCTCAAAGGGATGACCATAGGATGATTAGAACTAAATATTGTTTTATTGATGGTTTTTAATTTTAAATACGTTTTATGAGGGAGTTATATTTGATAATTAATGTCTTCAATAGATATAATGTATTAGTTAAATATATTTTAATCAATATATTGAATTTCTTCTTGGAACACAAACACAATAAGTTTCCCTTCACATTTCTTTTACCCTAATTTTATATTTATTTTGAGAATATCATAATTTCAGTTACCAAAATTCATATCAATCAGAAACCTCCAAAAAAATTATCCAGTAAAGATTCAAAATGATTTAATATTCATTTCATAGAATCATTTCATATAAATCAAGATAATGACTAAATTTCTTCCTTCAGAAACGTCACAATCTACTCTAAATTTTTAAATATTTACCAAATATACATGTTTAAGATTCTACATAATCATGATTTATGTAATTGGGGGATAATATAACACTTTTTTAGGAATTCATGGATGTTTTACCAGAAGTTGTCATGTGACTAACCTTGCTATGTGATTTTGAATTTCAGATAGAGTTGAAACCAGGAGAGTATTCGATTTTGATGGCTCCCTATTGAATTGTTCCCACTATGTTGTGTGAGTTAAGGCTGTATGTGGATATACTAATGAAGAGGAGTTTTATCCATCCTAATGTTCACCTTGGGGTGATCCAGTATTGTTATCTAAGATGGAGGACATGATTATGTGGTTCTGTATATCCTACTCAAGGTTGAATCAAGTAATAGTAAAAAACAATTAACCTCTTATAAGGATAGATGATCTATTTGAACAATTGATCTGGGACATTTTTTTTCTATGGTTGAGATACAGTTTATATATCACCAATTGATGGTGAAGAATGGTGATATTTCAAATACATCATTTAGATGAAATTATATGAACTTTTTTATTTATTATTTTTGTAACTCCCTGATATTTTATGAAAAATATTCTTTTTAATTTCATTAAAGTCTTGTATTGTACGCTACACCAAAAGGATCTTGCGCAACATGAATCCTTGACTTTACTTGCATTACACGCAATCACGACCTTCCTCGATAGCGTGTGTAGTACGCAATACTGAGTTTCACTAAACGAGATATTATTATAATATTATTATGAACTAGCCGTTATGAATAGTAATACCCACTTTTTGAAATTTTATAAATTTTATCTTTCAAAATGGACTTCATTTTTGGATTCGGAATATCGAAATTAACTTAGGGTGAAATTTTAGTACTTTTCGGATAACTTTGATTTTCTGATGAATAGTGAAAATTACTAAATTTTAATTAAAAACAACCTTTTTAATAGAAATAATTAATAGTGAAAAATTACTATTTTTAGTGGTTTTAATGTATATTTAGAATATATTTTTACAATTTAATACAATGTTGGTCATTGGATATAATTTCACATTTAAACCAAACATAAACAAGTGTCAATCTTTTGATAGTTATTATCTTTAAGAACCCGCTATTTATTTTGACGACAGTAATTAATTTTTAGATTAATTAATGCAACTGATATGTTTAGAATTTGGTAAAATAGACATAATTTTGGAGTTCATAATATCAAATATAGCTTAGGCCTAATTTTTGGTATTTTTCTGGAAACTATCATTTTTTGATGAATAGTGAAACCACTAAGTGGTAGTTAAAAAAAATGAACTTTTCATAAAACATAATTATACCGCTTTTGTGAGTGGAATTTCGAAAATACGAGAGACACGGTTAATATCAATGACTAAAATGTGGTTCAATGAGATGAATATAATTTCTTGTGAATAGTAACTTTGTACTTTTTTTACCACGGATAAAAGTAAATTGGGAAATTAAGGGTAAAAATGATATTATTATTATCCTAACACATGTCCTAATTGTATTGGATAAGTGTAATTCGTCCAAAAACAGCCTTAGGAAAAAAACATGACCATTTAGGCCCACTTGGGTTTGATTAGGACATTTATTATTAATTTATTTAAAGAAGGGTTAAAATAGTTAAAATCAAAGTTTAATAAGTAAATAATTTTTAATATAGGGTTATACATAAGATAAATTTGACTATAAAGATTCATTAGAAATAAAAAAAATATTTTCTACATAATGGTGTTTTATTAGTAATTTTTAGACATTAAATAATTTAATTTATTTATGACACATTGATGATGTAGTAATTATCTTATTAATGAAATATTGACATCATTGATGTTATAAATACACAAATAATTGTAATATGAGACTTTTTATGAATTACACAAATTTTCTAGGTTAATATGACATGTTAGTAATGATTAAATTAACTTTTTTATAACTAATAATTCTGTTATGATTTTCACATAAATCAATTACTAAATAGTGTCAAAATTGACATAAAATAGTTTTTAAAACAAATATTATATTATTAATTGTTATTTTATTCTTAAAAATCTAAGGATCGGCCACATGTCTTATATAAGTTTATATATATTAATAATAATCAACTTGGGGTTTTTTTGGCTTGTTATAGTATGTTTATTAACCTTGTAGTGTAAGAACACAAAAAGACATGGTAAAAGTAAAATTATATAACTTAAAGTTAAATCTAAATGATAAGGATAAAATAGTAAACTAAACTTGTCAAAATTATATTTTATGAGAGGATTTCGACCCATCCCCACCTTAGCTCATAAATAAATCAATTTGGAGCTATTTGAAACAGAATATGACTTTATAATAAAATAATAGTTTTAGTTTTTCCAAAGTTGCCCCTCTCCTCCCTTATAAAAGGGCACCTCCTCCCTCTCGTCCTCACACCACTTTGAGCCTTCGAGATCGGCCAACCATTGAACATTTCTCCTCTACACTTCCCTAGAAACATGTTAGAGGTCCTGTTATTCTTCAGAGACCAATTTTGGTGCCCTAAAACGAGGTCTCAAAGAAGCGCTTCAAACAATAGGTAATGTCCTTTACCGATTCTTTCAACTTTATTTCTTCTTCCACTTCTTCTTATTTAGTTGTTTAATTATGAATTAATAACATCAGTATCACTCATATACTGATATGTTATTATAAGTATTAAACAACCCTATTTCACCATCTATCCATCCTACGGAAAACAAAATCACCGCGCGTATGTAAGTACGGAATACCGTCTCCACGCCGTGGTGTAATCTATTTTCCATCACCACCTTACTTGGATGGGTTAAATGGTGTAAAGAATGAATATATATGATTATTGTAAAGTGATAATGATTCTGAAATAGTATACATACACTCCAATACAATTCCACGATCATGGGAACGATATCATCACTCGTGCGTACGTACGGAATACTGTCTCCACGATGTGATGCGACTCGTTCTACATGATTTTCATTTCATAATGATTACATAAATTAATTGAGTTAATAAATATGATATATATTAAACCAATACCATTCTGAAAATGAGGTATCTATAACCTACAAATAAGAATAAGAATTTATTCGACAAAACATGCATATGAACAAAAAGTAATAAACACCCGAATAACAAGTAGAAATGAAATATTACTAATAATAAGCTAAGAATATGACCATATATGACATCGTAAAAATGAGTATGATTCTGTAATAAGTCAATGACTTTATTTAAATCATTATATAGGAGGTTCAGAAACTTTCGAAGCAAATCGGACTTAAGGTAAGGAAAATATCACAATCTCATTTTTATCCGAGATTGTTTATACTTTAGAATTTACTGGGGTGTATTTTATCATCCACATCCATGTTTCCTCAATATATAATATTATTTCCATCCAACTACAATTTTTGAAATCCAATTTTACCCTTTGGTGAATTTTTAGTAAAAGATATGAATGAATGTTTTGTCATTTCTCTTACGAGGTACTTTTTGACTTTTCCGACAAAAGTATGAGAATAATGTTATTTAACTTATATGGCATGAATGGATTTTTAAAACATTGTTTCCAAGAAGATTCATTTACAAGTTTTCAAGTTTATTTTTAATCATATTCTTTTAGTTTAGAATTGTATGACATGTTAAGAAAGGAAAATTGTTTTTGACGTAGAAAGGGTATTTTCCTCAAGAATAGAGTTCAAGTGTTTTATCAAAATTATTTTCCATCTAAGATAATAAAGGGTTCTGTTTATATCCCTATTATTACATTGATTTGATTATGTTGTGATCAAATTATTTTTATTAATTCCTTTATCTTATATGAATTGTTTTATTATGTCACGATGTTTAAGAATCCCATTTTTATTACATGGGTTATGATATGATATATGGTCTATGATTTTCTGGCACACATAAGAATGGTATCATTATGAGATGGGTGGGACCTATATCTCCCTCCAATGCATTGGGTAAAGATTTTATATCTCATTAAATAGACATGGCTGGAATGGCAGGTCAAACCGGTTCAGTGAAACAAGATTGAAACAAGGAATGAACTCGGTTCAGAAATGGACTTTGTCCACTAAGATAGTCTTGGAAATGAGTCTTGACTAATAAGAAATGATTCTCTATTATTATGTGTGTATTCTACAAATCTTAATGTTTTATGTTATGATTATTGTGATTACATTTCACTATCATTATTTATCCAATGTAATGAAATTATGATCTCTTTTGCAGGGTAAGATTTCCGAATTGTTATGTTCTTATGAATATGATGTGATTGATTTTTATTTTGTTTACCTTTATTGAGCATTTGAGCTCACCCTTTTTATGTTATATTTTCCTCCAGGATTAAAAGAATGGTTTTAGGTAAGGAAACAAAAATTGGAAGATCTTTATGGGAGATGTTGAAGATCTTTCACCACGATTAGAATATTAGGTACCAAGTTTCCAAAGACACTAAACTATTACGGTCCTTGTGTGTCTGTTTTTGTTATGTATTATGTATTCCGCAAAAGTAATGTAATATCTATGTATGTCAATCTTTAGGTCTCTATAGTTGGTATCAGAGGAAAGGTTTAGTCAACATTTGGAAACTAGGATGCGAGAACTTTAGTGAGATCCCTAGAGATATTTCTAAGGTATGTCTAGGGATGTCCCTATGGTTAAGTATAAGTATAGGTTATAGTCCTATAATTACAGTAACGATCATAGAATTAAACCTAAGATGATAGATATTGAAGGTACTCTCCCTTTATTATGTTGTTTTCCCTAGCATGATTTTTGCCTCTCACACTATTCTTTTTGGGTTTTAGACGATGGCTGGAACCCGAAGGAACCGTGTTGATCAATGCAATGGAAAATGAAATGATTGTCCTCCTGAACAAACAAATGTTATGGGAGATGGAGTGAAAAATCTTATTGCTATATTTACATAATCTATGAATCATTCTGGACTTCCCAATGAGCAGAGAAGGGAACAATATTCTATTGAGTCCTTCATGAGGCAACATCCACCTTCTTTCAGTGGGTGTTCTGATCCACTTGTTGCTGAGCAATGGATCAGTACCACTGAAAAGATATTTTCAGTTCTTCAATGTTCTGAACATGATAAAGTCATCTTAGTAGTATATTGTTTTGAAGGTGAAGGTGATTAATGGTGGAATCTTATCAAGAATACGAGGCCAAGGGATGAAATTGAGTCCATGGAATGGGACGAGTTCAAGAACTTATTTTTCAATAAGTACTTCCCTCGTATTCTTTGAACAAAGATGGAGAAAGAGTTTCTTGAACTAAAGCAAAAGGATGATGAATATGTTGGTGTATACGAATCGAATTTTACAAGGCTTGCAAGGTATGAATCTGGCTTTATCATCCAACCTAAAAGTAAAGTTGATCGATTCTTCAGTGGCTTAAAACCAAATCTTAGAAGGGTATTAGCTATAAGAGACTTCAATAGCTATGAAGAAATTGTGTTTTGTGATATCAAGGTAGAAATGGAAGTTGGTGTTACTTATCCATATCATAGTTTTGACAAGAAACGAAAGATGGAGTTCAAGGAGAAATCTTAGAATAATGGTGAAAAGAATATGATTGTTTCTTTATGCTCAAAGCATGGAAAGAATCATGGTGGAGATTTTCTTAAAGGGACTAGAAAATGTTTTAAGTGTGGAAAAGAAGGTCATCAAGAAGCTGAGAGTCGAAGTAATGTAAAAAAGGTTTCCAATTATGTGAATAAAGAAAAGACTTCAGTGAACGCACCACCAACACTTCAATGCTTCAAGTGCAAGGAAATGGGGAATTATGCTAATAAATTCCCTAATCCAAGGGTTAGTGATGATCGACATGAGAAACCACTTAAGGAAATGGACAAAGGGAAGTCACATGAGATCATTATTGGCAATGTTGAATATGACAATGATGTGGTGGAATGATTATGTGTTTATGTAATGGGATTCCAAAATAATGTTGTATATAGTATCATGGAATATTGGAATATTTATGTATTGGTCTAGTGTGGTTTTCAATAATTTTATGGTACCGGTAACCATGGAAAGTGATTGAGATATTTTTGGGAAAAAGATGATATGCGCATAATGAAGGGAAAAAGAGAAAATGAAATGTTTGACAGTGTTCATGAGCTCATGACTGATATAAGGATATAGTTATATCATGGTTTGAGGTTTTGGTATATGAAAAGAGTTAACTTTTGACAGCACTCATGTTTTCACGAAGATTCAATGGGTAATCATTTTTTCAATAGAATACACGATTAAGGCCTTCGAATGTTTGGAATGTGACCAAAAAGACATATTTCATGATATATGGGGATCAACGATGGTATTAACATGCTAGTTGTATGAACTGTTTGGTAATTTTTTTCACTATAATATGAGATTGGACAATAGTATTTTGGATAAGCCTAAATATTGGAAAGGATTATGTTGGATAGAAGTTAGTATTGTGTTAGGATAGAAGTTTTTTCGATATTATTTATGGGATGTTATAGTAATGTAGTTTTAGAAAAAGGAAAACCTGCAGGATGGACGATAGCCCATCGCGTCGGACAATGCTGTGGGAATCGAACCCACAACCGAAGTGCGACTGTCCTTTATTGCCTACCACTAGGATACAGGATGTCCCTGTTTAGTAGAAACTAGATTGATTATATTAAGCAGTATGATATATGAAGTATAATTCCATTTTAGGAACCATATATGATTAATCTCAATATAGATGGACTTATGTATTTTTTGATATCTTTTCTAATGTTTTGTTTAAGACAGATGGAATGACCCATCATTCTATCACAAGATCTGCTAACACATCATGAATGACAAATTAAAATTCATTTCATTAAGAGATGAAGTGGAAATTGTCCAAAGAATGACCAACGGTGAGACTGTACCAAAATCACGAAATATTTCTTCTAATTCCAATTTCACCAACTTTAGGGAAATGATCTTGAAAACCAAAAACGTTTTCCTAGTGCTCTTATATCCGATGAATCAGATGGTACCTTAGATCGTCACAAATTTATGGCTTTGTGATTGTTGGCTTTTTTATAGCCATGTTCTCTACCACTCTTCATCATAACTTGATGGTTAGATTTTTCTTCCATATCCATATTTTCACCTATGTTCTCCTACATGGAAACCCACTGATGAGTTAATTTGGGTATCCATTACGTTTCATACTTTAGTTTTTAAAGCCATGTTTTGGTATTCCTTTTTAAGATATGGGTTTCTATTAAAGAAACTTTCAAGTAGTAAACCATTTATAACCCCGACGAATTTCGAGGGCGAAATTCAGTTTAAGGGGAGTATAATGTAACACCCCGACATTTTATGAAAAATATTATTTTTAATTTCATTAATGTCTTGTGTTCTATGCTACACCAAAAGGAGCTTGAACAACACACATCCTTGACTGGCCTTGCATTACACGCAATCACGACATTCCTCGATAGCGTGTGTAGTACGCAATTCCAAGTTTCAGTAAACGAGATATTATTATAATATTATTATGAACTAGCCGTTATGAATAGTAATACCCACTTTTTGAAATTTTATAAATTTTATCTTTCAAAATGGACTTCATTTTTGGATTCGGAATATCGAAATTATCTTAGGGTGAAATTTTGGTACTTTTCAAAAAACTTTCATTTTCTGATGAATAGTGCAAATTACTAAATTTTAATTAAAAACAACCTTTTTTAATCGAAATAATTAATAGTGATAAATTATTAATTTGAGTTGTTTTAAAGTGTATTTAGAATATATTTTTACAATTTAATACAATGTTGTTGATTGGATATAATTTCACAGTTAAACCAGACATAAACAAGTGTCAATCTTTTGATAGTTATTATCTCTTAAGAGCACGCTAATTGTTTTGACGACGAGAATTAATTTTTAAATTAATTAATTCAACTGATATGTTTTTAATTTGGTAAAATAGACATCATTTTTGAGTTCATAATATCAAATATATCTTCGGCCTAATTTTTTGTATTTTTCTGGAAACATTCATTTTTTTATGAATAGTGAAACCACTAAGTGGTAGTTAAAAAAATGAATTTGTCATAAAACTTATTTTTACCGCTTCTGTGAGTGGAATTTCGAAAATCCAAGAGCCACGGTTAATATCAAGGGCAAAAATGTGGTTCAATGAGATGAAAATAATTTACGGTGAATAGAATCTTTTTACTTTTTTTACCACGGTTAAAAGTAAATAGGGTAATTAAGGGTAAACATGATATTATTAATACCCTAACACATGTCCTAATTATATTGGATAAGTGTAATTCAGAAAAAAAACCGTTGGAATAAAATATGACCATTTAGTCCCACTTGGATTAGATTAGGACATTTATTATTAATTTATTCAAGGAAGGGTTAAAATAGTTAAAATCAAAGTTTAATAAGTAAATAATGTTTCTTATAGGGATATACATAAGATAAATTCGACTATAAATATTCATTAGAAAGCTAATAATATTTCCTACATAATGGTATCTTATTTGTAATTTTTAGACATTATATAATTAAATTTATTTATGACACAATGATGATGAAGTAATTATCTTATTAATGAAATATTGACATAATTGATGTTATAAACACTCAAATAAATGAAATTTGAGACTTTTTATGAATTACACTAATTTTATAGGTTAATATGACATGTTCGTATTGAATTTATTAACTTTGTTCGAACTAATCATTCGGTTATGAGTTTAAAAAAAAATCAATTACTAATGAGTGGCAAAATTGACATGAAATAGTTTTTAAAACATATATTATATTATTAATTGTTATTTTATTCCTAAAAATCTAAGGTTCGGCCACATGACTTATATAAGGTTATATATATTAATAATAAAAAACTTGGGGTTCGTTTGGCTTGTTATAGTAAGTTTATTAACCTTATAGTGTAAGAACACAAAAAGACACGGTAAAAGTAAAATTATCTAACTTGAAGTTAAATCTAAATGATATGTTTAAAATAATAAACTAAACTTGTCCAAATTCTATTGGATGAGAGGATTTCGACCCATCCCCACCTTATCTTCAAAATAAATTAATTTGGAGCTATTTGAAACCGAATATGGATTTATAATTAAATAATATTTTTAGTTTTTCCAAAGGTGCCCCTCTCCTCCCTTATAAAAGGGCACCTCTCCCTCTCTTCCTCACACCACTTTGAGCCTTCAAGCTTGGCAACCGCTGCCAATTTCTCCTCTGCACTTCCCTAGAAACATCCTAGAGGTCCTGGTCTGCTTCAAAGACCTATTTTAGTTCCCTAAAAGGAGGTCTCAAAGAAGCGCTTCAAAGAAGAGGTAATGTCCGTTACCGATTCTTTCAACTTTATTTCTTCTTCCACTTATTCTTATTTAGTTGTTTCATTATGAATTAATAACATCAGTATAACTCATATACTGATATGTTATTATAATAATGAAACAACCCTATTTCACCATCTATCCATCCTACGGAAACGAAATCACCACGCGTGTGTACGTACGGAATACCGTCTCCACGCCGTGGTGTAATCTATTTTCCACCCCCGCCTTACTTGGATGGGTATAATGGTGTAAAGAATGAATATATATGATTATTTTAAAGTGATATTGATTCTTAAATAGTATACATACACTCCAATACAATTCCAAGATCATGGGAATGATATCATCGCTCGTGCATACGTACGGAATATTGTCTCCACGATGTGATGCGACTCGTTCTACATGATTTTCATTTTATAATGATTACATAAATGAAATGAATGAATAAATATGATATATATTACACCAATACCATTCTGTAAATGAGTTATCTATAACCTAAAAGGAAGAATAAGAATTTATTTGACAAAACACGCATAAGAACAACAAGTAATAAACACCCGAATAATAAGTAGCAATGAAATATTACTAAAAATAAGCTATCAATATGACCATATATGATATCATAACAATTATTATGATTCTGGAATAAGTCAATGTCATTATTTAAATCATTATACACGAGGTTCGGACACTTACGAAGCACATCAGACCTATGGTAAGGTAAATATCACAATCTCATTTTTATCTGAGATTGTTTATACTTTGGAATTTACTAGGGTGTATTTTATCATCCACATCCATATTTCCTCAATATGTAATATTATTTCCACCCACCTACATTTTTTTTAATCCAATTTTACCCATCAGTGAATTTTTAGTAAAAGATATGAAAAGAATCTTTTGTCATTTTCTGTACAAGGTACTTTTTGACTTTTCAGACAAAAGTACGAGAAGAATGTTTTTTTAACTTATACGGCATGAATGGATTTTAAAACATTATTTCCAAGAAGCTTCATTTACAAGTTTTCATGTTTATTTTTAATCAACTTTTTTAGTTTATAATTTTATTACATGTTAATAAAGGAAAAGTGTTTTTGAAGTAGAATGGATATTTTCCTCAAGAATGGAGTTCAAATGTTTTATGAAAATTATTTTCCATCTATGATAATAAGAGGTTATGTTTCTATCCCTATTATTACATGGATTTTATTATGTTGTGATGGAATTATTTTTATGAATTCCTTTATCTTATATGAATTGTTTTATGATGTCACGATGTTTAAAAATCCCATTTTTATTACATCGGTTATGTTATGATGTATGGTTTATGATTTTGTGGCACACATAAGAATGGTATCACTATGAGATGGGTGGAACTATATCTCCCTCCAATGAATTGGGTAAAGATTTTATATCTCATGAGATAGACATGGCTGGAACGATAGGTTAAACCGGTTCAGTGAAACAGGACTAAAATGAGGAATGAACTCGGTTCAGAAATGGACTTTGCCCACTAAGATAGACTTGGAAATGAGTCTCGACTAATAAGAAATGATTATCTATGATTATGTATGTATGCCACAAAGCTTCATGTTTTATGTTATGATTATTGTGATTACATTTCACTACCATGATTTATCCCAGGTTAGGAAATTATGATCTCTTTTCCAAGGTTAGATTTCCAAATTGTTATGTTCTTATGAATATAATGTGATTTATATTTCTTTTGTTTACCTTTACTGATCATTTGAGCTCACCCTTTTTATGTTTTATTTTCCCCGAGGATTAAAAGAATGGTTTTTGGTAAGGAAAAAAATAGTGGAAGATCTTTATGGGAGAAGTTGGAGATCTTTCACCACGATTAGAAGATTACGTTCCAATTTTCCAAAGACACTAAACTATTACGGTCCTTGTGTGTCTGTTTTTGTTATGTATTATGTATTCCGAAAAATTAATGTAATATCTATGTACATCAAGCATCGGATATCTACACTTTTGGTGTCTAAAATTCACTTTTAGTGATAATAAGAATCCTAAACATCATGTTCCAACAATTCCTATAATATTTTATAATCATTTCTAGCAAAGATATCTTGATCTATTGAAGGTTATATGAGTAGTATGTTGAGCATCGTAGAGATGCCATTCAGGTACCTAATGACACCTTCTATATAGAATTATTTCTGAGAGTGAGTTTATAATGTGAAAGGATTGTTTCCTTTTACTTGTGGTGTCTTAGGTTGGTATAGATATTGACCCATGGAATGAAGCGGTAGTTCCTTCTTGGGAAGAACCAAAGAACACATCATAGATTCATAGTTTCCTTAGTATCTTAGGATATTATTGGAGGTTTTTAGTATATTTTTACTGATATTTATCATCCCTAATTGTTTTGACCAAGAAGTAACAATATTTTTAATATAATAATTAATTTCAGGATTTATTCTATAACCTGATAAATAAATTGTTTACTACTCCACATATTGAGATTCTTGAGGATGGTTTTTTATTTTTTGTTTTATCTGACATGTATCACATGAACTTGGTATTTTCATTGATTTAGTAAAGGGAGGTGACCTATTATGTGTTTAGGTTGTTAGGGCATCACCATTCCATTGAAAAGTTTCTCTTACTAAAGATACAAAAATAATATGATACCCTTGTAATAGACACAACTTTTCATTGGTTAGTAGATCTGCTATTGGAAGCATAATTGGGGGATAGTATAATAATTTTTTAGGAATTTATGGATGTTTTACCAGGAGTGGTCATGGGACTAACCTTGCTATGTAATTTTGAATTTCAGATAGAGTTGAAACCAGGAGAGTCTTCGATTACGATGGCTCCCTATCGAATTGTTGCTACTATGTTATGTGAGTTAAGGCTGTATGTGGACAGACTAATGAAGAGGTGTTTTAACCATCCAAATGTTCACCTTAGGGTGATCCAATATTGTTATCCAATAATGAGGAGATGATTATGAGGTTTTGTATATCCTAGTCAAGGATAAATCATGTGATAGTAAAAAACAATTAACCTCTTATGAGGATAGATGATCTATTTGACCAATTGATCTAGGTAATTTGTTTTTCTATGGTTGAGATATAGTCTATATATCACCATTTGATGGTGAAAAATGGTGATATTCCAAATACATCATTTGGATGAAGTTATATGAACTTTTTTATTTATTCTTTTGGTGTCACAAACGCACTTTTAGTGATAATAATAATCATTAACATCATGTTCCATCAATTCCTAGAATATTTTATAATCATTTTTAGCAACGATATCTTGATCTATTGAAAGTTATAAGAGTAGTATGTCGAGCATCGTAGAGATTCCATTTAGGTACATGATGACACCTTCAATATATAATTATTTCCAAGAGTGAGTTATTAATGTGAAAGTTTTGTTTCCTTTTTCTTATGGTGTCTTAGGTGGATATAGATATAGACCCATATAATGAAGCGGTAGTTTCTTCATGGGAAGCACCAAAGAACCCATCATAGACTCACACTTTCCTTAGTCTTTTACTATATTATTGGAGGTTTTTACTATATTTTTACTCTGTTTTATCATCCCTAATTGTTTTGACCATGAAGTACCAATATTTTGAATATAATAATTAATTTCAGGCTTCATTCTATCACCTGATAGATAAATTGTTTAGTACTCTAGTTATTGAGCTTCTTGAAGATGGTTTTTTATTTGATGTTTTATCTGACATGTAACATATGAACTTAGTATTTTCAATGATTTATTAGAGGGTGGTGATCTATTATGGGTTTAGGTTGTTACATCCCCATTATTTTAACAATTCCACCCATGGAATAGAGTTAGAAAGTGTTGTGTAATAAATGATGCTATGGTAGAATTACCTCATAGGTGGGCTCTTTTTGTTGTTCACATTCTTTATTTTCATATATATTTGTTTCTCTCATTATGATCTAAACTTATTAAACTATAGGTGGATTTAGTTTCACCATGATCACAATTTGAAGATCTCTTACACACTGAGAATGGGGAATTTTTTTCCTATTCATTGAGTTGGAAGTCTTAATGAGATGTGGTTTGAGAATATTTATATTTTTAAAAGGGTATAAAGTAACATTATGTGATGATTCATGACATGGGAGAGGGTAGTACTGAAGGATTTCTCTATTGGATTACCATACAGTCATCCTTGATGCAACAAGTGGATGATTCACAGTGGGGAGACTCAGAGGTCGAGGTGATTTAAAATCATGTCATCCGTGGTGATGCCTCAAAGGGATGGCCATAGGATGATTAGAAATAAATATTGTTTCATTGGTGTTTTTTAATTCTTAAGACGTTTTATGAGGGAGTTATATTTGATAATTCATGTCTTCAATAGCTATAATATATTAGTTAATTATATTTTATTGAACATATTGAATTTCTTCTAGGAACACAATCACAATAAGTTTCCCTTCACATTTCTCTTACCCTAATTTTATATTCATTTTGAGAATATTATAATTTTAGTTTCCAAAATTCATATCAATCAAAAACCTCCTCAAATTTTATCCAGTAAAGATTCAAAATGATTAATATTCATTTCATACAATCATTTCATATAAATATAGATAATGACTCAATTCCATACTTTTGAAACGTCACAATCTACTCTCAATTTTAAAATATTTACCAAATATACGTGTTTAAACTTATACATAATCATGATTTTTGTAATTATGATTCCTCTATTACTCACTTCTAGAATCAAGGAATATGAATCATGAAATTTACATTTTGAGATATTATTATAAGTATGATCAGATTCCACTTGTACTACTCTTCCCAACATTTAGGTACTCTTGCAAAGTGAATCTTCCAAAAATTCAAGTTATTCTTGTCTATTTACACTTATACAGTCACTTAATCTAAAAAAAATATTTATATTTGTGAAAGAACTCATATCCTTAATTTAATAGTGGTACTAAATTTCATGAACAATTTTCATAATATAAAATATATTAATTATTTCCATTTAATTGATATTATTTCCAATTTTGAATTGTTCAAAAATGATTTGGTAGGATGAAATAAATGTTTAATATAGGGGAAATGGGAATTAAATACCCATATTTATTTTTAAATACAGATTAATGCAACATAGTATGATCATGGGATACTTTCGGAGCCTGAAATTGAATTATCTAGAAAAACAAATCATTCGGATATGGAAATTGGTCATTCACATCATGAATGTCCTATTCATGATGTCAAAATTCATGTAAATCAGGACATAAACCCATGGAATGTGGAAAATGAAGTTTTAAAGTACCCCAGGGAATATCTTTTTTAAAACATATATCATGTCATGAATGTGTATAGAAAGACAAAGACTTGGCCAATTAATAAAATGTAATGATTCAGAAACACATTCTGCACCTGGGACCTCTACTCATCCAATGATATTAACCCAAAAATCATTAAAGACCTCATTATTTTAGAGTTATTAAAAACATGTTCATCCCTAATTTATATAAATAGAAGACCAGGATTGTATTAGCAGGGATCAATATAGAGACAAAATCCTAGGGAGATCTATTATGCTACTAGAGAATCATCCACCAATCAACCTATATTCATTCATTCATGTGTTCTTTTATTTTTATTTTTCCCTACTACTCCCTTATTTCTAGTATGAGGTGGTAACTCCGAAATATTTCTAGTGTGATGCAGATAAAAGTAAAATGTGTATTGAATTTTTATCTATATTTTGTTTATGTTGGATTTTTGTAATTAACTAATTTTCATTCCATTCGAATTCCTTTTTTCATGACCATTGAGAAAAAATACTGCAAGGAAATTTTGGAATTTCAAAAAACAAATACTTACAAAAAATCATGACCATTTAATAGGACATGGTAATTAGGTTTAAAAATTGTATCAAAATAAACTAGATTCATCAATTCTCTAAAGTCCCTGACTATGGGAAAAGAATGATTATAGCTTCAATGGGGGAATTACATAACTATTGGATCTCCCTCATCTCGACTCTAACATTAATCATAAATAGATTTATTACCATCTAACTAAAATTTATTCTAATCCACAAATAAAAAAACCCTATCACATTTTCCAAACATAATTTTCAAAACTCAAAATTGTTTTTGTACTTAAACCTTTTTCTCAAACCCAACTCAATTAATATTTTTCATTTAAATTCATAAAAACCCTATTTAACTATATATCTAGTTTATACCTATAATGTACCATATTTCCAAATTAATTATTTTTCAACATTATTAGATTTTGATATAAAAATTAAAAAATTTATCCCTCTAGGAAACCAACAACACCCTACATGAAATAAAATTTCTGGCGTTGTTGTTGGTGACAATTATAGATTAATTTTTAGATTTTTTATTCTGAATTTTATTTTATTAATTAAACTTATTTTCTCTATTTAAACAAAGTGATTTTATGAATTGAGTTTCATGCATTTAATTTTTTTTTCACAACCACTACACCAGATAAAAACACACAGAGGTCCTTGAGATTGATCTTTAATGGAAAAAATCCTATGAAAGAACATATTTGTGACCATGGTAGATATAATGTTAAATCATTTATTTATTGGTGAAAAAAGAGATTCTGGATGACAAGAACTGGTGGAATATAGAATACCATCAAACATTTTCACATATCCTAGCATACTCATACCATCATTTTCCATTATGAACTTCATAATCAGGCCATCCATTATATATATGATTTAACAACATGGTTAAAATATATAACTAATGTCATGGAAGCCTAAACATGCATCTGGAGAGTTTCCATGATATTTGTAACACATTTCAATTTTCCAACAATTCATGTGATGGGGTAAGGCTTCACCCATTTCTATTTTCATTACATGAGTGAGCTCATGAATTGATCCAATGATTCTCAGCACATTATATCAAAATAAGGGAAGAAATAGTAATACTTTTTTATAGCCCCCTCCTTTCCTCCCCACAAATACATGGAAATATGAGTAAATAATCTAAATTTTAATCAATATGAGGATGAGTCTCTATATATAATATGGGATCACTTTAAATAATTGATTTGGATATGCTGATATCATATTAATAAAACATGGATACTAATAAAAACCTTATAAAAAGTTGTTTTGTATAGAAATAGGTTCATTACAGACAATGTAGTATGGAGGTCACTAATAAAAAAACAACTATATGAAATAATAAATCTACTATATGAGATGGAATAAACATATTCTAGAGATAAATCAATAGGAATTTAGAGAAGAGGAAAATACATGGAAAATAACAATGAATTGATAGTGGGGAAAATGGAATAACTTTCAACGAGAATGGATACCACGGTGGCCTAATAACCATAACCACAATGTATGTATGCTAAAGAAGTTAATAAGGATGACTTTAATAAGAATGAAAGTCATGATTATTAGGTTAAAAAAAGGGAATGGTTATAAACATACAGAACCAAGTTTTAAAATAAAAAAATCATAATTTAAAAGCTATGTTCGTACACTAGATGATACATTAGCCACATTCTAAACTAACATGGGTGTAAAAATAAAGGTACTGATAGCCTAAAAATAATATTAGGGAGTAACAATGATAGGTATAAAGGAAGACTCAATGAACTAGAATTCCTCGCAATGAAATATGGAGATTTAAGTTGGCCAGATCAGTGAGCCTTTTATTGAGAGGCCAGGATGAACTTTACTAGCATACCCCAAAGAGTATCCCCAATCATATTTCAAGTCGACCATTCATGTAAGTTGTTTGATAACCCCATAAAATTTGTATCAACTAAAATAAATTAAGAAAAATAAGAGAAAATATAAACCGATAATGAGAAAGAAGAAGTGTAGATGATGAAAAACCACAATAGTATAATCCAAGGTTACCATATCTAGAGTGACTAGAGAAAGGTATAATTAATTCTTAGAAAGATAAATTTCATGAAAATTTTGAAAATTTACATATTAATAATTGATTTCTATATCTTCTCCCCAACATAGTGACATACCTAAAATTATTAATTAATTAGTGACTAATAAAAGGATTATTGATGGAATTTACATGATACCACTCACATAGAACTATACATCAGATTTACTAAACGACTTACTAAAATAATATTGAATACTTAGATAGGTTTTCAATTCAAAATCATATTGGGTCTAACTAAATTGGTCAAGAATTATATGATTTATGTTCCAAAATGAACATAATGTCATATAACAAGTTCAAGAGATTATGTATATAGAATATGAAAAATACAAGAGTTTCACTCCAGATAGTATATGCAATTATAAAATAATAATTATGGTTCATTAAATTTATCCTTGTAAAAGTAGAAAAATTCTACATCCTAAAATATTTCATAGTGTTGGTTAAGAAGAAGATATGACACCTCTTATTTTTTTATGATTGAACTGGGATATTTGAAGCACACTGATTGATTCTCAAAGTCAAGAGCTCTATCTAGAAATTTGAGAGTAAACATGTACGTTTCAACATTCACTGATAAATGAATAATTTTGATTAGAAATATGATAATGAGGTTTTATAGTATAACATACTTAATAATTATAATGTTTAAAAAATTATATATGTACATAATTTTCTCTTATTCATGCAATATTGGAGTACTGAAATGAAGAATGATATTCTGAGGAATTACAACACTACCACTAGAGGAGTGGATGGTCAAGAAAAGTCTGAAATGAAAAATAGGTATGGATGGTATATGACCTTCCATTTTGTTTTCTAGGATTAAAAAATAATTAGTGGATTGGTTTGATGGAAATTGTGCAAGTGCTACCAGTGGGTAGAGTTAATGTATTTTCAAAGAGGACCCATGTGGATAGGTCAAATATGTGACCATTATTAGACAGTATCTATATAAAAAAATTCAATTATCTATCACCTGAGTTGAATGTGGAAAGTTTTATCCAATGATATTAAAAAGTTATGCTTCTGGGAGGAAACCCGAGTTTTTATGATTTATAATTTTTCACTTTTTTTAGTTGCAATCACCGTCCCATAAATCTTTTTAAATTTAGTTGAAAAAGATCCTATACTTTCACTTATTTCATTTCATTTTTTTGGTCCAAGATAAAAACAATAGAAGTATGTATAAATTGAAGAGGATTTTGTGAGAGATTAAAGACAAGAAAATCATTCACAATGTGTGATATTAATTATTGATGTAAGTGATGTTAATGATTTGAATTTGAATAAGAAAAATCTAGGAATCCAAAAAAAATCATCAAGAGAAAGGTAGTAATAACATAAATTCTGTAATTTTCTACTATACTTGACATATTCATTTGTTTTTAATTATTTTAACACCCAGTTGCATGAATTTCCTTGATTCCTTAATTATTAACAACTCTAAGAGACAATACATGTATAGGATAAATGCCATTCCATTTTTTAAATTTATTTCTCAATATATTTTAATGGGAAAATAAGGGAGACAATTTGAAGAGATAAACTTCTTTTTTGGATTTGAAAAATTATAATTTAGTGAACCAAGTTGATATTTTTGTAAATGATATTTTACTAATATTTGGACTAAATTTTTTTTCATATTTTTGTTAATTTATTTTATTACTCATATATATTTCCTTGAGTGTTCTTCCCAACCATTCGTCTCATTCCTTAGACATTGTGGGAACTAATATCCATATTTATTCAATATAATATTTCATCAGAGACTCAGATATGCTCTTCTCTAAAAATTGTTTGGAATCTTATTAATGATATGGATGAATAGAATACCATTTGATATTATTGAAGAATTTTATTTCTGAAAATATTATACTTGTTACACCTATTATATTAATCATTATTTTTACAATAGTTGAAATAAATTACCTTGATATAAAAATTACATCTTTACTGGCTCATTATACACTTTATTAACCTAATCCTATTGTGTTTAATGATATTAAAAATTCTATTCTTGGGTGAAAGCCTTTTCAGGGTCAGTGGGGATATACTTATGTGATGATACATTTTTTTGGGGTTCATGTTATTTTGGGAGAGTCTATATTTTCATTTATATTAACTAATTATTTACCTCTATTGATATATATATATATATATATATAATAAATGAGTTGTTTCTATGGAGGATCAAAATCCATAATTTCCAGACCAATTTTCATTTGATTATATATTGTTCAGTAGAGGATGTGAGTTTTTTGTGAAGCACAACATACAAAATAATAAAAAACAAAAAATAGGGTGATTCTTTCAATATTATTACTTTCATCATGTGCCCACATTGATCTTTGGGGATGGGGGAGGTGGAATTTTTCATCGTTCTAAGTGAATTTCATTTGGTTAATTCATTGATACTTTAGATTTAAATATTTTCATCATTATTTTCTTTCTTTAACTACCACCTTAAGCCTCAGAGACAATTTAACCATAATATGTTGTCTTCGTAATTATGTTATGTCTATTTATCTACATTGAGGATATTATAGATGCCATGAAATCCTATATTAAGTGACATCTTCTTGATTTTTGAGAGTAATTTTATTTATATTTTTACCTAGATTATGAGAAAAAGAAATTAATAGTGATTTAATTTACATACACCAAGGAACCAGATAATGAGTTGGAAGATAAAAATGGATGAATGAAGATGCATGGTTAATTCAATAAGGGAAAATTTAAATGAATAGTTTACTTGATTCGTTCAATACAGAATAGTTAATGAATGTTTCTTATGTTATTTCTAAATATTTAAATACCCCATGTTGTTCATTGAATTTATTTTCATTACATTTTAGTCATTGTATGGAGAGCACCCCTTGTAGGATGTAGAATTTTTATTCTTATTGATAATTCATAATTATAGTGGGTGGGGGGGGGGTTATAAATACATTTCCTGGATTTATTTTTGAATATAAAATAATTTTAATTCAATGGTAATGTGAGCATCCTTTACAGGTGAATTTCATTTTGATCATCCTTTGATATCATACACTATGTTTTAGCGTGAAATCTTTTTTAGCTTTATTTTTTCAATAACCACCTATCTTAAGGCTCAAAGAAAATTTAAATTTAATTGAATGTCTCCATGATTAATTTAGATCTCATTAATTTCATTGAGGAAAATCTAGATGTCCAGTAAGCCAATAGTAAGTGACATGTTCTGGATGTGTGAGTTAAATTTCCCAAATATTCGTACCGTGATGAGTTTTTTAAAAAATTAAATGATTGGTAAATTCAAAATTCCTTGCATTGTGATAATGAATTGGAAAATATAAATGTATGAATAAAGATGCATCGTTAATTCAAAAGAGAAAAATTAAAACACACGGTTGACTTGTTTCTTTAAAAATGGAGTAGCTAATGAAATTATACTATGTGACTATTAAATATTTAAATTCACTATACTCTAAATTGATTTTATTTATGTTACATTTGAATGATTCTAAGGTGAGTGTACATTATATAATTTGGAAATTTTATTCTCAGGAATAATAAAGATTACAAGTTTGGTAGGATTTTATAGATACGTTTCATGAATTTTTTTTAAAATATAAAATAGTTAAATTTTAATTATTTAATTCATATTACTTTATGATATTTATGGTTTATTTTATCTCAGACTAATTAAAATAAAAATTTTAAACAATATATGTAAAAATATATTATTATATCCACTAAAAGAATGATTTCTAGGTTATGGAATGATCAAAGGACACTTTAGAGGATTGGAATTAAATAAACTAAATAAAATGGATCTTTTGAGGATAGAAAATGGTTATTCACATCATGAATGTCCAATTAATAATGTGAATATGGCTTTAAGTCATCATATCAACTCTTGGTTTGATGAAAAATTAGTTTAGGAGAAACATGAGGAATTCATTGTGTAACACATATGTCACCCTGTGAATGTGTCTGGATAAACCCAGATTTGGTAAGTTGATGTAAATTATTAATGGGGATACACTTTTTTAACATGGTCACACCACTCAACACTCGAGATTTACCCAAAACACATTAAATACAACAGTAATGGTGAATTAAATTATTCACAAAAATTGCTAATTATTATAAATAGAGGCACATGTTGTTGTTAAAAGGGATTGATTGGCGATCCAAAGCCTGGGGTGAGATGCTACACTACTATAGATTCAACCAACAGTCTTCCTCTCCAATTTATTTCGTGTTTCCTTTTTTCGCATTCCTTTTTACTACCTCATTATAGCAATGGGTGTGTATCTCCTACATTGTACAAGGGGAATATAGATAAATTGTGATGATGCATTGGATTTTTTTCTTCATTATGTTCATTTTGGATTTCCATAGTTGATTATCGTTCATTCCAATATCTTTATTTTTATTTTCTCACGATCATTTGGAAAAATATGGAATGAATCATTAAAATATATGCAAATATTTTCCCTAAACAATTTCACCACCATTATATATTCTATGGAAATTATTTTTGAAAATTATATTGATGAAATTTGATTTAGTCATTCCCTAAAGTACCTACCCATAAGAAAAAGGGGATTTCCACATCAAAGAGTGGAAACCATAACCATTATACCACTATAATCTTGACTATGACACCAATCTTGATCAACCAAATTAATATCTTAATCCATTTTTTCCTAAACACTAAATCATTAAAAACCAGACACATTTTTCATACTTGATTTTCAAAAAAAATACTACTTTATTCTATTAAACTTATTTATAAAACCCTATTAAATCAATATTCTTCATTGGAATTCCTAAAATACTTTTTTCACTATCTCCATGGGTTCGTCCATGAACTTACCATATGAAAAATTAATTAGTTAATTTATTTAATTGAGATTAATATAAATAATTATATATGATTAGCCCCATAGTAAAAGAATGATATCATGTGTGCGGTCAATTAGACCTATATATATTTTTGTTGACTTGGATAAAATCTTGATCATTATGATATTTTTTCATGATGATTATATGGGATAATCATCTATTTATTTCATTTCCTGGTATTGTAGAAATATTCGACAACAATTCCTAACATGAAATACAATAATATTTTTGTTACATTGAATGAGGAATTACATGCTATGCATGATCATGTTTGAAAAATCATGGCACTATAAAAGCCAAGAAATGTACTCACAAATGATGTCTGGGATTTTTTAGGTGAGGAAAAAATAAATTGATTTAATGAAGATAATAGCTAAAATCAAATTTTATCTATCATAGTACCTTATTTAAAAACATGTTCTATTTCCTATTCTATATGATTCCCACATCAAATGTACTTTCAGGACACTTGTACCTTGATACATCAAGTTCTACTCTTCTAATTGTCAAAATCCTATAGTTTTATTATGTGATGGGCTACTGTGTGGCCCAACATGGGGGTTCTACATTCATCCAGAGCCATCTTATACGTGATCTATACTCTACCTCTACCACATCAGTTCATCTATGGTTAAAAAAATCATATAAATCATGATAATATAATATATCATATTTTTATACTATAGGATGGATTTGTTTTATCATTGTTGAACTCCACCTCCTAAGAGTATATTACCTAATCATCTGATGTTCCTCCATCGGAAAAATCTAGGTTTTTATTATAATGTGGGTGTAATTACTCGTCAAAAATCATAGATATTTATACAAATTTTACTTATCAATATGTAAAATAATGAACTATGATTTCCCAAATAAAAGAAACTAAAATAATCATATTATATTTAATTATGTCTTGTTAAATACATACATATTTTTAAACCAATTTTTTTAGAGATTATCCATGTTATACTGAAAATTGAAGTATCTTAAACATTACAAATACCATTCCTATCATCTGAATAGATCTTCCATGATTGTTGTTGTAGTGATCTGAAACAACTTCCAACTCTCAGGATATATCATTAAACATTAAATGTTATTAAAAAATAATCTCTCATAATAATACCTTTCTTGGAAACTAAAATTATTCTCAGCATTATTGTGGAATTTAAAAAATAATTTAACAAACAATTGATCAATATATTGAAATCATGATACATCCCATGATGACTTAAATACTTATTGAAAAAAAATAAAACACAATCCCAAAGTGGGGAAGATAGATAAGAGGCATATGTTATGTTAGAAAAATCAGGGTGAGTCATGGGTAGATTGATTCCCTCTTGAAATTTATTTTTCCATGAATGATACTATAAAACTAGGTTTATGATATATGATATCTAAGTTACAGTATAATTCTAGATGGTTATGAGATACAATAAATGAGATTGGAAAGCCTTGTTAAACCCTAATTACCCTGGAGAATGATATTTGAGATATGATAATGGAAGATAATGTAAATATAAAATTTATAATAGTTTTAATATTTAAGAAATGACTAGAGTTGAAATTTTTACACCATGATTACTAATAATAATTATATATAATCTATTAAATGATCTAATTATATTATATCATGGATTTTATGAGACAAGATATTTGAGACCTAAAACAGTCAACTATGTTATACCATGATTCTCAATAGGTCTTGAAATTTGATATGTGACATGGGATAACTACGTTATTCTATAAATCATAATGTTACTTGATATGATATTATGGTAATAATTTTATGACCTAAAGGGAGTGATTACAAGTGATCTAGGAGTGAACTGATAATATTTAAAACACAAGTGAAATGCATGAATCATAATAAATAAAATAAGATTATCTAAAAGGAAATTGAGATAAAAAATTCAATCTATATAAATGTTTCAAAATATGTAATGTGTATTTTGTAATCATAAAAGTGTAAATGAAAAAAGGAAAAATAATTTTATAGATGAACATATTAAAAATCACATTCCTCTCCTCACACTCTCAAATGTGAAGAGAGGTGAATATGTACTATAGTAAACAATTTTCATGGGAATGAAAACCTTATATCAATGTAGTATTTTCCTATATAAAATCACATCCCATACTTTTTTTTGGACAAATAAAAAACACTTTTCCATTTATGTGAATGAAAAATATTCCCTTCCATTTTTATGGTAAGTTATAACTCACTACTTTCTTTAATTGTGCAGTATAAACATGAATTATATTTACATAAAGTAATAACCAGGGAAGGAGAATGATTCCAGTCAATGAAGATAATAAATTTATTTAATATGATGTATATAGAAGGAAAAATTTTCTAAACCTGAGAATTGTAGTATATTAGTTTTCTAAACCTGAGAATTGTAGTATATTAGTTTTCCTGATTTTGAAAATGACTCCTTTGACTCTTGTTGGTTTATTTGAATAATTAACCTCATGAATTAAAAATTTATTCATTTCTTTTTAAAACTAGTAGCATGAAATATCAATGTGTAGGATTATATTATCTATTATTTTAATTATATGAATATATATTGATATATATCTCAAATGTATATACCCCTTATATTTATTTTTATGTAGATTCCATAAACCTTTTCCCATGATTGATCCAACAATTATCTTTCTTCAACATTTGAATCTTCACATGGATAGTGTGATCCGTAAATAGTCTAAAATTATAAAAATTAAGTTAAAGGTAACTTTTTCCATATTCTCCATTGATATAATTGATAAAATAAATATATGATCACAGATTAAAATTATAACATGATATATGTTGTATTTTTATAATATTATTTAATTTTTTAATGAATTATAATCATCAAACACTATAATGTCAAAATATTTTGTAGAAAACTGAGATTCATACAATTTTTTATTATTTAATCATATAAAAATAATTAATCTATGTCATCTATTTCATTCCATATTATTTATAATTTACCTGGATTCTTTTTGGGTTTACTTTTTATTATATAATTTTTATATTAATGATATTTGTGTTTTATCATTGCAAAAAAAATTATATAGACAGTAATCATTACTATATAAAATTAAATGTAACAAAATTGAATTATTTTTCATAAATTATACATAAAGATAAGTATCATTTATTTTTCCCATCATTAGAAATCTATTACTGTACTAGTTGACATTATTACTCGTTGTACGTATTAGTAGACTATTAATCTTCTTTAAGCATGCAATCTATATTATTTTAATTAATATATATGTTATAGTTTACTTATAAATGTGATTTTATTGAATATAAAATTTTAATATGTGATATTTTTTCCATAATATATATTTAACTTGATGGAATGAAAAATGAGAGAATCATAATTGGTTAGGATACTTTTCCTAACATTCATTTTTTGAAAATATGAAATAGAAATTGTACATTATAATTGTGTTAATGTTTGAATTATTAAACCACATTTTTATTCTTTAATATTTTTTAATGATATTAAGGTAGTTATTTCACATAATAATATACCATATAAAACATAATTCAAACATATTTATGTCATGATATTATCAATAAATTGTAACAAACATTCATTGAAATATATAGAATTGTAAGTGATAACCAGTAGTGAGATGATATGATTTTCAAACTTGATAATGATAAATTTTTTCATCCTCATTATAGATATATATATATATATTAAATCTATAATATAATAAAAATCACTCAATCTGGAGGTCATAAACTCTAGATTAAATCAAAAACTATATTAATGTGAAATCTAGAATTCAATAAAATATATATAATGAATTGTTTTTTATTAGTTTGTGGGTAGTGAGATCATGATATGGTTTGAATTGATAAATCATAAAAAAACTTTTAAACTATTTTAAAATGTTCTAAATTTGTATATTAGACAATGGTATTTCCATACCTGAAATAAAAGATGATGGTGCAAAAGTAGAGACCCAATTTTCTAGAAAACAAATTCTATACAACTCATGATAAATTTCATCGGGAATAATATTTAGTTTAAGAAGAATTAATCTTAATTTGAACATATTTATATAATAATTTCTCAAATAATTAATTTTTATAATGTTTTATATAGTTACTTAAAAAATCGTAATATGCTAATGTGTTGCTCAATATTGTCTAAATTATTGATAAATATGAATGATATGATGACTTCTACCCATTTTTGGAATTAATAAATTAGTATTAAAACATAATAAATACAATAATATAATTACTCATACATCAAAAACATAATAAGGGTACTAGATATGCAATTAAATTGAATCACTTAAATAAAGTTGTTAATAAAAACATGTGATACTAGAATTAAGAACCCTATATTATCACGATAGAAAAGAAATATATTAAAAATGTAAAACCTAATAAAAATATATTTCCACTCCATAACATTTAATCTACCCCTTAATAATATAGTAAAATCATATCATAAAATAATATAAGGAAGATCACATCATAAGACAATGAACTCTCTTTAAAATGAAACCTTTTAGAAAAGAATCTAAAAATTATAGTAAATGCCATTAAATGAATTAATAAATAATATATATATATATATAATTTAAATACATAAAAATTTTAATAATTCCATGTATATAAAATATATATACTTAATATATTCTCACAACTAAAAAAGAAAATTTCAACGAACCAGTAATTGATATTAGAATACATATGCTCATCAAAAACAATTTTTGGCATATTTCAACCTTCAATTAGATAAAAGATAAATGGTATATATGTCACAAAATATTAACATACCCATTAGGTATAAAAAATATAAGGTGCTATAGCATATAAAATAAAACCATTTAGAACCAAAAAAAGTATGTGGAATATTTACATTAAAATTAGATTTAGAAAAAAATTCCACTTTAAATCATAATTCATATATTAATCTCATGGTATAATTAGATGAATAAATAAAAATAATAAAACTTTTAAAATAAATCATAGTTTTAATTAACACATATTTTGTTTTATACATTAGTTTATATATATATATTAATTTCATTATCTCAAACAAAATCGATGAAGTTTGTTCAAAATTTCTTATTAGTAGGTTTATTCAATGTAAGTAGATTCTATATGTTTTATTTTTCTATTATAAATTTTTATGGGGAATATTTTATGGTACACTCCCATAGCCACAATTCTATACTTGGTGAATAATATGCATACTTTTATACATATCCCAAAATTATTACCAGATAATAGTATCAAATTTTTAGCATGTATGTGAACAAGGTACATATTATATCATCAACATATAGATTTTAATAAAATCATTCATCATATACTCCATACAATTAATTGAAAATATATTCTTCAGCTATGGTCACCTACTAAATTGTAGGAATGTAGTGGTTTTAATTTCTCACTAAGGTGTACAATATTATAAATGAGATATAGAGAAATTATCAATATATATAAATCTAGTGAGACTCATGATAATTGGAAAATGGAAGGATAAATTTAATAAGATCATGAAATAGTATAAGTGGCCCTGAGTAAAAATAGAATAATAATAAAACAGAGAATAGTGAAGTATAACTACAAAGGATGATTATTAAATCATGGAATACAACATGGAATAAGAGTAATAATACATATTAAAATATACTTTTGACATTATGGAATAAATTAAGAAGGTCTCATGATATAGATATGTGGATAAAATACATAGGATTTCATAAGAATATTTAAATGTTAACTAGAAAGTCATTCATCTCATAGTGTACTAGGTTATCCGTTGATTTATTATAATTCAATGTTATCATTTAACCACATCATGTCCATGAATAATATTTTGGGAAACGTTAACAACATCATATCGATGTATAAAATTGTGAAAATGGATAAACACATCTTGTCTATGCATGATATATAAATCTTATGAAATTTAATGATTTTCCAAATTCATAATAGGGATACATAATTTTTGAATAACTCATATTCATAAATATATATATATACACACACACAAATGTGTGCTACATGAATATGAAAAAATGATAAATATATTAAAATCATAACATAATTAACCCATTTAAATAAAATAATTATTTAATGAAAAAATATATAAATCTATTTAAATACCCATTAATTAATAAATTTAGTATCCACACCATATAATTTAAGGAAAAGAAATTCATGTCAAAAAATTCCTCAAATAATTGAATGTGTGGCTATCTATATGAGAACCCTTCAATAGAAAAAAAATTATAGGGTATTAACATAGGAAAATAATTTGAATAAATTTTGACATTATATAGAGTTGATGATATGTTAATATAAATTCACCGATGGATCAATCCAATGAAAAATATTTCATTTCCATAAAACCATGGTTATATAAATTTTTTGAATAATAGATAAATGTGTTAGGTGATCATATTATAACATATTAAATGGTAAAATTAAAGATAAAATAAACAATATAAATCAAAATTCTATAATTTATTATCGGCATTTACATATGTAAGAAACATTTTATAAGAATATAATAAATTGTATATTCTTTACTAAAATAACATCATAGTTTTTATATAGTGATAAAATAAGTAAAATTTCATCATTCTAGAAGGAATTAAGGTGATATTGTTAAAAACTTTTTTCACCGAAATTAATAATGAATAGGTTATATAATATAAGTATATACTTTTAAAAATATTCATTGATAAGAATAAATATGAAAATATAAGAGATATTTGGAAATGTTTTTTCCAAACTATTGTTGATATTTTTAATAAAACATAGAACTAGGAGAATTTAAAAAAAGATTGAAAAAGAGATAAAAACAATTTTAAAAATTTATTTTATTAATAAAACTTCATAATATTGGCACCATTAATATAAAAAGTCTGATAGTTAAAGATATATAAAGGGGAATATAGTAATAGGAAAATCCTATCTTATATATTTCATCAGGTTTTAATTAATGAATGAACATGAAGGTAATAATAAAAACATGAATACATCAAAAATAATAAGAGAAAATTTATTATAAAGAACATACTAGATTAATATTTTGAAAATATATGATTATTATAGAGGTAGAGAGTAATGGAAAACATAAAAACAAGAACAAATGATAGAGAGGTAATGAACTTTTGTGAACAATGTCTGTTATAGAAAACAAAATTTTTAATGGGGGAAAAGAGAACATAGATACCTAAAAAATGATGGTAAATTGGCATGTTATATGTTCAATAACCTATTTGTGATGGATATGAAATAACATATGTAATTTAGAAACAATCCAATAAATTAATGGATATTTCAGAGGTAAACCCTAACCATGTGTCCCTAAATTCTTTGTCTATCTTCTAACTTATTGAATAATTATATTATATTTAATAACTAATATTTTGAGTACCATATTCATGTTTTACCAATATTATTATTTTTAAATCATTTATTATCATGCATTATTCATTTATTAATTTGATTTTTCTTTTATTAAATTTATGATATTAAATATTCTCTCAGGAAGCAATAAGGGTCAATGGGCACTATTAAATAGTTTATCAAGCTCCAAAATAGAACATGTATTTTTTACTATCAATAATAAATTAAAACAATTCAATAATTTTAAATAATCAATAATAGAGTTCCAACTAAATTAGTGTATCATTATAAGAATTTTTTATAAAGTTTAATTATCTAGATTAGTTTCTTGTAATATAATGATTATTATGAATATTTTATCATTATATAATCATAATCATGAAATTAATTTTTTAGTAATATTATATTCAATTATGAAATCATTTATTTGGAATTGATTTAAAATTATTTATTGAAAATAAAACATTATCATTTATAGATAGTAAAACCACCCTGGGTGAATAATGTTTTGAAAGAGATTAAATTAAGGGAAAAGGTATGAATATTTTTAGTTTAAAAACATACATTTCAAAATAATTTTTTTTCAAATGTTATATTTATTGGTAAATCATATTATATAATGGGTAATAAAAGAATATTGATGTGTACAGAAAAGTTTTATAGACTATATATTAATAATGAAATGGATTTTTAAAATGTTTTGGTGGGGGGTAATGACTGATATCTCATAGTGTTGTTAAAAAGTTTTTTAATTCATTGAAAATATAATAAAATTATTAAAATATCTTGTGGTTGGAATTAGTTTTAAGATAAAATGATATCCAATAATAATGTAATGAATTACTTAGTTTCCCTAACTTTAATATTTTAATAAAACTATGAAATAGGTACAATGAGATGTAATGATAAATATTTCACTAATAATAAATCTAAATTATGGGAATAACAATGATTTATTGGAATTATAGGAAATAAATGAGGATTTTAAATGAAATTTTAACAAAATAGTTTCAAAATAAAGGTGTAGGACTAGGTACCATTACATTTTTTTAAGTCTGCTTCTTTATATTGAGTCTAACAGTTTCAATGTTGGTTATTTTATCTGTAGAAGATCATTAATAACAGGGATAAGAATTTATATATATATATGTGTGTGTGTGTGTGTGTTTGTGTGTGAATTTTTTATATGATTTTCAAATGTAATGTATCTTTCATGTTTAGAGAATGTGGTGTAATAGGGGTGTTTATATAGGTATGTATGGGGTCTTACCCAAGTAGTAAAGACACCATTTAATCCAACATGATATTGTAGTTCATAAGAGGAATAGTAATACTCATTGGTATGTAAATGGATGGATCGATATGACTCCAATACCCTATACTATATCATGATACAAAAAAAATCTAGATGAGAAGAATCATAGAAAACCACAAACAAGAATCCTTATAGAAACTAATGAACATGAGTGAAAATTTTCTTTTTCTCAAAGTAGCCACAACCTAACTAAAACTAGTCAGTCCATAAGACAACAAGGTATTTCTTAGTCAATGATATTGAGGATCCATTATTTGATATAATTCATATATTAACATATGATAATAACCTATAAAACTGTGGGAATTGTGTACCAATTTGACATTCTTAGGTTCTTCCCATGAAAAAGTGTCTTGTACCTTTGAAGGATCAACCTATAGTCCATGTTACAACACAATATGTCAAATAAAATGATCTTATAATATCCTAAAACTACACTTTTATATCTTCTTATAGAGAAAATGGTGATAAAATTCTCACAAGACTATCATCATATTCTCAGCATGATCCTCCTCTGAATTTGAGTTCATGATAATGTTATCGACGATAACAACCATAATCTGATCTAGGAACTCATAAAATACATATTTCAGGATTACCATTAAGATATATAGGGAATTCATAAACCAAAATACATATTTATAAACTCAATGTGACTATAGTGACAATGTGACTACAGTGACACATAAAAGTATTCTTTAGGATATCCTCCTTTAACACTCTAATATGAAAATACCTAAAATGTGGATTGGTCTTCAAAAATCATGTAGATGCCTTAGAATAATAGAAAAATAAGATATCCTTGGACTGAGTAATAATTATGAAATTTGACTTGATTTAAGCACTATTAATTTGTTCAAAAATTTAAACTATTATCCTCCATAGAATATAAAATTATTTCACCCTAAGGAAACGTACTAGGATATATTAAACCCTTCTATGAAATATTATCAATCTAAATTATAAACTCCATAAACTCTGAATGTTTTATGGAATAAGGATCTATCATAATTAGAGAGTCATCTAAAAATAACCTTACCCCAAACTCAATATCACTCTATGTGGGTAGCATCACATCCTTTTCAGGGAAAACATATAAGAAATACAAATGTCCCTAGAAAATTATAAACTATGAACCACCACTGATCTCAAAAAAACCACTCTGATGGGTAACATGACATATTCTCTAAAATATTATAACAAATGTGATGATCCTAGACACCAAAAAACACTGCACACTGACCATACACATCAAATAACATAACTCTCTTCTAGAATAAATCATTGACTGAATACATAGAGTAACACCAATCCATGAAAATAACGACATTCTAAGGTTGTATTTGTAGTATAAATTAATAAACTAATGAATGATACATCTTCATCATAATCCCACAACCCTGACACAAATTAAAAAAATAAACTTTCTTCTAACTCACATATCAAAACTTGGGACATAATAAGAATCTCCACATTGAGTCCCAAATCATGGACAAAGGATGATAAAATAAAATAACATGATGGGCTAAAATAAAATTTAATTTCATTATAGAAGATAATGAAATAGTAACTTAGATGATCTCTACCTATCTTGGTGATGGATATTCTAATGAATTATACTAGACACACCTCACTCCACTACCTCACAAGTTTAGTTGAGGCTTTTATTCATGACCATTCTCATCCATATGTCCATAAATATAGGGAACATCACTAGACTATCCCAAACCTACTAGATCTTCCATTTATTGAATGAAGGCCTACTGACTGAGCTTCTATAAAGTCCTCAGAGGAAACATTTTTTGAGGATAAATTTTATTCTTACTATTTATACTGATCTAAATACTGAGAATGATTAATCCCTAGTATTTTTTTTATCATTATCACCACATGACATGAAAACTAGAAAGTACCTCCTAATAAAGGCATAATAACTCCAAGATATGAAAAACCACGATAAATACTACCTAACATGACTCATTCGTTAATTATATCCTTAAATACCATGAAATATAATATCCTACATCATTATATTTATCCTTAAAATGTTTATATGAATCCCCTCTCAATAAAACATAGACTTTTATTATATCCTCTCAATTATATCTAACATAAATTAAACCTCTAGATATATAAGAGTCATAAATAGATAATTTTTTTCCAAATATATAAATAATTTTCATCCTCAATACATCATTCTTTAACCTAATTTCATGGGAAAATATTATTTAAAAAATGAATAAGATAATTGAATTTAATATTGAGAACTCAAATTATCGTGATCCACTTCATAACAGAATGAATATCCTACTACTTCTGTAACTTTGTCATAAAAAAAAGATACTCTATAAGGAAAATATTCTATAAATATTCCCATGAAGCTAAAAAATAATCACGATCCTCAAGAAATAGAAACTGACACTAATGCATAAATCCTTTAAAATGACTAGACGCCAATGTTCTCAAATAGTAATTTTGATCAGAAATAAAAATGAAGGTGATCTACAACTCCACCAACTAGAACATTGTATTCTAATAAATCAAATCATCTAAAACTTAACTAAGCTGTGATTTTTAAAATTGGGAATCATCATCTTTTATGAATCATCAGCCTAATCTTGGTCAACCCTCTTATTTTTAGATGATCAATCTTATTACACCATAATAACCTAATCAATGTTGACAAAATGAGAATCATCTATATAAATAATATTAAAAGAATAGCCATAATCAAAGGGAAAAGAAATTAATTTAAGATAATTTATTTAATTTCATTTTAATTTCCCAGAATCACCTCAATTTTAAAACAAGCATAAACCAAATAATATGTGTACCACTTCTAAGTCTCTCCAAAATAGTCAAGACATTTAGTAAGATTGATCATAGAGTTCCCCAAATACTTATTTCTGAGACGCTATCCCTTTCTAAATCACATACTATGTCCAATAAATAATATTTCATAACAAAACAAATGTATTTATCACTAGTTTATAACTACACTATCATTCCTAACCCTTTACCAAAGCTATTGTACCATTCCATCATGACCCTACCCCATAATTAACTGCTCCTAGGAAGGTAATGAATATTAAAGTGTCCCTTGAAGCATACCTATAATAGAAAACCTATCATTGACATTAAATGAGGGTTTAATCATACATAAATGGGAAGATATTTCTTCATTATCCTAGGAACATGAAACAAACCAATAATCAAAGACTTATCAAAAAAACCCCCCACTCAACAATCCTTTCCAAATCCATACATAATTTTTTTCACAAATTAAATGCCCATATGAAACTAATATAGTAGTTACTCTAATATCAACTCCATGCCTCAATCTTGTAATGTATCACTTAGCCACCAAATCACTCTAGAAAACCTATAAAAATACTATATATAAGTGTATGAATACAAATATATACAATAGAATCCTCCTAAATAATATCATATAAATAGGGTTGATGAATACAACTAGTTCGGCCCAAAAACGGTAGAACCAACTCACACCTAAATTTTTTCAATTATCCCCCATCCTCATGAAGGCTCAATCAGGATATATTTCATCCATTTAGAATACAAAAGTATCAAATGAATATATACAAAGAAGGAACCATGGATCTACTTGAACACTAATAAAGTTTCTCTCGCACTATAACATCAAATATTCTATTATAACTACCCTTCCATATCCACATATCCAGATAACCTCACACCTCATCATAATTATAACCACATATCCACATACTCATGTCACATCATAGAGACCAAAAAACACATCAAATCCTCATCATATAAGGGTTTCTTGAATTAAGAATGACATCAACATTGTCCCCTCATTGTACTGTGCATGGTTCACACTATGAAACCACATACTGACCTCAAAATAAATTAATATTGAATGTATATACTAATCATCTACCATAAAATCCTATATTATGTCTAATGGGGGAGAGTGGAGGAGGGAGAAGTCAGTTTTCTATTCCCTTTTCAATATTGTTATTAGGGGAAACATATAGAATCCATGTACTCTTGTGGGAATTAGTCAAGTTAACTAAACTTGTTTGAGGTGTGTTAGAAGTAATAATAAAATAAATTGATATGATATAAAACATGAAATTCCAAAATAATTTTTTATATAAAATGAAATGACATAATATCCCATACCAAACTTCAAATATTCACCATGCACCAACAACCACGACCACTAATACAACATAACTAGACCCTCCATTCTAACAAAAAACCAAAAAAAAAAATTTAACATTCAATTCCATTTGTCACTAAAATATCTAAAATTTCAATCACCATCCACCTCATATTAAATTTTACATCTTTATTTCCAAGTTATTCTATAAGATACATTTAATTTTGATCCATTCATTAATTATTATTCACATTTGATTTATATATAACCATTTATTAGACATATTAATTCTAACCGTAATCATTAATAATTTATCATCTCATCATTTTTCAATTGTATATTATTATCAATTACTAATTTCATTAGTTACATAAAAATTCCTTGCCACTAGGAACCTATAACACAACATCATAAAAACTGAATCCATCAGCAAAAAAATCTCCATATAACCCATGACAATAGACCACATAACTACAACATCTCTACCAAAACATCCCTAGTACCATCCCTATGTTAATGAACTCACCATCTTATCACTGAAATAACCAAATATTATCTTATCCACTATTATTGTAAAAAATTCACACCACATCATCTAAAACTACCCCCACAATAAGGAGGTTACACCATACTCTCAACAATAAAATCCTCACATACAGTAGAAAACTATGGGAATCATATAATTATATCATATTGATTAACTATTTATTAATCACTCTTATCTAATCTATCAAAATTCCATGTTCTAATAATAAATCCATAATTATACATTCCCATGAAATAATTATATAATAATATTTCATGATTAAACTATTATAAAAGTTTATATTAATATATCTATATATAAAATCATGTGTTATCATAATAGAAACACCTAACCAAAATAATTCAGTTAATAACATTTGAAATTATAATCATATACAAATCACCCAATCCTTCCTTTCATCTTTTTTTAATGTGATTATTATGATTCAGAGGATAATCCCTACAATCCTAAAAAATAAAATATATCATGATAATTTCAATGTAGAAAATAAAAAATGAATGAGGTGTCCCATATCTATAACCTCAACTATAACCTCAGTGGTCCCAACATAAAAATTATAATGAACTAATGAACAAAACACACAAAAACTTGAATGTATCCACGAAAAGACATAACAACATAGATCCCTCATCAAAATGAACCAAAAAATTGACATAAAAAAGTATTATACACCCAAATACTCCCATAAAAAACTGGTATGAAATAGTTAATGGGGAAAACATGGGGAGAGACACACACCTCAGAATAAAAGATCTCAATCTCGAATGGGGAAGAATAATTGATCCATTAAATAGAGATGAAGAAAAAAATCTAATCCATTTAGAGAATAGTGTTTGATGGAAATTAGTGTAATAAGGGTTTATTTGATAAGGAAATTAAATTTATTATTAATTTTGAAAAATAAAGATTCATGACATAGAGAATGTAACCACATTACAATGTAACCCTAATTGGGAAATCATTGATGGATATCGCCCAAAATATAAGGGTTAAACATCTTTAAAATTGATAAATTTAATGAAATCCACAACTTAAATAAATTTTTCAAAGTGAAACCATTTCAATTCTAAATATCATAGTGCAATCCTTAGAATTTTCTCCTCAATAATAAAAATCCTCAAACCAAATAACTATCCATTAAATTTCTCCCCAGTGAAACAAACCTCAGGTATACAATGCTAAGAAGATGACCACTCAGGACCCCATGGAACCATGAGAAGATTATTTTTTATACAACTTCAAAATAATATTATGTTAAAGGATCATGTAAGATTACATATAGGGATCACGGTTATATAAGTATATTCCCAAAGAATTCAAATGAAAACCTAACCAAATCATTTCATGTTCACCCTACATAAGATAAACTCGTGAGATCTCACACTTCTATCCAACTAGACGTTTTTTAAACAAAAACTCACTTGAATCATTCACGGCATAATAATATACACAATTATCTAAAAAACCATTCACTTTAAAACAGTGTGACACTAAAATATAATATATCCCACCTCAAATGAAAATATAAAAAATAAATAAATAACCCATCGATATATATAGGTGCACATTATACAATATAAAAACCTTTTCCTCTAGTCAACTTATGATAAAATAGAAAATTAAATTCTTCTGGAAGACACACCTCAACCAGATGCCTCAGATCCAACTCTATCTTCATCTATCTAGTATTTTCAAAACACTTATAACAATATAAATTAATAATTTAATGGTATAAGAAAGTCTAGGTTATTACACATAATTATTATATTATTTATATTTAATTATTTTAAATTTTAAAAATATTAAATTTATTAAATTTATTTTCTAAAGAAGAGGAATTTATATTTTAAATAAATACTTAATAAAAACATTTTTCCCTGGAATATTATACTTTATGGTTTTAAGGTTATCTTAATGAATGTATTATTTTTATAATGATTACCATATACAAATATAATTTATATTTATTTTGATAATAGTCCCAAATATATATATAGTAAATAATTATTTCAAATTAAAATATTTAATATTTCAAAATTTTATTTTTATATAAAACATGATACTTGATGATCTAAAATGAATTTTGTTGGAGCATTAAAACATGAAAATTTATCATGTTGATAATAATTTAGATAATATATATATATACTAATAAATAAAAATTTATTTTTAAAAATTTATTTCATAATGTGATACAAATATAATATCATTGGACATTTTTTGGTCCTAAAGAAGATTAATTGCCAGAGGGGGTGTATTACGGTATGAAAATTTTAAAATATCCCTTTCCAATGATCTTGTTCTTCATTTAGAAAGTATTATTCCCCATTTACTCACACAAAATACAAATATATTAATGAATTAAAAGAAAGGAATGAGATATTTTTACTTATTTTGACATAATAGGGATAATCCAAGCAGTATACAATGGTGATGTGACAGTGCCCATGAAACGCTAAAGATCACTTCTTTGTCACATGTTCATAGTGATTGCACTAACCATTTGGGTTTGCAACCTCTATAAATATATGAATAATCATTGTTCTTCCTTTAGGGTAGACATCACTATTCCATTAGAATTTTTTCTTCTTTTCATAAATGATATATGATAATTACACATAGTATAGTGTATCAGTTCTAATATAACTTTATCCAGTCTTGAAAACCATGAATCATCCTGTGAGAACTTATATAGGATATTTTTTAATTCCACTTTACATATAATATATAATCATAACACTTTTCTTTAGCCTATATAACATTTTCTATGTATTTAACTCTCTTCATTATAATTAAATATAATAACCTAAATAATTCATTCCATTTAATTTTTTATTTATATGTTGGGTAATGGATCTGTAAACCACCCATTAATTCAATGGTATTATTTTTCTAGAACTAATGTAGAAAATGATAATTATTTTCCTCATGTTTCCGAAAATTATTTACCATAATGTGTATCTATAAGCACTATATCATGGTGCTCTTCTAGGTAAATTTCCCTCCGATATGGTCAGCTCTATATCAACGTGACTTCTTAATTACTTTAACTATTTTTTTAATTCCTCCATAGTGACAAAGATTGATGAATAATAGTTACCTAATTCTAATAGGAATTCAAAGTATCCTCCATGGCTCCCATCATGGTAAAATATCCTTAGATTTAATGTTTTTTGGCCACTATAACCGAATTATTCTACCCATTTTTGCTTCTCCATGTCTCAATGTAGACTAGGACATTGAAATTCCCTTAGTCCTGACCATGTACTCCATAATTACTGATTTATTTATCCTCATTTTACATAATTAAACTTCTAATAAAAAATGATATCCTCTATTGTTTAGGGGATAATATATACTTTTTCTCAACCAGTATGATCGTGGTTTCCTAATATATGATGGGGCCGACATTCCATTGCCTAAAATTCCATATGTAATTTATTTACATTAAATATTGTCAAAACTCATTCATCTCACATCATTTTTCCATTAGTAGTGGATTTTTAATCATATTTAGTGTGAGTTATTATCCTATTGCCTCTCATGGTGCCATAATGATCTATAGAAACTACTGTAACACAACATCGACACACGCTTCCTATGTATTTAAATTTTTAGAGTATAAAATTTTTATATACTATATTATACAGATACATACTATGTGAATTTGTAAATATTATTACATATTATAACTGGACTGTTATTTTTTGGATGGATTGGGGTTGGACCATTTTTCATTTTTACTCTGCAATTCTCTATAAATAAATAATTTTCTCATTTCCTTCATCAATGGAAACTATGGATTTTTTCTGGATTACCATGGTGTGGATATATCCAACTAATTTTCATAACACTTATACAAACACTCATTCTAGTCAATATAGAATGGATCCCCAATATTTTTTCAGTTATTTTTGAATAACATTCATCACTTCTGTCAATAAACACAACTCAAATATCATTCCAAGGGGGGTATTTTTCTAATAATCTCCCCCTTTGGAAGTGGCCTTTTCATTATAAATGAAATATTATTTTGTGATTACACGTGAAATACTTTCATAATATTTTTTTAACATTATTTTATTATGATGTAATATTTTAATTTCATGTTCATTGTCTATGATTGATGAATAATTTTTTCACTAATACTAATGGAACTTCAGTTGTTTCATTTTAACGGATTATTATATTCCACACCCAATCTATCATTCTCATGTAATTTCTTCATCCAAATAAATTGCGTACAGTATTGGGTAGAATATACGTATTCAATCTCCAATGTTCTTACGAAAAAGAAATTGTTCTTCATACTTATCCAAGAAATTATAAGATAAAAAGAACAAAATATTTCTGAGTTTCAGTCATGAGCTAAACCATCCCAATAATAATATACATAGCCCAAAATATCATGTTTTATATTTTTTTACAAAACATCCTATAGTCTATAGTGTGATTAGAATATTGATGTACACTCATTATAGATAACATGTGACTCTCCATGGAATAGAATTGTTATAAATAATCTTACCATATACAAAAATACATTACATCTCGTGTCTATAGGATATATAAAACATCCAATAATCTATATATACTTAATTATATTGATCTATTTTTCATCAAAATCCTTAAAAACACTATTCAGGTAGCTGCTAGAGATTTTATTAACATTGATTTTTATATCAAATATTTTGATTAATTATTTGGTATTTTTTGAGAACTGTATGTGTTATCTATTACTTGAGATACTTGTATGACAGTGAACAATGTATGCTTTCTAATCGTATAATCTCAAATTCGTACCTCATGTAATTTGAAAACATCTTGCATTATGCCTCAACCAAGAATCCAAAAAATGATATCATATAAATAGATATGAATTGAAATCCTATGATCATGTCTTTTATTGATGTAAAGGTTATGATAATATCCACCTATTTAGAGACCAAGCATCTTGATATAGTGATCTAACTGAGATCACTAATCCCTTTGTGCTTGCTTTAATCCATTTAAATCATTTATTAATAAGAAAACATTTATTTCATCCAAATATATATTAAATCTATATATATTCTCATTGAATACTTATTATCAAGGTACACTATTGAATAATATTTTTTTAACATCCATATAATATACTTTTAATCATTTTTTCATTTCCATATAAAAAAATAATCTTTTGGTTTCCAATCAAGTCATGGGTAAAAATACTCATGCACAATAATTCCATTGATTTGGGAAAAACTATTTTACAATATTTGTGTCTATTACAAGTCATTGGGACAAATTAGTTTTTTATGGAACACAGACATGCTTATGATGATTTTATTTTCCTTTGGCCTTATAATAACATCCAAATTTGATACTTTTCTATATGGTAATGTTTCTCATTCATATCCTCGACCAAATTTTTATTTCTAGGAACATAATGAAAAAATTTGGGTTCTACTTGAGAAAGAAAAGTTGTTGGATGTTAATCATTTATCCTTAAATCATAAATTGGGCTTCCATGTCATCTATAATATTTTTATACATTTTTTCATCAATTAAATATTTTTTATTTATAGATTTTGAACATGTTATATTTTTCCCATTGTTGATGTATTATTTTTATTCTTCTAAATCATTATGAACTCCCCCTAAACTTATTAATTTAAAATCATTTTTATCTATGAGATGTTGTCATACTACTATAACATATTCTTACAAAATCGTTAATTATAATCATTTCCATGATTTTAAAATCTTGACGTTCGAAAATTATCTCAATCTTGAATTTGAGGAATTTTTACTCGTTGATTGTTAATGAATATATAAATAAAATACCATTATAAAAATAGAATTGAAAATCCAGTTCTATTACTTATTGAGAATAATCTATTTACATATAAAAACTAAAAATTTCATCAGTATTTGCTTCTTTCTATAAAACATTTTAATGGGGTTCCCCTATTTACTAGAAAAAAATAATGACATGTTGAAAATGAAAATTGATGTGAGAACCAATTATTTCTAAAAATACTCTTGCAGATTATCCTCAATGATCACTGTTCGAACAATATTTTTGACAATATGCTTCCTCCATCCAAAGAATTCATTTTTTTGTGTAGTATTCTTAGATGACTCTTGATATGTTATCTCATGATACTTGAGAGAATATTCCACTTTTGAATTTTAGAATCTCATACATTTATCAAGTTTTAAATTCTGAGTTTTCATCCAAACAATCCATTCCATTAACCTAAAATAATTTTTAATTCATTTTAATACCTCATATTTATAGGTAATGATAATAATCATAATATCATTCTCTAATCATTAATAATTATGTAATGATAAATTTCTCTATTCAAATATTTTGGTTTCATAGGACCATACACATTAACATATACCAATTCAACAAACCATTGCAACTTTCATTTCATTAGATGGTACATGAATTGAAAAATATTCCCTTTTTGACATGTCTTAGGAACATGAGTGTAATCAAATGATATTTTTAGACCATCGAATATCCAAAAAGTTTCACCAAATTTATAAAATATTTTGACTAAAATTTGTAAGCTTATTTTGGCCACACTTTTTTTCATATAATTTAGATAAAATTATCCTATAATCTATATTAGTATGTTAAATATTTCTTCTATTGTCCCTTCCTTACTAAACAAATGACCCATAAATCCATTTGATCATGCGTATCTTCTTTCTGATCTTTACTACCTGTCTCAATTCATGTAATTGAATAAAAATAATTATTTTATTTCTAGGACCACTATAAAATAAGAAATATGTTCTTTTTAATTATTTTATTCCTATTTTTTTTCCTTTCGAGGTCCAATAATTTTCATCCCCTATTCATTTCTAAATTATAAAACACCATCCTTTTCATATTTTATTTCATGGATATATATTTATTTCAAATCACATGGAAATTATATTGTATGTATATGGTCCTTATTTTATATCTATATAATTTACAAAAATTAATTTGAGTGACATAGTCATTCTATGAATTTATTTTCTTAATCCATAACTACTATTTCACATCCTTGGGTGGTGAGAGAGTAATTTCCACCTTTATCTCCACATATTGTTCCACATCTAGAAATATTTAATATGTATTTTTTACCATGTAAGATGATGTCTCTAGAAAAAAAATACTTCTTCTCATGGTTTCCATTAGAACAATTCTTTAAACCCTTAATGATAAATACATTTTCATCTGTCAAAAGCATTCACAACAATAGAAAAAATCATTAAATTAGTAGTAATAGACTGGAAATATTTTCATATTATTTTATTATTCTAGTACCAAAAAATGTATTTTTTATACGTAGAACACATATTTTATATTTGAAATATATCTTAAATAGTAACACTGTATTTTTAGTGTCTTTTAGTGCACATTTTATACACTATTTGTAGTTATTTGATAATTTTTTGTGATAAGAAATTCAACCTTTTTTCGAGGTGTGGGTGCTTGGGGTTTTTTATCAACCACCACTATATTCCTTTTATTATAAATTCCCAAAATATATTTTTATTTTTATTTAAATACCTTAAAATTAATAAAATTAAATGTTATTTTAGAACCACCACATGAACATCCTTTCAAAAAAAAATTATGTTTATTCAAACTCAAAGATTTCATGTTTGGGTATGTCGTATTTCTTTATCATCATCCTTTTGTATCAACATCTGGACTTCACATTCAATTTCTCCAATTGTTATAACCCATTTACTGAAATTCTTAGGCAATAAATTATCTAGAAATTATATACAATTTTGAGCTTGATATCAACTTACTTATCTAAATTTCAATAAATTTTGTATTTAATTCATTCAATAATTTGCTTTCAATCGGAATTTTCCTTTTATTTTTTCTATGTATAAATATATTAATAATATACAAAAAAAATTATATTTATATGTTTTATCCATTTGAATTTCAATTTCATTAATATTTCTTTATGGTTGACCATGAATTGAACAATACCATTAATTATTTTATCTTTATCTTCATTATCCTCCAATTTTAGGTTATCTATAATAGCCTTAATAATATTTTCACTAAGTTATCTACAGTGTTCAACATATTCAACTTCTATCTCCATAAAAATGTCATATTCTTGAGATATAATGTTCTTAAACTTATATAAATTCTAAAATGATTTACTTTTTCTATTTGTTCCTTCAAATGATTTATTCAAATATTCTTATTCTACATAATCAGCATGAAATTAATTTTGACAAATAAAAATATGATTCCAAAAATATTTAAATTTAAGATATGGTAAATCAGGTATTTCAATTTTACATCTCATCCATTATGATTTGAGGAACGGAGATACAACATATAATAAATTTTTAAATCCAAAGGTCCATCTTTCAATGATCGTTTCCTTATTCATTCGAATTCTTTTTCCAAAGAGATATCATTTTTCAAAGTATTATATTATTTATTAATATTTTAATAAAAAGTGAGATGAATATAGGGGATTTGACACTTTAATTCACTTGGATATTAACCATTAAGAACCAACACCTTTGGATTGAACCATGGATGTAATATTGTGAGGATTATTTTTTATTATTATTTTTAATAAAAATGATGTATCCAAGTCCCAAAATATCTTCTATAATAATATTCACATAATCCGAGAACACATCAACTATATAATTCAGGTATATTATTAATTATTCATTCTTATTCCACAAAACCAACAAATTTTCTTCTCAAAACATTGAATCACATTCACAAATGTTGAGATGCTTCTTCCAAAATATTTTGAGATGTTTTCCATGACATACCCTTTATTTTGATTAGGTAATCCAAATATACCCTATTTTATTAATATACGTATTATCAACAACAAACTCCTTTTTCTCTTTGTCTTATAAGCCTCTAGTCTTCAGGATGGTTGAGATTCCATGAATAGAAATATTGTAAAAATATTCACCAATTAATGAATATATTATATGAATTAATTTTTTCATAGTTAATAATTATTTCCCTTAAAGAAATATATTCCATTATGATTAAAGACTAAATAAATTTCTTCTTAATGGGATACAAAAATTCTTTCTTACACTTTTTTATGATACCACTTGTTAATATAAAACAAGGCTAATACCTCGATATTGGGGTGAATCAAGGTATAAAATTTATAAATTTTCCCTTACATTGATCTCCTTCCACTTTCAAATGGAAAATTTGTATCTCTTATTAACTCAATATATAAATCTACTAAAGCAGTAATGTAATGGAACATGATATTTTTACATGGATGAACATAACTAAGGTAATATAAGGATCTTGTAAAGACAATGTGCCAATACACCTAAAATACCAATCCTCTCTAATTTTTTACATGTGTGGATATAAAGAAATGCACCTCCATGTTTACAATACTAAAAAGAGATGAAGACCTCATTATGCATCTTACACGGGAGAAATAATTGATCCTCTTGTATCTTGTCATCTTTTCACATATGATAGATGAAAATTACACCTGGTTTGGTCTATCAATTCTTTCAATCACTATTAAAAACCATTAATCTTCAAAGGATAATTTTTTATGGATATTTAATCTTTGATTTTATAAAAAATATATATAATTACCCCACTCCATTCTCGCATTAATCTCATTTTATATGTATTTCGATCTATTATATAGATTTAGGGATAGAAAATTTTACAAACAAGTTCAATTTATTTCACCATTTTAAGTAACTTAGTTGATCTTCTACTAAATCCATAACCACCCATTAATTATATTTTTTTATTCCTCCATAACTGCCCTATAAAATTGTGGAAATATTCCCTCATTATCAAGAAATGAATGAATATTTTGTGTAGTCATAATCAATATATTATGTCATTATTCCAAGTGAAACAACATCTGACATAGATAGATCCTCATCACAATGATTTCTTTTCTTTACGTAATTCCCCCTCAAAGACCAAAATTCCCATGTTGTTTTCCCCTATTTCAGAGAGGTATTCTAAGAATCTACTATGGGTACCACCATGGAAAGTTCTCTTTACCTTGCCTATTATTCCTCTAGAATCACTACCTTTGCAATATTGCCAACTTATTCGTCATATTTTGTATTCAATATATTTCTATCAATTTCATGACTTTTAAATATCCTCAGAATAGACAATATCCTCCCTAATTCATAAAATAAAACTCATCTTTTTTACATAGGGAAACATCTATCTCAAAACACCACTGTCAATATGACGGTGTTGAACATCAATCTATTTTACATAAACCACCATAGTGGTTCTCTTTTTCGTAAATTTGTTCCATTTCCCCCCCCCCCAAATTTCATTTTTTGATTCATTTACATTGAAAATTACCATAATCACTTTTTCCATCATCATCTTTTCACACCTATAGTGGATTATTAATCACATTGAGCCTGAGATACCATATTGTTTCCTCTTATGGTTATAACATTCACTAATAACACCATTTTTCTGTATCACTAACCCAAATATCCTATGTGTACATGTTTTTAGAGACCATCCATGCTATATTTTTTCTTCGATCACTCTATTTTATCCCTATCCATAGTGGTTTTATCTCTTGGTGATGGATTTTCTTGAGTAATCTAGATGAAATTCTTGAATGGTTTTTTTATTTTCAATAGGGTAATCAAAATTCTAAATTTATAAAATCCATAAAATATTACTAAAATATAAATAAAATTTATATAAGGTATTTATGGGGTCGAACCCATGAGATTATTTTATTAATCATTAGTAGATTTTAACATATTATTGTATTATTAAGTAGGAAATGTAAATAGACTTCATAGAAATAAATTTTTAAATATGTACACATATTTTAAATTATTATTTCTTGTGTTTAGTGAAGTGAGTAATTAAATTTATTAATAAAGATTTTTATTGAAGTTGAATCTAATATAATCCATGGTCTTTATATTCTCTCTTAGAATAAATAATTTTCCAAATTGAGTAATAATTTACACTGATTACTTTTTCATTCCCTTAGTTTTTTAAATCACAAAAACCTACTTAATACATGTTTACAAACTTCGTATATCCCATGTTTTTTAGAATGTTTATGTAGAAAAAAATAATTTTTTATTAATTTGAATAATTTCTATAGTATTACAAAAAAATTATATTTTTCATTACAATTATCATAATGAGTATGTGTCTGATATAATCAGACACACTTTTATCATACTTAGATGTTGGAAATTATATCATTTCTATTATAATATAAAGTCTTAAAAATCATACTTATACAAGTACTGATACAATCAGAATAAATCATAAACATAACTATATTGACACTATTATGTAAGTCAATCATACTAACTTATGTTTTTAATTATACTCTTAAGATTTGATTATAATATAAGGAAGAACATTTACACTTGAATGGAGTGAAAGAATAAGACATTAGACAATCATTTATGATGAGTTTTCATGTTTGAGGTGTCCAAGATGTCGTAACAATCCCAAAAAATATGACTATTGGGAAGATAAATATGACTTTTGGAAGGATTCCTATCAATTACATGTTATTTGATGTTCTTAGAGATGGTTTATTACATTTAATCTCTGTTTTATAATGATAACATAGGGTAATCAAATTTTTTCGAGTCTGTTGTAATTATTTAGAAAGATTAGATCAGAGGTAACTTTATTAGGGTGTCTCCTCAAGAATATTTTTGTAATTGTAACTATGTATAACCATAATAATGATCGTGAACTATAGTGTCTTGGTAGATAGAAAAGATATGCTCATCATAATGAGGGCTTCTAGTAATTGCAAGATAGTTTCATTCCAATCATCGTATCAAGGGATTTACTTGCTAAAAAAACATACATTAATGTATGAATAAAATAGTGGATACTAGTAGTCAGTTTTATTGTCTAAATTTCACATAAGGTTAATAAAGATTATTATTTTAATATATGTTATCCATTCATATTTTATTATAGCTATTGTATTTCATGTTTCTTACAAGTTTTTTTTGCTTCATGTTATAGTAATGTTTTTCATTGTATTCAACTAAATATATTATATTTGTACTATTATATTGAATCTAGTTATTATAATTAAATATACTCTGATAAGTTGGATATATGGTGATTATGATTTTTACACCGATATAATTGGATTTAATATGAGACCAATTCTATTAATTTGTTGACTAGGCTGAGGTTTTTGTCTGATAATTTGATATAAATAGGTTTTGGGTTTGTTTACATTAATTCCTTTAAACTATGTTTTTAATTCTAGAATCCACCCCCCTTTTATAAGAATTGATTTCACAAACATTGATCATATCATATGATATAAAACTCTATTCATATAGTAAAATATATAAGGTGATTAGAGAATCAGTTGATCTAATATCTTTTTTGAACATAATTATTCAAATACCTAAATAATTTAAGGATTAATTTTTAAAAAAATATTTGATTCATTTAATTTTTACACTTTTAAACATGTAAACTATTATCATATAATGATAATAATAAACTGATAATGAAATTAATATGTATGAGTAATTTAATCATGAATTAGAAGAAAAAATATACTTCACTAATCCAACCTTGATTACATCACCTGGAACATAGAATACTTTCCCATCATTATGTTAATGTGGGGAGATAAAAAATATAAATAACCTATGTAGATAGTCCAATTCTTGAAGAAATTGGTTGTATCTCCACTCTTATGTTTAGATCCTCTAGATATATGGTATATTTTTGTGCACAATAACTTACCACTATTTAAATGTAATGACTTTAACCATATATCTAATTTTTAATCTCCCCTATTTTATCATTTTACACTCATTTTAATTCATTTAATTTTTGAGGAATTATTATATGTGATAGGAAAACTTTTTTAGTATGATCCTTATAAAAAATTACATCGATAAATTTATCTAAGCAGAATCCCCAACACTACATCATTTATAGATTACATCCTTGGTGTTTTCACTAGTATTTTTATGAATCCATAATACTCCATCCAATCTCATAGCTTCTCCATGACATCACCCATATCAAATATATTATTTCACTATTATTTTGTCATATCATCTTCTTCACTTATGTTGAATTTACACACCATAATGTCATACAAAGATAAAGATTATCAGTTTTGGGATTTAATTTCACTTTTGGTACATGACATCATCTCTAAAAGTATAGAATAAGTTGTTTCAATCTCTCCTTCAATACTAAAATTTCAATACAATCAGATGTTACAAAAATTTCCTAACCATGTTTTCATACATTTCCATCATATTCGAGACCCATGTAGGTAGAACCTGCCCAAAAAAGAACCATCCCCATAATCCCTATTTTAAAAATCATTTTATTCTTGAACTATTCTTAAGAGAGATGAGCTTATGTCATTTTTCATTGGAATAATCATTTTTCATGGTCTTTTTTCTCCAGATTCTTACTTCATTCCAATAACCATTGCACTTCATAATGACTATGGTGATCTCCCTTTGTGATCCTTAAAATGAATAGTAGCATCAAGATATCAAGATAAAGCTTCATTATTCCTTAAATGGAATTTTTTGATATCAGTATCAATAGTTGGGTAGACCAATATGGTGGAGAGAAGAGGAGTCTGATTCAACACCTCCAACATATACCATTATAGAGCTCTTCAATTCGGTTGAGTACCCTAACAAATACCTCAATTTTAGATGGTTACCCTTACATATCATTCCTATAACTCATTTAACCAATACTTGATTGTATTCACATCCTCTCTATAGCCTTTTTGAAAGACACATACACACGATTATATACACATTCAAAATCAAAAATACTTGTTAACTAAAAATTTATATGACTAATTTTTTTATAATAATTATATAAAATATTATTTAGCATTAAAATATAATATATTAATTCCTAATAAAGAAATAACATCATATAATTAATTAAAATTAATAAATAAAATATAATCATTTTCATGCATGAAATAAGAACATTACTAGCTAAGGGTTTTCCATTTTTTATTATTTTTTTCTCTAAAATTATATAGACATTAATCAATTCCTTTTTTTCCTTCATTCATCGAAACTATATATTGTTCCAGTTCTTTATAGAAGGGTTCACTATCATTAATTTCCAAAAAAACCCAGAAACAACCCAAGTCACCCTTGTCATTATGAAATGGATTCTATATTATATAGCGAGCTGTTTTGAAAACAAATCATCATTTTTCTCAACAAACACAAATAAAAAACTTCCAAAGGGATTATTTCTAATAAAATTAAAAATCATTTCATAAATTTCACCAATTATATGATACAATTATGAGACTATTGAAACACATACTATACATTATTAACAATTATATTTCATTTATTAAATTACTATTTATATTAAATTATCAAAATAAAAAAATATAAAAAAATATTAATTTTATAAAATAATATTACGTGTTCCAAAAGATCATGAATTTTGTAAAAAAAATTAAATTTTTTTAATAAAAATCTATTATTCAAAAAAAAATTCTACACATAAATTTATATATTCATGAAAACCATGTATTTAACAAATGAAACTAATTATGTAACACACACAATGATATATATATATATATTCATTATTCGTTTTATTCAAAATATTATAAAATAAATTAATTTAATATTTTCATATACAATTTAAGGAAGAAATTATAAAAATACTCATTAATAATTAGGGATATTTCTTTCTACCTTCTTAAAGAAATTACAACCTTTAAAAATAACTAATTAATAAACACTTATTAATGTTTTTAATTATTTTAAAAAGTTACATTACTTATACCTTATATTATCATAATGATTATCTATTGAAATGATATAATATAAATCTATGGAAATTTTAATGAAATGTTAGCCTTATAAAATTATAAATGTTATGCATACACTAATTCCTCATGGGATAATGATTATTTATATAATGAATTATACCCACACATAAATACTAATTTGAATGTAAAACCAAAATCTTCTTTAATACATAATGATATACACTCATACCAAAACATTAAGGATATGCAGAAAACATATATATTTGTACACATAATATAAAAATGAAATGAAATACTAAAATCTAAAATTTGGCGTCTTTGGGATCTTGTTATATAAGAAATCATAAATATATATTTAAAAAATATATTCAACCTTGAACCCTTAATACATGATAAAATATATTTTCCACATATAATAACCTAGAGAAATATTGAATCATATTAAATTTATGAGATCAAACACCCAGTAAGGGGAAATACATTATCCATGACACAAAGAGAGATTGTTAATAGATTATATTTAATTGAGATATATGATTATAAGAAAAGTTTCAAATCAAATAGAATGGGATTATGAAGTTAGAATAAGTGACCATGATTAAAAATAGAAATATCATAAAATATAGAATATAGGTATAACCATGAAGGATGATCATGTGAGAAAATTATATACAATTTAAATACTTTTATTATTCATAGGAAAATAATCTGAAGACATTTTGAAATAAATTAGGAATGTGGAGTTACTTGTGAATGCTAAACCTACATTAGCATAACATATTATATGTATGATTCAAGGTTAACCACCCATAAATTCTGTTTAATGTGGACTAGGTAAACCACAAACACCTAAAAACATAATGGAAAAACAAATTTCATTGTATTTATTCTTATCATTATGGATATAATGACCTGAAATTTCAGATTATATTCTCCGTAAATAAATAATATATTAAACAGATTGTTTCATACACTATATCATACTCTAATGTAAGAATTTTTTTATATTTTGAATATTAAATATTACCTTCAAAACATTTCCATTAAATTGGATGGTATAAAATTGAGTAACAATTTAAAAAAACACAAAAGAATGTAGGAATAAATTGAAAATTGAAGAATAATTATTCCTTATAAATCTCACTCTTCTTAGCATAGAAGGGGTATATTTTCTATGATTTTCCATAGACTAAGACCGATCAAAACATGAGTAATTAAGGATTGAGTGAAATAACATATGGGATATTTTCCAGCTCATAGAGATTTCTACAAGATCCATGGTGGTATAACATCCACCCAAAAGTGCAAATAGGTCTTATCTGATGCTTAGTTAAAACATGGAGATCCTAATGGTTTATGTAATGGGAAATTATTATGATATCATAATTTCATAAATATACTAAAATGTGTAGATATATGATGAATTTTTATACTTATTTAAATAATGTTTTTTCTTAATTGATTTTATGTATAAAATTTTATTTCCTAAAAATTTGAATTTTCATTCAAGAAAATAAATTTATTATGATTTGATAATTAATATATATATATTGATGTTATTAATGTTATTTTAACAATAGATAAATTACTAATTAAATGAAAAATAATAGTTAATAAACCAAAAGTTGTTCTCATATTAAAGTATTTTTTCTTAGTATTTTATGTTTTGAATAGATAAATTATAACTATTAGAAAGTTTATTTGGGAATTTTTTTGATTAAACATTTAAATATTATATATTGATGAAAAATTTATATTATTTTCAAACAAATTATATGAAACATTCAATATAATTATTTTAGTAATACTCGGATTTGTATGTCATTATTTGTATATAGGTATGATATAGAAATTTATGAAATTATTTTCATGGAAAAATATGAATTTTATAATTTGAATTGAAAAATGTAGAATATTTATTATAGTTTTAATACTCATATTTAATATGTTATAAATGAATTAAATTTTTTCTCAAATTTTTTTATTAAAAAAATATTTATTATGTAAATATTAGTTTTTTTACACATTTAGAAATTGAATCAGAAATAATGTATTTAAAATTTATAATTATTAGTTCCAAATGATATAATAAGTGACTAGTTATTTTTATTCATAAATATTAACTTACATTTGGTAAGAACTAGTTGTCTCGATAATAACTAAAATTTTAGAAGTTTTAATTGAAATGGAAAAGGGATTGAAATGTGTTTAAAGAATATGTGAGAGAACAAGGATGAGGCTTTATCGTCATTACCCATTATCCAGACCATTATTTCCAAATTTGACACTAACTTTCCATGAGACCATTTCCCATTATTTAAATGTTTTGGATATTTACAAAAATGTAATCCTTTTCACTTATAAAACGGTATCTCTACTCCTCATTTCCACTCACACAACAACACACTATGTTTCTCCAAAATCTACAAAAACTACCCCTAATGATTTATATAAACAATAAATTGGTTATGTTGTTATAAAAAAATCCAATAAATAATAACACCTTTATCAAAATGTATAATCTATGAAGCGATGTGAATGTTCATGACCTATCATTCTCATTTCTATTTTATTTTGTGCTCTCCATCTTCTTGAAATTTCACATAACAATACAAAATGATAAATTATATATCTTATATATATATATGTTATTAATAATTCTTTTATAATAATAAAAAAAATTTCCACTTTTAAATTAAGAAAAATGATAAATGTGAAACAAGTGTCTCTGTGGACTTCCACCTCCACGAATAAATGAGTTTTTTTCATCAGAGCCCATCTTAAATGCTCAAATAATATAATTTAATATATTTTTAGTATATTCATATATAATTTATTACTATATAATACTCTTCCATATTACATTATTATCATGTTCTAGGAAAAATGAAATAACTATCCTTGTGAACATGTAGACTGCAACTTCTATGGTACAATTCCTTCCATTTTTCAATAAATCATTACATGGATCAATATAATTAGGGATTTAAGTGGTAATTAAGAATGTTATTATATTAATAATAGTTTATTAATAAAAATTCAATGTATTTCCATTGATACAAAAAATCATTATAATATTAACCATATTTACCAGTGAACTAAGAGGGGAAACAATTTATTAATAATAGGTAATTATATCGTATGCAATAATTAATCACCTAATTTTTATATATTTTATATATAAAAGTAATAAAAATTAAATAATTCAATTATTATAATGGTATAATTATATTTAAACTAAATCATCTCATAATCATCCATTAATCATGGTATGTTCAGGTTTGGGTCAATTTGATAACATACGTTAAGGTTGTTATGAAATTATATCATGAATTACATTGAAAAAAATATTTTTTGGTGTAATATGATATATATATATATATATTTAAATAAATAATTTTTTATGGATTATATCAATATTTAATTCATTAACTACGAATACACCATTCGTGGGTTAAAATCACTATGATATGATTTTGTGGAATGTTATCTTATGGATAAAGACTAAAGCACTAATAAAAGAAAATTTAAATTCATATGTAATTATAATAATTTATTATATTAAAATTATTTACCTGGAAAATATAAAAATTAGAATAAGAAAAAATACCAACTTTTCTTTTATGAAATATGTATAAAAAAGCAAAATTATAAAAAACCCAAATGTTAGATAATAGGTTAAAAGTAAAATATATATATATATATGGAATTATTGTAAATGTGGAGTATAAATTGTCATATCTAAGAATTAGGTTTTAAGATATGTAATTAGTAAACTTAATTTAATTATCCATTCTATTTGGTGCAAGTGATAAATATATCTGGATCAAGGTAAAGGTTTTCATCTCAAATTTCTCTCTTTGAATTTTTTTTATTATGCATGTAATTTCTTTTATATGGTGAAAATGATAAAAAAATTTCTATTTATATTATGAAATAGCAATTATTTATTTTCATTTATGTTTTATAAAAAATATCAAACTTTTAAGAGATTTTTATTTAAATACACTTCCTTAGGAAGGGTTTTCATTACATAATTATCATCCAATGATTTATAATTGTTTTTATTGAACAACATTCATATAAGTTATCTAGATTCCACATTATGATTGTATTATTTGTAATTTTATCATTAATTATATGGATTTACCTTTTTACGATGTAAAACACTAATCAAAAGTTTCTTACTTGTTGAACATTTTTTCTGTAATAGACTTTTGTAACTCAAATAACTTTTTCTATGTTATATGGTTTATATTGAACATAAACATTCAATATTCTATTTATTAATTAGTTTATAATTTTATATGTTTTTATTTATTAACTTTATGTTGATAATGTCTTTTTTTCATTCAAATCTTAATAATTTATTATTCTCCCCCCTAAAATTATAAAATTGTCAATAAATAACCTCTATATCTTAATAGGATCATTTTTTGAGTACTATTGTTTTCACTTACCACTAATATTATCCTTGACTATATTGTTGTCCATGTATTAATAGTCTTATGTTATGATTATAAATTATTTTTCCACTTTTAAAAGATATGTTTTATTATATATTTTTCTATGTGTGTTTTCAAAAATGTTATTCCAAAATATATAAATTTATTTTCCTTTCTAAATAAAATGTTTTTACATTGGCTTCCATTTTCCTATTTATCTAAAGGGATATATTTTCAAGGTTTTTATCCTCTACGAACTACCCTATTTATTATTATATAAATTTTAGATTTTTTTGATTGAATATGGTATGAATTGATATAGTTTTTTTGGTTATATATGTGGTACCATTTAAATTGTAATGTCAAACCCATTATTATTCTGTGGGTTTAAAGATGGGATGATTAGATATTTTCTAATCACATACATGTAGGCTTAATCATTAAGTGACAAGTCTGTAATGAACTAGTCTAGTTCATCCATGTGATTTATGTCTCAAATAGCCCATCACTTACTTGAAGGGAATTTCCAACCCCACAAGATGGAAACTTGTGTATGGGCATCGAAAGAACTCACTTGAGAACAATTTTTCTCAATAATCAGAGTAAATGTTACAATGGGAATATAAGAAAAATCATGAATTACCCATATATATATTGTAAATCCATTCCAAATGAATAAGGTAAAAATAAATAAAACTGGTAATAAGGAAAAAATTAAACAACATGGGAACCAAACACCACCCTCCCTACACTTACCTCCCACTCCAACAAGGTAAATATTCCTACCAAATGTTTTTTCTTTACCCACTACAATCTATAGTTACTCTAAATTTATATAAATCAACAAAATCATGTGTTGTTAATGTAAATAATGTAAATGGAAACTTTAAATGCATTCAATAAATGTAAATGCAGGTCCTACCAAATTCAGGTATTTAGAAAAATCCGGCCAAATGATGAAAAATAATACTAAAATTAGAAGAATAAACGCTCTCAAAAGCATCTAGGAAACTGATCTAGGATATTATAACTGGGAAAGAGTTATAGGAATGAGCATATTATCACTCAAAAAACCAAAAATTCCCAAAAAAATCTATATAAATCCCATAATAATATAGTTTATGTTATGATATGTTGCACAAAAGTCATAATTTATGTTTTTACATGCTTCATAAAACCAAATAAAAAAAATTCTCAAATAATTCCTTTTAGAAAAATGGAATCAAATTGTTCTTTAGAAACCATGTAATTTAAATAAAAATAATATATTTTTAAAGAATCACAACTTTAATGAGTAAAAGTATTCCATTTCACATCATTTAAAACATCACTTTTGAAGAGAATCCCTCACATTGATTAAAACATATTGAAATGATATCTAAAAATTACTAGATCATTGAATATAACATATAAACTCTTCCTTGAAAATAATTAACCCACACAACTCAAAAAAAATAATGGAAAGAGGATAAACTATCCTGAGTCCAAATCCATTGAAACACATAAGAAGTTTTAAAGGATAGATGGAATAATACTAATCAATATCAATAATGAGTCACAATATTATCAATACATCAAATAAAGTACATACAAGAAATAAGAATCACACAATACAATAAATAATGAAAGGCATGAAATAGTATATATATTATGAGGTAACACCAAAGGGACTAATAAAACAAGTATCAAACCAGATACCGTGGACCTTTAACTATCAGGTTAATGATCAAACATTCCATCAACCAAATCACACTCACCTTATATCATTTAGGAGGATCCCACTAGCAAGGAATACATATAACTAGGTTAGAATAGATACTGCATAATTTTAACTACATAGAAATTTCCACTAACCTCCCAACTAGTATCCTAGTTTTTCTTTTTTAATAACTAATAGGTGTGGGTCACATTTGAAAAAAATGCAATCCCGTAAAAAACAAACTAAAGGAAAACAACACAATCACTTCCTTCCAACCTCATGATTCTAACAAATAGATCACAAATCAAAAATCCCATCATGAATCACAATTCAAACATCTATCAAATGGATGTAAATAAACATCATAAAATAATACAAAGTGGATAAAAAAGGGAACAATAAAATAATTAATAAAACATAAAATAACATAGTGTCATCCAAGCCTTTCAATATTTCATATAATATATACATTTGGATATCCATTAAAAAAATAATTTTGAATCCAATCATATCCAAATAAATTAAAAAATCCCCAATTCAATTAAACAAGGTCCAATCCACCACTTTTACAAAATGATCCTCAAAAAATAATTTCACCCTTTTTTTAAATGAATATAGCTTTAAATATGTTTTAAATAATACGAAAAACACTATAGAAAATTAAAACATGAAATCATACAAAACGTGGCCTATGAAAATGGTCTAATATAATATATTAAATCATTTTTAATGCTAAAAAAATCAAAAGGGGGTTTCCATACTCATTAAAATACAAGGGAAACATTTTATAATTTATGAAATATTTTTAAAATTCTATATGAGAAATTTAACAAATACATGGAATGTGTACAAGGCCTATTCCAATTGAAAAGAACAAATATATAATATTTTCAAGAATACTATGGTATATAGTGGCTCTATAAATTCATGAGAAAAAATTCAAAATACACAAGCACTATATTACATTAATTAAAAATGGGTTACATAGAGATACCTACCTCTAAAGGATAATAGGTGAGATGAATTATTCTAAATCACATCATCTTTAGTGGAAGATGTTGAAACATGCAATATATAAACCTGATATACCCATCTAACATCTAGTAATGGATTTAAAACATAAATTAATTGAACCCTATGACCAATGGTTTTATGGTTCTAGGAAGGGTGATGGGGAAAAGAATAATCAGTCAAAAGATAAGGAGAAGTTTAGAAGAGGACTTACCTTGATCTATTAACAAATAATATATTGGAAATATTTCAGAACCATTCATTGAAAAGAGATTGGAATGAGAGGGAAGAAAACATGCTGAGGATCTCAATAGTGTGGGTGTTACACAAGGGAGAGAGTGTAAGAGAGAGAGGAAGTTTTAAATAAATGGAATAAATTTTAAAAGGAATTAAAAATATAAAATAATTTTTTTAAAAAAAATCTATTAGAAGAAATACATAGACCACATGATTTACCTAAGTGTATACCAAGAGTGCACAAGGCAATTCCTCGCCAAAACAACCCCTAACAATTTCACCAAGTCATCGCATGGCCAGAACAAATGTGCACCGACCAAGATAGTTTAAACTATCCTTTTAAAAAACCATAATGAACATTTTTTATGTTGTTACTCCCAACCATTTTAAGGCCATGCACTATACAAAATGCGTGAAATTCTTAAATAGATAATCCTAGGACTTCAGAAAAAAATTTATTTTCTCCCAAATTAAATAAAAATAATGTAAAATAAGTACCAAAGTGACATGATGGTTCTCACATAGTGGGCCCAATATAGACCACCAATGTAGTGAGTAATTATTTACATCACTTTATATAATGGTGAAACGAGTAGTGATTCTTGATCAAAAAATGGAAATAGGTTATAATACCTAATCTAATATGGAAGACATGTAGTGATTCTAAATCCACATTGGGAATTATTTGGTGATGAATATTCTATATTTTTGGGTTTCCATGCATATATTGGTGCCACACTACATTGATATGTGACTATATTATAGATCGATACTGTGATTTATTTTTCATATTTTAACTGTCCTTTCATTATATTATATGTTTGACTGTTTATAACTAAGTGTTCTCCTATGATACAATAATACCAGTTATATGAATCCATGTTATTTAAATCAAAGAACACATCCATTTTATGTTTCCTAATAGTCTTATGTATATACCCTAGGTAAATTTTTGATATGTTTATCATTCCCTTACTGAGTGTTTTTGTTCACCCCTCTCTTATGTTTCCAATTCCTAGGTTATAAGGATGAGTTTTACATATGATACGCCCAAAAAATGATATTGATTGATAATAATGTGGGGAAGTTTTTAAAATATTTGTGTAATAAGTCGCTTTTTAGCTATTCCCTGAATATATTAAGCCTCTTTATTCTTAGGATATTTAGATTATTATGTAATGTAATTTTTTTAATCAAGGAAATGTTGTAAAATGAAGGCATGTGAGGCTTGGGTTCCCTCAATTGGCATCATTGGAATGTTTTAGTTGTTTTTCTATATTACTAGAGTTTTTTTATGGATTAAGGTTAGATAAACATAGTGAAAACCATATAGATTAGTCTATTTTTATGACGGTATCCAAAAAAAATTAAATTACGGAGATGTTAGTTTTCTTTGAAATATAACATTTTCTCGTTATTGTAATGTGGATGCAGTTATCACATAAATATATCTAGAATTAATCACCCTAAAAATGGTTTCTATCATCACTTTGATTCATAATGTATTGTAATAAGGTTGGAAACATGACTATACATACGTAGGTGTATTTTCATTGGATGATCATATGCTCTTTACGATCTTTTATGAAGGGTTTATTTCCAAGTTACATTGAGTTATTATGTCAATAATTATAACATAACCTTACATAATGTATCATATGTTAAAATATAATAAATAAAGGTTTAACTAAAGGAATTATATGATTACATAATGATGTAAATAGAGAAATGGTTTTAAGGGTGAATTTATTTTACATTATTGATTCTGATAATCCCACAAGATGTTAAATGTTTATCACTCATGTTAACCACATTTGTTTTTAGAGTTTTCTAGAACCATTAGGAACCAAGTTAAAAAATTTGTAAGGGATGCATTAGTGAATATCTCAAGGATCAATACATTATAATGGGAGATATAATGAAAATTCTTGTGATTATTCCAAACCAAGTATTATGAATAATGATTATTTTTTTTTAATAGTTTAACTATTGAATGAACAAAATAAGAGAAGTATGGAGAATTGTGAAAATTATGTTACTAAAGATGATGTATGATGTAATATTAAACCACATATGTGTCAAAAATATGTGAATATGGTCCAAGGGGATTTCCTCAACGGGACTAAAAGATTATTTACTATAAAAGAGGAGGTGATCTAGCATCAGCGTCTATAAAAAAATGAATAGGATAGTTATCATGATGGGAGGGGAAAGGTGCATCCAGAAGAACAAAAAATAGTCCAATACATTAAATGAGGAAGTCCTAGAAATTATCCAATTCAGATTCATAATCCATGGAATAATAAGGATTGTTAGAGTGAACAAACACCATGACCAAGGGAATAAGGTCTTTTGTATTCAATGACTATTAATGATATGGATTGTGATATTTAAATACTCATCTTTTGAATTATTAATATGTGTTATTTATTTTTGTTAATATATGTTACCTTGATTTAATTCCACGTGTTTCACCCTGATTCCATTTTTATCAAATAAAATATCTAGTTGTGTGATGGTTGTATTTAAAATTTTAATTTTATAAGAAAATGATTATTAGTATGGTTCATTTGGATTAATTTAATGTGATTGTGGTAATGGATTAACTATTTCAATAAATACACCATATTCATTTATAAATGTAATATTAATGAAAACTCTATCATTTATAAAATATCGATAGGTTTAGAGATAGAAATCAACAACTACTATGGGGAGAACCTAATATCACTTCCTAGTAGACGACACCAACGGGTCATAAGTATCATCGTCCAACAAGGAACTTCTTCCACATGTAGGCAATGCTGTTTCTAGAGAATTTGAATTAACTATACATTTGGGGGATTTAGAATAAAACACACTATTTATACCATTATTAAAATAGGACCTGGTGGTTAGGTGAAGATTGGGAGGGATCCATCTGTTTAGCTCAGGGTTGGGAGAAGTTAAAGAATCATTTTCTTGCCCAAAATTATGTGAGACTATGATGTGTGTGTGGGAAACAGTTCATTCCTTATAAGGCCCTATTTCATTCCAATATGATTCACTCAGAGTGAAGATGGGAGGAAATCCATCCCCTGGTAACCTTTTTTCTGTAGGGATTCATGAACCAAGCAGTATAGAGATTGGTTCCACAAGTGAGTGAGGAGATCGATACTTATCTATTGAGACTGAAGACCTAGGTGAGTGATAATTTGTAGAGGTAAAAGGATATTTCTATGAAAAAATATACACTAGAAAGGGATATTATGGGTTTGAATGTCGTTCTTATTGATCATTTTTAGTAGAATGAGAATTCTTTGTCCAATTATTCATTCGAACTCAAATTTCTGCCAACACGGTTAAGTTGAAGAACCATGAGGGGTGAGAGATAGGTGTCTGTGGTGTATTGATTTTGAAAATTGGGTATGAAATTTCATAAATTATTCCAATTTAGGATAATTTTTCACTAGAATTATGATTATAAACTCATGTAAAAATAAAATAGGTCATAACACCAAACCATGAAAGTTATTTAAGCAAAAACATTAGGTAGAAATACAATATATGAATGATACATATTATTAGTGAATATATGTGATTTATAACTCATTATAAATAACTAAATCTTGAGTCATATTATAGTTATCCTTATCTTAAATTATTAGTGGCTAATAATTAAAATCGAAAGAATAAAATTTATTTATGTGGGGAGAATGTAACAACATAATATTTCACATAATATTTACTATAAATAATTAATATATCAAATATAATACATCATACACTATACCAAACTAAAATTAAAAACATTAATATTTTTTGAATATTAATTTAAGGTCCTATGATTTGAAAAAGATTAAAATTCTAATAGAATTTTATCTTATCTTTTGGTGGATAGGACAAGATCTAAATTGAACATTTAAATGAAATTTCAACTGCTAGAAAACATGAAAATAGTTTTTAGAGATTAATTATCAAGAGGTTTATTGGATATTTTGACGTGTTTCTGAAGTATCAGGCTATAAATAAGCTATTTTGGGAAAAATAGATTGAGGTGTATAGGTGGTGAATGGTTAGTACTAACAATGCATCTAAAACCATGTGGGATGTTTTGTATAAGATAATTGGTCGTTTAAATTGTGTGACCCTCTAGGGGGAACTATGTAGCCTAGTGTACATGTTATGAGGGAGCCTCATGGTGTTTATAACCATTCACATAAGGCCACAAATCCATGTGTGGGGTCTATAGGAAATTTAAAATAACCATTTTATCCTACACCATTAAATAGGTTTCACCCAATTTTCCTCCCTCATATTTCATAGTAATCCCCTATGTCAAACATCCTATGTCTCCTCTTCCCATGGTAGGTCTTCCCCCATTCATGGTTTAATTCAAACTTTATTGAGTGATTTTTTAGCCTCTTGATATTTTTAAGACACTACTTGATTCCTTTATATGTTTATCATTCCATATGGAATGTCATTCCCATAAAATCTCAATTTACATATTTTCATATAGTTTGTTGATTATTCTAATTTCTTTCATCCTAGATCGAACCAAGGAATAATAATGAATGATTGGAGAATCATAATTATAATGTGCGTGTTATATGTTTTTTACCTAAATGCATCACTTGTTTATAATTATTTTTTATTAAGATGTTTGCTGAATGTTTCCACATGTTTCTCCTAAATTAAAAAAATTCCTTAAATTAAAAGATTTTACCACACTTGTGATGTAATTTAGACTCCATTACACATTTAGAGGTTAATACATCAACCATAACCACAACCTAAGGTTGGATTGATTATATTTTTCATGGTGACTGTTATTTTCTATTTTATCCAACCCCTTAAATGGGGTCTTGAGCATACAGTTTCCAAATGAAATGACCTAGATAAATAATTTAAATTGAATTAATAGTGGATTGGATTTTATTATCACCAGCGATATATATTTTGGTGTGTACAAACATGTGAATATCATTATCTTCAGTAACCATGTTAGTGAATGAAATAACCTTGAAATTCTATATTGTTTCCATTGAACATCCCCATGGACTTTTAATGTATTCTAATTTTTTTTTGGTTTGGTCATCCTTTGTCCCTTATTCATTTACATATCACATGACTATTATGAATGACCAACCAAAATCAATTTTTTTTAAGGAATGTAATTCTACATTAAAATTCAATTAAATTTAAATGAATTTTAAAATGTTTTAATACTACATTATGACCATATAGACTTTTTTAAAAGAAATGGATAATTGAGGAATGAGATGTGAATTACCTGGTCAAGTCACCTTGTCCTATTTTCGTATAAAATTTACTAAGGAATTGAAATTTTCTCATAGACAATGAATAATTTTTAAATATCATATGCCTCTTGACTATGCACATTTTTTTAATCGAGTGGTTAGACATGATTTTTCCTTGTATTCCAGAGGTAATTACTCAAGAACTTAGAGAAAAGAACCCCCATTCATTGATTTGGGTTGGTGATTTTTTCATTTTTTATGGATCTATATTATCATTTATCTTTCATTTATTGTTTTTATTTTATATATTATTCCTTCCATTGTATTAATTAATGATCCATAGGGTATAGTCTTGTCATTGTACCTTTTTAGACCCATGCAACAAATTAGTGGTCTCTATCATTCAATGATTTCTTCTTGAAGCCATGTTTCCAACTAGCATAATGAACAATTTAGTGGCTCTGGGGTCATGTTGCAACAATGAAATATGAAACTTGAAAATTTTCCATTAAATTATGTGGTATAAAAATAATTAAACATTTTATAAAATCAGTACATAACCAAGGAAAAAATTTCATCCTGAAGAGAATTTCATCCTTATGAAGACCAATATTCTGAGCTCAAAAGGAGGTAGCATCACTTCATTTTTCCTTATAATAATCCCAATAAAAATTTAAGAAATTATATTTTGAGAGATACCATATACAGGGGAATTTCAAGCATGTATATATTTACACAAGACCCATGCCAGGTGAAGTGCCACCAAAAACTATAACCAAAGTTTATCTGATGGAATGGTCTTACATGAAGATCATAAGGGTTTATATAAGTAGTGATTTTTATGATATCAAAATGAAATAAAATTATATTATTTATATATATATAATTAATTTTTATTCTTTTTGAAAGGACATTTTTTACCAATTAGCTTTATCCTTAAAAATGAATTTTTTAGAAATGAGCATTTTATTTAATGGAATTATGTGTATTAAGACTAATTATTAACAAGATATATTTATTATATGAAGAATAAGTTTATACTAGATTAATTAGTTATTTATATGAAAAAGATTTGTCAATATACCAAATGTCAATCTCCTATAAAAATATATTTTCAGTATATTTTATATTTGAAATTAAAATAAAATTATAAATTTTAGAATGTGAATTTAAAAAAATTTAAATCATTTTCCAATTTTTTAGAAATTTTATTCTTATGATGAATGTTTTAGTTTTTTCAGAAAAAATTAATTTTTAAGTGATTAGTGAAATATGTAATTTTTACTAAAATTACATATTTTATGTCATCATTAGTATATGTGCAAGGAATATAAATTTATGAAATTGAAAACATATTTAATATATATTTTAAATTATACCATTTAAAATATTTACTATAGTTTATAAATCAAAAGATGATATTTTATAACTCGATTAATATTTTTCTCAATGTTATTTTAATACATAGATAATTAATATAAACAAATTAAATTTTAACACCTTTTGAAATTGAATAAACACTAGATTTAAAATTTTGAATTAGAATTTCCAAATTATCTAGTATTGACCACTTTATTTTTATACATAGATATTACGATACCTTATGTAAATAATATTTATCGGGATAAAAGATAAATTCGTAAAATTAATATTTCATAGGTAAAGGGATTAAAATATGTTTAAAAAAATTGTGATAAAACATTATTGAAGATTTATTGAACTTATTGATTCCCCAACCCATTATTTATCATATTTTAGACGCACTTTTCAGGATAGTGACTTTTCATTTTAAAATTATGTTGATATTTAAAAATATTGAATCCCTTTCACATATAAAAGGGGATCTCAACTCATCATTTCCCCTCAAAAAATAACCTCATAAGTTCATCAAAAACACTAACAAACTAGTTTCTCAAAACTACTACTAACCATAATGAGATTTTGGTTGTTAATACCCTAGACCCAGTATCCCATATATCGTGGTTACTTAATTACCTTCTCACTAGATACAGGTGATCGCATCTCGAGGGATCAAATAATTTAATAGTATTTGAAATTAAGATACATGGTTGATTATCATATTATATTTTAAAACACAAAATATAACATAGTATTTTCTTTGAGAAAACTATTATTCCACTTAGAATATTCTTGAATACCGATTATATTTCACTTCCTTACATCCTAGGGGAGGAATAAAAAAAAGGCCAAGCTCATATACTCATTATGGGAATTAATACAGAGGGATCTACCATAGAATAAATTGGGAATTAATAATTTTGAAGGAATAAATGATAACAATATAACTCTGTAAATAATCACAAGATCGTGAATCTTATTGATAGATGACATACATATTTGAATAACCACATGTACATCATTAACTTATTCTATACTGATGGAATACATAATGTAAGACATCATAAACTCACCACGAAATCCTTGAGATGTAACACCCTAACACTGTACAATATTTTCATTTGATGATAAAATTTTATTTTTTTCAATATTTCATTATACAAAACACCATGTTAATATTATGCTATACACAACAAAAAGTTATATTACGTTACATGAAATACAGAGTTTTTCCGCATTTTATTGGTACACTTATTCTAAAAAAAATATTGAATCTTGTATATGTTTTATTTATAAAAAAAATTAATTTATTAATTCAGAATGTAAAAATTTAATTATGGTGAATTATTTTTATTTTTATGAAATTTTCATATCTTGATGATCAATAAAAGAATACTGAATTTTAATTAAAAACCCATTTTCTTTTAATTAATTATTAATGTAAAATGAAATTTTAAATTGGTTCTTAAAATCACAATATTTCTATTAATAATAGATTTATCCAATTTAGGTTATTGGATTCATTTTTATATTGAAATCAGCTATAAATACTTAATGAACATTTGAACATCTTTAATTTATACCCCATGTTCCTCGCAATGTTTGTAAGATTATCTTTAAACTTAATTTAGTCACTTCTATAAATTGAATGTTTACAAATTGGAATACACAATTTTAATCAATATGATAATTTTTTCAAATATGATCGACATAGTTTTGGACCCAAAAATGATAGAAAAAGTAATTAAATTAATTACAGTGATTGAGGTAAAATTAAGCATACCAAGGGACTAAACCGTAAAATTAAAGGCCAAAATGTCCTAGAAACTTTCCCAAAGGCCATTAGATTCCAATATTTAGACCATATCCTGTCTTGGTTCTACTTTTATGAGTTATTTTGACACATTTTCATGAAATTTTATTATATTATAAGTTATAAAAGGAAAAAAAATGAACCTTCATTAACTTTATCATTTACAAAACAACAAGATATGAAAAAAAAACAACTCATTTTTGGTCATAAATATCAATTTGGTATTAAAATGAGTTATTTTAATGTAATTATTTATAATTAATTATTTATAATTAACCAGTTATACTAAATAGTTATAAAATGCCATGGAAAGGGTTATTTAGTTAATAATTAACTAAAATAATTGATATTATAAATATTAAAAGTGATGTAAATTTATCTCGTTATTTTCATTAATTATTTTTCAGATGAATAAATCATGATGAATTAATGTGAACTTAATAAATATTAAATCCAAATTTTTTTTGACATTTTTAAATTAAATAAAATAAATAATGTAAAAATGGACATTAATGTTATTTTACAATAAATGATATATTATTTAATAATTTAAATTAATAAATATCTAATATTAATCCATGTTATTTTTAAGTGCCAATAAATACCAAATATTCTCCATTCAAGGACCAATTTTGCATTATAATTAACATAATGACCCATTATAGTAAAATCAATGTTACCACCATACATGTTAATGTAGTGTTTTTGCGCATTACATGCGCTTTCTTTAAAATTAATTTCCCACATACATAAGTTTTTTTATTTTTTAAATCATAAATAATATTTATAATTATGAAGGTCAATATTTTGTAATAAATACAACTTTAATTTATTAATAGTGTTTAAATTACATTGGATGGAAAACTAGTTTACTGAAAGAAAAAAATGAAACATATATTGAAACATAAAAAGTATGGAACAAAATTATAAAAAAAATTATTTTTTTGTGGATGAGGTTTCTATCGACCATAAATTCACTTTAATGCATTATTTTTCAATTAATTAATCCCATGAGGAAATGGATTCCACGTAATAGTGTTAACTTTTGGTAATTACAACAATACCACTCTCTCACCACTATAAAACATCATTCACACTTCCCATTCCTCACACCCCTAAATCCACATTGGCTAGTCCATAAAATTCCCAAATAGTCTCCAAAAATCCCAAAATCAGTATATAAACATTTATTGGGGAATAAATATATCCAAGGAAGCCCTTTGATATAAACTAAAAGGAGTTACCCACATTAGAGGTAACATCCATCCTCCAGTTCTATTATTTTATTTTCATTCTTATATCCATAAAATATTCTTATATCATTATTTTATAACAACTCCAACATCATAAATATGCTAATATTTGGTAATAATATGTCTTCTAATCACACTTTTATCGAATATGTAACGAACATATTGATTATGTGTGTGGAAAACTACCGCCTCATGAAACGATGATTTTTTGTTGTTTCCATTACAACCTTTGAATGATAGAAATTACGATGGAAAAACATTTTATATATGATAAATATGATATTTCTTATGTATTTATTTTTTTATAATTATTTTATAAGAAATACCTTTATACTATCCATTTTGTGTAAATATGAAACATCAATTCCTGAAGTGTGGACTAAAGCCTTATTAAAGCGATGCGATACATTCACACATTAAATGGAATGAATTAAAGATAATTTTATTTTAAAATATTTCAAATAAATGAAATATATATGATATTAATGAAATCATTTACTTTATAAAAATATAATATATCATTATCTATTTTACCCTTTTCACACACTAAAAAGTGATAACATCACTCGTAGACGTGTGGACTACCGCCTCCTCAGCGCGATGTGATTAATTTACATTATAAGAATACTATATTTAATTATGTATGATTAAATAACTTTTTTTTATCAAATATTTATAATTCTGGAGTGATAAAATGTTACTTACCTCCTTTCTATAACGATCATTGATAATTATAATGTTGTTCATGTGTAAATACGGTGTACCCTCTCCATGATAGGACCATTTTTTAATTTTTCATAACCATATTTTAAATATGGTTTTATGAGTATAATTTATGTATAAATATGATAATTATTTCATGATTATTATTCTTTATATATTTATATAATGACCTCTTTGACCGTAGTTGACCTAACAATTTCCTTTTACCATATAGAACAAATTTATTCAAAACACCCTATGTAAAACTAATTGTTTAAGTAGTTGAATAAATAAATGTAATATTTTAAGTAAAAGAAATAATAAACATAAAAAAAGTTCTGATTCAATTAAATAATAAATATACATTTATTATTTATTAATATAAATATACACATGAAATGTCAGACTCAACGTAATAGATTTCATCTCAATTTACATTCCACTGAAATTTATTTTTTATTATGCATCAATTCACTTTTATAGGGTGTATATACAAACATTTATCTTGTTATATCAATGATATCGTTATTATAACTATATTATATGTTTAATTTAATATTATACCACTACTACAAATATGGCCTTAAAAAGTCCTAGAAAAGACTATTTACAGTGCTAAAACAAAAGCTATTAATTGAGGTGCTAATAAAAGCGGGTCCCTTTTATCAACACTAAAAATGAACTGATAAAGACCCATTTTATTAGTTCTAAAAAACTAATAAAAGGAGTCTTTTAGAAGCACTAAAAAAAGATCTTATAAATGCATCTTTTATCAGTGGTTTTTTAGCATTGATAAAAGTTAAAAGACGAATAAAAAATTAAAATAAAAATCTTCAATTCAGGGAGGGTAATTCAAAAATGATTAAATCCCCCCTTCAATAGCACCCCCACCCCCATACCGCATTCCCCAATACCTACCCCAAGAACCCTTTAACAATACCCCACCAACCCTTTAATAGTGGTCACTCCAATTCCATCCTCGCACGCGACCTGCTTCCCCCTGAATTTGAACTCGACACCTCTTTCATGCGCACCTAAACCTTTACCACTCCACTATATTTCTTTTCTCTAACTTTAATAATATATCTATTTATTTATATATATATTTAGTTATATTAACTCTTATATTAATATATATTGATATTAACATATATATATTAATATATATATTTATTTATATTAATATGTATATATATCTGTGAATTAATATATATATATATACAAATATAGTTATATTTAAATATTTATATATTTATTCTTATGTTAATATATATTTATATCTATGTATATATATATATTATCTGTATATTTATTCATATATTAATATATATTTACAATATCACTTTTAAATGAATTTATAGAAAATGATTTTTGAGTTTGTTTATAATAAAAATAAATACATATATACAACACACACACACAGAGATATATATATATATATATATATATATATATATATATATATATATATAATATGTGTGTCTCTATGTATAATTATACATATTTATACATATTCAAAAAAATTGTATATCAATATTTATATATATATGTTTAGAATATATAGATAATATATATCAGTTTTTCAATATAGACGCACACAAATTTATATATACACAAACACATTATATATCTATATAAATATTAACATATTAGAATTTAAAATAAAATTGATATTAGTGATTTATTTAGATAATGATTATATATTGAGAAATATATTTTATATGTAAATATTTTTAATTATTTATTTATAAAATTAAATTTTTTGTGTGAATATATAAAAACAATGTATATACTACTATATATTTGATTATGAATAACAGTACATTATGAAAAATGATAAAATTTCAAAGCTATAATATGAATATTATTGAAATCCCTTGAAATAAATTCATTCCCCACCAAAAAAGGATAATGACCCCTTAAAAAATGTTGAAATTCCATCGACTGTTAAAAAAAATAGATATCTAGACTAAAAACATAGTCTTGGAGGCCTTCATGGCCTTTTTGTCATCATGAAATGTGAAAGAAGGTTCCCTTTGATAGCTTGAGAATATAGCTTATCACAAGCATTGATTTGATATACTATAGAGCTTAAATAGGCACTCATATCAAAAGTTATGGTTAATTGAAGTTTTCATTATCTTTTCAAATTATTTTAGATCTTTTATTTATTTTTTGATATTTTTTCTCTTCAAATTGTTATTAAATGATTATTAGATTATGTTTATTAAGAATTAATTAATTAATAATTTTTTAAGATATTTTATATGTAATTTTCAAAATATATCTTATATAATAAGTGAAATGTTTATTTATAATTACCGAAATCATATTTAAAAAATATATATTATGTCACCATAAATATAAATATACTTATATATTTATATATCAATATATTATTTCTTTTGAAGTATTTTTTTTAATATTCACTTTATCAACTCTAGAATAAAAGTGTTGATAACGCCCCCCCCCCCCTATCAGCGCTACTAAAAAAGAGTTCATACAAGGGGACACTTTAACAGCGCTAAAAAATGAGATGATAAAGGGGGTTCTTTTATTAGTGCAAAAAAAAATCCCTGATAAAGGTTTACTTTTTACATAACTTTTTAGTACTATTAAAAGTTCCCTTCATTAGCGATTTTTTTAGTGCTGATTAATGAACCCCATTTGTCAACACCTTTTTTAGTAATCTGAATGGGTAGAACTATAGAAACCCAGTTTTGTGGTAATGTTTCTTCTTGGGGATTATTATTCAAATATATCAAAGTGGTATGTGACACATTGTAAGGTTTAATGATTATTATCCTCAGGACTGTTTTAATTAAATTTAAATGGTATTCCCATTCACAAAATAAACAAGCATTGTGATTAATTATCCTCCACTGGGAAAATATTTATAATACCTAATTAATTATTCAATACAGATATTTTATAAAGTGTCTCATTTAATTTAATTTAAAATGATTATTCTACATATGAATAATGCATTGGATTTCGAATGTGACAGGTGGGGCCCACTATATCCCCTCGATGTAATGGTAGGTTTAATGAGACAAACTAGAAATGGTTTTTTCCAAAACATTAACCATTTTTTAGAATCATAGCATTAAACCTTGCTGGTATTAGATTATTTACATGAATCCTATATAGTAATAGAGTCTTGGCACGAATCCTTAACAATATTAGATTCATAGAATGATGCCTTGATGATATGTTCTAGATATCCATCATTGTGAATTCCATCAATATGTATTAAATTATTTTTATTCCAAGTTCTTATTCAAGTAGTTATAATATCCATGGTTAATTTTCATTCTCATATTGTTGATAAAATTGCATTTGTTTCTTTTATCTAACTCACCATATTGATTATTCCATATCTATTTATTTGAATGGAATGTGTTATCAATTATTAACCCTTCAAAATTGATTTATTCTAATTTATTCAATATTTCTTATGCTTTATTTACACTTACTGAGAATTTTTTTCACCCTTATTATGTTTCATTTCCCTGTATTATGAAGAGAAATTCTTTGAATGAGTTTTAAGGATGATGTTTATTTCATTTTATTTTTTATCATGTTTTCATTTTATATTTCCGAATGTATTATGGGTATCATGTATGTAATTTAGATTTCCAAAAAAAATAAACTAGTCTTTCATAAGGTTTGAATTCATTATAATCATGAAAATTTAATAAAATATTGCACCAGCTTTCGGATTCTAGGGTTCGAGTGTTACAGTTGGTATCAAATGTAGTTTAGATCAAACATGAAAACATGAATTATAAAACCTATATTAGGTAAAATAACACGAAGATAGAATTTTATGATAACTATATAATAACATCCTATAATTTCAGTAAGGTAGTGATTATGTGGGTCATCCAAGAAAAATATCCATGTCGGGTACTATAAGTATATGTGGTTCTGGGAAATCTGATTCTTTGGGAAACAACTCTGATATAGTATCTTAGGCCTAACTCAGTGTAACCTGGTACGTGATAACATTCCTTACAATGAACATGGTTTGAATCTCCCATGAGATACACATAGAATAATTTTCATTTTATTTACAAACAATTTTTTAAATATTTAACAATAACCCCAATGAAATAATTTTTATGATTATAATATTAGATATGGATACCTTCTTCAATATATGTTATATGATATTCCATATTTATAATTATAAAATGTTCTTAATTTTTATGAGTTAATCTAATATATTCCTTTGTCCAAAAATGAAACCAAGAAGAAATAAGTTTATCAACACTCCTGGTAAATAGTGAGGTTTCCCTACAGATAAACTCAATTTATCTATTATTGTAAGTGAGAATATTGGGGATATATTAGAGAATATTAATAAGGTTATGTCATGTAACCCTTCTCATATGTATAAACCTATTCTATAATGGTAATCTCTTATGTTGGATTGCATTATGCAATAGAGGTCCCCATACTTTAGTTGGAAAATTGATCCAATAACAAATTAGGAATGGATTAATTATATGGAGATGATATTTACGACATAGGGATGTCATGAAAATAAAAATGTTACACATGAAGTATATTTTCTCAAAGAAGATTTTTATCAGTGGTGTTCATTGATCTAAAATACTTGGGAAAAAGAGGACATAGAGCTCATCGAATTGAAAGAAATTAAAGATACATTCATATATGAATACATCCCTTATGAGAAACCAATTGAGATTAAGATAAAGTAATGTAGTTTTAAGAAAAAATAGGAAGAACATGTTGTGGAGGATCAAGATTCCTTTTAATTTTTTTCAAGGTATGGTACTAATTTTATACTTAGTTATGAATTCATGATTGATAATTTATTTGAAGGTGGTAAGACAATTATCTGAATGAAACTGGTGTCTCAAAAATTTTATTTATAAGATGACATTTTTTTATGTGCTATCAGGATTAAGATGTAATTCTCTATGCATAATGGAATCAAAGGGAAGAAAGAGAGGAATATTAATGAAAAGAAAATTGTGGATAAACTGAAAAATAAAAAGAAGTATTTTACAAGATGTGATAAATGTTGAAGGAAATACCATGGTACATTCTTAAAATGAAAAGGATTTTTCTTCATGTGTGGAGAAAATAGGAAATCATGAATAGGATTGAATGGGTAGGAACGAATTTTCTAATGTTGAATGCTTCAAATGTGATGATATGGGGATCTATGAAAATGAATTCCCCATGAACCCAGATAATATACCATATAAGAAGCTAAGGAATAAATTTCAAGGATATTTTATTGAAACAACTGATGTGAAAGGATTAATGTACTTCTACATTTGGATCATTGAAATATGATTTAAAAATACATTTTTTATTGTGTTCTCATCATATGGTATATAATATATATAATGATTATATTGTAGTAATTTTTCATTAAAGATTTTAGATCATATACTGAATGGTACTATGAAATTTTATTTGGTAGAAAGTTGTAATTTTGGAAAAACACAAGGTTGTGTGAATGATAAACATTGATATGTTCCTGATGATGAGATAATTATGTTGGATAAAGAGATGATTGATATTTATAAACTAAATTTGATACGACCAACTTCAATTAAAATGATTCCAAAATGTTGGATCGTGTTCTTTTTAAATATTTGACCATTTATAAAATGGTTTAAATTGAAATTTCGATGTGGTTTTAGAGTCTAATGTATTAATTCAACATATGATGAAACATGTGTTAATAGATGAAGTAAAAATAATTCATAGTGTAATGATAGGATAATATTGTGTTTATAGAAAGGTTTATTTACTTATATACATAGAGAGTGAATGAATCTCTCAAATCTAGGAAATCAGTCTTCAAATAAAAATAATGTCCTACTATAATCATTTTTATGATATCAATGTCCTTTATTCACATCTATGGTTTATGGTTTGGTGGTCTAGAGCATTCATCTTATCATGATATCTGCCACTCTCAATCATAACATGGTAGTTATATTTCTCTTCCATGTATAGGTTTTCACCAATTTTCTAAATTTTGAAATCCTAGTTTTTTTACTTTAAAATAACTATTTTATAACACCCTCAGCTTTAGTTAAGATACCATTTATTTATTATTTCATGTATTTAATGTATTGGGGTTAATTTTTGGGAGAGTTTGGGAAATTTTTTGAGTATTTTGGGGGATTTTCTACAGGTTCAATGATGGAACATGGTTTGGGAAACCTGTGAAACATGTACATAAAGCTATTCATAGTTAGACAGGGGAAAAGGGGATGGTTCATGGTCAGTTCATGGTTTATTCAAAACGTTTATCCAGCTAAGAGAAACCATTTTCCATGAAATAATTGATTTTGATTTTTGAGAGAGTGGATTCAGTATGGATGGTGCAAGGTTTGGAAACTGTGCAAGATTATCAAACGAGATTCATCCTTCAAGTAGTGGCTAGGGCTTGGTTAGCACAAGATTTTTATAACCATGTAACAAATCCATGTGCAGAAAAGAAACTAGATCCTAATAATAGTGGATCCCAGTCGTCCATGTGTTTTAATGCTTCTTTTCCCCTAAAATATACCTAACTAAAAATTTAATCCTCTCAATTCCAATAGAAGATTATCCAGTTAATTTTGGGAAAATCTAAAGGCATCTCTTATTGATTTAAAGCTAGATTATTATGTTAAGGCTTTGTTATTGGTTGTTCATTGTAATATTGTTAGATCTACTTCACCATCTCTCTTGGTTACATAGATATATAGCCTTTATGGGAAGATATAAGGTTTGGGATGAAAAATATGATGATATATAGCATTTTTATTATAGGGGAATATATCTAAGGTTGGTTTTTAGAGTTTCAACCTAGATTCATGAACATTATTCATGTCATTCATTGTTTTCCCCATAAAAATCGTCGTATATGGATTCACTATTGACTCCTCTGATGAGAATATAATTTCTTGACTTTAAATTGGTTATTATTCTTTAGGTTTACTGTGTATTTTCTATGAATTGGTTCTTTAAAACCCACTTGAGTGATGGTTTGTGGAAACATGTAATTGTGTGTTTTTGTAGAATATGATTTGATTCATGATTTAAAATGGTGATATTAAAATATTAATTTTCTAGATGTTTTGTAAATGGATTGAAACAAAAGATTATCAATAAAAGGATTGTTTTATTGAAATTAATGGGAGTGGTTTTTTGGAATTCATTTTTTGAAATATTTTCAATAAAAAACAATTTTAATGAAATGGTTGAAATATTTGTTTTGGAATGATTGTTATTTTTGTTCATGTGAATTTGGGATGGATAGGGTAAAGATTCTCCCCCATAAATAGTGGGGAGGATAAGGTTTCGGTCTCTCCCCCATAAAATGGTTTAGTTGGAGATGGATTATTGAATAGATGACTCACCACTCCTGAGTGTTTGGAGGTATAGGTTTTAATGCATTTTTGGATGTGTGGATAAGAGAGATGGAATGACTATGATAAAACAGAATTCTTGAAATCGTTTCAAAGCATTATTTTTGTTTATTTATTTGAAAAATATATTTGTTGGAAAACTATTTGAATTGGAACTTTTTTATATTTTTATATCATTTTTTTATAGATAAATTTATAAAAAAAATTATTATAAATGTTGTTAAAATGTTTTATCCTAATGATGTTAGTTGGGAATTCATTGGGTTAAAATATATTCTGCTTAATTACTCACATTTTCTTTGGAACATTTGTGATTTTGTAGATTTCATATATCTAGACATGGGAAAAGGTAACCTATCACATTTTTCATGTGGTTCATAGTGACACTTAGGCTGTTTTGGTGAAGTCGGAGAAAGAAGCATGTAAACCTTTGTAACTTTTTGTCTGTTTGAGTTTTGTTGGTCTTATAGTCTTATACTGTTTAAATTGACATTTCGTAGACTTTCTTAATTTTACTCTTAATATTTAGAATTGGTTAAATGGTTTTATCTTTAGTTGTTTTTATTTTTTATCATGCATCATGTTGTAGTTCTATTAAGGTGTGTTTTTTTTGGTTGTTCCCTTTCAAATGGAAAATCACCCCCCATGTATATTGAATCCCTTCTACATTTATGTCTAGCCTTCATCATCTTGGAGATGTCACTTAAGTCCTAGTAACACCCTTCCACATTCTTAAATACAATTAAGAAGAAGAGAGACATTACAAATGGTATCAATTTTCGTTCGGCCCCAAGTCTTTATGTGACAAGTGGTATCAGTTTTTTTGGACCTTTCAAAACAATTGGTCGTCAGTTTAATTGTATGGGATTTTATATACATTCTACTCTATTCCTTATTATAGGTTGGGTGAAAGGAATAGGATTTTTGAGAATTTAAATTTATATCATAAGAAGATGTACCTAACAATTTTACGCTTAACTTCAAGTTACCAGGGAGTTGGTTACATAAGTTTTTTGAAGACACTTATAGGATTTTAAATCTCATTATCATGGGTCTAGCCAATGATAAAAGCATGTAATGCATTATAGTAATGCCTTCTTACTAGGAATTTATAATTTATTTTCAGTAATGATATATGATTCGGTAAAATGTGTTGATTTTTGAAAAATATTGAAATTATTTTTAAATGAATGATTTAGAAAAATGATAATGGTTGTGATATTTTTTAAATTGTTTGATTTTCAAAAAAAAGTGTATTTTTTTAAAAAATGTTTGACTATAGAAAATTTTGATTTCGGAAATCATTGTTATGATAGTTAATGTAGTATAATTTTGAATATCTAATACATACATTTCTAGAGTGTGAGAATTATGTATTTTTTTGTTTGTTCCGAAAATGGAACCCAGTATTCATCATAGAAACCAACAAAAAGAAGAAGTGAAGAATGTGGTTGCACACATCGACATGTGAACCAAAAAATCATTAAATGTATCTTCCAAGTGTTTCATGCTATAGAAAAGGTAACTATAGGGATGCAGAAAGGAAAGTGGGTCATTCCCTGCAGTTCCAAAAGTAGAATACAACCATAATTCATGGTGATTTAGAAGCAGATAAGGTAGAGGTGTGGCTGAATATGATGAACTGTATCATTTATTTCATCAGTACACTAGTAGATCTAAAAGTTAATCTAGTGATTTATACACTAAAGGGTCAAAAATGTCATTGGTGGGACCAAGCATTGTAGGGTAAAGTGGACCATGTCCTTGGTTTGGTGTATTTTGAAGAATATTTCAACAAAAAAGTATATCCACATACGAATAAAAATTTAGAGAATTATGGACTTCTTCATCTTGATTCATGAAAATATCTATATCCCTAATTTTTCAAATAAATCATAAATTTAGCATTTTTTTACATGGGGTTGCAACTAGTGAATCTATGAAAGAATACATTTTTGAATTGTGATTGAGGTAGGATATCCTCTCAAATATTTTTTTGATCTGTATTGAAAACTATAAAAAAAATGGTCAATAAAGTGATAGTGTCTGAAACATACATCTCTTGAGCTATGGGAGGTTGTAGAAGGTTTATACCCATATAAAAAAATCGGAACTCTAATGCTATGAGCAAGAGGAAAGGGGAAACATATTTCCATGGTGGGAGATATAATCAGAATTAAATAGTGGGATTGGTGAATCTTCCACCAAACCCAATGTGCCAAAATTGATATTATAAATGTGGTTTATTTGAAAAAATAATGTTAGATTTTATGGAACCACTATGAGCATGCCAAAATTTCAACATGATGGGGAATCTTCAGCGATATTATCATAGATTCCTATGGTTAGGATCTCGAGAAACATCTCATGTATCTTAGGCATCATATGCTTCGATGGGATAATTTTATAAAAATACCTCTCATCATTAGAAAAAATATAACCATGGTGATTAATGTAATTACATGACTCTTCAAAGAGGGAAATATCAAAAAGAAAATAGGTATAAAAGTTTTGCGACAGAGATATTTTATTGAGGTGAGTAGGTTACTATGGATGGTCATGTTGGATTATCTATGATGAGTGGTAAAATTCATATGAATTCTACCCTTATAAAAGTTCTTTATTACTAGTGTATCACTTTAATTTATTGCCACTTATATTTAATATTTTATAAATATAAAAGTTAAGGTGATTCATTCTATGATAAAACTTCCAACCCCTCTTTAGAAAATAGAAATTGAAGACTTGGTGTGTAAATAATGTTCTATAACTATTGGTGGAGTTTAAATGGAATGGTATTTTTCTACTTTGGATATTAATTTCTATGATTTAATCATAGGAATGTATTTTTTGAAAATATTCAAGGCACGCATCGATAGTTGTACATGAATAGTTAGTCTCACAAATTATAATGGTGTTATGAATCTTTTTAGAGGAGAACGGAATATTAAGGTGGGTGCAATGGGATTATTGGTACCTATAGATAGAATTATCTCATACTAGTGGGTATCATTGACCATGGAAACAATGGATGATATTGAGAGAAATAGTTTTCTAACAATGGTAAATCTTTTTCTGGATGTTTTTTCCACAACATTTCTTACAGTTACCACATATAAGGGTTATGTATTTTACGCATGGTCTCCTTCTAGGGACCAGTCATATTTCCCTTCCTTATTATTGAATCAAACCAAATGAATTAACATAATTGAATGTATTGCTGAAACAGATAGAATATAAAGGGTTCATTCTGCCTACCACGTCTCTGTGGGCATCACTAATCTGGTTTGTGAAAAATGCAGATGGAATTATAATGATGTGTGTGGATTTTCATAAGCTTAACCAAGTTAAGATAATGAACTAATATCCAATTCCACACATTGATGATCTATTTGATCAATTGAGGGGATTTCAGTGGTTATCTATGATGGACAGACGATCTGGATAACACCAATTTCACGTTAGGAATGATGACATTCCAAAATACAGCTTTCAGAAGAAGATATAGTAGTTATGAGTATGTGTTTATGTAATTAGGACTTAATAATGCACTAGATGTCTTCATCGAATTTATAAATCAGATATTTTAGAGATATCTTGATTCTTTTATGGTTATATTTTTTAAGACATATTGGTATGTTCAAAGATGGGGGATGAGTGTGACCAATACTTAGCGATAGTGTTGGGAATCATGTGAGGCCATTGGTTATATGTAAAATTATCTATGTGTGAATTTTGGATATAATAGGTATGATTTTGTTGGAAATTTAATTTTTTTAAATATTTGTTTTTAGTGGACTCGGAGAAGATAAAAGTTGTAATCTCTTGGAAACCACCAATGAATGTCTTTGAGATATGATGTTTCCTTGGCCTAATGGTTTATTACTGATGCTTTTTTCATAACATATCATGACAATATTTCCCTGGGATAGATTTGATAATGAATAATATTCCATTCCAATGGATAGAGGAATGTTATAAATGCTTCAAAGAGCTAAACTTTCCCTTTATAATAATAACTATCTTGTTATTTCAAGAATAAGGACAACGGTATGTGGGGTATTGTGATGCTTCAAGATTATAGTTGGTATGTGTTGTTATAAAACAAGACCTTGTTGTTTTTTATAGCTAAAGGAAGTTACAGGAGGATGAAATAACTAACCAACACATGATTTGGAGTTAGCTGTCGAAGTTCATACTTTGAATAATCGGTTTCATTGCCTCTTTGGTGGTAAATTTACCATGTTTACGGATCCTAATAACATGAAACATATTTTATCACAATGGGATTTTATTTTGAGGAAAATAATATGGTTGTAATATCTCTAAATGTTTAACTTCGACTTTATGTACACACTGAGTAATGGTAATTTTGTGGCCAATTCATTAAAGACAACTTTGTATGCTCAGATGGGAAAATAAGATTTTGATGAGTGGAAGTTGATGATAGTCCTATCCAACATTCATGTGCAATGTGAAGAGTGAGGTTGTGTTTCGATTTTATTCCTAGTTTTGGTGGTTCTTGATTTTTCAAAGATGGTTAAAGAGGCACAAATATCCAATTCGTAACGTGTCGCTCTAAGGTAATAACTCAATGGTGGACAGACCATTAAGGGATGAAGGATACATGTAATTTTGGTGTTGTGGTTCAGAAATAGGATGGTTGTACCTATTTATTATCAGGAAATAAAATTTCATGCTTACTACAATTCAAGATGTGTTGTTCATCTGAGAATACAAAAGATTTATCATTGATATCAAAATTTTGGTCAATCGGCATGAAAAATAAGGTGACTGAGTTTGTATCAATATTCTAAACATCTCAACTAGTTAATTCATATCATCATCATCTCGCTGATATTCTAAAACCTTTACCTATAAGGATTTGTAAATAAGAGTAGAGAACTATGGATACTATAATAATCCTCCAAGGAACAGTCCAGAAACACGATTCCATATGGGTGATATTGGATGGGATCCCGAAGTCGGTACACTTCATCCCTATTCATGAATCTCGTATGGTGAAGGAATTATCAAATATATATATATATATATATATATCCAAGAAGTCGTAAAGAGTAATGTCACACTAGTTTCACTTATATCAGAGAGAGATCATAGGATTACATCTCATTTTTATAAATCCTTGCAATACGTCATGGGGGCTCAGTTGACTTTGATTATGGCCCATCATCCTCAAGAGGATGTCCAATCCGAATAGATGATACAAACATTTGAGGTTATCCTAATGGATTTTGGTTGATAATGGGAAGATAATGTTCCATTGTTGGTGTTCCCTAATTACTATATATACCATGTCTTGATACATATGGATCATTTTAATGAATAGTATGAGCATCCTTTTCATTCAACAATTTTTTGGTAGGAAACTGGTGAGACTTCAGTAGTTGGGAAAACCATTTTCAAAACAATGGAGAAGATTTAGTTGATAAAAAAATGATGGAGATGGCACATAGTCATCAAAAAACTTTTTCATATAATCATTATTGGTCGTTATTATTCAAGGGTATAGGTTACGTGTTCTTGAGGATCTATCCAAGGCTTCGACAATGAAAATTTTGGAAGTAGGGAATGTTATATGCTCGATAAATAGACCCTATTGAGATTCTATAATGGACTGGAGAGGTATAATATCATTTGTATTTTCCTCCATGTGTTAGTGAAAGACATAATGTATTCCATATATCTTAGTAAAAAATATATCAGCCTGATCCAGACCATGTGATCAGATGGGATCGCATTGACCTAGAGTCTGATTCTTTATTGGTGTATATGATAGTGTAGATTATGGATAGCCAAGAGAAAGTATTGCATGGAAAAATAATTGGTCTAGTGATGGTTTTTTGGAAACATGGTAATATTCAAGAAGAAATATATGAACGTGATAAGGAAATTAAATAGAAATGATTGGAACACCTTTAGGGAATTGATTTTTTTTCTTCTTTTCAAGGATGGGAAGTCCTATGGTTGGTATGATGTATCACCCAAGGTTTCACGTAGGTGAAACTTTATTTATGTTATTTATTTATTTAATGTTTTTGGGTTATGTTTGGGAGAGTTTGGAGGACATTTATAGTTTTTTAGGCTTTTGTATAGGTGAAAAGTTAGTGAAAAGTTTGGGAAAACCATGAAACACCTTAAAAAAACCCTGCATTGGGTGACCAGGGAAAATGGGATGGTTCACGAGTGGCACATGGTTTTCCCAAACCATGCTTCCACCAAGGAGAAATCTCACGATTTGAAAATATGGAAATGTATTTTTGAGTTAGTGGATTATATAAGGGTGGATCATGGTTGAGAAACCTTGTTAGACAACAGTGCATGTCTTTCTTTGAGGAGATGGATAATGCATGGTTTGCACACAGATTATCAAACTGTTTGACTAAACCATGTGCGTAAAAGAAACTAGATCCTAAAAAAGTTGATCTAGGTTAGATATATGTTTTAATTCCTCATTTTTACCCAAAATGCACCAAATCTAAATTTTCTCTTCAGAAAGGCAGTAAAGGCTTTTCCCATTGATTTAGATGCAATTTAAAGGCTTATCTTTGTGATTTGAAGCTGGATTCATGTGGTAAGGTTTCATTCATGTTTTTTATTGGTATTTTTGTAAGACCTCCTTCACCGTAATTCTTGGTTTCTTAGATATATTCTCATTGTTGGAAAATATAAGTTTTTTGATTCTAAATATGATGAGATTTGGTATTTTTATGATAGGGGAATATATCTAAGGTGGGTTTTTTTGAATTTCAACCCGGTATTGGGAACATTATTTATGAAAGTATTGATTTTCTCTATAAATCCCATCATTTGTGGATTCGATATCAACTATTATAGTAATAATATGAAGGATTTATTTCAAATTTTTTATTTTCATGAAATTGATTATGGATTTTATGTGGATTTATTGATGAAAATCCTCTGGAGTAACAATTTTTGGAAACATTGACATTGGGTGTTTTGTATTAACTAGATTGGTTCTTGATTTTGAAATCCAAATTTCAAAATATAGATTTTTTAGAATTGTGGTAAATGTCTTAAAAATCAATAAAAGGATTTTTTTTATTTAAATGAATTGGAATGGTTGTTCGGAATCAGATTGTTGAATGGTTTTCAAAAGAAGAACATTTTTACTGAAATAGATGAAATAGTTGTTTCGGAATTGGTTTTTGGAATTATGTTAGTGTGTTTACTTGTGCATTCGGGGCATATAATGTTGAGTCAATAAGGTTTTCTTTATGACTTTTCCATTCCTTCTTGTTTTGAAAATCACAAACACCTTATCTTTAAGAAAATTTCTTTCTTAAGGAAAATCGCTTCTATAAGGAAAATTGCTTTCTTAAGGAAAATTGATTTCTTAAGGAAAATTGCTTTCTTAAGGAAAATTGCTTTTATAAGCAAAATGTCTTTTATAAGAAAAATTATCCTTATCTTATTTTCATCTATATTTTTCTTAAGTATGAAATTCGGATTCATTTTCTCGGAATCATTGAAACTTTGATATAAAGCATTCTGTTTTAGGATTCGTATTCTGGATAAGAACTATAAGGAAGTCTCATTCCGAATTCCGGATATGAACTCTGACTAAGTTCTATTCCAGATTCAGGATACGAATTCTGATGAAGAATTCTCATTACGAATTCTAATGAAGAAATCTCATTCTGAATTCCCATTACGAATTCTAATGAAGAATTCTCGTTATGAATTCTAATGAAGAAATCTCATTCCGAATTCTCATTACAAATTCTGATGACGAATTCTCATTACGAATCCTGATGATGAATTCTCATTACGATTTCTGATGACGAATTCCTATTCCGAATTCGCATTCCGAATTCCCCTATTAAACAGAATTTGAGTATCTTTGTTTTATAAACTCTGAATTAATTCAGACTCCGAAAAATATCTTTGTTAGACTCCGAACTTTTATATTGCTTACACTTCTAAAATTTGCCTACTCTTACTATTGTTCCTTACACTCCTAACCTTCACTCCGAATTTTTCATTCCAAACTTTTATGTTAGAATTAAAATGATGTCGTCCATTCTGTTACGCTTGTTTTGTTATAAAACGATGTCGTCCATTCTGTTTCTTATTAACCGTTGTCTAAGTGACACGTGTACAGTTCCCTCCGATCTTTAAGGAAAATATGACCGCTGGAGAAGGACCCAACCTTACCTATAAATATGAGCTCATTTGAAAGAGTTCTATACTTATGACAGATGAACAATTTTCTTTTGTGCATACATACTGTTGAAGTGATTTCTAGAAAGAGAGGCTCTCATTAACTCTCAAAGCTTCGTGCGACTCCGAATGTTGGTGATTACATTCGAGGGCTTTTGGGGATAGGAAGACAGAGGTGTCGACTACCTTAAAGCTCGAGGGATTCCTTGCTGAGGAAGACAGAGGTTTCCAACTACCTTGAAGTTGAGGGCTTGTGGGGATAGCAAGACAGAGACTCCGATCTTAGTATCGAGGGCTTACCCTGGTGTGGGTAAGACATACTTGCTTGAAATTATAAATCAAGGGACCTTTATCCAAGGTTTTTGGATACCCTTCTCTTTGGGTTAAAAGACTTATATCATGTTACTTGTAGTTTAACTACTTGTTTTATTTCCGCTGCATTTTGTATCATAAGGAAAGTATAACTTTCTTATACTTCCTTACTTGTAATCTGATTAAGTTAGATTCTATACGCTTTAAGGTAGAATCTTATATTGTAATCTTTTGTTAAGTTTCAATTTTCCGGAACCATATTTCCGGAACCCTCATTCGGAATCTCTTTCCTAGTTTCCATTCAGTGTTAGAGGTGTTATGAATTTTCTTAGTTTAATCTTTGTTAAACTTAGCCCTTTCCTTTTCTTAAGGAAACTTTAGTTATTCATAACTAACTTTAAAGGTTCCAAAGGAATTTTTAAAGTATACAATTCACCCCCCCCCCTCTTGTATATTGAGCATCTCATACTATATTTCGATCCTACAATTGGTATCAGAGGTTGGAAACCTCTTACTCTATACCAATCTTACATTTGGTATCAGAGCAGGTCTCTGAAATACTTATACTCACGAATACGTTTTTCTTGCTCACTTTTCCCTTCAGAACTTTTTCATTCCAAATTTGTCCATTCCGAACTTTTCTCATTCCGGAATTTGTTATTACGATTCTTTGCTACTAACAAGTTTGTATCTAAGTTATATTAAGTATGGAAGGAATTAATGTTAGATCAATTGACAATCTGAATCCTACAAGACCACCTATCTTTGATGGTAATGACTATGAATACTGGAGAGATCGTATGAAGACTTTTGTTATCAATACTAGAGTAGAAAACTTTGTTATGCTTACTGGTGATTATAAAATTCCTGACAAGGAAGTCAGATCTTTTACTAACCAGGAAAAGAAAGAATATCAACTCAACTATAAGGTACGCAACACTTTACTATGTTCAATGACCAGAAATATATATAGCCAAATTTCTTCTTGTGAAGCAGCTAACTGTATATGGAAGAAGTTAGAGGTTACACACTTTGGAACTTCTAAGATTATTGAAACTAGAAGAGCTATGCTTAGAGCTGAATATCATGGCTTCAATTTTCCTTATGGAGAACCTATCTGTAAAGTTCAACAGAGATTTATGACTATTTCCAACAGTCTACAATCTATGGGAGAAAAAGGCTTAGATGATGAAGCTCTTGTTGATAAGATAATTGATATTATGCCCAATGAGTGGGAATCCTAGAGAACAGCTATGGATGAGAACATGAAGGTCACTCAAATTACTCTTGATGAATTATTTGGAACTCTTCTACAACATGAAACCAGAATGAAGAGAGATGCTGACAACATCAAGAAGAATAATGGAAACGGTACTGTTGCTTTTACTACAACTTCAAATCAGATGAAAGATAAGATTACTGGAAGAGTAACCAGATCCAAGTCTAAGAAAGTCATTTTCCAATCCGAATCTAGTGAAAGTGAAGTCTCGGAAAATGAATTAGCCAATCTTGCTCGAAGGATGAACAAGATAGCTGGACAGAGAAATTTTCAATCCAAGTATATGAAAAAGGATAGGAAAGATATGAAAGATGGAGAAGTTACTTGTTATGAATGTAAGAGAGCTGGACATATTAGACCAGATTGCCCTATGCTCAAAAAGAACGAAATGAAGGAAAGACATTCAGACAGGAACAGGAAGAAGTATTATAAAGCTAATGCTAAGAATGTTATGAAAGCTAATGACACCTGGAGTGCCAGTGGTGGTGACTCTTCATATGAATATTCTGATTATGAATCTTCAGGATAGAAGAATCTTGGTCTTATAGCCAGATTACCCATTGATAATCAGTGTCTTATGGCTAAGGTACGAAGTGCTGAATCTTTGACCAATGTTTCTTTAAATTCTAATGATAGTAAGTATTATAACTCTTCTGATGAAGAATCATCTTCTAATAAGGAAAATACTTTACCTACTTATGAAGAAGTCTCTAGGTTTCCTGAACTTCTTGAGATTGAGAATTCCAAACTCAATAAGAAACTTGATAAGGAAAACTCTAGGAATTCTATTCTTACAAAAGAGATATCAGATCTTTCTAAAGATCTTGATAAGAAAAATTATGATTTTGAAAGTATTTCAAAAAATCTTTAGGAAGTAAATTCTAAGAAGAACAAACGTTCTAAATAATTAGAAAAAGTAATTTCTAAGAAAAATGTTTTCGAGCCTAACTCTAGTTCTAAAACTAATGATTTTAAGGATAAAAACTTGGTTGTAAAACTCAAGTCTGAAATTTTTTCCTTAAAGAAGTGTTTATCAAACTTTACCCATGGTAAGGAAAATTTTGATAAGATGTATTCCCAAATACGACCTTTAAGAAATAAATCTGGATTTGGTTATACCCATGCAAAACCTATTTTCAGTAAAAATTATTTTTCCCTCAAAGTCCCCCATTTTGTACCAAGTGTCAATGTGGTGGTCACTGGGCAAAGAATTGTTCCTTAAATAAAACCCAATCTCTAGGATTTCACAAATCCTACTTTTCTAAGAAAATGTGGGTTCCTAAAATTTTATTGTCTGGAAATCTCAGATCCAAACAAGTTTGGATTCCGAAAGTCTAATTTTCTTCTTGATTTCAGGAAAATAAAGAAAGTACCAGCAACAATACATGGTACATGGATAGTGGATGTTCCCGGCACATGACTGGTAACAAAAGCTATTTTGAAATGATTATCAAAACGAAAGGAGGAAAGGTAACTTTCGGAGACAATGTTAAGGGAGAGATTGTTGGTATTGGAAATATTGTTCTTTTAGGTAAAACCTTTATTTCAAATGTTCTTTTTGTTAAAGGTCTTAAGCACAACCTCATTAGCATAAGTCAGTTATGTGATGAAGGTTACCTTGTGAATTTTAGGAATGATAAGTGGTTAGTTCACAATTCTAACGAAGAATTTATTCTCTCAGCCAACAGGCAAGAGAATGTTTACACCTTAAACTTAGAAGTCCTCAGGAGAGAAGATTTACCTTGCCTAAGTGCAATGGAAGATCATTCTTGGTTATGGCATAGAATACTATGTCACTGTAATCTTAGGAAGCTATGTAAACTCTCTAAGAAGAAACTAGTTAAGGATCTACCGGAGCATAGATTTGATTCTTATAAAGTTTAAAATCCTTGTCAATATGGAAAGAAACATAAATCTAGTTTTAAGTCAATCGGTGAAGTCCCAACAACTAATGTATTACAGTTAGTGCACATGGATCTTTTTGGTCCAACACAAACTGGAAGTATTGGAGGCAAATACTATGTGTTTGTTCTAGTTGATGATTACACTAGATTTACTTGGGTCTATTTTCTAGCAATGAAATCTGAAGCTTTTTCTTATTTCAAAAGTTTTAGAGCTCAAGTTAAAAATGAGAAAAACCTTCCATTGAAAACTATTCATAGTGATCATGGAGGAGAATTTCAAAATTCTGATTTTGAAACTTTTTGTAGTAAGAAAGGTATTACCCACAATTTTTCATCACCTAGAACTCCTCAACAGAATGGTGTAGTTGAATGAAGAAATAGAATTCTTCAAGAGATAACTAGAACCATGTTGAGTGAATATTCTATTGCTAGACATTTCTGGGATGAAGCGGTAAGTACTGTTTGTTATACTATAAATCGAGTTTTGATTAGAACTTTCCTTACTAAAACTCCTTATGAGTTATGGAATGGTAGAAAACCAAGACTTTCCAACTTCAAGGTTTTTGGTTGCAAAGTGTTCATTTTGAATACTAAATATAACTTACATAAATTTGCACCAAAGTCTGATGAAGGAATTTTCTTAGGATATTTCACAACCTCTAAGGTTTATAGAGTTTTTAATAAAAATACTTGTACTGTTGAAGAAACAGTACATGTGAAATTTGATGAGTCTGATCCTTTTGTTTTTAAACCATCTCAACTTACATCTTCAGATGTGTTTTCAAAAACTGATTGTCAACCTTTGATAGAAGAACCTTCTGATAAGGAAATTGTTCTAGAAGATACTTCTGAAACATTTACCCCAGAAGACTTTCTACCCTATGTTGATGAACATGTCTTACAAAACACAAATCAGGTGTTTCTTAAGAATCATCCCAATGATAGTATCATTGGCGATGTAAATCAACCTATAAGGACTAGAAGTTCCTTAAGAAATGAAGTAGAACATCTAGCATTTCTTTCCCAATTAGAACCTAAAAGCACTGATGAAGCTTTAGGTGATGATGATTGGATTAAAGCCATGCAATATGAACTAAATGAATTCGAAAGGAATAAAGTCTGGACCTTGGTTGAAAGACCTAAGGAAACTTCTATTATTGGAGTAAAATGGGTTTTCAGAAATAAATGTGATGAAAATGGAGTCATTGTTAGAAATAAAGCTAGACTTGTTGCTAAAGGCTATAATCAGCAAGAAGGAATAGACTATGAAGAAACTTATGCTCCAGTAGCTAGACTTGAATCTATCCGTATTCTAATTGCCTTTGCAGCATTCTTTAATTTCAAACATTTCCAAATGGATGTGAAATGTGCTTTTCTTAACGGTTATGTTCAAGAGGATGTTTTTGTTGAACAACCTCCTGGCTTTGAAGATACAAAACATCCTGATCATGTTTTTAGACTTACCAAAGCTTTGTATGGCCTTAAACAAGCCCCACGAGCATGGTATGATAGACTCACTAGATTTTTTCTTCAAAATAACTATGTTAAGGGAAATGCAGATCCAACCCTTTTTATAAAGAAAGATAAGAAAAATGTTTTGATTGTTCAAATTTATGTTGATGACATTATATTTGGTTCAACTCAGCAATCTTTGACTGACTCTTTTGCTAGTCTAATGAAATCTGAGTTTGAAATGAGTATGATGGGTGAGTTAACATTTTTCCTTGGTTTTCAAATTTCTCAAATACCAAAAGGAACCTACATATCTCAACATAAGTATATTAAATATCTTCTTAAAAAGTATGGTTATGACAACACTAAGAGTATAAGTACTCCCATTGGTACCTCAAACTCTTTAGATCTTGATGAAGCTGGGAAACCAGTAGATCAAACATCTTTTAGAGGTATGATAGGAAGTCGACTTTACTTAACAGCTAGTCGACCAGACTTAATGTTTTTAGTATGATTATGTACAAGATATCAATCTAATCCTAAGGAATCTCACTTAAAGGCAGTAAAAAGAATTTTTCTCTACCTTAAGGGAACCATGGATCTAGGATTATTTTATACTTCTGGAAATGATTTTGTTCTAAAAAGTTTTTCTAATGCTGACTTTGGTGGATGTAGAATGGATAGAAAAAGTACATCTGGAACTTGTCATTTCTTAGGAGATTCTCTAGTTTCTTGGTCATGCAAGAAGCAACATTCTGTAGCACTCTCCACTGTTGAAGCTGAATATGTAGCAGCTGGAAGTTGTTGTGCACAAGTGTTGTGGATGCAACACACACTCACAGACTATGGCCTGAGTTTTACCAAAACTCAAATTTTGTGTGATAACACAAGTTCCATTGCCCTTAGTAAAAACCATGCACATCACTCCCGTGAAAAACATATAGATATTAGGCATCACTTTCTTAGGGATCACACACTTAAAAGATATATTATTCTTCAGTTTATCGGAATGCAAGATCAACTTGCTGATATTTTCACAAAATCATTGCCTTCTGATTGATTTGAATATATTAAACAGAAGTTAGGAATGATAACCGTAAGGTAAAATTTCTTAATTAACTTTCTGTTGAAAAAGTATCCTTACAGTAATAAACTCATTTTCATAGGGGGAGTACAATTTATTGTTTTATTAATAATGTTTTTCAAAATTTGTTTTCAAACTTTTCGAAACGAAGATTTACGGAATGGAACTTCAGGAACGAAAGTTTTCCAGAATGAATATTTTCATACAGAATACTTCTAGAATGGAAGTATTCATATAGAAAACATCCAGAATGAAAGATTTCGTACTGGTACTTTCATAACCAGATTTTCGTACCGAACCTTCATAGTTTTTGGTACTGAGTTTTTCAAAGTGAGTTTTTCGTAGTAAGATTGTTTTCCGTAGTAAATTTTTGCGAACTTTGTCTTTTCGTAATAATGTTTTTTTTCGTAGTCATCTTTATATTACCCATTACGAATAATCCTCCTCAACCAATCCGAAAGTTATGATTTCCTTACTCAATTTTTTGTAGTTATATTTTACTTGCTGGAATTCTCTTGAATTATGATTTCGGATTATAGTTTTCTTAATTATTTACCTTAATAAAAACCTCAAAAAGATCGGATTCAAGTTATCAACCGTCAGATTTGATCTCAGTTCATTCTAAACCGTTAGATCAACTGTGGAAGGTGAACCGTCATCTCGTTGCCTATATAAAGGGGACCCAAATTCTCTTCCCACATCGGTTTCAAGCTCTCGTGTCCTGAAGCTCTGCCCCTCGGTTTTAAGGCCGTTCTGAACTACAGTTTTCTCCGTTCCAAACTTCTCAGAGGATTACAGATCCGAAAGTCTACGGATTTAGCCTCTCAAGAAATGTCATCAACCAAGCCTATTTCTCAGTGGATAGTTTACAGAGAAAGGTTAGTCCATCCGGATTTCTTCAACAACTATGATTCCCTTATCTCAAAGAATATTAAGTTGAATGGCTAGGAAGATGTTGCGGTATCAAAAACCGGGAACCAAGATGAAGTGTACTCAGACTTACTTGTTGAGTTCTATGAATCAGTTTCCTTATTTAAGGAAGATAATAGGGAGAAGTTCTCTTTCAAGTCGTATGGCAAGACCTACAAACTTTCTTACACCAAGGCAGCAATCTTGGAAGGATTGTCTTATGAAGGAGAAGCCGAATTTATTTCGCACGTTTTACCGGAATCTAAAGGTAGCTTCGACAAGGAAAAAGCCTTAGAAACTCTCGGACTGGCTGATGACAAGGCTCCGAAGATTGCATGTCTATCCACAAACTTCCAGATTCTAGAGTTGTGGGTGCAAGGACTTATCGTACCGAGGAAAGGCGATAATGACAGTTTGAAGAAGAGTGAGTTCTATATCCTAGATTTCCTGATAAATATAAGGAAGTTCAATTTCAGGAGGCATATTCTTATAACCATTGAGAATCTTAAGAAAGGAAATCTCAGAGCACAAATCATAATGTACCCAGCAATATTGTCGAAGTTGATAGTTTGGTGCATTGAATCATTCAAGGAAGCTTGCAGATCTAAGCCAAGGGTATGAAAAATTTTGTTGGTTAGTGATGACACTCTTAAAAGAATGGATGTAGCTTTTGACAAGAAGTCTGGAAAGTTTATTGATCTACCCGCTCAAGAAGAAACCGTTCCGAAAGCTGTTGATCTGGAATCCTCTAAGCCGGTAAGGAAGAGAAAGATGAAAGAAGTGGTAGTCGAAGACGAGGATCCCAAGTCTAAGAAAGTCCATTCCGCTCCTCCAAAACCAAAGAAGAAGAAATCTTATCCAGATGAGGTTGTCACAAAGTGGAGAGCTGATAAAGAGAAAAGGAAAGAAGGGGATCCGCAGTTCGGATTGGACCCTACGGAGGCTAAGGCCTTGAAGGAGAGAACTACTGATGAGCTTGAAAAACAAGCAAAACAAAAGAAGCTCAAGAAGAAGATGTCTGAGGCCGAGGTAGCTCAGGCTTTGTTAAAATTCAATGAAATGGTTTCAGCAACTATTCCAGTTCCGAGAACTTTCTCCTTGGAATCTCTACCTGAGACTCCAGGAAGGAATTTCGCTGCTCCTGAAGAGGCTGCTGCTAAGAATACTGAGGAAGTTGAGCAAGTGGAACAAGTAGAAGAGGGTGCTGAAGGAAGTGGTGAAACCAGAGATGTGCTGAAACAAGTAGATGATTACAAGGGGACACCTTCAGAACACTTATCACTCCGAACTTCTGAAGCAGAATCTTCGAAGCTAGTTACTCCAGCAATGGAAGAAGAGAAAGGAGAAGAAGAAGTTTCTTATCATGGAGAAGAAGAACATCTCTTACATGATGTTGCTCAGAAGGAAATCATAGGGGTTCAGGAAGTCGCTGATGAAGATAATGTCGTTAAAGTTTCTGATAGTGAGAAGATAACTCCGAAACAGGATTCAATTCTGGAAAATGATAAGGGGAAGCAAAATCTTGCCGATACTCCGAGCTCAGAAGAAAGGAAGAGAATGGAAGATGGTAGTTCTTCAAAGAGAAAGTTCGAGCTTATTGAGGAATAAAAGTCTCCAAGCAAGATTTCAGATTCGGAGTCATCTTTATTGGGGCATGACTTTGTTGTTCAGTCTTTGATGAAGTTGGTGGGAACCATTCTGACCTTCTCTAGTATCGACTCAAGATGCCAGATGCTCCAACATGCGTTGAATCAGAAAACAGACTCTGTATCTATGGTTATGGATAAGTGCGTTGATATTGAAGCTCAGTTCAAAACCTTCTTTGTTGGTTACGAAGCTCATAAAAGGTCTTGCAAGATGATGACAAGTTGGTAAATGAAGATTGTGGACGAAATGAGGTTGTTCGATGAGTTTCAAGAAAATGTTAATGATGCCTTTGAGACCGAGGACAAGAAGATAAACGAGCTGACTTCCTCCTTTGAAGAAAAGCTGACAGAAGAAAAGAACCTCCGGATCCAAGAAGTCATGGATCTGAATGGGAAACTGAATTCCGTTTCTCAAAACTGGAAGTTTGAAAGGGATCATCGAATTGATTTTGAAGAAAGGATGAAGGCTCAGGAAGAAAAGATCAAGGCTCAAGAAGAAAAGCTGAAAGCCCAAGAAGAAAAGATTGAAGCTCAATCCGCTAGAATAGTTGTCTTAGAGAAGCAAGCTGAAAAGATAATAAAGACCTAAAGAAGATCAAGACTATTCTAAAGGGGCTCATGTCAAAGGAAAAAGATCCGAAATAACCTAAATCCGATCTTTTTGTTGTATTATTGTTGTTGCTGAGATTTCAAATCCTAATGAAAATTGTGCCTCTTGTTTCTTTTGTTGTCATTACTAATTTTTCATGTACTTTGTTATTTTTTTTCCATTCCCTCCAATTCTTTTTGAAAATCACAAAGGGGAAGAAGGAAAAGATCCTTAAGAAAAAGAAGAACTCTAATAAGAGTTTATCAAAGGGGGAGAAGAAAAAGATCTTTAAGAAAAATAAAAACTCTAATAAGAGTTTGTTTAAGGGGGAGCTTTTTCATTAAAGAAGACATTCTTATTTTTCACTCCAGAAATCTGAATACGATCCTTAGAGTTTCAAAGCCTAAGGGGGAGTTAGTCGTATTCATCAATATCCTTAAAGCAAAGGGAGATAAGCCTTAATGTTTTTCTCTTCTTATAATAGCTTTTTCGTAAGGATGTTTGTGCTTTCCAAAAAGGGGGAGATTGTTGAGTCAATAAGGTTTTCCTTATGACTTTTCCATTCCTTCTTGTTTTGAAAATCACAAACACCTTATCTTTAAGAAAATTACTTTCTTAAGGAAAATCGCTTTTATAAGGAAAATTGCTTTCTTAAGGAAAATTGCTTTCTTAAGGAAAATTTCTTTCTTAAGGAAAATTGATTTTATAAGCAAAATGACTTTTATAAGAAAAATTATCCTTATCTTATTTTCATCTATATTTTTCTTAAGTATGAAATTCGGATTCATTTTCTCGGAATCATTGAAACTTTGATATAAAGCATTCTGTTTTAGGATTCGGATTCTGGATAAGAACTATAAGGAAGTCTCATTCCGAATTCCGGATATGAACTCTGACTACGTTCTATTCCAGATTCAGGATACGAATTCTGAAGAAGAATTCTCATTACGAATTCTAATGAAGAAATCTCATTCCGAATTCCCATTACGAATTCTAATGAAGAATTCTCATTATGAATTCTAATGAAGAAATGTCATTCCGAATTCTCATTACGAATTCTGATGACGAATTCTCATTACGAATCCAGATGATGAATTCTCATTACGATTTCTGATGACGAATTCCTATTCCGAATTTGCATTCCGAATTCCCCTATTAAATAGAATTTGAGTATCTTTGTTTTATACACTCTGAATTAATTCAGACTCTGAAAAATATCTTTGTTAGACTCCGAACTTTTATATTGCTTACACTTCTAAAATTTATCTACTCTTACTATTGTTACTTACACTCCTAACCTTCACTCTGATGTTTTCATTCCGAACTTTTATGTTAGAATTAAAACGATGCCGTACATTCTGTTAGACTTGTTTTGTTATAAAATGATGTCGTCCATTAAATTCCTTAATAACCATTGTCTATGTGACACGTGTACTGGTCCCTCCGTTCTTTAAGGAAAATATGACCATTGGAGAAGGAGCCGACCTTACCTATAAATAGGAGCTCATTTGAAAGAGTTTTATACTTATGACAGATGAACAATTTGGTTTTGTGCATACATACTGTTGAAGTGATTTCTAGAGAGAGAGGATCTCATTAACTCTCAAAGCTTCGTGCGACTCCGAATTTTGGTGATTACATTCGAGGGCTTCCGGGGATAGGAAGACAGAGGTGCCGACTACCTTAAAGCTCGAGGGATTCCTTGCTGAGGAAGACAGAGGTTGCCAACTACCTTGAAGTTGAGGGCTTGCGGGGATAGCAAGATAGAGACTCTGATCTTAGTATCGAGGGCTTACCCTGGTGTGGGTAATACAGACTTGCTTGAAAGTATAAATCAAGGGACCTTTATCCAAGGTTGTTGGATACCCTTCTCTTTGGGTTAAAAGACTTATATCTTGTTACTTGTAGTTTAACTACTTGTTTTATTTCCGCTACATTTTGTATCATAAGGAAATTATAACTTTCTTATACTTCCTTACTTGTACTCTGATTAAGTTAGATTCTATACTCTTTAAGGTAAAATCTTATATTGTAATCTTTTGTTAAGTTTCAATTTTCTGGAACTATATTTCCGGAACCCTCATTCGGAATCTCTTTCCTAGTTTGCATTCGGTGTTAGAGGTATTGTGAATTTGCTTAGTTTAATCTTTGTTAAACTTAGCCCTTTCCTTTTCTTAAGGAAACTTTAGTTATTCATAACTATCTTTAAAGGTTCCAAAGGAATTTTTAAAGTATACAATTCACCCCCACTCTTGTATATTGAGTATCTCATACTATATTTCGATCCTACAATTGGTATCAGAGGTTGGAAACCTCTTACTCTATACCAATCTTACATATAAGGTTATGAAGTATCTCCCATAATTTGTGGGATGGGTAAGGATAAAGGCTCTCCCTAATAAAATGGTTTACAAGGTGATGGATTAGTGGAAGGAGGAATAACCCCTCGCAAGTATAGAAATATTGAGATTTTCATGAATGGTTGGTTGTGTGGATATGAGAGATGGAATTATTATTCCAAAATGGAATTTTTTTTAATGGTTTTAAATCATTGTTTGGTTTCTTCCTTTGACAACTGAATTCTATTGGAAAATAGTTCGATTTGGAACTAGTTTTTATTTTCAGATAAACTATTTTAGATATTTTTTTATATAAAATATTTATTATAAATGTTGCTAACATGTTTTCTCTTAGTGGAATGAGTAGGGAAGTCATTGGGTTGAATATAATGATTTTTAACACTCACCCTTACTTTGTAACTTTAGTGATTTTTCATATATCATTTATTAGGACATTGTAAAATAACAATATCACATTTTTCTAGTGGTTCATAGTGATACGCGGGATATTTTTTGGATTTGGACCATGTAGAATGTATAGATTTAGTGTTTTGTGTCGTGTTGTGTTTTGCTGGTCTTGTAGTCTTCCACTATTTACCTTGACTTTTTATAGACTTCTCGTATGGTACTCTAAATAGTTCCAATTGTTTTAGTTGTTTTATAGTGAGTTTTTTTCATTTTTTATCGTATATCATGTAGTAGTTTTGTTGATGAATGTTTTTTTGGTTGTTTTTATCAAAGGGAAAATCTCTCCTAAGTATATTGAATCCCTTGAACATTTATTTCCATCCTTTGGTGTCTTGGGGATGTCGCTTAAGTACTATTAAGTCCCTTTCACCTTATTAAGCATATAATGATGAATAGGGAGGTTGCATCTTTCTTCATTAGTAATAAGATGTGTTATTAACAATACTTATGATGTGGCTCTTTTGATAATAATATTTTCAACTATCAAACCATATATTAATGAGATCATGTTTAAATTTTGACTACACAATTTAATTAAGGTGTAGAGAATCTAACAACCCATGACTATAAAATATTTTTATTTTATAATAATATTTTATATTATTTAAATATTTCTTTATATGAAACAACATGTTCATCATATTCTACACAAAACACTGAGTTAGCTTGTGTTACATGAAATATGGAGTTTTACCAACTTTTAATGGTGAATCAATTTAAAATCTGAATTCTGGAAATTTTATCAATATTATTTAACAAATTAAACATCATCTTTAAATTTATAATTTATAATTTTTATTATATTGAGTTTTTATAATTTTTTTGTGAAGATTCATTTTTTGATGAAAATTGAAAAATACCACATTTTAATTAAAAGACTATCTTTTAATTAAAATAATTATCAATTCTAAATTATATTTTGAATTGGTTATTAAAAAATAGTATTTATAAATGTATTTAACAAATTTTTTTATTGAAAAAAAATTATATTGAAATTTGATATAAATACTTATTGAACTTTGGGACATTTTTACTTTAATGACCTAGTTTCTCACCACATCAGTGGGATTAGTGTTTTTCCTAATCTATCCACTTCTGTAAATTGATTTTGGAAATATTTTCATAAATATTTTTAATATAAATTGTATTTGTAGTCTAGTATGATCAACATAGTTTTTGAAAAAAATAGATAATTAAAAGAAATTAAAATTAATTACAGTGATTAATGTAAAATGAAGCTTAACAAGGGTCAAAACCTTTAACTTAAGGAACAAATGACCTAGAAACCTGTCCAAAGGCCATTATATGCCAATATTTTGATCATATACCCTATTTTTTCTAATTTTAAGAGTTATTGGGAAGAGTTTTATTAAATTTTACTATATGATATGTTATGTAAGGAAAAAAGAGAAAAAGGAACACTCCCTACCTTTAACAATTATTTAACATTGAGGTATCGAAAATACAACATATTTTTTGTTATATATATCGTTTTTTAATTGAAATTAGTAATTTTTAACATAATTATTTATCATTAATTTTTAGATATGAATTAGTTAAATTAAAATCTTAAGAAACCCCAATATAATGATTATTTATTTAATAATTAACTAATATAAATGATTCTATAAAAATTACAACTGAATAAAATTGATTTTTATTGAAATTATTTATTTTTTTATATGAATACATCATGTTAAAGTTCTTTTACATTAATAAATATTAATTCCAATATTGTTTTCATATTTTTAAATTAAAATTAGATAAAAATTTCAAAATTAACAATAATGTAATTTTACAATATATAATATATTAACAAACAATTTAAATTATTAATAATAATTTATTCTAAAAAGTTATTTTTCATTATTAATAAATACCCAACATGGTCCATTCATGGGAAATTTTATCTTCTATCATTGACATATTGGCCCATAGATAGTAAAATCATTGTTAGAACATTCTAGGTTAAACTAGTGTTTTTACACGTTACAAGCACTTGTTTTAAAATTAGTATCCAAAAACCTTGGGATATTGATTGCTTAAATTAAAAATAATATTTATAATTAAGTGTTTATATAATATACAATAAATTTATCATTAATTTTATAATAATTGTTAAATTACTAATTTTGTAAAACAAGTTTCCTTAATGAAAAACCAAAATGAAAAATATAAGGAAACATAAAGACTAAGGAAAACAATTATATAAAAGCTCTTTTTTTTGTGATGGATATTTAGGTCTACCCTTAATTACCTTTAATCCATTATTTTTCCATTTTTTATGCCAATTAGTTAAGAGAGATCTCCCAATAGTGTTACCTTCTGGAAATAAGAAGAAAGCCACTCCCCCTATTATAAAAATGAATTCACTCTTCCCCTTCCTCACACCTATCAGACCATATTCGATCATACAAAATCATTCCAAAATAGTCTCCAAAAATCCGTAACATCAACATATAATACTAAATTTGGAATAAAATAAATCCAAGGAAGCACTTTGGTTAAAACCCAGAGGACTTACCCACATACTAGGTAACATTATTCTTCAAGATATTTTATTTTATTGTTATTCTTCACAAATTCAATTATTATTATATAATTATTATATAATAACACTAGTATCCTAAATATACATATATATTTTCATAATGAGGTTTATACCATGATTTACACGCACTTTCATCTAATGGGTAATGAACATAACATTTAACTGGGCAGTGAACTCCCACCTCACGAAAAGATGATTGTTCATTTTTCCTTTACAACCTTTTATGGTTGGTAATTATGATGGAAACAAAATTTATATATGATATATATGATTTTTATTGTGTCTTTATTATTATGAAATTATTTTATAACTCATTCCTTCATACCATCCATTTTGAGTAAATCTGATAACTTCGTTTGTGGATATGTGGACTACCTCCTCCTCAAAGTAATGTGATACCTTCACACACTACATGAAATGAATTAAAGATTATGTTAATTACACATATGTGACATAAATGTAATATATATTATATTAATGTAATAATTACCTTTCTTTAAATATAATACATCATTTTTTTATTACCCATTTCACACATTAAAAAGTGAAAATGCCGCTCATGGACATGTGGACTACCGCCATCTTAATGTGTTGTGGTTACTTTACATTAAAAGAATTATATATATATATATATAATTATATATAAAAAAATAGAATGGTATTTTTGATATAATGGTCATCCTATTAATCTATAATTTCAATTATTTCATTTCCATAACAATCATTGAAAAATGGAAACTTCACGTATGTATATGTACGACCTACTATATCCATCATTTTAACGTTGGTTTATATTTTATAACCACCATTAATTGTTGGTTTTAAAATTATAATATACTTATTAATATGATAAAAATTTCATTATTATGATTCTAGATATGTTTATAAAATGAACCATTTGACCACAGTTTTCCTAGTAAAGTTGTTTTAACATATGAACTGAATTCAGTGCAAATACCTGAAAAAAACTTAATTTTTTAAGTAGTTGTATACAATAATGTAAAAAGAAAAGTAAAATTAATAATAAATATGAAAAAATTGGATGATATAAATAATTAATATCTTCTTATGTTTTAAGAATATAAATACATATGTGAAATTTCTAACTCATGTGATTGGATTTCGTCACAATTTATGTTACATTAAGACTTAATTATTGTAATACACCGCTTCTGTTTTTTATAGTTTATATACTACGCTTTTAAATTTTATAACATGAACCAGTTTTTTTTCATTATATTTTAAGTATCTTTTAATTTTATTCCTTCATGGGAATTATAATTCAAATATTTCAAATTAGTATGGGACACTTTGGAATGTTTAAGAATAATTTTTCTCAAGAATGTTCTGATGATCTTTAATTGTAATTTCCATTACATAACATAAACAACCCTTATTGTTACTTATCATAAAATAATAATTTATTGATAAAACTATATTATCTATTCAATATATATATTTTATGGTATGACACATTTTTTATTAATTAAATTGATTTTTCTACATATTAGGAATGCATTGGATTTCATATGTGACTTTTGATCCCCCTAAAGCCCCTCGATGCATCGATAGGATTAATGAGACAAACTAGATTTGGTTTCGGATATATACCTACCCATTTATTATATTATTGCCTTTAAGCCTTGATATTATGAGATTATTGGAATGAATCCTTGACAATATTAGATTCTTTGATAGAATCATTGATAGTACTAGATTTATGGAATGAATCCTTGATGATGTGTCTTAGATATCAATAGTTTTTCCTTCCATCATTGTGTATTTAGTTATTGTTATTCCATGTGATTGTTCAATTATTTATAGTATCCGTGGTTATGTTTTATTCTCATGTTATTGATTAAAATGAATTGGTCTTCGTAATCTACCTTTCCATTTTGATTATGCCTTTTCTAGTAATTTGAATGGTATGTGTTATCAATTATGTACCTTTTAAGGTTTATTAATTCATATTGATTTGTTATTTAATCCACATTACCTAACATTAATGAGTATTTTATCTCACCCTTATAATATTTTCTTTACCAAAGTTATGAAGATAAACCCTTTGAATGACTTTCAAGGATTTTGTTTATTTCATTTTATTATGTATCATGTTTGTCTTTTTAATTTCCTAACAAATTAATGGTATCATGAATGTAATGTAGATTTCCAAAATTGATAAATTGGTCGGCCTTTTGGGATTTTATTCTTCGTAATCATTCCAACAAAATAAATTGATTCGTTGGATATGGTCTATTGGGGTTAGGGTGTTACACGATCCAAGACATCTTACATAAATGGATATACCCTTAGCCAAATACCTAGCCTAATTTGCCTCATGATACATTCCAATGATAGTAGGGGATATATAATTTCAGTCCCCTCCCATCACTTAATATGTATAATTCTTTCAATATATTAATTAACAATACAACTTAATCATGATTCCATAATAATCATCAATTGTCCATTTTAGAATAACAGCATACAGAATGTCAATAAATTCCCTAGTCAAAATAATAAGAATTTATCTAGAGAAATATGGTTTTATATATCATTATATAGTATTATTAGTTAAGTTTTAAATTCATAAATGGATGTTGATATATATTAAAATAATTATAAATGATCATGAAAATGTTTCTTGAGGAAAATAAATTTTTCTTTATAAAATTAGTTATTTAAAATATAAAAATATCCAAGATATTTCTAGAAATATTTTATGTTTGTAAATACTTTTAATATTTTAATGGAAGTTTCAATAAAAATATAATTCATTATGGCAATAGTAATAATTTTTGTTCTTTATAAAAAAATAAATATTTTTTCACACGATTGGTAAAAATTACCTTGTTAATAAAATGACAAGAGGATTCCTTTAAAAAATTAGGTGAAAATAAATAATTAGGAAAATTTTATTTAACAAATACTTTAAAAATATTAAAAACATTATTAATTTTTTTCAAGAAAATATGGACATGGAGCAAAATATTCCAACCGAATAGAAAACAATATCAGTTTTACTGAAAAACATTAATTTTTTTATTGAGAATGAAAGTAGAGTAAAATTAATGAAAAAAATGTAATTTCATGGAATATTCATAAGAAAATAATATTTATTGCTTTTATGATATAAATATATTATAATTACCCTTACTAAAAATTAAACATAGATAATCCTAAATAATAATAACATTGTGAAATAAACCATTATATTAGGTATGACATTTTTTCTAAGTAATTTTAGTTTCCTATATAATAAATTTAATCTCATTATAATTCTATTAATGAACCATATACAAACTTTTAATATCTTATATTATCCTCTCATAATAATTCTACAACAGTTTAAAAATAATTATTTATCTGAGTCATCATTTCTGGGTGTTAATTGTTTTATTTTTCATGTAATTTTTATTTCATTAATTTCGGTAATTGTATGTTAATTGTGCTCCCATAATAACCATATTCTTAATAATGAAATATATACCATATATATATTGATTATATTAAAATATATAATAAACCATGAAATTATGTCATTAAATAGAATCACATCTCTTCATGGGGTTGTAGTCTAAATATACACATGAGAAGCATTATCCTTTTTAATCCGTAGATGTGTAAGAAGAAAAATGGTATATTAAATTTAAAAAATCATAATTATGTTATAAGTATAAAATATATCCATTAGTTTCATGCTTATACGCATCCAAATAAATTTTTTATTGAATGTCAACTACACCTCTACATAGAGACGACAATCTGAATGTACACACAATCGATGATTTTATATTCCATAGGCTGAGAAGGAGGTGGAAAATGGATTTACCATAATCATAATAAAATTTAAGCATATGTATTATACAATATTCATTATTTTGGGTTGGTTACAAATGGTTTCGTTAAACCATAATGAGAAATAAATTTGAAATATTCTTTGAGAATGGTTACATCTTCTTTAATGTAACTCCTTCAAATCTCCTCTGAAGGATCCTTGGAATGATATTTTAGGAAGGAGAGAAACAATAATTTATAGATAGGTATGTTTATAATAGATATTTTGTCATATTTTATCTTGGTGGCTGAAAGTGGTGTAAATAAGAGATATGTTGGATTTCTGTTTATAATTAGGGGAGAGGAAATAACTGCATATTTGTAAAAGATTAAAATAGAATAATGACATACTCATGAAAAATCCCTCAAATAGATTATTATTAAATTTTAGGAAAATATTGGTTCTAAATTTAGTAATAATATTGGATTTATACATGTTTAATTAGTAATTTTACACTATATCTTGGTTTAACCCCCACACCCTGGTTAAATTCATTTTAACATTCACTATGGTCACAATTTTTTATGGTTCTTAATATTAATTATCACCAAACAAGGAAGTGGAATCATAAAAAAATATTTGATGATTCAAAACGTGGAATCAATTTAATAAAATTAAATTTCTATAATTCATAGAAAATTATTATAAAACGAACACGTAAAACATCCAAGAAAAACAATCTTCCAAGAAAATACATTTTTAAATATACTTCTTTTATAGAAATATTAAGAATAATATATATTATAATGAGATTTATTAGAATATATTTAATAAATAATAAATAATTAAAATATCAAATTAAATAACAAAATTGGACTTTGTAAATACTTAAAAAGGAAAACGCAGTTTCTATAAAATCAAAATCAATATTCACTATTCAAAAAAATAATTCTTTTATGAATAAAATTTTACCTTAAGATAATTTTTTTATTAATATTTACAAAAATACATCTATTTATATTATTAAATTTATAAATTAATTATAAACTAATTATAATATTCACAAACAATATTCAATAATTGTTTTTTGAAGAAAACATGTTTTTGATGAAAAAAACAGATTAATTGAAAATTGAGGACATATTTATTATGAATTAAAAAATTCATTTTCATTCAAAAAAATTATTAATAAATTTATTAATTTATTAATATTATTCATACAATCTAACATAACAAATTCTTTCTTACGGTTACATTTAAATGATAACAATTCAATATAATATCACATATTGTTTAAACTATATGTTGCGTGCAAAGAAATAAATAAATTAAATTAAATTTATTAAAAGACAAATATAACATAAGAAAACATATTCTTACACTATTATTCACCAAATAATATCTCTTAGTGGCATGACCCCCTTGGAAATGAAGATAATCCATGATGTGAGTTATAAGTTCCTAACTTCTCTTTCTTACTTCTATTTCTATTTTTCTGACATCATTATCCATTGAATTTCACTAAATCAACTTAATATTACAAAATCAATATCATTATTTTTGTTATATTTTGTTATAATAATGGTATAATAATTAAACATATTTTCCCTTTTCCATTAAGAAAAAAATATGAAATGTGCATATGGGAAGACTACCATCTCTATGAATAAATGAGTTTGTTTTCATTAACCACCTTACCTATATAGTAAAAGAATTGAATTTAATATATTATTCTTTTATTTATGAATTATTTTTTATTTTTAAATAATCAGAGAGGGGGCATCATACCCATCTGAAGAGGGGGCGTCATACCCATCCAAAGGCATCCATCCCCATGCACCTTAGTACTTCCCTGGGTATTTCCCTGGGGAACAAGAGAGGTGACGAGCACAAGAGAACCCCTTTCCCTCTCCCGATGCACTTTGTCGCCATGGGTATCCATCTCGGAGTAAGCCCCGACTTTATTGGCTGCCCTCATGCATAAGCCCCACTCCACTTCTCACAGATGCACCTTTCACGATGTGATTTTCTGGTCCCGGCTGCCTCTTGTTTCTCTCACTGAGCATGACACACGTGGGCTTAGATTTAGCATCGACCATGAAATCCTCTTTTGGGCCTCCTCAGACTGTAATCCCCAATCCATCTCCTTGGGACTCCTCAGAGTGTAAGCCCCAATACATCACCCTGGGTCTCCTCAGAGTGTAAGCCCCAATCCATCACCATGGGCCTCCTCAGAGTGTAAGCCCCAATCCATCTCCCTGGGCCTCCTCAGAGTGTAATCCCCAATCCATCATTCTGGGCTGCCTCAGAGCGTAAGTCCCATGTGATTCGAACTACGTTGACTTTGATCCCTGTCCCCTAGGTAGGGTACGTAGGAAGCCTCCCCGAGGATCAAGCCCGATCACAATCAGACCCCCGTGTCCACCTTCACTTTGGTTCTCTGACACCCCGATTCAAACTATGTGGAATTTGATCCTTGTCCCATAGGAAGGGTACGTAGGAAGCCTCCATAAGGTTCAAGCCCAGCAACTGGTTGATCTGACTATCTTCACATCGGTTCACCGTGCCACTCCAAGTACCGCCTCAATGAGTTCCAACTCCTTGGGGTCATTAATCAAATGAGGGTTGGTAAACCTCAAGCATAAATGATTCTGAACCCCTGCGTTCAGCTTACCATTACCAACCAAGATAAATATGTGGATATTATGCTTTGGTATACACCAAAGTTTCACGAACATATGAATACATCTTAAATCTATAAGAGAGTCTTAGAACAAGAAATAATTCCCCCCAAAAGGGTGCGATGAGCTAGAATTATCATCCTCTCGACCAATGTGAGTTTTTAAGCATCACTGGTCAGACCATCCGGTGAACACCTACCTTTGGAAAGTAGGTCCACAAGTTATCAGATACAGAACCGTTGGGAATTTTGAGACCGACCTGAAACAAAAATGGTGAACCCAACATGAATCTTTAACCAGGCATGACGGATGTAACTTAATTCCACTTTGTACCCCCTTTTACTCTCATGGAGGGCCAAGCAATGTCATTAATTATGCATGGGATCATGAGATGCTACTTTGATGGGTTTTTTGTTGTATATGCTAAAATGTTTTGCTGGTACTACCTTCAGAACACCCTTTGATCCAACGACATCATGAAGGAACTCGCAAGAGTGCACATTAGGCTACACGACGACTGGGCATCCTCACCAATGGAGGACCCCGTCACCCACCCAGCGTCTTCAACGCTGGGTCTTGGATGTGCTGATTCAAGAGTACCATGTGAATGGTACTCTCCCAATGGAAGAGGCAGACATGCACTCCCTCCAATCGGCCAGATCTCACTAGTCGCCTGCCTAGCAGCAGCCGCAAAGGCAGAGGCAGGCATCCCTTGTTGTTGTCTACAACCATTTTGGGAGTCTATCCCGGGAACAGTACAATTCATACCTCCTTCATCTTAGGGAGGTGGATGAGGTCGACGTTGAGGACTTCATCCCCATCGAATGGGGGTTCCGCTCCAAGGCCACCACCGCAGACGTCATCATAGTCACGCCGCGATTTAACATCCTCATGCTCATTAGGATGTAGCCTCAAGGATTCATTCCCACGCTCCCCGAGCTCCGGCCCCTCGGACTTCCCGATGAGGGCGGAAGACGTACAATCAGGGACTGGTCATCACCCTGGTCCCTGAGGAGGAGCTCCGATTCCCAGCCATGGAGACATACCACGAAGAGGAACCTACACCTGTTTTCTCCTCCCGAGCCTTCCATCCAGACATGGCGGAATCATACAAGCCAGTGTGCATCCCCACTGACCTCCATCAAGCCCCTAACTCACACAAGACAACACTTACCTGGAAGGAACCTCTCCCTACCCAGGGTTGTGAAGCCCCCCAACCTGACGTGGTGGAGAACCGGCACCAGTAGGACCAGCTCCTGGTAGTTTCTTCTGACTCCTGCCATCCTGATATGGTGGTGATCAACAAAGCCTGCCACCCATATGTGGCGGCAAATCATAGGCAGACATGTCTCCCCACCAATAAAGGCCACCGACTCGATACAGTGGGAAACCAACAAATGCAGGGCCAGCTCCCTGCGGATGCAAGTGAAGTCTTCCATCCTGATGTGGCAGCCAATGGAGAGATAAATTGGTGTATCCCGGTACAAGGGAAGATTCGTTCACCTGCCCCAACATAGATGAATTGTCAGTACCCACTGACCACTTGAGGACTGGAGAATGATATTCTTACTCTAATACCAGAATGGGCCTTCATACCTGTTCATTCCAAAGATGTATCTCTGTATATTTTGGCAATTATGGTGGAGTAGGTATTAATCCCAGATCATATCTTGTAGACTTGGTAGAATGTAATTGCATCAGCAGAAACAACAAGGACTCGGGCCCATGATCCCATCTCCCCAGTTGCGTAAACTCATCTAAGAGACGAGATAGCCACCTTAGAGAAGATTTTCATCCCTACTTCTGCCCAAGAGTGTCATCAGCCATATTCCGCGATGCAAGGGAAACCGGATCGAGCAGATTCACTCGTTCCAACTGGGGGACACCTGTTCATCACAGTTGATGCTCCAGAGCAGACAAATATCCCTACTAAAAGTCAAGATGTTCGTTGGTGTATCCCGACAGCATCACGGGACCCAATTAGACAAGGACCCAAAGGTGAAGGCCATTATCAACAGCAGACTGTCCCCACTGCCCGCAAAAGAGAGCCCCAAACACGCCAATGGGAGCTGAAAAATAAAGAGGGAGTTCATGAGTCCGCTCTGCTGGAAGATGGGGTTCCTAACACTGCTAAGCATAAATCAAAAGCTCAGAACCCTGCCCATCCATTACTATATTATGGGAGTGGTAGTAGCAGTTGTGAAGGTCCTCCCGCAATGTTGCTACCAACAACTCTGATGGTCCTCCCCAGAGCAACTGTGGGGGCCTCCCCTGCAGGCATATAACGATCGATAATTATAGCTCCTCTTCTGATGTGAGTCACAGAAACCCTCCATGTGGCCAGAAGATCAAGAAGCAAGAAGGTCCTCCACTTACTGTGGTCCACCCTGAAGGTCCTCTTTGGGGTATACGCTGCAAACACTCTCCATACAGTGGGACCACATATTATGATAGTAGTCCTCGCTATCTTAGTCGCAACTGCGGAGGCCCTCCCCACAGTGACGTCTCATCCTGACAAGAAGGCCCTCCCCTTGTCGTGGCCTGGCCTGACGGTCCTCACTAGGGGTTACATTGAAACGACACTCCGCGCATCCGGGTATCAGATCAAGGTGGTAGTCCTTTCCACCCTGATAACGGAGGCCCTCCCCGTAGAGACGTCAAGAAACGGGAAGGCCCTCCCCTCATTTCGGTACATTCTGGAGGGCCTCCCCATGATGTATCATGTAGATATTCTCCCTGTGGTAGCTGTAATGGCACTCCTCACCATTGCTGCAGCTGTGATGGTAGTCCTTGCCATCATGAACACCATTGCGAAAGTTCTCCCCTCATTGGCCTCAAGAAACAAAAAGGTCATCCCCTTGTCACAGTGTGTCCTGAAGGTCCTCCCCAGGATGCACATCGAACATCAATCCATGATGTTCATCCTCACCATGATGGCAGTTGTTGCGAAGGTCCTCCCCATAATGATACTACACAGCCAGAAGGTCCTCCCCTTACAACGACACGCCTTGGAGGTCCTCCCCAGAGTGTGTACTACAAAAGTCCTCTATGCAGTGAAGCCTCATGCAATAATGGTAGTCCTCGCCGTTTCCACATCTGTGATGGTAGTCCTTGCCACCATAGACAAAATTGCGAAGGTCCTCCCAACATTGCCCCCAAGAAACAAGAAGGTCCTCCCCTTGTCGCAGTGTGTCTTGAAGGTCATCCCCTAGATGCACATCGAACATAAATCCATGATAGTTATCCTCACCATGATGGCAGTTGTTGTGAAGGTCCTCCTTGTAATGATGCTATACAGCATATGATCATCCCCTTTCTACAACACGCCTTGGAGGTCCTCCCCAAGGTGTGCACTACAAAAGTCCTCTATGAAGTGAAGCATCAAGAAGTAATGGTAGTCCTCACCATTACGGCCTCCATTGCGGAGGTCCTCCCTGTGATGACATATCATATCGACAGGAAGGTCCTCCTCCTGCCGAATCAAGCAAAGAAAATCCCTTGTATGTTGAGGCACTCAGAGGAACGGGATAAAGCATGTCAGATTCCCAGTTAGTCACTGACGACATCCTTCTGCAATCAAGAGACGATCCAGGGTCACGTTCATCCACTGAACCACCTTGGAATCGCCCACATAATGATTTAGCACCCACCGGTCCCACTGCCTCTGACCACATTGGCAGCGAGCGTCTCAGTTGGGACAACCAGGTATAGGAATCACTGGCGGAGGAGTATGCCGATATGCTGCACCTGAGAAGACGATTGTCCAGGGATGATATACCAGTTATGTTTTGGCCTACGGACACCTCTCAGTTCGACATACCCAGAGAGTTGTTGGAAGAATGTGTGCACGGAATCCGCCATAATATATGGACAACCCTCCAGCGACTAAAATCAAGCTTCCTGCCCTACGATGGGTATATAGACCACGTCAAGACAATAGGGTACCTCTTGATCCACATAGACCTGGAAGCTCTTCCTTCATCATGACAATAGTGACCTGAGAGGCGTAATGAAAACTTGGAGATAGCCTGCCTCCGAGCACTGCACCAGCTGTGCTGCCTCATCGATGAAGCTCTGAAGGGAGTCCATATCAGGGGATGGGGAGAACATGGAGATTTGTATTTCACTCCACTCCCCACCTAGAAGAACCCATTCAACATGGTGTATTACAACATCATCACTTCAAGACGGCAATCGAGTGGTCTCTATATTCAAAAAAGGAAACACACCAAGCAGAGTCAGGCCTTGAGTAATTCTCAGAAGCGTTAGGCTCCATGGGAACAAGCCATTCAAGAACTCTTGAATCAGGCCACCGAGAGCATACATCAAGACCCTCGCCTAAGAGAGGCCAGTCAATGATCTTTTCCTTCTTCCCGATAAGGGATTGATTCACAGAAGAACTCGGCACCAAACCCAATTCACCCCCGAATGGGGGCATGCAAGATCAGGCAGGTAGCAATAGCCGCAGCCACTGCAACAATCTAGGGTCAATCCCTGCCTGCAGGGCTGGGGGAATTTTTAGCAAAACATTCCCCCGTAAGACTAATAAAACAGGGAAGAGACTCGATGTCCAAGGAACGGAGCCAACCCCAGCCCTCAGGGCTGGGGGCATTATTACCCCCTCAACAACAACCTCCCCCATGAGAGTTAGTATTCTTTTATCTAGGGAAGACAATTAGAAGAGGTGGTTCCCGTCCTATACCGTCATTTGAATCATCATCCCCTTCTAGTGGAAGGTGTAGTGTAAGGTCTCATCAAAGAACTCTATGCGTCACCCTTCGTCAAGAAGTCCAATGGAAATCCCAGGTCATGAAAGGGAAGGCCAGTAGAAGATGCGTGAGATCCTCTTCCCATTTGAGATATAGAATCTTCTCTGCCCTATGATATGAATCTATCAACGTCATAGAGGTTAACCCCACAGGTGACACCAGAGATACTGCAAATCAGGAGGGATCAGAAGATTATAGTTCCGGTCAGGCTATGACTCACAACGAACCAACAGGTGTGCACACTCGGAACCAGTGGGCCGCCCTAAATATGGAAGTTCTTCCAGCCAATCCTCCTCTACCTACCCTACGAGCTTCCAATAAGGATAAGAACAATGGACTGGTTACTTTTAACACACCTCCTTCTCTCGACAAAGATGAGCCACTCACGCTCGAAGAGATATTCACTCGACAAGAAGATGAGATGAAAGAATTGAGGCGGCTTAACGCCGAGCTTCTCCAAAGGAACCACTTTATCAAATGTGCATCCCAAGAGGATCCATATCATGAACTCCTAACAATTTCACCTCAAAGATTAAGTTTTTCCCCATAAAATGAAACATGGTTAGGGATCCCATCCAATAAGGTGCCCGGCCCATCCAACTACCTATATGTAGATTCAGATAAATTCCATGACTTTCCTCCACTCTGGAAGCAAGCAGAGAGAGTACACCAGAACCCTCAAAAGGTGCCACAAACAGCACACACACCCCTGGTTCCGGCCAATACGAATCCTCAGGCAATGCCTCGGGCTATGCATGCCCATGATAGGGCCCAACAGGATGTAAACCAGGGTCTCACCAAGACCATCAAGGCACTAACAACTTGATTGGAAGTGATGAAAGGTCGATGCGCTCCGATGCAGCCAGAGCAGAAACACTACCAGGATTGGGTGAGTAATACACCGCCTCCACCCAATTTTGGGAGCCCTGTATTTTCTATATTCATTGGATCAGGCGATCCAAAACACCGTATGATGCACTAAGCATCTTATTGTGACCCAATGATGGGATCTCTGGAGCAACAAAAAGCAGTAAATCTCAGATGCTTCGTACGGACCTTGCAAGGATCTGCCTTCATTTGGTATACGAGTCTGCCAGCATAGTCAATAAAGAGATGGGAAGAACTTCAGTAGCGGTTCCTATTCCACTTCAGCTGAACGTTGCCTAAAACAACAATCAATGATCTCATGAACTGCAAGTAGAGGGAGAATGAGTGGTTCTCGGATTTCATCGCCAGATGGAAAGGTCTGACCTATTCCCTGAATAGGACAATGTCTCAAGATGAGATGCTAGCCATATGGATCAATAGTCTTCGAGATGAGCTGTGAACACCACTCAGACTTGTGGAGTGCACCACTGGCTTCCGCCATGTCTCGGCCATTGCCTAGGTAATTGAGGACTCCCTACAGTGGACTAATTAGATGTCCTGAATAGCCTCGCAGGCTCCTGCGAAAAGAGACCCTACAGCTGGAGTGTCCGCTCTCACACTCAAGCCGGCCCCTGTGCCCGCTCCACATCTCAGGGCTCCACCAAATTGTCAAGGGACTCCTGCATATCAGCGGCTGCCTCCGCCTAAATAGGATGATCAACAAGGACCAAAGAGGAATTCGTTTGAGGAATGATGACAAAAAGTATACTCATTCTCAGACGATCAAGTCTGCGAGTACTTCATTGCTGCCATGAACTGCAACTTGCTCCACCTCCTGGAGCTATGGAAACCTGAAGTGGTTGGCTGAGATGATAGGCTAGATTACTACCCCTACCATCGGATGTTGGGACACAGTATCCGAGAATTCTTCATCTTCAAGGACCTCCTGCAGAGGATGGTAGACTCTGAATAGGTCGATCTTGCACCACATCTAGCACAAGTGGCATGTATCTCTACCACCGACTCCGGCAAAGAGGAGGGGTGGCAGAAAGTCACCAGTAATCAGGGGCAGAAATTTTACAACTGGATGACTCAGAAGACTATTAACTGATAATAGGGCATACTCCACACTCAACTACAGTAGCCGGTGTTTCCACCAACATCCCCTGAAGCCGCAGAACTGAAAGTATCGAGCTCACAACCCTCCACGATCTGGTCATCCGGGCGTAATAGAAGAAAGAGAAGCAGTTCGCAATGGGGCCAAAGTTAGTTTCGACCCATGAAGATTATATGCCCTCGAATTTGGCACCACGGGCATCGACCCACCAAATGGAAACATCAGGGGAAACCAACCAGGTTGTCCTGTAAGAGGATGAAGACCCATTAATTGGTTCTATTAACGTCACCCATCTTATGGAATCATTCCATGATGAAGGGTATGGTTATGAACCTGTGTTCTATACATGAGTAGCAAGGAGGAGGAATCGTAGAGGTAGGGGATACCAGGGGAGGCTCAGCCGCGGCTGAAACCAACCCTATGGTTGGACCCCATCCCAAACCATTAGTATCACGGAAACCCATGGGAGAGCCCTTCAGCAGACTCAGCAAGAGAAATAATGCCCCTCCACCTCCACAAGGAGCCACTCTAGCCCTATTGTTCTGCGATACCCACCAGAGGAGGAGAAAGTGTCTCGACGCCTGGTGCGCACAGACAGACCGGCTGGGCCAAGTCCTCAAAATATGGGAAAACCATCGATATCCGACCCCACGGCTGGTCCCTCCTCTTCAAATGTTCTTTCCCCTAAAGCACCCGCTAAGACTCTCCTGCCAATGGAGAAGTGTCAGCCGCTGGAGCAGAATTACGATATCCTTAAGCAGGTGACATCGGTACTAGCCAACATGTCCAACCTTGATTCCCTAAGTCTGTCAGCAGACCTCCGGGAGGCACCTATAGAAGCTTTGATCAGCCCCCAAGAGTTTCAAGCTGAGGTAGCTGCCACTGAAATTTACCGGATAGAGACTAACCCGGATGAATGCAATACGGTGATTTTCTTTCACCGATCAGAATGAAGATCCCATCATGCAAGGACACATCAGACCACTATATGTGTCTGACACACTAAAAGGTATTGAGATCTGTAAAGTCTTTATAGACAATGGCTCTGGAGTTAATCTTTTTCTTGTATGGACACTCCGTAAGATGGGCTACAGCGAGGGTGATTTAATTCCCTTGGCCACAACTCTGCTAGGTTACGACAAGAGCGAGCAGAAGCCAATGGGAAAATTTTTGCTAAAGACACATTTCGGTGACTCGGTTGCCTACATGCTATTCCTAGAGGTTCGGAATAACACAGCATTCAATGCCCTGCTGGGGAGGCCGTGGCTCCATAAGCACATGGTTGTTCCCTCATCCTACCACCAGTGTATCAAGTACATCATCAATGGACAAAGTGGAACATTGCACGACGACAAGGCCCCTTTCGAACTCTCTGAGTCACACTATATTGACGTCAGATTCTATGAACAAAAGAAAAATAAGCCTTTGGTTGATGGTGTTTACTGAATCTTTGCTAAAAATGGCCTAGAAATGGTTCCCGATGACCCCATTCGGCTGCTTGGTAGAGACTATGTATTGCCCATCAACTATATTAAAAGCATGGGATCAGGTTCAGACACACACTCAGTTGTATTCATGACTTCAGCCACAACGGTCGAGCATGACAATGTGGGAACATCCTCCAACCCAGAATTTGTGGAAGAATACTCGAGCGGGGGTTCCCATGACACCTTTCCCTCAAACCCCTAAGAACCTATTCTAGAAATAGTCCCCCCATCGGATCAAGAAGAGGAGGATTTTGGAGATGAATTGGGGGAAGATCTCAGGGATGCACCTCCTGCATTTGAGGAGGGTATCACCACCATGGTGGATGAGCTTAGGGAAATAAACTTGGGTACGGAAGAAGATCTGAGGCCTACTCTTATTAGTGCAGCCATGTCCCCTGAGGAGCATGAGGTATATAACTCTTTTCTGAGGAAACATTGAGATTTTTTTTCTTGGAATTACACAGAAATTTCGGGACTCGATCCCGAAGTGGCGACGCATCACCTGAGTCTTCTAGAAGACCACCGGGGCTATAAACAGGCCTCCAGAATGATGCATCCCTCACATGCTTCCAAAATAGAGGCTGAAGACGATAAGCTCATTAAAGAAAGCTTCATTCAGGAGGTCCAGTACCCCATTTGGTTGGACAACATCGTCCCTGTCAAGAAAAATAATGGACAAATCCACGTCTTCATTGACTTCAGAGATCTCAGTCGGCATTGTCCGAAAGATGATTTCCCGGTCCCGATCACCGAATTATTAATTGATGCGATGGATGGGTACGAGGCTCTATCATTCATGGACGGCTATTCTAGATATAATCAAATCAGGATGGCCCGAGAAGACGAAGAATCCACTACCTTCAATGCCCCTCAAGGGGTATTCTGTTACAGGGTCATGTCCTTTGGTCTCAAGAACGCTGGCGCCACATATCAGCGTGCCATGCATCGGATCATTAAACTGTTCCTGGGTAAATTCATTGAATGTTACGTGGATGACCTGGTGGTAAAGTCTAAAAAGTGCCCGGATCACCGTTCAGACCTTGAGACCATCGTCAACAAACTCCGACAACATAGCTTGATTATGAACCCCTTGAAATGCCCCTTTGTGGTTACCTCCGGGAAATTCCTTGGCTTCGTCGTACGCCATCATGAAATTGAAGTCGAACCTGAGAAGACAAAGGATAGCCATGGATTACCACCTCCCTGAAATCTCACTGAGTTTAGGGGATTCCAAGGAATCCTAGCCTATATTAGGCTGTTCATATCCAACCTGGAAGGAAAATGTTTTCCCTTCACCGAGATAATGAAGAAGGGGGTCACGTACCAATGGATGGATGACTGCCAAGAGGCATTCTAAAACATGAAGAATTACCCCTTAAGCCCAACGGTGATCATTACCTCAGTTGAAGGAATACCTCTCATCTTTTACATGACAGCCTTAGAGCGACCACCGGGAGCCTTCCTCGCACAAAATAATGACGCCGGCAGTGGAAGCATTCTCTATTACCTCATTCGAACCTTGATTGATGCTGAGACTCGATACTCTAAAATTGAGAAGAGCAGTTTAGACTTAGTCTTCATGGTTCAGAAGATGCGACATTATCTGCAGAATCATGAAGTCCATTTGATCTCGCAGAGTAACCCACTCAAGTACATCCTCAGTTGCCCGATGCTAACCGGACACCTATCCCAATGGGAGGTTATCTTGTAACAGTTTGACATCCAGTTTGTTCCTCAGAAAGACATCAAGGGTCAGGAATTAGCCGACTTTCTGGTATAGCACCCTTTGACGGGGACCACTACACCGGACATTGAATTACCTGATGAAGACATCTTCTTGGTTCGATAGAAGTTCCCAGCATGGGAAATGTGCTTCGACGGTGCAGCCCGAGGCCCAACCGAGAAGAGGATGGAGGATCCCAGATTCAATAATGTGGGTTTGGGAATAATACTCTCATGTCCCCAGAAAAGTCAGTCTTTCCATATTCCTTCCTCCAATCAGAAGGATGTATGAACAATGAAGTAGAATATGAAGCTCTCATTGCAGGCCCAAAACTCGCACTCCAGGCACAGGTACAACACCTTAAGGTAAAAGGTGACTCAGAACGGGTCATCAAGAAAGTCAATGGTGACTATCCTATTAAAAATGAGGATAATATCCCCATGTCTATCCATGTTCGAGGGTTAATACAATAATTATTCACAGAACCAACATTGACCTATATTCCCCGGTCTTAGAATGCTCAGGCTGATGCATTTTCCAACGCGGCCACAGCCCTAGCTGACCCAGGCCGGGATGAAACGGTTATCAGTATTGTTCACCATCAAATAGTATTGCCATTTGTTCAGACCAAGAGGGAATAAATCCATGAAATCAGTCCTGTCCCTGAGCCATATGCTCCTACCACCGGCTGGATGAAACCCATTGAAAACTACCTTCAACGGGGATAAAATCAATCAGACATGGATGAACGAGATCAAGTACAGAGAAGGGTAATCAACATTGTCCTATATGGTGGAGCGGGTCAGTTAGAGGCCCTTTAAAAATGAGGCCTCAATGGAGTTCTCCTCAGATGCATTGATGGAGAAGAAACCATTGCTATAATGAATGAAGTACATGTCTGACCGTGTGGAGTACATCAACCGGGGACCAAGCTTTCCCATGAGGTTCGAAGGCTTGGGTACTACTGGCCCATAGAGGCATGAGACTGTGAGCATTTTACCGCAAAATTCCCCTCATGCCAGATTCATACCAACTTCATACACCAACCCCCGGAGTTACTTCATCAAGCAAAGTACTCCTGGCCATTTGCTGTCTGGGGGATGGACGACATGGGACTATATTCTCTCGCCATGGCCAAACAACTGAAGTATATCCTCATGGAAACCAACTTCTTTTCCAAATGGGTAGAAGCCATACCTCAGAAGGAAGGCGGGGAAAGAAATATTGTTAGATTTGGGAAGACCAATATCATCACCAGATTTGGTGTCCCTCATACCATACTGACGGACAACGACACAAACTTCGGCTCTACTTATTTGGAGAAACTATACCACGAGTACGGTATCTATGCATTGTGGGATTATTGAACCACAATCTGCACCACTACTCGGGCCACCCCATACTCATTGGTGTACAACACAGAAGTGGTCCTACCCATTTAACCCCAACTTCCCTCACTCCGTGTTGCCATCTGTGATCAATTATCTGATGATGAGTAGTCATAAAAGCAGCTAGGTGAATTGGAATAGCTAGATGAGAAGCGGTTTCACACTTTTCACCATCTGGAGGTATACCAAAACCGGATCGCATGAGCCTTCAACAAAAAGGTTCGTCTTCGGTCTTTCTTGGAAGGAGAATTAATGTTGGTCCTCAGGACCCCTGTGATACCCAGCAAGAATCCTCCAAAGCTAGATCCCAAATGGGAGGGACCATACGTTTTACACAGGGTCTACTCAAATGAAGCATATACCCTGATATCCATGAATGGGAAAATCACAACGGCTCCAACCAATGTGAGATTATTAAAGAAGTATTTCGCATAGAAACCGAAATCGGACTACGTCCTCATTGAATGACGTTAAACTGCATGGAGTTCGCCCTTACCGAATGACGTTAAACGGCATGTAATCTAATAATAACCCTCATCCTAACCACATAAAGTTAAACTGTATGGATTTCATCCTCACCGCATTACATTAAACTGCACGGATAATAAGATTTAAAAATTCCTCTTTCCCCCGTGTACAGACCAGACTGGAATGGGGTGTATTCCACGTCCACGCCACACGACGTTAAACTGAACGGATTTCAGAGAACTACGTATGGCTTGATTCCTGCCCGCACAGGATACGTAGTGATGCTGGGATCCCCTGTCCTGGCCCAGCCACTCCCAAATAAAATTTAAAAATGCCTTCTTCCCCCCATGTATGGACCAGACCTGCACGGGGTGTATCCCACATCCTCACTGTATGACGTTAAACTACATGGAGTTCATCCTTACTGCACGACGTTAAACTACACGGAATCTAATAATAACCCACATCCTAACAACATGACGTTAAACTGTATGGATTTCTTTTTTACCGCACGACGTTAAACTGCATGGATAATAAGATTTAAAAATTCCTTCTTCCCCAGTGTATGGACCAGACTGGCATGGGGAGTATTCCTCATCTTCACCACATTATGTTAAACTTCATGGATTTCAGAGAACTATGTACGGCTTGATTCCTATCCTTGCAGGATATGTAGTGACGTCAGGATCCCCTGTCCTAGCCTAGCCACACCCAAATAAAAGTTTAAAATTCCTTCTCCCCCCCCCCCCCCCGTGTGTGGACCAGACCTTCATGGGGTGTATCCCACATCCTCACCGCACGACGTTAAACTACATGGAGTTCTTCCTTACCGCACGACATTAAACTGCACGAAATCTTATAATACATCTCATCCTAACCACATGATGTTAAACTGTATGGCTTTTGTCCTTGCCGCACGATGTTAAACTACACGGATAGTAAGATTTAAAAATTCCTTCTTCCCTCGTGTATGGACCAGACCGGCACGGGGTGTATTCCTCGTCCTCACCGCATGACGTTACACTGCATAGATTTTAGAGAACTATGTACGGCTTGATTCCTGCCCTCGCAGGATACATAGTGACGCCGGGATCCTCTGTCCTAGCCCAGCCACTCCCAAATAAAAGATAAAAATGCCTTCTTCCACCCATGTACGAACCAGACCAGCATGGAATGTATCCCTCGTCCTCACCACATGACATTAAACTGTATGGACAAGAAGTTTTAATAATTCCCCTCTCCCCCTGTGTATAGACCAGACCAGTATGAGGTGTACTTCTTTCTGAGAACTACGTATGGCTTGATGCCTTCCCTTGTAGGATACGTAGTGATGCCAGGATTCACCGTCCTGGCCCAGTCACCTCCAAATGAAATAAAATAAAAGTTAGACAACGTCCCCTTCCCCCGTGTATGGACCAGCCCTACATGGGGTGTGCTTCTTCCAGAGAACTACATGAAGCTTCACGGATAACAAGATTTAAAAATTCTCCCTCTTCCACGTGTATGGGCTAGACCTTCACGGGGTGTATTTTTGCATCCTTGACGCACGATGTTAAACTTCACGGACAATAATGTTAAAAATTCCCCCTTCCCCCGGTGTACGGACTAGACCTAATTGGGGTGTATACCTCTTCCTTACCGCATGACGTTAAACTGCATGGACTTCGTCCTGACCGCATGACATTAAACTACACGGACATCGTCCTCACCGAATGGCGTTAAATTGCATGGAGTTTATCACGACCCACTCAAGACACACGACGATACAAGATGGAGATAATCCTTGCACATTTAGATTCATCCTCTCCATACATCAGACTCCACGACCCGGACAATTATGGATCTTTATAACCATTCATAGCAATCTGAAGTGGAAGGTCATCAACCCGTGGACACCTTTTCAGGACTATGCATACCATGCCCGCAGCGGCTCTGCATAATGATAGCCCTTGGCTCTTCTACCAAAGGCAAGATTTTCACAGGCGACACTCTTCCAAACTCTGTACACTTACCGGCCTCAGAGCCCCCATACCATACCTCCTGATCCAGATGTTTATGGCGATGTGGTTTAAAAGTTTGTCCCCTCTTCACATCCAAGTGTTTCCAGTGTATCCCTACCTGGATAGCCTATGTGTCCACCAGTGGTTCACATAGCGACATGCATCAACGAACATCAAGCTAGGACTAGGCTACATTGACTCAACAGACAATTGTAGTGAAGATGTTTCTTGTATACTCGGACACCATTATCCCCACGTGTCAAACTATGCATTATGAGCGACCACAGATCCCCATAATCATTCACAACCATCAGAAGTGAAAAGTCATCGACCCAGGGACACCTTTGTACGACTATGCATACCATGCCCTCAGTGGCTCTACATAATGATATACCCTGGCTCGTCCATCAAAGGAAAGATTTCCTTGGGTGATACTCTTCCCAGCTTCGTATGCTTACCGACCTCAGATCCCCCACACCACACCTCTTGATCCGGGAAAACTCAAAGTTGCAGTTTACAATTTTCATCCCCACCTTGTTCCAAGTATATCAGATCATGTTAGCTCTGTTATCCTTCAAGTGACTGCAAAAATAGTCACCCAATGGTCCGCGCTCTGTGACCACTAAACTAGGAGTACCTCGTCCTTACTGCACGATGTTAAACTGCATGGAGTGAAGGTACACCCTCGCGCGAAAAATAAATTAGCACATGGAGCTCTCTAAGATTTAACGGCAACTAGGGACGAGTATTCCCGACATGTTCAGACATTTTCTTCCCCGATGACAGACATCGTGGCCCAGATAATTGAGGATATTAATAACTATTAATGGCCATCAGAAGTGGAAATTCATCAACCCAGAGACACCTTTGCATGACTATGCAAACCATGCCCTCAGCAGCTCTGCATATTGATATCCCCTGACCCGTCTACCAAAGGAAAGATTTCCCTGGGTGATACTCTTTCTAGTTCTGTACGCTTACCGGCCTCAGAGCCTCTGTGTCATCTCTCCGGATCCAAGAAGCCCTGGAACCATGATTTACACCATCAACCCCCTCCACATCTTGGGCATTCCAGGATACTTGGGCCTGGTTACATTCTAATTAAGAGTGGACTTTTTAACTATGTCCTTGCTGCATGATGTCATACGACACAGATTACATCTTATCCACTAGAAGTAAGGCTGCAAAGACCAAGAAATAAACATCCAGGAGAATTCCTCAAACAAAAATCATTTTCACTTGTTTAATAATGCTCCTCGTCCTAACCAAACAACGTTAAACTACATGGTCAATCGTCCTTGCTGCATGACGTTAAACTGTACAGCATTGTCAGAGGTATAAAAAATGCCCCCCATCCTCGCTGTGTGACGTTAAATTGCACATCATCCTTTAATAACTCTCTTCGTCTTTACCATATGATGCTAAACTGCATGGTCAAACCCGTTACAGGTTCAGTAAGGAACGAAGGCTTTTCTATGTCCTTCAATGCATGGGTCAGACTGGCATAAGCCACCATCTCACACTCGCTTGAGAAGGGATTACTTCAACAATTCTCAGGAAGTTTAGTCTAGATGTTTCCCCTGTATCTAGGAACCGTTTCATCGTAAAACATACTCTATACTCAGAAAAAATCCAGACTCTCATAAGCCACCCCTATTGGTCCCAAATCTGAACATCCCTGAAGTTGCTTGGCTATAGGGAGAATACAATCATTGACTTAAGGAAAAGTTTAAACGAATATGCATACCATGACCTCAGTGGCACTCCATATTGATCACTCGTGGTACGTCTACCAAATGAAAGGTTTCTTTAGGAAATGCTTCTCTCTGTATGCATGTTGGCCTCTGAGCCCCCATGTCTATCCCGAGATTCGGAAAACCTCTGAGCTACATTTTACCATCCTCTTTCAAAATCCTGCCTGAATATGGTGGAACATCTCTAAGAAGATTATCGAGGACCATGAGAAGTCGTTCCATTCTAGATGATGTCCCAGCTGCATGACTTCAACATGCGCCAAGCTTCATCCATCCCTTATGCTAACTAAATGAGTAGGAAAGTGGTTTCCCAACCACACTATTGATTAATACAGATGTTCTCAAAACCTTCCAGATGTCACATACCCTTTCTGAGCCACCCCAGGTGGTTTTCATAATTATCCAAGCCACCCATGGTGGTTTCCATGATTCAGACATTCATGAAGTCCTATGGCCATCATAAATGTAGTCATTGACTTAAAGACACCTTTGCACGACTATGCATACCATTCTCTTAGTGGCTCTGCATATTGAGCGCCCCTGGCCTATCTACCAAAGGAAAGATATCCTTAGGCGATGCTCCTCCTACCTCTGTACGCCGATGCGTCTCCCATGCCTTGATACATGCCCTGCATGTAGTTCAAATTTAAACATGTTTCCCCCCACGTGTGTCTGAATAGTATTGAGACATATTTTAATTAACCAAACCTCATTAGGGCCCTTGACCCACCATACTTGGTCAAAGCTGCTCGACCTAAAACATCATTAATGATAGTCTTGATGGCATGACTATAAACCACCCAAGAAAAGAGGTACAAAGCATGTTATGCCGAAAACCTGAAAAGGGTGACCTATGAAAAAGTCAGGCCATAGACACAGGGTTCACACTAAATGAGCCCAGGCAAAATTAGTCCATTAAAATAAAGGACAAAAAAAATTTGTAGGGATTTTCTACAAATCCCTAGAAATAGTCAAACTATACTCGCTGGACCCCATGGTCTAGGAAAAATTTAGAGTTTTTTTCTTGAGTTATGATTAATTCTGATTCTAGGAGTTGTTATTTACACAAAAATTGTTCTAGTAACAATAAAATTTTACAGCGACAAGTGATTGACAAAGATTTTATTTCGTTTGAGAAAAGTGGGATGATGTCCACAAGCTGGGGTCTCCCCCTCACCAAAAAAGGGATAGGGGTAAGTAAAACAGAGAGTACAAGAGTGGCTCTGATAGTCATAAAGGAGACTGACTCGCTCTCTCCACCAGATCAATGACCGTGCGGAGGAGGTCGTTGCAAGACTATTCCAACACGACCTTCTCCCTGGCCTCAACCTCTACCACTGGATGAGTACGCTCCACTATTTTTTGGAGATCGTTGATCCCTTTCCTGATGGCTTCAAGGAAACCAATCATAGCTGACAACTAATTCCTCAGCATCACTACCAGTTCATCACAATCATGTAACTCAGAGTATATGATGGATGCCTGATCTCGAGAGATCGCCTCCTATGCTATCATCTGATGGAGCTGAATCGTGACTTCCTCTAGGGCTCGGGTCCCGCAATGAGTGGCAGCAAAGTGAGCAAGTTTGTGTTCACCAGTGACAGCTTCCTCACGGGCCATGTCAACTTGGCGAGCAAGAGAATGGAACTACCGATAGTCAAAGCCACCCAACCCCAAACCCAGGAAGACCTGTCGAAGAGCTTATGTCTTAGTTACCATCTCATCTAGAGAAGTTTCGACAACTATCTCACAAATCCGAGTCCAGGCCCACCTGCGCACCGCCCGGTGGTCCGCCATGACACAAGGATCTTTGGTATCCTCACTAGATAGTATGAGAATGAAATCCGGCATTTCAGCTAGCACAAGCATGTGATATCTAGAAGGTGGTTCCGAAGCTGGAAAGTCTAGAGCATCTAACCCCGGTTCAGGCTTTGAGATCAGTTTCTACGCCCGATATCCACTGGAAAAAATTCTGGGATTGATTCTCCAAGACTCGGAACCATAGGGTTGTCCTCATCCACGTCCAATATGGTTGAACCCGTCTGAACTTCGGCCACTGTTGGGATGGGAGTGGAAAATCCCCTGAGTCGATTTGATCGACGAGCCATCAGTCGATCCTCCCTTAGAGTTGATGAGGAAGGTGTGGTGGATGCCACAGCCGCAGTACCTCCTAATTTGGGAACCTGCCAGACGGCCTTCCCTAGGATTCCATTGTGATAGTGTTTTTCCCACACTTTCACATACTCCATGGAAAGGCCGGAATCCGCCCCCATGACAGGAATGAGAATGATCGTGTCAGATCCCTCCGGAATCCGCATCAACCACCATTGACGAAGTATGGCCCGGTGCAGTCCTCGAGACTTAAAAGGGTGAAGGAAAACTTGGACTTGCATACACCCAAACTGGTGAGAATAATGATACAGGACATACAACTCACACAGAGAAACCTCGTCGATCCGCGCAGACAGAAATCGATCCTGCAGAGAGATCATGTAAGAACGCTCTTCCAGGCTCCCCCGACGGTTGTCAACTAAGACGCCAGAAGGGGTGGGGTAAGGAGTGAAAGAAAACTAGGAGAAGTCCCTCAAAAAATCGAGGACTTCACCATAGGTGAGGATTTTAACCGAACTCTAGCTATATCAAGCAGTGTAGGCCGAAAAGTATGAAGTGGGATGACCGTTTTGTGGCGATACTCATAACAGCGACAATGATCTGCTACCCAGCCACACAAAAATTGAAATGGCCCACTCCGATGGAAGGGTGACCCACCATTCTGCATATGACCCATCAGTTCATAAGTACGAGTAAATGTGGGCACTGCCAAATTCACCAGGCGGACCTCTACCAGATCAACTGCCATCATCAGGGTGCAAGCCCTAATGCTATGAATAATATCACGATAAGGGAATAACCACCCGTTCAGGAACATAGAAAACAAAACTGCTAGCTGGAGCATAGGCGGTACACTAGGGAACAACTCTTAACCCCATGAAAGGTAGTCTCCCACCTCCAGAATCGCCCAGTAGGTACCTAGGGAGGTTCATGACTATTGAGAAGGATGATTCCTAGGGCGCTTGATTGTCGGCATAGGACAAGTGATGTTCAGAAATAGCCCTATCTAGGTACTATAGGGAATGAGAGAGCAGGCACGCAAGGCCTAACCCAGTGATTTCTCCCCCACAACCAGTATATCCCTCGCTAATAATGGCACTTGTTCGACATCGTCCCATGCATCAGGAGCATGCATAAATTCGTCATTCATTTCACCAATAACCGGGAGCCCTCCCAATTGATGGATATCCCACAGACTAATGCCATCTTCACCATGTGCAAGGTGGAATGTATTAGTGCCTGAACACCAGGACTGAGTAGGTCTGTCCAGAACAAGGATGGTGGGTAAATAGAAAATTGGAAAGCCCACACTACGGAGTATAAATTTACTGCTTCCATTGATTTGGGAGTCTCCCAGAAGTGATGATGGACCCAGAAAGCCCAGGCCCAGTCATTTGAGAAGGGCCCGCCACACCAAAGATCCCACCTAGGAATCCACCCCGCATCGGGATCTACTCGAGAAATGTTGATAATAGAAGGGTAACACTTAAAGATAGCTTTCTTAGAAAAGTTTTAGGCATGCTAATCACTTTGCGTCCAAACAGAGCCTCTCAAAATGAAGGCGTCTTTCTGGTCAGAGTCGGAAACCATCTCCCCTGATTGGGAAAGGTTCACCTGAATACACTTGGATGAAGCTTCCAATAAAAGAGAAGGAAGACCTTAAGAAGTGGGGGGAATAGGGACATCATCTTGAAGACCGAATCCATGAAGCGGAAGCTGATTTGATAGAGGATAATCCAAGAGCTCATGAGGGAGAATGTCTTTCAAGACACCATCATCAGGAATGAGGGACTGACTAGGGTGCTCTTGGATGTTCTGCACTCTGTGAATAATAGCTAAACATCTCCCTTAACCAATTGGGAGATGCTTTATAGCAGGCCTCAGTGCAGAATGTGGGGGAACCATATTTTCTTCCTGCACGACGAAATCAAACAAACCATTAGTCCGGAATAAAAAATAATTCGGCCAAAAATAACAAAAATATGGTTGATGATCAGTTGAGGAGCCTTCATATCAAAGTCCGCGAGGAGTCCTCGAAGGATGGTTAATGATGACAGCATCCCGCGAACCAGCCCTTCATGAAAGTAGTCAGCGAAACCCTGTCCCGCAGAGTGTTGGCTAGGAAACTACGGACCAAGTTGCCCCGTGGAATTTCAATCCCAAATTTAAGTGGTTATGTTTGGAAGACTTAGAAACTTTTAAAGTTCATAAGACTTTAGTCCGCGGAGCATCGAAACGTCAAAGCATCGAAACTGTGGAGCAGCAAAACTGTGAAGTGAGTTCCTATGCGGCCTGACGTGACTTACTTTTTAATTAATTAATTGTTTTAGTTTGCACCTGGGACGTTGATCCGTGGATGAAGAACGACACAAATGAGAAATGGTTCACGGAAGTAGCAACCGGTTCGCGGATGAAGTGTTTCATGAAGGAACAACCACACGCACGCAAAAGAGCATTGGTATTCATGAAGAATACAGTAGAAGGAAAATGAAGGGCCCTCCGTATTTAAAGACATGGTCCCCTACGAGGTCCAAATATCTACTGCGAAATACCCAAATTTCAGGACCACTCTGCATCGGAATAGCCTCCTCTTCATTCCGATCGGACCCCATTCCGAAGGGGGGAATTTTTAGGGTTCTGAAAAATCCGCAAAAGATAATGATGATCCCCTTTAGCTCAAGGTAGATTCCACCCAATTCCCCCTCAAAATAATTTGGCAAATGTGGACAATACTCAAGGATGGTGAAGGAGGAACCGGTCTACGAAACGGTATAATGTTAACGACGCACGGCTGGTTCTACGAAGCGTCCCTCCTCCATGGACCATCGTCATACGTGAGATGGAGGAAGAGATTCTCCATGGTCGTGAGGTGGTACAGGCACCAACCTGGTTCACCATTCCAGACCGCCCCAGCTGTGAGCTGCGTCCGCGGGCCCAAACCACCTCCACTGTCATTCGCGAAATGGCGGCGGAACCCTCCGCGGCTGCGAAGCACTCCCCAAGTTTGGTTAACATAGGAGTGTTTAATACCCCTCGAATTACGGATTGACCAAGTCATCTGCGAACCGGTTTTTTGGTCATGGGCCTCCGCAAAAGGTGTTGCATGAACATAGATACATATCTTCCCCCACTCTATAAAAGGAGACTGATGGGGAAAAGGAAGAGGATTCGGATTCGGAAGGAGGACTGAGAGGTGATCGGTCAGATTTAGGTGGAAGAATTTCGACAGATGTCTTAGGATTTCGGAAGTTCCTGTTCGTAAACTAGAGTATGTATGAACCTGGGAACGAACTAATAAGGAAAAAAATTCATAATTACTTGGTGAACCGTGACCTTAAACTAACAAAAAATAGATGTTCGTGAAGTAGGGTCCCTCCGCATATGTACTCCCCGCGGACCAGGGTGTTTATGCCCCTTTTCTGATCCGTCGTGCCACATAGCACCCTCCTACGCGGTCGAATCCCTAACCGACGAGCCTCCGGCCGACGCCGCCCTTGGCTGCCACTACCTAAATGGAACCCTCCGCAGACCACCCTGGTTCGTAGATCGAACCCGGAGCCGTGAAGGTAGATCCAGACAGGCCCTATTACTATCTCCAACTATTTGAAGAGTCTATCCCTAGAATAGGACAATGCGTACCTCCCTTATCTTAGGGAGGCAGATAAGGTCTATGTCGAGGACTTCATCCCCACCGAACGGGGGTTCCACTCCATGGCCCCCCATGGAAAACGTTATCATGGTCACGCCGTGATTCAACATCCTCATGCTTAGGAGGATGTAGCCCCAAGGATTCAGGCCCACACTCCCTAAGCTCCGGCCCCTTGGGCCAACCGACGAGTGCTGCAAATGTACAATCAGGGACCAGTCATCACCCTAGTCCCTGAGAAGGAGCTCCGCTACCCAGCCACAGATATGTACCACGAATTGGCACCTACACCTATTCACTCCTCTCGAGCCCTCCATCCAGACATGGATGCATCATACAAGCCTGCGCGCATCACCGCCAACCTCCATCAAGCCCTTCAATTACACATGACGACACTTACCAGGAAGGCCCCTCTCCCTGCCCAGGGTCTTGAAGCCCACCAACCTGACGTGGTGGCAACCCGGTGCCTGTAGGACCATCTCCTAGTAGTTGCTTCTGACACCCGCCATCCTGATATGGTGGAGATCAACAAAGCCCACCACCCAGATGTGGCGGAAAATCATAGGCAAGCACATCTCCCTACCAACAAAGGCCACCGGCTCGATATGGTGGGAAACCAAAAAATGCAGGGCCAGCTCCCTGCGGATGCAAGTAAACTCTGCCATCCCGATGTGTTGGCCAACGGAGAGATAAACCGGCGTATCCCGGTACAGGGGTAGATCCGTTCACCTGCCCCGAAATAGGAGAATTATCGGTACCCACTGACCATTGGAGGATCAGAGTAGGATATTCCTACTCCGATACCAGAATGGGCCTTCATACTCATTCCAGCCAAATATTTCTCTTTGTGTATCCTTGCAATGATGGAGGAGTAGGTATCAATCCCAATAATATCTTGTAGACTTTCCAGAATATAATTGCATCAGCGGAAACAACAGGGAATCAGGCCTGTGAGCCCATCTCCCCAATTGAGTCGACTCATCTAAGAGATGAGATAGCCTCCTCTGAGCAGATCTGCATCCTTACATCTGCCCAAGAGGGTCTCCTGCATATTCCTCACCGCAAGGGCAGCTGGATCGCAGAGCTTCACTCGTTCCAAATGGGGGACACCAGTCCATCATGGTGGATGCTCCATAGTAGGCATATATCCCTACTAAAAGTCAAGATGTTCGTCGGCGTATCCCAGTAGCATCACGGGACCCAATTAGACAGGTACCCAAAGGTGAAGGCCGTTGTCAACAGTAGATGGTCCCCACTGCCCACAAATGAGCACCCCGAACGTGCCCGAGGGAGCCGGAAAAAAAGAGGGAGAGTACATATAAATATATATGTATATATATATTTACCATATGACTATAAAATAAATTAAATACACATCAAAATCAAATTAAGATTAAATAGTGGAAATAAAATAGTATTCAAATTCCATAAGGCTATTATCTAGGTAAATTCAAATGATTAAATCCATAATGTTTTAACAACTTATATAGTAAAGGTTATAGAGTTATGTTAGTAGTTTCCCAATTCAATAAAATATTTGGTGATTTAGGTGAGCATTATTCAATCAATGTAATGAATTATAGGGTATTCACTCAAGAAATCCATTTGATGAAATGTTATCCTCATGAATATTTCATTATATGTTAATAAAAATTTAGATATGGACCAATCCGCTTATAATGATTTCATTTGAACAATTCCAAATATACATTTGAGTTTTTTAAAAAGGATAACATAGTTATTTCACTAGAGTAATGCTTAAAATGACATAATTTGAGAGATAAAAACACAATAAACATTTGGAAAATTTAATTATATAAGGGTATTTACATAAATAACAATTAAGTTAAATGATGTTTCCAGATACTATAAGTATTAATAAAAAATAAATTAGTTTTTATGTGATCACAAAATAATGAAAATATCATCTTTAAAAAATTAAATATTGATAATTTTGTTTTAAAATAATTATTTCAAAAATTATTAAGTAATATATCATATCATACAAATATTTTATTTGAAAAATAATTATAATAATTATATAAAGGGAAATATAAGATAAATTACGAAGAGTTCTGGTAACATTTTTATGTGTTTTTAATTGATAAATGTATCGCTTTAAAATATCTTTAAAAGTGATGGTATAAGGAATTTAAAAATTTATTTTAATATTAGTATTTTCCAATAATGTATCCATTAAAAAATATACAGAAAGTATACATAAATTTGAAATAACTTTGATAGGAATATTGTAATTGAAAAATATTCCATTTTATTCTTCATTGAGTTTTCCATAATGAATATGCGGGAAGGAAACTGTAAAGAATTTAATATCCAAAAATGGGAATAAAAAATAATTTTATTGAAACTAATTATGAACATTTAAAGTAAATAATGATGAAGAGATATATATAGTGATTGATAAATAACATAATCAAAATAACAAAAGAGATTGGTAAATAACTCTAACAAACCATACATGGTATGAAGTATAATTTTTTTATGTAAGGTATAATAAAAAGATACATAGAAATAGAGGTTAAATAGATATTTACATCTTAAAGAACTATAATTTTATTTACAGAATATAAGATAATTAATATAAAAATAATAATAGAAAAAATGAATCTTTACCTAAAAAACTCATACCCAAAGTACCGAAATTCTTTTTATTTACCCTAATAGCATAAATAATTATTTAAATTTATTAATAAAATATTATAGAAAATTAATAAAATATATTTTATAATTATTATTACTTTTACATAATTTATTATAATTTATTATTCATTTATAATCTTAATTTTTCTTACTTGAAGTGTTTTGATGTCATTCAGTTCATGATTATAAATGTACATCAACAAAATTATAATAATATATGGTCATCTATCCATAACCTCCATAAGTTTCATGGAATATATTTCATGTCATTATACAGGTATCATAGTTTAATAGTTCAATATATGAAACAAAATTATTCCAAATCAACAAGTTATTCTTCATATACATGTTTTAAATAGTGAAAATGTCTATAATTCTTAAGTATTAAAATCATTATCATTATGAGTATTTATCATTAGAGTATCATAAAAATTATAATATTTAATTTCTAAAGCCTTATTTATACATTATGTTAAATTTTATAAAAATACATAAAATAAATAAGTGAAAAAATCATTGTTTACTTAGGTAGTGTATACAATCATGGGTAAACCATTCTGTTTTTATAAGAGTTTAACATGTGAAAAAAACTAATAAATATTTCAGTTAAAAAATGTAATAAAATTAAAACACTCTTTTAATGTCACTTTTAATTATCACACTTATTATAAAGGGGTTATATGATAACTAAGATGAGGTTATATGGTTTTTTAATCAGCCACATTGACATATAAATGACTTCTGAAAATGTTTTGGTGTGGTGGATTGTATAATATCTTGTAACAACCCGATATTTTGAATAATATATTCCATTAAGTCCATATATTATGATTGATAGCATTATCAACACCTTTTATTGAAATAAAATTAGTGGCAACATATTGGACAAATATAATTAATAAAATAATATAAATAATGAAGCCTCTGTAAATAAAATTACATTAACCAATAAAAAATTATTACATTTATAGGATATATATTTTATATGATTGTTTATAGTAAAAAAACATTTTAATGTATAATTAAATTAAATAATCCCCTCTTAAATAATTATTTTTATAGTTTATTATCTTTTAATTAACTAATATATTTACATTCATTAAATTTGATATTTTTATTAAATAACATTGAGAACACATAATATTTTAGAATTCCATTTTTCGACAATTGCATTTTTCATTATATTTTGACTTATAATTTAAAATATAAATTTATCAATTTTATAATAAAAATTTCTAAAAATTAAATTAATTTTTTAATTCAATATATAAGAATTATTCTTTGGGGAATTTTTTATTTTTTTAAGAAGTAATTGGTTTTTAGGTGAATAGCGAAGATTACACTTTTTACTAAAATCATTGCGTTTATGACTCTATCAAGAAGTAAATGTAACATAAAAACTTAAAATACATTTTTTTTATAATAAAATCTTTATTATTTGTTTAATCATTAATTTTTAAATTCAAATATGAATTTATAAAACTTATATTTAACAAGTTTTCAAATATTTTTTAATAAAAAAACTGTTTTTACTTCTCTTTTAATTAAATAATAATTTTTGAAAAAAATATATATTTGGAATGATTATAAAGATAATGATATTTTAGAAACCTAATTGGAACATGTAAATTGAATATATTTATAATTTTATCCTACAAAAATTTGTATCTTATAAATATACTTTCTGTACAAACGGGTTTTTATACCTTACATGAGATAATGTAAAAAATATTTTTATTAAACATAAATTTTATCTAATAAAATAAAATTAATATTTTTAATTATTGGGTCTAAATATTCTTAATATTTCCATTTTTACACGTAAAAAATTATTTACATTGGTAAAAAAACTACTAATCATGTTAAAATAAAAAATGGTAAAAAATAAAATTACAAGAGTAAATTAATTTCAAAAATGTTTAAAACATCTCTGAAAATTAATGGTTGATTAATTATAAAACAAATTTCATCCCAAGATCTATTATTTTTCACATTGGTGTCATCTTGTCCAGTGAAACATGTGTACTATTTACATTAAGTTGAAATATTTATGAAATTATCAATATACCAACTTATAATAGAGGCCTCTACAACTCCATCAAGGCCACTAAAAAAATATTTTTCACATGAAAATATATTATTTTTTACTTCTTTAATAATAATTTTCCTTTTCTATGAGTTCCTGGTCATAATAGATTTGTTTAAGAGCTCCATTTCAAAGGATTCTTCCAAGGGAAATCCGAAGCCATCAACATGAGTGCCTTCTTCCTAACTCCTTTCCTTTTCTTTCTTATGTTTTAAAATATAAATTTTTAATTAATCTTTAATTATACAATTCATGTTTTTATACTAAATTAGACAATATAATTTGAATAAATACAGGTCTAATTTAAACTTTTCTATTAATAAAAATCAAACTGTCATTCGTGTGTTGTGCGAACTACCACCTCCACAATGCGATGACTTCCATTTGACACCAACACCTCTATTAACTTGTTATACGGGATACATTAATGATTAAATTTGAAATAAATTATATAATTTTTATTATGAAGATAAAAATTATAATCCTTCTTCTTCCCCCTCATTCTTTGAGAAATGAAATGCTAACCGTGAATTGGGCTGATTACGACCTCTACGAAGTAACATGTCCCATTTTACATCAAATTTGATTTTAGTTAATAAATCCATTTAAATAGATATTCAAAACCTTAAAATTATCTAAATACAAACATTAATCATATATAATAATGAAATTGTCACAGATGAAACCACTTTTATAATCATAATCATCTGTTGATTATGGTATGATTGTGTTTTGGTCTGTCTAACCACCAACTTGAACATATATACAAAATAATATAATTTATGATTATGAGAAAATATTTACTGTTGGAATATTATATGTAAATATATAATAAAATAAATATTTTATTTTTTATATAATGATAACATATATTTTAAACTCATTAATTAAAATACAAATTTCCTTTACTGAAAAATCATTAAAACATGCTCATCACTAATTTCATATTTAAGTATCATATAAAAAACATATAATTAATGTATAACATTATTAATAATAATAGATAATAAATTATAATAACTTATATAAACTTTAAATAATGAAATATGGGAGAATAATGAATATTAACACCGCTATTACAGATCTTTTTCAAAATAATCGAGATTATTCACACTTGATATTGAAAATAGATAATAACTAACTAGTATACCTGTGGAGAATAATAATAAATTATGTTTATAAAAGTTTATATAGATGAAAAATGTTAAAAATATGTGATTACTATATTATTTTTGTTATACATTAGATTAGAGCAATTTAGAGGAAGTTGAGAAATATGGTTATTGTTCTTTGAATCAAAGTTAAATAACTTGATACATGTTTATCTTTTACGCCGTATTTTCATTTTTATGGTTCACTCACTACCCCATTGTTATTTTATATAATTATTCAAAAATTATTAATATTATTTAATATTTTATTGGAAATTTTATCCTTAAATTGTATTTGATTTGAATGTTTCTAAATTCATAAGTGTTATTTGTCTCTATTTTCAATTCCATGTGAATTGTTTAATATTATGCACCATATTTACTTTAACATGATTTATTCACTATCTTATTTCCTTCAGGTATAATTAATATATTTCAGTGTATTATATTTTAATTTCATTTTATCCCTCTCGTGTATTTTAATTCTTACGTTACCATTAGATTATGGGGTTTTTCATCTCAATTTTTCTTCAATGAGATATAATTTTTATACATCAATTTTATCATTTTTATGTGTATGTATTGGTCATGGGTTATCTTTGAAATTCCCTCAATATATTTATATTAATTTATTTTTGGGTATTAAACTCATGTAATTTTGTCTCTTCTGTTGTCTTTACAATGCAACTTAGGTTTTAGGTATAATTTTCCATTTCATTTTATTTAATCTGTGAACACTTAAATTTCATTCCATTGAATGAAATGTGTTTACCTAGATTATATACATCATTTTATTGGGTAAATTAAGGAATTAACTATATACTATTTTCCCTATATGGTTTTAGTTTTTGTTATGGTTTTATAAAAAGGTATTCCTTTTATTGATTGGAGAAACATTGAAACCCCATATATTTTTTATGTTGTTACATATATTTATTTAATACTTAGGAAAGTTGGTTATATATTTTTTAACCATCCTCCTTCCTTCTCTAAAAGGTTTATGATCGTTTTATCCCTATTATCAGAAAATAGAAAAGAATTAATTTTATGTATGTTGTTATTAAAATATATATGTAAATGAAAGTCTATTTGACTATATGTGAAAATATTGTTCATTGGACTCTTATTTTGGATGTATTGGACTTAAAAATGTTATGAGTGGGGCTTGGAATCATATATCTTCTTCAAAAATTAGTTGGTCTCATGAGTAAAATGGTTTCAAACTTTTTTGGATACATACCCAATGCGTGATTGATGTATTGGTTGTGACTATAATGATAATAATGATGTCTTAGATGCATCATTAATAATAAGAATAATGTATTCAGGAGGGATTAAAGTAAAACATGTTTTTTATTATATGTTACATAACCATACATTTATTTATTATTATCAATGTGATTGTAATATTTTTATATCATCTGTGTATATATTTCAAGCATGTTTTTTAGTTATATAGAATTATTTGATTCTTATTTAATCATTCCATATTATTCATGTGATGAAATATTATGATATATGATTTCCCATGCTTAGTATTTACCCTCAAACAACTTATGTTTTCATTTCACCAATTTATAAATAAAATCATTTCAAATTATATGTTTATGAGAGTATCATGTTTGGGGAATTTTATCAGATATGTTTAATACAAAGTTTAGAATTAGAAATTCTCAATATAATGGGAAAATCATCCATTGGATGAGAAAAGAATGATATTTTCTAGTCAATGAGTTTTCCTAATTCTATAATATCTAATTATAAAGGTCATTGGATTGTGATGTAAATTAATATATTTTTTAATTCATGTGATTATGGGATAATTGCCTTGGAATAGACAATTAGTGTCTTTCCAAATATGTAATGTATGTGTTATTCACGTTGAATGCAAGAGTGATGGTTTAGGGATTTATAGCTTATAATAAATTAATTCTCTTGTATATTTATAGGTTAGGATGTTAGTTGAGGATACCTGAATGGTTGATATGTTATGATCGATCATAATTTCAAATTTATAGGCAATCCTTTCAGTTAATTGAGGTAATGTTGAATGTTTTATGCATTCGTATTAGAGAACTTTTGTAAAACCCTATAAGAATAAGTATAAGGGATAAGAATAATTATTTCCAGACAGCCAAATGTTTTGGTAAATTATAGATTGTGTAGTTATCCAAGAAATTGTATCCATGTCAAGATACATTGATGTGGATAAAACTATAAAACCAATTTATCTAGGTCTAATCACCTTGCAAAAGGTTAGTTTATTATCAAATCAATCTTCACTTTGGTGCATGGGGAATGGAATTATGACTACACACCTTTCTAGTCACTATTTTGGGATATACTTTGGTTAATAACATTCTCTATATCATCCATTGGAAAATATTTATTATGATAAGGATTCAGGTCAATGAATATGAGAGATCCCATCCTAAAGAAAAGTACATTGAACCAAGATTAATTTAGGTTGAACTAAAATATAATGAAAGGTAATGAAAATAAATTATCTAGGAAAGGTAATGAAATAGAATCATCCATGTTAATAATGGACGTGATAGAAAATAATATAATTGTCCCAATAAAAAAAATAAGTGTGATTAAAGCTATTGAGGATTTTTTTTATAATTTCAATACAAATATATAGAGTTATGATTAATAACATGAGTCATTAAAAATATCTCAACACACCAATGAAGATAAGGATAGAGTCTCTTTGAAGATCAAGTGATAAATATGATAGAATAAATATGATTCAAATTTTGATGTGTGAAAAAAGAAGTAAGACTCATCAATTGGAATTTTTTGAAGGAATTAGAAGACTCTTCATGTGTGGAAATTGATGTAATAGATGAAAATAAATTATCTAGGAAAGGTAATGAAATATATTCACATGGTGAGAGGAAGATAAGTGTTTTCTAGTCATACCAATGATATTAATGTAGACATTTAATTTGAAAATAAATCCAAAATTATTCAAATATTCTTGATACACGAAATTAATTTTATTAGTATGTTATATTTATAATGGAAATGATGGAATTTATTTATTTGGGAGAATGTAACACCACTTTATTTTTAATTATAGATTCCTTTATGAAAAAATGCATTGTCTGGTAGGTTTCTCTACACATGAAATTTAGTTAAAATAAGACAAAACATATAAGATAAATATTATCAATAAATTTATGGGAATAAGAAAAATTGTACTAAATAAAAATATATTAACCAATTAACAATGCTTGGTAATATAAGATGCATAATTAAATTGATTGTTCACTGTAAAATTCCATTTAAATTTATTAATAAATAAAATGATCCAACATTAAATTATTATTATTATAATAGAAAATATATTCATGTAACTAATATATTAACATAATTATGTTAGAAATTAGTATGAAATAATATAGAGATCAAAAAATGTTTAAGATGGACATTTTTCAATAAATATGTTTTTCATTTCATTATGAATATCATTTAAAAAAATGAATTTTTAATTTTTAGAATATTAACATTTCAATATTAACTCTATATTTTAATTCCACATATAAATATTATCCTAAGGTTTTATTTTTGAATTTGTTTTAAAATAAATGGGTTTTAGGTGAAAAACAAAGAATATATTGTTCACTAAAATCATCACATTTATGACTATATAAATAAGTAAGAGTATCACTACTGGAAAATGGACCTATCCCCACGGTTTTCCTCAAAACCGTGGGGATAGGTACCCCATATACCCACGGTTTTGGAAAACCGTGGGTATAGGTCAATTTTCAAGACATGTACCCACTGTTTTCAAAAACCGTGGGCATAGGGGGGTCTATCCCCACGGTTTTCCAAAACCGTGGGGATAGGTCTTGAAAATTTACCTATACCCTCAGTTTTCAAGAACCATGGGAATAGGGGTACCTATCCCCATGGTTTTGAGGATAACCGTGGGGATAGGTATAGGATAAAAAACCTATACCCACGGTTTTGAAAAACCGTGGGTATAGGTTTCCCATGTGTGCGCGGGAATTCTTTTTTTTCCGCGGGCAAGATTTTTTTTTTTTGGAGGGAGTCCTATACCTACGGTTCTTCCCTCTATACCCACGGTTTATATAAATATATTTAACTAAATATATATATATATACACATAATTGATAGTAGGGTAGTGGTAGACGCGGTACTTTGCAGCGAAGAGGTCGTGGGATCGAAACCCGCCTGCAGCTTTATTTTAGGATCTATACCCACGGTTTTGAAACCGTGGGTAAAAGCCATCGACACCGTGGCAATTGGGAATGTTTTTTTTGACACGGTGGCAGAACACCTATACCCACGGTTTTGGAAAACCGTGGGTATAGGCTGGGGACCTATACCGACGGCGTTCCAGCCCACGGTTCCCAAAACCGTGGGTATAGCCTATACCCACGGATTTGGGGGCTATACCCATGGTTTTGAACCGTGGGTATAGGCCTTTTTTCCAGTAGTGTATCATAAAAACATATAATCCATTTTTTCATGATAAAAATGTATTAAAGAGTTATAATATATAATTAAAAATATTATTTTTAATTTATAAAAAATATTTATTACAACTTTTATAAAATTTTCTAAGAAAAGAATCTATTTTTTTATTTTCATTTAATTAAATATAATTATATATATATATGGTTTTTTCTTACTCTAAAATAAAATAAATTTATTTATTTTATATTAAACTATTTTTTATCCATAAAATCAAATTATTTGATAATTTTAACCTACACATGGTTTTGAGGCTTAAAAATACACTTTTTCTATAAATAGGTTTTTATGTGTTAAGTGCAGTAATGTTAAAATTGATTTTTATTTTATTAATAAAATTTTATATAATAAAATTTAATTAATATAACGAATGTTTATAAGAAAATTATTTAATAACTTCCATTTTTTCGATAAAAATGATTTACTTTGGAAAGATACTATTAACCCTTGTAAGAACAAAAATTATAAAATTGAGAAATATAAGATTAATGGAGTTAAAAAAAATTAAAATCATCTAGTAAAATGAATGGTTGTTATATTATTTAAATTATACCATTTTAAACACCACTGTTTACAAAAAACATTAAGTTAAAATCATCTAGTAAAATTAATGGTTGTTATCATCTAGTCTTCTTATTATGAGAAGCCTTTCCTCTCTTTACATTAAGTTGAAATATTTACAAGAAAAACATTCACACCATTTATAAATTAGAACTCTTTAAACTCCTTCCTAACCCCATAAAAAATTATTTTCCTCTTAAAAATATTACGTTTTTAATTCCCATATAATAATATTAATTTTATTTGATCCTCTATTAATAAATATTTTATTAACACCACCATTTTCAAGGACTCTTCCATGGGAATGTCTATGCCGAGAATGTGAGAATTTTTTTACAAAAATACTTTACATAATTTCATACATTAAAAATATTATCTTCTAATTCCTATATAATTATTTTATAATTTTATTAATAATTAATTTTAGTATTAATTTGGAATAACTACTAACCAATGGTACCCATTTATATTAATAAAAATGAAATTGTTATTCATGTGTTGTGAGGAATACCGCCACAAAGAAGTGATGACTTCTATTTTTAACCAAAACCTATCATCACTATAATAAATGTAAAATATATAAAATGAATTTGATGAAAAAAATTACAACATCCCCAACCAGAAATCCACTAAATTAGTGCTTTGAGTTAGGTCTCCACATGTCCTCAAGCTCTCCACCTCATATGCTAGTCCTTGTCAAGTAGCAGTGATGGTGTAATGGATCACGTGGGGAGACTATACCTTTCTTACTAGAGTACGCCACAACTGAAAACACATGAAATCAGGGAAACAATGGACCATAAAACAAAAACATTAAAAACATTCTATTTCTCAAACAAGGTACAAACCTTAACAAAATAGTAAATATACCATGTTAATATAACAATGAAAATTGTGAATAAACCCCCAAAAATAATAACAATAGCTGAATCCACCAAATGAGTCTTGACTCTATGTCTGAAACCTCATCCACTCATATCCCAAGCCCAACTCAACTCCCTAACATAGGTCCTTTTCATTTTTCTAGACCTACAACCATAAAATCTTCTCAGGTACCCAATGATAGTTGGCATATGGTACGAGTAAAAAAATAACAGGGTAAAAAAAGACAAATTGTATGTCATTATTAAATAATATTATCTTTAACCGTTTAGATCTTTATTTCCATTTTCATCACTTATACCATCTTTAATACTATATACTTTTTCATTTCATAATCCATAGGTTAGGAATTTATATAATTTACATAGAATTCTATATAGTTAAATTATCATGCATAAGATAATAAGTTTCATTCCCTATCTCACAAGGGGAAAACATTCCATAAAAAATACACTACACTTACCTTGGATCCTTGCTCCAAAAAGTCTCATAAAATGAAACCAGTAGGGGCATAGTGCCTCAGTCCCCTTCCCTAACCCTTTCATTTGGGGTTGGGTTTTCGAGCCTCAGTGTAACTCGGCCCGTGGGCATAGATCCTCATGTCCAATACCTCACAACTACAAGGCCATGTGCACATTTTTATTTATCCATTCACCACATATACCATATCAAAAAGCATGCATATTCTACACACATAAAATTCTCAATTAATATTCATTCACATATAATTCAATGTCAAGCCTTAACCCATTATCAAATTTCCCATTTACATCACATATCCCATTTAACCCATTACCAGTTTCAATATTTTACCCATTAAAATATTGATATATTCTCATACATTAACACATTTCACATAATTCATCAATTAAAATGAATTATCACATTTATAAAATTCATTTAAAAACTAATAATTCATTTTACACATTCACTTTATTCCATTTAAACCACTTTTCACTTTCTTCCAAACAATCTCTTATTTCACTTCCAATGACTGAAATAACTACCATTAGTGAAATTTTATAATTCCAACTAACAAGTGAAGACATTTATCACGATCTCTATTTTAAAACACATGAACATTAGGATTCACATTACCATTTTATGTGTTTTGGAATATTTGTGAACCCCATGGGTGGCCCTACTCTAGTGTAATAAATAATAGTGCATCTCATGGGGATCATTAGGGGTAGAATTTATTATTTACCCAACCATATTACCAATCCTACCAAAGGCATAGAATTCACATATACAGTGAGGAAATATCACAACACATGTACAAACAGACAATGATACATTGGTGTATAACTTATAGACCATCAACCTTGAATCTGTAGAATGATTATCATTTAACTATAGACATAGATTCAGATTCAAGCACCCTTTGAAGCCCTATCTTAATATCCACTACCAAAAAATAGATTTTGTGCTTAAGAATAATTAAAATGAAACAACAATTAGTAATATAAAAAATAGGAGTAAGAGGAGTTTCAAAAAAACCCATAGAATCAATCAACACCCAATGGAACTCCAAAACTTTTATAAATAAAGGAGGTCAAACCTTGGGATGATTTTGGAGCTTTGATTAATCACTTTTGTAAGATGAGGAACAAATGAGAAGAAATTTTAATGATACAGTTAAAATCTAGAGGGTTAATATTGGTAATTCATCACTTGTTAATGAGTTTTATGATTTGAAAACATGGTTTGACAAACCATGCACCAACCATGCTCTAACCATTTTCCCATAGAGGTCAAAGTCACTAGGTTCCTGGGGCACCTTGTACTGCTTGAAAATTTGTGCATTAAAAATGTGAAATTTTTGTATCCAAGGTCAAACAGTTTGGCGTTCCTCCTTTCACGGTTTACACTAATTGGGTGCCAATAGTGAGACATTAACTGGATGGCCTTGTTTCCATTTCCTTCTTGTCCCAAACCCCTAAAACACACCTTTTATTCCTTGTATTCCTAATAAAATTTTAATTACCCAAAATTAATTAATTAAAACCAAAATTTAAAAAAAATTACATACCTCCTCAAATATTGAGATATTATAACCTATCCACCTTATAATGGATTATCCTTAAGCTTCTATTACCAAGAATCACTAATCTTTAAAGGGAAAAGAATCGGGCCCCTAGGCACATGTATCCACCTCCCTTTCCCATGTTTCTTTATGAATGTTATCATGGTTCCCCAACAATTGAACCAAAGGAATAGTTATCCCAACAATAATTTATCGCTATGATCCATGATTTGAATAGGTCACTCCTCAAATAATGAACAATCATCATGCTCAACGTCCTCAAAAATCAATCAATTGAGTTGGGTTAGGGTGATTATTTTGAAGATATGAAAAAATGAAATTCATTAGATATTCCACTATGCTACTATAAAAGATACAATTCGATGATCATTGATATTATCTTCTCTACAATCACAAATGGCCCCACATACCTACGTGATAAATATCCCAATTTCTAAATCTAAATATGAGCCAACCTTGGAGACACCTAAAGAAACACACAATCACCCACCAAAAACTAATTATTTTTACAAAGTCATTACACATAAGATTTCTATCTAGTTTGATTCTTTTTCATAAGTTTCTTAATCAAATAAACCAGATCTGACATCTCCTACACAATATTCATATATAAAACTCTGATTCACCAGCTTCAATCCAATATAATAGAGAACGACATGGTATACCATAGAGTGCCTCAAATGATATCATCCAAATCATACCATGGTAATGATTGTTTTAGAAAAACTCAACAAGCTCCAAATTCTTCTCCCATGATACCCCAAAATCTAGGTCTCCAGCCCCCAACATGTCCCCTGGTAACTGAATAGTATGCTCTGACTGGGAATCCGTCTGTGGGTGGAACAATATAGTATAAAACACCTGAGTACCAAGTGCCTTCTACAATCCCTACTATAATAATGATGTAAAATGTGGATCATAACCCAAAACTATAATTCATGGAACCAAATTAAACAACATTACCTATCGATCATACAACAGACCAAAATAATCACTTATCAACGTCTCCTAGATTGGTATGAAATGAGATACCTTAGTAAACAAAACCATTACCAACTAGATTGAACCATTCTTCTAAGTCATCCTTGGAAGACCAACCATGTAATACATTATCACAAAATCTTATTTCCATTCTGTAATAGTCAACGGTTTCAAAAAACCACCCGGTCACTGATGATTATCCTTCACCTGCTGATTGGTTAGAAATCACACTACAACACTTGCAACCTCAATCCTTATCACTAGCCCACAACACTACCAACAAATATCGTGAAACATTTCTGTCAAGCAAAAATTCACATCCTAATTTTTTGAATGAAACTCGTGTATCCATTATTCCCACAAACATGTTAGCACAACATGATTTCCATTAAAATAAATGAACCCATCATCAACAACTCTCCAACTTAACGATTCATCACTACCATTAAGACAACCCTTAAAGCTAAAAATTTTGTATCCTCATGATACCCCTCCTTGATCTAGATCAGAAGAAAAGAATCAACAACCATGTATGGAGTTTCATCTACACTTCACCATCTTGTACCTCCATATGAATCTCAACAAACAACACCATCATCCACTACTTAGTACTATATTACTAAAAAAACCTGGTTTTGATTCTTCCAACTCAAATAATCTGGAACATAGTTTCCCTTTCCCGTTGAGTAAACCAACTCAAAATTATGCGTCTTTAGGTACTCACCACAAATATAAAAAAAATATTCAAATCATTTTAAGAGAGGATATAGTTAATAATTTTATTATTTGTATACACATTAAATATTTCTCCCAAAAATTAGTGCCTCCAGCAATTTAAGGAATAAACCACTATGGAAAACTCATGACCATTCACAGGGTAATTTATTTCATGAGGCCTTAAATTTCATTATCCATACACAAATGGTCTCCCCCTCAACTGATGAAACCCTAATCATAGATAAACCATGTAGAACCCTGAATCACCTATCAAATGGTCCAAAAGTCCATAAATTTGAGGAAGATGGTTTTTTCATAACTGTCATCATTTTTAGCTTCCTATAATGGACACATAACCACATATATGTCATCATTTTTGGAAAAAAACAATAGTGATCACCATGGTGATATACTTGGGTGAATAAACCCATTATTGTATAATTCTTCATACTGAGTTTTATGTTACTTTTTTTCTTTCAGTGACATTCTGTATAGCGGAATGGAAACTCGTTATTCTCCGAACTCCATCTCTATCATGAACTCAACATATCTCTCAAGTGGAAAACCTAAGAGGCCCTCATGAGACAAAACCTAATACTTTTCCACCATAGGAGGAATGAAAATTTTCTATACTCACCCATCATCAAGAATGTTAAAAGACACTTAGGAAGTCAGTTCTCCCAACAACTAAAAAAAATAGACATGTATGGCTTACTCCAACTCTCATTCAACATGATGAACATACATGTCTCACTCAAGATATGTGAATGTTTCCCTATGATGGTACCCGTAAATATGAGATAGGTGGGACACTATCTATCCCTTATTAAAACTTTTATCCAAAACCAACAGCTCAATAATAAACAAGTCACATGGGAAGAGTACACACCAACCTTATGAGTTCACCACTTACTTTGAATTATATTTTTTGGTCACACCCTTGAGAGTGTGTCTTTTATTATAACCCCAAATTTACATTCCAGTGCTAGGCCCAACACAACCACAAATTGATTAGATATAAATGAATGTGATGAACCAGTATCAAATAAAGAACTAGTAATCAGAGAAATGACAAGGATTGTACCTTGAATAGTGGATGGTCTAGCCTCACCAACTCTATGTGTAGACTGGACTAAATTAGGCTGACCTACCCCTCTATACTATCCCCAAATATACATTTCAATTGTATTATTGAACAGTTTATGTGGACACTCTCCCTCGGATTACCTCATCCACCACTTCCATCAACACGTCTGGTCGAGGTCTAACTACATGGATGGTTTGGGTTAGCTGACCCCCTACCTGCACTAGACATCAGTATTAATCTACCAATAGTTCCTAGCTGTCGATCATTCCTAGAGAACCTCGGTACATTCCCCATTCTACCAAATTCTTGGAACTCAAACGGTGGTTAGGGGCATTATCCACACTTGTGTCCAATCCTTCTACACTGATATAAAAACACATGGTCACCACTATAATGGGATATTCCTCTATTTTGAGTAATATCCACACTTCCACCTGATAGAAAATACCAAGATGATGTTTAATTCCCTTAGAAGTCACACTGTTGGTCCATCCAACTAAAAACACAATCCCACATCCCAAGGCCTCCTTTAAGTTACCTTTATAAATATGGTCATGATCCACAAATTCTTCAAACCAATTTAGATGAAATATATTCACCTCAGACTTAATTTATTGTCTAATTCAGTCATGGAAGAACCTCTCCACTATGGATTAGTCCCTTACAAATGAAGGAACCAATTTTTTCATATCCATGAAGAAGCCGACATACTCCAAAATCGATATAGTCTCCTATGTCTTCCTTATAAACTCTATAGCCTGATTTTTTCTTAAGGTATATTCATATAAATCTTCCAAAAACTTTTCCTAAAAGTATTTCTATAACATACCATCATCCTATTGAGTCTGAACCAAAATTTACCTCCAACGCTTTGCTGGTCCCCACAACATATAGGCTACCAAATTGAGTCTCTTGTCTACATGAGTCTCCAGGTGATCCAAAATTTGTCTGGAAGAATTATATCTAGAACTTTATAGCCTTAGGTCTACCCTCTCTGAAAAATGTTGGAGGGTGAGGAAACAGAAATTATCTAGTTAGATCAAACATACTCGTAATGACTCACCCTGGTCCCATTTATATCATCTAAATAAAACAAGTAAGGTTATCATTAAACTATTCTTCTGTTCAGTTATCTTGTAACAATGTATTCTCTTTACCACTACTCATAGAGCATTCTCGGGGATATAAATTTTTTTCCCAACTAGCACACACCGCCATGGTGGCATTTCATGACAATTAAAATAGAAATCGTAGAACACATAGCATAAAACGTCTATAGCTTACATAAAATAAGGCCCTCCACTAGCCATAAACAACCCATTATGCATCCACTATCCCAGTAGACATCGTCACATCTAGAAAACTTCTCTCAACAATCTTGATTGTGTTTATTGGCTAACCGGGGGATAACCAACCTATATAGGTAGAATTACTTCAATAAACCCAGTTTTAAATTATTTCCACTTTTGCATCACAAATTTTTCTATTTTGGGAAACCATTTCATTTCAAAACATGATACCACCAACAACATAATTCATTTAATACACATAATTAATAATAATTATTTGACATTATTTCATTTATCAATTTGTTTTATCTTTATTAGACAAAATTACCATCAAATTTATGAAGAATGTGAAATGAATCATACTCTTCATGTCCCACATGCCCATCTTGTGTGTTCCTATCATGATGGATGTCACCTACTACTCTAGGTGCCTATAATAACATCTGATTTCACAATCTCAGGTCATTCCTACTTTGAGAATAATTTCATAAAATGCTTACAACACACAATAACTGCATCACCCAATGGTTAAATATCATTAAAATATAACAACACATATCCATATTAATAATTCCCACCCTGTTAATTTGATTTTCCATCATACATATGTTAGATACTCTCATGCATGAGATCATTTACAAGGCCCAATTCATTATACTATTCTATATAACTTTCACAAATAAGTAATACCACATAAAAGAACTCTAATATAACATTGTAATGTCCCCAACCTAGATTCCACTAAAGATGTACTTTGAGTCGGGTCACCACATTACCCCATGTGTGGATCCCCATATTCTAGAGAGTTCTGACATGCAGGGAGGGGCTAGTGGATCACATGGGGAGACTATACCCACATTACCATAGTAAAACACACTATAAAACAAATGAAATTAATAAAATATTGAACAATAAAATAAATACCTGAATTAATAACCATTTCCCATATAGGTTAAAAACCATAACAAAATAGTAAATATTCCATATCATTCTAACAGTACCAGGAGTGAATAAAAACACAAAAATAAATATAACAAAAAAATCTAAAAAACAGGTTCTGACTCTATGTCTATATCCTCATACAGTCACATCCCAAGACACAATGAACTCATGTAGAGTATGGACTTTTCCCTTGTCCTGATCTATAATCATGAAATCATCTCGGGTACCCAATGGTGGCCAGTACAGGGTGTGATTACAACTTAGTTGGCCACGACTAATGTTATCTATAAAATATCCAATCTAAATAGATATTTAATTAATGTACTAAATAAATGACATGGTAAATGAATGAAAACATAGGTTCCAAGTGTTAAAAATATTCACTTTAAACATTTCTGTATTTATTTCCATTTTCATCAATTATAATGTGTTTATTACTCAATTCATTTTCATCAAATAATACATAGGTTAGGAATTTACAACATCTACATAGTTTCATATGCCATTAAATCATCCTGAATAGGGGAATAAATAAATTTCCCTATACACAAGGGATAATGAATTCTTAAAAATCATCCCAATTACCTTGGATCCTTGAAAAAATAAGTCTCATCAAATGAATCTTTTAGGGGCACAGAGCTTGAGTCCCCTTCCCTGGCCCAAGAATTATGGGGTGGGGTTTAGAGCCTCATTATAACCTTACCCATGGACATAGATCCTCATGTCAAATACAACAAACCTACCAAGCAATTTGTACATTCTAATTTATCCATTAACCAAATATAACATATCACACACCATTCATATTCAACACACATAACTATCACAATTCATATTCATTCACTTATAACTCATTGAAAATACGTAACCCATTGTCACATTTACCATTTACATTGAATAACCCATTAATCCATTTTCCTTTTTCATAATATAACCCCTCAACATATTAAAAAATTCTAATACATTAACCCATTTTATATAATTCATCAATTCACATTTAGCATCCCATTTATAGAATTAATTTACAATGTCATAAATCATTTTAAACCTTCAAATTATTCCATTTTACCATTTTTCACATTTTTTCATACAATCCATTATGTATTTAAAAAATGGCTTGACACAATTTCCATTAGTAAAATTTTACAATGAAAACTAACATGTCATCACATTTATCATTGGTTATATTTTATCACAAATGAACTTTATGTTTAACATTACCACTTTTCATGTTCAGAAATATTTGTGCACACCAAGGGTGGCCCTCACTTGGTATAATAAATAATAATTTATCCCATAAGAATCATGAGGTGTAAAATTACTCGTTTAGACAGCCATTTTATGAAATTATACAAAAGGAATCAAATTGAAATCAAGAAGGAAGCAATATCACAACCATGCATGAATAAATCGACAACAAAAATGTGGGATATAACATATAGACCATGTACCATGAACCTATAGATAAATACTCACATATCCTTATCCTTGAATAGAAATTCATGAACCCTTTGAATACCTAGCCGAATATCCAATGGAAGATGGGGATTTTAGGGTTTTGGAAGTTGAAGAACATAACTGCAATCCCTAATATGGAAAAGAGAATCTAGAATAGTGGTAGACATACCTGAAGCATCGATTGGTAGCCCACTAAACTCAAAAAAACCTATCAATGAATGATATCATACCTTGGGAAGAATTGGGATCTTCTGTTTTTCAATAGGTATGGAGGAAGAAGAAATGGAAAGAAATCTAGGTCAAACAATTAAAATCAGAAGGGGGATGTTGGTAATTTAAATTTTTTTAATGGAGTGAAATTTTCAGCTACATGGGTTCCCAAACCATTTTCCAACCATGTGCTACCCTCTATCCAATAGGGGTCTAGGTCGTATGGTTTCTTGGGGATCCCACATAGTTTCATAAACTGATCACCAACTATGTGAAATTCTACTATCCAATGTTCCATGATTTTTCTTTCCCCATTGCACGGTTTAGAATAACTATGCATCAACCATGTGACATGAACAATATGGGATTATTTCCCTTTCAGTTATTTCCCTAACCCCCAAAACACTATTGAGTTCCTCATACTCCTAGTAAACATTTAATTATCCAACATTTTGGGATTAAAAAAAATTAAACAAGAACAAACCTTTACAAAATCCATGATCATACACAAATATCTCATCAGTTTATAGACATGTTTTTTCAATCATAGATTATTTATAGGTGTAATCCAGGTTATAGGTGGAGAATATGGGCAATTTTTATATAATTTTTCAATGTTTTAAAGAACAACATCTTTATAGTAAGATTTCCAAAAGTGAGTTTTTGATCTTTTAAGTCAAATTTTTGGGGCATGTGATATCTAAGAAAGAATATGTGAAATATAGAATTTAATTAAAATTATGAATATAAAAATTATAAAAAAACTTCATTCCCTATCACTCTTTGATAAATAAAATCATTAATCATTTGTTGTGTGGACTACTTCCTTCATAAAGTAGTATACCTATTTTTTCATCAATTTTCATAATTATTTTTTAAAAATTCCTAATATATGATATAAAAAATTAAAACTATCTATTAAATAAAATTGTTATTCTGTAATAATTATATTATTCCAAATTAAACCACATTTATAATCATAATCATCCATTAATAATGATATTTTCATGGTTGGTTCAGTCTAACCACCTATTTGAAAAGTGATGAACAATAATATCTAGGATGACTATGAGAAGTTAATTTCAAATAAAATATGACATAAAAAGAAATAAATCTATAATGTGGTTTGGAATTTCTAACATTAATTTCATACTCATTAACTAATATATCAGCATCCATTCATGCAAAGTAACAGAAGCATGATTATAGAAAATTTCATCTTTATGGATAATAACGAAAACAAAAATATAATTCATGTATAACATTATAAATAATTATAAAACATCAATTCATGTACCTTTTATGATATAGTAATGATTAACATTTGGAGAATAAAAATAACAATAAAGTTATTTTGAAGCTAGTTCAAAATGTTCTATATTATTCACACATGACATTGAAAAATAGATAATAACTAACTAATTTTCTTGTAGAGATTATTTATAAATAAAATTCATAAAATTTTAAAGATTTAAATTATTTTTTAAAATTGGTGGTTCTGGTATTTATTTTTTTTATACTAATGATTCAATAACATTAGTGAAAGTTATTAATTATGTTAAGGGTTCTTTGTCTCAAATTTCGATTATTTAAAAAAAAATTATTTCATACACATTTTTATATTTTTTATTGTATAGTTATATCACTCATGATAATTTCTACAGTGATCTTCTCATTATTCTTTGTAGTTATTGTATTATTCGAATTGATATCATTCAAAGTGTTTGGATTTGAGTGTCTCTAAATCCATAAATGTTATTTTTTTCTCTTTTCAATTCGATGAGATATGTATGATATTGTGCACTATATTTTATTTTATATAGTGTATTTACCACCATATTGACTTCTATTATAATGAATATCATCCATTTTATTGTATTTTAATTTCATGGTTTCCATCACATGTTCTTTGGATTCTTACGTTAACATTACCAGAAGGCTTTTGGCATCTCAAATTTTCATCATTGGAATATGATTTGTATTCATCACTTTTCTACCTTTTGGAGTGAATATATTTTTCATACATTGTCATTTAAATCCTCTAATGATTTTTTATTTTGGTGGATTCATCATGTGAAAATCCATTACTTATTTTTTTTATTTCAAAATAAACCATTGATATAGGAATAATTTTTATTTCCAATTTCTTTCCTCTATGAACACTTTATATTTCATTGATTTGATTGAAGAGTGTTCCCCTAAATTCCACACATTTATTGATTGGAAAAATTATTTTCTTCACCACAGCCCCTTCCTCTACATGGTGTTCGTTTAAGGGATTCTTACAAAGAAAGAAACTAGATTTATTGATTTGGAAAATGTAAAAAAAAACTATATATTGTTTATTATAATTAAGATGTTTATTAACTACTAAAGAAGGTTGACTATTTATTGTTTAACCATCAACATCCTTACTCTGGATGAGTTATGATCATGTTATCCCTTTTACTGATATGAGGGAAATTATTGAGTTTATATCTGTTATTATTCCAATATATATATTGATGGAGTCAATTTGTTTAGGATTGTTATTTTTAATCATATAATTACAATTGTAAATGCATTAGAATTAAAAAAATTGATAGGTAGGGCCCAATATTATATATCCCTTAAATACATTGATTTTTTATAAGAAAAAATTATTGAGTTTTTCGTTTAGCCCTACCCAATCAAAGAATTATGTCTTGGTTATGACCACGATGGAAAGAATTATGTCTTGGCTATGGCCATAAAAGTAAGGATAATGTCTTGGATACAGATATGATGGAAAAAGATGTCAAAAATTATGAATTTCAATCCACATTAATTTATTAATTTAAATCCATGTGGTTTCTATGTTTTTATTCTATCTATTGATTTATTTCAAGATAATTTTATCAATTATACGAAATTATATAAATATTATTTGTTTCTACTATATAATTCTTTTCCTAGATATCATCTGATATTTTTTCACTTATCAAGTGTTTGATATCACCCTTCATATTTTTTCATTTCATTAGGTTATGAGGAAAATGATTACACATGATATTTCTACAAGACTAGCATGTGAGAATATTTTTGTGGGAGTCGTTTAAGACTTTTTTTTAATTATTAAATTTTAGATATAATGGATAAATTTAAATTAGACGATAAAAACCAGTGATTTTTTATTTAAGTATTTAACCTAATTCTATAAATATGTAAACCTAAAATTAAATGGTAATGGTTCTTATAGGTTTATTTTTATTAAATCACGTTAGTATAGGTTACTTATGTATTGGAATATATTATTAGGGTTAAATATTGTATTTAATGTATGTGTTATTGACACGAGCTCAGAGAGTATGATCTCGAGTAGTTATAGTTGGTATTAGAGAAATGTTTTGATAACATTTTTGTGGAGGGTGAAATAGGATTTGATATGTTAAGGTTGATTATAATTTTAAATGTATTTATAACTCTCTAGGTTAGTTAAGACCATATTTAATATTTTAGTTATTCTAATAATATAACATTAGTAAAAAACCAATAAGTATATCTCTAAGGTATGACCTTATGTTTGTGATAACATATCGATATTTAAATTATAGTTATATTGTGTGATTCTATACTAAATTGCATTGATGCATTGATACTATAAATTAGATGAGTTTTTTATGAAATTATTATTCCATTATAATATAAATACTGGTCATTATTGATTTACAATTTTATATTATAAATGGTTGGGATAGGATTTACTGGGATAATAATAGACATGATGGAAAATACAAAAAATTTCTTAATGTGAAACTAAGTGGGACATTATCTATTGTTTAAATCCTTGTGGCTACTCTCACCCAACTGTCTCAAGTTATTATTAATAACATGACTATTTTCAAACATCTCTTCACGCTAAATATGAGAAGGACATAGTCTCATAAAAGTTCATGTGATGAATATGATGAAGGAAAGACAATTCAATTTCCTTCATTTCAGAAATATATTATTAATCACCAAGGTTAATGTATCAATCAAATGAAAAGATGATTTATTTGTAGAAAAATTATTGAATTGAGAAAAAAGTTTCAATGGAAGGATAAAGAAATCATTTAACATGATGAGAGGAAAAAATGAAATTCATAGTCTTACAAAATATATTAAGGTATACATCTTATTTCAAAATATATCATGATATATTCATATATTTTAGATACCCTTATTTAATTTTATTAGTAACTAATAATTAAAACTGTGAGAACATTACTTATGTAATGGGGTGATGTAACAACCCATGATTTTAAATTAAATATTCCATTAAGACCTAATACTATTATCGATATGTTTCTCCACATGTAACACTAAACTGAAGTGAGTTGAATCATATTAAATGAATATTGTCATAATAATTATGGAAATAATAAAACCATTATTAAATACAAATATCTTATGAAATTAAAAATACTAACATTTAGATGTTAAATAATTAATAAGCATATTCATTCCCAAATTACTTTTTTATATATTAAGAAATTTAAATGGTAAATGATAAATTATTATTATAGTAATAAATAGTCTTTAAATTGATAATATATTAACATTAATTAAATTAAAAAAATTTCAGATTTAATATTATGAACATGTAATGTTTATTAAGGCCATTTTCCAATAAAACCAGTTTTCATTATATTTTGAATTATCACATAGAAGATAACTTTATACATTTTAGAATCTGAATTTCTAAAAATTGACAACTTTTTTAATTCAAGATATCAATATTATCCTAAGGATAATTTTTTATTTATTTTTATGAAATATTATATTTTTATGTGAATATAAAAAAATATACATTTCAATAAAATCATACAGTTTATGACTATATCAAGAAGTATGTGTGACAAAAATACATATAAAATTATTTTTCATGATAAAATATGTATTAATGATTAAAAATTTAAATTTTTAAATATATAATGAATTTAAAGAAACTATGTTCAACAAAATAAGTAATATTATTCAATAAAAGGAAATCGTTTCTGTCATTTCATTTAATAAAATTTTATTTTAGAAAAATTAATTTTTGGATCGCTCTAAAAGGGACAAAAATTTTACTTGTCCTCTAATAAACCAATTTATATAATTAATATAAAATACAATGATAGTTTTATCCTACACATAACATTAAAGACTAAAAATAAACTATTTCTAAAAATAAGGATTTATGTGTGGCTTATGATAGTGTTAAAATTTATTTTTAATACACATATAAATTAATATGTTAAAATTGAATTAATATTTGAAATAATTATATTTATTTTATTTTATAATTTACATTCTATTTTTTGGCATTTAAATAATTTACTTAAGTAAAATCTATCTATCCCAGTAAAACAAAAAATGGTAAAAGTGAAAATTCTAAAAGAAAAGAACATAAAATAGTTAAAACATGAATTAAAATGAATATCTTATGTTTTCTAGAAATTATATAATCCCATGATCCATTATGGTGATAGCCCAAAAAATATGAATGAAATTTAACTTCCTATAATGATTTTAGAAAACACATACTTCACATAGAGAATCCATCAAAAAATCTATTCTCACATAAGATACATTAGTAAACAAAAAAACAAATAATAATGTCAAATATTAAAGTGGGGAAAGGAATATAAAATAAGATAATAAGAATTAGAAAAATTGTATCTTCTCAAACCACTAGAAAGACCTCACTCATGAAAAAATTAGTATAATTAAAATAATATTTTTAAATTTTAATATTTATTTTGACGATTAAATTATATATATATAAACTTGAATAGAAATATAATTTAATTAATAATGAATGAAATAAGAGTTGTTTATTGTAATTAAATAACTTATATAATTTGTATAGTAACCTGACCAATGGAATATTAATCAGGTAGTTAAGAATAATATTCTCTCCATAATAATTATAACCTAACCTATAGAATAATGAATAAAATCTTTGTATCATATAAATGGAAATATTATATAATTATGTCAAGGTATACATAAATATGTGTTTTAAAAATGATAAATTTTGTATTGGTATTATTGTATAACATAAATGATTATCTAAAATTTTATAACTAATATATTAATTTAAAAGAAAATTTATTTTCATTAAATATATGTAATATTTTATATTTTATAATTATATTATAATTTTATTAGACCTTATTTAATTTATCATAGTGTCATTAAATTTATTATTATATTAAAATTGGTATTTTTTAAATAAATGAAGATTTTATTTAAAAAATAAATTAATCTTATTTAAAAATATATTTTAATAAATTTTGGGCCATTTTTTAAATCTAATCAACTAAAAGTGGTTAGAGTGATTTTTGGGATTTTTTTAATATTGTTTAATTTTTTGTGGATAGTGAAATATGGTAATTTATAATATTAGCTAAATACATGAATTTTCGAGTCATGGATGATGTAGCCATGATATTAGAACCCATTTTTTTAAACTATAATAAACTATTTACTATAATTAGTCAAATAAATCAAAACTATTTATAGTCCGGAACCAAAATAAAAAACTATGGAATATAGAAATCAAAAAAACCACTCTCCCCCTACAAATACTACCCCACAACACCCCTTACCCTCACACCTTCTATGCCTTTTATCTCATCAATATTCCACTAAATTCCAGTCCTAATCCTATTTCACACATCTAGGATCTTCTACTATCAATAAAAGGTCAATCTCAAAGACCCTTAAAGAGGTTCCTAAGGATAAAACATTTAAGAGGTAAAATCATCAATCCTTATCTTTTAATTTTTTTTCTTATCTTAAACTCACTCCCCTACCCAAAGTGTCATGATTAATACATTATCATATTTATAATTATTTTTATTGTGTTAAATAAATATCTATCAGGAATCTCTTCTCTTATCCTTTTATTCTTACGTTGAAAACATCGTCGATAATATGATGGTTGACCGCCATCATGGATGACATGCATTCATTTTCCTTTTCCACCATAAATGATGTTCATAAAAAAATATTATGTTTAAATGTTATCTTAATATTCATTCTATAACTTATTTCATGTTTTAGTACAAATTTATTTAAATCACTTAAATAAAACAAAATTAATTCTTGATGATCAGAAAAACCGCCCAAATAAACTAATCTTTTATCATTAACATTTTATCAAATTAATCTTACTCATATCAGAAAAAATGAAATATGGGGAGATTTATAATTATGTAAGTTAATTAATACCAATTTATTTAACTTATGGGTAATTATACACATTTTTCAATATCTTAAAAAATTATATATAATTGAACTGATCATTAAAACTATAAAAATGAATACTTATGAAAAAAGGAAATTGAACTCTATAACTCATAAAAATGACCAAACAATAACTTAATAATATTATAATAAATAAAATATATTGATATGAGGTTATAAAAATAGTACTTAATGAATCTAATTTTGTTATCTATGATATTATTTTCGAGTGATGTTGGCATTCAAACATAAGTTAAGAGGATTCTCAAACCCAAATAATTTTCATTGGTTTATCCATATTTCACGAAATATGTTGTATGAATACTACACTAATATTCCATAAATATCATTATATTATTTGTCCCTTTTATTTTTTGGGATAGACATTTTTCAAAACAAGATTTTATGAAAAATATAATGATTTGACAAAAGGACTGTTTTTTCCAGAACACATCATGATTTCTCTTGAATTGTTTCTTCTTCGCTCAAGAGTGGTGAATTTTATACCAAAAATGTTATTCCATTTTTTATTTGGAAGCCATAGGTTTATTCAGGAAATTATAATTTATTAAATACTTATGAAACTCATTCATTTCCAGTGTTGATTCCATGACTCTAAATGTCATACATCCTATGTGGCATGAATGATTATATAAATATTATAATGTGTTTGGTGAGCCTAGAATTATATAGCCTTATAATTCATTGGGTAATGTGGTGTATATCATGAGACAATGTGTAATATGGGTTAACATATTGATATATTTGTTCCCAATGATTATTTTATTATTATTCACCAATGTTATGAATGAACATGATGTTATCTTTGATCACAAATATGTGTTATATTTGACCAAAAATACAAGATTTTTAATTTTATGAATTGCCACATTCTATGCCTTTATCAAATGTTTTCCTTGTGATATTGATGATGATCATACGCTTATGATATGGTAATGATTATGATCACTCATGTTATATTGAATCGTGTTCTTTACTCCTCCGCTTACTAGGATTTTAGATCACCCCTTTTATTGATATATATCCTTAGTTGATTACATGTACTAAGAATAATTTGAGAGTTAATGGATACAGATGATGGATTTAAGTTAAATCTTTTGTTTTATTTTGATCAATTTATGTATGAGCCTACTTTTCCAAATACCCCAAAACATTTGATCCAAGATTTTTATGTATATTATGTTTTTCATATTATAAACTATTTAATAGTCATGTAAGAAAAACATCGGACAATTTATTTAGTATCTGAGCATGATTTAATTAATTTGGGAATTAGTAATAGAAAAAATTAGTGAAAACCCTTAGGATAGTACAAAGTATATATAAACATCTAGGAATATTTAATTTTTTATTAATTATACACATAGGGATCCCATATGATATTCTTTTAGATTTAATTGAAAAAAATAATAAATTATTTAATCATTACTTATTGAATTTTTTTCTCAAAACATTTCTGTTTTAGAAAATTGTAGGATACAAGATAAACAGGGCCCATAAAACCATGTTATGGATAATAAAATGATTTCTCGAGGGATATACCTAATTTAAGGGCAGGTGGATTTCAAAATATCATGGAAATTTGTACCTAGTTGTCTCAGGTTATGAATAATAACATGAAAAAAGTAAAAGATCCACCTTCACCCAAGATGTAACAACTAGATATTGATTCCTTTAAACAAAAATGACCACCTAAATTTAGTGTATGATCTGAAGCAATAGTCGTGGAAAAGTTTTTTATCAGAATAGATAATATATTTTCTATGATCCACTATTATGATAAGGATATGGTGACTCTAGAAATATATTTTTTATGTTGAAGCCAGTAAATTGTGTGTATTAATAATGAATTTCAAGATGAAGGATTAAATAGATGGTATAGAGTTTAAAGACTTTATAAAAATATTTCCTAGAAGTAATTTCACTCAAAATATTCATACAATGATGGAGTCAGAATTTATAAAGCTAAATCCAGAGGAAGGTGAATTTGTCATGGATTAAAAAGAAAACTTCACAAGGCTTGTAAGATACATATCAAATTTTGTTATCAACAATAATAGAAAAATTGATAGATTCTTTAGTGGTTTAAAACCACACATTTTAAGGTATATATATATTTGATACATTGGGTACTACGAATAATTCATTTTTCAATTTATCAAATTGGATATGGAGTTTGGATAATGGTTCCATGGATATTAAAATAGGAAGAAAACAGTGGAGATTTGTGTTGTTAGGTGTAATTCCAAAGTGGAAAGAGGATCAAACCACCAAAATTTCAAAAGTGTGGGAGGAAGAATCGTGGAAATTTCTGTATATGAATGGGTAAATAATTCATGTGCAGGAGATAGGGACACTAAGTTCTTGAATGTCAAAGAGAAATGAAGAAACCCACCAATATGGAGGAGGAATGTAAGGAACCTCCTAATACACCACCCATGGGTTAATTATTCAATTGTAGGGAGAAAGGGAAATATGAAATCTAGCACAATAATCCTCAAGTACTTGAGGATAATCAGTGTTAAAAACCATCAATTTCAAAGGAGGAAGTGAAATCTTATGTCACCACTACTGTTGATGTAGAGTAAGGGAAAAAAGGAGTACATGGTACAAATCCTATTAACTCTATAAATGATGATGTCTTATTTGATTTGGGTTCTATATATTATTTTCTACCCTTCATGTTTTCTAAAACCACTAATTCAAATCCCCAATACCATGAAGTATAAATATCCATAAAAACACCTTGTTGTGTGATCAACTCAACCCAAGTGATGGCCTATTATCATTTTGGGAATTGTGGGAATATTTTTCTAGTGAAACTCATAATAATTCCCTTAGTGGAAATTAAATACTATACTGGACATGGATTATCTCTAGTTATATAGAGAACACATCAACTATTAGAAAAATGAAATATATTTTTATATTCCAAACCATCCCATGATCCTCTAAAAAATTAACTAAAATAATGAATCTCGTATGGAAAATACCTTAATGGGGTGGTTGTTGATACCCGGTAAAGAAGAATATCTTTCCCCATTGTTGTATTGAAGGAAAGCATCGAACTTGAGAAAATTACAATTGTGATATAATATAATTATCTATATCCTATTGAGTTTCTAGGAAATCCCCCAGATCGTGAAACATTATTCTCAATATATCATATACATAGATCCACACGTATCTATAAATGTCCCTACAATATTGGCCCTATCAAACCAGATGGGATAAAAAACCATCTAAAGGTGCACCTGGACAAAGGGTTAATACATGTAGTGTCTCGGGATTTCCAAGTCTTATTATTAAAAATTATATGGAATTATTACAAGACCAGGAACAGAGACGGAACATCATTCCAAGGGTCGGTGATCCTGGAATAGTGGTTTGAACTTTTTTTAGTTATGTGAGTCAGCACTTGTGCGCAATTGTGGCGGTTTCCAAACAGATGCCCATATTAAAAATATGAAGGCACTATTGCATCTGTAACAAAAATTTTACCTATGAACAAGTCTAACCTCGACTAGTGCGATTCGAGGGAAAACATTAATTTTTGGATGTTTTTAGTAAAAAATAAAATATATGGGTAAGTTTATATTTTTATGGAAACATCCGCTGCAGCATGGTGACAGGGTAGTTGTTTCTTTAATAAATGTACCATCATAATGACTCAGAAACGTCAATCTAGGATCACTAATACCACAGTGTATTTTGAATTCCAAACATGTTTCTCTATTAATTGGGATAATTGAATGTTGCTTGTTAGCATGAATTGAAAGGAAACTCTAGAGAATTTGTGGATCGTTGAAGAAAACTCTCGATGAAGAATAAAAGTTAATAATCATTGCGCCAACGAAGTTGAAGTATCTTGGCAAAGATGGTGGCATGAACCCCCCCCCCCCTTGCCAGCAATTGAACTCTTTGTGAGGTAGGGGTTGTTATTTCAATTATCCATTCCCCATTTTGGGATTTAAATGACGAACGTGGATCAACCACAAACATGTTGATCAGCGGATTTGTAGGTTTTTGTGGGAGGGTTTAATTGGGATGATTCTGGGAATTGATACTTGTTGAATTTTTGTTCTTTGATTATGCTTCATTTAATGCTACTAACGGGAGACGATCAACTACATGGAAAATGATGGCAGATATTCATTCCTCGATTTCCTTATTAGATTTTCCTCTACCTTTTTCTTTCGTGCGTTCTTCGTGTTCTTCATGGGGTGACGAACAATGGATCATTGTGCATATGTTTTGTGATGCAATAATCCCAAATTGAAGATTCAAAACCATAAAGAACTTTAAGAGGTGAGAAGATGATAGAAGATGACAAATTAGTCCAGATGGGGAAGGGTCGTTCTTTGAGTGTTCTTCATGCGGGTGGATCATTGCACATTTTCGGAGCCGATAGAAGGTCCAAAAACAACCGAATCAGCTTCATGGTGTTGGGGTGACTAAAACTTGTGAGTTTCATGGAAATCATACTGTAGGATCAATGATCTCAGCATCATGGGAGGCGCACCGTCGAAGAGTTTCATTTCTCGAAAATTCCGGGATACACGACATGTACTTCCGAAGAACACACAGTGTAGTACCGGCGGTGGTGCCTAGGGTTTCAATGGGTAGAGAGGAATCACACGGCATGTGACCCTAGTCACATAGTGTGTTAGAAATTACCCAAATCTCATTATTTATTCGGGGGATGCATAGACACTGGATGAAGTACACGGCGTGTACTCCATCACACGACCATGCGAGGCCATTAACACGGGTCACCCCATGTACCTATTACTCAGGTTGGAGTACATGAGTTGAGTACCGTGTATGGCCACATGACCAGCATACATTGATATGACATTAGTCACTCGAAAACTATGTTTTCACCATACTACACACCATGTACTCAATTTTTCTACATGACCAGCCTAACAAAACGGGCCGTTGTACACGGGCAGTACCTGGGGTCAGAGAACATGGCGTGTAACATTTCTATATGTCGTGTACTTTGTGGAAAAGGGCATGGTACTCTTTTTCACCATATCTTGGACATCATTCATTTGGGTTATTTCCCCTTCATCTCGTTCCCTTGAAGGTTAGACATAGTTTCCTTCTAAAAGAATATGATCCCTTCGACAGGACTTTCAGTGATAGAGTCGGCATCCCTCCAAGGGGCCCTAAGCGAGATCCTATATCCATTCATGAACCTAGGTAGAGTCATGCAATGATGTGACCAACTGTTCTTGGAATTGATTATCTACTTGGATAGTTAATCACCTAGCTGGTCAATCCATAAAAGTCTTGGTATCCGCCATGCCCCTGGCAGTGATCCTCATCCGTGTATAGAGATCTTTCCCACTCAAGAGTGTGTCTCCTATAATGAGTGATTCTACCTATCGTTATCTTCCCACTCATGAGTTTGTCTCCCGTAATGAGTGTTACAACCTCTCATGATGTTCCCCGAAGAATAATACTTCTTGTATGGACGTCATCAGATCTACTAGACCTGTGGGGTGTGTTCTCCTGAAACGAGTACTTCATGGAAATCTTCGAACTGAATCCCTAGCAGGGGTATGCGGTTGTGTGACTTTTTTCTAGACAGCAGGTCTGGGTGATTAGTATATTTGGATTGTGATCTATTATTATATTTTTAGTAGACATATAATGTGTAGAGTTTACTATGCCTTTCTTTTATGTACCTGATTTGTGTTTTTCAGGGTCCTCTACTGACTATTGTTATACTAACCCCTACTCGGGCTTTTGCCGCATGTGTCGTGTCTTATGTAGACGAGCAATCTTTTAATAGAGTCTGGGTCGGACCAGGATATGATTGAGCATTCTGAGTTCCCTACAGGCTGAGGCGTTCATTCGGCTATGAGCAGTAGTACCAGCACCTCTATGTGTTTTTAGGTTGGACTTTTTAGTTTTTCAAACTCTTGTTTTTGATGGGCTTATATTCTGGCCCAGTTTACATTCATTGCTTTACATTCCATTATACTCTGTTGGTTGGGTTTATTTGTATGCATTCATTTTTTTCACTAGTGGTTTTTTTCCATTTATGCATTTGTGGGCTTGGAGATGTGTGTGTGAGAATTTGTTCTTAGGCAATACCTCCCATGTAGTAATATGCCTACTCGGTGCTAGTCACCATCCCCTGGCCTATTAGAGGCAGGCTTGGGGAGTCACGGTGTGGGCCTCACTTGGATGGGTCATGATAGATTGGTATCAGGGGTGGTAGATTCTACTTTAGTACCAAGAGTCTGTGAGATTGGTTTGGGGAAATAGTGTCCAGTGTTTCGAGCTCAGCTTTCAGGCCAGAGACTCCCGTTTTGGTGCGGCGGCCGACATATCCATACACCAGGACTCTAATAACCTTCTTTTCGAATCAGTACATGAAAACACTAGTTGTATGGAAATAAAATAATGGTGCATGTATCATATAATAATGGGTTGTGTTTTCTATATCCTTTGTGTCATCTATCCAGATATACTCATTGTCCATGGTACATCTTGTTTCTTACAGGATGCCTCCACAGTGCATACCAGCTAGGATGCAGCAGCACGACCATGAGGATGACTCTCTCACTGATGAGGCTTCTATATGGGGACCAGTTCCCTGGGAGTTTCTACCAAGTGGTGCACCTGCTATAAAACCACCAGTGGAGCATCCCGTGGTACCCGTAGTACCGACTGACGAGGAGCATAGGATGAGCGTGGTCCATGAGTTCCAGAACCAGAGACCCCTCAGTTTTTGAGGCGAGCCCAACCTTCAGGTGGCTGAGGACTAGCTCGAGGTGGTGACCAGATTTTTTCATCTATTGAAGAAACCAGCAGACCATATGGTGATCCTAGGGGCGATCCTTCTTCATCGATCAATGGGACTATGGTGGAGTCTGACCACACAAACTCTTGATGGGGAGACTCTTTCATGGATAGAGTTTGAGTGACACTTCAGAGAGGATTTCTCTTAGGTTACATAGAGGGTTGTACGCATCCAGGGGCTTCTTCATCTCCAGCAGGGCAGTTTGACGGTAGCTGACTATTCATCGAGATTCACCAACCTCACCCGGTACTCGATGGATATGGTCAGGGATCGGAACATTAGGGTTCAGACCTTTGAGAAAGGTCTTCAATGAGACATCTAAGCTAGTCTCGTGACTCTATTCATTCCTACATATGCTGGAGTGCTCGAGCGGGGTTTGGTGATTGAGATTTTCTTGGCGGAGCATAGAAAGATAATGATCATCAGTAGCAGGAAAACAGGTGTAGAGACCTCAACAGCAGGGAGCTGACATCGGACATAGGGATCAGGATGTGGGAGATGTCAGAGGAGGACCTAGGACATGGGATCGACAGTCCCGGACTCCCAGGATGGATCCAGTCATCCTAGGGAGAAGAGGTGATATACATGAAACTGTATGGGACATCTCTCTAGAGACTGTCAAACCCGTCGAGCTGCTGACAGTGAAGCGGTGGATGGGCCACCGAGGTAGGGGCAGAGAGTGGAATAGACAGACCCACTAGGCAGTAGACATGGCAGAAGAGCAGGTAGAGATTTAGGTGGTGGGAGATTCTTCTAATTTCTTCCACCACCACCCCCAGGATGTCCACACCAGACTTAGGGAGCTGGGGGACAAGGGTAGCTACAACTGCATGCGGTCATGGAGTATGACCCCGGGGCTCCAGGGATGATACATGGTATGATCTGTGTCTTCTCTGCCATATATTCTGTGCTTATAGGCACATGTGCCAGTAATTCCTTCATCATCATATGTATTGTGTGAAAACTTGATATTCTGGTAGACCCATTGACTTGATCCTTATTCTTGGAGACACCTTCGAGAGGAGACTCAATGATCACACACCTTTTCATATAGTGTGATCTTACCCTTGGAGGTGAGAGTTTCAGTTGGAACCACTTGGTGTTTTTGTCGAGGCCTTACGATGTCATTCTCGGTATGGATTGGTTATCTTCGGTCCATGCCAATATTGACTATTTTAGTTGAAGAGTGTGGTGTGTCTGTCGTGACGGGATGAGGTTTTCCTTTGTCAGAGAAAAGGAGGCCCAGCCAGCACATAATTTTCTCATGCATAGGGGGTGCAACTGATCACTCATGAGATGTATAGACTTACCCTAGGAGAAGTAGATGTTGTGGGATATCGGTTCCCAGCAGTAGTGGCAGAGTACGAGGATGTCTTTCCCAAAGATTTTACAGGATTACCTCCCCATCGGGAAATCGACTTCTGCATCAAATTACACCCCAGGACGACACTGATTACCTCACCAGCATATCAGATGGCCCCAAAAAAACATTGAGAGATGAGGGTGCAGTTGGAGGATTTGTAGAGAAAGGGTTTATTAATACCCCGTGTTTCACCCTAGGACGCCCCAGTCTTGTTTTCCAAGAAGGAAGATGCGATTTAGAGGTTGTATGTGGATTAACAGGGCCTGAACCTGGTGACAGTGAAGAATAATTATCCCCTGCCAATAATTAATGACCTCTTCGATCAGCTGAGAGGAGAACAGTGGTTTTTGAAGATTGACATTCAATCGGTTTATCACCAGTTACGAGTACGGGACAAGGATATACTGTATATGGCTTTCAGATGCCGCTACGTTCACCATGAGTACTTGGTGATGCCTTTCGATGTGAAAAATTCCCCCATACTGTTTATGGGACTAATGAACCAGATCTTCCGGTCATACCTAGACCGGTTCGTAGTGGTTTTCATCGATGACATCCTTGTGTACTCAGCATCATATCAGGATCACACGAGACACCTACGAATAATTCTAGATGTACTCTGAGAGCACAAGCATTATGGGAAGCCCTCAAAGTGCCAATTCTTGATTCAAGAGGTCCACTTTCTAGGACATGTAATCTCAGTAGATGGAGTATCTATGGACCCATCCAAGGTGGTGGCAGTGTAAGCATAGGATCCACCTCGGAGCATGATGGATGTGTGAAGCTTCCATGGGTTAGAATGATATTTCTAGAGGTTCATTCCTGATTTCTCTCGAATATCAGCACCGATGGAAGCCTTGATCCGGAAGGGGAAACCCTTCATGTGGATGAAGAATTTATAGTAGGATTTCGAGTATTTGAGATATAATTTGATGAGTTCCCCAATCTTGAGATTGAGGGAGGAGGGTGTCAACTATATATTTTTCTGTGATACATCAGGGACCAGGCTTGGATATGCCTTGATACAGAGGTAAGAAATGCTTGATTATGGTTCGCACCATCATAGGCCATATGAGTAGAACTATGTGACCCATGATATCGAGTTGGTTGTAGTAGTCTTAGCATTGAAGATGTGGTGACACTACCTTCTGTGCGAGTAATTCATCATCTACTCTGACCATAAGAGCCTCAACTACATCTTCCCACAGAAGGATCTGAATCTGAGGTAGAGGAGTTGGCTAGAGATCCTACTGGACTATGATTTTGAGGTCATCTATACTCCTAGGAAGGGGAACAAGGTGGAAAATTCTCTTAGCAGAAGGTCAATATCATAGCTGTTGAGTGAGGCAACATAGCAGTTAGCCATGTTGCAGATATTCTTTGTGGACAGATAGGATACATCTTACCTACAGTCTATGGGTGTCACCCCTCCATGCTTACATCGGTTTAGGGAGGCGCATCCAGGAGATGTTGACTATTTGGCTTTATGTGCTTATTTATCCACATGACATGCTCTTTGATGGATATCCGCAAGGTGGGGAGCACGTACTTCTTTCCAGAGGACACATTGTTGTACCAGTAACATTGTAGGAGGAGGTATTGATAGAGTTTCATAAATCACCATTGGTAGTACATCCTGGAGTGGAAAAGATATATCAAGATATTCGATGACAGTTCTGGTGGTCAGGCATGAAGAAGGCAGTAGCAGAGTTCATTTCCTGATGCCTCACATGCCAGTAGGTGATGGTTGAGAACCGGGTTCTCGAAGTATTAGCTTACCCCTTGAAGTTCCAGAGTGGAAGTGGGATGTAATATTGATGGGATTCGTGATAGGATTACCCTGGATGCCCATGGGGCATGATTCGATCTGGGTGATCATTGACCGACTCAGCAAGTCGGCCCACTTCCTAGCTATCAGAGAGAAGAGTTCCATAAAGATCTTGGGACGCCTCTACATGCAAGAGATAATTCGGCTTCATGGTGTCCCTTTAATGATAGTCTTAGATCGAGATGCCTTCTTTACATCCCAGTTGTGGAAGGGACTGTAGGAGGCATTTAGAACTCATCTACGCTTGTGCAAAACATTCTATCCCCCGATCAATGGTCAGACAGAGAGAACCATTCAGTTTCTAGAGGATATGTTGTAGGGCTTTATCTTGGACTTTGGTCGTAGTTGGGAGGATCACCTACCACTGGTCGAGTTTACTTATAATAATAGCTACCACTCCACCATTGGTATGGAACCGTTAAAGGATTTGTATGGGAGACCCTGCTGATCACTACTTAGCTAGACCAACCCTAGAGAGTCAGCACTCATGTATCCAAAGTTGGTGCAAGCTACCACTGAGAAGGTGAAGATCGTCCGAGAATGGATGAAAATTGCATAGAACTGATGGAAGAGTTATGTTGATAGGCGATGAATACCCCTGGAGTTTGATGATGGAGACCACATATTTCTTCGGGTATCACCTCATCGAGGGTTACAAAGATTTGGCTGAGGAAACAAGTTATCTCTGAGGTTCATTGGACCTTTCCAAAAACATTGCAATGTTGGAAAGGTGGCATACCTCCTAGATATACCACCACAGTTGCATCAGGTACATGATGTCTTCCATGTGTCATAGATGAGGAGGTACGTGCATGACCCAATGCACGTCGTTGACTGAGGTGATATGGACTATGAGGATGGAGTGACCTTTGCTGAGTACCTAGTAGAGATTTAGGATCGGCAGGAGAGGATCCTTCATGGGCGATCGATTCCCTTGGTGCACATTATTTGGCAGTATGAGAATCTTCAAGAGAGAACGTGGGAGTGGGAGGCTCAAATCCATTCTTAGTATGCCACATCTTTTTGAGTGGTCTTATTTTGGCTTTTCATGGACGCAAAACCCCAAGGTGGGGAGAATTTAGTGTCTCAAATTTTTTCGTGTATTTTTTATAAATATTATATGGAAGTATAACAAGATCAGGCACAAAGACGAATCATCATTTCGAGGCCTGATAGTCCCAAAATGGTGGTTCAAACTTTTATTTAGTTAAGTGAGTCGACACTTGTGCATCGTTGTGACAGTTTCAAAATAGATGCCCGAATTAAAAATATGAAGACACCAGTGCATCTAGGAAAACAACTTTACCTAAGAACAGGTCTAATGTCGACTGGTGTGGGTCGAGGGAAAAAGTTATTTTTTAGACGTTTTCAATAAAAAATAAAATAAATGTCTAAGTTTATTTTACTTTTTTATGGAAATATCCACTACAGCGCGACGATGGGGAAATTGTTTCTTTAATAAATTCCACGTCATAATGACTCAGAAATAACAAGATGGACTTGTAACACCCCAAGTTTCCATAGTACGCTTCTCTTTGAATAATATAGTAGCTTGTGTTGTACGCAACATCGAGTTCTAACACACCACAACCAACCAAACTAACTGTTATGAATAGTAATACCCACTCTTTGAAATTTTATAAATTTTCAAATTCAAGATGGACTTAATTTTTTGGATTCAGAATATCGAAATTATCTTAGGAATAATTTTTTGTATTTTTCTGAAAACATTCAATTTTTGATGAATAAGGAAAAATGCTGAGTTATAGTTTAAAACTGAATTTTTATTTAAATAATTAATTATTTAATTTAATTTATTTTAGGTAATAATAGATACATAATACTATTATATGTTCAATGTTATTCATTAGATTCATTTTGTAATTATATTAGATATATAAAATTTTATTGAACTTTTCACCGTCTTTTACCCACCTCCTAGGAGAATTTTCAAATTTACATAAATCTTAATTTTACAACTTCTTTGAGTTGTATTTCAAAAATCCAAGAGACATGGATGATATCAATAAGTAAAATGTGGATTAATAATATGGAAATTTTTTGGTGAATAGTAGCTTTTACTTTTATTTACCATAGTTAAAAGTAAATAGGGTAAATAAGGATAAAAATTATATTATTATTACCCTAAAACATGTATTAAGTCTAGTATAATTCTACCAAAAACAACCTTTGGAATAAAATATTATCCTTTTGATCCACTTGTATTAGATTAGGACATTTATTGTTATTTAATTCAAAGAAGAGTTAAACGTATTAAATTCAAAGTTTATTAACTAGAACATTTTTAATATCAAGTTATGCATAAGATAATTTCAACAATAAATATTAATTAGAAATTTAAAAAGAGTTCCTACGTAATTTTATTTTTATATATTTTTTAGAAATTAAATAATTTAATTTATTTATGACACAATGATGATGCAGTAATTACCTAATTAATGAAATTTTTAAATAATTGATATTATAAATATACAAATAGATGTAATTTGAGAATTTTAATGAATTCCACTAATATTATAGGTTTATATGACATGTTAGGGTTGGTTAGATGAATTTTTTTCTAAGTGATAATGCTGTTAGAAATTTAAAAAAACCTAAATACCAAATAGTGTCAAAATAAACATAAAAGAGTTTCTAAAAAAATATTATATTATTAATATATATTATATTACTAAAAATATTAGGTTCGGCCAAAAGGCTTATATAATAATATTTGTATCATTATTTAACTAATTGGGTTTCTCTTGGTAATTTATAGTAATTTTATTAACCATATAATATAAAAATATAAATAGACAAGGTAAATGTCAAACTATTACACTAAGAGTTAAATCTAAAAAATAAGGTTAATATAGTGACCCAAACCTATCCAAAATCTATTGGATAAAGGTTTCTAGACCCATAACCTCCTTATACTTTGAATAATTTATTTTTGATAAATTATAAACAGAAAATTATTTTATTATAAAATAATATTTCTAGCTTTTCCTAAGGTGCCCCTCACCCCTCTTATAAAAGGGCACTCCCCATCTCTTTAATTAACACCTTCAAGGCCATTTGGATCAACCAAACCATACCCAAATACCCTTTAAACCGTCCTCCCTTCTTCTTAGATGAATTCCTTTATTATCAATCCCATCCTAAGGAGCCCTTTTGATCAAATCAAATGGAAGAACCCTAAGAGGAGGTAAATATCTCACCACCCATTTCATGTTTTTTCTTCTTCCACTTTTTCATTCCTTGTTGTTTCCATCCTCAAATAATTACTCTAGTATATTATATATACTTTGATGTTATTATGAATATGGTAAAACCATATTCATTATTCTATACATCTTTTGAATGACATGTCACCATACATGCATACGTAAGGCTTACTGCCTCCACGTCGTGGTGTAATTGTTATTCAATACATTATTATTTGGATGGGTATAATAATGATGTGTAATTAATGTAAATAATAAATATAACATGATAATTATTATGTATATATGATATGCCATCAAATTATATATTATTTTAATCTCAAAATAATGATATTTTCACTGGTGCGTACGTACCGATTACCGTCTCCACGAACGTGATTAGATTCATTCCCCATCGCATCCATTAAAAACTAATTTTCATTAGATGATAAATAATAATGTTTAAATACTTAATATAATTTTTAATATGAATAAGATAAATCCTATCCATAACAAACATTACTTACATAACAAAGCATATAAATGAAAATAAATCAGTTAACACCCGAAACGACGATAATACTAAGATATTATTAACAAAGCAATGTTAAAAGATCATATATAATATCATATTAATATATATGATTATTGTCTAACTTAATAAAAATTATTTCACCATTATATAGGAGTTTAACTTACCATCATCCAAGGAAAAGTAAAAGGTAAGTGTTAATTTCACAATCTCTTTATTATTTGAGGTTGTTTTTACGAAAGTATCTACCGTGACCTCTTTTTCATCCACATCCATGTTTCTTAAAAATGTTTTCCAATTTTTTTTTAATATTTACTAGACTATGGGTTAAATTCATTTATACCCTTATCTGACCTTATATGTTTTGAAAGGAAACTTTCTGTCGTTTTCTAAACAAGGCACTTTTTGACCTTTTCGAAAAAATTAAGGTAATAATGTTTTTTTAACATATACGGTGGGTGCAGCTATTTTCTCCATTATAACATAGTCATAGATTCCCATATAATAATATAGGAATATTTTAAAAATAAATTAATTTTATATATTTATGTGACTCTAAAATGATTTCAAAATAGAAAGAGATATTTCTCTAAAAAAGGTTTTGATTTAATCTTTATCAACATCCTATGATGGATTTTAATATTAAGTTGATTTATTATGATACAAAAAATCCATATTGTATTGAATGTTTTCTGATATGTTTGACTGTGGATGTGATGCTTCTATACCATTCATGGTTTACAGATAAAGTATTGAAATTTTTTATGCTAGTCTTAACATGAATGTTTATGTTATGTTTAAACGTTTTCATATGAGGAATGCATTGGACTTAGTAAGTGATGGGTGGAGCCGTCTATATCTCCTCGATGCATCGTTAGGTCTCATGGGAAAAAAATAGCGTCTTTGCACAAGGCCTTGAGAAAATCTTATTTGTAGTCTTGGCACAAGGACTTCACTATGTGGTCTTGAAAGTATTTCATTATGCATTCCATCATTATGAAAGTCGATATTGATATTGCATGTGATTATTAGACTAGTAGAATATCCATGTGAGTAATTAAATGGAATTATTTTGATTTATATTTTCCATATTATGATCAAGTTAATGTGGAAAAAGCTTTTGTTTTAGTTCTATAGATTGCCTTAAATGTTTATTCTTATTTATGAAAGTTTCCATAATATTGTTATACTTACTGAGCATCTGAGCTCACCCCTTTCTATGTATTGTTTTTCCCATGATGCAAAGAAGTATATTATGACTGACCTACAGGGATATTATATGGGATCTTAGTGTTGTCTATGGAAACAATGTTGTTATAGTTTTTCATTTTATGATATAATTTAATCCTTATGAATGTATATAGTTCTTATAAGGCTACTAAACTAATCATTCATTCGAGACTTGATCTTTTGTGATCATGTCAATGTTATGTAATAATGAACTGACTCTGGGTATCTAGGTTGAGGGCATTACAATTGGTATCAGAGGAATTTTAGTACAAACCATGGAAACTAGTTTTAGATAAATTCCTATTAGAGCACATATCCCGAAGAAATAATTTTATATTAGTATAGAAAAACATCCTAGAACCGATGCACGCCAATGGGCCTTGATACACTCTTGGTTACGACACTCCTGGAGGATATGCTTAGGATAATTCTCATTTTCTTTAATATACATTATGAAGGGTTTATGAGTATATACTTCCTCAAAGATAACATTTTTGTATGATTATGGATTGTATCCATAAACTGTTCAATTTATGATAAAGGTTTTACAATTTTGGAATAATGTATTTCGATTCATAAACTAATCTAGTTTATGCCATTGTTTAGAAATGGAACCTAGTGGAAGGAATGGAAACCTTATCAATGCATGCACTCCATGTTGGGATTTCCCTCCTGATCAAGGTAATTATAGTGGAGTTTGTGATACAACTGGTGTTGTTCAGCTTATCACTATATTGGGACAACTCACTCAGGTTATGAATAATAACCTTACCCATATGGAGCACCCTCATCCATAACGTGGAGAATCAATGTTAGATCACTTCATGAGGCAAAAACCACCAACATTCAATGGGGGTACAAATCCACCAGTAGCTGAGCAACGGATAAATTCCTTAGATGAAATATTCCATTTCTTGGGGAGTAGCAAAAGGGAAAAAGTTTTTGTGGATGTTTACCGCCTCACTGGAGATGCTGATCAATGGTGGTCATTGATTCAAAACATAAAGAAATATTATGAAGTATCAAATATAAAATGTAGGGAGTTTAAAGATATTTGTTTATAAAAAAACATTCCTCATAACAGTCGAACAGATATGGAAAGGCAGTTTTTGAGTCTAAGGAAAAAGGAGGATGAGAATGTTTCAATGTGTGAAGCTAGCTTTACAAGGTTATCAAGGAAAACTATAGATTATATATACAACCCAAGAAGTAAGATTGATCATTTCTTTAATGGTTTAAAACCATTTCTTCATCGAGCATTAGTCTCACAATCATTCTCTTCGTACGAAGATGTTTTCTCATGTGCTATCAAGACAGAAAAAGAATTCTATAAGTCTTGTGACTTTAAAGAAAAGAAAGAGAAGAAGAGATCTGATGAACACTATGGAAATAGAAATAAAAATAAAAAGGGAAAATTTGAATATCTATACTATAGTAAATTTGGGAGAAAACACCCTGGTACTTTCCGGAAGGGGATGGGATTCTGTTACACGTGTGGTGAAAAAGGCCACCATGCTCTTGATTTCAAGGTAAAAAAAGAGGCTATTGATGTTGAATGCTACAATTTTATATAATGGGGGAATTATTCAAATAAATGTCCTAATCATCAAGGGAACTTTCCTCATAAGATGTCATGGGATCAAGGCCATTCTTTTGTTATCACTACTGCTGGGGTTAAGCTCTAAAAGACGTACTGGCAGCTAATTTAATGGTTTTGTAAAGATTAGACAATGCTTTATTTGATTCTGGATCATCGTATTGTTCAATATCTTCCCAGTTTGCTAAGAAAATTAGATATTTCAAATTTGATTTAACAAGGTAGTTGTCTATAAAAACTCTTAATAAAATTATCATTGCTATAATTCTTTGTGAATCAGTTCCCATTAGGTCATATAAATGTTCTTTATCTGCTGATCTCATCATCATACCCATGATTGAATTTTATATAATCCTCGGTATGGATTTGATTTTGGACCATGATGCAAAAAGTTATTGTAAGAATAAGTAGGTTACTATTTTTGATGACGATGATAAAGAAAAGATTATCTTTAGAGTAGAATCATCACCACCTAATTCTTATCTAGATCCACCCCCAATAGCTCAACTGAATTCAATTATTGGGGAGGAAGAGAAAGAAATAAATTTGGGTGAGGAAAGGAATGTTCAAATGGACGATGTACCTATTGTGAAATAATATGTTTATGTTTTTCGATAATATTTACCTGGACATCCTCCAGAATGAGAAATTGAATTTTCTATTGATTGAATTTCTGGTTAAAGGCCCATATTGAAGACCCCTTATATAATGGCCACTGTGGAATTAGTGGAACTAAAGAACCAACTAGAGGAATTTATTAATAATGGATTTATTCTCCCTAGTGTTTCTCTATGGAGAGACCATGTCCTTTTTGTTAAGATGATATATGGATCTATGAGGTTGTGCATTGACTATAGTGAGATCAATGCTACAACAATAAAGAACAAGTATCCCCTACCTCGCATTGATGATTTATTCGACCAAATTCTTGGATCTCAATAATTTTCAAATATTTACCTTCGATATGGATATCATCTGTTGTGTGTGAAGAAGGAAGAAATTCTAAAAACAGCATTTCAAACCAGGTACTGGCATTATGAGTTTACAGTAATTCCTTTTTGTTTGACTATTGAACCATCTGTCTTCATGGATCTAATGAATAATGTTTTAAAGTTATATCTTGATGACTTTGTAGTGGTATTCATTGATGATATCTTGGTATATTCCAAAAGCTATGAAGATCATGAAAATCACATGTGCATTATCTTAAATACTCTTAGAAGACACTAATTATATGGAAAGTTTAGCAAGTGTTAATTCTGGCTTCAAGAGATTTCGTTTCTTGGCCATATTGTCTCTAAAGATTGAATCTTTGTCGGTCCTTCTAAGACAAGATCAATCCAATAATGGTCAGCACCTACGAGTATCACATAGGTACATAGTTTTATTGTTTTAGTAAGTTATTATCGACGTTCCTTCCAGAATTTTTCTCGATTGGGTAACCCATTAACCAAGCTCACACGTAAAGCGGTTAAATTTGATTAGACAAAAGAGTTTGAAGAATGTTTTGAAGAACTAAAGAGAAGATTATTCAATGCTTCTATATTGAATCTACCGTCAGGGAATGATGGCTTTGTTATTTATAGTGATTCATCAAAGAAAGGACATGGTTGTGTCTTTATACATAATGAGAGGGTTTTCTCTTATGCATCACAATAACAAAAAATTCATGAGAAAAACTATACTACTCATTATCTTGAGTTAGTAGCTGTAATATTTTCTTTGAAGATATGGAGACATTATCTCTATGGTAAAAAATGTGAGATATATATCAATGACAAGAGTTTGAAGTATATTTTTTCACAGAAAGAACTCAACATGAGGAAAAGGAGATGGCTTGAACTACTCATGTATTATGATTTAACTATACACTACCACCTAGGGAATGCATATAAGGTTGTTGATTCTTTTAGTAGAAGGGATCATGGAGTTGTGAACAAGATGAGAGTTGAAAAGGATCCTATATACATGGATCAAGTAAATATGGATATGGGAATCACCGTGGAAGGTGAAACACAAAAACTTAATAAAATGGTTGCGAAAAAGTCTATGCTAGAAAGGATAAATAGTTCTCAGACCGATGATGAAGATTTTTAAAAGAAGATTAATGCTGTAAATAGTGGGAGACTGAGTGACTTCATATGTGAGGATAGAATTTTGAAATTTGGGAAAAGACTTTGTGTTCCATATATACCTGATCTAAAAAGAGAGTTATTGGATGATTCTAATAGTTCCAATTTCTCTATACACCATAAAAGCAGCAAAATGTATAGATATTTGAAATAACATTTTTGGTGGGACAACATGAAGAGGGAGATTTATGATTTTCTCTCAAGATGTATGGTTTTCAACAAGTGAAAGGTAGAAGGAAATAGCCTAGAGGATTCATGAAACCTCTTCCCATACATGATTGGAAATGGGATAATATTACAATTGACATTGTCATGTGACTACCAAAGACTCCTAGAAGGAATGATGCAATATGGGTCATTGTTGATCGTCTTACAAAGTCAGCACATTTTCTTGCTTCAAGAGAAGATTTACCACATGAACGTTTAGCAAGACTATATATTAATGAAGTTTTAATACTTCATTGAGTACCACTATCAATTATTTCTGATCATGATCCCCATTTTACATAAGGATTCTATAAAAGTCTTCAGAAAGCCATGGATACTAAATTTCATTTGAGCACTGACTACCACCCCGAAACTGATAAACAAACAGAACGGACTATTCAAACGTTAGAAGACATGTTGAGATCATGCTCACTTGAATTTAAAGGTATATGGAATAAATATTTACCTTTGGTACAATCTTCCTATAATAATAGATTTTATTGAAGTATTCAGATGGAACCATATGAACCGTTATACAGAAAGAGATGTCGCACACCAACCTGTTGAGATGCTATTGGTGAAAGAAAACTCGTAGGCCTTGAACTTGTAGAGGAAATGATGGAAAAGTTAAGGTAATGAAAACCTACATCAAAGCATCTCAAAGTAGGAAGAACATATATGCTGATAACCAAAGTAAGGATTCAGAATTTCAGGTAGGAGATAATGTTTTATTGATGGTATCTCCATGGAAGGGTGTTAAACGTTTTGGTAAGAAGGAAAATTAACTCGTAGTTACATCAGACCTTTTAAATTTCTAGACCGAATTGGGGCTGTAGCTTACCTTTTGGAAATGTCGTCAATTCTATCCAAAGTTCACGACGTGTTCCACGTATCACTGTTGAGAAAATACATGCTTGACCCAACGCATGTACTCACCTATGTGGAATTAGAACTGGAACCCGATCTATCTTATTTCTAAGATCGTGTCATGGTTGTTGATACAAGACAACAAGTGTTGAGAAACCGGACGACTCACCTGCTAAAAGTTCTACGGAGAACCCATAAGATGGAAGAGGCAATGTGGGAACCCGAGGAACTTATGATGAAGAACCACCCAAGTCTTTTTATGCGTTAATATTCTCTAAATTTCAAGGAAAAAATTATTTGAAGTAGGGGAGAATATAACACCCCAAGATTCTACGGTATGCTTTTCTTTGAATAATACAGTAGCGTGTGTTGTATAGAACTTCGAGTTCTAACACCCACAACCAAACACACTAGCCGTTATGAATAGTAATACCCACTTTTTTAAATTTTATAAATATTATCTTTCAAAATGGAATTAATCTTTGGATTCGGATTATCGAAATTATGTAAGGGTGATTTTTTGGTATTTTTATGAAAACATTCAATTTTTGATGAATAGTGAAAAATACTGTGTTATAGTTTAAAACCAAATTTTTATTTTAATAACTAATTAATTTATTTAAATTTATTTTAGGTCAAAATAGATACATAATACCTATATATGTTAATTGTAATTCATTAGAGTCATTTTGTAAAAATATTCGATCTATAAAATTTTATAGAACTTTTCACTGTCTTTTACCCACATCCTAGGAGCATTTGAAAATTTACATAAAACATAATTTTACAGCATCTATGAGTTGAATTTCAAAAATCTGAGAGACACGGTTGATATCTTTAAGTAAAATATGGTTCAATAAATGAAACTAATTTTTGGTGAATAATAACTTTTAACTTTTATTTACAGCGGTTAAAAGTATATTGGGTAATTAAGGGTAAATATGATATTATTATTAACCTAAAACATATCCTAATTCTATTGGATAAGTTTAATTCAACCAAAAAAATCTTAGGAGTAAAATATGATCCTTTAGGTCAACTTGGATTAGATTAAGATATTTATTATTATTTAAATCAAAGATGAGTTAAAAGTTTAAAATTCAAATTTTAATAACTAAAACATGTTTAATATAGGGTTAAACATAAGATAAATTCAACTATAACTATTCATTATAAAGATAAAACGAGTTCCTACATAATAGTATTTTATTTATATATTTTATACATTAAATAATTTAATTTATTTATGACACAATGACGATGTAGTAATTACATAATTAATGAAATTTGAAAATAATTGATATTATAAATATTCACATAAATGTAATTTGACACTTTTTATGAATTACATTACTTTTATATGATAATATGACATGTTAGGGTTGGTTAGGTTAATTTTTTTGAAGGAATAATGCTGTTATAAATTTTCAAAAAAACAAAATACTAAATAGTGTCAAAATTGACATAAAAGAGTTCTTAAAACAAATATTATATTATAAATTGATATTATATTCCTAAAAATATAAGGTTCGACCAAAAGACATATATAAGTATATTTTTATCATTGATTAAACACTTGGGGTTTTCTTGGTAATTTATAGTAAGTTTATTAACTATATAATATAAAAATAAAAAGGGACATGGTAAATGACAAACTATTTAACAAAGAGTTAAATCTAAAAGATAATGTTAATATAGTGACCCAAACCTGTCTAAAACCTATTGGTTGAGAGTTATTTGACCCATCCACACCTTAGCCTTTGAATAATTCATTTTTGAGCCATTATAAACCGAAAATTATTTAATTATAAAATAACATTTCTTGTGTTTTGTAAGGTGCCCCACACCCCTCTTATAAGAGGGCACTCGCCCTTCATTCTAATTCACACCTTCAAACCCATTTGGATTTGCCACCCCTGCCCAAATACCCTTTCATGTTTCCTCGCTTCATCCTAGATTCCTTCCTTTTGTCATAAATCCAACTTATAGAGCCCTTTTGATCAAATCAAAAGGAAGAACCCGAAGAAGAAGTAAATATCTCACCACCTCATTCATGTTTTTTCTTCTTCCACTTCTTATATCATTATTGTTTCCATTATAATATAATAGCTCCAGTATATTCTATATTCTGTGATGTTTTTATAAATATGGTACATCCATATTCATTATTCTATCCATCCTTTTAATGACATGTCACCATATGTGTGTACGTATGACTTACCGTCTCCACGTCGTGGTGTAATTGTTATTCAATACATCATTAATTGGATTGGTATAATAATGATGTGTAATTGAGGTAAATAATAAATATAACATGGTAATTATTATTTATATATGATATACCATCTAATTATATATTATTTTAATATCAAAATAATGATATTGTTGCTTGTACATACGTATGGATTACCATCTCCATGAATGTGATGAGATTCATTCCCCATCGTATCCAATCAAGACTAATTTTCATTAGATGATTAAAAATAATCTTTAAATACATAATATCATTGTCAATATGAATATGATACATCCTATCCATAACAAACATTACTTATGTAACAAATCATATAAATAAAAATGAATTAGTTAACACCCAAAACGACGATAATACTAAGATATTATTAACAATACAATGTTAAATGATCATATATGATATAATATTCATATATATGATTTAGGTATAATTGAAAAAAAATTATTTCACAAATAAAAAGTAGGTTAACCTACCCTCGACCAAGGAAAATTACAAGGTAAGGGTTAATTTCACAATCTCTTTATTATCTGAGGTTGTTTTTACCTAAGTATCTACTGGGACCTCTTTATCATACACTTCCATGTTTCTTAAAAATGTATTCCAAAACATTTTTACTATTCACTAGACTATGGGTTAAGGTCATTTATACCCTTATTTTACCTTACATGTTTTAAAAGAAATCGTTCTATCGTTTTCCAAACAAGGTACTTTATGACCATTTTGATAAAATTATGGTAAGAATGTTTTTTAACTTATACAGTGGGTGCAGCTATTTTCTACCGTTATAACATCATTGACGCTTATCTTACATGCTTATAATAATATTTTCAAAATAAATTTTTTCTTTATAATTATGTGACTCATAAATGATTTCCAAATATATAGATATATTTCTCTAAAAAGGTTTTAATTTCATCTATGTCAACATCCTTTGATAGATTTTAGGTTTATTTGATGTTGATTTATTATGATACAAAACATCCACATTGTATTGAATGTTTTGTGAGATGTTTGACTATGGATGTGATATTTTTATACCATTCATGGTTTATGGATAAAGTATTGACATTTCGTTTTCTATTCGTAATATGAATGTTTATGTTATGTTTAAACCTTTTCATATGAGGAATGAATTGGACTTAGTAAGGGACGAGTGGAGCCCACTATAGCTCCTCGATGCATCAGAAGGTCTCATGAGAAAAACTAGTGTCTTGGGACAAGGCCTTGACAAAATCTTATTTGTAGTCTAGGCACAAGGCCTTGACTATGTGGTTATGAAAGTCTGGCATTATGAATTATATCATTATGAAAGTGGCTATTAATATTACATGTGATTATTAGACTACTAGATTATCCATGTGAGTAAGTAAATGGAATTATTTTGATTTATATTTGCCATATTATGATTATGTTTATGTTTAAAAGGCATTTTTTTCTATACACTACCTTAAATGTTTATGCTTATTTATGAAAGTTTCTGCTATATCGTTATCCTTACTAAGCATTTGAGGTCACCCCTTTCTATGTTTTGTTTTTCCCAGGACGAGAAGAAGTATATTATAACTGACCTGCAGGGATAGTCTTTGGGATCATAGTGTTGTCTATTGAAACAATGTTGTTGTAGTTTTCCATTTTATGGTGTAGTGTAAACCTTATGAGTGTATCTAGTACTTCCAAAGATACTAAACTAATCGGTCTTTCAAAACATGATCTTTTGTGATCATTCCAATTTTATGTAATATTGCACCGACTCAGGGTAACCGGGGTTGGGGTATTACAAGACTCATTAATATCGTAGCGTATTTTGAATTTCGAACATGTTTCACTTTTTATTCGGATAATTGAATGTTTCTTGTAAGTAATGATGGAGAGGAAACTCTGGAGAATCCATGGAGCTTGGGAGAAAAATCTTGACGATGAATCGAAGTTGAGAATCTCTGCACCAATGAAGTTGAATGATCTCAATGATGACGGCAGCATGAACCCCCCCCCCATCAGCAATTAACCTATTTGTATGGAAGGGGTTGTTATTTCAATTCTCTATTTCCCTGTTTCTAGTTTTAAACGATGAACATGGATAAACCATGAACATGTTGATCTGTGGATTCATACATTCTTGTGGGAGGGTTTTATTCGGATGATTTGGGGAATTGATCCATGTTGAATTGTAATTGTTTGATTCTAGTATTTTTAAGCCTACTAACGGGAGAAGATCAATGTCGTGGAAAATGACGATGGAGGTTTCTTCCTCGATTTGATTATTGTATTTTTCCTCCCCCTTTTTCTTTCACTCGTTCTTCATGGGGTGAAAAACAATGGATCGTTACGCAACCGTTTTGCGACCCAATGATCCAAAATTGAAGATTCGACATGATAATGACCTTGTGGAGGAGCAACGATGATAGAGGATGACAAATCAGACCAGATCAGGAAGGGATGTTCTTCGAGCATTATTCACACGGTGTGGATTTTTGCATGTTTTCAGAGCTGATCAGATGTCCGAAAATAATGGAATCAGCTTCATGGTGTTGGGATGACCAAAACCTATGAGTTTTGTTGCAATCGGACGTTCAGATTGATGATATCGGCAGCACCGCAGGGGTTCCAATGAGGAGCGTCATTTCTGGAAAATTTTGGGATACACGACATGTACATATGAAGAACACATCGTGTAGTAATGGCGGCGACGACTAGGGTTTTGGGGGTCAAAGAGGAATCAACCGGCGTGTGACCATAGTCACACAGATTTTTGGACTTTCCCTGAATCATGGCTTGTATCCAGGGGATGCACGGACACAGGATGAAGTACACGACGTGTACTCCATCACACAGCCTGGTGAGCCCAGTAATGCAGGTCACCCCATGTGCTGATTACTCGAGTTGGAGTACATGGGTTGAGGACTGTGTATAGGCACACGACCACCGTACACAGAGCCGACCCCAGTCACTCGGACATGGAGTGTACACTATACTGCATTCCATGTACTCATATTTTCTACACGACCAGCCTTAAGAAACAGGATTTTGTACACGGGTAGTACCTAGGGTCAGACAACATGGGGTGTCACTTTTCTACACACCATGTACTTTGTGTAAAATTTCATGGTCCTCTTGTTCACTGTATATTGGAAATCTTTTGTTTTGGTTGGTTCCCCTTCATATTATTTCCCTGAAGGCCAGACATCATTTCCTTCTACAGGTGTATGATCCCTTAGGCATGACATTCTGTGATAGAGGTGGCATCCCTTCGAGAGGTCGGGAGTGAGACCCTCTATCCATTCCTGAACCAAGGTAGAGTCAGGAGTCGACGTGACCAACTCTACTGTTCATTGACCATATACCTAGCTGGGGAATCACTTAGCTAGTGAGTCTATATGAGTTGCGGTATCCTCCATTGCCCTGGCAATGATCCTCATCTGTGTATTGTGATCTTTCCCACTCAAGATTGTGTCTCCCTTAATGGGTGCTTCTATCTATCGTGATATTCCCACTCAAGAGTTTGTCTCCCAAAATGAGTGTAACTACCTCTCGTGACTTTTCCCAATGAACAATACTTCTCGAACGAACTTCATCAGAGCTACCAAACTCGTAGAGTGTGTTCTCTTAGAACAAGTAAGTTGTGGAAATCATCGAACTAAATACCTAGCAGGGGTATGCAGTTCAGTGACTTGTCTCTAGACTACAGGTCTAGGTTATGAGTACATTTGGATCGTGATCTACTATTATATGTTCAGTAGACATATATTGTGTAGAGTTGACTGTGCTTTTATTTTGTGTACTTGATTTGTGTTTTTTGGGGTCATCTACTGAGTATTGTTATACTCACCCCGGCATGGGCTTTTCCTGCACGTGTCATGTCATGTGTAGATGGGCAGCCATTTGATAGAGTCCACAGTAGACTAGGATATGACCGATATTTATGAGTTCCCTATAGTCTGAGGTGTTCCTTTGGCTATGAGTAGAAGTCCCAACACCTCTTTGAGTTTTCAGGTTGGACTTTATTGTTTTTAAGACTCTTGTTTTTGGTGGGATTGTATTCTGGCCCAGTTTACTTTCAGTACTTTACATTCCATCATACTCTGTTGGTTGGGTTTAGTTGTATACAATAATTTTGTTACTTAGTAGTTTTTTACATTTCAACATTTTTGGGCTTGGATATGTGTGTGTGATAATAGGTTCTTAAGAAATGCTTCCCAAGTAGTAACATGCCTACTCGGTGCTATTCACTAGCCCCTAGGCTATTAGAGGCGGGCTTGGGGAGTCTCGACACGGGCCCCACTAGGATGGGTTGTGACAATACACCCTGGAGTATCACCTTGGGGTGCACTTATTTTCATTTTAGAGAAAAATGATGGATCAATTTGTGTGTGTATCGATTATTTATAATCTACCTTGATAATGTTTTGGTAGTTTTTATAAAAAATATTATCATTTACTCTAATATCTTGAAGGAACATTAAGATAATCTTTGGATTGTGATTTAGGTAAGGATATATTATACGTGAAGTTCATGAAGTATGGAATTTGGATGCAGTAGGTCACATTCCTATGACAAATTATCACAAATAATGGAATTTTTGTGGTCCCTTAAAAAACAAAGGCAATTGAGTAATATTTGAGACCCACTACGTCATATAAATATATAGTTTTTATAGATTAGTAGGGTAATATTGATGTTTTTTGAGAATTTTTTAAAAAATTTCTAGACTACTAACTATGTAAACATGTAAAGGAGTAAAGTATGTCTGGATGAAATAATGTTGGGAAAGCTTCAAGGATATCAAGAAGAAGCTAATCACAACACATGTACTCTGACTAACAACTTATAGATAATTTTTTATGATATACAATGATACCTAAAATAAATTCATGGATTTTTTACTCATTAAAAATGATAAATTGATTGCCTACACATCATGGTAGTTTAAAATAAATGAGCTCAACCACTAGAAGTATGACCTAGAGAAAGCAGTTGTTCTTTTTTACATGAAAAATATGGTGGCAATACCTCTATGGTGAGAATCCTGACATATATACTGATGAAAAGATTCTAAATTATATATTCACATAGAAGAATCCCAACATGTGTCAAAGAATGTGGTTAGAGATAATCAAGGACTATGATTTCTCTATTCATTTCCATCAAGGAAAAGAAAATAAAGTAGTTGATGATATTAGTTGAAAATAACATGTTACCTTATCCATGTTACGAATTGAGAAAGGACCAATATTTATTCATATATAATGAATTGATTTGGAAATCTTAACTACAGGTAATACATCATACCTTTCCAAATCAATATTCCAACCATCTATCAAAGGGAAGATCAATGATAAAAAAGGGTTCATATGAAGCTTCAAAAGAATGTGAAAAAAGTACGGGAGGCTTCATGAGTTCCACATCGATGAGAATGGAGTCATCTGATTTGGATCGAGGAATTGGGTTACTTTATTAACTAAGACAAAGAAGGTTCTACTGGATAACACACATAGCCCATCTTTCTTTATCCAGCCCATAAGTACCAACATGTACTGTGATCTTTGAGAGGACATCTGATGGGACAACCTGAAGAAGTAGAAATTGAATTATATCCCATGTTTCTTGGAATGCTGTAATGTTAAAGAAGAGTGATATAAGTCAAAAAGGATGATACAACCATTGAATATACACACATGGAAATGGGAGAATGTACCAATGAGCATTATCATTGGTATCTTGAATACAACCAAAGGAATTAATATGAAATAGATTATGGTGGATTGAGTAACCAAGACTTACCAATTTATCACTATCTTGTAAAATTTTACACTTGAACAACATGCCATGATATATGTGAAGGAAGTGGTGATGTTTAATGGGGTATCACTTTTTATCATATCAGATCATAAACAAAGGATCACATTTAAATCCTAGAGAACTCATAAACATTATGTAAGAATTGAATTGAATTAAAATATATCCTATTACCCCCAAAATTATGGCCATCATGAAAGGAATATTAGGATCCTATATGAATATAATACATCCTTCTTAATGGAATTCAATGGATTGTAGGATCAACTTCATCCATTAGTTGAGTTCTCAATCGAAACTACTTCCTATAAAGCAATGTATGGGAATCAATGTAAAAAATCCATCTTTTTTAGATGAATTTAGTGAATGAATCCTACTTGGACACGAAAATATGTAAGAGATGACTGAGAAGGTTCAATAAATCCATAAACAAAAAAATATTTCTCAGAGTCTATAGAAGGGATATTTTTAAAACCATCAAATGGATATAAATTTTGAAGTTAGAGATAATTTTTTTCTTCATATATCACCACAGAAGAGAGACATGTATGTTATAATTAATGGAAGGAATAGCCCAAGGAACATCACCACCTTTAATATCCTTGATAACATAACATATGTGTCCAATAAACATGCACATCCACCAAATATGGCTCATGTTTAGGATATTTTCTACATATCTCTCACTATGAATCTCATAACTAAATACTCTTGTGTAAGGAATCCGGAGGAGAAACTAGATAATGACCTCTCATATAAATCATAATTGGTGAATATCATCGATAATATAGAAAAATTTCTTTAAATCAAGACAACTCACCTTTTCAAAGTGTTTTAGAGGAACCATAAGTTTATAGAAGTTACAGGGGAACCAGATGAAGAAATGAAGGAGAAATAACCTCACCTATTTTCACCTAATAATGAAAAATGAAATTTTGATGATGAAATTTCAAAATGGGGGAAGAATGTAATCACCCAAAATATTATCAATGGAATTTCAATTCTTAAAATTATGTTATAACACACATACATCACATAGTGAAACCAACAAAAACATTATTCTCAAAAATGATACATTATCCGGCATAATAAATAATAATTCCAAATATTATAGTGGGAGAAACAATTGACCATAGTATAATTTGAGTATGAAAAGTTGGATCTATTAAAACTACTAGTAAGACCAAACTAATAAAAAAATTATTATAAATAAAACATAATGGTAATAATATAATCTTAATTTTTAATATTAATATACATATAACCTTGATAGATAATATATTTGAATGATGAATGAGTAAGATAATATGTATTTATAATAATTACAGAACCTATACAAATGAAATAGTTACCTGACTACTGGAATAGTTATATGAACATTAGGAGTATTAATTTAGAAGTTAGAATAGTTACCTCACCTATAAAAGTATAAAAAAATTAGTATCTTATAAATGAAAATATGATTTAATTATATAATTGTGTAAGTAAATAAATACATTATAAATTATAAATTACATATTGTTATTTTTGAAACATGAAAATGGTTGTTTAAAATTTAATAATTAATATAATTGTTTAAAATAAAATATAATTTTATAAAATAGATTCATTAATTAATATTTTTATGATAATTATAATATAATCATATTACTCCTTAATTAATCTATCAAAGGGTCATAAAATCAATTATAATATTAAAATTAAAATTTTTCAATGAAATGATGATTTCATTTAAAAATTAAATTTATCATTTTTATAAAATAATATTCAGAAAATGGAGTCTATTTTTGAAATCTACACACAGAAAAATGGTTAAGGTTAATTTTTTTTATTTTATCAAAATATTTGTTTTTTGTGAATAGTGAAATAATATAATTTATGGTATAATCTATATAAATTATTTATTGAGTCAAGCATGATGTAAGAATGATGTAATCTCCCATTGGTCTAAACTATAACACACTCGTTTTCAGGTAAGTAACCCTTTGTTTATGATTTTAAAGTATGTGAAATGTTTTTGTGTTTTTTGGGAGCATTTGGAAGACTTTTTTAATTAGTTTTGGACATTTCTAAAGGTACATGATTTGAGAAAGCTTTTTTGGAAACCATGAAACTACTACATAAAACCATGCATAGTGAGATAGGGGCTAATGGGAAAGTGAACAAGTAGGTTCATGGGGTTTCCAAACATTGTGGCCACCCAGAAGAAACCATGAAAAGTGGGATTATGACCTTATTCATGATCAGAAAAAAGTTTTTCTAAATATATTTACTAACCATGTGAGTTTCTCCTTTGGGAATATATTGGATCATGGTTAGTGCATAGTTTTTCTGAACACATTACTTACCATTCACGGTTTAAAATCTAGATCCATAAAAACTGGATCTAGGTAAAGATCATCACTAAACCTCTGATTTTTCTCCATTTTAGTCCTAAAATTATATTTCTTCCTCCCAAATAATGTGGGTCATCCCCCATATATTTTTGATGTTATCTGATGGCCTTTATTTGTGCATTGAAGACCAATTCCCTGGGAAAGTATTTTTTTTCTTGTATTTTCCCTATAATACAATTATTTCCCTCTCTCAGTTTACTATATCTTGTCTGTTGTGTACAGATCTGTCATTTTTATGATAATAATGGTTATATTTCTACTATTTTTTTTAGGGAATAGATCTAAGGAATCTTTTCTGAGTTTGAACCCTGTTTTATGGGCGTTTTTATGTAATTCATCATTTTCATCACAATTTCTGAGGAGGTGGCCTCACTCTCGACTCCCCTTTTTAGAACCGGAATGATTGAGTTCAATTTTTTTTATAGAAATTAATTTTCATGATCTTGTGTAATGATTCAGGGGAATCCTCTTTGGTGATAGTTTATATAATTGTGCAAATTCGGTGTTTTGGTAAAAGTGGAATTGGTAACAAAATTTTAAAATAATGTTTTAAAAAAGTTTTTTGGTTTTTAATAATGGAAATAAATTTTCAAGAAAAATATATTTTTATTTAAATGTTTTGGAAAAGACATTTTTGGAATGTGATTATCTTAAATGGTTCTGAATGAGTTGAATGTGATGGATATTGTTCATGAAATACCATCATCAAAGGGAAGGGTTATAGACACTAATTTCCACCATCAATGGTAACACAAAGCCTGTGTGGTTGAAAGTGTGTATATGTGGAAATGGGAAATTGAATTGTTTTTTCCATCATAATAATTGAGCAAATATTAAATTACTTGTTTGGGTGATTTCCTACGAAATTAGTTTCTTTTATAAAACTCTTTTCTTATGCAATATTTAGGATTTTTTATAAATTTTTGTACTTTTAAAAATGGGTGTTATGTATATTTTTTATATAATTGTTTTAACATCTTCTATCCTAGTGGACTGAAATGATATTTCCTTTTGGGAAAATATATGAAGTTTCATTACTCACCCCCTACATTGGCATTAGGTAATTTTGAAGACATTGTTTGTCACGACACATGAAAATGTAAATAATCACACTTATTTACTGGTGATTCATGATATTAGGGATATATTACTAAGATGTATCTTGGAGCTTGTTGGTATCCATTGATTTGTGTCTTGGAGACTTTGATATTTATTGATCGTGTATTCTTCTATGTACCTTAATGTTGGTAGTCATCCTCTATGGTTCATGTTTTTAGTGTTGTGTTGATATCAATGGTATTAAATTGATTTATTATGCTTGTTATCATACATAATATAGTAGTTTTGTTATTGAATGTTTGGTTTGGTTGTTTTATTTTTTAAAAAGTTATAATCATCCTCCATCTATTAATGAATCCCATGGATTTTATTTCCTTCCATTAGAATCTTGGGGATGTCACTTAAGACCAAGTAGAAATTATGACTAGACTCAAGACAATTAGGAGGGTAAGGATATTATAAGTGTTGTCAGATTTTTAGATCCTTGACATACAATATGTTTTGATGTTTTTTGATACATGGTTATCAATTATTTCGGTATTGCAGTTGAAACTCATTCTACTCTATTCCTCATGTTGGGATGAAAAAAATAGGATTGTTGGGACTTAAAATGTAAAAGTTATAAAGACATGGATAACCTTTTACGGTTCAACATCAAGTTACTAAGGAGTTGGTACATAAGTGTTTTGGAGACACTTATATGAATGATAATCTCATTGTCAAGGGTTTACCAAATGAGAAGATCATGAAATGAATATTAGAAATTACTTCCCACTAGGTGAAAATATTTTATTTTGAGTAATCATATATGATTTTGTGACAAAATGATGATTTTTAAAAAATTATGAAATCATTTCCAAATGTGATATTTTGGAAAGGGCATGACTGTGCTATTATGAAAATAGTTGATTTTCAATGTGTGGATAAATTTTAAAAAATATTTGAATAAGGTAAATGTTGAATTTTGGAGTGAAATTTTGTGAAAATATAATGTGGTAGAATTTGAAATTGTTATACCATAATTTGATATAGTGTGAGACATAAGATATTGTTGTGTTTATAGAAAATGTATCCTAGTATTCATTTTAGAAACAAACATGAAAAAGCAGCTAAGAATGTGGTTGCACCTGATCTACATGAGAACCAAAAACTAGTTCAGTGTATAGTATGAGCCTTTCAAGATTTGTAATGAGGGAATAAAAGGTATGAACCCAGGGAAGTGGTTAATTCCATTTAGTTCTTGATGTATAATCCACCCATTTATTAGGGAGATTCAAAACTAGAATAGATGGAGGTGTTTTTGAACAAAATGAATGAAAATTTTCCTTTCCATAGAACACCAAAATATTTTAAATTCAACATGGTGATATATATTCATCAATATGTTTCATTAAATTGGTTGGAATTTATATTTTAATAAAAAATAGACCAAGGCCTATTATGGGAGGATTTTGAATAATTTTTCAACATAAAATTCTATCCTAAAACATTCATAATTTCATGAAAAATAATATTCTTCATCTTGAAGTAGGAGAGACTCATATGGAAATAGTATGTATCTAAATTCATTAATTTAGTCCTCTTTTCACCCAATGTTGTTGCTAGTGTGTCCTTAAAGGCATGCATTTTTGAATTGGGGTTAAGGAAGGAGGCTCGCTTGAAGATAATTATTCATTATAGAACATATTATACAAAGATGCTCAATATAGAGACAATAGTATAAGGAGAAATCGCATGAGATATGGGAGGATGAAGCATGTTGATACTCATGGGAAGCAGTGGGAACTCCAACATTGGGAGCAAGCGGAAGAGGGAGACATGTTTCTAAGGTAGTGAGATGGCACCAAATCAGATGGATGGATGAGGAAATATTCCACCAAAACCCAATTGTAAACCAAAATGTTTATAATGTGTTTCATTGGACCGCATGAGGTGAGAATACATGGAACCACCTAGATCATTCCATAATTGCAATTAGATTGAGAATCTACAGTGTTATTGTCCCAATGTTATATGTTCAGGTGTTTAAGACACATCTCATGTGGCAGAGACGTCATTTTCTTTGACAGGATGAGGGTATAATAATACTTATAATCCAAATAACATATCTAGACATGGTGACTCTAGGAATATCATGTCTTCATATACAATACAATCACAATAGGGTAATAAAGAACAAAGTGCAGTGGATAAGAAATTTTATGGAGCTGAGAAAGGTATTGAAGATGATCAATCTAGACCATCGATAGTGTGAGGTATATTTTTTTACTTATACCCTTATGAAATATTTTTTGGATATGGGTCATCAAGTTCCTTTATTTCTTCTCTTTCATTGGATTTTATGGGTTCAGAAGTCAAGATGATGCCTTCTATGTTAAAATTTCAAAATCCACTGGGTCAAAGAGAATGTAAAGGATTTATGTGTAGAGTGTGTTTTATAAATATTGATAAAGCTAAGATGATATGTGATCTCACTTTTCTTGATATTCATGTTAATGACATAATCCTAGGTTTGTATTGGATGACTATGTTCAAAGATCACATTCATGGTAACACCTGAAGGGTTAGTTTTAGGACTAATAATGGCATCATGCATCACATTAAAGGAGACCAGAATGAAAAGTTAGGTGAAACATTCTTTTTGGAATGAACAATTGAAACGATCTGATACCATTTAGCAACATTGACCTTGGAATCAATGAAAGAGATCAATAATAGTGGTTTTCTAGCAGTTTTTGATCAATTTTGTATGTTTTTCCTTAAAAATTCTCAAGGTTTCCACCCACAATAGAATTGGAGTTTATGATTGATATCCTATCACAAAAAAGTCATCGTTATCTTATATATTATTGAATGGAAAAAATGGAATTAATTTAATTAAAATTTTATTTGAATGAAATGTAAATAAACGGTTTCATTCGGCTGAGCATGTCTCCATGAGAAACCCCAACCTTGTTTTTCAAGAAGGTGAATAGAACTCTTCATCTTTTTGTCAATTATCGTAATCTTAACCAATTTATGATAATGTCTAGGTATTGAATTCCAAAAATTGATGATCATTTCCATAAATTAATGGGAGATCTGTGGTTCTATAACATTTACTTGCAATCAGGATATCACCAATTACGAGTTTAAAAGGAATGTATTATAAAAAGAGCATTTAGAAGTAGATTTGAAAATTATGAGAATGTGGTGATAGATTTTGGTCTTTTTAATTAACATGAAATATTTATAGAATTTTTGAATCATACAATTAAAAGATATCAATATTATTTTTGGGTCATGATTGTGGATGAAATATTATTGTAATTAATGACAAGGGCTAAGAAAGAGCATCACTTTTCGATAGGGTTTGGAATCTTGAAAGATCATCATTTGTATTCCAAAATATAAATGTATGATTTTTGGGTATATGAGGTTTGTTTCCTTGGACGTTTAATTTCTGAAAAGAGTGTATCAATTGATCAATAAAATATATAGGATGTTATCTCTTGGAAAACACCAAAGAATGTCTTCGAGATATGCATTTTTCATGGCCTAGATGGTTATTGTCGATGTTTTGTTCATGATATTTCATGACTAGACTCACCTATGATGACTTTTACAATGAATAATGTTCCATTACAATTGAAAAAGAAATTTCAGAAGTATTTTTAAGAGTTTAAAGTTATTATTACATCAGTACAAATCTTTATATTTCTAGAATCAGTAAAAAGGAATGTCGTGTATTGTGATGCCTAATGATCTAGATTGGGATGCGTTATCAAGAGTAGATATCATGTGTTTCCTTTTGTATCATGTATTTTAAGATTGAAGGTGAAACAATACACAACACATGATTTGGAGATAGATGTTGTAGTCCATTTATTGAAGACTTGGAATCATTACCTCATTGGTTAGACATTTACAGTGTTTATAGACCACAAGAGCTTGAAACATATTTTATCACAAACAGATTTGAACCTAATACAATGAATATGGATGAATTATCTCGAAATGTTTTAATTTGACTTGATTTATACTCTAGATAAAATAAATATGGTGGTAGATGCATTAAGAATAATGTAAAATTATCAGTTGGAAAAGAGGATTTTGATCACTGGTTGTTAGTGTAAATGATATCGGATATAAACATAGAATGTGAATACCAAGGTCATGTTACAGTTTTCTTCCTAGTTTTTTTTATTATTTGGTTGTCATATCTAAAGTGGAACTAATCCCTAATCCATAATGGGTTATGATAACTTCAAAACTCAATGGTGGGGTAACATTGAGGTATATAAGCTATAAGGGAGTTCTATTTTCTGTTTTTAGGATTTTATTTTCAAACCAATGGATTTTTAGATATAACACCTTCCTGATTTCTACCATTCGATATGGGATGTTCATCTTCGAATAAAAAATATATATAATAAGTTGAAATCTCTATTTTAGTGGTTCGGTATGAGGAGGAAAGTGGTTGAGTTTGTTTTGAGATTCTTTACTTATAATCATGTTATAGAATATCATTAGTGGTTAGTGAATATATTTCATTTTTAACCTATTCTTATTTGGATATGGGAGAACATCGCTATGTATTTTATAACTGTTCTAACAATAATTATTTTTTAACATGGTTCTATATGGGTTATATCGTACCGACTCAAAAATTCAGCTCATTTCATCCCTATTCATGAATCCCATACTGTGGAGTAATTTTCAGAAATATAGGTCTGATAAGTGAAAAAGTGGAATGGAATGCCATTTTTAATTGTTTCATATAGGCATCTGTGGTTTACATCACATATATAAAAATTCATATAGGAATCCCATGGATCTCATTTGAATATGAGTACAGTGTATCATCCTCACATAGATGGAAAATAAAAATGAATGGTAAATTTGTTGGAAACCATATTATGTGCTTTTGAAATAGATTTTTATGGATCATGGGAAGAGCAGGTGGCGTTAGTGGATTTATTCTATAACAATAGTTATGAGGGATCAAATCATGTGGATTCATTTTGAATCATTATATGGGAGTCCCTGTAGTTATTCACATTTCTTTTCAAAAAATGTGAAAATTTACAAGTTTGGCCTATCTATTTCCAAGAAAAAACATAGAAGATTAAGTTGATCAGTGAATATATGGAGATGACTCTAAGGCTTTAGAAGTCGTATAAATATCATTGTTAAAACCAATTATTATTCAAGGTGAGTTATTACGTGTTCTGGAGAAGATTTCGAAGAATGGTTCACAATCATTATGTGAAACATGTAATGTTATCTCTAATATATATATGCCATTTATAGATACTAGAAATGGTTGTATAGGTGGCATATCGGTTGGCATTGTCAAAATTGTTCAGTATAGTGCATAATGTGTTTCATGTATATTAGATGAAAAAGTATCATCCATATCCTAACCATGTGATTTTATGGGATCACATTGACCTATATTCATATGATTCATTGGTACACATGTCAATATAGATTTTGGAAAGGAATTATAAAGTCCATCATGTGAAAAGAATCATTCTAGTTCAATTTTTTTAAACATGGTTAGATTCATGAAGAGACTTGGAAATAGGAGAAGGAAATGGTCAATAAATATCCTGGACATTATTAGGACAGTGGCATATTTCTAATTTCTAAGGATGGATAAACTAATGTAGGGGATAATTTAGCACCACCAATTACACGTAAATCTTTCTTTGGGATTTTTGAGTATGGAATTTTTTTGTGAGAAATTTGGGAGGGTTTCAAAGACTATTAAAATTTGGTTGATAATTTTATAAATGTTCATGGTCTTGTAAAGGTTTGTTGAAACCATGAAACTCTTATAGGAAACTGTGTATTGTGAGATAATAGATAATGGAAAAGATCATAGCTAAGCATGATAATTTTCCAAAATGTGTGGCCACACGTGAGAAACCATGAAAATTGGGATAGTGTGATTTTTCATGGTTGGAACGTGGATTTTATAATTGTATGGACCAAACGAGTGAGATTTTCCTTTGGTAAGATGATGGTCCGTGGTAAGAGCATGGTTTTTCTAACTATGTAACAAACCATGAACTCTTTAAAAACTAGATCTTTAAAAATATGATCCAGGTTGGGATTACATATAATCCCCATTTCCCCAATATTTTGGTCTTAAATTGATATTTCTTCATATTAAATATTTTTTAGTTTTCCCGCATCATTCCGGAGGTAATCTGAAGGATTTTCTTAGTGAGTTGATGCCATATTCCCTTGGTAATTATTCATTTGTGGTATTTTTTGGTAGTTTTTCTTACATCAATATTATGTCATCCATCAGTTTCATACATAATGTATTTTTTGGAAATATCCATGGTATTTGATGCCAAAAAAAGGTTATATTTGTCTTTTTTATGATAGTGAAAGATGAATAAGGTAGGTTTTTTGAGATTCAACCCAGTTGTGTGGGTGTTTTCATCTAATTATTCCTTTTTCATAATTTATGATGTATGTGGAATCACTAAAAACTACCATTATTATAAATGGAAGAATTTATTTCTAATTTTATTATTCAAATTGTTTTTGAAGTTTATGTGAAATTATTTATGGTAACCATATTTGGTGGAGGTTTATTGAATTGTGAAAATTGGGTGTTTTGGTCATTATGAAATTAGTAACATGATTTTTAAATTGCGATTTAAAAAAATTGGGTTTGAATCACAAAAAAGTGTTTTAAATAAAAGTTATGTTTTATTGAAATTATTTGGAAAAGTTGGTTTTTCCATGTGGTTATATTATATGGTTATGTGTGAGTTGAATGGGATAGATAATGGTCATGAAGTAGCACCATCAAAGGGATGAGCTATGGGCGTAGAGTTAAAATATCAATGGTAACAACAATATTGTATTTATTAAAGTATGTGTGTTTGGTTATGTGAAATTTAATGGGATATTCCAACATGGAAATTGAGAAAAGAATTAATGACTTGTTTGGGTGATTTACTTGGAATTTTGTTTGTTTAAGAAAACTTTTTTTGTATGTAATTGTTTAGATTTTTTATAAATTATTTAACTACTTAAATTAGTTTTTATATATATTATTTCATATAAATGCACTAAATTTTTCTATCCTTGTGGAATTAGTATGAAATTAATTTGGGAAAAATCTAGTGAGTATCATTACCCATCCCCTACTTTGGAATCTAGGTGTTTTTGAAGATATTGTTTATCAGAACATAGGTAAAGGTAAAAAATCACACTTATTTAGTGGTTATTCATGACATTTGAGATGTATTGTGGAGTTTAATCATTGTGAATTTTTGGATCCATGGAGTTATGTATTGGAGTGTTTGAGTTTTATTGATTGTGTTTTCCACTATGTACTTTGATGTTGGTAGTCTTCTGATGTGGAATTTTATTGTAGTTTTGTTACGATATCAATTGTATAACATTGAGTTGTTTCAAAATACTATCATGCATCATATAATGGGTTTTTATTTCATGTTTAATTGGGTTGTTTTATTTTTTAAAAAGGGAACATCGTATCCCATCTGTTAATTAATCCCTTGGCATTTATTTCCAGCCTTTGGCATCTTGGGGATGCCACTTAATGCTTAGTAACAATTACACCTTGACTCAAGCTAATGAGGAGGGGATGAATGTTACAAGAATATTTGTTATTTTATTTACTATATTTATTCATTGTAATTAACTCTATTTATAGTCATTATTTATGAGTATAAACTAATGAATATAATAATAAAAATCATCCCTCTCCACCCCTATAAATTACACCCCACACCACACCTTCTCCTCACAACTTTTAAACCATGTAGATTGTAAATTTACATCCCAATTTCATTATTAGCCTTTTCTCCACGTCCAATAGCTACTGGTATGATCATAATACCAAACGAATGTCCCTTATGGAGGTTCTCAAGGAGAAAACATTCAAGATGTAAATTCCTCAATCAATATATTTTAATTTATTTTCTTTTCTTATCATATCCTAAACTCCCCTATCCAAAGTGGAATGACAATTAAAATATCTTATATATTCCTGAATTTCATTTTTTATATATAATATCTATTATTAAATCTATTACATTCTCCTATTATTATAAAAATGAAAACATAATCTGTGATATGTGTGTTGACTACCATTGTAGACCTTGATTTTTTTTCAATTACCGTCTTCAAGGCCATTCATAAAAAACTATTATGTTTAAATATATTTTAATACATATATTACATTTTTTCATGTTCTAGAACAAATTTATTGACATTATATTACATATATATAACAATATCCTGATGGTTCAAAAAACGGCCAAAATAAACTAAATATTTATCATTCATGTTTTATCATGTGAATCATCTTCATAATTAAAAAATGATATATGGGACCATTTATACTTCTGTAAGTTCATTAAGAACACTTAATTTCACATATTTATAATTACTCTATATTTATTGGAACATCCATTGATATATATAAGTGAAGAAATCATGAAAACCGTGAAAATGAATGCTCCTGGAATGATAAAATTGATCACTATTTCTCCCAAAATAGTAATAAATAAATATAATAAAATTATAATAAATCAAATACATGTATGATAGGTAGTAAATTTTTAAATTAATGAATCCAATTTGATTATCTAGGATACTATGTAAAATGACATTATGAATTCAGGAATAAGGTAAAGAGATTCTCGAACCCAACTCCATTTCATTGACTTATCCCTATTTAAAGGCATATATGGTATGAATACTCCTACAATTCTCCTTAAATATCATTTTGTTATTATTACTTTTTATTTTCATGGAATCTGCATGTTTTCTTAAAGCATCATTCCTATGTTTTGTAGACTACTGCATTCATGAAGCGACAACTTCTCCTTCTCACTAACACCTCTCTTCACTGATTAGAAGGTTAAAATTGTAGAATAAAAAAGAAATATATAATATGATTAGGATCATGGGGAAAAATTATAATCCACCATGTTTCCCTCAACATTATTATAGAAATGAAAATTTTTATTTCTATTATGTGTAATACCACCTCGAAGAAGAAATTTATCTCATTTTACATCTAGTTTATTTATTATTTATTACAACATTTTAATACATGATTAAACACCTTTAAATTATATAAAAAATTTCATTATTATTGTATAATTATTATATTATTCCAAAACAGCCACTTTTATAATATTAAGCATATACTAATTATGGTATGTTCATGTTTGGGTTGGTCTAAAAACCTAATTTAGTAATTCCATAATATTATATCATTTATGACTATGATAAATTATTTACTGTTAATATATGGTATATATAAGAAATTAATGATTTTATATAGGTTCTAGATTGAGGAATTTATTTTGAACTCTTTAATTATGATACTAATGTATTTTCATGCAAAATAACAGAAACATGCTCATCGAAAAAATTATATTTAATGATTTTAAACAATGTTCAATAGAATGAAAATATAATATTATTAATAATTATAAATCATAAATTCTAGTACATTTTATTTTTTAGGAATTATGGACATTGTGGCAATAATGAAAAATAAAACTGTTATAATGGAACTAGTTCAAAAATATCCAGATTACATAGTCCTGGTATTGAAAATAGATAATTACTAACATATAATCACATAAAAAATCACTATAAATGAGGTTTATAAAATGTTACATATTTTAGTATGTTAATAAAATAGTTTATTAATATATAAATTTATTTTATAGAGGAAATTCTTGTGCTTTACTAGAATTTATGAATTAAAGGAAGGGTTATTTTCCTTAAATTTCAATTCATTGAGACATGATTACAATATACACTATGATTTATTTTGTATGGTTATATTAATAAATATTTTAATTTTATATCATTATTATCTCATTAGTCAGGGTATATAATATTCCAGTTGAAATGATATCACCAATTTTTTTTTAATTTAATGTTTCTAAATAACTAAGAGTTATTTGCCACTATTTTAATATCCATGAGACATGTTTGATATTGGTCACTATATTTTCTATTATATAGTGTATTAATTTCAATAATTCATTTATATGTAATAATATATTTCATTTAATTATATTATAATTTCATGACATCACTCTTATATTCTTTTGATTCTTATGATTTTAGGACCCACATGGGTTTCTTTAAAAAATAACTATATTGGGTCTATACAGAACCTCAAGCGTGCCTCCTTATATTCTAGAGGATACCAACTAGAAGTGAGGTCCTATGTTTTTTTTAGGAGATTATTACCTCATACAAGATTAATAAATATAAGTGTAAAAAAACAAAATACGATGCTCAATGACAATAACCTAAAAGATGAATGAACAATATAAGTATTCTAAGTTGTGAAAAAGAAAATTAAGTAGTCAAAAATAGATACATAATCATTTACATATACAACTTTTCAATCTCCAGATACCACACAACCTAACCATCCCCCTGAAGAAATAAATACCTTAGGACACATCCCATATTTTTACTATTTAGAAATTAGATATACATGGGTACCCAAGTGTAATGGTGGCTTGGGGAGAGTGTGAGTGGAACAATTAGTAGGTAACTACCAACATGGTCCCATAGATATCTATTAAAATAAGTTTATGTTCATGTAAATTAATAAAATTAACAATTATAATAATATTTTACTTCTTAAAATCAGTTGAATAACTAAATATGTACTTAGGGCCTAATGCATACCCGGGTCTGACCATACATTATTCAGCCATATCCTGAGATATATCTTACCAATATACATCACCATATGGGGAATATAGATCTTATCCCCAAGATCACCCTTACTCACCTCAACTAAATATAATGTAGAATTCTGATTATAATCTGGAAATTTTTTAACTACTGTATTGAGTAGGACCCTTGGTATCCAAGGAGTATCATTCAATCTATATGTAACTACTAAAAACCATGTGATATATTGGTATTGAATATTTCAATCCTCTATCAGATTCCTACTTCTGAATTCAATGTAAATTAGGACTTTGTAAACAAGAATGGTTTCATTAGGCGATGACTCTTTTTTAATTATATAAGGAATAATTTTTTGGTCTATTATAAAATTTCAGCAACCATAAATCATTTGATTTATAGAATATTCCTAGATATCTTTGGGAAATGTAATGATGGTGTGTCCACACAATCCAAGAGAGTTTCCTAGGCATAAATCATGTTGATGAATAGTATCCTATGGAATTTAATGAAATCATTGGGGGAATTTTGGCCACTAAGAAGCATTTGGCATCATTTGGATCCAATCATGTAAGGAATCCTTTTTGATACATTAACTATTATAGCATTCAATATCCACTTGGAAGCCTCCACTTTTTCTTAGTATGAGGAAGAATCCATTGTACACTAGAAATTATGATAATTTTATCCTAAAATATTTGATCATAATCTCACCATATATCTATGGATATGTTATCATTAATTACTTTCAATTATAAATAATAATTTATAGTTTAATGGGCATATTGTTTTCATTCATAGGTGGATACCAAACTACCAATAATCCCACTTTTTGTATATATTCATAACTTCATACATCTAGATAAACGATTATTAATATAAATATTCTTAAAACAATATACAACATACTAATTTATCACATTAAGTGTTATGATGGAATTGACATCCACAGAAATAGATTGGTAGTGTGGGGTCCTAAGTTTCCTTGCTACCCGACCACAAAATTAGTTGAGGGAGGAATATCCCACATGCACCATAAGTTAATTTATAATTATCTATGCCTACTCAATAATAGTTTGATTAATGAATGAAATGATGATAAAATTAAAGCTACAAGGTTAACCAAATTCCAAAACCAATATTGTTATGTGGTTAGACTTAGTGTCCATTTTGGTTAATTCATGCCCTAGGTAGATATCCTTGTTCATCACTACTTTTTTCAAATGCTCCCATATCATACCATAATTTTTTTGTGGAACCCTAATCAGGGTCCCCTAAAAGTCAATATTCAAGGAAAAATACCATCATTACATGGGTTAATCCTCCTAATTCATACCATATTACACACTAAAATGATTGCGGACTTAATGATTTTATCTGGTCGGTCTTCATTACATTAATGGCCCTAAATCCAGACGATACTAGTCCAAAATCACCACCCTCTTCCAAGAGTTCATGAAATCACCAAGTTGTTTAGGTGAACTCTCAGACATTCCCTCTCTAGGGATCCCCATCAGGGTCCATAAAAATCTAAGGAAATTCTTTATAGTTTGTCGCAGCCATCAATTTTCATCAAATTTTTTTTATTCCCAAGGGACTGAGGTGTCAGTTATTACATTACTCTATATATAATCTAAGTACCATGATTTATTTAAGATAAAAATATTAGTTACATGAGAAATTTCATCAATTTATTTGGAAATGAATTTAATAATTGGTCCCTCACTATTTGTTGTGGTTCCAAAATTCTACAAAAAAGAAATATATGAGAAATTTTTCTAAAGGTAACATATGAAATTTCACCGAATTTTGTGTAATATTTTCTAATTTATCTCTATGGTCTAATACCAGCTTCCAATTCTCATTTAAGCTCAAAAATCCTCATCCAAAAAAAATTGGGCCCATTTCAATGTCTTGGGAACCTAACACAAACAAAAAATCAAAAACTAACTAACTGACATTATTTTAATTAAATAAATAATTAAATTTTAACTCATTATAAAGTTTGATAAGTCATCAAACGTTCTATGATCATTACCTCTTCAAGAAATGGCGGGTCCGCAACCCCAAAAACACTATTAGACCCAAGACAAAAACCACATCATCCTACACATCAATTACATTGTAAAACAATTTCAATCATTATGAAAAATAGAAGAGAAATAAATGGATCAATGTAAATTTGATGATTTGATGAGTGGTGACTTGGGGACGTTGTCTCGGGACGTCAACATCCCGGGTTGCAAAAAATCCTTAACCAAATTGGGAAATTTAATCATTCTATTTTTAAATAAATATTTCCAACAAAAAATCATCAAAATCAATTGAAATAGAGGGATTAAATATGGGAGAATAATGATGTATTTGTACATTGAAGTTTTGGTAGAAAACACTCAAGAACATACCATACAAAGAGGTGACCATGGGAGAAAATTAGGGGAAGGCCCCTTGTTAGGGTGAGAGAGAAACATGTGGGGGATGGGGTTTCCCATATAAATAATTAGGAGAAAATTGTAACTCCACCCCCCTAAAAATACCACTACTAAAATTGTGGCAATAGTTAGTCGCCACTCTTATTTCTAAACACCACCAGATAGCTAGTCGAACTACTACAACATTGGTTGTTGTATTAACCCCCCTCTTCGAAGGGCACCTACAAACCGTTGGATGGATATTGACAAAATTTTCATGTGTAAAATTCACTTTTATATTTATTATAATCCTTGAAACTTCATTCTAAATTCTTATTATCATATTTTTCCACCACCAAATCAAAAATCAAATTATTCATAAATTTAAATTTCTTGTATGGATGCATGATCTTACTGAATCGACACCTTAATACGTAATTTTCTTAAGAATTCTTGGATTCCCTGAAAACAAACATCATAAACCACATCAGACCATAATGACCACTCAAACGATCTTCTTCCATCTCTAAATTTCTAATGTGATTCCATAGCACCACTCTGTACCTGCATCAATTAAACCACAAAAACCAAATCCAACCATCATGAACACTATAAAAATAAAAAAACAAATCATACCCAAGACATTCTACTCTCATAAAAACTTCTGCAATCATCTGATTTATCTCTTGAAATATTTTTCCCTCTCTCATAGGTTATTTATATCAATAACTAATTGCACACCACAATTCCTCCACCATTAAAATTACCTACCAAAACATTCCACTACAATTCTAACAATTCTCTTGTCACGGTTCTCAAGAGTCTTCACCTCACCAAAGATATGTATCCTTATATTGGTCCCTGATTTAGATCTAAAATAGATGAATTCTAATAGACCAATCTCACCCTTTTGCAATGTATTTTCCTTGTAAATCATTATTCAACCTTTTCAATACACTCATCTCATACCAATGGAATTCTCAATGTTATTACACATCAACTGCATCTACTTATATGATAAAATTAAAGTCAAACCTCTTGAAGATAAATATTCATGAAAATGATCATCATTGGTCACTGATGCAATAATAAGACCCACTTTTTATGCCTTTATCTCTAGGTACACCGTGATCATTCTAGGTATTCTTATAAAAATTATTACATAAATTCTAATGAAATTACTTATCTGAACCATCCACTTTTCATTTTCATCATCATGTTCTCCCATGAACATTGAAAAACCACTGATCAGATCATGTTCAGATATCCTCAAAACACCCCAAGTATTATTCTTATTCTTGGGCTCTTATTGATCCTGTATGTGAGGTATAAATATAATTCACCATGAAATCTAGAACTACTCATTTAATATTATGATATTTTAAAATAATATTATATTTGATAACATAGAAGACATAAAACATTGAACATAAATGAAAAATAGAATCTACATGACTATTATAACCTATGTCACACCCCAAGATTTTATGTTATGTATCTTTTTAAATTTAATCTCTTTGATAGCTTGAATTTCACACAATACCGAGCTTAGGTGAACCATGTTATACTATAAATATTATTATTTCAAATAAAATTATCTCATATTCATTAAATTGGTGGTAATGAATAAGATTAACTATCTTATGAAAATATATTATTGAATTTATTGGATGCAATCTAAATTGAAGTAAATATAAATACCAATTTAAACTAAAGTATTTTTTTTAATAAAAGATATTCAAATGCGCACATTTATGTTTTAGAAACAGAATAAACAAGCCATGAATTTCAGATTACATTTACAATATATATATATATATATATATTCAATATAATTTTTGGCATTCATCTTATATTCTTTGTAGACATGATATATGAAAAAATATATTTTTAAGTATAAGAGATATATTTTTTTAAAAGATAGTGTTACTGCCTTTTGATGGTACAATTTTTTAAATATATTATTTGAAACTTTTATAAATTCTATTTGACTAAATATATTTTTTATTTTAATGATTAATATTAAAAAAATTATTTGGTTGAAAATTTTTATTTTTCTGAAAATTTCATGTTTTGATGAATAGTGATAAAATATTTTTAATTTATTTTAAAATATCTTTTTTGTGTGATTAAATTATAATGAAAAACTATATTTTTAATTGTTTTTAAAGTATAATTATATAGATATTTTATCCTTTAATCCAATCCTTGTCAGTTGAATCAATTTCACAATGAATTTGAATATAAAAACATTTCATTTTTTTGAATGTTTCCACTTTCAAAATTAGTTTTCTCGTTCCATAAATGGTATAAATTTTAAATTTATTTTAGTAAATTATTTGTTTTTAATTATAAAAAATGGTTTCCATTACTAGAATCATAAGTTTTAAATTTAGTATATTGGTTTATTTTATTTTGGAAAAATATGAAAAGTAACTTTTGTATTATTTTTAATTGCCATAGTTAAGGGTGAATTATGTGATTAACTATAAAAATAATATGATAAAGATAATAAAATTACCCTAAATATTTTCATAATTTTATTATTTGAGTTATATTTGAAGAAAAAATTCATTGGTTCACTTTTATGGCCTCTTGGAGTCAGTTGAATGATTTTAATACTTTTTTAGTATTTTATTCTAAGGAATATCCAATATGTCATACTCATGTTTTTATTAAGTATTATATTTTTTATTCATTTTAATTCAAAATATATATTATACTATAAATATTCTTATGAAATGTAAAAGTATTATATTAATCATGGTAATTTAGTTTTAATTTATTGTAAATAAATAATTACCTTAAAGGATTGCATAATGTTTGTGCAATAATTGTTTAATGAATTTAAATATCATATAAATGATATTAAAATATTTAAATAAATATTATTTGATATAATTAATTTCAATCATGAATTTTAAACCTCAAATATCCATATTATAGATGTATTAATGGTTTTGGTTCGATTTTATCTTGTGTACTGTTATTTTGTAAGAAGTCAAGTAATCAGTAGTGTCAAATTTAACATTAATGATATTTTAAAATAAATTATAATTTATTAAGTGATATAATATTCATAAAAATATAAAAACATGACAAAAGATTTGGATAAGGTTCAAAATTTCACTCATGACTCATTTATGGTTTCTTTGGTATTTTATAATAACTATATTCACCCTTAAAGAGTAAAAAAGCAAAGTTGTCAAGGTAATAGTTAAAGGGGCTAATTAAGGGTTAAAGAAAAAATATAATTCTATGAATGTGACATAAATATTAATAGAAATTATTATTTTCTACGGTTTATTTTTATCAACATCTTATATTAAAAATACATCAATTTTCATCCATTATTAATTGAAAATTAATTTATATAAATTTAATATTTTGGGTGTTTCCAAAAGTACACGTCACCTAAATTATAAAAGGGAACTTTATCCCTCACTTCTTCACACCACATTAATCCATGTATCTCAAAAAAACTTCTCATTTATCCTTCCAAAATCCCTCCTTTCATCTTATAATCTTTAGAATTTTAAAAAATAAAGCCATATAATTCCTTTTGTGAAAATAAAATAGTGATTCCTAAAGAAGAGGCAATGTTCATCAATCAACATTTTCATTTTACTTATATCTTTAACCCCTTAATTTTTTTATTTAATATTTATATAATATCATTAGTATACTAAATAAACTTATATGTTTTAATGATAAAGTTAGCCCTACAGTTTCAGAAACATCCCTTAAATGGGACACACAATCATCATTCGTGTGAACGGAAGACTGCCGCCTCACCAACTGATGTCATTCATTCTTCCATTTACCAACATTTAGGGTTCAAAATATTGATGGATTTATAGTTTACCTATTATATATATTATATTTATAATTTTTATGATTATTTAATTATTATATAACTCATAAATTCAGGATTTTCATTTATCAGTAATATGATAAATTCGTTTGTGGTTGTGTGGGCTATGGTATCCACAAAGCGATGTGATTCATTCACGCTATATAAATATTTATTTATTGTATAGTTTTAATAAAAATATGTTACATATATGAAAAAAAAAATATTATACTATAATTATAATATACATAAATATCATTTAATTTTTTTATTTTAATACGCCAAATAAATGGAAGTAGCATTCTTGTGTACGTACGACCTACCATCTCTATGAATGGAAAATTTATATTCCTATCTCCAAATTTTATGGATTATTATAAATACATATATAATTAATATATATGATACTTAAATAAAGTTTTTAATTATGTATATGACTAAATAATGATCTAAATAGAAATAAAAACAAGTAACATTTCAAAACAAACTCAAACAAACAAGGAAATTAACACCCAAACTAGTAAAAATAATGAATGATTGTTAAAAAATTATAAATAAGATATTATAAGAAGTTAATACATGATATTATAGATATGAATATGGTTATTTTATAAATTTATTATAAACCTACATTTATTAGGGAAGAGACTAAATCATGTTCGTCTTAGGTAAGCATAAGGTAAAGGACGTCATATCAATCTCCATTCATTAGTGCATATTTTGATGTTATACACTAACATTATTTTATGAGGTGTATATACATACCATTTGATATAAAATGAAATTAATTAATTTACTACCATGCTATTTAATTTTTTTTTAAATGTTATTATTTCATGGGGCTAATTATTTAAATGTTTCAAGTGGTATAAGACACCATGAATGTTTTAATATTTAAGTATCACATATTTTTCTTAATGTCAATATTCTTGTGATTAGTTTTAAAATTTATTTATATAAATGTATTATAATAGAAATTTTATGTCAATTTTTAATTTTGATCAAAAAAATTTCAAAAATAAATATTTTTATATGTATTATGTTGAATGTTTTGATATTAAACAAAAACAATATTCTATTCTTAACATATGCGATGACAATATATATTCCACCACTATAGCCATTATTTTGTTTTCTTATTTATTTAAAAGATTTCATGTTTAATTAATTGAAAAATCAACTTCATATTTTTTTAGTTTGTTTATAATGTGTTTTAAAATAAAATATTTTTTTGGTATTCAAAATCGGTTCCTGAATGAAAATGGTATTTTTATACGAAATTGTTTTTCATATGGGTTTAATAAAAAATTTCCTGAATAAATTTTTAGTGATCTCATTGAAAGTATTTTCATCTATGTAATCATACATTTTTGGATCATGTACTTCATTGAGGTTTATCTATTATGATACAATATTCTATACATTTGTAAATGTTTTATGGTCAATTTTGGTGTGGATGTATGGATATATCATACGACTTGTTATTTATTTTGTTATGAAATATTGATCTAGTTGTAATATTTATTCATGTGAGAAATGAATTGGTAATGAATAAATGGGTGGGGATTGTATATATAAAATCCCCTAAATTCCTTGGTATTCTTTGAGAATAATAGATCTGGATTAAAACCCTTCACTTTTGTTTCCAAGAAGTTTTAAATTTTCTTGTTGTTAGATCCTCACAAATCATATGGGTTTCTACACACAAACGTAAACTATCAGGAGGATAGATCCTGATAGTAATTATCTTAAGGATAGATATTTACATGGAATACATCCAGAATTATTAATTCTGTCATTATTATAATTCCATGATATTATTAGATTAGTTAGAATATCCATGGAAACTTTTTAACCTCATTTGATCATTTATATGTAATTATTCAAAAAAAATTATTCTTGTCATATTAATTATTCATTATTAATTCAAGTTAGATTCTCTTATAATTTATCTTTACTAAGAATTTTATATCACCCATTTCTTATGTTTTAATTTTCCCAGTGATTTCATGAATTCAATTTCAACTATTATGCACAGTTAAGCTAGGATAGTAATGGTTTTCTCAAAAAAAAAGTTTTTATATATTATGTTTTAAATGTAATTGGAATTTAAAATCGGTGTCAATTTTTCCAAATATAGAAAACTATTTGGTCATTTTAAATTTGACACCTTTTAATCAGGCAAATATAATAAAATAATTCACCAGATCTAGGAATTTTAGGTTTGGGCATTATAGTTGGAATCAAAGGAATTTTATTAGAAAACTTAGAAACCAGATTTATAAAATCATTGATTAGACAACATAAAGTTATGATTAACTTTGAGGATGGGTCTATGTATAGGATATCATCCTATTGATTTGGTAATACATGGATAAACTAGGTTAATCCTATGGATTCATATATCGAGAAGAAGATGACATGATTTAGACATCCTATAAATGATTCTTAAAGCCTATATCAATATGATTATTATTTCTCACACAATGATTTTTGGTTTCAGTTAATGGATAGAACTGTAAAGGTTATATTAATGATGAGTAAGATACAAAATATGACATATGAAAGGAAGGAGGTATTACAGAGTAAGTTAATAAAGCATAGTTAATGGTTTAAGAATGAAGTGGGATCATTATAGTGCTTGTGTAGTTGAATTTAAGAATTATATTATATATGAAGCTATGGATATATAAGCATTTTACTAAAGTACTTCATATTTTTGTATTTGGAGTCATGAATATTTTCATTAATGTTTTTATGGTGATAAAATATTTGTTTTATGACAATAATATATAGATTACAATGTTTGTAAAATCAAATGTTAAAATTGGTTTTTGGAAATTTATAGGCCATTTTTGTCTGTGAGTTTATATGGATGTATTTTGGATGAGTCTTATGGTTCGAATGGATTAATTTGAACTTTTGATATTATTTTTTGAGATTAATGTGTGAATTATTATATGAGATATTATTTTCTCAAATTTTTTGTTTCAGTAAACTTTTAATAACTCAATAAAAGACTTATGCATCATACGAATTATAAACAGTTCTTCATGCATAAAAAATGATATTGAATATCCATTTCCTGGCATAGGATATGATGTGAAAATTGATCGAAGAATAACCAAAGGATGATATTATTCTTATGACATGGAAATTAATCCAAGAATTTTTATTTTCTCAAGTGATTATGCAGATATTAATATAATTCATCAACTCTTGGAAAAGAATTAAAAAAAAACACAATTCATTAGTTTTTATTACTATGAAATCAATGGCCTCTTTAACCCATTATATATTTATGGTTTTGAGATGGTATAGTTATTTATGACCATGTTCTATATCATCATCCTTCATGGCATGATAGTTTGATTTCTCTTCCATGTCCTGGTTTTCACTTTCCACAAATGTTCTCCTATTCGAATGAAACATTATGTGATAAACTTCTCATTTATCATTCCCTATTATTAAATAGATGATTCGTTAACCCTATTTTTAATTTGAGTTTCCCTTAAATGAATTTTTAAGTTCCAAAGCTTGATTTTTGAAGTGAAATTTCAAATTGTGAGGATGTAATTTATTTATGGATGAGAGATTTCAACATCATATGATTTTATGGTATGTATCATTTTAAAATTCATCTCTTCGATAGATTATGTTTCACACAACACCATGATAAAACGAACCATTAAAAACTATTAATATTATTACATAAAATAAATTTTTTTCTTATCCCTTAAATCAATGATTATTAATAGGGTTATCTAATTTATGAAAATATATTATTGAATTTATTGGTTTTCCATTAATTTGAAATAAATTTAAAAACCAATATCATATAAACTAAATGTTTTTATAAGAAATGTTTATGTAACACCTCTAGATTTTATGGTATGTCTCTTTTTAAATTTATACTCTTTTATGGCATACATTACACAGATCTTTCAGTCTAAACAAATGATCAAATATTATTATTGTGATAGTTTTCCCCTAGACATTAGAAGTATGGTAATAAAAAATATTTTCTAAATTATGAGAATATAGTTTACACATTTTTTTAAAATTAAATATTTGTTTACCAATTAAATTATAAATGAAAATACAATTCAATTTCATATAAATGATTTGTTTTTATATAAACTTATATTTATGACTACAATGGAATTTTATCTTAGATTAATAAATATTATTAAATGATAAGAATGAAATTTATATATTAGTTATTAAATATTATATTTTTAATTTCAATAAATAATTTTTATATGTTTAAGATAATAATAAATAAAATATTAAGAATTAAAAGATATATTTTCTAAAACAAAATTTAATTGCAATTTAATGGCCTGGATGTTTAAAAACTAATTTTTTAAAAGATTATAAATTATATTTAAAAATAATTTTCTTGTTTAAAAGTAGAATTTTTTAATTATATTAAGGTTTAATTTTTGTATTTTTATAAAAATATTTATTTTCGAGTAAATAGTGATATATAAAAATTTTTATAAAAATTTCATTTTTGTTACATATATATTGTATACATTATTTGAGTACTATCCAAAAATCTGAATTAATAAATAGAATTTAAGTCCCTTATCAATGAAAATATGATATATTTATATTGTGGAATAAGTAATAATATATTTTAAAAATGATAAATTTAGTGTTGATATTTTATGAACCATAAATTTTTATTTACAATATCTAATTAATATAATGATTTAAAATAATATTTATATTCATAAAATATTTTAAAAAATTAATATTTTGTAGTCTTATGATTATAATATAATTTTATGACACCACAATTAATTTTCTAATGGTTTATAAAATTATTTAGAATTTTAAAATCAGTATTTTTCAAATAAATGGGGTTTTTTTTTAAAACATAAAATTTTCAATTTTTAAAAAATTATTTTATAATAATGGAGTTCATTTTTTAATTCTTCAAATATAAAAATTATCAGGATGATTTTTTAGGACTATTCTAAAACAGTTGATTTTTTACTTAAAAGTGAAATACGATAATTTACATTATATAACATTATGAGTAATTAAATGAATTAATGATTTATGGATGAGGTAAAAACCCTTTTTTAGAAATAAAATGGTCTATTTTTGGTATTTATCCAAAATAATACACACTATTCATAGTCTTGATCCAAATTAATAAATTAATGGTTAGAATAATAAAAAACACTCATATCCTCTATTATTAATACCACCCTCACCACTCATTCTCCTCACACCTACAAATCATTAACGATTTATTATATTCATCGCATATACTCACCTAATACTTTACCAAAAATTATGGTATTTCTATTCACATCAAAATACTACTTCCAAAGGAGGTCCCCATGAATAGACTTCAAGAGGTAAATCCCCTTTGGTTTTTTATTTTCATTCAATTTATTCTATTTTATCAGCCTTTCCTGACATCCTTTATCCCAAGAATTAATGATAAATTAATTAATATATATATATAATAGAATTTTATTTTGATAATGTAAAATACACCATAGATTCTCTTCTCTTCCCCTTTTATTCTAAAAATGAATACATCGTCAATGAGGTGTCGATTTTACGGTTTCATGGATAATGAGTTTTTGGGTTTCAATTACTCCTTCTAGGCTGGTCATAAAACAATTTATACTGTTAAAGAGACTTTAATATATGTAATAAAACTTATTTAATGTTATAAAACTATTATTTATATAATATTAATTCATAAAAAAATATTTCATGATAATCAAAAAAACCAAAATGATCTATATTGTTATCATTGTGGAATTGTCGAATGACTCACCATAATTTATAGAAATAAAAGAATATATAATATAATTAAATATTCTATAATTTCATTAATAAAATATAATTTAAACCATTCTTATTTTACATGAACTATCATACATGTATATAAGAAAACCAATCTTTAAAACAAGGAAACGGACAATCCCGAACGTCGAAATTAAAAATTATAGCTCATAAAAAATTCTACAAATAAACTTAATAAAATCATAATAAATAAAATAAATGTTTAATAAGATATTAACTAAATTATTGAGAATTCCAATTTCATTATCAATGATTTAATGTACAAGGGAATAACGTTTTCAGACATTAAGTAAGAGATTGTCCTCAAACCATAATTTTTCATCCGGGTTAGGATTTGTATCTCTTTAACCATATATAATTATTAATTGTTTTTATATAAAAATTATATATTATATTTCTATGTTCCAAAATCATATATACAGATAATGTAATCTTTATTTTATGGGAAATAGATGATTTTATATGGTTCCCTTCTCAATTCATCATGACTAGAATGTTCAATTTAATATAACTTCCTTGTTTAATACCCAATTTAAAGTTCACTCTAAAATATGTTTTAAGAATCTATTATTTTTAAGAAATCACTCATTTTAAAATGAATATATATCTTTTCTCATTTCTGGTTTTATAAAAAAAAAGCATCATAGCCTGTTTTAAATACTCTTTAGTAATTTCTCTTAAATCGCACCAGCGCGGATCACTATTAAAGTTTATTAAATTGTCTTTTTATATATTTTCACTTCATTTAGAAATAATTTTTTCTTAAAATATAATTTTATTATCCCTACCTTTTATATTCTGGGATATACATGTTAAAATCTGATTTTGGGATAAATACAAATGATTTCCTAATATAACTCTTCATTCATATGAAGAAAATGTATTTCTCTCATGAATTACAAGATTATTTTATTAGATTATTTTAATTTATTACAATATATTATATTAAATAGTATTCTTAACTGGTATCTATCTTTTATTTTATCATCTACCATATTTTGTTGACTAATTTATGATCAGTTTGACTGTGGATGTGCTATCTTGATATAATTCACCATACTACCCAGAATGGTTACTGTTTATGTATAGTAATTGGAGAAATTTATTTAAATTTAATATGTATATGTTTTATATGATTTTCCCCAATCATATGAGGAGTTCAATAGACCTTCTATTATAAAATTAATTCCTCTATATCCCCTCGATGCTTCGGTAGGTCTCATGACACAAACTAGACCAGGTTTTTACCCACTATGTATGGTGTCTTGGCTAAAGCCTTGATGTTGTGTTCATGATTTAAGGAATTATGCATTAACTTGTTATAATATTTGTTATTAGTAATCCATGTGATTATTCAACTATTATATTATACATCATTATGTTTAATTCTCATGTGATTATTTATCTAGAATTATTTTATCAACTTTTATTCCTGCCATATTACGATAAAGATTATTATTTAATGACATGTTATTTTTTTGTTATTAAACATGACCTATTTTTTATGTTTATGATATCTTTCAATGTATTACATCACCTTATTGATCATCTTATCTCACCCCTTTCTTATTTTCTATTTTTTCCTAGGCTGATAAGATATATGTTATGAATGAATTGCAGGGATACTATGGAAGATTATGGGTGTTCCAATGGAGTCACTATATTGTATTTTAATTCAATTTGTAATGTAAAAACATATGTATATATCTTATTTTTAAAATATAATAATCTATTAGGTCCTTTATAATGTTATATATTTTTCACAGTACCATAATAATAAACTATGGCATTGGTTGTGGGTAGCTAGGGTTGGTTTCATTATTGTTGTATCCGAGAAAGTTTAGTAGAACCCTTAAAATCATGGTTTAGAAAAAAAAAATATTAGGGACCATAAACAAAATATAGACATTAAGGATAATCATAGAAGGACATCTTAAAATTATAGTTTGGTATAGACTATGTGGTTATTTCAAGAAATACAACCCTGTTTGGATTCTATGAGTAAACATTGTTTTGGAATTGATATAAATAAGGGTAACAACTCCAAAAAGGTTTCTCAAGCCTTACATGATGTAACCTTTTACACTACAATGGGCATTCCTCCACACCTGGTTTTTCACTCCTAGGATATGTACTTATGATAATTCACATTTTATTTAAAAACCATTTTTAATGATTAAAAAGTAAATATTTCCCCAATGAAATCTTATTTATGAATTTTCGATTAGCTATGCATATATTTTTCAAAAACTGTAAGTGTTTTTCTAGTTCAAGATTATAAATTTTAATTAATAACCTAATATAATGTATTATATTATTTATAAATGGATCCCCGTAGAAGGAATGGAAACTATATCAATACACATATTGCATGTAGGGATTGGCCTTATATGCAAGAAAATGATATTGGAACTAATGATGCAATGGAGATGAACAACTTATAACTATTTTGGGACAATTAAATCAAGTTATGATCAATAAAATAACCTTTATAGAGAACTGTGATCCACAAAATGGTGTAGCAGCGTTATACCACTTCTTGAGACAATATCCTCCATCATTCAATAAGACTAAAAACCCATTTTTAGATGATAAATGGATAAGTTCTTTATAAAAAATATTTCTCAGTTTGTTAAGTTATGAAGGGAAGAATTTTATCATGGAAATATATCATCTCTAAAGATATTTCAGTCAATGGTGTTTGTTGGTTAAAAAAGAGGTATGAAGAAATTGAAAATATGGCATAGAAGGATTCAAAGTAACTTTTATTCGGAAAATATTTTCATTGTGTATAGTAAACAAATATAGAAAATAAATTTCTAAGTCTGAGGAAAAAGGAGTATGACAATGTTTCCAAATAAAAATTCATCATTACAGGCTTATCATGTAATGTTATGGACTACATATATAACCTAATTGTTAATATTGATCATTTCTTTTATGGTATAAATCTATTCCTCTGAAAGTTATTAATATCATAGGAATTATCATAATATGAAGACAGAGTCTCATTTTCTATCAATATAGAGAGTGGATTATCTATGATTTATGAATTTCAAAGAAATCTATAAAAGAATAGAATGATAGAGAAATGGATAGATAAAGGAAAAAGGTAAAGAATGATTTTTTTCACATGTGATAATTGATTAAAGAAACACTCAAGTACATTCCTTGAGGGAATGATAGCATGATACAAGTGTGGAGAGATAGGTCACTAGGATTTTGATTGTAATGGGAAAGAAATAAGTTGTAAATTTGAAATTTTTCTACTGTATGAGATGGGGAACTACACAAATAAATGTCCCAAGATTCAAGGATATGTAACCTAGAGAAAGAAAATGGATCAATTTCATTCTTCTGAAGTGACTACATTCAGAGTAGAATATTTCATGCATTTGTGTTCTTGGATTCATGAATTATATTATGTTATTATGGTTATAAGGATAATGAGATATATAAGTATTTTACTGCACTACTTATTATGTATGAAATTAGAATCATTCAAGTCTTAATTGAGGTTTAAAGGTGATCATGGTATTTGTTTATTTCAAATGTGACAATAAGAAATACATTATTTGTGGAATCTTTAAGTGTCTGATTTTGGATAGAAAAATTTTCAATGGATATTATGTTTAACCACTTATGGAATGGAATAATGATATTATTTATTTAGATAAAAGTATGATTTATCATATTGGACAACCTATGTTAACCATCTTGGTTTTAATAAACATTTAATGCCCAAGGAATAACATTTGGATCTTACAATTCATAAAAGTCCTTCAGGAATATAAATTTGTCTTGAATATGCATCTCTAGATTTAAGAAATTAAGTTGAGATACATCGAAACATAAACAATGTATTCTTTTATGACATGGAATGGAGACATGTAAGTTTATTTTCTATTTTTAAATTCTATAGATTAAAATAAAACCTCAGCCCTGGTTATGGGATTTTAGAAAAAAAATTCATCCATTTAATTTTCCTTCTGAGAAATCAATGGTCCTTTAACTAATCACAAATTTATTATTTTGTGATCATAATTTTTTTGAAAAACATGTTATGTATCACTCTTTATAAAAATTTTATAGTTATATTTCTATTCCAATGTAATGTCCAGTAATTCTATTGATTTTTTTCAAATTTAAATGGGATTTTTAAGAGACCAAGCTCTGAGACGGTGTGTAATATTGATGCTTTGAGTCACCAAAATGAAATTTTAAATCCTTTCATAAATGTTTATTAATTAAAATTGTGAATATAATTTTCTATATTTTGAATTGTTTCTCAGATCAAAAATCTAAGGGCATGATTGAACTTAGAACAGTGGGATCCACCTAGAAATGGCTTAAAATTTACAAAGATAGGTAAATCGGAAAACATAGTTTTTAGAATTTTATGAAATACTAAAATAAAATAAACTTGTTTTTTTATGTAAACTATTTAAACAACTTAAGAAAAATGACATGTAATGCAATGAAACTGAAACGTTGTTTCATTAATGAAACAGTGTTATGAATTTGTAAAGTAGTGTAACAAAAAATGATGAATCACAATTCGTCACTTATTTTCTTAAAAAGGATACATGTTTGGGTTGAAGGATGATGAATATTTTCTTATTTTTCTTGAAGGAATTCGTTTATGAATGACCAAAAATGGATGAATCAATGAACTGGATCAAACCGGACATCAGCGGTTGATGGTTGACAAACACTGATGGAATGAGGATTGATGTGGCAGCGGAAATCCATTCTACGCCTTCAAGAGATCAAAACACTATATAGGTTTTTTTGTTGAATAATTTATCTTTACTACCTTATTGGGTTTTAAATGAAAACTATGGATCAACCGACAAATAGGTTGACCCACAGTTTGATCGTTCTAGCGGATGAATTTTTCTTCCCATTCTTGATCCTTCTAGTGGGAGTTGATTAACGCCATGTAAACCGATGGAAGTTGATCGTTTTGTGATTTATTTGTGGATTATTCCTCTGACTGACCTTGAAGAACATTATACAAGACGATAAGTCGTGGGTCTTTGCACAAAGATGACAGAGGTGTGACGACGATAACGATATCGACAGATAGATCGAGGCGGTGTAATAGATGTTGTAGATTGATAATTTCTTCATAGAGGGAATCAAAATAGAGATTCGAACCCCAGGTGATGAAGAATTCAGACTGAGCGTTCTGGAACACCCTTCATATTGAATAATGGAGCACTAGAGTGTGTATGGTGGTCTGTGGAAAAGGTTGTTAGCGATCAGTGCAGCTGTCGTCCTATGAAATGAACCCGCAGAAAGATGCAGGTCGTGTGGAGAAACTTGGTCCACTACATGGATTTTTTGACTGAGGATGCAGTCCCAGGTGGCACTATGGGGTTTCTGGGCACAGAAAACCACCATGTTGACTATGGAGAACCACCCCATTGACCGTGGTGGCCACGTGTGATGAGACACACGAGGCCTGACCGTGTGTGGTATTTTTGGTCTGCTCATACAGACCGACTAGAGGGAGATGTGGTGTCAGGTGGTGCCCCAGGGTGTTGGATGAACACATATGAGATGCATCATGGCTAATAAAGGTAGGCTTCTAAGATTCAGGTCAATTTGGTGTATGTGGGCCATGCCCAGCTAGGCGATCCAGACCCACTACCCAATTGGCTGAGCCCAATGGGTTGGACCCAAGGCAAAATTGATCTGGACCGAGATCAGTTGGTCCAGGATAGGCCCATCCAGACTGGATAAGGCCCTTTGGGTAGGGTCTTACCGAGGTTGGGTCAGATTGGGAAAAGCCTATGAACCCGGTCTGGGTTGGGTCAGGTCGATCTGACTAGGTCGAACATGACATGAACCCTATCGGCCCCCATTATGCTAAAATAGTCATAACTTCTAAAAATAGGGTCCATTTTATGAGGTATCTATAGTGATGGAACCCTTAGGATGATACGGTCATTTTGATATACTTTATGTGAGTTTTTCGGAAATCTAAGGGGTGGCCAATTTTGTTTGAATGGTAGGCTCTCTCGGTACGGCCTGACATGGGACATAATAAGAGTAATTCTTATGATGAGATGTTAGGAAGGTTACTCCCTTAATGACACAAATAACGGGTACTCCATATCCATCTTCTTTGTTAGAGATATTAATCTACACGATTTGGGTATTGGATCATTTTTCATTGACTGGATTCCTCCGATAGTCCAACCCCCTTGTAGGATTACGACACGGGTTCTCAGAGAAGTTTGTGAAGGAAGAGTCGGTACTCCCCTACCATGTCAGGGAATGGGTCCTCTATCACTGGAGTTTGTATTCTTATATTGTATTAGGGAATGGTTCCTCCATATAAAATGCATATATATTCATTACTACCCTACCAGGTAGGGAGCTGGTCCTCTGTTGTAGGAGTCAGTACTCCCCTGTCATTCTAGGGTGCGGGAACTCCTTATGAAGTTCTATGATAGAGTCGATACTCCACTGCCATTGTATGGAGCAGGTCCCCTAGCCTGTGTTCAGTACTCCTCTAATGTACTAGGGTGTGATTCCCCTATAGATAAAAAACTGAAAGATTCAGTACTACCCTATATTATCAATGTTTGGGTTCTCTAGTCACTGAGTGGTACTTCCCTACCGGGTAGGGTGTAGGTTCTCGATATACCAAGTTGTACTCCCCTATAGATTTATGGTGTGGATCCTATATGATTCGTACTCCCCTATTGTACCAAGACACGAGTATTCTAGTCACTGAGTGTTACTCCCCTACTAGGTAGGGTGTAGGTCCTCGATTGGAGGTGGAGTTCCCTCGGCTGTCAGAAACAGTAGTGAGGTGCAGGCCCTTCAACATGATGAAAATGATGCCTATATAAAAGCTATTTATCCCTAAACTGACTGAGGTTTGGGCTAATAATTATAGGAGTGATAGAGGTTTCGTGAGACGGTTAGAAGCATGGATCCATCTTACGTGTAAAGTGTTGAGGACGAGCCTCCCCACTTGGGTTTCCTTGGTCTTGCATTGGGCACAAGATGGCGATGACGGAACCTCCAGTGTCGGGCACTAGAGCTGGACCTGGTAAAATTTTCCCAATTAAGTGTACCCCTTAGATGAATTCCATATAGAATGGCTAAGCATGTGGATCCTATTCTCCCGATTTGGCGGGATACCTCACGAAGCAGTGATGAGAATCTTGGTACTAGCTATAAGGATGGACATTATGATTCTTTGTCGATGAGACCAGTATATATGGATGTTCATGTTATATGTTTGAGCATATACATGAGTATATCTTAATATTCATTCCTTTTTAGATTTTCTATTGTGCTTTAACTTTGTGGTTTCGGGATGCCCTATTGAGTATTTTTTTTACTCATCCCTGCATGAGCTTTTTTTTCTTATGTCGTATCTTCTAAAAACAACCGACGCTTTGATGGAGTGAAAGGAGTACTAGGTCCTTGTGTTGTTTAGTAATTTTAGATAGACAAGGTGAACTTCTATATCTTTAGGTAGCTACCATTCACTAGCCATTTGGGTAGGCTTCCCAACAGATGAGCTTCAGGGACATGGAGTTTTACTTTTGTTCTATTTTTCATTTAGTGGGCTTGTATACTAGCCTGGGTTACCACCGTATAATTTACATTCCATTGTACTCTTTTTGTTTTGTAATTAGTGGATTTCATTCTTGGTTTCCTTGGATTTTTCTTCCCTATGCCTTTGGCTGGGAGTTGTGTGCGTGTTTATAGGTACTCAGGAAAATACCTCCCACTTGTGGAATAATGCATTCGAGACAAGTCGCCATCCCCTGTCCATTGGAAGGATGGAATTGGTTAGTCATGGAAAGGGCATTGGGGGATGGGTTATGACATTTACATCCATATTTTCATGAATTTTATCATATATTGGAATATTATTTTTGTGGTGACGATCAAATTTCACTTACCCTTTTTTAATAGGATGTTTAATAAACCCTTTTTATGGTGTGGGATTTCAACAAAGGAATATTAGACTATCATCCTTTAATTTTTGAATGTGAAATTTAAAATTATGATTACTCAATTTATTGAATTATGAGATAATTTAACACCCCAAGATTTTATGAAATGTCACTTTTTATATTTATCTTCTTCCATGTTCTACATTACACAAAACACTAAGCCTAAACAAATGAAGAAACATTATTATAGTGATAGTTATCACCAAGATATTGTAATGGATATAATGAATGAGATTATATAAATTATGAAAATATAGTTTACAAATGTTAATAAAATGAATTCCTTTGTTTCCAATTAATTACAAATGGAAATAAAAAACCATTGAACAAAAATGTTGTGTTTTTATGAAAAAAAATATATTTTTGACCACAATTGAATTTCATAATTAATTAATAAAAATTATTAAAATATCATAATTAAATTTATATATTACATATTTAATTAAATATTTTTAAATTCAATCAATAATTTTGAGAGTCTTATGTTATGAATAAATCCAATTTTAAGAATAAAAAGATATATGTTCTTAAAATCAATTTTACATGCTTTTAATGGTTTTCATGTTTAAAAACTAAATTTTTACAATTTTATAAATTATATTGAAAAAAATAGAAATTGTTTTTAAAATTGGAATTTTAGAATTATGTTAGGGTGAAATGTTGGTATTTTCCTAAAAATATTTATTATTTAGTGAATAGTGAAAAATCTTAAGATTTATAAAACTACCATATTCATTGGATTAATAGTATTTTTAAATTTAATATTAATATAATCTAGGAAATACTATATATAATTTGGTTGTCACATTAATTAAAATATAATATATTTATATCATCTAATTATTAAACAGATGTTTTAAACAAGATAAATTAAGTGTTGATATTTTAATGTAACAGAAATGTTTATTTATTATATTATAACTAATATAATTATTTAAAATAAAATTGACTTTCATAAAATAGATTCATAAAATACTATTTTTTCTGATTATAAGATAATTTTATGAGACCTTACTTAATTTTTCAAAGTGTTATAAAATCATTTATAATTTTAAAATCGATATTTTTTAAATAAATGGGGGTTCTATATAAAAATAAAATTCCTTATATTTGTAAAATTTATTATAAAAAATTGTTCTCATTTTTGAATTTTTCTCAACAAAAATTATTTGGGTGAATTTTAGTGATTTTTCTAAAATAGTTCTTTTTTAATAGTGCAATATGGTAATTTGTGGTGGTTAAAATTATGGGTAATTAAATGAAATATTGTTTAATTTATGAATTATGCATGAAGTGAGAACCAATAATTTATAACGAAAATGAACTAATTACTATATTTAGTAACAAGAATCAATACAATTGATTGTATTCAACCAAAATAATAACCTGATGATAAAAATAACCAAGAAACACATATCTCCTCCATTATAAATGCCACCCCTCACCACTCATTATCCTCACACATCAAAATAAATTAATTGTGCTTTTATTCTGTGTATTTACTCTCCCAATAATATCCCCCACATTCTTGTCTTTATAGTCTCACCAAATTAGGTCTTCAAGGAGGAGAATTCAAGAGCTAAAATCCCCTTTCATTCTTTTAATTTTCTAACAATTTCTTTTATTTTCTTATCCTTTCCTTAAATACTATTTCAAAAAAATGCATGATAAATCCTATATATTATATATACTATAATTTTATTATGTAAATTTAATATCCACCATCAAATCTCTTACGTTCTCCTTTTATTCTAAAAATGAAAACATTGCCCATGAGGTGTCGATTTGCGACCTTCATAGAAAATGAGTAATCATTTTTCAATTCCAACTTCAATGGTGGTAATAAAAACAAATTTATCATTAAAAAAACTTTAATATATTTAATTCAACATATTTATTTTTTTGAATCATTATTTGTATGAAATATTAATTCATAAGACAAAACTAGTTTGTGATGATTGAAAAAAATGACAAAATAGTCTAAATTGTTGTCATTTACACTTTATATAATGAATTATCCTAATATCTAGAAATAAAATGAAATATAATACCATTAATTATCCATTAACTTCACTAATATAATATGATTTCAATTTTTTATAACATTCCCATTTTACATGATCTTTTGTACCTGTATACAAGTGAACCAATCATGAAAACCAAGGAAATGAACACTCTAGAACATCAAAATTGAATATTATAAATCATTAAAAAGACCATAAATTAAATTAATATGGTTAGAATAAATAAAATATATGTTTAATAATTTCTTAAGTAAATTATTAATGAAACCTAATTTCTTTATCTTGGTCTTTATGTACAAGTGAAGAATTCTTTCATACATTGGGTAAGGGATAGTCTCTAAACCTCTATGCTTCATTTGGGTTACACATTATCTCTATTAAACCCAATATAGTTATTATATATTTTATGATAAATCTTATAAATTCAACTTATATGTTCCAAAAACATGTATTTGTAACATTTATCCATCTTTGATGGGAAATACAAGATTTTATAAGGTTACCTTCTCAATTATTCATGATAAGCATGTCTGATTAAAGGATAATTTTTAGTTTCTTACCCATTTAAAGTGCACTACATAATCTATTTCAATCCACCATATTTTTCTTAAGAAACTCATTTTAACATAAAAATATGTATTTATTCAATTTTTTATACAAAAACTATCCTTTTTATATTTAAAATACACATTAGTAATTTTCCCTAAACCACACTAAAGCGTCTAATTTCTAAAGTTTCTTAAATGATATTTTTACATGTTTTAACATTAGTTCGAAATAATTTATTCATAAAATATAATGTCATTGTAACTAAATTTAATAACATGCGATATAATTGGTAAAATATGATTTCATGACAAATAAAAATGAGTTTCCAAAAGGAATCTTCCTTCCAAAGTAAACATGTATTTCTATCAAGAAATCAAAAATTACATTATTTGTGTATATTAACATATTTCAAGACCCCATGTTGAATATTATAAATAATTTGGATTGATATTTTATGAAATAATTTACCATATTTTATTAAATGATTTATGATCAATTTTTATATGGATGTTCTATCTAGATAATATTCTCCATATTTCTCAAAATTATGGTGTTTATGTTCATGAATTGGAAAAAGTTATTTCCATTTCATATATATATGTTTTTTTGTTTTACCCAATTCATAATAAGAATTAATTAGAATTTTTAAGTTATGTATGAGGCCCTAAATATCTATTTTATAAATCTTTAGTTCTCATGAGACAAACTAGTCCAGGTTTTTACACATTATGTATGGTGTCTAGGAAAAAGAATTGATAATATGTTTATGATATCTAGTATTATGCATTACCTCATTATGATTTTAGTGATTGATAATCCATGTGATTATTAAACTAGAATAATATCTATAGTTTAGTTTCATATTCAAGTTATTATTTATATGGAATTATTTAATCATCTTTTATTCCTGACATATTACACTCAATATTATGTTTTAATGTCTTGTGTTTTTTAGTTATTCACCTTGAATTATTTTATATGATTATGATAGTTTCCAATGTATTACACACCCTTACTAAAAATAACATCTCGCTCCTTAATTATTTTTCATTTCTCCTCTGGATGAGAATATTTATATTATGAATGACTTGTAGGGATATTCATGGAGTTTTTGTCTGTTTACAATAGAGTTGTTATTTTGTATTTCAGTTCACGTTGTAATGTAATAAATTATGTATGTATCTGGCTTTCCAAAGCTACTAATATATTCGGTTCTTTGGTATTTTATCTCTTATCCATAGTACCAATGTAATAATGTAAGGCATCAGTTATGGGTTACTGGGGTCAGGGTCTTTACTGTTTAAATGCGCACAAGGGAGTTTTAAAAAAAAATTAAACAAATCAAAAATTTTGGAGTCTATTAATGAAATACACATACAAACACACACACACACACAGAAATATATATATATAATATATAATTTATTATTTATCATTTGTAATATGCGTTTTCTATATATGATATAAGAATTAATCCAATTTTATGTATAAAAGATGTATTTTAATAAAAGAATTTTTACCACCTATTGATGGTGCACTTGTTTTAAAATTAATTTTTACACTTTTTAAAATTATATTGGAAAAAATATACTTTTAATTGTAAATTTTAATATAAAAATTTTCTTTGTTTTAATTTTTGGTATTTTTATGATAGGTTTCATGTTTTGATAAATAGTGATAAAATATTATATTATAAATGAAAACATATTTTTCATATAAATAATTTATAATGTTAAATTATATATTTAATTTGTTTTGATGTATAATTAGATCAATTTTTTATCATTTAATTTAATTTAGATAATTTCAATCAATTTCACAATGAATTTGGAAATAAAAACATTTCAATATTTTCAATATTGTCACTTTAAAAACGTGTTTTCTCATTCCATCCACATGGTAAATTTTAAATTAATTTATCCATGAATGTTTTTTTAATTTTCAAAAATGGGTAAAATATTTTAAATCTTGAGGAAAAAAATTATTAAATATTTCCCATTTATTTTTGAACAATATGATTATTAACTTTAGTATTTTTTTATTAACATGGGTAAAGATAAATCTAGTAATTAAGGGTAACTATAATATTATACGTGTTATAAAATTAACCAAAAACATGTATAAATTTTATTGGTTGAGTCATTTTTTAATGAATTTTTTTTATGGCCACTTGTAGCTACATGGATAATTGTAAGCCTTTTTGTATTTTATTCTAAGGAATTTTCAACATGCCATACTCATGTTTTTATTAAGTATTACTTTCAATACTATAATTTATTGTTTTCCCAACGCTATTATACCAACGGTTTAAAGAAACCGTTGGTATAGTTTATAGAAGGTTACCTTTGCCAACAATTTGAACAAACCATTGGCAAAGTGTAATGTAATTTCAAATTTACCAAAGGTTTTCCAAAACCATTGGTAAATCATGATTTTATTTAACAAATACCAATGATTTAACAAAACTATTGGTAAAGATAGTATTTCCCAATGGTCTTTAATAACCATTGGGAAAGATTTTCCCCAAATACAGAACACTCGTGCCCCCACTCCACCTGATTGTAGACAGAACCTAATCGAACTCCTCCTAAATTATTCTCATCCACGAGACTTTTTCCATACAAGATCCATCTTCAATCAGACAAAATTTTATTTCAAAATTAAAATTAGTAAGTGTTACCTTAGTTTTAACGTTATTCCACTTTTTTTGGGTGTTTGATATTTTGATTTAGGCTAAATTAGGGTTTTTGTCAATAGAACCCTTGGATTTGTTTTCAGTTTTTTGTTTTACACTTCAAACATGGTAAAGGGTTTGTTTAGTGGGGTGATATGGTACTTTTGGTGGAATTTATATTCGTTGAAAATTGGATTTTGATTTGGATGAATTTCTGATTCAATTTGGGGAGGGGGAGGGTGTGCAGATGGGGCGGGGGAGGATGTCGAGGGCTAACCAGGTGGGGTGGGAGAGGGGCTGTCTAGGTAGGGTGGGGGAGGAGGTTGGGATGCCCAAATGGGGTTGGGGTAGGGCTGTTTAGGGTGGGGGAGGGTGTGCAGGTGGGGTGGGGGAGGGTGTCCAGGAAGGGTTGTCCAAGTGGGGTCGGAAGGGTGTATAGGTGGGGTGTGGGAGGGGTTGTCTAGGTAGGGTGAGGGGATTGGTTGTCCATGTGGGGTGATAGTAGGGTTGTCCAAGTGGGGTGGGGGGATCGGTTTTCCAAGTGGGGTGTGGGGGGTAGGGGTGACCAGCTGCGGTGTGGGGGGACTGGGTTTTCCATGTAGGGTGGGGGTAGGTTTGTCCAAGTGGGGGGGGGGGGCTGGGTTGTCCAAGTGGGGTGGGGGTAGGGCTGTCCAAGTGGGGGGGGGGGCTGGGTTGTCTAAGTGGGGTGGGGGAAGGGTTGTCCAAGTGGGGTGGGGGTAGGGTTGTCCAATTGGGGTAGGGGTAGGGTTTGCCAAGTGGGGTGGGGGCTGTCCAAGTGGGGTGGGGGTAGGGTTGTCCAAGTGGGGTGGGGGGGGGGGATTGGTTGTCCAAGTGTGGTAGGGGTAGGGATGTCAAAGTGGGGTGGGGGGGGGGCTCGGTAGTCCAAGTGGGGTGGGGGTATGGTTGTCCATGTGTGGTGGTGGTGGTGGGGGGGTGGGTTGTCCAAGTGGGGTGGGGGTAGGGATGTCCAAGTGGGGTGGGGGGGGGGGGGGGGGTTGTCCAAGTGGAGTGTGGGTAGGGTTGTCCAACTGGGGTGTCGGTAGGGATGTCCAAGTGGGGTGGGGAGGGTGTGCAGGTGGATGAAGCTCAAAACTATAAACTCTCTATAAATTCTGGAATTATGAAAATGTATAGGGACATTCGTGATCATTTTTTGGTGGGTTATCATTAAAATTGTTTGATATTTTTAGTCCTTTTTTATTTGGAGTTTCTTTTGATGCTGATGTTTGTTATTGATACATATGATGGAATTTATTTTAGTTTCTAAATTTGCTGATACTCCCCCACCATGCACAGTGTATGCAACCTCTACCCTTATTTAACCATTCTTTTTACACATCCTATTCAACCTCTGCCCTCATTTAATCAGTGAACTCAAGTCAATAATTCATGCCTCATTCTCACTAGCATGTAAGAAAATAAATGATCTATACCCATCCTCACATGATTTCTTACCTTATATTATGTACAACGTATGGAATATGAGCTTTTGAATTCATCCGTTAACCAAGATCATATATTCCATTTCCCCAAAGATGACTGTTCTAATATAACTTTAGGGTCAATTAAATATGGTTCTCATTGTACATTGTATATTATGTGTCCTTCTTGGAGAATACTCACTTTTATGAGGGTGGGGTGCATTTCCCTAGACATGATAGCATGTTTAGACATCCATAAAAATGTTAGATAAGTCACAAGTTTAATTCAGTAATGTTGTAATCATTGACATACTTTATTATTAATATCAAATTTAAAAATAAATGTTTTTTTTCTATACTTTATGAAATTAAATCTTATTACAAGCCATGAACAACTATTAGTGTATAATCTTAAAATTTATTCACCCATGGGGTGCGCTTGACTTGGGGAAGTAATTGGGTAATGAAATTTTTGGCCATAAAGGAGCCAATAATGAGTTATTGAACATGAGTTAATGATTTGGGATGCTTATAACACATAATAGGACTTTAGGGATGTGCCTATTATAGACCTGGTAAAAATGAATATAAATAAATTTTAATTTAATTTTTCAGTACTTGTTCTTTACATTATTTTAATAGTTTACTACGTCGAATAGAAACTATTTCCTTTATCATTTACATAAATGTATATTCTATTAAAGTTCAATCCTATTTAATTGTTTTTGACAAAATGAATTATAAAAATTCTTTTTATAGAATGGGAAGAAGTTGGATGTATGAAACTGATTGGATCTCATGCGATTTTCAAAACAATTTGGAGAGATTTATAGATTTTACATTTCACAATGCTTCAGATAGTGGTCGCATACACTTCCATTGTTCCCATTGTGTTGGTAGACCTTGGTTTAGCGGTGAAAAAGTCATCTACCACATAACCAAATATGGTTTTCATGAATACTACTTTTTGTGGGATCACAATGGGGATAAAATGAAATCTAAAATTAGTGATGATCATAATGAAAGGACTGGAATGGACAATTTCTTAGATGATCAGTTTTTGTTTATTCGTCATCATGAAAAAGAAAGTATGTCGACTCACGAAAGCTTCAATATGAGGACATATGATGCATCTAGTGAAAATGATGATATTGATAGGGTGAAGAAATTGAATGATGCTTCCACGACTCTAGTATATCGATAATGTGATAAAATGAAAAGGCTGGAATTTTTAATCCGATTGTTTCCTGGGAAAACTATGTATGGGATTTCTAATACAGAAATCGAATAAATTCTAACCCTCTTGAAAGATTTAATTCCAGATGATGCAGATATTACCTCAAACCACTATATGGCATGGAAGTTAGTCGAAGAACATTGATTTTCAAGAAACAAAATTCATGTCTGCTCAAAAGATTGCAGTTTTTTCTGGGAGGAAACCGTTGAACTAAATGATTGTATAAAATGTGGCACATCCCAATGGAAGTCAGAATATGATGGAACACCATCCCGTGTTCCACAGAAAGTAATGTGGCACTTTCCATTGATCCACAGACTCCAGAATCTTTTTATGTCTGATGACATATCAATAAAAATAAGATGGAATGATACTGATAGAAATAAGACTAATGATGAGTTGGTTCATCCTGTACATGGATTTTCATGGTAGGGATTTGATGCTCGACATCCTGATTTTGCAGTTGACGTGTGTAATGTGAGGCTGGGTATTTCATGTGACAGTTTTAATCCATTTGGGCAGATGCTTACTTCACACAGCACATGGCCAGTTTTTATACACATTTATAATCTTCCCCCATGGTTGGGTATGAAAAAAACTTTCACTTTCATGAGTAGACCCATATCTTGTCCTTATAATCCCAGCATTGATATTTATGTATACATGAAACCTTTAATAAAAGAGTTGAAACTTCTTTGGGATGTGGGTGTGCGCACATACGATACATGTTCGAAAGAAATATTTCAGATGCATGCTACGGTTAAGTGGATGATCAATGATTTCTCTGCTTATGAAATGATGTCTGTATGGAGCCCGAAGGGAAAACTATCACATCCAGTTTATATGAAGAATACACAATCCAAAAGACTGAATCATCATAGTAGTTTCAGTTTTATGGGACATCAACGATTCTGGCCAAATGATCATCCATATAGAATGAATCATCGAAGATTTGATAATACCATAGAGACCGATTATCCACATCAGCGTATGATTGGAACTGATGTGCTTAATGTATTGAAAGATTTTAGTTTTTCATTTGGGAAGGGTCAAATGAAATCTGGAAAGAGAAATAATGTTTCCACTGAAACCTGTTACAATTGGAGAAAGAGAGTATCTATTTTCATTTGCCTTATTGGTCAACCAATTTGTTATTTCATTGCATAGACATAATTCATATTGAATATAATATATGTGAAATGGTTCTTTTATTTCTTCTAAATGTCAAGGGGAATATAAAATATGATTTAAGATCACATCGTGACATGGTGGATTTGAGAATCTGACCAGAACTGCATCCTGTGCGTATCAGTGAAAATAAATGGCAACTTTGATGTGATTCTTATCTGATAAAACATACAAAAAAACAATTTCTGGAAGTATTAGAGACTATTAGAGTTCTTGATGGTTATTCAAGCAACATATCTAAACGGTTCAATAGAAGAGAGTTGAAGCTAAAGTCTTTGAAGACACATGATTATCACATTCTACTACATGAGTTACTTTCAATAGCAATACATCATATTTTTTCCTATAATGTATGGGTGACTTTTATTCAGTTGTTCTATTTGTTTAGAGATCATTGTGCTAAGAAATTATCCAATTCTTTCTTACAAAAAATTTTGACAGATTCCCTATTAATTTTGTGTGAGTTGGAGAAAATATTTCCTCCATCATTTTTCACATGCATGATGCACCTGACTGTCCATATTCCCACTAAAATACTTCTTAGAGGACCTATTTCTTTTCATTGGATGTATCCAAATGATATAACTGTATACACATTAAAGTCTTATGTCTGAAACAGGAATCATCCCGAAATTTCTATCATGAAAAAGTTACTTGGCTCAAGAATGTATTGATTTCTGCTCAATGTATTTTTCTGATCTTACTACAACAATGAACAGACCAATGAGAAATGAAGAATAATAGTATGAAAAAATTGAACCTCGTTTTCCATCACTTCCTCAAATATGAGGAATTCCTGGATCATGTACATTTAAGACATTAAGCCATAAAGAGCGAGAGATGGCACATCACACAGTTTTGTTTAACTGTGATTTGTTCGATGACTATATCAGGTAACTAAATTGAATATGTATATCTTACCTATATATATTTTAAACTATTCATATTTTTTTCTATAGGTAACATAAAACAATGATAAATAGAAAGCATCGTTCTTTATCTTTCAGAATGAGGGAGACTTTTCATAGTAAAGAGTTTTCTGCTTGGTTAAAATTTATGGTAAAAATATTGTTGTTTAAAAAAATTATATCAATATTTAATTAAGTTTAATAGTCATTTATATTTTAGGTATTGAGTTGGTCTACTGACTATATCTCTGAGGAAATAAGAGATTTGGATTTTGGTCCTAATATCATGGTTCGTGACTGTTAATCAATTTTTATCAATGAGTACAAATTTATTGTCACTGAATGAGAAAAGAACATGAGAACACAACATGATGGTCTTATGGTTACTACAACAACAGATTGTTATGACAGTGCATTAGATATTAGACCGCGATTTGAAAATGTGGGTTATTATGGAGTTGTTGAGAAAATAATAATTTTGGATTATTACTCACATGGACATGTCACAATGTTGAAATTCCATTGGTTTGATTCGATGAAGAGACAAAGAACATTTATTGATGATTGTGGATTTTGAGTAATTAATTTGAATCGCACTCTTGCTACCAAAGAACCATATGTGTTGGCATCAATGGCTAAACAATTTTTTTATGTCAAAGACCAACTTGAACCTGAATTTGGGGTCATAGTTGAAGTAATTTGAAGACATATTTTTGATAATGGTGATGATGGAATTGACAGTTTCCCTAGTGCCATTGGAACCAATCCAATTATTTCTTTTTATAACTCCAATATCTCAATTGTTAGATTTTATTGTGAACCTGATGTTGTGGTTGAAAATATATAGAATCATTCATCCATGTTCTAAATAATTTTAGTTTACCTCGAGTTGGGTTGTTACAGTTGGTAATATTTAAATTGATTTATTATTGATCACAAATATGTTTTAGCTGACTTGACCATTATGTGAATTTTCAATGTTTATTGGTTGCAGTTTTATTTGAATTTCATTTTCTAATTTGGAATTTAACTATATTCAAACCTAGTCAAACAATATTTCTATCTTAGTGAACATTACAACTTGTGTGATTCATTAAATCCATTCAACCTCTTGTAAAGTAATTTATATCTAAATTACCAATGAATCCCTCTATTCCCTCATATATTTAGTTTTTTGGGTTTCACATTAGTTTCCTTTTTCTAATTAATTACATATTTGTTTTCAAAATCAATAAATGACGCCAATTCAAGAGAGATGAAGGAAAAAAATGATGGAGAACAATCGTCGAATGCCGGAGATGGGTGTTCCACCATTAGTGCCTATAGTGAGTAATTTATTTCAAATATATATATCTAAAGAATATATAATGTCATGTGATTAATTATTTTGTAAAAAAGTTTGTAGGAACCACCTACACGTTGACAGTTATTCGATGAGGAGCCTTGCACTGGTCCTAGTACTCAGGTCGGTGGTATGAGGAGGGATTGTACCAGAGGTGGACGAGCAGCTTCGTGTACCAGACTAGACCCTTCCCCTACCACTGACTTTTCATCCTTCCCACATTCTGATACCGTTGTGTTTTTAGGAACACACGGGATATTTAGGCCCCCATGTTTTCGCCTCCTTTTTCATCTTCTGGCCCATCTTTTTCACATACCATGATGATTCCCACACCCCAGTCAGAATCTGGTCATACATCTATCATATCTTATTTTTCCTTATACTTCTATCTCTTCGAGATTCTATATTCCATCATCTTTGACTCCTTTTCCACCACAGGGCATTCCATCAGTTTCGGTGGATCCAATGGCGCTCAACGATCAGACTGACACATGTATATTAATAGAAACCTAACAAATATTTATAGCAATATTTACTTTAATTATAACATGTTTTGATAAAATAATTTTTTTTCTTTCATGATAGATACATCTACTAATAGGATGTGGGGGAGGGGGAGTACATGCATGCATGCGGTGTGGAACTTCCACACACAGGTTATGGTGGATTACAATGAAGACAACCAAATGGTTGAGAAAACAGGGCAGCAATGTTGGAGTTTTTTTGTGACGTTTTCCAAATACTCAGAAATCATTCCTGTCAACCCACGATCATGGAGAAATTTTCCACATGAGGTCAAGGATAGAGCTTTGGTAGAGATATGGGTAAAAAAATATGTTGTATTTAATTCCATAATTTATTTTTTTATTTTTATGGATTAATATTTTGATGTCATCTTCGATTTAATTTTCCTAATGGTGAGGGTTCATGATCGGAATGTATAGAGGATTTAGGTGAGATTTGGAGAGCCTACAAGCTTGATTTGTATATTATCTGGCGTTCTAGAGTTGGCACTGAGGTAGAGGCGGTACCAATCATGGATGATTTTCCTATAGAGCAGTATTATAAGATGATTACTCATTGGATGACTACCCAGTTTATGGTATTAATTACATTTGAGGTATTTAAAAAATAACATTCATGTTTTTAATTAATACTATATTTTGAATTATCTAATTTTATTTAGGAATAATCTGGAAAAAATAAAAGAACATTGATGTAAAAAAATACCTCTACACCCTGGGAAGTACTACGATGCTAGATCATGAGAGGAAGCAAGTATGACAATTGTTTATAAGTTTTATTTATGACTTAAACTTTTTTATTGTTTCCCCAATTATTTAATCATTTGATAAAATTTTCATATAACTTTAGTTTTCAATGTCATTGTAGAGGAAAATACAGAATATTGAAGGACGTGTACCTTGAGAAAAACTGTTTTGCCCGAGTAGATGGAAAAAGGTTGGAAGTGCCATCAACGAAGTGACTTAGCAGCAGATTGTAAGTTTTAATATGTTGATTTTATATTTTAATATATATTTTGTAACATAATAATAAATTTATATTTGTAATAGGATGCTTTAGAGGACCTCGATTCCAATAAACTAGTCAATTTTGGGCCAACTGATCACTTACATCAGGTGTTGGGAGAGGAGCATCCTGGCAGAGTATGCTGCCAACCTAGGACAGCCCTGACGAGGTATTGGCCCTCCTCGGGTACGAGGTGTAGTGCCACCGTGCTTTATAATGTTATGGAATAGTTAGAACATGCTGACAAAAGGTCCCCCAAGACGACAGAACAGTCTTCTAGGGGAAAAAGTGCATTTATGGAATTTATTGAAGTTTTACGTCCAACACTTCCACCAGAGGCCATCCCAGCTTTTGATGAATATATGTCTTCGATACATTATATATATGGTGCACAAGGTGGAATTTCTATTGGTGGTCAAGATAATGTCCAACCTGACGATGATGATGGTGAGGAGTCTGATGTGGAAGAAGAGGGTGAGGAGGTGGGCTAGGCGGATGGCGAGGGCGAGGAGGAGGGTGAGGAGGAGGGCGAGGCGGATGGAGAGGGAGAGGAGCAGGGCAAGGAGGAGGGCGTTGAGGAGGGCGAGGATGAGGACGAGGGTGATGATGATGGTGATGTTGGTGATGGTGATGTGGGACAAGTTGATCTGTTACATTTTTTACTAATATTACTGAGATTTGATGTTTAATCTATTCTAGTTGTTGGTTTTATCTAGACTCGTAGTATAGTATTGTATTTGAGTTATTTTTATATATTGTCGGTTTTCATGGATGTTGATGTATTTTAGTGGTTGTGGTGTATCTTGAGCATGTTTATAGTGTATTGTGTGTTTGCAAACTCCATGGATAGACCCCCTCCTTCTTGGACCTGGAAACCCCCCCACCATCCTCCTTGGACCCCGAACAGCCCCCTGAACAGCCCCCCAGACAGCCCCCCACCATCCTCCTTGGTCCCAGACAGCCCCTGGGATACCCCCTGGACAGCCCCCCGAACAGTCGCCCAGATAGCCCCCAGACAGCCGCCCACCCTCCTCCTTGGTCCCCGGACAGCCCCCCGAATACCCCCTGGACAGCCCCCTGGACAGCCCCCCCCCCCCAGATAGCCCCCACCCTCCTCCCTATACCCCTAGACATCCCCCACTCTCCTCCTTGATTTCACATTACTTTTTTTATTTCTATGATCATGCAATGTTATTTAGGATTATTCCATTTTTGTATGTCTTGAATTATATGAATGTCTTGGGAAAATTATTAGCTCAGTCTCATCAAATGCATGTGATGATATGCTTTAATTTGAATACAAATCCCTGTTGTAAATTCTCTATATTATGCGAGTTATTCCTTTTTTGAATTGGTTTACTTGTCAATTTTTAGGATAAGACATGGGTTTTTTGTTAGGGACTCATGAACGAACTCCTCATGCTTAGGGAATTTAAACATGAAATTTTAGGATGTATACTTTGGTTTCTAGGTGAGGGCTACCAAAATTGGGTTGATACTTTAGGAAAATTATCCATGGCTCATTTGTGACGTGCATGAGTCAACCTCGTCTAAATCTGAGTCGCGGTGTGGCCAGTAGCACTCTAACTGCATCTCTTTTGTTTAAAATGGATGGATTTTAAGTGAAAAGAACAACTGACGTATCTAAAACTGACCAAACGCATTCATATTATTTTGATACATTATCACAATTATCCATGGGTCATATGTGACGTGTATGAGTCAACCCAGGCTCAATCTAAGCCTCAGTGTGGTCTGGTTCACTCAAAGTGTCTCTTTTATGCTTAAAATGGACAACATTTTAAGTACATACATAAAACCGACCTAACAGATTCTGATTGTGTTGATAATTTATCAAAAAAATACATGGGTCATATGTGACATGTATGAGTCAACCCGCCTCAATATGAGGCGCAGTTTGGCCAACACCATTCAAAGTTTATCATTTTTGTTTGAAATGGATAACATTTTAAGTGAAAAGTACAACTGACATACAGAAAACCGACCAAACTCATTCGGATTTAGTTAAAACGTTAGGAAAACAATGCATGGGTCATATGTGACATGTACGTGTCATCCCAGCCTCAATCTGAGGTATAGAGTGGCCGACACCACTCAAAGTATCTCTCTATAGTTTAAAATGGACTCCATTTTAATTAAAAACAACAACTGACATACGGAAAACTGACCAAAAGCATTCAGATTCTGTTGAAACATTTGGAAAACATTCCATGAGTCATTTTTTAAGTGTATGAGTCAACCCTGCCTCAATCCGAGGCCAGGTGTGGCCGACACCACTCAAAGAGTCTCAGGTTTATTTGAAATAGACAACATTTTAAATGAAAACAAAAAATAACATACGGAAAACTGACTAAATGCATTCGAATTCAGTTGAAACTTTAGGAAAATGATCCATGGGTCGTATCTGATGTGTACGAGTCAACCCCACCTCAATCTGAGGTGAAGTGTGGCTGTCACCAATTAAAGTGTCTCACTTTGGTTTGAAATGGATAACATTTTAAGTGAAAAGTACAACTCACATACAGAAAACTGAACAAACACATTCAGATTGTGTTGATAGTTTAGGACAATGATCGTTGGGTCATTTTTGACGTGTAAAATTAATCCTAGCCTCAATTTGAGGCATGGACTGGCTGACACAACTTAAATAGTCTCTCTTTTTTTTAAAATGGACTTCATTTTAATTGAAAACAACAACTGACATACGGAAACTTGACCAAACACATTCAGATTATATTGAAACTATAGGAAAACATTCTGAGTCATTTGTGATGTGTACGAGTCAACCCCACCTCAATCCGAGGCTAGGTGTGGCCAGCACCACTCAAAGTGTCTCTGGTTTATTTTAAGTAGACAACATTTTAAATGAAAACAACAACTGACATACAGAAAACCAAATAAATGCATTTTGATTCAGTTGAAACTTTAGGAAAATGATCCATGGGTCATATGTGACATGTACGAGTCAACCCATCCTCCGTCCAAGGCGTGGTGTGGCCAGAAAATTTTAAGTGTGTCACTTTTGTTTGAAATGGATAACATTTTAAGTGAAAATTACAAGTGACATTCGGAAAACCTACCAAACGAATTCAAATTATGTTGATAATTTATGAAAAAGATCCTTGGGTCATTTTTGACATGTATGAGTCAACCCAGCCTCAATCTGAGGTGCGGTGTGGCCAGCATCACATGAAGTGTCTCTCTATAGTTTAAAATGGACATCATTTTAATTAAAAACAACAACTGACATATGGAAAACGAACCAAACACATTCATATTCTGTTGAAACATTAGGACAACGTTCCATGAGTCATTTGTGACGCGTACGAGTCAACACCACCTCAATCCGAGGATCAGTGTGGATGACACCACTAAAAGTGTCTCACGTTTATTTGAAATAGTCAACATTTTGAATGAAAACAAACACTGACATACAGAAAACTGACTAAAAGCATTCATATTTAGTTGGAACTTTAGGAAAAAAATACATGGGTCATATGTGACGTGTACGAGTCAACCCCTCCTCAATCTGAAGTGTAGTGTGGACAACACCATTCAAAATGTCTCACTATTCTATGAAATGGATAACATTTTAAGTGAAAAGTAAAACTGCCATACGAAAAACTGACCAAACACATTCGGATTGTGTTTATATTTTAAGACAATGATCATTGGGTTATTTGTGAAGTGTACGAGTCGACCCAGCCTCAATCTGAGGAGCAGAGTGGCTGGCACCACTCGAAGTGTCTCTTTATAGTTTAAAATGGGCTTCATTTTAATTGAAAACAACAACTGACATACGGAAAACTGACCAAACACATTCATATTATGTGGAATCTTTAGGAAAAAGTTCCATGATTCATTTTTTACGTGTATGACCCAACCCCACCTAAATCTGAGGAAAGGTTTGGTTGGAACCACTCAAAGTGTCTAAAGTTTATTTGAAATAGAAAACATTTTAAAAGAAAACAACAAATGACATATGTAAAACCGACTAAATGATTTTGGATTCAGTTTAAAAGTTATTACAATGATCCATGGGTCATATGAGACGTGTACATGTCAATCTAGCCTCAATTCGAGGTGCAGAGTTGTCGGAACCACTCGAAGTGTCACACTATATTTTAAAATGCACTTCATTTTAATTGAAAACAATAACTGACATACAGTAAAACAACTAAACTCATTAAGATTCTATTGAAACTGTAGGACAACGATCCATGGGTTATATGTGACGTGTACGAGTCAACAGTGTCTCAATTAGAGTCAAAGTGTAGTCGGGATCACTCTAAGTGTCTCTCTTTTGTTTAAAATGGACAACATTTTATGTACATACGGAAAACTGACCAAACGGATTTTGATTGTGTTGATACTTTAGAAAAATGATCCATGGGTCATATATGACGTGGATGAGAAAAACCCACCTCAATCTGAGGCATGGTGTGGCTGGCACCACTCAATGTGTCTCTCTTTAGTTTAAAATGGACTTCATTTGAAGTGAAAACAAAAATTGACTTACAAAAAACTGACCAAATGCATTTTAATTCTATTGAACCTTTATTACAATGATCCATGGGTCATTTTTGATTTTTACGAGTCAACCCCGCCTCAAATCGAGTCATGTTGTCGCCGAAAGCACTCAAATTGTTTCTCTTTTGTTTAAAATAGACTTCATTTTAAGTGAAAATAATAAATGACATATGGAAAACCGACCAAATGAAATTGGATTTCGTTTAAACTTTATGAAAACTATCCATGTTTCATATGTGATGAGTACGAGTCAACTTCGCATCAATCTGCGGTCTAGTTTGGCCGGAACCACTCAAAGTGTCCAACATTTATTTGAAATGGACAACATGATAATTGAAAACAACTACTGGCATACGGAAGACCAACCAAATTCATTTTGAATGAGTTGAAAGTTTAGAACAACGATCAATGGGTCATATGTGATGTGCACAAGTCAATAATTCCTTAATTTAAGGCATGGTGTGGCCGAAACCACTAAAAGTGTCTCATTTGTTTTTGAAATGAACAACATTTTAAGTGAAAACAACAACTAGCATATAGAAAACTAACCAAACACATTTTGAATGTGTTGATACTTTAGGAAAATGATACATGGTTCATATGTGACGTGTAAAAGTCAACCCCACCTCAATCTAAGGTGTGGTGTGGCCGAAACCACTCAAAGTGTCTCTCTTTTGTTTAAAATGGACATCATTTTAAGTGAAAAAAACAACTGATATATAGAAAACCGACCAAACGCATTTGGATTCCATATAAACATTAGGAAAACGATCCATGGGTCATATGTGATGTTTACGAGTCAGCTACGCCTAAATCTGAGGCGTAGTGTGGCCATCACAACTCAAATTCTCTCGGTTGTATTTGAAATGGACAACATTTTATGTGAAAAGTACAACCGGAATACCAAAAACCGACCAAATGCATTCGTATTCTGTTGAAACATTAGTAAAATGATCCATGGATAATATCTGATCTGTACGAGTCAACCACACTACAATCTGAGGTATGGTTTGGCCGAAACCACTCAATGTGTCTCTCTTTTGTTTCAAAAGGACATCATTATAAGTGAGAACAACAACTGACATACGGAAAATTGAGGAAACGCATTCTGATTCCATTGAAACTTTATTACAATGATCCATGAGTCATATGTGACATGTAAAAGTCAACCCTGCCTCAATCAGAGGCCTGATGTGGCCAGAACCACTCAAAGTGTCTCACATTTATTTGAAATGGACAACATTTTAATTGAAAACAACTACTGGCATACAGAAAACTAACCAAACACATTCTGAATTTCTTGAAACCCCATCACAACAATCAATGAGTCATATGTGACGTGTATGAGTTAACCCGGCCTGAATCCAAGGCATGTTGTGGCCGACACCACTCAAAGTGTCTCTTTTTTTTGAGATGAACAACATTTTAAGTTAAAACAACAACTAGCATAGGGAAAACCGACCAAACGATTTCAGAATATGATGATACTTTAGGAAAACAGTCCATGTGTCATATGTAACGTGTATGAGTCAATTCCACCACAATTTGAGTCACAGTGTAGCCGATATCACTCTAAGTGTATGTATTTTGTTTAAAATGGACATCATTTCTAGTAAAAACAACTGGTATATGAAAAACCGATCAAACATATTCGGATTCTATTGATACATATTCATTTTTTTATATATTTTATTGATAATTGATAATTAAATTATGTATATATTCAATTATGAATTGAAATCCAGATTCTACACATAATTGTCTTCTAGATTTTAAATTGAATACTAAGTCAATTATGTACGTTTATAATTACGTTATGAATTATGATTTAATTCTGGATGTGTATAGTTCAATAATACATTATATGTTAAATGTGTATGAATCTTTTCTATATATCTATGTCTTATTTTGTTATTTCTGGTATAGTAATTGGAATGGAGTATAATGGACATCATTAGATGCTGCTGTGCAAATTGTAGGCTATTGTGCAATTTGCACAGCATAGCCTATGCCAACGGTTTGAAACCGTTGGCATAAGCTTGTAATAACCCTTTCCCAAGGGTTGAAAAACCGTTGGTAAAGGTTTCTACGGATTTTTTTTCCAACGGTTCAATGAGAACCGTTGGCAAAAAACTTTCCCAAATGTTTAGAAACCGTTGGGAAAGAGTTGATTTCCTTAGTTTTACCAACGGTTTTGTTTAAACCGTTGGCATTGGTTAATTTTACTAACCTATACCAATGGTTATTTGTAAACCATTGGGATAGGTTTTACAAATGTCTTACTTCCCCATGGTTTTCAAAACCGTTGGTATAACATATACCAATGGTTCTACAGGCTTTCCCAACGGTTCAGAACCGTTGGGAAAGACCACATTTCCAGTAGTGTTTTTTATATGTGGTTATTAAAAATAAATATTAAACTATAAAGTTTATTTTTTATTATATTTTTTTAATCTTAATCATTTTAATTTTGTTATAATTTTTTAGAAATAAATAATTAATTTAAGGGCTTACATAATGATTATGAAGTAATTGGTTAATAAATATAACTATCTTCTAAATGATAATAAAAATCTTAAAATAAAAACAATTTGAGATAATTAATATCATACATTAAATTTATTAGTTAAATCTACATATTAGGGATTCATTAGATGTTTTTTTTGAATTGACTTTTGTGTTAATGGTATTTATAATGTTATGTATTCAAAGTGTGAAAATTAACAGTAATGATATTTTAAAATAAATAATAATATATTAAACGATATAAAATTCATAAAATTATAATATTTGTCTAACTGATTGAGTTAATGTTTGAAATTACATCCATGAATCATTTATCATTTCTTGGGTATTTTATAGTAACTATATTAACCCTTAAATAGTAACAATCTAAAGTTATCAAAATAAGAGTTAAAGGGTCTAATTACATATTAATGATAAACTATAAGGGTAATAATGTGGTCAAAACTTGTCAAAAAATTATTGATTGATATTAATTATACCAATAATATTCTTATATTCCAAATAAATCCCTTTTTATCCTTTATTAAAAAAATTAATTTATATTAATTTAATATTTTGAGAGTTTCCAAAAGTTCCCCTCGCCTCAATTATAAATGAGAACCTCCACCCTCACTTCATAAAACCATATTGGGTCATATATATTCACCAAAATATGACAACATATCCTTTACAAATCGATAACTTCATCCTAGACTCCATAATTTAGGATGAAATCCATCCATGAGAGTCTATTTGTTAAAATCAAAAGGAGGTACCCAATGAAGATGTAATGTTCATCAACAAATATTTTACTTTTATTTATTCCTTAAACCCATTAAATTATTAATATTTCATATTTAAATAATATATAATGTATCCCCAATATACTTAGATGTTTTTATTCTAATATTTTTACCTACACTTTCACACAAATCCATCAAATGGGATACAGAGTCATCGTTTGTGGGTACGACATACTACAACCAGGCGAACCGACATCATTCATTTGTCCATTTACCACATTTCAATGTAGAAAATAATTAATCATATATATTTTATGTATTATATATATAATATTTATAATGTTTTTATTTTTTGTATTTCTTATATAACTCATACCTTCATGCATTCCATTTTTTTGGAATATGATATCATCGTTTGTGGACGTTCAGAATGTTGCCTCCCCAAAGAGATGTGATTCATTCACACTATAAATATATTCTATTAAGGTATGGTTTTGTAATTATAATATATGTATATATATATATATATCTTAATATATATCATTTATGTTTCATTCTTTTAATATGCCAAAGAAATGGAAGTAGCCTTAATGCGTATATACGACCTATCATATCAATGAACGATGCATTTAATTTTCTATCTATAAATTTTAAACATTGTTATTAATACCTATATAATGAATATATATTATATTTATATCATGGTTTAAATTCTCAAGATGATGAAATCCGGATCTAAAAAATAATAACAATTAGTAATAAGTCATAACATACACAAAAGAATAAGAAATTAACCCTTGAAATAGTGAAAATAATGAAATATTGTTAACAAATGAGTATTAAGATATTATAAGAATATAATATATGGTATTATAGAAATGAATAGAGTTCTATGATATATTTATAACAATCGTATATTTTTATACTATTGGTTAAAGTATGTTCGATTAAAGGAAGTGTAGGTAAGGAATATCATCCTAATATCCTTTCATTGAGGCATGGAATGATGTTATACACAAAACATATTTTATGTGGTTCATATATAGACCATATGACTTATCATGACATTAATTTATTTATTATAAATTTATTTAATGTTTTCTTAAAATATATTCTTTAATGTGGCTTATGATTTAAAAGTTCAAAGTGGTATGGGACACCTTGAATTTTTAAATATTTAATTGTCAAATAGTTTTCAACATGTCAATATTCTTTATATTATTTTATATAATTATTTATATAAACTTATTATAGATGATATTTTATTTAAACTTTTCATTACTTTCAATGGTTTTCAAAAACGAATCTTTTTTCCTGTTTTCTGCTGAACGTTTTGACAAACAAAAAAGGAATATACTAATCCTAACATATATGAAGCCAATTACTTTTCTACCACAATATCCATTATTTCATTTCCATCTTATAATTAAATATTTCATGTTTAATTAATAATAATTCATCTTTATCTTTTTTGGTATTTTGGTATTGAAATCATTTTTCAAAGAAACTTTTGTTTTGGTACAAAAAATGGGTTCTTAAAAGAAAATGATACTTTTATATAAAAGTGTTTTTTATTTGGGTTTAATAAGATTTTTTCATCAATATTTTTTAGTGATCTCATTTAATTTATTTTCATCTATATAACCATCATTTTTTGAATCTTTAACTTCATTGAGTTTTATCTCTTAAGATACCATTTCTATTCTTTAGTAAATGGTTTATGGTCAGTTTTACTGGGGATTTATTGACATAAAATATGACTAGTTATTTATTTTGTTAAGACATATTGATTTACTTGTATTATTTATTCATGTGAGGAATTAATTAGGCATGAAATAATGGGTGGGAACTTCAATAGAAAATAAACTTGATCAATATATTGTCTCTTGATATAAAATTAGTTTGAGGAAAACCATTCGTATTTATTTCCAAGTAGTTTAAAATTTTTAGGATGGTAGATCTCGACACAAATCAGATGGGTTTCTACAAACATACATAAAAATTCTTGAGGATAGATCTTGACCATAACTATATTTAGGAAAAATAATGATAGTTTATACAACCTATATTATGCATTCTATCATTATTATTATTGTTCCACGTGATTATTTGATTAGTTAGAATATCCATGGTCAGGTTTTATGCTCATGATATTATTTATATGGAATAATGATATCATTATTTATTCTTTCCATATTTATTATTAATTATTAATTAATTATATATTTCATTGAAAATTACTCTTATTGATCAATTGATCTCACCCATTTCTTATGTTTTACACTTCAATAGGATTACAAGAAGTCTATTATGACTGATATGCATGGTTAAACTATAAAAATAATGATGTTCCCAAAGAAAATACTTTTTCTTTTTTTTTTGTTTAAAATCTAATTTGAATTTTAAATATGTATCACTTTTTCAAAAACTTATAAATTATTTGATCCTTTTATATTTGTTTCCTATTAATCATACCAATGTAAAACAATAATGCACTGGCTTTGGGATTTTGGGATTTTTCTAAAAATATTGTTTTTTAGTGAATGGTGAAATATACCTTTTTTTATAAAACTAACATCTATTTTCATTTAAATTTCACACTATAATTTTAATTTAACATTATAATTTTAATTAATATTAAATAAATACATGTTTATTAAATTATAAATAATATAATAAGATACATTTTTATCATTAATATACCTAATTTTTTATAGGTTCAATTTTTTTATAAAAACACATTTTTCTAAAAAAAATCAATGTATTATGTGTTTTCATCTTAAATTATTTTCTTCGAATTATAAAAATTGAATGTATAAAATTTTATTTTGTATTTAGAGTCACTATGTCCAAATTTGGTAAATAATTGCCTTTTTATTTTTTTTTATTACCAAAAGTAACTGTGGAAAATAATTATCACCTCAACAAGGGTGAATTAGGTAGTTAAGGTTAAAAATAAATTGATAAGAACTAAAAATAACTCTAAAATATGAATTTAATATATTTTATGATTGTTTTGTACAATCCTTATACATGAATCTATGTTATAAGAAATTTTTTAATTTTTCTATGAAAATGGATTATATATTATTTTATGAAAATAAAATACAAATTGTCATTATATAGATTTTACATTTGTCTTATATGTTAAATTAAGGATAAAAATAATTTTTATTTAAATATTAACTGTTAATTTGAACATAATGAGATTATTTTTATGTAGTATGTTTACTTATAAATTTTTGGATTATATAATTTTTTAAATGGTTATATAACACTAGGACATTTTTTGTGGAAGTAGTAGAAAATTAAATTAAATGATTATAAAAATAAAAAAACAAAGATAACTTATGTTGACAAAAAAAAGATTATAAAAATTTATAAATTATGGTTTAATATTTCATATTCTAATTACATACCTATATTAATGTATTTAAATTCAAAATATGTGAATATTTCATAAAATGATATTAAAAATATTTTATTAAACACAGTATATAATTAAATTATTTAAAATTCAAAAAATACTATATTTGTAAAATTGAATATTATAGGGTTTAAAATGTAAACCATGGTACATTTATGGTTAAATTTTCCTCTTATAGTAATTTTTTGTCTCAAATGTTATAAAAAATGTTGATACTATTGTAATCATCAAAATGGTTAGCATGGGTTAAAATAAAGAGTTAAGGGTGGAAACTTCCCGAGAAAATGAAAAAAATTATTTGATGAGAATATTTTAGTTATTAACAATCTAATGTTAAAATATTATCATATTTTATCCACTTGAATCTGAAAAATAGTTTATATTAATATAATTATTTAATTAATTTCAAGAGTCGTCCACTCATTACTTATAAAAGGGAACCTTCTCTCCTCTCTTACTAACATATTTTTAGCACTATTTTTAATAAAATAACTTCAAAAATACCATTTAAACCTCCCCAAACATGTGATAGAGGTATAATGTTTGGAATAAAACCAAGCATAAATGGATTAAGGTGTAAATAAAATGATGTTTTTTGAAGAATAGGTATAAATTTTAAATGTATGTTTTATTTTTATTTATTCTTCTACCTTAATTGAAAATCGTTTAAAATTTATGTTAAAATAGAAATTTTATATATCACATACTAAAATTTTATTATGATAATTTATTAACTTCAATAAATCTCTTTCTTCCTTCAAATGGGGAATGAAACCCTCATTCGTGTGTACAATGTGAAACTGCCTTGCAACCAGATCTAATTCACTTTTTATCACCACATATCACAACTATTTTATAATTATGGAATTAATGTATAAATATCTTATTCATGACACTATTTTATTTATTTATTATTAATATGTCATCAAGTTTCATAACATTCCATCCATTTAAAAAAGGTGATACCATTATTCATACGTATGTGTGGATTACTACCTCTATTAAGTGATGTGATTCGTTTCAACCATATGCCTTTAATGGATTGTAATAAAATTGTTTCTGTTGTATAAAAGGATTATTATTATTTATTAGATGATGTAACAATTACCTGTTTTAACATATTCAATCTCACAAAGTCATTTTGGATATATGTGTTGAATGTCATCAAAACATCCAACATGAATTTAAATGATTTTTTAACTAGATACTAATAACATAGAAAGAGTAATAAACCTGAATCATGTTATTAATAATGTAAAAAAATTAAATAGTTTTATTATTTGGGGGGATAATGAGTGTTAATAATGATTCAAACTCGAGGTACATAACACTTTAACTTAAAACCTAATTTTAAATATTTTGAAGGTTTTTTTTCACATAATTTTCATGAATTTTGATATTATTAAAATTATTTTATGGATATATTTTATAGATATAAATGAATTATAAAGGAAATTTTATGTATATTTTTAATTTTATAAAAATTTCTTAAAATGTGATATTTTTACATATTTTATGTGCTACATTTTGACATTAAATAAAAAAGGACATATGAATGTTCTATTTTAAGATATATGACATCAATCAATTTTTTCACCATTAAAAATATTATTTTATGTAAATATTATTTTATAATAATCCATTTTTTATTCAAATAATTACCATTATTCATTTTTTTCAGGGTATATTACTTTTAAAAAAATAGAAAGGAATTGATATTTTGATATATGAATAGGTATTGTTTATGGTATCAAAATAGTTTTTTAAGGGTTTTATTTGGAAAAGGTACAAGAATAAAAAACATTATTCATGGGGTGGTACTTGATAATTATAAATGATTAAGGGTGATCCCAAAAGAACATATAAAATTGGATAACCCTAATATATCTTATATGAATATGTGATCCCAATATTAATGGGTGGGCCTGATACATCATATATTGTGGGTGAAACAAATATAAATCACTAATGTATTTGGTAATGTTACTTTTCCTAAATTTAATGGAAGAAGTTAGCTTTTTCTTATCCTATACATTTTACTAAGATAAAATTATTTCTAACATGAGTGAACATGAGTTATGAATTTGATGAAATAATCATTCTCTACATTTACTAAAAGGGATCATATTTCATTGTTATGGGTTTTATTGTTTTTCATTTAATAAAAAAATTATATGTTGATATGGTATATTTTATATTCACAAAGAATAATATTGGAAAGGAAAACATTTTTTTGGTTTTCCTGTTTTTAACTAAAGTAATAGATTTCTTACTTTTATGTCCCTTACTAAGATTATTGTTTTTATCATCCCATATTTTCAAATAATATTTCATAAGGGATAATGATTAGTAGAAAAGATAATAATTTCAGATTTACAAATATGTATTTCACCCTGAACAAAGAACCCATGTAAGTATAAAGAATATATTTTGTGGGAAAAATTGATACTGTGTGGATGTGTCCACATTTAAAGAGTTTTTCTTAATTATCAAAAGATCTAAACCAAAAATTTATATGGGAATGTAAGTTATCAAATATTTCAATTTGATTTTATGTGTTTGGATAGATTTAATTAGGTCATTTTTATTAGTATCAAATAGAGAAATGTAAATATTATCTTTTAAGAACCAGATATGGGAGTGTAGGTTCGGGGTTTTTATAGTTGGTATCAGATTGTGGTTTATATAACTTTATAGATAATGATTTTTTAATGGTAGGTTAACATAATATTTATGGATTCCGTCTTGGATTTATAATTTTAATGTTTATACACAGTTTAAAGGAAAAGATACCCCATTTTTGGTTTTAAGTGATATTGGTTTAAGATGATAAAGAGTGTATTGGGAGACATTTATGGTAACACAACCCTTGGGTTTGCTATGTTATTTAGTGAAAAGATTATTCAAGGACTAAATCTTCTATATTATTTGGAAAAAAGTTAAAAGTTATTAATAAAATTTAGGATTATGATGATCTCTAATGTTGAGGTTTATTATACTTAATGAGGATTCAAATTACTTGTTGGGTGTATATGATTTATCATTTAGATAACCCTAGGATTTTGAGGAGATTTTTTTACTATGTTATTGATGTTATTTAAGAAGAATTTCTCTATTTTGAAGAAATTATATGATTAAGTTAAATATAAATTATTTTTGATAAGATATGATTTTTATTTTAGGAATAGTAATGATTTTTATTTTGAAAGAATATATGATTTTATTTTAGAATTATGGGGATTCCAATTATTTAAGGAAAAAGAGCATATTTTTGAAATTATATAACTTCGAAATATAAAAATTTGTTTATATAGAGTATTGAGTGACAAATGTTGTTTGGAGATACATATTAAATTGATTTAAGAATAATACATGATATAATCCTTTCAATTTCTCAATTTTGAACTCAGTCAATAAAATTTTGAATTATTTTAAGGATATTTATTTATGAAATGAATAATGTAAAACTTTTTATATTATTATTGAGCCATTAGAGATTAATATTTTATTTTATTTTAATTATTTTTATTTATATTAGATATTATCTTATCTTATGATAACCATTTTTTGTTTTGGAAAATGTATAATGATAGGAGGAATAACATGTTATCATTTTTTGGATCTTTTAATTTTGTTAGAAAATAATTTATTTCTCTGTATATGAAAAATACTACTTGAATATTCATTTCGTAGAGAAAAAGATGAAATAAAGCTTTAATATTTTTGAAACATGTAACCAAATATCTATAATTTATTATTTGGATTTGAATAAAATCAACTATATTTTATTTTGTTCTTATTGTGAATGTTAATTAATTCCACAACATATTGAAAAGAATCGTGGAAAAAATATTATCCTATTACTCTAATATCTAATGAACTGATGGTCCTTTTCACACCTCATTGGTTTATGGATTTTTGGTCAACGACTTCTTCATGATAATTCACTTTCTTGTGATCAATGTTATTAGTCACTCTCTATCATAATTTGGACATGAATATTTCACTCATGTCCATATTTTTTACTTCCACGTATTTTCTCCAATTTTCAAACATAGTCATGTGTTACTCCTAATGACCATCGTATTTATCATTCCCACAACTCAAAATGACGTTTTATTAAACCTTTTTAGGATGTGTGTTTTAAAATAAGTTATTTTAAAATTCAAAAACCCTGATTACCAAGATAAATTTAAAATTATTAAGAATAAACATATTAAAGGCATAAAATTTAATATAATTATATTTAAAAAAAATATTATATTTGATAGTGTATAAGACACACAACCCCTAGCTGAAATAAACAACAAAATGTTATAGAATAGTTATAACCTAGTTATTATATTGGAATATATGAATTGGATTAGAAAAATTATAAAATATATATTTAGGATTAAATCAATAAAAATTTCTTCATTAATTCTTTGGAAATAGGAAATCAATTTTGAGTAATGTCATTTTTTCCTTAAAATGTGATTTCTTAAAAGAGAGTTTTATTTCTGTTTTAAGAAAATATTATAAATATTTTATCCAAATTTTATAAATTATATTTTATAAAAGATGATATCAATTTTTAAATTATAATATTAAAATTATATTAGGTTTAAATTAATTTTTTTATAAATATATATATTTTAATGAATATTGAAAAATACATATTTTTATAAAACTATAATTTATTTTTAATTAAATTTCACTTTATTATTTGAATTAAATATTAAATTAACATAATTATACTTTAATTATATATAAAATAAATAATTACATTTGAATTATCATTGTACATGATTTGGCCATAAGTTTATTTTTAGGAATAAAACACATTTTACTAAAAATTGTTTTTAATTTCATTTTTCGGTTTTATCTTATTGTAATTTCCACCAATTATATAAATTTAATATTTAAAAACATATTTGATATTTGGAATCGTTATATATATTTTTCAAATAGTCCCCCTTTATTTTTTTCATTATTAATATTTACTATGGTAAATATTTATCGCCTCGATAAATGTAAATAAGGTCATTAAAATTAAAAATAATATGATATGGACAAAAAATTACAATAAATATCTTCATTATTAATTTGAATGATTTTGTCTCAAACATATTCAAAAAATATATTATGTTATGGAGTTTTCTTATTTTTCATTGAAAATAGATTATAAATTATTTTATATAAATTAAAATATGAAGTGTCACTCTCTTACTTTTAAATTTATTAGGTATGTTCAATTAGTGACAAAAAAATTTGATAATGAATTTTACATTTGATTTTGAAAATAATCTAATTTTTTTATTTGGATAATTCGCTTCTAATTTTCAGTGATTAAAGAATTTATAATAGCGCTTATACAACGCTGACATGGTGCTTGCTCAAGAAGTAGAAAATTAAAGTAAAAGACCATTAAAAAATGTAAAAAAATTATTTGGAGAAAATAGCATGCCACAAGAATTTTTATGTTAATTAAATTGTATAATTTATTTGTTAAATATATTATATTCATATTAAAAACCTTTATTGAATTTTTAAAAGTGAAAATATATGAATAGTACCTAAAATTACATTTATGAAAATTTTAAATAAACAAATATTACATAATTTAAAATTCATAAAAGAACCATATTAATCCAATTGAATAATATATGTTTAAAAATATAAACAATGGTCCATTTATTTTTCAATTTTTATTTTATACAAAATTATTTAATCCTCTAGTGAGGAAGAGTTTGATATGAGGATAATCATCAAAGTGGTTAACAACTTGTTAAAACAAAGAGATAAGGGTGAAGACATAAAATAAATTTGTAAAAAAATTATTTTGTGATATTATTTAGACTAAAAATAATATTTTTGTAAAGACATTAATTTTAGATATCTAAACATTAATATTAATTTATATTAATTTAACACTTTATGTAAGTCCAAGACAACCCTTCCTCTCAGTTCGAAAATGGAAGCTCATCTCTTTTATTAGTCACACCTTTTAAGAACTATAGTTAAGTTATTAATATTTTAAGTAAATTATTAACATCCTTACCCACATTATATTTATCTTATTTTTTGTCATAATAACATCTTAATATGGATTAATTTATAGAAAATGATATTGTCTAAAAAAGAGATACATATTTTAAATGAATGTTTTATTTTTATTTCTTTTTATACCTCCTTCATAAATATAATAACCATTTTGATATAATAAAGTAAGTATATATCATATACTAAGATGTTATTTAATCTATTTATTAACCTTAATACATCTCATTCTTATATGAAATGAAAAAGGAATCCGCCATTCAAGTGTAAGATATACTACTACCTCGTAGACTAATGTAGCCTATATTCCATAACCACATATAATGGATGTTTATAAATTTATATTTAATTTCTATATGTGATACTTATGAAAATATTATAATTATATAAATATATTATTTCATCTAATTTTTTACATTTCCATATGTTTGAAAATCATAACATTGTTCATGCGTATGTGTGGATTACCACCTTTATTAAGTGATGTGATTAATTTATTCTTTATAACATTGATGGATTGTTATAAAATTTTTTACAACATATAAAATTGATTATTATGTCATTATTACTATTCTTGATATTATTTAACTGTTCCCTCTATGAAAATATTCAACCAACCCAATTGATTTTCTATATATAACAAGAATATCATCAAAACATCTTATGTGAACATAAATGATTTAGTAATTTCTTATAAATAAAATAAAGGAATAATAATAATAAAATATATTCTTAATAATATAAATAATAAACAAAATCTTATTATTTAATATGATAAGAATGTACGTGGTGATTCAGACTCTAGGTAATGTGCGTGTTAACTTAAAATCTCATTTTAAAATATTTAATGACTTTTTTTATAAATAATTTTCATCCTTGTTCAAATTATTAAAATTATGTTATTGGTGTATTTATATTCTAAAATATTAATTATAAAGGAAAATTTATGTCTCATTTAATTTCTTTAAAAATATTCAAAATGAATCTTTTTACACACATTAAAATAATTGTTTTGACTTTCCTTAAAAATGGTGTATTGAATGTTCTATTTTAATATTTATATAATCAATGGATTATTTTAATGATGAAATTTTCATTTCATGGTTTTATTCCATTATAAGCTTCCATTTTTCCCACAAATAAATACATTTCAAAAATTATTCAAGGTATTTAAGTTTTGAAATGGGTTTTAAAAAGGAAAGGGTATTTAGATATCTGAAAGTGTTTAACATATGTTTTTAAAAGAGTTTTTAAGAGATTTATGATGAAAATGTGTAAGTATAAAAAAATTTATTCATAATATATTACTTTAAAATTATAAAAGCTAATAATTTATCCTAATATGGATTAGATTAATGGGTGATCTTGATAAAACTTATACAAATGGATGATCTAGATAAAGCTTATATAAATTGGTGAAACATATACAACATATATGGTGGGTGAGCTCGATATATATCTCCAAAGAATTGTAAATGTTTACTTCTAAAAACTAAATAAGGATATGGTTAAATTGGGTGGCTTCACATACAGATTTAATTGGAATCCATTTTTATTTTATGTGAGTGAATAAGGGTTATGAATTCGATTCTCTAAATTCCTTAAAAGGGTTTATATTTTATTGATCTACATTTTTTTGTTTTATTTGAGAATTTTTTTATGTAAATGGGGTAATGATTTTTTTATATGCTCAAATAATAACATGTAAATGTTAAACATTTTATTAGTTTTTAGGTTTTTAACTAGACTGACATGTTCTTTTAATTTATGTCTGTTACTAAGATTTTTTATTCTGACCACAAATTTTAAAATGATTTTTCTTATTTATTAACAATGAATGAAAAATTAAATAAATTCATAAATCATGATTTGGAATTTTCCTTGAATGAATAAATCATTTCATTATAAAGAATATATTTTCTAGGAAAATTGATATCAGTTTTATGTATCCACTTTGAATGGGTTTTCCCTAATCATATAAAACACTAAACATGAATAGACTACGATTATATAACTTATCCAATAATTATTTTGATTTTATATGTTTTGGATAATTAAAATTGTGTCACATTTATTGGTATCAAATCCATAAATAAAAGTACTATGTTTTTAGCACTAGATCCATCAATTTGTGTTCAATACTATTATAACATGACTTAATTTATCCAATGGCATTAGGATCGAAAAGTTATTGTCCAACGACCGATGCCACTTCCATAACCCTTCTCAAATGTGGGTCCCATTCTCCTAACCGTTATCATTTGATACACCCTAGGATCATCCTTCTCATCACATTCCTAAATAACGCATGTTCCCCAAGGCCCATTCCCTATAACTTTTAGTACATATTGACATGCTTGGATGAAGCCACCAATACTCAACCAAAAACCAAAAAAACATCTCATTGCTCACTGAAAACCTAATGGAACATCAAATATTAAATATACTAGAAGCAATCTAAAATAATATTTGAATCCTTAACAGAATATAGTAGGATTCCCACTGTATATTTTTCCCCATATATCTCCTCGAACATATTCTCAATAAGACCATTGAGAAATATGCATGATAATATTCCTAAGACACCCTAAGCTCAATCCATGAAAAATTTACCTAAAACACCCCTTGACACTATGTGTCCTTGACAATGACTGTCGTGTTCCGCCCTCAGGTTGATAAGTCCTTGACATAGAGTCTGATTCTAGAACATCCCTTATCATTGTGAAACTTTTTCATTCCCCTTGATGATCTAGGTCCTCATGACCATGAGAATATAATTAATAAACAAAAAAACAAAAAGACACTTATTACTAAACACTAATTCCAGTGATAGGTCTCACATGTAACCAGTATGTGAAAATACTAACTTCCATTGAAAAAATAATTGTATGCTCATATACTACCTGATCCATCACCTAACTCACACTTCCAAGAGTCAAATGTCATCGAGACAGAGATTAATATCCACTAAGATACATTTTTATTTTAACACCTATCTAACCTTCCGAACTCATAATTAAAATCTAGAACTCCACCCATCCATGATCCACCAAACGACAGCTCACTAGCTGGCATCATCCTAGCACCACATGTGATCATCCATAGTCCATATCATGTCAACCTCATCAACAGATATAGCCATCAACCAAAATTAATTTATTCATGAAAATATAGTATAAACATAGTAACACTACTAAAAACCATGCACTAATAAATTTGGTGAATATCCCGAATATTCATACCCATCAAAGCCAATCTTAAAAACCAAAAACTGCAAGTGTTTTTAAAAAACCTAAATACATCATCAATCCTATTAACATAAAATGTAACACCTCACATGTAATAAAAATTACATGAGTATAAAAACATAGTCACCTCCCTTAAATTGACAAAAAACCCTATAAAACCCCACCTGTTAGTATCCCTTTATAAAACCAAACACTAACCCACTATAGTAAAAGTCATAATTGAGGGCCTTTAGGTCACCCACCTACCCTACATGTCAAGTCTAATTTAAAGTTCATCATTTCTAACAAAATTTACAATATTTATCCTAAACATTTTTAATACCCTATATTAATTTTAGATCATATTAAACATCCTTGTTCTCCCCAAAAAACATTATACAATATCTGACGCACCAGACAACCTACTTTAAAATAGTTAATGTCATGGGAAGATAAGGATAATATAGACTTATGAGGGTCAAAACTTTCTTGAATATGTTACATTATACAATCATTAAAAGTGATTATCATTTTACATTCTTTCATTATATCCATAAAAAATTGAAAACACCATTCATGCATTTGTATGGCCTACCATCTCTTGGAATAGTGTAATTCATTTTCTATATATAAATTTAATGAAGTACTATATATAAATATATAATTAATATATTTGATATTTATATAATTATAATAATTCAATATATGTTATAACCATAGTCAAATTATATGTTTTGAAACTAAAATATCAAAAAAACAAGAAAAATGAATCAATTATCAACCCGAACTATGATTTTAAAAAGTGTTGTTAACAATCAGGTGATAAAATATTATATAGTATGATTAAAATGGGTATTATTTTTATAATAGATGTATAATAAATCTATAAATAAAATTATAAAACACATTTTATGAAATTTGAACCTGTGGAAAGGGTTTAATTTATAATATCATCAATATTTGGGATTCGTTATGTATAAACTCTCATTGATGGAATATTTATCATAATCTTACTCATTTTTATGAAACTTTTTTAAATAATATTTATATCAATCACAAATTAATTTTTAATGTAATTTATACCCATTTTTTATTTTTTATAAAATTTCTTGAAATGAATCTTCTTGTCACATTCTGAATAAGGTTCTTTTAAACATTTTTTCAAAGTTTAAAAGGAATATTTTTTTAAATTACACAAAATTTATTCCATACTATAAATATTATAAAATTATATTATCCTTACTTATCAATATGTTTTATGATTTGTTCGACTAAGGATGTACTATTTTGATACCATTATCCTTATTAATCTAAATAGTTTATGATTATGTGTAGTGATTGGGGAAATTATTAACATTTTATATACTATAATTTCAATACAAATATTTACATTGAATTTTTTCACACCTTTCATATGAGGAATGCATTGGATGAATAAGTGATAGGTGGGTCACACTATATCCCCTCTATGCATCAATAGGTCTTAGTAGATAAACATGTTTGGGTATTGACTGAGGCCTTACCCATTTATTTAACAAGTCTTGGAACAAGGCCTTAATGGTATGTTTATGATGTCTCAAATTATTACTTTAATCATTATGATATTAGTTAATTGATATAAATTTTATTATTTTATTGTTTATGATATATATGGATAAGTTTCAAGATCATGTTACTATTTTTATGCCATTTTGTTATCATCATTAATTACTTTAATATTATTCTGCATGCTTATGTTATTTATTTAATGGATTATTTTCAATATATTTACATTTCCATGTTATTATTTTTTATTTATTTATTTCATATTCCACTATATTCATACCCTTACTGATCATCAAATATCACCCCTTTCCTATGTTCAACTTTCCCTAGGATTCGAGGAAGTGTATTATGATTGATATTCAAGGATATGAAAAAGAGTATATTGGTGTACTCAAAGAAAATGTTATATTGTGTTATTTTTTCAAATGTAATGGAATGGTCATTGAGGTATCTAGTTTTTCCATAACTAATAAACTATTTCATCTTTTGGGATGAGATTTCTCGTATCTAGTGATAATGAAATAAATTATCCATCAATTATTGGATACTTGGATCGGGGTCATTATGGTTTGTATAAAATAATTTTTATTATAAACATTGGGAACTATATTTAGGAAATTAAATATTCGACAACATAACCTAGTGATATAATATTACGATATTTCCAAAGAAACTATGATTATGACTTAGTGTTTAGTTATAGATAAATTTTCAATTTTTGTTAACAGTTCCATTAGTTTTGAAATTATACATTATGGTTCTTAATGTTAAGAGCTAATATAATATATTATATTTTTTATATATGGTGATTAGAAAATTTATTGGAAACTATATCAATGGACTTAATCCATTTACAAATTTACTTCCATGTAAATATAATAAAACTGAAGCTATAGAGAAATATTATACTGAAAAAATTATAACTATATTGTTACAGTTAACTCAAGTTATGACTAATGGAATTTCTTATATAGATGATAATTCTAATCTAAAATTTGGAGTGACAATTTTAGATAGCTTCATGTGTCATAATACTACAAAATTCAATTGAACTACACGTCCAATGGTATATGAACAATGGATAAAACAATCAGAGAAGATATTTGTCACTTTGGGAAGTTATGAAAGGGATAATGTTGTTATGGTAGTTAATATTTTCACAAGGGGTGTGGATCAATTAGGGTTATTGATTCCAAAACTAAGGATGTTGAGGAAATATGGATCATAAAATAGAATTATTTCATGTAACATTTCATAAAAAATATTCACCTAATATACAAAGAGAAAATATTGGGATAAAATTATTGAATCTAAGATAAAAGGATGTTGAATGGTTTGTTATGTATAAATCTAGTTTTATAAGGTTAGAAAGTCTTCTTGTGGGATACATATGTAGCATTAAGAGAAAGATTTCTCATTTCATTAATGGTCTTAATAAAAACATTTAAAGGGGACTAGTATCTTAGAAATTACCATCATGTGAGGATAAAGTATCTTGTTTTATTAAGATAGAGAAACAATTCACAAAGAATTTTGGATTCAAAGTAAATCATGATAATAATAGGGATGATTATGACTCTGGAAAAGGAAATAATAAAAGGGGGATGAAGGGTAGGTTTGAATTTAAAACATGTAGAAAATATGTAATGTGACACCATGGGACATAATTACTGGGAATGGGAATTTTCGAAAAGTGTGGAGAAAAAATCCACCACTCACATGATTTCTTGTAAAATAAGAAGCTAACAATGTTTAATGATTTAACTAAAATTAGTTTGAACACTATGAAACTAAATAACCCTATAATTAAGAGAACTTTCCCCAAAAAATGACAAGTGAGAAAGGCCATGCTTATATGATCAGAACTCTTGATGTTGAATTTCTTAATTATGTTCAGTATGTAAAATTAATGATATTCTAAAATTTAGACAATTATTGTTTTATTTTGTACCATTTAATTCTTTTATACCTTCCAATTTGTTAATGAAAATTGGATATTTCCCTAGTATATTAAAAAGGGAGATATTTTTAAAATCTCATAGTGGATCTTTCTCCTCAATAATGATATTTCAGATGTTTCCCATTATAACAAATAAACATGTATTATTTTCTAACTTTATTATTATACTTTTGGTGTATTTCTATTTAATCTTATATATGAACTATATTTCAAAATATAATGAAAAAAAATTATTACAATGATAATGAAATTCTGATTCATGATGCAGATGTGGATTTCCATATATTTATAGGGGAGACTTAAACAAACTCATGTCAGGATCAACTAAGAAACTGGGTAGTTTCCTCATCTAAAGATAAAAAAGTATGATTATTATGTTTGCATCATCATCATGTACATATGAAAAAATATGTGTCCAATTGATATGTAAAATATTATCTTATTATACTAGAGTCGTGTCTGCTCATTACTCGATGAGAGGAAGTACTTCTTGTTGTCCACCCAGAGGGAACACCTCTTGAATGGGTTCCGGAAGTGAGGCCTCATAACTATATTGATTATCATGAAGATACTTCCACAAAATCATGGCTATCTGGGTATGTAGAGACTTCCTAAAATATTAAAAATATACCATAGTTTACATAGAATATAATGGGAGTAGATTGAATAAAGACATAGACAAAAAATATCATTCTAATATAATGCATGTACATTTGTTTTCGCTGAAACTATTTCTTTAGTGTACTAATTAAAATATTTGTTATCAGTTTCATTGTTTATCGATACACCAACCGCCACAACATTACTACGATCCTCATCCCATGAGATGAATCCATGAAACTTTAATATCATTTCCCAAAATCGCAAATGAATTCTCATAACAACTATATATCAAAACATTATTATTGGAAAAACTGGTCTCTAATACCACTATATCACGATCTGACCCACTAGGTCCCTCCTAGCTACCAATATGATGAGTGTGTCACCCAAATACCACCTCTAATAGGCTAGGGGATGGAGACTAGAACTAAGTAGGAATATCAAACATTTGGGAGGCCTCACCCTAAAACATATGTACATATGTACACATTCCTCCATACCCCCTGAGTAATGGGGAATTTAAAAAACTAGAATACGAAATGCAAGAAAACCATTTAATATCCCACAACAAAGTGTGAAATTACATAGAAAATAAAATAGAAAAATTATATTCCCAACATCCAGTAATTAGTTCTAACTGGTTAATAATAGGTAGAATAGTCTCATTATGAAATCATCAATTAGAAAAAAAAATATATGCTAGAGTCACTAATTGCGACTAAGAACCACCGAAACTAGGTCCCCCTAGATCACTGTCAAATAGAATATAATCTTCAAGAGACAAAAATCATTCAGAAATATCCCATTTATTGGTTGATTATATAAATACCCAGTAGAAATCTCTAAAATGACTAATAATTAAAGCATCAAGAGATAAGGTCAACTCATAACCATAACCATGATGGAAAAGGGAAAGGATAACCCAGATATTCTCATAAGAGGTAGTCAAGTCCTATGTTATAGTATAAACTATTATCTAGCCAAGAAAACTCTTCATTCCCAATTTATAATACATATGTCTCAAGAAACCAATGTAGTCTTTCCCTAAGATGATATAGTAGGATCCATGTCTCCTAAATATGGATGAAGGAGTGACTCTAGTGGGGGATCTCTATTTTGTAAGATCTCTATAGAGAGAAAAATAGTGTCTTAATAGAAAAAGGAACACTCCCCTATAACTTGGGTGAAATAAAAACACTATATAATCATGCTTTTATAGGATCCTTATCCCATAATCTAGATAAAATATAGACTCTATTTTAAAACCATATTTCATGGTTCCCTTAAATATAATAAGATCCACTATATGTATGCTTCTATTTATAAGTGTCTTAATAATGTTTTTTCTTGTGTTAGGAATCGTGCAAGATAGCTTGAATGGTTGAACATTATGTAATGGGGTTTTGTGGACTAAGATGTAAATATTTGGGATATGATAATATCTCTTATATATCAGCTTGCTCATTCATACAAGGATATGATATATGGTTATACTTTTATCCCCAAAAGGGATATGTTGTTCTTAGAGCCTATTATACTTGTCACCCTCAAATAAAATACTTATTTTAAATTTATCGTGGGAATGATTACTGAAACATCTAAATAGATACACTATTTCAATATTTCATGGGTTTATCCCTCCAATTACTTATTACTTTAAAGAGATTCTCATAAAAAACTTACTAATGGAAAGTGCTTGATGAAAAATGGACTACTCATAATTCTATCTAGAACTATTGAATGCTAGGTAGAGATCCTGCTAAAAAAATTATCTAATTATATTTTTCTAATGAACATTGGAAAAAAATTCAATGTTATTGAAATTAAATACATTAATGATATAACTAAAATGGGTGCTCATGAGTGTTATTGTAGCTGGACTAATACTGTATATTCTAAAAATATCTTCAGCCAGTAATGGCTTAATTATGTCTCCTAAAATGGTGTAACAGGATCCTCACAATGTTTAACTAATAAGATATTAATTTAACAATTTATATTATGTTCATTTTCATATCTATAAACATTGAAAAATTTTCAAAGTCTATCTGGACTGTAAATTCCATTTAGAAGACTTCTGTTCTTAACGAACACAATGTTCACAGAAATCCTAGAAGATATACTGGCTATACTCCAATTATTTGTAATACATTATTTATAGGTTAGAATAAAATAAAATATAAAATAGCTATTAATTTTATATTAGTACATCCAAAACATTCAAATTACATGGTTCAATAAATAGAGAAAACACTGGTTAAAAGTGGACTCTACCTGTACTATGCATGTGATCAAGTTCTATATTGATTCTCTTCCCTAGATTATTATAGCAGGTAGGGGGACCTCATTGAATATTGTAATAACATGGATTTTTTAGTGTCACATACATATAGATAATGTAATATAGTTGCTAATATATTGGTAAAATGGGTGTGGGATCAGGTGGTTATTTCTCTACTATTGTGTTTATTGATAAAATTGATAAGCCATTAACTAGAGGTAAAAACAAATTTTGTTGTGGTTTTATAGTGATGTATTTAAATATGAATGCTAAATTTGTTCATAATTTTTTATTTTTTATATTTTATGGGATTTTTTATATTTTTTAGTTGTGGGTTTTTAGAAACCACTACTAAATTAAAAAGAAAATATATAAATTTTTAATTGTGATGTAATATTAAACATTTACTGTTTATTATTTATTATTTATTTTCTTATATTATTTATTATTTAAAATTTTTATTAATTATAACTTTTTCATTAATAAATATTTAAAATTATTTCTCAATAATAAATTGAAACTTAAAATATTTTTTCAATAAGTTGAAAATTTTGCTTCTACATTAAATGTCCCTAACATTCAATTTTGGGGTCCATTTTACTTCCTTAACAAGTAAAATTGAGGCTTATGAAATGAACTAAACCCTCTTTAGAAAATAGTTTCTTAATAATTAAGTATACAATTAATTGCATATTCAAAAAAATTAGAAATGTAAATTCCACTTCAGACAACCATGACTTTTGATCTGGGTATCCATTTGGGCTCTACCACATATCAAATTGAATCTTGGGAAATGATATATGCAATACTACTTGGATAAACCATGGTCGCTATTTTTTTAGGCCAAAATGGATTAGAAGGCCTCCATGTCTTTGTTTTTTGTTGGGATACCCAATTTTTAAAATCTGATAGTATTTTAGTTTCATTAAAGATATACTTTATATGATTTTAATTTTGATTAAGATTTTATTACATTAATTTAAAATCCAATTGATTTGATGGTGTTGAAATTATTGTGTTTTCCTCTATTTTGATGATTTATTTTCTTTTATATATATCTGTATATATGTTTTTATTAATATTTGTGTATATTTATATACATTTTTAAATTTTTATATAAATTTATGATTATTTATTTTTATATCTTATATTTGTAAATAAATATACACATAGTTATACTTACTTGTGTTAATATATATATATATATATCTTAATATACAATAATATATCTATGTGTTCATATATATTTATGTAACATAAATGTGCTTTTATATATATTAACATAAATTCTGTTATATGTATATATATTTATAGATATTCATATCCATTTATCATTTATTATTTATTATTTATTATTTATCCAATAGACATTTATTATTTATTACATTAATATTTACATATTACTGATTTATTATTTATTGAGTTTTTATTATTTTTAATTTATTTTCAGACAAATATTTAATATTTATAAATTATAAAGTTTCATTTTTAGATTATTACATATTATTTTAAATTTATAATTAATTTAATATTTATGATGAATTTATTATTCCTTTTCTATTTAATTATTATTTATTATTAATACATAGTTGATATATTATTTTTTATTTATTTACTTGATACCATTTATTAATTATTTATGTATTATTTATTATTTACTTATTATTTATTATTTATTATTACTTGATTATTATTTATTTTAAATTACTTTTTGCTTTTTTATTAATTAATTTATTTATTATTTATTTATTTTTCATTATTATTTTGTTATTATTTATTATTTATTGATTATTATTTATTCATATTTTATGTAGATATATTTTATACATTAATTATCAATTAATTATTAATTAATTATTGTTTTGTTATCAATTATGTAATATCATCGTATTTAATATCTATTTATTTTCATTACATTATTTTATTGTATCTTTTATAATTATTTTTTAAATTTTTTTACTGTTTATTCATGTTTAATTTATTATAAATTTTGTAAATTTTTTATTAATTTTTTATTAATATATTATTGATTTATTAGTTATTACATATTTATTACGTATTTATTATTTTTTTCAAAATTGATTATTTGTTACCTATTATACATTGATTGATTATTTATATATCATGTATTATTTTTTAAAGTCAATTATTATTTAGTCATTATTTATATATTATTTACTTGTTATTTATTTATTACATACTAATTAGTCATGAATGTTTATTCTTCGTTATTTATTATCTATTATTTAATATTAAATATTGTATTATTTATTTTTTTTGTTATTTATTAACCGTTAATGATTAATGATTAATTATTAATTTTTACTTATTTAGTTCATATCTATTTGTTATGTATTATTTGTTTTTCTATCGATATATATATAAATATATATATATATAAGTATATTAAATTCTGTTTAATCACCACATGAGTTGTCTTCTAGAGACTTCGCAGAATATCCAAGAGGTAAGAGTTTCAAATCCAACCAAAAGAAAAATTTGTGCACGACATGTGCATCTACATGGTATATAATATATAGATAATAATAATAATTAATAAATAAATAAATTACTAAAAAATAATTACAAAAATATATATTAAAATACTAAATTAATAAAATAATTAATTTTGATAAATAAAAAAAATAAAAAAATTACTCGGTCATGATATAATGTAGCAATAGTTTAATCCTCTACTAAACAATTCTTCTACTTTTAATAAACTTTCACTACATCGTTTCACATCAGTTTTGAAAAATAACACCTAAATAATTAATGACAAATGATTTAGCAGCATTTTATCGAAACCATCACAAAACAATTTAGTGGTGGTTAAATTTTCCACTAAATGATTTTTTGGTGTTGTGTTTGTTCCCTAAACGATGTAAAACTCCATCCTATAATTATAAAACATTTGGACCCTAGAGAATCCAACCTAAGGTCAACCTTTATTTATTATAAAATTTATTATAATCATTAAATTACATATTTATGTATATGTATATATATGTGTGTGTGTGTGTGTGTGTTTGTGTGTGTGTGTGTATTATTATGTGGGTGATGGGTGGAACCCTCTTCCTCTCGTATCCTGCCATAGGGGCTAGATATAAATCGACAGAAACCCATGTTATGGTGCTTGCATGGCCAGAAATTATTTTTCTCCTATCACTTTTTACTTCTCTTTTCATTTATTTCTTTTTAAATTGGATTTGATGTGTGTGAATTTTTAACCACTGCTTCCTACCTAGCATCTAGTATCCCCAAATTTCATTAATTATTATGAAATGGTTATTCCTAGCCATTTTATTCAACATGAATTCAAAAATTGAATCTATTTTTTTCAAATTTTTTCCATTAAGGCTTCCATATTCTAGAGAGGAATTGGTTTAACTTGGAACCTTATCTCTATAATATTTTTGAATCTCACTAATATATCCTACATATTTTTATAGTATTATGAAAATATCATTGTAATGATTGATTCCTACTGTATATGAACTAATAAATCATTATGGATTTCTATATATATAAAACTTCTAAAAACTATATTTACCTCGAAATAAATAGGGGTTTAGTAGTGGGTCAAAGTTATATTTAACCAATCAATATTTCCATTGAATTACACTCATTATCAACACCTTATGATCATTTATAGACCCATGATTAGATAAAGTGGGAGTGAGAGTTGGATATGAGAGATAATGTGGGTATGTGGTTATGTCATCCCATCTACTAATTTATATATTTTACATATTTTAATTATTTTGTGGGTAATAATTTCTTTTAAATTCCCATAGTCTTATCCAAACAAAAAAAAAATCATTCCAGAATTAGTCATGTAGTATATATCTAAATGGATTAAATCATTTAAATGTTTTTAATTTTTTTTCAATATATAAGTGGTTTTCATGTGTAAATTCATAAAAATTATTCCTGACGTCTATTACTGTCCCAAAAAACATTATAGGACCTATTCAAACAAATAGGGGACCTAAAAAATTCTACAATATCTAAACATCCACCACCCAATGAATTGAGTATATATTATTCTCAATTTGATCATTGAACCAATCTTAACATGGTTTAACAAAAATTATTTATTTTATGAAGGAATTTTAATCACTGTATGATGAGTTATCATCGTATGAAAATTAATAAAAATATTATCGTATGGGAAACAACCCATTCATAACTTGACATGTCATTTCTTTCACTATCAAACACATTATCCATGAGGGATATATAAGTTTTCTAATTATACTAAATAAAATTTCATATAAAATTTATCATGGAAATCAATCTATCAACTAAAACACATCATTTATATACAAATGAGTGCTAATAAATCAAAACAATGTTTTTTAAAGATCATCGAGCTTTGATCACGGGAAAAATAATTCTACATTGAATCCAACACAATTATATTTCAATAAAATTACTTCACTCCTTAATGAAAAAATAATTAAAATGACACATCTTAAGAAGGTATCTCAATATTTTTAATAAAATATTGAATTTTATATTATTTTTTCTTATTTTATTTTTCTTTTCATAGTCTTAGTTAACTGAAGGTATGTCTTTTCAATAAATTCATTTCCCAACATTCTAATGTACTGATATTATGCTCCAAATATTCATTTCTTTCTACATGGTAGTATATTTGTATTATTATTTATGGGAAAACTATCTAAATATTTTTATATGATAAATGAACAAAAATATGAGAATAAAAATTTATACAAATTAATCAAATTAGACATTCAGGACTTTTTAATTAAAAACATTTTTTAAAAAATCATTACAAACATGAGCCTCAAAATTAACAATAGTCATTATAGATATTTTATGATAATACACTAGTAATTAATACTCAAATTCTTTATATACGATTCAATTTCTTAGTTCTAAATGGTTTTATAATTTATATTATGCTATAGTGTTCTATGTCATTTTTTACTTTAAATTATTCTTTACATTCCATCATAAATTGAATCTATTCCTTAAAATTTTCATTGAATAGGAAAGAGTTAGTGAAAAATTAAATTATATAGAAGTGTAAATCACAAAAATTGTTAACAACGTAGCCAATATATTATACAAAATTTCATGTAATAAAAGTGAGTAATGTAATGCACCATGTGAAACAACACTAACCCTAGCTTCCTTGATATGGTTGTTGCTTTAATATTTTGGCATTATATACTAGTGATAACATACCAAAGGACATATTAGTATAGTATTCTAGGGAAATTAGTTACATTTTGTAATCCGATGTTGCATTTTACGATATAAAAAACCTAGTATTTTCATTGAGAACATCATTATTCCCATTAAAAAATAATTACATATCAATCGTTTAACACATCCCAAAATCCTAGGTAAATGAAAAATAAAATAAAATTTTGATATTAGATTCCCTAAAAGTGAATTCATATAGCAGATTCCACTATAAAAAAATTTGGCTTGATTAATATAAAAGAAATAAATGATGATAAAATAATTCCATATAAATAATCACAAGATATTGAAATTGATCCATTGATAAAATTACAACTCAAATAATCACATGGACACTAATAACTAATATCATAAGGAAAGAAATAATATTTTTTGACATTTTAAACTTATCATTGATTCCTCCTGCCATGACATCTTACATAAAGTAGCAAGTCTGTGGCCAAATACCAAGTCTATTTTTTATCATGATACCTACAAATTAATCAATGGGATATGTAATTTGAGGCCAAAACACTAACTTAATATGTAAAATACTGTCATAATATGAATAAACAATACAACATAATCAACCTGCCATAATAATACAAAATTTTATGTATTAGAATTACCATTATCAGTGATTTCAATACAATACCTAGTAAAAATGATCATAATCCATCTAGATAAATATTTTGGATGGTATCATAAAATTATATCCTAAAAAATCATAATTTTTATAAATTTATATTGAAAGATTTAAAATTATTTAAAAAATATCGCTAATATATTTCTTGAGGAAAATACCATTTTTATTGTGAAAAAACATCCCTAAAATTGAAAAATTCCTAAAATAATAAGGACATATTTTCTTTGAAATGAATAATGGAAAAATTTAAAAAAAATTATTAATGTAAATATTAGTCATGATGGTGGGTATAGTTTATCATGTGGTGTCCAATAAAATAAATATTGTGTTTAAGCCTTCTCTAAAAAGTGCCATTTTTAGAAAATGAAAAAATATTTATTTTAAATATTTTTTACAAAAAGTTAAATATTGGTGAAAAGGATTCTAATAAATCATTGCATAATATTAAAAAAATTCCTGAAAATATTTTAAATAATCATAGACATAGAAGAAAAAGATTTTGAGCCACAAGAAAAACAAAATCAATTTTACTTAAAAGCATTAACTTGGACTTTGTGGATCTTAGAGAAAGAAAAATGAAATTAAAACTTATAATTTATATAAATTACATAAGGATAAGAAAATATCATGGATTTATTATATAAATATCATTAAATTCCTATATATAAACCTAACCATAAAAACCCATAATAAAAATGAGATTCTGAAATAAACTCATACCGCAAGTCCATCATTCTTCATAAGTGATTTTAGAATCAAAAATAATAAATTTATATATATATTATACTTCTATAAAAGATAATTATAAATAATATTAAAATCATTTATGATCCACTGATTGTAAGGCCCCAGCATAATAAATTACAAAATCCTGAGTTCTGTTAAGAATTCACATTAAAGATCATTTTAGCTTTATAATGTTAGAAAATTAAGCTATAACTATTACATTACATCTAAAAAATTTCAAAGTTGACACTTCTAATCTATCCAATTATTTTCACAAAACTAAAACTCCTTATAATAAAATAATAATTTGTTTCTTGATATAAATCTTCTTAAATTCTTTTTTTCTCTTACCTGTACTTATATCCTCCGAAAAAAATTCAAAAACATGGGATGAGAAAAAAAAAAGAACAGTAAGGGATATAAAATAATGGAAGAAAAAAATTAGTCCATAGATACATACAAAACACTAAATAATACTTTTTAATCATAATACATAAACTCTTTAACGTAACACATGAAATCAGAAGATTTATGAATAACCCATAAAAATCATAAATCATAATTGTAACATGGGGAATCCATATCATTCTTACTTTTTAGCTTTCACAACCACATAGGGAGTTACATTTTTAGTACCCATCATAATATATTCCCTAAATAACATTTTTAGAAGCATTAATTTTAACCTCCGTCATGTTACCCAATGCATTGGAGAGCTATCTTGGACTCACCCTCCCTAGGTTTATCAGAGAACCACCCGTATTTGGTTTATCATGTAACCTCCCATCAAAGGTAGAAGTGCTATTACATAATCATAAAACATAAAATATTTAAATTATCAAAATTTAACTCATCAATCAAAATAAATAGATTCAATATATTGAAGTATTCGATCCAATTCCAAAACTATTTAAAACAATTAATAAACTGATTTTTAAATCAAAGTGTCTCATACTACTCTAAATATTTTAAAATAAATTTTAGAGCGAGGATTTCTAAACATATGTACCCATGTAAATTAATCTATAAAACTGTTTTGAATACATGTACATTATAGATTAATTTTTATAAGAATAAGTATTTAAAACTTTTAAAATGGTTTTTTAGTTAAAGAGACATTTAACACTTGAGAAACACTTGAATAAAAATAATTAAAGAATAACATCAAATGAAACTCTAAATATCATGAGAATATATAAATTCATGATATAAAATGTAAAAAAAGATTTATATATACCTTATAAAATATTAATGGTGCATAATATCAAGTTATGACTCTATAAAAAGAGATTGAGACAAATTCCCTTACAAAGATCATATAAATGACATAAGAATCTATTAATGGGGTGATTATATGTAGAAATAGTATATCCAAAAAATGTTAACTGTAAATTAAAAAATAAATATATAAAAAGAGATTTGACACATAATATTTTCATAATATGATCAACGAACTATGTATAAAACCCAATGAGTAGAAATTGAGTTTAGAAATTCCCTTATGAAAATTCAACAGCCTTACTGTGTCAATTAAAAATACAGAAAATGAGCTGATAAGATAGAAAATGGTTTCTCACCACATAAACATAAAATTTATAGAAATATATTTATATAAAAACATATCCCAAAATAGTAAAATTTAAATTAAAATACATAACATAAAATAAGTCTTTGACTAAAAGAAGAGGGTGAAAGGTTCCCTTACCCTAAGTCTCATTCGTCACGTATATTCCTTATTATTCCTAAATAATAAACATAAGTTAATTTATACTTTGTTCTGAACCTTTTTCAATTTAATTATTACTTTTATATAACTTATTATATTATTATAAAAATCCTATAATTATTCAAGTTCACATCGGTAATTTTTTCAATGTTCGGTACTTGAGTCAAAAATGAACTTGTTATAAATATAAATTGTCCATATGGTCATTAGTCTATTATCTCCTGAATTTTATTCATGATTAAAATATCATATATATCCCATATATATGTAATTATATCTGTTATATATGTATTTAGAATATTCCATAACATTTGGATGTAAGAAAAGAACGACAGCGTTCGAGGAGACGGTAAGTAATACATACGCATGAATGCTACTTTCATTTCTTTATCATATTTAAAAGAATTAAAACTAAATGATACATAGGTATATTATAATTATATTATAATATATATATTATATATGTTACATATGTTCATTAATTCCATCCTCTATATGTTCCATGTATAGCCTGAACGAGTCATATCGCTTTAAGGGGGCGGTAGTCTTCATTTCCTCAAATTAAATTATCGTATTTAGGTGTTAGGGAAAGAATAATGGTATGATGTAAATGAAAATTAGATAAAAATAAATATGATATAAATATAATATATATCTTATATAAACACAGTTCCATCATAATATTCACCATGAGAGGCGGTAGGAGATAATTGAACAATCATAGTTTCGTGAGGTAGTAGTTCATAGTCCACAGAAATAGTATGTTCTAAACACATTAGATAGTGGTATGTGCATGTTCATGTAAAATAATTCTAATTAAAACATCCTATTATACTAAATATACAATGTATTGTTATAAAATAATGTAATAAATAGAGTTTAGGTGGTTAGAGAAGGAAAATAACTGGAAGAAGCTTCAGAGAATACATTACCTAAAATCGGGTAACTCTTTTTTATTTATGCTAAAATTCCTTCATTAATTTTATTCATCACTAGGTAATCCTTATAAAAGGAAGATAGAGATTTTGGGATCTTATTAGGGAAGATATGATAAATCAGTGGTAGTATTTGGCCATAGTGTCATGTTCTGCACAACAATATTACTCAGCATATCAATGTTTTTTTTAGTGAAAAATATGTTTGAAGAAGAAACATGGGAAGCTGAGGGTCCAATGATGTAGAAGTAATCTCATCTACTCTCAAAAAAGTATATATTTTATAATTTTGAGGATGAATTTCCAAACATGGAGATTAATGTAACTACTTAGACTTTTATATATGAATATTTCATTCTAAATTTACAATTTATTTATATTTTGGATTATTGTATAGATGAAATAAAAAGAAAAAAATTTAATATATTACATAAATATGTAAAAATAAATATCAAAAAATACTCCATTAAATTAAAACTAGTAATATTTCATAATAAATAAACAAAAATAACAAATCAAGAATAATATAATTTGGATCTTTACGGTCTCCCAGATTTATCACTGTCAGGAATAACACTAAAAAATGGTTATAAAAACAATTTAATTATTTTATAATATGGAGAGAAATTTGGTAATGAAATTTTGAAATGATGAATGATAGAAATAATAGGTATTTATAAGAATTAAATACCCATTATAATTATTAGGATTAGTAACTTGGCAATTTAGAATAGTAATGTGATCATTAGGAATAGTAACATAAATGTTAGAATAGTAACATGGCCATTAAGAATTTTAAAATGACTTGTAAATAATATATATTATGAATAAAATAAATTAAATTAAATTTTTGAGTGCTGAAAATGAATATTAAAAATTATAAAACTCAAAAGCATGTATACGTATTTATTTACTAATATCTATTTTAATTTATATTTACAAGATTTTAATTTTATATTAAATATTAAAATTACCAGAGTAGTAAAATAATTTTTAAAAAAATGTAATTCTTAAAGTTAGCACTTAAAAATTTTCTGAGAGTGATTTTTTGATATTCTTTTAATAAAGATGAATTTTATGATGAATAGTAAATATAATTTTTGAAAATAGTGAAGTTTGATGATGTAATATTAATGTTATAATTAAATAATTATTCTAAAAAATTATTACATTGACATGAAATACATTTTATAACATAAATAATTCATTTAAATTAAATAAATTAAATTTCCAATACTAAAAAGTAATTTTTTAATTTCTAAAAAGATAAAATTTGACCTTAAAAATTCATTTTTTCCTACATTATTTTGTATAATAAAATATATTTGGTGTTATGTGGAAAAAATTCCTAAAAAATAATTTTAAAAAAATATAATCCATAATATCATGAATAAGAAAATTGGATATTTTAATTTTTTTAATATGAATTTATTCTATGTTTTAACCTAAAAAACACTTCTCCCTCCCCCTTGAGAATGACTTCTCAACAAGGTATCCTTGACCAATCACTACTCAATTAACTTATACAAACAATCATGGTACTCTTAGAGATTTTATACTATCATTAAACTCTTGGACCTCATGACTTTAGTTCTATTGGAATGGATTATATGTTAAGGAAGAGGTAAATCTGTAATCTTTTTCTCTTTATTATTTTGGTCTACTCTCCTCTATCTTTTATTTTTGAACCATAGTTAACCATTTTAATCATACTTATATAGAATATTAATTTTATTAAGACATTATATAACTATTTTAATCACTTTAAAAAATATATTATATATCTTTCCCCCCCACATTGGAAAAGTCTCTTGAATGGTAAGTTTTATCTGTCTATGGGGATGATATAAAATAGCCATGTCCTCGAAAAAATTATATCTTATGAAAGGTTAATAAATAAATTCCAATGATCAATATTGATAAAAAATAACATAAGTTCACGAATAAAAGTTATATACTAATGTTTTAACAATTATTAATAGATTATAAAGGTGTTTTAAGTGTGAAAAATTAAAATGGGTCCGAGGGTAAGGGGAATCTTAAACCCAACTCTTTTGTATTTTATTTAACACACATTTCTCTCTCTTTTCCACAAGATTGTTATAAATACATTATAAATTTCATTTAAATTTATTCACATTTTATCTTATATGGATATACATATTATCACTTATTTGGTATTGATACTATGACACATTCAAAAAAATTTATCAAAGACTTTTTCTCAAAATCTGTCATTGATTCATTTGATTATAAGTATCCTTCAATCCATGAAATATGATATTTTCATCGTTAATTCTACCCTAAAACATAGAAAATTATATGAAACATTTTTATGTTGTAGAATCACATTTTTTATCCATATATACATTCCATACAAATCCATTATTTCAAAAATTGTATTCTTATGGATTTGTTTGATGTTTATGGTTGAAAATGATTTATTTCTATATTTTATGCTTTAGTATGATAATTTTTTTATGGGAATAGAGGGATCAAAATTATATGTCCATATAATTTATTAAATAAAATGATATATTTCATTATATTATGCTTGATATACATATACTTTAAACTTTCTTTTTTCATATTCTATGTATTATTCATTTAACACATGTCTTATATGTAAACATGATGCAAGCATTGTTTAAATTCTATCTATGGTATTTTTACACAATGATAAAATTTCTCAATATTATGCATGTGTTTTATTCTCATTATCCTCCAAATTATTCCCATTTTCTTTTGATAATGATCCTGAGACTATGATTTGATGATGATTATGATTACGCTCACCCATGTTTGAACATTCTCCATGTCTCAGGTACTTTCTTATTATCAATCCTATTACTAGGCAATTAACTCTCACTTTCATATATACTAATGATATTATATATTCTACAAGGAATATATAATTATTTTTGGGGGGACTATTCATGAATATTTTAATAAATTACAAATTTTCATATGTATTCATGTTGTATGAACCTAATTTCCCCATGACACTAAACCGTTGAATTCTAGAATGTTTTTATGTTACAGTTTTTTCTTATAAATGATGTAATAAATATATTTTAAAATATTGTGTTTTATAACATTCAAAATGAATAATATATATATTTATTTATATATTTATTTGGTTCTTGGGGGAACATTTACATTCAAATACATACACATAACACACATATGGGCAAGAGTGGCAGGCCATATTCCCCTCCCATAAGGGGATAACCCACCTATAAAGACTTATATATTTACTACATTTTCCAATGATCTAGAGGGAATGGATCCCATAACATGGCCTTAAATCCCAGTGTAGCACCATGCATGATCCATATTTCCTACATCACTAGGTCTGTGTCATGGCCTACCTACATCATGATTACCTCATCACCTTTTTCATTATCATCTATGTTACTTTCTACATTGTACTGTAATACTACCAATGCTCAAAAGGGATTGGTACCATGAACTTTTAGATTACAAGAAGAATGAATTACATAAAAATGGTAATATCATAAATTATTTTAAAGTAAATACAAGAATATTTTGTAATTATTAAATGTATATTTAGAAAAAAAAGGTGAAACTCAATAATAATGATGGAAATTAGTTATGGATAATGGTTGTAGAGAGTACTTTTAATCTTCATTATAGCTTAGAAAACACATTGTAACATCCCAGACTAGGTTCCATATGTTGGATCCTTAATCTGATTGGTCACATGGCCTCATGTGCGCCTCCCCATATGCTAGAGGCAACTGAAAAGTAGTGAGGGCCTATTATCGATCAGGGGAGACCGTATCCTCTTTTTTCTTTTATTATGGTAATAAACCAGATGAAATAAATAAACAATAGAGATAAAATTTGATCATAAACATTACCAATATCTCATGTTAACCAAATTATGAAGTGAGAAATTAAAAATAAACAATAAATAATCCAGGATAATGTATGTTCCAAGTGTCAAATGAAACTCCAATGTAAATACATTTACAACTCGTCTAAGTGGATGTTGACCCCAATTCTGGTTCCCTCACCATGCTCCATCCTAATCAGTCCTCTATCCAAAAAAAATTCCCTTAAACTATCTTGTAAACATGTAATCTATTTAGGTAACGATTAGGAAACCTGAGTAGGGTATGAGTACAACTCAGTAAGCTACCACCAACGATGCTTAAAAAATTTTGAATCATCAATAGTGTATACATTTGTAATAACAATAATTATAATGCATAAATAATAGTTTATCGCATTATCAAATATTATTTATTTTACAACATAAAACCATTGGTTCTCATATACACCCATACCTCAATAACTTCTTCAGCCCATGCTAGAATCTAAACTATCACCAAGGGAAAACATGTGTCTGAATATTCAAGTAACAATTCATATTTCATAATGAATTACCATGTCAACATTCATTAAATAACACAATTTAATGACCATGTTAAGATTCTCTATTTTACACAAATGATAGAACATGTTACCATTCATTGATTCTCGCCATTTAATGATCATGTTACTGTTCTTTATGTCACAAAAATGAACAACCATGTTACAATTCATTATTTCTCAAAAATTAATGGTCATGTTGCCATTCTTTATTTCACACAAATGAATGAACATGTTACCATTCATTAAATGAATGAATTGAATGACCATGTTACCATTCAATAATACATAATTAATTAAAAAATTAATTATCCACTCCAATAAAATTACAAATTCATCAAATAGATAACACAACAATTCCATTATTTTACTCAATAATTATCTAGTCACACCATTAATAATAATTAATTCAACAATTAATTAATCACATAAATTTCTATAGTTAATTCAACAATTAGATAATCACATAAAGTATTATAGTTAATTCATCAATTAATTATTCACATTAATTAGTCTTTTTAATTAAATAAATAACTAATCACATCAATAACATTAGTTAATTATAAAATTAACTAATCTCATCAATAATATTCATTAATTCAACAATTAATTATTTACATAAAATACATTAATTTGTTAAAAAATTAATTAATCCCTTAAATCATATTAGTCAATTTAGTAATTAAATAAACCAGATAATTACTATATTTAAGGATATAATTGACTAATCACAATAATTACTCTAGATAAAAAAATAATTGACTAATCACATCAACTACTCTAGTAAATTAAAAAATTAATTAACCACCCTAATTAATCGATTTTATTTCTAAAATTAACTACTCACATAAATAACCTTAGTTAATTCTAAAATTATCTAATCTCATCAATAATATTAATTAATTCAACAATTAATTAATATCATCCAATACATTAATTAATTTAATACATAATTATTAACTTAAATATTATTATTTAATTCAACAATTAACTAAAACAAAATACTCTAGTTTATTATAAAATTAACTAATAACATCAAATACCTTAATTAATAAAATAAGTAATTACTCACACCAATCCCTTCAATTAATTCATCAATTAATTATTCATGTCAATCCCATTAATTAATTCTACAATTAATTAATCACTCCTATCAATCTCATTATTTAATTCGACCATTAAACAACCACATTACTTCCCTTAGTTAATTTATCAATTATTTAATCTCATCATTATCATTATTTAATTCAACAATTAAATAATCACATTACTTCCAATAATTAATTCATCATTTAATTAATCTCATCAATCTAATTATTTAATTAAACAATTAAAGAATCACATTAAATTCATTAATTAATTCATCAGTTAATTAAACTAATAAATATCATTATTAAATTAAATGATTAAATAATCTCATTAATTCCATTCATCAATTCATCAATTAATAAATCCCATGAATATCAATAATTAATTCCACAATTAATTAATCATATCAATCTAATTACTAATTCAAAAAAATATTTTATCATGTACTTATACTTAATTAATTACCCAATTAACTATGCATTTCAATTTAAATTAATTAAAATTAGTTAATATCCATAACTCATTATCCTATAATTAGTTCTACAATAAATTATTCAAATTAAAAATCTAAATATCTCATAATTAATTATACAATTAATAACCTCAATTAATACATCCTGATATCTCATAATTATTCTACCCTTAATTATCTCAAATAATGTATCTTTATATCTCACAATTAGTTCATCAAAAAAATATCTCAATCATAAATCATGAAATCTCATAATTAACCCTCCAAATAATTATCTAATTGGACAACCACTAAATCTTATAAATAATTCCCCCATTAATTATCTAAACACCCATCCCCTTAACGATAAAATCAATTAACCAATTACCTACCTAAATGGGTAGCCCCTTATTCTCATAATCAACTTTTGAATTATTCATAAATTTCAATAACGTCTCAAATCAATAAAATAGCCATTATCTAATTTTCGAATACCTAAATCTCACAATTAATCCATTAATTAATTATCTATTTAAATAGCACCTAAATATCATAATAAATTTCCAAATAAAAGATCAAAATATCTAACCCATTAATCCCATGATTATCACCACAATAAATCAACAATTTCAATATTAAACCAATTAATCAACTGGCCACATTAATTAACCCAGTTCAGAAATTTAAATTTCTAAACAACATTAGCATTTCTACAATTACATAAACTTAATCAAAATAAAAACTATGGGAATTGAATATTATACCACCTAAATCAGGTAAAATGGTGAAGAACTATCTCCAGTGGAAAACCCCAAATTTATGCGAACGAATGATGTTGAATGAGATCCTAATTCAATTCCTAGATCCAAGATTTAAAAGAATCAATATTCGAAAAACCTAGATCTGAATATAGATCTAATAGCAGATCTACATCCATTTTTTATATGATTATGAGAGGAAGAGAGATGTATATCTACATGGGAATAAACACTTACCTAAATTTGTTGATGAATGAACAACCAATGAAAATCCTCAAAAATCGAGCAGCACAACAACGTTGATCAAGATCTGAATCTCAAAACCCTAAATCAAGATTAAATAAAAACAAGATCATGCAAGATTAGATCTAGATCTAGAATCATATATCTATATCTCCCTAAATAGATATATATATATCTATACAATATAGTAGATTACTTTGATAAATAAAGATAAAATAAACAAGGAATAAAAATGGAAGAGTGGGAGAAGAAATCACTAATTAAGAGAGAAGTTCCCATCAATCTAGGAATAGATTTGTGAATAACAGAGGTTGAGAGGGACTGAAATTCATCAAAAGGTCTCCCAAAATATGAAAGAGGACATAGAGACGAATGGGGTACTATTTGGTGTTAATTAGGGGGTTCTTAAAATTTTAGGTTTGATATTGAGTCTTAATTAATTCCCGCCCATAGTTTCCTGCATAGGGGCACATAATCATCCCCATATCCTCCCATTATTTTCTAAATTTCACACAACTACTCCCCAAAATAAATAGCAATTGAATATTAATAAATTCAATGTAAAATATTACATATAAATGATCCTGATATGTATCCATAAAATTTTGGGATTTTACGATCTCTCCATATTATAACAGCTCATCCTCATGCCACACACCCATGCCTCTCTAAGATTTTGTGTCAAAAGATGGGGTTATTGATCCCTCACATCCATTTCTATCTCACCTGTTTCTTCCTAATCATTTCCATGTTTCTATAATAAATGAACTAAAAAATATATTTCCCCGCAACACCCTATCACTAAGATCCAACACACTTATCCTAATATCCTTAAAGAAAATATTGGTCTCAAGATTAACTTCCACAACACACTATATTCGTTTCCCAATTCATTATTCCCAAAAACCGTAATAAACCATCCAACATTATCACTCATCTGTGCCATCAAAATTCCTCTTGGAAGGGATGTAAATACACCACCTCTAATGATCATAATTCATTTTTATAATGAATTTAAACATGCACCTTATATGCTCCTTATTGTAATTATGATTTCTCCATTTCCATCCCAAGGTCCCACTCCACTCACCTTCTTCTGAAATATCACTCCCACTGTATGAGTTTAATTATCACCACTTTTTTGAGAAAATCAACCAACATAGTATTCATCGACCTTCTGTTTATCATAAAGACCTCATTATTAAACTTTAAATGATGTACCTCAAACCATCCAGCTCCATATATATCACATTATAAGAGCAAACCCCATGGGGCTCTGTATCCATCATAAAAATTCATGTATCTGGGGATAAAGACAATGCTTTCTTAGTGTACCTAGTATGATATCAAGGTAGAAAACATGAACGTCACAAATTTTAAAGTATACTATGAGTTCATTGTTTAATGACACCAAAAATAAACCACCACCAATGTTACCTCCCATGAAAAAAACACCTTAACCTGCTGAAATTCCTAAACTTCTCTTCCTGCCAACATTTCACCACACCGATCCAAAAATATATGGACCCTTAGACAACCATAAACGATGTTCTAAAAATAGGTCATTATCACTACCCAAACTACCCACATCAAGGTCCAAATAAACTAGAAAAGGATTCTCATATCCTAAAATTAACATAGGTAATGGATTTAAACAAAACCATATCAATTATTTTCCACTTTTCCCACCACATGGTATAAACCAAGGAATGATCTACACCATTAACCATTATACATATAGGTCTTGGTTAATAATCTAAATACATTATAAAATATTCATCTTTCTCATTAGACAACCATTTATTCTCAATATTGCATAATTTTATAATATTTTGATTTCATATTAGGCTTATTTATAAAAACAATTTCACAAGCTAAGAAAACAGTTTATGTTGGACAAAAAACCGAAACTCCATTTACCATAAGTTCCTAAAATGATTCATTTAAAAACAACCCTAAGTGCAATGAATGATTCATGCATACTCAACTCTCGATCTATTATGGGTCACGAGTCAAAATTCGGAATATATCAACAAATCAATGAAACAATAATAACATCACACAACAAGTGAATCACACAAGGTGAAATAACAGTCAACAATAACTGAAAATAATAATAACAAAAATCCCACCATTGGCACTTGGGTTCTACCCCATATATGGGGTAGTTACTCCCATGAATGAGATCATAAGTAAGCCATAACTCTTCATAGTCTTATATATACCTTTCTGAAATAGTAATACAAAATAAGATAGAAAAGAAGACTCCTCTGACACAACTTTGTAATGTCCTAGACCAAGTTCCACATGTCGAAGCCCTGATCCAATCAGTCACATGACATCATATGCGCCTCCCCATATGCAAGAGGTATCTGACTAGTAGTGAGGCCTATTATTGATCATGGGGACCCTATACCATATTATTTATTTTATTAGAGTAATACACCAGCAGAAATAAATAAACAATAGAGGAAACATACGATCATAAACAATACCAATATCTCTTGTTAACTAAAGCATGAAGTGAAATTTCAAAACTGGAAAATAAATATGTCATGCTAATTTATGTTCCAAGATTCTAATGTAACTCCAATGTAAAGTCATTTTCAACTCCTCCAAGTAGGTCCGGACACCAAGTCTAGTTCCTTCCCCATGCTCCATCCCAATCATCCCTCTAACAAAGGACCTTACCCCTTGACCTCGACTATAAACATGTAATCTATTCAGGTACCGATCAAGAACCTCGAGGCGGGTGTGAGTACAACTCAGTATGTAACCACCAATGATGTCTAAAATAATTCCAGTCAAAAATAGTGTAAGTAGTTTTGATAAGAACAAAGATAATGCATAAATAAATTGTTTATCACATTATTAAATATTCCATATTTAACAACATAAAACTTTGGGTTCTCAAAGACACTCGTAACTCAATACCAGATTCGGCCCATACCAGAACCTAAACTAACGCTAAGGGATACCACATTTTCGAATGTCCATGTTACCATTATTATTTACAAATTAATTATCGTGTTTTCATTAATAAAATCAAACAATTGAATGACCATTTTACCATTCATAGTTTCAGACAAATGAATCACTTTTTACCATTCATTAATTCTCACCATTGAATGACCATGTTACCATTCATTATTTCACACAAATGAATGAACATGTTATTATTCTTTATTTCCCAAAAATTAATGAGCATGTTATGACTCTTTATTTCACACTAATGAATGAACATGTTATCATTCATTAAATCACACAATTTAATGGCCATGTTACCATTCAAAAACACATAATTAATTCAACAATTATTATCCACACTAATGAAATTAGTAATTAAATAATTAGATAAAGACAATAATTCAATTAGTTAACTCAATAATTGACTAACAACGTCAGTAAGATTAATTAATTCAAAAATTAATTAATCACATCAATTTTTTATGTTTATTAAACAATTAACTAATCTCATAAATGACTCTATTTAATTCAACAATTAACTAATCGCATTAATAACTCTAGTTAATCAAAAAATTAACTAATCACATTAATAATCATATTTAATTCTATAGTAAACTAATCTCTTCACTAATATTAATTAATTTAAAAATTTATTGATAACATAAAATAAATTAATTAATTCAAAAATTAATTAATCACTTCAATTGAATCGGTCAATTAAGCAATTAACTAAACACAAGAATTACTCTAGTTAATTCAACAATTAACTAATCACATAAATTACTATAGTTAATTCAATAATTAACTAATCACATTGACTACTCTAGTTAATTCAATAATTAACTAATAAAAACAATTACATTAATAAATTCAATAATTTACTAAATACATTAATAAATCTAGTTAATTTTACAATTAACCAATCTCATCAATAACATTAATTAATTAAATAATTAATTAATCACATAAAATATGTTAATTAATTTAATAATTTACTAATCACTTCAATCCTATTAGTAAATTAACCAATTAAATAAACACAAATATTACTCTAGATAATTAAAAAATTAACAAATCACATATAATTCATTAATTAATTTGGAAATTAATTACTGACACAAACCAATTCAATTAATTCACTAATTAACTGTTCATGTCAATCCCATTAATTAATTCCGTAACATATTAATCACTCTTATCAAACCCATTATTTAATTACACCATTAAATAATAAAATTAATTCCTTTAATTAATTTAGAAATTAATTAATCTTATCGATCTCATTATTTAATTCAATAATGAAAAGTACACAATACTTCAATTAATTAATTCATAAATTAATTATTTATATATTTCTCATAATTTAGTTTGATATTTAAATAATTACATTAATTATATTATTTAATTAATCAACTTGTTAATCTTGAAAATAAAGTTATTAAATTAAACAATTAAATGATCACATTTCTTCTATTAATTAATTCCTCAGCTAAATAATAATATTAATCTCATTAATTATTTTCACAATTAATTAATCATCTCTATCTCATTACTAATTAAAATATTATTTTATCACATAATTAACCTTATTTGATTACCCTATTAATTAAAAATGCCCATTTTAATTAATTAACTCATCAATTAATTATTCAACATCTACATCTCATTATCGCACAATTAATTCAACAAATAATTATTCAAATAAACAATATAAATATCTCATCATTAATTATACAATTTAATATCTAAATTCATACATATTGATATCTCGTAATTAAAGAACCATTAATTATCCAAAATCATATATCTTGATATCTCATAATTAGTTCATCAATTAATTATTTCAATCATAAATTACTAAATCTCATAATCAACCCACAAATTTATTATCTAATTCGACAACCCCTAAATATCATAAATAATTCCCCAATGAATTGACTAAACATCCATCCTCTTAACCTCATAATTAATTCCCCAAATTAACTATCCAAATGGGAATTCCCTTTGTCTCATAATCAACTCCCTAATTAGTCATAAATTTCAACAGTTTATCAAATTTGTCAATTGTCCATTATCTAAATCAGAAATTAAAAAATATCACAATTAATCTATCAATTAATTATCTATTGGGACAACCCATAAATGTTATAATTATTTACCAAATTAATTTTCAAAATTTCCTGACCCATAATCCCATGATTAAGTCCCCAATTAATCATAAATTTCAATAATAAACCAATTATTCAATTGTCCACATTAATTTACCCAATTTAGGAATTAAAATTTCTATATAATGTTAGAAATTCTATAATTTCATAAACTTAATCAGAATAATGACTATTAGAAATGAATATTAGACCACCTAAATCAATAATGGTCAATAGGAATTATTCTTGATGGAAAACTCCAAAATTTAGCTGAAGAACGATGTAGAATGAGATCTTGATTCTATTCGTAGATCCATGGTTTAAATGAATCAAGAACTAATAAACCTATATATAAATAATGATCCAACAAAAAATTAAAATCCATATTTTATCCATGCATAAGAGAAGAAGAGATAGATATATCTATATAGGACCAACCATTTCTTCAATTTTTTTATGAATGATCACCCAACAAAAATACATGAAATTTGAAAGGCACAACAATGTAGATCAAGATTTGAATCTCAAAACCCAAAATCAAGATTAAATAAGATAAATATCTTGAAATATTAGATCTTGATATATAATAATAGATCTATATATCACAATATATATATATATCTATTGTAGTAGATTACATCTATGAAATAAAGCAGAACAAGAGGAGGAATAATAAGGGAAGAACGGGGAAAGAAATCACTTACCATGAAAGAAGAGCGCTTTAATACAAAAAGAGCAGTTGTCAGTAGGGCCTATAATTCATCCATAGAGCTCGCAAAACGTGAAATAGGACCTAGGTATTAATGGGTTTCAGTTTGGGGTTAATTAGGTTGTCTGAGAAATTTTAGATTACTTTTTATACGTAATTAATTCTCCCACACGATTTCATGCACAAGGGTGCACGGTCTATCCATATCCTCCAATTTGTCATTCAAAATTTTACCCAAACACTCCCCATACTAAATCCTAATTCAAAATTAATCAATACAAGGTAAAATATTACATTTCAATGAGCCTGATGTGTCTCTATAAAAGTTTAGGTACTTTACAGGATTACTCACACTAATACCAAAAATATATAACAACTAACTAATCTATGTGTTGAGAATAATTATAAATTAAGTTTATAAAATTTTATAAATTTTACTATTTTTCTATAATAAGAGATTAGGAAATTTATTATTATTATACAGTATATTATAAACCATTTGATTAAGTGGGAATGTAATATAAGGATTTCTTTATCTAATTTTTTAATCTATAAGACACATTTGATGTTGGGCACCATAATTTTTTTATACGGTGTATTTAATTCACCAATAAATTAAATTATAATGAATATATATCATTAATGGTATTGTAATATACATTTCATGGTAACTCTCTTATTTTTATATACTGTTATTGTAATGAATTTTGAAAAAATTAATTCTCATTCATTGGGTTATGAGTGTTCTTGAACTTATTTAAAATAATTTGGAAAAATTGGTATCCTTGCTTTTATTATATGTTATTTTTTATTTAATAAAATGGGATTATATTTATAGTATATAAAATCCTTCCCAAATTACTCTTTCATCATGTATTATGATATCTGTAAGGGATTTGGTCATCTCAAGTTTATTTCCTTTAAGATAAAATGTGATAACTTAATAATCATTCTTTAAAGTTTGGTAAATTAGTATACTTAACATTTCATAATATATTTCCTCTCTAATCAATGCAAATAAAATTAACTCAAAGATGGTTTCTCAATGATTGTTATTATAAAATAAGTAAAAAAAATTAGAGATAATAAATCTCATTACCATTAAATAATGTTTTCATCCATATCCATGTTTTTTATTCCCAAAAATGTTTTTCATTGTCATTTTTAAATCAAGATATTTATTTTCTCAAGTGACCCCACTATTTTGAATTACCACTTTTCAAATGTAAATTTTATAACCAACATTTATTTTGTGGGTATTCAATAAAGGTATTTCAATATATTCAAAAGGTTTTCCATCCTTTCAAAATCAATAAGATTAGTTTCCACTATATATTACATTACATTGAATTCTAGTAATTTCAAATATCTATTGTTGAATATTATTTTAATAATATTAATGTCTAGCAAGATTTTTTCACATTACATTTTTGAAGTATATATGTATTTTTCATAGGTCCAATATTGAATGTTCCTTTTAAAAGTAAATATTTTTCATAAGTTTTTACTTCTCATTTTAAAAAAATTATTTTTGAAATTTATTTTAACTTCCTATTTTATTCCAGAGAAAAAATAATTTTCTAAAAAATATTTTATGATTTTATCCCTATTTTTCTATTTATCTAAAAAGGCTACATTTACTTGGAAATTGATTTTCATGAATCACCCTCTAAATATTCTTTTGAAATACTATATTTGTGTGACTACTTTTCGGGTATCAACCATTACCATTAAGGTAAATTTTGGTGATTCTATATTAAAATATTACAAAAATTATTATCTTTTCCATAGGTTCATAATGATTTGTTTAATTGTTTTTTTCAATTTGAACATATATTTTTTGGTGAATAATGGTTGTGTTCCTATATCACCCTTCAATGCATTGGTAAATTTTATATCAAATGAGATCAAATGGAACATTGGAGGATTTATCCCAAAAAAAATGGTGAATGGGGGGATTTATCCCAAAAAAAATAGAACACAAGAGGATTTATCCTAAACAAAGGGTACATAAGAGGATTTATCCTAATAAAAATGGTATTAAATATGATGTATCCGATGCTAATGGGTGAATGGGAGGATATAATCCAATATAATGGGAACATGAGAGGATTTATATCACACCAGATTGTACATGGTCATATTTATCCCCATATAAAGGGTATATGAGTGTATTATTAGAAGAGAAAAAGGTACATAGATGGAATATGCCAACCATGAGGGTACAAGGGAGGATTATCTCAGACCTAATAAGGTATACAAGTGATTATCCAAGGCCTACTATGTGATGAATGACTTGGTGGATAGACTTTTCATATGACTTATATACTTATGTTTATTCCACATTCTTATGTCATAATGTTATGCCTATAACTATGATCCTCTACTCATGTTTACTGTATAATGATTCCACAAACTATTTCCATTGTAAATGTTTGTTCATTTGAGATTACATGTCCTTCTATCGGGACATTTGGAAAACTCTTGCTATTCCATATTCTTTTTAAAAATATATTTATCTAATATATATATATTCTATTTCATGTTTATGATACATCCCATGATTACATATGGAAGAAGTATTTTCCTTTATTGAGCGTTCAATCTCACCCCTTTATTATGAATTCTTTCCCTATGTTATAGTGATGAGTATTACTAATTAGATATCTTGAAGTTAATATAGTGTGGTTCGAATGTCTATAAATGTTAAATATTATAGTAATATATGTTTCTTTTTTAGACAATCCACAAAGACATTAAACCTTCTATTCTTAAGATTGTGTAATTATTTTGAGATGTAATGTTTTACTTATGAAAATTTTGAAAAATAAATATTTTCACTTTATGTCAAAATCGTTGTTTATGGAAATTTTTTAGTACTGGACTTGGGAGCGTGGATCTGGTGAACCATATATATGAACCTATACATAAATCGGAAACACTCATCATTAATTCAATATCTAATTTCTTAAATTTAGGTTAAAAACATTAGTAAATACATAGACTGATATAACTTCTTCAGAACGATGTGGAGTAGTGTGTGTTCATTACCTCATTTTTTCCTCTATATGTGCTAAAAAATACCAATCACAATGTGATTATTCCTCATTATTAACTGCTATCATTAACAAAACCCTAACCAGAGACAATAAAAACTCAGGGTCCTTGAGTGAAATAATTACATTGGATGAGGGAGGATAGAACTCATGGAAAATCATAAAAAAATAGAAAATAAATATCCATAAATTTAATTATATAAATTAATAATGAAAGTGGACGAAACAATTGGTGTTAGAGTATGTTGTGTAGGTGAATAGGGAGAGATTCAAAAACATAAGTATGAAAATGTTTAATTTTTACTTTTTTAAAATTGGGATGAACAGAGGGTTACTACACTATATTCTAAATTATATTCAAACTATAAGGTTTTTTTTATCTAAATACAATCCACATCACATGGTTTGTTCACATGGTTCACTTAACTATGCTATAATGGTGTATCCTCACAGACCAAAGCTACAAAGATCATGCACTTTGGTAGTATTGTTTACTAAACTATATGTTCACCATTTATCCCACTATATAATTTAGATTTTATTTTTTTCATGGTTTTTTTGTTCCATTCTCTCATCATGTGCCACACCCCTTGTAAAATCTACCTTATTTGGTTTACACTCATGATTTTCCCAAAAACAATAATGGTACCAACTATACAGGGTAAATTTGTTTCCAAAATTTAAAAATTTACAATGATTCTCCTGAAACTTAGTAGAGAACCCAAAACATATTTTATATCTTGATCTGTATCAAAAAAAAATATCATTTATATGCTCTAACATTTATAATTCTAATATAAATCCTTCTTATAAAATTACGACACATCCATAAATAAAAAATATAAATTTCCCTTGGATTTCCAACTAAAAATTTCCCTAGGATTTACATGATATGATCTATATTTTGATAAATCATTCATTGAAATTAATTTATGAAACACCATTTTAATATAATAATTCATTTTAATAAAATAACTTTATCACAAAAATAAAATAATTAAATTTATGTGAAATAGATTATATTCCTGGTTTTAATTGATTTTTTAATTTTGGAAATATTTGAACAATGCTACAAATTGATTGTTGATTATTTTGGTTAATTTGAAATTTATTATAACATCAACATAATTTTATTATTTTAATTTTTTAATTTATTTTTTGATTTAATTAAATAATATGATCATTAGATATATGATTTTCTTGATTTTCATATGAAATGCATGTTTCATATGATTAAAATAATTTTTTATATTCTTTGTTAAATTAAATTAGAAAATTGTAATGTTTTGTGTGATTAACACCCTTTTGTGTTTGATTAATATGAAGTTTGATATGAATAAACATACTAAAATACTTATTGTGTTGGAATAAATATAATGGATAAGATACTACGTAAGTATACATGGCTGAGGTAGCAACTCATGTGATCTAGATAAGGCAGTGCTAGTGCTCACGTTAAAATAACAACTCTGTGAATGAAACCTATATGTGATTAAATAAGAGCATTTAGGGATAAATCCTTCATATAATGCATGTCACATGTTATTAAATCTCACACCAGAGTCTCTCATGTAAGAATAAATTTGACAGTGTCATATTTAAAAGTTGGTTGTGTGAAAATAAAAAAATATTATATTTCTATTATTAATAAGGCAGTTTGAAACTCACATCAAAGTAACTCAATACATGAGTCAAATATAATCCATTAATCAAAATGTTACTTAGTAGTGACACCAAATTAATTAACACACCATGATGCCTTGTGTGATTGGTCTTTTGTAAAGACCCCAACCCATGTATCCTAGATCAAGTGGTAACTTTACTACTTTGGTATTAATATATGTGATTCATACTAAATGAATGAATAGTTTTTTAGACTTTTTAAAGTATATATATACTTCAATATAATCTGAAATATGAAAAAATAAAATTAAGTCAAGTGAGAGTAATAAATCTACTTCCTTAAACTCATTCAAAGATTCCTTCTTCATATCCTAGTGGAAAAGAAACAAAATAAGGTTGAGTTTAGATGATCAGTAAGGGTTAAAAATAGTGGAATATATCATGGATCAATAAATTATAATAAATATAGATAGTTAAATAACTAAAAACATATTCCATGTAATTAATAACATGATAAAAAATGTTATGGAAGGAATTAATGATGATCAAATAAAGTCATATAACTAATCACATGATCTTGAAACTTATCCATGGATATCAAAACTGGTCAAATAATCACATAGAAATAAATAACTATTCACATAATAATGTATCTAAAAATTATTAACAACATAAACTTACCATTATGTCCTCATTAAAATAAATATTACATAAATTTATAGGACCTTGACCAAATACCAAAACTAGTTTGTCTCATGAGACTTATCGATGCATTGAGGGGCTATAATAGTCCCCACCAATCACTTAATATGTCCAATTAATTCCTCATATTAATGGGGTTAAGCATAATAAACATAAATATTTCTTTCAAAATACTATCATATAAAATGTTAATAATTTATTCAATGAATAAAGATAATCATAAATCATTGCGGGTAATATGGATAATTGTATAAAAATACTACATATCTAATTAAATTGATTATAAAACATCTAGATAAATAATAAAAATGGTATCATTATAACATATATCTAGTTGATTATAATTAAACAATGGTTTAATTTCATTGATGAATAGAAATACCAAAAATATCCATTTAAACATTCCTGAGGAAAATTCCTTTTTCATTTTGAAATCCTATTTCAAAAAATAAATACATTACATAATACATGGAAAATAATATTCACTGAAAATAATCGTGGAAAATTTTAAATTAATCATCAATTATATTAATTTTCTGGATGATGTGAATTTCTTCTCATGCAACGTATGTTAAAACAAAGATTCCTTTCACTTTTTTGGTAAAAATTAAAAAATCACCGTCTTCATAAAATATAAATAAGATTCCTTTTAAACCATTTTATAAAAATTTAAACAAATTTTTTTTTAATAATAATAGGATAATATAAATATAATTATTGATAACATTTTTAGAAAACATGGATATGGAATAAAAAAAATTGACAGTAGAGAGATAAAATTCATCATTTACCAAAAAAATCTCAGTCTCTTTAAGTAGAAAAGAGAGGGAAATAATAATATTACATAAAAATTAATGAATAAATATATGCGAATATAATAGATTATCTTTAAGATAAAAATATCAAATAATTCCCGTAATGGATACTTTAACATTAATAATCATGAAAAATGATTAAATTGGGATATAAACCCTTATCGCCTGGGTAACTTTTGAATCATATCCCCCATGAAATAAATATCTTAAAATTAAAATTTAAATACCATGAAAATAAATATATTAATGACATAAAAAATGGTTAGTAGATAAACCTCATAAAATAATTCAGATGTATAATATAACATTAGTCCGAATGAATTCATTTTGAGATGAATATACCTTATAATAATCATAACATTGAGTCAAAAATTAATCAATGAATTGAATATATTTACAAAATGTAAATTAAAAAGAAAGAATTTTAAATAAAAAGTAAAAAAATTAAAATTAATTACACAAATAATCTAAGAATATCAATGACAATGTATAAATAATATAACCCAATGAAAAGAAACTGAGTTATGAAACCCCTTACCGCATTATAATATTCAAGTAAAACCCCCATTGGATAAAATAATTCAAATTTAAACATTAAAATACAATTATTTATGAACTAATCATGATATAACATGTAAAATATTATGTGTATACACTACATTATGAAAATTATTTTCATAATAATACAATATTCTCCAATAAAGGAAAATTGAGAGACAATACCTTACATCAGGTTTAACTTTTATCTTATGTGTATTAACCTACTTTATAATAATATAGACTTATTATAAATCTATTCCAAAACTATAATAGTATATATCAGACCATATATTATTTATTTATAATCTTTTTACACCATTTTATCAACAATTCCATGTTAAAATAACTGTCTTGGGTAATGGATGCTTTGTTTTTCGTTTATATTTTTGTTTGGTGGCCTTAGTCCATGTACTTTAATCATGGTGCGATTATATCATAAATTTTAATCATGATATAAAAATCCTATATATTAATTTTATATTTATTTATAATAATCCATAAAATTTATATAAAGAAAAATAAATTACACCATTCCGGGAGACGATAGTTCGTATGTACACATGAATGTTCCTTCAATTTTTTTAATGGATAGAAAGAAAGAAAGGTAAATAATATTTCATATCTATAGAAAATTTTTTATATCATATAAATCATATATATTCATTAAATAAATCCTTATTATCATCTATTTCAAAATAAAACAAAAAATATATCATATTGATTTGTGGTGGTGGTTGTCCACATGTACGCATGAGCGACATTATTATTTTCCAATGGATTACATGTTAATATGATAGATTTGATATTCTAAATAAATAAGTATTATTATTTCATAAATATAATATATTTATATATACATAAATTATATACATAATTATATATATCCATGAGAAGTGGTGATGAAAAATGAATTACATCGATTCATGAGGCAGTAGTTCATTGTACACACAATTGATGGTTTCATTTCCCATTTGAGGTAACATGGGATAGATCAAGGTTATTAAATTAAAATAGTAACATATGAATTTATGTAAGATATTTGTATTAATATTTTATAAATTTTTGGAAAATATATAAAGGTATAATTGGAAGAAATAAAATGAAGATTCGTGGTTAAGAAAATTACCTCTTCTTCGAATAACCTCATTAGATTCAAATCACAATATTTCATAGGATTTCTTCCTAATTAAAAACATTTACTCTAGGATATGGGTAGGATTTGAGGAAATAATATCTTTAGGTATAATCTGAACAAAAAATCACTTGAATTATGGATTATAGAGGATAGGTAGTGGCCTATTATATGTCCGCAACAGGAAACACAAAGAATTTTTTAAAAGAATAAAATATACCCACATGTTTCAAAAACAATGGATCAAAAATAGACCATATCCTAAAATTATATATAACAATATCTATATAATTCTGTAAAATATAAATTATAGAAGTTTTTAGGTCATTTTTACCTGTTTCTTTTTTTAACACCCGAGTAAAGTTTTTGTAAGCTTTACTATGGTAATTCATTGTTACTATTTTTACTATTAATCATTACCAGAAATTATGTTGACGTTGTTAAATGATATTAATTATTATACTTCCAAATATTGAATCCATTTTTTAAAAATTAAAAGTAAATAATAAATTGTATTTAATTTAAAATTAAACCCATAAACACGTCAAAAAAGTGGTTTTCCAAAGAAAATGTTTCTTAATAACAAAATGATTTGATATAAAAAATATACATAAAATTGATTCCATCAAACTAAATTGAACTAATTTGAAAATCATTAAACTAATATTAACTATTAATTTTTTTTTTAAATTGAACTTTATAAATTCTTTAAATAACAAGGTCGTATTCAATATAAATTAGTTTTTTCACATTTCACTGAAAAATTAATTATTTCATAAATTTGGGAAACATTTAATCAAAAATAATTTTAATATTATAATATAAAAATAAGTTCCATATTTGCAGAATATTCTAAAATTGGTAAATATTAATTTTAAAATAAGTGAGAAAATCATTATGAAATATCTTATTATAAAAAAATATAGATTTCAAACATAAAAATGGATTTATTATTATTTTATACCTAATAAAAATATTATATGGGTGTTAAAAAATTTATTAAACATAATATATAAAATTGATTAAAATATTTTAAAAATATTTATTAATTAAATTTAATAAGAAAAAAACACATTATGCACATTGAAATTGTTTTTTGGTTAAATCATGTCTTTCACTTCCAAATGATTTTTATATTCATTTAAAATCAATTGATAAGTAATTAATTTATTTTATACTTGTGTGATCAATATATTTTTCATAATTTTTTTAGTTATATTTGTATGTACCAATTTGATACCTAGGTTATGATTTAAAAAATTAAATAATATATTTTTTTGGTTTTTTGATAACGGCATTACATATCTTATACATTATCCAACATAATGTTATTATTTTGAAATCTCAGAGGGTTGAATTCTCTTCACCTTAAATAAATTTTATCCCCACGTTTTTATCATTAAATTGGAAAATAATGATGTTCCATCCAAAAATAACTTTATTAAAATACCATATTATTAAAAGGGTTAATAGAAATTCCTGTTGAAAAGAGATAAATGGAAGTAAGAATGTTATATAGAATAACAGAAAACTAGGTTACCACATAGGAAAACATTAGTGGGAAGTGAATATATAGACATGGAAGAAATTAATCCAACTAAAATATTTATATAGAGTGATAGAGATCATGGATCACAATAAATTTAATGATCATGAGGTAGTTAACAACCAAAAAATAATAAACTAATGAGGTGTTAAAAATAACATCATATCATTAGAAATGAAGGAAATAGGGATTTTTCCAAGATCCTTTTCAAGGATATTGAATTCCATTATAAAATATATAAATAAAAACATGAAATATAGATAATTGATATCTTTCTATTTCATATGAATAATTTTATCCTTTTTTCTACTTTAATCATGTTCTATTTTATTTATTACTCCATTAAATTAATATCCAATATTAATAATTTATGTAAGAATCACTAAAATAAACATATAATAGATCACATAATCTACGAAAGGATAATAGAATATTCCTCCAGTCAATACTAAAATAAAAATCATTGGATTGTGTTATCAAAATCCGGTTAAATAAAATAAATTAATCTCTAAAATTAATCAGTGAAAATAATTTTTTAACATAGATCATTCCATAATTAAATAACAAAATATCATAAAGGATGCGAATAAACATGACATTAAATAGTGTTTAAACCTAAAAGGTTATCTCAAACCCATTCCTACAATAACATGATAAAATTATTTCCAAATAATCCTTTAAAATTTACATAATGGTAATATCTATTTTTATATATATACTGAATAAAAAATATCCTAAAATATCATTAATTAGGTCAAAACCCTATAATTTATAAAAAGATTTGATACTATAATATGTTTACTAAAATCAACATAATATTTATCTATCAAATAATTTAAGTAAATTTTATTTATAAAAACTAGTACATCATTTAGTCCTGTGGTAATATTTTATCCCTTTTCACCATTAATCTGTGCATTTAAGCCCCGCAACATTTATGAATTTGATGGGTTAATACTCAAAATACTGGTGGTCCATTCACCAAAACTCAATTAATGTAATTATTATAATTTTCAAAATCATATTTACCCATAATTACCTTATCATAAAAGATATGATTAAACATAATGGTTACAAAAACCATTAATCTTATGTCCATAAAATTAATTGGCATTCTTCCTTAAATAATTGTTTCACTAAAACATATAGTTGACCAATGAGTTGTATTTCAATAAATGTCTCCCAAAATAACATTATGCTTGATAAACTCCCATCACATATAACCTCAAAAAGTTTTTTTATGACTTGAAATTATGATCGACCATAAACTCATAAAAATATCATGGTATTCGTAACTATAAATTTAATCTTACATGAAGTAAAATATGCTTCCAAAATTAAAACACTCCCGGTATTTATCTTGATTCATAAAATGAAAATTCCATTTTAGAAAATAATTATACTCTATATTTCCTGAATCCAAATAAATAAATACTTGTTCTCATTCACTCAAATGATTGGTATAACATATGTTCTAACTTGTTCTAGTACGTGATCATTAAAATAGGTAATGGACTCCAATAGTTCCTAGGTTCCACCCATTTTTGAAGATGAACTAGAAATGAATATCTAGCTTAAAATTTATTTTTATACATTTTACTCATCACTTTCTATTGGAAATTAATTTATTTATGACCTTATTTTCCAAACATAAAACATTTTTCAAATATTTTTTGACATTATTCTAGGTGTGTCATCCAATATTTATAACATGAACGTATTTGAACATTCATTCCTCTATGGTCTCCACCGATGAATCTCTTTGTAGAATCTCACCTTCTCTCCTATTTTTTCTAAGAGTAGGTTAATATGAATGATCTTATCATTTAACATGATAATTTTTTACCCATAATCACAATATATTTCCCTATAATCATCATCCAATTTGTTTGCTTATAATCATTATTTTGTTGATAACATTTAGTGTTAACATTATTACTACTAGTTCCATCCATTGAATTATTAAAAAAAACAAATTATGAGAAAAAATAATCAATTTAGGGAAACAACATCATCATTATGATATTATTATATACATAAAATTATCCTCAAATTTATTCATGGGGTAACATTCTCTAATCAATGTTTTTCCTAAATCTATTTCGCAAGGATTCTAAAAAAATTATGATAACCATTATAAAGATGTCAACCTTAGTATCCTAGAGTCGATGGTTACATTACTAATTTTTTATAAGATACATGTGATCATATATCAAAGTAACAAATATCTTGTTTTTTATAGTAAATTAGATACATACATGAACAGGTATCGTCTTAACTAGTGAATTTTGGCCTCTTTCCACCCAACATAGTAGAGAACGATAAAGACGCCCATACAATGCTTCCAATTAAGCCATGTGTCTAGAGTTTAGATAGCTGTTATTGTTTTAGAACTCCAACAAGGGTATATTATCCTCCCATGATCCACCAAAATCTATCACACAAGCCCAAAACATGTCTTCCAACTTCTGAATCGTCTACTCGGATTGCTTATCTGTCTAAGGATGATACATCGTGATCATAGTCGACCGAGTCCCAAGATCATGCAGTAATAATTTCCAAAAACAAGATGTGAACCTGATATCTCTGTCTGAGAAAATTGAAATGAGTATGCCATGCCTCTTTACCACTTATCAGATGTTGATTTTTGATAGAACCTCCACCATATGATTTTCACTAATAGGGATGAAATGGGCCACCTTGGTAACCCGATCCACTATCACGAATATGACATCATGTTTTTGAACCATTCTTGGAAGACCTAAAACAATAACCAATGATATACGCTCTCATGTCCACATTGTGATAGGTAAGGACTACAAGATACATGTAGGTCTATGGTACTCTTCTTTAACCTGCTGACAAGTAAAGAATCACGAGACGAACTCAGCCACCTTTCTTTTTAGACCACTCCACCAAAACTGTGACTTCAAAGACTTATGCATATTTATGTACCTCGGTGTAAAACCCATATCAAATGGTGGTAAGAAAGAAGGATTTGTTCCTGACATGCCATAGGTACAACTATCTGATCTCTAAAGCACAAAGCTGAACTCCCATCCATTTTCTATCTTTTAATGGTCTTCCCACCATTGAGTTTTTAACTCATAACAAGACATTCTGTATCAGATGTTTGTGCCTCTTTGACCATTTTACCAAATCAGGAACAATTTTAGGAGAAAATAAAACTACAATTTCACATTAGTCATCACATTCCATGTGCATTTTAGCTAGGACCGACATCAACTACCATTCATTTGAAGCTTCGTTCTCTAACTAAGCATATGGCCTTCTAATCAATGCATCCTCCACTGAATTCCCTTTTCCTGATGTACACATCAAGTCAAAGACTAACATCTAGAGACGATCCATCCATATCATTTGTCATAGATTCAAATCTCACTATGAGGAAATGTGTTTCTAGCTTTTGTGGTTCGTAAACAAAGTGAATTTCTAACCAAAGAGATAGTGTCTCCATGTTTTCAAGGCATAGATGATAGCAGCTAACTCATAATCACATGTTGGGTAGTTCTTCTCATGCAGTATTAACTTCCTTAAACCATAAACAACCACAAGGTATTCTTTCATGAGAACATAGCCCAACCCTAATCCCAAAGCATCACAGTACACCACATAACCTTGTCTTGATTCTGGAAATATCGAGATAGGAGATGATGTAAGTTGAACATTCAACTCCTTTAAATACTTCTAGACTTCTTCTATCCATTGGAATGATGCATTCATCCTTCTTAGAGTTATCATTGGCGAAGATAGTCAAGATAAATCATGCACAAAGCATCAAGCTAGACAAAGAGAATTTTGTATCTCAAAGAAATTATTCTGTGGTTGCCACGAGATTAGAGATTCTATATTTTCAGGATTAATAGAAACACCTTTTTCATAAATGTAATGGACAAGAAAATGTACTTCCTGTATCCAAAAATCAAACTTTGATAATTTGGCATACAAATGGTGATCTCTCAAGATTTGTAACATAGTTTCCAGGCGCTCCTCATGGTCATCATTTGTCTTTGAATATACCAAACTTTCATCCACAAACACAACAAAAAAATATTATAGATATTATTGAATTATCCAATTCATCAAATCGATGAAGACTGCTGGTGCATTTTTTTAGACAAAAAGGAATGACTACATATTTGTAGTGGCCATATCTGCTTCTGAAAGCTGTATTGGGAATACCCTCCCTCCGAACTCGAAATTGATGATATCTAATCACAAGTCAATCTTTGAGAACCATGTTTCACCCCTTAATTTAGTAAATAGATCATCAATGCATGGGAACACCTATTATATTAATTATCGTAACTTGGTTGAGCTTATGACAATCAACACACAACCGAAGAGTTCCATCTGTTATCTACACAAACAAGATTAGTGCTTCCAACAAAGACATACTTGGTCCAACGAAACCCTTTCTTTCTAGCTCCTTCACCTGTACTTTCAATTCCATTAACTCTATTGGTTCTATCATATAAGATGGAAGGGAAATAGGACTAGTCCTCAGAAGATGATCAATGGTAAACTCTACTTCCCCTATAGGTGGTAACCTTGAAACGTTCTTGAAGAATATATCTGGAAATTGATCCACAACTGCTAGAAGACTATTTTCCTCAATCCCTACGATTTATGCAAAGTTCAATGATGCAAATTGGCAAGAGATTGTTCCACAATTAGTGCCAACCAGCTCTTTTCACCTTTCTTTACAATCTTTTCTCCATTGAAGAGATGCTTGATGTTGTCCTCAGTCATGAAACTAACTATTCTCTATAAAATTTAGTTTGATACTTGAATGGTTTCAACTTATCCATACCCAGGATTACATCATATACATCCATGTCCATCACCAAGAAGTCAAATTTCAGTTTATCTCCATCAACAGTTATAGCACATGCTCTACATGCAAAGGATTGAAATTATTTTTCACCAAGAAGAGTTTGCAGTTTCATGACAGAAGGCATCATTTCCATATTTAAACATAGAAAGTCAACAGCACAAGAAGGAATGAAAGAATGTGATGCACTAGTATCAAATAGCACTTGCACAAGGTTATAATTAAAAATAATCATACCTATCACCATAGATAATCCATACAGATCATTAATAAGCATCTACTCATCTCCATACAATTTCCTCATTGCTACACTATTCTCGATGTTGGCTTGCTAATTTTTCCCTGACTTAGGAGTCATGGTATTTATAGAATCACCATGGCTAGATCAGCTCTTTTGACGAGACTGATTCTATTGTCCTCGTCCAGTCAAAGAATATGATGCTTGCGATTCCTGAGAAGTTCCATGAGCACCTAACCTTGGAGAACTATGACAATATCACTGAAGGTGCCCCATCTTATTTAGTTATGGAATGATCTAGGTTATTTCATACACTCTCACTTTATGTGGTGAATCAAACCGCATTGAAAGCAACCTTCATTTCTCTAGGGTCGTGGAGGAAGGTTCACAAATCCCACCACCTGATTCTGATTTCCACTTCCACCTTGGAAATAGGTGTCCCTTTTTCACTTGTTCACAATGGTTGAGTTCCCACCATTCACTGTAGGTATCATCATTCATCCCCTATTGATCCCAAGATATCACGTTTAGCCACAGTCACTCTATTCACCATCTCTATATACTCCGTAATACAAAGCATCGCAATCTTCAATCAAATCTCCTACCATAGCCCAAATTCAAAGATGTGGGCCATCAAAAGAGCACATTCCACAACCTCTGGTGAAAAATGGGCTAAATTAATGAATTTAGTTGCATACTCTATGATAGAGAGGCTCTCCAATTTTTGGATAAACAATTTCATTGTTTAATGGATATTAAACGTATGAGGATATAATTATTTGTTGAACAATTCCTCAAAATCCTCCCATGTAATCCCTTCATCCGATTTAGCATGCACTACTAAATCCCACAACTAGAATGCAAGATCATTAAGAATATATGTCTCCATCATGACCATAGGCTCTGATGTTGTGCTGATGACATCAAAGATATGATTCATCCTACAAATCCACACTTCCACCTTCTCGGTTTCAGCATCACCCTTGATGTTCAGAGGATTCTACTTCATGAATTGGATGGTATGATCCACATACATTGGTTCATTCCTCCAGTTCCATGTATACACATCATGAAAATATTTGACAATACACCGAACCAGCTCTTGTTTCACTCGTGGTTCATGTAAAACCATATTCTCTGTAGCTTTTTTGAGTTGGTTTCAATGATACCTACTAGGTGCAATTTTCTAATCTAATAATAAACTCTTTCAATATCACTTTCTAGTAACTGATGTCTGAGAATTAAAAATTATATCACATCAACTATCACAATACTGATTTCAAAACTAAATTTTTTCAGGTTCAACCATATAAGAAATCATTCAACATGCTTTTTGAAAATCAAACCATTTTCAAAATACATGAAGTATCTTGTTTTCAAAATAATTTATTTGAAAATAATTTCTACGTTTTTTAAAAATTCATACCATTCACAAAATCATAAATCATTCCTCCAAATTATATATGAAATACCAATGGGAAGTCATTCATGTAAAATTCATGAAATGTTCATCTCATTAGATAAACCCATGACAATGATATTTCCAACATTCTAGAATTGTATCCAAAAAACTTATATACCAAACACCCTAGTAACATGATGTTCATTATAAATAGGTTAGAAAATTTCTTTTAAGATATATATTTAAAGTTTCGAAAATCCTACTTTTGTCTATGATTCAATTACAATGAATAGACAAAAAGGAATTCCAACTCCAATACCAAGAACACTGATGACCATTTGTACCATAAAGGAAAGACCCTAATGATACCATTTGTAATGACCCACAAATTCTCATTGGCTTGAGAGAACAATGAGTCATTAATCGGCCTTCAGCAAAATCCCCAAGATTGCAAAGGCTGGAAATAAATTCCTAAGGGTTTCAAATACCAATTCTGGTTGATTTAACCTTTGAGAAATAAACCAATAAACCAACCAACCATAACCAAACATTCACTATATGATAGATGAGTAAATTAAAGACAACTCAACAACATCTTGTATCTCAAAACTCCATCAAATTATGACATAGTGGAAGAATAAGAAATTATCAAAGTATGAAGCGGATAAATGACCCAAGACCCTCAAAAGATCACATGACTCCATGCTCCACAAGCTATATGCTCTGAAATCTCTAAAAAACCCAAAAATCATGAGCTAGTTCTAAAAACATGTGAAACTTTACCTTTTCCCATATATCGAATGATAGAATCTGAAAATTCACCAAAGTTCCAAAGTAGGGGTGAGTATAAAACTCAGTAGTTTTTCCCAATGACTTCCCTACTCACTCCACTAAGATAAAAGAGTTAGAAAAAATTATATAGAAGAATTTATATAAAAAAAATTTAAAAAACAATTTATAAATAAATATAAACAAGGTTCTGAAACCATTCATTAACAAAAGCATACAAGTGCAACTGAAACCAATTTTCCCAGCCAGATATTTTTCTAGAAAAATAACTAAAGAAGCTTTAAAACCATTTCCCAATATCCCTTTCTCGGCATACCCAACCATTCCACAAACCCATGAATCCAACCATGCATGCTATGTTATGACAGTTCCATACTCATGAGTGGTTTCTCATCAATCTACCATGTCATCACAAGGTAATTTTTTCCCATTTTCCATTAACCCATTGCCACCAAGAACAAGGTCATATTTCAACTAAGCCTTATAGATGAAATATGAACTTTATATCTCAAGATCCATTTAACATCTGGAACCGAGCACAAGGTCATATTTCAACAAAGCCCCAGGAATGAAATATTAACACACACACCGATATTCCCAAGGATCATGCTAGAATACACATTCAAAAAAAATTCATTTATGAAAAATATTTCCATTTCAAAAACAAACCACTTTAATAAAATCGATCTTTTATTGAAAACCAAAGCACATAAAATTTCAAAGATACATTTAATTTCAAAAAAAATTACCCTTTTATTAAAAACTTCTAATCCCAATAATGTGTCGTCAATCTAGAAAAATGCGAATTTTAAATCCCATGCTTTAAAACCAAGAACCAACACATTCATTTTAAACCCCCAATTTTCCAGATTTCCGAACCATCACTCAAGAAGGTTTCCAACAAGTTTTCAACAATCATATCATAAAAAATTTAAAAACAAACATTCAATTTGAAGTAATTCCAATCAGTTCTGCTATATGGAGTCGATAAAGAAGCCTCCTACATCAAAGTTTTTGACAACAACCACAACGAATGAAGAACGCTCAAGAAAACCAGGTTGATTTCTCAAGAACCCACCTTTGATATCTTCTACTAGAAATACCAAGAAAAAATCTCATCATATTTGGAATCCATACACTTATATATACCCATAACGGGAATAGATCTCTGAAACTGAGAGAAAAGGAGTAGTAGATCTAACTAGATCTATGAACCCGATCAAGAACGATGAAGAATGATAGCATAACTCAAGAATCTGACTTTTATTTGACAAGGAAATCATTCAGATCCCCTCCATAACACTTGGGATAAGTTCTCCTACATTCAAGTAAGAGTAATCCAAATTTAGGGATGCTTATGAGGAAAAATGAGCAATTTAGAGGGAAAAACGCGTGAGATCCAGTTTTTTATGATCTCACTTAAGTTCCCACATAGTTAGTTCACACAGTTAGACAAACTATGCGATAACCATGCATTAGCCACTACCTTGACAGACCTTTGCATGTTCTCTTGAACTGTGCTCCAACTGTGTGGGATCAACTTCCTCAAAAGTTTCAACTATGCACGTTTTTTCCGCACGTTTAGAAAAATCATGCGCCTCCCATGAGACTTTCAATTTTCCCCAAAAACACCTCCAAAGTTCTCCCAACTCTCCCAACCATCACCATTAAACTCATAACCATGAAAATCATTAAGTAAGGGTCACATACTAGAAACTAGGTGTACTAAAAGAATCTTGTGTAATAACTAAAATGAATAAGTTAGAATTTTCGTTTGATATTTATGAAAGTATGGGTCAAAAATATTCACGTAGTATTCATGAATCTAAAATATCAAAAATCCAATATTCATTCTCATGAGTAAGATTTCATTAAATATAAATATCACACTAACCTTGATATACTTTCACTCATGTAAAATGATATTCTCTAATATTTTAAATTTACCACATATGTTATAAGATGATAATATTAATAATAATGGGATGGGTTAAAACCCTTCCCTGTATATTTTACCCCACCAAGGTGTAGGGATGGTCGAACATTTTTCCATGGGGGAAGCTTTTTTCCTTTTCAAAAAATATTAAATAAAGGAAATATTTTATTTAATTTCCCCGTAGATCCCCAAATAAATTAAATCTATATTTACATTTTTATAATTTAAAGATATTTGGTACCTAAATTGTTTCATTATTGTAATTTGATAAAAACTTAAATCAATAAAAAGAAATAATTAGTCATAATTCAATAAGAATATATATTTTCAGTAATGGTTAAAAATATTTTTACTATACCATTGTTTTAAAAAATTAATCTTATTAAAATACAAATTAAAAATATTTTCTGTTAAAAGATATGGAAATAGATATTCCTAGTATATCTGAGAGAAATAGATGATCATCTGATCTTTAATTAAGAGTTGATATACATCAAGAAAAATTGAAGATCCAGTATTGACCAAATTGGATAGAATGAATCCAAAGTTCATGATAATGTTGTGGCCCTACTCCTAACTACTATATTGCAATACTTTCAATTATTTTTTATTTGGTTTTTTATTCTCTATAATGAATTTGGTTTTTTATTAACATATATGCATTATTAAAGAATATAGTGTTGTATGATCTACACATTCAAGAGTTGTGGTGATGAAAACTATCATTTATTCTTGTTTGTGGATTTTCATTGTCATGATTTCAATTAAAAAATGGTACAGAGATGATGTCGGTAGTTTCTGATGACTTTAATGGATAATGTTGATCGCAGGTCTCTTGATTATTGTTAAATTTTCAATTTTAGCCTCACTAGCATACTATTACTATATAATTCATTTGTAAAGATTTCAATGTGATGTCTTTATTGGTTTTTTTCTCAAGTGGATGGATTTTTGTTGGTATTTTTAGTGATACAAGTATCTATTTTTAAAATGATTAGGATTAAAAATAGTTCTATAATTAATGATAGATTTCAAAACCTATTAGATGACTATGTTTTCCTTATTTGATGGTTCTACCTGATTGATTTTAGCTATAATATTTCTAGTGTAGGTACAACATAAAGATTTATGATCTTTTTTTTTCAGGATTAATTTGAGGATATGATTTATATATTTAGGATTTCATGTTCAATAACATATATAATATATATTGTGAGAACATATGTGGAGTATGAATATATAGATCTTTGTTCATGTATTTCCATGGATGTGCATTTTATGACATATTATTTTTTATCTATACCAATATATTGATGGTGTATGCTCATTTCACCTCATGTTTCCGTTATAACCTATATTTTCTTTAAAATAATTAGGGGTATGGGTTGGGTGGAAGACTCATTTCTCAAAATAATTTAGATATATATATATATATATATATATATATATATATTATAACAACTCAAATTAATCTATTTATTAAAACAATATTATGGCTACTCATTAATGTGATATTAAATATTATACGAGCGTATTGATTTAAAAAATCATAGATTATTAAAAAAATATTTTAAAAAATATTTTACCATTTAACATCATCTAAATAAAAATTATCAAGAATGATTATTCACTTGTATAGTTTTATTGTTTTCGAAAAAAATAAAATAGATTTCTTTATTTAAAATAAATTTTTAAATAATCAAAATTAAAATATTTCATCATGTATCAACATTATTAGATAATTTGTGAAGTTTAATATTTCTTATGGATATAGACATTGATAATTTTATAATAAAATTGAAAAAAATTATATAATATTTATAACTTTTTTAGTTATTTAGAAATAACTATTATGTGTATATATACAAAAATTTAGCAATTAAAGGTAAAATTGGACATGATAAAGTTCATAAAATGACATATGAATTGGAAATATTTCAAATTTATTTATTTTTCAATGTATTTTTCAATGATTAAACATAATTTGTGTATATAATAAAATCAATTATTTCTAAAATGAAAAAATTATTTTATTTAGATTTCAGTAAATATTAATGAAATAAATTATATTACATTTATATTTGTTGGAATAGTTTGATTATTAAATGTCACATTTCAAACAAACTTTATTTAGTAATTTGATAATCATAACCCTAGTCTCACCTTGAACCGCATAAATAATTATTGAAAATTTATTTCTAACATTATAACATTTTAAATTTATGAAAACTCATATTTTGGAGTTTCTATGGTTTGAATGAGAATTTTGGTAATTTAAAATTGTAATAGAAAATATCTATTTTAACTAAGTAAATGTCAAAAAAAATAATTGTGTGGTTATGTTGATCTTAGAATGAGTTTCTAACATTTTTATAGAAGTTTAATGTTTATTGGAAGAGTTTTTGTTTCTGGTGTCTTAATGAAGTACAATTATTTTTCAATTAAACACACTATATAATTTTTGTTGAAGAAAATTAAGAATAGGTTGAAGATTAGACCTCATATTGAAATTTATTTATTGTTTTATTTCTTTAGAAACGATGCATCATTTAACATTATCAAAAGTCAATGTAATGATTTGGGACTATCTCAGGACCATTTTTCTATAGTTTTAATCCCTCATTAACCTATTATTTTGAAATACTTTTTGGGGGTTATGAAATAGTTAATTTTATAGGAAGTTGAGAAAGAGATTATGTCCCCTTAAGGTGGGAAAATTAACATTCTTTTTATTCATATTTATGTATTTTATTCATTTTTAGTTAAATTATGTTACATAGTTTATGATTATAATTATAATGACATTTTTTGTTATATTTTAACAATAAATACATGTATTTTACTTCTATTAAAAATAAAACATAACTAGTTTAAATAATTATATGCAATGCTTCAGCTTTAATAATCCTTCCCAACTGAGAATTAGTGTGTCCTATTAGCCACCTCATTATTCATTTGTAATATATATAAAAATAATCCTTTCATCATTTTCAATAGTCGGTGGTGTTACATTTCTTATTCTTAAATAAATATGAGTAATATACATTATGAGGAAGGATAAAGTCTATAATATTTCAACCTATAACATATCAATGGATGAGGTTCATAAGAGGGTCATTGGTCTATACAATAGTAATGATAGTTGTGTTATAGTGCAGTCTTGGTGAGAATGATGAAATTTTTGTTGAGTTATAGGTATCAATGGGGCATAGTGATTCAAAGGTTGTAGAGACCCCTTGGTCTGTAGTGAGTGATTTAACCAAATTTTGAGAGATAGTTGATGATGTAGTTTAATTGTATAATTTGAAGATGTTTATGTGGAAAGTAGGTCATAGAGAGTGAAAGGGGAGAAAAGTAGTGTTTTATTTAGTGGTGGTATAAGGAATGGAGGTTCATTTGTTTAGATAGATATAGGATTTTGATTGTGGAACGTTCCCTGTGTAATTAAATTTTAAGCAAGGGATGTATTTTGAGTTCTACAATAGAAATATAGGGAACCCTAGAAGTATTTAGGATTGGTTTATGATGAAATAATCTGGTCATTAGATATTAAAATGGGATAGTGATCATATTTTCCACATAAATGGATGGTTGATCTCTAGATAACTACAACTAGATATTTATTAATGGTAAGTTAAGGGACTTAGCTACATGAATCAGGGAGTGACTTTAGACATAATCACATGCATGGAGTATGGTTAAAAATATAAGGGGGCATTACTATTAAGTTGGTGGTTACTGTGTGTATATGTCTATTTGTATATCTATTTATATGTTTATATATGTCTATTTCTCTATGTTTGTGTGTGTGTGTGTATTGTTCATATTTCTAATTATGATAGGTAAATACTTGATTTAAACCATTTTTCCATCTATATCAAGATGAAAATATTTTTTATACAAAAAAAGGTCATAAAGAGTGTATCATAGTGTTTTAAAATAATCGACACTTATATTTAAAATTGAATAGTCTATGAAAACTGTATGGGTACTTATTTCCCCATTTTCATAATTATATCATAGTAGTGTTATCTATTAACAAATTTGGTTCTCCTAAGAGTATAAAATTCTTAAATTTATATTTTCATATGATTGTGTAATGTCTTGAAATGAATCTTCATGTATGATCTAATGTTCCACTTGTTATGATGCATGCCTCCTTCTATTCAGTTGGCTTCTTACTAGTAGAAAGGTCTATAGGTGATGTTGGGAGGAAATACCTTAATGATCATATTAAAACACTATAATATAACAATATATACATATCTAAACTAAACATCATTGTGGGAAGTAACATTATCAAGATTTCATAACATATTTCATGTCTGGTCATACAACTATGAACCAAACAGGCCCCTAATGTTCCAGTTCAATGCGTATAATGAATACAACTATAAAAAAATTAATAAAAGATATTATGGCAACTGAACGGATTATTTATTGTTGTCTCATCCATCCCCTAAATCTAAGATCCTCGGAAACCTGCCATAGGACCCTTACCCTTCTCTTTCTCCCTTGTTATAAAGTATATACACACACTAGGATGCCCATATATAGTGTAACTATAATCCTAGTAGAAAAAAACCAACGAATCTTTAATACAGGTCCACATGTATCTATAGGTGTATGTGATGATGGAAAGGTGAATAGGCATACAATCTTATAACAAATCACATAATGAGTGATTGTGTACTAACCAATAAACCATGAAACATATTCATACCTACTTCACTACCTTGCTGAAAGTATTTCATATGTAGACATCACATGAATTATATCAGGATATATGACTATATATACCTTTAATTAAAATACATGTTCCACGTTTAAGGAAAATTCATTCACATGACCCATGATTATCCTCTAATTGTTCGCACACATGGAATGAGCAAAGTAATTGAACTCCCCACATAGGTAAGGATGTTCCCCATTAGCACAAAATAACTTTATATAGAACATATTATAATGGTTTATAGAGCTATCTTCCCATGTTAAATTATATTACAAGCATATATATTATCTATCCCATATCCAAAGCCATAACTAATGAGTCATGCCATCCATGCTCCACCACTAAGGTGTCAGATAAGTCTATTACGACCATCTGTAAACATGAATACTAAAACAAAGGTTTCATTGGCTATATAAAATTTTACATATAATTCATAACTTAGAAAGGATCAATATGTCACAGTGATTATTCCACAGGCTATGAAATAATACACAATTATAGAAAAACAATACAAGTATTGATATATCCAAATTAGTATTCCAAATTCTAAAAAATAATACAAAGGTAATACAAAACATTACAGGGAACAAAATGAAAAATAAATTATTCCATTGGAGAAAAAATCACCATATATGAGGTATAAAAAAGTAATAAATACAGAATCACTACCAAGAAAAGGTCCCATGGGATACCCCTAAATGACAAAAAAACATATCAAGCAAGAGACTCTATACTGGGTACATAAACACAAGCCACGTATTCCAAACAACTTTATAAAAGGTCTAATGATGGGAAGGGATTACTAACATTAGTGCATTAATCCAAATTACAGAGTCCTTCAAAGGGGATATACATAGATCGGGTCTTGTAACCAATATTAACTATAATAAGAAACATTCTATAATAATAGAGTCTCTATGATTGAGGTTCAATAAGGAGATCATTCCAACTGATGAGATCTACATCAACTTACAAAATTATATTTCCCACCAAATTAAGATCTAGTATGATCAAGGAGAGGCAAAAAATTGCTATAATTCAACACGGATTGGTCAATAAAACATGAATCCTCCATTAGATCTGAGTGGTTATTAATAAATCTAGCCATCATGGATTGGATATATGCATAATTTCATAAAATGAAAAAGGAATTGTTTTATAAAGGATTGATAATACATTTATTGATTCCAAAAATTTGATAATGACATAAAACACCAGGAGGAGAGGATTATGCGACTTATTGAAAAAAAGGAGTGGAACTTTTAGTGTTTCAAGGAATTGATGTGTTGATATAATGAGATATTATGTGGAGATTTTAGTTTAAAATATAAAAGGTTGTCAGGTTAATTTTCAAATTCTAAGAATCTCAAACAGGTTTCATAGTTAGGTTACATGAGTAGACAAACTATATACCAACCATGTGGTCCATACTATCCCCTGAAAATCAAAATTCATGTTTACATAGAAAAAGACACTCAATTAGTCAAACCATGTGAAATTCATGAACCCAGACCCAACCACTCACATGGTTTTAATGAACCCTCACATGTTTAATGATATTTTAAGAAATTAAATTATAGTTAATAGAGCCATATCACATAGTTTCATCAAAGTTACTATTAACTATGTGTAAACCTTATGTTTATATTTCTCTATAAAAAATAAAAATTATTAATCCCAAACTCTTGTTAGCCTTTAGAAACTCAAAAAAATTAACACCAAGACCCATAAAAATTTATAATCACATCCAAAGGAGAAAAAATAGCATGATATATTGCAATCCAATGAAAACACGTACCAGGAACTTGAGGATGTTACAATAACCCCCCCCCTCTAACAACTTCTCATTTTCTAATAGGTTTCAATATTGGTCTTGATTGAATAGATCAAGATACTATAACTGAACATCATATTCACACATTGATGTATCCCCATAAAACTAACTATGAATCCGTACGACTATGAAAAGTAGAATTGCAATTCCTCACAACAGTTTCTCACTCCGGTCTATGATCATCATTGGGAACTCCAAAATTGATGTGTAAAGATCTATCTGAATTCATAACAATGTTCTAGCAGATTTGAGACGCATGAAACACATCATGAATGCATCATTATAATGGAGGAATATCTACATGGTAAGCCAATTTATTGATATTCTCAACAGTCTTGAATGGTCCAATAAATTTCATTGTTATCTTCCCTTACATTGGAAAAAATTGATGCCCTAATATAGGATTCACCCACAAGAAAACTTTATCACATAAAGTGAAATTAAATGTGTCATCCTTCTGTTGGAATCTGAATACTTCCTTCCCTACTTAGTGATGCACTATAATAGAGTCAGCTTCACTCTCTCAAATTTCTCTTCTACCATACTCGTCACCACAACTACTAACACTCCAGCCTCATTCTAAAAAAGTGTTGAATGACATTCCCAGATATGAATAGACTTTAAAGGTTCCATCTATATCAAATCATTCAAGATATTATTGTATACAAACTCCACCAAGGTTAACTGATCATCCTGATCTCCACCGAAGTCTAGAACGCATGCTCATAGAGTACACTCTAGTGTGTGTATCATCCTCTCAAACTATTAATCAGTACATGGGTGATAAATTGTACATAGTTTCATATTTCTTCCAAAAATCCTTTTATAATCCCTACCAAAATAGTTTTGTGAAATTTAGTTATGTATCTGATAGGCTACTCATGGGAAATCCATGTAGGCATACAATTCCTCTTATGTGAATATTTCCTAACTCATCCACTAAAAGGGTCCCAAAAATCCGTAATAAATGATCCACTATCATTATTCTATATAATATCACCCAAACAACATCACGAAACTTCAAGGATCAAAGTAATCTTTGACGACCTCTAATTTTGTCAGTGGAATTTCACTTTTGAATATATAATTGTTCCACATTTAGTAATATACGATATATATAATGCACACACATCACATGATAAAAACCTCAAAATTTTATTATATGAATTTGAACATTAAATTTTGAGAATAAATAAGAACATATGAATTGAAAATATTATAATGGGATAAACAAATTCATGTGATATAACAATAATATGATATTTTATATCTTCTCAATCCACTAAAATAACTACACTCATGAAAAACACTATTGAAATGAATAATTATATTAGTAATAAAATATTCATCATGAGAATGAAATTATATATAACCCTGATATAAGAAATAACTTAATGTAGAATGAATAAAATGTGATATATTTATATAAAGTATGGACCCTATATGACTGATAAAAATCTGACTTTTGGAGTTGTAATCTGACCGTTGGAATAATAATCTTACCATTAGTATTTTTATACTAACCATATGAATAGTATCCACATATAAATAAGTGTATACCAATATTTATTTGTCTTATAAAACTAAAATATGACATATTTAATTCATGATACATGTAAATAAATGTTTTAAAAATGATAAACTAAGTGTTTGTATTTTTGTAAAGCATAAATGATTTATTTGTATTTTAAAAAAATATATAATAATTTTAATGAAATTTTATTTTATGTAATTTGGGATATAAACTAATATTAACAATAATTATAATTATAATATAATTTTATGAGGCCTTATGTAATTTTTCAAAGGCTATGAAAATTGATCCCGATATTAAAATTAATTTTTTAAATAAATATATATTTTATTTTAAAATTAAAATTTTCAAATTTATAAAATTATTTTCAGAAAATTGATTTCATTTTCTTAATCTACATATCAAAAATTGATAGGTATAATTTTTGTATTCTTAAAAAATAGTTGACTTTTTGGTGAATAGGGAAATAGAGTAAAATATGGTAAATTTCATTATAATAATAATACATAAATAAATGAGACATGGATTATGTAAGGGAACATTTATTTGAAATCACATGAATTAATTAATTTATATATTCACAATTGTATATACTATGTGTATTATTGATCCAAAATATTAAAATAATGAATATAATATCCAAAAAAACACCCCTCTCTTCCCCTTATAAATACCACCCATTCTCCTCAAACCATCTAAGCCTTTGAGCATGCCATATTACCCTCCCCACACCAATTATCTACACAATCATAACACCCATTTCCTTGTACTTACGATCGCACCAAATACCATCTCAATAATTCTTAAGGGGTAACCTAAGAGGAGACAACCAAAGGAAGATATACAATTATCAACAAATTTAAATTTTATTAGTCCTCTACCACCCCTATATATTATCCTTCCACCTAAACATAAAAAAAATAAGTATCATAAATATAATAATATATTAGTATTATGGTTTAATATCCATCATATAACCTCACCTCAAATGATTCTTAAACAAAGATGATGTTCAAAATATGGTTGGTTCACCACATCCATGAACAATGGCGTTCTTTTTTCTCCACCACCTTCTAGGATGGTCATAAAAATATTATTATGGTTAAATAATATGATAATGAGTTTATTTTATATTATTTCATTTTATTTATTTAATTAATATTTATTTAATTAAATAAAACAAATCTTGGTCATGATGGCTGGTAAAATCTCCCCAATGAACTAATCTTATAGCAAAAATAGATTTTTCTAAATGGATCATCTCCACCTTGGAACACATATGTATATTTAGGAACATTTTAAAACTGATAAAAAATCAATATAGTTTTATTTCACTTACTCTATTCCATTATAATTTTATAATAACTTTATTTATTATTCATGAGTGAGCTGACCTTTGACCCGTGAAACAAACTCCCATAGAACAGTTAAATTAATCATTTTAGGTCTCTATAATTGTTAAAAATTTACATAAAATAATTATAGTAATTCAAGAATATATTTAAAATGTTTTAAATTATGTAATTAAGGATTCTAATTAGATAATTAATTATTTTAAGAGCATGTTTTGGATGATTCTAGATATATGGAAAGGGATCTCTCTGAGCAACCCTATTTTCTTAGGGATGTTATTTCTCTCTCTATTCCACAATTTCACTCTCTATTATGATTTTTTAATTCTTATATCTTCTATATATATTTACTAAACATATATAAATAGTGACATTCACTTTTCCTTGATGGGGATAAACAAGTTTTAAATCTTTGCTTCTCAATTTCATTCGATAAGAATGCACTATTAAAAGAAACTTCTCTATTTCTTACCCCATTTCAAGTATCACTCCATAAAATGTTTTAAACCAAAATTGTATATAAAATACATCATCATAATATTTAAAATATTTTTTTTTATTTTTTACTATTTTATAGAAATTAATATTCACTACCTTCTCTTTAAATATTCATTCCCCTTTTCCCTAAAACCCATCTCAAGTATAACATGTCAAAAGTTACCTATCAAATTTTATTTTCATATTCAATTTAGTTGGACATAAATTTTTCATCATACAATATTATTTTCACCTGTTAATAAAATATAATATTATGAAACCTCCTTTCATGGAATAATTTATTATATACCATCTGGTTATGCTATAAGATATGATTATGCAACCCATATCTTTCCATGGGTAATTATTATGTTTATTCTTTATGAATGATTTTCATTTATGCCACAAATAATATTATAGATGTTATAATGAGTGAACCTATATATCTTTCCAATTCCTTGGTTAATGTTTATTACTAATGAGATGATGTCTATGGGTTTAGAAATTTAACCTAATCTATGATGGAACTCAATCCACCATGTGATGTATTCTTGTTAGTTAGTCATGAGTTATACTTATACCGTGTTTTATATTATTTCCATATTGATATGTTTCAATAATTTTATGGTTAAATATTATTTATTCTATTATCCCATATGATTATTTATAATTATCATCTTTTCTGATATCATATTATTCCTTTTGATTCACATTATTTGTATCATTATCAGGTTAATTCCACTTACATTGAATTTTAGCCCACCCCTTTATTTATGTATTACTTAGGTTACCTTATACATTTTTAGGTGATCAAATTTATTTATGATCTCTTTGTGGATAATAAAATAAATAATATTTAATTTATTTTCACTTTTTTACATTATTAACCCATTCTTTCAAACATACTAGGCATCTGAATAATTTTGTTGTGTTTATTCAATATTTATGTCAATAATCATCTAATAATATGTATAAAAGTCATGATTAATAATATTTGGTGTCAGAGAAAGTTCCAGATATTTTGGTGATTATGACTACAATGATTTAGTGAGAACCCTTGAGATATGTATATATATATATTAAAATATCAGTGAATTTTGATGAAGTCTAGAGAGAGTAGTTTCAAGGAAACTATATCAATGTATGGACAATATAATTTAATGTGACTTTATCATAGTTGTTACTAGGGGTGATAACCATAAATAGGGTGGACTGGGTGCTAGATCAATCATCACCACATAGTTTACAAGAAAGAGCCCTTTCTAAACATCTGTTTTAAACTCATGGTGGATATGCTTCAAAAAACTCATAAAATATTTTCAAACTATTATGAAGGACTTGAATAAATTATTATTTTAGAAAACCAAATAGGAAAATTCCCATGGATAACCTATATTGAAACTTAGATACTTGTAATTTTGGATTAATGTTTCATTTATAATCTATTCCTTATATGTTCATTTTATCCCTTTTTTATATGATGTTTAGTTTGAGTATTGTCATTCTTAATTTTATTTTGTTAGTTTTAGTTAATAGTAGGAATTATAAGTAATTGTGCCAACAACCAATGTGATAGGAAATTTAATTATTACCCTAATGAAATTTATAACCTTATAAGTGTCTGATATGAGAACTTCGGGTAATTTAAGGATTATCTCACTCATGTTAACAATAAAATCTTAAAAACAAAAATCATGTGGAACATTGTCCTTTTAAAAAAGAAATAGAAATTTTCGGTTAATTCCTTTATTTGATAAATTCCTCCCACTATTAATGTATCTTTTTATCCCTTTTTCATGAATCCATGGATTAATTATATTAAAAAAATAATATATATCCTCTAATACATAAAATATAATGAATTTATGTTTATAATTTATCTCATAGAGGGGGGACCAGATCAGTGGTTGACACTGATTAAGAACATGATATCCTAGGAGTAAATTGATTCCAGGGAATCTAAAGGATTCACAGAAATATTTTGCTAAATTTATTTTTACCAAAATATTTTTATTAAAATATATACATATTTCTGTAGACTAAAACAAAATTAAGATGATTCTGTTGGGGCATATGAGTTAGGAATTAAAATGAATGCATGATAAACCTCGAGATTTATCATCAACACTCAATGTAAGGTGGAATAATTATTCAGTGGATGAACTCCAAATCTATGAAAATCATTGTTTATTTGATACTTTGATATCTATGAAGAGATTTTACATTTCTCATTTAATGTAAAAATGAGATCAGATACTCTCAGTGGTATTACATCGATAGAGATAAAATAATTAAAATAGAGGTTAATATGGGAGTATCAATTGATAAATCCCATAGAGGATAGAAAACTCAGCTCCCCACATGTTATAATGGTTGAAATTTTTTTCCTAAAAACATTATCAAGGGAACAAAGAGATGTTTCAACAATGAAAAATAGGGAAATATTGCTAATAAATTCCATAAAGATATGAAGAAGCACAATATTATGTTGGAGGAATATATGGTTCAAATCAATACTCAGTTTATTTGATAGTCTTTCAACTGAAAGTAATATAGGAATTATGAAAGCCAATGCCCTAACCCAAGGGTCATCTAAGATATCAATGAAAACAACCTATAAGGCCTAATGAGAAAGTAAGGGAATATTCTATCACTAATATTCTTGTGGAACATGAAAATGATGTGTTGAATGGTTTTATGGCTACTTATTCAAAAATTGGGTTTAGTTATTTATGAGAATATAAAATGGATAAATTATATCATCTCAAATATATAACTCCCCCTATCAATGGTTTCAAATTGAATCTCATAATAATTATTGTAATATTACTCTAGTGTAATTTGATGTTTATATTGGGAATGGATTGGAAGTCTTTATATAAAGGAAACATAAACTATTAGGAGAGGTATATCACTCTTCAGATCCCATGTTATCCTTAATTTTTTTGTAAGTGTATGGAGGATGATGAATCTCATTTTGAATCTTATTCTAAAGTGTGGATATTATTTACTTATCAGAAATAATATCTAACTCAAATTATTAAGACAAAGGGGGGAATATCCCTTGAAACCATGCTAATTTTGAGGTACTACACTGATTATTCCTTTAATAGTTACTTATCCTTCCTCTTAACTGATAGGTTGAGTTCCCATTTGTACATAAACCTAGATCTCTACCCATATCCATTAGTCCTTACATTGTGGCCACCACTGATTTGGATGAACTGAAAAATCAGTTATAAAATAATCTAGTGAAGTTTATTATACACTCGGGGGTCTTCGATCCTCCTCATTAAGAATAGTGATGGTTCAATGCGCCTATAAAGTGATTATCATGAACTCAAAAAAAAGAACAATTATCTTTTTCAAAATATAGATGACTTGTTTGATCAAATATATGAGTCTCGATATTTCTATAAGGTGGACCATCAGTCCGGATATCACTAATTGAAGGTAACAATGGAGGATATTTCAAATACAGCCTTTAGAATAAGGTACACACAAAATGAGTTCATAGTAATTCCCTTTTGAATCACAAATTCTCTTATAATATTCTTGGGCATAATGAATATATTATTTAGATATTATCTTCAAAAAAAATTTGTCATCTTTATAGATGATATTCTAAAAATCTTAAAAAGTAAGAATGAGCATGAAAAACATTTAAATATTATTATTAGACTATTTGAAAGGATAAACTATATAAAAATTACCATAAATGCGAGTTATTAATGGATTAAGTATCATTATTGGGGAATATTATCACCATAAAATAGATATATATATGAATCCTTATAAGAAAAAGGTGATTGGGGAGTTCCTTAGGCCAATATCTATATTGAAGATACATACCACGTACTAGCTAGGTAATATCAATGGTTTGTGAAGAACATATCATGATTTTTAATCTAGATAACCACGATAATTCATATGGTAGAAAGGTTTTTCTAGAATAATAAATGTGAATAAGGCTTCAAGGAATTGAAAATGAGGTTTATCACTTCACCAGTACTCACACTATCCTTGAGTGGGGAACTTTTCAAGTAATACTATTTTTATTCAAAGAATGAATTGCATTTTATATTGATAAAAAATGTCAAAGTTATAGTTAATTAGTAGAGAGTTCATGATCATAATTACCCAACAAATGATCTAGATTTAGCTTTAGTGATATTTTTGTTGAATAGTTTGTGCAATTATCTTAATGTGGATAACTATGAATGATAAATGGATGCAAAAACTGTAAAATATATATTCACATAAATGATGATTAAGATTATCTAGTGAAGATGGTTAGAGATGAAAAATAATTATGAATGATCACTCAACTACTATCTTGGGAGGGAAAATAAATTTTAATATGATCTAAGTATAAAGGATACTAAAAAATTATACATGTTGATAATGTAAAATGATCTGATCATCTTAGACATACATAGGATGAACATGGATGTCAAAAAGGAAGGAACATCACCATTCCTTTATCAAATTTTTGTTCAACCATCCCTTATGTAGAAGATAAATTATGCTCAAATAGATGATATATAAATACAGAAGAAGGTAGAAGATATATGAAAAGGGAAATCATTGTAGTTAAAAATTGGGGAATAAAGGATTTGTAAGATTCAGTTTATGATTGTATGTACCATAAAATCCTGAGATAAAGAAGGAATTGTGGAATGTTACATATATCTCATCATTCTTCTTCTACACAGGGAGTATGAATATGTATTGAGATATCCAAGAGCACTATTGGTGTGATAATATGAAGAAGTATGTCATGAAATTTAAATCAAAGATTCTGGTATGTCAAAAAGTGAAATATTAAAGAAACAAGTCCATGGGGATTATGTAACCATTACCCATACCAAAATAAAAATTGGAGAACATAACCATGGACATTTCTACTTGTCTTATAAATACATCCAAATGAAATAATTATATATGAGTTTTGGTGGATCATTCTAAAAATAATTCTTACTTCATTTCAATTTGAGAGGGAATATTACTCTATCAACATGCAGGGATATATATCATAGAAGTGGTGAGGCTCATGGAATACCAATATTGATTATATATGACTTAGATATGGGATTTATATCTATTTTTTGGAAAATTATCCTACAGTATCTAAAAAATGATTTTATTTTTACTATGGCTTATCACTCCCAAACTAAATGAAAAATATACTATACTATTCATAAAGTTGAGAACATGTTGAGAGTTTGATAGATAGACTTTAAAATATGTTGGGATCAACATCTTCCTATGCATAATTTCTCATAAAATAATATGTTTAACTCAATAATCCTAAGGAATCCATTTTAATACCTTTATGGAATGTGATGTATAAATTTTTTTGTTAGGATGAAGTTAGATGGATCATAATGGTGGGCCCTAAAATGGTCTATGAAATGAAATAAATGGTATAGACTATTCATCAGCACATTAGGACACATCAATGTCGAAATAAATCTATGTTGACAAACATAGAAGAGACCTGGAGATTCAGGCTGGAGGTAAAATGTTCCTCCACATATCATCATGTAAGAGAATCTAAGAATTAGGAATAAGGGAAAACTATGTCCTAGGTATTTCAGATCCCTTTTTTTCATGATTGTATCATATCAGTTTCTTATCAACTAACACTCCCACAATCCCAATCTCATGTGTATGATGTGTTTTACATATCCATATTCGAGAAGTACATAACAGATCCATCGCATGTACTAAACTTCAAGGTGTTACAATCAGAAAATGTTATCTCTTTTTTGGTGTAGCTGGGGATGTTCTTCTACCATAGATATAGGGTTATATGCAATAAGAAAACTATATTATATTAACTACTATAGATAAACCATAATTACAAGGAGGACACAAACAAAACAAACGAATTAATGAAGCACAAGTAACACCACCTATTTTCACTATAGTATAAAAAATGAAATTTTGAGGTCGAAATATTTTAAGGGTGGAGAATTCAACGATCTATAATTTTATCAATGGAAATTAAATTTTGAATAGATAATTCTGAAATATTTAGTAAAATACTATTAAATAATTCACACACACAATAATATAAAACCAACAACATATTCTTATATGAATTTTAGCATTATATAAAATGAATAAAAATGGATATAAGAAATAAAAATACTTTAATATTATAAAAATTGAAAAAATATATAACTACTAAATTAAAATTTAGATATGTTTGATCCACTAGAGTAAATCAACTCATGAACAAAAATGTTGAAAGGAAAAAAATTATTAGAATTAAAATATTCCCCTTGAAAATGAAAATTTATATAACCTTGAGAGAAAATATAAATGAATAGAGAATGAATTAAATATAATATATTTATAAAAAGTAGGGGATGTATATAACTATTACAAACTTGACTGCTATTATAGTAATCTGAATTTCTGAATAGCAATTTAACAATTAGGAATAGTAACACAACCATTAAAATAGTATAATCACCTATGAAAGGGTATAATAGTGTATAATCATTTCATAAAATGAAAATATTACATATTTAAATCATGATACAATTAAATAAATTTGTTATAAATTATAAAATAACTATTTATATTTTTATAAAACACTAGTGTTTTGTTTTTATTAATATAAAAAATAAAATTATCTAAAATATATTTTATTTTAGTATAATTAGTTAATTAAATAATGTTAATTTTTATTATACTTATAATATAATTTTATGAGACCCTATATAATTTTTCAAAGCATTGGAAAATTGATAATAATATTAAAATTGGGATTTTTCAAATAAAAATGGATATTATTTAAAAATAAATATTTCTATTTTTATAAAATGATCTCCATAAAATTTATTTAATTTTTTAAAAAAAGCATAAAAAATGGTTAGGTTCAATTTTCGTTATTATTTTAAAATAGTGGAATTTTATGTGAATGGTGAAATAGAGTAGAAAATGGTAATTTTCATTATAAGAAAAATACATATATAAATGAGTCATGGTTGATGTAAGTTCACATTGGATTGAATTAAAATACTTAAATTTCTAGATGAAGTCACAATAATGAATAATATTTTTATTCTTGAAATAAAATATTAAAGTAATGAATAAAATATTGAAAAACACACATCCCAACCCCTTATAAATACCACCCCTTCTTCTAACACGTTATAATAATTGGATATTTCAAATTTTATACCCAATTTTATTCTACATGTCCTAGTACTTCCTATCTCACCAAAAATTATTTCAGTGAGCCTTAATGGGTAGCCTATGAAGTGATAACCAAAGGAAGAGGTGGGATTCTCTACTAACCACTTGGTTTTATTCTTCTTCTACCACCTCATATGTTCTCTATCCACCTAAACATAGTAACATAAGTTTCATAAATATATTTATATTTTATTATTATGGTTTAATATCCATCTTATACCCTCACAAAAAAATTTCCTTACATGAATATTTTTTCCATAATATGGTTAATTCCCCACCTTCTTTAACAATGAAGTTCCTTTTTCACTACCACCTTCAAGGATGGTCATAGAAATATTATTATGGTTAAAAAGATTATAATAAGTTTATTTGTAAATATTTCATATTTTTTATTTAATTTTTTTTCATTTAAATAATAAAAATAAATATAGATCAGGATGTCTTGTAATACCAGCCAAAAGAACTAATTGTTTACTATTAACATTTTTTTAAATAAATCACCCCTATGGTGGAAAACATATGTATATTTGGGGAAATTTAAAATTATGTAAGGAAATAAACATTTTATATCACTCCTATAGTCTTATTCCCATTTGATAAGAACATAAATTATTATTCACACATGATATGACCTTTGAACCATGAAATGAATGTCCTCAGAACAGTGAAATTAAACATTATATCTCTTTATAATGGTTGTAAATTAACATAAAATAATTATATTAAATAAAAAATATATGTTAAAAGTTATAAATTAACTAATTAATTATTCGAATTTTATTATTTTTTACTTTAATATCATGGGTTTAATGATTCTATACATAAGATAAAAGATCTCTTTGAGAAACCCTATTTTCTTTGGGATATTCATTTTCTCCATTTTCCAAAAATTATCTCTATATTATGATTCTTTAATTATTCTATATTAGGTATAAATATGGTAAAAATATATTCCCATGTAAATTCACTTTTAGTAGTTGGAGATATAATTGTTTTAATGATTCTCTTATCAATTTAATTTTATAAGAAAACATGATTAAAGGGAACTTCTCTATTTCTTACCCTAATTAAATTACCACTTAGTAAAATGTTTTTAAATCCTAATTTTCATCTAAAATTTCTAATTATATTAAGGAAACTAGTTTTTTTTCATTTATAATTTTCTAGAAATTATTATAATATTCCCCCACTTTAAATATTCTATACACTTTTCCCTAAAATACATTTTAAGTTGTCCATTTCCAAAGTTGCCTACCAACACTTTTTCACTTCTTCACAATATTTTCACATAAATGTTTCATGATCTATGGTTATTTTTTCCTATTTATGTTGAAAAAAATATAATACCATCTTTTATGGAATCCTTTATCATATGCAATATGGTTTTGATATAACACATGATTATGAAACACATTCCTTTCCATGGGTAATTATTATGTTTACAATTTACATATAATGCCTATTTATGGAACACATAATAATGTACCTATTATTATGGGTGTGGCCCTATTATCTCTAATTAATTGGGTATTTTTATTGTGTTGTGATATGATATGTATGGGATTAAATAGTAAATCTAATATGTGATGGGACACAATCCATTGTGCGATGTTATCCTAAAAATTAGAATTGAATTCTATGTATTTCATGTTTTATATTATTTATAATTCATATGTTTTGGTGATATTATTATTAAACTATCTTCATAATATGTTCCCTTTTAATTATTCAGGATCCTTATATTTTATGACATAATATTATTCAATTTAAATCATATGTTATGCATCGTTATCATGTTTATTCCCTTATTGGGATTTTTGGCTCACCCCTTTTTCAATATATTCCCTAGGTTATCCTTTGTAGTTTTAAGAGCTCAAATAGATTTGGAAGATTAGAGTGAATAATAAAATAAATATTTATAATTTTAATCACACATTGTTCTATTATTATCCTAGTCCTACAAATACAAGACCTATGGATATTGGGGTGGATTTATTAGGTATATATGTAAATAATAAAATAATAATATGTGTAAAAGTATTGGGTCTATATATTTGGTTTTAGAGAGAGTTCTATATATTTTTTCAGATAATGAATAGAAAAATTTATTGAGAACCTAAGGGATAAGTATAAGAACATAAAAATATGCTTGAATTTTGGGGATGTATAGAGCAAGTTGTTTCCAAGGAATTATACCCTCTCTTGAATAATACAATTGGATATTACTCTGGAAGAATTGTACGTATGGGTAAAAAACCCTATAATGTAGGATTGGGTATTAACTCGAACATCAATTGGTGCATGAAAATGAGGTCTTGTTGCACACCTAGTTTAACACTCATAGCGGTGTTATTTGAAAAAAATACAAACTATTTAAAAACCATTATAAAGGAATTGAATAAACTGTGATTTTTGAAAACATAATAGAAACTTTACATGGATAATAGAGACTAAATTCAAGATATCCATATGTTATTATTTATGTGTCATTTGTATGTTATTCATTCTATCTTCACATTTTATTTTTTTATATTATTTTCTGCTTCATTATTATCATTCTTATTTTTATTTAATTAAATTTATTTAATGAAAGGAAATATTTGGAGTTGTGTTAGTGAACAATGTGATAGGAAATGTGATGATTTCACAAATGAGATTCCTAGCAATATGATAGCATGATTTGAGAACTTTATTAATGTACTTTATTAGTTTACTCAAGTTATCAATAATAACGTGAATAATGTTTAATTCCCTTCATATCCTAGGAATGTGTAGTTTTTTTGAGTACTTTGTGTGGTAAATTCACCCCACTATTAGTGTATCTTATGATCCCCTCATCATGGAAGAAATTTAATATCTCCATTGATAAATGTTCCCTACCTTCTAATGCCAAAAATAAGATAATGTTTTGGTGGTATTCTATCTCATGGAGAGGGAAGTTGATTAGTGGTTTACAATGATAAAAAACATAAAGTTCAAAGAGTAAATTGACTTGATGAAATTGGAAGGATTCGAGAAAATATTTTTCTATGAATATTTTCCCCATACTCTTTATCTTAAAATAGGGAAGAGTTTTTTTAGACTGAAGAAAAAGAAAGATAATTCTATTAGGTTTTCCAAATTAAACTTCACAAGGTTGGAATAGTATAACATTGGATTCTACATCAAAAAAAACATATTTTGGAATTCTACATTATTGGATTAAATATAAGTCTATAAAAATATTTGGCAATTTGAAACTTGTATATCCTTGAAGTAATTTTATGTTGTGCCACTAAGGTTAGGATAGAGATTATTGACTCTCTATATTCTCATAGGTAGAGATAAAATAGGATTAAAATAAATTTTAATTTTGAAAGATTGGTGGATTACTCCCATAGTGGAGAGAAAACTCAACTTCACACATGTCAAATTTGTTAAAAGAAAAATCCTAGAAATAATCTCAAGGGAACCGGGAGAAGATTCATGTGTAGAAAGGAGGGCCATCATGATAATCACTAATGAAGTGATACGAGTAAACTCACTAATTTTATGGATGAGGATAAGGATTAGATAAATGATCAACCTATGGTATAGTGTTTCAACAACGAGAACTATAAGAATTATGAATTCTAATTCCTTAATCCTAGGATTGTCAATATAATCAACTTCAACAACCTCTATGGCCTAGAGATAAAGGAATGGAGTATGGAATAACTACTATTAAGGTGGATCTACACAAAGATGTGGTGACATGTTTTATAGTTATTCATTCAATAATATTGAATTTTCTATTTGATTTTGGTTCTATAAATTCCTTAATTTTTTGAAATTGTAGTAGAAATATCCAAAATCCACCTCAAAATATCAAGGTTGATCTATATGTGAGAACACATAATTAATATATTATTGTATCTCAAGTATATGACTTATCCTAGGTCAATTTCTGTGAACTGAATCCCCCAGAAAATATTTTCCTACTTTATTTAGTTGACTTTAATGCTATATTATTCATTTATTGGTAGAAAATATATAATACAACCTCAAATTTAACTTATACTTCTATCTATTCTCAGACTCCTTAAATAATGGACATCATTGAGTTGGAAGAAATGAAGAAGTGGTTACAAGAGAATCTAGATTATGGTTTTATATTCTCGAGTGATTCACAGTAGGGTGTGCTGATCATACTCTCCAAGAAGTATGGTAAAATGAAACCATGTATTAATTTTCATAAACTAAATAAAAATAAATAAATAAATTTTTTCCTTATACATAGATAGATTCGATGTTTGATCAATGATTTGGGGCTTGATATTTATGTATGGTATACCTCTGGTTGGGATATCATCAATTAATGGTGAGAAATGATGATATACCCAAGACCGCCTTTATAAAAATGTGCATACACCATGAATTTGTAATGATTCCTATTTGGACTCATTAATTCTCCTACAATATTTATAGATATCATAAATAGATTCTATAAGTATTTCCTTGAAAAAAGTTTGGTACCTTTTATTACTGATATTCTGAAATACTCTAAAATAAAGGATGTGAATGAGTAGTATTTCAATATTAAGGTAAATACTTTGTAAATGGAGAATATATATGAAAATGAATAGTAAATTTTATTTCTTGATGGAAGAAGTATCATTCTTTTGGAAATTTATCACTAGAAAGGGGATATATATAGACCCTTTTAAGAAAAATGTGCTTGAGTGTCTCAGAACAATATCTATAGGAGAGTTCCACATTTTCCTTGAACTATCTAAGTAATATGAATTATTTTTGAAGACCTTATCATAATTTTCAAACCCAATAATAAATATAACTCGTAAGGAGTTAAAGTTTTTCTAGACCAATTATTGTAAAAAAGGCATTAAGGAATTGGAACACATTATTATCACTACACCAGTACTAACACAACCCTCAATTTGGGAATTGTTTGTGGTATACATAAATTATTAAATGAAGGTTTTTTATATATATTAATTCTAAATGATGAGTTTATATCCTATTCCATAAGGTAGTTGAATATTTATGGGTATAACTACCCAGTGAAAAATCTAGATTTAGCTATATTGATCTTTGGATTAAAGATTTGGAATAAATAACCTTTTATGAGTACAGGTGTAAAATACATATGAGTCATAAGAATATCATATATATATATTCACATATAAGCTGATTAATATGTTCTTGTGAAGATGGTTATATATAATCAAGGATTACAACTACTCAGAATCGCTATCATTTAGGGAAGGTGAATAATGTAACAGACTCTCTATATAGAAAGTATCTGAAAACCTTTTCCATGATGATAATTAAGAAGGATCTGATCATCTTAAACATATAATGGATGGACATGGAATTTAAATGAATGATAATCATCATTCCTTTCTCTAATTATTACTCAAGCATCCCTTATGTAAAAGTCAAATGAATCTTAAATAGGTGACGAGGAAATAAAAATCACTATAGAAGCTATACGAAAATAGAGTCCTAAAAGTGAAAAGTTATTGAATGAGCTATAAGATTCTATTCATGAATATGTGTACCATAAAATCTTCAGATAATGAATGATTCACTGAAATATACACATATATAAACCTTCAACATCCACCCAAGGAGATGGAAGATATATTTATATCTATGAGATCAATATTGTAGAGATAATTTGAAAAAATGACAAAATATTATACATCAAAGATCTAGGAACATCATTAAGTGAAGGATTAATGGAAAAAATCCAGGGGGAAGACGCAACCATTACCCATACCAGTATGGAAATTGGAAAAATCACCATGGAATTTTCTGTTGGTTTTCAAAATACATTTATAGGAAATAATTCTATATGGTATTTGGTGTATTCGCATGAACCAACCCAGTTCAACCCTAAACTGATCTCCCATGCTAGCCAGCAACTACTCTCAAGAGGCATTCTTGATCCACCCATGCTGGAAACAAGTGTCTGGAATCAAGAATACTCACCTTTGAATGATGTATCCCATAAAAATAGAAAAACAAAGAAAGAAAGATAAAAAATCAAGGGACAACTATAAATAGAAGATAAATAAAAATAGAACATACCTTCATGTGACCCCACAAGTAACCTCCAACCAAAGAACCACATTCACTCCCTGATTGATTGAGAATAAAGATAACCTGAAGAAGAAAAATGATAAAAAAAATAATAGGCATGAGAACCAAGATGCTCAGTAGGTATGACAAGGATAAACATATCCCTATTCTTTCCTTTTAAAATGAAATCCAAACTTACTAGTTTGGAGATGATATATAAAAAAAATAGGGTTTTATATTTAAATAAAAAACAAGTGTCAAGATCCCATTTTAAATATAAAATACCTTAAATTAAAATTTTCAAAAATAGCTCTATAACACATAGAAAAAAATCAATAAATTCATTTTAAAGGATATCCAACCATAAAACATTTTTCCCAATGTAAAAAATAAAAAAAATTGTTCTTTTATCAATAAACTGGAATAATATAGAAAGTCGTGTACATGTAAAATGGGAATCATGGAATCTTTGGTGCTTGTCAAGATGGCCTATGAAAAAGATAAAATACTATCTCATAATCAACCTCTACTAGTATCAGTTATCTATAATCACTTCTAAAACACTCAGAGACACCCTCACTATCTTGAATAAGGGTAAAAACATAAATAAAGTCAGGTTATCTACCCAATGCCATTAGCCAATGCATAATCTAAACTAGTGAAACACGTGTACCTATGTCCCACACCTAACTACCCAAGGTTTTCCATGAAAGTAAAATAGTGGAATGTTTTACCAATATATCATATAAACACATATCATATATTTTCCAATAACCAATAACCAACTTCGAAACTCAAGATTCCCTTATTAATTAAATCCACAATTAAAATTAAAATAGTAATGGCCCTTTTCACGAAGAACATAGCACGAATCACACATAAAAGGGGAATTCCTTAAAATCAGCTTTCTATTTATATTAAAATGATTGATATTGAAAATTGGGAAACATTTTTTTAAAGTATACACATTTAATTTGGAAAACAGAATTTCTCAAAGATTATCTAGTTCCAAAATCATGACCTGTATTAATGACATATACAGATAGAAATATGTGTGTGTGTGTGTGTGTGTTTAGGAACCATATTCAACCCAATTCAAATATTCTAGAATCCATGAATGAATATTTGAAAAGTATGAACTAATATATCTATATATATCATCATGTGTATATGCACATAAGCCATTATTTTGAAATTCTCCAAGGATTCCTCAGAGAATAAACCAAACCATTAATCCCTTTTTATAAAACTCTGTCAAAGGACCTAAACCCCATTTCCTATTCTACATTAAATGAATATAATCGTTTGAAAAATCATTTTAAAATTTAATATTCTTTTATATCCAAAAAATAATTTAAAAATGCTTGAAACTAATGTAATTAATGATAGATACTAGAGGAAAGAATTTGAAAACAAATGGGAACCCAATTCCAAGGTTCACAATATTTACATAGCATATAAATTTCACATGACCATAAAACAACCATTGAAAACACCAAATAGTGATGTAATTAATGGTAAAATAGTTTACATAATTAACCCTACCTTAAATCATGGTTTTCACTGAATTGGAAACTCAAAATCACTTCAATGAAGACCACAGAGACCAAATAAACAAATAAGAACCCTAAAAGATCAAAAAACCTCATTTTAAAATCAAGTAAACATAAACCCTATGTATTAGAAACCCAAAAGAAGAAGAATAAGAATAAATTTGAAGAGGAAGGAAGAAAAAGGATAAAGGAGTCTTACATTTGAATATCCAGTTCCATTCTTTAATAAATCCAAATATTTTACCATAGAGGAGAGGAAGAAACTAGGGTAGAGGTGTGGGTGGATCTCAATGACTACTAGGGGTGAAATATGGGAGGAATGTGAGGGATATGTGATTTAAAAAATGTAAAATTGGTCTACTAACACTTTTTATGTGACCTAGAAGAATGCACAGTCTAGCTGCAAAGTTTGTCAGACAGTGCATGAACAGTATAGTAGTCCTCTCCAAAGGAGAGGGAGCTGCATAGTTCACTGGAAGAAAAATCACAATCATATGGCTAACCATATAGTTTGGATAGTGATTTTGTTTAGGTTTCCTGGTAAAAAGGGTTCTAGTGCTCTGTCATGAACCAAGTCATGTATCCTTGATAGACCCACTATCTTGTTCGCCCTATTTGAAAAGGGAGGGATCACGGTTTGTAATAATTGTTCACTAACCATGTGCCACACTCTCACCTTTATGAAAACCCAAATTTCCCCAAAATGAGAAGAAAACCCTAGAAAAAAACAAAATAGATAAAAAATAAATAAAATAGTTTGGTTTTTTAGGCTAGGATGTGACAATTCTACCTACCATTGACACATTATACCCCAAAAATGTCCCAAAAGATCTGGCCAACCAAAACATGAGGAAATGAAAAACTCCACCCAAACGAAGACTCAATCACAAAAATGTTGAGAATTAGAAAAATTCATCTCCCGCTGATTATTTGAAGCTCTAGAGTTGAAATAAGCAGTTAAAAACATCTTCACGAACCATCCTGATATTTATTGGAAAAACTAATGAATCTATATAACTCAAACTACTGAACAAAGGATCAAGGGAGTTTCACTTCAAACACCATCCCAAAACTGGGAACATAACTACCCCTAACATAGATCATGAATGAATATCATTATGGTTTTTAGGTATTTTTATGAGGATCTTCCACATGAACCATAAACATAATTAACTAGTTACCATGGTTAGGGTTGAGCAAGTTGGAGTGAAGGAACGGTCCCACACAGAGTGCTGGGAAAAGGATTTTAATACAAGATAATCCATGGTGGTCTCCCACCATATTATGGATATGGTAAAACATTGGTTCCTTAAACTAGAAAAATCTCACTAATTCAATCAAAGACCAATCTACAACTAACAATACACAAAACATGAATAATCGTTATTTCACAAACACTAGATTCATAATTTTTCAAGAGACTTATCTATTAAAAACATGACTTTCCAAAATACATACAAAATATTTACCCATTCCCAAAAAAACCACACCACCATTCTTAACATCCCAAAACAATAAAACTTTATAGGAAATGAAATTATAAACATATTCTTCAGTAGAAATAGTTTTTCTCAAATTATGTTGGGGGTCTTTTAAAGGGGTGGATCTAGCTCTACGTCGATTCCTAAAAACCCACTGTAAAAACCATTCATTATAACCTAGATTCCCATAGGTACTGTAGGTATTTGGTCATTCTAGACATGAATACTTCTTATTCCCTGAATTTCCACAGTGATGGCACACCCATACCTTACTCTTGAACGTTTCTACTGAAAATAAACATGAAAAATTCTTCATATCCCATCCAAATATTTCAAATTAAGCTTTCATACCTTTCCCATTATTAGAGACTCTATCATAACTCCAAGGTATAGGTCAGACATAAACCATATCCAAATCTCCATCCAAACTGGTATTGATCTAATCATATTTCCTTACAACTTCTATATAAGTGTTGGGGAAGGATGTCACGTCTTGAAACCATTTTGATAAATGGAATTTTTCAAAGCATGCACACTTTAGGTATCCATCATTGGGAAGTTCTATAAGATTCAGAACCATCTCGGTGAATCTCCTAGAATATTCCAAGACTGTTAAATCATCTTTCATAATATGGCACAACATCATCTCCTTAGGTACATTTGTGGATTCATATAAACATATCCAGATGAACAATGCCTTAAATATTTCCCATGTGTGGACATTTTGTGGTTTGGACTAGTAAGTGGCATCCATCACTTCCATATTAAGCCTTCCATTATAAAGGATGAAAAATGAGGTTTAGAGGATTGATGAAATTATTTTGATTAAATATATCCTCAATTATTCACAACTATTCTTTAGATTTATTAGTCACTAGATTCCCGAAGAAATAAGGAAGTTTCAACTCCTAGAACTTCCAAAAAAATTCTTGGCATTGAGGACCAATGAGTTCTGTATCCATAATGTGACAAAGTACTACGGCAATACACGATCAACCAAAAATCATGAAATTAGATAAACAACATAAAATTATTCACTAAGTCCCATAGAACAACATGGAGGAAAACCCTAAAAACATGAAGCACAACACTATATCAAAACACACCCCAAACCAAAAACTCATCATCTTAATCATGACTCAATACCCAACTCAAACTCCACTCATACCACACTTACAAAATTTTAAAACTAATAACCCATAAAAAGACTCCAAACGAACATGAAAACAAAAAACAACTACTCACTCCCCAAAAAATCTTACAAAACCAATCCATTTCCTTATTTTATTTTGTTTCCAAAACATCCCATTTCATTTTCAATCAACCAAATTCTTTCCACTTTATAAATCTAACATTGATAAACCAAATAAAATTCTTTTAACAAAAAGGTAACAACTGAGAACCAACATAACCCAAAAAAAATAAAACTGAAAAAAAAAATCAAAAACTCGTTAGAGAAAAATTCTAGAATAGAATAAAATCTGGTACGCATATCTTGATAGCATTTTTTTTGGACCATACACCAATTTTGAAAGAACACAGGTGGATATCAGTTTTAGTTACAAGGTAAGTTCCTTGTTTTCCATATTGATAATGGAATCCATAGACCCCTGTTAATTTCTTCAAAACAACCACTCCATGCCTTAATTTTCTCAAACAAACCTACCAATTCTCAAATCCAAACCAAAAAATCTATAGAAAAACAAAAACATTAAAAATATCCATTATACAAGCTCATATTTTCATACATAACTAACCCAAACAACACCAGAAATTCAAAAGTCCTTCCGAATTAATGGTGATCAAGAACCTATCCTTGATTGGACACTTGAATTCTAAAAATACTATATTTGAACTACCATACATCTCCCAATAATAGGGGATAACCTAGATCTAATCCCATTTTCTTGTAAACAAACTCATGTTAACCCAAAACTAAGCACCCAATAAAGCCTTCAACAAAGCATGTGAGCTATTCCCAGTCCTCCTTGACTGGAAACTAGTAACATGCGTCAGGAATAATCAGCTAGGAATGATTTAACCCATAAAAAGTAGATAAATATTTAAATAAATAAAAAAATCAAGGGAAAACTGGAAGTGTAAGAGAAAAAATATAGCATACCTCAATGTGACCTCATATGTTAGTTTGAAAAAATAACCACATGCACATCATGATTAATCCTAAACTAAGTGAACCTGAAGTTGAAATGGTAAAAGGAGTAGGTATGATCATCATGAGTCTTAATATGGAATCTATGGATAATGAAATCCCTATGCCTTACATTTAAGGTTAAGTCTAATCCTTCTATTTTGGAGTAGAAACATATAAGAATATATTTTTCTCTTACTTTAAAAAATGAGTAGCAAGCTCCCATTTTTATGATAAACTAGAATTCATCACATTTAAAAAAATATCTCTAATTAATTGAAAATATTTCAATAAAATCATTCTAAATAATAAAAATTTGTAAAACATGCATCCCAGATTGAAAAAATGTTATTTTGTAAAGAAACTATAATAAAGAAGAATGTTGTTTACATGTAAAATTGGTGTCATAAAATCTCAAATATTGGTCAAGATGGCCTAGGAAAAATCCAAAATACTATATCATAATCAATATCAACCCGTAATGGTTATCCATAATCACTTTCCAAACACTTCGTGACACCCTCACTAGATCAAATAAGTGAAACATCACAAAAGAAGCCAATTTATCCTCTCAAGGCTACTAGCTAGAACAAAATTTCGACTATTATTGAATATCTAATTAGGGATCCCACTTAACTACCCATGGCCACTCATTAAATTTATATTGATATAAATTTTACCAATATAACATAAACACACATCTAATACATTTTACACTAAACAAAAAACCCATTTTTCACTGTTGTTCTCCCTCTTTATGGAATCCAAAATTCAAATTAAAACAATCAAGGATCTTTTATCTAAGAACATAGCATGATTCACACATAAAAGTTTTATTCCCTAAGGTGTGTTTCCCATTTATATAAATTGTTTCAATGTTCCAATTGGGTCTCATTATTTTAATTTAAATAGATTTACTATGGAAAACAGAATTTCCCCAAGATTCTCTAGTTCCAAAACCACACCTCGTATTACTGACATCCACACATAGACTTGTGTGTGTGTTTAGGCATCCTATTCAACCCAATGTAATTATTCTACTCTTTATGAGTTAATATTTTAAAATGAGGAACTTAAATATATATATATATATATGTATATATGAATAGAACAAATAGTTTGAAAATTACCCAAGGATTACTCATTGAATCAACCAAACCATTAGCCTCATTTAATAAAACATCGTTGAAGGACCAAAACTCCTTGAGTAGTTCCAATTTATATGATGAAAAACATTCGAAAAATCATTTTAACATTTAATATGTGTTTCCATTCAAAAACATGAATTAAATCATGTCGGACCCCAACTCAATTCATGACAGAGGCTAGAAAAAATGACTAGATTAAAAATGAGAACCCAATTCAAATGTTCAAAACATTTTCATAGAATATTAAATTAATATATACACAAAACATCCATTAAAAACACCAAGCAATTGTGTAATTCAGGTTAAAATCTTTGACAAATGGAAACCAACCTCAAATCGTAGTTTTTATAGTAAAGGATACTCAACATCACTTCTAAGAATCCAAAGGAAAAAAAAGGATCCAACAAGAACCCTAAAAGATAAAAACCCTCAAATTTAAAATCAATTAAACATGAACCCTGGGTGGTAGAAACCCTGAAAGGCAAAATAATAAGAAGAAAGAGGAATAAGAAGGAATGAAGAGAATGGGAGCATAACATTGAATGTACACCTTAATTATTGAAGAAATTTGATTATTTCACTATAGAGGAGGTGAATAACCCAAGAGATATGTGTGGGAGTAACTTAATAAATGTTTAGGGTTTAATGGGGGAGGAATATTAGGTATTTAGGTTATAATGATAAGGGAAAAGTGAAAAAAATATCATTTTTAAGTGAACTCATAGACCACACTGTTTGGATGCACGATCATTCAGACCATGTGTTAACCCTATAGTAGTATTTTCCAAAAAAAATATAGAGCCACGCGGTTCACTTGAGGAATCTAAACAGTCATGTGGAAAACTGTAACACCCTAAGCTTCCACGGTACGCTTCTCATTGAATAATACAGTAATGTGCATTGTACGCAACTTCGAGTTCTAACACACACCACAAAAAATCAAACTAGCCCTTATGAATCGTAATACCCACTTTCTAAGATTTTATACATTTTATCTTTCAAAATGGACTTCATTTTTGGATTTGGAATATCAAAATTATCCTACGGTGAATTTTTTGTATTTTTCTGAGAACATTCAATTTTTGATGAATAGTGAAAAAACACTCAGTTTTAGATTAAAACTGAATTTTTATTTAAATAATTAATTATTTTATTCAAATTTAATTAAGATCAAAATGGATACATAATACCTATATAAGTTCAATTTAATTCATTGGAGTTATTTTAGAATAATTTTAGATATATAAAAAATTTATGGAACTTTTCACCGTCTTTTAACCACCTCCTAGGAGAATTTTAAAATTCACATAAAACATAATTTTACCGCTCCTATGAGTGGAATTTAGAAAATTCGAGAGAAATGGTTAATATCATGGAGTAAAATTTGGTTCAATAAGATAAAAATAATTTTTGGTGAATAGTAACTTTTTACTTTTATTTACCAAGGTTAAAAGTAAAGAGGGTAATTAAGGGTAAAAATTGTATTAATATTACCCTAACACATGTCCTAATTCTATTGGACAAGTGATTCTCGACCAAAAACAACCATAGGAATAAAATATTATCATTTTGGTCCACTTGGATTAGATTAAGATATTTCATATTATTTAATTCAAAGAAGAGTTAAAAGAGTTAAAATCAATGTTTAATTACTAAAAGATTCTTAATATAGGGTTATACATAATATAAGTTCAATTTTAAATGTTCATTAGAAAGTTAATAAAATTCCTACAATATGGTATTTTATTTATAATTTTTAGACATTAAATAATTTAATTTATTTATTACATAATGGTGATGCAGTAATTACCTAATTAATGAAATATTAAAATAATTGATATTAAAAATATCAAAATAAATTTAATTTGAAACTTTTATGAATTCCACTTATTTTCTATGTTAATATTACATATTAGGATTGGTTATATAATGTTTTTTTGAAGTAATAATGCTTTTATGAAATTATCAAAAACAAAATACCCAATAGTGTCAAAATTGTCATAAAAGAGTTTTTAAAACAAATATTACATTATTAATTGATATTATATTCCTAAAAATATAAAGATATTCCAAAGGACTTACATAATGATATGTGCATTATTAATGGATCAATTTTAGGTCGCTTGGGTGTATATAGTAAGTTTATTAACTATATAATATAAAAATACAAAGAGACATGGTAAATGTCAAACTATTTATCTAAGAGTTAAATATAAATGATAAGGTTAATATAGTGACCCAAACCTCTATAAAATATATTGTTTGAAATGTTCACGACCCATCCCCACCTTAAAATTTATGTAATAAACTTTGGATCCATTAGAAACAGAATATGAATTTATTATAAAATAATATTTCTATCTTTTCCAAAGGTGCCCCTCACCCCTCTTATAAAAGGTAACTCTACCTTCTCTCTAATTTACACCTTCAAAGCCTTTTTTCTCGGCCAACCCCTGCCCAAATATTCTCTCAACTTCCCTCAATTCTACCTATAGGACTTAGTTTTATCATAAATCCATTTTATGGATCCCTTTTGATCAAATCAAAAGGAAGAACTCAATTAAGAGGTAATGTTTTCACCACACTCTTTCAAGTTCCTTTCTTCTTCAAATTATTCTTTCTTTGTTATTCCCATTATAATATAATAACTCCAGTGTCTTCTATATACTATGATGTTATTATAAATATGGTACAACCATATTCATTATTCTATCCATCCTTTGAATGGCATGTCACCATATGTGCGTACGTACGACTTACCGTCTCCAATTCGTGGTGTAATTGTTATTCAATAAATTATTATTTGGATGGTTATAATAATGACATGTAATTCATTTAAATAATAAATATAACATGATAATTATTCTTTATATATGATATACCATCCAATTATATAATATTTTATTATCAAAAGAATGATATTGTCGCTTGTGCGTAAATACGGACTACCGTCTCCACGAACGTGATGAGATTCATTCCCCATCGTATCCATTCATGAATATTTCTCATTTAATGATTAAAAATATTTTTTTTGGAGATGAAATAATTCTAGATATGAATAAGATACAACCTATACATAACACACATAACTGATGTAACAAAATATATAAAAGAAAATGAGTAAGTTAACACCCAAAATGACGATAATACTAAGATATTATTAACCAAGCAATGTTAAAATATCATATATGATATCATATTAATGTATATGATTCTTTTATAATTTAATAACAATTACATAACCATTATACAGGAGGTTAACCTACCCTCATCCCAGGAAAAGTACAAAGTAAGGGTTTATTTCACAATCTCTTCATTATCTGAGTTTGTTTATACGTAATTACCTACTAGGACCTCTTTATCATCCACATCCATGTTTCTTAAAAAATGTATTCCAAATAATTATTACTATTTTACAGACTATGTGTTAAAGTCATTTATACACTTTTTGACTTTTTATAAGAAGTTTATAAAGGAATCTTTCTGTCATTTTCCAAACAAGGTCCTTTTTAACCTTTTCGACAGAATTAAGGTAAGAATGTCTTTTTTAACTTATACGGCGGGTGTGGCTATAATATACCATTATAAAATCGTCGAATCTTCACATATAAGATAATAAGAATATTATCAAAGTAAATTTTTTCTTTTATAATTATATGACTTTTAAATGATATCAAAAAAAGAGATATTTCTACCAAATAGCTTTGATTTCATCTATGTCAACATCCTTTGATGGATTTTAAACATATTTGATGTTTATTTATTATGATACAAAACATCCATATTGTATTGAAGGTTTTTTGATATGTTTGACTATGGATGTGTTATTTTTATACCATTCATGGTTTTGGAGGAAGTATTGACATTTCGTATGATAGTTTTAATATGAATGTTTATGTTATGTTTAAACCTGTTCATATGAGGAATGCATTGAACTTAGTAAGTGACGGGTGGAGCCCACTATAGCTCCTCGATGCATCGGTTGGTCTCATTAGACAAACTAGTTTCTTGGAATAGGGCCTTGACAAAATCTTATTTGTATTCTTGGCCCATAGCCTTGAATATGTGGTTATGATAGTCTGGGATTATGAATTCCACCATTATGAAAGTGGTTATTGATATTGCATGTGATTATTCGATTCGTAGAATATCCATGTGAATAAGTAAATGGAATTATTTCTATTTATTTCTACCATACTATGTTGAATTCCATGTTTAAAAGTCTTTTGTTTTAGTTATTTATTTCCTTAAATGTTTATGATTATTTATGAATGTTTCCCGTATATTGTTATCCTTACGGGGAATTTGAGCTCACCCCGTTCTATGTTTTATTTTTCCCTGTATGTGAAGAAGTATTTTATGAATGAATTATAGGGATAGTATGTGAGGATATGAGTGTGGATTATGGAGACTATGTTTTTGTATTTTTCATTTTATGATGTAATGTAAATTTTATGAATGTATCTAGTTCTTTCAAGGCTACTAAACTAATCGGTCTTTCTAGACTTGATCTTTTGTGATCATGCCAATGTTATGTAATAATGCTCCGACTCTAGGTAACTGGGGTCAGGGTGTTACAGTTGGTATCAGAGGAAGTTTAGTTCAAAACATGGAAGTTAGATTTAGATAAACTCTTATTAGAGAAAATAGACCTAAGATGGACTTTGAGGATTAGTATAGAAGAACTTCCTAGAGTTTTGGTATTGTAGTGATTTTGTGAGTTTTTCGAGCAATACATCCATTTTTGGATATGAGAAGGTAGAGGTAGCTCTGGCACAGATGTGCCTAGGGGTATAACCTGAAAACACAGCTTTGAGCAAGACTCCAACGAGCACTGGTGCACGACAACAGGCCTTTCTGTAGTCTTGGTTATGACACTCCTGGAGGATATGGTTAGAGTAATTATCATTTTCTTTACAAACCATTATGAAAGGTTTTTGAGTATATACTTCCCCAAATAATTTTTTTTTTGATTATGGATTATATCCATAAATTGTTCAATTTTTGTTAAGTGGTTTACAAGTATGGAATTTGGTATTTTCATTCATAAAATGATCAAGTTTATGCCATTGTTTAGAAATGGCACCTAGTGGAAGGAATGGAAACTATATCAATGCACGCACTCCACATAGGGATTTCCCTCCTACTCAAGTTAAATATAGTGGAGATGGGGATGCAAGTGGTTTTGATTAGCTAATCACCATACTAGGAAAAATCACTCAGGTTATGAATAATAACCTTACTCGTATGGAGCACCCAGATCAAAAACATGGAGGATCAATGTTATATCTCTTCATGAGGGAACAACCACCAACATTCAATGGGAGTACAAATCCCTTATTAGATAAGCAATGGATAAATTCCTTAGAGAAAATATTCCATTCCTTGTGGAGTAGTGAAAGGTAAAACATTATCATTGCAGTTTACCACCTCATTGGAGATACTGATCAATGGTGGTCATTGTTTCAAAACACGAAAGAAGATGATGAAGTATCAAATATAGAATGGGGGAGTTCAAAGATACTTTCTTATAAAAATACTTTCCTCGTGACCATCGAGAAGATATGGAAAGGAAATTTCTGAGTCTGAGACAAAAGGAGGATAAGAATGTCGCAAAGTATGAGGCTAACTTTACATGGTTAGTGAGGCATGAAGAAGATTATATACATAACCCAATTAGTAATATTGATCATTTATTTGATGTTTTAAAACCATTCCTCTGTCGATCATTAATATCACAATCCTTCCCATCATACGAATATATAGTCTCATGTTCTATCAAGACAGAAAAGGAATTTTCTATGTCATACAACTTTAAAGCAAAGCAAGAGAAAAAGAGATCTACCAATCAGTCTGGAAATGGAAATAAGGGGAAGAAGGGAAAAGTTGAATATCCATCCTGCAGTAAATGTGGGAAGAAACACCCTGGCACTTTCTTAAAAGGAATGGGAGTCTCTTACAAGTGTGGTGAAAAATGCCACCAAGCTCGTGATTGCAAGGGGAGGAAATAAGCTATCAACTTTCAATGCTACAATTGAAGGGAGATGGGACATTATGCAAATGAATTTCCTAAGCGTCCGGGAAACTTACCTCTGAAAAGGACAAGGGATCAAGGCCAATTTTATACTATCACTACTGCTGAGGTTGAAGCTCCGAAAGACGTGTTGGTAGGTAATTTAATAGTTTCCTGAAGTTTAGAAAGGCATTTTTTGATTCTAGATCATCGCATTATTTCATATCTTCCCAGTTTTATAAGAAAAATAGATATTTCCAATTTTATTTAACAAGGGAGTTGTCAGTCAAAACTCCTAAGGGAAGTATCATTGCAAAAAAGTTTTGTGAATCAGTCCCAATTAAAGCACATAAATTTTCTTTATCTGCAGATCTCATTGTCATACCTATGATTGAATTTGATATAATGCTCAATATGGATTGGATTTCCGACCATGATGAAAAAATTTATTGTAAGAGGAAGGATGATAATATTTTTGATGGTGATGATAAGGAACACGTTATATTTAGAGCAGAATCATCACCACCTAATTCATACCTAGATCCACCCCCTAGTATCTCAAATAAATTCAATTATTGGGGAGGAAGAGAATGAAATGACTGTGGGTGGGGAAAGGAATGTTCAAATAGAGGATGTACCAATTGTGAGAGAATATGATGATGTGTTTCCAAAAGAATTAGCTGGACATTCTCCAGAATGAAAAATTGAGTTTTCCATTGAGTTAATTCCTGGTTCAAGGCCTATATCGAAGACCCCTTATAGAATGTCCAGTGTGGAATTAGTTGAACTAAACAAACAACTAGAGGAATTGAGTAATAAGGGATTTATTCTCCCTAGTGTTTCTCCATGGGGAGCCCATGTACTTTTTGTTAAGAAGAAAGATGGATCTATGATGTTATGTGTCAACTATAGGGAAATCAATGCTATAACCATCAAGAAAAAGTGTCCACTTCCTCGTATTCATGATTTATTTGACAATTTTCATGGAGTTTAGTAATTTTCAAATATTGACCTTTGATCTGGATACCATTAGTTGTGTGTAAAGACGGAAGACATTCCAAAGACAGCATTTCGAACCAGGTATGGGCATTACAATTTTACAGTAATGCCTTTTGGATTGACTAATGCACCATCTGTATTCATAGATCTAATGAATAGTGTTTTCAAGGAATATCTCGATGATTTTTTGGTGGTATTTATTGATGATATCTTTGTATATTCCAAAATCTATGAAGATCATGAAAATCACTTGCGCATTATCTTGAAGACTCTGAGAAGACATGAATTATATGGGAAGTTTAGCATGTGTGAATTCTGGCTTTAAGAGATTTCTTTTCTTGGACACATTGTCTCTAAATATGGAATCTCTATTGATCCTTCTAAACCATGTCAATCCAATAATGGCCTACACCGACGTGTATAACTGAGGTATGCAGTTTTATTGGTTTAGTAGGTCATTATCGACATTTCGTCCAGAACTTTTCACAATTGGCTAATCCATTAATGAAGCTCACACGTAAAGGGGTTAAATTTGGTTGAACAAAAGAGTGTGAAGAATGTTTTGAAGAACTGAAGAGAAGATTAGTCAATGCTCCTATATTGAATCTACCATCAAGGACTGATGGGTTTGTTATTTATAATGATGCATCGAATAAAGGAATTGGTTGTGTTATTATGCAGAATGATAGATTTATTGCCTATGCATCATGACAACTAAAAATTCATGAGAAAAACTATCATACTCGTGATCTTGAGTTAGATGTTGTAATCTTTTCATTGAAGATATGGATACATTATCTCTATGGTGAAAAATGTGAGATATATACCGATCACAAGAGTTTGAAGTACATTTTCACACAGAAACAACCCAACATGAGGCAAAGTCAATTGCTTGAACTACTCAAGGATTATTATTTCACAATACACTACCACCTAGGGAAGGCAAATAAGGTGAAAATTCTTTGAGCAGAAAGGATCATAGAGTTTTGAACATGATGACAGGTGAAAGGGATCCTATTTTCATGGATTTAGTAAAGATAGACATGGGAATCACCATGGAAGGTGAAACATCAATTCATTTTCAAATTGTTTCCAAACCATCTTTACTAGAAAGGATTAAGAGTTCTCAGACCGATGATGAAGAATTTCAAAAGAAGATTAAAGCTGTGAATGATGGGAGATTGAGTGACTTTGTGTATGAAGATGGAATTTTGAATTTCGGGATGAGACATTGTGTTCCTGATATACCTGATCTAAAAAGGTAATTATTGGATGATGCTCATAGTTTCAATTTCTCAATACACCTTGGGAGAACCAAAATGTATAGAGATTTGAAAGAACATTTTTGGTGGGACAACATGAATAGGGAGATTGCTGATTTTGTGTCAAGATGTATGGTTTGTCAACAAGTGAAAGATGGAGGGAAACTGCCTGGAGGAGTCATGCAACCTCTTTCCAAACCTGAGTGGAGATGGGATAATATCATGATGGACTTTTTTATGGGACTACCAAAGACTCCTAGAAGAAATGATTCAGTATCGGTTATTATTTATCGTCTTACCAAGTTAGCACATTCTCTATCTATAAGAGAAGATCTACCACTGGAAAGTCTACAAAGACTATATATTTATGAAGTTGTGAGACTTCATGGAGTACCCCTATCAATTGTTTTTGATCGTGACCCCCGTTTTACTTCATGATTCTAGAAGAGTCTTCAGAAGGCCTTGGATACTAAACATCATTTGGGCACTACCTACCACCCTCAAATAGATAGAAAATCATAATGGACTATTCAAACCTTAGAAGACATGTTGAGATCATGCTCACTGGACTTTTGGGGTATGCGGGATCAATATTTAACTCTGGTGGAATTTTCCTATAATAATAGCTTCCATTCATGTATTCAGATGGCAACATATGAAGCGTTTTATAGAAAGAGATGTCGCACACCAACCTGTTGGGATGACATTGGTAAAAGAAAACTCGTAGGCCCAGAACTGTTGGAGGAAACTATGAAAAAGGTGAAGGTAATCCAAAATCACATCAAAGCATCTCAAAGGGGGCAGAAGAGCTATGCCGATAATTGAAGGAAGGATTTGTAAATTTAGGTTGGAGATCATGTTTTCTTGAAGGTGTCTCCATGGAAGGGAGTTATACGTTTCATTAAGAAAGGTAAATTTAGTACCAATTACATCGGACCTTTCTAAATTCTAGAACGAATTGGTTTTTTAGCTTACCATTTGGAAATGCCGCCAAATCTCTCCAAAGTTCACGATGTGTTCTACGTATCACTGTTAGATAATACATGCCTGACCCAATGCATGTACTCACCTATGAGGAATTATAACTGAAACCTGATCTATCTTATTGAAAAGAGCCCATCATGATTAATGAAACAAGAGAACAAGTGCTAAGAAACCAGATGACTCGTCTGGTAAAAGTTCTACGGAGAAACCATAAGATGGAAGAGGCAATGTGGGAACCCGAGGAACTTATGATGAAGAACCACCCAAGTCTTTTCATGCGGTAGTATTCAAGAAATTTTGAGGATGAAATTATTTTAAGGAGGGGAGAATGTAACACCCCAACCTTCCATGTTACGCTTCTCTTTGAATAATACAGTACCGTGTGTTGTACGCAACTTCGAATTCTAACACACACAACAACCAATGAAACTAGCTATTATGAATAGTAATAGCCACTTTTTGAACTTTTATACATTTTATCCTTCAAAATAGACTTCATTTTTGGATTCAGAATATCAAAAATAGCCTAGGGTGAATTTTTGGTATTTTTCTAAGAACATTCAATTTTTGATGAATAGTGAAGAAACACTGATTTATAGTTTAAAATCAAATTTTTATTTAAATAGTTATTTATTTTATTTAAATTTATTTAAGATAAAAATGGATACATAATACCTATATAAGTTTTATTTAATTCATTTGAGTTAGTTTAGAATAATTTTAGATATATAAAAAATTTATGGAACTTTTCACCGTCTTTTACTAACCTCCTAGGAGAATTTAGAAATTCACATAAATCTTAATTTTATCACTCCTATGAGTGGAATTTCGAAAATATGAGAGACATGGTTAATATCAAAGAGTAAAATGTTGTTCAATAAGATAAAAAAAATTTCTGGTGAATATAACTTTTTACTTTTATTTACCACGGTTAAAAGTAAATAGGGTAACTAAGGGTAAAAATGATATTAATATTACCCTAAAACATGTCTTAATTATATTACACAAGTTTATATCGACCAAAAACAACATTAGGAACAAAATATTATCATTTAGGTCCTCTTGGATTAGATTAGGACATTTATTATTATTTAATTCAAAGAAGAGTTAAAAGAGTTAAAATCATAGTTTAATTACTAAAACATTATTAATATAGGGTTATACATAATATAAAATAGATTTTAAATATTCATTAGAAATATAAGAAGATTTCAAACATAATGGGAATTTATTTATAATTTTTAGACATCAAATAATTTAATTTATTTATGACACATTGGTGACACAATAATTACCAATTTAATGAAATATTGAAATAATTGATATTATAAGTATCCAAATAAATGTAATTTGATACTTTTATGAATTAAACTAATTTTATTGGTTAATATGAAATATTAGGATTGGTTATATAAAGTTTTTTCGAAGTAATAATTTTGTTATAAAATTATCAAAAACAAAATACCCAATAGTGTCAAAATTGACAAAAAAAGGTTTTTAAAATAAATATTATATTATTAATTGATATTCTATTCCTAAGAATATAAGGATTGGACAAAGGATTTATATAACGATAGGTGTATTATTAATGGACCACTTGGTGGTTTCTTGGTTGTTTATAGTATGTTTAATAACTATATAATATAGAAATACAAAGAGGCATGGTAAATGTCAAACTATTTAACTAAGAGTTAAATACAAATGATAAGGTTAATATAGTGACCCAATCCTGTCTAAAATATATTGGTTGAAATTATTTAGACCCATACCTACCTTAACATTTAAATAATACAATTTGGAGCCATTATAAACCGAATATAAATTTATTATAAAATAATATTTCTAGCTTTTCCAAAGGTGCCCCTCACCCCTCTTATAAAAGAGAACTCCCCCTTCTCTCTAATTTACACCTTCAATGCCTTTTGGATCGGCCAAACCCTGCCAAAATATTCTCTCAACTTCCCTCAATTCAACCTAGTGGAATTAGTTCGATCACAAAGCCAACCTAGTGAGCCCTTTTGATCAAATCAAAAGGAAGAGCACGATTAAGAGGTAATGTTTTCACCACCTTCTTTCAAGTTCCTTTCTTCTTCACCTTCTTCTTTCTTTGTGGTTACCATTCTAAAATAATAATTACAGTATATTATATATACTTTTATGTTATTATAAATATGGTAAAACCATATTAATTATTCTATCCATCCTTTGAATGACATGTCACCATATATGCGTACGTACGGCTTACCGTCTCCACGTCGTGGTGTAATTGTTATTCAATAAATTATTATTTGGATGGGTGTAATAATGATGTGTAATTCATGTAAATAATAAATATAACATAATAATGATTATGTATATATGATATAACATCCAATTATATATTATTTTAATATCAATAAAATGATATCGTCATCGTGCATACGTACGGACTACCCTCTCCATGAACGTGATGAGATTCATTCCCCATGGTATCCATTCAAGACTAATTCTTATTTAATGATTAAAAATAAGGTTTGAGGACTTGATATCATTCTGGATATGAATAATATAAAACCTATCCATAGTAATCACGGCTTATTTAACAAAACATATAAAAGAAAACGAGTAAGTTAACACCTGAAACGACGATAATACTAAGATATTATTAACAAAGCAATGTTAAAAGATAATATATGATATCATATTAATGTATAAGATTCTTGTATAATTTAATAACAGTTATTTCACCATTATACATGATTTTAACCTACCCTCAACCAAGGAAAAGTACATGGTGAGGGTTTATTTCACAATCTCTTCATTATCTGAGGTTGTTTATACGTAATTATCTACTGGGACCTATTTATCATCCACATCCATGTTTCTTAAAAAATGTATTTCAAATCATTATTAATATTTTACAGACTATGGGTTAAAGTCATTTATACCCTTTTTGACTTTTTATAAAAAGTATATAAAGGAATATTTCTATCATTTTCCAAACAAGGTCCTTTTAAACCTTTTCGACAGAATTAAGGTATGAATGTCTTTTTTAACTTATACAGCGGGTGCGTCTATTTTCTGCCATTATAAAATATTCTAAGATTCTCTTACAAGCTTATAAGAATATTTTCAAAGTAAACCATTTCTTTTATAATTATGTGACTATAAAATTATTTCAAAAAAATAGATATTTCTCTCAAATTGTTTTGATTTCATCTATGTCAACATCCATTGATGTATTTTAAGCTTATTTGGAGTTTATTTATTATGATACAAAACTTCAATATTTTATTGAAGGTTTTGTGATATGTTTGACTATGGATGTGTTATTTTTATATCATTCATGGTTTATGAGGAAATTATTGACATATCTTATGATAGATTTAATATGAATGTTTATGTTATGTTTAAACATGTTCATATGAGGAATGCATTGGACTTATTAAGTGATGGGTGGAGCCTGCTATAGATCCTCGATGAATTGGTAGGTCTCATGAGACAAACTAGTGCTTGTCACAAGGCCTTGACATAATCTTATTTGTAGAATTGGCACAAGGCCTTGACTATGTGGTTATGATATTCTGGAATTATGTATTCCACCATTAAGAAAGTGGTTATTGATATTGCATGTGATTATTAGATTAGTAGAATATCCATGTGAATAATTAAATGGCATTATTTCATTTTATTTCTGCCATATTATGTTGAAGTTCAAGTTTAAAAGACTTTTGTTTTAGTTATAAATTGTCTTAAATGTTTATGCTTATTTATGAATGTTTCCTTTATATTGTTATCCTTACTGGGAATTGAGCTCACCCCTTTCTATGTTTTATTTTTCCCAGGAGGTGAAGAAGTATTTAATGAATGACCTGCAGGGATAGTATGAGTGGATATGAGTGTGGACTATGGAGACTATGTTGTTGTGGTTTTCATTTTATGATTTAATGTAAACTTTATATATGTATCTAGTTCTTCAAGGATACTAAACTAATCGGTCTTTCGAGACTTGATCATTTGTGATCATGCCAATGTTATGTAATAATGCACCAACTCTGGGTAAATGGGGTCAGGGAGTTACAAAAAAAATATGGGCAGGATAGTGCTTCTGTATGGGTTTTACGGATTAAACGGAGCCAGTGCATGGCTATGTGAGTGGCCATTTAGCATTGACAATCCCACCATATCGGATACGTGATTTGAAATGTGATGGGAACGGTTTCTAAAAACCATACTCCAATTGTATGCCACTCTCTTACCATCCCAAGAACAACCATTTATCAAAAAAATCCATAGAAACCCCATAAATCATAAATTTTCCAAAATAAATATAATTGTAGGGTCATGTCGGGTTAGGGTGTGACATAGATAATCTTATAAAAAATTCTGACATCATTTCATTTTGATATTACTTATCACTTGTCAACTTTCAAGGATATGCATCAAACAATTAGTGAGTATACATGGAACACCACTATCAATTATATCTGACTGATATCTATGATTTAGCTCTAAGTTCTTTAAAAGTGTCAAACATTATCTAAAAACTAATGTAAAATTCAATAGCTCTTATCACCCCCAAACTAATTTCCAATGTGAGTGGACTATCCAGATACTTGAAGATTTTTTGAGAGCATGATCGATGGACATAGAAGGAGGATGGGACCAAAATCTCCCTCTTTTCAAGTTATCATAAAAAATAGTTTTCAATTAAACTTACAAAGGACCCCAAATGAAGCTAATTATAGGAATATATGTAGAAAAATTGTATTTTGTATTAATTTGGTGAATTATATATGTTGTGACCTGAAATGTTTGAAGAAATGGTAGAATATTTCAATAACATGTGGTAACACATCAGGGAAGCTCAAAAACAACAAAAAAGTTATACTGACAACCATATAAGAGATGTAGAGTTTGATGTTAGAGAAAAATTGTTCCTCCACATATCTCAATTTAATAGAGTAATGATATTTGTGAATAAGTTAAAGCAAATTCCAATGTACATCGGTCCCTTTGAGACTACTGATCACATTTGAGTTATGGAATATAGACTAGAACACCCATAATCCATGTCCCAAATACATGATGTGTTCAACATATCCCTCTAGAGGAAATAAATACCAGATCTCTCGCATGTACAAGATTTGGAGTTACTTCTAGAGAAAAATTATTTCTCTTGTGAGGGTAAAGTGGTGAAGATCATGGATCATAGAGACAAAGATCAATGTAATAAAACTACACTCTTTGTTGAAGTACTATGGAAAAATCATAAGTACAAGGAAGCAACATGGGAACTAGAGAAATAAAAAAAGAATAAGTACCCTCACCTTTTTTCACCATATTATTTAAAAAGAAATTTTAATGGTGAAATTACCTAAGGGGAGAATAATTCAATGACCTAAAATTTTATCAATTGAATTCCCACTATGAATATTTAATTATATTATACTTAGTAATATAATATTATATATTTAAAATTCACCACATGATAAAACCAAAAAAAAATATTATATAAATGTGAACATTAAACTTAAATAATAAATATGGAAATAAAAATTGAAAATATTAAAGTTGGTTAAAAATAGAAAACAATATACTAATAAAATGAAAAGTCATATCTTATCGATCTACTAGAATAACAGCACTCGTGAACAATAATGTAGAAAAGAAAAAAAATTAGTAATACATTATTCATCATGAAAATGAAAATATATATAACCTTCAAGGAAAATACAAGTTAATATATAATTAATAAAATATGAGATAGTTATAAAAAATTATGCAACGCATATAACTATTACAAAACATACAGATAGAATAGTGACTTGGTAACTAAAATAGTTGGCCATTAGTTATAGAAACCCTACCATTAGAAAAGTATCATCACTAATATAAGTTTATAATAATATATATTTATTTTATAAAATGAAAATATTACCTATTTGTATACATGTAAATAAATGTTTTCAAAATGATAGAAATTGTGTTTTTATTTTGGTAAAACATAAAAATTTATTGGAATTTTTATAAAAAATATAAAGATTTAAAATAAATTTTATTTCCATAAAATGGGTTTACAAAATATTAATATTATTAATTTTAATGATGATATACTTTTATGATACATTAAGGAATTTTTTTAATGAGTACCAAAATTGATCATAATATTAAAATTGGTATTTTTCAAATAAATAAAGATTTTATTCAAATATTAATCTTTTAATATTTGGAAAATTATTTTCTTAAAATTTATTTATATATTTTTATAAACATCAAAAAATGGTTTCTCTGGTTTTTTGTTATTTTTCTAAAATAGTTCAATCTTTTTGAAATTTTAATATATGTAAAAATATAGTAGTTTGCATTATAAGAAAAATAAATGAAGAAATAACTCATGGATTATTTAAGTAGCCATTATTTCAAAATAACATTAATAAATTTCTATATATCATTATAATAATCAAAACTGTTGTTATTATTCGGCCCAAATATTAAACTAATGAATATAATATTCCAAAACACCCCTCTTTTACCCTTATAACTATCACCCCTTCTCCAAAAACTTTCTAAGACTTGTTTCTTACCAAATTTTTAAATAATTGTCTTCTTGATCATATATCCCATGTCATAGTGCTTATGTTATAACCAAATACAATTTCAATGAACCTTGATGGGTAACCTAAGAAGAATCACATAAATGAATAGGCAAAATTCTTGACAAACCACTTCCAATTTTATTATTCTTTCACCACTCCCATATGATCCCCACATACCGTAACATATTAAAATAAGTATCCTAAATTTGATATTATGTTATTATTATGATGTAATATTCATATTATAACTTCACCTTAATTTATTCTTAAATTAATGATTTTTTCACAATATGGTTCTTTCACCACCTCTATGTACAACACACTTCTTTTTTATTTGTTATCATCAAGGATGATCATAAAAATATTTTTATAGTTCAATAGGTTTATAATAATTATATAATATTTTCAAATTTTCTGAAATTAATTAGTGATCATTTAATTAAAAAAACAAATCCAGGACGTGATGTTCTGTATAACCGACTAAATGAACAAACTGTATAACATTAAATTTTTTAATAAATGAATCATCGTTATGTTAGAACACATATGGACATTTGGTACAACATAAATTTTTTAAGGACATTAATATAATTTCAATTCAATGTTGGAGTTTTTATCCTATTTGAAAAAAACATAAATGATTATCCACAATTGATCTGACCTTGGATCCATGAAAGGAGCGCCCTCAAAACAGTGAAGTTAAACACTATATCTCACCGTAATTTTTGTAAATGAACATAACATAATTATTGTAAATAAAAATATATATGAAAAGGTTAATTTATTAAAAAATTAATAAAATTTATTTTATTATTATATACATTAAGAAATGTGTTAAATGATTATGTACATAAGGTAAGGGATCTCTCCATGAAACCCAGTTTTCTTTGGGATATGATTTCAATCTATTTTCCCCACTTTCCCTATCTATTATTATTATTTACTTCTTTTATGTTCTATATATATATCCTAAACAAGTATACCTATTTAAATTTAATTTTCTTTTATGTGGATATACATTTTTATAGGTTTCCTTCTCAAATTCATTTCATTAAAACCTAATTAAAAAGAACATGTCTCTTTCTTACCCCATTTAAAGTACCACTCCATGAAATGTTTTAAATGATATATGGTTTATTAAAATTCTCATTATATTGTATAAAATATTTTTCTTAATTCATTTACAGTTTTATGGAAATTAATTTTCTTTTTTTCTCTCTTTAAATATTCCTCATTATTTTCTCAAAAACCTCACTTCAGTGGTATATTTCCAAAGTTACCTTTCAATCCTTTCTCACATATTCACTTCATATAGACATCATTTCTTCATAAAATGTGATTATTTTTACCTATAAATTTTTAATAATTCATTAATCCATTATTCCATGGATTCTTTTATGATATGTCTTATGGTTATTATAAAAGACATGATTCAGAAACCCATTTCTTTACCTGGAAAATTATTATGTAAATGATTTGAAAATGATTAGAATTTATAGAAACATAAGAATGTACTTGTTATAATGGGTTTAAATAGATAGTTCTACAATACATTGCATAATTTTTATGTTTCATGGGATGATATGTATGGGATTAGGGAGTAAAAATAATCCATGATTGGACTCAGTACGCCATGATATGTTTTCTTTACAAGTAACCTTAACTTGTGATTATATCATGTTTTATGTTGTTAACACATCCCTATGTTTCTAATATATTATTATTTCTTGTTACTTATATTATTCTTCTATATGATTACTCATGGACCTTGTTGTTCATGAGATCATATTATTCCATTTGACTCATAAGTTAGGCATCGTTACCATTTTTATTCTTTTACGCCAATTTTTCTCCCTTCACTTTGTTTATATATTCCTCAAGTAATCTTATGAGCTTTAGGAGATGGAAGTAATTTTAGATGTCATTTTGGAGAATAAAATTAACAAGCTTTATTTTAGTTTCAAATTTAAGTATTATAAACATATTCTTCCAAATACACTTGTCATATCAATCTTTTGGTTGTGTTTAAAATATACATTTGTTAATAATCATGAAATAATATGTGTAAAAGGATTGCGTTTCTACAAATCCCATTAAATGTTTCCCTATCATGTCATACTACATTCACATGTGAACCAAAAGTGGAAAAGAAAATCCACTTGGATCTTGATTCATATACTTTACACTATAAAATGTATGTAATCATAAAGAAAATTAGTGGTGTCCCTCTTCATACCTAGACCCCAAAAATAACATCAGATATCATGGTACAACTTCATCAAGGATGGATGAAAAACCGATTTTAAAACATGAAATTATCACATCAATTTCTTCTCTTAGTATTGTTGGAACTATTATCTACTCATTAATGTAAATCAAGTCTTCATCACCTAAGGTCCTCCTCGAAATAAGTCACTCCATGCCCAATGTTCTCACATCATCGTACACTTGGGATCTGAATATTATATAGATTTTTATAGGTAAAAAAATTAGACATGACAAATAATTCCCACATGTTATAACTCTTTAATACTTAGATGAAACCATTATCCACTCATCCATCAAACACATCTAGAGTAATTACACCTATGATGGACACTATATTAGTGCCTAAGACTTTGGTGTTGTTCTCTTGAGAGCATCTGTAATGAAATTTTATTTCCCTAAGGCATAGGCCCTCATGAAGTAAAATTTGTACAGATACTCAAACAAATGTCTCTAGATTAGATAGATATCCTACTAATAAAATATTTATTGTAAGATTTTTTAATCTATTAAGAATAAAAATGTCTCATTAGAGAGATAATTTCCCCAAAACATTAGAGTGTGGACCACTATCAATAACTCCAAATTATGTGTCATCTAATTCCACTCATGTGGTCATTACTGCATGACCCATAAGCTTCCTCCTAGTCTCTTTACATCATCATATATTCCAATTAAACACATGAGGCATCATAGTACACTACATATTTAAAACCAGGCTTTAGAAGAATCAAAACATATGTTTTTTCAACCTCCTATTTAGCTTTAATAAGTCCATTTATCATAGATCAGACACATAAAACACAACCCATTTATCAGTTATCTCAATCATTAATTATCCCAAATAATAAAATTCCTAGATGAAATTCTAATTTTAACATGTTATCTTAAGTAAACTTCATATCTCAAACATGTTACTGGGATGTTCCCATGAATCACAGTGTGTTCCTTCTCTAATCACACTGAAATTCCCACTATAGAAATTTCATGCCTAATAAAATACACCTTTTAATTATAAAAGTGACACTTTAATAGTTTAAAATAAATTTTATGTTATTATAGTATAATCAATACAATCTCTAGGTGCTTATACATGACATATAATTGCATATAATATATCATGATATCATCCATGAATACAATAATAAAAGAAACAAGATATAGATGGAAAATCATATTCATAAGATCTATGACCACCACTATATGATATTTTTTATCCTGAAAAAAATGAGAAGTTAATCATATATTCCATATCTAATACTAAACACTTCCTTGGGAATACCCTCCTCTCTAACCCATAGCTAGTGGGAGCCGAAATAAAGATCAATCTTGGAAAACCATATAGCTCCCTATAACTGATCAAGAAGATAGTAATACTTTTGTAATGGGTATATATTATTTATCATTACCATATTTTTCTTCCGATAGTTCACATAGATCTATATACCACTATATATATACTTAGAAAATAGCACTAGATCACATTAGGGAGATGTTATCTGTATAATAAATCCCTTCACATCTAAATCCATTAACTCCACCTTAAACTCTCTTAAATCAGTTGGCGTCATATGATAAGAATGAATGAATATCAACAGATCCCAAGGTATAAGATCAATCTCAAACACAATCCCTCTATCTTGAGTAGTAATTGAGAATTCATCTAGTAAAATATTCTAATAATGATCCACCACTAGGGGAAATTAATGTGGGATAATATTAATTATTATATGAGAGCCATGATAACTAATTGAAATATGATAGCACCAATATAGCTCAGGTTTGATCCTATAATTCCTTCTATAACATCCCACACACCAATCAATATGATCCTCTCTCTTATAGGTGTGGTAAAAGATTCATAAAATTTCTGGAAGTCAATATTAACATGATAAATTGTCAACTAGACCATTCTGAATATCAAATCAAAACTGTTAATATCTAGTATTTGGAAGTCTTTTGAATTTCTATATACAATGATAATTATGTGACACTCATGACATCATTGGGCATGATCTACTTTTTTTCAGGAATGTTTCTATGGGGAGAGAAACTGAGAGGATAACTTAATCAACAAATCATGCCCAAATAAGATGCGATGAGATATAATATATTGGGAAGATCTTATATTCAACAATGAAGAAGTTAAAATCTAGGTAGTCAAAATTGAACATTTAAATGTTGAATTTTCATCTATACAAATGGGTATAAATTACTATATTATGTTTTTAATGCCTAAATCTGGAGAACAACCTTAGATATATTGTGCATAACTCTTCTAAATCAATGAGGTGTGTTCTTCCTAGGTCTAATACTAAGGAAACCTACCCAAAACCTAACCTGACTTCCTCATGTCTGGACGTGTCTCCTTAAAATAAAAGCACTGGAGATTACCCATTTTACCCCATCAACTAAGTTCCCTTGGTTTCAATATGCATGATGTACTAAAGTTTCTTTTTCATCCATAATTATATCACCTATTAAAACCTATTTTGGAAGAGAGAGGGTAGTAGATTGTATATACTCTTTCACCAGTATTCCACCCTAATGTACCTCTTCATAATTATTCATACTACTAATAGAAGAATAGATAAATTCATCACTATAAATATTAGTAATTAATGTTGTGTAAGCTGGAAGAAAACCTACAAGCCTATCCCCCTCTATCCCCTTCTCGAAATTTAGGGCCTCGTGAAACACCTCGGCCTATTTCGTAAGGTAAAATACTCTAACATGATGTCTAAGATATTGATGAAGTCTGATCATGAAATTCATATCCCTTAATGCCTCATTTATATCCAAAATAGGCTAAAATGTAGAAATTATGTAAAAATATCCAAGTAAGTACAAATCGATATTGTTCCCTATTAAATCACCATATACTCTTGTGCTTAATTCATCTTCCGTGTGTCGAAAAATAAATACTTAGATAATATCTCCTAGAAGACCTTTTAAGTAGACCCATATCACTTTAATTCATTTCCCATAACATTATAACACCTCTTGGAGGTTCTATGAAGCATACTAGCATCCAAATTTACACTTTTATACTCAGGAGTCTCCTCTAGATCAATGATTCCCTCAATAATGCCAACTCCATCCATAGAATCTGGATGACCACCAGTGTTCTGGAATTATGAAAGATTTTGGAGATATAAATCTAGTTAATAGTCATCCATCCTCCTTTTTCCCCTCCCACCCTAAGCCTATATAGTTTAGAGGACTCTATATTTGTGAGGTTTATCTCTTAAACTACAAGAGTGAGTGCGGAAGCATCGTTCAATGGCATGAAGGCCTTTGTTTTTTACTGATTTTGATAATCCACCTTTCAAGGGGTGGGTTGGAACCCTTACAAGTCCCATTGGTCTAAGTATTACATGGCCCATTGGCCTTATAGGAATTCATTTCCTGTAGGCTTCAAACATTACATACAACCAAGACTAACTAAATGGAACTACTTCTCCCCTGCATCTTAATCGTGAAACAATCTCTCCATCTTCACATGGTTGTTCAGATAGGCTTTCCCGTCCATTAATAGGCTTGTCCCGATGGTAGGTTCCATACACTCTCATTCTTGAAATTCATTTATCTTCTGTTATGGTGAAACCTTCTTGCTCCTCCTCCTTCTGAAACATTTTCCTTCTAGGTTGTCTAGTTTTCATCTGCACATAAGGTGGCCCGAAGGCCTTATTGACCCAAAGGCCTGGGTATCTTGAAGGCCTAATAAAACATAGGGACCAAATTGGTGGCCCGAAGTCCCAAATGGGGGAATATCCCCAGCTGCTATAGTCGCAAATAGTGCCTGTTATAGTACTGCTATAGTACCTGCTACAGTACTGCTACATTACCAGAAATTAGCCTCCTCCTAGATTTCATCCTTGGTCTCTTGGAAGAGCATTATATATTACATCAATGAATCCTCCATAGGAATAGAATTATAGATTTCTTCACTAGGAAACCCAATCAAGAAACTCTATGGATAAATTTTTCTAAAATTCAAAATTAACATATATAATTCCTAAAATAGATTTTTTATGAGGGAAACATTTCTAACTAAAATACACACATATGTGATTTCCAAAAGAAGTCATATCTAAGGAGATACCTAAATATTTGTTATAACCCTCCTAGTTCTACGTAAGGCTCAATACTCGTCCTATATACCCACATGTTAGATACAATCATATATATAAATATACATATCATCAAAAAAGGCTCATTTTCGAACAAACTATTTACAGAAAAAATATATCATAATAGAAATGAATAAATTTATGTCACCAAACAGACATCACAAATAAAACAAATTAACTAAATAACTATTATACAATAAATAATAGGTATATACAAGAAATGTGAACTTTCATTCTTATTTATGATACAAGGATGAACTTAAATCCCAAAAATAATAATAAAAATCCAATCCTAGTATCTTGGAGGTTCGTTACACATGAGATGTCTTGGAACATGAAAAATCTTCTACCTAGGTTCTATACATATTATCTCATCTCTACCATATCTCAAGATAACCTAAAGAAAATGAATGAAACACCTATGATATTATTTGTTAACACCCTGACCAAAATCACCAAGTTTAGTGATAAGTGACAAAATAACACATGTGCACCTCCCTGTACGAAAGAGGTTTCTGACCAATGGGGAGGGTTTAGCAATGACAGGGAGGGACTATACCCTCAGTAATCATAGAAAAACACCAGACCATAAAAACATATACATAATCCAACTAAACATCACAATAAAAAGTAACAAAATCAAGATTCTATAAAGTATGTCATGTCGTTCCATATGAAAGTAAACTAAATGAACCCCCAATGAGGTAGGTCAAATATTGTAAGAAATATAATAAGAAATAAATAAATTAATGAGTTTTTGGTAGATATATGGATTCCTTCCTAGTTCCACATATTTCCCTTTACTACAATATCTTTAGCAACCTTCCCATATGACCTTTTCCTTCTCAAGGTCTTAGATGATGAAGTATGCACATTCACCGAGATTCCCATGTAGGGTTGAGTATAGACTCATTAGGAAACCACCAATGCATCCTGAACATATTTGAACATGTCTATAGTTGTTTATGTGATGAAATAAAGGTAAATATGAATATAATATTACAAATAATCACATATTGAGTGATCATGCACTAACCAAGATTCTAAAATCCCAAGTCGTACCAACTTTGGTGCCATGTTGTAAGTTGTTATACATATTCATCATATGACTTTTGATTATGTATGACTTTAAGAACAACTCTTTTTCCTCCTTAAAATAGAAACTCCAATCCAATTAACTGTTACTTTAATCTGATGGAACACATTCTTTACATTCCTAAAACAATGGAACACTACAAAAATTCATGTATTTTCCCCCATCAACACATCATTCTACCATATGGAACGTCTTCCGATGGCATATGACATTATCCTCCAATGGGATAATCAAATTCAATCTCTGAAATAATGCATTCTATATCCATGTCCACAAAAAAGTGTCAGGTTATTCAAGATACCCCTCTATGGAATTAGCTAACTCCACAATTTCTATCTATTGACATGTACAATAAAAAGTTTTCACTGAAAATGTATCTATCTATATGTAAGGTATAACATAGAAAAGATAAATATACCATAATGATTATTCGATATGCTATGAAATGATACATAGTTAAGTCACAACATAACAAGGAACAATATTTCACAATGACTATTAGAAGTTATAATAAATAATACACAAGTAAGACACAATATAGAATGGAAGAACATAGAATGTCAATTATTCCATATGCTATAAAATCACCACAAATACGGTATGGAATAGAATGGAACAGGATATTTTGAGATAAGAAATAGATATAAAATTCCTATAAGAGATTCATTACCAAAGGAAGATCTAGGATCAATTAATGAGTTTCCACCAATTCCTATAATACAACTTCGATCTATCAATAAAGCAAGAATATTTTAATACATATGGGTGGGGATTCACATACATAGCCAACATGGATTGGTTCTGAGAAAAATTCTATATAAATAATGATTATTATTCTTAGAATGGATATATATTACCACAATTTATGCTAACAGATCAATATTGACTTCAAAAAGTAAGAGGGGAGCAAGATTAAATCGAGAGCACAAACGTACAGGACCTCTTAAAACATAATGGAATAGATGGGTCATAATAATGAGGCATTAAAAAGATATTATAGGTTAAAACAATCAATGGTGTTGGGGAAACATTCTAATTTTAATAAACCCATACGGGTCACACGATTAGGCCGCATAGTGAGACGAATCGTGTGCCAACCAAGAGGCCCCTACTATCCCTTGAAAATAAAATAATGAGAATACCTTAAAAATAAAAAAAATCAAACTATGATCACATAATTCACATAATCATAACCACTATCGTAGTATTCATTCACCCTTTAATAGTTAGACATCTTTTTCTCAAACCATGGAAAACATCATTGGAGTCAACAGAGCCATAGCTCAAAGTTTCTTTTTGGTTACTACAAACAATGCAATGAAGATGTTCCAAGAATATTTATCCACAAAATATATATTATCCACCCCAAATACTGAAAATCATTTAAAACCACAATAACCATTAACACCAAAACCCCTTACCCATAATACACAACTCCATGGGAGAAAAATAAGATAATAGACAATATAAATTTAAAAATGTACCATAAAATTCAAGGATCGAACAAGTGTATGTGCATGGATAATATGATAATTATTGTGATGAATATAATGTTCAAGGATACTTTTTTGAGTCCATGATCATGATAATAAATTTGATAAATTGTTTTAATTAGTGATTTAGTACTGTGAAGAGGTTTGAGGATGTTTTTCATAACAGTGGTAAATGAAGATTCATTGATGAACATATGGATTGAAAAGATAATTATACATAATTTCTGAAAGATAATGTGATCTAATGTAAAAATTGGTAATGTGTATCTTTATTCTCTGCATATTAGATTTGTGAACATTCCTTAGAGGTTTTATGAACATAACGTATTATAGAGTTGAATAGTGATGTATTTATTTTTTTATAATGTGTCTTGATAAGAAATCTAGACAAAAATATTATTCTACAGTGTAACCAAGAGTGTTATTATATAAATATTATTCTCGTACATTGTATTATATGGGGGATTTTCTTGGATTGTTATTCATTGATGGGTGGTAAAATTATCCACTAGTTCACCATAAAAAACTGAAGGGTCATATTATATTGATAAAAACTTGTTCAATAAGTCATTTAGTATCTTTTTTATTTTAAATGATTTACCTTGAGAGTTCTATTTTTCAATATGTTAATTGTGTTGAAAATATGGATTATTTGTAATAATGGCATGTAAATAATTCTACCCTGAGGAGTTTTCCTATGAGGGGTATTTTTGTTGATGGTTTTGTTAGATTGAATAACATTAACTCATGTAGTGTAAGTATAATGACCCAAATCTCATAAACATTTGATTTTTTTCATTTTTAAGAAAAATATCTGTAAAAATCCATAAATTTAGAAGCCCAAAGTATTTGGGAGATTTGGAACATTATAGAATACTTTATAAATGAACTATGTAATATTTTATTCCCATCTTTATAACATGATCCTAGATGTCACTATACCCTTATAATTTCATGGTGTAACTTGGGGACATATATAAAACATTAGGTGAGCCATTAATCTTGGTAAGGGGATAATATAGGATAATGATAGGGTAAGAAAATCAAAATACATGATCATCAAAACATGATTTCAATAAAATAAATGATTATACATTTTCACAAAAAAAATTGAAGGTGGAAATATTACATAGAATAATGATAATAATGAGGAAAAATTAATTTTATATAAATATAATAATTTCAACATAAACATAATTCAAGACACACATTCAAGATAATATAACAAAACATTCTAGGTTCACTTCCCATGAACCGTACATAATACCTCATGATATTTAATAATTACCCAATCGATTGGGGAACTATTTAATTATGGGAACATTCATAACATCATAATACACCAATCATATGTGTTCAAAATTGAAAAGAAACATACATCAAGCATTAACCTGAAATAAATCCATAAGAAATAAATGGGTTAAAAAAAGATATCAAAAGTCCTGATCTAATAGTGAATCATGCAGATGTACAAAATAATAAGGGAATATTTGGATTCCCAAAGGTTAAAATAAAAATATAATGAAATGTTTTCGTTTGTAAAGGAATCAATAATGTGGAGAAAAATGTAGCATCCCTAACCCAATGCACCATTAAGTGACCGAGCCGGTTTGCTATGTCATCTTATGAACACCTACCCATACCCTAGAGGCTTCCGACTAGTAGGGAGAATCTTTAAAATATAGGCGGGGAGTATACCCTCTAGTAATGAGTTACATTGTAGGTATAAAATAATATCAGAGTAGCAGAAATAGCTGAAACAATATGAGTAGATATCTGGACAACAAAATTTGAGAAAGGGCCAATTGTATGAATCCAATTAATAAAATACTTATTTAATAAAAATATGAATGCATATAAATTAAAAGTTGAAATCTATATAGTAACTATAATCAAATAAATGCTCCAAAGACAATTGTCTAGAACCCCATGTTGGTCCCTCCTCCAATCTTCAACTCATCCGGTAATCCAAAAATCATTAACATGGTCAATTTACCTATTTTAAACATGTATCAATGAAATCTATCTAGGTACCAAATTGAGGTCCATCAAATGTTTGAGTAAAACTAATTAAGTAGACACCATTGTATTAAAAAATCTATTCTGAGAAATATAGTTCATGAAATATAAAGATAAATAGGGTGTTAATCTAAAAAATTAGTAATGCACATAAAACAAACATGTTGACCCACAAATTATGGGTCAACACCTAGGGACATCTGAACCTGTTTCGAAACCCTATTGGGTATCTCTAACTAAGGTTGGGTCCTCCTACACCAAGAATGTTCCCCCGATAATTGGAATATTCTCCCACTGATAATGAATCACACAATGATCAAGTTCACAAATGGCATCTTCCCTGAGGCTATCCATAATCGCACCCTTATAAATCTAGAATATCACCCTCTGGAAACTAGTAACTATGCGTCTAGTTTTCAAAAATCCAATCTAATAATATACTCTACCCTTGGTCATAATTTACATGTGTGCTTATACCTCAAGGCTTATGAAAAAATTCATTATGCCCTCATTTTTCAACATGAATCATGAGTTGTATCCCAACAAACTCAACATGCCACAAAGTATACCACCATTTAGAATCAGTCACATCAGTGTCACATTAACATAAAATCTATGAAAGAAATAAAAAATCTAATGAAACACATGCCAGATATATAATTAGAATAAAAATGATCATTTTATAAAATTATAATTTTTTCAACCAAGTTTATTTAATTAATTTAGGATCCCAATTATCATCATAATTATATCGACTTTAGTTCATTTTTCATTTAACCTTGTGGTAATTAACATATCAATCAAACCAACTAGACAAGATGATTTAATCATAATAAATCACAAAATATATAAGTTATTCTAATTCACAATAATAATCCAAAATAATGTCACAGTGCTATAATGTCAACTAGACCATGTTGCAACAAGGTCCAAGGCAGGTACACCTATCGAGTGGCTCAAGCTCTTAGTCTCCATGCCTATAAACCCAATGGGATCCAATGGATGATCTAAAAGGGAAGATTGTAATTTTATAGGGATTATCCATTTAATTAGGCTTCACATGAGGTGTTCTAATGTGATCACACATATTTCACATACTAGATAGAAAGATATCAGACTAATGTAATATGTTTTAGAACACCAAACTTTATTTGGAGATCATACAATGCTTCCAACAAGTACTGCCGACAATAATGGAGGTGTAAAAGATCTCAATAAGAAACCTAGATCACATTAGATCACGATCAACACCAAAAATCATAGTTTTAAATAGATTCTATCATAACAATGGAAAGAAATGGATGTGAAGGAGGAAAACAATAGAATAAGAATTCATTGAAGATCAATTGCATGAATATGACATCCACAATAGATGAAAAATCTCCAAATTTTATGATAAATCACCCCAGTCTTATGGGATGAGAGATTTTTGTAACAATAAAGAAAACTTAACAATAGGAATGACTTATAATCCCTGAGCTCTACAAATACAATGCTTGAAAATGTATTACATGATATGTGATTATCAAATTAAATGTATGATAGAATTCATGTCGCCTTGGGTGAATTAACAGATCCTGAACATTACAGGACATGTAATGTTGATTCTAAACTTGTAAAAAGTTCATCTCATAAACTAGTTCATGGCATGTACCCATTTTGTGAAATCTTTCTGGTGATGGTTACACATCATGCAATATATTTACATGACATTTAAATATCCTACATTCATTTTAATCACTATTTATTTAGAGGATCTTGAACCACCTTTAAATCCTTTTAAACTCTGAAAATATTCATAAGACCATTTATCACATTTATACCCATACTCCATTAATTAAAACAAACATACATACCCAAAATTATGTCATTTTACCCAAAAAAAATATATCCTTATATGATCAAGACTCATCCAACATGTTTTGAAGAAAATTAAACCCCACACAAATAGGTTTAATGAAAAAATCAAATATGTGCACACCGAAAAAAATATAGGATCTTACAACCACCCCAATATATAAAGTCCCATCCCTATGCTACTCCAATCATCATCGCGGGGTCTTAGAGAACATATCTAGAAACTATTCTCACAAGTTTGACTCCCTCTCCCATGTCTCCTCCATAACATTTCTATGATACCACTGTAGTCCAACCAAAGATGTATTCCTACCCGAAAGATACTTTCCACTATAGTCCGCAATCTTTATTAGATGCTCCTCAAAGGGCACATCTACACAGACCTCAATGTACTTTATGTATACCACATGAGAAGGATCAGGATAATATATCTGGGTTTTGACAAGAGAAAAACATTGTGAATGGAATTGTAGTGTTGTGAAAGGGCTAATAATAACTCTACTGGACCGACAATTCCACTATTTTAAAAGAACCCAAAAACATGTGTTCTAGCTTTCTCTATTTCTCAATACAGTGTTTCTACAACCTAGGTGACACCCAAAGGAAAACACAATGACCAACCTCTAACTCCATAGGTCATATATTATGGTTATCAGAAAATTTATGTATGCCTTATGTGGCCACCCCAACTGCCTCCTGATAAAAATAATCTTCTCATACAACTCCTACATGAGACTAATTCCAACAACAGATAACTCATCTACCTCCAACCAATAAATAGGTGAACATAACCTCCTACCATATAAATCCTCCAAAGGTTACAATTGGATGGATTGTTGTAATTTTTTGTAATGCCCTGACCCTAGTTACCCAGAGTCGGTGCATTATTACATAACATTGTCATGATCACAAAAGATAAAGTCTTGAATGATCAATTAGTTTAGTATCCTTGGATGTACTAGATACATTTATAAGGTTTACATGACATCATAAAATGGAAAGCTATGGCAACATTTTTTCCATAGAAAACACTGAGATCCCATAAAATATCCATATAGGTCATTCATAATATACTTCTTTGCATCCAAGGAAAAATGAAACGACAAAAGGGGTGAGCTCAGATGCTCAGTAAGGATAACAATATAGTAGAAACTTTCATAAATATGAGTAAACATTTAAGGAAATTTATAAGACTAAAAAAAGATTTTTAAGCTTGAAATACAACATTATATTGAAAAGATAAAATCAAATAATTTCATTTAATTATTCATATGGATATTCTACTAGTCGAATAATCACATGCAATATCAATATCCACTTTCATAATGGTGGAATTCATAATGCCAAATATTATAACCACATATTCAAGGCCTTGTGCCAAGACTACAAATAAGATTTTGTCAAGGCCTTGTGCCAAGACACCATTTTGTCTCATGAGACTTACCGATGCATCGAGGAGCTATAGCGGGCTCCACCAGTTACTTAGTATGTCCAATGCATTCCCAATATGAAAAAGATTAAACATAACATAAACATTTGTATTAAAACTAGCATACGAAATGTCAATACTTTATCAATAAACCATGAAGGGTATGAAATAACACATCCACAGTCAAACATATCCCAAAACCTTAAATAAAATATGGAAGTTTTGTATCATAATAAATCAACTTCAAACAAACATAAAATCCATAAATGGATGTTGACATAGATGAAATCAAACCATTTTAGAGAAATATATCTTTCTATTTTGAAATCATTTAAAGGACACGTAATTACAAAATAAAACATTTATATTTGAAAATATTCTTATAAGATTTTATGGGAAGCTTTGACGATGTTATAATTGCGGAAAATACTCACACCCGTTGTATAAGTTAAAAAACATTCTTACCTTAAATTTCTCGAAAAGGTCATAATGTACCTTTTTTGGAAAGCGATGGAAAGATTCCTTTATAAACATGTTATAAAAGTAAAACAATGGTATAAATGAATTTAACTCATAGTCTATTAAATTGTGAAAATGTTTTGGAATACATTTTTAAGAAACATGGATGTGGATAATGAAGAGGTCCCAGTAGATACTTATGAAAAAACAACCTTAGATAATAAAGAGATTGTGAAATTAACTCATACTGTGTACTTATCCTTGGTAGGGAGTATGTTAACCTCCTTTATAATGGTTAAATAACTTTTATTCAGTTATAAAAGAATCAAATATATTAATATGATATCATATATGATCTTTTAACATTTCATTTTTAATAATATCTTAGTATTACCATCGTTTCGGGTGTTAACTGATTTGTTTTCCTTTACATGTTTTGTTACATAAGTAATGTTTGTTATGGATAGGATCTATCTTATTCATATTCAGAATGATATTATGTCTTTAAATATTATTTTTAATCATCCAATGAAAACTCTTCTGGAATGGATACAATGGGGAATCAATCTCATCGTGTTCGTGGAGACGATAATCTGTACGTACGCACGAGCGACAATATCATTCTTTTGATATTAAAATAACTTATTATTTGATGGTATATCATATATACAGAATAATTTTCATGTTATATTTATTATTTATATCAATTACACATTATTATTATACCAATCTAAATAATAATGTATTGAATAACAATTACACCATGACGTGGAGACTGTAAGTCGTACGTACACACGTATGATGACATGTCATTTAAAGGATTGATAGAATAATGAATATGGTTGTACCATATTTATAATAACATCACAGTATATAGAAGATACTGGAGTTATTATTTTATAATGGAAACAACAAAGAAAGAGGATGTGGAAGAAGAAATGAACTTGAAAGAGGTGATGAAATATTTTCCTCTTCTTCGGGTTCTTCCTTTTGATTTGATCAAAAGGGATCTTTAGGTAGGATTTTTTACTAAAGTAAGGCCTATGGGTTAAAGGCAGGACAGTTGAGAGCGTATTTGGGAAGGTTTTGGCTGAGCCAGATGGATTTGAAGGTGTAAATTAGGGAGAAGGGGGGTGCCCTTTTATAAGAGGGGTGATGGGCACCTTTGGGAAAGCTAGAAATATTATTTTATAATAAATTCATTTTCAGTTTCTAATGACTAAAAAGTGGATTATTTAAAGACTCAGGTGGTTATGGTTCGAAAACCACTCAGAAAATAGGTTTTATGTAGGTTTTGGTCACTATATTAACCTTGCCTTTTATATTTAACTCTTAGTTAAATAGTTTAACATTTACCATGTCTCTTTGTATTTTTATATTATATGGTTAATAAACTTACTATATACTTCCCATTGAACCCCAAGTGGTTAATTAATGATAAACCTATCATTATATAAGTATTTTCATCAAATATTATATGTTTAGGAATATAATTTCAATTAATAATATAATATTTGTTTTAAAAACTCTTTTATATCAATTTTGACACTATTTGGTATTCTTTTTTTTCTAAATTCATAACAGCATTATTACTTCGAAAAAAATTCATCTATCAAACCCTAACATGTAATATTAACCTAGAAAATTATAGTAATTCATAAAAAGTCTCAAATTAAATTTATTTGGATATTTATAAAATCATCTATTTTAATATTTCATTAATTAAGTAATTACTGCATCATCATTGTGTCATAAATAAATTAAATTATTAAATATAAAAAAAAATACCATTATGTATGAAATTTTTTTATCTTTATAATGAAAATTTACAGTCGAATTTATCTTATGTGTAACCCTATATTAAAAATGGTCTAGTTATTAAACATTAAATTTAACACTTTTAACTCTTCTTTGAATTAAATAATAATAAGTGTCCTAATCTAATCCAAGTGGACCAAAGAGGTTTATATTTTCTTCCTAATATTGTTTTTGACGAATTATACTTATCCAATATAATTAGGTCATGTTTTAGGATAATAATAATATCATTTTTACCCATAATTTCCCTATTTACTTTTAACCGTGGTAAATAAAAGTAAAAAGTTACTATTCACCCAAAAAATATTTTTATCTTATTGAACCAAATTTTACTCCTTGATATTAATCGTGTCTCTAAATTTTTCAAAATTCAACTCAAAGAAGCGGTAAAAGTAGATATTATGTAAATTTGCAAAAACTCCTGGAGGTAGGTAAAAGACGGAAAAAAGTTCAATAAACTTTTTATATATCTAAAATTATTATAAACTGATTCCAATGAATTATATTGAATATATATAGGTATTATATATCTATTTTTACAAAAAAAGTAAATAAAATAAATAATTATATAATTAAAAAGTCGATTTTAAGCAATGTCTCAGTGTTTTTCACTATTCATCAAATATTGAAAGTTTTCAAAAAAATACCAAAACTTAACCATAAGATAATTTTGATATTCCAAATCCAAAAATTAAGTCCATTTTGAAAGATAAAATTTATAAAATTTCAAAATGTTGGTATTACTATTCATAACGGGTAGTTTGATTGGTTGTGGTGTGTTAGAACTCAATGTTGCATACAACACACGCTACTATATTATTCAAAGAGAATCGTACCGTGGAAGCTTGGGATGTTACATTTTTTATTATATAAAACTAAATGAGTTAAAAATGTTGCTCCCAAAAGCCATAAAAATCCATAACACAAGATCAAAACACATCCTTAAAAATCTGTATGGTATTTTTTTGATTAATTGTTGGTCTATGAATAGCAATCTATTATCAGAAGAAACTATGATCCAAGGTCATTATAAATACCCTTCCAAGAATGAACCATGAAATTAGTAACTCTATCAAAAACACTAATCCTCATAACACCATGTAACCGAACAGTCCCATGCACATAGAGACTTCCAATATCATCAATAGTGAAGGTCTCCTTGAAAGTAAATAAGTGGAATACCTTCATTAGTAGATCCAAAGTCACCAATAAATCATAATTCATAAAATGTTTTATGGGTAATACTTTCACAAAATCTATACTGAAATCATCGCACTTCCACTCCAGGATGCACAGAGGCTACAACAGCCTAGTAGGCCTCTTATACTCGACCTTCAGTTGTTTACAGAAGAAACTTCTGACCATGAACAATGATATATTCTTATTTATTTCTGGAATCCAATTTTGTATATAGATCATGGTACATCTTTCTCATAGTTGGATGTACCACCCATCTAGAAATATACAACTCTCTCATCATATACCCATAAAATCCCATAGTAACCCATACTTAGCCTTGAATGTTAAGAAATTCTATGACACCCATAGATCATCTTTTTGGTGGATCGCCACCATATATAATGTCCCTCAAAGATAAACCATCTATAGTAGATAACTAATTTTTCATGATCTATTCAAGAATAAATTTTATAATAGATATTCTAGAGAGATCTACTCATACCTGGGACTCCTAAACATCAAGGTGAAAATATTCAAGGAGAGATATAATCCACCACTCAACGTAAAATTCCCACACTGCATCAATCTACATCATCTGGATAAAGGTGTCTAAAGATTGTTTTAACTTACCAATTTTTTAATTCATCTAAAATTATAAATACTGAAGATACTCGACCCACCTCTTTTGATGAAGGTTGTGGTCTCGATGATGAAATATGTACTTGAGGATCTTGTGGTTTTTGTATACCACAACCCTCTCACAGAAAAGAAATTATCTCTGGAACATCAAGGAGTGTATCACTACAGATAATTCCATATCATGAATAAGATAATTCTTCTCATTTAGTCTCTCTTCTCTAGAGCTATAAGAAACCACACAACCATCCAAAATCAAGACTTATCTATGACCAAATATAGATGTATCTTAGTATATAGTATATTACTTACCAAACATAGGTAAAGTGAGGATTTCTAATGAGGTCATACTTCTCTTCAACTCCTAAAAATATCCCTCATAATCACTTGAAAATCAGAAATTCACCACCTTTTTGGTCATCCTGGACATCGGTTCTTCCAGATGGGAAAATTCCAATATGAAATTCTAATAATAACCTATAAAACCCAAAAAAACTCCAAATCTCAAAGATATTATTGGGTCGCTCCAAATATATCCTTACTACAACCTTATTTGATTGTATTAATACTTCACCCTTTGAGATGACATGTTCCAAGAAGTTCACACTATCAATCCATAAACTACAATTGGATACCTTGGAGTAAGTCTAATACTCTCTCAATTTACTCAAGATGATGTAATGATATTGGTAATGATTGTTTATATACTAGGTGTAAACTAAGAATTTTTCCACCAAAACCAGAAAAAACTGGCTGAGGAAAGGGTGAAAGATATTATTCATCAAGTCCATGAATATTATTAGTATTTTTTTCAAACTAAAAAGCATCACTAGGAACTCAGATAACTCATAACTTATCATAAATGCAGTCTGGGGTATGTCTGATGGTCTCACACTCAACTAGTAGTACCCTGACCTCAATTCAATCTTGTAGAAGATATTATCACCAATTATCTGATCAAATGAATCCTCAATATGCTAAAATGGATGTAGGTTTTTAACCATCATCTCGTTTATTCATCAAAAATCCACACATAATCATAATGTCCTGTAAGACTTCCTATCAAAAAGAACTTGAGAACCCCATCGATATATAATTGGACATATAAATATTTTTACACTAGATCTTCTAAAAGAACAATAAAATCCTAAATCTATTTAGTTTCCATCCTATAAATTGGAATAAAAATTGGCTCTTCTAATAGCACAAATTTAATCATGAAGTTGATCTATCACTTGGGTGGTAAGATGAAAAAAATAATTTGGAAATACATATTGAAAATGGTCTACCACTAGAATAAAATAAGCATGATTAATTCGTCCAATGTCTAGAAAAATTATTTCTATCTATCATATGATACAATCCAATCTATAATGATTTACTCTTACATGACCAGCTTGAAGATGCAACTCACTTTAGTGAGTATATATACCTCTATAAAGAGATATAAAGTTAACTCTCCTCTGATGATAGTCGATATGAGCCTGGTATATAACTATCCCATCCATAATAAAAATCAATTCAAATCCTGTCATTTCTAGAACAAAAATTTCCAAAAGTAAATGATAGCCACAAATTTCAAGGGAACACTCCTAACTTCCCTTGATACCCTCTGAACACATTCCTAATGGTGTGTCAATAGTCATCATCCCATCTATTATCTCTATATAAAAACCCAATCCATTTGGAAAAAGTGTATACAGAGAGTAATTAAATTCTCATGTATCAAACAAAATACAATGTAAGTAGATTATAAAGAATTGTATCTGTGATGGTAGAATGTCCTACATCCAAACCGTTTAGAGAATACTATATAACATATAGTTAGCTCACCCATTTTCCTTGGGATCCCACCTAGATCCAGTGTACTAATTCCTATGAGATGTACTGACACTCCTTCACTAGGGTACCATATCCCTTACCACTACGTTTTTGTGGAATACTCCCCCAAAACATAAGAATTTGACCAAACCTATACTAGAAACGACACTCCACTATGGGGTAAGGGCACTACTAAAACTTGTGTTCCAATATGAAAACCTAAACGAACAACATAGAACCATGGTATTGAGGTGGGAATCCACCCCTTGACTACTCTTCCCACTACTTCTTTTTTGATAGCAGTCATAGAAGTGCTTCTTTCCACAGGAAGCTGAATTACCATATCACCCTACTGAAACTGCATGGACACCCCTTAGTGCCTCTATTAGATTACCTTCCATGAATATATCCTAATTCATCACATGTTCAAGGATAAAAAAGTGATATACCATTACCTATAACCTAATATCATATTTAATCCCATTATAAAAGTGTCTCACCCAAGAAATCTCATCCACTATTAAGGGGGGAGAAAAGCATTGTTGGCTGTTGAAATTTCTGGAATAAACCATTATTGAAAACCTCTAAAATATTATGTGCATTAACTCATGACCCTTCTCATCACTAAACATATTAGGGTAGTATTGGATCAAAAAAATTACCTCGAATTTCTTCTAGTACAACTCTTCTTGCTTCCTAGATTGCCTTAGAATATCCAAACAATGTTTGGATGGTCCACAAACCATGTATAAATAAATATTGACTCTCCTATATTTGGGTGACTTTAGGTGATTAATGATTTTCTATACCGATTCAATATATAACTCAGCTAAAAAGGTACCTACCTCCCCAGTAATGTAGGTGGATTTTGTAGCTAAAAATATCTTTTCAACTCATACATCAAATGCATGGAGTGAATAGTATCTATTCATGTGGATCACAAGACCCTTGGAAATTGGTCACAAATATGATCATCCATATAATCCATAGGAGATGTAGGATGATTTGGCTCAAATTTATTATGATTATGATTATTATGACTCCCTTGACGCTCAATTCAAAGCTAATGAGGAATTTTCTCTATAAGAAAAATGAACTCCATAAAAAACTGTTTACACAAAAGATCGGACTCAACAGGTGATAAAAACATAGAAACACCAGCTCAAGATCTCTTGAAACATGTATTAACAAGTGAATTTTCATAACATAACACATTATTTATTCCATTATTTATCATATATAATAGGTGTCTCATTTTTTTGTTCTTACAAGAGAATATGTAACATGAAAACAATATGTTCCCAACATGAATGGTGCATGTTAATATATATCCCTATATTACTATAATGATGCATGCATAATCATCTCATTACATGCTTATCCATTAGTACAAATCTCATGAAGTCATAACATCACATCGCATGTGAATTTCACTAGTTTAAATAACATCAAACCATAACAAGTAAACATCATGAACTACAATACCATACTTAGGAACTCACGTTTTCTCCCATAAAAGGGTGGGCCACTCCCATGTACAATCTCATTACCAAGTCACAATATAATCTAGTATCCTTTAATACTTTCAGAAATAGTAAAAAAACAAAAAATAAACCAGATATACTAATAGAACTTTGTAACATCCCCATCCCAGTGCTCCCTCAATTGACTAAGCCAGTTGGCTGCATGACCTTAGGTACACCATCCCATATGCTAGAGGATACCGAATAGTATTGATAGTTTATTGAATATAGTGGGGAGAATATACCCTCTAGTAAAGAGTTACAATGAATGTAAAATAATAATAGAAGTATCACAGAAATATAAGAAACAATATAAATAGATAATCAGACAACCAAAGCTGAGAAAAGACCAACTAAATAAATTCGAATAATAAAATAATAATGTAATGAAAATATGAATGTGTCTAAATGACAAGTTGATAGTCATATTGATAAAACACTAATTAAAATAAAATATAAACTCCAAGAATAGTCTTAAACCCCATTTCAATCTTTCTACTAATCTTTTACCCATCCAGCAAGCCAAAAAAAATTAAATGGTCCCCTTCCCTTATCAAAAACTACATTCATGAAATCTATCCAGGTACCAAATAATGGCTAGTGTAGGGTGTGAGTATAAATCAATTGGTGACACCATCATTTCTAAACTATTACAGTGTCAGATATATAGTGCATGTAATAGCTCAATAAATTATCTATTAATCAATTAAATAAATAATGTACATGAAAAAACGTCATAACCCTCATGTTATGGGTTAATACCTAAGGCCATCAAAACATGCTTCAAAACCCTATGGGGAATCTCTAACTAAGTTTTAACCTCAAACATTAGTATGTATCAGCCAAAAGGTGGTATATTCTCCCACTAAGGATGAATGACACAAAGATTAAGTTCACAAATGGCCTATACCCATAGGCTATCAAGAATCTCGCCCTGAGGATGCTAAAATATATCCATTTGGAATCTAATGACCATGAATCTGAACCTCATATATCTGATATAATCATACAATCTTCCCTCAGGCATCAAGTACCAATGCACCTATAGCGTAGTGGTTATGAAAATATGCATCATTCCCTCACACATCAACATAAATCATAATTCATATCATCATAAACTCAACATACCACAAAGTATCCAAACCTTAGGCATTAGACACATCAGTGTCACATAACATAAAATATTTGATATAAATTTCAAGGCTAGGAACACACATTCCAGATATATAATCATAACACAAAATGATCAATTTATAAATTTATCATTTTTCTAGAAAACTATATTTCAATAATTTAGGTTCTCTGTTATCTTTAAAATTATATCAAACCTGCTTCATTTATCATTTAGATCTTAGGTGATTAATATATCATTCAACCTAAGTAGCTGGGGTGGTTCTATCATAATCAATCACTCAATATATTTTTTATTCCAATTCACAAGATTAATCCAATAATAAATCAATTTTTTCATATTTATCATCGGGCTCTAATTTCTAGAAGACCATGTCACAACAGTTCCCAAAGCAAAAACACTTATCAGGTAGAGATAGGTCTCATTATCTAGGCCTATGGACCCAAAGGAATACAACAGATGGTCAAATAATAAATATTAAAATTTAATAGGGATTATCCAATTAATTATCTCACACATGGGGTTTCCATCATGATCAGACATATTTCACATACTAGGGATAATGTAATCAAACAAATGAATATGTTTAAGACAACTCACCTTTTTTAGTGATCAAAAATTACTTCTAAAAATTAACACTAATAAGAATGTAGGTGATGAATATTGGAATAAGAAACCTAAATCACCTGAGATCATGATGAACATACAAAGAAAAAAACAAAAATTCTGGGGATTCCACCACTACAATAGAGAGAAGCATAATAGGAGGAAACCCAATTAAAAATTACTTACAGAACATCTATTTCTTGAATGGGATGTATTGAATGGAGGAAAATGCCCCAAAATTACCAATAAATTGCATAGGTCTTAACAATGGACAGATGCATAAAATAAAAAATAAAACATAACTATTTAATATTCCCTATAATTGTTTATCCTGATAATTACACAACATGTAAATGTATTACTAGGTGTGTAATTATCAATTAAAGAGTATTCTGAAATTCACATCACCTCTGGTGAATTAACCCTTCTTGAATATTACTCTTAATGTAATGTTGATTCACAATGTGTAACCAATTCATAGTCTGTACTCCTTTCAGTGCATCTTCTTGGTGATAGTTACAAATTGTGTAATGCATTTACATGGGATATAAATGTTAGGCGGGGTGCTTTAATCCCTGTTTCTATATGAAATCCCAAAAAACCTTTCAATCTATCTAATATTGGTCGAATACTTTGTAATCCAATTTAACATGTCTATACCCATACTCCATTAATTCAAACAAACATACAACCCCAAACATTATGACATTTTCTCTAATGAAATTTCTCCATCTCCAAACAAGACTCATCCAACAAAGTTTGTAGACAGAAGAAAACCCAAACAAATATGTTTAAAGAAAAACTAAAAGTGGTAAGTACCTAGAAAAAGTTGGGATCTTAAAAAAACATAATCATAATTATGGAAAATTTAAATAAATAGTAAAATGATCATATGTAAGCTTTATATGGATTGAAATAACAAAAAATCATAATAGAAACAAAAAGGCATGTTTATCCCTAGTGAAAATTAATGAAAAAGAATATTATAGGATATAAAGAAAATAAAATGAAAAATTTAAATAGAGGAATATAGAGATATGGATGGGGATATAAAATATATCATTAGGAATGATAAAGAGTGATAAATATGGAATCCCTCCTTTTATTACATAAACATTACATTACAAAAAACAACATGAAGGATCTTTTAAAGATCGTTTTATTTGAAATTAGGTACATAAAACATAAAAGCATAAGATGTTATTCTAATCCAGTTGAAATAATTCCTCATGGGTTTCCAATAAGATACTTTTACAGTATATCATATCATGGGGAAATACATTTAAAAAAAGGGTGAGCATGAAGCCCAATGAGGGAATAAAAAAGAGTGACATATAGAATGTGATCTTGATACATATCAACAACAACATGATGCATAATAATAAAGAATGAAAAAGGGGAATGTCATAATAATAAGAACATGAATCATAAAATAGAATTGTGGACACAAAATTTAAAAGAGACATTTATAGGCATATCACCTAGGTTTTTCATTGAGGTGTCATAATTGAAAGTTACCAAGGTTATTCACCAAGGTATCATAAATAATGTCATCTCTACAGATTAATTTCTTTACCCAATGCTTTGCAATTCTATCAGTGTACAACCTTATCATGCCTTAATTAATGATATCTATTTAGATCATAATAAATATTCTCATCAGTAACATATAGAGAATAAAGAGTAGGTTTCTTATCAAAATAATGGGGTATAAAAGTGCTTAAAGACATGATCATTACATAATTATTAACTCAAGAAAAGGAAATGAGGGTTTCATGTATGTAAATACATGAATAAATAAGTCATATTAATATATTTTTTACTACCTAGTATAAATAAAAGTGGTTGGGGTATTCAAATAAAAAGAAAAATATATTTTCACATGTAAAAGAGATGAATTTGATAACTAATTTTGGCAGTATGATGGGTATGAAACATGTTTTCAGGAAAAGGGTAAAATTAGGGATAATTATGGTCCCAATTTGATAAAATAATATTATTACAGTAATGAGATAATAAAATGTGGGAAAAAAATTTCAATTACAATAAATTCTACAAAAGGACTATTGAATTGAAAAGAGAGGTGTAGATTTTCCTTACATTGAAGAGTTACTCCTAATTATTGATGATTGGAACCTTAGGGGCTTGAGGAAACCTTAGGATCTAATCAGGCTGAATAATCACAAGAACATCATGGAGGACAGATTGAGAGTGAATGATAATGGTGAAATGGGTGGGTATTTGTAGGAAAACTGGACGAATTGTTTAGTAATATCCAAATATAGGTATTGGAAATATTCGTTGTGGAAAATAAAAAAATAATTATCCTTACCATGGTTTTTGCTCATGTTTTTTGAACATTTGATTCATCATTCATGCTATTTTATTTAAATAGAGCTGGAAGATATTTTTAAATACTTCTTTTGGCATGGAAAAGTAAATTTTATAAAACGTAATGTTTTAAAATTAACATTTCCATTTTAGAAATTAGAAACTCACTTTTAGGTTTGTAAATTGATAAAAATATATTAGAATAAGTAATATTAATAATATAAAAAAATAAAATTAGGATTGTATTTAATTATTTATCACATCATTATGATATAATTATGAAGTCATAAAGCATACCAAGAACTAAAAACTGTATTTCTATTATTCACGAAAACATAAATTATTTTATAAAATTATCACAAATTCATTCTAACCTAATTTTAATGAGTTTATTTAAAATATTATATTTATTTTATCATAAAAATTTTTTCATTATGATAAAATTTTTAATTTTAAATATAAAAATATTTATTTATTGAAAAAAATATCTGTTTTTTAAGAAAAATTAAATTCCATACACTTATAAAAATTATCTAAGAAATTAAAAAATTATTTTATTATTTATATTTTGGTAAGAATATTTTAAAATATTATTTTATTAAAACAAATATTATTCAAAATACCTGAGCTTACTATAAAAGAATTTATATCTTCTAGAAAGATGAAATTATGTTTTATTTGTATCAAAAAATCAATTTAGTAAATTCAACTCAGTTAAAAATATATTTTATTATGAAAACATATTTATAAAATAAATTGATGGAATAAAAATTTTATTTAAATAAGGGAAGTTTCACTTTATGTAACTAAATCCTAGACATGTAACCACTTATTACACTGGTATATTTTCTAAGAGTAAGGTGTGTAATAATGGTAGTTTCATTAGGTGGCTCGGATAACATCTACGAAGTTGTAATTTACACTAACTGAAACATCTCTAAAATTTGATTTAATTCAAAATTAAATTATTAAAGATCATCTTGATCTTGGTCAAGGGAGAAACCCAGTGACACTACCTCCCTCTCAAGTTCTAACAAATAGACTTTGAATGGCATGAATCTACTGGTTGAGGCCAAAATTTCTCCATTAAAAATCAATTATACTTCGTCATTTCTAATTATAACACTATTTATAATGGTAAAATTATGAACCAGTGGTATATTTTCCAATGGTCATATTGACCAATAGTCATATTTGACCACTATTCATATAACGTTCAAATCCCAATGGTCACATTTCCCATTATACGCTATAAATAACACTTCAAAATTTAACTCAAAATTTACTACAATCCTTCCTATGTTTATATTCTCATTATCTAATAATTTGATTTATTTAATGATATTTTGTTTCATTATTGTAGTATTTTAAATGTGGTATATGATTCTCAGGGATTGGGTGATCCATATTTTCAAATTTTAGCTATTCTATTTTATATTTTTTGTTAAGTTATAATGATTGGTATTTTAATTCATTCCATAGATAAATAATACAATGAAAATTATTGATGAGAAAAGATTTTTTGGGAACTCTATAATTATTATGATTATAAAAAAATATAATATAAAACACATTTTCTTAGGAATCAAATATCATTTAAAAAGTATGCATCATTATATACTTCCCCCTTAAGAAATTTCATCCCTGAAATATCAATCCATTATCATAGTTGAGAAAAGTCGAAGGTAGTTATGTCTCATTTTATCCTCTATTTCCCACATAACTTCTTTATATTCTTTGTTCCTCAATAATACTCTGACTTATTGATTTATCTTTTTATGTATAGATTTTTCCCTATGGTACATGGTATCTACCGACTGCTCCTCATAATAGAGGTCAAGTTTCAGTTATACCACCTCTAGATTCAGTACATGTGATTGATTAGGTTTGTACTTACTCAAGAGAGATGCATAGAAGACATCATGAACATGATCAATATTTTGTGGAAGTTCTAGACGATAAGGCACATCTCCTATAAAAACAATGATTTCAAAGAGAAAATTGTAACAGAGGATAAGATCCCATTTCTTTCAAAATTTCAAGACTCTCTTCCATGGTGATATCTAAAGGAGAAAGTTTTCCTCAATATCATACTCAAATTCCCATTGATGGTTATCTGCATATCTCTTTTTATAAATCTAAGTAGTTTTTATATAATGTTGGATTCTATTAACCTTTTTTGTCATCTCTTTCACAAGATCAGGACCAAGAAACATCCTTTCACCAACTTCTTACTAATAAGTATGAGTTTTAAATTTTTTTCCACATAGTGAATCCTAAGGGGTCATTTGAATACTCGATGGAAATTTAATGTTGTATGGAAACTTAAATAATGGAATGGTTTGATCCCATCCAACTTTAAATTACATTGATCATGGGCTTAGCATGTATTCCTATTTATAAATAGTATTTTCAGATAGGTCAACATTTTGGCAATAATTTTCCTTAATAAAATTTAATTCGTTGTTTAGATCATGTTATTTAATTCTCTATAATATATATGTGAACCATGGATAGTTATCATAAATTATATAAATTGTCTCCCCATATAGCCTCACCACTTTCTTTAGGTATATTTGTAAAGTTGGTCAAGAGATAAATCTTCCCAAATATACATGAAATTGGAAGTCTTGGTGAGTTTATGCACTATATCCCATATCACATTATTTCCTTTGTATGTTTTTGGGTGGCCCGTGATGAATTCCTTAGTGATATTTTCCAACATTCTTGTTGGTATTGGTACTGGTTGTGATTACCTTTTTAGAAGTTGTCAATCCGCCTTCACTTGATGTAATACCAACCATCATTTTGTGTAATTATCATTCTCCCATTTCATATTATCCCACCAATATTGGTCACCTAGGTCCCTATGCATTTTTCTACTTAAAGGATATGTAGATAATGTAGTTCTATGAGATTCATCTCTCATCTAATTCATTATCTCTAGGATATATGGGAAACATATACTTGTATAAACATTTAGTACACCTTCTACAATATAATTGAACTCAAAAAAAAATTCCATTATTAATATACTTTATCTTATTTTATATCAAAGTATATTCTCTTTGATATCTCTTAATATTCTCTAATAATTATGTTTGAGAAATAATTTGGGTTAGGGTTTATGATTTATCTTTCTTTAATATTTCCATGTAAAAATTATCTAGGTCCTTAATCAATGGACCTCCTTGAATTGTGAACATTTCCATCACAATATGGTCTTTCCTATTTAATGCATCGACAAATTTTTTCACTCATCTTGGGTGATAATAAACTGAATAGTAATAGTATGTAATGATTTCTAACCATATCCTTTGTCTCATATTCAATTTATTTTCAATGAATATATACTTAAATCTTTGGTCATATGTCTATATATCACACTTCTCCCCATAAATATAGTGCATCAATAATTTCAAAGAAAAAATAATTGCAGCAATCTTCCGGTCATGTGTAGGATAATTCTAGTCATAATGTTTTAACTGTAAATGTGTATAAGATATCACCTTTTCATTTTTCATTAGGACTCACCAAATACCTTTCATAGATGCATCACTGCAAATGACAAAACCATCTCTAACAAAGGGTACAATTAACATAGATGTAGTGACCAATCTCTTATTTAGTTCGTGGGAAATAAATTCACACTCATTTGTCCAGATAAACTTACATCATTTCTGAGTTAAATTATCTAGTGCATTGTAAAGTTGTGAAATGTTTTTCAAAAACCACTTAAGATTCATAATAAACTAATGAAATTTTGAATATCTATTACTATTTTAGGGTGAGTACACTCTTCCACATCCTTTTGCATAGAGGAGCCGATGGAAATTCCTTCATTGGTTATAATGCTCCCCAAGAATAAAACATGTTGTAACTAGAAATATCATTTACTGAATCTTCTAAATAAATAATCCTTTATAAATGTTTTCAATATAACCCTAATATGATCGTCATGCTCCTCAGAATTTTTGAAATATATCATAATATCATAAATAAAAACTACCATATATTTCTCAATGACTTCTTTAAACACTTTATTCCTCAAATCCATAAAACTAGTGGGAGAATTATTCAAGATGAAGGGAATAAAAACAAACTCATAAATTCTATATCTTGCACAGAATTCATCCTTTGAAATATCTTCTTTCTTCGCCACCAGTTGATGATACCCAGATCGGAGGCCATTCTTGGAGAAGAATTGATCCTCATGAAACTAATCAAATAAATCATCAATCCTTGGGAGAGGGTTCTTTTTTCATTCTGATCCCATTATTTTCTCTATAATCAATTCATAGACACATTGATCAATTATTATTCTTCAAAAATGTAATATTTTCTCCCCAAGGAGACACCCCGAGTTGGAAAAACATCATATTCAAGATATCTTGAATTTGTTCATTTAATTATTCTAACTCATCATTTGTATTCCCAAACTGGGTGTTCAATATCGAATTGTATCTTGATATGTGTTTAGTGGAGAACTCTACTTGTCATTATGGGGCAGTTCCAGTTAACACTTTAAAAAATATTTCAATGTATTCTTAAATAATAGGGAAATTATCTATCTTTATACTTTCATTTCCTTCTCCTTATTCAAAGATCATCTCCATAAAGAAGGCTATGGGAGGTGATTCTAGACAAATCTTATTCTAGGATATATCTCCTTTGAAAATAACAATTTGGTTTACATACAAGAGTAATGATATTTCCCTGCTTATATAGTTGATCTTATCATTATACATTGAGAAGCAGTGCATCACTATTATAGCATGAAATTACACCATGGTAATGAATACTATATTAGTGATGAGATTGTGCTTTCCAAAGTTAAAAATAGAGTTTCTATACACTTTTGATGCTAGGATTATCCATCCAAGAGTCTTGAATGATAAATCTACTTCTAGAAGATCAGGGATTGATTCTATATTCTTTTAAAACTTGGATAAAAAATTGAAATTTATAAAACCAGGATCAAATAACATACTTGATATCTTTTAGTGTATTCAGATTGTACCTTTGACCACATCAGTTAGAGCCTCTAATTTAGACTTTATGATATAAATTGATCAATATTTATCCCTTTTCATAAGAAAAGGATGATGATGGTTTCTGTCCATTATCTTCTAATTTGTACATTGATTGGGAAAGTAAGTAAGTAGTCCACAATTTACATATTGAACCTATGGTTGGTCTCACACCATCTTTACTTTTTCCCTAGTGTTTATAAGTTGAATATTCAACTCAAAACGAATGTTATAAGATATATATTCATCTCTTCTACACTAATATCACTTTCCTCTCCAAAGATGGTAGTTCTATGAAAGATTCTTCCCAAATTTATTGCATTTGGTAAGTTGCATTTTATTTGAATATTTATTGAAATAGAATTGTGTGCCTATACTTGTCTCCATTTCACTCTTATTTTCATTTACCCAATGTGACATCCTCATCTATACAAAGTCCAATTAAACCTTTATAGAACTCCATAATATTTTCTCATAGAAATAATTGTCTTGATTTTCTAAACTAATCGGCAGATGGGGTCTCAGTTCACCAAAGAATCTGTCAAAATTTAAATTTGGATCCATAATAAATATAGATTTGTATTGAGATAGACTTGTAAATTTACTTTCATAGATTCCCACTGATTCATTTTCAATGTTATTTAGATCTAGGTATTCCTTCTCCATTTTTTTCCATCAAACTCAAGAAATATTTATTTGAAATGTTCCCCTAAACTCTTCCCACTCCATAGCATATATCTCCCTTATTATCTTCATTTTTTTAATAAGTTTACACCGCTAAATAGATTATCCTTCAATGTTGAATACTAGCAGGGTTACTTTCTCTATATTTTTAGAATTACGTATAGACAAATTCATTTTTATAGACCTAATCCATTTTTCAGCAATCAATGGGTTAGTAGATCCAATAAAATAAGTTTTTCGTTGATTCTTGAATGAATCAACAGATTTTTGTTCCATTTGAGGTCAATATATTCTCTCAACTTCATTCATTTTCTTGTTCATAGCTCGAGTAAGTTTATTCATAATCCTCACGATGTTTTCCATTCAAGTTATCATTACAATGCCAACAGTGCATCGTTTGTTGCTCTCGTCACTTACGTGGTTCCTCTTATTTGCTGTAATTTTTCTAAAAGATGAAGATATTAGTGAGAAACTAGTTACATTTAAGAATTTTATAATTCTAATGGTATTTTACGTCTTAAAACAATATTCTGAGATATGTTAATAATCTCCTCTAATTTTATTTCTTTATATCATTTATAATGATTCATAAAAAGATTATGATTAAACACGCATATCCCCTAGGAGTGTCAAATCATTTGTGCAGTAAAGCTCAATGTCATAAACTGGTTCTTGATTAGCACTATCTCAATGTGGTGTTTTGGGTTGTTACCCATAACAAAAAATGTGATAGAGACACATCCACTTATTGTATGCACACATGGATGTATTTTCATAGAAACCACTTACTTAATACTTACCAAAATACCATGATATTTTCGTATATTTGAAATTTTCCCGAAGGTTTATATTAACGTTTTCAAGTCCAAATTTACACAAATAACTTGACCAAACATTGATACAAACTATGGAATCTGAAATTTTATTAAATTAACATTAAATTACATAGAATAGCGTGAATTATCTTTTAAAGTTTCGTTTCTTGGAGATTAGGTACTTAAAACATAAAAACAAATAAATATTCTAATACACTAGAAAGAAACCTTAATGGGCCCACCCATAGTTTATTTTATAACATTTCCTATCCTTTGCACATATATCAAAGGAAAATGGTAAGAATGAAGCCTAGTCAGTGAATAAAAAAGAGATATATATATATATAATTTGATCTTGATAAATATCGATAAGAACGCGAGACATAACAATAAGACATGAACAAGAAGAATATAATAACATTTCGAACATGAATCATAATATGAAAATTTGTCTATGAAATTTAAATGATACATTCTTAAGAATATCACCAAAATTTTTCACTAAGGTGTCTTAAATGAATATTACCAAGGTTATTTACCAAGGTATCATAAAACATGTCATCTCTAAGGATTATTTTCTTTAAAAAATGAATGTGATCATTATCAAGTCACACACTTTAAATTTATTAGTTAATTTGAGACACATATATTTTAATAAATATTTTCATTGATAACACATGGGAAATAAAGAGTGGCCTTCTTATCAAAATAATGGCGTACAGAAGTTCATAAAGTTAAGATAACTACTTCATTTTTACCCATGAAAAGGATATGTGGGTTTCATGTATGTAAAACCACAAATGAAAAAGTTTTTTAAAAAATATAGTTGAATATCCACATAAAATAAAAATTGATTGTGTAGTAAAATTAAGAGGAAAAGATAATTTCTCATGTAAAATTGAGAAATTTGAGAAGTAAATTTAGTAGCATGACAGGTATAAGAAATCTTATTTATAAATGGATAAGATGAGGGAAAAATATGGTTCCCAATTAATAAAAGTATATTATTATAGTAATGGGGTAATATAATTTGTACAAAAAATAATTTTCTTGTAAAATAAAATTCATTCCACAAAATAGAATCTCGAATGGAAAAGATAGGTGGAGATTTACCTTTACTTGAGAGTATTTTCTCCAATGTCCTTAGGATTGGAACCTTTGGTGATAGAGGAAACCTTGAGGTGGCTACAAGGGAGAAAACTAACTCTAACTTAATAGAGGATATATTTTGATTGAATGGGAATGGTGAAATGGGTGTGTATTTATGTGAATTGTGGAATAATTGTTTAATATTTAAAAATATTTGACTTGGAAATCTAGGTTGGGGAAAATAAAAAACTATTGGATTTATCAAGTTTTTTTATTATTCTTTTGGATATTTGAGTCATAATTTGTTATAGTTTATTCCACTAGAACCGAAATCCATTTTTAAATACTTATTTTTTCTTGGAAAATTAAATTTCCCACAATGTAAATTTTTTAAAATTAAAATTTCCATTTTCGAATTTGGAAAGTCACATATAGGATTCTAAATTAATTAAAATATATTAAAATAACTAATAATAATAAAATAAACTATTTTCAGCCTTTTACTAATGTTCATTAAATATTACATTATTATGAAATAATTATGAAGTTGTAAAACATTCCAAAAACCAAACATTGTATTTTTACTATTCACATAATGATAAAGTATTTTAGAAAATTATTATAAATTACCCCTAAGATAATTTCAACATCATGATTTCAAATATAATTGTTATTTTATTATAGTAATTCACTAATTATAAGAATTTACACATTTTAAATATATAAAAACATACTTATTGAATGTAGCACTATTTAAGGAAAAATAAAATTTTTAACAGTAATAAAAAATTCTTCTGAAATTATAAAATTATATTTATGATATATTTTTAGATAAAAGTGTTTCAGAATAATATTTTTTTTAAAAAATATTACTCAGAATACCTGAGTTTTTTATAAAATTGTATATATTTTTTCTAGAAAAATGAAATTATGTTTTTTTGAATCCAAAAATATACTTATCAAATTTATATCAATAAAAGATATATTTTACTAAGAAAATAGTTCTTAAAAGTAATTTTTCAAATAAAAAATTTATTTATATAAACTAAATTAAACTTTATATAACTACTTTCCAGACATGTAACCCTTTCTTACACTCGCATACACCCTAAGAGTAAGGTGTGTGATGGTGTAGTTTCATGGGGTGGCCCGAGTCACATTGACTGAGTTGTAATTTACGCTAACTTGAACTTCTCTCGTAGGATATTTTGTTCAATAATCACTTGTTGAAGCTCGGATTGGGCTTGATCAAGGGTTAACCTCAGTAACACTTCCTCCCTCCCAAGTTCTAAAAAATGAGCTTCAAATGGCACTACTCTACTAGTTTAGGACATTGTTTTCCCTTTATGCATCAATTATACACCTTCATTACTACTTATAAACACTAATTATAATGGTAAAATTATCACCCAAGGGTATATTTTCAATGGTCATTGTAACACCCTGATATTTTATGAGATGTATTTTTTTATGTCTTATGTTATACACAACATAAAAGGAATCTTTCACGGCACACAACATTAGCTTGTCTTATGTTACACGCAATCGTGACCTTCCCCGATTGTGTGTGTAGTATGCAATACCGAGCTCCACTAAACAACGATAAATTAATATAATATTATAAACTATCCATTATGAATAGTATTAACTGAATTTTATAAATTATAACATTATTATTCATCTTACATATTTTCTAGAACATATTATGAGAACAAAATAAATTTTTTGGGTAAAATAATTATTTTCCAAAAAATGCAGTTTTGCCGCCTTTTAGTGGAGTACCCACTTTAAATCTAGTTTTTGAAAAGTTTATAAGGTCAATTTGACAAAATATAATTCTTATTTGGAATCAAGATATAGAAATTTACTTTAGATAAATTTTTCATATTATTCTGATAACCTTTATATTTTAATGAATAGTAAAAACACGCTATATTATAATTAAAGACAACCTTTTTTCATCGCAATAATTTATATGGTTAGATTGTATATTTAGTTGGTTGTAAAGTGTAATTAGAATATATTTTTACCATTTTATCCAATGTTGGTCACTGAAATGAATTTCACTTTGAATTTTGACATAAACAAGTGTTGATCTTCTGAAAGATATTGTTTCTTAAAAACAAGCTATTTGTTTTGATAACGGGAATTAATTTTAAAATTAATTAATTCCAATTCTATGTTTTGAATTTGAAAAAATGGAAATCATTTTTAAATTTGGAATATCAAATATAGCTTAGGCTGAATTTTTGGTATTTTTCTGAAAAACATCAATTTTTGATGAATAGTGAAACCACTTAGTGGTAGTTAAAAAATGAATCATTCATTTAAATAAAATTTTTACCACTTCTGTGAATTGAATTTCAAAAATCTGACATACATGGTTGTTATCAAGAAGTAAAATTTTGTTCAATAAGATGAAAATAATTTTTGGTGAATAGTAACTTTTGACTTTTATTTACTGCGGTTAAAGGTAAATATACTAATTCCAGGTTAAAAGAATATGATAATAATTAAAAATTACCTTAACACTTGTCCAATACTTATTGGATGAGTAATGAAAAACCATGGGCATCCTTGTGTAGATTTTGGGACCCCATAGAGCCACTTAAGAAAGACAATGACAAATTAGATTAATTAATTTAATTTAAGACAAAATTGGTATTAACAAAAATCTTTTAGTAATTAATTTTTATAAGGAGTTATATAAATTATATTTTTGACTATAAATATTCATTGAAAGATAAACATATTTCCTAAATGATTATATTTTGTTTATAATTTTTAGACATCAAATAAATTAAATTATTCATGACACAATATGATGCAGTATTTACCTCATTAATACATGATTTAAATAAAAAAGATTATAATGATTAAAATATTTTCCAAAACATGTCCAATTATGATTGGATGATTTTATTTAGACCATGAGTCATATTATCTTCATCTAGAATGATTTTTGGACATTTTGAAACCGAATATAAGTTTATAATAAAATAATATTTTCACACTTTCCAAAGATGCCCCTCTCCTCCCTTATAAAAGGGAACCTCCTCCCTCTCCTCCTCACACCAATTTGAGCATTCATGCTCAGACAAACCCTGCCAATATCTCTTCTCCACTTCTCTAGAAACATCCTAGAGGTCCTTGTCTTCTTCAAAGACCAACCCTAGTGCCCTAAGAGGAGGTTAAGAAGAGGCGTGTCAAAGAAGAGGTAATATCAATTACCGATCATTTCCAATTTCTTCCTTCTTCGACTTCTTCTTCTTTAGTTGTTTCATTATGAATTAATAACATCAGTATTTATTATATACTTATATGTTATTATAAATATGAAACAACCCCATTTCACCTACTATCCATCCTACGGAAAACGAAATTACTTCTCGTTTTTACGTACGGAATATGGTCTCCATGTCGTGGTGTAATCAGTTTTTCCACCACCACCTTACTTGGATGGGTATAATGGTGTAAATAATATATATATATATATATATATATATATATAATTATTGTAAAGTGATATTGATTCTGAAACAGTATACATACACTTCAATACAATTCCACGATCATCGGAATGATATCATCGCTCGTGCGTATGTACGGACTACCATCTCCACAATGTGATGCGACTTGTTCTACCAGATCTTAATTGCATAATGATTATATAAATTAATTGAATGAATAAATATGATATATATTACACTAATACTATGCTGGAAATTAGGTATCTATAACCTAGCAAAAATAATAAGAATTTAATCGACAAAACACGCATAAGAACATAAAGCAATAAACACCCGAATAAAAAGTATCAATGAAATATTACTAATAAGAAGCTAAGAATATGACCATATATGATATCATAACAGTGATTAAGATTCTAGCATAAGTCAATAACATTATTTAAATCATTATACAGGACGTTCGGACACGTACGAAGCAAATCGGACCTAAGGTAATGAAAAATCTCACAATCTCATTTTCATCAGAGATTGTTTATACATTGGTATTTACTAGGGTGTATTTATCAACCACATCCATGTTTCCTCGATATTTAATATTATTTCTATCCTCAAAAAATTGTTTAAAACCAATTTTACCCTTCGGTGAGTTTTTAGTAAAAGATATGAAATGAATCTTTTGTCATTTTTTGTACGAAGTACTTTTTGAATTTTTTGGCGAAAGTATAAGAAAAATGTTTTTTTTACCTCATACAAAATGAATGGATTTTTATGATTTCATATAACATTATTTCCATGAAGCTTCATTTTCAAGTTTTCAAGTTTATTTTTAATCATCTTTTTTAGTTTATAATTGTATGACATGTTATGAAAGTAAAAATGTTTTTGAAGTAGAAAGGACTTTTTCCTTTAGAATGGAGTTCAAGTGTTTTATAAAAATTATTTTCCATCTAAGATAATGTGGGGTTCTATTTCTATCCTTATTTTTACATTGATTTGATTATGTTATGATGGAATAATTATTATCATGTCCTTTTATCTTATATGGATTATGTTATGATGGAAATATGTTTAAGAATCCCATTTTTATTACATGGGTTATGCTATGATGTATGAATTATGATTTTGTGGCACACATAAGAATGGATTCATTATGAGATGGGTGGTACCTATATCTCCCTCCAATGCATTGGGTAGAGATTTATATATCATGATATAGACATGGCTGGAACGAAAAGTTAAACCTGTTCAGTGATACAGGACTGGAACGAGGAGTAAACTCGGTTTAGTAATGGACTTTGCCTGCTATGATAGTCTTGGATATGTGTCTTGACTAATATGAAATGATTTTATATGATTATGTGTGTATTTCACAAAGTATCATGTTTTATGTTATGATTATTTGGGATTACATTTCACTACTATGATTTATCCCATGTTTTGATATTATGATCTCTTCTGCAGGTTAAGAACATAAACATGTTATGTTCTTATGAATATTATATGATTGATATTTCTGTTGTTTACCCTTACTGAGCATTTGAGCTCACCCCTTTGTATGTTTTCTTTTCCCCCGGTCTGGATGAAGGGTATTAAGGAGAATATGCCAAAAGGGGTTCTAAATATGATGAAATAAATGGGAGACAATGTAGATGATTTATGAACCAGTTGTTTATGTTTCCCAGTCTCTAAAGACACTATTACTATATGTTCCTTTCATGGTTTTGTTATATATTGTAATAAGTATGCTTCAATTTTTGATTTAATAACCATGTATGTAAAGTATGGGTCATTATAGTTGGTATCAGAGGAATGGTATAGTCAACCTTTGGAAACTAGGATTTGAAAGCCCTAGTAAGAACCATAAGGATATGTCTAAGCATAGAACACAATATTAGTGTTTTAGAAATGGCCATAAATAACCTATGATAAGACCTTAAGTGTAAAATTTTATTCTTGATTATGTGCTTTTCCTATTATGATTAGTGTTTCTCACACTATGATTATTGGTTTTAGTCAATGGATGGAACCTGAAGGAACCGTGTTAATGCTTAATGTCATAGGAAATGTAATGATTGTCCCCCTGAGCAACCAAACGTAATGGGAGCTGGAATGAAAAATCTTGTATCCATGCTCACACAACTTTCTCAAGCTATGAACCATGCAAGACTTCCAAACGAACCAAGGAAGGAGAAACATTCTGTTGAATCCTTCAAGAGGCAGCATCCACCTTCATTCAGTGGGTCTTCTGATTCATTAGTGGTTGAACAATGGATTAGTACCACTGAAAAGATATTTTCAGTTCTACAATGTTCTAAACATGACAAAGTCATCTTAGAAGTGTATCGTTTGGAAGGTGATGTTGATCAGTGGTGGAATCTTATCAACAATACGAGGCAAAGAGATGAAATTGAGTCCATGGAATGGGATGAGTTCAATAACTTATTTTTCAATAAGTACTTCCCTCGTATTCTTAGAACAAAGATAGAGAAGTATTTTCTTGAACTGAAGCAAAAGGATGATGAATCTGTTGGTACCTATGAAGCAAATTTTACAAGACTTTCAAGGTACACTTCCAGAATTATTATCCAACCTGAGATTAAAATCTATCTATTCTTTAGTGGATTAAAACCAAGTCTTCTAAGGGCGTTCGCCATAAGGGACTTCAATTGCTACGAGTAAATTGTTCGATGTGCTCTCAAGGTTGAGATGGATATTGGAGTAACCCCTTAGTCATATGGGTTTGATAAGAAGAGTAAAATGGAATTCAAATGAAAATATAAAGACCACACTGAAAAGAAGATGAGTTTTCCTTTATTCTCAAATTGAGGAAAGAGACATGGAGGGAATTGCCTTAAAGGGACAAGAAAATGTTTTAAGTGTAGAAAATAAGGTCATCAGGCAGTTGAATTTCGAAATAATGGGAAGAAGATGTCTAATGATGTGAACAAAGAAAGGGAAACACAGAATTCACCTCCTACACTTTAATGTTTCAAGTGCAAGGAGATAGGGCATTATGCTAATCAATGCCCAAATCCAATGGTTGTTGATGATGATCAACGTCAACAAAATCATAAGGCCAAAGACAAAGGAATGTCACATGCAATTACTATCGGCGATGTGGAGTACGATAACGAAGTGGTGAAAGGTACACTTACCATCCACTCTAAAGTAGAAAATGTTTTATTTGATTCTGGATCCACCCACTCTTTTATTTCTGAAGAACTTTCTAAGGGTATCGCCGTATTACCTCAACAATTAGATGTTGAGTTAGTTGTGACAACCCCTAATGGCACAACAGTCGCGTCAAAAGATTAAAATTCTTCTGCAATTGAAGTTTGTGGGAATGTGATTCCCGAAAATCTTTTCATCCTTTCTATAGTGAAATTTTATGTGATTATTGGCATGGATTGGCTTTCCTTTTATGGATCTCATATCAATTTCCAAAGAAGGGAAGTCACATTTCATATTCCAGATCAATCTATGATCATCTATCGATGCAAGGATGAACATAACCTTCCAATGGAAATTTCTTCTGTCTTATGGGTCGTGATTCCATTAAATGAAGGTTATTTATATCAAATTGTTAGAGAGAAAATCATTATTAAGAATATTCCCATTGTATGGGAGTTTGATGATGTCTTTCTGGGGGAACTTCCAGGTCTTCCAACAAATCGTGAAGTTGAGTTTTCAATAGAACTCATACCGGGTGATAAGCCTATTTCAAAGATACCTTATATAATGGCCCCAATTGAGTTGCAGGAATTGAAGAATCAACTCCAAGAGAATCTAGATAAGGTATTCATAGGACCTAGTGTGTCACCTATGGGAGCACATGTTCTATTTGTTAAGAAGAAAGATGGATCAATGAGACTCTGCATTGATTATCGAGAACATAACAAGATCACTATCAAGAACAAATATCCTCTCCCATGCATTGATGACTTATTTGACCTACTACGTGGAGCTCGATACTTTTCCAAGATTGATTTTTGTTCAGGGTATCATCAATTAAGGGTCAAAAAAGAGGATATACCAATGACGGCTTTCCATACAAGGTATGGACACTATGGATTTACAGTGATGCCATTTGGTCTTACTAATTCCCCTTCTATCTTCATGGATCTAATGAATAAAGTCTTTAGAGACTATCTTGGTAATTTTTTGGTAGTCTTTATAGATGATATTATTGTCTATTCAAAGAGAAAAGAAGAACATAAAGCTCAATTGAGAATTTTATTGAAGACCCTGAGAAAGGAGAGGATTTATGCCAAATTTACCACGTGTGAATTTTGGCTTCAAAAAGTTTCATTTATGGGTCACATAATCTCAAAATATTGGATATATGTGGATCCAGAAAAAATAGAGGTTATCGAAAGATGGTCAATACCAACAACAGTCACTGAGATCCGAAGTTTTTTTGGTTTGGCTGGATATTATCGACATTTTGGGAAAAAAAATTCATTATTATCTAATCCACTCACTAGGTTGACTTGAAAAGGAGTTAAGTTCATGTGGATGGAGGAGTGTGAAGAGAATTTCAAGGAGTTGAAAAGAAGGTTATCCATTGCACCTGTGCTCACACTGCCTTGTAGTGGAGAATGGTTTTTGATCTACAGTGATGCATCCAAGAAGGGATTGGGGTGTGTTCTCCTGAAGAATGATATGGTGATAGCTTATGCCTCATGACAGTTGAAAATCCGTGAGAAAAATTACCCAACTCATGATTTAGAGTTAGCTGCGGTAATCTTTGCATTAAAGATTTGGAGGCATTATCTTTATGGTGAACGGTTGTTGACGCTCCTTTCGTCACGGAATCTAAAGTTCGGAAAAGGGAATATCTGAGCTCAAAGTGATTAATCCTTTGAAGAAACATCAAAAATCGACAAAGGGATGAAAAAGGAGAACATTGCCAAGAGGTCGCGCAAGTTCCCTCTTGGTCGCGCAAGTATACTTGCGCGCCGCCTCAACACTTGCGCGATCCCTCATGGTCGTGCAAGGGACTTGCGCGACAGATCTGGTAACCGCCCAGTAACCGCCCGGGGTCTTCTTTTGCCTATAAATAGACCCTGTGGGCCCCCCATTCGCGAGGATCTCTTTCCAGAAACTCGGATCAAAGCTCTCGACGCCCAAGTCTCTTCTCAAAGCTTCCAGAACACTTCTAAGGTAATTTCTTACCTAGAATGGAAGATCTAAAGAGAAGAAGGAAGGCCCAAGTGTTGAAACTTATCAAACACTTGCGCGCCAACTTAATTCCTTCAATATAACTTGCGCGTCCCTTCTCTGGAAGAACCTCAAGAGGATGGGAAAGGGTTTAATAAAGAGTCGCTCAAGTAATTCAACTCTGGTTGAAAATCGCGCAAGTATCCCTCATGTCGCGCAAGTATACTTGCGCGACCAACACTTGCGCGCCGACGCAGGACTTGCGCGACCTTCAAGACTTGCGCGCCCCTAGCTTTTTGGGTGCCCATCTTGCCCATTTTTACCCCTCTTAAGCCATTTCACCCTTCCTATTCAAGATTTAGTCTTCAAGATACTCTTCAAAAGCCATTTATGGCATGATTTCTTGATTTGACATCCTTATCTGAAAGGAATTCTGTGAAATACCTCTCAAACACCCAGTGATTTAAACATCTTTATGTCACCAAAGACTGAGAGTTCATTCATTTCAACCTCATCCTTTAAGATGATAGAATCCTAACCTGGGTCTCCTTTTCAGGAATAAGACTCAGTCATAACCTTGGGCTTCCTTTTCAGGAGTAAGCCCCAAGTCCCCTAACCTAGGCTTCCTTCTCAGGAATAAGTCCTAGTCATAAATCTTGGGCATCTTTCTTAAGAATAAGCCCCAATCAAGTCCTTTAATCTTGGGCATCCTCCTCAGGAGTAAGCCCCAAACCTTAATCCCTAACCTGGGTCTCCTTTTCAGGAATAAAGACTCAGTCATAACCTTGGGCTTCCTTTTCAGGAGTAAGCCCCAAGTCCCCTAACCTAGGCTTCCTTCTCAGGAATAAGTCCTAGTCATAAATCTTGGGCATCTTTCTTAAGAATAAGCCCCAATCAAGTCCTTTAATCTTGGGAATCCTCCTCAGGAGTAAGCCCCAAACCTTAATCCCTAACCTGGGTCTCCTTTTCAGGAATAAGACTCAGTCATAACCTTGGGCTTCCTTTTCAGGAGTAAGCCCCAAGTCCCCTAACCTAGGCTTCCTTCTCAGGAACAAGTCCTAGTCATAAATCTTGGGCATCCTTCTTAAGAGTAAGCCCCAAGTCTCTTAAAATTTCTCTTAACCAGTCACAAATTTTCTTTGATTTGGGTTTCCTTTTCAGGAATAAAACCCAATCATAAGTCCCCTCCTAACTTGGGCATCCTCCTTAGGAGTAAGCCCCAAGATTAGAGTATTCAAATCTCCATGAAGCACATATAACTTTGTGGACCCTGTTCTTGGATTTTCTCCCTAAAAGTAAATCCTAAACCTTCGCCTATCTGGGCAGTCATCTATACATAAGCCCCAAAACAAAATTCTTATGATTGCATCTTTTACGGCTCAATGGTCTAAATCTTACCAATACCTCTTGTTTCTCACACCGAGCATGACTCACGTGAGCTTAGACTGTAAAAGTAATTATGACATTCATCTTTGAGCCATCAATCATAAAACATCATATCCCATTCCTCGAACTACGTGGGTTCTGATTCCTTTTTTTTCAAAAAAACAAAGGATACGTAGGTAGCCCATTTATGGGTTCGATCCCAACATTGAAATAATCTCTGTCCTTCTGAATGACGATAAACTTCAAGTGCCCCACTGAGTGGCTTTAAAACCAGCCTGGTCATCAAAATGACCAAGAGACTTTTATATAAATGTTTTGAAGGATACCATTGACCAAGAATCTCTAAACAAATATAGATGATTCTATATTGATGAAGAACCTTGAATACATATAAAAGATTCTCTAAATTTCTTGCATATTTAATCATTGATTGTTAAAACTAAAGGAAAGCTCATTTTATACTTGGTAATGTAATAAGGATTCACGAACTTAACTTAAATCTATATAGAGAGTCCCGGAGTAGACAATAATTCCCCTCAAAAAGGTGTGATGAGTCCGACCTCCCATCCTCTCGACCAATGCAAATTCCTAAGCCTCATTAGCCCACAAGCTAATGAGCGCCTGCCTTTGGAAAGTAGGTCCCAACGGATGTGGAATCATTGGATGTTTCCGGTTCTACGAACAAACCCGTTAGAAACCGATCGGAACGTTTGAATCTCCCGTCCAGGAGGTCATCCCCGGATTCCGCGCGAAACAAAAATGGTGAACCCGACGTGAATCCCTAACCAAGTTAAAGTGATGTTCTTCTTATCTGTTAGGCCCTTTGGGCCAACAAGGCAATCATTGACATGTGCTCATCCAAAAGATGCAGTGGCCGGATTCATCTTGATTATGTATGTTACATGGAACATGCACTCTTTTTTTCAAGATCTTCTACAAAAATGGCTTTCCTTAAATTCACCCCTGTGAATACTGCTGCTGGGAACACCTCTACTGTGAGGTCTGCTGCTGTGAAAACCAATGCTGCTACTCCTGCTGGAACGTCATCCGCTCTGAGGATGACATCACCAACTCAGCGTCTTCAACGCTGTGTTTCTAATGCACTGGTTAAGGAGTACCGTCGCAACGGTACTATCCCAACTCTGGAGGCCGCTCGTCAAGCCCTCCAAGTTAACAATTCTACCTGGTCGTCCGGACAACGGCGACCAGCAATCAAGAAGCAGGCGGTGCTGACTACCGTCTCCAACCGTTTCGGGTCGTTATCCCCGGAACGCAATTTCCATTCACTCCCTTACTCCGAGGAAGTGAATGAGCAGGTCCCGCAGGACCTTAATTCAAAAAGATAGGAGTCCTTCTCAAGGGATCCCATCAACAATCGCCGCCAGACTCGTGCGGTAGTGCGCCCTCAACATGATGAGGGTACCGGCTCCATGCATTCAGCTCAGGTTCCTCGAACCCGAGCAGGCAAGATGAATCACCAGAGACGGAATCCGGTTAATAATAGGCAGGTTGTCATCCCTGCCATCTCCGGAGAAGTCCACCAACCTAACTTGGTGGCAAATAACGAGCAGGCATACACACCTGTTCGTTTTAATCCCGCTGTCCAGCAGACTCGTCTGGCAGCATCAAGCCGATCCCGCCAGGCAATTCCGGCGGAGTACCATAGGCAGGAACATACACCTGCTTATACATCAGCAGTTAGTCAGCAGGCTCGTCTGACTACATATGATGGATCTCGTCAACAGCGTTTGGCGAAGTGTAATCAGCAGGCACATACACCTGCTAATACTAATCAAGCCTACCAACAGTCTCGTTTGGTAGCGCACGGAAAAGTCAGTCGGAAAGCCCCGACGACAAACAGGAGGCAGACTAAACTCTCTGCCTCCACACTTGAGTACTGTCAGGATTCACTGACAGGAAAAGGAGGACAGGAGCAGGCACATACACCTACTCCAAGCCCGGAATGGACGTATATCCCTGTTCCGGCGGCTGAAGTCACCAAACATATTTTGTCAATGGTGAAAGAGCAGAAGTAAATTCCTGCTCATATTCTGGTTGCTTGCCAGGATATCATAACAGCTTCAGCATCATCTCAGGGACAGACACATAAATCTATCCCTAGCAGTGGAGTGACACATCAACAATTCACTCCGGAACAGACACACACATCTGTTCCAGTCCAAGAGGGTTGTGGGGCCTACTCCCCCATATCATATGGACAACCAAGTCAGGCACATACACCTGATTTGAGCGATGATCGTCAACCTAACCTGACCATCTTTCCTTATCAGGCACATACACCTGCTCAGAGCAATCACTTTCGTCATCAAGTGATTTCTAAAGCGAGTAAGAAGGCATCTAAGAAAAAGATCCGCCCAGCACAGTCAGGAGATCAAAGGCCAATCTACAACAAGGCCTTGCTCGATGCTGGAGTTCTTGAAGCCCTCAGACATTTATCTGTCGGAATTCAAGATTCTACTCCCTCAGTTCCCAATAACAGGAACATTAATCCCGAAGGTCTTCAACAGACACTTCCTCATGAAGACTTGCTTCATGAAAATTCAGTCAATCTTGAAGTTTCTTCTTCAGATGAGAACCACAGGAACCCTCTGTGTGGTCAGAAGACCAAGGAGCAAGAGATCTCATCTTTTGCTGTAACCCATCATGAAGGTCCTCCTCATGGTGATGAACTTCGCTGCGAAAGTCCTCTCCGCAGTAGTGATTCACATTGTCTCGAAAATTCTTCAGAAGGCAATGTAGTGACGAGAAAGCCCTCCTATCTCGAGGCACTTGCAAACGTAAAACCAGTCATGTCTGAAGTTTTACTATCGGCAGGTGAAACTCTTTCTCCATCAGAAGATAGCTTGGGGTTCAGGTTATTCTCCGAACCTTCCCTGGGTCATTCATCTTCCAGCATGAATAGTGATTCCTCTACCAATCTTGTTGAATCCGATGAAGAAACAAGGAAACACCAACTCTGGTCCAAACAGGTAGAAGAATCTTCATTTAATGATAAAGAGGAAATGCTGAACATGAGGAAAAAACTGGCAAAAGGTGAAGTACCAGTCATGTTTTGGCCTTTGGCTGATTCACAGTATGACATTCCAAAGATGTTGACGAATGATGGAATCCATGATATTCGTCTTAACATATGGAAAACTCTTTGTCAATTAAAGAAGAAGGTATTATCTTACGATGAATATGAAAATCATCTTAAGATAATAGAAGGGTTACAACACCAGATTGATTTGGCATCTCTATCAGTCTCTCGGTATCCGAAGGCTGAAAAGCAACAGAGAACCCTTCAACGTTCATGCCTTGGCGCACTAAGAAGATTGCGTCAGTTAATTTCCAATGCTCCATCTAATGTTCATATCAGAGGATGGGGTATTCACGGAGCACTACATTTCACAGTGCTTTCCGGTCAGCAAAGCCCGCCGAAAATGGTCTCATGCAATGTTATTGCCCATGGCCGGTCAGAGTCAATGGGCTTTGTTCATAATCAAAATCTTGCTCGAGATCAAGCTTCAACTAGTTCCTCTCAAAATCAAGTATATAGAGAACAGGTTGTTGAATTGCTCCTACACCAAGCAGGCGAGAATATTGCACAAGCCTCTCGTCTGGAGCAAACACGTCATCAAATGACAGAAGTTTCAGAAATCATCCAACGGTCTGTTGAACCAGGTGATAAAAGTGGATACAGGTTAATGCATCCAGCTAATTTCCGAACTAAGATCCGCAAGATCAAGAGAGATTTCAAGAAGATCTCAGACATAGCATGTCAAGAGACACCCCAGATTGCCAGACTGGGGACTTCTCTAACCCAACCCTTAGAATCAACGAATGGGATTCGAGGAGTTGAGCGGAAGCAACAGGAACATCCCCAGTCCACCGGACTGGGGACTTTTTCAAATCTTCAATCCCTCCCTCAGAGAAAGTCAGTATTCTCTCGATTAGGGAATAAACCTCAAGAGGAACGAAGAGCCAAGATGTCAGGAGATTCTCTCCAAGTGATGGTTCACAAAGAAATTCCTGAGGGGTCAAGTCAACGGAATGCCATGTCTTATCATGGACATAAAAGGAGACAATATCACAGAAATGCTGATAGAAAGGATTCCATGAAATATGCATCCATTAATGTCATCACTGCCGTTGCTGCTGATTCACCAGATGAGGCTCAATCAGAGGGATCAGATGAAGAGGTTCCTGCTCAAGAAGTTGCGCACACAGACCTAAATGAAGAAGGTGTGCGCACACGTAATCAAAGGCTTACCCAAAATTTGGGTATTCCTTCAAGTAACCCACTTCCCCCTCTCCGAAAAGGATCCAATAAGGGGAAAGGAAAGAATCAGGTTACTTCTCACCCTTCCTCTGAAGGAGTTCAATCGCTCTCATTAGAGCAAAGGCTTGCACAACAGGAGGAAGAAATGAAAGAATTAAGAAGGTTGAATGCAGAACTACTTCAGAGTAGTCTTCTTCTTAAGAATGCTGAAGTCCGACAGCCGAAGGAATTTGTTGTAACTACTGAGATGGATCAGGAATATCCTCCTTTATCAGTACACCCACAGAGGTCTAATCCTACGGGTCAAACGCAACAACGGTTGGCAGCACTACCATTAGTTGCAGCACCAACCTCCACGGCTGTCCAAGCTCCATTCATTGCACCTACCCAAAACCAAGTTCAACATGACGTTTCTCAAAAGTTAATAACTACTATTGAGTCATTAACAGCTCGGTTAGAAACTATGGAAGGGAAACGGGCGCAAGTTCAACCTGAAAAGAAAGTTTACCCTGAATGGGTAGATTCAATTTCTCCTCCATCCAGTTTTGGAAACCCTATTTTCCCTACTTTCAATGGATCAGGTGACCCTGAACAACATTTGACGCATTACGTGTCTTGTTGTGATCCTATGATGGGAACTCCAGAGCAACAAGAAGCAGTGAAACTCAGATGCTTCGTGCGAACCTTGCAAGGACCAGCTTTTGTCTGGTATACAAGCTTGAAATCCCGGTCAGTCATCGGATGGGAGGATCTTCGTCAAAAATTCCTTCTTCAGTTCAGCTCAACTTTGCCAAAAACGACAGTTTTCGATCTTACAAACTGCAAGCAAAGGGAGAATGAAAGAGTCTCTGATTTCATTGCTCGTTGGAAGGGATTAACGTATTTCTTGAGTTTATCACTCCCTCAGGAGGAATTGTTGCCAATCTGTGTGGCAAATTTGCGTGACGAATTACGCACGCCATTGATCCCTGTGAAATACACAGGAGGGTTTCGAGACCTTACTTCAATCGCTCAACAGATTGAAGATTCCCTTATGCAGGCTAAGGTTAAATCTCGTGTAATTCCATCAGCTCCAGGAAGAAGAATGGGTAAAGCAGAAACTGCTACAGTTATGCTTAAACAGGCACCTGTACCTATTTCTACTTCAAAACCTTCATCTTCTCGAAGGGCTCCACCTCCTGAACGCCAACAACAAAGGCTGTTTCGTCCAAATGATCAAAAAGATCAACGACGAAAACAATTTGAGGATATGAAGAGTAAAACATACTCTTTCCAAAGTGAGCAAGTTCCTGGTTACTTCATTTCAGCTCTGGAGAATAATTTGGTTCAATTACCAGTGCCGAAGAGACCAAACAAGGAAGGAGATGAAGACCGTCCCAATTATTGTCCCTTTCATCAAATGTTGGGGCATCCCATCCAGGAGTGTTTTGTCTTTAAAGACCTCCTACAAAAGATGTTCGACTTGGGACAAGTCAAATTGAAGGGTTCTTCAGCTCATGTAGCGTGTATTACCGCTACAGATCCAGAGGAAGGAGGCGAGTGGCAGGAAGTCAAAAGCAAAACTGCGAAAAAATATGATGATTGGATGGTCAGAAAGACAATCAATCGGACCCATTCCATTTTGCGAACACAATTGAAGAATCCAATTGTGTCTCCTACAAAAGCTGCAGTAAATCCTCCATCAAAAGACAAATCCTCAAAAGGGCAGAGCAATTCAAAGAAGAAAGAGGAATCAGAAGAAGATGAGTATGTATCAAAGCCTAAATTGTCTTTGACTCTGGCAGATTTCATGCCATCTACTTCAAAGCAACGGGCACCGCCCCACCAAACGGCACAGCCTAAACAGGCTAACTTGGCAGAGTCTTTATCAGACGAAGAATTGATCTTTGGTTCTGTTAATATGATTCAATTAACAGATTCATATTCCAGTCTTGATGAGCCTGAATTCCCTGTATCAAATAAAGGAACCCGAGGAAGTTCTAGAGGTTCAGGATATAGGGGTAGACGTGGATCTTTCCGAAGCCACTACTCTAATTCTACCCCTGCTAGCACTGTATATGCAGCAGAAACTTGTGGTAGAGCCCTTCAGCGAGCTCAAAATGAACAAGCAAGTTCTTCTTCCAATGGCCAACTCAGCTTCGGCACAGTTATTTTGGAAGACCGATTAAATGTTCCATCTTCTTTATCTCAGCAAGTAAATGGATCTAATCAGTCTAATTTTCCAAAACCAAAGATGTTGCCAACTTCAATACAAGAGGCATCAGCTTCCAAAGCATCTGCTTCCAAGGTACCTGCTAAACCGCATATTCCTATTGGGAAACGCAGGCCTCTAGATCAAAAGTATGATATATTGAAACACTTGGCCCAAGTACCAGCCAAATTATCAATTTTGGATGCTTTGAATATATCAAAAGATCTTCGGGAAGCACTCATCGAAGCTTTGTCAAGTCCTCAGGAGTTTGAAGCTGAAATTGCTGCAGCTGAAATTTATCACATAGAGAATAATCCTGCAGAATGCCATGCAGTGATATCTTTTACTGATAAAGATGAAGATGATGTTGTGCATGGGCACATAAAACCTTTGTACCTATCTGGCAAAGTCAATGGTATAGATGTTCGAAGAGCTTTTATTGACAATGGTTCAGGAGTCAACCTCATGCCCATTCGCACACTTCGTCGATTGGGCCTCACGGAATCTGATTTATCTCCTTCTACCATGATGTTGCAAGGATATGATAAAAATGAACAAGAACCACTGGGAGAAGTTACGCTCAGAACTCAGTTTGGAGATCTTGTTTCCAATTCAGATTTCATGATTGTTGATCAAGACTCAGCTTTCAATATCTTGCCTGGAAGACCCTGGTTACATCAGCATGCAGCTATTCCGTCATCATACCATCAATGTCTCAAATACTGTTTTGATGGTCAAGTTGGAACATTATATGGTGATAAGGCCCCGTTCAAAACATGTGAGTCTCAATACATTGAGGCGGAATTTTATCACATGAAGGGAAGAGAAAAATCTACAATGAAGGAAATTACCAAAGTTAATGCTCCATATGGTTTGGAAAAAATTCCAATAAATCCATTTTCACATGTGAGTACAGATTATGTGTTACCTATCAGTCAAATTGACAAAATAGGCCCAAATCAAAATACTCTTATGGAAAGATCCATAATGTCAATTACGGCAATCAAGCCAGACAACATGGGAGAAATTGGTAACTTACCAAGCAATGATGAAAGCATAAGTGGTGACGTTTTCATTTCGTCTGCTGAAATCCAACAAGTCTATACTTCGTTAATCAGGCCAGAAGAAGTTATAGCAACACCAGAGGTGAATGTTGATGTCGATTCTCAATCCATCATCTCCTCTTTATTTCCCAAAGAAGACCCTTTTTCATCAATAGGGACGGAAATGGAAGCTTCTTCTTCAAAATGTGAAAATTTTGACATCTCTTATGATCATGAGAATTTCGTTTTTTCATCTACTTTGCAAGTAGAAACGGAAGATATAACACATGATGAAGAGGAAGAGGAAGATCTTAGAGATGCTCCTCCAGCATTTGAAGAGGGTATCTCTACCACTGTGGATGAACTCAGAGAAGTAAATCTGGGTACAGAGAAAGATCCACGCCCCACTTTAATTAGTGCGGCCATGACCCTTGAAGAACAAGAGATGTATATTTCTTTTCTAAAGCAAAATAAAGATATTTTTGCTTGGAATTATACAGAGATGCCTGGCCTTGATCCTGATGTTGCCACCCATCATTTGGGTTTGCCAAAAGAACATCGAGGATTCAAGCAAGCCGCGAGAAGAACACACCCAACCTATGCTTCCAAAATCGAGGCTGAAGTGGATAAGCTTATCAAAGCTAACTTCGTCAGAGAAGTTCAATATCCCAAGTGGTTGGCTAATATTGTCCCAGTAAAGAAAAAGAACGGACAAATTAGGGTTTGCATCGATTTCAGAGATCTTAATCGGTATTGTCCCAAAGATGATTTTCCAGTTCCGATTACAGAACTCTTAATTGATGCGACGGCTGGCTATGAAGTACTTTCTTTCATGGATGGATATTCTGGATATAATTAGATCCGAATGGCCCCAGAAGATGAGGAATATACAGCCTTCAGAGCTCCTCAAGGTGTGTTTTGTTACCGGGTGATGCCCTTTGGTTTAAAGAATGCAGGTGCAACATATCAACGCGCCATGCATCGTATCTTCAAACTTTTTCTAGGGAAATTTGTTGAATGCTATGTAGATGATTTGGTGGTTAAATCCAAACAACGTTTTGATCACTTGTCTGATTTGGAAATCATATTCCACAAGCTTCGACAACATAATTTGAAGATGAACCCCTTAAAATGTGATTTTGGGGTAACCTCAGGAAAATTCCTCGGCTTTGTTGTACGCCATCGTGGTATTGAAGTCGATCCTGAGAAGACCAAATCAATCCTTGGTATGTCACCTCCTCAGAATTTGAAAGAATTAAGAGGACTTCAAGGACACTTAGCCTATATTCGGCGTTTCATCGCCAATTTGGCAGGCAAAAGTTTACCTTTTACCAAATTATTGAAGAAAGGAGTCACTTACCAGTGGACTAAAGAATGTCAAGAAGCATTTGATGTTCTCAAGAAATACCTCTTAAGTCCACCAGTACTCATGCCACCTGTTGAGGGTAGACCTCTTATCCTCTATGTGACAGCTTTAGAGCGATCATTGGGTGCCTTTCTCGCTCAAAAAAATGATGCTGGGAATGAAAATAGTCTCTACTATCTCAGTAGAACTATGCTTGAAGCAGAAACCCGGTATTCGAGTATTGAAAAATGCTGCCTAGCATTAATCTTTGCAGTTCAGAAACTGAGACACTACCTGCAACATCACGAGGTCCAATTGGTATCTCGTAATAATCCACTCAAATTCATCCTTAGTCGTCCAATGCTTACAGGACGTCTGGCAAGGTGGGCGGTTATTTTACAGCAGTTCGACATCCAGTATGTGTCTCAAAAGGCAATTAAGGGCCAAGCTCTGGCTGATTTCCTGGCTGAACACCCTTCAGTGGAAGACACGTATTCAGATATCGAACTCCCTGATGAGGAAGTTTTTTCTATTCAAGAGAATCCTCAAACATGGGAAATGTATTTTGATGGTGCTTCTAGAAGTCCAACAGGGAAGAAAATGGAAAATCCTAAATTCAACAAAGTTGGTTTAGGAATTGTGCTCATTTCTCCAGATAAGGCAGTGTTACCTTATTCCTTTTTGTTGTGGGAAGGTGGTACCAATAATGAAGCTGAATACCAAGCTCTCATTGCAGGCTTGGAGTTAGCGCTTCAAGCACAAGTGAATCACTTAAAGGTAAAAGGTGATTCAGACCTGGTAATCAAACAAGTCAATGGGGATTATGCCATCAGAAAAGAAGAATTAATCCCTTTGTATGATTACGTCAGAGAGTTAATGTCGGAATTCCCTTCAGAACCGACATTTTCTTATGTCCCAAGATCACAAAATGCTCAAGCTGATGCACTGGCTAATATAGCCACAGCTTTAGCAGATCCAAATCGGGACGAGACAACCATCGGTATTGCCCACCGTCGTGCAATTTCACCTTATGTTCAAGTCAGAACAGAGGAAATTAATGAAATTAGTCCCATTCCTGAACCATATGGTCATACTACAGGATGGATGTCACCTATCAGGGAATACCTTCAAAATGGAACACTTCCACCTGATAGAGCCGAGAGAGAACAAATTCGGCGACGTGTGGTCAATTTTACTCTTTATGATGGTCCAAACCACCACGAGAAAATTCTCTACAAACGTGGTTTTGATGGAGTTCTCTTCAGATGTATTGATGGTGAAGAGACAATGGCTGTCATAAAAGAAGTGCATGCAGGAGTCTGTGGTGCCCACCAGTCTGGACATAGATTGTCTGATCAAATTCGAAGGCTTGGATACTTCTGGCCTTCAATGATACAAGATTGTGTTAATTTCACAAAGAAGTGTCATTCATGCCAAGTATATGCCAATTTCATTCATCAACCTCCAGATTTGCTTCATACAGCTAAATACTCATGGCCATTTTCCACATGGGGAATGGATGTGGTGGGACCTTACCCTTCAGCTACGGCCAAGCAGTTTAAGTACATTCTTACTGCTACTGATTTCTTTTCCAAATGGGCAGAGGCAGTACCTCTCAAAGAAGTCAGTTCTAAATGCATTGTTAGCTTCATAAAGTCTAACATCATTACTAGATTTGGTGTCCCTCATACCATATTGACAGACAACGGCACCAACTTCTGTTCTTCTGAGGTAAAGAGATTGTATCAAGAATACAACATTAAGTCCAACCATTCATCTCGATATCATGCAGCGGCTAATGGCCAGATAGAGGCCTTCAACAAGACTCTTTCAAATATACTGCAAAAGATGGTGGATAAAGATAAGATGTCATGGCCTGATAAACTCTATCATGCTTTATGGGCTTATCGGACTACCACTCGCAATGCAACGCGGTCTACTCCATATTCATTGGTATATGGAACAGAAGCAGTCTTGCCAATTGAAGTTCAATTGCCCTCACTCAGAATAGCCATTTGTGATCAGTTATCAACAGATGAGCAATCCCAAAAGCGTTTGAATGAATTGGAACAGTTAGATGAGAAAAGATTGTGCACTTTGCACCACTTGGAAATCTATCAGAATCGAATAGCACGAGCTTTTAACAAAAAAGTTCATCTTCGTTCATTCATTCAGGGAGAATTGGTATTGGTTCTCAGAACACCAATGATACCAGGAAAGAAACCTCCCAAGCTTGAACCAAAATGGGAAGGACCTTATTCAATACATAAGGTCTACTCCAATAGAGCGTATTCTCTAATCTCAATGGATGGAGAACACATCACGACTCCAACTAATGCCAGATTTCTGAAGAAGTATTTTGTATAAACACAAAATATTGTTCCCAGAACCAAGACTCTTACATTTGGTTCATACAACAAGGTCCGGTATGACCTTAAACTACACCAAGGTCCGGTATGACCTTAAACTACACCAAGGTCCGGTATGACCTTAAACTACACCAAGGTCCGGTATGACCTTAAACTACACCAAGGTCCGGTATGACCTTAAACTACACCAAGGTCCGGTATGACCTTAAACTACACAAAGGTCCGGTATGACCTTAAACTACACCAAGGTCCGGTATGACCTTAAACTACACCAAGGTCCGGTATGACCTTAAACTACACCAAGGTCCGGTATGACCTTAAACTACACCAAGGTCCGGTATGACCTTAAACTACACCAAGGTCCGGTATGACCTTAAACTACACCAAGTTCCGGTATGACCTTAAACTAAACCAAGGTCCGGTATGACCTTAAACTACAACTTCGTCCAACATGACGTTAAACTGTGTCACCTTCAATGTCCGAGATGACATTAAACTAAATTTTGTCCCTGCAACATGACATTAAACTGTGCAGCACCAATAGTCCTAACTGCAAGACTTTAAACTGCATAGTCCCTGATTTTGTCCTACATGACAATAAACTGTATAGAAGTTCCTATATTTTGTCCGAGATGACATTAAACTATATTTTGTCCTAGCGACATGACATTAAACTGTGTGGCACTTTCATCGTCCAGCATGACGTTAAACTGTGTTAAGTCCCTTATTGTCCTACATGACACTAAACTGTATTCTGTCCGAGATGACATTAAACTATATTGTGTCCTAGAAACATGACATTAAACTGTGTGGCACTTCCAACGTCCAGCATGACGATAAACTGTAAAAAGATCAGAACTGATATCCTCATATTGATTCACCTTAGTCTTAGCTACATGACTTTAAACTGTACAGCATCAGTTCGTCCTTGCTATATGACGCTAAAACTATACAGCAATGGTCCAGTATGACTTTAAACTGCAACTTCGTCCCACACGACATTAAACTGTGAAAAAGTTCCATAAACAGTCCAGCATGACTTTAAAACTGCATCATTCCTGGTCCATGTATACGACCATAAACTATTTGCAAATATGTCCAGCAAGACGTTAAATTGTGACGTCCTAACTACATGACGCTAAACTGTATAAAAGTCTCTCACGTCCGTAAAGACGTTAAACTATATAATCATCAAAATTCCAGCATGACATTAAAACTGCACAATCCCCCTTTCGTCCAATATGACGTTAAACTGTATTGTCCCCATCGTCCTAACTACATGACGCTAAACTGTACAGAAAGTCCTTGATATGTCCTACATGACATTAAACTGTGCATCGTTAAGGTTGTTATTACCTCTTGTTTCTCACACCGAGTATGACTCACGTGAGCTTAGAGCGAACATCAACCATAACACTCCCTTTGGGCCACTAACCATGTGTAAGTCCCAAAAACATTTTTTTTAGATCATTGTCCACAAGAACAACTTGATCATTAATTCATTCTTTAATTGAACTACACAGACTTTGATCCTTGCCCTCCAGGCTGGGTATGTAGGCAACCTCCCAAAGGTTCAAGCCCAAAAACAATCTCTTCACATTGGTTCACCACAATCTCATATGATGATGATTTGTGAAACCACCACTGGAATCAATATCTTTACATTGATTCACTTTCGTCCTTGTTATATGACGTTAAACTATACAACACTTTTGTCCAGTACGACAATAAACTACAATATTCTTTGATTTCCTCATTTGAGAAGGAACCATTATTAACATTGATTCTTTTTCAATCATGGTTTTCATTTTCAAAAAGACTACGTACATACATGGTAATGCCTAAACTTTTTATCTTAGGTTAAAACCATCATTGCACTAAAGTCCCTTTTCACCCTTCACATGTACGAACCAAATTTGTACAAAGGGTAGTTTCTAGAACTACGTGGACTTGATTCCCATCTTTATGGGATACGTAGGAACATTCGAGTGTCCCTCGAATCCAGTCCCAAGTCTTTTGGGCCTAACCCCAAATTTCACTTTCAGTCCCTTGGCTGAAAAGTCCTCATGAAAACACACACTGTGTATTCATTATTATGGTCCGAATTCTATGACCCCAAAAACTAAGATCACTCATCCTTTCGTCCTGCACGACGTTAAACTGCATTTCAAGAACTACGTATGGCTTGATTCTCATTCTTATGAGATACGTAGTGAAGTCCAAGTTTCAATTCAGGACCCAGCCACAACATGATTATGGTTTTCATTGACCTATGTATCTCTATATACATTGGAAAATACCCATCTTTATGTATTATAATCCTAACCTTAAATATTTTCAGATCTTCATAACCCTTTTCATGACTTATGGTCACAAAAATGTCAAACTTCTGAGAATTCTTTTGCCTGACTATGCAGAACGTGCCCATAGGTGGCCTTGCATAAACAGTCCACATAACAGACTTGTCAGCCAAGAGATGCTATTTATTTGACCATGCAGCCAATGCCCATAGGTGGCCCTGCATGTTTTCAACCCCCTAACGGGTTTGTTAAATAATAGTAACTTCATTCTTGGGAATAATGCCTCTTTTGTCCTTATTTGTCTTAAACGACAGTATGTAGGGATCCGCAAAAATAGCCATCCTTAACATATTTGTCCCATATCCTTTTTCATGATCTGAAAGTATTCAAGTCTATGGTTTATTCTTCTTCCCTACGTTTGGGTCTGACCTTCGTAGGAGTGATATTCATCCAGTTCTTCGATATTCTTGTTTGAAAATATCTTCTCCATATTCAAGTACCTCTTTCCATACAACAAACTCTATGCTTTAGAAAATTTGAATCTCCATAAACTTTCACTGGCATTTAGCACTAGGAAAGTAAATTTCTGAGAGTTCTTTTGCCTAACTATGCAGCACGTGCCCATAGGTGGCCTTGCATAAACAGTCCACATAACAGACTTGTCAGCCAAAAGATGCTATTTTATTTGACTATGCAGCCAATGCCCATAGGTGGCCCTGCATATTTCAACCCCCTAACGGGTTTTGTTAAATAATAGTAACTTCATTCTTGGAAACTACTTCTTCTAATGCTATTTATCTCTTTTTCATATCATTCCTCAGATTCAAATATTCTTAAGTCATAGTTTACATATTTTCTCTCATACTTGAGTATGGTAATTTGTTTTCAGATAAATTATCAAGGAATTGAATCCATTTTAATCCATTTTTTCGGTCAAAGCTATTTCGACCTTAAACATTAGCCTCTTTATGTCCGGCTTGCATGACTTTAAACTGCCCACACAAAAGACAAAGGAACTCTGAATAAAAGTCAAGTTCCAGCTCACTAAATATACATTTTTTTGTATGATTTAGGTAATATTGAGCAGTTAAAAGGTTCAATGTTTGTAGGGTTATTTGTAATAATCCTAGTAAAAATCAAACTATGCTTACTAAGCCCATTGGCTTAAGTAAATTTGAAGCAGGTAATGGAAGAATGCAACCACAAATGATTAAAGACAAAAGTGTTTTTCATTGATACACAAGAGTTAGAAGGACATCCACAGATTGGAGTCTCTTCTCTTTTTCAAGAATTACAAGAGGCTTTCAACATAACACTTCATTTGATTTACGGCATCCCGAGCTTCATCAGCAACCACCTATAATTCATTCATTCAACTGAAAACAAAAAGGAGATGCAGTGATACCAGCTCTTCTTGGAACAATTTTAAAAGGATGTTCTTGAGTGCGGTTTGAGAAAATTTTCTGCTGATCAAACAGTGACTCTGTTTCTGTCCAAGAGACTTGGAAGTTGGATACATGGATTTGAGAATGGAGCATTGGAAGTAAAGAGCCATTTGAAGAGAGTACTCTTTTCAGATATTGCTCTAATACCATGTTTGTCTTCTCTCCACCAACCGGTAGTGGAAACCATTTCAGCCCATGGCTTTGCCATTTTTATATCTGCAAGGAAATGGAATGCAAGGAGAATTTGAAAGTTCACACCATTGTTGTTGCTTTTAATGCACAGCATAACCGAAATGAAGGAGTAGCAGCGCAGCTGCATTTCAGGTGTATAGTTGTTTGCATTTGGAACATTGACTCCTTGCAAGTGACCATGACCACATAGAGACAGGTAGATGCTCTGTGGGAAATTAAGATGATATTTCTTCAAGTACTTAGCCAAAACTGGAAGAGTGCTGTCGCAGGTGTCATAGTAATCAGGGCCAATGATGTTCATCATGTCATCAATCCGCTTGCTAGCCAGTTCATAAGTCGTTCCAATTCCCTTGGGAACCACTGAATCTGCACAAAAGATGAATAAACTAACTCTTAAATGGGTTTATTTTTCATAAATTTTGTGAATTTTTTTTTTAAAAAATGGCTAAGGCATTAAGGCGCGCAAGTCTACAAAATGGCGCGCAAGTGATCACGTGTCGCGCTAGTTTTCGTCGCGCAAGTATAAACCGCGCAAGTACGAATACCTTTACAGGAGCGTGGCATCAAGGAAAAACAGAGCAGACTTGCGCGGCTTAGGAAGACTTGCGCGGCGAGAGCTCGAGAAATCCGGAACTTCAGATGCCATCTACGGCCGGAAGCCGTGTATTTATAGGCCAGGAGGCCTATCTACGCGCCGCATCCAGAGTGCTCAATGCCTGCGCGACGAAGACTTGCGCGCCGACTTCTGTGCATTTGAAGACTTGCGCGCCGCCCTTTTCCTTTAGAGGGATTCGATTTCCTCAGAGTCAAATCCTCATTTTTTCTCCGGATCCAACTCTGAGGGGGGACTTTTGTTGACGCTCCTTTCGTCACGGAATCTAAAGTTCAGAAAAGGGAATATCTTAGCTCAAAGTGATTAATCCTTTGAAGAAACATCAAAAATCGACAAAGGGGTGAAAAAGGAGAACATTTCCCAGAGGCCGCGCAAGTTCCCTCTTGGTCGCGCAAGTATACTTGCGCGCCGCCTCAACACTTGCGCGATCCCTCATGGTCGTTCAAGGGACTTGCGCGACAGATCTGGTAACCGCCCAGTAACCGCCCAGGGTCTTCTTTTGCCTATAAATAGACCCTGTGGGCCCCCCATTCGCGAGGATCTCTTTCCAGAAACTCGGATCAAAGCTCCCGACGCCCAAGTCTCTTCTCAAAGCTTCCAGAACACTTCTAAGGTAATTTCTTACCTAGAATGGAAGATCTAAAGAGAAGAAGGAAGGCCCAAGTGTTGAAACTTATCAAACACTTGCGCGCCAACTTAATTCCTTCAATATAACTTGCGCGTCCCTTCTCTGGAAGAACCTCAAGAGGATGGGAAAGGGTTTAATAAAGAGTCGCTCAAGTAATTCAACTCTGGTTGAAAATCGCGCAAGTATCCCTCATGTCGCGCAAGTATACTTGCGCGACCAACACTTGCGCGCCGACGCAGGACTTGCGCGACCTTCAAGACTTGCGCGCCCCTAGCTTTTTGGGTGCCCATCTTGCCCATTTTTACCCCTCTTAATCCATTTCACCCTTCCTATTCAAGATTCAGTCTTCAAGATACTCTTCAAAAGCCATTTATGGAATGATTTCTTGATTTGACATCCTTATCTGAAAGGAATTCTGTGAAATACCTCTCAAACACCCAGTGATTTAAACATCTTTATGTCACCAAAGATTGAGAGTTCATTCATTTCAACCTCATCCTTTAAGATGAGAGAATCCTAACCTGGGTCTCCTTTTCAGGAATAAGACTCAGTCATAACCTTGGGCTTCCTTTTCAGGAGTAAGCCCCAAGTCCCCTAACCTAGGCTTCCTTCTCAGGAATAAGTCCTAGTCATAAATCTTGGGCATCTTTCTTAAGAATAAGCCCCAATCAAGTCCTTTAATCTTGGGCATCCTCCTCAGGAGTAAGCCCCAAACCTTAATCCCTAACATGGGTCTCCTTTTCAGGAATAAAGACTCAGTCATAACCTTGGGCTTCCTTTTCAGGAGTAAGCCCCAAGTCCCCTAACCTAGGTTTCCTTCTCAGGAATAAGTCCTAGTCATAAATCTTGGGCATCTTTCTTAAGAATAAGCCCCAATCAAGTCCTTTAATCTTGGGCATCCTCCTCAGGAGTAAGCCCCAAACCTTAATCCCTAACCTGGGTCTCCTATTCAGGAATAAGACTCAGTCATAACCTTGGGCTTCTTTTTCAGGAGTAAGCCCCAAGTCCCCTAACCTAGGCTTCCTTCTCAGGAACAAGTCCTAGTCATAAATCTTGGGCATCCTTCTTAAGAGTAATCCCCAAGTCTCTTAAAATTTCTCTTAACCAGTCACAAATTTTCTTTGATTTGGGTTTCCTTTTCAGGAATAAAACCCAATCATAAGTCCCCTCCTAACTTGGGCATCCTCCTTAGGAGTAAGCCCCAAGATTAGAGTATTCAAATCTCTATGAAGCACATATAACTTTGTGGACCCTGTTCTTGGATTTTCTCCCTAAAAGTAAATCCTAAACCTTCGCCTATCTGGGCAGTCATCTATACATAAGCCCCAAAACAAAATTCTTATGATTGCATCTTTTACGGCTCAATGGTCTAAATCTTACCAATACCTCTTGTTTCTCACACCGAGCATGACTCACGTGAGCTTAGAGTGTAAAAGTAATTATGACATTCATCTTTGAGCCATCAATCATAAAACATCATATCCCATTCCTCGAACTACGTGGGTTCTGATTCCTTTTTTTTCAAAAAAACAAAGGATACGTAGGTAGCCCATTTATGGGTTCGATCCCAACATTGAAATAATCTCTGTCCTTCTGAATGACGATAAACTTCAAGTGCCCCACTGAGTGGCTTTAAAACCAGCCTGGTCATCAAAATGACCAAGAGACTTTTATATAAATGTTTTGAAGGATACCATTGACCAAGAATCTCTAAAAAAATATAGATGATTCTATATTGATGAAGAACCTCGAATACATATAAAAGATTCTCTAAATTTCTTGCATATTTAATCATTGATTGTTAAAACTAAAGGAAAGCTCATTTTATACTTGGTAATGTAATAAGGATTCACGAACTTAACTTAAATCTATAAAGAGAGTCCCGGAGTAGACAATAATTCCCCTCAAAAAGGTGTGATGAGTCCGACCACCCATCCTCTCGACCAATCCAAATTCCTAAGCCTCATTAGCCCACAAGCTAATGAGCGCCTGCCTTTGGAAAGTAGGTCCCAACGGATGTGGAATCATTGGATGTTTCCGGTTCTACGAACAAACCCGTTAGAAACCGATCGGAACGTTTGAATCTCCCGTCCAGGAGGTCATCCCCGGATTCCGCGCGAAACAACGGTATGATATTTATACTGATCATAAAAGTTTAAAGTATATTTTCACACAAAAGGAGCTGAATGTTCAACCATCTATACATGTGAAGATTAAAGAGGCACAAAAAGAAGATGTAGAGTTACAAAAGAAGGTGGGAAATGTTCTTGAATTAAACCTTGTTTGTGATGGGATAATAAGGTTTTGGAATTGGGTTTGTGTTTCTCCCATCCCAAAATTAAAGAAGGAGCTACTGGATGAGGCTCATAGTTCTTCACTCTCTATTCATCCTGGAAGCACGAAGATGTATAGGGAACTGAAAGAGTACTTCTGGTGGGATGGCATGAAAAGAGATATTGTTGTGTCTCTCGATGCTTCATTTGTCATCATGTTAAAGCTGAGAGACAGAAGTCGAAGGGGATGTTACAACCATTACCCATACCCGAATGGAAATTGGAAAACATCACTATGGACTTTGTCACTAGACTTCCTAAAACATCCAAAAGCAATAATGTTATTTGGGTCATAGTTGATCGTCTAACGAAGTCAGCACACTTCATTGCTATTAGAGAATATTTCTCTCTGGATCAGCTTGCCAGGATATATATAAAGGAAGTGGTAAGATTACATGGAGTACCACTTTCCATTATATCTGATTGGGATCCTAGGTTTACCTAAAAGTTCTGGCGAAGTCTTCAGCATACTCTAGATACAGAGTTGAGTTTCAGCACTGTTTATCATCCTCAGACAGACAGTCAGTCTGAGAGAACAATTCCAACTCTAGAAGACATGTTGAGATCTTGCTATATGGATTTCAAAGGTGGTTGGGATCAACACCAACCTTTGGTGGAATTTTCTTATAATAATATCTTTCACACTAGCATTCATATGGCTCCTTATGAAGCTCTCTATGGAAAGAAATGCCAAACTCCAACTTATTGGGATGATGTTGAGGAAAGAAATCTATTAGGACCTGATCTTGATGATGAGATGGCAGAAAAGGTCAGATCTATTCGACAACACATAAGAGCAGCTCATAGTCGACAAAAAATTTATTCCGACAAACGAAAAAAATACATGTAGATTGAAGTGGGTGATAAAGAGTTTTTACGAATATCTCCTTGGAAGAGAGTAATGAGATTTGGAAAGAAGGGAATGTTGATCCCTAGGTATATCGATCTTTTCGAAATACTAGATCGTGTTGAGAAGGTAGCTAACCGAATGGTGCTTCCACCGAATCTCTCTCAAGTTCACAATGTGTTCCATGTATCTCTCCTGAGAAAATACATACCCGATCCTTCACATGTACTCAGATCAAAAGTTGTACCGCTAGAGCAAGATCGTTCTTATGAAGAACAGACGATAGAGATTTTGGATCATAGCGAAAAAGTTCTATGGAACAATACCACTCTCTTGGTTAATGTTTTATGGAGGAACCACCAATTAGAAGAAGCTACATGGGAGCTTGAGGATATGATGAGGGAGAGGTATCCTCATCTATTTGTTACGAAGTGACGAATTTTGAGGGCGAGAACCATTTTAAGGGGGATAGAATATAACACCCTGATATTTTATGAGAAGTATTTTTTTATGTCTTATGTTATACAAAACATCAAAGGAATCTTTCACGGAACACAACACTAGCTTGGCTTGCGTTACACGCAATCGCGACCTTCCTCGATAGCGTGTATAGTACGCAATACCGAGTTCCACTAAACAACGATAAATTAATATAAAATTTTAAACTAGCCGTTATGAATAGTATTAACTGAATTTTAAATCTTATAACATTATTATTCATATTACATATTTCTAGAACATGTTATGAGAACAAAATAAATTTTTCAGGTAAAATAAGTATTTTTCCAAAAATGCAGTTTTTCCACCTTTTGATGGCGCACCCACTTTAAATATAGTTTTTGACAAGTTTATAAGGTCAATTTAAAAAAATATAATTCTTCTTTTGAATCAGGATATAAATATTTACATTAGATAAATTTTTCATAATATTCTGATAATCTTCATATTTTAATGAATAGTAAAAACATGCTTTATTATAATTAAATACAACCTTTTTCATCGCAATAATTTATATGGTTATATTATCTTTTTAATTGGTTTTAATGTTTAATTAGAATATACATTTACCATTTAATCCAATGTTGGTCACTGGAATTAATTTCACTTTGAATTTGGACATAAACAAATCTCGATCTTTTGATAGTTATTGTTTCTTAAAAACACACTATTTGTTTTGGTAACGGGAATTAATTTTAAAATTAATTAATGCCACTTCTATTTTTTTAATTTGTAAAAATGGACATCATTTTTGAATTCAGAATATCAAATATAACTTAGGCATAATTTTTGGTATTTTTCTGAAAAACGTCAATTTTTTATGAATAGTGAAACCACTGAGTGGTAGTTAAAAAAACTGAATCATTCATTTAAATGAAATTTTACCACTTATGTGAATTGAATTTCAAAAATCTGAAATACATTGTTGTTATCAAGAAGTAAAATGTGGTTCAATAAGATGAAAATAATTTTTGGTGATAGTACCTTTTGACTTTTATTTACTGTGGTTAAAGGTAAATAGGGTTATTCTAGGTTAAAAGAATACTATAATAATTCAAAATTACCTTAACACTTGTCCAATCCTTATTTTATGAGTAATGACCGACCATGGTCATCCTTGGGTCGATTTGGGGACCCCATGTAGCAACTTAAGAAAGACAATGACACATTAGATTAATTAATTTAATTTAAAGAAAAAATTGGCATTACAAAAATCTTTTTGTAATTAATTTTTATAAGAAGTTATATAAATTATAATTTCGAATATAAATATTCATTGTAAATCTAAAAACATTTCCTACATGGTGATATTTTTTTTAAATTTTATACATCAAATAAATTAAATTATTTATGACACAATAATGATACAGTATTTACCTCATTAATAAATGATTTAAATAAAAAATATTATAATGATTAAAATATTTTTCAAAAAATGTCCAATTCTGATTGGATGATTTTATTTCCACCATGAGTCATCTTATCTTCATCTTTAATGATTTTTGGACCTTTTGAAACTGAAGATAAGTTTATAATAAAATAATATTTTCACACTTTCCAAAGGTGCCCCTCTCCTCCCTTATAAAAGGGCACCTCCTCCCTCTCCTCCTCACACCACTTTGAACCTTCAAGATCGTCCAAAACCTACCAATATATCTTCTAAACTTCCATAGAAACATCCTAGAGCTATTTTTCTTCTTCAAACACCATCCCTAGTGCCCTAAGTGGAGGTTAAGAAGAGGCGCGTCAAAGAAGAGGTAATATCAATTACCGATCCTTTCCAATTTCATTCTTCTTAAACTTCTTCTTATTTATTTTTTTCATTATGAAGTAATAACTTCAGTATTTTATATAAACTTATATGTTAATATAAATATGAAAAAACCCCATTTCACCGTCTATCCATCCTACGGAAAACGAAATCACCGCGTGTGCATACGTACGGAATACCGTCTCCACGCCGTGGTGTAATCAGTTTTTCCACCACCACCTAACTTGGATGGGTATAATGGTGTAAAGAATATCTATATATGAATATTGTAAAGTAATATTTATTCTGAAATATTATACATACACTTCAATACAATTCCACGATCATCAGAATGATATCATCGCTCATGCGTACGTACGGCCTACCGTCTCAATGATGTGATGCGACTCATTCTACCAGATCTTCATAGCAGAATGATTATATAAATTAATTTAATGACTAAATATGATATATATTACACAAATACCATTATTTAAATGAGTTATCTATAACCTAAAAATATGAATAAGAATTTATTCGACAAAACACGCATAAGAACATAAATCAATAAACTCCCGAATAAAAAGTAGCAATGAAATATTACTAATAAGAAGCTAAGAGTATGACCATATATGATATCATAACAATGAGTAAGATTCTGGAATAAGTCAATAACATTATTTAAATCATTATACAGGAGGTTCGGACACGTACGAAGCAAATCAGACCTAAGGTAAGGGAAAATCTCACAATCTCATTTTCATCAGAGATTGTTTAAACTTTGGTATTTACTAGAGTGTATTTATAAACCACATCCTTGTTTCCTCAATATGTAATATTATTTCTATCCTCCTACAATTTTTTATAACCAATTTTACCGATAGGTGATTTTTTAGTAAAATATATTAAATGAATCTTTTGTCATTTTTTGTACGAAGTACTTTTTGACTTTTTTGGCCAAAGTATGAGAAGAATGTTTTTTTAACTTAATCAGCATGAATGGAATTTTATGATTTAATATAACATTATTTCCATGAATCTTACTTTTCAAGTTTTCAAGTTTATTTTTAATCAACTTCTTTAAGTTTAAAATTGAATGACATGTTAATAAAGGAAAAATGTTTTTGAAGTAGAAAGGATATTTTCCTCAAGAATGGAATTCAAGTGTTTTATCAAAATTATTTTCCATATAAGATAATGTGGGGTTCTATTTCTATCCCAATTTTTACATTGATTTGATTATGTTATGATGGAATTATTTTTATGATGTCCTTTTATTTTATATGGATTGTTTTATGATGGCATGACGTTTAAGTATCCCATTTTTATTACATGGGTTATGCTATGATGTATGAATTATGATTTTGTGGAAAACATAAGAATGGTTTCATTATGAGATGGGAGGGAGATATATCTCCCTATAATGAATTGGGTAAATATTTATATCTCATGAGATAGACATGGCTATAACATCAAGTTAAATCAGTTCAGTGATACAGGACCGGAACGAGGAGTGAACTCGGTTCAGTAATGGACTTTGTCTGCTATGATAGTCTTGGCTATGTGTCTTGACTAATATGAAATTATTTTATATGATTATATATGTATGCCATAAAGTATAATGTTTTATGTTATGATTATTTGGGATTACATTTCACCACTATGATTTATCCCATGTTATGATATTATGATCTCTTCTGCAGGTTAAGATATTCAAAATGTTATGTTCTTATGAATATGATATGATTGGTATTTCTTTTGTTTACCCTTACTGAGCATTTGAGCTCACCCTTTTGTATGTTTTCATTTCCCCAGGTCTGGATGAAGGGTATTAAGTAGAATATTCCAAAAGGGACTCTTGATATGATGAAATAAATGAGAGACAATGTAGATGATTTATGAACCAATTGTTTATGTTTCCCAGTTTCTAAAGGCACTATACCTGTACAGTCCTTTCATGGTTTTGTTATATATTTTAATAATTATGCTTCAATTTTTTAAGTAATAACCATGTATGTAAAGTATGGGTCATTATATTCATGTTGTAAAATGGTCATATTGACCAACCACTTTATTGACCAACAGTCATATTGACCAACAATGATATTGACCAATGGTCATATTGACTATGGATCATATTGAACAAGGATCATATTGACCATTGTTTATATTTTTCAATAGTCATATTGACCAATGTTCAAATTTTATTAATGGTCATATAATGGTCAAATACCAACTACCATGATTCCCTTTTCTATCATATAAATACCACATCATTCTTTCAATAAATATTCACTATAATACCACCTAGGTTTATATTTTCATGTTCTAATATGTTGAATGATTTGCTGGTTTTTTTATTCATTTATGTAGTGTTGGTTAAAAGATTAGGGAGATCCATATTTTCCCATTTTATATATTCTATTTAAATTTTTTTTCAATTTATATTGTTTATCATTTTAATTTATTTCATAGATTACTAATGTACTGATCATTATTAATGATATATGATTTTTTTGGTTCCTTTATATTATTTATGTGTATAAAATAAAATAAAATAATATTATATTATATTATATTATATATATTAGGTAATTGAGGGTAAAATTACATTTAGACACACACACTACACACACAAGCTAGGAAGGCAGGCCATAGTACCCCCAGGTGATAGCCCACCCATCAATCCTTATTTATTTAATGCATCGCCCATAGGCCCAATGGGAAAGAGAGACCCATTTCCTCATGTCTCGGTTTTCTTCAAAAGATATAGTATCCTTCTCAATAATCAAATTATATCCATTAATAACTTCATTAAGAACAATTTTCATATATGTTTTAACTCTTTAATTAATTTATTATTATGATTTATTCATTTATTAAATAATTATTACATTTAATGAAAATTTTGAGGTTGTTCAGTTTATAATTCCAAAACTGACATGATGCAATGTTAAAAGTTGAAGACAACATTCCAGTGGCCCCATATATATATATATATATATATATATATATCTGTGTGTGTGTGTCTAGGTTTCTTTATTTATGGTTAACATTATTTCAAAAATCATGGAGTTTAATATATTATTCAAATAGTTAAAAATTAGATGAATGTTATATGATAAGATTATTTTTTATAGTTATGAATAATTATGATTTTTAATTTCTAACATCATTATTATCATCACAATTCTATCATTACTGAATTATTAAAATGATTTAATTTCATTATAAATATTATATTAAATCGTTAAATATTTTTTATGAATATCTATGAATGTATTTAGAGAAAAAAATATTAACATTCTCTTAGGTGGCATAAAACCACCATGGTGAACTGTTTTTTTAAAAGAGTTTAAAAGGAATAGTTAATCTAATGTATAGTTTAGTTTTATAAAAAATTGAATATAATTAAAATATTATTTTAAGGTAATTTTTAATTATTTATTATATTATATAAGGGATTAGAGGATAATTTAAATGAAAATAAACAGGTTGTAAAACCCATGCCTTCCTCTTTGAGTCACCTTTTATTGATTGAGCCTAAATCCTTTTAAGGGGAGACTGTTGGCTTCAACATAGCCTTAAGAATATGTTAAGGGGAATATATAGTGATATTTGTGTATATAGTTTTTAAATTAATTAGTTTTTAAATTGAATAGAATGGTGTGTAAGAGGGGTGTTCAAAGAGACCTTTGAGAGATTAAAGTTTATTGAAGCCTCGTGAGGATGAATTGGAAAAGGATAAGATTGGTTGAGAAAAGTTGATCTCTATTAAGAGATAGTCAATAAGGAATTTTTCTTATACAATGGTATGGAGTTCTCTCCCAATTATGATTTTATCATACGGTGAGTTGTTTTCATTCCCATTGTATTGAATGAATGTTATGACATGTTTTTTAGAATAATTTATTTACGAGTTTGTAATGTTTTCGTATTGAATTAATTAGAAACATGATCAAGGATGAGTTTTAATCACATTATAGTTATATGTGTATTAAATTTAATTGAATGAGTGAAAATTAAAAATGGTTTTTCAATAATGATGTGAAAGGGATAATCATGTCAAAACAAGCTCAAGTTTATCTCTTTTGATAATGGAATTTACCTATTATATAAAAAATCCTAATTTCTTTCTAAATATATAGAAATTAATATCATATGAGAAAGATAATTCCATAATTAGGCCAGTTGGAAAATGGATATTATAATGGGGGAATTATTTAATCTTATTTTAGGCTTCTATTGCATAGTTAATCTAATGAAGTGAAGAAGATAAGATAATAGGAGATGAATCATGTTGTAGTTGAGATGATTACCACAAAAAATCATATTAAAATAAACAAAAAAATATCACACCATTAACACCTCCCTGGGAGAATAATGATATACATGGTTTTTGGGATCCAGTGGATGTTATTTCATGAACCAATGGTTTATTCCATAATTTTAAATTAATAGAATAAGGTAATTCTATAGTAAAGAAACCACATTATAATGTTCTTGACAATAGAATATTAGTGGGTATGTGGTTCTAATAAATTTAAGTTTTCATTCCACAATCAAATGGGCTACATCATGAAGTAATTCAAATATATGTTGTGATACTTTGAGATCCTTAGGATTCAGTATTACATATCTATTTATCGAAGGATCACACTAGAAGAAAGGGTTCCATGCTGTAGTTCATCTAATGGATATATATAAATAGATAAACAAATTTGAAATATTTTTTGTGATGAAATAATGTGAGATAAACCTATTCTCAGATCATTGCAAGAGGGGTTTGGCATGATTTAAAGAATAAGAACAAGGGTTCACACCAAGACCAAATTATAAAAAAAATTAAGTAGTGTAAGTGGAGTTCACCCAACTTGTTAACACTCATAATTCATCTAGAAATCAGAGTTCAAGAAAATTTTCTTTCTCATTTCATTATTCTTTTAATAATGATTTTGAACCATGAGTAGTGTAATCACAATCACTACACACTAAGGAGTATAATCCTAATAATATGGTTGAGTGAAACTTGTAAAATCACTTGTGTATATGTGTTTTATTCCTTACATATTCTTTTACTATCATGTTATCACCATCAAAAACATTTCACACTAACAATTTATATAAATCAAATTTCATGGAAGTTAGAGGTGGTTTTTTTAGTAACCACTGATTTACCCGACCTCCCCCCTCATGGTCTTAACAAGTGGTATTAGATTAATATTTTGTGATGATATTTTTCAATGATTTGAAAATCGGATAACCATTAATTTGTTTTAAATCAATTCATGAGTAGTGGTTTGAGGTATGATTTCTAAATATCTATGTTTATTTATAATTATCTATATATTTTATCAATGAGATCCGTGGATCCTTTTAATACTATCAACAATAAGGGAGTTCATATGTTTATTGGTAAGGGATTCTATATATGGATATAAATGATGGTTCATTATCTTCTACCATTCATCTTGGACATTCATTACATCACTAGAAATTGTGTTAATCTTCCCAAAACTAGCATATAATACACTTTTATTCATAAGAATAATATTAAATTTAATGGGATATCGTACAATTTTTTTCTCTTATCATTATAATATAAATAATTAACATGACTTATGGGAGTAAAGATATAAAATGAAATCTTGAGAGAAAACTCCATGATAACCATAAATGAGTCATAAAGGTGAAATATTATATATTGAAAACCTACTAAGATCAATTAAACAATATTTGAAAATGATTAGTTAAATTGGTGGACGAATTCTTTATTTGAGTGAAAAAATTGTGATCTTGATTATAAATTATTGTGAAAAGAATTAAGATTTAACCATTATGATGAAGCTAATGAAAATACTCCTTGATATATTTTATTTTAATATTTTATCCCTTGAGGATCAAGATTTGGATTAGTAGTCTATTAAAAAAGTTAATAATTTTTTTCACACATAAGACATGAGAACACTTTTATACTTAAGAAGAAAGGAATATAAGAAAAGTAGAGTACATTAAAAGAAATAAAAGACTCAAATCATGTTAATTTAAAGAAGTTTCAGGAGAAATAAATCAGTGTCAAATATTATTCCATGGACTTTCAATAATTTATATTTTTTTATAAAATTCATTAAGTGAGGAATAGGTAAATATAAAGCAATTATTCCCTTTTTATTATGGAAATATTGGAATATTTTCAGAAGGTTTTTCAAATATGAAATATTAAGATAAGATGAATAATGAACCAAAAATATCATCAATTAATAATAAGGAAGATAGTAGAGAAATACATGTTGTTTTTCAAAGGCAATGTCAAATACAATAAAATAAGGAATAAACAAATATCTCATAACTTGAAGTAATATCTTTTGATGAAAAAAGTAAAAGATAATAAGAATACATAGAGGCTCTAAGCAAAATAAAATTCATGGATAAATAATATCATCCTAAAAGTTACATGATTGAAATATAAAAAAGGATAAATTAAGAATAAAATAGTGATGAGGAGACACCAAAAGAGTTTCAAATTAAGGTTGACATCTTGGTGTAATTAAAATAAAATATAAGACGTGAAATAAATATAACGAAATTAAATATGGAGAATTATTCATTAAGGAAATTTCTTTATGAGTCGAAAGATAAGGATATTGAATATATAAAAATTGATTTCAACTAAAAATAGGAGATATAAATTTAATTTTTAATGATAAATATAAAATTATTGATATTACCACAACATATTTAATTTCCATGAATTAAAAATAGAGGTAATTTTATGTAAGGTGAATTGAAGGTAATATTTCCTTGAAAAAATATATTGATGTAGTATTCAACAGTATAGCGAATGAAGTTGGTGAGAAATAAAAAATATAAAATAATGTTTCTAATTGTACTAGGTGTACTAGTGATTATTCCAAGGTACCAAGAAAAATTATTTTTTACACAAAAGCTTCAAAATTAATCTAGGGTAGTAGTGAAAAGGGAAAAAAATAATGTGATTTAATTACACAAAAATGAAGATGAACCCAATACCAAAATAAGTGATCATGCTAAGAATTACAATGGCTAATAGGTTTGGAAAGAAAGGTCTCCAATACAAAACCTATGAAAAATTTAAATGTAAATGAGAAGTATGAAAATAATTATAATATTTAATATAAATATCTTATATCAAATTAGAAATTTGATTATTTATAAGATCCAATTTAATATCCATGGAAATTTCACATTGAGGGAAAATGTTGGTTTTATACAGTATAAGTAAATGAATCATGTGTTTGTTTTCATAATCTCTCACTCCCTCAACTAAATATATGAAATTATTTGGGGTGGATTAAACTTGAAATTAGTAAAGATAAAGTAAATTATTATCTAAAATAGAATGTAAAATTAAAAAACTTATTTAATTGTAACTATAAGGCTTGTAAGATGTGTGATCAATGCAAACACATTTCTAATAAGAGTCTTACCATGACAATAGGGTATCTAAATAAAAAATGTTCCAAATATTTTACGATAAGGAACAATCAATAATATGTAATAGTGGTTGAGGTAACCTATAAGGATACCAAGGGAGGTATGTTTTGGATCATTGATAGTGATTTTTATCTCAAATGACCAAAATCAAAAAAATTTTTGAAGAGATATTATTGAAATATGGACGTTTTGTATATTTTTTGATTAATGGGTCACTAAATCACTCAATGAGAATGATATTGGATACCTTAAGATTGATTTGAAGAAATTTAGAGATTTTATCCTTATTAATAGGTTGAGAGATAATATTATTAGTGTTTCTTAAATTTTTTATAATGGGAATGGGATGATCTTATAGAATAGTGAGTGTTTCATGAGAATTATGAAAGATGAAATAATTACATTAAATGGGATATGAAAAAATAATAACTTTTTTTAGATATATGATGATCAAAATTAATGTTTCATAATAATAAATTAGAAAAAGTTTCTATAGAATAGACGAATTTTTCATTTGAGGAAGAAGAATATGGCTATGTGTCATGAACCATCCCAATGGGGCATGTGCTGTGACTCCCCAAGACCACCTCCAATAGACCAAAGGCTAGCGACTATTATTGAGTAAACATATCACTAACATTTGAGGCCTTATCCTAAGTTCCTATACACAAGCACACTTCTTCAGGCCTATACAATGCATATATTTAAAAACAACCAAACAACTAGGCATTTATACATCTAAATCCCACAAGACGAGTGATAGGAATTAAAGTAAAGTAAAAATGGAATAATATAATCCCAACTTAAAGGTAATAATGGGGACTACTGTCAAGATTCCACAGGAACACACCTCAGTCTGTTCGGTCTCACTAAGCATCGCATAGTCCCTGTCTGTCTAGGACTCTGTCAATAGATTGATCTCTTATTCGGTCATCATTTTCCAATGTAATCTCATTCAATGGCTCTCCAATGGCCCTATATATCTTTAGGTTTTCTTGAAAAAACCTAGAAATTCACCATAACCAATTATTTATAAAATAGGTTTTTTATTTTCAACAAAAATAATAATAAAATAATTTACAAATTATTTTATTCATTTTACACCTACAATGTGTTTTCGGAAAATTCCCTATACCAAAAAAGGTTATGTTGCACCTAGGGTAAAACCTACATTCTGAAATCAAATGTGGCCTAGGATTTCTAATCTTGGACACCATTAAAAGGTTATTCCACTTTTTAAGGAAAAATACACATATGTGATTTTTAATATATTTTAAACATTTATTCTAGGAACACTGGGCCTTAAAATAGCACCCCATCTCAGCATCTTGTATTGAAATAATTCCATAAAATGTACAGAAATAATACATGGCAAATCTAATACATAATAATATGATTTTAAAAGCTTATTCTTTGATAAATATGACAAATAATCATTGTGAAAGATAGAATACATGTGTTGTATGTCAAAATGGAAAGATGGTCAATAAGAGTGACATGTTGGTGGAAATTGAAATCAATAAACCTATTAAGTTAGATCACTCAAATGTGTATGGATTGATGATATTGAAGTCATCCAATGGAGATAATAATTTCATGAATTTTTATATGATTTTTCTGGAATGAATTATATATATTTTATACCAAGTAAATCAAAATATCTTATGAAGCTTAAATAATTTTTAATATTTACTAAGAATAAAACATGATGTTTTATCAAAAGATGTGTATTTTACAATGGATCCAAATATAAAAATAAAGATTTTGGGGGGTACCTTGAGAATCATGGGAGATGTAATTAATATATCACTCCATAAACACCTCAAAAAATGGATTTAATAATTGAAATAATCAGAGATCACTAGACTTGGGAAGAATAATTATTTAAAAACTTGTATTCAAAATATGATGGGAGAAAATCGAAAACCCTGGTTACTGATATTCTTAATTTTCTATTAATTTTACAAAATTTAGTCAAAACCTCATATGAGTGGTGTTTTGTAAATAATCCATACACAAAGTACTTTAAATCGTTCAACAGTCCCAACTATATAAAGATTAAATTCTTTCATTTGATACTTTTTAATGATATCATTGTTAATGGAATATTTATTTGAAATACACATGGTGGAAGGAGTTATTAAAGATACAAATAGATAATAACGAAAAATATTATTATATTTGATGTAATTGTTTAAAGAAATAAAAAGTACCCACAAATATCATTTCCAATTTACGATAACATTGAATAATACCTTATAGATTTCAAAAAATGACATTATAAAATTCCTAATTAAAAAGTATATTTTCATACTTCTCATGGTGATTCTAAAAATTCCATAAATTATGAATTCCATGATAAAGGATGTAATATATTCTAAAAACATAGAAAACATGACTATCCAAAAGATATTCTAAGAGGTAGTAAAAAAGTGTAATAATATTAAATAATCTTGATTGTTGAGAATAAAACCATATTGAGTTCATTTTTTTTGACAAAAAAGTTTAGTTGACGTCCTAAAACATTAGCATTGGGTTTTTGTGATTGAAGAAGAGATGGACCAAATTTAAATAATGAAAAATTAGAATTAGTTTCATTTTCAAAATAAAAAATAGTGGTCAGGTAGAGTGTTATTTTTTGTATTAATTTTAATGAAAATCCATTATTGTATTATAGAATTAATGTTATCTTTTTTGAAAAGGATAATATCTAATTTAGGGTATTGATTTGGATAACACTTTCACACCAATAAAAAGGTTATAAATAATAAAAATCTTTCTTCTGATTTGTGATTATGGAAATTAAAAGAATTTACAAATGTATGTGATGTATTTATTCTATAAATGTGAACTATAGGAAAAGGCATACATTGGAAAATTGAAAGGGTTTAACCTTGGATTTGATGGTTCTCTAGTGTGTATGGTGAAGAAGGAACTTTATGGGCTCAAACAAAACCTCAAGAATACTTTTTAAATATAAATAATATATTAAAGAGTATTAAATTCAATAAGGTAAATGTGGATTGATATCAATATGTCAAGGGAGATAAAAATACTCTATCATTGTTATTATGTATGTCAATGAAATTTATTTTTACTATAAATAAAGAATGAACTCCAGAGTAATTTTCTACTCAAATTAGGATGCTCTATGAAATGTCAATGAATGGTGTGATGAAATTATTTTTAGGATTTAGAATCAATAATTTATTATATTTTACTTTTATCCCTAAGATAAATATGATGATGAGTTTCTCGTTATGTTTGGAATTATGGAGTAAAGATATTTTTCCACACCTATATCACCATGGGAATAATATTTCATTTTATAAATAAGGATGGAATGTGAATCAATAAAATTATGAATGCTTGTTGAAAACCAACAATATTTTACAGGCTACAAGATTGTACATTTTTTTGTAGTTTCGCATTGTGCATGATTTCAAATCAACCCAAATGAGTCTCATCTTATTGAATAAAATCATATATTATTATAAATTAAAGAGACTCTTAGTTATAGCAAGAGATATGATAAAAAATAAATCAATATATCTTTATATCTATATATCTATATATATTTTGATTGGTTGGAGATTTTGGAGATCAAACATCTACTTCAAGAGGTTCTTTATTTATTATAAGAACATGTGTTCTATGAAACTCCAAGAAGAAGAAAAAAATTCACTCTTATCTCAACATAAACTGTGTATATAAAAACATTGCAAGAAATGACTCAAATGATATGGATTAAGTCATATCTACAATATATATTGGTAGATAGATTATAATAATTGGTTATTGGGTGTTATAATTAAATTAGAATAAACTTCTTAAAGAATCTAGTGATGCAGACTAGGTTGATGCATATTAACATCAAGTACTAAATTATTAAAGTGAAAGTGGCATGTGGTGAGCTTCAATTGGAATATATTTTTAAAAAAGACATTGAAATTTATATCATAATGAAATATCTATACAAAGATTCCATTTAAAACATTAGAGTGTTAATGGGAGTGAATACATTCATAAAATACATGTAAGTATTTCATGGTTATTTTCCATCATTCATTTTATTGAATTTGTTGATAAATGGGAAGAATACAGAAGGATCTCTTATTGTAAAGCAGGGTGAACTCTAGTGTAACATCATAAATCTCATTTTATACCTATTTTTAAATGTTTCCACATCTATAAAGTTGTATTTTAAAAATATGAGACTTGTTGGGGGTGTTCAAAGAAGGAAATGGATGAAAGGATTTAATTTCTCTACAACAATGGTTCATTTCATGCATGTATATTTAAAAAATGAATGGTTTATATATATAATCCATGTATAAACATTAAATACATAAAGTTCTTTCATCAAATGAGTGTAAATTTATTATGAAAATGGGGGTTTGGGATTTTAAGATAATCCAATGTGAGTTTCAGCATATCAGATTTCATATACGTTCATAATGTGAATCCATAATTCACACCATGAATTTTTCCAGTTACAGCAGAATAAAAGACCCAACACTCTTTTACTTTCTCATTCACCTCATATACTACTACTATATACCCTAGTCTCTCTTCAAATGATTTTGTACTATCCTGCCCACTTTCAAGTCCTATCTTCGATGCCTAAACACCTATTTAATCTTGTACATCCAATTGCGTAAGTTCTCCATTTTTCATGAACAATTATATCCTCTTATCCTGGATTTAAATCCATTATATATTTGGTGTATTGTTGAGATCAAATGGTCCTGGAATGATCTAATGAATATTTTTATTATTATTGATGGAATCGGTATTCTGATTCAAGGATTTGGCTTCCTTGCAATTCTTAGATCAAGACTATTGTTGGAAATGGATCTTCCTTGGTGATTTTATTGTGTTCTAATATTTTTATTGTAGTTATTCTTCTTCCTAATCCCTATATTCATAATAGGTGGAAAATATTAATGTTTCTATGATTCTGTAATTCTTCGAGTCTTGGACGGTGACCCTTGCCTTGAATTTCTTTGTTACTGATGTGGTTGGAAGGACTTTAATTTAGAAAATGTGTTATAAAATTTATTTGCATGATTTTGAGAATCTATGTGTGTCCCTAGAGACATATAATTAACTATTGATAACATTTGGTTTGTGTTTATATCCCTATGAGACTTATTCATGGGTTTTTTCATTTGAATCGTTCTAGTTATAAATCTTGTTTATTTAATTTATGTTTGATCTATAATTTGTTTCTTGTATCATATTTTCTTATTCCTATATCATGTAGCTGAGCATATTGGTTGAGCCTCCTGGACTATACCCCTAGGGGGATGTTTTATATTCCTGGTCAATATGTTTTCTTCTATCCCTTAAAGAGGAATATATCATTCATCTTATGACTATCTCATTGAGAGGGATGCTATATGAGACTGATCATTATTCCTTTTACAATAGGGTTGAAGTCAGTGGATCTAGTATTTGAGGACTCTACATATATTTGAAACTATGTAATGTATTTTTTTTATCTTTTTTCCTTGGATGGAATGCACCTGTATCTCTTATGAACTTATATAAAGGGTCATTGGTGGTGTCCTATGGAGTCTTGTAATCACACCATCCTCAGGAATCTTGGTTAGCTTATATATTCCATTCATAGGTATCTATCAAAGGGAAAAGGCCCTATTCTAGAAAGTTTAAGAGGCTATTAGGATGATTAATATGATGCGGTATGGACCACGGGTTGGATCTTTCAAATTTTCTTATTATCATACCCTTATATTGGATCCTTTTATTTTTGTTGGATTTATTTAATCGAAATTACAATTTTTTTTAAATGCGATGGGTTTTATTTTTATTTACTGCTACATTGATAGTTTTTCATTTTTCCTGACCCACCTTCTTTAAGATGAGAGAAGGGATAGCAAGATGTTGAGGTCTTCCTTTATCCAGATGAAGGAGAGATAATGCAGAATGATAATTGGTTAAATGAATCGGCTTGGGTTATGTTTAGAATCATGACTTGTAGTGAAGTGGAATTCAAGTGACCATCGTTCATGGTGGTACAGGCATGTTGGGGTTTCATCAAGGGTGGTTTTGAGGGGATCGGTTGTATGTTTGGAATTCCATAGGATGGGATGATTCTTTATTAACTATATTTATAAATGTTTAGTTCCCTATATTTTATATACTCACCTCACCCCTATTGAGAAATATGTGTCGAACACCCCCCATAATAATGTGGGAGAGTGTATTTCCCAACATCCCAGTTGTAGGATAGATAGATGGTTATAGACTTTACTCTACTCCCACTTCAAGGAATTTGTCTCCAAAGACTCTTCAAGCATGCTATAATGACTTGAGGTGTAGAACCAGATTTATGGTACGGGCTATGTGAGAGTGGTTTATTTTCCTAGGTGTCTTTGGGATGAGGCCCAAGTTTTTTTGGTCATGACGTGTGGTGGTTGTGGCCTAGGGGTCTATAGGTAAGTTTTGACGGTGGTTGTGGCCCAGGTGTGTGCGGGCAGGTTGTGTCAGTGGGGATTGTGGAAGAGTGTGGTTGCATCAAGACATTCTCCATTAGAGATGAGTAGTTAACCAGTGGTAGGTGGTGTAGTGTTCCTAAATATCAATGTTATTTTTATATTACATTACTTGACTTGAGTTATTTTATGAGCATGCTTTGCTGTGGTTGGGGTGGATAGTATACTTTTTAAGGTGATTTTGAGTTTCTATTGTCTTCTCAAAAGGTAATTAGTATGTTTCTCACACTTGTGCACAAGTGAATTTTATTTTTCCCTAATTAGTATACTTGTATGATCACCATACATACATACATATGACAACCCTGCTTTTATTACAACTTAAACATGCTTTATTACATAAAACTTCACTTGATACAACAAAGAAGATCGAGAGGTTTAGTGTCTTTGGGGCTTAGGATCATTACATAAAAACTTTAAACTTGAAATACAACATCCTTATTGAAAACTTCCTTTACATGACCACTACATTCCTTCGTACTTAGCATTGCATGGGATAACCTGAGGACATGCATAAGAAAAGGGTGAGCTATAAAGCCCAGTAAGGGAGTACACAATGAATAACATGAGGAGTACAATACATGTTAGGCAATAGTCATATCAATAGAGCATAAGAGAGACATGAACATAAAGGCATGATAAAGCATGATAATCATAACATGGAAATGTGGCAACAACACTTAACATTGAATTAGCATGAGCCAAGGCTCATTGCACATGGAGCATGAGTAAACCCTCATTGCACTTGAAGCACGAGTAAACCCTCGTTGCACTTGAATTAGCATGAGTCAACACTCATTGCACATGACGTATCATGATACTATACTTTACCCAATGCATTGGAGCGCTATCAGGGCGCACCCTTCTTAAACATTTCATTTCATGCATAAGTGTGCCACATGGATCATAAAACATGGATTCATAAAACATAATCATTTATTCCACGATAAAGGAATGTGGAATTCATACATGAAACTTTACAATCAATAAGTAAACGTGCATAAAGGTGAATACCCTTTATGGAGAAATGGGCATGGTATTCACTACACAATGATATTGGCTTAGAAAATCGGTGTGATTTCGGGAGCGTAACGGCGTGACATAAGAATTCATAAAAAGGGCTGATGAGAGAGAAAGGGGTTCCTCATCATATTTACATGTAATGGACAGTAATAAGGTCATATAAATACATGTCCCAACAATTGAAAAGGAATTTAGATTCATGATACAAAAGTATTGCTTGAATATAAAAGAGGAGAAAAAGGTTCCTTTCGGAATATCGGCATAGTAACGGGTGTACATGGGAGGCATTTAATGAGAGAGAAAGGGGTGTCCTGTCATTAAAACAATAAGAGGGCAGTATGGGAGATGTGTGAAACCATACCCCAACATTCATAAATGAAATTAAAAGGGCAATACAACTTAAAGAAAATTGACAAAAATGAGAAAGGAAGAAAAACCCTTACTTGGAAGTGTGCTTCCAAAGGCTAGAGAGAGGCTTGTGAGAGGCTTCTTGGGAGCTTGGGGCACCTTGGTAGGATTCTAGAGAGAGTAGGGCAGAGTTTGGACTAACTTCAAGGGCTTTGAGTGAGGAGGAAGTGGGAGCTTGGGTGGGTTTATATAGGAAAGGTGAGAGAATTCTTTATTATTTAGGTTTGGGACCCCTTATATTAAAATAATCCAAACCACAAACCATCCCATGGTATTTGCCCATGGTTTCTGGAAAAGGAAAGAGGAAAACAATATTTTACAAGTCCAAGGTCCGAACTTATTAAAAAATTAGTGTTGCTTATGTGGAGGTGAGTCACACTCCCATGGAAATTAATTTAAAAAGGAAAAGTGTTGAATAAGTCTTGAGGGATCCATTAATGCTTTTAAAAGTAAGTCAAACAAACCCAAAACCTCATTATTTTAATGATAAAACACATATTGGCCGAACATAAGGATTATGGTATTATATTACATCACCATTGGGTCATTATGATGTCATAAAACACAATATATATTTAAATGGTATTTAATTTTTACCCAAAAATTTGACTGTCTCAGAAAATTATGAAAAATTCACCGTTGGATAATTTCGATGTCCTGATTCCAAAAATAATATTTATTTTATCTAAATAATTTTCTAAATATGTGAATTTTCACTTTTAAAATAAAAACCGACATTTATAAAAAATTCACGGGTTTTGACAAAAATGGCTTTCAAACCTTAATAAAAATTTTAATTGCATTCATAAAATTATAAGATCATTTATATTTAATAAAAATTAATTTAATATTAATAATAATATTTTATTAAAATATTATTTAATTCAAAAAATCCTTTAATTTAATAAAATATAATTCTTAATTAAATAATAACTAAAAACATCATTTGTACTTTAAAAACTAATTACAATGCATCAAAAATGACTAGAATTTATATTCATTATTATATACAAAAAATAATGTACATGAACATGGTGCTACTTATTTGTTACATAACCCCTTAAAATATCCGCATAAGACCTAAGGGTAAGGTGTGCGATGGTGACAGACTCTTGGGGTTGCTCGGATAACATCGCTCGAGTGGTGATCTCTATCAACTTCCATTTTTCCCGTAGACGATCACGTTCGAGCTTGACTTGATGAAGCTCAGCTTGGGCTTGTTCAAGGGAAAAGCCCAAAGACGCCACCTCCATTCCGAGCTCCGAAAAATGGGCTTCGTAAGGGGAAATTCTACTGGATGAGGCCATCGCTTCCTTTGTCTGAGTTAAAATGGTTTCATTAAAGCCTTATATTTAAACTACCCAGATGATCATTGTTCAACGGCTATAAAAGTAACGGTCACAAATCATAACGTTAAACTAAAGAAGTTGACATCATATAAAAACATAAAGAAACATTTAACTGGATCAAGAGGGATTTTCCATTAATGAAATTTTGGGTCGTTACAAAATTCCCCCCTTAAGAAATTTCACCCTCGAAATTTTCCTTTTCCCACACTAAAACAAATGTGGGTAACTTAGCTTCATCATATCCTCCGACTCCCAAGTTTCTTCTTCAAACTTGTGGTTTCTCCACAACACCTTGACGAGGGGCATTGTCTTATTTCGTAGAACTTTTTCTCTACGATCTAAGATCTTCACTGGTTGCTCCTCATAAGAAAGATCGTCTTCTAATTGTACCACCTCGGAAGAGAGTACATGTGAAGGGTCTGGTATGTACTTCCTTAAGAGGGATACATGGAAGACATCATGCACCTTGGCCATAGTAGGTGGAAGTTCTAGTCGATAGGCCACAGCCCCAACACGATCAAGAATCTCGAATGGGCCGATGTACCTTGGACTTAACTTACCTTTCTTTCCAAACCTCATGACCTTCTTCCACGGAGATATGCGTAAAAACACCATGTCTCCGACTTTAAACTCAAGGTCTCGTCGACGATTATCTGCATAACTCTTATGTCGACTTTGGGCTGCCTTGTTATGCTGCTGAATGGTTTTCACCTTCTCCACCATTTCTTCGACCATTTCTGGTCCAAGCAGCTTACGTTCACCGACCTCATCCCAACATGCCAGTGTTCTACACCTTTTCCCATACAGGGCTTCATATGGTGCCATTTGGATGCTCGAGTGGAAACTATTATTATAAGAGAACTCAACTAGAGTAAGATGTTGATCCCATCCTCCTTTAAAGTCCATTGAGCACGCTCTCAACATATCCTCAAGTGTTTGGATAGTCCGCTCGGATTGGCCATCAGTTTGAGGATGATAGGCCGTACTGAAGTTCATTTCAGTATTCAGAGAATGTTGAAGACTCTTCCAAAACTTAGAGGTAAATCTTGGATCTCGGTCAGACACAATAGATAGTGGTACTCTATGCAACTGTACCACTTCCCTGATATATATCCGTGCCAGTTGATCCAAAGAGAAATCCTCTCGAATAGCAATGAAGTGTGTAGTCTTTGTAAGACGATCCACAATAACCCAGATTGCATTGTTTCTTTTGGATGTCCTTGGAAGTCCAGTGACGAAGTCCATGGTGATGTTCTCCCATTTCCATTCTGGTATGGGCAATGGTTGCATCATCCCCTTAGACTTCTGCCTCTCTGCCTTCACTTGCTGACACACCAGGCACTTTGATGTATATTTGGCGATCTCCTTCTTCATATTATCCCACCAAAAGTTTTCTCGGAGATCTCGATACATCTTTGTGCTCCCTGGGTGAATAGAGAAATTTGAACTATGTGCATCATCCAAAAGTTCCTTCTTCAGATCCGAACTTGATGGGACACATAGTCTTTTCCCAAACCGCACAATTCCTTCTTCATTAACATTAAACTCTGAGGATTTTTCCTTTTTGATAGCTTCCACTTTTTCTTGGATTCTCGTGTCATCCTTTTGGGCATCCTTTAACCTTTCCAAAAGAGATGGTTGAGCAATCATTTGTGAAAGGATTGATGATGTTCCCTTCTTTATGATTCCCACGTCCATCTTCATCAAGTCTAAGAAGATTGGATCCTTCTCAATTCTCATCATTGATAGAATTGCTGGATCCTTTCTACTTAGGGCATCTGCCACCTTGTTCGCCTTCCCAGGGTGGTAATGTATTGAACAATCATAATCCTTTATGAGCTCTATCCATCTTCTCTGGTGCATATTAAGATCTTTCTGTGTGAATATATATTTAAGACTCTTGTGTTCAGTATATATCTCACATTTCTCTCCATAGAGATAATGCCGCCAGATTTTCAAGGCAAAGATCACCGCCGCCAACTCCAGATCATGCGTTGGATAGTTTCACTCATTGATTTTCAACTGCCTTGAGGCATAGGATATCACTTTATCATTCTGCATCAGCACACATCCTAAGCCCTTCTTCGAAGCATCACTGAAAAACACAAAAAGCTCCCCACTTGTGGGTAAAGTGAGCACAGGTGCCGTGATAAGCCTCCTTTTCAACTCCTTGAAGCTTTATTCGCATTCATCACTCCAAGCAAACTTTACTCCCTTTCGAGTTAGCTTGGTAAGAGGGTTGGGCAATCGTGAGAAATTTCTCACAAATCGTCGATAATATCCAGCTAACCCCAAGAAGCTACGGATATCAGTTACCAATGTTGGCCTCGGCCATCCCTCAATTGCATCTGTTTTGGAGGGGTCCACAGATATCCCATTGCTTGTGATGATATGACCCAAGAATGAGACTTCCTTCAACCAAAACTCACACTTGCTGTACTTTGCATAGAGCTTCTCCTTGCGCAAAGTCTCTAGTACAGTTTTTAAATGCTCCTCATGGTCCTCCTTGGTTTTGGAGTATATTAGAATATCATCTATAAAGACTAACACAAATTAATCTAGGTAATCTCTAAAGACTCTATTCATCAAGTCCATGAATATTTCTGGAGCATTGGTGAGTCCAAAAGGCATTACTATGAATTCATAGTGCCCGTACCTTGTACAAAAAGCAGTCTTGGGGATATCTTCCTTCTTCACCCTTACTTGATAATATCCTGACCGCAAGTCGACCTTGGAGAATTATTGTGCTCCACGCAGCTGATCAAACAAGTCATCGATTATTGGGAGAGGATACTTGTTCTTTATCGTGATTTTGTTAAGTTCACGATAATCGATGCAAAGCCGCATTGACCCATCCTTCTTCTTGACGAAGAGGACTGGTGCACCCCATGGTGATGCACTTGGGCGTATAAACCCTTTATCCAGATTCTCCTGTAGTTGTTTCTTCAGTTTTTCAAGCTCAACCACAGCCATTCTATATGGAGTCTTGGATATTGGTAGCGCCCCAGGTATAAGTTCAATTGAGAACTCAACATCTCTTCTTGGAGGAAGACCAGGAAGTTCCTCGGGAAATACTTCAACGAATTCCCTCACAATAGGCATTTCTTCAAGGGTGGTTTCTTCCTTGGACTCAATCATCTGAGCCAGATATGCGTGCTCATAAGGCAGTAATATCCATGCTTGAGATGATGGAGCTAAAGGAGATTCATCTTCCTCCTGACACTTGTAAAGAATCGGGGGTCGATTCTCCATATGGAGTGTGATTTCCCTCTCCCGACAATTTATGTTGGCTCTATATAAGGAAAGCCAATCCATGCCAAGAATTGCATCAAATTCCACCAAAGGGAGTATGACGAGGTTCGCCGGGAAATTCAATCCACAGATTATAACAGGGGAGGACTTATACTCATGGGATGCAATGATTGCCCCATTTGCCGTACTCACCCACATCTTTACTTCCATGATTTGTGGTGGTGCAGGGATTGTTCTACTAAACTTTTGAGATATAAAAGAATGCGTAGAACCTAAATCAAAAAGTATGTTCGCTATTCTTGAATGAATAACTAGCGTACCTGTCACCACTTCGTTGTCGGGGTTCACTTCGGCAGAAGTGATGGCAAAAGCTCTTCCTTGCTGTCTTGGAGGTTGTTGATTGCCTCCGATAACCCTTGGATTAGGGCACTGATTCGAAAATGACCCGGTTCTTTGCATTTGAAGCATTGAACAACGCGTTGAGGTTCGAACGGAGCATTCCCCCCCTCCGTCGCAGCCGCGGGTCCTTCTTGCTGCCAGTTAACAGCTAGGTGCCCTTCTCTTCCACACTTAAAGCATTTTCTTGTCCCCCTAAGGCAACTTCCAGGGTGCGTCTTTCCACACTTTTGGCAAGTGGGGTGCTGGAATTTCTTAGCGCCGTTGGATTTATCCATCGGACCACCATCATTGAAGTCCACCTTCCGCTTCTTGTCCCCATGATACCCCTGTGATTCTCCGATCTCCATTTCAACCTTGAGGGCACATCGGACAATTTCCTCATAGCTGTCGAAGTCACGGATCGCTAATGCATTCCACAAGCTAGGCTTCAGCCCACCAAAGAAGCGGTCAACCTTGCATTCGGGGGTAACGACAAAGCCGGAAGCGTATCGTGCAATCCTTGTGAAGTTTGCCTCGTACGCTCCCACAGATTCCTCATCTTTCTGCTTGAGGGAAAGGAAGTCCCTTTCCATCTTAAGACGGAGGGTGCGTGGAAAATATTTATCGAAAAACATCTTCCGGAATACCTTCCATTCCAAAGCCTCGATCTCCTCCTCAGGCTTCGTATTTTTGATCAATGTCCACCATTTATCAGCTTCACCCTCCATACGATAAGCCGCCAGGAGAACCTTCTCTTTTTCAGAGCATTGGAGGATGGAGAATATCTTTTCAATGGAGTTGATCCATTGTTCAGCAATCGTGGGATCGGATGATCCACTAAAAGTAGGAGGCCTTTGTCTCATGAAGCTTTCAATAGCGACTTGTTCTTTTTTAGGGGGGGTTGAACGTTCCTCTTGACCAGTGTTTCTATTCAAAACTTGAGTTAGCTGAGAGAGATGCGTGACAAAGTTCGCGATTCCCGCTCCCATTGGATTGGGCATCTCATAAGTACAATCATCACACTGATCTTCACAACGGTTGTTAGCCCGAGTTCTCCTATTACAGGCCATTGGCTAGAATAAAAGGAAAGTTAGGGGTAACACATAAAGGGTAATCCAAAGACAAAAGTTGATGATTATAAATAAACTTTAATCTCTTTAACTCATGAGTATATAGGATTCAATCCAGGCTTTTCATGATCTTCGTTCTAACATATATTCTTAGGGGCATTTTTCCCTTAATAAGGGTTCATACTAAGATTGTGAATTTATCAAAACATATCCCCCGGGAGTGTCGTAACCAAGAGTGCAGCAAGGCCCATTGTCGTGCACCAGTTCCCGTTCGAGTCTAGCTCAAAGCGGTGTTTTCGGGTTTTACCCCTAGGATACATCTGTGCCAGAGCTGCCTCTACCTGCTCGTATCCAGACAGGGATGTATTTGTTTGATAAACCACTTACTTTGTATTTACCAAAACTTAGGGATGTTTTTATTATGCTTAGTCTTGTATCTAAGGCTTTACTAGGGTTTCCTAATCCCAAAAATAACTAAACCTATCCTCTGATACCAACTATGATAACCCTGCTTTTATTACAACTTAAACATGCTTTATTACATAAAACTTCACTTGATACAACAAAGAAGATAGAGAGGTTTAGTGTCTTTGGGGCTTAGGATCATTACATAAAAACTTTAATCTTGAAATACAACATCCTTATTGAAAACTTCCTTTACATGACCACTACATTCCTTCGTACTTAGCATTGCATGGGATAACCTGAGGACATGCATAAGAAAAGGGTGAGCTATAAAGCCCAGTAAGGGAGTACACAATGAATAACATGAGGAGTACAATACATGTTAGGAAATAGTCATATCAATATAGCATAAGAGAGACATGAACATAAAGGCATGATAAAGCATGATAATCATAACATGGAAATGTGGCAACAACACTTAACATTGAATTAGCATGAGCCAAGGCTCATTGCACATGGAGCATGAGTAAACCCTCATTGCACTTGAAGCACGAGTAAACCCTTGTTGCACTTGAATTAGAATGAGTCAACACTCATTGCACATGACGTATCATGATACTATACTTTACCCAATGCATTGGAGCACTATCAGGGCGCACCCTTCTTAAACATTTCATTTCATGCATAAGTGTGCCACATGGATCATAAAACATGGATTCATAAAACATAATCATTTATTCCACGATAAATGAATGTGGAATTCATACATGAAACTTTATAATCAATAAGTAAATGTGAATAAAGGTGAATACCCTTGATGGAGAAATGGGCATGGTATTCACTACACAATGATATTGGCTTAGAAAATCGGTGTGATTTCGGCAGCGTAACGGCGAGACATAAGAATTCATAAAAAGGGCTGATGAGAGAGAAAGGGGTTCCTCATCATATTTACATGTAATGTACAGTAAGAAGGTCATATAGATACATGTCCCAACAATTGAAAAGGAATTTAGATTCATGATACAAAAGTATTTCTTGAATATAAAAGAGGGGAAAAAGGTTCCTTTCGGAATATCGGCATAGTAACGGGTGTACATGGGAGGCATTTAATGAGAGAGAAAGGGGTCTCCCATCATTAAAACAATAAGAGGGAAGTATGGGAGATGTGAGTAACCATACCCCAACATTCATAAATGAAATTAAAAGGGCAATACAACTTAAAGAAAATTGACAAAAATGAGAAAGGAAGAAAAACCCCTACTTGGAAGTGTGCTTCCAAAGGCTAGAGAGAGGCTTGTGAGAGGCTTCTTGGGAGCTTGGGGCACCTTGGGAGGATTATAGAGAGAGTAGGGCAGAGGTTGGACGAACTTCAAGGGCTTTGAGTGAGGAGGAAGTGGGAGCTTGGGTGGGTTTATATAGGAAAGGTGAGAGAATTCTTTATTATTTAGGTTTGGGACCCCTTATATTAAAATAATCCAAACCACAAACCATCCCATGGTATTTGCCCATGGTTTCTGGAAAAGGAAAGAGGAAAACAATATTTTACAAGGCCAAGGTCCGAACTTATTAAAAAATTAGGGTTGCTTATGTGGAGGTGAGTCACACTCCCATGGAAATTAATTTAAAAAGGCAAAGTGTTGAATAAGTCTTGAGGGCTCCATTAATGCTTTGAAAAGTAAGTCAAACAAACCCAAAACCTCATTATTTTAATGATAAAACACATATTGGCCGAACATAAGGATTATGGTATTTTATTACATCACCATTTGGTCATTATGATGTCATAAAACACAATATATATTTAAATGGTATTTAATTTTTACCCAAAAATTTGACTGTCTCAGAAAATTATGAAAAATTCACCGTTGGATAATTTCGACGTCCTGATTCCAAAAATAATATTTATTTTATCTAAATAATTTTCTAAATATGTGAATTTTCACTTTTAAAATAAAAACCGACATTTATAAAAAATTCACGGGTTTTGACAGAAATGGCTTTCAAACCTTAATAAAAATTTTAATTGCATTCATAAAATTATAAGATCATTTATATTTAATAAAAATTAATTTAATATTAATAATAATATTTTATTAAAATATTATTTAATTCAAAAAATCCTTTAATTTAATAAAATATAATTCTTAATTAAATAATAACTAAAAACATCATTTGTACTTTAAAAACTAATTACAATGCATCAAAAATGACTAGAATTTATATTCATTATTATATACAAAAAATAATGTACATGAACATGGTGCTACTTATTTGTTACATAACCCCTTAAAATAGCCGCATAAGACCTAAGGGTAAGGTGTGCGATGGTGACAGACTCTTGGGGTTGCTCGGATAACATCGCTCGAGTGGTGATCTCTATCAACTTCCATTTTTCCCGTAGACGATCACGTTCGAGCTTGACTTGATGAAGCTCAGCTTGGGCTTGGTCAAGGGAAAAGCCCAAAGACGCCACCTCCTTTCCGAGCTCCGACAAATGGGCTTCGTAAGGGGCAATTCTACTGGATGAGGCCATCGCTTCCTTTGTCTGAGTAAAAATGGTTTCGTTAAAGCCTTATATTTAAACTACCCAGATGATCACTGTTCAACGGCTATAAAAGTAACGGTCACAAAACTTAACGTTAAACTGAAGAAGTTGACATCATATAAAAACATAAAGAAACATTTAACTGGATCAAGAGGGATTTTCCATTAATGAAATTTTGGGTCGTTACAATACAAATGTTTTCACGTTTCCAGGAAGATTGCATGGAACGTTATGAACCTTACTAGATCAGACATTGGGGATGGTTGTTGTGTCGCGGCTTAGTTTTATTTTGGTACTTACCTTGGATTTTCGTTGTATTTTTAGTAGTTTTACTTTAAACATGCATGAGGGATGGATTTTGGTTTCTTTATATTTATTTTTCTTGGAGTTGTTTGTGGTTCTAAAAATCTTATCTCCCAATATTTGTTAATATGAAAAGGTTAATGCCTCCCATTTTTGTGAGATATATATACCCTTGGTTTTGGTCGCCACCCTAGGGCCAATTGGAGGTAGGACTTGGGGGTCATTATATCCCATTTATCTATAGGATGGAAGGTATTGTAATATTTTTATCCCTTCCCTCATCTTAAATAAGGTGGGTCATGATATAAGAGTATTAGATGGAGGCTGAGAGATAAAATGAAAATTTGAGTTAGGGAAAGTGAGGATTGCATGGGTTGGTGGGGAAATAGTGTGATGTGATATATGTGTGTGACACAAGGCAAGGAATATCCTCTATGAAATGGTATTTTAAGGCCCCTCTTGATCCAATCTAAGGACACTAAGCTTACCGAATGGCCATGTGAGGATACATTGATTATATGGTAGAGACCCTAAGAATGGTACATGCATCATGATAACTAGTGTTCCTAATTAACTTGGGAATTTCTAGGAAAATTAAAATAAGTAATGAGTTAAAATGAACCCTAAATTAATTACATACTACTCAAAATTTAGAGTTCCATGTTTCCCTTTTAGTAATAGAACTCGGTCTTCATCCATGAGTGGCTCATGGAGTGCAGGCACAACCGGCCAATCCAGATAATCGGAAGAGTGTTGATCTAGTGGAGGAGGATGAGAAGTGGTAGAAGACACTTCATATCATCACGAAATAAACTCTATGAAAGTACGAGGGAATTGTCTCGGGCATAGAGATACAGAGTTAGCTCGGGGAGCTGGTGATAAATTTCATCTTGATTCTTGCTCTGATAAAGTACTATTTTCATTCTAGCGGTGATCTAGATGAGGGGAGCAGCATGTTAGTGATGGATGCTTTACCTTGGGGAGACGAAGGATATATATGTTTCTTGGGATATCTTTGAGAAGGAGTTTCGTTCAAAATTCCTTTCTTCCATGATGAAGGATGAGAAGAGATAGGAATTACTCTACCATCAACATGGGAGTATGTCTGTGAGGGAATTGGGGATCAAGTACAAGGATCTCTTACATTTTTTGCTGGATCTCTTTTCGGATGTGGAGTCTTGGTCGTGGTTCTTAGAGGAGGCACTCCTCCCTTCACTTTAGTATGTGGATACTCCTTTCACCCTGCTTTTATTTATAGAGGTTCAGAAGAATAATAAGGTAGTGGAAATGATACACTCATGAGGCATTCTACCGTGATAGGTAATTCAGCCTAGTTCTTCAAAGGGGAAGGCCATCAGCAGAAAGTCTTCATCATTGAGGACTTCTTGGATTCATACAATGGGGTGTCGACCCCAGCTATTTTTGTTCCAACCCTCCGGTCCTTGTCTTCTTCCCACATGCCTGGGGCTGAGGTGTTTTTCTTATGGAGGCCCAGGGGAACCTCTAGGGATTGTTCCTGAATCTATCCCAGTTTGTGGAGTTGGGATGGTTATGTGGCCACCTTAGTATTAGTTCCTAGCCAATCCTTTACAGAAGTAGAGATAATAGGCCCATTCTCCTCTAAGGGAAGACGGTTCCGAAGGAGGAAAACCTCAAGTTACTCCTCAGGGACCTCAACCAAGGTATGGTTAGGTATGCATTCAATAGTATAGTGTTAGAGGATCTCGTCATGGTCAATTTCTTGGTGTGAAGGTATATGTTTCAGTTGCTCCATAGATTGTTCTAGGGATGATCAATTTGTTCAGCACTTTTTCTTGTGTTTTGTTTGATGAAAGAGATTGGTACTCCTTCACTGCACCCACTCTATCTAATTCTTTGAGACTGGACATAGAGAGAATTTTTGTGCCCCTAGTTTTGAGTACACTAGTAGAAGCTCAAACCACTTTGATTGATGTTTTTTTGTGATGTATAATGATGTTGGGGTCGCATCAGTCTAGTGGAGATCTATTCCTATTAGATATGAAGCAGTAAAATTTCATCATTGCCATTGACTGGTTATTTTAGATGCAAGATATTATCAACTTCTTCTAGATAAGAGTCATGTTTTGATATGTGAAAGGACAATGTGTAGCATTCGTTGACAAGTGTAGCTGTTGAGTGGGTAGCTGGTGCATGGAGCCTATTATTTCTTTTTAAGCTGATTTTCAGTGGGATTGATGGACACTGAGATTTTGGGGACTCCCATGGTGGTTGGGGAGTTCTTGGACGTTTTCTTTAAGGAGGTTGTGACTCTACCCCCTCAACGTGATGTTGAGTTTTGAATAGTCTTTCAACCTAGTGATTCTCTGATATTTGATGGATCCTTATTGAATGGAGCTTTCGAAGTAGTGTGATTTTCAGATCCAAATTGATGATATAATGACTAAGGGCTTTATTAAGCCTACTGTGTCACTCTGGGGTGATTAGGTATTGTTTCAGAAGGAGGTGGATGGCAGTCTAAGACTGTTTGTAGAATAACATAGATTGAATCATGTAATAGTCAAGAACATTTACCCCCCACCTGAGGATAGATGATCTTTTCATCTATCTGAGGGGAGTGAGTTGTTTTCCAAAATTGTTATATGGTCTAGATATCACCAGTTGTGGGAAAATGAGGGTGACATCTAGAATTATTCTTTCACGTGACAGTATGGGTACATAGAGTTTGTATTTATGATATTCGGTGTTCAAAATATGTCAGTCGTGCTCATGGATCTCATGAACTTATTTGTTCAAGAGTTCATGGACCATTACATTTTCATATTCATTAATGACAATCTAATCAACTCAAGTTCATTAAAGGAGCATACAAAGTATCTCTAGACTATCCATGAGATCATATTCCACCACCAACTCAATAGAATGATGTCCAAGTGAAATTTTTGGACACTGTAATTCCACTTATGTAAGGAATTTGGTGGCTAAGCTGGGCGCAGTAGTGGATTTGTCGATGTTTGAGGTAGTTTTGTCTTCGGAAACACTCAATAATGTTATGGAGGTTCATAGTTTTCTCGGTCAGGAATGACACTACCAGAGATTAGTACCAGATTTCTCTCAGGTAGTATCCACATTGATGGCTCAGACCAAAAAGTGATAAGCCTTTGTGTGGAGTGAGAAGTGTGGAGAATATTTCACCTATATGAAGGGAATGTTGGTTAGATCCCTAGTTCTCAAGTTTCCAGAGGAAGGGGTGACGTTCAAGGTGTTCCGTGATGCTTCTCATTTGGGGTTGGGTTGTGTGCTGATTGAGTAATGGGGAGTGATCTTTTATGGGTCTAGGATGTTATGTCACCATGAACATAACTATGCCACCCATGATCTTGGACTTTCAACAGTCTTGTTTGCGCTAAATCTGTGGCAGAATTACTTCATTAGGGATCACTTTTTGATCTTCATAGATTACACAAGAGTCTAAGGTATGTCTTTTCCCAGCAAGATTTGAACTTATGATAGTAAAGGTGGATTGAGTTTCTCTGGGATTACTATTTTGAGATCTCCTACACCTTATGAAAGGGTAATGTTGTGGCCGATGGTTTGAGAAGAAATTTTCATAAGGAAGTGGTTTGGGAATTTGCAGATGCTTGGAAAGAAATGGAGGAGTTCGATACCATGCACTTAGATGAAGGAATGGATAGAAGCAGAGGCGGTATGTTTCAGATGATGGTGTAGTCATCTCTATGGTTGCAGGTGGAGGAGTCATAGTGGGGAGACTAAGAGGAATAAGTGATGCTAGATCACATTGATTATGGAAATGATCTGTATAGATGGTAGTAGGATAGTCAGAATCAAATGTTTTTCCATGGGAAGTTGTTCGTCCCAATGGAAATGCATGTGGGAGTTCTCCTTCAGTTCCATAGTTCAACCGTGGAGGTACACCCAGGACTTTCCAAGATGTACCAGGGCTTGAGGTAATAGTTCTGGTAGCCTAGGGTGAAGCTCGTGGTGACATAGTTTATTGAAAACTGTTTGGTGTGCCAGCAAGTAAAGCCTAACCCCCATGTTCCTGGTTATCTGTTTCAGCCCATATATTTCTAAGAGTGAAAGTGTGATAATATCTTTATGGATTTCTTTACAGTATTACCTAGGGATCAGGGAGAATGTGATTAAATCTGGGTAGCAGTGTATTAGTTGATGAAGTTAGCTCAGTTATTAGTAATTAAGGAGTCGAGCATAGTGGATTCATCAGTGTAGAGGTATGTGGATGAGATGGTGATGTTTCATGGAGTTCTAAGATCTATTATCTAATTGTGGGATACATGTTTTGCATCATGTTTCGGGATGAGATTAAAACATTCTTTTGGCAATCAGTTACACATCCTCACTTCTATCCACCCTCATACGGATGGACAGAGAGAGAGAGGACCATCTAGACATTAGAGGACATGTTGCTGGCATGTGTTCTGGAAAATATTGTGTTTTTCTTGTGACATTTTCACTTGGTAGAGTTAACTTAAAATAATAGTTATCATGCTTCTATTTTCATGTATCCATTCGAATATTTATACAGAATATCGTGTCGTTCACCCTTGTGTTGGAAAGAAGTTAGGGAGTCAACTATTCTTGGTCTAGACATGGTAAAAAGTATGAGAGATAAGGTGAAACTTCTCCATGATAAGATGAATGTATAACATGACTGACATGATTCATATTCCAATCACAGGGGAAGGACCTTGGAGTTAGAGGTTGGGTACCATGTATTCTTGAAGGTTTCCCCATGACATGGGAATCAGATGTTTGGAAGAGGGAGTAAGCTTTCTCCTGATATCATCGCACCTTTCAATGTGTTGGGATAAATTGGAGATGTGGAAGATTAACTTGCATTTCCACCCTATTTGTGGATAATCCAGGACATCTTTCATGTCTCTCATAATCTTCGGTATCTTAACGATGACTCCCATGTCATTTATTGTGGAGAATTGGATATTTATGACAAGGCAACTTTCAAAGAGTGGCTAGTAGAGATCTTGGATTATAGAGAGAAGGTGATTCATGGATGGAAAATTCCCTTGGTTCATGTGTTGTGGATTCATAGTGACCTATATAAGAGTATTTGGGAGCAAGAGGCATAGATTCATGCCTAGTACCTAAAGTTGTTTTGAGTTTTTTGTCATGTTATTTGTTTTGATGTGATACTTGGACATGTTTTCTATGATATGATTTGTTTCCTTGTTATCTAATGTGCAGAGATTCCTGACATGTGGGACGGGGAGGACCTGATCCCTAATCAATATTCAATAATGTGGATTTTATTAAACCCACGGGGGTGAGTCAATGCCGCCCAAAGCAGATAGTATCTTGGAAAGAAGAAAGGAATTACCTAATCAATGTGTCTGGACAATGTAATGTTTAGTGTTTTTTGGTTGTTTGGGGTAGTAGATATTGGAGAGGTGTTCTTGGATTTTGAGTTTTTCACACCAGGTTTCGAACAATACAAGATGGTTATCCTTAAGAGGTATCTTACCGGGTGGTTGTTCGGACCCCTCCTCTATATCGGTTTAGTTTTGGATTCTTGAGGATAAGAATAGGTTTAGAGTTATCTGATGTAATGACTCAGACCCCTCGAAGCCATTCCTTCCAAAAAATATTGTTTTTGGGGGTGTTCGGGGAGGTACGGTGGCTTAATTTAAGAGTTTTCCAAAAATCTAGTTTTTTCAATGGTGACTCAGAATGGTGAGTCAGTATCAGTGACTCTCTAAAGATGCCACAAATCGATGAGTTTCCCAGTAGTGACTCATTTGACGATAAGTCACTAAACAATGTCTCACTAAAGAGTGGCTCACTGAATGATGACACCAAACGGTGGCTCACCGAGTTGTGACAACGAATGGCGTTTCACCCAACAGTGGCTCACCGAATGGTGGATCCTAGAATGGTGGCTTTCCAAATAGTGGCTCTCCAAATGGTGGCTCACCAAATGATGTCTTTCCAAACGATGGCTCACTGAACGGTGGCTCTCCAAATAGAGACTCACCGAATGGAGGCTCGTCGAATGGAGGCTCACCGAACTATGACACTGAATGGTGGCTCACCGAACAATGTATCACCAAACAATATCTCACCAAATGGTGGCTCAAAAAATGGTGGATCACCGAATGGTGGATCACTAATTGGTGTCTCACCAAACGGTGACACTGGTGACTCACCCAATGGTGATTCACTTTCGAAATTTTTCCAAATTTATATTTTCCCTAGTTTCTTCAAGTTTTTCTTATTTCACTCCTTTTACATTTTATTTTATGTGAATCATGTTTAAAGCCTTGTTTGGGTGTTTCTAAATTCTTTTAAAAGGATATTAATTATATCATAATATCTTAACACTCCAGGTATTTGAAATAATACAACTGTGTCATTTTGGCCATGATCTAAATTTAATGGCCTTGAAACCGTTTTATGTTTCGTTGATATAGGATCTAGATTTTTCTTACTCGGAGGTCCTCTATTATCTTTTCTCCTAGTGGGTGGAAAAATTTCTTACCAAATGATCAGTGTGTCTATACTGTGGCCCCCTGTCTAGTTTTCATTGGATTTTTTCAACTACTCCCCCCACCGTTTTATCATAAGTAAGAATCGTTGGTCGCCTATTGTTCCTGGTAGGGATTTTCCTTTATCTATCTTTAAATTAGGTTTCATGCGGGATGAGTATAATGATTTATCCTTGTGATAATGGATGAATCAAAATTTAAAAAAGATAAAAGTAACAAATGGGGGATAGGGGAGATGTTGATGGTGATCACCCATTTTATTTAATATCTTTGGTTGATGATGTGATCTATTGTGGCCATGTGGTTTCTAAAAGTCATGGTCATTGGTTGTCTTTTCTAGCATATGGGTGATTATTTTTAAATGATGTTGTTTCATTGTGAATAATTACTATAAATATCAATCTGATTAATCATGTATACCCGATTAAATTGAATGGATTCCCTAGGATGAAAATCCTTTTGTGATAACCCCAACATATCAAAGTAAAATTTAAAGAACAGTCAACCAAATTTGAATTCACTTTGTTTCATAGGTGTTACTATTTGTACAGGTCAGTACTAGAGGTGTGATGGTATCTTAGTTTGAGAGATTTATCCATTGTGTAATTTATGGACTTGTTGTATAGTGGGACTACTTTTGGGTAGTGTTTAGGCAGCAGAGCTGTAGGGTTGGGCAATTCCCTGATTTCGTGTTTTTGGGTGTTCTGATCATGGTGTTATTATGCAGCGACGCTGCTTGGTTTTGTTGTGAGAGGATGATTTAGGTGGGATAACACTGAAGAATTATGTTGGTAATGTTTAAATATTAATGGGTGTTAAATGGGGGGAAGAACGAAGTTTGTTGTTTGTTTTGTGTTTTGTTATAGGGATTGTTTAGTGGATTTTAGCCTTCTGATAATAGTTGGGGATATTTGTGGTTGTTAGTCTCCTGGGTAGGGAAGGAATAAATAAGTGAATGATTTAATAATTCATAATGATAGTAGCTTAAATGAATCAGATGGGGGTATGTTTCGAATCGGGTCTTGTTGTGAAGTGGTGTTAATGTGAGTGTTGTTTGTGGTAGTACGTTCAGGTAGGGGTAGAAACAACTGTGGTTTTGAGGGGATTGGTTGTATGTTTGGAACTCCATAGGATAGGTGGAGTGTTTTTTCCTATATATATGTATATAATTTTAGTTCCATATGTGTTCTATATGCACCCTACCCATGTTGAGAACTATGGGTCGAAAACCACTATTGTTATGGGGGAGGGTGTATTTCTCAACATCTTAGGGGGGTATGGATGACTGGTTACCAGATTTACCCTACTTCCTCTTCTAGGTATTTATCATCTATGATTATTTGGGAATGTTGCAATGGCTTGAGTTTTAATAACATATTAATGGTATTGTGTATGTGATAGATGGTTTATTTTCCTAGGTGTCTTCTGGATGGGGCCCAGGTGTTTTAGGTGGGACGTGTGGTGGTTGTGGAACATGTGTCTATGGGCAGGTTGTGAAAGTGGTATTGGCCCATGTGTGTGGGAAGGTTGTGATAATGGGGATTGTGGAAGAGCATGGTAGTGTCAGGATGTTTTCCATTAGGTATGAGTAGTTAACCAGTGGGAAGTGGTGCGGGGTACCCCAAATATCAATGTGCTTATTATATTAAATTACTTGACTTGTGTTATTTGGTGAGCATGCCTTAGTGAGGATGGGGTGGATAGTATACTTTTTTATATTATTTTGAGTTTCTTATGTTTTCTCACACGGGGATTTGTATACTTCTCCCACTTATGCATGAGTGACTTTGGTTTTTCCCTACTCAGTATACTTAAATGCTCAACCTACCTATATAAAAGTGATTTTATATTTCTAGTTAGATTACATAGACCTTTTCTTGCGTTATTATCCCATACATTGGGGATGGTTGTCGTGTCACTTCTTAGTTTAATTTTGGTACTTACCTTTGCATTTTCTTTGTAGTTTCTGTAGTTTTACTTTAAGCATGTGTGTGGGATGGATTTTGGTATCATTATATATTTATTTCTTATAGTTGTTTGAGGATGGTATATCTTATCTCTCGATATTGGTTACTTTGAAAAGGGTAATGCCAACCATTTTTTTAATATTTATATACCTTTGGTGTTGGTCGCCACATTGGGGCCTATTAGAGGTAGAACTCGGGGGGTCATTATCTCTTTTTAATGTTGTGGAAGGAAGGCCTTGGAATCTTTCTATACCTCCCCTCATATTAAATAAGGAGGTTTGTGACATATTTTTTTTATTATTTATTGGTTTTTTATCACATTGTTTTCATATTATGATGTTACCTGATACTGAGGGAATAGACTCCCCACATTATTCCATTGTCCCACATTACTAGTCAACAACCTCTTGCATGCAGAGAGGTGTGCATGAGGTCATGTGGAACTTCCATATTGATCCTTGTAGTTTAGGTCTAGGTATTAAAAAATTATATAAGAGAAGGTTTAAAAAAATATATTCTATTTTTCATGATTTGGGATAGGGTAGACATTATATTTGATGGTTGTTACTTGTGTATGGGGGCTATTTCAATTCATGACTAGCACTATGTAGTGGACCTCGAAGTTTCCATACAATGGGAATTTTTTGTGTGATTTTAACATTGAATAAATTCACCTTGGGTGATTCACATGATATCGATATATTGATTTATGGGAGTTGGTGTACGTTCATTAAACATTCTGGGCATGTAGGTTCACATTCTATATATACCTACTTCTTGAATTAGATAGATCCCAAAATAATAAAATTATTATTGATATTATGAAATGTTCATGGTGAATTATTTATGGAATTCTATTATTTGATCATCTTGTATTATATTATTGAGTTTATATGTGATTTTGGGACTAATATTTAAGTATCAGAGGCTTGAAATGAGTTTTGGGTAGTTCTTACGGGGTTACTCCATATTATTTTGGGTATCTTATTAGGATTAACCATGTTCTAATCCTCTGTGTGTGCATGTAAACTATTAACATTATTCTTGTTCTAGTCCTTTGTTTAATCTATTGGATTTATATATGGTTTTTTCTAGAATTTCTGGATGTTTTACCTACATACATCTCACGTGGCTAGTTTAATCATCTATTGAGTATGAGATATAATCGAGCATGGTTCTTTAATTGATCTAATGAGCCATGAAATGTTACCATCACAAATATTAATCTTTTAGATGGTACCTATTCAATGTGAATAATCCCATAAGGTATGGTCGAAGATGGTCAAATCTGCACATGAATTTCAACAACAACAACCACATCCTTCTAGGGATCAGGAGGTACCTAGGACATAGAGGACTGGATAAGATTCAAATATAGGATTCTCAACATGTTGGAGAACCCATATGATCATATGGTTAAGATTGAAACCATTATTATTCATGGAATACTTTGATGATGGTGGGATGCAATGATATAGTCTGTCAGATGGGAATGGATAACATGGTTGATCATTACGAATCTCTTCTTTGAGGAGTTATTCCTTGATTCATTGAAATTGGACCATGATCAGGAGTTTATGAAGCTTCAGAGGTGGTTGGTGATAGTGTATTCCTATTAATAATTCTTTATATATTTGATCCAAATTTCTCCACTTGTGGTATGGATGGAGAGAGAGTTGGATATTGACCTTTACCCAGAGCTGAAATGATTAGATTTGAGCTTTAATATAATGATAGAGAATGGAATTTAGGACGACTAAATTTCTAGTTTTCATTATAATATCAATTGAAAGTTATTCTACCACCATTATTCAAGCCATTTGGAATGGAGTTATTCATCTCACCTGGCCGCTTACTACGTGTTGGATGAACTGCTTGAATTCGCTTCAGGAGATCGACTACATTGCTACACATGTCTTCCGTGAAGAAAATGCGGTTGCTGATTCCCTTGCCAACAAAGGTGTCCACTAGAACATGACTTGGGTGGATGTGCTGCCAACTGATTTTCTTCACCTCTTTGAAAGAAATTGTAATAAAATCCCATCCTTTCATCTCATGTAAACTTTTGTTTCTTTAATTATTAAATAGTTTTTCGGTCTCAAAAAAATACCTCAATCCAAGTATCCCAATGTCAGTGGTTACTATATTACAATGGAACTAGACATAAGTAATCACATCCCAAATGACCAAATATTTTCATACTCTTAGGATAATAGTTACACACATTCTTCCCATTTTACATTGGGAAATGAAATATAAAACATAGTGAAAGTAATTATTCTATATCCTTGAAGTCCTTAAAAGATCCATTATTCATATCTTGGGGAGAAAAATAAGGGTGATCTCATATCCATAATAATAGTTACATATAGAAAAAGTAATCATAAAAGAAATAAATCATTATCAATATGGAAAGGTAAATAATTGAAAATGAAATCCATTTAATCAATAAATTTTCAATAAATAATAACATGGTAGGAATATATGATGATAAAATAAAAACACATAACTAATCACATGAGCTTGAAACCTATCCATGGATATTATAACTATTAAAATAACCACAAGGATATCGATAACTTGTAACACCTGGATCCTCGAATCCCAGAGTCAGTGCGTTATTTAATTACATTGGAATGATTAAAATGAATCTAATTCCAAATGATAGTTTAGAAGTTTTGGAAATCCATATTTCATATATGATACCCATAATACATTGGGAATTGAAAAAAAAACATGATATAAAATTAAATTAAATGAACTGTGTCCTTGAAAGATCAATCAATGATTTATGCTTCATATCCTCGGAAAATGAAACAAAATAAGGGTGAGCTCAAATGCTCAATAAGGGTAAGTATAATGGAATCAATAATGAATCAATAATCATGATTATTATAGGATAGTAGACAACTAAGAACACATTCCACTAATATAATTGGATAAAGTATAATCAATATGTAATGGAAAATAACTGAAACACATTCCATTTAATCAATAAACTGAGAAAGAAATGAATCCATAGATATGTCAAAGAAATAAATCTCATGGATAACAATAATAATTGAATTATAAATAAAATAAATTATTAAATATTGTAATTCATATTTCCTAGGAAAAATATTCCTTTAACCTCGAGATATATTCTCAATACATTTTAAACTATTCTGATTCTTCTAAATGACTCATCTCATGAGACTACTGATGCATCATAGAGCTTGCATTATCCAGTCCACAATCCATATGGATTTCATTAAATGATCCAAAAAACATGCCATTAATTTCTAAATCATTACTCATATATCAAATAATCAATTTAAATACATATATAATTTCTTAATCAAATATTTTTTTAAATAAAAGATATAGATTTATTAATAATTCCCCATTTAATCAAATAAATAACAAAGGAACACTGTTTGTAAAAATGATATATGGTATAGGAAATTAAAATTTACATTGAATTATAGTATGTATTTTCAATATATATGTAATGTAAAATAAAAATGATCATAAGTAAGTGATTGTTTCTAGAGAAAGTTAAGAATCGTAATAGAACATGATATTTCAAAGATAAATTTTACCACAAGGTAATTTTCATGTCAAAACCACTTGGATGAGTTAATTCAAAGTAAAACATAAAATAGCACGAATTATGTGATAAAAATTATATTAAAAGAAAAATAGTCCATATATACCCCACATTAAATTAAATTGGTGCATAATAACAACAAAAATCTCAATGGAATGTAAATTAAGACAAAATTTCTTAACTTGAGTCTGAATGTTAACATGTGCCTATATCTTCCTAAATAATAAACATTTGTTAATTTTTTACTTGATTCATAACATTTTTAATGTTTATTTTTAATTTTACCTCAATTATTACAATTTTTTATACAACAACATAAACAACAAATTTACATCGGTTGTTTTGACCAAATTTGGATCAAGTGTCAAAAACGAGTCTGGTTGGTCAAATATGGTCAAAGGGGTCATTATATAAAAAAATAAAGTTTAATAATAAAGAAATATTTATCATATTTATAAATTGATTATAATTTTACAACAACCCATGAAATTTTGTTTTCAAAAAATGAACCAACATTGCAATCATGGAGATGGTAGGTCGTACGTACGCATGAGTAACATTCCTATTTTTCAATGCTCAATATGGAAAGCAGGTAAGTAGTATAAAAACATTATATAATTATAATTATATCATAGATACCATTTCATTTAATTATATATACTTATATATATCATTCTTTTAATTTTAAAGAAATCACATCATGTCGAGGAGGTTGTAGTCCACACGTCCACGAACGACGTTATCACTTTTTAGTGTGTAAAAATGGTAATAAAGAAAATGATGTATTATATTAACAGAAAGGTAATATGAAATTAATATAATATAATATTTATTTTATTTAACTTTTTTTAAATTAAAACCATCCTTAATAAATTCCACTTAATGGGTGAACTTATCACATCGCATTGAGGAGGCAGTAGTCCACTCTTCCAAAAATGATGTTATTGTATTTATAGAAAAATAGAGATAATGAAGGTTGTGTTATATAAAAATTGAAGAAGTATTATGAAAACATAAATATCATAAATATCATATTAAAATAAACTTTACATCATAATTCATAACCATTAGAGGTGGTAAAGAAAAAATTATTGACATCATTTCGTGAGACAGCAGTTCACTGTAAACAAATGGTATGTTTATAACCCATTATATGGAAGTGTGTATAAGTGTCGGTATAATCCTTAGATTAAAAACATATCATTATATTTATTAAAATGGGTTTATTATATAATCACATAATAATACTAAATTATGTGGAATGGAAACAAATAAAACATGAATTCACATTCAAGAATGTTACCTCTTTTACGGGTAACTCATTTGGGTTAATACCACTAGACTTTCTTGGATTGATTTTATAAAAAGGGGATGATTATAAGATGAGGGGATTTATTTTTGTAAATTATTTTAGAATTTTTCTTGGGATTAAATTTGCTCTATAGTTTTCAATAAGTGGGAGGAGTAAAATACTTTTTATAATGGACGACTGTTTTTTTGTAAATTTTGGAAAAGGGAATTCCACCCACATTTTTCCCATGTCATGTGGATCCAATAATAGAAAAAATTTAATAAAATGGATTATAGGTTCTAAATATTGATATATAATTGATTTTATAAAATTTTCCAAATCATTTTTTCCCTTAATTTAAAAGTTTATTCCCTTGTTAAGCTAATTTCCCTTTTAATCACTGTAATTAATTTAATCAATTTCACTAGTCCATTTAGTAAAAAACTAATTGTAATATATTATAAATTATAAATTATTATGATTCCAAATATCTAATCCATTAATCCAAATTTGAATCACATAAGTGGCCTACAATATTTTCAAATAATTCTTGTATACAGGACGACAAAGCTGGTTTTTAATGTAAAAATGTTCAATTTTGAAATTTTTGTATATACAATTTCAATGTGAAATTTGTTCCAATAGCATAAATTTAATTAATTATTATATAATATATATAAATAAACTTTAAAACAAAAAAAATTAATTAAAATTATAAAATAAATTTTAATAAAAATTCAATCTTGAATTTAAATTCAGTATTTTTTCATTATTCATCAAAAAATGAAAATTCATCAAAAATTCAAAAAAATTCACCATAACATAATTTTTATGTTTATATTTAAAAAATTAAGTTTATTTTTTGATATTTTATTTATTATGGTTTTAAAATTCATATTTAAAATAGGTTCTCCATTAAAAAGAGGTAAATTTTTGTTTTATAAAGAAAAAAATTTAAAGCGCAAAACTGGATTTATTCTAATCTTATTCCTTTAAAATATATTTGATGAATATAAAAAAATTTATTGATAATATAATATATTTATTTCATTAATATCAACCACTAATCATAATTAATTTAATTTATCAAGATAAAATTCCTTTCAAGAATACAAATGGTTTTTTATAAAATCATTACCTTTATATTCATATCATTTCTATACTAATTTATAATTAATTAGAATCCAATTATTTAAAATATATATTTTCATAAGTTATATAAAAATATTAATAGTTTTAATTTAATTACTAGAGAGAAAATATTCATTTAGAATAATAATATTAATAGTATTCACTAATATTTGGTCTTGCCTGTGACACAAACTACTGAACAAATTTGTTTCTGTGTGTAAGGCAAGCTAACTTAGTTTTGTGTTCATTAAAAACAATCGAATAGATTAATTTAAAATATTAAATATATCATAAATTATTAGTATGTTATATTCATTTCAATTCTAGGTGTTTCATGTCACACACTCTATTAAATATAATGTACTTACTTTAGAATTTTGGGGTGTTACATTATCACCACCTTAATTAAATTTCATCCTTGCAATTTAAATATGGTCTTGGTAATAGAGGGTTTTATATATTAGAATACTATTTTTTAAAAACATTCATGGAAAAAAAGTTTCATAATAGATATTATTAATAAGAGGGAAAAAAATTTAGGTCACCATAAAACTATGATTTTGAATTGGAGAACATTGGTGAAAATATAGATATGGAAGAAAAGTATAACTATCAAGTTTTTATGGAGAGTGATTTTCATAAAAATTTGTTTACCTCATAACCATAAAACATAATTTTTAAAAAATATTATTGATATCATAAAAAATAATGATAATAGGACAAAATTTTCATTTCAATACCTTTTTCCTAGAGTTGAGGAATTCACTCACTCTATAATAATGTAAGGAAATATAGTTATTCGATATGTTTATATTTTATAAGCACAATCATATCCTCTTGTTATTCCTTGAACCATTTCTACATTATTTCCTATAACATGTTTCATCATTTGGTGAATTAATACATTAACCTCTGAAAAATCATCCAAAGATCAAATTAAACCAATTTATTAATGGTTAAATTTTCCAAATTATTATGATCCAACACCTTGGAAGGAAGGTCACTGAATTTACAAAAATTAACTTATCAGTATCCTTCATTCAACATGAAGTATGTATTTAATAATGACATATCCAACACATCAACACATTTATCATGTGTTCTTTTGAAATATGGTAATAATATTGATTACTATAAAACATTATTGAAAACATTCATGATTCCTAATTTGATAAAAAAACATGTTATTAGATAAATTACTTAAATACAAAACTGTTTTAAACTCTATCAATGATATCATAAACCACATTTAATATAAATCATTAATCATTTATAAGGTATTCATCACATATCCAAATCAATAATTCAATTATACAAACAACATTGCCTCAAAATTAGGAACATATTAAGGCTTCTATTTCCCTCATTCATGCATTTTCCAAAAATTAAAACTTACTATTGTATCACGTTTCTCGGTACAATTCAATATATGATCTCAAATAATTATTGAAAATTTATTGAGGTAAAATCATTGTGTACTTCTTAATTCATAAGTTGATAATTTCATTAATGAAATAATTTTATAACATATTTCATAGATCAATATATAAAATCAAATTAATTATTCCACTTTTTTTGTTTCAATAACATATGCTTGAACTTGATCCATTATCTCATTTGGAGGAATATTCCCGTGATGCTTGTAGTATCCATTCACATAGTTCCCCATCCAATTGAAATTGTAAGTCAAAAAAGTAGAATTTTCATTCTTTCCTTTTCATTTTTTTTCCTGGTAATACTTTTCTACACACTTAAAATGAACTCCTAATCCTTTCAAACATTTAACAGGGTGATTCTTTCCACAGTTATCACATGTGAGAAAATCCTTCTTTACCTTTTTCCTTTTATAGATCATTTTCTCTTCCTCTATATTCTTCTCCTGCTTCCCTTTGAATCTATAAGACTTGTAAAATTATTTCACTTTATTGATACCACGTAAAACTATTTCATCATATGAAGAAAGTTTTTGAGACACCAATGACCTTCAGAGACTTGGCTTAAGAACCTCAAGGAACGGGTAAATATTTTACTTTGTGCTGGGTATGAAATCTGTACAATACCTTTATACCCTCATAAAATAATCTTCATACTCCCCAAAAAAAATTCCCTCTTTATTTAAACTAAATAACATTCTATTCATCTTAGTTTGTTTCTCTCAATGGAAATATTTTTCAGTGAATGTGTCTTTAAAATATTTTCATTGCATGAGTTCTCTTTTCTCTACCACTATAGTATTCTGGATCAATGACCACCATTGATCAGAATCTTCATTCATACAATACACTTCAAGTGTATACATTTCCTTTTCACCACATCATAGCACTAAAAATGTCTTCTCCAAAGACATAATACATTGCTCAGCTACCATTGGATCAAAATTCCAACTAAATTATGAGGGACTTTGTCGCATAACATGATCCCACATCAAAGAATCTAGTTTTGGAACAGGTCTCTCTATCTAGGTAGTGTTATCTATCATAACATAATTAATCTTACCATATATATCCATAAATTTAATAGTTTTAATACCATGTATATCAACTTTTTTAGTAGGAAAACCTCTACATCATCCATGAGTATGATACCATTCTTCCTTCTTGGCACTATTTCTAGAAAATTGAACATAATGTATTATGTCATAAAATTATAAAATTTGTATAATTATAAATATGGTTTATTACATAAAATAAATTGGAAAATTTGTGCATAGATAATCTCATAATCATAAACAAGGTTTCATTAGAAAAATCATTACTTTCAAATACTTCATAATGGTTTGTAATTAAAATGTGAATTATTGTAAGTATACCCCATGGGAGTGTCGAAACTGCTACTTACTAAAGATTGTTATCATGTACGATGTTACAATCTAGTTAATCCCAACAAACCCTATAGAATTTATTACCCCTATGTACATCTGTGTCAGAACCACATCCACTTAAAGTATCCATATAGTGATGTATTTCTTGGATGACCAATATAATATCTACCTTACCAAAATTCTATTATTTTCTTATATACTAATACTCAAATTATATCATAGGGTTTTTCTCCCTAATATAAATTTTAAAAATCTAGTTTTTTAGGAATCTTCTAAACTTCATTGATACCTTTTTTATTGCCTTGACCCGAGATTCTCAGAGATGGTGCATTATTTTATTACATTGGCATGATTACAAGGATTCAAATCTTAAAGCAATGAATAGTTTAGTAATTTAGTAAATCAATATTTCAAACATGATTCCCATAATATATTGGGAAAAAAAATTAAGTCATGATATAAAATAATATGAAATTAAATGCTTCCTTGAAAGCTCATTCAAATATTTCTTCTTCATATCTTGGGGAACAGAAAAAATAATTATGAGATAAAATTTGTAGTAAGGGTAAGTACAATGGAAGAAATAATGAATAAATAAGAATAATAATCATGTAATGTTATATTACTGATAACACAAGCCACTCAAATTACAAGCTAAGTCATAATAAATATATCAAGGTAAATAATTGAAACACATGGCATTAAATCAATTAAATGAGAATGAAATGGATCTATAGATATGTCAATTAAAAATATCACACACAATAATAAATAAACAAATTCAATTAAGAATTCTTAATTATTGTATGTCATTGTTTACAGGCACATGACACCTTTACCATCAATATTTATTGTCAAGACAGTATATACTATTCTGATTTGGCCGACTAATTCGTCTCATTAGACTACCGATGCCTCATGGGGCTTGCATTAAGAAGTCCCAAACCAGTAGGAATAGAATTAAATGGTATCAATATAGTTTTTTAAAGTATAAATCATTACTAATATATCAAATAATTTATTTAGATTCATAAAAAAAGTGCCTTATAAAATGTCTATATTGATTTAAAAATACAGATTTATTAATAATTCCCCAGTTAATTAAATAACATTCAAAGGGAGAACTGTATGTAAAAATTGTATACAGTTTAGGAAATAATAATATCCATTTAAAGGTAATATGGATATTTAGTATAAATTTTATTTAAAATAGAAATTATTATAGGTAAGTGAATGTTTCAAGTGAAAGTTAACAATCACAAAAGAAAGCAATATTGCAAAGATAACTTTTACCACTTTGAAATGTTCAATTCAAAGAATCTTGAATAATATTATTCAAATTAAAATATAAAATACCATGAATTATGATATAATCATTATGTTAAATGAGAAATGGGTAGTATATTCACTACATTAAATTTAATTTGTTCATAATAACAAATAAGGCTCAATGGAATGTAAATTGAGACGAAATCCCTTACATTGAGTCTATATTGTCACGTGTGTGTTTATCTTCCTGAATAAAAAAAAATTCAATTATTTACTTGATTAAAAACCTTTTAAAATTTCATTATTAATTTCACTTCACTTATTACAATGTTTTATACAACTACTTAAACAATTAAGTTCAGATCCGGGGTTTTGACACAATTCGGTTCACGTGTCAAAAATGAATTTGGTTGGTCAAATATGGTCAGACGGTCATTATATTAAAAACTATAAAATAATATTAATTAAATAATTATCATATTTATACATAATTTATACTTTTAAAACCAATAAAGAAATATTATAATGAAAAATATACCAACATTACAATCATGGAGACAGTACGTCGTATATATGCATGAGTAAGATTCTCATTTTTCAATGATCGTTATGGAAAGAAGGATCGTAGAATTATATATTTATATAATGATTATTATATCATCAAAGAATAATTTAATCATTTATAATTATATGTAGAATTTTTTGATGTAAAATAAATCACATCACGTTGAGGATGTGGTAGTCCACACATCTACAAACAACGGTATCACTTTTTAGTGCATGATATGGTTAATAAATAAAATGATATATTATATTTATAGAAAATTAATTATGTAATTACTATTATATATATGTATTTTATATCACATATTTTTTATTATAACCATCATTTATACAATAAATGTATTTTTTGAATGTATCATGTCACTTTGAGGATGTGGTAGCCAACACAACCACAAACAATGTTATCATATTTACACAAAATGGAAAGAATTAAGGTATGTATTTTATGAAAATTCTAGATGTATTAATAAAATATAAAATTCATATATATTATATAAAAATATTGTTTCCATCATAATTCCCAACTATGGGAGGTGGCAAAAGAAAAATAAACAACATCATTTCGTGAGGAGGTAGTTCGTCGTACACGAACGATAATATCATTAACCATTATATAGATGTGTGTTTAATTGTAGGTAAAAATATTAAAATAAAGAAATATCAGTATATTTACAATAATTATTTTATCATATAATCATTTAATAATAATAAATAGAGGCATGGAGAAACCAATAAAAAAATGCACATGGAAGAATGTTACCTCTTTTACAGGTAACTCATTTTGGTTAATACCAAAAGACTTCCTCGGTTTGATATCATCATGATGTGAGGATTTTGAAATGAGTTTATTTATTTTTTAAGCTTATTTTATAGTATTTTGGGTGAGTAATATTTATTTATAGATTTTAATAAGTGGTAGGGTGAGTGACTTTTTATAGTAGAAGAGGAGTAGTATTTTTGTAAATTTAGGAAAAAGGGAATTCCACCCACATTTTTCCCAGGTGAATTTTCTCCAATAATGAAAACAATTTAAGAAAAATTACTAATGGTAAAAATATGGACACAAAAATTATTTTTAAAATGTTTTTAGGTCATTTTTTTTCTTAACTTGAATTTTTAGTTCCATGTTGAGCTAATTTTTCTCTTGATCGTTGTGATTAATTTTAATCACTTTCACTAACACTTTTGGTCAAAAACTAAGTAAACTTAATTATAAAAAATAAATTATTCTGATTTCATATATTGAATCCATTTTTACAAATTCCAATAACATAAGTGTAAAAAAATTAGTCTAAAATTAACCATGCAGACAGGACGACAAAGCATAGGTTTTTAATGTAAAAAATTTAAAAGTTTTAAGTGTTTTCATATAAAATTTCAATATGAAATTGATTTAAAGTTCTAAATTGGATTAATTTTTTTATTATTTATCTAAATAAACATTAAAATCAATACAAAATTTAATTTAACCTCATAAATAAATTACACAAATTTCCAGTTTTGAGTTAAAATTCGGAATTTTTCTTTATTCATTAAAAAATGAAACATCATAGAAAAACACCAAAAATGAATCTAAACATGATTTTGAGGTTTATATTTCAAAACATAATTTTATTTTGTAATATTAAATTTATAAAATTTTAAAAATTTAGAATTAAAATAGGTGCACCATTAAATGGTTAAGAAATTATCATTTATAAAAATAAAATTTTTAAGCATAAAAATATATTTATTATTATCTTATGGATATAAAATATATTGGATAAATATATAAAATATTTTTTTTAATATATTATATATATATATTTCCTTATTTCCACTCACTAATGGTTATTAATTTTATTTATTAAGATAAACCTCTTTTGGATCATAAAAATAGTTTTTTATAAAATCATTCCCTTTATATTCATTTGGTTTCAATATTCATTTCTAATTTAAATGGTAACATGGAATTTCATCTATATATTTTACTAATTTATTTAATCCCATTCATAATCTTAATTTAACAACTAGGATATAGGCATAATATTAAATAATTATATTAGGATTATTTGATAAAATTTGGTCTTCCATGTTGTAGCACCCAAAACATTTCATGGTATGTTTCTCTTAAATACATTCGAGTAATAGCCTATATTTCATAAATCACTGAGTTTATTTGAAACAACACTTATTTATTTATGATATAGTGCTATTTTGTACATTGAACTTAAATTTTTCCACTTGTGAGTTTTGAATTTTGTAAATATGACAGACACGGTTGTGCTTAGGATGCTATTTAGAGTCTGATAGAATTAACTTAACTTTTACTGAATAGTAACCTACCTTTATAAATGATATACTACCCTTATGAATAGTAGCGTACCCTTATGAATTGTATTATGACTCTTATGAATGGTATCTGTACCCATGAATGTATAAATAAATTTAGGAACCTTTAAAATAAAGATGAATACTTAAATTGTTTATATTTTTTGATTAAGTAATGCTTTTAATTAAATATTTAATTAATAATATTTATAAAAATATTTTTGAAAAATGGACTTCATTTATTTATATTCAACACGTCCAAAAATGGTTAGGGAGAATTATTTGGATTTTTCTGAAATACTTGAGTTTTTGGTGAATAGTAAAATACATTAATTTACCGTATAAATACATTATATTTTATATAAACTATTCCTATCATCATGGGTGATGTAATAACCCAAATCTCGAACTCACACACATATATTACTATTATTGGTCATGGAAGACTCACTATACCTTGTCTTGTGGAGAAATAAAAAATTAATGAATATAACATAGAGAAATCCACTCTCCCCTCCACTATATAAACCACCCCTCACCCCACTTCCTCCCACACCACTCAACCTTAAATCCTTGCCTAAATTATGAAAAATTCTCTTTATAAGACCTCTCCTGACGTCCAAGACCTGTTGATCTCACCAAAAAGCCAAAAACAAATGCCTTAAAGAGATTCTCAATGAGGAGTACACAAGAGGGGAACCTTTATTCTCTTTTCTTTCAATTTCTTTAACAATGTTCCATTCTTATTTTCCCTCTTCTCACATCCACTCATCCAAATCCGGTGATAGTTAAAGTACCTTAAATATACTGGATTTTCATTATTCTTATATAATATTTCATCATAATCTCTCTATTTTCCCCACCTTTTATACAATAAATGAAAACATCATCCGATATGTGTTGATTTATCAGACTAAAGGAAGACAGGTTTTAAATTTGCATTACTATCTTCAATACTGGTCCTAAAACATTTACAATGGTTGAACCATGTAAAAATATATGTATTTTATCTTTATTAATGTTCGTTAATCCTTACACATTCATAATATGGAATAATAATACAAAACAAGTTTATTGTGCACAAAACCGCCAAGCCAAATCCAAGCATTTATTTTTATCTCATCGAATGAGTCATCCTCATGGTATATGACCAGAATCATTATAATATCTTTATAAATATATAATTTAAATAATAATTTTATTAAAAATTATGGATGTTTAACCACATTTCTAACAAACATCCATTCATGAATAAAAATTAAACGAATCATTAAAATCAATGAAGATAATGATACCAAAACAATAAAATTAAATATCTTAAACCCATCTACAAGGCCATTAATGAACCTAATAAACATATAAAATATAAATTACATGTTGAAGAGGTTCTAGAATTATTAATTAATTAATCTAAATTTTATTATTTATGTCATTAAGAACAATCGAGAACACCTTTAAGCGTATGGTAAGGGATCTTCTCTCACAATTTTGTTCAAGAATCTCCCCTATCTTATGATCTTTTATTTTTAATACCTAATGTTGGGTATGTTTTCTCACCTCCGCCATACTTCCCTTATGATAGATAAATAATGGTATAACCCTTTACCTCTCATTAATCCCTTACAGAAAAATTTGTTACTTTTCCAAAATGTTTGTAAGAGGTCTTCTCATCTCACTTTCAATTCTGTGGTATTTCCATTGTTCATCTCTCATTTCTTATATGTGGTATAAATGTTTTGAAATTTTATATATATTATCTTTATTCTCTATATATTCATGGTATTCCATGATTCTTTTGGTGGTTATTAACTTTTGGTCATATAACTCAAATGATTACAATGTGGTAACAAGGTTTGTCTCAATTTTCACTTCATTGTGACTTGCTTAGTTTTGTGCACCTACTATTTCTTATGTGGTGTAACTACTACCCATTTGAGATAACTTTTTAATTTAAAATATATTCTATTTAAATTTCCATATTCCCATATCATGGATATGATTATTGTCTACGTTGTATACCATTTTACATACGACATTTATTTTGAATGTTGTTTTGACTATGGAAATGTTGTTTTGACTATGGAAATAGTGGTGGGTGGGGCATGCTACAACCCCTCGATGCATCGGTAGGTCTCATGAGACAAATCAGTTGGTGACAAACCCATCGAGTATGTTTCTAGAAATCAGAAGGGTTTCTACCCACAAAACTAAAATGTTTTAACGTTATTATGGTATCATATGATAGATACATTATGTCAAATTAAAAATAATTATTTTTATTATTTATAATTTATTACTATCCAAGAGGTTTTCACTATGAAAAAAATCCATGTATTCAGTTTCATTCTCAGTTTATTAATGGCATGATTTTTTCATTTATTCACCATGCCATATTGATTATGTCAAATTTTTTACAATTCAGTTATTATTGATTCATTATTCCATTATTTTTCACCCTTTCTGATATTTTGAGCTCTCCCCATTCATTGTTTTCTTTCAAGAGGTGATTAAGAAGAGATCATTTACTGAGTTCTTATGGATGCAGTTTTTATTTTTTTTATGTATTGTATTTTCTAACTTTTTCTAACATATTAGTAAGTTACATCTATGTATTTTGTATCTTAAATAATATTAAACAGATATTTCCTTCGGGATTTTCATTCCGTCTAACCATGCCAATATAAAAAGTAATGAGTCAGCTCGATTTTGGAGGGGTTGGTGGGTTACAGTTGGTATCATATGAAGTTTAATAGAAAACATGGAATCTAGAATAGAAAACGTATATTAGGGAACAAAGTCCTAAGTTAGTATCTAATGACAAACATACAATAACATCCTGGTATTTTGGTAAGGAAAATATTATGTGGATCTTTCAATAAATACATCCTTGTCTGGATATGATCAGGTATAGGTGGCTCTGGCATAGAAGTACCTAGGAGTGAAAGCTCCGACAAGGAGTTTCGAGCTTGACCTAGGGTATCCCAGTACACAAAAACTGGCCTTTCTACTCCCTTAATAATGAAACTCTTGGGGGGATATTCCTAGGATAATTCATATTTTCTTTACAATCCATTATGAAAGATTGAAATGTAAATTATTCCTCAAAGAAAACATTTTTTTATCATGCGATTTTCCATGCGTAAGATGTTGATTTATGCTAAATATTTTATTAAGTTAAGATTATATATTATGATTCATAATCTAATCTGTTGTGTGAAATTATTTAGAAATGGCGTATAATAGAATAAGGGGAATCAATACTCTTGGGAAATATAGGGATCTCCCCACTGAGCAAATCAACACAGTCAATGATGGACAAGTCCAGATCATGACCATATTGGGACAACTTGATCAGGTTATAACGAATAACCATTATACTCCAATGTTGTATTGTTTCATGCAGTAGCAGCCCCCATCTTTCAGCGGGACTACTAATCTAGTGGTTTCTGAGGAATTGATCAAGTCCCTTGAAAATATATTCATGGAATTAAGATGCAATGAAAATGAAAGGTTAGTATTGGATGAATATTGCCTCAAGGGAAACACTGATCAATGGTGGTCCCTGATTCAGAATAACATGGAGGAAGATGAAATACAAGATATGGAATAGAGTACTTTTAAAGAAATATTCTTCAAAAAATATTTCCTTCATGAGAGATGAATCGAAATTAAGAGGAAACTTTGTTATATAAATCAAAGGGAAGAAGACAGTGTTGCAGAGTCTGAGGCTACCTTTACAATGCTAGCTAGGTATTCCATTGATTACATACGAGACTCGGCAGACAAGATTGATCAATTCTTTGAAGGTCTTTATCCAAGTCTTCAAAGGGCACTGTATTCTCAAACATTTTCATCATATGAGGAAATTGTATTAACTGCCATCAAAACAGAGAAGGAATTTTCTAGATAAATTTTTTTTAAGGGAAACCAAGAAAAAAAAGCGGTAATCTGATAAACAATGTAAAGGTGAAACGCCAAATAACAACAAGAGGACAAATAAATTCCCATTATGCATGAACTATGGAAAAAATCATCTCAGGAAATGCATGAAAGTCATGGGAGTCTGCTATAAGTGTGGAGAAAAGGGTCATATATCTCTTTAATGAAAGGGGAATAAACAATTTTATGATGTTGAATGCTATAATTTCAGAGACATGGGACACTATGAAAATGAGTTTCCTAAATACTAAGTAATAATACCTCAGAACAATCCAAGAGAGAAAGGGAGAACTTTTCCGATTATAACCACAGAAGTTGAAGTTCCTAATGATGTGGTGGCAGGTACTTTAAATGTTTCATCAAACATAGCCAACACTTTATTTGATTTAGGATCATCACATTCATTTATATCTTCCATGTTTTCCAAGAATATTAGACATTTTAAATTTGATTTAATAAAGTAGGTATCAGTCAAAACTTCTAAGGGATACATCATTGCAAAAAAGGCAAGTCAACTAGTCCCCTCGTGACACATAAACATCCATTACTTTCTAACCATATTTTCATACCAATGAATGACTTTGATATAATTCTCGATATAAATTGGTTGTAAAATTAGGAAGTGAAGATTTATTGCAAGAAGCAGGAAGTTACAACTTTTCAAAATGGTGTAGAACCACTTATCTTTTGAGCAGAAACCTCTCCACCTAATTCTTATCTTGATCCACCCCCAGTAGTTTTACTGAATGAAATACTTAAAGAGGAAGATAAACCAATATCTAAGAGTGAGGAAATAAATATTAAAATTTAAAATGTGCATATACTATAAGAATACAATGATGTTTTTCCAGAGGATTTACCTGGACATCCTCTATAGTGGGAAATTGAGTTTTTTATTGACTTAATTCCTGGTGCAAAACCTATTTCAAAGACCCCCTATAGAATGGACACTGTGGAGTTTGTGGAGATAAGGAAACAATTAGAGGAGTTTAGTGAAAAAGGATTTATTCGGCCTTGACTTTCTCTATGGGGAGCCCCGGTCATGTTTGTCAAGAAGATAGATGGATCCAGGAGGCTATGCATTGACATCTGGGAAATCAATTTTATTACAATAAAGAATAAGTATCATATTCCTCGGATTGATGATTTATTTGATAAACTTAATGGATCTCAATACTTTTAAAAGATTGACCTTCGGTCCGGATATCATCATCTACATGTGAGGAGGGAAGATATTCCTAAGAAAGCATTTCAAGCCAGGTATCAGCATTGCGAGTTTACAGTGTTGCCTTTTGGACTGACCAATTCACCCTATATTTCCATTGATTTAATGAATAGAATTTTCAAGGAATATCTTGACAACTTTGTTGTGGTATTCATCGATGATATCCTGATGTAATAAAAAAGCTATAATGACCTTGAGGATAACTTGCAGATTATTCTAAAAACTCTTAGAAGAAATTAATTATATGGGAATTTTAGAAAGTGTGAATTTTGGCTTCAATCAGTTTCATTTCTAGGTCATATTGTCTCTAATCATGGAATCCCAGTAGATCCTATAATGAAAAAGGCAATCCATGATTGGCCCATGCCAACAAAAAAACCAAGGTAAGTATTTTTCTTGGATTAGTAGGTTACTATCAGCATTTCATTTAGAAATTTTCATGCCTGGATAACCCGCTAACCAAGCTCACAGATAAAGGAGTTTTGTTTTTGTGGAAAACATAATGTACAGAATTCTTCAAAGTATTAAAATGATGATTGATCAATGCTAAAATTTTGACTCTTCCATCTGGATGTGATGGATTTGTAATATATAGTGATGCATCAAAGAATGGACTAGGTTGTGTCCTTATGAAAAAAGAGAGAGTTATTTCTTATGCATCAAGATAGTTGAAGACTCATGAGAAAAATTATCCAACTCATGATCTTGAGTTAGCAGTCATAATCTTTTATCTGAAAATATGGAGACATTATCTCTACGGATAAAGATGTGAGATTTATACGGACCACAAGAGTTTGAAAAACATTTTAACACAAACAGAACTCAACATGAGAAAAATAAGATGTATCGAGTTACTCAATGATTACGATTGTTCAATACACTACCACCTAGGAAAGGAAAATAAGGTGGCAGATGCATTAATCATTAAAGATCATAGACTCTTAACCGAAATGAGGATTGAAAGAGATTCTATATTCCTAAATCAACTGAAGATGGATATATGAATTGTTATTGAAGTGGAAACATCTTTTCTCTTTCAAAAAATTTCTAAACCATCTTTATTAGAGAAGATAAAATGATCCCAATCTTATGATGAGAATATTCACAAGAAAATTATTATTGTTAAGTATGGGAAATTGGAAAAATTCATGTATGAGGAAGGATTTATGAAGTTTGGGAAGAGGTTATGTGTCCCACAAGTACCTGAGTTAAAAAGGGAACTATTAGATGATTCTCATAGCTCAAATTTCTCTATACACCCAAGAAGCACAAATATTTATAGATATCTCAAGGAATATTTTTGGTGGGATAATATGAAGCGATAAATTGCTGACTATGTGTCAAGGTGTCTAGTTTTTCAATAAGTGAAGGTAGAGAGACAACATCCTATACGAGTGATTCATCCTCTACCTATTCCTATGTGTAAGTGGGATAACATTACAAGGTATTTTGTCACCGAACTACCAAGGACACCTCGAAGGAATGATGGAATATGGGTAATTGTTGATCGTCTCACAAAAATCAGCAAACATCCTTCCTATAAAAGATGATTGAACAATTGAGTTCCTAGAAATACTTTATATTAATGAATTTGTAAGACTTTATGGTGCACCTCTATCGATTGTGTCCAATCGAGATCCCCGGTTTACATCAAAATTCTAGAAAATTCCCCAGAAGTCTTTGAATACTTACCTGCGTATGAGTACTACTTATCACCATCAAACAGATGGACAGTATGAAAGGACCATTCAAACTCTGGAAGACATACTGAGATCATTCTCTCTTGACTTCCGAGGTATATGGGATTAGTACTTTCTATGGGTGGAATTATCCTACAACAATAGTTTCCATTCTAGTACTAAAATGGCTCTATATGAAGCATTGTATGGAAAAAGATGTTGAACTCCAACATGTTGGGACAAATATGGTGAGAAAAAACATATAGGCCCAGAACATATGGAGGAGACCATGAAAAAGGTAATGAACATTCAAGACCACATTAAAGCATCCCAACGTACGAAGAAGATTTATACTAACCACTAGATAAAGGATTTGGAATTCCATGTTGGAGATCATATCTTTCTAAAAGTATTTCCATGGAAAGGTGTCTTAAGGTTTGGTAAGAAAGGGAAACTGAGCCCCATGTACAAAAGACCACTTGTAATTATAGAAAGAATATGAGTTGTAGCTTACCATTTACTAATGCCTCCAACTCATTCCAATGTTCATGATGTGTTCCATGTTTCATTATTGAATATTTATATGCCAGACCCAATGCATGTACTCACCAATGAAGAAATAGAACGGGAACCAAATTTTTCATACTGTGAAAAACCAATTGGGATTCTTGACATAAGGGAAAATGTATTGAGGAATCTAATAACATGTCTAGTAAAGGTTATTTGGAGAAACCATGGTATGGAGGAAGAAACATGGGAACCTGAGTATAGTATTAAGAAGTACCACCCACATCTTTTTGGTGGGATATATAAATGAAAATTTCGAGGATGAAATTTCTGAAATAGGGAATAATGTAGCACCCCAGACATTTTAGGGTATGTTTCTCTTATTTACATTCGATTCATAGCCTATATTTCATAAAGAACTGATTTTCTTTGAAACAACACTAGGTTATTTATTATATAGTCATATACATGCCATTGAACTTCAATTTTCCACTAGTGTTTTTTGAATTTTTTAAATTTGATATAAATGGTTGTATTTAGGATGGTATTTAGAGTCTGATAGAATTAACTTAATATTTGGTGAATAGTAACCAAACCTTATGAATAGTAACCTACCCTTATGAATAGTAACATGACTCTTACGAATAGTATCCATACCCATGAATGTGTAAATAAATTTAGGCACCTTTAAAATAAAGATGAATACTTTCAGTGTTTATATTTTTGGATTAAATAATAATTTTAATTAAATATTTAATTAATCATATTTAGAAAATCATTTTAGAGAAATGGGCTTCATTTTTGGATTCTACACATTTAAAAATGTTTAGGGTGAAATTTTGGGATTTTTCAGAAATACTTGAATTTTATGTGAATAGTAAAATACATAAATTTATCGTATAAATACATTATAATTTAAATTAACTATTGCTGGAATAATGAGTGATTTAAGCACCCAAATCTATAACTCACGTGAATATATTACTATTCTTGTTCATGGAAGACTAACTATTCCTTGTATTGTGGAGAAATAATAAATTAATGAATATAATATAGAGAAATTCCCTCTCCCCTCCACTATATAAACCACCCCTCACCCCCTCTTCCTCCCACACCACCCAAGATTCAAGGCATGCCTATATTCAGACAAATAATCTTTACAAGCCCTCTCCCCACGTCCAAGACCTTCTAGTCTCACCAAAAGGCCAAAAAAAGGCCTTAAGGAGATTCTTAAGGAGGAGTACACAATAGGTGAACCTTTCTTCTCTTTTCTTTCAATTTCTTTTACAAAGTTCGATTATTTTTTTCTCTATTCTCATATACCCTCATCTAAATGCCATGAAAATTCCATTAAATTACATTTAATGTATTATAATTATTTTAATGGAATATTTCATCATAATATCTCTCTTCTCCCCTCCTTTTATACTATAAATGAAAACACCATCTAAGATGTGCCAATTTTTTACACTCAAGGAAGATGAGTTTTTAATTTGCATTACTATCTTTAATAATTGTCATGAAACCTTTTTAATGGTTGAACAAGGTCATAATATATATATTTTACCTTGATTAATGTTCTGTAATCCATACACATTCATAACATGGAATAGTAATACAAAACAAGCTTATTGTGCACAAAACCGCCAAACCAAATCCAAGTGTTTATTTATAACTCATCAAATGATTCATCCTCATGGTATATAACCAGAATAATTATAATATTATTTATATATATTTAATGTCACTAATAATTTATATTAACAATTCTGGATGTTTAACCACATTTCAAACAATCATTCATTCATGAATACAAGTAAATGGGTCTTGAAAACCAAAAAATAAAATTCTACCAAAACGATAAAATTGAATCTCTTAAACCCATCAACAAGCCCATTAAGGAACCTAATAAGGTTATAAAATATAAATCAAATGTTTATGAGGTAAATTAATTATTAATTATTGAAGATAAATTTGATTATTCATGTAATTAAGTACAATCATGAACACCTTCAAACATAAGGTAAGGGATCCTCTCTCTCAATTTTGGTCAAGAATCTCCCCTATGTTATGCTCTTTTATTTATAATAAATAATGTTGTGGTTTGTTTTTGAACCTCCCACATACTTACTTTAGGACATATAAATAATGGGATACCACTTTACCTCTCATTTACTCCTCGCAAGAATAGTCGTTACCATGCCGAAATGTTTGTAAGGGGTCTTCTCATCTCAATTTCAATTATGTGGGATTTTCATTGTTCACCTCTTATTTCCTATATGTGGTATAGGTGTACATACATTTGATATATATTTTCATTATTATCCATATATTCATGGTATTATATGATTCATTTGGTGGTTATTAACTATTTTTCATATGACTCAAATGATTACAATGTGATAAAGAGCTTTGCCTCAATTTTTACTTCATTGTGACTTGCTTAGTATTGTGCACCTACTCTTTCTTATGTGGTGTACCTACTACCCATTTGAGATAACCTTTCAAATGAAATTATATTCCATTTATATTTCCATATTCTCATATCATGGATATTATTATTGTCTAAGTCGTATACCATTTTCCATATGGTATTTATTTTGAATGTTGTTTTGACTGTAGAAATGTTGATGAATATGTATCCTCTATTATATATGGATAATGTAAAGTAATATTGTTCTTGTGTTGAATATACATAAAAATAGTTATTTAGAAATCTTGTGGTGTGTGGGGCCCACTACAGCCCATCTATATATAAATTGGTCTCATGAGACAAATCAGCTGGTGATAAAACCTTCGAGTTTGTTTCCAAAAATCCGACGAGTTTCTACACACAGAACTAAATCGTTTTAATGGTATTATGGTGTCAGGTACCAGATACATAAAGTCCAATTAATAATAATTTTCTTTATTTATTATTAGTTATTATTATCCATGAGGTTTTCACTATGAAAAAATCTATGGATGCAGTTTCATTATCAGTATATTAATGGCGTGAGTTTTTCATTTATCCACCATTCCATATTGATTATGTAAAATTGATTAAAATTAAATTATTATTGATTAATGCTTCTTATATTTGTAACCCTTACTGATCCTTTGATCTCACCCCTTTCATTGTTTACTTTCAACAGGTGATGAAGAAGAGATCATTTATTGAGTTACTGTGGATGCAGTTTTTAGTTTTTTATTTTGTATTTTATTTTGTATCCTTTTCTAATGTATTAGTGAGTTAGATTTATGTATCTAGTTTCTTAAAGAATAATAAACTGATTTTTCCTTTGGAATTTTCATTCCTTCTAACCATGCCAATATAACTATTAATTCATCGGCTCGAGTCTAGAGGGTCGGGGCATTACACGTGTAACAATAACTACTGAATAAAGTCGTTCTTCTGTGCAACACATGATAACTTAGTTTTAAATGAATTAAAAGATATATAATAGATTAATTTAAAATATTAAATATATCTTAAGGTCTTTGGATTTTATATTCCTTTATATACTTTGAGTTTCATGTCACACTTGCTATTAAATAAAATGTACTCACATAAGAATTTTGGGGTGTCACATAACTCATCTCATAATGATGGAATGCATAATGTTGGACATAATAAACATAACCTCATGGCCTTGTGTCAAGATATATTAAATTTATGGGTAATGAATCATCTGAATCCCCAAAATAGATTGTCTCATGAGACCTATCTATGCATAAAGTCCCATAGTGGTCCTTCCAAACACATACATTGTATGATTCATTCATCATATGAAATTATAGAATAAAAATTCAATACATAATCAACAAAAACATCTATATTAAAAAAAGCATATGAAATGTTAATTTTTTCCAAGTAACAGTAATTTTAAACCATCCAAATAATTAATAAGGATGGTACCATTATAATATATCCCATATTAAAATTTAAGTAAAATAAAGGGATATTGTTATTAATGAATAGAAATACTGTAAAACAATAATTAAAAACATTATTTGGGGAAATAACCTTTTTAATTTTTTAAAAAAAAATTAGAGACAAAAAATTTTCAAACAAAGTAGGGAAAGCTTTATCTTGAAAATAACCATGTTAACATCAAAATAAATCTTCAATGAATTAAGAAGTCATCATAGTGGGAAATTTTATTCATTCTGTATAAGTTAAAAAATATTCTTTTCAAAATTTTATTAAAAAAACAAAAAGTACTTCATTTGGAAAATGATAAAAAATATTCCTTCTAAATTTTATTATAATAATTAAAATATTGGTAAAAATAACTTTAAAGAATCATAGGTTAATATTAAAACCCTTCTATAAAAAGTTTTTAGAAAATGTTGATATAGAAAAAAAAATGTTTTCAATTGAAGGGAGAAATATAGTAGATATTACTTAAAAAAATAATTTTTCTATCTTCAGTACAAAAAATAGAGGTAAATTAATGAAAAACTTATCTTTTATTAAAAAATATATATGGGAATATAAATTTAATATCAACAAGTCAAGTATAAATGGATGAATGCATGGAGACTAAGCAGCTCGCGATCATAACAGCTCAGTTGTTTTAACCTTTAGTGTTTGTCACAGTAAAGTAGATTATATCTTCGAATAGGTGTATACTATGATAAAATGCTTATCATTTTTCCATTCTCTGTGAATTATACTTAATCAGGTGGAATTTGACCCTTTTGTCCTCATCAACTCTATCCATGGTGTGATCTCTATCCTTTGGCCTATCGTATATATTGTTCATAAATATAGGGAGTATATCACTGGTAGCATTAATCTCACTCTCACTTTGAAGGGGGGAAACATGGTCATGAACTTCATAGCTTCTCAAGATACTTATAAAAACCAATGTGTTATCTTTAATTGTATTTGATCCCTTCCTCGTAAGGGCATGAATCTTTTCTGGGACAATGCCATGGGTCTTTAATACTTTAGGCCTTTCTACTATATTTTGGGCATCCCCCCCCCACCTTAATTTTAATAAAAAATTAATATCTTTGTATGGATAGATATAGGGTAATATAATATATCTGTTCTAATTTAGAAAATAATTCCTCCAGTGGAGACTTAAACATAACCAATCTCTAAGAATTATGAGATTATGAAATAAACCAATACTGATTTTGTAACTTTTGAATCATGATAAACATGATATAATAAATTAAAATGAATCAATAAATACCATAATTATAATAGATTCATGATAAAACATATCAAAGGGAATTATATACAACAACAAAAATAACTAAGTGGTGATTGCGGAATATGTCACACATAAGTAAAAGTGAGAGGAGAAACCCATACCATAGGTCCAACTTTTTTAATATGTGATAAAACCTCCTATATGATAAATATATATTTACCATAAATCTATAACATAAAAATATTCATATATATTATTCCATATATTATTTTCTAATATAATTTTATCACCTCTTTATTAGTAGTCTTTCATTAAAATCATTATTATATATGATAATAGCTTCCTCTTCCATGTAGGTTTCTGTCTGATAGTTTTAGTACTTATACATTGATCATTATTCCATTGAAAGAACCATTTTATGCACATAATTTTGGAAAAACAATTCCTTTTTGGAAATTATTTTATTAAAATTGAAAAAACAAAATTGTTTATGTTTTCTGTCAGGATAAGGATTTTGATCAAAAACAAACAAAAAGAAATGAATAATGTATGTTTAAAACACTTTACACTATGATTATTCATGGAATAGTGTAATATATGATTAAATAAATTCAAGTACCAAATATAGATCTCAAAAATGAAGAGCTGAACTGAAACTAGGAAAAAACTGGTAAGTAAAATAAAATTACATGTTGTGTAAATGTATTTCACTATGTGTAACTAAAAGAAAAATGAGATATGCTACAATCAATGAAACATCCCATTAAAATTTCAGCCCAAAATTTAAATTTTATGAATTAACTATTAATGATATGAAATATTTTGTAAATCATAAATTATGGTGCATGTATTATGTGTCGTGTAACATTACATGATGTGAAAATAGCTAACAAAATTTAAATTTTCAGAATCAACGAGAATTAATTATTTTGACTATAGGATGGACCAAGGTCCATTATTTCTCATTTATAAGGTATCTAAGGATATTTTATGTGTATAAATAATAGTATATTAGTGGATTTAAAGGAGATATATTTTCTATAAAAGCTATGAAAGATAGCACGTTTTTGTATAGTGATTCTTCTTTCTTTTCTTTTCTTTTTAGTATTTCTTTTGATGTCTCCCCACTCCTGAATCAACTAGACTTCCTCATCCATGGAGGGGTACTTTTTTTGAGTGATGGAGAAAGGGGGATATTATACCTATGTCATTATTCTTGATCTTTTATGGTTAATTGGATAAAAATCATTTCATTATTTTTCCATTTGGTATTGATTCTATTTCATTTTTTAAATTCTCACTATTATTATGTTATGGTTAGATTTGGTTTTATTAAATTTTCTCAACTGATGATCTATGTCTACCTCTTCCCAATTTTTTTCTATATATGATTGAACATTCTAGGGTTGGTAGGTGAGTTATTTCTAATTTCAAGAACATTCAAGGAATTCCGATATAAATTATTGATTATTCGAGAATAAAAATACATGATCATGGATTTCTCTAATTAAAAAATTCGACTCACTCCATGGAATTTCACCTAGGAAAGATAGTATATCAATATAATATTTTAATATATTTACTCTCACATTCACCCTCTTTCCAAGGGAGATGTAGTAATTGACAGTGGATTATAACTCCCACTAGTTTAAAAACAACAAAAAATAAGGATAACAACTAAAAAACCATGATAGCATGGAACCAGGTCTATAAAAACCCACTTCAATCACCATAATTATTGATTATTTCTAAATAAATTAATTAAAAAAATCTAATTTATCGAAATCAAATCAAATCAATTTTCATAATCAAACAATAAGGAAAAGCAATTTTGTGTGTACTCCACCTTAGGTGACTACCTAGGGTTAATCACTAGACTATACTTATGTAATTAAATAATGTTTTTTATAACCCATGATAGATTTCAATGATACATAATATTAAAAAATTTATTCATGAAATAAGAATCATATATATTCAATATATATTTATTGTCTTCTGTAAAATTTAGAGATACAAAATTTAATTACACTGTACAAAGAGACGTTGGGTCGTACGTACGCATGATCGCTGTTTTCATTTTTCAACAAATGGGATGAAATAAAAGTGAATAATAATTAAACATTTCAGAATAATCATTATATCATAAATATTATATATATTCATTAAATATATCCATATTACCATCAATCTAAAGTATAAATGAAAACGGATCACATCACTCCAAGGAGGTGTTATTACCCACATACACATGAGTGATGTTGTTATTTTCAAATGGATTTAAAGGTCATAAGGTAGATTTGATATTATAATTAAATAATTATAATTATTTAAAAAGTATAATATATAAATTTTAAACCCATAAAAATAAACATCCATAATATATGTTGGTGGAAAATGAATTGATTCTCTATAAGGAGATGGTAAGTCGTACGTACAAGTGAGTGATACATTCAATTCCCATTTGATGGGAAAGAGGGTGGATAATGGTGATTTCATAAATATAATAAAATTTTAGTTTATAAATTATACTTAAGTTTTTATTTTATCATAATCAACATAGATTTATAATAGGTAAATAAAAATCAAAAAATGAAGGTGATTGATTAAGGTTATTACCTCTTCTTTGACATTACTCCTTTAGAGTTACTCTTAAAGATACTAGGGGTGGTCTTTTAGGAGTACCATAACCTTTATATTATGGTTTAAAAAAATTAAGGTTTTTTTAAGGTATGATCAAGCTATACGACTAAAATATTTGTAAGGGGAGGGATCAGTGTACTTTTATAAGTGAAGGGAGGGGTATTCTTGGAATTTCATAATGTTTTAATTTCTATAAGTTCTCTTTAATGTCCAACTAGATCCAAATTGATATAATTAAAATATAAGATTATTATGAGCCTAAATAATCCCCTAAAATAAAAATTTAATCTTTTTTGGTTATGTTTTCACCGTTATCGTTTATTTTTAACCCCTCATTATCGCTTTTGACAATTACTGCAATATTAAAGTTTTCTACACTTCAAGGGTCAAGAATGCTACCATAAAAGAAAAAAGAAACATAAATATACCATGGTTTATGTTTTTTACTATATCCCATTAATTTTTATTAACATAATATTATTTAAAATTTAAAATTATTTAATAAAATATTCTTTATTATAAAATATAATAAATATCATTTTTGACATTATTCCTTTAATATGAATTTAAATATGTCAAGATAAATGGAAAATTTAAATATAATCCTTTTAAAGTTACCTAAAATTTCATATATATCTATAAAATTATTTTTATGGATTAATTCATTCAAATTATATCACTTATAATATTTTAAAAATCATTTATTTTATTTTTCAATTAATTGAATAAGTATTGTACTAGCATTGCACAAGAATTTAAGGTAATCAATTAATCACTATAAATTAGAGATAAATTAAAATAATTAATATAATTTTATTATATATATAATTATTTTAATATTCATTCACTGGTTTATTTTTTCCCTATTCGATCACATAATATATATTTAAAACTATGAGTGTGACATGTTGTAACTCTATTTGATTTAATTATTATATAGATTTTTTTCATGGAAAAGAGAACTTTGAGATAATATTTTACAATACTAATGTGATAATGTTCAAGTTAAATCCATCTAATAACAATTAGGATGAATAATTATATATTATCACTTAGTTTTAACCTATATTAATCGGATTAACCCTTTATTAAGGAGATAATTTTTACCATAGTTATTGTTCATATTGGGTAAAATTAAAGGGGTATATTAACCAAATTTGAATATACTAATTCAAAAAATGAAACCCATTTTTGATATTAAATTTATACAAGTTCAATTAATTTTTTTAAAATTAAAATTTAAAACACAATTTAATGTTATTTTTTAGAAAAATGCCTTTTATGTATAAAAGTGTCTGTATACAAAAACCAATCATAAAATTGATTCGAATTAAATTAATTGAATTATTAATAATATAATAAAATTATTTTTAGTATGAAATTATTTTTAATTAAAATGGATCTTTTAAAATTTGTAAACAAATATTATAATTTTCAATAAAAATCTGTATTCGTCACTATTCAATTGAAAATCAGTCTTTCTGGAAAATCAAGAAATTTCACCCCAAGATAATTTTGATATGATAATTTAAAAATTGATATTATTTTTATGTATTAAAATTCATAAATTTTTTTAAAAAAATAGTTATAATATTTTCTCCAAAAAGGCAATAAAAATCATTTTTGAAGAAAACATATTTATAAACAATAAAATAACATTAAGGAAAATTGATTAAATATTTCCTAAAAAACAATAAATGATTTTTTATTGACTAGTTACTTTATAAATAATTCATAATTCAGTTAATACTATTCATACAAACCAATTCATTAACTAGCTGATAATTATTACATTATATAAAAATATTTTAATAGGAAATGTTGGTGTTTGTTTAGACTCGGTGTTAGATGTAGTTAATTCTATTGAATATATTTTTCTTTTAAAATATTAAAGTTTTACATTCTACCCCACCTTAAATAAACTAAATCTATGTAATTTGGACTTTTACATAATAATCAATGGTTTTTCATTTGAAAATTCTTTTTTTCAAAACCCACATCATAAAAAGGGATAATAAAACATCCTCTTGAAAGTGGGAAAGGGAAATAGGAAGTTAATCAAAAACCCAAGTTCCCAAATAGATGAACATTAGGGGGAAGAAAAAATATAGACATGGAAGTAAAAAATAACACCTAAGGAAGGATGTAGAGTTATGTAGAACACATTCAATATAAAATTAATGACCACAAAACCATTAATATTTGATGGGTGAAAAGGCCACTAATTTATAGGAAATGAAGGTAGTGGGACCACATATTTATTTTTAGGAACCTTTTTCATAGATTATAGTAATTCTTGAACCATATTGACTAAAAAATAAATAAATATTATTACTTTAAAAGTATAATTTTATTATTTTATAAATTTCCCCCACAATTTGATCTTTTCCTTCATATGATTATTATTCAGGATGAATTTTTCAGGCCTAAAGAAATAAAATTTAATTCAAATAGATCACATAATACAAAAAATAATGACAATTTATAGTAACTATATTTAATAAATTAAAAATGGTTATAATAAAATAATATAATACTAAAAAATGAATAAACATTCATATGAAGAAGTAATACATTAATATCTAAAATTCAACAATAGAATAAACGGTTTAAAAAAGATCATTCCTTAAATAAATAACTCTCTATCTCAAATAAACTCAATAACTTCAACATGAACGAAGGTTTTAATTTAAATAGTTATATAATACCCTTTAGGTTATATCTTTAGAAATTTAATATTATTTTCCCCAAATAGTCCTTTTGTGTTAAAAATATACATCACATATACCTCTACCTAATAAAATATTTTAATAAATATCAATAATAAATTAAAAACATATAAATTCCAAAAAACTGATCCCATAATTTATTTCCTAAAATTAAATTAATATTTATCCATAAAATAATTTATGTAAAAAAATGCATACTAATTAGGACATTATGTAGGAAAGTAGTAGATGATGCACTCTTATTTCTCTGGGTTCCAAACCCATTCCCTTTTCACATGTGATGAGTTTTTACCCTGCCTAAGGTTTGTCGTCTTTAGAAAAATATACCATTCCAACAAATATTATGGACATACTAAAAATAACATTAATCATCGTATCACTTTTTTAAACTAATAAATTTTTCTATACAATATATTACCAAAATGTACCACCTCTGTTATCCCAATAAACCATAAATACCTCAAGCAAAAATATCATATTAACCCAAAATTTTATCATTTAATTTAAATTTATGCCCACAAAATATAAAAGTATTATTATGCAAATAACCTTTTTACTAAAATATATACTAAAATAAAGGGTTTTATTCTAATAAATGTCTCCCAAAATATCCTTAGTCATGTTAAGCACCCACCATATAAAACATTAAGAGAAATATATTTTCCTTAAAAATTATAATCAAACTTAGACATATCATCAAAATACACTTTAGTTATATCCCAACATCAAACACATGATAAGGTTTATTGGTCCCTTAATCATGTGTTTTTTAAAAATATCATCTTATCACTAAATCAATTATCTAGGATTTTCATGTTATTCAATATATGTTTTCAAATATGAAAATAAAAAATACTATGAATCAATCCTTAGATGTTTCAGGATATTAATATTCCAAATATCATAGATATAATACTTCAACAACATTATTATCTAATACCAATACATAAACACTTCAATCCTTAGACATAAATGATTTTCATATCACATGTCCTTTATTAGACTAGGATTTAACCCTTTGATTAGAGAATTGGATTAGATAATTCCCACATTCCCTATACATAATACATGAACAACAAATAATTACATATGATGTGATTTATTCCCTTCCATTATAATCTTCATTTTTTCCCAAAAATTCATTTATTTATACCCTTTGTCACACATAAAAAGTTTTCACATTCTTTTTAAGGATTATCCATGGTTTTTATTTGATCATGTATTAAATGAATAATAATTTTCCTTCTTAAATATGTGGTTTATACAACTTGTTCTCATAGTAAACTTTATCCTTCTCTTATTTGGGGAGTTTGAGAGTTGGTTTAGATGACATTTGTTAATTATATATCATTATAATTGTTTAGTAATTATTAAAATATCTTTCACTCCATTAATCATCCAATATAGTTGTCCATAATCACCACATTCTCCATCACAATAAATGTTCACATGGTTACTTCCAACATTTTTCATTGAAGGAAACCAAAAATTATTGTATGAGAAATAAAATTTGTAGTGGGGAATCAATAAATATCATACATAGGGTGCCTAAATCACGACACATACTTTTTTCTCTATGAAACCATAGGTTTAACATAGGTTATCCTTGGTTATTATCTATTAAAATCCTTCATTATGTTTCATAATGAAAATGTGAGTTAACCCAAGTATATCCCCTAGGACTATCAAATTAGGTGCATAGTAAGGGAACCCTAACTATTCACCAAAATGATGGTTGAAATATACTTGAACTACTATTTTGGGGGTTATTACACCTGTATTCATATGTAATAAAAAAATCCAATTTTAATATCCAGAAAGTGATGCATTTCTATGAAAACTATAAATCTCTACCTAAATAAAATATTATGATATTATCATATACTTATCCTTATCATCAAATTTAGTCATGATGTTATGTTTCCTAATCTATGTTTTCCTAAATCTAGTTCCAATGGTTTATACTAAACTTCCTCTAATACAGACAATAAAGACCCCAACCCAAGTAACCCAGAGATAATGTTTACTTTATTACATAGGCACTAGATATAAGGAATAAAATCCAAAAGAACTGAATGGTTTAGTAGTCTTCCTAAAATAGTTACATACATTATTACCATTCTATATTGGTCAATGAAATATGAAACAAAGTGAGAGTGGTAATTATACATCCTTGATCTCATTCGAAGAATACATCTTGATATCCTAGGAAAATAAATAAAAATAAGGGTCATGTAAGATTCTAGAAATATTTATGTACATAGTAATTAGTCATAAAATAAATAATTTGTAATTAATATTTAATGGTAAACAATTAAAATCACATACCATTTAATCCATAACTTTAGAATGAAGAATAACATGTTAGGAATATATGATGAACAAATATTTCCATATAATTATATACATGAGCATGAAACTTATCCATGGATATCATTAATACTCAAATAATCACATGGAAATAACTAAAAAATCACATAACGATGGAATACATAATTTTGGAAATATTAACCGTTTCTTTGAGGCCCCATTCCAATATATCTCACATAAATGGGTAATTTATCAGCCAAATACCCAAACTAGTTTGTCTTATGAGACTTAATAATGTATCTGAGGGCTATAGTAGTCCCCTCCCATCAATCACTAAGCCCAATTCATTTATCATTTGAATGGGGAGAATAATAATTCAACAAATTATCAAAATTATAATTTTTATTGAAAAAAAATTGTAATAAATATTAATATTTTCCCATTCAAACAGATTATAAAACATCCAAAAATAATAATGATGATGGTATCATTACAATATATCCCTAGATAATTATAATTAAAATATAGTGATATTGTTATTAATTAATATAAGTTCCATTAAAAGTTAATTAAAAACCTTCTCTGGGAAAAATATTCCTTTTTTATGTTGGAAATAAATTTTAAATATAATAATTTATAGAATACTAGGAAAATATTTTCATTGAAAATAACCTATAAAACTAATAAAAATTATTCAAATAATTTTGTTTTCATGAAAGAGTTAAATTTAATTCATGTCTTATATGTTAAAAAATATTCCTTTTAAACATTTATATAGAAAATATCTTTGTTCAATAAAAAAGAATATTAATTTTAAATAATTTTTAATAAATTCTAACATCTATAAAAATTACTCAAAATTGTCACATGGAAATATTAAAAAACCAATTTAATTTTTTTAGAAAACATGTGTATGGAAGGAAAATGTTTTTTTGAGAAATAGGGATATAAACTAGTTTTTTATTAAAAAAAATTGTATCTTGAGTACCTAAAGAGAGAAAAATTAAAGGAAAACTTGTAATTAATAGAAATAACTCGAGAAAATTAAAATAGATTGGGACTAATATAAAAATATTAAATAATTCCTCCAATGGAGACATAAACATAAATAATCACAAATAATGATGAGATCGTTAAATAGACCCTTGACACTTTGGTAAATATTTAATTATAATCCCAATGAAAAAATAACTTCAAAAAAATATAAAAACATGAATATAAAATATTCTCGATATAACATATCAAAGGTAATTTTATACACCACAAAATATTACTAATTTGTGAGTATGGTATATGTCTCAAAAAAGTAAAAGTGAGATGATGAACCCTCACCTCATGTATGACTTCCTTCATATGTGTATGAAACCCTTCTATAAAAAATATAAATTTATTGCACATATATTAAAGAACCATATTAAAATAATTTCACTATGGGATAACTAATGAATTTCCATGTATGATTCGGTTAGATAGTTTTAGTCCTTATACATTGATTATGGTTCTATCATCTCCAGAATTTTATTTGTGATATAAATATCATATATATTTAATATATATATATATAGTGAGATATTTATCTATAAAAGATATATATTGAAAAATAAATTACTTCATTCATGGATAAGTTAGGTCATACGTATGCATGAATGTTTTTTTTTCACTTTTTGACAGATGGGAAAAAAAGAAAATTTAATAATAAATAAACTGTACAGAATAATTATGATATATTAAATATACCATATATTCAATAAATGTGTCTTTATTACCATCCATGAATATATTAAATGAAATATGGATCACATTGCTTCAAAGTAGTGGAAGTAAACATATACGCATAAGTGACGTTATTATTTTCTAATGGATTGAGAGATAAGAAATTAGATGTGATATAATAATTCAAAAAGTATAATTATGTCACAGTTATCATATATAAACACTAAACACATAAAAATAACCATCCATGAAATAAGGTTGATGAAAATGAATTGTATCAATACATTGAGATGGTAATTCAAATGTATGCACAGGTGAAACTTCCCCTTCTCGTTTGAAGGGAAAGAGGGTGGATAATAGTGGTTTCATAATCATAATAAAATTAAAGGATATTTAGGATATTTAATTTAATATTTTTTTATAAATACTATAACTAACTGAATTTTTATTAAATAAATCCCCTTGTGATTGAATAAAAGCCTTCGTTATGTATTATGGTTATAGAAAACACATGTATTTTTTTGTTTTATTATATAATATCATATTTAAAATGACTATAATCCTAATTACAATTGATAAAATATTCATTTAATAGATATCGTATTATTAGTATAAATATAAGGTTGTGAAAAATTTAGTTGACATAGGAAAAAGAAGCAATGCCATGAACCATCAAGATCACGCCCTATGAAGTTTGTTTATTATATCTTCTAAGAGAGGTGGAATCACTGGAATTTTTTCTTAACCAATCCCATGTTTATATCAAACAAACAAATCCTGAGAGAAACCCTTTATGGGATGATTTCATGCTAATCAAGATAACAACCCGAACCAAATATGGAAAACCACCCCTTGAAAATCTCACCATCACACCCCTTACCCCTATGGATTTTTCTAATGTAATAAAGGGTTATGCATCAAGACCCTAAGAATTTTAATATGTATATTTTATAATAATAATTATATTTACACCTTATTTTTGAAAAATTTTAGATTTTTTTATTTTGATATGTTAAAAGAAAAATTGTATTTTAGAGGAATAAGAAATTTCAATTATGACATTTCTTTTGATGAACTAAATGATTTATTTAAATAAATAAAATTCGAAACAAATATTATTTTTAAATAATGATATAAATGATAATATAATTTCAATTATGTTAAATTTATTTCTATAAACATCTTTAAAACTGTTATTTCAAAAAACCAACATTTCTCAATATATAACTATTCTATTTTAAAAGTGAAAATTTAAATACTTGTAAATTTATTCTTGTAAAAATAAATATTATATTTGGAATCATCATGTCAAATTTATTTAGTGGGTTATTTTTTATAATTTTCTAAGATAACTGCATTTCTGGGTAAAAAAATAAATATGATATAAATATAAGATGTGTATTATAAAATCATAATAATCCAAAAGTGATGTAATAAATTATATAAAATATATCCATGACCTATTATATTTATAAAAAATAATAATTTGTTTTTTAGGTTATATAATTATTTTTTGAAGCCATTATGAATACTCCAAAAACCTAAATGATATTTTAATGTTTTAAAGTAATTTATTTAAACACATGACTCACTTCCACATCCTCGAGGGTGATATTTTAATGATTTCAGACTTTAGAGTTATAAAATAATTAAAATCACTCTTATTTGGAAGAAACCATGGGTAAAACCATGTGAAGATTTTTTTTGATTACTTTATTTTATATAGTCCAAAACCTAATTTTACAAAATAATAAATAAACCCTCTTTATTTTTCTATATAAAACCACACAAGATAGACTTCTAATTCACTTAAAACCCTTGGGAAATTTCATCAATCTACCCTCCCCTCTATATATTCCTATAATTTTCCTCCACACTCTCAATAATCACCTCCCTATCTTTTGGAATCACCCTCTCATGTTTAGGGACCTCTCACTCTTCTTTTTATTTGAATATTATTCTTCATTTTATGACTTTTTTATAATTCCTAATATTGGGATTTATTTCCCCATATATCTCATAATTTCCTTTTTATTTTAAAATAATTATATACCCCTTTATCTCTCATTATACTATTCTTTTAGTAATGTTTTTATGATTCCAAAATTGATTTATGATTTTTCCATGGAAAACATTTGTATTGTGAATAACTTATCTATTTTTACTCAATGGTATTAGTATAGATATGCATATAATTATTTTATTTGGTAAATCCATGTATGTAACCCACAACCCTTAATCGTGGTATTACATTTGATGAAATATGTTCTTATGTTATATGATATATTTGGCACACTTATTCATGTCCATGATATGATTAATGGTGGGTGAACATAGATAGCACATCAATTCATTGGGTAATGATTTAGTCTCATGAGATACAATTTATGGTGCAGAGGATGTTATTGTAGAAACATTATGTTATGATTAATTTGGGGTTAACCTTTACAAATTTTTTTAATGTCATGTTTAATGTTACTTCTACATTTCCATTGTTTCCTTTATGTTATCTTGTTATATCATTCCTATTTGTTCATATTTATGATTCTTACCCTTTTATGTCCCATTCAAATTCCTATTATCTAGAATTCAATACATTTTTATGTGATTACTTGTTTATTATCTTATTGTGCTTCACATCTAACCCATTTCTTATGTATGTCCCCAGGTTATCCCTAACAGTTTTTAGTATGATGGAATATTATGATAATGTTAAGTAATTTTTCAACAATTCTGATGTACCCCATGTTTTATGTTGTTATGTAATGTACCTAATTACCTAGAGAAAATATAATTCTAGATCTTATGGATTTTATTATGTGTATTCTTATTTATTAAATCATTAATTAATGTGTAATAAAGATAATGGTTAACATAGTTGGTATTAAAGAAAAGCTAACTACTTTTTGGATTATGATTATAAATCATTAAAGAAATATTCAGGGATAACACTAAAGATAAGAAAACATCCCTAAGATTTGGTAAGATATAAAGTAAGTGTTTTGAAAAAAAATTATGTTTTGGATACTACAAGTGTATTTGGATCTGGAACAGATGTTACTAGGGGTAACACCTAAAAAACTACATTGAGATAGACTCGATCAAGAACTTGTGCATGGAAACAGGCCTTACTGAACACCGATATTGACACTCTTAGGGGATTTTATTTGGTAAATTAACAAGAAAATTAATAACCACTATTAGGGAGTGAATTTCCATAGGATTCTACATTTGGAAATATATCATGGATAAGTTATATTTAATCCTAGAAATTCATATATTAAGGAAATTCATGTCCTTTATAAATTACACTTTTAATGTAATTAGATTCTAATTTATGTGTTTAATAGTTTAAAAATACGCATCCCTAATATTTCTTTTTTTTCTATCCAAAGTTAAAAAAAATGAGGGAAAACGTATACAGCCAATGTGAATGAAAATTGATGATTTTCCAAATGTGATTCCCAAACTGATAGGAACGTAAGTTGAAAACATTGTGATGATAATCTCTTAGTTGACTCTATTATGAATAGAAAACTAAATCATGTGGAATCCAAAAATCCCCCTAATAAAAGACAATATGAAATTGGGTTATTTTTAAGGAAAAGGACTCTATCTTTTAATGGATCATCTGATCCCTTAATCATGGAATAATTGATCAACTCCATTGAAAAGATCTTATCCATCCTTCAATGTTCTAATCAAGATGTCGTTATACTTTTTGTTTACTATATGGTGGTATAAGGTTATCAGTGGTGAAAATTTATCAAGAATATAAAACCATAAGAACAGATCGAATTGAGGGGGTGGAAGCAATTATAGATTTTTTTTGACAAATATTTTCCTTGAAATCACGAAATTAAAATATAAATGGATTTATCTTCCCTCAAGAAAAAAAATTGATGAATCCATCGATTCATATTAGGATAAATTCATAAGACATTCAAGATAAGACTATGGATTTTTCATTACCCATGATATCAAATTTCAATTCTTCCTTGGTGGGATTAAACCAGGTATATGAAAATACATGGAGATTTGAGACTTTGATAGCTAAGAACATTTTGTTATGATATTTGGGTGGTAAACCATTACTTATGTTTATGATTTCATATTTAAATTTTTTCCACATTCCCCATGTTTCCATTATGTTATAATTCTATATCATTCCCCTTTTTTCATGTTTATGATTCTCACACTTTTATGTCCCATCAAAATGACTATTGTCTAACACGTAATACTTTGTTCATGTTATGTCATATTTATCCCCTTACCAAGATTTATATCTCACCCCAATATTATTTATGACCCCTAGTAATTCAATGCAGTTTTAAGTATGGTGTAATCTTATGATCATGTTAAGTAAGTTTTTAATAATTTTGATATACCCCCTTTTTATGTTGTTATATAATGTACTTAATTACTCAAAGACACTAGACTTCTCGATATTATAGACTGTATAATAAGTATTATTATATAATAACTCATGAATTAATGTGTAATAAATATTAGTTTTTTCATAAATACCATATATTTAGAGGAGTTAAATAAGTGGTAAAAAAGATAGTGATCGGTTAAGGAGATTACCTCTTCTTTGGAAGAACTTCTTTAGATATTCTTTTCAGCATCATAGAGATGGTATATTGGGAATACCATCACCTTAATATTTTTTATAAAGAGGTTTATAATGGATTATTTTTGGGTATTGTATAGTTGTATGGCTCAAAGTATTGTATGGAAGAGGATGGAGGGTGTCCTTATATATGTGATGGAAGGGGTATCTGGGAATATATTAAATACTAAATTAATCTAAATTATTTTTCATGTACAAATATAGAAAATTAATATAATTCAAATATAATATGAGGATAATCCAATATCTACTCATCCAATAAAATTTTAAAACAAACTTGTTATGTTTTTATCCCTTAACTTTTAGTTTTAACCCCCCATTAACCCTTTTGATAAATACAGTGATAATAAGAAAAATTATCCTTTAAGGGTCAATAATGCTACCAAAAAAGAAAAACCAATCCATAAATAAACCATAGATGAAGTTTTAAACCATATGTTATTCATTTTTCTGAATTTATTATTTTTATCAATTTTAAGTCATTAAATAAAATATTATTTATTATAAAGAATTATTAATTATAAAATATTATTTATTATAAAATATTATTATTTTCATTTTTGAAACAATTCATTTAATATTATTTTAAATACATCAATAAAAAATTTTAATTAAAATATAATCCTTTCAAACTTCCCTAAAATTTCATATAGATTTATAAAATTAGTGGGAAATATTGATTCATTAAAATATTAACACTTTCACTATTTTTAAAATAAGTTATTTTTTATATTTTTTAATAAATACTCTATTAGAATTCCCAGAGTATTTAAAGTAATTCCTAAATCACTAAAATTTAACAATAAATCCCCATAATGAATATAATTTCGTTATAAACAAAATGAAAATTTATATTCATTCACCACTTGATTTTGTCACAATGTGAACACATAAGATGTATTCAAAATAAAGAGAGTGACATTTTGTAACATTATTTTGTTTAAATATAATATTGGTAATTTGAAAGGAAAAGTTTCAAAATAAAAATAAATTTAAATTTTATATTGATAATATTTCAATTTAATAAGAATTAAAATGAAAAATTATGACCTTATCAGTTATTTTTAACCTAGATTAACATGTGTTCCATTTAATGAGGTGATAGTTTTTACCACAGTTATTATTCAAATTGGACAAAATTAAATAGGAATTTATACCAAATTTGAACCTCATGATTAAAAATATGGAATGACATTTCTAATACTAAATATATTTAAGTGGACGTAATTATTTAAAACTCAAAATAGAAAAATAAATGAAAAATAGATTTTTCAAAAAAATGTTTTTTTATGCATAAAATTATTCTAATAAAAACTTCAATCATAAAATTGATTTAAATGAAATTGAATGTATTATTTAACATATAAGTGAAATAATTTTTATTATAAATTGTTTTAAAATAAAATTTAAATTTTGAAGTCCTTGAAATAAAAATATAGTTTTCAATAAAAATCGGTATTTTTTCCAATTCATTGAAAAATAAATCTTTTTTCCAAAATCTAAAAATTTCACCCCAATATAATTTTGATATAATGATTTAATAAAATGATTTTATTTTTAAAAAATAAAATTTATATATGTTTAATAAATTAATAATAATAATTTCTTTCAAAAATTAATAAAACCCATTTTTTTAAAAAAAATATTGTTTTGAAGCATAAAATAACATTACTAAAAATTTAGTAATTATTTAATAATCATTAATAAGAGAATTTATATTGATTTTATACTTTATAAATATTTAATACTATTAATACCCTCTAATTAGATGTCTATACAATAATTTTCTCATTAAATACTAATATTTTAGTTATATATTGTTATTTGTTTAGACTCTGTGTTGTGTGTTGTGTATGCTATTGAACATGGTGTTATTTTAAAATTAGGGGGGTGAAATAAATGGAAATATATTTACATTATCCAATGAACACATAATTTATCATTATAGTATCATTAATATGAATTCTAAGGATATATTTTAGAGTAGTGGTCGATGGTCAGAGAAGTGTCGAGATTCATCGACTCCTTATGTGGGGAGAGACACTGCTAGATGATATAATTGTGAGAGAAAAGGAAAATTTTTCAAGGAAGGTTATTTTTATCTTATGAATCATCACTAGTGTGGAAGTAATATTTATATGAATTATTTTTCATTCAATTATTTTATGTTTCACATAGCTAAATCAATCCATGGTGCATGTATAGGACGTTAGTAGTTGGTGTAGACCCTGGCTATTTCAATGAACCAAGTTACTCATAAACCTAAGGGGAATCATTATGTGGTGGTTGTGATGGAATATATGATTTATTAGGATTTATTTTATGGTTGATAGGGACCTTACCAGTTAATGTAGCAATCCTAATATCCTTTAATCTATCTATTTCTTTTTTTGGGAAAATATCATCCCATTCAATTAAATATACTCAAGTGGTCAGCAAGATATAATTACTGTTTAGAAACTCCTCTGTGTTCTATCTATCAATACAAACCTAGGAATAAAATTAGAGAATATTTATATCTATCTATAAATTCTAATCATGGTTTTCATCCTTGAGCATGTTTATAGTTTTAAAAATATATATATGATAGTTTTTTATGTGATCCTGGGCATGTACTGGTTGACCATCTATCATTCAAACATTGATTTTTATTATAATGAGTAAACATTCCATCACTTAAAGGGGAAAATTTTATAATGATCATTTAATGGTACATTGAGGCAGTTAGAGTGGGACCAAAACATCATTAGATGAAATTATTTTCCAATTAGGTGGTAGGAATGATACTTATTGTAGATCAGGTGGTGACTCCCTCCTCCTTCCCTATAGTGGTGTACCTGTACTAAGATTTCTTTTTAGAGTATTTATTATGGTTTCCACCACATAGGGGAGTTTAATTTCAGATATATATTATTCATGGTGTGTTTTTTATATTTATTTCATCATATCTCACATGGAAATAGTTGATTTAAAATAGATCAAGTTGTAGCTGGATGATCTAGAGGTTAAAGGCTTTATCCAAACTATCACTTCCCCTTAGGGTTCTCTAGGGTTGTTCAGCAAGTTGGGGTATGATATCCTTTGGATTTTTGTAGACTAATGGATGTTGAATTAGGTCACCATGAAGTAGATGTAATCATTTCCAAGAATATAAATCTTGTTAGATCAGTGTAGGACATCCCAGTTGCTTTTAATATTGATATGTGTTTTGGATACCATCAACATTAGGTCAGAGAACAAGAAATCCTGAAGATAGTGTTTAGTATTGGATATAGGTTTTATGAATATCACACTATTTTCTTTGAACTAATTAATTCTCCCATAGTTTCTATTTCTATTTTGACTAATATCTTTCACTCGTACCTATATTCTTTCACTATTTTCTTCACTAATGACCTCCATATTTATTCCAAGACAATAGAATTGGATAATAGACACCTGGATATCATTTTGAGTGAAATTTGGTCAAATAGTGTTTATTCTAAGTACTCAAAGTGTCACATTTATATATAAGAAATATAATTTCTTGGACACGTGTTTTATTAAGAATAAATATCAATTGATCCAAAGAAATTTGATGCATTTATTTCATGGTCATGGATGATGAATGTGTTTTATATTCCTATTTTTATCAGATTAGATGGATGCTATAGAATATTCATTGAGGAACACTATTACCTAGGACCACCCATTATCTCACTTACTGGGAAGGGATTTAACTTCATATAGATAGACTAGTGTGATGAAATATTCTCAGATTTTTATAAAAGGTTGGTATCAGCTTCTATATTGAACCTTCCCAAGACCATAGATGGGTATTCAATTTATTATGAGATGTCTATCATTTCCCTTGGTGATTTTCTAATTCATGGGGGGAATTTAGTGGCGTACTGGTCTCATAATCTATGAACCCATGTGTGTAACTGACCTAATCGTGATATAGATTTAGCGGTTACGATTCATGCATTAAAATTTTTCTGGAATTATCTTTTCCTTGATACATTTTTGTGTATTAGGACAACAATATTTGTGTTTTATATTTTCTGCTAAGATGGCCACAATATTTATAAAAGGAATTGGGAAGAATAATTATAGAAGATTGACATTGAGATGGGTTATTCTCCAAAAAAAGGAAATGTATTAATAAAATCATTGAGTAGTAAAATTTAGGATTTTGGAGAATGAATATCAGAAGCTGGATGGAAGCTCATGTATTTGTTAGAAAACTATCATGTGGGTGTTTCAAAGAATTTATGGGGAATGTTTTATATAAAAAAAGTGATAAAATTTTCATTCATGTAATGTATGAGGACTAATCAAGAGATTTATATAGAGTTTGGGTAAATATGTGCAAGGTTGGCATCTATTGGATCTATTTCAAGTTGGAATTGAGACATACATTGAATTATTCTAGTATATAGAATTGTGATGGTTACATCTTCGATGATATAGGAAATAATGAAAACCTATAATGATTCCTAATGTAAGGTACACCTATAATCATCCATGATGTATCACCATGATAAATATAAATTCTAGTGGCCTATAATGAAAAGAGACATTGTGTGTTTTGTCTCTCATAGTCTGAATTTTTAGAGAATAAAGTATGAACATAAGAGACTATGAAGATACCTCCAACCACTTATAGTGCCTATGTGAAAGTGGTGTGTGGTGTTGAAAGAAATCGTGGTAGTGTTTCCCAAAACCCCTATAGTTGAAGAATTTGGTCAGGTGGTTGTGGATTAGTTTTCTAATGTAACGCCCCGACCCCAGTTACCCAGAGTCGGTGCATTATTTTAATACCTTGGCATGATTACAAGGAACCAAGTCCCGAAGGACAGATCAGTTTAGAAGTCTTGGAAAATAGATTACATACATGAATGTTACATTACACTTAATAACATACAAAACAACATAAATAATCCTTTATGAATGCCATTATTACCTTGTCTTAACCCTTCATATCAATCCCAATACACTTCTTGTAATCCTGGGGAAAATAAAACATAGAAATGGGTGACCTCAAATGCTCCGTAAGGGTAATCAATACAGCAGAAACTTTCATAAAAAAGAAAAAACATTTAAGTCAATGTATAACTAAAACAAAATCCTTTTAGACTTGAACTTCAGAATAATATGGAAAATATAAAATGAAATAATTTCATTTACTTATCGACATTGATATTCTTCTAGTTGAATAATCATATGCAGTGTCACTAACCACTTTCATAATGATGGAATGCATAATGCCAGACTATCATAACCACAAATCCAAGGCCTCGTGCCAAGACTACAAATAAGATTTTTCCAAGGACTTGTACCAAGACACTAGTTTTTCTCATGAGACCTACCGATGCATCGAGGAGCTATAGCGGGCTCCACTCATCACTTATTAAGTCCAATGCATTCCTCATATGAATAGGTTTAAACATAACATAAACATTCGTATTAAAACTAGCATACGAAATTTCAATACCTTCTCCATAAACCATGAATGGTATAAAAATAACACATACACAGTCAAATAAATCACAAAACCTTCAATGGATGTTTTTTATAATAAATCAACTTCAAATAAGCTTAAAATCCATCAAAGGATGTTGACATAGATGAAAATGATGAGTAAAACTTTTTGAGAGAAATATCCTTTTCGTAAAATCATTTAAAAGTCACTCATTTATAAAGGAAGTGATTTAAAATATATTTTTGAATCAAAGTGTCCCATAACACTTTGAAACTTTTGAAAAAATTATCATTTCAAAACATTCATGTCCATATAAATAAGTCCTTAAAATCATTTTGAAAACATGGACATTAATTAAAATGATTTAAAAAGATAAATATTTAAAAACATTTGAAATTCTGATATTGATAAAGAGAACCTTTCAAAATCCTTAAAATATTCATTTTGAAATCATTTTTATGAAAAATGGTCATGGATGATAAAAATGTCCCAGTAAATACTTACACATAAATAATCTCGGATAATAATGAGATTGAGGAATTAACCCTTACCAATTTGGTAACTTACGAAACAAACAACCCATGAAAGAGGTATCATAAAATAAATATATAAATACACATAAATTAACATATATTAGACAAATAATACAATTATGGGCAGTACATACACCCCGAAAAAGTTAATAGTGTCAATACAACATGAATCTCATGGGAATAAGGAGTGAGATGAAAACCCCTTACCATGTTGTAGTCAACTGAGTCGTATGACCAAAAGTTAATAAAAACTAAATGATTCACAGAATAACATGAATATAAAGAGAATCATGATAATATATAACAAATGGCAGTACACAATACACCACTTTCAATAAATTAGTGGAGAACACTAGAAATCTCACGGAATTGAAAGTGAGATAAGAAAATCTCTTACCTTGCACTTTCCTTTAATCGAGGGTACGTTTAACCTCCTGTACGAAGATCTTAGTATGTTATTAAACTATACCAGAACCATATTGATATTAATTATATCATACATGATTCATTTATGACTTTATATTACCCTTTTTAATAATAATTGCCATGTCAAATTAATAGTTTGGGTAATAATCGCTTTCTCTATCGTACGTGTTTTAACTTGTTACTCTTGGTTGTATCACTCAGATCATGATTTAAATACTTCCAGAATATAAAACATGATAAATATATCATATATATTTAGAATATAAATATGTATAATAGACAAATATATTAAATGGAAAGCACCATTTATGGAGACGGTAGTCCGTACGTACGCATAAATGTTGTTTCTGTTTTCATATAGTATTGAACGGAAGTAAGTGAATAAGATATATGTAAGTACCTAAATCATTATATATATAAATATATATATCTCTTGTAGAATTATTATTTCATATATTACCGTATTATTAGTAACATATATTTTTATAATCATCGATGAATGGTGAACTTGGAAATGAATCTCATCGCGTCATGGAGACGGTAATCCGTACGTACGCACGAGAGACAATATCATCCTTTTGATATTAAAATAATATTTAATTGGATGGTATATAATATATACAGAATTACTATCATGTTATATTTATTATTTACATAAATTACACATCATTATTATACCCATCCAAATAATAATGTTTTGAATAACCACGACGTGGAGACGGTAAGTCGTACGTACGCACGTATGGTGACATGTCATTAAATGGATGGATTTAATACTGAAATATGGTTTCACCATGTTTATAATAACATCAAATTATATATAATACATTGGAGTTATTATTTTAGAATGGTAATAACAAATAAAGAAGAAGTGGAAGAAGAAAGGAACTTGAAAAAGGGTGGTGAAATCATTACCTCTTCTTTGGGTTGTTCCTTTTGATTTGATCAAAAGGGCTCCTTAGGTTGGATTTATGACTAAATTAAGGCCTCTAAGATTAAGTTAGGGATGTTTGGAGAGTATTTGGGTAGGGGTTGGCAGAACCAAATGGTTTTAAAGTGTGAATTAATGAGAAGGGGGAGTAACTATTTATAAGAGGGGTGAGGGGCTCCTTATGAAAATCTAGAAATATTATTTTATAATAAATTCAAATTCGGTTTATAATGGCTCCAAAGTGGATTATGTAAATGTTAAGGTGGTTATAGGTCGAACAACACTCAACAAATAGGATTTAGATAGGTTTGGGTTACTATATTACCCTTATCTTTAAGTATTAACTCTTAGTTAATTAGTTTCACTTTTACAATGTCTCTTTTTATTTTTATATTATATGGTTAATAAACATTCTATATACATACAAGAGACTCCCAAGTGGTCCATTAATGACAAAACTATCATTATATATGTCTCTTGGCCGAACCTTATATTTTTAAAAATTTAATATCAATTAATAATATAATATTTTTTTAAAAACTCTTTTATGTCAATTTTGACACTATTCAATAATTGATTTTTGTAAAATTTATAACAACCTTATTACTTCAGAAAAAGTAAATTAAATCAGTCCTAACATGTCATATTATCCTATAAAATTATGTTTATTTATGAAAAGTCTCATATTACATTTATTCAGGTATTTATAATATCAATTATTCTAATTTTTCATTAATTCGGTAATTACTGCAGAACCATTGTGTCATAAATAAATTAAATTATATAATATCTAAAAATTATAAATAAAATACCATTATGTAGGAAATCGTTTTATATTTCTATTTAATATTTATAGTCGAACATCCAACATATATTACCCTATGTAAATATTGTTTTTCTAAAAGATATTTGCTTTTGTCATTTTTGAATTTATTTTAACTTAATTAAAATAAAGTGTCCCTATCACCTACAAGTGGCTCCATGGGGTCCAAAAATCTACCAAATGATGCCCATGGTCGTAAATGTATCCACCAATAAGGTTAGAACACGTGTTAGGGTAATTTAGTATTATTAAATATTATTTTTTAACCCTTATTTACCGAATTTACCCTTTAACCATGGTAAATAAAATATTTACCGAAGTAATTATTCAAAATATGTAAAAATAAAAGTTACCTATTTACACAATTTGGAAATCCTGATTCCAAATATTGAATCAATTTTTCAAAATTCAAAACACATAAGTGGCAGAAATTAATTTAAAATTAATTCCTGCTGTCAAAACAAAAAGTGTGTTTTTAAGATATAAAAACTATCAAAAGTTTGATACGTTTTTATGTTCGGTTTCATTGTGAAATTATGTACAATGACCAAAATTTTATTAAATGGAAAAAATATATTCTAAATATACTTTAAAATCACTCAAATTCATAATTTATAAATATAAATTATTTTGATTAAAAAAGTTGTTTTTAATTAAAATTTATTAATTTTCACAATTCATCAAAATATAAATGTTATCCGAAAAGTTCCGAAATTTCACCTTAGTATAAATTCGATACTCCGAATACAAAAATGAAGTCAATTTTGAGATATAAAATTTAAAAAATTTCAAAAAGTAGGTATTACTATTCATAATGGCTAGTTTGATTGGTTGTGGTGTGTGTTAGAACTCGAAGTTGCGTACAACACACGGTACTGTATTATTCAAAGGAAAGCATACCGTGGAAGATTGGGGTGTTAAATTGTAAATTTTTGATGTCCCCATTCTGAAAAGTAAATTTATTTAGTCAAATTGAATATATAAAAGTTTAAAATATTGGATTTAAAAAGGTCTCACTATTAAAAGTTGGTAAAAGTGCAATACTGAAAATGAATTTTTTCTTACATTATGTCTAAGAAACTCATAATATGGATTCAAAAATTATAAGGATTATATAAATTTAAAATCTAGTAAATACTTTTCATAACCTCTTTTGAACGTCTTGTTAGGTAAGTCATGGTGCGCTTGAACTCAGTGTTGTGTGTAGTGAATGTTATTGAATTATTTTGAAGAGATAACACACTATAAAATCTTGGAGTGTTACATTATCCCCTCCTTTAATAAATTTCATCCTCACAATTTGAGATTGTTCTTAGAAAATAAAAGGTTGAATACAGAAAATATCTTTTTGGGAAAACCCATATCGGAAATTGATTTAATAAAATTTAGTCTTAATAAGAGGAAAAGAGAAATGAAAGGGTCACCACCAAATTGTGATCTCTATTCGGAGAACATTGGTTGAAATTAGAGACATATAATTGGAGGAAAACGTAAATATTTATAGGTTGTGATTAAGGTCATCAATCCCAACAAAGTGTAAACTTGAGGGCCTTAAATTCATCAATCTATGATGATTTAAAATACCATAGGTTCAGCAAAACATATGGTATTTGGATAACACATTTTTTTGTTTTAAGATGCCTTCACTAAAGTATAAGAATTAATTTATTCATTGAATAAGAGAAGAAGAAAAATATATACTTGACAAGTAGAGTCTCATCCTTTAACTAAGTTCTACCACAAACTCATCTTTCACTCTAAATGATAAATGAACTTATAAATAATATTCTATTTATCCTATTCATATAGGGTTAAAATGAATTTATAATTCATCTAGGAGAACTAATAAAAAACAACATTATTCAATCCAGGACATCACGTGGGTTAGTGGTAGGTGATACACCCTTGTCGCCCTTCGGTTGTGGGTTCAAGTCTCATAGACTTACTGGACGCAACGGGTTGCCGCCCGACCACTGGGTTGTCCTTTTATGGAAATCCAAAATAATCCAAACTAGAACTATCCAAAATACTTCATTCCAAAATTTATAATGAAGGTAAACACAATGAAGATCCTTTTTTCCGCGTAATAACATGTGAACACCTTCATCATGTATTCCTTTAAAACACTACAACATCCTGAATTACCATAAAAACTTATTGATTACATTCAAGATCCCTTATTCTTTAATGAATAATAGATATACTATTTAAATACAAAAATGTTGTAAATCCCAACAATGATGGAATATACAAATCATTAATCAGTTTCAAGGTAGTAAAGAATATCTAAGATAATTTATCCAAATCAATCAAGTTTTATTCTAAAATTACTACCTCGGTATCAGAACCATATTATGGTTTATCTTTCTCTCAACCATATATTTTCCAAAAGTTTTACCTACTATTGAGTCAATTTTCTTTGTTCCACACAATCTCAAGTCCTTAATGAAATAGTACGGCAGTACAATCCTAATATACTCCATAATTATTATAACAAGTACATTGTTGATACAACACTCAAATGACATAATCAACATAAGAACTCTAATCATTCCTCTTCATCTGTGGTAGTATCATAACTTGATTATTATCCAATAGCATCATTTGCGGCATAGTCTGATGACTGGGACATAGGTTCACGTAGTGTCCAAACTCCTTGAAAATGAAGAATTGTACATTTGAAACCATTTTTTTACCCTTGCAGTCATGTACTTTGTGCCCTTTTCCTCAACACTTATAACAAACTCCCATTCCTTTCATGCAAGTTCCAGGGTGTTTCATCCCACAGTTATCACATATGGGAAAATTCTTCTTTTCCCTCTTCCCTTTATCCATCTTTCTCTCTTCCATTCTTTTCTTCTCTTGCTTCCCTTGAAAGCCATAGGACTCAGTAAAATCTTTCCTTATCTTATCAATACGTGATATTATTTATTCATATGATAATAATATATGGGAGACTATTTCTCTTATAAATTCTTGATTAAGACCATGAAAGATGTGATCCTTCTTTCTCTTTGGATCATGTGCATTGCTGGAGTTCTCATTCCTTCTACTAGGCGCCATTTCTAAACAATGGAATACACTAGATTAGTTTATGAATAAAAATACCTAATCCCAAACTTGTAAAACACATAACATAAATTAAATAGTTTGTGGATATAATCCATAATCATAAAAATGTCTCCTTTGAGGAAGTATATTATCACAAACCCTTCATAATGGTTTGTAAAGAAAATGAGAATTATCCTAAGCATATCCCCCAAGAGTGTTGTAACCAAGAGTGCAGCAAGGCTCATTTTCGTGCACCAGTTCCCATTCGAGTTTAGCTCAAAGCGGTGTTTTTGGGTTTTACCCCTAGGTACATCTGTGCCAGAGCCGCCTCTACCTGCTCGTATCCAAAAAGGGATGTATTGCTCGGAAAACTCACAAAATCTCTATAATACCAAAATTCTAGGAAGTTCTTCTATACTAATCCTCAAAGTCCATCTTAGGTCCATGCGCTCTAATCAGAGTTTATCTAAATCTAAATTCCACAGTTTTTACTAAACTTCCTCGGATACCAACTATAACGCCTCGACCCCAATTACCCAGAGTCGGTGCATTATTTTAATACATTGGCATGATTACAAGGAATCAAGTCCCAAAGGACCGATCAGTTTAGCAGTCTTGGAAAATAGATTACATACATTAATGATACATTATACTTCATAACATACAAAACAACATAAATAATCATTTATGAATTCCATTATTCCCTTGTCTTAACCCTGCATATCAATCACAATACACTTCTTGGAATCCTGAGAAAAATTAAACATAGAAAGGGGTGAGCTCAAAAGCTCTATAAGGGTAAGAAATAAAACTTAAACTTTCATAAATAATCATTAACATTTAAAGAAATGTATAACTAAAACAAAATCCTTTTAAACTTGAACTTTAGAATAATATGGAAAAAATAAAATGAAATAATTCCATTTACTTATTCAGATGTATATTCTACTAGTCAAATAATCACATGAAATGTCACTATCCACTTTCATAATGATGGAATTCATAATGCCAGACAATCATAACCACATAGACAAGGCCTCATGCCAAGACTACAAATATGATTTTTCCAAGGCCTCATTCCAAGACACTAGTTTGTCTCATGAGACCTACCGATGCATCGTGGAGCTATAGTGGGCTCCACCCATCACTTACTAAGTCCAATGCATTCCTCATATGAATAGGTTTAAACATAACATAAACATTCATATTAAAACTAGCATATGAAATGTCAATACTTTCTCAATAAACCATGAATGGTATAAAAATAACACATCCACAGTCAAACATATCACAAAACCTTAAATGGATGTTTTTTATAATATATCAATTTCAAATAAGCTTAAAATCCATCAAAGGATGTTGACATAGATGAAAAGGATGAGTAAAATTTTTTGAGAGAAATATCCTTTTTGTAAAATCATTTAAAAGTCACAGATTTATAAAGGAATTAATTTAAATAAATTTTTGAATCAAATTGTCCCATAACACTTTGAAACTTTTGAAAAGAATTATCATTTCAAAACATTCATGTCCATATAAATAAATCTTTAAAATACTTTTGAAAACATGGACATTAATTAAAAAGATTTAGAAAGATAAATCTTTAAAAACATTTGAAATTATGATCTTGATAAAGAGAACCTTTCAAAATCCTTAAAATCACCATTTTGAAATCATTTTTATGAAAAATGGACATGGATGAAAAAAAATGTCCTGGTAAATACTTACACATAAACAATCTTGGATAATAATGAGATTGAGGAATTAACCCTTACCAATTTGGTAACTTACGAAACAAACAACCCATGAAATAGGTATCATACAATGGATATATAAATACACATAAATTAAAGTGTACTAAACAAAGAATACCATTATGCACAGTACATACACCACACAAAAGTTAATAGTGGCAACACGGCAAGAATCTCAGGGGAATAAGGACTGAGATGAAAACCCCTTACCACGTTCTAATCAACTGAGTCGTATAACCAAAAGTTAATAAACACCAAATTATTCAATGAATAACATGAATATAAAGAGAATCATCATAATATATGTCAAATGGCTGTACACAATACACCACTTTCAATAAATTAGTGGCGAACAATGGAAATCTCGCAGAATTGAAAGTGAGATAATAAAATCTATTGCCTTGAACATTCCTTTAGTCGAGGGTACATTTAACCTCTTGTAAGAAGATCTTAGTATGTTATTAAATTATACCAGTACCATATTAATATTAATTATATCATACATGATTCATTTATGACTTTATATTACCCTTTTTAATAATAATTTCCATGTCAAATTAATATTTTGGGTAATAATCGCTTTCTTTATCGTACGTGTTTCAACTTGTTACTCTTGGTTGTATCACTTAGATCATGATTTAAATACTTCCAGAAAATAAAACATGATAAACATATAATATATATTTAGAATATAAATATGTATAATAGACATATATATGAAATGGAAATCACCGTTTATGGAGACGGTAGTCCGTACCTACGTATAAACGCTGTTTCTGTTTTCATATAGTATTGAACGGAAGTAAGTGAATAAGATATATGTAAGTACATAAATAATTATATATATAAATATATATATCTACAGTAGCATTATTATTTCATATATTACCTTCTTATTAGTAATATATATTTTTATAATCGTCGATGAATGGTGAACTTGGAAATTAATCTCATCGTGTCGTGGAGACGGTAATCCGTACGTACACACGAGTGACAATATCATTATCTTGATACTAAAATTATATTTAATTGGATGGTATATCATATATAAAGAATAATTATCATGTTCTAATTATTATTTACATGAATTACACATCATTATTATACCCATCCAAATATTAACGTTTTGAATAACCATGATGTGGAGACGGTAAGCTGTACGTACACACGTATGGTGACATTTCATTCAAAGGATGGATAGAATTCTGAAATATGGTTGTACCATGTTTATAATAATTTCAAAGTATATATAATATACTGGAGTTATTATTTTATAATGGTAATAACAATGAAATAAGAAGTGGAAGAAGAAAGGAACTTGAAAAAGGGTGGTGAAATCATTACCTCTTCTTCGGGTTCATCCTTTTGATTTTATCAAAAGGGATCCATAGGTTGGATTTCTGACTAAATTAAGGCATCTAGGATAAATTGAGGGAATTTGTGAGAGTATTTGGTCAGGTGTTGGCCGAACCAAAAGGATTTGAAATTGTTAATTAATGAGAAGGGGGAGTACCATTTTATAAGAGGGGTGAGGGGATCTTTAGGAAAAGATGGAAATATTATTTCATAATAAATTCATATTCGGTTTCTAATGGATCCAAAGTGTATTATTTAAATTTTAATGTGGGGATAGGTCTAAAACCACTCAAGAAATAATATTTAGATAGGTTTGGGTTACTATATTAACCTTATCTTTAAGTATTAACTCTTAGTTAATTACTTTCACTTTTACAATGTCTCTTTGTATTTTTATGTTATATGGTTAATAAACATACTATATACATCCAAGAGACTCCCAAGTGGTCAATTAATGATACACCTATCATGATATAAGTCTCTTCGCCGAGCCTGAGATTTTTATGAATTTAATATCAATTAATAATAAAATATTTGTTTAAAAACTCTTTTATGTCAATTTTGACACTATTCAATAATTGATTTTTTGTAAAAATCATAACAGAATTATTACTTCAGAAAAAGTTAATTAAATAAATCCTAACATGTCATATTATCCTATGAAATTATTGGTATTTTTGAAAAGTCTCATATTACATTTATTTGGGTATTTATAATATCAATTATTCTAATTTGTCATTAATTGGGTAATTACTGTATAACCATTGTGTCATAAATAAATTAAATTATATAATGTATAAAAATTATAAATAAAATACTATTATGTAGGAAATATGTTTATATTTCTAATTAATATTTATATTCTAAAATCCAACATATATAACCCTATGTAAAAATTGTTTTTCTAAAAGATATATGCTTATGTCAATTTTGTATTTATTTTAACTTAATTAAAATAAAGTGTCCCTATCACCTACAAGTGGCTTCATGGGGTCCCAAAATCGACCCAATGATTCCCATGGTCGTACATGTATCCAAAAATAATTTTAGGACACGTTTTAGGGTAATTTAGTATTATTATAATATAATTTTTAACCCTTATTTACCGGATTTACCCTTTAACCATGGTAAATAAAATATTTACCGAAGTAATTATTCAAAATGCCTAAAAATAAAATTTACCTATTTACACAATTTGGACATCCTGATTCCAAATATGGAATCCATTTTTCCAAATTCAAAACACATAAGTGGAAGAAATTAATTTAAAATTAATTCCCGCTGTCAAAACAAAATGTGTGTTTTTAATATATAATAACTATCAAAAGATTGATACTTCTTTTATGTCCGGTTTAAATGTGAAATTATGTAAAATGACTAAAATTTTATTTAATGGTAAAAATATATTCTAAATATACTTTCAAACCACTCAAATTCATAATTTATCAATATAAATTATTTCGATTAAAAAAGTTGTTTTTAATTAAAATTTAGTAATTTTCACTATTCATCAAAATATAAATGTTATCTAAAAAGTTCCAAAATTTCACCTTAGGCTATATTTGATACTCCGAATACAAAAATAAAGTCCATTTTGAGAAATAAAATTTATAAAATTTCATAAAGTAGGTATTACTATTCATAACGGCTCGTTTGATTGGTTGTGGTGTGTGTTAGAACTCGAAGTTTCATACAACACACGGTACTATATTATTCAAAGGAAAGCGTACCGTGGAATCTTGGGGTGTTACATTGTAAATTTTTTATGTCCCCATTCTAAAAAGTAAATTTATTTAGTCAAATTGAATATATAAAAGTTTAAAATATTGGATTTAAAAAGGGTTCACTATTAAAAGTTGGTAAAAGTGCAGTATTGAAAATGAATTTGTTCTTACATTATGTCTAAGAAACTCATAATATGGATTCTAAAATTATAAGGATTATATAAAGTTTAAAATTTAGTTAATACTATTTATAAACTCTTTTGAACGGCTTGTTTGGTAAGTCATGGTGCGCTTGAACTCGGTGTTGCGTGTAGTGCAAGTTATTGAATTATTTTGAAGAAATAACACACTATGAAATCTTTGGGTGTTACATCTAAGGTGTATCACATTGTTGGTCTCACCTTTTTTGATATTCTCAAATCATGTTTCATTTATATATGAAGCTTCTTGTTTATTTTTCATGATATCATTTACGTGAAAATCTTGTTTATATTAAATTAATAACTACGTATTTATTAATCTCACTGCTCTCTTGTTTAAAGCTCACAATGTAAAATTTCTCTTATGCTACAAAAGTCGCCGATGCAAAGGTCACCGATGAAAAGGTCACCGATGAAAAGTTCACTGATGCAAAGGTCAATGATGAAAAGTTCACCGATGCAAAGGTAACTGATGCAAAGGTCACTAATGCAAGGTCATCGATGTAAGGCTACCGATGATGGCCACCGATGCAATGCTATTGTTGGGAAAGGTTATCGCTAAAGGTTACTGATGGAAGGCTGCTGATGGAAAGTTACCTATGGATGGTTACCATTGAAGGTTACATATGTGTACGTATCATTAAGGGTTGTTGATGTGTACCTATCATTGAAGGTTGCTGATGCGTACCTACTGTTGAAGCCTACCATTGTGAAGGATGTTGTTTCCAGTCTACCAAAACTCTTCTACTCCATACTTTTTTGAATTTTAAAGATAATTCTAATAGTTATATTTGGTAAAATTAATGCTTCCGACATTAGTTAATGATGATTGTAGACATATCAGGAGACCGTATCTGGGGATAATGTGAGGTACGAGAAAGACCGCACGTGATCTAGTCATTCCTATTGTCAGAACTCAAGTATAAAAGGGATGACCTAGGAAGACAAAAGAGAGGGTGTGGCACGAGAAGTGAGGCTATACATGTTAAAGATCTTACTTTCTAGATCCAAGAAGAACAATTAAATTCTTACACTAAGAACCCAAGAACCTCACAAAGATAATTTTGGGACAAAATCACTTCTTACTTCTCCGGTTCATCAACTCTTGATCAACACTAGAGGCAGAACACTCAAAGCTAGAACCTAGTGTTGCGACATTCTGTTTTGGAGACAACTTCTAGAGAAAGACTCGAACATAAAATTTGTCACTCAAGGAATCAATAGTTGAACATAAAACCCATACATCTTTCTAAACTCAATCTTATATTTTTATCTCTACTGTGTTCCTTCATTTTACATTTCTGAGAAGTGTTTTTTTCTATCTATTACACACACACTCATTTGTGCTTGAACTGGAGGATATTGAATATCCTCTCATAAAACTTCACCTACATTTTTTCCAACATATAACTATGTAAGAGACCGTGTGTGGTCTATATTTCTTGTTTTTTCCATGAAAAAATGAGGTAGATGGTGTAAACACAAGAAATTTTGTGAAAGTTGTTGTAAAGCCCGAGACAGGATTTCTATCTGGTTTATTGTTAATATAAATTGCATAGTGGCAGGTGGTCACCAATTGGAGAGTATTAATTCTCATCGTGAGACTGAACCTCTTGATTAACATTACTCTGCACTGTATTTTTTATACTCTATTTTATCTATTTTCCATTGCTTATAATGTCTAAAACATAAAATTGTTTTGCATTCACTTTAATAGTTATTTTAGGTTAGTGTGTGTATATGTTTAATTCAAAAAACCTATTTCAAAATTAGAAGAATTGTTTTACACTAATTCAACTAAGTATTAACCACCCTTTGAGAAACATGCTTACTAATTAGAAATATATATCTCTACTACCTTAATTAACTAGGCCATTACAAATTTGGGGGATCTTTGTATGAATGTTTTTAAACAGAAATTTTATGTAGGAAATCGATTCACCCTCCTCTTGAGATTCCACTCCAACCAACACACTTAATAACAATTAAAGATAAGAATATAGTGGATGGGATAGGTAAACTCTATGTTGAGAGATTTTTTGGATTCATGGAGTGAATTTGAGAATGGTATCTAACAAATATTATAGGTTTACTTCACAATTTTGTAAAGGATTATAAAAGCGATGGGTACATCGTTGAAGTTGAGTATGACATTTAATACTCATACTGAAAGGAAGTTAGATTGAACAATATTGAATTTTGAGGATATTATTCAAGCCTGTATTCTAGATTTTAGAGGATATTGGGATGATCGCTTGTATTTGGTAGTGTAATCCTAAAATAATAGATTTTATTATTCGATTTAGATGGATTTTATTTGAAGATATTTATGGGTAGCCTTCTCATTCACCTCCCTACTAGAACGAGGTGTGTGGGTATTCATTTTTTGGGTTGAGTAAGTTATAGAAGACCTATGAGTGGGTGAAAATGATTTATAAAATATTGGTTACATATCATAATATGTATAAGTCTTATGGTAACCAATTTGTATGGACCCTGGAGTTCACTATAGGCAATAATGGTTTCTTGTGGGTGTCCCCTTGGTTGGGATATAGACATCTAAGTATTCAAGGTAAGTTGGAACCATGATACATAGTACAATTTGAGATCATAGAATACATTAGGATAGTGGCATATCATTTAAAACATCCTCAATGATATGAAGGTATGCATAATGTATTTTGTGTGTCTCATCTTCATAAGTATGATCTCTATCATGTGCATGTGCTCGACTATGAGGATGCTACTCTAGAAGAATATGGATATTTTATAGAGAAACCAATTAAGATAGTGGACCAAATAAAGAATATGTTGTGAGGTAATATTTTCCTTATGTTCTAGGTTTAATGGAATCATGGTGATTTTATATAAGATACCTGGGATTTGGAGATAGATAATAAGTCATTTTGGCCTATGTTGTTTAAGTAGGCCTATAGAGAAACTTCTTGAAGATGAGAAATCATTATAGAGTGATATTGTAACATCATCACTATAAGTTCACACATAATTTTTATTGGGTTTTCAATGAATTAAATAACACTTATTTGATTTGGATAAAGAAATTACAAACAACATTTAAGGATCTCTATGCAAGGTAATTTTAAAACTATGTAAATATATAAAAATGAAGAACTAATGTAAATGTGTGTAACAGACACTGAAGAAGAATACGCTACATCTTCATCCACATATCCATTTAATGAATATCACTAAAAAGTGGAAAAAAATTAGTAGCCAACCTTTTTTGTTATCCATAGGATAATCTAAATCACATGATTTTCGAGAAATATTTTTTCTTCCTCTATGGTGTTCTATCACCTCAAATTGAAACAGAAGAAGAAATAGAGCTTTTGTATAGTTATTTTTAACCAATTATAATAATAACTACACCACATTTCCATCGTATTTTAGTAGGATTCATGAATAACATAAGGAATAACATTGACAGTGTATAAATTAAATCATGTGTTTCAATTCTTGATTTCATAATTGATCATGTATATAATCATAAATGAAACTACAAAAAATTTCATCTTATGAAACAATATCTAAAATGACATATTATGTGGAAAAATAAATGTCAAAATTTTATATTTTTTAAAAATCGCATATTTCCTGAAATAATATTCCCTCACATGTAGATTAAAATTTCCATAATATATATATATAATGCTTTAGGGAATATCACATTCAATCTCCCATTTACACTAAATTCTAAAAGTCTTTGTTTCATTTCACCTTCTATGTCATTATATATAATAACTTATGAAAGCATATCCAAATACAATTTTATATATCTTTGAAAACACTTTTGGAAATTTATCATCCACTTTACCTTAAGTCACAAAATTTGCAATAGCTTGTTAATACCCATCTGAAACACTTTTGGATTAAATATAAATTAATTTTAGAGTAGATATTTGAGTCAAAAATCAATCCCCATTCATTTAACCACAAATTGTTTCCCTATGCACCTTTACAGTAATAAAAATAAATATGAATCTCTTGATCCGAATAAATAAAAGAGTGACCTCTAGAAATGTATCAATGCTAGTCCAGCTATAAAGGGGTCTAGTGCGGTCTTCATCAAACACATGTATCTCAATAAATTTTTTCACCAGTCTCCACCTTATGAAAATGTGAATTATCATGTTTTCCATTTTATAAGATATCGAGGGTCATGAGAAATGGAAACATTTAATCTCATATAGCTGACTCATCTGTTCTCAATTCTGATAATATTAACTAACCTAAGTGGTGAAAATATTGCTTTTCATTCACCCTTCTAGATAAGAAAATAAAATATTCTTTATCTAGATAGATATATAATAACTTGGTTTTGTTTTAAGCTCCCATATTATAAATCAATGAAGGTCCTAGATGTCATAATCATCATGGGAGAATACAAATACAATCTTGGTTAAGCTCCAACCAATGAAAAGATAAGAAAAACACCCAACCACACATAATTATCTAAGTTCATATGTTTAAATTCATAATTGGGTTACCAATGTATAAAGGTTATAAAGTTAGGTATCTCTCAAACCATGGGTAGTGTTGACACAGATATGATACATGAAACCCTATTATACCAAATACATCTATGTACAAAAGTCTAAGTGGTCTACATAGTAGTTCATCAAGTGTAATCAAAGAATTATATATTCTTTTTCTTGTGCCTCATGATCATATTCTGCATCTCTATACATGAATCATACTCATACTAGTTTTAACATTTCATCATGACCTATAATACTCCATGATCAAAATTGGTTAGGGATAAACTCAAAGCCATACTTAGAAAGGTAAATTATCATTTCATTTCATGAAATGTATATCTATATATACATTTATGTATCCAATGTGAAATAATTATAATATGGTTTCTTTCCTTTTAGTATGATACATTTTAATATCCGTAAATTATTTTAAGAATATATCACAAAACAAACCTAAGCACTGGTTTTCCATATCATAAATAACAAATTACCATATTTTCCATATATTTTATACACCTTCATGGGTTTTTAACACATTATATCAAATAATCCACATAACATGTCTATGTGACCAACTGATAAAACACTCCCGATAAACACTTTAGTGAGATACATATATGAAGTAATCTAGTTTTAATAATGGGGATATTTAGGAATTATATTCCTAACTATTCAACTTGTTGAAAATATTCTAACTTATTAACTTCACGGCCTCAAATGTAATGATGTCAACTTTTATTTTCTATATATAACTCCTTATAATATCATAATAATCATACTTACAACCATATTCTATCAAACGTTTTCTTCAAAATTATGTAACTACTTCCATTATTGTTAATCAGCCCTCCTTAACTATTTTAGGATGAAGTTAAAACAATTTTTTTATAGTAACTAATATAACTCTTCACATTTCTCATTACATCCATACCCTGAACTCTTAATGGGTATCAATTGTAAATCAATTTTCATTTTGACTGGTATAATTCTTCATGAAATAGTGTATTTAATTTTCACAATAACTAAATGTAACTATTTATATTTTTATTTATCATTATATATCCTAAACTCAATTTATAATAAGTGAACACACATTAATATTATATATGTATAATAGTGATACACCTTTTCTAAATGGTAACTACATTTAGCAATATACATTTTTCAGTACCATGACACATCCTTAGCATTTTAGGATATTAAGTTGAAAACAAATTAACTATATATTGGTGTAATCTAATATTTTTTAATTGTTAACTTCACTAAGTCCAAAAATACTACCACTAGGCTCTTAGAAATTTGTTCCTCTTTAAAATATCTTTTGAAGATAAAAAATCCATTTTTTTTAGGAAATGTCATGTATTTTCATTTTAGTATTAATATTTGATAAATAAGAAATTTTTTTCATATAATATTATCTATTATATGTGTTTGGAACATTTTATTTTCAAAATTAGACCTTATTAAAATATATCATTGATTGGTGGAAGGTACAATTTCTCTTCTAATTTAATATATTATTTGATTTTGAACTCTTGAATATTTATATTAATTTTTATGAATATACATTTGGTATCATACTCCATTAAAAATTGATGAATTGATTTCTATAACATCCATACTTGACATGGACATTCCATAAAATTTCCTAAACTCCTTAAAGTATTACAGATAATCACATCAAATAGAATTATTGTTCCTCCTTCATGATAAACCTAGGTTTAAATTACCTTGATTGGATTCTTTAATAACTATTATTGAACATTTTAACTAACGTTTTTCTTATATTTTGATCTTTTTCCCACCTGTAATGTCCATACTGTACTAGAATCCATACATCATATACCTGGTTCATCCACCCTCAACACTTTTAGAATACTAGGTAAAATTTTATATAATTCATTCAGTTTATCAGAAAATTTCCATAAGTTAAATTATTATTAATTACCTAACTAGAAAAATCCATTATAGACTCCTTGTAAAGCATATTATAGCACTAAAAAATCATAAACCATGTGTAAAAACTACCATAAAATTTCATTTAAACATCTATTTTTTTACATTCTATTCTCAAGAGATAATTATGAAAAAAACAAATATTATGAAAAGTTTATCGAATATTGAAGTATCGAGGTTATAAATGAAGCAAATTCTTTTCTTCATTACTCAAAAGAAAAATTAAATCTTCAATTCTTTTCATCATTTGACCTTTGATATATTTAAAACACTTGAAAATCATACCATTGATATCACATATCTATCAGAATAATAAAACTGATTTCGATTACCATTAAATATTTAATGAAATCGTTATTCTCACCCTTTAATATATCATATTCAATCATGTTGAATATCATTTTCAATTGTCAATCATATTGGTTATATGAGACAATAATTGTATTGAAAAAATGAGTGGAAACTATGATTAATTTGGTCATATTTCATATTATGCCTTTGAAACCCATTATACATCACAATATGATATAATAACAATATAGATTCACTTATTTAACCACTTCAACAACTACTTACTAAGGAATGAATTATTCTGGCAGATAAAAATTTTCTTAAGAACTTTTATTAGAACACAAATCTTGTTGGAGAAATTTTCATAACCCACCAGTCTTAAGATATAACTACGTTAAGTATTTATTTTTCAATTATTAAATAAAAATTTTATCTTGATGATTATGATGATATTGTATACAATAGAAAATTTTCTCAAATTATTATCATGTATTATAATCCATTTATTAAGGACTTCAATGAAATGGGATCCTACTAAAATTATGCCCCCTTTTGTGAATTATATCTGTTAGTGACCCAAAATTAATATCTCACTTAAAAATGGGTCCACTTTATCATTTTGGTCATCACATAATTATTTAGTTAGGAAATTATCCCAATCATATCATATATGATTCTTGAATAACTGAGCTAACATCCCTTTATCCAATACGTCATATAGATAACCTCAATTTTATTTCTCTAATATCCTTCATATGGGTTAGCCAGCTAAGTGTAGCCCAAATTAAAAGTCAAAAATAGATTAAAAAAATTCAACCAAGGGTTTCCCTAATTTATAAAAAACTACTCGAGGATGATCCAACAACACCCATTACTTTCTTACTTTAGACAAGATAATTCATGAAAACCCTAATTTAGAAAAACCTACCTGGTTGAATAATAATGGTCTTACCAAGTTTAAATTTGGAATGAATCTCATAATTAGTATTTAAATGTTATTTTTATCTCACAATATTTTCTAATGTTATTCCATTTTAGCTATTTATTCTTCTTTTAATTTACTTAGTAATATTACTACCTCCTAAAAATCAATATCATCAATACATATTGATGTGTAACTCTTTACAAAACCCATAAGTTTTTGTTACTAAACCAGAAATAGAATTCAAACATATGCATAAATATAAATATTCATTATATTCTTAAGGTACATGAACACTTTAGGAAAATTCATAGAGTTGTCCACATGAGTGAGCATAGAGGACATATATAAAATCCAATTCACCAGTATATAAATGGAATAAGTCTCCATGTTGGTAGGTAGTCTGACCCCAAGTTCCACTAACCGATGATAATTTACTCTTGAATCAATCAGATTCATCATAAATCAAACTCCTAATATATACAAACTATAATAAATAACTAAATTCAATCGTTTAAATTTAATTTAAAGTCAAGGTCACGGTAGATGAAAATATAAAATCATTATAGATTTAATCCTCGCATATAATGAAAGGTCTTATCCTAAAATCAATTTAACAAATAAACTATAGTATACACAATAATCAAAATTCTTAAACAATTTACTAAAAATGAATAAAACAAGAAATAACCCATAAATAAATAAAAATCTAAACATTTAAACCTGATATAAATATTTAAGAATAATTCATAAATAAAATCTATTTATAAGCTCTTTTATTATTTTACATTTAACAGCATTGACATTCCATAATTATGAATATAAAAATTTCATATTCATTGAAAAATGAACTCTTTAATATTAATCATTATATGTAATTCATATATTCAATATATATATTTTGTATGAATTATAAAAAAAATTAATTCATTTTATATTATTAAAACAAATTTCATAGTCTACGTATCAGATAATTTATTATTATATAATCTTTTATCATATAAATCATCAAAACATTATTGATGTGGTTTAAATAATATAAAAATAATTACCCCTTTTAATTTGACCAATTAAAAATAATAATTTTTAATAATTCATAATTTAAATATAGACATTTCTTATTTTATAATCCTTTATGAAATATTTCTTATGATCTATAAATAAGAACCTTTATTTTAATATCTTATGAATTTCCATATAATTTTCTAAAAGGTATTTCAAATATTAAAATTTAATATTTGAGAATAAAATGTTCTGTAAAAAAATATAACATTAATTATAACCAATTTATAAACCATTTTTAAATTAAAATATCATGAAATACCTTATATAATGATTTATGAACATTTAATAAACTATTAAAAACATTTAACTTATTCGAAAAAAAAATTTAACATAATTTATGTTTGCCTTATGCAAGATCCCATTAATATGTAAAGATAAGATTTAATACCCATATAAAGACACAGTTCATAATGATAAATTTATTATATAACCATTATAAAAAAGGTAAGTTAGTTTTTTCCATTACACAGGTTAAAAAAACAAACTATTGTTTAAGGGTACTCTCATTATGGAGAGCCTGTGTATAGGTAACATATAATCTAACATTATAGAATCCTTAAAAACGCATCATCGCATTTACATGAACTACTTTGTGTAAGTGTATTCCATTTTCTACCTATACATACCCAATTCATTCATAAAGGTAACCATCTTGTCACCTTTATGTAACCATAAGGAAATCTTGATTACCCATATGTGTTTTGAAGAAAATATTGATTACCCTTACGTAATGATGTATTATGAAAGGGTAAATAGTGTCATACATTTATGCAACCCTTTACACATAATGGTAATATCGAGTGACCCTTACATTGATTGATTCATTTAAGGGTAAATAATGATTACCCCTATAGAGACCAATCTATGAAATGGTTAATCCTTGGTTACACTTTCACATCTCAAATGTGTAAGGGTAAGGTATTAATTACCTTTATGTATTCCAGATACAAAATTGTAGACCATTTTAATGAATTTAAAAATTCCAGAAACATGGAAAAACTCTGTTTCAAGATTATGTTCTTCATTTCATCATACTTTCCATAAACATAAACGTGGATCACTCTGATACCATTGTTATTTTTCATAAGAATCAAGTAAATAATATTAGATTCAGTGAAAGAAATTAGAAACCAAATCTGAGGATCTACATGAAGGATAATTACGAAACTATATAGATATATAGAAATGAAGAATTTTTTTAAATGTGCATACCATAAAATGAAGAAGAAACATTTAAATCATTATCACTATATGTGTTTGATCAAGATCACAAAAAAAGGGAAACCAAAGCATCCCTCCACCATCAATATCCCTGACCTTAACTAAATTGCTTGATGTTTGAGTGGGATTTTATCTTCGTCCACAGTGTGTCATAACCTCATAGTGAACAGAAGTAAGAAGAATTATAGATTTTTGTATTTGGAGCTTTTTCCCAGGAAAATAATAACCACACCACCTTTCCATCAAATGGAAGTAGTATTTATAAATCCCTTGGGTAAGCTCATCAATAGTTAGTGCATTAACTCATGAATTTCAATGCATGAGTAAATTATTAATCTAGTATATTAACATAAATGAATCTTCTAAATATTTTATCATATGAAATGGTTTCATAAATGACATATTTTGTGGATAAATAAATGATAATAATTTATTATTTTTTCTCAATCACATATAGAATAAAATAATTTACCATCACATTCAAATTATAATTTTCATAATATATATATATCACATATATATAAGGATTTAGGGTGTATCACATTCATTTTTTGGTTTTTTCTAACCTTTAAGGGTGTAGTTAAATTAGTTGAGGCTTTTTAGGGGTGTTAAAAGAAGTAAATGGATCAAAGGATGGAATTTTCCTATCGGAATGATTCCTGCACTGAATGTATATTTACAAAATGAATGGTTTTTGGGAAGAATCCATGAATCTAAATTTATTATGTGAAGGTTTTTTATGATTTGAGGAGAAATTTACAATGTGAATGATGGTTTTTGGGAATTTAAGCTGAGGTGATGTGATTTTCGACATATCAGTTTTTTTGAGGTTCATGATGTGAATCCATAATTCATGACATAAATTTAGCCAGTTCCAACATATCTAATGAACCAGTTCTATTTTAATTTATCATTTTACTCTTTTATTATAAATTTGAACCCTTGGCTCTCTCCAGTTGATTTTGTTCTCCCATATCCCCATCCAACTCCCCAATTTGATGCTCAAACACCCATTTGATCCTATGCATCCAATCTATTATTTTATAATTTGATCATGGTCAATCTCCTCCTCCTCACTTCATGTAAATAAATTGGATTATTAGTCTATTTTTTAATTATAAGGTTTTTGGTGTGATCTAATGATGGTTTTGACAATCGTTGATAGAATCAACATCCAAATTCAAGGATTTGGATTCTTCATAATGTTTGGATGAAGACCGTTATCGGTATTAGATGTTATTTAGTAAGTTGATCATGTCCTATAATTTTTGGGAGTAGTTCATATTTTTACTCAATCCTGGAGTTCAAAATGTGTCAAACCAAGAATGGTTCTAGGATTCGGTTATGCTTCTGGAGTTGAACTGTGACCTTTTCCTTAACTTTTGTTGTGGAAACTGAGATATGAATTACTTAACATTAGTGCATGATTTATATGGGTTTCTATCATTATTTCCAGCATGTTTGTGTATACAAATAAGAATATATTTGATTATCTATTACATGTGGTGTGTTTTAATTGACATGGGAGACCAATACATGTTTTCCATGAAATTTTATTATTCTCCTTATAATTATTGTTTATTTTATGTGACATTTAATTGATCATTTGTGTCTTTTATCATATGGGTCTGTTATTTTGTCTTGAAATTGAGTGTTAAAGTTGAGACTCATGGACTATTACCTCTTATGGGTGTATAAGATTCATGGTCACTATGTTTTAGGTTATACCTTCTAGAGGGATATTTCAATCATGTTTTTGAAAATTGCTTATAGGGGGTTGTTTCAGGTGGCTAATCAATATTCCTTTTAGTTTTCTATTAATGTAGGGAGATCTAGTCTCTATGAAATTGATATATGTTTGTACTTGTGTGTTATTTTTTTATCGATACCCCAATTTACTTTCATGGCATGTGGTTGTATATATTTTGAAATTATGTTAAGGGTCGTCGGCAGTTTCATGCTAAGTCTTGTACTCACACCCAACTTAGTAATTTGGGTTTACATGCATATTTCATTCTTAGAGATGCAATGAAGGGTAGGGTCCCTATGATGTTGGGTCGATTAGGTTATTAAAAGTATTAAGACTATATAAGATAGACCTTGGGTTAGATGCAGATGCATTTATTGTTGTCTTATCCATAAATTGGATCATTTTGTTTTGTTTGGTTTATTTACCTAACACGCCTTACTAATACTACATGGTCTTGGTTTTATTTGCATTTTCTACTACTCTGATGGTTATTAATTTTTTATTATATATTGATTTTATTATTATTTTCCTTTATCATACATATATGTTACCTAGAACTATGGTCATAGTCTCCCCATGTCATTCTATACACCCTCACCTCTAGTTAGTAACCTATTGTGTATAGGTAGGGATTAATTGGTTCATGTGTAACCCTTGGCTCGGACTCGATGTTTCGGGTAGGGGTGTTATATCTTGGTTGTTTTTTATGTGATCATTAAGGGGGATATAACTAAGAAGTATTCCATATTAGGGAGATACTAAGGTGTTTGTATCTAAGGTTTATATTAGATCACATGTATTGATTAATATTCACATGTTTCCAATAAATAAAAAAGGGACATTTAATACCCCTTATAGATATTAAATCTTTTAAAAACCTCCTGATGTTGAATTGAAAATGGAGGAGTGGAGGTGAGTTGATCTGAGTTGGTAACAATTGATACATGGTCAAGATGGAATTGATATTCCACCAATGGGGTGGAGTTCTCTCATAGTCATCATTCCATCCCATGGTGAGGTGTTTAGATGGAATTTATACTTAATTAATTCTATGAAATATTTCTTATGAATAACATATTAATGAGCTTGGTATTTTTTTTATTTTATTCAATAGAAAAATTCTAATGGATGAGTTGTAATCACTTTTTGGTTGAGTGAGTTTTCATAAGAATCAAAGGAGTTATGTTTTGATGTAGTTGTGTAGTCATGAGATAAAATAACTAATCATTACCCAACCGGATAAAGATAATCTCATCTGAAGAAGGAAATGACCTAAAATGAGAGGGAAAAAACTCATAGTTTTTCTTATGAAACATGGATTAATGTCATATCATATAGATATCGCCACAATTAGGGTTCTTAAATCATGTTTATGATTATTGTAGGAATGTGTTAATCTTATGTGAGGACTGTTCTAGACAGTTAGTATGATGTTTGGAAGGAGTTCACTTAAGGGGAGATAAATTGTCTCATATTAGAGATTATTATTCAAAAACGATTGATCTAATAAGATAAGAAGAATATGACTACATTGTGAATACCACCCTTGAATAATTAATCTATATTTTTTATAGGGATCAAGTGGATATTACATAATTGACTAGTGGTTCACAATACAATGGGTAATTAATAGAATAACCAAGACAAAGAAAATGTTCCAAACTATAATAATTTATAATAGAGAATATATGAGGGTCATTAGTTCAAGATAAATCAAAGGTAGATAAATTTACTCAAATAATATATTCAATGAATCAAATCAAAGATATTTTTAGATACTTTGAGATCCTTAGGATTCAGTCTTTTATATCTTTCACATCTTAGGATCATTCCATAAGAATAAGAGCCATGACATAGCACATGTAATGCCAATAAATAAATAAGTAACCCACCCTGAAAAATTTTGTGTCATGAATAAAAGGGATATATGTATTATATTATTACTATAAGATGGATTCAATAGGCTTTTGAGGATAAGAAAAAGGGTGCTCACTAAATAAAATTTTAGTAGGCACTTGAGGTATGAAAAGAATATATCATTAGACATGTTGGTAACTATCATTAATAAGGTAATTATATTTTATAAAAAACCACTTTATTATTTTTCCTCCATTTATAATAATTTGGATGCATTGGTAATAGGATCACAACAGCTACACACCTTGTATTATCCACCTAATAATAAGGGTGAGTGTACCTTGTAAAAAATCATGTGTTGGTGTGTCTTCTTTCTCGATCATTCTCTATCCATCACATCATCAACATCTATATTATTTATTACTAACAAAACAAGGTAACAATGATGTTTAAAAATACTATTTGGTGTTTTTAGTCACCCCTGATTCACCCCACACCCACTTAGTGGTGGTATACTCTCCCCAAGGGCTAAAAGTGTATATATATCCTTGGGGGTTATTTTAAAATAAATTATTGATAATTATATTATTTAGGCTCAACACTATGAATAGAATTGATTCATATGAATTTTATTAGTATAAGATTAAAAATATAGGTTAGTTTGATATTTTTTCACACCCAAAACAAAAGAAAAATCAGGGAAATATTTTCAACAAAGTAAATAATCAAATATAGTTTTTTAGTAAAATATTATCTACGTTAGGTTTTGTAAAATTATGTATATGTATGTAAAATAAATTTAATATTTTTAAAAGTAATTTTTATGCATTAAATCAAATTTAAGTTGTGAATAATTTTGTATAATGATTTGAGTCATGTTCCAATCATAATGATGTCATAAAACATAAGGTGTTTATATTATCTATTTTTTCCTATTGGTCATGACAATTAATTTTCGTGGAATTACTAAAAATACCTCATCATGTAATTTTTACATGTTGAACCCAAAAATTAAGTCCATTTAAAAAAATATTCTAAAAATTATAAATTTAATATTTAAATAATATCATATAATACATATAATAAACAATTTTATATAGAGTAAATACCTTTTATTTTTCTTTACGTCATTATATATATTTTTTCTATTATTTATTAATTATTATATAATTGATAATAAATTATAATTTATCTTATAAATAAAATAAATTTCAAAATTTAGTAAATTTTATATTTAAATTTTAACATAAAAATTCTATTTTTCTGAAAAATTTAAAAATATACTAAATAAATTATATACTGATTTATTATTTAAGTCATATAATTTCAGAAATAATTTTATTTTGTTCTTATATTTATAATTATTTATTTTAATTTTTTAAAATAATAATATTCATGAATTTTTCTACTTTCAATTTTTAGGATATTATTTAAAAACTCTATTATTATTTCCAACTGAAAATTATTATTCAAATGATTATATAATTATAACACTTCCTATAAATACCTCTTATTTAGATCATTTTTATTCACTGATATTTTATCATATCTTCTTTAAATCTACTTACAAAATTTCAATATTTTTTCTAGTATTTTTTTTCTATTTACAATTTTTTTCATGATTGTGATAATTCTATAAGATCAAAATGCACCAGAATTTGAAATTCTATTTATGTTATTTATATATGTTTAGAATTTTTTTTTACTAATTTTAATTTTATAGAGTGTTATTATACTTCATATGCACTATGTTATATTAATGAAATAAAATTATGTTTGGTTTCATTATTTCATGTGTGTTATTTATAACATATTATACAAAAATAAATAGAACCTATATTTAGAGAAGTTATAATATCATATTACAAATGTTGAGGTCATTATATTATTCTCACCATACAAAAATTATCCTATAAATTTTAACTGAAATCATAGAATGAAAATAAATGTGGGTACATATATTTTATTATATCCTTCAGATCCCATATTCCTCTTTCTATACTTATGACTTCACCATAGTACTTTTATTGGATGTGCGGTCATGTTTCATAACACTTTATCTCTAAAATCTAATATTTTCACCAGTTTCTCCTCATAAGAGTGGTCTTGCTTGTAAATCCTTATTCTAGATCGCTCTAATAGCTCCCAATTAGGGGTTTCCACATTAACATAGGTGTGGATCCCAATATTCCAGAGGAAAAAATCTTGTAGAATTTATCCTTAATCAATTTTAGTAAAACTATACTCCCAATATCATACCACAAATAACACAAAAATAACCAAATATCAAACTATAATATCAATCATTGAGTCTACACATCCCAACCAATCAACCACTAGTATGATCACATATATAATATAAATAAAATAATAAAATATACAAATAGGTTCCTTTACCAATCCCTGAGACTCACCTCAACCCCATCACAAATTCCTACCTATAATTTCTATCTTGATCCACTTTGAAACCTGTTATCAAACCTTAATTTCAATCATTGAGTCTACACATGCTCTAGGATTCATATACATGTTGTAAGAAATGTATCTTATTGGAGACTTACAAAGGGACCCTAATATACTTCCTTATATAAAATTGTATGCATGAGGAAAATCAATGGTAAAAATATATTACACGAAATTATACAAGCTGGGTAATCATGTTCTAACCCAACCACCAAGACACCCTATGCAGTCCCAACCTGGAAGCCAGTGAATGGATTCCCCAAACTGGTTGGCCATATGGCCTCAAGTGCACCTCCTCATACACCAGAGGTTGTCGACTAGAATTATGGGCCTAGGGTTTGTCCATGGGGTGAATATACCTCCATGTTACAGTGTATCATAGTAGATAATATTTAATATGGTAAAAAGAGAAAGAATAATAATGAATACATAAACTAGCATCCAAAATAGGGATAAAAATCCAAGCACTAAATGATAATGAAAATAAGGAAACTAAATCATATAAAAAATTATGATGATACATGTGATTTATCTAAAAAACTATAAATATGGTATACATTGTAGAAAGCAATAAATTATATAGAAAATAATAAAAAAGAAACCAAAAACTATATCGGAGTCCCAAGAAATGGCATGGTTATCTCATACCAAGCTCTATCCCAATGCAATCAATCAAGATCAAGTGTCTAATATAGGATGCTTCCCCTTATCAATACCTATAGAAATAGAATATATATGGGTACCAATGGTGGATCAAACCATCTAGTTTGTGAAATTTAATCAGACAATATACAGTCATATATGAAATTAAATATAGTATAGTAATGTAAATACCCCAATACTTGATTCAGTATTAGATGTTTTCTAAACAAGTATTAGTTAATTAATTATGTTCTCATTTGAATAAGTTTCAACTATATTTTCTATGATTTAAATAATGTATAAGGATCTAAAAATTTACTAAGGCACCCTATAATAATGATAATAATCAAAAAGGATCCAAGGTAATAACCATGGCATCCATGAACTCAATGGTTGAGCCAAATCAGTAATAGCATGTCGTATGGATAATGGGTACGAGTGTAATCTTAGGGTAACAACCCAAGGAATTCCATTGTAAATAGTTTACCTAAGCCCAATGATCTTCTCTAAGGTAAAACAAGTTATGCATGACTAAGAACAATGGGGTGAATCTGTGGCACCATGTGTTTGAATACATCAACATGGATCCAAGGATTGTATCCAATTCATCATAATATCTATGTAATAGGGAATGGATACTATGGAATCTTTTATTGCATCCACAATTATATAAGGACCACTTTCCAATGTGGGTATCTCCCATGGAAACTGGATCTTTAAAAAAGAATGGCATCCTCTGAGAACCTAAAGAATTTCCTCAAGAATCCATGGATGGATCATGTTTGGAAACTCCTATAAAGATAAAATGTATCATATGTAAATAGGTATCTTATACATAATTCATTATTTAATTAAGTCCATGTAATAATCATGCCTTTTAAAAATCCAGTAGGTTCATTCCATTGCATTTCATACTATGTTACATGGATAATTAAGACATGAATCTAGTTACCAATTCATTTTATTAATATTTAATAGGTTCATTCCATTGAGGAAATGCAACCATTTTATATATTGAATCCATATTTATTTATTTGGTTCATTCATTTACCTCTCATAAACATGAAAAAGTATGATAAGGACATGAAACCACAACCAATTCATTATAATTAACTAGTCCAAGTTATATCTATAAATATACTTTTCATTTAAAAATTTAAGGGTTCATTAATTAAATGAAACACTTACTTTATATGGGTAAAGTGATAACCTTACATGTGCAATCCATTTTAAAATTAATGATCCACTAATTATATAAGATCACTTACGATATAAGGCTCAAGTGATATCCCACCCGAACAACGGTGTAGGTACTCAAAAAAATTCAAAAGGAAGCACCCAACTTGGTGTAGAAATAATTGAGGTCATAACCTCCAAAGACATTATTTTTCAATATTAGAAGGGATTAAAAATATTATCATAGTTTTTTTAATAATGTTCAGTGAATTTAATAAATAATTCTAGATGAAATCTTTTTACATGCAATGATGACAATTCATAAAATGGTGAGACTTGAGGGACAAGTCATAGACCCCTTACATCAAACCTATATCAATATCCTTATCCAGTACCATCCCATACTTTGTCCTATATTAGAAGAAAATGGAATAGTAGTTCAATGACCCAAAGAAAGGGAATGAGATCCTCAACCTAAATAGTGGAAAAGCATACAAGATAAACAAATAATATAAGGTAAAAAATTTCACATGTTACCAATAGGAATCCAAATAGATGACCGGTTCTTTGATCAGACTCCATTCAAAAGAGATATCAATAAGCCTAGGTTGAGGGATCTTAACATCCTCCAAATGGATGTTGGAGTATCATTTCTATCTATTGGAGGAAAGGGGAGAAGGAAAATAAAGCTACAAGAATTTTAAGGGTAAAATATAAATTCACCCATTTCAAAATGGGTTTCTCATTTTGGAATCATGGTTTCCCAAACCATGTTCAAATAATGCACCTACCACTATATAATAAGGGACCCACATGATTTAATTCCCACGGTTTGACAAACTGTTCAGAAACATATGCATGGATCTGCTAAAAAATTCATAGCTACATACATTGGAATGCTCCCCTGATTGCACAGTTTTCTCAAAATGTGTGACCTACTAAATCACTTTATCTTATCCTCACATTCTTAGGGAAACCATGTAGAGCAGATCACATGGTTTCTACTGACAATGTTTCCCAGTCATTTTCTCCACTGTTTGAGGTTATGAGCTCTGTTAAAGCCCTAAAAACTTCTGAAACAGCTATAAACTCATTTAGAATCCCTGAACATCACAAAAAAATGAATTAGAATGAATTTAAAAGAATAAATACCTGAATGAGATAATGGTTTCTTAATGTCTTCCCCACTTAAAGGTACTCATCCCTAATTTCACCTTTATGGTAGTTAAAACCCTATCTGATAACAACTCCATCCACTAACCATGTATGCCAACCTCCTGCTCCCTAGTCTCATCTTGTACCTGGTCAGGCCTCAGTATCACCTATACTGATGGGACAAACCTGCCATGGAAATACATCAAGCTCCAACAAAAAATGAATATCAAATACTCTTGAAAATAAGCTTCATCATCTAACTTAACCTCCTCAGGATGAAAATTATGAAACGAGTCATCATAATAAATGAAAAAGTTTTGATATGTTGAAGATTACTTTCATGGAAAGGTACCTTTGAGGTAATAGAAACAAGTAAGATAATGGACCGACTCTATCCATAAAACCAAATGGCCTAACATAACAAGTTTATAGGTTCTCTTTCCTTTGAATCTATCTATGGCCAAGTTTAGTTGATACTCGTAGTAAAATGTGTTCCCCAACCATGAAATCCAGAGGTCATTAGCAATGATCAATGTATGATTTCTATCTAGACTGAGCAGTAGTCATACACTTATTAATCATTTGAACCTCCTCCAAAGTCTCCTGAATGAGATGAGGGTCTAGTATCTCTACCTATCCAACCTCTAACTAGCATAGTGGTGAATGGAATAGGCTACCATACATGAAATCATAAGGATCCATTTGAATTATCACATGAAATATACTATTATAGGCATACTCGGTGGGAGAGATATGATTTTCCCAAGAAAGGTCGAAATAAAGGATGCATAATCGTATCATTTCCTCTAACACATGTATCATCTATTCAAATTTCTCATCCGTCTAAGGGTGAAAATCTACGGTCAAAAGCACATGTGTACCCATTGTTCTCTGTAACCACTACCATAATTGAGATATGAATTGGCATACCAATCTATAACAATAATATAAGAGACCCCATTCCACTATATGATCTCATGAACATATAGTATTCCTTGATCCTCAGCTGATAAAGTATCCCAAATAAGAAATATGTGTTTGACTTTCATCAGTCTATCCATGACTACCCAAACTTTGTCTCTACCATGAGGAAAACTTAGAAAGATGATGACAAAATCTATAGTGACATATTTACATTCCCATTATAGTACTTGTAATGACTAAAAATCCTTCAACTCACTAGGGTTTCACCTTCGCCTAATAAAAATTGGAACACTTAGTGATAAAAATTACAATATGGTGTTTCACCATAGGCCACCAATACTGGAATCCCATATATCGATATATCTTGAAGATGCCTGGATGAACATCCCACTGAGAAGCATTGGACTCTAGAATTATTTCCTCTCTCATATCTATAGTAACCCAGATATTCCCATTTACATGTTGGATATCATATCTATGAACATACTAATTCGAAGTAATTTCCTCACTAGAAATACTCTCTCTGAGAACTGAGCATTTAGGATTTGAAAACTCTCTTCCCTTTAACCTCTAAAGGAGTGAGGATGTAACCATCAAGGAATTAACATAATATTTCTCATGAATCTCATAAAACACTATATGAATATAAAAAATAGTGCTCTCAACTTTAATTCATCACTAGTTTCATTTATGGAATTGGCCTATGTTTTTCGACTCAGAGTATCTGCTACCGCATTCCCCCTTCTGGGCAAACAGGCAAGCTCAAAATCAATGGGATAAAGGTATTAAAACCATATTCACTATATGATATTAAATTCACACTAGTTATAGATATGTTGGATGATATTGTGTTTTGTATACACAACAAATCACTCCCCATCAAATAGTGTATCCATCAAGATAAAGCGTGGACAACAACTCCTAGATCAAGGTCTCATATTGGGTAATTTCTCTTATGAGGCATAAACATCCATGATCAGTATAAAAATACCCCATCCTCCTACACCATCACTTCATCCATGTTGATTTATAATTCATCACATAACAACATATAGTCTATTTTAGGCTCTTGCATAATCAGAACCAGTGCTAAAACAAGCCTTTATTTCAGCACATGAAAGGCTTTATCACATTATTATAACCACAAGAACATCACATCCTTACTTTTAAGATATGTAATAGGTTCATCATGGTGTGATAATTCCCTTATAAAATTATTGTAATATCTAGTCATCCTACAGAAACTCTGTATATCAAACATTTTCAGGGGATGCTCCCAGGGCACTACTACACTCACCTTCTCCAGGTCAACTAATACTCCTGGTTTTGGGATAATATAACCTATGAAGTGAACCTTTTCAATTTTTAAGTGGCGCATATAAATCTTGGAATAAATTTAATGCTCTCTTAGTGTATTCAAAACGATCTCAAGATCCCGATAATGGTTGATATGAGTATGATAATACACCAAGATTTCATCCATAAAACAAAAAAAGGATTCTAGATAGGTGTGTAAAACCATATTCATCAAGTCCATGAAATTGTAAGGCATGTTAATTAGACCGAATGTAATAACAAGATACTCATAAACTCTATACATTCAACAAAATGTTATACATGGTATGTTTGAAGGCCTGAATCACAAATGATGACATCCTAAAATCAGGTCAATCTTCGAGAACACCTTAGCTCCTTGGGGCAAGTCAAATAGATAATAAATATGGGTTAGTGGATATAAATTATTAACCATAATCTAGTTCAACTATTATTAATCCATGCATACCCTGAGGGTCCCATCTGCCTTCTTAGATAAAATCATTGGTAGAACCCAAGAAGTACCAGGTCAGATAAATCCTTCTGAATCCCACTCTTCCTATTATCTCTTGATATCCTAGAGCTCATTAGGTTTCATCCTTGATAGAGTAATGAAAACTGGAGATTCTTCTAGAATAGGATCAATCATAAAATAGACATCTCTCTCAGGTGGTATGCTAGAAAGTCATCAAGAAAAAAGTTCATAAAATGATCTACCATGGGAGGAAAGTCTATCAAATTTAAAACCCACTCCCCCATGAAAAGCAAGAAATTTGGGTGGTCACTCAACATAGACCATGATGTTCAGGTCTATCTCTACTAACATGTACATCCCAATCACCCTTTTAGAGATAAATATTTCCCTCTGGTGATATAAGTGATAACCTATGGTGATAGTGACCCACACATATGTGATATGCAATTAACCAATCTATCATGAGAATAACATCAAATCATGTCATATCGAGTATAAATTGTTCCTATATGAAGGGATAACTACATAACCTAAGGGGGAAACCCTTACATTCATGTATACCCTTGGATCATACACCCAACAACGTGTTTAGATTCATCAACACAAATACATACTAAATTTCTTGCATGAGACATTCTGTGATAAATAAAGAGATAAATGAGTGTGAAGCACATGTATCAAATAAAGAAAATACAATAGTGGAGGCTAATAAAATAGTACCTCATACATTCAATGTTCGACCACTCTGATCCATAGGTATCAGCTGTTAGGCATGCAACTATCCTGATCCATGGCCATACGATACAGATAAACTATCTTAAGTAAATACACATTAATGGAACTGATAATCAAATTTCTGGCTACCACATCAATGACCTACTCCGGGTAAAGTCCTTCTAGTGCTACTCCATCTTCATGAATGACGTGGCGCAACTGACCATACTCTTAAAGGTGGAGCTGGTAGAGATCCTCTTCCACTAAAAGTAAAAGGAAAGATCTGGTATAATCTATGCATATTCCACATATGTCATAAAGAATGAAACTCTAGAAAGACTCTATCAGACTATGTCCACATATTCTCCTTTGATATACACTGATGGAATATAAAAGAGCTCATAGTGTAGATACTCTGTCCACCACTACTCTAATTAGAAACCTCAAATAAATGGTTCTAGATACCGAAAGAACCACTACCCTACCTCGGCACTGAAACTCTATGCCTGGTACTATCGGGTTCTCTCAGGTTATTCTCAATGATAAGAGTCTAATTAATGATCTAAGAAAAAGTGGGTTGGATAAATACATTCACCTGTTATCAGATGGTATACTAGATCCAATCCTCATAATTTCATGCTCATGATAGATTATCACCAAATTAAAGTGTTTCAAAGCATTGAAACTTAGTAAAATGTTATTAGTATCCATTATGGATATAATACCCTACTCTTGGTGAATGAACTCTATGGATCGGTCATCTATCATCATCTAACTGAAAAAAGTAATCATAGAAGGAATTCTGAATGTTATTCTAGAACATACCCTGTTGACGACCAGCCTAGGTAATCACATCCCACCAATTCTTGGATTAATAATGCATCATATAAGTGAAAATCATGGCCCTCATATTTAGAGGCCTCTCTAGATGCTCAAAGATAGAATGGGTGGCCAATATCTATATCCAAACGGCTTGTGGACCAACATCCCCTAAAAATATGGGAGGATGCTATTGTTAGAAATCATTATTCTGATTAGCCATAGTTAGTGTAGGATATGAATAACCTAACATATATTTTATCATATGTAGATAACCCTATCAAAACACCGTGTTAGTACCCATTTTTCGTTTAGGAGGTGGTGTCGCAGGTGGAACTACTGTATGTATCATTGCTGGCTCAGGGACCACCACCTCCAAAGCATGGTTGTTTCCACCCACCTGGTGCAAGACTAGAGTATGTCGTGGGGTAATAGATCCATAAATACAAATCACACACCTCATAAAATGATTTAAGAGTAGATAAAAACATTAGAAGAGGTATATTTTATTAAAAAATCCTTGCCATCCAAGGTATACTTTCCCAACTACCCACATAGAAGGGTAGAGTAATAGTAAGTGTTCATGTTTATTTTATAGAGGATATAATCGGTGAACGGTCAATTGTAATTTTCCTCTCCATTTATTGGAAATGATTTTTTGTTATAATTCAATATTTTCATTTAAAATTTTTATTTTCTTATATGCAAATAAAAAGTTTCAATTAAATGGTTCAAAATTCTCAGTTAGTAAGGGAAAATACACCTTATAAATAAAAGATACACCCATTTAATTTTAATCAGTGCCCACCAACATTTAGTCTCAGAATGTAACGGGTAATAAAAACGGATAAACATGTTAAATTACTCATTCTAATTCATGATGGACTATATTACACATGTATTGAAACTGGTATTCCCTCAATCACATCCCAAGAGCATCTTTGTAACTAGGGGTACATAGCTGGTATAGATAGAAACTAAACATTTACGATTCCACCATCAACCTATATAGTAAAATTCAATATCGATTGATACTGACACTTTAAATAAACAATTATCATACCCTATAAAATATTTTAGCATCACAGGAATATATACAACAATCATGGCTCGCAAAATAATCATAGGAAACAAAAAAAATGAATGCAATGAAATTCGACTATATGACATGGAAAATTCATGGAGTGTGAAGTCTAGGTTTATATAATGATGCATTTAATAATTATCCTTTCCTTATCAATACAAGTAATAAAATAAATAAAACATATTAAATATTACAACTCATTTTCATCACCCAATGGTGAAATTATATCAACTATAATAATGAAAATATAGAACAACATTTTCACATTCCCATGATGCTTGGTATTGACCCCAAACATGGGTTATCTACTCCGAGTAACGGTTTATAATCAAGATCCATCAAGTTTATGATTTCTTATCTATGTTTCCCAAACAATAATTCAAAATAAAAGTAAATTTTTCTAATAAAACATTGTAACTTCCCAACTGAGAAGCCACTAAATGGGTGTGTTGATATGGTGGACAACATGGCCTAAATCGTGCCTCCATATATACTAGAGGCTTTAAACTAGCAGTGAGGGAATAGGGTGTATTTGTATGAAGAATATGACCTCGTGTTTGAGGGGATCATAGTAGATAGTAATTATGTTGGAAAAAGTGGAAGCATAATAGTGTATAAAGAAACTAGTAGTAGAAATTTGGATAAACATCCAAGCATTCAATGATAATAAAAACCTGTAAACATAATCATATACAAAATTATGATGATTTAATTCATGTCTCCACAAAATTGGAAATTAGGTATACATGGAAGTAGGAAATACATACTATATATGAGAAGAAAAATGAAACCAAAAACTATCCAAGTATCATGTGCACTTGATCGATCAGATAATACTAAGCTCCACCCAAATGCAAGAAATCAAGACTAGGTATCCTAAGAAGGACACATCCCCTTATCAATACCTCAATATTTATAATCTATCTAAGTACCAATGGTGGTCTAGATAAAGTGTGATAAAATAAAAATAATCCACCACTAATGGTTTTTATACCATCCAGTCTGGGAAATATAAACTGGAAATTTGTAGGCATATAGATAAAATTAATGAAACCATTGTAATGTAAATACACTGATACCTTCTTCAACATCATCTTTTGTCTGAACATGTATCATTTAATTAATTATATTCTAGTTTATAATATTTTTCAACCATACTGTTTATGATATTAATAATGTAATAGTATCCAAAGTGTTACCAAGGTATCCTATAATAGTGATAATAATGAAAGAGGATCCAAGGTAACAAACAAGGAATCCAAACCTCAAGGGTCAACCCAAATTAGTATTAGAATGTAGTCTGGATAAAGGGTGTGATTGTAATCTATGGGGTTACGACCAAGGCATTCCACTGTAAATATTTCTATGAGAGTCCAAGGATCTCGTCCAAGGTAAAAGGGGCTAAGCATGACTGGGCCCAGTGGGGTGAATCCATGGTTCCATGTGTCCAAAAAACACAAGCTACATCCAAGTAGTGTATCCCACACATTCTAAGATCCAGAATATAGTGATCGGATCCTATTTCATCATATTAGGGTTCCACTAGTAGACAATGGTCAAGTTCCAAGGTGGGTTCCTCTCTTGGAAAATGTCTCCTTGAATTGGAATGGAGTCCTCTGGGTTCTTAAGTAATTCCCTTGGGATTCCAAAGATTCCTCAAGTCTGACCAATCCTATAAATATAAAAAATTATATATTCAAATAGGATCCTTACATAAGATTCATTATTTAATTAAGTCCATTTAATACTCATGAATTTTAATAATTCAGTATGTTCATTCCATTGCCTTTTATACTAGGTGACAAGGAAAACTAGGACATGCAACTAGTTACCAGTTCAGTTTATTAATAGTTTATGTGTTCATTCGAAGGAGTCCATTCAAATATTTAATACCTTTATTCCTTATTCATTTATTTGTTTCATTCCTTTACCTTTCATAAACATGAAAAGGTAGGCTAATTACATGCAACTATAATCATTTACTTATAATAAGCAAGGCCAAATTATGTCTATACGTAAACATTCCATTTAAAAATTTAAGTGTTCAATAACAAATTGGAACCCTTAACTTATAGGGTTCAAGTTATAACCATGAATTTTCAATCCATTTAACAATTAATGATCCATTACTTATATAAGAACACTTAACTTATAAGGTTCATGTGATAGCACACCTGAACGGTGGTGTAGATAGTCAAAGAAAATTCACTAAAGGAATAATTAATGAAATACCCTACTTGGGGTGGAAATAGTTGAAGTCATAACCTCCAATGACATGATGATCCAATATAGGAAGGTATCTAGAATACGATCGTAATGATTATATGAATGGCCTATTAATTTAATAAGAAATTCTTAGTGAATTCAGTGTGTTCACAATGATGTTATTTTACAAAATGGAGATACTTAAGAGATAAGTCATAGACCACCTACCTTGAGCCTATAAAACTCTCCTCCTCCAGTATCGGCACTTATTTTGTCCTAAATATAAAGAAAATGAAAGATTGTATCAACACCCCAAAAATAGGGAATAAGATCCTTCACTAAAATAGAAACAAATCCAACAAGTGAAATGAATAATATAAGGTTTTGGATATGATCTTTTACTGAGAGGAATCCAAAGATATATATGGTGCTTCAATCAGACTCTGGATAAAAGATATATCAAGAGTCCAAGGTGAAGAGAGCTTTAGAACCTTAAATGAGAGATTGGATGCTCATTTTTGTACACTGGAGGAAAGGGGATGACTATAATCAGTTTATATTAATTTTATGGAAAAATAAAAATTCCAATTTTTAACTAGGTCACATGATTTGGATACAAGATGTCAAACTATGCCCCTCCCACTGCATAAGGTGGGACCCTTCAAGGTTTTATGTAGACAATTTGAATAACCGCATCCAAACCATGTGCATGGATCTACTAAAAATTAAATATCTTCTTGAATAATTGTTCACACCTAGCTGTATGGTTTACTTAAACCTTACAGCCTCTTGAATCCCTCTATACATCCCTCACATGGTTAGGGAAACCATGTGTACAAGCTCGCAAGGTTTCTACTAACAATGTGGCCTAGCCCTTATCTCTATATTTCGGGGTTATAAGCTCTGTAGAAGCTCCAAAAACCCCCTAAAACATCTATAAACTCATTATCCATCCCTAATAGTTCAAAAATAAAGACTTAGATTGAAATTTAAAGAATCCATACCTGAATAAAAAACTGAGTTCCCACACGCCCGACCATACATGGATTTTCAATTACTAGATTAATTATTCTTCTCATCTCAAGAACCTTAACCTATACCATGAAAGTTTTTGTAATGTGTTATATAATTCCAAAAACTATACCCACTTATATAGGGTAGGGCCCTATACAAAATATTTAATTCATCATTTCAAGTATAAACATTTATCCTCTCACTTAGGGTAGGGTCCCATACCAAACCCTCAACCTCTACCCTCTCACATAGGGTTGGACTGAAACTAATCCTCAACCTCTACACCAAAACTACCCTCCCACCCAATGTAGGTAGTGTAATGAACCTCTACCTATACCCTATCACTCATGGAAGGACTCACACTGAATATGTACTCATGCCTCTCACATAGAGTAGAATGCATATTGAATTTTTTCTGTTGTCCTCTTAAATATGTTAGGCCTCATACCGAACCTCAACCTCTATTATCACACTCATGGTAGACCCTAGTACCAATTCATAGTAGCCATCACGAATATTACACAAATTACCTTAGGGTCTAGCCAGTCACTAAGACCCAATCCTATGATATCACCTACCTTAACAATCATAACATGTCATCATTGAGCCTAAACCTCTCCTCAAATAATGTATGAATTGACTAAGAACAAGCCTTTATCTTGTCATAATCCCAAGCCTAGTTCTCCAATAAATGATAACACCCAACAAAATCTACCTAACATGATATCTAGGTGACATACTATATCATTCTAATGAGTAGACACTATTATCACAATAACCCATGGTGACCACATATCTCTTAGTACACAACCAAACCACACTACCCAAACCTATAGTCACACCTAGAAAACCATACTAATATACCTTCATAATGTATTCCAAAAACACATGATCAAGTCCCCACCACACCCCTCTAAAGTAGTAATCAAAATCTATCATACCATAGAAAACTCTCTTCTATATACAAAGTAAATCCCTACCCGACATATCCTGTAAATCTCAAGAACCAAGACTCTAATACAGTCTCAAGAGGGTGGTCTTAATAATTCTCTAGACATTTTGTTCTCTCACTCATCACCAAATATTCTAATCTTGGAATATATACAAATTAACCTCATGGAGTCTCCTCCAAGGCTATTAAAAACCCATTTAAATCTCAAAAACCAATATAGATATCCTAATAAACCCAAATATAATTCCCCATCCCCATTATGAAATTGTATTTGGGTATTTCATTATCACACAACATATAGTGGATCACCTATAGGAATATTGGAGGCTCAATACTACATAACTCTATACTAGGTCACTATTAATCCCTTTTTAATTTAACTGAAACATAACCCCCATGAATGTATAAACAATAGCACATAACAATAATATGGTTAACTATAATAGGAAAAACTTTCCTCAATATATGACTTATGCTCCTCAAGCCAAGCTATGTCTAACTTATTCTATGGACGTTATAAGATACACTAAGATCCCATAATGTAAAGAACATCAATATTATCTCAAAATCCAAAATAATTAATTATACCAATTTAAAATTTATTAAAAAATTTAAACCCAAGTTGAATAACACCCCTAGAAACACATCAATCCAACCCATGACAAACAAACCAAGACCAAAAGCCAATGGAAGGTCCATTGTTCACCTCTAGAACCATTTTAAGAAAAATACATACATATCCACATGAATCAACCACCAATTTAATCTAATTAATCCATAAACTAAAAATTATTTTTTTATTTGACATACTTTAAAAAATAATTAAGTATTTCATGTATTCATCCCATCCTAGACACCGTCAAGACACTATATGTTGAAGCCTCTTCATATCAAGATGATTTCGTCATGCCTGGGTGGAATCACCAATAATAACCTCACATGAAACAGAACAAAAATCAAAAGGGGGAAAAGTAAGAAAAAGAATATATTGGTAAGGTAGATATTACATAGATCTAATGTGATAAAACAAGCTATGGTCAGTCAATAACCAAGAATAGTCCAAGAGTTATCTATGGGTGGGAAATAAGGTGGAGGGTTGGATAAATTCCCTCTCCTGAGCACCCAATTAGGTAAAAATAAAGGGGAATGACTCCATAATTATCATTATTTCCCCAATAAAAAACATGAAAAAATCTACAAGTTTTTTTTCATCTTTCATTATGAACCTATTAAGGCATTATCCATATGTCGACTTCCACTGGCAACCCTGTAAAACTATAGGGGCTACTAACCCTATTCCTTAAACACTAGGTACCTTGTTTCTTTATACTAGGTACTCAGTGGTAGATGCATCAAATATTTACTTCACTACACAACCATACATTAAGACACCTCATAGATATGTTGCAAAAAATGGAATTTCAATCTAAATTTAAATTTTCAAATCACTCCTTCTCTAGGACCAATAATTCAAATTATATATAAAATTATTTACATGTAATACCACCAATGGATTAAATTTATGGGATTGATCTAATCTGTACTTTCTAAAGAGATATGTGTGGAAAATATTAGGTTCTTTCACATGTTTGGTAAAAGGAAAATTTCATAGGCCATAGTTTCAACATGATCTAGAATCTCAAAGGAGACTATGTACCATGGACATAGTTTTACCATCTTTTCAAAACATAAAAAACCCTTTATGCATATATTTTAAGATACAATTTATCTCTGACCTCAAACTATAAGTCTCACAAATGATTTTCATAATAACTCTTTTGTCATTAATGATATACTCTGATATATTGTTGAATATCTTAGACCATCTCTATTATTTATTCTACAAATTTTAGCCCCAATATCTTTCATTCCTCCAATAACATCCCAACATATTTGGGTTATATATTTATTTCCAAATAATTAATTATATGGGGTTATCTAAATTATTGATTAGAAAATATTATTGTATGAAAACGTAGCTAGATCAAGATGTTAATCCCATCCTCCTTTAATGTCGATAGAGCAATATTTGAGAATTTCCTTTAGAGTTTTAATTATATATTTAGATTTAACATCTTTATAAGATGATATTTTATACTAAATATCAATTCAATATTTATTACCTTTTGAATATTACTCTAGAACTCTAAAGTAAATCATATATGTTGATCAAATAAAATTTATAGCGGTGTTTTATAAATCCTCACCACTTTGATGATACATATCATAGATATTTCATCGAGAGGGAAGTATATATGAATGGAAATGATGTGGTATTTATTTGTAAGATGATATATGTTCAACCATATAAAATTATTTCATTTATAAGTATATAAAATACAAGTGAAAAAATTAATGGAGATGTTTCTTAATAAGTATGTTGGTATGGGTAATGGTTGCATCACACCCTTGTAATTTTACTTTTTTAGCCTTCACTTTTTAACAAACCAAGAACTTTGATGTATATTTAACAATTTTCATTATATTTTCCTACCATAAGTGCATTGAATGATCTCTAATCGTATTTATTCTTCCTGTATGGATAGATAATTTCAATCTATGGGCATAATTTAATAGATCATTTGGTACCTCAAGATCAGATGGTATAAATAATCATAGTCAAATTATTATAATTCCATCATTATCAAGGTTAACTCTGATATTTTTTCCTAAATTATTGTATCCACCATCTTTTTTATCTCTAAAATAACCCTTTGTGATACCTTGGTCTTATCCAAGATATATGATTGGGAAATAATTTGCGTAAGGTTTAATTCCACACATTTCATTATGATTCCCATATAAATCCTTCACATGTACAAAAATATTAGATATATTTCCATCTTCATCCTGGATAGGGTAACAAAATATTTTATTCTTATATCATCTTCTAATTTATTTTATTTTTTAGGATGGTAATGGATTGAGTATTCATAATATTTGATCAATTATAACCATCTTCACCAGTTCTTGTTTATATTCTAATGGGTGAATATATACTTTATAATTTATGGTTAGAATACATGTCATAATTTTATACATAGAGATCATTCATTCAAATATTCAAAGAAAATATTAGTAATGCCAAATCTATATCCTGGGTCAGCTTTTTGTTTCCAAATAACATTAATTTCACAAAGAAACGGGTTATAGCGTTATTATTTTCTTTCATTTGTATATAACTAAAAACTTTCTTTGAATTTTTTTTTGTATATCAAAAGTCATTCCCCACTTGATGGTAGAGTTTTTACAACTATTGTAAATATCCTATTATTCAGATTCTTAAATCTATATTCACATTTATTATCTAGAAAAACTTTTCCCATTTTTGAGTTATATTGTCTAGTGCGTTTGAAAATCATGATAAATTTCTCACAAAGAATCAATAGTACCCATAAAATTTGAGGAAAATATGGATCTATGTCACATATGTTATTCTATTCTGTTATTCACTCACAATAATCATTTAAGTACCTGTATATTTTCCTTTTTATGTTATAACATTCCCTATGAATGTATATTACTCCATCCGAAAGTCACATTAACTGTGACATTTATGAAAATTATTTTTTATAGAATATTAATATCAATGATCAAGAATAATTCATGTTATTCCATAATTTTTAAATATATGAAAATATTATTTATAATTTCCACTGAATATTCGTCGTTTAAATGTCTAAAGACTCAATTTATCAATCCCATAATTATTTTCAAATCATTAATCGGTTTGAATAGAATCACAATGAAATCATAGTGCCCATATCTTATATGAAATGTGGTATTGGTAATATCCTCTTTTTTCACCTTTAATTGATGATATCTTGATCAAATATCCACATTTTACAAGTATTGAACCTCATATTGTAGGTTGAACAATTCATTAATCTATGGAATATGACAATTACTCTTTACCATCATCTTATTTAGCTCATGATAATCAAAATTGATATGCGTATAACTATCCATTTTCTTGAAAAAGAGTATTGGGAAACCCCATGGAGAAGCACTAAGGTGTATAAAAGCCTTGTCCATGCTTTATTATAGTTTCTTCTTTAACTTTTCCAGTTCAATAGAGTCTATTTTTCAGAAACCCTTCGATAAGGGAAATAATCTGCATAAAATTTCTCTAGTTGACTTAACTTATTGATGAGGATGAATTAAAGGAAACTCTTTTGGTAATACATTATTATATTCCCTTGAAATTATCAAGTATTAATGTATAATCATTTCCTTTATCTCAATAATTTATTCCAAATGTACATACTCGTAAGAAAAAAAATATCTATACTTAAGAATGAGTTTTTAAAAGGAGAATCAAAAATCACCTTTCACTTGTATAGAACATGATGATGATATGGGGTATAGAAATTGATTTACCTCTCCTAGAAGGTGATATTGGATCTATATAGGAGAAATCATTACAACAACAATATATAATCAAATTCTACAAGTGGGTTCATAAATATTTTTTTATAAATATTCCTCCTACATATATTAATTTTGGAAGAGTTATACTGTAGTGACCCTATCCTTTTACACATAAAATTTCTTGATTTTAAACATAATTCATCATTAGAGTACATGCAAAGAATCGTTAAGTCTAGTGTCTTGGAAAAATAGGTATATATATCACAAAACACGAGGCTAAAAACACTTCTTTATTTAATCTTCATAATGATATCCTAACTTCCTTTGAGCCCTTACATGTTCATAGGGTACCCTGGGGAACTCATGAACAATGGGATGAGCAAAAAAACAGTAAGGTAAAGAACATAAGAATAAACATTAAGCACATGAGTTAGGAGGCTTGACATAATGATATTGGAAGCCTGGAATATATGGAATCATAACATATAAACATGGGATCATAAAAACGTGGAGTAAAATAATCATGGGATCATATAAGAATGAGATTATATAATCATATTTTCATATAGAGTCGGCTACAATTTTAAACATGACTTTAGTACGAGTCCAGGCTAACCGCCAATCTCGTTTCCCATAGTAGCACAAGCCAAGGCTAACTGCCCGGATCGTTTCCCATAATATTCCCATGAGACATTAACTTTACCCAATGCATTAGAGCGCAATCTGGTCGCACCCATCTTAGATTATTCATGTATATGCTTTCCACATAAATAATCTCACATAATCAATCATACATAAACATAATAGTACCCAAGGAAAGAAATGGGCACACAATCACGTCATGAATCACAATAAAAAGGAACGTAACATAAAAGAATCCATGAAAGAACGGAATTAAATCATAAATAGATGTTAATAATTTATAAAGTCAAAAATCAAGACAAGAGATAAAAAACTGAAGTGATAACATGTAAAAATAGTTTTTAGGAATCTTTGAGTCAAAACAATTTAGTGCGGTTTAAGAAAACATCAAATATCTCTTAAAACAAAAAACAGAATAATATTTTTTATAAAACCGGAAGAAAACCAGGAGGGTTTAAGTAATAAAAAGACTGATTTTATTAAGACAAAGGTGATGTAAAACAGAGGATAGAGTACACTTGATATTAGGAAAGAATTCGATAAGTTCCTTTAAAATGGGTTCACTTATAGGAAAGTAATGAGGAGAGAATCACTTAAAAAAATGCATATCCCCGAAGAGAGTGATGAAAGAGTCATGATAAATAATATTGTAACATGTACACAAAATTTTTAGTATGCACAAGAAAGGAAAGGATAACATCATTTTGGTAGAAAGGTAGATAAGACAGCCCGAATGAATAAAAGAGGTTCGGGTAGAATTCTTTACGGATTATCGGCATGGTATCGGGAGTACTTGATCGGAATTAGTGAAAGAGGAAAGGGAATTCTCATCACTTATAAATAAATATGGAAGTATTGGAGAGGTGTGAAATCATACCCCATAATTAATATTTACACACAACATGTCCTAACGTAGTGAACAATCTAGAATAAGGGTGAAATTGAGAGGATCCCTTACCTTAGGTTCGTTGGTGTTCCCCACTTGATATTAATGACCTGAATAGTAAAATTAAGTTTATTAATCAATAGTTCCAGAACCTTATCTAAAATTAAAACATTAAGTATAAACTTTTCAAGTTCATTTATACACATTTTTATTGATTACAATGTTCAATTTCATTGTTAGGGTCCGTTTGTTTCATTTGTTTTAATGACCGGTTCAATTGTTTTTAGGTTCAAATAAATTTTAAGATGAGAGTGGTTGTCCATAATTGAAGTTATATAAAATTATTGGGCATAAAGTAGGTTACATGGTTATAAAATTCATTTGGTTAACTATATTGAAAGAGAACCTTTACATTAAACATTAATGATAAACACTTGAATTAATTTTAATGATTTCTTCCATAATTGACTAGTTTTGTATTATTGTTTTTTTTTCATGAGTGTATGAAGATTATAGAACCATAAATAGGACATATAAAATATACAATAATCTGGTTCAACCATAACATAAATGGATTCATGATCAGAAACAAAATGATGAAAAAATTTGAAAACACATTGTCCATGATGTCGGTAATTTGACACATCACGGACGATGTTTTAATTCTAGAACGTGAGGGAGAGGAGAAGAATTATGATGCTTTAAATTTTCCATAAACATGATTATCATCCAAAATATATGTGATTATGGAGCTTTCAGGACTTTTGGATAAGGGATGGGGAAGATGTTATAAGAAAAGAAAGAAAATGAAAACAAAACACTTGAAAACGAAAGAGGGTTCTTACCCTTTCATCTCCTCTCTTTGAGACTCCTCTTAGAGGATTTGATTTTGGTCTTTTGGAAAGACCAGAAAGCCTTGGACGTGGGGAAGGAGCTTGGTAGGGTATTTGGGAAGAATATTGTCTATGAAAAATACTTGAGAGGTGTGAGGAAAAGAGGTAAGCAGAGGGGGTATTTATAGTGAGGGGGGAGAGGGTTTTCCCAATTGTTTATTCAATAGTTTATTAATTTCCCTCAATACAAGGAATTTGATGATTCCTAGGACAAAAATAGTAAATTTATCATGTTAATCCGAACCAATTAGGCTTAAATCAGCAGAACATCATCATGACTTCATAATTAATTTATTTTGCTTATTTTGTGAATTATCGTATTTCACTATTCATCAAAATTTACAAGTATTTCAGAAAAATCTAAAAAAATCATCCTAACCATATTTCGACATGTAGAATCCAAAAATGAAGTCCATTTTTCAAATATAATTTTCTAAATATTATTATTTTAATATTAAATTAAAATAATAATGTATTATCAAAACTGGTTTTAAAACATTCTTTAACTCAATCTATAATATAGGTATATCGTACTTCCAACTGGAATATTATTTTTATACCACCATAGGTGAGGTTACTATTCATTAGGTTATATCACTATTCATAAGGTTATGTTACTATTTATTAGGGTTTGTTACTATTCACCAAATATTATTTTTTTATTAGACTCCAAAAAACATCTCAAACACAACCGTGTATGCTGGATTTATGAAATTCCAAACACATAAGTGACAAAATTATGTTTAAAGGTCACTTATCACTTAGTAGTTCATTGTGTTGTGCTTTCATGATATTTCACGACATAAATATAAGAAGGGAATTTCCATTTAAAAATTGTGGGTCGTTACATTCTACCCCCCTTATGAAATTTTTCCCCTGAAATTTTGTTTTACATACTAATCCAAAAATAGGTGCGGGTACTTTTCCTTCATTGCTTCCTCCAATTCCCATGTTGCTTCCTCAAACTTATTGTTCCTCCACAACACTTTGACAATATGGGTTGTCTTGTTGCGTAGAACCTTATCTCTCCGATCCAGAATCTTTACTGGCCACTCCTCATAGGAGAGTTCATCTTCTAGCTACACCACCTCTATGTTTAGTACATGTGAGAGATCAGGTCTGTACTTCATCAACAGTGATACATAAAAAACATCATGAAATTCATCCATATTCGGTGGAAGTGTAGGCGGATAGGCCATGGCTTCTTTGCAGTCAAGGATCTCAAAGGGTCCAATATACCTTGGGCTTAGCTTCCCTTTCTCCCCGAATCGCATGACTCTCTTCCATAGAGATATTCGAAGGAAGAATTTATCTACAACGTCGAACTCCAAGTCCCTTAGACGGTTTTCATCATTGATCTTTTGCCGACTTTGAGCAGATTTGATGTGTTTCTGAATGACTTGAACCTTCTCGGTCATCTCTTGAACAAGATCGGGTCCAAGTAGCTTTCCTTCTCCAACTTAATCCCAACAGGTTAGAGTTCTACATCACTTTCCATACAGAGCTTCATATGCAGCCATATGAATACTAGAGTGGAATCTATTGTTGTATGAGAACTCAACAAATGGGAGATGTTGATCTCATCCACCTTTAAATTCTAGAGAGAAGGCTCTAAGCATATCTTCAAGCATATGGATAGTTCTTTCAGACTGGCCATCAGTTTGGGGGTGATAGGTCATGCTGAAATTTAATTCAGGACTCAGAGAATGTTGAAGGCTCCTCTAGATTTTATATGTGAACCTTGGATCGTGGTCAGAAATAATTGAGAGTGGAACACGGTGTAGTTTCACCACTTCCTTCACATATAACTTTTCAAGTTGTTCAAGCGAAATATCTTCTCGAATAGTGATGAAATGGGATGTCTTTTTGATTCGGTCAACCACAACCCATATCACATCATTTCCCTTCGACGTCTTTGGGAGACCCGTGACAAAGTCTATAGTAACATTTTCCCATTTCCACATGGGTATAGGAAATGGTTGCATCATACCTTTGGACTTTTGTCGCTTAGATTTAAATTGATTACATACCAAGCACCTTGATATATATTCTGCAATCTCCTTCTTCATGTTATCCCACCAGAATTGTTCTCGGAGATCACGATACATTTTGGTACTCCTAGGATGGATAGAGAAGGTTGAGATATGTACATCATTCAATAGATCCTTCTTTATCTCTGGATCAAATGGTACACGTAATCGTGTCCCAAATCTTACAACTCCTTTGTCATCAATTTTGAAATCAGAAGATTTCCCATTTATAACAACTTCCACCCTTTTCTGAATTTCCACATCTTTTCTTTGTGCACCCTTTATTTTCTCCATGGGGGATGGTTGAGAAATAATTTGAGAAAGGATTGATGATGTTCCTCCAATAATGATTCACATGTCCATCCTTTACAAATCTAAGAAGATCGAATCTTTTTCTATTCTTATCATTGATAAAGATGCACGATCCTTTCTACTTAGAGCATCTTCCACCTTGTTTGCCTTACTGAGATGGTAGTGGATTGAGCAGTCATAATACTTGATGAGGTCTATCTATATTCATTGGTGCATATTAATCTCTTTCTGTGTGAATATATATTTGAGACTCTTGTGGACCCTATATATCTCACATTTTTCCCCATATAGATAATGCCGCTAGATTTTCAAGGAAAAGATCATAACTGCTAACACCAGATCATGTGTTGGATAGTTTTGCTCATGGATTTTTATCTTCCTTGAGGCATAGGCTATCACTTTATCATTTTTCATCAGCACACATCCTAATCCCTTCTTAGAAGCATCCCTATACATCACAAAGAGTTCCCCACTGGTAGGGAGTGTGAGTACTGGCACAGTGATAAGCCTCTTTTTCAACTCCATGAAACAGTCTTCACACTCTTGTGTCTAGAAAAAATTTACTCCCTTCCGTGTCAGCTTGTTCATTGGGTTTGAAAATCATGAAATGTTCTTCACGAATCGTCAATAATACCCATCTAGACCCAAAAAGTTGTGGATATCTGTCACAGAAGTAGGTCTGGGCCACTCTTCAATTGCCTTCGTCTTAGAAGGGTCCCTAGATATCCATTTACTAGTGATAACATGCCCCAATAATGATACTTACTCCATCCAGAAATCACATTTATTGTACATTTCATACAAATTGTCCCTTCTCAAAGTCTTTAACACAGTTTCCAAATGCACCTCATGTTCTTCCTTGCTCTTGGAGTAATCAGAATATCATCAATAAAGACTACAAAAAACTTGTCGAGGTAATCTCTGAAGACTCTATTCATTAAATCCATGAAAATATTTGAAGCATTAGTGCGCCCTAAGGGAATCACTGTGAATCCATAGTGTACATACCACATTCAAAAGTCAGTCTTGGGAATATTTTCATCCCTCACCTTTTGTTGGTGATATCCTGACAGAAGGTCCACCTTACAGAAATAACTGGCCCCACGTAACTGATCGAACAATTCATCTATCGGTGTAAGGGGATAATTGTTCTTTATTGTGATTTTATTGAGCTCACGATAATCAATGCTGAGGCACATTGATCCATCCTTCTTCTTGGCGAAGAGGACTGGAGCATCCCACAGTGAATCTCTCGGGCGTATAAAACCCTTCTCCTTATTTTCCTATAACTGCTTCTTCAGCTTTTCTAGCTCTATAGTGGCCATTCTGTAAGGTGTCTTTGAGATTGGAAGAGACCCAGGGATTAGTTCAATTGAGAACTCAACCTCTCGGTCAGGAGGAAGACCGTGAAACTCTTCCGGGAATACATCAGTGTAATCCCTCATGATGGGAATGTCTTCAAGAATGATTTTATCCTTCATCCCAATTATTTGAGCTAGATATGCATGATCATAAGGAAGAAATATCCACACATGAGACGATGATTCAAAAGGAGATTAATCTTCCTCCTTGCACTTGTAAATAATCAGAGGATGCTTTGGGATGTGGAGAGTAATCTCCCTTTCCAGTCAGTTTATGTTGGCCTTGTACAAATATAGCTAATCCATGCCCAAGATAGCGTCAAATTCCACTAAAGGAAGTATGAATAGATTGTATGGGAGGTTAAGTCCACAAACATTTACCAAGGAGGATTTATAAACCATGGATGGAATAATTTCCCCATTCACTGTTCTCAGAGATAACTTTTCCTCCAAATTTTGAGGTGGTGTTTAAATAGTTCTACAAAACATGAAAGATATGAAAGAATGAGTAGAACCAGAATCAAATAGTATGTTCGCTATTCTTGAATGAATAACAAGCGTACCTATCACCATATTGTTTTCTAGCTCCACCTCATTAATAGTGATATCATAAGACCTTCCATGTTTCCTTGGAGGTTGTTGCTGATTTCCTCCGACAACCCTCGGCTTAGGGAAATTGTTCGCATAATGCCCAAGCTCCTTGTAGTTATAACACTGAATATCAGGCTGAGTGTTTATCTAAAACATCCTTTCTTCCTCAACATTAGTGGGATTTTTCATACCCCTTCGTCAGTTATTGGCCAGATGACCAAACTTTTCGCATTTTAAGCAATTCCTGGTTCCCTTCATACAGTTACCAACATGCTTCTTCCCACAATTTTTGCAAAGAGAAAAGTTGGGATTCTTTCCATCATGGGATTTTTTTGATGAAACACCCATGATGTTTTCCATTTTCTGCTTCTTTTCACTGGGCCCATGAGATCACTGAGAGTCTCCAATATCCATTTCTACCTTGGGGGCACAACGAACAATTTCCTCAAAACTGTCAAAGTCTCAAATCGCCAATTATTTTCATAGACACGGATTTAGTCCTCTAAAGAAGTGATCCACCTTTCTTTCAGTGTTCATGAAAAAAGCTAGAGGTGTACCTTGCAAGCCTTGTAAAGTTTTCATCATATGCCCTGATGGACTCATCTTCCTTCTTCTTGAGTCCGAGGAACTCTCTTTCTATATTGATCCGGAGTGTTCGAGGAAAATATTTGTTTAAAAACATCCTCTTGAAGTCCACCCAATCTATGGAATCAACTTCTTCTTAGGAATTTGTATTCTTGATCTGTTTCCACCACTGATCAGCTTCCTTGTCAAAATGATAGACTGTCAGTACAACTTCCTCTTCTTACAAGCACTAGAGGATAGAGAAAATCTTTTCAATGGAGTTATTCCATTGTTTTGTGAGGAGGGGATCAGAAGACCCACTAAATATAGGAGGCCTTTGTCCCATGAAGGATTCTATGGCAACTTGCTCTTTCTTTGGAGGAGGGGGATGTTCCACCTGATTCAAGTTATTATTTATAACTCATTCCAGTGGAGAAAGTACTGCAATGAAGTTTTTAGCACCCGCTTCCGTCACATAAGGCATGTCATTAGGGAAATCATCACATTGCTTATCATATTGGTTGTTGGAACGTGTTCTTTTATTTCCCACCATTAACTAAGAAAAATAACTTATAATTATAGGTCTTGAATACTTAGCTATTGAGCATAGAAAATAAACTTTGAAAATTAAAGGATAAGCTTATAAAGAAGAAGTACATCCAAACTTGTGATTGTTTAGGTTTATATGTAGGTTATCCTCAATCTATTTCTTAACTTATATTCATGTGGTTTTTCCCCTTAAAAATGTTTTGAACTAAGCTCATGAATCTACCAAATCATATCCCCCGAGAGTGTCAAAACCAAGAGTGCAAAAAGGTCCATTGTCGTGCACCAGTTCCCGTTCAAGTCTAGCTCAAATCGGTGTTTTCAGGTTTTACCCCTATGATACATCTATGCCAGAGCCACCTCTACCTGCTCGTATCCAGACAGGGATGTATTTTTTTGATAAACCTCTTACTCAATACTCACCAAAATTTGGGAATGTTTTCTAATACTTATTCTCATCCTTAAGGTTCTCACTAAGGTTCACTATTCCTAGTCACCAAAAATAACTTGACCATCCTCTGATACCATCTGTAGATACCCTAGCCTTCTACACATAACATTTCATGATTTTAAATATAATTCATCATCAGAGTAAAATCGAAGGATCTTTATGTCTAGTGTGTTGGAAGACTATGTACATATATCAAAAAACATGGGGATAAAAACACTTATTTATTTAATCATCATAATGAGCTCCTAACCTTTTTTGAGCCCTTACATCTGCATAGGGTACCCTAGGGAACACATGAACAAAGGGATGAGCTAACAATCCCAGTAAGGGAAAGAACATAAGAATAAACTTTTAGCACATGAGTTAGGAATATTGACATAATGATATTGGAAGCATGGAACATATGGAATCATAACATATAAACATGGGATCATAAAAACATGGAGTAAAATAATCATAGGATCATTTAAGCATGAGATTATATAAGCATAGTTTCATAGAGAGGCGGTTGTATCTTTAAACATGACTTTAGTATGATTCAAGGCTAACCGCCAATCTCGTTTCCCATAATACCACAAGCCAAGGCTAACCGCCCGGACCGTTTGCCCATAATCTTCCCATGGGACATTATCTTTACCCAATGCATTAGAGAGATATCTGGGTGCACCCATCTAAGCTTATTCATTTATATTCTTTCCACATAAAGAATCTCACATAATCAATCATACATAAACATAAGAGTACCCAAGGAATGAAATGGGCACACAATCACGTCATGAAGCATAATAAAAAGGGACGTAACATACACGCGTCCATGAAAGAATGGAATTAAATCATAAATAGACATTAATAATGTATAAAGGCATAAATCATGACAATATATAACAAACTGAAGTGATAACATTTAAAAATAGATTTTAGGAATCTTTGAGTCAAATCATTTTAGTGTGGTTTAAGAAAACATCGAATATCTCCTAAAACGAAAAGCAGCATAATATTTTTTATAAAACCAGAAGTAAAATAGGAGGGTTTTCATAATAAAAAGACTGATTTTATAAAGATAAAGGTAAAGTAAAATAAAGGATATAGTACACTTGATAATATGAAAGAATTCGGGAAGTTCCTTTAAAATGGGTTCACTTATCGGGAAGTAATGAAGAGAGAATCACTTAAAAGCATGCATATCCCCGAAGAGAGTGATGAAGGAGTCTTGATAAAAAATATTGGAACATGTACACAACATTTATAGTATGAAAAATAAAATATAAGATAACATCATTTTGGTAGAAAGGTATATAAGACAACCCGAAAGAATAAAATAGGTTCGGGTAGGATTCTTTACGGATTATCAGCATGGTATCAGGAGTACTTGAGGGGGCTTAGTGACAGAGTAAAGGGAATTCACATCACTTATAAATAAATATGGAAGTATTGGGGAGGTTCTAAATCATACCCCATAATTAATATTTACACACAATATGTCCTAACATAGTGAACAATCTTGAATAAAGGTGAAATTGAGAGGATCCCTTACCTTAGGTCCGTTGGTGTTCTCCACTTGATATTAAGGACCTGAATAGTAATATTAGGTTTATTAATAAATAGTTCCATAACCTTATATAAAATAAAATATTCAGTATAACCTTTTTAAGTTCATTTATACCCATTTTGATTGATTACAAGGTTCAATTTCATTGTTCGGGTCCGTTTGTTTTGTTTGTTTTAATGATCGGTTCAATTGTATCTAGGTTCAAATAATTTTTAAGATGAAAGTGGTTGTACAGAATTTAAGTTGTATAAAATTAGTGGACATCCAGTAGGTTACATTGTTAAAAAATTCATTTGGTTAATTAGATTGAAAGAGAACCTTTACATTAAACATTAATGATAAACACTTGAATTAATTTTAACGATTTTGCCCATAATTGACTTCTTTTGTATTATTGTTTCATGTCATGAGTGTATGAGGATTAAAGAACCTTAAATGAGACATATGAAATATATAATAATCTGGTTCAACCATAACATAAATGGTTTCATTACCAGAAACAAAATGATAAAAGAATTTGAAAACACATTGTCCATGATGTCGGTAATTTGACACATCACGGATGATATTTTAATTCTAGAACGTGAGGGAGAGGAGGAGAAGTATGATGCATGAAATTTTCAATAAAAATTATCATCATCCATAATATATTACATTATGGAGCTTTCATGCCTTTTAGATAAGGGAAGTGGAAGAGGGTATAAGAAAATAATGAAAATAAAAACAAAACACTAGAAAACGAAAGAGGGTTCTTACCCTTTGATCTCCTCTCATTCAGACTGCTCTTAGGGGCATTGATTTTGGTATTTTGGAAATTCCAACAAGCATTGGACGTGGGGAAGGAGCTTGGGAGGGTATTTGGGAAGAATTTTGGCTTGTAAAAAGACTTTATAGGTGTGAGGAAAAGAGGTAAAGAGAGGGGGTATTTATAGTGAGGGTGGAGAGGGTTTTCCCAATTGTGTATTCAATAGTTTATTAATTTCCCTCAAGACAAGGAATATTGATGATTTATTGACCAAAAATATTAAATTTAGCATTTGAGTCCGAACTAATTTGTCTTACATCATCAGAAAATCAACATGACTTCATAATTAATATATTTTTCTTATTTTGTGAATTATTGTATTTCACTATTCATCAAAATTTCAAGTATTTCAGAAAAATCCCAAAAATAAGCCCTAACCATTTTACGATGTGAAGAATCCAAAAATGAATTCCATTTTTCAAAAATAATTTTCTAAATATGATTATTTTAATATTTAATTATAATAATAATTTATTATCAAAACTGGTTTTAAAACATTCATTAACTCATTCTAAAATATAGGTATATCGTACTTCCAACTTGAATATTATTTTTATACCACCATAGGTGAGGTTACTATTCATTAGGGTGTATCACTGTTCATAATTGTATGTTACTATTCATTAGGGTTGGTTACTATTTTCCAAAAATTATTTTTGTTTTATTAGACTCCAAAAAACATCTTGAACACTACCGTGTATGCCGTATTTTTGAAATTTCAAACACAGAAGTGACAAAATTATGTTTAAATGTCACTTATCACTTAGTAGTTCATTATTTTGTGCTTTCAGGAGATTTTATGACCTAAATATAAGAAGTTATTTTTCATTTAAAAACATTGGCTCGTTACATATACACATGAGATGTAATTATTTACCATATTTTGTTATATTCGTATTGACCTTCATGTACCGAGGTTGTGTTATAATATATCATGAGAAATTTCATGATGTGAATGAATGTGTAGAATCATTAGTGATTCTAAATGTTTTGTTTTATTCATTTATAATATTTTAGGGGATATTATTGTGATTGTTTACTGGTCCATTTTAATAAATTTGTAGTCACATGAGTTCAATTATTTTAATTAAGTATAATATTTCATTTTTAGCCCATTCATGTGTATACATGGAGAATTTTAATTTCTTATTAAGTGAATCATCATTTTGGAAAAACAAATTTTTGTTTACATCTAGGATAAAGGGTTTACCCTAGGTATGGTATATTTTTCTTTTTTCTTCTTGGACCTCGGTCCACACCCAATATAGGTGTAATTTAAATATTGTAAATTAGTAATATTTTATATATATAAAATTCTATATTTTTAGATTTTATAATCCTTATATATTATAATTATTGATATTAATGATAAAATAGTTACTAGAGAGTGGGATATTTTTATTTTGGTTCTACACTCACGTTCTTCATGGAATTTCTAGTAGAACTTAGGGTAAAAATGGATTTCATTAACCATCAATACCAATGTGAGAAAATAATCATTATTTCAATTATTCTCTCCATTTTTTATGAATTTCATATCATTTTAATCAATAAATTATATTTAATTTTTTAATATCACGGTTATAATTCCTTCAGTTTTTTTTCATTATTTCTGAAAAGAGACTATGGTTTTTCTTATGTTATTATTCATTGGAAGACCTATTCTCAGTGAATGATGGTTAGACATACACATCAACCACTAATCCCTTCATTATTCCTTGTTCAATCTTCCATATTTTCCATACTTTTACCTATTTATATTTTCATCACCATTTATTTTATGATATTGGTATGGGGTGATAAATAGGGGTTTACCGGATGTGTTAACATCTTTTTTGTTTGTGTTAGTTGCATGAAGTGAAGAATGGAGTTATATTGGAATTTTTGGGGAATGAAAAACAAAATGAAAAGTCAACAGAGGTTATGTGGTATGAGTTTCAAGTTGGTAGTAGAGTTCTACGGTGTTAGGGATGCATGTGAATATTTTTTGGTTGTTTTCCTAGTAAAATATGGTCAAAAAGGCCACTAGAGGTGGTACTGTGAGAGAAGAGGTTGAACATGGTGATTAAAATTGGATTAGAGGATAAAACTATGGTGGTTGTGTGTTTTATAGTATCTATACAATATTTAGGATGAAGAAACAATCAAAAAATTTGTGATACAGATCCATACTTTGTGTAAAGTGATATTTGCAGTAGCTAAGGTTTCATTCCATGGTAAATATCACATGTGGTGTACATTATTTTAAAAAATCATGTAGTGTCATGGAAAGTGTCTTAACATGCTTCATAATCATCTATCCCTCCATGATGTACGATTCAAGAGGAATATTATATACCACAGTCACCACATCACTAGGAATGTTTGGGGTACATGCTGAGTGAGTCATTTATCCATATATAATGTCTATAATACCTTATACATGCCATGTAATATATACCATACATGAATCTGGTTGTATTAATACTCATAATATACCACATAGGTCTTATATAATATATACATAATTTTACACATTGTGTAGGTCAACCCTCCCCGATAAATATAGTTGATGTACATGACCTAAATACTTCATTGAAGATACATTCCATTTACTCAAAGTTATATGTTGTATATTTTTTAGTATTTAGTGTTTTTCTCATATCCTTTCCTAAGACTCAAATTGGGACATTCATGTAGTGCATGCCAAGTTTTTTATATATAAAACATGATGAAACATCCCTCTATGATGTCAAAGGTGATGTGAAAGGATGATCTGGGAGTTTTGGTTTTCTCATATACATAGGGATGAAGATTGGATTTGGGAATGAATATTGGAGAAAATATGGGGTTAGGAATGCCCATGTAAATGGTATAATGATAGTTCATGTGTCACTCGTATTCTCCATGGAGCTCTGTACTCCCCCACATACTCAGGGCATGGACCCTCCAAATAGTTCAAGGGGTCAGTACTCTCTTGTCCTCAAAGTGTTATGGGTCACACACAAGACAGATAGAGTTAGTTAATCCCCCACTCATGGGGAACAGGTCCTCTATCCATGGATTTAGGTACTCCCTTGTTTAAAATGATTTTATCAATGAGGTGTAGGTCATCCACTGAGGTTGGTTACTCCCTCGAAAAGTACTTAGCTTTAGTGAAGTGTGGTTCTTGCAATATAATTCTTAAGAGGTTATGTGTATTTTATGGTTGTGTAGTTTAGATTATTAGGCTTCTTATTATGTTTATTTCATCTATAACTAAGTTTAAAAGTATGAAATTATCTTCAATATATTGGGTTCTCTTCCACTAAATCATATCCATATTATATTTTCATTTTTCTGTGAGAGGACTTACCTTTATATTTATCCATTTTTGTATTGGGGTATCTTACTGGGTATGTATATATTCAACCCAAAATATGTGTTTCACCTATATTTGTCATGTATTATATAGAATATGATTATATTGGTGTTGATATCAGTAGACATGGAATTTGTGGAGCGGGAGCTCATTGGTAACCAAAGTTTATAGGAATATAGGAGTTCATGTCAATAGTTTTGTATTAATGAGTCCTCACCACATTACAGTTTTACTAGGTCAATTTTATATTTTTGATATTTAGATACCCCCTTATTTAATATTGATTCGCTTTTTCATACCCTTTGGAAGATTAGTATGTGGAATATGCATTTTATATATTGTAGTTAAAGTTATTTTTAGGTTATATTATTATATCCTATGTGGAGACATGTAATTTTGTGTATGTATAATATTATATGGCCTACCATATTGTGTGCTATTCATATATGGTCCTAGTCACCATCCCCTGGCATATTGAAGGTGTGCTTAGGGTAGCATGCATCATAATCTGTCAGCCCAGGAGGGGATCCAGTGGGTTGGGTTGTCTCAGAATGGTAATAGATAATGTTTTTCCAATGGATAGATTTGGGAGTCAAAAATATTATTCTTATGGGTTTTGGATACTTAAGTAAATGGTATCGTGGGGTCTCAAGTTCATATTTTGGTCTAGAGAACCCAGTTTCCAAACAATAACTAACAAACCCATTCACTAGGATCCTGATAAAAAAAATTCAACTACAAAACTATATGGTACTAATTATGAGGTAAATAAAGGACGGTACATGCATATTGTAGGAATTGGTCATTTTTTCACGTCCTTATAGAGTCATCTCCCCATTTATGATTTATTAACCATGATATTTATTATCAATTATATGATACTACCACACAGATAGATAGCTAGAATAATAGTGCAATTTCTGGATATAACCATGGAAGTGTTATATCCTAATATCACCAATCAATTGAGAAATGAGGATTATATCTAGGAACTATATCATGATATGCCCCCACTATGAAATAAAGGAGTAGATTCTCTTCTCATGGTGTATCATGCTAACCCTCCACCCATAGCATAATTTTATGTTATTCAACCTACTAAGAAGAAAATGGATCTTGTGGTAAGATATTGGGATTATCAAAGGGTGAGCATGGTTTATGATTTCTATCAGCAGTTACCACCCCTGTTCTAAGGAAATCTTAGCCCTCAGGTAGTGGATGAAAATCTTGAGGTAGCGACATGAGTGTTCCTCCTACTCCAAAATTTTTTTGATCTAATACTGGTGCTATAATATATTCCTCAATATAGTAAAGTGAGTCTTTATATTACATTGATCATCTATATCCGTGAATAGGTAACTTTTCTATGGTCAGAGTCTAATAACCTCTTACATGAAGAGTATTACCCACCTATCATGGGAATAGTGTATGTTTAAGAGTCGTTTAATCTGTAACAGTGTAGCATGTATATTTAAGAGTATATTTTGAGGTTTAAAAAATCATTAGGTACTCTCATATCATAGTTCATTATATATTCCTTCATTCCAATAATATCAAGTATAGACTCTATAGAAATATTTGAACCAATGTTGTTCCTCTATGTATCCCCACCTACATTAATGCTTTAGAGAACATTCTCATGATAAATGAATTTATTATGGAGGGGTAACATGTCACTAGATATGGTGGTAGTTATCTTGATTCAAGACATTATTTTCAATTATTTATGGTTGGTGTGAGGGTTGCGATGCCATAGTAATGTTCATTCATGATCTTAATACTTAGGGTTAGTAGTAGAGAAGTATCATGTAGGATATATTCAGTTAGGAGACAATATTTTATACACCTTTGTAGACCAAGTTCGTATTTCTAGTGTTAAGTGACTCAATGTTTAGAAAATGGTAGTAAACAATTAAAATTTATAGACTCCCATGTTAGAGTCATCAGCATTATCAGGGGCCTCCCCATGGAAGATATCAGAGAGCTTAGGGAGAAATATTTTCGAATAGGAGTTAGTGGGGATCCAAGATGAGATTTAGATCAATGATATTTCAATCCAATTACACCATTACCACCTCTACGAAGACTAATATAAGCACAAAGAGTTTATGTTAAGGTAAATGATCAGATGCAAGCAATAGAGGACTATGACCAGGATATGCTTGACATGATTTAAGGTAAAATATATATTTTTTCTATATTGGAACCCGTACTTATTGAATATAGAATAAGAAATTATTTTTTATTTCAAATCCTTTTTTTGGGATATGAATCCATGTGGATCCCTTATCATATCAAATGAATCTAGAAGCTCTTACTAAAATTGATCACAGGCTCACCCAAATATACCAAATATGTGAGATAGGGTTTAGTGGATAGAGGTTTTCATGGGACCTCTTAGTGGTTGGGATAAATCCCTATGATTTAATCCTTGGTATAGACTGGATATCTGTTGTTTATACCTAGATAAACTACTATATTTGGAGATTGATGTTCGTATGAGTTAACAGATCAGGGTTTTTTTTTATGGGTGAGTGAGGCCTTTAGTTAGGATAAGTGTATCTTGTTGTATCCAATCACCAATTAGTTGGTGAGCATGGATTTTTGTAGAGTGTATGATTCAAAAGATTATATTTCTATAATCATGGATAAATATATGGATTTATTTTTTGATGATATTTATATATTACCCCTTTTGATGGGAGATCTACATCTGTATTGATTTTCACCATGGGACTACTATAAAATCTTTTGCAGCTTATCATATAGTCCTAAATAAGATCATGAAGATAAAGGTGAAACTTTAAGAACTTTTGGTGAAGGGTTTTATCAAACCTATTATGTCACCATAGGTAGATCTAGTTTTATTTTCTAATAAGGAAGGTGAGAGTTTAAGGATTTGTATTGATGATTACTACTTGAATCGGGTGAAATTAATGATAAACATTTCTCTAGCGATGACTAGTGACCTCTTTAACATATTTAAGGTAGATAAGTGGTTCTAAAATATTTATCTTAGGTTTGGTGGTCGCAAAGATGGATTATATGAAGGATATATCCTATTTGTGGCTTACAGGTGTCTGCGTGGGCATTATGAGTTTCTGGTGATTCCTTTATATGCGATGAATTCACCAACAAAGATCATCTTCCTTAAAAAAACAAATCATTAAACCTATATTAGATTGGTTTTTGGTTGTCGTTATTGATGATATCATTTTCCATTTATCATCAAAGGATGATCGGGATGATCGTATGAGGATTTCCTTGAACTTTTTTCAAAAGCACAAAATCTATGAAAAACTCTAAAAGTGTATGTTTTTGGATTCGATATATCCAATTCCAAGGTAATGTCTTGTCATATGGTTTTGTAGCTATGGACCCATGCATGATTGAGGTATAAAATTCTTGGTAACCACCTAGAAATGCGTTTGAGTTGTATAGGTTTCTTGAGTTAGTGTGTTACCATTGGATATTTTTGGTGTACTTATCCATATTGCATCTCTTAGGAATACCCTTACATGAATGGGTAAGCCCTTCATTTTTATGAGTAATGTTATAGCAATTTTTGGGGGATAAAGTGTAGGATGATGAGGGATATTTTTTAGTGGTATCCATAGCATGGATTCAAGTACATGGTGTTATTTGATACCTCTAGGACAGGGATTGGTTTTGTGGTAATGTAGATTCTGGAGGTGATTGGTTATGGGTCTATTAAACTGGGACCACAAGATAAAAATTCCACAACCCATAATATATGGATCATAATGTTCATATTCTCCTTGAATACTTATAGATGTTTTTTTCCTCAGTGAGTGTATCATCGTCTATAAAACCCACTAGAGTCACAGTTACATATTCTCTTAGTGAGACCTAAACCTAAGACAAAGGTGGAAGTTGTATTTATTATAAAAATTTGAAATTTTTATTATATATAATCTAGGAAGTTCAATGTGGCAGTTTATTCCCCTAGTGGTAAATCCCATGCTCAGTTGAAAAATGGGGATCTAAGTAGTTGGAAATGATGTATATATACCTTACATATAAGTAATATTTCTTTTATCATAAATACAATGTGCTTTCCCCTTTTATTCTTCGTCAAGTGAGGGAGACCAAATTGTTATACATCGACTATGAGGTTTCTGTGACCAAATATCCTTAGGTGAGTCACACGCTAGATTTTCTAAAGATGGAGAATGCCATTTTCTTTTATGGGGGGACTGTGGTTCTAGAATGGATATGGTATGGAATATAAATATACTTAATGATGGTAATTCCATGTTTAGTGAGATATCAAGACATAATTTCAGTGATAGTCAACTGGCTGAGCAAGTTGACCCCAATTCATTGAAATTTAAGGGAAATTTTTTAAAGAGGGATTACAATAATTGTATTTAGAGTATGTCGTTTGGTTACATAGGATTCCCTTTAACATCATGTTTGAACTAGATTTATTATTCACATCATGGTAATAAAAGGATCGGTATAAGGCATTCAAGACTCATTAACAGTTGATTATCTCATTCCACCCTCAAAAAATAGCAAGATTGAGTATACCATTTAGGTTCTCAAAGATATGTTGAGAGAGTTGAGGATTTATTTCATCCAGAGTTGGAAAGACCACCTAACCCTAGTATATTTTATGTACAAAAAATCACACTACAACAGGTATTACTTTTTTTATATGTATGGGAGAACTAGTTGGTCACCCCTGTGTTGGATTGATATTTGTAAGTTATCACTTATGGGGTCTAAGTTTTTGTGGATGATGACTGAAAAAGTGAAAGTGATATAGGATTAGAAGAATATAGCTTAGAACTATCATAAGACCTCTGAAGATATAAAATTAATGTATTTAGAGTTATAGGAGAGGGGTTATGTGTTCTTGATGGTATCTCCATAGCGCAGTTGGTATAGGTTTCTTCAGGGAATCTTGTTGTCCCCAAGGTTCATTGAATCATTATAGTTACTATTCAAGGTGAGAGAGATTTATTATCACATTGAACTACCCCTATAATTATATTGGGTGCATAATTTGTTTCATGTTTCATTTATAAGGATGAATGTGAATGACCCATCTCACAACATCAACTATGGTGAGATGGAAATCATGGGTGATGATCCGTTCTTGAAGTACCCAATGGAAATAATGTATTACTATAATGTATCTAAATTCAATGTATTTTGTTTAATTAATGGGATTATTTCAAGCACTTAGACGACACTTGATTCCATGGTTCGTGGAGCCCGAAACAATTGTTTGAACTTTTTTTGTATGTTGGAAATATCGCATGGGTGTGGTTTTAAAAAAATATAAATGGTTAATTGGATTCAAAATTTTAGGGCATTGTTGCGTTCGGAATAGAGACTAAACCTACGAAAGGACTTATCCTTGACCCACACAGGTTGAGGAAAAATTTAGTTTTCAGACTCTTTGAGAAATTTTATTAATATAATATCTTATGGAAAAAAATAAACATCAAATTTTATTTTATTTTTAATTTAGAATTCATTGTAATATAACGACGTTGAAAATAGAGCATAATCAAAATGTTGTTTCATTTATGAAATACTGTAACGACACTACAATGCAACATAACATGAATGGGGAAACACATTTTCCACATTTAAAGGATTGACTAAAGACTGATCGTTGGCACATTGGATAATTTCTCCGAACACTTGGAGATTAGTCATTAGTGAGTGATGATCGGTGAATGGACGCCAATGTCATATTGTGACACGACAAAAGCAACAGTGCGATCCTCACCAACAAATGATCCAACTTGGAGGTAGGGTGTATTTGGATTAATTTTTATTTCACATTTTAAAATATCCACAATGAACATGAATCAATCAACAAATAGAATGATTCAAAGATCGTGCAAGATTTTTGGAAGGTTTTTGATCTTTCGGATTTTGTTTGAGGATTATCTATATTATAATTCTAAAAATCCCCTCCCAACTCGTTTTTGAATTCTAACACGGAGGGTTCAGGCCGACCCGAACATGGCTCAAATCCCTCTGTCGTGGGACTTCTTGTGTTCTTTATGATGGAACCTATGGATCAATGGAAGATAAAACTTTGAGGTCATAGTAGGGATAGAGACAACCCAAGGATCCCGAATACACTCACAGATCGGAAAAAGGACCACCTGAATGGACCTGGTGGTCCGTAGAAGAGACTGTTGGCGGCACCGGCGACAACCGGCGGTGGCGGCTGCGTGCGGAAGATGGTGCACCGTGGTGGAAGACATGGCCTGCAGCATATGCTCATGGGCAGTGATCAGGGGATGCCTCCAGAATCCAGTGGTGGTGGCATGCTAAGTAGGGGGGGACTGCTTCCCACCGCGAGTGATGGATCGAGTCGTCAACAACGGTCGACAGTGGATCAGGCTACTGACAAGGGTCGGTGGAGATCATATCACTTCACACTGCTAGAATATCATGTTCAAGCTAGACCACAGTAGAAGCAAACCCCGTGGTGACCCTCAGGGTGTTTAGTATATATAGCTTTCCCACTATGTCTTAGTCGGAGCAGGTCGGTCCGCCCACAACGGGCCGAGTAGGAGGAGACGGGCTGGACCTATGGTAGTCCAGCGGGCCGAACCTACAGCAGTCAAGTGAGCTAGACCCGTGATAGTCCAGTGGGCCAAACCCATGGCCTAGCTGATCTGTTCTAAGCCTAGCAGCTTCAGTCGGACCCAGGTCGGGTCGAGTCGGACCAGACCCGAACCCAACGGGCCCCTTTTTACTAAAACGTCCATAACTTTTAAATAGTGAATCCTATTGGCATGTTTTTTATGGAATTGGGACCCTTTTGAAAAGATAGATACTTTTACATACTCCAAGAGATTTTTCATGGAAGTTGTTATATGATCAATGTATTGAGGAATATATTCCCCTGGAATCAAGTGCGTTGTGAGAGGGAATCTAGTGGATGGATGTGATCTGATGGAAGATATGAGAGGACATCAATGGCTCGGTAGCTAAGCAGAACTCAGTGGCTCGAAAAACAATCATAACTTAGTGTCCTCAAGGATGAGCATACCTTAGGTTCCCAGTATGCGAGCGGACCTTAGTGACCCAGAAGTTGAGCAGGCCTCAGTGGCTCGGTATCTGATATGACCTTAGGGGCCTGGTAGACAAGCGGACCTCAGTGGCCCAGTAGCCGATCAGACCTCAATAGCCCAAAATATAAGCAAACCTCAGTGGCCCGACCGACCTTAGTGGCTCATCGTGGCTGAGTCCCTAATCATTACAAATTTTCATCTTTACAACTACAAATCTTTCTTTTTATACTTTAGGTCATACCTGTGTGAGCTTTCCATAACTTCGTGTGTGATTTCACTACTGGAAATCATGTTTTTCCCAACACTTGTATTCCAACGGTTCTTTGAACCGTTGGTATAGGTAATATTTACCAACGGTTTCCAAAAACCATTGGTAAAGATCTGTAAAAATTGTGTTTTCCCAACAGTTTGATGAAACCGTTGGGAAAATGGGTAAAAAAGAGTTTTCCCAACGGTTTAGTGAAACCATTGGGAAAGATGAAGACCCCTATACCAACGGTTCTATCATAATCATTGGTATATATGGCATTAAGTGGATTTTCCCAACGGTTTTTTGAAACTGTTGGGATAATATAACTTTCCCAACGGTTTTTTAAAACCATTGGGAACGAAAATCCCCAAATATCATCGATCTGCTACTCCAGACATCTCAAAAAATTTTCCCTAACCGATACCTGGACGCACCCTCTCGAAATGTTTTCCCTAAACATCAATCTTCAGGAAGGTTTTCCTCTAAATCTCGACACAAACGCTACTTCCCAACACAACAGGTCTGGTTTTCAATGATTTTTTCTTCCCGTTTAAATCGGTATGTGTGAGTTCATTGATTTTAGATTTGTTCTTCCCATTTAAATCAGTTCTTTTGTGTTAATTTATTTTAGATTTTGTCATTCTATTTTGGTGCAATCTTGTGTGTATTATGATCCCCTTACGAAAATAAGGCTTATATAATTTTTGGTTACGGTTGGAACCTTACTTCACAACATGCTCTAGAGGGTGCTAACTCAAATTTCCAACGGGACATCTATCTTTGATTCAAGAAATTTTTGTTCTTCACTTCTAAAACAGGAGGTGTGCCTTCATTTATTTTAGATTATTTCGTTCCATTTTTCTACAATGTATTGTGTATTATGATTCCCTTATGAACACAATCAATATATCATTTTAGGTTGTGGTTTTGTTGTGATTTGTCTGTATTGAATAATTTTGGTTGATATTGAAGAGGTCAATATGATCCTGAGTTATTTTATCCTTGATTTATTTTAAATTTAAGGTCTATTGACTTGGTTTCATTGGTTATCCATAAATACAGTTAGGGTTGTCCGGGTAGGGTGGGGGGATAGGTTTTCCATGTGGGGTGGGGGGGGGGGCTGGGTTGTCCATGTGGGGTGGGGTAGAGCTGTCCATGTGGGGTGGGGGTAGAGCTGTCCAAGTGGGGTGGGGGTAGAGCTGTCCAAGTGGGGTGGGGGTAGATCTGTCCAAGTGGGGAGGATGTCAAGGGCTATCCAAGTGGGGTGGGGGAGGGGTTGTCTACGTCGGGTGGGGAGGGGGCTAGGTTGTCCAAATGGTGTGGGGGTAGGGCTGTTTGGGGTGGGGGAGGGGATTTCTAGGTAGGGTGGGGGAGGAGGCAGTCTAGGTAGGGTGGGGGAGGGGGCTGGGTTGTCCAAATGGGGTGGGGTTAGGGCTGTTTGGGGTGGGGGAGGGGTTGTCTAGGTAGGGTGGGGGAGGGGGCTGTCAAGGTAGGGTGGGGGAGGGGTCTGGGTTGTCCAAATGGGGTGGGGGTAGGGTTGTTTAGGGTGGGGGAGGGGCTGTCTAGGTATGGTGGGGGAGGGGGTTGGGTTGTCCAAATGGGGTGGGGGTAGGGTTGTTTGTGGTGGGGAAGGGGCTGTCTATGTAGGGTGGAGGAGGGGGATGTCTAGGTAGGGTGGGGGACGGGGCTGGGTTGTCCAAATGGGGTGGGGGTAGGGCTGTTTCGGGTGGGGGAGGGTGTGGAGGTTGGGTGGGGGAGGGTATCTAGGTAGGGTTGTCCAAGTGGGGTGGGTGGGGGGGGGCTGTCTAGGTAGGGTGGGGGGGATGGGTTGTCCAAGTGGGGTGATGGTAGGGCTATCCAGGTGGGGTGCGGGGGGGGGGGGGTGGGTGGTGGATGGGTTATCCAAGTTGGTTGTGGGGGGTAGGGGTGTCCAGGTATGGTGGGGGGGGGATGGGTTTTCCAAGTGGTGTGGGGGTAGGGCTGTCTACGTGGGGTGGGGGTAGGGCTGTCCAAGTGGGGTGGGTGGGGTGGGGGTAGGGTTGTCTAAGTGGGGTGGAAACCCTAAATTCAATGTTTTAATTGGATATTTGGTTTGTTTTATTAGGGATTAAGTTTATGAGGAATTCTCATTCCTATTATGGGTGGTTTTAATCAAAAGTTATGATGTTGGAACCATTTATGATGTTGTTGTCTCTATTTAATCAAATTTCCCCTAACTTAACATTAAATTCTATATCACATTTGGTTTCTGTTTTTTAATTTCTAGTTAAGTTATTTTTGGTCTATGATTGTCTCATGTTAATTATTTTCAATGGTTTGTCGTGGAAATTGGGTATTTAATGTGACTTTTCCTAATAGGGGTGCCTTGAGAATACTCCAAATATTTTTTTAAAAATGATCAAAGGGATTTTATTATTTAAAATGGATTTGGAAATATATTTTCTATTAAAGTTCAATCCTATTGAATTGTTTATGAAAAAATGAATTATATAAATTCTTTTTACATAATGGACAGAAGTTGGATGTATGAAACCGATCGGATCTCAATCGATTTTCAAAACAATTTGGAGAGCATTATAGATTTTTCATTTCACAATGCTTCAGATAGTGCTCGCATACACTGCCCGTGTTCCAATTGTGTTGGTAGACCATGGTTGAGCCGTGAAGAAGTCAGCCAACACATAACCAAAAATGGTTTTCAATCAAACTACTTTGTGTGGTATCACAATGGGGAGAAAATGAAATCTCAAATTGGTGATGATCGAAATGAAAGGACTGGAATGGAGAATTTTTTAGATGATCGGTTTCCTTTTATTCGGCAACATGAAAAAGAAGGTATTTCAACTCAGGAAGACTTCGATATGAGGGCAGCTGATGCATCTAGTGAAAATGATGATATTGCTAGGGTGAAAAAATTGAATGATGCTGCCACGACTCTAGTATATCGACAATGCGATAAAATGAAAAAGATGGAATTTTTAATCCGATTGTTTCATGGGAAAACTATGTATGGAATTTCTAATACAGAAATCGATTACATTCTTACCCTCTTTAAGGACTTACTTCTGGATGATGTAGATATTCCCTCAAACCACTATATGGCATGGAAGTTAGTTGAGGATCCTAGATTTTCAAGAAACAAAATTCATGCTTGCCCGAAAGATTGCAGTTTATTCTGGGAGAAAACTGATGAACAAAATGATTGTATAAAATGTGTCACATCCTGTTGGAAGTAAAAATCTGATGGAACACCATCCAGTGTTCCACAAAAAGTAATCTGGAACTTTACATTGATCCCCAGACTTCAGAATATTTCTATGTCTAATCACATATCAATAAAAATGTGATGGCGTGATACTGAGAGAAAGAAGACTAATGATGAGTTGGTTCATCCTGAAGATGGATTTTCATGGTAGAGATTTGATGCTCGACATCCTGATTTTGCAGCTGATGTGCATAATGTGAGGCTGGGTCTTTCTTATGATGGTTTTAATCCATTTGGGCAGATGCTTACTTCGCACAACACATGGCTAGTTTTTATACACATTTATAATCTTCCCCCATGGTTCTGTATGAAAAAACCTTTCACTTTCATGAGTATACTCATATCTGGTCCTTCTGATCCCGGCATTGATATTGATGTATACATGCAACCTTTAATAAAAGAGTTGAAACTTCTTTGGGATGTGGGTGTGCGCACATATGATGCATGTTCTAAAGACATATTTCAGATGCGTGTTGCACTTATGTGGACGATCAATGATTTTCCGGCTTATGCAATGATGTATGGATGGAGCACGAAGGGAAAACTGTCATGTCCAGTTTGTATGAAGAATACACAATCCAAAAGACTGAAACATCGTTGTAGTTTCAGTTTTATGGGACATCGATGATTCTTTCCAAAGGATCATCCATATAGAATGAATCATCGAAGATTTGATAATACCATAGAGACCGATGATCCACCACAGTGTGTGTCTAGAACTGACATGCTTAATGAATTGAAAGATTTCAGTTTTTTGTTCGGGAAGGGTCAAAATTAAATCTGGAAAGAGAAAGAATGTTTCCACTGAAACCTGTTACAATTGGAGGAAGAAGAGTATCTTTTTTGATTTACCTTATTGGTCAACCAATTTGTTACGTCATTGCTTAGACGTAAGGTGTAACACCCCAAGATTTCATAGTGTGTTATTTCTTCAAAATAATTCAATAACTTGCACTACACGCAACACCGAGTTCAAGCGCACCATGACTTACCAAACAAGCCGTTCAAAAGTGGTTATGAATAGTATTAACTAAATTTTAAACTTTATATAATCCTTATAATTTTAGAATCCATATTATGAGTTTCTTAGACATAATGTAAGAACAAATTCATTTTCAGTATTGTAGTTTTACCAACTTTTAATAGTGAACCCTTTTTAAATAAAATATTTTAAACTTTTGACTAAATGGGGACATCAAAAAAAAATTTAAATAAAACATCCCAAGCTTCCACGGTACGCTTTCCTTTGAATAAAACAGTAGCGTTTGTTGTACGCAACTTCGAGTTTTAACACACACCACAACCGATCAAACTAGCCGTTATGAATAGTAATACCTAATTTTTGAAATTATATATATTTTATATTTTAAAATGGACTTCATTTTTGGATTCGGAATATCAAATTTAGCCTAAGGTGAAATTTTGGTACTTTTCGGATAACTTTCATATTTTGATGAATAGTGAAAATTACTAAATTTTAATTAAAAACAACTTTTTTTAATAAAAATAATTAATAGTGATAAATTATAAATTTTAGTAGTTTTAAATTATATTTAGAATATATTTTTACCATTTAATATAATGTTGGTAATTGGACATAATTTTACAATTAAACCGAACATAAACAAGTGTCAATCTTTTGATAGTTATTATCTCTTAAAAACACGCTTTTTGTTTTGACAGCGGGAATTAATTTTAAATTTATTTCTGCCACTTCTGTGTTTTGAATTTAGGAAAATGGATTCCATATTTGGAATCAGGATGTTCAAATTATATAAATAGGTAACTTTTATTTTTAGACATTTTGAATAATTACTGCAGTAAATATTTTATTTACCATGGTTAAGGGTAAATCCGGTAAATAAGGGTTAAAAAATAATATTATAATAATACTAAATTACCCAAAAACGTGTCTTAACACTATTTGTTGATAAATGGTCGACCATGGGCATCTTTGGGTCAATTCTGGGACCCCATGGATCCACTTTTAAGTGATAATGACACTTTATTTTAATTAAGTTAAAATGAATACAAAAATGACAAAAGCATATATCTTTTAGAAAAACAATTGTTACATAGGGTTATATATGTTGGATTTTAGATTATAAATATTAATTAGAAAGATAAAAAGATTTCCTACGTAATGATTTTTTATTTATAATTTTTAGACATTAAATAATTTATTTTATTTATGACACAATGATGATGCAGTAATTACTATAATAGTGAAAAATTAAAATAATTGATATTATAAATACCCAAATAAATGAAATATGAAACTTTTAGTGAATTAAACTAATTTTCTAGGATAATATGATATATTATTATTGATTTAATTGACTTTTTTCGAAGTAATCAATCTGTTATGAGTTTCACAAAAATCAACTATTGAATAGTGTCAAAATTGACATAAAAGAGTTCTTAAAACAAATATTATATTATTAATTGATATTAAATTCCTAAAAATCTAAGTTTCGGCCAAGAGACTTATATCATGATAGGGTAATAATTAATGGACCACTTGGGGGTCGCTTGGATGTATATAGTAAGTTTATTAACCATATTATATAAAAATACAAAGAGACATTGTAAAAGTGAAACTAATTAACTTAGAGTTAATACTTAAAGATAAGGTTAATATAAGTAACCAAACCTGTCTAAATTCTATTGGTTGAGTGGTTTTCGACCTATCCCCACCTTATCCTTTTAATAGTCCACTTTTGAGCCATTGGAAACCAAATATTAATTTATTCTAAATTAATATTTCTAGCTTTTTCAAAGGTGCCCCTCACCCCCTTATAAAAGGGCACTCATCCTTCTCATTTCTTCACACCTTAAAATCCTTTTGGTTCGGCCAAACTCTACCCAAATACTCTCCCAACATCCCTCAATACAACCTAGAGGCCTTAGTTTGATCAGAAAGCCAACCTAAGGATCCCTTTTGATCAAATCAAAAGGAAGAACCCGAAGAAGAGGTAATGATTTCACCACCCTTCTCCAAGTTCATTTCTTCTTCCACTTCTTCTTCCTTTGTTCTTACCATTCTAAAATAATAACTCCAGTATCTCACATATACTGTGATGTTATTATAAATATGGTACAACCATATTCAGTATTCTATCCACCCTTTGAATAACATGTCACCATACGTGCGTACGTACGGCTTACCGTCTCCACGTCGTGGTGTAATTGTTATTCAATATAATATTATTTGGATGGGTATAATAATGATGTGTAACTCATGTAAATAATAAATATAACATGTTAATGATTCTTTATATATTATATACCATCCATTTATATATTATTTTAATATCAAAAGAATGATATTATCGCTCGTGCGTACGTACGGACTACCGCCTCCACGAACGCGATGAGATTCATTCTCCATCGTAACCATTAAAGTATAATTATCATTTGATGATTTAAAAATGATTTTTAAGGACTTGATATCATTCTGGATATGAATAATATACAACCTATCCTTTACAAACATGTCTTACGTAACAAAACATATGAAAGAAAACAAGTAAGTTAACACCCGAAACAATGATAATACTAAGATATTATTATCAAATCAATGTTAAAAGATCATATATGATATCATATTATTATATATGATTCTTGTATAATTTAATAACAACTATTTCACCATTATACAGGAGGTTAACCTACCCCAACCAAGGAAAAGTACAAGGTAAGGGTTTACTTTACAACCTCTTCATTATCCAAGGTTCTTTATACGTAATAATCTATTGGGATCTCTTTATCATCCACATCCATGTTTCTTCAAAATGTATTTCAAAACATTTTTAATATTTAAAAGAATATGGGTTAAAGTCATTTATACCCTTGTTTGACTTTTTATAAGAGGTTTATAAGGGAATCTTTTCGTCGTTTTCCAAACAAGGTGCTTTTTAACCTTTTCGACAGAATTAAGATAAGAATGTTTTTTTTAACTTATACGGCGGGTGCAGTTATTTTCCGCCGTTATAAAATATTCAAAGCTTTCCTTAAAAGCTTATAAGAAAATTTTCAATGAAAAGGTTTTCTTTTATAATTATGTGATTTTTAAATGATTTCAAAAGAGTGATATTTCTCTCAAATATATGAAAAATCCAGTGCAAATGTATACGTATTTAACGCAAGCTTAAAAATGTTTTCAGAAAACCTGACTCTCGAGTTTGGTAGACAGGAAGGGATTGGGAGTGGACCCATCATGGCCTGTAATTAATCGAGAAGTCTCAGAATTAGTTATTTTGTTTTCAGAAGCTTGCATATTGTTTTCAGAAAAACACTGGAGTATATTTTATCAATTTTAAACATAAGTATCTTCTAAAAAAATTGCATCGGTAGGTCTCATGAGACAAACTAGTGTCTTGGCACAAGGCCTTGACAAAATCTTATTTGTAGTCTTGGCACGAGGCCTTGACTATGTGGTTATGATAGTCTGGCATTATGCATTCCAACATTATGAAAGTGGTTATTGATTTTTGCATGTGATTATTCGATTAGTAGAATATCCATGTGAATAAGTAAATGGCATTATTTCATTTTATTTATGCCATACCATGTTGAAAGTTCATATTTAAAAGGCTTTTGTTTTAGTTATACATTGCCTTAAATGTTTATTCTTATTTATGAAAGTTTCCGCTATATTGTTATCCTTACTGGGCATTTGAGCTCACCCCTTTTCTATGTTTTATTTTTCCCAGGATGTGAAGAAGTAAGTTATGAATGACCTGCAGGGATTTTATGAGGGGTTAATAGTGTGGATTGTGGAAACATTATGTTGTTGTAGTAGTTTTTCATTTTATGATGTAATGTAAAACTTATAAATATATCTAGTGTTTCCAAGGCTACTAAACCAATCGGTCTTTCGAGATTTGATCTTTCTTGTGATCATGCCAATGTTATGTAATAATGCACCGACTCTGGGTAACTGGGGTCGAGGCGTTACATAAGGCATATTGAAAAGAATATATGCGAAATGTTGCTTTCGTTTCTTCTAAATGTCAAGGGGAAGAAAAAAGATGATTTACGATCTCGGTGTGACTTGGTGGATTGGGGCATCATACCAGAATTGTATCCAGTGCGTATCAATGAAAATAAATGGAAACTTCCATGTGCTTCTTATGTGATGACACCTACAAAAAAAACAATTTCTGGAATTATTAGATACTATTAGAGTTCCTGATGGATATTCAAGCAACATATCTAAACGGGTCAATAGAAGATAGTTAAAGCTAAAATCTTTGAAGACTCATGATTATCACGTTCTACTGCATGAGTTACTTCCAATAGCAATCTGTCATCTTTTTTCCAATAATGTAAGTGTGTCTGTTATTCGGTTGTACCATTTTTTCGAGATCTTTGTATTAAGAAGTTGTCCAAGTCTTTCTTGCAAAAAATGTTGACAGATGCCCCATTAATTTTGTGTGAGTTGGAGAAAATATTTCCTCCATAATTTTTCACATGAATGCTGCATCTGACTGCCCATATTCCCACTGAAATACTTCTCGGAGGACCTTTTTCTTTTCGTTGGATGTATCCAACTGAAAGAAATATGTTCACATTAAAGTTTTATGTCCGAAACAGAAATCATCCCGAAGGTTATATCGTGAACTGTTACTTGGCTCAAGAATGTATAGATTTCTGCTCAATGTATTTGTCTGATCATACTACAAGATTGAACAGACAATGAGAAATGAAGAAGAACAGTATGAGATAATTGAACCCAGTTTTCCATCACATCCTCAAACAGGAGGAATTCTTGGATCATATACATTGAAGACATTAAGCCACGAAGAGCGGGAGATGGCACATCGCATTGTTTTGTTCAACTATGATTTTTTCGGTGACTATATCAGGTAAATAAATTGATTATGTATATCTTACATATATATCTGTTAAACTATTAATATTTTTTATCTACAGGGAACATAAAACAATGATAAATAGGAAGCATCGTTCTTTATCTTTGAGAAGGAGAGAGACTTTGCATAGCAAAGAGTTATCTGCTTGGTTAAAATTGAAGGTATAAAAAAATTAATGTATAAAATAATTATGTCAATATATATTTTAGTTTAATAGTCATTTATATTTCTGGTATTGAGTTTTTCTGCTGACTCTATCTCTGAGAAAATAAGAGCTTTGGGTTTTGGTCCTAATACCATGTTTTGTGACTGTAATTCAATTTCTATCAATGGGTACAAATTTATTGTCACTGAATAAGAAAAGGACATGAGAACACAATATGATGGTGTTACGGTTACTGCTACAACAGATTGTTATGCCAGTGCATTAGATAGTAGACCGCGTTTTGAAAATGTGGGTTATTATGGAGTTGTTGAGAAAATAATAATATTGGATTATTACTCTCATGGACGAGTCACAATGATGAAATTCCATTGGTTTGATTTGATTACAAGACATGGAACATTTATTGATGATTGTGGATGTTGAGTAATTAATATGACTCGCACTCTTGCTACCGAAGAAACATATGTGTTGGCATTAATGGCTAAAAAAGTTTTTTTGTCAAAGACCAACATCGACCTGAATTTGGTGTCATAGTTGAAGTAATTCCAAGACATATTTTTGATGATGGTGATGATGGAATTGACATTGTCTCTAGTGGCATTGGAACCAATCCATTTATTTCTATTAATGAATCAAATAGCTCAATTTTCAGAGTTGATTGTGAACATGAAGTTGTGGTTGAAAATATATAAAATCATCCATCCATGTTCTCAATTATTTTGGTTTACCTCGAGTTGGGTTGTTAAGGTTGGTAATATTCAAATTTATTTAGTATTGTTCACAAATATGTTTTAGCTGACTTGACCGTTATGTTAATTTTCAATGTTTATTGGTTGCAGTTTTATTTGAATTGCATTTTCTAATTTGGAATTGAACTGTATTCAAACATAGTCAAAAAATATTTCTAACTTGGTGAACATTACAAATTGTATGATTTATTAAATCCATTCAAGCTCTTCTAAAACAATTGATAGCTGACTTGACCATTATGTGAATTCTCAATGTTTATTGGTTGCAGTTTTATTTGAATTGCATTTTCTAATTTGGAATTGAACTGTATTAAAACATAGTCAAACAATATTTCTAACTTGGTGAACATTACAACTTGTATGATTTATTAAATCCATTCAAGCTCTTCTAAAACAATTGATATCTTAATTGACCATTATGTGAATTTTCAATGTTTATTGGTTGCAGTTTTTTTTTAATTGCATTTTCTAATTTGGAATTGAACTGTATTCAAACATAGTCAAACAATATTTCTAACTTGTTGAACATTACAACTTGTAGGATTTATTAAATCCATTCAAGCTCTTCTAAAACAATTGATATCTTAATTGACCATTATGTGAATTTTCAATGTTTATTGGTTGCAGTTTTATTTGAATTGCATTTTCTAATTTGTAATTGAACTGTATTCAAACATAGTCAAACAATATTTCTAACTTGGTAAACATTACAACTTGTATGATTTATTAAATCCATTCAAGATCTTATAATACAATTGATAGCTAAATTACCAATGAATCCCCGTATTCCCTCATATATTTAGTTTTTTAGGTCACACATTAGTTTTCTTTTTCTAATTAATTACATATTTGTTTTCGAAATGTAGGAAATGAAGCCAATTGAGGAGAGATGAAGGAAAAAAATGACCGATAACAATCGTCAAATGACGGAGTTGGGAATTCCATCATTAGTGCTTGTAGTGAGTACTTTATTTAAAATTGATATATTTAAAAAATATATAATGTCATGTGATTAAATTTTTTGTACACATTTTTGTAGGATCCACCTATACGTCGACAGTTATTCAACGCGGAGCCTAGTACTGGTCCTAGTACTCAGGCCGGTGGTACGAGGTGGGTTCGTACCAGAGGTGGACGAGCAGCTGCGCGTACCCGACTAGGCCATGCCCCTCCCACTGACATGTCATCCTTCCCACATTCTGATCTCAGTGTGTCGTTAGAGACACATGTGATATTTAGGCCTTCCATGTTTTCGCTACCTTCTGCATCTTTTGGCCCATAATGTTCACATCCCATGTTGATTTCCACTCCTCAGTCAGCATTCGGTCAGACAGCTGTCCCATCTTCTTTTCCTTCTACTTCTGTCTCTCCGAGATTTTATATTCCATCATCTTCGACTCCTGTTCCACCACAGGGTGTTCCATCAGTTTCTGTGGATCCAGCGGCACTCAGCGATCAGACCGTCACAGGTATATTTATTGAACCCAAATAAATTTTTATAGAAATATTAATTTTCATTATAACATGTTTTGATAAAATATTTTTTTTTCTTTCATGGTAGATACATATAATGATAGGAGGCGTGGGTGGGGGCGTACACACATGCGTTTGGTGTGGAACCTCCACACACACGTTATGGTATATTATAATGAAGACAACCAAATGGTTGAGAAAACAGGCTAGCAATGTGCGAGTTTTTTTACAACGCTTACCAAATACTCCGACATCATTCTTGTCAGCCCGCTATCATGGAGACATTTGCAACATGAGGTCAAGGATAGAACTTGGGCAGAGATATGGGTAAAAAAATCTGTTCTATTTAATGCCATGAATTATTTTTGTATTTATATGAATTAATATTTTGATTTCAGCTTCGATTAATTTTCCCGATGGTGAGGGTGAACAATTATAACATCTAAAAGATTTAGGAGATCTTTGGAGAGCCTACAAGCATGAGTTATATATTGGATGGGTTGCTAGAGTTGGCACTGAGTTAGAGGCGGTACCAGTGGTGGATGATTGTCCTATAGAGCAGTATCATCAGATGATTACTCATTGGATGAGTAGCAAGTTTAAGGTATTAATAACATTTGAGGTATTTAAATAATAAATTTCATGTTTTTTCATTAATACTATCTGTTGCATTTTCGAATTTTATTTAGGAATCATCTGGATAAAATAAAAAGAACATTGATGCAAAAAATACCTCCACACACTGGGACGCACTACGATGCCTGATCATGAGAGGAAGCAGGTATGACAATTGTTTATAAGTTTTCTTTATGACTTACGCTTTATTTTGTTTCTTCAATTATTTAGTAGTTTGATAATGTTTTCATATAACTTTATTTTTAAATTTCATTGTAGAGGCAAATACAAAATATTGAAGGATGTGTGCCTCGAGAAAAACTATTTTGCTCGAGTAGACGGAAAAAGGATGGAAGTGCCATCAACGAAGCGACTCCGCAGCAGATTGTAAGTTTTAATCTGTTGAATTTACTTCTTAATATCTAATTTGTAACTTAATGATATATTTATATTTGTGACATGCTACTTTATAGGCCCTCGATGCCCAAGAACTAGACAATTTTGGTCCAACAGATCACTTACATCAGGTGTTGGGAGAGGAGCATTCTGGCAGAGTACGCTCCTGACCTAGGATAGCCCCAACGAGGTATTGTCCCTCCTCAGGTACGAGCTGTAGTGCCACCGAGCTGTAGCAAGTTAGGGAATAGGTAGAAAAGGCTGAGAAAAGGGCCACAGAGATGGCAGAACAGTCTGCTAGGGCAAACAGTGCGTTTATGATATTTATTAAAGTTCTACGTCCTACACTTCCAGTAGAGGCCATCCCAGCTTTTAATGAGTATATGTCGTCGATATGTTCTATATACGGTGCACCAGGTGGTAGTTCTAGTGGTGGTAAGGAAAATTTCCAGCTTGAAGATGATGATGGCGAGGAGTCTGATGCAGAAGACGAGGGAGAGGAGGAGGGCGAGGCGGCTGGCAAGGGCGAGGAGGAGGGTGAGGATGAGGAGGAGGGAAAGGGAAAGGATGATGATGGGGACGAGGACGAGGGTGATGATGATGATGGTGATGATGGTGATGGTGATGTGGGACAAGTTGATCCATTGCATTTTTGACTGATATTTCTGAGATTTGATATTTAATCTTTTGTAGTTGTTGGTTTTATCTAGTCTCGTAGCATAGTATTGGAGTTGAGTTATTTTTATATATTATCTGTTTTATAGATGTTGTTGTCTTTTAGTGTTTATATGTTTGGGAACCCCCCTCCTTCCTGGACCCTGGACACCTCCCACCCTCCTCCCTAGACCCCGGACAGCCCCGCCGGACAACCCCCCAGACAGCCCCCCCACCACCGCCCCTGGACCCCGGACAACCCCCCGGACAGCCCCCCAGACAACCCCCCAGACAGCCCCCCCCCCACTCTCTTCCTTGGACCCCAAACAACCCCACGAACAGCCCCGGACAGCCCCCGGAGAGCCCCCCGAACAGCCCCCCAGACAGCCCCCCAGACATCCCCCCAGACAGCCCCCCCCCCCTTCTCCTTGGACCCCGGACAACCCCCCGAACACCCCCGGACAGCCCCCCGCACAGCCCCCCCACCCTCCTCCCTGGACCCCAGACAGCCCCCCGGACAGCCCCCCATACATCCCCCCAGACAGCCCCCCACCCTCTTCCTTGGACCCTGAACAACCCCCCGCACAGAGGATTCTCATAAAATGGACAAAATTTTACGTACATACAGAAAAACGACTCAATCATGTTTCAAAAGGGCATCATTTGAAGTGAAAAAGATCAACGGGCATACAGAAAACCTACCAAACGCATTTGGATTGTGTAGCTACTTTAGAACAATGATACATGGGTCATATGTGACGTGTACGAGTCAACCCTACCTTAATATGAGGCACAGTGTGGTCATAATCACTCTATGTGGCTCTCTTTTGCATAAAATGGACAACAATTTATGTACATATGGAAAACCGACCAAACACATTCGGTTTCCATTGAAACATTAGGAGAACGATCCATGGGTCATATGTGACGTGTACGAGTCAACCCCGCCTGAATCCGAGGCGCGTTGTGGCTGGCACCACTCAAAGTGTCTGCCTTTTGTTTCAAAAGTACGCCATTTTAATTGAAAAACATCAACTGGCATATGGAAAACTGACCAAACGCATTCGGATTGTGTCGATACATTAGCTCAACAATCCATGGGTCATATGTGATGTGTACGAGTCAACCCCGCCTCAATCTGAGGCGCGGTGTGCCACCACCACTCAAAGTATCTGTCTTTTGTTTCAAAAGGACATCATTTGAAATGAAAAACATCAAATGACATACAGAAAAGCAACCAAAAGCATTCATATTGGGTCGACACATTAGAACAATGATCCATGTGTCATATGTGATGTGTACGATTCAACCCCGCCTTAATCTGTGGCACGGTGTTGCCAGAATCACTTTAAGTGGCTCTCTTTTGCTTAAAATGGACAACAATTTAAGTACATACAGAAAACTGACCAAACGCATTCGGTTTCCATTGAAACATTAGTAGAACTATCCATGGGTCATATGTGATGTGTACGAGTCAACGCTTCCTTAATCCGAGGTGCGGTGTGGTCGGCACCACTCAAAGTATCTGCCATTTGTTTCAAAAGTACATCATTTTAATTGAAAAACATGAACTGGCATACGAAAAACTGACCAAACGCATTCAAACTTTGTCGATACATTAGAAAAACGATCCATGGGTCATATGTGACATGTAAGAGTCAAACCCGCCACAATCCAAGGTGCGGTGTGGCCGCCACCACTCAAAGTGTCTGCCTTTTGTTTCAAAAGGACGTAATTTTAATTGAAAAACATCAATTGGCATATGAAAAAAATGACCAAACGCATTTAGATTGTGTCGATACATTAGAACAACAATCCATGGGTCATATGTGACGTGTATGAGTCAACCCCGCCTCAATCTGAGGCACGGTGTGGCCGCCACCACTCAAAGTGTCTGTCTTTTGTTTCAAAAGGACGTCATTTGAAGTGAAGAACATCAACTGGCATATGGAAAACTGAAAAAATGCATTTGGATTATGTCGATATTTTATCACAACGATCCATGGGTCATATGTGACATGTACGAGTCAACCCCACCTTAATCTGAGGCACAGTGTGGCCGGAATCACTCTATGTTGCTCTCTATTGCTTAAAATGGACAACAATTTAAGTACATATGGAAAACCAACCAAACGCATTCGGATTCCATTGAAACTTTATGAGAATAATCCATGGGTCATATGTCACGTGTACGAGTCAACCCCGCCTCAATCCGAGGCGCGGTGTGGCCAGAACCACTCAAAGTGTCTGCCTTTTGTTTCAAAAGTACGTCATTTTAATTGAAAAACATCAACTGGAATACGGAAAACCGACCAAATGCATTCTTATTGTGTCGATACACTAGCACAAAGATCCATGGGTCATATGTGTCGTGTACAGGTCAACCTAATCTCAATCCGAGGTGCGGTGTGGCCGCCACCACTCAAAGTGTTTGTCTTCTGTTTCAAAAAGACATCATTTGAATTGGAAAACATCAAATAGAAAATAGAAAAGTGACCAAACGCATTCAGATTGTGTTCATACTTTATCACAACGATTCATGGGTCATATGGGACGTGTAAGATTCAACCCCACCTTAATCTGAGGCACAGCGTGGCCGGAATCACTCTAAGTGGCTCTCTTTTTCTTAAAATGGACAAAAATTTAAGTACATACAGAAAGCTGACCAAACGCATTCAGTTTGCATTGAAACTTTAGAAGAATGATCCATGGGTCATATTTGACGTGTAAGAGTCAACGTAGCCTAAATCTGAGGCGCAGTGTGGCCGGCACCACTCAAAGTGTCTGCGTTTTGTTTCAAAAGTATGTCATTTTAATTGAAAACAATCAACTGGCATATGGAAAATCGACCAAAAGCATTCGGATTGTGTCAATACATTAGAAAAACAATCCATGGGTCATCTTTGATGTGTATGAGTTAACCCTGCCTCAATCCGAGGCGCAGTGTGGCCGCCACCACTCAAAGTGTCGGTATTTTGTTTCAAAAGGACATCATTTGAAGTTAAAAACGTCAACTGGCATACGGAAAACTAACCAAATACATTCTTATTGTGTCAATACTTTAGCACAACGATCCATGGGTCCTATGTGATGTGTACGAGTCAACCCAGCATTAATCTGAGGCACGGTTTGGCCGAAAGCACTCTAAGTGGCTCTCTTTTGCTTAAAATGGACAACAATTTAAGTACATACGGAAAACCGACCAAACACATTCGGTTTCCATTGAAACTTTAGGAGAACGATACATGGGTCATATGTGACGTGTATGAGTAAACACCGCCTCAATCCGAGGTGCAGTGTGGCCGGAACCACTCAAAGGGTCTGCCTTTTGTTTCAAAAGTACGTCATTTTAGTTGAAAAACATCAACTGGCATACGGAAAACCGACCAAACACATTTGAATTGTGTTGATAGATTAGAAAAACGTTCCATGGGTCATATGTGACGTGTATGAGTCAACCACGCCTCAATATGAGGCGTGGTGTGGCCGTCACCACTCAAAGTGTCAGACTTTTGTTTCAAAAGGACATCATTTGAAGTGAAAAACATCAACTGGCATACGGAAAATAGACCAAATGAATTCGTATTGTTTCGATACTTTAGGAAAACAATACATGGGTCATATGTGACATGTATGAGTCAACCCCGCCTCAATATGAGCCACGGTGTGTCTGGGACCACTCAAACTGTCTCTCTTTTGTTCAAAATGGACTAAATTGTATGTGAAATCAACAACTGTCATACGGGAAACCAACCAAACGCCTTCATATTCAATTGACACTTTAGGAAAATGATAAAAGGGTCATATTTTACATGTACGAGTCAACCCCGCCTCAATCCGAGGTGCGGTGTGGTCAGGACCACCCAAACTGCCTCTCTTTTGTTTCAAATGGACAATATTTTACGTACATATGCCAAACCGATCAAACAGATTCTGATTTTGTAGAAACTATAGGAAAATGATCCATGGATCATATGTGAGGTGTACGAGTCAACCATGCCTCAATATGAGGCCCGGTGTGGCCGACACCACTCAAAGTGCCTCTATTTTGTTCATAAATGACTTAATTTTAAGTGAAAACAACAACTGACATACTGGAAACTGACCAAAAACCTACATATTCTTTTGAAACTTTAGAACAACAATCCATGGGTCATATGTGACTTTTAAGAGTCAACCCTGCCTCAATCCGAGCTGCGGTGTGGCCTGGAAAACTCAAACTGTCTCTCTTTTGTTCAAAATGGACTAAATTGTAAGTGAAATCAACAACAGACATATGAGAAACCTACCAAACAACTTCGGATTCTATTGAAACGTTAGAAAAACGATCCATGGGTCATATGTGATCTGTACGAGTGAACCTTGCCTTAATCTGAGGTGTTCTGTGGCCAGGACCACCCAAACTTCATCCCTTTTGTTCAAAATGGACAATATTTTAAGTACATACGCCAAACTGATCAAACAGATTATTATTGTGTTTGAACTTTAGGAAAATGATCCATGGATTATATTTGACATGTAAGAGTCAACCCCGCCTCAATCTAAGGCCCGTTGTGGCCGACACCACTCAAAGTGCCTCTCTTTTGTTTAAAATGGACTTAATTTTAAGTGAAAACAACAACTGACATACGCCAAACTGACCAAATGCCTTAGGATTCTATTGAAACTTTAGAAAAACGATCCATGGGTCATGTGTGATGTGTACGGGTCAAACCTGCCTCAATAATATCCGCGGTGTGTCTGGGACCACTCAAACTGTCTATCTTTTGTTCAAAATGGACTAAATTGTATGTGAAATCAACAACTGTCATACGAGAAACCGAACAAATGCCTTCATATTCTACTGAAACTATATGAAAATAATACAAGGGTAATATGGGATGTGTACGAGTCAACCCCACCTCAATCTGAGGCACGGTGTGGCAGGGACCACCCAAACTGCCTCTCTTTTGTTCCGAATGGACAATATTTTACGTACATACACCAAACCGATCAAACGGATTCTGATGGTATTGAAACATAAGTACAATGATCCATGACTCATATGTGATGTGTATGAGTCAACCCCACCTCAATCTGAGGCCCGGTGTGGCCGACACCACTCAAAGTGCCTATGTTTTGTTTAAAATGGACTTAATTTTAAGTGAAAACAACAACTGACATACATGAAACCAACCAAATGCCTACGGATTCTATTGAAACTTTTGGAAAACGATACATGGGTCATATGTGAGATGCACGAGTCAACCTCGCCTCAATCCGAGCCGCGGTGTGGCCGATACCACTCAAATTGTCTCTCTTTTGTTCAAAATGAACTAAATTATAAGTGAAATCAACAACTGACATACGAGAAACCTACCAAACACCTTCTTATTCTATATAAACTTTATTAAAATGATCCATGTGTCATATTTGATGTGTATGAGTCAACCCCACCTCAATCCGACGCGCGGTGTGGCCGGAACCACTCGAAGTGTCTCTCTTTTGTTTCAAACGGACATCATTTTTAGTGAAAACAATAACTGACATACAGAAAACCAACCATATGCATTCAGATTCTGTTGAAAAGTTCGGAAAACAATACATGAGTCATATACGACGTGTATGAGTCAATCCCACCTCAATATGAGGTGCAGTGTGGCCAGAACCACTCAAAGTGTCTCTCTATAGTTTAAAATGGACTTCATTTTAAGTGAAAATAACAACTAACATACTGAAAACCAACCAAACGCATTCGGATTCTGTTGATACTTTAGTAAAAGGATCCCTGGGTTATTTTTGATGGGTAAGAGTCAACCGCGCCTCAATTTGAGCCTCGGTGTGGCAGCCACATCTCAAAGTGACTCACTTTTCATTGAAATGGAAAACATTTTAAGTGAAAACAACAACTGACATACTAAAACCCAAAAAAACGCATTTAGATTCCATTGAAACATTAGTAAAATGATCCATGGGTCATTTGTGACGTGTACAAGTAAACCCCACCTCAATCCGAGGCACGGTGTGGCCGGAACTACTCAACGTGTCTTTCTTTTGTTTCAAAAGGACATCATTTTTAGTGAAAACAACAACTGACATACGGAAAACAGACCAAATGCATTAATATTTCATTGACACATTAGGAAAACAATTCATGAGTCATATGTGATGTGTACGAGTCAACCCCACCTCAATCCGAGGTGCGGTGTGGCTGGAACCACTCGAAGTGTCTCTCTATAGTTTAAAAGGGACCTCATTTTAAGTGAAAAGAACAACTATCATACGGAAAACAAACCAAACACATTCTTATTCTATTGATACATTAGGAAAAGGATCCATGGGTCATTTTTGATGTGTATGAGTCAACCGCACCTCACTCAGAGCCTCGGTGTGGCCGCCACGTCTCATAGTGACTCACATTTCTTTGAAATGGAAAACATTTTAAGTAAAAACAACAACTAACATACTGAAACCCAACAAAATGCATTTGGTTTCCAGTGAAACTTTTTGAAAACGATCCATGTGTCATTTGTGATGCGTACGAGTCAACCCCACCTCAATCTGAGTTGTGTTGTGGCCGGGATCACTATAAGTGTCTCTCTTTTGTTAAAAATGGAAAACATTTTAAGTACATACGGAAAACCAACCAAACGGATTATGATTGTGTTGATACTTTTGAACAACGATCCATGTGTCATATTTGATGTGTACAAGTCAAACCCTCCTCAATATAAGGTGTGGTGTGGCTGACACCACTCATAGTGTATCTCTTTTGTCTAAAATATACATCATTTTAACTGAAAAGAACAACTAGCATAAGGAAAAATGACCAAACGCATTCAGAATCGGTTGAAACTTTAGAATAACGATTCATGGGTCATATTTGACGTGTACGAGTCAACCCCACTTCAATCCAAGGTTCAGTGAGTCCGGAACCACTCGAAGTGTCTCTCTTTTGTTTCAAAAGGACATCATTTTTAGTGAAAAAAACAACTGACATACGGAAAACTGAACAAATTCATTCTTATTCCATTGAAACATTAGGAAAACAATCCATGAGTCATATGTGACGTGTACGAGTCAACCCCACTTCAATCCGAGGAGCGGTGTGACCAGAACCACTCGAAGTGTCTCTCTATAGTTTAAAATGGAGTTCATTTTAAGTGGAAAGAACAACTGACATACGGAAAACTGACCAAACACATTCAGATTCTGTTGATACTTAAGGAAAAGGATCCATGGGTCATTTTTGACGTGTATGAGTCAACCGCGCCTCAATCCAATCCTCGGTGTGGCCACCACAACTCAAAGTGACTCACTTTTCTTTGAAATGGAAAACATTTTAAGTGAAAACAACAACTGACATACTGAAACCCCACAAAACGCATTTGGATTCCATTGAAACTTTAGGAAAACAATCCATGGTTCATTTTTTATGTTTACGAGTCAACTGCGCCTCAATCCGAGCCTTGGTGTGTCCGGGACAACTCAAAGTGACTCACTTTTCTTTGAATTGGAAAATATTTTAAGTGAAAACAATAACTGACATACTGAAAACCAACCAAACGCATTAGGATTCTGTTGAAACTTTAGGAAAACGATCCATGGGTCATTTTTGACGTGTAAGAGTCAACCCCACCTCAATCTGAGTCACGGTGTGGCTGGGATCACTCTAAGTGTCTCTCTATAGTTTAAAATGGACTTCATTTTAAGTGAAAAGAACAACTAACATATGGAAAACTAACCAAACACATTTGGATTGTGTTGATACATTAGGAAAAGGATACTTGGGTCATTTGTGATGTGTATGAGTCAACCGCGCCTCAATCTGAGCCTCGGTGTGGCCGCCACAACTCAAAGTGGATCACTTTTATTTGAAATGGAAAGCATTTTAAGTGAAAACAACAACTCACATATGAAAAACTGACCAATCGCATTCGGATTCTATTGAAACATTAGGAAAACAATCCATGGGTTATTTTTGATGTTTACGAGTCAACCCCGCCTCAATCTGAGTCATAGTGTGGCGGGGATCACTCAAGAATGTCATTTTTTTAAATGAACCACATTTTAAGTGATAATAATAGGCATACAGAAAACCAACGAAACCCTTTTGGAATATGATGATACTTTAGGAAAATGATCAATGGGTTATGTGTGAAGTGAACTAGTCAATCATGCCTCAATACAAGGCATGGTGTGGATGGTACTACTCCAACCGCATGTATTTTGTTTAAAATGGATATCATATATAGTAAAAACACTTGTATACAAAAAACCGATCAAATTATGAATTAAATTCCAAATTTCACATATAATTGTCGTCTAAATTTTAAATTTAATTATAAATGAATTTTAAAATGAATTCTAAATGAATTATAAATGAATTTTAAAATGAATTCTAAATGAATTCTAAATTGTGTATCTTTATAATTACATTATCAATTCTGATTTAATTCTGAATGTGTATAGTTTCAGGATGTATTATATGTTAAATGTATATAAATTTGTTTTGTATATGTATATGTTACTTGGTTTTTGCAGTTAAAGGATAGGGATTGAAGAATCATAGGGTAATGGAGACCCTACTCCTCCCCTGTGTAAATTGCAGGCTGCTGTACAAATTCTAGGCTGTTGTGCAATTTGCACAGCATAGGCTATGACAATGGTTTGAAACTGTTGGCATAGTCTTCTAAGGAGTTTTATACTAACAGTTCATATGGAACCATTGGTATAAACTCTTTACCAATCGTTTCAAACCATTTGGAAATGATGTATAGTTGGCTTTTTCCCAACGGTTTTGAGTGAACCGTTGGGAAAAGCTAGAGATTTTGTTGGGTTTTCCCAACAGTTTACTTAAAACCGTTGGGAAAACATATGACAATGGTTAATGTTAACCATTGGTATAGGTTGATTTTTCTAACCTATCCCAATGGTTCTTTGTAAACCGTTGGGAAAAATTTTCCCAACGGCTTACTTCCCTACGGTTTTCAGAACCGTTGCGATAGATATTCCCAACCGTTCTACGGCCTTTCCCAACAGTTGTGAACTGTTGGAAATGCCTCTTTTTCCAGTAGTGTTTCCTTTGTGGTAGTTTCTTTGCGGTTTGGGGTTCCTACTGAGTATTGTGTTACTCACCCTTGCATGGGATTCTCCTACACGTGTTGTTTCTTGGTTAGATGAGAGATTCATTGATAGAGACATTGGTGGTCCAGAACTAGGTCGTCCCAGTGATATCGGACAGGCGAGGCATACTCCACCGATTTCTAGAATCTACTCTTTACCTACCCTTCCAGTAGCGATTTCTACAAACGGATTAACAAATATATTGTACTCACTTTTTTATAAATTTTCTATTTTTCAGGTTTATATTCTATCCCATTTCAGTTACAGCTTGTACCTCTTCTATCAGTGGTTTTTTTAGTGGTATGCATTTTTTTCTTTTTAAGAATTTTGGGCTAGGGTTTGAGTGTTTATGTGTGTAAAGGTACAAAAACAATGCCTCCCACTTGCAGGATAATTACTTCGGTGCTAGTTTTCAGCCCCTAGACATTGGGAGGTGGGCATGGGGTGGTCACAGCATGGGCCCTAGGGGATGGGTCATAAAAAATTGTTATCATATGTGGTTAGTTTTACCTTAAAGACCGAGATTCCATGGTTTTGTTTTGGGGAAATAGTTTTTAATGTTTTGAGTATGGAATGTTTGATCATTTAGGGTCTAGTGTTGATGTATTGGTTGAGGTATCCATACACCAAGACCCTGAATTCTGATTTTTGATCTGACACAGGAAACCACCGGTTACATGCATCATATAAAATTTTGAGTATTTCTTCGTGTCCTTATTGAGTCATCTCACCAGGTATTACCTATTGACTATGGTTCATCTTGATCTAGTTTATCATGATACCATGTAGATAGCTAGTGAGTATTCTAGTTTGTTACCACAAGGATGGTATTCCAGTTATGAGGCATCATTACAGGGACCTGTATTATAGATTTCCCCACAGAGAGGTGCATGAGTGTTGCCACTACCCATTGGCCAATAGTTTCTACCAGCACTACCTGTAGAGGACGCACGTACGTTCAGTGCCTTACACAAGTTCCAATGGTATAGAACTCCTAGGTTCAAGGGTGAGACTGATCCCCTGGTGGAAGAGGATTGGCTCAAGGTGGTTTTGTGAGTCTTCAGTCTAGTGAGGATGTCTCACGGCCAGATGGTGATCATAGATGCGAGCCTTTTTTAGGGCTAGTTGGGGAGATGGTGGAGCAAGATTATCTAGATGAATGATGAGGATACCCTCACCTAGACAGACCTTTATCTCCTCATTAGATAAGAGTTCTTTCTAGCGACGTTGTTCTCAGTGCGCATATAGGAGCTACTGTACCTACAGTAGGGTGGAATGATAGCAGCAGAGTACTTAGTGATATTCACGAATATTTCTCACTACTCCACAGACATGGTGTGAGAACCATTCTTCTGGTATCAAGATTTTAAGCAGGGGATACGTCAGAATATTAGGGCATACATGGTAACACTTAGCATCCCTACTCAGGATGGGGTGATGGAACGGGCCCTACTAATGGAGAGTATCCTTACAGAGTAGGTGAAATTAGTAGAAGCTACCAGTAGACCCCGGGTGGGGGGGGAATCGGTCCATTAATTTCGGGGGATAAACCCAAGATAACGTATCAACAGTACAAGACCCCCAGGGTGGAGGGATTCATAAGAGGGGTAGATTGTGATAATCATACGATGGTCAGCGGAACATGGATCATGATTTCCCAACTCACCATGTAGGCTACTAGTTAACGGTCGAGGGACTGTTGAGGTAAAGGTAGAGGTTCAAGTGGGGTGGTCCCTTGGTCAACATATGCGGAAGGAGGTCCAGAAGAGAAATATATAGTAAGCATAGGTTTGATATGCTACCACAACCACCCCCAAGTGGTCCACCACAGGCTCCAGGAGCTGGTGGACAGGGGAAATGCTAGCTACATGTGATGGAGGCCTAAGACCCTGGTGCTCTAGATATGATTAGAGGTATGATTTGTATATTCTCCACCATATATTCATTTAAATGATTACACACTAGAGACAACAGTGTGATATTACTCTAGGAGGCGAGGGCTTTGGATGGGATCTCCTAGTACTAGCATCGAGACCTTATGATGACATTCTATGTACAGACTGTTAATCCACAATTCCTGCTCAGATCGACTTCTATAGATGCAGAGTTCTGTGTGTCTGGGGATATGGGACAAGGTTTTCCTTCACTAGAGAGAAAGTAGTGCTTGCAGTGTAGGATGTAATTTTTTATAGTATGGTATAGAAGATAACTTACCAGTTGGGTAGTCTCACCCTTAGTGTGGTGGATGATAATATTCTTTACCTTCCTATAGTGGTGGACGAGTACTAAAAAGTCTTTCATAAAGATGTTCTAGTATTAACTCCTCGAATAAAGGTAGAATTATGCATTGATCTATACCTTAGGATGGAATTTATATCTACGCCATCATATCTGATGGCTCTCATAGAGCTTCATGAGTTGAGTGTGTATTTTGAGGATTTGCTGGAGGAGGGCTTCGTGGGTCCCAGGGTTTCAACATGGGAAGCCCCGATATTGTTTTCCAAGAAGGAATATGGGAGTTTGAGGTTGTGTTTTGACTTATAATGCCTAAACTAGGAGACCATGAAGAACAGTAATCCACCGTCAAGGATTGACGACCTCTACGATTAGTTGATGGGAGTGAGATGGTTCTGAAAGATAGATCTCTGATCAGGCTATCATCATCTTAGTGTATGGGATGAAGATGTACTGGAGACAGCCTTTAGATGTAGATATGCCCTCTATGAGTTCTTGGAGATTCCTTTAGGTCTGACCAATTAATTAATAGTGTTCATGGGACTCGCTAAAAAGATCTTCTAGCCCAACCTTGATTTTATGTCGTGGTCTTCATTGATTACATCTCAGTGTACTCGATGTCTGAGGAAGAGCACTCTATACACCAGCGGATAGTCTTGGATACACTCTGAGATCACCAAAATTATGGGAAGATCTCGAAGTGTCATTTATAGATTGGGAAACTCCAATATTTGGGACATGTAATTTCAGAGGCTAAAGTTTCAGTTGATCCAGAAATGATAGAGGCAGTTATTTCTTAGGATCCACCTAGGAGAGTGACTTAGGTATAGAGTTTCTTGGGTTTGGATGGGTACTATTAGAGGTTCGTTCCTGACTTCTCCAGGGTAGATTCACCCTTATCAGCTTTGAAACAGAAAATAAATCCCTTGGTGTGGATAGAGAAGTTCCAACATAGTTTTTAGGAGCTGAGGCAGAGACTGACGAGTACCCCCATCTTGAGACTACCATAGGAGGGCATTGGGTATATAGTATTATATGATACATTCGGGACCGAATTGGGTTGTGTCTTGATGAAGGTTCAAGAAGTGATCACCTGTGATTCCCGGTAGTTGAGGGAGCATGAGAAGAATTATGTGACCCATGGCCTAGATCTGGTAGTAGTGGTCTTTTCTTTGAAGATGTGGTGTCATGATGTGATTGGTGAGTAGTTTAACATCTACATAGACCATGAAAATCTCAAGTATATATTCTTCTATGAGGACCTAAACTTCAGGTAGTGGAGGTGTCTAGAGTTCCTCTAGGACTATGACTTCAAGATAGTCTATAGTCCGAGTAAATGTAACATGGTAGTGGATGTGCTCAGTAGGAGATCTGGTTTATTGTTTCTAATTGAGGTGTGGGAGTAGTTATCTGCGATGCAGATATCCTTTGTGGATGGTGATGGAGCATCTTATCTTCAATCGATGGTTGTCACTCCCGCACTCTTATAGAAAGATAGAGTGGCACATCTTGTAGATGATGAATACAAGGCCTGACACGCTCAGTTATCCTCAAGACTAGATCCTGACTAATATTCAATATGTGGGGAGCATGTCATCCTTTTAAGAGAGAAAATTGTTATTCCAGTGTCATAGTTTGTGGAGGTTATATGGGAGTTCCACACCTCCCCTTTGGTGGTACATCCAACAGTGGAAAAGATGTACCAGGACCTCTGACATCAGTACTGGTTGCATGGGATGAAAAAGGTAGTTGCAGAGTTCATATCATGGTGGCTCACATGTTAGCAAGTGAATGAAGAGCACCAAGTTTTAGCAATCTTGACTCAACCTCTTGAAGTGTCAGAGTTTAATTGGGATGGTATCTTGATGGAAATCATGACTGGGAAACCCCACACATAAAGAGGAATGATGCCATTTGGGTGATTGATGACCAAATAACCAAGTGGTCCCACTTACTACCCATTCGGGAGAAGGGTCGAGTAGAGATATTTGGACGCCTCTACATAAAGGAGATAGTTTCACTCCATGGAGTCCCATCGAAAATAATCTTGGATCGAGACACACACATTACAACCCGGTTGTGTAAGGGATTATAGGAGGATTTTGGGACCCATCTGTGCTGGAGCATGTCTTTCCACCCTCATACTGATGGTTATATGGAGAAGAATATCTAGGTTTTAGAGGACATGTTTTGTGATTGCATCTTGGACATTGGTTGCGGTTGAGAGGATCACCTACCACTAGTGATGTTCGCATACAATAGTAGCTACCACTCCACCATTGGTATGACACCATTCGTGGTTCTGTATGGGCAACCATGCGGGTCCCTGAAATACTAGATAGACCCAGGGGAGTCTGTATACATAGGTCCATAGATGGTACAGTCAGCCACTAAGAAGTTATAAGTCATCCAAGAATGGATGAGAGTTGCACATATCATGAAGAAATATTATACTGATAAGATAATGAGACCCATGGAGTACGAGGAGGGATACCACATGTTCCTTTGGGTCTCACCCTGATGAGGACTATGAAGATTTGTATGGGGCGCCAAGTTGTCTCTGAGATTCATTGGCCCTTTCCAGATTCTAAATTGAGTTGGAGAGATGGTTTACTTCCTAGATATTCCCCTATAGATGCACTGAGTGAATAATTTATTCCTTGTATCGCAGCTGAGGAGTTATGTGCATGATCCATGGCATGTCATTGACTAGGGTGAGTTGGGCATTGATGATGGGGAGACGTTTGCAGAATTCCTTGAAGAGATTGAGGATCAACCAGATTGGGTCCTTCATGGATGATTGATTCCAATGGTGTGCATCCAATGGCAACAGAAGAATCTCTTGGAGAGCACATGGGAAAGTAAGTCTCATATCCGAACATAGTACCCCCATTTGTTTCTTTAGCCCTTGTTTTGGCTTATAAGGATGTAAATCCCTTGAGGTGGTGTAATTTAGTGTCCTGGAATTCCATGTAATTTTTTTAAAATTATATGGGATTATTTTAAGACCAGGTACTCAGATGGAACTTGATTTTGTGGCCCGGTGAGCCCAGAACAATTGTTCAAACTTTTTTTAGTTTATTTAAAATTGTGCACATGTTCCATTTTAGAAACATCAAAATGGGTTCCTTGATTAAAAATATGAGGTCACTGTTTCATCCATAATGGTGAAAACCCTAATAAAGGACTTAACCTCGATCGGCACAGGTCGAGGGAAAAACATCATTTTCAGGGTTTTTAATAAATTTTATAAAAATTATTTCTTAAGGAAAAAATAAAATAAACATCAATGTTTATTTTGTATTGAACTTCTAATTTGTTGCAGCATAATGGTGTTGCAACCTGAGCGTAACTGAAATGTTGTTTCATTTATGAAGCAATGTAACGACACTACAACAAAATGTAACAGAAATGTTGAAATAAATTTTCTACTATTAATGGATTGAATGAAGACTGATTGTTGGCATGTTGGAGAATTTCTCTAAAACCATGAAAATTTTTTGTTGGTGAGATGATCACAGAATGGCCACTAAAGATATATTGTGAAGCAGTGAATGTAGTTGTGAGATCCTCACCAACGAATGATCAAACGTCAAGGTAGGATCTCTTTTGATTAATTTTTATTTTCCCATTTTGAAATACCCATGACGAACGTGAATCATCCAAAAAATGGAATGATTCAAAAATTGTGTGTGCTTTCTTGGGAGGTTTTTTATCTTGGGGATTTGATTTGGGGATTATCAATGTCAAAATTTATAAAACCCCCTCCCAACTCATTTTTTTAATTCTAATATAGAGGGTTTGGGCCGACACGGACAAGGCTCTAATCCCTATATCGTGGTAATTCTTTTCTTCTCTGTGACCAACCATCCAGATAGATGTAATTTCAACCCTGAGGTCGTAGTAGGGAGAGAGACAACCTAAGGATCCCAAATCTGCTCATGTATCGGAAAACAGGCCACCAGAGTAGACCTAGTGGCCAAATAAAGAGACCAACGGCGTGCCAGCACCGGCAGAGCACCGCGGTGGCAGACAGGGCCCATGGAATCCAGCTGTGGGCATTGATCAAGGGCCTATGGTAGTAGCCGATGGTGGAAGCACACAAAGTATGTGGGTTGGGGGGTATCTCGCCATGGGTAGTGGATCGGGCTATCAGCCATGGTCGGAGGTAGTGCACACAAATGTGGTGGTTGTGCTGCGTCATGTAGCTGGATGTCTACAGTCCAGCTGGATTGCGGCAGCGACTAACCCTGCAGAAACCTATAGGGTGTTCGGAAGATAAGGATGTCCAGCTACATCACGGTTGGAGCAAGTATGTCTGCTCACTGCAGACCAGGCAGGAGGAGATAGGCTCGCCCGATCCATCCATCTGGTCGGACCTATGGCATCCCATCAGGCAAGACCCCATGGTAGCCCAGTGGGCTAGACCCGCATCCCAGCTGATCTGGGCCGGTCCCAGTGATATGGTTCAGACCCGGGCTGAGTTAGTGGACCCCGAGTTGGGTCATCCCTACCTAGTTGGACCGAACCTGGACCCAATCGAGCCATTTTTACTAGAACTTCCATAACTTCCAAACCATACGTCTGGTTGATGAGTCTTTTGTGGCATTAGGACCCCTCGTGAGAAGAAGGGCCTTTTAGCATAATCCAAGTGAGTTTTCATGGAATTTGGGATATAACCAATGGCTTTAGGTCTAGATTATCCCAGAATCAAGCATGCTGCAAGTAGGAATCTTCCTACTGGATGTGACACGAACGAAGATATGAGTAGACCTCAGTGGCCCAATAGCCGATCAGACCTTAGTGGCCCTATAGAAATGTAGACCTTAGTGGCCAAGTAATCGAACGAACCTCAGTTTCCTAGAAGACAAGTGGGCCTTAGGGGCCCAGTAGCCTAGCGGACCTCAGTGTCCCAACAGAAGAGCAGAACTCATTGGCCTGACATACCTTAATTACCCATCATGGATGACTCCCTCATTAGTACAAATGTTCATATTTATGAATGCTAATCATTATTTCTATACTTTAGGTCACACATGTGTGAGTTTTCCATTACATCGTGAGTGATTACCTTTGTGGTCTTTTATTTATGGTTTGGGGTACCTACTAATTATTGAGTTACTCACCCCTGCATGGGATTCACCCACACGTGTCGTGTCTTGTGAAGAAAATTGATACTTTGACAAAGACCATGGTGGTCTAGGACCAGGTGGTACCTAGTGATCTTGGACATGCGATGTGTACTCCTACAACTTCTGGTAGCTACTCTTCACCTACCCTTTAGGTAGGTTTTTTTTGTGGACAGATTAACAAAGACATTGTACTCACTTGTTTACAACTTTCCTTTTGTTGGGTTTGTATTCTAACTCATTTTAAATGTTGCTTGTACCACTACTCTCAGTAGTTGTTTTAGTGGTATGATTGTTTTCTTTTTTAGTATTGTGGACTGGGGTTTTGAGTTTGAGTGTGTATAGGTAGTCGGAAAATGCCTCCCACTTGCATGATAATTCCTTCAGCGCTAGTCACCGGCCCCTGGCCTTTGGGAGGCGGGCTTGGGGTGGTTGTGGCATGGGCCATGGGGGACAGGTCATGAAAATTGTTAAGATGGAACCATTCAAGTTCAGAATTTTCCATTTGTAAATGTGATTTTGCAAGGGAAACTTCTAATAGATTTGGTGGGAAAACAAAATATGGAGGTAGGCGCAGTACCATCACCTTTTTAAAAGGTTATATATTATGGGGAAAATCTATAAAGTTTAGGATAATGTAATGAATTTTCATTTTCATTTTGATCCATTGAAATATTTTACAGACATTTTTTGTGATAGTTCCCTAATATATTTTTGTAATTCTTGCATCATGGGATCTCAGACACATTATGTTAAGTATAATATATTATTTGTAGTTTTCTCATGTGCATCCATTTGAGATTTTCATTTCCACCTAACCATTGCCTTGAATTTCATAACTTATAACATGATTACATCTAAAACATTGATTTTACACTAGGGGTGCTATAATTATGGTTCACTTATCATGTCTTAGGTCAATCCTATCATAGGGGTAATATAAAAATAGTAAATTAATAATAGTTTATATACATGAAACCCTAGATTTATCTATTTATCCATTCATTTCTCTTCTTATTAATGTTATTCATTGGTTAAAACCATAAATATATAATTAGAGAAATACAGTTTGGAGTTATGATCATGTTCTTCATGTAATAATAAAAGGATCTAGGTCTGGATGTGTACATCATTAAATATTGATCCGGGCACATGGTAGAACTCTTTATTTCAATTTTATGCTCCTTTATTGGTGAATTCCATGTCAGTTTAATTTTAAAATTATTTTTTATGATTAAGTTTCTTATTTATAACAACTAAGATTTTGTTTTCATCATTCCCTAAAATTGTGGTTCTTTTTTTGTTCTTCATCATTAGTTTATCTACACCCAATGAATTATGGGCTAAGCTATGTATTATCCATTGAACCCTTCCTTATTCCCCATTCTATACCCCCTATTCTTTGAAATTTTATCTCCATACATCTCCATGGTTAGAGGTTTGATTATATTGGATATAACGATGAATGGGAATCCAACATATGTGGGAATAACATTTTGGTTCACAATAGTGTCATAAAGAGTAGTGTAAAGATATAATGGGATTTTAAAGGTTTGTAATGGATGATGGGGGGTGTCAGAGGCATGATGGAATGGGTTCCCAATGGTAAGAAACATTATATAGATTCTAATATGCATATAAATTATTTATGAGTGGTTTTTCTGGTGTATGACAACCATGAAAGACCACCATTTGGGTAATGATGACTCAGGTGATCGATTATGGTGATTTAGGTGAAATCAGAGAGAAAAAATAACAACAACATATTTTTTTGGTGTATGAAAGATATTTATGTCAATGACACCATCAAAATATGTGTAAATTAGAGACGCACTCCATGTATAATAATATTTATGGTGGCTAGAATTTTTTTAAATGTTAAATACCAAACATAGTGAATGTTAGTTTCGTAGATTTGGTAGTTCTAGGTAACATGGGTTGGTGCGTATAGGGGTAAACTCCTAGGAATATATCGATACCCCAATGATGTGTGGGTCAAGATAAGAACAACATGTACTTAAACTACCACATGAATCTGCATATCAGTAGATCATTCTGAGTGATTTTTTTGTCCATACACATTGTGAGAATTACCTTGGAAATTTTGTATAGTTCAACCCATACACAATTAGAGTTGTGATGGTACAGGTTGAGTAACATGTGAGTCTCACATACCATCTACATTTTTGTACAATCTACATACGTCGACCCCCACATAGAAACCAGGTAGTAGTAAATGTACCTAACACTACCATTGGGATACACACTATGTCCTTAAAAGTACATATCTTTTACTTTTCAATATTTATAATTTTTATCTCATCCTTGATAACGAAAAATATTTGAATACATGAGTAGTCCTTCCTAATAATTTTTCGTTACAGAACATGATCATGCATCTCTCTCTAGCATCAGAGGTGAGATGCAAAGAAAATTATGAAATTTTGGTTTTATTATCTTTATAAAAATTATGAATATGTTTAGGAATGATTATTGAAGTTCACATAAGGTTGGTAACTCCCATAAATATGGGATGGTAATTAGAGTATAAGTCCCTCGTATTCTCCTTAGAGTTTGGTACTTCCTCGCATACTTAGGGAATGGGTCCTCTAGATCAATAAAGAGATAAATACTACCCTAGAACTGAGAAGGTGAGGGTCCCACACATACTAGATGGAGCTAGGTACTCCCTTTATTTTAGAGAATGGGTCATTTATCCTCTATTTTAGGAACTTCCTCATCTAATTTTATTTACTTGATAAGGCTTGGGTCCCCTACAACGATTTGTTACTCCCTTCACCAGCACTTACATTTGGTGAAGTTTGGGTCCCCTGCTATAGTTCTTGAGAGTTGATGGGGGTTTCAAGGTTGGGTTGTTTAGATTCCCAACCTACCTTGTGGGGTTTCTTCTTCTATAAATACATTGTATGGTGTGAGAATCACTTTAATATCTTGGGTTATCTACCTCTAAATAATATTTAGGTTATATTTTTCTTTCTGTTCTTGGGCTAAATAACCTTTTTATTATCTTTTTTAGTTTAAGAGCATCCTATGGGATATTTATACACTCACCACTCTATAGGCATTTCACCAACATGTTTCATATCTTTTGAAGATGATGAGAAGTTTGGAAGTGATCTCAGTGGACATTATGTTTTCTGAGTAGGAGAGTATTGGTACTTAGTGGTGATAGGTGTAGGTGGAGTTTATGTCAAGAGTTATACATCAAGGATTCATCATCACCTTCTTAATTTCCTAGGTTTTTTATTATTTTTTGGATATTGGTATTTTTTCCAATTTATTTTATATTGATTATATTTTTCATAAATTATAAAGGATTAGTATGTGTGAAATGTATTCTATATATTTCAATTGGTATTATTGTCTAGTTTTCATTGTTATATCCTATGCGAAGACCTGGGGTTTTCTATATGTACATTAGGATAATCACTCTCATATTGTGTGATATTCTAACTCGGTGTTATTTATTATCCCCTAGATAATAGGAGGTGGTTTGGGGTAGCACACTCAACTTAATACCGACCCAAGTAGATTCATGTTGGGTTCGTTCATGTCAAAAAAAAGGAATCAAATATGAAACTTTATATTCTAAAATGAATAAAAATTGTGCCTATCACCACTTTGTTTTCATAATCCACCTCATCTATAGTTATAGAATAATATCTTCCTTGATCCCTCATATTGGGAGGTTGTGTCCATTGGTTATCCTAAAAAAACTGTTGGATTAACTCATTGAGTTATATAGTTTCCAAGTTCCTTCCAGTTTAAACATTAATATATTAGAGGAGGATATAATGAAACATTATTTAATTCTATATTAGTTATTTGATTCTTCATGTCTATTCAGAATTCATTAGTTATATTATATTCTTATCCCCACTTGAAATCATTTTCACATTCATTTTAGATAGTTTCTATGATAATTATTACAATACATTTTACATACAAGTAGTTAGATCTTCTTACTTATATGGAGTTTATCAGTTGAACCCCTTAGTTAAAATTTAATTTTCTCTTCTTCTCTCCAGTCCCATGAGACTGTTGGGATTCACTAATATATATGCACACCTTAAGGGAACATCAATGTATTTACTCAAAGATATCAAAGTAATTAATAGAGAATGATTTTTTATTTCTTTATTTTAGGACATTAGATAAGTGGTCATCCCCACTTTCTAGATCAATAATGAATCCAAATGAGTACCTTACAAGCCTTTTGACGATTATATTATATGACCCAATAGACTCGTATTCCATTTTCTTGAGTCTAATCCCCCCCACACACACATTTAAATATATATACTGTGAGGAAAATATTTACTGGAAAATATTTTTTTGATTTTATCTCATTCCATCAAGTTAATGTATTACTTGGTGTTTGTATTCTTAATCAGTGTCCAACACTAATCAACTTCTAGTATAATTAATTAATAAATAAGAACAATTTATCTTATTTGGTGCATTAAAGCATGTAAAATGTTTCATAAATAGATATTATCCATTTCAATATTATTAAATTAACAGTGTAGTTGGGTTTTTGTTTTGTGGTAGGAACTCCATAATACTACATCCAGGGTGGGGGTTCGAAACCCATTGGATGTAGGTACTATAGTAGTACTATAGAATCTCCAAAATTATATCTTTGGTGAAACTATTATAGTGGTTGGTATGGTAGTAGGTACTCTAGAAGTGGAGGTGTTGTATCACCATGGGTATTTTAGTAGTACTATTCACTAGAGGGCCATTTTAGCTGAAAAATGGACCTTTGGCCAAAAATTAAGACTTCCAAACCCCAAGTCCTACAATACATTCTGTAATGGTATTTAATTTCCTCTAGGCATGTGGTCTATGTAATGGGTGTCTTCTACAAGTACAAAAGGTGGTCCTTTATTTTAATAAAAAATAATATTCAGCCCCATGTTTTAAAACGATTAAAAGATCCTCTAAAAGATGTTCTTCATTATCACATAAAAGTATCGACCATAATTTTAACCTTATTTATGGGAATCAGGAACTCTTCATGGACCATGCTATTTTTCATAATATAATTCAACTGAGAAATTATCACCTCGAGTTTTATGAAGAGTACTCTCATCATATTAAAACATTGTTTGGGCAATCATTACATTTCCATCCATATTTTCTGTCGAAATAGTTCCTCTGTTTCCATTAATTTAGTAAAATAATATAATGTTAATAATGATAATACACATATTAATAATCATATAATAAAAAAATATATGAACATATAAATATTAACTTATAGATCACATGTATATCCTAACATAAAAGTTTTAATTTATGATTATAGATAATTTATGGTGAATTTTCTATAATATTTTCTAACTTAATACCAAAATTTTACTATATCTTTCTTTAGTACCAACTACAACAATTCCAATGTTATAAAAATATTATTAATTCATTTTTAAAATATATATCCATTAACAAATTTTTGTTTCCATGAAAATTAGTACCCTTGGAGGGGGTGAATCAGGGTATGATGATATTCATAAATCAACCTTTTACAATAATATTTCCCAATCATTATAAAGAACGCTCTTATTCCTCAAAACTGATATAAAGAAATAAATTAATTAAAAGATGGAAAAATCTTTTTTATTTGGTTCACCCAAACAATGATAATCTAATGAGAATGCTACAATAATGTGTCATGCCCCTGAAACACTAAGAGTATTGCATGTTGTTTTAAAATTTGGAACTGATGCATTAACCATATAAGTTTACAACACTCATAAAAAAATAACTCACTACACTCACACATTTGAATATATCACAACCTCCATAATTAAAATTTTCTTGATATTCATAAAAAATGTGTGAGTTTACCATAGTGTTTTTTATCAATTTCTCTCCACTTTCATCGACTAATTAGGTCCATGAACCTCTAGTAAGAACTATTTGGAGAACTCATTCATTAATTTTTTGTAGATGGTTAAAATTTAAGTTTTTTTATTATCATATATAATAATATCTAAATATCTCAATAAATTGTTTAATCACCCACCATCATTATTTTTTACTTTTGAATGTGAAATATATATATCGTATCATTGTTGAATTACTATGTTTCCCTCTAAATACGTCATTAATCTATCTCTATAAATTGGGGGAAATTATCCAAAAATACTATTCAAAACCATGATAAGATGTTTTATTTTATTCCTTTATTTACCAATTGCATGATAAGAAATATAAATATCAAAATATGTTAACCTGACATCTTTTTAGTGAGACTCACTTCTTAACATCATAACATATGGTCAAAAACCAAACCCATAAAATTATCTTTGTATCTCATATTCGGCCCTTCATAAAAGAAGGAAATGGATCTTCCAATACATTAAATTTGATGAAATGGTCTTAATTAATACATGTTAATCATGATGCCAACCGCAACCTGAAAATAAATGCTAAATTATTCCCAATTCTATTTGTGGGGGGATCCTCCATTACTATGGTGTCAAAACCATAAAAGTATTGAGCCATAAAAATAAAATTAATCGTCCCTCGAGGAATAATTAAACTATTAATAATGTGAATCCATATTATCTAAGAAATAGTCCTAAATGGTATTTTTCACCACCTAAAAAGGTCTTATGAAATTATCAAAGTGTCTTATGGAATAACTCAATGATTCTTATGTAATTAAGGAATTCTCCAATTTTCTAAATAAAAACCCTTCATGGATTGACCATAATATCCATAGAATGAACATAAAAATAGCTTGAACCCAAAAAACATCATGGGATCTTGCCATAGTGTAGGCCTCCCCATTGGGCCTTTCTCCAAAAATTGGATCTTCTATCTTATCCAACTCAGGGTGTGACCAGAGATGTCATAGTATGACTGCCAAAAAATTTCTAGTGAAAAACAAAAAACTATTACACATCCCACGGAGTCTCTTATGATTCCCTGAATAACCCATTGAATTTTTAAGTAATTTCATGCCTTAGTCACTTTTTTGTAAACACACATTCATGGAGTGACCTCGATCATCACATCGTGAATTCTAATCTAAAGACAAAACTAAAGCAGAACCTCATAAAACTTCTTTATGTTTCCCCATTAACTCATAAAAATTGTTTTTAGTCACGTAACATACTATTACCAACAAAAACATTCAAAAATATTCATAGAGGGATTTTTTTAAATAATATCTTACTTTTGAATTTTTTACAATAATTTCAAATACCAAGAAAAATATTCACCATATTCCCATATGATAACTTTAAAACTAACTTAAATTGTTTTTTGAACACTTATTTCTATAGATATAGAATCAATGATTTTCTAAAAACAAACTATAATCACACATAATACAACCTTTTAATGATATAAAATAATTAAAAAAGGATCCTAAGAAAAAACTTCTTTGATTTCCATCCCCTTTAACACAATTCACCAATTTTCCCCCTAAATCAATATTCAAGTACTATTTGCATTTCCAAAACATTTTCTAAGGTTACTTTAACTCTTTGAAAAGGAAATAATGCTCTATGAACAACTTCTCCAAATAATATATTATACAACTTCTCCCCCATTATCAATGAACCAAAATATAACTTCTATAAACATTCATAAAAGAGATTTACAAATCCAAATATTTAAATCAGGGTTAATTTACCATGTTTTTAGACAAATATAAAGTCCCTTAGGAATTGTGGGTCTCTTTTATAAACCACCTAGTTTGATATATATAGTTATATTCTAAGAGCTAATTGGTTGTTCTCGAAATCATCTTTGGGAGGATTATTCATGATGACATCCTAATTTTGATCTTTTATTGATACACACTCCAATTACACTATCCATTTTTCCACCATATCCTTGATGAAATGATATTATATCTTTATTGGATTTTTTTCATGAATGATTTTTTAGACTTTTTCTATGATTAATAGAATTAGAGTGATCACATATGATTGCAATAAGATATTTCAATTAAACTCTAACATCTTCACATTATTACTTCATCTATAGTAGTTTAGTACATGACTGGGTAATTATTATATATTCAGCCTCTACAATATTATGTAAGATGTGGTCATGTTTCTTTTTCAACAATGAAATTCATATATATCCAAGATAAAAATCACCTCTTGATGTTATCTTTTAATCATTCACTAAACTTAATCATCCCATGTTTTTTAATCCCCATAACTTATGATATTTTGTCTTATGATAAAAAAACATGAAATCCACTACTATCTCTATGTATAAAAGTGTCCTCTTCACTTATAATATGTGGATCTCCTTCATAAAACAATGGTACCGTGTGTCTTGATATGTGGAAAACATAATTTGAGGTCATTTCATTATAAGATAAAACATAAACCCAATGATATTCCTATATTCCTTCACATCAAATTTTTTATGATCATTATCACTTAACAACTTCATCTAGGTTACCATTGTAGTTTTAAAATAATTGAGGTCCTATATTCAAAATCACTTTAATATTTCTCTAGAATTTTTTTTTTGAGAAATAACTCTACCATACTTTCTTTGAGTTACCTATAAACTAATGAAAATTATAACTCATCAATCATAGGAATTTTGAAATTATGCCTCACTTATTTTGAATATATGTTTCATTATGTGTTTTCTAGCCTCTAAAAATTATTCCATACACATATATGAACACCAACATCTTGTGATCATTATTTTTATTTATATATTTACTATGATAAAATTCTCATCATAAAAATCCAAACTTTTTCAATTATTGATAAAACCTTGAATATTATTCCATTGGTGTATTTTTAAACCAGTACAGTGATTTCTTCTACTATAATATCTTGATCTGCTCTTTATCTATAACAAAAAAATCTAGTTTCTGAATTTTCACCTCTTACTATATAATTCTTTAAAGAATTATGATTTTACATCCATTTTATAAAATATGAATCATATTTTATTTAACGTATCCAAGAAAATTCACATGATTTCCAACAGGTTAATGGGGTAAATTTTCTCATCAATGTCAATACCTTCAATTTTAGAGTACCCCATATACAAAAATTATGTGTTTTTGTACATCACCACACCATCATTATTTATTTTACTATATAACACCAACTGGGTTCTGATGACATTTTTTATCCTTGGAACAATTCCCCATGTTTCCTTTTTCATAATTAAATCAAGAATTTCTTACATTACTTAGACCCAATTGACATATTTAGTAGGCTCTTCAAAACACTTTGGTGTTATTTGAGATAATAAAGAAATTTTTTGGGTCTTTATTCTACATATTTTCAATTGGGATTTTTTATCCCCAATGATATCATCCTCTATGATTTCAACCATACTCCGTGATCTCATTATAGCTATTGATTCTTTTCTGACTTACTCATCATCGATGTATTGTTCTTAATCTTATAGTACCCCATATAATCCCACTAGGCTACTCACTCCAAAATCACTCTCCATTAAGAGTTATTTATTATTATATTGTGGATAACTTTCTCCATATTACAAATTCAAATCATTTTCCATAACTATTACATCGTTGATTTAAAAACTCAAAATATTTTTTATTATAGATTTTTTACTCATTTATGTTAAATGTTTATCCAAGAAAAATATTTTTATCCTCATAGAACTCAAATGTTAAATTCTTATCCCTATTAATAATTTAACATTTATTTATAAAAATTAAAAATTGATTATATGTTGACTCACTCTCATATGAAATTTTATACGGTGTATTATCTTAATTTGGACATAACAAATCCATGTTTAAGATATAAAAAAATGTAATCAAAAATTCCATTAAATATGTCTATGGTTGATCTTTTTAACTGAGCTTCACCTTGAAAATGTTATTGAAAATGTTTTTCTCTTTTTAATGACTCTTTTATATTAAGTTCATGCTATTGAAACTAGATACCTTAACCCGTGACATGGGATTTATTCCTTCACATGATTAATAGTGAAACTATTCCATTATCAATTATAAATTTATAATTTTTCAACTTAATCATCTTATTTGATAATCTCCAATACCATATAATTCAATTTAATACTTTTTATTTTTCATAGGTAACCATTAGCTATGATATCCTACTGTAATCATCAATAAAAAACATAATATACTTTAACATACATGGCCTTGGGATATATTTGTACATAAACATCCATGTTAACTAACTTAAGAAATCTCATCGACTTATTATCCTTCATCCTATAGGTATTCTAAATGATTTTTTCTTTTTGAAAAGTATGACATGTGTGAGTGAGATTATATGAAATGTTATGGATTCCACAAGCCCCTAAAACCTTTACCAAATATTTCATGTACTTTTGGATAAATTGTCCATGTATCTTGTTACATATATATTTTTCTCTTATTAATTGGTTAGAAATAACATATTTTCTTCACCACCAATGATACATAGATTGACCTTCATGTACTTTCCTTAAATCACAGCTAAATTGTCTCTTCCTTTAATGATTCAAGTGTTTTTTTGAAGTTCACTACATTATCCAAGTCAAAAAATTTACTTAAAAATAGGATATTGTGATCAAGGACTTTAGTCAGCAACACATTTGTATGACTCAAAAATTTTTCTCTAATATTGTACTTCTCATAATCAATAATATTTAACTCTTAATCATTTCCAAATCGAACAACATAATCTTTGTCATATTTTATTCTTATGATAAGATTACATTTTCCTATTATATGGGAAGTAAAAATATTGTATATGTTATATAAATTACCTTCATAGGTATATTTTAAATAGATTTATGTTATAGTCTCCTTCTCATCTCTTCCCTTTTTGATATATGTTCATTCTTCCCTTTATTTGGTGGTATATTATATAGTTCAACCTATTAATCTATTTTATGAATCTTATTTTGTATGGATATGAACATATTAAAAAATTTCATACCAATCAATGATTCTACCAACATTATTTATTTCCTTCTATAGGTCTCCATATCCATGCCTCTTTATACCCTTGATAATAAATGCATGGATTAGTGTCTATAACCTTCACACACAAATCAATATCCAACAACAACATATGATCTATATGAAATTATCCCCACCTATTTTTTTACTCATGAGTGATAAAATGTATTTTTTTATATAGAAAACATATATTTTTTATTATCCATATTTCCATAATAGAAAAACCAGATTAAAAATGTAGTATTATGTATCTTTACTACTCTTCTTTAGTACTTTAAGGTCTTTCTTGAGTTACCCAAATGGATATTATTTCGAATTGTGGGTGATAATGGCCTCGAATAAACATACATTTTCTTTATTTTGATCTAGACCCTTAATAGATTTTCCCATATCATCAAACTATTTCATTTTAGGATAATATCCCACATTCCTCATTAATTCCCTATGAACACCATCATCTCATTCTGAAAATCATGTACATGAACTTCTCAATGTCATGTTGTGTGTTATAAGTATTTATTAATTAGAAATCCTACATCAAATGGAAGAAACTTCACCTTTGAGATCTTTGATCTTATTGAAATAATATTTTATATAATTGGTCAATCTATCAATTATCTAGGCCTAATACTCAATTTTGATCCTAAGATCAACTTCATTCTCTAAATTATTTAGATTCTCATAATTAATTCATTAAAAATAATCCCTCGACACAGATTTCTCTTTCCATTTTTTCTACATATATAGTTTTTAATTTCATACAACTATGTTTTATTTCTTAATTTTATCCCTATAATCATAAATTTATTCAATACAAACATCTAGTTCATCCTTGAGATTGACTCATCCTTCAACATTGACAATTTAAACATAATTTTCCACAAGTTGTGGTCCAAATATGATAGGCACAAAGACTTATTAACTAATTTCTTTAAATAATTTAACTTCCTAAACTTTAGTTTCTTCAAATATATCTTTTTCTTGGAAAATAAAAATGTAACATCCCAACCCATATTCCACTAAATCAATGCTTTAAGCTAGTTCTACACAAGACCTCAAAAGTGCCTCTCTATATTCCAGAGTCTTCTGACTATTGGTTAGGGAATAAGGTGTGTCTATGGAAAGACAATCCCATCATATAGGGGTAACAAATACTGGATAGAACTAGATATAAGGCAAATAAATAGATATTGGAAGAATTAAATAACACATATATAAGAATAAGGTAATAATAAATGAAATTATATAAAAACCCAAACATTGATGTTATACATACAATACTAGTCACATAATGGGCCAACCATACATGAAATAGTTCAAAAAATAGAAATAAAATTATTGGTCTCTCTTAATAACTCTAAGATAAGACACATACTCGATCTCCAAGACACTGTCGAGTTTCTCTAAACTGATAAGAAGAATCCCCATGAATTGTTCCACTTAATATTGAAACCCTAGGCCTCATCCCTCTCAATCATGTAATATGTGATCTACCTGAAAAGAATTTATAAGGTTTATATGCACACCGAGGTGCACATACAATGGGTGAGAAATAAATGTCAGTATGAAACCCTCAACGGTCACCCTATAATCGTATTTCATAAGTGCATTCTCATGTAAAATTCTCATCCTAGTTGAGACACAGATATAATAATAAAGATGACATATAAATAAATTATCCAAAGTTGATACTTGGGTCTATGATCCTGATATAATATACACGCTTCAGCCTAACCTCAAAATGTCTCTAAGAATTGTTCCATCATGTATATATATTTATATAGGTATATATATTCCAATAAATATATATACATATATAAATAGATATTTGATTAAAGAGATAAATAACATGAATCAACCACAGCTGATCCTTGGGCATGTAACATTAGTACTCTATAAATCCAATGAATAAGGCCTTTATTTTGATGTTATACCACTCAATCCATGTATAATTACATCAATCACAAGGTTTGTAATAACAATTGATGATACCGTCTTCGGTCAGTTCTAGGAATTCCTCTGAGTAATATATGTCACCCTAGTGGGATACATGTCCTAACCTAGGTATCATCTGCATTTACTTCCAACCCCTATGAAAGATTATTCCATGTAATATTTAGAAGTCTTGTAAACAAGGAACTAATATAGATTCTAAACAACTCAAACTGTCACGACCTGTCCCTTGGGGATCGTGCCGTGACTACCCCATGCCCGCCTGCCATAGGCCAGTGGCTAGTGACTAGCACCGAGTAGGCATATCCCAAAAAAATGGGAGTCATTTTTCTAACAACATGTACACATGAACACAAATCCAAGTAAGAGATGATGGATGGTGCAAACACTAAGTAAAAAAACACAAGGTACCACAATAGAAAACTAAAGGTAAATTGGACCAGAATATAAGCCTAACTGAAACAGAAAATTACAACTACAAGCCTCTGGAACTCCTCCACAAGAAAAAACTACCTGAATGGAAGGTACATAAATAGCTGTCTAAATCTTCAGAAATACATCTCATCTGTTGGGTCACTCTAAACACCACCTAGCTCCAGTTCACCAAGGACTCCGTCAAAGTGTTGATTGTCTGCACAATACATGTCACATACGGGTGAATTATGTGTAGAGGTGAGTAAAACAATACTCAGTTGGGACCCAAAACCACAATGTTATACTACAAATAAATACACAAAGCATAATACCAAAGAGGTACAAGAAGTGTAGACTATATGAAGTACAGTCAAGAGATTCACTAGAGTCATTTCAAATAGGTATAAATCTATAGTATTAAATGCAAGAATGTGAGTCTTAAGTGTTGAACACCTTGTACAGTTGATACACTCATCTCTGATGAGTCACATAGGCCTATTGGGTCACCTAGACCCACTCTTCCCTTAGTCCTGTTTGGGAACCTAGACCCAATCGTCACTCAGACATTCTAGAGAACCCATACCCACTAGTCACATAGGCCTTCTAGGGCGCCTTGACCCACTCATCACTTAGGCCTACTAAGGAACCTAGACCTACTCATCATAGTCTTCTCGTTTGAGCCAGTCATATGATTTATGCTCATAGTTCATTTGATTTTGAGAGAATATACTCCTCATGATATCAGTCGTATCTCAAGTTCCCCAAAAATCCACTTAGATTATTTTAAAAGGATCTCCTCATCACAAGGGTCTTAACACTGAAAAAATCATTTCAATCAAATTCACAATTTGGAAATTATGAGCTTTTTAGAGAAAGGGGATGGATGGGTATAGGTGTGGTATGACCGGGTCAGATCAACGCGACCTGATCATCTGGGTCTGACTTCATGCACTGGGTCGACCCTACCCAAACTCTTGTGTCGGCCCGAGGCGCTGGACCCGGCCAGCCTGTCCAACCCGGCCCACTGAAGCGGTCTGATCCGATCTTCCCAGGATATGGCGGGTGCCATGGGTCACTGCTATGGTTCAGCTAGACCATGGTCTCCAGCCATGTCTTCCTGCACCATCTCCACCTGAGGCATAGTCATGGGCCTCTAATGTCGTTGTCGTCATGCGCCACCGGTTTTTTTTGTGGGCCACCAGACTTACTCTACTGGTCCATTCATCGATCTGGAAGGTTTCCCGAATTCCTCATGTCGTCATCTCACATGTCACGAGCTCCAACTCATCTTTTCATCGATACGAGGGTCCGGTCATGATCGGAGCCTCCCAAGAAATTTTGACGCAACCATGTGTGTCCGTCGGTAAATAATGTAAGAACGAGGATAGGAAAAGTAGGTAGAACACCCAAGGGATAGACATTGGCATTGTTTTTTTGGCCTTCTTTAATCTCATTAGATTTTAAGGGAAAATAATAAACATCACATTTCTAAACATTCAATCCACACAATATACAATCCATCCCACATGAAAGAATGACATGCTTATCAACTTGTTAATTGGTTAATCTTCTTTCATTATTTACAAAGAGTGAACGGGGAAACAGTATCACATAGAACAAAACCCCTACCTTGGTTTGGATTAATCACTAATGAAGGGTGAATCCTGCATTTTTAATTCATCAATCTGCCAACATCTGATCTGAATTTGTTCATTGATCTATTTTTTTTATTCATCGCTTCTCGTCATTCACCAACGAATTTCATCTAAAGATTCATAGAAAAATCTAGGGTGCTCCCTTGATCCTACATCTCTATTAATTGACTTAATGGATGAAATGTGTTTTAGTGTTTCTGTTACGCTGATTCATTGTGTCGTTATGTTGTTAAATTTATGAAATGAAATGAAATTTATGTTACAATTGAGTTGAAGTATCCTTGCGCTAATTAATTTATAAAATGAGGCATTTGGCTCAAATTTGTGTTGTAGAAATTTTTTTTAATAAGATAAACATTCTTAAGTTTGTTTTATTTTTCTTTAAAATTACAAAAAATAAAATTTTACCCTTGACCCGTACCGGTAAAGGTAAGGTACCAACTTAGTAAATCCAACCCTCACAAGCTCAAAGGTACTCTTGGATTTCAAATCTGAGTTACATTTCATGAGTTATAGGATTTTAAAAGTAAAATAATCTTTATTTAATTATTTTATTTACAGTCACATCCCAAAAAGTACTTTTCATAGTTGACTCACGTCAGCCAACATTAGGATCTGCCTAAAGAAAACACTCCACTAATAACTCAATAGTGGTCTTAGATTTTCAATCGGAGTCACCATTCATGATTCATAGGGATTTGAAAAAAAATATAATTTTATTTAATTATTTTATTTACATTTATGCCATTTTTCATATTTTCTCACTGGAGGCTCATGCAGACTAAAGTTAAGTCACACCTGGGGTAAACCTATCATCCTGAATACAATGGTTCCCTCATATTTCTGACTCAGGAACCTGTTTAATAGTTATTACACTTTTTTAAGAAAATCGTTCACATGCTCTATTTAAAATATTAAAAATTTTCGACGGACCATTCTGGGCACACCGGGCCTCAAAACCGCATGCCGCCTCAGTTCCTAGCCTTGGAATTTTCCTAGACATTTTATAAAAATAAAACTAGGAAAATCTCTCTAATTAAAAAGGCCACATGGAATCTAATATGTTTTCAAATTCCTAGGTCCCGTCCCATAGGAAATCCTGAAATTGAAACACAAGGGGAATGACCCATAAGTAATAGGAATTCTCTACAAATCTAAGATAACACTCAAAACCAATTCAATAAATAAGTCAATAGCCCCATTCCTAGATAAATCTGGGAAATATTGTAATGGTATATTCTCTTGACATTAGGGAGTATCCTAGGCATCACTAGAGGAGATCAAATACAATCCTCAAGGATTTCAATAGTATCCATAGTTTAGGGTATGTGTGCCCTCCCAAAATCCTCTGGTAATCCCCAAGATCTGATTAGATAGAAATCCACATGATGACACTTGGTAGAGTGTTTCTCTTATAAACTATTCAAAAACCACTAAAATATATAAATAGGTAGGAATCCTAATAAAGAATGGGCATTCCTGCAATGGTAGAAATAAATAGTAAAAATCATGAGGCATACCGAGGAATTACATCTGGTATTCCCCACCACAATATCATGTCAACTGAGAATCCTTAGCTGAGTTCCATGAAGTACCTTTGATAGTCTCATGACACATTAAATCCCATCAATATCATAGGCTAAGTACATAGAAATACTTGGAAACCATATATTACGTAATAGAAACCAAGTGAAAGAATAAATAAATTAGTGATGGTGGTTGAATGCTAAAATCCACCACTATATCTACTACCTCTCAGTCACAAAATATTGGCATGGGTTCTAAGGTGACACAAACTACCATCTCGACCCAATCCCAATATACTATCTCATTCTCGATCAAACATCGAGGCACTCATAGGTTCCCTTAGGTAAAAAAACTAGAGAGTAAGTCTACATGTAATTCTCGAAGTCCATAGATAAGCACACAAATAACTTATGAGAACCTTGTAAATCATAATATTTCAGAAGCATACCCCATGGGATCCTCAGAAGGAATAAGAAAGAAGAGGAATCCCACTAAAGATCATCTAGGTCGAAACATGAGAAGAGACATCCTACATTGTAACTTTTGAAATTTTTATTGATAGAGGAATCTTATATGGGATTCCCTATATCATAATTCAAGTAAAGGCCTCCCATAGAGGACCCTCAAAAACATTAGTCAGATTCAGGCATCCTACATGAAATCCTCTAGTTCAAAAGAAAATATGGACTCTTAGCCTAAATGTAAAAGTCTTTGAATATCATTCTATAGATATGAATCATAGCCCATATTGGATCAAGGGTCTCAGTCTAGGTTGGTCCAACAAACCAAACTATATAACTCACTCTCATGAGATAACCAAATATAATTATTGGAGTAAGCACCTCTCCATTATATTCCATTAACCCTAAAACACCTTCTAAGAGTCCTCAAATAATACAAAGGGTTGTACCATCATGATCTACATGAAAAATAATAATTATAGACTACTCATATGTCCAATTCAGACTCTGGCGCATAAAATAATGAAAATATCTCAAATGGTAGAAAGGGGAAATACATGGCATGTATACTCAAGTACACAGTGTGTACCCTCATAGCCCCTCTTAGGTGTGTACTCTGGTTGCACATGACATGTAAAACTAATGTAAACTCCATGTACCTTACATAGGTTACCTGCCCATGTACCTCACATGGTCTGGCCATGTATTTTACCTATATGTGTATTTCTACATGGAATCCAACCAACCTAGGGTCTACCCATGTACTTTACATAGAAAAGTACCCCTACATGGGTTGTCTTTCTAGGTACTCGACAGCATGTCTAAGTACTCGTAAACGATGTGTATACCCTATACATGGTGTGTACTTCTCGAAATATCAAGATCATTTAATGAGAAGAACACATGACATGTTTTCCTAAACTACACATCATGTGATCAGGATTTTCAAATGACAAACCCCTCAAATTGACCAGAAACCCTTTTTCTCCCCAAAGGATATAAATCTATAATCGATGTGTCAATACTAAAAATTCAGGATATAGAGACCACCATTGGCAGTCGTTATAGGCCTCTAGGGACCGCCCAAGGACTACCATTGGAGGTCGCTTTAGCCTCGTCGCAATAGGCCAACAGCGACCGCCAAGGGCGGTCGCTGTAGGTTGCTGAAATTCCGGCCTACAGCGACCGCTTAGCGGTCCCTGTAGGCTTCCTGTTGGGTCAACATTACTGACCGCCAATGACAGTCGCTGTAGGTGGATGAAATTCCAGACAACAGTGACCGCCATTGGTGGTCGTTAATGTTGACCCGGCGGGCAGCCTAAAGTGACCGCCATAGGCGGTCTCTAGTCTGGGAATTTTTTTAAAAAAAAAATCTCACAGTGCATACAAATGAAATATTTTTAAGATTACAAATGTGTTTTATTATAATAGAAAATAAATAAAATACATTTATTTAAGGTTATTAGTGAAAGAAATATATATATATATATATATATATAATATTACATAAAATATTTTTCTTATTCATCCAATAGGTTTGTTAAGCATATGGTAATAATATATCAAATTTTAGGATTAAAATTTGTATTTCTCTAAATTGGTAATTTTACTACATCTTAATGGAGATCTAATTTTAAATATGAATTATAGAACATTTATAAATTTTTTATTTCAATATAAACTTATCTTTTTAAAAAGTTAACATAAAAATGTGTTAGGGTTAATTTGTGGTATTTTTTGTGGATTTTCATTTTTTTTAATGAAATGTAAAAATTGTGTTTTTTTAATTCACGATGAAAAATCAGAGATAATATAGGGTAAAAATCATAAAAAATGGAAAAAAAATTCAAACAGCATAAACATCAAGATCGTCATAAACTATAAATGATAAACGTGCTTCAACAATCCGAGAAGGTCCATCCATTTCAATCTTCTGCTTAAATAAACCTACAATAAGACAAAAAACAACTAAAAAATAAAAATTAGACATATTTATTCAGTTATTATAAACGTATAATAAAATTAAATCTGACATCAAATCATGGTGCAATAATAATTTAAAACCCCCAATTTAAGAAATTCTATAATTCCAGGATTTTTTTTCTTATTAGGTTTAGTTTGTGAAATTTTTTTGTTGTCTAAAAAGAAATGTTATCTGCATTCACCACACATCTGATGGGCGTGTCATCTCCTCCTACATGTCAGGAATAATATTCCTATTGTTTTCGTGTGGTTTCAGGTCATTCGTAGCCCGTTTGCTTTGAATTTGACCGTCTTACGCTGTTTTGGTGTTTTAGGACTCCAGAAACGCGTTTCCAGTCACTGCGGTCAAACGTCACCTCTGATTGATGTTCCGTCAGCCCGAACATTTCAAAACTCACAAAACGGCTGGTGTCGTATGATTTCATGGCATTCTGAGGACGTTCGGGTGGTTTTGACCCCTCAACGCTCCCTTTTAGCATGCGTCGAGCTGCTGAAAACGATTCAATCAGTCGTACCGCGCGCACTGCACGTCCGATGGGCATTTCATCTCCTTCTACATGCCAGGAATAATATTCCTATTTTTTTCGTTTGGTTTCAGGTCATTCGGAGTACATTTTCTCTGAATTCGACCGTCTCACGCCGTTTTGGTGTTTTATGACTCTAAAAACCTGTTTCTGGTCACTACGGTCAAACCACACCTCTGATTGACATGTTGTCTACCAAACCATTTCACAATTCACAGAATTGATGTTTTCGTATAATTTCATTGCATTCCAAGGTCGTTCGAGTGGTTTTGACCCCCCAATGCGCCCTTTAAGCGCGCGTCGAGCTGCTGAAAACGACACAATCGGTCGTACTACGCACACCGCACGTCTGATGGGAGTGTTGTCTCATACTACACTTCACGAATAATATTTCTATTGTTTTCGTGTGGTTTCAGGTAATTTGTAGCACGTTCACTCTGAATTTGACCATTTTGGTGTTTTATGACTACAGAAATTCGTTTCTGGTCACCGCGGTCAAATGACACCTCCGATTGATGTGACGTCTGCCCGACCATTTCAAAATTCACACAATGGATATTGTCATGTGATTTCATGGCATTCTGAGGTCGTTCAGGTGGTTTTGACCCCTCAACGAGCCCTTTTAGCGCGCGTCGTGCTATTGAAAATGACACAATCGGTCGTACCGTGCGCACCGCACGTCCGATGGGTGTTCCCTCTCCTCTTACACGTCACAAATAATATTCCTATTCTTTTTTGTATGGTTTCAGGTCATTCGAAGCACGTTTTCTCTGAATTCAACCGTCTCACGCCGTTTTGGTGTTTTATGACTCCGTAAACAAATTTCCGGTCACCGTGGTCAAACAACACCTCCGATTGACATGTCGTCTACCTGACCATTTGACAATTCACACAACGGCTGTTGTCTTACGATTTCATGGAATTCCGAGGTTGTTCGGGTGGTTTTGACCCCCCAACGCGCCCTTTTAGCTCACGCCGAGCTGCTAAAAATGACAAAATCGGTTGTACTGTGTGCACCGCACGTCTGATGGGAGTGTTGTCTCCTCCTACAGATCAAGGATAATATTGCTATTGTTTTTGTGGGGTTTCAGGTCATTTGGATCATGTTTGCTCCGAATTCGACCGTCTCGCGCCATTTTGGTGTTTTATGACTCCAAAAATGTGTTTCCTATCACCGCGGTCACACGACACTTCCGATTGATGTGCAGTCTGCCTGAACATTTCACAATTTACACAACGGCTATTGTTGTATGATTTCATGGCATTCCGAGGTCGTTCGAGTGGTTTTAAATCCCCCAACGCGCCATTTTAGCGCACGCCGAGCTGCTGAAAATGACACAGTCGGTCGTACCACGCACACTGCTTGTTTGATGGCCATGTCGTCTCCTACTACACATCATAAATAATATTCCAATTTTTTTCGTGTGGTTTCAGGTCATTTGGATCATGTTTTCTCCGAATTCGACCGTCTCACGCCGTTTTTGTGTTTTATGACTACACAAATGCGTATTCGGTCACCGCCGTCAAAAAAAACCTCTGATTGATGTACTGTCTACCCAGACATTTCACAATTCACACAGAGGCTGTTTCCGTATGATTTCATGTCATTCCGAGGTGGTTCGGGTGGTTTTGACCCCCCAACGTTCCCTTTTAACGCACGTCGAGCTGCTGAAAACGACACAATCGGTCGTACCGTGCACACCGCATGTCTAATGGGTGTGTCGTCTCCTCATAAACGTCGAGAATAATATCCCTATTGTTTTAGTGTGGTTTTAGGTCATTCGGAGCAAGTTTGACCCGAATTTGACCATCTCACGCCATTTTGGTGTTTTATGACTCCGGAAACGTGTTTCCGGTCACCGCGATCAAACGACACCTCCGACTGATGTGCCATCTGTCCGACCATTTTAAAATTCATAGAACAGCTATTGTCGTATGATTTCATGGCATTCCTAGGTCATTCGGGTGGTTTTGACCCCCCAACGTGCCCTTTTAGCGCGCGCCGAGCTGCTGAAAACGACACAATCAGTCGTACCATGTGCATCGCACGTTCGATGGGTGTGTCGTCTCCTCCTAAAAATCATGAATTATATTTCTATTGTTTTTATGTGGTTTCAGGTCATTCGGAGCATGTTTTCTCCGAATTTGACCGTCTCACGCCGTTTTGATGTTTTATGACTCCGGAAATGCATTTCCAGTCACCGTAGTCAAACGACACCTCTGATTGACGTGTCGTCTACCCAACCATTTTACAATTCACTCAACGGCTATTTTCGTATGATTCCATGGAATTATGAGGTCGTTCGGATGGTTTTGACCCCCTAACGCGCCCTTTTAGCATGCACCGAGCTACTTAAAACGACATAATCGGTCGTATTGCATGCACCGCACGTCTGATGGAGGCGACGTCTCCTCCTACACATCACAAATAATATTCCTATTGTTTTTGTGCGGTTTCAGGTCATTCGGAGCAGGTTTTCTCGGAATTCAACCGTCTCACGCCGTTTTGGTGTTTTATGACTCCGGAAACGCGTTTCCGGTCACCGTGGTCATACGACACCTCAGATTGATGATCCATTTGCTCGATCATTTTACAATTCATACAACGGATATTTTCATATGATTTCATGGCATTACAAGGTCGTTTGGGTGGTCTTGACCCCCCCAACACGCCCTTTTAGCGTGTGAAAAACTTCTAAAAACGACATAATCATTCGTACCGTGCACACCACACGTCACCAATAATATTCATATTTTTTTGGCGTGGTTTCAAGTCATTAGGTGCACGTTTTCTCCGAATTCGGCGGTCTCGCGTCGTTTTTGTGTTTTGTGACTCCAGAAACGCGTTTCTGGTCACTGTGGTCAAACGAAACCTCCGATAGATTTTTCGTCTGCCGACCATTTCAAAATTCACACAACGGCTGTTTTCGTATCATTTCATGGCATTCTGAGGTCGTTCAAGAGGTTTTGACCCCCCAACGCGCCCTTTTAGCGCGCGTCAAGCTGCTGAAAATGACACAATCTATTGTACCGCGCACACCGGACATCTGATGGGCATTCTGTCTCCTCCTACACGTCACAAATAATATTCCTATTGTTTTTGTGTGGTTTCAGGTCATTTGGAGCACATTTTTTCAAATTAGACCATCTCATGCCGTTTTGGTGTTTTATGACTCCGGAAATGCGTTTCCGATCACCGCGGTCAAACGACTCTTCCGATTGATGTGTCGTCTGCATGACCATTTCCCAATTCACACAACGGTTGTTGTTGTAAGATTTCATGGTATTATGATGTCGTTCGGGTGGTTTTGACCCCCAACGTGCTCTTTTAGTGCACGCCGAGCTGCTAAAAACAACACAATCGGTCGTATCGCGCGCACCGCACGTCTGATGGGTGTTCCGTCTCCTCCTACATGTCACAAATAATATTCCTATTGTTTTCGTGTGGTCTCAGGTCATTCGGAGCACGTTTTCTCTGAATTCGACCGTCTCAAACCGTTTTGGTGTTTTATGACTCCGAAAACGCGTTTCCAGTCACCGCGGCCAAACGACACCTCTGATTGACATTTGTCGGCCCGAACATTTCAAAATTCACACAATGGCTGTTTTCATATTACTTCAGGGCATTCTGAGGTCATTCGGATGGTTTTGACCCCCCCAACGCACCCTTTTAGCGCTCGCCGAGCTGCTAAAAATGGCACAATCGGTCGCATCGCGCACACCGCACGTCCAATGGGCATGTTGCCTCCTATTATATGTCACGAATAATATTCCTATTGTTTTTGTGTGTTTCCAGGTCATTCAGAACATGTTTTCTCTGAATTCAATCGTCTCACGCAGTTTTTGGTGTTTTATGACTCTCAAAAAGTGTTTCCTGTCCCCACGGTCAAACGACACCTCATATTCCCATGTCGTATGCACGACCATTTCAAAATTCACACAACTCCTGTTGTGGTATGATTTCATGGCATTTCGAGGTCGTTCGAGTTGTTTTGACCACCCAACTCTCCCTTTTAGCACGTGCCGAGCTGCTGAAAACAACACAATTGGTTGTACCACGTGTACCACACGTCCGATGGGCGTTCCATATCCTCCTACGTGTCAAGAATAATATTCCTATTTTTTCATGTGGTTTCAGGTCATTTGGAGCACGTTTTCCCCAAATTCGATCATCTCACGCCGTTTTGGTGTTTTATGACTCTAGAAACGCGTTTCTGTTCACCGTAGTCAAACAACACCTCCAATTGACATGTTGTCTACCCAACCATTTCACAATTCACACAACAGCTGTTGTCGTTTGATTTTATGGAATTCTGAGGTCGTTCGGGGGGTTTTAACCCCCCAATATGCCCTTTTAGCATGCGCCGAGCTGCTGAAAACGACACAATCGGTCGTATCGTGCTCACCACACGTCCGATGTGAGTTATGTCTCCTCCAACATGTCACGAATAATATTCCTATTGTTTTCATGTGGTTTCAGGTCATTCGAGCATGTTTTCTCTGAATTCGACCATCTCACGCCATTTTGGTGTTTTGTGACTCCGGAAACGCGTTTCCGGTCACCGCGGTCAAACGACACCTCTGATGGACGTATCGTCTACCCGAACATTTTACAATTCATACAACGGTTGTTTTCGTATGATTTAATGGCATTCCAAAGTCGTTCAGGTGGTTTTGACCCCCCAACGCGCCCTTTTAGCGCGCGCCGAGCTGCTGAAAATGAGACTATCGGTCGTACCGTGTGCACCACATGTTCGATGGGCATGTCGTCTCCTCCTACATGTCACGAATAATATTCCTATTGTTTTCGTGTGGTTTCAGGTCATTCGGCGCACATTTACTCCGAATTCGACCGTCTCATTCCGTTTTGGTGTTTTATGACTCTGGAAACGTTTTTCCAGTCATCGCGTTCAAACGACACCTCCGATTGACATGACGTCTACTCGAACATTTTACAATTCACACAACGGTTGTTGTCGTATGACTTCATGGAATTATGAGGTCATTCTGGTGGTTTTGACCCCCCAACATGCCCTTTTAGCGTGAGTCGAGCTGCTGAAAACGACACAATTGGTCGTATCATGCGCACCGCACATCTGATGGGTGTTTCATCTCCTCTTACACATTACGAATAATATTCCTATTTTTTTCGTGTGGTTTCAGGTCATTCGGAGCACTTTTGCTCCGAATTCGACCATCTCACGCCGTTTTGGTGTTTTATGACTTCAGAAACATGTTTCTGGTCACCTCGGTCAAACGACACCTCCGATTGATGTGTCGTCTACCTGAACATTTCACAATTTACACAACGGTTGTTGTCCTATGATTTCATGGCATTCCAAGGTCGTTCTTGTAGTTTTGACCCCCCAACGCGCCCTTTTAGAGCGCGTCGAGCTGCTGAAAACGACACAATCGGTCATACCGCACGCACCGCACGTCCGATGGGCATGTCGTCTCCTCCTACACATAAAGAATAATATTCCTATTGTTTTCATGTGGTTACAGGTAATTCGGAGCACGTTTGTTCCAAATTCGACCGTCTCACGCCGTTTTGGTGTTTTATGACTACGAAAACGCTTTTTCGGTCACCACGGTCAAAAGACACCTCCAATTGACATGTCGTCTGCCCGACCATTTGACAATTCACACAAAGGCTGTTGTCGTATGATTTCATGGCATTCCAAGGTCGTTTGGGTGGTTTTGACCCCCCAACGCGCCCTTTTGGCACACGCCGAGCTGCTGAAAATGACACAATCGGTCGTACCACGCGCACCGCACATCCAATGGGCATTTAATCTCTTCCTATATGTCGCGAATAATATTCATAATGTTTTCCTGTGGTTTCAGGTCATTCAGAGCACATTTTCTCCGAATTCGACCGTCTCATGCCGTTTTGGTGTCTTATGACTCCGGAAACACGTTTCTGGTCACCGTGGTCAAACCACACAACCAATTGATGTGTCGTCTGCCCGAACATTACACAATTCACACAAAGGCTGTTTTCGTACGATTTCATGGCATTTTGAGGTCGTTCGGGTGGTTTTGACCCCCCAATGCGCCCTTTTAGCGCACACCGAGCTACTAAAAACGACACAATCGGTCGTACCGTGTGCACCGTACTTCCGAAGGGTGTTCTGTCTACTCCTACACATCAAGAATAATATTCCTATTGTTTACATGTGGTTTCAGGTCATTCGGAGCACATTTTCTCTGAATTCGACCGTCTCACACCGTTTTGGTGTTTTATGACTACGGAAACGTGTTTCCGGTCACCGCGATCAAACAAAACCTCCAATTGACCTGCCATCTGCCTGACCATTTCACAATTCATACAACGGCTATTGTCATCCAATTTCATGGCATTCTGAGGTCGTCCGATTGTTTTTGACTCCCCAACGCACCCTTTTAGTGCGCGCCAAGCTGCTAAAAACGACACAGTCGGTCGTACCGCGTGCACCGCACGTCCTATGGGCGTTTTGTCTCCTCTTACATGTCACGAATAATATTCCTATTGTTTTTGTGTGGTTTTAGGTCATTCAGAGCACGTTTTCTCCGAATTCGATCGTCTCACGCCGTTTTGCTGTTTTATGACTTCAGAAACGCGTTTCTGGTCACTGTGGTCAAACAACACCACTGATTGATGTTTCATCTACCCGGCCATTTCCCAATTCATACTAAGGCTATTGTCGTATGATTTTATGGCATTACGAGGTCATTCAGGTGGTTTTGACCCCCCAATGGGCCCTTTTAGCACGCGTCGAGCTGCTGAAAATGAAAGAATCTGTCATACCGCGCGCACCGCCTGTCCGATGGGCATGTCGTCTCCTTCTACACATCACGAATAATATTAATATTGTTTTTGTGTGGTTTCAGATCATTCGGAGCACATTTGATCCGAATTCAACCGTCTCATGCCGTTTGGGTGTTTTGTGACACTAGAAACGCGTTTCCAGTCACTGTGTTCAAACGACACCTTCGATTGACGTTCTGTCTACTGTACCATTTCACAATTCACACAGCGGCTGTTGTTGTATGATCTCATGGAATTCTGAGGTCGTTAGGGTGGTTTTGACCCCCCAACGCCCCCTTTTAGTGTGCGTCGAGCTGCTGAAAACGACACAATCGGTCGTATCGTACGCACCGCACATCAGATGGGCGTGCCATCTCCTCCTACAATCACGAATAATATTCCTATTGCTTTAGTGTGGTTTCAGGTCATTTGGAGAACGTTTTCTCTGAATTCGACCGCCTCACGCCGTTTTGGTGTTTTATGACTCTGAAAACGCGTTTCCAGTCACCGCAGTCAAACGACACATCTGATTGATGTATCGTCTGCCTGACCATTTCACAATTCATAGAACGGCTGTTGTCGTATGATTTGATGGCATTCCAATGTTGTTCAGGTGGTTTTAACCACCCAAAGCGCCCTTTTAGTGCGCTTCGAGCTGCTGAAAACGACACAATCGGTCGTACCGCGCACACCGCACGTCCGATGGGCGTGTCGTCTCCTCCTTAACATCACGAATAATATTCCTATTGTTTTCATGTGGTTTCAGGTCATTCAGAGCACGTTTTTCTCCGAATTTGACCGTCTCATGCCGTTTTGGTGTTTTATGACTCCGGAAATGTCTTTCCGGTCACCGCAATCAAACGACACCTCCGATTGACGTGTCGTTTGCCCGACCATTTCACAATTCACACGACGTCTGTTGTCATACAGGGGGAGGGCTGTCCGAGGTGCGGGGTGATGTCTGAGGTGTGGGGAGGGCTGTCTGAGTTGCAGGGAGGGGTTTTCCGGGGTGAGCAGAGGGCAGTCTGGGGTGCGTGGGGCCAGTTCGGGGTGCGGGGGGCCTGTCCGGGGTGAGGGGGGTTGTCTGGGTTGTGGGGGGGGGGGGTGGAGGGGTTGTTTGGGGTGAGGGGAGGGATATCCGAGGATCAGAGGGGCTGTCTGGGGTGCGGGGAGGGCCGTCAGGGGTGCGAGGGGGGGGGGGGGTTGTCCGGGGTGCGGGGAGGGCTGTCCGGGGTGCGGGGGGATGTCTGGGGTGCAGAGGGGGTTGTCCGGGTGTGGGGAGGGGCTGTCCGGGGTGCGGGGAGGGATCTATGGGGTGGGAGGGGACTGTCTGGGGTGCGGGGAGGGCTGTCCGAAGTGCGGGGGGCCGGTCCGGGGTACGGGGGGGGGGGGGGGGCTATCAGGGGTGCGGGGAGGGATGTCTGGGGTGCGGGGAGAGCTGTCTGGGGTGGACGGGGGACTACTAATAGTGAACCTCAGCTCATTCATCAAAAAAAGTTTAATGGTTTATATTAGGAATCACATGGTTTTTTAAAAATATTACAAAACATGCAATTGAAAACAATGAATAATTAAATGAACATAAAATATTCAAATCATTAATCAGTTTCAAGGTTACTTCTCAATTCGTGCACACAAACATTGCATCAGGACAAAACACACATGATGCCCCCAAATCACAAAAAATATCACTAGAAACCCAACCTAAATATCAATAACAACCCACCATTAAAAACAGAAACACACCTCATGAATATGATGCATCATGCATGGTCATGACTATTACCTCCATCAGGTGGGTCAGGGGCCTACAAAAAAACACATTATGAATATTTTTATAAAAAAATAATATAAATTAAATAAATAAATACAGTATAAACCTATGTCATCTGATCCCCTACACCATCACCTGGACACACATATTGTTGCAGCGCTCTAACCTCAACGATCAATTGTGCATTTACCTCCTCGGAAGCGCGCAGTTGTGCCTCAAAATCTGACAACTGCTATGTCATCTAAGCAATAGCAGGACCGATAAACGCATCGCATGACACTGCAGAACGAGGAATCCCTGTTCCATAGGTCAAACTATATACATGTCCGTCCTGACCAATAATGCGATGAAAGATCTCATCCCTTTGCCTGGGAATCTATCGCTAGTCCTCTGGCTGATGTTCTAACTTAGCTTCAAATTAAGCCTGTGAAATATTTAGATATATATACATATATTAATATATAGATTTTATGTAAGTATTGGTAATGAGTACAAGCACTTATTATCAATGTTGCAGCCTCTGGATCACTGTGATCATGAGTCCTCATCCACACCAACATTTTACCAGTAGGTGAACCTTGCTCCCTCAACTGTATATGAATAGAATATAGGCACAAAACCATATTAATTAATAAATTAAAAAATGAATAATAAACACCTCATGTTAGATCTGAGACACGTGACGAGTCCCGAGCCTGTGAGGTGGTCCCTGCAATGCTCGATTCTCAGAATGGCATGTTGACACCTCCTACATTCAATTCATTCAAATTTCAAACAAATCACACATTCTTAATAATATATATACCAAAATAAATATACAAACCACAACACACTCAGTAGACCAATATGAAATTAAATTACGCCACTGAGTCGGGAGGACACCCCTTGGGACTTTTTCCAGAATGTCTGGGACACCCACATTTGGTACCCAGTGGTCCCTCTTGACTTTTCCTTTATAGTCTTTCCACATCTTACAACATTTTCTCATACACACTGGCCGAAACTCATCGAGACATACTTTCAAATTTTGCTATTAAAGAAAAAAATCACATATGTTATTATTGGTTATACATAGGGAATAAAGTAAAATAGTCTTCTTACCTGAACCTCCCTCTAAAGAAGATCTAATGTGTCCTGAGGGATAGAATCCCAGTCACGTGTGGTCAATGGAAATCGATGTGGGTCACATATGATATGATCTAGCTGGTGAATAAATGCAGGGTCATTCCATCCCACAGGATGAAATACCTCATCAAATGAAACATCAAAAGTTGTGTTGGAATTCTATGATAATATGCCACTACTAGGGCCTCTCTTGCGAGAGGAAGAAGCGGTCGAGTCTGATCCTGTTGAAAACAATTTTATATATAAATTGACAGATGTTATAAATATATATATATATGTTTATCAATTATATAAAAAATAAAGACAATGACATTCAAAAATACCTTGACCCTAAGACGTAGATGCCTCAGATGAATGATGTGGATCTGCTACCTCTTCCCCTGACATGCCTGCAGTCATGGAAAACATTAGTAAGAGGATATCCAAAGTGTCCAAATGATAAATGGGATTGTTTTTAAAAAAAATCAAACCCGTAAAGTTGTTAATAAAAAAAATGGATTGAATAATTAGTTGTTAATGAATTTTAAAAATCAGAATGTTAACAAAACAGATATACAAATTATGTATAAAACCAATCAATGCATAGCCAAATTTCAAATTGAATTAATAAAAATTCAGGCAGCACATGAACCAAATGAATAATACCTCAATGGGAAGATACCCCGACAATAAAATTAATATAACATGAGTTAAATCACCCTAAATATTTATAACTAAATAAACATAAAAAAAGTGAGGATTACAACTTACAAGGATTTATAAAATGGTTAGATAATTTATGTTATTCAAGGCTGAATAGCGGGAAAACAATTATACCTTTCATTAAGCATGTAAATAGACCGTTTCTCCTTCAACAGTCACTCTAAACCAATAAATTTCTTCTTCGCGTTGAACTACGGTATGTTGATCAAGATGTTAGCAAACAAAAAGAAATAATCTTGGGTTTATCTTGTTCAAATACAAACACTGCTCACCGAGACATTTTGACAACAACTTGCCAACTTGGATTCGAAGGAAAAGTAACAAAGAATAATTTTTCCGGTTGTGATGTCAAAATGAAAGGTTCATTATCAACTCGTTCATTTCTGTATAACATATAGTTAAAATTCCCCAATGAAAACTGATATTGATAGACTTTACATCCACGCACTGGATCAACCTAATTACACTCTAACAATATGTAATTCAACCCATGTGTGTATACAACATCAATGATGTCTATCAATTGACCATCGTAATAACCAGAATTGATAGATGGAAAAATGATGCCATTGTTTTTTGTTTCTCATTTGTCGTCAACATCTTTAATGTGAAATAGAAAACCATTAGCATCTATAGATTTATAATGATGAGCTGTTATAGATGGACCCTCAGCCAGTTGGATAAATTATTCAGTTAGCATGGGGTCCCCTAACTCCCTCATCTTATGAACCTACATAATTCATGGATTTAAATAAATATATATGCAGAAATAAATTAGTTTAATACTTCACTCATAATGAAAATCAATTTATACGTACATAATCCTTAAACCAATCATGAAATGACGCATAATGATATTGTTGAATTTGAAACTCCGTCGCACGATACATCTCTTCTTTTATCTCATTAATGTGTTCCTTGAAAATGATAATGCGGTGTTTAAATGATCAACTTATGAAAACAAAACATGTAAAAGTTAAACAATAAAGGTGATAAGATACTTACTGCATTAATGGTGTTACGGATGGACTATTGAACAAGATATATCGATGCGCTTGTATCCACTCGATGTTGTCCATATCATATGTGGTTTCTTCTCCAACTACACCATCATGAATTAGAGAGGGCTTATCTAATTTTTTTTTAACATCTGTAAGATATTCTGCCCAAAAATTAGTACACTCATCCATCAAATAACCATTGGCTATTGATGCCTCTGGACGAGATCTGTTGCTTACAAATCGTTTCAATGTACTCAAATACTGCTCAATAGGATACATCCACCTAAATTGCACTGGACCAGCAACCATTACATCATTAGTACGGTGCACTGTTAAGTGGAACATAATATCGAAAAATGAGGGGGGAAATAGTTTCTCAAAGTGACAAAGGGTAAGTACAATTCGGTCCTGTAAACTTTTTAAATCACTCATTCGTTGATTTCTAAGACAAAGCTGTCTAAAAAAATTACTCATCTCAATAAATGGCTGAACAACATTGGGGGATAAACAATCACCTATTGTGATTGGAATCAACTGTTGAAGTAGTATGTGATTGTCATGAATTTTCAACCCTTGCAATGTCTTTCTCGTCAGATTCACGCACTTTGAAATATTATAAGAGTAACCATCAGTCACCTTGAGCATCTTTAAAGTGGAAAAAATGACTCTTTCTCCTATGTAGTCATTGTATACTGTGTCGTAGGAATATATGCCTTGTTTCCTTCAGCAAACTATAAATGAAACTATTTCCTTAAACCCATTTCTTCCAAATCACGGCGTGCATTAACATGGTCCGTTGATTTTCCACTGACACCTAAAATGGTCGACAATATGTTATCACAATCATTTTTTTCATGTGCACGAAATCAAATTATTCTCAGCATGTTAGTTTTCCAATATAGAAGACTATAAAAAATACTTTTCTTTTTCCAATTGTGACAGCGCTGCCTACCCGCAACATGAATATTACGTACCGGAGGAGCCACCAAATCCTGAATTTCATAATGTGTGGATGTTTTCTTCCTCAATCTGCAATAACATTTCGACTCCTATCATGATATTAGGTGATGGGCTGAACTCTCTAGAACCATCAAATGCACTCTTTCATTTCTAAACATGTGATGAGGAGGGGAGAAAACGTCTGTGACCCATGTATGCCCTTTTTTGGAATTCTTAAACCATAAATTTTTTTTAATTTTCTTCCAACAAGGAAAGAAAATTCCCTTTCGTACTCCAGCCTGATAAATTTGCATAAGCTATGAAGTCATTGATTGTACACAATAAAGCAGCTTGCAGTTTTAACATTTCATTCATTTCACAGTCATAAGTCATCAAACATCGCCCGAAATTCATTCAACTCATCAATCAATGGCTGAAGATAAACATCAATATTATCCCCAGACCTTTAGGTCCATCAATAAGAGTGGAAAGTAATATAAATTGTATCTTCATACAAAGCCACGAAGGAAGATTATACAGAACCAACACCACAGGCCATGTGCTAAGAGTTTGAAAAACCATAGAATTGAATGGATTGAAACCATCTGCTACTAATCCCAATCAGACATTACGAACATCTTTATCAAAGTCGGTATGTCTCTTATCAAAATCCTTCCATGCATGAGAGTCTGCCAGTGGGTTAACATATCACTTTCATGAACTCTTTCTGCATTCCATCTCATTAAATTAGAAACTTTAGATGACATAAAAAATATTTTCAACCTCGGTTTAAGGGGAAAGTAACGCATTTGTTTTACGGCAATGAGTTTCCCCTATATCACAATCTGACTTTGATGATTCTGATTTCCCATGTTCTCTTTCCACCTGGAAGCACCACAAACCGTAAAAATATCCAAATGGGTAGTTTCCTTTCTAAACCACATACAGTTGTTTGCACATGCATCTATGATCTCATATGTAAAACCAAGTTCTTTGTCAACTTACGATCATGGTAATATGACTCAGGAATCTTAGCGTCGACAGGAAGAACCCTTTTCAATAACACCAACAACATGTCGAATGAAGCGTCTGACCAATGATTCAAAGTCTTAAAATGAAAAAACTCTACGATAAATGACAATTTATTGTAAGTACATCCAGGATATAATTATGTTTTTGCATTATCAAGTGCTTCATTAAAACCACCTCGAATCACAATCTGCACCAGAGCAAAGATTTATCTCACTGGTCTCAATATTCTGGATGTCAATGCCTTCAGAATCGAACCCACGTACCATTTCAGTAAGCATTCATGATTGGATCATTTATCCTTGCATCAACATCCATCTGAACTGCATCCGTATTTTTACAACGAACATATTATTCTCCATGACGTGTCCAACTCTTATAATTTTTCAGATATATATTAAAGAATAGGTTCTCCCTCACAATATCTCATGTGAATTGATATCTTTGTAGCACATTTTCTAAATGGACAACTAATATAGTCACTTTCAAATCCTCTGGTTAATTCAATAAACTACATAATGCCATTTAAATATTCTCTAGACGCTTTTATTTGGAAGGTCAATCCAACTCTTATCCATAATAAGATCCCTATAACAAATATTTACACAAGAGTTATTACATTTGCATTTTTGATATCAAATATATTTAAAATAAATACTAATTAATTGTTTGTGAACCATTTATAAAATAATAATTTAAGTGAAAGCCCATGTCATACAGCTGATTGCACTACAAACCTGGAAGGGAGGGGAGCCAAAGGTGGTGCTGTGAGGGAGAGGAGAGGCAGCAGAGGCGAGCTGGATCGGAGGCGGGTGCGGCGAGGGAGGGGACCGGCGGGTGGCGACGACGGGGAGTCGGAGGAGAGGAGGAGCGGTGAGGGTGCGGCGATGCTGCGAGGGTGGGACGATGAGGGAGGGGCCCAAAGACAGGGGAGTCGGAAGTGGACGGAAGGCAGCGGTGAGGGGACGAGTAGCGGCCGTGCCGAGGAGGGATGGGACCCGGGCTGGCGGCAGTGCAACAAGGGAGAGGACAGTGAGGGAGGGGACGGGTGGTGGTGGTGCGGCGAGGGAGGGGATGAAGACAGAGGGGACGAGGGTTGGTGGGGTGTGGGGGGGCGGGGGTGTCCGGGGTGCGGGGGGGGGGCATGGGGGTGGAGGGCTGAGGGCGGAGGCTAGAGGGAAGAAGGGTCGGAGGCCGGAAGGGCTGAAGGCCGGAGGAGGGTGGCGGAGGCCAGAGGGCAGAGGGGGGCCAGGAGGGGGGCCGGAGGTCTACCGGAGGGCTGCCGGAGGTAGGTGGCGGGAGGCCCGATGGCAGAGGGAGGCCGGAGGGCAGCTGCAGGGTGGAGAGTGGTCGTAGGTGGAGAATTCCAGAGGGAGTGGAGGGCAGTGCGGAGGGAGGCCCGTGGGCAGACAACAAAGGGCGGAGGCCGACAAGAGGACGGGGGAGGGCACGCGGTGAGGCAAGGGAGGAGGAGGGTTCGGGGGGTGCCAAATCCCCCCTTTTTTTGAGAAAATCTAGAGACTGCCAGTGGCGATCGCTATAGGTAAGGGGGCTCCAAAGCCCAATTTTCTAGTAGTGGGTCCTATGGGTTTAAAATAAGAAATAGGTAAATCAATATGTATATAATTCATAAAATTAAACAAAACCTATCATTGGGTGGAATTTATCAATGTTTCACTATTTTATGCGATTGGAAGCTATTAGGCAATGATATAGCTCATCCCTACCTCTACGGTGACACATCTCTTACTCTCTCTCTCCCTATTTCTCTCTCTCCCCCACTACCCATGATTTATTTTTCAGGGAGAAGGAAGACCATAAGGGGAATGAGAAATAATCTAAGTGAGAAAAGGAGAAAATAAAAATAATAAGAAGGAAAATAAAGAAAATGAAAGAAAAAAGAAAAAGCAACCTGAGCCCAGCCCCGACACTCGATATGAGTTTATGTCATGCATAAGGGAAAACCCCCCATTATAGACTCAATAATAGATATGGAAAATCAATCCAGTTCTCTATTCAAAAGATACATCTGAATAAATGTATACATATAATCTAATATTTAATTAATTATAAATTAAATATTAATTATTCCATAAAAATTTGAATGGCTCAGAATTATACCAAACTCCTATCCTAGGATAAAAACTATATTCTGGGACAAACGTAGTGGTTAGAACAATTATTTGATATCATATAGTAAGGGAAAATTTTTATTTTACACATAAAAATAATATTAAAGAAAAAATTCAAATTTCTTCTAAAATTTACAATGTTGAAAAACACAACACCTTACAATCTCTCAACCATAACCCTTCTCATCCCTAATAATCCTTGGTGGTCAAATGAAATCATTCTATTATCCTAATAATCTACATAATTAAAAATATCCTCACTATCCAATGACTAGTATCATGTCATTCACAACTCTCCCATCATGAGAGATGTTCAACCGCAAATGATATAATACTCCCCATTATATGATTATCCTTATCATTACTTAGCAATCATGTTTCAAGCTCAAAGGACCGAAAACATGACTCTTACAGACTTACTTAATGGAGTTTCCAAAACATCTCATATAAGTGTTCTAATTAAGAATCATCAAAACATTGATTATTCCCATGTCCTAAGATTGGTTTCCACAAAAAATAATGAATTAGAAATTATAACGAGGGTAACCACCCTCAAAAGGTCCAAAGGTACACTCCCCACCATATAGATTACCTTGTACCACTCATGAAAAGTTACCTTAACATGTTCCTTCATTAGAGAATGAAAGATATCTAAAGATCTCATCCAAAAACTGATGAAATCCCAGCACAATCATAACGATGTAAATATATATATATATATATATAATGATCATATACAATTAGGAGTATGATAAGATTCATTCAATAGGCGTGTATATCCATCTTGAGTCACGCTCGCATAAAAATAGGTTAAACATTCCCTTAACCACCTATTTACATCATTCCTCTTAACAATGTGTATCCAGGTCTAGCCATGAGTTAACTACCACATGGCTCCTGGTACTTTCTCAATGTCTCATCAACCATGAAGGAACATTTTTCACCTTTTTAAAACTCACATTACCTATGTCTATAACATGTATTTAAAACCATTGGTCCTCAACTCACACATGCCCACTCACTAATTTAAGAATTAAATGGTACCACACACAATAGAAATGTACGTTTTATATCTTGCATAGAATAGTGAGTGTACTAACCCAAACCAGCCATTCATTACCCAAGTCACACTCTCATGAGTCATGTTCGATAGAAGATAAGATGACCAAACTATACTATAGGTCAGTCTCATTAAGTCAGGATCTCCCTTGGAACTCCTCTTCAAAATCAAGTACCTCTATTATGCTAGAAATTATTCCATGGCTTCCCATAAAATGATATCATTTTATAAAATTTATGAATCAAACACACAACTACTGATTAAAAAGTACATGAACCTAAAAATTCAACCCTTAAAAGCTAGACATGAAACACAATCTTCCTATGTAATTTCTCTAAAATGGAAGATATCATCCTGTCTATATTAAAAAACCCGATAACCTATCCTATATCAGTCTCAGAATGAGATTGAAACAAAAATAATTTCCTAAAAAGTAATATATAAACCTAATCTAACCTCTCTATTAGGTTTTCTGTGATCCAAATAAATGATTATCTACAAGGGTTTGAGTCACAACAAAGGAACTATAGATCACCCAACTATCCCAACTGGTGAAGTATCATATGAGGGTGACTAGGTCTAACAACCTAACCCAATGTAAAAAATCTCTCAACAAGGTCACACATCGTGAGGTGTTTTCTACACATACATCTTGGTATAAGGCATCTAACGCTACCATCAAAATCTCTCTCTATTAGAGGCCATGAAAATATAGACCTATAAGGGTCAAAAATATAAAACATCGGGATACATGGGCTCTTATTCTCTCTAAGAATCCAAATAATGTACTTCCCCCTAGAGTATCATGATATTAAAATAGGAATGATGACTAGAGGACACTCACAGGGCATTTGTATACAATAATACCCCCTCAAGGTCTTTGTTCTCTATAAATGTTTAGGTGTCTATTAGCATCATAAAAAGTGACCCAACTAGATAACATAAAATGAAATTATCACCTATAAATGTTCACATATGAGGATAATCAAAATTTACATAGAATTGTCTCAATGATATATGTCCAATCATATAAATGAATTTTAGTTAAGTATAATTCCCTTCCAAGATTTATAGGAAAACACTATATCAGTTGATACTAATGCTTTAAATAACTGAACCTAAGTAACAACACCCAACAAGGTGTATAACACAGGGTAATCATATTCTTTATTGACCTTTTAGGGTCACTACAACTCTCATGCATGAGGATTGAGTCATCATCCTCATTTTAAAATTTATCTTCATAGATCCACATAACCTTCCATCAGAAAGAAACATATATATGTAATTAAGCACAATTGAGTGGAATTCAACCAAGAACCTTTATGGGGAAACACCATTTCAATTTTTGTTGACACTTTAAAAAAAATCATCTTCCATTAGTAATTTCAAACACTATAAGTCCTATAACATATGAATATTATGTTCCAAATATGATTCATGAGATGCATCTGGATATTGTTGTCCAAGAGTCGTAATCAATCACTGGCCTATTTCCAACAAACAAGAGCTAAGAATCCTTAAATGGAATATACCCAATGGGATGAGATCCAAATATCCAAAATAAGTCATAAACATCAAACAACATGTGCATCTCTCAAAGTGAAAATCATATAAAACTATAACTTCATATATCAAGAATAGTAATCCCATATCTCTCATAACCTATACATCCTACTAGAATAAGTGTTCTTGAAGAAATATTATGATATCCATCACAGATTTTTACACATTCTTAATAATATTATCCACCATGTAATAAATAGTAATAAAATAGGAAAAAACACTTTTATACCACTTTCTAACATCCTAACCCAGATGCCACAAAACTGGTGCTACAAACCAGTTCCCCATAAGGCCTCAACTTCCCCTCTCCACATACCAAAGGATACCAACTACAAGTGAGGGACTAATGTGTGTCTGTGGAGTGACTATGCCCCATATCAAATTAAACAACATAGGAAATAACTAGAATTCATCCAAATAAGTAAATAAAAACAGATTCTAAGTAGTAAATAAACTAAAATAGAATCATGTTGTAATGATAAATGAAATTATATAAAATCATAAACAGACATGTCGTACATAAAACACTGGTCACCCACTGGGCCAACCATACATTTAGGGGTACACAAAGGAAACAAATATAAAATTACAAGGCTCTCCTACTAACTATGAGCCATACCACATACTTGGTCTCTAGGAAATAGCCAAGATTCTCCTTCCCAATCAAAAGAATACACATTAAATGCTCTACTCAGTCATGAAACCCTAACCCTCATCCCTATACATTATGATATATTTTCCCAACCTGAAAAGAATATATAAGGTCTTCAAAAAGTTATAGGTGCACACACAGGGGTGAAAAATTAATCTCAGTAGGCCACGCCTAAGTTTGACCCAATAATTTGTTGTCATAAGTGCTAAATCATGAAAACATCACAACCTATCCAATACAAAACTATAATAATAATTAAATAGATAAATAAATAATCCATAGTTGATCTATGGGTATATAATCCTGATTGACCATACCAACTTCAACACAAGATGAAAATTTCTCTGAGTAATGTTCCCTTATGTATATTTATTTATATCTGTATATATATGTTCCCATCAATATATATATATATATACAATTATATATATATCTATATAATTTAGGTGAAAAATAATATGAATCAACCATAATCGTTCCTTGGGTCTGTAACCCCAATCATATGTACATCCTTTGAATAAGGCATTTAGCTAGGTGTCTTAACACTCAATATGTGTATAATTAAGTTGATCCATGTATCTATAATCCCAATTGATGATACCTACTCCGGATAGCCAAAAAAAATCTCTGAGAATTCTAAGTCACCACAATGGAATACATGTTCTAACCCTGGGTTCACCTGTACACGCATCCAATTGCTGTAAAATAGGATTCCCTGCAATATCTGTAATTTAGGTAAAAAAGGAAGTGAGATGGATGATAAAACACTCATGACATATATAATCTAGTCTGATTTTATATTCTAATATCCCAATCCATAGGAAATCCTAAAATTTCTAATTGGTTGATCCATAAGGGGAATGAACCTTAGGCAATATGAATACTCATCAGATCCAGGACAATACTTAGAATCCATTCAATTATTGAATCAACATTAGCATTCCAAGATAGATCATTGACATGAAATAATGGTGTGCCCACCATTCCCTATGGAGTATCCTAGGCATCACTAAAGGATATCAACATCAGTACTCAGGGATTTCAATAACATCCACATCTTGGGGGAATTGTGCCCACCCGACAACCTTTGGTAATACCCTAGATCTAGCATATTGGCATATAAAAGGAAAACACTAGGGAGAGGATATCTCTAATAAACATGGAATTGACCTATAGAAATCTTTAAACAAATAGGAATCCTATTGAAGAATGGGAATTCCTTCAATGATAGTAATAAAAAATGAAACCTCGTGTGGTGGACATAGGAAAAACATTTGGTAGTCCCCACCACAACATCACATCACCTTGGTCTCATTGGATGAATATAATGAATTTCAACTAATTGTCCCATAATACATAAAATCATGTCAATATCATAGGACAAGTACCAAGGAGTAACTCTGGAAACCATAGTTTCATCAAAAGAAACCAATTGAAATCATAAATAAAATATTTTGGGTGGATAAATTCCTAAACCCACCACTACGGACACAACCTCTTAGTCTCACAAGTTTGGTACAGGTTCTAAGGTGACACTAACTACCATATCTACCCAAACCCAATATACTAGAATAGGGTATTTCAAATAATGGGGAACCCACTCAGTCCCTCGGGTAAAAACACTATAGACGAATATTAATTGGTATCCTTAAAGTCCATACATAAGAAATTGAATCCCTCTTGGGAACCGTAGAAACAATATGTCTCTAGATCCCTCCAATGGGGTACTTAGAAGGAGTAAGTAATAAAAGGAAACCTACTCGAGATCCTCTAGGTCAAAAAATAAGTGGAGGCATCCAAAAAAGGATCTTTGGAAAGAGTAATAAGTAGAGGTATTTGTAAAGGGATTCTCAAGGTTAGTAGGTTAGTGAATGAATCCCAAAGGGGACCCTTGGAAACATTAGTAAGGATGATTCATCCTACATGGGGTCTTCTAGGTCCATATATAAGGTATTATCATTACATAAAAGGAAAATTCATTGAAATTCATACAAGATAGATTGTTAATAGCACATCTTGGATCTATGGTCTCACTTTATGTGGGTATGAACACCCAACCAATCCATCTTAATCTCATGAGATAAAGGAATCCAATTATTGGTCGAAGAACCTCTCTATTATATATTTTCACCCTAAAACTCCTTTTACATGTAACACCCCGAGATTTTATGAAAAATATTCTTTTAATTTCATTGATGTCTTCTATTATACACTAAACCATGTTTAGTTTGTACTATACACAACACCGTATTAGCTTACAGTATACACAACACTACTCTTGGCTCATGTTACTCACAATTTCAAGTTCGTTTTGTGGAAATTATTCTATGCAACATTAATAATAGATTTTATTAAATGTATAAATGATATAAGTTTTGATTATATTATACGAAACACCAAACAGAGCTTTCACTACAAGCAGCCCTGACTTGGCTTGCATTAAACGCAATCAAGACCTTCCTCGATAGCATGTGTAGTACGCAATACCAAGTTTCACTAAACGATATATTATTATAATATTATTATGAACTAGCCGTTATGAATATTAATACCCACTTTTTGAAATTTTATAAAATTTATCTTTCAAAATGGAATTCATTTTTCGATTCGGAATATTGAAATTATCCTAGGGTAAAATTTTGGTATTTTTCTGAAAACATTAAATTTTTGATGAATAGTGGAAACACTGGGTTACTATTTAAAAAGAGACTTTTTATATAAATAATTATTTATTTTATTTAAATTTATTTTAGGTCAAAATTGATACATAATACCTATATAAGTTCAATGCAATTCATTGGAGTCATTTTATAATAATTGTAGATATATAAAAATTGTATTGAACTTTTCACCGTCTTTTACCCACCTCCTAGGAGAGTTTGAAAATTTACATAAAACATAATTTTACCGCTTCTGTGAGTGGAATTTCGAAAATCCGAGAGCCATAGTTAACATCAAGGAGTAAAATTTGGTTCAATAAGATAAAAATAATTTTAGGTGAATAGTAACTTTCTATTTTTATTTACCATGGTTAAAAGTAAATAGGGTAATTAAGGGTAAGAATGATGTTAATATTACCCTAAAAAAGGTCCTAATACTATTGGATAAGTTTAATTAGACCAAAAATAACCTTAGGGATAAAATATTTCACTTTAGGTCCACTTGGATTAGATTAGGACATTTGTTATTATTTTTTTAAAGAAGAAGTAAAATAGTTAAAATCAATGTTTAATAACTAATATATTTTTAATATAGGGTTATATATAAGATGAATTCAACTATAAATATTAATTAGAAAGATAAAAAGATTTCCTAAATAATTGTATTTTATTTATAATTTTTAGACATTAAATAATTTAATTTATTTATGACACAATGATGATGCAATAATTACCTTATTAATGAAATATTAACATAATTGATGTTATAAATACCCAAATAAATGTAATTTTAGACTTTTTATGAATTAAAATAATTTTATAGGTTAATATGAAATGTTATTATTTACTTAATTAACTTTTTTCGAACTAATCGTGTTGTTATAATTTTCAAAAAAATCTAGTACCAAATAGTGTCAAAATTGACATAAAATAGTTTTTAAAACAAATACTATATTATTAATTATTATTTTATTCCTAAAAATCTAAGGTTAAGAAAAATGACTTAGATAAGGATATATATTAATAATGAACTACTTGGGGTTCTTTTGGATTGTTATAGTAAGTTTATCAACCAGATAGTGTAAGAAAACCAAAAGACACGGTAAAAGTTAATTTATTTAACATAGAGTTAAATCTAAATGATAAGGATAAAATAGTAATCTAAACTTGTCTAAAATTTATTTTTTGAGAAGATTTAGACCCATACCCACCTTATCTTGGAAATAAATCAATTTGGAGCTATTAAAAACCAAATATGACTTTATTATAAAATAATATTTTAAGTTTCCCTAAGGTGCCCCTCTCCTCCCTTATAAAAAAGGCACCCCTTCCCTCTTCTCTTCACACCATCTTGAGCCTTGATGCTTGGAAAAACCCTTCCAATTCCTCTTCTAAACCTATATAGTTATATCATAGAGTTTATGTTCTTCTAAAAAGACCAACTCTAGTGCCCTAAGAAGAAGTTTAAAGGAGGTGTGTCGAGGAAGAGGTAATCTCTTCTACCGACTCTTTCAAGTTTCTTTCTTCTTCTACTTAATTTTACTTAGTTTTTTCATTATAAAGTAATAACATAATTATTAATTATTAATTATATGTTATTATAAATATGAAACAACCATATTTCACCTTCCATACATCCTACGGAAAACAAAATCACCGCACGTGCGTACGTACGGAATACCGTCTCCATGCTATGGTGTAATCAGTTTTTCCACCACCACCTTACTTGGATGGGTATAATGGTGTAAAGAATAACTATATATGATGATTATAACATAATATTGATTCTAATATATTATATCATCCACTCTAATTCCATTCTATAAATATGGGAATGATATCATCGCTCATGCATATGTATGGATTACCGTATCCACGACGCGATGAGATTCATTTTCCATGTTAACAATTCAAGAATGATTATAAAGTATACATAATAAGTAATCATGAAATATATGACATAATAATTATACTGTATTTATGTATATATATATTTATGTCATCTACTTAATTTCATTCAATTCAATAAGGAAACGAAAACAATGTTCATGCGTACGTACGGCCTACCATCTCCATGAACGGTGTATTTTTTTCCATTTATCGATCTATTATATATATTTATATTCTGAATATATATTATATATAAATCATGTTTTATATTTTGGAATTAATTAATCAGGATCTAAGTAATCATATTAATAATTACAAGTCAAAACATGAATGATAAATGAAACGATTTTACCCAAAACACTGCTTTAGCATAGAATTTACAAAAGAACGGGTAATATAAATTTGTAAGTGAATCATATATGATATAATAAATATTATTATGGTTCTGTTACAAGTTAATAATATTTTTAAAACCACTATACAGGAGTCTCGGACACATATAGAAGACATTGGACATAAGGTAAGGGATAATTTTGCAATTTCATTTTTATCCGAGATTTCTTATTCGTAAGTATTTTTTGGGGTTATATTTTTCATAAATTTCCATAAAAATGTTTTTCATAAAGTTTTTAATATTCTTCCATGTATGTTTAAATTCATTTTTACCCCTCTTTGACTTTTACATTGTTTTATGTAAGAAATCTTTCTTTTATTTACCATATGATGAACTTTTTTGACTTTTCCGGCAAAAGTATGAGAAGAATATTTTTTTAACTTATACGGCATGTAAGGTTTTTTTACGGCTTCATAAAGCCATATTTTCATGAATATTACTCCATAATATTTCATGATTATTTTCAAAAAAATCCTTTTCTTTTAAAATTTCATGGCATTTTGTGAAAAGAAAATTATTTTGAAAAAGAAAGGATATTTTCCCCAAGAATTCATTTCAATTGTTTTATCAAAACTATTTTCCATCTATGATGACATTATTTAGTATGATTATGTTTAAATTATAATGTATATATTATTTACATGGGTTGATTCTTCTTGTGATGAAATTATATCCATTTGTTTTATATGGATTACGTTATGATGGGATGATGTTTATGAAACACATTTTTATTCTTTGGGTTATGATGGATGATTTATGTGTATGTTTTGGAAAAAGTAAGAATTATTTCATTATGAGATGGGTGGGACCTATATCTCCCACAAATTAATTGGGAAAAGATTTATATCTCATGAGATAGACATGGATAGAATGGAAATTTATTCTGGTTTAGTGTTATAGGACTGAAATGAGGAGTGAACTCAATTCAGAAAGGGACTTTTTCCACTAAGATGGTCTTGGCAGCAATGCCTTGGCTACTATGGAAATCATATTATGTGCTTAATGTTTTTCCACAATTACAAGTTTTATTCCCAAGCTATTTTATCATGATTGATGTTACATTATGATTTATGCCTTACGTACTACCATGTTTTATGTCATTGCTAAAGATTTCGATGTTTAAACATTATGTTCATGTTTTTATGTTCAAATGTATATGGTTTGTATTATTTTCTCCATGGTTACCCTTACTGAGAATTTTAGCTCACCCTTTTTATGTTTTCTTTTCCCAAGGATATAAAGAAAGGTTTTAGGTAAGAAAACAAAAGTGGAAGATCTTTATGGGAGATGTTGAAGATCTTTCACCATGATTAGAAGATTATGTTCTGAGTTTCCAAAGGCACTAAACTATTACGGTCTTTTGGTGTCTATTTTTGTTATGTATTAATTATTCCACTAAATTAATATAATTTCCATGTATGTCAAGCTTTGGGTCTCTACATTTGGTATTAGAGGAAAGGTTTAGTTAGCCTTTTGAAACTAGGATGAAAAAACATTAGTGAAATACCTAGAGATATTTCTAAGGTATGTCTAGGGATATCCCTAAGGTTTAGTATAACTATAGGTTGTAGTCCTACAGTTATGTTAACCTAGGGTGAACATAAGGTGTCATGGATTAAAGAATTTGTGATAAGTTAGACATCCCATAAGTGATTTTTAATGATTATGTGGTTCCTCATTATTTTAACTATTTTTTACACTATAGTGTCTGGTTTTAGTCAATGGAGGGAATGAGAAGGAATTCGGTTAATATTGATTCCGATGGACAAATTGGTGATTGTGATCAACAAAATTGTGTAATGCCTAAAGAGATTGATATTGTGATTATGCTGAATCAGTCATAGCGATATATTATTAACAAGGTTAACTTTGGTGGTATTCCTAAGTCATAAAATAAGAGGAAGATGGAATTTTATGCATGGTCACATGGTGAGGAGCATAGAGAAAGGAAGATTGATATTTTTAAAGAAGGGAAGAAGAACCTTGGGGAATACGTCAATTGGAGGGTAAAATGTTATCTGTGTGGAGCAAAGGGTCATAGAGTGACATACTGTTATGGAGTTCAATGTCTTATTTGTGGAGAACATGGGAATTACCCAACTCAATGCCCTGACCTAAGAGGTTACTTATAAATCAAGTAAGGACTTACTCCATGACAATCATTGAAGAGGATGGATTGAAGTGTTTATGTATTGGTATTAAATAATAATGTTATTGAGTTACTTTTATGGTATATTGGAATATTTTTGTGTTAGTCTATTGTGGTTTTCAATAATTTTATGGTACCGGTAACCATGACAAGTGATTCAAATATTTTGGAAATCAGATGATATAAGCATAATGAATGGATAAGGAGAAAATAATATGTTTGATAGTATTCATGAGCTCATGATTGTTATAAGGACTAAGTGATATCATGGTTTGAGTATATAGAATTTTTTGGATTTTGGTATGTGGAACGTGTTAACTTTTAATTTCATTCAGGTTTTCACTATGGTTCAATGGGTATTCATTTTTCAAGAGAATACATGATTAAGGCCTTTAAATGTTTGGAATGTGACCAACAAGACATATCATATGATATATGGGGATTAATGATGGTATTAGCATGCTTGTTATATGAACTCTCTGGTAATCATTTTCACTATAATATGAGAATGGAATGCATTATTTTGGATAAGCCTAAAGATTGGAATGGATTATGTTGGACTTAAGTTAGTATTGTTTAAGTCCAAAAAGTTTTCGATATTATTGATGGAATGTTATAATAATGTATTTTTATAAAAAGGAAAACCTTCAGGACGGGCAAAAACCCGTCGCGTTGGACAAGGATGCAGGAATATAACCCACAACCAAAGTGCAATAGGTTTTTATAACCTACCACTAGCCTACATGAAGTCCCTGGTTAGTATAAACTAATTTTATTTTATTAAGTGCTATGATAGCTGAAGTATAAGTCCATTTTGGCAACCATATACGATTAATATCAACGTAGATGGACTTATGTATATTTAATAAATTATGATAAACTTTTTGCGATAGAAATAGATGGAATGGCCTATCATTCTATCGCATAATCTGCTTACACTTTACAGAAGACAAATTCAACATCATTTCTTTAAGAGATAAAGTGGAAATTGTTCGAGGAACGAGTAACAGTGAGATTGTACCAAAATCCAGTAAGTATTTCTTTTAATTCAACAATTCTTCAACTTTAGGGAAATGATCTTGAAAACAAAAAATGATGTCCTTTTACTCTCATATATGATGAATCAGATGGTACCTTAGATCATCACAAATTTATGGCTTTTTTATTGTTGGATTTTTCATAGCCATGTCCTCTACCACTCTTCATCAGAAGTTGATGGTTATATTTCTCTTCCATATCCATATCTTTACCTATGTTCTACTTTGTGGAAACCCAGTGATTAGTTAATTTGGGTAACCGTTACGTTTCATACATTAGTTTCTAAAGTCAAGTTTTGGTATTCCTTTTTATGATGTGGGTTTATATTAAGGAAACTTTCAAGTAGTAAACCATTTATAACCCTGACGAATTTCGAGGGAGAAATTCATTTTAATGGGGGGGGGGGTAGAATGTAACACCCCGATATTTTATGAAAAATATTCTTTTAATTTCATTGATGTCTTCTATTATAAACTACACCAAGTTTATCTTGTACTATACGCAACACCATATTAGCTTGCAGTATATGCAACAGTACTCTTGGCTCATGTTACACACAATTTCAAGTTCGTTTTGTGGAAATTATTCTACGCAACATTAAGAATAGATTTTGTTTAATGTATAAGTGAAATAAGTTTTGATTATATTATATGCAACACCAAACGGAGGTTTCACTACACGCAGCCCTGAACTGGCTTGCATTACATGCAATCAAGACCTTCCTCAATAGCGTGTGTAGTACGCAATACCGAGTTTCACTTAACGATATATTATTATAATATTATTATGAACTAGCAGTTATGAATAGTAATACCCACTTTTTGAGATATTCTAAAATTTATCTTTCAAAATGGACTTCATTTTTGGATTTGGAATATTGAAATTATCCTAGGGTGAAATTTTGGTATTTTTCTGAAAACTTTCAATTTTTGATGAATAGTGAAACCACTGGGTTACTATTTAAAAACCGAATTTTTATATAAGTAATTATTTATTTTATTTAAATTTATTTTAGGTCAAAATTGATACATAATACCTATATATGTTCAATTTAATTCATTGGAGTCATTTTATCATAATTTTAGATATATAAAATTTTTATTGAACTTTTCACCGTCTTTTACCCACCTCCTTGGAGAGTTTGAAAATTAACATAAAACATAATTTTACCGCTTTCGTGAGTGGAATTTCAAAAATCTGAAAGTCACGGTTAACATCAAGAGGTAAAATGTGGTTCAATAAGATAAAAATAATTTTTTGTGAATAGTAACTTTTTATTTTTATTTACCACAGTTGAAAGTAAATAGGGTAATTAAGGGTAAAATTGAAATTACTATTACCCTAACACATGTCCTAATTCTATTGGATAAGTGTTATTCGACCAAAATAACCTTAGGGATAAAATATTACCCTTTATGTCCACTAGGATTAGATTAGGACATTTATTATTATTTTATTTAAAGAAGAAGTAAAATTGTTAAAATCAATGTTTAATAACTAAAACATTTTTAATATAAGGTTATAAATAAGATAAATTCAACTATAAATATTCATTAAAAAGATAAAAATATTTCATACATAATGGTATTTTATTAATAATTTTTATACATTACATAATTTAATTTATATATGACACAATGATGATGTCGTGATTACCTTATTAATGAAATATCAACATAATTGATGTTATAAATACCCAAATAAATGTAATTTTAGAATTTTTATGAATTACAAAAAATTTATAGGTTAATATTACATGTTATAATTGATTTAATTATCTTTTTTAGAACTAATCATGCTGTTATTATTTTCAAAAAAATCAAGTACCAAATAGTGTCAAAATTGACATAAAATAGTTTTAAAAAAATATATAATATTATTAATTGTTATTTTATTCCTAAAATTATAAGGTTCGTCCAAATGACTTAGATAAGGATATATATGTTAATACTTAACCACTTTGGGTTATTTTGTCTTGTTATAGTAAGTTTATTAACCGTATAGTGTAAGAAAACAAAATTACACGGTAAAAGTTAATTTATTTAACTTAGAGTTAAATCTAAATGATAAGAATAAAATAGTAACCTAAACTTGTCTAAAATCTATTGGTTGAGAGTATTTAGACCCATCCCCACCTTATCTTCGAAATAAATCAATTTGGAGCTATTAAAAACCGAATATTACTTTATTATAAAATAATATTTTAAGTTTTCCTAAGGTACCCCTCTCCTCCCTTATAAAAAGGGAAACCCTTCCCTCTTCTCTTCACACAATTTTGATCCTTGAATCTCAAACAAACCCTGTAAATTCCTCTTCAAAACCTCTCTAGTTATATCATAGAGGTCTTCTTCTTCTCAAAAGACCAACTCTAGTGCCCTAAGATGAAATTTAAAGGAGGTGCGTCGAGGAAGAGGTAATCTCTTCTACCGACTCATTCAAGTTTCTTTCTTCTTCTACTTCCTATTCCTTAGTTGTTTCATTATAAAGTAATAACATAAGTATTACTTATATACTTATATGTTATTATAAATATTAAACAACCCTATTTCACCTTCCATGCATCCTACAGAAAACAAAATCACCGCGCGTGCGTACGTACGGAATACCGTCTCCACGCCGTGGTGTAATCAGTTTTTCCACCACCACCTTACTTGGATGGGTATAATGGTGTAAAGAATAACTATATATGATGATTATAACATCATACTAATTCAAATATATTATATCATCCACACCAATTCCATTCAATAAATATTGGAATGATATCATCGCTTGTGCGTACGTACGGATTACCGTCTCCACGACGCGATGAGATTCATTTTCCATGTTAACAATTCAAGAAAGATTATAAAGTATACATAATAAGTAATCATGAAATATATGACATAATAATGCTACTGTATTTATGTATATATATATATGTATGTGATCTACTTAATTTCATTCAATTCAATAAGGAAACGAAAATAGCGTTCATGCGTACGTACGACCTACCGTCTCCATGAACAGTGTATTTCATTCCATTTATCGATCTATTATATATATGTATATTCTGAATATATATTATATATAAATCATGTTTTATATTTTTTAATTAAGTAATCATGATCTAAGTAATCATATTAATAATTACAAGTCAAAACACGGACGATAAATGAAACTATTTTACCTAAAACGCCACTTTAACATGGAATTTACAAACAAACAGATAATATAAATTTGTAGGTGAATCATATATGATATAATAAATATTATTATGGTTCTGTTACAAGTTAATAATATGTTTAAACCCACTATACAATAGTCTCAGACACAAACACAAGACATTGTACATAAGGTAAGGGATAATTTTGCAATCTCATTTTTATCCGAGATTGCTTATTCGAAAGTATTTGTTGGGGTTATATTTTTCATCCATTTCCATCAAAATGGTTTTCATAAAGTGTTTAAAATTCATTCATGTATGTTTAAATTCATTTTTACCCCTCTTTGAATTTTACATTATTTTTATGTAAGGAATCTTTCTTTTACTTATCATACGATGAAATTTTTTGAATTTTCCAGCAAAAGTATGAGGATAATGTTTTTTTAACATATAAGGAATGAACGGATTTTTTACAGTTTCATTAAGCCATATTTTCATGAAGATTCCTCCACAAGATTTCATGATTATTTTCAACAAAATCCTTTTCTTTTAAAATTTCATGGCATTTTTTTGAAAAGAAAATGATTTTGAAAAAGAAAGGATATTTTCCTCAAGAATTCATTTCAAATGTTTTATCAAAAATATTTTCCATCTACAATGACATTATTTAGTATGATTATGTTTCAAGTATAATGTATCTATTATTTACATGGTTATATTATTCTTGTGATGAAATTATATCCATTTGTTTTATATGGATTATGTTATGATGGGATGATGTTTTTGAAACCCATTTTTTTCATTGGGTTATGATGAAAGATTTATGTTTATGTTGGGGAACAAGTAAGAATGATTTCATTATGAGATGGGTGGGACCTATATCTCTCTCCAATGCATTGGGTAAAGAATTATATCTCATGAGATAGACATGGCTGGAATGGTAAGTTAATCTGGTTCAGTGTTATAGGACTGAAACAAGGAGTGAACTCGATTCAGAAAGGGACTTTGTCCACTAAGATGGTCTTGGAAGCAATTCCTTCGCTACTATGGAAATAATATTTATTTATTAATGTTTTTCCACAATTACAAGTTTTATTTCAAGCTATTTTATCATGATTTATGCTCCATTATGATTTATGCCTTACATAATTCCATTTTTTATGTCATTGCTCAAGATTTCAAGGTTTAAACATTTTGTTCATATTTTTATGTTCAAATATATATGGTTTGTTTTATTTTCTCTATGCTTACCCTTACTGAGAATTTGATCTCACCCTTTATATGTTTTCTTTTCCCCAGGATATAAAGAAAGGTTTTAGGTAATAAAACAAAAGTGGAAGATATTTATGGGAGATGTTGAAGATCTTTCAACATGATTAGAAGATTATGTTCTGAGTTTCCAAAGGCACTAAACTGTTACGATTTTTTGGTGTCTGTTTTTGTTGTGTATTAAGTATTCTACTAAAGTAATGTAATGTCCATGTACATCAAGCTTTGGGTCTCTATATTACAAGTCCTCAAATCACCCAAATGGTTGTATGATCATTATCTACAAAACAAACTGATCAAAATGGACAACTCATATGTCTAAATCTGACACCAGGGTATAAAATAATGATAATACTACAAAAGGGTGGCTAGGGGAAATACACGACATGTATACTAGAGTACATGGTGTGTACCCTCATAGCCCTACATGGGAATTTACTCTGGTAAGACATGGTATGTAAAGAAAATGTAAATAACATGTAAAACATGTAAACATCATGTAACCTACAGGGGGTACCTTCCTGTATACCTCACATGTCTTAGACATGTATCTACCTAATTGTGTACTTCTACACATCTTGCATCCCAACCAGGGTCTAGATGTGTACTATACATGGCCAAGTACTCCTAGACAAGTTTTTTGACTAGGTAATAAACTATATGTATGACTACTATTACATGGTATGTATAACCTATACCTTTTGTATCATTCTTGAAAGATCATCTTTGCCAAACTGGATGAACACGTAGCTTATCTTTATGAACTACGAGCAATGTGATCAGGATTTACAAATGAGAAACCCATCAAAGCAACCTGAAAACCCATTTTTTCCCCAATGAATATAGATTGTCCCTCAAGGGGTCCTAAGCAGTCATAATAGGTACTTAAAACTATAAACTAGTAAATATATGGTGTTTTATATAAAAAAATTAAAAATGGCCTTCCTTTGGAAAGAATCTTCTAATGCTTCACACATTTTCATAATCTGTAGTAGCCGCATGATGATCCAGCTCCTCCAGAACTTTTTGGATGAAACTATCTTCCTCTCTCTCTCTCTTTCCCTATCTCCCTATATCTCTTATTTATTGGTCATGGTGAACTAATCACACAGGGTCAGTCTGGAAAAATACAGTGAAGAAAAGTAGAAAAGATAAATAAAACAAGAAAAAGGAATAAAAATAATGGAAAAGAAAAAGGGGCCTAGCCCCAGCCCCAGTGCTCGATATTATTTTTTGACTATACTAAGAAAAAACTACTATTCTGGTTTCAAAAAAAGATATGGAATATCAATCTTTTATTTAATTCAAAATATAGAACCAAATGAATGTATGTGAATAAATTAATATTTAATTAATTAAATATTAATTATTAATTATTCCATGAAAATTTGAACTCCTCAAAATTTTTCCAAAATTATATCTGAGGGTAAAAACCCTATTTTAGGAACAATAAAATGGTCATAAAAAATTTCCAATATAATTTTCTAGGTTATAATTACAATTTTGTGCCATATAAAAATCTAAAAGAAAAAAAATCAAATTTCAGCTCCAATTTTCAGTCCAGAGAAACACAGGTCCTTGTATAAAGTACTTCTGATTTAATAATATTTTCAATGAATTTTTATTTCCTTTTAAAAAAATTGTTGAATTATCCATGGGTTTATTATCTTCATCATTATATCAGACATTATTTGGGCACTTTATTACAGGATTCCCAACTTTTCCACATCCAAATGAAGTAAGTGGAATATTTCCTTTGAATCTACGTAACCTATATTTGAGGTTTAATAAAAGTAAATGCATCACCTCATAAGAATTATTGTATTCAATTTTAAATTTACATGAAAATTTCTTTATTAGCTTGAACAACACATCTTGATAACTCACTTATTTGAGGACTCATTTCCATTATTCCACATCTAGTATACAATGAGAGTGTTTTGTGGACTATCAAGTCTTACCTTCTTGGGGTCCTTGTCTTCATGTTACATGAACTTTGTGTTGAAATGAAATGGTAAACATATCGGCATCCTATTTAGGATCATTATAACATTCAGTCTTTCTCTAAGTATACATATACACTCCAAAATAATTTTTATCTGGTCAAAAAAAATTCTAATGGACTCATTTGAGTATATCCCTGTATCCTTATACTTATACAAGAGTAGTTAAAATTTAGTTTCATATAACTTGGAATCACCTGCATATATGTTAAGAAAATTTTACCACATCACATGGGATGATTTATAGAATATAAAGTTCATTTATATGTCATTGTATAAGGCTTATCTTTGCATGTTGACACCATTGTAATCGGGACCAAGTTCTATATAGACATTCTCCAACAAATCAAAAATCTATATTCTTGTTGAAATCCAATGAATGGGATCCATGTGGACATTCTTTCCAAATATTCATGAGTAGCGTTGCATCTGATTCTTCAATTATTGCAAATTATGGTTATTGAAGATCGAAATCCCCTTTTGGTTGACAACTATTGTTATCACTCCATATAGAGTAAATTGCACCCAGAGCCATTAGATTTGATAACACTTGTTGTTACCAAAAAATGTAATACCCTGATAGGGTGCGAATCAACGAGTTTCTAAATTTACAAACAAAAAAAATTTATAATGATATTTTTCTATGAGTCATTCCTTTAGAAACCAGATCTTCTATCCTAGAAAACTCACAGGATGGCTATAGATTTTTGGGGGTGACTGCCATTATTTTCCTAATGTCAATGTAAAAATTATTACACTTTTTATGATGGATCTTATGGTTTACATAATTACATTTATGATTAATAGGGCATTCCATGCCTTTTCACTATTCTGGAAACACATGTTCATGGAATAACCTAGGTATTCTTGGTGTGACTTATATTCTACTAACAAAATGGTAGTATCTCTTTCTAAAAATACTTCAATATTTACCATTAAATCATAATATCCTTTGTAAGTAACATCCGACAATATTTTCAAAAAACACAACACAAAAAAAGTTACAATGGTTTTTTCTAACACAAAAACAAAGATTTAGAGGTTCGTTGTTTTGGGGAAATTAGAAACATAACATAATAGTTTTTAAATGATATATGTAATATTTTATTTTCACCTTAAAAACTTTTTCATGGATGTCACTATACTCACTGATAAAGATCATGGTTTTAAAAGTGATATAAATGGGATTTATCAGTGCTAAGAATAACTGACATGCTAATCATCGTTAAAATTCTCAACTATTATTAGTGCTTTTATTAGTGCTGATAAAGGCCCCAGTTATCAATGTTAAAAAATCATTAATAAATAAAACCTTTATCTTATCTAAATGTTTTTATTAATAGTACCTTTTATTAGGGTATTTTTTAGCACTGATAAAATTTTGAGAAAGAATTAACACCCCCCCCCCCACCCCTCATCCCTTGAACCCACTCCCACACCAATGTACCCCACTTTTTCAAAGCTCAGAGTGCCTATTTTTTTGGCTCTTTTCCACTGCCCAGACACCTTTTAACCATCGTGCATGACTAGACTCCATCCTTGGACATCCCTTGTTCAATTTGATCCCCTTCACCACTGAAAAAATCTTTTTTATTCTATATTTTACAATATTTCTATTTATATATATATATACATATATCTTTTTATTCATATATTTATATATATTTATATAATTATATTTAAATAAATTTATAAAATATAATTTTTTGTTTGTGTGATATACATGTATACTTATATTTATTTACAAATATGATATATTAATATTCATTTATATTTATTATAATATAAATATAAATATAAATATGTTTATTAATACATACACATATGTATATACAAACAATTTATATATATTTGTATAAGTATATATATATATATTCATATATTCATATATTTTTACAATGTAAACAAAATCATTAGATATTATTTTAATAATAATGGATAATAATTAATTTCATCTGATTTATATAATTATTTTTAGTTACATTTTTAAAATATGTCTATATATTGTATATTTAGATATAAATTTTACACATTCCAAATATGTTTATATTCCTATGTATTTTCATGTATATTTATATATATTTACAAATAATTATATATTATATATAAATTTTTTATAATTTTTTTATTAATATTTATTGTAAATACAATTATATACTATAATTAATAATAATGAATTTTTAATAAAAATAAATTTATATATGACGTATTCACACAATATTGATACCCACACATACACACATATTAACAAACACACATACACATTTATATTTCACTCATACACACAAAAATATTTATATATATTAGAATATACACAAAAATATATATTTTTTATTGACATGAACATATTTATATATAAGAAATACTCATATAGGTGTATATATAAATATTAATTCATTTTTATAAGGTGACTAAAATGGATAATTTTTTATTTAAAAGAAATGTTAATAAATATTTATTTCCATGTGGTTTATATATTTAAAAATAAATTTTTTCTAAATAAGTTTAAATATCTATTTTTACTATTGAATTATTATATGTAAATATAAGAAAATATGCATATATTTAATTATAAATAAAACTAAAATTAAAAAATAAAAAATTTTCAAAATCATGATATTTATATGAATGTAAGATCTAGGAATAATTCTGCTCTATGAAAAACAACGATAATATGGACCTCTTAAATAAAGCTAAAATACCATTGAATATTATAAAATTAGGGTATCCAAACTAAAAACTCAATTTTAGAGGCCCTTCAGGCCTTTTGACCTTGAAAAAAATTATTAGGGTCTCCTCAGTCAATATGGAATAGGTATAATTTCAGGTCTTAATTTGATATATGGTAGAGCCCAAATAGGCACTCAGATCAAAAGATATGGTAGTTTGAAGATCAATTCATGATTTCAACTTATCTTAGATCAAACATTTTTTTTATTTTTTATGTCATCCAATTATTATTAAACTACTAATACTTGATAATAGTTATCAACTTATTAATTAACATTATTTTTAATTGATTTTAAAAATCTATTATTCAAAAAATATCTTATATATTAAGTGTAAATTCATATTTATTCTTATATAAATTATATTTAATAAAATATTTAATACTATAATTAATATTAATATATTTATATATTATTTTTATTTTTATATAGTTTTTTTATGAATTATACCTTTTATCAGTGCTAAAAATGCTAATAAAGGGTGACTTTTATTAGCACTAAAATAAAAGCCCTAAAAAAAGTACCCTTTATTAGTGATTTTTTAAGCAATAATAAAAAAGATTATTTGTCATTTCTTTTAGCTAGAACTGATAGAAGTTTCATTTATCACCACTATCTAAAATCACTCATAAAGGGTACTTTTGTTAGTGCAAAAACATCTGTGATAAAGGTGGACTTTTATCATCATTTTTTTAGGGTTGATAAAAGCACCAATTATCAATGCTATTTGCTTTCACTGATAAAAGTACCTCATTTATAAGTGGTTTTTTCTTCCATTGATAAAGGGTAACACTTGATATTGTGAAATATATAGTATTAACTCCTATCACAATATGGGTGATCCTAAGGATATACATAATAGATTAGATGATACATAAATCTTGTTAAGGAGATAAATCTAAATAAACATGGGGTTAGAAAATCATAAGAGTCGATAATCATAAATTGTATTCAATAAATATAAGGATCTTAAACAATCTTTTAGAAACATGTAATAAGATGCAATATGTCGTAGGAGGATGTTAATCATGGAAAATAAAATAATATAGAACAAATATAATAAATTTTGTAAGAAACATAATTCAAGTATGACTACCAAGACAAATTAACATAATATGTTATTTTCAATGCCTATACATGCACCATACATAGTATGTCCTCAGATGTGAGCATTACCTAATCAATTGAGGGGGAATAATAATTATTTTCTAACCAATCATATCATAATACTTCATGCATATGTGTGTCATATAGAGTTAAAATACACATAAATCAAAAACATTAAATAGATTCATGATAAATAAATGGTTAAATTAATGATATCAAAATGATTATTGAAATTGTGAAACCACAATAAAAAATTGTAAATTATTCAAGTATTTTCTGTTGTATTTTATTAAAAAATTGTAACTTTTTAATCTTTCCTTTTTTTTAAACATGGCTAATTTAGCAAATTTTTTACAATGTTTTAAAACAAAACTAATTTTTAATTTAGACATGTTTTCATAAATTTGTACCTAATATAGTTGTATTTTTTAACCATGTTTTATAACGTGACTAATTTAAATTTAAATATGTTTTAAAACATATCCAAATTAAATAATAAATTAAAAGATATTTATATAATACATATATATAGACAGACACACTCATATATACAAATATACATATAAACACACACATACTATTTATATATATATCATTAATATATATACACACACATATACATACATTTGTACAATTAATTAAAAATAAATATCATTAATATATATATGTTTTTGTGTATTGATTTATAAGTATATTTATATAAATATCTATATATATAAACATATTAATAATATTTAATATATAATAGTATTACATAACAATAAAAAATGTTATTTATATAAAATTAATATATATACATATATAGACACACACTCATGCATATATACATACACACATACATATATACATACATACGTATAAACAAACAAACACAAAAGTTGAAAAATATTTATAAATAATAATTAAATAAATAACTATTAATACATATATAAGTATATTTATATTAATATATATATGAATATATTAATTCTTATGTTAATTAATAATTAGAAAATAAATAGTCCTTAATATATAAATTTATAAATAAATATATAATTCATAATATATTTATATTTTAATTAAAAAATCAATCAAAATAATGAATTATTTATATAAATGATGATTAATAATTACGGAAAAATGAATAATAGTATTTCATAATAATTATAATACTAATTAATCAATAATAACAATAATAATTTTATGTATTACATAAAAATTGAACTAATAATATTATTACATTATAATAGTATTAAAAATAATTTATATATTTATATTAAATAATTATAATAATAAATTTACAAATGGTATTGATAATAATATTAATTTTATTAATCATATTAATTTTATTAATAATACTAATTTCATTAATAATACTAATTTTATATAAAATATTATTATTAATAATAGTCTATTAATAATTTATATAGTTAACACTACTAGAAATATTTTTTTTGCGCCTTGGAAGTGAACAACCACTATTGGCAATCTCTAATACTGAAATGAAATTTGTTGGGATTTTTCCTACACCTACCATTGTCTTCCCCGAAATCACGACTACAATAACCTATCGACACCCCCTATCACTCCCACCATTGCCTTGCCACCCCTAGTCACCACCATTGCCACCCCATTCCACATCCCATCGCCCACACCACACCCATTTCTCAACTCGTCATCCCACAATGTTTTACCGCCATCCCTCAACATCACCCCTACCACTTCCTTTGGCCGATGTGGATCTTAGTTGGTCAACAGCAAAAGATTTGGGAACCCTCTCATCCCCGCCTGTGTTCCCTAGTCCCCTCTACAGATCCCACCTATGCCACTCACACCTGAAATAGGGTATTTTAGAAAATATCTTTAGAGTCCACCAATGGATGTCATTATTGGATTTTACCTTCGAAACAATTATGACCGCTAAAATTGGTCACTTGGTGGCCACTAAAGGCCTTCAAAAACCACTTTTGGTGATCACTAAAGCCCAGTATTGTAGTATTATAATACATAATAAGAGTATTAATAAAAATTAAATAATTATATTATTTATTATTTTATACAATATTATTAATAATTGTATTAATTATATAAATTATATTGTGAAAAAAATTAATTTATATGAATTCGTAAGTATATTTATATTAAATATATATATTTACTAAAGTAGGATTTTTTCCATACATGTGCCATCTTTTTTAAGCCACGTCACCGCATATTTTTTATTACTCCCCCAAATGAGAAAAAACCTCCCGCCTCCAATTAGGATTTACTATGGCTTCTCCTACCCCCACCCCCACCCCCCGACTCCCCTCTACTCGCTCTAGGGTTTCCCCACCCCTCCCCAAATCCCCCTCCCGTAATCCTCTCTCTCGCTCCCCTAATCGAATCCCCTCTCCAGTCGTGACTCTGCCTCCGCGTGATCCGACTTCGGCTCCACTACCCTCAACTCCTCTATCTTCAGCTCCTCTGTCTTTAGCTCTTCCATCTTCAGCTCCTCTATCTATATCTCCTCCGGTTCTTGATTTCCGTCATGTGTTGCTATGTTACTAACTTCTCTCTTACTATTGTGTCCTCCAAGCCAAACTTCAGCATCTCCGACTCGCAATTTCAACCGGGTGTTACTAAGACACCCACCGCATTTTTATTGCTACTCCATGCCCTCTTACGACATATTCCATAGCTGTCTCATTATTGTAATTTGTCTTTCGTCCAAACTGATACTCCACTCCCTCTATAGTGATGTCTACTTATCCACCTTCTCTAATGATAGGGTTTTACCACATCCTATTTTATTTCATAGAAAGTTTTTGTTTTTCTCTAATGCGTTCTCAAATATGAAAATTATCCCCATCACAGGTTCAAATGGTAATCCTGATGATCAATTTATGATTATGATTTAAAAGAAACTTTTTTTATAGAAATTTTTTTTGTGCATTCTCATTATATATTTCAAAAGTTTATGCAGTGACATACATAAAGAGTCATGGAGGACTGATCATTGCATGATGTTTGGTGGACATGTTTTCATTTTTTTACTTATGTAAGGGTTTATATTTCTTACAATAACTACTTCTATATGACCTCTATTTCTTTTATCTCTTATTTCCTCCGATGAAAAGACACATATGAATCTCAAATCCCATAACATTTAACTAGGTCGGTTAAAATTACTCATAAGATATCTTATTTCTACCATTGTGTGGGGTTTTTTTGATTACATATCATTATCCTCCTCCCATTTGAATTTGGTATGATTTATTTTTTTCAATTTACTGTCTTCTTTATTTTCATTTTTTCCTCGGTTATGGTTTAGTTGTTTTGACTTATTGAATATGATACATTTTATTTGATTTGTTATTTATTCTAATTTTTATACATTATATTTCTAATTTTTCAATTGTTATGTATAGATATTGTTCAATGTGTCACATGAACATTAGTACAAAGGTAAAATGTGATTATCCTTTATGTTTACTACTATTTTAATTGACTCCATATTTAATCCAATTTTATTGAAATATTTTGTGCCACTATTTTATGCATTCAATATATTCAATATAATCAATATTAATGCAAAGTCTAATTCTAGAATACAAGGGTATATGGTGGAGTAACACTAGATTTTGGAGAAATAAACCATCATGGAAGGTACAATTTGATTATACTTTAATAAACTGTAGGTTTTTTAACCTCACACGCCCTTATTTTCATAATTAAATTATTTTCTATATAGATTTTTTTTATATTTGGTTGGTTTCCAAACTATCTCTATTATGTTGAAATTCATAATTATAGTGTTCTGGTTTCAATGTTCATTACAATTAGTTATTTTTTAATAGTACGTTACAACATATATTGGATTTATTAATGGTACAAATAAATTTGTATTAATTTTCATATAAAATTAATGTTTACTAATATTGTGATAATTTCATAAAAAATTCTATACTATTAGTTCTTATTTGAATAGTCTGATCATTTATAAGTTATTTGTTTAGATGAAAATTTAAAAATTTCACATATGATCAGAACAGTACAACTTCTTTAGAATGAGAATGGGTGATGAATTATTAGTAAACATTAACTGTGTTGGGATGTTCTTTATCCCACATGCAGGGTCATAGGGTGGAGTCACACGTCAATTTTGAGAAATACACCATCATAGAAAGATAATTTGTGACTCATTTTGGAGATGTGTATCTGTACAGTTTTGTTGCACCATAGTTGTTGCGTATGTTTTCATTATTTCATCGTGTTTTAAATAGTTTTTTATTTTAGCATATCTGTTACATCTCCACTACTAACATATTATTTTACGAGTTATTTCGAACAATTATTATTTATACATTCAACATAAAAATATTCAGACCTTTCTAAGGTCATATATATTAATCACTTTTTAGAGGATTGACCTATCTATTCGCTGCTTTCAAACTACCCATCCACATAAATTGATTTTACAAATTATTGAAAAAATACACATAATTTTGTATTGTACATCATCGGTTAGTAATTCATTATGAATAAGATGATACTATCATTTAATTTCACTTTTCATCCCTCTTAATTCCCACTAATCATCCATTATTTTTCAAAATGTGCTCATAACATCAATATCCATGTCAATCAATATTTATACAAAACATGATCTAGACATTCATCACTTTATCTAGTCAATAAAAATTTGTTACCATGTGCCCTGTGTGACATTCAAAATAGGTTCCCATAAGATTTATTGATTATGGATTGGTTTTTTCCCTTATTATGTCTTCCAATGTCTTTACCTATTATAGAAAGATGAAGGATCAATGTATTTTTCCAACTTTAGCTCATGCATATTCATTCTATCTACCCACATATGTTTTGTTAGATTTTATCTTTCATTTTATCCCTCCAATATATAATCCATGGGACTTTAGGTAATATTTTATTACTCGTCTAGTGCTCTATATTATTTTTCCCCACACCTATGGGAGCCTTCAGTTTAGTAAGTATTTTACCATGTAAACTCTATTTGGTTTTACCCATTTTTTTTGTTTTTTTTTCACAGATCTAACCGTTGATAAATACATATGTTCTCCTTATATTTGTTCTATATACATATGCATAAATTAAAGAAATATATAATTCTAGGATCACTGTTGGATAAATTTTATAATATAAACGTCTATTTTTTAGATAAATTAATCATATTTTACTTTCTAGATGAAGATGATAGATTTAGATACGGTGGATTCCCCATTAAAGTATGGGAAAATTTGTAGGTCTCCAAGGGAAATAACAAAAAATGGATTATATTTGAGTATATTGTACAAGATCTTATTTCCAGAAAGAAAAATTGGAAAAACAACTAAACTAAGAAGACATGAAGAACCTTGGGAGAAGCCAAACATTCCTACCCAATCCTAAAAGGCCATTACTAACATAAAAATATTCACACCCCTTCTCTTTTCCCCAGACACCTCTAATAGTTGGCCCACCTTATCGAATGACCTTATGTTAAAAAACCCCATGTTATCTTCTTTTTATTTTTGTTTCTAATTATTTTATTTTAACATTCATATCTTGGATTCTTCAATTTTAGTATGAATTAATAAGTATTAATATTTTTAAACATTTTTTCCTATGTAGAGAAGTATATTCTAAGCTTTTGAAGATTAATATTATTACAATGTGACGTGATTATTTGGTGACATTTTAAAAATTCAAGTCATTTGAAATGATCGTTAATTTTATACAAATACAAACATAAATATTTATACAGTATAATTTGATAGAATTTTTATCAATAAGTTTTCCATATTCACATTGAGTATATTTCCATAATGATTCTTAAAATAATTGTCACATATTATTGTAATCATCATTTATAATTCACTTTAAAAAATGGATTTCATCAATGTTACTTGAAATATAGGTTTAGTTGTGGTTTTTATTTTAAATAAATTTTCTGTATTTTAATTTTATTTTAGTTGTCAGTTTCATTTTCATTTATTTAAGGTGACATTATTTGTATTAAATCTTATTTTTTCATTATAACAATTAGTATCTCTTCTTAATATTTTGTGAAGCTTATATGTATTATATTATTGCAATAAGATATTATGTTTTGTAGTGTAATAATTTATTCTAAAGGTTTTTTTACATTTTAAAGGCCTCAACTACAACCTTATTTATCAAAATTAACATAGTTTCAAATGTCCATTATATTGTTATATTTATTCTTGTAAGATAATAATTTGGAGAGATACACCATCTTGGAAGAGTGGATTAGGATAATATTTTGGAGAAAGGAGTCATTTTAATTTGATTTAGTTAAATAGTTTATTTTACTTTTACTAAATATGAATTGTGATTAACTTTTTAGTGAATCAGATCTTGTACTCTCTTTGATCACTGGATCATATACTTAATTGGAGTATTGGATATTTTTTTAGATAATTGGATCATTAAATTTTCCATCTAATAATTTATTCCAAGGTTTGTTGTTTACATTTTCTTGGACTTTACTACAATATTATTTATCATAATTATCCGAATTTATAATGTCAATTTCAAAGTTCTTTTCATTCATGTATTTCCTATTTCTATTAGGAAAATAATTTTTCATTTCTTATAGATTCTACTAACTCTTTTCAAATATATTTATCCAAAATGTTATATTTTATCATATTGGTGTCTATATAATTTCTAATTGTATTCAAATAATAAGTGTCACTATTTTGTGATTTAAATATATTGAATATTCATGTTCATTATTAACGTTAAAATATTGTATTGTATTCTTAAAAATAAGCATTTAACCATATCACCTTGCGACCACATAAACTAAGGATTGTGTTATATAACCGTGAGAATTCATGGGCGATTACTAGTTATATGTAAATATAAAATGACATACACGATTAAAAACGAGATCACATGAACCAACGGTGTCTGAGTGGTTATTTACATCTGTGGTGTTCCCATGAAACATGGGGTAATTTTTATAAATGTTTTAGAGAGAAAAAGAGTGGGCACAGTCTTGAAAGTAAAGTAAAAGCAAACAATAAGGGAGATTTGGTGTGGGGGAAAGGGGGTAAGGCATTCCTCAAGATGAGTTTCTAATAAAAATCATGGAGGGTGGGGAAAACATTGGGGTAATATGAGTGAAGTATTTTCAAAAATTATAAAATGATATTAATTTTAAATTCAAATACTTTACCCATGTTTGATGTAAACAATGGTAACTTTTTAATATTTACCAGATTGTCAGGTAAAAATGAGTAAATATTTAACAATTACTATCATTTCATATAAATTCTTGTAACTTTTATGGAAAATGTGGTAAAATTTATTAATGACTTATCTAACCATGTTTCTAAAAAACGTGTTTCAATACATTATTCACGTTATTAAATGCGACTAAATCAATATTTTTATAGTGATTTTGTACACACCCAAAAAAATAGGTTAATATATCATATTATATTCTCAATGTAAGAAATAAAAATATAATAAAATAATTCAGGGCATGAAGGAAAGAATAAATCTAGATGAATAGAATAATTATTTTGGAAAAATAGAAAAAGATGGAAAATATTACCTTATAAGCTTAGTGGGGTTTGACTTTTTGAAATATAAGAAATGAAAACATTAATTAATTAATCTCCTCAAAAAATTAAGGTAAAATAGAATATAAGATTTAAATTAATAATATAATAATGTTATAAATAGGTAGAGAGATTAAGAGATAAATAGTGGTAGTGAAAATATCAACACCAACAAGAAAGAGTGGAAAGAACACCTTGCCTTGAGTTCCATGTTTTTTCAAATCATCCATTAACCACAAATTTAGTCAAGTTACAATAATTCTTTACATTATTAAGAACCACTTTCGTATTTATTTCATATCTATAATTCATTTTTTATCATGTTTTATTTGTTTATTACATTAATTTTGTTTGTATCAACTATTTTGATGTTATTCTATTTATAGTTTCCAAACCAACTTGATATAAGGATGATGGTAAAAAGATAGTATCAAATGGTTCCATAGGCTCTATAAATGACATTTTTTATGGTTTATATCATTATTTAAGTGATGGAGTTCAATATACTAGTAGAAATTGTTAGAAACTTTTGAGGAAATAAAAAAATAACGGTCACCCCATTTATTTCATTCAAACTGAGTGGTTCCCTGTCTATATTCCACTCAATTAATTTGGTAAAAGATATATATTTTATAGGATTCTAGAGGAGGGTTAATTAATCCTATTAAAGGGGAACCCCCCACATAATAGTTTTTATCACTAACTTCTCATGAAATACATCATTTCATAGTTTCAGCTTTGATAATGGTATTTTTTCGGGTGTTTCTCCTTTTTTTCAAGAGAAAATATTTCGAGTGTTTTCCCCTAGTATTTGAGAGAAATTATTTACCCACATTTTAAATTTTTGATATCATTCTAATTTCCCATAATTTTTATCCTTTTCATTTAGGTGTTTTTCCACATTACAACTTGTTTTCATTTTTATTTCTACATCTTTACACTTCATTTTTATTTCACAATTATCATTGTACTAAATGGAAAATTATTTTAGATCATAAAAAGTGGTATCAAAGGTGAAATTATAACCCAAGGAGATTCTTTAATTATGGTGTGTCTAAATGGTGAAAAAAAATTATATTGAAAAATTTAATGAAAACTATTTTTCACAATGTAAAATGAAGATTCAAGCGGTGTTGTAGAAAGATAATTCCTATAGATGTTTGGTGAAAAATTTATGGTTGTGGAAGAGGAAAAATGTAACAACATGAAAAAGAATTATATTTCCAAAATCAACTTTACCTTAACAAATGGGTTCCTTTTAAGCATCGTACAGAAAAAGGCGGTGAAAGAAATTTTTGATACTTTAATAAATTTTCATGTAACCAAGTCACTCCAAAATAAGAAAAAATTAAAGAAAAAATTATACAGTATTCAAATAGGGGAGCCATAATTGGTGACTCACCAAATTAACACCCTTAATACACAATTTTAATAGTTTATGACTAGATACTGAATTTGTGAGGATTAACCTTTAAAATTTTCTAGCTTCTTATGATCAACTTTTCGTTATCCTTACCAAAAATATATGAACTAATTTGTTTCTCTTCAATTAAATTGAAATTTTTTTTATTAATGGAAAAATTCAGTTCAAGAACAATGAATACATATAGACAACATCAAACCAAGTGGTAGATATATCAATTGAAAGAGGAAGAATATTATATCATAGTTCTATTGGGATCCATAATTTTAGCTATTTTAAATCATGTCATAATAAGAAAAACCTTAGATTTTACAATTGTTGTAAGAGGGGAATTTTAGTAAAGACTATTAGAATAAGAAGGGAAGTGAAAATAACTCTCAAAGAAATGTGTTGAGTGATTCTAGAAATTGTGATTTACTAGTCAATAAAGTAGTGGAAACTACTTAATGGTGACAGAATCCCAATGATGCATATATTATCGATTCAAGAGAAACATAGGGCATAATGTCTCGAAGGGAATGGTTTGATCAATTGAAACTATCATGGAAGGACATGTGCATATGGGGAACGATCATACCTCAATGATCATTGGAGTTGAAACCATCAAAATAACTATGCATGATAAAATAATTTGAACCTATTAAGATGTATGCCATTATAATGGCCTTAAGAATAACATTTTGTGATTGGAACAACATGATGGCATTAAGTTAAAGACTCAAATTGAGAAAGTAATGATGGTGATTGTGAAGGTCACTCTTCTGGTGATGAAATTGGAGAAGATATCCAGGAACCCATACATTCTTATAGTTGAAATTTATAAATAATCAAAGATAATTGCTGCATCAACTACCTCAATGGAATCATTGATTGTGTTATGACATCATAATCTTGTCCATAAATATGAATGAGACTAAAGATTCATTCTGATTATAATTTTTTATCTGGTCTTATAAAGGTTTCCTTAAAATTGTGTAAGTTTTTTTTGAGTAAGAAACACATATTTAAGTCTGTAATGTCAACAGAGAGGATAAAAGAGATCTTGTATTTCATCTATTACAACATTTGGAAAGTACTAGTTGTATTCTTAAGAGAATCATGGTTCATTTTATCCTTCATTGATTACTATTCCTAGAGATGTTGGTTTTTTCCAATAAAGAGTAAAGCATATCTCTTTGATGTCTTCAAAACATTAAAATTTTGTAAGGATCTTGAGTTTGAAAATATGATCAACTATTTGGGGGCAGACAATGGAGGAGAATATAAAATAAAAGAGTTTGATTGTTTTGTTTTTCAACAAAAAGGTAGAAAGAGATAGTTGACAACGGAATACACTCCTAAATATAATTGAGTGGTATAAAATATGAATATAACCCTATTAGATAGAACAAGGGAAATTCTAAAGACTAGCTAAGTTTACAAGATGTTCTGGGTAGAAGTAGAAAATACAACATTCTATGTGATAAATCGATCTCCTTTTATGGAGATTTATCTAAACACATCAATGGATATGTGGACTAGTAAACCTGCTGACTATTATTAGTTGAATGCATTTGGAATTCCTATATATGAATTGTTTAATGACTGGGAAATATTAAATTTGGACTCAAGATTTAGAGAATGTGTCTTCTTGGGATATGTTGATCAGGTGAATGGGTATCATTTATTGGACCACATTTCCCAAAAACATATCATTAGTAGAGATTTCATTTTTTTAGAGGAATAAGTAAAAATTATGATTGATAAATATACAAAGAATGAGAGTATATAAAGTACGAAAATCAAGGTGGAGGATAAAATTAAAGAAGAACCCGTTTCTTCTGAGGCTTTACCAGAGTGTAATGATGAAGTATCAGATCATCCTAGACCACGATGGTAAAATAGAGAGAAAAGAGAACTAATATGGAACTTATATTGTGTCACTAAAATGAATTTTGTGTCTTGGTAAAAGAAAAATGATGAAAATCCATCTTATTTTATGGAAGAAACCCATATTCTAAATGTATATTGATGAATAACAGTGATTTAGGAGGAACTTGATTCCCTATACATGAACAAGAATTGGGATCTTGTTCTATCACCTCATGGAAGGAAGGATATTAGGAATAAATGGGTCTACAATATCAATTGGTGTAGGAAGGACCAGGTGAAAAGATATTGTTTGTGACACTTTTTTAAAGGATATTCTCATAAGAAAGGAATTTATTTCATTGAAATAATTTCTCCTACTGTTAGATAGATGATTTCTTAGTTAGTTTTGGTGATATGTTCTACATGAACTCTACATCTAGAGACTCTCTATGGGGAAAAAAATTTCTCTATGGTGATATTATTGATGATACCTCTATGCTTCAACCAAAATGATTTCTAAATAAGGTAAAGAGAACATGGTTTGTAGTTTCAAAAAATTTGTGTATGGTCTCAAATAGGCATCAAGGTGTTGGTAAAAGAGATTTTATTCTTATATCATGATCCTTGGATATAACTAACATAATTCATATCATTGTGCATATTTCAAGGGTCTAAATGGTAATGATTTCAAAATTCAACTATTCTATGTGGATGACATGTTGGTTGTAGTCCCCAATAATGTTAAAATCTAGGAAATAAATGCATAGATGGATAGGGAGTTTGATATGAATGACTTGGGACCTAAAAACAAGATTCTTGTTATGAAGATCCCCCAAGAAAGAAATAATAAGACTATTTGGATATCATAGAATAATTACTTGGGGAAAGTCTTGAAACACTTCAACATGAAAGTCTGTAATCCAATTACTTCCCATCTTCCCATTAATTTCAAGATATCCTCCATCATGAGTCCTAGTAGTGAAGTAGAGATGATGGAAATGACTTGATTGTTTTATGCATCAGTAGTGGTAAGTTTAATGTTTTCTATGGTTTGTACTAGACCTGAGACTGCACTTGCAATGGAAATAGTTAGTCTATATATGAAGAACCTGGGACACGAGTAATGGAATATGGTGAATAGGACCCATGATACATATAGGACACCTTATATAGTACATTATATTATGGAGAATATAATTTTATTATCATAGTCTATGTTGATTTAGATTATCTAGCTGATTCTGATTGGATGAAATAGAATACCATTTATGGGTTTACTCTTACAGAAGGAGTTGTGAGCTAGATTTATAAATTACAAGAAGTCGGGGCCCTATCCTTGACTAAGGCAGAATTTATAGAATCAACACAAGCTTGAAAATAGGAAATCTGGATAAAAAGGTTGTTATGGGATCTTGGGAACAAAAAAGAGAATATTTCAATATTTTATGACAATCACAGTGCCATTCACATTGCAAGGAATCCATATTTTCATTCCATGATGAAGAAAATTTGTGTAAAATATCATTTTTTCATGTTTTTATGGAAGAAGGAAGTGTGGATATGGATAAAACTTACACTAAAGAAAATCTGGCATATTTCATGTTGAAGGAGATTAGATCTGATAAGTTCATATGGTGTAGACCCTCAAGTGTCGTTATGGATACACGAGTAGCATGTTTTGAATATTGAAAGGATGTGTAGAGTAGTGATTGTTTATCGATCTAATAGTTAAGTCATAGATATGTTAGGAGACTTTTGAGGAGGGAAAATAAGTAACATACACACCATTTAATTCATTCACTATTGGTTTATCCTTTCCCTTTTCCACCAATTAATTTGGAAAATGACATTTATTTTATGGGAGGACAAAGTAGAGTGATGTAATCCTATAAAAGGGTGTCTCCACCCAAGAGTTTTTATCATTAACTTCTCAAGAAGCACATTATCGACTAGTTTCATCTTTCAGTGTGGTATTTTATGGGTCATTTTTCTATTTTCTAAATATAAAGTATTTCTATGTTTTTTCTCCTTGTAATTGAGAGATATCATGTACCAATATTTTACCATACTGAGAACCTTCTATTTACCCATGGTTTTTTAACCCTTTTATATGGGGTTTTCCACATTACATCAGGTGTTCATTTTTATTTCCTCATATTTTCACTTCATTTTTATCTTGAAACTATCATTGTACATAAGGTCCAATTATTTTCAATCCAAATATATAGTTACAAATTATGATAATACTTCTTAGTAATATTTTTACGATGGTTAAAAATGACTATGAATATTTACTTTTAACAAAATTATTATCATTATTATTTTACCATTCCATAATAATTAACATAAAATTAATTGATTATTAATTTCATATTAAAACATGAAATTATTTTTATGAATATCTGTGAAAGGGATCACTGAAAATATAAAACATCATCATTCACTTACATTTTGTAAAACTGACACAGTGAATGATGTTTTTTTAATTGTTTAAAAGAATATAAATATTCATAAATATTGATGTTTAATAAAAACATTATATTATAATTAAACTACTATTTTATGGATACTTTTAATTCTTACATTTATTATAGAGTAGGTAATAGGTGATTTAAAATGATAAGACATGGTTTTACAAATCCTTACCTTTTTCATTGAGCCACCTAATCTGGATCAATCCAAAAGACTTCGAAGGAGATTCTTTTTGATAGACCAAAGCCTTAGTAACAAGTATATAATTCTGTAAAGATATTTGTGGGAATATATTTTTAAAATAAAAAGTTTTTAGAGGTGAGGATTAAAAGTGTAAAGGATGGGTTTTCTTATAGGCAATGGGAAGGGGTATTTTAGAATAAAGTATTAATTATTTTATTAATTATGATCAGGTGTATATGGAAATTTGTTCCAAAAGTATGAATTTGTTTATAATAATTAAAACAATATATAAATTGGGTATTTTCATTTGTTTTACATGTTTTTAGGGTCTTAAGGGTCATTTTTGGGAGTTATGTATCGATCTGATAATTTTTTATTTTTGACAGATGCCACCAAGTATCTGGTTGATTGGTAACAGGTACCTAGTGGTAATAGGGATTAAGTTGTATCTTGAGGTCCATTAGGTGGTCAGCAATATTAAAACAACTATCAGATGGATATTAGGTATTTAATTAAGAATATTTGGGCACCCGATGGGTGCCTATGTGTTTTCTTATATTATAATATTTTGTTATATAATTCTTATAAAATGGTAAATTTCTGTTATTTTTTCCAATAGTGTATTGACCTCACCTATCCCATTCCTTTTTCTCTCTATCTCTCTTAATGTTTCATATCTCCACCATTCATAGTCAAAATTCAGTTTTATCCATCTTATGTTGATGTCTTGCGTGTGTCTAACCCTACTCTTATGTTTATTCCATTAATCTCTCATCATTTTTTATTATCAACTATTTATGTCTAACTTCATGGATTTTTTTAGATTTCTCAATTTCTATAATTTAGGTCTAAATTAGCTGGAAATATTAAATGGTAAAGGATCTACTAATATGATCTAGGTTTCCCCTTACTATTGTAGATAGTTTATGCTTGTTTTTTGCTTCGTGTGATATACAATTTTTTCAACCATGTGTGATTGACTTTAAATTAAACTAAAATGGGTTTCTTCCTTTTCTTAAGAGTTGTAAGGTTTTATTGGGACCATGAACACTACCCCATGTGATGAATCTCATTGTTATTTCCACTGAGGGCCATGAGGTCTAATTATATTGTTAAATAATTATAAAATTCAAACTAAAAATGGTTGACTCTTTGGCAGGATATGACATAGAGGATCTTGAATAGGTTACATTAGCGTCTATGGATATAGTATATGTGAGTAATTAAGAGTGGATTCCTTGATTATTGAGCCATATGGAAATTATGAGTTTCCTAATAGTGCTATTTTATAGTATAATTGTTATATAGGGTGAGTTTCACTCCACAATTATTTAGTAAATATACAGATAGCTTCACTTTGGTTTTTATTTGGATATAGGTTTGTCATTTTAAGACTGACATATATTAGAATTCAAATTGTGATGAATGATTTACCTACCCTAATTTGAATTTCTTATATTATATATTTTAAATATGTGTATTATTTCCTATTTTTGGTTTTGGTTATGTTGTCGGAACAATTTTTCTTTATACATGTTATTTCCTTGTCCATGTGATGATATTACCTTTATGATAGTGCTTCTTATGACGGTGATGTAATTTACATTCATATTCATGAATCATATATCATGGAATGATATAATCATTGTATTTATCAATGTGGTATTAGAGGTAATTCCCATTTAGAATGTGTTATGTTTGATAAAGGACACTATTCAAATGATGTGATTAGATAATGACTAAGGATGCCTTTCCCAGTGTATTGGGATTTCATCCCCAATAATACATGGAATGGAACACCCATGTGTCCTTGATATTTATGTAGGTGATATATTATTCCCATTTACTTTCTATTACCCCTATAAGAGGGACACACTTCCAATCATGAGATAATTCCATGGACAGAGATAGAATCCCCATATGTATTTAATTCTTAATGTATTTAATGACCATAGTTCAGTTGAGTCCTAGGGTTAAGGAAATTTTTCAATATTCTGAATATTCCTATGGCTAGGGAGGTATGAATGTTGATGTGTTTTTCTATTAGATGATATGCCCACCTATGGCTTATTTTTTCTGGGAAGTTATCCCCACTGACATGATTTTCCCAAGGAGACATACTAGCCATGTACTAGTTGTTATGATAAGTTATGATCTTATAACCATTAGTTATGACTTAGGATGTGATTCCCAATCCATGTTCATGTGATATATTTAGAGACACATCAGTATTGTAAAAACTATGTATAGTCACACCATAGTGGATTATAAAGCACCATTTGTGGTGAAAATTATTATTAGTACTTTTTATTGTTATTCACATATGATAATATCACATTTACTATGCATCAATATTGCTTTATATATGAAGGAAAATGTTGTTGGTTTATTACTATATTATACTCACACCCTACTTGTACACCCTAGTACCAGAACATACTTTATTTTTTATGATCTAGGTATGGTAAAGGGACTTGTGGCTTACTATGGTTGAGAATCGAAGTATGGTTTGGGGATAGGAGGCAAGAATGAGTTGGGATATGGGTCTACATTGTGATTAGTCAAGTACTTTTTTTTATTTTTGGACCATGTTGTATGTGACTAGAACAAGGTCGATTCTTTTTATATTTGTATACTATGTGTGACATTACTGTAGATGTTTTTTTATGGCATGTTGGCCATTACATATTTGAGGTTATCCTTTAGCTGTAATTTCTATATGATGATTTCATACTATTATGACTAATGATCACATTGTCTATTGTCTATGGTGATACATACTAGAGGGTATGGTCTCTCCATAATCAAATATAGATCCTCACTTTTGGTTAGAATGATCTGGTATATACAGAGGTGAATTTATGGTAAGGGACACTCGACTCCGCAATGATAGGGGTGAAATAAGTTTGGGACACTATAATGTGTTACTGGAGCCTTGTTTCTCTTTTTTTATTACTATTTGGTATATATTAGAAAAAAATATAGAATGTGGTTAAAATGTTAGATAGACATTATGTAACACCCCAGGTAAATAATGAATATGACATTTTCATATTTATCCATATTTGTGAATAAAATATTAATATGACTTTAAAGGGGACGCTATGCTCGATGGCGTACCCAACACGCAACAACGAGTTTCTTGGGAATCTTACGTTGCACTCTAATAATAAAATAATATTATTTTAAATGGTAGTTAACATGTAGCCGTTGTAATGGAGGGAATGGATAGAAATAACTAAAATATGATTATATATGTTTTTTAAATGTTTTTACATTTATCTAATAAAAGCTAAAGGCTTAAAATACGGAAAGAATTCACTTTTAGGCGTATATGCCCTAGTTTTCACTAAAGGTTCACTTATCGCCTTTTAATGGAGAACGGTCATTAAATATAGTTTTGTTCACTCTTAAACATTCTTTTGGACCAAATAAAAATCTTATTAAGAATCGGGACATCAAATTTTACTTTGTGTAATTTTTTGGTATTTTTCCGATAAAGTTCATTTTTTAATGAATAGTGAAAAATGTTGTATTTTAATTCAAAACCTCTTTTTAATCTAATTTATTTATATGATTAGATTATATTTTTAATTTGTTTTAAAGTGAAATTAGAAAATATTTTTACCATTAAATCCAATAGTGGTCGTTGGAATTAATTTCACTTTGAAATCAGACTTAAACTAGTGTCAATCTTTCGATACTTATTGTTTAATAAAAACACGCTATTTGCTCTGACAGCAGGAATTAATTATTAAATTAATTAATGTGACTAATATGTTTTGAATTTTGTAAAACGGACTTCATTTTTGAATTCGTAATATCAAATATATCTTAGGGTGAATTTTTGGTAATTTTCTGAAAAACTTCAATTTTTAATGAATAGTGAAACCACTAAGTGGTACTTATAAAGACTGATTTTCCGTTTAAATGAAATTTTTCCATCATTGTGTTTTGAATTTCAAAAATCCGACATACATGGTTGTCATTAAGAAGTAAAATGTGGTTCAATGGGATAAAAATAATTTTTTGGTGAATAGTAACTTATTAAGTTCTTAATCGCAATTAGTGGTAATTAGGGTAGTTTAAGGTATAAATAATGCTCTAATAATATGAAATGACCTAGAAACATGTCCCAACCTTATTGGTTGTGTCATGGCCGACCAAGACAAGACATGGGTCAACTTGGGGACCCCATGGAGACACTTTGGTTGGGAAATGACATAAATTACTTTTTATTTAATGTAAAAGTAAAAATGACACAAACATAATATGTTTTACGAAACCAATTTTTACATGGGGTTATAAAGATTAGATTTTTTATTATAAATAGTCATTGTAAATATAAAAATATTTCCTACATCATGGTATTTTTTTTATAATTTTTAGACATTATATAAATTAAAGTATTTATTACATAATAATGATGCAGCGATGACATCATTATTTGATGATTTAAATAAAATGGAAAGATAATGTAAACTCTATGAACTACACATGTCCAAAACTTATTGAATGGGTATATTTAGAACCCTTATCACCTTATCCACGAATTATATCAATGTGGGACCTTTTAAAACCGAAACACATTTTCAAATAAAGTAATATTTCTTTACTTTCCAAAAGTTCCCCTCCTCTCCTCTTATAAAAGGCCCCCACCTCTACCTCATTTCACACACTCCTCAAGCCTTTGGCTCGGCCAAAACCTGCCCATTTACTCTCTCCACATCCCTCTACTCATCCTAGAGGATTCCCTTTGGGCATAATCATTTCAAAGGAAGCCTTTAGGCTCAAATCAAAAGGAGTTACACTTTTAAAGGTAATTCATTCGCTCATGTTCATTTGTTTTATTTTGCTTCTCCAACCCCCTAAACTCTTTTTATTTATTTCTTTTGTAACAACACCAGTATCTTCAATATACTAGGATGTTGTTATAAGATTTATTCGAGCTACACTCTCACACAACTACATCAAATGGGTAAAGAACATACGGTTTCCGTGGATGGCGAAATTCTGCCTCCCGAAACGATGATTGTTCAATACTCATTTAACACCTTCAAAGGTGTCCATTATGATGTCACTATTTTTATATATGTTATATAATATGTTTATGTTTTCCTTAAGCTTCTGTTTTTTTCATTTTTGGCATACCTTTATGGTTTCCATTATGGGTAAACGCGATATCTTCATTTAAGGAAGTGCGGACTATCGCCCCCTCAAAGTGATTTGATTCGTTAAATACCATATGTGGGATGTATAAAGGATGGAACTATGATATTATATATGATATTATACTAGAATTATAATATACCTTTATATCATTATTATTCCATTCTATAAAATATGAAATAGAAATGAAAGTAGCGTTCATGCGTACGTACGGATTACCGTCTCCATGAACGGTGCATTTCATTTCTTACCTCTAAATGATTATGTAATGTTATAAATGCATGCATGTACTGGATATATATGACATATATTATATCTAAATCATGAATAAATTTCTGGATATAATAAACATTTGGCCACATGAACAACATGTAATTGTAAGAAGTCCACTTTCGACTTAAGAACCAAATATCGGCAAAACAAATATTATTAACTTAAATGATTACATAATGTTTATGACATGGTAATAAGTGATATAAAAGGAATAATGAACTTTAAAAGGGTTCTTAAGGATGTATAAATTAACTCAAGTTTATTATTCATGAGATTAAAGAACGATCGAGTCAAGTCGGACCTGAGGTAAGGGATCCTACACCTCTCTTTCTTTTAAGTACACTCTTTTATGTCATTCCTTTTAAGCTCATATTTCTTATGATTGGGATGTTATTTTATATTACCCCTTTTTTACTTATTATGTTCATATGATGAGAGACCCTATTTCCTTTCATCAATCCATTTTGAAAGTTTTGAGTGGCGTCGTTAGGCTGCCGAATTTTCGTAAGGGATTTTTCATCTCACTTTTATTCCCGTGAGATTTATGCTACATTTTCCACAAATTCCATTGAGTGGTGTATGTACTGCCCATTATTCTACTCTTTTTGTAATATAATTTCATTTATGAGTATTTAAATCAATTATCTATTTTCTTTCTTTCATGGGGTGTATGTTTTGAAAGATACCCAAGTCGGTAAGGGAAGCTTTCACCCTCCTCTTTTTTAAAAAGACTTCTTTTGTTGGGTCTTTTAATTTACATATTGTTATGTTGGGATATGTTCTCATATATCCTTATTGATGTAAATTTTATGTCCAAGTGATGAGATACACTTTTTTATCTCTCATCAACTCATTTTGATGTGATGCCGTTAGGCTGTCAAGGGAACTTTTTAATCCAATTTTCGATTTCATTGGGTTCAACATGTAGTCATTGAATATGTCATCCATTGAATATGTGTGAATGACATTTTATTGTTTTACACTTAATATCCACTTATATTGGGTTTATTTATATTTGTCACACATATTTTTGAGATTGATTTGTCCTTAATTTAAGGGTACCTTCTTTATAAGGGATTTCATCACATTTGACATTTCTATTGAGGGTTCATTGTTGTTATGCACCAATTCACTCTTATATGGTGTATATACTGTCCTTTGGAGTATTATATCATGAATCCATTTATTCTCATGATATTATAAAGTTCTGACTAAATGTTATTCCTCAATTATTGTATTCAAGTGTCACTAATTTTGGTAAAACCCCTTTAACCAAAATATCGTTTTAAATGTTTTAATTATTTGTTCGTATTAATATCCATGTTTTCAAAATGGTTTTAAGGATTTATTTATATGGATATTAATGGTTTAAAATTTTAATCTTCAAGGTGGTATGGGACACTTTGATTCAAAAATCTCTTTTAAATGTTTTAAATGGTTTTGAAAATGGTTTTTTTTATGGATTCATTATTTCAATATCCTAAAATGTTATATTGTGATTGAAATGTGGAAATGTTATATTTCGTTTATTCATGTTTTATGTGATACATTTATGTTATGGTTCTTGGGCATTGTTATGAAAACGGGTGGTTCTGTGATAAACTAAGGGCGGGTGAGCCCGATATAGCTCTCCAATGCATTGGGTAACGCGAAGGAGTGAAACGTTAAGGTTTCTACGAAGAGATTTAGGGAATATACTGTGGTGGGTATTCCAAACGTAACCAAGAGGGTTACTCCCTACGTAAGAATGTTATGAATTCCTTAAGTTACCTTTATGTCTTATGTTTTCTATGATTTATTCATGATTTGATATGCCTATGTTTTATGGGTAAAGTGTGATTTCATTCTAATGTATATATGAACTCATGTTTCCTTTCCATATTTTTATAACACTTACTGAGCTTTTTATGCTCATCCCAAGTTTTTGAAATGTTTTTCACAGGTCAAGGGAAAGGTACATGATGTGATGATAGTGTCAAGGATGTGTCAAGAAAGAATCTGTGTTATATTTTAATTATGGTTCTGTTGATGGGAAGAATGAATACTATCTTTTATGTAACCACTTTGTTTAAATGTGGAATGTAATACAAGTTTCATGATCTAATTCTCTAAAACTCTAAACCTGAAAAGATCCTCAATGTGTAATCTTGTAATAACTCAAGATTAAGTAAGGTTTAAGGTTGGGGCCTTATAGTTGGTATCAAAGGGAGGTTTAGATAACTTTAGAGGTTAGGGTATTCATTAAGCATAAGTTACATTACCATAATGGTTAGGATTTCAGAAAGAGTCCTAGTTTTAGATAAAGTAAATGAGTAAGTGTATCTTAGTGTTTATCTTACTCATTAGTACATGATGGTTTTTTTTGATATACTCACACTGACCTTTTTGGTTTTAGTACATGGCTGGATCTAGCAGGCACCAAAGTAACAGTGGATGTGAAGGAAACTGTGACAGTTTTTTGAGAAAGAAACTGAATGATATGGGAGCTGCAATGAGAACTCTTGTGATTATCCTCAACCAACTATCTGGAGTCATGATTGACCACCTAAACCGTGGAGATTTCTCTAAGACGTCATATATTCAAGAAACAAATCCCTACGGAAGTACAGGTAATAATCATAAAGGCAAGTGTGTTCAAAAACCTATGTGTCAAAGATGTGGAAAGAAACACCTAGGAAAATGTTTCAAAGGGACAGAAATATTCTATAGATGTGGAAATGAAGGTCATAAAGCAAGAACCTGCCATGGAAAAAGGAAGCATCCAGTTCACTCGAGGAAAGGGAAAGAAGTTCTTTCTGAGGGATCAATTGAATGTTTTAAATGTGGTGTGCATGGTCATTATGAAAACACATGTCCTATGAAGAAGTTTCGTGAATGGGGTCACCAAGAGCGTACCAATATTCGTTTACCAATACCTAATGCCATTCCGATTGAGGATGAAGAAACTGACAATGACCAATCAAAGGTATGTACTATTTCATGACTATTGTTTTCCTATTTTGGAATATTAGGATATGATTCATGATTTTGTTTGTAGGAAAGAGGTATTTCGGAATAAGTTGGAAAGGAATGGATAATGGATCATGAAGAATGTTGAATGAGTAAGATGTCAGCATATAAGGGCTTCAAGAGTTATGGTGAAATTCTTAAGAGTATTAAGTCTCTTTTGATGATGGGGTTACATTAGAAGACTTTTTTGTAACCCTGATGTTTAATATAGGCAAATTTTATTCAAGTAATAGTTATCTTTTCTTTTGTGGACATAGTTATAAAGAACCATTTGGGTTTATATGATCCTTACTTTTGAGGTAATTATGATTTATTATATGATATGCTGAAAATGAAAAGCATGAGATAAACATGAGTTTAAAATATGTTATGATCATTTTTGATAATTTTATCTCTTTTGGGGAATGTTTTAAGAATTATATAGTTTTGGAAAAAGGACAACACGCAGACCGTGTGACAACCCATCGCGTCGGACAAAGCTGTGGGAATCGAACCCACAACCAAAGTGCGACTGGTATTTATCGCCTACCACTGGACTACGTGAAGTCCCTGGTTAGTTTGACTAATTCATTCTAGTTATATGATTTTATGAATTATGAGTAAGTTGATTTTGGGTTATTTATGAAAATGATTAACTTATCATGGAGGATATGTGATTAGGATAATTACTTTTCAATGCAAGACTTTAAGAGAAACTGATTTTTTTTGGAGATAAATGTTACGATTTAACTTGGAAGACTATGTGACTAAATCCTTCAAATAATTGGGTTTCAATCTTAGATTGGTTTACTTTGAGGAATTTTATGGACAAATTGTTGATCGAATGGTCCTCGTTGAACTTTGGGTTTTGTTGGACAAATTTTGGAGATTATGAATAGATTTTCTTTCTAATGGGTTATCCATTTCTGGGTTATCTGATCTTGTACTAATCTTTTGGGTTTTGGTTTTGGTTAAATTATAAAGACATGGGAAGTATGTAGTTCATTTTTTTGGGTTAGGTGATTCTCTAGAAGTTTATCATAGTACTCTTAATGCGAACAAGTCTCCCTAAATACTCATCTTTTGGAAAAAAATATGAGTTTGATTAAGGAATCTAGTAAAAGTTGAAAGTCAACATGATAAGTGATTATGTTTCCTTATGAATAAATTCCTCAATAAAAAGAAACTTAAAGCAAAAATGTTGTCTATTAACTTTTCCTACTGGGGAATCGAATACCGTTTAACCCATCACAAGTTTGTGATTTTCTCGTGGTTAACTTTCTCCTAAACATGTTTTCTATCACTCTCCATCAGAACATGACCCTTTGTTTTTTCCTCCATGTCCATATTTTCATACATGGAATCCTAGTATGGGTTAACTCGGGTGACCTTTGTACTTATCTTTCTTTATTTTAAAGTGATTGTTTTACCAACTCTTGTTCCGATGTGGGACTTTCAAGGATGTTTCCAAGCGCAATTTTAAAATTGCGAGGACGCAATTCCCAAAAGGGGGGAAGGATGTAACACCCCAGGTAAATAATGAATATGGAATTTTCATATTTATCCATATTTGTGAATAAAATATTAATATGACTTTAAAGGGGATGCTATGCTCGATGGCGTACCCAACACGCAACAACGAGTTTCTTGGGAATCTTACGTTGCACTCTAATAATAAAATAATATTATTTTAAATGGTAGTTAACATGTAGCCGTTGTAATGGCGGGAATGGATATAAATTACTAAAATATGATTATATATGTTTTTTAAATGTTTTTACATTTATCCAATAAAAGCTAAAGGCTTAAAATACGGAAAGAATTCAATTTTAGGCGTATATGCCCTAGTTTTCACTAAAGGATCACTTATCACCTTTTAATGGAGAACTGTCATTAAATATAGTTTTGTTCACTCTTAAACATTCTTTTGGACAAAATAAAACTCTTATTAAGAATCGGGACATCAAATTTTACTTTGTGTAATTTTTTGGTATTTTTCTGATAAAGTTCATTTTTTAATGAATAGTGTAAAATGTTGTATTTTAATTCAAAACCACTTTTTAATCTAATTTATTTATATGATTAGATTATATTTTGAATTGGTTTTAAAGTGAAATTAGAAAATATTTTTACCATTAAATCCAATAGTGGTCGTTGGAATTAATTTCACTTTGAAATCAGACTTAAACTAGTGTCAATCTTTTGATACTTATTGTTTAATAAAAACACGCTATTTGCTCTGACAGTGGGAATTAATTATTAAATTAATTAATGTGACTAATATGTTTTGAATTTTGTAAAACGGACTTCATTTTTGAATTCGTAATATCAAATATAGCTTAGGGTGAATTTTTGGTAATTTTCTGAAAAACTTCAATTTTTAATGAATAGTGAAACCACTAAGTGGTACTTATAAAGACTGATTTTCCGTTTAAATGAAATTTTGCCATCATTGTGTTTTGAATTTCAAAAATCCGACATACATGGTTGTCATTAAGAAGTAAAATGTGGTTCAATGGGATAAAAATAATTTTTTGGTGAATAGTAACTTATTAAGTTCTTAATCGCAATTAGTGGTAATTAGGGTAGTTTAAGGTATAAATAATGATTTAATAATATGAAATGACCTAGACACATGTCCCAACCTTATTGTTTGTGTCATGGCCGACCAAGAAAAGCCATGGGTCAACTTGGGGACCCCATGGAGACACTTTGGTTGGGAAATGACATAAATTACTTTTTATTTAATGTAAAAGTAAAAATGACACAAACATAATATGTTTTACGAAAACAATTTTTACATGGGGTTATAAAGATCAGATTTTTTATTATAAATGGTCATTGGAAAGATAAAAATATGTCCTACATCATGGTATTTTTTTTATAATTTTTAGACATTATATAAATTAAATTATTTAGGACATAATAATGATGCAGCGATGACATCATTATTTGACGATTTAAATAAAATGGAAAGATAATGTAAACTCTATAAACTACACATGTCCAAAACTTATTGGATGGGTGGATTTATAACCCTTATCACCTTATCCACGAATTATATCAATGTGGGACCTTTTAAAACCGAAACACATTTTCAAATAAAGTAATATTTCTTTACTTTCCAAAAGTTCCCCTCCTCTCCTCTTATAAAAGGCCCCCACCTCTACCTCATTTCACACACTCCTCAAGCCTTTGGCTCGGCCAAACCCTACCCATTTACTCTCTCCACATCCTTCTCCTCATCCTATAGGATTCCCTTTGGGAAGAATCATTTCAAAGGAAGCCTTTAGGCTCAAATCAAAAGGAGTTACACTTTTAAAGGTAATTCATTCGCTCATGTTCATTTGTTTTATTTTTCTTCTCCAACCCCCTAAACTCTTTTTATTTATTTCTTTTGTAACAACACAAGTATCTTAAATATACTAGGATGTTTTTATAAGTTTTATTCGAGATACACTCTCACACAACTACATAAAATGGTTAAAGAACATACGGTTTCCGTGGATGGCGAAATTCTGCCTCCCGAAACGATGATTGTTCAATACTCATTTAACACCTTCAAAGGTGGCCATTATGATGTCACTATTTTTATATATGTTATATAATATGTTTATGTTTTCCTTATTCTTCTGTTTTTTTTCATTTTGGGCATACCTTTATGGTTTCCATTATGGGTAAACGCGATATCTTCATTTAAGGAAGTGCGGACTACCGCCCCCTCAAAGTGATTTGATTCGTTAAATACCATATGTGGGACGTATAAAGGATGGAACTATGATATTATATATGATATTATACTAGAATTATAATATACCTTTATATCATTATTATTCCATTCTATAAAATATGAAATAGAAATGAAATTAGCGTTCATGCGTACGTACGGATTACCGTCTCCATGAACGGTGCAATTCATTTCTTACCTCTAAATGATTATGTAATGTTATAAATGCATGCATGTACTGGATATATATGACATATATTATATCTACATCATGAATACATTTCTGTATATAATAAACATTTGGCCACATGAACAACATGTAATTGTAAGAAGTCCACTTTCGACTTAAGAACCAAATATCGGCAAAACAAATATTATTAACTTAAATGATTACATAATGTTTATGACATGGTAAAAAGTGATATAAAAGGAATAATGAACATGAAAAGGGTAATTAATGAAGTAGAAATTAACTCAAGTTTATTATTCAGGAGATTAAAGAACGATCGAGTCAAGTCGGACCCGATGTAAGGGATCCTACACCTCTCTTTCTTTTAAGTACACTCTTTTATGTCATTCCTTTTAAGCTCATATTTCTTATGATTGGGATGTTCTTTTATATTACCCCTATTGTACTTATTATTTTCATATGATGAGAGACCCTATTTCCTTTCATCAATCCATTTTGGAAGTTTTGAGTGGCGCCGTTAGGCTGCCGAATTTTCATAAGGGATTTTTCATCTCACTTTTATTCTCGTGAGATTTATGCTACATTTTCCACAAATTCCATTGAGTTGTGTATGTACTACCCATTATTATACTCTTTTTGTAATATAATTTCATTTATGAGTATTTACATCAATTATCTATTGTCTTTCTTTCATGGGGTGTATGTTTTGAAAGATACCCAAGCCGGTAAGGGAAGCTTTCACCCTCCTCTTTTTTAAAAAGACTTCTTTTGTTGGGTCTTTTAATTTACATATTTTTATGTTGGGATATGTTCTCATATATCCTTATTGATGTAAATTTTATGTCCAAGTGATGAGATACACTTTTTTATCTCTCATCAACTCATTTTGATGTGATGCCGTTAGGCTATCAAGGGAACTTTTTAATCCAATTTTCGATTTCATTGGGTTCAACATGTAGTCATTGAATATGTCATCCATTGAATATGTGTGAATGACCTTTTATTGTTTTACACTTAATATCCACTTATATTGGGTGTATTTATATTTGTCACACATATTTTTGAGATTGATTTGTCCTTAATTTAAGGATACCTTCTTTATAAGGGATTTCATCACATTTGACATTTCTATTGAGGGTTCATTGTTGTTATGCACCAATTCACTCTTATATGGTGTATATACTGTCCTTTGGAGTATTATATCATGAATCCATTTATTCTCATGATATTATAAAGTTCTGACTAAATGTTATTCCTCAATTATTGTATTCAAGTGTCACTAATTTTGGTAAAACCCCTTTAACCAAAATATCGTTTTAAATGTTTTAATTATTTGTTCTTATTAATATCCATGTTTTCAAAATGGTTTTAAGGATTTATTTATATGGATATTAATGGTTTAAAATTTTAATCTTCAATGTGGTATGGGACACTTTGATTCAAAAATCTCTTTTAAATGTTTTAAATGGTTTTGAAAATGGTTTTTTTATGGATTCATTATTTCAATATCCTAAAATGTTATATTGTGATTGAAATGTGGAATTGTAATATTTTCTTTATGCATGTTTTATGTGATACATTTATGTTATGGTTCTTGGGCATTGTTATGAAAATGGGTGGTTCCGTGATAAACTAAGGGCGGGTGAGCCCGATATAGCTCTCCAATGCATTGGGTAACGCGAAGGAGTGAAACGTTAAGGTTTCTTTGAAGAGATTTAGGGAATATACTGTGATGGGTATTCCAAACGTAACCAAGAGGGTTACTCCCTACGTAAGAATGTTATGAATGCCTCAAGTTACCTTTATGTCTTATGTTTTCTATGATTTATTCATGATTTGATATGCCTATGTTTTATGGGTAAAGTGTGATTTCGTTCTAATGTATATATGAACTCATGTTTCCTTTCCATATTTTTATAACTCTTACTGAGATTTTTATGCTCATCCCATGTTTTTGAAATGTTTTTCACAGGTCAAGGGAAAGGTACATGATGTGATGATAGTGTCAAGGATGTGTCAAGAAAGAATCTGTGTTATATTTTAAATATTTTTTCGTTGATGGGAAGAATGAATACTATCTTTTATGTAACCACTTTGTTTAAATGTGGAATGTAATACAAGTTTCATGATCTAATTCTCTAAAACTCTAAACCTGAAAAGATCCTCAATGTGTAATCTTGTAATAACTCAAGATTAAGTAAGGTTTAAGGCTGGGGCCTTATACATTATGTCTATAAGTAGCTAGACCATGTATTGGAATGTCCAAGTTAGTAGGTACCAGATTTTTGTTCTTATTTTTCAATGTTATGAGTTTATTATTTTCAAGAATATGATATTTTATTTATTGATGTATGATTTTACTCTTAGCCTATGGTGGTGAGAGGCATGTGTTCAAGATATATTGTTATCATATAAGGTGAAATCATATTTTTGTTCTTAATTATTGTAAAGACCTCAAACCTAGTATCCCGTATCCAATTGTTACTTTATTAAATTGGAACATGATATAAGTGATCACATCTCAAAGGAATTAATAGTTTAATAGTCTTGGTAAACCAGATACAAACATACTTCCCATTTTACATTGGTAATATAATATAAAGACTTAGTGAAAGTAAATATTATACATCCTCAAACTCATTAAAAGAATCCTTCTTTATATCATAAGAAAAAAATATAATAAGGGTGAGCTCAAATGCTCAATAAGGGATAAGTATAGTGGAATATATCATGATAAATTAAAGTATAATCAATATGTAAAGGTAAATAATTTAAAATAAATTTAATTTAATAAACAACATGAGATGGAATTATAATAAGATCAAATAATTTCTTATAAATAATCATTTTTATATCAATAACTGACTTCATAATTATAGAATGAATAATACCATATATCTTAAACTTTATTTCAAGACATCAAGCCAAGAAATCACAAAAATACCATCAAGGCACTATGAAAACAAAATTTAACCAATGGGTTGGTTTATACAACAAACCTATTTGATAAATCTATCCAAATTGTTAGTCTCATGATACATGTTGATGCATCAATGAGATATATAATTTCTAGCCTCACCCTCCACTGTATTCTCAATGAATTCATCATATATTAAATGATCAACTTAATTCATAAATAATATGACTCGTCAAAAAGTATATATATTGAGTAAATAATAGAGGATGTTAAGATTTTCCCTAGTCAATCAAATATATTTCATTGTAAAACACCATATATATAAATGATAAAATTTATGTTGTATTCATATCCATGATACAAAAAATATGGTTATTTAAGAAAAATATTATGTCTAGTGAAAACTGATCACAAAAAAGTGAATGTTTCATGAAAAATTTTACAAAAAAATTAATAATAGATAAAAAGGTACTCCCAATTCATCTGAAATATAGGTTTTGAAATAAATTCATGACTTTTGTAGAATAAAAAAATATAAGTGTAATATTAAAACAAGTTTTCATTAAAGATTTATATTTTTAAAAACATAGAAAACATATAGTGGAATCTAAATATTTTAAAATGGATATTATGGTAGGAAGATATTTTAACATTATATACATTAAAAATAAAAACATTCCTTTTGAATTTTGTAAAGATATTGGAAAATGACCTTTTAGTAAAACCATTAGAAATATTCTTATAAAGATTTTAAAAATTCCAGAAAAATTAAAATGTTCTTAACAAATCATTTGAGTAAATAAAAAAAACTTTTTAAAAACAATTTTTTAAAATATAGACATGGAAGAAAAATATACTTGATCAAAAGATAAATAAGATTAGCTTTAATTTTAAACACTTCCTTTCTTGATTTAAGTGAAAAATAGGGGAAAAGTTATAATAAAATATGAAATATCCTTAAATAACTAGAGTATAACAAATAAGGAGTTTATAAATTATGGATTATAAGATCCTTCTATGAAAATATAATAAATATCAAAATAAAATGAGATTGTTAAATTAATTCAATACTCTTTGGTAACTTTTAAATTGTAACCCCTTAAAAGAGTAACATGAGTTTAATCATTAATCATCATGAATAAATATATATTCATGTTGAATGCATCAAAGTAGAAATATATACACCACATAAAAGTAAATATTTACATAATATCAAATGTGTCTTAATGGAGTTGAAATTGAGACGAAATCCCATATAAGTGTTGCATCATTGAATTAATAATTAATCAAAACAAGGATTATGTGTAATAAATGTAAATTCATAAAAAAAGTGGGAACAAAAAAACTAAAGTCATTTCACACATAATATTGGACTAATATAATCAATTAATTAGTGATACAATCCGATAAAAGATGTTTGAGTTAAGAAACCCTTACTTTTTTGTTTGTGTCACCTCACTTTGATTGATATTAAGGCCTTTGTAGGAGAGGTTTATGATAACCCCAGTGGATGAGTAAAATAATAATGGATGTTTAGAGATGTATTTGGGTATATTTTTGAGAGAAAAACCTCATTTTATTTGTGTGAAAATGTTTAATTGAGGTCCTTTTATAAGAAAAAAAATCAAGGGTGTTTTCAAAAATTTTCTATATTTAAAGGTCATAAAGGTAATTATAAAATTGAAAAGTGGAAAGGGTAAGTAAAAATATTGATATGATCAGAAATTTCATTTCTATATGATTAATGAAATAATGTTTAAAAATTTATAAATATTTAAAGAATAAATTTTAAACATTAAATACTCTTTAAGGACATTTTCATCACTATTCAAAATACATTACTGTAAAAACATCATGAAACCTACCAATTATAATCTAATCATTTAGACCATCACTTGTCCTTATATAATATCTAGAAATCTCATGATATTCCCAAACTCATCTACTTATTATAATTTTTAATATATTAAAAATTATTTATTTAATTGTCTTGTTGTTTTAATATATGTCGTGCCATCAAGGCATAAGTGTTTTAGATAATTATAATAATTTTAAATACTAAAAAAATTATTAAAATAAATTTTCTATTATAAATCATTTTTATAATTTAGATTCATTCATAAACAATATCTATTCTTTTTCATATCATGAAAAAATATTTAATAAGTCATTTTGACTTTTTTCACCTTGAGAAAGCATTGCACAAGCATTTGGACAATATTGTTTTTCTATAACTCAAAATTTATAAAATAATGATAATAAAAATAATTTCTAAATAATATTGACTAAAAAATTTGTTCAAATTCATTTTTATTCTAAATTATTATCATTAGGAAACCAAATTTTTCTTCCCCATGTTACGCAAGCACTACATCGACACTAAAAATGATTTACATATTTATCATGAAATAAATTATATTTTATATTTAATGAATTATTTTTGTATTATATTTGAATTTAAATACAATAAATTAGTCATTAAATAAGTTTCATAAATTTATTTATCATATTTATGTTATGATAATATCATAAAATTTATTGTATCTCAAAAAAAAACTATATTTTTTTAACTATTCCCCAAAATTTGAATTTATAAACATTAATAAAATAATGGAATTAAAATATAATTTTATAAAAAATTAATTAAATTCTATTTAGATCCATAAAATTACTTTAATACCCTAACATATCCAAAAAAACATCAAATTTAATACTTTTAAATCTGTTTACTTTGATTTTTTACGAGTTATACAAGCGCTGCATCAGTAGTTTTTAAAAGTTCTAAGAAGTTATATAATTTATAAAAAAATTAATAAAAAACTATCATAAATATAATGTTTTCGTACTCAATGCAACCATTTTTTATGATTCTTCACTTATTTTAATGCTCGTGATAAAATTGTATTATTTTTAAAATAAATCGAGTTGTGTTTTGTTTTTATAATTTACTTAAATAATATTTATGTCATTATCAAAGAAAAATGAAATACATTTTCCATATTTTAGAGAAATATTTGAGTATGTTTGAAATAAAATCATCCAATATTCTTAGTTTAAGTTCTTGGGTGATTTTAATTTCATACCGCATAATTAACCCTCTTTTACCTGTTTTCCCCTTAAGATGGTGATAGATTTTACCATGGTTACTATTCATAATGACAAAAAAAACATTTTCCAAATTTTAAAATTCTTATTCCTAATATTTAATTCATTTTTCAATATTTAATTCATAAAATTTTTAGAAATTAATATAAGATTAAAATGAAAAATGCAAGGAAAATAGTTTTTAGAATAATGGCTTTTAAAACCCAAAAATGAACTTACACAAAAATTAGGTGAAATATTAATTAAATTATATATAATTATAATATATATAATTAAATATTAGTTATTTACATTAAGATAAAAATCAAAACAATAATTTGACTTTTCTAAAAAAATAAATTGCAGTTTTACAAAAAAAAATTATTTTTCACTATTCATTGAAAAAATAATATTTCCAAAAAAATACCAAAATTTCACCCCGAGGATAATTTTTAACTTTTTATTAAAATTTTATATTCTTCTTATAAAATACAATTTTAAAATTTTGTATAAATTCATTATATTGTCTAATCATAATAGCAAATAAGAATCATTGTTGAAGACAACCTATTTCTGAAGCATAAAATGAATTTACTGAGAATTGAGTACTTATTTATTATGAATTAATCAATACAATTGGCTTATATAAAATCTTTATAATTTGTTTTTCAAAATATGTATATTTTTATTCATTCATTTCATTTTAATGTCTATGTTATAACAATCACATATTAATATTTCATGGTTCTCTTAATTTTGGTGTTGTGTGTTTTATACACTATCGAACAAAGTGTTCATTTTAAAATCTAAGTGTTTTACATTCTCACCCTTTAATAAATTTCATCCTATCAATCTGAACCTGATCTCAATAACTAAGGGTTTTAAATTTAAAACACCTATGTTGAATACCCACATCTTAAAAAGGGATAATAAAACATTCTCTTAAAAATAGACAAAGGGAAATACAAAGGTCATCTAAAATAACATATAACTAGGATTTAGAATAAGATAAAATTAGTGGGAAGTGAAAATATGGAAATTAAGGAAAAATTAATTCCTAAATAATGATGTCTAGTGATAAATAATATTTATCTAAATGAATTCAATGATCTTGGGAAATTCAATGATCACAAAACCATAAATTTATAAGGTGTGAAAAAAGACCACCCATTCATTTGAAATGATGGTAATTAGATAAAAATTTGGTCAAAGATCATTTTCCAATATATTAGGAATTAAATTTATATTTAGAATAATAACATAAGGAAATATACTTATTTGATAAGTATAATTTATTATTTTAATTAATTTCCACCAATAATCCAATTTTTTTCTCTAAATGAAGAGTATTCAAGAAGAATTTTTCCTGCCTAAAGAACTAAAATAAACTTATAATAGATCACAAGATCCAAAAAAAGATAATAATTTATTCCTCCTATATTCATTCATTACCCAAAACAAAAATGGTTTGAACATGGTAAGATAATATGAATAAACCTTCATATAAGGAATTATGACATTAATATCCAAAGCGTCAACTATAATAATCAATGTCCAAATTAAATCATTAAATAAATAATATCCTTAAAATTATTCAACATATTCCTCATAAAGACTTATATCCAATGATTATAATAATTCTATCCCATATTCTTCCAAGATAAACTTATCATTTGTCTCTAAATAATAGCAATCACTCTTAAACCCTTATACCAAAAATGTAGATGACATAGTCATATATTCCCCATAATATACTAATTATTTCCCAAAATAATGTCATTATAAAATCATATAGTATTCAAAAAGACAAATAAATCTATATTCCAAAAATAAAAAACCCATATTATCCAAAATTATTTCTATTTACCTTAATCTTATAATGTGCCAAATATAGTTGACTTCTTTAAGAATAACATTAATCACATAGTCACAAAATACCTTTTAAATCCCATGCTTATCTATATGATAAATCATACGTTCCCAAAATATTATAACCAATTTATCCCAATTAACAATAAATAATTTAACATTGATGATCTTATTAACCTGAATGGTTTTCAATACCTTTAAACTTATGCTCATAAATCATTATTCCTAAAATAACCTTTTCACTAAAACATCTACTAAACTCGAGGGTTTTATTTCCATAAAATCCTTCCAAAATACACATAAAAGTATTAAACTCCCTTCATATAAATCCTAAAAAGGGGTATCTATATTATTAAAATTATGATAAACCTTAGACTTATCAACCTAAGAATATTTAGTTTATTACCAAGCCATGATGGAATATCATATGTTTCCACAGGTTCTATTATCTCATTCATCATAATGGTTAACAAAAAAATGTTAATTAACCCAAAAATATGTCTCTAGTGTTTCAAACCCGGTGTCAAATAATGGAACACTCACCTTGAATAATAATTATGGTCTACATATATTCAAATAACAATTTTCAGGGCTATTACCCCTAGTTTCATATATGCCAAAACCACATCCACTTTTAGTATCCATACATGGATGTATTTCTAGGAAGACCACATAATCTATAACTTATTAATTATTTTACGATATTTTCCTAAAATTATATATATCCCTAATGTTTTTAATAGGGTTATGTTCTCGAATCTATGTTTTACCTAATTTAGTTCTCTATGTTTCTACTAAACATCCTCTTATACCAACTATAAAGAACTTGACCCTAGTAGCCTAGGGCTGGTGGTTTCCTTATTATAATGGAATTAGATATAATTAATAATATCTCAAAGGATTGAATATTTTACTAGTATCGGTAAACCATATATATAAAACTTACCATTTTACATTGGTAATAAAATATAAAAACATATTAATGTAGACTTTATACATCCTTAAACTGATTCAAAGATTCATTTTTTGTATCTTGGGGAAAGGTAGAAAAATAATGGTGAGATAAAATACTCAGTAAGGGTGAAGTAAAGTGGAAGATATCAAGATTAATTAAGGAATAATGAATATGACAAGGTAAATAATTTAAAACACATTCCATTTAATCAATAAATTTTTCATAAAGAATAATATGGAGGGAATAAATGATGATAAAAAAATTTCATAAAAATAATAACATGGAAATTAATAATATATTTCATAATTATGGAAGGAATAATTCTAGAAATCTTAAACTTATTGTTGAGGCCTCATGCCAAGAAATAATAAACAAATCATAAATTCCACATGTAAATATAGTGTAATTGATTGGTAAGTATACACTAAAAACCCATTTAATAAATCTAGTCAATTGGTTTGTCTTTTGAGACATTTCAATGCATCGAGGGGATATGTAATTCTAATTACCAACCATAATTTCATCTCCAACGAAATCCATATATATTTAATGATAAATATAATTAATATGAAATATTCCTTATCAATAAATATCCATATTGAGTAAATAATATGTAATGTAAATAAATTCCCCAGTCAATAAAATATCATTTTTAGTAAAAAAAGTATGCATAAATGGTATATGTTTAAAAAAATAGTCATACCCATGATATAGAGAATATATATATTTAAGAGAAATTTAATTTCCAATGAGAATTTATCACAATAAATTCAATGTTTCAAGAGAAATTTTAAAACCAAAAAATTAATAATAGATAAAGGATGACCATCAGTTCTTCATAAATATAAGTTCTGAAATAAATTCCTTTCTTTTGGAGAATAAAATAAAAAATAAGAAAAACATTAAAATATTTTTGTTACTAAAGAGTTTTATTTTTGAAACAAAATATAATTTTTATAATAAGATAAAAATAATAAAATAGTTATGGGGGTGGAAAAATCTATTAACGATTTATACATTAAAAAGAAAACATTCCTTTTGACTTTTATAAAGAGATTCAAAAGTAGCCTTTTTAGAAAAACATTTTAATTATTCATTTTAATCCTTTTAAAAATTCAATGACAATTTAAAATTTCATTAATAAATTATTTAATAAATAAAAGTTACTTTTTAAAAATAATTTCTAAAAATATGGACCTCGAAGAAAAGAATATTCGATCAAATGAGAAAGAAGATCAGCTTTTATTTTAAACATTTCAATGATTTATTGAAGTAAAAAAGCATAAAAGTTGTAAGAAAACAATGAAAATTATTAAATATCCAATGGATAAGAAAATAATAGGATTTTATGAATGGTATGTTATAATATTCCATCAATCAAAATATAATAAATCCCAAAAAATGAGATTGTAAAATAAAGTCTTACCTCCTTGGTTACTTTTAAATTCTGACCCCATAAAAGGGTAAGTTTAATTGAGTCATTAATAATCATGAATAAATATATATTCATGTTAAATAAATTAAATTCTAATCATATCCCCCACATAAAAGTAAATAGGTTCATAGTACTAAATGTGTCTTAATAGAGTGGAAATTAAGACGAAATCCCTTACAATGATCATATCATTTAATTGAGAATTGATCAATAAAGAGATTATGTGTAACAAATTTAAAAACATAGAAAAAATTTTAAATACAACATAAACAAAAAAAATAATTTAACACAAAAATTTTTTATAATATAATCAATGAAGAAGTGATATACCCCCAATGAAAGAAGATTTACATAAGAAACCCTTACTTTTCCCTTTGTGTCGCCTCTGCTCGATTGAACTTAAGGATTTTGTTGGAGTGGTTTAGGATCACCCCAATATATGTGGTAAAATGTAATGCATTATTAGAGATATATTTGTGTATATATTTTAATGAAAATAATAATTTGATTTTGTGTGAAAAATATTGATGCAGGACCTTTTTATAGTAAAACATCAGGGGCATTTTCACAATTTTTCAATCATTAAGGGTCATAAAAGTAATGATATACTTGATAATTTCATATCTATATGAGTCATTTTATAATTTTTATAATTTTATAATGATTTAAAAAATAATTTTAAACATTAAATTCCATTTAAGGAATTTTTCATTATTATCCAAAATACTTGTCTTTAAAAACATTATGATAAATAAAATTTTATAATATAGACTCTTAGGTCATTAATTATACTTCATAAATAACTTATAATTTTAAGGGATTCCAAAAATCATCTAAATATTATAACTTTTAATATTTTAAAGCTATTTATATAATTATTTGACTCTTTTCATATACGTTTCACCATGAGAGTCTATTTTGTTAGAAAATTATAATAATTTTAAATATTTAAAACAAATTATTAACCTAAAAATTTATAATTCATTTTTATTATTTATATTCATTCATAAGTAATATCTTCTATTATTCATATCTTAACAACATATTTAATGTGCTATTTTAACTTTCGGCACCTTACGCAAGCATTGCATAAAAATTTAGATAATGTTGTAGTTATATAACTCAAAAATTTTAAAATACAAATAAGAATAATCATCTATATATAATATTTACTAATAAAGTTATGAAAACACATTTAGCTTGTCAATTATTATCACTGGGACACCAAATTGTTCTTTTATAGTGTTGTGCAAGCACTACGTTAACACCTAAAATGATTTTCATCTTTATCCTCAAATAAATTATAAAATATATGTAATGAATCATTTGGGTATGATATTTATATTTTGTTATCACACATTATTTTTTCTTTAATTTTCAAAAATTCATATATAATATTTATGTTATGATAATGTTATAAATTATACCATAACTGATAAAATTGTTCTTTTTCAACTATTCACCAAAATTTGACTTTATACACTTCAATAAATATAATTTAATTAGCATATTATTTTTTTATATATAAATTAAATTATATTAGGGTACATAAAATTTATTAAGAACCATAACTTATCCAAAACACATCATATTTAATACTTTTAAATATATTTATTTTGGTTTTTTACCAGTTGTACAAGCGCTTCATCAGTAATGTGTAAGGGTTCTAGGAAATTACAAAATTAAAAAAAATTTAAAAATAAACTAAAATAATAAATATAACATTTTCATATTCAGTTTAACCTTTTTTATCATTCATAAATTATTTTAATCCTTATGATAAAATATTTAAGTTCATTAAAAATAAGAGTGTGAAATTTTTTGTATTTCACTTAAATAATATTTATATAATTATTAAAGAAAAATATATTAAATTTGACATATTATTAAGAATTATATGATTTTGAAATAAATGAACTCATATAATAGGATTAATGCAGGTGTTTTGGTGATTTTAATCTATTTTCACATAGTTTTGACCCGATTTAAACTTAACGAGGTGATAAATTTTACCATGGTAACTATTCATTATGAAAAAAATAAGTTGCCTATTTACCAAATTATAAAATAATGATTAATAATAAGGAATCTATTTTTCATGTTTTAATTCATAAATTTTAAAAAATTAATTTACTATTAAAATGAAAAATATAATGAAAAATAGTTTTTGGGAAGATGCATTTTAAAAAAATGAACTTATAATAAAATTAAGTATAATGTAGATTAAAATATAATTATTAATATTTATGTTTCTTTGATATAAAATTCAAATCATAGTGGTATTTTTTAAATAAAATAAATGACATTTTTACAAAAAATGATATTATTTTCTATTTACTAAAAAAATCAATATTTTCATAAAAATACAAAAATTTCACCGTCGGATAATTTTAATATGAAGATTTTGGAAATTATATCCCTTTTATAAAATTAAATTTAAATTTTTTTATAAATTAATTATATTATCTATACATAAAAAAGAAATAAAAAATATTTTTTGGGGAAAACCAATTTTGGAATCATAAAATGAATTTACTGAAAATAATGTATTTATTTATTATGAATTAATCCATACATTTGGGTTATATAAAACATTTAGACATTTTTTTATAATATGGATATTATTATTCATGACTTTAATTTTAACATCTAGGTTATAATTTCGATATAATAATATATCATGGTTCATTTAAGTTTGTTGTTTTGTGTTGTATAATATAATTAACAAAGTGTTATTTTTAAAATCTCTGTGTCTTAAAATTATGGTTGAACACATACATAAGTATGACATAGGTGATGGAAATGGTGATACCCTAGGTGGAGGCAATGTACAAATCACCCATCCCCCCCCCCACCCCCTGCAAGGGGGAGGGGCCCTACTACTTCTACTATAGAAGGAAAGTTATCCTTTCTCCTACTAAAAAATCAATCTTTCCTTCTTACCATTCCCAGAATATCCCTCAATATAAAGGTTCCTCCTCTATATTTTTTTAATCTAAATCTCCCTATTTCTCTTAGAAAATCCACCAAGTCATTGGCTCTCAAGTATCTATCCTTGATTTCTCACTTTGGTCAATGATTTTTTTCTATATACTATTTTTATAGATTCGTCAATAAAAATCAGGATTTGAAGGAGCATGATATAATAGGTTTCTTATATCCTTAAAATTTTCTCATTCATTTTGGTTTATAAGACGACAACATGTTTTCCTAGTCCAATGGTAAGTGGATTGTTTATGGGCTTATTTTTTCACTAGAAATATGGATTTGGTATGAACATGGAATCACTAATATAATGATCTTGTTAGATTCACTAGATTTACACTTATATTTTGAAACTATACTACACTTTATATGTTAGGTAATCTAGTGGGTATATTCTAGAGATTTGATATAAAGTCAATGGCCTTGCATCATTTGATGTATCCCTGTATATAGGTGATGGTTGATGTATCCAAGTCTCATGTTTAATTAATGTGTATTTAGGTAGAAGATTGTTTTTAATGATTTCAACATGTGTATTTCCAATCATAATTCGAATTCTGTTATTTATATAACAAATTAGGGCATCTTTAATTGTTGTTCCAGAAAGGTTCTTCTAAGAAAGAGGCATTGTTTATTGGTGTTTCAAGCAATAATTAAAATTTTAAGACATCTATTACCTCACTAAATAGTATGTAAGATCCTAGATCATTATCTGGTCTTGAGAAAAGTAGACTTGAAAAAAATTATAATAATCCACCTTCAAATTATCATGCTAAGATTAATGAGACTATCCCATGTTATCATGTTGGAGTTTCATACTATTGTAAAGATATGAGGATCACCCTATTATATATTGGAAATGAATTCAAGGAAATAATGAATGATATGTATCATATGGATTAAATTGTCCTTGAAGCTCAAAGAGCTAGTACTTAAGCTGGTGTACATTCCGTTTTTGGAGATAACTTTGATCCATCCCTCTATGGCCAAGTAGATCCTATAGTTTTTTTTTGAAATGTTACAATGCTAAGAATTTCATCATCCTCTAATATATATAGTGCTATGAAGGAAGTGAACATAGAAGATATAATCCAAAACATTTTTTAGATTCAGTGTGGTGATATCTTGGTTAATGATAATGATAAAGGGTGGGAAAAATCGAAGTCTATAAGGAAAAATAAGTTTTCCAATATGAAGGGAGAATGTGTGGAAATTACCGAATAGATGAAAATAGACCAATGTAATTCAAAAGGATATTATGTATCTGAGATTTGTGACATAATTTCCCAACCCATTTAAAGGTAATTTGTGGGGGATATTATTAACCTTAGGTTACATCCTCAACACACCAAAGGTTAGAAATTAATTCTAAGGGATTTACCAAACTAGGGGATGATTTTCCCTCAAGGAAATAACATTTAACAAACACTATAATAGGATAAAATATAATGAAAAAATAAGACTTTAAGAACTCATATAAAAACCCCAAATACAATCAATGTGATAGTAGAAAAAATACATAAACATGGTCTGAAAACTCAAAACAAGATAGACTCTGTGATACCAAGGGGGCACCATGATGATTCCTCTACAGATGACCTCCATGATCCAACTCCTATCAAACCTACCTGAAGAATCATAATAGTCCACTAGAAAATAATGAGACCCATCCCTTTCCTATATCTTTAAAAACAACATCTTTATAGGAACCAAAGGGAATATGAAATGATTTTTTATGATAACTCATTAAGAAAACCATGAGAATTCCCAAGATCTCCACTAAAATATGAAAAAGTTAGATAACCAATTAATATAAAACAAGAGAATATATCATAAAAGAATTTTAATTAATTTAATGATTTATAAGAGTAGTATAAGAATTTCCATTAAACTTGGAATACCCTTTCCACCACACACACACATAATGCATGCATCCAACCTTTAAATAGTCTAAACTCGTGAGTATAAAAACCTATACATCCCATACCAAGTAATTATATGGTCATCACTAATACAGAACAGGACATTAACAACACTAGAGATTATCAGTACTAGAAAAAATCACTGATAAAGGTGCCTTTTATCAGATCTTTTGTTTTTCACTCAGAAATGTTACCCTTTAGCAGTTTTTTTTAGAACTGACAAAGGATCCCATTTATCGACACTTTTTTAGAACTGATAAAGGGTACCCTTAATCAGCACATTATTTTTAGTTTCGATAAAGGGTTCCCTTTATCAGTGCTTTATTTTTAGCACTGGTCAATGTTTTTAGCACTAATAAATGATCGATTAAAATGAAACAATTAAATAAAAAATAAAAAATAGTGTATTAAAAAAATATTAAAAATTTTACTAATTAAATAATTATTGATAAAAAATGAATAAATTGATTATACTATATATAAATTACAAATAATAATAAAAAATATATTAAATATATAGATATATATATATATAATGAAAACTAAACAATTAAAAAATAAAATTAAGTAAATTGAGAAAAATATTAAACATTTAATTAATTCATTCATTATTAATAACGTTAATAAATAGTATATAGTAAATATATATGTATATATATATGAATTTATATAAATATGATTTATATAATACAGAATATTCCTGATTTACATTAAATATTCATATGTTTAATTAATAATGGTTTATAGTTAAAAATAAATATGAATTAAAAATACTGACTAATTGCATCGAGTAATAGACATAATTGAATGTCGATTGATTTTTAAATTTATCATTAATCAAATGTGTGTTATATTGATTTCACGTAATCTTAATTAATGTATTTTTATATATAATGCACACACATAAATATTTAAGTAATTAATGAAATCTTATATAGAAACACAGACACCTATTATTTATGTAATTTATTCAAATTTTAGTATAAATTTTAGAATTTTATTTTAATATGATACATTTAATATATCATGTATTTAATCATGGTAAATTTTATATGTTTATTTTTAATTTTATTATATTTAGGTATTAATTCATTTTTAATATGTTTTATTTTTTATTTTTTATTTTTTAGGGAATTAAATCAATTTATATTGTTTATTTTATATATATATATTTATTATGTTTTAATATTTTCAATATTTATGCATATTTATTGCAATATATATCTTTATTTTTTAAAAAAAATTATATTTAATTAATAAAGATAATCCATTTTTTTCAAAATTGTTAAAGTGTACTCATTTTTAATTATTCAATTTCATTCATTCTAAACATGCATGCACATAAGATGAAATATTCATTAATAAGGTTAAAAATATAATTTTATTACAATATTTAAAAATAAATATATTTTTAAATATATATTTACTATTTTTATATATTTAAATTTTTATAATTATAAATAAATATATATTATTTTTTAAAAAGGATTTATATTATCATAAATATATAAATATATATATTTAAATAATTATAAAATTTATAATAATTTTTTTAAATAATAAATATATTTTCTATATTTATATTTATATAATATTTAATATACATATGTAATTATATAAATATATATAATGATGTAAATTTTATTTTTTAAAAAACTATTAATAAAATTATAAACAAATAATTATGTATTCAAATAATTATAAAATTATAATAAATATAGTTAAACCAACAATGTATTTACTATATTTATATTTATATATATATATTAAATATATATACAATTATTTAAATATATTTAAAAAAAAGTATTGATAATTATAATTATAACTCCTTTTTCAGTGCTAAATAAATTAGCACTATTAAAAGGAATCATTATCAACTATTTTTTAGCGTTTATAAATATAGAGCTTTATCAGCAGTGAAAAATCACAAATAAATATTCCTCTTATCATCACTAATTAATTAGGTTCTGATGAAAGGGATCTTTATCATCGCTTTTTTTGGAAGCATTGATAAAAGTGTCCCGGTCTATTTAAAAATACTTAAACCATCGCAAAATCATCATGGTACTTGAAGCTCTCTGCAGAATCTTCCCTATGTCAGTGACCCTCCTTGATGAATTGAGGTTTGAATGAAGACTATAATCAAGGATCAAACATTCTGAGGCTCAAATCTAAGGCTCGAGTGATTCAAGGGTCGAACAAATCCAAGGCTCAAATGAATTTAAGGTTTTCGATATCTCTACATTCTCTCAGATTTCTTCATGTTTGAAATGATTTTTTAGACCAAATATTTGGGATGTATTGATTACTCCAAACCATGATCAAGTCAAATTTTAATTCTGATTATTTTCTTCAATATATCTGAAGGGTTATGAAGATGATCTTATTCAAGAATATGAATTAGAGGTAGGTCGTGCATCAGCTGACCATTGGTAATTTGGTTGGATTTTATCCAATATTTATAACTTGATGATGGACAATGGGGAAAACAATGAGATATTTTTCCTCCTATAGTTTAATGTTTTTATGATGTTTTTATTGATGACCTAATACACCTAAGAGAGATGTTGGGTTTTCTATCAAGCTTATGTCTAGAGCTTCTCTGATTTCTAATCCAACTTTTCCTATGGTTATGATGGATAATTGTGAGCATAAGTATTATTTATAGTATATATTGGCTAATGGACTTATTGATCTAACTACGTCCTATTAAGGATCCCCGATTTCATTTTCCATAATGGATGATTTATCATTGATGTAATATTCTAACTACAGGATGATCTCTAGTATCATCAAATGTCCACAACCACTTAATAGAGAATATCCAAGAAAATATCTCACTAGGGGTATCCCAAGTGTTGTTTCATTTAAATATCTAATTTAATTTTTAAATTATTAATAATCTACCCATTATAATTAGTAAAAAAAAATCTATCAATTTTATCGTGTTATCATAAAAACATCTTAACTCACTCTTTTTAAGTTAATAGTTAAATGAATCATTATCTGATAAGATCATTTTTCTACTACCACAAATCAATTTCCCCTTTCAAACACAATTACCATATATTTTTACTGACCCCAAATTAGAATATGGTTTGGCTGGTTTCTATTCCTTAGTAAAAATATGGCCATATTTGAATTGATAACCCACTCATTAATAATTCTTCAAAATAACTTCATTTCCTTCATCAAAAATCTAATAAACACTTTGTATGTTTTACTTTAATCCATATAAAAATATATTATTCTTTAATATTTCCTTTTATTTCAAACATCTTTTAAATACAAACAATTTATATTAAAGGATCCACCATTTCTAAAATAATAAGTACCCTTTGAACATGTCAAAAATATTTAATTACATCAATTTAGTTTTCATGTGAGAAGAACTACCAATATCTAATATGAAGTATGTGTCTTTTTTAAATCCATTAGTGCGACATCAATTATAAATCCCTCTTACATTAACTTATTTTTCATGTAATACTTTTATAATATTTTCTTCATGTTCATCTATGTTTTTAGAAAATGTTGGAAATCCTATAAAAAATGTTTTATATTTCACATATTCCATAGAGTTTATTCAATGGTTGAAATTCATTTTCCAATTTTACTTATAAAGATTATTCTCACTTAGAAACTATTTTTATAAGAGTGTGTTATCTCCCATTTTATGTAAAACCTTTATATCTTCCATAATTACTATTATTTATCTCATTATGACTAAAATTTTATATTTTGTGCCAAAAATAACCATACAACCTGGCCCTGAAAATGAAGTTTAATTATACATCCTACTCTTCGTCTACTAAAAAATAATTCTTGTTTTCAACCTGTTTTGTGATAATTTTTAAATCAATTTATCAACTAATAATTTTTAGATGTTTAAAACCCTTATCATTATTAGGTATATACTTTTCCTAGAATTTTTTTTTTCAATTCCTTTTCAATATTTAATTTAAATTATAATATTGAAATATTTTCAAATATTTGATATACCATTAATATTAAATGTAATAATTCCTTAGGTTTTTACATCACTTGTTCAAAAATAAAATCAAGGTTACAAAATTCTATATATGTTGGAATAATTATTAGAAATTATTTTTTGGTATTTATCATTTTATGTCTACATGTATTGGTTCCACAACTAAGAATATTTGATAACCATCCATGTATATGAAATTACTATTTATTTATTAAAATGTTTTATTAATACATTTTTATATCTTATAGTTGATTTAATGAGATTTTATTATTCTTGTTTATCATATTTGGGTTTCTTATTACTCCTTAATTACCCATATTTTAATTTCATTTGTATATGGGATTTAAGAAAGACTTATTGGCTCATTTTAACAGAGGTAGGGATAGTCTTAGTTATAGGATTGAAATTATTAAAAGTGGGGTTTCTTCTATAAATATAAAATTCAAAGAGGCCCCAAAGATTCATATATCATAACATGTCCTTGTTGAGACACCATAATCAAAGAAAATAATGTTTGTGCCCTCAAAATCTCACCTTCAATTGTCCATGAGTTAATAACTAGTTCCAATAGTGGTATTATCACAAAAGGGAAGCATTAACCCTATTGGAGAACATAATTACGTACAATTGTCATCCTCATCAGTTTCATCTCCTGAATAGCTGTTATTGAAATTTGTTTCTTGAGACTCATCTTCCATCTATTTTATGTTTCTTATACTACTATAAGAAGTATTCAACCCATATATGACTAATACTAAGAGTATTTCAATCAACATAGGTTCATGTCCATATGATATAGATGATTTGTATCAAACAACAAAATTAAATGATAAATGTTCAGGATATGAGAATATGTGGATGATAGTTGTCTATAACATTCACATTTAGATAAATTCAGAGGATAAAACCTACCATAATGGAGTAATTATTTTATTAAATTAAATTACCAATTTTCTTGGAAGGATACTAAAATTATTTGAAATAATCAAATGTTGGGTTTCCCTTATAATAATTATCTATAAATTTTACCTTTTATAATGAATATATTATGTTTATTCGATTATTTATTGTAAAAATGAATTTTTTATGAACCCAATAGGATGGATATGATTCAAAAATATATACATTCTAATCATTTTATAGAATTTTATGAATATATAGTTAAATATTTTATCATGTTTTCAATAGATCATGTATATGACCCATCTAAAATCCATTATCTATGTTTTCATTTTTATTATTAAAGAAAAATTAGCCCAGAAGAGTGGGAAGAACATTTGATTTTTCATGGAATTGATCTGAAGACCAAATCTTGGACTAAAATTGGTGAAAAACTAAATTTTCACATCGATAGGGATTATACAATGGTTTATGGATCATTTGATATGAATATCAGTTTAAGTGATGATCGGTATCTCATGGAAGAAATGAAAATGGAAATTGAATATAAACTTTGTGATTTTCCAAAGGTGTTTAATAAGTTAAACAGTTGTGATAAGAGATCATTTTATATTGGTTGTACTAAATACACAACATTTTCTGTTGAATTAAAGTTATATAATTTGAAAGATGGTAGTTGATAGAGTGATACCAGATTTACAGAACTACTTGGTCTCTTAAATGATATGCTACCAGAAGAAAATGAACTATAATTTTGAACATATGATTTTAAATGAATGCTAAGTTCAATGGGAATGATCGCTAAATAATATATCTGTGCCTCAATGATTTCATATTAGTTTGCAAGAACTACAAATAACTCATAAAATTCCGTAAGTGTGGCACATATTGATACAAGAAAAATGAATCAAGTCCTTATAAATTTGTATGGTACTTTCCAATAATTATGTGACTTATAATACTATATAGATGTTATAAAACTATGAGGTAATTAACATTTCATAATAATATAGAAATTAATGATGGGAACCTATGTCATCTAGAAGATTCTCCTCAATGAAAGAAAATTGATTATGACAATCCTGATGTTAGAAATGTACTGAGAAAATTTCATCTCACATTATCTATAGATAGAAAAAGTCCTTTTAGTGTATAGAAAAGTACTTATTGTACATGGCCTATCATATTGGTGAATTATAAATTGCCTTAATCATTATGCATGAAGCACAAATACATTATGTTTTCTTGATTATATTTGGACAAAATCAACCTGGTAATGATGTTGATGACTATTTGACTCTATTGAATGAAGATATGAAATTGATGGGGTTACAGTTTTCATAATGTATGATGCTCATAGAAGTTTATAATTCACATTAATGATCATATTGTCAGGGATAATAAATGGATTCCCTATTTATGGAAATGTATGAGGCTATATCATTAAAGTAATGTTGGGGTGTCCCTTTTCTGAAACACACATACACTCATTACAGTTAAAAAATCCTCAGAGACTATGTTTTTTGGACATTAGAAATTTTTACCTCGATGATATCAATACTAATCATAGATGGTCGCATTCAATGGGAATATAGAACATGGTACAACATCATATCCAGCAATAGGTGATCAACTATTAGATAAAGTAAAATATATTAACATTGTTTTCAGTGAACCATTTTGGAAAAACCATAAGAAATCGGGTTGGAAGAAGATATAAATTTTCATCAAATTAATCTATTGGAATTTTTTATATGTTATACATTTTCTGGATTTCTTGCATGTAGAAAAAAAATTATTTGATAGTGTTATTGGAACATTTATAAATGTTCTTGAAAAATTGAAAGATGGAATCAAGGATATGTTGGACTTTATTAACATGGGGATAAGGGAAGATATGGCACTAGTGAAGGGAAAAAGGCATAATTTTCTCTCTCCAGCAGCTTACACTCTATCCAAAAAGGAAAATTTGAAATTTTTTCTTTTCTTTAATATTGTAAAAGTTACAAAGGGTTATTCTTCAAATGTCAATAATGTCATGTTAATGACTGATTTAAAGTTACAAGGAAAAAAAATCACACGAATTTCATGTTTCGATGAAAGATTTGATATCTGTTTCTCTCTATCGAATTCTTCCTCAAAATTTATTGTTTACATTATCCACAGTCTACTTGTTTTTCAAATCCATATGTAGTAAATTTATAAACCCGATGAAGTTTCTAATCATGAATTATGATGTTTTAAGCATATTATATAAACTATAGAAGTTCTTCCCACCATAATTCTTTGATATAATGGTCTATATAATAGTTCACTTGGATAGAGAGGTTCAAGTATATGGTCTTATACATTACATATAGATGTAAACCGCTGAACGGTATATGAATATTTTTTAAATTTTATGTCAAGAATCGAATCTAGTCCTAATCATATATTACATAATGATATATTTTTGAATAAGTTGTTGAATTAAGTACCGGTTACCTATAAAATGTTGAAAACATTGGTCTCCCAAATTCTCATCACATTAGATTCCTTTTAAGTGATGGGATTTTCATAAGAGATATTTTTACTATTACCCTAACAGAGCGGGAGAAACTGCACCTTCCCATTTTATATAATAGTGAAGATGTTGATCCATTAATTGAATCCCAGAAGTAAATTCTCATATATTTAAATCCATCAAGTGTAGAAGGATGGATTTCAAATACTAATAATCAATATTTTATAGGATGATTCCAAGATCAAATAAATAATGTGTTATTTTAAAATCCAAATTCAATTGTTGAATGACTTTAATGGATATCCAGGGGACTGATTTAAAATCTTATATCTTAAAATGGTTTTATAATCAATGGTTATATGTCTAAACAAAAGAACATTATAACTATAATATGATATAAAATAGTGGTGTTACTCTTTTTGTGGAAGTGATTCACATATTTGGTTCTAAGGATATAGATCCAACTTAGAAAAATGTGTCATATTTTGAAATTATCAAACAGATATATGAGTTGGATTATACAACATTTCATGTTCTAATTTTCCATTGAAAATTGGTTGACAATATGAGTGCATTGAAAGTTGATAAAATGGGTTCATGAAGGTGAATATCAGTGTGGAAGGGGAAGGAAATGAGTCATTCATAATGGCATCACAAGGAGTGTAAGTATTTTATTACTCATATCCAGTAAAAAAGAATTGGTTGATTATTCTGATGGGGACTAAAAAAATGTAGAGTTAGATGAAAATTTAATAGAGAATGGAATTTTCATTGGGATATCACAATCAGTTCATGAAGGTCCCAATGTATACAATATCTTTTACATTAGAGGGGACCACATAGAGGATATTTGGATTCTCAGTAGAGGAACCAAATCCATAATGACATTAATAAAATGAAGGTAGATTAATGAAAAGGTAAATGTGTTTTCTTAATATGCTTTGTTTTTCTTCATAATATTATTTTTTATCTACTATATTAACATAATTTAAATTAATTTTTTTACTAATCATAAAAACAATGTCTTTTTTATATGATGATGTTAACAATGCCACGAAAGAACATACTATAATGAAGGAAAACCTTTGGGAATATGTAATGGTAATGTTACAATATAATTTCTCTATTTTAATGAAAAAATATATAATTAAATGTTGATTTAATTTTCACGAATCCTTACTTTTTTCATTTTAGAAGTTTTTTGTCCATATTCCATGCCATTCGACACCAAAACTTCCACAAACCTCTTCTCCCACAAAACCTTTTCAGCCATTAAGTGTTGGAATTTTTCACTTTCCTTAAAGTACACTTTACTGCTCAATCATAGAGGTAATATTGATTTTTTCATAGTAAAATTAATGTATTGTTTCATATTTATGTTTAATTTATTTTTTTTGTATTACTCACATTAGAACTTTTTTCTTATACAGTTATATTCTTTTGTTCGAGTTCGGTGGTTTTTTTCAAATCATCTCATACTCATGAGATATTAGACTTTGAGGTTTCAAATAATATAATGAAAATAAGTAAATGGGTAGATAATGTTTACAAACATCATGAAAAGTTGAATTCCTACTATATATAAAACTAAATTTTTCATTATTTTATCTATTATTTATAAGTTAATTTCTTTATAATTTTTATCTAACAAATTTTTTCACATATCTTTTGTGAAGACATATTTTCATAGTTCATTTATTTTAGATGATTTTTTCCATCTTTCATGACTTTTTGTACCAAAACTTCCACAAACTTCTCCTACCAAAGAACCTTTTCATCCATACAGTGATGGTATTTATCAATATCCTTCATGTTCCCTTCACCGCTCAATCAAAAAGGTAATATTGATGTTTTCACTATAATTTAATTCTCTATGAAATTAATGTATTGTTCCATATTTGTATTTAATTTATTCTATCTTAGTATTAATCATATTATAATTTATTTCTTATAATGATGGATTATTTTTTTATATTTAGGGTGGTTTGTTTGAAGTGGCTCATGCTCATGAGAGATTGGACATTGAGCCTGAAATTAAGATAATTAAAAAAATTAAATCTAATAATAACTCATACAACCATCATAAAAATTTGAATTTATAATACTTATTTAATTAATATTTTCACCATTTTATATCTTATTTTTAAGTTAATTTTCTTATATTTTTATCTAAAACTAAAATTTTTCTTAACAGATCTTTTTGGAAGTAATATTTTGATTTCAAATATCTGAAAAAAGCCATAAAATAGATAAAATGTTTTTTCTGCCAAAGTTACCATGCTTTCCACAGAGTTTTTTTGTTGAAATTCTAGCACTATGTATTGATTCGATGATCTTATCTAAAAAATATTTTTCAACTATGAACATCATGTAAATATTTATTGTTTTCATTTTGATAAATAAATCAAATGGAAAGTGTGGCTAAATTTTTATTTAGGATTTTTTGAGACTTTGGGACATGTACGAGTCAGGAACACCTCAATCTGACACACAGTGTGCCCAGTATGACTCAAAGTGCTTCGTTTTATTTAAAATTGACATTAATTTTAATAAAAAAGGCAACTAACATACTAAAAATCGATTAAACACATTCAAATTGTTTTAATACGTTAGTAAAATGATCCATAAGTTATTTTTGATGTGTATGACTGAGCCTCACCTCAATCTAATACACGATGTGCCCTATAAGACTCAAAGTGTTCATTATCAATTTAAAATCAAAATTTTAGTTCAAAAAATGTCACTCACTATAAATAAAAAAACATGATATTGTTTTCTTGATAATATAAGACAATTATTTATAAATCATTTTTGATTTTTAGGAATCAATATCATATAAAAATGATACATGATGTGACCGGTATGATTCAAAGTGCATTTTTTCAGTTTTAAATGACATTTTAGACGTACTCAAAGCAAAGAAAATGCACTTAGATTATTTTTATGATTATTGAAAATTATCCATAAGTCATTTGGGATTTTTAGTTATCTTCCTTGCCTTTATAAAATTCATAGTGTGAGAGGTATGACTCCAAGTGTGTATTTTTATTTAAAATTGACATCAATTTTAGTAAAAACGAAAACTGACCTACTCAAAACTAAAAAAATGCATTCATATTTTTTTTCATACATTAGTAAAATGACAAATAATTAATTTTCAACATATAGGAATTAGTAGAACCTCAATCTGACTCATGAAGTTCCCGGTATGACTCAAGTGTCTCTTATTAGTTTAAAAAATATTTTTTTTTCAAAAAGTGTCACTCACTTAAAATCAAGAAAACATGCTCGTATTATTTTGATAATTTAGGAAAATAATTCATAAATATTTTTTTACATTTAATAATTGGTCTCATTACAAACAAGTACACTATGTGACCGGTTTGAGTCAATGTGTATATTTCTAGTTTAAAATAACATTTTAGAAGAAAAAAAGATATGCGATGTACTCAAAACTAAAAAAATTTGTTCCGATTGTTTTGATAATTTATGAAAATTATCCATAAGTCATTTTTGATATGTAGGAATCATTTACCTCTGAATATGATGCACAATGTGACCGGTATGACTACAAGTGAGTCTTTTTATTTAAAATTGACATCAATTTTAGTAAAAAAGAAAACTGACCTACTCAAAACCGAGAAAACAATATTCACAATGCTTTGATACTTTACTATAATTATCCAAAAGACATTTTTGGTGTGTAGAAATTATCTGCACTTCCATTTAATGCACAGTGTGCCTGGTATGACTCTAAGTATTAGTTATCATTTTAAAATAACAATTTTAAATCAAAAAGTGTCACTTGGTGAAAATAGGGGAAACATGCTTGGATTATCTTTATAATTTAGTAAAATTATTCATAAATTATTTCTTATGTGTCAGAATTAATATCAAGTCAAACTGATACATGATATGATAGGTATGATTCAAAGTGCGTGTTGATAGTTTAAAATTACATTTTAGTAAAAAATAAAAGTGACATACTTGAAACTAATAAAAAACATTCGTATTATTTTGATACTTCATTAAAATTATTATTAATTCATTTTAGACATTTATGAATCATCCTCACCCCAATCCTATGCCCAGTGTGACTGGTATAACTGCAAGTGCATCTTTTTTTTTAAATTTGATATCTATTTTAGTAAGAATGAAAATTGTCCTACTCAAAACTGATAAAACTTCTTCATATAGTTCGATACATTATGAACACTATCCGTAAGTATTTTTTAAAGTTTTATAATTATCCACACCTCAATCTGACTCACGATGTTCCTGGTATGACCCAATATGTCTATTAAAATTTTAAAATCGACATTTTAGTACAAAACATTTCACTCACTAAAAACCAAGAAAACATTCTTGTATTTTCTTTATAGTTTAATAAAATTATTCGTAAATCATTTTTGATATGTATGAATTAGTCTCACATAAAGCTAATACTTGATGTGACCGATATGAGTCAAAGTACATGTTTCAATTTTAAAATCAAATTTTAGTAAAAAAGACAATTGACATACTCAAAATTAAGAAAACACATTTGGATCATTTTGATACTTTATTAAAATGATATATATGTAATTTGAGACATGTAGGAATCATCTTCACCATTATATAATGCAAGTTGTAACTGATATTACTCAAGGTGTGAATTTTTATTTAAAATTGACATCAATTTTGGTAAAAAGGACAACTGACCTACTGAAAATTGATAAAAAACATTCATTTTTTGATGCTTTAGGAAAACAATAAATTAGTCGTTTTTTGATGTGTAGGAATTAACCTCTCCTCAATATGATACATTATGTGCCTGATATGAATCAAAGTGTCTCTTATCAGTTTAAAATCGACATTTTAGTTCGAAAAGTTTCAATCATTGAAAACAAAGCAAACAGGCTTGGATTATCATGATAATTTGGGAATATTATTCACAAATAATTTGTGATTTTTATGAATCAATATCATTTAAAACATACACATGATGTGACCGAAATAACTCAAAGTGTGTGTTTCGAGTTTAAAATGACATTTTTGTAAAAAAATACAAGTGAGGTACTCCAAACTAATAAAATGTATTTGAATTGTTTTGATATTATAGCTAAATGATCCATAAGTCATTTTGGACGTATAGGAATCATACACTGCTATATTTGATACACAGTACAATAGATATGCTTCAAAAGACATCTTGTCAATATATAAGTTTCATTTTAATTTAAAACATACATCAAAATTCCAAAACCAAGAAAACAGGTCTAGATTGATTTTTCATCATTCTATCAGCTATTAATTAATTTATTTTATTAAAATTTTATCTTATAATTATTTAATTAATTTTTAAATATATAATGAACATGAAATTATGTGATGTGAAATAATCATTCACAACTCAATATAATACACATTGTTCTAGGTATGACTCAAAGTTTTGTTTAAAATTAACATTTTTCGTTATTTTATTTCTTTATATTATTACCAATATAATAATTTTTTCCTTATATAGGTGTATTATTTTTCCCCAGAAGGGGTGGTTTGTTTGAAAATAACATGATTCATGGTTAGGATAAAAATAAAAAGAAACCTTCATGTTTCTAAATGTGTGTACAAATTTGTACTAATGAAATTGTATAATCCAATGTTTTAAATGTCTATAATATAGTGTTTTATTCTTGTTCTTTTTTTTAAATTTCATTTCATTTAGATTAAATATTTTTACTTGATTTTTTTGATATATATGGTGATGTTTTTGTTGATGTGGTGTGTTGTTACTGCACATTGCAGTATTGTTGTAGTGTACTATAGCACCACACTACAGAATTTTCTTTTATTATCTATTTTAAAAGCACTGGTAAAGGAACCCTTTATGAGTTCTTTTAAAAGTGCTGATAAATGAAACCTTTATCATTGCTTTTATAAGTTATTATAAAGGCACCCTTTATCAGGACTTCTATAAGCACCAAAAAGGTCCGCTCTATCAGTGCTCAATAAAACCACTAATAAATGTTGTCTTTTATCTGTGCTTCTAAGTGAACTAATAAATGAATCCTTAATTAGTTATTTTTAGTGCTCATTAAATCCTAGGGATATCACTCTTGCTATAATAGTCATCACTTCTCTAGAGCTAATAAAGGCCATTTTTAGTGCCTTTAAAGGACTTTTTGGTAGTAGTTTTTTACCAATTTTACCCAATAACTAGTCCTAATTATATACCAAAAAAGAAACATAAATTAAATAATGAACATAAAAAACCAAATATACCATGTCCATGAATCAATATTTTCCTTTACAACCAAAAAAACTTTTGAATTTTTTTTACAAACACCTCATGGGAATCATCCACGATTCACGATTTATAAGCCACATACCAAAAAAGATTTTTTGGAATAAGAATGCATCCATTTTTTTAAGAAAACACAAGTATAGAATTTATAAATCCAAGCCTTCATGTTCCATGTAAAAGTATAGAGAAGGGAAATCCACATATCTATAATAGTTGAAACACCCTTCCTTTTCTAATACTTTATCAATACTTTGATTAAAATGTTCAACACTCAAAGATATGAAGAGATTGGTCCCAAAATTGTGTAGATCATCAAAATTTTCCATAATAGAAATCTTGGTTTGAGAGGAATGAGGAAGATACTTACATGGATCTTAGAATATAGAAACTTATTAAAACCAAAAGACATGAACTCATTCACAGTGTGAAATTTGTATTTACGTTGTATATCATTAAGTTTTCCACATATACTAGAAATAAATTCCCCACAACTTAAAATCCCAAAAAAATCATTTTACAACAGGAATACACTTTCATTCCTTGAATGTATCTACCCATAACCATTTGTTCCCTAAATTGTATTTATGTAATCTATCTAAAAAACCATTCACATTGTCAATAACCATTATTTCCATTAACCATCTCTTGTAGCTAGACTCTAGATTCTATGATATTTCCACCTTTGAACTCTTTAGGACATTTAACACAAGAACTATTGAAAAAAAGAAAAAATATTAAAAAGGGAATACAAAAATTGTGGGTATCACATTCTCCCCACCATTAATTTTTCTGTGCCTAGAAATCGCAAGTCCATTAGTACTTTAGAAAAATTTTGACCATTTATCACATAAATGGTTCTCCTATTACAAAGTATCTTATTACATATGACCATGTTTCTATAAAACCAAAACCAAATATATCTATATTCCATGAAATACCATGTCTTTTATATCTATAATATGAACAATTTTGTGCCCAAAGGTTACATCAAGTTCAAGAGTTCCATGATCCCAATTGAGAACATGATCATGAATCAATTAATACTTTTTTAATTGAGATACAGGGAACATTTTATCAACCAAGAATGAATCATGGAGATAGATAAACTCTATAAGTGACATCAAAAATCTATTCTATGATTTAAAATGGTATAACATATTAAGGTTCCAACTTCCCTTTCTTACCCAAAAGCTGATGATTGTGTCTAGGTCAGACTTTAAAACAATACATGTTCTCCCTTTAAAAAAGATAATGGTAGATGATGATGATCAACATAATATTTACCTTTTTTATGATATATCCATTCATATCCTGGTAATCCTTATTTTCTTGGTCATCTCATGAACAAGGCAAGAGGTTATTCAAGAGGTTTCTCTGGTTTTTACTCAGAAAATTGAAGATCGACATGGATGCCATAAAATTCCTTGAATGAGGCCATATCTATTGTCACCTTCAAAATATTGTAATATATAAACTTCACTAGTAGTAAATTATCCTCCCATGAGCCAAAAAATCTCATGAAAAAAGCATGGATCATTTATTATGAAGTCTAAATTATATGTTTGGACTATCCGTCATTTTGATGTTGATACACCATGCTCATGGGAAACTGTGTTCTAAGGGATGGTAATATAGAGGGCCAAAACCAAGAGGTGAATCTAATATCCCTTTCTGAGATAATAAAAACTAGTACACAATGTAATTTCACCACTTCTTGGATATATTGATTTTCCAATTATTTCGCCATATTAAATTATTAGATCATAATTAAGTGGGATGATTTTATGAGTTGATCCACAATCATCAAGATTGAATCATATTTCTAAATCATTCATGGAAAACTAGTGACCATGTTTGTGGAAATCTGTTCCAATTTCTAGGAAAGTAGAGGTAATAATTGTAATAGCCTAGAATATTGTTGATTCTTTGGTTTGACCTACTGATATATGAGGCATTACATAAAATAATAAACCACTCTTCATTTCATACCCGTCCACCAAAAATGGGTCCGTATAACCTTTTAAATTTTTGGATTCTAATATGAATTTACCATTTAGAATGGTTATATGCTAAAGAAGAAGTTCATGATAAGTCAGCAGAATCACTATCTGATCTCAAAAATTCAACATTGTATTATCATCCACTTTCTATCCATTAATGGTCTCCCCACCCTTATGTTTTATCCTTGTTTAAAGGAAGTTGAAATCAGATCCTTGAGAATATTTTAACTCCTCAACCACACCTGAAGTAAGTATCATTAAGAAAAATAATTTTTTATTATTTTAATTAGTGAAGTCTAGGTTTATATTAACAAATACTCTCATAAATTTCCTCTAATCATGAGATTATCTATAAATTTGGTTCTATGATTTTTTTTCTAAAATCATCAACCACATAATTCCCTTTAACAAGTGTATACACCATGTCAAATTTAAAAATATAGAGATACTCCATCCATATATATTTCATGGGGATGAAATATCTTTTTAAAGAGATATGTTTCAAACTCTTATGGTCAATGAATATAGTTAACTTATCACCAAAAAGATAAGACACCATCTTTTAATACATAGACCACCATGAATAATTCCAAATTTTTCACAAGGTAATTTTCATGTACTCAAAACAATCATGATCCATATTCTACAAAATTATCGCCTTGCATGAGTACATAATCCAAACCAGATCTAGATGCATCACATTACACAACATATCCTTTACCTGGTTCCAAAAAAGATCAGGATAGGTGTCAAAGTGAGTTAATCCATAAGCTCCAAATTGGATTTCTAACAATCAACACTCCATTAGAATGTTTTTTTTCCTCGTCAAATCTTTCAAAGCATAAGTGATGTGTAAAAAGTCATGAATTAATATTTGATAGTAACTATCAAAACCAAAAAAAGTGTGTCCTCAAAAAATCATCATTGATTGTAAAAAGAAAAAAAAGGATATGATTATAGATTCTATCAATACACATTTTTCAAATATTAATGGCCTAATAAATCAATCTTCATGTATTCAGAAGTCGCACTTATAGAGTTTCTCATAGAGTCAGGGTTTTTAAAAAGTGCTCAAAACAACCTAAAAGTGAATTTCATGGTAATATTTAGTCTAGGAAAACGTTATAAATTCATTAAAAATACGAAAAAATGTATTCAAGTTACCTTTTAAAGATATAATTCATTAATTACATGAATATTTTTGGTGAGTTCGTAAAGCCAATTTTCATAAATAGGTATTCATAGTGACCCTAGTTACTTTTAAAATATTTTTTTCGAATTCCTTTCAACAAAACAATAATTTCATGATACCATAATCATAGTTCAATTTTGTATAAACACTTGGATCCCTTAAGTAGGTCAAATGGATAATTAATTTGAGGAGGGTATCAATTCTTGATCAAAATTTTATTTATTTTATGATAATTGGTACAAATGTGAAGACAACCATCTACCTTCTCTATATAGAAAACCAGGAAATCCTAAGGCAAGGTACTTGGTCTTATTAATCCCTTACTTTAAAACTTTTCAAGATGGACCTTCGATTCATTAAATTATTCTAGTTCAGTTTTTTATGATGGAATTAAAATAGGATTCATCATGTAAATTAGGTTAATTAGAAATTATTTTTTCCTTTCTGGTGGAAACATGGATAATTTTTTTATAAACATTCGAGGATACCTATCTATAATTTATTGAATACATCTAGTCGTAATTTCCTCAATATTACCCAATGATACTACTGAAAATTGATAAGAGATTATTCCAATCATCAATTATATCTTTCCACTTCATGAATTCACATGCCAACCACATTTAAAGAGGTGAAACGATATGTCGAGTACTTTATACTATACTTGTTCAGAATAAAAATTTATATGATATTAAAAGGATTCTAACTAGTATATTCACATAATTAAATCAAATACATTTATTTCTAGAACATAAAAGATCTAGAAAAACTACATTACATCGATTTTTATGGAACATGTTTCAATCAAAAATCCCTAACAATATCATCATCAAATATGTTTCTGGATCCTAATCAGATTAAACATAGTTTCCAGGGTCATACACACTTGATTTTTCACATAATAATAAATAAAATAAGGGGTTGCGCTAGTATCAAATTGTACTTACAGAAGAGTTGAGTTAAATAGAATGGTACATCTCATTGTTGATGACCCTATTTATTCCTCTATAAAAGCTTACTCATAACCTATATCTTTTTGGAAGATCCTTCCAATTAATCCTTGCTTCCTTGTTTCAGTTGCAATGATTATGGTTTTTAGCCATTTTTTGGAATCACCATGACTTGCACGATTCTAGGGTCGAGAACAATTATGACATGATCAACCTATCTAGGAATGATAAGAATATGTAACATTATAATCATTTCCACTAGGTAGATCTAGTGTATTGATAATACAATATTTAATGTGTCTGATCTGACTACATAGGTTTCATTCTAATACCATAGTCCCCTATGAATAGGTCTCCCTCTTATACTTATTTCTAAAATTAGAGCTTCATTGGTTCCCAATTATAATTTAGTGCATACCCTAGAAATTTTGTGCTACTATCTATAGGGGGTCACGGTATGACCAACAGGTTCCATGCCTTGACACTATTTAACTGAGTCCCACATCAGGAATGGAGGGTTCTTGGGCATGGTATATAAGTCCTCTGATACCTTTTCCCTATAACAAGAACTTTTTAGAGGGAGGAGGGAAGTCATACCCTGGGTGAGTAGTGGTCCCTACTGAAGAACAAATCTATGAGGCAATGAGAAAAAATTGATAACATTATGGTGGAGGGATTACAATCCCAATTGATCCTAAACAATTATATAAAATTTTTGGTGGAAAGCCTTAAATACTTAGGTAATGTACTTAGGGGATATATTAGGGTCCTTATTATACTAAAATGTGTGTGATGGTTATTTAGGGCTACTAGATGTAGGGTTTTATGGAATAAATAGTTATTGTCATATTATGACACCTTTGAACCAATTCCCATATTGGGAATTAAGGGGCCTCATTCAGGATATATAAGTATCATGAGAACTTCTCCCCATCATAATCCTTTTTTAGAGGTAGGAGAGAAGTGATATCCCTGATGGTTAGTGATCCCTTATAAAGAACCAATCCATGAGGTAGTGAGCCAAAAAGGAAACAATGTGGTGTAGGTAATTTAACCCCAATTAATCCTAATATGATCCCACCCACGAATTCGTAGAAAAAGTTTCCACAACCCATAAAATTTTCAATGAGGTCCATTTCCACCACTAATTACTTTTTTACCATTTCTATATAATCATCAATACAAAGCATGGAATTCATGGAGCATATGTCTGGTCATAGTCCTACCATAAATATACATGCCTTCAAGTGCCCAATAGAAACAACTAATGGCTCAAACTAAACTAATTTCTTAAATCCAAATAAATCCTCCACTACAAATGGGATCTCTTACTTTAGACCAAATAAGTTCATTGTGTTGGATACCTTGAAGGTATGAGGATATAATTATTTATTAAAAAACTCTTCAAATCCATTACAAGTAATGTCTTGGTAATACTTAGTTTTAAAAAATAAATCCTACCATTTCCATGTGAGATCCTCCAATATGTATATTGATAGATTCACTTTGGTATTAGTCATTGTCCCAAAGAAATCAAAAATATTGTTCATCAAAGAAATACATGCTTCTGTTTATTCTAGTTCTGAATCCCCAAGAAACATTGGTTGATTATATTTCTAAAATTCACAACATGATCTCCAATTATTAGTTCTTTATTCTGATTTCCTCTATACATATCTTAAAATGTTTTTACAATGACCTGTAATAGCTTCTACTTAACCTATGGTTCAAGATGAACAATATTTTCATCAACCTCTTCTGAATGATTTTGAAGTCTTCTAACTGGTTCCATTTCACTCTAAACAATATAAAAAGTACTTCTTGGCCTCCACATGATAATTTAATAAAGTATTTGGATGTTCTAAATCCTAAAAAGTAATATTATCATAATACATTCCAAACAACAATCAAACACAACATGAATGATACAATCAAAGTGAGAAGTCTCCTAACTAATGCATGATACTCTACCTTCATCTGCAAAACCCATGATGATGAGTTGAAAAAATTATTATCATTGCTTTAGAACACTTTTTTCTATATAAACTGACCTAGTAACTTGAATTTCAACATAAAAATGTTATATATATCTATTTATGCTATATATTTCAAGTTCTGACAACACATAGCTTATTTTTACCATCCCAACCAACGAACCAGACAAAATTGATACCACTTATAACATACCACACCAACCAATTATCTTGGGAATAGGTAGGGGTGTTTCTAACTTAAGTGATATTCTCAAGTCAACAAAAGTTGGTAATAAATTCTGAGGTATATACCAAATCATGGGGGTGACTTTACCACGTGGGAAAAACAATAAAAACAATATAATAGAACACAACAGGATATATGAAATAAAACCAAAAGTATTCAAACAACAAAACCTATAGATAATCATAGTCACAAGATAAGAAAAAGACATAAACATGGTCTAAAAACTCAAAACAAGAAAGACTTGAAGGTACCAAAGTGGTACCATGATTACTTCATTATAAAATACCTCTATGATTTAACTCCTATCAAACCTTCTTGAAAAATCACGATACTTCACTAGAAAATTATAAGTATCATCATTTCATGTATCATAGAAAACAACATGTGTATATATACAAGATTACAAATGTAGGGGTGATTATAAAAACATAGTAGGAAAATCCCAAGACTTCCCATTATATCCACTAAGATAAGAATCAGGAAACTGATAGTTTTATATAAAATTTAGGATAAGAGATCATTAAATAATTACAAAAAATGAAAAGTTTTATATAAGTATTAAAATAATTTTAATTCCACTTGGCACAACTATTTTACCATGCACAGACCTAATTCATGCATCCAACCTTTTAACATTCAAAAATCATGAGTAGAAAAACCTAAACTTCTTATACCAAGTCGTCACCTATCTATTTACCAAATCACTCGCCAGTACTAACCCCTAGTCAGTACCATACAAGAAATAATAAATGAAAGTATGAACATGCACCAACCAAATATACCAATTCCACAAATCAATGTTTTCCTTTATAACCAAAATATCTTTTTGAAGAAACATTCACAAACACATCAAGGGAATCTCCCATTATTTTCAATTTAAAAACTAATAACCAAATTGGTTTTTTTCCAACAACAAATCATTTTTGGGTTTTTGAATAAAACACAAGAAAACAATAATAAATATAATCCTTCAGGTTTTAGGGAAAATGTAGAGAGATATGAAATCCACCTACCTCTAATAGTTGAAACATTATTCCTTTTCAGATCCTTTACATATCCTTTCATTCACAATGTTCAACACTTAAATATTTTAAGATATAGGCATATATATTGAATTAATCTTTAAAAAACCATCTCAAGATAGCTCTAGGTTTGATAAGAATAAGGGAGAGACATTGGAGGATTTGAGAACGCAAAAATTAATTAAAAAGTTTGGACAAAACCTCATATGTAGTTTGAATTATAGATTCATATCATGAATCTTTGAGTTTTCCACGTGCACCAAAAATCTAGTCACCTCAACTTAAAATCCTGAAAATCAATTCCCATCCTGAATAATCTATCACTTCATGAAAGAATTATATCCAAACCATTCACACCATGAATTAAATTTATGGTGTATACCCAGAAAATCATTCATTTCCTGAATAACCATTCACATCATGAACCACATCCTATATCCCTTTTCCATCTTATGATTTCTTCCCTCCTCTAAAACCTTCAGTTCATTTAACCCAAAAACTATCGACAAAAAAGAAATAGTGTAAAATAGTGGTTCACCTCAAACCCAATGTATCACAAGGATGATATCAGAGGGGTAGTAGACTCTAGTAAACTATTCCATAAGTATAAAGTGGACTTCCAAGATAGAAACCACTTATGTAGAGGTGAAAAAATGATAATAAGGGAGGATTTTATTTAGGGTTATACCGAATTTATAAAGGTAATAAAACCATAAATATGATGTATTATTCCTCCATACCCAAAATAATTAAAAAAATATAAGTGAAGATAGATCAATAGTAAAATTAATTTGATTAATTACAATATAAAGAGTTATTGAAGAAGACATCAATATTTGAGACTACTATATCAGAGTCATCACAAACAACTAAAATTCACTATTTAGTAACAAAATTTAGATCTTATCAGTTAATTATACTATTTAAACTTACCTCAATAGAAATGAGGTAGAAATAGACCTTGATAATATTAGAAGTTTTCCCAATTTTCTTGAAAGTGGAGAGAAGTATGAAAGATGAAGGAAAATACTAATATAGAATCAATGGATTGAGAAGAAGTATAAATACCAGTTATCAATATTATAAATAATTCACTTTTATAGAGATAAATTCCCCTTTAAAGAGAAGTAACAACATCTCATAGATTGAAAGTAGAGGTAGGGTACGAAGTTCCAAAATGTAACTCCTTATGAATTATAAATCAGAAATGATGGAAAATGAATATCCAATTATTGCCTCAATAGAGAAAATTGATAAAAGTTTTGCTATATTTTTTTATGTTCACATCAATCAAGAATAATCAAAATGGATTGACTCTCAAACTTTTATTCAATTTTTTTGGATTTTAAATGAGGAATGTCAGTATGTAGGAGTTTATAAAGATCTGATACATGATAGATTCACCATATAATGGTATTATTCATGAAGATCTAGATTGTAGAAAAATGTTGATCATTTGGAGCCTTCTTTGGATGCATGGTTCCAATATTTTATAGTTTTATTGAAATTGTATAACTTCTCTCATTGAGTCAAATATATAACACATTTTCAGGATTCCACTCAACCCTAAAAAGTGTATTTATTTTAAAATTGAATAAAAATATAATTTGAAATTGAGAACCTTGATTATGATATAATTTTAGATTATTTAAAGTTACAAAAACAACTTATATATACAATATTCTTGTATAAATATATGGTCTTGTTCTACTTAATTGGGAATATATTTTAATGATGTAATTATTATTTAATAATTGATAATGTAAATCTTATATATATCTTGATTCCATTCCTATGATTTTATAGTCGAAGAAAGAGTGATTTCTTATGTTTTTAAAGAACCCTGCATATATGGAGTATATATAACATATTCAGATTCTTTACTTGTTATTTATTATCTCATGTGTGATATCAATAACGGTTATAGATATGTTATAAGTCATGTGTTTTTAATTTTAGTCACATTCCATTATGGATATCACCTATTGAGAAAAAATATAGTGAGGATGATCATTCCCAATTGGTTGTTGAGTCAAATATCATATTCTTTTCTTTTCCACCTATTGATCAATATCTCTATGAGGGTCTATTTAATGTTTTTTATTTTGTGTGGTGGTGCCTTATATATTACAAATGACTACATTATTTGAGTTAAAAAAATCACCTCTATCTTTTAGAGAGGTTTTGCCTTATGATATAGAGTTCTTGGTCTAGTCTATATAGACTATATTTAACCATATTCTGACACACATCGAGAAGTATGTGAAGTTTGTTTTATATATTTTTATAGGACCAATGAATCATTGGTGGGATATATTAATCCAGGAAGATCAATATGTGGGGTTATACAAGATGTAATTTTAGGATAATTTCATAAATCATTTATTTCCCTAGATGTTGAGAGAATATATGGATTTAAATTATATATATATATAGTTCTAGGGATCATGTGAGAGATAGGATATAAAACCTATTCTATTGATTTTTTCTAGTTTTACCCAAGATTTTGAGTGATAAGAATGAAATGGTTCTTCATTTTCATGATGGGTTGTGACATTTTATTAGGTCTTGATTAAATATCTTTTAGATTACAATCTTTTTCAAAGATGATTAACCAAACCCTCATTATAAAGTGAAACATGACCAAAGGGTTGAAATTATGTGTATTTTGGTTCTTATGTTGGGTTTGGGAGTGGATGATTAGAAATCCAAAAGTTGTGTTTTGGTGTTTATTTTAAAATTGGTGATAGGAATTACACACAAGGATTTTAATCTTATTCTTCCCGAGTATGGGGGATCATCCACAATATTTAGAGATTGTCTTGAACTCATTGAGATTGAATTTGGTTTATTCCAATATATTAAAGTGTCATTTTACATTAGAAAATTTAACTTCTTGGTGAATGTGATATTAGAGGTGTAACACCCAAAAATTTCATAGTGTGTTATTTCTTCAAAATAATTCAATAACTTGCACTACACACAACAGCGAGTTCAAGCGCACCATGACTTACCAAACAAGCTGTTCAAAATAGGTTATGAATAGTATTAACTAAATTTTAAACTTTATATAATCCTTATAATTTTTGAATCCATATTATGAGTATCATAGACATAATTTAAGAACACATTCATTTTTTAGATAAAAGAAGTATTTTTCAAAAAATGCACTTTTACCAACTTTTAATAGTGAAACCTTTTTTTTAATCCAATATTTTAAAATTTTATATATTCGATTTGACTAAATAAATTTATTTTTTTGAATGGGGACATTAAAAATTTACAATGAAACACCCCAATATTCCACGATACGCTTCTCTTTGAAGAAAACAGTAGTGTGTGTTGTACGCAACTTCGAGTTCTAACACACACTACAACCAATCAAACTAGCCGTTATGAATAGTAATACCTACTTTTTGAAATTTTATAAATTTTATCTCTCAAAATGGACTAAATTTTTGGATTCAGAATATTGAATTTATCCTAGGGTAAAATTTTGGAACTTTTCGGATAACCTTTATATTTTGATGAATAGTGAAAATTACAAAATTTTAATTAAAAACAAATTTTTTAATCTAAATAATTAATAGTGATAAATTATGAATTTGAGTGGTTTTAAAGTATATTAAGAATATATTTTTACCATTTAATACAATGTTGGTCATTGGTCAAAATTTCACAGTTAAACCGGACATAAAGAAGTGTCAATCTTTTGATAGTTATTATATCTTAAAAACAAGCTTTTTGTTTTGACAGCGATAATTAATTTTAAATTAATTTCTGACACTTATGTGTTTTGAATTTGAAAAAATGGATTCCATATTTGGAATCAGGATTTCCAAATTATGTAAATAGGTAAATTTTATTTTTAGACATTTTGAATAATTACTTCGGTAAATATTTTATTTACCACGGTTAAAGGTTAAATCCGATAAAGAAGGGTTAAAAAATAATATTATAATAATACTAAATTACCCTAAAACGTGTCCTAATTTTATTGGTGGATAAATTTACACCCATGGACATCTTTGGGTCGATTTTGGGACCCCATGGAGCCACTTGTAGGTGATAGGGACACTTTATTTTAGTCAAGTTAAAATAAATACAAAAATGACATAAGCATATATCTTTTAGAAAAATAATTTTTACATAGGGTTATGTATGTTGTATTTTCAAATATAAATATTAATTAGAAATATAAAAATATTTCATACACAATGGTATTTTATTTATAATTTTTTGACATTTAATAATTAATATTATTTATGACACAATAATGATGCAGTATTTTCCTTATTAATGAAAGAATCAAATAATTGTTATTATAAATGTTAAAATTAATATAATTTGAAAGTTTTGATGCCATAAATGAATTTTATTGCTTAATATGACATTATAGGATTTCTTAAATGAATTTGTTTTGAATTAATAAAGTATTTAAGACTTTAACAAAAATCAATTATTGAATAGTGTCAAAATTCACATAAAAGAGTTTTTAAAAAAAATATTATATTATTAATTGATATTAAATTCCTAAAAATATAAAGTTTGGACAAGAGACTTATATAATGAGATTTGTATCATTAATGGACCACTTGGGGGTCTCTTGGAGGTATATAGTAGGTTTATTAACTATAAAATATAAAAATACAAAGTGACATGGTAAGTGTCAAACTCATTAACCAAGAGTTAAAACTAAAAGATAAGGTTAATATAATGACCCAAACCTATCTTAAATATATTGGTTGAAAGGATTTAGACCCATACATACCTTAGTATTTGAATAATCCACTTTTGATCCATTAAGACCCGAATATGAATTTATTATAAATTAATACTTTAAGTTTTTTCTAAAGAGCTCCTACCCCCCCCCCCCCCCGGTATAAAAGGACCCAACTTCTAACCCATTATTCAAAACTTCAAAGCCTTTTTGTTCGGCCAAAACCAGCCAAAATACTCTTTAAACTTACCTCAATTCAACATACAGGCCTTATTTTTATCATAAATCCAACATAAGGAGCCCTTTTGATCAAATCAAAAGGAAGAACCCGAAGAAGAGGTAATGATTTCACCACCCTCTTTCAAGTTCCTTTCTTCTTCAACTTCTTATTTCTTTGTTATTTCTATTATAAAATAACAAATATGGTATCTCCTATATACTGTTATGTTATTATAAATATGGTACAACCATATTCAGTATTTTATCCATCCTTTGAATGACATGTCACCATACGTGCATACGTACGTCTTACCGTCTCCACGTCGTGGTGTAATTGTTATTCAATACATTATTATTTGGATGGGTATAATAATGATGTGTATTTTATGTAAATAATAAAAATAACATTAAAAGGATTATGTATATATGATATACCATCCAAATATATATTATTTTAATATCAAAAGAATGATATTTTCACTCGTGCGTACGTACGGATTACCGTCTCCACGACGTGATGAGATTAATTTCCAAGTTCACCAATCATCGACGACTATAAAAATATATATTACTAATAAGTATGTAATATATGACATAATAATTATACTATAGATATATATTTATATATATAAGGATTTATGTACTTATATATATCTTATTCACTTACTTTTTTTCAATACTATATGAAAACAGAAACAACGTTTATGCGTACGTACGGACTACCGTCTCCATAAATGGTGTTTTCCATTTCATATATATGTCTATTATACATATTTATATTATAAATATATATATGATATATTTATCATGTTTTATATTCTGGAATTATTTAAATCATGATCTAAGTGATACAACCAAGAGTAACAAGTTAAAACGCAAACGATAAAGAAAGCGATTATTACCCAAAATGTTAATTTAACATGGAAATTATTATTAAATGGGTAATATAAATTCATAAATGAAACATTTATGATATCATAAATATTAATATGGTTCTGGTATAATTTAATAACATACTACGATCTTTGTGCAGGAGGTTAAACATACTCTCAACTAAAGGAAAGTGCAAGGTAAGGGGTTTTCATCTCACTCCTTATTCTCGTGAGATTCCTGCCATATTGCCACTATTACCTTTTGTGTGGTGTATGTACTGCCCATAATTATATTATTTGTATAATAAACTTTAATTTATGTTTATTTACATATTCATTGTATGATTCCTCTTTCATGGGTTGTATGTTTCGTAAGTTACCAAATTGGTAAGGGTTAATTCCTCAATCTCATCATTATCCGAATTTGTTTGTGTGTAAGTATTTACTGGGAAATTTTTATCATCCATGTCCATTTTTCATAAAAATTATTTCAAATGAAGATTTTAAGGATTTTGAAAGGTACTCTTTATCAAGATCAGAATTTCAAATGTTTTAAAGATTTATCTTTCTAATTCTTTTTAATTAATGTCCATGTTTTCAAAATGATTTTAAGGATTTATTTATATGGACATGAATGTTTTGAAATGATAATTCTTTTCAAAAGTTTCAAAGTGGTATGGGACACTTTGAGTCAAAAATATCTTTTAAATTACTTCCTTTATAAATGTGTGACTTTTAAATGATTTTACAAAAAGGATATTTCTCTCAAAAAGTTTCACTCATCATTTTCATCTATGTCAACATCCTTTGATGGATTTTAAGTTTATTTGAAGTTAATTTATTATAAAAAACTTCCTTTAAAGGTTTCTTTGATATGTTTGACTGTGGATGTGTTATTTTTATACCATTCATGGTTTATGGAGAAAGTATTGACATTTCATATGCTAGTTTTAATACGAATGTTTATGTTATGTTTAAACCTATTCATATGAGAAATGCATTGGACATATTAAGTGGCGGGTGGAGCCCGCTATAGCTCCTCGATGCATCAGTAGGTCTCATGAGACAAACTAGTGTCTTGGCACGAGGCCTTGACAAAATCTTATTTGTAGTCTTGGCATGAGGCCTTGGCTATGTGGTTATGATATTCTAGCATTATGCATTCCATCATTATGAAAGTTGTTAGTGATATTGCATGTGATTATTTGAATAGTAGAATATCCATGTGAATAAGTAAATGGAATTATTTAATTTTATTTTTTTCCATATTATGCTTAAGTTCAATTTTAAAAGGATTTTTTTTAGTTATACATTGCCTTAAATGTGTATGCTTATTTATGAATGTTTCTGCTATATTCGTTATCCTTACTGATCGTTTGAGCTCACCTCTTTCTATGTTTTATTTTTCCTAGGATTCCAAGAAGTGTATTGTGATTGATATGCAGGGTTAAGACAAGGGAATAATGGCATTTAGAAAGTATTATTTATGTTGTTTTGTATGTTATGAAGTGTAATGTAATATTCATATATGTAATCTATTTTCCAAGACTGCAAAACTGATCGGTCCTTCAGGACTTGATTCCTTGTAATCATACCAATGTATTAAAATAATGCACCGACTCTGGGTAAATAGGGTCGGGGCATTACAGTTGGTATCATCGTATTTTTAGCAGTAACCTTGGAATCTAGATTTTGATAAACTCTGATTAGAGCACATATCCCTAAGATATACTTTGAGGATTAGTATGGAAGAAATTCCTATAATTTTGGTATTGTAGAGATTTTGTGAGTTTTCCAAGCAATACATCCCTGTCTGGATACGAGCAGGTAGAGGCGGCTATGGGATATATGTACCTAGGGGTAAAACCCGAAAACACTGATTTGAGCTAGACTCGAATGGGAACTGCTGCACGACAACGGGCCTTACTTCACTCTTCGTTACGACACTCCCGGGGGATATTATTAGGATAATTCTCATTTTCTTTACAAACTATTATGAAGGGATCATGAGTATATACTTACTCAAAGAAAACATTTTTTTGATTATGGATTATATCCATAAACTTTTCAATTTGTGTTAGGTATTTTTCAAGTTTGGGAATTATTCATTGAAATTCATAAACTGACCTAGTTTATGCTATTGTATAGAAATGGTGCCCAGTAGAAGGAATGTGAACTCCCATAATACGTATGATCAAAAGAGTAAGAAGGATGATATCTTTCATGGTCCAAAGACATAATTTAGAAGGGAAATAGTCTCCCACGTATTATCATCATATGAAGAAATTATATCATGTGTTGATAAGATGAGTAAAGAATTTTCGGAGTCCTATGGCTTTGAAGGGAATCTAGAGAAGAAAATGATGGAAGACAGAAAGATGGATTAAGAAAAGAGGGAAAAGAAGAATTTTCCCATATGTGATAACTGTGGGAAGAAACACCCTAGAACTTGCCTGAAAGGAATGTGAGTTTGTTATAAGTGTGGAGGAAAAGGGAACCAAGTACGTGATTGCAAGGGTAAGAAAATGGTTTCAAATGTACAATGCTTCATTTGCATGGAGTTTGGACACTACGCGAACCTATCATCATACTACGCTGCAAATGATGCTATTGTATAATAATCAAGTTATGATACTACCACAGATGAAGAGGAATGATTAGAGTTCTTATGTTGATTATGTCATTTGAGTGTTGTATCAATAATGTACTTGTTATAATAATTATGGAGTATATAAGGATTGTACTACAGTACTACTTAATTAAGGACTTGAGATTGTGTGGAACAAAGAAAAGTTACTCAATAGCAGGTTAAATTTTTAGAAAATATATGGTTGATAGAAAGATAAACCATAATATGGTTCTGATACCAAGGTAGTGATTTTAGATTAATACATGATTGATTTGGATAAATTATATTGAATATTCTTGACTACCTTTAAATTGATTAATGATTTGTATATTCCATCATTATTGGGGTTTACAACATTTTTTATTGAAGAAGTATATCCATTATTCTTTAAGGAATAAGGGATCACGAATGTAATCAATAAGGTTTTATAGTAATTCAGGATGTTGTAGTGTTTTAAAAGAATACATGATGAAGGTGTTCACATGTTATTACACGGAAAAAAGGATATTCATTTTTTTTACCTTCCTTATAAATTTTGGAGTGAAGTATTTTGGATAGTTCTAGTTTGGATTATTTTTGGATTTCTATAAAAGGGAAACCCGGAGGTCGGGCGGCAACCCATCGCATCCGAAAAGGCCGCGAGACTTGAACCCACAACCGAAGGGTGACAAGGGTGTATCACCTAGCACTAGCCCACGTGATGTCCTGGATTAAATAAAGTAATTTTTTTCAATGATTTGATAGATGAATTATAAATTCATTTTTTGGAACCCTATATGAATAGGATAAATAGAATATATTTTTTTTACATTCTATTATTTTTTAGAGTGAAAGATGATTTTGTGGTAGAAATTAGTCAAAGGATGGAACTCTAAATTTCAAGAATATATTTTTCTTCTTCTCTTATTCTATGAAGAAATTAATTCTTATAATTTATTTAAGGAATCCTAAAACCAAAAATTTGTTATCCTAATACCCTATGTTTTGTTGAACCGATGGTATTTCAAATCATCATAGATTGATGAATTTAAGGACCTAAATTTTACACATGTTTGTGATTGATGACCTCAATCACTACCTATAAATGTTTACGTTTTTCCTCCAATTATATGTCTCTAATTTCCACCAATGTTCTTCGAATAGATATCATAATTTGGTGGCGACCCTTTCATTTCTATTTTCCTCTTATTAAGACTAAATTTTATTAACCCAATTTCTGATGTGGGTTTTCCCAGAAAGAAATTTTCTATTTTCAACCTTTTATTTTTTAAGAACAATATCAAATTGCGAGGATGTAATTTATTGAAGGAGGGGAGAATGTAACACCCCAAGATTTCATTTTTTGTTATTTCTTCAAAATAATTCAATAACTTTCACTATACACTACACCAAGTTCAAGCACACCATGACTTACCAAACAAGCCGTTCAAAAGAGGTTATGAATAGTATTAACTAAATTTTAAACTTTATATAATACTTATATTTTTAGAATCCATATTATGATTTTCTTAGACATTATTTAATAAAAAATTCATTTTTCAGATAAAAGAAGTATTTTTCAAAATATGCAATTTTACCAACTTTTAATAGTGAAACCTTTTTTTAAATGAATTATTTTAAACTTTTATATATTCAATTTGACTAAATAAATTTATTTTTTAGAATGGGGACATCAAAAATTTACAATGAAACACCCCAAGCTTCCACGGTACGCTTCTCTTTGAATAAAACAGTAGCATGTGTTGTACGCAACTTCGAGTTCTAACACACACTACAACCAATCAAACTAGCCATTATGAATAGTAATACCTACTTTTTGAAATTTTATAAATTTTTTCTCTAAAAATGGACTTCATTTTTGGATTCTTAATATCGAATTTATCCTAGGTAATATTTTGGAACTTTTCGAATAACATTTATATTTTGATGAATAGTGAAAATAATTAAATTTTAATTAAAAACAACTTTTTTAATAAAAATAATTAATAGTGATAAATTATGAATTTGAGTGGTTTTAAATTATATTTAGAATATATTTTTACCATTTAATACAATGTTGGTCATTGGAAATAATTTCACAATTAAACCAGACATAAACAGGTGTCAATCTTTTGATAGTTATTATATCTTAAAAACACGTTTTTTGTTTTGACAATGAGAATTAATATTAAATTAATTTCTGCCACTTATGTGTTTTGAATTTGGAAAAATGGATTCCATATTTGGAATTAGGATGTACAAATTTTGTAAATAGGTAACTTTTATTTTTAGACATTTTGAATAATTACTTCGGTAAATATTTTATTTACCATGGTTAAAAGGTAAATCCGGTAAATAACGGTTAAAAAATATTATTATAATAATACTAAATTACCCTAAAACGTGTCCTAATTTTATTGGTGGATAAATTTAAACCCATGGACATCTTTGGGTCGATTTTGGGACCCCATGGATCCACTTCTAGGTGATAGGGACACTTTATTTTAGTTAAGTTAAAATAAACACAAAAATGACATAAGCATATATCTTTTAGAAAAACAATTTTTACATAGGGTTATATATGTTGGATTTTAGACTATAAATATTCATTAGAAAGATAAAACTATTTACTACATAATGGTATTTTATTTATAATTTTTAGACATTTAATAATTAATATTATTTATGACACAATAATGATTCATTATTTTCCTTATTAATGAAAGAATCAAATAATTGGTTTTATAAATGTTAAAATTAATATAATTTGAATGTTTTGATAACATACATGAATTTTATTGCTTAATATGACATTATAGGATTTCTTTAATTAATTTTTTTCGAATTAATAAAGTTGTTAAGACTTTAAAAAAATCAATTATTGAATAGTGTCAAAATTCACATAAAAGAGTTTTTAAAACAAATATTATATTATTAATTGATATTAAATTCTTAAAAATATAAGTCTCGGACAAGAGACTTATATAATAATATTTGTATCATTAATGGACCACTTGGGGGTCTCTTGGAGGTATATAGTAAGTTTATTAACTATATAATATAAAAATACAAAGTGACATGTTAAGTGTCAAACTAATTAACCAAGAGTTAAAACTAAAAGATAAGGTTAATATAATGACGCAAAACTGTCTAAAATCTATTGTTTGAAATTCTTTCAACCCATACCCACCTTAGGCTTTTAATAATCCACTTTTAGCCATTAGAAACCAAATATTAATTTATTATAAATTAAAACTTTAAGTTTTTCCTAAAGAGCCCCTCCTCCCCCTTATAAAAGGAACCAACTTATAACCAATTTTTCACACCTTCAAAGCCTTTTGGTTCGGCCAAACCCTACCAAAATACTCTCTAAACGTACCTAAAATCAACATAGAGGCCTTAGTTTTATCATAAAGCCATTCTAGGCAGCCCTTTTGATCAAATTAAAAGGAAGAACCCGAAGAAGAGGTAATGTTTTCACCACCCTCTTTCAAGTTCCTTTCTTCTTCAACTTCTTCTTTCTTTGTTATTTCTATTCTAAAATAATAAATCCAGTATCTCCTATATACTGTGATGTTATTATAAATATGGTACAACCATATTCAGTATTCTATCCATCTTTTTAATGACATGTCACCATACGTGCATACGCACGGCTTACCATCTCCACGTCGTGGTGTAATTGTTATTCAATACATTATTATTTGGATGGGTATAATAATGATGTGTATTTGATGTAAATAATAAATATAACATTATAAGGATTCTGTATATATTATATAACATCCAAATATATTTTATTTTAATATCAAAAGAATGATATTTTTGCTCGTGCGTACGTATGGATTACCGTCTCCATGACGTGATGAGATTCATTTCCAAGTCCACCATTCATCGACGATTATAAAAATATATATTACTAATAAGTATGTAATATATGAAATAATAATTCTACTATAGATATATATATTTATATATATAAGGATTTATGTACTTACATATATCTTATTCACTTACTTCCGTTCAATACTATATGAAAAGAGAAACAGGGTTTATGTGTATGTACAGAATACCGTCTCCAAAAACGGTGTTTTCTATTTCATATATATGCCTATTATACATATTTATATTCTAAATATATATGATATATTTATCATGTTTTATATTCTGGAAGTATTTAAATCATTATCTAAGTGATACAACCAAGAGTAACAAGTTAAAACACAAACGATAAAGAAAGTGATTATTACCCGAAATGTTAATTTAACATGGAAATTATTATTAAATGGGTAATATAAATTCATAAATGAATAATTTATGATATCATAAATATTAATATGGTTCTGTTATAATTTAATAACATACTACTATCTTCATACAGGATGTTAAACATACTCTCAACTAAAGGAAAGTGCAATGTAAGGGGTTTTCATCTCACTCCTTATTCCAGTGAGATTCATGCCATATTGCCACTATTACCTTTTGTGTCGTGTATGTACTGCCCATAATTATATTATTTGGGTAATACACTTTAATTTATGTGTATTTACATATTCATTGTATGATACCTCTTTCATGGGTTGTTTGTTTCGTAAGTTACCAAATTGGTAAGGGTTAATTCATCAATCTCATCATTATCCGAGATTGTTTATGTTAAAGTATTTACTGGCACATTTTTATCATCCATGTCCATTTTTCATAAAAATTATTTCAAATTGAAGATTTTAAGGATTTGGAAAGGTAATATTTATCAAGATTATAATTTCAAATTTTTATAAAGATTTATCTTTCTAAATCTTTTTAATTAATGTCCAGGTTTTCAAAATGATTTTAAGGATTTATTTATATGGACATGAATGTTTTGAAATTATAATTCAATTCAAAAGTTTCAAAGTGGTATGGGACACTTTGATTCAAAAATATCTTTTAAATTACTTACTTTATAAATGTGTGACTTTTAAATGATTTTACAAAAAGGATATTTCTCTCAAAAAGTTTTACTCATCATTTTAATCTATGTCAACATCCTTTGATGGATTTTAAGCTTATTTGAAGTTGATTTATTTTACAAAACATCCATTGAAGTTTTTTTTCATATGTTTGACTTTGGATGTGTTATTTTTATACCATTCATGGTTTATGGAGAAAGTATTGACATTTTGTATGCTAGTTTTAATACGAATGTTTATGTTATGTTTAAACCTATTCATATGAGGAATGCATTGGACATAGTAAGTGACGGGTGGAGCCCGCTATAGCTTTTTGATGCATCGGTAGGTCTCATGAGACAAACTAGTGTCTTGTAATGAGGCCTTGACAAAATATTATTTGTAGTCTTAGCAGGAGGCCTTGGCTATGTGGTTATGATAGTCTGGCATTATGCATTCCATCATTATGAAAGTGGTTAGTGATATTGCTTGTGATTATTCGACTAGTAGAATATCCATGTGAATAAGTAAATGGAATTATTTCATTTTATTTTTTCCATATTATGCTTATATTCAAGTTTAAAATGCTTTTGTTTTAGTTTTACATTGCTTTAAATTTTTATGCTTATTTATGAAAGGTTCTGCTATATTTCTTACCCTTACTGAGCGTTTGAGCTCACCCCTTTCTATGTTTTATTTTTTCCAAGATTCCAAGAAGTGTATTGTGATTGATATGCAGGGTTAAGACAAGGGAATAATGGCATTTATAAAGGATTATTTATGTTGTTTTGTATGTTATTAAGTGTAATGTAACATTCATATATGTAATCTATTTTCCAAGACTGCTAAACTGATCGGTCCTTCGGGAAATGATTCTTTGTAATCATGCCAATGTATTAAAATAATGCACCGACTCTGGGTAACTGGGGTCGGGGCGTTATAAGAGTCTAACATATCAGTGGACCCTAAAAATGTTGAGGCAATTCTTTCTTGGGAATAACCTAATAATATTTTTTATATATTTATATTTCTTATTTTATAAATCTATTATAATAGATTCACTCAATACATATCCTAGTTTAAGATACTAATGATGACCCTATACAAGATGGGGAATAAATTTAAGTGATCTAATTCTTGTGAGAGATCCTTCCTAGATATAAAGGAAATGTTAACATCTACTCCAATTTTGACCTTACTGTGGTTAGATGATATGTATGAACCGTATTATAATTCATCATGTAAAATCCTTGGGTGGTTATGGTATAGGATGAGTGAGTTATTACCTATAGATCTTGGAAGTTGATGCCACATGAGAATAATTATCTAACTTGTGATCTAGAGATAGTCTAAGTGTTGCATGCACTGATATTATGACATCACTGCTTATTTAGTAAAAATTTTGTGTTATATATATAACACAAGATCCTTAGCTATATATTTTCTCATTATGGCGTAAACCTTTGATATAAAAAATGGTTCAAGTGCTTATATTATTTCATCTTATTCATTCCATATATTCTTAAAAAGGGGAATATTATTTTTAATGCTCAAATTATGAATAATTGGCCTCATGTGGTGCAAGAGGAAAGTAGCGTGTGGTGGTTAATGAGCCACATCCTTGAGACAAGCCTCTATGTTCATGATATTTAGGGAACAGTTACACATATATAAATTATTTTTACATATTCACTACTTGATAGGGTGAAGGAGAGTATGTTATCTAACTAAAACAATAGATTTATGAGGGATTATATATGTGGTGGGTAGATTATATGTAATTTGTTTGAGGATGGTTGTGGGATTATTTATGTCCTAGGTCGTGTGGTAATTCCTTAAAGTGTTCATTAAAATATGATGTTGGATTCACACACCTTGAGATGGTCTATTCTCATAAGGATTACCAATATGTATCATGGAATTTATATATAGAATTGTTGACTTTTGACAATAAGGGATGTAGGTGGGTTTATTACATGATGTGATTATCAGGTAGTGAATTTATAACATTAGTGAACCACAAGTATTTTTCTATTATTATCCATTACTAAGTTGAAATCATGTGACCTGATGATGTATGTTTTGATTTTCCCTTCAAGGTAACCTAGAGTAAGTGATGTGGTATGGGTTAAAATGGACTAGTTAATTATCTTTACACATTTACTATTGATTAGTGATACCATTTATATTATCAAGGTGGTATGGTTATATGTCGAAGAGATATTTATGTTTTTCAATGTTCAAAAGATCATCATTTCTTATTAGGATTCTCAGTTAACATTATGATTCTATAAGGGTATTAATATGGTTTTTCATGCTCTAGTGTATTTAAAAACAACATACCATCACTAGAGTGATGGGTATTCTAAACAAACTATTTAGATTCTTGAGTACATTTTTCAAGAATGTGTCTTATATTTTATCGGTTCATGGTAGATTCATTTTACATTAGATGATTTCACTTATAAAATAGTTATTTGGAATTGATTCAAATTTTGACTTTTAAGGCCTTATATGGAAGGTCAGGTTATTCACATCTATGCTAGTTAAAGGAAAGAGAGGAAAAAATTATTGGACCAAGTATTATGAAAAATATTTTAGTTTATATCTAGTTGATACAATATTGGTTGACTGCTACATACAGTAGGAAGTGGTCATATGTTAACCATGGGCACTATCCACTTAATCTTGAAGCTCGATATCAAGTTTTCTTGAGACTGTTACCTAGATTTTACCATCATCGTATTCAGAGGTAGGGGTAGCTAGCATCTATGTATATGGGATAATTTGAGGTTATTTATAGTATTAGTATTATGGCTTACCAATTAGTTCTTTCATATAGTTTCCAGGATATACATGATGTATTACATGCATCTCACCTCAATAGATACAACCCTAATTCTTTTTGTGTGATCAGTAATTTTGACCTTGAACTATAGGTTGATGTGTCATTCAAGGAATGATTTGTTCCTATCGTGTACCATAGTGATAAGAACTTATGTGCGAAGATGGTAAATCTAGTGTGAATCCAATGGAAGCATAGGAATATCTGGGATGACACTTGGAAGTGGGAGTCTTGTATATAATCCCAATATATATAGCTGTATATAAGTGATTCTGGATGATTCAACTAGAGGGATAGATTCTATATAGTGGGGATGTTGTAACACCCCACATGTTTCTAATGTATGAATTTGTTTTAAAATTTTTCAAAAAATGTATAAATTAATGGTCTATAGATTTTGGAGGTGTTGGTGGGGGCTTGAGGTAAGTTTTGGCATGTTGAGTATAGTATTCGGAATTTTGTATTTTTGAAAACAATTATCGGGTTCCTTGTAGGATGGAACTTGGTACCCATTGGTAGAAGTCATGGAGGTAGTAAGATATTTAGGGCCACCAAGCTATTGGTAACCCTGGGTACCCAATGAAGGTTGGGTGGGTACCCCATATATTTCTATGTGTTTTTTATATTTTAATTAATTTTAATATTTTTTATATAATATTGTTAACCTGATAATTTCCTGTCATTTTCCCATTGGTGACTAGAATTCCCATCTCCCTTTCTCTCAATTCTCCCTTTCCAAGAGTTAGATCTCCATCGTTCATAGTCAAAATCAAGTAACATTGATCCCAAGGTAACATATCGGGTAAATATAAACATCATATTAACCCCATTCCCTATTTCTATCATTATGTCATCATACATTACTGTTTATGCCAAATTTCAAGGATTTTGATAGATTTATCAATTTTTAATATTTTAAGGTTGGATCAATTCATGATATTTGATAGGAATGGATTTAATAAGTTGAGGTACAAAGTCCTTGACTATTATTAATGGTTTATGCATGTTTCCATACTTCATGGGATATGATTTCATCCCAACTTTGTGTGAGTCACCTTAAATTAAACAAAAAAAATTTCCTTTGTTTGATAGTATGAATATTGTAATAGCGCCACGAATGGAACCCCATGTGATATATCTTATTTATATGGCAATCAAGGGTCATATTGTTTAATTATAATGTTACAAAATTATAGAATTGACACCAAAAAGAGATTATTCCTTACTACACTATAACATATAGGATCTCAAATAACTACCCATTCCCCCTTAGATATATGAGATTTGAGTAGTTAAGGGTGGATGACTCGAGGCATGGCCCATATAGAATTTGTGAGTTTCCATATAACCTTCATGGAAAGTTTAATTGGTATATGGGGTAATATTTCCTCCCTTTATAGCTTGTACATATGTGGATAAGTTTACCATGGTGTGGAAATGGATATAGGATGGGTGTGTGAGCACTGACCTAACTGAGACATAAAATGTGTTTAAAATTATGTCATTCATATTGTGAATTTGTTATATAATATCGTTTAAGTTTATTTCATTCCATATTGTTCTTGTGGTGATTTTGTTACATGATTTTACATTTCTCTCTGTTATTTCCTTTGGAAAAATACAAAAATCTCCTTATGATGTTGTTTCTTATGGTGTGGATGATATGCTAGATCATATTAATTTATCTTATGAAAATGAATGACATTTCTATTATATTGATAGATGTGGTATGGGATGTAATTCCCACTTACCATTTTTTATGACTAACACTACAAAAAAACAGCAGATTAGCGACGGTTTTTATAGGGGGTTCTGTACAACACCCTATAAATACTTTATAAAGGGGTTTATTCACAACCCCTTATAATAATGAAATTTATAGGGGTTTAAAAGCCCCTTCAAATTTTTTAGCATTATTTTTTTTATATTTGTTGGTATTTTAGAGGCGGTTATGTCAAAATCGACGAAAATTTAATAATTAATGGTGTTATATGTTTGGTTGGATTTTAGAGGCGCTATATATATTTATATATATATATATATATTCATTTGGATATTAGATTTTATATATATATATAATGGAATTTTTCTAAATAGAAATAGTGGGGGTTCACAACCACCTCTTATCTCTTATTAGAGGGGGTTTTGAACCACCTCTAATTTAAGACATTAGAGGGGGTTAATGAACTGCCTCTAATCCCTCATATCAGAGGGGGTTTTGAACCCCTTATAAATTAAGAAATTATAGGGGGGTTGTTAACCCCCTCTAATATGTGATATTATAAAGGGTTTTGAACCCCGTATAATTAATGCAATTTGAGGGGGTTGTGACCCCCCCCCCCCCCAATATATGTCATTAGAGGGGGTTATGAACCCCCACTAATATAGGACATTTGAGGGGGTTTCGAACCCCCTATAATTTATGAAATTAGCGGGGGTTTTCAACTCCATATAATTTATGATATTAGAGGGGGTTCATGAAACACTGCTAAACCATTAGATTAGAGGGGTTTTTTATCCTCTTATAAATTTTTATTTATTTTTTAAAATAAATCTCATATAAATTGTAATTTTATAATATATGTGTGTGTGTGCGCATGTCTGTATATATATATATATTAAATAAACACAGTATGTAAATGTTTTTAAATGATTTATAAACATATATATAAAGACATTATATAAATACTTTAAATAAATAATTATACATATAAACAAAAATATATACATATATAAATATTGGTATACATAATATAATAATAATTATAAATATATTTATTCAAATATATACAATTTATATATGGTTTTATAAATACTATACATTTATATTATGATTTATATTATACATATATTATATTAAATTCATATTTATTTTATATTTATGTACAAATACATTTATATGATATTTTGTATACAAATATATATAATATAGAAAAACTAAATATATATATAAATATATATTATATATTTATATTATAGATTTATATTATATATATTATATATTTATATTATATATATTATATTATAAATATTTCATTATATAAAAATTTAAATATATTATATAATTATTTTATATATATTGTAGTATACCGTATTAATTATAAAATAATTTAGTAAATATATATATATATATCATTTAATTATATTATACATATTTCCAATTATATGAAGTGTTTAATTTTTCATGTATATTTGTTTGTGTGTGTGTATGTGTCATATAAAGTATTTAATTATATGAATTATTTTTTATTTTGCATGTGTATATATATATATATATTTTATTATATTATATATATTTCCAATTATATGAAGTATTTAATTTTGCATGTATATATATGTGTTTGTGTGTGTGTACATGATATAATATAAACGTATATAATTAAATACATAAATATATAATAATAATAATAATGTATTTAATATAATATATGTATAATAAAAATCATAAAAAATATAAATTCATGGTATTTATAAAACTAATATATAATTTTTATGGTTTTAAGAATAGCTTTAATAATTACTATTATTAATGATATTATTATTGTTACCCACAGACACACATATATATAAGTATATAAAAATAATTATATAAATAAATAAATATATTATAATTATACTATATCTATAAATATTATATAAATATATAAATACACACACTCACAAAAATATAAATGTATTTATACATATTTTTATTAATATATTTATATATTTGTAAATATAATTATTTACATATATATTTTATATACACGCAAAAAATATAAATATATATAAATATATATATTATACATAAATGAATATATATATATATATATTATACATAAATATATATATTATATATAAATATTATACTGTAATACATTATATATTGTATAAAAATATATTATATAAAAACAAATATATTCTATTATTTATATATATATGCACTAATATAAATATATATAAATATTTCAATCCAAAATTTATATATCTAAATAAATAAAATGAATTGAATATATAAATTAAAACTTCCTCAGCTCGGTTGGTTCAGGCACGAATAGATAGGTTCTTGTTCCCGTGTTGGATTCCCAACGGGCGCTACTTTTTCTCCTTTTGGTGTTGGTTGAAGGTGTTGTCCACACTCGGGGTGGCCCTGTGATAGGTTCCCACTACTACTGGGGGGCCAGGGTCAGGGCCTCAGTCTCTTTCTGTAGGGTTGTACCATGGGGTCGGGGTTGGTTGCACCAAGGGGGGAATGGGTGGTCGGTCGTGTGTTTGCAGGTGTGTTGGGGCTTCCCTATGTTGACCAGCGGTGTCAGGGCTATATCTGGTGTGTTGTATGTGGGGTGTGGGGAAGCGTGGGTGGGTTTCTTGGATGTTTGGTGGGGTGGGGTGTCTGTGTCTGTGGGGGGATTGTCTTGTGTGTTTTCCATTGGTGTCCATCTGGTTGTTTGCGGGTGTTCGCAGGTGTCTGTGGGGTGTCCCGGGGGTCGTCCAAGTTCTTGGGGGCGTGTCTGGTGTTTTTTGTGTGGGGTGTGGGGCAATGTAGGTGGGTGTCCATGGGTTTTGGTGGGGTGGGGTGTTTTTTTCCATGGGGGGTTGTTTTTGTGTTGTCTATGGGTGGTCCCGTGGTTGTTTGCGGGTGTCTGCGGGGTGTCCCGGGGGTTGTCCAGTGGCGTGAGGTTTGTATGGTGTGTTGTCTGTGGGGCTTGGGGCAGTGTGGTTGGGTGTCCAGGGGGTTGGTTGGGCTGGGGTATGTGTTTTCATGGATTTTGGGTGTGTTAGGGGGTGTTAGGAAAATTTAAAAAAATAACTGGGGTAGTTTAGAGGTGGTTATATTGAAATTTCCACTACACTAAGGGGTTTGAAACTCATTTAGGGGTGGTAATAACCACCCCTAAATTGATAATTAAATTATGGGAGATAAAAAATTACCCTAAATAATCTGTTTACAGTGCATTTAGAGTGATTTTATAGGTGGTTAAAACCCCTTCTAATTTAAACTCCTCTAAATACTAACTCACTTTACTAGCCCTTACCCAAAACAACCCTTAATCATAGTAGGCAGCTACTTTAGTGACTGTTGTGGGTGAAAACCAAAAAATGGATCATAAGGGTTTATAATCACTTATAAATGAAAAAATAACCCCTTCTAATCACCCATTTTTTGTGATAAGGGACACAACTTTCATTATGTAATGAGATCATAACTCAAGATGCCTTTCCCATTCTAGAGGGATGTCATTTTCATTAGGTCATGGAATAGAATTCCCTTTCAGTCTTGATATTTATGGAGGTAGGATATTATACAAATTTAATTTCTATTACCCAAAGAAGTGGGACACATTTCCAATAATGAGATACATCAATGGAAGGGGACATAATGTTTGTATTCATTTGATTCTTAAAGGATTCTATTCCAACTATTTTGTTGAGGCCCACGGTTAGGGACACTTTTCCCTCTTATGATTATACCAGTGGATAAGGACAATATTCCTATTAATATGTGTTTCTTTGGGATGTTATTCCCACTTGTGGACTATTTTATTTTGGATGTTATGACCACTAACATGATTCTGTTAAAGGAATATATGTCCCATGTACTATATATTCTGATATGTTGGGATGTTAAGCCTATTAGTTATGACTTAGGACAAGAAGCATAGTTGGTGTGTATAGGATATGTTTAGAGACACTATGACACAAAATTAAATAGTTATAGTCACTCCCAAGTGGTTTATTTGGAACCCATAGATGTGAGAATTATTATTATTTCTTTTTTTTATTATTCAATTATGCACATATCACATCGATAATGCACTTTTATTAGAAGATATGATAGGGAAACAGTTGGTGGGGACCTGATTATGTGTACTCACACCCTACTTGGACACCTTGGTACCTGAGAAGACTTCATATTTCATGATCCTAGTAAGATAATGGGCTCCATGGCTCATGATGGTTGAGTTATAGGGTAATAGTTGGAACTATGAGGAAGAACCAAGCTAGAAATTGGGTCTAGTTTATGATGCCTCAATTATTTAGTTTATTTTTGGACTATATTGTATATGACCAAACCATGTGAAAATATATTTATATTTTTGTTCCTTTATGATATTACTATATTCATTTTTTTATTGCATACTATTTGTCACTTATTTGTGGTGGGAATTTAGTTGTTTTGTCAATATAATGCTTTTATATTAGGATGATTATTTTTCAATTATATTATTGTTTATGGTTACATATTCCAGAGGGTATAGTCTCCCCATGATCACTTACAGATATAATCATTATATAGAAAATTTTGGCATATGGGGAGGTGTGCTTGAGATATGTGGTGCATGGTTCAATCTCAATGGAGGTGAACCGGCTAGAGATGCAATATCCTGACTATGAATAATATTAATTCATGACATTTATTAGTGTAGAATTAAAAAAGTGAAGGTTTATTTGACATTTTAACACAACTAAAATTGAAATCCATCAAGGAAATATTTTATACAAATTAAAGAACAAAAATATAGTATTTATATGAATAAAATACAACTTAGATTTTTAAAATTTATTTATGTATTAAAAACTAAGCTTATTATTTTTAAAATAATTATTTAAATCATTAAATCTATTTTCTCATGTAAATGTTTCTATAAATTTTTTATTCATATTTACATCATAATGATGTCATAAAACATATTTCATTCATATAAACAATATTTTTTACTATTCACCAAAAAACCAGTTTTTTAGATACATACCATAATTTCACCATAATATAATTTTGACATGATGATTCCAAAATTTAATTTAATTTTATAAACATATTTTTATAAAAATAAAACATTTAACATTTAAATAAAACCATATAATTAAAAGCAAGCTAGTTTTAAATTGAGTAAATACTATTTGTTTTCCTTTAGGTTATTACATTTAAAAATATTATTAATTATTAATTATTATATAATTGATAATAAATTATAATATATAGTTTAATAAAAATATGTTTCCAAATTTATTAATTCTAATATTATTTAATTTCCACATAAAAATTAATATTTCACTAAATAAGTTAAACCACACTTTATTAAAATATATTCTTATTTATATTTTAAATAACATAATTTAAGAAATTATTTTAAAGGGTTCTAATATTTATAATGAACTATTTTAATATTTATAAATATTTATTTTTGTAATTTTAATACTTTCAATGATTGGGTTACTATTACAAAAGTTTAATATTATTTCTAATAGTTAGTTATTTTTCCCACAGTCGGATAATTATTTTAATTTCTATAAATACCTATTATTTACTTCATTGTTCATTCACTAAATTTTTATCAAAGTTACTTAAATTTCCACAATAATACTCCAATATTATTTTTAATAGTTTATTTTCTACTTATAATATTGTTCATATCTATGATAATTCTAGGAGACCACGACTCAGCAAATTTTCAAACTCTATTAATGTTATTTGTAGTTTTTATTTTCCCTACTATACTATTTTTGATTTTATAGAGTACATTTATACTTCATATGTAATGTTTTTATGTTAATACAATATAATTATGTTTGTTTCACTATTCCATGTATTTTATTTGTAATTTATTATACTTAAAAATGATGCACATATATTTAGAGAATGAAATTTATATTATCATAAATATATGGGTTATTACATAATGTCATCAACAAAAACTTAATCCAATATCTCGATGCTTTGAAACTAAAACCTTGTATAATATAAAATAACACACATATATAACTTACTCTAGAAATAGATGACCATCCATTATCTAACCACATGTTTAATGAAGATCCATGATAATTATTTAATTGTGTTCTTCCTCTATGGTGTATCCATAGGCTATCCAGAATCTCCCTACATTTTGGTGAGATTCTCCTTGACACCACGATATGATAGTATCTCTTGAGGAGAAGGAATAAGGAGAATAAATTTTCAATAGAGAGAATTCACAGAGGTTTAGACCACTTATACCACCATTTAAATGGTTTTTAGCTTTATCATATGGGCCTGAGGGATACACCCTAATTCTCCATGAATATAAATTTATGTTCATAATCTATAGTAAATGGTATGCAGTTATATATACTTTTTTACTCTTGATCGAAACAAGCATGAATTTAACATTTAAATTCATTCATGTGATTGTCCAAAATGTTTAATCATATAAAACATTTATAATCAATGATATACTTTATATATAATAGATATAAACTTTAACATTTAACATTTATTTTCCATAATTTGTCTAGTAATTAAATATAAATTGTACAACATTATTTATATTCTTTGAAATTGCTCGTGCACATTTTTTTCTTGGGAGAACTTTTTTTCCAAAGGCAACCAATCAATGAGAATTTATCAGTGATGCTTTAGGTGTGCAATGGTTGAGAGGATGGGAAGTCTGGATCATTACACCCTTTAAGGGGATAATTATTTCCTAATCCATGACTCTCTTAATGATTTAAAAATAATATTGAATCCTTCTCCAATCCAAGTTATCACTGGTTACCATTGTGTTAGTGATTTGATCAAAACCACAAATCGATGTGACCGTCTTTATCTATCATAGTTTCTATATTGGTAGGACCATTTATATATATAAGGCTTTCTCAATCATTGAGTCCATCTATTTGTTCCAAATGAACTTTTTCTTTCTATTATTAACTAATTATAATTTGGTTTAAAGTCTCATAGCTAGGTTTTATGGAATTTATCACATTTTATGTAGGTGGTAACTATTATAGAATTATGATCAATCCCATTATAGGGACATTCTATGTATCCCTATAAAGGGAATACAAACCCATATATTTTGTTATCACCTAATAAGACACATCATACCTTTTACCGTCATGTGATAAAGACCCAATTTTGTGACTTTTATATTCATTAATCCATGACTACGTGATGTGTATTTTTAGTTCATGTGTCTAGAACCTATGTGGTATTTTTTATGCCATGAAACCCCTAAAAAGTGAATGTAATTTTAAGTTAATTCATCTAGGAACCGTTCTAATTAGTTTAGTATCATGTGGAATAGATTACATGGAAATAGCTTCCCAGTAATGGTTAGTGTGGGACTTACATATGAGAAACCCTTTATGGACCATCCTATACATCAATAAAAATATAGTAAAGGGGGTGATACACCCATAGAAAATATTTATATAGTGGGAATGAATTATTTAAGCTCATGGGAAATATATAATGATGATGATTGGTATAACTCATAATGCATATGGCTTGATAAAGATATGGGTTTCACTAGGAGAAAATCCCAATATGGATATAGATTTTCATGTTAGTTTTGAATCTCAGAGAGGCATCCTGCGTGTCCTTGTAAATAGAAATCAAATCCCATGTAGTCTAAATTTCATAGTTTAAGGTCTTGTAATGGGACTATTCTATATAATTTAACATCCAATGGTAAGTATGTTATCATATACTTTTTCATCATCAAACAAGTATGTCTGTGTTGTGAGAGGGGAAACAAATAAAAGTTGACTACAGCTTTTGGATGGGTGTCCTATATATGTCTAAGCTAGTGGGTGACTCAGGTGAAGGTAGAGTTTTGGGGATTATAAATAATAGTAGTCCCATGTTTATGGATCACTATCTCATTTAATGGAATGAAGGGGTGTCCATCTCTATAAGTAGTATCCAAGATGAGAAGCATTATCTAGGAATGGTTTCACCAGTATCCTCAAGATATGTACCCTCATTATCAATAAAACATATGATTTTTGTTACACTAAGGGTCCTATTGGTCTAATAGGAAACCTTTTAAGAGGTCCTTTATTAGACTAATACACAATCAATGGGGTACATGTTAATGTACATGGCCCAATAATATACCTTAGGAGGCTATGGAGTAGGTCTTTGTAAGAGGGGGTTTTTGGGGATTTAACCATACTAAAAGAAAAAAAATATTTTAATTTGTATGAGTCCATTCTAGGTAGATAAATTGGGTGGAAAATAGGATTCTAAGTAAGCCTAGTTACCCATAAATAAGATTATTAATTAAGTTTCCATCCTTAGGTAGGTTTCTTTGCACCCATGAACAATTGGAAGTTGGATAAAAAATACTTAAATAATCCTAATTTTCATGTAGCAGTTGGTGTGAGATGTGAATAAACATAGAAAGGAATTTAAGGATTCCAGTTCACAAATAGTTCTTCACAAAATTAAATCAATGATCCATGTTCATGTGATAGCTTTAAAAGGATCCTCATAGTCTTCCCTTCATGAAGGAACTTCATGAACGTGCTTTATAAAAGGGATCCACAAAGGAACTTAATGTTCATTTCTCCCTATGTTGATATTTTTAATGGTGTTTCATGAATTTTCCTTTGTGATGGGGCCTCATGGTACTTTTCTTTATTCTATATTTGGATTTGGATCAATAATTACCCATGATATTTCTTATAAAGCAATGTGATCACTAAAAGGGAGGATCTCTCTTTCTCTAAATGAAAAATAATTCAATATAAAAATGGAAGTTCATGATATTTATTGGTGGTGTTCAATAACTGATTCCCTAAAATAGATGGCCACATGGTAAGCATTTGGATATGTAGGAATCCCATGTCATGGCTACAAACAAGACCTAGTTTGTGAAGTAAACATATGAACACAAAGGGTAGTGGTAGTTCACTGCCAATGAGTCTTTCTCTGTTAAGGCAGTATGTACATGTAAAGGGTTCAATATAGTCTTATATGACCAAAATTCATCTTCCAAGGTTGTATGAATGTAGAAGGGATCATGTCAGTCATCCACCAAGAAACCTCACCCACAAAGGTAGTACACATTCATAAATAAATCATATGAGTCCTCTATGAACAACTTTCACCTTCAATGGTAGTACACATGTGTAAAGCACTTATGTGACCAAAACAATTTCTGAACCTTTAGGATGAAATCTAATTTTCCAAATTTTTCTTTTGCATTTTAATTTAAAACCTTATAATTGATGATGTATACTTTATGGTCATCAGAAATATTATTCAATATACAATATTGTGTTAAAATAAGCATATATAATGTAGTACCACTGGGAAAGGTAGTTTCATGATATCTTGTATGGTTACTTATTATATACCATTTACCAAGGTATACTATATGCCTCGGATTTCAGTATGTCATACAATACAACATAGTATACTATGTTATATTGAAGCACTTTATATAATTTACATTATCTGTAGGGTATATCTCCACCAATATCCCACTTATACTAAATCTTAGTAAACGTTGTGCCATTTCGCTTTATATTATATCATATATAATAACTTATGAAATAATACACAAAAATCATTTTACATATTTCCAAAATAATTTTAGCAATATATAATTAATTCCACCATATATCACATCATATGAAATACCTTATAAATATTTATTGAAAACACATTTTAGACAAACTCTAAAACAGTTTTTTGAAAAAATATATGAATTTTATAAAGCTTAATCCATATTAGTTCAACCAGAAAATGTGACCCCATGACCCTTTGTAGCATTGAAAACAAATATGAACTCCCAAATTTATAAATATAAGAAAAGATAAGCCTATAGAAAAACATCAGATCTACCCAAGCTACAAATGGATCTGGTATGATCTCTATCAAACACATGTATCATAATTATTATGTACATCATCTATATCATATAAAATCAAGAATTTTAATATGATCCCTTTTTCTAAAAAATTGTGTAACCATTGGATATGGAGTATGTCTGTAACACCTAACCCAAAACACCTATTTGATTTGAATGGATACATAGACTCAAATGTGCCTCCCCATATGCCAGAGGCTGCATACTAGGAATGAGGGATTAATCCATGCAATGTGGATATTATTCCATCAAATAATATTCACAAAATAATAGTATAAATAACTAAATAATCATATGAAACACATTATCAAAGTATACATAAATCAATTAACTACAATGTTATAATAAACATGTTGTTGTTATAAAAAATATACAACAAATCACCCACCAGATAAATAATATACATAAAATAAACCAAAAATAAAATATATTAAGCCTCACCCTAATTTTAATATCTGAATACCCTTCAATATTCAACACTGCACATACTTTAATGAAATTAAATGGATACATAAGGTCCATACGCACAACAGATTTCCGGTGTAGGGTACTTGAAATATATATCTATTGTTTCTCACCAAGTGACTTTATTATACACTATTATATATATTTATTCATGATGAATTAAATAAATAAACTTGTCACACATGCAGATTTCATGTTCTTAATAGGCTACCATGACTCCATTCCCATTAGCAATAGTGTACAATCATGGCAATTATGACAGATTATCATACCTACCTCACTTATATGTCAAAATCCACTTTATCACCTCATGTTTTCAAAATCATACCCCAAATTTAGCCAAAGACTTAGGGTAGGGGTCTTCCAAGACCTTGTCCCACAATCTAATGTGATAGGGTATGGTACAATTTCCAAATCTAGACCTTCTACCTCATTACTCAAGGTATATTCCAACATCCACATCTCACATAATATCATGACACATCCCTCTCACTTGAGATGGTCAACATTCACAACAAAATACTTTACACTCAAGGTAAGATCCCTAATTTATACACATAAGGAATCCTCCTCACCCACAACTATCTAGCCAGATATATCTCACTTGTGGTGGGACCATGATTTAGGATCCTTCTCACCCATCAGGTCCCTCACTAATCACAAGAACAAGTAAACATATATTTGTAATAAAAAACATGACATGAATCCCACCACACATATCACTAGAAGATCTTAGGGAATTGGTTGATCTAAATCTAGACCCTCATCTCAAATCACTTCTCTCCTCACCTGTTAGGGTATACATTAGCTCATTCATAACCTTTAAATTCTCTACGCATTGATACCATCCCAAACCTTTTACCCATAAGTGAAAACACAGCCTGAATTCACTTTTACCTAGAACTCAAAGCCCAATATGATCTCATCAAAATCCCACATCAATTCTGGTCCTACATATGAAGGATCATGTTGAACTATATCTCTCTAAGATCAATGGAAACTAGATTCCCAGTCCCAAAAAATTCACATAACCTATATTAGGGCCCCATATCACAAATCCTAAGGGAGATCCCTCAACCCATCCCCCCAGAGGAAACCCCTATCTGACACACCAAGTCTCATCCTAAATGACTCATCCCAATCACAATTCTCATAAAACATCAATCAACTCTCAAGAGGATGTCACTCATTATTTGTGAGATGAACAATTGTATCACCCTTCTCAGTAGGCATAAGAATCTCATTTATACCAAAAAAACCCAATGGAACCCATCCTGGGCTACCTATAACTCATATTTCTCTATGATAACTACTTGAGGTCTCTCCTCAACTCATTTTATTCTTTCACCCCTGGGATACATAGTTGTTGGGTGATCCAAATCACCTAAAGTGATAAGAAAAAATCATACCAAGACAAGAATGATAAATTACATCCCATATCTTTCTCTAAGGGGTTATCATTCCCAATTTATCTACCTAGTCCCATGAAACATGTGTACAAGAAATAAATAGTAAATAAAAAATCATATTATTTTATATTAAAAGGACCACATTTTTTATAATGGAGTTACCACCCAAGTCGTTCTCTTTATGTTTGTAAAAATACTTTTCCACACATTTCCCAATATTTTACATGACCCTTAGCACCTATCTCACACCATAATACACAAATAATTAATTTCAAACATTTATAAATAATCAATAAATTTAATTTAAATAGGAATTTTCACTTAAAAACTCACCACACATCCTAGCCGTATTGAAACCAATTTCAAAAATATATAATCAACCTTAGTTTACCTCCACTAACCAATCCACATGGAATCCCTATAATTACCACTAGATTTCACCATTTTCTAGTGGGATCGACCTCAAAATCCTATTTGAGTTGCACCAAATCAACAACTAGAGAATAGAAATCAAAATGGAAGATAATGGAGGGAGAGATGTACCCATAATAGCTATAAAAAAAATTAATATCCCTTCGTCAAGGGGGATTCTCATGGTGAAGAGGGGGGAGTCAGCCAAATTTCCCTCCCAAAGGTCCACTCTTAACCTAAATTGAAAAGGGGCCAACCCAAAAAGTGTGGGTATCCCATAATAAAAAAAATATACCAAAGTACTATTCATGGTGTGACTAAGAGGGTCGTAGTGTGATGTCCTCCTTCACTTTAAATATTCATGGTGTGGCCAATAGTCACCACGTGAGGCACTTATTTGTGGGGTAGGAAGCACATACTCTCTCCTTCATAGTGTGACTTCTCATTTTACCATACTTTTCTATAATAAAAAAAGGTCATTGAGATGTGACCAAGTGGTCATGGTGAAACCATATGCAGAAGAAAATTTTAATCAAGGGCATTGGGCCTTGCTCTAACACCCACCCAACCATGTGATACTCCAACCAGGCCTCATTCCAAATAAAAAATATTATTGATATTTTCCAATAATTGGATTCCCCATTCAAATCCAAATTCATGGAATGACCTAGTCACAAAATAAAAATTACAAACCCCACCAAAAAGTAAGAACCCTTAATTTCCAAGTTCATTATAAAATCCCAGTAATAATGCTTCTCATCCTTGAAAATACTTGAAAGTCCATCAACCACCAATCATTTACTGCCTTGGTTGTGATTTAATCACTAACTCTTTTTATTCCGTTTCTAAACACCAAAACAGATTCTTCTATGAAAATCCAAACACTAAGGTGCACTATCCACTAGAATTTGAGCAACTCGCTCACCACCACCACTGACACCAAGACGACACTCACCCACACCCGTCTCTCCCAAGACACCAAGGTTTCTCCACCCAAATAATCCCAAATATCATTGTTCTACCCACTATAAAAAATTTCTCCTAATAAGTGATTCCAATGACACACTTGGTAAAATTTCCATCTCATTCACTCTTCCATGTACACCAAAGGATTATAACTAGTAATAAGGCCTAATATATACAATGGGAGGAATATTACCTCAAATTAAATTCATACAAAACAATTTCAATAACTAAACAGTCACCCTAAACACATAATCATAACACACATATATCAATTAATAGAGTGTTAAAAGAAATATGACGTTTTCATACAAAATATACAATACTTAACCCATCAAGATGATCATATATATTAAATAAATAAATAAAATGAAATACATGAGGCTATAATTACATTAATATGCCTCTCCCCAATCTCAATATCCAAATACCCATATATTTACTCTATCATAATCCACTAAGCATCTTGTGTTAAACCTAAATTCATACATAAAGTCTATATGTGCACAAGAGTTCTCAATCAGGGTGTGAGAAATAAATATTAATAGGTTTCAAAAATCTCTCCTTGTATACACCACCATATATGTGTTTTCATGAAGAAATAAATAAAAATTTCACACATGCATGTCGTATGTCGTGTACTAACCAGGAAATCATGATTCCATGCAAATCAATTCATTTTATGATAAACAAGCCACCAAGACACCTAATCATACCTACCCTGGAACCATGATGGAATCCACCTCATCGCTTTGTTTCATAAAACCAATAACCATACCATACCTAGAGACTTAAGGTATTTTTAATAGAGGATCTTGAACTACTACCTGAATGGAAGGGGTGGGGTCCAATATAGACTCTCCAACATGTTACCTTATCACTCAAGGTAGGGTCTATTCTTCACATCTCACATCAAATCAAGACCCATCCATCTCACTCAAGGTGGTCCACTATTCCAACCCAAGACTTTTTACCCAAGGAAAGGTCTAGATTTCATGCACTTAAGCAATATACCTCAATAATGATAGTCTATCCAATGTCATCTCACTCAGGGTGAGGCTAGGACTCTGGATCCCTCTCCCCGCTAGGTCTCATGCTTATCAAAAAAAACAATCCCACACATGAAATAGAAAAAATGGAAGGCATTCCACAACATGGCATACCAGTTGATACTAGGTCACAAGTCACTTAAGACAAATCCCCTCATCTCAAAGAACATCTTTCCACACCCATCAAGGCATTCATTGGGCCCTCTAGACCCTTCACATACTCTTCCCACTGGTACTATCTCACACTAATCACACATCGATGACAATACTACCCCAATGCTCCTTTAAAATATATATCAAGGCCTATACCAACCTCGCTGAAATCCCCCATCCCTCCCAGTCTTTTTACCTAGGTACTCATTAATGAAAAAACATTTTTACACATTGGATTTTTTTATATTTTTACATCAGTTTTTAATCGACGCCTATAAACGAGACGTTAAAAATTGAAGTTTCAAAAAAAAATTATAAAACCAACATCTAAAAATCCATTTTCATACACTTTCATCATCCATTTATACGAACACCAATTCCTAAACTTGGCTTTAACAATCTTTGGCACTTGTTTTATAAAAATCAATGCCAAAAACTTGGTCCCTCGGGGTCTTCAGCATCAGTTTCATAAAAATTGACGTCGAAATTCAGGCCATGGTGGTCTTAATCATCAATTTTTATAAACATTGACACTAAAAGTTGGTCCCTGGTGGTCCTTTGTGCTAGTTTTTATATAAACCAACATTTAATGTTGGTATCTTTCGGTCTTCGTTATCGGTTTTATAAAACAAAAAGCATCAAATATCATTTTTTTCAAATCTGTTTTAGTAAAAAATGACATGAAAACTTTGAAAATTTAAATACTGGAATGTAGTTGGGTTACCAATATTTGATTTTACTATTCATGGAGAAAAAATTGGCTTGCGGATCAAATGTTATGGTCATTGTAAGTTGTACCTCTCTAAGATTCAATAGATACAACTCGCTTAAAAAATGAGTAATAAGAAATAAAAATTACAGAAACCAAATGACAAAAACAAATAATAAACTTAAAGATTCAACCTAATTTCAATTATTTTGTTTTTTTCTTTAGAAATGATATTTTTTTTGTTAATTATCTTTTTTTAAGGATGAACTCATATGATAACGAAAATTGTGATCGATAAAATGATTATTGGTAAAGAATGTTTCACCTCATTTGGTGAATATAAAGTGGAAGTTTTATATTTTTATCTTGATTAGAATAATTATTCATCATTATAAGAAAAATTATTATGATTTTTAGCAATAAAAAAACAAATAATAATGAAATTAATGTAGGATAATAAATACCATGTACAAATCATCGATTGAAGAAGTGTTAAAATTTTGATTGGATCGAAGGTGTCCAAAATGGTAAAAGAAAGAGAATGGGGATTTATATATTTTAAATGAAAATATTTATTATGGTGATGTATTAAAATTTGGGATGGATTTTGGAAATTGAAATGTGTGTTGTGAAAAAATTCAAATACTGAACCCGTGTATTTGAAATTTTTTCTTTTAATATTCAACTTATGATTTCCATAAATTTTTATATATAATTTTGTTTTAGCTACATGACCTGTAAAATCGAAGTTTAAAAAATAATCTAAATATTGGTAAACATCTTTTAGGTCATTATTTTAAATCAACATCAAAAGGGAATTTTAACATTAGTTTTTATAAAAAACTGACATCAAAAGCTATTTCATATTCAACTTATGATGTCCATAACTTTTGATTAGTAAGTCCGTTTTAGCTCCATGACCAATGAAATCGAAGATTAGAAAATTATATAAATATTAGAAAACATTTTTTATGTTGGTTTATTTAAAAAATGTCATCAAAAGGTACTTTAAATGTAGATTTTTACAAAAAAAACCCACGTTAAAGGTTTTTTAATGTTCAACTATTGATATCCATAACGTTTAAACTCTAAGTCTGTTTTAGCTTCATGACCAGTAAAATAGATTATTATAAAATTACAGAAATCTTGGTAATAATTTTTGACACAAGTTTTTTTAAAACCCAGTGTTGATAGGGACTTTAAACATTAGTTTTTACAAAACAAAACCAACTTCAAAATTATTTTAATGTTCAACATCCAATGTCTATAACTTTTGATTTTTATGTCTATTTTAGCTCTAAGACTAGTCAAATAGAATCTTAGGAAAAAATATATATGTTGATTTAATTTTTTCACATAATTTTTATAAAATATATAAAAAAAAGGAAATTTTAATGTCGGTTTTAACAAAAAACTGATGTTAAAATTCTTTTAATGTTTAACTTCTGATGTCCATAAATTTTGATCTATAAGTCTGTTTCAGCTCCATGACCAGTCAAATAAAAAATTATAAAATTATATAAATCTGGGTAAACATTTTTTAAGTCAGTATTTTTGAAATCTAACATCCAAATTTACATTTGACATTAGTTTCTAAAAACAGGTGTTAAAGTGTTCAATTGGGACTTTAAACGTCAGTTACTGAATAACCAACATCAAAATTCCTAATGGAACTAATTTATCATCAGCATTTAAGAACCGAGGTTAAAATGGAAACATTAAAGACCATTTTTATATTAGTTACATTTCTAATAAATCACACAATAAGACCCTTGGAAACCTGATTGCAGGTCTTAAACAATTCCCATGACTTTGAACAGAGTCTCGTCTCAAATCTAATAAGTAATATATCTTAACCAGACACTTAGAGGAAACCCAAATCTGACACACCTTATCCTTTCCCAAAGGCCTCATCACACTCATAGTTTTCTCCAAACCCAAATCCACCATTTGGAGAGTGTTACTCGTTTGGAATCATATGAACAGTCATCTCACCATGCCCACTAACCCCAAACCATCTCCTTCCTACCCAAAAATCCCCAAGGAACCCATATTAGGCTACCCACAACTCATATCACACTCTAAGACCTAATCAAGGTCTCTCATCAACTTATTCAACACTCTAAACCCTTGGATACATTGTTAAAGATTGATCTGCATCAACTAATGCTATAAGAAGATCTTATCCCGAGATTACGATACCAAAATCCTTCGTATTAATTTCTCTAGGGTGATCTCAACCCCTATTTATCAACCTAGTCCCTTAAAAATGAATTCATGAATGAAATATTTCATAAGAAATCAGATTTCTATAAATTAAAGAGACCACCTGCATCTATAATGGATTAACTACCAAATCCATTCTCTTTAAATATTTGGGCAAGATTTTCCATACATCATCCAAGATTGTATAGTCTCTTGGGAAATTATCTCATGCCATATGACAAAAATAATTAATTGTTAACAAATATAACTAATCATTCAATTTAATTTAAATAGGAATTTTCACCTAAAAACTCACCCTGAGTCCTTTACACACTAGAACCTCTTTTGATAGAACATAATTATCTTTCTAGTTCATCCTCTGTCCAAGACCCATAGAATCCCCATTTTTTCCAAAAAATAACACCATTACCTAGTGGAATAAATATCAAAACACTTTTCAAATATCACAAAATTAGTGTCTAGTGGAAAAAAACTGGAATAGAAACAACAGAGTTGAGGATGTACCTATAATCCCCAAAAATAATCCATGAAATTACACCTCTAAAAGGGGGATTATCATGGGATAGTGCGGGAATGGTCTAGGAAAAATGGACCTCCTCAAGGGACTCTCCTTTCCCTAAATCATAAGGGGGACAACCCCAAATGGACTAGTCTACCCCTAATAAACAAAGGAAACTTGGAACTGTTCATGGTATAACCAGGATGGTCATGGTACAATTCCCACCTTCACCTAATATATTAAAAGTGTGACTAATTTTTGTATCATGAAACACTCATACAGAGGGGAGGTGTAACTGCCTCCCTCCTTTATAGTGTGATGCTTCACACCACCAACGTGTATCATGTTATTGAACGTAATCATGGTGAGACCAATGATCCACTACACAACCTACTATAGAATCATGTTTTTGTTAAGGACTTTGATCCTTGTTCTGACTCCCACCCAACCATCTGATACTCCAACTAAGTTGTGTTACCTATACAAAATAATATTATTTAGACGTTACAACACTTAGATTTCCCATCTAAATCAAAATTCATAGAATGAATCCTACTCTTAATAAAAAAAATCTTCTAATGAAAGGTAATAAATTTTAAATTCACAAGTCCTTATATTATTAATCCCATATAATTACTTGTACTTTATCAATTCTTCAACGGTTTACTAATCAAATAAATGAACACATCACATTTCATTCCCCTTGATTTATGAGAACATAAAATTACATTCATCCTAAAGATAACATATTACATCTCATTTACCTAGGTATGATTGTACAATATTTTATATTATATCAATCAATAGAAAAAATGTTTTACTTTTCATATAAAAGGAAAAAACTATTATTGATTAAAATCAACCAAAAACATGATCAACAATGTACCCAACCAACCATTATTATTTAAGCTTTGTGATTGGAATAAGAAATGTATAAAAGTATTCATATTCTTATACTAGGTATCATATATTACCTTAGGTAATGGGGAAATCTAAATATGAAACATGCACCCCTAGTATACCAAAGATATAGTGTGTGACACTCATGTAATATACCCATGGGTTATCCAACAATAAAACTCGTTTTATATATCATGGGTATACCTTGTCTATCAATACGAGAAACATAACCACAATAACCTTTACATTAAATTAAAACCTATGATGCTTTATGATGGACATTGGTCAGGGAAAACTCAAAGTCATGCTTTGAGAGGTTAATTATCATTTCACTTCATGTGTCAGATGCTTCTAACATGAATGAAAGATAAAGTGGTTATTCCGTATGTATTACATGATAATTTTCTTATACTCTTAAATATGTTTAAGAATATAATAACAAAACCATCCATTTTTTTAATCTCATATCTCACATGAATGACTATCAGAAAGCCTAATGTTTGTTGCATTTTAGGTTTTGATAAACTCATTGAATCTCGATGTAATTCCTTCACATCTCAATATAAACATTTGTTAAAACACTCCCACTAGACTCTTTTAATGAGTAACATATATAAATTAATCCATTTTGAATAATTGTGTGACTATAAATTATATTACTAATATTAAACTCATTGTGTAAGTATTAAAACTACTTTATTTAATAATATCATATGTTAGGATGTTAATAACTTCTATTCTCTACATAAACTTATTTCTATGTTCATCATCCTTATAATTTATGAAACCATTACTTAAATAGTTTCTTTAAAATTAGTGTGAGTAATTAAACGTAACACATTATATTATTTCTCTTTAATAAAAACCCTAAATTATTTTAGGATATTTTTTAACATTTACATTGAATTTGATCGATCTAATATGTTATTTTTTAACCTTTGAACTTAAAAAAATATAACCGTACTACTAATAGACTCTTAAAAACTATATTATCTTTAAAATATAATTCTAAAATACACAAAATTGAATAATTGATTCTATAACACTTATACATAATATGGAATCTCTATATAATTTATTAAACCCCTTAAATTATTACATAAAATCCGTACTAGGGTAATATTTCCCCTATTTACCGAAACCTTCATTAAGTTTCAATGAATTTGATCAACTATTGGTAGTTTAACTATTAAAAATTCAAATAGAATTTTCTTTTTCTATTTTAAACTCTAACCCATTTTTACTATTAATACAGCACCATAACATAAGCATCTCATTTCTAATTATGTTATCCTCAACGCTTCAAGAAAATAGAGTGAAGATTTTTTGAACTAATTCACATTGTTGTAAAGTTTACAATGATGATTACAGAATAATCTCCATATACAAACCAATCCATAATAGAAATATTTGGTCTATCCAATTCATTAACATGAACAATCATATTGAGTATATATAAGACTTATTTTCCATTAGTAATCTTATATCTAATTCCTTTGAAACCTAATTAAAATAATTACATGATTATAATAAACATTTAGATTTACATTTTTAATAATTTCAACATTTAGTTACTCTAATAAGAATCTAGATTCCTATTTTGAAAAATATCAACATTGGGTTACCTAGAAAGGTATTTATTGAACACATATATTTTCATTATTAAGAAAAATTATTATGTTTCTATAATCATCTAATAAATTGCTTCAATTAATATTTTCCTTCTCAAGTATTGATCTCAAGTAATGTTTGATGATGATGATTCCACTTATCTACAACAAATTCTTTTATCTAGTCAGTATCAGGATTTACATTTATTTAATAAATACACTTATTAAATATTCTCCCACTAAAATTATGACCCATTTTAATTCCATCATATTTATTAGAGGGTCAAGATCTATAATTCACTAAGTATTGAGTCAACTTTAGTGTTCATATTATCACGTATCTATTTAGGTGGTTCATCATTCCATTCATATCACATCTAACTCTTGGATGGTTCAAAGGTTAACTCCTTAACCAATCTATCATATGTATAAACTCAACTATATTCCTTTGGTATCCTATATCATGGGGTTTCCTATATAAGAATGACATAAATATCATAGCAAGATTTGATTAACTAACTCTTAGGGTTATCCATTTTATTATTACTTACACAAGATAATCGATGGGTGCCCAGCTTTAATATGAAACTACTTTATCAAATGACTGACCTCATAAAATGTGTTCACATAAGAAGTAACCCAACACTTAGTATTTTTAAATGGGTTTACATCTCACCATCTTATTTCATGTATACCATTTTATGTATTCATGTGTTTAGTGATTTATTTTTTTATCATATTCCTTTCACCAAATCATTATGTGCAAACTATATTTATATGTAACTCATTACACAACTCATAGATTGTGTTACTAACCCAAATTATAAATCTAACCTATATTTACAAATATTTAAATAAATTATAAAAATAAGGTACATGAAACACATTCAAGTAAATGAATAGAATAATATGAAATCAATAATCCTTATAACAGTAAGAATATTATGACCTATAGCCAGTCCCTAGTTTTATAGACAAAGCCTAATATCTCAGGCCATTGAGCAGTTTGACCCAAAATCCCTCTACCCATATTATTAACTAGGATAAACCTTAATTCCATCATAATTATAACATCTTATATGCATAATATATAATTAACTTGATAATTTAATCTCATAACCTAGTAAAATTCAAGTTCATAATAGAAGATAATTATATCAATTATCAAACATAGTATGTAATTATTTATTCATGTATAATATTTTATATAATTAGTTTATCACATTAGACTAAAACATAAATCCATTCAAAATAGAACACTTTTATTTATGGATAAAGCTAATAATAATAAGGAATAAATAAACATTTCATAAATTTAGAAAGGAAGTAAACATTTATTAACAATTCATAAATAAAAAAATACAAAAAACTTTCTAATTTATTCATACATTAAGGGAATTCCAATATTTATTTCCAATATTTACTACTTCATATTATCATTTAAATAAAATTTTATTAAATATTTGTCATTAAATAAAATATAAACACTTTATATTCCAAATTTATTATGTAAACATTTCACATAATCAAGATATCAAAAAAATTGATTTATTTGAAACTTGATCATATCAATTAGAAAAACTCTTATTGATATGTTTCAAATAATTTCTCAAATAAGAAATTTTAATTTAAACATTTAAAATTAACTATTATAAAAAATTCATAAATTAAATATAAACACCTATGTATTTTTTAATATTATTTTAATTTATAAACTCTTTAGAAATTATATTTATAATTTTTATATAATATTTTATCAAAAATAAAAGTCACGCCACATAAAATTAAACGTATTTTAATAATAAAAATTAATATTATGGATATTTATTTATTAAGTATTTAATAAATAGTCAATAATTACATATAAATATTTTAAAATTAAAATAAATTATAAAAACTTTATAAATTTAATATATATCACATAATAATTTTTCTATAATTTATAAAAAAATATAAATTATATATATCAATTCATAATTTAAGAAAAAATTATATTTTTCTTCCAAGATTCATTCTAAAATATTTAGATATTGAATAACGTGATTTAGTTCAAAACTAGTATCACATCCTATAGATTATATATCGTGATTTATGATAGATAATCACAACATTATCTATCCTATTTAGTGATATTCCATATCATAATCCATGGTGTGGAACAAAACTCATATTGTGCCTTATGATAGCGGTGTGATGGTTTGTGATATACCCTTTAGTTCCTGGAAAAGGTTTTTTTTAATAGAATTTTTATAGTATTTACAATGCATTTTGGTTTCAGAACGGTGAATACAAGTGCCTGTGGCACATTTGATTATTCATATTGTACATTATTATATTACAAAACTGATGTAATGCATCATCCCAGATCACTGAGTCCAAGTCGAAAAACCACATAACCTCAAGTATGCCTCCTCGTACATAAGAGGAAGTGAGATTTTGAACTATACAGTATGGATACTGATCCATCAATATGAGTAACCGTTAAAAATATAAGTATAAGTAAAAAAATAATATATAAAATAATTTCCTAGAAAAACAAAAAAAGATAACCATATAAACAACATTACATATTATAATAAAATGAGTTCTTGGTAGTGTACATATTTTGAAAAAAAATATCCATGGGTGGTGGGGTCATAGATATGATATATAAAATAAAAAAAGAATAATAGAAGCACAAATCCAAAATATCATAGAGTATGTCTTTGCATCGCCTCTATCCCTAGCCAACTCAACCTGTTTAGCATCCTAACATATGCCTCATTCCCTTAGTTGGATCCCTGCTAATAAAGTCTATACACACTGATATGTCCATGCTAGTTTTAGGTAATAAAACCTATCAGGGCACCACAAATTCATCCTTATTGTAATTATATAAAAATATTTGATTGGATTCACTAGGAGAAAATAAATAGCAATCAATCATAAATCCTAATTGAGTTATCATATTCTTATAAGGTTAAAACAAGCCTCAATGATAAAAAGAAAAATTTTAAAAAAAATATTAATTTTAATTTCAAATATATCCCCATATTTTTATTAAATTTTAGAATTAATCCCATTATTACTTTTTCGGTTTAATAATTGGAATTAATCAAAAATGGATTTAATGTGTGATTTAGTTTATTAATTCATTTAGGAATTGTTTTGAATGGATATAACATTAACTTTGGGGGATTTTAATATTTATAAAAGTTAAAGAGAGTCCAACAAGACTTTAATTGGAATAAATAAGGAATTTTTACAATTTTGTAGGATATATTTCAAAACATTATAGCCTATGTATGATTAAATGACGTTTTTAAAAAGTTATATTCCATTAAATTGGTGTTAGGATAGTTTTCTGAAAAGAAATTGGTTAGGTAAAGAGCTATGTGATATTAATTGTGGATCCTAGTCACATTTTAAGAATCATTTAGGATTCTAAAATCTTCTCTCATATTAAAATATCATGTTTAATTCTATAGTAAGAATCCTTCTTATGGATATACCCTCTCCTCGAAAAAAAATAGTTTCCCTCATCCCTCAACCCTCATGTTACATTAATTGAATCATGATAACACATTATATTATTTAATGAGTCGTATTAGTACATGTAACACCCCAAGCTTCCACGGTGTGCTTCTCTTTGAATAATACAGTAGTGTATGTTGTACGCAACTTCGAGTTCTAACACACACCACAACCAATCAAACTCACAGTTATGAATATTAATAACCACTTTTTGAAATTTTATACATTTTATCTTTCAAAATGGACTTCATTTTTGGATTCGGAATATCAAAATTAGCCTAGTGTGAATTTTTGGTATTTTTCTGAGAACATTCAATTTTTGATGAATAGTGAAAAAACACTGAGTTATAGTTTAAAACCGAATTTTTATTTAAATAATTATTTATTTTATTTAAATTTAATTAAGGTCAAAATGGATACATAAAACCTATATAAGTTCAATTTAATTCATTAGAGTTAGTTTAGAATAATTTTAGATATATAAAAATTTTATGGAATTTTTCACCGTCTTTTACCCACCTCCTAGGAGAATTTGGAAATTCATATAAAACTTAATTTTACAGCTCCTATGAGTGGAATTTAGAAACTCTAAGAGAAACGATTAATATCAAGAAGTAAAATTTGGTTCAATAAGATAAAAATAATTTTTGACGAATAGTATCTTTTTACTTTTATTTACCACGGTTAAAAGTATATAGACTAATTAAGGGTTAAAATGATATTAATATTACCCTAACACATGTCCTAATTCTATTTTACAAGTGTATCTAGACCAAAAAAACCTTAGGAATAAAATATTATCATTTAGGTTCACTTGGATTAGATTTGGACATTTATTATTAATTAATTCAAAGAAGAGTTAAACAAATTAAAATCAATGTTTAATTACTAAAACATTTTTAATATAGGGTTATATATAAGATAAATTCGATTTTAAATATTCATTATAAAGATAAAAAGATTTATTACATAATGGTATTTTATTTATAATTTTTATACATTTAATAATTCAATTTATTTATGACACAATGGTGATGCAGTAATTACCTAATTAATGAAATATTAACATAATTGATATTATAAATATAAATATAAATGTAATTTGAGACTTTTTATGAATTAACATAATTTTATAGGTTAATATGACATATTAGGATTGGTTATATAAATTTTTTTCGAAGTAATAATGCTTTTAAAAAATTATCAAAAACAAAATACCCAATAGTGTCAAAATTGACATAAAAGAGATTTTAAAACAAATATTATATTATTAATTGATATTCTATTCCTAATAATATAAGGTTCGTCCAAAGGACTTATATTATGATATTTGTATTATTAATGGACCACTTTGAGGTCTCTTTGATTTATATACTATGTTTATTAACTATATAATATAAAAATACAAAGAGACATGGTAAATGTCAAACTATTTAACTAAGAGTTAAATATAAATGATAAGGTTAATATAGTGACCCAAACCTGTATAAAATAAATTGGTTGAAAGTATTTAGACCCATACCCACATTAAACTTTAAATAATACACTTTGGAGCCATTTGAAACCGAATATTAATTTATTATAAAATAATATTTCTAGCTTTTTCAAAGGTGCCCCTCACCCCTCTTATAAAAGGGTACTCCCCCTTCTCTCTAATTTACACATTCAAAGCCTTTTGGCTTGGCCAAACCCTGACCAAATATTTTCTAAACTTCCCTCACTTAGACCTAGAGGCCTTTTTCTGATCAGAAAGCCAACCTAAGAAGCCCTTTTGATGAAATCAAAAGGAAAAACCGGATTAAGAAGTAATGTTTTCACCACCCCCATTCAAGTTCCTTTCTTCTTCAATTTATTCTTTATTTTTTATTCACATTCTAAAATAATAAATCCATTATCTTTGATATACTGTGATGTTTTTATAAATATGTTACAACAATGTTCATTGTTCTATTCATCCTTTGTACGACATGTCACCATACGTGCGTACGTACGGCTTACCGTCTCCACGTCGTGGTGTAATTGTTATTCAATAAATTATTATTTGGATGGGTATAATAATGATGTGTAATTCATTTAAATAATAAATATAACATGATAATGATTCTTTATATATGATATACCATCCAATTATATATTATTTTAATATCAAAAGAATAATATTGTCGCTCGTGCGTACGTACGGACTACCGTCTCCACGAACGCGATGAGATTCATTCGTCATCGTAACCATTCAAGACTAATTATAATTTAATGATTAAAAATAATTTTTAGGGACTTGATATCATTATGGATATGAATAAGGTATAACCTATCCACAATAAACACATATTATGTAACAAAACATATAAAAGAAAATGAGTAAGTTAACACCTGAAACGACGATAATACTAAGATATTATTGACAAAGAAATGTTAAAAGATCATATATGATATCATATTAATGTATAAGATTATTGTATAATTTATTAAAACTTATTTCACCATTATACAGGAGGTTAACCTACCCTTAACCAAACAAAATTACATGGTAAGGGTTTATTTCACAATCTCTTCATTATCTGAGGTTGCTTATACGTAATTATCTACGGGGACCTCTTTATCTTCAACATTCATGTTTATTAAAAAATGAATTTCAAATCATTCTTACTATTTTACAGACTACGGGTTAAAGTCATTTATACCCTTTTTGACCTTTTATAAAATTTCTATAAAGGAATCTTTCAGTTGTTTTCCAAACAAAGTTATTTTTAACCTTTTCGACAAAATTAAGTTAAGAATGTCTTTTTTAACTTTTATAGAAGGTGCAGCTATTTTATGAAATTATAAAATCTTCAAAGCTTCCCTTAAAATATTATAAGAATATTTTAAAATTAAATGTTTTCTTTTATAATTATGGGACTTTTAATTGATTTCAAAAAATAGATATTTCTCTCAAATAGTTTTGATTTCATCTATGTCAACATCCTTTGAAAGATTTTAAGCTTACTTGAAGTTTATTTATTATGATACAAAACTTCCATATTGTATTGAAGGTTTTGTGATATGTTTGACTATTTATGTGTAATTTTTATAAGATTCATGGTTTATGGAGAAAGTTTTGAAATTTCGTATGCTAGTTTTAATACGAATGTTTATGTTATGTTTAAACCTGTTCATATGAGGAATGCATTGGACTTATTAAGTAATGGGTGGAGAACGCTATAGCTCCTCGATGAATCGGTAGGTCTCATGAGACAAACTAGTGTCTTGGAACAAGGCATTGACAAAATCTTATTTGTAGTCTTGGCACAAGGCCTGGACTATGTGGTTATGATTGTCTGGCATTATGTATTTCATCATTATGAAAGTGGTTATTGATATTGCATGTGATTCTTTTATTAGTATAATATCCATGTGAATAAGTAAATGGAATTATTTCATTTTATTTCTGCTATATTATGATGTAGTTCAAGTTTAAAAGGCTTTTGTTTTAGTTATACATTGCCTTAAATGTTTATGCTTATTTATGAAAGTTTCCGCTATATTGTTATCCCTACTGGGCATTTGAGCTCACCCCTTTCTGTGTTTTATTTTTCCCAAGATATAAAGAAGTATTTTTTGAATGGCCTACAGGGATAGTATGAGGGGATACGAGTGTGGACTATGGAGACTATGTTGTTGTGGTTTTCATTTTATGATGTAATGCAAACTTTATGAATGTATCTAGTTCTTCCTAGGATACTAAACTAATCGGTCTTTCGAGACTTGATCTTTTGTGATCATGCCAATGTTATGTAATAATGCACCGACTCTGGGTAACTGGGGTCGGGGCGTTACAGTTGGTATCAGAGGAAGTTTAGTACAAACCTTAGAAGCTAGATTTAAATAAACTCTGATTAGAGCACATAGACCTAAGATGGACTTTGAGGATTAGTATAAAAGAACTTCCTAGAATTTTGATATTGTAGAGATTTTGTGAGTTTCTGAGAAATGCATCCCTGTCTGGATACGAGTAGGTAGAGGAGGCTCTGGCACAGATGTACCTAGGGGTAAAACCCAAAAACACTGCTTGGAGCTTGACTCGAACGGGAACTAGTACATGACAATGGTCTTTGCAGCACTCTTGGTTATGACACTCCCGAGGGATATGCTTAGGATAGTTATCATTTTCTTTACAAACCATTATGAAGGGTTTATGAGTATATACATCCTCAAAGAAAACATTTTTATGATTATGGATTATATCCATAAATTGTTCAATTTTTGTTAAGTGTTTTACAAGTATGGAATTATGTATTTTGATTCATAAACTGATCTAGTTTATGCCATTGTTTAGAAATGGCGCCTAGTGGAAGGAATGGAAACCCTATCAATGTACGCACTCCATGTAGGGATTTCCCTCCTGCTCAAGATAATTATAGTGGAGTTGGTGATGCAACTGGTTCTGATCAGCTAATCACCATACTAGGACAACTCACTCAAGTTATGAATAATCACCTTACTCGTATAGAGGACCCAAATACATAGCGTGGAGGATCAATGTTAGATACCTTCATGAGGCAAAAACCACCAATGTTCAATGGGAGTAAAAATCCCTTAGTAGCTAAGAAATGGATAAATTCCTTAGAGAAAATATTCCATGCCTTGGGGAGAAGTGAAAGGGAAAAAGTTATCATGGCAGTTTACCGCCTCATTGGAGATGTTGATCAATGGTGGTAATTTATTAAAAACATGAAGGAAGATGATGAATAATCAAATATGGAATAGAGGGAGTTCAAATATATTTTCAAAGAAAAATACTTTCTTTGTGAACATCGAGCAGATATGGAAAGGCAATTTTTTAGTCTGAGACAAAAGGAGGATGAGAATGTCTCAAAGTATGAGGCTAACATTACAATGTTAGCGAGGCATGCAGAAGATTGTATACGTAACCCAAGGAGTAATATTGATCATTTCTTTGATGGGTTAAAACCATTTCTCCATCGAGCATTAGCCTCACAATCCTTCTCGTCGTACGGAGATATTGTCTCATGTGCTATCAAGACAGAAAATTAATTTTCTATGTCTTATGACTTTAAAGAAAATCAAGAGAAGAAGAGATCTTCCAATCACTCTAGAAATGGAAATAAGGGGAATAAGGAAAAAGTTGAATATCCATCCTGCAGTAAATGTGGGGAGAAACACCTCGGTACTTATTTAAAAGGAATTGGAGTCTGTTACAATTGTGGTGAAAAGGGGAATCAAGCTCGTGATTGCAAGGGGAAGAAAGAAGCTACCAATGTTCAATGCTACAATTACAGGGAGATTGGACATTATGCAAACGAATTTCATAAGCATCAGGGAAACTTACCTCAGATAAGGCCAAGGGATCAAGGCTAATCTTATGCTATCACTACTGCTGAGGTTGAAGCTCCAAAAGATGCGGTGGTAGGTAATTTAATGTTTTCCCCAAGTTTATCAAAATCATTATTTGATTCTGGATCAACGCATTATTTCATATCTTCCTAGTTTGCTAAGAAAATTTGATATTTCAAATTTTATTTAAAAAGGGAGTTTTCAGTCAAAACTCTTAAGGAAAGTATCATTGCAACAATTTTTTGTGAATCAATCCCCATTAGAGCACATAAATGTTCTTTATCTGTGGATCTTATTGTCATACCTATGATTGAATTTCATATAATCCTCGGTATGGATTGGCGTTCATACCATGATGAAATAATTTATATTAAGAAGAAGGAGGTTACTATTTTTGATGATGATGATATGGAACACCTTATCTTTAGAGCGGAATCATATCCACCTAATTCTTACCTAGATCCACCCCCCAGTAGCTCAACTAAATTCAATTATTAGGGAGGAAGAGAATCAAATGACTCTGGGTGGGGAAAGGAATGTTCAAATAGAGGATGTACAAATTGTTGGAGAATATGTTGATGTGTTTCCAGAAGATTTACCTAGACATCCTCCATAACGAGAAATTGAGTTTTCCATTGATTTAATTCCTGGTTCAAGGCCTATAACGAAGACCCCTTATAGAATGGCCACTGTGGAATTTGTTGAACTAAAGAAACAACTAGAGTAATTGAGTAATAATTCATTTATTATCCCTAGTGTTTCTCCATGGGGATCCCCTGTCCTTTTTGTTAAGAAGAGAGATGGATCTATGAGGTTATGTATCGACTACAGGGAAATCAATGCTATAACAATAAAGAAAAAGTATCCCCTACCTCACATTGATGATTTATTTATCCAATTTCATGGACCTCAATACTTTTCAAAGATTTTACTTCGATCCGGATACCATCAGTTTTGTGTGAAGAAGGAATACATTTCGAACACAACATTTCGAACCAGGTATGGGCATTACGAGTTTATAGTAATGCCTTTTTGATTGACTAATGCACCCTCTATATTCATGGATCTAATGAATATAGTTTTCAAGGAATATCTCAATGATTTTGTGGTGTTATTTATTGATGATATCTTGGTATATTCCAAAATCTAGGAAGATCATGAAAATCCCTTGCACATTATCTTGAAGACTCAGAGAAAACATGAATTTTATGGGACGTTTAGCAAGTGAGAATTCGGGCTTCATGAGATTTCTTTTCTTGACCATATTTTCTTTAAAGATGGAATCTATGTTGATCCTTCTAAGACCAAGGAAATCCAAGAATGGCATGCACCGAAGAGTATAACTGAGGTACGCAGTTTTATTGGTTTTGCAGGTTATTATCGACATTTCGTCCAGAACTTTGCCCAATTTTATAACCCACTAACGAAGATCACACATAAAGGGGTAAAATTTTGTTGGAAAAAAGAGTGTGAAGAATGTTTTGAAGATCTCAAGAGAAGATTAGTCAATGCTCTTATATTGACTCTACCATCGGGGAATGATGGGTTCGTTATTTATAGTGATGCATCGAAGAAAGCACTTGGTTGTGTCCTTATACAGAATGATAGAGTTATTTCCTATGCATCACGAAAGCTGAAAACTTGTGAGAAAAACTATCCTACTCTTGATCTTGAGTTAACTGATGTAATATTTTCTTTGATGATATGAAGACATTATCTCTATGGTGAAAAATGTGAGATATATACCGATCACAAGAGTTTGAAGTACATTTTCTCACAGAAAGAACTCAACATGAGGAAAAGGCGATGGCTTGAACTACTCAAGGATTATGATTACATGATACAATACCACTCGAGGAAGGTAAATAAGGTGGCAGATTCTTTGAGGAGAATGGATCATGGAGTTTTGAACATGATAAGAGTTGAAAGTGATCCTATTTTCATGGATTTAGTACATATGGATATGCGAATCACCATGGAAGGTGAAACATCAATGCTTTTTCAAATGGTTTCCAAACCATATTTACTAGAAAGGATTAAGAGTTCTCATACCGATGATGAAGAATTTCAAAAGAAGATTAAAGCTGTGAATGATGGGAGATTGAGTGACTTTGTGTATGAAGACGGAATTTTAAAATTCGGGAAGAGACTTTGTGTTCCTGATATACCTGATCTAAAAAGGGATATGTTAGACAATGCTCATAGTTCCAATTTCACTATACACTCTGGGAGCACCAAAATGTATTGGGATTTGAAGGAACATTTTTGGTGGGACAACATGAAGAGGGATATTGCTAATTTTGTGTCAAGATGTTTGGTTTGTCAACAAGTGAAAGCTGGAAGGAAACAACCTAGAGGAGTCATGAAACCTCTTACCACACCTGAGTGGAAATTGGATAATATCACGATGGACTTTGTCATGGGACTACCAAAGACTCCTAGAAGGAATGATGCAATATGGGTTATTGTTGATCGTCTTACCAAGTCAGCACATTTTCTAGCTATAAGAGAAGATCTACCACTAGAACGTCTTAAAAGACAATATATTAATGAAGTTGTGAGACTTCATGGAGTACCCCTATCGATTGTTTCTGATCGTGATCCCCGTTTTACTTCAAGATTCTGGAAGAGTCTTTAGATGGCCTTGGATACTGAACTTCGTTTGAGCACTGCCTACCACCCTCAAATAGATGGAAAATCAGAACGGACTATTCAAACCTTAGAAGACATGTTTAGATCATTCTCACTTGACTTTCAGGGTATGTGGGATCAATGTTTACCTCTGGTGGAATTTTCCTATAACAATATCTTCCATTCAAGTATTTGTATGGCACCATATAAAGCGTTGTATATAAATAGATGTTGCACACCAACTTTTTGGGATGACGTTGGTGAAAGAAAACTCGTAGTCCCATAACTGGTGGAGGAAACAATGAAAAAGGTGAAGGTAATCCAAAACCACATCAAAGAAGCTCAAAGTAGTAAGAAGAGCTATACTGATAATAGAAGGAAGGATTTGGAATTTCATATAAGAGATCATGTTTTCTTGAAGGTATCTCCATGGAAGGGAGTTATACGTTTCGGTAAGAAAGGTAAATTGAGTCCCAGGTACATCAGACCTTTCAAAATTCTAGAACGAATTGGTGTTGTAGCTTACCATTTGGAAATGCCACCAAATCTCTCCAAAGTTCACGATGTGTTCCGCGTATCACTGTTTAGAAAATACGTGCATGACCCAATGCATGTACTCACCTATGAGGAATTATAATTGGAACCTAATCTGTCTTATTGCGAAGATCCCGTCAGGATTCTTAATACAAGAGAACAAGTGCTAAGAAACTGGACGACTCATCTGGTAAAAGTTCTATGGAGAAACCATACGATGGAAGAGGCAACGTGGGATCCCGAGGAACTTATGATGAAGAATCACCCATGTCTTTTCATGTGGTAGTATTCTAGAAATTTTGAGGATGAAATTATTTGAAGGATAGGAGAATGTAACACCCCAAGCTTCCATGGTATGCTTCTCTTTGAATAATATAGTAGTGTGTGTTGTATGCAACTTCGTGTTCTAACACACACCACAACCAATCAAACTAGCTGTTATGAATAGTAATACCCAATTTTTGAAATTTTATACATTTTATCTTTCAAAATGGACTTCAATTTTGGATTTGGAATATCGAAATTATCCTAGGGTGAATTTTTGGTATTTTTCTGAGAACATTCAATTTTTTATGAATAGTGAAAAAACACTGAGTTATAGTTTAAAACCGAATTTTTATTTAAATAATTCATTGTTTTATTTAAATTTAATTAAGTTCAAAATGGATATATAATACCTATATAAGTTCAAATTAATTTATTGGAGTTAGTTTAGAATAATTTTAGATATATAAAAATTTTATGGAACTTTTCACTGTCTCTTACCCACCTCCTAGGAGAATTTGGAAATTCACATAAAACTTAATTTTACCGCTCCTGTGAGTGTAATTTAGAAAATATGAGAGACACGGTTAATATCAAGGAGTAAAATGGGGTTCAATAAGATAAAAATAATTTTTGGAGAATAGTAACTTTTTACATTTATTTACCACGGTTAAAAGTAAATAGGGTAATTAAGGGTAAAAATGATATTAATATTACCCTAACACATGTCCTAATTCTATTGGACAAGTGTATATCAACCAAAAACAACCTTAGGAATAAAATATTATCATTTAGGTCTACTTGGATTAGATTAGGACATATATTATTATTTAATTCAAAGAGGATTTAAAAGAGTTAAAATCAAAGTTTAATTATTAAAATACTTTTAATATAGGGTTTTATATAAGAGAAACTCGATTGTAAATATTCATTAAAAATATAAAAGGATTTCATAAAAAATGGTATTTTATTTTCAATTTTTATACATTAAATAATTTAATTTATTTATGAAACAATGGTGATATAGTAATTACCTAATAAAGGAAATATTAAGATAATTGATATTATAAATATCAAAATAAATGTTATTTAAGACTTTTTATGAATTCCAATAATTTTCTAGGTTAATATGACATATTATAATTGGTTATATAAAGTTTGTTCGAGGTAATAATTATGTTATAAAATTATCAAAAGCAAAATACCCAATAGTGTCAAAATTGACATAAAAGAGTTTTTAAAACAAGTATTATATTATTAATTGATATTCTATTCCTAAAAATCTAAGGTTCAGCCAAAGAACTTATATAATTATATTAGTATTATTAATGGACCACTTGGAGGTCTCTTGGATATATATAGTATGTTTATTAACTATATAATATAAAAATATAAAGAGACATGGTAAATGTCAAACTATTTAACTAAGAGTTAAATATAAATGATTAGGTTAATATAGAGACCCAAACCTATCTAAAATGTATTGGTTGAAAGGATTCCGACCCATACCCACCTTAACCTCTAAATAATCCACTTTTGAGCCATAAAAACCGAATATGAATTATAAAATAATATTTCTAGCTTTTCCAAAGGTGCCCCTCACCCCTCTTATAAAAGGGCACTCACCCTTCTCTCTAATTTACACCTTCAAAGCCTTTTGTCTTAGCCAACCCCTGACCAAATATTCTATCAACTTCCCCCACTTCAACTTAGAGGCATTAGTTTGATCAAAAATCCAACCTACGGATCCCTTTTGTTCAAATAAAAAGGAAGAACTCGATTAAGAGGTAATGTTATCACCACCCTCTTTCAAGTTCCTTTCTTCTTCAACATGTTCTTTCTTTTTTATTCCCATTATAAAATAATAACTCTAGTATCTTATATATTGTTATGTTATTATAAATATTGTATAACCATATTCATTATTCTATCCATCCTTTGAATGACATGTCACCATATGTGTGTACGTACGACTTACCGTCTCCACGTCATGGTGTAATTGTTATTCAATAAATTATTATTTGGATGGGTATAATAATGATGTGTAATTCATGTAAATAACAAATATTACATGATAATGATTTTTATATATGGCATACCATCCAATTATATATTATTTTAATATCAAAATAATGATATTGTCACTCGTGTGTACGTACGGATTACCGTCTCCACGAACGTGATGAGATTCAATCCCCATCGTATCCATTCAACAATAATTCTCATTTAGTGAATTAAAATAATGTTTATGGACTTGATATCATTCTGTATATGAATAAGATACAACCTTTCCATAACAAACACAGATTATGTAACAAAACATATAAAAGAAAATGAGTAAGTTAACACCCGAAACGACAATCATACTAATATATTATTAACAAAGCAATGTTAAAAGATCATATATGATATAATATTAATGTATATGATTATTGTGTAATTTAATAACAATTATTTCACCATTATAAAGGATTTTAACCTACCCTTAACGAAGGAAAAGTACAAGGTAAGGGTTTATTTCACAATGTCTTCATTCTCTGAGGTTGTTTATACATAAGTATCTACTAGGACCTCTTTATCATACACATACATGTTTCATAAAAAATGTATTTCAAATCATTATTAAAATTTTACATACTATGGGTTAAAGTCATTTATACCCTTGTTGAATTTTTATAAGAAGTTTATAAAGGAATTTTCTGTCGTTTTCCAAATAAGGTCCTTTTTGAACTTTTCGACAGAATTAAGGTAAGAATGTATTTTTTAACTTATATGGCTGGTGCGGCTATTTTATGTCGTTATAAAATTGTCGAACCTTTCCTTATAATATTATAAGAATATTTTCAAAGTAAACGTTTTCTTTTATAATTATGTGACTTTTAAATGATTTCAAAAAAAGAGATATTTCTCTCAAATACTTTTGATTTCATCTATGTCAACATCCTTTGATGGATTTTAAGATTATTTGAAGTTTATTTATTATGATACAAAACTTCCATATATTATTGAAGTTTTTGTGATATGTTTTATTTTGTATGTTTTATTTTTATACCATTCATGGTTTATGGATAAAGTATTGACATTTCGTATGCTAGTTTTAATATGAATGTTTATGTTATGTTTAAACCTGTTCATATGAGGAATGCATTGGAATTAGTAAGTGATGGGTGGAGCACGATATAGCTCCTCGATGCATCGGTAGGTCTCATGAGACAAACTAGTGTCTTGGCACAAGGCCTTGACAAAATCTTATTTGTAGTCTTAGCACAAGGCCTTGACTATGTGGTTATGATATTCTGGCATTATGCATTCCATCATTATGAAAGTGGTTATTGATATTGCATGTGATTATTCGATTAGTAGAATATCAATGTGAATAAGTAAATGGAATTATTTCATTTTATTTCTACCATATTATGCTGAAGTAGAAGTTTAAATGGCTTTTGTTTTAGTTATACATTTCCTTAAATGTTTATGCTTATTTATGATAGTTTTGGCTATATTGTTATCCTTATTGGGCATTTGAGATCACCCATTTCTATGTTTTATTTTTCCCAAGATGTGAAGAAGTATTTTATGAATGACCTGCAGGGATAGTATGAGGGGATATGAGGGAGGACTATGGATACTATGTTGCTGTAGTTTTGATTTTATGATGTAATGTAAACTTTATGAATGTATCTAGTTCTTCCAAGGCTACTAAACTAATCGGTCTTTCGAGACTTGATCTTTTGTGATCATGAAAATGTTATGTAATAATGCACCGACTCTAGGTAATTGGGGTCGGGGCGTTACAGTACCCATATAAAAATAGTTGGACCAAAACATGCCTCATGCTATATTTATTTCAATAGTTCTATCATTATATCAGATTCACTCCAAGGGATGTGTGTGTTTCAAGTCTCTCTCTACAACAAATCATCCAACACTATGTTAGATTAAACTGAAATTGTTTATGATAACATGATATTAAAACATAATTATAAATTAATGAGGACTCTATCATAAATAAAATTCTAGATTGTAGTTGAAGCCTCTTTGATCCCATATATGTAGACTCCACATAATTTTCAAGTCGATTCGATCAACTGAGCCCATTTGGTGTTGAAAGTTCAAGCTGCTTCACAAGAATATTAAAAAATAGTGAAAAGTAGATAATCAATTCTTGGATATGTATAGAACTTGATTATGGGATGGGAAACATTACAAGATTTTAATATATGATTATTTTTATATGGTAAATTTGTTTTATATCTTTCTCTATACATAACACCAAACTTTAAGGAAATTGGTATATGCTAGATAAAATATAAATATTTAAATATGACCATTAGACCAATCCATTGAATTATAAATAATTAGTTTGAGTAACAAATTTATGAAATATTTATATAATTAAAATAAAGTCAACTTTTAATATGAATTAAATTTAATTGGTATCAAAAAATGACTAATATGGTCATTTAATACTTAGAAATATATTTTTCCAAATATTTGATTTTTATGAAATATGCATTTGTATTTCATGAAATGTATGATTAATTATAATAAAATATATTTCATATAAATAATTGGTTAATACTAATTTATTTCTTAAATGATAGGAAATGTGACCTAGAATGGTTAATATTCTAAAAAAGTTATTTTCCTATAAAAGTAGTTTTCGATTATATATAACATTTTTATTTAAATGTTTAATTTATAAATTTTAGAAATGAAATTTAAAAAAATGAATACTTTTTTGGATTCATTATAGTAATATTTTCTTAAGATTAATTTTTTGTATTTTTCTAAAAAGATATATTTTTAAGTGAATAGTGAAAAATAACAAGTTTAATAATAACATAAATTTTATTACATTGTTAGTATATAATTATGAATTATAAATTACTAAAACATTTTTTTAACACCACATATGTATTTTTCATGTAAATTTTTAAATTAAAATTAATTAATTTAGAAACCCATATTTGAAATTTTAGAATATAAGTAGTATTTTCTAAAATATTATTTTTAATACATTATACATTTTTATTTTAAAATTAATTTTTATCAATTTTATAAATTAAATAAAAAAATTGATTTAAACTTTTTAATTACTAGTTCAATATTATATAACAAGTATCTCTTTATTTTTTGGAATAAATAATTAGTTACTTAAGTAAATACTAGTTACCGTAGTAAAAGGAAAAATGGTAAAAGAAATAATTTAAGAGGTAAAATTCTTATTTAATATCCCCGGCCTGGGTGCCACTAAATCAACACCCTAATCCAGGTCATCACATGACCTCAAGCGTGCCTCCTCATACACAAGATGTTGTCGACTAGCTGTGAGGGTCAAGATTAGTCATGTGGGGAGACTATACCCTAAGGGTTAGACTAAGAAACAATAATAAACATCTATAATATAAAATATAACATGAACTAATAAATTAGAAAGCATAAATAACAATTTTCAAACTAGGTACAAACCACAACCAACTGTAAATATTCCATTTCATGCTATAGTGCCAAGTAAACAAAACCCAAAATAAGACAAACAGTGGAAATCCCAAAACAGTCATGACTTTAAGTCTGGAACCTCATCATGAATTTTACATGTCCATCTTAACTCCATAGAATAGGCCCATTTCCCTTGTCCATAAATGTAATCATGAAATCTTCTCGGGTACCCAACAAAGATCTAAGCAGGATTTGAGTACAACTCAATAGGCCACCACCAATTATGTCTACCAAATATCTAGTCTAACAGATAGTGCATGCAATTATGAAATAAATGTCAAGTGGATAATAGGCATTTTGGGAAACTTCTTTGGAATAATTATTTAGCTATTACTATCCATAGTACTAAGTTCATTATATGAAAATTATTCATTATTTAGTCTATCATCATCAAGTAATAAATGGGTTAAGAAATCACATTATTCACATAAGTTTAATAGAAATTATCATTATGCATATATGAATAATTCAAATCCCTATATCAGTAGGGATAACACATCACAACATCAAAATATCGTCACCTAGAAGCCTTAGTCTGGGTGGAATGGAATCATTATGGGAATAGAGATCTACCCCCTTCCCTAACTCATGCATTGTGGGTGGAGTTAGAGCATCAGTCCAACTCAACCCATGGGAGTATCCTCATTAATAAATTTTCTATTAACAATCATACCATTACAGAACTAACAGAACCAATATTAATGGAAATAATAATACTCAACAATCAACATGGGAATTAATAATATTCCATAACACATTAATACATTTTTCATCAACATTTCCAATCCTATTTGACCCAATTTCTATTTTCATGCCTTAACATATTTAGTATATTCATTGATTTCCAAACCATAACCAACATTTAGGAATTACCATGTGTTAAACCAATAATCTCATTTATCATTTCACAAGCATTCCCACTTATTCATTTAAATTACAATTCTTACATCACTTTACAAAACCACTTTATCACATTCTACCCATTAGGTGTACCTCATAATTCCCATGTATTTACCCATTCTTTATATACAAAAACTTCTGTATACAAACCCATTCACAGGTTCTTCAATTCACAAGACATTTCTAATTTAACACAATAATTATTTCATATATACTGGTTCTTTTGATAAACTCAACAAAATTCATACCCCTTTTTAAAAAATCTTTTTTAACCCATTACTAACTCATTCCAAATAACCCCTTAATCCATTACCAGCCATGGAATAACTGTTAACATTCCATTTCCAATTAAACTTAACATATTAAATTGTTCAACAAGTCTTTATACTATCACATGTTAATTTCACAATTAAAATGGCCAATTCCTAGGTCTAATAATGTTGGTGCACGCCATGGGTGACCCTATAACGTTCGATTCATCCTCAACACATCCCACGGGGACAGTGATGGGTTCCAGTAATAATTTAGACCCCCAAATTACCAAATCATACTCAAGGTGACAAAAACACAATAAGGGGGAGGACATATCTTAACACACATGAACAAATCCATAATAAAACTATGGGATATAACTTCTAGACCACCTAGCTCAGATCATAAGATGAAATCACTCTTAAACATAGCCATAGATCCAGATCCAACCCCCCCCCCCAATTAAGTTCCATCCTATATTCCACTAGAAAATATGGTTTTAGAGCTTCAGAAGAAGTTGGGAGAAACTAAAAACCTTAATCTGAAAAAGAGAAGCAATAGGAATATTAGTCTTACCCAGGACTTCAATTCGCAAGATCATGTAGATATTGTTTTTTCACTAGGGTTGAGAGGAGAAGAAAGGAGGAAAATCCCGTATTGGGGTTTAAAATCCCATAATTGATTTTTTGTAAATTTCTCAACTTTACTGGGTTGCATGTTTTACCGGTTTTCCAAACCATCTCCAAACCATGTGAGAGATATTGTCCCAAAATCACCCCATCACATAGTTTCTTGGGAATTCCATAAGGTTATTTTAATGATGTAGTAACCATGTGAAATCTTCTATCCAAGGCTACACGGTTACCTGGGATGCTTCGCATGGTTTTCACTAATCATGCGTAAACTGTGCAACATACCCAAAAACTCTGTTTTCCTCATTTTGTATGCCCCAAACCCCTAGAACACCCACAAACCTTTTCACGAACTTTGGGAAACACTTATTTGACCAAAACATAAACAAAAACATACCATAAGAAAAATATCAGATCTTACAACCCCCCACCCCGCATAACAACTCTTCCTCGATCCACTCCTTCCAAGAATCACTGAGCTTCCATAAAAAGAGATTATGCCACTAGTCCTGAAAATCCATTCCAATTTCCCCAAGTTTCTCAGTGAACATTAAAATACTACCAAAAATGTGAACCAAGTCATGGTCGTGACCATCAAGAGCTCCTCACCACCACCCCTAACACAAATTGGATACTCCTCAAGGATGCATCAACTTCAACCATACCCGACCACTAGAACTTCATAGAGAAATCTTATAAAATAGTTCCTAATTCACAACACATGGAATATTTTCACATAGTATTATATCATTATGGAGGAACCAATCAGCACCCCATCAGTCTGATCCCCAACACAAATCATGACTCAAATCACTTTTCATTATTTTCCTTTATATTCCAAACTCTAACAGCGAAAAAACATGAAATATCCTAGATGAAACCACCAGATCCTCCCAATCACATTTTATGACATACATCTATCCCCCACTCATTTCTTGACGAAATCATTCCACAACTATCACAAACCAACCAAGGTCGACCCTGAACCGGTCACATGATTTGATCTGTCTTAAGACCCAAAGGGTGTTCCCGATCCCTATGGTCTGGAAACTAGTGTCGTTCGTCATCAGATTACACAAGGTAAAAAATTATCCCAATAAATAAACCTCAATGAATATAAATAAGAAACCAAACAACCCACTATATATATATATAAATAGGTTGTACATCTTTTATACAAAATCTCAAAATTTACAATAACTAATAAAATAGCCAACCTGGAAAAAGGGCAACACTATCTCCATGTGACCTTAATGGACCCTATACAAAAAATGATCCCTCATTTCCCAATGTGACTGAACTCAAGATAACACATCCACAGGGGCTACAAAATAGAGAAGAACTATAGGCATGATTATTTAAACTCCGTAGGCTATCTAGAAAATCTATTCTCGATGTACATCCTTTAAAATAAAATAAACATCAATTTTAAGTTTGAAATAAAATTTATAAAAGCATTATTTCATAAACAAAATATTTAAAAACAAATTACAATTCATTTCCCATACTCATTTCCAAAAATAGATTCATTTCATTAGTGTGTTGTTGGCATTTTAAAGGGGAAAGTGATGTCTATAATCTCCAGCTTTCACAGAGGGTAAAACACTTTACTGGAAAAAAAATCATAAACCTTACTAGAATAAACCCATCACTTTCTATGATAACAAATACATAAGAAGGAATAATAATAATCACACAACAAGGGAAATGTAAATCGACATAAAAATGTCACATTCATCACTACAGGTGACTAAAATCTAAAATAAATGGGTGAACCCAGGAGATCAAGAATAATCCAGAAGACACCAATACCAGAGATCCCATCTACAGTAGCATTCCACACATAATGAAATAAAAATGATCAATATTCTAGGACATCCTTTCTCAAGGAAAATTGAGGGAAAATCCCAAAGCAATAAACCCAATATATCCACCTAATACAAGCCACTGGTCAGTACCGTAACCTTCTAGTGTACCAATAATTCATAGAAAATTCTGTCAATATGTTGGGTTCCCATGTATCAAGTATTAATGAGGGTGATCCAACTGATGCCAACTGAGCATCCAATCAAAACATATATATATAATAATAATTCATAATAGGAATCCCCATGATTCACTCTAAGGATCAATCTCATGCCACATGATAAACAAAATATAAAGAGCCCAAACCGAGGAACTCTAATAATGGATCACAAGGATTCCACAATAAGAACATCCCATCCATTATATACACATTCTAGTCATGAGAAAATCCAAATGAGGTTTTCATATTAAACACTTTCACTATTTTCACAATGCTTCCAAACGGGCCTTTAAGTATTTCACAAAGCTTGTATTTATAAACATTAAAAAATCCATTTTTCATATATTGTTTTAAACATTCCATTTTAAACATTTAAAAATTTACATGAACCCCTTAAAACATTCTTGTTACACACTCAAAACACAACCATTTTTAGAAAAAGGTCAAATAGGACATTCATCGTAAACACATGCCAAAACATGCTAAAAACTGACAACCATTTGTTCATAAAATCAAAACAACTTTTCACAACAAAAAAAGGACCCCAAAATATAATTTTTTACAATTCCAATACTTTAATAAATTCAAAAAAATCAATTTATAACACACATATCACATAAAATACAAACTGGCACTTTACCGAAACCAAGGAATACAATATTTTGCAAAAAAAATCTTATTTAACACTCCATAAGGTTTAAATCACAAATGTTCATGCTATAAATTCATTTAATATACTGAAACATGTTTTACATATCACAAACTAGGTGAGAAAACTAACAAAACATTTTATCAACTACTTAGATTTCACATTTTAACCAAAATAATACTATGTTTCACAAAAAAAAAGTCATAAAAACCCATTTTCACATAAAACATTTAAACTAAGGGTTTAAAAACAACACATGGACCATATGAAAGTTTTGAACATTAAAAAATAGATGAAACAAAAATCATAATGGAAAGTTCATGAAATATCCTACCTCAAACCCATGAATGAATGTGAATGCACACCCGAAAATACCTATCGTGGGTTCCAACACCCTAGATCTATGAAGACCAGCCCTAAAAGAACAGAACCCCCATAAAAATCCAGTCTAAAATGGACCCCTAGGTTTATCATGACCAGGGGAGAAGATAAAACCATGAAAAATTAGAATAAGAGGGAAGAGGGAGGGGAGAAGAGAAGGAATAACCTTGGAAACTATCCAACCCTTCATAGTCCTTTATATCTACACAATTATAGGAGAGTGAATGGATTGGGAAGAAAAATATAGGTTATCTAGGTCCGGAAGAACCTGGGGAAGGAGGTTTTGTCGAATTTGGTTCTAAAAATCCCAAGGAGGAAAATTTTGAAACATAAATTTTTTTATTCCGGGCAGACTTGCATGGTTAGGATGCACGGTTTTTTAAAAAGTGCTCTGAACCATGTGGAAGACACAGGATCAACCACATGTTCACTCCTTAGTGTACCCATGACCATTCTTCAACCATGTTGTAGGTTTTATACTTGTCATAAAGTTACCTAGGTTCAGCTGCATGGTTTATTAAACTATGTGCTAATCATGCGCATGACCTTTTCAATCCAAAAACCAATTTTTTCTCCAAAAAATAACAAATAACATAGGAACCAAGAATTAGGGAAAGATTAGACAAAGAAAAAATTTCAAAAATAAATACCTATCACACTAGAAACCTGGGAAAAATATGGGGATCCCAAATGAACTGGATCGAAACCCAAACTTCAAAAACCGGGTGTGACAATTATCCCCACTATTAAAGCTTTCTACCCCCAGAAATCCATAACACATTCCAAAAAATTGATCAACACCAAAGGATTCTATATCAAAATGATACAACCTCTTTATACATGTACATATCATCCAACATTAATGGAACATAATCCACTTTCATCGTATAAAAAAACAACCCACAACCACTTCATGAGATTCAATGGAAGGATCAAGCCACAACATCCACAACCAAGCCAAGAACAAGGTTGTTGGTACTTATCCCAATGAAACCAATGATCAACCAAACCAAAGGTCACTCACGAAAGCCAAAAATTAGTGGGGAGCCCTAAATGGACTCCCCACCATTTGGAAACCACAAATATCTGACAAATACTTAAAAAGGAAGCTCCATGAGACATCAAGTGCGTATCCCCACCATTAAAGATAAGCTAGAAAAAGCCAAAGAAAAATTCCCTATGATCCAAAATTAATCCTTCCCACATAATCCAAAAAAAGTTCCCTTATAATGGCATTTCATACCAGGCCAAAAAGAATGCAACAAGATCTTTTAAACTACCACTTCCGAATGGAGGGGTTAAATCTGATCCAAAACTCGTTGCACAGACCAAGAATCTCAACCACATAGGGAGGGGAGGGAAGGGGTCCAATGATAAGACCATTGAAACCACAAACAACAACCATCCACTACTTTCTACAATAAGGGAGTAAATTAATATCATTGAGAAACCACAATAAAACACTATAACTACCTTACTACAGTGGTAAAGAAATGATATTAGGCAAACCCCTTAAACCTCCAGAATTCCTGACTATGTTCCATCTTCACTCTGAGGCCTATGGCTAGAGCTCTAATGGAAGAAGAATCTACTACCTCATAGTCAATAAATTATAATCCCAAATCCAAACATTCATCACACAATTAGATAAAAGTTGAAGATTATAAAGCGCTGGAATAGAAACCAAACGTAAATTGAGAATAAAAGTTCATAAAAGACACACATCATCTCTTATATCACAAAAACCAAAACACCATTGACACAACCTCCATAAAAAAAGATCTATTACACAAAACTGAAGCTTAAAAAATAAACATTAATCAACTTTTTAATATCACATCACTTTTGAGAGTTTCCTCTATGATTCTTTCTAGAAACACCTCGATAGAATTTCTGAAAGTGACCCAAGCATCCAAAATAATGGAAGTGATTATGAGTACATGGACATGATGACCTCTTGTGACCCATATTACCACACTGATAGCATAGATGAACATCCTTCCCAAAATATGTGCTTGATAGATCTCAAGGTCTTTTTATTCCATGAACCACTCTATCAACTTTCAACTACTTCCTCATCACCTTGCCAAAATCTTCACCCCTTCTCCTAGGAATTAAAGGAGGTAAGAACACTTCAAGAACTCCCTCCATAATGGCTTCTCCATAAAAATCCTTCCTCACCACATCGGTAAAATATTTTGGATTCATCTCTAACACATTAAATAGTATATTGGTATGGATACCCACATCAAAACATGTTGCCTTCATGGAGTCATCTGTAGAATACCCTACATCATAAGAGACTATATCCACAAATCATTTGAAATAATCCAACACCGAACCATCACCCTAATAAAACATACCATATTTATCCCCTTTCTCACCCCTTATCTGTCAGATAAATATTGATAAACGAATTAAGCCTTGAAGAAAACCCTAGTAAGATCTTCACGGTGCTTGTTCGATGATACAGACTTCCACCACTTCCACTAAAAACCGTCAAGTATGAGAGTTTAAAAATAAACCATCAAAAACTCGGGAAAGTAGATGAGGCTAAAGTTAATTTCAATATTTCCCAACTACTCTTCTGAATAGATAGGATCTATTATTCCAAGAAACAGAGTTAGTTCTAGCATCCAAAACTCAAGAATGAAATACCTAGGTTGATCAATCAGAAACCCCACCAATGGGAAATTTCTTGTAGCCACAATATAATCACCCATTGAAGCTCTATGGGGACAAAATATGGAAAAATAAAATCTAAAAACTAAATCAAAGCCATCTCAAAAACAAAAAACCTCAAGAACAAACACATGATAGTTGAAAAAATTTGAACATAAGAAAACAATCCACTATAACATCAAACCTTTCATTTTGAAAACGTCATTAAATTTAAAAAACCATGGTGGGTTGATCACTCGCCATTAGAATTCCTTAGATTCTCACTCACATGCATGTTTTCATGCCACCATGGGCACCCATTATCTATGCCATACCAGGAATCCATTCACATTCCCATAAACCACCATCTATGTAGGCACCCATAAGAACACCATGTATGAAATAAAACATTCTCATTTCCCAAAAAAATCATTCAAAACATTTCAAAAATCACAAACATTATGAAGGAACATTAACCACCATGTCAAAACCATTTTTATATTCACACATCACACCATTTTACCATATTTGAAAATGAAATCCCATAGATTTCAACCAAAAAACCAATTTACTTTTTTAAAAACATTTTCCAACATCTCGACAAACCTCATTTCATCGAAACATTTGATTAAAAACTCACTCATTTTTCATTTAAAACAACTTCCAAACCCACAAATTGCTTCACACAAACCCCAAAAGGCAATTTTATAAAAACTCATTTTCTAAGGTCTTCCAAAAATTAGATTCTGAAAACCCTTTTTCCCCACTTTTCAAAATCCAACTATTACCACTAAAATACTACTTTCCAAAAATCCAACACAAGAAGTTTTTTTCAAGACAATTTTTCCGAATTCATAGAAAACCCAAAGAAACTCATAAAAGGTAACTAGTGTTGGTGGGTGACATGACCGTATGGTTGGTGGCCATAATCCAAACACACCAATAACACAGAGAGACTTCTAGAACCATTCCCCATCTTCACTTGGATTTCTAGGCCCTACGAGCTCACAAGACCATTAGTTCAACTCCACTTTTCATATCCCAATAACCAAAAAATACCTAAATACTAAAAAACTAACAAAACTAGACATCCCATGGATACTTGAGGATGGGAATAAGAAATATTTCATGAAGCTCTTCTCCAACCAACCACTCATGTCCCGATAATCCTACTCTATCTACCTGGACATCCCCAAATAAAAAAGGGCACCCTGAAAAGTAAGGTATGATAATATTTTACCTCCTTTAATACCATTTTTTCAAGATAAAACTTGGGTCAACCTTGAACCAATTACCCGAGCCAATCTATAGCAAGGCCCAAAGGGCATTCTTGATCCCCAATGGCTAATAACTAGTGTCAGACATGATCATAGTAAAAAATGTAATAATTTCTCCAAATAAATAAACCATAACCAATATCCAAAAGAAAATAAACATCCCACTATATATAGACAAATATGTTTAACAACTTTTATACACAATCTGAAAATTTACAATAAGTGAAAAAATAGCCAACCAGACAATAGGAAAACACTATATCTATATGACCTCACTTGTAACTCTTCAACACAATGATCCCTCACCACCCAAGGTTACTGAACTCATCCTAACAGCTACACAAGGGCTAAAAATAGAAAATAATTATAGGTGTGGGTATTAAAACTCAGTAGGCTATCTGGATAATCTATTCACAATGAACTTCATTTAAAATAAAATAAACATCAATTTAAATATTGAACTACAACATATAAAATTATTTTTTTATAAAAATTTGACTTAAAAACAATGTATAACTCACTTCCCATATTAATTTCCAAAACTAGATTCATTTCATTATTGTTTCGTTAGCATTTTAAATGATAAAGTGATGTCCATATTTTTCAACTTCCACAAAGAGGGTAAAACACTTTACGTGGATTTTTTTTAATAAACCTTATTAGAATAAACCAATCACTTTATAAGAAAAAAATACATAAGAATAAATTGTAGTAATCACACAACAAGAGAAATGTAAATAGATATACAAGTGTCACATTCTACACTGCAGGAAAATAAAATCCAATAGACATGGGTGAACCTAGGAGATCAATAATAATTCAGAAGACACTAATAACTAAGACCCCTTCTACGGTATAATTACACATATGATTAAATCAAAATGCTCAATATGCTCATCCATCCTTTCTCATAGAAGGTTGAGGGAAAATCCTATAGCAATAAACCCAATAAATCCACCTACTATGGGCTACTGGTCAGTATTGTGACCTACCTGTGCCACAATAATTCTTACAAAATTCTCTCAATATCTTGGGTTATAATGTCTTATGTATTCATGGGGGTGAGCCAACTAATGTCAGTTGAGCATCCAATCACAACATATATATAATAATAATTCACAATAGGCATCACCCCGAGTGACTCTAAGGATCGATCTCATTCTACATGATAAAAAGAACATAAAGAGTCCAACCTGAGGCACTCTAATAATGGATCACAAGGATTCCACAGGGAGGAAAGAAAATTCATTATATAAACATTCTAGGAATGAGAACATCCAAAGGAGGTTTTCAAAACAAACACTTTCACCATTTTCACAAAGTTTCCAAACAAACCTATAATCATTTTCAAAAACTAAAATTTATCAATGGTACAAAATCCACTTTTCATTAAGATTTTTAAACACAACATTGTAATAATAAAAAAATTTACAAAACCCCCTTAAAACATTCTAGTTACACACTCAAAGCACATCCATTTTTATTAAAATTCCTAACGAGGCATTCATCGGAAACACATGCCAAAACATGCAAAAAATCAATACCCATTTGTTCATAAAGTAAAAACCACTTTGCACAGCCAAAAAAGGATCCAAAAATATCATTTCAAATGCTTCCAATACATTAATAAATTCAAATAAATCATCTTTTAACACACTTATAACAAATAATCTAACTGATAACATTACCAAAAAGAAGGCATGAAATATTTAACAAAACAATTCTTATTTAGCACTAAAAAAGGTGTAAGGCACAAATTTTAATTCCATATATTCATTTAAGATACTAAAACATGTTTTACATATCACAAAATAGGATCGAAAGCTAAATGAACATTTTATCAAATACTTAGAGTGCATATTTTAACCAAAACAATACTATGTTTCACAAAACAAGGCATAAAATACCATTTGAACATAAAAAAAATTAAAAAAAGGATTGAAAAAAATAAAATATCCTATATAAAAGGTGAAAACAGAAATAAAGATATAAAACTTAAATGATAAAGGAAAGTTCATGGGATTTCCTACCTGAAATCCATGGTAGAATGGGAACACACACCCGAAAACACCCGATGTGGGTTCCAACACCCTAGATCTATGAAGACCAGACCTAAAAGAAAAAACCTAGCAAAGATAGTGGGAAAATATAACCCTATTTCAGGCATGACTAGGGGTGAAGAGAAAACAAAGAAAAAATAGAAGAAGAGAGAAGAGGGAGGGGAGAGGAGAAGGAAACTCACTTTGGAAACTAGCCAACCCTTCATCTTCCTTTATATATACACCATTTGAGGAGGGTGAATGTCTTGAAAAGAAATGTAGAGGCTCTCTAGGTCAATAAAAACCATGGGAAAGGGGATTGGTTGAATTTGGGCCTAAAAACCAAGGGGGAAAAGTTTTAAAAATAAAAAATTTAATTCTATGAGGACTCGTGCGGTTAGGCTGCACGGTTTATTAAATGGTGCGCCAAACCGTACGTCAGACACAGGAGTGACCACGTGGTCACTTATATGGGGCCACACAAACATGTCCCAATCTTAAAGTATGTTTTATACCTTCTACACAGTTACCTGGGTTCAGTGACATGGTTTATCAAACTGTGTGCCAATCGTGTGTACACCCTTTTCAAGACAAAAACCAATTTTCTCCAAAAACTTCCAAAAAACATTGGGACCATCCATGAGGGAAAGATTAGGTAGAGAAAACATTTCAAAACTCAACACCCATCACACCCAGAACCCTATAAAATTTATGGGATACCAAAAAAGCTATATCAAAACCCAAACTTGAAAAACTGGGTGTGATAACAATTGTTCATCAAAACGCAACCCAAACACCCTGGTACTTGATCATTTTAACTTGTGAAAAAACTGGGTACCAGGGTCAACTCATCCAAATCTTGAAAACTTGATTCCCTCCATTATGAACCTCTGATCATGTCATCAACCAACCTTTTATCCTCTATGGTTTTATTCACCCTGTTCGGCTACATGGAACCTCTACTCTTTCCAGAAACTCAAATCAATTTTTACATCATACCTGACATACCCATTGATTTCATTCCCTGACTTATAGTATAATACCTTCATCATAGCACCAAATCCCTCCAAACCATCGTTAGGTTCCACTTTCTAAATAATTTTCCCAATCACTAGCACCTCAATCATTCATAAACTATCTAATTAATTCTATATTCTCACTCAATCCCACTCTGAAATTGAGACACACTTCTCCCTCCATAGAATCCTATGAAAGTGATTTACCGCTCTCCACATTCATCCCTTGATCATAGTCAAGTCAAGTATCCCTATTTCACTCATCCTAGAATGGTTAGCATCACCATTGGAATGGCACAACATCACATTGACAATTTTCCATCCAACTTCATGGTGTTCCAAACCACTATAGGGAAATTATCAGAGTCTAATTTTTATTTCCATTAGAGTTATAGACCCCAACCTCTCTTTCCACCAACTGAAGTTACATCTCACTACACTCATTGATGACCAAACACAAGAATTTAAAATTTCATTTAGAACCACCATGTGACAAAAATCCAATGATTGGCTCAATCAACCACCATAGTCAAGTCCCACATGGCCTCTCTAAGAGACCAAGAATTCACCCAATAGGTTCTTTATTATCATCATGATGTAGCTACATCAACTCAACGTTCTCCTCCCCACATTCAGGACTGACTCATCACTCCCCGCCTTAAGAGTTTCCTTACCTTTACTCTACACATGGGATTCCAATCACCATGGCTCACACCCAATCACATGCCTAATTCCAAAATTTAGACATGGTTATCTATCCTTATCCATAAAAAGAGATTGGACATCAACCAGTGCCTGCTTCTAGCTTCCATGGGTGGTAACCATGATATTCGTCAAGAACCAGCCCATCCCAAGGACCTCTCATGAAACCATCAGTGGTGTTCATCCCACCATCCCAATTCACATATAGCACCCCAATGAACAAAAACGTCATGATGGACCTCATCCTACCAAAAAAATTCAAGTTTATAGAAGCATAGACAAAGCTTCTCAACGTACCAGGAATGATGTCAAGATGTTGGGAATGATCGTCACTAGACGAGGTATGCAAAGAAGTTATCAAAGAACACCAATTCCCTATGACCATATATAAAGATGTCATGGATTATTGTTTTCCTTAGTACTACCTCCACCAAACAAATCGATCTCCTCTGATATGCCCCTGAAAATTAACAACTGAACACTATGGTTTTAATGCCAATAAAATAAATTGTTTCTTGCAATACCATGCTTCATGATTTGGTTTTATAAGGAATGTTAGACACATATCCCATTTGGAATCTTCCCCTGCCAGTGTGTAACCACATATAGAACCCTTAGAGACCTCATGGTTTTTTACTTTCCTTCAACCACTCTCATACCAACTTTAGTTTCCACAATAAAACCACCACCTAGGTATATCCTAAAGGTAATCGTACACATACATTGGCACCATGATCCAAAACCCCCACTCTATGGTCCAACATACAACTCATAGGGCCTAAACCCACATGGGTCACCACACCCACAACAACACCCATCTCTAATGACACTACAACTAAGAAAATAATTCATATGTCCATCGTACAACCCATGCAATTACAACCCACAAGGTTTACTACTTTCACATCACCAAACATCTCCTTAAGACCTCAAGGCCACTGCCTAACTAAAGACACAATGAGGAAAACCCAAAGGTTCATGATTTAGAAAATTTTACTTACCCAAATTCTAAAAATCCCTACTTACTTGGATTAATATCCCATAACATTTTCATCAACAAATATCTCAAAGGAAGTCCAATTGGTATAGATCATAACAGAAGAATGCACTACCTCCCATTCTTAACCCACTCCACATATACTATTCCAATAGATGTGTTCACATCACTACCACTACCCTCAACCCCTCTTATGATGGCCCGTGCTCAACATGGGGAGAACCAAATTACTCAATCACAAACCATTCATCAAAAATCCTTTTAAACAATTTCTTATTTTACACATTAATCTTTTCTCTTAGGCAGATTTCACATCTCAAAACTTTTTATAACCATAATTTTAACTCATTTACACTTTCATTAGGAAAAAATCAATAACTATTTCATCATCACCACACAAATATTTCTCTTTTAAACACTATTTGTTCTTTATAAATTACCACACCCCAAAACTTTAAACAGGTCATAATGTTTCTTTCTACACAATATTCATTAACAATGAATTTAATTATTTTTATTTACTCACTTTCATTACCATTACTAGGCACCATTTTATTCAAATTTTTCCAAAGAAGTAAAATTAATTCTACACTCTATTCCCCACACACCCATCTTGTTTGTGCCTATCATGATGCATGCCACCTATATCGTGAGGTGCCTAAAATGATGTATGAATGAACAACCTCATTCCATTCTGTCCATAATTATAATATCATAAATAATTCAAATAACATGACATGTCCATCACCTAATGGTGAAATTTCATTCAAATGTTACAACACACATTAAGAACAAAAATTCCCACCTTGGGTGACTTGGGTTTTCCATCATACATGGGTTTGTTACTCCCAATAACAATCTCAATACCAAGGCTCGGCACTATCCTAATATTCTATATACCATCCCCAAATAATAATAAAGATAAGGTAACTCCTATGATACCAATTTGTAACATCTCTAACCCAGGTGCCACTAAATCGGTATCCCAAGCCAGGTCATCCCAGGACCTCAACCATGCCACCACGTACGCCATAGGTTGTCAACTAGAAATTAAGGTCTAGATTAGTAACGTGGGGAGACTATACACTCTTGGTTATAGTAATACATAGAAGTAATCATATAAAACAGTGGAGATAACATGACCAAATCAATTAGTAATAATAAATAACCATTTTGAAAACTGGGTACAAACCACAACCAACAGTAAGTGTTCCATATCATGCTATAGTGAGTGAATAAATCCAAAAATATGACAAAAAATGGAAATCCCAAAATGGTCCTAAATCTATGTTTGGAACCTCATCATGCATGTCCCATGTATAACTCAAATTTCTATTATAGGTCCATTTCTCTTATTCTTACTAATAAGCATGAAATATTCATGGGTACCCAATATCATCCTTAGTAGGGTGTGAGTATAACTCTATAGTCCCCCACTAATAGTGTCTAAAAAATATCTAGTCTAATATATGGTGCATGCAATTATGAAAGAAATTAAAAGTAGATCATAGTAATTTTAGGAAACTCATTGAAAATATTTATTTATATATTACAATCCATAGTACCAATTTCATTATATGTATCTTATTTATTATTTATTTCACTATAATCATGTAGTCAGTGGGTTAGGTAATCACATCATTCACACAAGGTTAAAAGAAATTATCATTATTCATAAGGGAATAAGTTGAATCCCTATCTCACTAGGGATAACACATCAAAACATCACAATATCCACACCTCAAAGCCTTAGTCTAGGTGTAATTCAACCATTAGGGTAACAAACATCCATCCCCTTCACTAACCCATTCATTGTGGGTGGAGTTAGAGCATCAATTCAACTCGACCCATGGGAGGGGCCTCAGTCCTTTATTTCACACCTCAAGCCATGTGAACAATCTTATCAATCCATTTTCGACACAAAACATATAACAACGAAACACAACCAATACATATAACAATCATACCAAAATGGAACCAACATAACCAATATCAATGGAAATAAAAATAATAAAAAATCAACATGGTAATTAATAATAAGCCATTACCCATTAATACATTTTCCATTATCATTTCAAAGCCCATTTAACCAATTTCCATTTCTGTTCCTTAACACATTAAGTATGTTTATATATTTCCACACTATAACCAACATTAAAAAATTACCATGTGTTATCCAAATTATCCCATTTTCATTTCACAATCATTTTCCCCTTACACATTTCCAGTACAATTCTTATATCACTTGGAAAAATCACTTTATCACATTCTACCCATTAGGTGTACCTCATAATTACCATGTATTTACCCATTCCACATATTCATCAATTCCCTTATACAAAACCATTCACATTTTCTTCAATTCACAATCCATTGAAAATTTAACACATTCATCATTTCATATATACAAATTCTTTTGGTCAACTCAACATAATTCATACCCCTTTTTACACAATCTTATTTAACCCAATTAACTCATTAATAAGTCATTCCAAACAACCCATTAATCCATTACCAACCTAGTAATAACTATCAACATTCCATTTCTGATTCAACTTAACATATTATCATGTTCAACAAGGCTCTACATTATCACATGTCAATTTCACACTTAACCTTAGCAATTCCTAAGACCAATAAGGTTGGTGCACCCCATGGGTGACCCTAAAATGTTTTATTCATCCTCAATACATCCCAAAAGGACCGTGAGGGGTTCCAGTAATCATTTAGACACCCAGATTACCAAACCATACTTAAGGTGAAAAATACACATTAAGGGAAACGAAATATATCAACACACATGCACAAATCCATAACAAAACTATGGGATATAAATTATATACAACCTATAACAAATCCTAAAATAAAATCACTCTTATAAGTAGCCTTAGATATAAATATGAATACCCATTGAAGTTACAACCTATATTCCACCAAAAAATAAGATTTAGATATTCAAAAGAAGAAAGGAGAAACTATAAACCCTAATCTAGAAAAGAGGAGAAAGAAGAAGATTTGACTTACCCAGGACATCAATTTTCAACCAACAACATCAATAATGGCATAGAATCAAGAGATATTGATCCTAGAATTCACTTGGACATCATTTTAATCATGAGGATTGAAAGGGGAACAAAGGAGTAAAATCTTGAGTTGGGGTTTAAACTCCCATAATAGCATTTTTGTAAATTTCTCAACTTTATCGGGCTAAATGGTTTACCCACATGAATTTCCAAACCAGGTAGAAACCATTCAAGATATATTTTCACAAAAATCAGCCATTCACATAGCTTCTTGGAAATTCTTAATGGTTAGATTAACTGTGCAGTAACCATGGGAAAGTCTCTATCCAGTGTTTCACGTTTATCATGGATGCTCCGCACAGTTTTCAGTAACTGTGCTCAAACCGTGCTACATCCTCAGAAACTACTTTTTCCTCCTTTTTCATGCCCCAAACCCTTGCAACACCATTTATCCTCCTCATTAACTTTCTAAAACACTTATTTGACCAAAATAAAGAACTTAAACTAAAACATAAATGAAAACATATCTTAAGAAAAATCTTGGATCTTACACTTTAAAATGAAAAAAAAGCATGTAAATAATTTATTTTATGAAGTTTCTATAGATCTTATATATTCCCTAGTTCATTATATCTCAATTTTTCTCCCACTAAACAAGTTTAACATGTGTTCCTTTTATATTATGTTGAAATATTTACAAAATTGTCATTCTCACTAGCTATAAAATGGGACACTCACCACTCCTTCAAGGAATTCCTAAAAATTAAGTTTACTAATAAAAATATACCCATTTTCCTTACCTTATAACAATATTTTACTCTATTTATCTTATTTTCGCAATGGATTAGCCTTTTCCATCCATTTTCAATGGATCTTCCATGGAAATCTCAAAGTACCCAGCCTGAGTAATCATTTTTACTTATATTATGTATTTTCTATTATTATTTTCCTATTATTATTTAAAAATAACTACGTAATTAAATAAATAATTTTTATATACTAAATTTTATTAATCTATTAGAATAATCATTGATCACCTTTTCCATTTTATGTTAAGAAAAATGAAATTGTAATTCATGTGTTGTACGTACCACCATCTCCATGATGTAAGGTGTTTAATTTTCCTTAACCACCTTACAAGGATGGTATAAAAGGAGAATTTAATAAATAATAATTATATTTATATCATTTTTATGATTATTAAATAATAGACCATATTAATCCTTCTCCATATTCAATGGAAAACTAAATCATCATCCATGCATACGTGGGGATGACCGCCTCCAGGGAACAATTAATTTTTGTTTTTTTTCATCAAAACCTTACATGGAAGTTAATGATGATGGGATAAAAGGATAAATGTGATTTTTATGATATAATTAAGTTTATTTTATGTAAAATTGTAGAACATATTAATGATATGATCCCCAAACTATTATCGTTAATTCAATCATTTAAAACGAGTGTACTAAGAGGAAAATGATCTCTTATTTAAAAGAAATAACTTTAAATAAATAATACTCTATTTATAACTATTTAAAATTATGATATATAATACTACTAAAACCTAAATACGTACATTATTCTCCTATTTTAATGATGTTAATACTAAACCACCTCATAATCATCCACTAAACATGGTAGGTTCATGTTTGTGTCTGTTTAACCGCCCACTTGAACAATACTATGAATTTATATCATGGATGACTATGAGAACTTATTTAATGGTATAAATTGATATAAATATTAAAATAATGTTTTCAGTTATTTTCATGTTATACCAAAATTTAACTCATTAATTAAGAAAACACCCTTTGTTCATTAAGAATCACTTAAACATACTTTTCAATGATTTCAACTTCAAGGATCGTAACCAAAACTACCATGGAATGAAATTATATATTTATAAACAATATTTTAACATCTATTATAGTTAGTTATATTATCTAATAATTATTTACTTTGAAACATAATTGATACCAACACCAATATTATGAAACTAGTTCAAACCGATAAATATTACTTTCCCCTGGTGTTGAAAATAAGTAAAAAAAAACTAATATATATATATATAGTGATTATAAAAAATGAGAATAAATGGATATAGTTATGAATTAGTTTCTTTTTTATATATTTAACTAACTTAATTTAATTATTTAGGACATCTGGTGTAAGCGTAGAATAAATCATCACAGAGGTAAGGGTTTTCATCACAAATTCATCTCTTTGATATATATTTGATATTATGAACCTAGTTTCAAGTATATAGTGTATTTAAATCAAATTTGAGATATCATATCATTAATTATCCTTTAATAATTTAATTTTAAGTTCAGTTTCAAGCTCAATCTTTCAAGGAGTTTTTGTTGAAATGTTACTCAAACCGCAAGTGTTCTTTGTATCAAACTTAAATTCCTTGAGAAATTTTTATGTTATGAACCATGTTTCCCTTTTAATGGTGTATTCACATCCCATGGATTTATATTTTTCATATATTTTTTCTACTCATGGGTAATATTAATCCAAATAATTTCCTTTTAATCAAATTTTTTTTACTCAATTTTCACCTGAATTGAAAATCTTTTTATTAACTCAATTTTCATTTGTTGAGTTCTGATCATACTCTTGAACTTAAAAGTTGGGTAAATTATATGAATGGGTTTTATTATATGGTATTATATATTTTTATATGAATTTTCATTTCTTCAAAATAATACACCTATTTGAAATAATTCTTACTTCAATTAGTATCTTTCTCATAAGGAATCTTGATAACGCAAATCTCTATTCCTTAAGTTATATTAATTCATGATGAACTTATTTCTTTCATCCATGGATTTTTCTACAAAAATAATTTATTGTATGTTAATTTATCTACCTATAGTTCTAAAAAGTTATTTTTATACAAAATAATGTATTTTTAGACTTTTTATAATGTGACTTTTGAACAATAGTAATATCAATATAATAAAAAAAAATTTCCTTTCACTTTCATTAGTTTTCTATTACTCTAAACATTTATCCAAGAAAAACCTTATGTATTTTTATGTCCCAATAAATGAAAATTATTTTTAAAATTAATTTTTTTCAAAGATTTTTTACTTCACCTTCAAAAAAATTCTTTTAGAAGTGGCCCAAAACATCATGTTTTACATCAATTTTTAAAAAGTTTTATAAAATCTCTTTTAATATTTCACTTTCATTTCCATTTCAGTTATCAAAATTATTTACCATAATAAGGTTTATTTTTGACTATTTATAATCTAATATATATTTATATTTGGGGGGGAATCATGGTAATGAATATTCCAATTCATGATCCATTCTTGGGTAGTATCGTTTAATAATTGTTTTTAAATGATTTTTTTATTTATGTTAAGAGAATTATATGTTTCCTTTATTGAATTGGGGTTATATTTTCTTAGAGAAATAGAAATTATTTCTCCAAATTATTTTTGATCATGTTATACCATTTATTGACATGGAAAAAATTATTGAGATGAATGATGATTATTGATATCTTATATAGGTTGATTATGTATTGACATTTCCTAATTTTTATTATACAGATACCCATGTTTTTATTTAGCTAAATATTCCTTAGGGAATGGTTTAAAATGTGTTTTTGAATTTTATGGTGAATGAATTGGACTTAAACTAGTGATTTTTGGGTCCTAGAAATATATATCTCATTGACGAATTGATAGGTCTCATGAGACAAAACAATTTGGGTTTTGGTTTATACCTATCCCCATGTCAGTATAGTGTCTTGGAACAAGGCCTTGGAAACATGTTTTTAATGCCTGATATTATAAATTCCATTAATATGAGATCAAAAATTATTGATATACATGTTTTAATTTATTGAAATGAATATATAATGCTCTTAGTTTTACTTTATTATGGAATAATTCAGATCATTTATTATTTCAATATTATGTATATCGTGATATTGTTTTGACATATTCAGTTACATATTTCCCTTGTGGATCATTTTATTTCCATTATTCTTATGTTTCCATTGACCTATTTTGTGAATAAAATTATTACACATGAGATACCTAATAGGATATTTTGTGTAGAGAATGTTTGGGATATTTTAAGACATATTAAATATTAAGTAGTTCTTTATATTGTGAAAAAATTTCCAATAACCAAGAATGAAATAATGATTTATTAGTTTATATTTTATCCTAATTCCCCTAATATATAAACCTAATATTACTTGGTAATATATGTAATGAAATATTTTCTATAATTCATGTAATTATGTGATAGTTATATCTAGTAATTTATGGTTGGTATCAAAGATATTATGTAATGTATGTGTTCATGGAATCAGATTTAAGAGTGTGGGATCAGCACATCATAGTTGGTATTAGAGTAGGGTTTAGATAAATTTACAGATTAGGATGTTTCTTGAAGAGAATTAAAAGCTAGATAATTCAAGTTTGATCACAATTTCAAAGGCATTAATAACCCTTTGGTATAGTATATGATTTATTTTTAAGGTAATAATGCACATCTTATTTATAGATTAGGGTTACAGAACCTTATTAAAAACCATTAATATGAGTCTATGTATAGTATGATGCCAAAAAATATTGGTAAAGACATAAGTAGGTAATTTTCCTAACAATAAATTTGTATCCTTAAATTGGTAAGTGTATTTGGTTGTGGAATAGATACACCTAGGGGTAATCATCCCATAAAAGCATTGGTTGAGTATTTAATGGATCATCATTATAATTCATGGTGGGTGGGCTTAAGACTGTACACCTATCTAGACACTCACAAGAGATATGATTTGTTTGATAATATACTCTTCACAAAACACTATAATGGATTGATTTCATAGTTACTTTAATGATTAAGGTTAATAAATATAAGAGAAACTTAGTTAAATAATAGTATATTTAACTAAAAGTATCTAATGATGAAATTAAGTTGGCATCGGAGAAGACATATTAGGATTGAGTTTTAGAATCCATATGATCATTTACTTTGATTTTATTGATGACCATTTTGGTTTTTATTATTTGGTTAGAATACAATCAAGAAAATGTAGCTCAGAATGGTATGTATTTAGAAATATCTATCTCTTATAAATAAATAAGGGAGCATGATTAAATGGTTAAAGAATCTTGTTATGTTATTATTATAATGGAGAAAATGAGTTTCATAGTCTTACCTAAGGTATTGAGTTTGACATCATAATATAAATTAAATCTTGATAATTGTATCAATTTTAAACAGATATTGTTATTTATTAATAACATTCTGGTATATTTTAAAATTTATATAAATTTTGTGAAATATATAAGGATTTTTTTCAGTAGTTTCTCTTCAAAGTTTGATAAACAATATTAAATTATATTAATAACATTGAAAATTAATTTTATTTCAATGTTATATTTTGTATATAACTATTAGAAAACAAATTATTGAGTTATGGAAAACTCTTATATTTAATATATGATTGATGTTGAGGTAATAAAAGTCTGAATTATTTTCATAAAAATGAGTAAGATTGTATAGATAGTCTTAAAATTGATTATTGATTTAATAAAGAAATCCATGATATTTTTTTGTGGATTTTATCTCATTTTTTGGATTATAATAGATACTTAATAGCATGTGATTTTATAAATTAGTGGTTACAGATAAGAGATATTTTTTAAAAGAATATATGATTTCTGAATGGTTTAATTCCTTGGATATTCAAATGGTTTTTGGAAATGTATGTAATTAAAAATATATGATTAGGTTATATACATACTTGTGTATATTATTGTATTAATTATTAATTTTATTTGAGGAAAGATATGTAACTTGATATAACCTAAGATAGTAAATTAGATGTCGTATTAGTGTTTATATTCTGAATGATGAATATGCTAAGATTACCCTCACCTACATTCAAAAGTGAGTAATAATTAAAATTTCAAGGATGAAATTTACATAAGGTGGTAGAATGTAACACAAAAATATTTTAATATGTTACCACCTTTAAATAATTGTAGGTCTCCAATAGATTTCTCTATAATCATCATCTAAATTAAAATAAATCATGATATATTTAGAGAAAATATAAGTATTTAATTTTTATCATTAAAACCTATCCATTAAATTAGCTAGAATGAATAGGACTAAGATCTTTATGAAATTTTTATATAATGAAAATTAAGGATACGTTTGATGTGAATGATATTGAATTTTTATAGCTAATATGAGTAATATGATCATGTTATACTTAGAAATAATTTTTTCTAAATATTGACTTTTTAGGTGATGTGTATTTATATTTCAGGAAAAATTCGATTGATAATGATAAAATATACTTGATATGAATAATTTTTTTAATACTAATTCAATTATTAAATTATTTGGAATATTAATGATAATGGTTCATATTTTGAAAAACCTATTTTAATATTAAAATACTTTTTTATTATATGTCATCTTTTTTTAAATATTAAATTTATGAATTTTATAACTTTAATTTTAAAAAATGAATATTATTTTTGGATTCAACGTAGTAATTCCTTCTTAAGATAATTTTTTTTATTTTTCTAAAATTATTGATTTTTAGGAAAAGAGTGTCAAATAGAGTTTTTATAAATAACTTGAATTTTATGACATTATCACTATATAAGTATGAATTAGAAATTCATGAAACATTTTTCTAAGAAAAAAATATTTATTTCATATATAATTTTATAATTTTTAAAATGTGTTTCTTAACATACAAATCTATATTTTATATTTTAGAACATAAGTAATATTTTCTCAAAATTATTTTAGAATACATTACACGTTTTTATTTGGAAACTAATTTTTATCACTTTTATAAATTTAATAAAATGAAATTTATTTAAAAATTTTAATCATCAGGTTAAAAATATATAATAAGTACCAATTTATTTTTAGGTGTAAAGAATAATTTACCTTATATAAAAACTATTTATCATGGTAAAAATTAAAATGGTAAATGTAATAATTCAAGGTGTAAATTGAATAAAATAAGAAACAAATATGTATATACTTGATTGGATGAGGTATTTATTGACCTTTTATATTACTTGATGCATTATTTCTCAATTTTAGGCCCACTTGTTAGGTTTAATATTTTCACCCTTTATATTAAGTTGAAATATTTACAAAAATTTCATTCTCATCACTTATAAAGGGGGCCTCTCACCACCCATTAAAGGCACTCCAAAAAATTATTTTTACACCAAAAATCATAAATTATTTCAATCTCATAGAATACCCTTTCACTGTATTGATCATTTGGTCACAAGAGATTATATTAGTCAATCAATTTCCTATGTATCTTCAAAATAAATCTCAAAGTTCTCAATGTCAGTAATTATTTTTAATTAACTTATTTATTTTATATTTTTATTTCTCAATTATAATTTTAAAATATATATTTAATGACATAATTATTGTTTCTATATTGAGTTCTATTATGCTATGTTAATAATAATTAATCACATTATCCCTTTTCTATTAAGAAAAATCAAATTGTGATTCATGTGTTATGAGGACTACCACCTCCACAGCACAACGTGTTTCATTTTCCCTCAAAAACATACAAGGATGGTACAAAAGGTCAATTAAATATATAATTATTGTATTTATATCATTTTAATTATTATTAAACAATAAAACATCTTAATTTTTTTCCATTTCAATATAAAATAAAATCATTAACCTTGATTATGTGTGGACTATCACCTCCATGGAATGATTCATTTTCCTTTTTATTTTCATAAAGGCCTTACATGGATGGTAATTTGGATTGTATTAAAGGATAAATATTATTTTTATTATATCATTAAGTTTTTGGTATGTAATATTAGAGAACCTATTAATTATATGATTAATAAATGATTATTGTTAATTCAATCATTTAAAATGAGTTTACTAAGAGGAAAATGATCTATTCATTCTAAGTAATGACACTAAATTAATTATATTATCTTTATTATTCTTAAAAATTTTGATATATCACACTAATAAACCATAAATATTTTTATTATTCTTCTGTTATAATTCTATTACAACTAAATCACCTCATAATCATTTATTAATCCTGGTCTGTTCATGTTTGGGTCGATTTAACCACATCGTTGAAAAATATTATCTATTTATATCATTGATGACTGTGAAAAATTATTTACTAGAATAATATGATATATATATCTCTGTGTGTGTGTGTTTTTGATAATAATGTTTTTTTCTTGAAGGTTTTTATCAACATTTAACTCATTAATTAAGAAATCCTCATTATTTTGTTAAGAATCACATAAACATGCTTGTCGCCGATTTCATCCCCATTGATCATAACCAAAACATCCATGAAATGAAAATATAGATTTATAACCTATCTTGGAACATATATTCTAGTACCTTATATTATATAATAATGATTTACTTTAAAATATTAACATATACCAAAACCATTTTTATGAAAGTATTTCAAAGTGTTAAAGATTACTTAAACATGGTTTTGACAATAACTAAAAAATAAATAATATATAAGTATAGAATAATTATAAATGAGTTATATAAATGTTTATAGTTATGAATAATTTTCTTGGGTATGTATTTAATTAACTTAATTTAATTATTTTGGATTTTTTATACAAGGGAAAAATGAATCAGGACAGAAGTAATGGTTTTTGTCTCAAACTTTTAACTTTGATCCATAATTGGTATTGTGAATATAAATTAATTTATGTTCTTTATATAATACCTATTTGAGATTTATTTTCATGAATTATATTTTAATCATATTATTTTATGTCTAATTACAATCCCACTCTTTTAAGTGGTTTTGATTAAAATGTTTCTCAATCCACGAGGGTTCTTTGTATCAAACTTTAATTCCTTGAAAAATGTTTATGTTATGCACCAAATTTTCCTTTAAATATTGTATTCACATTCCATGTATGTATTTTTATCATATAATTTTCTTATTCTTGGGAAATTTTTATCCAAATTAGTTTCTTTTCATCAAATGGCTTTTACACAATTGTGACCACAGTTGTAAAGCTTGTTGGTATCTCAATTTTAATTCATTGAGTTTTGATCATCCATTTGGACGTAAAAGTTGGGTCAATTATTACAATTAATTACATTAAGTATTATTTTATTTTATTTTATTCTAATTTATATTTCTACTAAATATAACATATTTTTTGAATATTTCTCACATCAAGGAGTATGTTCATCCAAAGGAATATTGATAACTCAAGCCACCTTTCCTTGAGTTATATTGTTTCATCATGAAAATATTTCATACATGCTAGGGTTATCCCAAAATAATATTTTATTTTATGATAATTTATCTACCACTATAGAGGAAAATTTATTTCAATAATAAATAATTTTTTGTTACTCTTTTTATAATGTGAATTTTGAAAAAATATATTTTCAAAATAATAAAAAATATTTATCCTTTACTCTAAATAATTTTTTATTATTATTTTCATAAATCAATTTCATGGATATAGTGTAAACTACACATATTTTAGAACATAAAACAGTAAAAAACATCAAAACATCACATAATCAACAGAATTAAAATTTTGAAATTCAAAATCAACAAAACAAAAATAATACCATAAATCAAGCAAGACACCCAAACCACTGCACCACATTAGGTCAACTTCACATATGTCATCGTCATCTTGTCACCTCCAACCATTCAATGAAATGAACACAACAACACTAATAATGAACATAAACATAGTTGTCATCACTAGAGAAAACTGAGGAAACCAAAAACCAAGGAGCACGAACACTAGATTAAAACCTGAACAAACCTCCTCAAATGACTACGTAGATGTAACCATCATCACTAACCCCATGCCATAAAACCATCAACAAACTATCTTCAGAGTTCACCCAAACCCTCCAACAACATCAGATGGACTCCCTAAATTCCTATAATAAGAACACATTCCATAAAATATGTTTGTTGAAGAATCTAGATTGAGGAAGAACAAAACTCATCCTGTCGTCGCTTCACCTTCTCTGCTTCCATTCTCGGTGCAATACAAACTCCCCCAAAATGATACCACTAAAAGATTGAACTGAAAATCATGTCACATCCTTCAAGAACATGCACGGTGACCAGATCCTTCTAACACACCCAATGTTGATGTAGAAATGATCCAAAAACCTTCACTACAATAGCTGTAAGTCAAATATTGGACCTTCACTGCCCCTCCATGGGATACCCTAGCTATCTTGAAGGGTATGGAATGTAAAAAGGCAAAAAATGGTGATATTTTCAGAGAATGTAGGGGCCATTGAGTCGCACGATGCTGCCATAAGAATAGAAACCGTGTTCCACAAGCTCACTGAGCAGAATCACTGAGGAGATGAACTGTATCTGATCCACACTTGAGGAGATAAAGGTGGTTGTGGGAGGAAAAACTAAGGTTGATCACCTTACGGGATCATCCCTTTCATAAGGTTTCTCCTTTCACTTTATTATATTTTTTCTTCCCATCCAAATTTATCAAATATAAACCTTATATATTTCAAAGGCCCTATTATTGAATATTATTATAAAATAAATTATTTTCAAATATTTTTTACTTCACCTTTAAAGAATACTATTAAAATTTACATGTAACATCATCTTTTATGTCAATGATATTAAAAAACTCTAAAAGATCTTTTATGTTTTCAATTCCATTTACATTTTCATCTTCAAAAGGATTTACCCAAATATGTGTTATTTTTAAATATTTATAAACTATATATATTTATCTTTTCAAAGAATGAAATCATGGTACCAAACAATCCAAAACTTACCCCTTACTGGGTGGTATCGTTCAAGTATTCCTTTGCATGGATGTTTTTCATCTATGTCAATATCCTTCTATATTTAATTCAAAGTACCAGGGTAATATTTTTTTATCTTACATACTCTTTATCTGAATAATTTATGATAATGTTATTCCTTTTATTAAAATTTAGAAAATTATTGACATTATTGATTAATATTGACTATCAATGAAAGTTGATTATGTATTGACATTCCTTATTTTCCATTATTTGGATATACATGTTTCTATTCATCCATAGGTTAATTAATAAATGGTATGAAATTTCTTGTTGTATCTTATAGTGAATACATTATACTTAAACAAGTTATAGGTAGTACCTAGAATTATATATCCCCTTGGTTCATTGACAGGTCTCACAAGACAAAAAAAATTGGGTTTTTGTGTACACCTCTCCCCACATCAGTATAGTGTGTTAGAAAAAAGACTTCGTAACATGTTTTTAATGTCTATAATTATGAATTCCATTAGTATCAGATCAATAATTATTGATATCCATGTTTTTATTTAATTTAATGGATATATAATTATCTCAACTTCATTTGATTATAGTGTTTTTTAGATCATTTATTCATGCCATATTATGTATATCATTCTTATGTTTTCATAGCTTTAATTACATGTTACCCTCACTGATAATTTTTTCAAACCCATTATTGTGTTTCCATTTACCCAAGTTATCAAGGAAGGTGTTACACAAGATATTCCTAATAGGATAGTTTATTTGGAGATTTTTTGTGAGTTCTTGAAGATTTACTACAAATCAATTGGTTTCTTATATAATAAAACAGTTTCCAATACTATAAAAATAACATGGGAGTTATTAGTTATTTCTTTTTACTGGTTTTATAAATTTATAAGCCTAAATAGTCTAGATAATTAATGTAATGTAATACATTCATTATGTCATGTAATAATGGGATAGTTATGTTCAGGAATTTATAGTTGGTATCGAAGCCAGTATCTAATGTATGTCTTTATTGCACCAGATTTGGGAGAGCAAGACTTGGTAATCATAGTTGGTATTAAAGTAGGTTTTTGATAAATTTTGATATTATTATGTTTATTGAGGATAATTTAAGGTTTTATAAGATAATGTTGATCATAATTTCAAGGGAACATAAAACCCTTTGGGATAATATATGACTTAATATTAAGTTAATAATTAACATATTATTTTGAAATTAGGGTTTGAGAACCTTAGGAAAAAAACTAAATATGAGACTATGTATAGGATGATATCCTAAAATGTTGGTAAAGTTACGAGTATGTGACTTTCCCACTAACAAATCCCAATATAGATACTTTAAATTAGATGTGGATTTAGTATAGATGCACCAAGGGGTAATCTCCCCAAAAATGGTTGCTTGATCATTGACCAGATCATCACTTCGATGCATGATGAGTGGGCCTAAGACTACACACCCATCTAGACACTCTCTGGGGGATATAATTTTTTTTATCATATTCTCCTCACAAACCACTATGAAATATTTTATTCATGGTTCCATTAAGGTATTAGGTTAAGAATTATAATTGAAACTAACTTAATGCAAACTAGATTGAACTAGAAGTATCAAAGGATGAAATGAAGGTTCCATTAAGGAATACATATTTTGATTGAGTTTTCAAATACATATCACCTTTTACTATGATTTTACTGAGGACCCTTTATGTAAATTCTTATATTAAGTCAAAATGGTTTTATCTACTTTAATATATAAAATTTAGGAGGTATTCAAGAAGAGGTTGGTTTTTTCTATGTAATTATTCAACCCCCACCCCCTTATGTTCCCAACACCATGGTGAAGTAACACATACCTTACCTTTCCACCTATTTAATTGTATTTATTTCCATTCACTTTATCCAATTTATACCATATATGGTGTAATATATGGTTTGGCAAATGAAATTTCATACATTTTCAAGAATGTGTGGTGGAAACAACGCTAAGGGACTTCACTATAATTGGATTGAAATTATACCAGTTGGGAATTACCTTTACTTTGACCCCCAAGGTCATTAGGGTTCCTTGGAATTTGGTAGGTAGATCTATATCCCAAACATGAAATAAGTTCCAATGTGGTGTGTTCATAGTGCATTGGACCTCAATTTCTAACTCAATATGAGGCTGAGGGAAATGAGATTTTGGGTTTCATCATCATGAAATAATAATACTAGAGGCTTAATTTTAGTGAAACAATAGTATGAAGTGGAAATACACCCAAAGGATAACCAATATTTCTCTTACACTAAAATTTTCATTTTTTTCAATTTCATAATTTATTCATACATCCCATAAACCCTTTTCATTTTCTTTTATCAATTTAGAAAACATACCAAAAAACACGAATAATTGAATAGGGAAGTGAGTGATTGGATGGTTCACTGGGAGACAACCCTGGTCATCCTTATGATTCATTTTAATAGTTTTAAAATTACTTTGGTAAGATACTTATGATATGATATTATTAAATTTTCACCATTTTTAGTGATAATAAAAACTCACTCCTGGTTCTTTTACTTTATTAAATACAAATTTATTTTTTATAAAAAATGGATGTTGGAAATATGCCTCTAATAAAAATAATTACATGGGATGAGCATGGAAGTTTTTTTTAATAGATATTACCTAAATAAAATGATTATTATAACATAATACCACTAGTGTAGGATAGAGAAACGCAAGACAGAGTAGATAAACAAAATTTAGAGATGTGGTAATTATAGGTATGTGCTAACCAAGTCATCTCTGAGCTTCAAAAACCTATGAGGCAGTAAAAGGAGGAGTATAAATATCTAGAAGAAGATGAAAACTATAATAAAAGTATTTTCCACCCAAAATTTATATGGAAGATCAATTTTAGGCTAAAGGGGAACTTGTTAAAGGCCTTATTGTATACCTCAGAACACTTCCAGAAGAGCCTATGATAAAAAAAATACCCATATATGAGGACTTTGAAAGACGATTTTTCCAGGAATAGGCACAAACAAAAACCCCTAAATTCAAGGAGGAAGACCTTTATCGACCCTTTCTTGATATGGATGAAGAAAAGGACTATATACTGAATGTTTCTACCATTAAATAAAATTTTGATTATCAATTACCTGTCATATACTCAATTGGTTTCCTAGTGGCTTTATATGATTAAAAATAATTAGAATATAATTAAAATGAGTAGGTAATTATTCTTTGAACTCATTATTTTTTTATTTCATTATAAGTAATTTCAATATATATTTCCCTTATAATATCATTACATAATTAACTAAGATAATATAGTACTAGAAGGATTTCGGTGATGAGGCCACAAGAGAGCCAACATATTTTGAAGAATGAATAGAGGATACATTATGGATAACCACTGATATTGAAGTATTATATGGCATAGATATATAATTTAATGATTAAAAACATATAAAATAAGAACCATAAGAAAAACTAATCTTATGAATAAATGATACGAACTTAGTGGGTTTTTCAAGTGTCAAAATAATGGAAGAGGAGGCCCTAAATTACATCCTCTCACCACCACCTGGAAATTTAAAATACATTGATCAAGGGGTGTGTATAAATAGATTTTTAAAATAATTATCCATATAAGTTATAGAATAAGATCACTAGAAAGAAGTGTATTTGGTGGTTCAAATCACATAAACCACATTTTCTATCATATTTTTAGTGACAAATGAAACTACCTAACTATAGATATTACAAATATATGACCTCCTTGGGGTATAAAAATTATTATATTCCCTTTCCCCTTTTATTTTTTCTTTTTATTTCAAAATAAATCTCATTATTGGTCTGTTTTTCCTTACAGATGTGAAGAGGATGATGGACTAACTACTATGGAAAATAATTAAAACACATAGAAATGTTTTCCAATTCACAATAAATAATAGGTAGTATATATAATTGATACCACTAATTTATTATAATATTTTTTATAAATATAAATATTTTTAAGGAAATATTATTATAGTAAGCTCAATTTTTATTCCTTTCAACACAAGAGGCTTCCCAGGATCCCCAACCATTCTCTATGTATGCAGGTTAGCTTTCTCTTATGAAAAATTCTTCAAGATCTACTTTTCAGAATCTTCAATTTCCATCATCTATTTTTGAGTCTTACTTCCTGTAAAAGTATCATATTTTGGATGTATTTTCTCTTTATCATATTATTCTCAAGCTTCTCAAGGTACATTCTTCCTCAATTATTCAGTTGAATTTCTCCCTTGGATTATTCACTTCAAAACCACCCTCTGTGTACACTCATGTAGCTATTGAAGGTAAATTTCAATCAAATAATTACACTATGTTTGCTTTCCCTATTCCTTTGGATCCTTTTCCAAGACTTATAAATGATTAATTTTGATAACCTCTACTTTATACTAGTATAGTATCTTTAGTTACTATTTGTAGATCCTTCATTTTTTTGGCTTCTACTGATGAATTACCACCAATAATCCATGAATACAACATTAAAATATCTAAGAGATCAGGTAAATATTCTATTGAATATAAGATATTTATTACTATGATTAAGGCCAGGTCTCTATCTAAAAGAGTGATAACATTCAATAATATGCATAAAAATAGCGGAAAATTCCATTGATCTCTATTAATAATGGAATTTTTCATTATGAATGATAGGGAACTATGGACTCTAGTAAAATTTTAATTTTTCATTTTTGAGGTTAAGAAAACAAAGGTTTACATAATAGTTATCCTAAAACTTAACATAGTTCTAGTTACATTAAATATTATACTACTAAGATTCGTGTCAAGAATTACTTGGATGATATCACATCCAATGAACACATCTAGAATTTCTAGTTAAAGAATATTTTAGTGGATCATGATAACTCTTATTATCAGTATCTTACTGTCTAGGTGATTTTAAATAATCAGCTAGTTTAATTTTCATTACTATATATCATTTTTGAAGTAAGGTGTAAAGAAGAACTATAGGAATAAATATCTTCCTCCAATATAGGGTTTATCCCCTGGTTTATTAGGGTATCTTCAACAATATTCTTTATCATATTGAGAAAATTGGTCGTTTTATTTTATCTGGGAAGGACATTTATAATTTCTGTAACTTATTGAATTCTAATAAACTGAATGTCTTTTGTTATGTGGTTGATAAATTCACTTAGTGAAATAATAAACAAGGAAATCATGGGATCTTGAGCTCTTTAGATAGGTTTCTAACCAATCTTCAAGGGTTCTCTTTATTTCTAAGGACTTCTATATCACACTCAGCCAGATCTATTTCATACCACTCTCTAATTTTTCTTAATTTATAAGGTCTGGGTAGATATTTCATGGAATTATACCTCTCTAAAAATTTTACTCATCATGAATACTTTATTCTTTTCATACAATAATACTGGACTTAATCCATTCATAGTCGTCCTTGTGATATTATGAAAAGTTAACTCAAACATCTAAGAGGAATCGTTCTGGAATGGTCTTCCGAACGATCCACTATATCTACAGGAATCAAGGAGAATAATAATGATATTATTATAAATTATATTTTTCTTCATAATTCCAAGGATTATGATTTTACTATGAGGATAATAGAAAACTATAATAATCTTAAAGATAAATTGATCCAGGTAGAAAAAATGATTGTGAAATATATCAGGTTAACTGACTAAGATAATTGGATAATAATTCCTATTACTTTTGTGATTTTATAAAATTAAAGAAGTTAAAGGGAAACCATAATCTACTGATATTAATTTCACTGGACCACTGGTTTCTTAGAATTTTTCTAAACTTCTTATGAGTCTGGTTAATAGAGGACAGTTTTTTAGGGAGGATAATAATTAATCATTCATCAATATTATTCCCACTTCCATTTTATAGACACTTAAATTCCAAAAAAAAAGTTATCTCTTAGTTCTAAATAAGTTTTTGGGGATATTAAATCCCTTCATCCAAAAATTTCCCCCTGAATAGATGGATTTCTAGGGGCCTTTATTATATTCATCTCAAAAATTATTAGGAAGTATAGCCTTAGTTCTAATAGTGATTACTTCTTGGGTGGTCACCACCCAAGGGACACGTGCGCTATCATTCTTGTTCTCATCCTAAAATTGCCTTATCCAACATAATTTAATGAGTATCAAATTATTAGTTTCTGTAACTTCACGTACAAAATTCTTTTTAAAATTATTAATGATAGGGATTCTTGTATTCTCACTCAACTAGTTTTAGTGGAACATCACTAGTTTGTTAAGAGGTTTTTCAGTTTCCCAAATTGTGTTCTTAATGAAGATCACAATTATATCTTTAGAAATATTTATTTAGTGGATGAGTATTGTTGATTCTAATTTACCATGTCTATGTTGATGTCCTTTAGTAACAAAGAATACTATAAGATTATTAACCCCATTCAAGATCAGGATCTACGAAATAAGTACTTCTGAGATAATTTTATTCCAAAAAAAATCAGCTTCCTTTCCTATAGTGTTTTTTAAATTTATATTTTCACTGATAATGTTATGAAAAAAATGGGTCCACTTGAATTCAAAATTCCATTATTATACCTATCCAAATTTGAAATTAAAATAGAATATTTTATTAGGAGGTGAATATGATACATGTGTATGGTTATTCTTTTGTGAAAAACTACATATAAATTTAAATCATATTTCCTTTAATCATTTCATGTCCTATTGGTTCAAAGGTACTAGATATTTAGCTGGCCTTATCTTAATATGTTAACTCACTCTTGTTTTCTTGATTCTTTTCATATAGAATAAATAAAACAACTCTATACATTATGGTCATAATTCCCCCCCCCAATATTTGGAATTATAAGTTCCGTTTTTGATCCATGATCTGGATAACCTCTCTAATTTTAAATCTATATATCACCACTGCTTTAGGTCTAATATTTCTTGGAATAATACTGATAAATACTAAAACCAATGGGTGTATTGGTCTTATCCAAGTGATATTTTGAATCTTAATATATATTTTTATTGTGTTTGAGGTTTTATATAAGGTGGAGTCACTATTAGTGATAGTATGAGTTCAATCATTCTATCTTATATTTCTTGTTATGGTGAAGGTATATCAGTCTTATCAAAAGTAAAACCTCGTCATAGTGATATCTCAATATATAGCCACAATAATATTAACCTCTTGGTGTTATAAAATAACTCATAATTAATCATTCACTTATTGAAAGAGTCTTTCTCAACTCATTGGTCCATTGTGCAGCCAATTTGAGAGTGAAAGAACCTTATAGATGTATACATAGTGATTTAGCACATGTGGTGAGGGGGAAACAAGGCGGTGGAGTCTTTGTCTTCCAAATTAAATATTTCTCATCCCATTTTTTTATAATAATTATTAGGATAATTAACACATGATTGTAAGGTGATGGAAAAGGGTTCTCATGACATTCATCACTTGAGGATGCCTTACCATATTTTTTATTACTTTTAATAAAAAGATTAATTTTCAGTCTGCCGGTAGTCATTTTCCAATGCTTAAATCACTAGGTGCCTATGAATGTATTTTCATCTTCTTAAATTTATTATTATTCTTGAAGTAACTTGATTAATGACAAAACAATAAATAACTTTTAAAAATTACTATCCAAAAAATAGTATATTATAGAAGTTAAAATGATTATGGACATATTTTCAAATTAAATATCCCTTTATAAAATTAAATAGAATACCATAGATTTAACCTCTCTTGGATCCATATAGAATATCAATATACATTATATGATCCGAATCACAAGATAAATCCCATCCCACCTTTATTATGATTAAAATGTGATGTAAATAGTAACAGATAAGTGTTGGGGTAGAGATCAATTATCATGGTTTCTTTACATGAAATAAATTTTCAACAGGAGAAATATTAGGTTTATCAATTAGAGTTGGGAATATTAAATCCTCACCACTTGTTAAAATATATGTTCCCTCATTTTATTAAAAATATTTTCATAAAAAATAATGTAAAATAGTATTTGAGAATGAATATGATTTATTACCAAATGAATATAGTGGGTTCTAACATCAAATGAAGACAAGGGGTGACTAAAATGGTAAAATAAGTAGGCTAGTGAAGGATAAATTTACTAGAAGCTCAAACTATTTACATATGCATTATGTTTAAGAGAAAAATACCTCTTTATAGGCATTTATTTTTAAACCTTGAACTATCTAACAATGAACACTATAATCTACAAATTGAAAATGAATTTTGATTAACATTCAATTTTCTAAAATGAGAGGAAGATTTAGGAGTACATGAATACAATGAAAAATTACACATGGTTTAAATTTGATAGAAACCTTTCCTAAATAATCTCCTATTTTAGTATGAGAGAAACATTCTTAATAAGGTATGTGTGACACCATTTAAGTCACTAGTATGTTTTATTTCAAATTTTATTTACTTATTTATTCGTTATTAGAGATTTTAGGATTTGGAGGGTAAAAACCTTTGTTTTTTAGGAAACAATACCTAGTTAATATTCAAAAAACTATTTATATAACCTTGCAATTGTGATATTCTAGGGGCAATGGATTTTTCATGGTTTGTCTAACCATGCTGATTTCTTCAAATATTGTGTAGATTGCTTTTGGGGAGATAGTGGATCCCATATGGTTGGTGCGTGGTTTGTCTAACCGTCCATCCAAACCATAAAGTATATCTAGGTCAATAAACAAATGGTTTTGAGAATTTCCCTTGTTGTATTTATCTCACATTGGCCTCCATTTTCCCACCATTCATGTGCAACCCTCTCACCATTACTTTAAGGCTTTTACCATCTCTTTCTTGGTGTATCACTTTCTTCCTTCAATGATTTATTTCAAGGTAATCTTGATTTTATTGTGAATTTTCCTTTTCCCCCATTATATTTTTTAATTCTTACATTTACATAGATTATGGAAACCCTGTCTTGAATTTTCTCTAAATTAAGGGTCTTTTATTAGGTTTATGTATTTTTTTTTATTTTTTTTGGTGTGTGAGTACCTCTCTTTATTGATATAAGTGATTTTAGATGAATGTGACATATTTTGATTTGGCTTTCATTAGAAGAATATATTTAAGGGTGGTTTTACATGGATTTTCATTATTTAATTATTTAACTTTGTTTGTGTTAATTTAAATTCTCTTAATTTGTGTTATTATTGATGGTATATCCATGACATTTGTGATTCTTGAATTTGGTTGGAAATCTGATGATTTAAACTATCTTTTTTAAGATAGTTTCCTTTGATGTACTCCACATGTTTTATAAAAATGATCAAAGATACTTTATGGTTTTAAATGGATTTAAAGGGGATTTCTAAAAAAATCCTTTAGGAATGTTTTTATTTAAATAGTAATGTTTGTTTATTAAACTATTCTTTGAAATGGATTATATTGTTTAAACATATTTATTTTTGTGTGTCTGGAGTTTAGATGAACATGGAAGACCTTGGGAATGTGTGTTTGTGTGAATGACTTAGAAAAATATAGTTTTATCCAAGGGGATTAGGGTTACATTGGGTTAAAGATTTAGGGAGATTCTAAATGTGTACATGTGGATTGAGAGAGAAAGTGGGATTATTGTTAGGACTGGGGAAGACTGGGAGAGATTCCAAATTTTTGATCTTATTTTTCCAGATAACAAAACCTTGTCTCATTCTAATTAAAACTGGGATATTATGGTTAGAACCCACAGTGTATATTGTTTGTGCCTAGTTTATTTATATACTTTATGCATGATTCTGGTTCCTTATTTAGTTGTGATATATGTTGTGATTATACTTATTTTCCTTTATTTTCCAATGTGATAGTATTCATGTTTAAACACATGTTACGACATGTGTGGTTGAGTTGAGTATACTTATACTGACTGGATTTATTTTTCTTATTTTATCATTTCATCCACTTTTTTAAAAAATATGTTTTATTTGTCAGAAAACCTAAATTTATTTCTAATTCCTTGGTTTCAAGTGAGATTATTTTAAAACATGAAGTCGGTTTTTAAAAATTATTTTCAAACTAGTCTTAGTGGTCATCATAGATAAAGTACTTACATATATTCATAGTGGTATACTACAAGGATTTCTTCCTTAAACCATGCATATCCCTTTGTTCTTATATAGACAGTGTTTTATAGGACACAAGTAAAGGAAAGGGAACCATGCATTTTTGTGGATCCTCTTGATTACAAAAATCTTTAGTTGTTGGTTAAGATGGTGGAGAAATATTCTCATAGAGATTAGATCTTATGAAGTAGTTCTTGGATTTTGTATCATTGATATTTTATGTGTTTGATATTGTGATCTTTTTTCAATTTTGAGATTTGACTATGGATATCATATGTATATTTTTTTATGACTTATGATGTGTTGATGTTATGAAATCTTGTTTTAGTAATTCATTTAATCTATTTTATATTTATATTTGTTTGTACTAATTTTTTATTTGGTGTGTTCATATAATTCATATATAGGTCATGATAATTTTTAAAGGATTAAATAGTTCAAAAATGGTTATATTTGATACCCTGGTTCTTGTCTCCAACCAATGGTGGTCAGGAACATGCTTTGGGCCTTCTAGAGAACTGGCTTAACAGATGGTTTAGATTAACCTAGTGTGGTTAAATATATTAGGTGATAAATATTTATATTAAGAGTAGGAAGATAAAAAGAATTTATTTTTAGAAAAAAGAGAAAATGGGGTGAATATCATTGAGTCGTGATGAACCAACTGTCAAAAAAAATCTTTTTTACACTGTTGGTTTCAATATTTCATTTGGTCCCAGTGTAGATTCTTTCCAAGGAGTGAATAAGAGTAAGAATGTAGAAGTGATAAAATGTAAAAAATTTTAAATTTTATTTATTTATATTTCAAATATTTTCCTATATTTTTCATTATATATTGTAAATAATAAAATTTTATGTTTTTAGGATTAAAAAATATAATTAATTGATAATAACATAGATAAATGGATTTAATTGATTAATTAATTTTAAAATTATTTAGAATAAATAATATATTAATTTTGGGGTTTTGAATATTTATATAAGGTGAGGAGAGTATAAGAATAATTTAATAGTGATAGGAACACTTTTGGAAATACTCAACATTGAGAGGGGGCTAATTGGTGTTAGGGAATTTGTTAAACCAATTATAACTTTTTTATCACTTTAGCACCTATACCAATAATGATCTAGATTATCTTTTTATATTTTATTTATTGTATTAAAGTAGGTAATAGTGATTCAAAGATAGAACATAATTTTTTTATAAGTTTTACTACTCAATAAGAATACCTAGTCCTTTCTATGTATGGTGGTGACTAGTACACATATTCTCTGTTATAATGATATACCAATTACATTTCATTATTCTAGAAATAATCCAACAGCCAAATGTAATTCCCTAAAATTTAGGAGTGGGTATAATAAATTTTCCTAAATCCTTGGACTATTGTTTTCTTATTCCAACTATAGTGCATCATTGGATCTTTATACTACCTAGGAATACAGTCTTCAACTTCTTAAACTTTCTTTGAAACACCAAGTAAGTACTCCGCCAGTTGAGACATCAGTTGTATATCACGGTGTTTCTTTCTTCTTCCCCCTGTTTTCTCATATGCACATAATCATGGAAGAAAATATTTTTCTTCTTAATTTGTGTGAAAATTATTGCACACCGCCCTATTTTTCTTCATAACAAAAAACTGAATGGATATTTTTCATGCAAAGGTGCCAGATCTTCTTTCTCTAGTTCACCGTGATGGAAATATATCTCATTACCCTCTTATTTCCTTATCTTTTTTTTCATTTAAAAAAAATTTCATTAGTTCTTCATTCGATACTATTCATTTTTTAATTCCTTTTCTGGTACATATCTTTCTAGAATTTCTCAGTCTGATACACATCCATCTGATACCAATTTTTTCTAGTCCCTTGTTATCTTCTTCATTTGGTACCTTATTTATTTAGTACTTATCTTTTCTATTCACTTCCATATTACTGTATCCAATTTCTCGCCTTTTTATTTAGTACCTACCTCTCTTCTAATACTTCATTTTTCGGAACCCTCCTCAATACTTTGACCTAAACAAAACTCTCTGAAGCATCCTTGTATGCACCATATTCCAAACTTATAATAATACTTCATCTTCAAGATCAATCAAAAAATAGAACAACCTCTTAAAAATTAACATGATCCCATTTATATAGTTTTTGATTCCCTAAAAATCAATGGAGGAGTGTTATATTCAAATTCAAAGTCCCCACTCAAACTCTAAATATCCCACTCATATCATTCTTCGGTTGATCACCTTCAAACATCCAAAAAATAGAAATCAATAATATTGGTAGAAACCTGTTTACATATCAGCATCAATGATCTCTTCATCCTTCTTATAATATTGACTAGAATCACAAATCTTCCATTATAGTTATTGGGGAAATAGACACCCATCTCAATATCACCACAATTAATAAATTTAAAAAGTCTTTCAAACTTTCATCAAAGTTTATCCTCTACAACTTATAGTAACTCATTTGATTGGTTATACTTTATGATAAGTCTTTTATCTATTAATTATCTATATAGAATTAATTCACATGATCTTCTTCATCTGGATCTTCTTTTTCTTGTGACACTATTCTATCCTCCCTAAAAATTATTCATGGATACTTTTGCATAGATATTCCTCCATATGATAGGTTCCCAGATGTCTGTTTGTTTTTATCTATCTCATTAAACCCCATAAATATACTCTATTTCATAAATATGATCCTTTGAAAACATTTCTCCAATGATTTCATTTAGAAACTTCTGTCTGAATACTTGATTTTGAAGCTTTTGTCCAATGATTTCATTTGAAAACATATTTTGGATGCCTTCTCTTGAAAATTTATGTCGGATGGCTCAGATACCTCAATATAATCATTCATAAAGTTCTGTTAAATTAATTAAAAAACTCTTATCTAATGACTTCATGAATATTCTACTTTTAGTTAACTATGTCATGCACTTATTATAGATTTATTCTTTCTAGAACTTCTAAAAATATTTTATGTCTGATTATCTTATATACATTCTTCATCTAATAAAATTATTTATAAAACTTATACCCAGTAACCATTTCCCAAAATCCAAATTTCAACCAATATTCCAACGACTTCTTCCTTTATCTAACTTTATAAATAATCATGAAAATATTTGTATAAATAGGATGTTTTGTACTTTGAAGACAATAAAATCAATGACTGATTTTGATCTTTTTCAAAGAGGATTTTATTCTTCCAATATGAATCTTGAATAACATCCATAAGGAATCATGATATTTAACAAATAAGAAAAAAATCTGTAACACCCTATGTTTTATGAAATTTTCTTTTTCAAATAAATTTAATTTCTTAGATAGCTTTCATTACATAAAAAATTGACTTCTAACAAACCATAATACACTATTAATATTATTATTTAATAATGACCACTATAACATAGATGTTAAACTTTTAGGTATGAATAGAAATAGAAAAAAATTTAAAATTATGTATAATGGTTTTAGATAAATAATAAATATTGTTAAATAAGTACTTAATTTTTGGTAAATTTATTGTATTCTTTGAAAATACATTTCTTCTTAAAAAATTTATTTCCATTCATTTTCATAAACAAACAATAAAATTTATTTTTATCGCTTTTATAAATTTTATTTGAAAAAATAAACTTCATTTTATAAATATACATGTCAAAATTTTCTTTCAATTAATTTTTATAATTTTTAAAAAGATTCATTTTTCGATAAATAATAAATAATAGTGATTTCTATTGAAAACTTTATTCTGTTGTTAAATAATTTATAAGCTAAATTTTATTTTAATAGTGTTTTAAAATCATAATTAGTTAAATTTTATTTTTTTTAATCCAATATAATAAGTTTTAATCAATTTAATATTTAATTTTGATATTAAATCTTTCTATACTTATCAAAACTTTTTCTTTAGAAAACCACTTTTTTGTCGCCTCTACAAGTTATATTTTAAATTAAATTATTCCAATTATATGAGTTGAATTTGAAAAATAGATTCCATATTTAAAATCAAAATAATTAATATTATATAATAATTTCAACTTAAATTTTGTTCAAAATTAATATTAAAAACAGAAAAAATTAATTATCATGGATGAGGTGAAAACGACTTTGCTTGGGGTTAAACTAAAATGATATGGGTGAAAATTCCCCATAAACATGAAAAATTACACTTTTATAGAACTATTTTGAAATTATATCAACTAAGGTTCAACAATGATATATTTTTGATCCTTAGGTAATGTCTAAATCTTTTTTATACCTTTTTTGCTTAAGAATCAAAGTGTGTCCTCTCTCCCAATTATAAAAGGGAACACCCTTCTCTACTCTTCACACATCCAGATCTTTTTGGTTCATCCAATACCTAAACAAATATCCTCATTAATTACCTCCTCACGTCCTATAGTACTTAATATTATTATTATTAAATCCTCCAAATAAGGCTTTTGGTGAAAACCTGTAGAGATTTTCTGAAGAAAATCTATAGTTCTTAACTGAGTATTTTTAATTTATTTCTTCTTAAAACTCATTAAAATATTCTTAAATCATTCCAATATATTTAAATAAGTATATCCCATATATTGATATTTTATTATGTTGATGTTATAACCTATATTCATCTCCTCTTCCATTAAATGGGAAACAAGACCACCAATCGTGTGTATGGTGGACTACCACCTCGTGAACCGATGTAATTAGTTTTCCACCACCACCACTCGGTTATTGAAATAATGTGGGATTTAAGTGTTATATATGATATTTATCACATAATTATTATTTTCTAATTATATTATTACATCTAAATTCTTACTTTTCAATCCTTAGTAAATTGATAATGTTGATAATGCATATATGTGGATTGCCACCTCAACGAAGCGAGGTGATATGTTATTCATTTCTTTTTTACATGGATAGTAATAAAGATGGATTTAATGAATATATGAAATATAAATTTTATTAAAATTATTCATTAAATTTGAATTAATAGTCTTATTTATTTCATTTTATCCATCAATAGAATGGAAACAGCATTCATGCATGCATACGTCTTACTACCTCCATGACTGGTGTAATTCATTTTTCTATCTATAACTTTTACGAATGAATATAAAAATGTATATAATGAATATATATCATTTTTATATCATGTTTAATATTATTTTTACTATTTACATATTATCTAAGTATAAGAACCAAAATTAATGAACCAAAATATAAATAGAAAATAGATAAGTTATTACCTAAAATTTTGACTTCAATAACAGATTGTTAATAAACGAGTAATAAAAGGTTATAAGTAAATAATATATGGTATAATAAATATGAGTATGTTTTTTAATATATGTATAATAAAACTATATTTATTATATAGGATGTTTTAACATGTATGGAGAAACTAGAGGCATGAGGTAAGGGATATCTAGTCTCACATTTATTTCTGGGAGACTTATACAATATTCACCACTCGTTTATTTTTTATAGTGTATATAATCACCTGTTGAAATGATATATCATTAATATTATTATTTTAATTATATTTATAGTTTCATTTTATGTTACTCTTTAAATGGGATTATGATTAAAAATTTACCAAAATGATAAATGATTTTAATCTAAATTGTATTTCTATGGGAAACGTGCCTTATTAACTACTTGTTTTTTTGTAAGATGTATATATTGACCATTAATATATTTTATGATTATTATTATAAAATTATGGGATATAAATATCCATATAATTTTCACTCTTTCATGAGGATTTTATTCAAAATATACAACAGTGTTAAAGGTTTTATGTTATAAGCTCAATGTTTATCAGGATTGTTTATGATTAAGTTTCCAATTATGTGATATTATAATCTACCTATCAATAAATTCAAGAAATTTCTTATCCTTTGTTTATTTCTATAAACTACATGTTTTATTTAATTTTACTCTCTTTATGTACTCAAGATACCAAAAAATATTTTTAAGGAAAAGCAACTTTATTTCTTTCTTTAGTCAAAAATATTTTCTCTTTCATGTCCATGTTTTATAAAAACATTTTAAAGAATATTTTAACTATTATATGAATATTTTTTAAATTAATTTTTACTGTTGTTTGAATTTTTATAAAAAAATTAAAATTTATTTTTTTTTATCATTTTCAAAATGTGTCACTTTTGAATTTTTTACAAAAAAATGTGAAAGGAATTTTTTTTAACATGTACATCATGAGAGAAAATTCTTACATCATGATATATCAATTATTTAAAGCTTACTTTACAATTTCCTAAGGTTATTTTAATATATTGTTTTTAATATTTGAGAAATTTTCATTTTTTAAATAAGTGATTTAAAAGTTGAAAGTATATTTTCCTCAAGAATGTTTTAATGATATTTTTATGCAATTTTTATTCATCTATAAAAACAACCATCAAGGTTTCTTATGCATTAGTAGGGATATGATATAATGTTACCATACTTACCCTTTATTTGTATGTTTTATTATTATAATGAAAATATTTTTATGAAACTCATTTCCTTCCCATAGGTTGTGTTATGATTGGATGTTCATAAAACCCATTTCTATTCCCTGGGTAATAATATGATTTAATGTTTATGAAACCCAATTCCATTTTCCTAGGTTATGACATGATGAATATTTTATGATCTTATGTCACAAAAATTTATGTATTGTGTGATGTTCTATACCTATATCTTCCTATAATTTATTGGGTAAAGAGAAATGTTCTATGAGATCAAATAGTACATGGGAGGTTATCCCAATCCCAAAAAAAGGGTACATGGAAGGTTATCCCGAGCTACAAAAGAGGGTACATGGAATGTTATCCCATGCCAGAAAAAATGGTTACACAGGAGGTTATCACAAGCCCAAAATAGGGTGCACATGAGGTTATCCCAAGCCTAAATCAAGTATAAAGGTCGTGATCGCAATCTAAACATGTTATGAATGTTATATTCAGTATCCTTGACATAAGATCTCATATTTTTATGTGTATTCCACAAATCTACATCTTATGCCAATTTTATGTTCTCATGGATCATGTTATTTAATTCCATTGTGATTTATGTCTTATAAACTTCCAATATTTATTCCATGACTCAAGTTTAAGATCTAGGATATACAGGGTATGGTTTTAAAATGTTATTCTCACATTCTCATACACATATAATCAAGTTATTTTAATATATACCTTTTTTCTTACTGAGAATCCAAGATCACCCTTTGATGTGTTCTCTTTCCCTAGTTTATGATGAAAGGTATTATGTATGATATGTGTAAGAAGGTTTTTGGTTATAAATAACTTAGTGAGAGAGGATACAGTTCACTTATGATCTAGTAATTTATCTATCCAAGTTTACAATGTCACTAGACATATAAGATTCTTCTATGAGGCATTACATTATGTAATGAATATTCATTTAGTAGGATATAAAAACTATGTGTGAAAATTTTGTGTCACTAAAGTTGCTATCACATCAACGTTTTATTAACCTTTGGAAACTTGGATAATAAAAATTCAGTGAGAACCTTAAGGATAAGTCGAAGTACAGGAAAATGTCTTAGAAGTTTGGATAAGGATAGAGAGAGCGGTTTCCAAAAAATCGCATATCTTCATGGACACTAAAATTAGACATTACTCAATAAGAGTGGTCCACATGGTTAATAACTATGAAAAGGAAATATTAGGCTTTGACTTGGTCATCACTTGGTGCACGATAATGGTTCTTACTACACACATATTTCTTCACAATCATGGGATATTTTTTGGAAACTCACAAACTCTTTACTGATCATCATAAAGTATTTAAATAGATTTTGACTATGAATAACCTAGGTTAAACCCAAGTTTTCATATATTGAAATGAAGTTTTCATGATTTAGACATCCTATAAGTGAATTTTCATGATTATGTGGTTCCCTACTATGGTTATTGTTTCTTACACTATGATATTTGGTTTTAATAAATGGATGGAACTAGAAGTAATTAGGTTAACACAAAATGTGATGGGAAATTTACTGATTATGAGAAAATAAATTGGATAATTATTAGACAGAAAGATTTTTTGATTATCCCTTATTATCTATCATGATATATGATTAAAAAAGTAAACTTTGGTGTGATTCCTAACGATTCAAATAAGAGGAAGATGGAATTTTATGAGATTTAATGTGGTAATGACTATATAGAAATGAATATTTTACTTCCCACATGTTAAGAATATAGGAAGAAGAACCTAGAATAATATCTCAAATAGAGGGGAATATGTTTCCTTTGTGGAAATAAAGGTCATGGAGTAGTGAATTGTCAAGGAATTCAATGAATTATATTTTGGGAACTTGGATCTTGTCTGATTCAATTCCCTAAAATAAGGGTTAGTTATTAGACCAAGGAAGGTTCAATGATATAAAAAATCATTGAATTAAAATGGTTGAAGTATTTGTGTATTGGGATTCAAGAATTATATTATAGAATTATTTTTACCATTTTTATTTTTGTTATAAGAATCATGAAAAATCTATGGATTTTGTTAATTTTGGAATCATATATGAATTCATGTAAGATTAGCTTAAGAGTTATGAATATCATCATGGGTTTATGAGTTTAAGGTTGATCATAAGTTCAAAGTCTTAGAAACCCCTTGTTAGGTTCTATGTGATGGTATTTTAATGTGATTAATGACATTTTTTGGATAAATATTATTGGAATAAAGTATATGTAACATTTAGGTTCAACATTAAGTATTATTTGAGGATGAATAATCCTTTTAAAAATTTAAATTTATCTTCATAAAGTTCTAGGTTTTTATGATCTTTTATGATTAAGTTATTTTTAAATATGTTTAGAATATTTTTAGGGATTTTATATGAATAATATTTATAAGGCCCCGACCTTAAACCTTACTTAATATTTAATTAAATGAATAATTCACTTCGAGGATCTTTTCAGGTTTAGAGTTTTAGAGAATTAGAACATAACTATTACATCTCAAAAGATTACAAAGTAGTCACTTCTACTAAGTTTCCATAATAAAAAAACTCTTAAAAAGAAACGTGTCTAGTTCCATGTTTTATATAGGATGAAATTCCCTTGATCCCATCCTTGACCTTATTCCACATTAAGTCCTGTAAAAACATTTCAAAAAAAAACTTGGGGGGAGCATAAAAATCTCAGTAAGGGATACAGAAAGAATGAAAACTGTTAGTTTTTCAAACATCAAATAAACCATATATACTCTATCAAAGTAATACATTCACCTTCATGAAGTAGTAAAAACTCTTCACTGAATAAAGTATCATTACTTAACTTTTTTTAACCAAAGGATTACCATAAAATCCATAAAAAGAACACATAACATATATAAAGGTAACTTGGGACATAAACATACTTAAGTGGAATAACCATACGGTCGACTTCCACACATATCACTTAATGTAATAGCCATACGGCCAATTTCCATACATACTTAATGGAATAGCCATACAGCCGACTTCCATACCCAATGCATTGGAGGTTATAACATAACCACCCGTCTTGGTATTCACGGCAACACCCTTCATATGGTTTATAACGTAACCACCCATTAAAATGTCCAAGTACCAGTATAAAATCATAAAACATAAAACCAATATAAAGGAATGATAACATTTCCACATTTCAATAACAATATATCATAAATATATTGACATAATAGAATCTTTTTTCAAAACCATTTTCAATACCAAAATACATAAAAAAGTATATGGTATTTATTTTATTCTAAAAACATTACGGCTTGTTGAAAAAGCCAAACACCAAATAATACTCGCGGCGGCGGAAAATGTCGTTGTCGCCGCGTACGTTAAAAGAAACATTCCTTTTTGTCATTTTGTAAAACGCTTCGTAGAAAAAGATTCCTTTTGTATAAAAGTAAAAGTCAAAGGGGTTTATACACCGTATAAAAGAAAGTTGTGTATAAAACGAAATATGCCTCAATGAAAGGAGATTGAGATGAAGTCCCTTACCTCGGGTCCGACTTGACTCGATCGTTCTTTAACGTCCTGAATAATAAACTTGAGTTAATTTATACTTGATTAATAACCATTTTAAAGTTCATTATTACTTTTATATCACTTATTTCCATGTTATAAACATTATGTAACCATTTAAGTTAATAATGTTTGTTTTCTCAATATTTGGTTCTTAAGTCGAAAGTGGACTTCTTACAATTACATGTTGTTCGTGTGGTCAAAGGTTCTTTATATCCAGAATGAAATTCCCGATTTGGATATAATATGTATCATATATATCCAGCATATACATGTATTTATAATATTACATAATCATTTAGAGGTAAGAAATGAAATGCACCGTTCATGGAGACGGTAAGTTGTACGTACGCATGAACGCTACTTTCTTTCTTTGTCATATTAATGTAATTAAAACTAAATGAGAGGTATGTATATTTTAATTCCAGAATTATATTCATCATTTAGATATATCATTAATTATATATACCCATTATATACATGTACTTTTAATATTACATTACATTTGGGGATAAGAAATGAAATGCACCGTTCATGGAGACGGTAAGTCGTACGTACGCATGAACGCTACTTTCATTTCTATCTCATACTTTAATGGAAAGAAATAATAATGATATAGAGTTATATTATAATTCCAGTATAACATAATATATAATAACTTTAAATACATCCTTTACATGTCCCACATATGGCATTAACGAATCACATCACTTTGAGGGGGCGGTAGTCCGCACTTCCTTAAATGAAGATATCGTGTTACCCATAATGGAAACCATAAAGGTATGCCCAAAATGAAAAATACAGAAGCTTAAAGAAAAAATAAACATATTATATATCATATATAAAAATAGTGACATCATAATGGCCACCCTTGAAGGTGTTAAATGAGTATTGAACAATCATCGTTTCGGGAGGCAGAATTTCTCCATCCACGGAAACCGTATGTTCTTTAACCATTTTATGTAGTTGTGTGAGAGTGTAGCTCGAATAAATCTTATAACAAAATCCTAGTATATTGAAGATACTGGTTTTGTTACAAAAGAAGTAAATAAAAAGAGTTTAGGGGGTTGGAGAAGCAAAATAAAACAAATGAACAAGAGAGAATGAATTACCTTAAAAAGTGTAACTCCTTTTGATTTGAGCCTAAAGGCTTCCTTTGAAAAGATTCTTCCCGAAGGGAATCCTCTAGGATGAGTAGAGGGATGTGTAGAGAGTAAATGGGCAGGGTTTGGCCGAGCCAAAGGCTTGAGGAGTGTGTGAAATGAGGTAGAGGTGGGGGGCTTTATAAGAGGAGAGGAGGGGCACTTTTGGAAAGTAAAGAAATATTACTTTATTTGAAAATGTGTTTCGGTTTTAAAATGTCCCAAATTGATATAATTCGTGGATAAGGTGATAAGGGTTCGAAATCCACTCATCCAATTGGTTTTGGACATGTTTAGTTCATAGATTTTACATTATCTTTCCATTTTATTTTAATCGTCAAATAATTATGTCATCGCTGCATCATTATTATGTCACAAATAATTTAATTTATTTAATGTCTAAAAATTATAAAAAAAATACAATAATATAGGAAATATTTTTATCTTTCCAATGACTATTTATAATCAAATATCTGATCTTTATAACCCCATGTAAAAATTGTTTTCGTAAAACATATTATGTTTGTGTCATTTTTACTTTTACATTAAAGAAAAAGTTATTTATGTCATTTCCCAACCAAAGTGGCTTCATGGGGTCCCCAAGTTGACCCACGGCTTGTATTGGTCGGCCATGACACAACCAATGAGGGTAGGACATGTTTCAAGCTCATCTTATTTTATTAAAGCATTATTTTTACCTTAAACTACACTAATTACCACTAATAGTGATTAAGAACTTAATAAGTTACTATTCACCAAAAAATTATTATAATCTCATTGTACCACATTTTAATTCTTAATGACAACCATGTATGTTGGATTTTTGAAATTCAAAACACAATGATGGCAAAATTTCATTTAAATGGAAAATCAGTCTTTATAAGTACCACTTAGTGGTTTCACTATTCATCAAAAATTGAAGTTTTTCAGAAAATTACCAAAAATTCACCCTAAGTTATATTTGATATTACGAATTCAAAAATGAAGTCTATTTTAAAAAATTCAAAACATATAAGTCACATTAATTAATTTAATAATTAATTCCCGCTGTCAGATAAAATAGCGTGTTTTTATGAAACATTAAGTATCAAAAGATTGACACTAGTTTAAGTCCGATTTCAAAGTGAAATTAATTCCAACGACCACTATTGGATTTAATGGTAAAAATATTTTCTAATTTCACTTTAAAACCAATTCAAAAGATAATCTAATCATATAAATAAATTAGATTAAAAAGAGGTTTTGAATTAAAATACAACATTTTACACTATTCATTAAAAAAATGAACTTTATCAGAAAGGTACCAAAAATTTACACAAAGTAAATTTTGATGTCCCGATTCTATAGAAGAGTTATATTTGTTCCAAAAGAATTTATAAGATCGATCAAAACTATATTTAATGACGGTTCTCCGTCAAAAGGTGATAAGTGGACCTTTCGTGAAAATTAGGGTATAAATGCCTAAAATTGAACTCTTTCCGTATTTTAAGCCTTTATCTTTTATTGGGTAAATGTAAAAACATTTAAAAACATATATAATCATATTTTAGTTATTTCTATCCATTCCCGCCAGTACAACGGCTACTCGTTAACTAACATTTAAAATAATATTATTTTATTACTTTTGTGCAACGTAAGTTTTCAAAGAAACTCATCGTTGCGTACCGAGTACGCTATCGAACGTAGAAACCCCTTTTAATTAAAATTAATATTTAATTCATAAATATTAATAAATATAAAAATTATTTATTCTTTATTTACCTGGGATGTTACATCCTTCCCCCCTTTTAGGAATTGTGTCCTCGCAATTTTATTCACTTATCAAAATAAGTGGGGGTATTTATCCCTCATAGAAATTTTAGATTCCCACGTTGCCTCTTCAATCACATGGTTTTTCCACAAAACCTTTACCTGATGAATCACCTTATTCGGTAACACCTGCTCCCTATGGTCAAGAATCTGGACCGGTTGATCCTCATAAGATAGGTTCTCTTCCAGCTGAACTACCTCTGGACTCAAAACATGAGATGGATATGGCATATACTTTCTCAACATTGAAACATGAAAAACATTGTGTACCTGAGATAAACTCGGAGGTAAAGCCACCCGGTATGCAACTGATCCAACTCTCTCCAGAATTTCATATGGTCCAATAAACCTTGGACTCAGCTTTCCTTTCTTACCAAATCTCATCACACTTTTCCAAGGGGAAACCTTGAGAAAAACATGATCACCTACCTCGAAAGATAGATCCTTCCTCCGGTTATCCGCATAACTCTTCTGCCTGCTCTGAGCTGTTCTCATGTGCTTCTGAATCAACTGAACTTTTTCTGCCATCTCTTCTACCAATTCTAGTCCCATCAGCTTCCTTTCACCCACTTCATTCCAAAATGCTGGAGTTCGACACCGCTTCCCATATAATGCCTCAAATGGTGCCATCTGTATACTAGAATGAACACTTTTATTATAAGAAAACTCAACCAAAGAAAGTTGTTGGTCCCAACTTCCCTGATAATCCATAGGACAAGCTTGTAGCATATCCTCCAATGTCTGGATTGTTTGTTCTGACTGCCCATCTGATTAAGGATGAAAAGCTGTACTAAAATTTAATTTCGTACCCAACGACTTCTGAAGGCCTTTCCAAAAGTTAGATGTGAACCTGGGATCACGATCAGATACAATGGAGAGAGTAACTCCATGTAACCCGACTATCTCTTTAAGATACAAACGGAAAAGTTGATCTAGAGAGAAAGTATCTCGTATAGAAAGGAAATGAGAAAATTTGGTCAAGAGATCAACAATAACCCAGATTGCATTATTACCTCGAGATGTCCTCGGTAATCCCACAACAAAGTCCATGGATATGTTTTCCAATTTCCACTCTGGCACTGGTAAAGGCTGAAGCATCCCATTCGGTAACTGTCGCTCTACTTTAACCTGTTGACATGTCAAACACTTCACAGTAAAATCAGCAATGTCTCTTTTCATTCCACCCCACCAGTAATACTCCCACAGATCTCTGTAAATCTTAGTAATTCCAGGATGAACTGAAAACGGGGAACTACGAGCCTCACATAACAACTCATTCTTCAACTGTGAATCACAAGGCACACATAACCTCTTCCCAAACCTCAAAACACAAACACAAACTTATCTAAGAACTCATGGAAAATTTTATTCATAAGGTCCATGAATACAGAATGTGCATTGGTTAACCCAAAAGGCATAACTACAAATTCATAATGGCCATATCTAGTACGGAACGCAGTCTTCGGAACGTCTGCTTCTTTTACTTTCAATTGATGGTACCCCGACCTCAAGTCAATCTTCGAAAAATACTGAGCTCCCTGGAGCTGATACCACTTCATTTGATGTCCCAACATCTGCTGAAGTTATTGCAAAGGATTTCACCACCCCTTTCTGCTTGTAGTCTGGCTGCATTCCCCCAGTTGAGTTCTTCGTTGGACATTTGTTTGCATAATGACCCATTTCATTACACTTAAAACATCTTACCGTTGGCTTTTCATTTCCTGCTTGATCATCTTCCTTACAGTTACGAGCAATATGACCAGACTTACCACACCGAAAGCACTTAACAGACTTGGATAAACATTCTCCAGGATGCATTTTACCACACTTCTCACAGGATGGATATTTGGTTTTCTTACCTCCTTGCTTCTTTGATGAATTCTTCCCCTTTTCCTGCCAACTAGACCTCTTATTCTGTTGTTTTTCATAGAACACCTGATCATCAACAAACTCCATTTCCACCTTCTCCACACATCAAACAAGTTTTTCATAAATTTTGAACTCACGAGAAGCTAAAGCCCTTCGATACTTTGGCTTTAACCCTGAGTAAAAATGGTTTATTTTACTATCAAGTTCTCGTATGAAGTTTGGAGAATACCTTGCCAATTGAGTGAACTTTGCTTCATAAGCAGCCACTGAATCATCCTCCTGCCTCAATTCTAGGAACTGTTTTTCCATCCTAAGACGAACCACCTTAAGAAAATATTTCTCAAGAAACATACCTTTGAATTCGTCCCAGTGAAGATCCTCAATCTCTTCACTATCACTGATATTTTTCACCATCGACCACCACTGATCATCTTCACCTTCAAAACGGTAAATAGCAAGACTAACCTTTTTATGTTCTGAACACCCCATGACATTAAAAATCTTCTCCAGTGCTTTAATACACCCTTCAGCTTGCACAGGGTTAGATGATCCTTTGAATGATAGGGGATGTTGCCTCATGAAATGTTCCACCACTGACATGTTCCTCTGCGGTTGATCTGGCTGATCTCGTGCATGGATACCACCACCATTTATAGCCCGAGTCAACTGTGCCATCACTGCAACAAACTGTTCAATTCCGATTCCGACCATCTCAGGTTGCTGATTTGGAAGGTTATCTTCCTCCTGATGTCGTCCCAACATAGCTTCTTTGTTTCCTCTGCGGAAAACCATTCTGAACACAGAAATATCTTAGGTGAAGCAACATGGTAATCCGTGAATGCAATATCATTTCAATCATATTATAATTTAACACTTTTCTAACTCCTAAAGTTGTCTAAACCTCCCTCTGATACAAACTATAAGGCCCCGGCCTTAAACCTTACTTAATATTGAATTAAATGAATAATTCACGTCGAGGATCTTTTCAGGTTTAGAGTTTTAGAGAATTATAACATAACTATTACATCTCAAAAGATTAAAAAGTAGTCACTTCTAATAAGTTTCCATAATAAAAAAAACTCTTAAAAAGAAACGTGTCTAGTTCCATGTTTTATATAGGATGACATTCCCCTGATCCCATCCTTGACCTTATTCCACATTAAGTCCTGTGAAAACATTTCAAAAAAAAACTTGGGGTGAGCATAAAAAGCTCAGTAAGGGATACAGAAAGAATGAAAACTGTTAGTTTTTCAAACATCAAATAAACCATATATACTCTATCAAAGTAATACCTTCACCTTCATGAAGTAGTAAAAACTCTTCACTGAATAAAGTATCATTACTTGCCTTTTTGTAACCAAAGGATTACCATAAAATCCATAAAAAGAACACATAACATATATAAAGGTAACTTGGGACATCAACATACTTAAGTGGAATAACCATATGGTCGACTTCCACACATATCACTTAATGGAATAGCCATACGGCCAATTTCCATACATACTTAATGGAATAGCCATACGGCCGACTTCCATACCCAATGCATTGGAGGTTATAACGTAACCACCCGTCCCGGTATTCACGGCACCACCCGTCATATGGTTTATAATGTAACCACCCGCTAAAATGTCCAAGTACCAGTATAAAATCATAAAACATAAAACCAATATAAAGGAATGATAACATTTCCACATTTCAATCACAATATATCATAAATATATTGACATAATAGAATCTTTTTTCAAAACCATTTTCAATACCAAAATACATAAAAGAGTATATGGTATTTATTTTATTCTAAAAACATTACGGCTTGTTGAGAAATCCAAAGACCAAATAATACTCGCGGCGGCGGAAAAGGTCATTGTCGCCGCGTACGTTAAAAGAAACATACCTTTTTGTCGTTTTGTAAAACGCTTCATAGAAAAAGATTCCTTTTGTATAAAAGTAAAAGTAAAATGGGTTTATACACCGTATAAAAGAAAGTTTGGTATAAAATGAAATATGCCTCAATGAAAGGAGATTGAGACGAAGTCCCTTACCTCGGGTCCGACTTGACTCGATCATTCTTTAACGTCATGAATAATAAACTTGAGTTAATTTATACTTGATTAAGAACCTTTTTAAAGTTAATTATTCCTTTTATATCACTTATTGCCATGTTATAAACATTATTTAACCATTTAAGTTAATAATGTTTGTTTTCTCAATATTTGGTTCTTAAGTCGAAAGTGGACTTCTTACAATTACATGTTGTTCGTGTGGTCAAAGGTTCTTTATATCCAGAATGAAATTCCCGATTTGGATATAATATGTATCATATATATCCAGCATATACATGTATTTATAATATTACATAATCATTTAGAGGTAAGAAATGAAATGCACTGTTCATGAAGACGGTAAGCCGTACGTACGCATGAACGCTACTTTCTTTCTTTGTCATATTAATGGAATTAAAACTAAATGATAGGTATGTATACTTTACATCCAGAATTATATTCATCATTTAGATATATCATTAATTATATATATCCATTATATACATGTACTTTTAATAGTACATTACATTTGGGGATAAGAAATGAAATGCACCGTTCATGGAGACGGTAAGCCGTACGTACGCATGAATGCTACTTTCATTTATATCTCATAATTTAATGAAAAGAAATAATAATGATATAGATTTATATTATAATTCCAGTATAACATCATATATAATAACTTTAAATCCATCCTTTACATGTCCCACATATGGCATTAACGAATCACATCACTTTGAGGGGGTGGTAGTCCGCACTTCCTTAAATGAAGATATCGTGTTTACCCATAATGGAAACCATAAAGGTATGCCCAAAATGAAAAATACAGAAGCTTAAAGAAAAAATAAACATATTATATATCATATATAAAAATAGTGACATCATAATGGCCACCATTGAAGGTGTTAAATGAGTATTGAACAATCATCGTTTCGGGAGGCAGAATTTCGCCATCCACGGAAACCGTATGTTCTTTAACCATTTGATGTAGTTGTGTGAGAGTTTAGCTCGAATAAATCTTATAAAAAAATCATAGTATATTGAAGATACTGGTGTTGTTACAAAATAAGTAAATAAAAAGAGTTTAGGGGGTTGGAGAAGCAAAATAAAACAAATGAACAAGAGAGAATGAATTACCTTTAAAAGTGTAACTCCTTTTGATTTGAGCCTAAAGGCTTCCTTTGAAAGGATTCTGCCCAAAGGTAATCCTCTAGTATGAGGAGAGGTATGTTGAGAGAGTAAATGGGCAGGGTTTGGCCGAGCCAAAGGCTTTAGGAGTGTGTGAAATGAGGTAGAGGTGGGGGCCTTTTATAAGAGGAGAGGAGGGGCACTTTTGGAAAGTAAAGAAATATTACTTTATTTGAAAATGTGTTTCGGTTTTAAAAGGTCCCACATTGATATAATTCGTGGATAAGGTGATAAGGGTTCAAAATATACTCATACAATTGGTTTTGGACATGTGTAGTTCATAGATGTTACATTATCTTTCCATTTTATTTAAATCGTCAAATAATGATGTCATCGCTGCATCATTATTATGTCATAAATAATTTAATTTATTTAATGTATAAAAATTATAAAACAAATACTATGATGTAGTAAATCTTTTTATCTTTCCAATTAATATTTATAATCAAAAATCTGATCTTTATAAGCCCATGTAAAAATTGTTTTCGTAAAACATATTATGTTTGTGTCATTTTTACTTTTACATTAAATAAAAAGTTATATATGTCATTTCCCAACCAAAGTGGCTCCATGGGGTCCCCAAGTTGACCCATGGATTTTCTTGGTCTGCCATGACATAACCAATGAGTTTAGTACATGTTTCAAGCTCATCTTATTTTATTAAAGTATTATTTTTACCTTAAACTACACTAATTACCACTAATCGCGATTAAGAACTTAATAAGTTTCTATTCACCAAAAAAGTATTATAATTTCATTGAACCACATTTTACTTCTTAATGACAACAATGTATGTCAGATTTTTGAAATTCAAAACACAATGATGGAAAGATTTCATTTAAACGGAAAATCAGTCTTTATAAGTACCACTTAGTGGTTTCACTATTCATCAAAAATTGAAGTTTTTCAGAAAATTACCAAAAATTCACCCTAAGCTATATTTGATATTACGAATTAAAAAATTAAGTCTATTTTACAAAATTCAAAACATATAAGCCACATTAATTAATTTAATAATTAATTCCCGTTGTCAGAGCATATAGCGTGTCTTTATGAAACAATAAGTATCAAAAGATTGACACTAGTTTAAGTCCGATTTCAAAGTGAAATTAATTTCAACGACCACTATTGGATTTAATGGTAAAAATATTTTCTAATTTCACTTTAAAACCAATTCAAAAGATAATCTAATCATATAAATAAATTATATTAAAAAGAGGTTTTGAATTAAAATACAACATTTTACACTATTCATTAAAAAAATGAACTTTATCAGAAAGGTACCAAAAATTTACACAAAGTAAATTTTGATGTCCCGATTCTAAAGAAGAGTTATATTTGGTCCAAAAGAATTTATAAGATCGATCAAAACTATATTTAATGACAGTTCTTCGTCAAAAGGTGATAAGTGGACCTTTCGTGAAAATTAGGGTATAAATGCCTAAAATTGAACTCTTTCCGTATTTTAAGCCTTTTTCTTTTATTGGGTAAATGTAAAAACATTTAAAAACATATATAATCATATTTTAGTTATTTCTATCCATTCCCGCCAGTACAACGGCTACTCGTTAACTAACATTTAAAATAATATTATTTTATTACTTGTGTGCAACGTAAGTTTTCAAAGAAACTCATCGTTGCGTACCGAGTACGCTATCGAACGTAGAAACCCCTTTTAATTAAAATTAATATTTAATTCGTAAATATTAATAAATATGAAAATTATTTATTCTTTATTTACCTGGGATGTTACAATATTAATAAAATTTTACTAAGAAATATAACCTATAATATCTGTAATGATAGTGGGTATTGAACTCGCAACTGAAGGGAGATAAGGGTGAAACACCTACCACTGAACAACATGGTTTCTTGGTTAGCATGTAATTTTTTCAATGATTTTATGGAAAAAATATTAAGTTTATTTTGGGAAGATATGTTTTATCATATAGAAAATAGTGATATTTAAAAATTATATGGTTATAACTTATTCCTTACAGTAATTAAGGTTCATTAGAAAAAATACACAACTCGTGACTTAGAGTTTGCTATAGTAATTTATACCTTAAAAATATGGAGGAATTATTTTATGGAGAAATATGTGATACATATACTGATCATAAGAAACTAAAGTATATATTCACTTAGAAAAATTTGAATATTCTCTTTAGAAGATGGTTGGAGTTGATTAAAGATTTTGACTTCTCTATACATTACGTCCTGGGAGAGCAAACAAGGTGGCTAATACTTTGATTCGAATGGATCGTGATAGCATATCTATGATGAGGATCACAAATGATCCAATTTTATATATTTTTAGATTTTTTATCTATAAATATTTAAGTTAAGGTAGAAATATGATCATTCTCAAAAGAGTGTTCAACCATTTATACAAGTGAATATTATGGAGGAATTAAAGATAGATTTAGAGGTGTAGAAGAATTTGAGAAATGATCTTGAGGTTAACTATGATTATGATGGAATGATAATATTTAGGAACCTTTTATGTGTTCTATCCATACCAAATTTGGAGAAGGATCTGTCAAAGGGAGATCATATCTCTTCATTATCTATTCATACTAGAAGTACAAAGATATATAGAGATGTGAAAGAGTGTTTTTAGTGGGAGGACATAAAGAGAGATATTTCATAGGTTGTATCTCAGTGATTGTTATTTAATCATGTTAAGGATGATATAAAAATATCTAAGGGGATGTTATAACCATTACCCATACTAGAATTTAAATGGGAAAGTGACCCCATGGATTTTGTCGTCAAACTCTCTAAAACATATAAAGGTAAAAATGTTATATGGGTTGTAGTCGATCACCTTATAAATTCAAAACACTTCATTGAAATTGGAGAAGATTTATCTCTAAATTATATTTCTATGATAAACATTAATGAATTTATAATTTTTCATGTAGTACCACATTCAATTATATAAGATTAAGATCCGAGATTTACCTCTATGTTTTGGGGAAGTTTTTATCAGGATATGAATTTGGAGATATGTTTCACTACATCGTATCAAACTCAGAAATCTGGTTAGTCTTAGAGGACCATTTAAATCCTATAGTATATTCTTAAATCATATTATATGAATTTTAAATTTGTTTGGGATCATCATGTTCCTCTAGTTAAGTTTTATTGAAAAAATAGTTTTCACTCAATAATTTAGATGGTTCCTCAAGAATCCCTCTATAAAAAAGTGTATAACCCCAATGTGATGGGATTAATTTAAAGACAGATAGTTATTGGGGGATAATATAGCAGAGTAAGTGGTATATAAATTTAGATCCATTCATCATAATATCAAAGAAACTCGGATTCAACAAAAAATTTATGCTATCAATCCTCAGTGTGATATAGAATTTGAAGTTGGAGAGAAGGTGTTTTTTTAAATTTCTCCATGGAATAATGTTATGATGCTTAGGAAGAAACAAAATATGATCCTTAGTTATATTGGCCCTTTTATATTATTCATCAATTAGGGAATGTTTTTTATTTTTTATCTCTTTTACCAAACCTCTATCAAGTCCATGATTTGTTCCTTATATCTCTCTTGAGGTAGTAAATACTTGGTCCTTAACATGTGCTAAACTCAATGATTATACCACTGGATCATGATATTTCCTATAAAGAGGAATTGGTGGATATTATTTACCCTAGATAGAATGTTTTAAGAAGAAATACCACACACCTGGTTAATGTTTTGTGGTGAAGCAACCAACTTTAATAAGCTATGTGGGAACATGATCATATGATGAGATAGAAGTATCATCAATTTTGTATATAAAAGTGATATAATATCAAGGGTGAATCCATTTTAAGGGGTTATAATGTAACATCCTAAATTTTAATGAATTATTTTTTTCAAATAAAACTAATTTTTTTGATAGCATGTGTTACATGCAATGCTGATTTTTAACAACTCGAAATATACTCTTATGTTATTATTTAAACATGAACATTGTACCAAATCCATTAAACATAGAGTTAAAAATATTATTAAATAAAATATTAAAATTATGAAAAATAGTTTTTTATAATGAATATATATTGATAAATAATAACTTACTTTAGGGTAAAGTTTTTATAGTGTTTGAAAATTTATTTCTTCTCAAAAAATTGATTTTCACGACATTTAATCAAAAAATAATAAACTTTATTTGTGACACTTTTAGAAAATTTATTCGAAAAAATAAAAAACATTTTATAAATCTAAATGTCAAAATTATCTTTGATTTTATTTTTTAGAATTTTTTAAAGGATTAATTTTTCAATGAATTGAAAGAAATACTAATTTTTATTAAAAATAGGCATTTTTTAAAAGCTATACAAGATGGATTTTACTTTAATATTTTTTTAAAAGTAAAATTAGTTCAATTATATATTTATTAATAAAATTTATTTCATTTTAATTAGTTTTATAGTTAATTTTTATATTAAAACTTTTTATAGTAATGAAAACTTTTTCTCTGGAAAACCAATTTTTCATTACATCTACAGGTTTTATTTTAAATTTAATTATACCACTTCTGTGAATTGAATTTGTAAAAATGGATTAAATATTAGGAATAATAATAATTAAAATTATATAATATATTCAACTTAAATTTTTTACAAATTAAATAGTAAAAATTGTAAAAAATTAATTATTGTGGTTATGGTTAAAACAGATTTACTTGAGGTTAAACAAAAATGGCAGGTTTTTAAGTGACCTATAAATTTGTAAAATTAAAATTTTATAGACATATTTACACCTTATATCATAAATTTTTTTTAATGATCCATTTTTTTAGGCTTTTTTAATGTGTAAAATATAGGCATATCTGTTTCATTTCAACAATTCCAATTTTTTCCTCTGCCCCACTTATAAAAGGAAACCACCTATTTTCTCCTATTAACACTTCAAAAGCATTTTGGTTTTGAAAATAACAACCAAAATCAATTAATTAATTCACTCATAATTTCCTAGAGGCCCTAGTTTCATTAAAAACCCTCCTAATAAGTCTTTTCATGCAAACCTAAGTATGTTGTCTAAAGAAGAGGTGTATTTCTTAACTAAGAGATTTCAATTTATCAGTTCTTCCACCAACCAAAAATATTCTTACATTATGATGATATAATAAAATAAGTACCTTTAATATACTTATATGTTATTATGTTAATTAAATAGCATATATCCATCTCATCTTCCAATAAATGGGAAACGAAACCATCGATCATGTGTATGGAGGACTACAGGCTCATGAACCGATGTAATTCGCCTTCCTTCACCACGTCTCATGGATGTAGATAATTATGTATTTAAATATTATATACGATATTTATGAAATAATTATAATTATTAAATTATTATATCACATATATATCCTAACCTTAAAATCCATTAAAAATGATAATGTCACTCATATGTACATGTGGACTACCACCTCCCCAAAGCGATGTGATACATTTTTCATTTTATTTTTATATCGATGGTAATAAGGATAGATTTAAATAATATATATTATATATGTGATATTAAAATAATTTTGTAAAGGTTAGGTAATAATTACCTTTCTTTCATTCCATATGTCAATAAAATGGAAACAGCGTTCATGCGTATATATGGACTACCGTATCTATGAACAGTGTAATATATGTTTATTTGTATAATTAAATATATGCCTCTAAACATGTAAATAATGAATATATATGTTATTTATATAATTTTAACAATTATGTATATTATTTAACCATGATAAAAGTTTAATAACCAAAATGACCAAACAAAAACATACCTGAAAATCATATAAGTTATTACCTAAAATTGTGATTTTAACAAAAAATTGTTAATAAATGTGTAATAAAAGGTTATAAGTAAATCATATATGGTATGATTCATATTATTATGGTTATATAATATATTTATAATAAACCTATATTTATTATACATGATTTTTGAACATGAATGAAGAAATTAGAGGCTTGAGGTAAGGTATTTCTAGTCTCACCTTTATTTTTAGGAGACTTAATCTATATTCACCACTCATTTATTTTGTGTAGTGGATATACTACCCATTTGACATGATATATCATTATTATACTACTTTTAATTATATTTAACATTTTATTATATATTATTCTTTAATGGGACTAATTATTGAAATGTTACCAAAGTGGTAATGGTTTTATCTCACTTTTATTTTCATGGGATGCATTCCAAATTCACCACTTGTTTCTTTTGTTTGGTGAATATACTAAACATGAATGTATTTTATGAATATTATTATTAAATTATGGGATATAAATATTTATATAATTTTCTATCTTCCATGGGGATTATGATTCAAAAGAGACCAAAATGGTAAAGGTTTTTTGTTACAATATAAATGTTTATAGGGATTGTTTATGATTAAGTTTATGATGATGAAATTTATGGTATACCTATAAATAACATCATGAATATTATTCTCCTATATTTAATTCTAAAAATTGATTTTCTCCATTCATTTTTCTCTATTTATTTACTCAAGAGATCAGAATAATGTTTTTAACTAAAACTGACTTTATTTCTCTCTTTAGTCAAACATCATTTCTCTTCCATGTCCATGTTTTTTAAAAAATGTTTAAAATAATTTTTTATTATTATAAAAATATTTTATAAATTATTTTTTAACCTTTATTTTTTAAAATAAATATTTTAAAATTAATATTCTTGTTATTTTCCAAATGAGGTACTTTTGAAAACTTTACTAAAAATGTGAGAAGAATCTTTGTTTTAACATGTGCGACATGAAAGAAATTTCATGACGTAATGGCCACTCAATGATTTAAATATTAATTTAAAAATTTACAACTTTTTTTTAAAAGAAATATTTTTTTATATTATTAGGTAAATTTGTAGATTTTAAATAATTGATTTAAAATTTGAAAGGATTTTTTCCTTAAAAAAATTATTGATCTTTTTATGAAATTTATATTCAACAACAAAAACAACCTTCGATATTGTTTGTGCCTTACTAAGGATGGGATCCAATGATACCATCCTTATCCTATATTTTTATGGTTTATAATTATAATTGAAAGATTTTTTTGAAACCTATTTATTTCCCATGGGTTATGTTATGATGAGATGTTTATGATTCCCATTTATTTTCCACAGGTTATTCTATAATGAAATTTTTATGAAACCCAATTCCTTTTTAAATGGTTATGACATGAAGAATGTTTTATGATATTGTGGTATAAAAATGTATGTATTTTGTGATGATAAAACCTATATCTACCTCTAATGAATTGGGTAATGATTAGGGTTTGGTGATATCAAAGGGTACACAGGAGGTTATCCCAATCCCAAAAAATAGATTACACAATAGTTTATGCCAAGACTAAAATAGAGGCTACTTGGGAGGTTATCCCAATCTTAAAAAAGACGATATATGTAAGGTTATCCCGATCCCAATATAAGGTACATGAGAGGTTATCCTAAGCCAAAATTAGGTACATAGGTGGTTAAGAAAAGCCAAATATGTTATGAATGTCTTTGTAGGTTTCATTGACATAAGATTTTATATACTTATGTGTACTCCAAAAATATATCTCTTATGAAAATTTTATATTATCATGGATAATGTTATTTTTTCCCATTATAATTCATGTCTTATGAACTACCAATATTTATTAAATGACTTAGGTTTATTTTTTATGATATGTAGTGTAGGGTTTTCAAATGTTATTCTCACATTCTCATACACTAATGATCATATTATATTGATATTTTATTTATTTTACATTACTAAAAATATGTGTACAACCATTTTTATGTTTCATTTTACATGGTTATAAATAAATTTATTATTTATTATATGTCTATTATGGGTGATAGTTATGAAAAACTTAGTTGTAGATTATGTAGTTCACTTACAAACCATTTATTTATGTATCTATGTTTACAATGGAACTAGAACTTTATGATTCTAGTATGGAAAATTATGTTATGTAATGAGTTTTATATAGTAAGATTTTGTAACTATATTTAAAAAGTATGGTTCATTATAAAATCAATAAGAATCATCTGATATTTTTTATTTCAAACACTCATTCTGATGTCCATGTGAACTTTTTCAAATAAACACTTTGTCCAAACATATCCATCTAATAGCCTTAGTATTACATCCTTTGTATGATTATCACTATTGGTTTGACTTAGTTTTCTCCTTCTGGTATACTTCTTTTGGAAACTTATTTCTATCTGATCACCTAGTTTTTCTTACCTCAGTCCACTAGCCTCTATCTGGTTGCCTCAATTCTCCAAACTTATATTTCTCATCTAGAAACACATTGTCCAAAACATTCATGTAGTGGATTCAAATTAATTATGTGATAAATATATATTCATATCCAAACATCCAAGAACATGTTTTGAGACATTAAATCCTACTCACTAATCATCATAAGAAAATCAAAATCTACAAAAAATCTTTAACCTTCAAGTAATGAACATATTTGAAATCTTCCCAGTGAAAGACCACTATTTATCTTCTTCAGAGATAACAAGACTTGGTAGATTATTTTGTAATTCAATGAACTTGGATTCTTCATAATTCCCATCTTCATTAAATATCCAAGCTATATCATCATCAATAACATGATTGGATACTTCAACCAAACTTTATTGAAAATTATTCTTTATAACCACTTTAACATATTGACCTTATTGAAATCCTTTCTAATTCATTAAAAACCCTTATAAAAAATACAACATATATGAGTTGGGATCTTTAATATAACCTTTTTTATTTGTTGGAAATATGTTTAATATATAATATTTCAATATGTGAATATTTATCTTCTTTCTCTCCCCTTTCTCTTTAAACATTAATTTAACTTCCTCCCCCACTATGGACATGAAATATAAAGTAATAGGTAAAATGGTATCAACTAATTATTAAGAAACTTTCCATCAATAATATCACTATAAGTTTATGTGATCCATGCTTGGGGTACAAAATAAAAGGATTTTATTTAGACCAAAAAGTTGTACTTTACTAATTTATCTTGACACCACATGAAATGAGAACACACAATATTATCTTAAAGGTTTTTTCACATTTATTCCTATATAAATATACCAATTGTGATATAGAATATTTTTATAATGTATCAACTTAAACTCCATCACTCACTACAATAAACAGGTTTAAATCATTCAAGTACAAATAGAAGGATAAACACCTTTATAACATTTTGATTCTTACACATATCTTATGTCATTTATTAATTGGTTATTATCCCCCTATGTGTTTGTATTTTTATTTTAGTAACCATGGATGATATATTAAGAAATACATGACTTCTTCATTGTGGCTACTTTAACAAAATTTTACAATAATCAAATTTGAATGAGATAATTATTCTAGAATATTATTCAATATAATCCACTTGTATCGCCCTCAAGGAGAAATGACTTATGATTATCATATTGATGAATCACTTAAATACATATATTATAGGATATATATGTTATAATTTACCAAAATGGATTCTATTATTATTTATTTCAATATTTAGTAGTTTTTATAACTTCACCAAGGATGATCTTGTCATAAAATTTTCTATTGTACCATCTTAGGAATCATTATAAGATAGTAACATCCTTATACATTATTTTCCAATGTCAAAAACCAATAATATACCTTAGGTTCTCTCCCTAAGTACATGATTAGTCTTTTATTATATGTATTGAATGTACAAACACAATACACAAAGTTTCAGAGTATAATATGGCTCTTCCTTACTTCCTAATGTGAATAGTAAGTATGAAATGGTTTTATAAATAAAGTTTCTCTATTTCCTCCACTATTCATGTTTTCACATCTAAACATCAATTTTAATTTATATATTGGCAATAAGGATCTTGTCACTTCTTCTGGTACTTTGTTTGGAGAACTTTTCTTCGCAATGGTCATCATAGAAAATTTATTATTAGTTATTTTAAGGACTTATTCTTATTAGAGAAGTATAGTTACACATGATTTATAATTGTAACTAGATTCTATAATTCTCTCACATATAACTTCCAAAACACAAGCATTTTATTTTTTCTACAACCTCTTATAAAATTATGCTTCTTTATATAGAATCCTTTCATTTACTTATATATTATCTTATGATTATGGTTTTGACCATATTTATGATGGAAAACTAATAATATATATTTGGGGTTATTGGAATCCTTCTTAGATTATCTATATAGATTCTTTAGAGTTCCCTTTATTAATAAATTATTTTAGACAATTCAATCCTTTTTAACAACTTAGATTTGGTATCGAAGTTCTTTTCATATGTTATTTTTGATAACTTCTAGGGAGATTTTTTGTTTGTAACATTAATATAAATTATTCCCATTCTTTCTTCTTCTTCATTCAATAAATTCTACAACATTAATTTTATATCGGATTATGATCCATTTCAATAAGATCATGCACCAATATTATTACATCCATTTTTTTATACATCACAAAAAAATTAGGCATTCCAAATTTGTTTTAAGTATACAAATTCTTTATAATATTTGGATGTTTATTATTCATCTCGGGCTTTATTCTCCTTATCATGGGATTTCTTTGGGATTTATCATTTATAGTATTATACCATAAATATATTGAAAAATTCATGAAACCTTTACATCACTAACATTGATCCACAAACCTTTATCTTATTATATATACTCCATATTATTTTTGGATTGTATTCACAACATGTTGAGATCTTCCTGGGGAACCATCTTCTATACTTATTCTTCTATATACCATGGACATGGTGGTAGGATTATCATTTTTATTCACTTATACTTATGTATATTTTTCTATAAATTGTATTTTTCATGATAAAAAATCAGATAAAAATTATAAGAAGATATGGATGGTACATATTTCTTCACAAATTCTTGAGATAGTTCATTAAATAGTGTCATGATCTTCTTAACATATGTTATATGTATTTCATTATCAGAATCCTCTATTGAGAATTGTTTAGTAGTATAAATTTTCTCCTCCTTCTATGAAGGCATAATATGTGTCTTTTAAAGATTTAAAATTTGCACTTCCAATTCTAGACATTTCATATTGGGGGTGCTTTTATGTTCTTCAATTATAATAATTTTCTATTCACAATATCCTTCAATTCTATCAAATTATTTAGCACATAACTAATTTTCTTCCAAAAAAAGGTTTCATGTTTAGTAATCCTATTCAATTTTACCTCCAACTAAGAATCTTTGACATCAACACTATTTTTCACCTTTTATTCAAATCCATGGATCTTGTATTAAAGAGTCTTATTTACTTCATATTTACCTTGAAATTATTTGTCCATTTAATTGAAAATTTAGAGGAACTTATTTCAGGATCCAAAATTATTATCTCAAGGGATCCAAACTATATAGATATATTAATACATTCAAGAACATTTTCTTGCAAATACTTCTCCATATTATTTGTCTCACCTTTCATTTAGATTATTTGTTCCTGTATGCCTTCAAAAACACCCCAAACAAGAGATAGTGTTTCTATGGGAATGAAATGAAAAATATATTTTAATCTACTAACAGATATATCTTTAGAATTTGTATAAAAATCATCATCACTAATTATGAAAGGTTCTTATTCTTGATGAATATTTACACAAGAATTTTTATATACCTCATGATCACATAACATTGATCCCTTTGAGGTAAATTTTTTCCCTTCTACTCGGTGGTGATTTGAACCACATATTCTCCGCTTTCAAATCCATATCAATATTATTTTTTACCATGGAATGGAGAAACATAATTTCTTTTTTTCTATTGGCTCAATGGTGACAACTTCTCCAACTTTCTTTTTCCTTTATTTCTCTTATTCCTTATAGTCATGGTAGAAATAGAATTCTGATATGATACACACACTTCTTCAAAAAATTAATTCATTATTAAATAGTATGGAAAATTAAATAATTAAAAGAGAACAAATTCAAAGTAGATAATTCAATAGAGGTGAACCTTTGATCTGATACCAATTGAGAGGATCACTTCAAGATATTCTCAACACTGAGAGGGGGGAGGGAGAATCAGTGTTCTAGATTTTTTTAAACTAATTATAAATTTTTATTACTTTAATAATTAGAACTATTAGGATATTAATTTTTTAATATCTTAATATTATTTAATTCAAGTATATGAATGAAAGTAAAGGATAACACGTGATTTTTTTTACATGGTACACGACTCAATAAGATTATCCAGTCCTTATTGTGCATTGTGGTGACTAATATATAGATTCGTCATGATAATGAGATACTAATTATAGTGATTTTCCAAAAAATAATCCAATACCCAAGTGTGGTTCCCTATACATTAATAGGTGTTATAAAATTTTCCTAATTACCTGGACTAGTGAATTCCTAGTCCAAATATAGCTCCTCACTAGAGCTTTATTCTTCTTATGTATATTATCTTCAACTTCTTTAAGTTTCTTGGAAACACCAAGTAAGTTTTTCACCAGTTGAGACTTCTATTGGGATTTGTAGTACTATTTTGTTATTCTTCCAATTCTCTAACTTGAATATCTTTATGCATGAAACTCTTCTTCTTCTTCACTTGTGTGAAAATTAGTGCACACAACCTTCTCCTTACTCACAATAGAAAATTGCAATGATTCATTTCTTGCATAGGTGAAAGAATTATTATATAATATTTCACTAGTGAACGTGAATGGAACTCGATTCATTTCCCTCATTCATTCCTTATCTTCTTCTTTAGTGCAAGAAAAATGCACTAGTTCTTCTTTGTTTGATACTATTTGTTCAGTGATTCCCAATCCAATACCTATCCTTTCATATTTTCCATATTCAATACTAGTATGTATGATACCTTATCATATGATCCCTTATTCACTTCTTCATATATTACCTTTTTTCTAGTACCTCACTTCTCTGGCTAGTGCCTTATTTCTTTGTCTGGTACCTCACCTCTTCATATGGTACCAACAACTCTTTCGGTACTTCTCCATAAGGAACTCTTCTCAACACTTTGGCCTAAAAAATATAAAAATTCCTAGATGAAACCACACACTAAAATTCTAATAATACTTTCTTATAAACATCATTCAAAAACTCAAGAAACCTCTTCATAGTGAACATGATTCCCTTTATATAGGTAGTATTTCTTTGAAAATCAAGGGTGGATCATGAATATAAAATCCAAATTTCACTATTAAAATCTCAATATCTTGATCAATCCATTATTCAATAAACCATATTCAAAATTCTACACAAATAGGAGTCAAAAAAATTTATTGAAACTTATTTATATCTTGGTGTCAATGATATCTACAAATTTCCTAAAATTTTGTCTATAATCATGATTCTTCCTTCATTATTATTGGGGTGTGGAAAATCTAGTGCGACATCATCATAATTAAAAAAATTATAAATTCGCAATAATGTTCCTAAAATTCCATCTATTACATCTTTATAAGAACTCCTTTGACTAGTTCTTCTTTGTGAGAACTCCACCATCTTTTAATTCTCTATCTGGTGTAACTTCACTATGATCTTCTATAACTTACACTTCTTTATTTGATAAATCAATTTAATCCATCCTTGAAACTTTATCTTGAATACTTTCTCAAGGGTCTACTTACATCCAATGGGTTCATATATTTTTTTCATTTATCTTTATCCAATGAACCCTCATTTATTTTCACTTATTCTTCTATCTGGTCATTCAAAACCTTCAATTTTATTATTTCATTTAGAAAATTATATCTGATAAATTCATTCAGAAACTTATATCTAGTGATTTCATTCAATAACTTATGTTTGATTCCTTCTCATGAAAACTTATTTCTAATTGCTCATATACATCTGTCTCATCATTCAGAAAATTTTGTTTGATTCATTCAAAAAAACATGTCTAATGAATTCATAAACACTCTTCATCTAGTATAATCTTTTAGATACTTCTTCATAATTTATTCCATCCATAACTATCACAAATCTTCTCTATCTGATGATCTTATAGACATTATTCATCCAGTCGACTTAGTTAGGAATCCTCTTTGTGGTAACATTTTTTTACAATACATAATCCCGTCAACTTATTTATTCAACCAACTTTATGAAGGATAATGAATATCTTTGTATAAACATGTTTTTTGGTAATTTTAAGATAATGAAATCATCACCTAATTTAGATCTATTTCACATAGGTTTTTCTTATTCCAATATATATTTTGAAACATAGACATAAGGCATTGTGTTATTTAATTAATGGGGAATAAATCATTAAGAATTTTTTGATATTATTTTTCACGAACATGTAGTTCAATGACCCTATGAACTCTTTTGCACAAAAAATATGTGCAAACACTCTTTTTTCTAACCTCGGTCTACTATCCTCTGTCTCATTACCATCATCCATTCGACTTAGATTTCTTTATCTGGTATACTTCTTCCTAAAACTTCTTTATATTTGATCGTCTAACTTTGAAAGCCTCTATCTAATTTCCTCTACCCACTAGAATTTTATTTCCCTTTCTAAAACAATTTGTTTGAAAACATAATGTTGTGGATTCAAATTCATTTTGTTGTAAACATATGTGATTCTCCAAACATCTAAGAAAATGTTTTTGAGACATTAAGGTCAACTCAGTATTCATCAAATGTAAATAAAAATCTTCAAACAATATTTCACCTTCAAGTAGTGAACATATTACAAATATTCCCAAGGAAAGAACATTATTTATCTTCTTCCAAGATAACAAGACTTTGTAACATCTTTTTTTCTTTAACGAACATGGATTCTTCATCATTACCATTTCCATTCAATATCGAAGATACATCATCTTAATTAAAAATATTGTATAATTCAACCAAATGTCCAAGAAACTTATTCTTTACAAACTCTTTAACATATTGAAATAAATGAGATACTTTCAAATTTATTTATAACTATTGACAGTTAGTATAACACACAAAAGGTGGGATCTTCAGATAGGAATAAGTTGGGATTTTTAATAGCTATGTATGATTAATTTTGAAAATTATTAGATGTATATGAGTAAATAGAATTGTTTAGCATTTGTTTATGATAAAAATGGAGTTGGGAAGAGTTCTGTAATAACAAATTATTAAGGTAAATAAATCCATGAGATTAACTACTATTCCCAGCTACTGTATAAGAATCATTTGGGTTTCTCAATGCTTGTGTCATATTAAAATCCTAATTTCATTTATAACCATACCCATGGATTCACCAACACATCATAATAAAATAATGTCCCTCATCCCTCACCCCTAGCATAAAATTAATTCCAGTAATATCATGATATATATAATTAAATATGCCACACCAATGTTCATGTAATAATACTCCTCCTAAAACATTTCTTCTGTAAGATTAATTCTTATGGGACAAGCACCATATATGATTCACTTAAAAGGATTCAAGCATTATTTTCACACTCTCTGACTAATCTTCTAACTCTATGTGACATTATATTAAAAACATTGATGCTTATATGATATTAAAACTAAATTATAAAGGAATTAGAGATTTTCTATAAATTGAATTCTAGATTTCACCAAAATCCTATTGGATCCCTTTTAATCATACTTAACCCATCTTGCAAGTAAACTCGATAATCTTAGTACATTCACTATAGAAATTCCAACCACCTTCATACAAATATTTCTACTATAGTGAGAAGTAGATAAGTGCATCCTAAATATATACAAATCTCAATCATGGTACGTAATCATTGATCGTAAATTCTATGAAATCCAAATTAAATATTATAAGATAAGTCTATTTAAAATGTGGATAAAAGTTTGGAATCATCCTTAGTATGAATATGAGGGATTCTATTTTTTATAAATTCCTATTAGATATTAAAAAATTGAGCTTCCTGTATATAAAAGGGAAGGATTTATCTTATAGGGTATTAGTTGTTTCTATGTAACTTTTCATGATCTCCCCCATGTTCCCATATTCATGGAGAAATAAAACATCACTATTGATTGTACTAAAGGGGATAATTTTTTATAATTATTGAGCCCCTATTTTCAATGAATAAGTCTCTTGGTTTCTCTTACTTTGGTTTTTTTGTTTTTTAGTGGATAAAGTGTAGGTGGTTGTCATGCTTATTTGTTATTTCTATCTCTATTAGAATTATATTGTTTTTGTTTTTATTTTTTCTATCTGATTCAAATAATATATAGTGGAATGGGTGAGTTGGGTAGTGAGAGAATGTAAATATTAAATAAGGCTAAGGTACTTCATTTTTATTATAATACATTTATCTTGGTTTGGATTCTCCTTTATTGTGATCCCCAAGGAATTGAGAGTTTCTTAGTGGTTAATAGTCAGATCCCTCTCCCAAATAGAAAATGGGGTCCAACGTTCTATGGATGTAGTGAATTGGGACTCAATATTCAACTCAATGTAGGTGTAAGAGATCTGAGCTTTTGGGATTCCTCATCGAGCTCGAATATCATTGGATACTTAATTGGAGGGAAGTGATGGGATGAAGTGTAAATCCACCCTAACAAAATACCTTTTTCTTTTATAATGACATTTTCATTTTTTTCCTCTTCATATTATCTTTATGTATCCCATAACACCATTGAATTTCCATTTTTAAATTTATAAAACACTATAAAAATATGAATAAGTGTATAAGGTAGTGATTGATTGGTTAGTTTCCTGGGAGATGACCTTGGTCATACCTATACTACATTCTAGATGTTTTTGAATATTAAATTGGTTATCCAAGGATAGCTGAATCAACCATAACTAGGTTGATCGATTTTGAAGGTGATATAGAATAGTGACATGAAAGTGACCTGAGTAAGGTATCACAATATCCAGCCTCTCATTTGTGTTGAACCCTTACCTCATAATAAGTTTTTATGAATAAATCCCATATCCACTAACTATCACTAACATTTATTAAAAAAGGGATATTGATATCCATCCTCTCACACAAGTCAAACCATTCTCTTGAGGTAAGGTCACATAGATTAGCAACATGTATTTCTAGGCAAGTAAGTGGTCTAAAGAATGAACTATTATAAAGACGCATCCGTAAAACATTACATAATATTTAATTAAATGAATAATTCACATTGAGGATCTTTTTAGGGTTAGAGTTTTAGATAATTAGAACATAACAATTACAACTCAAAATATTACAATGTTGACACTTATACCCAGTTTCCATTTTTTTATAAAATAAAAACTCTTGTGAAAAAGAGTCTTTTATAGTCCCATGTTTTAAATAGAATGACTTTTCCTTCATCCCATCCTTGACCCTATCCTTTAAGTTCTATGAAAAACATTTCAAAACTTGGGATGATCATAAAAAGCTTAGTAAGGGTTATAAAACAAAGAAAGAAAACATTAGTTCATCAATACATACATAACATAAGCTATTTAACATATATCATGAAAACATAAGATTTATGAATAACACATAGTAATCACAAATCATAAATGTAACTTCTGGAATCCATATCATACTTACATTGTAGCTATCATAGCTACGTTGGGAGTTACATTTGAAATATCCATATAATTATATTCTCTAAATCTATTAGGAGAAACTTTAACGTTTACCTCTCTCACGTTACCCAATGCATTAAAGAGATATCTCAGGCTTACTCTCCCTAGGTTTATCACTGAACAACCCATATATGTAAAAAATTTCCAGGAACTATGACACGTAAAACAGACATAAAGGAAGATAACATTTCCACATTTCAATAACAATATATAATTTAGATATATTGAAATAACAAATATATTATAAAAACCATTTTAAATACCAAAATACTTAAAAGAGTGTATGGTATTTATTTTCCTTTTAAAAACATCATGTCTTGTTAAGGAATCCAAAGATCAAATAATACTCGTGGCAGCGGAAAGGTCATTGTCACCGCATACGTTAAAAAAAGAAACATTCCTTTTTGTTGTTTAGTAAAATTATTCATAGAAAAAGATTCAATTTGAATGAAATGAAAATTAAAGGGTTTTTATACACCATATAAAATAAAGTCGTGTATAAATCAAAGAACTACATAAATTAGAAAGATGAGATCAACCCAAAGAATGGGAATTGGGTTAAGAAGTTCCCTTACCTCATGTCCGACTTGACCCGTTCATTCTTTAATCACCTAAATATTAAATTAAAGTTAATTTATACTTTCTTAAGAACCTTTTTCAAGTTTATTGTTCCATTTATATCACTTATTACCATGTTATAAATATTATGTAATAATTTAAATTAATAAAGGTCGTCTGGTCAATATTTGGTACGTGAGTCAAAAATGGACTTCTTATAATTACATGTTGTTTATGTGGTCAATAGATAATTATATCCAGAATTATATTAATGATATATATATAATATATATCCAGTATATACATGTATTTATATTATTACATAACATTTGTAGGTAAGAAATGAAATGCGTCATTCATGGAGATGGTAAGTCATACAAACGCATGAACGCTACTTCCATTTCTATTTCGTATGTTTGATAGAATGAAAACATAATGATGCATATGTATATTATAATTCCATTATAATATCATATATAATTTCATTAACTACATCCTTTATACGTCCCACGTATGGTATGAATGATTCGTATCACTTTCAGGGGGTGGTGGTCCGCACTTCTTCAAAAGAAATTATCGTGTTTACCCATTATGAAAACCATAAAGGTATGCTATAAAAAGTAAAAAAAGAAAAAAAATAAATATAATATATATCATACATAAATAAATTTCCATATTAATACCACCATGACAGATGGTAGGATATAATTGAACAATCATCGTTTCGTGTGGCAGTAGTTTGTCATCGACAGAAACAGTATCTTTTTACCCATTAGATGGAGGTGTGTGTGAGTGTAGCTAGAATAATTCTCATAAAAACATCCTATTATATTGAGGATACTATTTTTTTATTAAATAAAGTAATAAAAAGAGTTTAGGTGGGGTGGAGACGTAAAATAAAACAAAATAACTTAAGCGAAGACATTACCTTTAAATCAGGTAACTCCCTTTGGTTTGAACTAAAAGGGTTTTTTGAAGTGCTTTATGCTTAATGTAAGGATTCCAAGATGAATATAGAAATATTTGGAGATTATTATAGTAGATTTTGGAAAAGAAAAAGGGCTTGAGAAGTGTGATTAATGGGTAGGAAATGAGGTCTTTTTATAAGAGAGAGGAGGGGCTCTTTTGGAAATTCTGAAATTACTATTTTATTATATAATGATTTTCAGTTTATATACGTCCAAAAATTATTAAATCCAAAGATAAGGTGGAACATGTTAGAAATAAAATCATAAAATAATAATTGGACAAGTTTTGGATATTTTTTTAATTCTTATATTCTTATTTATTTAAATCATTCATTAATGACGTCAACACTGCATCATCATTGTGTCATAAATAATTTTATTTATTTCATTTCTAAAAATTATAAAAAAATTACCATGATGTAGAAAATATTTTTAGATTTATAATGAATATTTATAGTCAAATATATTAATTATATAACCCCACATTAATTTTTTTTAGTAAAACAAAACATGTTTATGACATTTTTATTTTTACTTTAAAAAAAAGTTATTAATGTAATTATCTTACCCAAGTGCCTTCAGGGGGTCCTAAAATTGACCCATGGATTTTCTTGGTCATCCATGACTCAAACAATATGGTTACTACAAGTTTCAAGGAAATTTTATTTTATTATAACATTATTTTGTTACATTAAATTACCCTAATTACCTTTAATCGCAGTTAATAAAAGTCAAAAGTTACTATTCACCAAAAATTATTTTCATCCCATTGAACCACATTTTACTTAATAATGACAACCATGTATGTCTGATTTTATAAATTAAATTCACAAAAGTGTAAAATTTTCATTTAAAGGAAAAAATCGGTTTTTTACTACTAAGTAGTATATTTCACTATTCATCAAAAATTGAAACTTTTCAGAATAATTCCAAAAAAATTACCCTAAGCCAAATTTGATATTATGAATTCAAAAATGATGTCTAATTTACCAAATTCAATATATATAAGTTTCATTAATTAATTTTATAATTAATTATAATTGTCAAAACAAAAAACGTTTTTTTAAGAAATAATAACTATCAAAATATTGATACTTTTTAATGTCCAATTTCAAACTGAAATTACTTCCAATGACCAAAATTGGATAAAATGGTAAAAATATAATCTATTTACACTTTAAAACCAATTAAAAAGATAATATAACCATATAAATAAATTAGACTAAAAGGCGGTTTGGAATTAAAATACAGCATTTTCACTATTTATTAAAAAATGAACTTTATCGGAGAAATACCAAAAAATTAAACAAAGTAAAATTTGATGTCTCGATTCTAAATAATAATTTTATTTTGTAAAATATAACATATAAGAGTGAAAAAAACTATATTTAAATTGGTTTCTCTATCAAAAGGCGGTAAATCAACCTTTTAAAAAATATTAGAGTATATATATGCTTAAAATTGGATTCTTTCTTATTTTAAGCCTCTAAATATTATTGGATAAATGTAAAAACATTTATCAAACTTGTATAATAATAGTTTAGTTATTTCTATCCATTCTTTCCAATACAATGGCTTGGCGTTAACTACCATTTAAAATAATAATAATAATATATTATTATTTTGCAATGTAAGATTTCAAAGAAACTCGTTGTTGCGAATTAGGAAAGCCATCAAACATAGAAACACCTTTAAAGTAAAATTAATATTTAACTCACAAAATATTAATTAAAAAGAAAATGTATTATTTCTTTATTTACCTAGGATATTACATCCATCCCCCTTTTGGAAATTTCATCCTCACAATTTTAATCACTTATCAAATAAATGGGGGTATTTATCCCTCATAGAATTTTCAGATTCCCATGTTCCCTATTCAACCATATGGTTTTTCCACAAAACCTTTACCCGGTGAATTACCTTATTCCACATCACTTGCTCTATATGGTCAAGAATCTGGAATGATTGTTCCTCGTAAGAGAGATTCTCCTCCAATTGAACTACCTTTGGGATCAAAACATGAGATGGATCTAGAATGTACTTTCTGAACATTGAAACATGAAAAACAATTTGTTCCTAGGACAAACATGGAGGTAAATCCACTCTATACGCAACAGATCCAAATTTATACAAGATTTCATAAGGTCTATTGAACCTCAGAATCAACTTTCCCTTCTTACCAAAATGCATCACACTCTTCCATGGAGAAACTATGAGAAAGGCATGATCACCTACCTTAAAAGAAAGATCCTTGCTCCGGTTATCTGCATAACTTTTATGCCTACTCTGAGCTTTTCTCACGTGCTTCCAAATCAACAAAACTTTTTCGGCAATATCTTCCACCAATTATAGTCCCATTAGCTTCCTTTCACCTAATTTATACCAAAAAGTTGGAGTTTGGCATCGATTTCCATATAATGACTCAAATGGATCCATCTATATATTGAAATGAAAACTATTATTATAAGAAAATCAAACCAAAGAAATATGTTGGTCCCAACTTCCTTGGTGATTTAGTGAACAAGCACGTAGAATACCCCCCAAGGTCTGAATTGTTCATTCTAACTGCCCATCTGATTAATGACGAAAAGATATACTAAAATTTCATTCAGTACCCAAAGACTTCTAAAGGCCTTTCCAAAAGTTAAAGGTAAACCTGGGATCACGATCAGATACAATGAAGAGGGGAACACCATGAAACTTGACTATCTATTTAACATATAACTGAGAAAGTTGGTCTAGAAACAATGTATCTATAATAGGAAGGAAATGATCAGATATAGTCAATCAATCAACAATAACCTAGATTTCATAATTACCTCGAGATGTCTTTAGTAATTCTACAAAAAAGTCCATGGATATATTTTCCCATTTTCAGTCTGGAACCGGTAAAGACTGAAGCATCCCTTTCGGTAACTTGAACTTTGTTTTGACCCATTGACAAGATAAACAATTCATAGTAAAGTCAAAAATATCTCATTTCATTACATCCCTCAAGTAATACTCTTGAATATCTCTGTACATCTTAGTAATATCAGGATCTACTGAAAATGGAGAACTATGAGATTTACATAATAACTCATTATTCAACTGTGAATTACAAGGCATGCATAATCTCTTTCCAAACCTCATAACATAATCATTATCAACGTTAAATTAAGGAAACTTACCCTTCTGAACCAACTCTACCTTTTTCTACAACTCACTGTCTTCCTTCTGAGCTTTCTTAATTCTGTCTGATAGAGATGATCCCACTGACACTTGGAATAAAACAAAATAACATCTTGCACCAACAAATTCTATGCCAAATTTCATCAAATCAAAAACCAAAGGATCTCATTCCAAACGTATCATGGTTAATAAAGAATTACTTTTTCAACTCAAAGTAGCATCCACTTTATATGCTTTTCTTGGATGGTAAAGGATCGTGCAATAATAATCCTTGATTAAATACAGCTATCTCCTCTATCTCATGTTCAATTTTTTAGAGTGAATATATACTTTAAAGTTTTGTGGTCAGTATATATTGCACATTTTACTCCATACAGATGATGCCTCCAAATTTTTAAAGAAAATACAACAGTAGTTCATTCCAAATCATCTGTAGGGTAATTTAACTCATGAGGTTTCAATTGACCTAAAGCATAAGCAATTACCGGATCATTTTGCATAAGGACACAACCAAGTCCTTTCAACAAAGCATCACTGTAGATAAAAAATTCACCATATCTAAAAGGTAATTCCAAAACTAGATCATTCACCAACCTTCTTTTCAATTCATAAAAACAATCATCACATTCTTTTTCCCAAATGTATTTAACACCTTTTCGAGTTAATTTAGTAATTAGACTAGATAACCATGGAAAATTCTCAACAAACCTCTGGTAATAACTTTCCAAACCAAGAAAACTATGAATCTCGGTTATATTAGTGGGTCTTGTCCATTCATCAACAACTTTTGTTTTATCAGGATCAAAAGTTATGCCATTTTTTGAAACAATGTGACCAAGGAATGAAATTTGTTGTAACCAAAACTCACACTTCCTGAATTTCCCAAATATTTTGTTTTATTTTTAGGTTTCCAAGACAACCCTTAAATGACTTTCATGCTCCTATTTTCTTTTAGAATATACCAAGATATCATCTATAAAGACAACCACCATTTATCAGCTGATCCAACATAACCATCACTGTAGTAAACCATTCCATTCTAATTCTGACCATCTCAGGTTGCTGATTTAGAAAGTAATTTACCTCTGTATTCTTTCACTACACAATTTCCATGTTTCCTCTATAAAACACCACTCTGAACATAGAAATATCTTAGGTGAATCAACATGGTAATCTGTAAATGCTATATCATTAACATAAATTAATTTATGGATATTAATTTAAAAATACCCTAATTCATAAAGTTGTCTAAAACAACCTTTGATACCAACTATAAAGACTCGACCTTAAAACATTAAATAATATTAAATTAAATGAATAATTCACCTTGAGGATATTTTCAGGTTTAGAGTTTTAGATAATTAGGACATAACTATTACATCTCAAAAGAATACAAAGTACACACTTCTACCCAATTTTCATTATTCATAAAATATAAACTCTTGGGAAAAAGAGTCATGTCTAGTTCTATGTTTTCGACAGCATGACTTTTCCTTGATCCCATTTTTTGACCTTATTCTTTATTTCCTGTGAAAAACATTTCAAAACTTGCGATGAGCATAAAAAGATCAGTAAGGGTTATAAAACAAAGAAAGAAAACATTAGTTCATCAGTACATACATAACATAAGCTCTTTAACATATCTCAGGAAAACATAATATTTATTAATAACACGTAGTAATCACAAATCATAAAGGTAACTTGTGGCATACATATCATACTTACAATGTAGCAATCACAGCTACATAGGGAGTTACATTTGGAATACCCATCACAATATATTCCCTAAATATCTTAATATTAACATTAATGTTTACCTTTGTCACGTTACCCAATACATTGGAGAGCTATCTCAGGCTCACCCACCCTAGGTTTATCACAGAACAACCCGTATATGTAAACAATTACCAAGAACCATAACACATAAAACGAACATAAAGGAAAGATAACATTTCCACATTTTAATCACAATATATAATTTAGATATATTGAAATAACAAATCCATTATCAAAACCATATTTAATACCAAAATATGTAAAAGAGTATATGGTATTTATTTTACTTTTAAAAACATTAGGCTTGTTAAGGATGCCAAAGATCAAATAATACTCATGGCGGTGGAAAGGTCGTTGTCACCACATACATTAAAAAAAGAAACATTCCTTTTTGTCGTTTAGTAAAATGATTCATAGAAAAAGATTCTGTTTGAATGAAATGAAAAGTCAAAGGGGTTTATACACCATATAAAATAAAGTCATGTATAAATAAAATAATTACATAAATAAGAAATATAATATCATCCCAAAGATTGGGAATTGGGTTAAGAAGTTCCCTTACCTCGTGTCTGACTTGACCCATTCATTCATTAATCTCATGAATAATAAATTGAAGTTATTTTCTACTTTATTAAGAAACTGTTTCAAGTTTATTATTCCTTTTATATCACTTATTACCATGTTACAAACATTATGTAATCATTTAAGTTAATAATGGTCGTTTTGTCGATATTTGGTATTTGGGTCAAAAATATACTTCTTATAAATACAAGTTGTTCATGTGGTCAAAAGTTCATTATATCCAAAATTATATTCATGATTTATATATCATATATATCCATTATATACATTTATTTGTATTAGTACATAACATTTGTTGGTAAGAAATGAAATGCATCGTTCATGGAGACGGTAAGTCGTATGTACGCATGAACGCTACTTTAATTTCTATTTAGTATTTTTGATGGAATGAAAACATAATGCTACATATGTATATTATAATTCTAGTATAATATAATATATAATTTCATTAACTACATCCTTTATACATTCCACATATGGTATGAACGAGTCATATCACTTTCAGTGGGAGGTAGTCTGCACTTCCTCAAATGAAATTATCGTGTTTTCCCATTATGGAAACCATAAAGGTATGCTATATAAAGGAAAACACAGAAGCATAGAAAAAATATAAATATAATATATATCATATATAAATATAGTTCTATCTTAATGGCCACCATGAGAGGCAGTATTAGATAATTGAACAATCATCGTTTCGTGAGGCAGTAGTTCGTCATCGACAGAAACAATATGTTCTTTACCCATTAGATGGAGGTGTGTGTAAGTTTAGCTCGGATAATTCTCATTAAAACATCCTAATAAATTTGATATACTTGTTTTTTAATAAAATAAACTAATAAAAATAGTTTTTGGGGGTTGGAGAAGTAAAATAAAACAGAATAATTTAAGAGAAAATGTTACCTTTAAATCGGGTAACTCCCTTTGATTTGAACCAAAAGGGTTTGTTGAAGTCCTTTATGCCTAAGGTAAGGCTTCTAGGATGAAGATAGGGATATTATAAGCTTATTTTAGTATAGTTTGGACAATAAAAATGGATTTATAAGTGTGAGAAATTGATAGGAAGTGAGGTCTTTTATAAGGGATAGGAGGGGCACTTTCGGAAAGTTTGAAAATATTGTTTTATTATATAATTATTTTCAGTTTCTAAAGGTCCAAAAATTATTAAAGTCAATTATATAGTGGACCGTTTTCGAAATAAACTCATCCAATAATAATTGGACAAGTTTTGGATATTGTTTTAATTTTTATCTTCTTATTTATTTAAATAATTCATTAATGACGTCAACATTGCATCATCATTGTGTCATAAATAATTTTATTTATTTGATGTCTAAAAATTATAAAAAAATTACCATGATTTAGAAAATATTTTTAGATTTATAATGAATATTTATAGTAAAATATATCAATTATATAACCCCACATTAAAAATTATTTAGTAAAACAACACAAGTTTATGACATTTTTATTTTTACTTTAAATAAAAAGTTATTAATGTCATTATCTTACCCAAGTGGCTCCATGGGGTCCCAAAATTGACCCCTGTATTTTCTGGGTCGTCCATGACTCAACCAATAATGTTAGGAAAAGTTTTAAGGTAATTTTATATTATTAAAACATATTTTTTTACCTTAAATTACCCTAATTTCTTTCAATTGTGGTTAATAAAAGTCTAAAGTTACTTTTCGCCAAAAACTATTTTCATCCCATTGAACCACATTTTACTTAAAAATTAAAACCATGTATGTCGGATTTTTTAAATTCAATTCCTAGAAGCAGAAAAATTTCATTTAAATGAAAAAGTTGGTTTTTAACTACTGAGTAGTATATTTCAATATTCATCAAAAATTGAAAGTTTTCAGAAAAATTCTAAAAATTCACCCTAAGCTAGATTTGATATTCTAAATTCAAAAATGATTTCTATTTTAAAAAATAAAAAACATATATCTTTAATTAATTAATTTTATGATTAATTCCTGTTGTCAAAACAAAAAGTGTGTTTTTAAGATATAATTACTATCAAATGATTGATACTTGTTAATGTCCAATTTCAAAGTGAAATTACTTCCAATGGAAAAAATTAGATTAAATGGTAAAAATATAATCTATATACACTTAAAAACCGATTAAAAAGATAATAAAACCATATAAATAAATTAGATTAAAAGGCGGTTTTGAATTAAAATATAGCATTTTCATTATTCATTAAAAAATGAACTTTATCAAAAAAATACAAAATATTTACACAAAGTAAATTTTTATGTCCTGATTCTAAATAAGAATATAATTTTTTCAAATAAAACATATAAGAGTTAAAAAAATAGATTTAAAAGGGGTTCTCTATCAAATGGAAGTAAATTGACCTTTTAAAGAATATTAGAGTATTTATGCTTAAAATCAGATTCTTTCTTATTTTAAGCCTCTAAAATTTATTGGATAAATGTAAAAACATTTAGCAAACATGTATAATCATATTTAAGTTAGTTATTTCCATTCTTGCAAATACAATGTATAGACGTTAACTACCATTTAAAATAATATTATTATATTATTATTGTGCAACGTAAGATTTCAAAGAAACCCTTTGTTGTGTATCGAGTACGCTATCGAACATAGAAACCTCTTTAAATTAAAAATAATATTTAATTCACAAAATATTAATTAAAAAGAAAATTTGTTATTTCTTTATTTACCTGGGAAGTTAAAACTGTAATGGTACACCATCTAAAAAAGCAAGTCCATGACCTCGGGGTAAGTTCCCATCGTTACATCACACAATTCTTCTCACAAAATGAGCAAAAAATCCATCAAGGCAAATTCCCAACCCACTAGTGTCACATAAATTCCAACTTGTCATCCCCTAACATAATGTCTATATAAATTGACATACACCCCCTAATTGCACCTAAACAAATCCATATAATAGTTATTCCCTCTCTCTGATACCCTCCCATTGGAAAGAATTCATCACCCATACTTATACACTATGTTAAATGGTCACTAAAACCCCCAAAAAGCTCAAAAAAAGTGACATTAATCCCAATAAACCAAAGATGATAACTCCACCTTGAGTCATGAAACAAGGAAATGTTTCACTATAATCAATTCATTATACCCATCTCTACTATATAAGGGGTCAATTATGGAAATCCTTACTCTATAATATGCTTTTATACTAAAAGAAGAACATTATTAGGAAAAAACATACACTTGATGCATGAGTGCCTACACAACCACATATAAATTTTATAACATGGTAAGGACTTCCTACCACAGTCTTAGGGGATCAAAATCACCATGCTTCACTATTTGATTCAATAATAACACACAAAATCCATAAAATCATCCATAAAACCTTTAAATTATGGATTTTATAAGAAAAATAAGGAAACCATGAAAGAAAGAGGAACTTAAGTCATAGAATAGATAATACCTAACATAAGATGACCCTTACGATGAATGATGATTTGATCTAGTAAGAGGAGAGGAATTAAGTGATCTAAGAATCAAAAAGGGGCTAAAAAGGGGGTAGGAATTAAATGGGATTGATGGAGGAGGATAGGAGGGAAATAAGAGGGATGGAGGGGAAATTTCCAAACTGTCCTTATAAAAACACACCAAGAATAGATCGGGTACTCATTCTACCTATATTGGGTACCTGATTCTTCATTGGAATCTTGATACACCCCAACTAAATGGTCAATGGGGATCTAGGACCTACAAGTATACCTCTCCAGCCATAGGGTACCTTATGGATCCCAATTGAGTACCCAGTACACCTATGTTGCATCTTCAGTAGGGTTGGACCTAGTACCCTTCACTAATTCCTTCTATTCCCCGATAAACCTAGAGAACAACTAAAATCATTCAAGAATAAATAAATAATCCAAAAATATCGTTTAATTAAAACTAATATTTTAGAGTCATTACAAACTCCCCCTTTTGGTGATTTTCATTCTCAAGAATTATCTTTTGGAATCCTCATCATACATCTTTAGCTACAAGGATTTTATATCTGATTTCTACTTATAGGTATCCTCTTAGATATGAAAATTCTTCTACAATATTGAAAAAATAGGAATTTTATTTCCTCGCATATAATTCTCACTATAATCCATAATATGCACCAATATCTACCAAAATATCACATCTAACTCCAACTCAGCATCATCACTATCAATCATGTGTGATAGGCTTAGTTTTTCCTTCAAGACTTGTGACACATGAAACCCATAATTCATATCTTGATGTTGTGGAGGAATATCCAACTAATAATAGAGTGCCCCAATCCACTCTATAGTCATGAATTTTCCAATCAAACATGACATTCTCTTTCCTCTATTTTTCAGACATGTATGTCTTTACCAAGGTGATACACAAAAAAATACATGATTTCCCTTGGAAAATTAATAGGCTAGCCAGCCTTTGGTTAGTATAGTATAATTGTCAGGTCTGAGTATAAAAACAATACTTCGTGAGTAATTACACTAACTTAGTTATCTCCTAAACCAAGATAGACCCAATAACCAGTTCTTAATCGGGGCATTCAGGATTAAAACATAGTAGTTTTTGTTATATAAATTATTTTACAAGGTCATATGGTCATCTCATGCTTCATTAAAATAGACTATACACAACTTGATCATATTCTCAAGTATCCAGATCTCCATTTTAGACATAATATATATTTATGAGTGGTATTTTGTTCTCATATTGAGTTTTGAGTTCATAGTCTAGTGTAGTCCCTAAATGAATCTAGACATAGAACACATATTCTGATTTGGTATTTTACTCATAGATACCCTATGAAATTACAATCTATCTTGCACATATATATTTCCTAGATCATATAACGACTAAGTCTCAAGGATGGGTAAGAAATACATAACCTTAATCAGTCAGTAAGTTACCACCCATACTAAATCGTGACCCCTTACAGTATTTGTAAATCCTACGATTAAATCCATATTCACGTTATATCACTTACATATAGACATTGTAAGGCATTAAAGTAACCCACATAGTCTCTGGTGCTTTACCCTTATCCTTTGGATAGTAAGCCAATGAGAAAAAACCATATGGTAATATTTCTCATGATAGGACACCATAAGCATTGATTGATGTCATAGTATGTCTTGGTCAATATTGGGTGCACAACCAATCATGATTCATGGGATTCCTTCATAAAATCCTCTCTTAAGTAAGTAGAGACCACCACCCTACTATGGAAAAATAAAACCCCATACTTATTCTAAAACCATCCTATTATTGGGTCATGTATCATGATCCATTCTCACATTTTAAAACAATATAAATTAGGCTCCTGGATAACATTAACTTAGTCTACTAATAAAGAGTTAATGACTGGAGGGGTAAAGTTCACTACATATTGGCCCTCTAACACATCAATATTTCAGTCATTGAGAAAGCTCAACAACTTCTACTCCTCACCTAGTTCCTTAAATCCTTACTCCTATATATTCTTATATAGATAATCAGTAAATACATTCCCATTTCCGAGTTTATATTTCATCTAAAAGTTGAACATCTGTAGGCACTCTACCAAGTACCTCTAATATAGGATCAAGTCATTTTGGGAGAAAATATACTCTAATCTCTAGTGGTCAATAAAAAACAATTTATTTGCAAAGAGATAATGAAACCAAAACTTCAAGGAATGAAACACAATGGATACCTCAAATTAGTGAGGAGGGTAGTTTCACTCATGGGTTTATAGTTAACGGGACTTGTAAGTGACCACCTAATCACCCTACATCAAAATAGATCCCAAACCAACCATAGAGGCAATAAAATGAATGATATAATCCTTCCAACTGTTTTTATAATCATAAATAGAGTATATGTGAACCTTACTTTTAACTCCTTGAAAGTTTCTTCACATTGATATGTTCAATCAAACTCTACCTCTTTATTGGTCATCCCTTCATAGTACACTACCAAGTGAGATATGTCCTGAGTTAAATTCTTATAATATCTATCCAATCCAAAAAAATCTAATTTTTAACACATTCTTAGGTAATTAAAAAGACATCATGGCCACTACATTATCCATAAAAACCGTGATCCTTTCCTTTAGTATCACATGAATGAGGAAGATCACATTTTGAATCCAGAAGTGACACTTTGAGTACATAACATATAGTTAATGTACTTGAAGAATAATCCACACAATATCCAAGTGTTCATTATGAAAATCTTAAGTCTTTAGGTATACCGAAATATCATCAACAAACACCATGAATAATGAGTCTTGGTAGAGATGAAAAATCTAGTTCATGAGATCTATGAACCCCATTGGTGTATTAATAATACTAAATTAAATCAAAAAAATACTAGTATAACCTATACCCACTCTTAAACACTACTTTCAATAAATCCCCCACTCTGACCCATAATTGATAGTGTCCTAATCATATTTTAATCTTAGATAACCATTTGTATCCCCTTAAATGATCAAATAGATAATTTATCCATGTAAATGGATTTTAATTCTTTTTTGTATCCTAGATTAGTTCTGGTAATCCACAAAAAACTTGATACTAGCATCTTCTATTTTGGATAATAAAATAAGAGTTCCCCGAGGAGAGGTACTCAAGAGAATATGAGGTGACCCAAAAATTATATACATAAATATTACATCATTTTAGATGAATATTCAATGCATATCACAGTAATACACATCCCAATACCATAAACGTTTAGTGTATTTGGACACTAGATACATAATCAACTTATTTCATGAAAGATTTTGAAGATTTATCATAGGTATTTTTCTCATATGGTACCCTTATATAATCATTATACTTAATACCCTTCATCAAAACTTGTGAAAAAGTAAACATAATAAGGGGTGAGATTATATACTCAATAAGGGTAAACATGGAATGCATTAATAAAAAGATATTAAGTGAACATAATATATTCATAAGGTTATGAGAACATAATCATGGCATAAAATGTTCATATCCAAAGACTTAGATCATGCATGATGAGTCATGGTGTAATGATTTTTCAAAATATAACACTTAAGTCTAAGTAGTTTGTAGTATCAAATAATTATAAGACATGAAATAATAGCATAAGAATAATGATATAAAATAAGAAATGGGGCATTAACATAATTTTAGAAATAATATGTTAAGGATAACCCCACATACATCCATCACATCGTATGTAAAATCTACCCATAAAGACATTCATCACACAGTATTCTTGGTCAAACCACATTTGTGCCTTCTCAGACTGGATAAACACTTGTATACCCTTTTAGGATTAGGATAACAACTTGTGTACCCTATAAACTCATAGGACATAAAACATTACCCAATGAGTTATAGGGATACAAAATACCCACCTATATCATAATAATAAACCATTTATATATATTCCATGTCAACATAAGAGCATTTATCATCATTTCATAGTATAATTAATCAATGAGAAAGAAATAGGTTTCCTGAAAATTTCATTAAAATACAATCATAATAAAACATATATAGAAAGTAAGAGTATAGTATTATAATATTATGTCTCTAGTAAAGTATAAAAATCCTTTAAGAATATTGACATAGATGAAAAATCACTTTAATGAAATCATTTCAAATAATATTTGAAAATCAAAATAAAATATCCCTTTTATTTTGATACCATTTAAAAAACATCCTAGAAAAATGGGAATACTAATTTCCTTGTAAATAATTTTAATCTTGGAAAATAAAATTCATTATTAATGAAGGATATATAGTGGCAAAAATTTCATATCATATACTATAAAATAGAAAATTCTTTTAACACTTCCATAAAAAGTAAAATATGATTCATCCGAAATTTTTTTGAAAAGATTCCTTTTAATAATTTGTAAAGAAGTAAAAAAATTAGTAAAAATAGAAATTTTAAAACATTTAATTATTGTTAAAAACTTCCATAAAACAATTTTAATAACATGTATATATAAGAGAAATGTTCTCAACTGAAAAGTATAAATAAGGTTAGCTTTTTAAAAAACGTTTTCTAAATAATTTTAAGTAAAAAATAGAAGAGAATAAAATAAATAAATGAAAAGCCCTGAAATAAAAATTTTGTAATAAATTATATAGGTTTTAAAATATAAGGTTCATATAATTTCTTTATTTTTAAATTTAACATAGAAAATCCCACAAAAAATGAGATTGTAACATAAACCCTTATTTAAAGTTCTGAGTTTCTTCATATGTGCTCTTAAAATCCTATATAATAAATTTATATTTTTTTAAAATATATACCAAAACCATATTCATACTTAGAATATAATATATAATTCCTTTATAGTTTCTAATTACCCATTTACTAACAATTATTCATAAAAATTATCTTTTAGGTGTTAACTATTCAGATTCCCATTCAAGTTTCAATTTGATGGTTCTAATACATGAACATTGGTCATGGTTTAAACTTCTCAAAACTCTTGATAATTTTATAAGTATCATATTTATTCATTATATTAAATTATAAAACAATTCATATAAATATTTTATTAAAAATTAATTAAATCACTTCGTGGATACGGTAGTCCGTACGTATGCATGAGTGATGTTTCCATTTTCCAAAAAATGAAAAGAAAAAAATGTAAATGAAAAATAATATTTATAGAATAATAACCATATAATAAATATAATATATATTCATCAAATTTATTTTTATTTCAATTCATTTTAAGCACAAATGAAAAATGAATCACATCACTTCATTGAGGTAGTAGTTTATAAATACGCACAAGCAGTGTTGTTATCTTCCAATGGATTTGAGGGTCAGGAATTAGATAATATTTTATTTTTAAAGAATCTTAATTATGTTATAAAAATTTTACTTATACATTAAATACATATATATAACCATCCATGAGATACTATGATGCAAAATTAAAATGCATCGCTTCATGGAGACGGTAGTTCGTGCATACGCATGAAAGATGTTTTTATTTCCCATTATATATAAAAGAGATATAAAATGGTTTTAGAATTAAAATAAATACATTTTAAAATAGTAAATATAATTATTTAATCATTTAAATGAGGTTATAAAATATTTGGAGTTTACGGAATAAAGACACTTGAAATAGTTCACCAAAAAAAATTATTCTTCTTTGAGTATCTTCTATTAGATCAAACCATAAGCATTCTTGATATTGTATTTTGGTGAGAAAAATTATTATAGTATTTGTGAGGAAATTTTAAAATGTATTTTATAATTAATTGGCTAAACTATAGTTCTCAATTTTTTCGGATATGTGAGCAGAGGAGGTTCTCTTTTATAAGTGAGGTGGGTAGAAAACTTGTAATGTCTTGAAAATTATTATATAACATATGTATTACTCATGTAAAGTAGAAAAAAATTCATAAATTAAAATATAATAATTTTAAGGATTAAATAAAATCAATCAATGATATCTAATCAATTATTTTCTATTATTTTAAAACTTACACCCCTTTTAACCCTTGTTGTGGTAACATATTTTTTTCTATAATAACTATTAATTATGGACAAAATTTAAGTTGAAATTATTATAAAAATATTATTTATGATTATTAAAAATATTAAAAATATTTTAAAAATATTCAATTCCTATAAGTTTTAGAAATTAATTATAATATCCTCACACAAAATATGTTAAAACCATTTCTAGAGAAAATTTATTTTAACTCATTAAATGATTTTATACATATCACTTTCCTAGTAAAATTAATTAGATTAATCTTGATATATTTGATTATATATATTATCTAAAAACTATATAAAATAATTAATAAATATTAATTTATTAAATTTATTAAGATAAAATATATTTCACATAATAAAAATATTTTTTTGAAAATTATTTATTTTTTACATTCAAATGCTTTTAACTTCATTTGTAACCAATTAATAATAAATTTATAAATAATTATTAATTTTTTATATAAATTATCAATATATTTCATCATTTATCATTAGTAATAAATATATTTTATTTAGATAATAATACATTATCTGTAGAAAATACAATTTTTCAATTAAAATTAAGCCTTCAATAATTTTATTCGCATTATTAAAATTTTAGTAGTTATTTCCTAATAATTAATCATTAAATTTTCTTTAAGGGAATATATTATAATTAATTTATTAATATTAATACCTAACCTTCTAATACAATGAATTTTTGATAATAATCCCATTTAATAATAATAATATTTCAATTGTATATTCTGGTTCATCTAAACTCGGTGTTATGTGTAAAAAAAGTTATTGAACACTTAATTAAAGAAATATATATATATATATATTTAAAAAAATTGGGTGTTATATTATAACCCCTTATAAGAATTTATCCCATGAAATTATGTTACTCTAAAAAAAAATAAACACGGATACTTTTTCCTCATTACATCCTCAGGTTCGCATATAGCTTCCTCAAACTTGTCGATTCAACACAAAAACTTGATTAGATGAGTGGTATTATTTTATAGAACTTTATATGTTCAATCAATAATCTCCACTTATTACCTCTCATAGTAAAATCATTCTAAATAATATAAACACTAAGTTTAGTTCATGTGAAGGATTAGGTATGTACATCCTCAAAAGTAATACATAGAACACATCATGAACTTGGGAGAGGATTAGTGGAAGATCCAAGATATAAGATATCATCCCAATATAATCAATAATTTAAATGGTAATGATATATCTAGGGATCATGTTTCCATAATTTCCAAATCTTATAACTTTCTTCCATAGATAAATTTGAAGTAATGTTGTATCAGCAACTTCAAACTCTAGATCTCACCAACGATTTTCAGCATACCTTTTTTTCTGCTTTGATATGATATGATATTTTTTTTAATAAATCTAACCTTATCTAACATTTCTTTAGCTAGATGAGGTCCCAATATCTTAATTTCTCAAACATAATCCTAAAATATTATTGTACTATACTTATTTCCATATATGTATTTATAATGATCTATCTGAACACTCAAATGGATGTTATTATTGTAAGAAAATTAAATAAAAGGGGGTTGTTGGTCCCAAACACCTATACTATCCATATATAATGATCTAAAAACATCTTCTACAGTTTGAGGTTTCCTATTATACTGACCATATATCTAATGATGATATATAATTATAAAGTTCAAATCTATGTTCAAATCCTTCAAAAGACTTATCGAGAACAAAATATGTCATAGCGTGGAGGGATTAGTCCATACGTATACATGAGTGAAATTTCCATTTTTATAATGAATGGAAAATAAATAAGATATAAAATATTGTAATATCATAAAATAATTATTATTTTATACATGTTATATTTATTCTTTATTTATATCCTTAGACCAATAATGTGTGGTGGTAATGAAAAATGAATCATGTCACTTTTTTTGAGGTGGTATTCCACAAGTATAAATGAGCAACATTATAAATTTACAAAGGATGGAAAGGGAAATAAGTTAAGTAATATATTATATTTATAAAATCATAATAATATCATAAAAATATTATATATTCATGAATTACATATTTATAACCATCCATGTAAAGTTGTGATATAAAATGAAACACGTCGCTTTATGGAGGTGGTAGTCCACACGTACACATGAGCAGTGTTTTAATTTCCAATAGAAATGAAGAGAGATAATAAATAGTTCATAAATCAATATAATAACATTTAATTATTGGTAATATATTGTTTTTTTTATTTTTGGTGTAAGAAATAGATTTGAAGGTGGTATAAGAACAAATAAACTTTAAATAGGTTAGTTAGGACATATACCTCCTCCTCGAATATATCCCTTTCTATTACACCTTAATCATTCTTGGATTTTTATTTTGAAAATAAAAATACCTCTAGTACATGTTGAATATATATTTTAATGATTTTTTTATGGTATTAGTTGTGATAAATTCCTCAAAAAGCGTGATGAAGTTGGAAGAGGAGGTTCCCTTTTATAACTGATGGGTGTAGCACTCTTGTAAATACTTAAAAAAATAAATTAATATAAATGTATTTCTCAAAAAAACAGGCTAAAATTTAGTCAAATTTAATATCAAAGATAACTTATGTCTAAAATACACTCAATCAAGTAAATTTATCCATGTTTTATCTATATTTTATGTTATGTCTCCTAGTTTAAGCACCCCCCCCCATTAACCCTTTTAACCTTTACTCAGGTGATAATGTTTTTCCATGGAAACTATTCCTCCAATGGCCCGAAGGCCTTCATTTCTTATTTATTTTTGATAATCCACCTTTCAAGTGGTGAAGTAGAACCCTGACAAGGCCCGTAGGCGTAAGTATTACATGGATTGTAGGCCTTAGAGTAATTCATTGCCCGTAGGCTTCAAACATTACATACAACCCAGACTAACTGCTTGGAACTACAGTTCTCACTATAATATATTCTATTGTACTGCTACAGTACCTACTATAGTAACCCAAAAATGATTCCTCCACCTGGATTCGATCCAGGGTTTCCTGGATGCACTTACGGAGTCCTTACCAACATGGCTAAGGCTCATGTGCCCATGGAAACTATTCATTAAAAACTAAAATTAAATTGAAAACATTATCAAATTTGAGACACTTAATTAAATATATGAGATTAATTCTTTAATATTCAATTTTTATAAGTGGAAAAAATTATTTTCAATATAAGTGTGTAAAACACAACTAGAAACGGTTTTGAAAAAAAAATGTCATTTTTAGGAATAAAAATGATTTTATACCGAAATAAAATATAATACAAATTAATATAGAACTATATATATTATTTTTAATCAAATTGTACTTATATAACATTAAAACCAATATAAACCCAAATATGAATTTGTAATTACTAGAAAATAAATGAATATTTTTTATAAAAATTGGTATTTTCCATTATTCAATCAAAAATGGATCTTTTCAAAAAAGTATAAAAAATTCACCCTAAGATAATTTAAATATTATGAATACAGAAAATAAGTTAATTTTTAAAATTTAAAACTATTATATTTAGAAAATTAGTTTTTAAATAAAACCACATATTTCATGGAAAATATTTCAGCTTGAATAAAACCAATTCGTTTCCAATTGAAAAATGATATAAAATATCATATTATATAAAAATCCATAAAATATATTTATGATCATAAATAATTCAGGAAATTTATTTATTATTAAAATTAACTAGGTTTTTAAAATTTATATTCATGAAGTTGATCAAACAAGTCATCAATATGGGGTAGAGGATATTTTTTCTTAATAGTGATCTTGATAGGTTCTTGATAATCAATAAAAAAATGCATTAACCCATATGTATTCTAAAAAAAATGAATTGATGCACCCCATTGTGACATAATTAGGTGTATGAATCCCTTTTGTTAACTATCCTTGTGTTACTTCTCAATTATTACAACTTAATTTGGGTTATTCTATAAGGATTATTTGAAATACACATAGCACCATGCATGCATTTTATTAAAAAGTAAACATCATGATTCAGGGAAAGACAAGGAAACTCTTTAGAAACTACATAAGTGTATTACCACAAAAATATGAATATATTCGATTTTGAGTTTCTCCCCAACCATTTGAGATAAATATACCTCATTAATAAGTAGTAAGACCCATATAATGGAAGTAACTTCCATATAAAGTTTTTATTTATCCTCACACCAATAGAAAATAATAGATTAATTTAGAATATAAATTTTTGCTTCTATTCATTTTAAATTGATATGGTATATATATAGATATATTCAATCCATGACCAATATCATGTCAATTTCTACTATAGTGACAATAACCATATTTAAAGGAAGCACATTCCCATAAATTTCTATTATATAGGAGGTATAAACATGACATTAAATCATTATAGTGTAAGAATTTTTCAAAAATAATTTAATATCTAACAATTTAGGTGATAATTTGACACTCTTATCATATTATTCATATATAAAAGAGTGGGTAGAGTCAGAATCAAATGAGTTGTTTATAGTTCTAGAGTGTATGATAATTGTGCCTTGAAATAATTCATTTTCATGACCCATTTCAGAAATTGTGATTGGATAATCTTTCTCTTTATCATTTATGTTATGAATTTATTGATTACTATTATAATAATTAACCCTTGGTTTCATGTTTTTTTCAACATAATGTCTATACTTCTTACAACTGAATATTTTGAGTGTGGGTAGTGTATTCGGTTGAAATTTCTCTCCATTCATTTCATTAGTTAACCTATTTACATTATTTCAACAATAAATTACTCAATGTCATTATATTTTATAATTGAATCATTTACCTATCCCACAGATAATGTTTCTCCAAGAATCTTACCACATTTTTATAATGAATAAAGATTAATTTTTTCCTTCTATGGGTTTTATTCTTGAAATTTTCATGAAAATCAATCCTTCTCTTTTTATCCCCAAAACTATGAGAATAATGAGAGTCTACACTCTCTATTTAAACCTTGATACCACATAAAAATATTTATTCATAGCTATAAAATTATCTTATAGAAAATTCCTTTCATATACTTGGTTTTAAACTACTATATATTTGATCAATTTTTCTTTCATGGTCAATGATAAAACCAGAAGCCTACCATTCATGTCTTTTGAATTTTACCTCATAGGTACTAATGGATTCATAATCAATATGTTTCAATTCTAGTAATTACCTTTCCATTCTCATGAAATGATTTTTGGGAAAATACTTCTTGAAAAATAAATTCATAGACACTTCCCAGGACGTGGTGTGTCTTTTTTCCTCTTGCCTTATATTTTTGATAATATTACACCATTTATCAGTTTATATTCTAAATGATATGTAGCCAAAACCTTATCATTGGAGAATGAAGAACAAATTTTTTATAGAATTAATCCATTTCTCAGTAATAAGTTTATTATAATAACTACCAAAGGAAAGTGGATGTTTTCTCATAAAATAATAAATGTTGAGTTCTTCCTTCCTTTTTAAATTTGTAATTTCAGCATGATTTGTGAAATCATTTATATATTGAGAGAGTTAGCTAATTATATCTAAAATATTTCATATCCCATCTCCCATTTCATTTGATTTCCCATGAGGATATCCATTACATTGTTCGACGCATTCATTATTCATAGGATTCCTATTAGTTCTAGCCAATGACTATAACCAAAAATATTAGTGTGGGTATTAAGTATCAATATATATAGTAAAACATTATATGAAAATGAAATTAATTACTAAGATATGATAAATTATGACATGTTCTTATCAATATATGACACTTTATGTTCATCATATGTCACATTATATATTTCCTAAGTTGTCTTAGGTTTTATTATCTCATTATTAATCTCTAAAAATAACTAAACCCTAATATGATACCAACTAATGTGGACCAAGCATTACATATATAAATATTAAATCATTTTAGATGAATATTCAATACAAATATTAATAATTCACACCCGAGAACCATAAAGGATTAATTTATTTGGATACTAGATACAAATCAACTTATTTCATTAAATACATTTAAAATTTTCTATAAAAATTCTTCTCATATGGTGCCTTTCAAGAATCATTTTACTTAATACCCTTTATAAAAACCATGGTAAATATAAATATAAGAAGGGATGATATCAAATGACCAGTTATGGTAAACATGGGAGGTATCAATTCAAATATCATAAGTGAAACAAATTTTTTCATAAAGGTATGATAAAATAATAATGGTAGATAATGTTCATACCCAAATACATAAATCTCAAATCATGAGTCATGTTATAAAGTTGTGTTATAACATAATACATAAGTCATTTGAGCATGGATCATTAAACAATCATAATCCTTGCAAAAATAACTTAGGAATAAAAATATGGCATAAGAATGTGGAATAAACATAAGAAAATAAATCAAATGATAAGGATAACAACTAATAAATTCATCACATCATATATAAATTTTACCAACTAAGATATTCATCACATAATAGTCTTGGCCTAATAACCCACCAACCTTCTTGGGATTCAAAAAAATACATGTATACCCTCTTGGGATTAGACTAACCACACATAAATCCTTTAATGTCATAGAATATAATAAATTGCTTAATTCATTGGAGGGATATAGCAAACTCACCCATCATATAACATTAAACCATTCAAATATATTCCATAAAAACATAAGAGCATTCGTCATTTTTTTTCATAGCTTAATTAACACATGATAAAAAATGGGTTTCATGAAAAAAACATTAAAAATCATAAAAATAAACCATATATCAAAAGGAATATTATGGTACAATAAGATTATATCCCCAATAAAGCATAATAATTTTTAAAATATGTTGACATAGATGAAAAAACACTTTTATGAAATCATTTAAAATACGCTTTGATAAAAAATAGAAAATATTCCTTTTATTTTGGAAACTTTTTAACAGTAAACTTCTCATAAAAATGGGAATATGAATTTCATTGTAAAATAGTTAAAATTTTAAAGGAATATTTATGATGAATTAATTACATGATAATGGTAAAATCAATTTATACTACATACGCTAAAAGAGAATATTTTTTCACACTTTTTTAAAATTCAAAAGTGAGTCATATGAAATAAAAATTAAAAATATTCCTTTTGATAATTTGTAAATAAAGTCAAAATTATTGAAATGAAATTTTTTAAAATTTTATTTATTGTTAATAACTTCTATAAAATAATTTTATGAACATGAATATGTATGAGAAATACTTCCAACTAAAAAGAGGAAATAAGGTAGAATTTTCTTAAAAACATTTTCTCAATTTTTTTAAGTACCAAAGAGAGGCGAATAAAATTAAAGCATGAAAACTTCATAAATAACCATATTATAAGAAAATATATCGGGTTTAAAAGATAAGGATAATATATTTTCTCTCATTGGAAATTTAACATAGAAAATCCCTTAAAGAAGTGTGATTGTAACATAGACTCTTACTTCAAGTCCTGACTTTATTTATACGCTCTCATAACAACTTATATAAAAATATTTATATTTATTATACATATATACCATTAAAATATTCATACTTATATTAAAAAATTTAATCCCATTATAAATTTCAATTATCCATTTATTAATAACTCTCTTTTAAATTCAACACTAAGGTGTTAATTGTTATGTTTAACATTAAGTTTTTAGTTCGACGATTTACGTCCTTGAAAATTGGTCATGGTTTCAAAATATAAAAAATATTATTAATTTCATAAGTAAAATATTTATTAATTATATGAAATTTTATAACCATTCTTATAAAGTGGTGATAAAAATGAATTTCATCACTTTGCGTAGACGGTGGTCTGTACGTATGCACGAGTGATGTTTTTATTTTCCAAAAAAATAGAAAGAAATAAAGGTAAATAATGATCTATATTTATAGTGTAATAATAATATCATAAATATAATATATATTTATTAAATATATCTTTATTACATTCCATGATAAGAGGAAATTAAATTTTATCACATCCCTTCGTAGAGGTGGTAGTCCATACATACACATAAATAACATTATTTTATTCCAACAGAAGGAAGTATGACAAGGTTTATAATATTTTATCTATATAGAATCATAATTATGTAATAAAAACCATATTTTTCCATTAAATAAATCTATAAAACCATCCATATAATTCAATGACGAAAAATAAAATACATTGCTTTATGGAGAAATAAGTGTGTGCATACGTATGAGCGATGTTTTTATTTTCCATTAGATACAAAGTAGATAGGAAATGATTGTGAAATTTAAATGAAAACATTTAAGTATATTAAATATACTTATTTAATCATGTTAAAATGGTTATACATTATTTTTAGGAGATTAAGAAAGAAATAAAATTCAAATATATTGGTAAAGTCAATTACCTCTTCTTCAGGTATCTTCCTTTACCTTACACGTTAATATTTATTTAGATGTTTTTTGGTGAGACCAAGACCTATATGGAATGTGGAGGAATATTTTAAAATATTTCTTTAGTTATTTTGAAAACTATAGATCTTAATTGGTATGGGTAATTGAGAATAGTATGATCCCTTCTATAAGTAAGGTCAGTGAAAAACTTGTAAATACATAAAATTTAATTATATAACATATTTCTAACTAAAGTCAAGTGGTTCCAAAATGTAATAGTTTTAAATATAAAAATTTTATGTTAAAAATAAAATCAACCAATTATAGTTTAAAAAGTCTTTGTGTTATTTTAAATCTTAAATTTTAGGTTAACCTCCCCCCCATTTAACCCATTTAACCCTTACCATGGTAATAAGATTTTTACCATGGTAACTGTTCATTAAGGAAAAAAATTAATTTAAAATTATTAACTAATATTAATTATTGTAATTAAAAATATTCAATATTTTTAAAAAATTTAAATTCCTATAATTGGTAAAAATTAATTCTAATATCCACACACAAAACACATAAAACCCATTTTTAAATAAAACATATTTTTTCAAAATAAAAATGATTTTATTCTTTTTCCTCAAATAGTAAAAAACCTTAGAAAAATATTAATATATTTTATTAAATATATTATATAAAAATTTATATAAAATCATTCATAAATACTGACCAATTTAATTTATTACGATAAAATACATTACGCATAATAAAAATAGTTTTTTGAAAAATATCTCTTTTTACCTTCAAATGATTTTTTCATCATTTATACATAATTAATAATCAATGTATAAATTTTTATTTCTTTTTTATATAAATTATCAATATATTTCATCATTTATCAATAGTGATAAATATATTTTATTATGAAAAGTATATATAACATGTTCAAAACTCAATTCTTGGAAAAAGGTAGGAATAAAATAATTTTATTCTTATCCTTAAAATTCAAGTAGTTATTTCCTAATAATTTATAAATAAATTTTCATTAAGGAAATTTTTTTACATATTTTTCATAATTTAGGTCATCATATTCATACCAATTAATGCAATAGCTATGCGATAAAAATCACATTTAATAATATTATTTCAGTAGTATATCATGGTTCATGTAAGCTAAATGTTATGTATATAGAAAGGTATCAAACACTTAAAATTAAATATAATTTTATATTTAAAATATTACGGTGTTACGTAACAAAACCCTTCAACATAATATCCTCTAGCTACATTTTCATCACTCTCAATTCAGATGGTTCCATCCAAAAAGAGGGTATTGAAAAAGGATATGCACTCGGCATAAGATAAATAGTGATCTTGATCTCCAAATTAGGAGTTATCCCTGAGAAATAATTAAGAAAATCATCCATAAAAAATTCTACTATAAGGAGAAACGTAACTAAAACCATCACCTGATCCACTAAAAAAACAATACCCACTACTTGCACTATAATAGATCCTATCAATCTAAGCGGTGGACATTATCTATCTACCTATACATATCATTCACCCATAAGAAAAAACTACACTCCTATAAGGGAGTTCAAATGAGCCTACCTCTAGTAGAAATCTAGGTGAGTCCTAAAGCATTTCATTCAATCCATTCAAACAGTGATGTAAAATCTCTTCATTTTGAAAAAGTAAAAATCCCACAAATTACTATATCCCCTAACCACAAAGTAACACACTAGGAATCTATGAATACAATTAAATATATTCTCAAGAGTTGTATCAAGTGATGACAAACTAAAAGAAAACATAGTATCCAACCCCAATCCGGACACCATATTCGAGGTTCCCCAAATCAACACTCCTGGCTCTAGTGCTAAAAAACATAATTTTATAAATTAACGTTGATACTAATTTAGATTATCCAATATATCATATGACCACTTTGGGGTATACGCAACACCAAGAGAGGGTGTGAATTGGTGTTGGGAAATTTTTAACCAATTATAAATTTTTATTCCTTAGTCACTTAGACCTATTAGGATCTTGATTATCATATTCTCTTTTCATTATCATATGAATGTACATAAAAGTAGGGAAAATATAGAATATAATGTTTTTATGAGGTTCACTCTTCAATAATATTAGCAAGTCCTTATCACGTATTCTGATGACTAGTACACGGATTCTCTACTATAATCAAATACCAAATATAGTTGTTTTTCTAGAAAAAAATCCTTATACTATGTGTGAGACCCTTCACTTTATAAGGGGGATCATAAAAATCTTGAATACCTAAACTGGTGATGACCATGTCCAATATATATCTCCTCACTGGTTCTTTATACTACCTTTGAATGAATTATTTATCTTCTTATTAAGGTACTTTGCAATACCAAGAAAGTTTCACACTTGTTTATACTTCTAATAGTTGTCAAAATTCTTCTTCTTTTTCTCCACTTATTCATCTTCACATGTTACTCATACAGGAGTGAGTAAGAATCTTTCCTTCTTCTTTTTACTTCTTCCAGAACCTGCTCATCAAATCCTCCATCTAATCTATCTATCTAATTTATTATTGTGATTATTTTTTCTCGTGATGATATGATTTGTCACATTTTGTATGTTCTCTCTTCTTCTCCCTATTTGTTTAATACAAATGATAAAACATTTTTCTAATATCTGTATGAACCTTTATTCTCCTTCCTATCCATATGATAAATGTTCATCAAGTGATACTTCCCCTATATAATATCTTATTCATTTTGGTACCTTTATGTCTGATTAATTTTTCTTTATCCTTCCAATCACCACTTGATAATTTAACTTCGTCAAGTATTTGGATAATCTCTAATACATTTCTTCTTCTGATGATCTAGTTACATCCAGTGATATACCTCCATCTAGTACCCCCTTACCCTGTTCAGTACTCCCCTCTCTAAACTTTAGACCAAATGATAATATCTTACCCACTTATTGGTGGTTACTTTATTTTGATAATTCTTCAGTAATTATACTCTTTTATATATGAATAGTGTTCAACACATTAGCCATATTGTTATAACTCATTATATAGGTGCACTTCCATAATTTTGGGTAGGAACTCAAATGTATTTTCCCACTCAAGGAAACACTAAATTTAGAATATTTTTCTCATTTGAATTTCATTGGAATGATTCTAAATTATTTTTTGGAAACTTATTGAACATGCTTTAATCTTCATGAAAACTTCCACTTTTCTCGAATTCCCTTAAATATAATGTTAAGAAAATTTTTTAAACATCCACAACTTTTATAGATAATAATATATTGAAGGTTTAGCTCAGAATAACTAATATTTTTAATAAATTTATAAAAAAATAATAATGTTCTTTAAATATTGTTTTTTTAAACTCTTTTTGGTTTTCCCTTACAACATTAAATGAACATCTCAAAATATTTCACATGATACTTCTTATGAATAATAATATTCTTATAAAAATATTTTTTGATTATTTTTATAATCATACCATTAAAATTATATATAGCATACTTTCATGAAGGACCCAGGGACACCCTGAGTGGGGAGGGGTGAATCAGGGTGTCAACATTTTCTTTTGAAGTTATAGATCTTGTTCCCACGTTGGTAGGGACTTGTTAAACCTGTATTATGGATATGAATAGAAATCAAGCATACACATACAGGGAAATGACACATCACTTTTTACTTGGTTCAACACTAAGGGCTACGTCCAAAAAGCATACGCCGACAGGTTATCGGTCGTACCAAATTCTACTAAACTTCACTAGCTTTGGATTACAAAGGTTTGGGCATAGTCACTCTGTCCCAGGATCACTTCCTTTACAAAAGGTTCAGGTAAATCTCACAACATCCCTCGAGTCACTCCCGTTGACTCCCCCTGGCTCACTATCCTTGGTGAAGTCACACTTAGTTTATAGACGTGAAGGCCTCTTCATCATTGCAAGAGAATGCATCCTCTATTGTGTGTAGATGCTATGTTGAAGTCCAACTTTCACTCATAGACTAATCTCAGTTTGCACCAAAGATATTGGGCAATCTTCCAGCTTTCGTGCAGCTCCAAAAAGACCGACGTACTCCAACCTCTCCCGGAGTGCTTCTCCAAGACCGGTGCACATGTTTCAAGAATGGCACGAAACTCACTTGCACAGTACAAATTTGGTATGCAGATGACACCAACCCACTTGCGCGACACTGCCTCTTTCAACTCCAAACTTGTGCGACGTTGCGCCTTTAACTCCCAAACCTCCTTGGCCGCGCAGCCAACAACTGGTGTGCAGCCTCTACTTGCACGACCCAACTACCACTTGCGCGATGAGAGCTCTAAAAATCTCTAAGTCTTGAACTTAGTCCCAAATGAGGAGTGGTGGTCCTCTATTTATAGGAAAAACTTTACCCCCTGTTTGGTGGTGTGCAAGTATCCTCACGGTGAATAGGTCACGGCGCATAGCTCCAATCAACCTAGCCTATGTCGCGTAACTCACTCGTGCGACCAAACCAATACTTGCATGAACCTCTTTCCTTTGCCGTATTTTGAAGTTCTGCTCATGAAGAACAATAGGGGCACAAGTTTCCAGACCTACTGGGCATCAGCGCGCAAGTCCCTTCTCAGCGTGCAGGTCACTTGAGCGACCCAACCAATACTTGTGCGACCCTTATCCCTTTTCCATTTTCCACGTTCTGATCTTGAAAAACTCTAGGTGCACAAGTTCCATCTCCGTCAAGTACACGGCACGCAAGTCTCTTTGGAAAAATCACTTTTCTCCATTTTTTGATTTTCAGGCCCAAAAATTTGGCAAGCACTGGGAAACGGCACTAACTTCAATACTGTTGTCTGCATGAACTGTATGATCACGTTACTGGTACACATTCTAAACTTATAACGAGGATTTTCAACAAACACAAACCATACTCCAATTCAGGCATATAAGACCATGGTTCCAACATTTCATAGGATACTTCATCCATCTGATGGGTTCATGGATGTTTTTTAGTTTTCCTCTATCCATTAAAACCTCATAGATCTAACATTCCACTTTTTTCTAGTGAATTTAAATAACCCTGACAGATGTATTCCTAAAACACATTCTAATGTATTTGTAATACTTTATTTGATAATGTCAACCAGAAACACATATATGGTGTAACTATTTAGAAACCTCAATAACCGTTTTCCAATTAGCTCGCATGGAAAATTTGGACCTATGGACATCACTTGAAAACATCTATCTGATGACTTTATGTGGAAATTAATTCCTAACACATTATCTCAGAAACCTTCAACCACCTCTATCTGATGATATTCATATTTTTTGTTATAAAATTTTTAGGAAAATTTTTTCAAATCATACATAAACAATTATATACAAACTTTACCACCATTATTATATTTGATAAACTACATCAAAAACTAATTCTTTATCTGATGATTCAGAAACTCTTCACTGGTCATTCGATGACATCTTCATTTGATTATCATCACATATTTCTTATAAATTTTATCTTTTTTAAGAAACTTGAGTTTGATCACTTGATAACTTACTTACTTCACATCCTGATCTTTGTTCAAGTCCTTGTGATGGGCTTGGTATAGCTCTTATATCACCAAAACTTCAATAGCTTTGAATCACAACATAAGGAATTGTGATGTTTCTTCAAGGAAGAACATGTCACTTATCAACATCTGATTTAGTCTGTATGATCATTATCTGTGTGATATTATCATAACTATTATCACTCAAATAATTTATCCCCTTCTCATTCAATCAACTTTATTTGTTTATATTAGTCTAATGTTATTCTGAATGTTCCTTTAGTGGTCTCCCAAATTTTCCTTTATTCGGATGGACTTTACATCTTGGACCATTTGATGGAAAATCCATATAATTGAATATTTCAAAAACCTTTGTTTGATGGTACTACTTGGATACCTTTACATGGAAACCCTTACACAACCATAATATTACAATAACATAGGTATTTCAAATATCATTGTTCTTTTATGTGGTTCTTAAAATACCCTTTCAAAGGCGTTTTACCACCCTTAAATAGGTTCATTTTAATCATTGGGATTCCTTTTCCTAGGTATGATCAAGACCTTTTCATAAATTAGAAACCCACATCTGATTACCTCAATTAAATTGACTTTTTCTGATTACTTCATTTAAATCGAATCCATCTGATCACATTGGTACATCAGACTATGTCTGATCATGTTCATTATCTTCATCTTTTAAGCTTCACAATATTCTTAAGGAAATTCATTATGGAATCTTTTTATATTCTTCATAGAAATCTTCTTAAGGAAAACTCCTTAAGAAAACTTCACTGATGTTGATAACAATGTTATTCTCTAAGAAACATAGAACATCTTACAGAAATTTATGAATACTCATAAATCATTATAAATAAACTCATAGTAATTAAAATAACTTAAGATAATAATACTTGAGTGCTATATTTCTTATTTTCAGCAGCTTCTTCTATATAAATTATAAAACATATTAACATTAAAGAAATATCTCTATTTAATTAATAACCAATGATAACCAATTATATCCTATTGAATAAAAACACAACTCACACAAAAAGTGGGCACTTAAATCACCCCCTTTATATTTTTTGGAAATACCTTTAATGTACTTTCCAAATTAATATTTTAAAATGTGAATATTTATCTTCATTGTCTATACTTTACTTTTCCAAATGTTCATTTCACTTTTACTTCCCCTTATTAATAAAAAATAAAAATTTCATCATAAAAGGTTATTAGATCATTCATAAGAAATTTTCTAACTAACATTTCAATATAAGTCTACGTGAGGCATTCTCAATGTAAAAACAAGAGGATTTTACTTAGACAAAAAAATTCCATTAAAAATGATCCTGATACCACATTGAATGAGAACTCTTAAACTTTTATTTAAGGGATTGTCAATTTTATTTTATGTTGATTATAATAATTAAGATATGAAATTTTTTTTAAAAATATCAACCTGAAACTATGTCACTCACTTCAACAAATAGATCAAAAATATTAAATTTCAATAAGTGGGATAAGAATCCTTGAAGTACTTTTACACTTATACTTTTTCTTAAGTCATCATTTAATTCAAATAATCCCCCTTTGTGTTAATTTTGTTGTTTTGGTTAACAAAGGATGAAAAATTACAAACAATATACCTTTTACAATGATATGGTCTTCAATTAATTTCCAAAAAATATAAATTTAAATAACTTAACAATTCTGGATGAAATCTTAAACTTTCTCCAAATTATACCCCTCAAAGAAAAATTTCTTAAAATATTCATAATAATTAAACTCTTCAATAGATATTATTTTTAAATTTCATGTTGAAAATATATCAAAATTGATCTTTTCTTATGTGAATGTCCAGAATTTTCAATTTCCACATCTTAACCAATGATGATCCTTTTATAAAAAAATAGTGGAACTAACATTAAAACCACTTAATAATGGAAAATTGTTTATCATGGATTTCTAAAATTAGTAGTAGTTCATATTACTCAAGTTATCCTTCTAATTAAATTCCTCACCTTCAATTCCCTATTTCAAAAGAAAAACTAAAAAACACAAAGGTTAAGAGAATAAGATGGATCATTCTTACTTCTTAATGGGAGAAAAAAGTTTGAAATGATTTTATGAAAAATGTTACTCCATTTCTTCCACTATTTAATATTTCACATATGAACTTTAATAATAATTGGGGATTCATCGATCTTATCACTTATTTAATTTCTTTATTTTTTTACTTTCTCTTATCAAGATCTTTTAAAGAAATTATATCACTTGGTTCAACATTCATTTTGTTTGATAAATCTTCCTATGTTGGAATTATTATAGAACAACTTTATAGAGTGTGTCTATCCATGTTGAAATTCACATGAAAAAATTGTTTATCTTCATCTGAACTATTTTATTTTCCTCTTCCACTAGTCTTTTTTTATGCTTCTTCTATTTTCCTCATTTTCTCTACATCTACTAGACTGATTACTAATATATCATTAAGAACATTTGGAGTTAGTATAGATTTTCCATATGGATTCTTATGATTTTTATCCTTCTTACTTGTTCTTTTGGATGTATAAATTTTCTTCAACTTCATAGATTTAGTATCCAAGGTCTTCTCACTTTTCTTCCTTGATATATTATTGGGAGAATTTTTATTTATAGTAATTTTAGGCTTACTTACCTAGGATTATTATTTTTTATTAATCTTATTCCATGGTACTATTTTCTTAACATATTTAGATACATGTCAATATGAGAATTCACCAATATTGTCACCACCATATTTTTTAACAACAAAATTATTTTCAAACATTCCAAAACTAATAAAAGTTTTCATATTTTTCTAACACTTTTTATATTGCTTCTATATATATGGATTTCTCCACCTTGGAATGGGATTCATTTTTTAAAATTTTATAGTATTGTGCCAATAATACACTTCACAATTCCCAAATCTATTATAGAACCAAAATTAAACCACAAATATTGATTTTCTTATTTCATATATATGAAGTTTTTCGGGCTTATTTATAACTTTTTGGGATCTTGGTTGGGAAATATATTTTACAATATTTTTATTATCCACTTAATACACGATGTGAGGATTATTATAACCTTTATTTATACATACTAATATAGATTTTGTATCCCAACCTATAATACTCGGGTAACAAGATCTAGAAAAATTATTACAAGTTGGTATGGATGGTACCTCTTTCTTTATAGCTACTTGAGATAGTTCATTGATCGATTTCATGATATTCTTATCACATTCTATAGTTCTACTAACCTTATAATCCTCAAGTGAGAATTGAGTATAATTAGTAACTTTTTATTTCTTTTGTGAAGTCTCAATATGTGTCATCTCATGATTTGACAACATAAATTCCCACTCTAGACATCTCATATTGAGGTTTTTATTTTAATATTCAATCATAATCACATTATATTCACAAATATTCTTCACCCTTTCAACTTCTCCTTCATTTAACTTGAATTTTTTTTTCTGAAAAAAGTTTCAGTTTCCTTAATATTGTTGTATTTCACTTCTGATTGAAAATCATTGGCATCGATGTTATTTTTCAAATTTTCCTCAAGTGAATGGATATTTTTATAGGGTCTTCTTGAATCCATAATTTTCTTCAATTTATTTAATCCATTTAATTTCAAATTTTAAATATTTCATTTCAAGATCCATATTTCTTTCTTCAAAGGATCCATCCTATTTTGAGAGATTATACATGTTATAAATTTTTATTTAAAATCCTTCTCATTGTTATCCATTTCTTCTTATAGGTAGGTTATATCTTCCAAAAAAAATTTAAAGGATCCAAAAATAAGATATATTGTTTCTTTGGGAACACTATGTATAATATCTCTTAATTTATCAACTAATATATCTTAAGATATTGTATATATTTCATCATTACCACTTATTATATGATCTTATTCTTAAGAAAAATATGTATAGAAATTTAAACAAACCTCATGATCACATAATATTATTCGTTCATTTTTGGTATTAATGTTTTCCTTCTCCATGTTGGAAATAAGATCAAAATGATTTTCAGTTTTTAAATATGATATATCATCTTTATTATCATAGAATCAAGAAAATGATACTTAATCTTCATTAGATAAAAGGGATATCTTATTTATATTTACTTTCTATTTATTTTTTCATATTAATCATGGTCTTGATAGAAATAGAATTTCTCTCAAAGAAAAGTCATTATTCACCAAAACTACACTTGATAATCATAATAGTAAATAATCTCAAATATTGAATAGAGAATAACTTGAACATAGAAAATCCAACAGAGGTCAATATTTTGATTAATACCACATGAGAGGATCAATTTCAGATATAATCAGCACTGATAGGGGATTAATTAGTGTTGGAAACTTTTTAACCAATTATAAATTTCTATCCCTTTACATCTTAGACCTATTATGATTTTCATTCTCCTGTTATATTTTATGTATCATATGAAAGTATAAGAAAGTATGTAAAAATGGAATATGATATTTTTACAAGGTTCAAAACTCAATAAGAATACTTAGTCTTTTCCATGTATGGTGATGACCAATACACAGATTCTCCAATATAATCAAATACCAAATACAATGGTTTGGCTAGAAAATAATCCTTAGGAAAAATGTAAATCCCTACACTTTATGAGGGGGATAGAAACAATATTTATTTTCTAGACTAGGGAATACCTTTATCAACTAATAGATCCTCCCTAATTCTTTATAAAACCTATAAAGATAGTCTTAACTTTATTATTAAGGTACATTGTATAACCAAGAAATCCTTATACATATTGATACATTTGAATAATGTCACAATGATTATTTATTCTCCACTTATTATTTAATTATTACTTACATAGAAGTGGGAAAGGAACTATACTTATTATTTTTACTTCATCTGGAACATTTTCATCTAATCTTTAACTCAATCTGTCTGTCCAATCTGTCCATCCAATGGTATTCATCCACATATGAAATTCCTAGAGAAATTTCTCTCATTCTCTCTTCTTCAACCTATTTATCCAATACCAAATGATAAAATATTTTTCTAGTATCTGAACAAACAATTATTCTTATTCTTATTCATCTAGTAGCTATTTTTTAGATGCTACAAATTCATCCAATATCTTTATCAGTTAGGTACCTATTCATCTAGTCACTTAGTATTTATTTTTTAGATCACTAATTTATAAAGAAAATTCATCTGGTATCTATTCAATATCTTCTATATTTCTTAATCTAGTGTTCTAGTTATTCCTGTTACATTATCTCTATCTAGTACCCCTTATTTTTTCGATACTCTTATATCGTAACATCTGTCCAAATGAGAACATCTCACCCACTTGGTGGATGGTACTTTCTTATGGATGCTAGATGAAAACAAGTTCTGGGGCATAGAAAAAGAAAATTATTTTCCCTAGTGCATCATAGTGGCTAACCAAGGTTATCTCACTTTAGAATCTTAAGATTTTCTCACCCACTTATTCTAAATCACCTAAAATACTTATTCTTATTTTTTATGTATTTAATGAAAATAATGAAAATATTTTTGGGTATTTGATTTATATGAAATGAAAAATAAAAATACAAACTTAAACTAACATGCAATGCTAAATAGAATTAATTGAGGAATGATATAGTCTTGGTTTCAGTTTTTGAATCAATAATTATTCTCTTTTATATTTTTGATTTCATTTTGATAATACAAACATGAAATATAATGTTTGAACTACAATTATTCACTTATAAATTTTATAAATCATTGAGCTCCTAATAAATCTCAATTCCATATCCTTCTTTAATCAAGGTTGATGACACACCTTAGTCTAGGATGTTTAATCTTCCAGGACCTAACTCTATAAATTTTTCTTCATCCATTGATTAGGTCAACTCCATCATGTGAATAAATAACCAATCGAGATATGTAAAAGTGTTTAAAAAGGATAGGATATATTTAATTGCATTTCATTAGGGGTAAGTCACCACATCGGAAAACTTCTCCATACCCAAGAATACTACTGAAATCTAATACAAATTTAAATTAATATTTAAAGAAAATTCAAAAACACCTTGACCTCCCCTCAGGCCAAGCCTTAGGCTAATCCTCTAATTTATGAGAGTAATATATCACATTAGTGGATGGTATAATAATAATTTAAAAATAAAATGAAAATAAAAAAATTATGAGAATAAAATAAAAAAAATCAGGTGAGAAAAATAAAAAAATAAGAAATTGAAATGAATTGGGTTTATAGAGATAGAGAGATAAAGAGATTCAGAGGTAGAGGGAGAGAAATAAAATAGAATAGAAAGAATAAGAAGAAGAATAAAAAAGAATAATTGGTGATGAGATAAAAAATAGAATAAAATAAATAATATTTGGGATGAGATAGATAATAAAATAAAATTAAAGAATAAGAGGGATGGGAAATAAATGAAAATAAATAAATAAAATAAGAAATATAGAATAATAATAATAATAATAATAGAAGAATAATTATAAGAAGATGAGATAATGGAGAATGATGGAAGAAAAAAATTAAAAAAATCACTAATTAATTTAATTAAAATAAATTTAATTTACATTACAATTGAAATCTAAAACTAAAATTAAATAAAAGTAAAAAAATTAAAGAAGAAAAACAGGGGGAGAATAGTGCAGAAACCTCCTCCTCTTTGACTGAGGATCCTCATCTGAGGATTTCAAATATATTATTTTCAATCCACCACAATACTCTTGTTTAAAATCATTAAAGGTGCTTTAGGCCATCATAAAGTTCCATTAATGTGTATTGTGACATAATGGGTTATCAACAGTTGAAATTTTAGTTCCGTAATTTTCCTTCACAATATTGTGTATGGTTTCACATTGGATTGACTAAATAATAAATAGTTGTCTTCTAGAAATTTGTTCTAAAATATTTTTTCCATTACACCTCAATATTTCAACTTCATCTCTTGTCTGTATAAGAAGTTATAGTCCAATTACTCAGAAATTTTATTTTGTCTGAATGTTTCTGATATCATCATCCACTTTTGAGCATCTAATGGCCGCTTTAATGAGTTAATAAATCCTTAAAATTTAATGGAAAATTAAAAAAATATTATTATTTGTAATCCAACAAAAATAACCTCAATTGGAGGTGTTTAACCCAATTTATACCTCATTTACACAGGTGGGATCCACTCTATATTCCAGAATGTTTTTTTAAATTGATCGATTTTTTTAGGCCTCTAGATGTTAAAATTATATCTTGGTCTATAATAGAAAGTTTAATCCCACAAATCAAGGAATATTATACCAAATAATCACTAAAATTGGATCAATATTTTAAAATTTGTGATCAAAATACAATAGTGATTAAAATCTATCAAAATTCAAGAATTAATAAATTTTTACATTTTATCCCCAAACACACCATAAATCCAATATTGAGGAAAATAAAATCAAATTGATAAATTTGTAGAGATTAAATCATTTAAAAATATACTAAAAATGATTAAAATATTATCTCTTTTAATTCCATCTTCCTTAAACCATGCTTGACCTCAAGAAAAAAATCTCAATATTAAAAATTAGAGGGAATCAATGCTATCATTATTCAAATTTCAAGGTAGTAAAATTTAAAAAATAATAAATGTAAAATAAAATTATTAAATGTGACATAACATATCAATTAAATTTCCCATTTTTTAAATAAATAATCAATTCATTTATTTTACATTTCCTCTTTGAATTATGATAGAACTTCCCCTTTTATCCATTCAAGCTCCTCAACTCAAACATGTCAAATCATGATCTACCACACTTTTGAATATTTTATCTCATCACTTATGATAAAATTAAAGTATATATATTCTCATATCATGAGAACATTTTATTTATCCATAGTATTATAAAGGAACTATTTTATCCACTCTTTAAAGAAGAAAGGCACATAAAACCAGGAGGACTTACAATCAAGGTTAAAATGAATCAGATTCTTAAGGTTTATAGGATTTGATGCTTTAAAATTTAAGGATTAATGTGGTTTTTTATCTTTTAATTACAATGAATTAAATAAAAAAAAGCATAATGAAACTTTCCCCTTAAAATTAGAAACTCCCACTTCCCCCAAACTTTTAAATAAAATGTCATGAATAATGAAATCATGATGAATTACGTGCACCTTATAGAATTTTTCTATACTTTTATACTTTTTTAAGTATATTTTATAATTTTTTATTTTTATAAATTTATTCTTAAAATAAACCTCACATTAACTACCTAACCATATATGATAAAAATCATAGATATAGTGTTGGTAATTTTTTGTTTTTCTAAGCCACAACCCAATTCCTTTCTTTAAAAAAAATAAATAAGTGAAAATGATTATGTACATTAAATGAACAAAAAAAAAACTTTCTCTCTTCCCAAAATATCACCCCAACACTTTTTCCTTATAATGGATTTTATCTCTTCAACCTTGACTCCCTTCACCCCCACACTTCTACTTTAAAATAACATGAAATTACTAAGAGTGGGGTAGGAAAAGGCAAAAACTGATTGAAACATGGGTCATCCCTAATAATATCATTCATGTTTTCTATAGGATAAATAAGGATTTATTTAATGGTATAATTTTAAAGATAAGTGGGTCTTCAAAAGATTCCTCAATCATTTTAAATGTGTTTTTGCATATACATAGTTTTTAAAAGTTTAAATTCAATTTATGGTAGGTGAAAAGTCCCAAGATCACAAAAGAAATATTCTCAAGAATAAAATAGGATGTACTTTGACTAGAAATCCTCTTGGGAATAGGAATATAACATTGTAAAATCACTCAAGTTGTTATTAATAATAAAAAAATCAATTCACATAAATTTCAAAAATTCAAAGCATGAAAAACAATTGGGAAATTTCATTTTAATGAATTAATTAATTTCCTTAAATCATGAGTCCTCATTTTAATACCCACGATTAACTTTTATAATTCAATCCTCCATATTACTCATTAAATATCATTTATATTGAAATCTACAGCATAGAATCACAGGATTCCTAAAAAACTCATGTCTCCTAGATAAGTAAAGTAAAACATGAATTCAAGTGTGGGAATGGAACTTCATCTTTAAAGATCAAAACATTTTTGTATATAAAATATAAATGTAGGAAATTTTAAAATTTTAAACACAAAAAAGTGAACTCACTTTCCCATAAAGCTTAGTCCTCTTTCCTCCTTCATTATTGGAGGTTTCCTTTTCCTATCATGAACCTATAAAAGAAAACTACTCAATTAAGCACATAGATCATGTCATTAAAGATCAAAAAGATATAAGGATTTAAATTCACATTGTAATACTTCCAATAAAATGAAATTGAAATCAAAATTACTATAAAGTAAATGAAAGGGATAAGCCTTAGTTTGATCCCCCAAGTGGGCCCTGAATTTCTACTGCCTCCAGAGGGTAGTACTAACAATTATCGAAGGTCAGTTGGTCGATGAAGCTTATTTGATTTTAACCACCACATGTTTCTTTTCCCAACTTTTGTTTCAACCTTTTTCTTCAAGAATAATCCATGGATAGATTAAACCAGATCCTCCCCCTTTACAATTATTTATAGTTTACATGGAGAGGGTAGGATGAATTATGGATAATTCTCTTCTTTGGTTGATACTTGTAAAAAAACTCATCTTTTTCTTCTAGTAATGGATTTATATATTCTTTAAAATGAAAATAATATTTTATGGTTTCCTTGGGATTAAAAACATGGATTTTCTCATGGTATTCGTTAAATTAATGTTCATTGAAATCAGGGAGCTCCATGTGTTCCTCAAAAGGTGCATGTCTAGTTTCTTCATCTTCTTATAAAAAATGGCATGAATTGACCAAATCTAAAAATTAAAATAAATCATAATTTAAACTTAATTAATATTGAATATTATTATAAAATAAAGTGTTTTAAGAAAGATCATATCCTTGATTTGGTTCTCATCTAATCACTACCTTAGTGTTGAGTGCCTCTTGGAGTTGTATGGTGGAAAGTGGTGATAGGTAGTTGGTATCCTCCATATTTCCTTAAAATTTCATAATTACGATGGATTCCTCCGCTTCCATGGCTATTGTGACAAGAAATAGCATTGGATATTCTTTTTTCCTAAGGATGGGGGATATCAAGTTGTCCTCATATTCATTCCATAAGTATTCCAAATCTTTAAATCTCCAAATATTAACTCAGCAAGTAGGTTTCAATCATCATGAATCAACACTATTTAATCATGGTATTTTTTAATTTATATATCCATATGGTTGGGTTGTGGATACTCCTTGAGTTAGGCCTTGACCTAATTGATGTCTTTAGTGAAAATGGGTTTCTCTGGTGGCAATTCCTTCTAAACTAAACACTATCATTTTTATCAATTTTTTCAAACACAATTCATAAGAGATACATCATGGGGGACTAAATTATTGAAGGCCCTAAGCATCATTAACCACAAAATGTATTCCCCACTCAGAAAGGAACCAGAGTTAAGGAAGTAGAAAAAACGTTGGTTCAAGGGTGCCCTGGACTCCATGAAGTCTTCTACCAAATCTACCAGTTCCTAAAATTAAATCCGGGTGATATGCCCATTTATCATATTATTTTACAAGTTAGTGAGTTCATCTAGATTTTATAAGAGAGCCTACTCTTCAACATTTTGAATTATCAGTTCTTGTAGTTGAGAGTGATTTTTCCATGAATTGAAAAAAATCATTTGAAAACATAATAGTTTTTTTTTATTTTATTTTTATAAAATATATAAAATATATCTAATATGTGAAAATAGAAAATTTAATAAAATAAAAGATTGTATCCTTGAAAAGGTTGAATGTTTTGACATATGATTGTTGTGGGGTATGGAAAAAGAAAATTATTTTTTCCTAGTACATCACAGAGGCTAACAAGAGTTATCTCACTTGAGGATCTTCCTATAAGGCCTCGTGCCTTAAACATTACTTAATCTTGAGTTATTACAAGATTTAACATTGATGATATTTTCATGTTTAGAGTTTTAGAGAATTAGATCATAAATCATGCATTACATTCCTAATTTAAACAAGGTGGTTACATTAAAGACAAATATTCAATTTTCCCATCAATAGAAACATATTTAAAACAAAACATGGATTCTTTAATGACACTTCCTTGACACTATCATCACATCATGTACCTTTCCCTTGACCTGTGAAAAAAATTTCAAAAACTTGGGATAAGCATAAAGAGCTCATTAAGGGATATAAAAGTACGAAATGAAAACATTAGTCCATGTATGAAATCATACTTTACTCATAAAACATAATCATTTTAACATACCTCATCAAATCATGAATAAATCATAGAAATCATGAGACATAATGGTAACTTGAAGCATTCATAATGTTCTTGCGTAGGGAGTAACCCTCATGGTTACGTTTGGAATACCCATCATAGTATATTCCATAAATCTCTTCGGAGAAACCTTAACATTTAACCCCTTTGCATTACCCAATGAATTGTAGAGCTATATCGGGCTCACCTGCCCTTAGTTTATCACGAAACCACCTGTCTTCATAAACAATGCCCAAGAACCATAACATAATCGTATCACATAAAACATGCATAAAGGAAACATAGCATTTCCACATTTCAATCACAAGATATCAATACAAAAAATTGATATAAAAACATTATCAAAACCATTTTCAATACCAAAATAAAAGAAAATTAAAACATGGTATTTATTTTTCATTTTAAAAAAAAATTATGGCTTCCAGAGGAAGCCGAAACTCAAATAATGGTCACGGCAGTCGAGAAGTCGTTGTCGCCGCATACGTACGACAAAAAAAACATTCCTTTTTCCATTTAGTAAAATGCTTAGTATAAAAAAGATTCCTTTTGAATAAATGTAAAATTAAAAAGGGTTCATACACCTTATAACAGAAAGTTGTCTATAAATCAAAATATGCCTCAATGAAAGGAGATTGAGACGAAGTCCCTTACCTCGGGTCCGACATGACTCTATTGTTCTTTAATCTCCTGAATAATAAACTTGAGTTAATTTATACTTGCTTAGGAACATTTTTAAAGTTCATTATTTTTTTTATATCACTTATTACTATTTTATGAACACTATGTAAATATTTAAGTTAATAACGGTCGTTTAGACGATCATTGGTACTTGAGTCAAAAAATAAACTCTTTATAATTACAAGTTGTTCATGTGGTAAAATATCCATTATATTCAGAATTATATTCATGATGTAGATATAATATATATCATATATATCCAGTATATACATGCATTTATAATATTACATAACATTTAGAGGTAAGAAATGAAATGCACCGTTCATGGAGACGGTAAGCCGTACGTACGCATTAACGCTACATTCATTTCTATTTCGTATTTAATGGAATGAATTCATAATGATATAAAGGTATATTATAATTCCAGTATAATATCATATATAATATCATTAACTCAATCCTTTATACATCCCACATATGTCATTAACGAATCAAATCACTTTGAGGGGGAGGTAGTCCGCACTTCTTAAAATGAAGATATCGCGGTTACCCATAATGGAAACCATAAAGGTATGCCATAAATGAAAAATAAAGAAGATTAAAACAACATAAACATATTATATATCATATATAAATATAGTGACATCTTAATTTCCACCATGAAAGGTGTTAAAAGAATATTGAACAATCATTGTTTCGTCATGCATAAATTCATCATCCACAGAAACAGTATATTCTTTAACCATTAGACGGAGGTGTGTGTAAGTGTATCTTGAATAATTATTATAACAACATTATATTATATTTAATATACTGGTGTTGTTACAAAATAAATGAATAAAAACAGTTTAGGGGTTGGAGAAGAAAAATAAAACAAAAGATCATTAGAGAAGGCATTACCTTTAAATCGGGTAACTCTTCTTGGTTTGAATCAAAATGGTTTCTTAAAGAGATTTCTGCCTAAGGTAAGGCTTCTAGGATGAAGAGAGGGATGTGTAAAGATAAAAGGAGTAGGTTTTAGAAGATCCAATGGCTTGAGAGGTGTGTGTAAATAGGTATAGGTGGGGGCCTTTTATAAGAGGGAGGAGGGGCACTCTTGGAAAGTCAAGAAATGTTACTTTATTTTAAATTGAGTTTCAGATTTTAAAGGTACCACATTGGTATATTTCGAAGATAAGGTGATAAGGGTACAAAATATATTCCTCAAATAGGTTTTTGACAAGTTGAAGTCTTATATTTTACATTATCATTTCATTTTATTTAAATCGTTCATTAATGAGATAATCGCTGCATCATCGTGGTGTCATAAATAAATTAATGTATTTAATGTCTAAAAATTATAAACAAAATACTATGATGTAGTAAATATTTTTATATTTCCAATTAATATTTATAGACTAAGATATAATTTACATATACAAAACTAAAAATGTTTTACTCGGGTGATACATTCTTTAGTGATATTCTTCTTTCTTTAAAAATAAAATGATAAAGTGTCACTGTCACCCAAAAGTGATTCCAAGGGGTCCCAAAGTTCCGTACAAGGCATCCCATGGTAGTTCATGACACAAAAAATAGAATGAGGACACATTTTGGGGTTATTTTTTATTATTATGATATTATTTTATTATCATTAACTACCCGATTACTAATTAATCACGATAATTAAAGATAATTACCGTCGTTACTATTCATAGTTTCCAAAAAAAAAGAGTCTTAATTACATAATTTGGACCTTCTGATTAAAAATATGGAATCCATTTTACCAAATTCCAAACCCATAAATTTCAATAATTAATTTAAAAATAATTCTCGTTGTCAAAACAAATAGCAAGTTTTTTAAAACAGTATCTATGAAAAGTTTGGCACTTGTTTATGCCCAATTCCAAAGTGAAATTAATTCTAATGACCACCATTGGATTAAATGGTAAAAAGATATTCTAATTAAACTTTAAGACAAATTTAAAAGATAATATAACCATATAATTAAATTAGATGAAAAAGCAATTTTGATGTAAAATGCAGTATTTTTAAATATTCATTAAAAAATGAACATTGTCAGAAAAATACCAAAAATTAACCCAAGGTAAATTTAAATATCCCAATCATAAAGAATAAGTTAATTTTGAAAAATAGAGATTATAAAATTTTCAAAAGTTTGATTTAGAAAAGTCTCACCATCAAAAGGTTGTAAAACAATCTTTTAAAAATATTAGAGTATTTATTCTTAAAATTGGATTCATTTGGATTTTAAGCCTCTAAAATTTATTGGATAAATGTAAAAATATTTAACAAACATACGTAATCATTTCTTAGTTATTTCTATTCATTCCCGCCATTATAACGGTTAGGCGTTAACTATTATAATATTATTATATTATTAGTGTATTCCTTGCTTAAGATTGGATTTATTCTCATTTAAAGCCTCTAAAACACAATCTAATTCATAAATAGACCTAGATAAGAATATCTATTATTCATTACTTACTTGGGATGTTACACTTCCCAATTTTCTCACCCACTTTTCTTAAATAACAAAAACTACTTATTTCTTTATTTTAAGTATTTAATTTAAATAATGACAATATTTTTGGGTTTTGATTTATATAAAATGCAATATAAAAATTTAAAACTAAACTATAATTAAATACTAAACAAAATGAGTTAAGGAAGAAAGTAATAGGTATTGGGTTCAGTTTTTCATTCAATAATTATTCTCTTTTATATGTTTGATTTCATTTTGATAATACAAACATGAAATATCATGTTTGAAATACTATTCTTCATTTATAAATTGCAAAAATTATTGAATGCTTAAGAAATATCAATTCAACATCCTTATTTATTAAAGGATGATGACACACCTTATTCTAGGATGTTTCATCTTCCCGAACCCAGCTCTATCAATTTTTTTTCATCTATTTATTTTTTCAACTCCATCATGTGAAGAACTAAACAATATATAGAGTTAAAAGTGATAAAACAAATGATATAATAGATTGAGTTTCATATCATTGGGGTGCATTCACCACATGAGGGAAATTCTCCATACCCATGCATGCTACTCAAATCTATTACAAACATAAAATAAAATTTAAATAAAATTCAAGAACACCTTGACCTCCCCCCGAGCCAAGACTCGGGGTTAGCCTCTCATTTTTTAGAGTAAGATATCACAATGGTGAAAGCTAGAAGAAGATAATAAAATAAAATAAAAAGAAAAGAATAATGGTAATAAAGTAAAAATAATAAGGGTTATAAAAAAATAAAATGAAGAAAGTAAAATGAATTATGATGAGAGAGATAGAGAGAGAAATAGGGAGAGAGAGAAGTAAAATAAAAAAGAATGAAAAATAATAATTAGAATAAAAAATGGAGAATGGGTGGTGAGAGAAAGAATATAATAAAATAATAATAATTTATTATTAGAGAGAGATAAAATAAAGTAAAATAGTAGAATAAAAATAAGACGGAATAAGAATAGGGATAAGAAATAATAATAAAATTAATAAATAATATAATAAAGATAGAATAATAATAAGATAAGAATAATTATAAGAATAATAGATGATGGAGAAGGATGGTGGAAAAAAATTTAAACATTAATGAGTTTATTTAATTAAATTAAATTTAAATTATATTACAACTGAAAACTAAAACTAAAATTAAATAAAAGGAAAAAAACAAAAGAAGAAGAATAGGGAGAGAATAGTGCAGCAGCCTGCTTCTCCTCGGTCATGGATCATCATACATGGTTGTAAAATAATTATATTCAATCCACCTTATCCTATTATTTATAGTCATGTAGGAGGATTTTGGGAATTATAAAGGACCATTATTATGAATTTTGACATAATAGGTCATCAACATTTGAATTTTTTGTTCAATAAGTATTCTTAAAATTATTTTTTGTAGTTTTCCCTTGGTTTGACTAAATCATAAATAGTTTTATTCTAGAAATTTGTTATAAAATATTTTTTCCCTTACACATAAAAATTTCAACTTCATCCTCCATGTGTGGAATAATTTATTGCCCAAATAATCAGAAATTTATTCTTCTTGAATGCTTCCAAAATCATCATCCACTTTTGAGCATCCAATGGCTTCCCTAATGAGATAATAAATCCTTAAAATTTAATAAATAATCATATAAATTATTTCTATTTCCAAGAGAAATGTAATAATAGCAATTGGAGGTGTGCATCTTGATTTATACCTTATTTACAGAGGTGGCATCCACTCTGTACACCAGAATAGTATTAAAACTGATTGATTTTTGCAGCCCTATGGATTTTTGAATTAGCTCTTGGTCCAAAATATAAAGATAAATCCCACAAATCAAGGAATCCTAAAAAAATAATCAATCAAATTTATTAATATTGTAAAATTTATGATCAAAATACCAAATTTATTAAAATATATCAAAATTCAAGAATTTATGAATTTTTACATTTTAACCAAAAACACAACATAAATCCAAAATTGAAGAAAATAAGACCAAATTGATAAAATTTTAGGGTTTAAATCATTGAAAAACATATGAAATATGATGAAAATATTATCTCTATCAAAGTTATTTAGAAATTATGAAGCCTTTTTATAAAAATTTTTCAACACAATATCCATTCTATTGAAACTCTTTAAATAGGTGCACTTTTAGAAGTTCAAGTAGGAACTAAAATGTTTTTTTCCACTAAAAGAAACTATTAATTATGAAGCTTCCACTCATTTAAATTTTGTATGAATACTTATCAATACTTATGGAATAGTGTGGAACATAATTTAATCTTCTTAAAACCTCCCCCTTTCTTATAAATTTTTTAAACATAATGGTAAGTAACTTTTCAAAATTTACTTAACCTTTCTATGTAATTTTACATTTAAAGTTACACACAACAGCACTATAATTTTTAATAACATTACAAATACTTTGTAATGTTATTTCAACATTTCATGTGTTGTAGCTTTATAACTTTATAGGAACATCTCAAAATATTTCACAAGATTATTCCTCTCACTGATAATTTACATTAAAAACATTATATGGTGAATATTTTGATTGTACCTTTTCAATTTTATTCAACATAAATTTGTGTGTCCCTTCATATATATAATGGTCTTATAAAAGTTTTTTAGTTTTCCTCCACTCATTGAAACCCCAAAGATACGGTCTAACTCTTATGTCTGGGAACTTTGTATAACTCTATCATATGACTTCCTAAAACTCATTATGATCTCTTTGTAATATATTATCTAATAAAATGATCTGGAAAATATGTATCATGAGACTATTTGTAAAACTCAGCAACCACTTTCCTATCATCTTGTATAGAAACTTTAGTCCGATGAACATCACTCTAAAAAATATATATTATGACTTTATGAAGAATATTATATCCAATTCTATAACTCAAAAACCTTCATCTATTGATGTATCAAGATCTTCATATGTTTCCTCTAACCTTTTTAGGAAACATTTTCCAAATATCTGTAACCTTTATCTATAATATTCACAACCATTATTTTATCAGATAAAATTATTTGGAAAACTATTTATAACGTCCCATACATTAAATATAGATTTTACATCAACATTGAATCATATTTATTACATAACATAACAAAAACCATTCCAGTACTGTATAGGTTTAGTGCCATTAGAAATTTAGAAACATAAATAACCGGTTCCTAAAGCATCTTTATTCTCTCCTACTTATTTCTTAATAACAAGACTCCTTTTTGACATATCTTACTTAATACCCTTCTTTGTGACCTGGGGAAAAGAAAAAAAATGAAAGGGTGATCTCAAATTCTCAGTAAGGGTAAACAATATAAATATCAATCATATCATAATCATAAGTACATAACATTTGAAAATCTTTTCCTGCATATAAAAGATTATAATATCATGTCATGAGATAAATCATAAAAGTAGAATTTGATCCCAATAGTCATAACATAAGACAATAAATTTTCTTTCATACACACATAATCATATAAAATAATTTCATATTAGTCAAGTATCATTTCCAGGACCATCATAGGGGAAAAAGTCCATTACTGAATGGAGTTCACTCCTCGTTCCAACCCTGTATTACAGAACTAGAAATATATTCCATTCCATTCATGTCTATCTCATCAGATATAAATCATTACCCAATTCATTGGAGGGAAATATAGGTCCCACCCATCTCATAATGAAACCATTATTATGTGTACCACAAAAACATAAAAACATTCACCATAGCATAACCCATGAAGAAAAATGGGTTTCTTAAACATCATTCCATCATAATTCATATAAAAGAAATGTATTACCTAAATAAAATTCCATCAGAAACAAAATAAAATCATAGTAATAATAGTGATATAAATAAAACCCTATTTGAAGAGTGTCATATTATATGGAAAATGATTTTGAGAAAAAACATCAAATTAATTCTTGGGGAAAATATGTGTTCTTCTTCAAAATACAACGTAATTTTAGAAGAAATCATTTTCTGTCAAAATAACCTTGTATGATTTTAGGGGAAGATTCATAGAAATAATCCATTATGATGGTATAAATTTTTTTTCATGTTGTACAAGTTAAAAAATATTCTTCTTGAACTTTTTCTAGAAAAGTCAAAAAGTACCTCATACCGAAAACGACGAAGGATTCCATTCATACCATTTAGTAAAAATTGACCAATGGGTAAAATTAACATTAAACAGTTATATAAGGATATAAATAATATTTTGAAATACATATTTAGGAAAAATGGATGTGGATGATAAATATACCCCAGTAAATACTTACGAATAAACAATCTCGGATAAAAATGAGATTTACAAAGTTACCCCTTACCTTAGGTCTGATATGCTTTGTATATATCCAAACCTCGAGTATAAAAATATAAATAATGTTACTAATTTATTCTAGAATCAAATTCAGTTTTAGGATAACATTTATGATCATATTTTCATCTATTTTTTAGTAACATTTCATTATTACGCATTATTCGGATATTAAATCTTTTATGTTCTTATGCATGTTTTGTCGGATAAGTTCTAATTTCTATTTTTAGGTTAGAGTTATATTATTTACATAATGGTATTATTATAATATATATCATATTGACTCATTAAATTCATTTATATAATCATACTTTAATGAAGATTATATAGAATAAATCATATTGCACTGTGGAGATGGTAAGCCGTACATATGCACGAGCGACGATATCATTACCATAATTTTTGAATGGTATATAGGTGGATAGTGTATATTATTTAAGAATCAATATAATTTTATAATAATATATATATATATATATATATTCCATCATTATATTCATCCATGTATGGTGGTGGTGAAAAACAGATTACACCGCGACGTGGAGATAGTAATTCATACGTTCACACGTGTGGTGATTTCATTTTTCATAGGATTAGTAGAAGTTGAACTATGGTTTCTTCATAATAATAATAACCTATTATTATATAATTAAAACTGTATTTATTACTTTATAAAGTAATAATTTATTAGGTGGAAGTAGAAAAATAAATAAGTTTGAAATAATTGATAAAATATATTACCTCTTCTTTGACGTGCCTCCTCTAAATCTCAACTTAGAGCACTAGAGTTGGTATTTTAATAATACCAGGACCTATATAACATTTATAGGGAATTTTATAAGGTAAATTTTCAGGATATGGACAAGCTTGAAGGCTTAAAATTAAGTGATGAGTTGAGGGAGGAAGTGTCCTTTTATAATTGAGGTGAGGGACACTTTTGGAAACCACAAAAATATTAATTTATAATAAAATAAAAACCCACTTAAAAACATCCAAAATATCCCAATTTATAAAATTAGATAATATATGGTTGTAATATCATCAACCAATAAATTTTATATAAGTTTTTATTTCAATTTAAACATTATCATTTTAATTAACATAAAGTTATTCTATTTAATTTTTAACTAGGTTAACAAATATTTCAATACTATACAAGTGAAATATTTTTTTATTTGAAGTTAATTAGACCATAAATGAATACTTTATATTATTTTATACCAAATAATAATTATAATATATTTTTTTAAACAAAATTGATTATTAAATAATTTAAGAAAACCTTATTTTGAAAAAATATCAATATTGTCAACTTATACACTTTTTATTTCATAAATTTTAAAAAATATTTATATAAGAAGTAAATGTAACATCCCGGGTAAATAAAGAGTATAAAATTTTCATATTTATTAATATTTGTGAATTAAATATTAATTTTATGATAAACTGGATGATATGTCTGATAGCGTACTCACCATGCAACAACGGATTTCTCTTAAATCTTACGTTGCCCACAACGTTGAGTTATACCAAAAAATTATAAAATATTTTTAATATTTTTAATGGTAGTTAACGCATAGCCATTGTATGGGCAGGAATGAACATTACTAACTAATATATGATTATACATGTTTTTTAAATGTCTTTACAATTATCCAATAAATTTTAGAGGCTTAAAATAAGAAAGAATCTGATTTTAAGCATTAAATACTCTAATATTCTTTAAAATGTCGGTTTACCACCTTTTGATGGAGGACTCTTTTTAAATCTAAATTTTTTCACTTTTATATGTTCTATTTTATAAAATAAACTTATTATATAGAATCAGGACATAAAAATTTACTTTGGATTAAATTTTGGTATTTTTCTGATAAAGTTCATTTTCTAATGAATAGTGAAAAATACTGCATTTTAAGTCAAAACTGTCTTTTAATATACGTTATTTATATAGTTGTATTTTAATTTTAATTGGTTTTAAAGTGTAATTGGATTATATTTTTATAATTTAATCCATTTTTTTCATTGGATGTAATTTCACATAAGTTTATTATTCAGGTTGAAAAAGGAAAATACATGATGAGTTGTATTCAAGGTAAGGGACTTCGTCTCAATCACCTTTCAATGAGGCATATTTTGATTTATAAAATACTTTCTTTTATACAGTGTATAAACCCATTGAATTTTAATTTCATTCAAAGGGAATCATTTTTCTACGTATCATTTTACAAAATGAGAAAGAGAATGTTTTTTTAACGTACGTGGTGACAACAACCTTTCTACCACTACAAGAATTATTTGATATTTGAATTCTTGTACATGTCCTCGTGTTTTTAAAAGAAAAATTAAATACCATATACCTTTTTTATGTATTTTGGTATTGAAAATGGTACTGATAATGGATTGATTATGTCAATATCTTGAACTGATATATTTTTATTGCAATATGTAAATGTCATCTTTCCTTTATACTTGTTCATGTCTTATGATTATGTTTGGTTCTTTGGCATTGTTTACATATACAGTTGGTTCCATGATAAACCTAGAGTGGGTGAGCCCAAGATAAATCTCAAATTCATTGGGTAAAATGACAGAGGTAATGGTCAATGTTTATCCTAAGATATTTAGGGAATATACCGTGATGGGTATTCCAAACATAACTCCATATGTAGCTGTGAAAGCTAAAATGTAAATATGTTGTGGATGCCACAAGTTACCATCATGATTTATGATTTCTAGTTGTCATTCATAAATATTATAATTTAATTAACTAGGTTAAAGAGATTCTTTTTATTATTTAAAATTATTATTTCATTTATTTGTATTTATTTATGGAATTATGTTTTCTTTCCTTGTTTTATAACCCTTACTGAGCCTTTTCTCCTAATCTAAAGTTTTTCAAATTTTTTCACAGGGATTAAGGATGGGTAAGAGAAAGGAATAATTCAAGAAGATTAATATCAAGAAAAGAATTATTATTTTATTTAATAAGTTTTATTGTTGTGAAAAAAAATTGGATAGATTAAAAGTGTCTACTTTGTAATTTTTGATATGTAATGTAATATTTATGGCCTAATTCTCTAAAACTCTAAACCTGAAAAGATCCTCAATATGAATAATTATCTTAATTAAAGATTATGTAATGTTTAAGGTTGGGGCCTTACAGTAAAACTAGATCCAAGTATTTAATTATATCTCTATGGTTTCAAGGTAATCTATAAAATTAGTTTTACATAAATATTATACCAAATTATATTTATTAAAATATTTTTAATAACACATATTTGATCTCTTCATTAAAAAAATAATTACTACCTGAATTTTAGGTAATTATTTATTATACTTATTTTTTGAATAAAAATTAAAAATAAAATTTTATGATGACGATAAATCCATTATATTTCATAATAATAATTCTAGTATAATTTATCTTTTAAAAAACCCAATATTAAAGATGTTATACTCTTTTAAAACATGAATGTGACAAATTTATCTTCACTTTAAATAAAATAATATAATTGTCATAATCTCTTATATAAGCCTAAAAATGGTCAATAAGTCTACCCTTGGATGCTTATGGTCGATATATACTCAACCAATAAGCTTTGGTCAAGTGTTTGGGCCTTTTAGGGTTATTAATATTTTAATAAAAATTGTTTTATTGATTTATAATCAATTAATGAATTTTTTCATCATCCAAGTATAAGTCTTTAAGGTAATTATTTACTTCATAAAATTTAAAAATAAATTTTCATGATAAATAAAATCATTTTATCTTTCAAATGGGTAATTATAGTCGAATTTATCTTCTTTATAACTTTATATTAAAAATAATTTAGTTATTAAAGTTTGACTGAGACATATTTCACTTTTCTTTAAATAAAATAAATTAATTATCATAATCTCATCCAACTGGGTTCTAATGGATACCATTTTGACCCAAGTATGATTTAGGGAGAAATATTATCACCTAATTATATTAAGACAAGTTTTAGGGTAATTCTATAATATTATTTTTACCCTTAATTACCAGATTTACTATTTTATTGTGTCAATTAAATTTACCGAAGTTACCATTCATATTTCCCAAAATTAAAACAAATATATTTAAATAATTTGGACCTAGTGAATCCAAATATGGAATAAATTTTTAAAAATTCAAAACAAAAACTTTTCAGTAATTAATTTATATTTAATCCCATTTTTGAAATAAGAAAACAGGTTTTAAAATTTAAAATATTACAAATGATTGAAATGTTTTTACATATGAATTTAAAATAAAATTAATTCCAATGACATAAATTATATTAAATGGTAAAATTATACTCTAATTATACTTTTAAACTATTAAATTATATAATTAAATAACATAAATTAATTCAATGAAAAAAGTTATTCTAAATTAAAATTTAGCATATTTTTACTATTCATCAAAACCTGAAAGTTAACAGAAAAATATCAAAATTTCATCCAAACTAAACTTTTATATCCTAATTCAAAATAATTTTTTTATATTTTTATATAAAAATTATTAATGTGTCAAATTCTTAATTTTAAAGGGGGTTCTCCATTAAAAGGTGTAAAATTAACCTTTTAAAAAAATAGGTTTTTTTATAAATCTAATTGGGTTTTATTCATACCCTATGACTAAAATACCCATTGGAAGAATATCAAAAATATTTTATTATGTATATAACACATATTTATCTCATTAATTTCATTACCAAAATTAATTCACTTAAAAATAAAAATATCTAACTGATTTATATTTTCATAAATAATTGATAGCTAATGAATTCATAATGCATTTTCATAAGTAAGTTATAATTATTCCCTCTAACCTAAAGGTACTAGGATATAATGGTAATTTTATAAAAGGATGTCTTTTGGTTTATTTAAACTCGTGATTGCGTACAATTCAAGCTATTGAAGAATAAAAAACAGTTACAGAAAATATTTCATAAAAACATTCGGGTGTTACATTCTACCCCCCTTAAACTGAATTTATCTCTTGAAATTAATCACTTGGAAATAAATGGATGAGGATACATATTCCTAATCATACCCTCAAGTTCCTATTTAGATTTGTAAAATTATTGGTTTCACCATTAAACTTTAACCAAGCGAGTGGTCTTGTTTCATTTAGCTTTTTCACTATGATCCAGAATATCTATTGGTTTTTCTTCATAAGAAAGATCTTACTCTAGCGGTGTGACTTATAAGCTTAGTACATGTGAAAGATAGGGTATGTACTTTATCAATAGAGATACATGAAACACATCATGAACTTGAGAGAGATTCGATGGAAGTGTCAATCGGTATGATGCACTCCCAACACGATCCAGAATTTCAAAAGGACCGATATACCTAGGGATCACCTTGACCTTCTTTCCAAATATAATTACTCTCTTCCATGGAGATAATCTTAGAAACACCTTGTCACATACTTCAAACTCTCGGTATTTTCTTCGATTTTCAGAAAAAAGTTTTTGTTGACTTTGATCTGATCTTATGTGTTGTTGAATAGATCTGACCTTTTTTCTATTTCATCAACAAGATCAGGTCCTAATAGATTCCTTTCCCCAACTTCATCCTAGAAAGTTGGAGTTCTACACTTATTTTCATAGATTTGTTCATAAGTATCCATCTAAATACTAGAGTAAAAGCTATTATTGTAAGAAAATTCCACCAATGGTAGGTGTTTATCCCAACCACCTTTGAAATCCAAAGAGAAAACTCTAAACATGCCATCTAGAGTTTGAATTGTCCTCTCAGACTGACCATCTATATGAGGATGATAAGTAGTGTTGAAACTTAACTCTGTATCTAAGGCATGTTTAAGACTTCTCTAGAACATCGAGGTAAACCTCAAATCCCAATTAGATATAATTGATGGTGGTACTCCATGAAATCTTACCACTTCCTTTACATATATCCTGGAAAGTTAATCATGTAATATATCCTCACTAATATAAATGAAGTGTGTTGACATTGTAAGTTGATTAACTACAATCATATATCATAATGGAATTTAGATGTTTCGGGAAGTCCAAAAATTAAGTCCATAGTGTTGTTTTCCCATTTCCATTCTGGTGCGGTTAATGGTTGTAACATCCCCTTAGACTTGTTTCTCTCAACCTTAACTTCCTGACAAACCAAGCATCGAAAGATATAATCAGCAACATCCCTTTTCATTCCATCCAACCAGAAATACTCTTTCAGGTCCCTGTACATATTTGTGATTCCATGGTGAATAATGAATGAAGAACTATGAGCCTCATCCATTATATCCTTATTTAATTCTAGTATGGTAGGAATACAAACCCTGTTCCTATACCTTATTATTTCATCACAGTCAAGGTTGAATTCAGGAACATTTCTCACCTTCTATTCTAGATATACATCTTTCTTTTATGCCTCCTTAATCTTCACTTGTATATATTATTGAGAATTAATTTGAGAAATATAATATTTCTCCCCTTCATATAAAATTTCAAGTTCCATCCTTTGAAAAGCCATAAATATTCGATTTTTGGGATCCTCATCATGGTTAGGCTAGCATGATCTTGTCAACTCAAAGCATCATCTACCTTATTCCCTTTCCTATGGTGGTAATGTATTGAGAAGTAATAATCTTTAATCAATTCCAACAATATTCTTTGGTTCATATTCAGCTCCTTTTGTGTGAAAATATACTTTAAACTTTTATAATTATTATAAATATCACACCATTCAATGTAAAGATAATGCCTTTATATCTTTAATGAAATGATTACCGCAGCTAACTCCAAATCATGAGTTGGTTAATTTTGATCATGGATTTTTTGGCATACATACATAAGCATATAAAATCATTTCATATTATTCAAATATCATTTCCAAGGCCATCACAGTGGTTAAATTCCATTACTAAACTGAGTTCACACCTCTTTCTGTCCCTGTATTACTGAACCGGATTTACTTGATGTTCTTTTCATGTATATCTCATGAGATATAAATCTTTAACCAAAGAATTTGAGGGAGACATAGGTCTCACCCATCTCATAATGAAACCATTATTATGTGTTCCACAAAAACATAAAAACATTCACCATATCATAACCCATGAATTAAAATGGGTTTCTTAAACATCATTCCATCATAATTCGTATAAAACAAATGGATTTCCTAAATAAAATTACATCATAAACACAATAAAATCATAGTAATAATAGTGATATAAATATAACCCTATTTAAATAGTGTCATCTTAGACAGAAAATAATTTTTACAAAACACTTGAAATTAATTCTTGAGGAAAATATGCTTTCTTCTTCAAAAATGTTTTCCTTCCTCAAAATGGAACGCCATTTTAGAAGAAATAATTTTATGTGAAATAAACTTGTACACTTTTAGGGGAATATTAAATTAAGTAAGGAATTATGAAAATTTAAAAATCTTTTCATGCCATACAAGTTAAAAAACATTATTCTCGTACTTTTACTAGAAAAGTCAAAAAGTACCTCTTATCGAAAACGACAAAAGATTCCATTCATACCATTTAGTAAAAATTCACCAATGGATAAAATTGAATTTAAACAATTATAGAAGAATATAAATAATATTTTGAAATACATATTTAGGAAACATGGATTTTTTTGATAAATATACCCTAGTAAATACTTAATAATAATCAATCTCGGATAAAAATGATATTTTCAATGTTATCCCTTACCTTAAGTCTGGTATGTTTTTTATGTATCCCAACCTCCAATATAATTATTTAAATAATGTTAATAATTTATTTTAGAATTATAATCGTTCTTATGAAAACATTTATGATCATATTTTCATCCGCTTGTTTGTAACATTTCATTGTTACTCATTATTCGGGTATTAACTGCTTTATGTTCTTATAGAAGTTTTGTCGGATAAGTTCTTATTCCTATTTTTAGGTTGTTATTATATCATTTAAAGCATTTTATTGGTATAATATATATCATATTTATTCATTAAATTTACTTATATAATCATGCTTTAATAAATATTATGTGGAATGAATCATATCGTACCGTGGAGACGGTAAGTTGTACGTACGCACAAGCGACGATATTGTTCCCACATGTGTTGAATGGTATTTAAGTAGATGGTGTATAGTATTTCAAAATCAATATATTTTTATAATAATAATATATATATATATATATATATTAATTCCATCATTATACCCATCCTTGTAAGGTGGTGGTGAAAAATGGATTGCACTGCGGCGTGGAGACGGTAAGGCATATGTAATCATGCGTGGTGATTTCATTTCTCATAAGATGGGTAAAAGGTGGACTATGGTTTTTTCATAATAATTATAAAATCTCAGTATATAAGTACTAATGGACATGTTACTTTTTAATTAAACAACTTATGATGTGGAAGTAGAAGAAGAAAGAAGTTTGAAAGAATTGATAAAAGATATTACCTCTTCTTTGACGTGTCTACTCTAAATCTCCACCTAGAGCATTAGAGTTGGTATTTTAATCAGACTAGGACCTGTATAATGTTTCTAGGGAAGTTTATAAGGGAAATTGGTAGGGTATGGTTGAGTTTTAAGGCTCAAAATTATGTCAAGAGTTGATGGATAAAGATCCCTTTTATAATTGAGGTGAGGGGCACTTTTAGAAACCTCAAAACTATTAATTAATAATAAAATAAAAAACCACTTAAAACCTAAAAAATGTACCAATTGAAGATATGAGAAGATATATGGTTTTAATCTCACTAACCAATAAATTTTATATAAGTTTTTATGTCAATTTAATCATTATCATTTTAATTAACACATAGTTATTCTATTTCATTTTTAACTAGGGTAACAAATATTTTAAAATTAAAAGGGTGAGATATTAACTTATTTAAAGTTAATTAGACCATAAATGGATAATTTAGAACATTTTAGACCATATAATAATTATTATATATTTCTAAAAATGTTGTATGATTTTTAAATAATTTTAGAAAACCTTATTTTGATAAAATATCAATAGTGTCAATTTTTATACTATTTATTTCATGGTCATTAAAAAATATCAAAATAAGAATTACAACTAGATAAAAAATTATTATATCTCTATGCGATCAAGGTAATCTATAAAATTATTTTTACATATTAATTAACCCAAATGATATTTATTAAAATATTTTTAATAACGCTTATTTGATATCTTTATTAATAAAATAATTACCACCTCAATTTTGTATAATTATTTAATATACTTATTTTTTGAATAACAATTAAAAATAAAACAATATTACAAATTTTAATACATTATATTTCAGAATAATACTTTTAGTCGAATTTTTATTTTGAAAAATCTAACATTAAAAATGATATACATTATTTAAACATGAATGTGATAAATTTATCTTCGCTTTAAATAAAATAATATAAGTGTCATAATCTCTTAAATAAGACTTAAAATGGTTAATAAGTTGTCCATTGGATTTTTATGATATATATATACTCGAATGATAATTTTTGGTCATGTTTTTTTTCCTTTTGATGGTTATTAATATTTTAATAAAAATTGTTTTATTAATTAATCTTCAATTAATTAATTTTTACATCATCCAAGTATAATTCATTAAGGTAATTATTTATTTCCAAAAAAATACAAATAAATTTATAGGATAAAGAAAAACATTTTATATTTAAAATTAGTATTTATAATTGAATTTATCTTTTGTATAACCTTATATTAAAAATAATTTAATTATTAAAGTTTGAGTGAGACACATTTAACTTTTCCTTAAATAAAAAAAATTAATTGCCCTAGTCTCATCCATGTGGGTTATAATGGATACCATTTCAACCCAAGTCTGATTTAGGAAAAAATATAATCATCCAATTATATTAATACAAGTGTTAGTGTAATTTTATAATATTATTTTTACACTTAATTATCTGATTTACCCTTTTACTCTGTTAATAAAATTTACCAAAGTTACTACTCATATTTCCCAAAAATAAAATAAAGCTATTTACATAATTTTAACTTATTTATTAAAATTTCATGTAGAGTGAAAGATAAAATATTTAATTTTTAAAGGATGTAAACCCTTTTGAATATTTGGAAATAGCTTTATTGAAAACCTACAAAGTAAAAAGAGTAGAAAACATATTTTTTCAAAGTGGATATGGGAAATATTAAGTTCACATGATATAGTTCATAATTAGGATTTTAAATATAAATTATATCATTAGTGGGAAATTAGAATATGGATAATGAGGGGAAACAATCATTAAAGAGGATGATAATTATTCTCAATAATGATATACTTTTTACTAGGATAAAATTCATCGAGGAGGAATATTTGAATAAAAAGTTTCATTTTCCCCAAAAATAAATAAAATGTACCATGAAATAAAAATATCACGGTTGAATAATCCAATATTGTATTAAATAATTTCAAGAAGACAAATTATAACTCAAAAAATTGATTTGAGTTAACAAAAAAACTTATGGAAATGGAAACGTAAGAATCGAATAATATAATAGGGATACCATGAAATTGACAATAAAATATCCTAAAATGAAATATATTAATTATAAAAATAAATAAATTAGATAGTTAATACAACTTATAAGATAAATTATGGTGCATAATATCAAAAATGTCTCATGGATTTGAAAATGAGAATAAGAAACCCTTACATTAATTCTTGACTTCCACTAAAGTGATTTAATCTCTTATATAAAAAACTATCATAATCATTTATTTCAAAACCTTATTCATATATATAATCTTTTATAAACATCATTTTTAATTATTATATACATTTATTTTTGTTATTTATTATATATTTTCAATATCATGTGTGATATATCATGATCAATTTGAACTAGTTTTATAATAGCAGTTTTATTATTCATTATTCTCCAAAATTTCATCATTACTAGATCATTTAAGATAATTTAATATATAACATATATTTATTTATAAATATGTTATCTCATTCCATTATTTATTTAGTAATTTTGTGTGAAAATGGAATCGATGTCAGTTTATTTTGATAATTTTAGAGATCAAAGATGATATCTTAATAATAAGTTGAATACTTAATATAATATTTCTAGAACCATAAAACAATTTATATATCCTTATTAACTTATAATAATATTAGTATCAAATCTCCCATACCTATATATGATATATTTTAATAGCATTGTTCAAGTAGGTGGTTAGACTTACCCAAACATGAATATACCAGAATTCAATGGGTGGGTATGAATGGGAAATTTTTTATTTTGAAATAATAAAACTATAAAAAATAATAATGTGGTTATTTAAATGTTTTATTGATTTAAATCTTATTTTGATATGTTTTTACAAATAATGAAAACAAATATGAAAAACAAAAAATGTTACTTTGGGGTGGCGGTAGTCCGCACAACACACAGTTGATGTTTTTATTTCCAAAATAATGAGATAAAATGAATTTGGATTAAGATTTATATAATAAAATCCTAATTATATTATATATTTCATCTTTATTCTTTAATTCAATCATTATAATAATACAATATCGTTGGTGGTGAAAAATGAACGATATCGCTTTATGGAGGTGGTAGTGCGTACAAATGCACAATTGATATTCTTTTGTTTTTTATAGGTTTATGGAAAAGAATAAATAATGGTTGTTACAATAATATAATAACTCTTTATTATACCAATTATATTAATTTAATTATATTCCTATGTTTAGTATAGGTTTTGAAATTAAAATTTAAGAATAAAGAGTTAAGTATTAAGTAATACATTTCCCTTGGAAGCCCCCATAAAAAGAACAGGATTAAGATAACTAATTGAGACCAAAGGATTATGAAATAAAGATAGGTTTAAATTAGTATATAAATAGAATATTTAAAATAATAAAATCATCATATTGGGTGTTTCATTAAGTGGTGGATGTTTTTCCCTTTTGTAAGTAAAGAAAAGATCATTTGTGTAAACACCCATTATTTTTCAAAAATGGAAGACACTATTTAAGGGTTAACGGTTCGAAAAGTAATAAATAATGGATTTTATAGTGATATAAAGTTGATAAATCCTAGAACACTCATTTTTTCACTTATTTTAAACATGTTTCAATCCTTTTTCTACTTGTTTTTTACATTTTTCCATTTTAGTTTTAAACATAGTAACTAGTTTTTACCCAAGTAGTTTATATTTCATTAAAAATAGAAGGTTACCCCTGTAAAAAAATTCATATTATATAAAAAAATTATTCTCAAAAAATTATAAATAAATTTATAAACAATATTAAAATAAATTTTAAATTAAAAAAATTAAAAAAATATAAGAAAATTTTGTATAAAAATGTTGTTTTCACCATTAAGTGTTTTTAATATTATATAACATTAATTACCAATTAAATTTGTAAGAAAATATTTTTTATATAAGTGAAAAAAATAATATCATATAATATATATAAAATAGATCATTTTTAATTTGTTATATAAAAATTACACAACTTTAATAAAATAATTCTTTTAAAATAATCCTTTCACAATTATCATTTTCAATTAATTTAATATTAATAATCATACATGTATACCTAAAATTAAATTAAATTTATTACATAATATTAACCTTTTAATCTAAAATATTAAATCCATTTTTTTAGATATATTTCCAAGAACTGATAAAAGTTAATTTTTAATATAAGAGACTGAAAATAATTTTGAAGTAAAATATTACTTAAGTTTATAAATTTTTAAACATAAATTTTATCAATTAAAAATAGTATATTAAAATATTTCACTTTATTTTATATATATATAAGATTTTAATAAATTTTAATTCATTTTTTTATTATGATAATGTCAAAAAATGGATAGTATAAGAAAAAAAATTATTTTTTATTATTCACCAAAAAAGTAATTATTTTAGAAAAAGATAAATAATTTATCCTAATATAATATTTACACACATAATATAAAAATATAATTATTTTTAATAAATTAAAATTCTAAAATTTATAAATTTATCTTTTAAATATGAAATATAAATAAAAACTATTTTTATAGAAAACAACTTTCTTTTTATTTAAAAAATAAAAATAAAAAATGTGTAAAATAAATTTGATAAATTTATAATTAAATGATTATATCATACTAATTTCTAGTTACATATATTCTAAATCTCTCTATGTAATATCTAAGCATAAGGTAGTCTCTTGTTGTAGTATTTAGTGCTTCTTCAGATGGCATAGATCTTATAGCAATTTCCACAATATTGAATTTCTCCCACATATGAATTCGTTCATATTGTAATTGTTCATGTTAATATTGGGATTGGTCTAGAGAAAACCCAATTGAATCTTCCTAATTTCTAATCTTATAAAATGATAATCATAAGGGATACTCCCACTACCCAATGTAATTTATTTACTCTTTGTTCATAGATTTCATAATAGGGTTACTTCATTTTATACCCACTAATTTAAGGGCAATATTATAACAAACTAGTTTAATAAAAAAAATTAAAGTTTTATAGTTTCATTTTTTTTGGTATTTTATGTAGAAAAATATATTAAACACAGTATTAATTTAGAGAAAAAAAATATTGCAAAATCTAAAGGAGTTACATTCTCCCCCCTTAAATAAATTATGTACTCAAAATTTTAATTATAGTTTACTAAAGTAAAAGGGTAAGGGGTCTATAAGAAACTCAATATGTATCTTATACTAAGATAAGAATCTTATTATCCTTGTAAATAGTAGGAAACCTTTTATCCCAAATATACTTATTTTTGAGTTCTTAGGGACATACCTTTCACAAATTCATTTTCATAGTCCTATTTCGAACCAAATACTACATCCAAAAAATTTATAATAATGTCCAGTAAAATTAGATTAAATGATCATATGAATATGAAAACTAAATCCTGATATAATTATTCTAAGGATACATTCTTTTCAACCTATGGTACTTTAGGTTCAATTATGATATAATTAGATAAACCAATAACTCCTTCAATTTAACCTAGGTTGTTTATGGTCATCTTCCAATTAGGTTATCTAACTTAATTAATTAACATAATACTCAAATAATTTATAATAGTTTATAAAAGGGATATTAATTAACCAAATAATATCCCCCACAGAGTATTTATCCAGGTGTTCAGTCCTTGACACACTCATCATGCACCAGATTCAAGATTGAATTGATACTCATTTTTCAGGGTGATTACCCATATGGGAAATTGTTTCTTCTTTACATAAAATTTATAGTATCTAGACAGGTTTATAATTTAATGTAGAACCACACAATATCTACTTTATAAAAAAAAATTATGATGTAATTATATACTTATACTTATCTCTAAGAGTTTTCCTCCGGATTTTCAAGAAAACTCTCTCAACATAATCCTTAAAAATAACTAAAATAATCCAAAAAATAAACTAAACACTCCTTTAATACCAAAAAAAAGAACCCTAGAACTACACTCCCAGGTCTAGAGATAAAAATATAAAGTTCTACGAATTAACATTGATACAAAGTGAGATTATCTAAGATAAACTTTCCCAAATTTTACATTAGTATTATATCTCATTATAATCTCACACAACTCAAAAAAAATTGGTTTAGTTCCTTGTGGACTATCTATATAATAAATTTATTTTAAAACACTTGTGAACATTTCTCTATAATATAACTCATCTATAATCCTTTATAGACTTCCCACAAGTTATACTTATCTTTATATCATGGGGAAATGAAACAAAAGAAAGGGGTTAGATCAAATGCTCAGTAAGGTTAAAATTATCAACATTTCATCAATGGTTATATCATAAACACATGAGAAAACATAGGGAGGGGAGAAATTTATTATTAAAAATAACTCATAACAATAAGATTTTTTCATAAATAGTGATAAAAGGACATGTAATTTCAAATTAACAAATATATAATGTGGTAACAGAGTGTGAAATCACGAGATGATAAACATGATAAATTGAACATAATCATAGTAATATGTCATGGAAATACACTAATACCTTGAAATATTACGTAAAAAATAAATTTTCCATAAACATTAGCATATGAAAATTATAACATTGTGAACAAAAAATATTCATACTTCATGTTTTGAACAAAAAAAATGACCAAGCTTACTATTTTGAATAAATAAATTCTTCATGCATAAATCCTTAACCAATGTATTAGAGGGATTTAATAGAACCAAACCATATCAAGGATTTATTAAACCCAAATTATCTCTAATATTTTTCAGACCCAAACTATCTCAGGGCCTTTTCAAACCCAAACTATCTTGGGATTTAACAGACCCAAAAAATATCATTGATGACTCTGATACATTTTTTACTAGTATAATATGATATGTGTGTGTGTGTGTGTTTTAGAATAATTTTTTTTCTTGTAGGTTTTTATCAACATTTAAATAATTAATTAAGAAATCTTCATTAGTTTGTTAAGAATAACATAAACATGCTTGTCGCTGATTTCATACACATTGATCATAACTAAAACATCCAAGAAATGAAAATATAGATTTATAACCTATCCTGAAACATATATTCCAGTACCATATATTATATAATATTGATGTACTTTAAAATAATAACATATACCAACACCACTTTTATGAAAGTATTTCAAAGCATTAAAGATTACTTACACATGGTTTTGTAAATAACTAAAAAATAAATAATATATATGTATAGAATAATTATAAATGAGTAATATAAATGTATATAGTTATGAATAATGTTCTTGGGTATGTATTTAATTAACTCAATTTAATTATTCTTGATTTTTTGTACAAGGGAAAAATGAATTAGGGCCGAAGTAATGGTTTTTGTCTTAAACTCTTAACATTGATCCATATTTGGTATTGTGAATCTAAATTCATTTATGTTTTGTATATAATACCTATTTGAGATATATTATCAGGAATTATATTTTAATCATATTATTTTAATTCTAATTACAATCCCACTCTTTAAGTGGTTTTGATTAAAATGTTTCTCAATATACAAGGGTTCTTTGACTCAAACTTTAATTCCTAGAGAAATGTTTATGTTATGCACCATATATTCCTTTAAATGTTTTCTTCACATCCCATTTATGTATTTTTATCATATAAATTTCTTATTCTTGTCAAATTTTTATCCAAATTACTTTTTTTCATCAAATGGCATTTACACAATTGTTACCCCAGTTGTAAATCTTATTGGTAACTCAATTTTAATTCATTGAGTTATGATCATCCTCCTGGACTTAAAAGTTGGGTAAATTATTACAATTAATTATATTAATTATTATTTTATTCTATTTTCTTTTAATTTACATTTATACTAAATATAACATATTTTTTGAAAATTTATTACTTCAAGGAGTATGTTCATCCAAAAGAATATTGATAACTTAAGCCTCTTTTCCTTGAGGTATATTGTTTCATCATGAAAATATTTCTTGCATTACTGGGTTATCACAAAATAATATTTTATTGTATGATAATTTATCTACCACTATAGAGGAAAAATTATTTCAATAAAAAATAATTTTTTGTTACTTTTTTACAATGTGAGTTTTGAAAAAAAAAATATTTTCAAAATAATAAAAACGGTTTCTCCTTTACTCTAAATAATTTATTATTATTATTATCATAAATTATTTTCATGGATATAGTGGTAACTGCACATAGTTTAGAACATAAAATATTACAAAACATCAAACCATCACATAATCAGCAGAATTAAATATTCAAAATTCAAAATCATCAAAACCAAAAGAAGCTCATAAATCATGCAAGCCACCCGAACCATTGCACCACATCGGGTCAACTTCACATATTTCATTATCATCCTGTCACCTCCAACCATTCTAAGCCACGAACACATCACCACTGAGAATGAACATAAACATAGTTCTCATCACTGTAGAAAACTAAGGAAACCAAAAACCAGGGAACACGAACACCAGAATAAAACCTGAACAAACCTTAGAATCAAACTCATCAAATGACTACATTTATGCAACCATCATCACTAGCCCCAAGACACAAAACAATCGGCAAAATCCCATCAGAGTTCACCCAAACCCTCCAAAAACGTGATATGGACTCCTTAAATTCCTATAAGAAGAACATATTCCATAAAATATGGTTGTCGAAGAATCTAGATGGAGTAAGAACAAAATTCATCCTGTAGTCGCTTCACCTTCTCTACTTCCATCCTTGGTGCAATACAAACTCCCCCAAAATAAGACCACCAAAACATTGAACTGAAAATTATGTCGCCTCCTTTAAGACCATGCACGGTGACCAGATCCTCCCAACGCACACAAAGTCGATGTAGAAATGATCCTTCAACCTTCACCGCAATAGCTGGAACTCAATCATTGGAGCATCACTACCCCTCCATGGGATTCTCTAGTTATCCCGAAGGATATGTCATGAAAAAAGGCCAGAAAATGGTGATATTTTCCGAGATGGTCGGGCCCATTGAGTCTCATGAAGTTTTCATAAGAATAGAAACCATGTTCCACAAGCTCACTAAGAAGAATAATTGAGGAGATGAACTGTATCTGATCCATGCTTGAGGAGAGGAAGGTGGTGGCGAGAGGAAACACTAAGGTGGATGACCTTACAGGATCATCTCTTTCATAAGGTTTCTCCTTTCACTTCTATATATTTTTCTTTCACATCCAAATTTATCTAATATAACCCTTATGTATTTCAAATGCCCTATTATTGAATATTATTTTTAAATTTAATGATTTTAAAAGATTTTTTACTTCACTTTTGAACAATACTATTAAAATTTACATGTAACATCATCTTTTATGTCAATGACAATAAAAAATTATAAAATGTATTTTATGTTTTTACTTCCATTTATATTTTCATTTTCAAAATCATTTACCCTAATGTGTGTTATTTTTAAATATTTATAAACTATATATATTTATCTTTTGGGAGAATGAAATCATAGTACCAAACAATCCAAAACTTACCCCTTATTGGGTGGTATTGTTCAAGTATTCCTTTGCATGGATTTTTTTCATCTATGTCAACAGCCTTCTGTATTTAATTTGAAGTACCAGGGTAATGTTTTTTAATCATTCATACAATTTATCTGAATGATTTCTGGTAATTTTATTCCATTTATTAACATTTATAAAATTATTTACATGATTGATTAATATTGACTATCAACGCACGTTGATTATGTATTGACATTCCTTATTTTTCATTATTTGTATATCCATGTTTTTATTCATCCATAGGTTAATTAAGAAATGGTATGAAATTTCTTGTTGTATCTTATGGTGAATGCATTATACTTAAACAAGTTATGGGTAGTCCCTAGAATTATATATCCCCTTGATCCACCCACATGTCTCACGAGACAAAACAATTTGGGTTTTGGTGTACACCTCTCCCCACATTAGTATAGTGTCTTAGAAAAAAGACTTGGTAACATGATTTTAATGTTTTTAATTATGAATTATATTAGTATTAAGTCAATAATTATTGATATCCATGTTTTCATTTATTTTAATGGATATATAATTATCTCAATTTCATTTGATTATGGTGTTTTTAGATCATTTATTCATTCCATATAATGTATATCATTCTTATGTTTTCATAGCTTTAGTTACATGTTACCCTTACTGATAATCTTATCAAACCCATTATTGTGTTTCCATTTACCCAGGTTATAAAGAAAGGTGTTACAAAAGATATTCCTAATATGATAATTTTTTGGATATTTTTTGGGAGTTCTTGATGATTTATTGAAAATCAATTGGTTTCTTGTAAATTAAAACAGTTTCCAATAATTTAAAAATAACATGGAAGTTATTTGTTATTGTTTTTTACTGATTTTATAAATTTATAAGCCTAAATGGTCTTGATAATTAATGTAGTTTAATACTTTCATTATGTCATGTAATTATGGGATAGTTATGTTGGGGAATTTATATTTGGTATCGAAACCAGTATCTAATGTATGTGTTTATAGAACCAAATTTGGGAGAGAAAGTCTTGGTAATCATAGTTGGTATTAAAGTAGGGTTTTGTTAACTTTAGAGATTATGATGTTTATTGAGGATAATTTAAGGTTTAATAAGATAAGGTTGATCATAATTTCAAGTGAATAAAAAACCCTTTGGGATATTATATGATTTAATATCAAGTTAATAATTACCATATTATTTTGAAATTAGGGTTAGAGAACCTTAGGGAAAAAACTAAATATGAGACTATGTATAGGATGATATCCTAAAATGTTGGTAAAGTAAAGATTATGTGACTTTTCCACTAATACATCCTAATCTAGATATTATAAATTAGATTTGGATTTACTATAGATGCACCAAGGGGTAATCTCCATAAAAAGGGTTTCTTGAACATTGAATTAATCATCACTTCGATGCATGATTAGTGGGCCGAAGACTACACACCCATCTAGACACTCTCGAGTGTATATTATTTTTTTGATCATATTCTCCTCACAAACCACTATGAAATATTTTTTTCATGGTTCCATTAAGGTGTTAGGTTAATAAGTATAATTGAAACTAACTTAAATCAAGGTATATTGAACTGGAAGTATCAAAGGATGAAATGAAGGTTCCATTTGGGAAGACATATTAGGATTGAGTTTTCAAATACATATGACCTTTTACTATGATTTCACTGATAACCCTTTATGTAAATTCTTATATTAATTTAAAATGGTATGAGATACTTTTATATATAAAATTTAAGAGGTATCCAAGAGGAGGTTTGTTGTTTCTATGTAATTCTTCAACCCTCATCCCCTTATGTTCCCAACCCCATAGTGAAGTAACACCTCCCTTACCTTTCTACCTATTAAATTGTTTTTCTTTCCATTAACTTTATCCAATTAATATTGTATATGGTGTAATGTATGAGTTGGGTAATGAAATTTCATACATTCTCAAGCATGTGAGGTGGAAACAACGCTGAGGGACTTCACTATAATTGGATTAAAATTATACCAGTTGGGAATTACCTTTACTTTGATACCCAAGGTCATTAGGGTTACTTAGAATTTGGTAGGTATATCTATCTCCCACAAATTAAATAAGGTCCAAAGTGTTGTGGTCATAGTGCATTGGACCTCAATGGATAACTCAATATGATGTTGAGGGATATGATATTTGAGGTTTCATCACCAAGAAATAATAAAACTAGAGGCTTAATTTTAGTGCAACGATAGTATGAAGTGGAAATCCAGCCAAAGGATCACCATTATTTCTCTTAAACTAGAATTTTCATTTGATTCCATTTCATAATTTATTCATACACCCCATAAAACCTTTTCATTTTCTTTTATCAATTTTGAAAACATACTAAAAAATATGAATAATTAAATATGGAAGTGAGTGATTGGATGGTTCACTAGGATAAAACCCTGGTCATCCTTATGATTCATTTTAATATTTTTAAAATTACATTGGTAAGATCCTTATGATATGATATTATCAAATTTTTCACCATTTTTAGTGATAATAAAAACTCACTCCTAGTTCGTTTACATTTTTAAATACAAATTTATTTTTTATAAAAAAAATGGATGTCGGAAATATGCCTCTAATAAAAATAATTTCATGGGATGAGCATAGAAGTTTGTTTGACTAGATATTACCTAAATAAAAAGATTATTATAACATAATATCACTAGTGTGGGATAGATAAAACCAAGCCAGGGTAAAGAAACCAAATTTAGAGATGTGGTAATTATAGGTACAAGCTAACCAAATCATCTATGAGCTTCAAGAACCTATGAGGTAGTATAAAGAGGAGTATAAATATATAAAAGAATATGAAAACTAGAATAAAAGTATTTTCCACCCAAATTTTATATGGAGCATGCATTGGAGGATAAAGGGGAACTTGTTAAAGAATTTATCATATACCTCAGAACACTTCCAAAAGAGCTTATGATAAAAAATGTACCCATATATGAGGACATTGAAAGAGAATTTTTCCTTGAAGAGATGCAAACCAAAACCCCTAAATTCAATGATGAAGTCTTGTATCAACCCTTTCTTGATATTAATTAAGAATATAACTATATACTGAAGGTTTCTAAAATTAAATAAAATATTGATTATCAACTACCTGGCATATGCTCAATTGGTTTCCTAGTGGTTTTATATTATGAAAAATAATTAGAATTTAATTAAAATTAGTAGGTAATTAATCTTTGAAATCATTTTATTTTTATTTCATTAAAACTCATTTCAATATATATTTCTCTTATACTATCATTACATAATCAACTAAGTTAATACAGGACTAGGAGGATTTCGGTGATGAGGAAACAAGAGATCCGATATATTATGAAGAAGGAATAGAGGATAAATTATGGATACCAACTGATATTGAAGTAGGATATGGAAAAGATAATTACATTAATGATTAAAAACATATAAAATTGGAACCATAAGAAAATCTAATCTTATTAGTAAATTATACGTACTTAGTGGGCTGTTCAAGTGTCAAAACAATGGAAGAGGAGGTGCTAAATTTCATCCTCTCACCACCACCTAGTAATTTAGAATACATTGATCAAGGGGTGTGTATAAATAGATTTTTAAAATAATTATCCATATAAATTATAGAATAAGAACACTATAAAGAAGTGTATTTGGTGGTTCAAATCACATAAACCACATTTTACATCATATTTTTAATGACAACTAGAACTACCTAACTAAAGATATTAAAAATAAAAAACCTCCTTGGGGTATAAAAAGGATTATACTCCCTTTCCTATTTCATTTTTTATTTTTATTTTATATAAAATCTCATGTTTTGTCTATTTTTTCTTACATATGTGAAGAGAATGATAGATGAAATGCTATGGAAAATAATTAAAACACATAGAAAGGTTTTCCACTTCATAATAAAAAATAGTTAGTCTATATAATTGATACCACTAATTTATTATACTATTTGTGATAAATATAACTATTTTTAAGGACTTATCATTATATTAAGCTCAATGTTTATGCCTTTCAATACAAGAGGCTTCCCAGAATCCCCAACCATTCTCTATGTATGCGATTTAGCTTTCTCTTATGAATAAATCTTTAAGATCTAATTTTCGGAATCCTCAATTTCACTCATCTATTTTTGAGTCTTATTTACATTAAAAGGATCCTATTTTTGATTTATTTTCTCTTTGTAATATTTTTCTCAAGCTTCTAAAGGTAACTTCTTCCTCAATTATTCCACTGAATTTCTCCCTTGGATTGTTCACTTCAAAACCACCCTCTTTGTGCACTACAGTGGCTATTGAAGGTAACTTTCCATCAAATAATAACCCTAAGTATGATTTACCTATTCATATGTATCCCTTTCCAAGACTTCTAAATGTTTTATTCCTATAACCTCCTCCTTCTACTAGTATAGTATCTTTTGTTACTATTTACAGATCCTTCATTTTTTTGGATTCTACTGATGAATTACCACCAATAATTCCTAACTCCAACATTAAAATATCTAAGAGATAATATAAATATTATATTGAATATAGAGGATTTATTACTAGGATTAAGGCCAAGTCCCTATCTAAATGAGATATAATATTCAATAATATTCCTAAAAACGGTGGGAAATTCCATTGATCTTTATTAATGATGGAATTTTCTATTTAGAATGATAGGGAACTATGGACTCTAGTAAAATTTAAATTTTTCATGTTTGAGGTTGAGAAATCAAAGGTTTACTTAATAGTTATCCAAAAACTTAACATATTTCTAATTCCATTCAATATTATAATACTAAGATTCATGTCAAACATTAATTTCATGATATCACATCCAATGAACACATCTATAATTTCTAGAAAAATATTATTTTAGTGGATCATGATAACTCTTATTCTCATCATATTACTCTCAAGGTGATTTTAAATAATCAACTGGTTTAATTTTCATTAGTGTATATTATTTTTGAAGTAAGGTAGAAATAAGAACTATGGGAATAACTATCTTCCTCCAATATAGAATTTCTCCCCTAGTTTATTAGGGTATCTTCATCACTATTCTTGATCATATTGAGAAACGTGGTCATTTTATTTTATCTGGGAAGGCCATTTATAATTTAATAACTCATTGAATTATAACAAACTGAATGATTTGTGTTATGTGGTTGATAAATTCACTTAGTGAAATAATAAACAAGGAAATCATGGGATCTTGAGCTGTTTAGATAAGTTTCTAACCAATCTTAAAGGGTTCTCTTTCTTTAAAAGGACTTCAATATCACACTCAGCCAGATCTATTTCATACCACTCTCTAATTTTTTCTTAATTTATAAGGTCTGGGTAGATATTTAATGTAATTATGCCTCTCTAAAAAGTTTACTCATTAGGAAGACTTTATTCTTTTCATACAATAATCCTGGAATTAATCCATTCATAGTCAGCCTTGGGATATTCTAAAAATTTAACTCAAACATCTAAGAGGAATCTTACTGGAATGGTCTTCCCAATGATCCACTATATCAACTGGAATCAAGGAGAAGAATAATTATATTATTATACATTATATATTTCTTTAAAATCCATAGTATTATGATATTACTATGAGAATAATATAAAAATATAAGGATCTTAAAGACAAATTGATGTAAGTAGAAAAAAATTCTTGTGAAATATATCAGGTTTACTAACTAAAATAATTAGATAAGAATGCCTATTACTTTTGTGCTTTTATAAAATTAAAGAAGTTCATGGGAAACCATAATTTATATATAGAGGATGTAACCATCATTAGTGATATTAATTTCACTGGACCGTTGGTTTCTTAGAATTTTGAAAATATTCTTATGAGTTTGGTTAATAGAGGACATTTTTATTAGGGAGGATAATAATGAATCATTCATTGATATTTTTTCCACTTCCATTTTATAGAAACATAAATTCTTGAAAAAAGTTATCTCCTAGTTCTAAATAAGTTTTTGGGGGTATTAAATCCCTTAATCCGAAAAGTTCCCTAGAATATATGGATTTCTAGGTGCCTTTTTTATATTCATCTCAAAAATTATTAGGAAGTATGGACTTATTGCTAATAGTGATTACTTCTTGGGTGGTCACCACCCAAGGGACACATGTGTTATCATTCTTTTTCTCATCCCAAAATTACCTTGTCCAACATCATTTAATGAGTATCAAATTATTAGTTTGTGTAACTTCACTTACAAAATTATTTTTAAAATTATTAATTATTGGGCCTCCTTTATTCTCACTCAACTAGTTTTAGTGTAACATCACTAGTTTGTTAAGAGTTTTTTCAGTTTCCCAAATTGTGTTCTTAAAGAAGATTACAATTATAACATTAAAAATATTTATTTAGTGGATGAGTATTATTATTTCTAATTTACCATATCTATATTGATGTCCTTTAGTAACAAAGAATACTATAATATTAGTAACCCCATTCAAGATCATGATCACCGAAATAAGTACTTCTGAGATAATTTAATTCCTCAAAAAATTATCTTCCTTTCCTAGAGAGCTTTTTATATTTAGATTTTCACTGATAATGTTATGAAATGAAAATGGGTCCACTTGAATTCAAAATTCCATTATTATACCCATCCACATTTGGAATTAAAATAGAATCTTTTCTTAGGAGGCGAATGGGATACTTTCATATGGTTATTCCTTATAGAAAAACTACATATAAATTTAAATCTTATTTAATTTAATCATTTCATGTCCTCTTGGTTCAAAGTTACTAGATCATTAACTGGACTTATCTTAAAATATTAATTCACTTTTGTTTTCTTGATTCTTACCATTTAGAATAAACAAAATACTTTATACATTAGGGTCATAATTTCCACACCCAATATTTGGAATTAAAATTTCCATTTTTGATCCATGATCTGGATAACCTCTCCAATTTTAATTCTATATGGAACCACTACTTTAGGTTTCATATTTCTCAAAATACTAGTGATAAATACTTAGTCCAATAGGTGTATTGGTCTTATACAAATTCTATTTTAAAGCTTAATATAGATTTTTATTGTTTTGGTGGTTTTATATATTGTGGAGTCACTATTAGAGATAATATGGGTTCAATAATTCTATCTTATATTGCTTTTTATGGTGAATGTATATCTATCTTAGCGGAATTCAAACCTCATCATAGTGATATCTCAATATATAGCCACAATAATATTATCATCTTGGTGTTATAAAATAACTCATACTTAATAATTCACTTATTGAAAGGTTCTTTCTCATCTCATTGGTCCATTTTTCAGCCCATTTTAGAGTGAAAGAACCTTATAGATGTAGACATAGTGATTCAGCACATGTAGTGAGGGGGAAACAAGTTAGTGGAGTATTTGGCTACCAAATGAAATATTTATCATCCCATTTTTATCTACTAATTGTTAGGATCCTTAACACATGATTGTAAGGTGGTGTAAAAGGTTTTTCATGGATTTCATCACTTGAGGATGTTTTTCCATATTTTTTATTACTTTTAATAAAAAGATTAATTTTCAGTCTGTTGGTAATCATTTTCCAATGCTTAAATCACACACCTGAGGTGCCTATGAACGTATTTTAATCTTCTTAACTTTATTATTATTCTTTAAGTATCTTGATTCATGAAAAAAATCAATAAATTTTCATAATTACTATCCAAAAGTATAGGATATTAGAGAAGTTAAAATGATTTTGGTCATATTTTCAAACTAAATATCCCTTTATAAAGTTAAATAGAATACCTTATATTTAACCTCTATTGGATGCATATATACTATGAATATAATTTATATGATCCACATCACAAGATAAATCACATCCCGCATTTATTATGAGTAAAATTTTATTTAAATAGTAACAGATAAGTGTTGGGATGGAGATCAATTATCATGGTTTCTTTACATGAAGTAAATTTTCAATAGGAAAAATTTTAGGTGTATTAATTACAGTTGGGAATTGTAAATCCTCACCACATGTTATAATATATGTTCCCTCATTTTATTAAAAATATTTGCATAAAAAATAATGTAAAATAGTATTTTATAATGAATATGATTTATTACCAAATGAATATAGTGTGGTCTAACATCAAATTAAGACAATGAATGACTACAATGGTGAAATAAGTAGGCTGGTGAAGGATAAATTTTCTAGAAGTTCAAATTATTTACATATGCATTATGTTTAAGAGAAAAATACCTTTTTATATACATTGATTTTTAAACCTTGAACTATATAACCATGAACACTATAATCTACCCATTGAAAATCAATTTTGATTAATAATCAATTTTCTCAAATTAGAGGAAGATTTACGAGTACATCAATACAGTGAAAAATTACACATGGTTTCAATATGATAGAAACCTTTACTAAATAACCTCAAATTTTAGTGTGAGAGAAACATTCTTAATAAGGTATGTGTGACACCATCCAAGTCACTAGTATGTTTTATTTCAAGTTTTATTTATTTATTTATTCATTATTAGATATTTTAGGAGTTTTAGGGTGAAAACCTTTATTTTTTAGGAAACAATCCCTAGTTAATATTCAAAACACTATTTATATAACCTTGAGAGGGTGATGTTTTAGGGATAAAGGATTTTTCATGGTTTGTCTAACCATGCTAATTTCTTCAAAAGTTGTGCAGATTGCTTTTAGGGAGATAGTGGCTCCCACATGGTTGGTGCGTGGTTTGTCTAATTGTTCATTCAAACCATGAAGTGTATCTAGGTCAATAAACAAATGGTTTTGAAAATTTCCCTTGTTGTATTTATCTCACATTGGCCTCCATTCTAACACCATTCATGTGGAACCCTCTCCCCATTACTTTGAGGCTTTTACTATCTCCTTCTTGGTGTATCTCTTTCTTTCTTCGATGATTTATTTTAAGGTAATATTGATTTTATCATGAATTTTCCAATTTCCCCCTTTATATTTATTTATTCTAACATTTACATAGATTATGGAAACCCTAGCTTGATTTTTTTCTAAATTAAGGGTTTTTTATTAGGGTTTTGTATTTTTTTTTTCTTTTTTTTGGTGTCTGATTACCCTTCTTTATTGATCTAAGTGATTTTCGATGAAGGTGATAAGTTTTGATTTGGTTTCCATTATTTGAATCTATTTAAGGGTGTTTTTACATGTATTTTCATTATTTCTTCATTTCACTTGGTTTTTTTATTAAAATTCTTATAATTTCTATTATTATTGATGGTATATCCATGAATTTTGTGCTTCTTGAATTTGGTTGGAAATTTGATGATTTAAGCTATATTTTTAAAGGGAGTTGCCTTTGATGCACTCCACATGTTTTATAAAAGGGATCAAAGAGACTTTATGGTTTTAAATGGATTTAAACAGGATTTTTAAAAAAATCCTTTAAAAAAGTTTTTTATTTAAATAGGCATGTTTTTTTATTTAACTAGCCTTTGAAATGGATTATGTGATTCAAACATATTTATTTTTGTGTGTCTGGTGTTTAGATAAACATGTAATACCTTGGTCATGTGTGTGTGTGTGAATGATTTAGAAAAAGATAGTTTTATCTAAGGAGATTAGGGTTCCTTTGGGTAAAAGATTTAGGGATATTCAAAATGTGTGCATGTGGATTGAGACGGAACGTGGGATTATTGTTAGGACTGAGGAAGACTGAGAGAGATTCCAAATTGTTGATCTTATTTGGACAGCTAAAAAAACCTTGTCACACACTAATTCACACTAAGATATTATTGTTAGAAACCATGGTGTATATTGGTTGTTCCTAGTTTATTTATACACTTTATGCATGATTCTGGTACCTTATTTAGTTGTGATATATTTTTTGATTATGCTTATTTTCCTTTATTTTACAATGTGATAGTGTTCATGTTTAAACACATGTTATGACATGTGTGGGTGAGTTAAGCATGCTTATGCTAAGTGGATTTATTTTCCTTATTTTATTATTTCATTCCATTTTTTTAAACTATGCTTTATTTGTTATAAAATCCAAATTTATTTCTAATTCTTTGGTTTCAAGTGAGATTATTTTAAAACATGAACTTAGTTTTTAAAAATGATTTTCAAACTAGACTTAGTTGTATTCATAGATAAAGTAATTACAAATATTCATAGTGGTATAATACTAGGATTTTTTCCTTACACCATGCATATCCCTTTGGTCATATATATACATTGTTCTGTAGGACATAAGCAAAGGAAAAAATAACCATGCAGTTTTATAGATCCTATTGATTATAGAAATCTTTAGTTGTTGGTTAGGATGGTGTAGAAATATTCTCGTGGAGATTAGATCTTATGAAGTATTTTTTGGATTTTGTATCATTGGGACTTTATGTATTTGATATTGTGATCTTTTTTCCCAATTTTGATATTTGACTATGGATATTATATGTATATTTCTTGTTTATGAATTATGATGTGTTGATGTTATGAAATCTTATTTTAGTAATTCATTTAATCTGTTTTATATTTATATTTGTTTGTACTAGTTGTTTATTTGGTTTGTTCATATAATTCATATATAGGTCATGCCAATTTTTAAAGGGTGAAATAGTTCAAAAATGGTTATATGAGATGCCCTGGTGCTTTTCTCTAACCCATGGTGGTCAGGAACATGCTTTGGGCCTTCTGGATAACTAGCATAACTGATGGGTTAGATAAACCTAGGATGGTTCACTATATTAGGTGATAAATATTTACAGTAAGAGTAGGAAGACAAAAAGAATTTATTTTTAGAAAAAAGGGAAAATGGGGTGAATATCATTCAGTCATGATGAACCAACTATTGAAAAAAAATATTCTTTTTTCCACTCTTGGTTTCAATATTTCATTTGGTCCCAGTGTATATTTTTTCCAAGGAGTGAATAAGAGTGAGAATGTATGAGTGATAAAATGTAAAAATTGTTAAATTTTATTGATTTTTATTTCAAATATTTTCCAATATTTTTCATTGTATATTATAAATAATAACATTTTTAGTTTTTAGGATTAACAAATAGAATTAATAGAAAAGAACATAGATAAATTGATTTAATTGATTGATTAATTTTAAAATTATTTAGAATAAATAGTATATTAATTTTGGGGTCTTAAAGGTTTATATAAGGTAAGGAGTGTATAAGAATACTTGAATAGTGATAGGACCACTTTGGGATATTCTCAAAATTGAGAGGGGGGAATCATTGGGCTGTGTTTCTCTAAAAATAAATGGAGGAGAGTGATATTAAAATTCAAAGTCCCCACTCAAACTCTAAATATCCCACTCATATCATTATTCAGTTGATCACCTTCAAACATCCAAAAAATAGAATTCAACAATATTTGTAGAAACATATTTACATATCATCATCAACGATCTCTTCATACTTCCTAAAATATTGTCTAGAATCAAAATTCATCCATTATAGTTGTTGGGGAAATAGACATATAAATTTAAAAATTCATTCAGAATTTCTTCAAAGTTTACCCTCTACAACTTATAATAACTCATTTGACTAATTATACTTTATGAGAACTCTTTTATCTAGTAATTCTTCATATATAATTCATTTACATGATCTTCTTCATCTGGATCTTCTTTGTCTGGCGACTCTATTCGATCCTCCCTTAAAATTATTTATGGATACTTGTGCATAGATATTCCTCCATATAATGGGTTCCCAGATGTCTCCCTATTTTTCTCTATCTCGGGAAACATTAAAATATACTCTATTTCCTAAATCTGATCATTTGAAAACTTTTTTCCAATGATTTCATTCAGAAACTTATGTCTGATTACTTGATTTTAAATATTTTTTCCTATAATTTCATTTGAAAACTTATTTTTGATTCCTTCTCTAAAAAATTTATGTCTGATAGATCAGATACCTCTATCTAATCATTCAGAAAGTTCAATTAAATTAATTCAAAAAAAATTATCTAATGACTTCACAAATATTCTTCTTTTAGTGAACTATGCCTTGTACTTATTATAGACTTATTCTTTCTAGAACTTCCAAAAAGATCTTCTGTATCATTATCTTATATACATTCTTCATCTAGTGGAATTATTTATAAAACCTTTACCCAGTAACCATTTCCCAAAATCATAATTTCCACCAACATTACAACGACTTCTTTCTTCATCTAACTTTAGAAATAATCAAGAAAATATATGTATAAAAATGATGTTTTGTACTTTGAAGATTATAAAATCAATAACTAATTTTGATCTCTTTCATAGATAATTTTATTCTTCCAATATGAATCTTGAATAACATTCATAAAGAATCATGATATTTAACAAATAAGAAATAAATCTATGACACCCTAAGTTTTATGAAATATTTTTTTTCAAACAAATTTAATTTATTCGATATCATTCATTACATAAAACATTGACTTTTAACAAACCATAATATAATATTATTATTATTATTTAATAATGACCATTATAACATAGATGTTAAACTTTTAGGTATGAATAGGAATAGAAAAATTTTTAAAATTATGTATAATGGTTTTAGATAAATAAAAAATATTGTTAAATAAGTACTTAATTTTTGGTAAATTCATTGTATTCTTTGAAAATACATTTCTTCTCAAAAAAATTATTTCCATTCCTTTTCATGAATAAATCATAAAATTGAATTTTATCACTTTTAGAAATTTTATTTGAAAAAAATCAACTTCATTTTTTAAATCTACATGTCAAAATTATCTTCCAATTAATGTTTATAATTTAATAAAAAGATTTATTTTTCTATGAATAATAAAAAATAGTGATTTCTATTGAAGACTTTATTCTATTTTTAAAAAATTTATAAGGTAAATTTTATTTTAATAGGGTTTTAAAATCATAATTAGTTAAATTTTATTTTTTTTAATCCAATTTAATAAGTTTTAATCAATTTCATATTAAATTTTGACATTAAATCTTTCTATACTTATGAAAACATTTTCTTTGGAAAACCACTTTTTCATCACATCTACGAGTTATATTTTAAATAAAATAATTTAAATTATGTGAATTGAATTTGAAAAATAGATTCCATATTTTAAATAATAATAATTAATATTATATAATAATTTTAACTTAAATTTCCTTCAAAATTAATATTAAAAACAGAAAAAATTAATTATCATGGTTAAGGTTAAAACGGGTTTACCTGGGGTTAAACTAAAAGGATATAGGTGAAAATGTCTTATAAACATGTCAAATTCCAATTTTATAGAACTATTTTGAAATTATATCATATAAGGTTCAATAATAATCCATTTTGGATCCTTAGGTAATGTCTAAAACTTGTTTATACCTTTTTTTCCTTAAAAATCTAAGTGTGTCCTCTCTCCCAATTATAAAAGGGAACCCCCATATCTCCTATTAACACATCCAGGTCCTTTTGGTTCATCTAATACCTAAACAAATATCTTCATTACTTACCTCCCCGCATCCTATAATCCTTATTATTATTATTATTAAATCCTCCAAATAGGGATTTTGGTGAAAACCTATGGAGGATTTCTGAAGAAAATTTATAGTTCTTAACTGAGTGTTATTAATTTATTTTTTCTTAAGCCTCCTTAAAATATTGTTAAATCGTTCCAATATAATTAAATAATTATATCCCATATACTGATATTTTATTATGTTAATTTTATAACCTATATCCATCTCCTCTTCCATTAAATGGGAAACAAGCCCACTAATCGTGTGTATGGTGGACTACCACCTCACGAACCGATGTATTTAGTTTTCCACCACCACCTCTCGGTTATTGAAATAATGTGGGATTTAAGTGTTATATATGATATTTATGACATAATTATATTTTCTAATTATATTATTACATCTAAATTCTTACTTTTCAATCCTTAGTAAATTGATAATGTCGATCATGTACACATGTGGACTGCTGCCTCAACGAAGCGAGGTGATATGTTATTCATTTCTTTTTTACATGGATGGTAATAAAGATGGATTTAATGAATATATGTAATATAAATTTTATTAAAATTATTCTTTAAATTTGAATTAATATTCTTTTTTCTTTAATTTTATCTATCAATAAAATGGAAACAACATTCATGTATACGTACGTCCTACTGCCTCCATGACTGGTGTAATTCATTTTTCTATCTATAACATTTATGAATGAATATAAACATGTATATAATAAATATATATAATTTTTATATCATGTTTAATATTATTTTTATTATTTAAATATTATCAATGTATAAGAACAAAAATTAATGAACCAAAACATAAATGGAAAATAGAGAAGTTATTACATGAAATTTTGACTTCAACAACAGATTGTTAATAAACGAGTAATAAAAGGTTATAAGTAATTAATATATGGTATAATAAATATGTGTATGTTTCTATAATATATGTATAATAAAACTATATTTATAATATAGTAAGTTTTAACATATATGAAGAAACTCGAGGCATGAGTTAATGGATTTCTAGTCTCACATTTATTTCTGGGAGACTTATACCGTATTCAGCACTCGTTTATTTTTTATAGGGTATATACTCACCCTTTGAAATGATATATCATTAATATTATTATTTTAATGACATTTAAAGTTTCATTTTATGTTATTCTTTAATAGGGATTATGATTAAAAATTAACCAAAATGATAAGTGAGTTTAATCTCACTTTTATTTCTATGGGAAACAATCCTTATTAACTACTTGTTTTTTATAACATGTATATATTGACAATTAATATATTTTATTATTATACTTATGAAATTATGGGATACAAATATCTATATAATTTTTACTCTTTCATGGGTTTTTTATTCAAAATATACCATAGTGTTAAAGGTCTTATGTTATAATATCAATGTTTATCAGGATTTTTTATGATTAAGTATCTGATTATGAGATATTATGATCTACCTATTAATAAATTCGTGAATTTTCTTATCCTTTTATTATTTCTGGAAACTATATGTTTCATTTAATTTAACTTTGTTTATGTACTCAAGATACCAAAAGAATATTTTTAAGGAAAAGCAACTTTATTTCTCCCTTTAGTCAAAAATATTTTCTCTTTTATGTCCATGTTTTATAAAAACATTTTAAAGAATATTTTAACTATTATATGAATCTTTTTTAAAGTAATTTTTACTTTTTTATAAATTTTTATAAAAATAAAATAAAAGTAATCTTCTTATCATTTTCAAAATGAGTCACTTTTGAATTTTTTACCAAAAATGTGAAAGGAATTAGTTTATCATGTACATCATGAATGAAATTTCTGATATCATGATACGTCAATGATTTAAAGATTACATTACAATTTCCCAAGGTTATTTTAAAATATATTTTTTAATATTTGATAAATTTTCATATTTTAAATAAGTGATTTAAAAGTGGAAAGTATATTTTCCTCAGGAAATTTTTAATGATATTTTTTTGCAATTTTTATTCATCTACAAAAACAACCATCGATGTTTCATATGCATTAATAGGGATATGATCCAATGTTACAATCCTTGCACTTTATTTTTATGTTTTATTATTATAATGAAAATATTTTTATAAAACTTATTTCTTTCCCATAGGTTATGTTATGATTAGATGTTTATAAAACCCATTTCTTTTCCATGGGTAAAAATATGATGTAATGTTTATGAAACCCAATTCCATTTTCATGGGTTATGACATGATGAATCTGTTATGATCTTATGGCACAAAAATATATGGATTGTGTGATGTTCCATACCAATATCTCTCTATAATTTATTGGGTAATGACTAATGTTCTAAGATATCAAATAGTACATGGGAGGTTACCCCAATCCCAAAAAATTGGGTACATGGGAGGTTATCGGAAGCTACAAAAGAGGGTACATGGAAGGTTATCCCATGCCTAAAAATGAGGTTACATAGGAGGTTATCCCAAGCCAAAAATAGGGTGCACATGAGGCCATCCCAAGCCTAAATCAATTATAAAGTTCATGATCGTATTCCTAACATGTTATGAATGTCTTATTCAGTATCCTTGACATAAGATTTCATATGCTTATTTGTATGCCACAAATCTACGTCTTATGTCAAGTTTATGTTCTCATGGATCATGTTATTTAATTCCATTGTGATTTAGGTCTTATAAACTTCCAATATTTATTCCATGACTCATGTTTAAGATCTATAATACACAGGGTATGGTTTTAAAATGTTATTCTCAAATTTTCATACCCATATAATCATTTTATGTTAATATATACCTTTTTTTCTTACTGGGAATTTAAGATCACCCATTGTTATGTTTTCTTTCCCTAGTTTATTATGAAAGGTATTATGTATGATATGTGTAAGAAGGTTTTTGGTTACAAAAAACTTTGTGAGAGATTATATAGTTCACTTATGAACAAGTAATTTATCTATCAAAGTTTATAAGGTCACTAGAACTATAAGATTCTGGGATGGGGAATTACATTATGTAATGAATATTCATTTAGTAGGATATAAAAACTATGTGTGAAAAATTTTGTCACTGTAGTTGGTATCAGATCAAGGATTTATTAACCTTTGGAAACTTGGATAATAATACTTCAGTGAGAACCCTAAGGATAATTCAAAGTATAGGAAAATGTCTTGGAATTTTGGATAAGGATAGAGAGGGTGGTTTCCAAAAAATTGCTTCTCTACCTGGACACTAAAATTAGACATGACTCTATAAGAGTGGTTCACATTGTTAATAACTCTGAAAAGGAAACATCAGGCTTTGACTTGGTCATCACTTAGTGCACGATAATTGTTCTTACTACACACCTATTTCAGCATTATCATGGGATATTTTTTGGAAACTCACAAACTCTCTACTGATCATCCTAAAGTTTTTAAATAGATTTTTACTATGAATAACCTACTTTAAACCCAAGTTTTCAAATATTGAATGGAAGGTTTCATGATTTAGACATCCTATAAGTGATTTTTCAGGATTATGTGGTTCCTTACTATGATTATTGTTTCTTACACTATGTTTTTTTGTTTTAATCAATGGATGGAACTTGGAGGAATTAGGTTAACACAAAATGTGATGGGAAATTTAGTGATTATGAGAAAATAAATTGTATAATTATTAGACAAAAATATGTTTTTAATATTCCTTATTATCTATCATGATATATGATTAAAAAAGTGAACTCTGGTGGGATTCTTAACAACTAAAATAATAGTAAGATGGAGTTTTATGAAAGTTTATGTGATAATAACCATATAGAAAAGAATATTTTACTTCCCACATATTAAGAATGTAGGAAGAAGCACCTAGAATAATATCTCAAATAGAGGGGAATATGTTTCCTATGTGGAAATAAAGGTCATGGAGTAGTGAATTGTCATGGAATTCAATGACTTATATGTTGGGAACTTTGATATTGTCTGATTCAATGCCCTAAAATAAGGGTTAGTTCTTAGACCAAGGAAGGATCAATGTTATAAAAAATCATTGAATTAAAATGGTTGAAGTATTTTTGTATTGGGATTCAAGAATTATATTATAGAATTATTTTTACCATTTTTTTGTTATAAGAATCCTGAAAAATCTATGGATTATGTTAATTATGGAATCATATATGAATTCATGTAGTATTAAAAAAATGAATATTTTAAAGGATATACAAGTTTTATTTTACTTTAATATTGTTTTAAAAGTAAAATTAATTCAATTATATATTTATTAATAACAATTATTTCATTTTAATTAGTTTTATAATGATTTTTTATATTAAAACTTTTTATACTAATGAAAAAAATTTCTTTGGAAAACCAATTTTTCATTACATATGCAGGTTTTATTTTAAATTAAATTATACCACTTCTGTGAATTGAATTTGGAAAAATGTCTTAAATATTACGAATAATAATAATTAAAATTATATAATATATTCAACTTAATTTTTTTACAAATTGAATAGTAAAATTAGTAAAAAATTTAATTATTGTGGTTATGGTTAAAACAGATTTACTTGGGGTTAAACTAAAATGATAAGTTTTGAAATGACCTATAAACTTGTCAAATTAAAATTTTATATCCATATTTACACCTTATATCATAAAATATTTTATAATGATCCATTTTTATCCTTTTTTAATTTTTAAAACATAGGCGTATCTGTTTCATTTCAACAATTCCAATTGTGTCCTCTCCCCCACTTATAAAAGTGAACCCCCTCTTATCTCCTCTTCACACATAAAAGTCATTTTGGTTTTGCAAATACCAACCAAAATAAATTAATTAATTCACTCATAATTTCCTAGAGGCCCTAGTTTCATTAAAAACCCCTCCTAATAAGTCTTTTCACACAAACCTAAGGATGTTGTCTAAAGAAGAGGTGTAGTTATTAACTGAGAGTTTTCAATTTATTAGTTCTTCCACTAACTGAAAATATTCTTAAATTATGATGTTATAATAAAATAAGTACCTTTAATTTACTTATATGTTATTATTTTAATGCAATTGCATATATCCATCTCATCTTCCAATAAATGGTAAATGAAATCGTCGATCATGTGTATGGAGGACTACCGGCTCACGAACCGATGTAATTCGTATTCCTTCACCACCTCTCATGGATGTAGATAATGACAGATTTAAGAATTATATATGATATTTATGCAATAATTATAATTTTTAAATTATAATATCACATATATATCTTTACTTTCAAATACATTAAAAATGATAATGTCACTCATGTGTACATGTGGACTACCACCTCCACAAAGCGATGTGATACATTTTTCATTTTATGTTAATGTAGATGGTAATAAGGATAGATTTAAAAATATATATTATATTTTTGATATTAAAATAATTCTGTAAAGGTAAAGTAATAATTACCTTTATTTCATTCCATTTGTTAAGAAAATGGAAACAGTGTTCATGCGTACATACGGCCTACCATATCCATGAACAGTGTAATAAATATTTTTTATTTATAACTTCAATATATGCCTCTAAACATGTAAATAATGAATATATATGTTATTTATATAATTTTTACAATTATTTATATTATTTAACCGTGATAAAAGTATAATAACTAGAATTACCAAACCAAAACACACATGAAAATCAAATAAGTTATTACATGAAATTTTGATTTTAACAAAAAATTATTAATAAATGTATAATAAAAGGTTATAAGTAAATCATATGTGGTATGATACATATGATTATTGTTATATAATATATTTATAATAAACCTATATTTATTATACATGATTTTTGAACATGAATGAATAAATTAGAGGCTTGAGGTAAGGTATTTCTAGTCTCACCTTTATTTTTGGGAGACTTAATCCATATTCACCATGCATTTATTTTGTGTAGTGGATATACTACCCATTTGACATGATAAATCATTAATATAATACTTTTAATGATATTTAAAGTTTTATTATATATTATTCTTTAATGGGGCTAATTATTGAAAATTTACCAAAGTGGTAAGGGTTTTCATCTCACTTTTATTTTCATGGGATGCATTCCATATTCACCACTGTTTTCTTTTGTGTGGTAAATATACTAACCATGAATGTATTTTATTAATATTATTATTAAATTATGGGATATAAATATCCATATAATTTTCTATCTTCCACAGGGATTATGATTCAAAAGATACCAAATTGGTAAAGGTTTTTTGTTATAATATCAATGTTTACAGGGATTGTTTATGATTAAGTTTATGATGATGAAATTTATGATATACCTACAAAAAAATTCATGAATTTTATTCACCGATATTTATTTCTCAAAATTAATTTTCTTCATTCATTTTCCTCTATTTATTTACTCAAGAGATCAAAATAATGTTTTTAATTAAAACTGACATTATTTCTCTCTTCAGTCAAACATCTTTTCTCTTCCATGTCCATGTTTTTTAAAAAAAATTAAATAATTTTTTATTATTATAAAAAGATTTTATAAATTTTTTTTAACCTTTATTTTTTTACAAAATATTTTAAAATTAATTTTCTTATTATTTTCCAAATGAGGTACTTTTTAAAATTTTAATAAAAATGTGAGAATAATCTTTGTTTTAACGTGTACGATATGAATGACATTTCATGTCATCATGACCAATAAATTATTTAAATATTAATTTAAATGTTTACAATGATATTTTAAAAGAAATATTTTTTTTATATTATTAGGTAAATTTTTAGATTTGAAATAATTTATTTCAAATTTGAAAGGATGTTTTCCTTGAAATTATATTATTGATATTTTTATAAATTTTATATTCAACAACAAAAACAGCATTCAATGTTGTTTGTGACTTACTAAGGATGGGATCCAATGATACTATCCTTATCCTATATTTTTATGGTTTATAATTATAATGGAAATATTTTTATGAAACCTATTTATTTATCATGGGTTATGTTATAATGAGATGTTTATGAAAGCCATTTTTTTCCACAGGTTATTATATAATGAAATGTTTATGAAACCCAATTCCTTTTTCAATGGTTATGACATGAAGAATGTTTTATGATATTGTGGTATAAGAATTTATGGATTTTTTGAGGATAAGACCTCTATCTACCTCCAATTAATTGGGTAATAATTAGGGTTTTGTGAGATCAAAGGGTACACAGGAGGTTATCTCAATCCCAAAAAAGATGGTATGCAATAGTTTATCCCAAGACAAAAATAGAGGCTACATGAAAGGTTATCCCAATCTTAAAAAAAACAGTATATGTAAGGTTATACCAAGCCCAAGATAAGGTACATGATAGGTTATCCTAAGGAAAAATTAGGTACATAGGTGGTAAGGCCAAGAAAAATATGTTATGAATGTCTTTGTAGGTTTCCTTGACATAATATTTTATATACTTATGTGTATGAAAAAAATCTATCTCTTATGAAAATTTTATATTTTCATGGATCGTGTTCTTTATTTACATTATGATTCATGTCTTATGAACTACCAATATTTTTTAAATGACTCAAGTTTATTTTTTATGATATGTAGTGTAGGGTTTTCAAATGTTATTCTCACATTCTCATACACTAATGCTCATGTTATATTGATATTTTATTTATTTAATTACTAATAATCTGTGTACAGTCATTCTTATGTTTCATTTACATCTTTATTAAATATCCAAGATACATTATCATTATTAACATGATTGGATTCGTCAACAAAACATTATAGGAAATTATTCTTTATAACCACTTCAACATATTGACCATATTGAAACCCTTTCTAATTCATTAAAAACCCTTATAAAAAATACAACATATATGAGTTGGGCTCTTCAATCTCACATCTTTTATTTGTTGTAAATATCTTTAATATAGAATATGTCAATATGTGAATATTTATCTTCTTTATCTCCCCTTTCTCTTTAAACATTAATTTCACTTTCTCCCCCACTACTGACCTGAAATATGAAGTAACAGGTAAAATGGTATCAATTCATTAATAAGAAACGTTACATCAATAATCACACCCTAAGTTTATGTGATCCATGCTTGGGGTAAAAAATAAAAGGATTTTATTTAGACAACAAAGTTGTAATTTACTAATTTATCTTGTTACCACATGAAATGAGAACACACAATATTATCTTTGAGGTTTCTTCACATGTATTCCTATATAAAGATACCAATTGTGATATAGAATAGTTATATAATGGATCAACTTAAACTCCATCACTCACTACAATAAAGAGGTTAAAATCATTCAAGTATAAATAGAAGGATAAAAAGCTTTAGAATATTTTCATTCTTACACAAATCTTATGTCATTAATTAATTCAATATTACCCCCCTATGTGTTTGGTTTTTTATTTTAGTAACCAAGGATGATATATTATGAAATACATGACTTTTTCAAATATACTCTTTTAACAAATTTCTAGAATAATCAAATTTGAATGAGATAATGATTCTGGAATATTCTTCAATATGCTCCACTTGTATCGCCCTCAAGGATAAATTTCTTATGATTATCATATTGATGAATCACTTAAACAGATATATTATAGGATCTATATGTTTAGAATTTACCAAAATGGATCTTATTCTTATGGATTTCTATATTTGATAGTTTCTACAACTTCACCAAGAATGATCTTGTCATAAAAGTTTCTATTGTACCATCTTAGGAATCATTATAAGATAGTAACATCTTTATATAGTGTTTTAAAATGTCGAAAACCCATCATCTACCTCAGGTTCTCCCCGTAAGTATATGATTCATCTTTGATTATCTGTATTGAAAGTACAAACACAATACACAAAGTTGCAGGGTATAATATGGATCTTCCTTACTTCCTAATGTGAATAGTAAGTATGAAATGGTTTTATCAATCAAGTTTATCCATTTCCTACACTATTCATGTTTTCACATCTAAACTTAAAATTTAATTTATATATTGGCAATAAGGATCTTTTAAATTATTCTGCTACTTTGTTTGGAGAACATTTCTTCTCAATAGTCTTCATAGAAAATTCATTATTAGTTATTTTTAAAGACTTATCCTTGTTCTTGAGGTATAGTTACACGTGATTTATAATTGTAACTAGATTCTCTAAATCTCTCACATATAACTTCCTCAACACAAGAATTTTATTTTGTTTATAACCTCTTTTAAAATTATGCTTCTTTATATGGAATCCTTTTGTTTCTTTTTGTACTATCGTATGATTATTCTTTTGACCATATTTCTGATGGGAAAACTACTAATATATATTTGGGGTTATTATAAGCATTATTAGAGTCTCTAAATAGATTCTTTTGAGTTCCATTATTTTAATAAAGTGTTTTATATAATTCACTCCTTTTCAACTACTTAGATTTGGTATTGAAGGACTTTTCATTTCTTATTTTTGATAACTTCTAAGGAAATTTTTTGTTTGTAACATTCATCTAAATTATTCCCAAGGTTTGTTCTTCTTGATTCAATAAATTCTACAGTATTATTTTCTTATCTAATTTCGATCCATTTCAATAAGATCATGCACCAATATTTTGACATTTATTTTTTTATAAATCATAAAAAAAATTAGGCATTTGAATTTTTTTAAAGTATAAAAATTCTTCATAATATTTGGATGTTCCTTATTTATCTCAGGCTTTCTCCCCCTTATCATGGGATTTCTTTGGGATTTATCATTTATAGGATTATACCATAAATCTATTGAAGAATTCTTGAAAGTTTTACATCACTGACATTGATCCACAAACTTTATCTTATTATATATACTACATCTTATTTTTGGATCGTATTCACAAATTGTTGAGATCTTCCTGGGGAACCATCTTATATACTTCTTCTTCTATCTACCATGTATATGGTGGTAGGATTATCGTTTTTATTCACTTATACTTATGTATATTTTTCTATAAATTGTATTTTTATTGATAAAAATTAGATAAAAATTATAAGAAGATATGGATGGTTCCTATTTCTTCACAACTACATGATATAGTTCATTAAATAGTGTCAGGATATTATTATCGTATGTTAGAGGTATTTTATTATCAGAATCCTCGATTGAGAATTGTTTAGTAGTATAAACTTTCTCCTATTTTGAAGGCTTAATGTGTGTCTTTTCAAGATTTAAAATTTTCACTTACAATTCTAGACATTTCATATTGGGGGTGATCTTATGTTCTTCTGTTATAATAAGTTTCTCTTCACAATATCCATCAATTCTATAAAATTATTCAGCACACAACCAATTTTTTTCTTAAAGAAAGGTTTCACGGTCATTAATCCTCTTTGATTTTACCTCCAACTAATAATCTTTGACATCAACACTATTTTTCACCTTTTCTTCAAATCCATGGAGCTTGTCTTCAAGAGTCTTATTTAATTCATCTTTATCTTCAACTTATTTGGCCATTTCATGGAAACTTTTGAGGAACTTATTTCAGGATCCAAACTTATTATCTCAAGGGATCTAAACTACATAGATATATTAATACATTCAAGAAACTTTTCTTGAAAATACTTCTCCATGTTATTTGTCTCACCTTTCATTTGGATGATTTATTTCCCGCATTCCTTAAAAAACACCCCAAACAATAGAAAGTGTTTCTATGGGAATGAAATGCAGTATATATTTTAATCGAATAATTGATATATCTTGAGAAGTTCCAGATAAATCATCATCACTAATTATGAAAGGTTATTATTCTTGACGACTATTTATGCAAGAATTTTTATGTACCTCATGATCACCTAACATTGATCCCTTTGAGTTAAATTTTTTTCCTTCTACTCGATGGTGATTTCAACCACATATTCTCTTCTTTCAAATACATATCAGTATTCTTTGTTATCATGGAATAGAGAAACATAATTTCTGTTTTTCTATTATCTCAAGAGGAAAAAATTCTTCAACTTTATTTTTTCTTTCTTTCTCTTATTCTTCATAGTCAATGTAGAAATATAATTCTGATATGATACACACACTTCTTCAAAAAATTAATTCATTATAAAATAGAAAGGAAAATTAAATCATTAAAAGATAAAAAATTCAAAGTAGATAATCCAATAGAGGTGAACCTTCGATCTGATGCCAATTGAGAGGAGAACTTTAAGATATTCTCGACACTGATAAGGGGAGGGTGAATCAATGTTTTGGAATTTTTTAAACTAATTATAACTTTTTATTACTTTACCAATTAGAACTATTAGGATATGAATTTTTTACTATATTACTATTATTTAATTCAAGTATACGAATGAAAGTAAAGGATAACACATGATTTTTTTACAAGGTATACGACTCGATAAGATTAGCTAGTTCTTATTGTGAATTGTGGTGACTAGTATACAGATTCTTCATGATAATGAGATACCAATTATTGTGATTTTTCTAAAAAATAATCCAACACCCAAGTGTGGTTCCCTATACATTAATATGTGTTATAAAATTTTCCTAATTACCTTGACTAGTGAATTCCTAGTCCAACTATAGCTCCACACTAGATATTTATTCTGCCTTTGTAGACTATCTTCAACTTCTTCAAGTTTCTTGGCAACACCAAGTAAGTTTTTCACTAGTTGAGACTTCTATTGGGTTTCATAGTACTATTTTGTTATTCTTCCAATTCTATAACTTAAATATCTTTAGGTAATAAACTCTTATTCTTCTTCACTTGTTTGAAAAGTAGTGCACACAACCTTCTCCTTACTCATAGTAGAAAATTGCAATGATTCATTTCTTACACAGGTGAAAGAATTATTATATCATATTTCTCTAGTGAACGTGAATGGAACTAGATTGATTTCCCCTATTATTTCCTTATCTTCTTCTTTAGTGCAAAAAACATTCACTGGTTCTTCTTTTTTTGATACTATTTGTTTGGCGATTCCCTATCCAATACCTATCCTTTCATATTTTCTCCATTCAATACCTCTCTATATGATACTTTTTCATATGATTCCTTCTTCACTTATTCATATAGTTCCTTCTTTTTCTAGTACCTCACTTCTCCATCTAGTGCCTTAGTTATTTTTTTGGTACCTCACCTCTTTATATGGTACCATATACTCTTTCGGTACTTCTATATATGGAACTCTTCTCAATAATTTGGCCTAAAAAATATAAAAATTCATATTTGAAACCACAAACTAAACTTATAATAATACTTCCTCTTCAACATCATTCAAAAACTCAATAAACCTCTTCACAGTGAACATGATTCCTTTTATATAGGTAGTATTTCTCTGAAAATAAAGTGTGGATCATGAACATAAAATACCAAGTTCAATATTAAAATTTCAAGATCTTGATCAATACATTATTCAGTAAACCATCTACAAAATTATAAATAAATAGGAGTCAAAAATATTTATAGAAACTTATTTATATCTTGGTGTCAATGATATCTTCAGATTTCCTAAAATATCTTCAATAATCATGATTCATCCTTCATGATTATTGGGGTGTTGAAAATCTAGTACAATATCATCATAATTAATAACTCTATAAAGTCGCAATAAAGTTCCTAAAATTCTATTTATTACATCTTCATAAAAACTCCTTTGACTGGTTCTAATTTTTGAGAACTCCTCCATCTGTTAATTTTCTATCTAGTGTAACTTAACTATGATCTTCTTTAACTAACACATCTTTATTTGATAAATCAGTTTGATCCATCCTTGAAACTTTATCTGGAATACTTTCTCAAGGGTCTTCTTCTGACCAATGGGTTATTATATTTTTTCCATTTAACTTTATCCGATGAACCCTCATTTATTTTCTCTTATTATTCTATCTGGTCATTCAAAATCTTCAATTTGATGATTTCATTTAGAAACTTATATCTGATGAATTCATTCAGAAACTTATATCTTGTAATTTTAATTAATAACTTATTTTTGATTCCTTCTCTTGAAAACTTCTTTCTAATTTCTCATATACATCTCTCTGATCATTCAGGAAATTTATTTTGATTCATTCAAAAAAGCATGTCTAATGATATCAAAAGCAGTCTTCATCTCATATAATCTTTCAGATACTTCTTCATAATTTCTTCCATCCATAACTATCATAAAGCTTCTCTATCTGATGATCTTATAGACATTCTTCATCCAGTGGACTTAGTTAGAAAGCCTCTTTGTGGTAGCATTTTTTTACAATACATAGTCCCAACAACTTATTTATTCAAACAACTTTATCAAGGATAATGAATATCTTTGTATAAAAATGTTTTTTAGTAATTTGAAGATAATGAAATCATCACCTAATTTAGATCTATTTCCTATAGGTTTTTCTTCTTCCAATATATATTTTGAAACATAGACATAAGGCATTGTGTTATTTAATTAATGGGGAATAAATAATTAAGAATTGTTTGATATTATTTTTCTGTAACATTTAGTTTAATGACCCTATGAACTCTTTTGAACAAAAAATTTGTACAAACACTCTTTTTTCTAACCTCGGTCTTCTATCCTTTGTCTCATTACCTTCATATATTTGACTTAGGTTTCTTTATTTGGTATACTTCTTCTTAAACTTCTTTATATTTGATTGTCTAATTTTTCAAGCCTCTATCTAATATCCTCTACCCACTAGAATTGTATTTCCATTTCTAAAACAATTTTTTTTAAAACATCATGTGGTGGATTAAAATTCATTTTTTTGTAACCATATATGCTTCTCCAAACATCTAAGAAATTTTTTTTGAGAAAATAAGTTCAACTCAGTAGTCATCATATGTAAATAAAAAAATTCAAACAATATTTCACCTTCAGGTAGTGAACATATTCCAATTATTCCCAAGGAAAGAACATTATTTATCTTCTTCCAAGATAACAAGACTTTGGAACTTCTATTCATCTTCAACAAACATGGACTCTTCATTAATACCATTTCCATTCAATATTAAAGATACATCATATTCATTAACAAGCTTGTATACTTCAACCAAATGTCCAAGAAACTTATTCTTTACAAAATCTTTAACATATTGACATAAATGAGATACTTTATAATTCATTTACAACTATTGACAGTTAGTATAACACACACAAGGTGGGATCTTCACATAAGAATAAATAGGGATTTCTAATAGTTGTGTATGATTAATTTTGAAAATTATTAGATGTGTATGATTAAAGAGAATGTTTTAAAAAAAATTATGATCAAAATGAAGCTTGGGAGAATTTTGTAATAATAAATTATTATGGTAAAGAAATCCATGAGATTAACCGCTATTCCCAGCTACTGTATAAGACTTATTTGGTATTTTCAATGCTTGTGTCATATTAAAATCCTACTTTCATTCATAACCATACCAATGGATTCACCCACACATCATAATAAAATAATGTCCCTCATCCCTCACCCCTAGAATAAAATTAATTCAAGTAATATCATGCTATATATAATTAACTATACCACACCAATGTTTATGTAATAATACTCCTCCTAAAACATTCCTTGTGTAATATTAATTCTAGTAGGACAAGCACCATATATGATTCACTTAAAAGGATTCTTGCATTAATTTTCACACTCTATGACTAATCTTCTAACTCTATGTGACATTATATTAAAAAAATTGATGCTTACATGATATTAAAACTAAATTATAAAGGAATTATAGATTTTCTATAAATAAAATTCTAGATTACACCAAAATCCTCTTGAATCCATTTTGATCATACTCAACCCAGCTTGAAAGTGGACTCGATAATCTTAGTCCATTCAGTATAGAAATTACAACCTCCTTCATACAAAGATTTATACTATAGTGAGAAGTAGATAAGTGCATCCTAAATATATACAAAACTCAATCATGGTATGTAATCATTGGTCATCAATTCTATAGAATCCAAATGAAATAGTATAATATAAGTCTATTTAAAAGGTGGATAAAATCTTGGAATCATCCTCAGTATGAATATGAGGGTGTCTATTTTATATAAATTCCTATTTGAAATCAAAAAAAATTAGAGATTCTTGTATATAAAAGGGAAGGATTTATCTTATAGGGCATTGGTTGTTTCTATGTAATTTTTCATGATCTCACCCATGTTCCCATATTCATGGAGAACTAACACATCACTATTTATTGAAATAAAGGGGATAATTTTTTGTATTCCTTGAGCCCATATTTTTAATGAATAAGTCTCTTGGTTTCTCTTACATTGGTTTTTTTGTTTTTTTAGTGGATAAAGTGTAGGTGGTTGTCATGATTATTTATTATATCGACCTATATTACAATTATATTGTTTTTATTTTCATTTTCTCTATCTGATTAAAATAATATATAGTGTAATGGGTGAGTTGGGTAGTGAGATCATGTAAAGATTAAAGAAGACTAAGGTACTTCATTGTTATTATAATACAATTATCTTTGGTTTGTATTTTTCTTTATTGTGATCCCCAGGGTATTGAGAGTTTTTTGGTGGTTAATAGTCAGATCCCTCTCCCAAATATAAAATGGGGTACAATGTTCTATGGATGTTGTGAATTGGGACTCAATATTCAATTCAATGCAGGTGTAAGAGATCTGAGCTTTTGGGATTCCTCATGGACCTCAAATATCGTTGGATACTTAATTGGAGGGAAGTAATGGGATGAAGTGTAAATCAACCCTAATGACATAACTTTTTCTCTTATAATGACATTTTTATTTATTTCATCTTCATATTATCTTTATATATCCCATAAAACCTTTGAATTTACATGTTTAAATTTATAAAACACTCTAAAAATATGAATAAGTTTATAAGGTAGTGATTGATTGGTCAGTTACCTGGGAGATGACCATGGTCATACCTATACTATATTCTAGATGTTTCTAAATATTAAATTGGTTATCCTAGTATAGATGAATCAACTACAACTAGGTTGATAAATTTTGAAGGTGTTATAGAATAGTGATTTGAAAGTTACCTGAGTAAGGTATCACAATATCTAACCTCTCATGTGTATTGAACCTTTACCTCAGAATAAGTTCTGATGACTAAATCCTATCCACTAACTATCACTAACATTTATTGAGGAAGGTATATTAATATCCATCCTTTCACACAAGTCAAACCATCCTCTTGAGGTAAGGTCACATAGATTAGCCACATGTATTTATAAACAAGTAAGTGGTCTAAAGAATGAACTGTTATAAAGACTCATCCTTAAAAAATTAAATAATATTGAATTAAATGAATAATTTACATTGAGGATATTTTTAGGTTTAGAGTTTTAAAGAATTGGGACATAACTATTATATCTCAAAAGATTAAAAAGTAGACACTTCTACCCAGTATCTACAAGACCACCATTATAATATCATATATAATTTCATTAACTAAATCATTTATACATTCCACGTATGGTATGAAAGATTCATATCACTTTGAGGGGGCGGTAGTTCATACTTCCTCAAATTAAATTATCGCGTCTACCCATTATGAAAACCATAAAGGTATGCTATAAAAAGTAAAACACAAAAGCATAGAAACAATATAAATATAATATATATCATATATAAATAAATTTCCATCTTAATGGACACCATGATAGGCGGGAGGAGATAATTAAACAATCATCGTTTCGTGAGGCAGTAGTTCGCCGTCGACAGAAATAGTATGTTGTTTACCCACTAGATGGAGGTGTGTGTAAGTTTATCTATAATAATTCTCATAAAAACATCCTATTATATTTAGGATACTATTTTTGTTATTAAATAAAGGAATAAAAATAGTTTATGGGGTTGGAAAAGTAAAATAAAACAAAATCACTTAAGAGAAGATGTTACCTTTAAATCGGGTAACTCCCTTTGGTTTGAACCAAAAGGGTTTCTTAAAGTGCCTTATGCTTAAGGTAAGGCTTCTAGGATGAATATAGGGATCTTGTAAAATTATTATAGTAGATTTTGGACAAGAAAAAGGGCTTGAGAAGTGTGATAAATGGGTAGGAAGTGAGGTCAATTTATAAGGGAGAGGAGGGGCTCTTTTGGAATGTTTGAAAATATATTTTTATTATATAATGATCTTCCGTATATAAAGGTCAAAAAATAATTAAAGTCAACAATAAGGTGGCCCATGTTAGAAATAAAATCATCCAATAATAATTGGACAGGTTTTGGATATTTTTTTAATTCTAATATTCTTATTTATTTAAATAATTCATTAATGACGTAAACACTACATCATCATTGTGTCATTAATAATTTTATTTATTTGATGTCTAAAAATTATAAAAAAATTACCATGATGTGGGAAATATTTTTATATTTCTAATGAATATTTATAGTCAAATATATCAATTATATAACCCCAAATTAAAATTTTTTTTGTAAAACAATACATGTTTATGACATTTTTATTTTTACTTTAAATAAAAAGTTATTAATGTCATTATCTTACCCAAGTGGCTCCATGGGGTCCCAAAATTGACCCATGGATTTTATTGGTCGGCCATGACTCAACCAATAAGTTTAGGACAAGTTTCAAGGTAATTTTATTTTATTATAACATTATTTTTACCTTAAATTACCCCAATTAACTTTAATTGTTGTTAATAAAAGTCAAAAGTTACTATTCACCAAAAAATATTTTTATCCCATTGAACCACAATTTTCTTACTAATTACAACCATTTATGTCAGCTTTTTGAAATTCAGTTCACAAAAGCGGAAAATTTTCATTTAAATGAAAAGGTCAGTTTTTAACTACTTAGTATATTTCACTATTCATCAAAAATTGAAAGTTTTCATGAAAATTCAAAAAAATCACCCTAAGATAAATTTTATATTACAAGTAAAAAATGATTTTTAATTTACCAAATTAAAAATATAGAAGTTTCATTAATTAATTTTATAATTAATTCTAGTTGTTAAAACAAAAAGCATGTTTTTAAGAAATAACAACTATCAAAATATTGATACTTGTTAATGTCCAATTTCAAAGTGAAATTACTTGAAATTGCCAAAATTGGATTAAATGGTAAAAATATAATCTATTTACACTTTAAAACCAATTAAAAATATAATATAACCATAAAAATAAATTAGATTAAATGGTGGTTTTGAATTAAAATACTGCATTTTCACTATTCATTAAAAAATGAAATTTATCGGAAATATACCAAAAATTTACACAAATAAAATATTCATGTCTTGATTCTAAATAAGAATTTTATTTTTTTCAAATAGAACATATAAGATTGAAAGAAAACTAGATTTAAAATGGGTTCTCCATCAAAAGACAGTAAATCGACCTTTTAAAAAATATTAGAGTTTTTATGCTTAAAATTTGATTTTATTATTTTAAGCCTCTAAATTTTATTTGAAAAATATAAAAACATTTATCAAACATGTATAATCATATTTCAGTTAGTTCTATCCATTCCTTCCAATACAATGTCTAGGAGTTAACTACCATTTAAAATAATAATAATATATTATTATTATGCAACGTAAGATTTCAAAAAAAACTCGTTGTTGTGTATCAGGTACGCCATCAAACATAGAAACCCCTTTAAAGTAAAATTAATATTTAATTCACAAAATATTAATTAAAAATAAAATGTATTATTTCTTTATTTACCTAGGATATTACATCCCCCCCTTTTAGAAATTACATCCTCACAATTTTATTCACTTGTCAAATAAATGGGGGTATTTATCCCTCATAGCATTTTCAGATTCTCACTTGCCTCTTCAACCATATGGTTTTTCCACAAAACCTTTACCCGGTGAATTACCTTATTCCACAACACTTGCTCTCTATGGTCAAGAATCTAGACTGGTTGTTCCTCATAAGAGAGATTCTCTTCCAACTGAACTTCCATTGGGCTCAAAACATGAGATGGATCTGGCATATACTTTCTCAACATTGAAACACGAAACAAATTGTGTTCCTTGGACAAACATGGAGGTAACTCCACTCTGTACGCCACTGATCCAACTTTCTCCAAAATTTCATAAGGTTGAATAAACCTTAGACTCAACTTTCCCTTCTTACCAAAACGAATCACACTCTTCCTTGGAGAAACTTTGAGAAAGACATGATCACCTACCTCAAAAGAATGATCTTTTCTCCAGTTATCTGCATAATTTTTCTGCATACTCTGAGCTATTCTCATGTGCTTCTAAATCAACTGAAGTTTTTCTGCCATCTCTTCCCCCAATTCTTGCCCCTTTAGCATTCTTTCACCTACTTCATCCCAAAAAAGATGGATTTCGACACCGCTTCCCATATAATGCCTCAAATGGAGCCATCTATATACTAGAATGAAAACGATTGTTATAAGAAAACTCAACCAATGAAATATGTTGGTCCCAACTTCCTTGGTAATCTAGTGAAAAAGCACGTAGCATATCCTCCAAGGTTTGAATTGTTCATTCTGACTTCCCATCTGATTGAGGATGAAAATATGTACTAAAAAATTAATTCAGTACCCAACGACTTTTGAAGGCCTTTCTAAAAGTTAGAAGTATACCTGGGATCACCATCAGATATAATGGAGAGGGGAACACCATTAAACCTGACTATCTCTTTAACATACAACTAAGAAAGTTTATCTAGAGATAATGTATCTCAAATAGGAAAGAAATGAGTAGATTTATTCAATCGATCAACAATAACCTAGATTGCATTATTACCTCAAGATGTCTTCGGTAATTCCAAAACGAAGTCCATAGATATATTTTCCCATTTCAAGTCTAGAACTGTTAAATACTGAAGCATCCCTTTCGGTAACTTCCTCTTTTCTTTGACCTATTGAAAATTTAAACACTTTATAGTAAATTCTAAAATATCTCGTTTCATTCCATCAAACTAGTAATACTCCCAAAGATCTCTATACATCTTAGTACTATCGGGATGAACTGAAAATAGAGAACTATGAGCTTCACATAACAACTCATTCTTCAACTATAAATCACAAGTCATGCATAATATCTTTCCATACCTCAAAACACAATAATTATCAATGTTAAATCCATGAAACTTACCCTTCTGAACCAACTCTACCTTTTTTACAACTCACTGTCTTCCTTATGAGATTGCTTAATTCTGTCTGATAGAGATGATCTCATTGACACCTGAAACAAAATAGAAGAACTTCATGTACCAAAAACTTCTATTCAAAATTTCATCAAACCAAAAACCAAAGGATCTCATTCCAAATGTAGCATGGTTAATGAATCATTGCATTTTCAACTCAAAGCATCATCCACTTTATTTTCTTTTCCTGTATATTAAAGGATCATGAAATAATAATCCTTGATTAATTATAGCCATCTCCTCTGTCTCATGTTCAATTATTTATGAGTGAATATATTCTTTAAACTTTTATGGTTAGTATATATTTCACATTTTACTCCATATAGATGATTCCTACAAATTTTTAAATCAAAAACAACTATATCTAATTCCAAATGATTTGTAGGTTAATTTAACTCATGAGTTTTGAACTGATGTGAAGCATAAGCAATTGCCTGATCATTCTGCATAAGGACACAACTAAGTCCTTTCAACAAAGCATCACTGTAGATAACAAATTCACCATCTCTGGAAGGTAATTCCAAAATTGCAGCATTCACCAATCTTCTTTTCAATTCTTGAAAACAATCATCACATTCTTTTGTCCAAATGAACATAACTCTTTTTCGAGTTTATTTAGTAATTGGACTAGATAACAATGAAAAATTCTCAACAAACCTTCGGTAATAACCTTAAAAACCAAAAAAACTACGAATTTAGGTTATATTAGTGGTTCTTGGACATTCTTTAACAACTTTTGTTTTAGAAAGATCAACAGTTATGCCATTTTTTGAAACAATGTGACCAAGGAATGAAATTTGTTATAACTAAAACTCACACTTCCTGAATTTCCCAAATTGTTTCTTTTATTTTAAGGTTTCTAAGAGAACCTTTAAATGACTTTCATTCTCCTATTTTCTTTTAGAATATACCAAAATATCATCTATAAACACAACCACCATTTATCACCTGATCCAACTTATCCATCACTGCAATAAACTGTTCAGTTCTGATTCCGACCATCTCAAGTTGCTGATTTGGAAGGTAATTTCCCTCTGTATTCTTTCACTACACAACTGCCCTATTTCCTCTATGAAAAACCATTCTGAACATAGAAATTTCTTTGGAGAATCAACATGGTAATCTATAAATGATATATCATTAACATAAATTAAGTTATGGATATTAATTTAAAAATACCCTAACTCATAAAGTTATCAAAACTGGCCTTTGATACCACTATAAAGACCCGGCCTTAGAACATTAAATAATATTAAATTAAATGAATAATTAATCTTGAGGATATTTTTAGTTTTAGAGTTTTAGTGAATTAGAACATAACTATTACATCTCAAAAGATTACAAAGTAGACACTTCTACACAGTTTCCATTTTTTCATAAAATAAAAACTCTTGGGAAAAAGAGTCATGTATAGTTCCATGATTTAGACAGTATGACTTTTCCTTGATCCCGTTGTTGACCCTATTCTTTAAGTTCTGTGAAAAACATTTCAAAACTTTGGATTAGCATAAACAACTCAGTAAGAGTTATAAAATAAAGAAAGAAAACATTAGTTCATCAATACATACATAACATAAGCTCTTTAAATTATCTCAGGAAAACATAAGATTTATGAATAACACATAGTAATCACAAATTATAAAGGTAACTTATGGCATCCATATCATACTTACATTGTAGCTATCATATCTACGTATGGAGTTACATTTGGAATACTCATCACAGTATATTCCCTAAATATCTTTAGATAAACATTAAAGTTTATCTCTGTCACATTACCCAATGCATTGGAGAGCTATATGGGGCTCACCCACCCTAGGTTTATCACAGAACAACCCTTATATTTAAACAATTCCCAAGAACCATAACATATCAAACAAACATAAAGAAAAGATAGTGTTTCCACATTTCAATCACAATATATAATTTATATATATTTAAATAACAAATCCATTATGAAAACCATTTTCAATACCAAATTATGTAAAAGAGTATATGGTATTTATTTTCCTTTTTAAAACATTACATCTTGTTAAAGAATCCAAATATCAAATAATACTCGTAGCGGTAGAAAGGTCATTTTCACTGCATACGTTAAAAAAAAGAAACATTCCTTTTTGTTGTTTTGTAAAATGCGTTGAACAAAAAGATTACCTTTGAATGAAATTAAAATTAAAAGGTTTTTATACACCATATAAAATAAAGTCATCTATAAATCAAAGAACAACATAAATAAGAAAGATAAGATCCACCCAAAGAATGGTAATTGGGTTAAGAAGTTCCCTTACCTCATGTCCGACTTGACCCGTTCGTTGTTTAATCTCCTGAATAATAAATTAAAGTTAATTTATACTAGCTTAAGAACCTTTTTCAAGTTTATTATTCCTTTTATATCCCTTACTAACATGTTATAAACATTATGTGATCATTTATGTTAATAATGGTTATTTTGTCGATATTTGGTACTTGAGTCAAAAATAGACTTCTTATAATTACAAGTTGTTCATGTGGTCAAAAGTTCATTATATCCAGAATTATATTCATGATTTAGATATCAAATATTTCATATATATCCAGTATATACATGTATTTATATTAATATATAACATTTGGAGGTAAGAAATGAAATGCACTGTTCATGGAGATGGTAAGCCGTACGTACGCATGAATGCTACTTCCATTTCTATTTCATATGTTTGATAGAATAAAAACATAATGATGCATATGTATATTATAATTCTAGTATAATATCATATATAATTTCATTAACTATATCCTTTATACGTTCCACATATGGTATAAACGAGTCATATCACTTTGAGGGGGTGGTAATCTGCACTTTCTCAAATGAAATTATCGCGTTTACCCATTCTGAAAACCATAAAGATATGATATAAAAATGAAAACACAAAAGCATAGAAAAAATATAAATATAATATATATCATATATAAAAATAGTTCCATATTAATGTACACCATGAGAGGTGTTAGTAGATAATTGAAAAATCATCATTTCATGAGGCAGTAGCTCGTCGTCGACAGAAAGAGCATGTTCTTTACCCATTAGATGGAGGTGTGTGTAAGTGTAGCTCAAATAATTCTCATAAAAACATCCTAGTATATTTATGATACTATTTTTTTTATAAAATAAAGTAATAAAAAGAGTTTAGGGGGGTTGGATAAGTAAAATAAAACAAAATAACATAAGATAAGACGTTACCTTTAAATCGGGTAACTCCCTTCAGTTTGAACCAAAAGGGTTTCTTGAAGTGCCTTATGCCTAATGTAAGGATTCTAGTATGAATATAGGGATCTAATAAGCTTATTTTAGTATAGTTTTTAAAATAAAAAGGGCTTTAGAAGTTTGATAAATTGGTAGGAAGTGAGGTCCTTTTATAAGGGAGAGGAGGGGCTCTTTTGGAAAGTTTGCAAATATTGTTTTATTATATATTGATTTTCAGTATATTAAGGTCCTAAAATTATTAAAGTAAAATATAAGGTGGTAAATGTTTGAAATAAAATCATCCAATAAGAATTGGACAAGTTTTTCATATTTTTTTAATTCTTATCTTCTTATCTATTTAAATCATTCATTAATGACGTCAACACTGCATCATCATTGTGTCATAAATAATTTTATTTATTTGATGTCTAAATATTATAATAAAATTACCATGATGTATAAAAAAATTAGATTTATAATAAATATTTATTGTCAAATATATCAATTATATAACCCCACATTAAAAAATTTTTAGTAAAACAATACATGTTTATGACATTTTTATTTTTACTTTAAATAAAAAGTTATTAATGTCATTATCTTACCCAAGTGGATCCATGGGGTCCAAAAATTGACCCATGGATTTTCATGGTCGGACATGACTCAACCAATAATGTTAGTATAAGTTTAAAGGTAATTTTATATTATTATAACATTATTTTTTACGTTAAATTACCCAAATTACCTTTAATCGTGGTTATTAAAAGTCTAAAGTTACTATTCAAAAAAAAATTCAACCCATTGAACCACATTTTACTTAATAATGAAAACCATGTATTTATAATTTTTGAAATTAAATTCACCAAAGTGGATAAATTTTAATTCAAATGAAAAAGTCAGTTTTTAACTTCTAAGTAGTATATTTCAATATTCATCAAAAATTGAAAGTTTTCAGAAAAATTCCAAAAATTCACCCTAAGCTAAATTTGATATTCTGAATTCAAAAATGATGTCTATTTCACTAAATTAAAAACATATAAGTTGAATTAATTATTTGTATAATTAATTCCTGTTTTCAAAACAAAAGGAGTGTTTTTAAGAAATAATTACTATCAAATGATTGATACTTGTTAATGTCCAATTTCAAAGTGAATTTACTTAAAATGGACAACATTGGATTAAATGGTAAAAATATATTCTATTTACAGTTTAAAACCAATTAAAAAGATAATCAAACCATATAAAAAAATTTATTAAAAGGCGGTTTTGAATTAAAATATAGCATTTTCACTATTCATTAAAAATGAACTTTATCAAAAAAATACAAAATATTTACACAAAGTAAATTTTGATGTCTCAATTATAAATAAGAATTTTATTTTTTCAAATAAAACATATAAGAGTGACAAAAACTAGATTTAAAAAGGGTTCTCCATCAAAAGGCGATAAATCGACCTTTTAAAGAATATTAGGGTATTTATGTTTAAAATCGGATTCTTTCATATTTTAAGCCTCTAAAATTTATTGTGTAAATGTAAAAACATTTAGAAAATATGTATAATCATATTTTATTTAGTTTTGTCCATTTCCGCAAAAAAAAATGGTTGGGAGTTAACTACCATTTAAAATAATAATATTATATTATTATTGTGCAATGTAAGATTTCAAAGAAACCCATTGTTGTATATCAGGTAAGCCATAGAACATAGCAGCCTCTTCAAATTAAAATTAATATTCAATTCAAAAAATATTAATTAAAAGGAAAATGTATTATTTCTTTATTTACCTAGGATGTTACAACTTTAATGGTCCACCATCTGCATAAGAAAATTCATTCCCTTGGGGTAAGTTCCCATCGTTACATCACAAAATTCATCTCACACAATGAGCAACAAAGTCATCAAGGCCAATTCCCAACTCAATAGTGTCACATAAATTCCAACTTGTCATCACCTAACATAATGTCAATATAAATTGACCTACACCCCCTAATTACACCTAACAAAATCCATATAATAGTTATTCCCTCTCTCTGATACCCTCCCTTTGGAAAGAATTCATCACACATACTTATACACTAAATTTAATGGTCAATCAAACACCCAAAAATCTCAAAAAAGTCACATTAATCCCAATAAACAAAAGATGATAATTCCACCATGAGTCGTGAAATAAGGAAATGTTTCACTATAATCAATTCATTATACCAATCTCTACCATATAATGGGTCAATTATGGAAATCCTTACTCTACAAGACACTTTTATACTAAAAGAATATCATTATTAGGAAAATAATTACACCTGATACATGAGGGCCTACACAACCACATATAAATGTTATAACATGGTAAGGACTTACTACCACAATCTTAGGGTATCACAATCACCATTCTTCACCCTTTGATTCAATAATGACATACAAAATCCATAAAATCAGCCATAAAACCATTAAATTATGGATTTGATAAGAAAAACAAGGAAACCACAAAAGAAAGAGGAAATTAAGCCATAGAACAGATAAGACCAAATATGAGATGACCCTTATGGTGAACAATGCTTTGATCTAGTAAGACGAGAGTAATTAAGTGAACCATGAATCAAAAGGGGGGTAGGAATTCAATGGGTTTGATGTAGGAGGAGAGGAGGGAAATAAGAGGGATGGAGGAGAAATTACCAAATTGTCCTTATAAAAACACACCAAGAATATATTGGATACTCATTCTACCTATATTGGGTACCTGATTCTTCATTGGACTCTAGGTACACCCCAACTAAATGGTCAGTGGGGATCCATGAACTACAATTTTACCTCTCCATACATACGGTACATTATGGCTCCCAATTGAGTACCCAGTACCCCTATGTTGCATCTTTAGTAGGGTTGGACCTAGTACCCTTCACTGATTCCTTCTAAGCCCCGATAAACCTAGAGAACAACTAAAATCATTCAAGAATAAATAAATAATCCAAAAATATCCTTGAATTAAAACTAAGATTTTAGGGTCATTACAAAATCCCCCTTTAGGAGATTTTCATTCTCAAGAATTATCTTTTGGGATCCTCATCAAACATATTTATCCACTAGGATTGTATATATAACTTTCTCTTCTAGGTATCCTCCTAGATATGGAAATTCTTTTACAATATTTGAAAAATTGGAATTGTATTTCCTCACATATAATTCTCATTATAATCTATAATATGCACCAATATCTACTAAAATAACACATCTAACTCCAACTCAACATCATCACTATCGATCATGTGTGATAGGCTTAGTTTTTCCTTCTAGAGTTGTGACACATGAAACCAATAATTCATATCTTGATTTAGTGGAGGAATATCCAATCAATAATCAACTACCAATATCCACTCTATAGTCATGAATTTTCCAATGAAACATGACATGTTATTCCCTCTATTTTTTAGACATGTATGTCCTAACCAAGGTGATACCCATAAAAAATACCAAATTTCCCATGGAAAACGCCTAGGATATCCAAACATTGGTTAGAATAGGAGAATGGTCAGGTTTGAGTAGAAAAAAAAATACTTCATGAGTAATTACACTAACTTAGTAATCTCCTAAACCAAAATCGACCCAAGAAACAATGCCTAATAGGGGCATTCATTATTAAATCATTGTAGTTTTTGTTATATGAATACTTTTACAAGGTCATATGGTCATCCCAGGATTCATTAAAATTCACTACACACACATTGATCATATTCTCAAGTATCCATATCTTTATCTTAGACATAATATCTATTTACGAGTGGCATGTTGTTCTCATCTTTAGTTGTGAGTTCATGGTCTTGTGTAGGTCCCAAAAGAATATATACATGAAACACATATCCTAATTTGGTATTTTAATCATATATACCCTATGAAATTACACTCTATCTTGCATATATATATATATATATATTTCCTAGCTCACCTAACGAATAAGTCTCATGGATGGGTAAGAAATACATAACCTTCATCAATAAGTAAGTTACCACCCATACTACATCATGAACCCTCACAGTATTTGGTAATCCTATGATTAAATCCATAGTCATGTTATATAACTTCCATATAGACATTTTAAGGCATTAAAGTAACCCACATAGTCTCTGGTACTTCACCCTTATCCTTTGGATAGTAAACCAATGAGAAAAAAACCATATGGTAATATTTCTCATGATAGGACACCATAAGTGATGATTTTTGTCACGGTATGTCTTGGTCAACGTTCGGTGACCAACCAATCATAATGCATGGGATTCCTTCATAAAATCATCTCTTAAGTAAGTAGATACCACCACCCTACTATGGATAAATAAAACCCCATCCTTATTCTACAATCATCCTATAATTGGGTCATCTCTCATGATCCATTCTCATGTTATAAAACAATCTAAATTAAGCTCCTGAATAACATTAACTTGGTCTACTAATAAAGAGGTAATGACTAGTGGGGTAAAGTTCACTACATATTGGTCCTCTAATACATCAAACATTCAGTCATCGAGCAAGCTCAATAACTTCTACTCCTCACCTAGTTCCTGAAATACCTACTTCTATATATTCATATAGATAGAATCAGTAAATACATTCCCATTTCCAAGTTTATATTTCATATAAAAGTTGAACATCTATATGAACTATACCAAGTACCTCTAATATAGGTTCAAGTCATTCTAGGAAAAAATATACTGTAATCTCCAGTGTTCAATAAAAAACAATTTTTTTCTAAATCGATAATGGAACCAAAACTTCAAGGCATGAACCACAATGGATACCTTCAATTAATGGGGAGGGTAGTTTCACTCATGGGGTTATAGTTAATGGGACTTGTAAGTGACCACCTAATCACCCTACATAAAAATAGGTCCCAAACCAACCATAGAGGCAATAAAATGAATGATATAATCCTTCCCTCTATCTGGTATAATCATAAGTAGAGTATATGTCAACCTTCCGTTTAACTCTTTGAAAGTTGTGTCACATTGATAAGTTCAATCAAACCTTACCTCTTTCTAGGTCATCCTTTTCATAGTACACTACCAACTTCATTAAGGAAATATTGTATATAAATATTTTATGATTAATTTATTAATATTAATACCTAACCTTATAATACAATGAATTTTTCATAACAATCACATTTAATAATAATAATATTTCAATAGTATATTCCGGTTCTTCTAAACTCGACGTTGTGTGTAAAGAAATTTATTGAATAATTAATTAAAGAAATATATATATATTCTAAAATATTTGGGTGTTATATTCTAACCCCTTATAAGATTTTATACCATGAAATTATGTTACTCTAAAATAAACAAACAAGGATACTTTTTCCTCATTACATCCTCAGGTTCGCATATAGCTTCCTCAAACTTGTCGATTCACCACAGAAACTCGATTAGATGAGTGGTATTATTTTATAGCACTTTATATGTTCAATCAATAATCCCCACTTATTACCTCTCATAGTAAAATCATTCTAAATATTATAACCACTAAGTTTAGTTCATGTGAAGGATTAGGTATGTACATCATCAAATGAGATACATAGAACACATTGTGAACTTGGGAGAGGTTTAGTGGAAGATCCAAGATATTAGATACCATCCCAATATAATCAAGAATTTAAAAGGTAATGATATATATAGGGATCATATTTCCCTAATTTTAAAATCTTATAACTTTTTTCTATAGATATATTTGAAGTAATGTTGTATGATCAACTTCAAACTCTAGATCTCACCAAAAAATGTCAGCATACCTTTTTTATGCTTTGATATGCTATGATATTTTTTCGAATAAATATAACCTTATATAAAATTTCTTTAGCTAGATCAGGTCCCAATATCTTAATTTCTCAAACATAATCCTATAATATTGTTGTACTATACTTATTTCCATATATGGATTTATGAAGATCCATCTGAACACTCAAATGGAAGTTATTATTGTAAGAAAATTAAATAAGAGGGGGTTGTTGGTCCCAAACACATGTAATATCCTTATATAATGATCTAAAAACATCTTCTATAGTTTGAGTTTTACTCTTATACTGACAATCTATCTAAGGTTGATATATAATTCTAAAGTTCATATTTGTATTCAAATCCTTCTAAAGACTTATCGAGAAAAAAAATATGTCATAACATGGAGGTATTAGTCCATACGTATACATGAGTGAAATTTACATTTTTATAATGAATGGAAAATAAATAAGATATACAATATTTTAATTTCATAAAATAATTATTATTTTATAACTGTTATATTTATTCTTTATTTCTATCCTTAGACCAATAATGTGAGGTGGTAATGAAAAATGAGTTACGTCACTTTTTTGGAGGAGGTATTCCACAAGAATACATGAACAACATTATAAATTTACAAAGAATGGAAAGGGAAATAAGTTAAGTAATATATTATATTTATAAAAACATAATAATTTCATAAAAATATTATGTATTCATTAATTACATCTTTATAATCATCCATGTAAGGTGGTGATATAAAATGAAACACATCACTTCATGGAGGTGGCTGTGACACCCCAAGCTTCTACGGTACGCTTCTCTTTGAATAATGCGATAGCGTGTGTTGTACGCAACACCGAGTTCTAACAACCAATCAAACTAGCCATTATGAATAGTAATACCTACTTTTTAAAATTATATATATTTTATATTTCAAAATGGACTTCATTTTTGGATTCAGAATATCTAATTTAGCCTAAGGTGAAATTTTGGTACTTTTCGGATAACTTTCATATTTTGATGAATAGTGAAAATTACTAAATTTTAATTAAAAACAACTTTTTTAATCAAAATAATTAATAGTGATAAATTATGAATTTTAGTAGTTTTAAAGTATATTTAGAATATATTTTTACCATTTAATATAATGTTGGTCATTGGACATAATTTTACAATTAAACCGTACATAAACAAGTGTCAATCTTTTGATAGTTATTATCTCTTAAAAACACGCTTTTTGTTTTGACAGCGGGAATTAATTTTAAATTAATTTCTGCAACTTCTGTGTTTTGAATTTAGGAAAATGGATTCCATATTAGGAATCAGGATGTTCAAATTTTGTAAATAGGTAAGTTTTATTTTTAGACATTTTGAATAATTACTGCGGTAAATATTTTATTTACCATGGTTAAGGGTAAATCCGGTAAATAAGGGTTAAAAAATAATATTATAATAATACTAAATTACCCTAAAACGTGTCTTAACCCTATTTTTTGATACATGGTCGACCATGGGCATCTTTTGGTCGATTTTGGGACCCCATGGATCCACTTGTAAGTGATAATGACAGTTTATTTTAATTAAGTTAAAATGAATACAAAAATGACACAAGCATATATCTTTTAGAAAAACAATTGTTACATAGGGTTATATATGTTTGATTTTAGATTATAAATATTCATTAGAAATATAAAACGATTTCCTACATAAAGATATTTTATTTATAATTTTTAGACATTAAATAATTTATTTAATTTATGACACAATGATGATGTAGTAATTACTAAAATAGTGAAAAATTAAATTATTTGATATTATAAATACCCAAATAAATATAATATGAAACTTTTAATGAATTAAAATAAGTTTATATGATAATATGATATATTAGGATTTATTTAATTGACTTTTTTCGAAGTAATCAATCTGTTATGAGTTTCACAAAAATCAACTATTGAATAGTATCAAAATTGACATAAAAGAGTTCTTAAAACAAATATTATATTATTAATTGATATTAAATTTTTAAAAATCTAAGGTTCGGCCAAGAGACTTATATCATGATAGTTTCATCATTAATGGACCACTTGGGGGTCTCTTGGATGTATATAGTAAGTTTATTAACCATATTATATAAAAATACAAAGAGACATTGTAAAAGTGAAACTAATTAACTTAGAGTTAATACTTAAAGATAAGGTTAATATAAGTACCCAAACCTGTCTAAATTCTATTGGTTGAGTGGTTTTCGACCTATCCCCACCTCAAACTTTGCATAATCAACTTTGGAGCCATTAGAAACCGAATATGAATTTATTATAAATTAATATTTCTAGCTTTTCCAAAGGTGCCCCTCACCCCTCTTATAAAAGGGCACTCTTCCTTCTCATTTATTCACACCTTCAAAGCCTTTTGGTCCGGCCAAAATCTGCCCCAATACTCTCCCAACATCCCTCACTACAACCTAGAGGCCTTATTTGGATCAGAAAGCCAACCTAAGTAGCCCTTTTGATCAAATCAAAATGAAGAACCCGAAGAAGAGGTAATGTTTTCACCACCCCTTTTCAAGTTCCTTTCTTCTTCCACTTCTTCTTTATTTGTTATTAACATTCTAAATTAATAACTCCAGTATCTCACATATACTGTGATGTTATTATAAATATGGTACAACCATATTCAGTATTCTATCTACCCTTTGAATAACATGTCACCATACGTGCGTACGTACGGCTTACCGTCTCCACGTCGTGGTGTAATTGTTATTCAATATATTATTATTTGGATGGGTATAATAATGATGTGTAACTCATGTAAATAATAATTATAACATGTTAATGATTCTTTATATATGATATACCATCCACTTATATATTATTTTAATATCAAAAGAATGATATTGTCGCTCGTGCGTACGTACGGTCTACCGTCTCCACGAACGTGATGAGATTCATTCTCCATCGTATCCATTCAAGTATAATTATCATTTGATGATTTAAAATTGATGTTTAAGGACTTGATATCATTCTGGATATGAATAATATACAACCTATCCTTTATAAACATGTCTTACGTAACAAAACATATAAAATAAAACAAGTAAGTTAACACCTGAAACAATGATAATACTAAGATATTATTATAAAATCAATATTAAAAGATCATATATGATATCATATTAATGTATATGATTCTTGTATAATTTAATAAAAATTATTTCACCATTATACAGGAGGTTAACCTACCCCAACCAAGGAAAAGTACAAGGTAAGGGGTTTTCATCTCACTCCTTATTTCCGTGAGATTCATGCCATATTGCCACCATCACCTTTTGTGTGGTGTATGTACTGCCCATAATTATATTCTTTGTATAATACACTCTAATTTATGTGTATTTACATATTCATTGTATGATACCTCTTTCATGGTTTGTATGTTTCATAATTTACCAAATTGGTAAGGGTTATTTCAGAATCTCTTCATTATCCGAGGTTGTTTATATGTAATAATATACTGGGATCTCTTTATCATCCACATCCATGTTTCTTCAAAATGTATTTCAAAACATTTTTATTATTTACAAGAATATGGGTTAAATTCATTTATACCCTTGTTTTAATTTTTATAATAATCTTTCCGTCGTTTTCAAAATAAGGTCCTTTTTAACCTTTTCGACAGAATTAAGGTAAGAATGTTTTTTTTAACTTATACGGTGGGTGCGGTTATTTTCCACAGTTATAAAATCTTCAAAGCTTTCCTTACAAGATTATAAGAATATTTTCAAAGAAAATGTTTTATTTTATATGGCTCTTAAATGATTTCAAAAATAGAAAGAGATATTTCTCTAAAAAGAATTTTGATTTCATCTATGTCAACATCCTTTGATGGATTTTACGCTTATTTGAAATTGATTTATTATGATACAAAACTTATATATTGTATTGAAGGTTTTGTAATATGTTTGACTGTGGATGTGCTATTTTTATACCATTCATAGTTTATGGTGAAATTATTGACATTTCGTATGCTAGTTTTAATACGAATGTTTATGTTATGTTTAAACCTTTTCATATGGGAATGCATTGGACTTAATATGTGACGGGTGGAGCCCGCTATAGCTCCTCGATGCATCGGTAGGTCTCATGAGACAAACTAGTGTCTTGGCACAAGGCCTTGACAAAATCTTATTTTTAGTCTTGGCACGAGGCCTTGGCTATGTGGTTATGATAGTCTGGCATTATGCATTCCATCATTATGAAAGTGGTTATTGATTTTGCATGTGATTATTCGATTAGTAGAATATCCATGTGAATAATTAAATGGAATTATTTAATTTTATTTATGCCATACCATATTGAAAGTTCAAGTTTGAAAGGCTTTTATTTTAGTTATACATTGCCTTAAATGTTTATTCTTATTTATGAAAGTTTCCGCTATATTGTTATCCTTACTGGGCATTTGAACTCACCCCTTCTCTATGCTTTATTTCTCCCAGGAAGTGAAGAAGTAAATTATGAATGACCTGCAGGGATATTATGTGGGGATATGAGTGTGGATTCTGGAGACAATATGTTGTTGTAGTAGTTTTTCATTTTATGATGTAGTGTAAGACTTATGAATATATCTAGTGTTTCCAAGACTACTAAACCAATCAGTCTTTCGAGATTTCATCTTTCTTGTGATCATGCCAATGTTCTGTAATAATGCACCAAATCTGGGTAACTGGGGTCGGGGCGTTACAGTTGGTATCACAGGAAGTTTAGTACAAACCTTGGAAGCTGGATTTAGATAAACTCTGATTAGAGCACGTAGACCTAAGATGAACTTTGAGGATTAGTATAGAAGAACTTCCTAGAATTTTGGTATTGTAGAGATTTTGTGAGTTTTCCGAGCAATACATCCCTGTCTGGATATGAGCAGGTAGAGGCGGCTCTGGCACAGATGTACCTAGGGGTAAAACCTGAAAACACCGCTTTGAGCTAGACTCGAACGGGAACTGGTGCACGAAAACGGGCCTTGCTGCACTCTTGGTTACGACACTCCCGGGGGATATGCTTAGGATAACTCTCATTTTTCTTTACAAATAATTTTGAAGGGATTATGAGTATATACTTCCTCAAAGAAAACATTCTTATGATTATGGATTATATCCATAAATAGTTCAATTTATGTTAAGTGTTTTATAAGTATGGGATTATGTATTTTGATTCATAAACTGGTCTAGTTTATGCCATTGTTTAGAAATGGCGCCTAGTGGAAGAAATGGAAACCGTATCAATGCACGCACTCCATGTAGGGATTTCCCTCCTGCTCAAGATAATTATAGTGGAGCTGGTGATTCAACTGGAGCCGATCAGCTAATCACCATACTGGGACAACTTACTCAGGTTATGAATAATAACCTTACCCGTATGGAGCACCCTGATCCGCAGCGTGGAGGATCAATGTTAGATCGATTCATGAGGCAACAACCACCAACGTTCAATGGGAGTACAAATCCATTAGTAGCTGAGCAATGGATATTTTCCCTAGAGAAAATATTTCAGGCTTTGGGGAGCAGTGAAAGGGAAAAAGTTATCATGGCAGTTTACCGCCTCACTGGAGATGATGATCAATGGTGGTCATTGATTCAAAATACGAAGGAAGATGATGAAGTATCAAATATGGAATGGAGGGAGTTCAAAAATCTGTTTTTAGAAAAATACTTTCCTCGCGACTATCGAGCAGATATGGAAATCCAATTTCTAAGTCTGAGACAGAAGGAGGATGAGAATGTCACAAAGTATGAGGCTAACTTTACAAGGTTAGCAAGGTACGCTGGTGATTATATACGTAACCAAAGAAGTAAGATTGATCGTTTCTTTGATGGGTTAAAACCATTTCTCCGTCGAGCATTAGTCTCACAATCCTTTTCATCGTACGAAGACATTGTCTCATGTGCTATCAAGACCGAAAAGGAATTCTCTAAGTCTTATGACTTTAAAGAAAAGCAAGAGAGGAAGAGGCCTGCTGATCAATCTGGGAATGGAAATAAGGGGAAGAAAGGAAAGGTTGAATATCCATCCTGTGGTAAATGTGGGAAGAAACACCCCGGTGCTTGCTTGAAGGGAATGGGAGTCTGTTACAAGTGTGGTGAAAAAGGCCACCAAGATCGTGATTGAAAAGGGAAGAAGGAAGCCACCAACGTTCAGTGCTACAATTGCAGGGAGATGGGATATTATGCGAATGAATGTCCTAAGCGTCAGGATAACTTACCTCAGAAAAGGCCAAGGGATCAAGGCCAGGCTTATGCTATCACTACTGCTGAGGTAGAAGCTCTGAAAGACGTGGTGGCAGGTAATTTAATGGTTTCCTCAAGTTTAGCAAATGCATTATTTGATTCTGGATCATCGCATTGTTTCATATCTTCCCAGTTTTCTAAGAAAATTAGATATTTCCAATTTGATTTAACAAGGGAGTTGTCAGTTAAAACTCCTAAGGGAAGTATCATTGCAACAAAGTTTTGTGAATCAGTCCCCATTAGATCACATAAATGTTCGTTATCTGCTGATCTCATCGTCATACCTATGATTGAGTTTGACATAATCCTCGGTATGGACTGGCTTTCCGACTATGATGTGAAGATTTATTGTAAGAAGAAAGAGGTTACGATTCTTGATGATAATGATAAGGAACACCTTATCTTTAGAGCAGAATCGTCACCCCCTAATTCTTATTTAGATCCACCCTCAATAGCTCAACTAAATTCAATTATTGGGGAGGAAGAGAATGAAATAACTATGGGTGAGGAAAGGAATGTTCAAATAGAGGATGTACCTATTGTGAAAGAATTTGTAGATGTATTTCCGGAAGATTTACCTGGACATCCTCCAGAACGAGAAGTTGAGTTTTCCATTGATTTAATTCCTGGATCAAGGCCTATATCGAAGACCCCTTATAGAATGGCCACTGTAGAATTAGTTGAACTAAAGAAACAACTAGAGGAATTGAGTAATAAGGTATTTATTCGCCCTAGTGTTTCTCCATGGGGAGCCCCTGTTCTTTTTGTTAAAAAGAAAGATGGATTTATGAGGTTATGTATCGACTACAGGGAGATCAATGCTATAACGACAAAGAACAAGTATCCCCTACCTCGTATTGATGATTTATTTGACCAACTACATGGAGCTCAATAATTTTAAAAGATTGACCTTCGATCTGGATACCATCAGTTGTGTGTAAAGAAGTAAGACATTCTGAAGACAGCATTTCGAACCAGGTACGGGCATTACAAGTTTACTGTAATGCCTTTTGGAATGACTAATGCACCCTCTGTATTCATGGATCTGATGAATAGATTTTTCAAGGAGTATCTCGATGAATTTGTGGTGGTATTTATTGATGATATCTTGGTATACTCCAAAACCTACGAAGATCATGAAAATCACTTGCGCATTATCTTGAAGACTCTGAGGAGGCATGAAGTATATGGGAAGTTTAGCAAGTGTGAATTCTGGCTTCAGGAGATTTCTTTTCTTGGCCATATTGTCTCTAAAGATGGAATCTCTGTTGATCCTTCTAAGACCAAGGCAATCAAAGAATGGCCAGCACCTACGATTATAACTGAGGTACGCAGTTTTATTGGTTTGGCAGGTTATTATCGACGTTTCGTCTAGAATTTTGCCCGATTGGCTAACCCATTAACGAAGCTCACACGTAAAGGGGTTAAATTTGTTTGGACAAAAGAGTGTGAAGAATGTTTTGAAGAACTGAAGAAAAGATTAGTCAATGCTCCTATATTGACTCTATCATCGGGGAATGATGGGTTCATTATTTATAGTGATGCATCGAAGAAAGGACTTGGTTGTGTCCTTATGCAGAATGATAGAGTTATTGCCTATGCATCACGGCAGTTGAAAATTCATGAACAAAACTATCCTACTCATGATCTCTAGTTAGCAGCTGTGATCTTTGCTTTGAAGATATGGAGGCACTGCCTCTATGGTGAAAAATGTGAGATTTATACTGATCACAAGAGTTTGAAGTATATTTTCTCACAAAAAGAACTCAACATGAGGCAAAGTAGATGGATTGAATTACTCAAGGATTATGATTGCACGATACACTACCACCCGGGGAAAGCAAACAAGGTGGCAGATGCTTTGAGTAGAAAAGACCATGGAGTTTTGAACAATATGAGAATTGAAAGGGATCCAATTTTCATGGATCTAGTGAAGATGGACATGGGAATAACCAGGGAAGGAGAAACATCATTTCTTTTTCAAATGGTTGCCAAACCATCTTTAATAGAAAGGATTAAGAGTACTCAGACCGATGATGAAGAATTTCAAAAGAAGATTAAAGATGTGAATGATGGGAGATTGAGAGACTTTGTGTATGAAGATGGAATTTTGAAATTTGGGAAGAGACTTTGTGTTCCCGATATACCTGATCTAAAAAGGGAATTGCTGGATGATGCTCATAGTTCCAATTTCTCTATACACCCTGGGAGCACCAAAATGTATAGAGATTTGAAGGAACATTTTTGGTGGGACAACATGAAGAGGGAGATTGCTGATTTTGTGTCAAGATGTATGGTTTGTCAACAAGTGAAAGCTGGAAGGCAACATCCTGGAGGAGTCATACAACCTCTTCCCATATCGGAGTGGAAATGAGACAATATTACGATGGACTTTGTCATGGGGATACCAAAGACTCCTAGAAGGAATGATGCAATATGGTTTATTGTTGATCGTCTTACCAAGTCAACACATTTTCTTGCTATAAGAGAAGATCTACCCCGGGAACGTCTAGAAAAACTATATATTAATGAAGTTGTGAGACTTCATGGAGTACCCCTATCGATTGTTTCTGATCGTGATCCCCATTTTACTTCAAGATTATGGAAAAGTCTTCAGAAATCCCTGGATACTGAACTTCATTTGAGCACTGCATACCACCCTCAGACAGACGGACAATCAGAACGGACTATTCAAACCTTAGAAGACATGTTGAGATCTTTCTCACTTTACTTTCAGGGTATGTGGGATCAATATTTACCTCTGGTAGAATTTTCTTATAACAATAGCTTCCATTCGAGTATTTAGATGGCACCATATGAAGCGTTATATGGAAAGAGATGTCGTACACCAACCTGTTGGGATGACGTTGGTGAAAGAAAACTTGTAGGCCCAGAACTGGTGGAGGAAACGGTGGAAAAGGTGAAAGTAATCCAAAATCACATCAAAGCAGCTCAAAGTAGGAAGAAGAGCTATGCCGATAATCGAAGGAAGGATTTGGAATTTCAAGTCGGTGATCATGTTTTCCTAAAGGTATCTCCATGTAAGGGAGTCATAAGTTTTGGTAAGAAAGGTAAATTGAGTCCCAGGTACATCGGACCTTTCGAAATTCGAGAATGAATTGGGGTTGTATCTTACCGATTGGCAATGCCGCCAAGTCTCTCCAAAGTTCACGATGTGTTCCACGTATCTCTGTTGAGGAAATACATGCCTGATCCAATGCATGTACTCACCTATGAAGAATTAGAACTGGAACCCGATCTTTCCTATTGTGAAGAGCCCGTCAGGATTCTTGATACGAGAGAACAAGTACTGAGAAACCGGACGACGCGTCTGGTAAAAGTTTTGTGGAGAAACCATAAGATGGAAGAGGCAACGTGGGAACCCGAGGAACTTATGATGAAGAACCACCCGAGTCTTTTAATGTGATAGTATTCTAGAAATTTCTAGGATGAAATTATTTGAAGGAGTGGAGAATGTGACACCCCAAGCTTCTACGGTACGCTTCTCTTTGAATAATGCGATAGCGTGTGTTGTACGCAACACCGAGTTCTAACAACCAATCAAACTAGCCGTTATGAATAGTAATACCTACTTTTTAAAATTATATATATTTTATATTTCAAAATGGACTTCATTTTTGGATTCGGAATATCTAATTTAGCCTAAGGTGAAATTTTTGTACTTTTCGGATAACTTTCATATTTTGATGAATAGTGAAAATTACTAAATTTTAATTAAAAACAACTTTTTTAATCAAAATAATTAATAGTGATAAATTATGAATTTTAGTAGTTTTAAATTATATTTATAATATATTTTTACCATTTAATATAATGTTGGTCATTGGACATAATTTTACAATTAAACCTAACATAAACAAGTGTCAATCTTTTGATAGTTATTATCTCTTAAAAACACGCTTTTTGTTTTGACAGCGGGAATTAATTTTAAATTAATTTCTGCCACTTCTGTATTTTGAATTTAGGAAAATGGATTCCATATTTGGAATCAGGATGTTCAAATTGTGTAAATAGGTAAGTTTTATTTTTAGACATTTTGAATAATTACTGCGGTAAATATTTTATTTACCATGGTTAAGGGTAAATCCGGTAAATAAAGGTTAAAAAATAATATTATAATAATACTAAATTACCCTAAAACGTGTCTTAACCCTATTGGTTGATACATGGTCGACCATGGGCATCTTTTTGTCGATTTTGGGACCCCATGGATCCACTTGTAAGTGATAATGACACTTTATTTTAATTAAGTTAAAATGAATACAAAAATGAGACAAGCATATTTCTTTTAGAAAAACAATTGTTACATAGGGATATATATGTTGGATTTTAGATTATAAATATTAATTAGAAATATAAAACGATTTCCTACATAATGATATTTTATTTATAATTTCTAGACATTAAATAATTTATTTTATTTATGACACAATGATGATGCAGTAATTACTAAAATAGTGAAAAATTAAATTAATTGATATTATAAATACCCAAATAAATATAATATGAAACTTTTAATGAATTAAAATAAGTTTATATAATAATATGATATATTAGGATTTATTTAATTGACTTTTTTCGAAGTAATCAATCTGTTATGAGTTTCACAAAAATCAACTATTGAATAGTGTCAAAAGTGACATAAAAGAGTTCTTAAAACAAATATTATATTATTAATTGATATTAAATTTTTAAAAATCTAAGGTTCATCCAAGAGACTTATATCATGATAGGTTCATCATTAATGGACCACTTGGGGGTCGATTGGATGTATATAGTAAGTTTATTAACCATATTATATAAAAATACAAAGAGACATTGTAAAAGTGAAACTAATTAACTTAGAGTTAATACTTAAATATAAGGTTAATATAAGTACCAAAACCTGTCTAAATTCTATTGGTTTAGTGGTTTTCGACCTATCCCCACATTAACCTTTGAATAATCAACTTTGGAGCCATTAGAAACCGAATATGAATTTATTATAAATTAATATTTCTAGCTTTTCCAAAGGTGCCCCTCACCCCTCTTATAAAAGGGCACTCCTCCTTCTCATTTCTTCACACCTTCAAAGCCTTTTGGTCCGGCCAAACTCTGCCCAAATACTCTCCCAACATCCCTCACTACAACCTAGAGGCCTTATTTGGATCAGAAAGCCAACCTAAGGAGCCCTTTTGATCAAATCAAAAGGAAGAACCCGAAGAAGAGGTAATGTTTTCACCACCCCTTTTCAAGTTCCTTTCTTCTTCCACTTCTTCCTTCTTTGTTCTTACCATTCTAAAATAATAACTCCAGTATCTCACATATACTGGGATGTTATTATAAATATGTTACAACCATATTCAGTATTCTATCCACCCTTTGAATAACATGTCACCATACGTGCGTACGTACGGCTTACCGTCTCCACGTCGTGGTGTAATTGTTATTCAATATATTATTATTTGGATGGGTATAATAATGATGTGTAACTCATGTAAATAATAAATATAACATGTTAATGATTATGTATATATGATATAACATCCACTTATATATTATTTTAATATCAAAAGAATGATATTGTCGCTCGTGCGTACGTACAGACTACAGTCTCCACGAACGCGATGAGATTCATTCTCCATCGTATCCATTCAAGTATAATTATCATTTGATGATTTAAAAATGATGTTTAAGGACTTGATATCCTTCTGGATATGAATAATATACAACCTATCCTTTACAAACATGTCTTACGTAACAAAACATATAAAAGAAAACAAGTAAGTTAACACCCGAAACAATGATAATACTAAGATATTATTATCAAATCAATATTAAAAGATCATATATGATATCATATTAATATATATGATTCTTGTATAATTTAATAAACATTATTTCACCATTATACAGAAGGTTAACCTAACCCAACCAAGGAAAAGTACAAGGTAAGGGGTTTTCATCTCACTCCTTATTTCTGTGAGATTCATGCCATATTGCCACCATCACCTTTTGTGTGGTTTATGTACTGCCCATAATTATATTCTTTGTATAATACACACTAATTTATGTTTATTTACATATTCATTGTATTATACCTCTTTCATGGTTTGTATGTTTCATAAGTTACCAAATTGGTAAGGGTTATTTCACAATCTCTTCATTATCCGAGGTTGTTTATACGTAATAATCTACTGGGATCTCTTTATCATCCACATCCATGTTTCTTCAAAATGTATTTCAAAACATTTTTATTATTTACAAGAATATGGGTTAAAGTCATTTATACCCTTATTTGACTTTTTATAAGAATATTTCCATCGTTTTCAAAACAAGGTCCTTTTTAACCTTTTTGACAGAATTAAGGTAAGAATGTTTTTTTTAACTTATACGGCGGGTGCGGTTATTTTCCACCGTTATAAAATCTTCAAAGCTTTCCTTACAAGCTTATAAGAATATTTTCAAAGAAAATGTTTTATTTTATATGGCTCTTAAATGATTTCAAAAATAGAAAGAGATATTTCTCTAAAAATAATTTTGATTTCATCTATGTCTACGTCCTTTGATGGATTTTACGCTTATTTGAAATTGATTTATTATGATACAAAACTTATATATTGTATTGAAGGTTTTGTAATATGTATGACTGTGGATGTGCTATTTTTATACCATTCATAGTTTATGGTGAAATTATTGACATTTTGTATGCTAGTTTTAATACGAATGTTTATGTTATGTTTAAACCTTTTCATATGGGAATGCATTGGACTTAATATGTGATGGGTGGAGCCCGCTATAGATCCTCGATGCATCGGTAGGTATCATGAGACAAACTAGTGTCTTGGCACAAGGCCTTGACAAAATCTTATTTGTAGTCTTGGCACGAGGCCTTGGCTATGTGGTTATGATAGTCTGGCATTATGCATTCCATCATTATGAAAGTGGTTATTGATTTTTCATGTGATTATTAGATTAGTAGAATATCCATGTGAATAAGTAAATGGAATTATTTCATTTTATTTATGCCATACCATGTTGAAAGTTCAAGTTTGAAAGGCTTTTGTTTTAGTTATACATTGCCTTAAATGTTTATTCTTATTTATGAAAGTTTCCGCTATATTGTTATCCTTACTGGGAATTTGAACTCACCCCTTTTCTATGTTTTATTTCTCCCAGGAAGTGAAGAAGTAAATTATGAATGACCTGCAGGGATATTATGTGGGGATATGAGTGTGGATTATGGAGACAATATGTTGTTGTAGTAGTTTTTCATTTTATGATGTAATGTAAGACTTATGAATATATCTAGTGTTTCCAAGACTACTAAACCAATCGGTCTTTCGAGATTTGATCTTTCTTCTGATCATGCCAATGTTATGTAATAATTCACCGACTCTGGGTAACTGGGGTCGGGGCGTTACAGTGGCAGTCCACACGTACACATGGGCAGTGTTTTAATTTCCTATAGAAATGTAAAGAGATAAAAAATAGTTCATAAATCAATATAATAACATTTAATTATTGGAAATATATTTTTTTTATTTCGGTGGTTAGAAATAGATTTAAAGGTGGTATAAGAACAAATAAACTTTAAATAGTTCAATTAGGACATATACCTCATCCTCGAATATATCCCTTTGTATTACACCTTAAGCATTCTTGGATTTTTATTTTAAAAATAAAAATACCACTAGTACATGTTGAATATATCTTTTAATGCTTTTTTTATCATATTGGTTGAGATAAATTCCTCCAAAATCCTGATGATGTGAGGAGAGGAGGTTCCCTTTTATAAGTTATGGGTGTGGAACTCTTGTAAATACTTAAAAAAATTAAATAAATATAAATGTATTTGTCAAAAAAGTGGTTCAAATTTAGTCAAATTTAATATAAAATATAACTTATGTCTAAAATACACTCAATTAATTAAATTTATCCATTTTTTATAGATATTTTATGTTATATATTCTAGTTTAAGCCCACCCCCCCCCCCCATTAACCCTTTTAACAGTTAGTGGGGTGATAAAGTTTTTCCATGGAAACTATTCATTAAAAACTAAAATTAAATTGAAAACATTATCAAATTTGAGACTCTTAATTATAAATATGAGATTAATTCTTTAATATTAAATTTTTATAAGAGGAAAAAATTAATTTCAATATAAGTGTGTAAAACATAACGAGAAATCGTTTTGAAAAAAAATTCATTTTTAGGAATAAAAATTATTTTATACCAAAATAAAATATAATACAGATTACTATGGAACTATATATATTTTTTTTATAAAATGGTACTTATATAACATGAGAACCAATATAAGACCAAATATTAATTTTTAATTACATGAAAATAAATGAATATTATTTATAGAAATTGGCATTTTCCATTATTCAATCAGAAATGGATCTTTTCAAAAAAATATGAAAAATACTCCCTAAGATAATTTAAATATAATGAATAAAAAAATAAGTTAATTTTATAAATTTAAAACTATTAGTTTTATAAATTTAGTTTTTAAATAAAACCATATATTTCATGGAAAATATTTTAGCTTGAATAAAACCATTTCTTTTCCAATTGAAAAATAATATAAAATATCATATTATATAAAAATCCATAAAATATATTTATGATCATAAATAATTCATGAAATTTATTTATTATTAAAATTACCTAGGTTTTCAAAATTTATATCCATGAAGTTGATCAAACAAGTCATCAATATGGGGTAGAGGATATTTGTTCTTAATAGTGATCTTGATAGGTTTTTGATAATCAATAAAAAGATGCATTAACCCATAAGTATTCTTAAAAATGAATTGATGCACCCCATGGCGACATAATCAGGTGTATGAATTCCTTTTATAAATTATCCTTTTGTTACTTCTCAATTATTACAACTTAATTTGGGTTATTCTATAAGGATTCTTTGAAATACACATAGCCCCATGTATTCATTTTATTAAAAATTAAACATCATGATTTAGGGAAAGACAAGGAAACTCTTTAGAAACTACATAAGTGTATTACCATAAAATATGAATATATTTGATTTTGAGTTTCTCCCCAACCATTTTAGATAAATATACCTCATGAATAAGTAGTAAGACCCATATAATAGAAGTAACTTCCATTTAAAGTTTGTATTTATCCTCACACCAATAAAAAATAATAGATTAATTTACAATATCAAATGTTTCTTCCATTAATTTTAAATTGATATGGTATATAGATAGATAGATTCAATCCATGACCAATATCATGTCAATTTCAAATGTGGGGACAATAACGATATTTATAGGAAGCACATTCCCATAAATTTCTATTAGAGAGGAGGTATAAACATGAGATGAAACAATTATACGGTTAGAATTTTTCAAAAATAATTTAATATCTTACAATTTAGGTGATAATTTGACACTCTTATCATATTATTCATATATAAAATAGTGGGTAGAATCAGAATAAAATAATTTGTTTGTAGTTATAGAGTGTATGATAATTGTACCTTAAAATAGTTCATTATTATGACCCATTTCAGAAATTGTGATTGCATAATCCTACTCTTTATCATTTAGATTATGAAGTTATTGATTACTCTTATAATCATTAAACCTAGGTTTCATGTGTTTTTCAACATAATGTCTATACTCCTTACAATTGAAGATTTAAAGTGTGAGTAGTGTATTCGGTTGAAATTTACCTCTATTCATTTCATTAGTTGACCTATTTACATTAGTTCAATATTAAATTACTCAATGGACTTATATTTTATAATTTAATCATTTAGCTATCCCACATATAAAGTTTCCCCCATGATTCTTTCCACATTTTTAGAATGAATAAAGATTAATTTTTTTCCTATATGGGTTTTATTCTTGGAATTTGCTTGAAAATCAATCCTTCTCTTTTTATCCCCAAAACCATGAGAATAATGAGAGTCTAAACTCTCTATTTAATCCTTGATACCACTTAAAAATATTTATTCAAAGCTATAAAATTCCCTTATAGAAAATTTCTTTCATATACTTGTTTTTAAACCATTATATATTTGATCAATTTTTCTTGCATGGTCAATGATAAAACCAAAAGCTTACCTTGAAAGTCTATTGAAATTTACCTCATAGGTACTAATGTATTCATAATCCTTATTTTTCAATTCTAGTAATTCCCTTTCCATTCCCATGAAATGATTTTAGGTAAAATACTTCTTTAAAAATATATTCTTAGACACTTCCCATGACATGGTGTTTCTTTTTTCTTCTTGCCTCATATTGTTGATAATATTCCACCATTTATCATCTTTATATTCCAAATGATATATAGACAAAACCTTATCATTGGATAATAAAGAAAAAAGTTTTTATAGAATGAATCCATTTCTCAGTAATAAGTTTATTCGAATAACCACTAAAGGAAAGTGGACGTTTTCTCATAAAAGAATCAATGCTGAGTTGTTCCTTCCTTTGTAAATTTGTAATTTCAGTATGATTTGTGATATAATTCATATATTGAGAGATTTATATAAGTATATATAGAATATTTCATATCCCATCTCCCATTTCATTTGATTTACCATGAGGATATCCATTAAATTGTTCATCACATTCATTATTCACAGGATTCCTCCTAGTTCTAGCCAATGACTAAAAACAAAAATATTCGTGTGGATATTAAGTATCAATATATATAGTAAAAAATCATATAAAAATGAAATTAATTACCAATATATCATAAATTATTACATGTTATTATCATTATATGAAACTTTAAGTTCATCATATGTCACTTTCTATTTATCCTAACTTGGATTAGGTTTTATTATCTCATTATTAATCTCTAAAAATAAATAAACCCTAATCTGATACCAACTAAGGTGGACCAAGAATTACATATATAAATATTAAATCATTTTAGATGAATATTCAATACAAATCATAATAATACACACCTGAGAACCATAAAGGATTAATTTATTTGGATACTAGATACAAATCAACATATTTCAGTAAATATATTCAAACATTTCCATAAAAAATCTTCTCATATGGTGCCTTTCAAGAATCACTTTACTTAATACCCTTCATAATAACCATGGGAAATATAAATATAATAATGGACGATCTCAAATGATCTATTATGGTAAACATGGGAGGTATCAATTAAAATATCATAAGTGAACCAAATTTATTCATAAAGGTATGATAAAATAATAATGGTAGATAATTTTCATACCCAAAGACATAAATATCAAATCATGAGTCATGTTATAAAGTTGTGTTGTAACATAATACATAATTCTACTACCATGGATCATCAAACAATCATAATCCGTGTGATAATAACTTAGGAATAAAAATATGGAATAAGAATGTGGAATAAACATAAGCATATAAATAATATTATAAGGATAACAACTTATAAATTAATCACATCATATATAAATTATACCAAATAAGATATTCATCACGTAATAGGCTTAGCCTAATAACCCGTCAACCTTCTTGGGATTCGGAAAAATACATTTATACCCTCTTGGGGTTATACTAACCACACATGAACCCTTTAATCTCATAGAATATAAAAAATTTCTTAATTAATTGTAGGGATATAGAAAACTCACCAATCATATAATAGTAAACTATTCATATATATTCTATGAAAACATAAGAACATTCATCATTCATTCATAGCTTAATTAGCTCATGATAAACAAAATGGTTTTCATGAAAAAAGCATTAAAAATAATCATAATAAATCATATATCAAAAGTAGTATTATGGTATAATACGATCATATCCCCAATAACACATAATAATTTTTAAAGGATGTTGACATGGATGAAAAAAACACTTTTATGAAATCATTTAAAATACGCTTTGAAAATTAAGAGAAAATATTCCTTTTATTTTGGAAACTTTTTAACAATAAAATTCTCATAAAATGGGAATATGACTTTCTTTGTAAAATATTTAAACTTTTAAAGTAATATTTATAATGAATTAATTACATGAAAATGGTAAAAATACCTTCATACTATATATGCTAAAAGAGAACATTTTTTCACACTTTTGTAAAATTCAAAAGTGAGTCATATGAAAAAAAATTTAAAAATATTCCTTTTAATAATTTGTAAATAAAGTAAAAATTATTGAAAAGACATTTTTAAAAAATTCATTTATTTTTAAAAACATCTATAAAATAATTTTAAGAACATAAATATGTATGATAAATACTCTCGACCAAAAAGAGGAAATATGGTAGAATTTTCTTAAAAACATTTTCTCAATTTTTTTTAGTACCAAAGAGAGGCGAATAAAATTAAAGCATGAAAACATCATAAATAACCATATTATAAGAAATATATAGGGTTTAAAAGATGAGGATAATATATTTTCTCTCATTGTAAATTTAACACATACAATACCTTTAAGAAATGTGATTGTAACATAGACCCTTACTTCAAGTCTTGACTTTCTTTATACACTCTCATAAAAACCTGTATAAAAAATTATATTTATTATACATATATACCATTAAAATATTCATACTTATATTACAAAATATAATCCCATTATAATTTTTAATTATCTATTTATTAATAACTCTTCTTTAAATTCAACACTTAGGTGTTAACTGTTATGTTTAACATTAAGTTTTTAGTTCGACGATTTCGATCCTTGAAACTTGGTCATGGTTTCAAAATACAAAAAATATTATTAATTTGATAATTAAAATATTTATTAATTATATACAATTTTATAACCATTCTTATAAAGTGGTTATAAAAATGAATTACATCACTTTGTGTAGATAGTAGTTTGTACGTATGCACGAGTGATATTTTCATTTTCCAAAAAAATAGAAAGAAATAAAGGTAAATAATGATCTATATTTATAGTGTAATAATAATATCATAAATATAATATATATTCATTAAATATATCCTTATTACATTCCATGATAAGTGTAAGTGAAAATTTTATCACATCCTTTTGTGGAGATGGTAGTCCACACATACACATAAATAACATTATTGTATTCCAAAAGAAGTAAGTATGATAAGGTATATAATATTTTATCTATATAGAATCATAATTATGTATTAAAACCATATTTTTCCATTAAATAAATCTATATAAATATCCATGGAATTCAGTGATGAAAAATAAAATACATCGCTTCATGGAGAAAGTAGTGTGTGCATACGTATGAGCGATGTTTTTATTTTCCATTAGATACAAAGTAGATAGAAAATGATTGTGATATTAACATAAACACATTTAAGTATTTAAAATATACATATTTCATCATGTAAAAATGGTTATATATTATTTTTAGGAGATTAAGGAAGAAATAAAATTCAAATAGATCGATAAAGTCAATTACCTCTTCTTCAGGTATCTTCCTTTATCTTACACATTAATCTTTATTGAGATGGTTTTTGGTGAGACCAGGACCTATATGGAATGTGGAGGAATATTTTAAAATATTTCTTTAGTTATTTTAAAAACTATATATCTTAATTGGTATGGTTAACTGAGAATAGTATGATACCCTCTATAAGTAAGGTCAGTGAAAAACTTGTAAATACTTACAACATTATTATATAATATATTTCTAACACAAGTCAAGTGGCTCCAAAATGTAATAGTTTTAAATATAATAATTTTATGGTAAAAATAAAATCAACCAATGATAGTTAAAAAAAATATTTGTGTTATTTTAAATCTTATATTTTAGGTTAACCTCCCCCCCCCCCCATTTAACTCATTTAACCCTTACTGTGTTAATAAGATTTTTACCATGGTAACTATTCATTAAGGAAAAAAATTAATTTAAAATTATTAACTAATATTAATTATTATAATTAAAAAAATTGAATATTTTTAAAAAATTAAATTTCTATAATTGGTAGAAATTAATTCTAATATCCACACACAAATCACATAAAACCCATTTTTAGATAAAACGTATTTTTTCAAAATAAAAATGATTTTATTCTTATTCCTAATATAGTAAAAAAAATTACAAATCTTAATATATTTTATTGAATATATTATATACAAAATTATTTGAAATAATTCATAAATACTGACCAATTTAATTTATTAAGCTAAAATACATGTTGCATAATGAAAATAGTATATTGAAAAATATATCTTTTTACCTTCAAATGATTTTTTCATTATTTATACATAATTAATAATCAATATATAAATTTTTATTCCTTTGTTATTTAAATTATCAATATATTTAAATGTTTATCAATAGTGATAAATATACTTTATTATGAAAAGTATATATAACATGTTGAAAACGCAATTTTTTGGAAAAAGGTAGAAATCAAATAATTTTATTATTATCCTTAAAATTCGAGTAGTTATTTACTAAGAATTTATAATTAAATTTTCATTAAGGAATTTTTTTTACATATTTTTTGTAATTTAGTTAGTTATATTCGTACTAACTAATGTAATAGCTATGCGATAAAAATCACATTTAATAATATTATTTTAGTAGTATATCATGGTTCATGTAAGCTCAATGTTATGTATATAGAAAGGTATCAAACACTTAAAATTAAATATAATTTTATATTTAAAATATTAGGGTGTTACGTAAAAAACCCCTTCACCTTAATATCCTCTAGCTACACTTTCATCACTCTCAGTCCAGATAGTTCCATCCAAAAAGAGGGTATTGAAAAAGGATCTGCACTCAGCAAAAGATAAAGAGTGATCTTGATATCCATCTTAGGAGGTATCCCTAATAAATCATTAGGAAAATCATCCTAAAAAATTTCTACTATAAGGGGAAATGTAACTAAAACCATCACCCGATCCACTACAAAAACTATACCCACCACTTGCACTATAATGGATCATATCAATCTAATGGATGGACTTTATATATCTACCTATACATATCATTCACCCATAAGAAAAAACTACACTCCTATAAGGTAGTTCAAAGAAACCTACCTCTAGTAGCAATCAATGTGAGTCCTGAAGCATTTCATTCAATCCATTCAAACAGTGGTGTAAAATCTCTTCATTTTGAAAACGTGAAAATACAAAAAATTACTATATCCTATAACCACTAAGTAACACACTAGGAATCTATGAATACAATTAAATATATTCTCAAGAGGTGTATCAAGTGATGACAAAATAAAAGAAAACATTGTATCCAACCCCAATCCGGACACCATAAGTGAGGTTCCCCAAATCAACACTCCTGGCTCTAGTGCTAAAAAACATAATTTTATAAATTAACTTTGATACTAATTTAGATTATCCAATCTATCATATGACCACTTTGGGGTATACTCAACACTAAGAGAGGGTGTGAATTGGTGTTGGGAAATTTTTAACCAATTATAAATTTTTATCCATTTGTCTCTTAGACCTATTAGGATCTTGATTATCATATTCTCTTTTCATTATCATATGAAATTACATAAAAGTAGGGAAAATATGGAATATAATGTTTTAATGAGGTTCAATGTTCAATAATATTAGCAAGTCCTTGTCACGTATTCTGATTACTAGTACACGAATTATTTTCCATATTCAGATACCAAATATAATGGTTTTTCTAGAAAACAATCATTAGCCTAAGTGTGGGTCCCTTAACTTTATAAGGGGGATCATAAAAGTCTTGAATACCTAAACTGGTGATGACCATGTCGAACTTGTAGCTCCTCACTAGTTCTTTATACTGCCTTTGAATGAATTATTTATCTTCTTATTAAAGTACTTTGAAACACCAAGAAAGTTTCACACTTTTTTATACTTCTAATAGATGTCAAAATTCTTCTTTTTTTCTCCACTTTTTCTTATTCACTTGTTACTCATACAGGAGTGAGTAAGAAACTTTCCTTGTTCTTTTTACTTCATCCAGAACCTACTCTTCAAATATTCCATCTAATCTATCTATATAATTTATTATTATGATTATTTTTTCTCATGATGATATGATTTCGTACATTTGTATGTTCTCTCTTCTTTGCCTATTTATCTAATACCAAATGATAAAACAATTTTCTAGTATCTGGATAAAACTTTCTTCTCATTCCTAGCCATATGATAACTGTTCATCAAGTGATACTTCCCCTATCTAATATCTTATTCATTGTGGTACCTATATGTCTGATCAATTTTTCTTTATTATTCCAATCACCACTTGATAATTAAATTCATATAGTATTTGGATAATCTCTTGTACATTTCTTCTTCTGGTTCTCTAGTTCCATCCAGTGATTTAGCTCTGTTTGGTACCCCCTACTATTTTCAGTACTTCTCTCTCCAAACTTTGAACCAAATGAGAATATCTTACCCACTTATTGGTTGTTACATTATTATGATAATTCTTTAGTAATTATACTCCTCTATATATAAATAGTGTTCAACACATTATCCATATTATTATAACCCTTTATATAGGTGCACTTCCATAATTTTGGGTGGGAACTCAAATGTATTTTCCCACTCAAGGAAACATTAAATTTAGAATATTTTTCTCATTTGAATTTCATTGGAATGGTTCTAAATTATTTTTAGAAACTTATTTAAAATGATTTAATCTTCTTTAAAGCTTCCCCTTTTCTAGAATTCCCTTAAATATAAGGTTAAGTAAATTTTTTAAACATTCATAAATTTTATAGATAATAATATATTGAAGGTTAATCTCAGAATCACTAAGATTTTTAATAAATTTATAAAAAAAATAATGTTCTTTAAATATTATTTTTTGTTAAACTCTGTTCGGGTTTCCTTTACAACTTTAAATGAACATCTCAAAATATTTCACATGATACTTCTTATGACCAATAATATTCTTATAAAAACATTTTTTGATTATTGTTATAATATTCCCATTAAAATTATATTTAGCATACTTTCATAGGGTACTTCATCCATATGATGGGTTCATTGATGTTTTTTATTTTTCCTCTATTCACTAAAACCTTATAGATCTAATATTCCACTTTTTTCTAGTGAATTTATAGAACCCTGACAAATGGATTCCTAAAATACATTCTAATGTATTTGTAATACTTTCTTTGATAACATCATCTAGAAACATATTTATGGTGTAACTATTTAGAAACCACAATAACATTTTTCCAACTAGGCTGCATGGAAACTTTGGACCGATGAACAACATTTGAAAACATCTATTTGATGACTTTATGTTGAAATTTATTCCTAACACATTACCACAGAAACCTTCAACCACCTCTATCTAATGATATTCATATGTTTCTTATAAAAAATTTTGGAAACATTTTTCAAATAATTCATAAACCATTATATAAAAACTTCACCTTCATTATTATATTTGATAAACTACTTCAGAAACTTATTCATTTTCTGATGTTTCAGAAACTCTTCACTGATCATTCGATTATATCTTCATTAGATAATCATCATATATTTATTATAAATTTTAACTTTTTTAGGCAACTTATGTTTGATCACTTGATTACTTATTCACTTCACATCTTGATTTTTGTTCAAGTATATATGATGGTATTGGTATAGGTCTTATATCACCACAACTTCAATAGCTTTAAATCAAAACATAAGGAATTTTGATGTTTGGTCATGAAAGAACATGTCACTTATCAACATCTGATGTATTTTGTATAATAATTATTTGTGTGATTTTATTATAACTGTTATCACTCAAATAATTGATCTCATTATCATTCAATCAACTTCATTTGTTTATATTAGTATGATATTATTCTGAAGGTTCCTTTAGTGGTCTCCTAGATTTTTCTTTTATCTGGTTGGACTTTACATCTTAGACCATTTGATGGAAACTCCATCTAATGGAATATTTCAGAAACCTTTTTCTGATGGTACTACTTGGATACCTTTACATGGCTACCATTACACAACCATTAGATTACCATTACATAGTTATTTCAAATATAATTGTTCCTTTATGTAGTGCTTTGAATACCCTTTCAAAGTCCTTTTAATACCCTTAAATAGGTTCATTTTAATCATCGGGGTTCCTCTTCCTAGGTATGATCAAGACCTTTTCATAACTTAGAAACCTATATCTGATTACCTCAATTCAATTGACTTTTTCTGATTACTTCAGTGCAATCAACTCCATCTGATCACCTTGGTACATCGGACTATGTCTGATCGTGTTCACTATATCTATCTTTTTAGCTTCACAAGCTTATTATGGAAATTACATATGGAATCTTTGTTTATTATTCATATAAATCTTCTTAAGGAAACCTTTTCATATAGACCTAGAAAACTTCTTAAGGAAAACTCCTTAAGAAAACTTCACTAATTTTGATAACAATGTTCTTCACTAAGAAACATAGAAGATGTTACAGACATTAATTAATACTCATCAATCATTATAAATAGACTCATAGTCTTTAAAATAACTAAAGTGAATAATACTTTAGTGCTTTATTTCTTATTTCCAGCAGCTTCTTCTTTATAACTTATGTAACATATTAACATTAATGAAATATCTTTATTTCATTAATAACTAATGATAACTAATTACATCCTATTGAATACAAATACAACTCACACACAAAGTTAGCACTTCAATCACCCCCTTTCTATTTTTCAAAAATACCTTTAATGTACATTCCAAATTAATATTTCAATATGTGAATCTTTATCTTCATTATCTCTACTTTTCTTTTCCAAATGTTCATTTCACTTATACTTCCCCTTATTAATAACAAATAGAACGTTCATCATAAAAGGTTATTATATCATTTATAAGAAATTTTCCAACTAACTTTTCACTCTAAGTATACATGAGGAATTCTCAATGTAAAAACAAGAGGATTTTATTTATACAAAAAAATATTCTATTAAAAAATGATATTGATACCACATGGAATGAGAACTCTTAAACTTTTATTTAAGGGTTTTTCGATTTTATTTTAGGTTGAATATAATAATTTAGATATGAAACTTTTTTAAAAAATATCAACCTAAAACAATTTCACTCACTTCAAAAAACAGATCAGAAACATTAAATTACAATAAGTGGTATAAGAATCCTTGAAGTAATTTTACACTTCTAATTCTTCTTAAGTCGTAATTTAATTCAAATAATCCCCCTTTGTGTTAATTTTTTTCTTTTGGTTAATAAAGTATGAAACATTACTAACAATATACCTTTTACAATGATATGGTCTTCAAGTAATTTCCAAAAAATATAAATTTACATGATTTAACAATTCTAGATGAAATCTTCAACTTTCTCCAAATTTATCCCCCTCAAAGAGAATTTTATTACAATATTCATAATAATTATACTCTTAAATAGATATTATTTTTAAATTTCTTGTTGAAAATATATCAAAATGGATCTTTTCTTATGTGAATGTTCAGAATTGTCAATTTCCACATCTTCACCAATGATGATCCTTTTATAAAAATATCGTGGAACTAACATTAAAACCACTCCATAATGGAAAATTTTTTATCTTGGATTTCTAAAATTGGTAGTAGTTAATATTACTCAGGTTATCCTTCTAATTAAATTCCTCACCTTCAATTACCTATTTTAAAAGAAAAACTACAAAACACAAATGTTAAGGGAATAAGGTGGATCATTCTTACTTATTAATGTGAGAAAAAAGTTTGAAATGATTTTATCAAAAATGTTACTCTATTTCTTCCACTATTTAATATTTCATATATTCACTTCAATAATAATTGGTGATTCATGGATCTTATCACTTATTTAATTTCTTTAGGTGTTTAATTTCTCTTATCAAGATCTTTTAAAGAACTTTTATCACTTGGTTCAACATTCATTTTGTTTGATAACTCTTACTATGTTAGAATTATTATAGAAAAAGTTTTTAGAGTGTTTCTATCCATGTTATAATTCACATTAAGAACTTCTTTATCTTCATCTGGAATATTTTATTTTCCTTTTAAACTAGTATTTTATTATGGTTCTTTTATTTTCCTCATTTTCTCTATATCTACTCGATAGATTACTAATATATCATTAAGAAAATTGGTAGTTAGTTTAGATTATCAGTATGCATTATTATGATTTTTGTCCTTCTTATTTTTTTCTTTTGGATGTATAAATTTTCTTCAACTTCTTGGATTTAGTATCCAAGGTCTTCTCACTTTTCTTTCTTGATATATTATTTGGAGAATTTTTTTTACAATAATTTTATGCTTACTTCCTAAGGATTATTATTCTTTCTTGACCTTATTCCATGGTATTATTTTCTTAAAATATTTAGATACATGTCAATATGATAATTCATAAATCTTGTCACCACCATATTTTTCAACAACAAAAGTATTTTCAAACTTTCCAAAACTATTAAAAGTTTTCATATTTTTCTTACACTTTTTATATTGCTTCTTCATATATGGATTTCTTCCCCTAGGAATGGGATTCATTTTTTTAGATTTTATAGTATTGTGCCAACAATACAATTAACAAAGCCCAAATCTATTATATCACCAAAATTTAACCACAAATATTGATTTTATTATTTCATATATATGAAGTTTTTGGGACTTATTTATAACTTTTTGGGATCTTCATTGGGAACTATATACTACACTCTTTTCCTTATCCATCTAATAAATTGTGGGAGGATTATTATCACCTTTATTTATCCATACTAATATAGATTTTGTATCCCAACCTATAATACTCAGGTAAAAAGATTTAGAAACATTATTACAAGTAGGTATGGATGGTACCTATTTCTTCATAGATACTTGAGATAGTTCATTGATATATTTCATGATATTCTTATCACATTATGTAGTTATACTAACATTATAATCCTCAAGTAATAATTTAGTAGAAGTGGTAACTTTTTCCTTCTTTTGTTATGTCTCGATATGTGTCATCTCATGATTGGACAACCTAAATTCTAACTCTAGACATCTCATATTGAGGTTTTCATTCTAATATTCAATCATAATAACATTATATTCACAAAATTTCTTCACTCTTCAACTTTATCTTCATTAACATGAATTTGTTTTGTGAAAAACTTTTAGTTTCCTTAATATTCTGGAATTTCACTTCTGATTGAAAATCCTTAACATCGATGTTATTTTTCAAATTTTCCTCAAGTGAATAGATATTTTCTTATAGGGTATTCTTGAATCCATAATTTTATTCAAGTTATTTAATCCATTTAATTTCAAATTTTAAGGATTTCATTTCAGGATCTATGTTTCTTTATTCAAAGGATCCAACCTATTTGGAGAGATTATACATGTTATAACTTTTTATTTAAAATCCTTCCCCTTGTTATCCATTTCCTCTTCTACCTAGGTGATATCTTCCAAATTACATTTAAAGGATCCACAAATAAGAGATATTGTTTCTTTGGGAAAAATATGTATAATATCTCTTAATCTATCAACTAATATATCTTGATATGTTGTAGATATTTCAACATTACCACTTATTCTATGATCTTCTTCTAGAGGAAATTTTGTATAGAAATTTAAACATACCTCTTGATCACATAAAATTATTCATTATTTTTTTGTAGTAATGTTTTACTTCTCTATGTTGAAAACAAGATCAAAATGATCTTTAGTTTTTAAATATGATATATCATCTTTGTTATCTTGGAATTGAGAAACTGATACTTCCTCTTCATTAGATAAAAGGGATATCTTCTTTATATTTAGTTTCTATTTTTTCATATTAATCATGGTATTGATAGAAATAGAATTTTTCTCAGAGATAAATGAGTCTTCACCAAAACTACACTTGATAGTCATAATAGTAAATAATCTCAAATCTTGAACAGAGAATACCATGAACATAAGGAATCCAATAGAGGTCAATATTATCATTAATACCACTTAAGAGGATCACTTTCAGATATACTCAGCACTGATAGGGGATTAATCTGTGTTGGAAACTTTTTTACCAATTATAAATTTCTATCCCTTTACATCTTAGACCTATTAAGATCTTGATTCTCCTATTATATTTTATGTATCATGTGAAAGTATAGGAAATTATATAAAAATCAAATATAATTTTTTTACAAGGTTCACAACTCAATAAGAGTACTTAGTCTTTTCCATGTATAGTGATGACTTATACATAGATTCTCTAATATAATCAAATACCAAATACAATGGTTTTTCTAGAAATAATACTCAGGATAAATGTGAATCCCTATACTTTATGAGAGGGGATAGAAACAATCTTTATTTTCTATACTAGTGAATACCTTTATCAACTTACAGATCCTCCCTGATTCTTTATACAAACTCTAAAGATAGTATTTAATTTATTATTAAGGTACATTCTATCACCAATAAATCCTTCTAACTATTGAGACTTTTGAAGGATGTCATAATGATTCTTTATTCTCAACTTATTATTTAATTATTACCTGCATAGAAGTGGGAAAAAAACTATACTTCTTATTTTTTATTATTCTGGAACATGTTCATCTGATCTTTAACTCAATATGTCTATCCAATCTGTCCATCCAATGGTCTTCATCTAGTGATGAAATTCTTGGAGAAATTTCTCTCATTCTTCCTTCTTCAACCTATTTATCCAATACCAAATGATAAAATCTTTTCCTAGTATTTGAACAAACCATTATTGTTATTTTTATTCATCCATTAACTATTCTTCAGATGCTACAAATTCATCCAATATCTTTATCGTTAGGGTACCTATACATCTGATCACTTAGTATTTCTTTTTCGGATCACTACTTTATAAGTAAAATTCATCTGGTATCTATTCAATCTCTTCTATATTTCTTAATCTGGTGTTGTAGTTATGCCTGGTGCTTTATCTCAATCTGATACCCCTTCTTTGTTTGATACTCTTCTCTCGAAACATCTGTCCAAATGAGAAGATCTCACCCACTTGGTGGATGGTACTTTCTTATGGAAGTTAGAGAAACACAAGTTGTGGGTCATAGAAAAAGAAATTATTTTCCCTAGAGAATAATAGTGGTTGACCAAGGTCATCTCACTTTAGGATATTAACATTTTTTCACCCACTTATTCTAAATCACCTAAAATACTTATTATTATTTTTTTATGTATTTAATGAAAATAATTAAAATATTTTTGGGTATTTGATTTATATGAAATGAAAAATAAAAATACAAAATTAAACTAACATGAAATGCTAAATAGAATCAGTTGAGGAAGAAATGATATGGTCTTGGTTTCAGTTTTGGAATCAATAATTATTCTATTTTATACTTTTGATTTTATTTTGATAATACAAACATGATATGGTCTTGGTTTCAGTTCCATTAATGTGTATCATGACATAATGGTTCATCAATAGTTGAAATTTTAGTTTCATAATTTTCTTTCACAATATTATGCATGGTTTTACATTGGTTTGACCAAATAATAAATAGTTTTCCTATAGAAATTTGTTCAAAAATATTTTTTCCATTACACCTCATTATTTCAACTTCATCTCTTATGTGTATAAGAAGTTATAGGCCATTTACTCAGAAATTTTATTTTGTGTGAATTTTTCCAATATCATCATCCACTTTTGAGCATCTAATGGATGCTTTAATGAGTTAATAAATCCTTAAATTTTAATGGTAAATTTTATAAAAGATTCTTATTTCCAATCCAACTATAATCACCTCAATTTGAGGTTTCTATCCCAATTTATACCTCATTTATATAGGTGGGGTCCACTCTGTATGCCCGAAATTTTTTTAAATTTATCAATTTTTTCAGGCCTATAGGGTTCAAATTATCTCTTGGTCTATAATAGAAAGATTAATCCCACAAATCAAGGAATATTATACCAAATAATCACTAAAATTGGATCAATATTTTAAAATTTATGATCAAAATACAAAAGTGATTAGAATTTATCAAAATTCAAGAATTACTAAATTTTCACATTTTAGCCCAAACACACCATAAATTTAAAATTGAGGCAAATAAGATCAAATTGATAAATATTTAGATATTAAATAATTTTAAAACATATGAAAAATGATGAAAATATTATCTCTATAAATTCCCTCTTCTTTAAACCATGCTTGACCTCAAGAATGAAATCTCAACATTAAAAATTAGAGGGAATCAATGCTATCAATATTAAAATTTCAAGGTAATAAAATTAAAAAGAAATCAACAATGTAAAATCAAATAATTAAATGTGACATAACATATCAATTAAATTTCCCATTTTTCAAAGAAACAATAAATTCATGTATTTTACTTTTCCTCTTTGAAAAATGATGGAACTTACCCTTTTATTTATTAAATCTTCTCAATTAAAACATGCCAAATCATGATCTACTACACTTTTGAATATTTTATCTCATCACATATGATAAAAATTAAAGTATATTTATACTCATATCATGAGAAAATTTTCCTTATCCATAGGCTTGTAAAGGAACTGATTTATCCACTCTTTAAAGAAGAAAGGCACATAAAACCAAGAGGACTAACAATCAAGGTTAAAATGAATCTAATTCTTAAGGTTTATAGGATTTGATGCTTTAAAAATTAAGGCTTAAGGAGGTGGTTTATCTCTTAATTAAAATGCAAGATATGAAAAATAAAAGTGTAATGAAACATTCCCCTTAAGATTATAAACTCCCACTTCCCCAAACATTTAAATAAAATGTCATGAATAATGAAATCATGATGAATTATGTGCACCTTCTGGAATTTTTCTATAATTTTATACTTTTTTAAGTATATTTTTTCATTTTTTATTTTTATAAATTTATTCTTATAATAAACCTGAGATTCACTACCTAACCATATATGATAAAAATCATTGACTAGTGATGGTGATTTTGGGTTTTTCTAAGCCACAACCCGTTCCTTTTTAAAAAAATCAATAAGTGAAAACAATTATGTAAATTAAATGAATAAAAAAATTCTTTATTCCCACAATATCACCCCAACACTTTTTCCTTATAATGGATTTTATCTATTCAACCATGACTCCCTTCACCCCCCCACACTTCAACTTTAAAATATCATGAAATTACTAAGAGTGGGGTAGGAATAGACAAAAATTGATTGAAACATGGCTCATCTATAATAAGATCATTCATGGTTTCTATGGGATAAATAATGATTGATTTAATGGTGTAACTTTAAGGATAAGTGGATATTCAAAAGATGCCTCAATCATTTTAAATGTGTTTTTACATAGACATAGTTTTTAAAAGTTTAAATTCAATTTCTGGAAGGTGAAAAGTCCCAAAATCACTAAAGAAATATGCTCAAGAATAAAATATGATGTACTTGGCCTAGAAATCTTCTTGGGAATAGTAATATAACATTTAAAAATCAATCAATTTGTTATTAATAATAAAAAATCAATTCACATAAATTTCAAAAATTCAAAGCATGAAAAACAATTGGGAAATTTCATTTTCATGAATTAATTAATTTCCTTAATTCATGAGTCCTCATTTTAATACCAATGATTAACTTTAATAATCCAATACTCCATTTTACTCATTAAATATCATTTATATTGAAATATAAACCATGGAATCACAGGATTCCTAAGAAACTCGTGTCTCCTAGATAATTCATGTAAAACATGAATTCAATTGTGGGAATGGAATTTAATCTTTAAAGATCAAAACATGTTGTATATAAAATATAAATGGAGGTAATTTCAAAAGTTTAAACACAAAAAGTGAAATCACTTTCCCATAATGCTTAGTCATCTTTCCTCCTTTATTATTGGAGGTTTCCTTTTCCTATCATGAACCTATATAAAATTACTCAATTAATCACATGGATCATGTCATTAAAGATAAAAAAGATAGAGGGATTAAAATTCACACTAGAATACTTTCTATAAAATGAAATTTAAATCTAAATTCCTATAAACTAAATGAAAGGGATAAGCCTTAGTTTGATCCCCCAAGTGGGCCCTGAATTTCTACTGCATCAAGAGGGTAACACCAACTATTATCGATGGTTAGTTGGTGTATGAAGCTTATTTTATTTGAACCACCACATTTTTCTTTTCCCAACTTGTGTTTCAACCTTTTTCTTGAGGAATGATCCATGGATAGATTACACCAGATCCTCCCCCTTCACAGTTACTTACAGTTTACATGGAGAGGGTAGGATGAATTATGGATAATCCTATTCTTTGTTTGATACTTGTGAAAACTCATATTTTTCTTTTAGTATTGAATTCACATAGGCTTTAAAATGAGAATACTCTTTTATGGTTTCCCCAGGTTCAGAAACTTGGATTTTCTCATGGTATTCTGTAAATTAATGTTCATTGAAATCAGGGAGCTCTATGTGTTCCTCAATAGGTTCCTGTCTAGTTTCTTAATATTCCTATAAGGAATGGAATGAATTGACCAAATCTAAAAATTAAAATAAATAAGAAGTTATAATCAATTAAGATTGAATAATATTATAAAATAAAGAGTTTTAAGAAAGATCATATCCTTGATTTGGTTCTCATCTAATCACTGCCTTAGTGGTGAGTGCCTCTTGGAGTTGTATGGTGGAAAGTGGTGATAGGTAGTCGGTATCCTCCATATTTCCTTCAAATTTCATCATTAATATGGATTCCTCCACTTACATGGCTAGTGTGACAAGAAATAGCATTGTATATTCTTTTTGGTAGGGATGGGGGATATCAAGTTGTCCTCATATTCATTCCATAAGTCATTTAAATATTGTTTATCTCCAAATATTATCTCAGTAAGTAGGTTTTACTCATCATGAATCAATACTATTTAATCATGATATTTTTGGATTTGTATCTTCATATGGTTCGGTTTTAGATACTCCTCGAGTTAGGCCTTGACCTCATTGATGTCTACAGTGAAAATGGGTTGCTCTGGTGGCACTTCCTTCTAAACTGAACACAATCATTTTTATCAATTTTTTCAAAAAGGAGTCACAAGAGATAAATCATGGGGGCCTAAAGTATTGAAGGCCAAAAGCATCATTAACCACAAAATTTATTCCCCCACTCAGAAAGGAACCCAAGTTAAGGAAGTATAAAATACTTTGGTTTAAGGGTTACCTAGACTCCATAAAGTCTACTAACATATCTACCAGTTCCTAAAATAAAATTCGGGTGTTATGCCCATTTATCATAATCTTGGCCAAGTTAGTGAGTTCATATAGCTTTTATAAGAGATCCAACTCTTCAACATTTTCAATTATCAGTTCTTCTAGTTGACAGTGATTTTTCTATGAATAGAAAAAAAATCATTTGAAAACATAATAGATTTCTTTAGTTTTTATTTTTATAAAATATATAAAATATATCTAAAATGTGAAAATAGAAAATTTAAGAAAATAAAATATTGGATCCTTGAAAAAGGTGAAAGTTTTGACACAATCTTGTCATGGGGTATGGAAAAAGAAAATTATTTTTTTACTAGTACATCACAGAGGCTAACAGGGGTCATCTCACTTGAGGATCATCCCAATTTGTTCACCCACTTTTTCAAAATAACATGAAAAAATTATTTTTTTATTTAAAGTATTTAATTTAAATAATGAAAATATTTTGGGGTTTTGATTTATATGAAATGAAATATAAAAATCTAAAACTAAACTATAATTAAATACTAAACAAAATGAGTTAAGGAATAAAGGAATAGGTCTTGGGTTCAGTTTTTCATTCAATCATTGTTCTACTTTATATTTTTTATTTCAGTTTGATAATACAAACATGAAATATCATGTTTGAACTACTATTCTTCATTTATAAATTGCGTAAATTATTGAATGCCTAAGAAATATCAATTCAAAATCATCTTTTATTCAAGTATGATGACACACCTTATTCTAGGATGTTCCATCTTCCAGAACCCAGCGCTATCAATTTTTTTCATCCATTTATTTGTTCAACTCCATCATGTGAAGAACTAAACAATATATAGAGGTAAAAGTGATTAAACAAAATGATATAATTGATTGAGTTTCATATCATTAGGGTGAAGTCACCACATCAGGGGCATTATCCTTACCCATGCATGATACTAAAATCTATTACAAATATAAAATAAGATTTAAATAAAATTCAAGAACACGTTGACCTCCCCTGAGTCTAAGACTTGGGGTCAGCCTCTCATTTTCGAGAGTAAGAGATCATAATGTTGGAAGCTAGAAGTAGAGAATAACATAAAATAAAAACAAAATAATAATGGTAATAAAATCAAAATAATAAGGTTTATAATAAAAGAAAATGAATAAAGTAAAATTAATTATGATGAGAGAGATAGAGAGATAGAAATAGGGAGAGAGAGAAGTAAAATAAAAAAGAATAAAAAAGAAGAATTAGAATAAAAAATGGAGAATTGGTGGTGAGAGAAAGAATAGAATAAAATAAAAATAATTTTAGATTAGATATAGAGAAAATAAAGTAAAATAGTAGAACAAAAATAAAATGGAATAAGAATAGGTATAGAAAATAATAATAAAATAAATAAATAATATAATAATGTTAGAATAATAATAAGATTAGAAGAATTATAATAAGAGTAGAGGATGGAGAAGGATGGTGGAAACAAAATTAAAAACATTAATGAGTTTATTTAATTAAAATAAATTTAAATTACATTACAACTGAAAACTAAATCTAAAATTAAATAAAAGGAAAAAAAACAAAAGAAGAAGAATAGGGGGAGAATAGTGTAGTAGACTGCTTCTCCTCGGTCGTGGATCCTCATCCACGGTTGTAAACTAATTCTCTTTAATCCACCTTATCCTCTTATTTATAGAAATAGAAGATGATTTGGGGCATTATAATGGACCATTATTATGTATTTTGGTAAAATAAGTCATCAAGATTTGAAATTTTTGTTTAATAATTTTTTTAAAAAATATTTTGTGTAGTTTCCCCTTGGTTTGACCAGATCATAAATAGTTTTATTCTAGAAGTTTTTTCTAAAATATTTTTTCCCTTACACATAAAAATTTCAGCTTCATCCTCCATGTGTAGAATAATTTATCGCCCAATTAATCATAAATTTTATTCTTCTTGAACACTTACAAAACCATCATCCACTTTTGAGCATCCAATGGCTTCCCTAATGAGATAATAAATCCTTAAAATTTAATAGAGAAACATGTAAATTATTTATATTTCCAATATAACTAGAATAACAGCAATTGGAGGTGTTCATCTTGATTTATACCTTATTTACAGAGGTGGCATCCACTCTGTACACCATAATAAATTTAAAACTGATTGATTTTTTCAAGCCCCTATATATTTGAATTAGCTCTTAGTACAATATAGAAAGTTTAATACCACAAATCAAAGAATCCTAAAAAAATAATCAATCAAATTTTATAAATATTTTAAAATTTATGATCAAAATACCAAATTTATTAAAATATATCAAAATTCAAGAATTTAGAATTTTTTATATTTTACCCATAAACACAACATAAATCCAAAATTAAAGAAAATAAGACCAAATTGATAAAATTTTATGGTTTAAATAATTGAAAAACATATGAAAGATGATGAAAATATTTTCTCTATCAAAGTTATTTAGAAATTATGAACCTTTTTTATGAAAAGTTTTCAACACATTATCCATTCTATTGAAACTCTTTATATAGGATAACTTTTAGAAGTTCAAGTAGGAACTAAAAAGTTTTTTTCCACTAAAGAAACTATTAATTATGAAGCTTCCACTCATTTCAATTTCATATGAATACTTATCAATACTTATGGAATAGTCTTGAACATACATGAATCTTCTTAAAACCTCCCCCTTTATTTAAAATTTTTTAAGCATAATGGTAAGTAACTTTTCTAAATTTACTTAACATTTATATATAATTATACATTTAAAGTTCTACTCAACATCACTATAATTTTTAATAAATTTACAAATACTTTGTAAAGTTATTTCAACATTTCATATAGTGTAGCTTTATAAAATTATAGGAACATCTCAAAATCTTTCACAAGATGATTCCTCTCACTGATAATTTACATTAAAAAACATTATATGGTGAATATTTTGATCGTATCTTTTCAATTATATTCAACATACATTTGTGTGCCCCTTCATCTATATAATGGTCTTATAAAAGTTTTTTTGTTTTCCTTCATTCATTGAAACCCCAAAGATACGGTCTAAATATTATGTCTGGGAACTTTGTATTACTCTATCATATGACTTACTAAAACTCAATATGATCTATTTGTAATATATTATCTAATAAAACTATCTAGAAAAATATGTCTGATGAATCTATTTGGAAAACTTAGCAACCACTTTCCTATCATCTTTTATAGAAACTTTAGCCCGATGAATATCACTCTAAAACATATATATGACTTTATGCAGAATATTCTCTCCAATTCCATAGCTCAGAAACCTTCATCCACTGATGTATCAAGATCTTCATAAGTTTCCTCTAACCTTTTTAGGAAACATTTTTCAAAAATCTAAAACCTTTATCTATAAAATTCACAACCATTCTTTTATCAGATAAAATTCTTTGGAAACTTTTATATAACGTCCCATAAATTACATATATATTTCACTTAAACATTGAAGAATATTTATTAAATAACATAAGAAAAACCAATCCAGGACTATATAGGTTTAGTGCAATTATAAATTGAGAAACATAAATAACTGGTTCCTAAAACATCTTCATTCTCTCCTGCTTATTTCTTTATAACGAGAATCCTTTTTGACAAATCTTACTTAATACCCTTCTTTATGACCTGGGGAAAAGAAACATATGAAAGGGTGAGCTAAAATTCTCAATAAGGGTAAACAAAGTAAATATAAATCATATCATAATCATAAGTACATAACATTTGAAAATCTTATCCTGCATATAAAAGATCATAATATCATGTCATGAGATAAATCATAAAAGTAAAATTTGATCCCAATAGTCATAACATAAGACATTAAATTTTTTTTCATACACAAATAATCATAGAAAATCATTTTATATTAGTCAACTATCATTTCCAAGACCATCATAGGGGACAAAGTCCATTACTGAATGGAGTTCACTCCTTGT